>JAKFHU010001129.1:5000000-10000000 GCA_023783475.1 Daubentonia madagascariensis
GCTGGTAGTGGGGCTAAGAGTAGAAATATTAAAAAAAAGCAGACCAAGGTTTTCTGGTGTACAGGATGACCAACCTCGATTCCAGGTGGTGGATAACATGTAGTTTTTGGCACAGATCCGCCTGGCCAGAGAGGGATGCTTGAGAATCTGGGATTTACACAGCTGTATCATACTGTCCACAATGACTGGGCTTGGAGAAAAGAAGAGACATTTGGAAACTTAAAGCAACAGGTGACTCCGAGATCCATCAGCTGAAAGTCTTATTAACTTGGGGGAACTTACCAGTAGGTCTTTCTCTCAGGGATGTCCTCAGTGGAATGCCAGAGACGGGCGTGAGAGATCACGTCCAGAACACGCTCATCTTGGTTCTCTATGTGGTTCCTTGGATCATCAACAAGGCTAAGCACTTTCTCAGGAAGGCCTTCTATTAACTTGGCCTTGGTAAGCCAAAGGGCCTGCTTTACACCTTTGGAGTAATTAGCCAAAAAAAAAAAAAAGAAGAAGATGACGATTCAGGAAGAGATGCTTACACCTCTCAAGTATCATCTTGGGGAAAAGACTGCCTCAAAAGAGAAACTGGATTTGTTCTGTGACACCTGAGGGGACAGAATCAAAAATGAAGAGCAGAAGCTAGGAGAGCCAGATTTCAACTCAACTTCAGGGATGACCATGTACTTCAGGATGGTTAACAACTGACTGAGGTAGTGAGTGCCTGCCATGGAAGGAATTCAAACAGTGGCTAAGCAGCTGAGATCATATGGCTACAGGTAGATCATATCCTGCAGGTAGTAGACAGGCTCTAGGCTATGGAACTGGATGGATGAATGCCAGCCCTTCGCTTAAGATCCTTTCTATTAACCCACACCCCAGCCCAGACCAGAAAAGCCTATGTCTACCAAATATACCTCATTTATTAGGTGTGGGCCCAGGATTAAGCCCATGCTGCCTTATCAAGGGAAAGCAGCTTTTGGAAATAATGGGAATAACTTTTGGATCTCTGTGAATACCTAAGGAGACCTGAGTTTGGGGCCACTTACACAGATAATTTTTCACACCTCATCTTAACCCTGAGATTCTATAATGAGCTATTTTATAAACAGGTGTTTGTATGAGGCAGCCCTGCAAAATGTACTGCTGTATTTGTCAAAAGGGTCATACTGAGGATATTGTTCTATTTATTACACAGGGGCTCTCTGAGACTTTCTGAACTTCTCTTTGGCCTTATTATAGAAAGGTGGAGCTTTTCCTGGGTACAGTACTGTTTTGTCTTATAGACACAGTTAATTGCATAACTGAAAATATTTTTGTCTATACCAGGGGACAACAAACATTTTCTTTAAGGGCCAGATAGTAAACACTTCCAGCTTCTGAGCTATACAGTCTCTGTCACAACTACTCAATTTTGCCATTGTAGCACGAAAGCAGAGATAGGCAATAATTATCAAGTATGCATGGTTTTCTTCCAATAAAACTTTACTTACAAAAACAAGCAGCTGGCCTAGTTAGAAGATCTCAGCTCTGTCCCATTTGTTGACTGCTAGCACCTCAGAGTCAAGTTTGGGGCTCCCCTTTAGCAAGTAAAACCTCACAGAATGGATTTTTTTTTGGTATTTACCCCACTATTTTATTTTTCCTTTATAAATAATGGGTGATTCCCTCACCTATTTTTATTTAATCTGACTGTGTTACAAATAAGCTACCCAAAATAATTTTCAGGAAAAGATAGTGTTTAAGTAAACTAAAATAGATTCAATTTAGACTGTCTCTTTAAACATTAAGGAAGCTTAGCTACTCTCAGTGGGATGGGCTGTGGTGCCAGGCAAAACCTCCCTAGCTTCACTTTCCCTATATCTGGCTTCCCTAAGGAAGGCACAGGCATAGCCTAGGCATCTGAGTTCTGGATCCAGTGCTCTATCCTCAGATGAAAGTTAACACTATATTCTTTTCAATGATTGTGCCCACAAGTTGAGAGAGGGCTGGTGATTGCTTTGGTTGGCAGGCTACCCATCCCAGCTGGAAAAATGCTACCCTGACTCAGGAACATATCTTCATTTGAAAAACTAAGTCTGGGATGAAAGGGAACCTAGGACACTTTGGGGGGGACACACTCAGGCACTTTCTCTTGGGGTAATAAATGAAAGGCAATGAGCGCAATGAGACTTCTCACTTTGAGGCTCATAAGGCATCACAACAGAAATATAAATAGTTAGAAATATAACTTCTTGATTTTGTGTTACAACAGAAAGAACCTTGGACTGGGAGTTAGATAAACTGAGTTTTAGTCCTGACACAGCCACTACTCCTTAAACTTGAAAATGGATAAAAATATTAAGATTTTATGGGCCGGTCCGAGTGCGGTGGTGTTTACAACTAATTCATCACAACCAGTGACGGATTCCTTCGTTCCTTCTCCACTCCCACTGCTTCACTTGACTAGTAAAAAAAAAAAAAATTAAATTTAAATTTTTTAAAAATTAATGCAATGATGAGAGCTGCCACTTACTGAATGTCATCATCTACCCTGTGCCAGGAGCTTTACCTACAAGTTAGATGGTATTTTATGGAACAAAGGATGAAAATCAGAGAGACTACGGAATTTGCTTCAAGTCACATATCTTGTAAGTGATGGGCTGGAAGGAGAACCTGAGTCCGTCTACTCTAAAGACCATAATCTCTCCATTACCCCAATCAACTTCTCTAGCCCTGTATCTTGCAGAGTTTTATTACAGACTTTACAGAACCTCTCTGTGAGTAGCGAAAAGCACAGGATATAAGATACATTTTCAGCCTAGTCAAATAAGTGTAATCTTAACTTCTAAAATACTGCTAATGCATTCATCCACTTGGCATTCTGTTACCTGGGTCACTCAAGGGTGCCAAGTCTTGTGAAATCCTTCACAACACTTGTGAGGACACTGGAAGTGTTTAAAGCCTGGAAAATCAGCTTTTAAGAATGGGATTGAGCAGTTTAAGAGGATGGCCAATTAACTTAAGTTTTTTCAAATCTAGGATTTATTCTCTGTCTTTGTCCCCAAATCCTGCCAGGTCTCTTTCCTAATTACTCCAAGGAAAATACTGTTCCCACTTACCTTGACCATTTTGTTTTCAGGACCTGCCCTATCCCCATCCTGATCTGGGTGGGGAAGGAAGATAGAAAAATGGGGAAAGGGACTCTCAATAAACAAGCCCCCCAAAGCACTCTGGAAAATAATTCCTGGTATTGCTCTAGACAGACTGGTTTTGGGAAAGCCATTTTGATCTGTTCTTAATGAGACTGACAGAGAAGTAGAAGCGGGCTAGAAGACTTTCAGGTCCGGATTCTTTCCTTGAAAACATCTCAGCTTTGAGCTTTGACAAAGGACACTGACCTAGGAAACCAGAGTTGTAGTTCTGGCTTCACTATTAATCCGCAGTATGCCTGTGGGCAAATCACTTCCCCGCTCTTGTTACAATTACAATCCTGTGAAATTAAGTGATAGGCCTGGAAATTAAGCACTCTTTCTGCTGTCTCTTTCCACTATTATATCCCTCCATCTACTTCTTAAATGTACAGTTAAACTCCAGGATTTCAGAGTTGGAAAGGTCAATGTGGATGTCTAGTCAAAACCATTCATTCCTCAGGAAATGGGGGCTCACGAAGGCCAGCCACTTGCCCAAAGTCACACAGAGTTGGAGCCAGGGCTGGGCCTAGAAACCAGGTCTTTTCACGTTGACACTCAAACTGTCTATTACTCCCTCACACAAGCACAGCTTTTTACATTCCACTTAATCCTGATAACTCTCACGAGATGGGAATCACTACAGCCAAGACCGTACACTCCTTTCTGGGTCCCGCAGACCAAGAAACCGACACCCGCAGAGTTTCAACGTCTTGCCCAACGCCACAGAGAGTCAGGGTCAGTGCTGGGCACAGGAACATGATCCCCTCCCGCCTGTCCTGGGGCCTCACCCTCGAGAAGGCGGCAACCGTGGTGGAAGATGTAGCAGACCTGGTCTTTATACAGCGCATGCTCGTGAATAGGGGGCGAGCGGTGGAACTTTGGGTGCCTCCAGCCGCGGTCCCAGGGCGGGAAGATCGGCCGCGCCAGCCCGGGCATGAAGTGCATCTTCCCCGCGTAAGTGATGGGCTCCAGTCCAGGGATCTCGTACACCCTGTCCAGGGGACGAGGCTCGGGCTTCCGCGTGGAGCGCACGCCCCACTCGTACGCCCCGCGTCTCGGTGCTCCGCAGCCCCCAAGGCCGAGCCTCCCGGAGCCAACCAGCGCCCGACTAGCGGGCCCCGACACCAACGCCATGTCGAACTGGTTTCCTCAAGACCTCCACCTGAACACTGCCATCTTCCCCCGCGCAGGGCCTGCTGGGAACGAAAGGGGCTGGGCGCCAGAGCTTGTTTTGTGAGTGGCAGACACTTCAACCAATCATATTCAGGAATCCTTGTTTGCCGCCCACCCTCCCACCCGCCTGCCCGCGGTTCTCATTTTCTTATAGGTGGAACCCGCTAAGCGCTCCCCGCCTCCCCGGGGGTGGGGCGGAACCTGGAGGAGCCTCACGTGAGGGGAAGGGTAGGAGTGTAGGTGAGTGGTCGCGGTAGGGGCTGGAGCGGGACGAGGCGGAAAGCGCCGGGACTTCAAATCTGAAGTTGGTTGCTTGGCCGCTTAAGAGCAGTTGGAGCTTGGGCTGGGCGCTTCCCTCTCTGAGCCCCGGTGTCCCTCTCTGAAAGAATAAGGATGGAAATGCCTAAGCTGGCGCACCTGTACACCGCGCGGCACATAGTGGCTGCTTGGTAAAAGTTTCCTTTGCTTTTCCACCGGCTTCTCACTGCTAGCAGCGGGCGCTTCTATTGCTGCCCCTCCGTGAGCCTCCAGGCCTGCTCTGCACTCTACTGCTGATATTGCACGCCTGTTCCCCAGCACGCCGAAAGCGAGTTACTTTCCTCCCTTTCCCTCGGGATTTCTTTTTTTTTCCTTCTTCTTCTTTTTTTTTAAAGAGAGGGGTCTTGCTCTGTGCCCAGGCTGGAGTGCAGTAGGGCAATCATAGCTCACTGTAGCCTCGAGCTTCTGAGCTCAAGTGATCCTCCTGCCTCAGCCTCCCAGCAAGTAGCTGGGACTACTGGCTTGCACAACCATGCCCGGATAATTTTTATTTTTTGTAGAGACGGGGGTCTACACTGTGTTGCCCAGGCTGGTCTCAAACTCCTGGCTTCCAGCGATCCTCCTGCCTTGGCCTTCCAAAGAACTGGGATTATAGGCATGAGCCACCAAGCCCAGCCAGGATTTCCCTTTTCACCTAGAAGCAAGGCCAGAGCAATGGAGCTATTCCTTTGCTCCTTGCTCAACACCTATTTATCAAATGCTTACTGTGTGTCGGGCTGTGCTAAGTACTGGTTGGCATTGGTAAACAAAACAGGTGGGAGATACAGACAGCATGCAGGTAACAAACAAACAAGTTAATTGCAATACACACACTTCCTATCCCTTTTCCCTAGTTTATTTTTCTCTTTGGAATTCAACACTATTGTACCGTATGTTTTCCATCTTGATGTTGTTTAGTGACTGTTTCTCCCGCTGGGATATAAGCTGCATGAACAGAACAGAAACAGCGGTTTCTGTTTCTATACTGCTGTATCCCCTGTACTGAGAACAGTGCCTGGCACATAGTAACTATCTATGTTTAATGAATGAAAATATAACAGAAACAAATAGAGTGCTTGATAGAGAAGGAGAAGGTTCAGGGAGGGCCTCTGAGGGGAGGTGACCTTTAAATCAAGGCCTGACAGGTGGAGAGAGTCATCCAGGCTGAGGCAACAACATGTGTCAAGGCCTGGATTAAAGGTGGGGCCTCTTCACTGAAAGATGGAGGCTGAGAGGAGGCACGAACAGGCTCATGACTGGCATAGCCAACTTCTCTGCCAGTTTCCAAAATGGCAGAGAAAGTGGGATTATTAAAACACAGAGAAGGTAAATTTAAGGCAAAGACTGATATGACCGTCATACTGTATAGCAGTTAACAGAGCTCTTTCGCTTGTCTCACTTTAGCCCGCAAAAACCCCAGGGAGTAAGAAATTGGCATAAACAGGGGACCAGACCTCATTCACTCATAATACGTACCTGGTACATAGCCCGCAATAAAAATTGAATTGATATAACACCATGCTAGGCTGCAAGGCTCTATGAAGCTAGGGACCGTGATCTCTTTACCTCTGTTGCATCCCAGCACCAAGCACTGTGCTGGCTCCCAGACCATATTTGTTAACTGAATGAACATTCACCAGTCACCAGGAACCTTCCATATGCCAGGCTGTGCTTGGTGGTAGAATACAAAAAGAATAAGACACCAACCTTGTCCTCAAGGGGGTCCCAGCCTGCTAAACCTTCCTAAGACAGGAGCTCATGAGCAGTAGAACCAGGCTTTCTGAAGCCAAACCCTATCCTCTGTTAAAGAGAGATTTATCTCACACAGAGGGACTGCCCTTATAAAACCAAGGATAGTGGGTGGTAAGTCCTCCCCACTATGCAGCAGATTCCATGGTCGATCCATCCCTGTTCCCAGTGCTTGCACAGAGCCTGGCCCCTGCAGACCTCAGGAAGAATGTGAGGAATAGAGGATACCAGAGAATAACCCCCATGTTTTCTCTCTCTCAGGCTGGCAAGGAAACAGGGCCTGGGCCTGTGGTCTTACCAAGCCTGGCCTGTTCTGGGAAGAGCACCTGGTTGTCCCTCCCAGGCCATCCAGGCCCCACTGACGATGGGTGAGAGGGAGGAGGATGGCGCCGAGGAAGCCTGGCTGCAGCTCCGGCCCGTGGAGCCCTTGCCCTCCCAGTGCTGCGGTGGTGGCTGCTCACTCTGTGTGTTTGACCTCTATCACCGAGACCTGGCAAGGTGGGAGGCAGCCCGAGCCAGCAAGGACAGGAGCCTGCTGAGTTGGCAGGAGTCACAGGTGAGAGAGGCTGCTCCTCAGACAAGAGGGCCAGGGTGGCAGAGTCTGCCTGCCTGGTTCTGCCCAGTGTACCTGCTCTATAGAGCAGAAAGAAAAGAGTGTGCATAGTAGAAGCTAACAGATCCAGGGTCAGAACCCAGCCTTGGAATGAACTTATTAGCAGCTATGTGGTTTTAGGCAAAGTCCTTAAATCTTCCTAAGCCTTAGTTTCCCCATCTATAGAATGAGGCTAAACATTTGTGATATTTAGCATAGAGCTTGACATTCATTTCATTTAACAAATATGTATTTATTTTATTTATTTTTTTGGAGACAGAGTCTTGTTCTATTGCCCCAGGTAGAGTGCAGTGGCGTCATCATAGCTCCCTGCAACCTCAAACTGCTGGGCTCAAGTGATTCTCCTGCCTTAGCCTTTGGAGTAGCTGGGACTACAGGCACGTGCCACCATGCCTGGCTAACTTTTCTATTTTTTGTAGAGACGGGGTCTTACTTTTCTCAGGCTGGTCTTGAACTCTTGAGCTCAATCAATCCTCCCACTTCGGCCTTATAGAGTGCTAAGATTACAGGCGTGAGCCACTGCACCCGGCCAACAAATATTTATTGAGTACCTATTATGTACCAGGCCCTATGAGACACTGGGGATTTGAGAGTGAGCAAGACAGACACAGTCCTTGCCCTGTGGAGCAAACTAGCAGATTGTTTATACTAGGAAAATGGGGGGTGTGAGGGGTGATGGTGTTATTTCTTCTTCTCCGGCCCTCATTGGCTTTTTCCTCCTTTTCTGAACTCTTAGGGGACTTTGTAGACCAAGCAGTTTAGCCCTTCATTGTAATGTTTGAAGTGTAAGGGTGTAAGGGTTCCTGCTTACACAGATGTCAGAACACTGTGGAGTTCAACCCCTGTATTATACACATAGGGAAACTGAGGACCCATTCCTTCTGACACTGTGCACATGTCTGGTTTTAATTCTGTCCCCATCCTGTTCTCCCACCTCTGAACAGTCTTCCTGTTGTTCATGTCCCTCCTGGCTAGTGTGGGGTACAGACATCTCCCATTTCTGCCTCTGTTAATGCAGTCTGGTGTCACCATCACTTTTTGGCCAACCATTCCCCATTTGGGGGCCCCAGCTGGACCCAAGCTTAGTCATTTTTACAGATGTTGTTCCTAAGCTAGAGATCATACATCCCAAACAAATAGTTGTTTTTTTAACGCCCCAGAATGACTTTATATTTATCCCTGTTAAATGTCTCCTTGTAGTTCTTCTGCTGGAAGGTAGTGGTGGTGGGGACCAGACCCCTGTGGCCTCTGCCAGTGACTAGTTGGCATTCATGACAACCTCTCTGCTTCTTCCTTCTCCACCTGGCTCACCCCTTCATTTTCTTCTGATCTCTCCTCAAATTTTGTTTTTCTTCCTAACTCGCGGTACCACTGGACACCGTCTAGATGTGCTTGATTATGTGTATATTGTCTGTGGTCCTTGCTAAAACATCAGTCCTGTAAGAGAAGGGGGCTCTGTCTTGCTCACTGTTCTATCCTTGGCACCTTGAGTAGTTCCTGGTGTTACAATCGGCACTCAATAAATATTTGTTGAACAAACAAATAAGTTTCTCCCAGATCTACTGAGTACCATTTCCTGTGTGCTAGGTGCAAGGAAGTTGATGGTAAAGATGCCAGGGTATAAGCCTTCAAAAAACTCAGCTTCTCAATGGAAGACAAAGAACCATAGAGGTGTAATAGAAAGAGTAAGAACTGAGGCCCAGTTCTGTGATATTGGCCATGTCATTTTAGTTTGCTAAACCTCAGTTTTCTCATCTTAAAAGATGAAACGTTAATGCTTACTTGTACGTAGTTATGAGGATTTCATGGGATAAATACGTAAAGCACCTGGCACATAGTAGGTGCTCAGAAAATAGTTGTGATCACCTATTATAACAAATGGAAAATTAAATGCTATTACAAGATTTTGTCAGTCCTATAAAGTAGCATATTTCAATTTAATAATAAATTTTATTTTTTAAACTTTTAATGAAGCAATAATAATAGAAAAATATTTACATTGCATAGCAATTTACATTTTTTTAAAATGCTTTTACATTGTGTTTCATCTGACCCCCATGATAACCCTATAAAGTTATCAGGGATGAGTGGCCCCTTTTTATAGACTAGGACGCAGACCCAGAGCATCAGATATATGCCTAAGGCCTCACAGGTGGACAGCAGCTGAGCTGGGGTTAAACCCTGTTCTCCTGACTCCCAACCCAGTGCTTTTTCTAGAGCGCCAGGCAGCTATGACAGAGAGTGTGGGTGCCCTGGCTGATAATGAAGAGGTCGTCCTGGATGAGGGGTGTGGGAGTGGGTGCAATGGGGATAAGGCCTTGACGCCAAGCCTGGTAGTTTCTGTCAGTTCTGTGACACTGTCAGCACTACCATGGGTAATTGGGGTTCCCAAGTTGGTGCTGCAGGAACACATGGTGCCAGGCCCTGAGCTGGGTGTGGGATAGTCCCAGGACTGAATCAGGTGTGGGCATGTTGCAGGAGAGAAAGATGTGTGAGTCATGGCATGCAGAGAAGGCTTCCTGGAGGAGGTGCATGTCAGGGTGGAATGTTAAGGCCAGTGGGCTGAGACTTAGAGGTGTGAATTTGAGTCGCTGTTTACAGTGCGACCTTGGACAAGTACGCTACCACCACTCAGACCTCAATTTCCCCATGTATAATATTAGGATATCAGATTAGATAATCTTTGAGGTCCCATCAGTTTCTAAATTCTGCAAATCTGGATTTTAGCAGGTTTGAAGAATGAGTAGGTCTTTCATACACTGGAGATGAGTGTTCTGGAAAGAGGGCACAGCTTGAGCAAATAAAGACTCAGAGGCAGGAGGCAGCAGTGTATTCTCAGGAAGACAGAGGATGGAGAAAAGTCTGGCATCAGATGCATGGGAGATAAAATGAGGCTCAAGGGTCATCTACAGGGCCATTGAGTGTCCAGCTAAGAAGCCTGCACTTTACCATGGGGCTGAGGGGAGCCATGGGAGGCTTAAGAGCAGGACAAGCTCAGTGTAAAGTGTTCTCGCATTCTTGGATCAGATCATGAAAAGGAAGGTAAGGTGGAACTACTCTCCATTATCCAGGAAACTTACCGGAGACAGCCTCTCCTTGGAGAAACAGGAAGGACGCTTGTGTTTGCATTGAGCCCCTGCCTCTAGCTGTTGGACTCTTCCTGTTGCAGAGCTGCCCCTCCAAGCTGAGCCCAGAGACCTTCCTGGCCTTCCGCATCAGTGCCATGGACAAACTCACTAAGGACACCTATCGTGTTCGATTTGCACTACCTGGGAACAGCCAGCTCGGCCTGCAGCCCGGCCAGCACCTCGTCCTACGGTATACTCAGGTAGTGGGAGGACCAAAGCTTTGCAGCCCTGCTTTGCCATTTGCTAACTGGGTGACCTTGGGCAACTTGCTTAACCTCCCTTAAGCCTCCATTTGTCATCTTCAAAATAGATACAGTGATACGTGACTTAGAGGGTTCTTGGGATTGACCTAGATAATGCGTTTTTGTAATAAATAACAATAATATGAGCACTTGAATAGCATTTACTTTCCAAGGCACAATTCTGTGTCAACTCATTTAACCCTCACAAAGTCTTTTATGGTAAGTACCATTGTCATCCCCCAGAAGAAACTGAAGTCAGAGGTTCAGGAACTTGCCCAAGGCTACACAGTTAGGATATGTTGGAGCCAGATTTGAAGGCAGGAGTCTGGCTTTAGAGCCTGTGGTATTAACCTAATGTGATTAGCACCAGTGGATAGAAAGGACACTCATTTGAAAATAAGCGGCTTGCCCAATATCACATAGCTAATAAGTCACAGAGCCAGGATTCAAACCCAGATAGCCTGGCTTCTGAGTTACACTCTTAGTCACCCCTCTGAGCTTTCTTCTTCCTCCCAGCCTACTTAGGCACTCTCCTCCCACCCTGATCTCCACCCTCACCTGCCGAGGGACAAGACCCTTTGGGATGTCCAGGTGGAGGTGTCTGCCAGGCAATTAGCTCTATGAGTCCGAGGATCAGTATAGAGATCTGAGCTGCAGACATGGATTCAGGGGTCATTGGCCCATACCTGGGTGGCATTTGGGAACGTGTGTACATGGAAAGAGGAAAGGGCATAGAAATGAACCCCGGAAACACCAGCAAACACAATGTTTACAGTATTGGCAAGAGAAGGAGGAGCCAACAAGCCAACAAAGGAGACAAAAAGTGTAGTCAGGGGACAAGGTAGGAACCAGAACAGAGCTTATTGCTGGTCACACTCTGGCCACTTGCCTTACACTGGCCCCTGGTGTTTATGTCCAGCTCATTCTGGCCTGTGACCTGCCCAGTGGTCCTTGAAGTTCACTATTCCAGTGGGCAGTAGGGGCCATGCAACCCTCCACCAGTAAACCAGTACTGCCCAGAACTCCCTGCCTCTAGGCTGGCTTCTGTTCTTTATCCTCTCTGCCATTCCAGTGACATTCCTAACATATACATTGGACCTTGTCACTCCCTGTTCAGATACCTTCTGGTGTGCTACATTACCTCCACAGTGACATCCTAAGGCAAGGCCTCCAGCTTCTTTTCCCACCGAGTTCCTCCCCGTCGCCTACCCAACACACGCCCCTCACCTCAGCCCCCTGCTCAACTCTCCAGTTCCCAACGTGCCCACATCGTCCTGCTCTAAGCTTTTGCCCTGGCTGTTCCCTCTGCCTGGAATCACGTCTCTTCCTGTCCCCACTGTCACCTATCAGTGGCCTGCTGATCCTTCAATACCCAACTCCAGGAGCTTCTGAGGCTCCCCAGGTGAGAGTGGTCGCTCCCTCTGAAACATGTCAGTTTTTACTTCTGTCTCAGCAGATGTCATATGTCTGTTCCTTATTACCACATTTGTTTCCTAAGCATTTATTAAATATTTCTGTCCAGCCCCCCTGCTTTTGATGCATTGGGACAGGACCTTTCTAATCTTTGCATGCCTCAGAGAAGAAAGTTTTGTACGTAGTAGGACTTGAGAAAGGAGTGCTGTGCTCTTGGGAAGCTCTGAGGACAGTGGTGAGGAGCCTGGCTCTGGAGTGAGAGCCATGGTTGAATTCTGGCTGTGCAAGTGACTTCCCTTCTCTAACCATTGGATTCCACATTTGAATTATTATTTGAATTAAATGAGATGATGCCTATGATGTACTTGGTGCATAGTAGGCATCTAATTCAACGTGGCTATCATTACAACTCGTGATCGCTGTCCTGACCCTGTTGTTGGTAACACTGTAGAGGGCCCATGCATGGGACAGGGCTTTGGGCTAGGGCCTCTTTGAGGATCCTTCCAGTCCGGTG
Organism: Daubentonia madagascariensis; assembly: GCA_023783475.1. Taxonomy (NCBI): domain Eukaryota; kingdom Metazoa; phylum Chordata; class Mammalia; order Primates; family Daubentoniidae; genus Daubentonia; species Daubentonia madagascariensis. Next base: position 5,012,291 of record JAKFHU010001129.1, read on the forward strand.
GTCCTGGCACGTGGTAGTAAGTGTTTAATAAACATTAGCAGTTGTTTTTATCTTTATCATTCTATGGTTGAGAAGAGGTCAGGAAAAACCATAGTCATGTCCCCAAAACAACTCATACCCTCAGTGTACTTTTTGAAGCACTATCCCATCTGTGATCCCAGTGGAGCCGCACAACTAGGACACAGATGGTTGTCCCCATTTCATAGATGAGGCAGCTGGGGGTTAAACAGAACTGCCCAGGTCTCACAGCCAGCTTGTGGCAGTGGGTGAGCCCAGGGCTCTTTTTTCTGCTGCATCTTGCCTGCCCTCAGTGAGGACCTCTGGGGTGGCTGGACCCCACCTTCACTTTCACCAGCCTGGCAGAGGAGGTACCCAATAAGGGTTTGTTGAATGACTGACTGACTGCCTGACCACATGCTTCTCTTTCCCAGAGGGATAGTAGATAACTTAGAAATTCAGAGAGCCTACACGCCCATCAGCCCTGCCAACGCAGAAGGATACTTTGAAGTTTTAATTAAGGTGAGTTGACCCTTGAGGATGCTCTCAGATATCATGACTGGTGCCTCCTTTGCCAGGTTGGTGAGGTTGGGGCAGTTCCCACTGATGTGGGAAAAGCCCGTGTCCACAAGGAGGAGACTGACTTGAGGGAGGAGCAGGGACAGGGAGGAGGCCTTCTCCCCTCACCTTCTTTCCTGGGGAAGGGGGCTGCTAGACCACCAACAGAGGTATGTTCCAGCATATTCCTGACAGAGTTTACTCAAAGGAGGCTCAGACTGGGAAAGGGAAGTGGCTCTTCTTCACCTTTTTACCCATCCATGGAGAATGAGCACTGAGCAGGGAGGGGAAGGGGAGCCGAGTCCCCGCACATCTACTGTGTGCTGTGCACTGGAGTCCAGAGGTGCGTCAGGCACGGTGCCTACCTTTGAGGAACCCACCCAGGACAAGTGACCAGATCAGGACAATACAGTGTGACAGATGCTGTGACACAGGAGGCCCAGCCCAACTCAGGGCAGCTGCGGCTGCAGTGGAGGTAGGCTGGGCTTCCTCTCAGAAGCTGCGTGTTTAAGGAACAGAGAACCAGAAGGAAAATGTGGGAAGGGAGCTTTGAGTGCTGGGAACAGGATGGACAATGGCAAAAGAGGCGTGATTTGGGGAAGTAAGACATCTGTCATGCAACAGAAGGGGGAGTGCCAAGGGAGCAGGACACACATTGAAAGAATCAGGCAAAAGGTGGGACATGGAGGACCTTGTGGACTGAACCAACCTGACATCACCTCTCAGGGAGAGGTGGGCAGGGGCAGGGGTATTTGAGTTGGGCCTTGAAGGAGTACAAATTGGCAGTGGCAGGGCATGGCATTCTAGGCCGAGGGGACAGATAACCAAAGGTAGGGAGGGGTGAAATAGAGCAGGTCTTCTGGGACTGTACCCAGTCTGAGTGGTGGGAGGAGAGGGTGCTTGTGGGGCACCGGGGGTGGAAGAGTTGGCAGAGATGAAATGAACAGAGTGGTCTGGATACAAGATACCCTGGAGACACAAGGAATGGGCAACAAATGTATAAGGATTCATGGATGTCCAGTTATATGGAAAAATAATTGGGTTGAACTATATGAAATTGCTGATACTCTAACATTTTTGACTTACAGAAACATCAGTTTCATATGGGTCAACCTAATAAATAGTTCTAGATCACCATTTCCCAAATGGAATCCTAGGGAATACCAATATTTAAGAATAGCTTTCACATCCTTAATCTACCTTATAAGACATGAATTATTACCTCTGTTTCATTGATAAGCAAACTGAGGCCCCAGGAGGACCCAAGGCCCCACAGCTAGTTAGAGGTGCTGCTAGTGGTGAGTCCTGGCCCCCTGACTCTGAGACCCCGGCACTGTCTCCAGCTCCCACCTTCTTGCCTGCCTTCAAGAGCCCAAGTGTTTATGCCGTCACTCATAACCTCGGATGGGATCCCTTCTTCATGCAACTGTTTATCTGGGAGAGTCCACAAATCCTCTCCAAATGGCCTGCTTCCCTGAGCTGCTTGTCTGGGTGTTTCTGTGGAAAGGAGAAGCCTGGACACAGTTCTTCAGGGCAGCTGGATCTTTCCCAGCTGCAAGGCTGACTTTCTCCTTTGTTTACCAGAAAGCCTCTCTTTAGAGAGATGCTTAATTATCTCTAAGCCGCCGATTAGGAAGAGCTGGAAATGTCTTTGCAAACTGGGAGGACAGGCGGGGTTTTATAGTTTTACCCTCCCATGCTGAAGGGAAGGAGGGACTCCCATTTCTCAGGCACCTTCTGTGTACCAGGCGCTGCTTCTGGCTCTTTATTCTCATCTCTCATTTCGACCTCATAACCACCCTGCAGAGTAGATCATATTATCCCCATTTTACAGATGAAGAAACTAAAGCTCAGAGAGATGACATCATTTGTCCCAAGGCCCCTTGGGTAATATGATTCCAAGTGGAAGGACAAAAGATGTGTCAGTACTGTTTAACAAGTATGTATTGAGCATTTATTCTATGCCAGGCTCTATGTGGGTCCTGGAGACGCAGAAGGGTCCTTCCCTTCTCCTTGGGTGCTGTCTGTGCCATAGGGCCTCCAAAGCCACAGCAGGGGTTGTGCTTCCCTCAAGACTGGGCCCAGAAAACAAAGCATGCTACGAGACACAGCCTCCAGCAAGGCAGGAAAAAACTGCACATCCCCTGCCAGACCTCTTCCAGATGAGCCAAGGTCTTCCCTTGCCTTACGCAGATGATGCCCAGGGAAGTCAGGGATGTATCAGAGGTGGCTGTGTGTGCTTAAAAATGGGTCTGGGGCCAAAATCCAGTCTCGCCTTCAAGCCTGGCAATACTCTCATTCCAGACACCCTTCCGGTCCGTCTCCTGGTGCTTCCCCCACTTCCACCCCACCTGCTGTTCCCAAAACATGACCCAGGCTTTTCTACCCCTGACCATACCACACCTAACGTCCAGAGTCCTCTCTGCAGTTGTGCTCCCATCCCCAGTGAATTTGATCTTGACCATCCTTCAAGGTCCAGGTCAAATGCTTCCTCCTCCAGGAAGCCATCCTTAATCCTACTCCATGGAAGTGACTGCATCCTCCTCAGGGCTCTCCTAGCACATTATCCTTCTCATGGGGTATGAGGTAGTGTCTACCTTGTGTATGTCTGAGACTTAGGTCCCTCCTGGATTGTGAGCTTCTTAAGGGGAGAGCCTGAATCTGGATTAATTGATTGATTGATTCATTCAGATATTTATTAAGTTCTTTCCATGGTTCAGATACTGGCTGCCTTTGTGGCACTTAAGGGCTAACTGTCTCCCCTGCAGTCCCAGCATAGTGCCTGGCAGAGTTGGCAGGCACCCAGGAAATGTAGACTGCTCTCCCCCCATGGAGGAATCACTTCCACAACCTTCATTTTTTTCATCCAGCCAGGAAATGATGTAGGATAATGCAGAGATTGCAAACATGTAGCCTGAAAACTGAATGTGGCCTACAAATGTATTTGGTGTTGGCTTGCACAGTGACCAGTATTTTAAAATTTTGAATTAACTGTAGGCATTTCAGAAATGGAAGATTTTGGCCAAGCATGGTGGCTCACGCCTGTAATCCCAGCACTTTGAGAGGCCAAGGCGGGAGGATCGCTTAAGCCCAGGAGTTTGTGGCTGTAGTGAGCTATCATGGCACCACTGCACTCCAGCCTGGGCAGCAGAGCAAGACACTATCTCTTAAAAAAAAAAAAAAAAGTAAAAATACAAATTTCCTGCCCTTCTTAGAAAATCAGTAGATCTGGCATCATTGGCCTCACAAACTATGGGCTGGGACCGGCCAAGTGGCTTTCCGCTTTAGAAGGAACATTCACTCACCAATTTATCTCAGTTCCCACCACTTCCCCACTGTCTCCCTGACACTGAGACTGCGTGTTAATTGTTGGTACCTGCATGGTCCCTGTAGGTGTTTGGGTTTGAGACCTCTGTGGTGAAGGCTGTAGGTCCTATGGGTTCTCATCCCAGCCTTGCCATCTACCTTCTGTGTAAGCTTCTGGGCCTCGTCTGGAAATGGGGAATGATGGTTCTAACTTTGTAGAATGAGGAGGGTTAAATGAGATAACAGAGATAAAGCACTTAGCAGTCAGGAAGGGCTCCACATTAGTGTCTACTGTGGTTTGTGTTGGCAGCATGTGCCTGTCCACTGAGGTCTCTCTGTGTTTGCTTTCAGTGCTACAAGACTGGGCTGATGTCCCGGTATGTCGAGTCCTGGAGAGCAGGAGACACAGCTTTCTGGCGAGGACCTTTCGGAGGTTTCTTCTATAAACCAAACCAGGTGAGTGCCAGCATCCTACATCTTCAGGAGATCCCCCTTGGCTTAGTCTCCAGGGCTGTGGTTTTCATGTTTCAGGCCATACAGTCTCACTGTGCCATTTTTCCTGAGCTCACACCCAATCCTGAGTGTGTCCTTGGGGTTGGGCTTGGGAGGAGATGGAATAGACACTAATAAATGTTACTGCCTGCCCTTGCTCCAAAATTATCCAGGGCTGCCCATTGCTTAGAAAATCAGACTCGTGTGTGTGGTGTTCAGGACCGCTACATCACCTGACCCTCAGATGCCTTTCCAGTTTCACATCCCAGTCTCAAGACTAAATACACCCCTGGATACTTGGGAGCCCACTACTTCCTAGCTCGGAAGGCTCTTCCTCTTATCTTCATGGCATGTTCAATCCTTTCCTGACTTTCCCGGGAAGAATTGGTAATTTCTCATCAGTTGGTGCATATCTAGAAAGCAATTTGGCAGTATGTACCAAGAGTCTTAAGTCTTCAAATCCTTTGACCTAGTAATTCCACTTCTGGAAGTCTATCCTATGGAACTAATCCAAAATGCTGACTCTTTTGCATATGTTCGTTGCATATTTATTTATAATAGCAGAAAATTGGAGACAACTGAACATCCAACAACAGGAGAACAGTTAAGTACACTGGGTTACAGGTACTTGATTGAATAGTATATCCTGGATTTTAAAGTTATGTTTATAAATGATGTTATATGCTTATGCTGTAAGATGAAGTGACAAACACTAGGTACAAAACTGAATCTACAACATGTTGGGAAACTAAGTTAAACTGCACAAAAAAGTATGAAAAGAAAATGCAATGAAATCTTACCAGCTCTAACTATGGTGAAATGATGGGTGATTTTTATTTTCTTCATTATACACGCCAAATTATCTGCAATGAACACCTATTATCTTTATAATTAGGAAAACAAAGCAAAATGAAAACAAATGGAAAAGAATGAATCATGCCTTCCTCTTCATTCTTTTTAATTTAAAAATAGCTTTTATTTTTATTCCATATTACAAATGCAGTAGATGTTCATTACCCAAAAAATCATCAGATAGAGAGAGACAAAAAAAAGAAAATAAAACACACCCACTGGCCATCTACCCAGACGCACCAACCTTACTGCCTTGCTGTATGGCCTTCCAAATCCTCTTCGGCATGGGTATACATACAAACATGCACGCGCACACACGTGTACACACACATGTATGTATAATAGTATCAAACACATGCAGCACCTCCTGTGTGCTAGGCTCTGACCTTAGCACTTGCTATGTAGTAACTCAATCTTCATAACAGCTCTTAGGGACCACAACCCCGATTTTATAGATCTGTGGTGTGCAGGTCTTTATGCTCTTCCACAATATTCTCCTAAGATTCCCCATGCGAAGCCTGGCATTTTGGCTGATTGTGCCCCTGTGTCCCTCAGGCCCTTGAGAGCAAGGAATGGGAATTGTTCCTGTTTTCTCCTGGCCTACAGTGGATACCAGATGAAGGTTGTCTTGACCACCTTTTCTGGGTAGAGCCTCTGGATGCCTTGTGTCTGCTCCTTTGTATCCACAGAACACTTGAAAACTCCTGCGTTTCTTATGTAGGGAGGTTGTAGGGCCTTGGGCTTGGCAGTGAGGAAAAAGAAACAGTGTCTCACACGTTAATATTTGGCCGCTGAAATTTCGGCTAAGTCTTGGCTTTGCTCCCATGAGGATGCTCGGAGTACTCCTGCCCTCTTCCGGGCCCTGTTTTGCTGCTCTGCTGTCATCTTCATTACAGATGGATATTACATCAGCCCTGTGGACTGACACATTAGCATCTGTCTATGCATTCATTCAACAGACAGACACAAGTGTCCACCCAGGGCCAGGCCCATACTGGACTCTGGGGACCCAGAGATGGGTCAGATGAGGCCCCTGTCTTCAGAAGCTCACAGTCTAGTGGGGGAGACAGACACACAAATAGATGACAACACAGTGTGACCAGTGTTGTGCAGAGGGATGCACAAGGAGCTGTAGGAACACAAAGGAAGGACCTCTTTCCTGCCCCCAGCTCAGGGAAGGCTTCCCAGAGGATAGCCTGAGCTGAGAGGGCAGAAAAATGAGGAGCGGGGCAGGCTACAGACCTGGAGGCTGGAGAGAGCACAAATGCAGGTCAGGGCGGCGTGGCCCCACAGTAGCTGACAGGTGGGAGTTTCAGGGGCTTTGCGAGGGGAAGGAACCTAAATGGATTAAGCCCAGGCTCTGCACTAGGCACTTTGTGTCATCTCATTTAATCCTCATGACAATTCTGAAATAGGTGCTCTTATGGGGAAGTGCTATTATTTTTTTAACCAGTGAAGAAACTGAGGCTCAGATCAGTGAAAGAGCTTTCCCAGATCACATGGTTGGGGATTTGTACACAGAGGCCTAATCTCTAGAATGAGGGTAGTGAATACCTCTCTGTGTGGGTCAGGCACTAACCTTTAAGGCACTGACCTTAAAGAGGATTACCCCTTGTTAAGAGGCCTAGAGCCAGGAAATGGGTTCAGTGAGGAGGAGTTGATGGAACTGGGGCCTCTTGGGATGGGAACTCACCTTTTTTGCATGGCTCTTTTGTGCCAGTGCTGTGCTAGGCACTTATGTATATTATCTCATTTAGGCTAGAGAAGAGCAGGCTCAGGAGTGCAAGAAGGCCCCTGAGATCTCTGCAGGGCTGCTGTGAGGCAGAGGAAGCAGCCCAGAGAGCAGCGCTGGGATGGGGTTGGGAGTGGGTACGGTTTTGGTGGGAGCAGGTTTCAGCTCAGTGTGAGGTGGGAAGACCTCCCTGGCAACGGGAGTTGGCCTATGATAGAGCAAGCTGCATTAGGAGGTAGTGAGCTCCCTGTCAGCAGAAGTGTGTAAGTAGAGAGTCCTTATTGGATGCTTTAATCCAATAAGCCATTTATAGGATGGGCTACACTGTTATGTTCCCTTTCAGCCCCAGGATTCCATAGTTTCTGCTACCCAAACCTCACATGTCTTTCACAAGCAAGGATGGCTTCCTGGAGGCCATAGAGAGGGGATGTAGATGGGTGGAACACCCAGGAAGGGCAGTTCTTGGTAGTGGGTGGGTGGGGTGAGACCCCCAGCCCCTGTCATGCGCCTATTCCCTCCCCAGTATGGTGAGCTCCTCATGCTGGCTGCGGGCACAGGCCTGGCCCCCATGGTGCCCATCCTGCAGAGCATCACAGACAACGCGGACGACGAGACTTTTGTCACTCTCGTTGGCTGCTTCAAGACCTTTGAGGGCATCTACCTAAAAACCTTCCTCCAGGAGCAGGCCCGTTTCTGGAACGTCCGCACTTTCTTTGTACTCAGCCAGGTAAGCCCAGGGTGGTGACTTCCTTCCACGATCGAGACTCTGCAGTCCTCTTGCACCCGTCCTGAGGGCTGGCTGCAGCCTCTTTGCTCTGAGCTATAATAATAACCCCTGGCAGTGGGGTGCACCCCCCATGTGCCTGGCCTAGGAGGCAGGTATTATGATCATGGTACAGATGAGGAAACAGAAGCTCAGAGGTGAAGGTATTGGCCCAGGTGATGCTGTTAGATGGAGTGAGGCCAGGATTTGGGCCCAGGGCTGTCTGGTTCTCCAGCCCCAGTTCTCACCCCATGCTTTGCCGCCTCCCACTGCCCTGTAGCATCATCAGTTACTCAGGCTGGGGCCCAGCTGAGGGGCCTGAGGCAGGCACAGACCTCCTCCAGGCAGTGTGAAGTTCCTTGGGGCAGGGACCCCGTGTCTGGATCAGCACTGTCCCTTCAGTGCTCAGCACAGGGCCACGCTCAGAGTAGGGACTCCCTCGGCGACAGATGGAGTAAACTGGCTCCGAGTTCACTGCGTGGATCAGGGTCCTTACCACCTCAGTCTGTCCCTCCGTGGGAGGGGAGCTGCTGTCAGACTCACCAGGCTGCAGAGTCTCTAGCTGGAAGTGACTGTGCCTCCTGTCCCCTCCCTCTGATTCCCCATCCCCTCCGATCACTCAGGTGACTCTTCTTGGGCCCTCCCCACCGGCCATAGCGTGGGGGACACTGTCTTTGCCCCTTATTTCAAACCAGGCCCTCCACTGCCTTTGTTCACCTGCCTTCCCCAGGTCTGTAGCTTTGCTTCTCCTTCCTGCACCCCCTCGGTGGGGTACCCTGCTGGGGCGTCCCCTCCATTCTCTGTTGCTCAGGGTCAGCCTCATCGCCCTGGACTGGGGAACATCCTTCTCGTCACTTTCCTCTTTGAGGCGGCTTTATGTAGTCCCTAAAGACTCACTTGATCTTCAGCACTGTGGCTGGGGGTAGGGGTGGGGGGTTAAAAAAACTGGATTTTCCTTTCCCAATATTAGAGTTCCTGGGTGCCCAGGGGCCAGGGCTTGCAGGTCTGTCCATGAGGCAGAATGCTCAGTGGCCCAAACATCAAGAGGGTCATGCCTGGTGAATGTTAGTAGCAGCAGGAGGTGTAGCCTTAAGGGGTGGGGGTGAGGGCAGGGCCGCTGCCTGAGATCCTGGGCAGGGATGGTGGGAGGAGGGCACCGTCCATCCCTAAGTGCTAGCGTAGGCTGTTTAGGTGAGAGAAAGAAACCCCTTTCCTGATGAAGGCACTGCTACCTGAGGCCTGTGTTGCACTAAGCAGAAAGAGGCAGGAACTTTGTCTGTTTTGAGCAGTTGCCCTGTCCCCAGTGCCTAGCATGGCGCCTGGCATACAGTGAGCACTCAGCAAGTATCTGCTTGCTGTCTAAGTTAATTGAGACCTTAAAACATGAACAGAAATTACGCTCCAAGGGTGACAGTGATGGGAACCCCCAGTCATGGGGGAGGAAACATTCCTTCCACAGTGACAGGCGCAGTGGCTACGGGACACAGTGAGAAACGGAGGGACTTGAATTCTGGTCCTGCTGCCGCCTTTGCCTTGTTGTGTGCCCTCGGGGTGGGGGGGGTCCCTTCTCCTCCCTGTGCCTCACCTGTCCTAGAAAGGTAACAAACTACCCTCTTGTTGTGAGGCTTGTTGTGAGGGGGACAAGCAAGTGCCTGGCTCAAGGTAGGGCTTGGCAAAGGTTGGCTTCCCACCCCTCTGCCTCACTGTCCTCATTTGGCAGAGACGAGCTGGCTGTGTGAACCCTGAGGACCCCTCCAGTAGTCACCCACCCCTGCTATTTCTTATCTTCCCAGGAGAACTCCCCAGAGCAGCTTCCCTGGAGTTATCGGGAAAAGACCCACTTTGGCCGCCTGGGCCAGGGCCTGATTGAAGAGCTGGTCAGCTGCTGTCGGAGAAAGCCCTTTGCACTGGTTTGTGGCTCGGCTGAGTTCACCGAGGACATAGCCAGGTGTTTGCAGTGTGCAGGCCTCACTGGGGACTCCTACTTCCTCTTCTAGTCCAGGCCACCCTTCCAAAGCCAAGGCTGGGCCTGCTGCTGGAACCCAGGAAGGAGCACAGCCTGGAACCAGAAGACGTAGAGTCCAGGCCTGGCCTGCTGCTGACTTGCCAGGTGACCTCCACTTCTCATCAATTCCACGAGGTTAATTGCTCCCTGCTGGCATGCTACTGTGTGGAGGGAGCACAGGAGGCTGCAGGGGCCTTGAGGAGGGGAGCACCAGCCTAGGAGTCAGGGAAGATGGCTCAGAGGAAGCCAAGTGCAGGCTGCACCCCAGCACGAGTAGAGTTGGACAGGGAAAGGGGCTGGAGGAGTTTCCCTGATCCCTCTGATCAGAGAGCCTGTGAGGGGACTCTGGCCGTGGCCTCAGTACCAGCTCAGACTAGGGCTCCCTCGGTGTGTAGGGATGACACAGGCGAGGCTAAGAGCCCTTTGCAGGAGGACCTTGCCTTATGTACGTCCAGTGCCATGAGCCTGACCCACCAAAGGGCTTGGGCTCTATGACTTGACCATGTTCTGAGAGCAGGGTAGGGCCCTGGATTGCCTTTGTACTGGCCCTGACCTTTCCTGCTGTGAACAGCTTTGTTCTCAGTCCCCCTCTGCTGGTTCAAGAGCCCAGTCCGGAGTCCTTTCCCCAGCAAAAGCAGAAGCATGGGAGGCAAACGTACGCCCCTCCTTCCTCCTACAGGCAGCCACTCAGCCCATGCCTTCAGCTCCAGTGCCCTGGCGACGGTTGCTATGGAAATCTAAAGATAGAGCAGGTGTCAGGAGACCTGGGTCCCTCTCCCAGCTCTGCCCCCTGAGCAGCTGCTGATTCCAATCCACCCACCCTTTCCCTCCACGCCCTGGGAACCCGGCGCCCCTGGTCAGTGCACTGCCGTTAATGAATTCTGCTTTTCACAGCCTGAGCTCCAGTGTGCTGCACCGGCTCAGATTGGCTACGGGCAGTTCCAGCATTGAAATACTAAGCCATGGAATATTACATTTAGACTTTTACATTCGTAGAATTGCAGTCCTCATCATATCAAAGCTGAAAGTTCAGGACTACAAAAAACATCCAGTGTAACACACTTACCGTATAAACGGAGAAACCAAGGCCCAGTGAGGCTAAATGACTTGCCCAGGGTAAAACAGTTCATGGCAGTGCCAGCACTGGAAGTCTCCTAGTTTCAACCTTGTGCACATAGTTCTGCACCAGTGGTTTTCAAACTAGTCTCCACAGGACACGAGGGTTCCTTGCATGGCAGCAGTGAAGGGACAGCCAGGTAGGTCCCCAGGTTTCCCTTCAACCAAAGCAGTTCTATTTTTAATCCCGTTTATATATTGGGGCTAGGAGTAATTTTTGTTTGTAGAAAAAGGATTTCCCTGTCCCACCCAAAAAATTACGACAAATCTCTGTGCTATGCTGTGTTCAATTAATAGTCATCACAAGCAGCTGGGGAATGGTGCCAGAGGTTTCAAACTATTTCCCCGCAGGGTTCCAGATATGGGGTACTGTATGTGACCTCCAAGAATCATAGGAGCATATTAAAGGCTCTGAAAAGACGAGTGGTAAAGGAACTTCAATTTGTTTAACTCAGAGTTTCTCAAGCTTGTTTAACTATAGAACACTTTTCTATGGGTTTCAAAACCTCTTTCTAGCACAGTGTAGTGGGAGTCAAAGGTCCCGAGCAGGAGCCGTGATCTCTTGCCGCCTAGCCTGTGACTCGGGCAAGACACTTTTTCTCGCTCAGGGCCTCTGAAGCCGGAGAGTCTTCCTCCACCCTTTCCTCTCTCTCTGCTGGCACGTCCTGATGACTCTACTCACAAATACTTGAAGGCCTATGGTGAGCCCAGCACTGTTCTAGGCACCAAGGAAACAACAGCAAACCAGGCAGAGGCAGCTGTTTCCATTGGGGAGCTTACAGCCTAGCAGGGAAGGCAGAAATTAAACTGGTAATTCTAAAAGGGATGAGTGTTACAAAAAGGAAGTACGGAGTGCTGGGGGAGTGAGTGGCAAGGGCTTTAGCCTAGCCTAGGTGAAGGCCAGGGACACGGCACTGCCACTGAGATAGAAGCTTCAAAAGTAATACTGTCACTCATAATTAAGGGTGTTAAGGGGGTCCCCACTTAAGGGATAGAGTGTCTGGGGCAGTTGTTATATGTCTATCCTTGTCTTGGTTTAGATATTCGATGTGTAGATGTTAGACAAGGCCACCCAGTGGTAACTGACAGCGCTCTTGTCCTGGAATGTGTTGCCCTCCCTTTCCCCTCACTCCATGCAGGGTCTGCACAGTTTGCTGCTGCGGGGATCTCTTATCACAGCACATTGGTGAGGACCCAGCTATGCCCTTGGTGCTAAGATGCCAAAAGGGCTCCTATCATCCAGAAACTTGAGAGCTCATGGCTGGGTGCTAAACAAGCCCAAGAAGAACAGGACTGGCTGATAGGTGTGAGTTTGGGCCTCTTGGGATTGGGGTGAGGGTCCCATCAGTGGGCCACTCCTGCCATCTCTCCTGATGATGCCCCTACAGCATGTCTGTGTCATGGGAAGTGTGCTGCCGGGGTGATGGCCACTGCATGACGTGACAGTGGGAGACTGGAGACTTAGGAGCTACACATGACACAAAGGCGTCAGGAGGTGAACAGTGTCCACAATTCTGTGAGCCAGAAAAATGTGTCTTTGGTGCACGAGTCCGGAGCTTCAGGATGGCAACAGCTACCAAAGGGACTGGGGACAGATTCTCTTGAGTTCCACCTTCACCATGTTTTGCCTCAGGGGTCTCTCAGCCCCCAGTCTCTGCCTTCCATGCCCCCTCCACACTGAGATCACATGGATTTTCCTAGCATGCAAACCTGAGCCTGTCACTCCCCTGTTTGAAATCCTTCAGTGGCCCTCAGGATTCAGCGTCTCAGCTCCGCTTACCTCTCCAGACCGATTTTATGCTCTGCCTCCTCACGCCTACCTCTCAGGCCTCAGACACGTTCTGCGTGTTCGGTCTCCCTCTGCCCAGCCTGTCCCCCACTCTCCTGTTTTGCCTCCTCTGCTGAGCTCTCACCTCAGTGTCACTTCCCTGCAGAGCCTCACCTGCCTCTCACACTCCAGCTAGATCAGAGAGTCTCATGTGTTTTTCCATTGCTGCATCCGTCAGAGTGTCTCATTTGCATGTGAGCACAACAAGGGCCTGTCCACTGTGTCCCCAACGTGGGAGGGTGCTCAGTACATCCTGAATATGCGACTACCTGAGCCATGAATGGCTAATATTCGTGGAGTACTTTACAGGTGGCAAAAGGCTTTTCATCTACCTTGAAGCATGGACTCTTTACCAATATGCATACTTTTTTATTACCCCAATTTACTGATGAGGAAACTAAGCTTCTGAGACATCAAGCAATTCTCCAAGGTCATGTAAGGGTACACAAATTCCAACATGTTGTAAAGGTTGTATGTGACACATGAGAGCACCCAGAGATTTGTATAAAGATTTTTATTGCTGTACTATTTGAAATAGCAAAGAATAAAAACTGCTTATATGTCCATCAAAAAGAGGATGGAGAAACACATGGTTCTATATTCATACAGTGGAGACCACACAGCAGTTAAAATGAATGAGCTGGATCTACATGTAGCAACATAGACTAAATCCTAAAAATAGAATAATTGAGTGAAATGCACATTGTAAAAGGATAGGTACGGTGAGATACCTGTACTTGGAAATTATAAAAACCCCAAATAATGCCCAGTGCTCAAGAGGAGATACACCAACTTCAAGGATAGTGGTGACCTATTGACAGATGGCAGGGAATGGGATGGGGTGGAGGCTTTTAGCCATATCCGTAGTTGTATTTTATTACAAAAATGTTTGAAATGAACATGACAAAATATGAATATCTGGCAAATCTGGGTAATGGGTTCCCTGATATCTGTTGTATTATTTTCTATCTTTTTCTGTGTTTGATATAGTTCCATAATTAAAGATTTTTTAAAAATAATTTCAAATGCGCTTATTCAGTGCTCTTCAGAAACTAGGGGCTTAAAAACATTCACTCCCTCTCTCCTGCACCAGAATAGGCTATGCCCCTTTAGGCCTCCAAGCTTTTCAGTCATTCATTGAAGACTATTTGTGAGTGCCTACTGTGTGCCAGGCCCTGTTCTAGGTGTGGGAGACACAACAGTAAATAGTATAGATCACTCCTGGTACTCTTAGCCGACATGCTGTTCCCTCTGCTGTCCTTCTTCTTTGTATATATATTTTTTCCTTTTTAAATGAAGCAGACCTAGGTTCAAGTCTCTCACTGATTCTGTGACCCATGGCAAGTAACTTGGCCTCTGTGAGCCTCAGTTTGCTCGTCTGTGAAATGGAGATGGTAGCAGTGTCTCCCAGGGTTGTGTGAGTATGGGGGAATTGGGTAAACCCCAAGCACAGCACCTGGCACAGAATGGGTGTGAGACCCAGTTCCCTCCTTCCTTCCCTCTCCTCTCCCTGGTGGCCCTCCCCAGCAGTGCCCAGCCCACGAGTGACCTCTGAGGACAGCATTTGTTCCCAAACGTTTCACTATCAAGAACTCCCCTTTTTATTATTTTTCCCATGCTTTGGGAGATTTTGATCCCAAATTGCATGTTTTAAGTCATTATTAATTTATCTCCATTTAATCAAAGACATATAGCTGCCCCTCAGAGCTTCTGATCTGTGCATCCAGCTGAGAGCTGTACGTGGTTGACATAATTCTAGCCAGAGGCAAAGGAACTCAACAGTGTGTGTGGCCTGGGTGCCGGAGGAGGGGTAACTGTAGATGCATCTCCTCTTTTTCTTCTTTAATTGGCCATGAGTCGTGGAAGCTGGTAGCCTTGCAAGCTGGTAGCCTTGCCCAGGCAGTGCTGCTTTCACAGGTGGTCACTGACTGGTCGCTGGGGGCTGAGCTTTTGGTGCCAGGCTCTAGTGTGGGCCCCACACTGGTCCTAGATGCCTCATCCGTAGGGCTCACTCCAAATAGACAGCGTGCACCAGAGCCACACAGAAGAGCATGGAGTTCACGTAGTGGGAGGTAGCAAAGCTGTCTGCATGCAGGTCCCATAGGCTCTGGCTGGAGACCATCACGTCATCCTGCCCGTTGCTCCCGATGCTGAGAGAGCACACTAGCTTATAGCGGGGCGGGTGACAGCCTTGACCAGGTCCTGGATCTCAGCACTGAGAACCGCTGCTAGGTGGGCACACTGTGTGGATGATAGGCTGCACCGGCCACCTTAGAGGGCAGGTGAGCCTGCATCAGCTCTTCTGCTGGGCCCAGGGGAACTTCACCTCCAGCCTGGCTGACCACAGAGGAACCTGGAAGGAGAACAGGGAGGTGTGGTGGGGGGTGTTTGCAACAAACATAGCATTTGGGCTTGAAGCCTAGTATGTTGAACACAGGACCCTGATTTGCAGCATATGATCTGCAACAATGGGATGGCAAAAGGAATGCAGATCCTGGAACACAGCGTTATGGACTGTATAGTGCCATGTGTGTGGCAGAGATGGACCTCACAGTCTACGGTAAGTGCCCTCTGGCGCATGGCCCTGACTCCTCTCCCTCTCGCTGCACCCCAGGCCCCTGGCCTGAACCTGCTCCCTGGTGATGCTGACAGGCCCGCAGTAGTTCAGCTGTGGCTGTAACCGTGCTCTTGAAGGTGTCTAATTCTGTAAAAATGAAAATGAGTTATCGTGGTAGACAGCATTTGCTGAGTGTCTACTGAGCGCCAGGCTATAAAATGTCATTGCTTTAGGCTGGGTTGCCCCAAAGCTGACACCGAGCAAAGGATTAGGGGGCAAGAAGTTCACGTGGAAGGTGATTCGGGGAAGCATGGTGAGGGAGTTGGGGAGGAAAGATGAGAAAGGGTATGAGGATGGGCAGGCCACCCCTGGCAGCCTGGAACGCAGCCTGCTGCGGCCCTGCAAGAGGCTGCAGAGCTCGCCTCAGTGACCACACCTAGGGACAAGGTGGCTGGGGCGTTTACCCACCAACAACCCTGCTCCCTCACTGGCTGAGGGCATGAACTCTCCCTTGGGTAGGCTCGGTGCCCGGCAGCCAGAGAAGTCGTCAGGCAGAGAGACACAGAAAGCCATCAGTGCGCACAGAAAGTTCCTGCAGGTGGCTCCGGTGGGCAGGGGGATATGGGTGGCCCATCAACAGTGTCCACCATGTCATCTCAATTAATTCTCACAATCAAGCTACTTAGGGATCAGTAGCTTCCCCATTTTATAGGCAAAGGAATGGATTCACAAGAGGTACAGTAGCTAGTGGAGAAAGTGGTGTTCTCGCATGAGGGCAGAGCTCAATACTGTCCCCTCCTCACCCTGCCACCTCCACCTGGCATGAAGTCTGGCCATAGTGTTGAAGGAGTGTCTGTTGAAGGAATGAATGAGCTGGTGAAAGCGACATGACCCTGGGTTAGTGACCTTCACTAACCAAAGTTAGTGAAGTGACCTTGGGTTAGAAGACCACTCTTCTGGAAAATGAAGATGGTGATTCCTTTCCTCCTGGGGTTGCTTTGTAGAGCAAAGGAGCCCGTGTAAGTGCTCAGCTCAGCACCTGCCCCCAGGGGAGTCTCAATGAGTGCTAATTCCCTTCCTCTGTCCCCCTCTAAGAGGAGCAGGGGTCTTTACCGAGAAACAAACCTTCCTGCCCAGCTCAGTGATCCCGTGACCCTCTGATAAATGGATCTTCTCCTCCAGGGAATCTCCAAAGTGGATCTACTGGCTCCGTCCAGCTAGCACTGAAGCCCATTCCCGTTCCCCACATTAACCCCACATTCCCGTTCCCCACATTAACTCTCTCTCTCTCTCTCTCCCCCCCAACCCCCATCCACCCACTCAGTTTCTCCACTCCTCGCCCCTACAATCCAGCATCCCCTCTGCCTCTCCACCCCATGCACTCTTGATAAGGTCCCTGATGTCCAGAGGTCATTTCTCAGCAGCATTTGAGGCTGTTGTCAATTCCCTCCTTTCTGAGCCTCAGTTTCTTCGTACCTCACCTGATTATCCTGAGGACTAAATAACTCAGTCATTCAGGTATTCAGCAAATATTTCCAAACACCTGCTTGTGTGCAGGTTTTCTGCTGGGTTCTTGAGGACCTTCACTCTGCAGGTGTCCACCATCTCCTGGGGGCTGCAGATGTTCTTATAACAAATTCGAAAGGCCTGGCGCTCTGCCTGGTACACACAGACACTGAGTGTGGGGTTCTGTCTTTTCTTTCTGCCCTCTGGGCCTCAGTTCCCACAGCCAGAAAATGGGTAGAAAGAGGGGATTGGACTTGCTCTCCGAAGTCCCCTCTAGCTCTGATAGTCCAAGGGCTGCCCCGTCCCCCTCCACTCTGAGCCTTCCCTCTCATCCTGAGCTCCCTGGTGAGCCTGCGTGCAGCGAGGAGGCCCTGGAGGCCAAGTGTGGCAGCTTCTGCATCTGGGCTTTCTAAAGCTCTGCTGGCCCCCTTCCTGATGGAGGACCTGATGACGGAGCACTGCTCCCCTGACTGGAATGACCAACAGCCTGAGGGGAGACACAGTTAGGCAGATTGGAGGCAGGAGGAACCCAGGGCTCTCAATGAAGGAGTCTGTGGGGATCTTGGCTCTCAGCCACCTGCCGCTGTAGATATCTACAACCCACAGCCCCAGTCTGCACCCCGGCTGAGACCTCTTCTTCCTCTCCACAAATGGGGCTCCATGTGAGTAGAATTAGCACCATGGTACAAACACAGGCTTTCAAGCTGGTTAGACATAGGTTCAAATCTCAGCTGTGCCACTTGGGCAAATCACTTCATTTCTCTAAACTTCAATTTCCACATTTATAAACTGGGGACATTTTTATTCCTTCTTGCAACAGATATTTGTTGAGCACTTAATCTGCACCATGAGCTAAAATACAGTGGTGAACAAAATGCAGGTCTCTGATCCCCCAGTGTTTACAAGCTGGTGGGGGAGACAGAAAATAAACAGCCAGGGGTGTCAGCCAGGGTAATACTGCCTCCGTGGGGGGTTTGAAAATATTGGGGGCTGCTAACACCTTCTCACAGAGCTGTGAGGATTGATTGGGATAACATGCATAAAGTATAGAGCATTGGGCCTGGCACATAGTAGATGCTCAATAAATGCTTGTTGAATAAAGAAAACTGATAAAAGCAACTCTCTCTGAGCCCTAATCACCAAACAGTGGGATGGCACTGGTAATCCATACTTTGTGAAGGTGTTACAGAGATTTCAAACTTAATTTAAATTAATGGATGCTTAAATAGAGCTTACCACATGGTTATGTGCTCTTCTTCTAAACCCTTTACAAAAATTAACTCTCATTATTCTCATTTTACAGATGAGAAGACTGAGGTATGGAGGGGAGGTTGCCCAAGGAACTTGCCCAAGATCACATAGCATGGATGTGGCTGGATATGAATGTGCCTAGCAAACAGTAGGGATCCAGTAGTTGCTTTATTGTGGAGCAGGGAGGTTTTAGGCTTGGTGTCCGTGCAAGGCAGGGCACTTTGGAAGGCTCCTGTGCTGAGCTGTTCTTAGTCCCTCGATCTGGCTGTGAATGAGTCATTCCTGGCTGAGGGGAGTTTGTGAGGGTGGGGTGAGGTGGGAAGGTTGAGAAGGGGTGAGGACAGGAGGGCCCAGAGGGGAAGAGGCAGCAGCAAAACATTCCAGACAACTCCCTGGAGATTGGAGTTCTGGGACAGCCATTCCAGTGGCCTCTCTGGAGGCAGGGAAGGGCACTGGGCAGTTTCCCTTTATGTAACCGTGAACTTCCTTTAGTTCACTTTGGCTTGTTAAAGGGTCTAGCTTGGCCAAAGAAGCAGGACTAATTGGTCATCGAAGGAGGGGGAGGAGAGGCTGGACCAGCAGGAGGCTTCCTTTGTGTGTCTCCCCCAGCCCCTCTGCCTCCTGGCCCTGCAATCCTCTGCCAGGAGCCCTTTCTGTCAGGCTCCCCTGGTGATCCCACCTGGTAGCACTGCAGCCGGACAGTCCTGGGTTGGAATCCTGGTTCTGCCACTTACAGGACTTGGGATCCTGGGCAGTTCCTTCACCCCAGTTTCTTCGTCTGTGCAATGGGCAATGATGGCCCCTATTCAGAGGGTTGTGATGAGGATTAAACAAAGCGACCTGTCCAAAGTGCTTAGCGACACACCCAGCCCAGTACATGGTCACTCTAGTCATCGCTCGAGTTGCTGCTGCAGCACTCATCCACCTGTAAGCACACAGACACCTACTGGTGCACAGCTCTTTACAGTTTACAAAGCCCTTTCACCTCTGGATCTTGCCTTTAGTCCTCACAGCAGCCCAGAGAGGTAGAGTAGGATTAGTAAGCCCACTTTACATGTGTGGGAACTGAGGCTCAGAGGGGGAAGTGACCAGCTTTGCCCAAGGTTACACAGAAAGTCAGATGTGGAACTAGGATGCAAACCTGGGGAGTTTCAAACCCGAACCATTGCTCTTTCTGTTATTATCCACGGTTTAGTGGAAAGACACTAAACCGTGGATAATAACAGTGACCCGATGTTGCTGGGGGGCAACGAGCTCCCATGAGGGGCCCCTTCTCTGCCTGGCCCCCAGCTCTCGCCCTGTCCCAGGACTGCGGGTGCCCAATCTACCAAGCCCCAGCTCTGGAGGCCGCCCCTTTACCATGCTGGGCCTTCGTTTCCCCATCTGCGAGGTGGGGACAGTCCCTCCTTCCCTGCAGGGTTGGGAGGCTCAGTGAGATATGGTGGGGGAGGGCCCGGAGCTAGGGGTAGGGGCCATGAAATGGCAGTGATTCCAGCCTGCTCCTCACTTTCTTCCCATTAGCCCAGGAGCTGGAGGCTGTGAAGGTCACGCCCTTGTCTGGGGACTCTTGGGAAACCTTGTCCTTGGTGAATCTGGACTTCCAGGAGTCATTCCTGGCACGTGGTCTTCACACCACAGCCTTGGGGAACGGAACAGAGCAGAGTGACTGCAAGAGAAATTTAGAGACTCCGAGGGGAGGAGGAGGAAAAAGTGTGACGTCCTTCTCTTGAATAAGTCCCCACCCCGGGGCGGACTTGTGGCTCCAGGGTGTGTGGAGCCAGCAGGACCCCATAGGCCACCTTGCAGCACCCCGGACTGCTCCCCAGCCCACCAGCAGCAACCGTCACTCCCCCAGAGCCCGTCCCCTGGCGCCCCCTTGCTTTCACCTTTCTTTCTCCTGTATTCCTGCCCTTTTCTCCTCCCCCTCCTCTGTCATGTAGCTCCCCGCGGCACACGCGCGCGCGCACACACACAGACATACACACACTGACCCTGTGGCTGTCAAGCTCCAGCAGAGGTGGTCTGGGGCACAACATGCACCTCAGGGTGCAGACAGTGGGGACTGCTCCCTGAGGGTCTCTGCCTCCTGGCCTCTGCCCCAAGTCTCCAGAGCCTTGTTAGGGAGAGATGTGGCTCCTGAGACCCAGCTAGGAATCCCCAGGGGTGCACTGGCCCCCCTGCTCCCTGCCCTCTGCCACCCCATTTTGTCAGCCTAGGCCTCTGTGGACTCGGAGGCATTAGGCAGCCCCCTTGCTATCCCCTGGGCACCATCCCCGTACCTAGGAACCAGCGACAGAATGCAGATATGAAGGCAAGACTGGCTTAGAGAAGAACCCCAGCTATAGATGTGCACCCTTGGAGATGTACACAGACATGCACAGAAGTACACAGTGTGTACCCCCAGAGCTATGTGAGCATATGTACTCATAGTTAGGTACACCCAGGCACAGATGTGCACACCAGAGAGACACAGATCTATACACCAGCAGAAGCTGTGTACCCATGGAAATAGATATGCACTTATAAAGATAGATGTGTTCATGTGAAGAGTCACATAGTCCCTGGGATAATCATGCACATACACAGCTATGACATTTGCACTTAGACACAAATGTACATCTAGTGAGGGACATTCACTCAGAAATCTTTGTATATATACAGAGTGAGAAATATACACATATGCAGGTGGGTACATGCAGATCTAGATGTATATCTACAGACATATAGAGTGACATGTGTATACACCCAGACAGAAGTATTGTGTGATCTGTGTGTGTACACAGAGATGGATATATATGCAAAGAAGCAGATATGAATGCACAGTGAGGGTACAGCTGCACAAGGGCATTTCACCCTCAGAAAAGGACAGTCACACACACAAAGACTACTATATTTAGTGTCCAACCCATAGATATCAAGATAGGCTCATGTACCGAAGGAAATAGCATAACCAAGTGATGAAACGTGTCACCCAGAGATAGGTGCCCATGTATGCACAGCGACAGAAATTGGCACACACAGCATTGGTCCTCCTCCCTGGGGTGGCATCTATCCCAGGAGCATACTCACAACCTCATGGAGCTCATGCCCCTTCAAGGAGAACCCCTGTGTCCACTAGCTCCGGGGAGCTACAGAGCCAGCCATAGCGAGGAGGCTCATCTCATGCCGAAAGATGCCTCTGGAAGTTTGAGGGTGGGTCCTCAGGGCTCAGCCTGTGGGAGTTGGCACAGCAAGGCACTGGGAAGCACCCAGGCGCCTGGGTTGACTTGTCTTGTGGGTGGCTCAGGCACTCCCTAATGACTTTGGCAGGCGGGTGGCCTTTGTTCCTTCTTTACCACCTCCCCTGGGGACCAGGAGAGAAGCCATGGCCGGGCTGCTGATTGGAGGGAGGGGCAGCCAGACAGCAGGAGGCCCCACCCAGAGGTGACTTCAAGAAGAGTTGGGTTAAAAGGGAAAATGCAAGAAGACCTGAGGTCTGTGTAGCCTTTGGAGTTCATGCAAATGGAATGCAGGATAAGGGAAAATGTGCATTCCAAACTTTTCTCTCCACACTTCCCGTGTGTTGACCCAATTAATCCTCACAATGCCCGACAGGTAGATGCCATTCTCCTCATGTCACAAATGAGGGAACAGAGGCCTGGAGAGATGAAATGGCTTGTCCAAGGTCACAAGTCTGTAATTGCCAGGGTTGTGATTTGAACCGATGGTGGTCTAGCTTCTAGGCACTCTGTGCTTAACCACTATACCAGACCATCTGGCCATTCCATTGGGTCTGAATGTGTGTGTCCCCCCAAAACTCATATGCTGAAATCCTAACCCCTAAGGTGGTGGTATTAGGAGATAGGGCCTTTTGGAGGTGAGGACACAGCGAGAAGTCACCGTCTATGAACCAAGAAATGAGCCCTCACCAGGCACAGAATCTGCCTGCACCTTGATCTTGGACTCCCAGCCTCCAGAACAGTGAGAAATAAATGTCTGTTGTTTATAAGCCACCCAGCCTACGTACGGTATTTTGTTATAGCAGCCCAAACAGACTCAGGGCTAGAAGCACAGGCTTTGAATACAGATGAATATGGGTTCAAATTGACAGGGACACTTCCCAGCTGTGCATCCTTGAGTAGTTCAATCCATAAATGGTTGCTAAGTGCTTAGGATGTGCTAGGGGCACACAGTGGGGACAGAGACGAGTGAGAGGATGTGCTCTGGGCTATGCCCTGTGCCAGGCACTGGAATGAAATCCCGAGAAGATAGAGGGTATCCTCAGAAAAACCAGCCAGCCAGAGTGCAGCTGTCCTCTCTGTGCTAGGGGTGCTACTCTTCCCGCTTGGGGTGGGGTAGGACAACTCCCTGGAGGAGGTGACAACTGTTCTGAAGGTTATGAGTCCATCAAGGGCCTATGGGGTAGAAAGCAGGGCAATCCAGGCTCAGGCACAGCATGTGCAGAGAAGTGAGAGACATGTCATGGCCTGGGATGTGGCGCTCAAGAGCGGGAGGTGACCTGAGGGGCATGAATGCCAAGCAAAGAACTTTGGATTTCATCCTGAACAGAGGTGTGACGTGGTTGGAAAGACCATGACACAGAAAGGTCAGAGTTAGCGAATGGCTTTGGGGTGGGCAGGGAGCAGGCAGAGCAGAGACGCTCAGGCCAGCAAGGAGGCTATGGAGAAAATGCCAGAGGGATGGGGAGCTTGGGTTGGGATGGCTTCAGAAGTCGTTTCAGAGGTGGAAGTGGTGACCAGGCTCAAGCGTGACCACTGGGTGTGGGGGTGAGGGAAAGGGAAGTTGAGGTGGGCTCCTACATGGCTGGCTTTGTGGGTTGGTCATGCCAAAACACCAGAGGAGAGGCAAGTTCCATTTTGGGGAGCAACACGGATGAGGGATGAGTGCAGTTTGGGAGCTGCTGATTTTGAGGGAACCCACTATGATGGCTTCCATGGATGGGGTCTGATTGGAAAGGCTACATGAGGATGCCAGGAAGATAGGCAGTTGTTCAGAGAGTGGGACAAATATTTTGGAGGTGGGGTGATGCTGGAGGATGTCAAGTCCAGGAAGTAGACACAATGACAGTGGATGGTGGCTTAGTGGGTGCGTGCAGACAGCTTCTGCCTACAACCCCTGCACTTTCTGCCTCAGGGCTTCTGGGCCATGCACATGCAGGTTGGAATTGCCTGGGAGATGATACCCTCGGAGCAGCCTTCAACCAATGGCAGCTGGGAGTTGGTGGATAAACACACTACTTCCTCGCCCCCCAGGTGGAACAACTTGAGGGTATAGTCCACACTGCCTCCTGGATGTACCCATGGTAATAACCTGCTCTCTAACACACCCTCAGCTGGCTTCTTTCCCACCCTTGTCTCACTCTCCCACTTGTGCTTCCTGGTGTCCTAAGTAAACTATTTGTCATGGGGTCTTCTTGTGGAGGAATTCAACCCCAAACAGTGGCTCAAACCCTTTGAGCTTCAGTTTCCTCATCCGTCAGTTGAGGAATATAATGTGTGCTGTGAGAATTGGGAGGCTGCACGCACATGAGCTATGTGAGTCTGCCTGCACCATGCCCAGCACCCAGCAGTACTGGGTTGCCTCCCTCTCCCTGCACCCCTCTCTCATACACACAGTAGGTGTTTAATAAAAGCTCCCATCTCCTCAGGCTGCCCGGAACAGCTGAACCTTTCTTTTCTGCCTGTCAAGCCCCACAGGTGAGCCAATCCCGCAGGCTTGGCCATTCCTGATGCTCTTTGCTGAGCACCTTCCATGTGGCCTCCTGTGCCTGCAGCAAAGGGCTCCCTGGGGACTTCCTGACAAGAGGGTGGGCCAGATGGCAACATGTCGTCTGGTAGATGGATGTCTGGGTTCTTCCAAGGTAAGTAAAAATCATACATGTTCCTATGCACAGTGCCAGGCACTGGCTAGGACTTCCAATGCATTATCTCATTTAATCCTCACAGCAAACTGTAGGCTATTACTACTATAGCTCCCATTTCACAGTCCAAGGAGCTGGCCTCAGATGGGTTGGGTTACTTTCCCAGGTTCCCACAGCCAGGCAGGGGTAGAGCCAGGATTCAGACCTTAGTCTGTAGAAACCAGAGCCCAGGTGCCTCCCTGGGAAAGCAGGAATGTGCCACGTTTTTCCCAAGCCCCCATGCCTGGTGCAGGCTCTGCACAGACAGGGAGCTCAGAAATGCATGCTGGGCTGAACTGGACCAAATCGAACGACTCCAGAGGAAAAGAAAGATCCTACTTCCGGTTGGACACTGAGCCCCTGGGGGCTTTTCTGCAGCCAGCCCCAGCTCTTACCTCAGGGCCTGGCATATAGTGATGTTCAAGCCTGGGGATCAGTAAACGGGTGAGCATTTCATATTCTTGGCCAGAATTTGCACTGTGGCCCAGATCCATTATTGCGTCAGGAGTAGCACAATACGATTTTCCAGTTCTGTTATTCCTGCTGCATTCTTGCCTGAAAAAGACTCTTCCCTCATCAGCTGTCCACAACAAACTCCCCTCTCCCTCTGAGCTAGATTGTCACGTCTGAAGGAA
Source organism: Daubentonia madagascariensis (assembly GCA_023783475.1). NCBI lineage: Eukaryota > Metazoa > Chordata > Mammalia > Primates > Daubentoniidae > Daubentonia > Daubentonia madagascariensis. The sequence goes on from JAKFHU010001129.1 coordinate 5,036,788, forward strand.
GCGGTCCCATTTGGTCCCCTTAAGTTGAGGCTCCTTTCAGCTCCCTCGAGGGTGGGGACAAGAAGAACCTGCAGCAAGCACCTACTTGTGTGCTTTAGCCTGTGTTCTCTCCTTCGTTTTCCCGACAGCCCTGTCCGATGAATGGCCCCGTTGTACAGACAAGAAGACCCAGACCCAGAGGAGGTAAATGACTTGTTTGAGGTTACCTGGCAAGTGACAGGCTGAACTGGGATAGATGCCAGATCTGCCTGGCCCCAAAACGTATGCCCTTTCTCCACCACCCAATTTCCTCCCAGCCCGTGTTGCCTCCCTTCCTGATACAGTGTGGCCAGTGCAGATCTCAGAACGTGTAAACCTGGTGACACTAGATCCGTCACCTCAGAGTGGATGAAGGAAGCACCTGGAGATCGGCTTACTAATTCTAGGGGCCGATGAATTATTCATGCCACCATTAACTTGGAGGCCCTTTCCACCTCACCTCTTTCCCCTGCTCCAGACCCTCAGCTCCTGGCCTGCCCAAGCTCTGCAGACCTGCAGGGGCCCCTGGAGAGATGATGCTGGCAGAGCTGGGGTCCTGTCTGTTGCTGGCAGTGGCCCTGCTGGGCCCAGGCCCCAGGACCCGAGCCATGAAAGGTAGGAGCTCCTGGGACAGACCAGACCTGGGAGGAGGGGAGAGGGGAGAGCGGGGCAGCCAGGGTCTCAGGAGGTTTCTATGTGCGAAGACAGGAAGCAGAAGCCCCTTTTAGGGGAGTTGGCTGAGTTGAGAATGTATTTGTTTCTGAGATGGGGGAAGACAATATTTAGTGAGTGCCTGCTGTGTGCTGGATGGTTTACATACCTGATGGCATTTAATCTTTACAACAAACTTCAAAGTAGGCATTAGTCCCCCGTTTTACAGATGAGGAAACTGAGAGCTAGAGATGTTAAGTAACCCATCCAAGCCTGCATGGTTACCAAGGGTGAAGGGAATAGCTCAGAGGACTATTAAAGGTTTATTGCTGGAGGGAGTCTTCTCCCCCTGAGAGCCTGCTGTACTTCCCACTGCAAGCCAAGTGAAATCAAAGTTCCTTATTATGGCATTCAGTGCCCTCTAAGTACTGGCTCCAATTCCCATATCAGCCTCAGTTTCCCACAGCCCTTGGGCATCCCATGCTCTGGTAGGAGAATCACAACCCTTTCTGGAGATGCCTCACCCTTGGGGATCTGCAGCCCTGCTTTCCCCTCTGCCTGGAGAGTCCCTTTTCTCTTTATCCACCTGAGATCATCTGGCTCATCCTTCAAGCTCAGATAAAGTGCCTCCTCCTCCGTGAAGCCTTCCACGTCCCTCCGTCAACCTCAGAGATGCCTTCACTGGGGCTCCTAGAGCTCCTGCCTGCACTGTGGTCCCAGGTGGCTTTGCACTGCTGTGACTTCCGAGCATTGTTTTCCTGTCTGTGAAGCTGGGGCGATGTCACTTCCGCCTCCTGCAAGGGGTGTGCATGTACATGGGGGCTCAGCAAACAGTCCTCAGTGTCTCATTTTCCTGCAGGCTCAAGTGGGGCTCAGGGAGGAATCATACGTAACTCGCCGGTCGCCCAGTTGTTGGCAGAGAGGGGATGGGCACACAAACATCTCAACTCATGCCTGGGTGGTGGGAGGAGCTAACTGTTCCTATTTTACAGCCACCAGGGCTTCAGTAGCCTTGGGGTAACCCTGGGGGTCAGCGTGCCTAGCTGGGGTCGTGTGGACAGGCCTCCACTTGTGCTGGTGCCGGGCAGCCGGGCTGCAGGAGCTCTGCTCTGATGCTGTCACAGCTTTTCCAGTCCCGTGGGCAGGGCCAGGGAAGAATAAGGACAGTCCTGGACAGAACGTCCCTTTGTCCTCTTGCCATAAAGTCATGGATCAGACACCATTCCTGCCCTGTCCTGCAGCAGGGGCCAGGCAGGGAACCAATAACATGACCCAGGTGTGCATCTGTGCAGCCCTTGCCTGGCCTTTATCTTGTCAGCGTTCACAGCCACAGCTCACAGGCATCATCATCCCCATCTCACAGATGCGTGACTGAGATTCTGGAGGCTAAGCAATCATGCATCTGAGCCTTTGTCCACGCCATTTCCTGCCCCCAAATCTTCCCCAACTGATGAAACCACCTCATTCATCCCAGTCAAACTCAAACATCACCTCCTCTGTGACTCTTATCCCTCCCCTAATACTGGCCCCACCAAGGTTGGCTTCCCTCCCCCTGGACCCCAGAGCACCTGTGTGGCCACAGCACAATCACACTGTGCGGCTTTATCTCATTTGCCTGACTCAGCCTCCCCCCACCCCCACTGTGAGCGCCCCCTGGGGAGGGGCCCATTCTGAATCAGCAAGTGTTTGCCTGGTGTGTCTTCTCTTACAGGGACTTTAGTTAAGTGTATTCTTCAGGATGACTTTGGTTGCAAGTGAAACCCAACCTGGATGAGTTTCAGCAAAAAGAGGAATGGATTGGCTCTGTAACCAGGGAGGCAGGAGTACACCTGAGCTGGGCTCAGGGATGCTGGCAGCCAGGGACTCTTGGCACCAGGGTCATTTCCACTTTCACATTGTTCTTCCACTCCGCTGACAGGATTTATCCATAAGCCCCGAGCACAGTCCCACCCAGGGCTCCCACTCCCAGCCTAGGGACCAGGAGGGAAAGGATTCCTATCCAGACATTGTGGCCTGGCCCGGAGCACACGCCCACCCTGCAGGCCAGTCACTGTGGAGGCGGTGGGAGCCCCAGGATTGCCCAGTTAGAGTCAAGCGTCCACCCTTGGGGCAAGGAGGAGCAGAAAGAGTCACTACGTGGTGGAGAGGGAGGAGAGCAGTGTTTAAAAGAAGGGTGTGTTGTGGGAGGTGGAGGAAGGGGCGCTGGGCAGACCAAAGCAATAGATGTCAGCTACAGCAAGCAACTTCCCTTTCTGGGCCTGTTTTCTCATCTGTGAAACGAGTCAATGGCACCTGACCTGCCTATCTCATGGGGCTGTTGTGAGGAGTATATCAGATCACTCACGCATTCACTCATGTAGCGAGTATACACCGAGCACCTGCTTTGTGCCAGGTGCTTAGGATACAGCAGGGAGCAAAACAGACAAAAATCCTTGCTCTCATAGAGCTTACGTTTTTGTGGAGGGAGACTGACAATGAACCAAATAAATCAGTAAAATAAATAGTATGTTAGATGGTGATGAAAGCTTATGGAGAGAAATATAGCACTAAGGGGAGAGAAGGGGTCAAGGGGTGGGGGGCAGGGTTTCAGCTGTAAACAGGGTGCCTAGAGACAGCCTTGCTGAGAAGGTGACCAAGAAAGTGCTGGCTATTTTTTAAAGCTTTTAATTATGAAAAATTTCAAACATACACAAAGTAGGGAAAATAGTGTAATGAATCTCTGTGTCTCCATAACCATCTTCAACAATTACCAACATTCTGACTGTCTAGTTTCTTCTATCCCACCCCATCACCGTTTGGGGGAGTGTGCAGCAGTCTAAAGCCAATCTCAGATGTCGTATTATTAATATTTCCCCCATAAATATGTCAGGATATATCTCTAACAGAGAAAGACATAAAACTATATATAATCCCAATACCATTATAATGGTATAATAATTCCTTAATTTTATCTAATATTGGAACAGTTCATGTTCCATTTTCCCCAATAATTAATATCAAAAAAAATCTTTTTACAGTTGATTTGTTCAAATCAGAATCCAAACAAAGTCCATACACTGCATTTGGTTGATATTTGACTCTTTTAATATAACAGTTGTGCCTCCTTCCCCACCCCCTGCCCCTTATCATTTATTGTTGAAGCTCCAGGGTCATTTATCTTATAGAATTTCCCACATTCTGGACTTGGCCAAATGTTTCCTTATGGTGTCATTTAAAATGTTCCTCTAACTTCTGTCTTCACTCTAGCTTGTACATAGATCCAGAGACTTCATTAGATTCAAGTTCCTTTTTTTTTTTTTTGAGAAAACTTTATTAATAGGTGGTGGTGTGTGCACATTACATCAGGAGGACACATATTAGCCAGTGTTCCACTTTGATGCTAAGATTCATCAGTGGGTTCAGGAATTGTTGGCATGATCTATCTGTTATAAAATTCCCTATTAAGTTAACTTTTTTGGTATTTTTTAATTATAAAAATTTTCAAACATTTAGCAAAGTGAGAATTTTACAGGGAATGCCTACATACCTGACCACCCAGGTTTTTACCTCTCATCAACTTTTCACGCAGGGATTAGAACAGACTTTGATGATGTTGTCTAGATCCATTATTTCATTGGGGTTTGCAAAATTATGATTTTCTAATGCTGTTATTCTTTCTGAAATCTTCTGTAAATAACCACTTTCTCTCACCAGCTATTTGGTTATCTAGAAATCCAGTCCACACAAGAAAGGCCAAGTAGATGTTTAATTTCTTTTCCTTTCTATTATTTATCAATTTTCAAAAAAAAATGAGTTAGTGCCCCAGCAGCCTCTCCAAGAAACCAATGAGTTTCTTTTTAATTTCTTTGAGTTGCCTTGTGAATTCATGAGTTTTTGTATATTTGATGTGTTTCAATCCACTGCAATCGCTACTCTTTTGATGCTCAAATTGTACCTTCTTTAGCCAGTGAAGCCCTTTCAAGTAGGTTCCTGTGTCTTTTGACACAATCCCAGCAGTCTTTGATAGCTTCTTTGCTGTCTGGCATAGCAAGTTATCTGAGTATATTGTGTATGTTTCCTGTCCTAGACCTGGCACCAGTCATTTCTCTAAGGAACCCTGGTTCACTTTAGCTGGACAGAATAATCCTAATCTAAAGCCTAGGGATGTAAAATGCTACTGGAATATCATTGCTTCTAGGCCTTTTTAGTAAACAGAGCTAGGAAATAAAATTTTTTTAGAAATAAAAATAAATGAAGTTCATGTTGGTACTTTCAATTCAAATCAAGGATCACAAGGGTTTTACTTAATTTTTAAAATTTTATATTTGTATCTCTCTTACACTGAAAATCTTGGTTTCTGTTGACATTAACATACTTATTTGCTTTATTCCAATATATATGGTACTTGGAAAATAAGAATACTTAATATTATTACTAATAGTAAGTCTCAATATAGTTTAAGATTTCTTTGCAGTTCATTTTGTCCTTGAGATATATCCTACTAGGAAGGCACAAAATACCATATTTCAACATCATTTGAAATCATTTTTCCCATAACTGTGCCTCCAACTTGATAAACAGTTAAGTTTATTTGTTCTAGTTTTGGATATTTAGGGGTTACTTTAAATTGTTTTTTGATCTTTTAAAATTCTATAAAATATTTTATGTGATTACAAAGTCCAAATTATGAAACAAGGCCCATTTAAAGAGGCCCAGCAGTCACACTGATTTCCTCTCTTTTTACTACTTCCCCTACAGAGAATTATTCTATTAGTTTCCTTCTATTGTTTTCTTGTGTTAAATACAAGCAAATATGCACATATAAAAATGTACCTTTAACATTGTAATAGACAGTACATTTTCACTGAGAGGTTACTATTATTATTAATTTTTAAATTCCCTATTGCACATATCTGAGGCCTAGCATATAGTAAGTAATGTTTTATCTAAAATTATAGGCCCAAACCAGGTGCAGTGGCTCATGCCTCTAATCCCAGCACTTTGGGAAGCTGAGGCAGGAGGATCACTTGAGCCCGGAGTTTAAGACCAGCCTGGGCAACATAGTGAGAGCCCGTCTCCACAAAAAATTTAAAAATTAGCTGGGCATGGTGATGCATGCCTGTAGTCCCAACTACTCGGGTGACTGAGGCTGGAGGATTCCTTTGCATAAGCCCGGGAGTTGGAGGTTGCAGTGAGCTATGGTTGCGCCACTGCACTTTAGCCTGGGTGACAGAGCAAGACCCTGTCTCAAAATAAAATAAAATAAAATTATAGGCCCAACCCCAACTCTTCCTATCTCCTTTCCCTGCTTGCTTCTTCTCCATAGCACTTATCTCTATTTCATAACTCTCTGTTTTACCTATTATGTTGACCTATCATGTCTGTCTTCCCCACCAGAATGTAAGTTCCAGGAGGGTAGGAATTTTCGTCTATTTTGTTCTTGCTATAATCCCAACATGTAGAACAATGCCTAGCCCTCAAACAGTATTTGTTGAATGAATAAAAGAATGCTTGATAAACATTTGAAGAATAAGTAAATGAATGAGCAAATTAAAAAAACAAACGAATTGATTTAGGGCCATGGCCTTGTGCTCTCTCATCCTGTCCCAGAGACCCAGCTTTATAGCCTTGCCACATGTACCCAAGACCCCAGCACTCACTCTGAGCCATCCTTCTCTCTTGCCCCAGGTGTCAAATGTGGGGGTGTGCTCTCAGCACCTTCCGGAAATTTCTCCAGTCCCAACTTCCCTAGACTATACCCCTACAACACAGAGTGCAACTGGTTGATCGTGGTGGCTGAAGGGTCCTCTGTGCTGCTCACCTTCCATGACTTTGACCTGGAGTACCATGACACCTGCGACTTTGACTTCCTGGAGATCTACAATGGGGCCTCAGCAGACAAGGGCAACCTGCTGGGGAGATTCTGTGGCCAGGTGCCCCCGCCACCCTTCACCTCCTCCTGGCATGTCATGTCTGTTGTCTTCCACTCGGATAAGCATGTGGCCAGCCGCGGCTTTTCTGCAGGCTACCAGAAAGGTCAAGGGGGGACTTGGCAGTGAAGAGGCTGGCCCTGGGGTGGAGGTGGGGGGAGAGCAGTGGCGCCAGTTGAGACCTTCAGGCTCTTGGCATCTCAGCACATAGGCTGCCCTGGAAGGAACTTGCGTGGCCCTGGTCTCATGGACAGCTTATGGGGCAAAGGCAGCTTCCTCAATGTCCATGACTATGCTTGTAATCTTGTCCATTTCTCCTGGAGCCCCAGAGGGTCTCACTGTGTTCAGGAATGAGGCCTCTCATGCTCTTCTACTCTTGTCCTTCTCATCCTGTGTCATGGCATCAGGCCACAGGAAAGGACACCACTGCTGCTTACTGCTGCCACCATTGCTTCCTGCAACATCTCGCTCCTTCACAGCACGCGATACCCGCCCAAGTCCCTGCATGGGAGTGCAGGTGGAGCTGGTGACTCTTATATCACGGGTCCCTAACCCCTCCCACCCTCCCTACTCCCACCCCACCTACTTCTCAGTCTAGTGGAGGGAACAGAGGCCTTTCTCCTTGACTCATTCCTCCTTGTCCTCAGGCTTTTGTGCACAGACACAAACCTCCTCCCTCCTCCCGAGGCCCTAACCAAAGGCCTCATTCATGTCAGCTCAATCAATGGACAGCCACAGAGGCTCCTGGTCCACAGAGTCCACCAACAGCAATCCTGGGGGACTCAGATGGGACGCCCGGTCCCTGCTATATTTAGAAACAAAGAATTGTAGAATGCTAAAACACAAAAATCATAGGCTGATCTGGTCATAGTTTTGGAATTTTAGACCCTTAGATTTTTAGAATGTTAGGATATCAAAGTCATACTATCATAGGCCGTGTTTTCCAACATTTAAAAAAATAGGAATACCCTTATATCAAATGGAATGTTATGTTAACCCCTGATATACAAAAGAGATAAATGCAATGTTTTAGTGGTATGCATTTATTTTGTAAGTCTATATTTTTAACATTTGCTTCTTATAAGCTAACCATTGAAAACACAAGTCAATATTGATGATCTCCAATGAGTTAAATTTCTACATATAAGATATGTGACCGTGGGTGCTGTCTTTTAATTACATTAAGTTTGTTTGAAATACAGTGTAAGAATGCAATTTGCCCCAGATGCTAGCAAGTACCCCAGGTGGTCCACTGGGGACCCCTGGAGCACAGTTTAGAAGCCTCTGCTAAGGTTATCAGTGTTGGAAGGGATCTTGCAGACTGTCTAAACCTGCCCTCTCATTTCACAAATGATAAATCTGAGACCCAGAGAGGGAATGTGCTCTCCTAAGGTCACATAGCTGGGCCAGTGCTGGGACAAGAAGCCAAGTCTCTAGATGCCCAGTACAGAGCTCCGATCACACAGGCATGCCATGCCATGGGGTGAGATTCTGGAGTCTCAGGAGACACATCCTGAGTGTGCTCTCCCTGATGGTAACATCCAGCAAGTCACCTGCCTCATGGTTGCATTGGCCGAGCTGGCCCGAATTACTTTCAGCAGCATCTTCTCAGACTCTGCATGAGTCTGAGCCCAGGGGATCAAGCTGGCAGGTCTTATAATTTCTAATGTTCCCATGAAGCTCAAAGAGGCTGGGTCACTTGCCCAGGGTCACACAGCTAATATAAGGCAGAGCCTGGAGGCCGCTTGTCTTCAAATGTCACACCAACCTCTACTCCATCAGATCCTCTCTCTCAGTCTTGGTTTCCTTGTCTGTTAGGGAGGTTTGATCACATTCCCGAACTCAAGCCCCTCGGCCTCTGTGCCCCACTGGCCTGGTAGTAGTGGACAGCAAGGGTCACAAGGGTCATGTGCACAGGCTCTACAGTGAGTCTTCCTGGGTTCAAATCCCACTTTCCCAATTACCAGCCGGGTGACCTGCTCTCGGGGCCCTGACCACGTCCCTTGGGCCTTGCCACTTCAATATGCTCCTGCCAATTTCTGCATCTCTTTGTTGGAGGGTTTTTTTTCTGAAGTCTCAGCAGGTCACCCGCAGCCCCCAGCAGCCCTCGGCCTGGACCCTCCCTCACTCCTGGGGTGATACAACTCTGAGGTGTGTGCTTTACGCTGTCCCCAGAGTTCCCCAGCAGGGTTCGGTAGCTGGCTTGGCCACACCTCCCCTTCCTTGTCTCACTCCCTCACTGCCCACCTGGGGTCCCCTGGATCTCCCAGTTAAACTCCTTGCACTCAAATCCTTGTCTCGGGGACTTCCTGGGCAAACCCCAACTCAGACAGGTAAGTTACCTAGCTTACCTCCGTTTCTCCACTGTAAAATCGAAGAAACAACAGCCCATTCCTTGTGAGGTTGCCGTGCAGATTTTAAAAGACAGCAGAGATACTAAATGCTGGGCATGTGCCTGCTACTCGGCAAGTGCTCAGCAGATGGTAGTGAGGCTCCCACGAGCTGCCTGTGGGAGCAGCATGATGGGGGGGTCTGGTCCCCAAGCGAGGAAGCCAGGAGCTGCGGGGAGAGAGGAAGGTCAGTTCAAGTGCTCTCTCTTGCAGATGTGTGTGGTGGTGTCCTGACCAGCCTGTCAGGAGCCCTCACTAGCCCTGAGTACCCCAACAACTACCCCAACAACGTGGAATGCCGTTGGGTGATCCGGGCTGCCGGCCCTGCCACCATCAAGCTGGTGTTCGTGGACTTCCAGGTGGAGGGCAATGAAGAGTGCACCTATGACTATGTAGCTGTGCTTGGGGGGCCTGGCCCTGCCCGTGGGCACCACTACTGTGGCAGCACCAGGCCTCCAACCCTTGTGTCTCTAGGCCACGAGCTGCAGGTGGTCTTCAAGTCTGACTTTAATATTGGAGGCCGGGGCTTCAAGGCCTACTACTTCTCAGGTAGGAGGGGCTGGAGCTCCACTTGCCTCCTCATTACACTGTGGTGGTGTGGGGGGGTGTCACAATTTCCTGCCCCTAGGGGCCTTGGGCTTTCTACACTCTCCCTGCCTGGAATGCTCGAGCATGGCATAAACATGTCACCTCCTCTGCGAAGACTTCCTGATTCACTCGGAATTAATCCCTTCCTTCGACTCCTGAGAGAAGGGTTTTTCGCACTGTGTTCTAGCATTTACCATTTCTATATGTGGTTTGCATGTCAATCTCCCCTGCCTGACTGTGAGTTCCTTATGGGCTTATCTTTGTACCTGGCACATAGTAGGTACCCAATTAATATTTGTAAAAATGAATGAACGAACTCACAGGAGTTCAAAGTCTAAAGGGGGAGATGGATGAGGAAAGCAACAATGACAACCCACAGCGATCAGTGCTAACAGTAAGAATCACGGATGACTTCCTAGAGGAGGAGAGAATTGAGCAGTGCCTTGAAGGAGTTAGCCAGAGGCAGAAGAAAGGGAACGGTGTTCCGAGCAGGAGGAACAGCATGTGCAAGGCATGGAGGACAGAGCTCATAGTAGTACGGGAGATGTTTGGTGAAATGGGAATGCAAGGGGTGGATGGGGCAACCAAAAAGGGGAGTAGCCAGGCCATGAACTCATTGTCTGTCAAGCCAGGGTGTTTGGAGTTAGCTCTGAGGACAGGTGTTAGCTATTATTGTTGAATTCCTAACAAGGCCAACACTCTTGAAGGAAATTGTCAATTGAAACAAGATTCCCAGCTCTCAGCTAGTTTCAGTTTAAAGGCAGCTTTAGGATCAATGGTCTGGTTTGCTGGCCACGGTGCCCACAAACTGCCAGGTAGTTTTAGGACCCCTGTAGTGCCTGCGGCCTCAGCTGTAACTGCAGAGGGTGACTCCTCCCCTCTGCCCCTCCTCACCATTGTTCCTTCCACCCCAACTCCCCCACCCAGGAGAATGCCAGGAGGTGTACGTGGCCGTGCGAGGCAACTTCTCCAGCCCACAGTACCCTGGCCCCTACCCCAACAACATCCGGTGCCACTGGACCATCCGCCTGCCTCCTGGCTACCGGGTTAAGGTATTCTTCCTGGACCTGGACCTGGAGGAGCCCAACAGCCTGACCAGGACCTGTGACTTTGACCATCTGGCGGCCTTTGATGGGGCCAGTGAGGAGGCGCCCCTGCTGGGGAATTGGTGTGGCCACCACCTGCCACCACCCATCACCTCGAGCCACAACCAGCTCCTGCTCCTGCTGCACACTGACCGCAGCACCACTCGCAGGGGCTTCTCTGTGGCCTACATTGGAGGTCAGCCGGGGCTGAGGGTGTGGGTGCGCTGGTGGGGAAGGGGAGGCTTTGCAGCCAGGGTTTGCAGCCTCCTTCCTCCATCCCACCAGCTTGTCCCGACCCCTAGGAATGGTCTCCCCCAGTGGCTACCCCTTTGCCAACTCCTGGGATGTCTGAAACCATGCCAGTATGGCCCTTATTCATTTCTGCTATTGCAGGGCCCTCCTTTTCCAGCTCCTAACTCCGTGAGTCCTGACTCTCCCGTCTGGGTCCTTACCCAAGCATACTGTTGTTGATCCCCTGTATCCAGGGGTAACAGGCCAAATATGGTAATGTTGATTATGGTAAACAATTGGTATAACCATGGAGATGCCTACCAGCCCTGCTCGTGTCATTCAAAAATACTGATTGAACAAATGGCGCTTGTGTTTGCTCACTTAACAAGAAGTCTGGAGCTAGGCAGCTGCTGTATTGGTTCAGGGACTCAACACTCTTCCAAGTGACATCTCTGAGATTCTCTTAGCCTCACAGTATGGCTGCCACAACTCTAGGCATCATGTTCATGTTCAAGGTTGGAAGAGGGTAGAGGAAGTGCCAGCCACAAATGTCCTCTTATCGGGAAAGCAAAAGCATTTCCAAAAAGCCCCCACAGGGCTTTTTCTTGTGTCTCATTGGTTTAAACTTGGTCTGATGGCCATGCCCGGCTGCAGACAAGGCTGGGGAAACTGGTGTTTGGCTTTCCCAGGCTCCATAGTGTTGGTTAGATTTGTTGGTCAAGAGCGTCCACCATCTCTCCCCTCCTCCCACCACCCTTTCCTGGGCTATGGGCCCAGAGACACTCTCGACCCATTGTGCCCTCTGCCTGGCCAGACAAAGCTCCTCATTGTGCAGGTATGGAAACAGAGGCGCTGAGAGGGGAAAGGATGTCATTGTGGTCGTAAGGGCAGTTGGTAGCACAGCCAGGACTAGAACCCACTCTTTTGCCTTCTTCTTGTGTGTCTGTGCAGGACATGGGGAGGGGAGCCAGGGCTAAGCTCAGACAGATGAGGGCCAATCCAAACGCTGCCATTTACTGACCACCCAAGTGGTATTATCTGTAAAAGGGGTTGATGAATGCCCTAGACAGGTGGTCGTGAAGATTAAATTAGGTAACTCGGGTCACAGTGCCTGGCTCTGAGGACATCATTCCCTCAGGAAAGGTGTCTTTGGCCTGTTCAGCATTCAACATCTCTCTCCTCTTTCCTTACCCCGTGTGCAGGGGAGTCGGGGCCCGTGATGGCGGAGGTGTAGGGCTGCAGCAAGCCAGCGGCAGGGAAGTGGCCTTGGGCCCACCTGTGGGCTGCAGCAGGCTAGGCGTGGCTGTGAGTGCAGTCCCTTTCTCTGAGCCGTGGGCGAGACAGCACTCCCGAGAGACAGGTTACACCGGGCTCTGCCGCAGCTAGCTGGCATGGCCCTTTCCCTCTCTGGGTCTCAGTTTTTCCACCTGTAAAATGAGGACATTGACTGAAGGAGCCTTAAAGTCCCTTTGGCCTCTGATAGTCTTATTTCCAGGACTCTCCCAGGTCCTCCCCCAGCTTTTTGTGGTTTAGCACAAGCCCCTTCTGCAGAGACTGAGTGAAGGTAGGGGCTCTAATCCTGGTGCCTACTCTAGGGACTTCAGTGCAGGAACCCCCACGCCCTCCGCACCCACCTCCCTCCCCAGATCCCTGTGGGAGCCCAGGGTCAGACAGGGGCACTCGTGCTGGGCAAGCCTCCAGATGTGGCCCAGGCTGCAGAAGGCCCCCCTGCTGGAAGGGCAGCCACATCATCAGTCAGGGGTGACACACAGTTCAGCACCACCGAGATCATCTGGGAGATGGCAGGCCCGTAAATCCCTGACTGCCAGACACCAGAGGCTGAAATATGTCTGAGGCATTTCCCGGAGAGGAGTTGAGAGTTCCAGGCCTCTGTCTGCGGCTCTCTCTCCTTTTTCTCCCACCAGCCACCCGCCTTCCCTTCCCCTGCACTCACCCCTGCCCTCCACACACACACGCATCACACACACATGCACACACACACACTCGCCCAAACCCAAACACTCAGAGTACACTCGCTGTCCTGGCCTGGAGGGAGTGCAGGGGGCTGTCCCATAGGGTGGAGAGACCAGGAGCTTTGGAATCCCGGGGACCCAGAGGTTAAAATCCTGGCTCAGCCGCTGCAAACAACTTCACCTCTCAGAGCTTCAGTTTCCAAAACTGTAAAATGAGTTTAGTCACGTGTGCCTCACAGAGTCATCGTAAGGAGGGAAAGTGAAGCTTCCCTCCCCAACCCTTCCTGTCTTTCCTCTTTCCTTGGTTTTCTCTCAGAGCACTGTGACTCCTATGTGTATTTTGCATATTTATTACCCCTTCCCCCAACTAGAATGTAAGCTTTACAAGGGCAAGAATTTGGGGCTGGTTTTTTTTTTTTTTATTTCTGTAACTGTGGTGCTTAGAATAGTGCCTGTACCTAGCACGCCATCAGTAAATGCTTGTTAAGTGATTGATTGAGTGAATTGCCTGGCATTTGGCAAAGCAATTAGTAAATAGTAGGTTCTATTATGATTAAGAACATTCATTCATTCAATCATTCATTCAGCAGTCACTGGGCCTGCTAAGCTCTGTGCTGGGCTCAGAGGACACTGAAGGAACCAGGCATGGGGGCCTGCCCTCAGAGCTCACAGTCTGATGGAGTTAAATGGAGCAACGCGTGTGAAATATCCAACACTGTGCCTGGAGGACTACATGAGAGCCTTCCCCACTCTGAGCCTCAGTTTCCCTATCCCCCAACCTTTGCAGGGGTGGGGGCGGCGGTGCGGAGGTGGGAGTCAGACGGCCTGCCCCAAGGACTCCAGCCCCTCCCTCCCGTTCCCAGTGGTGCCCGTGAACGTGAGCTGCTCCCGCACGGACTTCCAGATCCTGATCTCTGCGCAGGCCCTGGCCCCACTGGAGCGGACCAAGGTCTACCTGGGCAGCCGGAGCTGTGCCGCCCAGGAAGTTGGTGGCAACTTCAGGATCCAGGCCCGCTTTGACACCTGCGGCACTGAATCTCAGGTAGGGGTCAGGGGAGGGGGGCAGGCAAAAGGGAGGGGCAATGACCCCTGTTGAAAGGCACCGGTCATTCCCAGGCTCTGGTGACCACACCAGCCTGGAGGTAGAGCTCAGCCCTTCTTGCCTTTATTTACCTCAACAAACTAGTTCAGGGTAGAGGTAGCAAAGAACCCAGATAGGGGAGACAGAGGACGGGGTCCTGTTGCATATCCCAGGGACAACCTGAAGCCTCCACTGGCCACTCCTCCTGGAAGGCCCTGTTGGCTGGCCCACAGCTAGAGTTCTTCTTTGCTGTCCCTCCCCTTCTCCCTCAGAGCTCCCCAGGGGCACCGAAGTCCTCACCCCTTTAATGTGCAGAGCTGTCTGAGCCCTGCTGACCACCTGCCTGCCCCTCCCAACCTGGTGATCCAAATCCACCCCTGGGCTTTCCAAAACAAAGGAGCCTTTCAAGGAATAGGACTTACCTCCCTCAAAAGCCTGCGACACTTACAGGTGAATTTTTTCCTGCTATCCTGTGTTTTGGAGGCCGTGAAACCAGGCTAGGGGCCCTCAGAGAGTCACTCGGCAGTGGCCCAAGCAACCTGGATATTTGTACTCTTAGGGGCACGTCAGGAAGCGAGGTGGGAAGAGAAGGAATAGTGGCCTCTGTTGGAGAGACTCCCCAGCCTTGGAATCCGGGGGATTTGCAGTCCACTTGGCAGAAACCATGTGCTTTCCAGCCAACTGTCCCCTACCACACAACATTAGCCAAATGTATGCCTCTGGCCCCTCCATTCTGCCCTCCCCAGCCTTCTGGCAACCACCATCCTTTTGACTTGAGAAGGGCAGTGGGGGGTCAGTCAGCTGCCAAGATATTCTGCCCTCACCCCCACCCCATGCCCTAAGTCTCCCAGGGGTTTTCTTTGGGACAGAACCACATTCCAGAGAGTCATGGAATGATGGAGACAGACCCCCAGAAGCAGGGAATTGTGAACTCCTAGAACCAGGCACTTGTAGACACTCAGTCTCAGAGTCACAGAACCACCACGACACACTCAGAACCACAGAACCATGGACTCTTGGGGTGAGTATCTTGGAAACATAAATCTGAGGACCTTAGATTCATGGATTCTCAGTGTAACCCTTATAAATCCTAGAGCCACAGGATCAGCCTCTGCATAGAGTTGCTTTCACAGAAGCACAGTTCAAATGGCCAAAAGCGATAAGAAAGTAATGCCGAGCTCTATGCGCATCTCTTGTTGGAGACGTGACTTCACAGCCACCAACACCACGTTCTGTGTAGCGGTTCTTCCCTTCCCAAGTCTCTCACTCATCCCCCACGCCCAGCCTCTGTGGTTTCCCCTCCCTTCTTTATCATGTGGATTAATTCGGGCCCTTTCACTGGGTCCCTTCCACTTCTCAGGTCCTGTGTTTTACAGATGGGGACACTGGGGCTCTGAGTGGGATGGGAGACAGTGGCTGAGCTAGGATCAGAACCCAGGCTCCTGGAGCTCTGCCCGCTTGGTACTGAGACCCCCACATATATATATATGGCAACAGGGTCAGCCCAAGCCCCTTCAGGTGTGAGCGAGTGCCCTGTGATCCCACAGAGAAGAAAGAACACTTCAGTGATCGTCAGTGTGCTGTACATCGACTTCTCGGCTCCCGGGCGGGACGACATCCATGAATACGAGGTCCGCTGTGAGCCACGGCACAAGGAGGCTTCTGTCCACCTGCTGTCCGGCTCCAACTGGCTTGGGCCCTATGCTGCCACTGCTGAGCACCTTCAGGAAGCACCACCCAGGGATGAGGCAGAGGCACTGGATGGCCCGGTGACCACGGTGGCCCAGGATACCAGTGACATCATCTTCCTGGGCCTTTGCATCCTGGCTGGAGTCCTCATGGTCATTGCCATCGTGGTCCTGATGCTGCTGTGAGCAGGCAGGATAGGGACCTGTCATCTGCATCCCTGTGAGGCAGCTTAGGGATCCACAACAGAGGTGGGACAGGGCCTTGCTAACTTGTCAGTGACCATGGGCAAGTCATGTCCCTTTCTGAGCTTTGGTTTCCTAGGGACAACCTGTCCGCCCAGCCATCGCACAGGGCTGGTGTGAGGCTCAGGGAGGCGCATAAATGGAGAAGGGCTTTGGAAACTGTAGCGTGCCGTGTATGATGTCAATTATTATTAGTAGTACTCTTAAAGAAATTCTGCTATAAAAAAGAACTCTCCCATGTGTGTTACTTGTCAGTTTGGATAGTTGTGGGCACTGACGGCAGAGTGTGGATAATCTGACTTGTATGAGTGTTTCACCAACCCAGGGTACAAATAATGGCACTGCTTATTTTTCTAATTAATTGTTCATCCTAAACCTTTGTTAGCAGGAAGTCCAGTATCCATCCAGAGGCCATTACCCTCCTGGATTGATCCAGGAACCCTGGGGACTTCGTCCAAAGCAAGCCAGCTCTGCCTCTAAACTCCAGGACTAGAGAAAGGGAGCTGAAGCCCTTTCTAGTGCTGTCGTTTCAGCCCCTGCCACACGGTGTCACTGTTGAAGACTGGGCCTGCACATCCTGGTGGATGCTTGTCCACTGAGGTGGCAATGCCCTACTGGGCCATATCCCTGTATAAATCAAGGTAGGCCCCACACTGTGCTTGTAGTGAGGCTGGAGGCTGAAGACTTGGTGTTTCTCTTTCATGTTGGAGTTTTTCCTTCAGTGTCTTTTGATCCTGGACTGAAAAGCTGATTGAAGTCCCATGTATCTCTGTCCTCGCCTCTGATGTTGAGCCCACCCTTGCCCTCCAGAGGAGTTCTTTTCGGAGCCCTCTGTACCTTCTCCTGCCTTTGGACTTCACTCAGAGATACTCCAGTCTCCTCAGAGCTACTCCAGTCCACTTGCATTTTTCTAAGTTCACATCACAGGGAGCAGGGGTTGGGTTCCCAACCCTTCCCTATGAGAAGACCTCTGAGATTATTATGCAAATTGATCCACCCTTCTCAGAGCTCTACTTGATACTAAGAAGTGGAGCAATCTTGTTAATGAAGAATAAACAAAAAATACATCTATAATACACCACTTTCCTTTGCTTACCTTTATATTTGCATAATGATCACTTGAGTGAGTCCTTCTATAATAATAGAAATCTCCAAATTGACCATGCTGACCGCCAGTATCAAGGTAAAAAAATTGTAACCCAATTATAATTCATTCAACAACCCAACAAGCATCCACTGGTTTCCAGATTCTGTGTCTGTTGTTGTGGCAGGCTCCAGGCATACAGCAATACACAAGTCAAATTAGATGCCTGCCTTCGAGACATTTATGGTGTGGTCAGGCAGAATTGGGGAGGGAGGGGGCAGATGAGTTGGTAACTTGAAGACAAAAAACGAGAGAGGAAAGAACCAATAAAGTAAGAAGTGAATTAAGCAAGGGGAAAAGGGTTGCCTGGACATTAGGAATGGAACCGGGTTCAAGTCCAAGCTCTTTCACTTATTAATTGTGTGAGCCTGGGCAAGTCACTTTGATTCTATGAGCCTTGATTTTTCCATCAGCAAAATGGCACCACAGGTCCTATCTTTCTGTGAGGATGTAGCAACGTGATGACTTGCGGAAGCCTGTCGGGGTAGGTGTGCGGGCAGGGGAGAGCCCTGATTCTGCCCCGGGGTGATTGCAGCTGAGGCCCCTTCCTCTTTCTCCCCCACCCACATTCTCACTCTCAGGACCTGAGCCAGGTGCCTCCGCTAGCCTGCTTTGGGAACATCTCACAGACTCCCTGGGTCGTAGTTTCCCTGTCTGGGGAGGACTGGACATACACTAGGTACGCTCTGGTGGTGCTCTGGGGGCCTGCCCTTCAGCACCACAGACTGAGCCTTGGGGTGCTGCTGGTGGGACCCGAGGCAGGTGGATGCAAGCTGGGCCTTGTCCTTGTCACCTCATCAGGGTGGGGAGACAATAGTACAGCCTGTGCCAAGCCTAACTCTCAAAGCTGTTGTGTGATTGTGTGTGTGTATGTATAAGTGCACATGTGGGTGCATGTATGCATAAACACATATATGTGGGAAAGTTGCGGCTCAACCTCTTCTCCCCAAAGCTGATCTTTAAGGGCCACTGCACAGAGGCCAGGAGCATAGGCTGTGCATCCAGACCACCTAGGGTCAAACAAGGGCACCACTACTTCTTAGCTGTGTGACTTTGAGCAAGTCACCTCACCTCTGTAAGCTCAGCCTTCTTACCTGCAAAGTAAGGATGATAATAATGCCTACTTTATTGGTGCATTGTGAGAATTAAATGAGATAGTGTATGGCAATGCCCAGAACCAGGAAGGACTCAGTAGAAGTTAGTACCATGGACCTCTGAGGCCATGGAAAATCTCTGACCTAGAAACCCAAGTTCTAGGCCCAGCTTTGCCATTGATGTGCTGTGTGACCTTGAAGGAGCCCATTCCCTTCTCTGGCCTCCGTTTCCTCATTTGCAAAATGTGACAAACATCATCATCACCTCCAGCACCATCGTTGTCATAGGTACCAGCTCCTAAGTACTGACTACATGGCAGGTGTTTTGTTTAAAATGTGTCATTTCACTTAAGCCACCTGACAAGGTAGGTATAACTGCCCCCATTTTACGGATGAGGAAACTGAGGCTCTGGGAGGGAAAGGGCCATGCCCAAGGTCACATGGCTATGAAATGTTGAAGCTAGGCTGAGAGGAGACAGTTCTTCCCTGAGCTGGGGGGATTGTGCAGCAAGCTGGACCCTCTTGGGATCCCAAGCCCTCACATGTGAAGGCTGTGTCTGGTCAGGAAAGGACTGGAATGGCACAGAATGAGAGGATGGTTTTATCTTCACAGACGTGCCCAGATACTGCCATTCCCAGCCCTCCAGGCAGCCGGCGTGTTGATTATCTGCGTGAGCCATGGGGAATGACAGTCTTTATGACAGCACAGTGTCTATTAGAAATGAAAGGGCTGAAATGACACCCATTAGACAACACGCCCCGGCCCAGGAAGAGTGGCGGGCACGGCAGGCACAGCACACACGGAGCAGCTCTCCAGCTCACCTGCTAATTTTCTCTTTTCAGAGAGTGGTGGGGGGGGGGGGCGGGGGAGGGGCTCTGAAATGGAAAGAGCCACGCACGCCGGAACCCCAGCTCCCTCCCCATAGGCTGTGCAACTGTGGGATGTGCCTACTCCCACATGGGAGCTTTGGGTCCTGCTGCCAGCCTGTCCCATAGGGTGATGTTACTGACAGGGGTGGGCCGTGAGGGGGTGTTCCTGGCAAACAGATGTGCTGGTCTTGGGAACATACCCTCTGGGCTGCAGGCCAGGCAGACCTGGGTTCATTTCCAGTTCTTTCCCTGACTCTGTGTGACCTCACACAGGTTGCTCAGCCTCTCTGAACCTCCATTTCCTCTTGTGTGGAAGGGGGTAGAAGCACCCTCCTCACAGGATCATCGTGAGGCCTGAGAGAACCAAGGCAGAGTACCCATGTGAGGCTGGACTCAGGAAGTGGTTGGCCGTGGGCCTGGCCCAGGCTAGGACTTCCCTGAGGAGTCCTCAAATCTCAGAGTTGGAAGGCACCTCACAAGAAAGCTAGTCCCCACCCCATCTCCTACAAGGTCACGTTTGCTCAGTCTGCCCCAGCCTCCCGGCCTCCCTGCTCCTACACAGACTGAGGTTTGCCCACCCTCAGTCCTTGACGTGGAACGTCCTCCCTCCAGAGCATCCCCGACCTGGCCCCTTTGCATCCTTCTCTGCTCCAAGGGCCCCAACCACTTATCTAAAATGGCACCCCCATCACTAGGGACCCATTTCCTTGCTTTATTTCCTTCATAGCATGTATCACCATCTCAAATGACATTCGATGTGTGTTTGCTTTTGCTGGTTTATACTCGATCCCCTCACTGCAATGCCCACTCCAGGAAGGCACTCTTCATCTTGTTCACCCCTGCCAGAGCTGGCACATGCAGCACTCAAGGATTGTTTGTAGCTGAATGGATGGATGGATTCGAATCACTTCAATTCATTTAATACCACGTGTGTGGGACTATTGTATTTTGGTGCAATACAAGTCAAAGACATTTCTTAAGTGTCTTCTCTGGGTGCTCCTTCTGCACTGAGATGCAGACTGGTTCAGACATGTCCCTGCCCTTGAGGAGTTCACCATCTAAGCTGGGAAAAGAGACACGCGTGAAACCAGCTGCAAAGTACACAATGCTTGAAGAAACCGTGTACCAGTCAGGGTGGCAGGAACCAGTAGACAGTCCATTGACATCAGGAGTTTGAAGAGCATTTAATAAAGGGACCACTGACAAAGGTGTGGACAGAGCGTAGAGAAGCCACAGGGGAGCATGCAGCTTCTGGGGCCAGTGACAGCGGGGAGTCCTTACCATCCTCAGGTCCGGAGGGTGAAGAGACATGTGTACTTCCATGGAGGGGCACAGCCAGCCAGAGGACCCCACAGGGAAGGGAGCCCAACTTCACTGCCCTCCGAAACAGTGGATGCAATGACCATGGCCAGCCTACCCAAGGCACAGAGCAGGGAGGAGAAGAGCAACAAGTAGATCCGGAGGGACACATAGAGATTTGCACAGGAAGAAACAAGGTGGGGAATACATCTTCCTTTTACACTAAAGGCTGTGTCTCCCCAGAAAAATTTTTAAAAAAGAGAAATAAACAAAGTGCTTTCCTCTCAAAGGCTTTTGGGAACAAAATAGGTTAAGATGAATGACCTGACTCTTGCAAGTGTCAGAGAAGCACAGAGGAAGGACTCACGCTGCCAGGACACTCACCGGGCAGAGCAGGGCGAGTGGCATCCCAGGCACAGGGCAACAGCATGTGCTAATGCAAAGAGGCAGGAAAGAGCCAGGAAGGGGGTGGGGGCTGGGAGGTGTGTTGGGGTGAAGCTGGAAAGATAGGCTGGGAAGTTATTATTTAAGGCACAAAGATGGTACCAGCTACTTCTCTCAAAACAACCATGGAAGCATCCCCCTGCATCCTTGGCTTAAGAACAAAGGCAACCACTGGACCAAGAGAAGCAAGTGAATATTCTTTTCTGACATTGTTGTCTTCTCCTGGGACACACACTACCAGGTAAAAAGGCTCTTGACCTGTTGGCACCCAACATACTGTTGGCAAGTCAATCAGCTTGGCACAGTGAGCCGAGCCCTGGGTTCCAGTCTATCTGTGCTGCCTCCTGACTGAGTGACCTTGGTCTATCGCTCCTTCAAGAGGCACTTCCCCAGCACCCACCACAAGCCAGGGCCCAGGCTGTGACATTAGGGTCCAGGGAGGAGTGAGGCACAGATGGTGTCAGGACATGAGGGGTTGTTCCCATCTTGGCTCTGCCACTCATGGTCTGTGGAAGCTCAGGAAGATTCCATAACCTCCTAAAGCCTCAGTTTCCTCATCTGTGAATTGGGGATAATAGTAGGAACATTTATTGAAATTTACTCTATGCCAGGCAGTTTTCTTGATTTTTTTTGCATTTATTGTCTCATTTGATTCTCTAAACAGTAACTATTATTATTCCTTCTAAGAAATAATAGTGGCAGGATTGAAACCCAGGCAGAAGGTTGGTCCACAGAGCCCAGACCTCAATTGTTACAGTAGATCATGTCAACGAGGACAGTGAGAAAAACATAAAATAACCATAACTCACATTTGTAGCTGTAACAATATACATGTCAGGTATTCATGTGCAACACTTTGCGTCTGGTGTTATTCTAAGAATCTAAGCACTTTCCATAAATTAGTTCATTTAACTTTGTAATAACATTGTGAGGTGGGCACTGTTATGGGTCCCATTTCGCAGATGAGGAAACTGAGTTGCTGAGAAGTTGAATAACTTACTTGAGGTCACAGCTAATAGCTCCTGTTAGGTGAAGGGTAATACCGAGAGCCAGGAATTGTTCTAGACACGTCACATGTATTAATTGCTCAGGCTTCAGTTGCCAGAGGAACTGAGGCACAGAGAGGGTGTGACTGCCCACGGTCACATCGCTAGTACAGGGTGCAGCTGGGACTCAACCCAGGTGTTCTGATTTCAGAGTCCCTGCTCCTAACCACCAACTCTAACACTGTTTCATGGTACAGTATCCGGTGCAGAGTACAAGCTTCATAAGTACTGACCAGTAAGCCCCAGTCCCTTGCAGAGGCTGTAATGTGGGTTCTGGGCTCCGGAGGTCTTAGAGAAGCCCCAACAAACTGCTGCCCCGTTGCAAGAGCCTTGCCAGGGCACCTTGTCACGCTGCTGCCAGTCAAGTCTTCCAGGAACCCATGGCCTCCTGCCTGCCTGCTGTGCCCACGCAGGCACCAGAACACACAGTGACCAAGCCAGGCCCTGCTGTCCTGAGCCTCAGGGCCTCCCAGGGCCACCTGATGACCCCCCCAAAGTCAACGAGGCCCTGGGCTGGCCTCCTTCCTGGAAAATCAGCAGGGCTCACTGCCCTCTGCTGGCTTCCTGCACACCTGTCTAGGCCCCGGGGGTGGCTGGCACCTTTGGGGAGGCAGCTCCGACTTTGTAAGCACCCCAACCTACTCCTGGGCCTACACCTCTCAGCTACCCAAGGCCTCCTCGGCTGCAGCTCTTGGAGTGTGTTGCAAAGAGCCTTGGACACCATCTCCCTTGGAATCGCTGGCAGCAGTGGAGATATAGTAGCAGTGGCTCCTGGTCACTGAGCCCCCAGGCACATGCCCACTCTAATCCTCACAATCACCCCACTACGCAGGTGAGGTAGCTGAGGCTCATTAAGGCTGAGCGGCTTCCCGAAGACCACCCAGCTGGTCTTGTGATGGAGTAAGTGATGGAGTAAATGATGGAGCAGGGACTTGTGCCCGGGTCCTTCTGGGTGCTTTCCATGAAACCACGGGGACTCTCCTGATGCCCCACCACCAACTGAAGTGAAGGGCACTTCAGGGGTATTTATTCATGCCTTTGGGCACCAGGTCCTGAACCCAGTGGATGCTGGCTAGACAGTGGCAAATATGAGAGGTTTGGGGAGACCTACACATAAGCCAATAGTGACACAAAGCAAAAGACTACTGTGGCCGGAAGAGAAGCCCCAAGACTGCCTGGGGGCAGGGAAGTCCCCCTGGAAGAGGTGATGCCTGGGTAGGGTCCTGGAAGAGACACCGAACAGAAGAAAAGAGAGAGAAGCAAGGAGAGGAAGGGCATTTCAGACAGGGGGCGACTGGAGGTGGAGATCTGGGGGGCTCGAGGGAACTCTGGGTTCACCAGGTGGCTGCAGTGCAGAGTGGGAAGGAGAAGGGGAGGTGATGAGGCTGGACAGGCAGGAGAGGACAGGGCCTGGCAGGAGGAAGACCTCCCACACAGCAGGGCCAAGGCCCGGGAGATCTTGGGTGGCCATGCCAGCTCTTGATCCCCACTTGGTACCCCCAGCCCCCTCAGGGTAAAAGGGGCTCCCCAAATCATAAATCCTATAGACTGGCTTTATAGCTGAAGCCCCAGAGAATAAGGTGATTGGCCTAAGGTTGACCAGAGGAGCCATACTCACACTGAGGTCACCTGACTCCAAGGGACACCCTGTCCCTGAGGTGCAATCTCATGCTCTTTCTCCTTCCTGGGGGGTGAGTTTCCGCCTGATCACCTTGGGGGATGATCAGGGCCTCCAACCCTTGGGATTCCCCTGGCAACTGTGTTGAACGGGCTCCACCCACATCACCTGGGCAGAGGAGTTTCCCTGTCCTTGAAATCAAACACAAATGAACCCTAAACGAAACTGTCCCACAGGTAAATGCGGAGCTCCAGGTAAACACAGTCCAAACCTGTGGGGTGTACACACCTTTTGGCTCACATCCAAAAGAGGTAAGGAAGCTGTGTGAATAAAAACTCCCCTGTACAGATGCCCAGCAATTTAGTTTGCCAAGTGCTTTCCCCAGACATTCTGCCCTTTGATCCTCATCTCCTGAGAAGGAGGTGTTGCCCATTTACAGAGGGGGAAACTGAGTCCTGAGAGGTGAATTCATGTGTCAGGGTCACACAGTGAGTTGATGATGGATCTAGGGTTAGAAACAAGTAGCCCCAGGAGACTGAATGTGAGGGCCACATGTCAATTAAATGGCCCCTCTCTGATCAGTGTGGCAGCCAAAGCCAAGGGCCAATTGGTCTAAGTGGGAGAGAGGGGTGCTATCGAGGCCAAGCCTCTCCGAACTGTGCAGCATCACCAGGCAGAGCAGAGGGGACAGCACTCTCGGCACAGGGAACAGCATGAATGTAGCCTGGAGGCAGGAAAGCAAGGGACAGTTCAGCAACAGGGAAGGCTCCAACAGGGCTGGTGCACACGGAGCATGGGGATCCAAGGGGTGATGCCCCTCCTTTTCCAGTAGACTCTTCCCCCTTCCTCTGTCTCCCAGCCACGTCTTTCAACATCTGCTCTGTCTCACCGTCAGTGTCAGGTTCTGTCTCCCCCATCATTCTGGAAGCTCCGGGATCAAGGACCCTGTCCAATTCATTTCTGTGTCCTTAGCTCCCAGCACAGGGCTAGCCTGGCACAGAGATGGAGTCAGTGAATGAATGAGCATGAATGCATATGTAGTGCCAGCTGCATACATAAAATAGCTGCTAACAGTTTTTTGAACACCAACCATGTGATGACACCAGGCACTCTGCTAAGTCCTTTTACTTGCATCATCCCTTTCATCCCTGTGAGACCTGTGCCGTTATTTAGTTATTATTATCATCATGATCCCCATTTAATAAATGAGGAAACTGAGGCACAGAGAGGTGAAGAACTTAGACACGGTCAAAAAGCTCCCAAGTGTCTTCGGGATTCAAACCCAGACCACTAGGCACATTTGAGTGATTTGCACACACTCTCAGCCACGTGGAGAGATAACCCCTCTCACATAGGCTTGCACACGGGCACACGTGCACACATACACACATACAGATATGCACACATACACATGATGTGAATGCCCAGGCCATAGCCCATGCTCCTGGACACCCACTCCTCCCCTGATCCATCCACACCTTGGCGGAGTGAAGGAGCTTAGAGGGTTGGGTGCCAGGCCAGTGGCAGGGATTGGGGAAGAAACTAGGTGGGCTCTGAGACAGGCTCACCCCTTCCTCCTCTGGGGATGCGGCATGCGGCTCCCATCATTAGACACCTCCAGCTCTGTCCAGGCTATGGAAATCCTTTCTTTCAGCCTGTCTCTGCCCTTCACACACCTCCCTGACAAAGTAATAATTCCCAGTGACATAGAGGAAGCAGAGTTCCCGTCTGCCTCTGGAGTACTCCTTACAAATAAGTATCACTTACAAATAGACTCATCGGGTGCCCAGGGTCATCCAGAGAGTCGGGGTGGAAAGGCAGCTCAGACTTAGGTATGCCAGGCCCCCAGCCCAGTGTGTCCCTCACTGCCCAAGTC
Source organism: Daubentonia madagascariensis (assembly GCA_023783475.1). Classification (NCBI taxonomy): domain Eukaryota; kingdom Metazoa; phylum Chordata; class Mammalia; order Primates; family Daubentoniidae; genus Daubentonia; species Daubentonia madagascariensis. The sequence continues at coordinate 5,062,036 of JAKFHU010001129.1, forward strand.
TCTCTCCAGGTCCCTCAAGGCCCCTTCAAGGTCTGATAGAGGAAAGTCCAGCCTCAGGGAGCAGGGAAGGGAGCCAGGAGGGGAAGGCCTTGCCAGGGTCCCACAGCCGGGGTGGAGGGAGCTGGAACCAGGGCTGGGGTGAGGGCGGGGTGCAGGAGCACTCCCAGCCAGAGCTGAATGTGGGGCTGGCTGGGGGCCAGTCAGGAGGTCTGGGGAAACCCTGCCTGGGCCCTGGCCCTCCCCAGCTCAGTGTTACAGCAGAAAGGGATGCTGCAAGGGGCGGCCTGCCAGGTGTCAGGTGTCCAGAACAGACCTGCTACCCTGAGCAGCAGGGCGAGTTTGTGTGCTGTGTGTCCGTGTGTCCCTGTGCTGGCGTTCCCAGGTGTGGCTGGACACGCGTTCCCCTGTGTGTGACTGGGGCACAGGTGTAAGGGCTGCATGTTGCTGCGTGTGCAAGTGTGTTTGGGTGCGTTTGCATATGTCCCTGTGTGTCTAATGTTACCCCCACCACATCCTCAAACGTGCCCCACCCACTTCAGTCTACAGAGCCCCATCTCCTCCAGTGTCTCATTCGATGCCCCCAGGGCCATGAGGGAGCGTGGCGGGGAGCGTGAGAAGGGGGCTGCAAGGGGAAGGCCGGGCCTAAGCGAAGTTCGAAGGCGGCTGGCTGCGGGAGGCAGGTATGTGCATGTGTGGTCATGCAGAGTGCTCCTGTGTGTGTGTGTGTGTGTGTGTGTGTGCACGTACATGCGTGCGCTATCTCTAGAGGGGACTGGAACTGAGGCTCCCTCAGGTCCCTTCTGGCTGTGCCTGGCACCTTCCTGCAGGGCTGCGAGTGTCGGTGGGGTCTGTCTGGGCAGGACAGCGTGTCTGAGTGTGTGTCTGCCTGGACAGGGAGCAGGCCTGTGTGTGCTGTGGGCACGTCCCTGAGCCCCCCAGGCCCAGAGAGGGTGGGGGAGCCGGGCTGGGGGCCTGGCTCACGGCTCCTGCTCCCAACCCTTCTGCCCACCTGGTGGAGGCCGGGGCTGGCGTTAGACACAGCGCCACCTTGTGGGGCCGCAAGGAGGGATGTGTGGCATCTCGGGGAGCTGAGGGCCACCCTCGGGAGAAAGTGAGCGAGGGGAAGAGGGCCTTGGGGACCTGGAAGGCCAAATTGTCCCCAGACCCTGACAGATGCCACATCTGTGTGGTGCTAGTTTCCAGGCAGGGAAAAGATCCCAGATGCTTCCCTGTGGTTTTCCTCCTCCGTCCCAAACCAGTCCCTAGTCCCTCCTGGCACCCTTCTCCTGCTACAGTTGACTCAGAAGACAGACATCAGCCAACCCTTAAACCTGAGAGAAGCGAAGGGCAATCATTCGCTCCTGTTTGCCCCGGTTTGCCCGGACTCAGGGGTTTCCGGGACGCTGGACTCTCAGTTTTAAATCAGGAGAGTCCTGGGCAGACTGGGACTGGTTGGTCACCCCAGATGAGCAAGGGTAGAAGGGGAACAATGGGTGGAATTCCTGAGCCTAGCTTGGTCTGCAGGGTCAGAGGAGGCCCCTTCAGCTCACCCCAGCAGGGGTCTCGCAGCCACAGACTCCCCGGACAATCCCCGCCATCCTGTGGGTTTTGGCGCCATCTCCATGGTATTTGGTGACTCCCAATCTAGGTCTCTACCAAAAGCCGTGCCCTAGTGTAGTCCCCTCATCTGCTGCTCTGCACGATGGCGCCAGGCTGTCCCCCCAGGCGCAGGTGGAATCATAGAGCTCCTGAGCCTCTTCTCTGTGCTCTGTCTCAGTGAGCGGCCTCTCCACCCGCCATCACCCAGCTGGCCTTAGGTCCCTCCTCCCCCTTATGCCCCACGCCCACCCTGGCCCCAGTCCACTCCATTCTCTCTCATCCCCACTGCCACCACCAGCCTGCCCCGACCTCGAGGCCTCCAGCCACTGCCTGAGGGCATCCAGACCGCGGCCAGACCATAAGCCTGGTCTGTCTAAGGGTGAGTGAGAACGGTGGCTTGGACTTGGTTCCAGGCTCCGGGTTCTGAGGGTTATTGCTCCGCCAGCCTGGGCACACACTCTCCTAATTGCCTTGCTCTGCAGGAGCTGCGACGTCCCCTTCATCTCCTTTGGGGGCTTTGTCTGGGCAGGCTGGCCATGGCCAGCTTAGGCCCCTTGCTCCTCCCCACACCGCAGCAGGGGATCTTTCTGTGCAGGCCCGTGTGTGGCTCCCCATGGCCCTCAGGGTGAAGTCAGAGCTCCTCATCCCTGCTCACAGGGCCTGTACGCCGGCCCCTATCACCGTGACACCTGGAATCATAGCTCGACCTGTACCTGCTGATTTCCTAACTGTGTTCTGTGGAGAATGATGGTGGTGTGTGTGTGATGCTGTGTGTGTGTGTAAATGGTGTGTGTGTGGTGGTTGTGATGGTGTGTCTTGGTGGTGGTGATGGTGTGTGTGTGTGGCAGTAGTTGTGATGGTGGGCAGTGGTTGTGATGGTGGGTGGTGGTTGTGACAGTGTGTAGTTGAGATGATATGTGGTTGCGATGGTGGGCTGTGATGGAGGGTGGTGGCTGTGATGGAGGGTGGTGGCTGTGATGGTGTGGGGTGGCTGTGATGGTGGTGGTGGCTGTGATGGTGTGGGGTGGCTGTGACGGTGTGAGTGTGTTGGTAGGGACAGAATGGGCTTTCAGAACCCCCGTGTCTGGCATCTGCTCTGTGGATTGGGTTTTCACATGTGACTAGCTGGTGCACAGGCTTCTGGGGCTCTGAAATGTTTAGGAGTCATTGTTCCACGCGGTGTCAGTTGTTCTCTGCTCCTCCTCCATGCCAGGGTTCCCCCCCTTCCCCCCTCTGCTTTCACCTGTCTTCCAATGGCTCCATTTCCATATGTAGAAATGTCACCCTCTCCGAGGCCCTCTCCGAGGCCCTCACCTCCAAAAGGCCGACGGGGCTCAGGGACGGGACAGCTGCTACCTCCTCTGTGCGCTGCTGTCCTCTCTCTTTATCTCCTGCTCTCTCTCGCTTGCCCGCCTAGGCCAGCGCTCACAGCCTGTTGCCTCCACACAGTAGTCCTCCTTGCCACTCTGCTGACACATGGGCAGAGATGAGCCAAACCTGGTGGGGTTCTTGCACAGCACACAGCTCAGTGAGGGGACAGCACATGAATGGATGACGACACTCAGAGACATTAACACTGTGAAGAGAGGGAGCCCAGAGGCCCCTGGCCAGGGATGGGGGAGGCAAAAAAGGCACCCCAGGGAAAATAATCCCAAAGCATAGCTTTAAAGGATAAAGCGTGAGCCTGGAAAAGAAGTGGGGAAAAGTGTCCTAGGCAGAGGGAACAGCATGTGCCAAGGGCCAGAAGCATTTAAGAAGATGGTGGGCTATGCAACAAACCCTAAGTGGTGAAGGCTGTGTGGAATGAAGAGCGTGTGTGGGGAGTGGCAGGGGATACGGCCTGAGGGGGAGTGGGGAGCCGGGCCACAGGTGGCCTGGGGTGCAAACTGAACCTTGGAGCTGGAAGTTAATCCTAAAACCAATGCAGCCATCATAGGGAACTGAAAAGGTACTAACAAGGTCAGATTTACTTAAAAAAATAATTTATTGGGTTGAAATTCACATAACATAAAATTAACCATTTTAAAGTGACCAAATCAGTAGCATTTAGTACATTCACAACATTGTGCAACCAACATCTCAAACCATTTCCATCACGCCACAGTAAAACCCCTTAATCATCATGCAGTTTCTCCCCATTATTCCTTCCCCCAGCCCCTGGCAACCACCAATCTGTCTGTGTGGATTTATCTATTCTGGACATTTCATATAAATGAAATCATACAATATATGACCTTTTGTGTCTGGCAGCTTAATGTTTTCGAGGTTCATCAGTGTTGCAGCATGTATAAGTCTTCATTCCTTTTTATGGATTGTATGTGTATCCATTGTATGGATAAATTGTTTAGCCATTCATCCACTGACAGACAGCTGGGCTGTTCAGGCTTACTTCTGATCTTTCTAGCTGTGTCCGTGCAATGGTTTGGAGGGGATAAGACTGGACTTGGAAGATGGGCTGGGGGCTGTGTCAGCGATGCAGGCCTAGGGCCCTGGCCACGGGAAGGACAAAGCCAGTGATTTAGAAGGCAGATGGTTGCAAGGCGGGGCTGGAAGGAAGAGTGAAAAGGGTCTTCCAAGTTTATGGCTTGTGAGTTACATGGATGGTGGCCTCATCCTTCTTAATAGGGGAGGAAGAGAAATTTAAGGAGGAGAACACCGATTTGGTTTTGACCTTGCAAGTTTGAGCTGCTTGTGGACCATCTAGGTAGAATTGTCCTCCAAGTAGTTAGAGGTGTGGGCATGGAGCTCAGGAGGATGGTCTGGCAGAAGACAAGGGCTCGACAGTCATCAGCACGTGGCTGAGACTATCAGGAGAAAGCATGTGTTGGTGGGGAGAGCAGAGGGGCTCAGAGCATGCCCCCAAAGATCCTGTCACACTGTATGCACTGAAGGCAGGTCCTGACCATCTTGCTGAGCAGTGAGTCACCAGACCCAAGAGCAGCGACCGACACAAGAAATATAGCCGCTTAAATCCTATTCAAATGAATGAAGAGGAGTCCACAAAAGCCCAAGACCTAGGAGGGTATGATGTTGGGAACACCAAGAAGGGTATGATGTTGCAGCCACCAGTCTAGGAAAGGACTGGCAGCTTTCATTTATATTTGGGATGAGGCCAAGGCAAGTGAGGCGGGGCCAAGGGGGAGTGGAAGTGAGGAGCTGAGGACAGTGACAGTCACAGCTCCCTAGAGAAGCTGGGCTGAGAGAGCAGGAGGGAGGCAAGGAGGGGCTTGTCCCCGGAGGGGATGGAAAGGGATGGAGGGAGGGGCTTGAGTTGGCGGAGGGTGATCCTGGTTTCTGTCTGTGGGCTGTGGGCTTTTCTTGTTTTTTTTTTTTAATATGTGGTTTTTTTTTTTCCTCTCTTTCAAGCAGAAATCCAGGGAACTTTTTTTTTTTTTAGAGATAGGGTCTCACTCCATGGCTCAGCCTAAAAGGCAGTGGCATGATCCTAGCTCACTAGCTCATTATAACCTTGAACTTCGGGGCTCAGGCAATTCTCCCACCTCCGCTTCTGAAGTGGCTAGGACTACAGGTGCGCACCACCAGGCCCAGTTAATTAAAAATTTTTTTTTTGTAGAGACAGGCTGGTCTGGAACTCCTGGCCTCAAGCAATCCTCCCACCTCAGACTCCCAAAGTGCTGGGATTATAGCTAAGCCACTGCACCCAGCTGACTGTGTTTGGTTTTGTTTCTTTAGGATGGGTGGGCTTTGAGTACACATAAATACTGCTGGGAGAAGCTAAGGAAGGGTGACAGGTGGACAGTGAAGTAGAGAGAGGCCTGTCTCAGAGTGGGAAGAAGGGGCCAGAGCACAGAGGACCTGTGCTGACAGGCACTGACCTGACAGCATTCGCCTCTGAAGACCCAGCAGTGCAGCATGTGTCCTGGCAGAGAGCAGGCTGAAGGAGCTCCCATGTGATGCTCTTATTTTTTCATGGCATGGGAGGCCAGGCCATCTGTCAGGACTATGGGACATGACGGCAGGTTGGAGGGCTGCAGCAAGGGGAGAAGCCCTGACGTGCCTCGGACAAGCTGGGGAACAGTGGGCTGACCAGTCAGTGGAAGAAGTGAGGGCCCTTAGGGAGGTGGAGGCTGCCAGGAATAGTTCAGTGGCTGGCTCAGGGACAGCAGCCGAGTCTGACTCACACCTCTGCATCCCCAGTGCCCAGCCGAGGCCTGGCACAGGCCAGGAATCACGGTAACCATGAGCATGGAGCCAGATTCGCAGAATGGTGCAAAAGCAGGGCAATCCAAGGCCCCCCCTGTAGAAGAGGTGCTTGGGGTGGAGCGAGTAAGCCGAAAGGCCTCCTCTGTGCATGCAGGCCCTGGTCAGGAGGCACAGATCTGGCCGAGTAACCTTGGCTAAGTCCCCTCCCCTCCCAGGCATTTGATCTGTAATCCTTCTACTGAATCCTTCACTTGCTGCACCTTCGCCTAACCCTACCCAGGGCCAGCCCTTACTTGGTGCTGTACCCCAGGCTTTCTGCAGAGGAAAGAGCTCTGACCTCAGGAAACACTGAGAGATGCCCCTGTTTTTAAGTGGCTCTGGGAAGTAAGTAGCTGGAGAATGGATAACTAGAAGCTTTCTGCCAGAGTGTCCAGGACTCCAAAATAGTGTTCTTTCCCTCCACCAAAGCTGAGATTTTTCATAAGCCCCAGGCACATTCAGTGGGAGGGGGAAAGGCATCTGGGAGAAGCTGAGACACTAGGTGCACCAAAGCCAGGCTTGGCCCTGCATCCTTTCACCGTACAAGTTTGAGTTGCTTGTGGATCTAGGCAGAATTGTCCTCCAAGTAGTTAGAGGTGTGGGCGTGGAGCTCAGGAGGAAGGCCGAGCTCAGAGGACAGCCTAGGAGAATGGACACTTGGATTCTAGTTCCAGCTTTGCCTTTATCTCACTGTCTTACCTTGGCCTCAAACCTGAGTAGCCCAGGATCAGAATCAGGGCTTGTTAAACACAGATTGCTGGGTGCCACCCCCAGAGCTTCTGATCTAGTAGGCCCAGGGTGGGGTCCAAGAATGTGCATTTCTAGCAGGTGCCCAGGCAATGCTGATACTGCAGGGGGAGGGACCATACGTTGGAATTGCTGGCTTAGTCACTTCCCTTCTGAGTCTGAATGTCCTGAGCTCTCAGCAGGGAGAATCAACCTGGGCCTTCCTACCTCCTCCCAAGGGGTGCTGTGACGCTCAATCAAAAAGCCAAGTGAATTAATGAATTTCTGAAAGCTGATTGGGACCTCAAGAGCCATCTGATTGGAACTCCTCACTTGACAGGAGAGGAAACTGAGGACCAGAAATAGCACAGACCAAGGTCATATAGTCAATTTGAAGGTGACAGCTGGAACTAGATCTCAAGTAGCCTTTACCTTCCTCCTATGCTCCCCTAGCCTGAAGCAAATGCTTTTAGCATCTTGTCTTTCAGATGAAGTGATAATACGTGGTATTTGTAGTGGATGCTGGGAGTGTCCTGCCTGTGTCCCTTGGTGTTCACCATTTCTGTGCATGCTGACCTGACAGCTTCTAAGTGCCAGCCCTTGAACGCTGCTCGAGGACTTTCTCTGGCCTCAGAGCCCGCCAGACCTGGCATGCGCACAGGGAAGCTGCCAGCGAGCTAATGTCCATTCTCCTGCAGCAGGTGCCAGCCAATGACTGGTGGATACGTACCTCAGGCCCCTCGAGCCTTGGTAGGGACTTTGAGGCATGTTCTACACTATCATCCAGAACTCCTCAGTGGAATTGAGCTCTGGCTGGTTACAACAGAAACCTGCTTTGATAACACACTCTTTTTTGGTTTCTTTTTCTCCCTGTCTCACCTTCCAACATCTCCATAGGTGCTTCCTCTGATCACCTCTCAAATAAACTGCGTGCCTCCAATCCTTGTTTTAGAGTCTGTTCCTAGAGGAACCCAGCCTCAGACAGTATAACAATAATAGTAATGGTAAAGCACAGCCACTTACTGAACACCTGCTATATGCCGGGCATTGTGTACACATGACCTCATGTGATCTTCATGACAACTGCCCCCCCAAGTGGGTATTATCACCTCTACGTCACTGTTGAGGTTGTTCAGGTTAAGAGAGGGGAGGTGGCCTGACCAAGGACTCTCAGCTGATAAGCTCTCAATCCACAAGGAGGGCCCAGGTAGGTCAGACTCCACTCTCTGCACCTCGTAGGACTGGGAATCAAAAGCCCTGGGTTCCCTCCCTGGGGGCCCAGCCCCAGCCCTTGCTGCCCTGGAGTGGTGATGCCCAGAGAAAAGGCAGAGCGGGGCACCAGGAGATGGCACCTTGGGGCCTGCCACTGTCCCCACAGCAGGCACCATTAACAGCAGCAGCAGTGGGACTCCTTTCAAGAGTCTCACTAACTGAGGACATTGATGAAAAAGGAGCCAAAGCTGGAGAGGAAAGACAGGCAATGTCTTACGGTGACTGCAATGGAGAGGCTGCTTTGTAGCTACTCTTGGGAACTCCCAGGAATAACTGGGGGAGCCTTTGAGAAGGATAAGTTAGTTTCTGCTTATGAAGAAGGGAGACAGCGGCCATTCTTTTGAGCAAAAATGGGACTTCATTTTGTAATTACAGGACAGTGAAGCCAGGAGATGTTTAGGTTGCACCTAACACATTTCTAATGTGTTTGTGGGGACAGAATGTGGTCTTTGTTTATGGAAGTGCAATGTTTTGCTTTTGGTTTACATTTCAAAGCATGTTTCCATAGTAAACATTTTTGTTATATAAGAAGAAAGCTATTGGGGTAATAATGAAGTCATACACTCACGTATAATAAAATAAGCTTCCTTGATGGCACTCAGAGGCCCATGTTAGACTTCACACTGAGCCCATTTACACTGGTGGGAGCTTTGAATGCATCTTCCTGTGTCTGGCCTCAGTTTCCTCAGGTGTGACAAGCGAGGCAGCTAAATGGGCCCCATGCTGTCTGAGGTCCCGGTTTGACAGGGCCCGTGACTCTCCCTCGGGGCCACTTGGCAAATCTAGGCAGGTTCCTGCCCCAGTCTAGCCTGGAAGTACATCTGTAATTGAGGCTGCAGGGTCACTGTGACAGGCACAGCCCGTAAATCTCGGCTGCAGAAGCAGCCCAGGGAGATAAATTGTACTGCAGCAGGCTCTTCCTTGCGCTCTGGGAACAGCCTGTCTCTGGGGTTAACATGGAGAGAAGGGGGAGCTGGCAAGACCATTCCCCATGGATGAGACACTCGGTGGGGTGGGACAGAGGACCCAGGCCACCTCTGGTGGGGAAGGAGTGGTTGCAGAATGGTGCTGGCTCCTCGGGGCCCATGAATACAGGCACAGAAAGCTTTAAACAAAACAGACACTTGGTCAGAATGAATGCATCGTCATGGAGTGTTAACCTGCCTCACTCCTCCTCTGGGTTCTGAGACCAGAGACTGTACCTGAGTCAGCTAGGTGTGCTCAGCACAGGGACTGGCCGAGGGTAGGCATCACTGATACAAATCACAGAAAACAATGGCAGCTAGCATATATTGAGCACTTATTCTGTGCCAGGCCTCATGCTTATTGTTTTATATGCATTATTTACTTCTTACAACAATCCCAGGAGGTGCCCTCATAATACAGTTGAGCAAACATCTCTGCATCTCTACTTAACACAGAGATGTTAAGTAACTTGTCTGGGATCACTCAGCTAGTAAGTGGTTGCACCAGGCGTTAAACCGAAGCAGTTTGGCCTCAGAGCCTGGGCTCAGAGCCACGCTGTGGAATGATCAGTACAGTAGTGACGACAACAGTGAAAACACTGGGTCATGTACCTGCCACAGGGACCACAGGAGCGCACCGTGCACCGGCAGTTTGGCAGAGGGAACGTCGGGGGGCAAGAGGTTGGGAAAGGGCATCTCGTATTTGAGGAATCATGACACAGCTGGAAAGACTGAGGTGTGGAGGGAGTGCTCAGAGCTGAATCTGGGGAGGAGGCGGGGACTGGACCACGGCTGGCCTCAAAAGCCAAGCCAAGAACGCGGGCCTAGCCAGCAGGGACAACTGCTGCGGGTCTTAGGCAGGGTAGAGTCATGGCCAGGTGTGAGGACCACACCACCTCTCATTAGCTCTGTGGCCCCGGGCAAGTCACTTCCCCTCTTGGAACCTCAGTTTCCTTATCTGACAACTGGGAGCGATAATTCCTGCCTCACAGGGCTTGGACATGGATTAATGAGACATTGGACAAAAAGGATTTTGTAAACTAAAAGATTTTACAAGTGCAGGTTGGTGGGCGGGATGGAAATAAGTTAACAGATAGTAGGTGTGAATTAAGCCAACTTGTTCTACATAAAGTAAATCTACCAGATTTACTCCAACTTTCTTTTGTTGTTACTAAAAAACGACGACATTTGCCTGGGGCTTTGCAACTTACCATTTGGCCTTCATTACCTGCCTTGAGGATCCCCAAACCTTTTGAGTTAGATGGAATTATTTCTGTTTCACAAGTGAGGACCCTGAGGCACAGAGGGGGCCAGACCTGCCCCAGCCATGCAGGCCAGAGGGGCAGAGGTGGGGCACAATCCAGGTTTTGTAGCTGCAGAACTGCGCTCTTCCCACTCTGCTTCCCACAACCCCCTTTAGACTCAGCAGCTTGCCGTGTGATGCCTCCACACGGCAAACCAAGGGCATAAAGCTGCAAGAAGGCAGGAAACAGCAAGAACTGACGACCAGTAGAATTCAGGATTGTAATATTTGAGGTTTTGACTTCTTGTTGATAACCTCAAAGGTTTGTGAGAGGTCGTGATTTGTCATTTTACTGAGGCCCAAATCTGAATTCGGCAAGACCCATGTGTGGAGCAAAAGCCCATTTTGTCCAGCTGGCTGCCCGGCACAGCTTCTCAACTCACCTTTTCGGTTCTCTCTTTGTGGGAGGCAAAGTGACCCTTGACACATGGGCATGAGAGTCAGTTGTCTGGAGCTAACTGCCAGCTCTGCTGCTTAAAGTGGTGTGACCTTGGGAAAGTGACTTCCTGTCTCTGAATCTTAGTTTCCTACATGTAATTCAAGGATAATAATACCTTGAATACTCTAAGGGTTGTTGAAGGACTGAATGACATAGTAGTAATTCCTGGACTCCCTCTGCAGGGTGTACAAGGAACTGGTCCAATGTGGTCTCTGGGGAGGAGGAGGGAGCATAGGAGTGCGGAGGAGAGAGGGAGACTTACTTTTCACTATACATCTTTTTGCAATCTCTGTTTTTTCTTAATGTGTAGTGGGTTCTTTATTCAAATTAATTAATGGAATTTCAAAAAATGAGATAAGGCATGTAAAGCACTGAGCACAGTCTTGGCACTTAATATTCCAAAATGTTAGCTTTTACCATTATTATACCATTATTACAAAGTGATTTTTAAGAACTCTGTTTCTTTGTGGAAAATGAATCCTCCCAAAAGCGAAATGCTCCTTGATGGAGCTGCATAGAAAGTGGAGTGGTTAAGGCAAGTGAAACTTCTTAGCCAAGAAATAGGAGTTTCTCAGGGCAGACACCTGCCTTTGACTGAGCTCCTTGCTGATTTGGCAGAGGTGGAAGCCCGGGCACTGGAGAGCATGGCCACTTCGCCGGCGGGGGAGGCTGACCCACAGACCGTGGAATGCCCGTCCCATCAGTCCCACAGAGCGGGTGTGCAGCCTGTCTGTGGCCTTCTGGCTGAGTCACCCTGGGCAAGTCATTTAACCTCTCTGAGCCATTACTTTTTCATTTGTCAAATGAGGGCAACAATACTCGCCTGCCTTGCAGGGCTGTTGTGAGGGTTACATAGGGGAGTTGTGTCACAGCTATTGTCACCACAGCTTCATCTTCCCCATCACAAAGCATCTGGGCCTCACCCAGGGACAACGGGGGCCAGTAAAAGGCTTTCTGCCTGGTGTGGAAGGTTGGATTTGGGGGTTGGAGAGGCCACTCCAGAGGTCAATGTGGAGAGGGGACTGGGAAGGAATCCTAGCCGACCTCTCTGAGCAGCACCCTTAGCCATGGATTGGATGAACCCAGCAAAAGGCTGGCTCTGGACTGTGGCAGAGAAACAAAATCTGAATGTAACTAACAGAGCTTTACCTTATCCACTTGCCTGGGACGGTACTTATGCTAATCCTATTCTGAGCAAAACTAACTGAGACTCATAAAAGCTGTGCCTCAGCTCTGGGCTCCACACCATCTGTCGGTCCACACGCTAGGGATTAGCTTCTCCCATACGCACAGACTGTGCCGTTCAGCTGCATGGGCTCTCATGGGCCAGCCTGGAGGTGCGCAGGGGAGTCGGCCATCCATCTATTCAGCACATGTGCATGGAGCCCTGCTCGGGGCCAAGCCCTGTGCCAGGCCCTGGAGGTTCAGGAGAGGAGAGATAGATAAGGTTGCTACTCCCAGGAAGAGTGCGTTCTGGTGGGAGAGTCAAAAATAAGTAAGCAAGGGAATAAATAAGTGAATACAGTAAGTTCAGATGATATTAAGTCCTATGAAGAAAAAAAAGCACTGATGTGTCAGAGAGTGACTTGGGGTGTGAGCCTAATTAGAGAGGGTGGCCAGGGAAGACTTCTCTGAGCAGGTAAGACCTGCAGGACCAGGAATCACCACAGGATGGTCAGAGTGTGCCAGGCAGAAGGAAGAGTGGATGCAAATGCCCCAAATGCCCCAAGGGAGGGGCAGAGTTGGTGAGCTGGAGGGACAGAGGAAGACCAGAGCAGCTGGAGCCAGGGGCAAGAGACAAGATGGAGACGGTGCCAGAGGTCAGGACATGTAGGGTAGGCCTCTGTAAGGACTTTGGTTTTATTCTTAGTGTGATCAGAGCCACTGGAGGGTTTTGAGCAGCAGAATGACATAACCTGCAGTATGTCCTAGACGTTTACTCTGGCTGCTGGGTGTAGAATCGATTAGAGGAGACCACGTGGGAGGCGCTGGCATTGTGGACGTGGAGATTAAGGAATGGGGTCACATTTGGGAGGTGACAGTGAGACTAAGGTAAAAGTGTAGAGTACCTCACACAGTCTCTAGCATGCCAGCAGGAGCTCACGACATGGTGGCTAAGGCTTTGATTACCGTGATTCTCCTCTGCCACACAGCCTTCCCAAAATAATATCTTGGAAAAATACCCATATTTGATTTGATTGGCTCAAGTACTGGCCTGGAGGTCCCTGTTACAATGCTAGACTCTTTTCCCTTGTGAGCTGGCCTCAAGTCATAAGTCACATCTCCCATGGCCAGGTGGGCTGCTTATCTCTGAAGCAAACCTGCCATGGGCCACACGTTTTCTGGGTCTGAAGCAATCCTCCCCGCATGAGGAGGGAAGGGATGGGGCTCTTGCACATATAGAGATTTACTGACCCAGCGCCAACTTCAGAACCACAAGAAACCCATGGCTGAGGGAGGGTTTGGCTCCCACTCCTGCCTGGCTTCTAATTCGCTCATTCAGTGCATGTGTATTGAGCCCCTAACCTGTACCAAACTCTGCTGGGGACACAGAAATGAATCAGACACAATCCCTGCCCTGAAGAAGTTCACATTCAGGTGGAGAGGGAATTAGATAAAAAGTGCCTGGAGCCGGGCATGTGGCTCAGACCTGTAATCCCAGGGACTCTGGAGGCTGAGGTGGGAGGATCACTTGAGGCCAGCCGTTTGAGACTAGCCTGGGCAACACAGAGAGACCCCCGTCTCTACAACACAATAAACAATATGAAAAAATTAGCTGGGCATGGTGGCGTGTGCCTGTAGTCCCAGCAACTGGGGAGGCTGAGGCAGGAGGATCCCTTGAGCCCAGGAGTTGGAGGCTGCAGTGAGTTATGATGACGCCACTGCACTCCAGCCTGGGCAACAGAGTGAGACCCGTCTTTAAAAAAAAAAAAAATGCCTGATGTGTTATAGGTGTTCCATATTTGCCGGTTAACAAACGGCTACCTGCATAGTAAGCCCCTGATATATGTAACCTTAATTTGACTTAGGAGTTTCCTCATCTCAAAACCTTTAAAATTCTCCAAGTAGAAACTCCCAGCCCAGCACTCAGGCCACTTAGAGACTGGCCCCACCTGTTGTCCTCTCCCTTCAGACTCTTCCTCCTCCTCCTGCACTCTGGCTCCAGCCCCCTCGCACTTATTATTGCTACCTATTCTTCGACATTCCTCTAGCTTGCACATTCACACATACCCTTCTTTGTACCTAGAATGCCACTTGTCCCATTCACTACCTGGGAAACTCCTTTACACTTGTCAAAGCTCAGCTCAAAAATCAGCATCTCTGCCAAGGCTTTCCTGATCCCCTCCAGACCAGGTCTCCCCCTTGTGCTCCCACAGGCCCCCAGTCACCCCCTACTACATCGGATTGCTATGGATCAATGACTTGGCCTCTATCTGGCTCATCTCTGTAGCCTGGGACCTGTCACAGGGCCTGGCATAGAGGAGGGAAGTGTTCAGGAAGCATTTTAATTCATGGGAGTGTGTATTAGTTTCTACGAGGGCCGCCATAACAAAGTACCATAGACTGGGTGGCTTAAACAACACAAATTTATTTTGTCACACTTCTGGAGACTACATGTCTGAGATCAGGGTGTCAGTAGGTTTGGTTTCTCATGAGGCCTTTTTCCTTGGCTTGCAGATGGCCACATTCCTCCTGTGTCCTTACATTGTCTGTGTGTGTCTGTGTCCTAATCTCCTCTTCTTAAAAGGACACCAGTCATACAGGTTAGGGTGTACCCATATGACCTCATTTTACCTTAATACCTCCTTAAAGGCTCTGTCTCCAAATACAGTCACCTTCTGAGATCCTGGGGGTTAGGACTTCAACATATGAATTTCGGGGGACACAGAGTGACAAGGACATCAGCATGGCTGTAGCACAGGTAGATGAGAGGCACAAGCATGAGACCAAAGAAGTCAGCAGATGCTTGGTGGGGCAGGGCCGTGAATGCCAACCACTGGAGAGAAAGTCAAGAAGAGGAAAACCAAATTCCACTTATTGGGATAAAGAACCAGGGAAGGAGAACTATTTGGGGTTGTAATAGGGAATATAAATATTGATTATGTTTACAGGATGTTCTCAAGGGCTATTAGCTCTGAGTTCATTTTCTAACATAAATAAAAGAAGATGACCATTAAGGACTTAAGGTCTGTTTTTTTTTTTTTTGAGACATAGTCTTGCTCTGTAGAGTGCAGTGGCATCCTTGTAGCTCACTGCAACCTCCAACTCCTGGGATCAAGCAATCCTCCTGCCTCAGCCTCCTGAGTAGCTGGGACTACAGGTGTGTGCCACAATGCCTGGCTAATTTTTCTATTTTTATAATAGTAGAAACAGGGTCTCACTCTTGCTCAGGCTGGTCTCGAACTCCTGAGCTCAAGTGATCCTCCTGCCTCCGCTTCCCAGAGTGCTAGGATTACAGGCATGAGCCACCACGCCCGGCCAAGGTCTGTTATTAGGAAACAAAATACATGGACACTTACAAACATACAAACATCCCTTTCTTCTCCTCTGAGACCATTTCACAAAACATCCTCTTATTTAGATGGGGAAGTTGAGGCCCAGAGAGTTGAAATAGCTTGTCTAAGTTTACTAGTTGGATAGCAATAAGCCAGTGCTTATCATACTCAAAGGCAGTTATGAAGAGCTGTGGAAGAAAAAACCCTGCCAATCATAAAACTTGTTTCTCACACAACATGGTTATATGTTTTCTGTATTAAAAAAAGTGCAGTACATAAATTTATCTTTGCTGTGGAAAAAAAACCAGATTAATTACAACCCAATGTATAAAATATTAATAAATATATGTGAGTCCACATTGATATAAATAAATTATCAAAATAAATGGGAGAGAAGGGACAAATCTTCCTTAAAGATGATTTCCAAATAATATAAGTGGGTATCCCACCTTCTAGGAGGTGGGGTTTAATCTACCCCCTAGCCCCCTGATCTTTGAGTGCAGTCTGGATTTAGTGACTCTTTTCCAAAGAATAGAGGATGGAAAGGAAAAAATAGCAGTTCACAGTGGAGACACCCAGCAAACACTACCTTAACCAAGCACTCAAGGCTAACATCCCCAGAGGTGAGTCCTGCGGATGCTACGTGCCCCTGGTGTGATGTGATGAGAAGGGCACTTTGCCTTGGGGGTATTCTTCCCCCAAACCCATAATCCCAATTTAGTCACGAGGAAATCCTCAGACAAACCCAAATTGAGGGACACTTTACCAAATACCTGGCCAGTACTGCTCAAGACTGTCAAGGTCACGGAAACAAGGAAAGACTGAGAAACTGTCACAGAGCAGAGGAGACAGGATAGACACGATAAATGAATGCAGTATGGGATCCTGGACTGAATCCTGGAACAGAAAAAGGACATTTCAGTGGAAAGACTGGGACATCTGGAGTTTAGTAATAGCAGTGTACCAATGGTGCACTTTTAATTTTGACAAATGTACCACATTAATATAAGATGTTCACAATAGCAGAAACTGGGTGAGGGACATACGGGAACTCCCTGGATTATTTTTGCCACTCTTTCTACATCTAAAATTATTCCAAAATTAAAAGTTTATTTTAAAAAATCAGGTAAGGAGAGAGTGAGCCCTTCCTGACCAATAACCCCTCACCCCATCTAAAACTTCTCTTTAAATTGGGTATGTATCTATACACATCTTTTCTTTTTTTTCCCAATATGTTCCTATGGAAATAGTTTTTTCCCTTACAGAAATAGTTCATACTGTACATATGGTACTGCAACTTCCTTCTTTCACTTAACAATATGTCCCAGTGATGTTTCCATGTCAGTAATTATAGATCTGTGCTCTCCAATACAGTAGCCACTAGCCAAATGTGACCGTAAGCACTTGAAAATGTAGGTAGGCCAAATTGAGATGCGCTATAAAATACACACCACGTTTCAGAGACTTAGTATAATACAAAAAAAGAATGTAAAATATCTCATTAGTAATTTTTATGTTGGTTATATGTCAGAGTGATAATACTTGGGGTATACTGGGCTCAAAATACATTATTAAAATTAATTTCAGCTGGGCGCAGTGGCTCATGCCTGTAATCCCAGCACTTTGGGAGGCTGAGACAGGAGGACTGCTTGAAGCCAGGAGTTCAAGACCAGCCTGAGCAAGAACGAGACCCCCATCTCTACTAAATATAGAAAAATTAGCTGGATGCAGTGGCACATGCCTGTAGTCCCAGCTACTCAGGAGCCTGAGGCAGGAGGATTGCTTGAGCCCAGGAATTTGAGGTTGCAGAGAGCTATGATGACCCCACTGCACTCTAGCCTGGGAGAGAGAGCCAGATTCTGTCTCAAAAAAAAAAAAAAGAAATTAATTTCATCTGTTTCTTTTCACATTTTTTAACATGGCTACTGGAAAATTTAAAAATACATATGTGGTTTGCATTATATTTCTACTGGAGAGTGCTGTTACACAGATCTAAAATCATTCTTTTTATCTACTGCATAGTATTCCAAAATCTAGATGTACCACAATTTATTTAACCATTCTTTTTCTAATGTGCATTTAGATTGTTTCTAAAATTTTGCTATTACAAACCACGTTGCAACTAAAGTATTTGTACATGTTTGCTCTAGAGAAATAGATTAAAGTATTTCTCTAGAGCAGGGGCTGGCAAATCAGGCCCACGGACCAAATGTAGCCCACTGCCTGTTTTGTAAATAGTTTTATTGGAACACAGCCACACTCATTCATTTACATATTATCCACAGCTGCTTTTGTACTATAACAGCAGAGTTGAGTAGTTATGACAGAGACCATATGGCCCAGAGAGTCTAAAATATTTACTATCTGTCCCTTTTTTAAAAAATTTGCAGACCCTTGCTCTAGAGTTGCTACCAACAACTAGAAGAACTATTATAGGTCCAGTTCCCTGGAAAGTAGACTCTGAGATGGAGATTAGCATGCAAGAGGTTTACCAGGGATTGCTCTTGGAAAGGGGGCAGGGAGAGGAGCAGGGTTGGGCAGAGAGATAAACTGGGTTCTGATGCAGTATAAAGACCTCAGCCAGCCTTATGGGAAGCTCTAAAGCTGGGACGGACCCTCAGAGTTGTCCTGAGTTGGGGCCATGGGGCCAGCCTTCATACACTTGAATTGCCCCTGGGAAAGGGGCATGTCCTTGGGTGAGGTAACTCTCTTCAGCTGAGGGCTGCTGGCTGCGGGCACACCCAGGAGCTGGGGGGCAGGGCAGGACCCATAGGGTGTGGTGGTGGGAGGTCTGGATGGGACAGGATAGCATCCACTACAGCCCACACCCTGTGCCGCTCAGCATCCCTTCTTGGTTTAAGTCCTGGTGGGCCTCTTTTCCTGGGGGAAACTCATGGCAGAAAGTTAGTGAGACAAACTACAGCCCCTACCACTGTGACTGGTCTTGAGGCCACAACTGATCCTCATCATCTCCCTCTTCTGCTATCCAGTCTAGAGTCCCCTGACCTCAGCCAGCACCTCTTCTCATCTCAGTGACTTACATGGAGGCATGATCTAGACCCTCAGCCCTGAAGGCACTGAGCCTATAGGCACCATGTCCTGCTCAGGTCATGGCCCCTGCACTTGTCTATTTATTTTATAAATATCAGGCAGGAGAGTACCAAGAGGCTTCCATATGGATGAACTGGGTACCAAAGATATACTCCCTCCTTTCCACTGCTTAACAACTACTGTACCTTCTTCTGATGGTCAGGTTAATTCTCCTTGAATGAAGGGTTACTGCTCTTCTTGTCTACTGATCTCGTGCCACAAGTGTGACTGGGTGGAGTCACAGCTAACAGTTCAATAGCAATCCTGATATTTCTTTTAGTGAAAACGTTCCTCCTTTGGGACCCAAAATCTCTAAACCTGCAGAGCCCAGAATTGTGAGGGCAAGAAGCACAAATGCCCAAGTGGGTGACCAGGAGTGATGGTAAGAGTGAGACCATTCCTGCTTTCATCCCTTGGTTTCTGGACCCATGTATTCTACCTGTTGGAGACAAAGTGCCATGTAATGGTCTTTGATTCAGAATGGGTGCTGCATGCTGGAGGATGGCACTCTAGTCGCTCAGGGTGTCATTTCTGAGCTGGTGCCCCAGCTGCACCTTCAACAGATAGTTCCACACTGGCAGCTTAAGGATAGTTCAGTATGTGAAAGGACAAGTGGTTTGTGGCCATGTGCCCACTGCTGTACCTCCTTTGCTGCAGTCGTAGGGGATCCCATATGACTGCCCCATAATCTGTAGATCCCATAATCTATCCCAGTAGGTTAAATATTGTGTAAATCCTTCAAGAGTTGTGCTGCATGAAGCCCCACAAGCAGCAAAGGCAAACCCATATTCCAGTGAAAACAAATTGCAGCTCTTTCCAGGGTGGAAGGGGTTTAATATAATCAACTTGCCAAGTGGTTGCTTGTTCTCGAGGGAAGGAGATGTATCTGAGACTCAGAGATGGTCTCTTACTGGCAGGTTGAACGCTCAGCAGCAGCAATAGCTAGATCAGCCTTGGTGGGTGGGAGCCCATGCTATTGGGCCCATATATTCCTTCTCTCCATGCCATCATGCTTCCTCTGCTTACACACCTATTGTGCCAGCTCTGGGGTGGCCTCAGAGAGAGACTGACTGGTATCAACTGTGCATACATAGTTGTTTAGTGCTTCTTCCATGGTATATGCTCTCTGGTGGGTGTTTACATGGAATATAATGATCTTCACACTTGTTGCCCACTGCCGTAAGTCCATCCACATGCTTCTACCACAGGTCTCCTTGTCCCCAATTTTCCAATCTCATTCCTTCCAGACCCCTTAGCAACTAGCCAAGCCCTTTACTCGTAAGATCCATGTATAGTCTAACCTCGGGCCCCTTCTCTTTTCACAAAAACTGGATGGCCAGGTGCACTATCCAAAGCTCTGCCCATTGAAAGGATGTCCCCCTCTTCTGTCTTTCAAGGATGCCCCTGTGTGGGGCTGCAGTGCAGCCACAGTCTCTTTTTGTCTTGCTCACACATACTGAGTCAACCCATCCATGAAGAAAGCTTGGCTTTTTTCTCCTCCATCAGCTGGATATAGGGAGCTCCTCAGGCATGGGCTGAGGGCGAGGTAGTGGTGCAAAGGTAGTGGATGACACAGATGTCTGGGCCACCTGCTCATGCAGCTACCTTCAGCACTCTGGCCCTGTTATGCCCAATCCCAGCTATACCACTTCCATCTTAAGAACTGCTGCTGGCTTTGCCTGACCTTATGACTTGGTGGATCTGGTAGAATCCAGCTCATGATGGGCAGCTTTGGCCATGAGGCCAACTTGATGATCCCTGGTCAGACGATCTGTCTCTACCAGATCCCTGTAGCATCAGGAGCTGATTTTTGAAAAGTGTATAATTATTGGCTACAGATGGCATGGCCCCGCTCCAGAACCCTAGGGGTCTACATTATAATTCTCCTATTGGGCCCTGCCATAAACTCCACAGGCATCTTTTCCCACCACAGATACCTCAAATACCATGGGTTCTACCAGCTCACCTGGCCCAAGCAGCATGGCTACTTGTATTGTAGCCTGGACCTGCTGCTGAGCCCTTTCCTGCTCTGGGCCCCAATCGAACTGGCAGCTTTCTGTGTCATGCAGCATAGGGATGGAACAGGATTCCCAAGTGTGGAATATGCTGTCTCCAAAACCCAAAGAAGCCCACCAGGCATTGTGCTCCCATTTTAATGATAGGGGTAGCAGATGCAATAATTTGTCTTTTACTTTGGAGAGAATGTCCCTGGCATATTCCAGACCACTGGCCCCTAAAAATTTCACTGATGTCAGGCCCCTGAATCTTCCTAGGGTTTTCTCCTCTCTCTGCAGTGCATATGTCTCACTAGCGGTTCCAATATACTTGCCATTTCTTACTCATCAGCTCAATTAGCTGATGTCATCAATATATCAGATCAGTGTGATGTTCTACAAGATGTCTAGGCAGTATAGGTCTTTTCAGATAGATTGTGAGAGGGCAAGAGAGTTAACAGCACTGGAGCATGACCATAAATGTATACTCTCATCTGTCCCAAGTGAATATGAACTGTTTCTGATCTTCCTTTCTGACAGGGAAGGAAATGAAAACATTCATCAAATCAGTGGCTACATATCATGTACCTGAGAACATGTTGATGTGTTCTAAGAAAGATGTCACATCTGGCATAGCAGCTGCAATGAGAAAAACACTTGGTGGATTTTGCTGTAGTCATCTTCTAAGACCCATATGGTTTTTGTAGAGGCCAGACCAGTAAGTTAAATAGAGAGACATGGGCATTACCACCCTTGCATCCTTTAGGTCTCTAAAGATGGCATTCATCTTTGCCAATCTCTGATTACCAGTGAAGCTGAACATTTTTGAATATGTTTATTGGCTTTTCTTTTTTTTTTTTAAGACAGGGTCTTGCTCTGTCCCCCAGGCTGCTGGAGTGCAGGGGCCTGATCATAGCTCACTGTAACCTCAAACTCCTGGCCTCAAGTGATCCTCCCTGCTTAGCCTCCCAAAGCACTGGGATTACAAGCAGGAGCCATCACACCCAGCCCCTTTTATTTCTTTTCTCTGAATTCCCATAAGTCATAATTGTTTGCCTTTTAAAAAGAGATGGTCTGTTTATTGTCTGTCTCCTTCACTAGACTGTGAGCTTCTTGAGGCCAGAGACTAAGTCTTATCTATCCCTGTGACCCTCGTACCTGGCACTGAATGAATGATTTTAACAAGATGAGAAAACAGCATTTGATTGGCTATCTTGCTTGGTCTTCTTGGTTCTTGAAACCAAACTCCCCAGCTTATTAGTAAGTCTACCCCTGACAGCAATTGTATCATTTTGGTTGATTTAAAAGAAAACAGAATGTCATCCAATCAAACAGTCTCTCCTTTGGAACCAAGGCAGTGTCACCGAACTAACTGAAGCCCCCAAAGCCTTGTTTTCTGGATGGACTCCCTTCGATAGCAATAATGGGCAGT
Source organism: Daubentonia madagascariensis (assembly GCA_023783475.1). Taxonomy (NCBI): domain Eukaryota; kingdom Metazoa; phylum Chordata; class Mammalia; order Primates; family Daubentoniidae; genus Daubentonia; species Daubentonia madagascariensis. The sequence continues at coordinate 5,083,555 of JAKFHU010001129.1, forward strand.
AACAAACTGAGCCCTCGCCCCATCTGGCTGTGATAAACACATCCAAAACACATTACAAATCTCAGAGTGAGGCTCCGAGGCCTGAGGCTGCAGCAAAAGAAAACCAAGGTTGACAGGCACAAGTTTAAGAACCTGATATTCTATAAATGAAAAAAGGCCAGCTGCCTGTTCCTTCACACTGAAAACAGTAAATGCATTATCTGGGCCTCCTGCCATTTTTCAAACCTGGGACTCTCTAATGATATCTGTTTGGGCAACTCTAAACTTTATTTGTCAAAAAAAAAAAAAAAAAATTCTCTAATTTACTGAATCTCACGTGTTTCTTTCCTTTCCCTTAAGTCGTTGGGTTTCTTTTGAATGTTTAAAATTTTCTCAAAATATCTGCTTTTAGGAACATTTTTATCATTTTAAAACATATCTTATTAAGTCCCTCACCTCCTCAAAAACTTCTCATGGTGTCCCATGATCTGAACTCTGAAGTCTACACTCCTTGATAAGGCCTCCAAGGCCCTGGTTACTTCTTTTGCCCCATTTCTTGCTACCATTCCTAATACTTCAACCACCTCATATTATTTGCCTTTACTGAAAAAAGCCATGCACTTGACACTTCTGTGCTTTTGCACACAGACTGAGTCCTCTGCTAAGAGCTCCTACCGATCCTTCTGGCTTTGGTTCAAACATGAACTCCTTTGTGAAGACTTTCCTCCTTTCTGAGTGGTATTATCATTCCTTTCCCCCTTTTCTCAATATTTTAAATAAATGTCTATAGTAAACACACAATATGCCATACTGTAACTATTTGCTTATGTATCTGTTTCCCCATCAGACTAAAAGGTCCTCAAGGGAGGACATTATATCTCCTTTATTGCTGTTTCCCGAGTGCCAGTCTAGTCCTTGGCACGTAGAAGATGCGCAACATTTGTTTGTTAAGTGAATGAATAAAAATACAGGGACTCACTCAGTCCCTGCCCAAAGGACCAGGACCTCCAATTTAACCACCACAAGAAAAGAATCGATAGGGCGCTGGAGCAGACTCTAGTGGTATTTACTTTCCCAAATTTCCTCCAGCAACTGAACATGCTTAGAAGACATATTCATACCTTGACTTATAGGTAACTCAGAGGTCCCAGAAACTTCTCTCACCCCACTTCAGGAGCAACCCTTTCATTTTTAACAGGCTGAAGCTCAAAGGCGCTTCTTAGTGGGTGGGAAAGCTTGGATGGATGTCTGCAAGCCTCCTTCCCTTCAGCAAGTGCTCAGAATAGCTCCATTAGCGTTCACGGAAACTGTACATGCACCAAGGAGAAAACAGCCACAAATAACACAGCCTGCTTTCCAAATCTCCAAAGCATATCTCTGCAATTATTTTATTTTCCAGCTATCACCACTGAAGCCTTTCAGCCAGAGAGCAATTTATTTTCAACTTACTCCGGGTTCCTAAGTTAGCAGAACTCTGGTTGTTTATACATGAGGCTTCCTACTTCCAGTCTCTCTCCCTGCCCCAGCCGCTCTTCCACACAGCCTGTCAGCACAAAACTGACCGGTTTCTACTCAGAATCAGTCCAAACGCCTTCACCCAATGCTCAAGACTCTTCAAACTTAGTCCTGGTCCTTGCCTTCCTCTCCTGCCTCATCTCCAGCTATTCTGCTGCACATGTCCTCCACTCCAGTCATCCCAATCACCTTCCAGATATTGCCACTTCTGGGTTTTACTATACTCTGCTTTCTCTGCCAGGCATGCACCTCAACCACCCAATTAACTACTTCTGCCATTTAAAACTGTACACAGGCATCACCTACTCCAGGAAGCATTCCCTGATTGAATTAGATGCCTCTGCTATACATCCACAACCAGTCATTCAACTATTCAATAAATAGCTATGGAGACCTAGCTTGTCCCAGGCTTTGCTCCAGGTGCTGGAGATACAGCAGGGAACAGAACAAAGACTCGGCTTTTATGAAGCTTAAAACCTTTGAAGGGGGTGGAGAAAGACAATAAATAAATAACTGTGTCAAGTGGTAATAAATACTCTGAAGAAAAATAAAGCAGGGAAGAATATTAAAGAATAGTTGGGAGGGAGTGTTATCTTATTTAGGGTAGTCAGCAGAGGCCTTTCTGATAAGAGAAAGAGAGATCTGAATCCAGTGAGGACAGGAACACGCAGATATATGGGGAAAGCACACTGTAATCAGAACAGTAAATGCAAAGGTTCTGAAGCCGGAGCATGCTTAGCATGCGTGTGCAAAACAGCAAGGGAGCCAATGGGACCACAGAGGTGTGAGAAAGGCAGAGACTGTCAGGAAATGAGGTCAAAGAGGTAGCCAGCAGCCAGATCATATTGGGCCTTGTAGGACATGGTAAGGGATTGGGATTTAATACCAAGTGAGATAGAAGCCACTGGAAGGTTTTGAACAGAGAAGAGATATGATTTGTCTTACATTTTAAAAAGTTCATTCTGGCTACTCTGTGAATAATAGACTAAGGGGAAACAAGGAAGAGATAGACATCTGGACATCCATTAATTTCACAAGTATTGATTGGTTCCTAGGAGGGACAAGCATCCACTGGGTATCTTCTAGGCACTGAAGGTACCCAATTACTGAGACAGGATCTCTGACTTCAGGGAGGTCAGACTCTAGTAGGGAGATGGAATCATAAGCACCATCACGGAACACATGGATATGTACAAAGCAATACATAGGGTATTATGGTAGGGGCTGGAAAAGGAATTAGGTAGACAGTAGCATTCCAGAAAGGGAAAATAGCACATGCAAACGCTCAGATGCTTCAAGGAATTTGCTGTGGCGAAGAACTACATGCAGCCTCGTGAAGATGGAGGACCAAGTCTGGGGCAGGGATTGGAAAGAGGTGAGGAGGGAGAGGAAGGCAGGGGCCAGATCATAGACAGCCTTGCAAACCAACGTGTGTGTGCATTTTATACTGCAGGCGACAGGGACCCACTGAAGGTTGGGAGTGACGGTGGGATCTCCAGTTTTGATATGTTGCTTTGTTTATAGCATAGAGAGGTGAATTCGAAGAGGGAAAGACTGGAGGCAGAGGGACCAGTTAGGAGGCCATGTAGTCATTTGGGCAAGAGAAGATAAAGTCCTCAAGTGGTACTAGAGATGGAGAAGAGGCAAGGTATTCTAAATATATTTGGGGAGTAAAACCATCATGATTTGGTTGGCTGAGGGTGGGAAAGGTGGGGTCTAGGCTGACCCCCTAGGTTCCTAGCTGGAGTGCCTGGGTTGCCACTATTGCCAACTGAGAGAAGACATGTTACATCTGAGATGTCCATGGGATGTCTAGGAGATAGTGTCTGAAACTCGGGGGACAGGTTTGGGCTGAAGATACAAACTGGAATGTTTTTTTTTTTTTCCCCTCCTCCTCCTCCAAACTGGAATGTCTTTAGCACATTAAGTGATACTTGAAAATATGACAGCAGATGAAGTCAATCAAGGAGAAGGTACACAGTCAAGTAGACCTGGGTTTTGAATCTTAGATGTATCATTCACTATCTGTGTGACCTTCAGTGAGTTACCTTTCTGAGCCTCACTTTTCTCATCTTAAATTGGGTATTTTCCTTTTGTAAAAAGTTTACCACAGTGCTGGGCACAGGGTAAGTGCTCAATTATTATTCTAGCTCCAATAGCTACTCACAGTGGGAAACTGAACAAGGTACTTCTGCTCGGTGAGCCTCAGGGTGTCATCTGTAGCTACTGTTCAGCATCCACCGTACCCCATGGAACTCAGTAAATGGGTGCTGAATAAATGGATAGATCTAAAAAACTAAAACAACAATACTTACAAAACTATATAAAGATCCACATAAATGTTAACAAACTGTCTTAGGAAAAGTACCCAATACTTAGAAGGTAGACAATAACATTAGTCCCTTCCCTTCTACCCTTGCTTTTCAACCTATCCCTCTTTTTTTGGATTTTAAATCTCTCCCTTTCTATTAGCTCCTTCCTTTCAGATTACAAACATTTCCAATCTCCCCTAATCTAAAAAACCTTCCTTGGGTCTGGCTACCTCCCTCAAATTCTTGTTCCATCATTCTTTAATTTCACCAACTGCACCCTTTCTCAACCTGAAACACTTTTCAAACCCCACCTTTTGTTTTAGGAAAAAAGTCCCAGTTTATTATTACTTTAAAAAAGCAAATATCATTTACATAATTGTTCAAGCAGGCCTGTATAGAGATATTTCATTTTAAAATATATGTATGTATGTATTTTTTTCTACTGCAGTAATTCATTTCAAGAGAAATTTCATTATGTATCTTCTACAGAGCCCTAAACTGAGAAAGCCAACATATTCAAATAAACCCCAAGGTGCCGGAGGCTTCAGGCTAGTTCCTCATTAGAAGCCTCAGCATGGGGGCTCTGGAGACCACTCAGAAGGTCTTCTAGGGAAAGCTGAAACGTTCAGATAAGTGAGCTCTGGGAAGAAGGGGTAGTCGGCTGGCTCTGGCAGGCTCACTCCTGGGGTAGAGCAAAGAGAACAAACAGGGGAGTTCTGAGAGGCACCAGAGCTATCTAAACTCAGGGGGATGGAACCGAGTGAGCAGCAGCAGTAATTGAGTTTCAGTTACCTGCGGGGTGGTGAAATATAGTAGTAACTTCATCTGCCTGACATGGGGGAAGTTTAGAGGTGTCCTTGGCATATTCACAGTGAAATCCTTCACCCTTTCACTGTGTTGGGTGATGGCAACCGTATGGTGCTTCCTAGTGACAGCCAGTGTGCGTCCTGTTAGGCTGCACCAGCACACTACAGCTAATGAAGCATGTTTCCGCAGGCCCATCTCCCAGGGCTCTCTGCATCCTCTGTCTGCAAAGGAATGGCACCATGGGAAAATCTAGCACAGCCAACACCAGCATCACCCAAACTCAAAAGCGTCTTTGAATGGTGGAGAGGCCCACTTTCCTCTCTGCCCATCCCAGGGTTAGAATCGTCCTAAGGTCACTTTTTGTGGGTTTGTACAAACGTGCCGACTGGCAGCGAGCCGTTCTTCACCTGAGCCCGGATTTCAGCTTGGTGCTTTAATGTGAAGACCAGGGCTCTCACCGTCCGCCGGTACGGCCCATTAATGAGGCGGGAGCAGAGATGAAACGTTTCCTGCTCAATATTTTCAACCAGTAGGTGATCCATCTAAAAAACAGCAAAATTATCAAATTAGGGCTTTGCATTGCATAAGGATTAAAAGCAAGAGAGGCTGGAGCACTCTGCTCAGAGGCCTCCATTAATCAACTGAAATTCAAGGACATCTACTTCCTGTCACAAGAGAAACAGGAAGAGCAAATTAATTCCACCCTGGCAATTAAGGAACAAGGCCATGTGCTTTGTGACAGGGACCTCATTCACAACCCCTGCCGGGTGGTAATACCTGCCATTATAACAGGAAACTGCCGTGAACTAAGCAATGGGTACTGGGCCCTGTACTTTACCAACCAGGAAACGAAGACCAAGGATAATAAATCAGTATAACTGTTCTTTTTTGTTTGTTTGTTTGTTTTTAAAGTTCCTTTGAACAAAACCCCTATAGCATTGTAGAAACACTAGGTCTACATCCCGATATGTGGACAGAGCAGTTTATCAATCACTTTGCACATTTAATGTTCATAACTCCTACTATCACATTTTACAGATAAGGAAAACAGGTTCAAAGGTTCAAGGTCTTACAACTACTAAGAGACAGAGCTGGGACTCTGACCCGGACCCCTCTACTCCAAAGTTCACGTGTCTTCCTTTCCACCTTACTAACTGCCCCTCGACATCCCGAGAGACGAGCTGATTTTGGAGAGACCCCTGCAGGTTCAGTTAAGCAGAGCAGGCCTAGGGGATGGAACCTGTAGCAATTCTGGGGTGGGTCTGGCTCAGGCCAAAGCCATCTTGAGATCACAGACCTAATCAAAGCAGGACAGGTCTGGGACTTTGTCCACATGGTCTGGATTCAGTTGGGCTGCTGTTCGGGGATCCCCAGCCCTACCTTCCTTTCCCAACCCATCTCCCACTATTCCCAACCACAATCCTAACCCATGGCCCGGCCTGAGCATTTTCAGTGCTTGTACGCACCTCTATGCCTTTGCACTTGCATGTGTTCCCTTGGCAAGGTACATCTTGCCCTGGGAAACACACTTCTATTTCTATATCAAAGTTTAGGAAAAAAAGAAAAACAAAAAACAAAAACAAACCAAACAACTGAAACAAAAAAGCCCTAGTACAAAGGACTCAAAGTTCTTCATGCTGCCACAATGTCCCGAGCTTCCCTTAGTCATTATCATAATATAGTATAACGATCTATATTTTGAGTTTGTCTCCCCTGTAGTAAGTTCCTTGATAACAGGAAACAAATTTCTCTCTCACTTCCTTTTTTTCCTTCATTCCCTCCATACCTCAGCTACTCATTCAAATATTTATTCAGCACTTACTACGTGTCAGGCTCTGTGCTTGGGCTGAGGAACAAGCAGTGACCAAGGTGGGCTCAGCCCTTGAGTCTGTGGAGAGCATGGTACAGTAGGAGAGACAGGCAGTGAGCAGGGATTGGAAAGGGCCCAAGTGCCAGGAGAAGGGAGAGGATGGGTGCAGGCGAGCACAGCCCCTGGGAAGCAACCCAGTCCAGGAGGGCAGCGCCTGGCTTCAGGAGGAAATGTTTAACTTGAGACTTGGAGAATAAGCAGGATCTGGCCAGGTGAAGTGGGCTTTTGCTTTCTGATAAACTGACTGAGCTGTACGTATATGTTTTGTACACTGTTCTGTATAAAATGCAAGTCCAAAAAAAGAGAAAACATACCCAAAATAAAAAAGGATTACCTGACATTTGATTAAATGTCCTGAGAGACAGACAGATAGACCAAAATAAACAGAAAAAAGAAACTTGGGCGATTTAAGGAACAGAATGGAGAGGAACAGACTCGGGGAGGGTATGGAGCAAGAGAGAAGCAGGGACAGAGAGAGAGAGAGAAAGAGAGCAAGAGAGATCAACAGAGAGAGAAAGAATGAATATCCAAGCCCAGACCTCTGTGTAGGTCTAGCAGACAAAAGGCACTCACAAAAATTTGTGTTCTCAACGACCGACAGAGTATTTCCTAGGCTTGTGCTGGACTGAGTGGACCTGGCACATAGTTCTCCAGAACCTAGACTCCTCAAATTTTTCAGGGCTTCCTGGGTGGGCACTGAACTAGCCCCCGGCCTGAAGCAACCTTGGTACTGGACTGCTTCAGGAGGCTAGAAAGGGAGCTGGCTGGCTGCCTAGCATTTGCCAGAAAGGTTCCTCATCCCAGTGTGAGGCTGGTTAGTCACCAACTGTTTACAGATTCACTTAGCAAGAAAAAGTCTTTTTTTTTTTTTTTGAGGGGAGTGGTTATCAAGGAAAGAAGGGGGGGTGTGTGTGTGTGTGTGTGTGTGTGTTTATAAAACAAGTCATGGCCATTCCACCAAATTGTAGTACTTGTATTTAAGAAAAGAACTCTGAGAACACTTTGGAATTCACATACTTCATTCAGCAAATATAATAGTTAACTGAGCTGCTAGTCTGAGTCTGGCCTGATCTTGGAGAGACAGAACAGAAAAGACACAACCTCTGCCCTCCAGAAACTCACAGCCTAAAAAGGAGGAGGCATGTACATAGGTAGCCCAGAGGTAGGAGCTACAGGGCTACAGGTGTGGTGCCAGTGGTTTGATGGGAACAGAAAGCAAGCACCTAACAATTTTATGCATGCCTCTCGTTAAATGAAGACCATCAGGATGAAAAAATGAAGAAAAATATCTGTGACATTAAAATATAAACCGTAAGGGAAAATGATTCATCATGCACTGTTGCGTGCAGCAAGTTCACTGCATGAAGTGAAGCATGCCTTTCTTGTAACTGCCTTTGGGTAATCCAAGTCTACTCAAGTAGATGAGTCCTTTCCAGTAGGACACAACTTGGTGCTTCAGATAAGCCCTTTTGGGTAAAAAGAACAGAGTCTCACTGAGGCCTTGAGAAGGGACTTTGCTGTGAGATAATCTGTATGAATGGGAATGGGAACAGGAACACTGGAAGAATCTAGGGATTTATTTAGGGACCAGAGCCTTTCTCTGTATCTCTCATGATCTGCCTGGTCACTTTCTCACTTGTTTTTGTTCCTCTCTATAGGCCTTACTCACTACCAATTCTAACTGCCTTATTCGTTCCCCCTATTCTACACATCTTTTCTCTACTTCCTCCTAATTCCTCCAACAACCCTTCTGTTTCAAACCCGCACTGTCGTTTTCTTGGTATTTCCTGGTTCACATTTCCCAGAGACAGAGAATCTGATTTGTCTTCTTTCTTTGTGCCTATGAGGTGAGTGTGTGTTGTTCAGATGTCCAATCCTGGACAAATTGGCTATAGCTGGGGGAAGACATAAAGATGACCACTTAGAGCTGTCCTTCATCAGTAGAAAATGGTGCCATAATCAACTAGTGATGTCTGCCATATCTGGAAGCTCTAGCTCTTTCAAAGCAAGGGAGCAATATCATCTTCATACTTTCACCTTAAATACAGAATTTCCCACGTTGTATTTTAACTGTTTGTCTATCTTTCTCAGAAGACTGCAAACACTTCTAGAGTTGATACTGCCTCCATTTCTAAATTCCCTATGCTTAGCATAGCTAGTAGTACACAGTAAGTGTTCAATAAATATTCATTAAATGAATGTCTTTCCTCCCCATGTGTACCTCCCTCTTTTTCTGCTCTTCCAATAACATCATATATATAGCAGATAAAACATGAAATATAATGTTTCCATTTTATGTGTATTTTCTAGTTGGCAAAATACTACATAGGCAGGTTCAACTGCCATCTCTTCCATGAAATGTTCCCAGATTCCCCCATCAGATTTAACTGCTCCATACTTTGTGTGTCTATACTTTCTAGTACCATTATTTCAGACTATCTCATATTTTAGTTAATCATTTATAGGTTCTCAGCCAGGAGATGATAAGCTTTCTTAGGATAGAGAATGCAATCATTTATGTTTGTATTCTCCCCTGGCACCTAGCAGATCCTTACTAAACATTTGTTGAATTGAACAGCCACTGGAAGCAAAGTTTCTGTGCGTTTTCCAATAGCATGACTGGATTTGTACATAGCTACCCACACTTCTTTTTGACCACTTGAATACATTTATGAGAGAACTGGTCAAAGCCAGGGGTGTAGTCTGAGGCCATTAAACAAAGAAAAAACTAACAGTCCCATATTGGGACGTACCCCTGACCTGGATCTCATTAGCACCATCTGACAACCAACTGAGCCAACCAGCCAGTGTTTCATAACTCTTAATGATACAGGCTCACTTTGAGAATCAGGTTCATTTTTTTTAATGACATAATAGGAAAATGATCACAGGCCGTGAGGTAGGAAAGGAGAGTGGATAATGAGGAAGGGGAAGTAAGAGAATGACACCGCAGGGGACGTTCATATGAGGAGAGATCTAAAAGACAGGGAAGAACAAAGAAGATCCAGAAGGGAGAAAGTAAAGGGGAATGGAGCCTGGGTTTCAACTATGGAGTTTTTATTCATCTATTCCATTATTCTAAGAACAAGGAAATAATCCATGAATCTAGAAAGCAAGATCTGTAGGGTAATAAAGAGATGCACCTTTTGGCTGTGTGTGTATTCTTCATCTGGGGCTTTCACTATTAAAGGATATGACTGAAACAAATAACATGGAAACATTTTTTTCCTACAAAAATGTAATGAGTAGATGTGGTATTTGTAAAATCACATGCTAGGATCAAATCATAAGGGCTTTTTAGTCATAGGGCCAATAATTTACCCAATGGTTTACTATTGCCTAATTAAGTACATTTATGGAGATATGATGTCTGATTTGAATGTACTCAACATTGGTTACTGTCAAAGACCAGATACTGGATTAGATGGTTCATGATTTACCCTAATATGGAAACGTCTCAGATGATGATAGGTGCTAAGAATTAACCTTATGTAAAAGTGTTTGTATTTATATTCTCTTGACATACCAAACTGATAAAAATGCTATCTAACGCTGTCTATGCAAGGAAAACAGATTGATTTTATTTTATTTTTTGGCTAAGGAAGACAGTAAGATGCATATTTTTAATTTTTTAAATTTACTCTTTGAGAACAAAACCATTCAGCTATGCTTAATCTGATATTTTTTTCCAATTATGATGGAAAGCACTAAGAAATGTATGACTTTTTTAACTTTGCTTTGTAACACTTGAGTGGTTACTACTTGATGTGCCATTTAAAGGATAATTAATGGATAAACTAAAAGGATAATTATTGTGGAGTTTAATATAGTAGGCAAACTGCTCATTAATCCTTACTATCATAGCTTCGTTATTATCATTTACTTAAAAAGATACCACAGGGAACTGGTATTTACCACCACATTAACTACATATTATATACCCACACTGTCTGTTTCTGCAATAATTTTGGTTTATTTCAAAAATAAACTTTATTTAAAATAGCAAATCTTGTTGGCTAATCGATATTCTGGAAAATTAGACTTACAACCTTCATATTTTTTCTTTCTTCCAAGAGTTTAATGTTCATATTAAAGCTTCCTTTAGGAAAAGTTGAGCAAACTTCAGGCATATCAATTCACTGAACTATCAAATAGATATTAAAAATTATAAGTATGAAAAAATAAAGATATATAGAAAAGGATATACAAAATGACACTGAAATTAATCAAGATTAAAGAGACAACACAAGTGTAAATAATTGTGTCAATTTTCTGCAATGTTATTTAAATAATCCATAAAAATCTCTTATGGAATATTGGCATATAATTTGCTCTTAATAAATCTCAGATAATCATAACTTGCCCAGTATTCACTTAAAAAGCCATAATAATTTACCAAAAAAGAAACACACCAAAATGTTAATAAGATTATGTCTGGGTGATAGGTTCGACGGTGATTTTTTTTCCCTTTCTATATTTTTCTCATTTTCTATTACAAGTTTGTATTTAAAAAACCCAAAACTTTCTCTTAAAAAAGTAAATAATATACCGCAAGTCCATTTGCCTTTTTTTGGTGGGTAAACAATTGAGATAGAAAGGTTAAATTATTTTTTTAGAGAATGCAGTTAACAGATCTAGCACTTAAATCAGACTTCTGAATTGATTCCTGTGTTAATAATATTAAATTTTTGGCCAGGCACATTGGCTCACGCCTATAATGCCAACACTTTGGGAGGCCCAGGTGGGAGGATCTCTTGAGACCAGGAGTTCAAGACAAGCCTGGGCAACATAGCAAGACCTCGTCTCTACAAAATATGAAAAAAATATTAGCTGGGCGTGGTGGTCCACTCCTGTAGTCCCAACTACTCAGGAGGTTAAGGCAGGAGGATCACTTGAGCCCAGGAGTTGGAGGTTGCAGTGAGCTATGATTGCACCACCACACTCTAGCCCGGGCAACAGAGCGAGGTCCTGGGGAGAGGAAAAAACATGGGTATTATATGTCTGATCTTCCAGAGTATTAATTAGCTTATAAAATTTGTTGTTTGATGATGATTAATATTATTGTTAATAAGCAAAAATCCTTCCAGCATGTATATCTCAAACCACTAATATCATCTGAACTGCTGGCTATGAAAATGATAAGGAATATGTCTATCCAATTGATTTTATGCCTTAGAACTAAAGGTATGGGTGCTGACAAAAAATAGGGAAGTTGAGTCTTTTTAACAGACGGCTATTTATTTTGCCATTGACATTCCCTAACACAGTACATCTCAGAATTTTCACTTCAGTGGGAAGGGAAAGAATTATAAACAGGAAGGAACCAACATTTATTAGATAACTTCTAATCAGCAGGCACTATATACTATTCCTTTGTATAAACAGTTCATTTAACCTTTCCAATACTTTAGGTGGTAGGAATTATAACCTTCATTTTAAAGACAAAGAAACCAAGTCTTAGAAATGTTAAGGGATTTGCCTTAGATGTCACAACTAGAATGTACTACAGCCAGGGTTTCAACCCAGGTCTTGCTCGTTCTAAAGCCTGCATTCCTAAAATACTGTCTCCCAGACTGCTTATAAATCCAGAATCCTTAAAGAATAACCAGTTAGAATAAAGCCACAACATTAAAACTATGAAAGTTCATTATGAAAACATGAGGCTCATTTAACTAAGAGCACCTAGCAATAACATTCCAACCAGGACATTACCTCTAATTCCAAGGCTTCTGAGAGTAATTTCTGGGCGTTTTTCCTAAATGACTCCGTTTTGGGATCGCTCTGGACTTCAATAGAAGGTCTATCCAAATGTTTTTCAATGAAAGTTTTCCATTCAGTGTAAACTTCTCTGGCAAGACAAGCCACTTCTGAATCTGAGTGTTTACGCATCTTGTTCACAGTGTGACCTGGAACAGGAGAAGAGAAACCAAAGAACAGTTGTGTTCTGTCTTCTTCTGAAAAGCACAGGACTAGATGGACTGGTATGTGGCACTGAGAAGGTCATTCACACACCCAAGGATGTAAAGGCTTGTGTGCAAAAGAGAACTATTTCACAGAGGCTGAGATAACAAGATAATCACTGGGGGAGAACCACCGGACTAGCTGGTGCAGTAAGTCATACACTAGAAGCATGATCAACAGATTCCTAAAAAGAACAGCTAAGGTACCAATTCCTTAATTCAAAAATTACAATAAAAGAAAACAAACTAAGTATTTTTCTTGGTTTTTTTGTACCTACTGTATTTCAAGACAACAAAATAGCCCTAGTTATTGAAGGAATGTTCTTTATTTAGCTAATAAATGTGAAAAGATTGACAATGTTAGAAAAACTTTGTAGCCCATGTGAAATAATTCATTCAGAACACAACACCATGGATGAGCTCATTTGATGAAAGGTTGATGGGGAAATTTATAACCTAGGGACGAGCTGTCATCTCCTAAACCCACTGCTCAATGTTAGCGTCCCTAAGAATAGGGCTACGAGACGGAGGGAGCACTTCACAGCCCTACCTATAAAGTAGTCTTCCACCCTCCCCCAAAAGAAGAAATGAATCATAATCCAATTAGTCATTCAAAGGTAACTTCCAGTTTATAGGAAATATGAGAGAAAGAGGAATAAGTTAACTTACAGTAGGAAGAAACAGACAAATTCAGAATGTGGACATTATACAGGACAACAGAATTGGTTTCTTCAACAATGACATTTTTTAAAAAAGGGGGTAGGGTTAGGGACTGCTATAGACTAAAAGAGTCTTTTGAGTCCAAACTACCAAATGTGACATGTGATTGTGTGATTCAAATCCCGACTGGAACAAACCAACTGTTAAAAGATATTTTGAGATAAACAAGGAATATGAATATGTACTAGATACTAAATTACACCATGGAATTATTGTAAATTTTGTTAAGCATGATAACAATGGCATTGTGGTTACATAAGAAAATACCCATATTTTTTAGAGATGCATACTGAAGTATGTAGAGCCGAAATGATACAAGGTCTGAGATTCTACTTTAAAATACTTCAGCAACATAAAAGCAAAAAAGGGAAAGATGAAGTGGGGTAAAAATCTTGACAGTTACTGAATCTGGGTGAAGGGCAGATGGAGTTTGTTATATCGTTCTATTCATTTTTGGGTACGTTGGAAATTTTCATAATAAAAATGGAAAAAAAGGTAAAGGGTCAAAAATATCAATATGCAAAAGTACTTAGATTAAAATAAATACCTAGAAAAGCTGAAGAAATCAATTAAACACTTAGAATTAAAAGTCTGAAAAATGCAAGAATACAAGATAGGTATATTTTTAAAAATCAACAGCTTTCTTAAGTCGGCAATAACCAGTCAGAATACAACAGTAAAAAAAAATCCTGCTTAAACTAGTAAAAAACCACACAGCACCTGAGAATATATCAACGAGAGTGGGTGTGGGAGCATGCGCACGTGCTACCTGCGAATGTGCCCACCTCCTTGACAGCTCTGGAAACTCCCCTTTCTCCATCCCTTGCCGCCACCTCCAGATGACTACAGAGGCACCCTGACTGGCCTTTCTAGCTCAGTTTGGTCCCCCTCAATGCTGCCCTCCATACGCAGCTACAGTGGACTTTATTTTAGTATTTTCTCTTTTAAGGACTTTTTTCCTAAAACATAAATTTGACCATTTCACTCCTCCACTTAAATACTTCAATTCTATATCCAAACTCTTACCTTTTCACACAAGTCCCTTCACAATCTGCCACCCTCCCACCTACTTTCTAGCTTCATTTCCCACTACTATTCCATTGTCATCCAATACCCCAGCTACTTGCACCTCCTAAAACACTTGAATATTTTTTTCTCGTCTCTTTACTTTTGAACATACACCCCAGTGAACATTCTGTCTGCCCGGAATACTCTTTCTTCTGTCTTCATCTGGCTAATTTCCATTCAGCTTTTAAGACTCTTTCAGGCATCCTTTCCACCAGGAAGTCTTCCTTAATACCCCCCGGTCTTGGTTGGTACCCCTGCTCTATGCTTCCTTAGCATCTTGTGCTTCTATATAACAATAGTTACCATGGTTAGTTGTAATTATCTGATCCGTTCTCACTTTTGCTCAGCAAAGTGAGCTTCTTGAGTGAAAGATTATGACATATTCATCTCTGTATCTCCAGCAGTGAGCACAGTGGCAGGAGATGGGAATCAGGAGAGTAGGTTGGTTGAATGAGAGACCCATATGAAGAAAAACATATATTTTTACTAAAGTACATAACTGAAAATTTGAATAAAGGGAAAATATACCATATTATGAAATGGAAAGATTAGCACAAAGATGCCAGAAAATATGGACATTAATTTATAGGTTTAATGTAATCTTAATTAAAAAATCTCAGTAGGTTGTTTTTATTAGAATACAATCAAGTATTTCTAAACTTATTTTAGAAATATAACTGGGCAAGAGTATAAAATATTACATAGAAAAAGAAGAGTTATGAAGTATAACTAGCCTTATAAGATATTAGAACATACTATAAAGCAACAATAATTAAAATTAGATGAACCAACACCAAAAAAATATAGATCGATGGGTCTATGGAATAAAAAAAATGAAGCTTCCTAGAGGTTAGGGAGGAAAAAAGAAGCTCAGAAATAGAACCTATAATAAATAAGAATTTAACATATAATAAAAGAGGCATCACTGAACAAAGGGGAGCAGAAGAAGGATTTAAATTTAGGAAAATGGCCAAAACATTTAGAAAGTTTCTCCAATTATGCCAACCGCATAGGCCAATACTGGCTTGAGTCATTTGCTCTCCACACATGTACTGAATGAAGGCCTATTTGCACTAGGTACTCTGCCAGGCACTAGTCTTGTAAGGCTTAAACAAGAAACTGCCCCTGCTGTACAGGTTCTATGAAGAGAATCCTAGAGGAGAAAAAGAAACTTAACTTTGAAGGGAAGACAAGGATAACATAATATTAAAGTCTTTAACATTTCACTCTAACCAATTATTTATCAAGAATTTTTATCCAGCCTTTCTACAGACCAGGGAAAGGAGCATATCAATGCTCATCACAAGCAGAAGGAGAAAGTGGAGTGCACAGTACCCATTAGAAATGTCTACGTGTATCACTTCTCGGACCTTTGGCCAAGATCAAGTGTAGAAACGTCTAAAGGTGTTTCCTCGCTGGCAATGCTTAGGAAAATGCTTTTGAAACACACATTATTTAAAAGCAGAAATCACTACTGGATACTTTCCTTTTCTGGTTAGAGTTTTCCATATCCCTGAAATTATTCTTTCAGCAAACAATTTTTTGTGTTCTTGGTCACTGTTGTAGATGCTAAAAATACAGAGACAAGATACTGCAGGACTTCAGAGACTTAAATTCAGGGCATTTTAACATTTTTACTGAGCACTTACTTGATCCCTCGTGCCGAGGATACAGAGAGGAGGAGGACACAGTCCCTGGAATTTAGCCTACATTTACCCTGCCAAAGTGTGCAAAGAAGATATATGTACAAAAATATGCATTCAGTGTTGTTTGTGGTATAGAAGAGCTAGAAACAACCAATAAGCTCATCATTAAGGGTCCAATTTCTTAAATAAATTACAGTGCATTTAAACAATGACTATTGTGCAGCCATTAAAAACTGGAATAGCTCTACATGTAGTAACTGGAAAGATGATCATTTTATTCAGTCAAGTGAAAAAAAGCAAGTCTCATAAGAGCACGCACAGTACAAGCCAATATTTATTTTTAAAATTACATATGTGTATACATATAAACAACATATTTGTTTATATGTAGAGAAAAAAGCCTTAAAGAACTTACAATAAAATTATTAAGGAAGGCCTCCTCTAACCAGTGAAACTGCGTGTGTCCATGCAGTTTAGCTTACAATCTAGTGCACTGGCTCAACATGCAAACAATCCTAACAGTCGCGCTGTGCTATAAAAGGACATTCAGGTTTCTTCAGAATAGAGATCCTTCCCTTCACATGATCCTCACCTTATCCTTTTCTCTCTCCAAGAAAGGCACTGCTGACCCAGCTTTATGTATGAGAAATGAAGTTGCAGAAATCCCTCAGACAGTCCTTCAGCTTGTTGAATCCAGTGGACCTTCTCCATCCTGACATTCCCTGACTTCTCTGTGGCATCTGACACTGTCGCCTTCTTTGTTCTCAAATATTCTTTTCCACTGCTTTTTGAGACACCACCTTTACTGGTTCTCCTCTCCCTTCTCTGTCCTTTGCCCAATCTTTAATTAGCTATGAGCCCCAGCTGGGGCGTGGTCCTTGGCCTCTTCTCTTTCTCCACCTGCCTTCCCTGAATAACGTACCACTCCTGTGATCCAACTACCACCTGCAAGCAGATGACTCCCAACTATGTATATCTCTAAGCCAAAGATCCCCACTGAGCACAAGACCCAAATATCCAGTCCCCTACTGGACATCTCCACCTGCTTATTCTGCCAGCACCTCTAAGCCAACACTTCTTGTCACACAATGGCACCGCCACCCACCCATCATTTTAGGCCCCACTGTGTTTCTCACCCTTATGTTCATTCAGTCATTTCAAGTCATACAGATCTACTTTCTTACCATTCCCTCTGTCTTTTCCTCTTCCTCCTCACCTCCCTCTCCATTCCCACTGCCCTCTTGCAGGTCCTCATCATCTCTGCACAGGTCTACTGCCGTAGTTTATGAACCAATCTCTGTCCCTAGTCTGGGCCTCTCCAGCTCATCCTCTATACTGAAGTCAAAATGACCTTTTTAAAACACAATTTGATCACATCACACCCTTACCAAAAATCCTTCAATGTGTCTCCACCGCCCTCAAATTAATTTCTAAGATAGCATTACATCTCCAGACGACCTGGAACCTCTTTGGCCTTACCTCTCACGTTGCCCTCTTTCCTCCCCCTCCTCGCCCCCAGCCCTGCCACCTGTGCCTCCATCACTAACTTCCAGCCACAGAGAGCAGATTGTATGTCTCTGTTTTGGGTCATGCTGTCTGGCCTGCTCACATTTCTGTGCCTTAGCTCCTACTGTTCCCTCTGCCTAGAATATTTAAATTTTCACTTTCTCCTCTAAACTGCAAACATCTTGAGGGCAGAGCCTGGACCTTACTCCAAGTTCTATTCCCAGCCCCTACTACAGTGCCTAGCACAGAAGAGACAGTCAGTGAATGTTTGCTGAACTGAATCAAAGAGTTAAATTAAAAAACTATTTACATTTGGCTTTCAAATTGGTTTTGTACTAACATTTGAATATGGATAGACTTGATTGGGAAAATCACACAACTACAAACAAAATAATGGAACCATACCGTAAAGAACTGAATCCAAAGGTGCTGGGAAAACGAACAGTTTTCTAATTCTTACTCATTGCTGAGAATTCTTCCTACTTACCACTCCAGGCTTTATATGAATTATCTCATTTAGTTTTTATAACTAAACAATGAATTAAATACCACTATTTTATCTCTTTTTGCAAATGAGAAACTAAAGCTCAGTAAAGTAACTTGCCCAAGGTCTCACAGCTAACAAGTATGCAAGCCAGGATTAGAACACAAGCAGCCTGACTCCAGGGCCTGCACACTTAACCCCTAACACCCTATACTTCTCTGTTACTAGGGACTGGCACACAGGAAGTACTGGATAAGGCTCTGTTGGGATAATGTTGTTCACCTTCTTGGGACTCCTAAATCGGAAGGGCACCGGCCCTGAGAGGTCGCCAAAGGGCAGAAGGCTTCAATTCTCAGGGCAGGGCAGGGGACCTGAGGGTGCTTTTGGCCTGCAGGGGGCAGTACATCCTGCAGAGGCTCCCAAAGGAGCCCAGACTGCTCAAAAGGCTCTGCCAACAGGGAAACCAGGCCAGGAAGGGTAGGGCTGGAAGGGGACGGGGGGTGCAAAAGTGGTCAGCCGGAGGGAGGGAAGAAGAGTGGCAGCAAGAAAGGCAACCCCCTGGGCCAGCGAAAGAGAACACAGGGAGTCTGGGGACCCCCACCAGAGAAACACAGGACAAAAGTGTAAATTTTAGACCACAAAGGGAATTTCATAACGTTAGTCATGACAGCCACTGTGCTAAACCCTTTGCATATCCAAACTTATTTAATCCTCAGAGCAATCCTGTGGAGTAGGCGCTATAATTCACCATCTTACAGATGAAGGGCCTGAGGCACTGACAGGTTCGAAACACGCAAGAAGCAGGGCCAGGTTTCAAACACAGGCAGTATGGTTCCAGAGCCCTTGCCTTAACCCTCTACTACTGCCTCTGGCGATCAGACGGTCCTACTTCCTCCTGATTGGGATGAAAAAAAAATGAGGCTCCATGACCTTTTCCCAAGGTCACCAGTTGGTCAGTAGCTATAACAAGGAAGTTAATGATCTGCAAAAAGTCATTATTTGCTCCATGAAGTTTATGTTTTAAAGTAAGCAGTGCCACTGGCTGGTCTTACGACCCAGACCAAGTCCCCTGGGTTTAAAGTTAGGAGGTTTCTGCATCCCAGCACATTGCTAAGACAAATTCCCTACAGGAAGCAGCAGTCTTTTGCTCATTTACCAAATATTACCAAATACTCAGTATGTATCAGGCCCTACGCATTGGGATAGAAAGTTGAGCAAGACACAGGAGGAGTATATGCTTAGACCTACCTGCACTCAAGGAGCTCCAGGTAGGTCTAAGCATAGGGGATGACATCTAAACAAACAAATGCACGAAAGTATTACAGGCCCTAAGATAGTGTTGAAAGGGGAACTCCAAGGAGGGCCAAAAGAACAGAGGATTCTCCAGGGGAGATTGGCCTGGATTTACCAGGTGGGCACAATCTAATCACATGAGTCCTTAAAAGGGGAAGAGGCAGAAAGGTGACCCAGACAGATGAGATATGAGAAGAATTAGACCTACTACTGCTAGTTAGAAAGATGGAGAAAGGGGACCACAAGCCAAGGAATGCAGATGCCTTCTAAAAGTGGAAAAGGTAAGGAAAAGTATTGCCCCCTGGAGTCTCCAGAAAGGAATGTGGCCCTGCCAACACCTTGATTTTAGCCTTTTATGCATCTTTAGGATTCAGGAGGTGGCATGACATGGTATAAGAACATCTTAGCTTGGTCACTTATTTGGTTGTCTAATCTGGAGCAAGTTACTTTAAACTCTCCAAGCCTCAGTTTTCCTATTTGTAAAATGGAAAATAATTACATTTACTTTACAAAATTGTTATATGGATCAAATGAGGTCACAGATGTGAAAGCACTTCGTAAGTACTGGGGTTTTGTCATTGTTGCTAATCAATCATAAACGAAAATAAGTCATCTCTGAAATCAGATCAGTGTAACTGACCAAGAACTTTCCCCAGAATATTCACATATATAGTACTGCAAAAGTGAAGCATGCCTGCTCACCAGGGTAGGAGTGCAAGGCCTAACTCCACTGCCTCATCAACTGTTTATGTGACACCCCTAGCCCACTGGTTTCCTTTATTTTTATTATTTTTTTAGAGACAGGGTCTCACTATGTTGCCCAAGCTAGAGTGCAGTGGCTGTTCACAGGCGCAATCCCACTACTGATCAGCCTGAGAGTTTGGACCTGCACCATTTCCAACCTGGGCTGGTTCACGCCTTCTTAGGAACCTGGTGGTTTCCTGCTCTGGGAGGTCACCATAGTGATGACTAACTTAGTGCACACACCCGATTGGCATAGCATACTACATCCCAGAATTCCTGGACTTATGTAATTCCCTCAGCCTCAGCCTCCCAAGTAGCTGGGACTACAGATGTGTGCCAATGCACTCAGCCTCGTTTAATAAAGGTACCCACTAACAGAGGACCTATAACTGCCAGGTCCAAAGGCTCTTTCCTAGTTTCCATCAACTTCCCAGACCACTTGAGAACACTGAGGCCACTCATTTCCCATGCCTCTGGGAACACTCTCCTCTGTGGCCTGCACATCACTGAGCTGCCCTGGCTCTCTTCCTCTCTAACTACACTCCCTCAGCCTCTTTCACTGGCTCTTCTACCTCCTCCCACTTCCCCACCATGGATTTTCTCCCAGGTTCAATCCTTCAGCCCTTTCATCTTTCCTTTTACTCAGAGAATTCATCCATTTAGGTAATTTTAAGCAAAAGTTTCCTGGCAAATAACTTCCAAATACGTATTTCTAGTCTAAATTTCTCATCTGAGCTTCAATCCACATTTCTAACTTCCTGCTGGACATTTCCACTTAAGAGTTTATGTCAGAGCAAAACGCTAGGGACATTGACTCACATGGAAATACCAGGAGAAAACTCCCACTTGAGGTATACAAGAAAAGGCACTAAATTCTGATTTAAAAGAGGTAAGTTTGAGCAGATGGCAGAACCCATAGAGATGGTCCAGTAAAATAAAGGCACATATGGCTGGGGTGCAGGGCACAATGGCAGGCTGCTAACCAGGAAGGAACACACTGCCCCAAGAGACCTGGGTTCTCATTACATCTCTGGTGCTAACTCACTAGGTGGCCCTGGATCAGTCACTTCACCTCTCTGGATCTCAGTTTCCTTGTTTATAAGTTGAGGTAGCTAAATGGATTTAAAAGGCTTATGACATTGACATTTATAAAATTCACAGATATATATAAGAAAAATTAGAAGATCTCAACAGTAAATGGACAAAGAACACGAACAGCCAATTTGCAAAAGAAGGGACAAAGCACCAGTACACACATGGAAAAACAATTCATCCTATTGCTCAAGCTTGTAGAACGTAAAAAAAAGAAAAAAAATTTTTTAAAAATTCATTCTATGAAGCAAATGAAAACAAGCTGCTATTTTTACCTCTTAAATTAATAAGATTTTAAGGAAATAGTAAGAATGTAAATTGG
Organism: Daubentonia madagascariensis; assembly: GCA_023783475.1. Lineage (NCBI taxonomy): Eukaryota > Metazoa > Chordata > Mammalia > Primates > Daubentoniidae > Daubentonia > Daubentonia madagascariensis. The sequence continues at coordinate 5,104,873 of JAKFHU010001129.1, forward strand.
AACAACCTTTCTAAAAATCTAAGATTCAAAAATGGATCAGGTCAGAAGAGGCACATCCAAGAAGCATCTGAATTAAGGGCCTCGGCTAAGCTGGAGAAGTGGACAAGCTCTCTGGCTGAGCGCCCTAAAGAAGCAGCAAAAGACTCAGGGCTGAGCTTTATGGAAAAACACCCCATTAGGGGAAAGGGGACAGGGACTGAAGAAACACAGAAAGGCAAGAAACAGGGATGCAGAAGACCAGAAGAGCCATGAAGAAAATCCTGTTCAGCCTTGTCATTTTCACTCATTAGAGAACTATATCCTGAGTTCCTGCTGTATGCCACACTAATGCTTGAAATACACTGGTGAATACAATAGCGTGGGCCTGCTGGCATGGAGTTACTGCCTAGCAAATTAAAAAATAAAGAAGTAAAGAATTAAATAAATAATTATAAACTAAGATAAGGGCTATGAAGGAAACAAACAGTTTAAAATAGATAGATACAGAATTGACAATTAGTTCAGTGTCATTTATATCAACAGAAAAGAAAGCAATCAATGGTCTCAAATTCACAGTCTGGGAAGATGAGGACTGAGATGAGACCACTGGATTTGGGCAGAATGAAGTCATGCATGTTCTGTGAGAGTAGTGGTTGCGGGAGAAGCCAGCTTGGAATGATCTTCATGAAGGAGTGGGCGGGCCAGAAACGGGAGTTGCAGGTAGCCATCATTCTTAAAGGAATTTGGCTATAAAAGGAAGAACAGAAATAAGGTGTCTAGAAAAGGTGGCAAAGATGATTAAAGGGGAAGATTTGTGTGTGTCTGAAGGCAGAAAGAAAGAGCCAGTGGAGAGGACAAGTGTAGCGGTGAGAGGCACAGGGCATCCCGACTTTCCCTCACCTCCACTGACAATCCTTGCTAAGTCCAGTCCACTCTCCCTGATAAGGTCTAAGGAACAGCTTCTCTCGTCCGTTCTCTCAGTCCTCTATGCCTTCATCACATTTCACCTCAGTGACTACAGCCATACCTTGTCCTCATGGCTCATGTCCTCCATTCCTTCAGGTTTCTGCTCAAGCGTCACTCTCCCAGTGAGACCTATTCCTGCCCACCCGTCCACATTCCCCACTCCCCTTAACCTGCTAGACTTTTTCTCTAGTCCATAACACCATCATCTTCTAACATAACTATACAATTTACTTACTATGTTTCTTCTTTATTGCCTGTCTTCTTACTAGAATGTAAGCTTCACAAAGGTAGGGATTTTTGTCTGTTTTGATCACAGGCATCCAGAACCTTGCCTGGCACATGGCAGGTTTTCAGTAAATATTAGTTGCAATAACAGTTTTTTCCAAAGCTCATTGGTTGCTAACAGATATCCTCCCCCAAGCTCCAAAAGAGTTCCTTGGGAAACCCCGCATAAAACATAATTAAATAGGTTTCTTAATAGGGATTTCTCCTTGCCTATTATATGAGAAAATACACTAAAAACCTCTAAGGGAGAGAAAACAGTAATGCAGCATTTTCCAATGTTACTTGAACCCAGAACATTTTCTTCAAGTAACACCTCACTGGACCAGAGTTCTAAGAAATACACATTTGAAAACATTGGCATCTGGGATAAAGTACAGATCCCACTGGCCAGCATTTAAGTTTCTTTATAATCAGACCCCATCTCTATTCACTCTTGCCCATCCTAGCCATGCATCCTAGATTCTAGCATGCTGCTCTCAGGATTTACAAGCCTCCGTTCCTTTACTATGTCTCTTCCTGCGATGAAATGGATCTCACTTTGACCTAGCAAAATCCCATCTCCTCTACGAAAACCCTGCCCAGTTTACCCAAGCAGAAGTAGTCATTGTCTCCCCTGTATTCCCACAGACCTTTGTACATCCCTTGATTTTAGCATTTCCACATGTCAATCATAATTATACACCTGTATGCCTTCAGAGAGAATGTGGGTGCCTTACAAACACGAACCATGCATTATTCTCCAGCACCCAGCATAATTCACGGCACATGAAAGGTGTTCAGTGTGTGTTAAATGAACAAATGAATGAATCATTCTAGAGTCTGTAAAACACAGATCAAATGATGATCCAAAGTTCTTGCTAATCCTCATCTTGCTCATCAATTTTAACAATTTAGGTCGCTCACCCTGTTGTCTTTCTCCTACAGTAACGTCTCTCACTCTACTGGATCCTTGCCATTAGTGTTCAACATGTTAAGATCTTCTCCTATATTAAAAACCAGAACTTTCTTCAATCCCACATTCTCTTTCTGATGTTGTCATCTCTCTCTTTTCTTTCAATACCAAACTTCTTGAAAGAATTGTCTATGTTCACAGTTTCACTTACGTACATCCTCCTCACTCCTCAAGCTTCTGCCTCTGACCTTGTCTTTGAAACTCTCCCAACCAAGATCATTAATGACTTTATTTTGTAAAATCCAATGTGCAATTTTTAGACGTAGCTTATTGGGCCTTTTGACAACAATGGATGCTGCTGACCAATCCCCTCCTAGAAACACTCTTTCCTTTACATTCCATGACAGCATTCTCTTTTGTTTCTCTGGTCACATCTTCTCAGTCTCCTTCTAAAAGTCCCTTAAATATTGGTGTGCTTCAGGATTTGGGACTTGGCTCTTTGCTTTGCTTATATCCTCTCCCTGGGCAAGTTTATCTATTCCCATCACCTCAATTCCTAGCTGTATGCTGACAATGACTCCCAAGTATATACTTACAATTTTTCCTTAGCTTCATCCTTGTATATCCAGCATCCAGCTGGACATTTCCTCTGGGATATCTCACAGTATGTCAAACACAATAAGTCTAAAACTGAACTTATCATTCCCTCCACCTCCAAACCCACTATTCCCTGACTCAATGAGTGGTGTCGCCATCCACCTACACGCCCATATCAGAAACCTAGGACTCAGCCTTCACTGCTTCATCTTCATTCCCAAGATCCAGTCAATCTCTAGGTCCTTTGGATTTTATTACATGTTTGTCTTTTGATTCCAACTACATTTCTCTATCCCCATGACTACTACCCCATCCAGGCCACCCTCATTTCTTCCTGGGCTTCCTCCCTCTAGGTTTGCTTCTGTCCAACACATTTCCCACATGGCAATCAGATAGATTTTTCTAAAATGAAAATCTGAATATGTCACTTCTCTATTCAAAACACTTCAATAATAATCCTATCATCATCAACATAAAGAGCAAACTCTCAGGCTTTATGGTGGACTAGAGCTACCTACCCTTTCACTGCAGTACAACTAGATCCTGGATAAAAGCCACCTCATTCCCACCAACAAAAAAGTTAGAAGAGGCTAGAAGGGTAGGCTCAGGGAATGGGTGGAGTTTTCCTAAGAGCTGATGTCAACAGCAAAACTGCTGAAATACTTAGCTTTGGGCCAGGAGTAAGGTAGGAAAGCTAATCCTGGGACTCTTATACTAAGGTGGGATCCTTGAGAAGTGTGCTAAAGTATTCCAGGTCAGAGGTGGCACCTGACTATTTGCAGAAACAAAATAAACTAATACCCTTTTAAGAGAAGCTTCTCCAATTTAGCCCCACAGAATTCCTATAGATTGAAATACCAAAATGAGCTCATAATTAAAAATCAACAAGCACATGGTAAGGCAAGTACCATGACAGTCAGCAGAAACAATAAACAACAGATTTAAATCCCTAAGAACCATAAATATTATAATAGTTAGATGAATACAAAAGAGTTATATATTAAATGTTTAAAGAAATAAAAGGTACAATCACCAGAATGTAAAAATAACATTCATAAGAGACATCTTGGGGATAAAGGAAATGTGTAAAAATGAAAAACAGTTTTTGAAATAAAGAACTTAATGAATGGGTTAAATAGCAGATTAGAGTCAGCTGAAGAGAGAATTAGTGACTTGGAAGATATATATCTGAAGAAATTACCCAGAATGCTGAGACAGACAAGAAGATAAAAAACATAACAGACAAGCTAAGGGATATGGAAAACAGAAGGCTAACATACAATATACTTCTTCTTCTTTTTTTTTTTTGAGACAGGGTCTCACTCTGTTGCTCAGGCTGGAGTGCAGTGGCATGACACAATCATAGCTCACTGCAACCTCAAATGCCTAGGCTACTCAGGCAATCCTTCCACCTCAGCCTCCCGAGTAGCGGGGACAATAGGCATGCACCACTATGCCCGGCTAGTTCTTTTACCTTTGTAGAGATGGGGTTTTGCTATGTTGCCCAGGCTGGTCTCGAACTCCTGTCATCAAGCAATCCTCCTGCCTCAGCAATCCTCCTGCCTCAAGCAATCCGCCCACCCCAGTAATTCTCACCTCCTGGTATTCACAATCTTGTGTAGTTGCCTTCCTAGTTGTACCACGATTGGTCTGTGTGACCAAGAGAACGTGATGGAACTGATAATGTGTCACTCCAAGATTAGGTTATAAAAGACACTGTGTTTTCTGTCTTGATTGTTCTCTCACTTTCTTGTTCTTTTCTGGGTCAGTTGTTCTGGAGAAAGCCAGCTGCCATGTCACGAGCAGCCCTAAGGAGAGGCCCACAAGATGAGGAAGTGAGGCCTCCTGCCGGCCGGCAATCCTATGAGTGAGTCACATTGGAAGCAGATCCTCAAGCCCGGTCAAGCCTTCAGATGACTGCAATCACAGCCAACAGCTTGACTGCAACCTCATAAGAGACCATGAGCCAGATCCACACAGATAAACTGCTTCTGGATTCCTGACTTAGAAAAACTGTGTGATATAATAAATATTGTCTTAAGCAGCTAAATTTTACAGTAATTTTTACACAGTGATAGATAACTAATGCACATGCCAAGATCAAACAGTTCTGAATGGCTCACAGAGAGCCTTCTCCATCTGGTGCAGACTGTCTCTTCAGCCTCACTTCTTGCCACACTCTCTCCAGCATGCTACATTTCGAACACACCAAACTTCTTTCAGTTTCTGAAAACACACCATGTTCTCTCCCACCTCTGCCCTCTGTACAGCTCACGTGATGTATCCCTGCCTAAGATATTCAACACTTTCTCAACTACTCCCAACACATATACTTATTTAGCTAACTTCTCCCCACCATCAGAGCACTCATCATATTGTACAATAAAGTCTTGTTGAATTGACTATCTTTCCATTAGACTTCAGGTGGGACAATACCTGTCTCCTTCATTATTATGCCTGCACAGTTCCCAGCACAAAGAAGGTATTCAGTAAATATTTGTCCTTTATAACCCACAGGATAGGGCCAGGCAGGAAGGCTAAAGGTTGAAGAATGTAAACACCATCGGGCAATGATCCAAATGAAATCTTCAACATAGCAACTGACGTAACTATAAAGGAACCAAGAAACTCTTACATTCCATACAACCTCAGATTTAGGGGAGGCTTTGGGTAGAGTCAGGACTTAAAAGTTGGATGCTTTCCAGTTCCTCCTAAGTCAAATCCTGTTGTTGTGGTTTCACTATAATCCTCGAATTGAAATCTCTGAACATCAGACACACCCATTCTTGAAAGCACACTCACAACTGTACTTAAAGGCCAAATGGAAATGACTTTTTAAAAATTATCATCTGTTTTGCATTTGCAGGACAATTCCAGCCTATTATGTTGATATTTAAGATCTGTTCATATATGGTATTTGTGGAGTGTGCCTAAATATGAACATACACATACACATATATACATGTCATAAAATATTAATCACTAGTACCCTCTACTGGTGGAAATACTTTATCTGCTCATATGAATGTTCTTATTGCCCTCTAGTGACCACAACCTATAAAGACAGAAAATCCAGCAGCAGATGGGAGAATCTCCTTGGCTACAATGATAGGGTTTTATGTTCTTTAAGCGTCTAATTTTCTCAGATTCTGGTTTATATTACAGGGGTGCAACTCTAAGACTCTTGGGGGACCCTCTGGGGATTTCATACAGCTCTTCCCAGCTGTTAGTGCCAGTCTGAAGCTGCTCTCTCTCCTGCTTCTCATGAACAAGAGGTCAAGGGGAGGCAGACAAGGCAATGGCTGCACTAGTGAGGGCAAGAACAGCAGCTGTGAATGACTGCCCTGGACTCCCTGGGGAGTTGGGAGCAGCTTGAGGAACACATGTTGGCCCTCCCTTGCATATTATTCACAGTTGTATACTGTACTAAAATGGCAATTCAACATAGTCCCTGCCTTACCTTTTAAATATCTCCTAAGCTATCATAAATGATGCAGTGGCAAATGTTGCTATCATTTTGTTTTATAAACCAGGCTTTGCAGGCTATTTCTACTCAAGACAGAAAAGCCAAGTCTCTTCTTTTAAGATGTAACTGAAATGTCACTTCCTCCATGAAGCCTTTTCTGAAGTCCATAGATATAAATGACTTCTCTGTCCTTTGTGCCAGCATATACCCTGTATAGATCAGAATGGTACCCAGAACATTATTTATATGTTTTTATTTGCACACTCAAAATGTTACCCGTAGATCACTGCCAGTTACCAGTCCATGAGGTAAGTACAGAAATTGAATGTAAGCATTTAGAAACTTTTATAGTAATTTGACAAGAGTAATTCTACATCTGTTGAATCTAATTTTAAAAATTAGGGTTTGTATTTTGTATATTTTAATATCATTTTTCAGGTAATTTTTATTACATATTACAAACGTATTGGCCTGCAACCAACGGAGAATTTTTTTAAATCGTCCTTTATCAGAGATAGTTTGAAAAGCGCTGATATGGCAGATAACTTCATGTTTGAGAGAGGGAGGAAAGAAAAAAGGAAGGAGACAAAATATAAGCACTTGTCATGAAATTAAGAAGAAACATACCTATCCCTGTTGATTTTAACACCTCCCTGGAGGGTATTTTCTTCTTTAATTCTCGTAAGGCTTCAACTAGATTCTCTTTGGTTTGAGCAGGAAGCTCCAACATAGTTTTCCACCTTTTTATGTCTTCTACAACCACAACTCTCTGGGAAAAAGAAAAATCATTTGGAAAATGGAACATTTTCATTAGAAAGACATCTGCCTTCACCTGAGCTAATGGGGCTCCTATTGGCATATGAATTATTGATTATGACCTGAACCAAAGCACAGTGTGTCTGATGGCCCCAAATGATGGGTAATTGCTTAAAAGCAGGTCCTGCTTGCTGCAAATCAGGAAGAGAGGTGCATCTATTAGGAAAAGTGCAAGTTTTAATCTTACCATGTCTGATACCGCTGGGCACTTACGAGTGAGAAGCAATAAGGATGAGCAGAAAAGAAAAATGATGCTGAGGTGAATCAACCCTATAGCTTACCTAAGAGTGTCTTAATTCGCAGGCAAGAACAGAAAGCAGAGAAGTCATAAAGACATGTTTATTTCAACAATTAAAAGCATACTTCAAAAGTTCCCCTCTTCCTACAGGATAAAATGCATACTCTCTGTTCAAAGAATTTTTTAAAATGTCAAACACATAGAAAGGTACAGAGAATAACCTACTACTTATAATGAAAAAAAAGTTAACATTTTGCCATCACATAAAATAATAAAACATATTATGAAGTTTAAGTTCCTTTATACCCTTTACCAAACTCATTCACCTCCTTCCCTTCCTAGAAGAAACTATGTATGTGTACCATCTTACAGTTGATATGCATCTTTCCATTAAGTGTAAAATATTAACAATTAAGGAATCTGGGTAAAGGGGATAGGAAAGTTCTTTGTACTATGTTGTTAACTTTTCTGTAGTTTTGAAATTATTTCAACCAAGAGCTTCTTAAAAAGTAAACTGGAAACAAGAAATAAAGTTGCTTTTATAATTACACACACAAAAATCTTATCTTGGATTATTACCCTGGGGAGGTGGGCACAGTGAGGCATTAGAAGGGGGTATAAGAGGCTTCTGGGTTTCTGGTAACGTCGTTTCTTGATCTGGATGCTGGTGTATTCGTTGTAAAAATTCCTCATAATGTACACAGTTTGTGCACTTTTCTATATATGTATTTTCTATATGATAGTTTGGTAAAAAGTAGCCAAAAGAAATCTTGTCTCCCTCCCTTGGCTGGGGTCTGCGTCCAGCCTAGAAACCCACGGTGGGAGAAGGGTATGTTTGACTCTCCTATTTCCCCATCTTTGCTCCTCCTCCTCTGCAATCTGCTTGTTTGCTTTGGTTTCTGACCCTTCGAGGTTCAAAGCTAGGAAAAGGATGAAAGAAAAGGAAAAGGAAGAGCTGACTTTCTGTTGTGATACTATGCTAATCAGGTTTTAGTACTCCCTGGACTTGGCAGGTATTTAAAGCTGACTCTTTTTCTGTTACAAGGTATTTTTGCAGTTCCCTGGAGAGCTCCAATTGTTGAGCTCTGGCCTGCAGTTCCCATAATGTGGGCAATGCCTCCTCCAGCCAGGTGCTTACAAGTTCTGCCGTGGGTCTGCAGTTTTTGGCAACCCACCTCACACAGACTCTGTAGGGATCCCGTGTCCCACCAAGGATGCTTGTGAACCCGTCCACTTTCATTTACCTCCAGGCCAGACAGCATTCTCTCCCGCAACTGCCCACATCCTTGTCCTAAACAATCCTGAGGGTACAGCCTTCCCAGTGCAGTCACTTCTCCCTCTGGCATCAGTCAGCCTCTCTTTGTCTTTAGACTTTCCCAAGCATGGGTCTGATCTCTGTCCACCAACTCCAGGAACTGAAGTCAAGTTCTCCAAGCGAAGACACCACGGCACTGTTACTTCATCCAAATTTAATTTCAACCTTTAATCTCAACCTTCTTTATAACCTACGTTGAGTGATGGGATCAGGATTCCGAAACTGGTCTTCACGTATTGCCTTCACAAGTTCTGAACAGATGGTCTAGAACCTTGTTTGGGAACATCATTTGATACCTACTGCTTTTGTTCTCAACCTTTAGGGGTCTTAGTCAAAATTGGGACAAAGTCCTTTTCTATGATCTGTTACAATATAAAATAGTATTATTAGTGTTTGATTCAATTTAATAATATTGGATAGCATTCTATTAATTTTATATACAAACATCTTATAATTTTGAAATCTAGTCCCCTAATGGACATTTAATTTCTTTCCCCCATACTTTCCCTGTTATAAACATTGCTTCAATGAATTCCTGCCTATGACAATTTTTTTCTTTTTGTATATTGTCTTCCGTCCCTTTACTTTCAACTTTTCCGGGTCATTATGCTTTACATAGCCTATGGCTGCTTTATCTTGCTCCCCCTACCGTATCCAACCTGAGAATCTCTATCTTTTAATAGGCATGTTTAATCTACTTGTATTTATTATGATTACTGATAACTGGACATATTTTTTCTTTACTTCTTTTTTTCTCCTTATTGTCTATTTAACAGAGTTTTCTTCAATATTTTTTTCTTTATGGTTTGGAAGTTATACATTATATTTCTATCATTTTAGCGTACACCTTCACAATTTTTAAGATGTATGTTCAATGAAATCTCTACCAGTATTCTCCTTATAAGCCTCTACTTCAGAAACCTCTATTAAATGGCTTCTTTGTCTATCCTTTATGTCTTTTTTCTTTCATATTTCTGTCTCTTTATTTCTCTGTGATACATTCTAAGTGATTTCCTCAAATCTAGCTTCCAGTTCACTATTTCTCTCTTTAGCTATGGCTTATCTATTTTCAACCTGTTCAATGTGTTTCTGCTTCAACAAATGTATTTTTTCATTGAACAAGTTCTGTTTTTGCTTTTTCTTCCAAACCTACCTGTTCTCTTGCCATACTACCCTGCTCTTATCTTATTGTTTCTATTCCTTTCTTTATCTCTGTGGATATTTTAAACATATTTAATTTAAGGTCTCTTTTAGATTGCTCTCATCTGTATTTCTTGGGGTAAAAATTCAACTACTTATATCTATCTGTTCATTCTCCCTCTTGGTAATTTATTTTCTTACAGACTATAATTTTTAAACATGAGTTCATCTTTAAAGGGGATTATTTTCCATGAAAGTCCTGTGTGCCCTAGAATGTGAAATGTCTTAACAGGGAAATCTCACATTTGCCTTTGCCAAGGACTTTGGATATTCCTGGCTCTATACCAGTTATTAATTTGTTTCAGCTTTGCAGATAGTGTGAATTTAAACTACAGTTGGCCCTCTGAATCTGTGGGTTCCACATCTGTGGATTCAACCAACTGCAGATCAAAAATATTTTTTTCAAAAAAACGGATGGTTGCGTCTATACTGAACATGTACAGACTTTTTTTCTTGTCATTATTCCCTAAACAATACAACAACTATTTACATAGCATTTACATTGTAATAAGTATTACAGGTTGAGTATCCCTTATGCAAAATGCTTGTGACCAGAAATGTTTTGGATATTGGAATATTTGTATTATACTTACCAGTTGAGAACCTTTAATCTGAAAATCCAAAATTGGAAATGCTCTGGTGAGTATTTCCTTTGAGCATCATGTTGGCACTCAAAAGGTTTTGGATTTGGGGGTATTTTGGATTTTGGATTAGGGATGCTTAACCTATAGAAGTAATTCAGAGATGACTTAAAGTATATAGGAGGATGTGTATAGCTTATATGCAAATACTACACCATTGTATATAAGGGACTTGAGCATCTGTGGATTTTGCTATCTGCAGGGGATCCTGGAACCAGTCCCCCATGGATACTGAGGGACAACTGTATATATATTCATGTATGGTAATAAGTGTGTGATTCTGGTTTATTATAGTCAACTTTTTCTCCATCTAAGACCCTGAGAAGATTACAATCTTCATGCTGCTTCTTTGGACCAGTGGATGGAATTTTTCTAGCTCATTTTTCACAAACATGGTAGCCCTGTCTTGACTCTCAACTTCATGGGGGCTGGGGGTGGGGATCAGTTCCAGCCCCCCACATCACATTAGCCTGAGGCCTTATCTCCTGTCCTCATACTGGCCTTAAAACCCCAACCACTAAGCATTATATCTGGATTCAATATTCCCTGAAACTGTTCAGCTTCAGCTCCCACTTACTCTGGGTTTGGATTTCCTCTCTCTTCCTGGCACCTGAGACTGTCCCTGTCTTGCTTTCAAGCTCAGCTCTCTACTAGGGACTTTTTATCCATCATTTCTACATTGTTGGAATCGAGTTAGGTGTTCCACATCAGATCATTTCAAAATATGGAACTACAGAAGTCCAAACTCTTCAGCATGGCATGAGGCCTTCCATGACTTGGCTGCTGATATCCTTTTTGGTCTCATCATTTGCTCCAGATATACCAAACTATTTGTGGCTTCCTGAATGAATCACACCCTTTTGAATTTTATACACTTTGCCTGGGATGCTCTTTTTTCTCCCCCATTCATCTGATAAACACCCATTCATTTTTTAAAACTCTCTTCAAGCATCACCTCCTCTATGAAGCCTTTCTTCTTCTTCATTTTTCTTTTGAGACAAGGTCTCACTCTGTCACCTAGGCTGGAATGCAGTGGTATTGTCACAGCTCACTGCAACCTCAAACTCCTGGGCTCCAGCAATCCTCCTGCCTCACCTCTCAAGTCCTGCGTAGCTGGGACTACATGTGTACGCCACCACACCCAGCTAATTTTTAAAAAATTTTTTGTAGAGACAAAGTCATACTATGTTGCTTAGGTTGGTCTCAAACCCCTAGCCTCAAGTGATCCTCCTGTCTCAGCCTCCCAAAGTGCTAGGATTACAGGTGTGAGCCACCTCCTGGCCTTATGAAGCCCTTCTTGCCTCTCTTCTGCCACATTTGACCATACTGTCCTTTGGGTCCCTTTGCAACCAGTATAGACTCCTACTACTGCATCTATGCTTTCTGCATATACTTATCAACAAGGCTGTCTTCCACATCAGACAATGAATAACATGAGGGCTGGAACAATTTCTCATTTATCTTGCTATCCCCAGTGCACAGTAGGTTTAATTGAACAAAACTTTCTACCTTCAAGGACTAAGTTCAGCACAGTTTTCAGATCTAAAATTTTAGGGCAGAAATAGGAAAAATAGTAGTCCATTCAAGAGCAAAAGAATTCCATATATATCAAAGAAATGTCTCCATATATCTGTCTAAATATGGGCCCCCAAATAGATATTTCAAATTACTTAGACTAACAAGAGAAATGGACACAAAATATCAATGGGGAAGCTACAATGAGTTGTGAAATAGTTACCACCAAAAAGAAGATGTGCTCTCCAACGTACCATCTGGTCTTACAGTAGTAGATGGCTGAAATATCAGGTTTGACAAAACCAATTAGGGAAAATGATTCAGTCATAAGCAATAATGTGGGCACCATTCCACTGGTGGGGGCAGGAGACAACATATTGGCTAGTCAATCCTACAAAGGAAGGAAAAGTTTATAGAACATTCTGAAGTGATGAACCTAAAAGAATTAGCATATTCTAGATCTTTTAATATTAAAAAAAAATCTGTTGCAACCAACAGAAGAAATCACTTTCCCTTAAGGGAGTGAGAACAGATTAACCAAATTAACCTTTGCCATTTAAATGTACACTACATGAGCTCTATTGAGCATTACTGTTATTGAATGTGATAAGGCTAAGGCAAAATTACTTGTATATACTGATAACAGAAGTACAATGGTCCTAATATCCCAAGATTTTTTACCTCCTCAGCTTGGCATTCAGAAATCTCCACTTTTTTTTTTAAAAGTTCACCCTATAAGGGCCAGACTATGGAGCCAGACTGTCTAGTTCAAATCCCAGCTCTGCCACTAATGGCTGCATGATGTTAGGCAAGCTATTATACTTTACAGATTCTTCATCTGTAAATGATAAAAGCATACATTTCATAAAGTCGACACTAAGATTTAAAGATTTAAGATTAAAGAGTTAATACATGTAAAGTACAATACCCAGTCCAAAGAAATGGGCTCAGTAAATGTTAGTAGTAATTATTACTATCACTACGTTCATCATCATCATCATCTCAGCTCCAGTTTTACTACACAAGCCTCTTCTTTTCCGTACGTAAGAAGAGGAAACTATTTATCAGTTTTTACTACATGCCAGGCACAATGCTCAGCCCTTCCAACATGAATTTATTTATTCAGCCCTCAAAACAACCCTTCAGGTTAAGTCTTAGGTGTTGCTATTGCTGATGTTACTGAAGAGGAAACTGAAGCTCGAACATTCAGCAGATTCTTGACAATACATGATGCTGGTGTGTGGAAGTAAGTCACTCGGCAGAAAGTGGACCCAGGTAACTCTCTAAAATTCACATTTAACTCAACTTGATTTTAAATGTCATTCCATACCCATGAAAGTATGCATCATGCATGCATAAAGGAAACAGAACAGCAAATAGTAATTATATGCCACTACTTCCCTCTACCCAGCCAAATCTTCCCTTCCCTTGCACCCTGCCACATAGCCTCTGACCACTAAAACAGACACTAAACTCTTCTCCTCTCTTAACTCTAAACCCTAACTGTCTATATGACAATTTTGTAATGGATCCCATATGATTTTGTATCATTATTTATTAATTTCTTATAATTTGATTCCCTTACAGGAAGTCTCATATTTTGATCTTAAATTTCTCTTATGTTCCCTATAGCTGCAGTTGGCGGCCAGGAACTGGGCCACACAGCAGGCAGGCAGGCAAGCCAGCAGCAACAAAGCCCCACCTGCACCCACAGCCGCTCCCCATCGCTTGCATCACCGCCCAAGCCTGGCCCCCCCATCAGATCAGCAGCGGCATCAGACCCTCATGGGAGCTCAAACCCCACTGCAAACTGCACATGTGAGGGATCCGCGTTGCACATTCCCCATGAGAGTCCATGCCTGATGATCTGAGGTGGAGCCAAGGCAGTGATGCCTCCCCTTACCCCCCTTCCATGGAAAAATTGTCTTCTACAAAACTGGTCCTGGTGTCAAAAAGGTTGGGGACCCCTGCCCTATAGTACTTAGCATAGTACTGGACATAAAGTTGTTTCACAATAATACTTGTATAACAGTTTACTATTAAAACCCTATAAGGGCATGCCAGAGTAAGGATGACTATTGTTTATTCAATAAATCTTATCTACAATGCAGCAAGCACTGCGTTATATCTCGGAGCAGAACCAGAATATAAGATACTTAGCAGTCCAAGGCTTCAGAAGTTCATTGTGGATTAGAGAAAACTAAAGGTAATCAGATAATTACAATATAGTAAGGTAAGTGCTATGACAGATATTTGAACCACATGCTAAAAGAATACTAAAGAGGGAAGGATTAACTCCCCTAAAGGACCCAGAAAGCATTTCAAACATTCATTTATTTAACAAATATTCATTGAGCACTTAATAAGTGCCCAGGCACTGTGTTAGGTCCAAGGACACAAAGGTCAATAAAATATTCAAAGTCCCTGTACTCATGGAATTTATAATCTAGGACTTACAGGGAATGTGGTTATTCAGTGGGGGTTGACAAGTAAGTAAGAATTCACTCTGTAAAAAGAAACAGAAGGGCTTTCCAGGAAAAGGGACCAGCATTAAGTCCAAGAAAGCCCTGGAGACATGAAAAAGAATCACTTATACAAAGAGCAGCAAGTGGCCGGGCACAGTGGGTCACACCTGTAATCCTAGCACTCTGGGAGGCTGAGGCAGAAGGATCGCTTGAGCTCAGGAGTTCAAGACCAGCCTGAGCAAGAGCGAGACCCGTCTCTACTAAAAATAGAAAAAAAAAATTAGCTGGGTGTGGTGGTGCACCCCTGCAGTCCTGGCAACTCAGGAGGCTGAGGCAGGAGGATTACTTGAGCCCAGGAGTTTGAGGTTGCTGTGAGCTAGGCTGACACCACGGCACTCTAGCCACGGTGACAGAGTAAGACTCTGTCTCAAAAAAAACAAAACAAACAATCAAAAAAAACAAAAAAACAAACAGCAGCAAGAAATGGGATGTGTCTGGAATGCATACATGTGAATGAGAAGCCACAGGGATGAAATGATAAGGCACACTGGGGCAGAACAGGAAAGGTTTCACACGCATGCCAACACTTTTAGTTTAGTTCATTTGGTCATTAAGAAAAATGGGAGTTCCAGTGGCACAATCAGTTAACTCGTGGCACTTATAAGAAAAATGTATTGTGGCTTACTACATGCCAAGTCTTGTGCCAGGTGCTGGGACACAAAATCAGTAAGACATAGTCTTTCAAGAAGCTTAGAGTAATAGGGCACAGGCAAGCAAAGAAACAATTGTAATACAGCACAAGTAAGTACAAGGATATGTGCATGTTTAAGATACAGAGATGGATCAGAGAAGGGAGTGCATCTGGGGGAAAGAAGGATGGTCAGGAAAGGCCTCATAGAAGAGAACACTCTTGAACTAGGTCACAGGGGATGAAGAGGATTTCATAAAGTAAAGATAATAACAATAACAGCAAACACTTACACAGTACTTAGTACACGCCAGGCTCTATTCCAAGCACTTTCCATGTATGACTCATTCAAACTTCATAATACTTTATAAAGTAGGTATTATTATTAATCCTCATTTTATAGATCAGGACAGACATAGAGAGGTTAAATAACTTGCCCAAGGTCACAAAGGTAGTAAGTGGCAGAGCTGGGGTTTTAACACAGGCAGCTTGGCTCCAGAATCTATGTTCCTAGTTACTACAGCTACACTGCCTCTAACACAAGAGGGTAACGGCATTCCAGGCACACAGGACATTAAATGCAAAGGCACAGAGGTGTGAAAGAGCACAACATCTTTGGGGAATTGTAAATGGTTGACATTGGATAGAGTGTAAATAATATGAGCAGCAGGGGATGAAGCAGGCAGGTGTCAGTCAGCCAGTCCATGGAAGGCCTTGGATGCCATGTAAAGAAATGTGGTCTTTATCAATAGGTAAGGAGAAATTATGAAAAGATTAGGCAGGGAAGTGACCTAGATTTTCTTTTCTGTTTTACACACATTTCTGTGATATAAGAGGGGAGGGGAGACTGATGGGGGATACCATGGGCAGGGAGACAAGTCAACAGACCATAGCACTGCTCTAGGTGAGAAATAACAAGATTTTGAGTTTAAAGTGGGAAACGAGCAAGTGAGAACAAGCAAGAAGGATTTTTAGGAGGGTGAGTTGAAAATTGTATATAAGAGAAAAAAGAGTTAAGGATAGTTCCCTAGGTTTTTAGTCCCAGTAACTTGGTATTGGATATAAAAGTAAATATAGGAGACTAAGGAACAGGTTTGGAAGAACAGTTAATGCATTTAAGGGAAATGCTACCCCATATGCTCGTTGTTTATTCTGATTCCATAATCTTCACATCACTTATTTTCATCATCACACATAGTGATTCTCATGTGGGGCATAAGTGGGGACACAGAGGAAAGAAGGGGCAGGTGGAGGGTGGAGGTATATTAGAATCTGGGACCACGCACAGTGGCTCACACCAGCACTTTGGAAGGCCAAGGTGGGAAGATTGCTTGAGGCCAGGAGTTTGAGGCTGCAGTGAGCTATGATTGGGCCACTGCACTGCAGCCTGGGTGACACAGTGAGACCCTATCTCTGAACAAAACAAAACAAAACAAAACAACAAATCTGGGTGTTTGTAGGTGAGGTCGGTGTATGTACAGTTCAATTATTCCCCTCCCCATCTTCTTCCTCCACTGCTGCATACAATTATTCCTGAATATTCTGACAAAGCAGAGATAGTTGAAAAACTTGAACGTATTCTATGAAGTCATGGCACCGCAAGACTAGGAGACCACTTTAAAGATCATCTAGAGTTCAGTAGGTCTCAATCAAGGGCTCCCTGGAAATATCTGTGGACATTTTTGGTTATCACAATGGGAGGTGCTATTGGCATTTAGTGCCTGAGAGCCAGGGATGCTAAACATCCTATAACTCACAGGAGAGTGCCAAATAATAAATTATCTTGCCCCCAAAACCAACAGGACTCCCTTGAAGAAACACTGATACAATTCAACCTCCACAGGGAATGCCTTGCTAAAGATCAGCCAGTTGCCCAGGTGGGCCTAGAACCCAGGGCTTCTGTTTATACTTCCCTTCACTGCTTTCCAATATGGATTGGGAAAGCCTGTGGGACATCCAGAAAAGGAGACCAACTTAGTATGTAAGTCGAGTACTCAGAAAACTGCCTTGCTGTTATAGTCCTTTGCACATTTTCTCTAGCCCTAGATCCCCCTCTCACCTTCAGAAATCTAGGCTGGAGGTGCAGGTTTGGCAGCTGTCAGCATAGGAAGCCTTGAGATGGATTAAGTCACCCTCGCCAAATACATAAAATGTGACTGAGCTCTCAGGTGCACAAACAGGAATCTATTGGAGGAAGAGGAACCAATAAAGGAAACTAAAAAGAAATCAGAAAGGTAAAGGTAAGGTAAAAGATGACAAAGGGGACTAATTACAAGTTTGTATTGTCTTGGTGAAATAATAATTACTTATAGTATTTATTGGGTACCTATGTTCATTGATTCATTGTAACTATTCCTTGCATCTTCCTTGCTAACATAAATTAGAATTGAGTTCAAGGTAGTATAGAGTCCATTCAAACAGTCTCTTTCCCAGTCTCAGCTGTAGCTGTGCAGCCGTGTGATACAGTTCTGGGCAATATGATATGAGAGAATAGAATTATCACCAACCCCTTACTGAGTTTCTACAGGATATATAGAATCATATTTGGTATTTTAACATTCCTAACAGACAAGAACATTTTGCAAAAGAATAATAACGAAGGGGGCTTGTCCTACTAGCTAGCAAACATACTGTAAAGCCAGAGTAATTAGAAAGTGTGGCAGAGGTGCAGGAATTGATAAAGTGAAGTCTGCACAGGGTATGGGGGGAACAAGGAAGAAGTGGTCAGGTACACTTTGGGGGAGGGGGCATAGCGAGAAATAATTCATAGGTCTTCCACAATAGAATCCCTCACACCACCTTGCTGCCACAGTTATTTGCACATTTTCTCTAGTCCCAGATCCCCTCTCACCTTCAGAGATTCAATCGTGGCCTGCTTGTAAATCTTTCCTCCAGCATCTTTCTTCTGAGGGCTATTCTGGATTCTAGGCGTTCGAATGACGAATTTATCCATTGTTAGGGAATTCCAACTACCTTCACGTGCTTGCCGCGTGTTCTGGTCAAGAAAAAGGGCAGATTCTAAAAATTCACCAAGACTGCTGTGATGTTTGTTCCCAAAAGTGACACAATTGGGTTCTCTGGAAGAATTCCTGAATTATGGGGACTCTTGGGTGGAATTTACAGGAAGTAAAAAAAAGAAAGATCTTCCTAAGAACTGAAACGGTACACAATGATCGGTCCACTTCCTGAGTTAGGAGGTTCCTAGCTTCCAGAAGTGCATACTGTAGAGGGGATTCCAATATTTGGACCAGGTGTTGAACCTGGTGACTTCTAAACCCTCTTTCAGATTAGGATGGGTTGTGGCAGGGTTAGGATTACACTGGGCTCAATGAAGTCCTTTTAACAACCACTCCACCACTGCCACAATCCCAAGGTTGCCCTACTAACCAGCAACCAACAACCACCTCCAGACCTCCGCAGGGGGGGTCCTCACAATACGCGGCCATCTCCAGGAACAACTGCCCGGTGGTCAGAGTACCCGAACCACGAATGTCATGCGCTGGATCCCCAAGCAAGGAGAAACACTATCCTTCTCTGTTGCCAGCACTCAGGAGCGCGGGAAGGGGCACCCAACAACGGTCTGACGTGAGACCCACCAGGAAAAGCAACCCCGGCAGCTGCTGGGCCCCTCCAGACCGCAACTTCTGAGGCCCCCAGGCCTAACCGCCGGCGTAGTAACTACACTGACGCTTCCTCCCCAGGAGGCAGTCCCTCGAAGGAGGTCAGCCGACCAGCAGCAAGCCTCTGGGCCACAGCGAACCACACTCCCCAGCATGCACTGCGAAGGGGGCGGGCAGAAGGCGCGCCAGCGACGGCTGTAGTTTTCCGAGACCAACTTTCCCGACAGCACCGTGCGCCTCCCTGCAGGGAGAACTACACGCCCCAGCCTGCCCCGCAAAGCGACGCCGCCAGGGGCGCCGGGTCGCGCTAGTACTCGCGATGGTTGGATCCGCCTCCTCTCGCCAGCCTAGGAGAAGTTGGTAGTCGCAGAGGTGGGGCGAGAGGGGGCAGCTGCAGGCGGGTCAGGGCGGAGCTGGAGCTACAGCGGAGGCGGAAGCTGCGGCCTGTGGGGCGTGGACGGGGGCTGGCCCCAGAAGGAGGAGGAATCCCTGAAAAGAAAACAGCAACAAGCTGAGCTGCTGTGACAGAGGGGAACAAAATGGCGGCGCCGAAGGGGAGCCTCTGGGTCAGGGCCCAGCGGGGGCTCCCGCTGCTGCTGCTGCTGCTGACCATGGCCCTGGCTGGAGGTTCGGGGACCGTTTCGGCTGAAGCGTTTGACTCAGTCTTGGGTGATACGGCGTCTTGCCACCGGGCCTGTCAGTTGACCTACCCTTTGCACACCTACCCCAAGGTAGGGCCCATCCGAACCGTGCTTCCACCCTTCCCTGGCCGTCCATCTCTCCGCTCCCCACACCTGTGTCGGCTCTGGGAACTTGGCAGTTGATTCTGCTGTTCAGCCGCTGTCTCCCACCTATGTAGCTCCTGTTTTCCTCCATAATTCTACCTGCACTCCGTTCTTGCTGTAATTACCGGAAGTTTGTACTGCACTACCTGTGATAGACTGGGGGCACAAAGATGGAAAAGACATGCTCCCTTTCCTCTGGGAGCCTACTAGCAGCAGGGGAATTGAGCACTCACTGGGAGGAGGATACGGAAGATTAATGCAGGGTCCTCACCTTCAAGGAACGTAAGGGGGGTTGGAGAGGGGAAGCACAGATACTCGAGTCCACAAAAGATTAATTCATAACCTATGTTAACCGAGCGCCTCTCTGTGCCGGGAGCGCAGTCTGTTCGGGAAGTCAGACAGGTAGACAGTTCCATTATAGTATGAAGTGTTAAGAAGTCAACTCAAGGAATTTTAAGACGCACAGGGAAGGGCTTTCTGCCTGTGTTGAATTACTGTGTGCAAGACGCTGCCAGTGGGGACTGAGAAGTCTTAGAGAAGAAGCAGTTAGGTTTCTACCTTCAAAAAACAGCCACTCACTGCAGAAGACAGGCATCGTGAAGGGAGTAAAGAAATGAGACTGCCCTCAAGAGGGAGTTCACATTTTAGGGAAGAGAGTGACCCTACCCTCACTTCCTGCCCCCGCCCCCCAACTGCTGTCTTTCTTTTAATTCCGTACCCCTTCTCAAGTTGTTTTCTCAGTTTAAGAACTCTGTTTACTCAACATTTTAAATTGCTTGGTGACTCCTCCCACACCTTCCCCATATATAATTTGAGTATATGCCCTCCCCCACCTTGCTGTATAAAAGCTTTTGTTGATGCTGCTGTTTTTCTTCTCCTTGTTTTTCCTTCATCTCCTGTATGCAATTTGCTTAACCGTTGTGGCTAGCCTTCTGTTCTCTTAAACTACGAAGTGGCTGTGAAGACAGTTCCAGTGAAGTTTAGTATGTTCCATATTGGCAAGTGCTTTAAGGCCTTTGAAAAGAAAAGTTCTAAATGCTATCACTTTCCATAATTTGTTTGTTGTTGGGTTTAACATTGCATAAGGATTATCAATTTTCAAAAAAAGTGTGGGAGAGGGGCTTATTCTAAATTTTTCAGAATCGGAGATTAATAAATCAGTCAAGAGGGAAATGAGAAGTTCTGACTTCCAGACTTAAATCAGTGTATAACTACATTATTTTCTTCTCTTCCTAAAAACTTGTCATCATTAAGAGGATTGTATGAGGAAACTCACTAATATTGAATTAGCTTGGAATTGGGCTGAGACTTACTTTGTGTCATTCTAGTGTTTGTTTCCTTTTTTGAGATTTCTGGCAAATTTGTAGTATGAACTAGAATGCTGGGAGAATAACTAAATAATTTGAAAGGATGTACATTCCTGGAACCTTTAGGTACTTTTATAATATCCACTGTTTTTTAACAATTGATGTGATATCTACAAATAATCTTTACTTATTTATAAAAGTTGTTCTCACCAGGAACTATAAAATCTTATGGCTCCCTATATGCCCTGGACTTAAAATTTATTGACGGTCTACTATCTGTTAGCCAACGTGATGTGGGAATTTATCCTACCAGTATCCCTAATTCTCACAACAACCCTGCAAAGTAGGGTTTTACAATTGAGGAAACAGAAGCTCTGAAAGGTTAATTGACTTGCCTAAGGTCACATAGCCAAGAAGTAGTGGAGTAGGAATTCAGTCCTAAAACTGGCTACACTCTGCTGCCTCCTGTTAATAAAGTTGCATTAAACATATTTAATTATTTCACTGATTTCTATTGGCTCTCCAAATTATTGTGTTTTGTGCTTCAAGAAAAAGCAGTGTGTGATGAATTTATAAGCTCACGTAGCTTCTCTTGGTCTGATATTTTTAACTGGCAGATAGAAATCTCATTTTAATGACTCTTTTTCAGAACTAATTATTTGTTGCAAGAAAGTAGAATACCTGTTTGTAAGTAGTTATTTTTAAATTATTATTATATTCTTTATTTGTCCTCAGAAGTATAATCGCATAATTTGTCTAGGTTCAAATACAAGAGACATACATCATGTTAATAACAAAGCTAAGTAGAGCTAGCCTGGTCATTTTTTAACAGAGTGTGGGCTCTAGAACCATAGAAACCTGGGTTCCATTCCCAGCTCCACTATTACTATCTGTGTGTCCTTGCTGATCACTTAACTTCTCATAACTTCATTTTATCACTTGTAAAAAAATGCCTCACGCCTTGCAGAGCTAGTGTGAGGATTAAAGATAAATGCGACACTTTTAGTACAGTGCCTAATACACAGTGACAGATAGTTATTTCTTCCATTATATGTTGTAAAACCAGTTTGGTGTGTACAGTATTAATAGTGCTGAATAATGAGAGAATAGTTAGCTTGACTTAGCTCAGGATAAGAAAATGCATATAAAAGCTATAGGTAGTATCATTGAAGGACCTTCTAATTACAAACTTAGCTGGTATTCAGTATGGTGGGGAGCAACATTTATTTCCTTGTGCCTTAAATCAGAGGAAATAAATTTTATATGAGCTTCCAGTCACTTGGGATACATAGAGTATGAAGTATTGGAATAATATTATATAGAACATGAAACACTTGGAATAAGGATGTGATTCTTAATAGCTACCAATTGTGTGGTTACTCTGTGCCAGGTGTTGCCTAATATGTTAAGTATTAGCACCATGTCTGGCACATTATGGGTGTTTATTAAATATGTTAATGTTAGATCTATTTATTAGATAAATAAATGTTTTATCTATTTATTATAACATAATAGTAATGCTATTGTGTATATAAATGTATAATCCTCCTAATAGTCAAGAATTGATACCAGGCCTGCGGTGGCTCATGCCTGTAATCACAGCATTTTGGGAGGCCGAGGTGGGAGGATCGCTTGAGGCCAGGAGTTCAAGACCAGTCGGGGCAACATAGTGAGACCCCATCTCTATAGAAGAAAAAGAAAATAAAAAATTAGCTGGGCATGGTGGTGTGTGCCTGTAATCCCAACTACTTGGGAGGCTGAGCAGGAGGATCACTTGAGCCCAGGAGTTTGAGGTTGCAGTAAACTATGATGATGCCACTGTACTCTAGCCCACGCAACAGAGTGAGACCCTGTCTCAAAAAGAGAAAAAAAAAAAAGAACTGATATCAGTATTGTCTTCATTTTACAACTAAGGAATCAGATTAAGTAACCCGCCCAAAGCTGTACAGAATAAGTGGTGAGGCTGAGCTTCAAACCAGGGCTTATTACTAAACCAAGGCTCTTTTCACCAGTCCTTATGGTTTTCTGAAATGGTACTAGATGACTTATTAAGTTTGTTTAACAAAAGAAAGCATACCGGAAAATGAAACAGCATGTGATATAGCTCATGCTAATGAGGTCATGCTTCCTCTGTGCAATATAAGGTAATATGTGGTGATCCAAAGACATGAAAGAATTCTTTCACTGTTTTACAAAACTTGCAAAAGCTACTCAGGTATGACATTTATCTTAATTGTTAAAATTCTTTAAATTTCACCTTAACAATAAATGCAGCTAGAACTGAGGTCCAAAAATGTGCTATCTTCACAGTTGTATAATAAAGCTTATTTAATATTAGATTGCAGCCATCTCTTAATGGATTGTTGCTGCTGCATAAATTTTACTAATCCTTCTGCTGAAAAGAAATGCAAACCTTTGTATTCCATTGGTTGCTAACCGGTATATGCACATGCTGTTTCCTTACTAGGTGCCTGCCAGTTTGTACACAGTGGATCACACAGTAAGTTGAGGGGGCTCTCCCATATGCACTAGTTTGTTTCAAATACTGTATGTATTTTATCAAAGAAAAACCTGTTGAAGACATTTTTAGTAGTCTTACTAAGCAGCTAATATTTTCCAGTAATGAAGAACTATTTGTCCATTCTATCTTGAATTCCCACACATATGCAGTGATGCCTATAATTGTTTTCTATTTTAAAAATCAAGAAACCTGCAGCCTTGGGGCCACATGTGGCCTTCTGGATCCTTGAGTGTGGCCTTTTGACTGAATCCAAATTTTACAGAACAAATCCTTTTAATAAAGGGATGTGTTCTATGAAGTTTGGATTTGGTGGAGGGGCCACACTTGGGGATCTGGAGGGCCACATGTGGCCTTGAGGCCGCAAGTTCCCCACCCCTCAGGCACTGTGTTAGGAATAGCTATCTTCCAGACTTTTTCCAGAACTCCAGCGGTTTTGAGATAATAGCTATTATCTCCTTCTATGATGAAAAACTGAGATTTAGATAGGTAAAATAACTTGTGCATTCACTCACCTAAAAGTTTTGATCCAGGTCTGACTGACTGCAGTGGCCTTTCCTATATGTCACACCGTTGGCTGTTGTTTGTGTTTCCAGTTAAAGTAGGCCAAGTTTAAAAAATCCTTTCATAAAAACATTTTTATGGATGTACACCTCACATTTGGGGCCCTTGTGTCACCATTTGCCATGTGAAACTAGTCATGATACTTTTCCTGATAAGCCTGGTGATTTATATAAAGACAGATGTGACAGAAGTATGCCATTGGTCCTAGGGTACTTGCTTACTCCTTTTTACGTCTGTTGAACTTCCAATTATGTCACTGTTAATTTTATTTTCAATTTTTTCCCCACAAATTTTAACAAAGAATATGGAAAAGGGGTGGTATTTTGACCAACTCAGTTTTTTTTTTGGTATCACTTTTAAAATAAGGAACTAAAACCTTTATATGGCAAAGGTCTTGGGGGTATTACCTGGCTCTTATCATTTTTTTTCTTTCAGTTATAAAACTTACTGGATGGTTTATAATAAACTCTACTAAATGTGCTTTCTTGTTGACCTATTTTTCCCTGAGAGAAAAATACTATTTTTGGTAATCTTCCCTGTTCTTGAACTCCCTAGGAAGAGGAGTTGTACGCATGTCAGAGAGGTTGCAGGCTGTTTTCAATTTGTCAGTTTGTGGATGATGGAATTGATTTAAATCGGACCAAACTGGAATGTGAATCTGGTAAGGTGCTACGCTAACATCAGCTGTATGTAACATTGGTGCTTTCTTTGAGTTGTGTTATGCTTTTTAAGTATTTTCCTTAGAAAAATGACAAACATATTGTTTAAACTAGTCATCGAACATATTGTAATTATTATGAATTTAGAGTTTTAGTAGCTGCTGCTAGAAATTTCATGGGCTTTAAATTTCATCTTTTTGTTTAGGCAATGTTTATTTTGTATTATAGATGGGGCACCTTTGTTTAACCAAGCATTCTGCTTAGACTAAAGCAATAGTAATTACCCTAATCGTAATTCATCACTACCTTTTCACAGATAGTAGAATTTTCCTAAACCTTTCAATCATATGTTAGTTGACTTAGCTCCAAGTTTTTTACTGAATCAGGCCTTTGACTCAGTATTTAGTAGTGTATTCTTTGTTGGTCATGCCATTAAAAGAAGTAACCAGAGGTTTTGTCATCTGTTAAACCACTTTTGTCTTGTACTGAAAGACATGTGTTTAATAAAAGAAACCTGTAATCAAAAAACAATTGACACATTTAACTTTTAAAGAACTACAATGGAATTTTCTCCATTCATTACACTTTATTCAGTGTAGAAAGAGGCACCTTTTCCCCTGTCACTATGCCATGGCTCATATCCAGTCTTCTGTGAAATCATAACCTTATATTTATGGCTCAGTCTCCTGACTGGTTATCTTTATATTGTGCTTAATGCTGTTTAGTTTATTATCTAGCACCTCTGAGAAGTGTATTACAAATGCTTGATTGAGCTGGGAAGAAAAATAAAATTCTTATAGTGGTGAAGTGTTATATTACAAGAAAGAAATAGTTTTAGTGAACTAAATGAAGAGAGTATATCTGGTAGAGACTTATTTCAACTTTAGAAACACATGCTGTAGAACATTTTCTAGTTCAGTTTTCTTAAAATTTAGGGTGTTAGACTGATTGCTTGTTTTATTTTTCCCTTGCTGTAGAATATGCTTGCCTCTCAACTAAGCTATTCAGTTCTTAACAGTAATACCATACATTTGTGTAAATGATTAAAATACATTATTTCATTCAACCCCATGCAGTAGGTGTTGGTATTTCCATTTTAGACATAAAGAAATCAGTAGCCAGAGGTTAAACAGCTCAGCTCAGGTCACATACACAGCTGACAAATAATGGAGACAAAACTTTCAGTGGCATCTTTTAATGGCCAGTCCAGTGCTTTTTCCACTACATAAACCTTAGCTATGAGGATCCCTTATTTGAATATCATCAGATAGCTAGAGCCTGTGTGTGTAATTAATAGGTTTATACCTGAAACATTTGACTTATGGGAAGGAGACAATATGGAGTGCTATTAAAATAATTACGAAATTTGGAAATTTATATTGATGAAATGCTCTTTAAGTCTAGGAAATTTATTTATAAAATGCCAGATCCCTTTCTATCCTTCCCCTTTTATTCCTTTTTTTCTTTTTGGTAATTTGACGATTTTTCTCTTACAGCATGTACAGAAGCATATTCCCAATCTGATGAGCAATATGCTTGCCATCTTGGTTGCCAGAATCAGCTGCCATTTGCTGAATTGAGACAAGAACAAGTATGAAACGATACTGCCTTTCAAAATTGCCTGTTTAGATGGCATTGACTTACGTTGCTTGAAGTGTTTATCACCCACTTGGTCCTATTTTAGTGTTATATTTTCAGCAAACAAAATTATATTTGCAAATAGAAGTTAATTGAATAATTATTTTTGTATAATGTTTTACTGTTAAAAATTATTTTTATATTCATAACCTTGTTTTACTTTATTCTCACAGTCCAGTGAAGAGATTATCCCCATTTTACATATGAAAAAACTGAGGCTCAGAGAAATTTTATTTCAGAGGCCTTTTAATCCATCCCAACTAATACTGCCTTACCTCAGATCATCATCATTTCTTATCTATATTACTAAAATAACTTCCAAAGTGTTTTTCCACCTTAACCCTCTCTAGTCTATCCTTTACTCTGTGTCCAGACCTTTGTTTTCTAAATGGAAATCTCCTCATGCCATTCTCCTATCCTATGTAATTCAGTAGCTCCCAATTACATATAGGTTTAAGACCAAAGTGCTTATCACAACATTGCTCCTGATTACCTCTCCAGTGTCATCTCTTAAAACTCCTTACCCCTCATACTCTATACTCCAAACATACTGAAAAAAGAGTCTTAATTATATTAATTTTTGCATAAGAAATATAGTCATATGGTACAAAATGCAAAAGATAAAAAGAATGTACAGATAGTGAAAAGTCTCGTACCCTTGTGTCCCTTAGCCATTCAACTTTCCTTCATTAATGTAGCCAAGGTTACCAGTACAGAGGTATTTTAGGCATATACAAGTATATGTATATATATTTTTTGTAAATATAAGTATATATAAAGAGCTACTCATTTTTTTCACTACATAATATTCCAAATGGATGTATTTTATTTAGGCAATCCCTTATTTGTAAACGTGTAGGTTATTTCTCATCTTTTTCTTTTATAAATGATATTGTATATTTTGCAAATTTGTGGGTGTACCTACAGAAAAAAGTCATAGGAATAGAATTGCTGAGTTAAGAGGTATATGCATTTTTAAATTTTATTTTATTTCATTTTATCTTAGAGATAGGGTCTCACTATGTTGCCCAGGCTGTCCTCGAATTCCTGGGCTCAAGCAATCCTCCCACCTCAGACTCCTGAGTAGCTGGGACTTTAGGCATGCGCCTCTATGCCTGGCAATATATGCATTTTTACTTTTGAGAAATAGAGTAAAATTGCCCTCCATGGAATTTGTACCAATTTTTTAAATTGAGGTATAATTCACATATTATAAAATTCACTTTTCTAAGGTATACAGTTAAGTGCTTTTTAGTATATTCACAAAGTTTTGTGACCATCATCACCATCTAATTCCAGAATATTTTCATTACCCCAGAAGGAAATGCCATACCCATTAGTAATCACTCTCCTTTCCTCCTCCCGTACTCCCCTGGCAATGTACTACTTTTATTATAGTTTTAATTTGTGTTTCTCTTATTATACGTAACATTAAACATATTTTCAAATGGTTACGAGGCATTAAACATTTCAAATGTTTAAGTTCCTTTTCTCTTAATTGTGTACATACTGAACAGTTCTTAATTTTTATAATATGACTTGCTATTTCAACGCTTCTGTTTCTTCTACTCCCCATCTGCCTAGTGAATCCTGACACCGGCAAGTGTCATTTCATTTGTGAAACCTTCTTAACCCCGTCACCCCAGTTTGGGTTAGGTACCTTTCCTTTTGTGTGTATGTATGTGTGTGTGTTTATGTGTGTGTATATATATATGTCACCCTGTGTTTAACTTCTGTCCTATATAGATCATACAGATTAAACACAGGTATACATTGATGAATAAAACACACATGGTCCCTGATCTCTTTAAATTTATAATCTCAGTAAATGCTTACTCAGTGCATTAATTCTGAATACATATCTTCTGATTCTAAAAACTCTCTCTCTGATACCCCATGATGCCTCTATAGCAGAACCAAAGCTACACCTAGAGTTCAGCAAATGGCATGCCACATTTGTGCTCTAGAAGGGCCCAGTGCTGCTAAATAAGTCAAGAAGTCAGAATTGGAGGGGAGATGATACCAATTAATGTTAAAATCTTATCAGTAGCTTACTACATATACTCAGCCTGTAAACTTTCCCCTCACCCTGCCCTGTTATCACATGTCTGCCATTTTATGCATATATTCTTTTGATTGATTTTTTTACCTTCCTCTTTTCCATTGATGTTCATTATAGCATGATGTATTCTCCATGAAAGCATTAAAGATGAGAATGGTATGATTTGTCCCTTCCCATTCTACCTCTTGAGACATTGCTAGTCCTTATTTAATCATATCTTAAGAGTCTCCACATTTTTGGACCTGATTCAAAAACCTGTTATTTTGATAGAGGTGACAGAGCTTATAAGTGTGTTTGGTGGCAAATTAAAGTAGCCTGGGATTTTAAATTTTACTGTAGTTAATTTGCATGGATTAATAAGAGTTTATTCTAATGCTAATGATCATGGCAGATTTATGTAATTGTTTATACCTTGTCCCAATAAAGATTTAAGGAATCTTGATTATGATGTTCTCGTGAATATACATATGTAAAAAATAATATATTTCTCATGATTTTTTTTTTTAAGCTTATGTCCCTGATGCCAAAAATGCATCTACTCTTCCCTCTAACTCTGGTGAGGTCATTCTGGAGTGACATGATGGACTCTGCACAAAGCTTCATAACCTCTTCCTGGACTTTTTATCTTCAAGCTGATGATGGAAAAATAGTTATATTCCAGGTGACAACTGTGCTTCATAGATTCATTTCAGTACCAACAACAGTAATGTATGTATGTGATGTATGTATGTAATGGGTGTCTTAAATGAGTTTCTTGGCACAGAACCATGTATTCAGTCACTTACAAATATTTATCATCAAATAATAATTACTCATTTGGCCTACATGAAAACACTGGGCATCAGGATGCAGTTTGATTATCTTTCCCTCTGCTCGTCAGAAGCCTTATCTAAAGCCCATTGGTTCTTATCTAACCAGAACTCTGAGTCTTCTAAATTTTATTGTGGTTAAATTGATAAAATGAAATCTTTAGATATGAGAGATAATAATTAATATACTTGATCACATATGGATATTAGAGAAAAGTGATATGACATAATTTTTAGTTGTTTATAGTACTTTTCCTCATAACTCTTGTAAAGAGAACTTGTTGAAGAAGTATTTTGCTTAGAGAGGTAACTTTTCTCCTGTCTCATTATTTACCATGTGACGTGATAATACCTGCTATTCCTTGGAGGTTCTGTTGTACTAGATATTATCTCAAATCTTCAAACAAATTTATGAGGTATTATCCCTATTTTATTGATGAGGAAGCTGAGAGGATCATGTTTAAGGTCATGCTGCCAGCAAGTAACAGGATTAGGCTTCATACTCAGGGTACTTTAGCACCAAGGCCTGTATACCACCCTACCATGCTCTCTTCCTTTTAATTCAGTAATTGAATTCCTCAAATTTACCAGTCAACAAATTATATTGTGGCGCTGTCTTCCTCTCAGGTAATAATTAAAGTAAAACTTTTAATTATTAGGGCTAAGTGAGTGGCTTACTATATGGCTAATATGCGATTTTTAGCACTATCCTGAGCCTTGGGTCCTGTCTACTTAATTTGGTAATAAGTAAAAATAGGAATTTTCTCTCTTTAAATTCAAGAACAAGGTCTGTGTCCTAAAACTACTTACCTCAAAGCTTAAGTTAACTCTCAGAGTGGAGCCTCATTCATTCCTGATCAGATGTGAGATTAGCTCTGTTTCTCTCTAACGTCTGCGTGAACTTGAGTATAACTGGAATGGAAAAACCCCCATTCCAGAGGATCATAACTATATAAAAGTATGGAGTGTTTGTCTATAATTTATGAATCGCTCATACTTAGAGAAGAATGGAATGTTTTAGATGAGAAAAAATAGAGATAATATGTGTTTAGCCAAAAGTTTTGGCCATCTGCTAAATTATTCCTGATCAGCTAGAATTAGAACTCATTTTTGCAGGGTATGCTATTTAATATAGTATGTCATAATTTGTCCCTCTCCCTTTTTTTAAAAAAATGTTGTCAGAAAGTTAAACTGACTAAATAGTTGATGGTGCCAGAAATCTGTTTCTTTGCAAGGCACTGGATCTGATGTTTAGGAAGTGCAATTAAAATATATTGTGGTTAATGTGTTTTATTTTTTATACTGTACTTCTGTTACTTTTTCTTAATTTAAATGTTTATAGAGATGATGTGTTATAGAACTTGTTACTGAAAAAAGCTTAAGAAGTACAAATGACTTAATTGCTTTCATTATCATTTTAGTCTAAGCCAGAAATTCAGTATGCACCACATTTGGAGGAGGAGCCTACAAATTTGAGAGAATCATCTCTAAGCAAAATGTCCTGTAAGTTTTATTTTAAGTAGTTTGGATAAAAACATTAGCAGTCAAATCTGGCTGTCATAGAGTTGGTTATGTGTTTGTTTTTACACTAATGGAAGGTGAACAGATAAATTCTAAAATAGTGGTTCTCAAACTTTAATGTGCATTAGAATTTGGAGAGCTTGTTAAAACACAGACTGCTGGACCCCACCTCTAGAGTTTCTAACTTACTAGATCTAGAAGAGGATCTGAGAATTTGCATTTCTAACAAGTTCCAGATTTTGCTGATGCAACTGGTCTGGGGACCACACTTTGAGATTATTTAGTTTGCTTCAAAGGATGTTTTGAGTATAAACTAATCAAATATTCTGGTATTTCCCAATAAGTTATCCAACTACACCAAAAGTATGAGTCCCTATTCTATTTTTATTTTCATGCTAAAAGTGAATTTTAACTTATAGGAACATAAAACATCAAGCTAAGGCAAAGCTTACCTTTTAAAACTTACTAGCTTATACCTTATTTTAGATACTGATTTAATTAGCCTTCTAATTATTTTGGGCAGTGGGAGTGGGTAGATAATGATAGCACATAATATAAGAACATTTTTAACTTTGATTAGAATAAACCAAATTCAAGCCCACATGTAATTAAACAGAAGGCATCAATGTCAATAAGAATTTGAAAGTAAAACAAGAATGCCATAATGTGGTAGAATATCTATTGAATATTTGGTTTTGATGTGCCAGAGGAACTGCTGCACTTTATAAAATGTTATCAGATTATACTTATATAAACAATTGGATATCTGTAGAATGTATGTATCTAGAAGTAGTCATATGAGACTAGCTTTTGGGATATAGGATGTCATAAACTTGTACCTTATCATTTCAGCAGATCTGCAAATGAGAAGTTCACAGGCACACAGGAACTATCTTGAAGATGGAGAAAGTGATGGCTTTTTCAGATGCCTCTCTCTGTATGTATTCCTTTTCATTATGTGTATAGGAGATAAAATCTGACTTGTATTAGAGAGATAAACTTTTTATTATTTTAAAATTATATTAGCAACTCAGAAGTAAAAAAATCTTTTTACCTTTTCCCTTTCAAACTTGTACTTTAGATATTTTTATTTGTATAAAAGGTAATAGGCATACTACTTTAGTAAAACCCAAGCATGTAATTTTTTTCACGGTACAAGAGCATTCTTCTTGTTAGGATTCCTTGGTTTATGGTAAGAAATGTGCTTCTCCAAACATTTAAATTAAGCTTAAAATTTTTTTTTTTTTCCCCCTCACTCTGTCTGGGAGAATGAAAAATAAAGCTTAAATTTAACATGTGTCTGAATGGTTTTGGGGTCAGATTTTTATTTTTGTTTTTATCAGCATGGCTAGATATGAGGCTAGAGGAGATATAGAGGACTATAGATTAAGAAGGGCTTTGTATTCTATACTATACTAAGGAATGTCAACTTAGTGCCAGGAATTCTTAAAGGTAACAGGGAAATGTGGGCAGGCCTGAGTAATGGCTACCTTATGTCCTCCTAGGAAGGAATAACAAGCCTTCTAAGAGTGAGAGGAGGGTTTTATCAGAGTATTATGCCTCTACTCCTCATGGAGTTTTGATATGAGCCCTCCCTTGCACCTTCACGTCCTTCCCTGTGCCAAAAAAAAGGAAAAAGAGAAATACAGTGGGCCATGTTACTTATTGATTATTATCTACTCTGTGGCTGATACCAGGCCAAACATTTCAGTACAGTGGTAAACAAGTCCTTGCTTCACAGTGTGTACACTCTAGTGGGCTGTTCTATCTCAAGTGTAACACTACAGTAATCCAAACTGCATGCTTCCTGGAATTTCTTGTGATAGAAATAGTTTCTTGAGGTTTTATCAGTTACCAATAGAGTTATATGGAACTTAAAAATTAATACCTTTTATTAAACAAAACATTTAAAGACTATGTGAAAAGATAAGAATTTAACTAAATTTTTTCTTTCATTTCTAAACTTGCTTTTTGCGTGTGCAAAAAATTGCTGTTTTTCTTTCTCCAGTATTTAGGATATTTGTTTTAGTTTGATATTCGATGAAATCTAAGTAATCTAATCTTAAATTAGAATTCTCAATATTGTACTACCTGGCATCTTATTGGTAACGTATTGCCCTTTAATATTTTGTCATTATATATTATGTTGTTCTTTTATTATATTTATTTGTTATTTTTTTTGAGACAGGGTCTCACTATGTCACTCAGGCTGGAGTGCAGTGGTGCAGTTGTAGCTCATTGCAGCCTCGAACTCCTGGGTTCAAGTGATCCTCCTGCCTCAGCCTCCCAAGGAGTTGGGACTATAGGCTCATGCCACCACACCAGCTAATTTTTTAACTTTTTTGTAGAGACGGGGTCTTGCTTTGTTGCCCAGGCTGGTCTCAAACTTCTGGCCTCAAGCAATCTTCTCTCCTCAGCCTCCCAAAGCGCTGGGATTATGGGCATGAACTACCACACCCAGCCTTATGTTGTTCTTTAAATCTAGCACTTTTAAAAGTAATTTTGTGAATGTTTAACTTAAGGAACAACTACCTTTATAATTAGAAATTTATTCCTTAGAAGTTTCTGTGCACAAACATGAATTATTAAACTATCCTACATCTGAATAAAAAGTATTATCTTTTTAAATGCTTGTTCCCCTCAGTGATCTCATTTGACTCTTAGAACAATGCCCTGTGATAAGTAGGGGGATCAGAGAGGTAAATTGACTATTGTATAGCCACTATGTTAAAATTCAAACCTAGTTTTTCTAATTCTTCATCTTCTACTCATCCAATTCTACAATAGCTGTCTACTTCCTAAAGTGTTATGATTTTTCCATGACTACATGTAAGATCACCTAGCCAATTGGTGGAATCTGGGAATCTGGTCTTTTGACTGTTATTACAGTGCTGGTTTTTTTTTTTTTAAGAGACAGGGTCTCACTCTGCCAACCAGGCTGGAGTGCAGTGGCATGATCATAGCTCACTGTAACCTTGAACTCCTGGGCTGAAGCAATCCTCCCACCTCAGCCTCCCAAGTAGCTAGGATTACAGGTGCACCATCATGCCCCACTAATTTTTAAAATATTTTGTAGAGACAGGGTCTTGCTATGTTGCCCAGGCTAGTCTTGAACTCCTGGCCTCAAGAGATCCTCCTGCCTTGGCCTCCCAAAGCAGTGGTGCTTTTTATTGTACCACATAGCTGTTACGGAGCCACCTCCATCTCCAGAATGGAAATTGAGATCACGCTCATTTTTTCACTTGTCATTTCTTTCTGGAGAGTCTATTATGTGCTAGGCATTGTGCTAGGGACTTGAGACCTAGAAAAGATGTCCAATATCTGCCTCTAAGGAGTTCTCAGGTCTAGACAGACAGGGAAATAATGAGCATCACAATAATGATTGCTATACACAAACACACACACACACACACACATACACATCTCATATACAGCATACAAGGAGTATACCTAAGTCTAGTCTATTGTAGATTTCAAGGGGAGAGAAGATAGAAATAAGTCTTAAATGATGAGTAGAGATTTTTGCTCGTTGTAGCAGAGGATTTGTTAAAAAGATTTTTTAGATATACTGGTTTCCTGCTGAATGTGTAAAGTACATTACTATGTATGGAGCATAAAGAGAGTCAGAAATTTGACCAAACCAGGTAGACAGGAACCAGATAGGAGCGGGAAAGTAATTAAATGTAAGTGTCAGGATAGATTAGAGGACGAGGTTGGAGAGCTTTGGTAAATCAGGCAAGAAATTATGAAGCCTGAATTAGGGCAGTGGACAAGGAGAACAGGAAATAATGGAGATAGTTGAGAATCTGTAGGATGTAGTAATGTTTTGTTGTGGAAGTTGAAGACGATGGACTCTAAGATGAGCCCTCGTTTTCTGGCTTAACTAGTTACTACTGGAATCCAGATATCAAACATATCCTTCTCATTTTATGGAAATAAATTCCTTATTACCCAGGTTAGGACTGGAATATATAGAGAAAAGTGAGTATTTTTTCATTAAAAATATGTTTTACTCTATTATCTTTCTAAATTGGAACACTTAAAGTATTGTATAGAAGTTTCCTGCTTTAAGATGTAATGCATTCTCCAGAGTCCACCCCTTTGGCTGGGAGACAGTGACTGTGCTTACCATTTCCTTACCATGTTCAAGTGTTGACAAACTATCAAGTACATGGGTTACGGTGGTAAGTATAGATCCCTTATTAGGCAGTGTTGGATGAGCAGAGATGTGAAAATTAGAGACTACTTGTATTACACAGTTTTCAGAATTAGACTTTTAAGTATTAAAAAATGGTTTGACTTTTTCATGTTCTTTGAATCTTAATAGGTCAATTATGAAAAAATTCCCAATTGCTGATTCTCGTAACTGGCATTTTACCTAAGATATTTTAATCATAAGGAAAATATAACTATCTCTTTGCTAAGATATGCTTTAATTATGAGGCGTTACAGAATGCCTCCTGACAGATATGCTCTTTTAAATTGAAGTGTAAGTAAATTGTGGCAAATTAAATATTTGAAATGCCCCATAATATTCTGAAATTAAAAAAAAAAAAACCTTAAAAAAATAAATAAATATTTGAAATGTTCTAGGAACACTGACTTCTGGAAGCCTGTTGTGAATTCTTTTATAAAACAAATGATCGGCTGTGCGCGGTGGTTCACGCCTGTAATCCCAGCACTCTGGGAGGCCAAGGTGGGAGGATTGCTTGAGGTTGGGAGTTCAAGACCAGCCTAGGCAAGAGTGAGACCCCATCTCTATAGAAATAAAAATTAAAAAATAAAATAAAAAAATAAAACAAATGCTCATTTTAAAATTTACCTATTCTATACCTTAACTTTTTAGGATATTGGGTTTTCTTAAAGTGAGTATCATAATACCTTGCAAAATAATAGGTGACATTTGTATACAGTGTACAATTTATAGGACACTTTCATTTGCCTTATCCCATTTAGTAATTAGAAAATACTCTTGACAGTAATTTGGTTTAATTTTATATATTTATCAGAAAGTCAGTATGTCTGATTTTATTATTACTACTATTGAAGTGATATAGCCTAGTTACAGTAACTTTAGAGGTGGAGAAAAGGACATTATACCACCCTAATATATTAGCTATACTTATAATATTTCCTTCTATAAGTATTTATTGAAATAGTTTTAAAGGTAGTACAGAAAGCTTTAATTGTACTATTGAGCTAAGTACATAAGGTTGATTGCCTTTAACTATTAAGAATCTTCTGTTTCTTATATTATGAAATTTTAATATGACTATTGATTTTTTTTTTCAGTAACTCTGGGTGGATTTTAACTACAACTCTTGTCCTGTCGGTGATGGTATTGCTCTGGATTTGTTGTGCAACTGTTGCTACAGCTGTAGAGCAGTATGTTCCCTCTGAGGTACATTTAATTCTAACCCTTGGACCATTTGAAGTATACGAAGATGGTCTATATACCATCCTAAATGCCTTATTTGTTTAACTAGAAAAACAAGGCCTCTCTACCAATAGAATGAGAGAAGATTTGGTGGTTTTAATGTAGTTGAGGTTGGCACACATGACAATTACAGGTTTGTAGCACAAGGAATGTTGTTCCCGGTTTTCTGTGATGCTAACTACAATGGTGACATATATGTTGACTGGCTTGAGTAAAGCATCTCTACCTGGCTCTCTGAGACTGAAATGAACCTGTTGGCATCCGGCATCCGTTTCTAAGGTGGTGTACAGGAGAAAAGACTTGTGGAACTACTTAAAATTTTAATTTAATTGCCATGAATGTTAAGGAGCAATTAATACTTTAGAAGCAGCAATGCTGGAGTGTTTGACTTTGAGTTACTTTGTTCTGATATCTAACCCCGAGAGAGATAGAAGACATTGTGACTTCCTTGCTAATTAAAATTTAACTGGCCCAAGAAACATAACTGGTAAGGCAAAGGATTTTTCTTTTGGGGAAAGGCTATAATTTGATGATTAAACTTAGCTTTCAAGAAAAGAAAGTAATTGATATAACTAAATATAGAATAATAATGTTTGTCAACATCAAATCCAACTGAAATAAACTTTTTCTCTTGTGCCTCCAAAGTGCCATGGAAAAAGAGAAAAGAAGAAAGGAGGGAAATTAAAATAGAATCTAATAATAAGCCATTGGCATGTGCCTGGCATGGTGCTTGAACAACTGTGTTATCCTAATAGACTGTGAAGATATGTTTTAATATAAAATTTATATATGAATAATGATTAAGACAATATTATATTTAATATTTTTTGTTAAGGTGATATAATTGATACAGGAACTTAGAAACTGGGACAGGATAATGTTGATAACTAACATTTACATGGTGGTTGTTTTTTGTTTTTTGGTTTTTTTTAAGAGACAGGGTCTTCTCATTCTTTTGCCCAGGCTGGAGTGCAGTGGCATGATCGTTGATCATAGCTCACTGCAACCTTGATCACCTGGGCTCAAACGATCTTCTTTCCTCAGCCTCCTGTGTAGCTGGGACTACAGGCATGCACCACCACGCCCAGTTAATTCTTTTTATTTTTTGTGGAGACGGGGTCTCACTATGTTGCCTAGGCTGGTCTCAAACTCCTGGCCTCAAGCAATCCTCCCGCCTCAGCCTCCCAAAGTGCTGGGATTACAGGTGTGAGCCACTGTGCCTGGCTGAGTTTATGTCTTTAGATTGACAACTCCTGTGTTTTTCCTGTATATCTTCTTGCCTATGGTTGATAAGGTATTTAAGTGGCCCAAATACTGACTGTATAAAGTGTTAAGGAAAGCAGAGACTATATGCTGGGATGATCAGATAAGGCTTTTAGATAATGGGGGTCTTGACCAGAACTTTGAAGAATGTGTAGTAAGGTATGGATTAGCAGAGAGGAGGGTGGATAATTTTCCCTGGTACAGACAAGAATAAGGTAACTATTGGCGAAGGACTGTAAGGAACTGACCAGATTAAAAGAATTTACATTAAGAAATTAAATCAAATGGATAAAGTTGGACTGGATTTTAAAGAACATTAAAATAAGGAAGTTATGGAGAATGGGTAAATTTCTATAGAACTCATCTGTTTACGGTATGAATGTACTGATAACATCCTCTTGCTATATCACCTGCTTTCATTCTCTGAGGTCCATATTTTAATCATTTTATTGTTCCTGATATAGCTGAAATGATGCATCTTACACAGCGTTGCCTTTGCCTATTACTTCGCTTTGTGCTGCCTCATGCACTCTAAATCCTCGTGGCAACAAAACTACAAACCTGTTTTAATACATCTTTGTTGACTGCCCTCCCCCCAGTCTGTGACACCTTGTCCCCTTCCTTTTTATATTCCTACTTCTTCTCCTTACTCCTAGGATGCCCCTTGTGAAAAAAAGATACAATAGACATCGGTCTGACTCGGCCATTGTCAGGGAAGACTGAATGGCTGGCTTCAAATGGAATTTACCCTGATAAATTCACCACAGCCTGGATTCCAGTCCCCAAACTTACTGAGTAATATTCAGCACTTTCTACTGGACAGTATTCTAAGTGTTTTATATGAATTAGCTCATTTCGTCCTCACAGCAACCATGTGAGATGGCTGCTGCTGTTATCCCCAGTTTCCAAATGGGAAAACTGCAAGAGAGAGTTTATTATTGTCCCAACGTCACATACCAGTAAGTGGTAGAACCAGGATATGAACTCAGATGCTCAAATTCTCTCTTATCTGAACAGTTCTTAGATGAGCAGTTCCTGGTTTGCCATCTCTTGTCTTCTTACTTGACTTGTGCAGGTGACCTCCTCTTTTGGTGTTGCTTACACATACCAATGCCTTTCATTGTGGTTATGGTTATATCCTGTAATCCTGAGGATCTTTCCCTTCCTTTCGGGTGACTCTTGATCTTTCCCTTTCTTTTAGCTCGTGTCTCTGCTGTGATAAATTTTTTTTTTATTGTATAACTTTAATTTTGTGAGAAATTTTCTCCCCTTATTTCCAAGTTCTTTGGGGAACACTTCACTGTTCCCATATATGCCCCCAGACCCCTGTGATCATAATGCATAAGCATTAACAGCACACTTGGAGCCCTATTGTCTGCTGGTACATTCCCTCCACATATGTGCCACATGGGCAGTACTTTCTTGCTTTTCTCTAGAACTCTTTTCTTTCTGTCCTTAACAATTAAAATTCTGGCTATTTGCTTTTCTAAGGAGATACATTTTCTAGAAAAATGTGTGGAAAACAACCATTCGAATACACTACTTTTAGGCTTTACTTTGTATGTGAAACCACACTTTAACTAGGTAATCATTTTAGACATATTTTTTATTATAAAAATATTATACACTTAGTGTGGAAATTTATAAAGTACATATACAGAAGGAGAAAATAAAATCACTCATTCTGTCATTCAGAGCTACTATTGTGTTACCATTTTAGTGGATTTCTTTTCAGTATAAACAGTTATTTAACACATACTAATATTTTTTTGCTTTAGAATATTACAGTATAAATACTCCACCCTTTCCTGGTATTTTCTCCTTTGTTCACTGTAAAAATAACTTAGGATTTAACATTAGAAAGTTATTCAGGTTTTCTTGGCCAAAAGTCACCTATTTTGAAACTTTAATTTCACAGAGCTTTTTCATGGATTTTATTATTGGAACATAAGTTATTTCTGACCCCTCCATAATAACATGAGACTCCATTTTAAGTTCTATGAGTATAGTTCATCTATGAGCAGTGTTATTTATATTTTGTTATATTACTTACATATATGATCCTGTCTGTTTATAGTCAATCATAAGCCTGCTGAGAGAGTATCTCTCTGTTTGGTACAGACCTGGTACCCTTGGAGCTCACACGTGAAATATAAAAAGCTTCCTTTTCAATTACTATAAAGAAAGCTTACAATGGTAGTGATAAATGTCAGGTACATGGTCTTAGAAACTTGTGAGCAGCTTTATTTTTTCTTATTTAGGGAAGCTCTGAAATAATTTATCTTTAGCATGCTTTGCACATAGTAGATACTCATCATATATCATTTGATTGTAATGGCCAGAAACAAGGGGCAAAGAATTTCATTTCCTTGGTTGATTTCAAAGCAGTGTAATTTGAGTGACTTAACTTATAAAGATTTTGATCATCTTCTATCTACTTCTTTTTCTTTTTTCACATTTATGATGTCATTTTTGAAACCTCATGGGATGAAGCTTTCTCTTGTTGAGCTATCTATTTTAGATAATAAAGAATTGTCACTCATGGTGGTCCTTGTCAGGCCAAGCTTGACATGAGAGCAGGGTTCAGCATGATTAGATACTGCCTTCTAGAGAACAAGCAGCCTCAGAAATTTACTGCAGCAACAGATTGTGATGGTGGACGCTGCCTCGGTGTTCTCCCGTCATCACTGTGTTTCCCTTTTTTTTTTTTTTTTTGCCTTTTCTGGAAGAGCAGTATTCTAAGCTATTCATCAAGGCCATAGTCATCTAATTTCATATGATCAGTTAAGACGGGTTTAAGAAGACTCTTAATACCATTCAGGTTAGTAAATCACATACATTTATGGATAACCTGTTATGTGCCAGGCCCTGTTCAAGGAATTGGAGATATAATGAAGCATAAGACCGAGAACCTTGCTCTTTAGAAGCTTTAAGTCCCATAGCAGAGTTAGACTATCAGAAAACAATGTAAGTGCTACAGCTTCTTAATCCAAACCTGTTAAGAGACTGAACTTTGGAAAAGACTTAAGTAACTTATGTAAGATCACATAACTAATTAGTGGCAGAGCCAGGCCTAAAGCCCAAGTACATATTTACTACTTAAATTTATTTTTTAACTTTTAGAAGTAAAACATACGTGTGGTATAAAATTATGTCTTCTTCTTCCTCACTTCTTAGGTAAAGCACAGTCAGCAATTTTTTAAAAACTGTCCAGGTAGTTGCCATTTTAAATTTTATCTTCTGTTTTTTGTTTTATCAACTTTAGCCATTATCTAATATCTTCCTATTGAAGGATGAGGAATTTAGTTTCCTTACACTGTCTCCCACCTCACCTTCCTCTCTTCACTTTCTGGTTTTTGAATATGTATTCTTATTTCATCTACTTTTCATGATTGCTTTATAAATTTCTGTTGACACCTCATTGCTACCTTTCCTTCTTCCTTTCTTCCCATACTATCTCAATTTTCATTAGTTATTGTGACCCTTGATGGTAAAATATAAATATTAACTCTTCTGAATTTATCCTTCCATGCTTTGTCTGTAGGTTGATTTGAAAAATTAAAATTTACCATACAATAATTGTATAAATATTCACATTAGAACCAAATACTGTCATTGGTGATTAAAGTCCTGTAAAAGCAAATGTAAACGTGACTACTTAAAGATTTCCTAGGAGAATCTTCCAAATACCTCCACTTAATAGATCCTTTTGTTTTGTTATAGCTATCTTCCTAGTTTCTGGGTCATCTCAACTGCTACTGTTTCTTGTATTCTATGTGGTTTTCCTTCAGGTACTCCACTTTACTTTTGTTGGAATACCAACCTTAAGTATTTGTTTTCATAAAGGATACTTGGGTGGTAAACTTAGCAAGTTCACACTTTTAAAAATACCTCTATTGTATCCTTGCATTTGATTGATAATTTGAGTATACACAATAGCCACAAAATCACTATACATACTAGTTAGATTATCCATATACTCCCATTTACTTTTCTGCACAGATTTTATTTTCTCCCTGTTCTTTTTTTAATTATTATTTTAAATTGACAAATAAAAATTATATGTATTTATAGTGTACAACATGTTTTCAAGATTCATCCATGTTGTAACGTGTCAGTATTGATAAACCCTTGAAGGTCCTCTTTATACAGTATCTTTTAAAAGCACCTTTCTAACATCAAGTACTTCTTTATGGTTCTTGCTTTATAATCTAGTCCATTGCCCTGCCAGTGATGTCAGCACTTCAGTTTCTAACTTACAGATTCAGGGATTTGTTGCTGTATGAGTTGATTAACAACAAAATCTACCCCATTTCTTAGTAAAGACTTTTCACTTTTGTTACTTTTCACTTTTTCTACTTAGATAGACATGCATCTAAGTAAACCTCTTAAAAGATATAAGATATTACCATTATAGTCCAGTGAGTTTTATGACATTTGCAGTGATTCTGTTTATGCTTTCATTCTTTTGTTTTAGTAACTTTTTGAATATGATAGTAACTATTTGAGGAACTTCTATATGTTTATGAAGACCTTTCTATCAATGTTAGTGTTTCATATGTATTCTTAAAATAGCATATATCATTTTCCATATATGCTAAATTACAACATTTAGTAGCAGAAATACTTGTACCAAATTATTTTACCACTTGGAAGGAGAGCTAAGATCTTGAAGGACTTGATCACTTAAGGCATCCATTGAACATACATAACCAGTGTTCTTGGTATGACCACACTAACTCCATTTAAACCTAAGCAATTTTTCTTGATACTCAACTGTTACACTTCTAAGGATTTTAAGTTGGGACCTGTGGAAAAGCTTTCTTTGGCCATCCACTGGGAGGTAATCACATATCAATAACACTTTGAATAAAAGCATTCATCATTCTCAAAGATGTTTATAGAATTTTTTTACCAAATATCCACAGATAAAATTGTTATTTGAAGATGTACAGAGAGGTTACTAATGACCCAAATTACTAATATGCATTGGCTTTCTTTTGCAGAAGCTGAGTATCTATGGTGACTTGGAATTTGTGAATGAACAAAAGCTAAACAGATATCCGGCTGCTTCTCTGGTGGTCATTAGATCCAAAACTGAAGATCATGAAGAAGCAGGGCCTCTGCCTACAAAAGTGAATCTTGCTCATTCAGAAATTTAAGCTTCTTTTTTTTATTAAAGAAAAATGTAATAGACATCTAAATTTTCATTCCTCATAGAGCTTTTTAAAATTATTTCATTGGACATAGGCCTTAAGAAATCACTATAAAATGCAAATAAAGTTACCCAAATCTGTGAAGCCTGTTTTTGCTATAACTTTACCTGTATTTTTTTCCTAGTAATTTAAGAGCTGGATGTTTGGGATTGTATTTCTGTTTTACTAATATCTGTAGCTACTTTAATTGTTATTGGCTTTTGTTTTTGTTTTTTTCATTCCTTAGCCAAATTCTATGAGCTGATTGTTGTTCTTCTTTACCTCCTACCATGAGACTATCAATTACCTTAGTTAATAAGCTGAATACTTAGTAGGATAT
Source organism: Daubentonia madagascariensis (assembly GCA_023783475.1). Classification (NCBI taxonomy): domain Eukaryota; kingdom Metazoa; phylum Chordata; class Mammalia; order Primates; family Daubentoniidae; genus Daubentonia; species Daubentonia madagascariensis. The sequence goes on from JAKFHU010001129.1 coordinate 5,147,654, forward strand.
AATGCTTCTGTTCAGAAATGGTCCACAAACCTGTAATTTGAAATTTAGCAGGAAATGTCCTTTAATGACACTACATTTTCAGTTATATTAAACTGAAATTAAAGTTTATTTGAATAATTATATGCTGAAATTTGAGTATCTGATTTTCCAGCTCTTCCCTTCCACTCCTACCTAACCCAGAAATGAATTATGAAATTGTTATGTAATGTGATGATCAGGGACCATGTTGAAGCAAAAATGATCTTCTCAGCAGTACATTTTATGTTATTTTGCACAGGCTATAGGTTTTTGTTGAATGAGTCTTTCCAAAGAACTGTTTTTCTCTGTTAGCATATCAAGTATAAGGTAAATATGTTTTCAGAGATATTTTCATTTTGACAGTAAGACTTACTCTTGTGATGCAGAATTAAGTATAGACTTTACTTCACAAAAATTGGTATTCTTACCATTTCTTTGCCTGCAGTAATATACATTTAAAAATGAGTGATATCAGGTAACATAATACATCAAAATCTTAATATGATTCAGTATCATTATATCATGAAATTTTTTGTTTGTTTTTTTGAGACAGGGTCTCACTCTGTTGCCCAGGCTAGAGTGCATAGTTCACAGCAACCTCAAACTCCTGGGCTCAAGGGATCCTCCTGCCTCAGCCTCCCAGCTACCTGGGACTACAGGCATGTGCCACTGTGCCCAGCTAATTTTTAAATTCTTTGTAGAGACAGGGGTCTCATTATGTTGCTCAGGCTGGTCTCAAACTCCTGGCCTCAAGGGATCCCCCCATCTCAGCTTCCCAAAGTGCTAGGGTTATAGGTGTGAGCCACTTCATCCAGCCATGAAATGTTAACTTTGCAAAGCAATACTTTCCTTAATCACAAGGGCATTGCTGACAACTGTAGTAGTGCTATTTGACTGAAGAGTTAGAAAGTTGTGAACACATCCAGATGGGGAAGAGAGGAAGACTAAGCAGTCATTGTCAAGTAGTCATTGTCTCTTTTTACTTTGTGAGAAAACATGGGATAAAACATAGGAACTCTATATAAAGTATGGGGAATGGATTGTAGTTACCTTTAAGAAAAAAAAAAAAAAAAGCCCTGTTGGCTTATCTCCCATCAGTAGTGCATGCTTGCGGTCCCTAATCAGGCACAGGTATAACTGTAATGTGTCCAGTGAAGCAAACTGAGGGGGAAATATACAAAATGCTGCTGCCTTATAGGAGTCAGAGAGCCCACTGTTAGGAAAGGCCTCCCTTATAAAAATAAAACAATACAAAGAAATATCTAGACAAGAAGAAGCAACTATATAGTTGCCCTATATTCCACCTTCCCTTGGCTTTGTTTCTCTTTGCCTCCTGAATGAGCTATGCCTGAGATACCTTCATTCCTCTTGAAAGTATAGAACCAAGTTTGGACATTATTTCCCCGCTTGTTTATAAGAGACGATTCCTTATATGTGGAAATACCCAGTCATTCCTGATATTTAGTAGGCACTCAAACATTTGTCTCCTTTTTATTTTAGCATGATTAAACCAGACCAATATTTTCAAAACAGGTTTTACTTGAAAAAAGAGGGAGCCCAAGGCAAGGAGGATCACTTGAGGCCAGGAGTTTGAGGCTGCAGTGAGCTGAGATGATGCCACTGCACTCTACCCCAGGCAACAGAGCTGAGGTCCTGTCTCAAAAAAAGAAAAGAAAAGAAAAATTACCCCCCCAAAGGTGTACAGCATAAAAGTGTTTCTGATCTTGAAAATCCCAACCAAAGCAACAAAACTGAGCCTTCAGGCCCCTTCTCCTAACGTAATGTTTTTTCCCTTAGATGGGCCCAACTTTGCTTAGCTCCTACCTTTCATAAGGTAGGCGTTACCGTCTTTCCTACCACACAGAAAGCATCTTCTTGAGAATCTTGTCTTGGTCCCAAGCAATTTCTGAAGACCCTTGGGTCTCTAGTTCAAACTTCCCAGACTCCTAAGGTCCTTCTTGGTTCAAATCCCTCATCTAAGAGACATACTGATTCAGGCAATTACTAATGAATGATCTAGGCCCAGATTCCAAATCTGTTCATAAAACTTCATGGGCACCTTTTATTTATGATATTAATATATATTTTGGTAATCAGAAATTACCAGATTGTCTGTTCTGTCTTGTCTCAGAAATTCCTATGATGCATCAGTAGGCAATCTGAGCTGCTAAGCAGCACATAAAACCCTGTATTGTCTGAGCTGATATTCCAGCCAAAAGCAAACAATTTACCCTGTTATTAGTCTGTCTGTGTTTTCTTAAATGAGCCATTTCTATTATGATTTTGTAAATACATGAAATAGCTCCATTATAATTTGTGTGGACTCGTAGATGTCTTAGGACCACATATTGGGAATCTTTGAACTACAAGTTTCTAGATAACCGCCATCACCACACCAAGGCAGTGGTATTTCCCGGATATTCTATTACAGGTCCACACAGTTTAACTATTTACCAACCACTTGAGAGCCTGAGTGCCAGACCCTATGCTAGGTGGTAGGACTGCAGTGAGACCCAGTGCCTGACTCCAGTTGCTCAGAGTCCAAAAGAGACTATTATTAATGTGGTAAGTGCTATGACCAGATAAGCATAGAGTACTACAGGAGCACATAGGAGGACCTCTGACTTCTGGGAGGAAGTGATAGTTAAGCTTCAACCTGGAGGAAAAGAGAAAGCCAAGCAAAATACAAGGGGCAGTGTTCTCAAAGACCCAGGGCAGGCGGTGGAGAGTTTCAAATTGTTTAGTAGGCTGAGATGGTATGCAGAAGCATAGCAGTAGATGGGGCTAGACAGACAAGATAATAAAGGACCTGCTTAAACCTGCACTTGATCCTGAGCACAGTGGAGAGCGATTGAAAGGTTTTAAGCAAGTGTTACAGTGTTACAGAGTGATTCACTTGGACAGCAACGTGGAAGATAGACCAGAAGGGGCGAGTCCGGAGGCCAAAAATACCTCTGCCCCATAGTTTTTGTTTGTTTGTTTAATGCCCAGTAATCCTTTCATTTTACTTTATTTATACTTTTAAGCTCTTATCTATAAGGCTCTCTTTGTTCCCCACATTATTGTTTGGGTGGTAAGCCTAGGACTGGTCTCTGGGTCCTGGTCACAATCTGAGTGTTGCCAAGCAAAGGGGGAGGGCTGCTCCACAGATCCCAGGCTTCTCACCAGACCTCTTCATGTTGGGCTAAACCCAACCATCCTCTACCACCATCCTCTAATTGTAGATTTGCCACCCAGCCTCTAGGAACTGCTCTGGAGCCCCTCCCACTGGGTGTCTGGTTGCTCAGAATGCCGTGTTTGCATCTGAGCATCATCAGCATGAGTTTCCTTTTTATCTCTCTTTCCTTGACTACTTAACTTATAGATTCTGGGGGGAGGGTACGTACAATGATAAAGATTAAGGTAGTGGGAAATAAAGCTGTCTGTGGGGAGCTAGGTTAAACAATTAGTGTGGACTTTCTGACTGCTTGCAATAATTAAATTCTAAAGCACAGTTTATAGACCTTTCCTGAAATGTGTTACTGTTGAAGTCAGCTTCATATATTTCACTATTAAGTACTCTCTTCCTGTGATATTGATAACTTATTTGTTTCGAACAGGGGTTCTTAACCTTTTTTGTGCCATGTACCTTTTTTGGTGATCCAATGAAGCCTATGGACCCCTTCTCAGAATAAAGTTTTCAAATGCATAAAACTAAATATGAAGGCTTGCAAAGGAAACTAATATATTAAAATATAGTTACTAAAATATTTTCAAAATTTTGTGATACATAAAATAAGATTGAATGGTTCTAAAACTGTGAAATTAAAGTAATTTTAAATTAATATTTTGAAATATCTGTAACAACTTTAAATGTCTGTGATTTCTGTTGGTGCTCAAGTCACAGCTACTGCTGATACTACTGTGGATTCTACATTCATAATTGAAGGAAATGCTGTATTTCAGTTGGAAGTTGGTAAAAGTAAAGATTTAATTTTTTTCCCATCCATGTTCACCAAACCCCTGATTTAGAGGTTGTCTAATTTTACTTTCTCATTTTAAGAGTAAATTTTTTTTCTTGTGCAATTATAAATTGTTGGGCTGATCTTACTACTGACTCTTGTATGATTTTCATACTTGATAATTTTTTTTTGCAATGTTAGAACAGCAGTAATTGAAGGCTTGGGTGGAAAGAAATCAGCACCTGATTGGAAATGAAAGTTTTTAACAAAAGCTCTTGATAATGTTACTGCCAGGTGTGCCATCATGCCATCGTTATTGGAGCTCCAAATCTGTTAATTTCATAATGCTTATGTAAACTTTAATAAAATTTGGATTATCTGCATTAAACAGTATTACAACACTATCTTGTAAAAGTGTCTACTTAGATAAGTCACAGTTGGGGTTCTTTTGGTTGATTCCTCATGACATTTGCAAAGCCCCTTTATAGTGCTCTCAAGAATCACCTTAAATGGATCCTTACAACATCCCTCTAGGAAAGCAGGTTGGGGTTTACCATCTCCATTTTACGGTTGAGGAAACAGTCTCAGAGAGGAGAGTAAATCCCAGAGTTATGGAAGGAATAGGGGAGGAGTGATAAATCCTGTGGCAGGGACTGGGTCCCATCTCTATGCAGGTCTGGGAGCAGATCTCTCAGGTCCCTGGGTCAGTCTAATTGTGGTGCCCACTTAGCATTGTCCAATGCTGAGCCCTGGACTAAGAAGCAGTCCCAGCCCTCAAGAAGATCTTTCTGTAATTAGAAACATACTAAAGCATCCAGAAACAATATTCCACCCTCAAAGGATGCAGAGTACATTCACATATGTGTATTCACTTCATCCTAACCATAACTCTGAATTAAGTATTCTTATCCCCATTTTTCAGATGAGGAAACTAAGACTTAGTCTGAGACTTGCCACCTTAAATGAGATAGGTATTAATTTGGCACAGTCAGGATTGAAAAGCCAGATCTGTCTGACTCAAGGTGGGGTTTGCTGGTCTCATGTCCTGTGGGTCTCCCGTAGCCACAGCCAGTCTCAGGTGAAGACACACAGCATAAGGAATATAGGGTAAGGCAAATCCAGGGGAAGAGAAAAAAGTCAAAGAAGGCTTCATAAAATGATATTTTTATCTGGTTCTGGGCAAGAAAGATGGATTTAGAAAGGTAAAGGGAGCCAGCAGAAGTTACTCTAAGCAAGTGACAAGCCACAGGCTATGAGAGATATTTATAACCCATGTAACAAATGATTCGAATCCAGCATAAATCCATAAATCAATAAGAAAAAGACAAACCACCTATAGAAAAATGGGCAACAGATATGAAAAAGCAATTCACCAGGGAGGAAATCCATGTGACCAATGTATTTTAAAGTGGAGCTGCATAACAGCACAGGGTAGGGCAGGGCTTTTCAAATGTAACATGCATTCAAATCTCCTGGGTTTCTTGTCAAAGTGCAGATTCTGGTTTGGTAGGTCTGGCGTGAGACTTGAGACTCTGTATCTCTAACCAGTTCTCAAGTAATGTGGATGCTGCTTGTTCACAAACCACACTTTTGAGCAGTGAGGTTCTTCAGCCAGCCAGATCTGAATCCTGGCTCTGCCACTTTTTGGCTATGAAACTTGGACAAGCAACTTAATGTCTCTGTGCCTCAGTTTACTCATCTGTAAAGTGGAGATAATAATAGTCCCTATCTGCTATGGTTTGGAGGACTAAATGAGTTAATATACATAAAGCATGTAGTACAGCATGTGGCAAAAGTAAGTACTCAATAAATGTTAGCAATTGATGGTAACAGTAGGAATAACTAGCAAAGTGAAAATTAAACCACATAACATTCCACACCTACAAGATTGGCAGGGGTCAGGAAGTCTGGAAATTTCAAAGGCTAGCGAGATGGGAGAAACAGGAATTCTCATCCACCGCTAATTGGAGCACAAATTGGTACCGCCACCTTGAAGAGCAGTTTGGCAATATCAGGAAAATTGAAGATGCCCCTATAGTGTGACTCTAGATGTGTATGTGTGCGTGTGTGTGTGTGTGTGTGTGTGAAGAGCAGGAGAGATATGTACACTAAGGTGATATTTATGTAAATGATTTTTAAAAACCATAAAAGCAGTACTATATATTTTTTCATGCATATATATATACACATATAGTAAAAATATAAAAACCAGTCACTGGGAGCATACACGGCATATTCAGGAAACTGATTGACTCTGGAGAGGGAGGGGAAGAAATACAAAGGAGGCCTTCAATATTGCTATACTTAATAGGAAAAAATCTGAAGCTGAAATGACTAAAGGTTAACATTTGTTAATTCGATGATTATTTGTTACATTATTCTTCCTACTTTTCTGTATTTACGTTTTTGAAACTTTTTCTCTGGGGGGCAGGACAAAGAGGAGAAGGATGTTGGACCAAGTGAAAAGAGTGGGCTTGGCCTTGTGTTGGGTGGAGTGGGCGAGGACAGAGAGGTCCGCCCAATGGGGTCCTGCCTTTCTCCAGGACCAAGTGGAAAAGAAACCTGTTTTAGACAGGTTGATGGGAAAGCTGAAGCTCAGAGAGGTTAAGTGACCTATCCAAGATCACACAGCTAATGGAGGGTCCATCTGGACTATCAGCTCCAAAGCTTGTGCAGAACGAGCCCTGGCCCAGGGGCCCCAGCCAAGGCCAAGGGAGCCCAGCAGGTCCTGGTCACCTGCTGCAAAGGAAGCAATGCTCTCTGGATTAGGGCACTGATCTCTGTGTGGCCTTGGGCAAGTCCCCTCCCCTCTCTGGACCTTAGTTCCCCGTTTTGTAAAATGAGGCCATGGCACTCAGTGAGGCTGTAGTCCCTTTTTCTCTGCTGCTCAGAGGTTCTGGGTTTCCCTGAAGGCCCCTGGCAGCCCTGTTTCCACCCCTTTCAATTTCCTCCTCTAACCCTCACACAGCCACTACCCTAAGCTGCTGCTGGAACTCTCCATCCACCAGTCATCATTCACCTTGCTTTCAAATGAGACACACCTGAAAGCAAGACCAAGCAGAAAGAGAACTGCAAATCATAACATCAGAGAGCTGCTGATGGTATTTCACAGCCATCAGGCTGGTGGGAGTCAAAAAGTCTGATGGTACTAAGTGTTGGCAGAGACGCAATGAATGGACTCTCATACACAAAAGTAGAGTGTACATCAACTCGCAGAGGCCTGGAGTCAAAACTAGCCCAGGATCAAATCTCAGCTCTGCCATTTACTCACTGTGTGGCATTGGGCAAGTTACTTAACCTCTTTGAGCCCCAGTTTCCTCATCTGTCAAGTGGGTGTAATAATCTTACCCATCTCACAGAGTTGTGAGGATCAAGGGAGAGGATGGGTGTGCCGTGGCTGGCGTAGCACCTGGAGCATGGTGGCTGCTCAACAAATAACAGCTGCCTTCCTCCCATCCATCCTCTTCCCTGGAAGGTCAGGGTGTGAATCACAGGGGCTGTGGTTCACACCCAGGAAGTTCAGAGATTGAGACACCGGGTCCTCTCCTCCGTCTTGCCAAGACCCCCAGCAGCCCTTCCCTCAAGTGTCCTTGGTGACAGCCTGAGCCCTGGAGAGATGCGATGCCTCCAGCACAGTCAGATGTGGCTGTACCTGGACCGGAGCAGGACTCAGAGGAAAGGGCATCTTTATCATAAAGGAACACTAAGGAATCACAGAGTCAAGGAAGGGCAGAGGCTAAAGGGCATGAATTGGTCCAGGATTGGCCAATTGTCATCAAGTCTGATACTGCTCTCCAGTCTTACACCCATGCCAGACGTCACTAATCACCCTGACCTCGGAATCCTTCTGCACCCCATGTGCCAGACAGCCTTTACCAATCAATCACAGTTGGCAGTGAAATGAAATCTAGTCAGTGTCTTTAGCAGAAACCATGGGTGCCCTGCCCATACCCTTCAATCCTTCCATGTCAGGACACATCAGCCTAGTTTGCAACTGCCAACACTGGCATTGCCTCGCCTAGGGTAGGCCAGTGGTGCCAGGAATTAACACCCTCCACCTGTTCTCTGCCAATGACCAGCAGGAGCTGGGGGACAAATGCCCCAGTTCTCCACTTGAGCGCAGTAACCCTGAAGGGCACCTTCTCCCCAGCTTCCCCCAATGCCCTGGCGGGATTCAATTCCACTCGCCCACCGTGGAGCTTGCTTGATAGCACACCCCTTATTGGACCCTTCCCTTCCCTGTCTTACCTCCCTTTCTCCCCGCAGTGTTTCCTGGGGTCATTCCCAGTTAAATCTACTTGCCCTCAAGTCTTGTCTTACGGTCTGATTCTGGGGAACCCTAAACTAAAATAACCCCTTCATCTAGTAGTCTATACCTTTATTTTATGGGTGAAGGAACTCAGACCCAGAGAAAGGGAGTGACTTGTCCAAGCCGGAGCCAGTGGCAGGGTCCTCATGAGAACTCTGTTCTCCTAGCCTAGGGTTCAGCTCTTCCCAGTGCTACTTGCTGCCCCCGAGCGCTGCCCCTGCATGGGCACGTCCCACTCCCCTGCCCCCCATGGATTTGACATTTTATTTCCCAATGCAAAAGAAAGGGCTGGTCACAGGTTAAAAATATATGGGCATCAGAGGCAGGTTGCAGGGGGACCCTCCCTGGAACCCCAGAGCTCGTTTCTGGAGGTGGACACCTCTCCTTCTCCCCTGGACCCATCCCTTAAGCCTACAAGGCCTTGGTCTCAGCAGTGGGTAGACTGCTGGGGAAACTGCAACCTGCTGGGTGGATAGAAAGGGTTGTTCAGGGAAGCAACCAGCCCCTGCCCCTCCCCCACATCAGGCACCATCTTGGGGAAAATTAAAATGCACATTGCTACATTTTTTTAAAAAGTAATTTAAAATTATATTTGCTTTATCATTTTGGTGGAAAATGCATATTCTTTCAACCTATATTACCTATTTAGTTGAACAGAAGAACATCAGTGAGAAAATGGCTCCTGCTTTCTAGCCACTGAAACATTAATTCTAGATATTTCTGCCTGCATCTTCACACAGCTAGGGGCCTGAAATCCTTTTATCTTTTTTTTTTTTTTTTGAGACAGAGTCTTGTTCCATCACCGCAGGTAGAGTGTGGTGGTGTCATCTTAGCTCACTACAACCTCTAACTCCTGGGCTCAAGCGACCCTCCCGCCTCAGCCTCCCGAGTAGCTGGGACTACAGGCACTCACCACAGCACCCAGCTAATTTTCTATTTTTTGTAGAGACGGGGTCTTGCTCTTGCTCAGGCTGGTCTTGAACTCCTGAGCTCAAGCGATCCTCCTGTCTCAGCTCCCAGAGTGCTGGATTACAGGCATGAGCCACCGAGCCTGGCCCCTTCTCATCATTAACGTGGAAGAAAAAGCACATCCTGAAAAGTTCCTGGGTTTAAATCATACCTCTCCCACCTACTGTGTGACTCAGAGCAGTTTCTCCTTCCCTGAACCTCAGGCTCTTCATCTGTAGGATGGGGATGAGGATTCCAACCTGCAGAGCTGGAAAGGGCCTGGCTCGAGCAGGGCTGGGGAGGCAGTTGGGAGGGGACTACCCGCAAGGGAGGGCGTGGCCCTGGGTCAGGCTTCCTGCCAGCTCTCCACTAGGCTGTCCAGGTGACAAGGCAGGGAACCTGCTCTGAGTTCTCTGTACCCGGCCCCAGTCCCTGGAGACATGAACAAGGTCTTCCCCCAGGTAAGAGCAGGCTGGCCAGGCTCCTACGCTCAAGAGAGCAAACCCTGGGGGAGGAATGGGCAGTAGAGGGGACACAGAGAGACAGAGGCAAGGCAGTTCCCATCCTGCCCTGGGGCCCATTGCCAGGTTGTAGGGGACCCAGTAGGGGACCCAGCTACACAGCTTAAGTGGCCAGCCCTGGGAGGGAGGCCAGGGGAGAGCGTCAGCATTATGAGCAGGAGGGCATCAGGGAAAGCCTCACTGAGGAGAAGCTGCCCAAGCCAGGGTGGGACAAGAGAGAAAAAGGCATTCCAGGCAGAGGGCACGGTGCAGGCAAAGTGTGGACATGTGAAGCAGGCGTGATGAGTCTGGGGCATTCAGCATGTTGGGCTGGGGGGGACCTATGGTTCTTCCTAAGGCGCACGGTGACCCCTTCTGAAAAACTCCTCAGTCTAACACCCTGCGGCTGGACCTCACCCACCTAAGCCCATCCTCACTCTGTTCTCTCGGGCAGGGAGATAATGGCAACGCCGCTGCTGGACCCAAAGCCCTCCCTGGAGGGGCAGGTAAAGAGCTGGAGGGCCTGGGGCCTCAGCTGGGGCTCCCTGGTCTCTGAGCAGTTGGCTACAAAGCTGTCCCTCAGACCTCTGCCCCCATGTTTATGTCATCTGCTCCCAGCTTCCTGGCCAGCTGTGCTGACAGCCACTTGCTGGATAGGGCTATTCATTCTCTCCATGCACAAGCATTTACCCAGCACCTCCCATGTGCTGCCCGGCTCACAGGCGCCACGCTGCAGACAGTGCCCGCCTCTAACACAGAGAAAAGGGCTCCAGAGTCAAAGCCCTGACGCAGCGGGTGACCCGGGCAATTTTCTTTACCTCTGAGGGATAAAGTGACACCCTCTTTAGCTCTTCTCTGTGCTGCTGACTCACTGTGCAAGCAGGACAGTTATCTTCACCTTTATGAAACAGAGGAAGGGTGGAGCACACGTTTACTGAGCATCTCCTACGCCCTGTCTTGGCCCACATTTGGTCAGTGGGGAGACAGACCCAGAGAGGTGAATAATAACAGTGGCTGCAAAGCCTCGAGCCCCTGCTGTGTGCCTGGCGCGGTATGATCTCTTTCAAGCCTCAGGACGGCTCTGAGAGGGGCCCTGTTACGGGGCAGTAACAGATGAGGCAGCTGAGGCTGAGCGAGGTTGGGTAACCAGGCCAACGTCACACAGTGGGGGCGTGGGGGGAGGGTTCCAATTCGAACTGAGGCCCCTCTGGTTGCAAGGCCCCAGTGCCTTTGTTGCTCCACGCGGGCGCAGGCGTTTGTTTATTTCCAAGTCCTGGCCCAAGGTGGGCGTGTTTGTGGAAAGAATAGCCCCCTTTTCTCCATCTGTCCAGGGAGGGCATCGGCACCCAGGGGCTTTCTGGCTTTGAAGTGCAGCATCTTCACCTGGGTGTGAGCCTCCGTTCTGCCGGTTCTCCCTGAGTCTCACCTGTGACCCTACCTTGCTCACAGCCTCTTGCTGTGCAAATATTTGAGGAGTGCTCCTTGGCTGACCAGGACGCCTCCCCTTGCCCAGCGTCACGCAGTCTCCCTGGTTACCTGAGTTTACCCTGTGTTTGCTGATGATGACAGAGCCATCGACTAGGGCTGTAGGGCTAATGGGGTTCAGATTTATGCTGCACCTCCTAGTATTGTCTCCCTTCACACACATCTTGGGCTCCCACCACACCAGGCCACTTACCGTCCCCACATACCCTCTGCCCGCAAAGCCCTCTCTTTGCACCCTCCTCTCACCTGCCTGTGGAAATCCCACCCATTTTTCCGAGGACTCCGCATCGAAAATGTGAGTGGGCTGAATGGCAATGACGGAGCTGAGCCAAACCGGGGGCCTTCCCTTGCTTCCTGGATCTCTGGGTCACCATATTCACAAAGTATTCACAAAACACCCACTGTGTGCCTGGCTCTCGGGTCGCGTCCTTGGGATCACAGGGATGAATCAGACCTGCTCCTGCACCTTTCTCTGAGGCAACTGTGGCCTGGACAGGACAATAGTTCACGCTCTCCTTCATACATGTCCTTCTAAGTGCAACTGCAAACTTTCAGAGCACAAGGACCAGAGCCACAGCTACTTTTGTGCCCTCTACAGTGCAGGACACCTAGGAGGTTGTCGAAAAAGTGTTCTTTCATTACTTCGTAAGCAAGCGAGAATTAAAGGGGCGAAGTACGGTTCTATGAGAGCAGGACGTCTCCTATCACTGCTATTTCCGTGGTACTTAGAGTAGAGCTTGGCACATAGTAGATGCTCAGTAAACACTAATAATGGCCCACACTCAGCACTTACTACATGCCAAACACTGTTCTAATACATTAACTCAACAAGCTCTAATCCTCTTAACAAACTCTAAAGTAGTAGGGCGTATGGACGCCTGTTTTCCATACAAGGAAACTGAGGCACAGAGAAGTGAAGTGACTTCTCAATGTGGCCCAGCTAGGAAGTGGTGAAGCTGGGATTCCAACCAGCGTCCCGGCGGACTCCGGCACGGACGATGGGTTGGAATCGTGGAAAGGGCACAGGTTTTGGCATCAAACAGGTGTGGACTCACATCCCAGCTCCGCAAGGGGTGACCTGCACCTCTTCTTCTCTGAGCCTCAGTTTCATCGATAAAATAAAGGGTTGTTTTGAAAAATAAAAATAATAGCTCTGAAGAGTCTAATGTAGTTTCCACCCCATAGTAGGGGCTGGACAGGCAGGTGTCCACCTCTCCCTGCGTCCTGAGGAGGCTGCCCCTGGGGGAGCGGGAGAGGGAGGGCTGGGGAGCAGAGACAGGGTCCTCACCACCCGCCCTTGCCACTCAGCTGCTGTGGGACCCGGGCTAGGGATGGGCAGTTGGGAGGTGGGGATACAGGCAGAACCGAGGCATACTGTGGAGGGCTTAGGAGCCCCTTCTCCTGAAGAGCCCTCCCTGCCCCAGCCCACCCTGGTGGGGGATGGGCTGCTCACAGGGGACAGGGCGGGAGGGCCCTCCCTGGGCCCAATGCCTGTTGCCCCATCACTGCCGGCCACGGGCTTGCTTCCCACCCACACAGAAGGCTGCAGTCCCCTCTGCTGCTCACGTCGTGGGACCTGCCTCTCGGCCTCCATTCTGCTCCTGCTGGCAACTCTAGTGGCCCTCATCACCCTAGTCACCATCCTTGGACTGCCACCACGCATGCCAGGTAAGGGTGGTCAAGAGAGGGTGGGGAGGGAGTGGGGGCACAGAGAGATCGGGGAGCCCTGACTCTGCCTGGCTTCTGCACTAGGTGACTCTTGGAACATTCCTTAAGATGCATATACAGACACGCACAGAGACACCTGCACACACACTGACGTATCCCTGTCTCTGAGCCTCCATTTGTATATCTGTGACAAGTTCTTGAGAGGACCTTTCCAGACGCCTCAGGCTGGGTGAGGAGTTTCGTCTCAGCCCCCGCAGCCCCTGCACTTCCTATTCCCCTGGCGTGGCCACCCTGGTCAGTGTAGTCCATCTGTGTGGTCTTCTGCAGCATAGAGGACAGGGTCATGTGCAATACATCACTGCAGCCTCAGCATCAGTGGCGCACAGCCCCAGCACAGTCCCTGCCCTCATGGAGCTAACTCTTTGGAGAGCAATATGGACATGAATCCAGTAAGCATATCAGGGCAGTGTTCGTGGGGGCTCTGAGAGTCTGGAATGGGGTTCTGGCCCAATCTAGGAGTCTGGACGGACTCCTGGGGAAGTGAAAGGGAACTGAGGCATGAAGGGAAAGTAGGAATTGGTTAGTAGGGGGAGTGCCAGGGAAAGCACCGCAGGCACAGAGAACAGCATGTGCAGAGTCCCTGTGGGGAGGGAGAAAGCATTAGAAGAAGCGGGGACTGCAAGGAACCAGTGGACATGAAGGGCTGGAGTGGTGGTGGGGCAGGTGACCAGGACCTCCAAGGCTGCACTGGGGAGAGAGGTCACCATCCAGGAGTCATGGGAAGGAGATTAAGCTGGGCATGGGGTGTCTACCTTTGTGAGGGTTGGCTCGGTAGCCAGGTAGGGCAGGTGTAAGGGGACAAGGTGGGGGGTAAAACCTACAGTACGCTCCCTGCCTGTGCAGGAATGTGGGCACTGAGGGTAGATGTGAATACTTAAGGAGCCACAGTCGTGTGCATGTGTGTACGTACCTGTGTGTGTTTACGTATGTCTGTGAGTATACATGCAGGTGTCTGTGTATGCATGTACATGTCTGTGTGGGAGTGTGTGTGTCAGTGTGTGTCTGTGTGTGCAACTGTTGTCTGTATATCTGTGTGTGACTGTGCACCTAGGTGCAGATGTCTGTGTTTGAGCATGTGTGCATCAATGTGCATGTGCCTGTGTGTGTGTCAGTGACAATGTGATTGTCCCTAGGAGTTGGCCCACCTCACACTAGCTGAGGCAGCTCTGGGAGCTGAGAGGTGGTTCACATGTGCCCAAACACAAATGCACAAACCAGCTCCCACTCCAATTATGCACACATGCACATATGCACAGTCTGTGGGGCCAGGCTGGCTTCACACCTCATCTGCTGGTTTTTCCCCTTTAATTCTTTGGGGCAGCCCTAGGATTGGGTGTCCTACCCTCCCCCCCATAGGGGGCTGATGATGACACTTCACAGGGGTGTTTGGGGAACAACAGAATAAAAATGTAAAGTGCTTTGCAGACTGTGAAGTTGTGCCCAGATATAAGGGATTATGACATATGATCCCTGGGACAGCTCTGACAACCTCAACTGGTAACAGGAGATCCACCATTAAAACCACTTCATTGAATTCAACACTGTCCACAGAAGCTTCCTGTGAGACTGTAAATAAGTTTTCAATAAAGGAAAGGAACTTTATTGTGCACATTCTCTGTTCTATGTTTATTCACAGAAAAGCTTTCATTTAATCCCCCCATCAGTCCTATGGGGTGTGTGCTGTGATCCCCATTGTGCAGACAAAGAACCTGAGGCTCAGAGAGGTCGGGTCGTCTACCAAGGTCAAACAGCTGGCAAGTGGTAGAGCTGGGGCTTGAACCCCATCTATGGCATGAGTCCAGCGTGCTCCCCACTGCCCCAGTCCCTCAGGCCAGCTCAGGGTGGGGCTCAGGTGGGGGAACTTAGGCAGGTTCAATGGCAGTGATGACTTTGTGAGCACCATCCTTGACCCTCCGGGGCCTCCCCCTGCCCATTCAGGGGCCCAGGCTTGTGTAACACCGACAAACAGGACAGGCTTCTTGTGCCACGACCAGAGGAGCTGCATCCCGGCCAGCAGGGTCTGTGATGGCTTCCGCACTTGTAGCCACGGCGAGGATGAGGATGACAGCTTGTGCCGTGAGTACCTGCTCGGTCCTGCCCCTGCCCCTGATGGGCCTTCCCAGGGGTGCCCCCACAACTCTCCCTGCAGCCATACAGAAGCTCGACCATCTCTGAACATACCAGGCAGCCTCATTCCCCCATGCATTTGATTATATGGTGGCTTCAGCCAGGAATACTTTCCCCTACCCCATCCCTGTCAGGTACACACACTAAGGAATGCCTTCACTCTGTGCATCTCCATTCCCGGAGAACCGTATTCCTCCCTCAGGGCAGAATGCAAGCATTACCTCCTTCAGGAAGCCTTCCCTGACTCCCACATTAGGTTAAGGGGTTAAGGTTCCTCCTTTGGGCTCCCATAGCCCCTATGCTTCTCTGTGTCCTAGCCCTAGTCACACTGGTTGTCGCTCCTGATTGGCACACCTGCCACCCCCATCAGACTGTGGACTCCTCTAGGGCAGGCCTGGTCTGGGGCCTCAGTGCCTGGCACAGAGGGGTAACCAGAATGATTTGCTAAATGAATGGGTGAATGAATGAGTGGCAATACCTGGCCCCAGAACTTAGAGACCTGAAGGTTCTCAGGAGAAAGGAGATGTGGCTGTGTGGATAGGTATTAAAAGCATAAATCAGTGCCTGGACCCACGGCAGAGAGAGAGCCTGGTGAGTTGTAGTGGGTGGGTTGGGGGAGCTCATGGGGGGAGGAATCTTGCATCATAGACTCTCGAGAGCAGAAGAAATCTTAAAAGCATCTAGTCCATGCCCCGGCTCATACCAAATCCCCTCTATCACAAGCCCAACAGACTCCACGCAGCCTCTGCTTGAATACTCCTGGGATGGGGAGCTCACGACTTGAGGCAGCCACCTCAGAATTGGATGGTTTTTCCATGGAAAGATCTTCCTTGTCCTGGACCTAGGGCTGCCTCCCAGCAGTGTCCCTGATTGGTTCTAACTCTGTCCTTTCCTCAATTCCTGTCCCAGATAGAGCACGTTTTAATCCCTCTCCCATGATGGTAGCACTGCATGGATTTGGAGACTGCTTTCTTGCCTCCTGTGAGTGTCCCCTTCTCCAGGACACACCCTGAGCTCCCACAGCCAACCCCCTTGTGACCAGTTGCTGGTCCTCCCCACTCTAACAATGCCCCACAGGACCCATACCAATTGCCCATGTCTCTCTCCCTGGACAGGCCCCAGAAGCATCCATGACACTTCTGCTGGTCTGGCAAGTCCAAGGCACAAAGGCTTGTCCCCTCCCTCACGTGGGTTTTACATCTCTAGTGATGTGGCCTGAGTTTGTGGGAATTTTGGGGAGCCCTGTCACACTGCTGTCTAACACAGACCCAAATTCAAGAAAGGTGCTCTGACTCCCTCTCACAAGGTGTGTGAACCCTCCATGCCCTGAGCTCTGAGGCCCAAGTGTAAGATTTCACATTTATTCTTGTTATGTTCCAGTCGGAGGAGGCTTCCTGGAGGTGAAAGGACTTGAACCTGAACTTGAAAGTGGAATAGTTTTGGATAAATGTCAAGGAGGACTTTCTGGAGGGAGGAATAGTGCAAGCGACGGTGTGGGGCAGGAACACACGGGAGCCAGGGGCGGAGGGAGTGGCGGCTGTCTGGGTATCCTGTTGGCTGTACGGGGAAAGCACACTCCTCTCCCTTTGACTCAACCTCCCTCCCCAGGAAACCTTCTCCATGCCCTTCCTGGGATGGACGGGCGGTGACCTCAAGCTGCGGCCAGACGTGGACTTCTTCCTGTCTCATCTGTCCCTCTGTAGGCGACGTGCCGCACAGCCTCCCCAGCTTCCTCGTGGCCCACTGTGGAGACCCGGCCTCCTGGATCTACTCAGACCAAAAATGTGACGGGACCAACAGCTGCGGGGACTGCTCAGATGAACTGAGCCCAGGTGGGGGCCTGGGCACAGGCTGGGCTGGAGCAGGTGGCCAGGCAGCGGCCAGAGGGCAGAGGCTGACTAGGGAATGCCCAAGGTTCCTTCCCTGCATACCTTCCCTGCATCCTAGGAAGAAGTTTTCTACCTCTGCTTGAATATCACCAGTGCAGAGTACTGCTGCTTCTGGAGGTTCATTCTTCTGTGGTGGGGAACTTACCTCAAGGGCACAGATGAGAAAACTGGAACCCAGAAGGTGGCCATATGAGGAATATATATGTGGCACAACTGGGAACTGAACATGGGTTTCTCTCATCCTTCTGCACCTCCCAAAAACCCTGTGAGAAAAGCAGGGCAGGAATCACCGGCCCCAATTTATATTTAGGTAAATTGAGGCCTTAAGAGGAGAAGGAACTTAACACAACGAATGACAGGGAGGGAGTGTAGGTCTCTTGACTCCAAGTCCGTGGTCCTTCCACTGCCCCAGAGTTTCCTTTAAATCTCTTCCCTAGTGTTCAATCAACAAACATGTTCTGAGCCCTGATGAGGGCTGGGCCTGGTGCCAGATTCTGGTGGAGGACAGTTAGAATCAGGCATGTATCCTACCCCAGGACTCCCATCATGGTGATGCCAAAAGGAAGTGCTGGGGCGCTGGAGGAATCAAGGGAGACTTCTCAGAAGAGGTGGCATTCAAGCAGGCCTTAGAGAATAGACAGGATTTCAACAGGCAGAGGCTGGGTGTGTGAGGAGGAATGCTCACACTGGGGGTACAGGGCAAAGGAGAAGTCTGGGTGGCACCTCAGGGAGTCAGAGTGGGTTGCTGTGGCTGAAGTCAGGGTGGGCAAGGGAGGAAGTGTGGCAGGAGGTAGCGTGCACCCATTCATGTTTGAGCCTTGACCATGTGCCTGGCACTTAGCCTATCTTCCTTTACTTAAAAACAACCTTAAGCAGATGAGGAAACTGAGGCTCAGACAGATGTGAATGAGGTCGCACAGCCCTTGAGTTGTGGAGTCTTGATTCTCTCTGCTGCAGAAAGACAAGGAAAACCAGGAATATAGTCAACCCACATCAGATGGGGTGGGGCTATGGGGAGCTATGGCAGGTTTCAGAGCTAAGGAGTGCCCTGTGCATGGGGCATTCCAGGACACACCAACTGCTCTTCTTCCGGCTCTTTTTTCCCCAGTGACTTTGTGCCCACCCTGTGGCCCTGGGTGGTGGCGCTGCCCTTCCACCGTCTTCAAGTACTGCGACTGTATCCCGAGGAGTCTCTGCCGGGACCATGTGCAGCACTGCTCTGACTGGTCCGATGAGTACTCCTGTCCTGGACCCTGAGTGGACCACCCAGGCCAGCATGGAAGGCTGGCTGGAACGGCACTGACAGCTCTTCACATGAACACCAAATCCTAGAGCATGAGGGCAGGAAGGAGTCTTCGAAATCATCTTGTGGGATCACACATCATTTCGGAATAGGAATTGCCTCTCCTGCTTTCAAGTTGTTCAGCCTCTGCTTGAAGGCCTCCAGCAACTGGGAGCTCACTACCATGTTAGACAGCTTCTAACAAAGATGAGAGGACTCTGCTCCCACTATTTTAGTCCTGTCTTTGAGGCCACACAGAGGAAATCTGCTACTCTGCTCCAAAACAGGCTTGCAGATTCTAATCTTGCCACCCTTAGAGAGAAGATAAGTCAGGGCTTAAATGCCAAGCTGAGGAATTGCCCTTATGGATGGCACACACGTGAAGCGTATGCCACTTCCTGACCCTTTGAGACCTCAGGCAGATATTGCTGGGCTTGGATGCAACCTTAGCATTTTTCTCAACCCAGTTACCCCAGCAGGCCCCACTGATTAATCACACAAGATTGCACACGAGACAGTGTACTTGGCATCCTACCAGTGGGAAGCTGCCCCAGGAGGCTCTGAGCTGTGGAGACAAACAGCTGGAGAAAGAGCAGCTTGAGGAGCTCCTTACCACCCTCTGCCATCCTGTTCTCTACCCCACCACTCCCCACCCTCCACCCTATGCCCAGCTGCCCAGCTAAACAGCTCCGATTTCTTGAAGTTTGCTCCTGGAGTCTGAATGAGCTGTTTATCTGCATACCTTTCCAGCTCCACAACGCCCATGCCGGCAAGGATGGATATCCCCATTAGAAAGATAAGAAAACTGAGGCCCAGAAGGGAAGGTGACTTGCTCAGGATCATACAGCAAAGTCAGTGCTGGAACTGGGACTCAAACGTGGCCTGTGACACCCCAGCCCAGAGGCCTTTCCAGCTACCAGTGCGATTATACCCTGGCTGGAGCAGAGTCTCTGGGAGGTATTTGAAAATGTAGCTGGAGGGTCAGAAAGTATCCCACCCTTCTTCTGAAAGAAAGACTTGGCATCTGGCCAGTGGGAGGGTCCCGCTGAGGAAGACAGACATATCCCCATTGAAAATTAATAAAATCGGTTTATTTATCAGTTTCTTGTCAGTTTTGAACTGGAAATGGGCATCCAAGAGACTGGTGAGCTCTGGTTCATTCATTGCCTTGTTAGTTCATTCACTCAACAAACGGTCTCTGTGAACCTGCTTTGGACCGAGCTGTGAGCAGTGTGCCAGCCCCCAGAGGAGACCTGGATCCCAGCATATGAGGACCGCGGGGTCCTATGGAGGCACCTCCCCCCATGGGGGAGGCTGGGACAGCAGGAAGCGCAGGGCTGAGGGCACCAAGGAGGGGCCTCCGGGAGGCAGGACAATCACATTTCTGACCCTGACCACCTGAGGACCAGCTCTTAGAACAGGTGTCCTGCCTGAGGGATGGTCAGCCCTCAGCTCCGCACCTTTGGCTGAGCTTCTCTCCAGCTGCAGTGCAGGCAGGAGCTGCAAGAGCCTTTGGTGCATCCTTAGTTCTGACACTGAACCAGAGGAGCCTTCCTTCCCAGAGCAGGAGGCATTTGGGCTGGCTCTGGAGGGATGGAGAATTTCTGGAGGTGGAGGTGGGGGAAGGGGTATTCCAGGCTGAAGGGGCCCTGTGAACGCAGGTGTAGGGGTGGCAGGCTAGAGCTCAGCCAGGGACTGTCCAACAGCCAGAGAGGACAACATCGGGTGGGGGAAAGGAGCCGGGAGGAAAGGAGGTGAGAGGTGAGCAGGGCTGATCGTGGAGTGCACAGCATGTCACACTTCATCCCAAGGGGCATTAAGCAGGGAAACTGGATCCACTGTGACCTTTAATTACGGCAGCCCAAGAAAGAGATGCCAAGGACACAGACCAAGTGAGCAGAGCAGACGGGGTGGTCGAGAGCTAATTACTGGTAGAACTCATGGGCTTTAGGCCCCTCCTGGGGGTGGGGAGGTGGCAGGGTGGAGGGAGTCCAGTGTGCCTGGCCTCCTGCCCTGGGCTGTGCCCTCTCCAATAGGACAACAGTCTCAAGAGGAAGAGAGGGTTGACTCGGTCCCTGAGGACAAGAAAGGTCCAGAGGCTCATTTCAGCACTCAAATGCCAACATGTTCTGAATCGAGGACGCCCTGGGCGTTGGCCATGAAACCAGGCAAGATCAGAGCATGAGCCTGTGTTTGCTCATACCAAGTCAGCCTTGGTGGTTCAGGCAGGTGGAGAGCACCCACCTCCCAGCAGGGGCCGGTGGTGCTGCAGTTGGGCCCCTTGGGAGAGGGGCAGGTGGACCTCAGCAGTCATCCAGTCCTGGGCTTCCCCGGTGGCCTGTGGCGCTTCTCAGATAAACGTCCAGAGGCATGGGCACCATAGGTTGCGTGTTCTTACCCTCCCCTCTCCCTCAATCAAACCCATCCACATGCCCCTGGGGATTAAGATGCTTCATTTAGGCCGGGGGCGGTGGCTCACTTACGTCTGTAATCCTAGCCCTCTGGGAGGCTGAGGCAGGGGGATCGCTTCAGCCCAAGCGTCTGAGGTTGCAGTGATCTATGATGATGCCACTGCACTCTACCCAGGGCAAGTGAGACTCTGTCTCAATAAAACCAAAAACTAAGATGCTTCCCTTGGGGAAACGAAGGCCAAGACAGAGTTGTCTGAGTCCATTAGGCATGTCAGTAGCAGGGCAAGGACTAAAAGCCAGGCATCTAGGTGCACACAGGTAGCCTTTGCTGAGCGTTTACCATGAGGCAGGCACAGTGGTAAGAGCTTTAGCTTTAATCCTCACAGCTATGAGGTAGGTGCTGTTTTTAGAGTACCTAAAACCTCTCACTTAGAGGGGTGGGGCAGCTTGACTGGGGGGGACAGAGCCAGGTGGGCACATGCCACTGTTTTACACTGTCTCAGGAGGTCTGGGAAGGCTTCCCAGCAGAGGTGATGCCTGAGCAGGGCCGTGAAGGAGGATTCAGAGCGAGCCAGGTGGGAAGCAGGGGAAGGCCATGCCGGGTTGAAGAGATGCTGGGGCCAGGCAGGAAGGGGCACAGGGCAGGGAGGGCGCCTGGCCGCTGAGGGAGCCCCAGATGCCTGTAGCATGAGGAAGAGCCTTGGATTGTGGGCTGCAGCGAGGGAACTTGGTTCTGGAGGCCGCAGGGTGCCGGCAGAGGTTTTGGGCAGGAGGAACACATCCAATTCCTCCTCCTGAGGAGGGGCTGCTCTGCACATCAGGACTGGGGGCACAGTGCCAGCCTCCCTTGCAGGCCCCGAGAGGGAAAAGTGAGCTCTGGAATGCAAATGCCATGTGGAAACAGTCAAGCTTCGGGAGGAAGGAGGGGGTGCCAGGCGCTGTGGTGGGGCTCTAGTGGGTGTTCAGCGAGCACTTAGTCCACACCGGGCACCGCTGCAAACCTCTCCGTGTCATGTCTCTGGCATCTCATTTTCTGTAATCTCCGCAGCCACTCTGGGTACCTGCTTTGGCCATTCGCACTGCGCAGAGGCATGGAGAGATGAAGCTGCCTGCCGAAGACCAGAGGCACAGCCGGGATCCAGACAGGCCGAGCGCAGAGCCCATCGTAGCCTCGTGTTGTCTCACCCTCAGCCAGGTCTCCCTAGAGGGCCCCCCCCACCCCCGGGCCAAAGGGCTGCAGCCTGTAAACGGGAGGCGGCTGGCAGAAGAACGGTCTTTGTTCTTGTCTTGTTTATTGGTTCTTCCTTTCAGAAAGAAGCAGGTGCCATAGCAACCTCCCAAACAGCACTCCATAAGGTGGGTCCAGAAAGACACCCCGGCTTACACCACCGGAGAAGCCCGGCGAGAACTCAGGCAGCCAGCGTCAATATTTGCCATCTCCTAGCCTCCCTGGCCCCGGCCCCAAGATCAGTCCTTTAAGAACAACAGGTTTTTTGCTGTGCAAACACGCAGGGATAGATTAATGGAATTTAAAGTGGCTTAGGCTGGGCCCCAGGGTTCGGACTGGAAATCTGGTCTGGTTTAACCGTCTGCCATCACTGTTTGCTGGGGACTCTCTTTCATCCTTAGACTCATAGAACCGCAGACATTAGGGCTGGCAAGGCTCAGAGCCCAGTCAGGCTTTTGACAAAAGAGGACACTACTTCCCAGAGAGGAAAGGGACCAACCCAAAGTTTTACTGCCTGGAGGTGATCACTGGGATTCTGAGGGTCACCCAGCAACTCCAGGTCAAAGTAAAAGTGATTTCTCTGAGCCCTTTTATTTAAAAAAGTATAAAATTACATTCAATGAAATGCACAGATCTTAAGTGTATAGTTCCATGACGTTTTTAAAAAACAGCTTTATTGAGGTATAATTGACATACAATAAGCTACACATATTTAAAGTGCATACTTTCATAAATTTTGACACATGAATGCACTCATAAACTATCACAAGACAGTGAACATACCCATCACGCTCGAAGTTTCCTCTTGCCCCTTGGCAATCCCCCACCCCTCTTTGATCCTCACCCACATACTCAGGCAACCACTGGTTTATTTTCTGTCAGTATCGAATAGTGTGCACTTTTCTAGAATGTTATATAAATGTGGTCTACGGTATAAACCATTTTTTGTCTGGCATCTTTCACTCAAAATAACTATTACGAGACTCATCCGTGTTGTAGCATGTCCAATAGTCATTCTTTTTATTGTCGAGTAATATTTCATTGTATGGTTATACCACAATTTGTGCATTCCAGGCTGAAGGGATGTACTCTTCACTTGTCTATTCACTTATTGATGGACTTTGGGTTATTCCCAGTTTTAGTTATTACAGATAAAGCTGCTATGTACAAGTCTTTATAAGACATATGGTTTCATTTATCTTGGGGAAATACCTAGGAGTAGAATGGCTGGATGTGATAGATGTATGTTTAACTTTTTATAAAATCACCTGTTTACCAAAGTGGTTGCATCATTTTACATTCCTACCATTAGAGGATGAGCGTTCCAGTTGCTCTATAGCCTTACAACACTTGGTATGGTCAGCTTTTTTTTTCTAGAGATAAGGCCTCGCTTGTTGCCCGGGATAGTCCCAAACTTCTGGCCTCAAGCGATCCTCCCACCTCGGCCTCCCAAAGTGCTGGAATTACAGGCATGAGACACCACATCCAGCCTGAGCGTTCTTTATATATTTCAAATACATATCTCTTATCCAATATATGATATTTCTCCCAGTCTGTGGTTTGTCTTTTCCTTCTTTTAACAGTATCTCTCAAAAAGCAGGAATTTTTTATTTTGATGAAATCCAACTTATCAATTTTTTTCTTTTATGGATCATGCTTTTGATATTGTATTTAAGAAATCATTGCCTAACCCAAGATCACAAAGATTTTATCCTTTATGTTCTTCTAGAAGGTTTATAGTTTTAGGTTTTATAATTAGGGGGATGATCCACTTTGAGTTAACTTTTGTATATGGGACAAGGACTGGATCAACTTCTTTTGCACACGGAATCCAATTGTCCCAGCCCCATTTGTTGAAAAGGCAATCCTTTCTCTAGTGAATTGCCTTTGCACCTTTGCCAAAAATCAGTAATCCGTATATGTATTGGTCTGTATGTTCCATCGATCTATTTTTCTATCTTTGTACCAATACCACACTGTCTTGATTTGTGTAGCCTTAAAGTAAGTTTTGAAGTCAAATAGTGTTTGTCCTCCTACTTTGTTCTTTTTTGAAGTTGTTTTGGATGTTCTAGGTCCTTTGCATTTCTGTCTGAATTTTGGAATCAGCTTGATGATTTCTATAGAAAAGTTCTGCTGGGATTTTGATTGGGATTGCATTGAAACTATAGATCAATTTGGGGAGAACTGATATCTTAATGTTGAGTTTTCTAATCATATTCTCTCTCCCTTTATTTTGTTTTCCTTTAATTTTTCTCAACAATGTCTTTTAGTTTTCAGCGTACCAGTTTGCACATTCTTTGTCAGATTTACCCCTAAGTATTTCATATTTTTTGATGGTAAGTGGTGTTTTTTTTTAAATTTTAGTTTCCAACTTTTCATTGCTAGTTTATAGAAAGGCAATTAATTTTTGTATATCGATCAAGTATCCTACAACCTTGCTAAACTCACTTATTAATTCTAATTTTTTTGTAGATTCCATCAGATATTTTACATAGATAATTGTGTTGTCTGTGAATAAAGAGTTTTATTTCTTTCCTTCCAATCTGAATACCTTTTATTTCTTTCTCTTTTCTTATTGCACTGGCCATGTACAATGTTGAGCAGAAGTGGACATCCTCACCTTGTTCCTGATCTTGAGGAGAAAGCATTCAGTCTTTCACCATTAGGAATGATGTTGGCTGTAGGGTTTTCGTAGATAAACTTTATCAGGAAGGAAGATGGATGGCCGTTATTGAGGAAGTTTCCTTCTATTCCTAGATTGCTAAAAGTTTAAATCAGGATTGGATGTCAAATTTTGTCAAGTTCTTTTTCTCTGTTAAGATGATGTATGTTTTGTTTGTTAATGTGGTGCATTACATGAATCGATTTTTGAATGTTAAAATAATCTTGCTTTCCTGGGATAAACCCCACTCGATCATAACATGTTATTCTATTTATATATTTATATGTATTGATGTATTCAATTTGCTAAAATTTTGTTAAGAATTTTTGCATCTATGTTCATGGGGGATATGAGTCTGCATTTTTCTTTTCTTGTAGTGTCTTTGTCAGGTTTTGGTATCATAGTAATGCTGACCATATAGAATGGGTTGGAAGGTGTTCCTACTTCTTCAGTTTTCTGGAATAGTTTATGTAGAATTGGTATTTCTTCCTTGAATGTTTGGTAAAATTCACTAGTGGAGTCATCTGACTTGTAATTTTCTTTGTGGGAAGGTTTTTAACTACAAATTCAACTCCTTTTATAGATACACAACTATTTAGACTATTTCTTCTTGAGTGAGCTTTTGCTACCGAAAGTTCAGGCCTTGTCCCCGAGGCCACATCAGAAAAATGAGGACAAGTGGTTTGAGGAGAAGGAAAGAGAAGTTTATTATAATAATTTGCTGGCAAATGAGGAGGTTGGCAGACTCCCATCTCAAAGTACTAACGTACTGTTTCTGTGCAGAAGCACAGAGCTTTTAAAGGTTCTGATTAATCCCATTATCCCATCTTCGGCTAAGAAAATCTCGTGACCTCCGCCTGGGCAATTCCCTTGCGCCATCTCCTGTAGCACAAAGAACAAAGGACACTCTCCTGCCCCTCCTGACCAAGACCTGAGTCAGGGATGTAGGTTTTAGTTCTCAAAAAGGGTGAAGGGGTTTTGAACAGACAGAAACATTTTTATCCTTTTTCAGGCCATTCTCTCTGTTACACTTTGATGGTGACTTTCAAGGAATTTATTCATTTCTTCAAAGTTGTTGCATTTATTGACATAAATTTTGTAATATTCCTTTATTATCCTTTTATATATATAGAATCTATAGTAATGCTACCTCTCTCATTCCTGACATTAGTAATTTGCATCTCCATTCTTTTTTCCTGATCAGTTGGCTAGAGGCTTATCAATTTTACTGATATCTTCTCTCTTTTTTTCTTTGTTGATCTTGCTAGAAATATTGTACCATTCTGGGCCAGGCATGGTGGCTCACACCTATAATCCAAGCACTTTGGGAAGCTGGGGCAGGAGGATCACTTGAGGCCAGGAGTTTGAGAAGAATGTGTGTTCTGCTACTGTGGAATTCTGTAAATCTGGTCAAGCTAGTTGATAGTGCTGTCCAAATCTACTATACCCTTGCTGATTTTCTGTCTCTTTGGTCTATCAATTATTCAGAGAGGGATATTGAAATCTCCAACTAGAATTACGGATTTGTCTATTTTTCCTTGCAGGTTTATCAGTTTTTGCTTCATGCATTTTGAAGCTCTGTTATTAAGTGCATAATCATTTAGGATTATTATATGGTCTTGATTAATTGACCTATTTATTATTATGAATTAATCTTCTTTATCCCTGGTACAGTAGTCCCTCCTCCTTCATGAGGGATATGTTCCAAGACCCCCGGTGGATGCCTGAAACCATGGATATAACTGAATCCTATATATGCTATGTTTTTTCCTATACATACATACATACCTATGATAAAATTTAATTTATAAATTAGGCACAGTAAGAGATTAACAACTATAACCAAAATAAGACAATTATAATAATATACTGTAATAAAATTATGTGAATGTGGTCTCTCTCCCTCAAAACATCTTATTATACTCATCCTTTTTCTTGCGATGATGTGAGATGATAAAGTGCCTATGTGATGATGTGAAGTGAGGTGAATAACGTAGGCATTGTGAAGTAAATGGAAAATTCCAGAAATAAACAATTCATAAGTTTTAAATTGTGGCCGTTCTGAGTAGTGTGATGAAATCTTGTGCTATCCCACTGCATCCCACCTGGGTTGCTGCTCGTCCCTGAGTAGCCATCTCGGTTCTCAGATTGACTGTGATGGTGTTGCAGTGCTTGTGTTCAAGTAACCCTTATTTGACTTATTAATGGCCCCAAAGCGGAAGGGTAATGATGTAATATTTTCAGACCACAGTTGACCATGAGTAACTGAAACCTTGGAAAGTGAAACTGCAGATAAAGGGGGACTACTGCAATATACTTTGCTCTGAAATCCACTTGTCTGATATTAATTTAGCCATGCCAGGTTCCTTTTGATTAGTGTCAACATGGTATATTTTTCCATCCTTTTGCTTTCAGCCTTTTTGTGTCCTTATATTTAAACTGTGTTTCTTTTAGTCAGCATGTCATTTGGTCTGGCTTTTTAATTTAATCTCACAATCTCTTCTGCTTTTTAATTGGGATATTTAGGCCATTTACATTACACTTAATGTGATTATTGATATGGTTTAAATTATCTTGCTATTTGCTTTCTATTTGCTGCCATCTGTTCTTTGTTCCCTTTTTCATTTTTTTCTGATTTCTTTTGGATTAATTAAATACTTTTTACAATTTCATCTCATCTCCTTTGTTTATCCCCTTATAAACGAAAACTCTGTTTTATTCTAGTGGTTGCTTTAGGGTTTATAGTATAAATCTTTCATTTATCACGATATACCTTCATGTGATATTATACCATTTCACATATTGTATAAGAACCTAATAATAGTATACTTCCATTTCTCCGTACCTGACCTCTGTGCAATCGTCATATATTTTATGACATTGCTGTTATTCTCGTTTAAACAGCAAAATATCTTTAAAGAGATGTAAATAGTAAGAAACAGATATTATATATTTAGCCATGTAGTTATTTCCAGTGCTCCTTATTATTTTGTGTGTAGATCCATATTTCCATCTGGTATCATCCTCCTTCTGCCTGAAGGACTTCCTTGAACATTTCTCACAGTGTAGGTCTGCTGGTAATAAAATTTGTTCAGCACCTTAAAGAGATTTTCCCACTGTTTGCATTGTGTCTGATGAGAAATCTACTGTCATTTTTATCTTTGTTCCTCTGTATGTATGAGTTCTTTACCTATTCTGGATACTAGACCCTTATTAGATACACAATTTGCAATATTTTCTCTCATTTTGTGGTTTGTCTTTTCACTTTCTTGATGGTGTCCCTTGAGGCATAGAAGATTTTAGTTTTGATGAAATCTAATTTAACTTTTTTCTTTGTTTTTGGTCAATTGTATTTTTGGTGTTATATTGAAGAAGGCTTTATCTAACCAAGTCATGAAGATTTATGCCTATGTTTTCTTCTAAGAGTTTTATAGTTTTAACTCTTAAGCTATGATCCATTATGAGTTAGATTTTGTATATGCTATGAGGAAAGGGTCTAACTTTATTCTTTTATATGTGGATATCCAGTTGTCCAGTACCATTTGTTGAAAAGACTATTCTTTTCCCATTTAATTATCTTGGCACCCTTGTCGAAAATCAATTGACTGTAAATTGAGGGTTTATTTCTAGAATATACCAAGTAACTTTTTACTGGATGCTAGACATTTTAATTTTTAATTTGTCAGGTGCTAGATATTTTTTATTTCCTATAAATATTTTTGAGCTTTGTTCTGAGACTGCAGTCAAGTTACTTGGAACAGTTTGATCCTTTAAGGCCTTGTTTTTAAGATTTATTGGGTGGGAGCAGAGCCACGTTTAGTCTAGGCTAATTATTACCTAGGATTAATTATTCCCCACTACTGAGGCAAGGCTCTTCTGAATGCCATACCCAATACCCCGTGGAAAATGAGGTTTTCCAGGAATTATTCGCAGCCCTTTGTGGCCATCAATATTAGACTCCTCTAATTCTTTCAGGTAGTTCTTTCTTTCACATGATGATCAGTACTCTGTTGAAGTACCCTCTTCACAAAGGGGCACTCTGCATAACTCTGGAGTTCTCTCTCTGTACAGCTTTCT
Source organism: Daubentonia madagascariensis (assembly GCA_023783475.1). NCBI lineage: Eukaryota > Metazoa > Chordata > Mammalia > Primates > Daubentoniidae > Daubentonia > Daubentonia madagascariensis. Next base: position 5,176,259 of record JAKFHU010001129.1, read on the forward strand.
CTCCTCCAGCATTCTGTCCTGTGAACACCGCCTGCTTTGCTTTCCCTGAACTCTAAGTTTCATCGTCTCAGGTCAGGGATTCTGTGGGGCTCTGCCTATGCTCTTTCCAGGCAGTAAGCTGGAACAATCACAGGGCTCACCTCATTTGTTTCCTGTCTCTCAGGGATCATTGTCCTTTGTTGCCTGATAGTCAGTGTTTTGCAACTATTGCTTCATATATTCTGCTCAGTTTTTTGCCAAGCAGGAAGGCAAATCTGGCCTCCATTATTCTATCTTGGCTGCTTTCTGAATCCTTTGAGCAAATAGAGGGAGATGCATTTGTCTTAGTTCAGGCTGCTATAACAGAATATCATAGACTCAGTGGCTTAAATGACAGAAATTTATTTCTTGTAGTTCTGGAGGCTGGAATTCTGAGATCAGGCTGCCAGCATGGTCAGGTTCTTGGTGAGGGCTCTCCTCCTGGTTACAGCCTCATGTGGCCTTTCCTTAGTGCAGAGAGGGATGGGGCGGGGTGGGGATGGGGAGGGGCCACCTGATCTCACTACTTCCCAAAGGCCCTACCACCAAATACCATTACATTGGGGCTTAGGGTTTCAACATATGGATTTTGGGGTGACACAAACATTTAGTCCATAGCAGCTTTCTTCAGAGTTATTCAACCCCACTCAGTCCTGGTGGTCCACACTTTGCAGATTTATTCTCCCTCGTCCATCGAGAATACAGGCCCAACCACCATTATTTCATTTTATAGGCTGGGAGACTGAGGCAGTGACTCGAGCCTCCTATTCACCCCAGGTGGGAATGATGGCAGTGAATGCAATTAAGGCCTGCAAAATTCTCCATTTAGCCTGCCTTGGGACAATACCTGGACCTGAGAGTCAGTCTGGGATTTACACCTGCCTCCAGCCTTTCCCAGCACATGCCCCATACTGCTGAGCCTGTCTGCAAAGCAAGTTGCGATGTCTAGAGCACTTTATTCGGAGGAATGTTGTTATCCTCATTCCATCATCTTCATCCAGTTTCCCAAAGAGGAGTCCTGGGATCTGCCACACCAGATTCCTGGGGGTGGTGAAGGGGGTGTTGCTTGTTTAAAATGCAGATTCCTGGGCCCAGCCAGCTCTCCAGAGTCAAAATGGAGGAGTGGAGGTTATCTGTCCTTTTTTAAAAAAAGGCTCCTCAAGTGACCTTTGGGAACTTCTGAGAACTACTCATCCAAACGTTAGTCAATGATTTCCTTCTTAAGAGCTCCCATACTTGCTAGATGTGCAATTTTTTTTTTCTAGAGACAGAGTCTTGTGCTGTTGCCCAGGCTGGAGTGCAGTGGTGCAATCATAGCTCACTGTAGCCTTGAACTCCTGGGCTCAAGAGATCCTCCTGCCTCAGCCTCCCAAGTAGCTGGGATTACAGGTGTATGCCACCACGCTCAGCTAACTTAAAAAAAAAATTTTTGTAGAGATGGGGTCTCACTATGTTGCCCAGGCTGCTCTCGAACTACTGACCTCAAGCAATCCTTCTGCCTCAGCCTCCCAAAGTGCTGAAATTACAGGCATAAGCCACTGTGCCTGGCCCAGATGTATTATTTTGTTAAGCTGCACTATCCCTTTCTACTCCTAACCTCATGAGCATTATGTGTCATAATTTTTTTTAATGAATTAAAATAGTCTTTTTGACCATTTCACAAAACGCTTCAAGATGACCAGGGTAACTTGATAAGCTTTAGAGATTCCCAAGCCTGGAAGGGACCTTAAAGGTCATGGAATCCAACTCCAACCTGAGGTTTGGATTGTCTATGAACCAGCCCTGCCAAATAATCGCCCAGCCTCTGTTTGTACACTTCTGAAGACAAGGACCTTGCTACCCCTCCTGGTAGCTGTGACTTTAGAAAATGCCTTCTGCTACTGAATCCACTCTGTCTCTTTTTACTTAGTCCTCGATCCAGAACACATATCTGTTCCCTCTGCCCCAGGAAAGCCCTTCCTCTGAAAACACTGCCCATCTCCCTGAGGCTTCTCAAGCTGCAGAGGACCAAAGTCTTTGGCCATCCCTCCCGGGATCCAGGCTTTCAGGCGCTGGAACAAGTCTGCATGCAGAGCTGCATGTGGCTGCCTTTGTTCACCTGGCACTTGGCTTCCTCTTGCTCCACGTGAACCATTGCTGAGCTGGCACGGCCACCACACTGATGCAGCCTGGAGCCCTGGTGGCCAGAGACTGCTTTCTTTCTACTGGCTTGTTCCTTGCACCTTATGAACGTCTGTCATGTTGCAGTTTCTCTGATATTAAAAAGCTTCCTTCTCTGTCAGGTTCTCCTCTGCCTACCTTTTCAACCCCAAATCACACTGCTGTGTCCGTCTGCCTTCTTTGCCCTCTCGGCACCAGGGGTTACAGCAGAGCACCCCTCACCTGTCTGGGTTTCCACGATGGTGCATTGTCCTGGTTTCCTCTTTCTTTGGCCATTTCTTCTCAGTTGCCTCTTCCTCGTCCTCCCTTTAAATACCGCCATTCCCTAGGGCTCCATCCTTAGCCATCTAACTCAGCAGTCCCTAATTCTGAGAGGGCTGTTTTCTCCCCTTTGAGAATGTGATGACAACTGTACATCCTCTCTACAGGGTGGACAGAAAACACTCGCATCGAAACACATAATATTTTGCATACAATTCCAGGTTCTTAACCCAAAGCCTATTCTTTCCTGCCTGATTTTATTCTCACCCCGGCTTCTTCCCAATCTATTTTTCAGACCCATAGCTCTCTTGACCCTCAGACTATGAGATCAATATCCAAGGCCAAGTCCATGCGGTTCCACTGCTGAGTTCCCTGGCAGCAGTGCCTAGCTGGTGACAGGTGCTCAACCGTATGTACTGAGTGAATGACTACATCTCACTGCCATCTCCTGTCCTGCATCCTTCCGCCTCACCTCAGGCCTCACCAGACTCCTCACTAGTCTTTCCCTCTAGATCAGCTTCCACCTGGTTGCCAGCCAGAGGTATGCTTCTGAAACACAGATCCCTGACACCCCTCTTGAATTCCTTGCAGGGCTCTCTGTGATTTTCAGGATAGAGGCTTTCCCTAAAAGTGGTCCCTGCTGACTGCTCTAGCATCATTGTTCAACTTCCTCCAACACCCACTGGCCCCAGCCACCCAGAACTCCTGAGCGCCTCACAGGCGGGAATGCTGCTACTGCTTTCCACACTCCACAGGGCCCGAATTGCCTAGCCCCTCTCTTCTGTGATTGGCTAACTCACACTCATCCTTCCAAACTCACTCAAGCATTATTACCTTTTAGCAATCATTTCCTGCCTCACAGCTTTCGGTTACCCATTTTCTGCTGTGGACTCACAGCTCCCAAAGCATACCCCAACTGCAAAACACAGTACTGATCACACTCAGCTGTATGTGGGAATTCACTTGTCTGTTCCCCACTTAAGGACAGGGACCCTGTCTTATTTGCTTTGCCTAACAGAGCCCACAGTAGGTGCCCAATAATTGTTTGCCAGATGAGGGAAGGGATCTATGTATTAGGAAGGGCTCTTCAGAGAAACAGAACAAATAGGGTGTGTCTGTGTGTATATATCTATATCTATGATCTATGTCTATATACAGAGAGAGAGAAAGAGAGGAAGGGAGGGAGAGAGAGATTTATTTTAAGGAATTGACCCATGCAATCGTGAGGGCTGGTAAGTCTGGAATCTGCAGGGCAGGCCGAAGGGCTGGAAATTCCAGCAAAAGTTGATGCTGCAGTGTTGAGTGCAAAGGTGGTCTGGAGGCAGAATTTCTCGTTCTTCAGGGGACCTCAGTCTTTCCTCTTAAAGTCTTCAACTGATTGGATGATACTCAGTTACATTTTGGAGGGTAATCTGTTTTACTCAGTCTACTGATTTAAATGTTAAGCTCACCTAAAAAACACTTTCACTGCAACATCTAGTGGTGGTGTTTTTCTTATAGAGACAGGGTCACCCATGCTGGAGTGCAGTGGAGGCAGCATGTTCATAGCTCACTGCTTTGAACTCCTGGGCTCAAGGGATCCTCCTGCCTCAGCCTCCTGAGTAGCTGGGACTACAGACACAAGCCACTATGCCCAGGTAATTTTGGAAATTTTTTTGTAGAGAAGGGGTCTTGCTATGTTGCCCAGGCTGGTCTCAAACTCCTGGGCTCAAGTGATCCTCCTGCCTCAGCCTCCCAAAGTGCTAGAATTACTGGCATGAACCACCATACCTGGCTAGACTGGTGTTTTACCAAACAACTGGGCACCATATCCTAGCCAACTTGACACATAAGATTAACCATCACAATGAATAAACTTCTCTCTGAGCCTCAGCTTCCCCATCTGTAAAATGAAGAGCTGTGATAATATTCTAGGATTCTACAAAGAAATAATTATAATTAGATAAGATATGGATTATACTTTATAGTTATATGCACTTGCATTCACACTACACCATTTAATTCCTATAACAATTCTATTAAGCATGTTTGTTATTGCCTTCTTTTTTACAGATGAAGAAATCAACTCCAGAGAGGGGAAGAGATTTGTTGGTAAGTGGCAGAACCTGGACGAGAGCCTGGATTTTTCTGATTCCCAGTCTAGAACTAATCCTTCTGGGCCTGAAGAACCATCTTTGAGAGTTGATAGGGAGAGAGGAAGTTACCAGGAGCAAGAAGCTGAAGCAGGAGCAGAGGGGACTTCTACAGAAACTCAGACTAAGACCATAACAGTAAGATGTCAAAATGGGCCTGGTCAGGCTGACCTAGGAATTCCTAAACGTAATTTCCCTTCTCTAGTTGAGAGAGTACAGGTATGGCCAGGGCTCAGCACCTGGTGTATTAAGAACTACTAACCTGTGGTTTAGGATAACTCTTCAAAACGGTAAAGGTGGCAGCCAGGTGTGGTAGCTCACACCTGTAATCCCAGCACTTTTGGAGGCTGAGGCAGGAGGATGGCTTGAGGCCAGGAGTTCAAGACCAGCCTGAACACCATAGCGAGATCCCGTCTCTACAAAAAACTTAAGAATAATAAAATTAGCCGGGTATGGGTGAGTGCCTGTAGTCCCAGCTACTTGGGAAGCTGAGGCAGGAGGATCACTTGAGCCCAAGAATTTGAGGTTGCTGTGAGCTATGACTTGTGCCACTTCACTCTAGCCTGGGCGACAGAACGGCACCCTGTTTCACCAAAAAAAAGCAGATATGGCAAAAGATGCATTTTAAACATGGCCAAAAAAGCTGGGCCATTGCTCTTTACTTGCCAGGAGTCATTTAGTCTTAATGTTGCCAGAATATTCTCTTACAAATCTAATCCAAAGCCAGGACTTCATGTTACTCCCAGACCAAAGCTGCAAAAAGACCTGCAGCGGAAGTACTAGACACAGAGCAAGGCCTTCTAGTAAGGTATACTATTCGTTGTAACTGAGTATTACCTCTGTTTACTTACAGGACCCCAGAAGACCAAAGCTAAGTTGAATGCTAGAAGGGCAGTAGGGAGAATCTCAAGACCAGAAAAAAATCTGCAAGCCAACTCTGCAAGACTTGTCAAGAAGCCAAATGTCCCAAGCACTTTTGTGACTGGGAAAGCTTATCACTTGTTCTTTCTTTAACACTCCCTGGGCTTTCCCATTCCCTGGGTATTTCCCTCGGCCTAGAGGGTTCAGAGGAGAATCCATTTCCTTGCCTTTTTCAGGATCTAGAAGCCACTGCATTCTCTGGCTCTTGGCCCCTTGAGTGTGTCACTCCAACTCCTTGCTTCCATTGTCACATCCCCTACTATTGACTCTGACCCCCCTGCCTCCCTCTCATAAGGATTACACTGGGCCCATATGGATAACCCAGGATAATCTCTCCTTCCCCAAGATCCTTAATTTAATCATGACCACAAAGTCCCTGTTACCGTGCAATACATTCACAGGTTCTGGGGATTATGACATGGACACCTTTATGGGGCCATTATTCAGCTAACCACAACGGGTAATGGGCACATGGGGGTTTGTTCTATTCTACTTTTGAATATGTTTGAATAAAAATTATGAAAGAAAACCCTCTTTTTAACCCCAAGACCCCGGTTACCATCAGAATTTGGAATTTTTTTTACTCCCTCACATGGTAAAACGTCTTGAAATTTTTTGTAGTTCTTGTCTCCACTTCCTTGTCTCCCATTCTCTTTAACCTGTTCCAGCTGGGCTTTTAACATTCACCTCTCCTGCCCACCCAACCAAGGCCACCAACTCCAACTTGCCACATCTACTAGTCAATTATCTGTTCTCATCCGACTTGACCTCTCAGAGGCATTCAACACAATTCACCCCCACTTCTTGTTGAAACATTTTCATTTCTAAGCTTATATTAAATACTCCCCTAGTTTTTCTCCATCCTCCACATCTACTCCTCCCTGCATGACCTTACGTGTGGGAGGGCCCTAGGCCCAGTCTCACGCCCTCTACTTTTCTTCCTTTCTGTCCCTTGAATGTGCCGAGCATTTCTTGTCTTGGCTTTTGCACTGTTCTTTCCTTCCTGGAGACCCTCTTCCCCCAGATGTTTGCATGATTAGCTCCTTTTTATCACACTTCTCAGCTCAAATGGCATTTCCTCAGAGAGGCCTTCTGTGACCCCATAAATTAATTAAAAATATAAATTAACTTTCCCCATCTCTTATATCCCATCACCCTGTTCCATTTTCTTTAAAGTGCCTTACTACTATGTGAACTTAGCTTGTTGACTTATTGCTCTTACTTTTTGTCCGTCTCACCCTGCTAGAATGTAAGCTCCTTAAAGGCAAATACTGTTTTTTGCCTTGTTCAGTGTTGAATCCCCAGCACCTGGTACATGTTAAATGTTCAATAGATACCTTTTCAAATCAATAAATTAATGACTCAGGGTATTTTTAATGAATACATGGAAAGAAAAATTGGCCTAATATCAGATTCTTACGTAATTCTAACAAACTAAAAGATTCTGATTCAGTAAATATGGGTGCGGTCCAAGAATTTTCATTTTAACAAATACCCCAGAAGATGCTGGAGCACGGGTCCACAGACCACACTTTTGAGAAGCACTGATTTATTCATTCTTGCAAACATTATGCAGGCAGGCAGCATAGTTTTAAAGAGGTATGAGGATTAGCAGAATTGAGTCACTTGTTCAAAGTTCATAATGAGTCAGCAAGTGAATTCTAAGAAGACAGAAACAAGGAATTCTAATTTTAAAAAATAGCTATCCTTGCGCATTGTAGGATGTTTAGTAGCAAAAAAAAAAAAAATAGCTATCCTCACATGTAGGTTAAACGCACACAAAAGTTACCCCATCTATATTATGCTGATCATAAATTTTTTTTTTTAATTTTATAGTATTATGGGGGTGCAAATGTTTTGGTTACATGGGTCGATTTTGTAATGCTTGAGTCAGGGTTAAAAGTCTGCCTGTCACCCAGAGAGTGTTATTGTACCCGTTAGGTAGGTTTTCGCCCATCCCCTTCTCTCCTCTCCCCCCTGTTTGATTTCCATTGAGTTTTACTTCCCTCTGTGCACATGTGTGCTCAGCAGTTAGTTCCAAATTCTTTACCTTCATCTCAATCACTAAAACAAAGCCCAGACTTTCATAACTCCATTTGAAAGATTAGAATGGATTGCTCAGATCAAAACCAGAAATATTTGTTTAAAAGAATCACCAGCAGAGAAAAATGAGATCCTTGAAAGAAAGAAAGAATTAAAGAAAATGAAATCTTAGCTTTAAAAGTACACTGTGTTTATAAAAGAGAAGTAATCAGAAGTTGCTCTGAAGGGGTAAATGTGGAAGGAAGCTTTGCCTTCCAAAGTGATCAGAATGGGTGGATGTTTGAAGAGTAATTCTAGATGCCATTTTCTGACATAGCATCATACCCAAGGCAACAATGGAGTGGTGGTGGGGTGTGTGTGTGTGTGTGTGTGTGTGTGTGTGTGTGTGTGTTGGGGGCGGTGATCAAATTAGACTCAGGATTGACTAACAATATATGCCAAGTTCAACAAGTACAGATGGCTGTTGATTTGCATTCGGAATTTGGCAAAGTGTGCTACTGTCCACTCAATAAGACTTTAAAACTCTATTTTACAAAGACAAACAATCTGCACTGTATTTGCTTTTTTCATTTTATAAATTTCAGAAATCGGAGCTTTTGATACAATCCTGGGTAACAGAACACCTTTACACAGGTAGCACTTTGCTTAGCTCCAAATAACAAATAAACACATATCATATCTAAGATCTACGTATCTAAAGTCTACCTGTATTAAAATCCTGGTAAAATTCCAGAGCACTTCCAAATGTCAAACCAATGTTCTCAATTTCTTGAGGTATCTTCTCCCTTCCTTTTACTTGCCAGCAAGTCTTGCTTTTAGCTCACCTTTTAAAGATGGATGTGGTCAAGCAACACTGTCCAATAGAAATATAATGCAAACCACAAAAGTAAGCCATGTATGTGGTTTTAAATTTTCTAGTAGCCATACTAGAAAAATAAAAACAGGTAAAACTATTTAATTGCCATTTTTTAACATGTAATCAATACTTTAAAATGTAGATATTTTTCTTTCATACTTTAGGGTACCAAGTTTGAGACCTGATATCCAGCTTGTGTTTTGCAGCACATCACAATTTGGACTAGCCACATTTCAAGTGTTCAATAGCCACATGTAGCTAGGGGCTACTCCATTGGACAGTAAAGTTCTAGAGCAGGGGTGGGGAATCTTTTCATGTTGGAAGGCCGAATTAATTTAGCTACAATCCAATAAAGCCACATTCAAGAAACTTCAATTAGATATACTTAAATTATGTACATTATTTTGTAAAAATCTAGCTACTATGTACTTAATTTCAAAAAATGAAAACTATTTGTTAATTTTAAAGTTAACTAACTTAATGACTTCGTTGTGTCTGCTTTTTGTTGGAAAACATTTGAATATTTGGTTGCAGCATGGAGGTCTGAAGTTTCAGTTGATCCTCTAGATGGGTATCGGTCATTTGCGACCTTAAGGGCGTCTTGATTTGGGTTAGGTAGGAGAAGGTAGTTGGTAAGTGGTTGAAAAGCAAGGAAGCATTTTTCAGGCACACTGTCGAAGGCATGGGTATTCTACTGCATTTTTCCATATTTCAATTGGATCTTTCTTAGCATAAATGACTTTAAAATGTCATCTACTGAGAGCTCAATCAATTCCATCTGTAATTCTTTAGATGCCTTGTAAATATCAACTAGGTGAGGCTGAAATGCTAATTTGAGTGTGATGTCATGATTCTCAAAGTAAGTGAAACTTTCATTGTATTCTCCAATTAATAGGTCTATAACAGCTGTGTATTCTTCAAATGATTTGCATATATCATCCTGCTCATCAGTGACCTTTGCTAACTGGGGAAAATGTTCATCTGAAATTTCTTTTTGAAGAAGAAGTGTTTTGAAAAAAGATAGCTTTTTTCGAAATGCTTGGGTTTTTTTTTTTTGCCACATATCATATATAGACTTAGTTTTACCTTGCAAAGAAATATTCAAGTCATTTTGATTTGACGTGATATCACACAGAAATGCGGCATTCCTATAGAAATCTTCTTTCAATAATTCACACTGCTGATTCTGTTCTTCATAAAATTTAACTATCTGTTCTCACAGAGATAAAATTTTGGCTAACACCTGTCCCTGCAATAGCCAACACACTCTAGAATAATATGGCAAATCCACACTGAATACCTCATCCTTCAACTTCGGCATGTTACGAAGATGCTGTGTTGCATTTGCATGAATATAGTTAATACTACTTATAACTTGCTGCAAAGTGTCACTTAAAATAGTAGCTTTAGCACAGAGATTTTTGTTGATGCAAGATATAATGAAAAGAAATGAGAGCATCTGGATCCGTTAATACTTTTTTTATCTGTGCAATAAACCCTTCATGTTTTCCTGTCATGGAAGGTGCACTGTCTGTACATATGCTCACTGAATTTACCAAATTCAGTTCAATTTCATGACATTTATCTTGAAAGTTGTTGAAGATATCTATTCCCCACGTTCTGTTTGCAAGAGTGCCCGAAGCGAGTAACTCTTCATAGCAAAGAAAATCTTGTTATGACCTGAATGAAATATTAATATAAAACCTGCAGTAGCATCAGTTGATTCATCTAAAGCTATTGAATAATATATATTTTCCTTTCGAAGTACTGCATGAAGTTATTCTGTTAAGTTGAAGGCTAATTCATGCTGCCGATCAGTTATGGTTCTCCTTGAAAGAGGCAGTTGTTTGTACTTTGAAATGTTACTGGGGTCTAAGCATCCTAACAGCTTCAATCAAAAGATTCTTCGAACTAAACAATAATGGGGACACAAGTTATCAAAATCTGTGGGATATAGCAAAAGCAGTCCTGAGAGGAAAACTTATCGTCTTAAATGCCCACATCCAACAGACAGAAAGGTCACAAATCAGTAAACTAATGAATCATCTTAAGGAAATGGAAAAGGAAGAGCAAAGCAATCCTAAAGCCAGCAGAAGAAAAGAAATAACCAAGATAGAGCAGAATTAAATGAAATCGAGAACAAAAGAACAATACAGAAGATTAATAAAATGAAAAGTTGGTTCTTTGAAAAGATAAACAAAATAGACAGGCCACTTGCCAGGTTGACCAGAAGCAGAAAGGAAAGGACTCTAATAAGCTCAATTAGAAATGAAAAAGGAGAGGTCACAACTGATACCATGCAAATACAAAACATCATCTTCGAATACTACAAAAATCTCTATGCCCACAAACACGAAAACGTGGAGGAAATAGACAAATTCTTAGAAACATACTACCTCCCTAGGCTCAACCAGGAAGAAACAGAATTTCTAAACAGACCAAAATCGAAGCAGTAATAAAAAATCTTCCAACAAAAAAAAGTTCTGGACCAGATAGGTTCACACCTGAATTCTACCAAGCCTACAAAGAAGAACTGGTGCCTATACTGCAGAAATTATTTGAAAATATCCAGAAGGATGGAATCCTCCCAAACTCATTCTACAAAGCCAATATCACCTTGATACCAAAGCCAGGAAAGGACACAACAAGAAAAGAAAACTACAGACCAATATCCCTTATGAATATAGATGCAAAAATTCTCAATAAGATCCTTGCAAACCGAATTCAAATGTACATCAAAAAAATAATTCATCACGATCAGGTGGGCTTCATTCCCGAGATGCAGGGATGGTTCAACATACGCAAATCTATAAATGTAATTCACCACATAAATAAAAGCAAGAACAAAGATTATATGATCCTTTCAATAGGTGCAGAAAAGGCTTTTGACAAAATCCAGCATCCTTTTATGATAAGAACTCTTAACAATATAGGCATAGATGGCTCATACCTCCAAACTATTAAAGCCATATACGATAAACCCACAGCCAATATCATACTGAATGGGGAAAAATTGAAAGCATTCCCCCTTAAAACAGGAACTAGACAAAAGTGCCCACTATCTCCACTTCTTTTCAACATAGTGCTGGAAGTCCTGGCCAGAGCCATTAGACAAGACAGAGGAATCAGGGGCGTCCAGATGGGGGCAGAAGAGGTCAAACTTTCACTATTCGCAGACGATATGATATTATACATAGAAAACCCCAAAGAGTCAACCAAGAGATTACTGGAATTGATAAATGAATTCAGCAAAGTCTCAGGATACAAAATTAATACACACAAATCTATAGCCTTCATATATGCTAATAACAATCAAGCCGAGAAACAAATTAAAGATGCAATACCTTTCACAATAGCACCAAAGAAAATTAAATATTTAGGAACATATCTAACTAAGGAGGTCAAAGACCTATATAGAGAGAATTACGAAACACTGAGAAAAGAAATTGCAGAGGATGTAAATAGATGGAAAACCCTACCATGCTCTTGGATAGGCAGAGTCAACATAGTAAAAATGGCTTTGCTACCTAAATTGATTTACAGAATCAATGCAGTCCCTATCAAAATACCAACATCATTTTTTGCCAATCTAGAAAAAATAATTCTACGCTTCGTGTGGAACCAGAGAAGGCCCCATCTAGCCAAAGCAATCTTAAGCAAAAACAATAAATTGGGAGGCATCTATCTACCAGACTTCAAACTATACTACAAGGCTATAGTAACCAAAACTGCATGGTATTGGCACAAGAACAGAGACGTAGACCAATGGAACAGGACTGAGAACCCAAATATAAAACCAACCTCATACACTCACCTGATCTTTGACAAATTCCAGAAAAACGTACACTGGGGAAAAGATTTCCTATTCAACAAATGGTGCTGGGAAAACTGGATGGCCATATGTAGAAGACTGAAACTGGACCCACACCTCTCACCTGTCACCTCTCACAAAAATCAACTCACAATGGATAACAGATCTAAACCTAAGACATGAAACCATAAGAATTCTCGAAGAAAACGTTGGAAAAACTCTTATGGACATTGGCCTAGGCAAAGAATTTATGAAGAAGACCCCCAAAGCAATCACAGCAGCAACAAAAATAAATACATGGGACCTGATCAAATTAAAAAGCTTCTGCACAGCCAAGGAAACTATCACTAGAGTGAACAGACAACCTACAGAATGGGAGAAAATATTTGCATGCTACACCTCTGATAAAGGGCTGATAACCAGAATCTATACAGAACTTAGGAAAATCAACAAGGAAAAATCAAACCACCCTATTAAAAAATGGGCAAAGGACATGAACAGAAACTTTTCCAAAGAAGACAGAATAATGGCCAGCAAACATATAAAAAATTGCTCAACTTGTCTAATCATCAGGGAAATGCAAATCAAAACCACAATGAGATATCACTTAACTCCAGTGAGATTGGCTCATATCAAAAAATCCCCAAACAACAAATGTTGGCGGGGATGTGAACAGATAGCAACACTCATACACTGCTGGTGGGACTGCAAATTAGTACAACCTCTATGGAAAGTAATATGGAGATACCTCAAAGAATTAAAAGTAGAATTACCATTTGACCCAGCAATCCCACTACTGGGTATTTACCCAAAGGAAAAAAAGACATTTTATAATAAAGACATCTGCTCACGAATGTTTATAGCAGCACAATTCACAATTGCAAAGATGTGTAAACAACCCAGGTGCCCATCAATACACGAGTGGATTAATAAAATGTGGTATATGTATACCATGGAGTATTACTCAGCAATAAGGAACAACAGTGAATTAACACATCTGGTATTATCCTGGTTGGAGCTAGAACCCATTCTTCGAAGCGAAGTGTCACAGGAATGGAGAAACAAGCACCACTGGTACTCACCATCAAATTGGTACTAACTGATCAACACTTACATCACACAGGGCAATAATACTCATCAGGGGGCGGGCAGGCGGGAGAGGGGTGGAGGGGATGGGAAAAACTCTCACTGAATGGATGCGGGGAGCACAGTTTGGGGGATGCCCACGATTGTAGCTCTGACACGGGTAGTGCATGGGCAATATATATAGCCAAAGTGTTGTACCCCCATAATATTCTGAAATAAAAAAAATAATAATAATGCATTGTTTCACAATTTCTACATCACTGAATGGCTTCCCTTTTTCCCCAAGTATATAAGCTATTTTATAAGTTGCTTCAGTGGCATTACTTCCAGGTCTTATTGCTGCTTGAAAGAATTGTCTTTGCTTTTGCTTTTCATCTTTTAATTTCTGCACTACAACCTTTCACACCTCTCCCTCTAATTTAAAATATCTGCGGTCCTTATGAGTGTTATAATGCTGATGTGCATTCAATTTCTTTAATGTTGATACTGCAGTATCACAAAGCAAGCAAATCATCTTATCTTTAGCAGAAACAAGATAACATTGCAATTCCCAATCCTCATTAAAAAATCTGTTTTCTTCCTTCAGTGTTCTCCTGGTCTCCTTTGACATGATGGGCTGTTAAGCAGACAGAATTTAAAAATACTGTGGAGCTGTGCAACTATCCACAAATTCCACTTCAAACAGAAACACAGTGCACTGTTGTCAAAAGCTGGTAACAGACTGGCATACTCAACCCCCATAAACTCTCACCAAGCAGCCTCGTGTGGTAGTGGCACCAGTTAGGCAGGGGATCATGAGCGTAGCAGCCGTCAATTTAGCCCTATGGCTTACTAATGTTCTAATTGTGCTGGTCAATCTGGGAGGATTATTTTGTTGAAACTTATTTTACTCTTTGGTATTTTAAATACATTCATTTAAAAAATAAAATAAAAATATCAAAGACAAACAAAAATGCATTAACAAAAATAAAAGGATTTATTCTGTAAAATTTGGATTTAGTCAAAAGGCAGCACTTAAGGACCACAGATTCTCCACCCCTGGTCTACAGCCTTGCTACTCATAGTGTGTTCCACAAATTAGAAGCATTGGTATCACCTGGAAACTTGTTAGAAATGCTGAGTCTTAAGCCCCACTCCAGACCTACTAAATCAGAATCTGCATTTTAACAAGATCCCCAGATGATCTGCATGTACAATAAACTTGAGAAACATTGGTTTAAGGCAGAGGTCAACAAACTATGGCCTGCAGCCACCTGTTATTGTACATAAAATTTCACTGGGATACAGCCACACTCATTCATGTATTGTGCATGGCTGCTTTTGTGCTACAAGGGCAGAGCTGAGTAGTTGCAACAGAAACCTTATGGCCTGCACAGCCTAAAATATTTACTACCTGTCCCTTTCCCAAAAGTCTGTCTAAAGGAAGGAAGAGCCTCTGCCTCTTTCTCAGGCAAGTCACTGGTCTCAGTTACTTGTGCAACTATTATGAAGATGCCAGTGGTTTACTCAATAGACTTAATAGTTGGGATTTTAATAAATGGTAACTATTATTTAAGAAGGCAATGTAACAGAATGGTCTTGGGAGTTGGATGGAAAGGAGTATAAATTCTGACTCTGTCACTCAAAAGCTCTGTGAACAAGTCATTTAACTTCAGGCTAAGTGATTTTTTTTCTTAACTGCAGTAACTATTTTCCATGGTTGTTGTGAGGACAGGACATGGCACATAGGGGGCATTTAATAAATGGTAACTATTAATATATTCATAGATATATTCTGTTGGCTAGGCCAAATTGTAGTACAGCATACTTCCTTTCATTGTGCTTTGCTTTGTTGCACCTTATGTATTGTGTGTTTCTTACAAATTGAAGGTTTGAGGTAACCCTGTGTCGAGCAAGCCTATCAGTGCTATTTTTCAAACACAACATACTCACCTGGTGTCTCTGTGTCACATTCGGTAATCCTCGTAATATTCCAACTTTTTCATTATTATTATAGCTGTTATGGTGATCTGTGATCACTGACCTTTGATGTTACTATTGTTATTGTTTTGGAGCATCAAGAAACACGTCCACATAAAACGGAGAACTTAATTGATAAATGGTGTGTGTGTTCCGACTGCTCCACCCACTAGTCATTCTCCCATCTCTCTCCCGCTCTGTGCGCCTCCTAGTCCCTCAGATACAACAATATTGAAATCAGGCCAATTAATAACCTTACAATGGTTTCTAAGTGTTCATTCAAGTGTGAGGAAGAGTCACATATCTCTCACTTTAAATCAAAAGCTAGAAAAGGATTAAGCTCAGTAAGGAAGGCATGTTGAAAGCTGAGACAGGCTGAAAGCTGGGCCTCTTGCACCAAACAGCCAAGTTGTGAATGCAAAGGGAAAGTTCTTGAAGGAAATTAAAAGTGCTACTCTGAAGAACACACAAATGATAAGAAAGTGAAATAGCCTTATTATTGACATGGAGAAGGTTTTAGGGGTCTGGATAGAAGATCAAACCAGCCACGACATTCCTTCAAGCCAAAGCCTAATTCAGAGCAAGGCCCTAACTCTCTTCAATTCTATGAAGGCTGAAAGAGGAGATGAGCTGCAGGAGAAAAGTTTGAAGCCAGCAGAGGTTGGTTCATGAGATTTAAGGAAGAAAGCTGTCGCCATATGTAAAAGTGCAAGGCGAAGGCCCAGAGTCAGTCCTGTGAACTAGCCTGAGGTGGCAGGTGGCAGTGGTGGCAGGACCGCTGTGGTGCCCGTAGTAGTGACCCAGAGGGAGAATGAGGCGACACTGGCTGCTGGGACCTGGTGACAGCATGAGAGGTACTAGGTTTTGACAAGTTTGCATCATGCACGAGTATAAGCAAGTTGTTCCTGGCTTAAGAAGTGCTGGAAAGTCTGCTCTCATTATACTATTTGTTCAAGGAATTTTTGTTGAAAAATATGACCCTATGATAGAAGATTCTTACAGAAAGCAAGTTGAAGTAGAGGCACAACAGTGTGTGCTAGACATCTTGGATATTGCAGGAATGGAACAATTTACAGCAACAAGAGATTTGTACATAAAAAAATCACAGCACAGTCCACATTTAGTGATTTACAAGATTTGAAAGAACAGATTCTTCGAGTTAAAGACACTGATGACATTCCAATGATTCTAGTCGGTAATAAGTGTGGCTTAGAAGATGAAAGAGTTGTAGGAAAGGAACAAGGTCAAAATCCAGCAAGATAAGGGAACAACTGTGCATTCTTAGAATCTTCTGCACAATCAAAAATAAATGTTAGAGATTTTTTATGACCTAGTGCAACAAATTAACAGAGAAACTCCAGTGCCTCCCAAAAAATCATGCCAGCTGCTTTAATACAATAAATATATTGTATCTCTGAGCGAGGTTGGCCAATTCGACAGTACCAAACTTTGTTAAACCTATCAATATCTTAAATGGACTTTCCTGTGGTGGTACCCTTTAAGAGGTGGATGAAAGCTACTGTATTAGTTTGCACATTCTAATCACTTTCCAGTATCACAAGAGAGATTTTTCTTTATATAATAGTCATAGTGTATGTAGCTGGTAAAACCAGAGGCTACATCCAGTATTACTGCTAAGAGACATTCTTCATCCACCAATGTTATACATGTATAAAAATGGTGTACTGTATACTTTAACATGCCCCATACTTTGTATTGGAGAGTACAATTATGTAAATCCTAAAAGCACCACTATTTTAGCATAATAAAAGACTAAAGACCTCCTATATAGACTACACCAGATAACTTCACTTCTCTGATACTCGTAGCTTACTGTAATTTTTTTAAAAGAAATTCAAGGTTATTATCATTGTAAGATACAAGCACTTTATGAAACAAGCACTTTAACACAGGTAGTTTTTAAAAATTTTAAAAAATCTATGGAGACAGTAATCTTGTTTTTAAAATACCATAGTCCTTTCAGTACAATGTCTTAAGATTAAAGAAGCTGCCTTTAATTCTGTTGGGAAGGAAATGTTCAGATTTTTCAAATCTCTTATTATACATTTCCTTTTTTGTTTACATAGGGAACAATGTTTATAGTTGTGAGTACAGTGGAGGTCTACAAGAAGTGTATATTTTCAAATAAATTTTTAAGGATTTAACAATGTCTGTAAGTCATTTCAGGCTTCTGCAGCTGTAGATTCTCACTGTGAATTCCTTGCTTGCTCATGCATAAGTGCATTTACAATACCAAATATACAGGTTTATTATTTCTGCTTTGTTAGTGATTGTTTCACATGTGCAACGTTTTGGTTGAGATGTTAAATGGTAGATGAGTACTGTAGATGTGAATGTGGGAAGTAATTTTACTCATGTAATTGGTCAGAAGGCCTAATATGCAGTAACTATTGCTGTTATATTTAACAATGCCTTGTTGCTTTATATGCATTAACATTTGGATGTAAAGATCGTGTATCTATCCAACAAGGAGCCACAGTATTTAAATTGACCAATCTTATGTTACAACTACTTTGAAGTGACCAAATGTAAACTAAAAGCCTTAATTAAAGTGGTACAATTTTGTACAACTTAGCATCAGCAGTTCAATGAATTTGGGTTGCCATGCAAGGGCTTGCATTAAAAAAGAAAAAAGTGGGCTGGGCGCAGTGGCTCATGTCTGTAATTCTAGCACTTTGGGAGACAGGGGCAAGAGGATCAGTTGAGGCCAGGAGTTTGAGACCAGCCTGAGCAACATAGTGAAACCCTGTCTCTACAAAAAATAGAAAAATTAGGTGGGTGTGATGGGGAGCGCCTGTAGTCCCAGCTACTTGGGAGGCTGAGGCAGGAGGATTACTTGAGCCCAGGAGTTTGAGGTTGCAGTGAGTTATGATGACTGATGATGCCACTGCACTCTAGCCCAGGCAACAGAGTGAGACCCTATTTCAAAAAAATAAATAAATAAATGAGAAAAGTGTAAAGTGAAGCAGCAAGTGCTGATGGAGAAGCTGCAGAAAGTTATCTAGAAGATCTAGCTAAAAGAATTGATGAAGGTGGCTATACTAAACAAGATTTTCAATATAGACCAAACAGCCTTCTATTTGAAGAAGAAGATGCCATCTAAGATTTTCATAGTTAGAAGTCAATGCCTAGCTTCAAAGCTGGCTCTCTTGTTAGGGTCTAATGCAGCTGGTAACTTTAAGTTGAGGTCAATGCTCAATAACCATTCCGAAAATCCTAGGGCCCTTAGGAATTATGCTAAATCTCCTCTGCCTGTGCCCTGCAAATGGAACAACAAATCCTGGTTTACTGAATATTTTAAGCCCACTGTTGAGATCTACTGCTCAGGAAAAAAAGACTCCTTTCAAAATATTACTGCTCATTGACAATGCACCTGATCACCCAAGGCTCTGATGGACATGTGCAAGATGAATGTTGTTTCCATGCCTGCTAACACAACATCTGTTCTGCAGCCACGGATCAAGGACTAATTTTGACTTTCAAGTTTTATTATTTAAGAAATACATTTAATAAGGCTATAGCTGCCATAGATAGTGATTCCTCTGATGGATCTGAGCAAAGTAAATTGAAAACCTCTGAAAAGGATTCACTGTTCTAGATGCCATTAATACTCACGATTCATGGGAGGAGGTCAAGATATTAACATTAAGAAGAGTTTGGAAGAAGTTGATTCCAACCCCCATGGATGACTTTGAGGGGTTCAAAACTTCAGTGGAGGAAGTAACTGCAGATGTGGTGGAAACAGCAAGAGAACTAGAATTAGAAGTGGAGCCTGAAGACGTGACTGAATTGCTGCAGTCTCATGATAAAGCTTGAATGGATGAGGACTTGCTTCTTACGGATGAGCAAAGAAAGTGGTTTCGTGAGATGGAATCTATTCCTGAATCTCTATGAATTTGACTACTCCTGCCAAAGATGCTGTGAACATTGTTGAAATGACAACAAAGGATTTAGAATATTACATAAACTTAGTTAACAAAGCAGCAGGATTTGCAAGGACTGATTCCAAATTTGAAAGAAGTTCTCCTGCAGATAAAATGCTATCAAATAGCATCACGTGCTACAGAGAAATCTTTCTTGAAAGGAAGAGTCAAACTTCATTATTGTCTTATTTTAAGAAATTGCCACAGCCACCTCAAACCTTCAGCAACCACCACCCTGATCAGTCAGCAGCCATCAACATGGAGGCAAGACTCTCCACCAACAAAAAGATCATGACTTGCTGAAGGCTCAAGTAATCATTAGCATTTTTTAACAATAAAGTATTTTTAAATTAGAGTATATACACTTTTTTTTAGATATAGTGCTATTGTACACCTAATAGACTGTCATATAGTGTAAAGATAACTTTTATATGCACTGGGAAACCAAAAAATTTGTGTGACTTGCTTTATTGTGACATTTGCTTTATGGTGGTGGTCTTGAACAGAACCCACAAGATCTCTGAGGTATGCTAAGCTGCCCTGTTAGTTCACCTGGCCTTCATTCCCAAACCAGTATGTATTTCCTGTGGCTCAGTCAATAATCTACAAGCAGAACTTAAGGACAGCAAAAATGTTTATTTGAAAAAATTACTATGTATTGAAAATATACATTAGAAATTACTATGTACTTCCATAGCATTCCCCTCCCCCACCACAAAAGTAGAAATATCTGCTTACTATGCTAATGCCATAGGTAAATTCAAACAAAAAGTAAATCAGCATCAGTCCCCTTTCCTCATACATTAGAGCTGGGGGGAAAAAGGTCAACTTGCATCAGCCAATCAATAGGAATTTAACAAATCCCAGTCTTCCACAGCAAGACACACATATTTCTGCTTTGAAGACTGTGAAGAGTTATTCTGTTCCTTCTCTGACTCCTCAAAAGCTCTCTTTTTGCTCTTCTTTGACTCCTGGCTTGAGACAGCCTCATGTTTCAACAATGGCCCATGGCAGTCCGGGACTTTCTCTTTATAGAACTGTAGTTTCTCGGAAGAGTTCTTGTGGGTGTCTGCCAGGGGACACTTCACAGGGGCTTCTGCTCGAGCCCGCTTCCCATCTGTAAGAGTGACAGGAGGGACGGGTGATAAGTTCACTACGCTGGCATGTTAACGCCTGCATCAGTCAAGAAGGGTTACCCCAGGGAAATGACAAAGGCCTAAACAGGGTGATGTTTGCATTGATTTTATGTTGTCGAGTGCCCTGTGAGGTAGCAGTGGCATGTGGGCTAGCACAGGTTGAAGGTGAAGAAGACTCATATAGGAGTTTGACAGATTTGGATTCAAATCCCAGATCTGCCTCTTCCTGGGTAAGTGACCTTGGACAAATGACTTGTCTCAGATTCAGTTTTCTCATCTTTATAGGGCACAAAACCTATTTCATAAGGGTGATATGAAGATAAATGAAATCATGCATATAAAGCACTAAGCGCAATGCCCGGCACACACTAAAAGCTCAAAAAATATGGGGGCTGGGTGCAGTGGCTCACGCCTGTAATCCCAACACTTTGGGAGGCCGAGGCAGGAGTATCGCTTTGGGGCCAGGAGTTTGAGACCAGCACAGGCAACATAGCAAGACTCCATCTCTACAAAAAAGTTTTAAAATTTTAAAAAACGTTAGCTGTTATTATTCAAAATCTGGACTTGACTCTGTCTTCTAAGAGCCAAATTTGTGACATAACTCTAGCAAACAATACAACCTTATTCTATATTTTTGGGTATGCCCTACATTCTTATTTTGCTACGTTTGTGTTTCCCTCACTTTGACTTCATTACTTAATTCCTCTTTTTTAAAAACTATAGTAAAATATACACAACCTGAAGTTTACCATTTTAACCATTTTGAAGTGTATAATTCAGTGGTGTTAAGTACATTCACACTGTGGTGCAATCATCACCACCACCATCTAGCTCTAGAACTCTTCTTATCTTGCAAAACAGAAACTCTGCACCCATTAAACAATAACTTTTCCCTTCCCCCTAGTCCCTGACAACCATCATTCTACTTTCTCTATGAATTTAACTAGGTACCTTATCTAAGAACAATCATACAATATTTGTCCTTTTGTGACTAGCTTATTTCACTTAGCATAATGTCTTCAAGGTTCATCCATGTTGTAGCACATGACATTTCCTTACTTTTTAAGACTGAAATATATTGTATGTATATTCCACATTTTGCTTACCCATTCCACAGTGCTGATGGACACTTGGGTTGCCTCCACCTTTTGGCTACACTTAATTCCTTTTTAATCTTCTGTACTCTATCTACTTTTGTGCCTCCACAAATCTTTTTTAGAACAAGATGGAATATAAATAAATGATTTTAAAAAGCTATCTTCCTGGTGCTGGTGCTCAAAGCTAAGTGTGAACTTACACTGTAAGCTATACTGAGGGAATGTAAGTCTTGGTGATCATAAAATAGTCAATACTATCATTAATTTTCCCACTGAGAGAAGACAGGCTAACTGCTTTAAGGGTGCAAACAACCTAAGGGCAAAAAACTCCAAAGAAAATGGAATTTCTCACAGAAGTGCTGAGCTGCTGTTCGAGACTCTGAGGTTTCCCGTGGCTTCACAGCTTCTGCAGTCACACGCTCCCACTGTAGAACGATCTGAAACGTTTTGGGAAAGATTTGAATCTGAACAAAATCTCAAGCTTTTAATCTCAAAAGCCTTTCTCATTCCCCCTTGCTCCCTTTCCATAAACACAAACTCTCGTGGTAAATTTCACTTCAGATGATTGGTGACAGAATAAGAACCAAGTCAAGTCTGCATTTTCTGTTCTAATGCAGGAGCTGAGTCAGAACACAAACACGTTGGATATACGTATCTGTATGACTCAGGACAATCTATGACGCTGACTCCCCATTTTCATCTTTATTCCAAGCTAGAAGTAAACTGCATATCCTTAAACTAATTACTAAAACTTAAAACCTTAGTCATAATACTTATTACACATTCCTACACTCACTCTCATGCCTTAAAATATGCCAACTATAACTCAAACTCTTGTACGTGTGTAAAATTATAATGTTTCCATATTTTCATATTACTTCATAATCAACTTCCACTTTTTAAACTGTTACAAATGTATTTTTTATCATAAGCTACTAAAAATTCTTTTAGAAACTGGCTGCATATAAATGATAAATAAAGAAAAGCAAACAATCATTTCAATATACCATGAGTAACAAGAACTTTAAATTTAGTATTTCTCATTATAGTATGCGATGAAATTATCATAAAGTCAAGAGGCCAGGTGCCGTGGCTCACGCCTGTAATCCCAGCACTTTAGGAGGCTGAGGTGGGAGGACTGCTTGAGGCCAGGGGTTTGAGACCAGTCTGAGCAACGGTGAGACCCCATTTCTACAAAAAAAGTAGAAAATCAGCCGGGTGTGGTGGTGCACACCTGTAGTCCCACCTACTCGGGAGGCTGAGGCCGGAGGATTGCTTGAGCCCAGGAGATTGAGGTACAGTGAGCTATGATTGGGCCACTGCACTCCTGCACTCTAATCCAGGCAACAGAGTGAGACTCTGTCTCAAAGAAAAAAAAAAAAAAAATCAAGAAAAACATTTTCCGGACACGGGCAGCACAACACAAAGTTTAAGAATATAGTTCCAAGCTTGAGCAAGAGTGAGACCCTCTCTCTACAAAAAAAAAAAAAGAAAAAGAAAAAGAAAAATTAGCCAGGTGTGGTGGCGCATGCCTGCAGTCCCATCTACTTGGGAGGCTGAGGCAGGAGGATCACTCGAGCCCAGGAGTTGGAGGTTGCAGTGAGCTATGATGACACAACTGTACTCTAGCTAGGGCAACAAAGTGAGACCCTGTCTCAAAAAAAAAAAAAGAATATAGCTCCAGAGTTAGCACCACCACTTACTAGCCAGGGGACCCTTTCTGAGTCTCAATTTCTTCATCTGTAAAATAAGGATTAATGATAGTACATACTCTATAAGGATTAAATGAGATAACACATAAAGGGTCTAGCACAGTGTCTGACACACAGGAAGGACTTAATAACTATAAGTTGCCATCCCTTCTATGATAATTTCCTGGTTATGGAAAATAGGGATAGAGCTAAGAGAATGCCAAGATGGATTAACTGAACCTGCTGACTCAGTGGGCAATAGGGAAATTGTGCTTCCACCAACAGAAATAAGAACATCAATAAGAAGAGCTGTTTGGGGATGGGGAAGAAGAAAATGAGCTTGGTTCTGGACAAGCTGAATTTGAGGAACCAGGCGGACATTTATGAACGATATTTGGGAATGGATCTAGTGTCTGAGAGAAGGGAGAGGAGTCATCCTCGCAGGAACAGTTAGAGCCCTGAGAACATGTAAGATCACTGGGGCAGCGGGTGGAGCTGGCAGAGGAGAGGAAAGAAGGAAGGAGAAGTCAGTCACAGCGAGGGAGGAGGGAGAAAGGAGAGGCCGAGAGGGAAAACGCGTGAGGCATGCCCGTTTACACAGCTGCAGAAAGCCAGGAAGGCACAGACTTGAGATCACCTGCCGTCCTGGAGAGAGCACGCCCAGCACAGCGGTCAGGGCACAACGAGACTGCAAGTGATTGAGAACTGCTAGGGCACCGGGAGGTGAGAGGCAGAAGAATGGGAGACAGTGCACAGTCGTGCTGCGGAATGAAGAACATGTTAGAATGAGGATGGTGTATGTTTGTACACAGAAAGAAAACAGCCAACAGAGGTGACACTGAAGATGTGGTGGTGGGGCAATAGGGGGAAATAACAAATAATTATTAGTAAGTATGACAGAGGAAGCTGGAGATCTTAGGGAACAGAACTGAAAAAAAAAAAAGAAAAAGAAGAAAAATATAAAGGGCTTGTCACTGGAATAAAGTGGCATGCCTGTCCCCCTTAGTAGGGAAGTGGAATATGGTCAAAGAAATGGAGAAATTTTGAGACAGAGACAGGGAAGTAAGTGGACCCCTGTTAGATGGCCTCACTCTTCTGCATCACCTGATGAGAATGAGGGCAGGAGAGTGGGTCAGCCTGAAACAGTTTCAATACGGGATCAACAAGAAATAGGCAAAGCAATGCTGCCAAGTCCTAGGGGTCCAGCTGAAGTTGGACAGCAGGAAGCTGCACTGGCCCAATCATCTCACTCTCAGGCCAGGCTGCTAAGTGTTTTACTTGGTCCTTACCAAACCCTGCAAGAGAGGTTCTGGTTTCTGCATTTTATGATGAAGAAACAGGAGACTCAAGGTTGCCTTAGGTCGTACAGCTACTGGGTTATTGAGCCAGGATCCAAGCTCAGGTCTCTCTGACTCTACAGCCTATGCTCTTTCTACCATGTCACCTGCTACCAAACTGCATTAAGCCTTTGCATGACCATCCTACACCTGCCCCAAAGTCCACTGAATGCATCTAGGACTCATCTAGCACTATAAACTTTGTCTGGCAATGCACTGAGATAATTATTTCATCATGCATGTTCTGGACCAAGCTCAAAGTGCTTCTGAAACACTGACTCACCAGTCTCCCTTCTTGCTTACCTATAAGTGAGATGATGCTACAACTAGGCAGTTGGATAGGTCCACCATCATGCATTATGGCTTGGAGCCAAGGAGGGATCCAGGACAAAATACTTTGGTGGCTCCTCTAGACCTCCACCAGGAAACATTGGTTGAAAGTGTCTGAAGAAGAAAGATACCAGCCATGGGCAAGCTGGCATCTACTACTGCTACCACTTGGTTACTTTCTAACTTCCTACATGAGTCTGTATCTACTGAGTAGAGAAAGACCATTAAGAAGACAAGAGAGAATCAAAGCAAAGTTCTCTCACTGGTAAGACAACTTACCAGTGAAAGAAGAAGAAAAAAGACATTTCCTCACTAAGGCTCTGGGAGGTAAGAAATTTGCCCAAAAGAAAAGGAAGACTCAGATTTGAATCATTATTCATGTGACGCCAGAATTTATTCTCTCTCTGGTATATACACACTACTAGGAGAATCTGTCCTTCTGAAGTTAAGTCAGACTGCATTTTTGCATAGAAAGCCAGCATTCACTTATTTTCTGAGTCATTTGTAAGATGGGATTTTCTCCTAGGTCCAGTAAGGATGATGAACCATCTAGTGACCAGAGCATGAGATATTAGATCTGGCATCCAACACCAATTAATGCATGTGTCAGATATAACCCATCAATGCTTCTGATGTGACATGAAAATGACAATTCAGCCAAGGAATACCAAGAGGGTTAATGTTTGTTCAATGTGTTGGATGAGACACCTGGAATTAAAATGAAAAGCTGTATGAACTGTAGAGGAGAAAAGTCTGGAGTACCTGGTCAGCCCAGCCCTCTGTCTTGCAGTTACTATGATCAAATTCCTTCAAAGGCACTTTGGAGTGAACAAGGCCTATGTGGGTCTGGAGCTTGTGCTTGATGGCTTTGATGTCCTAGTGAGGGAGAGACAGATCAGAAATGTGAACACATCTGGCCAATTCTTACTTGCTTTCAGTAGCAAATAAAGACCATCATAAATACCAGACATTTTTAAACACCAATTAGCAGAAGCAAAGTATCAAACTGTGAATCTGGAAAAATGAGAGAAGGAACTAAAAGTCTTACCTTGAGCCCGGTCCCAGAGATATCTAAGCAGTTGAGTTTTCTAAAAGAAAAGAGGTATCCAATTCCTGCATCTGTGATCTCAGGGTTACCTAGATGTCAAAAACAAGATAGCATTCTGTTGCAATGTAACTGTTGCTAAAATGACAACTATAAATAAGCTCAGAACAAAATCCAGGCAATGACAAACTATAAAATATCGAGTGGGCAAACTTTTCAGAATAAATGAAATATAGGGGTCTCATTTTTCCTATTTGTAATAAAAAGGAGCCACACTAGATGATCCTTAAGATCCTCCACAGCCTTAATTTTCTGCAAGTTGGGAGTGAGCAGAAAAATTAACCAACCAGGTAGTTATCCCAAAGGGTTTAATTTGGAACCATATGAGAACATATATAAACATATATTAAAATGGTTCATTACACTTTATTCATGACCATTTCACCTCCAAAGTAAAAGCATTTATTCATTTTAAAGAGATTTTCAAGGGTATTTAGACACAGAGACTATCACTACTCTTACTAACTTGCATTTTTTCAGAACCCTTTCTTATATATTACCTTCTCACATCAGAGAGTACTGCATTTAGCACTGAGTCCTCAAGGCCACAAGCACAGTGCCTGGCACATTGCAGATGCTCAAAATTATCTGTTAAATGAATACGCTTCCCTGGGAGGTAGGCAGGGCATTCATTATTGTCCCCATTTTACAGAGGCCAAAACCAAGGCTCAGAGAGGTTAAATAATTTGCCCAAGGGTAAATACCTAATAGTAAAAATCACAGAGCAAGGAGGATCTTCTGACTTCAAGTCCTTGCTCCTTCTACTCTTTTGGCACCATACCACCCGCCATATAGTCAATGGATGCTCAGTTAAATCGTAAATTATCTCTGTCAACTTCCTATCATTGCAGTCAATATCTGGTTAATCCTGGGTAAGTTATCACAGTTGTGGATTCACCCAGCTTTTCATCAGGCAAATACTGATAAAAAGGTCTTAGATAACAGACACCATGGATCAAAAACTCAAAGAAAGTAAAGATGAGCCAAATGTCCTTTATGTATGCTATGAATATGATAAAAGGCTACCCCTCTCTGCATATAGTGAGTAGCATGGATGAATCAGTAGGGCTTTTCCTACCCTAAAGAGGTGGCAGTGTGCTGGAAAAGGCATTTGGCCAGGGGTCAAGAGCCTCTGGCTTTAGTCCTGCTCTGCCAATAACTTTCTGTGGCACTTAGTAAAGTCACCTTTCCTTTATCACCTCTAAAATGAAGGAGAAAAGCTAGGTTATCTCTAACACCATTCTTCCAAAGTTAATAATCTTATAATTTCTTTCTTTCTTTCATTTTTTTTTTTTTAGACAGGGTCTTGCTCTGTCACCCAGGCTGGAGCACAGTAGTACCATCACAGCTCACTGTAACCTCAAACTTCTGGGATCAAGCAATCCTCCTGCCTCAGCCTCCTGAGCAGCTAGGACTACAGGCACACACCACTGTACCTGGCTAATTTAAAAATTTTTTTGTACAGAAAGGGTCTCACTATGCTGCCCAGGCTGGTCTCAAACCCCTGGCCTCAAGCAATCCTCCCAACTCGGCCTCCCAAAGTGCTGGGATTATAGGCTTGAGTTACCATGCCCCACCAATCTTATAATTTCTAATAAAACTTACATGATAAGTCTAATAATGTTAGATTTTCAAGGCCTCTTTTCATCACTCGAACTGGCGCTGTCATTTTCCGTACCCCGGCATCAGATAAACAATTATCCTTCAGATGGAGTTGAGTTACACTAAAGAAACAAAGTCAATAAATAAATTACTTAAAGAGAGTTTGAGAAAATGTAGGTATGAGAATATGCTTTGAAAATTTTCATTTAAAAATATAAAATATTCTCCAGACCCTGCTATTTCACACCCAATGCATTTAACAGAGTTAAAGATCTTTTGGTGCTTCAGTTACCAAGTGAGGGTTAGAGATCAAAGTATCATGTAGTACTAATCTCAGATGGCAGAGGGCACTAAAGGTAAACGGTTGAATGAGGTAAACAGGGACTTCCATTAAGGGCATAAGTATACCTTGTTTAACACAAAAGCTGCATTTCTGACAAATTGTGTGAAAATCAAAAACATTCCAAATGTGTCAGGAAAGTCTGCTAAACAACTTTTATAAAACAAACAATCCTCTAAACCAGCTTTATAAATCTATATTTTCAGATTGGATTTATAAGGTATACCAATAACCCAATCCATCCAGATAACCTGAAATTGGTGTATTACTATGCTCCACTCTCTTTCACACAAGAAATCTGAGCCTTGGTGCTAACTAACCTCACACAAGAATATCTTTGTATGGGGCAATATGTAGGTGTCGCTATCAGAAGCAGGCCCCACGTAGCAGGTCAGACCCAGGTTTGTAAAGCTGTTATCCTTCTGGGTGTTTATGAACCACAAAGGAATCCATCTGGCCTCCTCTCAGCTGGCCAGACTGAGTAACGTGAAATCAGCCAGACTATTTGTGAATGGTATGAACGGGGACATTTCTTTACATCATGGTTCTTGAAAATAATTTATTTGGCTGTCTTTAATAGTTCATTTTCTTTATAATTACAGCTCACTGATAGTTAAAATAGCAAACAATAATGATTGTGGGAAATGCTGTAACTTCTCATCTGTTACTAGAATAAACTAGGACTGGACAAATAAAGGACAAAATCATTTTCAACCCAGGTAGCTTTGAGTACTACATGTTGAAATAAAGGTTATTTAGAAAAAAGAGCCAACCGACTGACTTTCCCAAGGGTTGTCTAGTCTGTATTGCTTATACCAAGTAAATAGAGAATGAAAATGTTTTAGAAAAAAAAATTAGCAAATAAACACTGGAATAGGTGGGAATCACCACTCCTCAAGATGATCCTGTTGGATCATCCTTTAAAAAAATAATAAAACAATTTTTCTACAAGTGGTGGTAGGTCAGTACCTAGACAGGGCCTCATTGGTGAGATGTTCTAAAAGTTCATGTTCATCTCCAAGTTTGCAGCAGGAAAGATCCAGGCAGGTCAGCTCCCGGAAAGACTTAATCTCCTCAAGTTTTTCTGAAATCACCAGATACCTGTGGAGCATGGAGAACAACCAACAGCTTTTCTTTTCCTTCTTTTAAAACAGTATCATTCGTGGTTTGTGCCATAGTCAACATCCCAACATCCCATCAGGGCACAGTACTATGTAATACGCAGACTTCACTGATTACCATCTGGGCACAGGTTGGATTTTTTAAACTAGTAAATGCTTTGCATGTCTTTTTACATGATCATGGAATAAAAATTTTGAATAAATAAATAACAGTATATGAGCAAAGGCAAGTCAGAAGAGAAAACATCTGCTCTGTTATTAGACAGACAGACCTTAGTGTTGGTGTTAGGACTTTATCTGAGAGTTACCAAAATTTAGGATACTCAAAATTTTAATTATTCATCCTTTTAAAGTTGCTTTTTATCTAATGCTCAATATCTAGTGATTTGAAAACTGAAATAAGGCCAAGCACTCTGAGCTCTAGTCTGCACATCTCCAAGAACATACCAAGAGATATCTGGCAGATCATGTTATATCTTTTCTACTCAAACACAAGTTTGAGTACTTGCCCACTCCACTGTGTCTTTATCCTGTTAATTTTATTCCAAAAGTATGTGCAGCATGACTGCTACAAGGAGTTGCTCTAATCCAGATGGTTATTAAGACAAACCCCGAGAACAAGCAGTTTAATTACACTGGAGCACCTTGCCAAACTGTTACCAGGAAGCATCAGGGAGGCCTCTGGAGAGGAAAAGGAGATGAAAACGGCATTCCACAGCCCAGGCTGGGGCTCCACCCTGCTTCATAGTTGTTCATCTATTTCAGATGAGGTCAGTGAGAAAAAATTAAAGGGATGAAGTCTCACAGGAAACAGAGAGGAGAGGATCCTAAGAGGATAGGGAAACTGACTTGTGGTAAGAGCATGCCTTTCTCATCCACTTTCCTCTTGGATATCTAGAAGTTTCCACAGCAGGATGGTGTGCTATGATTAGTGGGGTTATACTTTAAAGAGTTCACGTCTCTCTTCTTCCAGCAGGATCATAATTGTCAAAAACAAGATGGAATAATCAGAGGGCAAGAGAGGAGTTAGATCTCTTTTCTTCCTACTTCCAACCACAATAAGATGTACTCAAACTAATCACTGGCCTGACTGCTAGGTACAGATGGCTTGAGGCACCGACACCCCTTTTAAACTGTGGAACCTAAGCTGCCTGGAGACCGAGCTCAGCTGGGTACACAAATGAGCCTTATTTACTCAGATGTATTTTAATTGCACCGTAAATAAGGCTGCTGTTTTCCATCTTCCAATCAGAGTTGAAGTGTGTTAATGGGGATTTAGGGGATTACTGGCAATCAGAGAAAGGAAAACACACAACCTTTGATCAATTAAGCAAAAGATTTTTAGTAATTCTGAAACAAGAGTTCCACTGTGTAAATTGATTAAGAAACATTACAAACTCAAGGCTGAGGAACCACCATGCTAGGCCACAGACATTACTAGATGCTAATCAAGGACATAATCAAAGCTCTAGGTTCTTGTTTACAACTAGTCTTCCAATTTGCCCCTTAAAAGGTTGAGAACATTACAGTGGAGAAGCAATAGAAAGAGCACAGACATTTTAGTGCCAGACAGGCCTGAGTTTGGATTCTAACAGCCCTAATTACTTGTGTGACTGTAAGAAAGATACTTAACCTTTCTGAGCCTCAATTTCTCCAGCTACAAAATGGAATTGTTGTTTACTTCTTTTCGGGATTATTAATAAAAACAGAAAAAATATTTTAAAAGCACATGGCATCTTATAGGCCCTCATCAAATGGTAGCTATTATTACTACTTCAGTAACACAGGGTGATATTTTAAGGAAAACATACTTGCCTCCCTGTGACCACCAGTGGGATTAAAAATCACCGGGGTTTCACCACAAAGGAGGAGAGAGTTTGTAAGGCTGGAATCCAGTTGCAAAGACACTGGCTTCTGGCAGGCAGTTCTGTGACCCAACCCCAAGATACCAAGTGCCTGTACCTACCTAATTATCTCATTTTCATTTATTTTCTCAAGCTCATGCCCTCTGACCTGAACCCTTGGCACTGGTGAAACTTCCGTGGCTGCACCTTCGGCCCTGGATTGCAAATGCAACCCCAATCTCCTGCCCTCTATTTTCCTTTAAGGATTCAAAAGGAGAAGAGAGGTTTTTGATCACAACTGAAAGTCTTACTCATATCTGAATGAGAGACAGTGACGTCTGGAATTGTTGCATTGCCAATATAGGCAAAAAAATTGTGTTAAAAATGTTTATTATATTGTCTGATTGTAAATGCAATACAGACTCATTGCAGAAAAAATTAAGAAAATATGGAAAAGTATAAAGAACATAAAACTAATGTCAATTCCACTATCTACACTACATTTTGGTGGGTTTCTTTTTTCTTTCTATATATTGAATACATACATAAAATATCTATTTTTTAGAACATTATCTTAATAGTTACATACTATTTCATCATATGAATGCACCATAATTTGCTTAACCAATTCTCTATTGTTGAACATTCACTTTTCAGATTTTCACTAGGACTACAAACAGTACTATAATGAACACCCTATGTAAAAACGTTTGTTCCCATCTCTGATTAGAGATTAGAGATTAGAATAGAGTCTTAATAAGTGGAATTAATGGGTCAAACAAATGGTATACATTTTTTTTTTCTTTTCCTCATCTTCTATGTGATGGGATGGTATGGAAGTTTTTAAGGCTTTTGATATACATTGCCCAACTGCTCTCCTGAATTGCTACACTGGGCTGGGCATGGGGGCTCACGCCTTAATCTCAGCACTCTGGGAGGCCGGGGCGGGAGGATCGCTTGAGGTCAGGAGTTTGAGACCAGCCTGAGCAAGAGCCAGACCCTGTCTCTGCCAAAAATAGAAAAATTAGCCAGGAGTTGTGGCACGTGCCTGCAGTCCCAGCTACTTGGGAGGCTGAGGCAGGAGGACCACCTGAGCCCAGGAGTTTGAGGCTGCAGTGAGCTATGATCATGCCACCACACTCTACCTGGGGCAACACAGCAAGACTCTGTCTCCAAAAAAAAAACCAAAAACACCCCCAAAAACAGAATCGCTACACTAATTTATGTGCTCATCAAACGTGACTGAAAGTGTTATTCTCATCACACTCTGACCAATCTGCTGCTGGAACAACATATGCAGACACCACAAATGGATAAACAGCGTTTTCAATAGTGTGGAAAATACTCAAGCTACAAGTACAGATGGGTAAAAAAAATAGAATACAACTTGTAGAAAGCGTATATTCCCAAATGTATAAAAATACATACCTGAAATTGATTACCATGGTGGGATTATGAATTTTTTTAATATTACAGTTTTATATATTTCCCAAATAGCATTGCTTTTATAAAATAATTTTAAAACAAGGTATACATCCTAATTCTATTTTTTTACTGTTCTAATTTTTCTACAATGAACATGAATAACTTGGAATTTAAAAAAGGAGTAAAATGTATTTTAAATGTATGAGCTACAAGGAAATATTGCTTGACTTTTTCATTTAGGCAAGGTAATTTTTTTCCTTTCCACTGGCAGCAGCCCCAAGCCCAGCCATGACTGAGACCACAACAGAGAGACAGTGCTTTCTCTGAGCCAAACAAGGTGCCCGCTCAGCTCAGAAGTCCAAGGTTTTGTTCTTTTCTGAATGTGTTTATTATGTCTTTTCTTTTTAAACTACAATATTTGGCCTGGGGTGAAACCATTAATCCTATGAGCTGATTAAATAAAGATTATTTCTTCTTTATCTACTTTTTTGAGACAGGGTCTTGCTCTCTTGTCCAGGTTAGAGTGCAGTGGCATCATCATAGTTCACTGCAACCTCAAACTCCTGGCCTCAAGCAATCCACAGCCTCCTGAGTAGCTGGGACTACAGGAGTCAGCCACCCTGCCCAGCTAATCTTTCTAGTTTTTGTAAAGATGGGATCTCACTATTATTTCTTTTTGTTTTTAAGTACATGAGCTTAGCTTATGTTTTCTGATATGACTTTCTCTTCTTTTACTATATACTTTTATTTAGCCTCATTTTAATGGTCATATTGATTACGCATCTTAATAGTAAGCTGACTTTCACAGTTTCTAATCACAAAAAAGTTCCTATAGTGGTATACTATAAAGCTATTTTTAAAACTTACAAGTATTAATGATAAATGATTTCCAAATTATGTGAAGAAAGCAAGGTACACAACAGTGTAGGCAGAGTGCTGCCATTTGTATAACAAAGGAGAGAGCTACATACGCATGTATATGTACAGAATATCTCTGGAATGATATAAAAGAAATTGTTAACAGAAGGTGGCCTCTGGGGAGAGGAAATAGATGAGATGGGAGGGAGGCCTATGCTTCACTTTATATCTCTTTGTGTTTATGTTTGAATTGTTTGCCACACACATTTTTATTACTTTTTTAAGTTTTTAAAAATTAGTAGATGTTTTGAAATTGTTTTTACACAATGGTGGAATAAAAATTTTAAATAAATAAATAAAAGTATATGAGCAAAGGCAAGTCACAAGAGAAAACATCTGCTTTGTTTGAAGACAGACCTTGGTGCTGGGACCTTATCTGAAAATTTCTAAACTTTAGCATATTTGAAATTTTAATCATTCTTTTAAGGTTACTTTTTACCTAATGGTCAATACCTAGTGGTCTGAAAACCAAGACGGGGCCAAGAACACTGGTACTAAGCTTCACATTTCCAAGAGCATACCAAGAAATATTTGGCAGATCACATCTTGTCTTTTCTATTTTCTCTTATTAGAAAGTTGGTAGAAGAGTATTTTCTCCCTAACGGAGGAACTGTGGCAATCAACTAATCCCTGTAAAATGTTTTCAAAATAAAGCTAAGTGTTGTCTGAGAAGTGAGGAGAGGGGAGAAAAACAGTGATTTTTCTCAAAATGGCCTGTCGCTTCGTATTTGGAAGTTCTAAACTGAAGTGCTATTCGATGGGGTGAGCCCACTAAGCCCCACAGCTTGACAGAATTAACACCCAATAAAATAAAATACTCAATGTCTTGATCAGAACACTCACCTGTTTCGCAAACACAAGGAGCAAAGCACCAGACTTCCATAGGCCTCCGTGAATTTCTGTAAAGCCCTCAGCCCCGCACCTGGCTCTGTGAATTTCTGTCTGGCTTCAGCAGCAGAGAACAGCTTTTCAGCAATCTGCTCAGGAAAGCCAATAAGGGAATCAATGTGATCAACATTGTCAGAGATGAAGCCCAGGACAAGGCTGAAGAGGGATTTGGCGGAGTACCGAAGATTCCCCTCCCGCGTGTATGTGAAGATGAAATGATCAGTCTTCTCTTTCTGTGCAGTATCGTCTTCCCTGTTCATGCAAAGCTCCACAGAAAAGCCTTTGGGAAACAGTCTGAAAGGCCTTGGCTTCTGCAGGCTACTCCTGACGCCATCCAGAGCCAGACTGACCATGTGCAGCTGCCCATTTTCCCGCACGTAAATGGGCCCTGGGTCCAGGTGGTTTTCTGAGTTGAGGTAGTAAGACATTGCCTTGGTTGTGACTGTAAAAGCAAGGCACGGGAAAGTAAATCCAATTAAAATGCCATTTGTAAAATGTAACTTCATCTTGCTGTGCTCAGAGCTTTATGAGCCTACCAGGCAGGCCTCATGGCTGGTTTGGGGAAAACAAAGCTCACCAGCTGCCTGGGAGCTTTGACATTTGAGGTTGCCTCTATTGCCTCTCCTGGAATGCCCCTTCCTACCCTCCCCCTTTTCATGTCTATCTGGTAATCTTCTACTCATCTTTCAAAACCCAGCTCAAATCTCGTCTTTAAAATTCACCAGGAGGAAGTAGTAACACATGCAGCAAAGATTCATCTACAAGTAAATTCATGATAACAGTTTATATTAGCAAAACAATTAGAAACAACTTAAATGTCCAACAAGTGGGGTGTTATTAAATAACTTATGATATATCCATACCACGGAATGCTATGAAGCCATTAAAATTGTAGAATTTTTAGAAAACATATTCATACACAGAAAAAAGACTAGAAATATACTAGCACAGAGACTGAATTTTTAAAAAAATTTTTTTCAATTAAGAAAAAGACTAGAAATAAATAACTCCCTTGCTAGCTTGGCACCTTCCACACACTTCTTTGTTGCCCTTGGCTCACTGTTCTACTACTGATTTGTTTCTGGGTCTGCCTTCCGCTGCTTTGAGCTCCTTGAGAGGTGGGGCCATGTTTAATTCATTCAGACTCTATAACACAGTTCTCTGGCATGTTACAATCCCTGAGCAGACATTTGTGGAACTAAAGTTTGCTCGTTTGCTAAACCTTACATAGACCACAAACAAAAGGATTTTTTTTGATCTACAAATAAAGACCTCCATCGCAACAGCTAAATAAAAGCTATTCTAGCCCTTGGAAGCATCACATCTATTAAAAGTTCTATTAGGCACTTTCAAGGTAGGGCAAAAAATAAAATAGTTGGGTATTTCTGCAGTCATGTGGGTAACATTATCTGTCCAAGAACTAAGCGGAATAAATAACTTTTTCTGAGTAACAATGAGATTTCAAAATACATGAGAAATGGCTATGTTAAAGAAAATGAAGGTATTTGATCATCATTTCTACAATTTGAAGGGAAAAGAAAGGTAAAATTTGATATAATACAGGCCTGATATTATCCCTGAAAGACTTTGAGTTTTAGAGTGAACCAACTCAGCTTCTTCTGTGTAAATGTAGGGCCACAATGTGGCCCTGAAGCCACTTACAAGGTCAGCAAACAATTAAAAAGTCAGTGATCAAAAATGCTGAGTCTCTGGAGATCAAACAATGATTCTGTTTGTGGGAATCAGTACTATCCATGTTTCTCTCAAGGATAATTGTGTGTGTAAAAGCACATCAGAAAAAAGGGCCCTGCCTAGCCCTAGAGCCTCACTCCTTCCTGCTCATCTCCTGCCCTACTCTCTGGCCATGCCATACTACCCGGGTAAATTGGCCATGTTCTCTTGTCCTACTGGCCTTTGCCCATTCTGCTCCCTTGGGCTAGAACAACCTTCTCTGCCTCCCTGACCTAGGTAATTCCTATTCATCATTAACACTCAGCTCAACCACCATCCCTCTCCTAGGAAACCTTCCCTAACCCCTGCACCAGTGCATGCCTGTCTGGTTTTCCCAGAGCACCCAGTGTCTCCTTCTACATAGCACTTAGCACTATGTATCATGCCTGTTTACTTGCTAATGTACCTGCAGCTGTGAGCTTTTTGAAGGCAAGACACTTTTTTAATTCATCTTGCTTTCCCTGGCACAACATATTGCCTAGGACTGAGTAAGCCCTCAAAAGATACTTGCTGAACTGAATGAGAGGAAGGGTGAGACCTCAAAGGGACAGACTTAGTGGTCTGAGTTGCAGGGCCTGCTGATACTGTCGCTAGGAGCCAGCTTCTCTTCCTGGCAACAGCTGCAGGCTCCTCCCCCACTTGCCAGACCCTTCTGCAGGTGGTGGAAGCAAAGCAGATGATGGGAGTATATTGCTACTGGTACCAGGGGGGTTGGGAGGGAACTAAACTAAAAACCAGAAAAAAAAAAATCCTGTCACAGTGCCAGCTCTTATAACCCATATTCTCCCCTTGCAAGCATTCACAGTGCCTGCTAAGGAGACGCCTCACCTATTCTAAGCTCTTCTTCCAATAGGGGTAAGCATCTGGCCCCTTCAAATCTTAATCTTGATGAGGAAATAAAGCAGATCTCTTTTGTCTTTATCCCTGTAATTGGACATTTAGAGCCTACTCAGAAAACAATGACTTGATTTCAATAGTAAAAAGGCAAATTCTATTATAATGGATCAATACACTGTGAACACCCTGAGCAACGAAATAGGGTCTGTCCACCTGTATTACTCCTAACCCTTACACCTAATAGGCCTTGCACAAACTTTGGAGTAAAATGGACAAATGGATGATGGAGGGATGGAAGGATGAACGACCACTTCGGATGAAAATTAGAAAAGTCTGATTCCATCCAGCAGAGGGCACTAGCAGCTTGTGACCAGGGCAAGAATGCTAACCCAGGCTCCTCAAAATCCTGGCAGCTTTGGCTTCCAGGGATCATTTTCAAGAAAAGGCACAGTTCTGGCTATATTTTATCTTTAGATTACTCATCAAATACCATTTCTTTTTCTAAATGATGAAAAAATTCCAATTTCCTGAAGAGTAAACCCACATTATTTGTTCAGAAGCCACTGGAGGAACAGACTGATTCAGGGAATCCTGGTGACCTTTGATTTCTACTACTAAATTTACACATCTTGCATTCTCCCAATAAAGAGCTTCCTGAGAGTCTGCGAGGAACTATAAAATGATCTAAGAATTAAATTAATGTTTAGGCCGGGCACAGTGGCTCATGCCTGTAATCCTAGCACTTTGGAAGTCTGAGGCAGGAGGATCAATTGAGGTCAAAAGTTTGAGACCAACCT
Organism: Daubentonia madagascariensis; assembly: GCA_023783475.1. NCBI lineage: Eukaryota > Metazoa > Chordata > Mammalia > Primates > Daubentoniidae > Daubentonia > Daubentonia madagascariensis. The sequence continues at coordinate 5,213,649 of JAKFHU010001129.1, forward strand.
GTCTCTACAAAAAAATTTAAATATTAAAAAAAAATTTTTTTTTAGTAAAAATAAATTAACGTTTAAACCCTTCAAAGCTAAGGACTATGAAGGGCAGAGAATTCTACACAAAGCTTCTGTACTTGGCTTCATTTGCCCCTGGCTGTTGTACAGGGTGGTCTATTATAAATGTACCCTGTCAAGAGACAGGGCCTGTTCTAAACCATGGCAAAAACCCCATCCAAACTGGAAAATTAAAATAATTGGTATCTGTAAGAATAACAACGTCCAGAGTACATCTGTAGTAGCTATATGATATATTAGATCAACCAAGTAACAGGGGCATTCTGATAGTCTCCCAGCCCGCTACAGAGAGGCAGCTTTGTAACTCATACATCATAGAAAAATATTACAATAGTGTATGTTCTAGTATTTGGTCACCACAAGTGAGCCAAAGTTACCACAAAGCACATTATTTCATCAAAGGAATGAAATATAGCCACACTACATTTAAAACTCAGTTCTCCACAGCCTTCTTGAATAAAAGGCAAGATAAAATAATTGATAATTACACATGACAGTTAAAAAACTGTCTAGAAAGACCTTAAAGCCAGTTTACCAAGCAAAAGGCATAACTATCCCAGTCAGGTGGATTTGGGGGGTGGGAAAGGAAGCAACAAGGTAACACAGCGTAAAATCATGAGCTCAGTCTATGGCTATCTAATTTAAAGAGAAAAAGAAAAACACACCTAACTTTGGTAAGTAAAGATAACAATCCCCTATGAGTAATAAGTTATAGTGGTGATACTGGAAGTGATGGCTACCATTTATTAACCACTTACCAGTTGCGAGGTACTATATAAAATGACCTTATGTAATCCTCAACGATCCTATGAGGTCAGTATTGCTATTTAATAGAAAAAGAGGTCAGAGAAATAAAGTAACTTACTCTAGAACAGAGCTAGTAAGAGGCAGAGCCAGAATTCAATCTCAAGGCTGTATATTCCAAAGCTCAAGCTCTTTCCATGGCATGACGCTATCTTTCGAGAATAAAAATATGACATCAGCCTTAAGGATAAAAAAATGTTAAAAATTAATCTCACCCACCTGTTTGATCCCTTTGGCACTCACTGGTTCAAGCTGGGGGGGAGGAGGAGGGTGTGGAGAGAGGAGATAAAAAAACAATGGGCATCTGAGGAAAGAGTTGGTGGGAACAGAACCAGGAGAGCTACAATGAGGCCTCCCTTCTTCCCTCAGCCAGGGCAGAAATTAACCATACCTATCCACCAGGAAAACATCTGTCAACCATGGCCTTCATCCCAAGGCTACAGACACCCATGGTTTATTTGAAAATGCACTATTCTTGAAAAAATTTCCAACATTAAAACCTGAGCAGAAACTAGTTCTAAACTACCAATAAGCAACTAACAATCCACCTTCATTGTTCTGTAGCCCCGCCATTATTCAATTTTCAACTCTTCTCACTACTACTTTTTTCCTGCCATTTGCACTTCCCTACTTGCCTTCTCACCCATACCCCTTCCTTCCTCAAGCTCCAGGGGTTCACATCACTCCCAGCCCCCTACTTCCCCCCAAGAAATGCCAAACTTTCCCCTCTATTGACACTCTTACCAACTCTAGAGCTTCTCACACAAAATCCAATGCCCACACCAAAAATCCTAACCTCCCTCTCATCTCTCAAACCTCATACACTTCCACTTCTTCCGTGCCCCTTCTGAAATGTGGCTCGCCGCCCTCCAGACCCAATGTCACCTCCACCTGTCTCGCTGCCTTCCCCACACCACCCCACCCTCACCATGTATTCTTCCCTTCCTCCCACTCTCGGGGCTTCCCTCTCCCAGGACCCCAACCTCTCCATTCTTTGCCTTGTCTCCCGTCCTCAACCTTTAAAATCCCCTTCCTTCACAATCCACAGCCCCATCTTCTTTCCTCCCTGCCCCCAAGACCCCACCCCTTCCCCTATTCCAATCCTGGCTCCCTTCCTCCTTGTACCCCTCAAATCCCATTCCCTTTCCCCCTTGCCCAGGACAGCAATCCTGGGTCACTCTCTCACTTCCCACGCACGCCCCTCCCCGAGTCCATCCAAGCTAATCCTGCTCTCCCACCCCGGCCGCGAACCCCAATTCTCACACGCCCCCACTGCCTACCCCGGCACGCCGACCCCACCCTTAAACCCATCTCCCACACCCCTGTGTCCTGCTCCTCCCACCTCTCCCACAACCCACCCCTCATCCCGTCCCTCCCGTGCTTCCCCTCCCCCACACCCCGCTCCCGCCCCCACAAGCAGCCCCGGGCCCCGAGAGTGGCCCAGCCCGCGGCCGCCACCTACCTGTGCCCCTGCCCGGGGCAGCGAGCGGCAGCTTCTCGGTGGCCGCTCCCTCCTCCCGCCGCGCAGCTGACGCGGGAGCAGCTCGGCACCCGGGGCACAAAGCTAGGGAGGGTGGGACACAGAGAGGGTGGGAGGAGGGAGGGGGCTGGGGGCGACTAAGCGCCGTGGGACCGCGGGACCGGCGGGGGCGGGGGAGGGCTGGGCACGGGAGGCGCGCGTGCGCGGGGCCGGCATGAGGGGCGGGGCCGATCTTAGGGGCGGGGCCGGGCCTTGAGCCGGCGACCTGAGGGCGGAGGGCTCACAGCCGGCGGAGGTGAGTACTGCGCGTGCGTGCTCGTGCGGGGGCGGGTCTCCTGGGTCCTGCGGGCCCCAGGGATGGCGCAGAGCTAGGGGAGGTGGCAGCGAGCGCTCTGGCACTTGCCTGGGGAAAAGCGCTTGACGGCATTGCGCAGCTGGGCCCGCGAAGTGGAGGGGAGCACGAAGGGGCGTGGCTGCGGGCGGGGCGGCGCGGACGGCCCGGCGTAGAGGTGTGCGCGCGCGCGCTGGAACTCCGGCGAGGCCGCGGCGAGGGGCGGGGCGCGAGGGCGGTCCGGAGCCGGGACGTCCGTGCGCCGGAGCTGACTGGAGGCCCAGGCGAGCGGGTCGGCGGGGCGGGGTCGGCGTCGGCGTGTAACGGGGGAGGTGGGAGCCTGGCCGGGCGAGCCCGAGGGAGGAGGAGTCTGCTGGGGAAGGGAGCGAGCGACAGCGGAGGGCCTGGTGAGGAGGCGCGCGGCGCGGAGGGGCCCTGGCGGGGGAGGTCTGACGCTGGTCTGTTCTCTGCCGTTGCCCCTGAAGACTGCAGTGCCACGCCACGAAGCTTTTTGAGGACAGAAGTAGTGTTTTGACCCACAAAAGGGAAAAACAATTGCAAGTCGAAATTATTAAATCACCCAAAATGTAAGATGTCAGCTGCAATGGAACCCATATAGTTATGAATTATATTTAATGTCGGGGACATTTAATATACTTTTTACACAATTTGGGGCGTGGCCTCCAAAAGTATGAATGTTTAGGGTCCTTGGGAGGTCTTCAAATGGCTTTGGACTGAGGAGAAGGGTCTAGGGTGGAGATGAGAAGGTTAGTGTCGGATCTGCTTTGTCTTTGAAGCTATAGACCCTGGTCCCGCCAGAAGCTATGCACCAAGTTCCCAATGGATGATGTCATAGGAAAGGGTTTGAGGAGTTCAGTTGTAAGAGCGCTAGAATCGAGGGGGCTGGTCAAGGAGAAAGTCAACTGCGGATTTGGCCTGGAGAGGTTTTCAGAAAGAAGGACCAGAAATGGCATGGGAGCTGGGGATGAAACCAGTGGCCCTGGTTTGGAGGACGGGATAAGGTTTCAAGTTACAGGGATTGTAAAAAATGGAAAGGATGACACCCCAGAGTGCACCACCTTTGGTAAACTGAGGCCCCGAGGGCATACATGTGTATTTAGAGCAAGGCACACCTTGCTGTAAAGAGGTGGGGGATTCGACTGCATCCCAAACCTGCACTTTGGAGTTGTGGAAGCAACATATCTGATATGTTGTTCCATGGATTTCTCTAGGGTTGGTTTGCCTCTTGCTCATTAACTGCAACAAAAGAATTTTAAAGAGAACCCAATTTCTATCAGTCCTACTTGTTTTTTAAGTAATTCTGCCCAACACAGGAAATGGTAAGGATAATGGGGGTTGTATTAATAGTATGTATGAAATGAGTTTTGTATTAAAGCATTTGTTTCCCTCAGACAACTTAGATAATTAAGAATGTGAGGTAAGAAAAGAACTGAACATTTGGAGAGTACACTTTCTTTGCTATTCATCTATTCCATATCAATGCTAGATACATTTCCCTAAAATGTAGCTCTTTTTGAAAACAAATTCTCCCTTAATCTCCAACCCCCACATTTCCACCCCCAAATAGATTATTCCAGGATTTCTCCAGCTTTACACCATTCACATTTGGCCCCAGATAATTATTTGTAGGGATGGGGAGAGCTGTGCTGTTCATGATGGTATATTTAGTAGTATTCTCCCTCTGAAGTTGTGACAGCCAGAACTGTCTCCAGATGTTGTCAAGTGTCCCTTGGGGGTCAAAAGCACCCCTACTCCAGTTGAGAACCATGGGGGTACAAGACAAAGCCCATTGTCTTTAACCTGGCTTTTAAGATCCTTCATTATCTGTTCTCAGTCTACGTTTCCCAGAGTTTGACTCAATCTAAAAGAACTACCAATGCAGGAATCCTTTCTTTGGTTTCCTCCATAGATTATCACCTACTCCTCTTTTTGGATACTTTCAGAGGTGGACAAGATTTAAAGTCTTTACTTTGCTAGAAAGTTCTTATATCTGTGATGTCTTCCTGCTTAAAATTCGTATTTGTTGAGTCCAGTTCACCCTCTTGGAGCTGTGAAAGAAAAATTCTAATCCTTGTTCCATTTGTGAGCAGTGCTAATATTAAAAACTGTAGTCACATTTCTCTCACCAAATTATCTTTTCTTGAAATGATTCAGCCCCTAATCTTTCAGCTTTCTCCATGTAATATGATTTATATAGATCATCATGAACTGTTTACTCTCCTTTAAACAATATCAAGCCTGACAATGTCCTACTTAAAACATACTACCCAGAACTGAACACAATATTCTGGATGTGCGTCACACTATGTTAGCACATAGCATACATTACATTATTAGTTGCATGCTTATCCATCTTTCTTGACTCTGAGTATAAAGGCAAGAACCAAGTCTTTGTCACATGTTGTATGCATCTTTGCAGTACTAGCACAGTGCCTAACCCTTAGTTCAAAAAGGCCTTAGTTTGGCCGGGCACAGTAGCTCACACCTGTAATCCTAGCACTCTGGGAGGCCGAGTTGGGAGGATTGCTCCTGGGAGACCAGGAGTTTGAGATCATCCTGAGCAAGAGGGAGACCTGGTCTCCACAAAGAATAGAAAAAATTAGACAGGCCTAGTGGCATGTGCCTATAGTCCCCGCTACTGGGGAGGCTGAGGCAGTTGGGTGGTTTGAACCCAGGAGTTTGAGGTTGCAGTGAGCTATGATGACACCACTGCACTCTAGCCCAGAGTGCAGGGCTGCAGAGCGAGACTGTGTCTTTAAAAAAAAAAAAAAAGGGCCTTAATTAATGTTCAAAAATTTGTAGTCTTGATTCCAAAATCAGACATAGACTAAATTACAAGGGAAAATTACAGGCCAATCTCACTTGCAAAAATTCTAAATATAATGATAGCAAACTGAATCTGACTGTGGATAAAAATAATAATAAATGTTGGACATCTACATAGAGTTTATGCCAGGAATTGGGAATACTATAACATTAGAAAACCTTAATTGATCATGTTAACAACTGGTAGAAAAATCCATATGATCATCTTAACAAATGTTAGAAGTGCATTTGATAAAATTCAGTGCTCATTCATGTTTAAAAGAAAAAAACCCAACAAACTAGAAACAGAAGGGAATTTCTATAACCCAATGAATAATATCTAACAAAACCTTCCATGAACATGACATTTAATGATGAAATGTTAGAAATATTTCTTGTATGGTCCAGAATAAGATTTTTTTTAAGTGTTATTTTTTTTAAATTCCATTTACATTAGCAATAGAAAATATAAAATGTTTAAGAGTAAATGTAACAAAAGAAGTAAAGATATGTTTGCAGAAAATTATAAAACAATTTAAGGACTTAAAAGAAATCCTAAATAGATGAAGAGATATGACAGATCCGTGGATTTGAAAATTTGTTATCATAAACATGTCAGTTCTCTCCAGATTAATCTATAAATTTAGTTGAATTGCAATCGATATCTCAGAGTTTTTTTTAATGTAACTTAACAAAATTGTTTATTTATTTATTTTTTTAGAAATAGTGTCTCCCTCTGTCCCCCCAGGCTGGAGTGCAATGGAACGATCTAGCTCTCTGTATCCTCGAATTCTCCAGCTCAAGCAATCCTCCCACCTCAGCCTCCCTAGTAGCTGGGACTACAGGTGCACACCACCACAACTGGCTAATTTAAAAAAAAATTTTTTTTGTGGAGACGGGTCTCACTCACTACGTTACCCAGGTTGGTCTTGAACTCCTGGGCTCAAGTGATCCTCCCACCTTGGCCTCCCCAAGTGCTGGGGTTACGGGCATGACCAACTGCACCCAGCCCCAAATTGTTTCTGATAATCAAGGCACAAAGCATAGAACCGAACCAATTTTGAAAATTAGGTAGGGAAATTTACCTTGCCAGATATTAAGACTTAATACCTTATTCTGTCATTTTGCTTTGAGTCTATGTCTTTATATTTAGAATGCTTCTCTTGAAAACAATATTTAGTTTTTTTAAATTCAGTCTAATCTAGTGTTTAGCTTATTAACATTTAATTAAATAGTTGATGTATTTGTGCTTAAATATATGTTCTAGCTATTTGTTTTCTATTTGTCCTCTTTACTCTTTTGTTTCTCCTTTTCTGCCTTCTTTCAGATTAATCGAGTATTTTTATGGTATTCCATTTTGTTCTCTGTTGGCCTTCTTCCTATATCTTTTTGTTTTATGGTTTTTAGTAGTTACTTAATCCTAGCATTACAGCATGCATTCTTAATATCCTGATCTACTTTGAATTAATATTTTTTTTTGTTGTTCAGTGTAAGAAATTTATAAATTTCTTTGGAAGAAATACAGTACCAGAGACCAAAGAAATCTTTATTTGCTTTTCAGCTCGCACCCAGTTCCCTGTGAAGCTTCGCTTAGGGGCTGATTTCTTACCAGGAGTTGAACTGAGTGGGAGCTGGGTTGTAGCTGCACTTAGTTGCAGTTCAACTCTGCTACATACAACATTGATAAATCTCACAAACACAATCATGAGCGAAAGAAGCCAGATACAAATAGTGTAAACTGTGAGATTCCATGTATATTAAGTTCAGGCAAAATTAATCTATAGTGTTAGAAATAAGGACCATGATTACTTTTGGGAAAGAGGAGGTGGTGGTAATTGGGAGGGGGGATAGGGAGGGCTTCTCAAGTGTTCTATTTCTTTACCTGGCTGTGTTTACTTTGTGAAAATCTTGCACTATATGCTTGTAATTTGTACCTTTTTCTGTGTGTATATTATAGTTCAATAATGATAAAGGAAAGGAGGGGGACTGTTGTGCACACACACACAGAAAACCAAACCAAGCAATAAACCAAACCAAGTTTAAAAGAAAAATCAAGCTGCAGACTGAGAGAAGATATTTACAACATATATAACAAAGGATTTGTATCTAGAATATTTTATTTTGAAAATTCCCACAAGTCAAAAAGAAAAGGACCAACAAATAATAATAATAAAAAAAAAACCAATAGAAAAATGGGCAAAGGATTAGAAAAAGCAAGTAACAGAAGAAGAGGCCTGAATGGCCCGTAAACATGTGCAACAGTATTTAACTTCATTAACAATCATGGAAATACAAACTGAAACCTTATTGAGATACCATTTAATACCAATGAGACTGGCTAAAGCCAAAGTGTCTAAGAATGCCACGTTGGTAAGAATATGAGGAAGCAGAAACTCTCATACACTGCTGATGGTAATACAATTTGTTATAATACAGAGAGCAAATTAATCAGTGACTTGAAGATATGCAGATTCTAAGTTTCTACAATTTCACTTCTGTAGAGAGAGACTCTTTTATCATGAGGACTCTTCTCGACATGCGTGAAGATTGTTTTCCATGCGCATGAGGACTCTTCCACGTGCATAAGGATATGTGCATAAAGATTTGCATTGCAAATTTGTTTATAATAGTAAAAAATTGGAAACAGATCTAAATGTCCATCAATAGGGGAATGGAGAAATAACTTATAGCAGTTAAAATGAATAAAATAGATTTACATGTATCAACAGATAAAATCTTGGAAACATAATATTGAATGAAAAAAATACCAAAAGGATATATATATTGTGGAATCATCTAAATTTTAAAAGAACAGTACATATTGTTTATGGATACATATATGGTAAAAATATAAAAATATACTCATAGCAAATGTGGTGGCTCATACCTATAATTTCACCTACTTTGGAGGCTGAGATGGGAGGATCACTTGAAGCTAGGAGTTCAATACCAGCCTGGTCCACATAGTGAGACCCCCATCTCTTAAAAAAAATTAAAAATACTCAGGAGGGATATTCATCAATTTCGGAATAGCTGTTACCTCTGGGCAAGTAAGGGCATGGGACCAGTGAGAGGCTACTTATTTCTAAAAAACAAAACAAAACAAAACCAACAACCTAAAGTAGATATGGCAAAATGTTAACGTTTATTAAATCTGGGCATCTGAGTACATAGTTATTTAATTTGTATAATATTCTTTATACTTTTTTGTTTGCTTGTTTATTTGAAATGGTTTCATTTTTTAAAAAAGTTAGACTGGGGCCAGGGCATGACTGGTATTGGGTATTGTGTGCCATTGGTAGCCTTCCTCCCTTTTTCAAACACTCTTTGTTCTTTAACTCTTTGTACACAAAGCTTTCAAGGTCATTTTGCATCTGAATATTGGTCTGTGCCCTGTCACCACTAGATCAAGTAGGAGGGTGAGATCTGATAGAATCTTCTCTCCTCCTTCTGTCTTACCTTCTGAGCTCCATTGTAGAGCTCAACAATTTTTTTTCAGGATCCTTTTAATTAAAATATAAACTTGCAACAGAAATGTGTTTAAGTCCATGACCCAAGTGACTGATTTAGAATTTTAAATAAATGTTATGTTTTCTCTAATTTTGTACTTCTGCTCAAAAAATAATGATAATATATCTTTTAAGATGTAAATAATATTGTTTGTCACTTCAGTTGATAAGTGTATGGATAAACAGTCACAAAATATCTTTTATCCTCCATATTTTTTAAAATTTCAGAAATATAACTATAAACAATTTTTTAAAATTTACCCACTAATTCATGTCACCCTAGCTTGTTAGCTGTTTTGATAAAATTATTGAGGGCTTTTAATTTTAGAAGCAGAAAAAATGATGTTGGTTAGGGTATTCAGGGATTTATTTTCTGGAGCTGAGTAGTGGAAATATAGTCATGTCTTACATATTGTTCCTGGGAGAGATTAGAAGTTTACTTATGTAAATGAACATGTTAGAGTCCCTCCCACTTGTTAAATAGCTTGGGTGTTAAACCGTGTGCTAGGCAACGGGCTTTTCCTTCTCTCTCCCTTTCCTCAGATAAACTTAAGGGAATCAAGAAGTTGCTTTTTTGTTATTCGTTTGTTATTTTTTTATTTGCAGGTTAAACAGTTTAAGATGAGAAAAGTTGATCTCTGTTTGAGCTCTGAAGGGTCTGAAGTGATTTTAGCTACATCAAGTGACGAAAAACACCCACCTGAAAATATCATTGATGGGTAAGAGTTACTATACTTTCTTTACAGTCTTAATATTAGGTCAGTGAATCTTTTGAGTACTGGGACTATGTGTTTTACAACAACTAGCACTGTTAAACAAAGTTTAATAAGTGTTTGGTGAACTAGATTACCTGATGGTATCCACCTTTGGTACCATTCCTGGAACTAATTCCAGTTGTTTATATTTAGATTTTTGACACTTTTTTTATAATGCCTAAACTGATCTCTTTATACAAATAGGTTTTTTTTTTTTGAAGTGGTTTACCAAGGCAAAAACCCAAACAACAACAACTTCATTTTATGGAAGTGTAAATTTTAATGTCTGGTTATGGTTTTATTCCAAGTTTTTCTTGGAAATAGGAATGTAAACATTATTACTTCCTATCTGCTGCCTATTTCCTTACTGGTCTAAGCAGCATCTTTGGTAAACTGAATGCTTCACTTCCTGTATTGTTTGCTTCTCCCCTTCTTGATATCATTCCAATTTCCACTCTTCACTGTGCTAGAGCTTATTCTAGGTAGAGATAAATATTATTTTTAGACTTTTAATTCCAATAAAAAGTAGTTCATTTTTTTAATAGTTCTGGCATATTGTCTTACCCTCTTGAGTTCTCTTTCGTGGTATACATACAGTGAACAGAGTTTGACTCAGAGAATTGTGTAATTTTAGGGTTGGAAGGACTTAAGAGTTCATCTTGCCTAAACCCTTTTTAGGCTTGTGGTAAGAGAGGTTTAAAGAGGTTAAGTACTAGCTTTAATTATTGAAGGGAGAGCCAGCTGTAACAGAGATTTTTGTGATTCTTTCTGTTCTATTGTGAAGCCCCTGTGTCTGGATGAAATTCTAGCAACTCAACCTCTTCCTTTAAGCCTAGTTATAATCTCCTTTCTGACATCTGTCCCTTTCCCCTCTGGTAAGATTAGTTTATTTCTTCACTGGGCTCCAATAGCATTTGATATAAACCTCTATTACCTTACTTATTCCATTGTTGTGTTATCGTTTATTTTTAATGTTTGTCTCCTCTCTCAACTGTGAATTCCTAGAAGTCAAAGACTATGTCTTGCTCATCTTTAACTCCACAATGTCTTAAAATATTTGTTGAGTGGCTTGTTAAATTATACCATCAAATATTAGTCAAACTTGGTAAATATTAGAAAGTATCAAAATATACACGCACATATATAAACATGTACGTACATATAGATGCATATATTACTGTACATTTGCATAGGGCTTTATAACTTCATAGATACTATGTTGTTTGACCCTCATAGTGAGCTTGGAGAATAAGAAATTTTCAACCCCATTGTAAGGATGAGGAAAAGGATGACTTGCTCAAAATCAAAATGACTTGTCCATAATCACACAGATAAACAAGTGGTAGAATCAGTGAACACCCATGACTTCTAACTCCTTGTTCAAGGTTCTTTGTGCTACACTATGTTAACTCAAACTTAGTTTGAATCAAAAATTTAATATCTGTTTCTTACCTGTGTCTCTTCTTAGTTCTTCTTAATTATTTACTTCCTGAAATTCAGGTAATAGTTATTTATCCCACTCTGACTTGGAGTAGCAAAATAACGTGGGAACTGCTGTGAGGATACACAGAACTATAGAGATTTGCCTTAAGTTGTTTGCTAGAAATAGAGGTCTTTCCAGAAACACTCCTTGTTCCTGATTGGAGGTAAATCAGTTTTCCAAAGCATTATCAATTTACCTTGCATCTCTTTGGTGACCTTTCTCTTAAAGTAATATGTTTATAGATCATTAGGAGTAGCCATGTGTAGCAGCTAATATTTTAGGACAGCTCTATCAGTCCGTGTTAATGAATGATTAAGGACATAATATTTTTAGATTAGACAAAAACTCTTAGTGTAGTAAAAAATTTGGAATAAAGGTAGTTAATGTCCTGATAACTGAACAGAGCATAGCAGAGACTTTTAATCCATATGCAGTTTCAGCAAATACAATTAGACTTTATATGGTAGACATTAAAAGTTATTTTCTGTTCACAAGTTGCTTTATCTAAATGGAAATAACCATTGAGTTATTTGGAGAAAACAGTATTATAAATTTGTCCCTACCACAGAGTGAGTATTGTTTTTATGGCCCTGCTCCAAACTCCCGATTTCTTCAGAAATAAGAGTTAAAGAAAATGATAATACTTCTACCTCCCCCTTAACCCTTCCTTTGCTCTCTGTGTTTAATATGTCAATGAAAAAGGAGAAAAGAGGTTCTAAAAAAATGGAAAAAAAGTTAGTCAAGAAAAAAAGCACTCAGCAACTTGGGAGGCTGAGGCGGGAGGATCGCTTGAGCCCAGGAATTCGAGGCTGTAGTACAGTGAGCTGCGGTCATGCCACTGCACTCCGGCCTGGATGACAGAACAAGACCCCCATCTCTAAAAAATAAATAAACAAATATATATATATATATATGTATATATATAAAAATAAAAGAAGACGACGAAAAGCAGAAGACAGAGAGAATCAGTCCTTTTGGCATGCTATAGAAGAAGAATACTAGATTTAGAGATAAAATTCCTAGGTAAGTGAACTATGTGTGTTACCTTGGGCAAAGAATATGTATGTTACTCCTTGAGCCTCAGTTACTGTTCTGAAAAAACGGGGATAATACTACCTTTCCTGCCTACCTCAGAGCTGTGAAAAAAAATCACGAGATAATAGATGTAAAATAGTTGTTAGCTATAAATCCTTATTTAAAAGAAAACTACTACTTGTATGACTTTCTCATACTTAATTATGAGGATTTAGCTATATGTTATTTTAAAATCCAAGTGCATCTCACTACAGAATATTTGATGTTGTTATATTGGTCATGTTCATTGAAAGTACCCAAGGAAAAACATAGGGTAATTAAAATCCATTTAATTGATTGAAATAAGTAATTTTAACAACTTTATCAACATTTTATTTGCATGCCATAAAATTTACCCATTTAGAGTATACAATTCAGTGACTTCTAGTATATTCATAGAGTTATGCAACCATCTCTGTAATCAATTTTAGAACATATTCATCACCCCAAAAAAGAACCCCCCCTCACCCATTAACATTGACCCTGTATTCCCCCATCTCCACTGGCCCTAGGCAAGTATTAATCTACAAGTAAAAATAATTAATATTATTTATTCAGATATTTAATATAAGGGGAATCGTACATACATGGTCTTTTGTGACTGGTTTGATCCATTTACATGTTTGAAAGGTTTATCCGTGTTGTAGCACATGTCGGTACTTTATTCCTTTTTACTGTCAATAATATTCCATTGTATGGACATAGCACATTTTATTTATGCATTCATCAGTTGATGGACATATGGTTTATTTTTGTTGTTTTTTTTAATTCCATACCTCATCAAAGCAGAGGAAATCTGGGTTATTTCTACTTTTTGGCTGAATTTTTCCCAATTTTATTTAAAAATACCAACTTACAGATCCAAAAAACCCCAAGCTGGATAAATACAAAGAGACCATATCATAGTCAGACTGCTGAAAAAGAAAGATAAAGAAGGCTGGGTGTGGTGGCTCATGACTGCGATCCTAGTACTTTGGGAGGCCAAGGCAGGAGGATCACTTGAGCCTAGGAGTTTGAGGTTGCAGGGAGTCATGATGATGCCATTGCACTCTCGCCCAGGCAATGACTTAAAAAAAAAAAAGATTAAAAAATTTTAAACAGTTGGAGGAAAAAATATATACACAGGGAAACTATAGTACTAATGACAGGAGACTTTGCATCGTGAACAGTGGAAGCCAGGCAACAATGGAACAATATCCTTTAAATGCTAAAAAGAGGGGAAAGAAATTTTAAAAACCTGTCAACCCAGAATTCTGTATATAACTAAAATATCCTTCAAGAATGAAAATAGAATAAGACATTTTATTCATCACAAGTAGACCTGCATCACCAGAAATGCTAAAAGAAGTTCTGCAGGTTGATGAGGTAGAATACTAGGTGGAAACTCAAACATACAGTAAGAATTAAAGTGCACTGGAAATGGTAAATATTTGGGTAAATATAGAAGACTGTCTTTTCTTCCTTTTTAATTTTTTTGAAAGACAACTGACCACTTAATGAAAAAAACCCCATTATATGGTGGGATTTATTACATATGTAAAATATATGACAACAATAGCACAAAAGTGAAGTTCAATGTAAATTGGCTATCATGAGGTTTTATGTTGTAACCTAGAAAGCAACCACTAAAAAAAACCCTCAAATAAATAAAAGAGGTATAGCTAAAAAAAAAAAAAGAGGAATTAAATGGAATTCTTTCTTCTTATCCCATATATTTAAAAAACAAAAGAAAAAAATGGAATTCTAAATTTTTTTGAGTCACTCAGAAGCAAAAAGAAAGGAGAAACAGAACAAGAAAAAAATAGATGAGAGGGACAAAAATGAATAGCAAGATGTTAGACTTAAACCCAATCATATCAATAATTATATTAAATGTCAGTGGGCTAAACACTCCAATTAAATGGCAGAGATTGTCAGACTAATGAAAAAGCATGACCCAAATATATATTGTCTAGAAGATATGCACTTTACATATAAAGATATGAATGGGTTGAAAATAAAGGGATGAAGAGATGCACCCTGCAAAGATTACACATAAGAAAGTGGCTGTTGCTATATTCATATCAAACAAAGTAGAATATAAGACAAGGAGTATTACCAGAGATAAAGGGGACATTTTACAATGTTAGAAGATCAATTCATCAGGAAGAGATAACAATTCTAAATGTATATGGACCTAATAATAGTTCAAAATACATAAAGCAAAAAACTGACAGAAGAAAGGGTGAAATAGACAAAGCCACAATCATAGTTGGAGTTGTTTTGTTTTGTTTAGAAACAGGGTTCCACTCTGTTGTGCAAGCTGGAGTGCAGTGGAATGATCACTCACCTGGAATGATCATTCAAGGTTACAGTGCAGCTCACTGTAACCTTGAACTCCTGGGCTCAAGCAGTCCTCCTTCCTCAGCTTCTGAGTAGCTTGGACTACAGGCACATGCCACCATGCCTGGCTAATTTTTTTTTTCTTTTGCTAGAGACAGGGTCTCACTATGTTGCCCAGGCTGGTCTCAAACTCCTGGCCTCAAGCAGTTATCCCACCTTGACCTCCCAAAGTGCTAGGATTACAAGCCTGAGCCACAGCACCTGGCCCGTGCCATAGTTGGGGATTTTAATACCACTCTGTCAGTATTGATACTGAAAGACCAGATAGATCTCTAGATAGAGCAACTAGACAAAAAAATCAGTAAAGATATAGATGATCTAGACAATATTATCAGTCATTTTGACTTAATTGACATTTAGAAAACACTGTAATCAACTATGGTACATAGAACAAGAAAAAACACATTGAACACTCGCTGAAATGTGCTGAAACATAAAATGAATCTCAATCAATTTCAAAAATTGAAATCTTAGAGTGTATGTTCTTTAACCACTATGTAATTAAACTAGAAATAAGTAACAAAAACAGATGGGCGCGGTGGCTCACACCTGTAATCCTAGCACTCTGGGAGGCCAAGGCAGGAGGATTGCTTGAGGCCAGGAGTTTGAGACCATCCTGAGCAAGAGTGAGACTCCATCTCTACTAAAAATAGAAAAATTAGCCAGGTGTGGTGGCACACACCTGTTGTACCAACTACTCAGGAGGCTGAGGCAGGAGGATCACTTGAGCTCAGGAGTTTGAGGTTGCAGTGAGCTATGATGATGCCACTGCACGCTAGCCCAGGTAACAGAGTGAGACCCTTTCTCAAAAAAAAAAAAAAGAAATAACAAAAAGATATCTAGAAAATCCCCCAAAACTTATAAATTAAACACTCCACTTCTAAATAACCCATGGGTCAAAAAATAAATCACAAGGTATCTTAGAAAATATTTCTAAATGAATGATAATGAAAATACAATATATCCGGATTTGTGGGATGCAGATAAAGCAGTGCTTCAAGGGAAAGTTATAGTATAAGTACTTATATTAAAAAAGAAGAATTTTAAAAACCAGTAATCTAAATCTTCACCTTATGAAACTAGAAAAAGAGGATCAACTGAACAAAAATATGGATAAAAATTAACCTTGACCCCTACCTCATATCAAACACAAAAATTAACTCAAAGTGGATCACAGACCTCAACTCAGCTAAAATTGTTAAGCTCTGGAATAAAACATAAGAAAGTGCCTGTCTTAATCCATTTTCTGTTGCTTATAACAGAATACCTGTAACTGGGTAATTTATAAAGAAAAGGAATTTATTTCTCATAGCTATGAAGGCTGAGAAGTCCAAGGTCAAGATGTTGCATGTGATTAGGGCCTTCTTGCTGGTGGGGACTGTCTGCAGAGCCCTAAGGCAGTGCAGAGCGCCACGTGGAGAGTGGGCTGAGGGTGCTAGCTCAAGTCACTCTTCCTCTTCTTATAAAGCCACCAGTCTCGCTCCCATGATAATCCATAATCCATTAATCTGTGAATTCATTAATCCGTGAATGGGTTAATCCATTCATGAGAGCAGAGCTCTTATGACCCACATCACCTCTCAATACTGTCACATTGGGGAACATATTTCTTTTTTTGTTTTTAATTTAAAAAAATTTTTTTCTTTTAGGGCTAGTCAAGTGAAGCGGTGGGAATGGAAAAGGAACAAAGAATAAATTTCAGCATGAGTTTGGAGGGGACGTATGTTCAAATCATAGCAGTACCTTTGTGACACTGGAGTAGGCAGAGATTTCTTAGGGAAGACACAAAAATCACTAAGCATAAAAGAAAAGAGTAATATTAATAAAACTGGACTTCATCAAAAATAGAACTGCTTATTGAAAAACACAAGAAAATGAAAAGGCAAACCATAGACTGGAAGAAAATATTCACAATACATATATCAAACAAAGGACTCCTACAAACATACAGTAAAAATAAAACAGCATAATAAAAATGAGAAAATACTTAACAGACACTTCAGAAAAGGAAATATACGAATGGCCAAAACACACATGAGAAAAGTGCTTAGCATCATTAGTTATCAGGGAAATGCAAATTAAAACCGTAATAGGACACCATTTCACATTTACTAGAATGGCTAAAATTAAAAAGACTGACAACAGTAAATGTTGTAAATATGGTGCAACTGGAACTCTTCTTACATTGCTGGTAAGAGTGTAAAAGAGTACAACCACTTTGGAAATCTGACAGTTTCTTATAAAGTTAAATATACTTCTACCCTGTGACCCAGCAGTTCCATTCCTGGTAATTACCCAAGAGAAATGAAAACATGTCCACAAAAACACTTGTACAGGAATGTTTATAGCAGCCTTATTCGTAGTAGTCAAAAACTGGAAGTAACTCAACAGTCCAACAAAGATACCAAACAAAAGGATGAATCAAGGCCCAGTGTGGTGGCTCATGCCAGTAAACCTAGCACTTTGGGAGGCCAAGGCAGAAGCATCACTTGAGGCCAGGAGTTTGAGACCAGCTTAAGCAACATAGGGAGACAGGGTCTCAATAAAAAAATACAAAAATTAGCCAGGCATGGTGGTGTGAGCCTGTGGTCCCGGCTACTCTGGAGGCTGAGACAGGATTGCTTGAGCCCAGGAGTTTGAGGTTGCAGTGAACTATGATGATGCCACTGCACTTCAGCCCAGGCAATAGAGCAAGACCCTGTCTCAAAAAAAAAAAGAATGAATCAAAGCCTGTGGCATTGTCCATGGTGATAAAAATTAGAGCAGTGTTTCCCTAAGGGAGGCAGGGATTGTCTGGAAGGAAAGATAAGGAAAATTTCTGGAGTCATGGAAATGTTCTGTAATATGTCTTGATTGGGGTATTGGTTATATAAGCATATAGACTTATCAAAACTCAAAAAATATACACAAGGTGAATTTCATTGTTGGTAAATTTCACTTCCAAAAAAGAAAGAAAAAAGCTTATACAGTTAAAATAGAAATGATTACTTCTGTTGCCAATACCATATATACTGTTGCATTTACATGACTTGAAATTGAGTGCATAGTTTTTTTTCCAACAAACATTTATCATGCATCTACTGTGGGTCAGCCATTGTAGTAGTTACAGGGATACAAGGATGAGTAAGGGAAAGTGGTGGGGCTCAAAGAGCTCAGCATCTAGCAGGAGCCATAAAAACACAAGAGATTCTTAAGTGCCAATATAGACATAGAGGCTGAGTGTGAGACATGTGCAAAGGAGGGAGGAAGCAATTCTGATTTGTTGGGGTTAGAGAGACAGGACCAAAAAGTGAATAAATTTTTGCAAGGGGAAGAAGAGTTTACAGGTCCAGAAAATCTCATGAACTAAGGTACAGAAGCATGAGCCTGCGTGATGTGTTTGCAGAGTTTTAAGTGGCCCGATGTGAGTACAGTGATGGGAGAGAATATATTTTAATGATGGAACCAGATTGTACAGAGTTTTAAATGCCATCCTAAAGAGTTTAGATTTATAGGCAATAAGGGACCACTGAAGGCTTTTAGACAGAGTGACATCAATTCTATGTTCCGTGTTTTAGAAAAGAATACCTGGTAGTATTGTAAGGTAAAGAGGAATGACTAAAGTTGAGTAGAGATTATAGGCAGAATTAACAGAAAGGTGTTGTAAGAATTCAGTAGTCATTTATTTTTTAAAAATAGGTATTTATTAGAATTTTATGACTAACCATTTGGTTGTTCCTATTTCTTTTTGTTTGTATGTTTTAATTAACAATAGGAATCCAGAAACGTTTTGGACCACCACAGGAATGTTTCCCCAGGAGTTTATTATTTTTTTCCACAAACATGTAAAGATTGAAAGGCTTGTAATCCAAAGTTACTTTGGTAAGCAAATCATACATTAATTTTCTTTTCTTTTTTTCTTTTTTTGGTGCTCCAGGGGAGGCTCATACATTAATTTTCATCATTCTTTAATTTTTCCATAGGCAGAAGGCACATATGTAAACTTTTGGCAAAACACTAGTTTTTCTTTACAGCATGGGATCCAGTTTTATTGCTGGAGTGAGAGGGTGAGGATTATGGGTTAAGTGCCTTGAGCTCACTTAGCCTCTCAGAAGCTGCAAATGTGAAACCCTTCCAAAACACGTAATAATTTCCATGCAATTTACTGTGTGAAAGTGTTTGGCAAAAGGCCTTATTATGAACATAAGAAGCCAGCTTGCCAGAACGCTAGCTTCCATGACATCTTTATTCTAGATTAATTTGGCCTGGGGTTCTCTGTAAAATTCTTGCTTAAAATTGGATAACCCTAATTATTCACACTGAATAGTTTTGATTCTTCTATTACTAATGGCGTTTTCTGAGGGATTTAGGAGAGTCTCCCATTGGAACATCATTCTAATCCCATCTATGTTTTTTAATTTATTTTTAGAGACAGGATCTCACTCTGTCACCCAGTCTGGAGTGCAGTGGTGTGTTCATAGTTCACTGCAGCCTCAAACTCCTGAGCTCAGGCGATCCTCCCACCTCAGCTGAGTAGCTAGGACTACAGATGCATGCCACCATACTGGCTAATTTTTGTAGAGACGGGGTCTCACTGTGTTGCCCAGGCTGGTCTTGAACTCCTGGCCTCCCAAAGTGCTGGGATTACAGGTGTGAGCCACTGCACCTGGCCTGTTTATTTAAGGATAAAGTGTATCAGACAAAATCATGGCAGGAAACAGAATACATCCCAGATGGTTCAAATGAAGAGGCTTTATTGATGGGACTGCTTACAAAATTATGGCCTGGGTTAAGGGAACAAACAAGGGATGATGAGGCCCTCAGGAACTAGCATGAAGCTATTACCACCCTTGGGAGAAGGAAAGGAAATAGTGTTATCGGATCCCAGTGAGAGCTGGAGCCTGTGCAAAAGGGCATGCTGTGCAGGAGCTATAGGCATAAGGGGACTGTCAAATATGTGGCACTGAAGCACGGAGGGAATGGAGATAAAATAACCTGACCTCACTTTCCCACTGCCCTTCAGTGTCCTCCTTGTGCCTCCTATTGGCCAAATCCAATCAGGAGCCAGTGGATAACTGAATCCAGGTGATATAGTTCACAGAGATTAGGCCCTCACAGCACAGAACAGGACAGAGGAGGGGAGGAAAGAATCTGGAGTGGTACAGACTGGGTTGGGGACAGTGGAGAAAAACCAATGCAGAAGGAAGATGACTGCATTTCTGGTAAGTCTCTCTCCTGTCATGTATTGTAGAGGCTCTGGAGTCAGACCTAAAGTTTGAATTCCCGTTCTGGTGCTTACTAGCTATATATCATTTAACACCTTGCCTGGCTTCTCCAAGCCTATTTTCTCATCAGTAAAGTAGGTTAATAATACCTTTCTCATAGGATTGTAGTCAAGAGGGAATGAATAAATATGCCTGACACATCATAGATTCTCCATAAAAAGGTTTATGACCAAGAGCACCAATAGTATTATTATTATTTTCAGTATACCAAAAAATCTGGATGATACCAAATTTTAAAAAGCTCTACTAGGGCTGAACGTGGTAGCTCATACCTGTAATCTCAGCACTTTGGGAGGCTAAGCAGGAGGATTGCTTGAGGCCAGCCTGAGCAACAAAGCAAGATCCTGTCTCGACAAAAAAATTTTAAAAATAAATTAGCCAGGCATGGTGGCACACGCCTGTAGTACCAGCTACTCAGGAGGATAAGGCAGGAGGATTGCTTGAACCCAGGAGTTGGAGGCTGTAGGGAGCTATGATCATGCCACTGTGCTCCAGCCTGAGTGAGATCCTGTCTCTGAAAAAACAAAACAAAACAAAAAAAGCTCTACTAGCTCTATGTTGTATGGTTGCAAACATTTGTAAGATTATAGTTACACAAAACTACATTTTACTTTAGGGATTTATGGCAAAACACAGAGTAAGTAACTTACAGAACATGGTGTTCCTGATCCCCGTACTCTGTGTAGTACCGCCAGTGCATGACAGTCTTAGGCAGAGGGAAAAAAAAATAGGGACAAAAGCATAGAATCAAGTAGATAATTAACACTTTATTTATTTCGTTGATTTACAATGTCAGTGCGGACCTTAAAGATTGAAAAGAGCACGTCTAAAGAGCCAGTTGATTTTGGGCAGTGGATTGAAAAAGGTAGGTGCTCATTTCACCAGCATTGTTCCTCAGCATGAGGGAGTAGGGAATAGTCCATTGGCTCCACATTTTCAGTCTGGCTTCATTTTGGTGAAAAAAGATGACTTTAGTGATTCTTGTGACACATTTAGGGCCTAGAAAAACGCGGGTTTCAATATGAGACTGCTTCCTCACTTACTGGTTATATAACTGTTAATATATTACTTAATTTTTCTAAGTTTCAGTATCCTTATCAGAAAAATGAAGATGATACCTGCCATTTAAGGTTTTGGTGAACTCGTGTCTGGCATGTAATAGACAATAAATATTAGTTTCTTCTGTCCTTCCTTCCTCATTAATGGTGCTATTTAAATATCGTCAGCAGAATTGGTAGTCTCTAGTTAAGCATATTGTCTTCAAATGTCTATCTCTTTTCCCCCCCAAAATACCATGAAAATAATAGTAACAGAATAAAAAGAGGCATAAACCTACAAGGACAAAAGATAAAAACAAAGAACCAGGAAACTAAAGCAAATGTGAGAGATCAATATATATTATGATAGAGGGAAGGCAGATGGAGGAGTAGTAACTTCTGTAGCTGAATGGATTAGGTTATAACCTAAGTGCCTGCCAAGGAAAATGTCAGTGAGAAGCAAGGAAGTTTCCCACAAAGAACCCCAGAAAGGTTAAAACTTGAAGGTAACAGGTGCCATGGGAAGTATGAGTGAGACATGGGCCAGAAAACAAGGGTGATTAGTTGAACATCTGGATACAGAGTGGTTGGACTCTAGGTACCTTCTTCTACCCCACACAACTACGTGACCACTCCTTTCTCCCACAGACCTCTACCACCACCCTCGAGAGATAACTAGGAACATTGTTGAGGCTCAGGGCTCAGGAGGCCAGGAATAGTAGAGACAGTGAGTGAGAGAGACACAGGGTTGAGAACAGGATATAAGTGGAAGCCTATGTATTGAGTAGTGGAAACACCAGCCTCCTTCCTGTGCTCTGCTGTGAATGTCAGCAACCAAGAGTGTGCCTCCAGCGAGAAGACTGGAGGATTCATCTTCGGAAAAACTGAATGGCCTCACTAAAAAGATCTTTGGATACTGACAAAGGCTAGCTCATTCCTGGTCAACCTATTGAAGTACACCAATCACAAGCCTGGCTCATGAACACAGTTCTCAAATGATTTAGTATTTGTAAGTAACAAAAGACAGCCAAAGATCACCAGACATTTAGTGAAGGCCTCAAACCCTGAATATAATCAAGCCTTTAGCTCTGATTTCCAATCAATAGGAAATACAGAGGATAGAGGAACAAATTAAATGAAACCATGAGAAGGCAAGATGATAAAATCTAGAATGTGGGACATTCTATGAGACAACTGACCTTGTTCAATAAATCAATGGTTAAAAAAAAATTATGTGTGGGAGAGAAAGAGGTTCAATATTAAAAGAGACTTAGTTCTGATTTTAAGAGACCAACTATAAAAAGACATTTGGGGGGACAGTTGGGGAAATTTGAATAGGGACTGGATTTTATATGACATTAAAGCATTATTTTTAATGTTAGTATGATAATGGTATTATGGTTATATAAAAAGTTATTATTTAGAAGTGGATAATAAAGTTTTTAGAGGTGAAATATCATCATTTCTTAGACTTCTTTTAAAATACTGCAGCAAAAAAAATTTAGATAAATCCACTATAGTGAAATTTTAGTAATTGAAAATCTAGATAATGGGTATATATGGGAATTATTATATTCTTTTATATATGTTTGAAATTTTCTAATTTTTCATAACCAAAAAAACAAAGCAAATGAAAAAGAGTTTATTAACAACTCCTGGTGGAAGAGTTATATAGGAAAGAAAATATGATTATAACTATTACTTATTTCAGCAGTAAATAACATTTATATAGACCTAATAATGTAACCATCAAGTATGGATTTCAAAATTGAGAGGAGGGGAGGAGGGAGAAGTTGCAGGAGGAGGGGGAGGATATGGGTTTAAGAAACCTAAATTTTCACCTACCATAACACAAAGTTAGTAAAAATTTATAAACAAGAAAAGGCATATAGGCATATTATAATTCCAGGAAAACCAGCTTAAAGCATTGAAAATTTTTAATTCTAGGGAGCAGGACTGGAGGAGAAAGGAGAGATAAAGCAGGGGATTACTATTTTTCATTATCTCAGAGAAGGGTTAGGAAACAGAAACACATAATCTAACTTCCTAGAGACTTCTGTTTTAGTACTACAGGGATTTAAAATTATGTATATTAATTATTTTGATATAAATAAAATTAATTTCTAATAATGTCAATAGCTGTTATTATATCAATTAAGTAATCATGTTTCCAAAAGAACGTTTGATATGATTAACTCATGATGAAATAAATTAACCTACCCTAAAATTACATAAATAAAAGTTTTTTAAACTTGTATACCAGAAAAGATCACTTAATGGGCTACACAATTCTGCGTCATAGTGTGCATTCACTGAGAAACTAAGCTCTCGTTGTTACCCATGGGTGTGGTAAAATGTCTCCTTTCAGGCCTGCAATTACTGTTAGTAGCTTGATCCTTAAAAAAGATTTTCATATTTTATCAATTCCTTATTTTATATTCCTTTACTGTAATTTACATTTGAATTTCTTTTTGCTTATACTAACTAGAGATATTTTATAGCTCATAGTTGACTGGTTTTTTACCTTTATATCAAATTTCAACCCCAAAACACTGATATTCCTTTAAATCTGGTCCTAACTTATAGTTTACCAGATATCATGTTTTGCTGAAAATAAATTTCAGTAGCTATCCTCATGTATTTTGAGCCTTAACTCATTTCTGTTGAATTTGTTTTTTAGATTTAGTACACACAGAGGGGCAGCTTCAAAATGAAGAAATTGTGGTAAGTAAATATACTTTGTAGAAATAAAAATTATCTTTAACCAGCACAGGGTATTTAGATTTTAAACCTATCTCCATAGTCATACAGTGAATAAAATATCCTCATGATATTATAGGTTGTGTACCTAATCAACCAATAGAGAAGGTTATTCTCAATAATCTTATAAGCTAAATGTAGCATTTCTAAATTACACTTTTATCCATCATAGAAAGAGCGACAGCAAGGATGAAACAGAATTCATTTTTTGGTTTTTGTTTTCTTTTTCTCATTCACATATTTTGAAGTATTTATTCGCTCTGCTTTGCTTTCTCTCATTTGATTCTGTAGGCCTTTTAGAATAGGAATCAAAAAAGGTCGAGATGTGAAAATTGTATATTAATTTAAGCATGAAAGGACAGGGGAGATTCAGATAAGGGGAACTAGAGCATAGCATCAGCAACAAATAAGCCAAAGAGAGATGAGGTGGGAAGAGAACCAGTATTTTTCGACAACATTCCATCGGGCTTTGCTTGTCAAGTGAAATGAATGCCGGTTGACGAGGAAGCTGCTGCCTCATCAGGCGGTCCTCTATCCTGCTGGTTTGTCAGGCCCTGGTTTAGACAGAAACAAAAAGGGAAAACAACTGAATGTGTATTTTTTAGGTGGTAGTGTTTGTTTAATTAAGGTTTCTCTAAATGAGGGTTAAAGAGGTACTTTGTCCATTAAGTTTACTTCCTCACAATTTGCCAGAAGCTGCTATTAAATCAGTGTTTCAAAAGATTCTGTAGAAGTTTTTGAATCCCATTAGTTCCCTTCTCTCCTACCAAAATTTGCCCAATAACCGGGGAGGCCAGTGAGGTCCCAAAAAATGATTAATTATACTGAATTTTATCTTCCTATTTTTTCCATCTTTACCTAGTGGGTTATGATTAGTAAGCCTCTGCTTTCTTTGGTATTTTGTTTCAGGACTCACTGTGGATCAGGGAGGGTTGCAGCATTATAGAAAATTTGTGAAATAGTAAGGGTGAATGGGAGGCTGGAAATCACCCATAATTTTTTTTACCCCATCACAACACCTTTTATGGACTTATTTTCTTCTAGTTGTTGACCATATGCATCACATAGAATAACAATGTGTGGACAATTTTGTATCATCTTTTTTTACTTAATATTATATACAAGCTTCATAATTATAATTTTAAAATAACACTTGCCTGTTGGCTTACATTTAAACTAATTTTCTTTTTCCTCCTTTTGTCATTACAAGTAATACACAGGGGGACATCTTGTGCCTGTTCCTGCTACCATGACCTTCACCTTTCTGATTATTTTCTAAGATTAAATTTCAGGGAATAGAATTACTGGGTACAAGGTTATAAACATATTTATAGCTTTTTAAATATATTGCCTAATTGCTTTCCAGAGAAATTATATAAATGTAAAAGTATAGTCATACTTCAGGGTAGTATATTCTGAGGCAACATTAATCAAAGGAAACCTGTTATGAAAAATACTTTAGAGAGGCACTTTTAAAAAACTGATCAGAAATGTACACTTTCAATTTTAGCTCCATCTGCTATTTTTCATCAAACCATGGCTGATATTTGGCTGATAAAACTGCACCAGAACAACTGTTACTATGTGGCTGACCTCTCTTCTGAATGTTATATCTTATATATTGTTATATATTTAGAATATTACTCTTGCATCAAACTCTTTCTTCTGCTAACTGCTTGTTAACAGTTAACTAGGATTGCTAAAAGCATCTGTATTGATTTTTTCCCTACAGGCACATGATGGCTACGCCACTTACTTGAGATTCATTATTATTTCAGCCTTTGATCATTTTGCATCTGTGCATAGCATTTCCGCAGACGGAACAGTAGTCTCAGGTCTTGTATGAATTTACTTGCATGATTTTTTAATAATATATTTATTCAAACATGAAATTGTCATTGATATACTTTATTAAAAGAATTTATATCAATCTGTTTCAGTTTTTATTTATATTTTCTTCCGTATTTGGGGTAAAGGAATTCTGGTTTTACCAGTCAGCAGTGCTGGTCACCATGGAGGGTATGAGGAAGCTTTGGCTTTAATATACAGCTTAATCAAGGAAGTGACTATACGTGAAAATTTAACTTATAATACATTGTATCCCTGTAGCATCCAATATAGTGCTCTTCAGATCTCAGTGCATTAATTTTTTAACTTATTGATAGTTCGATGCAAAGGGCTAAGTGAGCAATATAGACAGAAAACAACCTAAGAGTTCAGAGAAGAGAAAATAGTTATGGGAAGGTTTCATTGAGGTCATGGAACCTGAGCTGGGCCCTATAAAACATCATTTTATTTTTTATTTTAATTTTATTCTGATTTTAAAAACCTCAGAAAAGAGTTAGGGAACAAATAATCTTACTTCCAAAGACAACCATTATTGGTTTTATTTTATATTTTTTGATATTTTGGGGAGGGAAGGAACAAGGTGGGACAGATTGGGTAGAAGTAAGACTTCTCTGAATATATCTTATATAGTTTTGACTTTGGGAATATAACTAACTAATATAGCCAAAAATTAAATTAAAAAAACAATTATAAAAATATCTAAAACAAAGAGTAATGCATGAACTTAACTTTATTACAAGTTGGTAAATTAAACCCCCAGGAGAAGATAATTGTTTTAGGTGGCATAGTATTTTGTCTGTATAGTGTGTATTCGTTTCTTAGGGCTGCTGTAACAAAGTACCACAAATTTGGTGACTTAAAGAAATTTATTTTCTCACAGTACTGGAGGCTAGAAGTCCCAGAAACCCTGTTGGCAGGGTTGATTCATACTGGAGGCTCTGAGGGAGAGTCTGTTCCATGCCTTTCCTTAGCTTCTGGTGTTGCAGGCAATCCTTGGCATTCTAATCTTTGCCTCCATTGTCATGTGGCATTCTCCCTGAGTGTCTTCACATCATCTTCCCTCTGTGCATATCTGTGTCTGTATATCTTCTCTTCTTATAAAGATACCAGTCATATTGAATTAAGGGCCCACCCTACTCCAGTATGACCTCATCTTAACTAATTACATCTGCAGTGATGCAATGACCCTATTTCCAAGTAAGGCCACATTCACCAGCACTGGGGGTTAGGATTTCAACATATCTTTTAGGGGGACACAATTCAACACACAATACAGTTTTAGTGGAATAATTTGTAATGGTAAATTTTATGTATCAACTTGGCTGTGCCACGGTGACCAGGTATTTGGTCAAACATTATTCTGGATGTTTCTGTGAGGGTTTTTTGTGGCTGAGATAAACATTTAAATCAGTAGACTTTGAATAAAGCAGATTGCTCTTCATAATGTGAGTGGGCCTCATCCAATCAGTTGAAGGCCTTAATAAAACAAAGACTGACCTCCCCTGGGTAAGAAGGGCTTCTGCCAGCAGATGGCCTTCAGGCTTGAACTGTAGCATCAGCTGTTCCCTGAGTCTCCAGCCTGCCAGCCTACCCTGCAGATTTTGGATTTGCCAGCCTTCATAATCACATGAGCCAATTCCTTAAAATAAATCTCCCCCCCATACACACATACACACACACACATCCTAATTGGTTCTGTTTCTCTGGAGAATCATGACTAATATAGATTTAGTTAAAGACAGGTAGAACTATACAGAAATTTTATACTTCATTTAACTAATTATTGGTAGTAATATACTGTATCCTGAAAGTATTTTAATATCCTATATGTTGAATAATGCAAATAAGTTATGTTAATGTGGTTAGGAATCAAGATTATAGTTTACAAGTAAAGAGATGCAAGTATAAAATCAAAGAAATTAAGTCAGTTCCTCTCTGGTTTAATTTGAATTGAAAATGTCAGTATAAACACCCTCTCTCTTCTTTAAGAATACATATTTCAGCTGGGCACAGTGGCTCACACTTGTAATCTTAGCACTTGGGAGGCCAAGTCAGGAGGTTTGCTTGAGGCCAGGAGTTCAAGACCAGCCTGAGTAAGAGCAAGACCCTGTCTCTACAAAAAATAGAAAAATTAGCCGAACATGGTGGCGTGCACCTGTAGTCCCAGCTACTCGGGAGACTGAGGCAGGAGAATCACTTGAGCCCAGGAGTTTGAGGTACAGTGAGCTATGATGATACCTCTGCACTCTAGCCCAGGCAACAGAACGAGACCCTGTCTCAGAAGACATATTTCTTGAGTTTGTCCACTGAAAAAATCTAGAAGCAGTGACATCCAAGTATCAGCATATCAGGTACCCAAATTGTGGTCTCTATATATGTTTCCCATTAGTGGACACCTAGGCTGTTTGGGGGAATGGCTGATTCCAAATGTGGGACAAGAAGTAGACAAAATGAGCCTGGGACATTTTGTTGTGCCAGAAAGTAAAGACTGATAGATCATGTCAAAAGGAATCAGAAGCCAACCTGAAGGCACTGTTGGCAAAAATGGGGCAATTTGAGCAGGAAAAAAATCCTACAGTTGATCGAAACCATACTTAATATATGTAAAAATGAATTCATATTGATAGAAAGAACACAAAAGAACAAAACAAAACGAAACCCTCATTGGACTCCATGGGAAGTAACTAGGACAGAATTTCTCCTTTAAAAATTTGTATTTAAAAGGAAAAAATTGGGAATCTATCATGTACAAACTAAATTTGAGGGTTACTAAATAACCCTAGTAGATGAGAGAAAGTTCTTTGCTGAGGAATTCCTGCTAATTAATGTGGAAGTATAATAGAATTAGAAAATCATCATTAATTTGGGCAAAATTAAAAATTGACATAGGCAGCAATCATCAGTGGATAAAACCTTAATTGAAAGGTTAATGAGGAACTTTATAATGCAAGGATCAAGTTATTACCACCAGAGTCTACTGATCTACTAAAAATGAATTAACCAGTATATATCAGCTTTTGCTCTATTACACACTGCTTCAAAACATACTTGCTTAAAGCAACAATTTCATTTGCTCACAATTCTGTGGATCTGCTGGCAGGTTTTCTGGTTTGTTCTTACTTTGCTATCTCTATGGTCAGCTGGCAACTCATGTAATCTAGAGAATCTAGGATGACTTCACTCACGTGCTTTTTGGCTCGCAGGTTGGTTAGTCTAGGTGGCCTCACCTGGGACTATTCATCTCTGCTCTAAGTTGTTTCTCCTCCTCCGGTAGGTTAGCCCAGGCTTCTTCAGATGGTAGTCTCAGCATTCTGAAAAGTAGCAAGAAAGGGAAAGCCTCAATACACAAACACTTTTTGAGCCTCTGCTTACCATCAGATTTGCTATTGTCCTGTTTACTAAATCATGTCATATGGCCAAGCCTAGAGTCAGAACAAGAGGGGTCTGCCCAAGGGTGTGAATACAAGGAGGTATAAACAAATCAGGTGGACAGAGGGGAGCTATCACTGCTGCAGTCTACTACAATCAAACACTGTATGCCTCCTGGTGTGATACTATGTGGCACACACAGATCAACCTATGAAATACTCTTGCCAAAATTACTGAACCGAATCTAATCAAACTCTAGAAATAACTTCCATTTTCAGGAAATTCCAGGGATAGAGGAACAAGTAAAATGATACCACAAGGAAACAAACAGACTGGTAGCCATTAATGCCTCTCACTGAAATGTCCAGATCTGTGCTTTTCCTGCACATGGTAAGATATACTTCCTGGCCTTCTTTCTTTGGGTAGTGGCACATGACCAGTTCTGGCCAATGAGATGAAGAATAACTGACTTCTAGGGTGAGCATTTACTTGCCTACACAAGACCCTTTTAGAGCTCTTTTCTTCATCTGCCAAGATGACCAACAGTGTTTTATGTAGTGACTGTTTTTCTGGGTCTGGGAGTGGGACTGATGTTTAACAGGTAGCAGAGCTCCCACTTGATCCGAGAGGGACATATAGAAGGAGTGAGAAATAAAGCTTCATTGTTTTAAGCCAATGAGATTTTGGAATTGCTCATTACCACAGTATAATCTAGCTTATCCTAATTGATAAAAACACAAATCTAGAATGTGGCTCATCCTACAGGACAAGTGATCTGGTTTCTTCAGCAAGTCAGTAGCATAAAAAATGTTAATTAAGGAAGAGGGTCCACTCTAGACCCAAGGAGACATAAGAGCCCCTATAACTACATGTCATATGTGGGCCTTGATGGATACTGATTTGAATAAACAAACTGAAAAAGGACATTTTAAGAAAATTGAGGAAAATTGCTTATGGACTGGGTGTTATTGTTCATTTTGCCAGGTGTGATACTGACATTATGTAAGAAATGCCCACGTTTTTCAGAAATTTGTATGAAACTATGTATGGAGGAAATGGCATATCTGGGATTTGCTTTAAAATACTTAAGCAGAGATTTTTTTATAATGGAAAAGGGGTTAGTTGAAGCAAATGTGGCAATAAATTATTGAATCTGGGTGATGTATATATGGAGGTTCATTGTACTAGTCTTTCTACTTCTATGGTATGCTTAAAATTCTTTATAATAATAAAAATAAATAATGCTACAGAGGACATCCTTATGCATAAATCTTTGCCTGCCTTTCAGATGATTTCCTCAGAAGGGATTCCAAGAAAGAAATTAGTCAAAGTTAGGAACAGTTTTAGGCTCTTGGTACTTCCTGATATATTGCTTACCAAGATTCGTTACACAGATTTACTCTTGGAAAGATAGGTTTTAGATAAGTGGAGGAGAGTAGGGAAGGCATTTCAAGAGCAACACTGGTGTAATGGAAGATGGGAAGATGAGTACTCATGCATAAAACACCCTTGGGGAAAGATGAACAGGAAGGTCTGGCTAGAGCAAAGAGTAAGTCTAAAACCAAACATTACAGCTAGATCACAGGCCTTTAGTGTTTTCAGATATTTCCTGTAACACTGGAAACATTTAAGGTTTTTAAGAAGGAATGTGACTTAGAGCAATTGTGTTTATGTTCAATAAAATGAAATGCTGAGGATTTTCTTTTTACCAGGTTCCTAAGCTGAAATGCCAATAACTCTTTGTATAAGAAACACTGTGTTAAGGCTTACAGATTGCTGGGAGGGATCTCCAGAGGTTATCTGAGTGGCCTCTTTGGCACAGGCCTAGGGAGTTATCTTTAAATCTTTTTTCTCTGTCTTCTGTGGATGCAGAGAACAAGTGATCAGTGTAGTACTTGTGACACCAGTTTATGTATGACATTTGAAAACAGTATGCTTTGCCTTCATTTTCCTAGGCTTTAAAAAACTCATTTTCACCTTATGAAACCACACCAAATTTCAGGAAGTAGATATGAACGAACATGGTTTTACCTTTCGGCTTTGTTTTGTTGTTCATTGCTGACCCTTGTCGTTTGAAAGTCTCATTTGTCCTCAATTGGCATCCTCTTCCCCCCTCATTTGGCCTTTTCTCCACCTGCCCAGGGACTTCTGACTGTCATTGCACTGTGTGCTGTGTGACTTAGGCGTTAGCTAGCTTCCTCGTTTACTTCAGATTGTTATGCAAAATTTCCTGCTCAGTGAGGCTTTCTCTAGCCTCCCCTATCTAAAAGTGTAGTGCCCCCTCACCCTTGCAAAAGAAACACGTTCAATCTTCCTTTCCTGCTTTATTTTTCTCCTTTCTTCAGTTAGGGATCTGAGGTAGCCACCCTGTGTTCTGTGCTTCAGGGGTTCTTGTATCTTACTCCTCTTTTCCGACCATCATTAAAATTCAATTTAAAATTTTTTTCCCTTAATGATATCCCATGTATTCTATGAAAGATGAGGGCAGCTCTGCCTCCTTTCAAGTGTGACTTTCTTGATTGAATTGTCCTAGGTTCTCACACCTTTACAGGGACAGCCCTACTTACCACTGCCTACCATGTATTTTTCTTATTTATCATGTATATCATGTTTACTGTCTCTCCCCCTCACTAGAATGTAAACTCCACAACAGTAGGGAGTTTTGTTGCTTTTGCTCATGATTACATCCTCAGGGCTTAGAATAGTGGCTAGCACATAGATTTTCAATAAATATTTGTTGACTGAATAAATGAACATTGTCCATTTATTTGTATGTCTGTTTCTCTTTATACTGTGGAATCCTTGAGGAGCTTTTAATAAAGCTACCCAACAATATAGATACAGTATTTTGGATCACTTACTGTGGGCCAATGCCAATTATAGTGCCTTGCATAAAGTTAAACGAATCAATATTTATTTAAAGGGATGGATAAAAAGTAAAAGTCTCATGACCTTTTAACCATGTACCCAATCAAGGCAAAGAAATTTTACAAAATGAAAATTATTGTGTTTATCACTCACTTATAGGGATTTTTTTGAAAGCTTTGAAGTTGTGAGTCCTATATCAGGAATGCCCCTTTGCAGGGGTAGGCTTGGGGAGGTGGGGAGGCATCCTTAGTGGGCTTTACCTTCTACGTGATGTTCCAACAGCCCTTTGTGACTTGACCCTGATAGTGAGCCTTCTAAAACTGTGGTCCCCAACCCCTGGGCCACATAGTCCTGGTACCAGTCTGTGGCCTATTAGGAACTGGGTGGCACAGTAGGAGGTGAGCAGTGGGTGGGCCAGCGAAGCTTCATCTGTATTTACAGCTGCTCCCCATTGCTCACATTACCGCCTGAGCTCTGCATCCTGTCAGATCAGCTGAGGTATTAGATTCTCATAGAAGCAGGAACCCTACTGTAAATTGCACGTGTGTGGGATCTAGGTTGGGCGCTCCTTATGAGAATCTAATGCCTGATGATCTGAGGTGGAGCTGAGGCAGTGGTGCTAGCAGTGGGGAGGGCTGCAAATACAGATTATCATTAGCGGAAAGGTTTGACTGCACAGTAAATGTAATGTACTTGAATCATCCCGAAACCATCCCCCCATCCTGGTGTCTGGAAAAATTGTCTTCCATGAAACCGGTCCCTGGTGCCAAAAAGGTTGGGGACTACTATTCTAAAAGATAGTGTGTGGCAGTGTACAAAGTTTTAAACATGCATATAGTCTTTGACACAGAAATTCCATTTCTAGATATATATCCTAATGAGATCATTAGATAAGGGACAAATGGACAAAGATTAATAGCAATGCTGCTTATAAGATAGGAAAACCCAGGCCGGGTGCAATGGCTCATGCCTGTAATCCCAGCACTTTGGGAGGCTGAGGCAGGAGGATCGCTTGAGCCCAGAAGTTCGAGACTGGCCTGAGCAACATAGTGAGACCCCATCTCTACAAAAAATAAAAATAGCTGGTGATGGTGGCATGTGCCTGTAGTCCCAGCTACTCAGAAGGCTGAGGCAGGAGCATTGCTTGAGCCTAGGAGTTTGAGCTATAATCATGCCACTGCACTCTAACCCAAGTGACAGAATGAGACCTTGTCTCAAAAAAAAAAAGAAACTGGAAATGACTATACATCCATACATTAGAAAGTATGATATATACAGACTGCATATATCATAATTTATAATGGGACATGCATTATGTATAAATATAGAATGGATACTTCTGGTTAAAGATGGTGAAGTAAAGGGATTTTTACTCCATCCTCTTTCTCAAAACTCATTATTCACCACAAAAAGAATTAGGAAAGAAAAAATGTCATCATCAAGGAAATAGTTATAGCCTCTAACACACGCTCACTAAGTACTATGAAATCAGGATTTTGGTGAAGAAAGAAGCTGAGAACGGGCATGTGCTCTCCCAAGGCTACAGACTTTCCTAAACATGTCATAGTTAAGAAAGGCTTGTCCAGAAATCCCTCGATTAGATTGGATAGGGCTGCAGGTAGCTTCAGGAGGATGGGGAATGTCCCCATGGAGGCTCAAGCTTAATAGCAATGGCAGGGGAAATGCACCTGAAGGCAAGATACACCAA
Organism: Daubentonia madagascariensis; assembly: GCA_023783475.1. NCBI lineage: Eukaryota > Metazoa > Chordata > Mammalia > Primates > Daubentoniidae > Daubentonia > Daubentonia madagascariensis. Next base: position 5,247,210 of record JAKFHU010001129.1, read on the forward strand.
AGGAGGCTGCTGGAGGTAAAGCATGGTGAAGGAAGGCATCTTAGCTCAGGATGCCAAACAAAATTCTATAGACTGGGTGGCTTAAACAACAGACATTTATTTCTTCACAGTTCTGGAGGCTGGAAGTCCAAGATCAGGGTGCTAGCATGGTCAGTTTCTGGTGAGGCCTCCCTTCCTATGCTGTAAGTAGCTGCCATCTTGCTGAGTACTCACACGACCTCTTCTTTGCATGTGTTCATGCAGAGACAGTGAGCTCTCTTGTGTCGCTTCTTAAATGACACTGTTTCTATCGTATCAAGGTTCCACCCTTATGACTTCATTTGACCTTAATTACTTCTGTGTAGGTCTTATCTGTATAGGTCCTTACCATTGAGGGTTAAGGCTTCAACATATGAATTTTGGGGGACAGGAGGCACAATCCAGTCCATACCAGAGGGTGAGGAGGCAGCCAAAGCAGAGGGAGTGTGACCGAAGGGGATTTCTACAAGCCCTATCGCAAAGGAAGTAATAAATAAGAGGGTATTCAAGACAACTAATCTAGATGAAAGCACAGATTGCCCCAGCTGACTCTTCATCCTATGCTATGTTTCAGCAAATAACAAGCCCCATTAAGGATGACTAATAATCAGAAAAGACCCAGTAAGGGGACTGCTTTAGGTCAGGTTCTCTAGAAATACAGCCTGAGACAGGAATTCTTATAAGAGTGATTTATTGAGGGAGCACTTTCAGGAGAAACCTCTAAGGAAGTGAGGGAAGCAGGATAAGGCAGAGGGAAAAGTTAATCAAAGATGTGGCATCTGCCGAAGTTTAGCCTCAGCCTGATCCCATAGGAGCTCTGGCACATGAATGGCACCAGGGAAGTATACTACCCCACCTTGCAGCAAGGGACTGGGCCTTTTGTACTCTCAAATCCATCAGTCATTGGCCATGGGCCACACTCAGGTGGAGGCCATAATCTCTCAGTCATTTCTGGGTAGGACAGATTGTGTCGTGAGGGCAATTCTCAGGAAAAGGTGCATCTGTGAGCAGTTGGCAGCCAACACCTCGCAGCAGCTGGCAGATGAATACAATGGCTAAGTAAAAGGCTTCTGGGCAGAGCACCAACATCTACTATAGCAGTGATTCTCACAGTGTGGTTCCTAGTATAGCAGCATCAGCCTCATCTGAGAACTCGTTAGTAATGCAAATCCCCTCACACAGCCCAGATCCATTGAACCAGAAACTCTGGGGGTGGGACCCAAGAATTTGTGTTCTAACAAGCCCTCCAGGTGATCTTGTTGCATGCCAAAGTTTGAGAACCACTGTACTATAGGAGCCTATGACTAGAAACTGTAAAACAAAGGGATGGGGTGGGGGGGAAACCCAGAAAAATAAGGCAGATAGAGAACATTTGTTGCAAGAGAAATTATACAAATAATATAACCAAGTTGAGACCCATATCGAGTTATCTCTCAAAAAGAACTCAAAGAAAAAGTTATAAGACACAGAAGAGGAAAGCGAGTTGGCAGAGCTAAGAAATGGAAGAGAAAAAGCTTTTTCAGAGGTGATAGCCACATGAGGAACAAAGGAAAAATGATGATCTCTATTGTAGCACTCAGGGTTCATTGGGAAAACTGAAATCCCTCCAGATATTTAAAGCAGACACAGAAATAATGAGGGAAATTGGTTACAAAATGTTGAAGAGGCTGGAAAAGCAAATGGAAGACAAAATGTAACCCCGAGCTGCCCATCAGCCTCACTCACTGTTGACCTTTGGAGGCACCATCACTGGTTCTGAACAGAAGCCATCCAGCCACCATGGCTGGTGATTCCAAAGCTGCAACCTCCGGTGAGTGCATGGTCACCCGCAATCCCTACAGTCAGAAGTGGGAAACCTGGGCAACATAGCGAGACCCCATCTCTACAAAAAATTAAAAACTTAGGTGGGCATGGTGGCATGCACCTGTAGTCCCAGCTACTCGGGAGGCTGAGGCAAGAGGATCACTTGAGCCCAGAAGTCGGAGGTTGCAGTGAGCTACGATAATGCCACTGTACTCTAGCCTGGGCAAGATCCTGTCTCAAAAAAAAAAAAAAAAAAGTGGGAAAGGTGGCTTCTCCTTTCAGACTACTTTGTCTACAAATCTCTGAGGCAAAACACAAGAATCTGAAACTCAGCCATGTATCCTTCAGGCTCAAAGACAACAGACTGGTAGTCACAAGCATGAACAACTTCAGGGAATACAGGATCCATGTGCCCCTGACAAAACTACTGGAGAATTTCAGTGATCTAATCTGTTTGGCAGATTAGGTATCCTGAAATCCTTCCTCAATCAATCACCTGACAATGCTGGATAAAATATTTTAATACACCTTTTAAAATTAATGGATGAGCTTACCAGAAATAAAATACTCTGTGGCCAGGAACAAATGGAGAGCCCCACTCTAGGGAGGAGAACAAGCATTAAAGTCATTGGCCACTCTGGGGGCACCGCCAATTCCTGGTAGTCAGAGCTTTGGTTTCCTAGGCCTCCTGCCAGGCACAGGAGGCAGTGTCTTGGGTCTGCCAGTCCCCACAAAAAGCCAAGTACTACAAAGGGCATCACCCTCAGAGAACAAGTAAACTAGGGGGGGAATCCTCCCTTCAAAAGCAGACAGACATGTTATGATGATGTATTTCCTTCAAATCAGTTGATGTTCTGAGTGCAAACTGTACTCAGATCTGGGCAGGACATGTTAACAAGCTTCTTTCACTTACCAGGACTTTACAATGTTAGCCCAAAAGAAGGGGTTCCTTCTTGGTATCCAGACCCAGAGAGGTCACCTTCAGAGAGAAAATCCCCTTCTCCATCATGAATTAGAATTGAGCCCAAACCTCTTGCAGTCTCCTGCACATATTCTTTTTCCCACCTTTGCCCGTGTAGTTCTCTCCACTTGAAATGCCCTTCTCCCTGCCCATGTTCTCCAGGCTCCCATCCCAAACTGTGGAAATACGGAGCACCCTTGAAAACCAAGCCCAAATGCCACCAGCTCCATAAAGCTTTGCCAGACTGACCCAGTTCAGAGGGATTTCTCTCTCCTCTGTGCCCTCTGAGCATTTAGTCTCTACCTCAGCTCTAAGATATGTTCCACCTGGAATGACGGTCCTTGTAGTGTATATCTCATCCCCCCTGAGATGAAGCCGCCGAAGGACAACAGCTGTTCCTTGTCCATCTTTGCATCACCCTGCACCCTGAGAAGAATCAGTGCTCAAGTAATGTTTGATGCATTAAATTAAAGAGAATTGAATTGAAGGCCTGGGGTCTGTATTTATCATTCTGAAAACTCCTCAGTCCCAGCTATTATTATCTGTTGAAAACTGGAGGTTTCTGTGCAAATTCAAAGACATGAATTGGAGGATCATCTGAGAAGTGACTCAGAAAAGCATTGCCTTATATGCTGTATCGTCTTGTGGAACTTAGTTCTTAGGAAGGACAGGGCTCAGCTGTGCTTCAGTCCCACTATTCTCACAGTGTCTCGTTCTCAGTATCACCTCACAAACTTGGTCAGTTGCTTTGGCAGGATGGAGAATTTTTATTCAGCATTTCTACTGTCCTGTCCTCCTTCCATCCCCCAACCCCCAAAAAGGGGGCCCAAGGAGGCAGTTGTGGAACAATGATGATGATAATCATAATAACAGCCAACACTTCCATGGCATTTTCTCCAAGCCACGCACAGTTCTGAGTGCTTTACTCATGAATCCTCTATGCGGTAGGCACTGTTGATATCCCATTTGATAGTTCAAGATATCAAGGCAGCTTAAGCAAAGTCACAGAGCTACCAGAAACTGTGGCCTTGAAGTTAAAGACTGGGTTTGAATCTTGACTTGTTCTTTGTTAGTTCTGAGAACTTATGCAAGTTACTTAACTCTCTGAGCCTTGATTTTCTCATCTTTAAAATGGGGATAATCTCTTTGGGATATAGAGAGATTCAATGAGACAACATATCTGAAAGTGCCTGTGCCTGGTAGAGGATTAATAATAACTATTTTTAAAAGCGGAAAATAACAATAATATTGACATTGTAGCAACTAAAGCAGAGCCAAAGACAATGCGTTTTCATGCCAGCAAAATGTCTCCCAAGTCCATGGGGAGTCATGTTATGAAGGTAGTTTGATTCCAATGTGAAAGATTATTTCCCTCCAGCAAGAGTTCACAAGAGAAAACCACATTTGACATGTAAGATACAGAGATCGAGTCTTCTTCCTATCAAAGGAGGTCCTTTCAGGTTATGGTATTTTTGCTGATCAGATTACATTGGGCTATAATAAAAGGTAAGGGTGACACAAATTGGAAAAGAAAATGTAAAAATCACGCTGAAGCCATCCAAAATAGCCTGATATATTTTAATCATTCTGTATTAGCTTGCTGCATCTTATAACATTTTCTTTCAAATCAAGTCACAGCTGTGTGTACTTTAGGCTGTGGCCATCATAAACAAATATGAAAAGAAGCAGAGCTAAAACAGATGAAAACCAATGCTTATCCATTAGTCTGATGTAATGTAACGCAAATGACCATTAGGAGACTTGCAAAGACCTCAGAGAAACAGAATTTCAGATATGAGCTTCTGCGTAACAGAATGACAGCTTTGCTGGTGCCTGTTGTCTGGTTTGGTTAAGGTTGTAATGCTTTTGGGAAGCCAATCCACCCTCTAGACGACTTTGTTGATAAGTGAGGATAGTGGAAGAATCCATGGTACAGAGAGCCAGATTTCTATGAAATATACTAAAGATGGTAAAGTGAGTACTCTCCTCTTCCCTGGTAGAATTAGAGATTTGTTACCATGGAAACCCACCCATCACCACCATTGACTGGTTTAAATCTTTTGGCAAGGAAAGGATTAGTGTCTTCTCTTGTTTCTACTCCCTCCTCTTCCAGTTCCTCATCTCTTCCTAACAACTGGAATTCTTTTCATACTAGGTTCTAAAAACCAAATAAGAGTCCTAAATGATCAATTCTGTAAATTCAAATTTGGTAAAATGAATTCACCTACTTGAAGGGATGTCGTATTGAACTACTTGGTATCAGAGTGGCTGGAGAGAGGTATCATACCTCAGAAGTATGCCCGTGGAGTACAACTGCTCCCTCACCTGAAGACAGTGTGCAATGAATGTGGTTCCACAGTGGGAGCAGTGTGAAGTTATACATTCTTCAACAGCTCACCTGCCTAAACAGCTCAAGTGTTGCTTCATTTTTTGATTATAACAATTTGTCCCGATTGGGTGTGGTGACCTGCACTCCCTAGCTGGGAGTTGTTTGCCTAGATCAGAAAAATCTGAGCTGGTAATTTAGCTGGGGACACAGGTCAAAGGTAAAAACCCAGTTGGGTTGGGGGGATAGCCACGCCTTGAGGAGCCCTCTTGTTGGTCACCTAGCATTGGGGGATCTGTCCAGATTAATTGTCGAGATTTTCCAGAACGGCACGAACTTCCTCTGGTTGGTAGTTCCAAGGGCCAGATTTACCCTGCAAGAGAAATGAATCAGGTATTCCCAGATTTCCAACTTGCAAGGAACAAGGAGGTCTGGAGCTTAGTTGCAAGATGTGGGCAAATGACATCTATGTGGGAGTCACCAGTAGGGCGAAGTCAGTGGCAGATGCAACCATGAGGTAGATGTGATCACCCAGGGAAAGGGTGTAGAGTAGTACCAACAGTTGACAGGAAGAGTGGACAGAGAAAGTAGGATAGCTAGAGGAGGTAGACGTGACATAGTGTTTCAGGCAGAGAAAGGAGTCTACACAGATACACTTTTCTTCCACAATCAGATGTTCAGACTGGCCTGATCTTCTCCAGGCCTCACATCAAGTTCTACCCATTCTACATCGGAACCACCTCTGCCTCTCCAGTACGATTGCCCTACCTCAGCCTCTTCATCCCCAATCCTCAGCCCCTGCTCCCTGCAGTCCCTTCTTCACCCAATAGCTGGTGAACTAAGTACGGAGCTGATCATGCCTCTCTCCTGCCCAAAACCCTTCAGGGGCTCTCCTTTGCCCTGAGATGAAGGCCAAGCTCCTTGGTCCAGAATGAGACCCCTATAACCCAAATTCACACTCTGCCCTAATACGCCTCAGTGCCTTCGCCCACTTTCTTCCCTGTGTTTGCAATGGTTTTGATTCACCGTGCTCCCTGGCTGATGCCTTATTCTTCAAGGCCCAAGCAATCGCTACCTCCTCTGAGAAGCCTATCATTCCGCAGAAGTTGGAGAACTTAGTCTGAGAGCCAAATCAGTTCTGATGCCTCACACTCTCTCACTTACGTATTGTCCATGGCTGCTTTTGTGCTATAACAACTGAATTGTTGTGACAGGGATTATTTGGCCCACAAAGTTGAAAATATTTGAAAATCTGGCCCTTTACAAAAATGGTATGCTGACCCCTGCTCTGGAGTCTCCTGGCACTTGGGATATTGTAATACTTTTATGTGGAATGTGAGTTTTCCTTGTCCCCTAGACTGCGAACACCTTAAAATAAGGTGTGGGGCATTTTCAATTCATTTTTGTCTTTCCAGTACTTGCACAGGGCCTAACCCAGGGTAGGGACTCAGTGCCCAGCTTGCGACAATCATGGCATCTTAGAACCATGTCTCAGGGTACAGGAAAGGAAGAAGGACCTGAATTCTTACGCTATGACCCATGACACCCTGGGGATTCATTTGCAAGTTGTTGCTTATTTTGCCTGAATAAGTAGGGCCAGCTTGATCCGTGCACAGAGGAGCATCCACGTGGTTGGGTTTCATCTGCTCTCCAAGGCTTGAAATCTCTTCAGTAGCTATAAAACTTAGTTTCTACCCTCTCAAGGGAGGCCAACAGTGTCTAAGGGGTCATAGGCTGTACCTGCCTCACCTGGTCAGGCTGGAAGTCTGGAGGGGAAGCAATCCCCAGAAAGGAAGACCTGTTTCTGTCTCACATCCCTGCTTCACCTGTGCAGCTCTAAACCACAGGGGTCACTCTGTTTGGGCCTCCTACATCCCCCCTGCCCTCCAGGCCTGCCGCAAAGAGGAGCAGCTTCGGAGCCTCCCACTGGGGCCCATCCCTTGGGGGATTTAGAATTGAAATCTGAGCCTTGGCCAGTGCGACCTTGGGCAAGTCAATTCCCCTCTCTGAGCATTATTTATAAATTGAAAACAGCATTCTCTCTCAGCTTAAAACCAAACCCAGGCTGGGCTAGTCACCTGGCTTCAGAAGGCAGGCAGGAGGATGCAGCTCTAGTCCAAATGGCAGGGATTTTCTTGTGCATTATTTCATCCCCTATGAGGGGGGGACCAGCATCCCCATTTTACAGAACAGGAAGCTGACGGTCCAAGAGGTAAAAGGACTGGCCCATGGTCACATGGCTGGTAAATGGCTGGGAAGTGATTTGAATCCAGGCCTGCTTGATACAAAGCCCCCCCTTTACCCTTACCCTCCCTGGGCCCCTTTGCCCTCCCTAGGCCCCCTGTCCCTGGGTCACCACCTTGTAGAGGATCCTGCCCTCCTGGAGTACGTAGAGCCTCTCGGGTAGTGCCGCATAGAGCTGGCTGCTCTGGTTCTGCATTGTGTCCACCACCACAGGGCACTGGGGGTTCCTGGCCAGCAGCAGGTGGGCTGCCCGCAGGCGGTCCTGGAGGTTCTGGTGATTCCTGATGTCCAGGTTGTTCTTAAAAGCCCAGCCATCTACAAGAGAAAGGCCAGGCACGGCATGGCACACTCTTCCTGCAGACTAAATACCCCTCACCTTTAACTGAGGTTCTCAGATAGAGGAGCTTCTGGCCATGATTTGACCCAGTTTCCTATAATGGCTGAATGTGCGAGGTCATATAGGAAGCTAGCCATTGATCCAGAACTGAAGCCCTGCGCTCCTGACTGCCAGGCCTCTGATCTTCAATGTGAAATAGCCCAATATAGCAGCACTCCGTAATCTTTAATGTGCATACGATCACTTGGGGAGCTTATGAAAGGAAGATTCTGATTCAGTCTGTCTAGGGTGGCACTGAGAGTAACCAGCTCCCAGGACACCAAGACTGCTGGTGCCTGGACCATACTTTGAGAGGCAAGGGTCTAGACCAGTGGTTCTTGAAGTGTGTGGTCCCCAGACCAGCGGCATTGGCCTCACCTGTAGGCTTGTTCACAATGCAAATTCTTAGGCCCCACCCTAGGCCGACCAGGAATGGGGTCCAGCAATCTGTGTTTTAACAGTCTTCCAGGTGATTCTAATGTACACCAAGTTTAAAAGCTACTGCTCTAGAGTCTAGGCAATTTCCCTCCCAATTTTTCCTCACCACAGTGTTCTTTCCAAAATGCAAATCTGCCCATGTCACCCTTCTGCTTAGATCTTTCTTGGTGGCTCCTTGTTGCCCTCAGGATAAACCCCAAACTCCTTGGTGTGGTCTACCAGCCCCTCAGTGACCTGGCTCCTGCCCATCTCTCCAGCTCTTTGCTCCAGCCAGGTCGGGGAAATATTCGGATCCCTTGACCTGCCCAGCCCCAGACTGTATCTCACTTGTGCCCTTTTGCAGAGGGGACAGTGTGGGGCCTTCCCTTTCCTTAGCTTTTTTTTTTATTTAGTTGTATAGCCATTTATTAGCAACTAAAATAGAAGATATCTGTTGTGCAACATGGGTAGTAATTGACTATAACTGGAGATTTATTATATTCTAATAAAGATCATTTAGAAATGTAATTTCTTTATTAAAAAATTCCACCTTTTTGGTTTGTTTGTATACAATTTGCAAAACCATTCTGAAAGCGGAATGTATGTGCGCAAGTCTGCAAAGAGTGCAGATTTAGGATGTGGTAAATGTTTGACAAGTTACTTTCAAAAAACTATCAGCCACAACTGGGCCTTTACATTGTCATCTTTTTTTAATCAAAATATTTTGATGCCAGCCTTCTTTCCACTGCCCTAAACTATAAAACATTTTTTAATGAGTTGAAATTGAGGAAGGACCACAACTACTAGAGAAGAGAAGAAAGTTCTATTAGTTTGAGGTTTCAGAATCCTCCCAAACCAGGACCAGTATCTTGGTAAAGCCTAGGCTGGGAGCTGGGACAGAGGACGAGAATGTGCAGGTGGCATCCCTGAGGATTCAGAGCTTCAGTGGACCATAGTGCTCCAGCTGCGTAACTCACTGAACTGTCTTGCCAGTTTCTACACTGGCTTGACTGGGCATAATTAAAAAAGGAAAAGCTCCTATTCATTCCATTCTTCTGCAGCTCTGTGGTAGCATTTAATAACACTATAGATGTGGGATGCCTTCCACATATAGTACGATGGTATTTCTTCAAGTAATTGCTAAGATATGGGGTCTAATTGTTCTATAATGCTCATACCCATTTTATCTAGATGTTCAATGGATCTATAAATCTCCCCCGGGATTCATCATAGGAACTGTAACGGAAACTTTGACCCCAATGGCAGAAATCAGAGGAAATCACAAAGAGATTATTAGGATCTGCTAGATAGTTACTGAAGAGTTTTCCAAATTCCTGTTCTTTTGATTCACTCAGAGCTCCAAACACTACAGGAATAAAGGTAAACTCATCCTTGTGTCTTTCCATGGTTTTAGCTGTATAAGGCAAATGCATTTCAACACTGTGTTCAGCTCCATCTGTCTGTAGAAACATGTATTCATACATTCCTGTCTTCAGTAGTTCTCTGTAAATCTTTTTTTTTGGTCAATAAGAAGGTCATACAGAGGTGTCCTATATATACGTCCACACTAGAAAGTGCACATCAAGAGAGGGGCAAGCGAGGAGAAGGCCCAAGGATGAAAATTCTCTGGGTAATAGATGGGTCCATGTGTTTGTAAGCACGTGCAGCACAGGACCCACAGTTCGTATAGCCTGCATGGGGTGCAATAATGGCTCTGGCAGGTCTTTTTGTAGACTGTACTTGTGAAAGCCAACCTCCTAGCTGTGTATTCGGCTGTGGTCCTGAGGCTGTGTACCAGCTCCCAGATTGACTGGCTTCCCGGCAGACCACTCAGTTGGACATCTTGGTGCCTGTGCCGCCTATGGTGCACAAGGATGAATCTCTTTCCTTAGTTTGGATACTACAACTTCTGCTACTGCAGCTGATGTTGCAGTCACTCTACTGACAGCCACATGATAAGCTAGTCCGGGTGCGCTCAGAGCCAACTACATCTGCCAGCCTGGCAATGACCCTTGTTCTCACCCCCTCCTAGGCATTTGTCCTGCCTTCTAAGCATACTGCCTTCCAGCCCATCATCCTACCTGGCCTTTAGAGACTCACAACAATGGGCCCACACATTGAAAAAGCAACCCTAGACTGCTGATGGCCTTGCCCTTCTACTTGACTCATTTCTGGGGAGCCTGGAACCTGGATAATACGGTCATGGGTTCCTTTGGAAGCCACATGGCCTGTGTTTGCAATAATAGCTGCCTCTGTGGGTGATATGCATGCTTACATCTGCCAGTAGGGTTGGCTCCACATCCTCAATGCTTCAGAGTCTTCTTGCTCAGTCCCCTTCCACCAAGTAGAACCAGCTCACAAGAGAAATTCATACCAAGATACAAACGACTGGCCACAGCTTAACGTGCTATTACTTGTCATCAAAGGCATTGATGACAATAACACTAGCTAATATTTGTACCATGTTTAGGCAGCCTTATTCATGCATGCACTCGCTAGAGCTTCACAGCAGCCTCCTCTGTGAGGCCAAGCAGGGATTCTCATCCCGATTTGGCAGCTGAGAACGTGGAGACCCAGAGAGAAGCAACAACTTGCCTCCCCAGCTTTATCTGTGAGCTCCTTAGAGGCAGGAGCTGTGTGTCTCTTTGGTTGCTATATCCCTAGGCCCAGTGCAGGTCTGAACACATAGCAGGTGCTCCTTAAATATTGTTGAATGAGTGATTCTGTGAGGTAGGTGTTGTCATCCATTTTAGTGGTACAGAAACAGGCATGGGAGGTAAGATGACCCAAGTTCATATGGCCCAGCATGTGCTGGAGATAGGACTCACACGAAGGTCTGCTTCCCCACTACACCTCATGGCTCCCTGCATTTTACATGGACAAACATGATGTGTAGGAAAAAGGAAGCCAATTGATTTGGGCCACAGACCCCAGACCTCCTAGGATTGTTGGACACTGGCTATGTACATTTTATTTCTGAAGTTCAGACCACACCCACTTCTGTGTAATTGACAGAAACAAAGACCCCTGGGAAGGAGAGGGGAGGAAGAAGAACTGTCTGCAGTAGGAGTCTGCAAATCACAGAGGAGAGAAACTGGTCTGTGTCAAGACAGAGACAGGAGGCCTTTCCTCTGTGGCTTGAGGTGGACAGCTCTGGGTTCTAGAAAGGGTTAAACTTTCCCAGTCTGATTTCCTAGGAAAAATGGTATCAGGACCAGGAAACAATTTCTGCCACGATCCAACCCTTCATGTGGTAGTTTGCAATTTGTTCTTTTAGAGATTAAAGCTGGATCCTCTAGGACCTTGTTACTCAAAATGTGGTCCCTGGCCAGCAACCTTACTCACTCACCTGGGCCCCATCCCAGCCCTCCTGAGCCAGAGTCTGCATTTTAATAAGATCCCCAGGTGATTGGAGTGCACATTAAAGTTTGAGAAGTGCTGCCACAGGACAGTTAAATCAGCTTTGGCTGAACTTACACTGTCAGTTGTGATGACATCAAGGCATTGTCTCTTCTCAGCCATGGAGGCAACAGACACCTACGTCACTGCTCAGGGTTTCTTTCTTTAACTGATGGCTGCTGCTCTCACAAAGGGAGATTTGACAAAGAAATACATTGTGCTCATGTTCGCTCTCCTGTTCCCTAGGCTGGTTTTTAAAAAAATTTTATTATGAAAATTTTTATATATAAATGCTATAGTTTGGATATGGTTTGTTTGTCCCCACCAAAATTCATGTTGAAATTTGATCCCCAATGTGGCAGTGTTGGGAGGTGGGGCCTAGGAGATGTTTGGGTCATGGGGGCAGATCCCTTGGTGAGGTTCTTGGTTCTCGTGGTAGTGAGTGAGTTCTCGTTCTGGCAAGACTGGATTAGTTCTCACAGGGATGGATTAGTTCCTGGGAGTGGGGGTTGTTGTAAAGCCAGGAGGTCCCTCAGGTTTCCCCTCTTCTTCACGTGTGTTCACTTCCCCTTTGATCTTCTCCACCATGTTGTGACACAGCACAAAAGCCCTCACCAGAAGCCAGAGCCATGCCCTTGAACTTCTCATCCTGCAGAACCATGGGTGAAATAAACCTCTTTTCTTTATAAATTACCCAGTCTCAAGTATTCTTTTATAGCAACACAAAACAGACTAAGACAATATATACAAGTAGAGAGAACAGTATAATGAACTTCCATGTACCTATCACCTTATGCTAGTATTTTAAATATCCTCAAAGTGTTAATGAAGATAGAAGCTGGCCATTAAATGAACACAATATTAAGTTGAGAGCAGTTCTCAAACCTTTGGGTGCATAAAAATCAAGATGCAATGGGCCTAGGGAGGGGCCCTGGAATATGCATTTTCAATAAGCAACCCAAGTGGTTCTGACACCAGGGATCTAGGGACCACACCGAGAAACACACCCCTGGGCCAACTTAGCTGAAAATTAGTCAATAGTAATCTCTATATTTATAACACATGGACAAACCACCAAGGCTAATACTGGCCTAAACATTCACTCATTCACCCAACTTTTACCATGCTCTGACTGCATGACATGGACTCTGCCTGGTGCTGGGTGTCAACGATGAATCAGACAACATCTCTCCCACCTTGTGAGTAAATGATACTTGTTCCACTTGACCACACAAGCCTTCTTGCCTTCTTCAATTTCTGGCTTTAAGACTTGGACCAAACTCATGGGTTCAAGCCCCATGAAGGTGAGGGAGATGGAGAGGTGTCTGATCATTTTATAAAGGTCAAGGGGCTTAGACCAAGGTGTGGAAGTTTTAGGGAGGAACATTTCTGCTCATTGTGAGGAAGGACTTTCTCATGGACAGAACTGTCTAGCAAAGGAACAAGATTTCCTGTGAAGTAAGGAAGATGGGTGACCACCAGTTAGGGGCTATAGAAAGGACTTTCACCCCAGGTAAAAGTTGGCCTACAGAAGTGGTTCTCTAAGTGTGGTCCCCAGACCTGTAGTATCAGCATCACCTGGAACTTGTGAGAAATGCAAATTCTTAGGCACTGTCCCAGATCTACTCAACTCTGGGGTGGGGTCCAACAGTCTGTATTAACAAACCCACCAGGGGCTTCTGATGCTCACTAAAGCTTGGGAACTACTGACCAAGATGAACCATAATATCCCTTTAAGTCTTGGGATATAATATAATAGCTATATAGTAGTCATTTCACTTGTGACATTTCAGGTCTAAATTCCTTATAAATGTGCTCAAAACAGTCTCTCTCCCTTGATTTCCCTATTTATCCATTCAGAATGTTGGAATTCTCTCCTAGCCAGACCCTGTCACTCCAAGTTTTCCACTCTCTGTGTGCCTTGATTGAAAGCACAAACTGGAGTTAGCCAGTGGTGGGGTAAACCTAGGGCAAGGACTGGGAGATGGTAGGTGCTTAGTAAATAGTGGCTCTTCCCCCTTCTCCTCCTCTTCCTTTCTTCACCCCCCAACCTTGTGATAGGGCTTCGGGGAAGGGGAGAGAGATAAGAGAGGGTGGGAGGAGGTAGAGGCAAAGAATCTCTGTACCTGATGCATGTGCTTCTTCAATGTAAATGATGAGAAAATCTGCTATGGAACTAAAGTCTTCAACAAGTCTCTTAAATTGGTCAAATTTGAAAAGAAACGAAGGTCAGGTGCAACTTCCAAAATTCAGCACCAGTGGCCTGTTGCCTAAAACAGAAACAGAAGCATCACAAACCAAGAGTCTACACACAGCTTTCTTTTGCAAGCACCCTTTTCACTCTGGTGTTCAATTCAGTTTCTTTTGTTGCACCTCCAGGATGGGTCCTGGGCACAGTGGGGGTCTGAAACCTAGAGAGCATGCCTTAGCAGGGGCTGGAGCTGGTTTACTCTTTTCTAAAAGGAGAGGATTTTGTTAGGTGGTCTCAGTGGACCACCTGCAGTTGCTGCATGGTAGTTTAAATGCGATAAAGAAGAGGAGCCCCTTTCATGCAGCTTACAAGGCAGGCTCACATCCATTCTCTCATGTGATGTGATTAATAATACTGCAAGGTAGGTGATTTTTTCTGCATTTTATAGATGAAGAAACTGAGGTTTATAGACTTGCTCCAGGTCACACATCAGGTCAGCGGTGGAGTTAAAATGAACATTCTGGCTTCTGGACTCTCAATTCAGTGCTCTTTCTGTTCATAGTGCCTCAGTTTCCTCATCTGCAAGGGGGCATAATAATAATACTCTATAGCATTATTATAAGATTATTATAAGTATTAAATAAGTTAATACAATAAGGGCTTAAACTGGCGCCTTGCCCATAGAAGGTGCTCAATAAATGTAAGCTGTTCCCATTGGCTTTAATCTCCTCCCTGAGCTATGAAGTAGGGAGGCAGGGAAGGCGATTCCACAAGGGAGTGAAGCGGGGAGCAGGACCGGCTGCATGATTTGCTGGGCCTGCTGCAAAATGAAAATGCAGGGCTCCTTGTTCAAAAAAATGGGGGGAAAGTGCTGTTAAATGTATTAAAATATAAAGATGTTTCTTATCTTCTGTGGTCTTTCTCTTGACCTGGCATGGTGTTTTTTAGTTGCTGTTTAATGTCGTACTCCCCTGGTACGGGGATATTCCCAGGGTAAGTGCAGACCCTCACTCACAGTCACCCAGCAGCCCCAAGACTCAGTGCACATGTGCTTTCTTCTCCCTCCCGCCGCCTGACCAATGCTCCATGTCCCAACCCGGAGCACAGAAGTTGAGCCAGACATTTTCCTTTCACACCTGCCTACCACCCCAACACACAGAGTATTGCAACCTCAGCTCAGAGACATGCTAGGTACCTTAATGGTGGGGCGGGGAGGAGTGGACAAGAGGCTTCTCCTGCCAAGTCACCCCCAGTCACTTGCCACATTGCACCATGACACTGCCAGCTGGGATGGAGAAAGCCACTTCCATGCCCTCCCATGAGACACTGGGGGATGCCAGCACCTGACCCCCACCTTCCTCATGCCTGTGTCCAGGCCCTCTCTGGGGCCAGAAGGCAGCAGCAGTCACTGGGTGGGAGCAGGAAGAAGGGGCACCTGGGGATGGAAGAGTGGGCCTTGGTGAACATGTCCCTGGGGGGACACGGAGGCTGTGGAAGGCAGGAGCCTGTGTGGGCCAAGGCTCTAAGTCCTCAGGGCATGTTCCATTGTCCCATAGGGCTTCACTTACAAAATACACAATCAGAGATAAAATTATTAAGAATTTCAAGATAGCTACTGCAGAACATTAAACCCCAAGCACAAGGCCCTTCTGAGTGTGGGACCCTGTGTGATTCACTGGTCCCACACCCATGAAGCCAGCCTTCATGGAAGCCTTCCGTAACTCCCCCAGCCTAGACTGAGGGCAATTCTGGGGAGCTGCCAGCACCCTGTGGGTCCTTATGGCCAGAGCTGACATTGTTGAGCCCTTACCATACATCTACTGGAGTACGACTGGTGCTTGCACTGTGACATGGCCTGTGTAAGTGTCCACATCCCCCCGCCACTCATTGCCCCTTAAGGGCAGAGCCTGCTCCTCATTCATCCCCAACACTGAGCACATTCTAGTTGTATCTATAAGCATTTATTCAGCACTTATAATGTGCACAGCTCCCTGCCACACACTGGGGATTCAGCAGAGAACGAGACCAGCGGCTCTTTGTGCGCAGTTTAAGATCTGTTTAATGGGGAGATAGGAAAAAGCACATAAATGCATAAATGAAGTAATCACAAATGGTGATAAGTGTTACAAAAGAGACTACAAAGGAGTGACCTACTTTAGATAGGTGGGCCAAGGAAGGCCTCTGAGGAGCTGCCATTTAACTTGAGAAATGAAGGACAGGAAAGAACCAGCTATGGGCAAAGGGAGAAGGGCATTCCAGGCAAAGGAACTTAATGTACAAAGGCTCCGAGGAGGGATAGAGCTTGGTATGTTCAGGGCCCTGCAAGACTCCAGGCAGGAACCAGGCAAGGGGAGCAACAGGAGAGGTAGTTAGAGAGTCAGGAAGGGGCCAGAGCAGGCAGGATCCCATAAGCCTTGGCGAAGAATTTGGATTCTATTCTACATACAATGGGATGTCATGGAGATAAAACAAGGGTGGTGGATATTTGTTGTAGCTTTTTATTTGTTTGTTTGTTTTTTAGAGACTGGGTCTCACTGTGTTGCCCAGATTGGAGTGAGGTGGCTATTCACAGGCGTGATCATTGCATACTACAGCAGTTTTGGTTGCCCAGCTCCTAACCCTCCTTCCTACTTGGAATTCCCTATTTTGTATTCTATTGATGGGAGGGTGTGCCCAGCCTTGCTCTATGGGAGACAGAGGGGCCAGGTTTGCTCTCTGCCCCTAGAGGCTGGGCTAATTGTACCCTCCCACATAGATCTTTGATTCTGGAGTCATTGAGATGGTAGAACTCATCCCCAGCCCAGTGCTGGTGCCCCTGTCAGGGATGGTGAGGGGTTCCCATGGCAACCACAATGAGAGCACGATCCAAGCCCAACCATTGATGCTAAAAGACAGTCCAGACCTAGGACTTCAGCTGGTATTGATTCTGGGAAGTGCCCAACATCTTTCCAGTACTTTCCTTTACGTACATATGTGTGTAAGTGACCAGGAAAGACAGGGTGAGTTTCTGTTTCTTACAAGCCAGAACCCTGACTGCTACAGTAGGCCTATGTAAATCTATGACCAGATTTACACCTGAAGTCACACTGGCTGCTCTGTGGAGAAAGGACCAGGGGTGAGAATAGAAGTGGGGCATTGGAGAAGTGCGCATGAGCGGTAGCGGCAGCCCAGGCTAGTGCGTGGCAGTGGAGAAGGGGAGTGGGTAGAAGTGACAAGGCTTGCTGATAGACGGGGAGTGGAGGGCATCTTAACTTGCTTATCGTTTATTTGGTTAGTTATACCCTATCCTTGTTCCACAAAGGATTTGAAACAGCTTACATATATAATAAAATATTAAATAGAAATTTTTAAAAAATCACGCCTTTCTGGGACGCATAGAGCAGGAGGAAAAAATGGAATATCCACAGGCCTTACGGTCATGTGCATTTGTTATAACTGAGCTATATATTTGACTCTGAGTTTCCTGGTGGCCAAGTAAAAGGAGAAACAAAGTGGGTTATACATTCCTCATTTTTCAGTGTATGAGGGGAAACAGGCCAGTTTCTCTGGACATACAAAACTCTCCTTGTCCTGGGCTCACAGAAGGTTTCATAAGAGTCCTAAGGAGGCATTGAATGGGCCTCTGCCCCTGCTGGTTGATTGCACAAGGATTCCTCACCCACGTGATAGGAAGGCCCAGGCCTCAGGAGGAAGGCCCAGAAGTCAGTCATGGCCAGTGGACAGTCATTGGCCTCCAGTGACCCCAGGGAGTCACTCTTTAGATAAGAATCCAAAAAACTTAGGGTCATGACCAGCTCTAAATATTATCTGTCTGAAACTTTGTTTCTAACTGGGAAAAAAAGTCAACACTCATTGATTAGGACCCTGGAAGAGACAGAGCCATTTGTTTAATTATTTATAGTGTGGTTGGGTACAGTGACCAGTATTGAGGACAAAGTTAAACTTTAGTTCCCTGCTTTCCTGGTAGCAGAGAGAGGAAGGATGGGTGCTCGGGGGTGGCTATGCCGAGGCCTGGCACACTGCCCATGTCCACAGGCCACAGTGCAGAGAACACCGTTTCAAGAATCGGGCAGGAGTGTCAAGTCCAACTCTTTTACATAAATGCGCAAACAGCTCTGTAGTACAGCTAGACTTGAACCCACCCGTCATGACTCCCAGGCTAGCAAATTACCCCCACACCTGGCTCTCTCAGCAGAGAAATCCCATTTAGAGTTACTAGACAACACTGTGAGTATAGTTGGAGAGATGTTAGAAGATTTTAAAAGGGGCTGAAATAAAGCCAGTTTCAGATTAACTCTCAGGTGTCCAGAAAATAAATCAACCAGAACTTGCCTTCTGCCACAACATGCCAGTTAATCAATGTTTTGCTCTGTGTGTGTGTGTGTCTGGGCATATGTAAGTACTCTATGTGTGTGTATGTGTGCACGGACATGCAGAGGTTGGGAGGCAGCTGAGAATTTCTCTGAGCCCCTATTATCTTATCCAGGAACAGAAAGTACACTAGCTAAGAGTCCGAATGCACAAGTTCTAGTCTGGCTCTTCTAAGAACTCTGTGTGTGACCCTGAGCAAGTTATTTACCTCTCTGGGCCTTTGCATCTGAAAAATGAAACAGTTGTTTTAGATTATCTGTAAAGTATCTTGTAGGTTTCCTGGTCTCTGGCTCTAAAGTGAGTTCAGAATTTATACCCAAATCATGTAACAAAGCTTTTTAGTGGCCTGGTGGGTTTACAAAGCAGTTACAGGATGTCTTTCTAATAAGCAGAACTGATCATGTTAAATCCCTGCTTGAAATCCCTTCTAGAACTGACCATTACCCTCAGGATAAAGCCTACCCACAGGTAAGACACATAGGCCCCCGCAAGCTCTGGTCCCTGGTGATGTCTTCAGCCTCATCTTTCACCCCTTCTTGCCTCTTGCACCCCACTTCTGCCAGACTGAACGACGCATCTCGGACCTCTGCTGCTCCCCCCTCTGTCCTGCGCTGCTCCTCAAGCCCCTCTTCCTCACCTGCCCCAAGGCTCCACTGCCCCTAGACAGCCCACCACCCTTTCCTCCAGGAAGCCTTCCCTTGCCAGCTTCCTTGCCCCACCCCGTGACAGGGTCCCTCCCCAACGACTCCCCGCTGCCCTCTCCCATCACGCTGTCTCTCGCTCTGGGTTATGAGGCTGTCCAGGGCGGAGGCCCGTGGTGTTCACTTCTGTCTCACCAGTACCTATGGTTTCAGGGGGTTCTGGGTCAACGTCTAGGTCAAAACTCTATTTTGTAAAAATAAGAGCTTTCTTTTGCCTCAGTCTCCTCCTCTCACCATCTTTTGGTCTCGGCTGCAGCAGCAGGAAGCAGAGAAAAATTGAACGCGTGTGAAATGTAAACTGGCCCACTGAAAGTGACGGTCACATGACGCGGGTCAATTCTGTGAATTGGCCGCGAGGCAAGTTGGCTTTCAGGGAACTGGTCTTCAGACGATCGACATTCAGCAAATCGGCCCGGTTCTATCACAGGGCTCGGCACACGCAGACCTGCGGCAGGTCAGTCGTTCATCTCGTCGCTCTGGTTATCCGTAGTAGCTTAGTGAACGTTTGTTGGGTAAATCCAGGTCATTTGTGCATCGTGGTTTAAAATCATGAATAAACAGAAAGAAAGAGAGAGAGAGAGAAAGAAAGAAGGAAGGAAAGAAAGTCTTGCCTTTCCCTCTGCTTGAAACACTTTTCCTTTCTTCCTTATCAAGCTACAAAAATCTTACTCATTCTTCAATGCCTAGTTCCAAAGCCACCTCCTCCAGGAAACCTTCCAAAGTCCTGCAGGCAAAAGTCATACTCTTTTTTTTTTTCTCTCCCCGAGACAGAGTCTCGCTCTGTCACCCTGGGTAGAGTGCAGTGGTGTCATCATAGCTCTCTGCAACCTCAGACTCCTGGGCTCAAGTGATCCTCCTGCCTCAGCCTCCTGAGTAGCTGGGACTACAGACACACACCACCACGCCCAGCTAACTTTTCTATTTCTAGTAGAGATGGGGTCTCGCTCTTGCTCAGGCTGGTCTCCAACTCCTGAGCTCAAGTGATCCTCCCAACTCAGCCTCCCAGAGTGCTGGGATTACAGGCGTGAGCCACAGAAGTCATACTTTTATAGCCTCCCCCATCTTGTAGCACTGTGAAGATTTGGTGATTACATCCATCTGTTCTGTGCAACCATAAACTCCTGGAGCCAAGGAGCAGGCTTTTTCCTGACTCTGAGTCCCTGGCACCTAGCTGAGGGACTGGCACACAGGCAGTGCTCATGAATGTTTGTTGCGGTGCATTGAAAAAACAAAAGGAAGAAGCCCTGATTCTGGGTCCGACTCAGTCACTCACTGGCTCTGTTACCTCAGCCTCTTAGTTCTCTCCATTTCCCTTCTAAAATGAGAGGATTGGACTAGGTCAACATTTCCCAAAGCGTGTTCCTTGGCCAGTACAATGATTATACTGTATAATGATTATACTCAGGTAGAGGAGTGGGTGAGTGTTAAAATAATTAGTCAGTGGTGTGATAAATACATTTTTTCAAGTTTTTAGCTTCAGGGCTTCTCAGAGCCTTTTATATGCTCATGTGCTCTATAAATTTCCAGGAGGAGGATACAGTATGCAGGGTTTCTCAAACTATTTTGACCAGGGAATTCTACATAGTAAAGTATATGTGTGGGACATGGGTTCCAAAGAACACACTTTGAAAAACACAAGATTAACCAACTGCCTCAGGTGCCTTCTCTCCCTGCTATGTCTGGCCACTGGGCTAAGCATGTCCCTCTCCAGAGCTCCCCCCGCCGACCCCCACATTGGGCAGGGAGATAAGACTTGTGCTTAGGTAGCCAGGTACTGGCTAAGAAGAAGGAGCATCCAAGTTGGGTTGGAAGAGAAGGAAAGAGGGAGAGAAGGAAGTCCTGGCAGGAAGAGAAGCTACGAGAACAAAAAAGAAAAAACTGACTGGAGAGGTCTTTAAGAACCCAGATAGGTGGAACTGGTTTGTCTGGATGGGGGAGAGAGAAAGGAGAGACAGTGCACCTGAGCAACTACCATATGACAGTGTGAGGCATGGACACGATAGTGGGTTAGAATGACAGTCCCCACCTGCACAGAGTTTGCAGCTAGGGAGGGCAACAGATGTTACTCAAATACTCACACATAATTACAAACTGTGACAGGGGTAATAAAGAAAAGTTTAGGATTTTAATCAAGCATGTATGGGGGTAACCTAGTCTGGGGAGTTGGGGTTGGCTTCTCACACGAGGTGTCATTGAGCAGAAGTCTGAAGGATGAACAGGCACTCACCAGGCACAAAGGTGGGCAAAGAGCATGCCAGGCAGATCAGGCTGCACAGTAAGAGCGGTGTTCGAGGGGTGAAAGGCCAGAGAGGATGGTTTGTGATTTGACTATCTGGGAAGGTGGGGATGACACTCAGAGAAACAGAATCCACAAGAATTCCTAGTTTCAGGAAACAGGAAGAAGACACCAAGCCCCAACAGCAGCAGCTGGAGTGGTACAAGAATGCAGGACTTTCCAACCCACCTCTCCATCCCCCATACCACCTCTATTTCAAGCTTCCCTCAGGAACTAGCAGCCTCCTGACCTTGCATGAAGTCCCAAATGTTGCACCTCTGTCCTGAGAGGCGGACCACTGGGCAGTTTGGGGCGAGACCCCCTTGCTCAGTCATGTCCTCCAATCGCTGCCAGCGGACCTTCAGGACAAACCAGAAATACTGGGTGCTGAAGAAGGTCGGGATCCAGTCGTCATGGATGAAGAGGGGGTTCTTGGCCATCCCAGTCTTCTGGCCCATGGCCAGGATGTTCTGCTTGACTCTCTCTGGAAACAGTGTCAGTAGCACTTTGCCCACAGCCACATGCACGGCCACCTGCAAGAGTACCCAGAGCCTCTTCAGCCACAGCCTGGACTGGGGCAGCCCCATCTTGGTACAGCCAGAGTTGGCTCTGAGGCCGAAGTGCAGAGAGACAGCAGCCAGGCAACACTGGGCGGAGCTGAGCAAAGGTGCAGGGTGGGAGCAGCCAGAGGAAGGTGCCAGGACAGAAGGTGCTTGCCTTTCTGTCAATAAAATGGAAAATTCCAAACCAGGTGCACAAAGGTCTGTTCTAGTCATTATCATTTCAGATTCTTTGCTTTAGCTTTTAAGAGATTCTTGAGTTGGGAGATTCCAGATCTTAAATTCTCCCTCTGATTAATTTTTAAAAACACTTTAAAAAGATCACTCTTAAAGAGACCCTGTTAAAGGATCTATTGCAAGTGAATAGGTTCTAATGTTAATTATTCTTTTAATAATATAAATTGTTATTTTACTAATGAAAGATGTTTTTCCCACTTGCAGCTTCTACCTGATGGTTGAGTATTTCTGGATGCACAGCCCTCCCCAGAGGATATGGATCTGGAACCTCCCAGGGCAGAGAAAGAGTTGGAGCCATCTCCAGTGAAATCTGGGGGGCCTGCAACTCCCCTTAGCTCTGGGACTGGAGTGATAAGTAAAATACTCTCTGCTCTCAGGGAGGTCATAGTCTAGTGCAGGGAAGAGACAAGTAAACAGAAAATTATCATTTCGTATATTTAGTACAGTGATGGAAGATGTGTGTGGGCTCTGGGAGCTAATTCTGTTTAGAGAGATCAAGAGGACTTTCCCGAGGAAGTGATGTCTGTGCGAAACCAGAGAGACAGCAGACAGTCAGCCAGGCCAAGTGGGGACAGTGATCCTGTGGAAGGAACCACGTGGCCAAATGCCTAGAAGCCAGAGACAGCATGGCTCACTGGGGAAACTAAAAGAAGAATCATAGGAACTCAGAGTTGGGAAGTGTTTTAAAACACTTTGAAAACCACTTTCTTTTTTAAACAGGGAAACTGAAGCCCAGAGAAGGGAAGTGGTCTGAGTAAAGCCGGTTCAGTTATTAAGTAATCTCTAAGGTGTTAGTTGACAAAGCTAAATTTATCTCTTCCTGAGGCATTTACATACCTAATTACTATACTCTCTGTGGGTCAGCAAGGGCTCAGAGAGAAGGGAAGGATGACATGAAAGCTGGCTGCCACTTCCAAAAATGTGTCAGCCTTGGCTGTGATGTCCTCTACCACATTAACTTTATTTAGGAAAGAAAAAAAAAGCTCCAAAAGATGCTTGGCTTCTGAGCCTCTCACTGCAAATGCCCCATGTTGTGCCCACAAAGCATATCACCTACCTCTTCCGGCAATAACACCCCTCACGTGTGCAGAGCTTTTTTGCTATGTACAAAGCACTCCTACATCCCTGGGATCACCTGGGTTTTTGTTTTTTAACTCACCTTTATTTTTTAGAGCACTTTTAGGGTCACAACAAAATTGGGCAGAAAGTACAGGGAGTGCCTCCTGGCCCCCTGCTCCTCACAGGCTCTCCCAGTATCAACATCCTGCACTATAGTGGTACACTGTTACAATCTATGAACCCACGTGGACACATCATTGTCACCTAAAGTCCATAGTTTACATTAGGATTCACTCTTGGTATTGTACATTCTTTGGATTTGGACAAATGTATAATCACCTCTATCCATCATAGTATCATCCAGAATAGTTTCACTGCCCTAAAATTCCTCTGTGCTCTGCCTATTCATTCTTCCCCCAAACCTCCATCTCCTGGCAACCACCGGTCTTTTTACTGTCTCCGTAGTTTTGCCTTTTCCAGAGTTTCATATAGTCGGAATCATACAGTATGCAGCCTTTTCAAATTGGCTTCTTTTACTTAGTGATATGCATGTAAGTTTCCTCCATGTCTTTTCATAGCTTGATGGCCCATTTCTTTTTAGTGCTGAATAATATTCCATTTTCTGGATGTACCACAGTTTATCCATTCACCGACTGAAAGACATCTTGCCTGCTCCCAGGTTTTGGCAATTATGAACAAAGCTGCTATAAACATTTGTGTGCAGGTTTTTGTGTGGATATAAATTTTCAACCCATTTGGGTAAATACCAAAGAGCGCACTTGCTGGATTGCATGGTAAGAGTATATTTAGTTTTGTAAGAAACTGCCACATTGTCTGGCAAAGTGGCTGTACCGTTTTGTATTCCCACCAACAATGAATGAGAGTTCCTTTTGCTCCACATTCTCGCTAGCCTTTGGCCTTGTCAGTATTTTGGATTTTTGCCATTCTAATATGTGTATAGTGGTACCTCATTTCAATTTGTTTTTGCCTAATGACGTCATTGAACATCTTTTTATATACTTATTTGCCATCTGTATGTCTTCTTTGGTGAGATGTCTGTTCACATATTTGCCCATTTTTAAAAATTGGGCTGTTCATTTTCTTATTGTTGAATTTAGAGAGTTCTTTGTATATTTTGGATAACAGTCCTTTATCAGATATGTCTTTTGCAAATATTTTTTCCCAGTCTGTGACTTGTCTTCTTATTCTCCTGACAGGGTCTTTTGCAGAGAAGTTTTTAATTTTAATGAAGTCCAGCTTATGAAATATTTCTTTCATGGATTATGCCTTTTGTGTTGAATGTAAAAAGTCATCACTGAACCCAATGTCACCTAGATTTTCTCCTATGTTACCTTCTGTTTTATGGTTCTGTGTTTTACATTTAGGTCTATGATTCATTTTGAATTAATTTTGTGAAAGGTGTAAGCTCTGTGTCTAGATTTACTTTTTTGCATGTGAATATCCAGTTGGTGCAGTACCATTTGTTGAAGAGACTGTCTTTTTTCCATTGTATTGCCTTTGCTCCTTTGTCAAATATCAGTTGACTATATTTATGTGGGTCTATTTCTGGGCACTCTATTCTGTTTCATTGATCTATTTGTCTATTCTTTCACCAATACCACACTGTCTTGATTACTGTAGCTTCATAGTACGTCTTAAAGTTGGATAGTGTCAGTCCTCCTACTTTGTTTTTCTCTTTAATTATTGTTGACTATTTTGGGTCTTTTGCTTCTCCATATAAACTTTAGAATCATTTTGTTAATACCCACAAAATAACTTGCTGTGGTTTGGGTTGGGATTGTGTTGAATCTATAGATAAAGCTGGGAAGAACTGACATCTTAACAATATTGTATCTTCCTATCCATGAACATATAATATATCTCCATATATATGAGTATAGTTATTCTTTGGTTTCTTTCATTAGAGTTTTATAGTTTTCCTTATATAGATCTTGTACATATTTTGTTATATTTATACCTAATTATTTCATTTTTGGATGCTAATGTAAATTGTGTTATGCTTTATATCTCAGGTTCCAATTGTTCATTGCTGGTATATAGGAAAGTTATTGAGTTTTGTGTGTTGACTTTGTATCCTGCAAACTTGCTATGATTGCTTTAGTTTCAGGAGTTTTTTTGTTGATTTATTCAGATTTTCTACATAGATGATTATGTGATCATGAACAAAGACAGATTATATCGTCCTTCTCAATGTGTATTCCTTTATATTTCCTTTTCTTGTCTTACTGCACTATCTATGACTTTCAGTACAATGTTGAAAAGGAGTGGTAAGAGGGGACATCCTTGCCTGTTCCTGATTTTAGCAAGAACTCTTCTAGTTTCTCACCATTAAGTATGATGTTAGCTGTAGGGTTTTTGTAGATATTCTTTATCAAGTTGAGGAAGTTCCCCTCTATTCCTAGTTTGCTGAGAGTTTTTATTATAAGTAAATGTTGGAATTTTGTCAAATGCTTTTTCTGCATCTATTGATATAATCATGTGATTTTTCTGTTTTATCCTGTTGATGTGGTAGATTACATTAATTGATTTTTGAATGTTGAACCAGCCTTGCATGCCTGGAATAAATCCCACTTGGTCATGGTGTATAATTCTTTTTATATATTGTTGGATTTGCTAATATCTTGTTGAGGATTTTTGCATTTATGTTCATGAAAGATATTGGTCTATAGTTTTCTTATAATGTTTTTGTTTTACTAGGGTTATGCTAGTTTCACAGGATGAGTTAGGAAGTATTCCCTTTCCTTTTATCTTCTGGAAGAGATTGTAGAGAATTGGTATAATTTCTTTCTTAAATGCTTGGTAGAATTCACCAGTGTACCCATCTGGGCTTTCTGTTTTAGAAGGTTATTAATTATTTATTTAATGTCTTTAATAGATATGTGCCTATCGAGATTGTCTATTTCTTTCTTGTGTGAGTTTTGGCAGATTGTACCTTTCAAAGAATTGGTCCATTTCATTTAGGTTATCAAATTTATGAGCATAGAATTGTTCATAGTATTCTTTTATTATGCTTTTAGTGTCCATAGGATCTGTAGTGATGTCCCCTACTTTATTTATGATGCTAATAATTTGTGTCTTCTATCTTTTTTTCTTAGTTAGCCTGGCTAAAAGTTTATCAATTTAATTGATTTTTTTCAGAGAATCAGCTTTTAGTTGTATTGATTTTCTCTATTAATTTCCTATTTCATTGATTTCTGCTCTAATATTTATTCTTCTACTTATATTAGATTTAATTTGCTCTTCTTTTTCTAGTTCCTAAAATGGAAGCTTAGATTATATATTTTCTAATACATGCATTCATTGATATAAATTTCCCTCTAAGTACTACTTTCACTGCATCCCACAAATGTAAAGAAGTTGTATTTCCATTCTTACTTTCACTTAGTTCAAAATACTCTTTAGTTTCTCTTCAGTTTTTTTTTAAATTTTACTTTTATGATTTAAAAGTGTGTTGTTTAATCTCCAGGTATTTTGGGGTTTTTTAGCTGTCCTTCTGTTACTGATTTCTAGTTTGATTCCACTGTGATCTGAGAGCATACATTGTATGATTTCTACTAATTTGTTAAGGTGTGTTTTATGGCCCAGAATGTGCCACCAAGATACCTTGGTAAATGCTCCATGTGAGTTGGAGAAGAATGTATATTCTGCCATTGTTGGATGAAGAAGTCTACAGATGTCCATTATATGTGGTTGATTGATGGTGCTGTTGAGTTCTACAATGCCTTACTGATACTCTGCCTGCTGGATCTGTCCATTCCTTTTCTTTCTTTCTTTCTTCCTTTTTTTTTCTTTTTGAGAGAAAGGGTCTCGCTCGCTATGTTGCTCAGGCTGGAGGCTCTTCACAGGCATGGTCATAGCACAATGCCACCTTGAACTCCTGGGCTCAAGCGATCCTCCTGCCTCAGCCTTCTCAGTAGCTGGGACTATAGCACATACCACAGCACCCAGATTTGGATCTGTCCATTTCTGGTAGAGGGGTGTTAAAATGTCCACCTGTCATAGTGGATTCATCTATTATTTCTCCTTGCAGTTGTATCAATTTTTGCCTGACATATTTTGATGCCCAGTTGTTAGGCACATCCACATTAAGGATTGTTATGTCTTCTTGGAGAACTGACCCCTTTATTATCATGTAATGTCCTCATTATTCCTGAAATTTTCCTTGCTCTGAAGTTTGCTCTATTTGAAATTAATATAGCCATTCCAGCTTTCTTTTGATTAGTATTATCATGATGTATCTTTCTACATCCCTCTTCTTTTAATCTATAAGGAGTTTTATATATATATAGACATAATATATGATATACACATTTTTTTTGAGAGTCTTGCTCTGTCACCTTGGCTGGAGTGCAGTGGCATCAGCCTAGCTCACAGCAACCTCAAACTCCTGGGCTCAAGTGATCCTCCTGCCTCAGTCTCCTGAGTAAGTGGGACCACCATGCCTGGCTAATTTTTTCAATTTTTAGTAGAGACAGGGTACCGCTCTTGCTCAGGCTGGTCTCGAACTCTCTCCTCTGCCTCCCAGAGTGCTAGGATTACAGGCATGAGCCACCACGCCTGGCCAGGTAAGTAGTTTTATATTTAAAGTGAGTTTCTTATAGACAACATATTGTTGGGTCTAGTTTTTTGATCCACTTTGACAGTCTCTTTTAATTGATGTATTTAGAGGAGGTTTAAAGTCCTTGATATAGTTGGATTAGTATCTACTGTATTTGTTTGTATTTTCTATTCATTGCCCTTATTCTTTTTTCTTATTTTTGTGTTCCGCTCTTTTTCTGTTTTGTAATGATTTTAATTATATGAATCCATTTTCTCTCCTTTCTTAGCACATCATTTATACTTTTTTTTCCATTCCATTGAGTGGTTGCCCTAGAGTCTGCAATATACATTTATAAGTAGTCCAAGTTCACTTTCAAATAACACTGTGTAGCTTCACAAGTAGTACCAGTTCCTTACAATAACAGAGTATTCCCAATTCTTCCTTTCCGTCTCTTGTATCATTGAGTCCTTTATTCAACTCATATATAAACATACATAAGTATATATATGAGCATTCATAATCAAATACATTTTTGCTATTATTATTTGAAAAATACAAATTTTTAATTTAGCTTCATTTATTCTTTCTCTAATGCTCTTCCTTTTTTTATGGAGATCCGAGTTTCTGACCTGTGTCATTTTCCTTCTCTCTGAAGAACTTTCTATTTTTAGAGACAGGGTTTCAATCTCTCACCCAGGCTGGAGTGCAATGGCGCAATCACAGCTCACTGCAGCCTCCAACTCCTGGGCTCCAGCAATCCTCCTGCCTCAGCCTCTTGAGTAGCTGGGACTACAGGCGTGCACCACCACACCCAGCTAATTTTTTTTTCTTTTAGAGATGGGGTCTCACTAGGTTGCCCAGGCTGATCTCAAACTCCTGGACTCAAGCGATCCTCCTATCTTGGCCTCCCAAAGTGCTAGGATTACAGGTGTGAGTCACTGTGGCTGTTCTCTAGCATTTCTTTTTGATTCTTTCTTAGAGTTTCTCTCTGATTACAATACCTATCTGTTCTTGCATGTTGTCTACTTTTTCTGTAAGAGAACTTAGCACATTATAGTTATTTTAGAGTCCTGGTCTGACATTTCTGCCATATCTCACTCTCATTCTGATGCTTCTCCACCTCTTCAAACCACGGTGATTTTTTTTTTTTTGCCTTCTAATGTGCCTTATATAATAATTTTTTTGTTATAAGCCAGTCATGATGTACTGGGTAAAAGAATTGTAGTAAACAGGCCTTTAATAACGTGGTGGTGAGGTGTTGCGGGAGGGGAAGCATTCTATAGTCCTGTGATTAGGTCTCCATATTTTAGTTAGCCTGTGCTCCTGGACTGTGAACTTCACAAGTGTTTTTCAGTTTTTCCCCCTTTAGGTGACACAGGATGGCCAGGGGGGCTGGATTTGGGGATTTCCTTTCTCCCAGGTCAGTTTAGGCTCTGATAAAACCCCAGTAAGACAGGCTCTGGCAAAATAGTTTCTCTTGAGGGCATGCCTCGTGAAGGACAGAATGCTCTGGCATATTTCAAAATGGCTATTTGCCCTCTCCCCTTGCTGGAAGCATGAGGGGATTTTCCTCCAGTCTTCACTGTGAGAACCTGGTAGAGCTCCAGAAGGGAAATCTCACAAAAATGTCAATGCACTCCCCTAAGACTCAGCCCTCTGGAGTTCCCAACTTTCAGACTTGTCTGCATTGAGCCCCTAGCAAGTCATCAATTACAGTTGAGGTTTCCCTGCCCTGGCACTGGTTCCCGCATAGGCTTCAGTTTATGGGTCCCTGTCCCAGCAAGTTGTGAATTTCTGCATCTGCCTTCTATCTTTCCAATTCTGGGGGCAAAAGTTTCCCTTTTGACCACAGTTCTCATTGCCAACCAGGGGAGCTCAAACAAGCATTGGTGTCCAGGATTTTTATTGGTGGTTGATCCCATAGACTTGGCTGACATTCTCCTGTGACTATCCTCAGTCTCCAAACACTCTAGATGTTAAACTGATACCGCACTTCCTAAGGTCCCCACTATAAATCACATTGTTAGCATAAACTATCTGGTATGGCCCAAGGCCTTAGGTAAACTAAGACACTCTTAACAGGCAAGATATTCCCAAGGCTTAGGAGTTATTTCCCAGGAGTCAGGCAAAGGTTAAACCTTTGTTTAAAATATACAGGATTGGAACAACTCAGATCTGCTAAGTTAATCTTTTATTGTGCACCATTTTAATGGACTAAAGTAAAAAGAGCATATTATTTCTCGTTAAACCTAGAAAAAGCATCTGATAAAATTCAGCATCCATTTATATTTTATTTTATTATTTTAAAAAGTCTTTTTATTTTCCTACCTTTAGGTATCTGAATGAACCATTTATATTTTTAAAAGAAAATTTTAAGGAAACTAGGAATAAGAGGAAGCCTCATTACTTGGAAAAATTATATACATAGTTCAAAACCCCTAGTAAACTTAGTGGAGAAATTAGTCCTGGCCAATACAATAAGTCAAGGAAAAAAAAAAGTGTAGTAAGATAGAAAGGGAATATACTAAACTCATTATATGCAGATATGATCAACTACAAAGAAAATCCAATCTGTTATCTGAATCAACAGATAAGCTATTATAAACTACTATAACTATTATGAGAGTTCAGAAAGGGGACAGGTTACAAGATCAATTTATAAAAATAGGAGTGTTTTTCAATACTAGCCATAACCAACCAACAATGTAATAGACAACAAGATACTACTCACAATTATAATGGAAACTACAAAGATCTAAGAATTAATATAGATTGCACATGCCTTTATTTCAAAGCTATAAAAACTGAATTGAAAGATATAAAGGAAAATTTGAGTAGTGGGAAAAATATACCATGAATGGAGTATCTATTTAAAGATCTCAATTATTCCCAAATTAATCCATAAATTTATAAATTCAGTGTTTTTCCAAATAAATTCCAGCAGAAAAATTCAACAGAACTATCTCAAATTATATGGAAAACAAAAATTCATAAAAAGCTAAATCAATTTTGAAAAATAAGAGCACAGAGAAAAACAACAAAGAGAGTAATTTAAAAAATAACATGGTAGTGGCACTGGGAAGAATAGGGAGCTGAATGAAAAGATAAATTATCTGTCAAACTATCAATCTATCTGAGCTGATATATGGAGATGAGAACACAGGTTAGTGAGGAATAGATGAATTAGTGGGAAAATTGGTTCACTATTATGGAAAAAAATACAGTTAGAGACTTACAGCATAGTAAAGTCCAAATGGACTGAAGACCTGGAAGTGGAGCTTCTGGATTGCTGAACACCTGGAAGTGCCGGGAGGGTGGTGCCCCAGAGAGGGCATCGAAGCTCCAAGCCCCACCCCAAACCTTGCCCTACGCATCTCTTCATCTGGCTGTTTCTGAGTTTTATCCTTCATAATCAACCAGTAAATGTAAAATAAATACCTAAAAATATAAAAAGTAAAGCTAATAGAAGAAAATAATAGAGAATTATTTTGTCAACATGGGGCTTTTAAATAAACACCTGAAAAACACGAATCAGAAAGGAAAAAAAAAATGGACGGATTTGACTAAATCAAAATTAAGGATTTCTGTGAAAGAAAAAAAAAAAAACCAACAAGGACATTATAGACAGAGTTAACCAATAGATACAGATTGGTTTATGATATCTGTAAAGCCAGGCTATTAACCTTTTGTCAATTTTTGTTCCAAGGCAAAAGAAGGTTACATAAATAATATAGTGTAGTTGCAGGTAGTTCTCAGGTCTGGCTGAATTTATGGTGGTGGCCCTGGGGGGGGGGGGTTTGGAGAGCACTGAGCTATGGCAAGCCTCCTTGTCTTCTCCATAATCAGTGAGGAGCAAGAGTGAGCACTCTGGTGAGAGACCTGGGCCTGAACCGAAAGGTTTAACCACTTGTTTTCTGGAAGAACAGTATACATATGCAGTATACATGTATAAGTTTATTATAAGTTTTACTGATATAAAGGATGTGTAGTAAACAATTTATAAATAATAACTTACACAATATTCTTTACTGTAAATTCTATTCAATTGATTCTCATAGAATGCTTTCATTGATGTTTGCCAAATGCTTTTTGTTGCCCACCTATATTAGCAATTTATGAACAATGATAGTTTGGACATGAATGTTTGTTACTGTTTTTCTTTAAGTTAAGGAGTAAGATAAAAATGAAAAAAACCAAGACATATGTCAAAATTTCACTCATTTGTTCATGATGTGACTTGTTTTTAATATAGTACTCAAAGAATACTCTCAATTTTTTGTGATATTCATGATATTGCTACTACAGATACAACACATGCTTTTATGTTTAATTTGCATTATTAATATTTTCTAGGTTACTATCTTAAATCTAGATCAGGAAGGGGTTGGTAAACTATAGCTTATGGGCCAAATCTGGCCCTCAGCCTTTTTTTTTTTTTCTTTTTTTGAGACAGGGTCTCCCTCTGTTGCCCAGGCTAGAGTACAGTGGCATCATCATAGCTCACTGCAATCTCAAACTCCTGGGCTCAAGCCATCTTCCCACCTCAGCCTCCTGAGTAGCTGGGACTACAGGCACGCACCACCATACCCAGCTAACTTTTCTATTTTTTGTAGAGACAGGGTCTTGCTCTTGCTGAGACTGGTCTCAAACTCCTGGCCTCAAGCGATCCTCCCACCTCGGCCTCCCAAAGTGCTAGGCTTACAGGTGTGAGAGACTGAGCCTGCCCTATTTTTGTAAATGAAGTTTAATTGGAAAACAGCCTGCCTGTTCACTTATACTTTTGTCTGTGTCTGCTTTTGTGCTATAACAGCAGAGCTGAATAGCTGCAAAAGACTGTATGGTCCACAAAGCTGATTTATTATTTATTATTCTGGCCTTTACAGAAAATGTTTCCCAGCCTTGGTATAGACAATTAATATAACAATAAATTGGCCTGTGTTTGACTAAATTACAGGTTCACATCTGTAATCCCAGCACTTTGGGAGGCCAAGGCAGGAGGATCGCTTGAGGCCAGGAGTTCAAGACCAGCCTGAGCAACATAGCAAGTCTTTGTCTCTACAAAAAAACAAACAAACAAAAAATAGCCAGGCTCGGTGGCACATGCCTGTAGTCCCAGCCACTTGGGAGGCTGAGGTGGGAGGCCCCCTTGAGCCCAGGAGTTGGAGGCTGCAGTGAGCTATGATTGTGCCACTGCACTCCAGCCTGGGTGATAGAGTGAGACCTTGTTTCTAAAAACTAAATAAATAAACAAATAACAATAAATCAACCCCAGATATGTAGCATTTGCTAATTTCTGTAATGTAAATAATTCCACCATTGCTGATTTTAAGCTAGCCCGTGTGACGTTACTGCATATGTGTTGTAAGAGATCCTTAGTAGTACACCATACATGTAAAATAGACATAAATAATCTCAAGAGCATAGATAATAGTAAAATGTAGAAAAACATTTAGGAAGTGATGCTTTGAATATTATTACCTCTGTTGTTAATATAACATTTTATTATAAGTTGATATAATTTAACTTTTAATAATGATTGGGTTTAATAACTGGTCTACAGAATTCCTAAAAATTTAGGAACAGCTTTCCTGAGCTGATTTGAGCATGCTTCAGCACACCACTGGCCTGAACTCCACCCTGCTGTATTACCAAGGCAGAGATACTTACCCTTTCCTTACAGACCAAGCAACAGAATGCAGGCCAAGCTAAGGAAAGGGGCCCAGGCCAGGCTTCTCAACCTTACCTCCCAGGTACCTGTACCTATTGAGTATCTGGGGCTAGCTCATTACAGTTTTCAAAGTTCTTTGAAATTTCCTGTTTTACTTAACGAATTTTCATGACCAAATTTTGGTGGGGGGGGGGGCATATGTGAATTTTGTGTACTGCTCGTTGCAGGATAGCTCTGGCCTAGGCTGAGCAACTTGTTGCTCAGAATTGAGCCTATTCCAGTTCTCTCTTGCCCCACACGTTGGGTTTAAACACCCTTAGCCCTTAACACCAGACACATAAAAAAAGGAAAAGAAGCCTGTTTGTTAGTCTCCAAAAGAAAAAGATGGAAGCAGTTCCCACTGCCTATTGCTCATCTGCCCCCTGGAGCCAGGGTGAGGCGCCCCACAGTCCCAGCAGCCTCCTTCTTGGAGTAGGTGTCTCTCATGGGGTGTTAGGAATGCTTCCTGAAGCATGGCTCAGCTGTGTGGCATCCAGCTTTCCCCTCTGCAGATGGCCAGGACACTCGGTCAGCATCACATGCATCATCTAACCAAAGCTCATACCTTTCAGAGTGTCTCCTCCACCCTGTCCCTGTCCATCCGAGCAAGACTTGCTCCTCAGCTTTCCTCCCCCCATTCTTTCCTCATCCTAACTAAGTGGAGGTGGGGTGGCTTCATTGTACCCTCAGAGGGGCCCACCTCAGTCTGAGAAGTAGAGGAGTCATAATGACCAAATGTCAGTGTAGGCACGGGGGAACTCCCGATGCTTAGGAATGGTGGCAAACCCAGTTGCTAGAGCTGCCTTGGATCCTGGGTGACCTTCCTTTTTTTTGAACCACAACCATAGTGCTACTCTCAGGTTCTCACGAGGCCTGGCCACCTGGCCCAAATACCCACCTCCCTTATTCCCATGTGCATCCTCATGCTAAACTCTTGGTTTTTGGTTAACTGAGTTAGCTGCCTAGAGGAAGGAAGTAGAAACATATGGAGGAAAAAAGAAGTCTCTTCAGATTTTTTTAAGTTTTAAAGGCCCAGGTAGGCCCTTAGGAGAACAGTCAAGAAGGTTCATGAATAAGAGCTAAGCTAGAGAAAGATTCCTTAGGCTGGGTGGTGAGAAGGAATTTGAGAAATGATGAGGGTGCAGGTGTGGAAGTTTCCCTGCAATGGGGTCCTGTGGGCAAATCCTAACCTGTGGGCCCCAAGAGAAGAGAGGATCTAGCCTTAATTTCCAGGTAGAGCCTCAGGAATTCCACCTCAAGGTGGAAAGACCCTGAAGAGAGAAAAATGGTCGTGTGGTTTCTCTGGGAAGTGGGGCTTAGCATAGCGGAGATTTACCATCTTAAATGGCAAGTTGTGTGAAAACAGAGAATGATTCCTACCAGCCCAGGAGAGACCTGGAAGTGGGAGAAAGCACTCCTGGGATTGAAGAGGCTATGCTGAGAGAATGAGAACATATCCTCGGCGGCCCTCCACAGGCCCTCCCATCCCTGGGGTGACCCAGGGATGTCCATGTAGAGAGAAGACGCCAAGAACCAAATGGGCCTCACCTAAAGCTTTGGCCACTTGGGCCCCTAGGAATTTAGATACAAACCCAAGGAAAGGGGAGGACCCTGAATTGTCTGAGATTAAGTTTCTGTCAAGTTAGCATGATAAGGCTAGAAATATAAACTGACTTACAGATGGACCAGGAGTGAAGGATGAGGGAATGAAGCAGGGAAGGAGAGAGAGCTAAGACAAAGACGCATCATCAAGATGCCACTTCTGCCGACATCTGAGAAATTGTATAAGATGAATCTCAGGACCATCTGCCTAGAGGAAAAATGAACATTCACCCACGGGCTCCTGTTCTCTATCAGTCAAAAATGTGCCCCACGGGTTGTTAACTCCCCCCTGCTTCCAAGGCACATGTGAGGACACCGAGAGGGTTCCGGTGGAGAGGCCCTTAGATGATGTGCTGTCAGGCAACACCTGTGAGAAGTTGGTCAGAGCCTACACAGAACTGGTCACGGCACGGGTGACCGGAAAACAAACCAGCGAAGACAAAAAGATCTGAAGTGGTGCGTGAGAGTTGTCTGATGCAATCTACGTATGCATTTGTGCCTTGTATCATGTCAGCTCCCACTCAAATACGAAGACTCTACTTCTGTGCTACCAAGATCTCCTCACTGCTTCCCTAAGATGGAGAAGGAACAAGGCCAATCTCTCCGAGTCCTTTTCATGGCAGAGGCTGGCCTCAATCTGCAAAGAATTGGTGTGAAAAGGTTATTAAAACAAATTATATTTCCTACTGCTGCAAGGGGTGCCAAGGCCAAAACTAACATGCATCCTTTCTCCTCCACTACCTGCCCTAGATTTCCCTCACCCTCAGCCAGCACTTTGGATTGATCTAGACCTTCATCCATGAGTGATCTGAGCCCTTAGATGCCCTTGTCAGGCTACAGTGGCTGCAACTGCTCATTTACCATTACCAGTGGGTGTGGAAGTCCCAAGAGATGCCCAGTGAATCGCCTAAATTCCAGACATAATTCTCCCCAACTTCTTAAAGTAATTAGGGTTGATTGTCCCCACCTGTAGCACTCCTTTTTACCTGCTGGTGCACTGGCACAGGAGCCAAAAGTGCCTGGGTGGTAGTTACAGCCTCCAATTCAGTGGAACGGTCAGTGGAGTAGAAGTGTCCTCTCTCCTCTTCCCCACTCCCCAGGAACCAGGATCTCTAACCCAAGCAGAACTTAAGCTTGTAAGGTAGGAAGCACAAATTCCATGAGTGGGTTTCACTGGAAGTGATAGTAAGAAGAGCTACCCCTTGGTTGGCAGATCCATGTATGCTAGGTATTTAGAACAAAGCACCATTATGAATAATTTATAAACCATTGGTTTAGTGCATGTACTACATGCTGGAGGACAATGCCCCAATCCCCTGAGTGTTTTCCCCAAGCTGAGGCCTTAGCGTGCCTTTAACAAGCCATTTCACCATTCTATTAGGCCGTCTACTTCTGGGTAACTGAGTTACATGGTAAGACCAGTGGATCCCATTGTCACGTGTCCCTGTGGCACATTCTTTACAATTACATTGGTCCCTTAGTTTGAAGCAACGTTGTGCAGGTTGTCATTGTAGGATCTCTGAGCAAGAGGAGTTTGCTTTCCCTTAACAAAGGGAAGGGACTACTGCCACTGTGGAAGATTCAAGGGAATCTGGAAGCAGGGCATGGTCAAGTCTCAGGCTTTTCCACTCAAATATCCTCATCCCAGTTCTCAAGTTCCCACTCAATTTCCGTCAGTGTCCTGACTGTGATGGAGGAGAACTATAGAGGCTGTGCCTTCAGGCTTCTTTGAAATTTTGCCACCCTTACAATTGGGTCTTGGGCCTGATTTTTAGCCCAGTCTTTCTCAAAGCTGTAGGAGAATAAGAATCTCCTTCAAAGCTGCCATAGAGAATCCCTAGCTTTCATGAAGTGCATCAGATTGAAGGTAGGCTGTTCTAAACCTATCATTTCATTGTCAAGGTTTACAATGAAGAAAAGGCAGTCCATTCCACAGTCCTTATAATTATCATGTCCTCCCACTGTTCCAGTGCCACAGCCACTAGATAGCCCAACACCTTATCTTCTACCTGCACCTCACCCCAATCGACCATAGATGGGCCCCTTAGTAATTGTGATGCCACTCTGTTCCTGGTGTTATCCCACCACCACCACCCTCCCATCCTCCTCCCCTTATTGCCAGCAATGGGGTTGTTGCCATCTGACTGGTGAGCAGCCCAGTTCCAAAATGCCAACCCGAGGTTGTTTTCTGGGGCCTCTCCTGGTACCAACATGCCTTAGTGTGGGTTCCTCATATGAGTAGTTTATTGGCAAGTGTGAGTCCAACGGCTAGGAGTGAAGGACAGGGGTTATAAAACAGGGAAGGAAAGAGAGCCATTGCAAAGATGCGTTGTCAAATTGGCCACTTCCAAAGGATCAATTACTTGATCCTTCTAGATAGTTTGAAAGCTGTATGAAGTGTCTGAGGGCATCTATCTGAAGGGAAAAAGGGAGGAGCATGTATTCATCAAGTGTTGATCCCATTGGTCAAAGATTTGTCCCATGAGGCATTAACCACTCCCCACCCCTGCACTTCTGGGATGCACCTGTGTGCTAAGTGGTCCCAGCAGAGTCCCTTGACCCTGTGGCATCAAGAAATAAACCTTGATGCAGAAGGTGAGAAGCCTAAGGCACAGGCCTGAAGTGAAGCTCACTCAGGTTGTACCTGCTGAAGCCAGAATAAGATGGTAGTGGTGAAATAAGCAGTAGGTGAGGCCAAGATGATCTGATATGGGGCATAAGAGGTGTCTGATATACTTGCACACCTGAATTTGTGAAGTGAGTTTCATTGCCGGTACATATTCAACCAAAAGTGCCCCGCACATACACTAAGCCTCAGCTTTCTCTTTATAAAATGAGGATAATCATCCCAAGCTTGTGGAATTGTTCTGAGAATTAGAGATCCTGCACGTGCAAAGCCTGATCATGATGACAATCCAAAAGCTACACTATATGTGTATGGTTATTATTAGTCAGATGTAAAGTCTTTCCAATGGGCCACAAGGGCCCAGGACGGTGAGGCCAAAGTCACAGGTTCCATCTTGAGTGAACTGTGAAGCAAGAACTTGCTCACTCTATAGCGGCCTTCAGTGAGAGTCACTGTGTGCCCGCGGCCCTGGGCTGCGTCCTGCGGACCCAGAAGACCAGAATCATTCCCGGTCCCTGCCCTCAAAGCGCTCACAGGCTGGCAAAGATGGGCGAACAAACAATTCGGGGTGAGTTCTGCGGTGGCAGAGACAAACCCAGGAGACCACGGGAGCAAAAGAAGTCCCGGAGGCGAAGGCTGGCTTCCCGCAGGAGGAGGAAATTGTCCCCAAAGCCTGAGGGCTGTGCAGGCGCTAACCAGGCACAGGCAGGAGGCGGAGCACGTTTCTCACCAGGTCCTCCCAGTGAAACCGCACTGTCGCTGACTGGGCCCCTGACGTATTTGAGGTGGCGGTCAGAAGCCGCGGAGGACAGAGCGTGGCCCATCCGCAGCAGGCCCCTCCCCGCAAGGGAGCATAAGGAACAGATCACCTCCTACTCGGGGCGCGCGCGGACGGACATCAGCCTGCCCTCGGTCACTCGTTCACAAACTCCCGCATTGCTTACATTTTTATGGTCGAAAGAAACTGAGGGATTGATGACCCGGGTGACTTTTTTTTTCTTTTCACTACGGTCTTTCATTAGCCTATTTTATGATTCCATTAAGAAAAGAGGTATAAACAAACATTACGAAGAGCCCAAACCCTCGAGAATTCTCTCCGCCTCCCGGAGCGAGGCGAGCGCAGGCAGCCTCCACAGCGCCCCGCCGCGCCTGGCTCTTTCGGAACCCAGGCCCGGGCGTGGTGGCGCGCGCCGGAGGTCCCAGCGACTCCCGAGGCTGAGGCGGAGGGGTCGCTTCAGCCCGCCTGAGGCCGAGATTGCTGTGAGCGGTGACCGCGCCACTGCACTCCAGCCGGAGCGACGGAGGAAGAACCCCCTCGCAGAAAAGAAAAAAACCAAACCCTTCAAACCCCGAGGCCCGTCCTCCGGAGGGCGGAGGAAGGAGGGCTCTGTGCGCCGCTGCCCGCAGAGGTCTCTGGGAGCGCCTTCTCCGGGAGCTGCGGCCTCTTTAAGAAGGCGGGGCTCTGCCCGGAGGAGGCGGAGAAGTCCCGCCCCCCGGGTCTCCGGCTTCCGGCAACTCGGCTGGACTAGAACCGGCGGGGAGCGTGTAAGGCTCGAGCCTTCCCGGGACCGGCTGGACGCCGAGTCCCGCGAGGTGAGGCGGCCAGATTTGCGGGGCCAGTCCGGGGCTGAGGGGGCTCGGGGTCTCCTGCCCGCCCGGGCCGCTGCGGCCCAGCTCCTCTCCCTAAAACACTACCTCTGCTGCGCCGTGTCCCACGCTGCAGGGTCTTCAACACCCCAGCGCCTACTATTTGCCCGGCTCTACGCTAAGCGCCTTACACGCACTGTCTTATTTAATGGTCCCCACACTATGTGAGTAGGTACCATTATGAACCCATTTTGCAGATGAGGAAACTGAGGCCCCGAGGAGCGCACACACAGCAGAGAAGCAGCAGAATCAGGAATCAAACCCAGGTCTGTCTGATCTCAGAGCCTGTGCCCTTAACCACTGGCTAGGCTGAACTGCCTTTGTTCTTTACTGTCCCCATCATCTCTCTCAAACCTCAGCCTCTCCTTCCTCATCCTTCCATCTCCAGGTTGCACCTGATCTCTAAACATTCACACAGTGAGCGAGATTGATTGGAACATTTGGACCCCTGGGGTTAGTTTCTTTATAACAGTTTTAATATCTGATGCTTAGTGGTTATCTTTATACAAACCTATCAAACCCCACCGAAAAAGGAGGCAAGGAAAAGCAATACCATTGCTAACACTGAAATAAGATTTGTTTGTGAATATTTTATTCTGTTATCTTATTACGCTTACTTATTTTTTCCTTTTAGACCCCTGCAAATTTTCTTCCTCATAATTGGGAGAAGACCCTCTGGCTGAATGGCAGCTGTAGATGACTTGCAGTTTGAAGGTACATCAGTTGTGTGCCCATCTTTATCTTTATGATACTGTTTCCATAGTCACAGCAACATATTTTCATTGCTGTACTGCCTCCTACATTAAAGAATATTATTTCAAACATCTTGGCCACACTTAGATTCTTCCTGTTTGTCCACACTAGCTGTTCTTTTTTTGCCAAATAACCCTTCAGATTGGTCATGGGTATCATAAATTTAGTATGGTGATTATAGAAAATGTTTATACAGTTCCTGCTTTAGTTTAGCAAACATTTATTGAGCACCTACTTTATGCTTAGAACTGTACTGGATACTAGAGGTACAAAGATGAAGAAGTTTACACACTGGTGGAGTAGATAAAAGTGTTAAAAGATAATTAGGAGGAAATGTGATCCGATCATTCTTTCATTGAATGAATAAGTATCTCATGAGTGTGACCATGAGCCAGGCAATTGTTCTATCAGGGATAGAAAAGTGAAAAAAACAAGTTTCTTTCTCTCTTTCTTTCTTACTCTCTCTCTCTTTCTTTCTTTGTTTTTTTTTTTTTTTTTTTTTTTTTAGACAAAGTCTTGCTCTGTTGCCCAGGCTGGAGTGCAGTGGCATGATCATAGCTCACTGCAGCCCCTCTAAGTCCTGGGCTCAAGTGATCCTCCTACCTCGGCCTCCCAAAGTGTTGGGATAACAGGCATGAGCTATTGCGCCTGGCCCAAATAGTGTTTCTTCCCTGTGAAGCTCTCAATCTAGTGGGGGGGACATTCACTTATTATTAAATGATCATTTGAATATATATCTACAGTAATGGTTACCAGAGGCTGGGAAGGGTGGGGGGGCGGGGGGGCATAAAGTGGGGATGGTTAATGGGTGCAAAAATATACAGTTAGGTAGATAGAATGAACGATATTTGATAGCACAACAAAGGGACTATAATCAACGGTAAGTTAGGGTGTACTTTAAAATAACTAAAAGAGTGGAATTGGAATGTTCCTAACACAAAGAAATGATAAATGCCTGAGGTGATGGATACCCCAATTACCCTAATTTGATTAATCCACATTGTATGCCTGTATCAAAATATCACATGTATACAACTATTATGTACCCATAATAATTAAAAATTTAAAGAAAGAAAATTCCAGAAATAAACAACTCATAAGTTGTTTTTTAAAAAAGAAATGTATAGCTATTATACAAACTATGAAAATTATGGAGGAAAAGTTCAGGGATCTATTAGTACTTGTAAGCCAGAGCCTGACGTAGACTAGGGATTGATGAATGCTTATTTGTTTTATAAACACTTACAGTATGTTAGGCACTGTGCTAAGTGCT
This sequence comes from Daubentonia madagascariensis, assembly GCA_023783475.1. Taxonomy (NCBI): domain Eukaryota; kingdom Metazoa; phylum Chordata; class Mammalia; order Primates; family Daubentoniidae; genus Daubentonia; species Daubentonia madagascariensis. Next base: position 5,288,317 of record JAKFHU010001129.1, read on the forward strand.
TTACAAATAATTCACTTAATCCTTATATCAACTTTATGAAATAGTTATTTTATTCTCCCCGTTTTACCAATGAGGAGACTGACACACAAAAATTAAATTATTTGCCTAATGGTCACACAGTTAGTAAGTGGTAAAGCCAGGATTTGAACCCAGGCAGTCTGGTGTCACAGCTTATGCTCTCCAATGTCTGAGGAAGAGATATGATGTTTAAAGAGCAATTTACTTCATTGGCAAATACTGTCAGCTTCATCTTCAAAATTCATTTAGCATCTGACCACTTCTCACCACCTTCACCACTCTTCCTACCATGTTCAAAGTCATCATCACCTTTTGTCTGAATTAAAGCCCTTACTTTCCTTCTAGTCTTCCTGCTTCCTCCCTTACCCCTCTACATCTGTACTTTGCAACCAGAATAGTCCTTTTAAAACTAAGTCAGATCATGTCATTTTTTCAAAACCTTCTAGTAGCTTGCATCTCACTAGGAGTGAAAGCCAGAGCCCTTTCTGTGGCTTAGGAGACCCCCACATAATCTAATGCCTCTGATTTTATCTGCTGCTGCTCTTGTCCTTTCTCTCTCTGCTCCAGCCACACAAGCCTGTCACTGTTCTTCCTATGTACCAAGTACATGCACAGCTTGGGGCTTTTGTGCCATCTTTCTGTTTGGGACATTCGTCCTCCATACTGCCAGGTGGCTTGCTCCCTTGCTGTCTTCAAATCTTGCCTCATTAGAGGGGCCTTCCTCGGCCATCCTATCTAGGGGTACGGTGTGAGAAATTTCAGGCGTAGAGAATAGCACATGCAAAGTCCCTGCTGAGAGAGGAAGTTTGCTTAATTTTTTCCCAAAGAATTGAAAGAAGGCCTGTGTTCCAGATCACAGGTGGTGGCGGAGGCTGACACAAGGTGGGGCTTGAGAGGAGACAGGCGATAAATCATGCAGGGCTTTATAAACTATGTTAAGGACTTTGGTCTTTAGAAAAGAACACAGGATGCTGTGGGTGTCATGGAAGGCATCATTGATAAGGAATGGTAGTGTTAGATGAAAAAGTGGAGTTCAGGAACTTTCAGGTGGAAGGCATTGTATCAGGAAAGGAACAGAGGCAAAAGCTAGCTTAGGATATTCCAGGATGTGGAAGCAGAGAATGTTGATGGCAGAAATAAGACATGTACAGTCTTGCCCTCAAGGAGCTGAGATGGATAAGAATAACCAATACAGAGCAGAATTTGTGAAGAGTCATCATGTTAGAAGTACACACACCCTGCACTCCGAACTATTCCATCTGCTGTCCCTCCAGCATGGGACGTACTTCCCATCTTTTGGGTCTTGCTTATTCCCTTCTCGTTGCATGAGAAGCCATGCCCAGCACCTCTGGCCATCCTCTCATGTGGCATCTTCTCCAAGAAGCCTTTCCTAATCCCATCAACTGGGTGAGTATTGGCCTTTGTACTTCTGAAGTGGCACTCTGTTCTTCCTTATGGCATGCCCTTCACCCCAGTAAACCACTGCTTTTTAAATATGTGACTTAAGTATATCTTCCTTGGTCTGATTCCCTCTGGCAGAGTTGTGACCGTCTTAAATGTCAGTGCCCTATCCAGTCAATAAGTGGTAGCTATAACAATTTTTATTATCTTATATCATCCTCAAAATCTCTCTGTGAGATAGGTATTATCTACATTTTATAGCTGAAGAAACAGACTCAGAGATATGGAGTAATTTGCCCAAGGTCACGGAGCTACTGAGTGTTAGAGCCTTACCTTGAACAAAGGACCATCTCACTCCAGAGCCTCATGCTGCTTAAACAACCCCAACATTGGCAACTGAGGCTTCAGTAATTGTTGCTTATTAGCCACTTGATTAATCTCAGTCACTTTGGTTTTCTCCATAAAACTATTCATATAGCTGGGAGGTAATGAGAATGAGCTCAGTTGTCCAAGAGCCCCATGCTACTGCCAGGATGTGTGCCGTGCTTGTGGTGTTCTAATGGTACCCTGCTGGTACTCTTCCTTAGGCTTTCAAAGGCTCAGAGCTGCCCTTACTTTTGTTGAAGAGCAGCTAAATAAAGTATGTTCGGATGCTCAGAAACAGGAAGTCTCAATCACTGCTGGTGGACATAAATAGGTGAGGTTCTTTTGGAAAGCAGTTTAGCAATGTGAATCAAGAGCCTTGAAAATGGTTTGCACGCTTTGACTTAGTGGTCACAGTGATAGGTGTTCATCCTGAGGCTATACCCCAAAAAACTTTCTCTACACAGATTTCTTGTGTACTGGTCATAAAATCTTCACTGATGGAATAGTACGCAGTCACATAAGTGATCATTTTAGAGACTGTTATAATATGAAGAAAAAATCATTTTACATGTAATCCTCAGTAGACAAAGCAGGATACAAAACTGTTTATTTTGTATTATCACATCCTAGATCAGTACTTGGCATACTGTAGGCATGCAGCAAATATTTGTTGAATAAATGGATGATCATCACTGGCGTGAATCTCACTATGCAAAGAAGAGGAACTATACCAAAATATTAATAGTGTTTGCCTTTATGTGGTGGGATTAAGAATGATTTTTATTCTATGATTTCCACATTCATTTTTGTCCATATGTTTTCTATAGTGGTTACATGGACTTATTGGAAAAAATGAATTCCATTAAAATTTTTTGAACTTGAGTCAAAGAAGAGAAATTTAGGACTTTACTTAGGTAATCTTCCTAACTCTCCTAATATTCTTTAAAAGAAATATTATTCTCCCCATTGTATAGATGAGAACACTGAGGTTTATAGAGGTTAAGTTAACTACTCAGGCTCATGTAGTTAGTAAGCTGAGACAGAACTAAAACCCAGGTCTTTTGTCTTCATAATCATTTTTCTATGTCAGGTTGATTTTCAGATGAGAATTTTTTCAGACCTTTTGCCATTTGTATCAAGTAGGGTCTATAGCAAAGTTGAGGTTGTAACAGGTTGTCGTTAAATTACAAGTATAGCATTTCTAGTGTGGGTAAGTTGTCTGAGGTCCTTGTGCTCTAATTGATTTCAGAATTTGGTGATGCAGCCACTTCTATAGCAGCAAACCCAGATGCCACCACGATAAGCATTGAGGATCCTCGTGAAACCCCTAAACATCAACCAGGACCCCCCAGAGGCTCAGGGAGAGAAGAGGATGATGAGTTACTGGGAAATGATGACTCTGACAAAACTGAGGTTTGAACTTGTCTTTGAATTTTTTTAGAAAAGATTTTTTAAGGCTTGTTCATGCCTTTATTCACTATCTACTGTGTGCCAGATACAGTGCCAGGCAGTGACAACACAAAGGTAAGTGACACATGACCTGTGCCTGGGTGGGGGAAACAGACAGGCAGACAGCCCATTGTTGTCCACGGGAAGCACACTGGTGGGGGGAACTGGGGTAGTGCGGCAGAGAGCCTCGCTTATGGAATGTGGGGCTCCCGTGTCCAATATCTTGTAATATTAGAGTTGGAAAGAACCTTCAGGGTTCTCCATTTCAGCCTCTCTCCCAAGATATTAATGCTGTCCTTGGTATGTCAGAAAGACAACACCTGAATACCTCCAGAATCAGGCTGTTCACTACCATGTAAGGCCATAGCTGCCACTGTTGGACTTTAATTATGAAAATTTTTTCTTTTATAACGAGCAAAAAATAATCTGCCCATAGCACCTGCCATTCTGCAAAGCTGCTCAGAGTCCAACTGTGCGTTTTGCTATATGAATCCTCTTCAGATATCTGAAGCTGGCAGTCAGGATTCCTGGCATAGGGCCTGCATACTGCCGTTGGAGAGCTGTGCTGTTGAGCTAGGCATGGCCCTCCTCCAGTGCCTCTTCTAAATTGGAATTTTGGTTTTTTGTCAGAGCAGTAATATTTTTAGTACTTTAGAGTGAGTCAGTATGTCAGATTTTTGAGAATTTAGGAGGCAATAGTAGGAAGGATCTTGGACGGAGGGAGGAGGAAAAGGTATTTACACTGATTGCCTTCCTTATGTATGCGTGCATGTGTGTATGTTATTGTACATAATACATATACTATATACTATGGAATCCAGTCTGCCCTATAATCCTATGAAGTCGATCTTGTTAGCTGTATTTTTGTTTGTTTGTTTTTCATATAAGTAGAGAGTTTATTTGGGCCAAGTTTGAGGACTGCAACCCGGCAGCGTAGGTTCAGCTTGCCCTGAGTATAGGTTCCCAGCTGTACTTTTTAGATAAGGGAGCTAAGCCTAAGAGGAGTCTAGTGATTTGCTGAAGCTTCCCTTGGTGGAAGATGGGACCAGGATTTGAACCCTTTTGGTGTGACTTTAAAAACACTGACGCTTGTTTTTGTATCAGGCTGAGAGTTGAGTGTTGGCTATTTCAGAATTGGTTAATAAATGCAGAAGAGCCTGGTGTTTCATACGTTTTGGTTTTCCATTAGATCAGCGCATTCTCTCTCTCTCGCTGTCTCTCTCTCTCTCTCTGCAGCTGGAATTAGAAAATTGCTTCTGTGTTCATTATGTTTTATTTTTCCTCTGACAGTTACTTGCTGGACAGAAGAAAAGCTCCCCCTTCTGGACATTTGAATACTATCAAACATTCTTTGATGTGGACACTTACCAGGTTTGTCAACCAATTTCACCTTTCCTTTTACATGTAATGGAGACTTGTTTCTTCTATGGTTAAACCATCAAATAATGTGAAAGCCTGTATATACTGGAAATGGTCTTGCAAAAGTAAAGGGTTATTAGCATTTGAAAATACTATCATTAAAGTTCTGACTGAATTTCAATTTTGTAGAAGTTGAATTTATTAAACTTTAAAAAAAATCTTCAGTAGAATCATTGCTATGTTGTTTTGCAGGTCTTTGACAGAATTAAAGGGTCTCTTTTGCCAATACCTGGGAGAAACTTTGTGAGATTATATATACGCAGCAATCCAGATCTGTACGGTATGTGTTGTGCTGATTTGATTCCTAACCATATTTCAGTTGAACCTGGGTGAGTGTGAGGGTTGCCTAGAAAGTTGGAGGATTGCACTGTTAGTGGGGTGTGCAACATTTTGACTCTTCTGAGCTTCAGTAGCAACCTTTGCAAAGAATTTTTGGGAAGATGCAATTATGTGTTAAGTTAATGCCGTAATTACAGGTACCAGCATGTCATTTAAAAGTCTTCAAATGACATTACAAAGCTGAGACAAATTAAGTCACTTAGACTAAGAGAAGATTGTTGATTTTAATTTATGGAGGATTTGGTGGTGGGGGAGAAATTATTCTCACACTTTTTCATTGATGCGCTGAGTTCCAGCTCTGCCTTCAGGGGAGCTGGCTCACCCTGGGATGTGGTCACCAGTGCTGGAAGTCTGAAACCGAATTGGGCCAGGGATGGCTGTCATCCCTGACCTCCCTGCTGTTTGAGAAAAACTCAGAGGTCCACCCAGTGCTCCTGAGGAAAGGGCCCCCACAACAGTGGCCTGTGTTTGAGGGTAAAAGCAAGTGCTATCCCTGTGCCAGGTGCTGTACCAGAGACTATGTGTACTTGGTCATATTTCTTTCTTGCAACAACCGCTTGCAAAGTATCCCCACTTTTCAAATGAGGAATCTGACGCTCAGTGAGGTTCATTGATATATATACTCAATCCTAAATGAGAAGTAGTAAAGCAATTATATATGTTGATTTGAAATATGGGCTTTGTGGAATTCCCAGAATTCCAGGGAGCCTGATGTGAAAATCATTGCATTGGCCCATGTAAAGGTTGTCAAGGTGTTTTCTCTTTCTAGTTGTCTCATTCATTCTTTCTTCTAGCCTGAGAACTTGTTGAGGGGCAGGCCCTGTGTCTCAGTCATCCATGCCTTCAGTGCCTGACAGAGGGCTTGGCACAGAGCAGGTGCTCCAATTTTTGAGCACCTAGCTAGGCCCTGTGCTAGAGGCTGAGGATTTAAAGATAAGGCTGTAGTACCTAGACCCAAGGAGTTAGAAGAAGGAAAACTAATGTCTGTTGAGTACCTTATAAATGCCAACCATAGAGATAAGCACTATTTTACTAGTACTACTCCCATACTCCAAGGTAGCCTTATCTTTCGTAAGAAAAAACTGAGGCTTAAGGAGGATAACTTGCCCATAGTCACAGAGTTAGCAATAATGACAATAATAGCAAACACATATAGTGCTTATTACGTGCCAGGCACTCTTATTAGGGCAAAACCTATATTAGCTAATTTAATCCTTATAACAACCCCAACTTTATGAGGCATATGCTATTATTAACCCCCATTTTATAGATGAGGACACTGACTCACACAGAGATCCAATAACTTGCCTAAGATTACACAGCTAATAAGTGCCAAGCTCAGTTTTCAGATCAACACTGTGGCTTGTAATCCATAATCTTCATCACTATCCTATGCTGCCTCTCATGACAAAGCCAGGGTTTGAACCCAAAGCTTGCTTCTTTTCCATGACACAAGTAGCCTCATTAGCTCATATACATGGTTAAAAGAAGGAAGTACAATGTAGGTGAAATATTTTATAGTAGAGAGGACTAGGCCTTATAGGGTGGTTTGGAGAAAGGCAGTTAGGAGAAAGTTGCCAGTCTGCAGAGTGTAAGGAAAAGATTGATGAATTTGAGTACATTTCAACTAAAACTTAAAATTTTTACACAACAGAATAAACCATAAGCAAAGGAAAAAATAAACCACAGGCCGGGGGAAATATTCACAATGTACATAACTAACAAAAGATGAGAAGCAAGAGTATATTTAGAACTCCTACAAATTATAAAAATAAAACAAGCAACTCTGGGGAAAAATGGGCAATTTACAGAAGAGGAAACCCAAATGGCCAATACATATATGAAAAGATGCTTAGCGCCACCTGTCATCAGGGAAATAAAAACTAAAACAAGGTATTTATTTATGCCCACTATTTTAACAAGCATATTATACAAATTGGCTTGACTTCATTCATTCACTCAATTAATTTAACAAACATTGAGCACTTATTGTTCTAGGTACTAGAGATATAGCAGTGAACACAGACCAAAATCTCTGCCCTTAGGCAGTTTGTAATCTATTGAGCTTAACAACAAGCAAAGAAAAGTAAAATATAGAGTTTTCTGGTAACGAATGCTAAGGTGATAATTTAAAAGTAGATAGGAAGGACGTGAAATGTTTGTGTAGGTGGGTGAATTTGAAATTTTAAAAAGGTGAATTTTGAGTAAAGACCTGGAAGAATTGGGAGTGATTCATGTAGATACTTAAGGAAGAGCATTTGAAGCAGAGGGATCAGCATTGCAAAGGTCCTGAGACAGGAGCTTGCATAGCGTGTTCAAAGAACAGTGAAGAGACGAGTGTACTGGATAAGAATGAACGAGGGAGCCAGTGGCAGAGATGAGGTCACAGAGACAGTGTGGAGGGTCGGACTACAGAAGATCTCGTAAGTCAGGTGGAGGACTTTGGCTTTTACTTGAGTGAGAAGCCATTGGAGGGTTTGGGCAGATGCATGACAGACTTTAAGTCAGATTTCATAAACACTGATACTAAGTATTGTCCAGGATATGGAGCAACGGGAACTTTTTTATGATGCTGGTGGGTATGTAATTGGTACATAAATTGGAGCAGTTTGAAGGTGCTCATACCCTATGATTCAGCATTTTCCCTCCTAGATGTATATTTTTAGAGAAACTCACATATGTAGAAGATGACACATCGAAGAATATTATTTACTGCAGCAGCATTGCTTGTAATAGAAAATATTTAGAAACAACCAAAACATCCATCAGTAAGAGAATGGAGAAATAGTAGTGTATTCATACATGGAATTCTATAGTTTTTTTAAATGAATAAATGGATAAATCTCAGAACAATGGTAAATGAAAACAAAAGCATGTTGTAGAAAGATATGAACAGCATGACAACATTAAAAAGATTTTTAGACCAGGCATGGTGGCTCATGTCTGTAATCCCAGTGCTTTGGGAGGCTGAGGAAGGAGGATTGCTTGAGGCCAGGAGTTTGAGACCAGCCTGGGCACCATAACGAGACCCCATCTCTACAAAAAATAAAAGTATGTGGTAGCACATGCCCGTAGTCCCAGCTACTCGGGAGGCTGAGGCAGGAGGATCACTTGAGCCGAGGAGTTTGAGGCTGCAGTGAGCTCTGATCACACCACTGCACTCTGTTGTGGGCAACAGAGCAAGACTCCATCTCTAAGGAAAAAAAAATTTTTTAAGTGGCAAGATAGGTACACCAGTGTCTTTTTTATCATTCATCGTGCCTTTCTGTACGTTAGAAATATTTCATAATATAAAAACGCATGATGTGAAATTTTAATTATAAATACAAACTAAATTAAGGCTCTCTCCTACCCCCACCCCATGGTAAGAGTAGGAATTTGGCAGGAAAGGGGGAGAAGGCAGTATGAAGCAACATGGCAGGCCCTGGGATGAGTGGGGTGTCGTATGTCTCTGGAGTCCAAGTTTCCTATCGGGGTAGCTGGAGAGGTTACAGAGCCCAGGTCTGGTGAGCCTTTTACATCAGCCTGAGGAATCTGAATTTGTCCTTAATCAGTAGGGGCTCACTGAAGGTTGCAAACAGCAGGGAGAGAGGAGAATAGCAAAGGGGGCAAGAATGCTAAGTGCTAGGGAAGTTTCCCTGCTTCTGCCGAGGGATGAGTTATTGAGATTGGGCCAGACAGGGACAGTGGGTGGGCAGGTGTTGATATTTGAGACCACCCGAAAATATTTTTCCTCCAGCTGTTTCTGTGCCAGGGTTGTTAGGTAGCTTAGGGCGTGGGGCAGCCCGAGAATGCTGGGGTAGTCTTTAAATCAGTATAAATATCTCCCCATACCAGACCTTTGTTTTTTTTTTTTTGAGGTAGGGTCTCTCTCTGTTGCACAGGCTGGAATGCAGTGGTGTGATCGTAGCTCACTGCACCCTCCTGGGCTCCAGAGATCCTCCTGCCACAGAACCCGCCACCCGCCCGCCCCAGTAGCTGGGACTACAGGTGTGCACCACCATGCCCCATGCCCAGCTAATTTTTTTAGTAGAGGTGGAAGGATCGCTTGAGGTCAGGAGTTACAAGGATTATAGGTGTGAGCCACTATGCTGGCCTCCATTTTTTTTGTTTTAAAGAGACGAGGTCTCACTGTGTTTCCCAGGATGGAGTGCAGTGGCTATTCACAGGCGAGGTCATGGCACACTGTAGCTTTGAACTTTTGGCCTCAAGTGATCCTCCCACCTTAGCCTCCTGAGTAGCTGGGACTACAGGCGCACACCACCACCCAGGCTTCCTTTTGCCCTCAAGATAAATTCCTAACTCAACAGGCCTTCTAAGACCTTTCATGATCTGATCCTGGCCCATCTCTCCAGTCTCTGGCTACTCCCGACCTCAGACTTCCTTAGCCTCAAATTGTTTTCTCTTGCTTCTGATTTCCCTGCTCATGCTGTTCCCTCTTCCTGGGCCTTGTCTTCTGTCTTTACTTGGCAGCTCCTGCTCTTCTTTAGATCCCTGCTTAGACACCACTTTCTCTAGGTTTGGTGCCCTCCCTGTGTGCTCCCATGGGCACCCTGTATTTCCCTCTGCAAAACTCTTGAGATTAGGTATTTTATTGTCTGTCTCCAGAGTGTGCCTGAGTGCACCAGAGGCAGTGACTCTGTCTCTGTTGCACATCATTGTGTCTCTAGCACCTAGCCCGGGGCCTAGAGGGTTATGGGTACGTAGTAAATGACAGCTGATAGGATGCGATATTCTTTGCTTTCTAGTTATATGGGTATTATAAATTAATATTTTGCCTACTTGTGGTCATTTGCTTGGATTGTCTCAGCTCATCTACAACACATAGTCGGTTTTGTTCATTCATTCAATAAAGCTTTTTGGTTATGGGGATTTTATGGGTTTTTTGTTTGTTTGTTTGTTTGCATCTCTTATGTGGTAGGCACTCAGAATCTATAGTGAGATTTCATCCTTGGCTACAGCACAGCTTATAGTCTAGTGAGTAAACAGACAGTTTGTGGAAAGCTAATATTGGTGACTCTTTGGAGCATCCCAGTTGATTGCTTGTGTTCTCTTTCCCACCTTCAGGGGCCAGTGCTTGGCTTTGAAAAGTACTAATCTATTTCTGCCAGTCATCCCTCCTAGTATAATAAATAATTTTCTTAATTTTGTGATATGTAGAGGTACCTGAAATGATCCCAAAGTATGTTGTAAAATATTAGTGAATTTGAAAAATGAAATTTATAAAATTATTAAAATCTCTCAATTTAAAAATTGTATTTGTTCTACATAGTACTTTTTTTAGGTGGGGAGAGACAAGGGTAGTTAGTGTTCATGAAATAAGCAAATGATGAAAGGGGTTTGCAAAGTGTGGTGCACTCATCCACTCAGTGGAATATTTTACAACCATTAAAAAAAACTAAAGCTGATTTTCATGAATAGCTATGGTAGAATCTCAAGTCTATAATAAGGTGAAAATAGAAAGGTGCATAGCAGGATGTATATGTATGCTATCATCTGTATAAAATGCACACATGCACACATATGTATTTACTTGTGTGTGAATAGAATATTTCTGGCAGGGTTCACCAAAAACTGGTTACAGTGATGTTTGTGGAAAACACTCAACCCATGTTTTTCCTGTGCTCTCACACCAATACAACAATCAACACAGAATACTTCCATGACCAATGTGGGGGGGGTGTTCCCCACCAACAAGCGGTGAACACCAGCTGGGTATTCTCCAGTTGAATTCTGACATTATCTACCTGGAGATAGCATCAGATCCCACAAGTTGAGGGCTCAGTCCCCAAGACTGCCCCCCTCCTTTTAGACACCAGTGGTAAGTCTGGGCCTCTGGAACTTCTGAGTGACCTGCTTCAAGTTGGGGTTCCTATGACTCCCTCTTTTGGTTCGATTAATTTTCTGGAGTGGCTCACGGAACTCAGGAAAACGCTTAATGTTTTCTGGTTTATTATAAAGGATATTACAAAGGATACAGATGAAGAGATGTGTAGAGAGAAGTACAGGAGAAGGGGTATGGAGCCTCCATGCCCTCTCTGGGTATGCCACCCTCCGGAAACCACCACTTGTTCAGTTATCCAGAAGCTCTCCGAATCCTATCCTTTTGGGCCTTTTTTGGAGACATCTTTGAATAGGCATGATTGACAACCGTATAGAAATGTGATTGGACAAAAAGGGTGTGATCTAAACCCAGCAAGTCCTGTCTATTCAGATTCTTTCTGGCCTCTCTGTGCAGCATTCCTTCCTCCAGGGTATAGGGCAGGACCCTCTCTGGAATGAGGGTCTTATGACCCACAGTCAGATTAGAGCCTTGCCTTGGGCAGGTGAAAGGAGAGCAGGAGAAGGTTAGAAAGAGAGATTCTGTTTACTGTAACAAGGGCTATGGGAGTTCTGAGCCAGGAACCATGGACCAAAAAAATATATATATATATACACACACATACACACATACACATACATATATAAATATAAAAATATAGCTCTGGGAGGGGAGAGGAAGAGCCAGGGCACAGAGGAGGGAGGGAAGCTTGCTGTTCTCAATATTTACTTTTGTACCTTTGGAACACAACTGGTAGATTAAATTAACTGTGCCCTCAAATGTTCTGCTTGCTTTGTTCTTTGTGAATGCTGCAGAAAGACCTGTCTGATTTAACTTATTTTTCTCTGACATTAACATTTGGCACTTAGATAGGGAAGTAATCTTTGCTTCATGTATTCTGATGGAAGGCTTATGATTTTTTTTTGGTAATCCTCCAATAAAGGAAGCTATACACAAATCAGTGTCTTTATTCCCCTAATTGTGGAAGGAGTTTTGGCCTTTGGATTCAGATCCCTGCTCCCCACCCCATATTTAAGGCAGCTAATTACTGAATTGTGTTTTGACCTTTTAAAAAAGAAAATTCCCATTAAACAAGTGTTGATTGCATCTAAAATTCATTTTCCCTTGCTTATGTGAATAGGGAGAGGGAGATAAGACTCTAAGAGTCTAAAGGCTTGTGCTTTATTTTCTCATTTCTGAATTTTCTGGTTTCCTTTGCAGGCCCCTTTTGGATATGTGCCACATTGGTCTTTGCCATAGCAATTAGTGGGAATCTTTCCAACTTCTTAATCCATCTGGGGGAGAAGACATACCATTATGTGCCCGAATTCCGAAAAGGTTGGTGAATAGCTTGGCTTATTTGGAGTGCCATCACTTTCTAACCATGAGTTCTTTTTACCCTCTGAGCTCTTGGGCCCCATCTCTGGGTGTTGCAGCCCTGCTTTCTGTGTTCTGGGGTTCCAACGTATCTACTGCCTCAGAGTTTACCACCCATCTATATAAATACACATAATCTTTTTTTTTTTACTGTGGTAAAATATGTGTAACATAAAATTTATCATTTTAAGTGTACAATTAAGTGGCATTAAGGATATACACAATGTTATGGATCCACATAATCTTTTGGAAAGCTGTAAGGCCAGGCCCGGTAGCAATTGGAATTTATTCTCAGAAAAATGTACAAAGTACGTGAAAAACAGTGTACATAAAGGTCTCCATTATAGCATTATTTGTATTATCCAAACATTGGAAACAATAGAGACATTATTATTAATATTTAAGTTGTGATGGCTCAACTAGCTAGGATAGCCTGTAATCACTAATTATGAAGCACCTAGAGCAACATGGAAAACTGATAACTTATGCCAAACTGGGGCCTGTTCTGTTAGCAACTTTGTTAAAGAGAAGTCTGCAAATGGTCAAGGCCTGGAAGGGAAAATGCAGAAATTGAATGTGTCCAAGTAATGGGCTTGTGAATGACATTCTTGTTTTAAAACTTCCTTTCTTGTGTCAGTATTGGGTAGTTAAAAGAAAACATAAAACAGCTTTTGGGGACTTGCAGATGACGGCCACCCCCAAATGAGGAAGTTTGGCTCAGTCGGAGATTGACCTGCACCACTTTCTCAATTCCCTGCCTCCCTCCCTGCCCACTCTCATGTTGGGAGGCTGTAAGTAGCCTGGATAAGAACAGAGGTTCTGGAACCAGATCACTGGCTTCAAGTTCCAGCTCCACCACTCACTAGCTTCTACCTTGTTGGGCAAGCTATTTCCTCTCTCTTGGCGTCAAGTTCTTCACTGGTAAAATGGAAATAATAATACTTTTCTGTGAAATGTAAATATAATCAATAAAGAGAAAAGAAAAATAAATAAAAAAAATAAAACTTATGTTATAGGGCTATTATAGGAATAAAGAGTTGATAGATATAAAGAGGTTAAAATAATGGTTTGCACAAAAAAGTTCAGTAAATATTAACTATTGCTATATATATGTATATACACACATAAATATGTACGCATGTCTATCTGTGTGCGTATAGGGAGATATGTGTTTGCCTGTGTGTGTGAGAGAGTGTGAGTATCCAAATATCCTTCCTTCTTTTCTTACCCTCTACCTTCCATGCCCACTTTCCCTTCTTTCCTTCTCCGTCAGGGAGTCAGACCTGGATTCAGTCCCAACTCTGTTCATTAAATAACCTTGGTTTGAGTTTAACTCAGTAAATGTTATCCATGAGATATAAATGCTGCCTTTAAGTAATTCAGTGTTTAAGGAAGCTAAGTAAATGAATATTGCTGTAAATAGTATGTGTTAACCTCTATGTTAGAGGTATGTATTGGTATATTGATGTAGAAGGAGTGACTCACTTTGCCTGGGGATCTGGAAGCTCAGGAGGGTCTTTGCCTGTCCTCATCCTCTTTGGCTGGGCATCCCAGTATCAGGGAGGGATGTGATGTATGTGCCAGTAAGATACTCATTGGCCCTATCAGTAAACATTTTTCCATTTCATTTAAAGGGTATGAGTCACATCTGGGGTCAGATCCTGCTTCCACCAACTTGTTAATTATGTTACCTTGACCAAACAACTTAGCTTCTCTGATCTTGTTTCCTCATCTCTAAAATGAAGATAGGTTGGGTGCAGTGGTTTATGCCTGTAATCCCAGTGCTTTGGGAGGCCAAGGCAGAAGAATGGCATGAGACCAGCTTGGGCAACATAGCAAGACCCCATCTCTACCAAAAATAAAAAAATCAGCCAGGTGTGGTAATGCACACCCATAGTTCTAGCTACTTGGGAGGCTGAGGCAGGAGGATGGCTTGAGCCCAGCAGTTTGAGGCTGCAGTGAGCTATGATTGCACCACTGCACTCCAGCCTGGGCAATAGCGTCAGACCCCATCTCTTAAAATAAAAAAATTTTAAAAATAAAATGAAAATATAGATTATATGAAATAATGTATCTGCATATTAGTTAACAATATAAAAAGCTAATTTATTGAGCATATATTGTTTATCAATCACTGTTCTATTTAGAACAGTTCTTGCCTATTTTTATTCATTTAATTATCCTAATAATCTTATTAGTTAATATAAATTTTTATTCTCATTTTACAGATGAGGTTAAGTAACTCACCACCCAGAGTTACTTTGCCTAAGATTAGAAACCATGGAGTTTACATACAGAATCTGTGCCCTTGACTATTAAACTGTGTTGCCTCTCAATAAAGCACTGAGTGTAATGCCTGATGCCGAGGAGGTGATCAGCAAGTGGTAGCTATAGCCATAGTAGTAATCCCCTCCTCTTCCTTAGTTATCCAAGAAAAAGGTAGTATATCAGCAGAATTACATTTGGCTTAATGAGGGAGTTCCCAATGTGAAAAAACTGCTTTGGGAGCTAAAAATGTTTTGGACAATCACATGTCTTAACCAGAGTCTGACTGTAATTGCCAGGGATGCTTTTATTCTTGCCAAGATGCATGTAAGTGAATTACCTGCTGATTTTTATGTAGAAAGGGCTGGTGCCATGGGCTTAGCCATAACTTTATGATCCTCCACTCCAGAAGAGGGAAAACAAATCAGTGATATACTGAACATTGCTATTCTGAGGAGCCACTAAATAGCATTTCTACCACAGAGGCAGAATTATTTATTTAAGGAAGAAAGTAAAACTGGAGAATATTTCAAGCAATTCATCAATGAGCTGGAACTTCCTATTTCGGAGACAGAAGGAGTTCTAATTAGCATGCAGAGCAAGTTAATCTGTACCTCGAGCAGTTTAATAAATTTGCTCAAGAAATCAGTGTCAGCTCTTGTTACAGTAGGGAAGAGGAGGTGTTCTTCCAAGGGATAGTTGGCTTTTATTTGATTGAAATGCTCAGTAGATTTAAACACATGCAGTAGAGCCCTCTGAAGTATTTCAGTTGCATAATTCAGTTGTTTAATAATATTAGTTGTTAGTTACTAAAGGAATTATAAAAACCATATGAGAGACTACTGGTCATCACCACAAAGGCAAGTGCTAAAGATTCATTAATTCTGTAAACATTTGTAGAGTGCCTGTTATATGTCAGGTACTGTGCCAGGCTCAGGGAATACAGACCAGTAAGATATGATTCCATGGTCCATTGAAGTGTATTGACATGTTAGGAAATATACACAGTAAGGTATTGGAAGTGCTCTGATAGTCTATTAAGGCATGATAGAAATTGAAACTTGTGTCCTGTCATCCTTAGTGTCCATAGCGGCTACCATCATCTATGCCTATGCCTGGCTGGTTCCTCTTGCACTCTGGGCTTTCCTCGTGTGGAGAAACAGCAAAGTTATGAACATCGTTTCCTATTCATTTCTGGAGATTGTGTGTGTCTATGGATATTCACTCTTCATTTATATCCCCACAGCAGTAAGTACCACACTTGGGGAGCAGATTCTGAGTGACACTCTGATCTTGGTTGAAAATTCAACCATGAATTTGGCCAAGCATCATTATTTCCAGCCTAACACTCATGTGCTCCTGAAAAGTCCCCTTTGAATTTGGAAGTTCGGCATGAATGGGGCCTGGGGAGCCCAGTACCTTCACTGGATCTTGAGCCCTGCATTAGAAAAGCATTTGCCTCTGTCTATGTGCTTGTGGCGTTTTTCCAGCCTACAGGTACGCTGAAAAGCCAGAGTTTTTCAGTTGGGGCCCAGCTGCTGATTGGCTCAGGGGCCTTTGTAAACATATGTGCCTGGAGTGAACAAATGCCTCTCTGAGATGCCTCCAAAGAACCCCTCCCCTCCCTTCTTTTCTCTTCTTTCAGGTACTATGGATTATCCCCCAGAAAGCTGTTCGTTGGATTCTAGTCATGATAGCCCTGGGCGTCTCAGGATCTGTCTTGGCAATGACCTTTTGGCCAGCTGTTCGTGAGGATAACCGGCGCATCGCGTTGGCCACAATTGTGACAATTGTGTTGCTTCACATGCTTCTTTCTGTGGGCTGCTTGGTATGGTGTCGTTCCTATATTCTTTTGGTGTGTTTTATATGCAAATACTAAAAGACCTCAAACTGTTAGACACAGTGGTTCTTTTAAAACTAACTCCATGAAATAAATATAATTTTAAATAGACTCTCCTAGATGGGAATTGGTAAAGTTATGAGAATTTGATTGTAACCTCCAGCTTTACCTAATTTCTGTTATTTGATTAAGATTTGGTGTTTGGCCAGTGGAACTATGGGTGAATGAGTATCTATACACAGTTGTCCCTTGGTACTGGGGGGAAGGTTGGTTCCAGGAAGGACCCACTATGGATACAAAAATCCACATGCTAAAATCCCTTCTACAAAAATGACATTGTATTTGCATATAACCTACACGCATCTTCCCATATATTTTAAATCTCTAGATTACTTGTAATAATACCTAATATAATGTAAATGCTATAGAAATAGTTGTTATACTATATTTTAAAATTTGTATTATTTTTTATTGTTGTATTGTTATCTTTTACTTTTTTTTCCCCAATATTTTTCATCTGCAGTTGTTTGAATCTGCAAATGTGGAACCCGTGGATATGGAGGGCCGACTATGTAGGGTTGAGGAGCTGGGATGGGGAGAATTCTGCCTTTCAGTGCCTTTGCTGGGTTTCTGCACATACCTAGAAAGATTTTTGAAATTTAAAGTTTTATAGGTGGACAGCTCAAAAGTGAAGTCAAATATGGGAAAGTGGAGTTATTTTTAAGGTGAAACACATTTGTTTAGGTGTCTTTTTAGGGAGAACACGTGCTTTTGAGTTAGACAAACCCAGATTGCAGAGCGGCTCTGTCACTCACTGGCTGTGTGAACTCTGAATCTTAATTTCTTAATCTGTAACATGGTATAATATTTCCTGTCATATAAGGTTGTTTTGAGGATCAACTAAAATAATATACACATAAAGCACTTAACATAAAACTTGTCCTATAAATGCCCATAAATTAGATCCCTTTTCTTTGATCCTAAGGAGACATGGTTTTGTATCTTCTGTACACATTGTGCACAAAATTCGCCATCCATGGCCTTAATAAGCCTTGTTGCAGGTTTTGAACAAAGTCAGAGTACAAGAATGTTAAGGTCATTAATAAAGGAAAGGACATGCCGATGGGAAGATGTCTCATAGCACTTAGAGAATGTCCACATGACACGTGTCCAGACCTCTCATCAAGTTTTGCTATTGGAGGAGTAAATGTTTCTTTGGCACCATTTGATCTTTAGTGTTTTTGTATACATAACCATGTCTCATTAAATGCATCAATAAAATCCTGATACTTTATCATTAAACAGGTCTCATAAAAAGAACCAAGTTGCGAAACACAGACCTAGTTTATGTGCACTTTACGTATGCCTAAGCTTTAAACCCGCGAGACAGGCCTGTTGGTTTGACTCATGACAGAGTGACACTATTAATTTCTGGCACTTGGAATCTCTAAGTTGACCCCTTGAAATGCTGCTGTGACCCTTCTGGGACCTTTGTGTCTGCTGAAGAAGAAAATCCTTTCCATTGTATCAGCTCTCCTGCAGCACCTCTCATTGGCATCTTCCCATCTCTCTCCTGAAGTTTTCTCATTATACACTTGGCTAAGTCGGTGAAGAGGAGGAGGCAGGAGAAAGGGCATTGCCTTTCTCGGTTCTGTAAGGAATAGACAGGAGCAGGGCAGACTGGACAGTGAAGCAGGAGATGTTGTTGTTGTTATTAAGAACCCATTTCATTTGGTACCTATGGCAGGATCTTTTACCTCCCATGCCTGTTGCTCCTTTTGGGGTAAATGGCACTGAAGCTAGGATTTACCTGCCCTTCTTGCTGCTCAGGAACTTTCTAAAAGAGAGCATAATGATGAAGTAGAGAGAGCCTTGGACTGGCAGGTGCTGTAGCATTGTGAACCTAGGCAAGTGACTTGCTTCTCAGAACCTTGGTTTTCTCATCTGTCAAAGGGATTCATGTTTTCACTGGCTTTTGTGAGATTCAGTGAGATGGCTGTGAAAGCCCTCTATGTACTGTGAAGGGTTTTTCAGATGTAAAGAAGTCATGAAAGGAGCCCTGTGCCATCACACATCAGACTCTACCAGGGCCAGTCTGCTGCTTATTCTTCCGTAGCGCCCCAGTAAAAGTGGTCACACAACTAGTAGACGGACCAAGTCTCCCACTCTGATGACAGCGCCCTTTCATTGGTGCCTCTCACAGCATCTTCCCATCTCTCTCCATTATACACCTGGTTGAGAAATGGGTGGAGAGAAGGAGGCAGGAGAAAAGGCATTGCCCTGTTCAGCTCTATAAGGGACTCAGAGGAGCAGGGCAGATTGGACCATGGGGCGGGAAGGTCATTGTGGTGTGGAGGACCTCTTCTTGGAGGGGAAGGCATTTTTCTCCTTCTGGAGGAAGGGAACCATCCCATAGTCAGGTGTTTAGCCAGGGCCCACTGTGCCAGGGTTTTGTTGTTTACGCTGGAGATTGCCGCCTCTCTCTCTTCTGGAGATGTGCACTGCAGGAATGCTGACCCAAAAGTTAGAAGACTTGGGTTCCAGTCTCAGCTCCACCACTCCCTGCTTTGGTTGTTTCCCTTCTCTGGACCCCACCTCCTCACTTAGAAAAAGGAGCTGATTGTGTGCACCATAGTAGCATCTTTACTGTTGTTGTAAGGATTGAATGATATTTGCAGCATGAAAAATAGGACAAGTCATACAAACAGAAGACACTATTATTATTGGAAGGGCACAGAGAGGAATTGGCAGGGGAGTCATTTGAGCTGAGGGGCACCAGCTGAACCAGACAGCTTGGCTTTCTCACTCTCCCCTGGGGAACATGGGTTGGTGTTTTTGCCTTAGTGCAACGAAGCATGTGACAGCTCCACACCTGCTGAGGGCCCCTTGGTGATTGCACATGTAAATGATCTCTAAGTTTGTACTGCAACACACCTGGCAGGGATGACTAAGGAAGTACCCAGAGAGTACGTCCTCGGTTGGTATGTTAATAGATGTACAAGCCTATGTTTGCAGTGGTTACTGCTGATTTTAGAGAGAACCGTGCCTTACTCCTACTCACAGAGAGCCTCCTGATTCAGCTCCAAGGCCTCCCCAGTGCCTAGGTCTGGGCTGGGCGTAGACTAGGTGCCAAATTCCAGGATGTGTTGGAGAATAGAAGAGCGTAGGCTTCAGAGGCAGATATGACTGGATTGAAATCCTAGCTCAGACACGTAGTTGTGTAGCCTTGGAAAAATCTCCATCTCTTTGAGCCTCAGCTTTCTCATCCTTAAAATGGGGATGAAATTGCCCATTGCAGAGTTTTTGAGCAGATTAATGGTCCAGTATGTGCCTGGTGCACTTTAGGTACTCCCCAAATGATGGCCGTGGTTGTTATTAAGAATTTGTGGAACTAATGAATCATGGAATTAAAGCTTGTTCAAGGAATAGCCCTTAGAAAGCGTCTTCTCCAATCCTTATATTTTATAGATAAGGAAACTGAGGCCCACATGGGTAGAGTGACTTGTCCAAAGTCACAGTGTGAGTTAGTAGCAGAGCTAGGTTTAGAACCTGGGCCTCTTGGCTCTTATGAGGGTTTCCTCCATAGCCTGGAAGAAAGGCATTGTTCCTACCCCCTTGTGGCTTGTGGCTCAGTACACCCGAGAGAGATCTGGGGGAGCCCAGCACTGGCAATGTGGCCCTTGTCTCCATCTGAAGTTAGGTACTATTCTTTCCCTGCCCCATGAAACAGCTTCTGGAAGGGGCCCCGGGGTGGAAGCCTTTTAAAAGTAATGGAATTGCTCTGGGGCTAACAAGCTAGATAGAGGGAGTCTGCAGAAAAAGGTGTCCTCTGGAAACTTTTTGAAAAGGACTGTGGAAGAGTTAACATGTTATAGCAATGTTGGGGAAAGCTCCAGTGTGTCGTGTTGGTGCCCCCTTCTGGCTGATAGAGAGCAGAGCTGGTGTAAAATGGGTCTTGACTTGGTGGCTTTTTTTTTTTTTTTTGAGACAGGGTCTCAGCTTTATTGCCCAGGCTGGAGTGTAGTGGCGTGACCATAGCTCCCTGCGATCTCCAACTACTGGGCTTAAGCGATCTCCCTGTCTCAGCCTCCCAAGTAGCTAAGACTACAGGCTCGAACCACCACACCTGGCTAATTTAAAAAAAATTTTTCCATAGAGATGGGGTCTTGCTTGTTGCCTAGGCTGGTCTTGAACTCCTGGCCTCAAGTGATCCTCCTGCCTTGGCCTCTGAAAATGCCGGGATTATAGGCATGAGCCACAGTGCCCGGAGACTTGGTGGTTTTTTAACATTTTACCTTCCTAAGTCACTGATACCAAGGGGGAGTCATGAGCATTCAGTGGTCCTTGCTGTAGTAATAGATTCACCTTTCCTTCGAACAACCAGTGTTCAATGCTAGTGAGATTGGTATTTTCCTGGGCCAAAGTTAGGATTCTCAGACTTTGAGACACGGAGAAAGATCCTCCCTGATGTCTTCCCTCCTCCACCTCCTTCTGATTTTTGACAGTTAAATTGTAGATGGTGAGTGGAAGCACTTAACAAACCTTTCATGTCCCACCTGAAGAATCATGAGGTACGGCACGCTTAGCACTTCTTTTCAAGGTCTTTGCGGAGACCAGCTAACTGGTTTCGCAGCAATCTAGTGTAGCCCGGTTCATTAAGTATTGATTGTTTACATGGTGTGCCAGGCCCTGTGCAGGGTGCTGGTGACACAAAGATTAAGAAGGATAGTCTTTGCCCTGGAGGAAAGACTGTATAATGTAGTGATTAGGAACTTGTGCTTTGGAGTCAGACTGACCTCGTTTTGAGTCCTGGCCTCATGACTCATTAGCCATGTGCACCTGTCAAATGACAGTCTCTCTCAGCCTCAGTTTCTTCATGAGGCTCAAAGGGTAGTCTAATGAGGATAGTTGTAACCACCTCCCAGGGTTGTTGTTATTATAAGATTAAGTCATATAATACATAATAATAAGTGCTCAATAAATAAATGGTAGCTAAATTTAAAAAGGTACTCACAGTTGAGTGAGTGAGACAAATATAAATAGAGACAGTTGTAGTTTAGTGTGATGACAAATATGGTAGGGGGAACGTAGGGACCACGAGAGCCCAGATGTCCTGTACTATTAGCATGGAGTCTAGAAGAGCATTCACCCATACCATTGTTTTTTAACTCCCTCATGGGTCTCTTTTCCTGCAGGCATACTTTTTTGATGCACCAGAGATGGACCATCTCCCAACAACTACAGCTACTCCAAACCAAACAGTTGCAGCAGCTAAGTCCAGCTAATGAGGAAAGTAAGAGATTATGTTTTTATCTTATTGCTGTGTGGTACAGTAAAAAATGGGCAGATGCATCAGTTCGTTACTGTTAGTGTCAAAAACAGAGAGGGCCAGACTCTTTTATCTTCCTGCACAATTTAATGTGGGTATGTGCGTGTGCATGTCTCTGTGTTCCTTTTGTTGAAAGCTTCAGTTTTGAAATTCACATGGTGTTGGCTTTATACAAATGGGGAACATGGCTTCTTAGATTGTTCTGTAAGAGGAGCCCCTGCCTTTAGTCCCAGCAAAGGGGATTCTCTTTTCTTCCCTGAACCCTTTCCAGCGGCATGGTATGGGTTTGTTCCATTTGCTAACAGTCCTGGTGGGGTTTTTTCTAGTGTCTCTGTGACTTCTCATGCTGGCCTCAGACCCTGAGTGTGACCCCTTTTGAATTACTCATGAGATTCTCCAAAGCTTACACATTTTCATTCCTCATTGGTTCTCAGGGCCTCTTTGATGATCCCACTGTTAGTGGTCAGCTCAGTGGGTTAGAGTACAGGAAAAAGACCCAACTTCATGGCTCGTACTCGCCCTCCTGTTCCACCTCCTCAGTATGCTGCAGCTGCAGCTGTGCTGAACACCTGGCCATTTCCTGTGCACTTGGTGTTCCAGTTGTCTGAATTTTTCCTCCCTTTCCAACAGTCATCACCCATTATACTTTGTATTATACATCATGAGTTATGTTACTTGAAATAGTAATCGTTGACTGTGTGCTTGTTCAGTCATTTATTTATTCATTTGTCTCCTGTGTACTAGAGTGTCTCCCCAGTTAGACTCATCTCCATAAGAACAAGGAGTGGTGTTACTCTGTGTCTTCATTGCCCACCATATAACCTGGTTTACAGTGGGTGCTCAGTAAATATTTGTGGAATGAATGAATGAATGAAGCCACACTCCGCACATGATCTCACTGTGGGCCAAGAACCTTTACTCTGTATTGTAATCACAGACTGTCCTTTCTGCCCAAGCTGCTGCCTCCTAGAGCAACGGGGTATGTATAAAAACCAAGGGCTTTAGAGTCAAATAGAATTAAAATTGAATCCCAGCCCTACCATGTACTAGCAATGTGCTCTGGGCAAGGGGCTTACTTTCTTTGCACCTCAGCTAACTTAGCTGTAAAATAAGGATGATACAACCTGTAAGACTGTAGTGAAGATTGGAGATTTGCTCAGGAACAAGATCCAAGCTGCTGCTCCTCTGAGAGTGGGTCAGTAATTTGTATTGAAATTTGGTGGTTCCCACTGACTTTACCTTGACTCTTTATTTCCTTTTTGTAAAACAAGTGGGGATTTTCCCTCTTGGTTGAGGGGTTCGGGTTGTAGGCCCTACAAGTTAACAAGATGTGATTGGTCAAAGGTGCCTCCAGTAACCTTGTTGGTTAGACAGTTGCCCTGGCCAATGGAATTACCAGGGAACTATTATATTATAAAATGTCACAGTCCACCACCTTCTCTTCTTCCCCTCTTCTCCTGGGTATGAGATGTTAGAATCAAAGAAGGTCACAGCCCTTGGAGGTACCTTGGGCTTCCCTCCTCATTTTACACTAAGGAAGCTGAGACTAAGAGAGGACCGTGCCTCGCCCAAAGCCACCCCAGAGTTCTGTAGCAAACATGTGTGTATCACATTCCATTTTACAAAACACTTTCTAGATCATTCTCTCACTGGCCACTCTTACCAGCCCTATTGGTCCCATGTATAGATGAGGAGGCTGAGCTTAATAAGTCTGAATTGACTAAGAGCACCTACCTCTTAGAGGCAGAACTGGGACTCAAACCTAGGTCCTGGGGAGCCAATTTTTGAGGTTTTCCACTTTCCCATTTTTTAGATGTATTTTTTTTATGACTAAAACTTGCAGGCTTGCACTCCTGGCCTCTGGGGTTTTTCTTTTTGGAGCCCTCCTTTGCTGGTCTAGAGATGTTTAGTTCAAAAGTGTCCACATTCCTTTGGTTGCATGTCCTATCAGTTAAGAATTTGAGTACTGTGTTAATTAACTATTGCTGCCCAACAACATTACCACAATATACATTCTCACAGTTTCTGTGAATCAGGAATCTGGGCATAGCTTAGCTTGTTCCTGTACTCCAGGTTCCCTCATAAGGCCACACTTAAAGCATTGGCTGGGGCTGGGGTCTCATCTGAAAGCTAGACTTGGAAAAGATCTGCTTCCCAACTCACGCAGTTGTTGGCGGGATTCAGTTCTTTGTGGCTTGTTAGAATAAAGGCCTCCTTGCTGACTGTCTGCTGGAGGCTGCCCTCAGTTCCTTGCCGTGTGGGCCTCTCCAAATGATGGCTTACTTCATCAAAGCCATAAAAGGAGAGAGAGTCAATAGACTCTGTTATTGAGATGGAAGTTACAGTCATATATATGAACATGAAAGTGACATTCATCACCTTTGCCATATTCTATTGATTAGAAGCAAGTCACAGATCCTGCCCACACTCTGGAAGAGGGGATTATATAAGGGCATGAATATCTGGAGGCAGGGATCATTGGAGGCTATTTTAGAGTCTCTGTTACAAGCACAAACCAGTGATATGTGTATATTTGAAGTATTTGCATATACTTTTGTCAATACATATGGTAACTATTAGAGCTTCATTCCTTATTTTTTGATGAAATATAAGTAGACGTTCTAATATTTTCCTTTCACTACCTCTGTGGGTTGTTTAGGGAGCCTAGTCCCTTACAGTGAGCGTACGGTGGCTTGTTTGCATTACAGTTCCATTGACTACACACTTGTTCAGCTCCTCCTGCAGATAGACACCACTGACTGCTGGCAGAGAAGCCCCAGGGCAGGGCAGGTATCTTCCTTCGACTGAAGTCCATGGGGAAGGGACAGAGTCTTATTTGACTTGGACCCCCCCAGTGCCTAGCTAACTGCCTACCTGGCACGACAGAGCAAGTGCTCAATTAATGTTGGGTGGGTGGATGTCACCCTTGGTAAGATTAAGGCAAAAGTTGGGATGTGGGCTTTTACCAGAGGTGCCTTGGCTCACTGAGCCTTGGGTCATCATTTACTGTCTCACTCACACATTTATCAAGGCTACTCTGTGGGCCAGGCATTGGGGACCTAGAAAATCACATATAGTCTCTGCCTCAAGGAGCTTCAGTCTGATGGGGGAAATAGCTAAACAGATAATGGCCATGTTATGTGAGAAGTGCCACAGACAGTTTTTCAACTGAACACCATGGGGCCACAGAAGGGAGAGACTCAGTTGGCTGGAGAGATGCTTCACAGAGGGGGTCTTGTTTGAACTGGGTCCTGGAGGTTGAGCAGAAGCAGTCAGTTACCGTTGTTCTGAAAAGAAGTCTGCTTCCCATGGCTTTTGGGAAGGTGAAGACATGGGCTATTCAGGGGGACGTGATGACACATGTGCTCACGTCACTGAGAACAAGAAAATCCAAGCCAAGCTGGAGAAGGACAGAGGTAGAGAACACAATGGCAACAGTTGTCTGGGTCTCCCTCTTGGTCCAGAATACCTGACATCACCGTGGTGAGGGGCCCGCTTGCCCTGCTCCTGAGCTAAGACTGCAGTTCCTTCCTTACATTTTAGTTGTAAAGGCCTTCAGAGAGTCAGAGCATCATCTGAGAAGAGCCTGTCCCTCAGGGCCTTGAAGACCTCACATCCTGGTTTACACAGATTTCACACCTCTGGGCTTTGCTCAGGTCTGTAAACTTGGGTGTTAGTGCCTCCATTTGGGTGTCAAGTCTCCAAATGAGATAGTGATGAATAGCTTCTTTGCAGCCTCCCTGGCAGAAGCATCAATTGCTTTGCCAATACAGGGGCTGTCTAGAGCCCTGGGTGCTACAGATTTATGAGCTGGCTGTGCCTTCTACTGTAATCTCTAGACTCCCAGCTTTCAATGAAAAAGAATGGTTTCTAATCTCACTAATAACCTTCCCCATGTAAATCTATGCATTGGAAGGCTTAGCCTGGCACGCGTGTTCCTCAGAGAGCATTAACACCTTCTCTCCCTGGAACCTCAGGATCACAGGAGAGCTTCCAATTATAGTCATGTGTCATTTAATGATGAGGGATACATTCTGAGAAATGTATCATCAGGTGACTGCGTCATTGTGTAACATCATAGAATGTACTTACACAAACCTAGATGGTATAGCCAGCTACACACCTAGGCTATATGGTAGCCTATTGCTCCTAGGCTATAAACCTGTGCAGCATGTTACTGTGCTGAATACTATAGACAGTTGTAACACAATGGTAAATATTTGTATATCTAAACATAGAAAAGGTACAGTAAAAATAGTATATGATCTTATGGGACCACCGTTGTATATGTGGTCCATCATTGCCTGAAACATCCTTATGTGGTGCATGACTGTGTTTATAATCAGGAGGCCACCCCTACATAAGTTATTGAAATAGTATAAAGAATCTCTGGCTTCTTTCCCTCCTTCTTCATTAACTTATCACCTGAGGGCCAGTGCCATTTCTCTTCTGACCCTGGTAAAGCCTGGAAACTGTATCTAGGGAGTCCTGCTTTGGCTTGAGGGATGGAATGTCTCTGAAGGACCGCATCCAGATTGGGGCTACCTTCCCGGGGCGGTGAAAAGTGGTTCTGTCCAGTGGAGAATGTCCAGCAGACAATTACACTGCAGTGTGATAGGGGCTTTAATAAGATGTGAACAAGGGCTTCTTTGCAATTGAAACCCTCATGATTTGATACACAGGGTTCTTATGCAATTATCCTTTTGCTAGTTCACGTCAAGAGTGTTCATTTCATAAGCCAAAGGTACAAACTTTTTTAGTAGGTTTATACACATCAATTATTTTATTTTGAAGTTGGCTTTAACTCAGTGCTATAATCCCCTTTAACATATTATCCAAACCACACGATTTCACACCATAGCTGACATTATTTTCTACTTGCCCTCTTCCTGTCTACACCATGTCTGAAATGTCCCTGCTGAGAGAACCCATTTTTAGTTCCTGGGCCATTTCCCTCTCAGTTTTCTTCTTTGTTCCCTTTCACATTACTTCATAAATATCATAACTTTTTTTTCAGCTTGTTTGACTCAGATCCAAATAAGATCCATTTATTCCAATTGGTTGATACAGATTTTAAGTGCCTTAAAATCCATGCATTCCTACTCCATCTCCCCTTCTCTCTTTCTTTCCCCATGCCCTTTATTTGTCAAATAATCGTTTATCCTTTAGTTTCTCACTTGCTGATTATATCTCCATGTTGTCATTTAACATGTTACTCTGTTCCGTTTTCTGTGAATTGGTGGTTGCTCTAAAGGCTTGATTAGATTCATGGTTGTTTGTTTATTTTGGCAAGACTACTTGATGTGTGCTGTTAAATTCCTCATTCCCCAGAACTCATAATGTCTAATTATCTCTCTCTTTTTGATGTTAGTGGCCATTGATAAGCAATGCCTGAATCTGTTAATTCATTAGGGGTTTCACGATGGTGATATTTCAATTCTATCTTTCTTCGTTTCTTAACTAGAATACTTCCTTAATTAAAAAACCTCCCTTCATCTACTATTTGGTTATCCAGTGGGATAGTTAGTATAGGAAAGGCAAGAGAAATGATTCTTTTCCTTTGTTTACCTGCTTTCAAAGTGATAGTTGGTTCACCAGCACTCTTCCACAACGACCCATTAGTTCCAGCCCATTGCAAGTATTATCCTTGTTGATGCTCAAATTGTCCCATCTTTGGCCATTGGGAGCCTCTTCAAGTTGGCTCCTGAGCCCTGTGATATGACTCTAGGAGCCCCTGATAGCCGCTTTGCCATCTGTTATGACAAAATCTTCCAGGCTTATTTTGAGCATTTCCTGTCACGGACCCAGACTGAGCCATTTCTCTGAGGAGTCCTGGTTCCTTTCAGTGGGGAAATAGTATTTGAAGATCATATTCTGGATTCTAGTGATGCGCATTGCAACTGGTTTGGTCATTGTTTTCAGACCTTTTCAGTGTTCAGAGCCAGGAAATATGTTTGTTTTCTTGTTTGTTTATTTGCTCTTTAAAGAAGATACATTGTGAGGCCAAGCATGGTGGCTCACACCTGTAATCCTAGCACTTTGGGAGGCTGAGGTGGGAGGATGGCTTGAGGACAGGAGTTGGAGACTAGCCCGGGTGACATAGCGAGACCTTGTCTCTACAAAAAATTTAAAAATTAGCCGGGTGTGGCAGGATGCATCTATAGTCTCAGCTACTCGGGAGCCTGAGGGAGGAGAATCTCTTGAGCCCATGAGTTTGAGGTTACAGTGAGCTGTGATTGCACCACTGCACTCTAGCCTGGCTGACAGAGTGAGACCCTGTCTCTAAGAAAAAAAATTTAAATAATAAATAAATAAATAAGATACATTGTGAGTTCATTCTGATACTTCGAATTTAGTATTACAAAGTTTTTACTAAATTATTTTATCCTGTGTCTGTATCTCCTTTCTCCCATACTGAGGATCTTACTTCTCAATGACACCAATATTGATAGAATTGGAATTTCAAATAAGTACTTGTTTTATCCACTATACACTCATAATAATCTAATACTAACAGTACCTGCACTGCCACTAATTACTGGAAATATTACTTCAAAATCTTTTAAGAATTTTTTTTTAAGTTCTAGAATGCCCTTTCTTGCTTTTCTACTTGGCAATTTCCTATTTATTTTTCAGGACACACTCAGACACCCTCTCCTTGGTGAAGTTTTTCTTGACTTCTCCAGCTAATATTCCTTACTTTCTTCTCTGTGTTCTTCTACAGCTCTTCGTTATGTTCTATTATGACAATTTTCTTATTTACTGTAACTTCATAGACTGGGAGTTCCTTGAAGGCAGAGCTTTATTTACCAGTGTAGCCCCAGCATCCAGCAGACACTCAGAGAAAGCTTGATTTTGAACAACTGACAGTGGATATGCATATCACATAGCATTCAAACTTTCCTGGGTTTATTTGCCAAGTTACTTGGGAAGTCTTGTTCATTCATTGAGGTTCTACTCTTGCTAGGTGCTGAGGCTACTGGGGTGAACAATGGAGATAGATGCTTACCCTCCAAGATTCTATACCCCAATTTTATGTTTCATACATCACACAGACTAGAAGGCCCTTTTAAATTAAAGAGAGAATCATAACTAAGTTCCAATCAACTTCTGATTGGAACATCCCAGATCGGGCAGTGGTGGCACTGGCCAGGCTTGGGCATAGGGCTGGGGCAAGGAAAAGATCAAGGAATACCCATGTCATAGTGGGGCCATCTAAGGTGGGGAGCCAAAAGTGGCCAGGAGTCAGGTCTTAGGCCAAGAAGAAGTAAAGGCAATCTTGGACAGGTGAGGAAGTGCTGGTTGATGGTGATATTATGGACCAGGTTTGACACAAAGGGCAGTATCATCTTTCTTTCTACCCTCTGGCTTAAGTACCAGGAATTCCCAACCTTTTTCCTATAGGCCACCCATTAGAAGTTGGCAGTAAGAGAAGGGAATTTTCTGTCTTCAGAGTCTTCCCTAGTTTTGACATTAATTTGGAACAGACAGCTAGAAAGACAAGAAAAAAACAGAGTATATATTTATGAAAATAAAATCTTTAATGCTGGCCCTGTGGGCTCATTTGTCCCTCCCTTTATTTGTAATAGCATTTCAGAAACCTGAGCTGATGTTTACTAGAAGGCTGATTAGGCTTTAGGTTCTTTCACTCCAGCAAATTACAACTGCCATCCTTCTCCAGCCACATTTCACAGATATTTTGTTGGCAATGTTTCCCTTTTCTTGAGCCAGGAGACTTAGGCAGGTAGCCTTTGACTCAACCTCACCTTCATGGTATGGCGAAACGTTGATATCTGAATGTGGTACTGTCCCTCACAAGGGCTCCAAGGAAGCCTGGTTCATTCTCTTAAGTGGATGGCCATGCATGAGGAACCCTTCTCCACCATGTTCTTTAGTCTGCCCTATATTGAACCCCATCTCTGGCTCCTCTTTCCACGTTCCCATCTCTTACAAATCCTCAACTAGGTGTTGCTCCAAATTCATTATATCCAAAACTAAACTCATCCTCTCCTACAACCAGATCCTCCTCATGTTTTCCTGTCTCGGTGAATGGCACCACCATCCACACTGTTCCTGACTGCACACTAGGTTAGATTCTTTATTATACCTTCTCACAGTAACTTGGGGTTGTAATTAAATAAATAACATTTTATATATTGTCTGTCCTGTTGTTTCCCCTGGTAGACTGTAAGTTTCTTGAGAGTTGGGACCATGTCTGTCTTGTTCATCATTATACCCAGTGCCTGGCACATGAGTCCTCAATAAATATCTGTTGGATTAATTAATAAATCCACCCAGTCACCCAAGCTAGAAACCTCACCATCAACGTAGATTCTCCCCTCTTACCTTCCATATCTTATTGGTCAGCAAGACTTATCTCTTCTACCTCTGAAATATTCCTCAAGTCTGTCCTATCAATACCATACCCAGCATTCAGGACCCAGTCATTTCACATTTGAACCATGGTAATAACCTGATGGCTTTCTCCAACTCTTTTCTTTTCCTCCTTCTAATCCATCCTATGTACAGCCCCAGGAGCCTTTGAAAATTTATAAATCTGATCATGTCTTTGACTTTGTCACTCCCCTACTTAAAAACCTTTTTTTTGGCCTCCTGTTGTCTAAAGGACAAAATCCAAACTCCCTGTACTGCCATGATCTACCTGTAATCTATTTGTCCTGCCTCATCTCCTGCCATTGTTCCCTGTATAACTTTATGTTCACCTACCACAAGTAGCTTTCCAGCTCCCAAATCTTTTTAAGTCCCTCCATATCCACTCTGTCTTTCCTCTTCTAGCACCTAACACAGTACTGTCACAGAGAAGACAGAGAGAGGAGAATGGGTGAAGGTAGCTTTGGGATCTGGGTTGGAGACGGTCACTGGGTTTCCAAAATAGAGGAAAACTTTTTAAAATGTCATCTTTCCTTTAACAGTAATCTCTACATTGAGCATAGAAATGAGGCCCAATGCTCAAGATTTTGGGAAATGGTGACTGCAGACTGCTCTTATGTTGAAAGTTATACCTCTAAACATAAATAAATACCCTTTTTTACAACATAGCTCCCTTCTGTGGGGGTGGGGGGATCTTTATCCTGATGGTTTCTCTTTTTGTTTTTCAGTGCTCTGTTATGTTTTTGGGAGTGTAGTTCTTTTGGATATGGCATCCACTGCAGAAAAGCAGAATGACCAGAGCCAGCAGGAAAACTGATGGAGTGGCACAAACCCCCAATGTCTGGATGGTACCGCATTGAAGCCTGATCACCTACCTGACAAACAAAAATTAAATGTTGCTGAGCACATGTGTCTCTCAGCTCTTTTTTTTTTTTGCCCTTGGCTTGTCATTGCAACTATGCACCGATTTGGAGTGAAATGCTAGGGAATGGGTTAGGCATGCTCAGTGCCTCCCACGGTCATATGACATGCTCCACTGTAGGTACCCTAATACCTTATACCTGAAATAGACCCATCCTAACTTCTGATGTCTTTTCTCTGAATTCTATACAGATTCCCTTAGGTGATCCTCCTCTCTCCAAATGCCAGCCATCCTAAAGTAGCCAAACAGTAGAAACTTTGGTTGGGATTAATTGGGAGCTTGAAAAACTTGTCTTTGCTAACCTGGTACTGGCAACTGAGCCTAATGGTTGCAAAATAAATACCTCACATAATGTCTGTGTGTCTGCATTTCATGACTTTGACCTCAGGTTTTTCCTTGATGTTTTTGTCTTTAGTGTGCTGGAGGCTGCTGGGAATCTGATTTAATGTGCTAGCTGTTGTGATGTGTGGGTTAAAATGGACATCTGAATTTTTCTTCCTGTAAGAACATTGGGTTTAAAGAACATGTTCATTTACAACCCAATTTGAAACACAGATTTTAGAAAATTCTCTTAGGCACTTTGAGTACCTCTTAAAGGTAGCATGATTTCCTACCTAGAGTGCATTAAAGAAAGAAACCAGTGACACTGCAAAGGCATTTTTTTATACGTTTTGTTGAAAATGCATACTACTGGGGAGTCTGAGCTTCTGACAGGTCGGGATTGCTGATTTCCCACTGTTTCTGTTGTCCTCTCCCAGAGTTCCTGACACATTTCTGAAACAGCTATAAAGACACATTTGGACTTAAAAGGTTGACCATGCAGATGAAGACACACACAAATTCGGGCTACAGTGAGCTTAAGGTCACTGTGGCAAACCTCCTATGAAATGCTGAAGATCCCTCCCATGTGTTTACTCAGTAGCTACATATTGAGCACCTACTATGTGCTGGGCACTGTTCTAGGTACTGGGGCTAGAGCAGTGAACAAAACAAACAAGCTCCCTGTTCTCGTGGATCTTACAGTCCAGTGATCACTGCTCTGTGGCTGCCAGCTGCAGGCTCTCTCGAGGCAGTGTTTCCTGTCCATACTGCCTCCCCAGCTGTCACTGGTTGGTCCCATCTATACCCTTGGGCCTCACAGAAGAAATTTGAGCCTTGTGCCTTCGTTAAGTTCAGATGTTTGAAGACAGCTGTTCCGTGCCCCGAGTCTTCTCCAGCCAAATACTTCTGTCATCCTCAGGACTCTTCAGAGAATTTGGTGTCCATTCCTCCCAGTCACCCTCACCTGGTACCCTGGCTGATTGTCTTTAATTCTTACTCCTGCTACCCAAGGTTGTGATTCAGATACATGCAGATCCTTTGAATTCCCCTGTACAAATCATCTGCAACCTCCCCTTCCTATCTCCCAGAAAAAGTGGCAGGATTTTCTTCTGTTGAAAAACAGAAGCATATAGATGGCTTTTATCCACATGTGAGGAGGAATTTAGTTACTACTAAATACCTTTTTTTTTTTTTTTTGAGACAGGGTCTCGCTCTTGCTCAGGCTGGTCTCGAACTCCTGAGCTCAAGCGATCCTCCTGCCTCAGCCTCCCAGAGTGCTAGGATTACAGGCATGAGCCACCGTGCATGGCCTGTGTTTTTCTTCTTCAAGAACGTCTGTAATATACCTTTAGATCTTCTTTGCCTATTTTCTATATTTGTCACTTTCTCTTAAATTCTTTCATTTCTCTTCATTCTGGAATGTAAATTTTTTCCTTCTTTTCACTTTTTATTCCCTTAAAGGGAATTATCCGGGGGCTGGACGAGGTGGCTCACGCCTGTAATCCTTCCATTCTGAGAGGCCAGGGTGGGAGGATCTCGAGCTCAGGAGTTCCAGAACAGCCTGAGCAAGAGGGAGACCCCGTCTCTACTAAACATAGAAAAATGAGCCAGATGTCGTGGCACGCACCTGTAGTCCCAGCTACTCGGGAGGCTGAGGCAGGAGGATCGCTTGAGCCCAGGAGCTTGAGGTTGCAGTGAGCTATGGTGATGCCACTGCACTCTACCCAGGGTGACAGAGCAAGACTCTGTCTCAAAAAAAAAAAAAAAAAAAAGAGAAAAAGAAAAGGAAAAAAATAAAGTAAAGGAGGAGAATAATACAAAAAAGAAAAAAAACCCTATAATTAAAATTTTCCTGAAAAAAAAGACTATTTATAGAAAGGGCGCATCTCATACCTTGGGAAATCAACACAGAAGATCAACGTTGAGACATATTCTAGTAAAATTCATGTCTTTTAAAGAAAAAAAAATATTTGGGGCATCCAGGCTAAAAGGCAACTTCACTTACAAGGGAAAGAAAATTAGAATGTTGTTAGACTTTTTGCCAGCAGTGCTTTGTGTCAGAAGACAGTAGTAACATATCTAAGATACCCAAAGAAAGAAAATGTGAGCTAAGGATTTTACATCCAGACAAACTGACTTTCAGGTGTAAAGGCCACAGACGAAATGTCATCAACATGGAATAACACGGAATATTTCCATGAAAACTTTCTGAGTTATCTTCTAGGGAATGTACTTCAGACAGCCAAAGTGACTTGTGAGACATTGACGTAGCAGGTGGTAAGCACTAAATATGTATTTACTTGTCGTACTAAGAATAAATGATGATTGTAAAGGAGAGAGTATAGTTTGTAATGGCTGTGTGCCCTTAAAAGGAATATGCAGTATCACTAAACAGAGAGAAAGGAGAATGGGGAGAGCATTTTTAAAGCAGAAAAGCTTGCTGATTGCCTTATAGTTGTCTGAGAGTAAAAGAATATTGTTTCAAATCTCATGCTGGAGGAACAGAAAGGAAGGAGGAAGAAGTTGCTAAATAATGTCTATGTTGTTCATAACAGGAAAGAAATAGATGATAATCACCCCTCCCCCAAATAGAGGAGATTAAAGATGTTATATAAAGGAAATGATTAGAACATAAGTACAAACATTTGTAAATATTTAGGAACAAAAGGAGACAGCAAGCAAATAAAATAGACCACACAGTGAAAAATTCTTTATATAAAAGAGTCAAATATGCAGATAGATATGAGTGAGTGTGAATCTCTCTCTAAGTTTGGCTTCCTCTGTAAAAGAGTATATATACAATCAATTTTTTTTTTTTTTAAAAGATGGGG
This sequence comes from Daubentonia madagascariensis, assembly GCA_023783475.1. Lineage (NCBI taxonomy): Eukaryota > Metazoa > Chordata > Mammalia > Primates > Daubentoniidae > Daubentonia > Daubentonia madagascariensis. Next base: position 5,322,406 of record JAKFHU010001129.1, read on the forward strand.
TCTCGCTCTTTGCCCAGGCTGGAATGCAGTGGCATGATCATAGCTCACTGCAGCCTTGAACTCCTGGGCTCAAGCAATCCTCCTGCCTCAGCCTCTGCAGTAGCTAGAATTACAGGCACAAGCCACTGTGCCCAGCTATATAATCAATCTTGAAGGGCAAGTGTGACAATTAAATTTATATATGTGACTTACAGTGTCCAATTCATAGTTAATGTTCAACCAAAGCAAGGTCTTTAGCCTTCTCAGTTAGGAAGGGGCAAAACTAGGACCTAAACCCAGGCCTATCTTGCTCCAAAATTTGTCCTTTCTCTACTATGCTACTGAAGGCAGGATGTATCCGATGAGTGATAGAATTATACGATTTTTAGAAGAAGGAGGGATTCACAGGAAGGGCTTCATGGAAGACAGGGAATTTGAAGATGCAGAGTTCAGCCGAAGCAGAGACATGAAGGCAGAAAAAAACATGATGTGATGGTGAGGAGGTGAGGGATCTATAAGCAGATCAGTTTTAGTTTCTTAGACCTATACTTCCTGCCTTCATCTATTTTCCAAAAACAACTTGTAAACTAAAAACTAATACACCCAGTTCTACCAGGTGCATTTGTTGAAAGTATGGCTGAGGACAGTGAGTGTCTAAAGATGGGGCCTTGTACACTAGACAGGAAGGTCCTGACATCAGAGTCTATGCTCCAGTGTATTCCCCCACAGGGCCTAGCACAGTGCCTGGCCCATACTCATTTCTTTGTAAATGCTGGTGGGATGAATTAATAAGGTGATATATAAAACAAAGTTTTTCAAGGACTTTTCAAGTCCTCTTCAGGTAACTGCATTTCTTGGCTTACTATTGGTATCATTTGGGATAGGTTAGGTTATTCTAAAATAACAAACAATTCCAAAATATCAGCAACTTAAGACAACAAAGTTTTGTTTCCTGCTTGTATTACAAGTTCCTCATAGGTTGGCGGGAGACTCTGTTCATTGTAGTCACTCAGGCACCCAGTGTGATGGAGCAACCACCATTTCAAATATTGTTAGTCACTGGGCCAGAGGAAAAGAGAGTTCTGGAGGGTCTCACAATGGCAATTAAATTCCAATTGAAAATGACACATTGAGGACATTGTACTTTGAGACTGGAGTCTGCCAGCCTCCTTATTTGCCGGCAAATTAATAAATCCTTCTTGCCTTCTCCTCAAACCACTTGTCCTCATTCTTCTGGTGCAGCCTCGGGGACAAGTGCCGAACTTTCAGTAACAGAATTTGGCATCCCTGGGTGGGCCCATTGGTGCCCGGTGGAATGGCAACCCACGACTGCTGGAAAAGGCGGGGAGCAGCCCCAGATCAAAGCCATGGGTCTTCATGGTTAGGAGCAACTTCTTTTAGAGGTGAGAGAGCAAGGGATGGCCCCAGCAGCTGCCGGAGCCTGTTTTAGCTCCGGGGAACTCCCATCTCTCTCTCTCTGAAGTAGATGCAGCTTCCCACAACCTGAACTGAGTTGAGGAGAAGGAAATGGATTTGGAAACATCCAGACAGCCTCAACCATTTGTTGATTAGTTCGCTGGGTGATTCCACTCATTTGGGGGATTTTCAGACCTTTCTGTTGGTTTTGTTTGTTTTGAGGTGCCTTTTGGGGATGGAAGTCATGAGGTTTAGTGGAACTAGGGAACATGGTTTGAATTCAGAGCTCATTTGCGGTTCCCAGGGAATGGAGGGAGTAGGCCACCATTTGGGGAGGGTTTTGAACCTTGCAGGTGGAGTGATGTTTATCCCCTTTGGATTCCTATTTGTGAACCTTCCAGCCCTATGGCAGGACATTTGAGGCACCGTCTGAGGTGCCATTTGGGGTCACATTTGTCCCCTTTGGATTCCCACTTGTTTGGTAGGCCCTGGCATTTGTATGTTGAGGATCCTCTGTATTGTCTGTTTGCTATTTGTGAGTTTTGTTGCAACAGAAGGAAGAACTTATAGCTATGAACCTATGCGTAAAGAGAATGGTGTTATCGTAACCCAGTGTACATGCTGGAGTGTGAGAAGTGGTTGTTAAATGAAAATTCCCATTGGATTGATAGGCCATGGCATTTTCGATTCTTTGTGTTGGGAATTCCCTATATTGTTTGTGTTTGATTGTTTGTGAGTTTTTGTACCACTTGCCTGTTGAGTTTTTGTATTGTGGTACTGCTTGTATAGAGTGTGAGAAAAAGTGGTGGTTCATGGTCCTAGGGTTTATCCTGAGCTGTTGGTTCTTTTTCAAGGAATTTGTTGTTTGGATCCTAATTTTGATTTGGAGGTGCATTCTAAAGAGTCTTCTCCATTGCCTCTTAAATCCTTTAAAAATAAAGACAAGGAGAACGACCCCCTTTGAGCACCCCAGTTGGTTTATGGCACCTCTACTTGCAAGTATTTGTATAAGGTTCAAAGGCATCCCAGGTTTTCTAGGATGGCCAATTCTTGTGCACAAGTTTTTATTAAAGGGCAAATTTTATCAAGGAAAATCCAGAGCTCAAATGGTCAACCTGTCACTACAGAGTTAAAATGTTGAGAATGTTGAGTCTCAAGCTCTCTGCTTGAGATAAACTCATTGTTTATGGTATACAAAATGATCTGTGTTTGTAAGATTTTTTATAAATGAGGTCCTCCTGCCCCTTCAGGGAACTCTGCAGATGGCTGGAGCAAGGTGCCGGCTGGGGCCACAGCCCAGGAGCAGACCCAGCAGGAGGGGCGATCAGCGCATGCAGCCCACTGCCCGAGCAACATGCAGCAAGGGGAAAGGAATGCCTACTGCTGCCGTCATCTTGGCACCATGGGAGGGGCCAGGGAGGGTGCTGCCTGAACTAACTCTTCAGTCTCATGCCCAGTAAATTATGGCTTGGGGTTCAGAATGGTCTCTCCCGGCAACAAACTCAATTTGGGCCAGAGGGAACCCATAGCAGGGGTGGGCAATTTGCAGCAATATCAGATAAGGGGGCTTGAATGTGCAAGAACAGCTGAAGGGTCCTTTGAGACAGTCAAAAGGAATCAGTGAAAAAGCTGCCCCAGACTGACTTTTTGTAAAGAAGAAGGACCTTGAAAGGAACATTACCCAAAATTGTAAAGGACTCTGGGTGGCAGAAAGCCTTCAGGAAAGCAAATAGTTTTTTTTTTTTAAGTCTAGGACCCAGACAGCAAAGGTGGGGGCCTGGAGCCCCATGCGTTCAAATATCCCCACAGGAGCCCTGGGCAAAATTGACAGTGGGGATTCAGTTGGCACTAACTGCATGGACAGAAGTGGTCTGGGGGGCTGCCACCCCGATCCCTGGCACCAGCTGTGCCTGGGGCTTTGTGAGCCAGGGAGGGGCCAGGTGGCAGTAAGGCAGCCATAGACAAGCGGTGGCTGAGAAACTCATCACAGCAGGCCCAGGAGGCAGACCTGGGTGAGTAGCAGGAGCACCAGGGGTTGTTTCAGAAGTGGCAGAAGCTCACCTCCAGGGCTGGGGGAGGGGGTGCTGCCAAGCTCCTGCTGGGTGAATTCCAGGGCCTGGTGAATTGTACAGGAGACTGCCATTGCACTTGAAGTTTGGGCCTCAGCAAGCCTGCATGTCATTCAATCCAGGGAAAGAGGCCGAGCAGATAGAGAATGGCATGCTGGTGATGGATGCCATGGACAGACAGCTACAGAGACAGCTCAGCAGCTCCTCTTCCTACAGCAAGGACGTCAGCAGATACCCCATTGTCAACAGGACCCAGAAGCACACTCTGCAGAGCCCTGGACATTTCACAAGAATGATAGTGGTCCCTCCTTTGTAGCAGAGGTAACCCAACAAGTAAGCAAAGCCCTACGCCTAGAATAGAAATTACATACATCCTGGAATTGGTACAAGAAACCCATCTAAAGTGAGATAGGGTGTTGCTGCTTGCCCTCCCCTGGATAAGGGTAGCCCTTTAGAAGCAGGCTTAAGTTAAGCCTCTAAAAAAAATAGTTTATGAGAGATCCTTCCCAGCACTCTTATGGTAATATAACCACACATAAAAGAGAATAGAGTAAAACAATACGTCAAATGAATGGGTCAGGTGCTAACCACTATGCATGAGTTTGCCTCTTTCAGGCCCCTGCCCCAGTTGGAAGCAGAGAAGTGGAAGGGACCCTATGAAGTGCTTCTAACAACTCACACCTCGTTAAAATTGTCAGAAGTGAAACCTTGGGTCCATCATGCCAAAGTAAAGAGGTGTAGCCCCCAGTGGAGGGGCCAGCCTTATGTGATCTAAAGTATGTGAGAAAAAGGGGGAAAAAACAAAAATGTTGATGTTTTCACTAATCTTTTTTGGTTCTGTCTATGGGATAGAGGGACAACTAACTCCTCAGTGAGGATTTCCCAGGGTTATCACCTCTTCTGCTGATCTGTCTTGCTGCTGGGTGTGTTATCCTAAACTTCATTTGGTGCAGGTATTCCTGTACATGATTTCTGAATTTGCAGAAGCCAGTCTCTCAGATCACCTACAGGGTACAACTAATAGCTCTGCACTCAGAGGTCCCATGTTTCTTTTCTAACCCAGCCCTGTGTTGGACATTGTGTGCAAGGTGACAGGAGGGCCCCACAGTCCTACTGGTGTCTTAGATACCAAGCAGGGTAAAATCTCTCTTATCAGGTATCTTCCATCTGGACTCATCAATCCTCATGGTTGTAGTTGTTGTTTATGCCCTTCTTCACCTGGTAATCTGTTGTTGTAAATCTACTGCCAAAACTTTGTAATGGCATAAATTAGTATAAACCTTCCATCCAAAAAGAAAAAAGAAAAAAGAAAAAGACACGTCACTTCTGCTCACAATTCATTGGCTAGAGCTGTCACATGGATGTACCTAACTTCAAAGGGAGCCGTGAAGTGCAATCCTATCATGTGCCTAGATGGCAGAGAGCTGGAAATACTCAGTGAATGGTATTAGTGACTATCACGTTATTTGAAAGGTGAGTAAGGGGCCTCAATTTAGATAGGTCGATAGAAATAAAGATTATCTGCCTTTTTACAGTTGAGGAAACTGATGCACTAAGAGGTTGAGTTACTTGCTCAAGCTAACCTTCTATTAAGCGAGGAGCTAGGATTCAAATCTGCATTTGTCTGACTCCAAAGGCTTTACCTATTGCCTCACGGACACTTAAGTATTCCTGTGAAAAGCCTTTGATCCTGCATCTTCCTCATATACTTGGAGATAAGGCACCATGGAGCCCCACCTTTACCCATAGATTTCATTTTACTGCCTCTCTGTCATTGACAGAGTGTTAACTCAGTCTTTGTAAACAACCTATGCCATGTTTAAAGGGGGAAAAAAACATTTTTGAAGCCTGGGTTACACACTTTGCTGTACTATGTGGGTTTTCCCTCCTGGATCTCCATCTCTCTTCATCAGTTTTTTCTCTGAGATCTGACCCCTAAGAAGCAGGCAGCAGAGGACAGCCCCACCAAACAGCCAACAAGGAGCACAGCCTTGCTCCAGAGAGGGGGCACTAAAGGAAGGAGGAGGAACCCGAGCCTTCTTTTCAATTTGCTGAGCATTTCAAATTCTTCTCCAAGGCGTGGAGTTTGGTTAAAATAGTAATAATAATAATAATGCCTCAGGTTTATCCTAGGACACATGTTCTCCATGCCCCACAGGGAAATATCATCTACGTGTTTTAAATTTATTTTTTGCTTGATTCACCATGACTCACCAAAAAAAAATATTGCTGCACAAGAAACTTTGGATGTCCACGGTGTTGTCTTTCAAAATAAATGTCTTTTATTTTGCCTTTGCAAATGGCTAATCACATTTTTATCAAGAGTTAGCAGCCTTCTGTCTTAAAAGGAATGAATTTGAAACTAAACAGATTATAGATCAGGAGAAAGAAGGGTTATTTGCCACCATTGCCCCTTATATTTTTCAGGATATAAAATATTAAAGACTATACAACAAGTGAAGGTTTTGAAATGAAAACTTTAGGGAAATGATGGCTCCTTAAAAAATATTAGGGCAATTTGAAAACAAAAAGTAATTCCCACATCCCTGTATGTTTTTTAAATATAAGTTTTTAAATTATTCTTTAAAATAAATTATTTTCTTTTTTTTTCTATTTATTTTCTATGAGTGATTTCAGAGAACATCCCTGTATATTGTTGGGAAAAAGGGTGATGGTTTAAAATGAGAGTCTAGATTCTTTACAGACTCCCATTACTCATATGTTAGACCTTCTTTACCTATTTTCTCTATTTGTCACTTAAAAAATTCTTTTTGTTTCTTTATTCCTTTTTGAATAAAAAACTGATCTTCCTTTGTTATGGCATTACTGTTGTGTTTCTTTGTTCTTGAGTTCCTTGTAGTTCAATGTCTATCTTAATACTAATTCTTCTTTTGATTTCTTCTGAGTTCTATCACATAATTTCTGCTTTTTTCTAATAATTGATATTGTTCTTTCATATCTTGTATCATTTTATTAACTTATTTTATTCCACTTTGAAGAATTAGGTTATAGTTTTCATCTATTTAGTGCCCATGTCTTTCTGAAATACTTTTACTTTTATTGTCTATAAGGATGCTTTTTAATGTTTCTTTTACATGTGCTTATATAGATAAAGTGACTTTCCCAAGACCCTACAGCTATTAACTGGCATAGCAGGTATTCATACCTATATTTATCTGACTCCAAAGCCTGTAATCCTTCTACAGTGTACCAGATAACTTACAAGCAAAATCTCACTTACTACAGCATCTTGCAAGATGGTTTTATTATTGACAAGGAAACTAAGGCTCAGGGAGCAACTGCAGATAGTTGTGGGCAGTTGTGGTGGTTTCAACAGCTACAGAGTACTAGCTCCTCAGTTCCTGCTGAAAGCAATGGTGTAGTTCTAACAGCAGCAGGGGTACCACCCTCAGCAGCTCAGAATTGAATGTTGTCTCGTGGGCTCTAGTAGTAGCTTCCCGATATTTGCACAATAACTTTGTTCTCCCATTTGCTACTACAACCCTGTTCTTTCTTTCCTATGCTCTTTCAGCCCCCCAACAATTTTGTTATCAATTCCCTGCATTAAATCCTTCTTTGATTTAGATATCAAAAGGTGTTGTCCTGAATAGACACTGTCTGATACAGCTAATTTCTTACCTTCACTCATTATTTTGGTCATTAACCAAACATTTGTTGACTACATACTTGTGTGATGGGCATTTTTTTTTTCTGGCTGCAAAGTTTCTGCTGAAGTGTGATGGGCATTTTGGAAACAACGATAAACAAGACAAAGTCCCTATGCTTGTGAAGCTTGTGTACTAGTGGGAAGTCAGATAATAAGAAGTAAACAAATACTTACACAAGATGATTTAAGATTGTAATAGGTACTATAAAAATAGAAGTGGCTTAAACAATAAATAATTGTCTCTTGTGTAAATGAAGTCAGGAAGTAAAGGCAGGTAATCCAGGAGTGGTATGGTTGCTGTAAATAATCACGTCTCCTTTAAGCTCAGTACTTCATTTTCCTGTACCATGACCCTCTTCCTGTGGTCCAATATGGTGCTAGAGCTCCAGCCAACACATCCAAAATCCAGGCAGCTGAATGGAGGAAGGGATTGAGAATAGGCAAATGCCATGCACTAGTTCTCTTTTCAGGGGGTTTCTGGGAAGTGACCATGCAATACTTTGATTATATTTTATTGGCCTGAACTCAGTTGCCTGGCCACACCTAGCTGCAAAGGAAGCTGAGAAATGTAACCATGTGCCCAGTTAAAAATTGGGGGTTCTATTACTAAGAAAGGAGTGGAGAATAGATGCTGAGATAGACAACTAGTAGTCTCTACCACATGAAAACAAGTTCCTGTGATTTTGGGAAACCTAAGGTGTGTTTATGAACACTCATTTGGACTGATTCTTTATAATTTTTCTTCACCACCAGATAGAAGGTTACTTCTTCGCAGGGACTTGATCTACCACTTGTATTCCCAGTATGTCCTGCAGTGCTTCAGACACGATTGATACTAACATGATTTTGGAAGTGAATATGCTATAATCTTAAAGCAACTCAGGAAGCCATTATTAGCAAACATTACAGAGCAGTATGTGTGATCTCAATTTCTCTCAATATCCTATGGGTTTCTTCAGAGTAAGTCAGTCAGTAAATCATGAATCTCTCTCTTTCTAGAGTACTGAATGTTGACCATGGCATGTAATTGAGTATAAAAAGGTGTTAGCGGTATGTATCCAGGGATCTCACTGAGGTATAAAGCAATCAGAGAAGACTTCATTAGGTGAGACTTGGGATCGTGAAAAGCCTTTTTACTTACTGGCAGGAAATCAATGATAATCACTATTTATTTAGCATATTATTCACAGCCTCACAACATCTCCAGCATATTATCTTTATTTTCATCCTTATTTTACAGATGAAGAAATTGAGGCTCAGAGAAGGTCAAGGTCACTTAGCAAGTGGCAGGGCTGGAACTAGAAACCAGATCACAAGAAACCAAAAGCATCTCCAGAGAGATTTTTCGATTTCAGTAAAATTACTGAGTGCCTATTGCGGAGAGGGCCACAACATCCTTTGCTTTCACTTTTAGGCGGCTGACAAAGTAATTTGGAGACATGAGGACAAATCGCTTTGTCAGATCTTTCTACCTGCTTAATTCCAATCACTACCGCGGCTTGCGTTGGCTTTACGGAAGACTACGATTCCCAGCATGCTGTTCTTTAGAACTCCGGTCCCGGAAGGCAACGCTCCCCCTCCTCCGCGGTCGCAGAGGCCGTGGAGACCACAGTTCCCAGCATGCAGCGCCGGCCCCTGCTGCTGGCGCCCCGCTGGGCCCTGCTTCGGAAAGACCTTTTGGACTCCAGAGGGCGGTTTCTGGAGTCACAACCCCCTCTGGGGGACGTGTCTGCGGGGCGGTTCTGGCCCGTTGAGCTTGTCCAGACGCAGTCTCGAAGGGATGAGTTGGGGCCTGGGCCGGGCTTGGCACAGGCAGCGTTTCAGGCAGCCCCAACAGGGTCCTCCTGGGGCCTTCCTCCCTTTGAACCGCGGTGGCGGGCGGGCACACTGTCTCCTGCGCTTAGAGTAGGGGCCGCCATCTCCATGGCCACGGCTCTGAGCGGGCCCTGCGCCGGCAGGTCGCGAGACATACTGTGGCGCGTGAGTGCGGCGCGCGCTGCTGGGGTCCGGCTGGGCGGACGGGCTCTGACCGCGCGTGCGCGCTGGGTGGGGAGGGGCCGGCCCGAGGGCAGCGTGGGGAGGGCACCGCCGGCAGGACTGCTTGCGGGGTTGGGGGGCGTCCTGAGTGAAAGCTGCTTACGGGGTGGGAGGGGAGTCCCGAGTGGAAGCTGGCCAGAGTGAGAGGGACGACCTGAATAGAAACGGGTAGGGAGTGGGGAGGTTTATGCAAGGGTAGTGTAAAATAAGTAGGTGCAAAATAAGTATCTTGATTCTGTGGGATAAGGACTGTCCAGAACTGGAAAGAATGGTGGCGTGGCTTTAGCAGAGGCTGGGGTTGGGGACCAGGCAAGCAGAGCAGGTATTCCTTGTAAGTTAGTTAGGTATGCACTGTGGGACTGAGCTGAGCGGATAGTACTGCCTCCCTGAAGTTGTTGAATTACCAGTACTGCGTCCGTTCTGTGGAGGGCAAAGAGAAAGAGCAGTAAGATTCCTTTTGGTATAGTGCTTCTACCCCAGGATACTGCCATCTCCTCTGTATCCCAAGCTAAAAACTTTTCGGTTCTTAACTCTTATCTATTCTTTGCCATTTATATTATCAATCATGAAGTCCTGTAAGTTCTACCTCACAAATGTGGCTGCAGTTTGTTCCTTTTTCCTTTTCAATTGCCATGGCCTTTGTTTAGACATTGACTATAATCTTTGGCCTGGGCTTTAGTCTTTGTTGGAGGTGGACTGCCTCCTAACTACTTTGCCTCCTGTCTGGTTCTAGTCCCTTCTGATCCATCTTCTTACAGCCACTTTAAAGTAAACACAAATATGTTTTACCTTCTAGAACATAAATTCAATTGTCACTTTTGTGTTTAAAACCCGTAACTATTTTTCCTTGTGTTTACTTATTCAACAGTAAATATTTTGCCTTCTATATGATAGGGACTGGTAATTCAGACATGAATGCAATGCTACAATACGGTAGTTGCCCAGTAAGGAGTACATATCTAATAATTGTAAATACAATTACGATACACAGATGGTGCCCATAGAATGTATACAGGCTTTATTTATTTTGAGACAGGGTTTCACTCTATTGCCCAGGATGGAACCTCGAACTGTGCTCAAGTGATCCTCCCACCTCAGCCTCCCAAGCAGCTAGGATTACAGACCCGCACCACCATGCCTGGCTAATTTTTTAAAATTTTTGGTAGAGACAGGGTCTACCTATGTTGTCCAGGCTGGTCTCAAACTCCTGGCCTCAAGTGACCCTCCTGCCTTTGGCCTCCCGAAGCTCTGGGATTACAGGCCAGCCTTTAGATATTAATATAAGTGTCGGTTAAACCTAGGGAGATGAAGTAGTTGCTGTAAAATATAGTTATAAAAATAAATAAGGCAGTCTCACACCCGTCCCCCACCAAGTGTGATATTTGATGTTGCACCCGACTCTGGACTAATGCAAGTATCAGTTCACTGATATTACAAGATTCTGTAAGTGGTGTATAATGTTATTAATAGTAGTAACCATTTGGGTTGTGTACTATGATCTGGTTATAAATATTAGTGGTTAACATCCTGTATGAAAAGATAGGATTTGCATAACTGAAATAATTTAACTGACTTCATGATTGTGAGGTTTTGTTTGTTTAATTATAGGTTTTGGGCTGGAGGATAGTTGCCAGTATTGTTTGGTCAGTGCTGCTTCTACCCATCTGCACCACAGTATTTATAATCTTCAGCAGCATTGATTTGTTTCATCCTATACAGTGGCTGTCAGGTAAGTGGTATTTAATTTGGGGAAAACAAATTTACAGGACCTACATCTCAACATAAAAATGACATTATGTTTCAAAAAATTTATTTTTAATTACTGCCTGTATTGGCACCTCAGAACACTCACTTTGAGATAATTTTAAGGTGTTCCCTTCATAACATAAAGGCCAGGCATAGTGGCTCACGCCAGTAATCCCACCACTTTGGGAGGCTGGCAGGAGGATTCCTTGAGCCTAGGAATTTGAGACCAGCCTGGGCAACACAGAGAGACCCCATCTCTTAAAAAAAAGAAAAAATTAGTTAGGTATGGTGACTCCTACTCAGGAGGCTAAGGCAGGAGTATTGCTTGAGGCCAGGAGTTCAAGTCTGCGGCGAACTATGATCATGCCACTGTATTCACGCCTGGACAACAGAGTGAGACCTTGTCTCAAAAAAAAATTACTAAATTCATTAAAATATAACTATTGTTTTATGTTAATTAATAATAACTAACCATTGTCCATTTACTGTGCACCAGACACCATGCTAAGCACCTTATGTATATTACCTCTTATCTTCCCCATAACTCTGTATAATAAAGAGGTATTATTTCTACTTTATAAATGAGGAAACTAAGATTCAGATTAAATAACCTAGGATTTGAACACTGGTTTCTGACATCCAAGCCTGTATTTTTTCACTGAGCCACACTAGAATTAAAAAAATTAAAAAGAAACAAATGTTGCCTAAAATAATAGGTTTTAAAGTCTTTAAAGTCTTGCCTAGGGCTAAGAAGCACAAATACTCTTTTTTTTTTTTTTTTTTTTAAAGAGACAGTTCTTGCTCTGTCTCTTTAATCATAGCTCACTGCGGCTTCCAACTCCTGGGCTCAGGCAATCCTCCTGCCTCAGCCTCCCAGGCAGTTGGGACTACAGGTGCAAGCCACTGCACCTGGCTACACAAATACTCTTAATTCTTTTTTTTGCCTTTCAATAACAACAATAAATTTCTTTTGCAAAGTGGGAAGTGAGTTTTTAATTTCATTTTTCACAAGAAAATGCCAATTTTCAAGGAATTAGAATCTTTACCTTTGGAGATATTGCTGCTAAAAATTTAGGTCATGTGAAATTTTTGGTTGATTTGTGTCCATCACTTCTTGGATGGATCCCATAGGTCAAATGAAATTAAGTCTTAAGCTGGTGCAGATTTATCTCCAGATTGGATTTGATATATGCCATTTTTCTCATCAGATTTTACTTGTCCTTTTTAACTATTAATACACAAAGTCTTTTTTTTTGGTTAGAGATGGGGTCTTGCTATGTTGTTCAGGCTGGTCTCAAACTCCTGGGCTGAAGGAATCCTCCCACTGCAGCCTCCTGAAATGGTGGGATTATAGGCGTGAGCTACCGCACCTGACCTCACACAGTCTTTTCGGAGAAATTGTACTCTTTTCTTACTTACCTTCAGTCCCATGAATCATTTCTTTCATTCTTTTGGCTCAGTATAATGCTTGGGTTTAATTGTGGATATTCAGTAAATATTCTTCATTAATTTTGGTCAGTGAATTGTGCTTTTAAAAAATAATTGGTTTCATTATTAAGTCTTTCTTCAGCAAACATATGCTCTTACTGTTTTGATTTCTCTTGTTCATGTTTCTAGGCATAACATATACATGTTTTAAACTTTGAAATGGAATATTGATTGTTGAACTACTCTAAAATGTGAATGAATTAGTATTTCACAGGAATACCATAATTTTTTGTTTTTTAGTTCAGCTCATTTAGGTGATTTATGGATTATGCTGTTTCCAAAAATGTTATTAATACATTGACTTTAGCTATAGGAGCTAATTGCATGTATCAGGAAAATATCTGAAAAATACTGCTTACATTTTAAGAAGAAACTTTGTTGGTATATTACTAAATACGATTCTTCTCTTTCACATGATGAAATATTTATGTATGGTAGTATTTTGTCTGATATTAACTGGGCCATTTAAGAGAAACTCTTAATTTTTTTTTTTGAGACAGAGTCTCACTCTATTGCCCCAGGTAGAGTGCAGTGGCATCATCTAGGCTCACTGCAACCTCAAACTCCTGGGCTAAAAGCGATCCTCTTGCCTCAGCCTCCCAAGTAGCTGGGACTACAGGCACGTGCCATGATGCCCAGCTAATTTTTCTATGTTTAGTAGAGACTAATTTTTCTATTTTTATTAGAGACAGGGTCTCACTCTTGCTTAGGCTGGCCTTGAACTCCTGAGCTCGAGTGATCCTCCCAGCCCAGCCTCCCAGAAGGCTAGGATTACAGTGTGAGCCACTGCATCCAGCCAGAAATTCTTAATTTTAAAGTACCCAAAGCCAGGTCCAAATAACTCACACTGTAATTCTTGAGTTGATATCCCATTGAACCTGTCAGCAGTGTACAATTAAATTCTTGAAGAAAAGATAACTTTTAAAATTAAAATTATAGTTGAGGTTCAAACCCTTTTTATATTGCAGTATACTGAACATGACTGCATGACTGAATAACCTTTACTAATTCATCTCTTGTGTCTCTCTTGTCTTTCTCTTTAGCTTCTTTCAATGATTTATATAGTTCCTATGTAATCTTTTACCTCCTGCTGCTGTCAGTGGTAATAATAATAATAAGTATTTTCAACGTGGAATTCTATACAGGTGAGTTTTCAGTTATTAACCATCTTAGAAATACATGAATTTGTTTAACTAAGGGTAGACTCAATGCATTTTATATGTGAATGTGTATAACATGTTGTGTTTTGTGTCAGAATTTAAAGAATGCATACTGAATCATGTGCTTTGAATGTTGTACCCTAAAATTTATTCGGGTGCTAGTTTTTCTGTTTAAAAATATATGTAGACCTTTTAGGACAAACATTATGTGATTCACTTATATGAGGTACTTAGAGTAGTCAAATTCATAGAGACAGAAAGTAAAATGGTGATTACCAGGGGCTGGGGGAAGAGGGAAATGGGGAATTATTGTTTAATAGGTAGAGATGCAGTTGGGGAAGATGGGAAAGTTTGGGAGACAGATGGTGGTGATGGTTGCACACTAATGTGAATTATTTATGCCACAGAACTGTATACTTAAAAATGGTCCAAATGGTAAATTTTATTGTACATTTTACCACAGTAAAAATATTTAGACCTTTCAATAGTTCACAGCTGATATTAAAGCTGTAATTTAGCAGATGTATTATAAAAATAATTCCTTTATAGGGAAGACCAGGTGATTTCTAAGGTCTTTTTCAAATAAAGTCTATAATTTTCAACAAAACTTAAAAATACTATGTTTTGCCTTGGGAGAATCACCTGCTAGATTCCAAAGCTTTTTATTTTTCTCAGTTTCTCTTCTTATTCTTCCTGCCTTTTCAGATTCCTTGAGTCTGTCCTTAAGATATAATAAGAAGCTTTTTCTGACACTTTTTTTGACTATGATATCTTTACCCTTTTTAGTTCTTCAGTACTTCCTTATCAAATATGGTGTGAAATTTTAAATCCCAATTTTGGATGTTATAATACATGTCCTTTCCCTTTGCTTTCCTAATTCCTCACTACTGGCCGGTGGGTCTCTATTTTTATTCAATCTCTATTCAGAACTTATAGCCACACTTATAGAGTATTCTGATCATACTCTCCCAAGTACCTGTGTCATCTTCTATATGTAGATAAGCCAGGTGAGGGCTCTCCAGCCAATCATTATCAAAGCCTGCCTAGTCACTTTGGCTCGTTCCTTCAACAGCATTTCTTACGCATTTACTATCTACCATGCATTGTGTGGGGATAAGAGATAAATGATATGGTCCCAGCTTTCTCCAGGGGAATCATAATTAATGGGGAGACAGTAAACATTAAGCATATTCGATGACAATACACTGGATAGAGTGGGAGTACATGGGAGTACCACTTACTCAGCATGGGGAACTTCCTAGAGGAGATGATGCTTCAACCAAGCCTTGAAGGATGAATTGTATTAAATAGACAAAGAAGGAAAATGATGTTCTAGAGAGAAGATACAGCATATAAAAAGGTTTGATGACATGAGAGGGTTTCATATATTCAGAGTATTATAACTGGGCATTTCTGGTTGGTGGGGGGAGGTGATAGTAACCTCTTTCCCAAAGTGTAAAGCACCTAAGCCCTGTCCCTTCACACTTAATTTTCTACCTCCCCTCCATCTCTTTGCTTTGAATATATTAAAAGAGGAATACCCGTATAGATAGGTCAGGGAACCCTGGGCTAGCTGTTTTCAAAGATAAACATCCCTCACCTCCTACCAACACTTGCCTCCCCCAGCTCACTTCCAGAAAACATTTTTGGGTTATCAGAGGGGTATTATTAAAAATCCCTATACAAGCATTTATCTTAGCATTCAGTATTGTCAATATTTACCTACTTTGTGGTTTATTTTTCACAGATGGATTACAAATTGACAGTTTCAAATGCTAAAATAAAGATAACCAGCTGGATGGATGGCAGGAGCTATCTTTTAAAAATCATTATTCTTTCATGGCACTTAGAGTCATGCCAGGGTAGGCACTATTTGAGCTATCAGGAAATTTTAATTTAAAAGAAATGAAAAAATGTTAATCGTGCTGTTCTTAGATTCCAATGCTCCAGATTCTTTGGCTTTTCTTTTTTGTGTGTGCATCTCTTTTTATTCATTCTTTTCTGAAAATATTTTAACTTAGAATTTTTCTGTACTGTATTTTACATTGACTCTGGGTTTCTTCCTGCCTTTGGAGTATTTGTGCAAGGATGACAGGGAGTAGTTTAGATCTAGATCCTCTAACTTCATATGCTGCAGGTTATAAAGCTACAGTCATGTGTTTTCTTTGCAGTTGTGCCTTGCATTCCCTGCTCCAGACTAGCACTGATAGGGAAGATCATTCATCCTCAGCAACTCATGCACTCGTTTATTCATGCTGCAATGGGAATGGTGATGGCTTGGTGTGCTGCAGTGATAACCAAGGGCCAGTACAGTTTTCTTGTGGTTCCCTGCACTAGTACTGAGAGGTAATATTAAATATATATATTTCTTCTAAAGAAACTTATTTAGTTACTAAGCCAAAGTTAACCTATATAGGTTAATACTTTATGGACATTCTTTGTTTTCTAGATTTCTACAAAAGGTGCTTTTTTACGTACATCAAGTATTTTTGATGTTTTATGTTTGTTGAATTCAGCAATTTTTAAAAACCATTTGTTATGTGCAAGGTGCCATGCTAGGTGCTGTTGGATTTATGAGAGTGATTCAAACATAGACTGTAAGCTCATTGAGAGTTGAGAACAGTAGGGAAGTTAATACACAGACACAGATGGATGTAATAGGAAGAAGAAAGTGAGATGTGCAGATAAAATGTGGGAGTTCAGAAAGCAGGGAGGATCCACACATGTTCTTCAAGGAGGTAGCATTTAGGTTGGAGTTTGAAGGAAGGGTAGTATAGAAAGAATGAAGAAAAATTTTTAAATTATTATAACTACATTCTTCTATAGAGTGCTTTTATAATTTTGAATCTTATACTGTCTTAAACACATGACATTGGTATAAATTGCAAGTTATATTCTACCTTAAAAATAAAAAAAGATTCCTGGAAGCCGGGTATAGGAGTGCGTACCTGTAGTCCCACCTACTCGGGAGGCTGAGGCAGGAGGATCCCTTGAGCCCAGGAATTTGAGGCTATAGTGTGCAATGATTGTGCCTATGAATAGTCACTGCACTCCATCCTGGGTAGCCTAGGAAGAACTTATATCTTAAAAAAAGTAAAGGATTACTGGAGTGATTTTTAAGTGCTCTATTTTCCACTAACTTTAAAACACTGTTACATGATTACTACTGAATACTTGATTTCTTTTTGGCCCCCAGCTACTATTATAAATAAGGCAGGTTTTTTTCCCTAATGTAATAAGTTTTCTTTAGTGAAAACTGTCCTGTTGATAAACATTAAATGATAAAGGACATCTGTGAATACAGGACTACTGTGAATAAAGAAATCCCAATTGCTCACTTTGGATGAGTTTTGTTTTGTTTTGTTCTGTTTTTGATGAGTCGAATCTTTTTGTACCTCTGTTCTTAGTGGAGGTGGCAGTGAAGTTCCAGGGAGTAGAAGGCAGCAGTAAGCTACAGGTTGTTAAAGCAATTAGTGGCTATTATAAATACAGTTACTGATGATCTCACAAAGTCTTTAGCAAAGCTAATATCTTTTCATCATCTTGTAACTTGGGGTCTCACCTCTCATGGAGATAGATGGTGGGGCATGCCCACAACCTGTACTCATTTATGAAAAATTGACTTCTACTGAATTATGTGTTGGCTGTATATACCCCCAGATATTTGATAGATTATAGAGATTCTCAGGAAACTCAGAGTTTAAAAGCTTGATGTTCACCAAGTAGATAAGATCTTTTGCTTACAATTAAAAGATGTTGTAAGATAAAGGTGATAGGGTAGTGGCTTATGATAGTGTCCACCAGGGGATCCTTTTGGATTTAACTAGACATTCAGAACTTACAACCATAGCTTGTCAGCTGGGAAGCATCAGGAGTTCTTCAGTAGGAGTCCTTGAAGTAGTTCACACAAGTGGTAGGTCCCACAGCCATGTGGGAGTTATCATCTTGCCTGTGATATAACTCAGGTGCAAGGAAAAGAGATCAACAACAGACAGACATGGGGCCCCCTGATTTAAAGGCCTTGTGCCCCACAGGATCCAGAATCTATTATAGCAACTTTATAAGCATAGCATCCAGGGTCCCCATGAGGGAATACCCAGTTATAAGAGACAACACAGAGAGAAGCCCAAAGTTATGGCATCTCTGTGAGGTATATATAATTTATTTATAGTTCCTCTCAGTCCAGATGCAGTTTACCAACTTGTAAGCAACACTGCTTACTATCGTAGTAGACATTCTTACCCATACCAGATTTCCAGAGGAGCAGAGCTAGAGTTAACTAAAGGTCAGATTCTCATGCTTCAGGGAAAAGGGTTTTGTTAATCTTGCTCACACTTATCCAAAATGAGCCATCTTGTTAGAATTTGGGACATTTCTTAAGTGATTAAGTCAGAGCTTTGCCTTCAGTAAATATTGAATCTAAAACAGTGATATATGTCCCTGACTATTGAATTAATACCTAACTTTTTCCCTTCAGCTTAGATAGCCCTGCTGCACAAAACTGCTTAAATGAATATCATCTTTTTTTCCTACTGGCTGGAGCATTTATGGGCTATAGCTATAGTCTCCTGTATTTTGTTAACAACATGAACTATCTTCCATTTCCCATCATACAGGTAAGATATCATTGGAGCATTACCTTATGCCAGAATTTGGCAGAGTTAAAATTGCCTTGGTGTGTATATATATAACTGGTCTCATTTGATTAATTCAATATTTGATCAGCAAAACTTAGGACTGAAATCCTCAAAATGCCCTTTAGAGAGAAGAGCTTTATCTTCATGAGACATTAGTATACTTTTGAGAGTTGTAGTTACTCTTTCCACTCTCAGAATACTTCTTTGTTCCACTCTTTTCCTACCTGCTAGGTGATAGCACTTGCTGTGACCTAGCACAGCTGGGGGAGGATGAGGATGACATGCAAAGTACTTCTGTGCAACCATCAGCTTCTTTTTGAACTTAAGAACCTCATGAGCTTGGGGATGTGCAAATAATTTTAGAATATGTCAGTTACTATGTCACATCCTTTTCAGAACTAGGCAAAGTGTGTATAAATAAAACTATTTCAACTGGTTGTTTGAGTGGTATAGTATACTGGTATAACTTTTTAAAAATCTTGTCTGGTAGGAGTCATTCCTGGAACTCAGAGCCATCTCCTCTGGTAGGAGAGAGAAAAATTGCTTGAGATGTTTCACTGATACATAAGCACTCTCCCCTGCCTGTTTCCATTATTCCTTATTGCGCTATTATTCATTTCATTCCTGGTCTAGCAGGCTGTGGACTGGGCATTGGAACAAAAATATTAGAACAAATCCCTTCCCACTAGGACCCAGTCGGGTGGGGAGGGAGGGATGTGCAAACAAATGATGTGTCATGAGAGCATAATATATGAGAATGTGATGGATTAACTAAAGTTTTCATATGCCTGTTACATCCATGGGAACAAGTTGATGAAAATATATACACCGCAGGCAGATAGTGCCCACTGAAAAGGATCTGGTCCTTACCTCCCTGCAAATTGTGAGTGTAAAAAGTCCTGTTTAGAAATTCTTCATATCTTGTTAAGACGAATTAAAAGCAGGATGTCAACTTTGCTACCTCAAAATTTCACAAGGAGAAAAACTCCAAAATCTTACATAGAAATATCTGTGATAAATCATCTTTGATCCAAACATAATTAAGAACATAGAGAACAAAGAAAAGAAAGTGTTAGAGAAAAATGAAATACCCCAAAATACCTTGCTGGACCTCCATGGACCTCAGTTGAAAGTGACCATCTATTTAACATCACAGATGTGCAATAGAATGAATATAGAAGCAGTCCAATAGTTGACAATGCTGATAAATTATTGTTTCTACCATGTAATGTCAAATTTGTAAAATTTTAGTACTAAATCTTTTCTAATTTCTTTTGATAAAATTTTAGATTTATTCTTATATCCCAAAAGTTTATTCTGTGATGGTAATGTTCAGCTTTGGCTCTAGCTTCAACTTTGGCAGAATATTGAATTTTAACATTTGGCAATTCAGTATTTGGCACATATATATATATTTGGGCCATCTGTTGTGGCTATGAATGTGTAGTGGTATTGGTCTGCCCAGTTGGGTGCAGTTCTCCAGCCTGGGGATGGTTGGAGCAGGGGTTCTACTGGGCAGTGCAGTGGAAGGACAGTGGCGTAAGGGAGGTGAGGATTTGGCAAGAGTAGTTGAAATGATGGATCTTGGTGCCCAGGACCATGGTTTCTCATCCGTCAGGTTTGTAAGTGTCTTTGTTTGCATAGCAGGGTACATTTGCCTCCCCAGAAGACTGAGAGGGAGGGAGAACACCATAGCTTTGCCTTCTTTCATTAGCCCTAGGAGCACGGTACACAGTGTGTGACTTCCCTTGTGTGTTTTAAGTTGCTGAAGGAAGCAGGATGGATTGCTAGGAAGTTGCAAGCTTGATGTGAGAAGTCGGGCCCATTCCTTCTCACCCTCCTTAGAGCAATGTGATGATCATAGCATTTACTTTTTGTTTTTTACAGCCAAGCTGACCAGAGAACATTAGAACTTAACAAAAATTTTTTATAAGCGATAACAATCATCATCATCATCATCATTTTTGGTATTACCTGTCAGTCAGCTTTTTATTATAAAATATTTAAATACTATAGATAAATTGAAAGTCCCCTGAACCACTCTGTGGCTAATGTCAATCTTTGTCCTTGTGATAACCATTGTTACCTGTTCAGTGTGTATTCTTCTAGACCCTTTACTGTACATTTACATATGTATGTACCTGTAACAATATTTTGTGGGGTGGAGTTTATGTAAGTAGTTTTCTATTATACATATTATTCAGTAACTACTTTTTTCATGTAACCTATGAAAAATTAGGTCTTTTTAAAAAATCTCCTAATTTTAACCAATTTGCCATTAGCCTATTAGTTTTTTTCTTTACACTACCAAAACCAATTCCATTGCCCTTATCAAATTCTTGTTGGTTTTTTTTTTTTTTTTTTTTTTTTAAGAGACAGAGTTCTTGCTCTGCTGCCCAGGCTGGATGCAGTGGCACAATCATAGCTCACTGTAACCTCAAACTCCTGGGCTCAAGCCTCCCTCCTGCCTCAGCCTCCCGAGTAGCTAGAACTACAGGCGCATGCCACCACGCCTGGTTAATTTTTTTTTTGGTAGAGACATGGTCTCACCATGTTGCCCATGCTGGTCTCAAACTCCTGGCCTCAAGCGATCTTCCTGCTTGATTTTCCCATCTTGGCCTACAAGAGTGCTGGGATTACAGGCATGAGCCACCATGCCCCGCCAAATTGCCCTTATCAAATTCTTAATGACAGACTGATAGGGAAAGGCAGAATGTTAGTATGGAGTAGGGCACGAAGAAATGGACATTAAGACAGGGCTTGGCAAACTGTATGCCAACAAGACTGTTGAAAGTATTAAATGAGATTTATAGAGCATTTAGCATAGTGTCTGGCATGTAGCAAATAGTAAAGAATAGCTCATGGCCAAATCACAGAAGAAATCCAACAGGGAATTGAAAAACACTTCAGCATGGGAGCAAGAGAAGGGGAAATTAGGTATTCTCGGCATGTCTACTGATATGTCTACCTGCTTCCCTAGCCTCTTGGTACCTTTGTGAGTAATGGTTGAGATGAGAGCTGCAGTGGGAATAGTATAGAAACTATGCCCTTTTTATTGGGGGTAGTGTGTGGTGGTGGTAGCACCCAGTACCTGCACGGAGTAGTGCAATGCCACATCTTGCACTTTGAAAATATTTGAATAAACCAATATAATGGGTTAGTGACCGAGTATTTATATAGGCTGCTTTTTGTAAGATACTGTAGGCATTTGCAGACATGATGTGAAGATATTACTTCCTAATACTATAATTCTTTGCTGTTCTTTAGCTTCTGAAATTCCTTCAGGAATTTCAAAAGATGACCAGAATTTGGGAAGTTCATTAGGTTTCCTTAGACTCTTCCCAATAATTTATCATGTTTTTTCCACTGGTATTTTGGGGGTAGGGAATGGGAAGGAGAGAGGGGCAGATAATACTTCTTTCAAAGGAAATGTAGTTTTTTCAAGAAATTGGTATTTTTTCTTATTTGATTGCTTTCTCTTAGATCTTTAGAATTGGCAGATTCCTACTGAGGAAATATTTAGCTGGCTTAGCCTTCTTATCTCGCAGATAATGAGATAGAGAGGAGACATGACTTGCTCAGGGATGCACAGAAAGAGGGATCACTAGAACTCATACATTCTGATTTGATTCCTAGGCTAGTGTCATCTTCACTGCCTCCCGTCTTTCTGCAAATAGCATTTTAAAAAATTTAATGTAAAGGCAGTATGCGTTATCTTTACAATTGCAGGCTCTGAATCTCTGCCTGGATTTGTACCTCAGATTTTTTGCTGGCTTGTGACACTGGTTAAGTCATTTAACCTCTCTGTGTCTTGGTTTCCTCATTTGTAAGATGGGGATAATAACAGAACTTCTTTCATAGGGCTCTTGTGAGGTTTAAGTGAATTAATGCATGTAAGGTGCTTAGCACAGTACCTGGTTCATGGTAAACTTCCAGAGAATGTTAGCTGCTATTGTTATTATTATTGTGTTTTTTGTACTTTCTCCATCTCCGTAGTCCTTAGTATCAGGTATGAATTGATACTGTTAATTTTCTTATTTCTGATCTTATATCAGTGAGATGTTGTATAATATAAATATTAAATATTTTAACATCAGAAGTAGTTGACATTTTTTTTTGCCTCTGGAATAACCTTTGTCTTCTTGTATGATTATGCTTTATATGTTGGCTGTTATAGTTAATTGCTTGCTTTAGAACGATGTGGAATATGTAATTTGATTTGGATGTGTCATTTGATTCTGCTTTATTTTTCCACAGCAATACAAGTTCTTGCGCTTTAGGAGATCTCTGCTCTTACTAGTTAAACATAGTTGTGTGGAATCACTGTTCCTGATTAGAAATTTCTGCATTGTATATTATTTTCTTGGTAAGAATTTCTGTTTTTTGATACAGTGATGTATTAGCTCATAGCTCAGAAGATGTCAGTTACAAAGTCATTCTTGATTGTGTTTGTATATTTCCTGTAGTTGTAGGTATGTGATTAGCCCAGTTGATTCATTGTTTAAATTGTCAAAGAAAATATATTTAGTTTAGGGAAAATATTGTTAAAGAAAATGTGGTGGCCAAGTGTGGTGGCTCACGCCTGTAATCCTAGCACTCTTGGAGGCCGAGGTGGGAGGATCACTTGAGCTCAGGAGTTTGAGACCAGCCTGAGCAAGAGCGAGACCCCGTCTCTACTAAAAATAGAAAAAATTAGCCAGGCGTGGTGGCACACACCAGTAGTCCCAGCTACTTGGGAGGCTGAGGCAGGAGGATCACTTGAGCCCAGGAGTTTGAGGTTGCAATGAGCTATGAGCATACCACTGCACTCTACCAGGGTGATAGGGCGAGAATCTGTCTCAAGAAAAAAAAAAAAGAAAGTGTGGGATATACATATAATGAAATGTTATTTAGCCTTTAAAAAGAAGGAAATCTTGCCATGTGCTGCAGCATGAATAAACCTTGAGGATATTATGCTAATGTAAATATCCCAGTCACAAAAAGATAAATACTTCATGGTTCCACTTAAATGAGGTGTCCACAGTAGTCAAACTGTTAGAAACAGAAAGTAGAGTTGTGGTAGCCAGGGGCTGGGAAGATGGGGGGAAGGGGAGAAGTTGTTCAACGGGTTAGAGTTTCAGTTTTGCAAGATGAAAAAGTTCTGGAGATCTGTTGCACAACAATATGCATATAGTTAACACTACTATACTGTACACTTAAAGATGGTTAAGGTGGTAACTTTTATGTTATTTTTTTACCACAATAAAAAAAGTATTCTTTTAAAAAAGAAAAAGAAAATAAAATATGTGCATCATTTGATCATTACTCTATCTAGAAATAACATACTCCTTTTTATAAGTTGTAGTGATACTAATACAATAGAAATATTCTATTGGTGAGGGAACCCTGTGGTATTTATTAACATGAATTTTAGGCACAAAAATACAGGTTATTACTTAGTATAATGAACAGTTCAAGTTGAAAACATTAATCTTATTAGCAACACATAATTTAAACAAAATCCAACATGGAAAAATAACTGTTCAGACTCTTTTTCTGTGAATATGATTTTACAAAATTGTCCTCATTGTGTGTAGGTCATCCTGTTGTTTATTTTTGTCACTTGTAGTTTATATAATCCATTTTTCTACATAACTCTTATACTTGTCATTCTAATGTTAACACTTCATTGTAATGTATTAACCTACTATGGTCAGCTCAGCCTGGCTATTCCCCTAGAGTTGTACGTTTGGGCTGATGGAGCGGCTGTGTCAACATTGTCATGGTCAGCTCTTTCTTCATTAAGTCCATTTATATTCAACTCAAATTTCATTTCCAGTGTTATCACTTTTCTTTGCTGCATTTTGATCTTTTCCGGCCAGTTTCCTCTTCCAGCTATTTATTTTTATGAAGTGCCATGTGGACTTAACCATGAGAGTTAAGGAGGCAGCACAACTATGTGCTTTGCTGTCTGTGTCTGAACTGAGTAACAGATGCAAGTGACCAGTCACCAACAGATTTTGAAAGAAGTAGTAGGACTGGTCACAGACCCCGTGGTGCACATCTGTCCCTTATCCACATATTGATTGTGTATGGACAAGTTAGAAGTGCTGTATGTAATCACTCATAGTTAACATACCACAGTAACTGAAATTTGAACTGCCAGTGACTGAGGTCTTGGTGTCTACATGGCTCTTTTATTGACATCATATTCTAAAGCATGATTTAGAATTTAGATTTGTTTCATTAACTTTTTATGTTCATAGCTTAGTATTTTTTCCCCTCAGGCCATATTCCCAAAGCTTGGATTAGCACTGCTATGGACCTTCACATAGATGAGTAAGTTGATATATAAAACGTCTAATTTTAACTCTCTTTCCATCCTTTGAGATGTTTCTACTTTCCAGATTTTTTCTTAGATTTAACCTTTAGAATTAAAAAAAAAAAATTGTATTCATTTTTGAATACACATAGTTTATATAGTTTAAAATTCCAAAGGTATATAAAAGGATATACAGGGCTGGGTGCGGTGGCTCATGCCTGTATTCCTAGTACTTTGGGAGGTCGAGGCAGGAGGATTGCTTGAGGCCAGGAGTTTGAGGTTGCGGTGAGCTGTGATGACACCACTGCACTTTAGCCTGGGTGGCAGAGCAAGACCCTGTCTCAAAAAAAAAAAAAAGTATACAATGAGAAAAGACTCTGCCTCTGTCTCCAGTAACCCAGTTCCTCTCCCCAAAAGTGAGCAATGATAATCCATTTTTTTTTTAATAGATACAGCTTTTATATTATACAAAAGTGGACTTCTCGAGTTGCATGGACTATTCCTGTTTCATTTTTCTCCTCCACAATCATTCATTCTGTAGTATCTCATGGTACACCCCAATGCTGTGGCACTATTCTTATTTTGCCTATGAGGATACAAAAATTGAGCAAAGTCAAGTGACCAGTTGAAGGTCACAAGTGGCAATCAAGTGACAGCACTGGAGTATATTGTTCTAGTTATCCCCCACGTGCTTTGCACGGATAAAGGGTTAGTCAATATTTGCTCCCTAAATGTCAGTTTCTCTCAGTGTTTGTTCTTTTAATTATTGGTTATTCCACTGAGAATTTTTGCATCATATTTGGAATTCACTAATATCAGTTTTAGGGAGTGGGAATATTGGCATATGTGGGTATTTGAGAGATATTATGGTTTCTGCAGTGTAGATTTCAATTCCTCACTGTTGAAAGTTTCTAGGTAAAATTTAGTTTTGTCTCCTGCTTAATTGCTAGATAGGAAACCAAATGCATGGGTCATTTATTATGTTAGCCCAGAGGTTAAACTGGGTCAAAGGGAAAGAGAAAAATAATAATGATATTTGATAGAAATTTAACATAATACTTTTTTTCTTACTTTGACTTAAAAAATGTTTTGTTTATATGGCCAAGTGCCTGATATTCTGTCCATGTGTGTCAGGCCCTCAGTAACTGTTTACTTAAGAAGTTAAAAATAACATTATCATTTATTGTGCCCCCCCAATGTCAAACACTATGCCAGGCACTCCTAACATAAGCTATTTCAAATCTTTTTGTGGCCCTAAGGGGAAGAATGAAGAGATTATGCCACTGTTATATGGATAAGGAACAGGGTAGGATAGGTCCAGTGATTTACCTAATCACGACACTTACAAATGGCAGGGTCAGAGGTTCAAATCCTGGTTTTCACAATTGCTAGGTAAAATTGTAGAATTATGATGACTTTGTTAATTGATCTATTCAAAGTTTTGTTAAGATGGTAGCATTAGCTTTATTTAGTATTCTAACAGGGTTTCTTACATTGTTTTAACAGTAAAGATCATTATTTTAGTGGCATGTGCTTTTAACCACTATGAAACTGTGGTTTATAGGGTATACAAATAAAGCTGAAATGTGGTCCAGGAGAGGTACTAGTCACATTTAATGTTTTTTAAGTGTTAAACTACAAAGCAACAATAATAAACTTTCACCCAGCCTCTAGTAGTTAGGCTTATAGGCTTGGCTCATTCTTTCTCCATAGTAAATGGCAGTGAAGATTTGGAACACAAGAAACTATAGTGCCAGTTAGGGCTGAACTTCCTTTAAGGCTTCCTTGTATACCTCATAGGAAGGTATTAGGGAAAGAACTCTGTAAGGGTACAAAAGGAGAGGAGTCTATCAACATTATTGTTTAGAATAGGATTTGTTTGTTTCTCAGTGTAGAGTCCCAAGTCTGTTAAATGCTTAGGTTGTTTTTCCTATAGGATTAAATAGTAATTTCTGCTTTCATAGGCAGTTTCACAGGCCTCTTGACACTGTGAGTGGCCTTTTGAATCTCTCATTACTCTACCATGTCTGGCTGTGTGGTGTCTTTCTCCTGATGACTTGGTACATCTCATGGATACTCTTCAAAATCTTTGCCACAGAGGTTAGTATTGAGTTTTTTTTGTTAATACTTTTGTGTTTTGGAGTGCATAAATTGATTTTTAGTAGAGCACTAATCAGTGTGCTAAGCCCAAAGCCATTTCAGTAAGTTGGTTTTTAGTCTCTCTTCTGAGACTTTATTAGGGGCATATCATTTATAACCATCATTTACTTTATATTTTTTTCTGAGGAACAGTGTTGATGTTCACTTAATTTTTAGAAATTAAACTGAATGGATTGCTACTATGCTTTATTTACAGCCTAGTTCTCTTCTGGAGGCTTCCATTTCTTTACTGAATATATACTAAATGGACCTAAATATTAAATTAATTTTACATGCCATTGACATAGCTAGCATTAAAATATTAAAATACATGGCAATAAAATATTTGTTGTTTGAAGGAAAGTTTTAACATTTATATTGAAGGTATGATTTTGAAAGTTGAGGTGATCTTCTTGAAAATTCCCACAAAAATCTTTTAAGTGAATGAGAATTACTTTTTTTTTTAATCATCCAAGTGTTTGTCTTAGAAAATGAGTGTTTCTGTTTCATTTTACCCTGTAGGGTTGTATTCTTCAGTGGCTTCAGAGAATCTTTGTTTCTGAAACTTATTTCTATTATTTAAAGGTAGAGTCTAATAAAGTTGGGACAGTAACATTTTTGAAAATGGTGGGTTTAGGATTGTATAACTTTGATGTAACCTGTTTTTGCAGGGAGCACTAAAGATGTTAATTTGGTTGTATTGTCTCCTTTTATAATAAATTTCAATTAGTGCTTACTGAATGTAACATCATGAAAATAATCATTTTCAGAGTCTTTGTATTTGATTATATTTGATAGGCTCATGTGTTCCCTGTTCAACCACCGTTTGCGGAAGAGTCAGATGAGTGTCTCCCAAAAGTTTTAAATAGCAATCCTCCCCTCATCATAAAGGTACCAGAACTGTGCATTTTCTGTCTTCACACAGTCATGTCTAACTTACTTTACAGAATGGACTTAATATTTAGCATGTTTAGATATTTAGATATGTCTTTTGAGGGCCTACAGTATCCTAGTATGAGTATCATGAAATCCACCTACTTGCTAATGCTGTTTGTTTTTTCAATTTTCATTCCAAGTGACTAAAGTACAAGTTATAGTGCAGTGTATGTGTAGGAGGACAAGCTAGTTAATACTATATTCAGAAAAGATATAAAAATATTTCTAGGCATAAAATATAATGATATCCAACTATCTATTATTATAATATATTAGCTTTTCACAAACTATTCATGGTAGCTAAATAAAACACTCTTGACTTTTTAATCACTAGATCAAGACATATTTTTACTCATGTAGTATTTGTAGGCTTTTATGATCAAAGGTAGTGTTTGGTAAGGTGTAGACATTTAGTGAACTCTCTTCAAATACGAATCACTGAGGTGGGCACAGTGGTGCACGCCTGTAGTCTCAGCTACTGGGGAGGCTGAGGTGGGAGGATCGCTTGAGCCCAGGAGTTTGAGACTAGCCTGGGCAATATAGTGAGATCCTGTCTCAAAAAAAAAAAAATTACTGGTAATAATCCTAAAACAAATTATTATCAAAAGAGTTTAAAGAAGTTACATTAAGTTTACAAATCAAGCTAAGTGAACATAAATTGTTTTGATACAAATTGCAATTTGAAATTTTAAAGTAGATCTATAATATGTGTGATCCTGTTAAAAAGTCATAGTGTATAGTACTTTTAAAAGAACTGAAAGAAAGTGGTTAGAACCCAGAGTTTTGATCAGACTCTAGAGAAGTTATAAATAAATAAGAAAATGAACCACTGAGGCTCTAATTATCTTTAAATATCAATTATGACTAATTTGTTAGATAAACTCAAAAATACCAGTTACTCATTTGGTTACTTAACCAAATCTTTATTTATTAGATTAAGTGTCAGTCACTGCTAGTTGCTTGGTGTAGAAAGATGAAATAAGACATAACTAACACAGCCTAATGGAAAATGTAGACACCCAAAATAATTAAAATTTACTATGGCAAATGCAGTGAGACCATTTATTCTCTTGGGACCAACACAAGAAAGCTTAACAGAGGGATGGTCTCTTGAAGGATAAGTAAAGAGGTTTGCCAGGGGAAAAAATGAAGATTTTCAGTAAAAAAAGAACAGTAGATATTTTGTGTTTACTATGTACTAGGCACTGTCTTTGGATGTGGTAGCAAGCAAGACGTTGTCTTTGTTCTTGTGGGCCTCACAATTTGGTGGGCTGAATCAGATGAGACACGTAAATAGGTAATTATGGTACATTATGTTAAGTGCCAGTTGAGAGCTGTATGAGTGTATGTTTGTGTGAGGGAGGCCAGGGAAAGTTCCAGGAGGAAGTGGGTCTTAAGTTTCCTACCACAGAGGTAGGAAATAAAAAGGAGAGTTCTTTAGTCCCTCGCAGCTGGTGCCTCCGTTAGGTAGGAAGGGTAGAGACAGGAACATTCTGGAAATCTAGAAAAGAAGCTTATGGTTCTGAAATATTATTTCTTTCATGAAAATGTCCAACTAATTTCCCCATGGATATATAATGATAAGCCCAATTCGTAAATAAGATTTTGTGTAGAGGTTAAAAAAATTAAATAATGTGTATTTTTTTCCTTTTAGTATTTAGCCTTGCAGGACCTGATGTTGCTTTCTCAATATTGTCCTTCACGAAGACAAGAAGTTTTTAGCCTTAGCCAACCAGGTATTGCTGAAAGTAATAGATATGATTAGGCATGTGTGTGCCATAAGTGCCCCACTTAAAGGTTTTGGTGCCAGAGGTGTATTTAATAAAATATTACACATCAGTGAGTCCATTAAATGAAGCATTGACTTAAATTTTATGCAACTTAAGTGTCTGCATTGCTGTGGGTAGGATTCATGTCACCAGGAAAAGTTAAATGTTTATTTCCCTCAGCTCCGTCTTTCTCCTAATCTGAATTATACAGTAGGTTGACAGTTTTAGAGCAGAAAAATCACAGTTTAAGAATCTTAAAAGTTTTAATGCTACAAGGGATTTTTAAAAACAGGTGGTCTAGCTGGGTATGGTGGTTCATGCCTGTAGTCCCAGCTACTTGGGAGGCTGAGGTGGGAGGATCTCTTGAGCCCAGGAGTTCTTGACCAGCCTAGGTAATATAATGAAACCCATCTCAAAAAAAAAAAAAAATTCAGGTGGTCTAATTCCCACATGGGAGATATAAGTCTTGTAGAGTGGCTTAAATACAGTCGTCAGAATTAGAGTAAAAGAAACACTTCTCTGCTGTTCCTTGCCAAGCTATTTGAGACTGTGACTTTGTCAGTGCTCTGCCTTGTTCCTAGAGGGAACACAGTCCAGCCCCAGCCACTAGTGGGAAACAGAGAACCTGGGTAGCTTTTCATCTCCTTTCTAATCAACTCTTCATTATTTTGTCAAACTTGCCAGTTTCCAGATTGTAAAATAAACCTTCTATAGTTAAATGTTATATGGAAGTGAAATCCAGTTATATAAAAATATAATTAAATGGAGCCACTCCTCTTTTAGTAGCATGAGAAATCCAGAGCTGATACTGTGGAAAATTAAATATAACAATATTTTTCTATCAGAGTTGGGTTAACTTAGTAATTCTCTATACATTAAATATTTTTACCAGAGATTCAAGTAAACGGTAAAAGGGTGGCATGTGCTCTGCCAGAGAATGTGCGTTCTAGGGCATATTAAAATTTAATTGGACTGTTACACAGTTCCCAGTGGTCCTGAGTTACAGCAGCATAAAACATCCTGAGTCCTACTGAGGGAGTACTGTGTGTGTGTGTGTGTGTGTGTGTGTGTGTGTTTGCAGGTTAAGTGGTATTCCTCTTCATGTGTAAAAGGGGGAAATGTTTAAGGAGAGACCTAAGTGAAGAGGGAGTGATTGTTCGGCATACAGGATAGGAAAACCCATTTTTAGTGGACGTCTCTGCTATTCTTAGCACATAATGAAGCATGCTTCATTTTTGCATGATAACTCTAGGAGACAAAGATTTTAAAAAATTAAAAATAATGAGAAATAAGGGAATTTTTTAAGGAGTGGGGATCACAGTTGTTTAAGTTAAATAATAAGACAGCAGATCTTTAAACTGTCCAAGTATAAAGTATGATCATTATTAATGAGTCACTCTTATAGATATAACACCAAATAGGGACTGTTACATATATGAAAATGTGAGAAAGCACAGTGGGTCAGACACAACAGTTTAGAGGTTGCTTGGGACCATGGGGTGTATCTCATTGAACACCCCAGCATTCATTGTCTTAGTTTGTTGTTCATGGTCTTAGCAGTCTGTTCAGTACTGCTAGTGAAGTGACTCTGGTCTTTCTCACTCAAGCTATGACCTAGTCTTTGGTTTTAGCGGCCAATTTGAGAGGTGTTTTTAAATGGTAAAATAGCAAGTTTTTGCTTGTAGACTTTTGAGAAAGTTAATTCCTCCAAATATTTATTGAACTCCTGCTATGAATTAGATGGCACGAGTATAAATAGTAGCTTAACTAAGAAAAGTGAGCCCTGATGCAAAGTATAATGTAGAATTTCTTACTGATTTTTTTCCCCCACTTTGAGAGGAGACTATAAGATTATCTACATTTTAAAAGCTGGTGTTTGGACCTCCTAGGTGGACATCCTCACAATTGGACAGCCATTTCAAGGGAGTGTTTGAATCTTTTAAATGATATGACTCAGAAACTGGTTCTCTACCAAGAAGCTGCTGCTACAAATGGGAGAATGTCTTCATCTTGCCCAATGGAACCTAAGAAATTGCCCTCTCCAGGTAATTCCTAGCACTACTAAGAGAGGGGAAAGCATTTACATTTTATTTCCTAAGAAAGAAGACAGTAGTTAATGTAAGGATACTTATATGAGTGTGAAGTGTATATTTTTAGGGAAAAATTGATTCAACATATGGGATATTGTATTGAACCAAGAAAAAGACCTGGGTATCATTGTAGATTGAAAAAATTAAGTCCAAAACATCATGTTGTCCATCATAAGTATATACAAGTATATTTTTCATTGACCAGTTTAAAAAAAAATTAAGTTCAGTGTGGTAGTACTGTTAAAAATGATACAAAATGATGGTCATCAAATAGGAGGCTTTAGCTTACACTGGTACAAAGCCAGATGAATCTTTACAGATAATATTGGATGCTGTTCTGGTTACAGTATCCCAGAAACAAAAAGTTGCTGATCCAGAGAAGAGCAACTGAAATGATTTGGGAGTGGGCTTCACACCCATTATTCCAAGAGAGCCCGATAGAATCTTCCATTTGAAAGATGAAAGCTGAGAGGAAGTGTAAGTGGAGGAACCTGTGCTGTTTCACCACATCCCTTAAGTAGAAGATGCCTGTGAGCGTGAGGCTGATACCCAGGCTTCATTTTCAGATACCTTTTGGAGCCAGGCTTTTACTGAAAATGGATGAAACTGGCTGGGCAGGGCCAGTGGTAAACCTGAGAGCACTGGCTTCATCTGAAGAGGGAAGCTGTGGTTTAGCTTTGCTCCATTGCTCCCATGTGGGAATTTGGACCCAGTATCTGACTTTCTGGTCTTTTTAAAAAGAGAAGCCTGAAATCTAAAAAAAAAAAAAAAAAAAAAAAAAAAATTGAGGTGAAATCTGCCAGTTTTTAAACATTGGCAACTAATACTGATATTTAAAAAATCACTTTTAATTGCTTTTATGGATCAACGCAAACTCATCTGTGGTTTTGAAGTCATTACTCTGGAAGGGTCATGGCCCAAAAACAAATAGATTACAAATGAAAAATGATTTAAATAAGTTCATAAATGTCTTAAAACGCAGGGGTCCCCAACCTATGGTGAGTTGTATAATTATTTCATTATATATTACAATGTAATAATAATAGAAATAAAGTACATAATAAATGTAATGCGCTTGAATCATCCCAAAACCATCCCCCCTTCCCCGGTCCATGGAAAAATTATCTTCCATGAAAATGGTCCCTGGTGCCAAAAAGGTTGGGGACTGCTGTTAAAAGATTTGTCAGTGTTTCAGATGTTATCAACTTTCAGATAAGCGTTTATTTATTCAACAGGTACTTATTGGATACCTAGTACATACCAAACAATGTGCTAGAAGCCAGGGAATCACAGGTGAAAAAATATTCATGATATAGACCTTTTAGTGGAAGGCATACAGATAATGACAAGGTAATAGAACTGCTAAAAGGAAATCTGTCAAAAAGGAGTCTTCTGAAGGGGTAAGACAATGTTTAGTAAAGAAAGAAGACCTTGTATGCTACCAAAAAAAGGTTTATTTTATCCCAGAGGGATAGGGAGCCATTGGAGAATTTTGAATAGGCTAGTTAGATCAAATTAGCATGTTAGAAAGATCATTGTAATCCTGGGTTGGGTAGATCATGGATCTGACCAAATATGGAGCATTTATTATTTAAAATTTTTGTCATATCCCATTGCTCAGCCAAAATTTGCCTCTAATTTTGAGGAATAATTGCAAAACTCTTAAAAATCCCAGTCTTAATTTTTAAATTGATTCTTCAAAGATTTCTGATTTCCACTAACCTTTAAAAAGTCAGGTAATGAAAATTTGGTACTTGGAATGTTTAATTTCTTATGGTGGTTTTGTTAAGAAGATAGAATCCCAATGCCATTTATTTGTCTCTGTCCCTTGTACTGGAGTAGCAGGAAAAGTTCTTTTGTTTTTGTACAATAGACTCTATAACTAAATTGGTAGAGTTATAAGGTAATTTTTAAAGATGCTGTTTACAGATCAGAGTTATAGATATCCTGGGCAAATTTGTCTTTGGTGTGACTTTTGTTAACTTGAAAGAACTTTGGAGAAAGTGAGGTAAGGTTAGCACTTTTTTCCTGTACATGTTCACATTACAGGTTTGTTATGTTCAGCCAAGTAATAGTTACAGTAGGAACATACACTAAAGCTGGACAGGTTTTAATGTAATAATTAAAGTTTTGCCATTTAAAAACAAAATGTGAATTGATGAGTTCATTCCAAATAGCTTAGTTAGAGAAACTGACCTTGAAGATAAAGACATTCATGGAGGGGAAAAGAACAAAGAGAGGCTGCACCAATCTGACAGAAAAAGATGTATAAGGCTCCTTGAGTGGTCATTGAATTGCAGCAGTAAAATCTGGATCTTGAGAGTGTAAACCAAAATGGAGACAATCTGCTGAGCCTTGGGTAATGGTGTTAAATGGAGATGTGTAAAATTTGAGAACCTTCATGCTAGCCTGCTTGGATCAGGTTGCCCCTTCAGCACTGGATCTGTTCTTTTACAGAAGAAACTACTTTTCAAACACCAAAATCCAGCCAGATGCTTCGGCCTTCAGTGCCACCATTAGTTAAAACATCACTATTTTCTTCAAAATTATCTACACCTGATGTTGCAAGTCCCCTTGGCACCCCGTTTGGTTCTAGTGTAGTGAATCGGATGGCTGGAATTTTTGATGTAAACACCTGCTATGGGTCACCACAAAGTCCTCAGCTAATAAGAAGGGGGCCAAGATTATGGACATCTGCCTTTGGTGAGGATTATTTATTTTCTAAAATTTGAAATGTTATAGTTGCAGAAGATCAGACAGCCTAAGTTCTCACCTTACTGTTTTGTTTTATTTTTTTAAAATAGATCAGCAAATGACTGAATTTTCTAATCCTTCTCCATCTACCTCTATTAGTGCTGATGGTAAGACAGTGAGACAACCCAGTGTGATTTATTCATGGATTCAGAATAAACGTGAACAGGTAGGATGATATTCTTATGGGATTTGTGTAACATTTAGAGAATTAAGGATCTCACATTAGGAAGTCATCAGGAATAAATAGGACTTTTTTTTTGTTATGCTGTATGTATTAAGTTGACTCACATGAAATTGCCAGTATCTGACTGATTTTGAGCTACGCAAATTGCAACTTCATATGGCTTGACCTGATACAATGTCTTTAATCTGTGAATTCTTTCATTTAAGAAATATTTGAGTTCTTTATGTATGCATGGTGCAGTTTTTAGGTACTGGGAAAACAACAAACAAAAGAAAGTCCTTGCCCATATAGTGTTTACATTCTGGTGAGGGTAAATAGATGAGTAAGCAAGTGTGTTGTACTATTTTTTGTTGAAATATAAAATTCCATTAATTGTAAGACTTATTTTATATACTATTAAGAAAAGTTGCTTTAAACTATGACATGCTGTTAACTATAAGATGCATCCTGATAGGTCATGTTCAAGATATGAAAAATATGCTTAAAAGGGAAGAAATGTGCTATTTCTTAAGTGTTATCTAGAAAAATAGAGCAGGTGAGAGAGACAAAGAGTACTTTGGGGAGGGAGTACCATTTTATGTGGCATGATCAGGGGAAGTCTCACTGATAAAGTGATGAGGAAAGACCTGAAGGGAGGGCAGGGAGCAGCAGAATGCAAAGACCCTGAGGTAGTTGTGTGCTTGGCTTGTGTGAGGACAATGTGGACATCACCGTGGCTGGAGCAGAGTGAGGGAGGGGAGAGTGGGTAGTGAAGTCACAGGTGTAACAGGTACCCAGGGCTCACTGGGCCCATTAGCTGTGGTAGACTGGCTTTTCCCTGAGTGAAGTGGAAAGCCACTGTGATTTTTCCCAGAAGAATGATATAATGTAACTTACATTTTGAAAGTGCTGTGTTGAGACTAGACTCTCGGAGGGCAGGAGTAGAAGCAGAGACAGTGTTAAAGCCGTTGCAGTGATCTAGTGGGAGATGGTGGTATCTGTGCCTAGAGTGGTTGTGGTGGGGATTGCAAGATGTGGTCAAAGTCTGGATACGCAATTTAAGGTAGATATAATAGGATTAGCTTATGGTTTGGTTGTGGTTTTAAGAATCAATGTTGACGCTAAGGTTTTTGGCCCAAGGATCTGGAATAATATAGTTGCAATTTATTGAGTTGCGATTTACTGATGATTCTGGAGAAGGAGTTTTGATAGAGGTGAGGTGGGGAAATGAGGAGTTTGATTTTAGACATGTCAACTTTAAGATACCTATTAGACAACCAAGTAAAAATACTGAGTAAGAAATTAGACATGTATCTGGAGTGTAGGGGAAAGTTCTGGGCTAGAAATGTAAATTTGGAAGTCATCAGAGTATAGGCAGTATTTGAAGCCATGACACTCCGTGCAAACCCTTGAGGAGTGTAGGTACAGAAGAAAAGAGATCCAAGAACTGGGGCCCTCCACTGACTAAAGGTCTGGGAGATGAGGAATAGCAAAGGAGACTGAGGAGTGGCCATTGAGGTGAGTAGAGAACCAAGAAAAGAAAGTGATTCAAGGAGAAGGAGGGAGTGTCAGATGCTGCTGATAGGTAGCATGGAATGCAAACTGAGAATTAACTATTGAGCTAGAAATAGAAATGTAGAGGTCACTAAGAGGTATTGG
This sequence comes from Daubentonia madagascariensis, assembly GCA_023783475.1. Classification (NCBI taxonomy): domain Eukaryota; kingdom Metazoa; phylum Chordata; class Mammalia; order Primates; family Daubentoniidae; genus Daubentonia; species Daubentonia madagascariensis. The sequence continues at coordinate 5,358,416 of JAKFHU010001129.1, forward strand.
GTGGAATAGTGGAGACAAAAGCCTGATTGGCATGAGTTCAGGAGAGACTGGGAGAGAACCTGGAGACTACAAGAAAAGCTGTATCTTTCAAGGAGCTTTGCTATAAGTGGAGCAGAGAAATGGAGCTGTAGCTGTGGGGAGTTGAGGGGTCAAGGAATGGTTTTATTTTTTAAGATGGGAGAAATTATAACATGTTTGCTGATGGAGTCATCGATTAGTAGAGAATGGTTAAAGGCATTTTACAAACTTCAGTATCCTATATGGCTCTACTTGCCTTAAGTACTGCCATGTCACTTTCTGTGCAGCATCTAGACACATGCCTGCTACATCCCTCTGACTAGTCGTGTAGCTTTTGTGTGAGAGTATCGTGGTAGTGAATTCACTTTCAAGTCAGGTGGGTTAGCTTTCCGCTTGATACTAAGAAAATTTTTTTCCTTTTAAATATCAGCTAATAGAAAACTACTTCATGTCTAGGATTTTCTTTTCCTGTGCAGGAAACACACTCTTTTTTTTTTTTGGTATTAAGAGGTTAAAGGACAATTAGAGAATTGAGAAAGAATATGGTCTTAGAAAATATCACCGGAACCGCTTAGAATTCCTTTTATTGTGGCCAGGTTCTAATTTGGGGGTTAAACTTGTGTACGTGGGAATACAGTTTAGGTTAGACGGCCCATCTTAGTTATCCATTTTGTAGTACAAAGGTATTGACTTACTTGGTTTATTGTAGGTTATTCTATCTCCATAAGATGTGAGGTGTTTCATTTTTTCATTCAAGTTAGTGTCAGGAAGAACCTGGAAATGTGTAATATTATATTTGAATAGAATTTAAAATGTAAATGTGTTAACTCTTCCTTTTTTCTAACTCAGATTAAGAATTTCTTGTCAAAACGGGTGCTGATAATGTATTTTTTCAGTAAGGTAAGAATATGTGGTTATAGCGTTGGGAACGGGGAGGGGGGAAGTGAAACATAAAATGAAGTAGCAGAGAGGATCTGACTTATAAATATGTTATAGCTTAATCCCAGCAAGCCAGGAAGCTTTGCACAGTGCTTCACTGAACTTCCATTTTAACAGTAGTTGCCCTAGACGCACATCTCGAGTCAGTGGCTTCTGAAGCTTGATCCTCTAGTTGACTCCTGAGACTCTTGGCTGTCAGCATCTTTGTGCTGATATGCAACGTGGACCCCTTCCTGCTGCCTGGATCTTCGCAAAGTGAACAAATCCATGGCTGTCTGATGCTTCATGGCTCATTGTCCTGCTAACATCTTTGTGACCAATTTGGTGTTCAAAAGAGAGATCACAGATGTTAAATTTGTGATGGATAAAAAGTTGTAATTCAGGCCACACATGAAATGACTTTCCAACTCATCCATCAGCCATTCCAGATGCCACAGTAGAGTAAATCTCAGTTGCAGAAGCTAAAGATTCATTCCTGTTTTCACTGGCTACAGCTGTTGTATGTTAATTAATCCTTCGATGAGCAAAACCTTTGCCCATATGTAGTGGAAAGAATTTTTGTTTTTCAGTTTTTGAATCTAGCCTCTCTCTGCAGATATTGCAGTATCAGGTAATATAGCATTCATTCAATTAATGCCTTCAAGTGAAAGTTTGTATCAGCATCCATTGTTCATTTTTCTTCTTTGGGAGTCATACTCTGGTGGGGAAAGAGATCAGAGCCAACCTGATAGATACACGTAACAGAGTCATTTCAAGTTCTTGAAACTACTTTTTCACTATGGTGGAAGGGAAGAGCTATCCAACTAGCAATTACCTTTACCAAAAAGTAGTCTATTAATACCTTTGGCCACCCATTAGAGGAAGATGTCTTGTCTTCCACCAAGAGGAAGAGGGGTTATCTGAAGTTTTACTTCAGTGCTTGGTTTCAGAAGGAGGGGAAGAGAACTGACCTTGAATGTCTTATGTGTGCCATATTCTCTTTTCACTTAAGTTACCTCATTCAATTCTAACAGCATTCCTATGAGATATGTCTTTTTGTCCTCATTTTACAGATAAGGAAACCAGAGGCTCAGAGGGGCCAAGTAGCTAGCCTAAGGGCACATAGCCAGGAAGTAGCAGAGTAGATGCTGACTAGGGTCTCCTTTTTCCTTGGAAGTGAATGGCTACTTTTGATTCTAATTTTGCAAGTTGATCTATTATATGATAAGAAGTTGTAGAAACTGCTATTTGATTTTGAGATATTGAGAAATGTAACTTTATAGGCTTATTATGTTGTACTTAATAGGCTTCATTGGGTGTGGAACCAAAGCCAGAATTTGTTTAAATGGGCCAGTTATTGCTCCACACTATTCCACAGTGGTATATTAGAGAAGTTTAGGTGATTTTTCTTTGGAGTAGGGTTGAGGGTAGACAATTTAAGAGAGGTAATAAGTATTTGGGCAGTTCTTCTGTTTTAGAAAGAGCTTTTATAACCATTCTCTTAAGTGATCTCTGTACTAATCCTCTGAGGGGGGTTGAGCATGTGTAACTCTTATTTTAAATGAGAAACTGAGGCACATAGTGATTTAGAGACTTGGCAAGGATCATACAATAAGTTGATGGCAGAATGCTTTGTTGTAGTTAAATCAAGAATTATCAAGTTAAATATAAGAACTTATTTCAGATTTTAATTCTTGAGAGGCAGCTGTCAAGGTTTTTTTGTTATAGCCTACATATTTGATTAAATGAAGTAATAGAGTTTTCGCCTAGGGGAACTTACTTAAATGTTTTTGTTTTATTTATAGCACCCAGAAGCCTCCATTCAGGCTGTTTTTTCAGATGCCCAAATGCATATTTGGGCATTAGAAGGTAAGCAATCTCTGAACAGTAACTATGATTTTAATTATTAGTTAAATATTGAAGTAATCCACGAAAAGTCAATTCTGGGCTTTGAGCTCAATCTTTGAATTTTCAGATACATTTTATATGTCTCTGTTATATGTTATATGTCTTTTTTTTTTTGAGACAGGATCTCACTCTGTTGCCCTGGGTAGAGTACAGTGGCATCATCATAGCTCACTGCAGCCTCAAACTCCTGGGCTCAAGTGATTCTCCTGCCTCAGCCTCTCGAGTAGCTGGGACTATAGGCACGTACCACCATGCCTGGCTAATTTTTCCTATTTTTAGTAGAGACAGGGTCTCACTCTTGCTCAGGCTGGTCTCGAACTCCTGACCTCAAGCAATCCTCCTGCCTTGGCCTCCCAGAGTGCTAGGATTATAGGTGTGAGCCACTGCCCAGCCTATATAGATCATTTCTAAAAGATATTTTAGGTATACTCTGATTCGGGCAAAATTTTTTCTTGTACATAGTAGGGATATTGAACCTGGGATTTTTTTCATTATCTTTCTCTATTGCAAAAAAAAAAAAAAATGCAACAAATAGATTGTTTTTAACTTACGTTAACTTATACTAAATATTAAAACTTAGTTGTTAACTGTTTCTTTTCATCTTATAGATGCCTTCTCAATGCTTAAATGATACTCAGAGAAGCCTTTCCTGACCATCCTCTGAAAAGTATACTCCTCAAAACTATCTCTACTCCCTTACCATGCTTTTTCTCTCTGGCACTTACCACTACCAACACAAAATTATTTAAAAGATAATATTCTTCCTAATAGAATGTAAAGCCAGGGACGTTGTCATTTTATTCATGACTAATGGAGTTGAGCACCTTTTCTGTGCCTATTCTGATCTTTTGCCCATTTTTGTATTTATTGTCCTCCCTCTTTATTTGTAGTTATTTTTATATTCAGATTATTAATCCTTAATCCTTCCTCAAATAGATGTATTGCAGATAGATTTGCCTAATTTTGATTCACTTTTAACTTTTTTTTTCTTTTCCCTTGAGGTCTGTCTCACTTAGTGGCAGCATCATTTACAGAAGACAGATTTGGAGTTGTTCAGACTACACTACCATCTATCCTTAATACTTTGTTGACACTGCAAGAGGTAAGCAATCTGGGTCATCCCCTCCCTTCTCCCTGCTGCCATGCCCCAGTTTTTCTGTTTGTTTCTCATATATCACATTTATTGAGTGACAAACATGTTGAAAGTTAAAATAATGATATTACTATCACCCTCAGGAAATTACTATCTAAAAGACAGCGAATAAAAAGAGAATACTTTTAATTTGCTTATAAAAATTTTATAGAAACAGAAAATGAAAGTATATTAAACCTGTAGGATATGCCTCTGGTATTAAACAGGTTATTTAAGATACTGGAGTTGTGTCTAGTGATATAAGTGTGAATCCGTATACAATTTGTAGCTACTGAAAGTGTCCTGTAATTAAATTACCCATGCACTCAAGTGCCCTATTGGCCAGAGGCTCCAGAGCTGAGGCCAGTGGATGCCCATCACCAGGCTGCATGGTTAGTTTTAACTAGCAGGTCTTTTTAGTCCTAGACATAAAGATAGACAAAAAATAAAGCATGTTTCCTGCTTTGCAATAGGCTTCCTTTCCTAACTTCATGTTGGGTGAGACATTTTATACACCTTATAATATTAGTTATGTGTCACATGAGTAGTATAAACACTGGGTGCTTGAGGCATTTAGAGATAGCAGCTGGGGGCTGCACTGGCTTTCTGGAGGAGGGTGTTGGACTAGGCCTAAAGGATAGTTGATGCTGCATCTTTTGGTGTTGGGAAGCCATTTAAGATATGAAGAAAAAACATGCTTCACTGTTCCTTTCTTCAAAACTCAATTCATTTTACCCTCTAGAAAGTCTTAGCCATCAAAACCAGTGATTTTTTTTTCTTTAAGTACTTTCTCATGTATATTACTTGAGACATGTACGTCTATATGGATAGTGTTGTTATTTGTACTCTTGCCCAGCTACCTTTCTCTAATGAAATAATTTCCTAGTATTTCCCCACAGCTTCTAATATATACCATATCTAACCGCACAATAGGGTAACCATGATTTGGGCATATCGTTGGTGCTCATAATGGTTTGTTTTTTATCATTCTGGCAGCATAGTTTAAAATAAAATGACAGTAACAGTATGATGCTTTTAGTCTACAGAGTGATTTCGTAGCATTATTTTACTTGATCCTTATGACTATCTTGTGAAGTAAGCAAGATGGAGGTATTTTAGCCCCTTTTTACAGATGAATGAGGCTCAGTAGCGCAGTGACTTACCTCACGTCTCACACACAAGTCTAATAGGTGGCTGAGCTGGAACTTAAATCTGCTGTGATTGCAGGGCACTAGCAGTGTAGTAGACCCAGGAAAAGCCTAAGATCCACATCCCTTATTCTTCCTGAACATGTCCACCATCTTGTCTTGGTTTTCCACCTGGCATGGTGTTCTTTCTTCAGAGAGAATGGTTCTACCCTTAGTTCTGTGGCTCCCAAACTTTTTGGACCATGGTCTACAGTACATTTGCGTGAGACTAAGAATATATGTGTGTATGTGTATCTAAAGAAACAAAAGATTCCTGGAACAGTACTTACCTTTTACTATGTGCAGTTTATTTTGATATTTTCTATTCTATTTCATTAAAAAAATGCTGGTTAACATTCACTGTGTTGATTTCATAAAGATCACACCACCCTAGAGGTATTCTGCACCAAAATTACTCTGTTCTCACCTCCCCTACCATCAAAGTTCTTAGTTCTTCTTCATGGTTGATTAGAGGGAAAGCAGTCTATCTGATTATAGTCATTTATACCTTTTGGTAGGAAGATAAGCACTATAGATTTGTCAAAAGGTCAGGCCCTGTGTTAGTCTGTTTTATGCTGCTATAACAGAATACCACAGACTAGGTAGTTTATAATGAATAGAAATTTATTTGGCTCACAGTCCTGGAGGCTGGGAAATCCAAGATTGAGGGGCTGCCTTTGGTGAGGGCCTTCTTGCTGTGTTATAACATGGTGGAAGGCATCGCATGGGTGAGAGAGAGCAAGAGACCCAACACACAGCCTCAAGCCTTTTTATAATCTGCATTAATTCATTCATGAGAGGGGAGTCCTCTTTACCTAAACACTTCCCACTAGGCCTCACCTTGCAACACTGTTTCCCTGGGGATTAAGTTTCCAGCACATGCTTTTTGGGAGACAAATTCAAGCCATAGCAAGCCCTGCTTACTTTGAAACAGAGGAGTTGGAATAGGGAATACTTTTTAGGGACAGAGTAGAATGAGGCAAAGTGTCCTATTTTTGGGTGTTGGGAAGAAGTAAAAGGAACAAAGAATAGGACCAGTGACTTGGTACTTAGCTTCTGAGTATAAAAGCTCCTCCTTGTGTGAGGTTTGTAACATCTATTTTTCCCTAAGGCACATCACAGTCAGCCTTTTGGTCGTGTTCTGCAGTCACCAGATTTTGCAGACTGCCTCACAATCTTTCTTTTTCCACTCCACGCCCTGACATGGATTGTAGTGAGCAGTGTCTACATGGATAATCTCTCCCATACCCGGCTGCACAGCTGTTTGACTTCCTTCTCTTCACTACCCAATTGTGTACTCTCTCCACCCATGGCTATTACCTGGGCCTCGTTGTCCCCTGAATACTGCACATACAAAGCTCGAAATGCCAGGATTCTACTCTCTAAGCCAGAGCCCTTAAATGTTTTTGTGCTAAAGATCCCTTTGGCAGTCTGGTGAAACCCCTGGATTTTTTTCTCAGAATAATGTTATTAAATGCATAAAATAAAGTACTTAGGATTAGAAAGGAAATCAATTCAAATATAATTGAAATATATTTTTCAAGATGTTAAATTTGTGATATAGCAATATGTGCTTTTAGCTGGGTGTAGTGACTCACACCTGTAATCCCAGCTACTCGGGAGGCTGAGGCAGGAGGATTACTTGAGGCCAGGAGTTTGAGACCAACCTGGGTGATATAGTGAGACCCTGTCTTAAAAAGAAAAAAAGGTCTATCAGTGAGGCTAGTAACTCATATTTTGAAGTAGTGATAAGATGAATGGTATTTCAAGGTAATTGTAACAATAGTAATATGATATGAAGGTATTTGTGATTTCTGTTGGTGGCAAAGTCACAGGAACCTGCTAATGCTACTAGGATTTGTTGCTTACATTCGTAATTGAAGGAAATGTAAATTTTAATTAGAGTTTAGTGAAGATAAACATATAATTTTTATCCCACAGTTTGTCCTGCCTGAATTTTACCCATAGGTTGGTTCATGGACCCCAGTGTAGCAGCCCTTGCTTCAGGCACAGCCCTCTCATGCCCTTGCTGCTTCTGGACAGTTTCTCTGATCTTACCAATATTTCCAGTTCCTTTTCCCACGTCCTTTTTCTTTCAGCTCCCATGGCTACAGGTACGTCTTTCCCTATCCAGATTAGGTTAGACCTTATAGTTTATCATTTCGACCACTTTATTACTAATTCCTTCAACTCCTTTGTCCCCATGTCCTTCAGCTGCACGTATGGCAAAACCCCAAGGGGTCAATCCTATATCCATCCATTCTCTTGCCTATCCCTCCTGCCTTGGCCTTGATTCAGGCTCTTGGCATTCCTGTCCTGAATTATTACTGGGCCTCTTTGCCCCTACTAACTCTTAACTGAGATTCTTCACGTACTGATTCCAGCCATTCTGCTCTTCTTCCCTCTGCTCTGCTAACCACCATGGACTATTCAGTTTTTCCCCCAAATAATATCTTATTTTCTTAATCTAACTCTAACTCTGTACGTGTGCCTTTTCTTTCCTTCCTTGCCTGGAACATATTTTTCTACTTTTGTCTGGCTCTGCTCTCTAACTCCCATCTCAACACTATATTGTCTTTATTGACTTTTATCATCTTCTATTCATATTAGCTGGAGTAGAGGCAGGGACTTTGTCTCATCTCTGTATTCCTGGCAAATGACAGGCTTGTTGAATATTGCTGGATCGCTTCATTGCTGGTTCACTGGGCAAAGGCTTCCGTTCTGGGGCCTGAATTGACTGACAATTCTGATGCATTGGGCTGATTAAAATGATCCCAAACTGTCCTTTCATTTTGGGAGACTGGAATGTTATATGACTCATATGAGTCCTGTTATATATTTTTTTGATTTTATATTCTTTGATCTAGAAGGGATACGTGCTCTTAGTGAAAAGAGTAAGTATAACACTAAGTAGCTATGTAATTTAAGGCAAGTTGTATGATACTGGCTTCTGGGTGTTACTAAGGAACAATTGTATGGACCTATACTGTCCTTTGTTTTACTTTTCAGTATCAATAACATCAGCCATTTCACTGTGAATCATTAAAGGCAAACCATGAAAGGAAAGGGGAGCCTTTCACTCTTCAGACCATTCAGAGGGCAGGGACTGGAGCGATGATATTCTAGAGCAGTGGTTCCTACCAGTGGCCAGGCTGTCCTGGGAGACCACAGTTATTACAAGGGACTCATGAGTCTACACAAATGTTACTGTCATCTGAATGATTAACGTGGGTCTAACACGTTTGCAGTTATTTCTCAGAGGTTTCTACATGCTATTTTGGTTAATTAAAATACAAATTCATTTGAAAGCATTACTGAGTTCATGGTAGTTACTTATTTCCTCTGTCAGTGGGTGTAGAACAACTGTGATCCTGTGGAAGTCCACAATATTTGTTTTGTTGTCTTTAAAAAGGGTCCTTATATATAAAAAGTTGGGGACTAAAATGGATAGTATTTTTTAAAATTAAAATTTTTACAAATTGTGGTAAAATATATGTAACATAAACTTTACCGTTTTAACTATTTTTTAGTGTGCAGTTCTGTGGCATTAAGTGTATTCACATTGTTATGCAATAATCACATCTGTCTCCAGAACCTTTCCAACCTTTCCATCAAGAAAGAATACATCTTTAGAATATGTTTTAAATTTTTCAGAAAGCCTTGTTTTCTTTGAAAAGGCCAGTGTCATCTTGATGTGTATCGGCCCTATATATATTATATTTTTTGCCTCATCATTTGAAAGTCAAATTTTTATGTACTTGGAATATTGAAGTTTACTTTTATGCCATTCACAGAGCCATGCATCCAGTAAATATTTAATCATCAAGTAGTTAGCATGTGGTAAGATACAGGATGGAAAGAGACAGACATGGTTCCTGCCCTCCAGGAGCTTACAGACTGTGAAACGGATAATCGTATGAAGAATTAACTCCAATTGTAATAAGCGCCACAGTGCCACAGTTTGTAGAAATGCAGGATGATCAGAGAACACATGACAGGTGAATCTAGGCTAGTGCTGCAAGCAGGGCACAGAAGGAGGGGTGTGAGGCCGTTGATGGACTCCTTAGGGATACAGGGGTTAGAAGGGAGAATGAGGAAAAAGGAAGGGACGTTCTTGAGGGTCAGAGCTACGAATTTGAAGGCCCAGAGACCCTTGACCAATATTCTACAAGTCAGAGTCTATTCTTTGTTTCTCTAGGATCCTGTGCTGCTTTACCTAACATTTGTGTAGTATTACAAAAGAAATGCTTTAAAAGACTTTTTGTAACGACCCTCTGAGGTTAGAAGGCGGCTTATTTGGCATAATGGAGTCTCTCCCAGAAAGACTAAAGCTATTGGTGTGACTTATTCATGATCATACCCAGTAAATTGTTGAGTCAGAATTGGAAGCCAGGCTTTTGGACCCCAAGTCCTTGGCAGTCCACCTTATCAGATTACATAATCTCTGGGAGGGCTTGACAGAGGTATGCATTTCCTAACCTCCTTTCTTAAGATAGAACGGCAGTATGGCAGAAGTGCCAAAGTGTGAGGTCTGGAGTCAGACTGGCTTGTGTCTGAATTCCAGCTCCTACTACTTCCTAGTTTTGCAACCTAGGAAACGACATTTATCATATTTCTTTGAATCTAAGATGCTATTAATTGAAAGATGTATCTATTTTAGAAATTATAAAATGTTAAAAAAAAAAGCATACTATAAAACCAAGAAATATGATAGTCCCTAAAAATCAGTTTCTGTACGTGGAAAGTGGGGATGGTGATAATAGTACCTACCTCATAGGATTGCAAAGAACGAATGAGACTCTACAGCACTCAGTGTGCCTGACCCATGTTACGTACTCAGTGAGTGTTAGCTCTTACTACTTTGTTGTCATTATTACGATGTTGTATGACAGAATTCTTATATTATACAGGAGAAAAGATCTTTCAGATTAAAAGAAAGATTGAAAAAGATATTGCTGTCAATTCTGTGAGTAAGCTGCCCAGGAGGCACGGCGTCAGACAGATGCGCAGTTCACACTTAGGTTATTCATATGCTACCTTCATAATTTTGTCATAACCGTTTATTACCACATACTGTTGCCATAATTTGTCATATTAATATTTTATTTATCCAAACTTTTATTTACTCAATATTTTAAGTCATTTCATTTTTAACATAAAGTTATTTAAAAGGAAATTTGTATCACTGTCGTAAAAGGAAAACTAGTTTGACTTGCTACAAATAGAATACAAGTCTTATGGTCCCTTATCTCAAACCCTACCATAATTTTAGAATTCAGATGATTTTGGATATTAAAAATGTAACATTGTGTGTGTGTATATATATATTAATATATGTGTATATATATATCATATCATATACTACGTAACACTACTATTGGTATCTGAGATAGAATCACCTTAATCAGATACACTAATACTTTTCTGTAGTGAAATGTCTGAATATTCCTATTAAGTGGGATAAAGACTATAAATAGCCTGTGTCAGCTCAGGTCAAGTTTTACTGCCAGATGAGTTCAGGTCAGGTCGTATTTTGCCACCAAAAGACATCTTTCATTACAACATCACATCACTTAAAAAAATAGTTACAAAAGTTTTTTGTTTTCAGGGTTTTTTTGATTTCAGAATTGAGGATAAGGCAATTAAAGTGAGAAAAGTCAATAATGCTAAATTATAGCTGGGTACTGTTATTTGCCAAAATCCCCAAACCTGAGGCCTGTTTATCATTTGTTATAAATGTGGCTAGTGTGAGATTAGTAAGGATTAGAGAGGTGTTAAGGATATATTAGCTCCAAATTGAGACTTTCCTTCCTGATTTAGCTCTTATACCATTAGGATTTGTTGGACCTAATTTATTTTTTTGCATTTCTTTTTTGAGCAGTTCTAACTATTTGTAAAGATTGATATTTTGTGACTTTTTTTTTTTTTTTTAAGAGATGGGGTCTCATTTTGTTGCCCACGCTAGAGTGCAGTGGTGCAGTTATAGCTCATTGCCGCCCCTAACTCGTGGGCTCAAGCAATTCTCCCATCTCAGCCTCCCGAGTAGCTGGGATTACAGGCGCAAGCCACCATGCCCAGCTATTTTATGGCTTTTATTCTTTCCTAGAAGTCTTTCAAAGAACAAAGAGAAGAATTACTTATAAAAAATTCACAAAAATTCATTCTCTTGCAATTACCCATGTAGTTTCATTGGGCCCTTTTAAAATCTAAGGTGTATTATAGGTCTTAAAAAAAAAAAATCTAAGGTGTATTATAGGTCTTAGTGATTTTACATTTTCACTGTCTTGAAACAATTTGCTGTTTGGTCATCCTAGGAATTATTTCATCATTACCTGTCAGTTATTCCCAATTGTGTTAAAAAGACTAGTAAGAAAACAGAAGAATGATGAAATCATAGAGCATTGCATGATTTTTAAAGAAAAGCTATATATGAATATGAAGTCTGGACACACATCTTTGTAGCCTTTTTTTAAGCTTTCATTGAACATAGTTGATAATTCAGCATTTAAAAAATTTTCCACCAACATTGGTAAAGGGAAGAAAATTGCCAATGTGTTAAAATAATTATTTAGACACATCAGAAGGTAAATACAAAGAGACAGATAGTGGCACTCCAGACCAGCTCTGGCCAATAGAAATATAATGCAGTCTGCCTATGTAACTTTATATTTTTCTAGTAATTATATTAGCAAAATACAGGTGAAATTAATTTTAATAATACATTTTAGTTAATCCAGTATTTAAAATAGTATCATTTTTATCATGTAATCAATATAAAATTACTAATGAGATATTTTAATTCTTTTTTCATACTAAATCTTTGAAATCTGGTTTGTATTTTTCACTTTACAGCATATCTCAAATTCGGACCTGACACATTTCAAGTGCTTAATAGCTGTATGTGGCTAGTGGTTACCGTTTTGGACGGCATAGCTCTAGACTTTAATGATGGTAGTGAAATTGATCATATAAGAGGAATGTCAGACGATGAATCTTGAGGTGATAATATTCTAGATATATTTTCTCAAACTCAAGAATTGATGACAGAACAATATTTTTTAAGGAGAAAAAAGGAAATTGTGGTATGCTCACCTAGTAAGTCACTTAACAGGAAGGACTTCATCCCACAATATTTTATAATAAGAACTTGAATCATCCAGTTTTGCTAACAGTACAGATAATAGTGTTCCTTCATCATCTATGATATTTGTGCACCAAAATTTATTTTATATAGTTTGTAAGAGGATAAATGCTAAAGGTAAGTGTGTGTATACAAAGGTGATAAGGAAACAGATGATGTTGAAGTAAAAAAAAGTCACTGGATTGATCATTTGAATTTGTACTTATAAACCTAAGAATGAAAACGTTTTGCAATTATGGTGCAAAGAAAATGGCTGTACTCTCTTCAACAAAATTATGAGCTGTCAAAACTTTTTTTAAAAGTACTGCATTTTGATTGTGCAAATGCAAGAAAAAGAACCAGAAGTATTGATGAGCCAGGACCTATTAGAGGTATGTCTTCAATTTGAAATCAGCATTTACAGGATAGGTGTGTTCCAGGTTTATGCATGACAGTTGATAAGTAGCTAGTTGCATTCAAAGGGCATTGCCCATTCCAGGATGTATACCTTCAAAACCTGGAAGATGTGGTATAAAAATTTGGGTTTGCTATGTTTATATTCTTTAAATTTCTATAAGGTTATTTTGCATTATCCTGTCATTCTTGTGTACATTTTTTATAAAAATGACTTTAGACTGTACAAAATAAGGATCCATTGGACCCAGGTGGTAAATGATGATGACTATTTTTCCTGGTGTACATAGGGTTAATCAGAACGTTTGTAAGAAAATTGAAAATAACTTCAGTATGATTTAGTGTTATTTATTATTGCTTAAGTATTTCACTGAATTCCACCTCCCATACTGCCTAAAATTATCTCAAGTATGTCTCAGTTTTGGGAAACACTCTAATAAGTGATTGTTGAAAGAATAAATGACTGGCTGGACATCTATAGTGGCTCATGCCTGTAGTCCCAGCTACTCGGGAGGTTGACGTGAGAGGATTGCTTGAGTCTAGGAAATTGAGACCAGCCTGGGCAATACAGCGAGACCCCTGTCTCATAAAAAAATAAATAAATGATTGGATTCAAAGTTATCATGGCACACTGAACACATGCATCAAATCTTGTTCCTTCCTCAAAACTCTACTAAACAATGGGAAAGGACTTTTAAAATATGTAAATCCATAAACAGGAGAGGGTACAATAGCAATAAAGTTTTTGAAGCTAGAAAGCAGATGATTGACATAACTAGGCAGATTCCAGAGACAGATCTCAAGTTGGCAGTGGGGAAAGCACAGGTACCTCTAGGACCAAGGGTGAAGGGACAGGTACCCAAAATAAGGAGGCCTGGTGGAAGCTGTTTGACAACCAGTTAGACCCCTACGTGCTCTGCTGTTGGGTAATTGCTCCTCCATTGCAGGTGGGGCTTATCCTCTGGAGAGACCAGGTCTGTGGACTGGGAGAGTCCAGGTATAGTTGTGAGTACTGTACTAAAAGCATAGGGATGAATCCCATAGCTTTGTTTCCCATGCGGCCCTCAGAACACTGAGGCCAGGCCCTCCAATTAGGATACTAGGAGGTTTCTCTAGGAACTCTGACCAATCCAAGAAGGATCTAAAGTGAGTGAATTGAAGGTTGACCCCAAAAAGTCCGTGCAGATCACCCACAGTGAAGCCTGTTGTCAGTCCCCAACCATACACTCAGAACTTTTGGTTAGCTCTTTAAGGAGGTCCTATTTGCAGTCATGAGCCAAGTGTCCCCAGATTTCTAAGGAAAGTCTCTAATGCAGAAGATACACACCAAAAGAAGCAAAGGGGGAAAAAAGCAGCTTGGAAGAAACTGTAAAAAGCAAAAAACCAAAAAAACTGTTAAAAATCCTCAAAATCCTCAGAAATAAGAGAGGATATTGCATCCTTAGGTGACATAAAAGAGCTCTTGAAATGAAAAACATGATGGCAGAAATAATTCTAACTGTTCTTGTTTTCAGTTCTTTTGGTGGTTACCTTCCTAACTATAAATAATGTGTTTGTACTGTCCCTTCTTGTTACTTTAGACAGTATCTTTCTGCACTACATTAACACACTTCATCTTCACATCTCCCTTCTCACTGTTGCTATGTCATTTAAAGATTATTTTATTTTGGCCAGTCTTGGTGGCTCATGCCTGTAATCCTAGCACTTTGGGAGGCTGAGGCGGGAGGATCACTTGAGGCCAGGAGTTCAAGACCAGCCTGAGCAACATGGTGAGATGCCGTCTCTACAAAAAATTTAAAAGTTAGCCAGGCATGGTGGCACATGCCCGTAGTCCCTGCTACTCAGAAGGTTGAGGCAGGAGGGTTGCTTGAGGCCAGGAGTTTGAGGTTATAATGAGCTATGAGGATGCCACTGCATTCTAGCCCAGGCATCAGAGCAAGACCTTGTCTCAAAAAAAAAAAAAAAAAAAATTACATTATTCACCTTTGGCCTTTAAAAGATATTTTAAAATCTCCATTTCTTATTTTGTCAACTATAAATAGAATCATTTTCACTTGTGAATTCTCACTCTTGCCCCACCTGCTCTTGCTCACAGATGCCTTGTCTAAAACTGAAAAGAAAATAAACTAGTTTAGTGACTAAAGTTTTGGCCTTTTTTTGCGGAGATCCATGTTAAAAGTCTTTCTACCTGTTGCACATCATAAGCAGAGTAGGGTATCAGTGTTTCACTTCCCAGCTTTGTGTTTTCAAGGCTGTATAAAAACAGCTCCTTTTTAGAGGGCAAGTCTGGAGTTTTGCTGGGCCCTGGTAACTGCTGAAGTAGCCGAGCTTCTCTGCTGCATTGTTTTTCAAACTGTCTTGACTGTGATCCACAATAAGAAATACATTATGCAGTCTGTGTATATGTATGTATCTGTATCTGTGTATCTATCTAAAATAAAATCCTGTTCTCTGGACTAAGTTGGCTTTCTTGATAATCTGAACTCATGTGTTTCCTTTCTTTCTGGTCTAGGCAGTGGACAAGTACTTCAAACTTCCTCATGCTTCCAGTAAACCACCCCGGGTTTCAGGAAGCCTTGTGGACACTTCTTATAAAACATTAAGATTTGCATTCAGAGCATCACTGAAAACTGCCATCTATCGAGTAACTACTACATTTGGTGAACATCTGAAGTAAGTTTACCCGTTTTCACCCCTGATAATCCCACTTTTAGGCGTTTTCCTGAGAAAGAGGCATGGGAACTATGAAGGCTGATATGTTGAAAGTGTTCTTTTGGGATTTGATGATTCCCACTGTGAATTTACAGCTTGGATGTAGACTTCATATTTATATTTTAAAATCTGGCCTATCATAAGCTTTGAGGATTTCTTTCAAATGGACAGAAGAGAGGACAGAAATTTGTAAAAGCAGCAAATGTTAATTATATATTGTTTTTTAAAATTACCAAAAGATCCTTAAGGGAGAAAAAAGGCAAAAAACTGAGTACCTTTCCAGAAAAGCATATTAAAAATAATTCTGTTGTTACATCTTAGTCAGCAAACTAAGACTTGGGGTGAATAGAGCATTCCATAAATGAATCCCTGGTGCTTTGTGAATCATGCTGGAAAAACACCGACACATCACAACACCTTCAGAAACATAACCAGAGAGAAAACCACAAATGCCAAACCTGTTTATATTTAGTTTTATTGATGTTTACTGCTTCCCTCTCATGAAATGATCTAGCTAGACAGGATGAGGGATACTAGTTTAGTAGCTAAACTATGTTTATCATAATTATAAATGAACTTTAGAAGGCACTAGAGATTCCCCTGCTGTTTCTCTAGGCAATCAATAAATAGTTTTGGACTTCCTCATACCACTTGATTTTAGAAGCAGGTAGTATATTTCCTTTTACTTCCATAATATCAGGCAGCGACAGTAGCAAATACTTATGGAACTCTTTGATTATGTGTGGAAATACAAAAGAGCTGTAGATAATCCTCTATTATTAAGAGGTTTATTAACTTGTTTAAAAACAAACAAATAAAAAATCTATTTATTGAGTGCTTTCTAGACCTGCACTGTCCAGGATGATAGCCATGTATGGCTATTTAAATTTAAGTTAAATAAAATTGAAAATTCAGTTTGTTGGTCATATTAACCACATTTCAAGTACTCAAGAACTACATGTGGTTAGTAGCTGCCATATTGGACAACGTAAGTACAAAACATTTACATCATTGCAGAAAGTTTTATTGGACAGCACTATCCTGGATCATACACTTAGAACTTTATGTATGTTTTTCATTTACTCTTCTCAAAGACCCTGTGAGGTGTAAGACCCTGTAAAATCGTAATTGTACAGGTATGAAAACTGAGGCACAGAGAGGTTAAAACTGGCCTAGTAGCACAATGTGAACCTGAAGTCAGATCCTCTTGCTCTTAAAAATCTGTCTTCTTCCATCTACAGCACTCGACTGCCTCCAAGATACAAACTAGCACATAGGTTATGCTTGGAAAACACTCATCGACGAGTTCAGAGAATGGAACAGATATGATGTGTGTTGATGACAGAGCACAAGCAGGGAGAAAAGGGGAAAATAGGGATTTCTTAGATAAGAAAGGGACATGGATGACTGATTAAAAATTATGAGAATGAAATCCTGCCTTACTTTGTTTTCTCTGAGAAGAGCCACATTTTATATATGCACTAAAATTGGTGAGGTCAGAAGAGACTTTTGTACAAATTTAGGGCAGAATGGTATGGTGGAAAGAATGTTAGATCTGGAGTTAGAACTTCTGGATTTATGTCTGTTTACATCATTGACTGTCTGTAATTTTGGGCAAGTTACCTAATGATGTAAGTAACTCACCCAAGATTATGCAGGTAGTGAGTTGCAGAACCAAAATTCAGACCTAAGTCTTTCTAACCCCATTCTATCTACAGTGTGTATACTCTTAACCAGTAGACTGTTGTCTCCCTTAACCTTTGAACCTTTCTGATACTGTTTACACTCCATGAAAGGGAATGTTCCCAAACCCACTTTGCCACATTTGGTGTTAGTAGAGATAAAGCCCACTGTACATTATATATTACAGTGACAACAACTATTATTGCCGTATATCTAATTATTCACTACCCAGTGCTTCACCTCTGAGAACCAGGTATAAATGAAGTAAACTCCTGAGCCGTGAAAATTAACTAACATGGGCCAGTTACTCATTGGAAACATTTACTCAGCACTTATATATTCTTCTTTTAAAAATAAATTTTATTGTGTATATTTGAGGTTTACAACATGATGTTATTAGATACATATAGATATTAAAATGGTTACTATAGTGAAGTAAATTAATGTATCATCTCACATAGTTACTTTTTTATGTGACAAGAGCAGCTAAAATATACTTATTTAACAAAAATCCCTAATACAATTTTATTACCTATAGTTCTCTAGACTTGTTCATTCTACATATCTGCTACTTTGTATTTTTTGACCTACATCTCCCAGTTTCCTCCCCCCTCCCATTTATTCTTAATTTAGGAAATTTGATTTATTGGTCTTCCAGCCTATAACATATCAAAATTTATTTGAGGGGCAGAGATTACTATTAGAGTCAGGAGTACTAACAATGAATAAATAGTAAGGGATAGTTCACTATCTGCTAGTGGAGAGAAGAATCATGGGAAAAGGCACAGATTTGGTGTTTGAGAGAGTTCCAGAGCCATTTAGTTAGAGATGTCAGTCTCACTAGCACCTAGAGAGCATCTTTGCACAGTGAAATACTTAAGATGGTTCAATTAGAGATAGCTACGTGGTTTAGGAAAGCAGAGATGTACATAAGGCATTTTAGGATGATTTGTAGCAAAATTATTAAAATAAGACTGTTTTGGCACTTTAAAAAGCGGTGACCTTTAGTTATCTAGAATTTCATCCTTTAGTTATGATATATTACTATTCAAGAACTAGAAAACCAGAACCTTTCATTGTATTCAATTTTTACCCAGAAGTTTAAAAGGAAGTTTTATACTAGTTTCAGTATATATTTGCCCTAATTTTGTCAAGGTAATATATTTTTGTGATGATGAGGGTAGAGGGGAACTTAGTATTCCCATGCAAAACATAACTTATGTTCAAAGGGAAAAATAAATCTAAACCACCAAGCTGTTACCTTTGAAAACGATTAATGAAATCTATTGTGTTTTAACCAAACATTTTAGTTTAAAGCATTTTTATGTTAAAGGCAATTCAAATACTCCACAACTCAAAGATAATGTTGGAATCTGGTTTAAATAAAATAATAAAATCCAGAAAATCTACTGCAAGGCCTGGGACTCTGCACAGCAGGTTCCATAGCACAGCAGGTTAAAATCGATGCCTTCACTTGTCAGTCTTAATTTGGTTTGGTCTTTTGGAAGATAGAAGCATGCTATTACTGATGCAAGCCCTCCTCTTCATTAGATTAAAAAGAGTTTTCATCCAACTTTTCCAGAAGTACTAAATAAGTGAACATTTCTATTCATTTTTAATTGTTTTGAAAAATATTGACTCTGTGCTCTGTGGTTCACTTAATATGCTTAATGTAAAATAAAGCTTATGCTTTGAATTTATGTTTCATTTAGTGCTGTGCAAGCATCTGCAGAACATCAGAAAAGACTTCAACAGTTCTTGGAGTTCAAAGAATAGTTAAGTAATATAAACTGTGTTCATTACACTGCTGATACAATTACAGATGGGACAGTAAATGTTCAGCATTCTTGGATCTGAAGAAAATGGACTAATTAGATGCTTCCTTTGTCGTGGTGGTTGCTTTGAAAACTATACTTTAATGGGAGAAATCATGGAAAGAAATTCTCAACAGAATAACCGAAAACTGCCTTTTCTGTACCAAATGCTTTTTGTGTGTGGTATAATAAAATCTTTATTCATTTTTACAGAAGCATCTATGGCAGTAGAAATGTCTCTAGCTCATATAACTTAATAATAATAACTCAAAAATTTTTAGAATTTACTTTTATAAAGAGTGGAGCCAGTTCAGAAGTTAAAATAGGTTGACTTGATACAGTCTTCCTAATTATTCTAAGGGTTTAGCTTTCTGTAAACTCAAAATATTATACATAAACTTTTTTAGAGTAGTATCGTTTACTGAAGGATAAAAATGGTAACAGTGTAGAAAAAGTCACTGAAAAAATATTGTCTAAAGGACATATTTTGTTAATCTGTTAGGTTGTGTTTTTGTTTCCAGGGAAAAATTAAATTTGTATGATTGTCTAAAAAAGAGTCTCATTTTACAGATGCTAACTCTATATAAAGGAATGTGGAAAAAATTCAGCTCTTCAGTTACAAGATTAAACATTTGCATTTGGTTTTTGAAAAACAATTGGCCGACATCTATGAATTTATTTGTACTATGCTAGTAAACAATAAGTGTATGTGTATTTTCCCAGCTAGTTTTGCTTTCTTTTTCTGGAACAAAACATTAAGTGATTACAGAGTGTTTCAAGTAATTGAAAAAGTTTTGTGAGAAAAACTGGGAAATTTTCCCTTTTTCCCCACCATTCGTTTCCAATAGATCAAATTATTTCATGAAGTTTATCTGGCCTCACAGAAGGCACAGCCTCTGCTGTGTTACTGGCTAATTAAAATATATTAGGAAAATCCTTATCGCTAGAAACAACTTAGTCATCCAATAGCAAGTGAAACCAAAACGTCAGAGGGATCACTGTACTTGGGAATATGTCATAAGTCCCAAGTGAGAGCAAGGTAATTTTATAATTTATTAGATCAACTTTGGAGATGCAAGATTAGAAATCCTAGTGGCAGATATTCATTGGACTAGCTTTAGACTGAAATGCTCCCTTATAATTCTTTTCCTATTATCATTTCCTTTTAGTGTTCCAAAATATTTTCTTTAAAGTGAGCACAGTATTGTACATGAATCTTTAATGTGGTATCATATATGTCTACCATTTGTCTTTTTCATTAATGTATTATATCTTTATAATGGAATATTTTAGCTCCGGGCTCTATTGCCCCTTCAACCAGTACATGCCAAATTATAAATGAATCCTGCTGGCCTTTAAAGTGTCTTTATGGGACAGTTTCCCAATTGTCAAGTGTTGGGTATTTGGGCTATTGCCATTTGCTTTTTTTTTTTTTTTTTTTTTTTTGCTTTGTGTCTGAGATTGAGTTGATCTCTCTTTTGAATGTGAAAGTTGAATTTCGAATGTGGTGGTTTCTTACAAATGACCAAACAGAAAATTGTGGCTAGATTAATTGAGAACTGTCGTGTTCCATGTATTAAAGCCATTAAGCTTTTTATATTCCATTCTTTGTCCTGCCCCTGGATGAGTCATTTTGGGGAGACGAGGACTCTTAATCTTCTGCTTCCATTAAAGAAGAATTGTGGTATTTAACCCATTTGATTCCTGAGTATAAAGATGGGATGATTCCTTTAAACTTTGACTGACTTGTATAAAATGTCTGGCTAGGTTTAGGTTCTTGCCATATTTCTCATACACTTTGGGCAGTGGTATATTTGATGAGTAATGTATGTGAGTGTTTCTGAGATGTTTGTCCCTGTTTTCTTTCAAGAGAATGTTCTGTGTGCAAAGTACAGGCCACATAATGTCTGCCTGTTGGAGATTTGGAAACTGCTTTCCCAGATCTGTATTGTATTTAGTAGGTAAGAGGGTCAGTTTCTTTTCCCCATTGTGTGTTGATAATCTATACACCATCTGTTGGGGCTAGGGTGTTATTAAAGGGAGCTCCTTCTCCTGTGTACAAGGGGGAGGACCTTAGGGAGGCTAAGAGGAGAGAAGCATTTCCTTTGATGAAGTCACATCCTGCCTATGAGCCCACTGATGCTGTAACATTGGCCTGAAAATTAGAGAATGTTCTTTAAAAGTTATTCTCTGGCTGTCAGTACAAAACATGATTGTATCAACTCTTGTAATGTTTGTTTGACCCTTATGGAAAGTATAAATCCACAAAACTTCTTTCCCAGAGAACTGAGAATCTGTCCTGGAATAAACCTTGTACAGTTGAGTGGACATGGATAAGCAACAATTTGTTACTTTGCTGGATTTGTTCCTTGGTAATTGTTTTGTGTGTCTTCCTGTAAATATTTATGATAATCTGTTTATATCATTTTGTAAATCATTGATATTGAATTGAGTAGAAAAATAAATAGACAATTTTTTAAAATGGGACCTATTAAATGAAATATATGTGTCTACAGGGTCAATTATTTAACTTCTGGGGGGTGTGTGTGTGCGTGCTTGTGCGCACCTGTGTTTCCTTAGCCATTTCAATTTAGTTTCAGAGTTGTTGCTTATAAAACCTGAAAAGCCTTAACTTCATGAGAAATCAGCTTTTGCTCTTAACATAGACTAATTTGATGAGTTTAATGGTAACTCTAAGGGGCCTGAATTCTAAAAGTCTCTTTCTTTGTTTTCTTGGCTGTCTTTCTTCCAAAACTAAACAAAGGGTGCAAGTGCTGAAAGCCATCTCTTAACAGAGGTTTCGTTTCTTGCCAAAATAGTGTTTCCAAATGGATCATATTCCCCCAGGCTAACAGTTATGTCTATCAACTTTACTTAAATTAGTTGAACTTCACCTCTAGGTAGTTGAGGTACTAAAGCCCTCAAACTCTCCCTCTCTTGCTCTTCCAACCCATAGTCATCTTTCTTTAAAATCAAATAGCTTAAAACAAAGATGGCTTTCATTCATCAGTTAACAGTTCAACTATTCTTATCAAGCTGCTGACCATTTTTAAATAAGCATAATTATTGTTGTTTTGAGGGACAAGAAAGGGGATGGGCAAACACATGCCCCTATGGTTCTCAGTCGTGCTCCTAAGCAGCCTTGGCGGTTGCTATAGTGATGTGCAAGTTGATGGGGAGCTAGCTAATCGTTCAAAAACATTCACTTAGTGGCTATTATGGCACAACTATTAGAAATAAATGAAACTATGAACAAGACAGTTCCTGCCCTCAGGACTTTATAATCTCATGCAGTGGCATTAATTGAAACTTGGTGTGTGTTCACAATCATTGGGGGTGCTTAGTACATGTACAGAGTCTGGGCTCCACTTCAGTGCAGATTCTGCTTCAAGAGGTCGGGCTGCTTCCCAAGAGATGTAGTTTTTAACAGAGTCTACGCAGGTGGTCTGAGAATCACACTGTGAGAAGGGTTTTTTCTAGATCGGGGGTTCTCATACTTCAGCATGTGTCAGAATCACTTGGAGAGTTTCTGATCAGTAAGTTTGAGGTGGTGCCCAAGAATTTGCATTTCTAACAAGTATCCAAATGATGCTGCTAGTCAGGAGACCATACTTGGAGAACCACTATTCTAGTGGATTGCTCATGTGGTATTCTCTTAGATAAGTGTCTGAAGCATATGAACTATCATTTGCTATAGAGGTCTTCCATCTGATTCATTTCATGAAAAGCTTGAAGAATATAGTTAGGTCCATAGGTAATGTAGGAATGCTGACAAATATTCAGTTCATATGCTTATCTTGAAATTGCAACAGGTGACATGACATGAGTTGCTTTTTCACCCCATTATGTGCTGGTGCTTGTTCCCTTTAACTAAATTTCTGTCTTTTGGGCACTTCCCATTCTTTAGAATGAGCTTTGCCTTTCATCATTAAACACAGCATGTCCTTAGATGTCCTGGTGCTAGCCCACTTTGTCACCTGCCTTGTTTAGCAGAGGTGTGTGGCTGCACCTTGCCCTCAAGTGCTCATGTTCTCCCTGCACACACATATTTTACCAGAATCTGTTGAGTATGCCTTATAAGTGGTCCTGGCGGTAAAGTGGTTCTGGAACCTCCTGTCGGATATCTCTGGCAGAGAAATGTTGGAAGATGACCACTAAGGTCACAGACCTTTACCTTGATAGTCTTTTGAAGATATGTTGACTCTTGGTTGATTTATCCTTTTACCTCTCCATCCATTATTAAGAGTGGTCTATAGTCTTGAAAAAATATTAAACACTAGTCTCTTACCAACTATCTAGGACTCTTAGTTGCTGTCTAGGACTCTTAGTTGCAAGGACACTCTTAGTTGAACTTCACCTCTAAGTAGTTGAGGTACTAAGGCCCTCAGACTCAAATTAGCTTAAGCATAGAACGGAGAGTTGATCTTGAGGGCACAGGAAAGTCTAGGTGAGCATAAATGTAGATTTGCTTCTAGGCCCCATGAGGAACCTGGAAAGCTTTCAGAATCTCTAATTGGCTCTTCTCTGCTTCTTTCTGCATCAATGCTTCATTTTCTCTCCCTGCCCATTGGCTTTCTCCCACTCCCTCCAGCTGCCCTCTAGCTCCTGAGTTTATATATAATAGACTGGTCAGCTGTTTATGAATGCCAACTAAATTCCTGATTGAAGGAAATTAGCCCAAATGGATCAAATGTCCAAGAGGTTAATTAGGCTTGAGGGACAAGGTCGTGCAATGCCAACATGGCTTCTGAGGGCCTGCCTTTGTTGACTGGGATGAGGTAGAGGGTAGGGGCAGTTCCCAGAGCCTCCCAGGATAGAAGACAACATTTGGGGTTCAGGACCTGCAAACAAGAGCTGGTAAATTTCCTTGCTTTGGGTTGGGACCCCAAAGTGCAAAGGATGAAAAGGAAGGAGATTTCACAAACTTTACTTGAGTTAGAATCCTCATTAAACTGGACTGAGAGGATCTCTGCCAGTATTTCTAGGCCCTGGCAGAAGCTATCATAAGTCCTCTCTGGAGGAAAACAATACCCTTGGCCTCAGTTATTTCTACAAACAAGTTTTGAAATACAATGTCTGCACACAGTTGAAAATAACCAGGCACAGGAAAAGACAACACAACATGAGTGAGAACCAATAAAAGCAACATACGATAGATAGATCCTCAGGGACTCCAGATATTAGAGTTACCAGAGATTTTAAAATAATTATGATTACTAGGTTCAGTGAGATTAAAACATGAAATTCTAATTCATCAGAGAACTGGAAACTACATATATACATATACTATAATTTGTGTTTATTTATAAAACATAAAATCTGAAAAAGAGCCACAGAGAAATTCCAAAACAGAAAAATAGAATAAAATTAAGACATCAATGGATAGGTTTAACTGCAGATTAGATGTAGCTGAAGAAAATGATTTGGGAGATAGGTCAGAAGAAACTGTCCAGAATAAAGTATGGTAAGTCAAAAATACTAAAATGCAGAAGGCAGGTTAAGACAGATGACACGAAAAAATTTATAAGTGTAATTGGAATTCTGGAAGGAGAGGGAGATCTAATGCAGCAGAAGAGTTTTGAAGATTTAACAGCAGAGAACTTTTTCCAAACTTGTTGAGACATCAAGCCACAGACTGAAAAAGCTTTATGAACCTTAAATGGATAAATAAAATAATCCACACTGAGTACATCATAATAAAGGTGCTAAAAACCAAAGTCTTAAAAGTAGTTAGAAAAATGACCACTTTCAAATGAGCAGCAATTAGTTAACTTCTCAACAGAAACAACTGAAGACAATGGAATGGAAATTTTGAAATGCTGAAAGGAATCTACTAACCTAGGATTTCATACCCAGCATTAATCTTCAAAAATGGTGGGGAAATAAAGACATTTTCAGACAAAGGAAAGCTGAGAGATTTCATCAACAGGCCACACAAGAATAGACGTGTTGAAAATAAAAGGATAGGAAAAGACAAAAATGCAAACACTAAAAGAAAGCTGGTATAGCCATTTAAGTTTTCAACAAAGTATACTTTAAGGCAAAAAGCCTTACTCGGCCAGGCATGGTGGCTCACACCTGTAATCGTAGCACTCTGGGAGGCCGAGGTAGGAGGATCGCTTGAGGTCAGGAGTTCGAGACCAGCCTGAGCAAGAGCGAGACCCCGTCTCTACTAAAAATAGAAAAAATTAGGCGGGCGTGGTGGCATATGCCTGTAGTCCCAGCTACTTGGGAGGCTGAGGCAGGAGAATCGCTTGAGCCCAGGAGTTTGAGGCTGCAGTGAGCTATGATCATGCCACTGCACTCTAGCTGGGGCGACAGAGGGAGACTTTGTCTCAAAAACAAAACAAACAAACCAAAAAAACCCCCCAAAACAAAAAGCCTTACTAGAGATAAAGATTATTCAAAATAATAGAAGGTTCAGTTCATGAGAAGGATACAGTTCTAAATGTTAATGCACCTAATAACATAGCCTCCAAGTACATAAAGCAATATGGGCAGAAGATGAATAGGCACTTCAAAAAGGATTTTGTGCACGCATCAGAAGGGCTAGAAATAAAAAGAGTGATGATAACAGATATCGATGAGGATGTGGAGCAACTGAAACTCTCGTATAACTACTGGAAGGAGTGAAAAAATTGGCAATATCTACTAAAGCTAAACATGTGCCTACCTTGTGACCTATCAATTCCACTAATTGATAAATGCCCAAGAGAAAGGAGTGCATATCCCCACCAAAGTCATGTTTACAAGGATGCCTATAACAGGATTTTTCACAGTAGCCCCAAAATTGGAGACAGTGGAAATGTCCAGCCTCTAATCCCAGCACTTTGGGAGGCCAAGGTGGGAGGATTGCTTGAGGCCAGGAGTTTGAGACTAGTGTGGGCAACATAGTTAGACCCCGTCTCTAAAAAAAATTTTTTTTTAATTAGCTGGATGTGGTGGTGCACGTTGGCCTATAATCCCAGCTACTTGGGAGGCTGAGGCAGGAGGATCGCTTGAGCTCAGGAGCTCTGGGTTACAGTGAGCTATGATCGTGCTCCTGCACTCTGGCCTGGGTGACAGAGCAAGACCCTGTCTTTTAAGAAAAGAAAAAAAGGAAGAAAAGAAATGTCCATCAACAACAGTAGAATAGATAAAAAATTGTGCTATACTTTTACAATGCAATGTTATATAGCAATCAAAAGAATGAACTGCTATATGTGATGTGGGTGGAGTTCACAGACATCATATTAAGCAAAAGAAGCCAGACAAAGGAATATATACTGTATGATTGCATTTGTGCGCATTTCAAGGACAGTTAAAACTTAATGGTAATAAAAGAATAGTGGTAATGATGCAGGAGGTAGCATGTTGACTTGGAAGGGCATGAGGAAAACTTCTGAGGTGCTAGAAATGTCCATATCTTGATTTGGGTTGTGTAGGTGTATACATATAAAAATTCGTGGAACTGTATATGTAAGATTTGTGTGTTTTATGTTTGTTATGCCTTTATTAAAAATACATAAAAACAGACAGAACCATAAGGAGAAGTAGACAAATTCCCAATTGTAACAAGATATTTTACATACCTATCTCAATAACTGATAGAACAAGTAGGTTTTAGAAATCAGTAAGGATGTAGAATATTTGCATGACATAATCAGCAAACTTGATTTAACAGACTGACTTATAAGGAACACTGCACCTGACCACTAAAGTACTGGTGTTCTTTTCAAGTTCGTGTTGAATGTTTACAAATCTGGCCATAGGTTGGTCCATAAAGCAAGTCTCAACAAATTTCAAAGGATTAAAATCATTTAAAGTATGTTTGTCTATAAGGCAATTTAAGTAGAGTTCAATTAAAAATGATAATTAAAGTATTCCATATGTTTTAAAATTAAGAAATACATTTTTAAGTCACCCACAGGTCAATGAAGAAATTACATAGGTAGAAATATTTTTCAATAATAATAAAATTACATGTTGAAATTTATGAGATATAGCTAAAGCCATGCTCAGAGGGAAATTTATACCCTTAAATGCATATATTAGAAAAGAAGAAAGGCTGGACATCAGTGAGCTAAGTATCATCTCAAAACGCTAGAAAATTGATTTAATCACTTTAATGTTTACCACTTCCTTACCTATTCAGTACACATGTCGCAATGTATGATAATTACCATTTACTTGCTCTCTTTTCCAGGGGTCGATGAGTTCCTTGGGTTCAGGGATCTTGTCTTATTCTTTATATCCCTAGTGCCTATTAAAGTACCTTGTACATGGTTGATATTTGTTTGAACTGAATTGAACTCATCATCAGTGTCTTAGGGCTGTTATACATCCAGGGTCTTAGACTCAAGTGTTTACAAAAGCCGGACAGGTGAGGAGACAGGTAAGGGCCTCCCGTGGGAGGCAAACTGGGTGGGGAACGCAGCCAGCTGGAGAGCACGTGCCTGGTCTACACAGACCACACTGCTGTGGCTTGGCCCCAGCTGGTTGTTGCAGTGGGAGAGTGGTGGACTTGTGTGGCTAGATCTCCCCATTGGTTTATAGGAAAGCAGAGGTTTGGATTTTGATATGAAATCTCCCTGTTTAAAGTGTTGGCAACAAAATTTAAAAAAAAATACAGTGAGTTCCAAACCAAACGACACAACTCCATGACCACCGGTTTGCAACCTGTTTTATTTCACACCTTAAGAGGTGGGAATATGTTTTATATCTAAATATCCCAGCCAATGGTCTCTTGAGCGGCTTCTTCCATCGGGCATATTTCTGCTTGAAGAAAAGGCTCCTGACAGCTTCCTAATTGGATTTCTGGGCCGTGTCTGTAAGGAGTTTGCAGGGTTTTTAAAGCCTTCTTTGTAGTTGGCTGTTTACTCCAGCTGAATCAGACATGTGCTCCCAGAGAATTTTTTTCTTCCTTTTGTTGTAACATTCTTAATGATGCATTCTGACTTTTTCACTCTGTTTTCTACACATTTGTCACCACTTCTGCTTTTGGATCTTCATGCTGGAAAATCTGAGGCTTACATGGAAGATTGATTTTTAATACCCCTTGTTTTGTTTTTCTGCTATAACATTTGCATGCAATTATGACATTTTAAAAATAGGAGACCACGGGGCTTGAAAAAAGAATCTTCTGGGCAGATGAGCAAATGGAAAGGCCGGCCTTTAATTTTGTTAACATCCCAATTACATCGTGGTAACCCTTGTGACGATTTCTGTCCCTTGTAATGCAGCACCTGGTTTTTGTTCCAGGGACAGGGACCAAGCCTTGCTGACTCAACCCTTGCTCAATCATGGGAGAATTGATTGGAAGGCTCATGTTTCCCACTGGCCAGCAGAGGTCACTATTTCAAAGTTGTTAGAGGAAAAATTGTCTACAATCCACACCATTTCCCTTTTGTTTGGGGGAGGTTTTATTCACAGTACTGGTGGGAGATTTTTTTATTCATACCTTTCTGTATTTTCCAAATATTCTACAAAAGTGAATTATTTGTATATATTATGTTGAAAAATGCTGATGCCTTGAGTAGGCTTCTGTGTAGCTAGTTGCTTATGGTGTGATAATAGCTACCATTTATTGAACACCTACTCTGGGCTAGACCCTGTGCTCCACACTCTACAGGCGTTTTCTTCAATAGCCATCTATCTTCCAGGGTTTTTGTGAGGTTCCTTCAGAGGAGCCTGAGGGGAGGAGAAGTGAAATGATTTGCCTAAAGACACACAGCTAATGGAGACAGATCCATACAGGGAGATCCGTCTTCAAAAGCAAGCTCTGAAGTTTCTTGGGAGCTGTATTTCCCAAAGAAGGAATATTTTAGCAGCTTGTAGCAGCAATCACCAAGAATGTATGGGAGGAGCAAAGAATGTATGTATTTTTGAAGCAAAACCTTAGAAATAGCTTGATTGTTTTCCTTTGCAAAATTCAGCTTGCTCTCTGCTTGAAGAAGCTTGACTTTGCTTCTTGGTCTTCTTTGAAAATGGGAAGGGAATTGGGGTATTCTGTCAGGCTTTGCTCCTTCTCCAGATGAAAACAAATATTAGTAATACGTTGTCTCCAAAAATGTCCTGAGCTTAAGACCTATTTAGTGAATAAAGTTTACTAAAAGATTTATTATTTCAGTTTATAAGGCCAAGTGAAAACCTCCTAACTTTAAAAGAAATAGGCTGTTTGTGAATGAAAAGATAAATCTGTTTTAGTGGACTTTTATTTATTCATGTTTTAAAATTAATCACTAGGATTTCCCATAAAGCTGGAGCGTTATGAGAGGACAGCTGTGTTCATCACTGGGTAACGAGTAGTCAGTGTGACCCTGCTCTTCTCACTGAGGTGCTCATGTGGGAACAGTAAGAAAAGGCTTTGTATTTGGGGGGCTACTAAGAAAAGACATTGGATTCTGGAATCTCACAAATTACCCTGGTGTACTGCTGTCCATTATTCCTATCTCAAAAATTTTAATGTTTTGTGGTTGCAATTAACCAAAATAATTATTATTAGAATAGAAAACCATATTGCCTTTTAGATCTTTCTTTCTTTTTTTTTTTTCTGAGACAGGGTCTTGCCCTGTTGCCCAGACTAGAGTGCAGTGGTGTCATCACAGCTCACTGCAACCTCAACTCCTGGGCTCAAGCGGTCCTCCCGCCTCAGCCTCCCGAAATGCTAGGATTACAGGTATGAGCCACCATGCCCGGCTGATTTTTAAGTTTTTTGTAGAGACGGGGTCTAGCTATTGCCAAGGCTGGTCTTGCACTCCTGGGCTCAAGTAATTCTCCTGCCTTGGCCTCCCAAAGTGCTAGGGTTGCAGGCATGAGCCACCATGCCCGACCATCCTTTTAGATCTTCTAAGTAAACTGATAAGAAGAAGCTGGCTTCTTGTTGTCAGCAAATATTTAAGAAGTTTTCACAAGGATAGCAAGTGGCTCCAATAGCAATATTTGTATGTGGTACAAAGGCTTTGTCAACGATATATGTGTACCTGGATTTCAATTACAGACAATGTGATATGGTTTAAAGGGCACAGGTTTAGCATTCATTTACCCACCTGTTCAATCAGTGGATACGCATTGAGCACCTCCTGCGTGCTAGGCACTGTTCTGGGTGCTGGAAACACAACAATGGACACCACAAGCGAGCTTACCGTTCTAGTGTGTGCAGAGAAATAATGTAAACCAACACCATGTGGTGGTTTGTGCTCTGAAGAATAGGTAGGGAGTAGATTGTAGAGTGGCATTCTATTTTAGATAGGGTGGTCAGGGAAGGTCTCCCTTACAAAATGACATTTGATCAGAGGCCTGAACGAGGTAAAGGAGAGAATATGTGGATACTTGAGGGGGGAGTCCCAGAAAGCAGAGGGGTCCCGAGGCAGGAGCATGCCTGATAAGTTCAAGGGACAGCAAAGAGGGCAGGGCAGCTTGGCCCGGCGGGTGAGGTGGAGAGTGGTAGCGAGGTCAGAGATGTAGGAGGGGAACAGATCATGTCAGGCTGGATAGGCTGTGGGAAGGACTTTGCTGTCACTCTGAGCAGGGTAGCCATTGGAAAGTTCTGAGCAAGGGAGTAACATGGGCCAACTTACATTTTAAAAAATTAAATCTGGCTGTTCCATGGAAAGCAGACTGGGGAGAGGGGGTGGCAGGAAAGAATAAAAGCAGGGAGACTAATTAGGAGGCTACTGCTGTGAAGCAGATGAGAGAGGATGGTGGCTGGGCCTGGAGTGATAGCAGTGAAGGGCACGAAGTAGACAGATTGGTCTACTTTGAAGGAAGAGTTGATAAGAATTGCTAGTGGGATGGTCGTGGGGTATGAAAGAGAAAGTCATTAGTACTGACTCCAGGGTTTTTGGCCTGAGTGGCTGGCGGAATGGAATTGCCATTTACTGAGATGGGGGAGGGATGGAGAAGCAAGATGAGTTAGTTATGTTTGGCTGCATACACGTGAAAACTCAAAATAATAAGTTTTTTTTTTAAAGTAATACCATAATTCATTTTCTTTCTCACATAAAGAAGATCCAGAAATAAGCCATCCAGCAATGGTATGGGGACTCCTTGAGGTTGTCAGGGATTCGGGCTCATTCTAGCTCTCTACGTAGTTAGCCCCAAGGTGTGGTCCTCATCCTCATGGTCCCACATGGCTGTTAGAACTAGAGCCCTTGTGTCTTCCTTCCAGGCAACAGGAAGAAAGAAGGTGTATTCCCTCCTTTTTAAGAAGACTTCCTGAAGTCCACACACTCACGCTGACATCCCATTGGGCAGAGTGTAGTCACGTGGCAACATCTGTTTGTAAGGGAGTCTGGGAAATGTCTTTTAGAGGTTGAGCGTAACCCCTTAATAAAATTGGGGTTCTGTTACTGGAGAGAAAGGAAACAATTAATATCAAGGTAGGCTGCCAGCCATCTCTTTCCTAGAGTTTGGTTTTGGAAGAAATGAATTCTAGTCTTATCTCTGGCACTAGCCAGCTCTGTGACCTTGAGCTAAGATTCCATATCACTGAACTTCTATTTCAGCTGCAAAATCACAGAATTGGATTGAATGATCTTTAAGTTCCCTTCTAATTGTAACATTGCATGAATGTTTGAATTTGGAATACAGTAAGGTAAGTATGGGTTCCATAAAAGAGATAAAAAATCTTTGAAGAAAGGATTATGCAAGATGTCTATTAAATGTCTTAAAACTGATTTTTGTAATTGAAAGATTCAAACTTACTTATGAATACAATTTCATTCTTCTGTTTTTCAAAATGCTTTCTGCATATAGGTATAGATGATTTTAAGATGCGCCTGAAAAGAAGCATACGAATTATGTAATACTAGTGTGTACTGGGTGACCTTGCTATTCCTCTTGTAAGAAACATTTTTAATAATGCAAATAATCAGCTATTCCAGTCCTTACTCCATATATGCATTTGTTTCATCCTCATTTACCAGTTTTTTGATCTGTTGAATCAATTTGGTACATGGGTTGAAATCCGCAAACTACTGAACATCTCCCATGCACACGAAAAGTCCCTGCCTTCAAAGGGTCTGAAGTGGTAATACAGTAAGTACACAAGTAGGTGTGTAACACGGCAGAGTAAGTGCTCTGAGAGGAGCCATGACTTAGAGTTCACAGGAAGGAGTTATGACAGTGGCTTTGTGTGCTTGGTGTTTGGTTGGGAGGGAAGCCCTATTTGGAGAAGGGGCCCTTTGGAGATCTGGGTGGGCTGGGGTGGGAGTGGCCAGCCAGGAAGGCATTCTAGGCAAAAGGCGAGGAAGAGGCAGGTGACAGAGAATGGTCCAGTCCAGCTGGAGATGAGGTCTGGTGACACAATGGAAAGATTATTGTATTTAGGGTTAAGCAGACCTAGGACTGAAGCCTGAACCTGCCACTTGCTAGCTCTGAGACCTTGAGCGAATCGCTTAACCTCTTGGATCTCATTTTCCACATCTATAATAGGAGGCCATACTACCATCTTCGTAGGATTGTTGTCTGTATTGAATGTATGTACACAGTGTCATCTGCAGTAATATATGTCAAAACACCTGCCACAGGGCATGGTACTATGCACTTCCGTCAATAACAGGCCCCTTCTCACATAGCGATGACCAATATTGTCCCTTATAATTTTTTAAGCTGTCAAAGCTTGTTGTCCTCATTAGCAGCATTTGACATGCATATTAAGCTTGATTCTGTTTCCCTACAAATACATTGACATGCTGAAAACCAATTTAAGTTTCTATAGAAAAGCAATTGCATAGTAATGAATGTGAGGAAGGAGTATAACTTCATGGCCTGGGAATTGTGACATCATCTTTGCCTCTCACATCCCTTGCATCCCTCGCGCCCCCATCACCCAGGTGTGTCGAGTTTGCTCAATAAAGCTACCTTCCAGCCACTTCTCTGTCTCCAAAACCTGGGCCCAGGGGCCAGGCTCTCAGCATCTATCCTTGGGACTTCTGACGGTTCTTCCAGCTTCTACTCTTGCCTCTTTCTCAGCCCATTTCCCACATGACAGCTGGAATGCTGTGTCAGTCTCCAGCTAAAATCCTCCATTTCTTTAGGATCCAGCCCTTGCCCTCCCCCAGTCTCCTTGGCGTCCTCCTGCCCCTCACCCTGTGGCTCCGGCCACACTGCCCTTCTTTAGCTGCCTGAAAGGGTTCTTAGTTCCTCTGGTTTCGGGGCTTTTGCACATATGCCTCTATCTAGCCGGAAAGCTTTCCCTCAGCTCCACAGCCAGTAACTTCTCTTAGATTCCAGGTTAATCATCACCTCCACAGGAAAGCCTTCCTTGACCCTGTAGATGGGGCTGGGTCTCCGATCCCCCTCCCCACTTCTCAGGAGCATTCTCCCTCAGGGTCTTGTCATTGCTTGTGATGATGCAGTTGAATACTCTGGTCCACCATCAGTCAGAAACTCCATGAATCCCTGACACCTAGGACAGTGCCTGGTATGTGGTAGGTACTCAACCAATATCGTTGGATGA
This sequence comes from Daubentonia madagascariensis, assembly GCA_023783475.1. Lineage (NCBI taxonomy): Eukaryota > Metazoa > Chordata > Mammalia > Primates > Daubentoniidae > Daubentonia > Daubentonia madagascariensis. The sequence goes on from JAKFHU010001129.1 coordinate 5,391,762, forward strand.
GAATAAAGACTGCTCTGGGATATAAACGCCAGTGCTTCCTCCTTACACTCTTAGCCATTGACTTTTGACCTCTCTGAATGAGGTTTTGGAGGGCCTGCACCTCCTTCGGTAAGTTCTTAATCCACTATTCAAGCATCATTTACTGAGTGTGCATGGGCACCAGGCACGTGCTTGGTCCTGGGGCTACAGTGGCTAATAAACAATTCCTGCCCCCGAGGAGCTCTGGCATGCTGAAGGCTTTAAGCTAGAAGAGCAACGTGGTTGGATCAGTGATTTAGAAAGAGCACTCTGGCTGCAGGGAGAATGGACAGAGGGGCCAGGCTGGAGGCAGGGAGACCAGATGGGAAGTTGGTCCAGTGATTCGGGCTAGAGATGATGAAGCCTCACGCACTGCTGCCATGGAGCAGGGTGCAGGAGCAGTTACTGACGGTGCTTAGGACGTAGGAATCACAGGCCTTGGTGTCTGACGGGGGGAGGAGAAAATGAGCCTAGGATGGATAACCCCTGGGATCTTGGCTTGGTGCTATCATCATTCACATAAGAGAAAACACCAGATGAGGAGGGGAGAAGCAGGAAACTAGTTTAGTAGAACTTGGCTTCCCAAGCCATTTAATTTTCCATTTCTGGAGGAATTCTGATTAACCTAAAGTTTCATTCAGAAGAGACTCTACTTTTAGAAATAATCAAGTTGACTCTTTTGTGTTAGATTGTATAGATCCTTCTGCCAGTACCACACTGGCTTGATTACTGTAGCTTTGCACTGAGTTTTAAAATCAGGTAGTGAATTCTCCAACTTTGTTCTCTTTCAAAATTGTTTTGGCTATTCTAGTTCCTTTGCCTTTCCAAATAAATTTTAGGATTGGCTTGCTGATTTCTATGAAATTCTGCTAGGATTTTGATTGAAGTTATGTTGAATCTTTAGATTGATTTGGGGCAAATTAATGTCTTAACAATATTGAGCATTCCAAATTATGAACGTAGTATACCTTTTCATTTATATAGGTCTTCTTTGATTTCTTCCATCAGTGTTTTGTGGTTTTCAGCATACAGATTCTACATGTATTTTGTTAGATTTATATCTAAGTATATTATTTTTCAGTGCTGTTATAAATGGTACTTTAAAAATTTTAATTTCTAATTGTTTATTGCTAGTGTATATAAATACAATAGCCTTTTTAATATTAAACTTACTGCATAAGTTGTATACTGCAACTTTTATAAACTCATTTATTAGTTCTAGGAGTTTTTTTTTTTTTAATTTTTGGTAGATTCCATGGGATTTGCTACACAGACAACCATGTCAGTTGCCAATGGAGAATTTTATTTCTTCCTTTCCAACCTGTATGCCTTTTATTCTTTTTCTTACCTTAAGGTACTTGCTAGGATGTCCAGTGTGCTGTTGAATAGGAATAGTGAAAGTAGATATTCTCACCTTGTTCCTGATCTTAGGGGAAAGCATTCAGTCTTTAAGTGTAGTGGTAAATGTGTGATGTTAGCTATAGGTTTTGGTGGGGTTTTTTGTTTTGTGTTTATGTTTTTTGTTGTTGTTGTTAGATACCCTTTATCTAGTTAAGAAAGTTCCCTTATATTCCTAGTTTAAATTGGTTCATATTTTCTAATCATATATGAGTTTTTATCTAAAACATCCTTAGTTGCCCTTTCTGACTATGCTCCATACTGGGATTCTTCAGGGTTTTTGTTTGCGTGTTTGTTTTGTTTTTTGAGACTGGGTCTCACTCTATTGCCAGGCTAGAGGTCAGTGGCATTATCATAGCTCACTGCAATGCAACCTCAACTCCTGGGCTGAAATGATCCTTCTTCCTCAATCTCCCAAGTAGCTGGTGCCACTATGTCCCGCTGATTTTTTTCTGTTTTTTGTAAAGACAGGGTCTCACTATGTTGCTCAGGCTGGTCTCAAACTCCTGGGCTCAAGTGATCCTCCTGCCTCAGCCTCACAAAGTGCTGGGATTACAGGCATGAGCCACCATGCTTGGCCTGTTATGTTTTGTTTTTAGAAGAGCATCTTTGGGTTATAAGGTTAACGCTAGAAATGGTGGGAGAAGTAAGTTGGGTGTCTAATCAATTATCATCATCATCTCTCATTTTCCAGTTGATTTTATCTTTTTCGCCTTTGCGTTGAGTCTCTATGGAAGCCCTGGTGGGTCAGGCATTATCATCTTTATTTGGCAGGTGCAATAATCAGGACCCAAGCATGGTGATTTGCCTGTCCCTCAGCTTGATAGCACCAGAGCCACAACCGTTATAGAAGCTGTTCTATGGACTGTCCCCAATGAATGGCCCCAAAGTGCAGTGAAGGAAGCCTAGGCTTTGAACTGAGGCTCTATTTTATTTTCATTAAGTTAAAAAAATATTTTTATCGCAGTGAAATGCACATAACACAAAATTAAGCATTTAAGAGTGAATAATTCAAGCTGGGTGCTATGGCTCGTTCCTGCAGTCCCAGCTACTCAGGAGGCTGAGGCAGGAGGATCCCTTGAGCCCAGGAGTTCGAGGCTGCAGTGAGCTATGATGGTGCCACTGCACTCTAGCCTGGGTGACAGAGTAAGACCCTACCTCTAAACAAAAGGGGGAGGGAATAATTCAGTGGCATTTAGTGTATTCATAATGTTGTACAACCACCACCTCTATCAAGTTCCAAAGAATTTTTATTCCTCCAAAAGGAAAGCCATACCCATATAGCAGATACTCCCCACTGACCCCACCCCTAACCCCTGGCAACCACCCATCTGCTTTTTTGTGTCTGGATTTGCCTGTTCTGGATATTTCATATAAATGGAATCATACAATATGTGACCTTTTGTGTCTGGCTTATTTCACTTAGCATGTTTTTAAGGTTTATCTGTATTGTAGCATCTATTGATACTTCATTCCTTTTATGGCTGAATAATATTCTACTGCATGTATATACCACAATTTATCTATTCATCTATTGATGAACATTTGGGTTGTTTCCACCTTTTGGGTATTGCAAATAGAGCTGCTATGAACATGCATGTACATGTATTTGTTTGAGTACTTGTTTTTAATTCTTTTAGCTATATATCTAGGAGTGGAATTGCTGGGTCATATTGTAATTCTATGTTTAACTTTTTGAGGAGTCATTGAACTGTTTTCCATAGTGGCTGAACGATTTTACATTCTCGCCAGCAATGTATGAGGGTTCCAATTTCTCCACATCCTTGCCAACACTCATTTTTTTTTTCAATTATAGCCATCCTATTGAGTGTGAAGTGATATCTCATTGTAGTTTTTTTATTTAAAAAATTTTTTTAGACACAAGATCTTACTATGTTGCCTAGGCTGGATGGAGTGCAGTGGCTATTCACAGGTGCAATCTTAGTGCAGTATAGCCTTGAATTCCTGGCCTCAAACGATCCTCCCACCTCAGCCTCCTGAATAGTTGTGACTACAGGTACATGCCACCACCCAGCTCACTGTGGTTTTGATTTGCATTTTTCTAATGACTAATAACTGAGCATCCTTTCCTGTGCTTTTTGTCCATTTGCATATCTTCTTTGAAGAAATGTCTATTCAATGCCTTTGCCCATTTTTTGATTGGGTTGTGTTTTGTTGTTGAGTCATATGAGATCTTTATACATTCTGGATACTAGACCCATATCAGATCTATGATTTGCATATATTAATATTTTCTCCCATTCAATAGGTTGTCTTTTCACTATCTTGATAATGTTCTTTGATGCACAAAAGTGTTTTTTTTTTTTTAAAAGACTGGGTCTTGCCCTGTCACCTAGGCTGGAGCGCAGTGGCATGATCATAGCTCAGTGCAAGTCTCAAACTCCTGGGCTCAAGCGAACCTCCTGCCTCAGCCTCCTGAGAAGCTGTGACTACAGGTACACACCACCATGCCTGCCTAATTCTTTTTCATTTTTTTATAAAGATGAAATCTCACTATGTTGCCCAGGCTGGTCTCTAACTCCTGGGCTCAAGCAATCCTCCTATCTCAGACTTCTGAGTCACTGGCTTGAGCCACTGCACCCAGCTCAAAAGTTTTTAATTTTGATCAAGTCCAATTTTTTTCTTTAGTTGTTGATATGTTTTGTGTCATATCAAAGATCCATTGCCACATCCAAGGTCAAGATTTACTCCTAAAAAAAAGGAAGATTTACCCCTGTGTTTTCTTCTAAATGTTTTATGGTTTTAACTCTTATATTGAGGTTGTTGGACCATTTTGAGTAACTTTTTGAAGTATATGGTGTGAGGTAGGTGTTCAACTTCATTATTCTGCATGTGGATATCCAGTTGTCCCAATACCATTTGTTGAATAAACTATTCTTTCCTTAATGAGTAGTCTTGGCACTCTTATTGAAAATTGGTTGGCCATAGATATATGGGAGGCAGACACTCTTGACTAGAAGAACTATGGCAAATCACTTAATTCTGAACTTTTATTTTCTCACCTATAAAATGGAGATGAAAACCTCTTTAGCTTAGAGTTGTTGTCAGGATTAAATGAGATAACATACGGAGAGTGTCAGCCATAGTACCTGGCACATGGTAGGTGCCCTATGAATGTTGACTCTTTCCTTGCTGCAAGAAATAAAGGCAGGGTAAGCAGTGTAACATCCATCACCTCTATTCCTTCTCCTTCCTCATGTCTCCAGGACACAGGAGACCATAAACATAGAAATGTCTATTTTTACCTCAATCATTTGCTTACACCCCTGGACAAAGATAGTGGTAGGGGAGAAGTCTTGACAGGGTGAGGAAGCACTTAGCTAGAAATGCAGGCAAGCAAATGAAGTAGTGGTGAGCTCTAATAATTCAATCAGCATTCAGTAAACATTTACCTAGTGCTGACTTTCTGCAAGAATCTCTTCTAGGTTCTGGAGATACAAAGGCAAAAGGCTGCCCTTGACCTCACAGAGCTCTCAGTCTAGAGGGAAAGACAGACTGTTAGACAGGCAGTTATAAAACAATGTAATAAGTTCTGAGATAGAATGAAGCAGAGGGCTGAGAGAGAATGCAGGATGAAAATAATTCTCACCAGATTCAGGGAAGGCTTCTGGGAAAAAGTGTGACACATGGGCTGGGTATTAAATGATTCATAGGAAGAAGTATGCAAGGTAGGCAAGAGGGAAAAGAGTCAGTGTAGAAGACCATATACAAAGCTATGAAGGTGTGAATATCTGTTCTGGGTTCTAGGAGATGAAAACTATTCCAGGGTGTTTGGAACACAGGGTAGGGTTGAGAGCAGGGTGATAAAATGGTTTGACTTTATTTAGATGGCCATTGGGAGCTGTTAATGAGATTTAAAGAAGGAGGTGCCATGGTCAGATTTATATTTAGAGACTGATGGGGAGACCAGTGTGGAAAATAGATAATTGGGAGGAGGCTGAGGATGGAGACAAGGAGAAGAACTTGGAAGAAATGTAGTGAGGATGGAGGGGAGGGGGATTGTTAGGTAGATTTATGGCTCATCAGATATGGGAGTGTGAGAGAAGAGGGGCCAAGGATGATTCTCAGATTTCTGACTTGGGGGACTTGACCATGGGGCCATTCATCCAGGTAGGGACATAGGAGTGAGGAGCAAAGTCAGAGAAGAAAAAAAATGATGTTTGCTTTTGCACATGGATCCAGATGGAGATATCAATAGACAGACTGTATGTGGGACTGGAGTGTAAATGAGAGTTTGAGTTGGAACATGGGTTAGTGTACAAAGCACACATTACTGTCTAGCCTGTTAAAGTGAGAAGCAGGTTTGACTTGTTTCATTTTGTTTCATTCTTGACGATTAAATATTAATGAGTTTTATTTTAATACCAAAAGTATAAAGAAAAAAAAAAGCCCATAATCCCACTGCTCAAATAACCCCTATTGAAAGGGAGGGAGGATAATATATATTGTTAGAAAATACACAGTTCAGAAAAGTATAAAACTGAAAAGTGCAGGCCTTCTCCCAGTCCTCTGTTCCCTTAACCACTGTTAACAGTTTCTTGTATTTCCTTCCAGGGAAAAAATGCATATACCTACTGGATACTATATATCCCCAAAGGGGTCCTTCCATATACAGTGTTTAAGAGGTCTGTTTTATTGAGCAGATTAACCTTCTCATCGCTTTGTCAGCCTTCACAAACCCATCTGTCCTGGTGGGGTGGACCTGTGAGCTTACCGAGGGAAAGGCAGGGTCTCTTGTGTCCTTAGCTCAGGTATGGGGGCTGGCTTAGGGTAGGTGTTCAGGAAAGAATTACTGAATGAGCTGTTGCTGCATTTGGAAATTTGGAGAGTCTTTGCTTGCTGGTCCAGTTAGTTAAGTGACTCATTCAGCAAATGTTTTCAGAGTCCTTTCAGAGTGCTGTGTGTGTGTGTGTGTGTGTGTGTGTGTGTGTGTGTTGGGGGAGGGAGGGCAGAGGACTTGGCTCCTGGCCTCACTGAAGGGCAGAACTGAAAAGGCCAGAAATCTTCCAACCTTCTTGCTTTTCGAGGGGAAAACTGAGGTCCAGAATGAGATTATTATTTGCCTAAAGCCACATGGCATGTTGACAGCAGAGCCAGCACTGGGATTTCAGAAGAGTGTGTGTGTGGGGATGTGAGCACGGAGTGGTGTGTTGGAGGAGTTGGTGAGCTGCTCTTGCTCCTTTCTGCCCCTTCCCCTCCTTCCTTAAAAGTAGCAACAATCCCCAACTCCAAATCCCCGGGCAGAGGCCTTTGTGATGTTCTAAGCAGTCCTTGGCCTGTGCGTTATGGGCATGGTTGGTTGATACCTTCTGCCTATTAGAGGCAGCATGGTTGGTGGAGGACAAGGAGCGCTGGCCTCAGAGTCAGGAAGCCTGGTTCCCGGTGCCAGCTCTGCCACCTATCTCCTACCACATTGCTGTGGGCCAGTCACATCCCCTCTCTGAATGTGGAGTGAGTCTAACTAAAACTCCAAGGTCCTTCTTACCATTATTGCTCTATAATTGTAAGATACTATTTTTAATAAATTATAGGAAATAAAATTTTATGATTTTGTGATTCTAAAATCCTGATTTTCCAGACCCTGCTTGGGGTCTCTTATTCTGTGCAGAATCCGGTGTTGTGAACCTGACCTGCTGTGTAGTAGGGAGGGGTTCCATATACATTCTTCAGTTTGAGACCCCGGCCACACAGACCAGACCTCAAAGGAGTGTGAAGCCGGCCAGGACCCTTGGAGCCAGCCCAGATCACCAGCACACAGTGCCCAGGGGTGCCTAGGTGAAATGCAGAGACCATGTCAGGGGCTCTGCTGGATCCTTCAGTAGTCCTGACACACCAGGCCTGGGTGAACATTCCCATTTTACACAGAAGGAAACCGAGGCTCAGAGAGGGGAGGTGAGCCATTGCTTCCAGTCGCAGTGAAGCCTTATTGTTCTTTGTCCAGTGCTCTTCCTGCACTTTGGGCAGGGCCCCCTGAGACACTGCTGTCTGTCAGGGGAGCCCAGAAAGCAGGGGAAACGGGTAGACTCCCCGGAGTAGGTCTCAATTTCAAGATCTGTAAGGATCTCCCGGGGGCTTGCTGAAAACCTTAGCGCTGGGGCCCTAGCCCCTGAAAAACTCAATTGGAATATTTTCTAGTTGGGATCCAGGCATCAGTTTTGTGGGGTTTTTGTTTTGTTTTGTTTTGAACTTCAGAGTTTGAGACCTTCTAGCCTGGACTCTTTCCGGTAGAAAACAACGTATGAAAGCGGGCTGAGAGGCCTGGGTTCGGGCCCCGACTTTGCTGCTAGCTCGCTGTGAAATCTGTGCGAGTTCTCGAGTGAGCGGGATGGATCTACAAGAAAACTTTTCCGGCACTTTCGCATGTTACCTCCGCGTTAGCAGGTATCGCCGTTCCCATTCGACGGAGGAGAAAAGCGAGCTGAGAGGGGAACGACCCTGCCCGAGGCGGGGAGAGGCGGGGACGGAGCCGGCTGGAGCCCGGCTCTCCTGACGCCCCGCACGCTCAGCCAACCCGACAGCACCCAGCCGCTCCTGCCCAGGCGCAGGCCCGCGCTCCTGTCCCGCTCTGCGGCCCGAGGGCGGCGGGCAGCGCGGGGCTGCCGCCGGCCGCCGCCTGTCAAACCCTCCGCCCAGCGCCGCGTCGGCCCCGCCCGCGCCCCCAGGCGAGGAGGCCCCGCCCCCGCGCCGCCATTGGCCTCGGCCGGGCGACCGCGGCGAGCCAGTGGCCCGAGCCGCTGTCGGGCAGCCGCGGGCCCGCCTCCGCCTCCCGGGTGCCGCCCCTCAGGACGAGGCGGCGGCGGCTGCGGCGGCTGCGGGGGCTGCGGCGCCAGTGGAGGCGCGCCGAGCCGTGCGCCCCGCGAGCTGCAGCCGCCGCGGCGAGGTGAGAAGGGGCGCGGCCCGCGGCCGGGGAAGGGGGCGGGCGCGGCGCCCGAGATCCGAGGCTGGCGTCCCAGCGACGCTCGAATCCGGGCGGCTTTGGGATGGCGCGGGGAGCGCCGAGGGGAACGAGAGTTTGGGGGCCCCAGGCCCTCGCCCCGGGGGGGATGATGGGAGGGCCCAGGCTCTGGCGCGGGACCCCCGGCGTGCGCGTGTGGCGAGAGCGTGAGACTGTGCGGCTGGTAGTGGTGCTGAGTATCCGAGCGGGCGAATGAGTGTGTGTGGCACGTCGCGTCCTCGAGTGTGCATTTGCGGGGGGGTGTGGTGTGCGTGGGAGCGGGCTCGCTTGGGCACTACTGACCGCGGGTTTGCGCTCGTGATGGGCTCATTTTCTCCGGTGCGCGTGGGAATGTGCGTGACTTGGGCTGCGTGTGACGGGTTCCCGTCGTGGGAGTGAGCGTCCATCCTCGGACTCCCGTTTTCTGGGGTTGGGTGGTCGTGGGTGAGTCTCCGAGAGTTGCGCCCCGGACCCTTTGGGTTCGCGGTCCTGGGCCTCTGCGCCTAGCCAGGTGCCGGAGCACCCAGGAGGCTCTCAGCCCGTCACCCACCCGGAGCCGTCTCCGCGGCTTCGCGGGAGCACTGCTCTGGGAATCCTCGTTGCCGCCGGCTCCCTGTCCCACTGTGGGATGCGGGGCAAGCGCCCTCCTCGCTCCAAGCCTCAGTTTCCCCATTCGTCCAAAGGGGGGTGGTGGCGGATTTGGGTGGGACGGCGCAGTGGCGGGTGGCGGGTGCCCTCAACAAGCCAGAGAAAGGAGAGCCGCTTCTGCGCCGGGGAGGGGGCTTTTACGTGGGTTCAGGTGCGTTTGATCTCGGCTTGGGATAGGTGGTGGCGCTAATCTATTTTAGAGACGAGGAATAAACCGAGGGGCGGTGACCTGCTTAAACTTCGGCCCCGCGATGAGAGGGGCCGCTTCCCGCATTCTAACGTGCTTGTGCTGTCTCCCCTCCCCAGGAGCCCGGCGCGACCCCCAGCCGTGCACCCCGCCCCGGCGCCATGCATTGCGAGGTGGCCGAGGCACACTCGGACAAGAGGCCCAAGGAGGCCCCCGGTGCGCCCGGTCCCGGCCGCGGGCCCGCCAGCCTCGGCGCGCACATGGCCTTCAGGGTCACCGTGAGCGGTGGCGGCTGCGGGGACAGGGGCCCGCGGGACCTGCTAGCCCGAACGCCCGCGCCGCCGCGCGCGCACAACCTCCTCCGGCCCCGGAGCCCCCGAGACTATGGCCAGTCCAAGGCCGCCGTCGGGAAGGGTGAGTCTGGCTCTGCCAACGTGCCTGGCCGCGGGTGTGGAGAGATTCGGGCTGCCGGGCGTCACCACCGCATGCCTTTGTAGGGATCCTCTGGAGAACTTGGTGGGACTTTTTCCGGAGTTCCTCAGTTTCTCTCTAGTTGTTTGGGACTCGCTTGTCAGGCTGAAAAGAAGCCTGCTCTAGGAAGCATCTAATTTAAACTCAGTAAGCCTGGTTTGGGGAAATGTGGGTATAGAAAGCTCAGATTACATAATTTTGCTTCTGTATGTTTCTGATAAAAGTTGTGTAGAAACTTGTCAAAATTTTGTCATATATTAGGGTGAGTAGCAACTCGTGTATGGGGTAGATAGACGTACTTTGAAGTATTCCAGTCTCCTTAAATAACAAAAACCAGAGGCCTTCAGCAAGACCCCTCCCCTCTTGGGACCTCAGTTTCCCCATCTGTCAAGTGAGGAATTAATTATACCAGATGATTTCTGGATTCCTTATTGAACATTTTCTGACTCTATAATTCAGCCTGGGTCAGTGCTGACTTAAAAATGGCTTTTCTGCACTTGGTGCTTCAGAAGCATAGTCTTTGGTCAAAAATTACTTGGCAGTACCCTTCCTCCACCAGTGAAGCTGGTGAATGTGAAGTGCAGGCCCCAGTATGGTTTATGGGCTCAAAGTCAGCGATGGTGCCAAGATTTTCATGAACATGTTCTTCTCATCACAGTTAATTATTATTGAGCCATTATTTATTAGTTTCATGCTGACAGATAATTAACCAGAAATTGGAGAAATTGTTAGGTGCTATGTCCCCTCTTCCTCTTTTTTTTCCCTTAGGGAAACCAAGGCTTGGGGGTTTGATTATATCAGTATTTGGAACCTCTTGGTTCTCTTTCCAGGATTCTCAAGGAAGACAAAAACTGTCTGTGTTTTATGGCTATAGGCATCATTCCCTTAGCATCAACCCGAGCAACTTTCAGAAGGTAGGCAGCTTGCTTTTAGAGGTGAGAGCTCCTTGTAGATCAGAAACACCCAACTCCCCAATTCACGGACTGGTATAATGAAATAAACATAAACAGATTTTTTTTTCTTTTTAAAAGAAAACACCTGACTTTATAAGAGAGAACTATTTCTCATCTCCTTGTTTTAAATGTCAGTCTCTTCTCCAAGAGATAGAGAACATTTTTTAGAAGGATAGATATGGAAAAAAACAAACAACTCCTGCAGAGTATTGTTGCTGGAATACACATATAAGGTCTCTTTTATGAGAGAGGAGTGAAGACATAAGTAATGTTTGCTGCTGTGAGCTCCCTAGCTTGCCCTGAGCCATGCACAATCCTACCTTAAACAGATACCCTCCTGCGACATTTTGTGTTTAAAAAAATCATGGCTGTCATCTGAAGATCGAGTTCTCCAGTTCTCTGCAGATCCGCAGACCGAGTGAATGGCTCTCCCAAACATAGCCTTTGTTCCACGCTGTGGATAGAGACCTTTCATCTGGATGCTTTGTGTCCAGTCTTCCCCCTTCCATTCCCCCAAACCCCAATTATTTTTATCCACTCCCCCCATGGCTAAAATAAGAGATCTTTAAGTCACGATTATATTTGGAAAGGGCAGAGGAAAATAAAGGGGTGGGAGGAAGAGCTTCTTTCTTTATACTTTAAGCTGTTCTCTCTGGTTTAGCTTTTTCCAAGAAATTTCAAAACTTTTCTTCATAGCCTCCCAGTGAGGCTGGTGGGGTGGGATTTATCACACCCATTTGAAAGGTGAGGAAACTGAGGCCTGAGGGTGAGGGAAGTGTCTGGTATGAAAAAGGCCACACAGCAGGTCAGGGGTTTTAGGTGCCAGAGCTCTGGTGCAACCAGCCTAGGGAGAAAGGGAAGGCTTGGGACCTGGGCTTGGAGGGGTTTCTGAACTGGCCTCTGTCGCTGAGGCAAGTTCTTCTCACAGTCAAGTCACCGAGTGGCTGGAGACAAAATCAGCTTCCCCCAGTGGACCTTTGGCATCCCTCTTAAAAATGCCATAAAGAAATTACACCTTCTTGACATCCCTATTCCCACCAAAATATTCCCCAGACCACGTAACCCTTTGAATGTTTGGTGTCTAGCTCCAAGCTCTCAGGCTTATTGGAAACAGACAGACAGAAATACCAATTGAAAAATATTTATTGACTGTGCTGGAAATTGTAAAACCCCACCACCTATAATCTGTGGGACTTTGGGGGAAGTTATTTCACTCCCATGAGCCTTAGGCTCCCTCATTGGTAAATTTACCCTGAGACTTAATTTGCAAGACCAATGGATGAGAGGATTAGTGACAAAGAATGTGCAAGGGCCACCTCAGTGTCCGGTTAGTTTTAGGGTTACTTTTGTAATAATGTGTTTAACATTTTCAACCTTTGGGTTTTCATTTGCACAAGAGGTAATAATGCCTACCTTGCAGGTTAAGTAAAACAAGGGTTGTAAGAATGCTTTATAAACTAAAAAGGTAGAAGGGGTCACTTTTATTAATTTGTGAAGGGCACCATGCTAGGGTCAGTGATACTTGAGATAATTGGGTAGAGCAAGGAATGAGAAAGGTTTGATTTTTTAAAATTTTGTATTTAAACGGTGTTAACTCTGGTGCACTAGCCAGGTGAGGCTGAGAGGTGCCAAGCTTCAGGTCTTTTGTGGCCACCGGTGCCCAGTGACAGGAGAGAAGACAGTGTTGCTTGGTCTGGGGTCAGATTTCAGATGATTGGCCTTCTGCCTTGGAGAGGCAGAGGAAGGGAGTGGGTTCTTGAATCCAGTGGTTTATCTGTAAATGTCTGGGACCTATGTATTTCCAGATCTAGAGTCGAGAGGCACCGGGGATGGTGTGACGTCATGGACTAACATTGTCATCATTTACAATAAGAATCACGATCTGTTTATGGCAGAGTCCCGTTTATCCAGATTCCAAACAGCTGGAAAGGCCAAATTGCCAGATGCTGCATTTTTCTTTCTTATTATTAAACACCCAACACTGTGCTTTTATAAGTCCTGACAAGGAAAGAAGGTAAACATCTGGGCTCTATGCAGGCGGACAGCTTTGTGGCGACGGAATGATGACGCTCGTTCTCTGTGTACAGTGCTTTACAGTGTTCAGAGTGTGTTCCCACACATTCTCTCGTGTGCCCTCACGCCAGCTGTGCTCTGCCTGCCTTGTGGGCTCTTCCGAGGGAACAGATGTAGAAGCACTTTGCAGTCGGTAATGTGCTGGGCAGATAGTGGCTGTTATTAACATGATTCCCATTTTATAGATGAAGACATTAAGGTTCAGGGATTTGCTCAAAGCTACAGACAGTAAGTGGCAGTTTCCAAGGCTTCCAGCTCCAAATATTTGATTCTGGTTCCACAACTTGTACCTTCTACATGTGTGTGTTGGCGGCTGAGAGCTGGCGTTCACAACGAAGGCCTTCTGAAGATTCCCAGAGAATTTAAAAACATTTTTGCTTTTGGTATTTCCCTTGCCTCGAATCTTTGGAAATTGGTAACTAGTATCTATGCCATAGTTAGAAAAATTTGTAGTTTACCAGATGATTCTGATTGTCCAGAGTTGCTGTTTCCAGACCGAACCAGATAATGAGGTCACTATTTAATTCACGGCGACTCATTGGGCCCTTTCACCATGTACCGGGACGGGATACATCCTAGCAATAAAAAGGAGGTTGATGATCACAACAAATATGAACTCTTCCATTATAAAAACAGCCGTCATAACATGGCTATAAATGCCAAAAGTAGTCAGTCTTGCAACCTAAAAAAAAAAAAAAAAGCTGGTCTTTCAAAGAAAAAAAAAGAAAGGGAAACAATTGTAGATGGTGTACATGATGTCGGGGGCTGGTGTTGGTGGAGAGTAACGATGGTTTTGGTGGTGTTACCTGGCGGAGTTTCTTCATCTGAATAAGGAGCTGCTGTGATGTTCTGGGGAGGCCTTGGAGGGGCTGGTGCATCCGTAATAGAAAGGTATGAGTTATTTTTAAAGCATTTCCCCCCTCTGGCTCTGGTGGGCAATTTGCTTGCATTTCATCCATTTTAAAGTGCTGGTCCTGTGATCCGGAAATAATCAGATCCAAATTTTTTCAGTGCTTGAGGTTTTAAATAAGGGGGAGAAAAACCTGCTGGCCAAATGTCAGGCTCAGTGAGACAAAGAGAAACAAGTATGTGTGTGGGTAAAAAAATGAGATAGGAACATGTTGCGTCTACAGTCATAAGAGTTATGTATCCGACAAATCTTTTATAGACATGTAGCGGAAATACAATTCCCAAAGATTCCCTAAGACTCTTGTGCGGCTAGAATTCCTCTTCCCTTTGTGCCTCCCAAGCTCTCTAGAAGCTGCCGAGACTTTGTGGGCAAAATGCGAAGGGGACCATCACATGAGATCGTAACTTAATTTAGGCCTACTTGTTTCTCAGTAGTTTACCTTAGCTGGGCTGAGGTCTCAGGACCCTTTTAGCTGTGGAATCGTATCAATAGGCTGTGTTGCTCCATCTATGACTGAAAAACATAAATTTCTTTATATGCTATGATTTTTCTTCATACTTCTCCTTCTGGAAAAACAAAAAAACACTCCATCCCAGAGTTGTTCATCTCACTGCGTTTCATTTGCGTGAGAAGCTAAGTGAGCCAGCGCACTTATTTTTACAGTGCGTTAAAATCCCATTACAAGCATAAGTGCACAATGAATCACTTAAAAAAATATATTCTTATGTTCTTTGTTCTGAATGTTGCATAATTATCATCATTTTCTCCGGTTTTATTTTGTGGAGTTTGGCCAGTCTTCTAGAAGAGGGGAGAAACTAAAGTTTGGAATAGAGTTCTCAATCCGTTTCGGATAGGATTAGGGGGAAAAAAACCAATAAACAAATAAACTTTATTTAGAAGTTGACCAGTGATTATCGCTAACTGTAGCTCTTGCATAAAGAGGATAATTTTCCTTTCTTCTCTCAGTTTTCTTGGAAGAGAATTCCCTGTTTTGAACCCGATATGGTGGCATTTCAACAACCTCACCTTACATGTATGATTATATTCAAAGTTAAATTATAAAGTGTGGTTTGCTAATTTTTTTTCCTAATATAGATTTTAGTTGCAGTTACTTTGGACCTAGAGAGTTCTGTTATTTCTTTCGGTAGGGGGTAGTTTATTTTTGTGTTTAAAGAAACAAAGACATTCAGTTCAAGGGGGAGAAGAAATGAAACAAAGTCTGCAGTGGGCTTTGAAAAATTGGGCTGCATCGTGCAAAAAGCACAGCTGTAATACTGGGGCCAGGGAAAAAGACCCAACTCCTGAGGTATTCGTGCTGGTTGCCTTCACTGTGCTAATGATTCTAGCAGTTTAAAAACGCACTTCTTGTTTATCAACAGCCGCTGCCCGAATTAATAGTTTACAATGAAAAAAAAAATGCTTTCAGCATTGGAAGCAAAGTCCGGGGACTGACAGCTGAGTTACTGAGTAAGGAAAGCAGAAAAGAAGGGGGAAAAGTTTTGTGGCTGCTTTGGTCTCCCAAAGCCTTATTTATAAGAAACTGAAAGAAAGCAGAGGGCTGGGCTGGGGAAGGCATGGAGAGAATACAACCCTCACCCAGTGGTCTTCAAGGTGAAAGTCACTTTAAGCATCTGTTTTCTTCTTTTCCTCTTTCTTCCCCTTAAACTCCAAAGGGTTGTTCCTTCAGAAGGTTTCTGGCAGATCGAGGCGGATTGTGTTTGCATTATGAGCTGTGTTTTTAAAGTCAGCACTTGAGTCAGATGCACTGAGAGGAGACTTTCAGTCCGTTAACTGAATAATGCATTTCCTATACGGCCTGAATTTATTTGGTGGTTATAGTCAGGCCTTTCTGGAGCAAACACATGTGCCATTGTGCAGCTTCAGTACATGTTGGCTACACCCTTAGCTTTGAGCCTTGGTTTCCCCATCTGTAAAATGGGAACAATTTGATTGTATGATCCATAGGCCCTGCCTGTTCTGATACTCCAGGATTCGACACTGACTAGGCTGGGAAGGTTGGGCAGGATCCAGGGTGTAAGAAGTGGCCACCTTTGTCTCAGGCTGGTTGTGGACTTGACCTTTCCTTGGAACTCTTGACTGCTGAAGGTGAAGACAGAAGGAATGGGAAGAGGGAGGTCACCTAACCTTTACTTGAGCACCTGCTCTGTGCCAGGCCAGACACCTTACATCTGTGATCACATTTAATTATGCCTAACAGCCCTATGAGGAAAGGAGGCATTATTCTAATTTTACAGGTGGGGGAACTGAGGCTTGGCAAGGTTAAGTGATTTGCCCAAGGTTGTGCAGGTTGTAAGTAGTATAGAGCCTGGAATTTGAACCCAGGTCTGTCTGACAACAACGCCAGGACTTTCTCCTGAAAGTACGCCACTCTTGAGGGCCAGCTTTTAAAATCTAAGCAGCTGGGGCTGGGTGTGATCCTAGCACTTTGGGAGGCTGAGGCGGGAGGATTGCTCGAACTCAGGAGTTTGAGACCAGTCTGGGCAATGTAGTGAGACCTCGTCTCTACAAAAAATAAAAAAATTAGTTGGGTGTGGTGGTGTATGCCTGTAGTACCGGTTACTCAGGAGGCTGAGGCAGGAGGATCCCTTAAGCCCAGGAGTTTGAGACTGCAGTGAGCTATGATGACACTACTGCACTCCAGCCTGGCGACAAAGAAAGACCCTGTCTCTAAAAAACAAAAACAAAAACAAAAAAAACTAAGCAGCCGAGAAGGAGAGGCTGTGACTGTAGAGACCTGGGTGTGCCCTGGAGCCCAGGGGGAAGGCAGCAGGAGGCCACAGGTGGCTCAGATAGCCACATCCCAAAGCACCCCTTTCTGAGTCTCAGCTAATGGGCTGAGACGTGAGTTTAAGGGGAAACTGCCTGGTGGGGCACTGTCCCCCTGCCCTTTTGCAGAAATGGGGGAAGGAGAATGGTTCCCAGTTGTGACTCATGGTCCTCAGGAAGCAGGGACTCTCTGAGGCTATGGAGGGGCTCCCTAGGAGGGACCCCTTTCCAGAAGCAGCGGCACCATCTCCCCACCAGTCACTGCAGATTATAGTCCCTGTTTGAGCCTTTCTTGCAGTTTGGGGAGATTCCTTGCTGAGGCCCTGGTTGTGGTCTCCCTTCTACCGCTTCTGAAGACATCTGTGGGATGAACATTCCTCAAGATCCCCAGCACACCTGGTTGTAGAATACATGCTTCCCTGAGCATGGTGGCTCAGGGATCTATTAAGCAATTATTTCTTGTTAAGCACTTGGTGGGATGCAGAAGCGCTTGGGAGGGAGAACAGGACAGGGATCAGATTGAACCTGAGAGTTTGTGGGAAATGGGTCTTTTGTGGCAAATGATGAATGAGCCATATGACCCCCTATGGAAAGCAAAGATCCCACTGCTGGTTGTGTCTGTGGCCTTCCACGTGCATTCATGAGAATGTATGCTAGTGTGTACGTTCTCAAGGAGTCATACTTATTCTGAAGATGAAATTGCAGAAGCCTTTCTGATCCAAGGCTTTGGGCCTTCATATGTTGACCCTGCCTCTGAGAGGGAGAGTATGAAGAAGTATGAGGGATGGCCCCAGTTACAATGTGGCCCAGCCTCTTCCTATTTGTGTCTTTTTAGCAACCAGATTACTCTTTTAGATGTTGTTGCTTTTGTTTTTAAATAACAGGTTTGCTGGAAAATCAGGCTTTAGCAAGAAACCAGGGAGTACTATAAACCTGACTTTAAAAATACAGATCCCATTTGCTGTTTTAAGCTCTCCGGAGGGCTGGAGATTGGGTTTATTTTGGAACACTGCTGGACTATATGAATTACTTCTCTGAGAGTTGGGTATTTAATACCTAGTAGAAGTTTGTATAAGAGTTGATGATGTATTTTGCCGACTTTCCAACCCTGTAAATAAATTACACGTGCCGGCAGAGGCTGCCAGGATCCACTGTGTCGATTGAAGCTTAATTTTTATCCCAAACCACTTAATACTTTTGTCCTAGTGAGCAGAGAAAGTGACGGAGTTTTGCCCAGCAGTGGGCATTCCAGGACGACGATGGCTTCGAGAGCCTCAGGATAGGCCTCCGTGGAGTTGCTGATTTTGACACCGTTTTCGGTGGTTAAGTAGCTTCAGCAGTCTCAAGTCCAACCCTCTAGGCAGAGAATGATAATATAATTTTAAGTGTATCGTAAAAATGAAACTCAATCGCTTCCACTCCCCAAACTTGTCTCACTCCCCATCTCTCTGGAGAGAATGGCCGTAATTGTGTGTTTAATCTCAAGACCGCCTGTGCATTTTATCATTTGAGCGCAAAGCCCAGGTAATAATGTTGGCATTTCCAGCGCGAAACAAAATAGGGTTTCTAATTTGGAGGCACTATTAAATATTTCATGCTTCAACCAAACTCAATTCTTTTTTCCTATAATAAGTTTAAATATTAATTCTCTGGAATGTCAGATGCCTAAAGCTAGGCATTTAGTGATCTGCAGTTTCAAGTATCTCGAAGAAGGTTTATGAAACAGGATATTTCACTGGGAGGGATGAGTAGTGTGTTTCAGAGATATCTGAATTCAGGGCAACGTCTTCTGATTTACTTTTTAAAAGGAAAAGGTCATAAAATAAGTTGCTTTATGTGCTGATGGATTAAGTGGCTTAGGCTGAAATAACAGCAGGAACTTTACTGTTTTTCCCCCCGTTATATTTTAACAATGCTTTTTGGGGGAGGGGGCGGGTCATTTTCCCGCCTGTTTGTCTCCTCCCCCCAGCGCCCCCCCCCACCAGCCAGATGGCTTTAATTCTAACCAAATCCCACGCTGAGGCCAAATGATTGATCAAACAGTCATTTGTACTTACGTAGCACTCTTTGTGAGAATATCTCCCCATCGGAGTGTCTCTCTGGGGCAGGCTCTTCTTTGGGCCTTCAAACGGTTGATTTCAAACAGATCGAGGGCCTTGGAGAGGTGGGGGTACACGGGTGGATGGAGGGCAGAAATCCCAGACCTCGAGTCCTCAGAACTCCTTGTTTAAAACCTTTCTGTTACTTCCCATCCCTGACAGCAGGGGCATCCAAGTTTTCTAAATATAAGGACAAAAATCTTTCCACTGTCCACATGATAGCAGTTATACTTTTAGTATCTATTGGTGTAGAAGTACCTAATGAGGTGTAGGTATCTACTAATTTTAAGAGCTCTTTTAAGTAGATTTGTATTTTACCAATCATAGCATCTACACACACCAGTAGAGACATTGATTTGTTCTACAGATAGTCCTGGGTATGTGCTTTAAAGATCTTCCCTGAATTATAGCTTGGTTTGTAGGATGGCAGCCAGTTGGCCAGTGGGAAAAATCTGAGCCCTTTGAGCTGGCATTCAAGCCCTTTCTGCCAGGCTAGCTCCATCTCTTGCTGATGTCTGCTTTGCTTGTTCTCTAGCAGCGGTCTTTTCCTTATGTAGCCTCAGACCTGGAATTTTCTCTTTATTTGTCCTTCTTTCCTTATAAACTGTCAGCTCCTTTTTGTTCATCTTTGTGCCTCCCTAAATAATTTTTTGAACAAGTAGGAAAATAAGTAGATAACTCTCAAATATTCGTCTTTGTACCTTCATATTCAGCACAAGGTCTGGCATGAAGTACATATCTGAGAGGCTTAGGGCGTGCTGACTGAGGCCGTGGGTGTGTAACTAGACCACCAGGTTCAAGTCCTGGCTCCGGGTACTAACTTAGGGACCTTGGGCAAGTTACTGAGCTCCCTGGGTCTCAACATGCATATCTGTAAAATGGCAATAATAATAGTAATGATCTGAAAAGGCTGTTATGAGGATGGAATGAGTTAACACAGGCATAAGTGCTTTAAAACAGACTGGCACATGGTAAATGTTCAATTAATGTTGGGATTATAATAATTATTGTTACTGCTACCATGGAAATGGTAAGCAGACCCCCCCCTTGGAAGGGCTTTTCCTCCCTTCCATTCCACCAGACTGACCGTACTTATTCTCAAGTGCCACCTCTTCCTAGAAGCCTTCCCTTTACCCCTTCCTTCCTTCTGCCATAGCACTGGTCATACTCTGTGGCAGTTTCCTGTTTTCTTATGTATGCTTTAGTCTCCTTATCCCTGTGCCCATGTGCCCAGCACAGGGCCTGGCTCCGAGTGGGTGTCCAGGAAGGTTGGGAATGGAGTCCAACCCAGTCCCTGCCCTCAGGGAGCCTGTGGCCTGTGAAGGAGGAGCTGTGTTTGATGTTCTTTTTTTCTTACAAGATTGAGCAGACGGTAAGCTCTCAGCACATGTGAGACTCTAGTAAATGCTTCGTGAGTTCTCATATGCAGATATTGCCATGTTCTCACTCGAGCACCATCTTGGCACTCTTCATACTAAGGTCTGCCCCCTTGCTTGTTAGGTGACCTTGGGCAAGTTTCCTCAGCCATCTGGGCCTCCCTCCCTTTCTGAGAAGAGTTGGCTGCAGTGATTACAGACCCTTCTGGTTGCACACTTTTGGGGCTGCCAGGCCATGGGCCAGTGGAGGAGCTTGAGGCCTGGTGGCTATCGTGGAGTGACTGGCCACTGGCCTCTTGGCTGGGATTGTGGGTTCTTTCTGCTGCACACTTGTCCTCCCTTCCAGGCAAAGCCCCAGGTGCCATGATGTGTGTCTTGTCTTGTGGTTTAAAGAGCAGATACTGGTGGTTGCTACACATCTGACCCAGATTTCCTTCCCTAAGCTGAAGAAGAACATTGGACCAAGTGTTAAAACTGAGAGCCAGGAGCCAGATGATGGCAGCTCTTGGTGACCCTGCTGGGGTGGAGATTGACTTCTACACCTTAGACTCCCCACTTCAGGACAGGCTTACAGGCTTAGGCAGAGTCCCTGGGGGATTACATGGGCCTCCTGGCCCCTCTCTGAGGACCATTGTGGGTTTTGTAAGCTGTAAAGCTCTGCCCAAATCGTGTTATTTGTTCAAGCCTCATTTGGGCAGATAGGAAGACTAAGATTCAGAGAGGTCATATTACTTGTGCAAAAATGTCCCCATGGCTTTTGGAATCAGAACTGGGTTCAGATCCTGACTACACCACTGGCTAGATCTTGGGCAAGTTTATTGAACTCTGAGCCGCAGTCTTCCTCATTTGTAAAGTGGAGATAATTCCTGTCTCATGGGGTTGGTGGGGGGATTAGGATGAGGTCTGTAGAGCACGAAGCTCAGGGGTCAGCACGCGGTAGGCAGGTGACAGGTGAGCTGCTTGAGTGCAGACTGGGCTAGGTTTCTTCTCTGCACTGTGGTATCGTACCCTAGCCCAGGACTCTGCTTTTCTTCTTTTTTGGTGTAATTAAAAGCGTAAGGACTTTGGAGTCAGACTGAGGTTCAAACTCCAGCAGTGGAGGATGCAGCTCTGAGTGGTGGGCGTCTTGGCTTCCCTTAGGGCTGGGGGAAGGATGGGGGCACAGCTCTGACAGGGCCTGGCCCTGGGTGAGTTCAGGGTGCTCACTCAGCCTGCTGTGCTGTGGCGTCTAGTAGGATGGGGGTTGTCTGTGGAGTGAGTCGGGAGATACAACCCCACACCCTTCCCTGGTTCATTGCGTTGGGAGTTGCCTTCGGACTCTGGTATCCAGCTGAATCACCTTGGTTATTCTCCCAAGTTTGTGATGCCCCATCCCTGCACTTGCCAGTCTCTGCAGTATTGTAGTGGCTTCTGTTTGCTGAGCCCTGCTGTGAGTAGCTTTCCCTTGAAGCCATTTCATTCTCCTAAATTCACTTCTTGTGAGGTGGGTGTTGCCATCCTCATTTTACAGATGAGAAAACCCGAGGCCCAGAAGGGCTAAACAGCCTGCCTGAAGTCCTAGAGCTGGTGGGTGGTAGCTGCTAGCCCACCCACCCTTTCTCTACAGCCTGCCACATCCTGGGCCTTCTGTCAGGTACTCTGGACCTCCGCTGCCTTGGGTCCAGTGTGACCCAGTTATCATAGTTGAGCAGCTGCCTCTTCCAGCCAGAATTAACCTGTCTCCTTCATCTTCTGACTGCCCTTTGTCACTTTTCTCTCATGGAAGAGTCATGTGTTATAGATGCTTCGGTTCATGTTTTCCTTCCCCACGAGACTGTGGGCTCCTTGGGGGCAGGGTCTGTAATGAACGTGTCTCTGCCTTGCTGATAGAGTATGGACCAGAGCATGGAAAAAACACAGGACCCCAGCAGGATGAACCTGTACTTCTCCAGTCAAGGCAGGGCTTCCTGGGAAGTTCCCCAAGCAGATTTTCAGTACAGCAACGCAGAGTGGCTCTCAATCTTTGAGCCTCAGTTCCCCATTTGTAAAACAGGGAGCATGATCCCTGCCTGACCAATTGTTAGGGGCATATGGGATGAAGTGTGTGAAAGTATCCTGAAAACTGGAAGGCCTGCACCTATGTTTGGTTGGTTCATCGATATTTATGGAATGAGTGCCGTGTTCCAGGTGTTGGGTTTGGCCCCAGGACACCGTGGTGGACAGAGCCCTTGCTTTCTTGGAGCTCGCAACCTGGAGGGCGGGTGTTTGCAGGCTCCCTCCCGGGCTGACCAGGCTCCCAGCCCTCCTCTGTGAGGCGGCACCCCCTATCACTTGGCTCTCTGGCCTAAGCAGACTCCTGTTCTCCAGCCGGTCTCAGCCTCGTGACCTCAGACAATCTCACTGAGCCTTGGTTTGCTCAGTTATAGAATGGAAATATTTGCTTACTCCCCTGGCAAGGCTAGTGGGAGGATCAGTGAGGTGGGATGGGAAAGGGCTCTGCAGGTGGCTTACTTTTGGGACCTCTGAGGACATGTGAGAGCTCGGGTTTGTAGAGGTGGAGCCCGCATAGGTTATTCAGTCCTGGGGATTGGGGACTGCCTTGGCCAGTCTTTTTCTTGCACCTGTTGCCAGTTCCCACTGATTAAGCTTTCCTCTTGGGGTGAATACCTGCTCATTGCCTCTGGCAATGTTGGCCAAGAGCTTTCCTCTTTTGGGAAGTGTGCAGGGTCTCTCCTGTGCCAGCCTCACACCCTTGCCCCCAACTCTTCCCACCCCATTCTCTCAGTGGCTCTGGTTGCTCTGCACTCAGGATACAGAGGAGCTGTTTGCTAGGGAGGGGTAGAGATAAGTAAACTCCCATGGCTTGATGTTGGCTGAGCGGTTGGGGGTCCTGGGGCTGTTGGGTACCCTCTTCCTGTTCCTCCTCCTCTTATCATTTTTATTATCCAATAGTGATCATTTATTGAGCACTGCTGAGTACTGGATCAATCATCTTTTGTTGTTTTTTTAAATGGATCATCTTGTTTTATCTTATAACCACACTGTGATGTGTTTTTTTCCATTACAAAATTTATGGCTAATAAATTAATTACAATTAAGTAAAATAAAAAATTCAGTTTCTCAATCATACTGGCCACATTTCAAGTGCTCAGTAGGCACGTGGCTAGTGGCTACCATATTGGACAGTGGAAATATAGAACATTTCCATCATGATAGAAAGTTCTGTTGGACAGCGCTAGTCTAGAATGTCATTCTTTAATTTATCTATTTGCTCATCACTCCTTTGCTGATACCCTATCCTATGCTAGGTTCCCTGCATACCAGCGTTGAGGTGGGGCCAGCATTCTGCTTACCAGGCCTGGCTCCTGTGCGAGATGTGGAAGTGAGTCCTAGGGTCTGCCCTGCTCTCAGAACGTTCACAAGACAGCACTGACAAGTGAGATTAGGGCAGGCTTCCATGAGAGATGGCATTTGAGTGGTCAGGCCCTGGTTGGAGGGTCCTTCTGGTTCCCCAGGGAAGCAGCCCAAAGTGTATAGGTGGGTCATGCAAGCCCATCCCTGCAGCTGGAAATATGCTGGTGGTGTCCTGAGCAGCAGCTTGGGCAGGAATGGTAGAGTGTTGGTTTATTCCTGTGAGTTCCTGAGTTTTAACAAATTACTTGGTCTAATTCCTAGTCCTTCTTTGGGAGGTGGCTGACCTTTTAAAGATAATTTAACTTAATATTCTATTTTTCCACTCATATAAGTACTATATACTTATTGTAAAAAATTTGGAACTGTAGAAACATAGAAAGATGGGAATAATACTTGCTGGTAATCTCACCCCCACCAATGGCTACTGTTTACATTTTGGTAAGTTTGTTTTCAGTCTTTTTTCTATGCTTATCTGTATATTAACATACTTTTATGTCGTTGAGATCATTTTGAATATGGTCTTGTGTGCTTACATTTAAACTAAACATTTAACATAATCTTTTCTATGTTATTAATATTCTTTATAAACATATGAAATACATTAAATTGTATTACATTTGTTAAATTATTTTGAACAGGAGGTACATTAAAATGGTTCAAAATTTGAAGGATCCAAAAAGAGTCCTTAGGGAAAAATTTCCTGTTCTCTTTTTGTCTGGCCCCTCAGAGATATTTTGTGTGTATACAAACAAATATGCATGTATATTACTTTCATGTGTTCAAAATGTCAAAATTTTCAGCATTTTCCCTAGTATAGCTAATGCTGCAGTGAATATCTTTGTGCAGTAATCTTCATTTGCATTTCTGCTTATTTTCTTAGGATAGATTCCCCAAAGCGGAAATTACTAGGCTACAGGGTAGTAACATTTAACACATATTACCACATAGCTCTTTGGAAAGTTGCACTAATTTTCACAACTGCAGGCATTGCCTTCTCGGAGAACTTACTTCCGTGCATCTTCTTCAGTGTTTCAAAATTAATTTCCTAATTTGAAGGTGGAAATTACATCTAGTTATCATTTCGTTATACACTTGTTTGGTTATTAGTGTGGTCAAATACATATTGTGTGTTGATTCCCAGTTCCTATATCCTCTTTTGCAAATTGGTGTTTATGTTGGGGTATGAATATTTTACTTATAAAATTTAAAAATTGACATCTTTTTAAGTGCTCTCATTAAGTTAAAAATGTTAACGCTTTGCTCATCATATTTGTTGCTAATATTGTTATGAGTCTGCTGTTTTAACACGTTTTTAATGATGATTTTGAAACAAAAATTTGAATTTTTTGTAGTGATATTTCCAAGATTTTCCTTTGTCTTTTCCTTTATTGCTTTCCTTTTTGTTATTCACCAAGTCCCATTGTTTGTTATTGTTGCTATTTTTGGTAACTTGTTTTATTAACATTCTAAAAATAAGTTTTTATTTTTAGCAAAATAATGCCAAACTTAGTTTTTAAAATCACCTAATAAAATAAGGCTTTAAAGAGAGCCCCCTTTCCTTCATTGTCCCGCTCGTGACTGAGAGGCAGCTACCTTCAACCAGGTTGCCGTGATGCCCACCTCCAGGGGCACCAGGTAGGTGGACTTGGGGAGCACGGTGGCTGAGCTTTCAACTCATTTAATTGTTCTTTTCTAGCATTTTCTTCCACACATCTCAGTTACAAAAATACGAACAGTGGTAGCTAGCCCTTACATGCTGCTCACCGTGGTCCAGTCTAAGCACATTACAAACATAATTCCTTTAATTCTCCCAGCCATTCTGTGACGGTGTTACTATTATTATCCTTAATTTGCAGGTGAAGAAACAGACCCAGAGGAGGAAAGTAACTTGTCCAAGGTTACACAGCTGGTGAATGGTGAACCAGGATTAGTTAGGCCACCCTAAATAAGAGTTTTGTTCCTGTTTCAGGATCAGTTGTACTCACTGTCCACTGGCTCCCTATGAGGATAGATGAGGATTTACTTCTCTCTCTCTCCTTTTTTAAAAGTGATTTTTATTTTTTCCTTTCAGTCGTTTTCAACATACTTTAATAGAGTACATTATAATTGAGTACCTACTGTATGCCAGGCACGGTTTTATTTTTTTTATTGATTCGTAATAGTTGTACATATTTTTGGGGTACATGCTGTGGTATTTTGATACATGTATACAATGCATAATGATCGCACTGAGACAATTGGGACATCCATCACTCAAACATTCACCCCTTCTTTATGTTGGGAATATTCCACTTCCTTTCCTCCACAATTTTGAACTATACAAAAAATTATTGTTAACTATAGACTCCCTACTGTACTGTCAAACACTAGGTCTTATTCCTTATGTTTAACTGTGTTTTTGTACCCATTAACCGGCCTCTCTTCTCTCCCTCTCCCTTCCCACCTGCTGGTAACCACCATTCTACTCTCCACCTCCATAAGAGTCACTTTTTTTAGCTCCCACACGTGAGTGAGAACATGCGGTATTTGTCTTTCTGTGCCTGGCTTATTTCACTTAATATAATGACCTCCAGTTCCATCCATTTTGCTGCTTGTGACAGGATTTTGTTTTCTTTTCTGTGGCTGAATAATACTCCACTGTGTATATGTACCACATTTTCTTTATCCAGTCATCCATTGATGGACACTTAGATTGATTCCATATCTTGGCTATTGTGAATGGTGTTGTGGTCAACATGGGAATGCAAATATATCTTTGATATGCTGATTTTCTTTCTTTTGGATATATATACCTAGTAGTGGGATTGCTGGATCATATGGTAGTTCTATTTTTAGTTTTCTGAGGAACCTGTATACTGTTTTCCATAATGGCTATACTAGTTTACATTCCCACCAACAGTGTCCAAGTGTTCCCCATTCTCTGCAGAGCATTTGGTTCTCTTGAATTCCCACCTCCATCCCAACCATACCCACTTGCACTATTCCTCCCCCCCCCATTGCATCATGGTTCTTTGGTTAAACCAGTGCACAGTTGGGACTATGGTAACAGGATGTTAATGTGGGAATTGTGATGGTAATGGGATATTAATGTGGGAATTGTGCTCTCTGGGATCTGGCTGAGCCCCAAGACAATAGGTATTGACAATAGGCGTTGGTTGCTACATTCCAAAGCAGGACTTTAGGTGCCTAAACTAAACTCTAGTTTTGAGATTCTTACCCAGCCTACACTCTGAGGGTATGGAAAGGGTTGAGATGGGAGAGCCCACAGACAGGATTTCTTTGGAGAGAGCTGTTGAGAAGCTGGGATGTTTCCTGCCCCCCATGCGAGGTGGGCAGGGTGGGGATTGCTGTCTCCTCATTACAAATCAAGAGAGAGGGGCTCTAAGAGGACCACTCGGAAAGCTGGGCACAGCCCCGGGAGCTAAGGACGACTGTGTTTGATCCTCGTCTGAAGATACTGAAGGCTGTGGTTGGAGCCCCTGAAGGCTGTGGTTGGAGCCCCTGAAGGCTCTGGTTGGAGCCCCTGCCTGGTGGCAGAGTGAGGAGAGGTGGCTATACTGTTTCTGCCTACGATGGGGCAGAGGTTGTGTTCCAGTGCACCTGCCCAGTGGTCGTTTTCAAACTGACCCTGTCAAGAGGGCTTGTTGCCAGGCAGAGGTGAGAGACTGGAGGTGTCCCATGGAATGAGGGGTGCCTGCCCCCAGGGGAGCTTGTTGGATATTCTCAGAGGGGAGCTCCCCGGGAACCCACAGGAGTGGCCCATGGGGGCCCAGAGGGGCAGAGTGCACACTAAGCATCCAAGTCCAGAGAGCTCCCGTGGACAAGATATGGGGTCTGAAACATTGCCCTCCACCCTGCCCCAGGCTGCTTGGCCTTGGCAGGCCTGAGCTGGGGGACGAGAGAAGTTTGACTGTAAAAGAAGCTTGGAGTTGAGATTATTAATCTGGATGGGATATCTTAGTTAGTAAACCAACACTGTTCTTGGGACTAAAAGTGTCTGGAAGATGTTTTATGATCCACAGAGTTAAGGGAACTTGCAGACTTCCACAGACTTCACAGAGGTGGGGGGCGGGGTTGGGGAACAAGTCTGCAGATGGGTTTTAGAGGGACAGTGCGGGGGAGGTGGGCGGGGGATAATGATAAAGCTGTGTCTATAGCACACTCTGGAGTCCACTTTTTCAGCATAGTGGTTACATTTGCAACAGGATGTTGAATCGAGTCATGCACCATGGGAACTTCTGTGGTACAACTTTTTGTTTTTCTGGGGTTACACATGATCTCTTTTTATTTGCTCGAGTTTTATATTTATGGGTCTGTTACTGTTTTTTCCCTAACTATTCCATCAGTCTGTCAGACATCTGTCATTCATACTTTCCTAAATGCTTAGTTGCATCAGGCTATCATAGTTCCACCTCTACCACCTCCCAAAATGGCTAGAAGATGCACAGCCAACCCCCTGGGACTTCTCTTTGAAGGTCTCCTGTGTCCTGGTTCACCGTGCGTCACAAACTCTGACTGATTTAAACAGAAAACATATTTTATTAAAAGAATGCTGGGTGGCTCTCAGAATTTCCTACTAAGGCTAGAGAACCAGGCTTGGAAACTGCATAGCCAAGAACCTCCCCCCAGATCCCACCGCCAGTCCCAGGTGCACAGCTTGTGTTGCTGCTGTAGTGGGGGCTGTAGCTGACTTCTCTGTTGTTAACCTGTGCCAGAATGGATTTGAGCCATACCCCAGAGTGGTGTTCTGGAGTGGTTGCTTCTCATCGGCAGAACCTAGGTGATGCGCCCATACCTTGGCTGCAAGGGAGGCTGGGAAAGCAAGTATTTTTTTCACTTAACAGATTTTTATTGTGCACCTGCTGTGAGCTAGACACACTTCTAGCTTTTAGGAAAACAAGCAAATAGGCACAAATGTCTGCACTCACCAAGCTTGCATTCTAAAGGGGGAAGACACAGTGATCAAATAAGCAAGTTAAAGATAAAGTTTACCAAAATGATGGCTCATACTCTGGAGAAAAAGCAGGGAAGGGGAACGGAGGCCTGCTGGATTACAGAGTGGTCAACATAGGCTGACACTGGGCAGAGACAGTGGATCCTTGGGAGCTGACATTTTTAGTGTGTGTGTGTGCGTGCGCATGTGTGTGTGGAGTGGAGTGGGTGTTTTGCATTATAAGGTGAGTAAACTGAAAGGTGTTCAGATGCTGGACACCCCCCAAAAAGGCAAATGTCCTTTGCGTTGTATTTTCCTTTTCTTGACTTAACCCCATAATTTGCTACATAATTGTACATTCTCTAATGGCTTTGTAAGAAAAAGGTAAGTAAGGACGTATGTCTAAAGGTGTCCTGTTTCTGATGAGTGGTTTGGCTGGGTAATTTTAATAAGAGAGAACCTTTAAATGTTTACTATGTGCTAGGCACTGTTTTAACTGCTTTACATGGATTAATTCATCCTTATAACAATCCATGGAAGAGGTGGTAGAGAGTATTATTATGCCCGTTTTATAGATGAGGAAACTGAGACCCAGTGAGGTTAAGCACCTTGGCCATGGTTACACAGATAGTCAGTGGCCGGGCTAGGATTTGAACTCAGGCTGTCTGGCTTCAGAGCTGATCCTGTTAAGAACTTTGAAGATAGTGTCCCATCGTCTTCCAACTTCCCACATTGCTGTTGGGAAGTCCAATGCCATGGTGGATACTTTGTATAGATTCTGCATTCTCCCCACCCCACCCCTTCAATTTTCTAGGTTTCCAGATATTCTGTCCATCTTTGGTGTTCTGAAGTTTTCCAGTGATGTGCCTTGATGTACATCTTTTCCTGTTAATTGGACAGGATGCTTGTGAGCCCTCTGTTTCTGGAGACTTGTGACCTCCACTTCAAGACATCTCTTTGTATTCATTCTTTGAAAATTTTTTCCATACTATTTTTCTACTGTGTCTTTCTGGAAATCCCTTTAGTTGCATGTGTGGCTTTCTGTATTGATCCTGTAAATTTCTTATCTTTTTTTCAATACCTAGCTCTTTGTCTTTTTGATTTGTTTTCTGAGAATTTCTTTGACTCTTCCTCCCATTTTGTTTTTTACTTTAGTTATTTTTAGTTTGCAAGAGCACTTTCATGCATTCTATCTCCATTTATGGGTGTAATATCTTATCATACTTCTCTGGGGACATTTTTAGGATTTTAAACCATCTTTCCCCCATTCCCTGTGTCCCTGTTTTGTGTTTGTTTGATTTCCACTTGTTGATTGTTTGGTGCCCTTTCAGGTTGGTCCTCACTTGTAATCATGCCTCCCCACACGCCCTTGACCCTGCCGCTCTCTCCTGCTCTTATTCTCACTGTCAGGCCCCTGCCCTGGTTAAGACCGAATGGCCTGTTGCTGTCTGTCAAATGGTGCTCATGGGAGTATGCAGCACCCTGAATGATCCCAGTCCAAATTCAGGGTCTCAGAGTCCAGGCGCTCTCCACGCCTGGCCTCCCACTCCTCTGCTGGGTGTTGGCAGGGCCCCTCCTTTATCAACGGCCACACCAGTCCTGATGTCTTCATCCACCCTCTGTCCTTTTCCTCAGAGTCTGTGCTTCTGCAGTGCCCTCTCCTGCAGCGTGGGTTTCGCCCTCTCGAGGGCTTATTCTCATCAGCATGCAAACATGCTCCAGGATCTGCCGGCTTAAAAGGCAAAGCCAACGTGCCTTCCTGGGTCTCATACCTTTCCTGTCACCGCCCCATTCTCTGCTTCTGTTTGCAGACTTTCTTCCCTCACTCCCCATTCTCTGTCCTCCCCATCCATAGACTACTCTTGTCGGGGTTTCCCAGGATCCAGCCATCCTGTCTGCCTCCGTCTCCCTGTCCTGGCAGTGGTGCTCAGCGCCACTCTAGGGCTGCCTCCCTGCACTGGCGGCTCCTTCTCGCTGCCCTTGGCCAGTATCCCTGCCTCAGTCCTGCACCTGTGCACACCACCTGGCCCAGGCAGTTGCAGGAGTCTCCTCACTGGTCTCCCAGCTCTCCCACTGCCCCTCTGTGCTTTGTGCTGTACCCAGCAGCCAGTGCCAGTATGATTTAAGATGTAAATCATTCCATAGCACATCTCTGTTTAAAGCTCTCCATCTGCTTTCTCTTCTCCTGCCCTGGCCTTCGAGGCAGATGTGATGTCCCTCGTCCTACACACTACTCTGCCTCCTTCACCACACGTGGCCACGCTGCCCTTTCTGTTCTGCAGGCACAGTGAGCGGGTCCCCTTGCTAGGGCTGTTGCACAGCCTGTTCCCTCTTCCTGGTGTGCTTTTCCAGCTCACCTTCCCGTGGTGGACTCAGGTGTCTGCGTAAGTGTCACCTCCTGGAGGGGCCTTCCCTGACCACCCAGTCTCTTTGTGTTATTTTACTTTGGTGGATTTTCACCCTAGTACTCGTCATTGCTCCATATTTTCTTGTTTGTGACCATTCTTTGCTCTCCAGAGTGAAAACTCCAGGAGAAGCAGGTGCTCGTCAGGGCCCAGGGGAGTGCTGCAGCAGGGTGGGCCTGGCCTCAGCTGGGTGACACCCTCCCACTGCTCTATCTCAGCAGCTGTCTCCCCAGGGACAGGACCACTCTCCCTTCATCTCTGTACCCAGCTCAGCTCAGGGCCTGGCACAGCATCAGAAGAGGTGTGGTCACATTTGTAGGAAAAGAAATGCATTTCTTGTTCATCTTGTATGAGCCTTAATTTTGATGTTGCCTACATCGTCAAAGGAAAGATGGAGGAACAGGAGTCAGACTGTTGGGGACCTGAATTTTCATGCTGTCTTAAGGACCAGGGGTGCTAGGTGAGATCACTCGGTTTCCTCTTCTGTAAAATGTGGGTGATAATGTAGGACCCTGTGAGCTCAGGTGAGATACTGAGTAGGAAAGGACTTAAAGAAAAAAAAAAAGCCTCTAATAAAGAGGGTATTTGTGTACTGCATTCTGCAGTTCAAATGTGTGACCATTGATGAGGCACCTAGAGCTATAATCAGGTGCTGTTCTTCTCATGTTTATGTAACTCATTTAATCTTTTCAACACTCATGTGAGGCTCCTGGTAATTTTGCAGCTGAAGAAGCTGAGACTTGGAGAAGATGAATGACTGGTTGGTAATTCTTGGAGCTTGTGGTGCTTCTGTTTTCTTAGGCTCAAGCTCAGTCTCCTACTAACTTTGGGCCTTGTTTGTCTTTAGAACAACAACAACAAAAAATTCAAATTGCTGTTTCGCATTTCTTTCTTAGCTTTCTTCACTTAGTAACTGCGTGGGAGGGGGAGGTTGGGGGAAGGTAGAGGGAAATGGGGAAAAGTTCTTAGGAATTGCCCTGTCCATCCACATACCCCAAAGCTGGGGCACAGGTGGCAGGCATGACATGTGGAGGCTGTAGCCCTCGCGGGCCAGGGTGTCCCTCTGTGGGAGGCTGTTGTGCACCCTTTGCATTAGCTAACATCTTTCAGGACTGGTTAGCTACAATATTAGGAGCTATCCCTTCTGCTTTTAAAAAAAATCTTTTCTCCTTTCTCTCTTTTATTTTCTTTTCTCTTGCTCTCTAGCATGTCCCTGTCTCTCTCTCTTTTTTCTTTTTAGAGACAGCGTTTCACTCTGTTGCCCAGGCTGGAGTGCAGTGGTACAATCATAGCTCACTGCAGCCTTGAACTCCTGGATTCAAGTGATCCTCCCGCCTCAGCCTCCCGGGTAGCTGGGATTACAGGCATATGCCACCACGCCTGGCTAATTTTAAAATTTTTTTGCAGAGATGGGGTCTTGTTGTGTTGCCCAGGTTGGCCTCAAACTCCTTGCCTTGAGTGATCCCACCTTGGCCTCACAAAGTGCTAGGATTACAGGCATGAGCCACTGCTTTTGGCCCATCTCTTTTTATATTTTGTCACCTCTTCTTTCTGTTGCCATCTCCATTTCCCTCCTTTTTGGTGTCTTTCTTAACACTACCTCTGTTTTCGACTTTCTCTTTTTTTCCCTCTGTATCTTTTCACGTAGGCGCCTCTGTGCCTCACTTTCTGTGGTTGTTCCTTCCTTCTCTGTTTCTGCCTTCCCAGGTCCGTATTCACAGGTAGCCTCCTGCTACTTGCTATTTCTGGCAAGTGCCAC
The DNA here is from genome assembly GCA_023783475.1 of Daubentonia madagascariensis. Taxonomy (NCBI): domain Eukaryota; kingdom Metazoa; phylum Chordata; class Mammalia; order Primates; family Daubentoniidae; genus Daubentonia; species Daubentonia madagascariensis. The sequence goes on from JAKFHU010001129.1 coordinate 5,424,127, forward strand.
TTTTGCAGTTGTGCTAAAGAAGAATCCATACTGTAGTCCATGGCTCCTGGTGGCTTTCCCTGCACTTGAACTGCCTAGAAATCAGAACCCTGGTAGGACCAGACGAGCTCTCGAATGGTCAAGTCCTGGGCCTAGGTGGGAGGAGGACAGGCTCTGTGGGCAGGTCTGAGAATGGCCCCACCACCCATGACCTAATTCACTGACCCCCCTCTGTGCCAAGTCCTGTGCTGGACCCTGCCCTCAAGGGGCTCTTATTAGGGACAGGGACTCAGAACCTGCTCATTGTGACCAACTCTGTGGTGGGTGATTACCAGCTATATGCATGGGAGATGTGAAGGGCCTTGATGAATCCCACTGCGGCCCAGGCTTCTGAGCAGTGGGGTTGCTGAGCCAGGCTCTGAAGGATGAGGAGGTCTTTTACCGGATGGAGAACAGGGAGGGAGGCATTCTGGGCCCTCGTTACTTATAGTGTGGTCTTAGGACCAGCAGCACCAGCATTGCCTGGGAGTTTGTTAGAAATGCAGACTCAGCCTCACTCCAGACCTGCGGCATCAGAACCTGCTTTTCCACGAGATGCCCAGATACGTGTGTACATCAGAGCTTGAGAAGGCCTGGTTGAGGGGGGTGGAGAGCTAGCATCTTGGGCAACGAGGAGGATTTTGGTGTTGCAGGAGGAGAGATGTGGCTGAAAGTGGCCCGAATGAAGCCGGGAAGGAAGATTGGACTCAAATTGTGCTGGGCTTTGAATGATCCACTAAGGGTGAGAGTGGAGCTGGGCATTGCCTGCTCCTTCCTGGGACTCGTCAGACCCACAGACACACAGGCTGCCATGTCAGCAAAGGCCTTTAGGGATCATCAGGTCCTGCCTTCCCATGAGATGAATGGGGAAACTAAAGCCCAGAGACCCCAAGTGACTTGCTGAAGGCCGCACAGCAAATCAGCGGAGGGACTGGACTGAAAAGCCATGGCTGTCTGACTCCATAGCTAGTTCTGTTTTGGGAAAGTGTTGGTTCATGGTAAGAGTGACTACTACTTATTAAGGTTATATTACATGCCAGGCACTGAACTAAGCCATTCCCATTGGGCTAATGAAATAGTTCATTTCCCTACTGTGATCTCCATTTAACAGATAGGAAACTAAGGCTCAGGGGTGAAGTCACTTGCTTAAGGACTAGTATGGGACAGAGCTGGGCTCTGAACTTAAGTTTGGCTGGCTCCAGGGCCTGAATACCCTGCTGTGCTCTGCCTACCGGGAAGATAAGCAGACTAAAGTGAGCTTTAATTAATTAATTAATTAATTAAAATGTGAAGTTTTACTTTTTTTTTCTTTAGTTTTTAATTGGCATGTAATAATTGCACATGTTTATGGGGTATAGTGTGATGTTTCGACACATGTGCACATTTTGTAATGATGGAGGCTTTTAAGCAGGGGAAGGACGTGTGTAGGCCTGGGTTTTGGGAAGATCACTCTCGTGCGGTGATCACTAAGCTCTTTGCACGGCCTTGGCTGAGGAAGTTCCTTCCTCTTAGTTTCCTCACCTGTTGGGTTTACATGGCAGTTCCAGTAGAGGGTCTCAAGGTCCATTCTGAGTCTGACTTTGTGTACGTCATGCTGTGACTGCAGAAGTGCTGGTGGACGGTGTGGCCTTGGAACCACAATTGGGTGTGGGTAATTTCAGTCCTGGGGTGTGTGTAGTGAGAGAAATTTAGCTTAAGGAAGGCAGAAAGGGTGGCAGTTGTGTTAGGGGGAGGGGACTTAGCAGCCCCCTCTGGGCTCGGCCACCATCGCCGACTCCTTCCCACATGTGATTCTGATTAGGGGGCTTGTGTAAAAGTTACCTAAACACCATTCTAATTACTCTGTTTAGGAACATTCACATGCGTGGGAGGGTGCCTGGCACTGGCTTCCCACATGTGCTGGGGGTCTCTGGGAGGCACCACGTTTGCACGAGCGTGACCGGCCCTGTGTCAGAGCTTTGTAGCCACCCGGGGCCAGGGGAGCCTGCAGGACGAGCTCAGGGAGCTCCTCCCGGGGTTCTCCAGCCCTGGTAGGCGGAGCGGCAGGAATGACCATTAGGCCCTTGCTTGTGGAGGACAGCATGTTGAAAATCTCTCATCCTCCCTGTGAAGTAGGTGTCATTGTCCCCACGAGGAATGACGCAGAGCCTCAGAGGAATTTATCACCAACAGGTTGCAAGATGCCTTTGAGTCAGCAAGACTGGCCCTCACAGTGCATGGCCTTGGGCCAGTCCCTTCACTTCTTTGATGCTCAGTTCTTCATCTGTCTAAGGCCACCTGCCTCCCAGGCTTGTTGCAAAGACAAAATGAGATAAAGCATGTGAGAGGACGTGGAATGTCTGACCAGGGCTGCTGTATCATCCAACTCCTGGGAACCCCACTCCACGGCCTCTGTGGCCATGTACAACTCTCGTGTGAAAGGCACAAGGCCGTGGGCTGCTTATTTCATTTACAGACCAGCAGGGGAGCCAGCTTCAGGCCAAGTGACATTCTCTGAGTGCTCTCCAAGGGTGGAGAGGGATGGTGTTCGGGGAGCCTGGGAGAGCCTGGGCAGTCCCCTGGACTCTGGAGTTTCAGAAGGAAGGCGCCCCTCTTCCGAGCTGAATGGCTAGTCCCAGTGGGGGTTTGCAGCTGGTGGGCTGTCAGTGTGGGCAGCATACCATCCTCAGGGAAATTGTGAGGTAGGCACAGGTCTCTTGTGACATGCACTCCCCCGACCTGTTCTTCTGTCCAGGTACCATCCACCATCCTTCTGTACATCCGTGGGTTCTCCCACATACCTTCCTGTCTGTCTACATACCAGGCACCAGCAATAAGCCTTTCACCCATCCAGCTGTCCACTCCACCTTCATGCCCATCTGTGTGAACACAGCCCGCATCTCATCCATCTGTCTGGTCACTTAGCTAACACTCACCAAGCCTGCCATGTGTCCTGCTCTTGTTCTGCACTAGGTCACAAGGAGATGAATTGGAAGCACCTTTGTGTTGGGGTTCATGGAGGGGGTGTGGCTTTCTATCTTTGATATCAAGGGGGGCCCATCAACACCTTGACCTTCCTTCTAAGATGAATCATATCAGAGAGTAGATCTCAATGACTCTTTCCCTCCCATCTGTCCAACTCCTTGTCCATTCACCTGTTTATCCATTCATGCACCCAGCTGTCTAACCCTCCCGCCCATCTATCTAATCAACCAGGAAGCCATCTAACTGCCAGGAACTACCCTACTACCCATTAGCCCATTCACCTTCACACCATCAACAAGTACATTTTTAAGACCCCAATATGTGTGAGGCACCTTATCAGATTCTGGGGTACCAGCCTGAGAGATGATCTGGGTCAGATGAGTGGCTTGGACTTCCAACTCTGACATTGTATAATACACAGAAACATAGGACAGTGGTACTACTGTTTATTCAACAAATCCATGTACTCAACAAATAGTTATTGAGTGCCTACTGTGTACCTGACACTTCTAGACATAGGGTACTGTGGGGAACAAGAGATCCTTGACTTCATGGAGCATACATTCTAGTGGGGGAGACAGACAGTAAATAAGTAAACAAATAAAGATTGTGGTGAGTGCCTTTGTGTGCCAGGTATGGGCTAGGCTCCCTCAGGGAGCTTTTAGTCTGGTTGGAGGTAAGACAGACATGGCAAGAGATGACATTCCCAGGCTCTGTACATGTGTACTGTGTTCCAAAATGGAGTGCACCTTAGCAGCAAGGATTGCGGGTGGTCACAGGGGCAGCCCAGGAGGACTTCCTGGGGAAGGGAAGTCAGAGTTCAGCCTAGGATGGGCCAGGAAGAAAGCTGGGTCACAGCACTGGAGGACCTGCTGAAACATGCAAGGTACCTTCTGTCCCCAAGCTGCCGTCCCAATGCCTGGAAGTTGAGTACTGGCTTTACTACCAGCTTTCTGGGTGATGCCAGTCCCTTGCCCACTCTGAGCCCCAGTCCCAGAACCACAAAATGAAGGGGTTGGATTAGATGCGCTGTAAAATCTCCTGCACTGTGAGTCTGAGATCTATGAATTTAATTAAAAGGGGAGACATATTTATATTATGTTTTATGGTGGCATTCTGAGTAATAATCCTTGTAACAATCCTGTGAGGGAGGAGGTGCTACCCCCATTTGGCAGATGAGAAAACTGAGTCTTCCATTCTGTCAAGCTGCCTTTAGCCTTTGCTTTCCTTTCAAAGCTCTGGGGAGAGCCTCACTGAGGGTGGATGGATTTACATGTCTAAAAGCACCAGCCCAGAATGGGGCACGCACAAGGCATACCATTTAAGATGGTAAATGCTCATTTTCCTTTCTTTTTGGGGAAAAAAATCAATAAATGGTTTTCATTTCTTTAATAGCAAGAGCACTACCATAGAACATGCTGTTATTAACTGCTTGCCTGTTTGATGAGGATCAGCCATGACACAGGTGACAGCCTCATGGGCCTAAAAGGCAGAGCGGGGGCTCAACCCCCAGGCTGTTTGACTCCCAAACCTCAACCTCATCTTCTTTCCCCTGTCTCCATTTCAGGGCTTCAGGACACCTGGGAGGGGGACAGGGAAGAAGGGGATTGGAATGGAAGAGGGAGGGCTCTTTTCATACCATCCTTTCCTGCATCCCCCACCTGAGGACAGCGGGGGCAAACAACCCCCTCTTTTAAAAAAGAAGCTTCTTAGGCACTAGGAGTTTTCCTGCAGTGGAGAAATCCAGTTTGTGGTCCAGCCAGGAGTGCTTTGTGATTTAACAGGTGCTGCCAAGGCAGATTCTTTTGTTGAAGGGCTCCGCAAGCACTGTGCAAACGGACCAGTCCCAGCTTCCTTATTAATTATGAACATTTAGAAATGTTTCTGACTATACCCCAAGTTCCTGCTCGTGAAACTCTGCGGGTCAGAGGCCGCACGTGTTTTGATTTTCCTATTTGAGGTATTATGTGTTCAAGGTAGATTTATGCTACAACCTTTGTTTATTGACTTGTACTTTTCCCTGTGAACCTGATGGAACATGACAGACGATATTTACAAGGCACGTGTTTCCGATTAAATCATGTGAGACATTAAAGCCCGATAAATGAAAGCCCCTTTGAAAGGCCAGTTCAGAGAGAAGGAGGCAGTCCCTGGTGGGGTCTTGAAGGTGGAGTCACCCCCTCAGCTGGTTGCAGGAAATGCTGAAGGTGGCAGGCGATCCCTTTGCTTGGATGGGACTGTTTGTCACTACTGCCCAGCTAGGGACCTATGCTGCATAGAGGTCTGAAAAAATGGACGTGAAGAGCTCCTCTTACTCTCTACCATCTAGGGAAGAGGGAAGGGAAATGAACGCTCCTTTTTTGAGCACCTCCTGTGTGCCAGGCTCTGTCATGTAAATGCTTTCCGAGGAGACCAGCTGGATGGCCTGGCTCTGAGGCTGTTATAAGGGGAGTCAGAGTGGCATGGGGGTGAGAACGTTGACTGCAGTCCTAAGGATGCTTGAATGTCCCTGTTTTGTCGTTCACTGCCTTTGACTCTGGGCAGATACTTAACCTCACTAAGCCTCGGTTCCTTTATCTGTACAATGGGAACAATAATGCTGTCCATCCCTTAGCTGTGTTCCGTGGTATATTAACCAATGTTGTTACCGTTATTAGATGAACTGAGGTTCTTTCCAAGGTCACTGCCAATAGGGGGTTGCAGCCAGAATGCAGCCCTCCTGATTCCAAAGCCCTTCCCTGTAGGCTGCTCAGGTGGGGAGTGCAGGGGCAGCAAGTGGCCAGCACGGGTCAGCCTGGCTGACTGCCACACGAGGGCCTGGGGTATTCCCTTGGCCTTCCCTAGACTTCCCAGGAGCATTAATGGGAAAGCTTGGTAGGCAGGATTAGCCTAATCGGGAGTCTTTCCACAGAGGTCAATTAAAGGATTTGGGTAAATATAAAAAGTGGAAACAGCTTGGGATGGAAGGCTCTACCCCCACCTCCCTCCTTCTGCCTCCCGCCTCAGAAGGAGTCTGGGGTTGGAGGGTGCTGACCCATGGGTCTGAGAACAGCCGGAAGACTCACCTTTTTTTTTTTTTTTTTTTTTTCTTTTCTGGATACCTGGCAGCAGGTTGACCTGAGAGCTAATGAGAACAAGATTGGATTTTTTATCGTGTTTAAAATTTCTATGTAGGATCTCTAACTAGCTTAGTAGTTGCTTTATAGGAGCAGAGGCTGACAGAGAAGAGAGAAGGAAAGATTCTTCCCCCCTCCACCTCCCAAAATGGAAAAGCTTGCTTTTGGAAACATTGACTTTCTTTCCATGTAAGAGCCTTTATCAATCACCGCCTGCCATTTCCCTGGAGATTTGCCATCTGATTTTTATTGAGATGCAGGGTAAGGGAGGAATCTGTGGGGTGGAGGTGAAACTAGCTTTGGAGTCAGTCGGCTTGGATTCACCTTCTGGTTTTGCCTCTTGCCAATGGGTACCTTGGGCAGGTCACTCTCTCAGCTGGACCTTGGCATCCTGGTGTGGTAACTGGTTGCTGGGGGAGTCAAATGCAATAGTAGATGTGAAGGTTCTGAACTGGGGCTGGCAAGGAGTTAGAAGCTGCCAGATCTTCCCAAGTGGCAGCTCACGGCCTAGGAAAAACCCTGAGCTGCCAAAGGTCTCCTTCATTCATTGCCCAATGCCCCATTAGGCGTGTGCTGGGAGCAGGTGTGAGTTCAAGCTCCCCCTGGTCATTTTCCCTCCCCTGGCCTTCCTTTACTAATCTCAAAATGGGGAGGAGAATCCCTTTCTGCCTCCCATGAGGTGGTGCATATGAGAGCACTTGGAAAACTTCAGACCATATAAATAACAGGAATGCTAACTAACAGTAGTCACGCTTCACGTGAAAGGTTACAAAGAGCGAATGCCTCCTTTAACCTCTTCTCTCTCACCATGAGGCAGTGCTCGGAGGGGAAGTGACTTGCTCAAGGTTTGGGGGCTGCTCGGTCCCACAGGGCCAGGGCTAAACTGAGGTCTCTGCTGCAGCAGGTCAGGCCTGCCCTGCCTCTGCCTTGCTGCCTCACCCTGGAAAAGACCCTGGGCTCCTGGGGATGGAACAAGTCATAAAGGAGTCGAAGCTCCCGCTGTCCTAAAGGAGCCCCTCCCACCTCTTCACCACAGTTCTTCTGCTCACCCAGGCTTAGGGTGGTGTGACTGTGTGCTGCAAGACCGGGAGTCCCCTGAATTAAAAGCTCCGCGAGGGCAGGGACTGGCTCATTATTGAACAAGCAAGTGAATGGCCCTGCCACTGATTCTGTGTGTCCTTAGGTTGTTACTTCCCTCTCTGTGCCTTGATTTCTCCATCTGTAAGACAGGATTGATAATACCTGTTTTATTCCTGCCATAAATTTGTTATGAGGAGTTAGAAGTAGTGCTGAGAGTGAGCAGACAGGAACCAGTTAAAAGTGCAGGTGCTGTTCTGGGCATGGTGGTCCTGGGGGAATGCACCGTTTTCTGCTGTGTCGGCATTTCTTCCAAGTGGGGAGAGAAGAATTTTTAAAGGCCACGTACAGTCTTAAATGCACAAGTGGCACTGAGGGAGAAGGGTTGTTTCTTTAGTAGGTAGCGCTCATTCTCAGAACAAGCTGAACAAATCCCCCTTATTGAAGAATGTTGCTCTGGGCTAGGCTTGATTAAAATTGGAAAATCTAAGAGGCTTAAATGTGTGCGGTTTTGGTTGTGGAGGGATCAGGAGTGCTTTGCCCTGCCCTGCGTCTCGGTGGCTGTGGTCATAGAGTCGTGAGGCCATTGAGGGTCTGTGGCCGTGCTGGGCCCATCCAGCACCCCACTTTACCAGTGGGAGGCTGGAAAGCCCTCCCGGCCCAGGCAGGCAGAATTCTAAGCACCTTCCTTTGTCCTATTTCTATCAGGGTCCCCAAGCCCTGCCTCAATCTACTCAGGGGAGGGAGGACTCTTGCTTTTGAGCAGTTCTAGGTGCTAGGGCCTGTGCCAGGTACCCTGCATGTATCTCCTTTATACCTCTCTGCTTCTGTCTCCTCATCTGTAAAATGGGGATAAGAACAGTACCTACTTCATAAGGTGGTGAAGATAAAGTGGGTTAATGCACAGAAAATGCCTAGAACAGTGCCAGGCATGGGGCAAACATGCAGTAAACGTCAGTCCCCCTAGGGTCCTGCCAGGAAGGGATGGAAGTAGTTTTTACATCTAACGCAGCAGAAGCTCAGAGAGGTGAAGTCGCTTGCCCTGCAGGTGAGTGGCATAGTGGGGGCTGGAGTCTGGGTCTGAGTGACTTTGAAGCCAGAGATGATCTGTTGAACAGATGGGAGCCTTGATGCTACAATGCTTTACTGAGGCCTTTCAGGCAACAGGAGCACCTCCACCAAGGGACAAGCTGTGGTAGCCTCTAGTGCCACACTCCCTGTAGCCCTGTTGGCAGACTGTGCTTCAGAGGACAGGATCCTGAGGCCTGTGGGAAGATGTCAGCAGACTGATCAGGGCTGGCTCTCTGTTTAGAGTTTTATGGCCAGAATCTTCTGTGGCTGAGGTCCCAAGGCAGACAGTCCCTTGCTGACACAGTCGTTCCTCATTAATTGGGCTGGGTTGAGTTTCAGGGCAGACGGCCATGTGGCGGTAACCCCTGCCTGGGAGAGCAGCCCCCTGCCCTCACACCTGCTAGCTGGGGTTACCTCCAGGGTGCCCTGTGCCCGGGCTACAAGTGTGACTCAGGGCAGTGATAAAGAGGCTCTGGCCTGTAGCCAGGTGGCTCAGGGTCAGCCACCTCTCTCTCCCCTGTTCCTACCCCAGCCAGGAAGCCCTGTCATGCCCTCCCTGCAGGCCACAGCTCTGCACTTCCCTACCTTGGCAGGGGCAGATGCCAGGGGAAAGCTTCATGGGAGCTGATGTTTACTGCACGTTTGCCCTGTGCCTGGCACTGTTCTAAGCACTTTCTGTGTATTGACTCACTTAATCTTCAGCACTGCCCTGTGAAGTAGGTATTATTTTTATCCCCATTTTACACATGAGGAAAAAGCCTTGGCGCACTCCTGGAGAGGCATCCTGGTGAGGGCAGGAGTACTGACCTTGGAGCTGGACACTGGAGTTCCAGCCCTGTCTGACCCTGTAGCACTCTGCCTACCCTGATGGAGGGGAAGAGAGAGGGACTTGCCATAGAAGCACCCACGTGGGCAAATGGAGGGAGGGAGAAACACGGGAAGCCTGCTTGCCTGCCTTCTATAAACATTTATTAAATGCCGACTGTGTGCTGGGCACATGGCAGGGGGGCTGGGCTGACTGTAGAGGAAGCTAGGCTTTTTGATAGCTGTAAGAGCTGATGCTGGTATGGTTTTTTCCTTTTCAAGCAGAGTGCATTTGCAGCAATGTCTTTTTTGACACAGGAGGCAGAAGATCCTGGTAAGAGCCAGGGCTCTAGAGCCAGACTCTAGCTTAGGATCGAACCCTGATTCTACCACCCACCAGCTTGGGAAGCCACTTCTTTCTGTGCCTCAATTTCTATATCCATAAAATGGAGGCAATAGCAGGGCTTGGAACAGTGCCTTGGCCCATCATGAGCACTCTCGGTAAGTGCTCCTTTAGACAGGCAGGAGCCAAGGGGGAGCAAGCAGACTCTAGGAGGCTCTGATCCCAAAGTTCCTCTTTTTTATATTTTAGAGACAGGGTCTTGCTCTGTTACCCAGGCTGAAGTACAGTGGCATCATCATAGCTCACTGCAGCCTCAAACTCCTAGGCTCAAGCAATCTCCTGCTTCAGCCTCCCAAGTAGCTAGGATTACAGTTGTGTGCCACCGCACCCAGCTAATTTTTTCCATATTTTGTAGAGATGTGATCTTGCTATGTTGCTCAGGCTATCTCGAACTCCAGGCCTCAAGTGATCCTCCTGCCTCAGCCTCCCAAAGTGCTGGGATTACAGGCATGAGCCACTGTGCCCAGCCTCAAAGTTCCTCTTTAAGGGAGAAGACGACTATCCCTGAGTCAGGAGTTCAAAACCCTGCCTAACCCACAGCGACATGTCCACTTCACACCCACTAAAATGGCTATCACCAAAAAGACAGAATATAACAAGTGTTGGTGAGGGTATGGAGAAACTGGAACCCTCATACACTGCTGGTGGGGGTGTAAAATGGCACAGCTGCTGTGGAAAACAGTCTGGCAGTTCCTTGAAAGGTTAAATGTAGTTACCATTTGACCCAGCAACTACACTGCTAGGTTTACGCCCAAGAGGATTGACGATGCATCTACATGAAATTTGTACACAAATGTTAGTAGCAGTATTATTCATCGTAGCCAAAAAGTAGAAACAACCATAAAGGTCCCCTCAGCTGATGAATAGATAAACAAAATGTGGTCTACTCATACAATTGAATATTACTCAGCCCTAAAAAGGAATGAAGTATTGATACATGCTGTAACACAGGTGAATCTTGAAAACATTATACGGCATGAAAGAAGCCAGACACGTATTGTATGACTCCATTTATATGAAATGTTCTGAACAGGCAAATCTATGGAGACAGAAGGTAGATTTGTGGTTGCCGGGCGCTGGGAGGAGGGGGAAATAGGAAGCGACTGCTAACGGTTACAGGGTTTCTTTTTGGGTGTTGAAAATGTTCTGGAATTAGATAGTGGTGATGGGAGCACAACTCTGTGAATACAGTGAAAACCACTAAATAGTACAGTTGGAAAGGGTGAATCTTGTGCTATATGAATTGTATCTTAATTTTTTAAAAAAAGGCTAAAAAACAAATTCCTGCCTGATCTTGCCCTCCACCACCTCTGGACCTGCACCACCTCACCCTGTGCTCCAGGCACTAATGCAAGGTAGGCTGGGCCTTTGCTGACGGTGTTCCCCCTCCGTCCTTCCTGATAGCCTGTCTGTAAGCACAGGGCTGAGCTGTAAGCACATCACAGATGGTATCATGGCAAGAAACCCAGAGCTTTGAGCCACTGAGCCTTGCACCCTCCCTTTTCCCCCCGCTTCCTTAGGGTCTTGGTTTCCTTACCCGAAAGCAGGGAGGGAGCAAGGGGGTGGAGTCCATGGTGTGAGACTGCCTGAGGGGGAGATGAGGGCAGGCAGTGGCCCTGGAGGAGCATTAGCAGTGGGACATCTGCCTGCTCCATAGCACATTTGTTACTCCAGGCTGCCTTCCTTGTACACGTAGGGGTTCCAGAATGTTTGGGCTAGTGTGGGACAGTGGGGCTCAGGCCCTGGCTGAGCACATTGCTGGGATCTGCCATCCTCCATAGAGGCAGCCCAGCTCAGAGTCATGGCTTTGGGTCAGAGAGGCCTGGATTTGAATCCCAGCTCTTCTCCTGGCTAAGTGACCCTTTGTAGATCACTCACTCTCTCTGTGCTTTAGTGTGTCCCTCCCTCAATTCATATGTTGAAGTCCTAACCCTCAATGGGATGGTATTTGGAGATGGGGCCTTTGGGAGGTAATCAGGAATAGTGAGGTCATAAGAGTGGGGCCCCCACGATGGGAGTAATGCCTTTACAAGAGACACCAGAGAGCTTGCTCTCTCTTTCCACGTGTGAGGACACAGCGAGAAGGTGGCTGGTTATAAGCCAAGAAGAGACCCCCCTCACCAGAAACCTACCATGCTGGCACCTTGAACTTGGACTTCTAGCCTCCAGAACTGTGAGGAATAAATTTCTGTTAAGTACCTGGTCTATGGTACAGATTGAGTGTTGGTAATCCAATAATCTGAAATCTGAAATGCTCTAAAACCTGAAACTCTTTGGGTGTTGACACTCAAAGGAAATGCTCATTTGAGCATTTTGGACTTCTAGATGTCTATAATAGGGATGCTCAGTGGGTAAGTATGATGCTAATATTTCACAATCCAAAGAAATCCAAAGCACTTCTGGTCCCATGCATTTTGGGTAAGGGATATTCAGCCTGCCTCTTGTTATGGCCCCTGAGCAGGCAAGGCAGGCGTTAAGGACAGTCATGGCTGTAAGACGCACAGCACAGTGCTTGGCATGTGGTAAGCACACTGCTATTACTCTTAGGTGACTCCTTTTATGGCTGTGATGGTCATTATTAGTTGTGGGACCTTGGGCAAGTGTCTGTACTCTCCGAGCCCACTTCCTCCTCTGAAGAATGGGGTCAAGGTGCTGCCCACGCAGGGCTGTGGCGAGGGTCAGATGAGATAATCTAGGCCAAGGGGCTCGTAAACTGTGAGGTGGCATGCCTTTATGGAAGGGAAATTATGGGAAAGCCTGGCAGAAATGTGGGATAAGTGTGAGCAGCTCCACGATGGCAGCAGGTCTGGAGGGCACCCCTGGCTGGAAGCCCTGCACGTGGACCTTTCAGGAAGTGGCTCTGTTCTGCAGCACCTCTGTCTACCAGTATCCAGGTGGCAGTGGCTGAACAGCGGTCCCTGGGCTTGGCCTCAAGGGCTGGTGTTCTGAGCTCACAAATGTCTCATCCCTGAGTGGGGAAGGGGGCCAGTGCCCACAGTGGTGTGCGCTTGGGCGGCAGTGGCGGAGGGCAGCCTACTGCCTGGAGCTGGGCAGCCTACTGCCTGGCTTCGTTAGACCCTAGTGAAGGAGAACCTCGGGTTATAGAGGAGCCTCACAGGCTGCTGCCAAAAGCTGCCTCCTGGGGAGAGTGAGGGGACTTAGACACAGAGGCCCGAGTTGGCTCCTGTTCCTGTTCTCTGACATCAGGGATTCGGAAGTCTTCAGATGGAAAATCACCGCCTGGAACTCCTTCCACGTCATCCTCTGGAGCATGTTCCAAGGGGGCATTGCCCGTTGCGTTTGTCTTCAGAGCTGTGGGCTAAGGTCATCCCCCAGCTCAGACATCCCACACTAGAGCTGGGAAGGGTGTGTTCCCAGGAGAGTTTATGGGATTTTCTTGTTGGTTCTTTAATCGTGTCCTGTTTGTTTGCTGTCTGGTCTGGGGCAATGGGGTGGGTGGTGTGGAGAGTCCTTGGAATGTTGGCCTGGGCAGCGCAGAGGAGGGCCAATGTCAGAAAACGGGTGTAGAGACGGGGAGGTTTTCAAGTGTTGGGGGTTAGGTCGCTAGAATAAGTCTGCCCTGCCCCACCCCAATGCAGGTCCTCGTATTTTACAGAGGCGTTGGTTACAATGGTTAGAACCACCAGCTCTGAGCCCAGTTATACCTCTTATGGGCTCTGTGACCCTAGCAAGTTTCTTAACCTCTCTGTGCCTCTGTTTCTTCATCTGTGAAATAATTGTAGCACCTACCTCTTAGGTTGTTGCTATGATGAAGGGAGGTGATACATGCAGAAGCGTTTAGAACAGTGTTTGGCACAGAGTAAGTGCTAAGTGAGTGTTAGCTGGACTGTGTAAGAAGCGTGGTGGATGGGCAGGTGCTTCTAGCAGAGCTTGTTTCTCCTTCCTCCTCCGAGTTGTGTTCAGTTCAGCTCCATTGAAGCTTCCTGAGCCCTGAGTGGGGCCAAGCCCTCTGCTGGGGGTAGATCAGATCCTGAGCCTGTCCCAGGAGTGCTCACAGCCTGGGTAAGGGGAAGCTCTGGGACAGACAGTGGTCCCTCAGAGGAGGGCGGGAACAGGGCGGCGACACTGGGCTGTGTTTTGGAGGATGAAGAGGGGTCCCTTTGGCAGAGTGTTGGGAGGAACTGCGTGTACTAAGCCACTAGAATAGGAAGTGAAGGTGGGGTACAGGTGAGAGGCTCACGAAGGCCTTGAATACCGAGCTAAGGAAGTCCCAGCTCTGCCAGGGGGAGCCACTAAGGGATTTCAGGCAGGGTGGCCTGCAGGTTCGGCATTGCCATCTTGCCTCCACTTTCCTTGGAGAGCCTGTTATTGCATCATTCTTGGGGTTCTATGCTTGGGACTGCCTTCCCCACTACCTGGGCAATGTCCAAAGGCCCTGCCGTGCCTCCTTCCAGCTCCGTTCCCTGGTCTTGAGAGAAGTAGCCCTCAGTGGTTATTGAACACGTTTATCAATTCACCCAGAGAATATGGACACACTGTAAAATACTGGCCACCATGCAAGGCACAATGGAGGAGGCGTCCAAAGAAGTGTCGCATGGGGGAGGTTGCCACCTTGAAGGTGTTCTGTGCCTAGTCTCATGTGGCTGTCTTGAGAGGCTGTCACCCCGGGTCGAAAGCAGAGAGTCTTTATGAGTCGGAGTTCTGCAGGAGTTCCAAGGGTGGAGGGCCTGTTCCAGCTGGGGAAGTGGGCCTTTTGCGCATTGGCGGGAAGGGAGTTCCAGAGAGCGTGATCGGCATGGGCAAGGCATGGAGGTGGGAGACAGACGGCACGTGTGAGGACAGCACTGCATTCTGCTTGGCTGGACTCAAAAGTACGTGGCGGGAACAGAGAGGAGGCTGGAGGGCCTTGGGTGCCTGGCCAAGTGGGGTGGGGCGTGTGGGAGTTTTATTTGTTTCCCTGTAGACACAGGGGGCCATGGAGAGTTTTTAGCTGTGTTTTGGTAAGATTAATTTTTACACACTATGGTTCTTTGAAGAAAGGATAACAAGTGCATTTTATCGATTTTTAAGATGGAGGTAGGTAGTAGATCCTATGTTTGTGGAAAGATAACTTGTTATATGACACCGTTATAAAAATCCTCAGATTTCTGCCTTAATGAGGGAGGCAATATTTCTCCCATAGATTCTTTAAAACTTGGGTTTCAAGTGGGGAATAGTAATGCATAATTTATTTCTTCTGGTGCTCAATCTGAGATCCCAAGGGAAAGAGCAGGAAGGAATTAGTGAGATCTATATTACAATTTAATTGCTTGAAGGAAAAATATTATTTTTTATTGTTAACCATTAGCTGCTTCTAGTTTTATTAAACTCAAGCCTGTGCTGAGCGGAGCATTAGCCACTGGAGCTTGCTGGCTCCCTGAGGGGAGGAAAACACTCAGAATTGTCCCACCTTGTAAAGCAGGAGTTACTGCTGGGAGCAGATTGGCCCTGAAGATGCTTGCGTTTCAGACTTCTCTGTACTGGAGTGCAGCTTCCTGACTGCAGGTTCTGCCCCCATTCTCAGGAGATGGTCTGGCACCCAGGACCAGAGGCCAGGGAGGGCCCAGGAAAGGACCCTGGCCCCTGGTTCAGGCAGACTGAGCCTCTCCTAAGATGAGCGATCTTGGCTGCATCGCTTAATCTCCTGTTTCACAGATGAAGAGTTTTTGTTTCTCGGGCCAGTTGCTAGGGCTAAATGAGGCACTGTATGTAACTGAATACCCGCGTATTCAGTAGATGCTCAATAAAAGCTGGTTTATAAGTCCCAGATCCACACACTTCAGGCCATCTCCCCTCGTTTGTTGTGGCCCTAGGCCCAAGCTCTTGTCTACCACCCCTCTTACCTCCCCTCCTGCCTGCCTTGAACCAGGCCTCCAGGGTACAGAGTGGAGGGAAGAAGCCCAGGGTCAGGCTGACCCTTCTGCTGTGCTGGGCATTCACTGCTGCTCCCTTGCCCGGCCGTGGTGGCACCAGAGAGGTCCCTGCCCTTCAGAGAGCTCCCACCTGGATGGACGAAGACAGACAAGTAAGTTGCGATTGTGCACAGTGGCCAGGTGGGCACCTTGTCCTGCCTGGGGCGCTGGTGGAGGCTTCCTCTGCATGGTGCCAGCAGGAGGGATGAGCTTGCTGGGGAAGCTATCTTCATTAACCTTGGCAGTGGCCTGGTGGCCCCCTGCTTCTGGTTAGGTCTTCAGCTCCCCAGGCCTGAGGCAACTCCTTGGCCTCTGCCTCTCCCTCATCTTGCTCCCTCCCTCTCCACTTGCACTTTGTGTTTTGCAAACACCCTCTCCTTGGACTTGCATCACGACCTTGGAGGCCTCCCACCCCCTTTACAGATCCTTTACAGATCCGAGCCAGAGGTTCACAGAGGTGAAATGATGACCCCATGGTTGTATAGCTAGGGATTCAGGCTGCACTGTCTGGCCCAGCTGACAG
The DNA here is from genome assembly GCA_023783475.1 of Daubentonia madagascariensis. Taxonomy (NCBI): domain Eukaryota; kingdom Metazoa; phylum Chordata; class Mammalia; order Primates; family Daubentoniidae; genus Daubentonia; species Daubentonia madagascariensis. Next base: position 5,440,015 of record JAKFHU010001129.1, read on the forward strand.
CAGCAGAGCCCAGGGGCTTTCCTGGTGCCCCTGCCCCAGCAGACTGTGGCCTGCAGGGCTCCATCACATACGCACAGATGTGGGTCTACTGTGGACTGGAATGTTCTCATTGACTTACCTTCCCTGACTTTTAGGAATGCTTGCTGCCTAGTGCCTGTCCCTAGTGTTGGGGGAGGTAATGAGCCAGCATATCGTTTTTTATAGAGATGGGATCTCACTGTGATGCCCAGGCAGAAGTGCAGTGGTTATTCACAGATGTGGTCACAGCTGCCCGTGACTTTGGTTGCCCTCTACGTCAGTGCTTTTGTCCTGCACAGCACTTCATGCTTATTGAGTGACCCTATCGCCTGGATTTTTCAAGACAGCCTCAATTTGCAAATGTTGTGAGGATTTAGCTCCTTCTATTGAATGCTTCGTGGTGTGTCCAGGACCATGCTGGGTATCTTGAGTAACCCAGGCCGTAATAACTCTTTCTATCCCAAGTCCAGGGTCTGAGCCCCTGCACCACTTGCCCAAGGTCTCACAGCCTGTAAGAGGTGGGGGGGGGTGGTGTCTCTGCAGGCTCTGCCCAGCCTGGGCTTTCTTCCTGAGGGGTGCTGCTGTCTCACCTACCTCCCCTCAGCATGAGCTTAATTAATGGGCTGGTCCCAGTTTGGTGCCCAGAAGGTCAGGTCAGCAGGGCTCTCCTGGGCCAGCCGTTATGAGCAGGGACTTTGGGTTCCAGCCCACAGAGAAAAGAAGGCAGACGGGGTTCCTGCCAGGGTTAGCTGGCTTGCAGAAAGGCAGTGGGGAGTTCTAAGCTTGGACCTGAGTACATCGAGGGGGTGTGGGGAAGGGAAGAGCACAACCATGTTCTGAGTGCCTGCTGTGTGTGGTATGCTTTGCTCATGTCATCTGTCCTTGTTACTCCTCCCCCCAGTGCCCTGTGTCTCCATGCCTTTACCCCTGCCATTCCCTGCCTTGAGTGCCCTCTTCCCCTCCATTTGGCTAACTCACATTGGTCTTTCAGACTCGTTCAAGGCTGCTCTAGACCAGCCCTGACCCCCAGGCTGGGTCAGAGCCACTTCTCAGGATCCCTACAGTCCTGGGAGCTTCCCTCTGCACAGCACTAGACTTGAACCAGGTCTCTTTGGGGGCAGTCAGTTTCTGGAGGCCACCACCATGGCCAACTGAACCCCAAAAGGCCAGAGCAGTCTGATCCATCTTCCCCACTATTCCTGGCCATCTAAAACCTTCCGACACCCAGACATGTGGGACAGGCATTTTTACAGTCTATCTCCCCCACCAGACGAGAGATCTTGGGGGCTGGCACTGTGTTTATTCCTTTCTGCGACCCCAGCACCACCCTTCACCGTCAGGCCTGGCACGGGGCAGGCACTCAGGGAAAGCTTGTTCAATGTGATTAGTAGTGATGGAGCCTCCTCATGTTGGAATCATACTTTCTATTTCCCAAAGCATCTTTGTACCTATTACCACTTTGAACTGCACAGCCATCTGGAGAGTTGGGTAAGGCAGCAGTGATAGGGCACGTTTTCCAGGTAGGGAAACTGAGGCTCAGGAAGCTGCCCAGAGTGATGGTGGTAGAGTTTGGCCCTGACGTCCAGGGCTTCCTACACTGTTCCCCTGCCCTGCCCACGGCTGTGGATGGCGCCTGCTTTATGGTGCCCACACCCTTGGCGACCCCGAGGCCAGGACTGCTTGTAATCAGATTGCCTTCCTCCCCACTGAGCTCATGCTGCTGAGGGAATGGAAATTTGGATCTGTGGGCGGGGGTGAGAGGCTGGGTTGCGGGGGCAGCTCTGGCTGGGGTGCTGTGGGACCAGGATGGGGTGGGGGTGGCTGGGGGATCATGCCAGAACCAGGCTTAGCACTTCTGGCCTCGGGCCCCAGGGGCTGCTGAGAACCATCCCAAGCGGTTGGCCAGATGCCTGCCCCACGAGTCTGGGTGTCCGGAAGGTTTTGGATGGCCAGGAACAGTGGGGAAGATGGATCAGACTTCTCTGGCCTTTTGGGGTTCAGTTGGCCATGGTGGTGGCCTCCAGAGACTGACTGCCCCCAAGGAGACCTGGGTTCAAGTCCGGCCTGGTCAGTAATGCCACTGACTTGATACCAGGCCATGGCAAGTCATTGCCCCTTTCTGCCTCAGTTTCCTCATCTGTAAAAACAGTATAATGGTGGTCTTAGAAGGGGTTGTAGGTAGGATTGCATTATTAAACAGTGCCTGGAACATACTGGGTGCCACCGTGAGTTCCTTCCCTGTAAAATGGAGCTGTACTCTACCCTGCTTATCTCCTGGGGTTGACGTGAGGTCCAGATAAAGCACTTGCACGCTGTAGAGTGCTGTGCTCCTCTGAGGGACATGTCTTCTCTCAGAAAGAAGGGAGGTAGATGTAGAGGGACAGAGAATGGCTCTAGGGCTGCTTCCTGGGGCAGGGTAGGCCCCTGGGAGCCCACCCAGGGTCAGGCTTACAGATAGGCCAGTCCGGCCAGTGAAGACCAAGCATCCCTGGTCAGAGTGCAGGTGGGCAGCTGATGGGTTCCCGGAAGAGCCGTGGGGTTTTCACAGGGTGGCAGTGCCCGTGCAGGGAACCGGGCCTGCCAGGGCCTTGGGCAAGTGTGTGGTTCCGGCCCAGTGGGGAGAAAGCAGGCCCAAGCTGGGGTGGCCTGGGTTTCTCCAACCTCCCTCCTCAGCCCTGTTTCTCAGCACAACCCCGAACTCTCAATCAGGGACAGTGGTAGCACCCACCTAGCAGGGGTTGTGAGGGTTAATACAACCCCGTGAGGGTCACGTGAGTGTTAATGTGTGTAAAACACATAGTAAGTGCATAGTAATTGTTAGCTGTTTTTATTGTTACTGTTTTGTCCTTCACATTATTACTGCATTCTTTCCACACGCGTCTCAAGTGCGTTGGCTACCACTTGCTGTCTTAATGATTGTGTTGACTACTTTTATCCTTCAGGCAATGGGGAGCCATGGAGGGTTTTTGAGCAAGGGTATGCTATAGAGTTGGGTTCCAGGATGATTAATCTGGCAGTGGGTTTAAGCCTCATTATGTAGTGTGGTTAGCTCAAAAAGGGGTTTATTGTTTTATGGTATTTTTAGAAATAGCTTTTAAAATCCTTTCCTCTTTAATTGTGGGAAAAGAGAAGTTGGATAACAAGTAAAAGAAAGCTTGTGTTAAGAAAAGAGGAGGCAGTTTGAGGGGTTGGGTGTTTAACAGAGTTAGGAAGGGCTGCAGAGTAGGCTACAGACTGGGCCTGAGGTTGTCAGGTCCCCAGGTCAGGTTGGAGGTGTAGAAATTCCCTCATCTCCCCTACCACCCGTCCATGTGGGCCTTGACAGCACCTGGTGGGGCTAGAATCACTGTAGTATAAATCACCTCTGTGCCTTCAGGGATGCAGATGTTGGGGCTGGTTTGAATGTGGAACCTGGTGGGTGTGACTCTGGATTGGGGTGGGTGTGGAAGCGGGGTTGGGATGCACCATGAAAGGAATGTAGAGGCCATTTAGAGAAACTGGGAGTTCAGTAGGGTGGCACCATGCACAAATGAAGGATCCCCCCCATTTTTTTTTTTTAGTAGATCTGGAGCATGGGGGACCCTGGCCTAGGTGGGAGTGAGTTTTTGGAGGGCTTTGGTTAGGAGCTGGCTGTGAACGATGGTAAAATTGAGGCGTGTGGGGATCTTACAACTGGGTGGGAACTGGGGAGGTGGTTAGTCCAGAGAGTCAGACTGGGCAGTTGGAGGCTGGGGGTCCACAGCCAGGGAGACAAAGGCAGGGCCAGAACAAGCCTGTGGGTGGTGAGGGTGTGGTGAGGGCATGGTGGGCTCTGCCCCACCCCACCCCCAGAACAGGGCAGGAGCTCAGAGATGGGGCTGAGGTCAGAGCAGGACCAGTAGCTGCCTTGAGTGCCTCACTCGGAGCTGCTTGGCACCCTCACAGATCTTCCTGCTGGGACAGAGCCTGGGCGGGAGCCATGTGCTATGGGCCTAGGACGTCCCAGGCAGTGGTGTGGGAGCTGCAGACCCGGGAGCTGATACCACAGGTGGGGAGAGATGCCGAGACTCTGTCCATCCATACTCTTGTTTGCATGAATTAAGGGTCAGGCACAGAACAGGTGCTTTCACAGCTTCCCTTCCTTTCTGAGAGGCAGCATGGGGTAGTGTGGTTAAGGAAGAAAGTGAACCCTGGAGCCTTGGTTTGCGTCATTCCTGCCCCTTCACATGCTGGCTGGGCAACCTCAGGAAGGTTTCAGTTGCCCCAACTGTAACAAGGGGGAAATAATTGTGCCCACCTCAAGGGGTTGTCATGAGGATTAATGTATAGATATGTGCAAAGTGTTTTTTACTATTCTTGCTCCAGCCCTACCTGTGCACGGGCCACACATTGACACCAGTGTCTGTTCCCTCCAATGCCCTTCCCACTCATCTGTTAAGGCTGGTCCAAATATGCCACTTTCTGAGTCTCACTTTTGCAGCTGTAAAAGGGGCTAATCATCACTGCCCTGCCTGCCCTTCTGGTTGACTAAGGGAAACAGAGATGGCCGGGGCCCTCCGAACAGTGCTGGATGTGCAAGCTGCTCTGCAGTTTCCTACTTGTTCTGTCATGTCCATTTCCAGATGCAGAAGCTGGGCTGAGAGATGCTCATTGTGTTAAAGTGTCCTTCCTCCATCCGGGGGTGTGGCGGTCGCTTTAGATGGAGACCATTTGAGATTTGGTTCTGGGAGGAGACCCTGCCATGTCTCATGTGAGACAGGTAGAGGCCAGCCCAGCTGTGTCCTGCAGCCCAGGTCTTCAGAGAGGGAGGGGCAGTGGTGTGCCAATGGGGCAATGGAGCCTGGGGTGGTGAGCCATCTCCACTGTGGCCCTGAAGGTGCCCTGCCATGGTGCTGAGTGGCTCTGGGTGGTGAGTCTCCCCTGCCTGGTGCCTGTGCCTCTGGCTGGGCCTGCTGCTGTTTGGTTCCTGTTCTTCACCCTTCTAGCCAGTGCTGGATGCTGGGGACCCAGAAATAAATCAGTTCCAGGCCTGTCTCAGGGGGCTCACAGTGTCAGTTAGTGACTCAGGGTTGGGAGCCAGTGCAAGGTGTGGGGAAGCTTCATTCTGGAAGGAGATGGGTTTGTGTTGGCCTCACAGGAGGGGGAAAGGTGTTCTAACCAGCAAGTGCAGCCCAGAGGTGCAAAGTGGCCAGGACAAACAGGGGCTCTTGGGCAGGGCAAAGAGCATGCACGCGCAGGTGAAGGCTAGTGAGGGGCAGGGGCCCGAAGGCCAGCCCGAGCTCCTGGGACCTCATCTGCGGGGGTCAGTGATGGGCTCTAAGATGCCTCCCAGAGGGGCCTGTGTGCTGACACAACCCAGATGCCACACTCCTGGAGAGAAGAGGGCTGAACTGGCACTGTTACTGTAGGCCCAGAGAGGGGCAGGGCTTTGCCCAGTGTCACACAGGGCACAGTATGGCTGTGGCCAAACAGATTATGAGTGTTTGGGCTAAATGCCAAGAAGGAAGACTCTGGAGCGCTTGCCCTCTAACATTCTTGGGCAGGAAGGTCACAGAGTGGTGGAGTCACAGGGCAGACCTTGCCTGGCCAGACCCCTCTCTGAGATCACTTGCTGTGGTCTGGCCAGGCTCCCAGCCCGGGTTGTTTCAGAGTGGGGAGACAGTGGGGGTCAGCAAGTAGTTGAACGGGTGGACAGCCAAGGGCTGGAACCAGGAGGGAGTGGGGTGAATGCGTTCACCTGGGGAAGGTGAGTCCTGCCCAGGCAGATGTCACCTCTGCGAAGCGTCTGCTGAGGCCTCCTGCCCTCTAACTGGGCTGTGGCCCTGCTGTGCACCCACTGCCCCCTCCTTCCCTCTGTCACAGCACTTGCTCTGAATTGAAACGCTCAGCACTCGATGCTCGGTGTCTGTCTTTCCAATGTCTGTTGAATGGGTATTTTCACAAAAGGGCCAACTGTGACTTTGGGCTGGTTTCTTAACGTCCCCCACCCTGGGAAGGTGGTGTCTAACTAAAGAGACAGTCAAATAACCTGAGAGAGCGTGCTCGGTTATCCACAAAGAGCTATTAACAGCAAAGGTGGTGCTGCCATTTCTAAGATTTCCAAGGTTACCATGACTGTTCCACCTGTTGATGCCCGGCCTAGAGTCTGACCTGGTGGGGGCGTGGTTGGTGCCTCTGTCCGACTCCTGGACCTCAGAAGACTCTGCCAGTAGAAGTCCTTTGGAGTCCTCAAGGTGCTTGCCAAATGAATTCTCTGCCATTGGCCATGATTAAGCACTCGGTAAAAATTTAAAAACAGTATTTACTTATTCAGCAGATATTTCTTTGGTGCCTACTGTTGTACATGACACTTTACAGGTGCTGTGGTCCTGCCCTTGAGGAGCTTATGGTCTTGTGGGGAAAGCAAGACAGTCACTTGAAAGTATAAGACCAGGGAGGAAGAACATGCCATGGAGGCTCAGGGAAGGACGTCATAGTTCCCAGTGAGGGGAAACCAGGGAAGTCTTCATGGAGGAGAGGGCATTTGACCTGGGCATTAAAGCATGGGAAGGATTCAGCAGGTGGTGATGGGTGGGGAAAGCAGAGCGGGTGGTAGGAAAGGCAGGCACAAGGGTTGGGGACTGGGCCCAGTGCAGCAGGAAGCTGCACATCTGCATGAGGGTGAGCCATCTCCCCCCAGCCTTCTCACCCTGCATCTCTTCCCTCTTCCCCATCTTTCCCTTGCGAAGCACTCAGAGCACATTTTGTAGAGACTAGTCAAAATATAGACTCAGACGGGTTTATCCCCCATGAGCCGGTGCTCACATTCCTGGGCACAGGAGGGAGCGGTGGGGCCCGTGGGGATGTTTGCAAAAAAAACAGAACCTAATGAGAGTCTGCTGAGGTGCTGGCCCTGAATCAGGGATGGAGCAGGCATCGGCATGCTACACACAGGGGTGCTGGGGCAGGGCCGGTCTGGCCTCCGGTGGGGCAGCCCCTGGTTCCTCAGCCCTGACAGCATAGCGCAGACATCCCGATGGCACAAGGGAGGGCAAAGGCTGGGGTCCTCCAGGCTTGAGATGGGGCTTGTGGCCACAGATGGACTAGTTTACCTGTAGGACTTTCTCCTCGTCTGGGCAGGGCAGATATCACTGGCTCCCTGAGTCGAGGTAAGAGTTAGATACAGGGAGGTAAAGCACCTTCCCCTGGAAGCCCTCACAAATGGGAGCAGGGGCCCAGGGCTGAGAACACCCTATGACAACCCCAGGTAACTGGAGCCCCCATTAGCCAAAATTCCTGCCTCGCTGGCCTTCCCTTAGCGGAGAGGAAGACAGTGTGGGAGACCCTGGGCGGGGTGGAGACGCAGGGGCTTTGGTCCAACACTGTCACTTAGCTGGATGACCTTTAGGAAGTTCCTTGGCCTCTCATGGGACAAGGAGAGCAGGGATGCAATAGTATCTCCCGTGGGGAGTTATTGTGGGGACTAAACCACGCAAGGCCTGACACAGGGGCACTTAGTGCTTTGAATTGTGGTGAAAGCAGGGGCGGATGGTTGGACCAGGTGATAGATGTTTCAAAGTCTTGTTGCAATGGCTGGGAGTAAATAATTAATTTTAAAAATCCCATGGGAAGTGCTTAGGAGACTGTTAGTTTCTTCCACCTCCCCTGCCCACACTCCCCCAGTTGCTAGACAGCCTTTGAGAGACCCAGACAGGCAGGTAGCACCTTGCAGGGTGCAAAAGGCCTTGCATCTGGGACTACTTCCCTCCCTCCCTCTGCAGAAGAGGAAGTGGCCCCCTTCCAAGTCTAGCTGTCCTGCCTGGCTCTGGTTCTGGCTCCCACCTTGCTTCTCCCATCTGTCTCCATTCTGGGAAAACCTTCCCTTAACTCCAAGAAATGCTGTGTTCCAGCCCAGGCTCTGCCCCTCACAGGCTGTGTGACCTCAGCCAAATCACTTGGCCTCTCTGGGCCTCATTGTCCTTACAGGCATTGGAATAGCTCTTGGAAACCTTCTACACACAGCTCTGGGATCAATTATGTATCAAGGCAAGGAAAGAGCTCAGCATTGTCAGGAAGTTGAGTCAGGTGACAGACATGGTGATCTGCAGGACATGGTCCTGCCTTCCTAGCATGGGGACAAGGCCTTCATGGTCTGGCCACAGTCAACTTACTGCCCCAACCCCACCTCCATTCAGGCCATCTTGACCTTTTTCTACCCTCTGAACACACCACATGTTCTCATGCTTCTGTGCCTTTGCATGGCCACTGTTTTCTTGGCTGGAGAGCTCCTATTCATCTCTCAAAACCCAGGTCAGATGCTCCCTCTTTGCATACTTCCTGTCTCTTTCAAGCAGAGTCAGTTACCCTGATTGGGTACAAGCACTATTTACTCTGTGCTCTAGTTTATCTGCTCCCCTTGCTCCCTACCCCCTGACCCCCACTGCCTCCCAGTAGCTTATGAGCTTCCCAGGGAGAGTGAGAGGGTCTGATTTGTCTGTGTCTCCAGGGCCCAGCTCAGGGTCTGCCACAGACCAAGCAGGGACCATTTTCCTGTGCTCACAAGGAGTTTTGCTCTATTTCCCATCCACCCTTCATTCCCTCTTTGGAGGGAAAAGATGGTACTGTGGATGAGAGCAAAGCAGCGTCCCCTACTGGAGAGGCTTAGGAGCTGGTGGAAAGTGGACCGGGTTCCTTCCTTCCTCCTTCCCTCCCTCCGTCCCTTGCTTCAAGGTAAGCATTGTTCTAGCCCTGGGGAAACAGTGGAGGATAAGAAAGAGAGCCCACCTGAAGGGGCTCGCAGTCTGGCGGGAGAGATGGAAGCAACAGTGACCATAGGTGGACAGCTGCAATGATGGCGGGAAGACCGCAGGACCTTGGGAGCCGAGAGCCGAGGGGGGAGGGGGGGAAGGTTTCTGACAGCCTGTGCCTGACAGAGGCGGAGTATCCAGGTGGGGTGGGCCATGGCAGAGGGGTCAGCAGGGAGCAGTTCCTGAGGCCAGATGGCTTGCTCCAGCAGGGGCTCTGCTCAGACCTGGCTGCGGTGTGGAGGGCTATAGGAGGGCTGCCAGGAGGGGGCAGGGGTTTCAGACAATGATAGCAGTGATAACCCTGGCCAGGGTCAAAGCCGCTGGGGAGAGGAGGGGATGGATTAGGACCCACTGTTTGAGGCTCAGTAGCTGACTGGATGTGAAAACTCGGGGTGAGGGGGACAGTCATAAGCAAGGAGGGAAGTGACAGTTGTCTCAGGAAATAACTTGTTGGAAGAGAGGAGAAAAAACACAAAGAACTCAGCAGGGATCTCTGCAACTCAGGGTAATTTTGGCTTCGGAGAGCCAGCCTGCTAATCAGATTGTAAAAATCAGGTACTGGGGTTTTTGCAGAAAATGAAACAGATCAAAGCCAGGGTCGATTAGGCTCTGATTAAACATTGCCGAGGAGGGTCAGACTCATTACCGAGGAATGTACACAGGCCGGCAGCACTGACGGGGGATAATAACAGATCGCGCCCGGCAGCGCAGACACCACGGCGCTCTCGGGACGTGGTCCTCCGCGGCGGGGCGGCCACAAGGAATGGTATGTCCGCCGGCTGTGATGGGAATGAAGGTACAGGGCTGTGTGGCAGCATGTAGGGTCATCCACATGCTGTCCAGTCCTCCCTGTGGTTTCTGCTGGCTTCTTCACTGCCTCTGTGGATGGGGACTGCTCCTGTGAGCTAGGCGTTGGCAGAGGTCAGCCAGGGCACCCGCCTTGCTGTTGTCCACCTTTGCATGCTTGCACATGCCCTTTCTGCTGGGGGTATTGCCTCTCCCACCCTCTTCTCTCTTCTGTTTCCCTCCCAGGACTCTGCTGGCATCACCTTCAGGAGGCTTTCCCTGCCCTCCATCCCAGGTCAGGTGTCTCCTCTGGGTCCCCACTGCCCCATCACTCTGTGAGTCCCTCAGTGGCGACGTCCCTCTCTACATCCTCTGTGTCCAGCTGAGGGCCAGTGCAGAGCAGCTTCCCTGATCTGGGCAGAGCCAATTCCCTAAACCATGCATCTGGTGAAGAGCAAAGCAGGGCCAGGCTCCCCTTGCCGGCCCTGGGAGCAGCCCCAGGACTTCTGCTGAGAGGTGAGGGTGGGGTGGGGGTGCTAGGAGCCTGCTGCCCAGGGCAGGGCACCCCCACGTATCTCACTCACCTGCTGCCTAGGTGAGGAGAGGCAGGTGACTCCACAAGGCTGGTATGGAAGTTGTATGAAGGGGATTCACGGGAGGGAAGAAGGGGATGTAGGGCCAGGCTGAAGAGCCTGGACTTGACCCTGTGGGCACTAGGGAGCCACTGAAAGTTCTTGATCTGGGGGCAGCCACAGAAACCACACCATGGTTCAGGAGGCACTGGAGGGGCCTCAGTTTTTTCTTCTGTGAGAGCTGGATCTCTCTGAACAACCAGCTGCCCTGGTGGCTTTGACCTGTGCTAGTTGTTTCACCTTGCAGTGTGAAGTGAGGCTCACCTGCAGTGGTCCCCATGCATGGTCCCAAGGGGCCTGGGCTGGGCCTGACCACAGAAAGGCTATGTCAGCCCAGGAGTTAGAGGGAGCAGGGAGACCTCTAGAGGCCTCCAGGCTTTCCCAGGGTTGGGGAAATCAGGCTGAATTGGTTTACATACTCCATAAATATACACACCTTCTGCGTGCCAGCCCTGTGCACAGTCCTGGGCATGCCCTGGGGTTCTGGCAGCCTGGCTCCCTCCAGAGAGGGCAGGAGGAGCTGGACTACAGAAGTCTGGGGGGAGGGGCGCACGGACCCAGGAATGCTCTGTCTGAGGGAGACATGGACACCCCCAGGCCTGGCTGGGAACTTTTAAGAGTTTAGAAGGAAGGAACACAAAAGCCCTTAACCTCCCAGCTGGAATGTGGACACTTCATCCATCCTGCTCTTCTGTCTTTCCTCCAGCCCCATAAATGTCCAATTTGGGGAAAGGATTCAGCTCTAAACCCTAGCAGAATGAGGTGATTAAGAAACTGAGCTCCATAAGATTGTACATGCCCTGGCAGGCTGGCGGGTCAGGAGAGTCCCCGAATCTCAGGCCTGGAAGGGAGTGTACAAAGCCCTCATCCTTCTAATCCATGTCCTCCCAACACCCAGATCCCCCATGCAGCATCCCCATTAAGTGACCACCCAGTGTGTCTCCCTTGACAGGTGCTTGATACCTCCCCAGGGTACCCCCTTCGGGACTGTGATACCCATTGCCTGGGTGAGCATTTACTGGGCACCTCGGTTGTTCCTTCATTCCATACTCCTGCCCTGTGCCAGGCCTTCTGCTAGCACTAGAAACATAGAGGAGCTAAGGATGGTAGCTGCTGACATCTTTTATGCTTACTGTGTGCCAGACACGGTGCTGACTGATTTATACGGATCCACACAAAGACTCTCTGAAGTGGGTGGTGCCATCATTATCCCCATTGCACAGATGAGGCCCACAGAGCTAGAGTAACTCACCCAGGGTCACGTGGGTCAGATCTTTCATGCCTCTAACAGAGTTTATTATGTATTATTTGTGTGATTTCTTAGATTACTCTCTGACCCCTCACTAGGTGCTAAGCTCAAGGCAGGGCCATCTGTGTAGTTCATTACTATTTTAGAGGCCCCAGTCTCTCCATCTGTAAAATGGCACAGTTGTCTGAGATGATCTTTGAGCTTTCTTCCTATGCTCTGTTATGGTTTAATGAGCTGCTGCTACACTTCTGTTGTAAAAGGCAGTTCCTCCCAGGTTAACCGATGGGCAGGGGCCTCTCCCAGTCCCTTCTTGCCTGGCCTGCCCGCCTGGCTCCACAGCTGTTGCTCATGAAGCATCAGTTCAGACAGGAGCGTGGATGTATTCTAGTAAGTGATGCCAACCCCCCTGGTAAAGAGTTACTGATGTGCAGCACTGGCATTTGGGGTCACTACCAGGGCCCTTGCCATCTGCTTGTGCCATAGCATCCCTTATGGGGACACATGTGGAAGGTCAGCCACAGAGGAAGGCCCTGTTCTGCTTATTTCAGTCCTGTCTGCAGGGTGAGAGGTGAATAGCAGAGGGCCATTCCCCTACCTCCTCGCAGAGGATGCAGGGACCGTGCCTGAGTCTCCTTTCTTTCTCCCGGCTGGTCTAGGTCCTGCTGCCAGGCAGCAATGAACGGCTGGAGGAGTGAACGAAGGCTTGCGAGTGGGTCCCGGAGTCAGGTGTTGAGCGGGCTGTATAGGGGGAGAGGGCATCTCACCTTCACAACAGAAAGCATCTGTGTGGGGCTGGTGCCGGCTCTGCCTGGAACAGCCCCGCCGGCCAGATGCCAAGAGTTTATTGCATGCAGCAAAGCAATTTCAAGTTTCCTTTATTCTCCAAGAGCCGATGAATTAGTTGAAAGATTAAGAACACTTGCAAAGTAGCCTACAAAGTGGTTTAAGTTAATGTAGTATAAACTCAGCATAGAATGTAGTGGGAGGGCTGGGGAGGGGTGTGGAAATGCTCAGAGAAGGCCTGAGAGAAGGAACAGATGGCTGACTGGGTGCATGTGGCCCTATGGGAAGTTTGAGTCCCAGCTCCTTCACCTCCCCACCGTGTGACCTTGAGCACATCACTTGACCTCTGAGCCTATTTGCTCCGTGGGGGCAGGTCCTCCTATGTGCAGGCACCTGGAGCAGAGTAGGTGCTTTGCAACTTGTTTGTGGTGTGGTGACCACTGGGGGGCTCAGGCCCTTTTCCCACCTCTCCTTGATAGTCCTTAAAAAGAAATCGCCGTCCTGGAGTGGTGGAAGTTTCAGGAAGTCCAGTTCCTTGCTTTGTCAGCACAGAGAGAACATGAATTGTTCTTTTCTTGGCTGCTGGTGAGTGGACACACTTGCCCAGGCCAGTGGCATCCATTTCTCTCATTTTGCTCACAGTTTTACCCAAATTCTCCCAAGTCCCTGTCTTGGGTTCAGGCGCTTCTCCTGGCTTTGGCCAGCATATTCCTCCCCACTTGGCGTCACCCCGGGATCAGTGAGGCCAGTGAGGGCTGTTGCAACAGTGTAGGCAGGAGACGATGAGGCCCCTAAACTGCCTTGCTGAGCCAGCCATGTCTGGTCTGGTCTCGTCCCAGCACGGGCTGCACTACTGGTTCCCATGGGCAGCCTTGGGGAAGAGCATGCTGTGGGTCAGTAACCCTGGCCAGCTACTCATGGCAGGGCACACATCTTCAAGCAGGGGGGAGCCCTGCCCTCCTGGTACAAGTGAGGATCCCGGGACAGTGGAAGAGTCTGTAGTTTTCTCCTTTAATTTAATTTCAGAGGCCTGAGGCTTGTGTGGACCCAAGGCCAGGAAGAGGAGCCTGTGTGCCTCCCTCTGACACTGGCAGAGAGTCATCGGGCCCAAGGCCCAGGAAATGTGGACCCCACTGTGTCCAGGGTTGAGGTTATCTGGCCAGCATCTGCTGCAGGGTGGACCACCTTGTGGAGAAGTTCACCTTGGGCACAGTAAGAGGTGAAGGTCTTGCCCACAGTCAATGCCAAGTCTTCAGACACGTCTCGCCTTGCTCACTTAGCAGTGGAATTGGATCTGACATTTTATTCCTACTGCTTAGTAGTTAGGGAGAATTAGTCTTAGAATATATTCAAATGGCCTGAATGGCTTTGGTTTCAGAACGTCATTTGCTCACTCATTCATTCAGCATGTATTAGGAGCATCACACACACACGTGCCTATACGTAACCCCCTCAAATAGCATTTATTTGTTTTCTGACCATGTAAGTTTTAAAACCTTCTCTGATATTAACAGCGGATAATCCCTCACATTTCCATGTTGTTTACAGTTTGCAGAACACTTTCTCTTCTGTTATTTCATGTTGTGGAAGCGAGGGGTTTTGTTATCTCTGTTTTGCAAGAGAAGGAGGAGGCTCAGAGAGGTGAAGTATCTTGCCCATGGTGACACAGACACAGAGGTCTGTGGCTGTTCCTTCTCACCCCAGCACCCCAATCTGGTACTGGTGCCACCGAGTGGCAGACCCCATGCTCATGATGTGGATAGTGGATTTGTGGACAGGGAAGTAAGTTTTCTTCATCTTTTTGGGCCTTCGTGTTCCCATCTATGAAACTGGTGTGATGGAAATCTCTCTCCTTGCCTTTTCTTAAGAGGACATTAAGGGCAAATGCTGTATCTGATGTGAAATTGTTTTTTAAGCTATTAGTAGCTGAGCCATGATAGACATTCTGTACCTGTCAGACCCTTCCTGTGAGTGGAGACCTCCCTCCCTCCTTCAGTAGACATTTGGTAAGCCTGTTCTGTGTCCCGCTCTGGGATGGGCACCAGGGACCTGGAGAATTTGACCTGCTACCTGACTTTGAGGAATTCACACACACGTGGCCTGGGCAGGGGTCAGTAAGGAAATGGGAATTTCCATTCTGTTGTGACATCAGGACACCCTGGATTCTGTGAGAACAAAGGGTGGCCCTTCCTTAGGCCAGGGTGTTCAGCAGGGGTGGGGGTATGTGGTCTTCAGCTCTAAGTATCCTCTTTACAAGCAAAGGCCAATGAGCTGGAGAGAGAAGTCGAAAAGCAGGGCCAGCATTGCCCTCATGGAGCCCACCTGCATCCATCACTTTCCAGGGCTTTTCAGACCTTCCTGGCCCCTCCTCATGGCAGTGCAGGAGGACAGGCATGATTACTGTCCCAAGGAAATAGACTCAGAGCAGCACGGGGACTTGTCCAGAATGCACAGCTGGGATGCGAACTCTCATCTCTGTGATTCTGAAGCCCAGACTTCTCTTTGGGACACCTTGCCTTTCAGTGGCCCTCCCTGGCTCTGTGTACATGGCAGAAGGGGCTTTCTGGGGCCTGAACAGGAAAGGCTGGTAAGCCTGTGGTTTGGGGCATGGGTCTGGGTCTCTGGGCTGCCCCTTCCCCCAGGCATGCCAGGGCTTCTGCCGGAGCAGCAAATGCTGCAGGTCAGATGTTCAGCCTCACATCTGCTCTGCCTCCTACTTTCATCTGAAACCCAGCACGGATTGTCTCAGTAAACAAATAGTAAATTCAACAATACAATCTTCTTGAAATACCTCGTAGTTATTTTAAGGCTGTTGTGGGGTTTATTTTAATTGCAAGCCCAGTTCCTACAGCCATCCCGCTGCTGCGGGGGGCATCTGTGGTGCCGTCTCCCTCCCCCTCTCCCCCTTCCTCGTGGGCCCCTGGAGGTAGCAGATAGAGTTGAAGTGACATGCAAGGCCACTTCCTCACGTCCTCCTGCTGCAGTGATCATGAGCCCAGCTTCAGACCTGAGCCTGGTGGGAAGAGGACATGGGAGGTGGGGGGTGATCTCCCAGGCTGTGGAGGGCTCAGAGGGAAGGAGCAGCCAGGGCCTGGCTTTAGGTTTGCTCCCTGGGAACCAGGACCACTGGCACACTCCACTTGACAGTAGACATGGGCTGGAAAGTTGGGTCCAAAGAAGCCAGATTTTCTCACTAGGAAGGGGCCATAGGGAGCAGCTTGTCTCCTGCTTTCCTGTCACAGTTAAGGAGGTGGTGGCCCAGAGAGGGACGTCCTTATCTCCCCCAGGCTGAGTGCTCCCAGCTGATCCTGTCTGTGTCCTAGCCAATAGTACCAGGTGTGACCCCCACCCCCTACCCCCAGTGATGTTTCTATTTAACTCAGTGGCTCTGGAAGTCAGAAGCCTTTAAGTTCCAAGAGAACTGGGCAGTCATGGTGGCTGTTAGTGCTTGGACAGGCCGTAGGCTGATGTTTCTGTGCCCTTAGTACATCTCTGCAGTCACCTCCCTGTCCATGACTTGAGGGGGTAGGTACCAGCTTTTTCTCATTAGCGTGAATTTGAAAATATCAGGGCTAGGAGTCTGGAGGCCTGGCTTTTTTTTTTTTTTTTTTTTAGTGATGCCAGGTGAGTGGTCTAACCTCTCTGGGACTCAGTTTCTTCATCTGTGTGGTGGGATGAACAGCTATGGCCCATTTTGAGGCAGCACTTCCTAGGCTGGCCGAGAACTGATAGCTGGTTGCCGTATCTGAAGACAGCTTGGTGGAAAGGCTGTTGATGGCGACCTGCTTGGAGTCTGTGGCATGCTGGTGCATGGGTGGCTCTCCAGCCAGGGTGGCAGGGCTCCTCCAGGGACTGGTCTGATGGGGGTGCTCACAGCCTCAGGAGTGGGGAAGGGGAAGACCAGGTCCAACTGACCTTGGCCGTCCACAGCCAGTGTTTCTCCAGGAGCTGATGGTGCCAGGGAACCATGGAGGAATCCCACATTTTGGGGGCCGTTTTCTAAGTGCCAGGCACTATGGTAGGGACTTGAGGTATTTTTCACTCTCATCACAGCCCTGGCCAGAAGGTGTCATTATTCCCATTGTACACATGAGATGAGAAGACTGAGGCTCAGGGGAAAAGTCTGTCGCAGCAGGGAGGTGGCAGGCAAACACCAGGGACCCTGCTCCTCCTGTAAGAGAGGAGGAAGGCCTGAGAAACCCCCACTGATGGGCACTTCTCGAGAACAGAGAAGCAGGGAGGGAGAGGTGCGGCAGATTGCAGAGGTGGCGTGAGAGCGGGCGAGAAGTAAGGGTGCTTCTTGCGGGTGCCCAGGGCCCGGGTCCAATCGGAGCAGGGCCCAGGCCCTGGGAGACGTCTGGTCTGGGCCCGCCGAGGCCCCTGTATTTATTTGTACATCACCAGATGTAAACTAATTTGTTTAGCAAGAAAAAACACGTTTTTATTGCCTTCCAAACTGGGCTGTTTTTCCTTTGGCTGTCTGTCTCGAGTTGAATGGCCAGGCCAGGGAGCAGAACTTTTGGGAACATGCTTAGGTGTTGGTGAGGCAGGCTGTCACTTGCAGGGTGTTTCTCCCCAGTGGGCCCCAGAGCCAGGCAGGCTCGAATTCCAGCCCCAGCGCTGTCACTGTTGCTGATGCAGCTTAGACAAGCTGCCAGGCTGCCCTGTGCTCCATTTTCTCCCCGAGAAGGTGGGCATAACCACTCGCATCCTTCACGGAAGGACCCCGTTTCGGCCAATTTTGTTCTTTGGTCAAAAGTGGTTGTAGGAATCATTAACTCCCGTTATAACTGAGCTATGGACTGCACTCTGTTGATGGAAACATCAGCCCCGCATGAAGCTTGTTGTAGCCCTAATGTGTGTCTGTGATTAGAGTCGTAGATAGTGGGTGGTGCCATCCTCAAGGGGAGAAACAAGGAGACTGCACGCTTCTTGGGGAAGGGAGGAAGGAGAGCTTGGTTTTCTTGGGTACCTACTGTGTGCCAGTTGTCCTGCTAGGTGCTTTATATATGTCACATCACTTAATTCTGGAGACCCTACAAAGTAGGTGTTAGTACCATTCCCGTTCTGCAGATCAGGCTCCCAGAGGCCAGAGGGCCTGCACGACTGTTAATGGGATTTGAAGGCATGTTTTTCCCAAGCCCATGCTCCTTCTGGTATGAGGCAAGAGTGAAGGAGAAACTGTAATAAATTCAAGGGGTCATTAAAGCTCCCTGCCTTGCAGTGAGGCCAAGGGGAGGGATACAGCCGTGGCTCTGACCTGGAGGGTGCCAGGGGGCATTCCAGGAGGTCAGCATGGGTGGGACACGCATGTGGAAAACTGGAAGGCTCAGCGGGAGGGCTGGAGAAGGACTGGACAACTGGCTTGTTTCAGCCCAATTTTCCTTAAGGAATATGTCTGTGACAGGGCTGGAGGGCAGGTGATTTCTGCATACCTCCTGCCTGCGGCCAGGCCTGTGCTGTGCCCAGCACGCTGGGGAGGGGGAAGGAGGGTCGGAAGACCAGGGCAGGAGTGATGGGGATGTGGTTGGATCTCTTAGGCTTGGAGGTCCCAAAGTGGGTTGCTGTGCCAGGGCGTGGGGGCAGGGGCTGGCCCAGCTTGGCAGGGAAGACTGTTCTGGGGAAGGATGGATGCTTGTCCACCCAGGCCTGGGCCGATTGTTCTCAGCACTTTGAGGAGAACCACGACTCCTGCCTGGCCCTCCCTGAAGGATCTTTCCTTACTCACTATCCCTCCAATGGAGCCATTGAGGCTGATGCCCTTGGGGCCTATGGAATGGGGTATCCCCAATTGTTGCTTCCCACAGACTTGACCAAAACCTCAAACCCCAAACCAGAGCAAATGGTACTAATTTGCTGAATCCCAAACCAAATCCAAGGATTAATTTTTTTTCCTGACCTGTCAACCAATTGTACGATTTCTTCCTCAAGAAAAGGTTCTGTTGAAGAAATTTTAAATCTTGACTATGCCTTTTTTCCCCTCCTTCTGCTTTTGCCTGGGGATTCTTGGACAAGGTTCTGGTGGCTCCTGGCTCTAGGCTTGACTCTCTGGGTAGAGTGAGGAGGTGGGATGGGGTGGGTTCCATGCAGTGGTGCTGGGGGAGGCTTTGGTGAAGGAGATGACAGGACAGTGAGAGCCCCTGTTGGAAGGAGCCCTGGCCCAGGAGCCAGAAGACCTGTGTTCAGGTCCAGATGTTGCTGCTCTGTGCAAGAGCTGCTCCTCTGTAAGTCTCTGAGGAAAACAGTTCCCTTGCCTGCAGAGTCATGAGGAGGAATCCCCTGACAGTGTCTGTGCCTTGAGGCCAGCTGGAGAGGTGATCAATCAGTGACACCTGCATGTTCACATAGCTCCTTCGTTTCTTCATCTTTTTAGATTTCCCCAGACATGTCTGGGAGATAGATGACAATTTCTCCATCTTTGGGGAATTGGGGCTCACTCAGAGTGGGGCTATGACTTGCCCAAAGTTTGGGGCTGAGCCAGGCACAAACCCAGGCTTCTGATTCAGGGAGAAATGTCAACCCCATGGGCACAGGCGGAGCACGAGCTTCAGTGTCAGACCACCCTGCTCAAGCTGTGTGCAGGTCACAAAACCTCTCTGAGGTTCATCTCTAGAAGTGGAATAATAACCCCAAGTGAACAATTTTCTTGTCCTTGCTAGGATTAAAGCCACCCACTCAGAGCCTGGCACACAGGAGATGCTCAGAGAGTAATAATTGGATGAGTAAATGAATGAATATGAGTTTAACAGAGTTCAGGAAAGAGGCTGTTTTGGGGAATTCCAGGGTGCTGGAATCACCAGGACCCCCACCCTTAACCCCAGTCAAGCAAAGCTGGGTGCTGGAGAGAACCAGCTGTCACCAGATGAGATGCTGTGGCTCCTCACCCTAAACTTCAGCCTGTGTGAGGTGCTGGCCAAGAGCACATCAGGAGTACTGAGTTGGCCCCTAGTGTGTGTGGGCAGCCTGTCCCACTACTCCTGGGCCATGGTGAGTGAGGGTTCTGTAGGGCACTGCTGTTTGAAATCTGCGTGTAATTTCTGATAGAAGCCTGCTTGCTAGGCTTGGCTCACCCCACACTGCCTGGATGACCTCAGGTCAGTCTGGCCCATCTCAGGGGCTCCGTTTCCTCTTCTGTAAAGCTTGCAGGTTCCTGCCAGCTTTAGTAGGGCTGTGACCCTAGCATCCCTTATGTGGGCAGCTTCAGTTTAGTCCTGAGGGCCTTGGATCAGCATTGGACCCCCCCCCCCCACTGTTGAGCACTTCATTACGTGCCCCTCAGGTGTAACAAGACTTTTTCCTGAGTGTGAGCTCTGGAGAACAGAACTGGGCTATGTCTGCTGCTTCTGTGTCCCTCCCAGTGGCTCACACAATGCAGGGGTGCAGGCTCCTGACTAGGTGTTCAGCAACAACAGCAACTACAACTTGCATGCCTGCACCTTTACATGTATTCTTGTCCCCATTCTACAGAGGTGGAAACCGGGGCACAGAGAACTTAAGTAACTCAGACCCATGATCAAAACCAGTGTTTCTCAAACTTTCCTGTGCGTAAAAGTCTCCCCATAGGCTTGTTAATACCCAGATGCCTGGGTCTTGTCCCCAGAGATTCTGTTTGAGTTGGTTGGGGTGAAGTCCGAGAATTTGCATTTCTAGCAAGTGTCTTGGTAAGGTTGATGCCACTGGACTATGGCCCACACCTTGGGTAGCAGCGATCCAAACCCTCCTCACACAGGTATTTGCAGTGTTTTCACCCATCTCAGCTGATTCTTAACCACAGCTCTGACGAGGAGCCAGACCACAGAGGCTTCCGTTTGTTCTTGCGTCCATGCAGACATTAGCATCTGCCATGCAGCACGCATTGTGCTTAGCATGAGAGGATGTATAATGGAGGGCAGCTTAATTCTTGTTCTAGAGACAAATAGGCCCAAGAGTTTAACTTTGTTCTTTTTTTTTTCTGTGCATATGTCCATGCAACACATGCTCACCAGTGCTACGCTGTGCTAGGCCCTGAGCTGGGTGACTAAGGAGAGCAGATCTGTCTCTGACTGGGAGGGAATCCTGTGTCATGGGAGATGCATGGGAAGCTCAAGGATTAGTGGGTGCCCATAGGTAGGGGCCATTGGGGGGGACGGTATCGAGGAAATCTACCTGGAGGAGGTGGCTTGCCTGAAACCCAGTGGCTGATAAGTGTAGAGTCAGGGCTTGAATCCAGGTCTCCCTGCACTGTGCTGTCTCTGTAAAGCCCTTTTGGCTCACTCTCACAGCATAGTATAACTGGAGGCATGGATTTATTTTGTTTTCCGTCTGTATCTGGGGCTGAGTTTTCCCTGGGCAAGTGGCCCCAACGTTAATCCAGGCCCTTTCAGAGTCATTTTATCACTGCTATCTCTAAATCGCTCCAGTGTACCATTAACAACAATGAAAATTCTGTGGGGATGGTGTGGACAGGAGGTTAAAGACATAACACTTATGATCCTAAATTGAGTGTGGGCTCAGAGAGATGGAGGGGGGCTTGTGGGGACCCAGACTGGAACTAGGATTCCACGACCACTGGCGCCACTCTGGCCTTTATAGGCACAAGATTGAGATTGTGGGGAACATGGAGTGCTTGCCAGCTCAGGGAATGATGCACCCAATACTGGAGTGACCTGGCTGGGCAGAGACCTGGGGACAGTCTGGCCAGGCTGGGCCTGGGGGAGGGCCCTGCACTGCCTCAGCCCCACGGCCAGTCCCAGGAGAGAGTAGGGTGGGGCTGCAGCAGTTCCAGGGCACTCTCACTGCAGTGGGCAGATAGATTTGAGGAGTCATGGTCCTATTATGTACCTAGCCCTGAGCTGGGTACTGTAGGGTGTGGAAAGGAGAGAGAACGAGGTTTGCTGGGGGAGGGGATGGGAGAGGGGAGGCTGGAAAATCCTGCAGGGCACATGTTAAGACAAAGCCTCAGAGGCTGCAGGCAAACTTCACAGAGATCTGCAAATGCAGAACCTCAAAGGCCAGTTGGGTTTGGATTGGCAGAGAGGCCTTGTTGTCAATCCAGCTTACCATTCTGTGCAGCTGGAGACACATGGCATCTGCTCTAAGACCCAACGTTGAGTAAATAGTCCAAGGATAGGGGATGTTCTGAGTGCTAGAGAAGCACAGAGTAACTCTCTCTGGGCCCAGAGGTTGGAGGTGGTCAGGGAAGGCTTCCCAGAGGTGATATCAGGGCTGGGCCTTGAAGGATATGTAGGAGTTCACAGACAGGAAGGTGAGAGGGCGTTGTAGGCAGAACTCCATACAGCTCTGAGTTGGGTCAGGAGGGTGGAATGGTTCCATTTTGCACAAAGGAAGGCAGGACTCAGGGAGGTGGACTGACTTGCCCACAGTGATGGAGGCCAGACCTCTTCCTGATTCCTCCCCTCGTGTTTTGCCCACTGCCCCACACTACTTCCTGAGTCCATTCTCAGGCACCATCAGGAGTCCTGGGAAGGCCTAGGATGTACCCTGAGCTTCTGTCCCATTTTAGTGCCTGGAACAGTGGGAATGGCTGGGCAGGGTGGGTTCAGGGCTGCCTGGAGGCAGGGCTTGACTCAGTTGGCCTCGGCCCTCTTACCCTGCATATTGGGCCACCACCAGCTTGGCTGGGCAGGGCCTGCTGTGTTCCCAAGGCTACAGCTCACAGATAGAAACGTTGAGAATTTCCTCATTCTCCAGTAGGAGGAAATCTGAATGAGGATTCAAATTGTCTTCTTGTTAATAAATAAAATATTTAAAAAGTTAAAAGTTGGGAGTAAGGGGAAGGAGCTTTGGAGTTGGACAGATCTGGGTTTGAATCCCTGGCTTTGCAAATGTGAGCAAACCATTTCACCTTCCTAAGCCTCAATTTCCTCATCTGTAAAAAATCTATGAAGATTTAATGAAATAATATATATTTAAAGTACCTACTAATTTATATAGGTACTTAATAAATATACATTCCATTGTCCACACTGTACATGAAATTCATCTGCCTCTCCCTAAAATACTCCTGATGGAAGGTATCCAGTCTGCCCTGAATACCTCTAGTGATAGAGGGCTCACTGCTCTCAGAGACAGTCCTTACCGTAGGGAAATCTGCCCCCAGAGCTTCTCCGTTCATCCTGGGTCTGCTTCGCCAGGCCTCAGGCACTGGAGGCCAGTAAGCCTCTTCTCCAGGAGCTGTGGTCCCAGGCCATCTTCTTTGGGCACCCTTCTCAGAATGTAGGGCACCCAAGGTGCTTTTAGAGTGTGGTGCCGGGAGCTGAGCCCAGCCCAGGTGGCCTCACTGGGCCCAGGAGGAGAGGTTTTGCATCTGAAAACGTTTCTTTTTTTTTTTTTTTTTAGTAAACACAGCTTGAGATCTCATCAATTTGTTGACTCAGCGTATATTAAACATCTCCTGCTCTTAAGAAAGGTTTCCACCTTCCTGTTCTGTAAATTTTTAAAAGAAATTCTTCACTGACAGCATTATAGCAATAACTAATTCACAATGAGATGCACTTACACAAATTCACCCCCACAAACACATCACCAGTTTCCCCTGCTTATTGCTCCTTTTTGACCTCTGTCTACATGCATGTTTTGAAAATAGTCTGAATCATGGCATAGATGATACTTTTATATTCTACTTAAAACATTTTCTTCATGAACTACATCCTGACAAAATAATGACCACATATTATTTCATTACCTGGACACACCCTGAATAGATATAATCCCAGCTCCTGGACATTTAGGTTGTTGACTGCTTTTCACTCACTGTTGTAAATAATAACTAACAAACATCTTCATTTAGCAAAGAACTGGGAAGCTCCTCCCGAGGGCTAGGTGATGTGCTGGGTGCTAGAGGGCAAAGATGAACAGGGCATCTGGGGGGAGCTCAGTCAGGGAGACAGACTATGAACAAATGACTAGACTGGAGTCCAGTTGGTTCTCCAGTGGGCATTCTGTTCACACAGAGGCTGGAGCTCTAATGGGAGGACTCAGAGACCCAGCATGAAGCAATTTGAATCTCGTTACAGGATTTGACACTTTATCCCTTTGGGATTTCATCTGGCTGGTGTCTTAGGGGTTGGATGGAAGGTGTCTTCCTTTTAGAGAATTGCTAAGGTGTGGAACCCATAAATTTTTATTAAACACGTCCTATGTACTGGGATCTGGAACAGGAAGAGATGAGTAAGACCCATCCTTGTCTTTGAGGCAATAATAGTTTTATCAGTAAGATAATGTAGATATCTAAGATGACATATGAAGAAGTTAGAGGGCTTAGAAAAGGTAGGTGTCAGATTGGGGTTTGTGGGGAGGAGTCTCACTTTTTGGAGATTTATAGTCCAAAAGGTTGTTGCCTCCTTTAAAAAACCTCACACTGCCTGAGTTATTCTGTCTCTGTTTGGGTAGGTGTTGTGTGACTCTGGGGAGCCACCTCCCCTCACTAGAGATGCAGGTTGAGGCTGGGAGAGCGTGCAGGTTCCTGTCAGCCCTGGTTGGCCAAAGCTGGTTTAATACTGAATCCAGAGAGTGGTTCAGTCCAGAAATAGGATCTCTGCCTGGGCTGTGGCTGCTCAGCCACTTTGATTTTGTGCTTTGGGTCATTTAGATAAAAGCAGATAAAAACCAGACCAGTATTCTCCATGTGTTGTCACAGAGTCTGTACTACTACAAGTATCTGTTTCTCATCTGACAAACAGCGCTGGCTGGGCCTTTGCTGGCTGCAAGCTGCCTTGGTCAGGAACTCTTTCTAAAGCGACCGGCCCGAATCCCTGGCTGCCTGATCTCTTCAGTTCAATCAGGACTGGCTCGTGCTGGGTGTGGGCCACAGCAAGGAGTCAGACCTGTCCCCTGCTTTCAGGGATCTCCCGGTCTGTGTGGGACAGATGCGTACCAGGCCGTGACCACGTGGTGGGAGGGGCTGCGACAGAGGAAGCGTTGGACTGTGGAGCACAAACGTCCAGCCATCTGTAAGGTCCACGGGGCTGGGATGTGTCCGGCTTATTCCCTGCCGTACACCCAGCACCTAGCACGCTGCCAGAACAGAGCAGATGCTCAGTGAACATTTGTGAAATGAATAACTGGGAAGTGTCTAATCCAGGGAGGGTATGTGGGTGGAGGGGGATCAGGTCATCACCCAGTCTTACCTGGGAGAACACAATCTCCCCCTCCCCTCCCTCTCTGTCTCCCTCTTTCCTTCCTCCCTTTCTCTTACTTGTCCCTCACTGAGCACATGCTGGGGTCCAGGCCCTGTGCTGCTAACTGGGTATGCAGAGGGGGACTCTGCCCATACCCCATCCCTGCTGTGGGCCCCATCACTGCCCCTGTGACACTTGATGCACATCTCTGTGTCCACGCCTCTCACCCAGGCCAGGCAGGGAGGATGCATGCAGGACTGTCGGGGAACACATGAGAGCAGGCCCAGATGGAGGGCTGCAGATGCACTGACCGTCGGGAAGAGTAGCCAGGCCAAGTCCAGGTGCTTCCCCTGACCAGGTGTGGGACCTCGGGCAGTTCACTTCCCTGAGCTGTGCCTCAGTTTCCTCATCTGTAATGTGGGCTGCCTCATAGAGGTGTTAGAAGGGTGGAAGGGGACAGTGGGTATGAAACACCTTGTAAATTAAAATGTAGTATGCCTTTCTAGAGTGAGGGGACCTGATCCTGCCTTTCAGCCCATATATGTACATGCACACACACACGCACACACACACACAGAGTCATGCATTCCTAATGACGAGGATATGTTCTGAGAAATGCCTCGTTAGGTGATTTCATCATGTGTGAACATCTAACATCATGGAGTGTGCTTGCACAAACCTAGATGGTACAGCCTACTGTGCACTTAGGCTATATGGTATGGCATATTGCTCCTAGGCTACAAACTTGTACGGCATGTTACTATACTGAATACTGTAGCCAACTGTAACACAATGGTAAGTATTTGTGTGTCTAAACCCATCTAAACATAGAAAAGGTTCAATAAAAATATGGTATTATAATCTTATGGGATTACCATCATATTTGTGATCTATCGTTGACCAAAACGTCACTTTGTGGCACGTGACTCTGTGTGTGTGTGTGTGTGTGTGTGTCTGTGTGTGTATAGTGAGCCTTGATGCTGCTAAACATCCTATAATGCATGGGACAAATCCCACAACAAAAAATTGTCCAGGTCAAAATATCGGTAGTTCTGAGGTTGACAAACCCAGGGGTAGCTGAAAAGAGTTTAATTGGAGGGATGGATTATTGTCTCTGTGCAGTACCATGGAGAAGACACTGTGGTGAATAAGCAGGTTTGTTTAGGGAAGAGGAGGGAGTGGAATGGGATGAGGCCGTAGAGCTCAGAGGGGCCACGTAAGGTGGGGACGTGAGGGCCACGGCAGTGAGTTGGATTTTTACCCAAGGACAGTGGGGAACTACTGAAGACACGTGTGATGCATGCAATGGCTTTAATGTGCCCCCCTCCAAAATTCAAGTGTTGCCAGTGTGACTGTTAAGAGGGGGCATTCAAGAGGTGATTGGGCCCTGAGGGCTGCTCCCTTGTTAATGGGATTAAGGCCCTTATAAAAGAGGCTTCACGCAGCATTTGGCTAGCTTGCCCTTCCATTCTCTACAGCAAGAAGGTCCTCACCAGATGCTGGTGCCTTGGTCTTAGACTTCCCAGCCTCCAGAATTGTGAGAAAATAAATTTCTGTTCCTTACAAATTGCCCAGTCTTGGGTATTTTGTTGCAGCAGCACAAATGAACTACAACAGCATGTGCGTCTAGAAGAGACAGGTGAGAAGGTGTTTTGAAGTCTCACTCAGTGTAAAGGTTAAGGATGGACCTTGGGGCCAGGCCAGAGACAATGAGGCTTGAACCATGGCAAAGCTGCACTCATGACTGGCCGGGTGACCCTGGGGATGTGCTGCCTTGATCTGGGCCTCAGTTTCTTCATCTGTAGCATGGAATAATGAGGCCTACCTCAACAGCTGTGAAAGCAGTGTGTAAGCTGTAGTGTGCCACCCAAAAGCAAGGGACAGAGGTGGTTTGGATGGGATTCTCACCCCTCAGGGAGCTCATATTTAGAGGAGAGTTGGGGATTGATACATCATACACAGAATAGACCATGTGCCTTTGTGGGTGAGCAGGTGCTCACCAGAGAGGCTCAGGGTAGCACACACATGTTCACAGTGCTTCATAGTTCCCAAGGTGCTTCTAGCTCCTGGAATCTCTTTTATCCTCCTTGTAGCCCTGGGAAGTGTACGTTATCATTATCCACATTTTCCCAGTGAGAAACTGAGCCTCAAATTAAGACACCAGGGGAAGGAGGTTTCTTTGTGGCAAATGAATGAATGAGCAACGTGGTTCACCAGGTGCGTGAAAGGAGATGGTATTCTGAGGACAAAGGCAGAACAGCTACAAGGTCCTCTTGGGAGAGGGCCGATCCCTGGCTCTGAGGGCAGGCTGAGCCTGCAGGGAGGGGTGAGTTCGCTGAGAAAGGAGGCCTTGGGAATGCAGCAGGATCAGACTTCATCACCCCTGCTCTGCCATTCCCCAGCCTGGCCCGAAGACTAGCAGGTGGAGAAGGGCTTGGTCAAGTGGTGTGGATGGCGTGGGGGTGTATGTGACTGTTTCTACCATCCAGGGCTTGCCTGGGCTCATTGCCTCTCTGCTGTTTCTGGTGGTTTGGAGGGAAAGAGCCTAGGCTCTTAAGTCTGCCAGACCTGGGTTTGGGTACCGAGGAATGGCTGGAGGGGTGGGGGTGGGAGGTGGGGTTGAAGATGAGGTTGGAGAGGCAGCCAGATCCTGAAGGGGCCTGGGAGCTGCTCATGGTACCTGGGCTCTTTGCCAACCAGTGGAATTTGGGGGCCCTAAGACAGGGTGGTTGGTCTGGTCCCTGCCTAAGCAAGTGTCCAATCTGGTGGGACCTGGGATGCCATCCTGAAAGCAACAGTTAAGGGCACAGGCATTGGCCCAGATCTGGGTTCAAACACTGCTATCACCTCTTATTAACTCTGAGCCCAGGTTTCCTCATATGCAAGGTAGAAAAATAATAACCAACTTGTGTAATAACTTAACTTGCTGGTTAAGAGGAGATGAGATGCTGTCCAGCTGGTGTGTATGAAGAGCTAACCCTGGCACGTAGCAGGTGCTTGTAAACAGGTAAAATTCGTAATTATAAGCAAAGTAGTAATGACCTCATAGGATTGTCATGAGAATTAAATGAGTTAATACCCATTTCCTCTTTTCCTATTCTCCCTTAAATCTATTCCACTCAGGCTCTCATGCCACCAAAATTAAAGTGCCCAGGGCCTTCCACATGGCTGGATCCAGGGGTCAGTTCTTAGGCCTCATCGAATTTGACCTTTCAGCAGCATCTGACACAGTTGCTCACTTCCTCCTCCTCGAAATGCTTTCTCTGTTTGCTTTGAGGACAACTCTTGGTTCTCCTACCTCCCTGGTGGTTTCTTTTCCCTTGCCTCTGCTGCCGGATCCTCCTCTTCTGATGTCCACACGGTTGTGTGCCCCAGGGTTCTCATTCTGTCTACACGCTCTCTCTTGGTCTCATGCACACTCATGTCTTTGAATATTATCTGGTGAATCCTTGGTTGGTGTTTCCAGCTTGGACTTCACCTTTGAACTCCAGACTGCTCCGTTTTTCAATTGGATGTCTAAAAGATGTCTCAAACATAACACATCCAAAATGAACCCCTGGTACCCCCAGCATACCCCTCCCCCAGTCTTCCCCACTTTCCTACTAGTTGCCCAGGCCAAAAGCTCTAGCGTCCCCTTGTCTCTTCTCTCTCCCACACTACACAGCTAATCTATCCCCAAATTTTGGTTCTCTTGACAACATAGGCAGAATCTGACTCCTTTTTGTCATTTCCCTGCTATCATCTCTCAGAACCCTCCAGTGGCTGCCATCTCACCAGGGAGAAGCCACAGTCCTTACAGTGGCAGCAGTATGCCCCTCCATGATTCACTCTGACCTCATGCTGTACTGCCTTCCCTCTCCTCTTGCCATACAGACCTCCTTACTTGCCCTCGGACACCACCTGTGTGCTGCCTCAGGGCCTTTGCACTTGCTGGTCCCTTTGCCTGGAATGCTCTTCCCCTCAGATCACCTCCTGGCTTGCTCTTTTCCTCCTTCAGGTCTTTGCTCAGCCCTGGAGTCTCCTGACCAACTTGCTTGGAATTGCACCCCTTAGAGTTCCCCGATTCCCTTCCCTGCTTTGTTTTTCTCCACAGCACAGATCACCACCTGGTGTACTGTCTGACCTATTTGTTCTTTGCTATCTATGTTACCTACTAGAATGTCAGCTCCACAAGGGCAGGGGTTTCTGTTTTGCTCACTGCTCTATCCACAGGACCTAGAATGATGCCTGGCACATAGTAGATGCTCAATAACTATGCGTTAAATGAATGAAAACTACTAGCTATAAAAACTGCTTAGAACTTTGCCTGCATGTAAAGAATGCTCAATGCTTTGCCATTGTTATTGTTTGCATGTCATATGATGTTGGCAGCAAGTGCTCTTTTCAAACTCTCTAAATTCAGAGAATTCATTTGTCCATTTGGTAAATATTAAATGAGCACTGCCACATGCCAGGTGCTGGACAACAATCAGCAGCACACCATACTCTTCCCCTGCCTCATGTGTAGGACACATCCTGGAGGGCTTCCTGGAGGGGGCCTGTGGGAGGCAGGTTGCTCTAGTCTGGGGGCCAGCAGGAGCAGTATGGGGTTAACACCTACCATGGTAGAGGGTGTGACATGGCCTCTGCTGCGGGGTTTAGGGTGGGGGCACACCAGAATCTCTGGAGCTGGGCCCTCCCCTGGAATGGGTACTGTACAGACCCTGTCAGGGTTATTTCTCTGGTTGGCTAAGGCCAGACTCAGTGAAGAGCAGGTTCTGGGTTGCCTTCTTTTTCTGAGTTGAGTTTCCTGCCTCTTCCGGAGCATTTGGACAGGAGCGGGCAAGAGGGGAGTCAGTGAGAGGGAGGGGCGGCCTGGAAGGGGCCATCTGGGCTGGTACTGTGCTGCTGTCCTGGCTCCTTCAAGAGGCATCTGGAACCACATCAGAGGAGCCTTTTCCTATGACATGAGCCATAAAGGCTCCTTTTAAAGGTCAGTGCCTGGGGCCACCCAGCTGCTGGTCCAGAGGGAGCCACAGCTCAGCCTCCTGACCCAGAGAGAAACCTCTGGAGCTTGGGCAGCCAGCATTTCTTGAGCTCCAGCCATGTGCTGGGATTGGCCCATGATTCACTGAGGTTCACTCCTCCAGCTGCCCCAACCACCTTCCAGGAAAGGATGGCTCACCCCACAGGACAGGTGAGGAAACTGAGGCACAGAGTGGTGAAGGGTAGTGAGGCAGGGACACAGGCCAGCCTGTGACTCTTCCCTCTGGAGTTAGAGAACTCCCTGGCTGACAGAGCGAGAGGAGCCCTGGGGTGCCCAGTGGCACAGTTGTCCTTGGAGTGGTCCTTGTGTGGATGACCTGAGATAACATGTGGAAAGTTCCCAGCCCACCCCTGGCACCCAGGAGCCATCCATTTGCTGTCTGTGCCTGCTCCCCTCAGCCTTAGTAGCTCCTAAACCTCTGGAGTGGGTTTGGTTGGGTTTGATTCAGTGTCATCAGAGCTCATGGAGGTCTGCCTGCTGTGGGCCCAGCCCTGGGCCAGAATTTAGAAACCTAAAAAAGAGCAAGACAGGTCCAAGCCCTTGATTTATTCACCTGGCTGTGGGAGACAGGCCAAGGGAACAAATAGGGGGGCTGTTGGCCATACAGACTGAGCTGGTAGGTGCAAGAGGCCTGAGCCAGCACGGTGGCAGTGACCATGAAGCAGAGTGGAGAGATGTGGTAGATATTGCCAGTGAATTAACAAGTTCAAACCCTGGCTCCAGTACTTACCAGCTCTGTGACCTTGGGCAGTTACTTACCCTCTCAGTGCCTTAGTTTCCTCTTCTATAAAATGGGGATGTTACAGTGTTTTCTTTGTAGCACCAGAGGAGATAGCTGCTTTAAAGGGCTTAGAACAGTCGCAGCACTTACTGGTGCTCCGTAAACATTAGTTGTCACTATTATTATTGGTGACTGATTGGATGGGGAGATGGGGCAGAGGGAGATGTCTAGGACGATGTCCTGAGTATCTGGAGGTGGGGAAAGAGGTGTAGATTTGGGGAAGGGCATGGTAGGGATGATTAGGTCGGTGTGGCTGAATCTTGGGTACCTGATTCTGATGGTGTTGTGGACTCTTTTCTGGGGTTGGCCGGGCCTGTTAGAAACTGCCTCCCAGCAGCCTCCAAACCAGGAGGCTGAGGGTCCACACGTGGCAAGTCTGCCCTCAGGATCCACAGTTGATTATTTTTTGGCTGCTTGGGGTCCCCACGGCAGGAGATGGGAGAACAGCCGCCGCCATCATCATCATCATCATCATCATCATCATCATCATCATCATCATAATGGCAATGATAACAACTACCATTTGTGCCAGGATTTACATTTTACAAAGTGCCTTCTCATCCATTACCTCATTGGGAACACATGGTTCCAATAGAAGGCAAAGGATGCATTTCTCTTGGGTCCTGTGGGGCCCACTCTTCTGAAAGTCTGTTTCAAATGATAATGCCGCGCACTTTTGTAGTGCTTTGTGCTTTGCAGAGTGCCCTCACTGTGGCTCCTCACTGTGGCTCCTCACGTGGCACATCAGCCAGGAAAGAACATCCCCTTTGACAGATGAAAATCTGAGGCCCCGAGAATTCCAGCGGCTTGTATGTGTGTAGGGGGGTCTCCCCAGCTCGTGGGGGGCTGGGACTTCAGGGGTCTTCATTTTCAGTTAAACCTTCTGTACAGGGCAGGCCTCCCTTCTGTAGCAGTAGCTCAGCCCCTGATCACATTCCTCTGGGAACAGGAAGCTCGCCACCTGTGTTGAGCAGAGGTCACCCCAATCCATGGCCATCCAACCCTCCCCGCACTTGTCCTAACTCTGTGGTCTGGAGACATAGCCCAGCTGAGACTTCAGGACAGGCAGTTTGTCTCCCCTGATGGCAGCCCTGGTCTTAATGACCCTCCACTGGGCTCTCAAATGACCGGGGGTACCCCGCTCCCCCGATCCCAGCTGAGTCCTGATCTTTAATGTTGTGTCTGTTCCACTGTCTCAACTGTCTTGCCCTGGTTTGGGGCACGTCCCTTGGGCTGCTCCAAGGAGGAGGCAGCATGGAGATCGTGCCAGGAGTCGTGGAGAGAAGGTGCCTTGGGTGGGCATCTGAAAGTCTGGGTCCTACTTCACCCTGGCAAGTCAGCGCCTTCCCCAGGCCTCCTTGAACCATCTGCAGGGAACCTAGTCCAGGAACTCAATTATGTCCTCCCCGTCTCTCCCCTTTAAGGTTGCTTCCAACTGTGTGGGCCTGTGTGGAGTGGTCTAGGGAAGCCTAGAAGATCAGGCATTTGAGGGGTTTTCAGTGTTGGGGGATTGTTTCTAAAAAAAGCCAATTAGGCTTTCTCTAGAATTTTGTTCCAGGACAAAGCCCAAATGTATTGCTGAGTGAACGAGCTATCTGTGATGGGCCCGGCCTGCCCCTCTACCTTGAGTGTGCTGCCCACCTCCGTCTCTCCATCCCCATCCTCCTGCCCAGTTCAAGTACCCCCTCCTCCAGGAAGCCTTCCTTGGCTGTCTTCACTGGGTGAAGGGCCTTTTTCTGGGCTCCCGAGGTCCTTAGGCATCTCTCTGTCACCAGCCATTTGCTTACCTGTCTTCCCAACAAGGATTCCTGACTGTGTCCCTCATTCCCAAGAAGTGTTAGCATCTCTAACAGTGTTGACACCTTCTCCCAATTGTGTCCGGGGTGTGCCTGATGAGCCAGGCTGTACTGAGATATACATATGTGTATGTACACGTGTACGTCTTGCTCAAGCCTCTAACCCTGTTGGGGGGGGGCACTGCCCACAGCCACTCAGTGGACGGGTAGAGGATGATTCCAACACTGGTCTACTGGTGCACATCCCACCCCACTCGGGTGCTCCCGGCCCCTGCAGAAAGTCCTGCTGTGGCTGCCGGCTGTGGTCCACCCTGCCCAGCTGGGAGAGTCAGTTGGGCTGGTGAACTGTGCTTTGATTTGCAATGACCCACTGCTGTTTGTAGTCTCTCCTCCCCAGTGGGCCCTGGGGGGACACATTCCCGTGAGCCTGAGCTGAGCAGCAGGGACAGCCCCCACCTCCCCTGTCCAGACAGATCAGAAGATAAGAGGGAGGAATGTCTGGGCTGGGCTCTGGCTCAGGGGTCCCATCTGCATGCAGCCCCTGGGCCGCCCTTTCCTGTCTCCCTGCCTCCCTTCCCCCACACCCCAGGCCAGCCTCCAGGCTCTCTCCCCCCTTCCTCAGCTTCCAACTGTGTGGGCCTGTGTGCACACGAAGGTGGAGTGTGGAATTTGGGCTTGAGTCTCTTTTCTGCCACTTACTAGTGTGACCGGGAGTCAGTCACTTCCCCTCTCAGAGCTTCCTTGGTACAAGCGGGGCATGTATACTATCCTCATCTCTGAGTTGCTGGTGCCCTGCCTGGCACGTAGCAGGTGCTGCGTGAACCAGTGCTCCTTGCTCCACCCTTGAGAAACCAGCCCCTTCCCTGCTGAGAAGGGAGTGTGGCTGGGGTTGAGAGAGGCATGGGGTGGAGGTGGGGGTGCCCACATTGCCAGGAGTCTGGAAGATGGAAATGAGGCAGTCCATGCCTGGCCCCCCCCCAAGTAAGGCCCTAATGCCTTTCGGATGTTCCCCCACTTGAGGTGTCTGGAAAAGGGGCAAGGCTTCTCATATGCTGATGAGGTGGCTCCCAACTGGGAGAATGTCTGGGAAAGCCTAAAGTAGATGTGAAGAACTTTTGAGCTGGCCAGGACTTTGGCAATTGCTGAGCCAGATTGCTTGCTTTAGATGAGGCAAAGGTGCTCAGAGAGGGAAAGAGGCTTTCCCAAGGCCACCCAGAGGGAGCAGAGCTGGGTCCTGTCTGTTCTACGTGCCTCAAATGGTTAAAAAAAAAAAAGTTAACAACTGACCTTTCTTGAGCCCTTCCGACATAATGGGCCTTGTTATCTTTTATCTCATTAATCATCACATAAGCCCTTTGAGATAGGACCTATTCCTATTATTGTTTCCATTTTACAGATGAAGAAACTAAGGCTCAAAGTAGCTGAACAACTTTCCCAGGGTGGCACAACTGGTGCGTGTGGGTCCAGGCACTGAGCCCCCTCTCAGCGCTGCAGAGCCTTAGGGTTAGGATTCAGCACAGGCGGGAGGGGACGGGGTGGAGTTTGCCTGTGGCCCCCTCATAAACACCGTAGGCTCGGTCAGCTGCGGAGGCCTGTGTGGAGTGTGTCCTGACTGGCAGGGGAGAGACCTGGGTGCAAGTCTTGCTGTCACCAATTTAAGATGTGACCTTGAGCAAGTCCTTTGGCTTCTGTGGGCTTCATGGGCATAACAAAGATCGAATGACCCTCCCTCCAGCCCTGACATTCTGTGTTCTAAAAAGTTACCCAGTTGCCGAGTGCCGCGTGCTGGGCAGCTCACTACCTCCCTGGTTAGCCCTTCCTAGTGCTGGACAGCTCTGCTCTGTGCAGAGTGAACTAGCTGGATGCTCAAGAATTCCTCTGCCCGTGGTCCCCTGATGACCCTCCTCCAGTGTTTCCTCCCGGAGTGTGACAGCCAAGCCCAGGGCCTGGCCCTTGCCTGCTGCTTTGGAAACGTTTCCTTCCCTTTCCTGGGCCTCCACCTTCCAGCGGCTTTTTCCAGGGGAAGAGGACTAAGAGGCCTTCAGAGCCCAGGGTCGTCCCCTATCGTGCCTCCAACTAGGCTACCTGGGTCAGTAAACACCACTCTGTGCACGATCCCCATTCACAGAAGGGGAGAGGTGTGGAGTCCACACCCTGTGGCTCCTCGGTGCATACTTTGGGCCCCCCGGACTTTCCTCCTGCCCGTTGATGCTCCCTAATCTCCCCACTCATTCATCCTGACAACCAGCTCTGTCGTGCCTACTCTGTGCTGGAGGAGAGACAGTTAGCCCAGTTATGACGCCGTGGTAGAGGTCAGCTTGTCCTCAGCCCCCTGCCTTGCTGCACACTGTGGACCCAGCAGTGAGTGGCTGGCAGGGAGCAGAGCACGGAGCAGCCCATGATGCAGTCCGGCAGTGGGAGTGTAGGGGGAAGCCTCTGCCCAGAGGACCCTCTGGGGGAGCTCCTGGAGAAAGAGACTGACACCGGCATGGGCCTCGTCCACCAGGAAGTCCTCCCTGACTACTCAGGCCCCAGTGGCCTGTCCCTTCTCTAACCTTGAGCCCATAATGACTGCTGTACTGCCTGGCAGAATTCTTTGTTGGAATTCAACTTTTTATGTTTTCCTTTCCTAAAGAACGCTTGGGGCCAGGACCTGCACTGAACTTCCTGTGTCATGCATTTGTTATTAACTTATTCAATAAAACTCTATTGAACTCTGTGCCAGGTACTGTGATAGCAATGGCCAAACAAAAACCAAGAGCTTCTGTTCTCTCCTCAAGCTGCTTCCCAGACTGGTGTATAATGAGGGTCAGGTGTATAGTGGCAATACAGAATTGTGAAAGCTAAAACCCAGAGGAGGGAGCCAACAAATGCCCTGAATTTGAGCTGGGCACTGAAGGATAAATAGGAGTTGGCCAAGCAGACACCAGGGAGCCAGGGCATCAGACAGAGGGAGTGGCATGTACAGCAGCATGGGGGCCTTTCAGAGTGTGCTCCATCTGGGGAACGGTGGGCACAGGGGTGGGCTGGGGAGTGGTGGGTGCAGGGGGTGGTCAAGACCCCACAGGATTTTGAGCACCAGTGGGGAGGTTTGGGTGTGAGCAGAGCCTTAGCTTAGCATAATTGCTGGAGGCCAGAGGAAGTGTGGCTAGTAGGGGAACCCAGGCCAGGGTGGTCCTCCAGGCTGAGAGGATGAGGCTGAAAGGAAGGGAACAGGGAGGATGGGGAGGTGGGGAGAGGTGTATGATCTGCATAACCAACTACCCCAAAACCGAATGGCTTAAATTACGAAACATTTCACCATGTCTCACAATTTGGGTCAGGAATTTGGGGCCAGGCTCTTCTGGGTGATCCTTGTGCTCCACATGCCATTGACTGGGGTCACTTTGGTGGTATTCAGCTGGGAGCTGCCTGGGTGGAGGGTCCAGGATAGACTGACCATATGCTGGCACGTGGGTGGGGGTGACTGGAAGGCTGGGCTCAGCTGGGCCGTATTCCTACTCCATGCAGCCTCCCGTGGGGTGTCTCCAGCGAGGTAGTCAGACTTCTTACGTGGCAGCTCAGGGCTCCAGGAAACCAAGAGGGAAGCTGCGAGTCCTTATAAAGGCAGGCTCATAAACAGATAAAGCATCACTTCCACATCATGTCCATTTGTGAAAGCAGTCACAGGCCAGTCCAGATCCAAAGGGAGGGGACACAGACCCACTTAATGGGAGGAGTGTCAAATTTGTGGCCATCTTTAATCCATCCCCCTGCAGCATCTCCCACCCCTCTCCCCCTTAGAGAGATCTGAGCCCCTCTGAGGACTGGACTGTGGAATATATAGGTGCTGGTTGTCAGCCACTTGGTGAAGAAACTTTGCTCTGTAGCACAGATTCGAATCTCTGACCTATAAGCACATCCCTCAACTACTGACCCACTATGGACACCTCAGCCTCCAGCTTATTAGTATATGCCAAGCTCATGGTGAGTTTAAACACACCTGTTCCACACCCGTGCACAGCGCTGGCGCTCCAGCCTCTGGCATGTACCACAAGGCCCCCAGTGCATTAGCCCAGGGCAGCAAACAGGGTTCTGCTTGTAACCCAGCTGTGGACACTTGCTGTCTATGAGTGATGTCTGCTTTGTCAGAGGCGTGGGGACTGGTGGCATCACTGTCCCTCGGTTCATTGATTGTGGGCCTCTCTCCCTTCAGAACCTCCTGGACCACAGCAGTTATCTAGGTCCAGCCACAGCTCTAGTCTGGTCATGCAGACCTAGAGGACCAGTGGGTTTGCATATACCTGTCCCTTCAGGAGCCATCAGCATTCCTCTGCCATGACCCATTGCCACGTGGCTGGACCTCCAACCCAGAGGTACCTTGGGCTTCAGTGGGACTGGCACACCCAGCCCCCCGGCTCAGTGAGTGCTAACACCAGCCTTTATCAGCCTCACACCACATTCCTTAGCTTCACCATCTCCCACTGACCCCCTCCGACCCCTTTCTCAACCACGGAAGATTTAATTGTTGCAAATGGAATCCGTGTTCTACAGAAGTCCAATAAATCTGCAGTCTGTCTTCCTGGTAATCCATCACAGATTGCAAATCGCACGAGGAGAAGTCTATAAGATGTGTTCTTCATGTCTAGTATGTTGGGTTATTTTCATGTCTTGTGGTTTGAATTTGGCCACTGTCATTTTAGAGGAATTTCCTGCCATCTGTGTTCAATTGAATTTTCTCACAGATTTGTGCTTGCTTGTAAATACTAGGGGCTGGCAGAAAGGGGAGCTTTGTTCCTGGTGACATTTCAGAAAGCCCTTAATGCAGCCTTACCGGCTGATCTGCAGCTTGGCTGGGAGGGAGGCGTGAGGTGAAGGGAAGGTGCAGACCCCTGAGGCTTCTCTGCCTTAGGGTTAGGACAGGGTGCTCACCTCAGGTGGGGTGAGGCGGGGCGGGGCTCCCCTCCCACCTTCCCTGCTTCCCTCAAGCATCTGCTGATATGAGGGTTACCTTTGCCCACGTCCTCCCTTCCTCTTCTGCTGGGGGTAGGAGGGCATCAGGACGACTGTCAGCCCTGCCCCTGAGTGGCCAGATCCCAGCAGCAGGTTTTGGGCTGGACCCCTGGTGATGGGGAGAGGCCACTCACCTTGGGACTAGGCATCCAGCGGCCTGGGTTTGGGCCCCAGCTCTGCCCTAACTTGCTCTTTGATTTTAGACAAACCACTTTACTCCTGAGAGCCTCAGTGTCTCTTACTGTAAAATGGGATATTGATCTGTATACCTCAGTGGTGGTTGTAAGGATTAAGTGATGTGTGGTTGGGCCTCAACCAGTGGCAGTTCTTTATTCCAGCACAAGGTTGTCGCCTATCTTGTAGCTATGTGCCAGGCTCCCTGCTAGGCAAGGATAATAAAAGGATGAATAAGGTCCTTGAGGACCTCACTGTGTGGACCAGCAATGGCTCTGGGGGTGCCAAAACTGTCTATGGGTGGGGGAAGAAATAGTAGAATGTAATCATTTTTATTTACAATACATCTCACTTGTGATATAGTGATGATGATCCTACCTGCCAGGCAGTATTTTGAACACTGCATGTGTTTTTAACTTATTTGGTCTTTGCAACTACCATAAGAGTTACATGGTTTTTCTGGCTGAGGAAACTGAGGCACAGAGAGCTTACTTGGGCATGCCAAGGTCCTATACCTAGCATGCACTAGAGTTCATTTGATAATAAGAATAAGAATAGTTAAATTTATAAATGAATACATGTTCTCCTGATAGGGATTTGGAGTTTGGAGACTACTGGGCTACAGCAGTGATGGTCAAACTTTGGTGTGCATTGGAGGCATTTAAGGAATGGGTTAAAATGCAGATTCCTGCCCCCCACATCGAGGGGGATATGGGAGGTTTTTACTCAGGGTGACAGTTGAGAAAGGAAATTCCAGGGCACTCCTGCATCAGGAGGTACATATTAGCCATCTTCAGATGAGTTTCCTCATCTGAAAAATGAGGACAGGTCCCCCAGTGCAGCCAGCCCCTGGGGTGTGTGAGTGCCACAGCCGACCTGTGGCTTGGCCCCTTGCCTGCTCAAGGACACAACTCCAGCAGTCCACCTGCTCCTGCATTGGCAGCATTTGCTCTCTGCTGGGTCCTGTCCATCCCCACGTACACGTAAGCAAGCTGTTATTTCTACCATATTAAAAACCATAACTAACCTCTTGACCCACTTTCCTCTTCAGAGACCGCCTCCATTCCTTTCCTTTCTTTTTGAGCAAAACTCTTTGAAAGAGTCAGCTGTACTTTTTGTCCTATTTCTCTCTCCCTGTTCTTTTTTGAGCACACGCTTAGCTTTCACATCCGCAACTGCACCAGTGCCGCTCCTGCAAGGATCACCAGTGGCACCAGGCTGCGGTCATCAGTCTCTCTGACCGTCAGAGCACTGGCCTTGGGCTCACCCCTCTCCTCCCGGGTGCAGCTGCTCTCTGTGTTGCCTGGCCACCACGCTCTCCTGATTTCGCCACCCCTCTGCTTCTTCCCAGTCCCCCTTCCTGGCTCTGCCTCATCACCATCACCTTCTCACTCTTGGTGTTCATCCAGGTTGTGGCTTTGAAGAACGTTCATTTGTTGATGACTCCCAGATTGATATGCCCAGTCAGACTCTCCCCAGGAACTCACACTCACCTGTCTACCTGCCATCCCTGCGTCTCCACGTGGATGTCCAGGCGGTGCCCCAGATTTATTTAATGTGTTCAGAGCTGGGGCTATTCTGGCGCCCAGACCTGCTCCTCTCATGGTGCCTGGCACCTCCATCCTCACCATCCTGTGTTCTGACTACATATGTTGATCATTATCTGTCTCCTCCACTAGAATGTCAGCTCCACGTGGGCAGGGACCTGTCTGTCTTGTTCACTGCTGTGTCCCCCATACCTAGAACCATGCCTGGCACAGAGGAGTGCTCGGTATTTGTTGAATGGAGGGATGGGTATGCCAGCATTTGGGAAATTGTGAAGTGCCAGGCTCACTTGTGCAAGTGATCAGCATTGCTGTTGTGCTGAGGTGTCTTGCATGTCTTGGTCTCAGTCCCAAGCCAGGTAGAATTTGGTACTGTCCCTCACAGAGCCTCCTGTGTCTGCCCCATGGCAGAGGTGGCAGTGCTTTGGTGGAGAACCCCTTAGTGAAGACTAAACCCGGTGGTCCCATGGCACTCTGTTCCTTAGGGTCTGGTCCAGGACAGGGGCCGGGGAGAGCCAGGGATGGGGGAGGGTGAGATGCTCTGGGAGGGTGGGGCATGGCAGAAGGCCAGTCTCCCCCCCCCCGCCCCACCCCCCACCCATGACCTGGGTCACAGCTGGCTTCAGGCCAGGCCCCTTTCAACAGGGTTGTCTGTCTCACCCCATCCTTTCACTGGTGATGAGCAGTATCTCCCTGGATAAATTGTCTGCAGGCCCACCTGTGCAGGCGGTGGGAAGCAAGGCATTGTCATGGAGATTGGGAAGACAGGCAGTCAGTGGGGTGAGGGGAGGGTGGGAGGAAGAGAAAGGAGAGGTGGAGGCCAAAAGAAAGCTAGAGAAAGACACCCATATGCTGAGAAAAACAATGAAACGGAGAAAGTTGGAGACCTGCAGAAAGAGACCACAGGACAGAAAGAACAGAGACATCTAGAAAGAGAGAAACAGGGCGGGGGTGGGGAGGACAGAGACTTGGACAGGGGTCTCCAGGCCACGATGCCTGCGTGTCTACAGGCACTTCCACTGGGGGCCATGGGAAGAGTATGGATCTGAGGTGGGTCTCCTGGGGACAGGGTATAGCAAACCGTGGGAGGACGAGGAGCCAAAACCTCGAGGTCAGTCTTCATTCACTCGTCTCTCCCCATGCATATGTCCATCTGTCTGTCCTTCTACCAGTCCAGCATTTGCTAAGCTCCCATTCGCGCCAAGCACTGTCCCCAGCTGCTTTTTCTCCCCACTCTGCCTTGCCTAGCCTTGGTGGTACTCAAGACCTGGCACTCCCCTCCAGTCCGACCTCTAGCCTGGGCTCGTCTCTGAGCCCACGGGCCAGCCCTCAGTAGGCACAACACCAGAATGTTTTGAGAAAGACAGACATCAGAAGGAAGCGGTAAGCCCTCTGGGGGGGTCCTGCTCATGTCCTCTTCTGTTATGTCAGCTGACCCCCTGGCAGCCCTGGGGACAGGAGTTGCTGAGTTACCATCCCCACTTGTAGTGACCACGTTCAGTGGCTTGCCCAGAGCTGGTAGGGCCAAGGATATCATGCCCCCTCCTCCTTTTTGGTGGCCTTGGCTGGTCCTTGTGTCATCCTAGGACTGGCCCCAGAGTCCAGGTCTCTCCGTGTCACCGTGGACCTTGGTTTTAAGAGGAGTGACCCAGAAGGCTTGTGTTGCACAGGGATCAAGGAACCAACCACAGAAACCATATGGAAGATATCATTGAGATCTCATTTGTTTATCAACTAACTTCACTGAGTTTTGGTCTATTCCCAGCCTGGCTGAACACTGAGGACTCAGATGAGTCAGACACTATCCCTGCCCTCTTGGGGCTCACGGTCATAGGGCCAGGGGACATGGACATATAAACTGTCCATCCTGGGTTGGTTTGGGGCTTCCAGAGATCCCCTGGCCGTGTCCTCAGAGCCTGGCCTTCTCAGCTGTCCCTGCCACTCCCCTTTCCTGGTCAGCACTATTATGAGTGGCCAAAAGCTAAGGACACCCCTTCAGAAATGGCAGATGGGGGACTCCCCCCTAGGCCTGAGAGCCAAACTTGTCCCCAGCTCCCACAGTAGGCTGAACCTCCTGCTCTAATGAGCTGGTTTCCACTGAGAGCAGCAGCCAGCTCTCATCTCTGCATCCTCAGTGCAGAGCTGGCACAGACGGGAAGATAATCACCCGCTGTGTGCCAGGCACATGCTAGGCTCATTACATACAGGGACACACGGGATTCATAGAACAGCCTGTTTTACAGATGGAGACACTGAGACCATCGAGCTAGGAAGTAGCATATCTGAGATTAAACCAGGTCTTCCTGACTCTGAATCCTGTAGTCTTCCCTCTCTGCCACCTGCCCCACGATGGGGCATCATCAGTACTTGCTGAGCACACATCTCTGGAGAGGCCTTGGGGACTTGCATCTGTCTCACTCACAGCCTGTGCCTCCCACCCCTCGACACTCAGGTGAAGCCCAGGGTCTGGGGTGCCCCACTTGTCAATTGAGTGTTGAGCAAAGGGAGGAGAGCTGTCCATTCACCAGCCCGATGGCACCCAACAGCCAGCTGCTCACCCAGACCCACCTGAAGACAATCACAGGGATTTGGGTCTCAGGTTTTGTTGGGCCTGCGCGCTTGTCCTGGTTATGTGTTTCAGGAGTACGACAACGTTGGAAAACTGTGCTTGGAAATTATGTGGTTAATCTTATGTTTTTGTTTAGGCAGAGCTGGGAGTGGGAGCCCTTATTAGTATCAGTTTGGAAAAAATACTGAGGCATTCACGGCCAACTGCCTAATAGTTTTCATTGAATTAATTTTAAAATGAGAACCTTGTTTCCCTTATTTAATAGTAGAAAACGACTTCCACATTCTGCCTAGTAACGACCTCGGTTATGGGCTCTCCACAAACAATGTGCACATTAAAGGCATCGCTCTGCCCATGTGTGGAATGAATAATTTTGTGCAAACTATTTATTATAAGCATACGATGCACTTAAACTTTTTTTTTTAATTTTTGTTTTTTACTGTCGTGGTGACAGATCCAGCCCAGAACTGGACTGTTAAATGGTTTAGACTCTGGCCCTTTCAGGCTGTGAAAAAAATGGACTAACATTTTAGAAATGCCATAGGGCTGAAAGGAAATTGTTAACTGGTTTGGCCCAACATCTAGGGCTCCCTGGGCCAGTGTTCGATGCCTGAGAGAGGGTGGCAAAGGGGTTTTAACAGAGGCTGCACTAATTAGGCCAATGCCAACCAAAACTAAGCATAAGCCTGAGGAGAGAATTCTGGTAGATGCATGGGGTGAGATTTCATTGAGGGCCATGTCTGCTTCACCTATTCACCTGTCTGTCCTTCATTCTATAATTATTTATCAAAGATTTGCCTTGTGCTGGGTGCTGAAAAAAGTCAAGAAAATATTATTTAATTATTTATTTTATTTCAGCTTTGGTGGAGCAGTGCACCACCTCTTTGTCTCATGACCCCATGGGGTGGGTGGTGGTGTTCCTAGTCCAGCAATCTCTTCCTAGAGTATGATCCTTTTTATGGATTTATGTTTTTAATCTTTAATGCACAATTATTGGTTTGTGTCACTGTTTTCTTTGATGCATTAATGAGTCCACCTATATATTTCTATCTCTCTCTCTCTTTTTTTTTTTTTTTAGGGATGGGGTCTTGCTATGTTGCCCAGGCTGGTCTCACTCCTGGCCTCAAGAGATCCTCCTGCCTCAGCCTCCTAAAGTGCTGGGATTAGAGGTGTGAGCCACCGTGCCCGGCCTCTGTCCCTATCTCTATTATCCCCTGCTCCTCATCTCAATGTAATGAACCACCCAGACCGTGGCTTTGAACACTAATGAAATACCCACTATGAGTGTGGTCTCTCCTATCTTTTCTCCCTGCCTCCAGTCTGGAGGTAATTATTTTACTGAATTTTGTTCCTGTTATTCTATTTTGATTATACTTTTTATTGAAATAAATCTTATGCAGTTGACCCTTGAACAACTTGGGGACTAGGGATGCCATACCCCCATACACGGTTGAAAATCCGCATATAACTTTGACTCCCCAAAAACTTAACTACTAATAGCCTGCTGTTGACCAAAAGCCTTATGGATAACATAGAGTCAACTAACACATATTTTGTATGTTGCATGTATTATATATTGTATTCTTACAATAAAGTAAGCTAGAGAAAAGGAAATGTTATTAAGAAAATCATAAGGAAGAGAAATACATGTATAGTACTGTACTGTATTTATTGATACCATGAGTTTATGTCATCTGTTTGTAAGATGAATCATCCATCTGAAGTGGCAATAAC
The DNA here is from genome assembly GCA_023783475.1 of Daubentonia madagascariensis. Lineage (NCBI taxonomy): Eukaryota > Metazoa > Chordata > Mammalia > Primates > Daubentoniidae > Daubentonia > Daubentonia madagascariensis. The sequence goes on from JAKFHU010001129.1 coordinate 5,482,983, forward strand.
CATGGCTGCAGACCTCAATGTACGGTACCTATTAAGTAGTTCAACTTTTTCTTGTAATGTCATGACTTTGCTTCTTAGGAGCACTTCTAGCATCACTAGTGGCATTTCACATGGGTCCCATGGTGTTATTCAAGGTTTATGGTATTGCACTAAACACTATGAAAAGTATGTGAGAACCACGAGAGACAACTTTTTACAGCGATGTGCAATTTACTGGAGAGATGAACTGCTCATGTGGAGAAGATTGACATCATGTAGCGTTTTAAGTCGGTACTTGGTTCTCGAAACACTTGAGCTCACCACAATAGCAACAGGAGGTGGCTACAAAATTATTCCAGTAGTACAGTACGTATAATACTACAGTTAATTTTATGCAGTTATGATTTAATACTGCATCTTTACATTTGTTTATATTTCTCTCAACTGTGAATGGTGCCATGTACAGTCTGTGTGTGCAAAAGTTTTGATAAATAATAACTTTTTATAATAGATTTGTGTATATTTTATGGTAGTAAAGGATAAAATAGATTAGTATCTACATATAATTTATGCATCCATGGCATACCTTTTTCTTAATTTTTTTGATATTTCTAGGCTACATGGTTCATTTGTGAGTTTTTTCATATTGCAAATCTTCAAAAAATTTTCTAATATACTTATTGAAGAAAATCTGTGCATAATGGACCTGTGAAGTTCAAACCTGTGCTGTTCGAGGGTCAACTATATATAGAAAAGTATACAAATCCTAAGTATGTAATTTGATGAATATCACAATGTGAATATAACTGTGAACCCAATACTTAGATCAAGAAATAGAATTACCATCACCCCAACAAGCCCCACTCATACCCCCTCCCCACTTCTTCTCCCTGCCACCTTTTCCAAGGTAACCACAGGCCTGACTTCCAGCACCACAGATTTGTTTTGCTTTTTTTTGAACTTTATATAGCAGGATCATGTAGTGCATACTCTATTGTGTCTGGCTTCTTCCACTCAACATTATGTTTCTGAAATCTGTTCATGTTGTTGTGTAGCTACGGTTTATTCATTTTCATGGATGTATAGTATTACAATTTATTTATCTTTTCCACTGCTAGTGAACATTTGGGTTGTTTGCAGCTTTTGACTGTATTCACATTGCTATGAATATATATGTGTCTTATGATGTGCATATACTTGGACTTCTGTTGGGTGTATATGTAGGAATGAAATTGCTGGGTATAGGGTATGGGAATGCTCATTTTTAGCATGTAACACTAACCAGTTTTCCAAAGTGTTTGCATCATGTAAGACTCCCACTGGCAGAGTAGCAAAGTTCCCATCCTTCCTTGTCCTTGCTAACATTATGTTGCTTGTCTTTTAAATTTTAGCCATTCTGGTGGTTGTATGGTAGTTTCTTACTATGGTTTAAATTTGCATTTTTCCGGTGGCCAATGATGTTGAGCACCATTTCATATATTTTTTGACCATTTGAATATTCGCTTTTGTAAAGTGCCTATTTAAGTCTTTTTCAAAAAATTGGGTTGTTTGTCTTTTTTGTGTAGATCTTTACATATTCCAGATCCAATCCCCCTGTTAGTTAGGTGTGCTACAAATATCCTTTCCTACTCTCGGTGGTATTTTTTGATGAGTAGAAGCTCTTAATTTTAAAAGTCTTTTTATAAATCTTTACTTTTATGGTTAGTGCTTCTTGTGTCCTATTTAAGAAATCTTTGCCTATCTCCAATTGTGAAAATAGTCTCCACTCCTTTCTTTTCGGAGGTTGATGGTTTTACATTTGATATTTAGATCTATAATCCATCTGAGTTTGATTTTTGTATATGGTGTGCAGTAGGGGTCAACTTTCTTTTTTTCCCCCCAATACCGTATAGAAATCCAATTGAGCCAGCAGCTTCTATTGAACACGCTGTCCTTCTGCATTCTTCTGAAAGGCTGCCTTTGCCCTGATTCAGTTAAATGAGTGGGTCTATTTCTGGATTCTCCATTCCATTCCGTTGGCCTATTTATTTTTGTGCCAGTTTCACAGTCTTAATTACTGTATTTTTATAACAAGGATCGTTACCTAGGAGTGAAAGTTCTTCTGCTTCATCACCCTGGCTATTCTTGGCTGTTTGTGTTTTAATAGTAATTCTAGAACCAGCTTGGTAATTTCCACACACAAAAAGAACCTGCTGGGATTTTGATCTTGATTTTATTGAATCTCTAGATAAATCTGGAACTTCCAAATTCTAGATAAAGTTGGAAGTTCTAAATTCACATTTGCAATCTTTTGACCCATGAATGTGGCTTATCCCTCAATTCATTTAGGTCTTCTTTAATTTCTCTGAGTAATGTTTTGTAATTTTCTGTAAAGGGTTTGTATATTGTGTGTACATCTTTTTATGGTAGATTTATCCCTAGGTATTGGATGTTACTCTGTGTTATCATAAATGATATCTAAAAATTTTCCTTTCTGTTTATGAACAGATAGGCACACAATTGAATTTTGAGTATTCACATCATATCTATTGACCTTGTCAAATTCATTTATTAATCATTTGTTTTTAAATTCTTTTTGATTTTTATCATCTGTGAATAAGTTTTATTTCTTTCTTTTCAATTCTTATATATTTTACTGCTTTCATCCCTGTCTACCCAGTAGAGGTAATTTTATGTTTGTCATTCTCTTGCCTTAAAATACTTTTTATCAAATAAATAAAAATAAAAATAGTTTTTATCACATATCTCTGTGTACCTAAGCAATATATTGTTGTTTCAGTTGATTTTTAACTTTATTCAATATACTGAGATTTGCTTTTTAAGTTCAGCATTATATTACTGGACATTTGCAGGTGTATCCAGTTTGTTAATTTTCACTGCTTTGTAACATTTCATTGTATGAACATAACACAGTTGTGATCTCCTCCAGTTGGTGGGTATTTGGGTTGTTTCCAGTTATTTTTTTCTTTTTGCTATTACAAATAGTACTTCTGTGCATACTCTTGTACATATTTCCTACTGCACATATGCAAGGGTTTCTCTAGGGCAGTGGTTCTCAAACTTTGAGGACCCCTTCACGCTGTTGAAAATTATTGAGGACTGCCAAAGACCTTCTGCTTATGTGGGTTGTATCCAGTGGTGTGCTAGTAAATGTCTCATAGCTGTGTATCTGGGAGGGAAAAAGCCTTGATTGTAGGGTTTGCTGATTTCTGTGGTTTTCAAACCCCTCTTTGATAACCACTGCTCTTGGGTATCTCCGCAGTGTGGAACCCCAAGGCTGAAGGGCCTGTGAAACCTCCTTTCTGGCCAGTGTCCAGAGTGATGGGCCAATGCACACCCTCATAGTGCATGATTCTGTTGTTTGTAGCCTCTCCTTTGCTTGGTACCATCAGACCCATTAATGTTTGCCTTTCAGATGGGTGTAAAATGGTACCTCACTGTAGTCTTGACCTGGGTTTTCCTGTGGTCCCAGCTTCCTAAAGTGATTCATGAGGAAGGCCGGGCATGATCTGACTCCTGCCCTATTTTAGCCTCATCATACAGGTCTCCATGCAGATGGAACATCTCAGCCCAGGCCTTTGCACATGCTGTTCCCTCGGTGAAATACTGCTCCCTACTACCTCAGCCCCCAGGCCCTCTTGCTCACTGCTGCATTCCTCAGGACCTGGCACAGGGTCTGGCACGGCGTGGCAGGTCAGGAGCCTTTGATTGAATAAGAACTGCAAGGTATCAAGTAGACTCGGGTTCAAATCCTAGCTCTGCCACCTCCTAAATTTTATGATCTTAGGAAAATTACTTAGCTTCTCTGAGCTGCAATTTTCCTCTTGAGTACAGTGGAGATGGAAATGCTTACTTCGTGTGGTCACCGTGAGATGACTTACCGTGAAACAGCTTTGCACATATGTTCTTCCCACTCTGGCCTGTGCCTCCAGGGCTGTGGTTCACAGGGGGGTCTTGCTGTTGGGCAGGCTGTCACTCAGCTGTCCCCTGTCACCCAGGCCTGCCCTCAGGCTTACTGAGTTTGGACAAAGTAGTAAGCAAGAGGGGTCATTCACCCATTCAGCAAGCATTTGCTGGGCTTCTGCTGTGTGTGTCAGCAACTGTCCTAGACTCTGGAGATTGATCAGTGAATACAATAGAACAAAATCCCTGTCTTGCAGAACCCTATTTTCTAGTGGGCAGACACAGTAAGACAGGAAATATAGAGTATGTCATTTGGTAACAAGTGAAACAGAAAAACTGAGCAGGGAAGGGAGACAAGAAGTATTGGAGAAGGGTGTTTGGTGTTTTAAATAGTATGTCCAGGAAAGGCCTCAGTGCTCATGCGATATTTGAATAAAGATGTCTGAGGGAAGAGCATTGCAGGCAGAGTGCACACAGTAAGTCCAAAGGCCCTGGGGCCAGATTGCACTTGGTCTGTGTAAGAAATAGGCAAGAGGCCAATATGGCTGGAGTGTGTTTGTTTAGTTAGTTATTTCACAGACATCTACTGAGTACCTGTATGTGCCAAGCCCTGTTCTTAGGCACTGAGGAGATAATGGGGATCCATTCAGACCAGGTGCTGCCCTCATGGATCTTATATTTTTGTGGAGGAGACAGACCATAAACCAAGAAATAAGTGAGACAGTTTGTTCTCGACACAGCAGCTGAGTGATCCTTTCATTCTGTGAGTTGAATCTGTCACTACCCTGCCGTTAATACTTGAAGTTGTGAAATACCCTCCACCTCATTTCACTCAGAATGGGAATCTGGGTCCTCACAGTGGCCTGCGGTAGCTCTCAGGCCCTGGGGCCCCTCTGACCACATCGGTTACTTCTTTACTCCTCTCCAGCCAAGCACACTGCCTCCTCAGGGCCCTTGCATAGTCTGTTCCCTCTGCCTGGAATGCCCTTCCCCTGGATATCTGCTGGACCAACTCCTGCCCTCTTTCTGGTACCCACCCCAGCACACCTGATCCCCTTACCCTGCTCAATTTTTTAAGGAACTTTTCCCATTCTACTATTCTATATATTTTACCTATTGATCATATTTATTATTTATGCTTTGTCTCACTTTCTGGTACGTAAGCTCCAGGCGGGCAGGGATTTTTGTCTGTTTTGTTCACTGTCATCTCCCAAACATCTACAGCAGCTGGTACATAATCAGTTTAATGAATTTGTGAATAATATTTATTTAATGAAGAAAATACATCAGTATCATGTCTGGTGGTATGATAAATGGTGACTTAAAAACGTAAAGCTGGGTGAGGGGTTGGGGATGGACAGGAGGTGGGGTGCTGTGTCAGCTGGGTGGTTTGGGGCTCCCTGGGGCAGAGGCCCATGTGCAGTGGGGGGTGGGGGGGTAGCACTCTGTGGGGGAGGGTGTCCAGACAGCCTGACTGCAGTGGGAGCTGGTGATTGGGGTGGCAGCGGGTTGGGGAGAAACAGGCAAATCAACTGACCCTAAATGGTGTCTCGTGGAGTCATCTTCCAGAATGTGTGAGTTGACCCTAACTGGTCGTGATATGTGTGGATGGATATGATATATGAATCCTCACTCCCTCCCCCACTTGCCCCTTCTTTTCAAAGCAAGTTGGCCTGGGACATTCTCTGTCAGGGAAAGAACCCTGGGTTTGGTATTGGGAGTCCAAGGCCAGCTCCCAGCTCACTGGGTTACAGGCAAGGTGAGCCCTACTCCAAGCCTCACTTTCTGCTTCCATACTGGACCTCCTCGCTCGTCTGAAGGGGAATTTAGACAACGGATTTGGAATGGCATTGGGTCTACTTGTCAGCCCGTGACAGCTGAGGGTGCTAGGACACCCCAGGAGCATAGTGGAGTGGCTTACTTCACCCTTCTCAGTTACCCCTTAATGCTCACTGTAGTCTGTGGGGAAGGCCCCACCCTTATGCTGCTCCTTTGTGTTAGTGATGTGGAAAGTAAGGCGGAGAGAGCTTCAGTAACTTACCCAAGTCATGTAGATGGTGAGATTTGAACCCAAAGCTGCTGTGTTATGCTGTGTCCTTGAATATTCACACTGGATCTGCCTCACCCCCTCCTTCTCCATGGTCATTGCACAGATGGGGAGACTGAGGCCCAGATGGAGGAGTAATCTGTAAAGGTTACACCTCTTATGCGTGGCAGAGTCTGAACTAGAACCCAGGTCCTAGGCCCCAGCCCATGGTCCTCTCCAGGCCCCATCTGCTCCAGGTCGAGTTCAGGTGACTTGACCCACAGGGTTACCCAGAGGACAAGAGCATCTGGGACCCCCACTCCCATCCCAGTCATAATGGGCGATTTCCTGTTGCTCTGAAGGTTTGTTCCCAAGGCTTGCTGGGGCAAAGTTAAAACTTTACAGAGCTTTTGGAAAGAAGAAACCCAAGTGTAAATCAGGTTTATGGCCTGGATAATAAAGTGTCTGTTCCAGTGGATACTTGGTTCCTCATTCCACTTGATTCCTTCCACATGAAGCCCCTGCATTTGGGTCATGACAGACTTTGGTGGTTTTGCTTGTTCAGGTCCTAGGAGCCAGGTCATCTTGTCGGTCTGGGGAGGCAGGATTCAGAGGACTCAGACCTCAGTCGTTAGGCCTCGGATTGGCCTGGCCCCATGGCTATTTGATAGTGATTGAATACGTTTCTTCAGCACATATTCCCTGAGCACCTACTGGCTGCCAAGCCTGTGTTGGGCACCGGGGACACAGAGCTTCCAGGTTAGGATGGGACGTGCTCAGACGTGTGAACTCAGTTACAGTGCAGATAGCTGGGGGGCCCGGGGCAGCATGGTGGGAGCTCAGGGAGGGCTTCCCAGAGGAGATGATAATGAATCCAGGAAGAGGGAAAGGCACATGCAAAGACTCAAGAAAGGGTGCAGCTTAGCTCATGTGAGGCTGCAGAGACAAGTCCTATAGCACAGAGGAGGGAGTGCTTTACTGCGGGGGATACTCAGAAGGCTTCCTGGAGGAGGTTGCATTTGAGTTGGGTGTTACAGGATAGATAGTTCATCAGCACCAATAGAAGAACAACTTTTGTAAAGGCCTGGAAATGTGGACTGGCATGGCGGGTGTGAATGAGCAGTTCCAGCAGATATTACGAAGTGGGGGGCTGGAGAGATTGGTAGGGCCCCAAGGTGGAGGTCTTGTGTGCTGTACAGCAACCTGAAACTCCTTAAGAACCATGCTGGTGAAGTCTATACAGGGGACCCAGCTCCTCCTGCTTGTGATGTCCAGAGCAATCTCTGCCACCCGCCTTCCAATAAAGCAAGGTGGCTTCCCTGATCCCAGATTGCCAAGCTGCTGATGTTTATAGTTATAGCGTCCCACTGTCTGAATCTTTGTTAGCCTCATTTATTTGACGGGCACTGGTCCTTATAATGGGGAACAGAAGCAGGGCAGTGTGTTGCCTTGGGGCTTCACTGGGGCAGATGTGGCCAGGCCTGAGGGGCTCTGGGCCTGCTGGGCTGCCGAGGTGTCCTGGTCCTGGCCAGCTGGCCCCAGGAGCGGCCTGCCAGGCTCCACACCTGGTAGCACGTGGGAGTGGGGCTGGGTGGGGTAGACACGCTCTGTTAAGGAGAGCTTTGGGGCCAGCCTTGGGTGGAAGCCACAGAAGAAAGCACAGGCCCTGGGACGGGACAGCCCTCAGCATGGGACCTGGGCCAAGCACCTCACCATTCGGGTGTCAGCAGCTCCCTTGTGAAACAGACAAAATACCCACCACCCCTTCTCAGGGCTGAGGGATTAAATGAGATGCTTGCTGAGGCGGTTCCCAGTGATTTGGTGATCATGAGCTCCCTTACTTTTTCCAGCACAGATGGACAGGTTGACTATTCCTTCCCGAGAAGCTCAAGGAGAGGCGAAGACGTGTGGGGAAGATGTGTTGGGAACATCACCCCCACTCTACCCCGAGGCCACCCTCCGGTGCTCCATCATCATCATCGCCCTACCTGTTCTGTTTACTCCTTAGTTCACATAGCTCCTTTCACCCTCAGTCTCTGTGACAACCGCATACCCACAGGCCAGAGTTTTCTACCCACATTTTTTTTGCTGAGGAGCCCAAGGCCCAGTGAGGGAAAGTGAGTTCCCCAAGGTCACACAGCCAGCAAGTGACGGAGTCAGAACTCACAGCCAGGGCTCTTCCCAGAGTGCTCAGGTTCCTCTGGCCCTCCCGCCCCTCCTTCCCCCCAGAATGCTGGAGTGTCTATAGTGGGCACTGGGATGTCACTGCAGGAAAGCACTTGCTTCCCAGAGGAGCTCACTGTCCATAGGAGTCAACAGGAGGGCAGAGTTGTTCCACACTGTGCCAAGCAGAGTGGGAGAGGACAGACAGCACAGGAGCATAGAAGAGGGGCCAGGGAGGGTGTCCTGGAGGAGGTAAGCACTAGAGCGAGCCTCCTGGTAAGAGTTTTCCAAGGTGATGGACCTTTCAGGCAGAGGGACCAGCATGTGCAAAGCTAGGAGGCCAGCTTCAGCAATGGCACTTGTCATTCATGGAAGGACAACTGACATTTTCTAGGACATCCTGGTTTTGGTGCTCATAGATTCCTTTTGGGCAATAGCTCTGGAAGGGAAATAATGTTCTTTGTCCAGTTGGGTGGGCTGGACCAGGGAAAAGGGTACAGGGCTCACAGTCTGGTCTGGGTTAAGATCACTAACTCCAAGACTGACCGAGTAGCTTTGGGTAAGTCCTTCTGCCCCTCTGGGCCTCTGTGTGAGAAGTGAAGTAGGAGAGCCTCAGTGCAGGTGCGACTTGATGGTCTGGGCACTTGATGGTGAGGCCCCTGGATTTTCCCAGGGCTGAGTTGCTGGGATTCTTGGATGTGTAGATTTAGGTTTCTCCAAGTGCAAAGTGGGAGTAGGGATATTTGTTTCTGAGTTGCCCCCAAAGAGAAGCTGTTGACAAAATACTCTGAGGTCAGGTGAGGGAAGAGGCAGGAGGGTTAACAAGGCTTGAATTAGAAGGTATTTCTGACTTTGTTGGGAGAAGAGGAACGGAAAACTTGGGTGGTTTCATTGGCAGGATGCGGAGGGAACATTGGGGCACCTAGGCGCGTAAGGATTTTCACCCTCAGAGCCCCAAGGATGTTGTATCAGGCAGTTGCTTCTCTCAGAAAACCTATTCCCCAGGAATTTTTGTGCTTGAATCTGCTATGGCTCCCTACTGCCTTGGATAAGCACAAGCACCTTGAGAGGCAGGGAGTAAAATGGCAAAGCACAGGTGTGGGGGTCAGACGGACCTGGGTTTGGACCCTGATCTGGCCCCTTGACACAGAAAACACTTAGCACAGGATCCGGCTCCAAGTGTGCATTTTGAGAGTCCCAGTGCCCTGCCTGTCTGTCTCTCTGACGGTCTGTCATCCAGAGATCACCTGGCCCAGGCGACCCTCTGGAGCCAGGAGGCCTGGATGCCGCTGTTGTCGAGTCCCAGCTGGGCTGCTGATTGTTCAGAAGAGCTAGGGGCTCTTTCAAAGGAAACTGCAGTCAATTAGTGGAGAGTGGAATTTGAAAGACCCAAATCCCTTTTTTCCCCCAAACTTCAAATCTGGTTTTCGTCAGTGGCTTTGAAAACAAATACCAAAAGAACCCTTTTTTAAAATTATTTTTTTCCCTTCTCCCCTTTTCCCTTCCCTCCCTCGCGTGCTCTGGTTTCCTGGGCTTTTATCTCTTTGAAGAGTCAGCTCTGGCTGCCTGGCCTGGCTTCTCCTCACCAAGGTGGCTGAGCAGGTGGCTGTCAGGATGTCACAAGCCCCACCTTTCCAGCACATTCTTAAGCCTTGCCTTTTCTCTTGATGGCTGGTGATGGAAGAACCGTCTGGTCACCCATCCCTGCATCACTCATTCCTACCACCGAAGTCCACTGAACATCTTCTCTGGGCCCTGAGGTGAACAGACAGTGTGAGCTTTGGAGGAGCCCAGAGTCTAGTGGGAGAGAGTGTAACAGCTGTGGCAACCCAGAGGAAGCAAGGCTGGGATGGAGAGAAGCCAGGAGTGACAGAAGAGGTACCAGCCCAGCCTGCAGGAGTCAGGAGAGGCTTCCTGGAGGCAGCTATTTAGCTAAGTCCTGGTGGATGAGTAGGAGTTTGCTAAGGAAAGGGGTGAGGAAGAACATTCTAGGCAGAGGGGATTCAGAGAGCAGAGGCCCAAAGGCAGAAGAGAGCCAGGCTTCTCTGTCAGAGGTCAGCATGGTGAGAGGTGGGCAGGGGCCGGGCTGTGGAGGGCCTTGAGGGCCAGGCAGAGACCTGTGCTGTCTGTGTCTCATCAGAATTCTCTGTGTCTTGGCTGTCCCATTAGCTCCTGAGGGCACGGGGGCTGTTATCTGGTGTAGTTCGGTCTCTAGGACAACCCGATGAGGTAGGTGTTGTTATCCCCATTTTACAGCCAAGGAAACAGGCTCAGAGAGAACAAGGACTTGCCCAGAGTCCAGTCTAGGTGCTCAAGCACCTTTTGTGTGCAGACCCTGGCCTGGGCACTGTGACAGCTCCAAGAAGAGTCAACAATCTAGACCCTGCCCCATGGGCCCCCAAGATATTTGGAGATCCTCTTCAAGGAGGTGTTTATTGTCACCCATCAATGGCATGGGCCTTTCTCTACATTTTTGCCCCAGGGTCAGGTTTGAACCACCATCATGACCCCGGCCAGTCTCCCTGTGCCTTTGAAGTCCCAGTTCTGTATCCTCCAGGGGCCTGAGAATGTGCCCTTAGTGCTCCCTTTCCCACCAGGTCTTCTCCTTCATGTCACAGTGCTACTGTGCATCTCAGCTGAGCCCAGACCCTTGGAGCCGTGTGAGGGGAATGGGCAGGGGTAGAGGCAGCAGAGTGGCTCGGGAGTCAGGCTGCCTGGGTGTCAAATCCTGGCTTTACCTCTTTGATGACTTTGGGCATGTCACTTAGCTTCCCCCTCTGTGTAATGGGCACAGTGATACAGCTCCCTGCCCCATAGGGTGTGGGGAGGAGGCTCAGAACAGTGGCAGCACGTGGCAGGTGCTCAGGGAATGGCAGCTGCTGTTGGATTCCGAACATTCATCTGCCAGGCAGGCTCAGATCCAGGCTCCTGGAAGAGCAGAGTGCCGGGACTTTAGAAATCCAACCATCCCGCCTGCAGCTGTCAGATGAAAAACTGAGACCCAGGGAGGGACAGGCCAGGATTTTAGCCAAAAAAGGTGTGGAGTAACTGGCCTGCTTACAAACCAGGCCCACGGCCTTTTTATGTTCCTCCTTTGTGGTTACAACAAAAAAGAGTCAAATCACTAACTTGTTCTGGATGCAGACTCAGATAGTCTTCGTTCTTACCAGGAATTCTTCACAAAGGGGCTTTGTGGAGCCTCCGGAGTTGGTGTCTGCCCTGCCTGAACCTGGCTGCCTGGGGAACCGGCTGAGTGATGCTGGGCACGGTACCCCAGCTCTGACTGTGGCTGTCACGTCCTGCTGCACAGGGCATCTGCACTCCTCAGACTGCCCTGTGACCTTGGGCTGGTTGGGTCCCTTCTCTGAGCAATCATAATAGTCTCAATAGTGACAACTTATTGAATAATTAACACTTGGTAGGCCCTATGTAAGTACCTCCTATATATTATTTTAATTTAAATCTCACCACATTAGCATTTGTGAAGTGTATTACCCCTGTTTTTGTGGAAGTATAAACTGAAGCTCAATGAAGTGTCAGGCTTAGGATTTGAACCCAAGATCATTGGCAGCAAAGCTACAGCTTTTAAACCACGTGCACATTGTCCTGGCTTCCGGGGCTGGGTGTGAGGAAAGTGGAGTACTGGGGGAGAGAGGGCTCGCACACTGGGAAGCCCCACAGCGGTGCTCTCGGGCCTTGCAGCTGGCTTCTCTGCCCCAGGGGTCTGTGCATATTCACTGAGTAAACCTGAGTGTGCTGTCAGCCCAGGATAGAGGGCTGGAAAAAAGAAGCCCCACCCTGTCTCCGAGGTAAGACAGGAAAGAAAATATTATCGTCACCCTCTGGTGGCTCCAGCTCCAGGCCTCCGTCAAATTGTGAATCACCTGAGAGTCTGGTTTCACTGCAACCGCAGAAAGGGGCCTGGGTTCCAACAAAAACAGCTTGTGTGCATCTGCTTGGAATTTACTGATAGATTTATAGGGCATCTCCTGCCAGCCCCAAGATGGATAGGTCTTCTCAGAGTGGCGGCTCAGCCCAGCCTCTGAGATGGCTGCTGCCACCCTGTGGGCCGGTGGGAGATGGGAAGGTGAGCGGGGGCAGGGTGGGGGGCAAGGAAAGCACTTCCGAGTGAGGTTGGGGAGCCCTGGTAGGCCCACTGCACACTGGCACCTTCTGGGCATGCCCTCCCCCTGCTGTCCCAGGGCTCCCTCAGTGGAGTACTAGAGAGTGTGGTCATGGTTGTGTGGCTACTCCGTGTTATCTGGTGTAGCTCAATCTCTAGATCAACTCTATGGGGTAGGTGTTATTATCCCCATTTTACAGATGAGGAAACTGAGGCTCAGAGAGAGGGAGGACTTGCTCAAAGTGGCAGATCCTGGTTTCAAACCTTTAATCCTGAGGTCTGCGCTGTCAACACAACCTCTGCGAAGCTGAAAGGCTTTGGGAGCCATCTGATGGGACTCGCTCCTCTGCCCTTCCCTCCCTGCCCCGATTAGTGGATGAAAGTCCAGGCCCTGAGAGGGGCTGTGACTTGCCTGAGACCTTCAGGTGAGTGGAGGCAGATCGCACCCCAGCAGCCTGTTTCCTGCTGTGACTTGCCGCCTCTGTTTTCCTAGCCACGCGGCCTCCCTGACCACCCTCTCTAGGATGCACTCTCGGTTCTTGTCCACGGGTTCATTCTGCCCATTCCTCCTTCGGCCTCTGGGCATGTGGGGTGTTAGTGTTGGAAAGGGGCCTGTTGGCATTGAGGGGGGCTGTCCCAGGCCTCAGTGGTGCAGTTAGAGCATGGACACAGGACCCCCCGCTCCCAGACTCCCTGGTTCTTGCCGTGTTCTGCGGTGCCCGTGGGGCCCTGCTGGGCTGGGAAGCAGCAGGGTTGGGGAAGGAGGGAGGACAGACCAGGCTCAGGATGGGCTTGGTCACTCCTAGTCTCCATGGCTCTCTGTAGTGGCCCCTGGTGAACCCTGTATGGGTCTCAGCCTCATCTGGCAGCTGCAGCAGGGACCTGGACTCATGACCAGCTGGGGCCTGCGCTGACCTGGAGGAAGCTGTCCCCTTTGGGGCAGTGTCTGTTTTGCTTGGCTTTTCCTTCCTACAGCCAACACCCATTAGAGTTGCTATGATGGTAACAAGTTATGGGCACCCTTGCCTTTGGATTTTCGGTGTCCAGCACCAAGCAGGCCTGTGGTTATTATCTGTCAAAGTGAAAAGAAACAAGGAACCCTCCCTTTCCCAGAGATGCCTTCCCTGCCTCCTCTCCCCATATACTGCCTCTCTCAGGTCAGGACATCCCCGACCCTCACATGGCGTGGCCACTGTGCTTCTCCCTCGTGGCAGTCACCACCATGCATATGCATCCATCTTCACACCTCACCAGAGTGACCTCTCTACACCCAGATTGGATCCTGACTCTCTCCCTTTCTCAGGATAACGTCCAGGTGCTGGGGTCTGGCCCACAGGGGCCCACATCTCCCATGCATGTCCAGGAAGTCCCCTGGCATTGACAGTCCTCCAGCCAGGCCCTGGAAATGCTGGTTTGCTTCATGCCCCTGTCCTCGGCACACGTGTGTTCTGTTTCAGGAACACCCTTCTCTCCCTTGCCTGCTTGGCCTTGTCTATCCATCACTGCTTGATGCACGGTAAGTGCTCAGCAATTGGTAGCTGAGGGGGTGCTTCCAAGGGGGATGGTGACGTTTCCCCCCAATGATGGGTTCACTGTCAGGCCTCTGTTGGGTGGGCTGTGCCCAGTGCCACCAGCCAAGGCCTGTGGGACCCTTGCAGTTTAGATGCAGAGTGTCTGTTCTAGCTGGGAGGTCAGCCTGGCCTTGGGGGTGTTATTTTGAGTCCTGGCTAAGGTCATGGGTGAAAGTAAGCAGCAAATGAACCTTAGCTGTGCTTTTCTTCCGCTAAGGCTGCAACAGTTCGATTCTGCCATCTAGGATATAGTCTAGGTTCTTAAACCTGGGGGTCTAGGGGTGGGCTTTAAGGTATGTGTACAATCTTATCAGTATGTTCATGCATTTTTGGGAGTGCACGTGCAGTTTTCATAGGTACAGGAGCGACCTCTCTGGTCTCCGTGCTCCCTGTGGACCTGCCTGTACTTCCTCAGCCTGGGACAGGCTTCCTCCCATCTCCACCCTCCTTTAGGCACATCCTTTTAGAGGCCCCCCCTCCTGAGAGCCTCTTCTGACCTTGTGGCTGAGTTAGGGACCACCAGGGAGGGACCGGGTCTCAGTGCTCACCAGCACAGGCCCAGCACAGAGTGCTCCTCAGAGCATAGCGGTGGCTGTGGTCCTTGGGGAAGAAGCTGATGCGTGTTGGTGCGTGGGAAGGCCCTGCCTAGGAGGCAGCATCCTGCCGTAGCTCTTGTGGCTCGGTCACGCACTCATCATTCAGCAAGCTGCGATGTGCTGTACCCAAGGGGCTAGGGACCCAGAGGTGAGTCAGACCTAGTTCTGTCCATGAGGAACTGAAGGCGCTGAGGCAGCGACAGCGCAGCCCACAGTACAGGAGTGGTCCCTGCACCAAGAACACAGTCCTGTAGGAAGGGAAGTCAGAAACACCATGGGTGGAGAGCAGCGGGAGGCAGGAAGTGCCAGGTGTGCCAGTGGGCTGGCAGAGGGCCCAGCGGGCACCTGCTGAGTGACTGAGTGAGGGAGGAGGGGACTGAAGATGGCTGAAGCTCAGGTCGGGGTCAGAGGTGGGAGTGCCTGAGTGCGCTGGAATCAGAGAAGCCTGGGTGTGGATATCAGCTCTGTTCATAAATCGTTAGTCTTTCCATTTCTGTTCCTTGCCTTTCACGCTGCCTGGCTCCTCCAGTGTAACGTCGTCTGATAGGCGCGGTGATGGCTGACATCTTGGCTTGCTTCCAGTATCACAGGGAAGCGTTCCACATTTTACCACCAACTATGATATTTACCGTTGGCTTTTTGTAAATACTCTATCACATTAAGGAAGGTTTTTTTTTTTTCCTTTTCCAGGTTGGTTAGCAGTTTTCTTTAAAAATCGGTAGTGGATATTGAATTTTTATCACATGCTTTCTCTGCAGTTATCAAGATGATCACATTCGTTTTAAATCTATTAGTGTGGTGCATGGCATTAAGTGATTTTCTAATGTTAAATCAACTTTGAACTCCTTGGATCTACCCAACCTGGTCATGATGTGTTTTTCCTGTTTACATACTGTTGGCTTCAATTTGTTAATATTTTATTTAGAATTTTTGCATTTATATTCACGAATGAAATTAACTTGTAATTTTCCTCCCTTATACTGTCTTTTTTGATGTTTAATTTCAAGATTTTCCTAAACTTCTACAATTAATTGAGGAGTATTCCCCCTTTTTCTAGTTTCTGGACCAGTGAGTGTAAGATTAGAATTATTTCTTCCTTGAATGTTGGGTAGAAATCACTGGAAAAGCCATCTGAGTCTGGAGTTTTCTTTGTGGGAAGATTTTAAACCATTGATTCAATTGCATTAATGCCCATAGAACTATTCAGATTTTCTATTTCTTCTTCAGGCAGTTTTGGTAAATTATATTTTCTTAGGAGATATTTCTTAAAGATATTCATAATATTCTCTAAACATCTTTTTATTGCTGTGGCATAAAGTGTTATCTCATTTTTTATTCCTGATACTAGTTATTTGTGCCACCTCTTCTTTCTCATGATCTGTCTTGTTAGTTGTTAATTTTTTTAATCTTTTCAAAGAACCAACTTTAGACTTATTTATTGATCCTCTCTGTCATATTGTTGTGCATGCGTGTGTATATTTTCTGTATTATTGATTTCTGCCGGTATCTTTAGTTTCTCTCTTTCTGATTTATTTTGCTCTTCTTTTTTGTTAACATCTTGAAATGGATATTTAACTCATTAAGTTTCAACACTTCTTTTCTGAACAACACATTTAAGACATTAAAATCTATAAATTTTTCTCTAAGTACTGCTTTAGCAGCACCTCACAAGTTTTGGTATGTAGAGTTTTCATTATTAATTATTCTAAAATACTTTAAATTTCCATGATATTTTTGACCCATAGTTATATGTCATGTTTCTTAATTTCCAAATGTGAGATTTATAATTTTTTTTTTACATTGTGGTCAGAAAACATGTTCTGTTTATTTCAGTCCTTTGAAATTTATTGAGACTTGCTCTGTGGCCCAGTACATGATCAGTTTTGTAAATATTACTGTGGCCCCTCCTTTCACTTTCTCAGGGCCACCACTGCTCCAGCAATTCTCCCTTCTCTTTCCTGCATCAATTTTTGCTTCTCTCCTGGATCATTCCCATCAGGATACAAACCTGCCATCATTTCTAAAAAGTACCAAAAACCCAAAGACAGCCTGTCTTGACTCTACATGCACCTCCAGGCTCCTTCCCATTTATCTAAACCAGGCTTCCCCTGGAAGCAGAGACTGTCATGCTCTGGTGCAGGGAGTTCCTCGGGAAGTGGTCTCAGGGGGCAGGAATGAGATGGGGAGGGGAAGGGGAGGGCAGCTGATGCATTACTGAGCTGCTGCACCTTGTCAGGGGTCTTTGAGGGGCATCTCAGAGTGTCGTAAAGGGGGAAGTGTTTATTTATGGGCTTCCATACCCATCAGCCAAGCGTGGTCCCAGAAGGGTTAACACCACCCCCTCTAGAGTTGGGCGTGTGAGGCTGTATCACATGGCATGTACTGGCCTCGTAAGAGTTGCTGCCAGGCTGCCTGCACTGGCCTTTGCGGCAGTGGCTGGAATGAGAGGCAGGGCCAAGAAGGTGTCACAGGGGCCTTAGAGGAGCCCAGAACCCATTATTGCCAAACAAGAGGGTAGTCTATGCCCAATGTCTCAAGTTTTTCTCCCCCCATCCCCTCACAAATGAACTCCACGCAGGCCCCTGCTCACCTTCACAGTGGGCACTCTCAGGCCTCACTTTGTTTGTCCTGACGGCAGCCTTGGACATGAGTTCTCTACTCCTTGCAGCTCTTCTTTCTCACAGCTTCGATGCTGCTGTGCTTGGTTTTCTTTCGACTCCTCTGGCCACTCCTCAGCTCCCTGACATCGACACATTGGCAAACCCAGGGTTTAGTCCTTGGACCCTTTCTTTTCTTTTCTTTTTTCTTTTCTCTTTTCTTTTTCCTTTTCCTTTCCTTTTCCTTTCTTCTCTTTTGAGACGGGATCTTGCTCTGTCACCCAGGCTGGAGTGCAGTGGCATCATCATAGTTCACTGCAGCCTCGAACTCCTGGGCTCAAGCCATTCTCCTGCCTCAGCCTCCCGAGCAGCTGGGACTACAGGTATGTGCCACTGTGCACAGCTATTTTTTAAAAATTTTTTGTAGAAATGGGGTCTCATTCTGCTGCCTGGGCTAGAGTGCAGTGGCATCATCACAGCTCATTGCAACCTCAAACTCATGGGCTCAAAGGCTCCTCTTCCCTCAGCTTCCTAAGTAGCTGGGACTACAGGTGTGCGCCACCATGCCTGCCTGGTTTTTTGTAGAGACGGGGTCTCACTATGTTGCCCAGGCTGGTCTCCAACTCCTGGGCCCAAGTGATCCTCCTGCTTTGGCCTCCCAGAGTGCTAGGCTTACAGGTGTGAGCCACTGTGCCCGGCCTTCTTTTCTTTTTGTTCTCACTCCTTGGTAGTCTTATCCTATATCACCGCACTGCAAACACCATCTACTTGCGATTCATCCAAAGTTATGTCTCCAGCCCTTATCTGGCCCCTAACCTTCAGACCTATATAAATCTAGACACTACTCAGTATCTCCATTTGCATGTCTAAAAAGTGTCTCAAACTTACGTGACCAAAATTGAGCTCCTGGTAGTCTCCCTCAAACCTGTTCCTTCTCCTGTCTTCCCCATCTCAGCAAATGGCAACTCCATCTTTATAGAGCTTCAGAATAAATGCTTTGCTATCAGCCTTGGCCCTTCTTCCCTCACTCCCTGTAACTGACTTGTTAGTAAATCCTCATGCCTCTACACTCCCAGTATATCCAGAATCCAGCTACTTCTCACCAGCCTGGCTAAAGCCACCAGTATCTCTCCTTGTGGATTATGGCGGCAGCTCAGCTGGCCTTTCTGCCTTTGTCCACATCAGCACAGCAGCCCGAGTGATCTTCTTAAAGCAGTGGTTCTCAACCAGGGCAGTTTTGCCCCCCAGGGGATATTTAGCAATGTCTGGAGACTTCTTTGGTCGTCATGCCTGGGGGTGGGGGTGTGCACACGCACACATTGTTGGGCATGCTGCTGAAATGCACAAGACAGTCCCCCAGAACAAGGAATTATCCAGCTCCAAATGTTAGTAGTGCTGAGGTTGACAAACCCCACGTGGAAACATAAGAAATGTTGCTCTTCTGCTTAAAACTCACCAAAACTCCTCATCTCATCCAGACGAGGAGGTAAAGCACGAACTGCACAGAGGCCTGTAAGGCCTGCGTGGTCCTCACCCACACTCACACACCCTCACACACTCTCACCCCTCCCGTGTGCCTCTGGTCTCATTTTATCCTTTGTGCTCCACTCAGCCGCACTGGCTACTGGCTGACCTTGGGCCATTAGTTAGGTCTGCTGCTGCCTCAGGGCCTTGGCACTGGCTGTTCCCTCTGCCTGGAGTGCCCTCCCTCCTCCCTCAGATGTCCACATGACTCAGCCCCCCTCACCTGCTTCAGGTCATTGCCCAGTGACACATCTCAGAGAGGCCCTCCCTGAACACCCCGTGTTAAAGTGCATCCTTCCCTCAGATACTTCCTATCCTCCTTTCTCTTTTATTATTCTCCCTATCACTAACATTCTGTATAATTTGCTTATTTATTTTGTGTTATGTACCCCATTAGAAGGTGAGCTCCATGAGAGCAGAGATTATTATGTTTTATTCACTGTTATATTCCCAGCATCTAGAATAGTCCGTGGCACATAGCAGGTGCTCAACAAAAATATGATGAATGAATGATGGATAATGTTTTGTAAAGTGTAAGTACATAATGTGATATTTATGACTATTATTACTCTCCAGTGCTACTCAGGGAGATGGGAGAACCCCTGCCATAAGGATGTGGAGGAAAAAATAACACAGATGAGGACACTTGGTTAACTCTTTGGGGGAAAAAATAAAATCCTCACCTACATTATCTTGCAAAATACATTCCAGGTGAATTAAGGACTTAAGTGTGAAAAATGAAACCACACAAAAAATTAGAAGGTATTATTGGATAATAATATTTAAGGATAAATATTTATCTGGTGTCTGGTTGGAAAAGGATTAGCTTTACATAAAGGCCATGGAAGTGATTGCAACTAAAAGGCTGTTAGATTAGGCTACTTGAAAATTTAAAACATTTTTATGTGTAAAAATATATAAAGAGCAATAAAAGACCATAAAAAATTGGGAAGATATTTGCTATAAAAGAACCAGCCTGATATTTTTAATACATAAAAAAGCTCCCATAAAATGATAAAAATGTATGAAGGATAGGAACAGGCAGCTGACAGAAGAAATATAGGTAGCCAGCAAGTATTTTCAAATATTTGCCCCCACTAATTATAAAATCCAAATAAAAATGAAGTCTTATTTCAATCTCGAAAATTAGCAAAGAGAAAGGAAATCCTATTGTTCATTGTTGCCATGTGTGATAAAATTGGCCCTCCCTCAGTCACTGGTGGGTGTACAAATTGGGATATTCTTTCTGGAGGGCAGTTTGACAATGTGATGAGCCTGGAAAATATTTATCCTCCTTGGCCCAGGAATTTCTCTTCTTGGAAGTTATCCTGAGGAAGCATTTGGAAATGCAGACAGTGATTTATGTGCAAGGGTGCTCATCACAGTGTTACTTACAATAGCAAAAAATTTGGAAACAACCTAAATGCCTAAAACAGGGAATTGCTAAATAAATCATGGTGCAATCCCATGATGGAATACTATGCAGCCGTTTAAAAGAGTATTTTTGAAGAATCCTTAGAGACAAAGGGAAATGCTCATGATTTGCTATTTAGTCAAATACTAAACAAATGTCAATATATAGTAAGATGCTAAAATTTGTACATGTATGTGTGTATGCATATATACACAGACACAATCATACACATAATTGTAATGAAAAAATGAGTATACCAAAATCTAAGCAGTCTGGAAGATGGGATTATGGAATTCTTTATCATTTTTTGGAAGATTTTTTCCCAAATTCACCACAAATGAACATGTACAGTCAGTCATTTATATCTCTCAGAAAGGAAAACCCAAGGTGCACAGATTGAATGGCCTAGGGTGGCCTCCTCAATGCCTGTGTGTGTTGCAGGAACAATCAGGAAGGCTCTCCAGGCTTTCCAGAATCTGATTCAGCAAGTATTTATTGGGTCCAGAGAGAGTCCCTGCTCTTGTGGAGCTTGGTTCAAGTGGGGCAGACAACATGTAATAATATGTAATAGGTAGTGCTAAGAAGAACAGAACAGATGAGGGGAAAGAGAATGATGGGGTCTGGGGAAGGCCAGGTCCCTCAGAGAAGTTTTGAGCGTCATGACAAGCAGCAGCTCTCGTGGACTGCCCAAGCACGTGGGCAGAGGCCTAGCATGTAAGCAGAGGAGACAGCTGGTGCAGATGCCCAGAAGGAGAAGCAAGTTCGCTGTGTTTAAGATGTGGGAAGAGGCCGGGTGAGGTGGCTCATGCCTGTGATCCTAGCACTTTGGGAGGCCGAGGCAGGAGGATTACTTGAGGTCAGGAGTTTGAGACCAGCCTGAGCTACAGCGAGACCCTGTCTCTACCAAAAATAGAAAAAATTAGCCGGGCATGGTGGCATGCACCTGTCATCCCATTGGGAGGCTGAGGCAGGAGGCCGAGGCAGGAAGATTGCTTGAGTCTGGGAGTTTGAGGCTGCAGTGAGCTATGATTGTGCCACTGCACTCCAGCCTGGGGCAACAGAGTGATACCCTGTCTCAAAAAAAAAAAAAAAAAAAAAAAAAAAAGCTGTAGGAAGAGGCTGGTATGGGTATAGCATGGTGGGGAAAAGTGGAACAAGGTGCCCAGCAATGCCCTTTGCCCTTTTTATCTTTGGGTCAAGGCCTGTTCTCCAAGCCCATCTCATGCCTCATTCATTTCAAGGCGCCATTCTGAGCCAGGTGCTAAATTGGGCAGTGAGGCTAGAGGAACTCACAGTCCAGAGGCAGGGGCAGCTGGGGCCATCAATGCTGCGTGATGCTATAATGTGATACCTACTCCTGTGGGGGCTTGTTCATGGGGCAGTAAAGCACAGAGAGGATTGGGGAGGGCTTCAGGGAGGAAATGTTTGAGCTGGACCTTATCCAAGTAGGAGTGAGTTCACCAGGCTGAAGTGGGTAGAAAGGCATTTCAGGAGAGGGAATGCCATAGAGCATGGGGTGGGGGTGGGGTGCACTCAGGGCATATTTGGGGAGTGGTTAATAGCTGTAGGCCTGGGCTGTATGACCGTATAGTGTGTGTGCATGCCTGCATGTGCACACATGCATGCAGTCTGCAAGATCAGACCAGAGAGGTGGTTTGGAGTCAAGTTGTAAAGGGCCTTGAATGTGTCAGGCCAAAGTGGCGAGACTTTATTTTGATGTGTGGTGGTGACCAAACACTAGGTGGGGCTGGCACCAGGCTGGCTGCAGCAGAGTCCTCTGGAGCGTGTAAAAGTACAGCACCCCTGCCCATGTCTGGTGAGATTCTGATTTGATGTATCTAGGGCGGGGCCCAGGTATGTTTTTCAGAAGCTCCTCAGGTGAGTCTTACGTGCCAGAGAGTTTGGGACCCACTGCTGTGGATGGAGTCACTGAACATTGTGAACAGGAGTGCCAGGACCCTGCCCTCTGCCTTCCCCAAAGGCTGCCCCTTCTGACCTCTTGGGGTGTGTGTCCTGTGCCTATATTTGAGCCTTTGGTCATTAAATCCACCCTGTCTCCTCCCTGCATTTTATACCATGTTTGAGTCTGATGCTCAGCATGTAGAGGCTGAGCTTAGACTTGCTGGGTGATGAGTGGGGTGGGGCTTTGATGGTGTGGGGGTGCATGGCAGTGGGCAGGCTGAGTGCACATTCCACCTGATCCTGGCCAGGTTGCTTCACCTTCTGAGTCTCTGGGTCCTCATTTGCTAGGTGGGGGTGATTATCCCTCTCCCCTAGGGTTGATGGAGCTAAGTGTATCAAGTGCCTGGTACTCAGGCGTAGGCGTCATGTAGGCACTATGTCTGGTGCACAGTCCTGTTCCCAGTGCTGGTACAAAGTGAGCACTCAAAAGTGTATTGAATGAAGTGAGGTACTCCATAAATAACAGGTTCCTCCCTGGGCATCCTCCTGCCCTTGGTAGATGTGATGCTGGTGTTCAGGATGCTGGGGCATAAGGGAGTTCGATGAAAACATAGCATTGAGCATCTCCTTTGTGGCCATGGGAGAATACAGGGATGGATAAGGTCAAATTTATTTGAGACAAGCCCTCTGGGGATAAATCAGACAAACACAAAAATGCCGTCATCTAGGGTATGTTCTTGAGGGCAGAGACCCAGGCCAGGTCTCAGCATGAGTGTGAGCTCTGGAAGTGACCACTCTAAAGGCCTGGTGGTGGAGAAGTGCATAGGTCACTTGGGGGACTGGCCCCTTGGGGCTGGAGCGCTCATGTCCTTGCTGTCTCTCTCTCTGTCTTTCCCAGAGGGCCTCTGACTGTCAGTGCTCTCAGACTGGTCCTTTCTTTTCCTACATTCTGTTGGGTGGAAAGAGCAGAGCTTTAGAGTCAGGGAGATCAGGCTGTGTGGACTGGAAGAAGCTATCTTGGAGCATTTTGGAGTCCTCATTTATAAAATGGGGACAATATTGTCTTCTTCACATGGTTGGTATTGTGGCTTAAAACAAGTCATGCCAAGCCCTGTGCCTGGCACATAGCAGGTACATAATTAATGCTAGTTCTTATGTCCCTCTTCCCTTCCTGTCCCACCTCTTCCCTGGTTGATATTCAACTTTAGGAGGTCCCCAGTGGATTTCCCAGCCAGGCGCATTGGCCCTGCATTCTGCTATCTCTTCAAGATAATAAATATGAACAAGACCTAAATCCATTATTAGCTTCTTCTAGACTGTCTGCATGATTTATGGCTTCAAAGTGTCTCTAGTTAATCTGTCGAAAGGGATTTTAAATTTCATTCGTCTTCCCTGCTGGCAGCCCCTCTACCTCGAATTCAGCTGTTTGACATGTCTAGTACTGGGGTCCCATTTTAAAAACATTTACAGTGGGCCAGCGGGGGAAAAAAAATATCAGAGATGGAGCGGCAAGCCGGAGGCTCAATTTGGCACATCTGCTTTGAATTCTATGCATCTCCACAAGTGCAAATAACTTGAAAGTTCGCCCAGGGAAGAGGTCCACCATGCCCACGAGGACTGCCTTAGGTGACTTTGAAGGAGAGAGGGATAATTACTGAAAATGAATTGTCACTGAAATGGAGCCCTCCTGACCGGCCAGCTGGCCATCTGCTGCTCACATGTGCGGGCTGCCCCGCACCACCCCCTCCCAGGACCGCAGCAGGCTCAGCTCTTCGGTTTTTTTAACCTCTGCCTCCCGGGCTGCTCAGGTAATGCCTTGCTCAAGACTCACGCTAACTGGGGTGGGGCTGCACCCTTCCAATGTGCAGCTGTAATTGTGGGACGTGGAGTTAGGGTCTAGCTGCCCTGGATTCGTTTCAGCAGATGTGGGGTGAGGGCCTCTGACTGTCAGGCCGTGGAGAGTATGTGTGTGTGCACAGCACTGTACAGTTTACAGAGCCCTTCCACATTTATCACAGGTAGGGAAGCTGAGTGCATTCATGGATTTATTCAGTGAAAATGTATTGAGCTCCCGTGGTGGGGTGGTCATTGGTTAGGTGCCGAATGCAGGGGCATATCAGCCACAGCCCTTCATGACAGAGCAGTAGTCAACCCTTCAGAGGGTTTCCAGTTACCAACGTTCAAACACACTGGGTGGTTCTTGCCCCCTCGGTGGGTGGGGAAGAGAGATGATGAGGGAGTGGACCCTGGGGTCTGTACCTCTGCGGGAGCAGAGAGGGGTGCTCAGGAAGGTTGCACTGAGGGCAACCCAGCAGTCCTCAACCTTTTTGGCACCAGGGATCAGTTTCATGGAAGACAATTTTCCCATGGACCGGGGTGGGGTGGGGTGTTGGGTGGGGGGAGGGCGGTGCGGAGCTTAGGCGGTGATGGGCGGCCCGTTTCCTAACAGGCCTCGAACTGGTACCTGGCTGCGGCCCAGGGGTTGGGGACTGCAGATTTAAGCTGAGCCTCACAGGATTCATGAACACGACAGGTATTCATTGAATTCCTGTCCTGAGCCAGGTGATGTTCTCAGATCTGTACGGTCATCAAAACAGACCAAGTCCCTGTCCTCAGCTAGCAGAAAACAAAGATGTCAACAAAGAAGCAAGATGCTTATAAACAATGATGAGTGCTCTGGAGGTGGTAGAACAGGATGGTGTGGCTGTGAGGCGTCCCAGAGTCATCAGGGAGGGCTTCCCTGGCCAGCCCAGGGTCCCCCAGATGCAGGCTGGGAGCAGGAGCCACAGAAGAGGGTGTGGAGCAGACCTGGGAGTTCCTGGGGGTCAGGCGGCAGCGTGCAGAGCTGGAGGCTGCTGCTATCGAGGACAGACTTGGCAGAAGCCCCAGGGAGGGGCGTGGCAAGGAGGCTGCCTCCTGGGGAAGTTATGGGTTGTGTCTGCTATTTGTTTATTTGACTTGCCTCTAACTGGATTAACGGCCCCACTAGCTGCAGTAATGGGAACTTCAGTATTTGGCCAGGGTCTAGTCACGCCAAAGAGAGGTGTGGGTTTGGAGTGGAGGAGGCTGGAACCTTGGCACCCTGCCTTGCCCTCCTTTGCCATTCTCGAGAACAGTCACCACTCGGGCCTGGTGGTTCTGCCGGCAGGCAAAGGGATAGTGCAGCCATTGTCATGACCAGCAGAGAGCAAGTCAGTGAGGTCAAGCTGGTGCCCTCCCAACAGCTCCAAGTTCACTCAGTCCAGGCATCTGGGGGCTGACCCAGACTTCTGAGAGAGAAGGTGGGTCCACCTCTGATGGGAGGGGCCGTCACTGGCAGGCCAGTGTGAGCTCCTCGACATAGCATTGTGGCCACCTGTGCCTCTGTGCTGGTTGCAGGACTTGGCCCTCAGCCTGTACTTGGGTATTGTTTCTGCGCAGACGGACAGATCAATCTGAACGGGAGTTTGGGAGTCAGGCCTGGGTTTGAAATAGTTTCTTCTCTGAGCTTCTCATTTCCTTATTTGCAAAATGGAGAAAACTGAGGATTAAACAAGATTTTGCTTATGTAGCATCAGGCCCAGCTCCTGGCACAAAATAGGAGCTCACTCCATGGTGGCTGTATATTCCAGAGAAAGAGGCCAGGGATGCTGTCTAGGATGGGGAAACAAGAATGTCAACAGTAGATGTGCAATCAATGTTTGCTGAATGACTACTTGAGCAAATGAAGACTGAAGGAATGAATATGGTTTGCTTATTGGGATTTGGTCCAATCAGGGCCAAGTGATGGGATCTTTGACTTCATCTTGATAGAGGATGGCGAAGTCCAAAGTTACTGGTGTGGCTCCCAGGCCCCACCTCCACCCCCCACCTCCTGCTCACCTTACTTCCTGGGCTTCCCGGTTCTGGGTCTGCAATACTCAGAGTCCCCAAATACATCCTGCTGTTGCATGCCTCTGGCTGGATGCTGGCCTTGCACTTTTGATGCTTTTCTTGCCGCTTCCTTCTGGCAAATAGTCTTTTAGGATTTAGCTCAAGAGTCACATCCTCAGGGAGTTTTTTCTGGCTCCTTCCTGCTTAGGAGCAAGAAAAGGAGGTCAATACTAATAAAGCCAGGTTTGCCATCCAGGCCTAGAGCTGCCAGAATCTAGACTTGCATTTTGTTTTCTCTTCAGACTGGCCGTCAAGAATATAGTCCTTCATGATAGAGTGGTCATCAGGTCATCAGCCATTTGGTGGGTGTCCAGTTACAAACATTCAAACACACTGGGGTTGCTATTGCCACTGGTTTTTTAAATTTCCCTGATGACTAAAGATGTAGAGCATCTTTGCATCTTCATGTGTGCATATCTTCTGTTGAGAAGTTTCTGTTTGAGTCTTTTGTCCATATTTAAATTGAGCTGTTCATGCTTTTATTATTAAGTTGTAAGAGTTCTTTATATATTCTGGATACAAATCTTGTTAGATATATGTAGGGAATATTTCTCCCATTCTCTGCCTTGCTTTTTCATTTCTAAAGAGTCTTTTTCAGAGAACAAAGATTTTTAATTTTGATTCATTCTAACTTATCAACTTTTTAGATGTTTTCTGCTTTTTGTGTTCTATCTAAGAAAGCTTTGCCTGTCCCAAGGAGTACTCTTTTCTAGAAGCTTTATGGTTTTAGCTTTAAGTTTAGGTTAGTGATGCATTGTGAATTAACTTCTGTGTGTGGTGTGAGATAGGGGTCAAGTTCATTTTTGCTGTACACTTATCAAGTTTTTTTAGCCCCATTTGTTGAAGAGACTTCTTTCCCTCATTGGTTTGCCTTGGCACCTTTGTGAAAAATCAGTTGACCATGTAAGTGTGGATTTATTTGTAGACTTTCTGTCTGTTCTATTGATCTATGTCTATTCTTATGCCAGTGTCATACTGTCTTGATTACTGTAGCTTCATAAAAAGTCTTAAAATCAGATAGTGTGAGTCTTTCAACTTTGTTCTTAATTTTCAATATTGTTTTGGGTATTCTGCATCTCTAATATTTTCATATATATTTTAACTTGTCAAATTTTACCAAAAAGCCTACTGGAATTTTGACTGAGATGGCATTAAATGTATAGATTAATTTGGATAGAATTGACATCTTAACAATACTGAATCTTCTATCCATGAACATAGTATCTCTCCCCATTTATTTAGGTCTTCTTTGCTTTCTGTCAGTAGTAGTTAATGTTTTTCAGTGTAGAGGTCTTATACAACTTTTGTTTACTTTATTCCTAAGCATTTTATGGTTTTTGATGCTATTATATGTGGTGTTGCTTTTAAATTCCATTTTCCTATTATTTCCTCTAGAATTACAGTTAATTTTATTACGTTGATCTTGTATTCTGTAACATTGCTAAATTAATTTGTTCTTTCCCTTTTTTTTTTTGGAAATTCCTTAGGACTTTTCATGTAAACAATCATGTCATCTGAGGTTAAAGAATTATGCTTCTTTTCCCATCTTCGTGCTCTTTTCTTTTCTTGCCTAATTGCACTAGTTAGGACGTCTAACATAATATTAAACAGAAGTGGTGGGTGTGGACATCCTTACTTTGTTCCCAGTCTTAGGGGAGAGCATTCAGTCTTTCACCATTCAGCATGATGTTAGCTATAGTTGATCATTGATATACTTCACTATATTAAGGAAACTATTTTCTATTTCTAGTATGATGAGAATTTTTATCATGAATGGATCCTGTTTTTTCTGCATCTGTTGAGCTGATCATATGATTCTATTCCTTTATTGTTTTGATTTAGTGAATTATATTTATTGATTTAGAGCCCTTACATTCTGAATAAACCTCACTTGGTCATGATGTACTAACTTTTAAATATGTTGCTGGATTTGATTTGTTAATATTTCTAAAAAGCAGATATAAAATTTGATACACATTAACCACTAATATGAAATTGTAGAGAAAGAATCTAAAAAGTTGATTATAAATCATAACAAGTCCTAAAAGATAGGTAAAGTAATAAATAAACTAAGAACCAGGGTAAGTAACCATATCACAACTGTGTGTTAATTTCTAGAAATAAACTAAAATAAGGATAATATGTTTCTTGAGAAATTAGCAAAAGAATCCTTTTAAAAAGGGTAAGAATTGGTAACACAGAAAATGGCATAAAATAATGGTTTGTTTTAAATTTGTATTAGTTTCCTGAGGCTGCTGTAACAAATTACCACAAACTTGGTAATGTAAAACAACAGAAATTTTAAAACAACAGAAAATTTAAAAGAGTCTAGAATCAAGGTGTTGGCAGGGCCATGCTCCCTTTGGAGGCTCCAGGGGAGAATCTGTTTTTTGCTTCTTCCAGCTTCTAGTGGCTATTGGCATTCCTTGACTTGCTGGGATGATCCCATCTTAAAATCCTTAACTTCATTATATCTGCAGAGAGCCTTTTTCCAAATCGGGTCACATTCAAAGATTCTGGGGAGTTGATTTGGACATATCTTTTTAGGGGCCACCATTCAGCCTACTACCCCATGTAACTTTAAGACTTCCTGTGTGGAAACATTGACATTTGATTACTGAATCCAATGAAATAAACTGAATAATAAATACTAAATACGACGACTAAGCTAACCCATGATCCTTGATTTTGACCAGTTTAATATTTTTTAAAATGCTGCTATGAACACAAAATGAAAACTTATTAACTAAAACTAAAACCATCTCCTCTAACATAAATTGTTGTCATCTTTATAAATGGTTAAAATAAACAAGTTTTGGGTAACTGTTTATTTGGAAAATTTGGGAATGTAGCCATTTGGCAAAGTAATTTGTGGCTAATTGGCTTTTGACGAATTGGTCATTTGACACATTGATTTTTGGCCAACTGGCACTTGGAGAACCGATGTTCGTCAAGTTGGACTGCCTCCCACGCGGGCCTGGGGCTTGATGTCTGGGGCTGGGCTATGAGGCCCACATGGGCGCCAGGCAGGCTGAGTGCTTGGTCCGGGATCCAAACATCATCTTAGACCAGGAGGAGAGAATCCCAGAAGACCTGGCCATCCCCCAGCCCTGGCCAGCCTGCTTCATCCTGAGCGCCTGCTCCCGCTGGGCTGTGTGAGGCTTCGAGGATATAGGTTGTAACAGAAATGAGAGTGACCCTTTGTTGACCGTGTGCCAGGCCCTGAGATAAGCACTTTACGGGCATTGTCTCAACGTCTCAACAAGCCCATGTGACAAGTACAATCATCTGCATTTCACAGGTAAGGGAGGGAGGCTCAGAGAGCTTAGGTTACCTGGCTAAGACCACACCGCAGGTGTGTGGCAAAGTTCAGATTCCAGACCAGGTTGTCTCTAAAGCCCGGGTTCTCATCCACTGGGCCAAAGTGGATCAGATGTCGTCCTTGTCCTCATTGCAGCCTGACAATGGAGCCCATTCCTTTTTCTCCAGATGAGGAAACTGAGGCCTGGGTGAAGTTTGAGACTTGCTGAAGGTCACAGAGTGGGTCAGCATCAGGAACTGATAGAATAGGAACCAGGCTGGGTCTGTTCTACCTCCATTGACTGCCTCTACCTCCAGCCCAGCTCTGGGATTTCTTCTCCTTTGTGTTCTTGTCTCTGAAAGTGGGACAGACCGTGCAGCCTCCCGCCTTCTATCCCCCAGCCCTCCTTGTTTATGTCCATGTTAATGGGCCTTTGCAGGCTGGCCCAGCCGCTGAGTGAGAGCCAGCAAGCCACCTGGAGCTGCGTCGGCTGCAGAATGTTTACGGTGCGCGGAGCCGAAACGAAACAACATCCATCTTGTTGACTGGTCCCAAACACTGCACTCATTCATGGCCGGGCCGCTGATGGGGTCCCCGTGCTTGGCAGTGAGTTGCCACAGCTCAGCCGGTATAAACTGGCAACAGGAAGAGTGAGAAGAAAACAGCGGGCTTTGGGGCAGTCTCGCCCTGAGCCCAGTCCCCAGCCCCTAGCCCCTGCCCATTTTCTGTTCACCCTGTTCTCTGACCAGATGGATTGTCAAGGTGGTACACTGTAATGTCAGGGTTGGTCTGAGGGAAAGATGCTGAGGCACTCAGCTGGCATCAGGAGGGCAGGGCAGCCCTAGCCACAGGCCGCGGCGAGGACTGACTGAGGTCATCTGTGTACACATGAAATGTCAGGTCGTGGAGGATAGCAGCCCAGCAGCCTAGGAGAGCTTCACCCCAGACAGAACTGGCTTGAATCCTGGTACGGCCCTCACCACCTCCCAGACTCAGTTTCCTCATTTCTCCAGCAGGGTTAATGCTCACCTCTGCCTGCAGAATGGATGAAAGAACCTTTGAGACATACTCATAAGCCAAATTGTCCCTATAAACGTCCCATCTCTTCTGTTCCAGGATGCCAAGGAGGAGAGCATTACCCCCTGTGGCTTCCTTTAGGAGGCAACATCGAGGCGCCAAGGAATGAATGCCTTTTGGGAACTGGGTTTTGATCCTGACTGGCCACTGGCCCTGGTGTATCTCTGGACAAGCCCTTTACTCTCACTGGACCTCAATCTCCCTTTTATGTGAAACAAAAGGCTGAGATTAGATTATCTTTCAGGGCCATTTTAGTCCTGACATTTTACAATGGAATGACTGAGGGGTGCTTCTCAGGATATAAGCAGTTTCCCTAGGAATGGCCTCCCTTGCCTGTGGGCAGCCCGGTGGGCAGGGCATGGGATGATCATTATAGCCCTGGGCTGAGGACTATAGTCTGCAATCACTGGCCTGGGATTGAATCCCAAGCCTGCCTCTTTCTAGATGTGTTGTTCAGAAGTCATTTCACTTTCCTGGGCCTCAGTTTCCTCCTCTGTAAAATGGGCTAATTGGTTGGTCTAGTAAGACTATTGAGAGGCTCAGATGAAACCTTTAGCACAGTGCTCTGGCCCCTAGGTACATACACAGGGATTCCCAGCACGCGTGGGAGCAGCCAGCCATCTGGCAGGGTGGGGGAGGGCTTCATAGAAGTAGTGACCACAGTGAGCACAAGGGAAGGCAGATTAGTGCCCTCATCCTCGGGGGAATTTCAGTCCTAGCACTGATCTCCCACAACGTCGCTTCCCGTCAAAGGGCCCATGTGGCTCCTGAGGGCAGCAGCAGTGTTGGCCGCATCTCTGCCCCAGGGCCTGCACTCAGGAGGAGCTCGGGGTGGTGAACAGGTGCCCTCCTCACCTGTGCCAGAAAAAGTCTTGGGTTCTTGTGGGAAGCGGCAACCAGGCCAGCCCGGGCAGGCGTGTCAGCAGTGAGGAGTCTCCCGCGTAAGGGCCTGGAAGAGAAGTAGAGGTCTGGTCCAAGGCTAGCTCCTCCTGGCTCATGCAGCCTTTTGACAGGGCATTCGTGATGGCTCTCTGGGATTAGAAGAGAACATGAACATTTAGAGGCATGTCTACTTCTGTTTACTTCCTTTGTTTTACAGAAAAGGAAATTGAGGCCCAGGAGCTGGAAGCTGCCTAAGACATGAAGTGAGTTAACAGCCAGGGAAGGCCTAGAACACTGATCTCTGCTTCCTGCCCGGGGGTCCTTTCCTTGGACTCTTGACTTTAAGTGTGAAAAAGAGGGCTGGGACTGAACACAGGGGCTACTTACTTGAGAACCTGCTTCCTCCCCATGGTGGTGAAATGTGATCTTCTAGGCAGGCTTTTCCTTGGTGGCAGCAGCAGTGGTGGCAGCGGCAGTGTCCCTGCGTGGGCTTCCCTTCATCAGCTGTATTTTCCTAGAATGCCCCCCGTGCTCCTCCAGCCTCAGCAGTCAGGGCAGTGTGGTCCTCGTGGGCTGGTGCAGCCCAGCGCAGAGCCACAGGCAGGGCCAGGGGCAGGCCTGCAGTCTCCCTGCCCCACAGAGGCCCACTCCTGTTTAGAATGAAAACACTGTGAGGTGCTGCTTCATGTTCCCTCAAACACACTTTTGGAAATGTTCCTTATGTTCCGTCCTCCATCTCTCTAGGGAAATCAGTGGGTTTCAACCAATAAAGCTGTAATGGCCGGAGCTGGGTCTGTGGCCTGGCGACCAACCCCAGGGGCCTGCCTCTTAGAGAAAGGGCCTCTTGACTCTCTTGTCTTTCCCAGCAGCAGAGGTTTGAGTGTCATCTGAGGCCCGGCCCAGCTCTCAGCCGATGTATTCATTTCCACATTTGTTTTCCAAACTGTCATCAGATGTGCTTACACCTGAATCAGTACTGCACCATGCAAGGAGAGCTATGACGGGTGCACAGGGGGCTGTGGTGGCATGAGGACACAGGGAGAGCGCGCCAGGTGGAGAAAGAATAGGGCAGGTCTGGGGAGCCGTGAGCAGTTGGGTGTGGGAAGGTGGGGAGTGTGTTGGGAGCTGGTGGGCTACAGGCTGGAGCAGTGGGAATAAGCAGAACGTGCAGGGCCTCGTTTGCCTGGCGTTTGCCTGGCGTAGGTGTTCAAAGGTTATTTCATGGGTAGGGGAGCCGCATTCAGATTTTGTACTTAAGAGAGATCACCCTGGTTGAGGTGGAGCGGATGGATTGAATTCAGAGAGGAGAAGAAACTGTTGTCCCGGTGAAAGATGGTGGTAGTTTGAACGAAGGCAAAGACTGAAGATGGGGAGGAAGGGATGCACAGGAGCTGTTGAGGTGGGGAGCAGGGCTGAGGGAGTGGAGGGAGCTGAGACAGGGAACACAGCAGGAGAAGAGGAAGCTTTGGGGGGAGGTGAGCTCAGTCCCAAGGTCTCAACCACCCCTCTGCTGATCAGCCAGTGCTGGGAGACCACCCCTGTGCCCCTGCTGAGGCCCCCTCCCCAGGCCTGCCTCTCCCCACTCTCTGCAGTCAGCCTGGCACACCCCCACCTTCTGCCCCCAGCACAGGGCCTGGGGAGCATGCATTGGGACTGCATGCCTGCCTTCTCATGGGTGTCTCTGGGCTGAGGACTCTGAATCCAGAAACAGACCCTGAGATTCAAAGAGGTCAAGACACGGGGGACAGGCACAGTGGCTCACTCCTGAAATCCCAGAGCTTTGGGAGGCTGAGGCCAGGAGTTTGAGACCAGCCTGGGCACTATTGAGACCCCGTCTGTACAAAAAATAAAAAACTTAGCCAGGCATGGTGGTGCACGCCTGTAGTCCCAGCTACTCAGGAGGCTGAGGTGGGAGGATGGCTTGAACCCAAGAGTTGGAGGCTACAGTGAGCTGTGATGATGCCACTGCACCCTAGCGTGGGCCACAGAGCGAGGCCCTGTCTCAAAAAAAAAAAAGACACCCTCCGCACACTCAGCATTGCTTCCTTTTCCTAACAGGGCCCTGTTTGTACTGCCTCCTTTACTCTCCTGAAATGAAATTCACCTATAACATAGCCTGCCCACACCATCTTTTTAAAAAATTTCATATAATGTTTAAATTGTAATATAAAGAAGAAATAAAAGGGAAGTGACTTATAAGTAATGTATTTCCACATCTACGTGCTTAGGCGTGCCTGTGCCCAAAGACAGGATGAAGTTGTCTGCTGCTCCCACCTTTGTGCAGCGTCACCAAACCTGGTGGCTGCAAACACACACGTCACAAGCAGAGTGGCCGAGGGTGACGTGATCTTCTGAAATGGTGAACAATTCCTGGTCAAGTTCCAAACAAAACACACTACAGTCTTTCCTCAATTTACATGGTAGTTCCATTCCTGGAAAATTTCGTGAATGTTAAAACCATGAAAAAAGTACTTTGTGTTTAAGTGTAAAATGAAGCTATGTTCTAGGCTTAGATGACCAGGCTGCTTGTTTACAGATATTTTGAATATCTGGCAAGATATTAAAAAGTTAGTGTAGGACTGACCCCCCCTTGGCAGTGAGTTGGCCACGCCTGGCTCCTCCTTAATAAATGACAGTGGCTCCCAGTCATCCCCCCACCATAATGTCCAGCGTGCCCCCTGGGGTGGAACCCCACCTTGGAACCCCTGTTACAGTGACGTCTGAGGGGCCCTCATGCCTGGCGGGCTGTGGGTACAGACTGCAGTCCTGGCTGTTGGTCCTCTGGGAGAGGGCAGAGGAGGACAGTAGGAAGTCCTGTGGGATGGGGCTGGTCAGGGAAGGCTTCGTGGAGTAGGGGCCCTGGGAACTGGGTGGTTTCAGGTCAGGGGTGGGGGTGGGATTTTTCAGAAGCCAAAGCTGTAACTTCCCCAGCAGGCTTTGCCAGCCTTTCAGGCCACACTGTGGAACAAATAATCTTTTCCATAGAGTCTAGAAATTCTGAGCCTCTCTGAGCAATGAGGAACTATTCCCAGTGCCTGCTCTGTGCTGTGTGTCTGGATGGTGCTCTGTCCTGGAGGGTTGGGGTGCCCAAGTCCTCCTGCAGGACGGTGGTATGTTCTCATTCAGAACTGCTAATCTTTCCCATGGAGATTTGGATGCAGGGAGGGAGTTCTAAGGTTTTGGGGTCGCTGCCTTCCACCTTCTAGAGCTGGGCACCCCCACCCCACACCGTTGCTGTCATGGCTTCCTTCTTGTGCTTTATATATTTTTGAGCAATTTGAAGGAGCATTTCATATGTTTGGGGGGAAAAACCAACATGAGCATTAACTAATTAATTAATCAGCTTGATTTAAGGGGAGAAGATTTAAAAAAAAGACCAAACATGAAGTAATAAATATGTACCTGACATAAACATTTATGGCCCTGTATTTACTGAAAAAACCAATGGAATATGTTTGTTTTTAAGAAGTTCCCCCCACCCTTTATTGGAGATGCTATTTAATGAGAAATTTTTAAATAAATTTCAACAGCCGTTTCCTCTGGATTTCTCATTGTCCCATTACTGTCCTGGCTGTTTTGAGCTAGGGTAAAAACAAACGGGTTTTGGTGACCATCACTATTGCTCCCTGATGACTTAGGCCAGGCAGGGGTTCATGTGGGGCTCCAGGGCATATTAGGAAATGGCAGGAAATCACGGAATTTTACAACCTTAGAACCTGAGAGTCTCCTTATGTTTGATTCATGGAATCATAGACTCTTAGAACCATATCACTGAAATGCTTAGTTTTATAAAATTGCATCAACTTAGAATGAGAGAATAATGGAATTTTGGAATCATAATAGCTCAGTTTGAGAAAACATAAAATCTGAAAAGTTTAAAGGCATGTTGGGGTTTATTTCCTAGGCCAGCCCTGGGAGACACTTAAATATGTTAAATACTGTCAGTCTTTTTTTCTGTCAGCTCCCTGGGCCCTCAGTTTGCTACCCCAGCATGGAGTCTCTTGCCCCTGGAGAGATGCTAGTGGCCAGCAGTGCAGCCTTCACAGGAAGTAGCTGGCGGTCGCTGGGGAGCCTGTGCAAGGGCAGTAGGAGGGGAGGGGGCAACGGCTGTCTGCCATAGTCCACCCTGTGGAAGCCCTGATGTCCCTCCTGTCAGCCGCCTTATTTCACGTGGGTGCTCCTATGTCCTTTAAGGCTGTCTTCATCTGTTGGCCACTAAGGGGAAGGGTCCCTAGGGGTCCCCAGGCCAGCATCTGGGAGTGCCCTCTTGGACCCCTGCCCTCGAATTCCTCATGGTGGGCGGGCAACTGCGTACAGACCCGTATACTGGGGGGGTTCTGTACCGAGTTAGCGGGTTGCATCTAGTCCAATTCTGCCTCTGGTTTATTCTCAAAGATTTTTTTTTTGCAATTTTTTTCATTAAAACAATATGAAACATTTTGAAATATGTAATACAGAGATTTTTTCAAAATTATTTCTAAATTTATAGTAAATTTATTTACAGTGAATTTGTGTGTGTGTGAACAGTTATGTGAGATTTGACTAATGCATACATAGAGTCATGTTACCATCGTTACAGTCAGGAAAGAGAACAGTTCCCTCAGCCCCAAAAAGGAATATAGAAGGTTTTTTTTGTGTTTTTTTTTTTTTCTTTTTTGAGACAGGGTCTCACTCTGTTGCCCCAGGGTCAAGTGATCCTCCCATCTCAGCCTCCCGAGTAGCTGGGACTACAGGCACGCACCACCACACCCGTTTAATTTTTCTATTTTTTGTAGAGACAGGGTCTTGCTCTTGCTCAGGCTTGTCTTAAACTCAACCCCAAGCAATCCTCCTGCCTCAACCTCCCAAAGTACTAGTATTACAGGCGTGAGCCACAGCGCCCAGTCTTGGAATAGAGATTTGTAAAAACACTCCTAATCCTAAAGCCACTGCTTTTCTTGCATCTACTCTTTTCCTTCTGAAGTCTTTTTCAACACAGAACTCAGACATCATTCCACACCATCAGTCAGTTCTGATCAATCCCCACTCTTACCCTGCCGTGGCTTCATGCCACACCAGAATAAAACCCAGCGTCCTCACCACAACCTCCAAGATCCTGCAGGGCAGGCCCAGCTTCCTCTGTGGACTCAGTGCCTACCTCTCTCACCCTTGCTGGCTGGGCTCCAGACACACCTGGCCTTCTGTGTTCCTGACCTGGAGAACACACCAGCTACGGGTCCTTTGTACTTGCTGTTCCCTCTACCTGGAATGCTCTTCCCCTAGTCATCCACATGATTCCCTCCTGCCCTCCTTTCACTCAGGCCTCTGCTCGAATGTCACTCCCTTGGAGAGACCTTCCCTGACTCTCCCTGTCTCTCTTCACTTTCTAGCTTCTTTGTTTACTTTTGAAATTGTCTTCTTTCTTATAAGAATATAAACACCAGATAAGCAGAGATTTTCCTTTGTCATTCATTGCTGAATTTCTGGTGCCTAGACCACCACATTTCTGGTGCCTGGTGCCTGGTCCTGGCACATAGTAGGCATTCAGTATACATATGTTAAATGAATGAATGAATTGTTAACATTTGATGTATTGATTTTCCATTCTTTTTACTCTTCAGGTTATTATTTTTTTCAGTACCTGGGCCAATGAATATCTTCAAGTTATTTTTATGTATATGGAATTTTGAATCCTGCTCTTCTCATTTAATATAGTTCTTATAAATATTTTTCCTTGTAGCTTAAAACTTTAGTAAACCCAGTAAAACCCATGATAAGATGACGTGTGATAAGGCGAATTCATATAAAACGTGGTTGGCCATTGGCAATTGCTCCTGTCCTCTGTCAAGCCTCTTCACAAATGGGGCAGTGAGAGTTCTTTTCTATGGAGGTTGTGGGAGAATGGATGGATTTAGGAAGTGACAGACTCACAATCATTTTCTCAGTTCCTTGTGTGGTGTGTACTTTGTGATAAGTGGGCTGTTTCTTACATTTTTAGTCAATGAGAACATTTTCCCCACACATTAAATGGAAAAACCACCAAAAATACCATTTTTAATTATCTGCATAATAACACAACTCTACATTTTTAAGTGAAGTTTTTGGACCACGCTTGTTACATTATGTGGGGTTTTACTGTATCATGTTTAATGACTACATAAAATTTCTGCTGAGTAACGTGATTATAGTTTACTTAATCATTCTTCTATTATTTGATATACAGTTTATCTGCTATTATTTTCTATTATAAATGATGCTGAGCTATAACATTAAAAGAAGTTTTTTAAAAATGAGAATACCCACAGTGGGAGAGTACAGGGAAACAGGTGCTTTCCCACACTGCTGATAGTATAAATTGATATACTCCTTTTGGAGAGGAGTTTAGGCATCAGGTAGCAAAATGCTTAAAATTTTGCATATCTTTTGACTCAGCAGTCCCATGTCTAGGAATTTATCCTAAGGCTGTAAATATGGATGGACATGAAGATAGATCTATAAGGACATTCATTACATGATTGTTTTGAATTTTTTGCTTTTCTAAACAATCTTAATTCCAACTATGAAAGATAGATTAAATAAAGTATATACAACCATAAAATGGAATACTATACAGTCATTACAATTATTTTTTGGAAGGAGATTTTTGCATCTGACTATAGCAAATCAGTGTGTATCAGACTGACCTTCACTCTGGATAAAATATAAAAACTATTTGTTTAAAGGCATCAGAGAACTAACAAGATGGCCAGGACTTGAAGGACCAACATAGTGTACAGAAGGGAAATGCACTAAGGTGAATATGACACTGTGCCACTTCTTCCTTTTAGGCATTAGCCAATTTGCAAGTGATATAGGTCCAAGAGTCAGAGAGCTCAACAGAGCTTTCTGCAGCCTTACTATACTGGGAGAACAAAAATTAGAGTTTAGAGCTACCAAGACAGGCAGATCTTGAGGGGCCAAGATCCCAGGGAGACAGGAAGTGCCAAAAAGTGAGCCTAACATTCAGTGTTGCTTTTCCTTCGAAGATATTTGCTGATCCATGAGTGGCACAGGCTAAGAGGTGGAAAACCAACAGTGTGGCAGTTAAGACGTTGAGAGGTTAGGCATAGCTTTTAATAGCTTCATTTTCTAGGAATACAAATATTAAAGGTCAGGGAAGCTGGCATCCCAAGCTTTCAGTTGGAGCCCCTGGAGGGCAGCGTCCTAGGAGAAAGGATGGACCAGAGATAGAACGACTTTTACAAAGACTGAAGCCCAGCTTTAAAACAGCTAAATTCCAGACTGGATTAAGATGGTCTTTCCTTCTTTTAACTGCCTTTAAGAAGTAAAATAAAATTGTCCATAGAGGAAGATAACATAATCTGGAGTCTTTACAAATTTCATAGACAGTATTGGACATTCTGCCAGAAATTAACAGGGATAGCTTGAAACAGAACCAGGAGAGGGAAAACATGATAAAAACAGACTCACAGGTAGTCTAGATGTTGGTGTTATCAGAAACAGGATTTAAAATAACTGGTTATTAATGTATTCAAGAAAATAGGTTACCAAATAGAAAATTTTGACAGAGATCTGAAAACAATAAAAATTAATCAAATGAAAATTTTATTTTATTTTTTAATTTTAATTTAATTTAATTTTATTTTATTTTGAGACAGAGTCTCACTCTGTCATCCCGGGTAGAGTGCAATGGTGTGATCATAGCTCACTGCAACCTCAAACTCCTGGGCTCAAGAGATTCTCCTGCCTCAGCCTCCTGAGTTTGCTGGTGCAAGCGTGTGCCACCACACGCAGCTCATTTTTTCTTTTTAGTAGAGATGGGGTCTCACTCTGATTCAGGCTGTCTTGAACTCCTGATCTCAAGTGATCCTCCCACCTCGGCCTCCCAGAGTTCTAGGTCTAAGTGCGTGACCTACCACGCCCAGCCTCCAAGTGGAAATTTTAAAACTCAGAAATACAGTAACTAAAATTAAGAACTCAAAAGATAGATTTAGATGTTAGATGCAGTTAAAGAGAGGATTAGTGAACTTGAAAAATAGGTCAGTAGATGAAATCCAGACTGACACATGAAAGTTAAGAAAGGATGGAAAATTTAAAAAATAGCAAAAGAGATATATAGGATGTTGTGAAAAGGCCTAACATGCATTGTTGCCCCAGAAAGATAGGGGAGAGATAATGGGCAAAATAATATCTGAAGTGATAATGGCCAGCAATTTGCTAAAACTGACAGAAGACATCATGCCGCATATTTAAGAAGCCCTATGAACCTCAAGCAGAATAAATACAAAGAAAATCACATCTAGGTACATCATCGTCATGTCAAACTAGAGAAGAAAATCTTAAAAGTAGTGAGGGTTGAGGGGGAAGATATAGTACCTTCAAAAGACTTTATAGATAACTTTCCAGTAGAAATTAT
Source organism: Daubentonia madagascariensis (assembly GCA_023783475.1). Taxonomy (NCBI): domain Eukaryota; kingdom Metazoa; phylum Chordata; class Mammalia; order Primates; family Daubentoniidae; genus Daubentonia; species Daubentonia madagascariensis. Next base: position 5,522,348 of record JAKFHU010001129.1, read on the forward strand.
GAAATCCATAAGGCAGTGGCATAAATCTGTAATACACTGAAAGAAGATAACTGCCAACCTAGAATTCTATACCCAGAAAAACTATTGTTCAGAAATAAAGATGAAATAATAACATTTTCAGACAAACAAATGTTGAGAGAATTCCTTGCCAGTAGACTCAAAATTTTTAAAGAAATCTTTAATGCAAAACAAAAATGACCCCATATGGAAGCAGGAGGAAGGGAAAGTATTTTTTAAAATATTGACTATACAAAACATTAATAATATCTAGTAAGGTTTAAAATATATATTAAATATATAGAATTGAAACACACAAGAACAATGACCCAAAGTTGTCTCTGTGTGTGGGGGTGTGTGTGTGTGTGGGGGTGTGTGTGTGTGTGTGTGTGTTTAGGGCCATGAATAGAATCCTGAGGTTCTTGCCCTGTCAAGAAACTAGTGAAAGTACAGTCATGCACTGCATAACAACATTTTAGACAACAGCAGACTGCATATATGACGGTGGTCCCATGAGATTATAATACCATATTCTTACTGTACCTTCGGTGTATTTAGATATGTTTAGATACACAAATACTTATTATTGTGTTATAATTGCCTATAGTATTCAGGACAGTAACATGCTGTACAGGTTTGTAGCCTAGGAACAATAGGCTATATCATGTAGCCCAGGTGTGTAGTAGGCCCTACCGTCTAGGTTTGTGTAAGTACACTCTATCATGTTCGCACAACAACAGAATCACCTAACGAGGCATTTCTCAGAACGTATCCTTGTTGTTAAGTGACACATGACCATAGTAATCTATATTAGATTGCAATAAATCAAAGGATAACCACTAATGTAGAAGAATGTATATCTAACATGCTAATGGAAGAAGAATGGAATAATACAAAAATACTGGATTAATTTGAAAGAAGGTAAGAAAGGAGAGAAAAAGCACCTAGAAGAGGTGGGACAAATAAAAAACAAATACTAAGTTTGTATATTCAAACCCAAATATATGGTAATGAATTAAATGTAAATGGTGCAAAGAGACTAAATATTCAAATTAAAGACAAAGATTGTCAGAGTGGATAAAAATTGTTTTGTAGAAGAATATTAATAAGGATGTTTTGGGTTGTAACAGAAAACCCATCTGGGACAGGCTTAAAACACTATAGAAACTCTGCTGTTCACACAAGAGGTTCTTGGTGCCACCAGTGCTGTGACTTAGTTTCTCTGCTGTTCTTCTGGTTGAGATGCCTCAGTTTACTGACAATGTCCTCCAACATACTTCCCTTGGAATAATAAGATGGCTTCTTCTACTAGCTCGCAGGGCCACATGCTTCCTCATCACATGTAGAGGAGTAGAGGCTGCTCCTTCCTACATCATCAAACAGAAATACCAGGATTCTGTGTAATTAAACCAACTTGCCTCACATGCCTGTCTCTAAGCCAGTCACTGTGGCACTGTGTCTGGGGAGGTGACATCATGCCAATCAGCTCAGGCCTTTCACAGCCTACCCTGGAGTGGGATTATTGACAACAATGACAACAGACACTTACACAGGGCCTACTGTGTGCCAGGTGCTGTTCTAGGTACTTGATATATGGTACATTAAGCCATTTCAATTTCATAAACTGGCACAGGGAAGCTAAGTCACTTGGCTTAGACAAGGTCACGGAGCTAGTAAATAGCAAAACCAGGACTCAAACCTAGTCATTCTGGCCCCAGAATCTATACTCTTATCTGCTGTGCTATACTGTCTCTCCTTCTTAAGCTCCACAGATAGATATAGGAAATATAGGACTCTATTAGGGGGGGAAAAAGAGGGAATGGATACTGTGTGTTATGGGCTGAATGTTTGTGTCCCCCCAGAATTCATATGTTGAAGCCCTGATCCCCAGTGCGGCTGTATTTGGAGATGCAACCTCTACGGAAGTCATTGAAGTTAAATGAGATCATAAGGGTGGGGTCATGATCCGATAGGACTGATGGCCTTATAGGAAGAGACACCAGAGAGCTCACTTGCACACACCGTGGAAAGGCCATATGAGGACATAGTGAGAAGGCTGCTGTCTGCAAGCCAGGAAGAGAGCTCTCACCAGAAACCAAATTGACTGACACCTTGATCTTGGACTTCTAGGCTCCAGAACTGGGAGAAAATAAATTTCAGTTGTTTAAGCCACCCAGACTGTGGTATTTTGTTATAGCTGCCGGAGCTGACTAATACACTGGGGAAGCCCTCTATCCCTTAATGATATGTAACAACATCTGGGTCAGCAATGCCTTCCAAGTCTGACAGAGCTGGTCTTGCATCTTGACTCTGCCATTTACCTGCTGCATGACTGTAGGCAAGTACCTTACTCTTCCTATGGAAAATGGGGTTTGCAACACTGGCAAGGGAAGAGCCTAGTACTGTGCCTGGCATATAATGGGCACTCCTTCAACTTTGGTATTCATAATGTGTTACTAAATAGAAAAAGCAGAGTATAAGGAAATATGTATATTATCCTTTTTGTTGTTGTTAAAAACATATGGATGCATAGGAAAATACCACAGAGGTTGGTTTGTCCTCATGTCTGATGTGGCTCTCTGGCCCATGGCCTTATAGGTGATATCTATTTTCTAATTGTTGCCTAGGTTCATATTCTGTTGTTTTTCTACAATAAATGTGTGCTAATTTGGTAGCAGTAAGGGAGTCCAAGGGAAAGGTTGGCCCCTCTGTGTGTTTGCTTACATACATACCTGCACCAACATGTGTGACCAGCCGCAGGCTGGTCACTTCCTGGCCCGGGGCTGGGGCAGAGCTGTGGCCACGCTCGGGTTTCTTTGCGGCGCCGTCCTGAGGTGAGCCTGCTCAGGTTTTACTGGCCCGAGTCCCTGTAAATCTAGCTTAGCTTTAAGAGGGGAATTTATGGGGTTCTTGCGGTCTGGGATAAGAGATGGCGGGCGGCCATAAGCCCGGCGTGAGGCCTCGAGCATCAGGCCTGCCGCTCTGGAGGCCCTGCCAAGCTTATGGTCCCCCTGATGGCCATGAACGCCCCGAGGCGGCTCCAGGCAAGCGAGGGGGTGCGAGTGGGCCTCGGCTAACCCGTCTGCCAGGCTGTCCATCCTCCTGCTTCTCTTCTTTCAGAAGCCCCTCTCCCTGCTAGTCTCCCAGCCTTTGGGTTTCGTGAAGAGGGAAAAGAGGGGGTGATGAGGCAGCACAGCGAGGCAGAAAGGGTCAGGAGAGTGAACGCAGCTCAGGCTCTGCGTCTGCTGTGTGTCCCTAAATGAGCCACTTGCCCTCCCTGGATCTGGGAAGTGGGAAGCACAGTGTCTCCTGCGCTGTGATCTCTGTGGTGTCCCCTGCCAGGGCCCAGCACACCTACTGCACAGAGGGGAAAGCTGAGGCTCAGAGAGGGGGCCGTAGCCCTGCTGTGCTCAGACTCCCGGGGAAGACCCCATTGGCCTGAGGCTGCCCTTCTGTGGCTGCTGGCACTCCCTGCCCAGGAAAGCAGGCCTGCCCCCAGGAGGCTGTGACCATGTCTCCCTCCCTGTCAAGATAGCAACAGAGGGACCTTTATCAAAGTGTCACCTGGGGCAGGCACAGTGCCAAATACACCACATGTATTACCTCACTTAATTCTCACAGCTAGCCACCCCCTGGAGCTGGGATTCTTATCCCCGTTTTAGAGATGAAGAAACTGAGGCTCAGAGGGCAAAGTCACTATCTAGGGTCAGACAGCCAGAAAGTTAACGGTGGAGGAGGCCTTCAACCTAGGTGTGTGTGTGACAAGGCTTGTTCAGCTCCCCTAAGTCACAGTGTCTGGTATATACAAGGCATGAAAGTGAACTTGGGACAATCCTTCTAGCCACCTACCCTCTCAGCATTTCTAAGCACCTGCTGTGGGCCTGACTGTGTGCTAGGTATGATGGGGAATATCCCCAGTGGGGCCCAGATATCTAGAGAACCTACTCGCTGTGTGACTAGGACAAGCCTTTTCCTCAGTATGGGCCCCTGTTTTCTCTACAATATGTGAAGTCAGTGGGACAAAATCGTGCCTAGGGACACACTAACGTTCAGCAACTCTGGGACTCCAAGATCCTTGTCCTGAAGGATTTCTCAGACTCATAGAGGAGGCAGGACTTAGTTGCACTTAAAGGCATTGATGTGGCAGTACAGAGTATCATAATCTAACTCTCATGTTGTGAAGATTTAGAGATAAAACATGTAAAGCATTTGGCATGTGCTGGATGTGCAGAAGGTGCACCCCAGAAGACAGCTCTGTGCAGGGACTGCTGTGAGCTGTAGGTGGAGCTCAGGGAGGGCGGGAGACGAGGAGGGAAGGTGGGAGGTCAGGGAATGTTCCAGGAGGAGATGTAGATGTACTTCTCATGGCCTCTGAGGGCCCAGGGGGCTTTGGAAGAACCAGGCCGTCCTGATTGGATGGCAAGGGTGTGCAGCTGCACAGCAGCAAAGCATCATGGGGGCGTGAGTGTCATGCCAGGTGGACAGTGAGCCTAGCCTGTCGGAGCCCCCAGAGCCAGGTCAAAGGCACTTCTGTTTATTGAATGGCCACCAGCGGCCAGCCCTACATTCAGTCTTTGACAGTGATTTTCATACCATCAGTTCCACCCTGTAAAATTCTCCCCATTTTATAGAAACGGGAAAGAATGATCATTTCAGATGTTGAATCCCTGTCTCTCTAACTGCTGCATGAGATCAGGGGTTGGCAGATTAAGAGCCCGAGAGCCAGTGATCTGTTTTTCTAAATAAAGTTTTATTGGATCACAGCCCCACTCATTTGTTTACATTTTGTTTATGGTACAATGGCAGAGTTGAGTAGTTGTGGCAGAGACTGTAAGGCCCACAAAGCCTAAATTATTTACCGTTTTGCCCTTTACAGAAAAAGTTTGCTGACTAGCAAGTCTGAGCCCTACACTTGCTGTGTGAGCTTGGGCAAATCACTTGCCCCCTCTGAACCTGCCCAGCTGACTCCTGAGGGTTGCAATGCTGCTCACAGGTGATGGCTGTGAGAATTTTTTGTAAACGGTAAAGTGCAGTGCCCTATCACCAGCCTGGCACCTGGTAGGTGCTAAAAGCTGCTTGTTGGTGAATAAGAAGTCAGTCATCATGTAGGCCTTCCTGGACCCAGCTGCTAGCTGCTCCTGGGCTGCAAGGAGGCGGCATCTGGGCCTTAGACACTGAATGCATCATTGTCCACTCTCAGGCAGACTTGGCAGGTTTCAGCATAAATTAAAATTCTTGTGGGGAGTCACCTTATATGTGGTGCCACTTTATTGCCAAGTCATTATGGTAATTTGCAAAGTTCTCTAGTGTGTAACTGGAGATATTTGCTTCAGATTTGCTGGCTATGACCTCGTTCAAGCTGCCCAGTCCTGCATTTGGTAAACCCCAAGTCTTGGGGTTTTTCTGTGTCTGGCTTCAGAGACATCCAGGCCTGACCTTTCTGGGGATAGAATGTGTCCCATATATGGCCCTGTCTCCCTGCCCCGCACTCAGGGAAAAATAGAAGAAGTAACTATTATCACCATTACTTTTCAAGCACTTTGCTACAAGATGGGAACCACTCCAAATGCATTGTGTCCTGAATCTCACTTGTCACCACAACCTTGTGAGGTAGGTGTTAGCACCATTTTACAGATAAGAAAACAGGCTTGATGAGGAAACCAAACCAGATTCTTACCTAGCTTCAGAAATACCCATTCAGGCTCTGCCATGGATTTGCTATGTGACCAGGGCAGGTCCTTTCCCTCTCTGAGCCTCAGTTTCCTATCTATTAATGAAACAGATGGTCAGCCAGTCCCAACCCTGACATTCTAAGATTTCTCACCAACTTGTAGAAATGAACACAGAACACCATCACCCTCCAAACCTCCAAAGGAGTTTCATGTGCATGGAGAAAGCCAGGCCCAAGGTCTGCTCCTGGCCCCTGTGGCACAGAGTGAGACATGGCTTCTGGGTGCCAGCCCCTTCCCAGGGCACCCCACTCCTGCCCCAGGCCAGTGGGGCAATATGCCCCTCTCCCTCCCTGGCTTTCCCAGGGAAGGATCCATCTCCGCTCCCTGGAGATGGAGAGAGAACAGTAGTGGCCCTCCCCCATCTGGGTCTTGTGATGCCCCCCTTGGGGACAAAGAGTCAAGACAACAGGCAGGAGGCAGTGCCCACATCTTTTCTGGCAGACTTCAGCCCGTGGCAGGCAGAGGTGACAGTACCCACATCTTCCCAGTGGCGCCAGCATCTCTGGGACACATATAGCCTTTGCTTTAACTTCTAGCCTCTGGGAAAGTGGACGGCCTGGGGCAGAGTGTAGGCTTTGGGAGACCTAAGTTTGGGCTCCGGGTGTGCAGCAATTGTTGTACGACCTGGAGTGGCCACTATGCCAGCTCTGGTGCTCAGTGTCCCTCTGCAAGGTTGGGAGGTCTGTGTTTTCACCCGGGGCACTGTGAGGGTCGCAGGAGATAAGGGCTCGAATGAGCTTGGAGCACCAGGCGGTGCCAAACTGTGATCTAAGAGGCTCCTTCCTTCCTCCCTCCCAAAGCCGGCTTGTTTATTTATTGCAAGAAAACCTTTTACTATATCAAGAGGAGAAACAGCTAACAGGCCCCAGTAGTTTGTTGAGCAATGACTGTTTTTTCCCACAGAGGTGATGGGTTTGATCTCAGCTCAGCTCTTCCTCTCTGTGTGACATTGGCAAACTGCTTGACCTCTCTGAGCCTTCATATCCTCATCTGCGGATGGGGTGGGCTTACCCACCTGACAGAGTTATCTCAGATTCCAGTTTGGGAGTCATCATCATGGTTTTACTTTTTACTTCCCCACAGGCTCTGTAGCATGATCTCCGTTGGAGTCAAAGGTGGGAACATGTATTTGGGGGTCTCCAGTTATTCAGCCATTGACCAAGAGGCAGCCGGACATGGGCTTTGAAGTCTGGGAGATCTGGGCTTGAATTATGGCCCAACCTCTTACATACCCCCGAGCCTGGTCAGAGGTGCCTCATCTCTACGAACCTTGTACTGAGCCTGCCTCACAGGCACGGGCCCTTGGAGGACGTGATGGCCTCCTCACCACCGTTCCCAGGGCCTGCTGTCCTCCGCTGCACACAGCCTCCCAAGGGAGTGAGGGGAGAAAGAACCCAGAGGCCCCCAGAGGGCCTGGTGGGTCCTTGAAGGGAGGTCAGCACTGCACCCCTCACCCAAGCCTCTGGGAGAAAGATCCTGGCGAAACAGCCCCGTGTGATGATTAAGCGCTCTCTGCTCCAAATGCTATTAATGGTCATAAAATTATCCACAGTTTTCTGAGGCCCAGTCCCAGGGCTTGCCTCAATGGGACAATAAAATCGCATGCAGAAACGATTTGGAAAAGGCAAAGACGGCCAAGCAGAGACGGAGCTAAACGAGCAGCAGCCTGCTCTCATTAACTCAGGCCATTCACATTTGTTACCAGGGATTTCTTTTTAATTAAAAGACAACCAAGTTATTAAAAAATAAGCTTGTGAGGGGCTGGCTGGGCAGTAGCCGAGGCCAGCAGGAACAAGCATTCCACGCAGCAGGAAGGGGACAGGGGGCAGCAGTGCTCTCGAAAACCTCGCCTGTGTCTGGGAACCCGGAGACCCCCACTGGCCCTAGAAGCCTTGGAGCTTTGCACGCCTATCTGAAAACTAAAGTGCTCTGCAGGCAAATGCCTGGTGCCCGTCCAAACCTGTGGGCATGTGAGAAGTTAGCACTGAGCGTCTGGCCTTGGCATGCAGATAATTTTGTGCTGAAGGCACCGCCTTGCGATGGGCTAGAATTAGGGTTGGGGAGGTGGATCCTTGGGGGTGGGCCCGCCAAAGGCCTCTTCTTATTGCATAGGGATTAAGATGTGGGGGTTGGGTTTAACAGACCTGGGTGGGAAATCCACCTCAGAGGCTTCCTAGCTGTGTGTTTTTGGGTGAGTAATTGCACCTTCCTGAGCATCTGTTTTCTGCTCTGTAAAATGGGGATAATAATACTCGTATCTCCCTCAGCTGGCGGTGGGTGTGCTCAAATGAGACAGTTGGAGCCCAGGGCCTGCACCTACTGCTCAACAAATGCTGCTTCTGTTGTTACTGTCCTTGTCCTTATGTTAAGGGGTTGACCATGTTCTGGGATCAGCTTTTTCACATCTTAATGGTTTATCTTGCTCAGTGTTGACAGTACTTGGACAACACTTGGGCCTGTTGATGCTTTATTGCATCTGTAAGGCACTTGGTACTGTTTGAAGTACTGTTTAACAGCAAGAGCAATTTCCATTCCTGGTGTACCTGCCAGGCTCCGGCACTGCACTAGGGGATTTGCACCTCTGCTCTGAGAACCCCCCAGCATCACTGGAGATCTCATGTGACTCTCCCACTCCTGCACAGGGGAAACTGAGGGTCAGCCAACATGCAGAAGTGTGTCTGAGTTACGGGTTTGTTCGGGGCAGAGTAGGGGTTCACACTGAGGTCCTTCAGGCCATCAAGCTCTTGTCCTTTCGCCCTTTGCATCACTGTGCAAGGTAGCAGGGCAGAAAGCCTAAGAAGAGAGAGTTTGCACTTTAGTATTCCTCGTCTGTAGATCAGAAAACTGAGGCTCAGAGAGGGGAAGGAGCTTATAACAACCGTGCCTAATATTTTTGTTACACTTTGTGTAGTTTTTCAACACTGTCACATCTACTGCCTCAGTTAATCTTCATAAAAACCCCTACCTAGCAGCGCAAGGTAAGGCATAAGATAGGCTGTCAGGGAATCATGGAGGACACAGGTGTCAATGACTGTACAGTGTGTTTCTGTGGCGTAATACAATTTGGTACCAGCAGTAACAGATGCTGTTTTGCTTGGTGATTTTGGGAATTAAATGAGGTTTCCTGGTGCCTCCAATGCAGCAGGGGTGCAGTTAGTGTAGGGTCCAGGCACTCTGGCCCACCTGTACCTCAGTGGCTGCCCTGTCCCTACACCCCTCTACAGGCCATCCCCACTCACCTTGTCTCCTTTCTCCCTGTCTTTCTCTGCCCAGTGAACGGGAGCTACGGCCACTGCACCCCGGGCTCAGAGAAGAGCCTGCTGGACCTGGACCTTGCTGAGGGCCCCGGCCCTACCTGCTGCCAGGGTCTATTTCTCCCTGCAGGAACCCCGCCACCCCGGGGCCACCCCCCAGCCTGTGAGAGGCTGCTGCATTTTCCCCACCCTAACAGGTATGTGCCCATCCCCCATCAGCTGCTTCTGTGGACATTCCTGGCCCTGGGCCTCAGAGCCTCACCTGGTCTGCTTGGCTGCTGGGACATGACGCACAGGGAAACGGAGGCATGAGAGTGCCTAGTGGCACGATGATGGATGCCTGGCCTAGATCCTGCACCTCCTGCTTGGCTAGGGCCTTATGAGAGACCCAAAGATGGTTTTATTGAGGTATTTCCCCATTACACAAGCTTGAGGTAGCTTTTCACAGAGAATTCATCATTTCAGAAGAGGAAGAATCACGGGTAGGTTGGGGAAGGAAAACCCAGCTCAGAGTTCATACAGTGTCCAACCCTGAACTGCTCATAGGTCAGAGAGGGAGTCCTCTCCATGCCATCTCTTGCCCCAGGAAGCCATCGCCCCACCAAGCCCTGCCAGGTGACCATTCAGTGCTTGTGCATTCCCAGTTATGTTCACCTCTGCAAGGATGTTTCATCAGGTTGCATACTGGGCTGGAAGGGTCCCAGTTGTGCTTTTGTCCTAGTCAATTTTCTGTTGCTTATAACAGAACACCTGAAACTGGGTAATTTATAAGGAAAAGGAATCTGTTTCTTACAGTTCTGGAGGCTGAGAAGTCCAAGGTCGAGGGGGCCGTATCTGGTGACGGCCTTCTTGCTGGTGGGGACTCTCTGCAGAGTCCCAAGGTGATGCAGGGCATCACTTGGCAAGGGGGCTCAGGTCTCTTCCTCTTCTTAAAAAGCTACCTGTCCCACTCCCATGATAACCTATTAATCCATTAACCCAGGAACGGATTAATCCATACATGAGGGCAGAGCCCTCATGACCCAATCACCATTTAAATGCCCCACCTCTCAATACTGCCACATTGAGGATTAAGTTTCGACATGAGTTTTGGAGGGGACAGATACTCAAACCATGGCAGCCTTGGTGCCCTCTGGTTTGCTGATAGAAAGCTCAGTCACAGACAGGCCTCTGTGCATACCCACCCAGCCCCAGAACCCTCACGCACTGCCTGGGGCTGCTGGCCTGAGGCCTGCTGCATGGGCCAGAGATTCTAAAACCTGGCCCAGCTGCCGCTTTGCAGCTCGCTCCTTCACTAGCTGTTTGTTGAGTGCCTACCGTGTGCCAGGCACCGTGGTTGGTACTGGGGTACCTTGGTGAAAGAAGCAAAGATCTTCCTGATGGAGCTTATGTTCTTGTGGGAGCGCCACAGAGGGGATACTACGAAATAGAAGGATGCTTACTCTTCCCATGTAGAATCATTTTTCTTCGAGAATTTAGGTTCCTTGTGGCTTTCTTTGATATGTGTGTGCTGGGGTTGGAGCCCATGCTCTCTGAGGGCCTCTGGGCTCTGACTTTGCTTCTTCCCTGTCCCTTCCCTTCCCCTTTCCCTCGTGGTTGGAGCTGGGGGGGTGCTGAAGCTGCAGGGAGCCAGAGAGGGAGGGGCTGGGGCTGGAAGGCCACCATGGGAAGCAGAGGGACAGGTGATGACCCCACAGCACCGGCTGCAGAGAGCCCAGCACAGCGGCGGTAGAACAGCAGTGATAATAACTCCCTCTGCCCTGCCATCCCCTTCCCAGAGGGCTGTCACAGGGCCCTCTCACCATCCTGGAAGCTGGCCCCTGAGGCAGAGAGGCTTAGTCTTCATTTCATAGGTGAGGAAACTGAGGCTTAGATGGTGTGAGCTGGCATGGGTATCATAGCCAGACTGCGGGCACAGCATCAGGTCTCCTGTTCTGCCCAGCCAGCTAGTGGGGGCTTCCCCCATATCCCCCTCCTGGCCTCTCCTGTTTTCAGAGTGCTCTGGTGACAGGGGGGCCCTGGTGTCTCTTTCTGTACCTTGACTGGTCCCCCCACCCAGAACGGTGGGTGCTTCAGTGCAGGAATCCCCTTGTGTCCCTTAAACCTGGCCTCCTGTGCAGTGGACAGAGGGAATGGCCCACATTCAGGAGAGGCCCTCTCTGGGCACCTGTATACCGCCCACATGGTAAAGACAGCCACGTGGCAAACCCCAGCGCCCCCCCACCCACCCACCCTGTTCTCACTCTTGCGAGGAGAGAGGCCAGAATGGCAAAGGACCTTGCCTAAGTTCGCACAGCTGGAACGTAGCTGAGCCTGGCTCAGACCCCTGTGTTCCATGTGCCGCCCTGCCTGGCCTGCCTGCGGCTTTTCCCCAAAATTGCGTTTGCACTCAGTCACAGTGTCTGGGCCTGAAATCCTGGTACCCTCCGTCCCAGAAGCTATTCCTCAGTTATTCCTGAGATGTCCTCTCACCATGACTGCACTTCAAACCCCCCACTCACTGACATTAACAGTGGAAAAGACAGGCTGCTTGGGGCAAAACAGCATACAATTAACATTTTTAGAAGTTAAGAAAGATTACAAAAATTAAGAAAGATTTAAGGGACATGTAAGTGGAATTTAAAACACACTGGACCTGAGTATTCCTCACAATGCCAGGCTCAGCCTTCTTCCTCCAGAACTCACCCATCGGGATGGCATCCCAGGCTGCAGGGGTGGGTTGGGGTTGGGTGACAGCAAGGACCTTCATCCTTGTCAAGCTCACCCACCCAGACCTTCTGCCTCTTTAGCCTCCTCTTTCTCTCTCTCCCCTTCTTCCTCCACACTCTGCCTTGCTTTCCAGACAGCCAGTCTCTGTTCCTTCTCCCTCTGCTTCCAGCCCTCACCTCGCCCTCCTGCTCTGAGCTTCCCCATCCCTTGGTCCTCAGCTTCCCCTCCAGCCCATGCCTGGGCCTCCCCCTGTGCAGTGCCCACCCTCTCATGACGTCTCTGGCCACTGTCTTCCAGGTCACCCAGACCCCAGGCCACATATGTGAACGGCGGCCTCCCAACCACACAAAACATCAAGCAGGAGTCTCTGCCCGACTTCCAGGCCATGGCAGAGGCCCGCACACCCCTGTCTGCCCACTGCCGGGCCCCACCAGCCACTGGCCTCCACACAGACCTGGACCTGCCGGGCCGAGGCCTCGCCAACCCCGCACCTTCCTGCTACCTTCTTGGCAGCGAGCCCAGCTCTGGCCTGGGCCCCCAGCCTGAGGCCCACCTCCCCGAGGGCAGCCTGAAGCACTGCTGCCTCTTGGGACTGCCCCCAACCTCCTCAGCCTCCTCCTCACCCTGTGCCTCCTCTGACATCACCCCCATCATCCGCTCCTCCCAGACGGCTCTGGTCACCTGTGTAAATGGACTCCGGAGCCCCCCTCTGCCGGGAGACCTGGGGGGCCCTCCCAAGCGGGCCCGCCCTGGCTCTGCATCCACTGAGAGCCATGAGGGCAGCTTGCGACTTGAAGCCTGCCGGAAGGGGGGCTTCCTGAAGCAGGAGCCTGCAGACGAATTCTCAGAGCTCTTTGGGCCTCACCAGCAGGGCCTGCCACCCCCCTACCCCCTGCCTCAGTTGCCACCTGGCCCAGGCCTTGGAGGCCTGGGGCTGGGCCTGGCCAGCGGGGCAGTGGCTGGGCAGCAGACATGCCGCTGGGTGGACTGCTGTGCAGCCTACGAGCAGCAGGAGGAGCTGGTGCGGCACATCGAGAAGAGCCACATCGACCAGCGCAAGGGCGAGGACTTCACCTGCTTCTGGGCTGGCTGTGTGCGCCGCTACAAGCCCTTCAATGCCCGCTACAAGCTGCTCATCCACATGAGGGTGCACTCGGGCGAGAAGCCCAACAAATGCATGGTGAGTTCCTACTGGCCGCCAGGCCTCGCCCCAACCTGGCAGGCAGAGCAGCAACACCTCGCTGCCCTGTGAGACCACCTGGGGCTCCTTACCTGGGGCTGGCTGAGATCCCTGTGGCTGAGGAGGGAAGGACCAATGCTGTGGATGTGGCCACTGCTCAACACGGTCAGTGCCCCAGCACTGGGAACCTTGGCAGAGGGGCCCCTCAGACTCACCAGGTGCCCCATCCCCCACTGTGAGGCATTAAATGTGCCTTAGCATGACACAGGGCCTCATGCCATGCACATGTGCTCTAGGTCAGGGTAGGCTTGGCCAGCCTTCTCTTTACATGCACGTGCTTCACGTCTTACCTGCTGGTGGCCAAATGAGGTGTGGAGAACGTGCTCTCCTCCAGCACTGGGCCCTCACCCGGCGTCCTTCCCAGGCAGGCTCCCTGGGCCTTCTGGAGCTGCCTACAGCCTTGGCTTCCACCAGGGAGCACTGGGTCAGGCACTCGGCTTGAGAGCTGTGGGTCCCCAGGGCACGCTTTGGGGCAGGGCAAGGGTTTATAGCTAAGGCCCTGGGTAGTACCAGCAGTATCCTGGTTGGGCTTGAGACAGAGGTTTCTAGGGGGAGAGACAGAAGGATGAGTGTGCATGCACACACACATGCATTAGCTGTAGGCACCCAGGCCTCCAGCCCTTCTGACTGGCCATTTCTGTGTTCTGCTCGTGCTGTGGTAGGACTCTGTATCAGAGGCTGGGAGCGTGGTCTTACTCCCTGGTATCCTCAGCCTGATCTCTGTGTCTGCCCCCAAGGTCCAGCTGGCCTACCAGGAGAGGCGCCTGCCTGGGAATGGCAGGGTGGGCCTTGGTGTATTTGCATGATGAGAACCGTGGGCCTCCAAGGCCACTGCTCCGTCTACCCAGCCTTCGGGGCAGCGGCACATCTGGTCTGCAGGGGCCAGTGTTGTAGCCAAGGTCAAGTTCTTTTACACGCCCACACTGACCCTGTTGCCGGGCCCCTCCTCATGGAGCATTCAGTCTGGGAAGGCCTACTGTCCTCACTCAGAGCCCAGGGTGACATATGTAGAGGCTAGGAAAGAGGCAGGAACCTCTGGCAACAAGTAGCCTAAACTCTACCCTCCTGGGGCAAGGTGCTAACCCTCGGGGCCCTGCCTGCCTGTGGAGCTGTGAGCTGGGCATCTGACAGGATGAGCTTCTGCAACTTCCAGAAGGCTGGGTCTTGAAGGAGGAGAAGGAGTTCACTTTGTATACAAGTGAGCAGTGATGAATGGCCTGTGCCAAGGGGAGGCAGGGGGACGGAACCTGTGGTTGGCGTCCTGGTGTGTGGAGGGGCGGTGGGGAGAGGCTGCACTGAGCAGGCTGAGAATTTGACTTTGTCCTGTGCCTTTGGCTGAGAGGATACTAGAGGGAGGGCTGGTGGCTGGGCCAGCCCTGGGCATGCCCTGGTTCATTTGGGGTCTTTTAGGTGACCCTCCCAGGAAGGAGATGACCAACAGACAGAGCCTGCAGTCCAGGCCAGGCCTCCTAGAACATGGATGTGCCCATCTCTCCCTGAGTGGAGCCAACAGCCACTGAGCCACAGTCCTTCATGCCCTTTCTCCTGTTTGTGAGCTCATGGGCGTCTGGGGGGCCTGGGAGGAGGCTGCGTGGCCCGAATGACCCTCGACATGGGTCAGTGGGCTTTTCACAGTGGGGCTTCTGTGTGGAATCAGCATCTGGGAGTGTCCATGTTGGACGTTAGGGATTTTGGAGAGGATCTAGGCTTCCCATGCCCGTTTTCTAGCTTGGGCAGTGGAGGCCCAGTGAGGGGTCAGGGCCCAGGTTACTCACGCAGTCTCATGATCTCTCCTGGGCCAGCCTGCCAGCACCTCATTTCATTCCACAGACTCCACAGGACACTGGCTACACCTGGCTCATGCCTGGCCCTAGGACCCAGACCTGGACCTGCCACGGTCTTTGCCCGGGGGACACTTGTACTCAGGGATGGGTGGGAGATCAGTGACAGGTCCTGGGATGGAATTTGCATAGGCTCAGGAGGGGAGGCCCAGAAGGACTTCATGAAGGAGGTGATGTCTGAGCCATGTCTACACTAACCTATGATTGCATCTAATCTGTATGAGTTCTGTAAAACCAAGCAGAAACATCAGGTTCAGCAGGGTCTGGCTGGCCTCCCTCTTGTTCCTGTGAGAACACTTGGTCTTGCCTGTTGGGGGTTTAGGATTATGGTGGTGATCATACTAGCAAGCAGCTTCTGAGTGCTGACTGTGCGCAGGTGCTCCTCTAAGTGATAACTCCGTGTGGTCCTCAACACGACCCTGTGGGGTAGACACTGTTAACCCCCATTTTGCAGATGAGGAAACTGAGGCTCAGAAATATTGCGTAATTTGCCCCAGGTCACACAGCTAGTTGGAGACAAACAATCACAACAGCAACAATAATAATAGAGGCTCAGAATAGCAACAGTTAACAATAATAAAAGTTACTTGCCCATGGTTACACAACTAGTAACCACTGGATTGGAATTTGAACCTACATGTCTCTAAACTCTAATGCTTTTGTTTGTGTAGATCTTCTGCTAAACTGGTTATTCTCTGGGGTCTTAGGGCAGCCCTGCTGGGTGCCGCCGTCTGGAGCCGGCAGCAGTGCTCTCCTCAGCACCTCCCCTGTGCCCCTCCTGCCTGCCGCCGGGTGGGTAACCCAGGGCAAGGGGTGGGCCCCAACCCACACCCAGATAAATAAAATCTCCCTTCCCTGTAAAATTATTAATTTCTCATGACAGGCCTCGGCTACCATGCACTGTAATAGACAAAGGAATTTTGGACCCAGAGCCTCTGGAGAACAGGAAATAGATGAGACATTTTGATTGAAGAGTAAATGGCCCACTAAAATAGCAGTTAATCCTTTTATTATCTTTCCAGCAGCCGTTTCCACAGTTCTTTCATGAGGTAAGCCTCTCCCCACCCCGTCCAACTGTAGTACTCCCGTCCTTGCAGCTGGTTTAAATTTA
Source organism: Daubentonia madagascariensis (assembly GCA_023783475.1). Taxonomy (NCBI): domain Eukaryota; kingdom Metazoa; phylum Chordata; class Mammalia; order Primates; family Daubentoniidae; genus Daubentonia; species Daubentonia madagascariensis. The sequence continues at coordinate 5,538,232 of JAKFHU010001129.1, forward strand.
GCCTGTGGAGCCTCTGCTCCGGCACCAGGCAGGCCTCGCTGTGCCGAGAGGAGCCCAGCTCCCCTCTGCCCGGGCAGTGCGGTCCTCAGGCCAGGCCTGGGACCGGGACTCTCCGGCAACCCCCCCTCTGCCCCGTAAACTGCACCATCCGCCCCCACCCTGTCCTCCACACGGCCCATCCACGCTGTCCAGAGGAAGCTCCCTAATCTCTTTGCAATATCCTGTTATGTTTCTTACGTTGCCTGAGTTGTCTTAGCCTTATTAAATGTGGGGCTTCATCCGTGTTACGATAACAAGGTGACGCGTCCAACCCAAATACTGACGCGTCGCCTCGAAGACGTTAACTTTGAAAAGATTAATTTCATGCTTTCTTAGGTTGGTTCTCCCAGACAGCCGGAATTCTGATTGTCTGAGACCACAGAAATTAGCAGACTGTGTAGCTTGCTTTTCTCCACATCAAGAAAAAGAGAGGCAGAGCAAAAAAAAGGAAAATTTCTCATAACAATGCCATTTTCTACCTGGGGTTTTATAAAATAGCAGTAGTAGAGAGAAGAACCCCTCCCTCACCTTTGTGGAGAGTTTTACCAAAGCTGTGAGCACAGCCTGGAAGGCATGTGCAGAGGTGAAGAGCCCAGCTCTGGAGTCCCACGGACCTGGGTCCCAGCCTGGTCTGCCACTTGCCAGCTGTGTGACCTGCCCTATCTGAACTGTGGCATACTCGATTGTAAAAATGGGGCAGTGATAGTACTTGCCTTTCAGGGTTGTTGTGATTAGGGTTAAAAGAGGTGACAAGGGAAAGTGCTTGGCTAATTCTCTTCTTCCCCATCACACTCTTTCACAATGATCTTAGGAGGTGTGTACAGTAGCTCTAGGGGTTAGGACAGGATCATTTTATCTGTTTTACAGATGATGAAACTGAGGCTCTAAAGAGCCAGTCAGTGGGGCCTGGACTCGAGGTGGGCTGAATGCAGCCGCCTTCACTGTCAGTGAAGTGGGCAGGGCAGTCATGCCAGCAGGTGCCTCTGTGGAGGCAGTTCACTAGCCTTGCTGCCCAATGTCTGCCAGGGATCCCTGATTCTTAGCATCTTGTTCATTCATTGTCACTTGCAGATCATCTGCTCTGAGCCAGACTGTGTCTGTACAGGGTGCCTGGGGCTGGAACAGGGGCAGCTGGCCCAACTGAGGGAGGAGGCTCCATCACAGGACCTCCAGCCCTGACAAGCACCTGGGGTCTCAGGGCTGGGTTTTCACTGGACCCAGGTTCCTCTGGCGACTGCAGCTGCACTGGCCACTGGTCTCCATCCCTTATGCCCCTCTCCACTATTTGCCAGTCTGTCCCAGGTGCTTTTGAACCTGGGACCAGGGAAATACATCTGGCCAAAAGCTGAGTATTATCGACTGGCCCTAACTGGACGAGGAACTCAGAGCACCAGCCACCCCACTGGACCTCCTGTGAGGGCCTTGCCCACCTCCCAGCCTGCTCCCAGCTTACTCTCTTCCCCGTAATCCTGGGGCTTCTGGCTTCCCCTGTTAGCCTTGCCCCAACCCTCTTGCTGACCACCCCCTAAAGAAACAAAACCCTGGGTGCTGGGAGGGTGGGGGTGGTAAAGGGAGTTGTTCTTTACTGAGAGATTCAGAGATTCTTTCATCCTGGCTTAGTGCTAGCCATTCCCCATTCCATCTTGACAACAGCCCTGGTCAGAACTCTGAGGCCCAGGGAGGCTAAATCACTTCCCAGATCACACAGTCTGTCACGTGGCAGGAGACAGATACCGGCCACATCTGCTGACCTACCCAGCCAGTCTCTCTCAAGAATCTGAGAGAGGCTTGATTGAGGTTCTGGGCTCATATCCTGTGGGATGTCCTGAGGGAGAAGAGGATCAATATGTTCTGAGACATACTGTGTCCAGCCATGAATTACCATGCCCATTCTGTAGAAGAAGCAGCTCTGTGTTGCTGCTGTTCAAAGGCAAAATGGCTTGTTTTGTATCACCTGGCTCAGCTGCTTAGACCATTCCACAGGCCATGCTGCCTCCCACCCATCCCTCTTTGCCCAGCCTCTCCTTTCAGCAGAACAGAGTGACCTCTGTGCTTTCCACATTGCAGTGGGTGGAGTCCCCGGACATCTGCTCCCTGCCCCCATGTCCTGAGACCAGCCCTGTGGGTTTGGGCATGTTTCTAGGCCAGCAGACACCCCTGACTCATCCAGCATCTGAGGCTCATCCCAGGGAATTGCCCAGGAGCCTGCAGTGTCTGAGCACGCAGGTCTGCCAGTCCATCCCTATCACGTGCAGACAGAAGGTGGGGAAGACAGACCCAGAGAGGGTGGTCAGGGGTCCAGGATTGCACAGCAAATGGGCGTCAGTGGGCAGGGAAGGTTTCCTAAAGGGGCTGGTAACCAGAAGCTGGGGAAGGTTTCGATTCTGGGAAAGTGGCCCTCAAATGAGGAAAGCATCATTGCTCTGAAACACTTGCCTCACTTGGGCGAGGCTCTCCTGTGTGCCAGGCCTCGTGCTGGGAGCTGGGGGTCCAGAGATGAAGATGATGTGATGCGAGGCTTCTGGCATTGTGGGAAGAATGCTGCCTTTGAACCCTGCGATATTATTACTGGGCAAAGGAGGGAGGGGAGCCAGGAGCGGAGGAATTGAGGCCTGGCTGTGTAACCTTGTCCAAGTCGGTCAAGGGGCACGGGAATGTTATTGAAACACTTGTTGGGTGCTTTTCAATTTATATAGAGCTTCCATGTGCATGATCTCAGCCCTCAGAACATTACTGGAGACTGGAATTATTATCCCCATTTTACAGAAGCAGAGAGGGCAGTCCAGTTCAGGCTCAAGTTCAGGTTTCAAGTGCATCATGGGGTTAGTTTGAACCCAGGTTTCTGCTTGACTCCAGAGACTGTATGCTAGCCAAGACCCCAAGCCACCTCCCAGGCAGAGAATCATCAGCCTGTTTACAAATATCGAGAGAACATCCAGATCTGAAACCCATTCAGCAAGCTGTCACTGGGCACCTCCTGTGTGCCCCCTGGCTGGGTCTTGGGGTCACAGAAGGGAATCAAACCCGGCCTGGCCTTGAGGAGCCCATAGTCAGGAGAGGAAACTGATGAATATTTGCATGTAACTAGTTTTCTCAAGAAGCCAGCGACCAGTCTTCTTGGGAGCCTGTTGCCTGCTGACTTGATGGGTCTTTAGTTCTGTTGTGGTGTAGAGAGCACCTCATGGGTTTAGGAGTAAGACATTTCATCTTCTTTAAAATAAATAAGTCACCTGAAAACAAGTTCCCTCCCTGGAGGCTGGGGTTTCTGGTCAGATTGAAAAGCTGCAAAATGGAACATGTTTTAAAACCTTTGCCCTGGTGCATCTGCTGTAAATGAGCCCAGGGAGGCCAAGCTGGTCCAACCAGGTCAGGGCGCCAAGTTCACCCTCGCCTTGCCTCATTCCAGGGTGGGGAAGGGTCTGGGTAGGAAAACTGTTTTGGGCAAAGCCTGCATGTTGGCATCCACAAGTGCCCTCATTAGCGATCCTTCCTGGGATCGTGTCAGTTCTTGTGTCTACCCTCGTTATTAGATGGGGAAGCCAAAGCCCAGGGAGAGGGCATCATGGCCCAGTGTCGCCCAGGGAGTTAACAGTAGCCCTGGGATGCCTGCTTTATTTCTCCCTGCCCCGAAGCTTCCTATCCTCCTAAACTCCTAGACAGTCTTTGCATTCTCTGGGTTTTTTAAATCCTTGGGGTCTTGGCTTTTGCTGGTCCCTCTGTCTGGAATGCCTTTCCCAGCCTGGCTAACTCCTACCCATCCTTCACAACCCCAGCCCGTGCTGCCTCCTCAGTTTCCCCCTTCTCTGTGCCTCCTGTTCTCCCAATATGTGTCACCTCATGTTTAAGTGTTTCCTGGTATTGCACAGTGTCTTGGGGACCATATGCCCTTTGGTGCCTAGCCTGGCCTTGGTGGAGCTGAGCCCACTCCCTGGGACAGAGGCTCTGCCCTGTGGTCGTCCTGCCTCTCTGCTCCAAGGCTGTCTCTCTGCTCCAAGGCTATGTGAGGTTGCCTGGGCATGGTCCTCCTGAGCAGTTTCCTGTGAAGTCACAACATTGGCGGGACCTTAAAGATTGTCACATCCACCCTCTAATCTGGTGCTTGAAGATTTTCTGTAAGAAAGCCTGCATTTGAAACCTGACTTTGCTACTTCTCTGCCTGTGATGGTGTGCAGTTATAACTTGACTTCAATAAGCCTTAGTTTCCCTACTTATAAAAGGAGTCTTGTGAGGCTTCGATGAGAAACTAGACCATGGCGCACAGTAAGTGTACAAGAGATGGTGCTGACTGTTCTCTGGAAAACTTGCATTAGGTAAAGAGAAGGGGAAAGTCTAAAATGGATAATGGCTGTCCAGTCATGAATGTCCCCAAAGAAACAGAAAAGGCCATTGGAAGTGCCAGCTCTGCCATGGACTGGCTCTGTGACCTTGGATGAGTCACTTGGCTGTGCTGAACCTCAGTTTGCTGAGCTGTGAAATGGGATAATGTGTCACACTCAGAGGTCACAGTAGACTGTGTTCACAGGGGCCCAACAGATGCTAATGCCCTTTCCTCTCTCGAGCCCAAGGTTTAGCTCCACAGAGCTTGGCTTATATTGGGATGTTTTCCTCCCTCCCCTAGTTTTTAAAAATCAAACCCAGGGGGCTTAAAAAGGAGAGGTTTCCTGAATGCCAGTGTCCTTCCAGTTCTCTAGCCTTGCAATCAGGTCAGAGCTCTGAGGGCCCCCTTTAGCCACTGTGCAGAGGGGAGACTGAGGCCCTAGCTGTAAATAACTCACCTGGAGGCAGGCAGGGGGACTAGGGATAGATGGAGTTGGAAACTCATCCCAGCTCTGCTGCTCACTAGCTGTGCAATGTGGACAAGGCACTTCATTCCAGAGTCTCAGTTTATGGGTCTATAAAGTGGGAGCTGTGACATTTCTCCAAGAAGAGGCTCTGTGAGGGATGGAGGGGCATTGTTGCCCCAGTCGGTGCCACTGGGCTCAAGCTGAGTTCCTGACTCCCAGTCCAGTGCTCCTGCCTGCAGCTGCACCTCTGAGTACAGAGAGGGCCCTCTCATAGGTGTGTTCCTCGCGGTTGGATTCTCCATCAGGAACAGGACTGCTTAGCCACATGCTCCCCAAGTGTAGTTTCTGGCCCATAGGCCCCTGCCTGCAACTCTCCTGGACTCCTTCCCTGCCCCATGCCCACCCTCAACCCCCGCTCTGGCCCACCCTCATTCCCCACCCTCACCCCTACCTTGTCTCCATCCCTGAGCCCCCCTTCCCATCTTAGATTCTGAGCCAGGAATTGGTGAGTCAGAGTGGACCAGTGGCTGAGTGCACGGGATAACCACTGGGGTTCAAACCCCTGCTTAGCCAGCTGTGAGATGTCAAAACAAGTCATGTGGCTGCTCTGAGCCTCAGCTTCCTGTCTGTGGAGGGGAGAGTATTGTGAGAATTAAATGAGATCATATATGTGGGGCACTTACCTCATGCCTGGTGCATATTAGGTACTTAAAAACAGGAGCCCTTTTTCTTCTTCTTCTTTTTTGAAGTCATCAAACCCAAGCCCTCTCAGAGGTGAGAATTCCTGGCATCACTGAACTTGAGGGAATAGGAATGCTGGCCAAGTTTTGTGAGCCCAATATTGCTTTATGGAATATGAAAAAAATTAAGGATTAAAAAACCACAATTCTCTGAATTGAATTTAAAATAATAAAAGAAAAAAGCTTTTGAATTTAATGTAAATGAGATTGAAATGATCCTCTTATTGGAATGAGAAAGTCAGATAAAATCAACAGGGACTCTAAGAAAGTGTCCAGACCATGTTTTCTGAGAGGGACATCTTGGAAATGGTAAACTTCATGACTGAGCACTAATAGGCTCTGTCTCCGCTGGACGGCAGATGGGTTGTCCAGAGCTGGCTTCACATGCCTCGCTTGGACAGCTGGCGCCACAGACCTCAGCGTCTTGTCCTTATCTGTTAAATGGGTGATGGGCCAGATGACCCTGAAGGTCTTGGCCACCTTGACCACCGAGACCCAGGATGCTCAGAAGGGGTGAAGTCTGTTGAGTCCTTACCTGTGCCCCTCCCTTGGGGAGAGCCTGGGACTAATCTGTATCCACCACCCCCCAACCTTTCAACACAGCTGTATTGACACCAACACTGTGCCAGGTCTGATGCACTGTCGAAGGAGGAATGGTCTGCTGGCAAGGGAATTAACCAGATGCCTCAGAGACACAGGTGGGAGAAGGCTTCCCCTGGGATGTCATGAGAGCTGGACTTTGACAGGTGGGTAGGAGTTTTCTAGGTAGAGACCATGAGGAAAGGCATTACAGGGCAAGGGAACAGCACGTGCAAAAGTTTTGAGATGTGGCTTTTTGTTTTTGAGACAACATCTCACTTTGTAACCCCAGCTCGAGTGCAGTGACATCATCATAGCTCACTGCAACGTCAAACTCCGGGGCTGAAGCGATCCTCCTGCCTCAGCCTCCCGAGTAGCTGGGACTACAGGTGCACGCCACCACGCCTGGCTAATTTTTCTGTTGTTTTGTAGAGACCAGGTCTTCCTCTTACTCAGGCTGGTCTCGAACTCCTGAGCTCAAGCGAGCCTCCTGCCTCGGCCTCCCAGAGTGATAGGATTACAGGCCTGAGCCACTGAGCTTGGCCGAGATGTGACAGTCTTGATCCTTGCGGGGAGCATAGATGTACTCTTGCACTTGGAGGGAGTTACATGCATGGGGGTTGGGGGCAGAATGGCAGTTGGAATTGGGCCTTAAAGGGCCTCAAAGTCCAGTATGAGGAACTTGGACTCTACCCTGAGGGCAGTGGAGAGAGTTGTGGGAGGGTTCTAAGCAAGAGAGTGACAGGATCAGAGTTAACATTTAGAGTGTTGGTAGTGTGACAGGTACACAGCAGGGGCGGGGACTGTTTACAGATGAGGACATCGAGGCCCAGGAAGGAAAATCAATCCACATCTGGAGCCCTCTTCCCCACATCCACTGGCGTAGCCTGGGTCAGACCATGCCACCAGACAGCAGGGCTTGGCTATCACCCAGCACCTGGACACTAATGGGCCAGGCCAGGTCAACCCAGTGAACCATGCCAAGGCAGAGCGTCTACACAGGGTTGGGTAATAGAGCTCAGTCCCCCTTTGGAAGCTGTGTCCAGCACATTTACCAGTGGGAAACAGAAAAGGCATTTCCCATAATGTGGTTCCGTAAAGTTTGCACAACTGCTCTTTGTTTTCCGTCAGTCTCCACAATAAATCTTCCTCCACTGCCAGGACTGGGGCCCCCTGGTCTGTAAGTGATTAGGGCGCTGACTTGCGCAGCTCCGCCTCCTCACAGTGCATTCTTCTGACGTGGGCAATGATAAAATGAGAGTCTGTCACTGAGACTCTGTTGCCTTGCAGGTAGCAACTTCCAAATGGCTGGAGGTGGCTGCCTGTTGGAAGGCAGCCTGCTCTTGCCCGCTCTATGTGTCCACCCATAGCCTTCCTTGATAAGTCTGCCATGGTGGGGCATAAGCTCAGAGAGCAGACGGACAGTGTGGTACTGGGCTGGACATTTCCTGGGGATGAGATAATGGGACCAGAGGTCTCTGCAGGACTGTGAATTTTGCGGGGCAAGACTGGGAAGTCTCTGCCAGGCACGGAGCTAGGCTGGCGCCCAGTGAGTGTCTGTTCAACTGATGAACCATGTGCCAGCCTCTTTATTTCATCACATCCAAAAAGCACAGGATTTTTGAGCTCAAAGTAATACTTGCGCCTTCCTAGTGCATGGCCAGGCCCTGGGCAGGGATGTAGAGTGTTGATGGTAGTTCCTGTGCTCAGGGAATGCATAGACAGTGGTGGGACCCCCCTTTTACAGTGGGTCACTGAAATCCACAGAGTGGAAGCTGCCTGGCCAGTGTCACATCTGGGACTCCACCTCATGTCCCTGCTCTCTGCCCCATGATCTTCCCACTACCACAGTTGCCTTTCACATTTAACCGTGAGTTTATGCTTCCCAGCATCTGCCGAACCCCAAGTTTTGGCAGCTGTTTGGACTACAGGGTCATTTCTGACAGGCTTAGTCACCAATGAACATGACAGTGATTGGAGCTCGAAAGAGTTTGGCCATAGGCAGAAAAATGAGTCTACTGTGCTTCAGATACTTCCTTAAGATCCCCACCACCCCGCTGCCTGCCGTTCCTCCCTGTAGGCACCCGGGCAGGAGAAGGTGGCTCACCGAGGCCAACTGCTTGGGTTTGTACTTTTGCTGTTTGCAGATGTGGAAACTGAGGCCTGTGGAGAGGATTTGGCTCATTGAAGATCACAGAGCAAAAGAACCCAAGCTCAACGTCCTTTTCTCCCAGCCAGTGTGCTGCCCATTGGACAGAGCCCCCATCTGTTGAGTGCCTACCATATGCTGGCCCCATGTTGACAGGGCTTATGTGTGCTGCCTCCCACATTCCCAAAGAACACTGGCTGGTGGGTGTGTGCACTGGGGAGGAAACTTCCAAGGTTCAGCGTCTCATCCTGTGCCCCTCCCAACCCCTGCCACGCCCTTTGACAGATGGGACCCCTGAGGCCCCGGGCAAGGAGGTGACCTGCTGGAGGTCACACAGTGGGAGATGGCTGGCTGGTGTGCAGATCACACGTGTCAGAATCACCTTCCTTCCCTGATTCATGAAGCACTACCTGGCAGGCTGCAGGGAGACTTTAACCAGCGGTGGGTTTCAAACATCATACCTCCTTACGTGCAATAACTGAGTGCTGTGGATGTTAAGCTCGGCATGTGCAACGACCCACAAAGGCATGCACCACCATGAGCTCTTTGCTTCCCCTGCCTTCCTCTGCCCCTTCCTTTCTTCGTTAACATGGAGCCACCTGACCCATGGGGTCTCAGTTTCTCCGTGTGTGATGAGAACTTGGAATAGATGAAGTTGGAAACCCTCCTAGGTCTCATGACCCTGACTTGGTCCAGGTAGAGGTAGCATGGGCCAGGGGTTCAGAGCGGAGTTCCCTCCCAGCTCTGCCTGTGTGCAAACTGCCTGCGGCTCTGAGAAAGTCACCCACCCCTTTGGGGCCTCAGTTTTCTCATCTATAAGATGGAAGATTCAGACTCCAGGATCCCTAAGATCTTTTGAACACAGACATTCAGATGTCCCATCATTATCTTTCCACATTCCTGGCAGGCCCCGGGGGAGGAGGAAGGAAGGGGAGGACAAGGAGAGCGCAGGTGTGGGGCCCCTGCTGAACTCTCTGGCCCCAGGTCCTCCCACACCCCTCTCTCTTGCTCTGTTCCAGCCACACTGGCCTCCTGGCTGGTCCTCAGACATGCTATGTTCGTACCCACCTCAGGCTTTTTGCATGGCTTTTCCCTCCGCCTAGAGTGCTCTTGCCCCAGCCAGACCTCTGCTCCATGTCACCTTCTCCAGGAGGCCTTCCCTGACTGCGTGTCTAAAGTAGCACCTTTGGCCACTCTCTGCCCCTTATTCTGCCTGACAGCACGTGATGTGTTTGGCTGTGATCTGTTTCCTCCACTCAAACATAAGCTCCGTGAAGTCTAGATCTTTTTATGTTTTGTTCCCTTTGTGTCTCCAATGCCTCAAATAGTTCCTGATGCACAGTATGTGATCCACAGATATTTGCTAAGTGAACGTTATTGAATGAAAGGGGGAGAGGTTCAGTGGGCAGAAGGGATGAGTGTGCCTGGTAAGGGCCCAGGCGGAGAGTCAGGACTCTTTTCCCATGACATAGGGGGTTCTGCAACAATTCACAGGGTCATGTTGGGGGCTGAGGGGTTGCTGTCCCAGAGCATTTCTGGGTCAGGCTAGCTGGGGTAGTAGGTACACAGTAGGTGCTCAACACTCCCCTCCCTATCCCTGGCCCCATTTCCCTCCCTCTTTCATCTGCAATATCAGGGAAAAGGAGGGGCTGTACCTCCGGTCCACAAGCTCATGGAATGTCAGACCCAGATAAGAACTTAGAAATGATCTTGTGCCATCGCGTTTACAAATGTGGAAACTGAGGCCCAGAGAGGAGGCGTTCTTGTCCAGGTTCCCACGCTGTTTCCACAGCTTGGAAAGAAATTTATAGTCAAGTCCTCCACGTAGTAGATGCTCAGTAATTAGTTGCTGCTGCCGCAGCTGTTTATCATTAATCCGTCTCCACAGATCCTGTTTTTACGACCATGGGCACAGAGGTGGGGCAGGAGTACAATTTTGCATTAATTGACGACAAAAGGACTAACGCAGCCAAGAATGCAGCAGGGGAAATGATGAAACTGTCCAGAAGCAGCTATTCTAAAGTGTGAGGAAGGAAGGAAAGTGGCATTTGTTGAGAATGTGCTCTCCTCCAGATACCAGATTAAGCCCCTGTCCCTGGCTTCTCCGTGTGTCTTTGATGTTGGCATTGCCATCTCATGTCATGGGTGAGCAAGCTGAGGCTCAAGGAGGTTAGCTGGGGTGCCAACAACCTCTGGCCTTCCCTGTCCAGGGTGCCCTCTGTGTCAGCATGAGCTGGTTACTCCCCCGCAGGAGGCATCTTAATTAGTTACTGCAGTTCCTCAAAAGCAGTCACATGTAACTTGGGCTCTTCATTGATTTGGAGCCAAGCCTCCACTTAACCCACCCTGGGGAGGTTTTGCTGTATCCAGATCAGCACCATGAGCCCAAGGCGTCCTCACGCCCCACTCCCTGCCGTCTGTGTGCAGGAAGGTGGCTGGCCTCACAGTCAGGGAAGGCCTGCCGGGCTCAGAGGAGGGGAAAGGCTCAGGCAGCTGCCTGGGCTCCAGCCCTGAGAGGGCGAGGGAACGGGGCAGGGTGGAGGAGCTCTGCGACTCGTGGTGCCTTTGCCTCTGCCAGGGTGGGAGGCACTGTGGGGAGGTCCCACAGCCAGGAAGAGTTGTCATGGGGAATGGAACCCAGGTGAGCCTGCGGGCATACCCACTTCTCAGGAGGGCCTGGGCCCTGCCTTCCAGGCTCCTGCAATACAGGTATTCACTGGACCGTGGCTGGGCATGCCATTCCCTTGTTCTAGTCTCGGTTTACTTACCTCTTCAGTGGGAATGATAATCCTGCCCCATCTGCCTGGGGTTGCTTACCTGCCCTTCACCCCGGACCATCCTAACGACAACCTTGAGTCTTTAGGACCACTGCCCGTCTCCCATGAGAACACTGGGGTGGGGAGTGTCACACGGCGGGTCAGCGGTGAAACCCAGAGTGGGCGGTCGCCCTGCACACCTCTCCCTCTGAGCCCACTGCCGCCTGCCTCCGGGTGTGAGCATATTTCCCAGGCTTGCTCTGCCCCCCACGGCTGCCCCAGCAGTGAGCCCAGCTTGTGTGCAGGGGGTGGGGGAGACACGGTGTGGTCCTGAGGAGCAAGGGCTGCTCCCAGCTCCCGTTGATAGGAACAGAGGGTCTGCCGCCTGCAGTCAACACCTCTGCTGGGAAGTCGGCGGCTCATTGCCAGCCCTTTAATTGTCTCCACATTGTGAACCCAGGAAGGTTTGTCCTGACAACCAATTGGTGAAATCAGCCAGGGCATCCCCCTCCCACAGCCCAAGCAGTGGTTTCAGCCTTTCTAGAGCCGTCTGAGGTGGTTACTAGGATATAAATTAGATTCACCTGGCAAGGCCCCACCTCCCCTGGCATGTTCCTGAAAATGCTGAACCTGCTCCCTTTGCATCTGTCAAGGAGAGAAGCATGGGGTAGGCCTGGGCCCCAGGGAGCCGGTCAGGGAGAGGTAGGAGCGTCCAGTCCCCACTGGTGAGGGGGGTAAGCGAGCAGGGCCTCATCACGACGTTCTTGGGCCCTAGCACTTTTGCCTTCAGGCCACTTCTTCCATAAAAAGTGTTAAAAATTATATTTTATGACAGCATTGGTATAAGGACAAACATATTAATGTTATGTGTTAAAGCATTTTCTTTGATCTAAAAGTTTATTTTTCCCAATCTTAAATTAAAACATTTCCGTGGGTCCCTAGGAGTACTGTGGATGCTAGGTACTGTGCCTGCTATGCCTAGTGGGTAAGTGAGCCCTGAAAGGAAGGCTCAGAGGCTGGGGGTGCTTGCAGTACAGTCCATACTTTACATCACCCCTTCCCTTCTCTGGGCTTCAGTTTCATCCTCTGCAAAAAGGGGTAGGTGGAGGAAACACCAGAAAATCCTGCTGTGATGTTCTAGTCTGTTCTCTTCTCTTCCATTCAATTTTGTTTCTTATCATTGAGTTCTTATCTTCCATTAAGAATTCATGGGTATTTACAATAAAAGATTTATGTGCAGCTAAATTGACATCGTTTAGAGAAAAGGACATAAGTACATGGAAAACCTAAGCTTATTTAATTATTGTGATTGAATTATATATTTTCTTGGAGCTTCCTGATAGCCAAGGCAAAGAGGGCAACTTATTGAATTACAGGATTCTTTTTGTCTGGGAAAGGAAGCAGACCAGCCAGTTTGTTTGTTGGGGGGCAGTTTTTTCTGGATACTAAATCCTTGTGAGGCCTTGGTGAGAAGCAAATAAGCTGATGGCTGGAGGAAGGCTGCACAAATGAGAGTGTTCATTATTACCACGATGATAATACAGTGTCACTGAACAAAACGATAGCCCTTATTTTCACAATTCACTATGGTAATGTTCTTTGGGAAAAGCCAAGGGCAAGTAAATGCTGGCAGTGAAGATGCTTGTGTCCTAGTCTAGGTAGTGCTCTTAGTCTGTCCATGCATTGGCCCTCTGAGGTCAGTGTCATTATCCCCACTTTATAGACAAGGACATTGAGGCTCAGAGCAGTTAAGTAACTTGTCCTCAGTCACCCAGTGGGACCTGACTTCAGGCTTCTGTGGCAAGCAGCCTCTCTTTGCAGACTTCAGGGTTCAGTCTATTACTTGGGACTGCTGCAGTCCCTTCCTCAAGCAATGTATAGCCTAGGGACCCTATGGATCTTAAAAAGAAGTGGGCAACACTGTGTGATACCTGCTTTGATGGGGTACTCAGGGGTGATGGGGCCTAGGAGAAGGAGCAGTGATCGGCCTGGGCTGGGGGTGGAGGGAGTCAGAATAGCATCTTGGGGGAGAGGAAATAGAGTGTCTCAGGAGAAGCACTAGCATAGCACAGGCCAGGAGGTGCGATAAGGAAACCCAGATTGGGGTGGTGACAGAGGAGGAGGGAAGCTGCTACCTGCCAGGTTTCTTAGTTACAAGCAGCAGAAACCAACTCTACCATCATGAGCCTGCATCTTGGAACTTATTGGCAGGCTCTTGGAACCTTGGACTCTCTGTCTAAGGGAGGAGGACCAGACTGAAGACAGGCTTGATCCCAGGCCCCAGAGGTCTACAGGCAAGGGGCCTACCCAGATGCCATGGCAGGACCCTCACTTCCTTGGCCCCTGTCACAGGGTGTCCCATTGACCAGACCTTTCTCTGCCCCCAGCTGAGGGGGCTGGCCCCTCCCTGTGGGAGGTGTAGGAGGTCTTCCCTGTTCACACCTTCACTTCCCACACCGAGGGATTGACTCTCCACTGTGGGGAAACCAGGCACATTTGTCATAAGGGATTGGATCTGAGAGAATCGGGAGGGACCCTGAAGGAGGGGTGGGGACCTGCTGAGCACAGGGGTGAGGGGGAGCCCCCCTGGGGCCCACATGCCAGCCTGGCTTCGTGAGCAGGGCCTGGGGAGGAAGGTGTGACTTGGTTTGGGGCATGCCAAGTAGGGAGGTGCCTTGTTGAGTCACGGGTGCAGCAAGGGCAGTGTGGGGATGATTTAGGGTGTCCTTTCCCAGTGGACCACTGGACCATGCAGGAGTCGGGTCACTTTGGTGGAGCCTTGCCACCATCCCCAGCCCAGAACAGCTCCTGCTCGTATACAGCTGTGTTCACGTGTGTTCTTTCATTCGCTCATTCGTGCATTCATTCATTCCTCACCAAACACCTGCTCTGTGCTCTGCCTTGTGCTATATATTGGCCACAGAATGAGGAATCCTGGCCTGGAAATGCTCACAGTCTAGACAGGGAGACACACTCATGACCCGAGTTACACAACCATAGCATAGATGCCCTGGAGGAAAATGAACAGGAGCTCAGAGTAGGGGACCTAACCCAGGGTAGGGACCTTGCAGGAGGGAAGCTGGGTATGAGTTATCCAGGCACACAAGAGTGGGAAGGGCGTCCCAGGAGAGGGAATAGCATGAAAGGCTTGGAGGCGAGAGCCGCGAGTGGCCCAGAACACGGAGTGGTGGAGAGACCTGAAGAGGTGGGCGAGGCCCGGTGACGGAGGACCTTGGTTGTCCGACTGAGAGCTCAGGCTTTGTCCGCAGGGCTGCCGAGACCCGCGGGGGGGTTGGAGCAGGAGGGCATGAGGTGTGTATGAACGTAGATGTGCATGTGCTTCCTGTGCCTCACAAGGGCCAGTATACTCATAGTCATGCCAGGACATTAACTAAAATCTACAGCCCGCTCTTGTTAGCTCACAGGTAATAATTCTAGGAGTTTTTCCAAGAACATAGTTGATGTGTTTGGTTGCCATTTCCCAGGGCTTCATAACCCCTTTTCTCCAGATGTACGTAGGCTGCTGCAGAGCACTGTGCTTGCAAGCAGTGTTCCAACCTGGCCTGTGGGTCCTCTGTGCTGGGCCAGGGCATCCAGTGAGGGCCCAGGTGGGATATTGGGTCCAGAGGGGGCTGCCACTCTGCCTCTGCAGTGATCCCACCGTTGTCGAGAGGGTCCCGGGGAAGGAGCCCGCACTCGGGTGGGGGAAGGCGTCCTCCCCCCAGCGGGCCTGTGGTCAGGCCCTGGCTAAACTCGGCCCTTCTCCCAGCTTTTTACCAAATGTACGTCTAGAACCCACAGCCAGGCAAGAATCACAGTGCTCCTCGTTAATGGTATAGCGGGAACCACAACGTGGCTTGGACGTGAGGGCCAAGCGAGGCTGCTTCCTTTACCCATATTGGGACCAGCAGCCATCAGGAGCCACAGCAACTCCCCAGTCACATGAGGGATGAGGAACTTCCTCCCTGAGGGCTGACTGTGCTATGTGACTGTGGAAAAGTTATTTTACCTTTCTGAAGTTCCCATTTGCACCTCTGCAGAATGGTGTTTAGGTGGGTGTCCTGGAGCAGACCCTAGAGGAGGATTGGTATAGAGGTGACCTCTCACGGGAGACTGAGAGGGGAGTACTGGTACAGTGGCAGTAACGATGCCTGTCTTCTGAGGTGGGAGGGGTTCATTCATTCATTCAACAATCTTATTGAGTACCCAGAATATGCCAGATGACGTGTGAAGTTCTGGGGTCAGAGAGGTGAATAGGACCTGAGGCTGGCCTGCCACCTGGAAGGCAAACTGGGTGGGGCTACTGCAGGGGAAGCTGACCAAAGGCCCAGTGACATCTGGGGAAACAGGCTCAGAGCTGTGCTTGACCAGGGAGGAACTCAGAGACAGACCACAGAGCAGAGGTCAGAGGTGCAAGTGGTCTTAGGGTGGGCGAGTCCTCACCTGGATCCCAGTGTCCTGCTGTCTGAGGCCTAGAGTAGGCTGCAGGAGGGAGCAACTGTGGTCTCTGTTTGCACAAGCTCGCTGGCCTGCAGTAACTGCCGCCCCAATTGTCATTGCCTTGCAATTTGTGCTACAGTTTTGATGGCACAGAATGGAGCAGAAAGTATGCTCTGAACGTCTGTTTATGCTGTTTGTAAGAGAGTCCCTCAGATGCTAGTCTTGCTCAGTGGCCAGGGGGAATTCTGTGGTCTCCAGCATTATCCTGAGCCATCCCCAGGGGACGTGTTCAGGGTAAATGAAGTCAGTTTTTTGGCGGGGGGATAGGGTCTTGCTCTGTTACCCAGGCTGGAGTGCAGTGACACCATCATAGCTCGCTGCAACTTCAAACTCCGGGGCTCCTTCTGCCTCAGCCTCCTGCCTCAGCCTCCCAAGTAGCTGGGACTACAGGCATGCATTACCATGCCTGGCTAATTTTTTTTTCTGTATTTTTTGGGAGACGGGGTCTCGCTATTGCTCAGGCTGGTCTTGAACTCCTGGCCTCAAACAGACCTCCCACTTCAGCCTTTCAAAGTGCTAAAATTATAGGCATGAGCCACCACACCCAGCCCCAAGTCAGTTTTTAGGAAAGTACTGAGCCCTCCTTCCACTAGAGACTCTGACCCTGGCACCCTGGCTTCTGACATTCCTGCGTCTGAGGGCCTGTGTTTGTGTGCTCACCACCATGTCTCTAACTGTGTACATGCATGTGCCTGCATGTTAGTATCCATGGGCACATTTGTATGGTTGCATATGTCTCCATGGATCAGGATGTTGTGTTTGTTCCTATAAGTGTGTTAGTGTGTGACTGTGTAACTACATGTGTGTGGCTCTGTGTGTCTGCACACCTCTGGGTGTCAATACAACATGTGTCTGGGAATGTGGGCTCTATGAGTCTGGAAGGCATCATTCCTCCAGGCCAGGGTGCCCAGAGGAAGCACCAGGAAGAATGGCAGGCTGGATTGGGCCCTAGAGAGTTCTCCCTGCTGTTCTTCACCTATTCTCAAAGTTCAAAGGGTGGAAACTATTGAAACAGGTTTCAGATCCTTACCAGGAAAGACTTTCTAATAGCAGGACCCCAGAGGAGGGAAGAGGGCGGGGGTTCCCATCCCCAAAGTGTGGGAGCTGAGGCTGGCCTGCCACCTGGCAATTGAGTTCAGCAAACAGTCCTTGAAGCTCTTTATTCTGTACCAGGCCTTGCACTGGGCCCTTGAGTTCCAGCCCTCTAGAAGATGGAGATGGACCAGTAAACTGATGGTGAGAACCCTTAAGACTGGTTCCCCAAAAGAATAATAAGAGCTAAAAGCGACTGAGCCCTTAGTGTGCTAGGCACTGTGCTAAACACGCTAACATATTTGAGCTAGGTCCTGTTTTACAAATACAGACTGAAGCCCAAGTGGTGAAGCAGCTTGCCTGGGGTCCCCGCAGCAGGCAGAAGCACAGCCGAGTCAGGAGGCCTTACAGCCACCGGCCCTCCTCCCCTGCTGTAGCTCCAGGTGATGGGGCCAACCAGGGCCTAGAAGAGGCATGTTTCTGTCCCTAGAGCACATGTGTGTCCAAGAGGTGCCTGTGCAGTCCTGCCTACTCCCTGCCTACTCCCTGCCAGCCATCCTCTGAGAACTCTCTAAGAGCCCTCCTCTGGGGCCTGGGGCTGCTGTGGTGCCTGCTGGCAATTCTAATCTACCAGGAATGTAAACGTCCCCTGGCTGCATGGGGGCTGCTGGCCAGGGTGCCACCTGATGCAGTTGCTCCTCTGACAAGGCTAGAAAGAATCACCTGCTGCAGCCCACAGGGGCCTGGGGCACCAGGTAGAGAGGACACCCAGTGTCAGAAGGAGCATTGGATCAGGTGGAAGGGGTGGCCTGGGTCCCTGTCTTGCCAGTGGCTATACTGAGCGAGATTAATAGTAATAATAAAAATAGCAAACACTTAGTGCTTAATACATGCCAGATACTGTGCTACATTAGGATTGGCTCCCAACATCCATAAGGGAGGTGTCACTGTCCCCATTTTACAGATAAATAAATGGAAGTTTAGGGAAGGAAAGAGACTTGTGAAGGTCACACTCTAGGAAGTGGAGACACCAGGATTTGAACTAGTACTGTTTAGCCCCCACAGCCCTTACTTGTGTTTAATTTTTTTTATTGTATCATATTTGATATATTCAAAAGAATACATGGAACTATGTGTGAGTAATAAAGCATAACAAGATGAACATCTGTGAATTTCTGGAACCACTATCCATTTTCTGTTTAGCATTCTTTGCTTTTCTTAATTGGTTTCATCACACATATGTACCCTTAAGCAATGTATTGTTTAGTTTTGCCTGGTTTAAAGGTATGTAAAAGTAGGATCATACTGTATGTGGTCTCTGCAATTTTTTCACTTAATATGTTTTTAAGATTTTATCCATATTATTGTGTGTAGCTAGAATTCATTCACTTTCACAACTGTGTAATATTACATTCTGTGAATAATTCAAACTTTAATCATTCTTTTGTTGATGGACATTTGGGTTTCAGTTTTCTGCCAGTACCAAGCTGGTGTGAACATTGTTGTTCATGTCTCTTTTTGAACCCATGGGACAGTTTCACTAGAATGTGTGCCTAGAAATCAAATTTCTGGGTTAGGGAATATACGATAGTGCCAAATTGTTTTCAAAAGTGGTCGTTCTGCTTTACATTGTACCTATAGTATATAGAAGACCTGTTGTTCTACAATCTCAACAACGTTGGTGCATAACATTGCCAGTCCAGCAGGTATGAAATGGTATCCTGTGGTCTTAGTTTTCATTTAGCTGATTACTAACGAGGTTGAGCACCTTTTCATAGTTTATAGGCCATTCATGTTTCCTCTTCTGTAAAAGGGCCTTTCGCATCCTTTGTCCATTTTTCTATTGGTTGTTTGCCTTTTATTGATTTGTAGGGATTCTTGATATTTTCATATTTTCTGCCAGTTTGTGACTTATATCTTCTCTTTCTTGATGGTGTTTTTTTTTTAATAGAAGCTCGCCATTGTAATGAGTTGAATTTATCAATCAATGAGTTGAATTTATCATTGAATTTATCAATGTTTATATTTTTTGTGTCTGTTTTAAGAAATCCTTCTCTGCCTTGATGTTATAAATAAATCCTCTTGAATCCTAATGGGAGGATTTATTTTTAAATTTTACTCTCACATTTATTTTTCAACCATTGGAATTAGTTAGAGCGTATGGTGTGAGGTAGGAATCCAATTTAATGTTCTTGCATCTGGATATCCAGTTGTTCTGGGTACCACTCATTGGACTGCCCAACTTTTTTCCAGTGATCTGCAGTGCCACCCTGCGTCTCATGCACTTTCTCTGTCTGAGTCTTGTTTCTGGGCACTTCTGTTCCATTAGTCAGTTTTTGTCTCCTTGCACTGATATCACAACACGTTAATTACCGTAGTTTTGTCATAAGTTTTTGCTAATATCTAGTAGGAAAGTTCATCCCCCTACTTCCAGCTCCAGTCTCCTTTAAGTATTCCTTGGCTATTCTTGGGATCTTGTCCTTCCATATAGATTTTAGAATCAACTTTAAAATTTCCATGAAAACCCCTGTTGAGATTTTGATTGGAATTCCATTTCTTCTATAGATCAATTTGGGGAAAAATGAACCTCTTTATGATTGTTAATTCTTCTTGTCTATAATCATGTTCTTTGTTAATGACTTTCTACAATGTTTTGTACTTTTCTCCATACATGTATCTTTCTTTTAAAGATTTATTTGTAAGTTCCTTAGGGTTTTTGTTGCTGTTGTGAATTATATCTCTTTTTAAAATTTTTTTTGGTTTGTTCCTGCTGAATAGAAATGCAGTTCCTTTTTAAATATTTATCTTATACCCAGCCACTTTGCCAAATTCTCTTTTTGTTTTTATTAATTTTTGTATAGATCCTTTTGAGATTTCTATACAGGCTTTCATAGATGGGAATATTGACCGTTTTAGTTTTTCCTTTTCAATTGTTATATTTTTCTTTTATCTTTTTGAGAAGTAACAATGATAGTGGACATTCTTGTCTTACTCCTGATTTTAAATGCTTCCAATGTTTTACCATTAAGTGTAATTAATGTTTTCTGTAGGATTTTTGTAGATATCCTCTATCAGATTAAAGGCATTCTTTTTTTTAATATCATTTATTTTTAGAGCAGTTCTAGGTTCACAGCAAAATGAGTGGAAAGTACATAGAGTTCCCATATACCCGCTACCCCCACACAGGCACAGCCTCCCCAACTGTCAACATTCCACATCAGATTGGTACATTTGTTACAATCAGTGAACCTACATTGATACATCGTTATCACCCAAAGTCCATAGTTTACATTAGGTTTCACTCTTGGTGTTATATATTCTATGGATTTTGACAAAAATATAATGACATATATAAATGTAATGACATATATCCAACCATTATTGTATCATGCAGAATAGTTTCATTGTCCTAAAAATCCTCTGTGCTCTGCCTATTCATCCCTCCTTCCCTTGGCAACTGCTGATCTTTTTACTGTCTCCATAGTTTTTAATTTTCCAGAGTGTCATATAGTTGGAATCATACAATATGTAGCCTTTCAGATTGACTTCTTTCACATAGTAATACGCATTTAAGTTTCTTCCGTGTCTTTTCATGGTTTGATAGCTCATTTCTTTTTAACACTGAGTAATATTCCATTGTCTGGATGCACCACAGTCTATTTATCCATTCACCTACTTAATGACATCTTGGTTGCTTCCAAGTTTTGGCAGTTTTGAATAAAGCTGCTGCAGTTATCTATGTGCAGGTTTTTGTGTGGACATGTTTTCAACTCATGTGGGTAAGCATCAAGGAGTGCAGTTGCTGGATCACATGTTAAGAGTGTGTTTAGTTTTGTAAGAAACTATCTTCCAAAGTGGCTGTACCATTTTGCATTCCTGCCAGCAGTGAATGAGAGTTCCTGTTGCTCCACATCCTCACTGGCAATTGCTGTTGTCAATGTCTGGGATTTTTGCTATTCTAATAGGTGTGTGGTGGTATCTTAGCATTGTTTTAATTTTCAATTCCCTGCTGACATATAATGTTGAACATCTTTTCACATGCTTATTTGCCATCTATGTATCTTATTTTAAAAGATATCTGTTCAGATATTTTGCCTATTTTTGAATCAAGTTTTTTGGTTTTTTATTGTTGAATTTTAAGAATTCCTTGTGTATTTTAGATAACAGTCCTTTATCAGATGTGTCTTTTGCAAATATTTTATCCCAGTCTGTGGCTTGTCTTCTCACTCTCTTGATGATGTCTTTTGCAGAGAAGTTTTTCATTTTAATGAAGACCAGCTTATGAAATATTTCTTTCATGTATCATGCCTTTGGTGGTGTATCTAAAAAGTCATCACCAAACCTAAGGTCACCAAGATTTTCTCCTATGTTATTTTCTAGGTTTATAGTTTTGTGTTTTACATTTTGATCTATAATCCATTTTGAGTTAATTTTTGTGAAGGATGTAAAGTCTGTGTCTAGATTCTTTTTCTTTTTTTTGCATGTGGATGTCCAGTTGTTCCAGCATCATTTGTTGAAAAGACTGTCTTTTCTCCACTGTACCGCTCCTTTGGCAAAGACCGGTTGACCATATTTGTGTGGGCCTATTACTGGTTTCTCCATTCTGTCCCACTGATCTGTCTGTCTGTTCTTTTGCCAATACCAAACTGTGTTGGTTACTGCAGCTTTGTAGGGAGTCTTAAAGTCGGGTAGTGTCAGTCCTCTGACTTCATTGTTCTCCCTCAATGTTGTGCTGGCTATTCTGGGTCTTTTGCCTTTCCATATAAACTTTAGAATTAGTTAATTGGTATCCACAAAATAACTTGCTGGGATTTTGATTGGGATAGCACTGAATCTATAGACCAAGTTGGGAAGAATTTACATCGTGACAATGTCGAGTCTTCTATCTGTGAGCAGGAATCTCTCTATTTATTGAGTTCTTCTTTGATTTCTTTCATCAGAGTTTTGTAGTTTTCCTCATATAGATCTTGTACATATTTTGTTAGATTTATGTCTAAGTAGTTCATCTTTAGGGGGTGCTAATGTAAATGATACTGTGTTTTTAATTTCAAATTCCACTTACTCATTGCTAGTATGTAGGAAAGCAGTTGACTTTTATATATCAACCTTGCAGGTTTATATATCAACCTGCAACCTTGCTGTAATTGCTTATTAGCTCCAGCAGTTTGGGGTTTTCTTGGTCAATTCTTTTGGATTTTCTATGTACATTTCATGTCATCTGTGAACAGTTGTATTTCTTCCTTCCTCATCTGTATATCTTTCATTTCCTTTTCTTGTCTTGTTGCATCAGCTGGGACTTCCAGTGTGACATTGAAAAGGAGTGGTGAGGGGGACATCCTTGCCTTGTTCCAGGTATTCCTTTTTATTCCTAATTTGCTAAGAATTTTAGAATACATGAGTGTTCAATTTTATCAAATACTCTTTCTAAATCTATTGAGGTTATTATACATAGTTTAACTACTTCAATTTGTATATATAATGAGTTAAATTTACAGATTTTTCTGATGTAAAATAATTCTTACATTCTTGGGATCCACCCAACTTGATTATAATATGTTATCTCTACATCAATCAATTCAAGATTTTTGCATCTTTATTTATGAGTGATGTTTGCCTATAGTTCTCATTTCTCATACTTTTCTCATCTGATTTTGATAACAGGGCTTTATTGGTCTTTTAGAATGAGTTGGGGAATATTCCTTTTTTTTTTTTTCTATTCCTTGAAGATTTTGTATACGATTGTGATGATGTGTTCTTTGAACATTTGGTAAAACTTGCCTATAAAACTGTCTTGTCTGAGTCTGGTGTTATCTTTGTGGGAAGATTTTAAACTACTGATCCAATTACTTTAATTGGCATAGAACTATTAAGCATTTCTGTTTCTTCTGAAGTTAGCCCCCCACTCCCCAGGAATTTGTCCTTTTCGTATATGCTTTCAAATTTATTGGCATAAAATCAGTCATAGTGTTCCCTTATTTTTTTTAATCTTTGTTGGATCTGTAGTTATGTTTTTCTTTTTGTTCCTGATATTATTATTTTTTGTGCTTTTTTTTTTTCTTAATTCATTTCACCAGAGGTTTGTCTCTTTTGCTAGTCTTTTCAAGAACGAATTCCTGGCTTTGTTGGTTCTGTCTATTGTATCTTTGTTCCCACTACATTAATTTTTGCCTTTATCTTTATTATCTCCATCCTTTTACATTTTTCGTTTATTTTGCTGTCCCTTTTCTAATTGCTGAAATGGATCTCCTGGCACATTAATTTTTAGCCTTTCTTTTTCTCTGATATAATAATTTGCAAAGTAAAATTCTCTTTTAATGCCACTTTTACTGTATCTCAGAATTTTTGATATGTAGTGTTGGCATTACTGTTGGATTCTAAAAAGTATTACAGATATCTACTAGGATGCTTTGATTGACAGAGTGAGTCCTTAATTTTCCAAAAATAGGGACATTTTTTCCCTTTTTGTTGTTGACTTCTAATTTAATTTCACTATAGTTACAGAACATTATTTATATGATATGAGCCTTTTGACCTAGTGTATGGCAGTTTTTTATAAATGTTCCATATATGCTTGAGAAGAATGTGTATACTCTATTTTTGTTCACTGGATCAAAAGTCTTATGTTATTCAAATTTTCTATAGCTTTATTAATTTTTTCTTTGTTTAACATATTAATAATTGATAGAAACATATTGAAGTCTCCCACTAAGGTGTGGTAAGCTTTGCATTTCTATCATTATCATTAGGTTTCATTGCAACATCATTAGGTTTCTAGAAATTTAAAACTTTTATTATTAGGTAAATCTATCATTAATTTTTTTTGGTTTAAATTCTACTTTATCTAGTATTAATATGGTTATACTAGCTTTGTTTTGGATAGTATTTGCATGGTATATCTTTTTCTATCCTTTAACTTTCAACTTTTTCATGTCCTTATGTTTTAGGCATGTTTATTGTAATTAGTGAATGGGGCATTAATTTGTTTTGTTTTGTTTCTTTAGTTCATTCCGACATGCTCTCTTTTAATTAGAGTTTAGTCCATTTTCAATTACTGTGATTACTAATACATTTGGACATGTTTCTGATATCTTACATTTTGCTTTCTACTTCTGTTTTTTCTATGCTTCCTTTTTTATTTGCTTATTTTGGCTTAGTTTTTTTGTTGTTATTTTGTTTTATTTTGCTTTTTTGATTGATTAAAAGGGTTTTTTTTTTTTTTTTCCTTATTACTTTTCCCCCCTCTGCTGATTGGGAAGTTATACACTGTAATTCCTTTCTCTTAGTGATTACCTTGGAGTTTTTATCATGCATTCTTAACCTAAAAAGGCCTGAAGGTTAATACCTTAGCCCCCTCCCCAAAAATACAAGAAACTTAGGACACTGTCTCTAATGACTTTATCCAAACTTAGGTACTATTGTTGTACAGTATTCTAGTTCTGGCCTTTTGTCAGCTCCATGTATTAATGTCAACGGAAAAGAAGCCAAACTCTGTAAAATAATTTAAAGCAGTTTATTCTGAGCCACATTTGAGGACCATGGCCCGGAGCCACACCCAAGAAGCCTCGAGCAAGTGGACTCGCTGTGGTTGGGTTACAGTTTGGTTTTATACATTTCAGGGAGACAGGGATTATAGGTAGTCATAAGTCAATACATGGAAGGCATACGTTGGTTTGGCCCAAAAAGGTGGGACATCTCAAAGCAGGGGCTTACAAGTCATAGGTGGGTTTAGGGATTCTTTAGTTGACAATTGGCCGAAAGAGTTAGGCTTTGTCTAAAAGACCAGGAGTCAGCGGAAAGGAGTTAAGATAAGGGTTTTCTATCTTTCATGTGATGCTATACCTGAATCAGGTTGGGAAGTAAACCATATTATATTGGGTTAACAAAACCTACATGAGATTTTATCATTTGTAGGTGTGACTCACCAGGCCCCCTTAGAAAGGAATCTGGGCAAAAGAAAAAAATCAGAGTTTAGTCTTCATTAGCATTATCATTTTATAAAACAGTGTTCGTTTAACTCTCCCTACATGTTTGCAAATTTATTTGCACATCATTAGTTCTTATACATTTTACACCTTCCTTCTGGGATCATTTTCCTTCTTCCAGAAGTTCATCCTTTAGAAGTTCATTGAGTAAGGTGCTCTGTCACCCCTGTTTTGAAAGATAGTTTTTGGGGGTACCTACTTCTAGTTTGGCAGTTATTTTCTCTCAGCACTTTGAAAATATTCTTCCATTTCCTCTAGCTTCCATTTTGTTGCAGAGAAACCAGTTGATCTAATTGTCATTGTTTGTGGGTCATCTGTGTTTCCTTCTGTTGCTTTTAAGATCTTCTGCTTCTTTGCTATTCTGAGTTTTCACTACTCTGTGAGTAGGTGTGGATTTCTTTTATTTTTTTTTCCTCCTTGCAGCTCTAGAAAACTCTGAGCCATTATCTCTTCAAATTCTGCTCATTTTCCAGCTTTCTTCTTTCCTTTCAAGGCATTGATTAAAGGTGTATTATGCCTTCTTGTTCTGCTGTCTGTAGCTCTCATTTTCTAGCTGCTTGTCTCTCTGACCTGGATTCTCTGAAATTTCTTCAGCTCTTTCTTCCAGTTCACTAGTGTCTAATCTGTTTGACTCAGTCAAAATGTTTTAAAAATTTAAATTTTAAAAAATGTATGACAGTAATTATATTTTTAATTTCTAGAAATTTTATTTGGTCCTTTTCAAACCTGACTGGTTGGTTTCAATAGTCTCTTGTTACTTGCTCATTTTTTGTGGTTCTGCCCTTTCATTCTGTAAACATTTCACCCATATTAGTTTATATTCCAAGTCTGATAGTTTTAAAATTTGAAATCCTTGAGAGGTCTAATTTTGTGGTTCATTGTTTGTTCAGATCCCCCCTCTGCTCACCGCCTCCTGTGTTTGGTGAGGCCATGTGGTTGGTCTTTTTCTCTGGACACACTCACTGGAGGCTGGAATTGAGCACCCACCCTCAGGGGAACCCCACCCCTCGCCAGCCTAGTTGTAGTCTATGGCTTTCTACTGTTGTTTCTCCCCTAGCCTCTGAGATTCTCCTTACCTCCTATGACCCAAGCAGTGTGACAAAAGCTATGTTTTATGCATGATCTGGTTATCTTGCAGCAGAATGGCCCAGAAGCAAAACCTCAGTTTCCTCATCTTTAAAATGGTCACCAATAAATAACTACCCTACAAGTTGTTGTAAGGATCATAGGAAATGACATATGGCAAAGCACCATAAAAGTGTTTTTTTTTTTTTAAGAATAACTACCATATGGCGATCTTTTATGGTGCTGTGTGTTTTTCATACATTATTTCATTGCATCCTCCAGCACACTTGGTTCTGTCCTCACCTCCATTTTACAAATGAGGAAATTGAGGTTTCAGGTGGTCGAGTTCATCTTCATTACCACTGTTACTATGCTGTTGTTGGAGGAGGGGGAGGAAATGAGAATACTGGAGCACAGCAGGGCCTGAGGGGTGGGCTGCCTGCCTGTTGGTTGAGGGGCACTGTGGTGCCCTGGGTAGAGCTGGGCTGGGACTCAGGAGAAAGGGGAGGGTTGAGGCTCTGACAGGCTCTTGCTGGGTGATCTTGAGCCAGTTCAGCTCGTGGTCTGGGGTGCTGGTCTCTTAGAAGCAGATGGGTGAGCTATGGATGTGGAAGTGTGTTTGCACATGTCATGAGTCGCCACGGAGGCAGCCCCCATTGTTTCATTGGCAGGGTTGCACTTCTCTGATGGTCCTAGGTTCATTCTGTGTCTCATCTCTCTATGGTAGAATTCTTGGTGCCCCGTTTCCTGTTTGCCACTCAGCTCCCTGAAGGCAGGCACTGACTCTCACCTTTCTCCTTGGCCCTTTGTCACCTGGCACACTGCAGAGGTTCAGCAGATGATGATTGAAGGAATAAATGATGGATCTTCTTCACTGCAGCGTGCAGGAACCTCATCTGTAGCAGCTTCATAAGATGGGATCGTCCAGCTTCTGTTAGTTCATCTCTGGGAAGAGCTCACTTCTTTCCGCTGTTGTGTTCTGGCATCATCCCAAATTTGAATGCTTGGTCACATTGCCCTCATAACCACACTTGTACCTATCATTCCTGGTGGACAGATTTTTGGTTTGGTGAAGATGGTCTCTGTAACCTCGTCTGTCCTCTCTTCATGTGTAACATGGAAAAAGGCTTTGAAACTGTGCAGCCCTGGGTTCAAACAGTGGCTTTGCCACTTGCAGGCTTTGTGGACAGATGGTATAATCTCTCCAAACCTCAGTCTCCCCACCTCTGAAATGGGGATAGTGAAGCCAGCCTCCCAGGGGTGTGGAGAGATTTCTGTACTATAGGTGTGTGTAGTGAGGAGGAATTCCCTCCAGTTTCTCTGGCCACCCTCTGGACCTGCCCTGTTTCTCAGCATGTTCCTCCAGCCACAACACCCTGGCTCCCACAGGCCTTGACATCACACCATGGGATGACACTCCAGGAACTGCTGGGCCCACCAACCCTTCGACCTCTGCCAAACCCAGCACACTCTGAGGCTTCCCAAGAGCAAGCGCGGCCACCGCCCTCCTAGGCCCATTGCTCTGGTTTTTGCATGGCCAGGAAGCAGCTGCCAGCCCAGCTGTTTACCTTGGGAGCATGGTCTCTTCTCTGGCAGCGTTTGCCAGCCTCAGAGCGAGGGCAGATTTATGAACTGAGTTACACAGAAATTATTTAAGGCCCTGGTCCGCCAACAATAATGTAAAGACATACAGTGCCTGTTTGAAAAAAGATTGCCCACACTTTGGTCTGATTTACAGTGTAGGCTGAGCATGCAATTAGCAGTCACAGCGGTCTTTTAGCTGAAACCCAGCGCCTTCCAGGCTTATGCAGACTTTCCAGATCCTGGGCTATGATGAAATTATAGCTGGAGGCTTGTAAAGTCCTGCACCGTTTTTAAATACAGCATATTCTTAACTGCCCTGCTGCTTGGTTTACCTGCAAGGCCTGAGGCCCCCTCAGCCTAGCTGCTTGTTAAAGCATCCCTGGGAGATTATTGCAAAGAGGGACCTGGTTTCCATCCCGGCTCTCTTCTGCTTACCGTGTGACCTTGTGCAAGTGGTTTAGCCTCTCTGAGCCTTAATTTTTTCATTTATGACTTGGTTAGTGGGGCAGAAGAGGACTCGGGAAGAGTGGTGGACACTCTGCCTTGTAGGAATCAAACAGACTGGGCGATGGCTGTAGAGAACCCATCACAGTACCTGGCATGTGGCGGGTGCTCAGTAACGCAATGTGCTTTAGAGATCCTGGAAGGAGCAGAGATCCAATATGGGGCTGGCCTCCTCTCTGGTGCTCTATTGGGCTGTCTGGCCGGGAAAGTGTGAGGTGGGGGATGGGGTGGCAGGTAGGATCAGAGCAGGAGCAGGAAAGTGTGTGGTGTATGGCCTGGTCTTTCAGGCAGCAGGGCCTGTGGGTGCTCACACCCCAGAGTCATGGCCACCATCATGGGCTACTTCTGAAGAGTCTACTGAGCAGGCCGTGGTTGAGGCCTTCTTAAAGCATCTACTGTGTGCACGACTGCCCCAGTGTCTACAACAGCACTGAACAGCACTGAACACATAGCCCTAACACATATTTGCTGCAGGCATGGTAGAGCCAGTTGTGCCAACCAGACAAATCCAGGTCCTATCTCCAGTCTTACCTGTGGCCCATCCCGCCCTCCCCACTGCAGCTTGCACTCTCAGTGGAAGGTGAGTGTTGGAGGGAGACAGATGTCAGCTCAGTGTGTGGACCACGTTTCTCCTGACCAGAACTGCCCACCAGTGAACCCTGCCCTGGCAAGCGGGGAGTGAGCTCACATCCCTGAGGCATGGGAGCTGGGGCGTGGTGCCAGGGGGAGATTCAGTCACTGGGCAGGGGCAGGCCTAGTGAACTCTAGGGGTCCTTCTCTTCCCTCAGTGCTGGGACAGAGATGAGTCAGTCACAGCCAGTGCCCTAGGCACTGGGAAGAGCTGGCTTTTCTTTGTCTGGTTTCACTTGAACTATGAGCATCTTCAGCTCTGTGTTGGATTCTTTTCTGTATTTCCACCAAGGAGGTAGTCCCTGCCCACAGCAAAGCCCCAGGTAAAAATTCTTAATATTGCCCTGTGTGTGCTTTGTATCACTGGGAATGCCACCGTGGGAATCTAGAGGGGCCCTGATCCTGCCTGGGAAGTCAGGGAGGGCTTCCCAGAGGAGGCAGCACTGGAGTTGGACCTTAAAGGATGAGAAGGTATTAGCCAAAGGAGGATGAAGACTGTTCTAGGAGAGAGAAGTGTGGACAAAAGTAGGGGTGTGTGAGTGTGTATGTGTGTATGTGTATATGACTCTGTATGTGTATGGATATGTGAGTGTGTGGGTATGTATATATGTGAGTATGTGTATATGTGTGAGGGTGTGTGTGTCTTTGAGTATGTATATATGACTCTGTGTACATGAGTGTGTGTGAGAGTGTATATATGACTCTGTATGTGTGTGAGTGTATATGTGTATGTCTATATGTGTGAGTGTGTATGTAAGTGTAGATGTGTGTATATGACTGTGCGTACATAAGTGTGTGGCTAAGTGTGTGAGTATGAGTATGTGTATATTCTGTGTGTGTGGATGTGTGAGTGTGTATGAGTGTATGTATATGATTGGGTGGATGTGTGTGAGTGTGTGTATATGACTGTGTAGAGGTATATGAGTGTGTGTATATGATTGTGTATGGACATGTATGAATGTGTGTATATGACTGTGTGTGAATGTGTGTGTGTGAGTGTACATGTAAATGTGAGAATGTGCATGTGTGTGAGAGTGTGTATATGAGTGTGAGTGTGTGCACATGCGCATGTGGGTGAGTGTGTGTGTCAGAGGGACAGAGACAGAGTGCTCTCCAAGCATGACAGGTGGCCAGCTGCAGGGCTGAGACCAGCTGGCTGTGCACGTGGAGGAAGATGAGCCAGAGCAGAGGCTCACCGGGGCTCAGGACCAGGCCCTTCCCCACGGTCAGCCGGGCTGACCCTGAGGACAGGGGAGCTGTGCAGTGAGAAAACAGATGGGAAGGGCTGGCCAGAGGCTGGACACCAGTCAGAGCCTGCCAGTGGTCATACCAACCTGAAGCAGCCTGGCAGGATCATGGCAGGCACCAGCACAGAGGAGTTGGCCAGCAGTTGAGGAGGAGGGAGCTGAAGGCAGGGACCCAGAGGCCTTCTAATGTAGAGTCCAGAATCCGGAACAGTTCTGGGATTAAATGAATGGCAAGGTGGGCTCTCGGCCTGCGGTCCTCTCTCTGGTCCGCCCTAAGCCAGCAGGCTGGCCCAGTGCCTATCCACACTATGCCAGGTTGGGCTCTGAGGAGGGATGGGCATAAACAAGAGAGATTTGGTCCCTGCCCTCAGAGAAGCCCAAGTCCAAAAAGAAAGACAGGGTTCATACAAAATGACAGAGACCAGCAAAGCCCCCTGCATTCTGAGTTACTGTTTCTAAGAAGCCCCAGGATTCTGGGGCCTACAAAATATTCTAGGCCCTTCTTGTTCTGGGTCTGATTCTTACCTCTGCTACTGAAAACCCTCATCAGTTTGGGATTTGTATCTCTCCTGATGTGCGGTTTTTGGGACAGCACAGATCTGTCTGCCTTCCAGATGTTTAACCTTCAGACTCAAGCACTGTGATCCGCAGGCCTGGCTAGGACTGGCCAGGAAGCAGGTGGTTGCTTGGTAGACTCAGGCTTTGTTTCTGGCCACATCTGGGCAGCTTCTAGATGGCCCAGGATAGAAGAATAAAGATACACAAGCTGAGGGTGTCCGACATTGCAAGGTCCTGAATTGAGTGGGGAACATGGCCCAGCCTAAGGGGAATATTCATTCACTCACGCACTCAGCCTTTGCTGAAAGATCCTCTGAGCCAGGCCCTGGGCTGGTGCAGGGATCCATGACATGAATGGGACACCCTGCTCGACCTTGCCTCGAGTCTGGTGGGGAAGCCGGACACTGGAGCAAGGGCAGTGGACGTGTGGGCTGGCCCTTAGAGAATGTTAGGAAGAACAGCGTGAACAAAGGGGTGTCATGTTTGGGAATGGCTGGAAGTCACAGTATAGGGATGGAGAGCAGCAGCAGAGAGAAAGGCCTGCCAGGGCTGGGTCAGGCAGAGGCTGGGATGCTCGCAGAGGAGCTGGGATGACACCTTGGAGATCTGTGAAGGGTACTAATGGAGGCCTCCATAGGCCTCAGCAGCAGCTGCTTTCAGAAGATCACTTTGATAGTAAGTGACAGAGCTAGGGACTGAACCCCAGGGGGTGACACTTGGCATGACCCCAGGCCTGCCTGGAGGGGTCATTAAGTTACCCTCCCCACAGTGGGTGCTTTGCGTCCCTCCACCTCACTCACCCATCCACGTGCTGCTGCACCTCCAGAGCGCAGGCTCTCACACTGTCTGCGCATGGTGTGTGTGCAACAGCAGCCCTGCCTGCCTGACTAGTGGTGCCCACTGCAGGGCCCAGCGCTGCCACCCCTGCCGGCCTCAGCCTTCATCATCCAGAGCCTCGTTCCTGATCTCATTAGCAGCTCCCCCATCCTGCTTTGATTTGGGGCTCTCCTAATGACGTTTGATTGGCAGTAACTGGAGTCAATCGTAAACTCATGCAAAAGGGAAGATTATTTATGTGTTTTCTGCTGTTCTGTTAACAATGACTTCAGAGGGGCATATGGAATGGATAAAGGATTATTTAGAAATCAGAAATTTTCAAGAGACTGGAAACAACTTGATAAAAACCATTTAGGTACTATAACGTGCTTCATTTAAAAAAGATATATATTTACCTAGTCTGTCTGATTTTACAGGAAGTGAATTAGGAGAGGTATTCAGAAATGTAATTGGAGTGACAAGATATTGCTTGGTAGCTGCTCGGCAGCACCACGCTCGCACGTGATCCGCTGTGTGTCTGTGTCGAGGCCCACCTGATGGGGTCAGAGGGCCAGGCGCTTCCCCAGCCAGCCTCAGCCACAGGGTGCGGCTGCTCTGCACCTGGGTACCTGTTGCTGCCCTTTGCTGCATTCCTCCAGAACTCTGAGAGGCTTTCTGGACACTTCCTCGCTTCCTTACATCTAGTCAGTCACCAGGTGCCGGTGACTCAGCCTCCTAAACCTCCCTCTAGAGCCAGACTGCTTGAGTGAAATCCCAAATTGCTATGACATTCTGAGTGAACACGGGCAAGTCACATAATGCTCTGTGCCTCAGTTTCTTCATCTGTAAAATGGGGGTTATGATGATAGTGCCTACCACTGGAGCTATTCTGGGGACTTGACAATATTATGTACAAAGTTTCTGGGATGTTCAGCAAATAAGGCCTGAGTGGACTGAATGGGCACACTTTGTTCAAGTCCCAGCCCTGGCTGTGGGATCACCCTGGGGTTTCGGGAGGTGGGAGGGTCTGTGGATGCTGGCCTGGTCCTGCTCACGTCCCACACACACCCCTTGCCAAGCTCCTGGCTACTGTCTCAGAGGTGGTCATGGCTGCTGTTAGTGGAAGATAAATGTGGCCTGCAGCTTAGCCATCTCCTCTCCATCTGAGCCTGGAAAGAAATTCTCCTCATTTTGACTGAGTATCATTTCCCTACGAACCTGGTTTCTGAGTTGAGAGTGAGCATCCCATCAGATAGAGATGCTTTTGTTTCTCAAGCCTTTCCTGATGCCCAGCAACATCATAATAGCCCCACAGTGCATGAGGTGAGGCTATGTCCACATGCACACACATACCTGCAGTATACCTGCATATATGCACACACATGCCTGCAGTACACCTGCACACCTGCATACATATACTTGCAGTACATCTGCACACATGCACACATATATCTATAGTACACCTGCACACACATACCTGCAGCACACGTGCATGCACACACACTCTCACCTGCAGTACACTTGTACACAACAAACACATACCTACAGTACACCTGCATACATGCACACACATACCTACAGTATACTTGCATACACCACACACATACCTGCAATACCCTGTACACATGCACAGCCTTTCTTCTGGTCCCCTTCAGCCCATCCTCTAGACTATGGCCCGAGTGGTCTCTTTAAAGCACAAACTGATGGTGCCACATCTTTCTGAGCAGCCTTCAGGGCTACAGACAAGGTGTCAGGTAGAGGATTTACCGAATCAGAGTGGCCTGAGAGAGATCCTCTTATTCCAGCACATTGCTTTGTAGGGAAGGGAGTGACATAATCGCCTGAGTGGGAAGGTGGGGCGGCCAGTCTGTAGATCTGACTAGTCTTCAGATCTGAGAGTCCACATGGTTCTTTCTGGAACGTGCCAGCCCCGTGGGCCCCTGAGCCTGGGAAAGCTGCCCTGTGAGTAGCACCCAAGTCTGCCCAGGGAGCTGCCAGTCCCTCTGGACATGCAGGTGCCCTGCCCTACTTGTGAGGCCTTGTCCATTCTGCACCCCAGAGTCCAAGCCTCAAAGGCCCCGGTGGGAGATTGGGAGGAGGAGAGTGTCCTTCAGAAGTGGCGTCGGCAGGGTCAGAGGGCATGTCAGGGCAGGGCAGCCCTCCTGAGCCCTGCAGAGGCAGTTGCTCTCAGGGGAGTGTGCTCTGGCCTCTCAGACCTTGCATTCCAGGTCAAGGTTGGTGGGGCCTGTGTTGCTTCCTCCCTGGTGTGACCTCATCCCTACTCACATTCTTGCCAGTGATTCTGTTGCCCACAGGCCCAAGTTGGGTCCAGATTGGCACTGATGAGCCACTTAATTAGTACTGTGGTGTCAGACTTGTGTCAGATCCTTGCTGCTCCTCAGATTTGCTGTGTGACTTTGGGGAAGTCACTTCCCCTCTCTGAGCTTTGACTCTCTAATTTTAGAAGATAACGTATGTAAATTGCCAGGCCCTGTGTCTAGCCCCAACTGCCTGCCACCACCTCAGTTATCCAAACGTGACCTCACAGGGCTGTGGAGTGGTTGGTGGGGTCCTCCAGACACCCTGAAGAAAAGGCCTGGGTTCAAGTCTGGTTTCAGTTGTGACTCATTGTGTGACCTCAGATGGTTGTCCTGCCTCTGTGCCTCAGGACAGGAGGCCTAGTGTCCTCTATTCTGTTTAGGGACACCTGGGAGGCTATGAAGACTCCCTAAGACTCCATCTTAGGGAGTCGTGTCTCCCAGAACACCTGGCCAAACCCTCCCTCTGGCCAGCAAGGTGTGCTCTGAGCTTTAGTGCCATCCCCAGACCCCTAGGCCGTGGCCTCCCCCACCCACTCTGCTCCAGCCACAAGGGTCTCCTTGCTCTGCCTCTTCCCACCTCAGGACCTTTGCATTGGCTATTCCCTTTCTGGAATTTCCTCATCTGTCAAGACGAGGTTGTCATGACTGCCCTGCCTTTCTTGTTTGGGGGATGCTCAGATGAGATGGCAGATAGGAAAGTCCCATGAGGGCCAGGTAATGGATGGGGCTGCACACAGGTCTCATGGCCTTGTGGCTGCAGAGTGGCGTTCTCTGCACCGGGAGGCAGCCCTGGAAAGTGTCCTGGATCCAGACTTTGGGGAGGCCTAGTGTCTTCTGTTCTGTTTAGGGACACCCGGGAGGCTATCAAGGCAGATGCTGCTCCATCTTAGGGAGTCGTGTCTCCCAGAACAGCTGGTCAAACCCTCCCTCTGGCCAGCAAGGCATGCTCTGAGCTCCAGTGCCACCCCCAGACCCCTAGGCCGTGGCCTCCCCCACTCACTCTGCTCCAGCCACAAGGGCCTCCTTGCTCTGCCTCTGCCCACCTCAGGACCTTTGCATTGGCTATTCCCTTTCTGGAATTCTCTGTCCCTAGATCTTAGCATGGTTGGCTTCTTCTCATTGAGGTCTTAGCTCAAATGCCACCTCTTCAAGGAGGGCTTCCCTGACCACCTCTAAGCCAACCCCCTCCCCCCAGCTGAAGTACTCCCTGTCACACCATAAGTCTTATCATTTCTTCCTGCAGCACTTACATGGTCGGACATTTATTTGCTTGCTTGGTTGATACCAGTGTCACCCCACAGGCATATGAGCTGCTCAAGCATAGCAACCATGTGTCTTGCTCACCGCTGTCACCAGCAGCTCAAATGACGCCCAGCATCTTGTAGGCCCTTAAAAATATTTTATGGATGGTGGGTGCTGGGTGGATGGGTCCTAGTTAGATAGACAGGTGGGTGGGTGGGTGAATGGAGAAGTAGGAAAGGAGGAGATAAGAGAACAGCATCTCAGTGGGGGTGTGAACAAGGCCACATGGACCCTGGCTGGGGATGGGGAGGGAGGGATGCTGTAGTTCGGAGCGTGCCTTGCTGGCCAGAGGTAGGGTTTGGCCAGCTGTTCTGGGAGAAACGACTCCGTAGGATGGAGCAGCATCAGTCTTGACAGCCTCTCGGGTGTCCCTAAACAGAATAGAGGGCACTAGGCCTCCCCAAAATCTGGCTCCAGGACCCTTTCCAAGCTGCCTCCCACTGCAGAGAACGCCATTCTGCAGCCATGACCCTGGAAAGGTTGTCCTGGGGAAAGGTTGAATGAAGTAACCCCACAAATCCCCCCAGCCCTGAAGTTGCACTTTCAGGGTATACCCTGGTCCTAAAGCACGACGTGTGTTTGCCAAGGGTCACAGGACTGGGGCTGGTCTGCGTCTTCCAGGTGCACCATTTTGGGCCAGCGGGACAGGGTGAAGGTGTCTTAAGAAAGGTGGAGAAAGCCGGAGATCCATGGCCTGAGCTGGAACAGCAGCTCCGGGACGTGGTCGAGTCCTGCCACGGGTGATTCCCTGAGCAAGCTTGGTATTACTGTGCCTCTAGCTCAGTCTCTTCATGTGTCAAATGGAGACAGCTCTAGCACCTGCCTCCCGGTTGTTAAAAGGGCTGGTTTAATGGGATTTTCCTTTTCTGTCCCTGAGTAGTCTCTGCCTGCCCAATTCCCTCTTGCAGGGTTGATGACAAAAATGAAAATAGAAAAACTCTCAGAGAGATTGTCTCCCATGGGGCTGCCGGCCTGTGGTCCAGCCGGACCCTCCTCCCGCCCCCCGGCCTCCAAGTGGGCTGGAGGGGCCCGGGGAGCAGTGCTGGCGTGAACCGTGAGCCGAGTGGGCTGAGAGGGTGGGTGGTGGAGGGGGAATGTTTCTACTAGGCCACGGGAATGTTTGCTTTTCTTCTCCAAGAACTGGTTGTGGTCATGTAAATCACCCCAGAGGAAAACCAGAGGGTCCCCAAACGCATCTGTTGGTTTTTATAAAAAAAAAAAGAAGAAAGAAAAAGACAACAATCTTTGTGGTCGGCTTAAAAGTATTTTAATCATCAATGAACAAGGGAAGAATAAACCCCTGGGGCAGGCAGGAATGCGTGGGGAGGGGGGAGAAGGAAGGCCTGGCCAGCACTGCCTGTGTGCCTGCCACCTCGGTCGTGCTGTGCAGGGCTGGCCCAGGCATGGGAGCAGCAGGGCCCGGGAAGTGGCGGGGGGGGCCTGCTCGAGGGCTTGAAGGGACCTCCCTGGTCCCACTCCCGTGGGGACATGGCTTCCACCCATAGAAGTTTAAGGTTGGGGTGTGTGTGAGGTTGGGGTGTGTGTGAGGTTGGGGAGCTGGCAGGGGGGTTCCAGGGGGTGTGCTTTGGGGCATTGGCAGGAGTTCTGTGAGAGTCAGTATGTGTGTGGTTGAATGTGTCTGGGTGTGTGTTGAGCTTTGGGGGCTATTGGGAAAGGGTGAGTGTGTGTGTTTATGTGATTGGATCTGTGTGAGTGTGGGGGTGTTTGCAGAGTGTCAGGATGTGCATGGTTGCAGAGTTTATGTTTGGGGTTGTGATTGGGGTGTGTGTGGTTGGGGAATTTTCTGGATGGGTATGTGGGGGGTGTTTATGCAGTTAGGTATGTGTATGTCGGGATGTGGTCAGGGGGAATGTATGGTGGAGACAGACATGTGCCCATGTACACCCACATGCACCCCTGCACATCAGCTACAGAGCACACTCAGACACCCCCAATACCACTCCAGACACACACTCAGCACCTAGTGTGTACCGCCACACCCAACACAGACTCCCATAACACACCTCAAACACACTCCAATGTATGTGCATGTGTGTGTGGTTGGGCTGGGTGAGTATGTGTATGCGTGTGTTGGAGTATGTGTTTGGGTGTGAGTTTGGGGGGTGTGGTATGTGCTTATGTTGTAAGTTTGGAAAGGGGAGTTTTGAGAGTGTGGTGGGGTGTTTGGGTGTAAGTTGTATGTGCAGTGTGTCTGAGTGTTAGGTGTGTGTGTGGTCAAAGCATGTGTGTGTGTGGAAGATTATGTTTGAGAATCTGTTTTGTGTATGTGCCTGTGGATTGGGTGTGGGAATGTGAGTTAGTGGTGGATTTATGTGTGTGTGTGTGTGTGGTGAGATGTGTAGATGTGCACTGAGGGGTGAGTGTTGGGTGTATGTTGAGGGGTGTGTTGGTCTGCATTGGCCATGTGTGTGTGTTGGGTGTAGGGGTGTTGCTGTAGGGCCCACACGGGCTGGGAACGCTGGGCTTCTGGCTGGCCCGGGCTGGGATTTGAACCTAGGAGCCAGCGGACCCTGCTCCTTCCTCCGCAAACTGAGGACCACGGGGAGGCAGAGCGTCTGGCATCTGGGAAGTGTCCTTGGGGAGCAAGATTGGGCAGGGCCTGGAGGGGAGAGGCGCGCTCTGGCGTCAGAGGCCACTCACGGCAGAGGGACGAGTTCATGCAGCAGCCTGGAGACAGGTGATCGCCCAGCACATCCAGGGCAGGCAGTGGGCGTGGACAGCAGAGGACAGTGGGGCTTGCGCCTGACAAGGGGGCCTTGAACGGCAGGCAGAGGGTGGGAGAAGGTGGGAGCAGGCTGGACCACAGATTCACAAATGGAAGAGGCCCCAGCAGCAGTGGTTTTGCTAACAGTGCCCTGGGTAGCACTCATATGGTCCCCTGAGGAAGGCTTTGCATTGGTGCCCCAGGAATCTGATGCATCCTCCCAGCAGCCCAGGGAGCCATCAGGGCAGGGATTGTTACCCCATTTGACAGGTGAGGACATGGGACAGGAGGGAGGGAGCATCCTGACACCCACAGTTCAGCAGAGGCTGAGGGACTCCTCCCCACCCTGGGTCTCTTTCATCCTGGGCACAGGTGCTGAGTGTGGATGGGCCGCCACAGTTCCCAAAGTGCTGTCTTATGACTTCCAGGCTTCACAACAGCCTTGAGAAGCAGGTGTTTTAAATTTCTTTGTATAAATGTGACATAATCATATGTTAGAAATTTTGCAAACAAGAAAAAGAGAACAGATGACTCCAAACCACCATGGTGGAATATTTTCACTTGGGCCCATCTCTGTCCATGTATGAGATAGTACTTAGCACAACACCTGGCACATAGTAAGTGCTCAACAAGGGGTAACTTTTAAAAATCATTGCTGGGGTTTTAGAGTTGAGAAAGGTCTGAATCCCAGTCACCCCTCTTCTTGGATGAGGTACTTCACCTCTCTGTGCTTCATGTTCCCTGTGGGGTATTTGAGAGGATAATTAATAATTAGCATCGTTAAATTTAGCATTATGGCTAAGAAGTTTTCCAGTATTCCAAGGCACATCATAACCATCATTATTCACAGCAGCACTGTAGTCCCTCATGTGGGGTACAGTTTACTCAGCTTTTCCCCCTCTGTTGGATGGGTCTTCCACTATTCATATTTCATAACAAGAATGTTTTATTCACTATCTTCTTACATAAAGCTTGTCTGATCTCCAGCCTTAACCTTGGGCAGGAGCCCAGAACCGACATGTCAAAGGGCAGTTTGAACCTAGCTCTGTGTGAGTGTGTGTTCGCTCTAGGCACGGTCACATGGAAGCCTCCAACCCTGGGTGCAAGACTCCCCTTGGGGTTGTTGTTCCTACCAGGACTGCCTCCTGCCAGCCCAGGCCTGCCACAGAGCAGGGCAAGGATGCGCACTTGCTAATGTGTTAATGGGGGCTGACTCCCTCTGGTGCTGACATCACTGTGCTGAAACATTACCATCCATGATTTGCAGCGAGTTGGTTCCTGCGCCAGTCTGGAATCCCTTATGGGAGAAAATTCCTTTTCCACCCAATTTGAGCACACATGCCTTTAGGAAACTGATTCCTTCGTGAATAAAATCGAATCCTGCTCCCCCTGAGGTTAATAAAGGACAGAGAAAACCTCATGAGCTGGGCTCAACCTGGTGGCATTGATGCCTGTCGGGAGAGTCACATCCCTGGTAAGGGGCCTCTTGCACCTTCTGCTCCCTGCCAGCCCAAGGGCACCACTTCCCAGGTGGTACATTGGCTCAAGGGTGGACATGACCTTCCCTGATGCCTCGAGTTTCTACTCTGCTTCTTCCTAGATGGGTGACCTGAGCAGGGTACTACTCTGTGACTCTGTTTGCCCATCTGTAATATGGGGATGATAATAACAACAATGATACCTACCTCGTGGAGTTGTTGTGGGGGTTAAAACACTTCATACATGAAAGCACTTGAAATAGGGCCTGGCACATAGTACATAGTCAATAAATATTAGCTGTTGCTCTAGCTCAAAAATGACTTTGCTTTTGCAATTAAATATCTGATAAGGGACTTGTACCCAGAATGTATTAAGAACTCTTACAACTTAATGATAAAAAAGGTAACCCAATCAAAAAATAGGCAAAGGACTTAACTAGGCATTTCTCCAAAGAAGATACACGGATGGCCAAAAGCACATGAAAAGATGTTTAACAACATTAGCCATCCGGGAAATGCAAATCAGAGCTACAATGAGATACCACTTCACATCCACTAGGATGGCTATAATCAAAAAGATAGTCAATGATGGGAGTTAGCAAGGAGGTGGAGAAATTGGAACCCTCACACAATGATGGGAGTGTAAAATAGTGCAGTAGCTTTGGAAAACAGTCTGGCAGTTCCTCAAACAATGAAACATAGTTGTCATATGATCTATCAGTGCCACTCCTAGGTATATAGCAAAGAGAAATGAGAACAAATGTCCACACAAAAACTTACATGTGAATGTTCATAGCAGCATTAGTCATAATAGCCGAAAAGTGGAAACAACCTAGATGTCTATTGGTGGATGGATGGATAAATAAGATGCAGTATATCCATACAATGGAATATTATTTTGCCGTGAAAAGGAATAAAGCACTGATACATGCTACATGGATGGGCCTTGAACAGGATGCTAAGTGAAAGAAGCCAGACACCAAAGACCACATATCGTATGCCTCAACTTACATGAAGTGTCAAGAATAGACAAATCTGTACAAATAGAAAGGAGGGATTAGGGAGGGGAAGGAATAGGGTGTGATTGACTGCCAATCCATACAGTGTTTCTTTTGGGAGTGATAAAAATGTTCTAAAATTGATTGTGGTGATGGTTGCACAACACTATGAATATACTCAAAACCACTAAATTTTGTACTTTAAATGGGTGGATTTTATGGTTATGTGAATTATATCTCAACAGAGCTATAAAAAAAGTGACTTTACTAAGGGCTCATGAACAACTACAGGGGAACAGGCACACAGCGTAACAACCACCAGAAAATCTGGCCCACCCTTGATCTTCCTTTACAGGGCAGAGGCTGTCTATAACCCTTACCTTACCAGAGCCCCTCAGCAACTTCTGAGCTCCTACAAGACCTGCCCCAAAAGCTAGGCCCAGGGTTCTGGTCATAGCAAAAGGCAGCATGGCAAAGTACTAGAAGCCTGAGCTGGGATAACACTGGCGTGACAGCTCTGTCACAGGATGAGCTGAGGTCATGAGTGTGAGCATCCAGCATCATGTGTAGCCCTTCCCTCCTTCCTGCCAGGAGAACCCCCTGCCCATGATACACTTGAGAATGCCATGGCAACATGCTAAAGGCCTCGGCAGGTAAACACTCACTCAAGGCTGCGTGCAGACCTCGGTTCTCTTATTAGAGATATGCATAGACAGGGCCTTTTGTTGATAAGGTCAAAGTTCTGTGTTGGTGTGACAGGCCCTCAGAACTCACCCACCTGAGCCCGCCTTCAGGAGCCTTGGGCACACACTATGTGCGGTGTGCCAGAGCCAGAAGGGACCTGTGAGATCGTCTTTGGCCCCTTCCCCTCTCTCTTACAGATGGTGAAACTGAGGCCCAGCAGGGTGGTGCAGTGGAAAAGAGGAAGTGCATTGGAACAATACAGACTTGGATTCAGGTCCCAGTTTTCCAGGAACTCCTGGGGTGGCCCTGGGCAAGAATCATCTTTATAATGTGAAGTTGTTGAGAAGATAAAGTGAGCAGACCCGGGTCCAGGTAGAGCTTGTGGCTAGAGGGGAGAGCTCCATCCCGTGTTGAGCAGCAAGGCCCCTGTGCAGAATAAGCAGCAAGGGAGGCAGGCCAGCAGGGAGGCATCAGGGGAAAGCAGGAGGAGTCTGTCCTTGAGTTTTGATAAATAAGTATTTGTAAAAGTTTTATATGCTTATTGCAGAAAACATGGAAAACAATAAAGCATAGATAAGAAAACAAAAGTCCTCTGTGCTGCCCACTCACAGAGAGAGCCTCAGTTGGACCTCTTCTGGCTGTTTGAATAAAATAGAAATAGACGTCATAAACTATATTTCTAATGAGGAATCATTCTGTTCGGGTGATCCCTGATGGCAGGCTTGGCTCAGCACAAAGGGAGAGGCAGGGAAATAGAATTTGTCAGACTCAGCCTGTGCCTGATTCACCAAGTTTGTATTCCAGAATGTATGGTCATTCCAAAGATGATGCAAACCCACTGTGTTGCAGTTAGCAAATATTTTTTCAAGTACGGGCCTTTACAGTTCCAGGCTGGAGAGGGCCCGTGGGGACTCCCAAAGGGCTTTGGCTATTGGTGAAGTTCTGGGGGGTTAGGTGTGCTGGGGGAGTTTTGCCTTGGTCAGGGCCTGAGAAATGGAACCTTATAGAGATAAGAAATACCTTCCGTCCATCAGAAGCAGGAGCCCAAGGTGACAGTGGAGTAGAGCTCAGGCTAGTTCTGTGTGACGAGGAGATGGAGCTGCCTCAGGAGGTCCACCACTGCTCCTGCCACCTTCACCCGTGAGGCTGGAGCTGCTAGCTGCTGTCCTTTCTCTGGGTGTGAGGAGGAGAGTGTCCTGAGGCCAAAGGTCAGAGAGCTCCAGGCTGGGGTCAGGAGATCCAGCTCCCTGTCTTGGCATCACCACTGATGCACTGGGCGGCCTCCAGCCGGTCTCTTCTCCTTCCCCCACCCCAGTTCCTCACCTGTAAAATGAGCAGACTTCCTCCGACATCTCTTTCACCTCAGATCCCCTGCGATTTTAAAAGAAAAGAGGCCGGGCACAGTGGCTCACGCCTATAACCCCAGCACTTTTCGAGGCAAGGTGGGAAGATTGCTTGAGGCCAGGAGTTCCAGACCAGCCTGGGCAACATAGCAAGACCCTGTTTCTACAAAAAATAAGAAAAATTAGGCAGGCGTGGTGGTGCGTGCCTCTAGGCCCTGCTACTCGAGAGGCTGAGGCAGGAGGATCGCTTGAGCCCAGCCTCGGTGACAGAGCAAGACCCTGTCTCTTTAAGAAAAAGAAAGAGAGAAAGAGCCTTTCTCCTTACCCGGCGGTGGGATGGGATAAGGGTGCCAACCCTGACCGAGCAGATCGTTGCGGTCAGCAAACATGCCCCAGGCACCTGCTGGGTGTCCAGTCCATAGCTGGTTCCTGGAGTGAGGCCAGTCAGGACCAGGGCCGTCCTGTGTCTGATGCCCACCCTGGCCCGTGAGAGAGAGGGGCACAGAACCCAACAGTTACCATGCCGAGTCCAGGTGCTGTGATGAAGGGAAGGACATGGCTGGGGGACCCCAGGGGAGCTTAGCCTTAATGGTAGGGGAATTGAGGAAGGCTCCCTGGAAGAGGTGGCTTATGAGCTGAAGCTTGAAGGATGAGCAGGACTTAGCCAGGTGAAGTGGCAAGAGAAGCACATTCTGGGCAGAGAATGGCGGGAGCAGAGGCACGGTAGGGTAGGTTGCATGGAGTGTGCCACCTTTCACTGGCATATTGGTATTGCTGGATGAACCCTGTCCCAAGCCCAGAGATGGTCGGCCCTACCATCTCTCATGTCATTTAGTCCTTACAATAAACCTGCTAGCAGGGAGTGTTTACTTCGTTTTCCAGAAGACATGTCCGGGACCAGAGGGGCTAGTAACATGCCTGAGGACATAGCCAGTTAGCAGCAGAGCTGGGACTTGTACCGGGTCTTTCTGATCCAAAGCCCACACCCCATCCAGGTGGCTCAGGGATGTGTCCCCAGACACTTGGCTGAGGCTGTATAGATGGGTGTTGAAGGAGCATTAGTGCCTCCCCAGTGCTCTTTGGCTCGTGGGTGCTGCTGGGAGTGAAATATGGTCCCTGCCCTCCCATCCAGGTTTATGGCTCAGACTTTTCTGTGGCTCCTCTGCCTTAGGAGTGAGCCTGTCTGTCACCATTATTTAATTAAACGGGCCATTCTGTCTCCCTGAGACTCCTCAGTCATTGTTGGTCACCACGTGTGTAACAGGAGCTGGGTGATGTTACCCCCATGAGGAGGCACCCACATCCTTCAGTGTACACTGTGGGTGGGCTTTGGGTCCCCTGATGAAGGCATACAGCTGTTGCCATCCCAGCTGTTTTGAAAGTTGGTCACTATCACCGTGTGTTCCTGAATCCTCAGATCCCCTCTGGAAGTCATCACGTTGTCCCCATATTTTTATGCAGAAACTGAATTCAGAGGAAAGCCCTTTGTCCACATCATGTAGGACAGGAGCAGGTGTCTTGTCCAGATCTGGCTCAGGTCTTTCTGGCTCCACACCAAGGGTGGGAGCATCCAGGGTCCTGCCACCTGCAACAACTCACCCACGGTCACTTGCAAAACTAAGAAGTCTAGGCTTGCGACCTAGATCTGTCCATGAAAGTTTTGCACCGCCCACTGTAATTTTTTAAAACTTCAACAAAACAGTATAGTATAAAATCTAAAGCAATAAGTATAATGTGTAAAGAAGTAGAAAGTAGAGAGTGAAATATAAAGACAGAAGGAGACGTTACCCCTAACTGCACCACGCAGAAATAACCATTCTCGAGTACTTTTCCAG
This sequence comes from Daubentonia madagascariensis, assembly GCA_023783475.1. NCBI lineage: Eukaryota > Metazoa > Chordata > Mammalia > Primates > Daubentoniidae > Daubentonia > Daubentonia madagascariensis. The sequence continues at coordinate 5,581,883 of JAKFHU010001129.1, forward strand.
GCTGTTCTCTACAAGTATGATAGTTGTACTCTTTACTAAAATAGGATTATATTATACTTACTATTTGGTAGCTGGCTCTTTTCACTAGCAGTGTATTTTGGACATCTTAGCTGGGAGCAGTTGCTTGAGAGGACAAGCAAGTGAGGCAATGAACGGACGGCTAGTGTCTGCCCCGCGACGCACCTGGGCTGCCTTCCCAAGGAGCCAGGGGCCCACGTCTCTGTCCCGTCGGGCTCCTTGTCCTCTGGAGCCTCGGACCGCAGTGTCTCTGTCTGCACGGGGCTCGCAGGTGGCCGTGGACTGTGCTGCAGCAGCGTCTGATGGTGACCCTCCACAGTCCTGTGAGTGGGGATACCGTGCTGTCGTTCCCACCCTCGCAATGCAAACAAAGACACTGAATCTGAGAGGGATTCGGTGATGTGCACCAGACAAAGAATTGGAGGGGAGTTAGGATTTGAACCCAGGCCTGGGCAACTCTAGGGCACTTTGTCCCCCAAAACGGGCGTGTGGGAGCACGAAGAGCCTGTCCTGAGAATCCAAAGCTTGGGGGTGGAGGAAGTCTTGGTAAGCCTTGCCCTCTCCAGGCTGCCTTGGTTTCCCCACCTATAGCATGAGGGCCCTGGAGGTCCAGCCAGTGCTGATACTGTGTGAGTCTCAGATTCCCACGCAGCCCAGCCACCCTGCTTTTACCCCTGGGTTGGGGAGGGCCCAGAGAAGAGTTGGGCACAGGACCTGCCCCACAGCCCAGAACCTCACAGAGGAGCCAGTGCTGGAGCTGAGCCCTGGGACTTGAGGGAATTCCAGGCCAAGGGAACAGCGTGTGCAGAAGCACAGAGACAGGAAGTTCTGACAACCCAAGTGGTCGGTGTACCTGGAGCCCAGAGAGGGAACAGGGAGCGCAGGGAGCCAGCTGCAGCTGGGAGGTCCACAGAGGTCAGACAGCGAGAGGCTGGAAAGGCCAGGCTAAGGGGTGTAGCCCGAGGGCAGTCTGAGCCACCCACACCTTTTGAGAGTGACAAGGGCAAGCTTGCAGTTTAGGAATCTCCCTGGCTGCAGGGTAGATGGTGGATTTGGGGGCAGTGGCCAGGGAGGAGAGCAGCAGGATGTGCACGTACCTGGCACTGCCCTGGCAAGTGAGCAGCTGAAGGCCTCAGCTGGGCCCTGGGCCCCGGACCGCACCCAGACTCTCAACCTGCCTGCCCCGGGATGGAGCTGCAACCTCCCCCTTCAGTCCTCAGCCCTGCTGGCAGCCCCAGGGCCCTGGCTAGGCCCAAGTGCCAAGCAGCGGTTTATTTTCTGTAAATTATTGGTGCCCAAGTCATAGCTGAGCGGCTCAGCACAATGGCATCCTTCTCTTTTTGTCCTCCTTAATTTTAGAAGCCAAAGCTAAATGTTTTAATTTTACATTATTCTTGACATAATGCTAATGAGTTCCAGGCGTCCCCCTGAGTCGGACGGGCAGCTCTGCTGAGCCAGGCATCCGGGCTGGGCCGCACGCCCCAGGACGCCCCTCCTGCCACTCCGTTGGTTCTCCACGGAGCGCCTCGCAGCGGGCTTCTCCCCAGGGCCCCTGCCCGCGTTCTCACGTGGATACAACTTTTCAGTTTGCACGGCTCGTTCTTTCATGTGGTGACCACAGGGTGTTTCTCCTTTGCCCAAGAAAGGGAAGGCTCATGTGAGAGTGGACAGCCTGCCCGGCCAACAGAAGGCACTCTTCCCTCTCAGCCCCCCGGGACATCCCAGACGCAAGTGAGCGGTGGGACGCCTGCCCCAGACCCTTCCAGAGCTTTCCAGCCTGTTTGAGCCTGAATGGTGGAGATTTGGGGTTTTCAGAGAAACCTGCACTCTCATGATGGCTATTACTGCTAGTCTTACTTTCTAGTGACATGGAAACGTGTAGTTCTTTGTTTCTAGTCATTTCTTTCCTCTGGCCCAATGTTTCCTGAATCCGTAGACCACTCTGCTTTTGATTTAATGCACCATCATAACAGGGGCAAAGGCTCTGGTGTCAGACAGCCCTGGGCTCCTTCCCCAGCCCTGGGTCTATCCCTGGGGTGGAATTCCTCAGCCCTATTCCACGGCGCCCTGAGCCCAGTCTCTCCGGGAGGCTCTGTTTGCTCGTCTAGGAAAGGGGACCCTGTGGCATCTTCCATCTAGGGCACTCGGAAGGTTAAACAGAGCAACATGCAGAAAGGGCTGGGGCGCCTGTCCAGGGCAGCTTTCCCCCCTTCTCCCTTGTCCACGTCCCTGTGAGGGGCCAGCAGTGGGCTTTATTTTACTTAGGTCGGGTCTGAACCTGAAGTCCACAAACTTGAGTGTGACAGAAAAAAATGTAAATTTAAATTTTTCTTTCACTTTCTTCCTATTCTGAGCTCCCATATGCTGGGTAGCGCATCCCACTAGGGGTAGTTCAGACCACTGCCTGTATTTTCTCTTAGTTGCTGCTAAGTTCTAGGGCATGGGGGGCTCACTCCGAACCTAGAGGTCCTTAGAGTCAGTTGTCGCACTGACATCTGCTGAGCCATCCTGCCCCATCTGTGACCAGAGTCCACTTGTCTCCTGTCCATCTGAAAGGCAACCCTGGGGCCAGCCCAGACTAAATGTCTCCCTCACTGTGCTGGGGCGGGATGTCCCTGAGACATCCAGAGCCCTGCCCACAGGGCCCAGGTGGCCTGCGACCTGCTGGGAGCAGCCCTGCTTCAGGCCCCACAAACCTAGATGGGGGTGCCATTAGCACCACCAGGACTGGGCCCCAGGGCTGAATCTGCGGAGCTCAGAGCCTCCCAACTCTTAGGCATGCAACGCGTGCCATCTGCACGTGTCTTGCTTCCTCTCCAATGTCCCAGCTAGGGCATCATTTGGGAAATGGGAGCACAGGAAGCTTTACCCTTTCCTCATTACAAGGCCTCTCCTGGTCCCCACTAATTTGGGGGGCCACTAGGCAACCAGCTGCCTCCCTGCCCTGCCCCACCCTTCCTTCAAGGTTCGTTTGTTTGTCGCTTGGTTCTTTCATTCATTAACAAATATCCTGAACACCCGCTCTGTGCCGGGCCCTGTGCTGGGTACTCGGATGGGTTTATGGCAGAAACATCGTTTGAAATATTAACTGCTCGTGACTCATCCTCTCCAGAGTTCTTTCCATGCAGCCCTGAGGCCTGGGATTTTGAAACCCAAAAGCCAGGAATTTGCTCCTGTCTGCTCTGCTTTCTGCTAAGTCATCTCCTCCCTCAGGCACTTGAGCGGAGGCACAGTGCTACTTCACGTGTGCCCATTCAACAGATGGGGACTGAGGCCCAGCAGGGAAAGGGATGTTCCCAGGGTGCCTGGCCCAGGGGACTTCTCCATAGCTGAATCTGCTGGGCACTCGGCTTATACCCAGATGTCACTGTGGACAGTGGAGCATGTGGGGAGGGGGCAGAGCAGTTGGCAGCAGCTCCCAACCCCCTCCTCAGCCTCCATAAGTGAGTCACCCAGCTGCTGTCATCACTGGCTATAGGAGGAGCTGTGTACTAGAGCCCTGGTGTGTGCTGGCACCTCCCTCATCAAACTCTCACCACCACAGGATGAACGGTTTGCCAGATAGTTCCCTTCACCACTCGGTGCCTCAGTTTACCCATCTTAAAAGCAGCAGCTCAGTCCTGCCTCTCATGAGATTGCTGTGATACTGGTGGGACCAGGGAAGAGGGGTGCTTTGCAGACTGAGAAGGGTTTGCCTCTGTCTATCCCCAGACTCTTATTCCCTCTGGTTTGTTTGTGTGTGTCATTGGCTCCTAACTGATAATTCCTTCACTATCTTGAGCATGCATGCAGGACGGTGGCCTGGGTTTGGGCTGTCACCCTTCCTTCCATCTACCTTTACTGAGTGCCCACCATGAGTCCAGGCACCAGGTTTGACCAGTGCTGGAAGGTGTGACGTGGGGCTACTTGGCCTCATGCAGGATAAGGCCCTAATGCTACCTCAGGAACTCTCAATTGATCTGTGGTGGGTGGCTGGGTGGCTGGGTGGTGATGATGCTGGGGACAGGTCAGCCTAGCCTGTTTGTACCCCTGGACCTCAGGTGGCAGGCCCAACCCAACTTAGAACCATTGGCTGTCCCCTGAAGGTAACCCCTCCAAATAGCCCTGATGAGTACACAGTCACCCGACTCTGTCCTAAGCATCTGGGGCGGGGGCTCACTGTCTCTCCTGGTACAGCCTCTCCCACCACTGAGCAGTGTCCTCGTGGTGACTCCTCCCACCCACAGCCTCTGAAGGTCCCTGTTGCCCCCTGGAGCTACACACCCCCACAGGCCTGCCTAGCCCTGCCCCAGCTGTCCCCTCACAAGGTGGGGGTCTAGAGCTCCACGAGGCATTTCTCATGGGGGCTGAGCCTCAGGTGCACACTGGGCAGGTTGCTATCCCAAGACTTCATACAGGAACTTTGCACGTCGTGTGTCTGTGATGATCCCCAGTGACCGGCGCTAGGTATTCTTTCAGGTGGTGGGTGGAATGTCTCTGGTGTTGTCCCTCGCCAGGCAGCCCCAGGTGTGTGTTCTGCAGGGCTGGACATTAATGCAGCTGCCACTCCTGGTCAGGCAAGCCCTGGTGGGCAGGCAGCTCTGGGGTGAAGTTCAGGGAAGGGAGGTGACTGGGCTAAGGTCGCAACCTGTGGGAGAACCAGGACTGGAATCAGGTCTTCGGACCCTGGTGTTCCTCACCACCCCTCCCCTGCAATTTCTTGGAATTTGGAAGAGAAGCCCGAAGAGGGACTAATGTTTACTGAGCACCTGTCTTGTGCCCAGTACCAAGCCCATGCCCTGATGTCCACAACAGGGCTGAGGTCAGGAGTGTCACCCCATTTTGCAACTAGATTACTGAGGTTTATAGGAGTTGGGAAGAGGAGGAATCGAACCAAGTCCTGGCCATCCCGGGGGGTGGGCGATGTCCTGCCTAGGCCATGGGGGTGAGTTTATTTGTGGGGAGGCTGGAGGCTGGAGAGGACCCTTTTTTTGTTGTGGCCTCTCTTCTTCCTCCTGAAGCAGTGCTCACCAGCCTCACCTGCAGTGCCATGGTGAGATGCTGCACCCACCTAGCAAGGTATCTTCTCAGCAGATGGGGGCAGGCACTCCTGCTCTGCGCTGGGCTGTGAAGGTTCGGTGGGCTGTGCGGTGGCAGCACCCCTGGGGCCAGCTCCTAGAGGGAGTGTGTGGTGCGTGAACGCAGGTGGGCGCTGAAAGACTGGCAGTCCTGGGTCAGCAGCAGGGTGATGGTGAGGCCAGGGGAGGTCCGCAGATACTCAGAGGAGGGTGGGAGGGAGGAGAATGGGGGAAGGCTTCAGGCTTGAGCCAGCCCAGAAGGCAGGGAGGACTAGACAGGGAACACAGGGGGACTGTGAGCAGAGGACACAGCATGGGCCATGGCTAGGAGGCAGGAGGGTGCGGCCTGTGGCTGGAGCATGCAGCGGGGTGTGGGCTTGGGCTGGAGAGGCCAGAGGGGCCGCAGGCTGGCCTGAGGCCTTGTCTCGGGGTTCTCTCAGGCTGTATATGCCCTCCCCAAGGCTGGGCCAGGCCAGCCACCAAGGGGAAGTCAGGAGGCGCAGGGGACCCGGCCCCTTCCGTCTGCAGCCTCAGTGCCACCTCCTGGAGGCTGCCTGGAGCTGCGGAGAGAGGAGCGTGGGCGCGTGACTGGCCCCAGGTCTGGCAGAGTCAGCAGCTGTGGGGGTATTGGTGTAAGGGCACGTCTTTACCCACTGACCCTGGGAAGCCTTTTATGGATGTTGTCTCCGGGTGGAGTATTTTTCTCCCTGGACACACAAACCACCATGAGGCCATCCGTATTCCAGGTGTGAGCCTTTTTCTGCATGTGCCGCTCTGTGCATGGGCTGCGGCTGGGGAGTTAGTATGTTTGTGCATGTGGCAGGGCATGGGTGTCTTTGGGGATATGTGTGTGCTGGCCTTTGTGTCTCTGTGACATAAGTCATGGTGTGTGGGTGTGGGTGTGGTATATGTGGTGTGTAGTGTGTGTGTGCATGTGGTGTCATGTGGGGGGAGGTGTATGTGGTATGGTAATGTGTGTGTGTGGCATGCTATGTGTGGGGGGTGTGTGGTGTGTGTGTGATGGGGGCAGAGTGTGTATGTTGGTGTGGTGTGGGGTATGTAAGAGGAGTTTCTGGGTCTTGGTGTGTGTATGTGTGTAAATCATTATTTGTGTGTTGGTGTCCTGGGGCTCTGTGTCTTTGATGTGTGTCTTGGTTGGGAGGAGAGGCATTAATGTCAGAGTGTGTGTGTGTCTGGGGTTCCAGGTCTGTGGCTGGTGGCTTGGGGGGGGTGTGTGTGTGTGAGAGAGCCATTCTGTGTCCCTCATGGAGCCTGTCCACATCCCAAATGACAGCTGAGCACTGGGAGCTCCCCTGGGTCCCACCTGTCCACTTGGGCCCCAGTGGAAGCAGACTCAGCCCCCCTGCATCTCCTACTTTTGGGGGCTCTGCCCACTCCTGGATGGGGTGGCACTCTTGGTCCTCACTGGCCGGCCAACTTTCCAGGACTCCCTCAACTGCTAGGAACAGGAACCCATTTCTTGCCCAGATAGGGGCTTTTTGCTGGAGAAGGGCCCAGCCCAGAGCTGTCTGTGTATTCCTGTGAGGAGGGGTCAAGGTGTCTGCAGCCCCCACCCCACCAGCCTTGGAATCCTCCTCCCAAGGACAGGCACACCCTGAGGGGCTCTGGGAGGGAGGCCTATGGCCCCTCTGGCCCAGTCCCCATTGCCTTGCCATGTGCCCCCACCCTCCCTCAGCCTGCCAGCGTCTCTAGGTGGTTGTGAGGGCCCAGCGAGCTGAGCAGATGGGAGGAGATTCCCACACTGGCCTTGCATCTCAGGGTGTCCCTGCACCATGGCTATCTGGAACAGGAGTGTGCCCAGGGCTTGGGGCACAGAGCTTGGCACTGGAGGAGAACCCAGGCTCCATTCACACATAACCTAAACTCCCGGGGCTTCAGTTTCCACATCTGTAACAATGGGGGTTGCTGTACCTGCCTCACGGGACTGAGGAGATGGTGTCTGGGGAGAGCTTGGCCCAGTCCCAGGTACATAGTCAATGTGATAGCTGCAGTGCCTTCCCGTTTCTTCATTTACACCAGAGCCACTGCATGCCCAAAGCTGGACTAGCCCCTTGAGGGCCTCACGGTCCAGAACACAGCGCCCGGGCCAGTGCCCTCCGGCATCCCCTCCCAGGCCTCCCCTCCAGTCTGTCCCTTCCCTTGCCTCAACCTCCCCCTGCAGGACTGATAAAAGCACCAGGCTCTGAGAGACCCTGGGGAAGCTCATGGGGAAACCACGGGACAGCAGCCTCAGGGCCAGCAGGGGTCCCCTCCCAGAGCGCGGGTGAAGAGTGGACTTCAGCTCCCAACTGGCTGGCCTTTAAAGCTGGCCAAACACAGAATTACTTGACATCTTGAAGAAGGTTCTGGCACCACATATCTCTCTCATCCAAATCCTTGTTGTAAAGTAACTTAAAAGTTTGTACAAAAATGAGAAGTTGATCCCTGAATGGCCTGCCAGGCTTTCGTAACCCAATATATTTTACCCTTAAACAAGAAATGTGTTTGTTTAGAAGCAAGTCATTGGCAAATGCTAAAACTGGAGGCATTTCCTCCTGCCCCGCCTCATGCCCCGTCCCCCCAAAGCTCCTCTTGACTCTCTGCATCCAGATTCTTAGTTAGAGCATGAGAAACTGGGCCCTCCCTCCGCTTCAGGCCATGTCAGCTGCAGGGAGGAAACTTGACATTCATTAGGCACCGTGTGCCAGTTCCTAAGCTGGGCATAGCTTTTTGTTTACTTCTAACAGCCGTTTGTGGTGGCCCCATTTTAGAGAGGAGAAAAACGAGGACAGAGGTGGGACATGACTTGCCCATGTTTGGGCTTTCAGTGATGGAGCCCCCACACAGACCTCTGTCTCTGTGACTTCATGGCCTTTGGTTTGTGGCACAGTGTCACACACCTCCCATGTGAAACAGGGCCCTTGGTCCTTCCCCAGGGCAGAGGTAGCACAGTCTCACCCAATCCGGCTGTGCGCTGGCACCGTGCATCCCTGCACAATCCTAGCCCTCTTACAGATGCACAAAGTCTCACGGGGCGGCTTACTGCGTGGGGGGGATCCCAGCCTGCAGATTCGAACCTCTGACCCAGTGCCAAGCAGGTCCTGGGCTTCAGCCCTCCTCCCCCAGCCAGGGCTTGAGGGGTCCCTAGGCTTGGCCTAGCGGGGAGGATGCCACCCCCTCCCTGGCTCCTGGGATGGCCCCCTCTGTCTTTCATCTCTGCCCTCCGTTCTGTGAGCTGCACGCAGCAGTAATGGATTGCAGTGGACTTTTTTCAATTAGGTTCTGATTTTCCCCTGCCTGTTACTATAAAACTCCAGATGGTCTGGGGCTTCACGGTTCCCGGGGTATTTTCCCCCATTATTTTAATCTTCTTTTGTAACACGCCCCACATGTGGGAACTGGGCCTTTCAAGACTCTGCTCTGCCGCTCAGCCAGGCGCTTGCTTCTGCGCCATGCTGCCTGGCTTCCCTTCCCGTGCGGGGCATCCCACAGAGGGCGTCCTCCCTGCCCAGCTTCAGCTCTGGGGCTGGGGCTGGGGTTGGGCCTGGCCTTTCCCCGGGAACAGAGCCCACGATGGCCTGGTTTGAAATCGCAGTAATAGCTCCTAAGTGAGAGCCTGTTTTTGGTGCTGTACGTAGGGATCCCTGAGGCAGTGGCCAGAGTGGTTAGGGATACATACAGACATGTTACCCAGACCCAAGGTCAGATCCCAGCTCTGTCACTTACTGTCTGTGTGACCTGGAGCCAGTGACATCACCTTTCGGAGCCTCAGATTCTTCATCTGCAGAGTGGGGCTGGGAAGTAGGGCATGGTGACTTGATTGAATGAAACACACACGGCACCTGGCCCATGGTAGGTGTCTGAGAGGTGTCGCCCAGTCACTTAGCTCATTCTGAACTCACCCCAATTTCATCTTAGAATATGTTTCAATGTTCGTGCATTTTAAGGTAAATAAGAAAACCCTAACCACCTATTCTTAGATTTTTCAAGACTATTAAATGACCCTCCTGCTCCTTCTTCCTGCTCTTTGTACCCCTCCCCATGGTAATCACCTTCTCTCTTCCCCATGGTGTGTAAGCCTTTCCTTCTGGCCAGATCAGTCTGTTGTGTGTTTGGTTATTTGAGCTCATGTGTTTCAAATCCACTCTGAACAAGAGGTGCCCATGTGATTCTCTGGGTGAACACAGGTGGTATCAGGGCCCCAGTGCCTATGCACCCAGTGGTTCACGGAGACTACCCACCGTGTGCCCAGGTGTGCTCCTTTTTACATATGAGGTAACTGGGCTCTGACAAGTGAAATGAATTCACCCAAGGCCATCTGGGTGGGAAGTGTAGAGGCCACATCTGCACCCAGACCGCTCTGATGGTGGAATGCAATAGTGTGGGCATGCGAGTTGGAGGGTGCAGGCACAACCAAGCCATCACCAAGGGGCAGATCATACTGGCCAGAACGCCAGGGTGAGGATTTGCACGTGCCAAGGCACTGGGGAGCCATGCAGGGTTTGAACAGGGAAGGACATGGACAGACCTATGGACCTAAGTCTTCATTCTGGATACTCCACCTTTGTTCATGCTTTGCCCTCTCCCTGAAATGCTTTCCCAGCTGCATGTGTCCAGACCCTGCCTAATCATCAAGCTTTTGTAGCTCTGCGGCCTCCCCTAGCAAGAAGCCCCCCCTAGGTCATCCCCTTCCTAGGGCTCTGAACTTACTGTGCATCATTTAATTTAATCCTCACAGCCCCCTTCCACGACTGGTAGAGTTCATCCAACGTTACAGTCTAGGAAACTGAGGCTCAAAGAGTTGAAGTGACTCGCCTCAGACCACTCAGTAAGTGGAGCAGCCAGACACAAACCCAGCTCGGTCCACACCATAGTCCGTTTCTGTAACCGCTGTGCTGGCTGCCCCCTGAGCCTCAGCTCCTCATCTGACAGTGGGGATAGTAACACTTGCCCACAGGGCCATGGAAAGGATAAGATGCCACATTTGTGACAGCACCAGGCCCAGCAGAGCCAGTGCACAGTAGATGGTGAATTGATGGTCACTCCCATCCTCCTCTCTGTGCTTCTGCTGTCCCCATCTGTGAAGTTGTTCACTAGGGAGGACCTCAGGGACCTTGGCAGGTAGCTGCAAGCAAAGCCCGAAACCACTCAAGGCCCCTGGTGTATCTGGGATGCTGGTCCTGATGGGGGCGTGGCTCTGCCAGGGGTCCCTGCAGCATCCTCACCCCAGACCAGTCCTGTTGGGGCAGCGCCCCTTCCCCACCTGCTGCTACCTCTAGTTCCACCTGGAGGGATGGGCCACTCCCATCAGGGCGCCCCAGCCAGCCGCTTATTATACCCCAGCCCGCAGCTCAGCTCTGGAAAGTTCTAAGGGGGCAGGGAGCAGGACAAGGCTGGGCCGACATACATGTGCAGCATGGGCATCAGTGTACATGCACAAGTATCAGGTACCTTGACAAACACAGGGCTGAAGAGGTGTATTCACAGGGATACAACCCCTGGGTCACATTTCCAACCACCACCACCACCACCCTTGCCCTATGATTGAGATGCCAGCCCTGCTCTCAGGGAACCCTTAAACGCTCAGCCTGCAGGCATGGGGAGAAGGCAATGGCAGTACAGTGAGCGCCCAGCCCACAGCTCAGGGGTGTTACAGAGCAGGGCATGGGGAAGGGTGGGGAAGGCTTCTCAGAGGAGGTGGTGCTTAGGTGTCTACTGAATGAGCAAGTGAAGGAAAGGCACTCCAGGCCTAGGGAACAGCTCAAGCAAAGGCCTGAGGGCATGGAAATTCCTGCCAGCTTCAGAGACAGTCATCAGTCATTCCAGCAGATGACCTGAGGGGTGTACGCGGATGGGAGAGGTGGTTAGGTCCATGTTGGGAGACCAATCTGTGGATCCTGGACTTTTGAAAAATGTATGAATTAGATTGTCAGACAGTTGGAAGGGAAAGTGTCCCAGGAGAGGCACAGTATGAGCAAAGGCCGGGGGTGGGAGCAACTGTGCTAAGGAGGGTTGGCCTGGACAGGAATACATAGAACTTTGGGCAGAGAAGATGATATACTGATCTCCAGGGTCCAGTGGACTCTACCAAAGTCAGGAAAAGCACGCAGTGCAGCAGGAGGTATTTCCCTCTGCCACACAGGCCGGAGAGGAACAAAGGGACGAGCTGGATGCTGAAAGGAAGCCCTGCTCTCCAGCCAAGGCTCTCCGTCTCGCATTGGGGTGAACTTGGCACAAGGCCATTGCAGGCGAGCAAGGGGGCAGCTTGTGGCCTGTTTACTCCCCAAACAGGATTTCCTTCTGGTTTTGATGCATAGACAAGGCACAACATCTGGAAGTAGGAAGCAGAACAGCCTCTAAAACCCAGCTGTGGGCAGCTTGCCTTAGACTGGCCCCAGCAAAACATGGCCCGCAGTGATGGCCAGGCCTTCAAGGGAGAGGCAGGGAGGGAGCACACCCGGGACTGGTCATTGTCTCTGGGCCCTGTCCTCATGTCCATCATGTCCTCATGTTGCCCTGAGGTTCATCTGCAGGAGGTGGAGGAGCTGACAGGTTCTCAGGTATGTGTGCACATTTGGAACCCTTGACTCCCTCTTTTCTGAGCTGGGCACCGGTTTCTCTGGGCCCTGTCCGCACATCCACTGGGGTGGTTCTGCCCTGGCCTCCTCTCCATCTGCCGTGTCTGCCCCAGGTAGGGCTTCACTGACCTTCATCTGTAACTGCTGCAGCTGCCTTTTCCCTGCCTCCTCTCCGGCCCTCACTTGTCAGCAGCAGCCAGAGGGGTCTTCCTAGAGTGCATATCTGACCCTGTCCCCTCTCTTCTTAAGGCCCTTGCATGGTCACCACTGTCCCCAAGGTGGAGCCCAGGCTTATCAGCATAGCATTTGAGCCCTTGCCATCTGGCCTCTGACCTCCCACCAGGCTCCACAAGAACCCAGCCCACCCCCAGCGTGTACCTCCACATCAGCTGCAGAGGGGCCTCTGCAGGGAATCTGTGGCCTTTCATGCTTTGGAGCCTCTGAGCCTTTCCTCCCTTGGCCTTCAGTGCCCACTGCCCTGCTATCTTCTTTGGATCTGCTTGCTGGTCGTGGTTCAAGGCTCAGGCGGCCCAGTGATTGATGAAGTGAATGTATCAGTGTTGGCGTAAACTGACTGCCTGTGTCTCCACACTTCCTACACATCTCTCCAAGCTTGCTACAGTCATCAAGCCCTTGGAGATGTCTTGCGGCCCCCAGGCTAGCTTAGGCACCTCCTCTGTGCTGCCACAGCCCCTGTGTTTCCCTCCATGACAGGTCGACCACAGCGTTTTATGACAGGGTGTGTGTGTGCGCGCTTGTGCATGTGTCTCCCACATGGGCTCTGCTTCCTGGAGGGTAGGACCTGTGTCTGAGTTCTCTCTGCATCTTGGCACCACCCAGCACGGGCTGGAGCCAGTCTGTCCAAATGAACGGCCCCATACCAAAAATTCCTAGATGCGCTGGATGGCGTGGGGCTAGGGCCAAGACAATAAGCCGGGTGGACTCTACCCACCTATAGGGCACCCGCCTATAAACTCACTGGTGGATAAGGTGACTTGAAAGCTGGAGAGAGCAAGAAAGAAACCAGTGCCCAACTCAGAAAAGAGGGAGGTCAAGGGTTCCAAATGTGCTCACGTACGTGAGAACCCGTCAGCTCCTCCACCCTCTGCAGATGAACCCCAGGGAAAGGTGTGGAAAGCAGGCCATGGGAGCTCTAGCCCTCGGGGAACACAGCTGCCTGCTTCTGGGAGCCCAGTCTGGCCCATGCTTCAGAAGGGAGAGGTCCCATGGGCCCTAATCTGGGTTAGGTTCTCATGGGTGGCCGTTCAGCCCTGATCTAGGGAAGGAAACCAGTGGCTCAGGAAAAGGAGCCTGCTTCTTCCAGTCCCTTCCTCAGTGAGGGTCACCTGCCCCTGGGAAGGCAGTGGGCATAGCAGAGCCATTTGGCCTTTGGCATCAGACTTGGTCTGAGTCCTGTCTTTGCCATGTTATAGCCCTGTGACCTTGGACAGGTCACTTTACCATATGAAGCCTCCATCTCTGAGATGGGGACATTGATGTCACATACTTCACAGCTGTTTTGTGGTCAGACACCCAGCACCACTTCTGGATGTATTGGGCACCATTCAGCATTGGTCCCCTCCTCCCACCGGTGCGTGCACACGCCAGAACATTAACCTGGCTGGAACAGAGTCAGACAGTGGGGAAAAGCAGGCAGGACCAGCCAGTCACACCAAAGGCTCAAAGTCTGCTGCCTCCGCGGGGTAGTGTTTGAGCTGGACTGTGAAGGCTGAGGGAGATTGGGGAAGGCTGTGAGAGAAAGGACAGCTCTGGCTGAGCGACTTTAATGAACAAATGCTGGAAATTTCCCAGCCGACTCCTGATGTTGATGTGGAGTATGGGGTGGGCCTAAAGAGAATAGGCAAGTGTGGAGGGCCGTACGTGATAGCAGAGCCACACGAAAAACGAAAGTCTCTGCAGCTTACAAATGTGGTGGTGGTTCTGACAGCAGTTACCATCGCTGCTGTGCTCCAGGTGGACAAAGCCCCTTGGCATTCAGCATCCTAACCCTTGGGGCCCTCATATCAGCCCTGCGGGGTGGTGGCCACACAGTCTTAAGTTTGAAGACAGGGAAATCACGCCCAAAGGGGTTAAGGGCACTGCCCAAAGCCTCCTGGGACAGAGCCCCATTCAGATCCAGGCCTTGGGCTCCACATCTCAGGCTGTCTGTGCTGAGACGCACCTGCCCTCACGCAGTCCTTACCTAGGGCTGCGCTGCAGCCGCAGCAGTATGTTGTTTCCGGGTGGCCCTGGGGAGGGATCCTTAGGTCCAGAAATGGAGCTGTTCTTCTCCAGACCTAGGGCCCCACCTCTAAGTCAGGGGTATACTTTCCGTGGACCCACCAGGGCTTCCCAGATAGGGTCTGGGCCCTGAGCACTTCACAGGGAGCCAAACTGGAGCTCCTGGAGGCTCGGGCAGGGCGGGAGGGGCAGAGGGTCTGGGGGCCACGCAGGCCTGGGCGGGTGAGTTTCCAGGTGGGGGTGGGGGTGCCTGCAGGGAGGAGAGTGCCCCTCACCAGCCTCTCCTGCAGTTTGAAGGCTGCAGCAAGGCCTTCTCACGGCTGGAGAACCTCAAGATCCACCTGAGAAGCCACACAGGCGAGAAGCCATACCTGTGCCAGCACCCGGGCTGCCAGAAGGCCTTCAGCAACTCCAGCGACCGTGCCAAGCACCAGCGCACCCACCTTGACACGGTAGGCCGAGGGGTGGGGGTGGGGGGCGTGCACACTTGTCTAATGCAGAGCCCCTGCCTTTGCCTTTTAACCCCATTGACACTTGGGGCAGGATAATTCTTTGGCGGGGAGGGAGGGGATTCCTGTGCCTTATTATAGGATGTTTAGCAGTATCCCTGGCCTCTATCCACTAGGTAGACAGGAGGCGATTTTCCCTCTCCCAATTGCAACAACCGAAAATGTCTCTGATCATTTCCAAATGTCCCCAGGGGGAGGGGAGGCAAACTCATCCCCAGTTGAGAACCACTGCTTTGGCCCATGGGTACCAGCTCGGGCTCCAGACTCCTTGCATATCCGCATGGAGAGAGGGGGCTCACCCTCTGGCATCCTGTCCCAAGAGCCTGTAAGCCACACCCAGAGCAGGCTGCAACCTGACCTTCCCATGCCTTCCATAGAGACAGACCAGAGGCTCTCCAGGGCCATTCTTTGTCCCTTGGGACTGTAGGCAAGGAGTTGAGGTGGGCAGCACATAGGACTCCAGGCTCCTGCAGCAGTGACCTGGGCCTCCAGATGCCCAGATCTCTTTCTACCTCCCTCACCTTGTTTGTGCCAGACAGTGGATAACCAGCAACTTTAGCCAGTGTCGGCCCAAGCATCCCCCGCCCTGGTGAGATTAACAGAGCACCCTCTAAAACATCACCCCCGGATCTCATACCAACCCTGCCGTCAGGGGGTCACTAACCAATTTGACAGATGAGGGGAGTGGGGCTCTGGGAGGTCAGTGCCTGCTCATGACCACACAGCTGGACAGTGGCAGAGCTGACTGGTCTCATGGGCCCTGGGTGAGAGGGCACATGCCCCGGGAGGACCCCAGCCCCTGTGTGCAGCAGGAGACTGGGGTCTGCAGCCAAAGTCCACATCTGGGCCCCAGACCTGCTTCTCTGTTCTTCCTACAGATTTGGGGGAACTCTGGGTGGGGGGCTGGGAGATCTGAGTGGCCATCAGCCCAGCCTGTCTAGTACCCAGAGGAGGAAACAGAGGCCCAAAAGGGCAATTGACCTGCCCAGGCTAAGTTGGAGGCCATGAAAGAACAGAGGTCAGAGCTGGGAGAATACTTCCAGGCCTCTGATCCAAGCTGTTTATCTTATAGCTGAGAAAACTGAGACCCAGAAAAGATGGATGGAGGGGAGGGGGCAGAAAATAGCAGGGAAGTAATGTTCTTGGGGCCAGGCCAGGCCCTGGGCTGGATGTTCCACACATCCCCAGGCCCCCACAGTATCACACACCACCCCCAGTTTAATCCTGGTAACAACCTGAGGTGGAGGCCATTACCCCATTTTGTAAACAAAGAAACCGAGACTCAGAGAGACTGAGTTATTCGACCTGTCCTTAGCGGGCGCCTGGCAGAGCTGCGATGCAAACCTGGTGCTGTCTGGTCCCAAGTCCAGTGCTCTTTGCTGGAATCACTGATGTGGCAGCCACCCTGGGGAAGGGAGCTGAGCAGAGGGGATGTGGGTGGCAAGGAAGAGCCCCGTCCCCAGGCTGAACCCAACTCCCCTCCCCTTCCAGGCTTCACTGCCACAGGCCACGCTGGGATCGTGAAGTGGGGAGTGGCCGTAACAACCCCGCTCCTTCGTGAGCTTTCCAGCCCTTGGGGCCCTCGACACCGGCCCAGGCCCTGAGGGGCACAGGGTGTGCGCCAGCACCCCTGCTTACATCTCCCAGAGGCCACAAGGCAGTGCCAGGAGCAGCAGGCCTCTCTGCACACTCTCCCCACCCTCCAGGGCCTCTTGGGCCACCTATCCTGACTCACCCCCTTCCTCCCTCCATCCTCACTGCATTTCCTGGACCCAGCCCCAAAGCAACAGGCCTCTGGCCCCTACTGGTGTGTGAACAGAGCTCCAGGGCCTAGGTCAGGTCAGGCCCAGAATGAGCCCACAGGGTTATCTCAGGCCTTCATCTCCCCAAGAGGTCCCTGGGAGGCCACAAGCCCAGCACCCACTCCTACCCGGCTCCCCATATAAACACCACAGACAACTCTGTGTTGCTAGGTTGCTGCCCCAGCACCAGCCCCTCAGAGGCCCAGTGGGGACCCAGCCATGTCCCTAGCTCCCCTCTAGCATCAGAGAACATGGGGTTCTCTCCATGGGCAGGAAAGTTTCTATAAACAGACTGGGGAGGACCAGGCCTGGGTTCTAACCCTGCCTCCTGGTCCCGGAAGTCTGAGGAAAGCTGCCAGGCCTCCCTGGACCTCCTTAGAGGTAAAACGCCTGCCTCACGAGACACAGAGAGAGAATGAATGAATCAGCTGAGGCGGCACATAGGAAGGCCCGGCGCAGTCTGTGCAGTCTTCCCTTGCCTGTCCTCTTACTGACTCGGTGCTGACCAGATGCTGCCAGGTCCCAGGCTCTCAGTGTGGGTTTGAGTCCTGACTGCCACAGACTGCCTGTGTGGACTTGAATAAGCCACTGTCCTGCTCTTGGCCTCAGTTTCCCCCTTGGCATGATGGGGTGGGGTGATAATCTCTCCCTTTTGCACACTTGGCTGGACTGTTCAGGGCTGCAGATGAGAGGAGGCGTCCTGGCAGTGTCATGTGCACACTCCTACTTGCTCGGAGATCTTGGGCAAAACATCAGCCTCGATTTCTTTGTCTGCAAAGTGGGGACGATTCCCACGGGGTGCGTGTGGGATTCAGAGGAGGTCGCGGGTGGCCAGTGCTCAGCAAAGAGCCTGCACACGCAGGGCATCCAGCGAGGAGGTCTTCCCTGGGCAAGGTTGGGAGGGGCCCCGCACAGCCTGTCGAGGAGCATCCTTGACACCACCGAGAGTAAGGCGGCCCCGGCCTTGGCGCCTGTGCAGTGACTCCAGGCCCGGGGTCTGGCTGCTGGCTGGGGACAGCCACAGGGTTTCCTGAGGGCTTACGGGGGAGCAGGGCCTGAGGAATGTTCTACACACGTCAGGCCCTGGAAAAACAAACATGGAGATGGGCCTTGCTGCCTCGTTTCCAGGCAAGGGTGCCTGCATACACGGAGCCCTGTGCGTTTGCTTTTTGACAAAAGCAGTGGATTTGTACCAGCATCCCCAAGGGACAGGGCCTGGGGCCGGCTCGGGCAGGGCAGGGCCCTGTGCATGTTTGAGAGAGATGGTGTGGGGGGTGCGGGCTGTGGGCTGCAGTCTGCGGCAGGCCTCTGGCCCGCCCTCCCATGCCTGCCTTTCAGCCCAGGCAAGCGTCTCACACTCTGTCTCTCTCTTTTTGCTCTCCTCCATCCCTTTAACCTGGCAACCCTCCGAGGCAGCACCAAGGTATGGTCGTCTCTCTGCTCCCCCACGACGAGGTCCCAGGGCCTGAGGGTGGACCCGCCTCTCCTCAGTCCAGCAAGGGCAGAGTTGCCTTGAAGTTTGGGGGGCAGCAGCTCCACGTGGGACACCGCAGTCCCTGGTACTTACTCTGAGAGGAGTCATTTCCTCTTAACAGTCCCCTGTCCCCTGAAGTTCCAGGAGGGCAGAGGTCCTGAGAGATCAGAACCACCAGATGTGCTCAAAAGGGGAAGCCCCGTGAACCTCTAGCCCCAGTAGCAGCCCAGTCCCCAGCAGGGTCTTGTGGAAGCCCCTTGGGAGAGGTCAGAATTCAGAGCCAAGAGTGCCCTGCCCTGGGTCACTCTGAGACCTGGGCTGAGTCAGACAGGTCCTTCCCGCCGTAGAAAAGGGGACAAGAATAGACCCAGCAGCACAGGGTGGGCAGCGCCGCAGGTGGGAAGCTCGGCTGGTGGAGGGAGATGGAGGACCAGGGAGGAGGGCTTGGACGGGATGGGCGAGGACGGCCCTGCGGGTGGGACAGGAGGAGGCGTATCCCCGATGCGTAGAGCTGGCCTATATTCTGAGAGCACCAGGGAGCCATGGAGGGGTTTTCAGAAGGCAAGAGCAGGGCCCACCTGTGGAAAAGGCCCTCTGGCTGTGAGTGTGAGGGCAGATTTGAGGCCCGAGGGCAGGGTAGAGTTGGGGCAGAGATGCAGGCAGAGGCAGTGGGAAGGATTTGGGGCCCACTTCTCATGTTCCGGATGAGAAATGGGGGCCTGCAAGGAAGGGGCTTGTCCACTCCCCACACAAAGGGCACAGCCCCTAGCCTCCCTGGGCCGGTGTTTCTGAGATCCAGTTCCATTCTGGCCTCCCACGGTTGTCAGGAGGAGGACCTGGGTTTCCTGTGGCCCAGAGAGCAGTTTGGGGACTCTGGACCCACCTGCGAGGTGTGGTCAGTCCCTCCCAGCCTGGCCCGTGTCTGTGCCCCTTGCCCTGTGCTGTGCCCTCTCCTCCTCCTCTCCAAGGCTCCCATCTCACTTTACTCCTTGTCTGCTTGCCACTGCTTTGCAGCTGTGGGATACAAAGGCTGGATTTTTCTCAGAGCCAGGGTCTGAGCTGGCAGAACCCTTAGAACTAGCTTGGCTCCGTTTTGCAGGGGAAGAAGCGAGACTCAGAGAGAGGATGCAACTCACCCAAGGTCCCAGCATGGGTGGGAGAATGGAGACACAAACCCCCTCCTCCACTCCCAGGCCAGGCATCACTGGCAGGCCACACTTGGGGGCAGGGCTGGCCAAGTCAGACCCCTCCTGGCCTGCGGCCAGCCCCTCGCCCAGTCGTCCTCCCCACCAGGTCACGCAGGAGGACCTTGGCCCTGAGGGTGGCCCCTCACTCACCCCACCTGTGCCCCTGATGTTACAGAAGCCGTACGCCTGTCAGATCCCCGGCTGCTCCAAGCGCTACACGGACCCCAGCTCCCTCCGCAAGCATGTAAAGGCCCATTCAGCCAAAGAGCAGCAGGTGCGTAAGAAGGTAAGATGGCTCTCCTGGCCTGGCCCATCTCTGCAGACACCCCAGACTCCTAGCTGCCCGTCCAGAGTCAGGCCAGGTGCCCACACTCCCTGCATGTGTCCACCCATCCACACCCTATCAATGCCACTATCTACTTGTCTATCTGTCCATCTACCTCCAACCTGGTCCCTGAGTCTATCTGCGGACCCACAGCCCTGCCAGCCATTTGCTACCACAGACCATCCACCAGCTCCCTTTCCCATCCATGTGCCCACCCACCACAGCTTGTGTGGCAGATGTTTGATGTCCATCCCTGTGCTGGACATGGAAGATGCAAAAATCAAAAAGCATGTCCCCACTTGAAATCGCCTGGCAATGAGAGGCAGACATAAAGAGATGATTCAATATCCTATCATAACGATGACAATAGAGGTGTGCAAAATGGTCAGGGGCACAGATAAGGGGTCCTTAGCCCTTCTGGGTGGGAGCAGGAGGGTCCGTGGATGCCATGATGCCAGGGCATGGGTGCAGGTCAGGGGCATAAGCTCCAGATCCAGGCTCACCACTGCTGGCTCTGCAGCCCTAGGCAAGAGCCTTAGCACCTGTCTGCTCAGGTCCCTCAACTGGCAGAGGGGCAAGAAAGGACTTGGTTTAAGTGGCTGTGGTGAGACATAAATGTGTAATTTTATGCTTTGGTTTAGAACTGTACCTAGCACAGAACAGAAGTTCAGAACAGAAGTTGGTGTGTGTTTTTGTTAGTCTTGAGGAAGGACAAGCGTTGGGCAGGTGAGTGCAGGTGAGAAGTGTACCCCGGAGAATGACCAGCATTGAACAAGCCTACAACCTACTGCATGTGTGGGACCAGCGGGCACTCATCTGTCTTGGGGCTGAGCAGCACAGAGAGGAGAGGTGGCCTGGGCAGGGCTCTGTCCTGAACTTGGTGGGTGCCCTCGAGGGGTCTTAAGCAGAGAAGGGACCTGTTGCCTTCAGAGATGACTAGCTCTGGGGACCACGTGGAGAATGGGTTGGGGTTGGTTGGGGAGCAGGAGAGATGTGGGGGCTGGCCTGGGGCACAGCAGGAAGGAGGAGGAAGGGCTGGCCAGGCAGGGGCAAGCAGGAGCCCCAGTGCCAGACTCTGGAGGCAGGATGGTGGTGCTGTTCACCAGGACAGAGATTCTAAGAAAGATGCAGGTCTGCAGGAAAAAGCAGCGGGTTCGGTTTTGGATAAGCAGTGCATGAGTGGCTGAGGGACCCAGGCTGCAGCGGGAGGGACAGGACTACCACTGAGGGCAGAGCCCACTTGGCTGGGTTCAACTCACATCTGCTGAGGACCACCAGGGCCATGGAGTAGGGGCCCTTAAGTGCCAGGGAGGGCGTGGGGATGAAAGAAACACCAGGGGATTTCTGGAGCAGCATTGTATTCCAAGCACTGTTGTGTAAACTATGGACACAGGCACGAGTAAAACAGGGCAGAGGCCTACAGGCTGGAGAACACAGACTGCTTTAGTCCCGTGGGGTGGGGGAGGCACCAGTAGGGTACTGGCAGCAACCAGGACTCAGTGAGAAAGATACTGGGAGGAGACAGCCAGGCTCAGGGCATTGGTCTCCATCCTGCTAGAAGCTGTGGAGCAGAGGAAGGACGTGGTCAGAGCTTGCACAGTTAGCTCCCCGGTGAAAACGCTGCCTCCATGTTCACCCTGAGAAGGGAGGGGTGAGCTTTACCCAGTTGCCTCCATGGCTCAGGCACTGTACCTGGGCCTTCACGTCCTGTATCTCATTTAGTCCTCACTATAACCCTATTTTTATTCCCATTTTAGAGATGTGGAAACTGAGGCTCAGAGAGTTAACAAACCAGCCCAGAATCATGCAGCCTGGGAGTGGCAGAACTGGGTCCCATCCCAGGCCCATCTGTCTCCAGTGCCTGAGCATGGATGGGGAATAGCCAAGGCTTCAGTAGGCTGGAGCTCCACGCCAGGGAGGCTTCTGTCCCAAGCAGACTGGTGCCCGAGGACCAGAATCCTGCCCTGGTTTTCCCAGGCCCCATGTTTGGCTCACACTGAGTCTCCAGGGACTTAGGGCAGCAGATCTGCAAACTTCCCAACAATAAGCATCCATTAAAAGCCATCGGGGATGATATATCTTTCTGGGTAAAGCGACCCTTGTATTATGACAACTCCTTGGCAGTCCTGCTGCGTTTCAGAGAGAATTAGAAATGCTTTTCTTCCTTAATTCTCCTCTCCTGCTGCTCCTAATCCGATCGACATTGCGGTCTGCGAGAACATGCTTTGGCCTTCTTTTGCCAGAAACTTAATTTACATGGAAAACAGCTGCTGGGTCAGGGAGCTGCGAGCCCATCTCAAGGCTGGGCATGCCTTTCCCGAGCCTGGGTCCTGGCCCTTCTGGCCCGGAAGGGTGGAAAACCCCTCGGGGCTGACTCTCAGCTGCTGTGTGACGTGGGCCCGGGCTCTTGCCTTTCCTGGGTCTGTTTCTTCCTGGGTAAGACAAGCATTTGAACAAGCCCATCCACGTGCCTGCCCCCTCCTCCCCCAATATCCTGAGGGTGCGCCATCCCCATTCTGGCTCTGTCTGGGGAGGTGAAGGTGTTCGGAGGTGACTGTCTTTGGAGACAGCCAAGGGTTGTTGGTGAAAGATTTGCTTGGGTTCCTGAGAGCATCCCAGCCCAGGCTTGCTGTCAGCCAAGCAACCTCAAGTCCAGGTACCGACCCATCGTGCCCACTGTGGGGTGCCCAGGTGGGGCTCGGCCAACTGGAGTTCAGCCAGCCCTGTACACAGTGCCTCACAAACCGTGTCCCCACCCATCATCTCATTACTGCTCACGGCAGCCTGGGTGAGGCGTGACTATTGCTGCTTATTACAGGCAGCGTAGGCAAGACCCAGAGAGGTCAAGTTATTTGTCCAACATCACACAGGGAGTAAGAAGAGAGAGAATGGGATTTGAGCCCAGCTCTTCGTCCCCTGAACTATTTACAGTGCACCTTTTACCCAGAAGGAGGAAAGATGGAGCGCAGGGAATGAGGGAGGGGGGAGAGGCACTTGCTGCATACCTATGCATACCTACTGCATACCTATGCATACCTACTGCGTGCCTGCTGCGCTTCACTCCCACGCACCAGTTCACCACGAGGCCGCCACAGAATGCAGCTCGCACACCTCCAGCTCCCTCTGGGAGGCCCCACTGCTGCACTTCGCAGGCCACCTCAGTGTTTGTGCTGAGGCCATGCCTCCCACAGGCTGCTCTGGCAGTGACTGGGTATGGCAGGCCCAGCAGAGACACCGAGGCAGACCCTTCCTGGGAGACACAGGACTCCCCTGATTTCAGCAGACTTTGGCCCCCTGAGGACTCCCTGATCCCCGAGGCCCAGTCCCGGAAGGCTCCTCCCAGCCTCTTTTCCCTCCCTCCCTCCTTCCTTGGTCCGAGGGCTGTCCCGGCCTTCCTGGCTGTCTCCCTGTTTTTTCTCATGCAGTCGTGTCCCCTATTAAAATCCTTGCATGTTGAATCCCATCTTGGCACCTGCTTCTCAAAGGCCCGGGGCTAACACAGTCTTTATAATATAAATAATTAGCCCCATTTTACAGATGAGGAAACTGAGGCCTGGTGATGAGAAAGGTCTTGCCCTGGGGCTGCTGTGCTTCCCTCCCTGTCCCCTAAGGTGAGAGTTGCAGGTGGGCAGGCGTTCTCACACAAACACCCCATCTCCCTTTGCTTGCTCCCCAGCTGCACACAGGCCCTGATACAGAGGCTGATGTCCTGACCGAGTGTCTGGCCCTGCAGCAGCTCCACGCAGCCACACAGCTGGCTGCCAGCGACAGGAAGGGAGGCCGAGCCCTAGGCCAGGAGCTGCTCCCAGGTATGTGTGTGGGGAGTCAGGGCCAGGGGCACGGGGCAGAACGGACTCCAGGCAGGCCCTTTCTCTGCCGACAGTCCCTCCTGGACAACAGTGATGCTCCGTGGGCCACCCACATGGGCACAACTTGTTGCAGGGCAGCCACTTTCTGGATATAGTTACATCACTGCCTTTGGCTCCCTGCTTTCCATCCGCCTTCTCTCTGTGGCTCACCTAACCAGGCAGACGTTCCCTCACACCCTCCTGCAGTTCCCCAATACCCATGGAGCGAAGCCCGCACTCCTTGGCCTGGGCCCTCCTGGTGGTCTCTTGCCCTGACCTGGGCACACTGGATGCAGTTCCCTGGATACTCCCTGCTCCCTCTCACCCCCGGGCCACTGTCCACACCCTGCCAGCCAATACTCCCCCTGCCCCTCCTTCAGGACCCGCCTCCGGGCCCTCTCCAGGAAGTCTTCCTCTGGGCTGTGCTCTGTTTCCCATCTGTCTCCCCCATCAGACTGTGAGTTCCTCCAGGGTAAGGCCAGGGTCTGCCTCATCCCAGAGTCACTGGCACCCAGCATGGGGACATATGCGGAGCCGGGCTGGGAAACGTGTAGCTCTGGCCTGAGTGTGATGAGGAGAGGCTGTGGTGCCTTGGGTGTAAGACCTAGCCCTTCCTGGTGGCGCATGCTGCCGGGATCATCCGCAGGGAGGAACCACATTTAAGAAGAGCCTGTTCTGCCCGTGGCCTTGGCTCGAAGTCCTGCTTAATCCCCACCAGGACTCCTATTTCAGAGGAGAAGACTGAGAGGGTGGGCAACTTGGCCAAAACCACTCCCAGCTCATCACTGAACTCTGTGGCCCAGGATGGGGCCCCCTGAGCCCCTGGTACCCTGCAGGTCCATCCCTCCAGACACCCAAGGCCTCTGGTGCAACTGAGGCAGCCTGTCTGTCCCTCCCAGCAGCTGTGGGCCACGGGGCAGGTCTCAGGCCACGACAGGAATTCCTGGCTCTGTGGCCTGGGGATCCAGCCCAGATAAGGGCAGCGTGGTCTTTGGATTCCAGCTGACAATGCTTGTACTCTCCCCCTTCTCCCCCTAAATAAACCACAGTATCAGACAGAAAGCTCTGCCCACCCTCTGGGATTTCTTGAATTACTCCAACCATTTTAGACATTTTTTATTTTCTAACTTTTTATTCTTTCCCCTCAATGTTGAAGTAGCAGCAGATTTTAAAATATAGCAAAGCACTTGCCAAACAGCCGCAGGAAGAGAAGGTTTTTATCCTTTCTCATGGGCCCCCTTCACAGGGGTCTGTGCTCAGACAGGCCCACGAGGGTGAGGACACCCAGGAGGATGGGTGCTGTGGAGGAGGGGTCACACTCTCCCTCTCCAGCTAGAGGACCCCTCTGTGTGAGCTGCTTCTCACAGGGTCAGAATTGCTAAAATGGCAGGACTGCAAGGGACCATGGGGCTGATCTTGCCCGGGGATGAAGGTATCTCAAGTGCCAGCTCCCAGCAACTGGCGGTGACAGCTTGGAGCTCTGTGTTGAGAAGTATTCCGAAGGTGCTTCCCGACTCAGCAGGAAAGAGGCTGCAGCTGATTAGCAATGCTGCCCCCAGGGCAAGATCCTGCACCCACCATTTCTCCTTGGGAGGACTCAGGCCTGGGCAGGAGAAGGACTTCCCCAAGGTCATCCAGAGAAGTCAGCAGCAGTCCAGGGTGGAAGCCTGTACTCCCAGATGGCAGCCTAGGGCTGTCCCGGAGAGAAGGGGCAAGGCCAGCACTAACCGTACCTCAAGCACCTGCTTGGGCCGGTCACTTCACAGACATCACCATGCCATCCCCAACCACCCGGTGCGGGGGCATCAAACCCATGCTACAGATGACAGACAGAATCCGCAGAGGCACCTTCACAGATTGGAGGGCCTCACGGGTAATGCCACACCTGCCAGGACCTGCCACGCTTGCCCTGTGACAGCGAGTAAGTGGTGCCTTCCCTGCTTTGAGCCTTAGTTTCCCTCACAGACCTCCCAGGGGAACAGATGTGGTTGTGGATGTGATCGCTCGTGCGGATCCTATGTGACTTTTATTTTACCATTATTACTAGTGCTGTTGTTGTTCATGGTGAATGAGAAGGGTGGCTATTTACTCATCCGTCTTACGATAACGCAACAGCCAACGTTTATTGAATATGTGCCAGGAGCTGCTCCAGGGACTGAGCATGTGTGTGGTAGCTACCGAGATCCTCACGGCAGCCTCATAAGGTACGTGCTGTCCACGGCTGGCATGCGGCAGAGGCAAGATTTGAACCCAAGTCAGCTGGCTGCAGGCTGTGCTGTTAACCAAATAGTCTACTCCCTCGCTGCTGCTGACGCTACTCCTCTGCCATACTGAGTGCCTGCTGTATGCCAGGCCCTGTGCTGGTCCCTGTCCTCAAGCTGCTGACAGGCACAACCAGGGGTCCTGGATCCCCCAGACTTCAGCCCACCAGGTTCTTCTCTAGGCCGCAGGACAGATAGATGCCCGAGGCACAGTTGGGAACAGATGTTAGGGCCAGAGTTTAAGCGCTCACGGCTGATGATGACACTGCTTTACAGCCTGCAGGAGTGCGTTTTGGGGTGAGCCCATCAGGGCCCCCGGTGTCCCCACCCCCACTGCCCCTCGCAGTCTGGTAATTCCTTCGTTCCCATCCAGTGTTCGTCTACATGGTCAACACCCCTCCTTCACGCACTCGGTCGCCCACTGTGTGTCCGTTCTTGGGCGGGGACGCTATACAGGCAGGGCGCTGGACCCAGCGAGGGCAGAGGCAGGGGGAAATAGGTCGGAAGAGTCCAGAACAGAAGGGTGAGGGCGAGGGAGGAGCTGGAGAGGGAGACATCGCATTTTCCTTGTCTGGCTACGGGAAGCTCCCCCGAGCTTGTCTCATGGAGGCACCTGCTCTCTTCTTCATAGGAATCCTGGGGAGGGT
Source organism: Daubentonia madagascariensis (assembly GCA_023783475.1). Lineage (NCBI taxonomy): Eukaryota > Metazoa > Chordata > Mammalia > Primates > Daubentoniidae > Daubentonia > Daubentonia madagascariensis. The sequence continues at coordinate 5,607,830 of JAKFHU010001129.1, forward strand.
ATCGGGCAGGCCGGTCCTTAGCAGACCCGGGGGACGTGATGGGCGTGAGGACGTGAGCAGCATGAGGTCAGCATGGCTGAGGGAGGGGGAGCGGGATTTATTAGAATTCCAGGCCTTCCTAGCTGTCAGGCCCCCAAATTGGTTCAAGATGGTGGGTGAGGAGGTGCTGAGGAGAGAGGTGAGCGGCGCAAATCCTGAGCAGCACCGAGCCAGGCTCCCGCCACAAAAACCCCCTCGGGTGCCTTCCCCCGAGCCGGGGAGGGCTGTGTGGCCCTGGGAGGCAGTGGCTGGGGACAGGTGGTGCTGCCCTTGGGAGAGGAGGTTCCAGAGGCAGGGAGGGTAAGGACTGGAGCCGAGGCTGGAGGGTGCCTGAGAGCCGGCCAGAGCCGAGGCCCCAGCTGGATGTCCAGACCATGACCTGGGCAGAAGCCCGCGCCGCTTCCCGGCCCTGGCCTCAAATGGGCTTTGTCCCCCTGCCGCTTGGAAGACAGGCCTGATTAGCTGCCCACTCTGTGACTTCGGACAAGTCGCTTGTTAAGATTTAGTTTCTTCATCTTAGAATGGGATTGTCTTATCTCCCCTGTTGACAGCTGTTGAGATAGTTGAACTAGACAATGTGGAGAAAGAGCTTGGCACATGGTGTATTCTTAGTTGACAGTAATTATTGTTGTAAGAGTAGAATTTCACCTAATGTAACATAGGGTGCTTGCCGCTCTAACTCCAGGCCAGGGTTGCAAGCCGTTTAGTCTCATAGGCACCGTGGAGGTTATGTTTGGCTGTTCTTTTGTGCTTTACTAACAGTTTCAATGTAAAGGCCTTTATGGGGCATGTTCTCTCCACTTTGCCACAGTCCTCGCTGCTTCCTATCGTTAGTCCCTGAAGTCTCACTTATTTTGCTCCCTGCTGTGCCGCCTAAGGCATTGAGCTTGCAGTCCCTGCCACAGCCCTGCTCAGTCCCGTGTAGCAGCGTCCTGAATTGCAGGCCTGGGTCGGCCTGGGATGAGCTAGCCTCGGAACTCCAACCAGCTGAGAAGGTAAAATTCCTCCCTCACCCTGTCCATGAAAGGAGCCTAGTGTGTTCTCAGACTGGTCCTTATGGCGTGATAAAGAGCATCGGGCCTGGATCCATGATCACCAGAGTGATATTCAAGTGTAGCAGCTGTCCCAGGGTGGGCACTGGCCAGAGTGGGCACTGCTTCAGTGTACCCCCGGGCATAGCCCCCTGTCCACACAGTCCTCCCAGGGCATCAACTTGATACATTGATTTCCGGGAAAATGATGTCAATTTCTATTAAAATTAAAATAAACATGGCCAGATTGAAGAGGAGATGCAACATTGGCCCCATTTTTTCCAATAAAATAGGGAACATCAAAAACTTACAAACCTTGCTATGTCCCAGGCTCCAGTCCCACAGTAGGAGTTTGTTCTCCCCTGTGATTAGGGTTCTTTGGTGAAGGCATTTGGGGAATGCTGGCTTCAGTAACTCCCAAACCCACAATTGGGCCCCCAGAGCAACATCTGACTCTGACCTTGTGTCGCCCATTGATTTGTTAGCCCACCTGTCTTCTTAACAAGGGTAAGATTCTTGGGGGTAAGAGGTAATAAAAGGTGGTATCACCCTGCAGGTGTCTTCTGAAGGTTTAGAATCTGAGCTAGAGCATGGCTGACTCCTGTCCTCAGTTGGGATCCTTGTACAGTGTACAGCCTATACAACCATCCATGGCAGCCCTCTCAGAGGTCTTCCAAGCCAGCCTGCCACCCAGCTAGTGCAGTTGTCTCTCATTGGAACCCTTCACACTGGACACCCAGGCTGGGGATGGAAAGTTATTCTATCCAAACACAGCCCAATGCTCTATAGCAACATTGCTTATCAGAAGGCACTGCCAACCCCTGAGCTGGTATCTGCTTCTCTCAAGCTCCTCTCCATTCCAGGGTCCCCATCTGCTTCTGGGGTGATACAAAATAAGCCCCTTCTTTTCCAGAACAGTCCCACAGAGATTTAAAGCAGCCTGCTGCATACATGCCCCCCCCCCATATACACACACACAGGGCATGATCACCCATGCCTCTGACAGTCCCTTGCAGTCCCCTCTGCTGTCAGGCTGGGCCCAGCCCTGGACACAGCCCTCTAGCCAGGGCTGAACTGAGCAGTGTGGGGCCATCACCTCCCTCATTTGGGCCCCTAAACTTCTATTCATACAACCTTGCTCATTTTTTTCTTGTCTTTCTCCATAATCAGGCACACACAGCTCCTGGGCTGTCCACAGTCATCTCTAGGGAGCGGCCAAAGTCCAGTGACATTTGTTTGATTCCCTGCAGGTGTGTATGCTGGCTCCATCACCCCCCATAACGGGCTTGCATCAGGCATCCTGCCCCCCACGCATGATGTCCCTTCCAGGCACCACCCGCTGGATGCCACCACCGGTTCCCACCACCATCTGTCCCCTCTGCCTATGGCTGAGAGCACCAGGGATGGGTATGTACACCACACCAAGCCAGTCCTCCTCCAGGGGCAGCAAGTAGGTACCTGTGTGGGAGGCAGGCAGGGGCAAATGTCCCACACACCATCTGGTTGTTATTGATAATGAAAATAGCCAACATTTACAGGGCACTTACTGCATACTATGCTATAAACTCTTTCTGTGCACAGTTTCATTGGTGCCTCACAATAACCCTACCAGGTAGACAGTATTGGTGCCCAGGCTTCTGAATGTGTCACTGCATGCACCCTCTTCTCCTTCCTGGGGGACATCAAGAAGATGCTGTGCTCCCCACCCAACCCCAGGTCTCTTCAGTACTCAGTCCGGTTTCTCCTTGGCTCATCCAGGGATTTGGTGAGCAGTCTGCCCGCTCCAGAGCTGCTGGCTGGGCCTCACGCCCATCTCTGGCCATGCAGCTGTGGCCATTGCCTGGTCTGTGGGGCTGTCTGGGAGCCTTTACTGCAGGATCACTGCAGAGAGGGGCAGCCTCTCCCTGTGTTCAATGTGGTTCTCATTGTGGCCACTTAAGTGGCTGGAAGTGGTGAATGTGTTAATTGCCGGTCCCTAATGCTGCTGCAATCAGTTTTCCTTGCAAATGAGCAGGAGGAGGCCTCCCAGCCCCTCCCACCTGCCCTCCCTGCCTTTTCTGCTTGACACCAGCAGTGACTTGATCAAACTTGTCCCCCAAGGCCTGGCCCCCGCACCTTCCTCCTTCTCTGCCCTTCCTCCCCAAGGCTGCAGCCTTGGCCTTGGCCTTCCTGTGCCTGGGGCCAGCCTGGCTTTGTCACCAGATTTGTGGCCCGCTGATCGCGCCTGGGCTCCTCCTGCCACTCATCCATCCGTTCATTCAGTGTGCAGTGACGGAGCCCCTGTGGGCAGGCCCTGGGCCCAGTGCTGGGGCCACTGATGCCTCCAGCCCTAGAGAAGCCTACTGTGAGAGGGAGACAGACAGGCCTGCAGAGATTGATCATACAGAGGGGAGAAAGTAGACAGGGCTGTGGGATCTCAGAAGAGATCCTGGAGTGTGGAGCCAGGGGGAGGATATCAGGGAAGGCTTCCTGGAGGAGGTGATGCTGAGCCAGGCCTCCGAGGTGAAGTCAGAGTAGGGCGAATGGAGAGGTTGGGAGGAAGAAAGGAACAGCAAGGGCAAAGGCGGCCTGGCGAGAGCCTGGTGTGTTCAGGGAAACATGAGCCATCCTGGGGGGTGATGCACTTGGGAGAGAGGTCACCAGGGCCCGATCACGAGGCCTGGGATGGGACTCTATCCTGAAGGGTGTTGAGCGGTGACGTGGTCAGGTTTGGGGCCTGTAGCACAGGACTGGATTGCAGGGCGCAGGATGGAAGGTGGGGTGCCAGGTGGCATCCTAAGCTGGGCCAGGTCCAGGTTGGGAAGAGGAACACCAGAAGGCAATGGTGACACAGAACAAGCAGGAGTCGGGAAACCCTGGCTAGACAGGGAGAGGAGGGCATCAGGGAAGAGCCCTGGGTGTGCACAGGGACCATTCTCGGAGCAGGGGAGGAACGTGGCTGGGCATGTGGGCAGAGAGCCCTGAAGGGGCAGCCTGAACGGGCTGCACAGGGAACCAGAAAATCGGGCTCCTGAGCCTCTGTTTCTTCCTCTGTAAAAGACGTTAAAAACCCTCCTCTAGGAAGGTGGTGAGGGTCAGCTACGCGTGCCTGACACTGCACGTGCCACCTGGTACATGTTCCACCGACGCTGGCCCCCTGCCCCCACCCACCCACCTGCCCACTCAGGCCACCTGCTCACCCACCAGCCAGCCCCAAAACATCTCCAACCAGAGGAAAATAAGCCACAGAGGCCCTTCCCTGCTCTGGCCTGTGCACTGTGCTCCGTCTCGCTCATCACCTGCATAAGTGCCCGTCAAGAACTCCTGCAGTGAGAGGCAGAGTGACACAAGATGAGACCCCCAACCCACGGCCCACCCCTGCCTGCGGCAGCGGGGCCTCGAGTCACCCCGGGCAGCAAGGCGCCCGGCTCCTCCAGCCGCAGGAGAGAGGGGCCCTCGTGCCTGACACCAGGCCCAGGCCCAGCGTGAATGGGTTTCTTTTTTCATCCCCTGAGAAGAGAGCTGGGGGGAAAGGCCTTCAGCCTCCCCTTCCTGCCAAAGTCAACAGGGAACGGCCACTCGTGGCTCCCCAGTGGTTTGCTGGGACGTTTAAATAGCTTGACAGAATTATCTGATTCACTCAAAATATGCTAAGAGGGCCTGACTTCATGACCAAATTTATTTACCCTGGCTCAGAGGAGATGCTGAATAGGGTATTTTTTTTTCCCAGCCCTGTGCGAGGTATGAGGCTCTCAGACTGCCAGGCCAGTGAGATTTTATATTAATTTTTATAGGTTCCAATTGAAGCAAAAATATTTGATTTAGGAATCATTTGCATGACTCAGAAGAGGAGCTCCAGATGATACTTTTTTCCTTTTAAAGAGTTCAGGTAGAGCAGCGTCGCCTCAGCCTTCGTGTCTGCTGCGGATAGAGTCGTGTTCTGTTTAATTTCACTGGCTGTGAAGGTGGCAAATGTGAATTTATGGCAGGGTTGAGACAGGAAAAACAAACTTGGAAAATGCGTGTTTTTCCCCTTCAGATCTGGTTCTCCTTAATTCTGCAGTGCTGTTAATCTCTGGGCTTTGTAGCTGAGAGGTTCAGAAACCCGTTTGTTAGTGCTATCGGTTGTCTGCCGTGTGCCAGGCCCAGTGCTGGGCACGTGGTGACTGAGAGGGGCCAAGACCTGGCCTTCCCTGCAGGGCCTCCAAGGAGAGGGGGCCAACGGGAAACCAGGGGAGAGCTGGGTCCTGGGTGCCCCCAGCTGGGATGGGGATAGGCAGGCTTCACGCAGCAGGCCTGAAGGAAGAAGGATCGGCTCTCCCGGCTATGCCTCAGCCCAGCTTCAGTCAGAACTGGTAATGAGGACACATGGCTTTGTGCACAGCCCTCCACAGTTTATAGGGCAGAGGTAGACCTGTCTCACTTGATGCCCCTGTGAGACAGGCCTAAAAATAATGATGATGGTAATGATAATTCAGTCATGAACACTTGATGAGGATTCAATTCACAAACTTAAAAAGGTGACATGTACCCACAGTGTGTTAGTTTCTGGGCCAGGGGCCCACCACAGAGGACCCCTTCCTCTGCCCCCAGCAAGCTCACGGTAATGGGGGTCCCAGACAGCACAGAGGAGGGGCAGTGACAGCAGGCTGCCCAGGCTGCAGGGAGCAGAAAGGAACCTGGCCCAGCTGCAGACATGGAGCCCTGACCTCTCTCCATACCTCCTTTCTCCATTTCCAGATGGTCCTTCCCTCAGAGAGGGGCACTGATTTGTCTGTTAACACCTCATGTCTCAGACAGTGGGCAAGGGTAACATACCTAGCTTGACAAGGTCACCTGGAGCTGTGACATCGGGCTTACAGAGTATTTTAATGTGGATGGTCCAACAAACCCACAAATCCAAACAAGAAAATAGAGACTCTGAGCTCTTACTCTGCCTGTCTTTCTACACTGCAGAAAGATTTTATAGGCTATGAGCCTCCAGCCTGGTTCCCAAGAGCCCCCAAGCCCAACTGATCCCAAAGTCATTTTATTCCCTGTGAGCAGGGCCCTGGAGGCTTAGGAGGGCAGCGTGAGAAGGGAACCTTATCTGCAGTGATGTGTAGTCCAGGTAGACTGCCCACTCAGGTGGGGCTGGGCTAAGGGTACCTGCGGAGAGCTCTCAGCTGGTACAGTCTTGCCTCAGAACATGAGCTTCCAGAGAGCACGGTCTTGGGCCCCCATCCCCTCAGGATCTGTATGACTGTAAGTAGTGAGCCTCCCGTCACAGGAGGTATGCAAGTGGAGGAGAGATGGCCAGGAATGGAGACAGGAGAAGGTCACTCAGAGTACACCATGCAGGAAGAAAAGGCCAAGTTGGACATCAGACCCACTTGCTAGTTTTTCTTCCCTTCAGTTGGCACCAGTGATGATGATTGATGGCATGGCTGAGAATGTACCGGTCATCAGTCATCCCTGGTCCTTTATCTACGCTGCTGACACTTTACCCTCACCGTAACTCGGGAGGTCAGTGCTGTGTGGCCGGGAGTAACTTGGGCAAACCTCTTGGAACCCTGGTTTTCTGATCTGCAAAAAGGACGCAAGAACACCTGTGTCACGTGGCCGGGGGCGAGGCAGGGGCTCCGTGAATGGTGATGGCAGTGTTGTGAACTGTTCTGCTAAGGAACCGCCGAGGCCTTCAGTGCGGGCTGTCCAGGGCTTTCCCCAGGAGGCCAGAGTGGCGTGCACAGAGGCAGAGTGCCCAGCACCCGGCAGGGGTGGCTGGGGTTTAGCTCTTGGTAATGAGAACTGGAGTGTGCCAGCTGGGAGCAAGCAGCCTTTTGAGGACACCAAGGCTCAGAGACGTAGGCAGTTTGCCCAAAGTCACTTGGCCGATGAGAGCAGTTAGGGGTCTGAACACAGTTCTGTCGACTGCAGAGGTCACACTTATTACCTCTGTTCCTTGCTGGCTATCAATCCTAAATACCAGACTCTTAACGCTTACAGGGTTTTAAAATTTCTGTTTGAGCATAATCAGAAATAAAAGCTTCCTCTTCTAACTGCTGTGTTGTGAGTCAGAGCAGGTCAGCTAGGGGGCTCCCCACTGCTGGAGGGGCACAGGCAGCGGCAGCCCCCTCCCTGCTGATGGCCGTCTCTGTTCTCTCCAGGTTGGGGCCTGGCCTCCTCTCGCCCATGGTCAGCCCACTGAAGGGGCTTGGGCCACCACCACTACCACCATCCTCCCAGAGCCATTCCCCCGGGGGCCAGCCCTTCTCCACGCTCGCCAGCAAGCCGTCCTACCCGCCCTTCCAGAGCCCTCCGCCCCCACCTCTGCCCAGCCCACAAGGTAAGCTCCCAGCTCCTGCTCGGGGACCCCAGAGGAATGAGACACCAGCCTGGGGGAGGCAGGTGGGCACTCAGAGAATGACGGGCTGGGTGCTGAGAGCCATGCTGGGAGAAGCTGGGAGACGCGTGACCTAAAAGGCCCGCACAGGGGCACGTCCTGGAGGAAATTGGTTCAGGAAGTGAGGAAGAGTTTGTTTCATGGACAAGGTGTCCAGGGGTGTTCCCGGCAGAGGGCAGCATCGGCAGCAGGGGTGGGAAAGCCTGCTGCTTAGAGCCACCGAGAGGGACTAGGGATGCTGGGCCCGAGTGTGGAAGGAGTAGCAGGGCCACAGTCCCGCCTCGCGGCACTGGTGTCAGCCACAGATGACACAGGCACAGCCACAGGAGACCATCCAGCCACCCCTTGCCTGCCCACCACTCTGTGCAGGGCGGAGCTGAGAAAGGGGCCCCAGGGTGCTCATGCCCTCTCTGCCCTGCTCTCTTCTCTCTGTCATACCCACGCTGCCTGGACGGGACAGCATGGGGAGCTGAGCAGTGCAGTGAGGATGTCCCCTGCCTGCCCTGGGCATTTTCCCTCTGTTAACGCAGCCCCTGCCACCTCCTTCTGCAGGCTACCAGGGCAGTTTCCACTCCATCCAGAACTGCTTCCCCTATGGCGACTGCTACCGGACCACCGAGCCAGCAGCCGGAGGGGACGGACTGGCCGGGGAGGCCCACAGTTTCAACCCTTTACGGCCCAACGGCTACCACAGCCTCAGTGCTCCTTTGCCTGCCATAGGTGAGCCCTGCCCCCATGCCTCCCTGCCCCGAGCACCCACTGAGACCCAGCCCAGTGCTGGGTGCTTTATGCACATTGTGCTGCATCCTTTGGAAAGCGTATGCACAGCCTATGCAGTAGGATCATCCCCACATTGTGGAGAGGAAAATAGAGGCTCAGAGAGGCCCCAGGACCCCGCACAACTGGGATTGGCACCCTGCCAGCGAAGTCAGTGTCCTTTCCACAACTTCACATGGCTTATATGTGGCTGGACCTGATGGGTTTCTGAAGACTCAGACTGGGAGCTCATGGTCTAATTAATGCTTTACTCTGAATATTTACTGAGCACCTACTGTGTACTGGGCACAGGTGTAGGCCCTGGGGGTGCAGCAGGGGATGAAATAAATACTGATCTCCATTTAATAGAGAAAACTAGGTAGGGACAGAGCCTGGCGTTGGCTTTTTCCTGGGTACACCTGTGCCTCCCCCAGGTGACATCCCTGGCTTGGGCAGAGAGGCCCAGTGAGAGGGGAGGGTTCCACACGGCACAGGGTGGGATCAGGCTCAGACCAACAGGGCCAGGCCTGGTCAGAGGAGGGGCATCAGATGGGTGGGCTAGACCCTCCCTGAATTCCCCAAGCCAAGCCCTCAGCATAGCTGCAGGGCCCAGGTCTAGTCGGAGCATACAAGAGCCCAGACAGAGTGGAGCCTGAGACCCTGCCGCAGAGGCCTCTTGGGCAGCCCTGAGCGTGAGTAGCCCGGAGTGGAAGGACAGGGAAATAGAGACAGGAACCGAGGCCTCAGGCAGACACATACGAACCTGTGGTGTCTCCACACCTTCTCCATGGCTGTAGTCTGTCTTCATGCTTCTGTGTGTGCCTGAGCATATAGGGTGGCACAGGTGGTTCTGGGCAGTTGTGAGCCCCCATGAGTGTGTAAGGAACTTGCAGGGCACACGCTGTCATGTCTGCATATGTGTACTCATATCATGCCTGTGCTGGTGTCCATGCATCCCTGTCTGTGTGCACATTGTGTTACCCCATGACTCATGTCTGTTTCCACAGACATGTATGTGCATGTGTGTGATGTGGCTTGTTTCAGAGGAGCGTGCTTGTGTGCACATGTGTGCCTGTGTTCAACTACAGTGTCCATACGTCTGTGGATGATAGACCTGTGTGCATGGGCCCCCTACACCAGGGTGGGGCCGTTCTTTTGGCCTCCCTTCTCCCCAGTGCCCACTCCAGGCCCAGCTGAGCTGCCTACACCTCCTCTGTCAATCCAAGAACAGACACACAGCATTAAATCCAGACTGTGACAGGCAGGTGGGGCTGTAGGGCTGAGGAACGGTTCAGCCCAACCCCATTGCATAGATGAGAAGACTGAGGCCTACCTGTCTTAGACCACAAAAGCTCATGACAGCAGCTCAGGGACAGGGCCTCTGAGCAGCGACCCTACCCTGGAGACAGCATGTCCAGGGGAAGAGCCAGGTATCTGCAGAGCCAGAGGGACCTGGGTTCAAGTCCCAGCTCCCCTCCTTACTGGCAATGTGACCTTAGGCAAGTGTCCTGCCCTCTCTGAGCCTGTCTTCTCAGTTCTAAGATGGGATAATGTATCCTGCCTCATGGGATCTTTGTGGAGCTTAAGTGAGATGGGGCTTGCGTGAGCATTTAGTAAGTGCCCAGGAAATTTTGTTTCCCTTCTTTGGGTTTCTTGAGTCTAGTGGGGAGGAGGAAACTGAAGGAGTGAGGGTGAGCCGGGTCCTCCTGCCAGGAGGGGACTGACCCCTGAGAGCAAAGGCTATGTCACTTGCAGCCCCACCCTTCCTCACCCCCAGTCTGGCCCTGGGTGATGGACCACCCCAAGCCAGCCTGTACCTGTCTTCCCTGCTGCCCTGGGCCCCCTGGGTGTGCAAGGCTAGGACACCTTCCAAGCCCCCTCCGCACTCCACCAATCAGCTCCCCCATCTGGAAAAGCTGAGGGCTCAGAGCAGACCCCTCGAGGGGCGCTGTGAAGAGGGATCCTGGGCAGGCAAGGTGGGGCCTGGGAAGCCCCGCCGTCCTCCAGCCCTGACCCTCTCCCACCCACCCACAGGCTACGAGGCCCTGGCCGAGGCCTCGTGCCCCACAGCACTGCCCCCGCAGTCATCAGAAGACGTGGTGTCCAGCGGCCCTGAGGACTGTGGCTTCTTCCCCAACGGGGCCTTTGATCACTGCCTGGGCCACATCCCCTCCATCTACACGGACACCTGAAGGAAGTCCCTGTCCACACCTGCCTGCCCTGAGCTGAGAGCTGCTTCACCCACTTGCCATCCGCTGCCATGTGCTATGCATCCGGCTGGAGCAGCCAGGCCACCAATGCAGGGATGCGTTGCTGCGGCTGCACCCAGCTGCCTGGGGAGCAATCGTCCAAGCCCGAGCTGGGTGCTCAGAGGTGCCCGCCAGGATCCGTGACCATGTGACCGTCCCTTGATTGTGTCTTCCCATTTCTCTCCCCAGCAGTTTTGAAATCACAGACCTCGTGTATATAAAATGTACAGAACTTGTTTTCCATTCCCCTGCCAGTTTTATATTTTTGGTTTTACAAGAAAAAATTAAAAACTGGAAACGAGGCGTGGGGGCCTGGTTCTGCTCTTTGTGATTCAGCCTAGAGGCTGTGACCAGGAGAACCTTGGAGGAGTGTAACAAAAAGCTGGGTGTTCGGGGCTTAGGAGGCCCCATGGAAACCAGCTTGGGCCCTGGGTTCCAACCATGGGAAGGGAACTCCATCATGTGGGCCTCCACGGGCCGTGGTCCTTACAGACACCAGTGCTAGTCCCAGGACAACGCCGCAAGATTGGCTCATCCCCACTGGCAGATGAGCAGACCGAGGCTGAAATTAGGACCCAGATCACCTGACCCAGACCTCTGCCAGCTGCACTGACTCCTCAGCTGGTGGGAAAATGAGCTTCCAATCTGGTGCCTGGGCTTTGTGTCAATAGCAAACACCACGGAGGGTGGGCAAACCTTCCAGGGATAGAGCCCAAACAGTCTCGGAAGGTGAGGGGCAAAGGCAGGTCCTGCAGACCAGCGGTGCCAGACAGCATCCTTTGTCCAGGGAGCTCCACGCCCACCCTGGGGGCGCTGAGGCTTGCATGGTTCTGTCTCCCTCCGCTGCTGGTCTCCCCAGCATCCAGCACAAGGAACAGGCCCACAGTCCAGGCCTGTGCAGGTGACCTGGGCAGTGGCCTGCATCTCGCTGTGTCACCCTGAAGGTCACCTGGTAAAAAGATCAAGGAAAATTCCTTCCTTGTCCCTGCTGAAGTGAAACCACTTGAGGAATGTCACATTGACTGCCCTCCCCGGCGCTCCCAGAAACAGCCATAGTTGCTGTTATCCCCCTCCACAGGCAAGGAGGAGCAGCCAGCATTCACACTCAGGTCCCAAGGACGCCTCTTTGTACTTCAGGGCTGGCTTAGGTAGGCAAAGCAAGAGGGAAAGATCTAGTCAACCCCCTTCTTTATGGAGAGGGAAACTGAGACTCAGAGAGGTCCCCCCAGCCAAGCAGTTACAGAACCCGTGATGTGTGCGGGGTCCCTCCCCATCATCTAGGGACACCTCAATCACACCTGACCGTGGGAGTGGCCGCTCTGTTGCCCCTGTGGGCATGTCCCATGAATCAGCTCACTGACTGCTCCCAAGAGCCTCCAAGGAGGTTATTGTACAGCTGTCCTATTTACCACCCAGATGCACACCCAACCCCAGGCCAACCCCTGAGGACCCTTGAGTGGGACCCCTGGGGATGGCACTTGGAGCCCACTGCCCTCTGGCTCCAGCCAATGAGGAGCCCAGCCTGGGAAGGAGGGCGGGAGGGAGGGTCCATGGGTGGCTGTGTCCTCCACTGAAGGTCTCGGCTCTGGTCAAGCCCCCTTCACACAGCCCACTCTGCAAGTGAGGGAGCAGCTCCCTGCCCTGCCTCCTCAGGTGTGGAGTGGGGTTGGGGACACCTGCCCACCTGCTGTGCACAGTCCCTTCATCAAACTCTCCTCAGTTTCCCCAGTCTGGCAAGGCCGTCTTCCCTGCCCGAGTGACACAGCCAGCAAGGGGTAGAGCTGGGATTCAAACCTGAGCATCGGGCTGCAGAGCCCACACTCTCCACCCACCACGCCGTCCTACCCCCTGAGGACTCAGGGCGACCTGGCCTCCCAGAGTGGGCCGCTCCAAGCACCCAGGGGCAGGGACTGACCCAATGTCAAACAGCATGTTGGGAGCCCCTGGCTCCCACCCAGGGCCCCCTGAAGCCCCCCGTCCTTGCCCCCACTGATTTTATGGAACTAATTAGGCTGTGGCAAAATTCCTTGAACAGGGATGCTCAGGAATCAATACTGCATGTCATTGTAAATACTTAATCCACTCCAGAATTAAGCTGTACAATGAGGACATATTTCTATTAATAATGAAAAGGGCTGAGCCGCAAGCAGGGGAACACACAGGGAGCTGGCAGTTGGATCTCATTTAATTTCAGAGAGCAGAGAGAGGGAGACAAGGAGACAAAGGCAAAGAGAAACAAAGAGACAGAGACAGAGGAAAGACAGACGGCCTTCGAGCTGGAGGAGAAGGCAGCCCCCAGGGCCGTGCCGCAGCGGGGGCTCCGTGGTCCTAGATGTCACGGGGACCCTGAGCTGTAAACATGACCCCTCCGAGCCCCCACTCCTCCTGGCACGCTCAGGGGACCCCCCACCCTGATGCCCGCAGGGCCTCCCTCCTAATCTGAGGTGATGCAGCACAGGAGGGTCCCCCAGGCAGGACCTGCAGGGCACTGGGCATGAGCACGCTTGCCCAGGGCTCTCTTCCTCCCTTAGCCAGAGAACACCAAGGCTGCAGCCCTTCTGAGCTCCAACCCTGTGCCAGGGATTGAGCCAGAAGCACACGGGAGCCTCCCACCACAATTGCAAGGGGCATGCAACAACCCCCAGTTGGCAGGAAGGTGTGACCGTCACTGTCACATGGGGGAGTTAGTGGGGTTAGGTGCAGGGGCTGGTATATCTCACTCAACCTGGGGAGCCCCAGGGAATGGGCCACAGGCTGGGGGCTCTGCGGGGTCTACAGAGCAATGGGAGCTGAGTTTGCCCAGGGGCCCCAGGGAATGCACGGTGCAGGGACAGTGCCCAGGCCTGCCAGGTGACCATGCTGCCCTTCCAGCCCAGCCACTGCAGACTGCCCTGCAGCCCTGGCCTCTGTCCAGTCCAGGCCAAGATTGGCCCAGCTTCCTCCCCACAGCCTCCCAGTCTCTGTCTCCATCAGGGGCCCTCTCCCCCCTCCCCTCTGTCCCTCTCTCTCCCTCCTCCATTCTGTCTCTCTCCTGCCTCAGCAGAGTCTGTGAGCCTGCTCTTCACACTGCCAGGTGTGATCCTTTCCCTCCTCCCCCTTTGCTCGCTCCCTTCTCGCTCCCCGTAACGCTCTGTGGCCTAGAGAGGCACAGTGACCTGCCCAAGGCAACACAGAGCATTGGTGGCTGGGGCAGGGCAGTCCTGGTGGGAGAGGACTTTGGGGCAGGGCCACCCTCACCCAACCCCTCCTCAGCCCAGATCCCCCTGCCAGGGTCCCGGGGAGAGGCTGGGCATTAGGTCCTCCCCATTGTCCTGCATGGCCAGTCCCAGGGTCCCCCCCATGCTGGGCACAGGGATTCCCCATAACTGGACCTGCCCCCATTCCTGCTGCCCGTGGGGGCACCCCATGAGTTATCACAGACCCAGACCACCAGGGCTGAGCGGGCCCACCTGGACTGCCAGCCTCAGCCCTCTCACCTCACAGACCAGAAGCCCAGCCCAGAGACTCTGTTTGTGCAACCGCTTACAGCCTCTCTCCACGCCACCAAGCCAGCCCAACAGGGGAGTGGAGGACACCAAGCGCGGGGTGGTCAGGGTTGTGACATGGCAGCTTTGTGCCTCGGGACACCCCTGCCCCTCCGCTGCAGCAGACTTGGGCTAGGGAAGTCCCCACTGGAACATAAGCCCCAGGAAGGCAGGTCCTGATCTGTCCCCTTCACTGCTGACCACCCAACCCCTAGAACAGCGCCTGGCACACAGCAGGTGCTCAATACCTGCTTGTTACACACATCAGTGGAGCAGGAGAGACGGGCAAGGGAACAAGGACCGGCCTTCACAGAACCTGGCACAGAGAAGGGTCACACGAGTATCTGTGGACTTGGTCAGCCCATGCAATGAGGACACGGGCGCAGAGGGGACATGACTTGTCCGAAGTCATGGAGCAGGCAGCAGGTCAGTGATGGGCAGTGGAGGACACAGGCCTCAGGGCACAGCTTCTCTCTGTCCACCTCACCCTTTCGTCCACCTGAAAAGCTAATGCCTCCCGTGCTAGCCAGCTCCTGAAGAGCTTGTGCAGCTCTGTTGCGACATTCTGCAAGGTAAGTGTTGTTACCCCATTTTATGGAGGACAGAACTCAGGCTCAGAGAGGTGACTTGCCCCAGGCTCCAGCCCGGCAGAGCAGGAACCCGGCGCCTGGCCCCAGCCCTGCTGGTCTGCATCCCAAGACCACAACTTGGGCCCTGGGGACCTGCCTGAGGAATCCTGGCACGCGCCCCTCTCACCCGTCCAGAGGGGACCATTATGCCTTTACAAGGACTGATTTATATACTCACAGGGGCTGTCAGCCCTGCCGGGGGTTTATAGGTTTCTAAGTGGTCGTGTCTCCGGGGGGAATGCAAACCAGGAAGGAACTGCCAGCCCCGTCAACCCTGAGGCTGCAGAGCCAACAGCCTCCATTTATCCCCAGGGTCCCTGGGGTGCCACAGGGTTGGCAGAAGGTCCTTCAGGAGGCCAAAGAGGACATGTGCCTCCAGGCAGCTCTGTGTCAGGCTGTACCACAGGGAGATTCGTCCTGTCTGGGCAGGAGGGTGGGGGCTCCTGAGCTTCCTGGGGGCTGGACTTGGGTCTTGTCGCTTGTTTTTAGGGCAGAGCAAAGATCCAGAGCAGCCAGGGCTTCAGCATAATTTGGAGGGGGCTGAGGGTGTGAAGGGTGAGGAAACAGGCTTCATGGCAAGTTGAAAATATCGACGCTGGAGTATGGGTCTATCATAATACTCTCCAGTCTGTTACACTATTCTCCATATACTTTTGTGTGTGTTTGAAATTTTCCAGGAAAGAAATTAAGCAGTCCCAGCGTGGCCAGGCTGGAATTTTCTCACTCCCCTGGCAGCAGGGGCAGGTACAAGAGCTCAGCCCAGCTCTTCCAGGCTGGGGCCCCCTCAGGGGAAGGTCTGGGCCCCGAGTTCATTTTTTCTGTGCCACCATCTTGTCACAGCAGGGACCACGTTGGCAGCCCTGCACCCCCAGTGCCCAGCATAGGGCCCGGCACAAAATTGGGGTTTAATAAATGCTTCTTTGAGTTAATTTGCCAGTGACAAGTAAGAGTATGTGCAGAACAAGGGCCAGGACAGGCAGAGGTCTGTTAAATCTCATGTCTGAGGGTGCTGGGGGCACAGGAGACTCAGGGGGACCTTGGCCCCAGCCCCAAAACTCTGCAGGGTGCCCTGGAGAGAGGGAGCTGACTGTGCTAGGAGAACCCAAGCAGACTGGGACCCCCAGGGGTGGGGCTGAGAGCAATCTTAGACTTAGAAAAGGCAAAGCCTTCTAAAGTAAAATGGACTACTTTGGGATGAAAGTAAGCTCCCCATCCCTGGGGGTGTGCAAGCGAGAGTGGGCAAAAAGCTGAAACAGTCCCATCTGTGGGTCAAGGGCTGGACTGCACAACTTCTAAAGGCCTCTCAAGCCCAACTGGGACTTCAACATCAGCCCTCTCAAACCCATGCAGGCAGCAGTGGGCCCAGCCACCCACTGTGGTTTCTGAGGCTACATAGAGGGCAAGGGCATCCAGACAATTAATTGTATGTCTGCAGGGAAAGCAGGTGGCCAAGGCTTGGGTTACTGCCTAAATGTTTGCTCAGTGGTTCAGGGCTGGCAGCATCCTACCCAGGTAGCCCACGACAGAAGGAAGGGGTGGCCACTCCGGGGCCCTCTGCTCTCTGCCACCTCACATTTCCCAACTAGGAGCCTGCATGCGAGTTAGGAAAATCAGCCTGGTCTGGAGGCTGCAGGCAGGGAGGGGCTGTGGGCTACAGCACATGCGCTTCCAACAACCTTCAGTGACTTGGGGGCAGCCAGGCCACAGCTGGGGCCACATCTCCCCGACACCCCTACTTCACAGCTGGGGGAAACCAAGGCTCCAAGAAGTCAGACTGGCCCCAACAGGGCCACCATCACTACTCCCCGATGCAGGGGAGTGAGGGGTGGTTATTATTTACAGCAGGAGAAATTAAGTCCCAAAGAAGGAGACGCCATGCTGTGCTGGCACAGCAAGTCCCCACAGTGAGGCCTGAGTGCCCATCTCCCCAGCTCACCTGGCAACCCACTCAGGAACGAGTGTCATCAGGGTGACCAAGTCCTGGGGGAGGAAGGAACAGGAGCCCAGGGGACCTGTGGGTCACTTTGCCTCTCAGAGACTTGGCTGACCAACCTGCACAATGAAGCAGGTAAAGCAGAGCTGCACATGAGCATCCCCTGGGAGTCCCCACAGTGGCACACGCAGCCCCCACCTCTGAGCAATGCAGTCGGCCTCCTGAGGGCCGTGGGCTGCTATGAAAAAGCTCCAGCGCCCAGGAGGGGTAAGGAAGCCAGTCCAGAAGGGACCTTTCACCACAGCCGGACTGTCAGTGCTTTACACACATTACTTGTTTAATATTATCCCATTTTACAGATGAGAAAACCAAGGGCAAGGGAGGTGAAGTAAATTGCCCAAGATCACACATGACCAAGCCAGGTTGTGAACTCGTGTCCTTCCAACTACAAAGCCCATGCTCTTGGCCAATCTCTGAATCCCAGAACTTTGCTGTCCCCAAGCTCCTGCGGTGAGGGGCACATGCCAAGTTGAGTATGTGACCCCGGGATTAGGAGTCAGCCCCAGTTTACA
Source organism: Daubentonia madagascariensis (assembly GCA_023783475.1). Taxonomy (NCBI): domain Eukaryota; kingdom Metazoa; phylum Chordata; class Mammalia; order Primates; family Daubentoniidae; genus Daubentonia; species Daubentonia madagascariensis. Next base: position 5,624,924 of record JAKFHU010001129.1, read on the forward strand.
GCCCGCCTCTACCACCAACTTGTGGAAAATCGCTTCACCCTCTGGGCCTCAGTTTCCTCATCTGTAGAGTGGGAACCACATTTCCAACCCTCCTGGCTACTGGGGAATAAAGGATGCTAATGAACGGGAGATCTGCTTTGCACGCATGAAGGGCTGTGCCGAGTGAGGTGGTATTGTCACCGGAGTGTGGCACTTTACCCTCATCTGCAGTTTCGTCTGTGTCAGTCACACGGCCACCACCAGACCGTGAGCAACCTGAGGCAGGACCAGGGCAAGGAGCAGGGGCCTGAGCCCCCAGGGAGAAGCGGTGGTGGGGTCTTCTGCTAGAAAGCAAAGAGTGGGAGGTGGAGGACAGCCCCAGATGGAAGTCACTAAGTCCCATGAGGGCACACTGCCAGGAACACAAGCTCCATGGGGCTCAGACACTGGTCCTCTCCAAGCAAGACATCTCCATGGAGCCTGGCTTTGCAAGGTGGTCCCGTGCAGAGAATCTGGAATGCAATGGGCACACACTGCTCTATTTTTCCTGATGGTGAAACTGAGGCTCAGGGAGCTCATGGATCTCAAAAGATGGTGAGGCTCAGGGTGTTGATAGCAGGGATTCCCCAGATCTGGGTTCCAAAACACACTCAGACATGCTCAGACTGGGGCCTTGGGCAGGTCACCTCATGGAGTCTGGGGTTCTACTCCTTAAGATGGGACAATGGCTCTTCCCTTGGTGGGTGGATTAAATGGGGCCATAGAATGAAGGCCTGGTACATAGTGGGTACTCAAGAAATGTAACCATTAGTATTTTCATTTGAGGACTACCCATTTAGACAAGTGCCCCCAGCATTCTGCCCCTAGCTCTAAACCAAGTTCCATGTCACAAGTGGGGAAAAAAAGTCCAGGGAGATGGTCTGACTTGCCTGGGGACACACGGCACATTAATGGTGGATCTGGCCTCAGGAGTACCAAGGCAGTGCTTGCATCACCCTATGTTGTCTGGGCAGAAGCTTCACTGGTCAGCACACCCCAGCCTGTCTGCCCAGAGCTTGGGACCTTGATTCAAATTCTGGCTGTGTAGCCTTTAGACAAGTCACATGCTCTCTCTGGGCTTCAGTGTCTTCAACTGAAAAATGGAAAACCATGATCACACATAAGGTTGTACTGAGGAGGACATAAGAAACCAGGCATGGCAGCATTTGGTGACCATGAAGAGCCATGGACAGACTGGGGAGGGGAGGAAGCCTCCATCTATCATTCAGCAGTTGAGCAACTCATCATACCTTGCTTTGTTCTAAAAAGAGCTTGAGGCCAGGCACGGTGGCTCATGCCTGTAATCCTAGCACTTTGGGAGGCTGAATCGGGGTAATCGCTTGAACCCAGGAGTTCCAGACCAGCCTGAGCAAGAGTAAGACTCTGTCTCTACAAAAAATAGAAAAAAGCCAGGCTTGGTGGCATATGCCTTTAGTCCCAGCTACTCAGGAGGCTGAGGCAGGAGGATTGCTTGAGTCTAGGAGTTCTAGGTTGCAGTGAGCTATGATCACACCACTGCACTCCAGCCTGCATGACAGAGCAAGACTCTGTCTCAAAAAATAAATAAATAAAATAAAATAAAATAAAAATAAAAATAAAAAGAGCTTGAGGCTACTGGGGGTCTTCTTACACCCATCCAACAAGGTGGGCTCCTCCAAACATGTTTCAGGGCTCAGCACCCAGAAGTGCTCCCAGCACCACCTCCCTTCCCATAGCTTGCACATCTCTGTCACCTCTCTTAGCGTTTCTCCGTGCATTCGATGTACTCTTGGGATATCCATGACACCCTCCTGATGACCACTGGACATATGCCCAGGAATGGGCATTACTTTTAGCATCTTCCGGAGTAGGTTGATAATCAGGGAGGGAAAATCTTGCTGTTGCCAGAAACAGGGACAGAATGTGACCCTGCCAGCTGATGGGCCTGGGCTGCCCAAAGGCAAGGCCATGATTCTAAGGTCAAGACACCTTCCGCAGTCTATGCTGCACACTCTCTTCCATTAGCCAAAAGCCTCCCTTGGTCTCCCCAACTTTCAAGCCTTGCTCATGACAGCAGGGATTTTTTGAGCCCCTGTATATGCCAACCACTTAACATATGTTAACTCATTCACCATTCAAGCAACCTAGAGAGAGAGAAGGTCTAGGCTCAGAGTGCCAGGCCAGTGTGCTGGGCCCTAAGATTGCTCTTCTTCCTCCCAGAACAAGCTGCCTCTCCAAGTCCTACTTCTTCCAAGTTGGCCTCCATTATTTTTCATTCAGTTCTTCAGCCACTGGCACCAGAGCATAGTGAATGCTCAACAGTCAGTAAGGGCCCTGGATATGCTGTCAGCATCACAGGGTCAGAGCCAGGAAAGACAGAGAAGAATCATGGCCTCCCCAGGTCACTCAGCAAGTCGGAGTGTGGCACAGGCTGAACTCCCAGGTCTCCAGACCCCCAGCCAGGGCTCCAGGGTTCCCACAGCCCCTCCAAGCTGGTCAGTCTTTCCATGCCCTTCCTCTTGAGCCATTTCATCTCCCAATAACAGAGAGTTCCTCAAGGTGAGGTCACCAAGTCTTCCTTCCACTCAGGTGAACACTTTGTGTGTGACAAAGCTGGATGCCAACAGGTTGACTGGTGACCTTCAGTGGCAATTGGGCCCATCCTGGGAGATGGCCAAGTCTCCAAGCCCCAAGGTCTTTCAGGCCTCAAGGCCCAGAGTTTCACTCAGGCCATCTTGGAAGGGCCTATGAGGGAAGTTGGTTTAATCCCCATTTTACAGAGAGGGAGGTGGAGGCCTAGGGAAAGGCAGAAACTTTCCCACTGAGTGTAGAACCCAGGCCAGGATGATTCTGTCACAATTCTCTTTCCTAAAGAGACCCAGCCCAAAGAAGCTTTAGTCTCAGCTGGTTCCCATTTCCCTCTTGGGTCCCTTAGCTCATGCCAATCAATTCATCAAACTGTCCCCAAGTCTTCTCCAAGCTGGGACCAGGAGAGTCAGATGACTCAGCCTGGTCCTAGTTCTGGATGGTCTCACAGTCCAGAAGACAAAACTGGCTCATAAGCCAGTAGAAAACAAGTCAAACTGTCTCTATTTGCAGATGACATGTTCTTGTATATTGACAATCCCAGGAAATACACACACACACACACACACACACACATACACAAACAAGTTCAGCAAGGTTGCAGGATACAAAATCAGTACCCAAAAATTGTACTTCTATACACTTACAATGAACAATCCAAAAATGAAATTAAGAAAAAAACTTCATTTACAATGGCATTAAAAAGAATATAATACTTAGTAACAAATTTAACAAAAGTATAAAACTTATACTCTGAAAACTACAAAACATTGTTGAAAGAAATGAAAGAAGACTTAAGTAAATGAAAAGGCATCCCATGTTTATTAATCAGAAGATTTATCATTAGGACAGCAATACTCCCCAAATTGATCTACAGATTCAACACAATCCCTCTCAAAATCCCAGATGGATTCTTTGAAGAAATTGACAATCTGATCATAAAATTCATACTGAAATTCAAGGGACCCAGAATAGCCAAAACAATCTTCAAAAAGAAGAATAAAGTTGGAGGGCTCACATTTCCCAATTTCATAATTTACTACAAAGCTACAGTAATCAAGACAGTGTGGTTCTGACATAAGGTAAGACCTATAGATCAATGGAATAGAATTGAGAGTTCAAAAATAAACCTTAACATTTATGATCAATTGATCTTCAACAAGAGTGCTGCCAAGACAATTAAATGAGGAAAAGAACAGTCTTTTCAACATGTGATACTGGGACAACTGGATATCCCCATGCAAAAGAATGGAGTTGGACCCCTACTTCACATTATATGCAAATATTAGCTCAAAATGAACCAAAGACATAAATAAAAGTTAAAACTATAAAACTCTTAGAAAGAAATATGAGTAAATCTCATAGTGATTTTAGACTAGGCAATGGTTTCTTAAATATGACACCATAAGCACCACCACCACTAACAAAACAAATCGGATTCCACTAAAATTAAAAATGTTTGCATTTTAAAAGACACTACCAAGAAAGTGAAAAGACAATCCACAGAATAGGAGAAAATATTTGCAAATCATAAAGCTGATGAGGGAATTGCACCCAGAATATATTAAGAACTTTTACAACTCAATAATAAAAAGACAAATAACCCAATTTTAAAATGGGCAAAAAAATCTGAATCAATATTTCTGTAAAAAAGATTCACAAATGGCAATGAACACATGAAAATATGCTCACCGTCATTAGCCATCAGGGAAAGGCAAATCAAAATCACAATGGGATACCACTTCATACCCACTAGGATGGATATCATCAAAAAATCAGATAATAAAAAGTGTTGGTAGGGCTATGAAGCAATCAGAAATCATTTACATTCTCACACACTGCTAGTGAGGATGCCAATGGTGCTGCTGTGGAAAATAGTTTGGCAACTCCTTAAAAACTTAAATATAGTTACCATATGACCTAGACATTTTACTCTTAGGTGGAATAAGAAACACAAGAGAAATTAAAACATATGTTCACACAAAATCCGTTTAAAGCAGTATTATTCATGGATGAATGGATAGACAAAGTGTGGTATATACCCACACAACAGAACATTATTCAGCCATAAAAATGAATGAAGTACTGACACATGCTACAACATGGATGAACCTTGAAAACATCATGCTAAGTGAAATAAGCCAGTCACAAAAGACCACATATTATATGATTCCATTTATGTGAACTGTCAGAATAGACAAATCCATAGAGACAGAAAGTAGATGACTTGTTGCCCAGAAATGGTAGCTTGAGGGAAATGGGGAGTGACTGCTAATGGATACAGTTTTTCTTTTTGGGATGATGAAAATGTTCTAAAATTAATTGTGATGAGGTTGTGCAACTCTCTGAATATACTAAAAACAATCGAATAATATACTTTAAATGGGTGAATTGTACGGTATGTAAATTATATCTCAATAAAGCCATCAAAAAAGAAAAGAGTCTGTGTGCTGAATTTGCTTCTTATAAACATCTTTATGATGACAGAATCCATGCAGTCTAATTAAGTGACTGACTTGGCAGCAGCACCAAATGACTAATCTATTATTTTCCCCATTGGCACTGCAATTCTCGTCAGTATGCAACCCTGTCCCTTGCTAGGTCAGTTGTCTCACCTTAGAGACAGAAAACTAATAGGTTAGGCACTAATTTTAGAAAAATATCTCTCTTCAGGTGAAAAAAGGAATGGCCGGGCAGGGTGTGCATCCCAGGCACAGGCTGAAGTAAATCTTTTCCACCAACCAAAATCATTAAAGGAAAAGGTCTCATCTCTAGAGAAACCACCAAGGGACACCATGGAAAGATGCTCTCATAGACATAAAGGCTGACAGGAGATGAGTTGAGGGCTTCTGCCTTTGCCCTCGGAGTTTTTACAAGCAAGCTTTTCCCCAACATCTGTTGCTCCTTCTCCAGGGAAACAGCCTGTGCAAAGTGTGGCGGTGAGAGAGAAAGCATGGGCGAGCAGAACACAGAGGGCGGCTCAGCCCTGTGGAGCAGGTAGGGTGGGGAGTGAGGGCAGCTGGAGAAGTCAGTGGGCCACGACCACCCAGGTCTCTGAGGCCAGCGGAGAGTTCAGATGGTTTCACAGGTGCCCTTGGGCAAGTCACCCATATCTCTGAGCCAACCCCACATCTGTAACTTCCCTCCCAGGGTGGCAGTAAGAATCCCATGAGATAATACATTGTAACAAGCTTAACAGGGCTCTTGGAATAGAGCAAGAGCTGGATAAATATTAGCTGTTGTAATAATGATGATGTTTCTTTGGCTTCTCCAGATTGCCTGACAGGAGCAAAGTATAACTGAAATGACAGAAAGAGACTGGATATAAGCATTTATCTCATCTCCTTCTGGAACCCCATTAAGGTCATGGTAAAGAAATAAAAGGAGGCGGGCACAGTGGCACGTGCCTGTATTCTCAGCTTCCCAGCTACTCAGGAGAGAGGCTGAAGTGGGAGAATCACTTGAGCCCAGGAGTTTGAGACCAGCCTGGGCAACATAGTGAGACCCCGTCTCAAAAAAAATAATTAAAAGGAGCCATTAGAACAGGAGAGGAGCCAGTGGAAGATGGAACTGATGGGAAGTGGAGACTGAGCTGGTGGGGCAGCAGCGGCTCAGGCCTGCTGAGGGGGCACTGACAGAAGTGGGCAAGGTCTCCCACAGAGCCCCAGAAACACCCGGGACTCAGAGGCACCAGGTATTGAGGAAGGTGGGGGCCAGAGGTGCTGTAAAAAGAAGGAGCAGCCAACAGTCAGTGTAGGAGCTGTGAGACTCCCAAGTGCCCCCAAACAACCAAGCAGCTAGTTCTCCCTCTGCCTCTCACATTCCACTGCCCGAAGACCAGCAGGCGAGGGCTTATTCTACACAGAAACAGAAGTGGAGGGGATCTTGACCCAGAAACGCCAAGCATCTGGGGCCCCCGTAGGACAGGAGCTCGGAGATTCTTTTCTGGAGAAACGGGCCTCTAGAAATGGGCATTTTGAGCGTGCCCCCAAAAGCTGACTTGCCCGCAGGTAAAGCCCACAGTCAACAAGCCTCACCCCACACCAGTCAGGTGCACAGAGCTTCCCACTGGCTTTTTAGTGCCTCATTCTTGACATGAGTCACCTGCCAAGGATCACCAGGAACAAACAGAGAAAGAAAAATCTGGGGGAAACAGACATGAGGCAGGCAGCAGAACAAAACTGAAACAAACAAATAAGCGAAAAAAGTAACTGAAATTAAACCTTTGCTAGAAAGTTTGAAAGGTAACATCAAGGAAATTGCTCAGAAAGTAGACAAACAAACAAACAAACATTAAAATGAAAAATAGGAAAAAATAAATGAGAAGGTTTGAATATCAATCCAGGAAGTCAATATCTGACTAATGAAAGTTCCAGAAAGAGAGAAACAAGAAAATGAAGGAAAGGAAGTTATCAAGAAGCAATATAAGAAAAATTTCCAACACCGAAGGATGTGAGCCTCCAGCTCAGGAGGGCTCACTGAGTACCTGGGCGACAGATGGAGAAAGACCCACACCAAGCCGAGGTATTTGAAGACGTCTGAAGATCAGGGAGGAGAAGAAAGCCCCGTACAAAGATATGGAACAGAATATCATCGAATTTCTCAGCGCGGCACTGGAAGATAGAAAACTGTAGAGCAAAAGACAAAAATTCTGAACGAAAACAATTTTTAACCTAGAATTCTATGCCCAACTGAACTATTAATCAAGAGTGAGTGTAGAATAAAGATATTTTCAGACATGTAAGAACTACCAAAAAAGTATTTTCTATTCTTTTTTCCAAAAAGTTATCAGAGGATGAGCTCCACTAAATTGAGAGAATAAACAAAGAGCTCTTGTCAACAAGAAGTGCAGTGCAGGAGAGTGGCCAGGAGAAGTCAGAGGAGCAGGGGGCTGGCCTGGGCAAGTGGCGGGTGCTGAGATGCACTGGACACACGGACAGTGCTATCTGTGGTGCAGTGTTGGACGTGGCTGTCAGGAGGATTTGGGAAAAATTAGCAATAGGAACATAGACAACTAGACAAATGAGAAAACAGGCAATTATTAATTCCAGAGAATGGCAAAAGCATGAGAAAAAGAAACTAATCAGATGACAGTACTTGGATTAGTAAATATTTACATAGTCATGACAACATAAATCCAGAATATCGATTTAGTGAAAACTTATGTGCACTAACTACTGGGAGCTGGGGAAGCAAGAGGCAGCGGGAACATCTGAAGAAAGGCAGCTTATCACTGCCCTGCCCAGGAAGCCCACGGAAACATCTCAGGGTAAGGGGCTAAGGAATGGCCTTGTAGCACGTGAAGCTGAAGTTTGGAAGTGAAGACAGAAGAAACAGCTTAAGGATTTGAATGTAGCTGCCTCTGGCAAGTGGAACTGGGCTTGGGGCTGTTTGAGACGGGCATAATTTGAGGACTGTTGGTTTTCTTTCTCGGCCCATAGTACTATTAATATTTGATTTTTTGAAACAATGTTTTTGTTTGGGGAAAATAAGATTTTTCTTATTTTCTTATGTTCCCAAAAACAATGTTTTACTTTGGGGAAAATAAAGATTAATGATCAGTAGGTATATAATTAATCCCTCTTGTCAGTGAAGACACTGAGGCTCAGCAAGTCTAAGGGACTTGCCCAAGACCCTAGCATGGCCAAGTCAGGACAGGAGCTGGGTCCCTTGAGCCTCTGCTGCCAGAGCCCCCTCAGTGCCAATAATTATAAGCAATGGTCACTGGAAAGATGAAAACTGAGTCTCAAGAGGCAAGTCTGCTTGATTCTCCAATGCTGGAAGAACAGTTTTTAAAAAGTTCAATCCATTTACATTATAGCTGGTGAAGGCAGTTGAGGTCAGAAAAACGTATGACCATAATTTGTATTTATTTGATCCAAAAGCTTTACTTTCAAAGAGAGGGAGAAATATGGGACCAGGGGAAATTCTTTTCAATGACCGTGAATTCCCAGGCCACAAAGCAGGGGAGACAATTTCCATAATATTCCACCTTATTCTGTACACGTTTCCAGGCAGCCTTTGATGCTGCAGTTTAGAAAGCAGCCCAGAGCCTCTTGCTCTAAAACAAATCAGCTGCTCCCCACCCTCCCCCACTCACCCCCCTCCACTGCCCCCTTGCCAACCTGCATTCCAGAGGGGGCAGCTCAACACTAGGGTGCCAGGGCTCCTGCCAGCAGTGGGTTCACAGAGTTCACCAGCCATGGGAGTCCTCATGTTGGTGGGAGACTTTCAAGTAAAAGGACAATTGCAGAGCAGTGTGAGAGGTGACCAGGCTCCCCAGCCCCAGTTTAAAGTTCAAAGGCCTTAGCGAGGCCTCCTCCCCTGACACCTCCTCTCCCCCAGGGCCCTGCTCTTTTCCCTTCTGCCTCTTGTTTCCGGGCCTTTGTCCATGCTGCTCCCTCTGCCTGGAACACTCTTCCTTTGAGCCTCCGAGGTCACTGCAGTGATCACATTGCCCTTTGTTGTTTGCTATAGGTGTCTCCCCCTCTAGGCTGTGAGTTTCTCGCAGGCTGGACCGAGTGTGAATTCCCTCTGAGCACCCTGGGCAGTGAGGGCCGCCCATGGAGTGGGAGTGGGTTGATGCTTATTGAATGAAGGAAGAAAGGGATGAACCTGTGACTTCACAGCTTAGAGGTGGGAAGTCCAGCTTTGTGCCCTGGACAAGTCGCCTTCACCTATAGAGTGGTGTCTCATAGGGTTGTCTCACCACCCCCAGGTTCAGAGCCACTTGGGGTGACTGCTACAAATGCAGATTCCCGACCCATTCCAAGGCCTTCTAACATTGGAAGCCCCTGCACTAGGGCTGCATTTGGGCTCAATGCCCTTCCTCTAGGGTGACAGCCTTCTACTGGGCTGGTTTGTATATGTGCAGCCCCTAACCCTGGTCCCAAGAGGTTTCTGCCTGGTACTCACAGCAGGTAGAGAAGAAACAGAGTCCACCCTAGCTGCAGGGCCCAGAGTGTAGCCTCCCTTGCTGTGAGGATTTTTGGGCAGGTGAACTTGAAAGCATTCAAGTTCCCTGAGCCTCAGTTTCCTCACCAGCGTAGGCATGGCTCCTACCCTGACCTCCCAGATGGTTGTGAAGGTTGGGCCAGGGTACAAACATCATCAGCAAGCTCCAAAACCCCACAGAGCTGGGAGGCAGGCTCTTTATAGAGAGCACTCAGGGGGGCCTCACACCACAGTGGCTGGGGCCAGGCACAGGATCTCTGCGGGATGGGGAAGGAGGCAGGCACTGGGGGCCCTCTCCCTCCCACCTCCCTCCTGGTCCCATGCCCACCTGAGTGAGGAAGGCACCTCCAGTGACCAACGGAGAAACGGAGGCCCAGGGAGCACTGACAAGACTTGCCCGAAGTCTTTGGCAGAGCTGGGACTTGAGCTGGGGCCTCCTGCCTCCTCTCAAGGACAGGAGAGGCCCTACTCCATGACAAAGTTCAAAATTTTCATCGCAGCTAATGCCCCCTTTGAAATACAGTAAGTAGAGCCTCTGCTCTGAGCAGCTGGTTGGGTTGGGTCCTGGCACCCCCTGGTGGTCATTCCCTTGGCTGTCCCCACTCAGCACTGCCAGGTGCTTGTGGCTGAGGCTGGGGGGGGGGGGCAGACAGGTTGCAGGGGGCAGTCCTGGGTGGTGGAAGGAGCCAGAGGCCTGGACCCCTCTTGGAGTCACTGTGCAACCTGGAACAAGCCCTTGACCACAAACAAACCAAATCGTCAGGGAAGATTGGAGCTGAAGGAACCTCGGAGACCACTAATCTCTCCCCGCTCATGACACAGGGGAGGAAAGGGAAGCCCAGAGGCTCTGGGCAGGCGTGACACGTGCCCATGGAGTGGACACAGGGGGCCTGGATACAGTCACTGTGCACTGGCTGTCCTGCAGAGGGGGCTTCCAGAGCCTGCTATCCTGGACTCTCACCCACACCCGGCTTCTGCCCCCAGCCCAGGTCCCAGGGTCCTCATTCACTCCCCACCCTGACTGTCTCCACTGTTCTCCCCCACCACGGCCCACCTTTCCCACTCCCACCTGCCCCAGGCCCCCAACCCTGAGACAGTCACTGGGCAGGCTGAGGGCAAGTTCACGTCCCAGCCTCAGCGCTGCCTCAGCCCTGGGGTGCCCTGGAGCTCCTCTCCCGCCCCACACCTCTCCACCCATTCAACTCTCAAGCACCGCAGTCTCCTAGGGGCCAGCAGCCTGCTCTACTGGAGCTCACAGCAATGGTCTCAGCCTTCCCCGCCCCTCTCCTACTTCTCTCACAGCCTTCACAAGTGGCACTTTTTCTGCCGGGACCCATTTTCTTCCCACCTGTCCCCAATTTCTATTCAGGAAACCTTCCCTGCCTCTTCAGCCTGGCCTCCTGGGTCCCCCAGGTCCCAGGCTTGCTCTGCCCCAGCCTGGCCCCGCTGGGTGTCACGCTGTACCTGTCTGTCTCCTGTAAGGCTAACAGCCAATCCTTCCTAGCACTTGCTTGACCAGCCACTGCTCCAAGCACTTCGTATATATTCATTCTGTGTCGCATGTAATAATCCCATAGTTATCCCTGTTTTACGGACAGGGAAGTGAGGTCCTGTGTCCTCCATCCAAAGCACAGCCAAGCACTCGGTCTGTGCCGGGAAGAGCTTCCCCGACCCAGAGCTCTCCCAATCTGTTTTAAATGGAAAGAAGCCTGGGAGCTGCTCCCCGCCCCACCAGCCCCGGATGAAGGCTGTGCATCCCCTTTCATGCTGTTTACTCCTTTGAACAAACTGTGAGTTTTACAAGACATTCAAAGCCGGTGGTGGCAAACACATGTTCCTGTGGCGAGAGTCATTGGACCTGCTGGGCAGAGGGCTGTCAGTGTGGCCAAGTGGCCACCCAGGCCCCCTCCTGCCCCTGCTCTTCTATTCGCCTTCTCAAGCAGGCTCATGTCCCGGCCGCCCTGTGGACCACTGTGGCTTTTTCTCCACAGCTCCCTGCGTCCCCTTCAAGTCCCTGGCCCCCATCCCACAGGAATGACCTGTCTGTGACTCTGCAGAGGCTGTCACCTCACAGCAGCCTAGAGAGGGCGCTGCTGTTATGTCCACTCAGCAGAAGAGGAAACCGAGGTTTACAGAGGGGAGGTAACTTGCCCAGATTCACAGCCAGGCAGTGGGGAAGCTGGAATTAGAACTGGGTCTCCTGCCCCCAAAGCTGGTGCTTCCCGACACCGTCCGAGCCTTCTAGTCCAGGAAGGCAGAAAGGTCTTTCGTCCCTTGTGCCTGGCATGTGGTCCTCCATTTGCACTCTCCTAAAAAAGCCTGGAGCTCTTAGAGGCAGGGATGCTGCATTCCAGGCCTGGCTCTGCACCTTGGGAAGTCACTCACCTCCCCAGCCCTCGGTTTCCCCTTCTGAAGAACAAGGGGAATGGGCCCCGTACTCTGCAGCACTCCCCTCCCCGCTTGCCAGGAAAGAGCACAACTTGCTGTGCAGCCTCAGGCACCCTCACAATTGTCGGGCCACACCCCTCTGAATGGCGACTCTGCTGGGGATAAGGTTCTTCACATCCTCTTTGCTGCCAGTTTTACAGGCAACCCTGAGAAGTGGCCAAAACAACTAACGTTGTCTTAGTCTAACATGCACTCCCAAAACAGAATTTTGCTTTTCAAAATAAAGTAACAATGCCCCATAAAATGTGAAACCATATAAAGACTCAAATACAAGGCAACCCCCTCTTTTCTGAGCGATGAATGTGGGGAGAACCACTTGCCTTATATCCAGGCACACACAGTGACTGCCCCTCCTCAGAGGCCTGGAGCGGCACTCTGGTTACAGGAGGCCTCCTTTGGGGTGTGGATCTTGACACACTTTGAGGGACAGGGCATACTTGGGCCTCCTTGGCACGGTGTTCGAGGCTTTCCCACATCTGTTCTCAAACCGCTTCTCTGGCTCATCGCTCACCCCACTCCCCCACCCCTGGCTCCAGCCACACCCACTGTAGTCCCTCCCTGAGGCCCCCAGGAAGACTCTGGGTTCATGGGGACAGTTCCTGGGAGGGCAGGGCTGCAGAGCCACGTAGGTCGGGACAGGCGTCTGACAAGATGACATTGAGCTGAAACCCAGATGATGAAGAGCCAGCCACTGGGAGAGAAAACAGCAGGAGCAAAGGCCCTGAGAAGTGGGGAGAGCTTGAAGGGTGTGACAAAGGCCATGGCCGGCATGTGGCAGGTGAGGAGAAGGGGGTGGAAGGTGAGGGGAGAGAAGGGCCAACAGGGGCCTAGGCAGTGACATCCATGGCAGCACTGCTTCCCCCGATGCATGCACATGGTATGCACACTGTGTGCCAAGAAGAGGGAGGGCACAAGAAACCCGGGATGCCCCACAGGAACATCACGCAGCAGGGAAAACAGCAGCCCACAACGTGACGCCATGGATGAACACGAGCAGTGTCATATTAAGTAAAAAAATTTAGCCCCAAAGACTATAGCCTAAAAAAACTTTTAGAAAAAACTTGTAGGAATACATATGGATGTGATGAAGTCAGAAAAGGAAAATGAGTGCATGAGGCACGGGGAAGTAGGATGACGGACCCCGTAGGTGGGAGAGGCGAGAGAGAATGGAGGACCAAGTGGCTGGATGCAGGATACTGTCAAGGGCCTGGCTTTTGTCTGGAATGATGGATTCATGGCTGCTTATCACATTATTAAAAACAAACAAACAAATGAAAGTGGGCTATGCATGGACCAATGATGAGTGTGTCTCATGTACCAACCTGGGTGGAGCGAGAGAGTCCAGAACCTCAAGGGCCAGGCCAAGGGCCAGGGTTTATTTGAAGAGAAATGGGAGCCACTGGCCGATTTGGGGCAGGGGAGTGACCTGATATGATTCATATTTATAAGGATCACTCTAGCTATTTATGGAGAATGGAGTCAGGGTTGGGGGGGATGAGGAGGAGAGTGGAGGCCAGTTAGAAGGCCACTGCCATCACCCAGGCAGAAGGTGATGGCAGGTGGAAGGTAGATGGTGGTTGATAAAATTGAGAGCTCTGCTTTGCCAGATCAGGGGTGACGTGTGGGGCTGGCTGTCTCCCTTTGCATCTCACACACACAGATCCATTCTCCACCTTGCTCTGTGTCCAGACAGCTGATCCACAGGGACAGCATCTCCTGGGCTCCTTCACTCTCTGGTTCCAGTAGGAGACCAGAGGGCAGGAGGAGACAGAATTTGTAATATCTCCTCTAAAATGGAAGGTATATGTCTATACCTTGTACCAACTACCACTAAACAAGAGGCATGGTGCTGAAGGGGCCTCTTTGGATTTTGGAGACTGCATACACCACACCCTGGGTGCAGCTCTGACCCATTTACTGGGGAATTGGCAAGGCTGCCAATTTTGGATGAGCTCAGAGTAAGAGAGGGCTCTGCATTAGGCTCAGCTATGGTGCAAGCTGCCCTGCCACCCAGGCCTTGTGACTCAGCAGATCCAATGGAGCTTGGGGTGTCTGGGGAAGGCTGGGGTAGTGGGTGGGGCCCTGGGCACGCCCCCGTAGGATCCTAGCACAGACCTCTATGGTGTGGGAGCCCAGCATGCTCTTCTCTGCCAGCTGCTCTTCTGCACTGGAAAAGCAGCTCAGTCTGGCTCTTGGGCCCTGGTAGAGACTTACCCTCATGGCCATGGGACACCAAATGGCTGTGTGTCCTGAGCTACTGGCTGGAAGTCTTCCTCCTGCTCACCCACCCCTGCCCCTAGTCCACTTGCCTTTCTTCTCCCCTGCTCTGTGCCCCAGGAGGCTGACCTGTGTGGACTGTATCAAGGGGCTCCTTGGCCCTCTGGCTTCAGAATCGAGGAGCCCCTGCAGGAGACAGGAGGGTGGGAGGAGAGAGCCTGTAGGGTGCCCCTTGATGGGAGGTCACTGCTCTCTCATAGCTGACTTCTCTACATGACTCTTTCCAGGTTCCACTCACTGCCCCATCCCCTGACCCTTTCAGTCCTGTGCTAAAGGGGCTCTCCAGGTACTGCACTATCCCTTGTGGTTTCTACTCCCTGCCAAATCTTTTTATTAGTTCCTTTATTAAGTCCCTTTAAATTATCTTAATTTGAGTATGCTGTTTCCTGCTGTTTGATGATACAAATGCCCATTATAAACTAGGTGTGCAGGTAGAATTCTAAAATGGCCCCAAGAGTCTCAACCCATGGCGTACATGGCCTATATAATCCCCTCCCCTGAGTCTAAATATGATGGGATAGTCACTTGTCACTCCTGTGATTCCCAACCAGCAGCCAGCAAGAAAACAGGGACTTCAATCCCACAATTGCAAGGAACCGAATTCTGCCAACAGCCTGAATGACCCTGGAAGAGGACCTCGAGCCTCAGATGAGATCGCTGCCTTGGCAAGATCTCAGACAGAAAAACGAGTTATGTTGCTACCCGGTTTCTGACCTACAGAAACTGTGAGATAATAAATAGGTGATGTTTTAAGCCACTACATTTGTAGTACCTTGTTATACAGCAATAGAAAATCAATACACTGGGCTTTATCTGCTCCTCCAATCATACAGTCGGGTATGAGCAGCAGCCCTCAACCTCACACTCAACATGCAGCATATCCAGCATTTAATGGAAATGTCTGCACAAAACTGGGCTGGAACAGGTCCAGAGTCGCAAGTAAATGATATAAACACTTGGCCTAGGTTCCCATGGAACCTGTCCCTGCTGCTTTGCCACTTCTTTTGGGAAATTCCCTTTGACCAATTAACAGAAGAGAAACCACTAGAAGCCTGATTTACAAATGAGCATACATGGTATGTTGGCACTAGCCAGAAGTGGACGGGGGCTGCATTACAGCTCCACTCAGGGGCTGTCCTGAAGACAGTGGTGAAAGGAGATCCTCCCATGGATAGAACTTCAACTGGTACCTTCCACTGCCCACCACAGTGGAAGGAGATACAGCCTGAGGAGTGGATTTACATTGATTCATGGGCAGGGATTTATGGGTGCTCAAGGAATTGGAAAGAATAAGATTGGAAAACTGGTGACAAGGAGGTAGGTATGTGGCTAGACCTCTCAAAATAGGCACAATGTGGGAAGATACTCACATCCCATGTAAATGCCCACCAGAGGGTAACCACTGCAGAGGGGGTACTCAATAATTAGGTGAACAAGATGACCCATCCTGTGGATATCAGTTAATCTCTTTTCCCAGCTAGACTTGTCCTTCCTCATAGGGCTCATGAACTAAGAGGCCATGATGCAGGTGTCTTAGTCTGCTCAGGCTGCCATAACAAAATACCACAGGCTGGGTGGCTTACACAACAGAAATGTACTACGGCAGAAAGTCAGGTTTCATTCTGAGGCCTATTCTCTTGGCTTGCAGGAGCCATCTTGCTGTGTGCTTACATGGCCTCTTTGTACACACATGGGGGTCGGGGGGAGAGAGTACTCATGCTCTAGTATCTTTTCTTAGAAGGAAGCTAATCTTATTAGATCAGCACCCCACTCTTCTGGCTTCAATTAATCTTAATTTCTTCCTTAGAGTAATCTTGGCCCCATCTCCAAATACAGCCACTGGGGATTAGGACTTCAGCATATGAATTTGGGGTGGGAGGACACATATTCAGTCCATAGCAGCAGGGATAGAGGCTTCTCATAGGCTCAGCAACATGAACCTCCTCTCAACACAGCTGACCTGGCTACTGCTACTGAGTGCCCAGGCTGCCAACAGCACAGGCCCAGGCAGAGGGTACTGCAGGAGCTAGGCCTGGAGGCATTCTGGGGAATTCTACAGCAATGGGGACAAAGTGGCATAGAAGACCCTGGAACAGTCAGCTGGACTGGGGGTTGTGAGAGGCCTTGCAGGGCAGCCTGGGGAGCTGAGACTTTGTCCCAGAGCAGAGGGGAGCCAGGGAAGGGATTTGTGTCCAGGAGTACTCAGATCTGGGTATTAGGACATTCATGTGGAGATGTGTGATGAAAATATCCAGCTCATCCTAAGAGCCCAGCACACAGCCTAACACATTGTAGGTGCCCAGTGAATGCTATTGACTCTGTGGATAGAACATGGGCCATTTCTGATGTTGCAGATGGTGGCTGACATCACTCCATGACTGATGTGAATATGCCATGGTAGTAACAAATTCACTCCAAATTGAAAAATAAAAACGTCCGAGAGCCAGATGTACAGAAACACTGACTTAATTAAAGACTAACAATTGAAACGGTCAGGGTTTCAAAACCATGTATGTTTCACACATCAGAATGAGGTGTTATAATGTTTTGTTTCCCCCAGTGGAGGGGGGTTGGGGGAAAATTGTTCCAGCAAATGGTTGACAATGTTGAGAGATAACTCAGTGTTTGCTGGGTAACTGGGTTATAGCTGGAAATTAATTGCCCATGAATGTGGAAAAACAGCCAAGTCCACACAGAGCATTCCATGGACTGCATCTACTACCAAGAAGAAGAAAGAAAGAAAGAAAATGGATTTTCTGATTCCAATTTTAAAAAAGAAAAAAGATGAAGACACCACCCAGCAGCTAATTACTCACAGGCCAATGCCTGCACTAGCTCAAATGCAAAAGCTGACATGATAAAATGTTAGCATCTTGTGATCTGCTGTTAATAAAATGTCGCACAAAGGCACAGAGGAGTTTTACATCTGCTCACAGG
This sequence comes from Daubentonia madagascariensis, assembly GCA_023783475.1. Lineage (NCBI taxonomy): Eukaryota > Metazoa > Chordata > Mammalia > Primates > Daubentoniidae > Daubentonia > Daubentonia madagascariensis. The sequence goes on from JAKFHU010001129.1 coordinate 5,642,123, forward strand.
ATGCTGCACACAGCTTTGGGAACCCTCCCCAGGCCGCCTACCCGATTGCTCACCCACCAGGGCTGGCGTGGGATCCCCAGTCCTGGGCTTACAGGGAGAGGATGCCCTGGTATGGAGGGTGAACAGTTCCAGAATGGATAAGAGGTGATGCTGCAGCCTGTTTGCCCAGACACTCTCTGCAGACCAGCCAAGGGTCTCAATGCAAATCGGTCAGTGTGGTGGCCCTGCTTGAGAAGAAAATCTTAGCAAGAGAAACCGTTAAGAAATTAAGTTAGCAGTAATAGCCAAACATTGGAGACAACCTAAATGTCTCTTAGTAGGATTAAATAAATCAAAGTTCATTGATTCAGTGAAATACTACATAGCCGCTAACAAGAATGAAGAAGCTGTGAGGATCTCCAAGCTCTAATACAGAAGTTCATAACTGGGGTCCTGGAGAGAATTAAGAGCTCTGTGAACTTGGATGGGGAAAAAACATTCACATCCTGATTTTCACTAACCTCTAACTATAATTCAGTGTTTCCTTCAATTACGACTATAGGCCCCAAACCCCAGTAGAATTAGCTGTGACTTGGTCAGTGATAGAAATCACAGATACTCTCGTATCATTTTACAGTTGTTGCAGGTATCTCAAAAGATCAATTACATCACTACTTTGAAACTATTAATAGTGATTAGACGCATGGCTAGACCTTGTTCTTTAATGTGTTAGTCAAGAAGTACATGTATTACTAAACCACAGACGTATTTCTCTATTTTGACAAGTATATTAAGCCTAATTGGTTTCTCTGTAACCTTATGGGTTTTATTTTATCCACTTAAAGCACTACTCTGAGAAGGGGTCACGGGCTTCACCAAACTAACAAAAGGGCCCATGGCACAAAAAAAGGCTCCGAAACCCTGATCTGGTGTCAATGAACGAGTATCATGCAGAACAGTGTGGATCATGTGCTACTGTTTGTGTGTTTGTTTAAAAAAAAGATCAATGGAACAGAATAGAGAACCCAGAAATAGACCCACATAAATATGCTCAATTGATATTTGACAAATGTGCAAAAACAATTCAGTGGAGGAATATACAAAAATATACCATATACAAAAATTAATTCAAATGTAAACTATAAAACTGAATCTGAACAAATTGGGTGGATTGTATTAACATCAATAGTCTGGTTGTGATATGGTAGTATGGTTTTGCACAGTGTTATCCTTGGGGGAAACTGGGTATATGGTAGAAAGGATTTCTCTGTATTATTTCTCATAACTGCATATGAATCTATAAGTATCTCAAAATTAAAGTTTAATTTTTAAAAAAGTTTATATACGTATAAATCACCTCTGGAAGGAGACACAAAAAAGAAGAATGCCTCTGAGGGAAAGAAATTAGGATGAATAATAGAGCTGGGAAGAAATACCTATTCCTGGCTTACACTTTTAAATTGTTTACCATTTTAATGCATTGCTTATATTCACAATTAATTAATTATTTTTAAACAAAAACAAACAAAAAGCCTTGAGAAAGATGAAGAAATGGCCATGAAATGAAATTATCCTAGTAAAAATCAAAACTGTTTCCTAGGTTACATTTGAATTAAAAGTACTAATACTGAAAAATTTCCCACCTACCTTGTGAAAGGGTCAAGACTTAAGCTTTAAAATACTATTAATGCTCATGTTTTAAAAAAATCAACTTCATGCTTTTTTATTCATCATTTTCAAAATGAAATTAAAGAGTTTGGAAATTTTTAAAAAGTGATTTCCTTTCTTGTGTAAGCCCTAAGCTAGCTGTTCCGTGTATTCCCCTTGTCCACACCCACTGGAGCAAGTCCCGGGGGGACTACTTCCCCAAGACTCACAATCCCCCCTCTCTGAGAAGCAGGAAAGCATAACATGCTTAGGAACTCAGCTCCTAAGTGGAGCGCAGGTGGAACTTGAATTTAACCCCAACTCTGCCACTTACGAACAGTGTGACTGAGGACAAGTATCTACCCTCTGTAGGCCTCAGTTCTGCCATCTGTCAGATGAGGTCCCATGGTGCTAGCCTGAGGGCTCGCCGTGAGGACTCACAGAGAGAATGTGTGGAGAGCTCTCAGCACAGTGCCTGGCACACGGGTGCACCAGGATGTAAAGAGGCACAGTGGGGGGCCTTGGTGATTCTTAACCTCTGACAGGGTCTTGAAGAGGACATTGCCTTCAATCATCCAATGACACAGGTACCACATACATTGTGTACCAACAGGTAGCATTGGAGGAGAATGTCACACAAGCACTCCTGTATCCTCAGCATACCTCTGAACCAGTCTTACCAGGGGACAAAGGAAGGCTTCGAGAGGTTACACGGTCAGCCCAAGAGCACACAGCTAGGAAGAGGCAAGGAGGAAGAGTAGGGTCCTAAGACCCTCGACCTTGGTCAAGGAGAGGAGGCCTTGGCTCATTCTATTGTCTCTGAGCAGCTCCCCAGTAAGATGGGCCTAGGCCCAGGCCCACCAAGACCACAGCGCCCAGGAGTGGAAGGAGCTGTGAGAATCCCCAGGGCTGCAGGGAGAGGACCTCATCCCCTGCCCTAGGCCCCGAGGGCACATTTTTTCTCCAAGAGGGTGTAGGGTACCCCTGCTGCACTCTCCAGAAAAACTGGGAATATCAGGGCTTCTCTCCAGTGGGGTCTGGGAGACCAAAATCCAGAGATGCAGCCTCACCTTGCTCCATCCCAGAAACAATAACAAACATTCTGCCAATCTCAGCTCACACAATGTGGCTCAGGGTGAACCCTAGGCCACAGTGTGAGCTCAGGCAACAGATGTTGACCAACTTCTGGCCTAGTGGGAGGTTATACCTGAGACCCTGAGGACTCTTCCCAATGGCTCACCATGATGCCAACTTTGGGATTCTCTCAAAGGGTCTTGCATGTCAGTGGAGTGGCCAGTGGTTTAAGGAGGCAATGTCCTTAGGCTGCTCTCCCTATGCTGTGCTGGAATTTGCCTAGAAACTAGCATGTGTTCATGTGCTCCATGTTCAAAAAATCTCAGGATGGTAACTCAGGGCAAAATGGATATTAAAAACCCTACAACTGGTGCCCAGGAGTGTATGTTGCCCTCTCCACACCCTTGTCCACACTTCTGCCTGGGGCTCTGCCACTTACAGTGTGGCTTTGGGCAAATCACCCTCCCTCTCTGTGCCTCACTTTCCTTTATAAAATGGGGTTGATCATGCACCCCTTGCATGGGTTGTGGTGAGAATTAAATGAGGGAAGGCATGCAGGGCTTGGCACACAGTATAGTGTCAATGAAGGTAGACTCTGGTCCTCTGACCCTTACGTAACATCCCAGCAGATACAGTGAAAATGTAAGGCGGAAGATGCTGCAGCGGGTGGCCAAAGTCAGGACAACTCAGCCCTCCACGGGGAAGTTTATAGGATGCCCTGGAATCCATCCATTCATTCCGCAACACGCACTGAGTAAGAACTGGGCTAACCAATGCCACGTCCCACACTGGGAGATGGGGACACAAGACACACGGGGCCTTGTCACTGCCTCCAGGAAGCTCACAGACCTAAGGGAGGGACGCCTACTCAGTGGGATCGCCGGCGTGACAGAAGGCAGGCCCCACAGAGCCTCCTAACGCAGGCTGAGGCTGAGACGCCCAGGTGACGCTGGAAGGAGCCTAGGCACAGGACTTCCCATGCACGAAAGTCCAAAGGAAAGAAAGCGGGGGAATACGCGGAGGGACACGGGGCTGAAGGTGGGGGTGGTTTGTCCGAAGACAAAGTTGGGAGGGCATCTGTCACAGACAGCGTTGCGCAAAGACAAGCTAGCTCCTAACTTTGATTTCCCAGGGAAATTCCAAATCTCCGGGGGGCGCTTCCAGCCCGGCGCTGCGGAAACCTCTAGTTCCCCGAGCCCCGCAGGCAGAGAGGCCGCGATGGGCCCGCGCGCTCCCCGGGAAGAGGGTCGCTAGGCAACAGGCCCCGCCCCGCAGCTGTCACGCTTCCGCCAGCCCCGCCCACAGCTGCTGCCGGCGCGCCCTCTCCCGGAGGTGCCGGGCCAGTGCGCCTGGCGTTAAGGAATGCCGGCCGGTTGCCTTCCAGAACATTCTTTGGCTTATAGCCAAACCTCTGCCATTTGGGATGCAGGGCTGCCTGGCCGCCGGTCTCTCCGCTTTCCATCCTTTTCTGCCTGGACCTGGCTGACCCCACACCCTCCAGGACCTGGGCTGGGCCAGCCAGTGAGGGAGGCTGGAAAGGCAGGGAGGCAGGTCCGGTTGAAGATGTTGGTCCTTATTCTAAGAGCAGCACGGAGCCCCGGAAGGCTGGTGAGCAGGGCAGCAACATGAGCAGATCTGGTTTTCCAATGCTTATGCTGTTGCTGCTGGAGGACAGTCTGGAGGAGCAGGGCATTTGGGGAGCGTGGACTGGACTGACTGGAAAGGCTACAGGGGAGCAGGTCCACCACCCCCCATGGTAAATAACCAGGGTAAGAGCCCACAGTAAGAGGGAAGGACAGGCTGGGGGGCTCTCACCATTGGGGTTCACACCAGGGGGAAGGGAGGAAGGCAGGCCTCCCACCCTGAAAACCAGCAGGCCAGGGAGCAGCACTGGGGCAGGCTGCTACCCCACAGATGGTCTTTCCACCCCAGCAGGTGCCTCCAAAGCCCCAGGAACGATGCTGACCAATCTGTGGAGCTTCGTCAGATCACAGGACTATAGGACTGAGAAATCCTCCCTGTCCTGGAGTCCTGTGGGCATGGACCCCTCCAATAGGACATTACTCTTCTCAGAAGGCCACAGCTTGCCCATCTCAAACCCCACAGGCTAACTAGATATCCCGCTTCCTTGCATTGGTCTGGAATAGTGTAGTCACAAAGACTGTCTCATTCTTCTCTGTGTGCTGATCAGAAACAGGAAAACAGCTTTATTTGATTAATGCAGCTTGGTTGGAAAATCTTTCAAAATGTGGAGTCTAAGATAAAACTTAAAAGTGTGATGAAAAAGTAGGGTTATTGATCTAGGCCCGCCTTGCCATACTGGCAGGTCAGGGGTCTGGTTAGGGAAGGGTGAGGCCAAGTGGAACCAGAAGGCAGGCCTTCTGCCACCCTCCCAGGGTCCTGCAGCACTGTGACCTTGGGGAAAGACCAGCATTGAGGTGACTGACAGTTTCAGCCCCCAAGCCAGGCAAGTCCAAAATCACTGCATCATCAGGTCCAGGCTGAAGCCAATGCTGACCTGCAGGCCTCAGGCCTCAGCATGCCTGGGTTGCCCTACTGAAAGCAACTTTGTGTCTATAAAGCAGTAACTAAAAAATTCCTATGGCAGTGCCTGCTCCAGTGCCTTCCAACAGAGCAGGCCCAGGCCCTGGACCCCCTGCCATCATGCTGATATAAGTAAGAGAACAGTTTAGAGTATCACTTCTAGGTGATCCTCCTACCACCTGTCTTAGGAGCTAGGAGGATGCTTGGACACCCCTGCCCATAGGCAAGTCAGGAAGTAGGTCAGTTTGTTCTCCTGAGTACTAGCCTTTCACCTGGAATCCTTCACTCCAGATCCCCTACCCTCTTTCTGCACCTGTACTGGGAGTACCCATCTTTTTCACCTAAATCATTCTTGCCCTTTAAGATGTGGTTGAGGCCCTGACTCTTGCAGGAGGCTTTTTTTGACTACCCCCACAGCCTGTCTACCTCTGTTCTAGTCCCAATCCTGTAGGACTCTGTCTCTCCTACTAGATTCCATGCTTCTCATGGGCAGAGCTGGGGATTGTTAGGTTCTGAATCCAGCTGAGACACAGGATGTGTTTCAAATGAAGGAACAAATGAAATCAAGGCAAGAGGCCCAGGACCCTAAAGCAGCAGAATGGGATCAAATTCTGTTTTTTTTTTTTTAAACCCTGTCCCTCTGCAGAGACCATGAAAAGAGCTGTAGAAGGGAAACTAAAAGAAGTCTTTACATTTTATGTGTCCATATGAGATTTCCTTAAAAGGTCTCCACTGCTTAAAATAATAATAGTAATAATAAAGAAAGTAAAGAAGTCTACTAGCCTGGCCCAGTCCTCTCACTTGGTAAGAAAGGTAAAGGGAGGGGAGAGGTAGAACAGGGAGGGCCTTGTCTAAGCAAGTACACAGTCAAGGCCAGCAACAGGCCATGAACCCAGACCCCCCCAATGCCCCTACCTAGGCTCCTGCCCAATACTGCCTTCAGCGAGAATTAAAGAGAGAATAAAGCTTCCACAAGGATTTCCACTGCTCATTTTATTTCAACAGTCAACTGTCCCCAGAGAAGAAATTGCTGATGTTACAGGCGATTTGGAAGCACCATTCTCTTCCCTGAAAACTGCATCAGTGCTTAGGAACAGCCTACTTTTTAAAGTTGGCAATCGCTATAAAAACATCAAATAGTCAAACTTTAATAGATTTTTTTAAACCAGAAATGATGCCCATAATGGTTTAAACATTATGGAGGTGTACACAGCCCCAGCGGTCAGGATGCTTGCTGGTAAAATCCCCTGGAGAAGGGGTGAGGGGCTGTGGCCAGGAAGACAGCGGGAGACAAAGCAGCAAGGCAGGACGCTGCAGAACCTGCTGTCAACGTCCCTGGTCTTGGCTGCTCGCTCCAGCCACCTGGATGGGCTGGAAGCTTGATGTCTGTGGTGCCCCCTGTCCTGGAGCGGGGCCTGAGGAAATCAAAGACCACCTCTGGGGCTCAGTCCGATAAACGGCAGTGCAACCCAGGGCCAGTTAAATTCATTCCTAAATGGGAGCTTCCTCTAGCCCCCCACTCCTCAGAGCCCTGGCCCTTCCCCTAATATCTTCCTCCACACTCCTCTTCAACCGCACAGGACTGAGAGAACCTTAGAAGTCACCCTCCTTCCTCCTATCTTGAACTGGGAATCTGCTGCCATCTATACCTATCAACATCCTTCCTCCCTACATATCATGAATACATACAAGAAAATCATTGCTGTCACCCCCCCCACACACACACATCCCACTCTGCTGGCCTGGCGCGTGGGCCTGGGGCCTAGTCGGACTGCTCCTGAGATGATGGCTGGCTAGGCTCACCCAGCACCTCTGCATCCTGGTCATCTGTGAAGGACAAAGAAGGCGGCTAGATTTAGATAGAGGGCAAACTACCTATTTGCAGGTGCAGATTTTCTATAAGGCTTTCTCATCATTCCCAGCCCCTATGGGGAATGAATTTAATTTCCTAGGTATCAGGAGACTGGAATCCTAGTCCTGGCCACATGATACAGACTCAAATTCCAGCTCCAGCTCTGCTCCTCACAAGCTGGGTGGCATTAAGCAAGATACTCCACAGCTCTGAACCTCAGCTTCTGCTTCTGTAAACCGAGATGATGCCCACCTTGCATCGGCAGTATGGGGAGTAAGTGAAGCAGTCAGTGATAACCTGCTTTCACTAATGCCTTCATTGCTTCAAGTTCTCTTGAATCATCAGAATAACGTCATGAGGTAGGGACCGTTATTAATCCACTTTTACACATGCTGCAGCTGAGGCACCAGGGAGTGAATTAACTTGCCCAGGTTACACAGCTGCTAAGTGCTACAGCCAGGACTCATACACAGACCACCCAGCACCGGGGCCAGCAGCTTCAAGCCACATTATACCACCTCTCCAGCTACTGGGCCTAGGCATCACACACACAGCAAGTGTGCAAAAGGCCTCAGTTTCCTCTTCAGTAAAACGAGGATGACATCACCTGACTCACCTAGTGCCTAAGATGGTCCTTACAGTCATTTTAAAGACCTGGTTGATTTTGCCAGCCCTTTCCAAATCACAGGAGCCTCAGGGGAAGATTGAAAGGAAAAAATGTCCTAAAGCCTTTAAAGGTGCAAGGGCCCTCAAAGGAAAACCCAAAGCATTTTCACATCCAAAACTTCATTCGACCATCACAATAACCCTACAAGGGAGCCATTTTACAGTTGAGAAGACTGAGGCCTGAATACCCAAGATCACCCAGTGTACCAGTGGCAGAACTTGTAAAGGACAGAGTCTCTAGCTCCTGATCTGGTTCTCTCTGAGTGGCCTGGGTCAGAGGAACAACCCCACCAGCCCCAAATTGGCTCCTGCTGCTGCTACTCCAGGCTCAGCATCTGCTGCTTCCCTAAGCAGAGAGGCCCTACCCCAGCCAGAGAGGACTGGCACCTCTGGTCTTCCGAACAAACTATATGCATGTCATCCTCCAAATCTTTGCCCATGGTGCTGATAAGGTGAGGGAATAAGCACTGGATTGGAGTCAGACAGAGAACTCTGTTCCACTTCCAGCTCTGCCATTTACATCTACAGGAACCTCTTGGGGCCTTAGTTTCCTCACCTGGAATCCCATTCCCACCTCCCTTAGGTGCTTGCTTGTGGGAATTGGAGGAGGGGCATAAGAAAAAACTTATCCCAGGGCCCAGCACATTTTAAATTCTATGTCCCTTCTCTCCACACCCACCCATTAGGTCCCCCTTCCTCCAGAAAGTCTTCCTGGCTCTCCTGGGGGCTGGAAGACTGGTGCTCACTTACCAGTGTTCTCCTTGTCTGTATCAGACAGGATGGTCAGTGAGAAAGAAGACGGAGGTGGTGGAGGCGGTGGCGGTGGGAGGAAGTGGAGCGCAGAGAGAAAGCCTGGTGGAAGAAACTGGGGCTGCGGTGGTGGGGGTGGTGGGGGCGGTGGGTAGTAGGTTGGCTGGAAGTCTCCCACTGGTTCTGACACCTGCATGGCACATACGGCAGAGAGGTAGAGAGAAGAGAGAGTTAGCCAGATGGGCTGATCAAATATGGCTCTTATTCCCTTGCATGGGGGACTCCCCATGGGGCAGATTCACTTCTGTGGCCCCAAACACCTGGACACAATGCACGTGGAATGGAGCGTTCAGCCAACACCTTCCAAATGATTGAAGGCAAGAAGGAATACAGGCACTCTCAGATAAGCCTGGGGAACAGCTGAACAGCAACATTGACTAAGCCCTTCTGTATATGCCAGCAGTATTATGCTTAGATCCTTACAACCCTAGGAGGTGGGCTCTATTAGTATCCCCCCTGTAATGATGAAAAACAGATTCAGTGAGATAAAGCTACAGGCCCAGGGCGCCAGAGCTGCGAGGTGGCAAAGGTAGAACTGGATCCCAAGTCTGTGTGACTCCACTGGCCACTCAGCTGATCCCTTCTCAACACTGCTCTGTGCTGGGGAAGGGTCTGAATGCATCCCAACCCCATAGGGTCCCCTTGTCTGGCACATGTAATGACAAAGTCAAGTGTCAGGGGGCCTTTGGGAGAAGAAGTCAGCAACCTGGGTGTAGTGCAGCTGTTACTGTGGCAAGGGAAGCTGGAGGACTTCAGGCAAATGGCCTCACTGACCAGCCCTTCTGTGTTTCTGTTCCTTCTTCAGTAGATAGACACTAACCCCACACCACAACAACACAAGGCCCAATGAGAGGCTCTGGAAGGGGGACAACTACACAGCTCAAAGCTTAACTGGGAAAGACAGGAATATTATAAGAAATAATAATGAATTTTGGATGTAATTCCTATTATTCACTTCTCTATCCAGATACTTCAGAGAAGCACTTCCCAAGCTGCTCCCTGGTGTTCTTACAAGATACTTCTAAGTATACAAGATACTTCTAAGTGTTCTTAAAAGTGCTCTTAGTCAAGTGAGTTTGAGAAACACCACATTGGAGGGTCACACATGAGCATATTAAAGGCTCTGGGCAGTCTGCAAAAATCTCCTTTGACTACCAGTATTTCCTAACTTTGACCATAAGGAAGGGAAGAAAGCCCACTGTTAAGTACCTGCTATGTGCCAGAGCCTGCACTAGGCATTTTACATGTATCACACCTTATTTATCACTTACCAGCAACCCTGTGAGATAGGTACTCTCACCCCCATTTTACAGACTAAGAACCTGAGTGAGGGCCTCAGAGGTCAGCTACCTTCCCCAGGTAACAAGGCTAGGAAACAATGGAGATAGGATTGGACCCTAAGTCCATCTAACTCCAAGTCTGTGCTCTTCTGGGAAGAGAAGAATAGAGGAAGCAAAGCAGCAGCAGGTGGGGCACGGACAGGAAGAGGAAGAGGAAGATGTCTCTGGGGAGCATCTCCAGGCCTGGGCATGGGGCAACGGGACAAGGATGAAAATAATTCATAGGTTCTTGGGTTTGAAATAGCCTCACAAATAAATGCCTGATCCTCTCTCCAGACATGAGGGGGTGGAAGGGGGATTATTAGTTCTTTTAATTCCAAGCTGCTCAGCCAAGTCTCTCCCTGGATCACAGCTCCTGCCTGGGGCCTGTGGTGGCAGCTCAGGCCCAGACAAACTGACTGAGATCACACTCTTAATAAAGGCCGTCTGTCAATCAGAACCCTGCCATGGACGCCAGGCTCCAGGCTTCTGTGTGAACAGACGGAGTGTGCTCCACTTGGCCAGAGCTTCTCTCTTTGTGTGGAGGCTGGAGATGCTCCACAGGGTGGCCAAAGGCAACACCGACAGATATCAGGCAGGGCAGTGGTGGTGGTGCAAGTCAGGAGCTATGTGCGTTCTGCCTCTGTGTGAGAGACACACTTGGGCAGCAGGAAGTGCTTGGGCTAGAGTCATGTGACTGAGCTGCACGTTCTGGCTCCATCACCAACCAGCTGTGTAACCTGAATCCCAGTCCCTCATTCTCCAGTTCTGAGACCTTGGACAAAAACCTCTGAGCCTTTTTCCTCAATGCTACAATGGGACAATAACACTTACCTTGAAGGTTCACATAGGGTTTGGAGGCACCCTGGAAATTATCAAGGCCAGTGGCTTTCAAACTTTCTTCCCTTTAGTCAATGGAAATTAATTTGTAAGTACAACTTACAATATCTAAAACAGACAGAAGAGATGCTGATGCTTCTGGGGCTGAGGAGGAGTGAGGACCCAGTGGCCTGTGTGCCCAACCTGCCCAGGCACAGCTGGAACTCCAATGGATGGCTCCACACTCTGTGGCTAATGACTTTCATTATGTAAATATCAAGATTTCGTCTTTCTTCCTAATCCCATTGCATATTAAATGAAGAAGTATGCTCTCTCCTCACCCCTCTCCACCCTCCACCTAAGGGAAACATCTCTATAGAAACCTATGGTTAGGCTTTTAGCTCTGAGGGAGGAAGTAAAGGTCAAGGTGGTCCCCATTTCCATGAACCTGCTCTGCATTTGAGCCAACCTCCCCTACAGGTCCATCCTATGGGGCCAAAGTAAGGACTGGTCATCCAGCCTCTCAATGTCCTGCAGTCCTGATGGCCCTCAGAGGTTGTCAAAAGGGAGAGGGCTTTTAACCATCCTTGTCTGGAAGGAGCTGGTAACCAAGGCCACAAAACTTAGTCACTCCTGTGTCATACTCCACAAAACAGAGTGAGCTGACTTTTTCCACACTTGGCATTCAAAACTCCAGGCTTAAAGAGAGCACCAGTTAGTAACTGACAATTAATCTTATAAAAGAGTTAAATTTTGTTCATCATTTCAACAAATATTTCCTAAGGTGACAGGTGTTCAGGGGAAGGTTTCCATATTTTTTACTACTCAGCTCAAATGCCACCACTTCCTGAAAGCCCTCTGCAGTCTCAAGTGGACTATACCTGTGGGCCGGGAACCAATATCTGCTCCTGGCTCTGCCTTGAACTTTGTGGCCCCAGGAAAGTGACAGTCACACTCTGGTGCCCAGCAATAAAGGGCTCTTCTAGCATCAGCATCCCATGAGTCAAGGCTAGTGGTAATTACCCTCAGGCTCCCAGATCCTTTTAGCCCACAGCCCCAAAAAACACATGCCACAGCCCAGGCCAAGTAGTGCAGACTTGTTTACACGTGTGCACTCCCAGAGACACACACCATACTTGGTAAATGCTGCATCTGTCCTACCAGTGCTCAGGGCTGGCACAGAGTGGGCACACCATTTATGACAACTGGCTTCCTGGGACTGAGGATCCATAAAGGCAGCAAGGGCAGCTGGGATAAGGAGGAACCTGGAAAGGAGTGAGGGATGGGACTCACCAAGCCTCCTCCATGGTAGTGGCTGCAGGCCACATGCCGGAAGCCCCGCTGCAGGGGGATCCCCGGGGCCGGGGGTACATCCTGGTAGCCCAGTGGGAACGGGCGGTAGGAGTGCATCGGATACAGCTTGGAAGGATCTCTCTCCAGGTACTCAGAACCCACCACACAATCCGAGTTGATGCTCAGAGGGGGGCCTGAAGAAGGCAAGCAATGGGGAAAGTGTTAGAAACACAGAGCTGGGAAAAAGAGCATCACACAGGACTGTCAAGGATAGTAGCATAATAAACACTTGTATCCGTTTACAAAGAATGCCCCCAGCCATTACACGTTGACCTCACTGCTTTTCGATCCTTCAGCCATGCCCCTCTGCTCTTAGAAAAAGTCCTCAGCACAGCCATGCGCCCCAGTGGGGCCGGGTCCTGCCACAGCCTCGTCCTGTGCTGGAACCTGGCCGCCTCTTGCTTCTCGTCCAGCTCAAGGCCTCTGCAGGTGCTGTCTGCAGCGCCCGGAAGGCTTTCTCTCCTCACCCCACTTGGCCTCCTGAAGTCCTCAGTGCTCAGCTACACCTCTTCCTTCAGGCCACAGCTAAATCATCAATTATTAGAGCTCTGCGCCCTGATTTGTGTGGTTCTTTGATCAAGCTCGTCCCTCCCACGAGGACAAGATCCCCACCTCTTCATCCTAGTGTCGGGCACGTTGTATTTACTAAGTGCTCAGCGTCTGTTCATTTGTTCAGAGAGGGAACAAAGGCAGGCACCCTGCGTTCTTGGAAAGGGAGCCTTCCCGGATTGCTGTTTCAAGTCTGTCTTCCCCCTCAGACACCCAGTTCCCCGGGGCCCTAGATTGTCCCAGAAAGTCCAGAAGGCAGAAGTGACCAGAGAGCACCCAGGCCAATCGCCTCCGCACGCAGAGGGCAGAGACCGCCACCAAAGGCAGGCGCTTGCGCAAGGTTACGGGGCGAGCAGCCCCCGACTCAGGCCTGTGCCCTTCCTACCACACCGCCCTAGCGAAAATACCAAGAAAACACATCGCTGCCCAAAAAAGCCATTTTTTAACACATTCACTGCCGTGTGAGTTGTATTTAACTCACGCCAGTTTTGACCCTGGGCCTCGTGAAGCATATGTAACTCACACGTCTCTTCACCTTGGCAGCCGCGTGAAGGATTTTTCAAGTTGCGTATAACTCACGCACAGAAAACAATAAAAAATAAATTTTTCATTAAATTAGAAAGGATTGTTTTGTTTTTGAAGTTTTTATTCTATTTTCGTAATAAAACACCATGGCCCCAAGGAAAAAAAAATTTTTTTGCACTGTGGCAAGGTGTTAAAAGCCTCAAATGTACATGTGACTTAAAATTGTACCTTAATAGTGAAAGCTGCAAGACATAGGGTACAATGTAATCTATGCACAAGGTGAGAGGAGATAAAAGAAGTCGACCTACTGTTCTCTCACGGGGAGTAGAAAAGCTGTCCCATTCCCGCCCACAGAAAGGGCGGGAAGGGCTGCGCAAGCGCATTGGGCCAGCGCACGGCTGAGGGGAGGGGCCTCCAGATTGCGGCCAGGGAAGGAAGAGTGCGCAGGCGCAGTCATAGTTGAGCCAACCCACCAGTAGGGAAATTCTGGAGGAGGAGCCTCCAGCCCAAGAAAAGGGCGGGAAAGAGGTGCGCAAGCGCAGTAAGACTGGTCTCCCTACGGCGTCCTCACGAAGGCGCCATTGCTAAAGCGACTGGGGGCCATTTTTTCTTGCAAGCTGGAAAGGCAAAAACTGCGGCTAAATGTTAAAAGCCCTGTGTATCACCCATTCCCTTCTTTCTACCTTTTTTCCTTTTTTAAAAAAGACACCCAAACCAAATCCTTGCTCCAAGGAGGATTTCTCAGGGCAGTTTCCGTTACCTCTGGAAAGCATTTTCCCCGCCCCACCCCCTACCCCGGCGGCCCACGCGGGCTGGCCTGGGCCGCCAGCGGGGAGGCTGCAGCCCGGAAACGGGGAGTCTTACCGAAGTCGGCGAACGGCGGGCTGGGCACGGGCCGCAGCGGCCTGCGCAGCTCCAGGCGGCCGGGGCGTCCGCTGCCCGCGGCCTCCGCCCCGAACTGGGGCCCCACAGGGATGGGCATCACCGCAGCGGCTAGCTGGCTCGGCCCCACGTGGCCGCGGCCACCCAGAACTGGCTGGAAGGCGCTCGGGCCGGGGCTCGGGCCCCGCGGAGGCCGCTCGGCGTCTCCGAAAGCGGCCAGCGGAGGCAGCGGGCGGAGGCCTCCGCCTGGGCCAGCGGCCGCGGCCCCAGAGGCCAGCTCCGGCCCCTGGGCGCCCAGGGCCGCCTCCTCCTCCTCCTCCTCGGAGGACTGCTTCTTGAGCACCTTCTGCGCGGCCATGATCTTCTGGCGCTCGGTGATCAGGTAGCACTTCTCACAGGTGCACTGCTTCCAGCGGCACTTGCCCGCGTGGCCCTTGACCGGCACCAGGAAGCCATGGTTCCGGCACCTGGAGCACTTGGGGGTGCGCAGCATCTTGTCGGCCAGCTTGGCAGGGTCTGCCTTCATAGCACAACCGCCACCTCTGGGAACTGCAGAGCGAGTGGAGCAGGGATGAGCGGCGCCCCACAAGTCCCTGGTGCTGGGGACTTTGGATACACTTGTAACAAAGCAGCTCTCAGTACGTCCCAGGAACTGCAGCAAGACTCTTGCATTTTCCCTCCTTTTTTTGGGTGCAAAATTTGGGGAGTTTCTGTGCTTTGGGTAATTAGGTGCAAGGAATTGAATTGAATAAATTCTTCATGGGATGACATTGCATGTGTGTCATCTGGATTATTTGAAGTCTTAGGCATTTAATTTTCCAAACTCTCTATTCCCGCCACCCAATAACTAACGTATTTGTAAATTCAAAAAAGGCGGAGTGATATTCAACGGCCAACAGATTTAAAGCGCCGGAGGAAAGTAGCTCTCTGTAAACCAATTCCAGTAGAAAGGCATTGCAGGGTGCAAGCCGTGTTTCCCCTCCCCAAAGCTGCTGCTTCTGCTCAATTTCATTTCTCTCCCCTGCGGAGAAGCAGCCAGTCACAGTGATGCTTCCAGAACATTCTCAAAAGCTCAGTGCAGTGTGCTGATCGCTCAAGGGAGTGCCTATACAGGAATTCCCATTTCTTAAGAGTCTTGTTGGTATAGAAATGCATTTCTGGAAGATAGCATATTGCTGTTGATGCCTTCCGAAGTAAATAAAGCATGTTTAAAATGTTTTAAAGTAAAATAGACTTAGGATATTCTAGCACCAGCTTGAATCATTGCTTAACTTTGCCATGAATTTAGTTATCCCTGTATAGCAACCCAAATCTTGGGACAGCTGAAAAGCTAGCACAAACTTCATAGTTTACCCAAGGGCATTAAATTAATTCAAATTCTTTTTTGATAGAAATTTGTGAAACCTTGAGATTTTTTTTTTTTTGAGGTTCAAAAAAAGAAAAAAAATGGGCCACTAACAACTAAGCTGAAAAGCTTATACTTGCAGGATGTCATATGTAAGGAGGTAGTGATGGTTAATACCTGGCTAAAACATGTGCATATTTTATTGCCCTTTCTTTGAAATTTTCTTTCTGGTGGTAAAATGGTAGAAGGCTGGGCCTGGTGTCCACCTTGATTTTCCTGAGTCTCTGATTGCAGCTGCGCTTAGTGTTCTCACTGATTGCCTGGAAATAGGAAATGGTTGCCATTCTGAGGCTCATTAGACACTGGAAAGCTGAAAGAGGTTTCTGAAGTCTTTTTGTGCTTTAAAAAAATATATTTCTCAACTTAATAAGAGGGCAAAAGTATATATTTCCTGTATTATTTGGCTCTTCAGGAATTTCACTGGTAGTTTTGCATCCATTTAAAGAGGTCTAGGTTTGTCTCTGCTTTGCTCTAACAACCTCTATGTTAAGTTTTTATTTTTAAAATATGGTTGCTTAGATAAAGGACAGGCAAGCCCTTTTTCTGACTCTACCCAATTCAAAATGTATAGTTTTTCACTGACTTTGTCATTTGAAAATTATACTTTAAAAATCATAGTTTCAATACTGCTGTCAAAAAATCTGGGGCATACACTGCATTGTTTCATGATACTGCAAACTGTATGGTCATTTTCTGCATTATCAAATTTAACTTTGAACATCAGATGACATTGGATAATAAGGCCTAAAAAAGAAAACTACTCATTTATATTTCATGCTTGACCACCCAAGCTCTCTTCATTTTCTCATTAATGATTTAAAGGAAAATCCTATTCAAAGCAAGCTATTCGAGTTAACATATTTTAGCCTTGTTAACTACAAAATGCTTCCACATTCACTTGATAGCTTTGGGGCAAAATACACCCAAGGTGATGTGAATTTGCATAGTGCTTTGAGAACACTAAGAAACAACCATATATCTTTTTAATCAGTAGTCACATTATAAGATGTAGAAACCCCAAGGTTTATACAGTAAACAAATCTAGGAAGAAAACGACTAGTTTATTTCTCTATTTCCCCCAAAGTCTCAATTTGTGTAGGTAAATTTCAACACAGCTTTATTTATTTCACTCTTGGAAATTCAGGCAAATCGATAGTTTTGTTTTATTTAGGTTGATGGCTGATTACTTCTCAGGCTGCTGCTCTTTTAAAAACACATATACATTTCTTTAAATTGTTTAAAAAGATGGTGACATGATATAAAAGTGGAAAACAGGAAGTCAAAAAAGGATGGGAGCAGTAAGTACACTGTGGATGGCTTCCTTCCCCACACCTAAACCTTAGGACATTTATATTTAAGAAAATCTGCATCATCAAAGGCAATAGTTTATAAATACCAAGTTACAGTTACTGAGGAATCACCAGTTTGACTAATTAACCACAAAGGGGCTGCTTGGTGGACATATCTAACTCCCAACTTCAGAGATGGCCCTTTTTCTCTCAGGGTCTCAAGTTTCCTAATGCCTCTTCTATTTGGTTAATATGATTGCTTTTGGTACTATTTAATTCATATTCATTTTATGCAGTGCATGGGGGTATCATTTATAATCATTAAATATTGCATGCATTAGAATGTTTCCTTACTGGTAGCACACAAGAGTAAGGAAGGGCTTTTTTTTGCTTATAGCATCTTTCCCCCAACAGCAATAACCCAGATATCTGCTATCTTCCCCTTCTTCAGGCTCTCTCTAGTGAGCAATGAAAACTTTATTGAAGATTTCATAGAGGAGGTAGAGGGGAGAATTTACATGACACATAATATAGCAGGTGCTTTAAAATCCTGCTTTAGCATTTCTGTTCTCTCAAGATCTTTCTCTGCTGTGCCACACCCACTGAAGATAAATTAGTCTGTTCTCCACCCTCCCCACCCTAAAACCCAGCCTCTCCAGTTTCTCTCTCCTTTCTTGGTTTTTTGTTAGCCTCTGTAAGGACTGTGGTTATCTTATTTTCCTGTATGTCTAGCACAAAATAGATGTTCAGTATAACTTGTTGAATGTATGAATGAATCCTGTCTGCCTCTCCTGCTAATGTCAAAGTTATCCCCAATTGGCTTTAGCAACTTTCCCCAAACATCATACAAGTGCTCACCAAAACAGAAAGCCCATAGTGATCAGGGCCACTCTTCTGACTAGCAGAATTGGGCGTTCAACTTTGGTTCCCTGAACTCACCCCTGACCCCTAATGGTTTAATAATAGTAATAATAATAATAATAGTAGCTAGCACTTACTAAGTGCTTATATGTGCCAGGAACTCTTAAGTCCTTTACATGTATTAATTCACATAATTCTCACAACAACCCTCTAAGGTAGGTACTGCTACTATCACCCCCATTTTACACATGAAGAAAGAAGTTAATAACTCCCCAAGGTTTCATAGCCATTAAGTGGCAGAGCCATGATTCAAAACCAGGAAATCTATCCTCAGAGTCTATGTTCTTAACCATATACTTGCTAACCCAAATATTTCTTCTAAACCAGACAGTGCTCTCCCCAAGAAAGCTTTGGTGATGAATAGAAATGTTTATCTTATTATATACCTCATTACAATCCAGGGAAAAGGAGGTGAAGGTGGTAGTAAGCTGGGGAATATTCCTAGGATGCCCCGGTTAGCTGCTTTCCTTTACCCACGACCAATATTTACTGAATGCCAACTATGTGCTAAGCATAAGGCACACAGAAGTAAATAAAAAGACAGGATCCTTGCCTTTAAGTATACATTCTAGCTAGCAATCCAGACAGTAAACAAATAATGCCAGTGTGATGAAAGTCATGGAGAGACCCAGGATGCTACGGGATCCTAACCTGGCTTGAGAAACCAAAGAAGACTTCCCCGAGGGGCTGATTGCTAAGCTGATGCCTAAAGCGTGAGTAGCCAGGTGCAGAAGTGGGAGAGGTGTGTCCCACATGCTAATTACTTAATGCAGTGTGGGTTTGGTACAGCTAGGCTGGGAAACTGGTAAGGGATGAGGTGGAAAGGTAAGTAGCAGCCAGGTTGTGGAAGGAGTCCTTGGGGGAAATTGTGCGAGTCACTATCTAAGACCAAGGAGAGGAAACGACATGGCAGAGCCAGGCCAAACTATAACCTTGGTTATTCTTTCAGAAAGCAGAACAATAAGTAATTAGGACTCGAATAGGTATTGCAAGATCGAAATCGAGTTGAGTGGGGTTTTCTTTGGGGTGGTTGTTCCAGGTGGGGCACACATTGGAGGCTAGCCCTGGACCCAAACCAGCACTGTGCTGGGCAGGGGTGTTCCTCCTAACCCTGAAACACTGCTGACAGATTTATCTGACCTCTCCTAGGAATCTCAAAGGGGTGAGGCACAAAGCAGTGACAGAAGACAAAGCAGTGAGAGAAAAGAAGAACAAGATGCAATCAAACAGACTGAAAGCCTGTCAGAGAGATTGTATAGGTAAAGACTGGAACGAACAAGTCTGTGGAGCAGATGAAAAGTACACCATCTGGGCAGAGAGGGCATGCTCAAAGTGCTACTGTTAACTGAGTTAGACCCAACAGTACTGATTTTTGTTTTGTTTTGTTTTTACTTGCTAATTTGATGAAAGAAATTATTTTTACACACATTTTCATAGTATGTATACATAGCTGATTGCATGTATTTTTGATAGTACTATCAAATTTCTACAAATTTAAAGAAATTTTTGTTCTGAAAAGATGAAAGGCCCATGTCCCTATAAAATACATTGCTAATATGGAATAATATAACCTTTAATATCTCTATCCTTTGGTAAAATGCAAATTAAGTTTAACACAACAGGCATGAATTGAATGCCTACTAAATACAGGGCACTGTTCCCTAGTAAAATCAGAGTCAAAAAGAGCAAAGGAAGAAAGAAAATTAAATTTAATCTTCCTTTTTCTGTGTGTGTTCCTTGTCTAGTTTCTTGGAACAGTAAATTCCTATTTATCAAAAAACAAAAAACCCAGAAATTTTGGTTATGAATTATGCTTCTATGAGAATGGCAAGCAGATATCAAGAATTTAACTTTCAAGAGAACTTTTTAAAAATTTTATGTCAGAGAGTCCATACAAATTCAGTCCATTTTATAACTGAAAACAGATGGAAGAAATACTATTCTAAAGACATGCAAACTGGGTGAGAACCTGATCATTAGTTATTAGCTATGTTACCTTAGCTAAGTCACTTAACTTCTTTGAGCCTCAGTTGCAGTAGTGATATGTGTAAAATGTGTTGCAAATCTCATACTATGCCACATTCATACCATTTAGGGATATTAATATTTAATGAATGCTTACAGCTTTGCAGGCATTGCCTCATTTAAACCACAGAACAACATCTATAAGGGAGGTACTTTTATTGTGCCCATTTGACAAATGATAACACTGAAGCTTAGAGGTGAGGAATGTCTTACCCAAGATATATAGGAAATGACAGAAGCACATACGAATAACCTCCAAGTCTGAACTATGCTATATTGCCATCATTTTTTTAAAATTTCATTTACTTTAACTATAAGGTGGGATCTCTGACTCCTGCAGGAGTAATGAGATAATGCATTTGGAAATACCAAGCACAGTGAATGGTATCTGGCACATGGTTAGCATGCATTACATGGTATCAAGGAGGAAGGAGGGGCAAAGGGAAGGGAGATGAGGAGGAAGTAGTATCTCTGACTTAACTGAGGCCACCTCCAATCACAAGATTTGATTCAGCTGCACAGTGGCATCAGGGTCTCCAAGCACAGATTAAACTCAAGCTATCCAGTACAGTAGCTATTACCCTCTGTGGCTATAGAACACTTGAAGTGTGGCCACAATTAAGATGTGCTGAAAGTATAAAATGCACATCAGATTTCAAAGACATACTACAAAAAAAGCATGTAAAATATCTCAACAATTTTATATAGATTACATATTTAAATAGCATTTTGGATATATTGAGTTAAATAACATTTTTTAATGTGGCTACTAGAAAATTTTATATTACATATATATTCTCATATTATATTTCTATTGGGCAGAATTACAAGAGAGATTTGTCTGCTCAGTTCTCCTTCCACTTCCAAAGACTAGCTTTTCAACAGCAACTCAAATTCAGGTGTTTCATCATCTTCATGTGGAGTATACTACGTTCATACATCCCTTCATGTTGGTTAGATGTTAACCTTCACTAGCATGAATCTCTACTCCTTGCCATTTAGGGCCTTTCTAATGGAATCTGATTTCTAATGGAATCAAAACAGTCTTATGCTTTAGAATTGAAGATATTTATCTGGCTATTGGAATATTGTCAACTAGAAAAGTCTAATAACACTCTAGTTTGCATTTTAAATCTTCCAATGTATTAATGTTATTTTTATAGGAATATTTTCATATTTATCTTGTTAGGTGTAAATCACCAGTAAAATACTGTGTAAACTAGGAAAGAAAGAAAGGTGTTATTATTTACTAAGGTTACAGCATGCCTGTGATATATAATCCATCAGATTTGCCTAAGAGCTCAACCAGAGAGCACAGGTCAATTATGTACATGCTGCTTGATAAATGGAGTCCCTCTGACATTTAATATTGTTAAGAACTCTGTAAATTTAATTTTAAAAATATTTGACTAATGCCCTTTTCTTTCCCTGAACCTACCCCAGGTAAACAATTACTACCACTAGGAACACTAATGTTGCTTTGCAACAAATTAAACAAATTAAACATTTGTTTAATTCCTTAAACAAAAAACAGCATGAAGATTTGTTATGAACAATTTTTTCCTAAGTATAGAGATTATTACCTCCCACAACATTTTCTTTAAACATGGTTAAACTTACTTAGTTTAATCAGTTTGAGGATTGTTGCTTTTTCCTCTTTAATTTGCCAGATAAATCAGAAATATTTATTTTAAGAGACAGTTTAAGGAACCCTGTAATTCCCAATCTGTCAGAGTTTTACAAATAAATCTCAGTTGAATGTCTATCATTGTTTCCAATCTGGTCAAGAAAAAAGAAAAAAAAGTATACAATTCATCAGAATAATTAGTTGATTGGGGTTGAATAATTCTAAGAATAAACATTTGATCCCCTGGCACCTCATAAACCTCCTGGAGTGAGGAGGATTATAAATTAATGTACAAGATGTAAAATGGTCCAGATACACCTTTAACATCATTGTGAGCATGTGGGACACATTTAGATAAGTTAAAACCAAGTGTGGGTTTATAGTTTGGCCATCTTTCATCAATGGCTTACTAAAGCTTTATTCCTTTCGTGTGGGGATGGGGGCAGTGCAGGGAGGTGAGTTGAAAGAATGGAATAGTGGCAGCAGTGTCCCCTGCTGCCTGCTGGCCACCTCCCTTCACTGATGGGGACTTTTAGAGATATGGTGCTCCAGGGGATCATGAAACTCCTCTTAAGTATAAGGAAGTCAGGAAGGAAAGAACTAACATTTATTGAGGGTTTACAACATTGCAAGCATTGTGCTATCATTTACTAATACAGTTATTACAAATTCAGGAAAGAATATGATGTATTTCATAGATGAAGAAACTGAGGTTCAAGAAAATTGGATAAACTCTACAAATGTCATAGCCTGAAGTGGAATAATCCAGGATTTGCACCCAGGTATGCCTAGCTCCAAAACCTGTGCTGCTTATATTGCAGCACACTGCCAGTGGCTAGAGGCCACGGGTATAGCTCAGACTCCTGAAAGTAAGGTTTCCAACTCTCCTGATTTTCCTGGGTCTGAGAGGGTTTCAGGGACACTGGACTTTTAGTGCTAAAACCTCCCAGTTTAGTCCAGGACAAACCAGGATAAGTTGGTCACCATAGCTGGAATTCAATTGAATAAAGCACCAGGCTGGAAGGGTTTATTTGGAAAAGGAGGAAGGTGGCCTGGTTCTCTATACTGTCCCTCGCTGTGGCCCAGGCTGCTGGACCATAGGTGAACAATCTCTGTCCTAGTTATTTTATGCCTTGACACATCCTGGGGCATTGTCAAAGAAGTTCACATCTCTCCCAGTTATGATTTCTTCAATTCCTGAACCTAATCATCAAAGTCTGTAGGAGTTTAATTAACAGAATCATCCACTCGAGCAGAGAGAAAAGAGCAGAGATGGGCATCACCGAAACATGAGTTCTGTGAGGACTGAGGGCCAGAAAAGGGGGCTGAGTAGCAGAATGGACATGCATGCAGTGCTTACTAATGTACCAGGCACAGAGCTAGTACTTTATACACATTATCTCACACGCGGGCACATGAGGTCTCCTGATTATAACCCTAAAAGGTAGTTATAATTAACCCAAACTGCAGATTTAAAAAAGAAAAATAAGCTCAAAAAGAGGCTAAATAACTTGTCTATGATCACACAGCTAGAAAAAAATGTGGAAGCCGGGGCGCGGTGGCCCATGCCTGTTATCCTAGCACTCTGGGAGGCCGAGGCAGGAGGATCCCTTGAGCCCAGAAGTTTGAGGTTGCTGTGAGCTAGGCTGAAGCCAGGGCTCTCTAGCCCGGGCGACAGAGCAAGACCCTGTCTCAAAAAAAAAAAAAAAAAAAAAAAAGGTGGAACTTAAAATGTTTCTGCCCAAAGTTCTGTGTCTTTTTCCCCTATATTATAGTGACTGACTGTGATATTGTGATACAATAAGAAATATATATCTGGTCTTCATGGCACAGAGTCCCTAAAGCCCTTGTAGTTTCCTGAGTAAGGATAATAGCATTTTTCATTATGATATTTGGCCTTAGTCCCCAGTTCCTGACAGAAGCTTCTAAGACCCTTGGAATCTCTCAAGTGGTAATAGTGTCTTTTTGTATGCTAATGAGATGACTGGTAGCTGGGGTACCCCAAATAATTTCAGGATGGGAGGCTGTCACCAGGAAGACCAAGGCATCATTAGAGGGTTGGAACTTTCAGCCCCCACCGCCACCTCCAGGTAGGAGGAAGGGGCTGGCGATTGAGCTAGTCACCAGTGGCCAATGATTTAATCAAACATGCCTAAGTAATGACTCTCAGAGGGCATAGAATCTCCATGCCCCTTCCCCCCTTACTTTGTCCTATGCATCTCTTCCATTTGGCTGTTCCTGAGTGTATCTTTTATAATAAACCAGTAAATGTAAATAAAGTGTTTTCCTGAGTTCTATGAGCTGTTCTAGCAAATTATTGAACATGAGGAAGGGACTGTGGGAACCTCCAATTTATAGCCGGTAGGTCAGAAATGTGGGAGGCCCCGGACTCGTGAATGATGTTTGAATGGGGGCAATCTTATGGGACTGAGCCCTTAGCCTGTGGGGTCTGATGCTAACTACCTAGCAGTTAGCGTCAAAATTGGATTGAATCATTGGATACTCAGATAGTGTCTGCAGAGTTGCAGAATTGGTTGGTAGTATGGAAAAAACCCACACATTTGGTGTCAGAAGTGTTGTGAGTAAAAACAGCTTTGTAGTGACACATAGTAGTGTTTAATAAATACTGAATTCCCCTTCCCATTAAGTTCCTAACATTAAATTTATTAATTTCAATGTCCTCCATATGCTTTAAAACAAAATAACGTACCAAAAACAGTATTCTCCAAACTTGTATGGTGAATATAGAGATTCACTATGGGGGATGAAGTCACCTGATTAAGTTTACCCTACATGTTAAAGCTGAGAAAATAATTCAGGCAACTATTCCAGTTCATTCTCACTAATAAGTGATGTTGGGCCTCTGAAAACAATACCCCAAAATGAAGGCCTCAGAAGCAAAAGTTTTTCTCTGACCTTCTCCTGCCTTCCTGTCTCTCACTCCCATTCTCCCCTGAGGCTAGCCATAGAAACTAGAATCCTTCTTCTCCAAGGCGGGTCATAGAAACCAGAACCCCTTTTCCCCAAAGCCAGCCACAAAACCTAAAAATATTACTCTAACTTTTCCTCTGCTTTTCTGTGTAAAAACTGGCCATAAAGAAATTATCTGACCTACCTTGTTTGTGGGTCATAAGACCTCCATTCCAGAGAGGGTCCTGCCCCATACCCAAAAGAAAGGAATGGATGTTCCGGGAGGCCAAGGAGAATCTAGACAGACAGGCTTTGCTGCACTTCCTACTCTGTCTGTTAGCATTAGATCATACCCTTTTTGTCCAATCAGACTTCTACATGGCTGTTCATACTTTGTTAAACCTAAACATAAAAATGGACAATTTCCCCTGTATTTTTGGGTCTTCTGAAGGCTTCTCTGTATATACATTAAATAAATTTATGTACCTTTTTTTCCAATTAATCTGCCTTTATGAGTTGGTATTTCAGCAAACTTTCAGAGGGCCAAGGGGAATTCTCTCTCCTTGGCCTGTACAGTGAATTGGCAAATACCCACTGAATACTGGGTAGAACACTGTACCATGAGATAATAAATGAACAAAGTAAGCAATATTCTTACAATCTCATCAGAAGTATTTTCTATGCAGTTAAAAAAAATGTCAATTTTTCCAGGTAATATTGCTGATGACAAAAAAAAAAGGCAATTTTATCAGTCCAGATTAAATACAAATTAATGTCTGGTAAACTACTTACACATTGTAGTTACCAGAAAAACACAAGGGAGGTGAATTAATGAAGGAACGTTTTCTGGCAGACATGCTTTGTACCTGATTCTATAAGATGACATGAATTGGCAGAGAAAAGTGTAAGGGCACACACAAAGACATGGTCATCTTGCATAAATATATTTTGTATAATTAGAGTAGAGAAACCATTAATGGACCTAAGTATTTATGGCTGAAAATCAAATACCCTACATACAAATTAAAATGTCACGAGAAGGAAGTAAGCCAATATGATGTAGAGATCAAAAACTATCTGCCAGATACCTGAACAAATAAGTGTTCTGTTAGCAAAGAGAATGGGCAATTGGCTTTAGGGTAGATGTGTCTACCACTCCATATTTATAAAAAGGGAAGGCTATCTTATGCAATTGTTATAGGATTAGAGATGTTTAAATTAACTGGCAAAAAGTAGGTATTCAATAAGAGTTTGTTATTATTTTATCTAAGTACTCTAAGATTATATTTTAGAGCTTATGAAAATTCTGTTTGGGGGTAACGTGAGATATTAGCTTTGCTTTGGTTTTTATTAATAATTCAAAATGTGCCTGGCACATAATAGCCACTGAATAAAAATCTGTTGAATGAATGAATGAAGGAATACATTTTCACTCTTTTTTTGTTGAGTATAACAAATAGAACAAAAAGTTTACATCTGGCCTTGTGGAAAGAAAAGGTCTACTTAACTCATCAACTCGAGTTACCAGGGAAAACACAGCAAAAGTATAAGGATGATTTCAAGACAGAAATGTTGCCCTACATCATGTAACTACCAAAGAAATAAACTTAATAGTGGTGGTTGTGTGCTCTGTAAGGGTGAAACATTCTTACAGGCTGCTTTCAGTTGTTACTGACTTTATAACTGGGTTTTAGTAAAGTTATTTGTTATAGTTTGGATATTTGACTCCTCCAAATCTCCTGTTGAAATTTGATCCCCAGGGTTGGAGGTGGGGTCAAATGAGAGGTGTTTGGGTCATGGGGGCTGATCCCTCATGAATGGCTTGGTGCTGTCCTCACAGTAGTGAGTGAGTCCTTGCTCTATTAGTTCCTGGGAAAGCTGGTTGTTAAAGAGCCTGGCATCTCCACCCTCTCTCTTGTTTCCTCTTTCTCCATGTGATCCCTAGCCGGCTGACCTTCACCTTCTGCCATGAGTGGAAGCCACTTAAGGCCCTCATCAGAAGCAGATGTTGGCACCATGCTTATTGCATAGCCTACAGAACCATGAGCCAAATAAACCTCTTTTCATTTTAAGTTACCCAGCCTCAGGTATTCCTTTATAGCAACGCAAATGGACTAAGACATTATTGAACTAAGAATTGTCCAAGAAAATTTTTGTCCTGAAGATTACTTGTTTTATTCAACTTGTACAAATACATTTTCTTTAATGATATTTTAATGGTACAGAATAAATAT
The DNA here is from genome assembly GCA_023783475.1 of Daubentonia madagascariensis. Taxonomy (NCBI): domain Eukaryota; kingdom Metazoa; phylum Chordata; class Mammalia; order Primates; family Daubentoniidae; genus Daubentonia; species Daubentonia madagascariensis. The sequence continues at coordinate 5,668,553 of JAKFHU010001129.1, forward strand.
CTCATAGGAATTAGATTAATTGATTTAACCTCTGTTTTTACAAAGCAGATGGTGACCCCTGGTAAAGGTTAAGAAAACTTCCAAGTTGTACCTTTAGGATATAGAGGCCTAAGGGCTCACAAATGGTAGCGCCATTATCACTCCTAGCCCCCTTTACTCCTTATTTTCTCTAAACTCCATTTGTGATAGAGTCCAGCATTTCCCAAAATATGCTCCATGAAAGACTAGGTCTGTGAAATGCAAATAGGTATGATATTAAAACGGGGTTCTGATGTCCAGGAAAATTAGGAAACCCTAAATTAACAAAGTTAATGGTTTTTTAAATTATAAAACTTCTCAATCTTTAATATGTTAATGTGTCCTGTGAACCTCCAAGAGCAAGCTCTAAGGCAGTGTTTCTCTACCTTTTATTCACCATAGGCCTTCCCTCCCCCAGCAACCTTTTTAGACTTTTTTCCTAATCACCCCTTTCCCCCCACACCCCTCCCAAATTAAATGATAAGGAATAAAATTTTGTGGGAAGGCTACAAACCATTGTACTAAGATTTGGTTTGCCCCCTAAGAACCATTCTACCCCCTTGGAGATGATACTACCACAGTTGAGAATGTATGTTCTAGTGTGAAGTGCTTCCCAAACTTGTTTGACCACAGACCTTTTTCAAGTGGACCAGTATTCCCAGGAAAATACTTTGGGATGCCTTAATATAGTCAGCATGGGATACTTTAACACCTCATTGTTCTCTTATGACTCAAGGACAGAGTCTTCTCTTTAATACTAAAATTCCTGGTAAAAAACTACAATAAGGACAAGACTTCAAAAAAAGGACTTGTTGATTAAAAAAACCTGTATCTGTCTCTGTTCTCCCCTCTGGCCATCATCCCTAGTTTGGGGTTAGAATTTTATACCAGCCAACTTTTTAAAAAAATTATGGCATAACATACACAAAGTGTGTAATGTGCTCTAATCTGAAGTGTACAGCTTGATAAATTTTCACAGGTGTACACTGAAGGAAACCAGAATGTGCCACTTCAAAATATGCTTCTTTGACATAAATATTTTTTTTGAGCTAAAGACAATTAAGAAACAGATGCAGGGAGCTCTTACAAAGACAAAAAGTCTTTCTATCCTCCCCCCTTCCTGCCTAAAGACAGGATATAAATTCTTCTTTACAACCTTTATCAGTTTACAGACAGTGCCAGAGGAATCTGAGCAGACTTTACTCTTTAGTTTCCCCATAAATTTACCTTCCCACATTTTCCCACTTCTAGGAGCCTGGGACTGCTTTTTCTTTGTCTTGTCACTTCTGTAAAATGTATTGTTCTTTGTTAGATATACTATGTAAGCCAAACTCCTAAGCCACTGCTTGGAGTTCCTTTTCTCCTGCATGACGTGCACTGCACGCGTTAATAAACCTGCTTGTTTTTCTCTTGTTAATCTGTCTTTTGTTGCAGGAGTCTTTCCCAACTAAAAATTTATGAGGGTGCAGAGAATATTATTTTTTATCCCCCTCAATGCACACCCAGTTCATGATATAAGTACTGAATTCTTGACAAGAAAACCTTGAAAAAACCTGACTTCCCATCATCCACATACTGTCCTATGTGGTTTTCAAACTTTAGTGAAGTTTAGTGAAGAATTCACCTTATTAAAATCACAGATCCCTACCCTCAGAGATTCTCATTCAGAGGGTCTGGAGTGTGAGCTGAGATTTTTAATAAAGCACTCCAGGTGATTCTGATGCAGGTGGTCTGTGGATCACACTTCTGAGAAACATTGGCCGGCCCTACAGGATAAAAGTCAAAGTCCCGAACAAGACATTAGGCCTTCTCTAATTTGACCCAATTTTATTTTTCCAGACTCAACACTTGACTTTCACCATGTTGAATTACCCATCTCTCCTCAATAGGTCATGCACTTAGGTTTCCCTTAACCTTAAATTACCTTTCCATTCTTCTTTACATGGCATACTCCTACTTATGCTTCAAGACCCAGCTACACTGTCACCTCTTCTAGGAAGTCTTCTGAATCTCATCAGGCAAAATTAATTGCCCCCTCATGGTTCATCCAGAACTTTATTCAAATTCTGGTACAATACTTATCACAATACTAATTTTTAAAAAATCTTCTTTAGAAGTAAGCAGGAGTATGTCTGGTTCTTTGCTAAACCCCTAACTTGGCCCAGGGCCCAGCACACAGTGGGTGAATGAATGAATCATTATATGTTACTGATTTACACCTGGAGTCACTTAGGTCTCATTTTCCAGGCCAATGAGTGCAAGCTTCCTAGGAGAAGAGTTTCTGACTCACTTTCATATTCTCCAAAATCATGCCAGGGATTCAGCAGTCAATGAAAAAGTACCGACCCCCCAGTTTAGTGAGTACTTCCATGCTTCCTAGGCCCTCACCACAAGTGTTGCAGGAGACCGGAATGGAGTATGAGTGCTGAGGAGGCTATCCTCCTCCTCCGCGGCTGGAGAATGTTACGTCAGGCTAGAAGGCACAGAAACGGGCCTCCAACGCCAGGCTCCTGGCTCCCTCGGCCCATTCCCTCCATAGAACACTGTTGCCGTGGAGACGACCATTACCCTAGACGGGCACAGTTGGGTGGGGACTCCAGCAAGGCCTCTCAGAAGGGCAACAGTGCATGGAGACTCTTCGCCCCCTCACCCACCTCCTCATCTATTTACTCGCCTATTCCTGTGTTTACTCATGTTTGTACTTGTTGATTTATTTTTTTAGCATTTTTGTAGAGGACTAGGCAGCCACCCTGGACAAAACTCACTTGGGTACTGAAAGCCCACGCACCGGCCACGGTAAGATAGGGACGACTGGGACGACTGAACGCTGGCCGAGGCGGGCGAGGGTCGGGGTTTGGGCGTTACCAGGAGCCCGCTGGCCCGAAGGGGCGAAGGGGCGGGGCGCCCCCCCAACTCTCGGCGTCCCGGCGCGGGCTGCGCAAGCGCGGGCGAGCGCGGCACAAGCCCGGTGGGCGCTGGCGCGGCTCGCCTCGCCGGTACCGTTGGTTCGGCGCACGCGGGGGAAGCCCGCGACGCCTGGCGCCTGCCCCGCAGCCCCTGAGAGTGCGCCTGGACGGGGAGAGGCCTGCCTGCGGGCGGCGTGTGCTGTACCGAGCGTGGCCATGTTCGACGCCGACGGTTACCGAGCCCTGCGGCCGAGAAGCGCGGGCGGAGGCCGGGGCGAGCCCTGGGCGGCGGCGGCGGCGGCGGCGGCGCCGGCCGAGTACAGCTTCGAGTACGGCTCGAACAGGTACCTGCTGCTGTGCGGCCTGGGCGGGATGCTGAGCTGCGGGCTGACGCACACGGCCATCGTGCCGCTGGACCTGGTCAAGTGCCGCATGCAGGTGGACCCCGGCAAGTACAGGGGCATCCTCAGCGGCTTCGGCGTGACGGTGCGCGACGACGGGCTGCGCGGCCTGGCCCGCGGCTGGGCCCCGACCTTCTTCGGCTACTCCCTGCAGGGCTTCTTCAAGTTCGGCCTGTACGAGGTGTTCAAGATCCGCTACGCGGAGCTCCTGGGCCAGGAGAGGGCGTACGTGTGGAGAACCGGCCTGTACCTGGCCGCGTCGGCCAGCGCCGAGTTCTTCGCCGACGTGGCCCTGGCGCCCATGGAGGCCGTCAAAGTCCGCGTGCAGACGCAGCCGGGCTATGCCCGCACGCTGCGGGCCGCGGCGCCCAGGATGTACGGCGAGGAGGGCCTGTGGGCCTTCTACAAAGGCGTGGCGCCGCTGTGGATGAGGCAGATCCCCTACACCATGATGAAGTTCGCCTGCTTCGAGCGCACGGTGGAAGCGCTCTACAAGTACGTCGTGCCCAAGCCGCAGAGCCAGTGCACCAAAGCCGAGCAGCTGGGCGTCACCTTCGTGGCCGGCTACGTCGCTGGCGTCTTCTGCGCCGTCGTGTCCCATCCCGCCGATTCCGTGGTGTCCGTGTTGAACAAGGAGAAGGGCAGCACGGCCCTGGGCGTCCTCCGAAGACTGGGGTTTGCGGGCGTGTGGAAGGGCCTCTTCGCTCGCATCATCATGATCGGCACCCTGACGGCCCTGCAGTGGTTCATCTACGACTCGGTCAAGGTGTACTTCAAGCTGCCTCGCCCTCCCGTGGCTCAAGCGCCAGAATCCCTGAAGAAGCAGAAGTAGGCGTGGATTTGTGAACGACTGGAGCCGCGATGGGTCTGGATTTCCCTCGAGTGGGGAACTGCGTGCGCACAGTGCTAGTGTGTAAAATGTTAACGTGTTTGGGACAGGCGACTCATACGCAGTCTGGGTTCTCTTTAAACCGATTCCTTCTTTTTTGGCAATCCAGGAGGATTGCAAACGTTTCGTTAGAGGGGTTTGAACCATTGTCTTTGGGGAGTTGCTATGGTTGCTTTAACTCAATAACTTTTCAACAATTATAAGGAAAAAATTCTTGGAAGTAATGTTAGGTAATTTAGCGTCTCTAGATTGTATCTCCTTTGATTTGCTATTTCTGTGGAGATTATCCAAGCATAACTATTGAATAGCCTACAAATGAGGTTTTAAGGTCAGCACAACTATATAGAATGGGAAACAGTGAAGTTCTAGTACATGGCGTTCATCTCAATAGAAATTGTGCACCTATTGAGTAGATGAAGGACTATTGCATATTTGCTGTTCTTGCCCATTACAGGTAAAAATTATTAAAGGTTAAATTGTGACATTGTCAGATAGATTCGAATATATTCACTGTTTTCAAAGAGACATGAGAAGATCTGCATTTTCTCATTTTGCTTTGTGCCTTCTCTTCCTGATTAGAACATGGCTCTCTCTGGGAAGTGCTACAATTGGATCAATGTGGAAAGCCAAAATGAGATGAAGGGCAGGCTCTGGGAATAAATATGTAAAGAAAAACCTGTTCTCCAAAGATTTCTTTTGTATAACTCAGCTCTCAATAGCCAGACATCCAAAGAAGACCACACCACCCTACCATTAAACACACACACACACACACACACACCCCTGCAAATTCCAACAATTTTTTCTTAGTATTTGAGAATGGTTTCAGTGACTTTGGAAGGAAAAATCTGACTTTAAGTGTAATAAATACTGTGCACTTAATTTGGTAGATGTTTCAGTGATCTTTACAATGGTTGAGGTTCATAAAATTTTTTGAAGTTGTAAGGCACATTTTCTGTTCTCTGTAGCCTTTACATCTCTGATTGGGGAAATTATAAAATCAGTGAAATTCTGTGAATTAGAGATGTTTGTAAAATGTGAATAAGAAATAAACTGCAGTATGGTATTTGATATAATTTACCAAAGTGTTACATGATTGCCTTAACAACTTGTAGTAAATTAGACTACAAATTCAGAATATGTTAATATTTTAACTTTGTAATAGTAAAGTGTTTAGTGGTGAACAAGTTAAAAAGTGTCTAGGTTTAAGTATGTCTGAACTGTCTTGAATGGACAATGAAGAGTTTGTAGGAAAAAGTCAGAACTTGTGAATGAGATGGGAATAAATTTATATTTAGTGCTTCTGTTTTACTTATTATTGGGAAGGATCATTATTTGTTGTTAAGACAATTCAGCTTTCCTTAGGAAGTTAGTGTCCAAGTTTGTTGAAAAGTTCTCAGTGAAGAAGAATGATAAATAAATTTAATGCAACTTAATTGTGCAGATTTATTTTTGCAAAATTTTCAAACCAGTACATTTCTGTCTATTGTCTCTTATACAGTGTAGGAAGTTTCTTTGGTCAACAATTTATTAAGTAAATTACTTTCTGTCAGTAATATAACTTAGCAAATTGCTGCAAAACCTATGGATTTCAAGATAGTAAGAAACCACTTGTTCTGATATGTGGTATTTCATCACTGTTCTGTTGATAACACTAGATAATTTTTGTAATAAACACTGTGTATGTTTAGAGAAGTATAATTTAAGGAAAACCATATGGCATGATTCTGACTGTCATGAATGTGGTCAAGGTGGGTTTACCTAGTTTGGGTCAGCAGTTTTCATATTCAGTTCCTATATTTCTATTTACTTTTTTTTTTTTTGGTGGTTTACAAATGTCTGTTTGAATAAATAGGGGCCTGGATAGTTGACAATAAAGAATAAAAGGTAATTTAAGAAAAGATAACATGAGTTCAAAATCATTAGGAGTTTTTTTTCTAGCTACTGTTCCTTTGGAATAATTTAAGTTTCTATTCAACATTTTACCCTGCCTGTGTGGGAAACCAGAAAATGCTACCCCAAAATATGAAGGCTTGTTGAGCTGAAGACTGGAAGAAGCAAATGCACTAAAGCCCTCTGTCCTTCCTCTGTTTGCCTAAAAACAGGCCATAGATTTACAGAGACAAAAGACACCCTGTAAAGGTTGACCACTGAAGAAAAGTTTAGATCCTTACTGGACTGGAGGTCCAGTAAGGAATTTATATTAACAAGCTTTACTACCTAGCCTTCATCTGCATTTGCCTTTCCCCAAGTTGCTGCCCCTAAAGACTCAAAGTCCTTTTCCTGAATTTTCTCTTAAGTATTCGCTATTCTTTGTTGAAGATGCTATATAAGCTAGAATTCAAAGCAGTCTCTTTAAGAACTACTCATTCTATGGGTATCTTCCATGTGTGCATGAAATATACATATTAATAAACTTATGTTTTTCTCTTGTTAGTCTGTCTCTTGGAATAGGGGTTCATTTCAACTAAGAACCCATAGGGGTTATTCCTTCCCCTGCACCTATAATTAGCACTCTGTGAAATCGTGCATATCTATTAGAATTATCAAAGCCATAGTATACATCTGGTGGTGGTAGGTATCTTTGTATTCATTTTCTCATATAATTGCAACAATTCTTGAAGTAGTCCATTTTATATATAAGACAGACTCAGGCTAGATAACTTGTTCAAAGTCATATAGCTAGTAAGTGATACAATCTGAGTCAAAGTCCACATTTTTTTTTTCATTACTCCAGCTTAACACCTAGATATAACCAATGACCATCCTTTTCTTAAATTGTTTTTTATAGTACCTCAAAATTACGTCTAAACATTTTTCTATTTGTATATACTATAAAACTGTCCTAATTTTGCACCAGTGGGAAGTTTGCAATGTGTCTCAATTGTGGAAAATTTATGGCACTGGCATAATGTTTAGAAATAATCAAACTTCAAAGTATTCAGTATTTAAGTTATTTTCCACACTGGTCAGTGCCTCAGTCCTAACTTGAAGGGATTGATCATAAATGCAGGCTTTTAATTTTTGTGTGTATGTGTGTGTGGTATGGCAGTTTCGACAAAAGGCTTTATTCTATCACATTTTCCTTTTTTCCCCTCAAATCTTTAGTTCCTACAGCTGAGGAGGCTGGCTTAGGCTATTTATCGCTTCCCCCAGGTGGTGATTAAAGTAGCTTTCTCAAGTATATGAAGTTAATTTCATGATAGGGAGCAGTAATCTCACCCATTGATCTCTCCTTTGAGAACTGAATAAAGGAAGTATGTACAATCTTGAAAAACAAAGGCCATATTTACATGCTAATACCACATGATAAAGATGGGAAAGAACCAAGGTGTTAATGTTATGGGTATTTTTCCTTGCTGCACAAGTGGTCTTTAGAAATAATTTCTTTCGAGCCTTTCAAAGGCAAGAATAATCATTGAAGTCAGATGATCTCATTTTGATAGACAGCCATCCGATTGTAGTATGCTTGGTTTTTGTGATCTTAAAGATGAATTATTTTTTTGATCATGAGCAAAGAACTGTTTGAAAGGAAATTTAAATTTTAATGTCATTTAGAAGACGTTGTCTTGTTTTCCTGAATTCTATTTGGGTGGGTGTGTGAGTAGGAAAGGTATTAACAGTGTGATTATAGCCAGGTTTGTGTGTATGTGTGTGTTTGTTTTGAGAATGTCAGTGATAGAGCACTCACAATTTTAGCGGCATTTTGGTAATTCTGCCCATGCCCCAGTCTGTAACACTACCCATCAACATCCACCATGTGCCAAGTATTGTGGTAAGCAGAAAGGTTTTGTGATGAGCATAATACATGGACCCTGCCCTTGTGGGGCTTACAGTCTAGTAGGTAAAATAAGTTACAATTATGCAGAATGCTGCAAAGAAGTATAGGGTATTGTAAGATTATAGATCTAAGTGATCTTTAAAATGAGAACTAGAGGATAAGTTGGAATTAGACTGGCAAGGAGAAGATATGTGACAGTGGGCACAGCATGTGTGCCTGCCCTGAAGAAGGAGAAAGCCTGATAGTTTTGAGGAACTGGGAGAAGTTCACTTTGGCTGGAGCCATTCACTTGCTGAGAGGGTTATGTAAAATGAAGTAGGAAAGGTAAACGTGAGGAGGGTCATCCCAGGCTTTGTAGTCCATATTAATGATTTGAACTTAGAGTATTTTTAGAGCCATTGGAAAATCTCTGAAGGGCTTTAAGCATGGAATGACCTTCAAGTTGCTGGTGGAGAGGAATGGAGTAGAGGGGGAAGAAGTCATTTAAAATGTTATTGTTGTAATCTGGGTGAAAGAGAATGGTAGCCTGGACTAGGGTGATGACAGCAGGGATGTTAAACTATCATGAGAAGTCAAAAGGTGGAAACAATCCACATGTCCATTAATCAATGAATGGATGAACACATTGTGGCATATACATACAATGGAATATTATTCAACCATAAAAAGGAATGAAGTACTGATACATGCTACAACTTGGATGAACCTCAGAACATTATCTTAAGTGAAAGAAGCCAGACACAAAAGGTCCCATATTGTATGACTCTTTTTATATGACATATCCAAAACAGGCAAGTCTACACAGACTGGAAGCAAATTAGTGGTTACCAGGGAGTGGGGTAAATGGGAAGTGTCTTATTCTGTTTTGTGCTGCTGTAACAGAATACCACAGACTGGGTAATTTAAAATCAATAGAAGTTTATTCGGTTCACAGTTCTGGAGGCTGGGAAGTACAAGAGTATGGTGCCAGTATCTTGCAAGGGCCTTCATGCTGCATCATTCCATGGCGGAAGGCAGACAGGCAAGAGAGGGAGAGAGCAATAGAACAAGAGAGGGCCAAATTGGCTTTAAAAAGAATTTTTTTTTTTAAGAGACGGGGTCTTGCTCTGTTAGCCAGGCTGGTCTCAAACTCCTGGGCTCAAGCCATCCTTCTGCCACAGTCTCCCAAGTAGCTGGGATTACAGGCATGAGCCACCATGCCAGTCCAGAATTCACTTTTATAACAAATCCACTCTTGAGATAATAAACCCACTATTGAAATAATGACATTAATCCATGAGGGTTCTGCCCTCATGACCTAATCACCTCTTAAAGGTCTCAACTCTCAACACTGTTGCACTGGGGATTAAATTTCCAACACACAAACTTTGGGGTACACATTCAGGAATTGATTATTTAATGGATATGGAGTATTTTTCCAGGGTGATAAAAATAGTTTTGAGAGTAGAGAGAGGTGGTAGTTGAACAACACTAAATGCCACTTAATTGTACACTTCAAAATGGTTAATTGTATGTTATATGAATTTCACCTCCATAAAAACAGTCATGAGACACTTTATTCATAGTAGCCCAAAAGTAGAAACAACCCAAATGTCCATCAACCAATGAATGGATAAAAATGTTGTATATCCATACAATGGAATATTTTCACCATAAAAAGGAATGAAGCACTATTTTCCATAAAAAGAAATAAAACACATGCTATGACATGGATAAGCCTTGAAATCACTTTGCTGGGTGAAAGAAGCTAGACACAAAAAGCCATATATTTTGTGATTCCATTTATATGAAATGTCCAGATTAGGCAAATCTGTAGAAACAGAAAGTACCTTGGTGCCAGGGGCTGGAGTGGTGGGTGGAGGTGGGAGGGCGGAATGGGGAGTGACTGCTAATGGGTACAGGGTTTCTTTTGGGGGTGATGAAAGTGTTCCTAAATTAGTGGTGATGGTGTACAATTTTGTGAATATACTAAAAACCACTGAATTGTATACTTTAAAAGAGTGAATTTCATGGTATATGAATTATATCTCAATGAAGCTATTATCAAATATTATAAGACTATAAAATACACCTCAAGTATCTATTTCTTTCTAAAGGTACAGCCCTTACCTCTATCTTCCTAAATCCAGTTAAGACCACAGCTGTAAAAATAAACAGCTGGCTTTGACACAGTCACATTAAATTCCATAAAAACAAGTAGAAAAAAATCCACCATATTGTGAAGAGTAGAAATTGCCTTTAAGGAATGAATGCTTTCTTAGTGTGTAGTGAAGCAGATCGTTGATTTTGGAGAATCACTTCATAATGTGAAATTTGAGCTAAGACCAAATTTGCCCTTTATTGTAAAGGAGGAAGGAGAGGGTGTGTGTATAGCACACAAGAAAATCTCAGCTAACCAAAATGTTCAGGAATTCATGGTTTTATTTAATTAATTGCAAGGTAACCAGAAATACCCTTTTTCAATTCTTGATGAATTTTTGTCGATACGTCTGACTATTTTTTCTTTATCAGAGATATGCTGAACGTGATGACTAACTCTAAGATTTGTAAAGCCCCATGGCCATATATAAAACCCATGCTTGTTGTATAGCACCACAGCCATAGAAGGTGGGAGGCTTTCAGATGGATATACACTGACCCTAGACATAAGTGAATATGGAAGTGAGTGTGTGTGTGTGTGTTTAATACCCAGGGTTAATTTGTAATCTTGTCATTTGTCTCTTTGCTGAAACATGGAGTGATGAAAAAAATCTGGTTAACTTTAAGATTATTATCTACTGTATTACTGCTATAATAATAGAGGTATTACCTCTATTATGCTAGGTACTTTCACACGTGATCTTGATTTGTTTTTACTTTGTGCTCTAGTAGGTTGTATTTCAAAAATTGGTGACTTCATGTGTAAATTATATGTAGTCCTAGGAGTTACCACAGTGACCCAAAATGGTAGGCTATATCTAAGGAAATTATATTCCTAAATTATATTCTTATGTATCAGTGTATTTATCTTTCTGGCCATAAAGAAATAAAACATGTTTTTAGAAAATACTAAATTTAGTATTCTGGAAAGAGATTCTGTGGGTTAAAAGTACTCTGCCCCTTTGCAAGGCTGGTAATTCACATACGCATAATTGTTAGGCTTTAGACAAGAAATGGAGCTGCTGACAGGGTGATTGTCCGTTTGTGAGAGGGTGGATGGAAACCTGGCCAAGAACCATAGTCCTTTCATCTCCAACTGCGTTTGTGCTGGGCTGGAGTTACATCTCACTCCCAGATATTAGAATTTGTCACTATAATCAATGTCTTGTACCTCACTGTCTTCCTACTCCCCCTTTACCAAGAATATAAAGCTTTTTTGCCATGCTAAATCAGTACCATTCATCTTATCTGTCTTGTGTTTTGATATTTTTATTCTTTTAAATTATTACCTATATTTGATCCATGCTGTTACTATTATTTGTAGCAGCCATTTACAGCAATTTACTGTGTCATGCATTGTGCTAAGTACTTTACATATAATGTGTCATTTACCATAACCATCTTGTGATGTTGGTATTTGTTTAAGTTAGGATTTTTGGGGGGGTAGTTTTGTTTTGTTTTGTTTTGTTGGCTGTAAGCAACACAAAACGCAATACGCAACAGGTTAAACTATAAAGACATTTATTCTTAACAAGAAATCTGGACATATGTGGACCAGGGTTGGTTCAATAGATTAGTGTTGTCCCCAAGGACCTGGACTCTTTCAGTCCTTCTGCTCTGCTGTGTTTAGTGTGTTAGTAACGTTTCCCCTCATGTTCATAAAATGGCTGCCACAGCACCAAACATCATGTCTCAACAACAGCATCCAGTGTGGGAAGCAAGGCAAAGGCAAAGGAGCTTTCTCTTCATGTGTCTTTCTTATTCAAGAGGAAAACCTTTCTCAGAAGTTTCTGGCGGATATCCCTTTCAGCCTCACTGGGCAGAATTAGGTCACATTCCTTTCTGTAGACCCTATAGGCCAATCACTGGCACATAGGAATGGAGTACTTAGGTCACTGCAGCTCATCTGCTGGGATCAGGAACATTGTGACCTGAACAAAATTAAGATCTGTTGTCATTGATAAGGAAGGAGAAGGAAACAGCCATTAGGTAGGCAACCAGGACCTGCCTCGTGTTATTTTCCCTGTTTTACAGATGAGGAAGCTGAAGGTCAGAGAGATTAAGTTAGGAAGGTCAAACTGTAGTGACAAAACCAGGATTCAAGGCAGATCTGTCTGTCTCCAAAGGAGTTTGCTGTCACATTACTTGTTTTAGCCTGGAACTCGCTATAAGGCAGAGTTACCGTACATCACATCAAAAGGAATTTATTACTGAAAGTGTCAGAAAAACAGCTTTCTAACAGTGAGTAATACCTAATTAGGTCTCAAAGCCAGGAGTCTTTGGACAATGATGGATTCATGGATAACAGGAAACTAGGTGAGAAAAAGCACAAAGACAAACATCTTAAAAGAAAGTAAATGTTTATAATCCTTTTTTGCGGGCATCTTCAGTCTTTTAATTGTGCACTTTTCCCCCCTTTCCAGAAAGGGCCAATTTCTTTCAAACGCTGTACACTGGAAAAATCCAAAGGATTCATCAGATGAACAAATTTCAAAGAGCCACTATCAATTTTTTTCTTAAGAAAAACATCAAGCATTTGATTTGCTGCTGATAAATTCTCTGTAAGTAGCATTATAATTAAGCACACACAAAACCATTCTGTGTTTCCAAGAATACAGCTGGGCTGGCACTGAATTGGTGATAGCACATGGGCACTGAGCGGGAGGGTTCCATTGCATCCCAACTACCATGTACGGTCTTTGTGCAGTGACCAATCCGGTTCTCTCCTCAACACCCTCTGAATCACAGGCCATTGCCCATTCACCCCGTGTCTGTCACTGAGCTAGTTTATTGGGCACCTTCACTGGGCCTCGAGACTGTGATTGTCCTGCTTCCAGATTCGAGTCAGAAAAAATACCAGGAAACCAAAATAGCACCCCTCTCCCAGCATGACTTCCCCTTACCCCTAGACTGGTAGAGTTGGCCCTTGGGGAAAAAGCACTGGTTTGAGGCAAAACTGGGGAAAGAGAGAGGAAGCTGGGGGTGGGGGTGGCAGCAAAGGGCCCCGCAGTCAGACCAGGTTTCTAAACCTGGTTTCACCACCCCTGGCTTGCATGGCTTTGGCAAGTTACCTTACCTCGCCATGCCCCAGTTTCCTCATATGTAAAATCAGGAACCACAGCACCTACCTCAAAGACTGATTAGGAGAATAAGCGATAAGTTATGTAAAACACATGGTATATAATAAAAGCTCAAATTATTATAGCACTTAGAAATATTATTACCAGCCTCTTAGTAAAAAGTTGATGGTTATAATAAATGACACATTGTATGTAAAGTACTTAGCACAATGCCTGACACAGTAAATAGCAGTTTTGGAGGAAAGATTTAGCCTGTGTTGTTGTTGTTGTTATGGTTGTTCTTGGATATATACAGGATATAATTGCTTTAATTTTTGATGCATCATAAAGTATATAACCCTTTGTGGGAAATTCAGCACATAGGAAAGTGAAAAGCAAGTACCCAGGGGGTGTTGTGTGTATAGAAGCCAACAGTGACAACCCTATCTCCCCCTGGCTTCTATGCAAACAGTTTCTTTTACAAATGTGTTTTTGGTATGCAAATCACTCTATGCAGATTTCTGTGTGCAAAATACAGCATAGAAAAATGGCCTTCTTGCCAAGGAAGACAGGAGATGTTGGCTGCCGTCAAATGAAATAGCAGCAAATTTTAGATTTCTTTTCCTATTGCTCTTTCTAACAATGTATGGGGTGAGCATATTTTTGGCACATTAAACTGAACTATTTTGGCTTTAGATTGTGTGTTCTTGTGATAAAAGTGTGCTCATTGAAGCCTGTAACTACTTTTTGAAGCCATAATAATGTTAAGTGGTATTTAATTTAACTTTTCACAACAGCGTGCCACCTCAAGTTAGTAAAAATGCTTGTAAAATCACAGATGGCTTCACATCTAAGGTTATGCTGCTAGTCTATGTGCACTTCCTACTTTTCTGTAAAGACTGTGCTTACTAAGAGATTTAATTTTATATTTTGGAAAATGTTTTCTCTCTAATTAATGTACGTCTTAGTGAAAGGAATACATTTAACATTAAAATCATTCTTTTCTTTTGGTGAGCATGGGAAGCTACACAGAATTCACAAGGCAGTATTTTACCACCCAGGCAGAGTAATAATAATATGTCTCCTTCATGGTGTTCCGTACCATTTCCAGCACCTTTTCTCATTGTTCCCTCTTGTGGGCTAATGGAAAGTGAAGTAAAAACTGTGACTGAGGTCACTTGCCATTTTTTGTTTGTTTTGGGTGTTTCACACTTGCTGAATGAGATACTCATTAATTTTACAAAAACAAAGTTTAACTTGAAGGCATTTTGCTAAACAAAGTACGTTGTCTGAGAGAAAATAAGTGTAGCTTACTCTTATTAGACATCACCAATAAGATGTCAGGGATTAAACAAAGGTTCTGGAGTCCCAGGATGTGGGAAAAGAGGGAGGAGAATAATGTCTTCACTCACTCACTTATTTGTTCACTCCTTCAGGCATGCATGTATTCATTCATTCATTTGACATCCTGCTTACTATGTGTCAAGTATTGCCCTAGACACGGGAACACAAAGATGAAAATAGTCCCAACCATTGAGGAGTTCAATGTCTACCGGGAGAGGCAGATGTGTAAACAAACTACCCTGGCATTAGTGCCCCAACAGAAGTATATACCAGGTATAAAGGTGTGCAAGGTGGGATCACAGGGTCTTAAAGGATGAACAGGTGTTCTCCAGATAGGTGGTGGTAGGTGGGGGAAAGAGCATTGGAGGCAGAGGGAATGGTAAGTACAAGGGCACAGAGGCCTGAACAAGCAAAGAAAGGGGGATTTTTTTCCAGTGGAGATATTTCTTTGGCCCTAAGAACAGAGGGGGAGACAGGAAAGCTAGGGAAATATTCTCAACATTTCACGTATCTGTTTCCCCATTTTTATTTCTACTCCACTTCCCATGGTAGGTCACCTTATGGCTTTTCCAAATTATTGCCACAACCTAGAAGTGGCCTTCTTGCCTCCAGCTCCTTCCTCCACTGACACAGAAGAATGCTTCAAAGCCCCTGCAGTATGCACCGCCCACCCACATGGGAACAACTGTGGACAAAACGCAATGCTTTACCCCCGGAGCATATGAGGCCTGTTATGATGTGATCCCTCCTGGCCATGGGCATTGATCATTTCCCACTTGCTGCCCACACCTCGCACTGCCCCTCAGGTCCCAGACCCAAAGCCTGGCCTGCCGGCCTCCACCTGCCCTCCTTTGCCCACAGCAGCCCTGCTGACCAGCCTGTCTGCCCCTCACTTGATCTCTGCTTCCTTCAGGACTTAGCTCGTGCCCCCTTTATCTGGCTGGGATTGGCTTTATCCTCCTGTCTGCCAACATTGCATCAGGGGTTAAACAAAGGTTCTGAAGTCCCAAGATGTGGGTTCCAATCCTAGCTCAGGCTTTAGACAAGTTGGCAAGACTCAGTTTCCCCAACTGTGGAAGATGACTGCTCACCTTGCACAGTTGTTCTAGGAGTAACAGGGCATGGTTATTAAGTGCCTGATACATGGTCTTCAGACATTGGGGTTATTATTATTGTTATAATAATTTAGCCTCTTTGTGAAATTCAGGCAATGGTAACTACCTTTCTAACTTGGCATGAGGATCATATAAACTGATGGGCATGAAACTTTTGTAAACCGAAGAGCCCTGTGGGTAGAGCTAATTATTCTTTGCATCTCTAGGAACACATTCATTCATGTTTTTCTTCATTCATCCGTTCACTCATTTAATGTTTACTAAATTCCCAATATTCGGTACCTCCTAAGCTCGGCACAGAGGATATAAATACGAATTTGAAATGCCCCCAAAGAGCTCATAGCCTCAGGGGGGAATTAGACAGGGATGCAGTCTGGTCTAAAACTCGGGGTGGTGTGGGGGGCAGGGGGACCTGTGACCCAGCTGGGTGCTGTGGAATGTGGGAGGAGCCAGGGCTTAGGGTCGCTCCAGAAGAGCAGCCCTGTCCTCAGGTCGGGAAGGATGGGAGGAGGCAGGGAAGGGCACGGAGGGCACTGGATGGGGGTCAGTCAGAGCCAAGGGTGTGAGGCTGCCTTAGGGAGTCTGGAGCCAAGCTATGGGTTAGGGGCTGTGGGTAGGGGGAGGACAGTGGGCGTGGGGCTGGTGTCCCAGGAGATTATGGCAGGACCAGAGGTCAGAAAGGTAGCCTGGGCCCAAAGGGAAGGTTCTGAGCACCTGTGTGCTCAGGAGCTGCAGGCTGGTGGAGGGGAGAGGTGTTCTGAGTCGTCCTTTTATACCTGCAGTCCTCACATAGGGACAGTGCAGTGCCATGAATCCAAGGGAGCTGGTGATGGACAGCTCCGCAGATTAGCGAGGACAGCCACCCCCACTGTGCCTCGCTGTACCCCTCCACCCCTCCCTCATGCCACCGAGGGGTGGAGGTGGCCTGTTTTGTCAGGGAGATGCACCGTCCGTAATGTAATAATTCAAGTCAACAGGATTTTACAGAAATTTCACTTTTAGTAAATTTTGCTGAAATGCATATAGTTACAAACTGGACAGTCCACCTGCCAAATGCTTTTGAAGCGTGCAGGAAGTGATTCACTGTAAAGGTTGCCCTGTGAAAACCATTCAAAGTCTGTGGGACAAGACCGGCAACCACGTAGGTGCTAAAAGAAACATTAACTTGTTGAATAGAAATCGGGCTGTAGGGTGCATGACTATGACTTGTCAGAGGTTGAGGAGAAATGACCTTTTTTCTTTTTGTATGTGGAGAATAGGCACTTGGAACAGAAATGAACGCTATCCAAATACCCGGAATCCAGTTAGGCCTGGTACTATGTTACTACCACCCCCGGAAGTGAGTTTTGAAAATAAACACTTGAAAGTCTGCCCAGATTGTTGTAATCTTATTAATCTAACAAAGAGACTCAGTAACTGCCTCAACCAGGGGATCAGTGTTTACCATGTAATTTGCAACACGCTGATAAACACACCCTTGCCCTACTTGAAGGAAAACCTCACGCTCCCTGCAAGGAAAGCAGCTGGCAGAAAACAGAAATAGAGGATTAGACACCAGAAATACCATGGTTTAGGATCCAGGTCATGTCCTCCACCCCTTGGCCTCTTAGCCCCCTGCATCTCAAGGGCAGGGGTGAATGTGTGTTTCCCCTGGCCTTGCCCTCCTGGGGATCTGTCACATGCTCCTGGCTGTTCTGGGCAGTCAGCAGAGAGCTCGGGATGCGGGATTTCTTCCTGGGGTCTTGCCCTAGCGCTCTGAGGTCATTCTTGCTTCTCTGGCGGATTTTAGGCCTGTCTTCTGAGCTGACCCTCACTCACTAGTCTGAGGGGATTTGGAGCGCAGTGGTCTCTAGTGGGCAGTGGGATTTGACAACAGCATTGAGCATAGCTCTACTTGGAGTTCTTGGTTGCATACCACAGGAATTTACTGGAAGAGCAGCAGGCAGGAGCCAGGGAGGTGAGGCAGGAAGGTTATGCCAAGTTAGCACAGGGACAGTCTGGCTGCCCCGCCACACTTGTCCAGCCACCCTTCCCCACACGGCCACCAGCCCTGCTAATCATCTCTTAGGGTGGTCCCAGCACCTCTGCCTCGCTCCCTCAGGATTAAAATCCCAGGCTGGCCCAGGCCCACTTTCTGCCTCCTTTGTGCAGGGTAAACCCTGCCTCCCACCAGGGAGCCACACAAGACAGGGAGGTTTGGACGTGGGGTAAGAGATGAAAAATACCCACTTCACTGCTCTGAATACCAGTGTCTAACATTTACTAAGTGCTGTGCCAAACACTTTAAATGGATTAACTCATTGAGTCCTCACAACAAGCCTATAAGAACGGGCTCTGTTTTACAGATGAGACACTGAGGCACAGAGAAACTGAGAAACAAGCCCAAGGGCACATAGCTAGGAGGTGACAGAACTTGAGTCAAGCTCACTGTGGGGGTGTGAGCAGAAGTCAGTCTGCTGCCTGTAGAGGCTCCGGAAGCTACATGCAAACCTGACCTAAGTGGAGCTTATTTTTTGCTAGTTCATCCATGTTTCCACTGCCAACCTCTTGGCCTTCTTGCGTGCCCTGTTTTGGTTTGGTTCCAAGCCCACTGACTCTCTCACCCACCTCGTCCATCCGGGCTCCTGCCTGCTCCCCTTCACCGCCCCAGCCCTCTCACCCCCACCTCTCTGTGCAGGGCCCCTCTTTTTTTAACCCTGGTCCTCAAGAGTATGTGGCCCACATCAGAAATGGACAAGATGCCAAGTGCCATGATTAATTCTATGTGATAAATTATTCCACTGTATTTTAAAAACTGTCCTTATCAGGATCTGTTTCAGGATTTGAATCACTGAGTAAAAAAGCATACTAACCTTTACAAATCTAATGCCTCTAATTAAAAAAAAAAGTTGGTGGGCACTATGGCTCATGCCCATAATCCCAGTACTTTGGGTGGCCGAGGCTAGAGGATTGCTTAAGGCCAGCCTGGACACATAGTAAGACTCCATCTCTAAAAAAATTTTTTTTAAAAACTAGCCAGGATTGGTGTCGTGCACATATAAGGTCCCAGCTACTCAGTAGGCTGAGGCAGGAGGATCACTTGAGCCCAGGAGTTCAAGGTTACATTGAGCTATGATCCTGCCAGTGTGCTCTCGCCTGGGCAACAAGAGTGAGACCTTGTCTCTAAAAAAAAAACAAAAGTGTCTTACCAATCAATGATTATAACATATACAGCAATAGAATTTGACACAAAGGGATTTTTACTTATTTTAAAAGATTGGCATGCTTGGCACTTGGCACGAGTTGGGCATTTGATCAATAGTTGCTGCACTAAGGAATGAGAACCAGGGGCCTGTCACACTGGCAACTGCAGTGTTTGCTGAAAGGTTGATATTCTATTTGTGAGCATGTTACAAACCAAGCCTCGTTTTCAGTCTTTTTAGTCTTTCATTTACTTATTTCCCCTCTTCTTACCACCTTTTAGATTACTGATTACCTCCACTTGTGCTGTCGGGAAAGGTGTTTTTTGCTTTAGAATTACTTTTAGTGATACTCCCCACCCACACAAAAACACTCAGCATGAGAGAATTCTTCATGTTCCACACCATTGCAGAAATCTAAATACGACTATTTAGGGCCTAAATCTATCAGGCGGGAACAGTGTTTGTCAGTTTGTCTTCTTCTGCGTCGCCTATATCCCACTGTGATTTCTCAGCAAGACGTGATAATTATCCATAATTATAGTGGGCATAACAGCCAGATAAAGTCTGAACATTAAATCCACCCTTCTAAAAACAAAAATGGTGGCAGTGTGCAATGCTCCAGATCCTTTGCAGTCCCAAGCTGTGGCTAGAACTCTTTAAAAGCAACTCTAAGTAAAGTTTTTTAAATGACAATGGGCTGATACTTTAAAAATAAATCTGTTTTGAATGAAAAGTAATTTAGGATTTAAGACTCCAGGAGTGATACAAAAAGGAAGGGAAAGGCCTCAAGACACCTCTTCCCAAATCAGAGGGACTGAATTCATTTCCACCAGCTTGATCCTTTCCTGAAGGCGGCCAACCGGAGTGCATCCTCTTACCCTCAGACAGCTCATCAGTCTCCTGCCACAAAAATGAATCAGCCTCATGTGCAGACCTTCATGCAGACGATCATCCTACTCCCCCACAGCAAAAGCACCTGCCAGGCTGGGTTAGAAAGCAGTGACGCCGACACAGATGGAAGTCCACACACTCTAGCACTGGGGGCCGGCAGGGTCCCCACAGCCAATGCCATGTCTCCTCCTAGACACATCACACTCACATCCCCTCCAGCATGCATCTGTCATATCCCATTGTCAGCAGCAGAGTGGGTGGGCAGACATGTACGTGGCTGGAGGCAGAGCTGCTGCCACAGCATGGGGCATCTGCCTAGGCTGTATTTCTGCATGTTCTATCAGTGGCTGGTTGTTTAGGGGGCTCACCTCTCCCAAGGGTCTAAGCCCCATCAAAGCAGTTTCCTGAAAATTTCTCTAAGGTTGCTTCTCATCGTTGCGGGAACATGCTACATGTCCTCCTTGCCCCAAGACCACCCAGCCTAGCACCTGGTATATCAGGGCCACATTCAGCATCTGGTGCATCTGTTGAAACCTCAGAGGCCCAATAGCAGTGATGTTCTTCTGCCTGGACAAGACCCATGAGAGTCTCCTGAGGTCCCTGGGCCTCCCTGTTCGGCAAACACAGATCCAGGACCAGATGGTTGTGGGTTCAGGTTCTAGCACAGCCACACAGGCAAGTTCCCTAGCCTCTCCAGCCTCAGTCTCCTCCCAGGTAAAGTGGGAATGACAGTACTCACCTTTAAAGGTTGCTGTGAGGCACAGAAGTGGCACATGGACAGCCCCTAGCACAGCACCTGACACACTCCAGCTGTCCTGTTTACTGGGCTCTGTTTATTGTCAAGATCTTTAAAAAGGCCATCCATGTGGCATTTAAGAGACTGCTGGGATCAGAAACAGAGATAAGCCATTAGAGATAGGCCTTCCCGGCCTTCCCTGAGCTCTCCGACAGGATTTGAACTCCCAGCTGGGCCCTGGCACTGGGGCCTGTGCTCCTTCGTGGGGTGACTTAGCTTGCCCTGAGGGAGAGCTTGCACCCTGCTCTCCTGACTACTTCTCTTAAAACCCCTCTCCTTTGTGTGTGCTCCTTTAGTAGCTGGCATTAATGGCTTCAAAGAGTCAGAAGGAACCGTAGTGATTATCTGGTGGGGCAAGCAAGGGCCCTGCTGAGCTGTGAGGGAATCTCTGGACTCCTGGTCCAGTGCTCTTTCTGTTCTGCTGTACTGCTGCCCAGGGCCTGCATGTCTTCCAGTGTGGGTGCCCCAGGGAAACTCTGTTCTGATGCTCTGCCCCCGACCCCCAGCAGCACCGCAGCCTTGCTCAGGAAGGAAGGTGGTCAGGAGGGATATCGCCTTGCAAGCCCACTGTTCCACAGCTTCCTGCACAGAGGAAACCTGCTCAGGGCCCATGCTCAAAGCAGCTGTTTTAGGGTCTGGCCCCTGTTGACTGGGGAGCCCCCTGGAAGGTTGGGCATGAGTCATCCTGGCTCTAACAGTTACTGTCTGGAGACTTAAAGGACGTGAACCTCATCTGTGACTTTCTTCAGATTCTGCAAAGTTTATAGCCTGTGAGTGCATCCTGGCCCCCACCCTTGCCTTGCCAGGCCCAGACTCCACCCCCACCCAGCAAACCCAACTCAGGGACAGCCCAATGGCCCCACCTCCTCCACACCTGCCTGGGCTGCTGTGGGTCCTCAGCACTACTGGGCTGTTCAGAACCCTCTTCTCCCCTCTCCATCCAATCTCCCTTCAACCCACACTCCCCTCTGAAACCCCTGCCCACTGCCTCAGCACTTCAGGGAGACTAGAGAGGCCATGTCCGCCCCCCCACCCCCTCCTCCCCCACCACCAAGCCTCTCCAGCTGCACCCTTTCCCCCAGGCATGCTGTCTCCCATCCTCATCCTCTCTAGCTTTCCCTGGAGAATCTCAACCCGTTCCCTCCTCTGTGTCCCTCCTAAACTGCTGGCACCGCCAACCACCCTCCCGTCCAGGCTTGACCCTGGAGTCACCCTTGACACCCTCTCCCTCCCCACCGGCTGCCCATTCTCTCTTCTCTCTGTTCACACAGTCACCACTGCCTTGGCTCAGGCCACAGTCACCTATGGTCTGAGTTCCAACACCAGCCTCTATGGGCTCCCTGCCCCCAGCCTGAGCTCCTCTCCGGCCCCTCCTATACACAGAATCGCTTATCTGTCCAAGGTCAGACGTCCTCCCCACCCAGCACCCTCTGGGCTCCCTGCACCTCCTAGGGAGGGTCTTCCCCTGACCTTAGGAGGACGTCATGGCCTTCTGTGATCTGGTCCCTGAGCCCACTCTAGCCTAGGTCCTCCCCACTCTAGCCCTACTGGCTTCCCTGGGCCCTTCTCTGCTTCTCTGCCTGGAGCCTCCCACCCTCCCAGCTCCCCTCAGTGCCCAGCTCCTCTCCTTCCTTCCAGACCCACTCCTGCATCTCCACCTCCCGGGGCTATCGCCAACCTCTGGGATGAGACTGTAGCCCCTGATTGTCCCTCTGCCCAGGCTGGGTCACAGGTGCTGTTGTCATCTGTTTGCACATCTGTCTCCCACACAGCCACTGTTCGTCTGAGGCAGGACCCATGTCCCATTACCTCCAGCCTCCAGGTCCCCTGAGCCTGGCTCATGGTGGATGGTCAGTGGTAACTTGTGACAGGACTCAGGCTGGAATGTGTATATCCAATGCCTATACCTCTAGCTTGGCCAGTGAAGTAACATTTCCTGCTCATGTGGAAGGACGATATCTCCACCCTCATCCTCTACTCCTCTCCATTGGCAGGAGCATGGACTGCAGGGTCAGACAGTCCCAGGTTCAAATCCTGACTTGACCACTTACTAGTTATGGATTTGGGGGCAAGACACTTAACCTCCCTGAGCCTCGTTTTCCCATGTGTAAAATGGGCATAAGAATGCCTACCTCATAAGGTTCTGGTAAAAGTTAAATGAGGGGATGCAACTGGACCTGGTAGAGGACCTGCACATAGTAGACACTTAAAAGTGGGAGCTCTTATCCCAGTGGGCTTTGTAGTAACATATATTAACTAGAATAGGACTGAATCCAGTAAGACCCAGTGTTGCATTAGCTACAGAAACAAACCAGAGGTAACAGAACGAGCACTGGGGCAGAAACAAAAAGACCCCAGGCCCACCTCAGTCACCAAACCAATGTCGCCATTGGTTTAAAAAGGAGGGGGAGGGTTTGGTTAAAATGGTAACTATGTTCACTCCCAGCTCATGGATCTTCTGATTCTAAGATTCTTTGACTGTAGAATTTCATGAACTACCATATGTAGGCTGAGGCGCTACCAAGGTCATTAAGAAGAAATGCCATGGAAAATCTAATTCTACTGAAGGGCAAACGACCAGCATTAGTACTTACCTGCTAATGTTTCTATCCACATGAGAAGGTGACTTTCCTTCTGAAGGGTTCAGAGACAATAATGCTTAACACAGCCATTTCATGAACTCCAACAATGCTTGGCATTCCAGCAATCACTGTGAATGGCTGGCAAGAGCTTATGTCTGCAAAATGCAGCCTTCTAGATGAAATTTGCAGGGACATGGAGCCTGTAGATATTACAGTGTTTTCAAATATCATTATTATGGCTCTGTAAATATCCCACGCCCACAGTGTTTCAGGTGCCACATGGGAAATATTGGATTCGTTTGGAGCTTTTCTTAAAAGACACATAACAGTACCATATGCCAGTCATCTTGGATAATATTTATGTACATGCTGCAGAAGCAAAGATTAGCTGTGTCAACATGTATAGAAAAATCCCACGAAACAGAGTCTGTGGGATGTGTATTCTCTGCACTTATGATCAAAAGCATTTGCCCACTTTCTTCACTTCTTTAAGAGCTATTTCACCCATAAACTACGAAAGGTTAGGGAGTGAGGAATTAAAACAGCAATAATCAGGGGGAAATTATCAGAGGTCCCTGGGGTCTCCTACCAGGGGTAGTTCAGAGCCTCTGCAGCTGAAAAAAGCAGTTCCAAAGCTGTGAACAGCACTTCTCCCTCCCATTTACTTTTGCTTTTTTTTTTTTTTTTTGAGACAGGGTCTCGCTCTGTTGCCTGGGCTACAGCAGTGGTGTCATCATAGCTCACTGCAACCTCAAAGTCCTGGGCTCCAGGGATCCTCTCACCTCAGCCTCCCCAGTAGCTGGGACTACAGGCACACGCCACCACATCTGGCTAATTAAAAAAAAAAAAATTTGGTGGGGGCGGGGGGAGCAGGGGGAGGGTCTTGCTACTTGCCCAGGCTGGTCTTCAACTCCTGGCCTCCAGCAGTCCTCCCACCTCAGCTTCCCAAAGTGCTAGGATTCTAGGCATGAGCCACCACACCTGGCCCCATTTACTTTTAACTAACGAGATTTAAACACAATTCATTCCTTTTCAATTGTCCTTACCAGCACACCAAAGGGGACATTGCTTGGAGGTAAAATATATTTTTGCATGGGAGACATGCAAGAGGGAAAAACTATTTCTGCTAATATGATCCCAAGTGCAACTTTGTACATAAGCACTATGCAGATAACCATTCAGATATGGGTGCTGTGGACTGAATTGTGTCTTCCCAACTTATATGTTGAAACCCTAACCCCCAATGTCATGGTATTTGGAGATGGGGCTTTGGGGAGGTAATTAGGATTAGATGAGGTCATGAGGGTGGGGCACTCATGGTGGGATTAGTGCCCTTATAAGAAGAGACACCAGAGAACTTGCTTTCTCTCTCCCTGGTGAGAACACAGTGAGAAGGTGGGCGTCTGCAACCCAGAAGACAGCCCTCAGCAGAACCTGACCATGCTGGCACCCTGATCTCAGACTTCCAGCCTCCTGAAATGTGAGAAAAGAAGTATCTGTTGTTTAAGCCACCCAGTCTATGATATTGTGTTATGACAGCCCAATCTGACTCATACATGGGGTTCTGAGCTTTTATCTTACATAGTGACAAGATCAAAATTTGGGATTATATCAAGCAAAGAGACACATTCAAGTGGCTGATGCTTGGTAGTGTCGATAGTTAAGAACTGAAAGGACATGTGACTTTTTGTTAGGGAATCAATCCTAAGCTAAAAATATGAAATTGCCCAATTATTTGGAAAAAACAGAGCAGTTCTAAACAGACTAATGCCTGCAAATGGTTTGAAATCCAGTAGCAGTATTGTGGAGCCCAGGCGAGTGGAGGCGGGGAGAGAGGGAACAACTTAGTTTATTGAGAATTGCATTTCTCTTTACTGCACAGTTTTATTTTTAATTGCAAAGTGTCTGGTTTAGCAGTTATTACTGAAATTTATTTTTGTAATAAAAGCTCTTTGTTAAATCACAGTTTTATTAACAGTGACATGAACCAGATTTTGCAATAAATAAATAAGATGCTGAAGCACTTTTAAAATCTGAAAAAACTCTGCAGCCCACCCCAAATGTTAATATGAATGTTAGCCAGATAAAAGAGTGACCTAACGGGATTGTGTGAGAACTCATCAGGCACTTGTATTGAGCATGTTGAGGATTTGCCTGGCTTCATGAGCCTATGTTCTGAATTTAATCTGCCTCAAAAGTAGCTGTGTGTCCTGAGGCAGGTCCCTTTCCCTCTCTGGGCTTTAGTTTCCTCATTTGTTAAAAACAAAGCAAAGCAAAACCAAAAAACACAAGAAGGCTGCGTCTTTCTGCATGACATGCTCCTCAGGAGTATAACTCTACTCAGTAGAGCGTGGCTGTAAAAGATGAACTCCCAGACTGGGCAGAAAATGAGGGGTTGGGGCTAGAATTAAGCATGAAAACCACATACCTGGCTGTGGAAGGCCCGTCTGTCACCATTATCACCCTGACCTTCCTATAGCTCAGCTCCAGCCCTCACACTGTGTGGCGGCCTGGCACATCCAAGGCCATGCATGGGAAGGTCCAGGCGCAGGATGTGGGGCCCAGGCTAAGGTCCCCATGGGGAGAGCCTGCTCAGGTGTGGCCTGGGGAAGCAGGATTTTCAGAGGTGCCCCCACACTGCTTCACCAGGGCTCTGGGTGAGGACCCCTGCTCCTGGGAGGGCTGGCCAGGTGCCAGGTGGGCCACAGCCCAGGGTGCTGATTGCCCACCCCACCCTGAGCCAGCTCCTGGCAGCCAGTGAGGCCAGCCTGAAGCACGGATAGGGGTGTCTCCAGCTGCCCTCCTGCCCAGCGGGGCAGCTGAACACTGGGGCTTGGGGGGCATGTTAGTTTGCTGGGCTGCCATAATCAGGTGCCACAGACTGGGAGGCTTTAGACAACAGAAATGGATTTTCTCACAGTTCTGGGGGTTGGAAGTTGGAAATCAAGGTGCTGGCAGGACTACACTTTCCGAAGACTCTAGGAGAGTTTTCTTCCTCGCCTCTTCTAGCCTCTGTTGGTTGCTGGCAATCCTTGGTGTTCCTCAGCTTGTGCCACATTGCTCCAGTCTCTGCCTCTGTCTTCAGATGGAGCCATCCCCGTGTCTGTGCACCCCATAACTCCAGCCAGTGTTTTCCTCTCTGGGTGTGTCTGTGTTTGAACTTCCTTCTTATTATAAGGACCACCCTATTCCAGTGTGACCTCACTTAACTTGATCATGTCTGCAAAGACCCTATTTCCAAGTAAGGTCACATTCACAGGTACTGGGGGTTAGGACCTCAACCTATCTTTTGGGGAGACACGATTCAGCCCACAGCAGACCCCTTCTCCTCACACCCTCCTCACACCTTCTCCTCACAACCCTCCTGCCCTCGGAGTTGCTCAGGTATCATCGTTTTGCTGAAGTGTTGAGAAAGCACGCTGACTGGCATTCCCTGTCGGACGCCGTTTTGAATGACTAACATCCTTCTCTTTCCCCCTCCCTTTTCTCTCCCTCTCTTTGCCTCTCTCTGTCTCCCCCTTCCCCTCTCTGCCCTCCCAGTTTTCGTCTCTTTGCTCCGCCTCTTTCTTCCCTCCTTCTTGCCCCCTTGCCCCAGCCCCCTCATCCTGGGCCCTCTCCTGTCTCTCCCTCCTTGCTTAGGTTCCTGCCCAGAGGACACCATCGTTTCTCAGATGTGATGACCGGCAGGAAGGTTGCTCGGGTGTTAAAGAAATCCTGGGTCTCGCTTTGCTGCTGCGCCCACACCATGGCAGCATTGGGCTTTGCACTCTTTTGAATTCTAACTCCCTGAAATTAATAAAGTAAAAAAACCCCACTGTAATTGTTTCCTTCTTCTATAGAAAGCCCAAACTGAGAGGGCTCGGTTCAGTCAGCATGAGTCTGTCCACTCTGTGCCCAGTGGTCACTCTGCGAACAGGAGTCGCCGCCAAGTGTTTTCTAGGCTGCTCTTTGCTCTCTGGTCGGTCTATTCTGGGCCCACTTTTTGGTTTATCACCCTCCTTAAGGAATATAGATGCATAAGTCCTAATAAACTATTAGTAAACAGTATCTAGCAGTGTATTTAAAGAATAATAGGCCATAACTGAGTAGAGTTTATGACAAGAATTCAAGGAAGATTCCAAGAAATGAACCACTGATACACACAACACCATGGCTGAATCTCAAAATAACTATTCTGCATGAAAGAAGCCAGACAAAACAAGAATACATGTAAGACTCTAGAAAGTACAAACTAATCTATAGTGACAGAAGGCAGATCAACGGTTGCCCAGAGGAAGGGGTGGGTGCAGGAGGGAGCAGTTACACAGGGCCATGAGGAAACGCTGGGGTATGGTGGATATGTTTACTCTTTCGATGGTGGTGCTAGATTCACGGAGGGTTTTCACATGTCAAAACACCACATTACACGCTAAAAAGATCAAAGAGGCTTCCACATTAAGAAATTTACCAATGTGGTTGAGTGTATAAGATTTGGTACAAGGGTCAAGACATAAAACGGAAAGCCACGTGGCAGATGGGGAGATACAGTGACGCTCCTGCACCATTCCCACACAGATGTCTTCAATGACCGAGGCTTCTGGAGGCCAAAGTTCTCCCGAGTCCTCCCCTGACTGTCCACACTTCCCAGGGGTGTAACTGGGTGACTTCTGTTCTAGCTTTGGGACTGTTTTCTGTGAAAGGAGGACAGTAACACCCACAACTCAGGGCTGTTGTAGGGTGAGAGGTAATGCCTGTGAGGTGCTAAAGGCAAAGTAGAGCCTCCATGCATGGTAACAGTGAGAAATGAGTACTCCTCCCAGCTCCTAGGACCTTCTGCATGCCAAGTGTCACCTGGCAGCTGGGGATCCTGAGAGAAAGGACACGGTTCCTGCAAGTTTGTCATTGCATGCAGGAAAAACCGAGGCATCCGCTGGGCGCAGGGATTGTCCCACCTCAGTCCTCAGCACATCAATGTAACAGGGTCTCTTTTATTCATGAGTCCAGCTCAAGATCCATCCTCACCAGCTTTCCAGAAATTGTTTTAGGATCCTCAGGGGAGGGAGGCCTTACTCAAAAGCAAACAAATTTTCACTGTTTGAAAGGCACAGTGAATATATATATTTTGAAAGCAGGAAGCAGCAATAAACATGGTATCATAAAAAATATATCTGAAAGGAAATTCCATATGCATTTGAAAAGAAAGGCAGTCACAGTGTTGACCCAGAACAAAGGAGAACGTGACACGGAGGGAGTAAAACATTCAGGATGTGTTTTGTTAGCTGAGTTTTTAACTTTCAGAATCCATGACAAAGTTCTCATGATTTTAGAGGGGCTGATTGCATCCTCAGGACCTGCCATTCCCAGGGGAGGCAGAGACCAGTGATATGTGTGAGGTATGTCTCAGAGGCTGCCCCAGGGCTGTGACAGGTATAGGCAGAGCAGCTTGGCATTGCTCAGCAGGCCAGGTGTAGGTGGCTGCACGATGGGGCAGGCCCCACTTGGATCTGGTCAGGTTGCAGAAAGTCAAACCCATCATAACCATCACTGTGACCATCACCGTCACCATTACCATCATCAACATCATCACAGCGAGCTTATATTGGGTGCTTACCTTGTGATGGGCAACGTTTGAAACATTTTCCACCTTCCACGTATAATCCAGACAACAGCCCCATGAGGGTTGGTGTTATTGTCATCCCTCTTTTACAGATGAGAAAACTGAGGCATAGAGAGGTTAGGTGCTTGCTCAAGGTCAGGCACCTTGGGGAGGCAGAAGGGAGGCAGGATGCAGGCAAAGGGTGTTCTTATTAATACAGCATTGATCTAAAAAATTGACTTTAAGGGTGTTAGTTCCCTAATCCCTACAAAGCTATAGGCCTGGGGACACTCAACTAATGCATGTGGGGGGTGCATATCATGACCATTTTAATGATGTTCAGAAAAGAGTGAGGGGCAGGGCCCATGACCCCCCAACCAAGTAGGGGGCACAGAGGGACTCCCCAGTTTTTTTGCCCACAGAACATCTGGGTGGCCCCACATTTAACAGATGAGGAAACTGAGTCCAAAGGACCTAAACAACTTGGCCAGGGCTCCACAGTTAGTCCAGAGCTGGGACCTGAACTCAAGTCTTCAGGGAGCTAGCTTTGCCCACAACTCTTTAAGAAGAGTCAGAGTTTCCTCTTACTCAGTCCCCAGGATCTTTAGGACCTTAAAAAGTAAGAGTAGCCTCCTCGGGGACAGACAACTGCTGAGATGTACCCTTACGATGCACAGGAGTAAGCTACCCACACGTGCAACGACATGGACACATCTCAAAAGCACTGTGCTAAGTGAAAGAAGCCAATCTCAGAAGGCTACATACTGCATGATTCCATTTCCGTGACATCCTGAAAAAGGCAAACTATAGGGATAGAGAGAGAGAGAGACCAGTGTGGCCAGGGCTGGGGGCAGGGGAAGGAAGCAACTGCAAAGGGTCCTGAGGGGACTTTTGGGGGTAATGAAAATGCTCTGTATTTTGTGGGGTGGTGGAAACACTTTGTCAAAACTCAAACTGTTTCAAGGAGGTAAATTATATTGAATGTGAGTTAGACCTCAATACAGCTGTTCAAAAATCACTGAGAGAAAAAAGAAGGAAGGGTGGCTGCCTCCAGCTCTGCTGCTGCGGGGTCCCAGTCCCTGCCTTAATGGCCATGTGGGAAGGGTCCCTTCAGTGTCTTCTGGGGAGGCCCAGCACTCACTGGCACTCTCGCTTCTGTGTGAACGAATGAATCCAGAGACAGCTCCACCAGGATGGGCCCCTCTGGCCACAGCCCCCAAAGATAGCAGCTGGGTCTCTGGCTTCTGTCCCCCAGGCTGAGGGGCAGACACCCCCTTGGCTGGGTTCCTGAAGACTGCCTTCTCCCTTCACCCCAACCCCCACTGAGCCCCACTGAGGTGCCAAGCCCTGGGCAGGTGCTGGGGACAGGGCTCTTCCCTGGAGGGGCTCACACTCTGGCAGGGATGGCAGAGCTGGCTGCAGATAATTATGACAGGGTGAGACAGAGGGAACCCCTGGACTGCAGAACCCTGAGGAGGGGCCAACCATGATTGGAGGAGGTAACAATCCAGCTAAGCTGCAAGGGTGATGAGGAGTTGGCCAGTGAGAGGCAGGGGATGCCAGGAGCCAGGGCAGGCATGAGGCAGCTTGGCATGGGTGAGGGGCCCTGGGGAGGGGTGCAGCAATGTGTTCCTACTGGAAAATGATGTATGTGATTGCTGCTAAGGAGCCCCTCTTGGGTCTTGAAGGCTCATGAACCTCCTTGACTTTGGACTCTCCTGAGGCAATGGTGGATCCCCTGGGGAGCAACAGTACTGGATTTTCATTTTAGAAAAATCCTGATGGCAGCAGGTGGGGGCCCGGGGGTTCCCAGCTTCTGGGTTTCGCATGCCAGTGTCTGGGTTTTATTTTGCATTTTTAACATCTCTAGTTCATAGGGTTGCCACCTTTTTGTTTTGTCCTTAAAAAACAACCACTATTCTCTCTTTCCTTCATGTCCAAAAAAATAAATAAATAAAAGTGGGGAGAGGGAGCAGATTTTAATACACAATATTGGAAAGAAACTAATCTCAGGACATGGAACAATTTTTAAAATTGAATACATGTAGCTTTACAGGCTGGGACCCTGGACCTTAGCTGAGTCACCCTCGTGGACATGTTAGAAACATGGGAAACAACCAGGGAGCACCCTAAACCATCAGCAGGGAAGGAAGGAGCTGGCAGGGGCTAAAACATCCATAGAAGGTTCTAGAACTGTGTTGTCCAATAAGGTAGCCACTAACTGTGTGTGGTTATTGATTACTTGAAATGTGGCTAGTCTGAATTGAGATGTGCCGTATATGCACTGGATTTCAAAGTTTGGTATCAAAAAAGAATGTAGTTATTAATAATTTTCATATGGATTACATGTTGGAATGGTAATAGTTTGGAAATATTGGGTTAAATAAAAATATTATTAATCTCACTGTTTCTTTTTACTTTTTAAAATTATGGCTACTATAAGATGTGAAACCGCTTATGTACCTTGCATCGGCGTCTCTCGTGATATTTCTGTTCTAGGAGCCACAGTCTAAGCAGTGCTAGAGCAAGCAGGGACCAGGAGAGGCTCTGGCCTGGTTGCCAGGAGCTGGGGGCACGGGGGAGAGTGGATCAAGGGTGGGGGGGCCTGATTGTAGGTCTTGAGCTGTGACTGGGAGTGGCATTTCTCTGCAGCTGCGTGCAGGAGCCAGGCCTGGGCAGAGCGGTGGCCAGGAGGCTGTGGGTGTGGTCTGGGCGGGAATCCATGGGGGTCTGGACAGGGCGTGATGGGAGGGATGAGCTGGAGGGTGGGTGGGCAGAGAAAAGCCGAGAAGCTGTAAAAGGCTGACAGTGCCACACAGGATTAGGATGGACAGATGGACAGACCTCCGCCATCTCGGGTCCCTCAGAGTCTACTCCTGAAGCCCAGAGTATGTCACAGAGAAAAGTTCAGGGCACCTAGCGGGGTCGCTGCCACTGGGTGGCACATTTCCCTACAGCTATTGGACACACACACACACACACACACACACACACACAGACATGCACACACCTTCTTCCCGAGCTGCCAGGGCTGAGCTGGGGAGAAGAGCTCGCAGCAACCCCTGCCCCTCCCCGGCTGCTGCCCCAGCGCACCTCCTCTATGAGCCACAGGACAATTTACCTACACGTTGGTTTACCTGAACCACAGCCAACACGTTAAGGATGTGTATGACCTTTCCAGGCACCTGTGTGCACACTATCTTGGGTAACATACAGAAGCACCCTGTAAATTCTGTATATTTTTGACGGTCTGTCTCGACAACCCTGTGAGGTTGGCAACATTTCAACCCCATCTCACAGCTGGGCAAACAGCATCTTGAGGAAGAAAAGGGATTTGCCTGGAGAGTCCTGGTCACTTTGTGGTGGGCCAAGGCTGAAGAGGGAGAAGAGAAAGTGTCATTCACACAGTTCTGTGTACAAGCGGGTGGGAGCTGTCAGAGGCTGCAGGGCCTGACCTCTCCAGGGGCTGCCACCCGCCAGGGCCCAGGAGGAATGCCTGGTGGGTCTGGAAGTCCCCAGGCCTAAGAGCAGAGCAGGGCTGGGCTGGCTGGCTGAACCTCTGTCCCCACAACAGAGGCCCGAGCCTGGGGCGGGGGGGTGGGGGGCATTTCAGGCTATTGCCAGCAGGGGGCGCTCCAGGACAGACAACTTCTTTGGACTCTCCCACAGGGATCACCCAGGAATTGTGTCGTCTGTACACTCAGAACCAGTGCCCCTGCTCTTCCTCTTCCTCCCAAAGCCGGACAGTCAGACGTTGTCAATAAATCGTGTTGGGACAAGCCCTTCCACACGTGACACCCTTGACCAGGCCCAGTGCTTTGGAGAGAGGTCCTTGAAAAGCCCCCACCAGGAGAAGCTTTTCCCAAGGCAACTGGTCATTTATCAAGGAAGAGGGACAGATAATCTTGGGGTGGGGGCTGGGGAGATGCTGATTGGAAGAGGTCCCCAGGGGCCCCTGGGAGCATTTGCCATGGCCATTTCTTGACTCACATTGAATGCATTCCCCCCTTCGGCACCACACTGTTGGGAGATCTGTGTGGCAGGAGGGGTGTCAAACCCTTGGGACCCCCTCCCATGACACCCACACTTAGGCCTCAGCATCCTAGAGCCAGGGTAGATCTGGCGCTGATCCCAGGCCACAGGTGTGGGTAGGTTCATCCTTAAGTCAGTTCCAAGGTTAGCTCAGAACTGCCCTGGGAGGGCAGAGGGTACTGCGGGGCCTGGAGGAGGTGTTCTCTAGTTATTTCAGGGTGAGAGCAAGCAGCCAGGCTCAGGAGTGTGTGCTGTGCAGATAAGCGTCACAGAGCAGAGTTCAGTGCTGTAATTAAATGGTACACACAACAGAGTTTGTCTCACACCTACTTAAAGACATGTGATGGCGATTGTGTGGCATGATAATTGAGCAGAAATAGAAAATGCGTTGTGTAAATGATTATAATTAACACTGCTTTTGCTCAGCAAACCTTTTTACAGCCTCCTGTTCTCTGCTAGTGCTTTCCTGTGGAAGGCAGGGTCGGCCATTTCTCCCAACACCAGTTTCCTGGCCGTCCTACCCACCCTGACAGAGACAGCATTTTCCCGGAGGACCCTTCCTTCTCCTACTTGCAGTCCGTGTGGTTTAGGTGGTGCTGACCCCATGCCCAACCTCAGGAATGAGCACATGACCCAGACATGCCCCTGGAGGCCTGCACACACCTGTGCCCCAGTAACTAGTTTAGGGATGGCCATGCAACACAGACACAGTCAATGAAACTTGACTCCTGGACCCTGGTTAGATCTATAGGGAAGAGAGAAATCTCTTTCTGTTGGCCTTAGCGTGGGAGGCCAACCCATGGACAGAGTGTGCCTGAGAAGTATGCTGATTGAGAAAAAAGCAAAGCAGAGAGACCAGGTCCTCTTGACATTGCTTGATCTCCTAGATCCAGCCATGCCTGAAGCAAGCCTCTGAACCTTTTAGTTATGTGAGCCAATAAATTCAATGTTTTGCTTATGCTAATTTGAGTTAGGTTTATGTCACTTTGCAACTAAAAATCTCCTGTCTGGTATACATTAGGGAAGTTTAAGGCCAAAGGAAGATAGGTGGGGAGTGAGAGGGAACCAGTCAGATATGAGGGCCTGGACTTGGACAGGTGCTGGGGAGAGAAAGAAGTGGACAGATCCCGGAAGAACTTAGCAGGTATCATCAATGGGGCTCCCGAGTGATTGGATTTGTTGGCAGAGGGAGAGAGTGAGGATGGGCCAGGGGCGAGAGCCAGCCATTCACAGAGGCAGAGGCCATGAGATGTGGGCGCCTGGAAAGACACCCGCTTCCGCTTTGCAAATGTGCGGTCCTGGCACTTGCCCCGTGGGCCGCTGGCCGTGCGGTGTGAGGGTCAGAAGGCTCGGGCCTGGGCAGGCAGTGGGGGGTCTGCAGAGGGGAGCGCTGGAAACCTTGAGAGTGGAGACGTTGCCCAGGGAGACAGGAGGGTGAGGACGGAGGAGCCGGGGCCAGGTGCTGATGAAACACCGGAAACAGGAGAAAAGGTTTTGGAGATAACAATTCCAGAGAGCCCTGCCAGAGTCATTGCCAGTCCCTTCTTCTTCCTTTTTCTTTTATCTTTTTTTTTTGGTTGTTTTTTTCTTTTTTTTTTTTTGAGACAGGGTCTCTCTCTGTCACCCAGGCCAGG
This sequence comes from Daubentonia madagascariensis, assembly GCA_023783475.1. Lineage (NCBI taxonomy): Eukaryota > Metazoa > Chordata > Mammalia > Primates > Daubentoniidae > Daubentonia > Daubentonia madagascariensis. The sequence goes on from JAKFHU010001129.1 coordinate 5,702,897, forward strand.
GTGCAGTGACACCATCACAACTCACTGTAACCGAGAACTCCTGGGCTCAAGTGATGCTCCTGCCTCAGCCTCCTGAGTAGCTGGGACTACAGGTGCCTGACACCATGCCTGGCTAATTTTTTAATTTTTTTGTAGAGATGGGGTCTTGCTGTATTGCCCAGGCTGGTCTCGAAGGAAGTCCTTGGCCTCAAGTTATCCTCCGACCTTGGCTTCCCAAAGTGCTGGGGTTAAAGGCGCAAGTCACCACATCTGGCCTCTCCAGTCTCTTCTTTAACCTGGCTGCCACCAGCCTGCAAACCCCATAGGTAAGGGCAGGACGGTGTCCGATTCATTCCCCAGGGTATCCTAGCACCGGCTGACTCCTGGTGATGGGAGCTCAGTAACTGCTGGATACTGAGTGATGGAAAAAGGAAAGAGCAGAAGGGCTGGTGGACTACAGATATGATTTGTCCCAACCTCTCTTTTAAAAAATCAGATTGGAACACTAGGAAACCAGGCTGGTTGGTCCCTGGGAATGGGCACTTGTGTCTGGCGCCCCTGTGAGGCCTGTCTCCTCCGATTTCAGGGCCAGAGTCCTCCCCCATTCCTCTTCCCTTCCTTACGCCGCCTCAAGTCACAGCCAGGGAGGAGCTGGCAGGGAGACAGGCCACTGATTATATTTTCCTTTTCGAGGGCCTGGTGTTCCCTTTGCGTAGTGCCCTCAGCACCTGGCCCCGGCTCCTCTGTCCTCACCCTCCTGTCTCCCTGGCAACGTCTCCAAGGCTTCCAGCGCTCCCCTCTGTGGACCCCACTCTGCCTGCCAGGCCCGAGCCCTCTGACCCTCACACCGCACGGCCAGCAGCCCACGGGCAAGTGTCAGGACGCCTGGGGCACCTAGACCGCACATTTGCAAAGTGGAAGCTAGCGTCTTTCCATGTACCTGCTCCTCATACTCTCCACCTTGGTGGACAGCATGACCCGGACCCCTGGTGGGTCCTTACTCCGCTCTCTTTGTACCCTGCCCACTCAGATCCAATTACTCATCAAGACCCTTTGTTGCTGCCTGCTAAGTGCTTCTCAGATCTGCTCACTTTGCTGTTCCTCGGCACCTGCCTGGGCTCAGGCCCTTGTACTGGCTGGTTCCTGCTCATTTTGACCCATCCTCCTTGCCCCTGCCGTGGTCTGAATGTTGGTGTCCCCCAGATTCGTATGCTGGAACCTAATACCCAGTGGGATAATATTACGAAGGGACACCTTTGGGAAGTGATTAAGTCCTGGGGGTTTCATCCCCATAAATGGGATTAGTGCCCTCATAAAAGAGGCTCAAGTGAGCTTCCTTGCCCCCTCCGCCAAATAGGGCACAGCAACGAGGCGCTGTCCGTGAGGAGCAGGCCCGCACCAGACACCGAATCTGCCAGCAGCTTGATCTTGGACCGCCCAGCTTTCAGAACTGTGAGCAATAAATTTGTATTGTTCATAAATTAGTCTAAGGTATTTTTTCATAGCAGCCTGAACAGACTGAGATAGCCCCCAGCTTCCTGATGACACTGCAGGTGTGAGCCGGGAAACAGCCTCGTCACCCCCTACCCCTAGCCCTGGACCGCAGAGCCTGCTGCTGTTGTCACCAAAATCGCCTTTGTTATTCCTTCTCCTTCCCCACCCCTGCCTGAGACCCAGAAACTCTCCTGCCCAAAAGGAGTTAAGTGAACTCCTGAACATGGCAAGTGGGTATTTGGGTGCCAGGTTGGAAGCAGTAGGTGGAGAGGCAGATGGCCTCCTGCAAATGCTGGGAGCGGGTAAGCCAAACTGTACCACCTGGGAGCCGACATAATGGAACACAAAATTGAGCCATCCTAGTGGGTGGGCAGTGGTATTTCCTGTGGTTCTAATTTGCATGTCCTTAATGACCAGTGATCTTGAGCATCTTCCATGTGCTCATTTGCCATTCATATGTCTTCATTGGTTCAGTGTCTGTTCCAAATCTTTTGCTAAATTTTAAAAATTGAGTTTATCATCTTATTGAGTTGCGAGAGTTCTTTATATAGTCTGGATACAAGCCCCTTGTTGTATATATGTTATTTTGTTTATAGTTTTATTAAGATATAATTCACATATCGTAAATATCACCCTTTTAAGATGTATAATTCAGTAGCTTTTATTATATTCACAAAGTTGTGCATCAATCACCACTGTTGGTGTGTTTTGCAAATATTTTCTCCCAGTCTGTGCCTTGCTTTTTCATTTTCTTAACAGATTCTTTTGAAGAACAAACCTTTGTAATTTTGATAAAGTCCAATTTATTGAGTTTTTTCTTTTATAATTTGTTGTTTTTGTGTTGTATTTAAGAAATCTTTGTCAGACTCAAGGTCATTAAGATTTTCTCCTATTTTTTTTTCTAGAAGTTTTAGAGTTTTGTAGCTCTTACATTTAGGGATATGATCCCTTGCAAGTTAATTTTTGTATATGATGTGAGGTCAGAATCAAGGTTCCTTTTTTGGTCATTTTGGACATATCATTGTTCTAGGACCATTTGTGGAACAGAACATACTTTCACCTTTGTTAAAATCAATTGACCTTGTATGTATGGATCTTTTACTGGACTCTCTTTTCTATTTCATTTATATGCCTACTTTTGTACCAATACCACACTATCTTGTTTACTGTGGCCTTATAATAAATCTTAAAATCAGGTGGTATGTGTCCTCTAAGTTTGTTCTTTTTCCAAGTTGTTTCAGCTATTCCAGATCCTTTTGCAATTACATATAAATTTTGGAATCAGCTTGTCAGTTTCCATGCACATATCAAAAAAACTGCTGGGTTTGATTAGGATTCCATTAAATCTACAGATCAATTTCAGGAGAATTGACATTTTGACAATACAGAGTCTTCTGATTCATGAACACAGTATATTTCTCCTTTTATTTAGGTCTTAATTTCACTCAGCAATGTTGTATAATTTTCAATGTTGGAGTCTCAAATATCTTTTGACAAATTTATCCTTAAGTATTTCATATTTTTGATGCTATTACATGCCATTACTTTTAAAATATGAATTTCTAATCATTTGTTTCTAGTACATAGCATACACAATTTCTGTATTTTTAGTATGTGAAATACAATTGATTCTTGCATATTGACCTGGTACCCTTGTCAAACTTCATTATTATTATTATTTTGAGACAGAGTCTTGCTCTGTCACCCCAGCTAGAGTGCAGTGGCATCATCGTAGCTCACTGCAACCTCAAATTCCTGGGCTCAAGTGATCCTCCTGCCTCAGCCTCCAGAGTAGTACAGGCATGCACCACTATACCCAGCTAATTTTTCTATTTTTTGTAGAGATGGGGTCTCACTCTTGCTCAGGCTGGTCTTGAACTCCTGAGCTCAAGTGATCCTCCTGCCTCGGCCTCCCAGAGTGCTAGGATTATAGGTGTGAGCCACCATGCCCAGCCTCCCTTATTATTTCTAGTAATATTTTGTAGGATCTATAAGATTTTCTACATAAGTGATCATGTTATCTGTGAATAAAGAAGTTTTACTTATTCCTTTCTAATCTGTCAGCATTAAATTTCTTTTTCTTGCCTATTGCATTGGCTAGAGTCTTCAGTATATGAAATGGTAGAGAAGACATCCTTGCCTTGTTCCCAACCTTAGAAGGGAAGCATTCAATCTTTCACCATTAAGTATATTAGCTGAAGGATTTTTGTAGACGCCTTTTTCAGGTTGAAAAAATTCCCTTCTATCCTTAGTTTGCTGATGCAACTCTTGTCATGAATGGAGAGTAGATTTTATCAAAAATATTTTTCATTTATTAAGATGATTATAGTTTTTCTTGTTTAGTCTGTTAATATGGTGAATTATATTGATCGGTTTTAAAATATTAAACCAACCTCACATTCCTGGGATAAACTCCACTTGGTCATGATGTATTATCCTTTTTATGTACTGCTGGATTCCACTGGATAAAATTTTGTTAAGAATGTTGCATCTATGACTGGTGGGAACACAAACCATTCCTTATCTTGTGTGGGCTCCAGACATTGCTCCCCCTGCTCCTTTTGGGTGGCTCTTCCCCAGCCTCACGTAGACTCCTCACACACATGCACTGATCAGCTCTCAGCTGAAGGCACGAGGGAGGCCCTCTGCAAATCGCCAGAACTTTTTTCTGGGCAGGTCTCTCTTCCTGGATACTCTGCCCTGGGAATTCCAGCACGTTGGCTCCCTGGACTTACCTCTGTTTCCTCAGCTAAGGGGACCAGGCTCCACCTGGGTTCCCCTCTCTGCCCTGCAGTCTGAAAACTCTCTCTAGGCAGGCAACCGGGCAATCAAAGGCTCACTGCATTGTCTCCTCTCTCAGGGGCCGCTGTCCAGCATTGCCTGCTGTTCAATGTCCGAAACCCACTGTTTCATATATTTTGTCTGGTGTTTTAGTTGTTTCAGGTGGGTGGGTCGACCTGGCCCTTGCTACTCTGTGTTGGATGGAAGCAAAGTTCCAGTCTTTTTTATGTGAGAAATTTTAATCTATTTTTAGGTAGCTGAGATCATCTGGCCATATAATTTTATATCTTATTTTTCTCACTCAACATTTTAACATAAGCATTATCACGTGATTTTAACCTTTCCATAGATGTCAATTTGAGGGATGTGGAGTATTCTGTCAAGGGTGTGGCCAACTTTCATTGACTCTGCTCCTGTTTCTGGACAATCCCACTGAAGCCCAGTCAGAGGAGGTGGGGCCCTTCCCACATCAGGGGCGCTGCCTTCCCTCCTCAGACTTTGCCTATCCCCTGATGACTTCCTCAACGGAAGACATTTTGTACCACAAATTTCAATAAGGTGGTAATTAAGGACTGCAGAAGAAGCGTTTTTCAATTTAAACCTATTTTTTTCCTGAATGGAGCAGGTGTCTGGAAGTCATAGTTGCAGGAATGAAAGGATCACATTATTCACAGTTTGCCTGTAATTAAACTCATCCGCTTTCTGAATGAAGCCCTGTGCTCAAAATAATAACAACTAGAGCTCCTACTTGGGGAGTCCTTACTGTCTTTGCACCAGGCACCATCTTGGGCCCAGAGCTGGGCTGTGGTTTGCTCCAGATACTGGTGAACCCCAAAAGGTTTCTCTTGAACTCCTGCTCTGACTGACCCTCCTTTCCTCTGGTGCCGCTGGAGATCTGGAGGAGGAGGTAAAGGGAGCATGTTATCAGGGTACTGACAAGATAAACTGAGTGACAACATAATACAAATGGCTACCATTTATTAAGACTCAGTGTTAAATACTCAATCCTCACAAAAATGCTTTGAGGGACATATTGATATATTATCGCTCAGAGAGGTTAGTTAACTTGCTCAAGGTCACACAGCAAGTTGGTAGTGTTGCTGGGATTCTAACTGGACAGTCTGACTACTGCAGAACTGTTTCTTTTAACCACTATGATTTGTTTAGCTAATAGAAGCCATTCACCCTTCTCTCCACAAGAAGCCCAGGGGAAACAGGTAGCTGGGATAGCCTAAGAAGTACCGAGCCCCAAGGAAAACTTCAGTCCTGGGACTGACCATTGAGTGGCATGAGCACACCTAAAGGCAAGAGCCACACAGAGGCCATACTTCCACCCTGAAGGGAGTCAAGTCGGCCCTCTTCCCAGTGCAGGTCTCTCCCGCCCCCCATCCCAGTGCCCCTTTCCTGCCTTGACCTCTGAAAGAACCAGAAAATTCTTTAGTGAGGTCAGCCATTGTCCTGCCCACTAGCACTACCAGTGTGGTGCATTACAGCATTCTCTTATGAATTCTCTGGGTATTATTCTTTCAACTTTACCAATGAGGTGGGGAATGATTTGTCCAAGGAAAGTAATGGAGACAGAATTTGAACTGAGGTCTGCTAAGGATTCTGTTATACTGTGCTGGAATATGACCCGCTGGTGGTAAAATTCTTCATAATTGACTGACAGCCTTCAGGTGTCTTATCTCATTTGTGAATCTACAAATACTTATTGAGCAAGTGGAAAACAGAAGGTGCTCTGTCCCTCCTGCGGGGGAGTGGAGGATCAGACAGATAACGGATATTACATTCTTAATCCAAGGCAGCCCTGACCAGAAAAATTGATTCTGAAGCTTCCTCTAAACCATTCTGCGGATTAATTATGGCATGTACCAGTCAGAGTCCTCGGTGAAGGGCAAGAAAAACGGATTTAACCAAATTAAGCAAGGAAGGTGCTTGTTGAAAAGATACTGGTTTGAGCCAAGGTTGCCAGGCTACTGAGGACCCAGCCACCACCGCACCTTAGACTCAGTCTGCTTCCGGCATCTCTGCCTGGCACCCCAGCGCCTCAGGGGAGTCCCACAGAAGACTGGCCTCTGTCTACAAGACTCTGCTTTTGTCACCATCACAAATAATAGCAGCAGCTAATCTTTACCGAGTCCTCGCCAGGTCCAGGCACGTGCTAAATGCTTTCCCTTTATTAACTCGTTTTATAGATGAGGAAATTGAGGCATAGAAAGGCAAAGCAAGTTGCCCAAGATTAACAGCCAGTAAAAGGGAGAGCCAGGCCCCCCGGCCTGCTGGTTCTGGAGCCCACACTCTTAACCATTGTGGTTTGCTTTCTTGCCACCATCTCAGATGGTCCTTTCTGTGTTGTGTCCCTGCTTCAGGATTCAAGCTTCCAGCATGGTTCTGAGCTGAACCCATGTCCCATCTTTCAGGGAGAGGAGGGGAGACTACCTGTTCTGCCTCAATTTCCAAAGCGGGAGGTGTGGCCTGCAATTCAACCCCCTGAGATTCCCGCAGGTAGAAGGGGACTCAGATGCTGGGCAGGCCTCGGGTGTCAAGGGCTCCCACAGGACTGAAATGACTCCGAATGGGGACCCTTTGCCATGTCCAGTCCTCGAAAATACAGGCCCCCAGGTGGGAATCTAAGATACAGACTTTGGGGTCCTTAGCAAGTAGGGTCATTCCTGAGTTCCAGGGTAGATTGGGTAAGTCGTAGTATGTCTTTCAGGGGGACAGCCGGGCTGGGGTCTCCCAGATGCCTGGGGGCATATGCGTACAGGCAGAGAAGCAGCCCTTGCCCCCAGAGCTGTGGTGTCTCTCACCCCATTTTCCTGAGAGACCATGGCAGATGTTTCCCTATCCCTGGAAGCACATCTCAAGGAGAGCAGACCCGCTATCTTTGTCTGGCATTTTTCAATGTCAGCAATAGAGAAGCAAAATCAGCCCGAAGGCCTGTTTAATTGCAATATAAAAAATCATGCTTTTTCAAGGGAAAAAAGGAGAGTTTTCCACCCCTTCAGTTTCCAGCGCAATACTGTATCTGCTGATTCTGTCTCATTCAAATCCAAACAAGCACATTCATCATCCCGAAAAGTGCCATTCAAGCGCTGCTCTCCACAGGGCTATAGTTTGCCTCAAATGTTCCCAAGCTCAATTAAGCCTGGTGCAAGCCAGAGGAGTGGGCGCTGAGGGGAGACACTTCGAAGGCTCCCTGGAAAATGCTGTCTCCCTCCTCTGGTTCCCCCAGGGCAGAAGGAAAGTCAGCAGGAGCCCTGGACCAAACACCAGCTCTGACCTGGGCCATGTCCCTTTCCCTCTCTGGGGCTCAGTTCCCTACCTGTAAAAACAGAAGTTCAGACTGGATCATGGATGGCAAGCAGGTGACCTGTGCACCCCCATCCTTACTCGCTTGCCCGTACCAACATCTCTAATTACTCAAGGCTTTATTTACTGGGCCCAGATTTGGTTTCAGAATCCCTCTTAACACAGCAAGCACTCCAGGCCACTAGCACTTGAGACGAAGTGTGTTTCCACCCTGGGTTGTAAGAGTCTCCTGGGTCCCTTCGAAGTCACACACTTGAACATTGAGAGCAGTAATAACAGCCAACAGACACTCACTGTGTGCTTCCTGTGGGCCAGACTGCATCTAAATGCTCTGCCTATGTGAACACTTATTTAACACACCCAGCAACCTCATGTGTATTGCTAATGTCCCCACTTTATGGACAAGGCATAGACAGGGTAAGTAACTTGCCCAAGGTTAATAGCTGGTAAGTAGAGAAGTTGAGATTCAGACTCAGGCCATCCGGTTCCAGATTTGGAGCTCTTGACCTCTCACTAAGGTGTACGTAAGTCAATCAACACAAAAACCAGCCTCTGGATAGAGATGGGGCCATACCTGGGTCATGTTCGTGTCCCCATCACTCTGTACTCAATGTTTGTCAAATAAGCAGATGAGTGAATGAATGAAGGGAAATCCAGGAAAATCACTGGGAACAACACAATAATAATGATATTATTATAATAATGGCTGCTATTTATTAAGTGCTTACTCTGTGCCGGATGTGATGCTACCCCACTTGGGAGGAGCTCAAGAAATATTTGTTGAAAAATGAGGATATTAATACATGCCCTTGGTATCCCAAGGGCCAGGAACCAGGGAAGGAAACAGTCTGACCACACTTAGGCAGAGGCATTTCAAATTTTTTGACTGTGACCCACAGAAATAAATTTGTTTTATACACATACCTTGAAACAACAGTCCCACAAAGCAATATTTACTCTTCCTAATTGCAAAGTATTGTGATAACTTTCTAGTCTATCCTATCAAAAGAAAATGCTAGTAGTGACGCACTAGGTTGATTTCAGGGCCTGTTAGTGGGTTGTGTGATTTGAAAAACATCACTCGAAGGTCATGCATTAATAATAGCTAATATTAATTGAGTGCTCACTACCAACTGTGCAGCTAGTAACCCATTTGACTCAAACAACAGCTCAATAGTCATGTCATTACTAACCCTATTTTTCAGATGAGGGAACTGAGAGCCAGAGAGCTTGAGTAACTTGGCAGCGCATCCCTGATGTATCAGTCAACTACTGCAGAATAAACAACTTCAGACTCTCAGTGGTGCAGATCAGTAAACATTTACTTCTCACTCACAAGTTTGTGGGTCGGCTAGAGTGGCTCTGTGCCACATGTCTCTCATCCTCATCCTGAGACCACTGGGCAGCCAGGACACAATCTTTTCCCAGCAATGGCAGTGGCACAGAAGAGCAAGCCCCACTGCAAAGCACATTTCAAGCCTCTGCTTGCATCATGTCTGCCAACTTCCAAGTCCAGGGGATGCACTGTTGTACTTTCAGTTAAGGCTTTGGGCTCTTCAGAAGAAGAGAAAAGACACAGACCTATGCATTTCAGCACAGCAGCGCTACCCGTTTCATTCATACTGTTTTTGGGGTGCGGAGTCAAATAAAATCAGCATTTAAAAGTCATCCATCTGATAGAGAGTAGAATGATGGTTTCCAGAGGCCGGGAAGAGTAGCAGGGAGTGGGGGATAAAGTGGGCATGGTTAATGGGTACAAAAATATAGTTATATAGTTTGATAGAATGAAAAATATTTGATAGCACAACAAAGTGACTATAATCAACAATAAGTTAGGGTATGCTTTAAAATAACTAAAAGAATGGAATTGGAATGTTCCTAACACAAAGAAATGATAAATGCCTGAGGTGATGGATACCCCAATTACCCTAATTTGATTAATTCACATTGTATGCCTGTATCAAAACATCTCATATGCCCTACAAAGATATACAACTCTTATGTACCCATAATAATTAAAAATTAAAATTTTTTTTAAAAGTCATCCATCTATAAACTTTATGGAAAGACTTATAATTCCTTGTTTCTATGCTTCCAGTGAATTTGTCCCTTTGAGAAGAAAGGAAGAGGAGGGAAGGGAGGAAGGAAGGAAGTCGGGGGGGAGAGGGAGAGAGAATCCAGATGGTAGATATGTGGGCAAATGGCCTCCCATCTCTGAGCTGAGATTTCTTCACCTTTAAATTGATGATACAGATGAATATACATTTTAACATGCCGCTGAGTGACTAAATTAGGTTACGGCACAGCATGTAGAGTAGTGTCTTATTTTTGCAGCTTTGTATTTGTATTTAATGTATATGCATGTGCATGCATATTTCGGTGCTCAGAGAGATCTATGAAAAAGGTTCACCTAAATCTTACCAGTGGTTACCTCGCAGTGGTGGGATTTGGAGTGATTTTTGTTTTTCCTGTGTACTTGCACTGTTCTGCATGAATGTTTTTACCAGGAAAGTGCATTATGTAGATCATCAGAGAAAGCAACAAGGGCAGTCTTATTTTGCTATCAAAACTAAAATTCCCAGCGCCTGCGCCCCATCCCCATGCCCTCTGAGGAGGCAACCCCCACCCCCAGCTGGCCCTCCTTTGAAGCCCAGGTTTATCTCCAGGACAGGGTGCACCCTGCAGGCCCACACACCCTCCGCATCCTGGCCGCTTGTCCTTGCTCCACCCTCTCACCACCCTGAACACTCTGGACATCTTATCTTTCACATTCCGTTTCCCTTCCCCATTCCCGTGACCTTTAACAGCATGGAGTTCATCTTCATAACACCCTGTGAGGTTGGAATGCATTCATTCATTCGTTCCTTCACTTTTCCATATATTCGCTCATCCATCCATTCATCAAATATTCACTGGAGGCCGCTCTGTGCCAAGGTCTTTGCTGGCTGCCAGGGACCCAGAGATAAATCAGATGCCAGTCCTCAAAGTACTCCCAGTTTAGCATGGGTGTGTACCAGCTAACAGTGCACAGAGGAAGACTTTGATTCTCCCGGTCTAACTCTAGGGAAATATTAATTATCACCTCCATTATACAGACAAGGCACAACAGAAGCCACAATGTCAGAGCTGGAAGACCCTTAGGGGAATCTATTAGGGACGGCAAACACATGGTGCCATAGCATGTCTCCTCCCATCTCATGACCATGGCAGACATTACTAATCAAACAGGCATCTTTCCCAGGAAGCCAGGGCACCTTTGAATCTGTGTCAGTACTTTCTGTTGCAGGCAGCCATACCAGGCAACTGGAGTTGGCGTGTGCATCAAGTCCAATCCTGGATGGGGCAATGGAGATGCTGAGAGACTCAGAGGCACTGAAGGTCACTCATTCAGTTTATGTCATGGCTCCCAGCTCTTAGACACAGAGGGAACTGACCACAGAGGGGTCATGTTAGAGTTTACTGTGTGCGGCTCCAACCTGCCTGCCTGCACCACTGACAGGTGAACTCTCATTGTCGCTGCTTTCTGCGCCCTGACGGAAAGCAAGGGGGATGATCTTCAGCTGAAGAAACCCAGGAGGCATGGCAGGTGGCTTTTTGGTGGGCCCCATAAATTGCCAAGTGGATTGGGAAGGATAATAAGCCAGAAGACGCCAGGCCCACACACAGTAACAGGCCCAGCTTGGGCATATTTCATTTCTGATCACACTGGAACTGAGCAAGATTATGAACAAAGTGCACAGACCTAAGCAGCCATGCCTGATAATTTACACTGCTCACTGTCATTTTTAATGTGCTGTGTCTGCCTCTCTCCAACCTGGGAACACTAAATCCAGCTGCTTGTGGAACCACTTCACACTACAATATGCCAAGAGTCTTTCTCCAGACCTGGCTGGTTCCCATGGAGCATCCACATACACAGGGACCCCTGGGCCCCCACCCTGTGACCCTGCTGTGGGGACTAAACAAGAGGCTGTGTCTGGTAGACCGGGCACTCAACATGTAGCCCATATGTTACACATCAAACCTACAAACATGTGCCCACTCCACACCCCTTCTTTCTAAAGCCCCATCACATTTTAGGCATTAGGAGTTGGGAGCACAGACTTTGGAGTCACATGGACTTGGATTCAAGTCCTAATCCCACCACTTATGAACAGTGGGACTTTGGGTGAGGCATTTAATCCCACTCAGCCTCAGTGCCCTCATTCATAAATGGGCTAATGAGGTCCACTTCGTGGGGTTGCTGTGGGGAGTCTGTGCTGACAATATGTGTAGGACACTTAGCTCAGCTCCTGGCACCCAGTTGGTACTTACTTATGAAAGCTAGTATCATGGGTAGTGTCCAGACACAGGCTGGGGGACTTGCCTCCTGGGCTTGACAGAGCCATTCTCAGGCCAAGGTTCACAGAGTTCCCAGCTGGGCATAGAGGATGGACGGACTCTATGTAGCGGATGGGTGAGTGGGTGTGTGGGTACGTGGGAGGATATTTGAATATAAGTTTTATCTGGCACAGAAAATATCAAAAAAGGGATTTGAGAGGGTTCAAAATTGGCCTCCCTGTGTCACCTTCAAAGGTCACGTGTCCTGTTTCCCTCAACCACTGCTTATCCATATCAGAGAATTTCCCTGAACCCTTCCCAAACCTGTCTAGGTCCTCAGCAGGCTTACCCAGACCCCGCCTGCCCTTGCCCTGTTCTGTCACATCCAGCCTGAAATCCTCAACTTGGTGCTCAGGGTCACCGCGGGCAGGCCCATCCACCAGTCCCCTGAGCTGGGCACAGCAGGGCACTCTGCGGGGGGCAGGGATGGCCCTGGGGAGGTGTTGGACGCATGGCTCTGGGCTCGGCCAGCCATTAGAACCAAGGCACCTGAGGAAGGATGCCCTGGGCCCAGGGTGAGGCTCTGGGCCCTTCCAAGTCTGCAGAGCTGCTCAGGGTCTTGGGTCCTCAGCTCAGCCCAGCCGTGGCACCATTTCTTCCCTGCTTTAGTCAAAGGCTGCGAGTCACCTTGCTGGGCAGTCCTACCTCTCAGCCAGATGCCCAAGGCAGTGCAGGGCAGCGCCTCTCACGCATCTCCTGCCGTCACTTGACACACAGTAAATTGCTTTTTATGAACTCAGGCAGGAGGCAGTCCAAGGGGAGCCACTGCCTCGTGACAAGTGACATCCGTAAGGTGCAATCTTCATTCTGTGCAGACAGGATTGGGGTGCATGGAGAGCCGTCTGCGGCAGGCTGCAAGGCAGCGCAGTGCCATGGCACCAGGCCCGGGCCTAGCCCCTGCCCAGCCACCTGCTGTGTGAGGCCAGGTGGGGCTCCACTGGGGACAGACATCAACAGAGACACGGGTGGAGCTGGGCAAGGCACCCCGAAGGATCCAAGTGCCAGCTGCCCCCTGCTAGTTCTGACACTCGGTTTCTCCCTCTCTAAAATGACTGCAATGGCCTCTCCCACTCTACTGTGTTATTCTGAGGATTAAACAAACAGAAGTCACAATAATGATAACAATGCTTGCATAGGTACAGCGTTCTACAGTTAACAAAACCTCTTTCCTTGCCAGGAATACAATTCAATAAATATTTCCCCTCCCCTGTGATCTGCTGCCTAAAATTCCACTGTGAGACTTGCGTTCCTTTATCCTTGGCCTCATGAGGGCAGGCTCCGCGGGCCGCAGTGGTGTGTCCAACCAAGCACTTTCCTCCACACCTTCCTGCTGTGCTTCTACCCTTGCTTGAGGGCAGGGTCAGTGAGGAGTAGGGAGGTGCTGGGGTGGGGGACAGGTCTGGAGAGAGGCACCGAGAAAGCTGGCATCCCCCACTCCCAGGATGGGAGGGAAGTGCAACAGTGCACTCAGATGTGAGTGTGAGCAAGTGTTCCTCAAAGTGATGCTCCAACAACCACCACTAGGTGGGTACAGATGGACACCCCCATTTCATGGGTAGGGGACTGAGACTCAGAGAGGCCAAGAAGCCGATCCCAGCTGCAAGGCTAGGAGGTGGCAAAGCCAGTGTCCGGACCTGTCTGAGGCAGGGGTGGGCAGATGGGGGAGCAGATGGACAATTAGAGGGGTCTTGGCTATGTGGAGACACAGGTAAGTAGGGAACGGATGGGTGACGGATGATAAATGGATGAAATTTGGAGGATGCAGGTTAAGCCATGAGTTAATGGCAAAACAAAACACTGAATCAGGCTACAGGCCTGGAGTCCAGTGTGCTGCCAGACTCCCTAGGGTTTGGGCTCCTCTGGGCCTCTAATCAAGGCAGGGGAGGGCTTTACTGGGCACCATCTGCTGGGAACCTGGGTGGGCAGTAGAGGAGGTTGACTTCCACTTCCCCATGGAAGGGCTCCTCTGGTCCTGCCCCACTCTGCTCTCCTGCCCCTGGAGGTGTGAGCACACAGGTCCAAGGGCCATCTGGCAGGAGAGCTGTAGTGGGAAGTCCTGCCTGGGTGAAATCTGTATTAGAGAGGCTTAGGCTCCTACCGTAGTCGCAGAACTACTTCTGCTGGAACAGAGGAAGGCTACCTGGTGGGCAGTGAAGGGGGTAAGGTGTATGTCCCCTGGGAGTCCTGGAGTGGGCCAGCTGGCACTGTTCCCCTTGCCCTGCTGGCTGTGGCAGCTTCTCCTCATCAAAGGCTCAGCTTCCTCCATTATTCACCAGAGCCAGGCTGCCCCCCCATTCCATGTGCACGTGGGCCCACCCCTCCCCAGCTCCTCTCTGCCCCTGGGGCCGTGCACATCAAACAATTCTCTTTCCGTGTGCCCTGTTTCATTTTTAAATACACTCATTTCCTTCCTCATTTCCTAGTCCATCTGCAGGAACAGCTTCTCCTTCTAGTTGCTCAGGCCAGAAACCTTGGGATCATACTAGAAGATTCTCTGTCTCTCCCACCTTCACCCACCCGCAGGCCCACGGGCTGTGCCTTCAGTCCCCAGTAACCACCGCATCTCCCACCCCGGCCTGAGCACCCCCAGGCCTGGGCGGTGGCAGCCGCTGCTCCTCCCATCTCCCTGCTTCTGCCTGAGGCCCCTGCAGCCTCTTCTCAGCTCAGCATCGGAGTGAGCTGTTCAAGCCCAGGTTAGGTCGTAGCCCCCCTGGTCCGGACCCCTGCGTGGCCCCCAGCTCACTCCTGACTGTGGCCCTCAGGCCCCACCTGACCTGGCCTGTTCCCTCTCTGTGTCTCCCCCCTGCCCCTGCTAATTCCCTCCCACCTCACTGGCCAACTGGCCACACCTGGCACCCCCGGTCACACCCCCACCGCAGGGCCATCCCGGGGTATCCTAGGTGGATATCCCCACAGCTCCCCCATCACCTTCTTTAAAACTGCAAACTGCCTCCCAACATAGCACACCAATCTCCTTACTTGCTCTCCTTTCTTCTTCACTTGCGGTCAGCACCTTCTAACAGCTACATCATTTACTTATTTACTATGTCTACTGTTCATTATCCCTGCTTAAGCTCAACAGAAACAGAGACTTTTGTCTGTCTTGTCCATCTTTGGATCTCAAAGCCTAGAACAGTTCTTAGAACACTGCAGGCACCCAATAATATTTGTTGAATGAATAATATAAAGGTCATTAGAAATGTTCTCACTGTATAAGTAATGATGTTATCAAAGTAAGGAAATCGTGTTATAAAAAGTAAGGAAAACAGAAAAGAATGAAGAAAATTAAAATTACTCAGAGTCTTATCACCTAAACGCAGCTTATCATTAATATTTTGGGGCAGTGTCTTCTAGTCCCTTTTGTTAAAATTTACATAACAAGTACCATGAATTGCTTGCCCACTACTGTCAGACACTCTGCTAGACCACTTTCAAATGTCGTCTTATTCTTTTTCACAACAAGCCTTGTGGTAGGTGTTGCACCTATTTTTCAGATGAGGAAACAGAGGCCCCGAGAGATGAAGAAATTTGCCCAAGTTTAACTGGTTATTTTGATAATTGTGTTAGTACTCGGTACAGCATTTTGTGTCCTTTTTCACTTAATAATATCATGGTAATGTCTCCATGTCATTAAAACTATTTGTGAACATAATTGTTAGTGGCTGCATAATACTCTGCCAAAAGGACATGCTATTATTTCCCTAACCAGTCTCTTATTGTTTAGAATTTTGGATATTTCTAAGTTTTATTATTATAAATAATAAATGGATGTTCTTAAACATAAAGCTTTTCTTACCTTTCTGATTATTTCCTTCATCCCGATTTCTAGAAAGGAAAACCCCAGGGGTAAAGTTATACAAATTTTTAAAAAGTCTCTGATGCCTGTTACCAAAAACCATGTTGACAACGGCAATGGGCGGGTTTGGAGTGCATGTGTTGGGGTGACAGGGGGTGGGGGGTGTCTCAGATGTTTTCCTGTGGTGTCTTTGTCCTACTCACGGCTCACGTTTCTCCAGGCGAAACTGTCGTTGGTTACTGGAGCCCCAGCCCTCGGCATGGCTACAGCCAGTGCCTGTGGCCTGCCACATGAATATTGCAGGCAAGGCTCCTGAGGACCTAAATATTTGATCAGAGTGTGTGCCAGGCTGCCAGTGAGCTGTATTCAGAGTAAATTAGACTCTCCTCCCCTCTGCTGTACCCAAGGCGGCATGCTTGAGGCCTAGCCACCATCGGACAATGTGGTCAGTTGCCTGTGGAAAGCTGATCACTGTGGGGAAGACAGGTTAAAACGATAATGACACATATTACAACAGCCCTAGGCTTCTCTCTTTACATTCCACGGCTGACAGCCTGCAATAGCATCCCTGCCACCTGAGCAGGACGGGAAGGCAGGAGCCACAACACCCAGTCCAAGGCCTGGCACACAGTAGGCCCCGTGAGTGGATGACTTCTCCCTGGAAACTGGGGATGTTCATTCAACTCATTCAACCCATCCACTCACCACTTATTAAGCACCTACTGAGGACCAGACTTCATGCTATGCACTTTGCTGAGATTATTTCAATTGTACTTAGAACAGTGCCTAGTACATTGTGTTTTAAAAGTGTCAGCTGTTATAATTATAATAATCAAGGTGATTATTTATTATTATTTATGATCTCAATTCTATGAGGGAGGTGTGATCATTATTCCCATTTTACAGATGAGGAATCAGAGCTCACAGACTCAGCTAAGGGTCAAGAGGCTGATCACAGTAGAGTGTACCATGGCAATTCATTCCACACCTAGACCTGGACAGGGATGCCGTGGCCTGGCCCAGGCTCTGGGGCTGCCTGAGACTCTGTGCTCATCCATCCAGGCTCCTCCAGCCCCAGCTTTGGCCACAGGGGGAGATGGATGGACAAACTCCTGGGGCCGGTGGATCTGCCTCACTGCCCCCAACATGCACGGCCCTGAGGGGAGAAGACCCTGGATTTCATGGAGGAGGCCCCACCTCAAGCTGGCATCCAGTCTCTCTCCTGTTTGGGAGCTCCCAGGCCTGGTGACAGGGGCCCAGAAGGAGAGCGGGGGTGAGGTGTGGGGGTGACTGAAGGGTGA
The DNA here is from genome assembly GCA_023783475.1 of Daubentonia madagascariensis. Classification (NCBI taxonomy): domain Eukaryota; kingdom Metazoa; phylum Chordata; class Mammalia; order Primates; family Daubentoniidae; genus Daubentonia; species Daubentonia madagascariensis. Next base: position 5,719,940 of record JAKFHU010001129.1, read on the forward strand.
TATAGTGCAGAGGACGGTGATGGAGGGACCCGGGGCAGATCTCCAGCCCTCAGGGACACTAATGCAGAATTGGCACCTGGAATGTGAGGCCATCTGGAGCAGCCACATGCCAGGCCCCAGTGAAGAGTGAAGATCTGCAGGTGCCCAGGGAGGGGGCTGCCCCCAACTACGGCTCACCTGTCTGCCCAGAGGTCGCCCCCTCCTCACCCTGGGCTGCGCTGGCTTCTGACAGAAGCATCCTGCTCCCCACCCTCTCCCAGCTCTCTCTGCGACACCATGTGCTGTCTCATGTCCCAAGAGTCATAATTATTGCCACTTTTAAGGGTATATTCTGAGAAAATACTCAAGGAGTTTTGCAAAGAGTTAGCTACAGTGGCGTTCATCACGGTGGTGATGACATCACTGCTATGTCCACGTGATTGGATCCACTCACACACACAATCACCCGTCCCTCCCTCCCTGGCTCATTCACTCATTCATTTGCTCACTCATTCCTCAGACGTGTTAAGAGGAGCAGAGTGTCACTCCGCTACCTCAAATCCTCCGATGACTCCCCATCACATTCAGAATGAAATCGAACTCCTCACCAGGCCCATAGCGGCATAAATGACCTCTCTCTCACGTCTTCCTGTTTCTCGATTAGCACCTGAGGTTCCCTCTGCCAGACACTCTCTTCCCACATCTTCCCATCCTCTTGCCTCAGCTCAGCCTCCCCTCGATGGGCTGACCTGCAGCTGAGGCAGCCCCGACCTCAGGTCACTTCATCACATTACCTTGTTTTGGTTGCTCCCTAAATTATCTTAGTAAATCATTGTCTACTCAAAATCTCAAAGCCCCAGGAGAACAGGGACTTGTCTTGTTTGCTGCTGGACCCCGAGTGTTCACACTCATGCCTGTATTGGGGAAGCAAGGCAGGAAGCGGGGGAGCTAGACCCAGCAGGCTCTGTGTGCCAGCTCAGCCAGCAGAGCCTGGGCGTGGAAGGGTAGGGAAGGGCCTGTGTGTGCGAGGACCCACTGTGCCCAGGGCATGTGGGGTCCCTGGATCTCCTTACCCCTCAAGAGAGGAACAGAACAGGTGTTCCTTTGCTTGTTTTACAGATGAGCCCTGGGAAGAGATGGCCAGGCTGATAGTCAGAGGCCTGACCCCCTCCCCCAGCATGCCCAGGTGCCCCCACCCCAGCAGCCAGGTGAGGCCCCCTGCCCCGCTTGTCATTCCAGCCACAGCAGCTTCCTTCCCTCGCACTTCCCACCACGGCAGGAGTGGATTTGTGATAACGTACGAATAAATTATTGAAGCGACTTCCCTGGAGCTGGGATGAAACTCCAGGCTGATAACCATGTATAGGGCGGGGGGGAGGTTCGGGGCTCCGGTGCCTGCAGGACCATTCCTCTGGTTTGGCATGCTAATCACCCCGGCCGGCCGGCGCAAGGCAGGCGAGGGACTTACTCTTCCCTCTTGGGCTCAAAGAACCCACACGAGGAGGCCACAGGCCTGAGAGGGTGGGTGGAGCCGAGAGGTGGAGTGGAGGGAGGGTGGGGGACCCCTGCGGGGGGTGGAGCACCCCCAAGGGGGCTGTGGCTGTTGCCTGAGGAAACATTAGGGCAGAGATAGAGGCTGGGCCTTCCGGGGCCTGGCGTGGCCAGTGCTCGGGCCCAGGTGTGCCTGTGGGATACCGGCAGTTCTCCCCCGTGAATGGGGCGGGGCAGGGGGGCTTCAGACAGGTCACTTGCTCTCTCTCTTGGAGGGTAACAGCACAGCCCTCTCAGGAGGTGAGGTACAGCCTGGCCTGGAGACCAGGGAGTGGGGTGGGGTTGTGCCCACACGCCCAGGTGTGTGAGCGGCACCTTCCTGTTTTTCCTAAGGATCAACTTACCCTGTCCGAGGTGGTGAGAGAGGCCTTGTGTCTTAGGCGAAGGCCCAGGGGAGGTCCCAACAATTACTCCTCCTAGCCGCCTGGTGCTGGCATGCCCTGTGGCTCTGCAGCTGTGGCCAGGGCCATGTGGGACCTGGATCTCTTGAAGGGCTGGAACCACATGGCTTTGCCTACCTGAGGTCCTGTTATTTCAGGGCCCATATAACCCCAACCCCTTCAGGGAAAATGCCTTCCTCCTCTCTTCCCAGGCTTTCCTCAGAAGGCCCCTCACTTCCCTAAGGAGCATTTGAAATCCAAACCAGGAAGGGAAGGGTCTAGTAGGCAACTTCTGCTTCGGGCCCTGTCACAAGCCTCCCCTGAGGCAGGAGAACAGAACCCCTGATTCAAAGAGGAACAGAGGGGGAGAAATACCACCAGAAAGACAAATCAGCATCTCACCTTGGATTCCTGCCCCTCCGTGATCGTCAGTAGCAGCAGCATTCTTTGGGGCTGCCAAGACGAGTTCTTCCTTCGTACTAAGGTGGGTGGCCGGGCAGCCTGGTGGCTCTGAGGGGCAGGGCAGGGCCTTGGGGCTGTGGGTAGGAGTCATGGTGGGAGGAGGGGTTCTCAGCTGGGGAATGGGCACCTGAGCCTTGGGTTTCTTTCTAAAAGTCTCAGGGCAAGTGCGTGCCTAGCTGGTGGGCTTTGTTCAGGGTGCCCTAGAAACGCTGATGTTTGGGAGGCAGTGTGCGGCAAAGGACTCAAGCCAAGCAGGTTGAGGACCTGGTTGCCGTGTGCCAGCTGTGGGACCTTGGATGAGTGGCCTGACCTCTCTGAGCCTCCACCTCCTCATCCGTAGCTTTAATGTAAAGCACCTGCACGCAGTGAGGCCCAAGCCCCCTCCTACGGCCCTAGAGTTGCCCAGTCTGGGCTGTGGGCGACCCTCCAGCACTCAGCACAGAAGAGGTGCTTGTGACTCCCAGAGGACCTTGAGGTAGAGAGCTGGTAAGGTGGATGAAGTGCCAAGAAATGAAGAGGCAGGAGTGAGGCCAGCCACAGTATGTGGTCCCTTCCTGGGCCTCAGTTTCCCTACCCCAAGTGGTGATTGTCATCCCTGCCCTCCCCCCACACAGGACATAGGGGAAATAATAACAGCTAATCCTCATGGAGTGCCTCCTGGGAGCTCTGTGCCCTGACAGCCATACATGGGTTACCTCGTTTAGGCTACCAGACAGCTCTGTGGGGTAGGCACTGTTATTCCACTTTACAGATCAGAACACAGAAGCATGGAGGATTAAATAACCTGCCCGGAGACACAGCCAATTGTGGCTGATGGTGGCTAAGGCTGGCTTCAGAGTCAGTGTTTTCAACCATCACACTGTGGGGGTAGAGGGGAGGGAGGGAGGATTTGCATTCCAGACTCTCAGGCTGTCAGAGATGGCCCTGGCCACCTCCTAAGACCCAGACACTGGCAGGACTTACCAAGGGCACAGAGCCTGGTGGTGCCCAGGCTTCCCAGACTGGGGAGCTCTGCTCAGCCCCCTGAAAGAGGACCTGGAGGAGGCTGTGGGTGGGACTGTGGGAGGAGGAGGAGAGGAGGTCTGGGGCCAAGGGCTGGGGGACAGGACAGATTGTCAGCAGGCAGCTGCAGCCTGCACTTCCATCCCCAGTCAAGGGCAGATCTGCGTCACCGTCACCCGCAGCCTCCTGCCCCCTGCTAGAACCCGGCAATTGCTCCTGAGGGTGAAGAGCTCCTGGCGCCCTGGGAGGGATGTCTGAGGCTGACGCCACGTGGGAGGCCCAGGCGCCCAGGCTGCCTGGCTCCCAGCCCATCCGTGGCGAGGGTGTAGCGGTACAGACAGTTGGATGGGCAAAAGAAGGAAGAAACATGCCCACAAAGCCCCCGCTGGGCTAATCCTCATGCAACCTACTGCGTGGAATATTTTGACAGCCCATTTAACAGAAGAGAAACTGAGGACTAGAGAGTGTTGGAAGAAACATACAATTGAAAACTGAGTGCTGAGCCGGGAGAGTTTGCGGCCCTGGGCTGGGCCCCCGCAGGCAGATATGATACAAAGTTGCACCCAGGCTACAGCCTGAGAGCCAGCATTTGCTGAGCACCTTTTTATGTGCCTGGCAACGTGCTGGGCCCTTAGCTCCATTTCACAGATACGCAAACTGAGGTTCAGAAAAGAGGGAGTGGCCAGCCCCAGGTCACACAGCCTGCTGTGTGACAGCTACTAACTTGCAGTTTTCTACTCTCCTACAAGTTTTAGTCTGTTGGGGGAAACAGATTCATACCAGACCCGAGGCAACTCAGCTGTGATTGAGGCATGAACTGAGTCCTCTGGGAGACTGAGAAGGGAGGGAGAGTGCCAGTCAAAAGGGTTTTATGAAGGAGGTAGTGTCTAGCTGGGACATCTGGGCTGTTGTGCACCACTTTAAAAGGCAAGACCAGGGGAAGGCCTTCCAGGCATGGGGACAGAGGACATGGAGGCAGGGCAGGTTAGGGCCATGCTCGGAGAATTGTGAGGGGTCCCAGGAGGCTGGAGCACTGGTCACAAGAGTAGTGGGAGGGGAGGGAAGCCAGGTGGGCTGCCCTAGGGAGTAGAGAGCCTCTCTGAGGTTTGCAGCCTGGGAATGGGAAATGGCTGGGCGGAGGATGACCAGGCCACAGGCCACCGAGAAGCGAGAGCAACAGAGCTGGCTGTGGAGACAGGCACTTGCAGGCCTCCTGGGTTCTGACAGCAGCTGTCAGGGGCTCGGACTCTGGTGTCAGGCACGCTGGGTTCAAGTCCTGGCTCTGCCATTACTAGCTGGGTGGCCTTGGGAAGTTGCTTGCCCTCTCTGAGCCCTGGCTTTCCCTCCCCGCTGTAAATGGAAAATAACCACGGAACTACCTGCTAGGGTTGCCATGGATGACAGCTGTGAGCACCCAGGGCTTTTCATTTAAACCTTCCAACTTAGGAGGTAGTAGCTGTCATTAACCTCATTTCGCAGAAGGGCAAACTGGCGACTGATTATGGCTAGGATATAAAGGTGCAGACGTTTTGACCTGCCACAGGATAACTTAGATGAGCCACATGGGCTCCAGGGGTGGCTGGAGTTGTGTTGGACCTGCATCACCATTCTCTCTGCACCTAATCCTGCTTCCTCCCCAACCCTTCCCCACCTGTTGATCCCTAATAAATATCTTCCACATTGAAGTCCATCTCAAGATCTGCTCCTGGACAACCCCACTTGTGACAGAGCCCTTTTATATTCCAGTCAGCGTGGCAATCCTGAGTCTTGGACAGTGCCCACAGCCTGCCTTGTGGGCAGCATGGCCTTCAGTGGCCAGTCCTCAAACCACAACCCCCCAAACTCAAGGAGGAGCAAGGACCATCCCATGGAAAAGAGGACCCTGCCTGCAAAGTGAGCCAGGAAGGGGCCTTGGAGCCAGCTACACTGGTCTCCATAGGGGGCTAAATCATCATCCCCAAAGGAAAATGTCCTTGTCCTAATGTCCTTGTCCCCAGAACCTATAAACATTGCCTTATTTGGGAAGAGGGTCTTTGCAGAAGCAATTAAGGATTTTGAGATGAAGAGATCATCCTGAATTATTCAAGTGGGCCCTAAAGCCAATGACAAGTGTCCTTGTAAGAGTGAGACAGAAGGAGAAAGACACACAGAGAAGAAGGTGATATAAATATGGAAGCAGAGATTGGAACGATGTGGCCACAAGCCAAGGAAGCCAGTAGCCACCCAAAGCTGGAAGAGGCAAAGGGACTCTACCTCAGAGCCTCTGGAGTGGGCATGGCCCTGCCAACACCTTGATTTCTCACTTCTGGCCTCCAACACTGGAAGAAACTACATTTCTCTTGTTTCTGAAGCCACTCGTTTGCAGTAATTCATTACAGCAGCCATAGGAAGCTAAAATAGGACCCACCTCCAGTTTCCACGCCATTCTCTTGAGAAGCTGGGGGAGCGCTTTCTGGAGCCCCCAGGGATGGGCACTGAGCCAGCCTGCGCTGGGGTCAGAGGAGAGTGGGGACGGTCTCTGGGGGAAGTCTCCTTGGTCTTGGATTTTGACCTTGTGTAGGAAGTGTATCAGGGAGGAGAACATAATTTGCAACAGCCTGGAGAATTGAATATCATGGTACTTTCTAGAAATTTTGACTTGCAGATATGGTGGGAGTGGGAGGTACCCAGAAGAGAGAGGAGGGGGACACAATTCCACAGGGAGGCACGGACTGGACCGCAGAGGCCACTGGGTGCCCGTGTGAGGCTTGTTCTGGATGCCAGGGTTTTTTTCAACTTTATATTTTAGAACAGTTTTACATTTCCAGAAAAATTGCAAAGGTAGTATAGTTTCCATAAACTCAGTTTCCTCTATTATGAACATCTTGCATTAGTATGGGTATATTCATTACTATTACTGAACCAATGCTGATACATTATTATTTATTACCTCCTTTGTTATTACCCAACGTCCTTTTCCTGTTCCAGGGACCCATTTAGGACACCACATTACATTGAGTCATCACGTCTCCTTGGACTCCTCTTGGCTGTGACCATTTCTCAGACTTTCCTTGTTTTTGATGACCTTGTTTCCTTGTTTTGAGGAGAATGACCCTCAACTGGGATTTGTTTGATGCTTTTCTCATTATTAGACTGGGGTAATAGGGCTTGTGGGGTTTTGACACAGAGGCAAAGGGCAGTTTTTTGACACTAACAAGGGTGGCTTACTCTCAACATGACTTGTCACTGTTGATGTTGACCTTGGTCACCTGGCTGAGGTGGTGTTTGTCGGGTTTCTCCACCGTAACTCGTTACTCTTTTCCCTCCCTTTCCATACTGTACTCTTTGGAAGGCGGTCACTATGCACAGCTCACACTTAAGGGGTAGCATGTTAAGCTCCACCTCCTTGAGGGGTGAGGGGTTTTAAGCAGGAAATTCTCATGGTCAGGTTTTCTTCTTAAAACCTAGTGTTGGCCAGGCATGGTGGCTCATGCCTGTAATCCCAGCACCTCGGGAGGCTGAGATGGGTGGATTGCTTGAGGCAAGGAATTCAAGACCAGCCTGGGCAACATAGCGTGACCCTGTCTCTACTAAAAAAATAAATAAATAAATAAACTGGTGGGGCGTGGTGGTGTATGCCTGTAGTCCTAGCTACTTGGGAGACTGAGGCAGGAGGATCGCTTGAGCCCAGGAGTTCAAACACAGCTCACTACAGTGAGCTATGATGCACTCCAGCCTGGATGATGGAGCAAGACCCTATCTCAAACAAACAAACAAACAAAAAACTTTTAAAACCCAGTGTTGACAAAGATGTAGGGAAATAGACATCTTCATATTCTGGTGATGGAAGTGTAGATTGGAACAGTGTCTTGAGGGGACAACTTGATACATCCTTCGAATGTGAAATGTATATACCCTTTAACCCAGCAAGTTGATCCTGCAGAAATGTCCAGCCACAGTGATACTGGACAAGAATTCCTGTGGCAGCCACCAAATTCTCATTAATAGGGCAATGGATGAGAAAATTGTGGTAGACTCATATCACAAAATACTAAGCAGCCATCAAAAAAGAGGAGTTAAATACACGCATGTGGACATGGTAAGTTCTCCAGCAAAGAGAGCTTACGTATGTATGTTCCAAATGTTATATGTGTGACCCAAATCCATTTGTGTGAACAAAAAAATGTACGTTGATATATGCATGTAAGAATAGAAGGTGTGTGGCAGGACCCACCAGGAACCGGAATCTAGTGGCTGTGAGGAAAGGGATGCTGGGGGCGGTAGGTGGAGGAGGAGGTTTCTACTTTTCACTTTATACTTCTCTCTAGTGTCTGACATTTTACGCAATAAGCAAGTATTGCTTTCATGATAAAATGTTTTAAATATTAAAAATATTTCTTTTAAGATTTGCATTTGAAGGGACCCACCGTGGCTGCTTGTGAAGGGTGAGATGGGGAACCCGGGCTGGAGTGGAGAGACCAGTTAGGAGCTATCAGGGTGTCTAGATGGCACAAGGGGGCGGGAGAAGAGGGCGATTGGGGAGGGGCTGGGATGGGGGAGGCAGAGGGTGTTTCACACGGGCCCTGGCAGGAAGCAGATGGTGCAGTGAGACAGGGTGAGGGAGGAGAGTGTGACAAAGGGACTGCTTATGAAAGTCTAGGTGTGTTAAGGGAAGCCAACAAGAGATGGTACCATGCCCGGGCTAGCCACATCTGGGACCTGTCACCACTCCAGGCCTAGGGGCAGAGGGAAGCCAAGGTCACTGGAACCAGACAGGGTGGCCATGGGAGAGGGTGCCTGACAGGTACTGTAGCTCAGAGGGACCAGCCTACCCATGGCCTGGCAGGGAGGGAGTGTGGGCAGCAGAGACCCCAGCCTCACCCCTGCCTGCCCATCTCCTGTTGGAAGACGGTACCTCCCGTTGGCCAAACCCATCTGGAGGCCAGAGGACAAGTTCATGCAGGGCAGCCCCCTGGGTGACAGCGGGAGAAGGGTGGAAGGACTCAGCACAGAGAGGGAGGGGCTCGGCTGATGATCCAGACTCCTGGCTTAGGTGCCTGAGGGATGGCGTGCCCCTGGGAGATGGGAGCACAGCAGGAGCAGGTGTGAGGCAGTGTAAAGAATTCCACCAGGGTCTAGTTCAGGCAGGCTGGGCTACCTGCTTCATGACAGCGCCAACATCTGTGGGGGAAATATTGAGATATTGGGTTAGAGCTTACACACCAAATGACCTAGCTTCCTATGGCAAGCCCCCTTCCTATTGTGACCCCTTGAGGTCACCCCCCCACCTCTACCTACCCAGTCACACAGGCATCTGCCTGAGGTGGGCCCTAGATGGTTTCTGTTGGGGGCATATACCAGGGGTGTAGGGCCTCCACAAGTTCTGCAGGGTTGCCAGGGTGGCTGTTCTGGGACCCATGCGCTCTGTGGGTGTGGTCAGGCCCTACAAAGGCAGCCTAGGGCCCCCAGGCCTCAGGGCTGGGTTAAGCGGATAGGGGGCATCTTACTCAGAGGTGCTCAGACTAGCCTGGGGCTGGGAGGCCTTGGGCTGCTGCATTGAACCCAGGTAGGGGGAGATCTATAAAGAGTTTGGTTTCCTATGGAAGGGTCAGCTGCAAGAGAGGCAGGGGGAGGGGCATTGTCCCACCAGCCTGCAGGGAATCGGAGCTCCTCCAGGATGGCGACCAACTCCTCAGAGGAATGAGGACCCGGAACAATGCAAATAGAGTATTTGCAGGGAGAACAAGGAACCCATTGGCGCTATGGGCACATTCCAGAGGGCTCTATAATCAGATTAGCTCCCAGGAGGGCCCAGGAGGGATGGGGTGACGGGTGGGGAGAGCAAGCGGGCAAGGAACCAGCCTCTGTGCTGCGTTTTCCTACTCCTGTCTCCAGACCGCTCCAAAGCTTTGGGATCTCACCATCTAATTACCCTCACTGACCATAGGGGGAAACTGAGCCTTGGGGGGGCAAGGGGCTTGTCCAGGGTCACACAGTGTTGGGGTAAATCCTCATCTCTACTTCTGCCCCTCCTCCATTGTTTTCCCAGCCCCCTTTGGTGACAGGCTCGCCCCCACCCTATGCAAGACTGATACATGATTTTCGGGACCCAGTGCAAAACAAACAGGTAGAGATCCTTGTCCAAAAATTAAGAGCATTAAACCTTTCTGAATGCAGTCCCTGTGTAAGTTCACAGACTGCATGCCCCCTCGCTGGCCCTGGGCCCACGCCCAGCCCTCAGCACTGCTTAGTGCCATTACTCTGCTTTCTGTGCACCCCTGAACCTACTCATCCCCTAGACCCCAGCCCCAGCACTCCACCTCCCTTGGAGGGAAGCCTTCCTGGGCTCCAGGTTAGGTCAGGGGCTCCTCTGAGCCTGCAGCCCCTGGCGGATCCCTAGATGGTACTGGAGGAGAGATTTGCTAGCAGTCTGTGGGCTTCCTGAGGGACTCTCCCAGCGTCTCCAGCACCCAGCACAGGCCTGTGGGTATTTGTAAGTGGTAGAACACATTTCTTCCAGCGAGGACATTTAGGGGTGAACTTGGAAGCCCCTTCCACTCTGGCTCCCTGGGGCACAGCCTGTTGGTTGGTGGGGTGGGGGCGCAGACTCAGCACTTCCTTCCGGGGTCATCCAGGTCCTCTCAGGATGCAAGTCCAGACCTCCCTCCCCTCCGGTTTCCCGCAGCTGCAGCAGGGTGGGATGGCCCCTCCTTTTCTGGGAAAAAATGAGGACTAAGGAAGATTAAGGTGATCAAGAGATTTCACAGAGAGCAGCTGTAAAGCTCTGTGACAGGGTGGGAATTAGTTCATTAATGCCCAGGGCCAGGCTCCAGGCTCTGGGCCCTGAGCCCATGTCTTTGCTGAGAAGTGTTGATTCCAGTTCAAGAAGTGCACCTCCCCCCACGCAGTCAATCTGGAACAGACAATTGACATTATTTCCATTGTACAGATGAGAAACTGAGGCTCAGAAAGGTCAAAATGCTTACAGTGGCTGAGGTGTGATTTAAATCCAGTTCTGACCCAAACTGCCTCCCAGGGCCCTGAACTGAGCCAGGCCCTGTCCCCACCTTTGTGGCCCTCACTATCTAGTAACCAAGACACAGGGAACTCAGAGGAGGGAGAGGTATGTCATTGTGGCAAGGGCAGTCAGGGGAGACTTCCTGGAGAGGTGGAGGAGAGAAGCACCTGAGCTGTCTTTGGAAGTTAAGCACCATTCTTTTCAGGAGAGGGCCAGGGTAGCTGTCACAGGTGAGCAGAATAGCCCAAGCAAAGGAGTGAAGGAGGGCTGGGCATGGTGGGTGTGGGGTCTCCACGCAGGGCCTGGTAGGACAGAGGCCCTGGCAGGGGTGACCAAGGGCAGCAACCAGGCTGAAGCACTTACCCTTGGTCTTCTGGGCCAGGGGACCTCTGGGTGGGGGCAGGCTGGAGACTCCGGGAAGCTATGAGCAGGCAGGGGCTCCACTTTGGGCTTCAAGGAGCAGGGACCAGCTGAGCTGCAGAAAGGCCACAGGTCCAACTTGGTTCATCTGGGAGCTGCCGAAGGAGATAATCAAGAGCCTGTTTCTGCAGAGTTTGCCTGCTGATGAACTTCTGGCCCTTGGCCCAAGGACCGGCAGAAATCTTAGTTCCAGCAGGCAGCCTGGCACGGCACTGGGTGAGAGCAGGCCCAGAGCCCAGGGGTCTGTCTTCTCTTGCCTGGGTGCCTCCCACTGCCCAGGCCTCAAGACAGAGTTATAAGAGAGGAAGACAGTGACAACAAAGCCCCCAGAAATGCCCATTTGGCAGATAGGAACACTGAGGCTGGCAGTGGCAAAGCACTTACCCCAGGCTGTACAGCTAATGGAGGGAGTGTCAGGCTGAGAATGTTGATCTAGGATGGGTCTTTTAATTCTTTTTGGGGAGAGGAGCAAACATCAGCGAGCACGTGCATTTCAGGGGCCTGTGGGGCAGGCATTATTGTTCATCTTGACTATACAAGATGACATCCAAGCTCAGAGGATTAAGTCCCCTGCCCAAGTGCACACAGCTGAAAAATGGGCAGGTGACTTCTTTGCTGAGCCTCAGTTTTCTCATCTGTGCCAGGGGAAATCAGGCTGGGAGAAGCTCTCATGGAGCAAAGGAGAGGCTCGGGGATGGCTCCACACTTGCCTGTGAGAACCGGCTCATGGAAACCAGGGTTAGATCTAGAAGCTTGATCATATTCATGCTGATTTTCTAACAAAAATAATTCATAGGTAGTGTTGCAAACTTCCATCAAGAGGAATAAAATGTCTGGTTGTCCTCATTTTGTAATATTAGCAGTTAGTGAAGAACAATGACTAGATCCATTTTCTCATTATTTCTTTAGGGCTTGCAAAATAAAGATATTCTGATGTATTATTCCTTTATCATTTGTTACCTAGAATATTTCTGTAAAGGGAGATTTCCCTTTATCAACTTTTAATTTACCTTGAGGCACAGTCACTGCAGGTGTTACAGTCTAAGCAGGTATGTGACAGGATCCAATTTGCCTTTTCTGAACGAAAATCTAAAAGAACAACATAGCATAGAATAAACAAAGAACATTATTAAGGAGCTATTCCCCAAAACCAATATACTCTAAAGATTCACAGGTGAATTCTTCTAAGCCTTTCAGAAAGAGGTATCTTCAATGCTATGTAAACTGTTCCAGAGCATAGAGGAAGGAGAGCCTCCACTTATTTTCATGAAAGCAGTTTAACATTGATAGCAGATTACAAGAAAACACAGAATAGAAAACAAATCAATCTCACATAAATATTGGAGATACAACTATCCTAAGTAAAATAATAGTTTTAGGAATACACTTTAGTATACAGAAGTACATTAAGAAAATAGTATATTGCTGTAACTAATCTTTGGAGTTTATACCAGAAATTCAAGGATAGTTCAATTTTATAGAAGTCTACTAATGTAGGTTAATATCAATTATGTAATATTAATATTAATGTCATTATTAGTAGATCAAAAGTAAGAAAATCATGTTATTTTCTGTATAGATACTGAAAAGGCATTTGATAAAATTCAACATGTTTTCTTGATGTTTAAAAACTTCTTGATAAAATAGAAATAGGTAGATACTGGCTGGGCGCAGTGGCCCACGCCTGTAATCCTAGCACTCTGGGAGGCCAAGGCAGGAGGATTGCTTGAGCTCAGACAACCAGCCTGAGCAAGAGTGAGACCCTGTCTCTAATAAAAATAGAAAAAAAATTAGCCGGGTTTGGTGGGGTGCACCTGTAGTTCCAGCTACTCGGGAGGCTGAGGCAGCAGGATCGCTCTAAGAAAGAAATAAATAGGTAGATACTTCCTTAATGGGATAATATATATCAGGGAAAATGCCATCAGTATGCATCATGGTGAACAACTTGAAGCACTCCCAATAAATTCACGAGCAAGACAAGGATATCCTCTCCCACCAGTCTTGTTTAACATTACTCTAGCCACTACAATTTCACAAGAAATAGGAAGTATAAATATTAGAAAGAAAGACACAAAAGTACTATATCATTTACATATGATATAATTATACCCTTGAGAAACTAAAAAAAATAATTATTACAAATAAGATAATTTGGTAAAATAAATGGGTAAAAATTAAAATGTAAAAATTAATAGATTTCCTATATGACAGTGAGTTAGAAAAGATAGTTAAAGGAAAGATCCCATCTGCAAAAGTAGCAAAAAAGATAAAATATCTTGCAACACATACAGAAAGGAACATGCAAAATCTATATGAAAAAAATTGTAATGCTGCTGGGCACCTAAAACTAAACAAGAATAAATGGAAAGAGACACCATATCTCTGGAGAGGAAGACAGTATTTTAATAAAATCAGTTCTCCCTAAATTAATGTATACATTCAGAATGATTCCAATAAAAATAAAAATAGGTTCTTCCCCAAGTATATAGTGGCTAGAACATGATAGATACTTATTCTTAGCTTACATGAAGTCCAAAATAGATGGTCCTTTTTGGTGGGCCTCTCTCTCTCCCTTTTGTCTCCCTTTCTTTCTCTCCTCCCCCCCCCCCTCGCCTATTCAGATTTCTTTAATCTTGTGTCTCTGCTATTCCCAACACTTGGTTTCCAAGGTGACTGTGCTCATCTGCCTCAAGCTGGTAGAGGAACATGAACGATCAAGAATAGGAGGTGTCTACAGACCAGTCCTAGAAGTGATACACACCACTTCCACTCACGTTCTATTGGCTAGAATTCCATCATATGACCTCATTCAATTATAAGAAATGCTAGGCTATGTAGTCCATCTGGGTGCTGAGAAATAGAAGAATTAAGCTGAAGCACTCTTTGACATGGGAAAATTGACAGATTCTAAATTTCACATGAAAAGCATGCAAGAATAGCTGGGGAACATTATAAACAATTTTACGCAAATTTTGACAGCTTAGATGAAATGGCCAAGTTCCTTAAAAAAAGCAACTCTAGCAAAACTGACAAAAGAAGAAATAGAGAAACTAAATAGCCCCATGTCAAATAAATAAAATTTGTGATAAAAATCCTTCCTGCAAAGAAAACTCCAGTCTCAGAGGGTCTTTGCTGGTAAATTCTATCAAACATTTAAAGAAGAAATAATACCATTTCTACACAAACTCTTTAGGAAATAGGGGTTTTAAAAATCAGCAATTAGTTTTGATTTTTATCATGTATATAGAATAATGTGAGCACTTTCTAACTCATTTTATGAGACCAGCATAATCCTGATACTAAAATAGAATAAACATGTTACAAGAAAAGGAAATACCGATAAATATTCCCCATGAATAGGTGTAAAAGCTCTTAACAAAATATTAGCAAATTGAATCCAGCAATATAATAAAGGAATAATATATCATAACCAAGTGAGGTTTGTTCTAGAAGTGCAAGGTTGGTTTAACACTCAAATCAATTAATATAATTCACCATATTAATAAAATAAAGGAGAAAACCCACATGATTGTTTCAATAGATACAAAAAATCATTTGACAAAATGCAAAATCTATTCATAATAAAAACTGTCAGCAAACTAAAAATAGAACGGAATTTTCTCAATCTGATAAAGGGCATCTACAAAAAACCTACAGTTAATATCATGCTTAATGGTGAAACATTAAACCTCTTTTTCCTAAGTTCAGCAATGAGGCAAGAATGTTCACTTTCACCACTTCTATTTGGCATTGAACTGGAAGTTTTAGACAGTGCAAGAGCTAAGAAAAATAAATAAATGTCATAAATATTAGAAAGGAATAAGTTAAAATGTTAGAATTTGCAGATGATACATTATTTAAATAGAAACCCCTATGGAATCTATAAAGAATTACTAGAACTAATTTAGCAAGGTTGCAGGATATGAGGTGAGTTTATAAAAATCAATTTTATTTCTATATACTAGAAAAAACAGTTGGAAAGTGAAATTTTAAAATGCCACCTACATTTGTCATCAGAAAACATCAAATACTAGAAATAGCTAATAAAATATGTATAAATGTGTATCTAAAAACTACAAAATATGGCTAAGAGAAATTAAAGAAGATCTAAATGCATGGAGAGATTAAACCATGGATTGGAAGACTTGATATAGTTAAGATGTCTATTCTCACCAAAATGATTGTATATATTCAATACAATCCCTATCACAATCACAGTAGGCTCTTTTAAAGAAGTAGACAAGCTGATTCTAAAATTTACATGAGAATTTAAGAGTCTAGAATAGCTAAAACAATCTTGCAAATGAAGAAAAAGTTTGAAGAATGAATACTGCCTGACTTCACGACTTCCTATAAAGGAATGTGGTACCAATGTAAGTACACACAAATAGGGCAAAGGAACAGAACATAAAATTCAGAAATAGACCTCACATATATGGTCAATTGAGTTTCAACAAAGGCACCAAAACAATTCACTGGGGAAGGAACTTCTGTTTAAACAAATGGTGTTGGAACAATGTCTGTCCACATGGGAAAATACTAAACTTAGTCCTTATCTCACTGCAAACACAAACATTAATTTGATATGGATTGTAGACTAAATTAAAAAGCTGTAATCATAAAGCTTCAAGATGAAAACATAGGAGACTATTTTGGGGGCTTTGAGGTATGCAAAGATTTCTTGGAGGTCAGGACATAAAATAAGCATAAAAGAAAAAACGCGATAAATTAGACTTTGAAATTAAAAGCTTCTTCCATCAAAAGACATCACTGAGAAAATGAATAGGCAAGCAGACAAGCTACAGATTGGTAGGAAATATTTGCAAAACATACACATATTTATACATATGACAAATGATTGGTATCCAGGATATATAAAGAACTCCTACAACTCAATAATGAAAAAGGCAAATCTAATTTTTAAGATAGGCCAAAGATTTGAACAGACACTTCACAAAAGAAGTTATGCCAATGGCCAATAAATAAACAAAGAAGTGCTTAACACCATTAGTCATCAAGGAAATACAAATTAAACCACAATAAGATACAACCACACACCCACCAGAATGGTTAAAATTGAAAAAATTGACAACACCAAATATAAGTGAGGTTGTGTATCAGCTGGAATTCTTACATATTGTTGGTGGGAATATAAAATGGTACAACCATTTTGAACAAAGGTCTGATAGCTTCTTATAAGATGAACACACACCTACCCTCCAGCCTAGCAATTCCACCCAAGTGAAATGAAAAAAATATTAGTACATTCACAAAAAGATCTGTACAAGAATGTTCATAACTGCCTTATTCATAGTTGTCCAAAACTGGAAACAGTCAGGTGTTTGTTGACAGGACACTGGCTAAACAAACTCTGGAATCTGCATATAATGCAATACAGTGCAGCAATAAAAAGGAATAAGCTATGGATCCACATAACAACCTGGATGAAATTTTACAACAAGCAAAATGAATCTATGATTTAAAAACACAGACAAACCCTCACAGTTGTTGCCTCTGGGATGGTGGGAGTGGAGATTGGGAAGGAGCATAAGGGAATATTTTGGAACAATGGAAATGTTCTGTCTTGTTTTGAGTAGTTACATGTGTATATAATTGCCAAAACTTACCAAACTGAACGCTTAAAAGTCCATGCATTTTATCATATCTAAATTAGACCACATTAAAAACAAAAAGAATAGCTGGGAAGAAGGTAAAAGAAATAAAGAATCCAGAATTAGACACAAACACATATGAGAATTTAGTTTCATTTCCAATGAGTGGATAAAAATGGATTATTTAGTAATGATGTTGAGGTAACTGGAAAAAGTAGGTCAGAACCACATATCACTTCTTATACCCACATTAATTCTAGGTGGATCAAAGATTAAAAGACAAATAAATGAAGCCATGAAATTACTGAAGCAAACATGGGTACTTCTTTTGTTGTTCTTAGTTTGGAAACAGGACACGTTTCTCAAAATGATTCAAACCAGAAGCCATCAAAAAAAAAAAAAAAAAGATGAATATGGCCACACTAAAATTAACCACATCTGATTGGGGAAAAATACCATAAATAAAACTAAAAGAAAATGAATAAACTTATATAAAGAGAGACAACCTTTTTTTAATATTAATAACCCAAGAGAAAAATGGGCACAAGACATGGACAGATGGTTCACAGAAAGTATATGCAAATGGCTTCAAAACATATGAAAAGATGTTCACGCTCAATTACAGTAAAAAAATAACCAGTAAAAATGACATCATTACCATTTTCCCCTATTAGACAGCATAGATTAACATTTTTGATAATATCTTGTGTTGGTGAGAGTGTAGGGCAGTAAGCTCTCTCCTGCCTTGTTGAAGGGAGTATAAACTGATCAACTCTTGGGAAGACAATCTGGTGATATCTATCAAATATAAAACTGTACTCACCCTGTGACCTAGGCATTCAGCTTCCAGGAATTAATTCAACAGATACACTTCCACACGTCCAGAAAGATGAATGACAAAGATATCAGTGCAGCCTTGTCACAATGGCAAATAATAGCCACCAAGCGGAGGCTGGTTAAATAAATGACCATGTCTTGGTAGAATGGAATTCCTTGAGATTGCCTGAAGTACTCCAAAGCGGTTTAGTGTGGTCCTCAGAACACAGACTCTGGAGCCAGGATGCTACTTACTCACTGTGTGACCTTGGGCCAGTTCCTTAACCGAACCTCTCTGTGCCCCAGTTTTCTTATCTCTAAAATGGGATTGGTAATAATAATATTACCATAACAGAAGCAACAGCAATAGCAATAATAATGTCACCTACCTCAAAACATTGTGAAGATTAAATGAGTACAAACATCAGGCGTTTAGACCAGTGCCTGGTATATGGTATGTGTAGGCTAGAATTATTACCGACCTAAAACAATCTCCAAAACATATTAAATACAAAATAGCAACATGTGCTTCCAGTCATATAAAACTGGGGTATGCAGGATAGTTCCGCATATTTACGCTTGTATATGCATAAAATGTCTCTAGAAGGATACACTACAAACTACAAATTGCATCTGAGGAGCAACCAGGGGTGGGAGTCACAGTTCTCACTGAGTAACTTTTATACTTTTAAGTATTTTTTATTCAAAGTATATGTATTATTTATTCCAAAATATTAAAGTTCAAAAAGACATATTTTTATATGCCCTTGGGGGTTTTCTTTTCTGGGATACAGAACTCTTCTGTATCCTGATTACGGTGGTGGTTATACAAACTTATACATGTGTTAGAATTCATAGAACTGTACATCAAAAGAAAAAAGTAAATTTTACTGTATTTTTTTTAATTAAAAAAAGAAAGCCCCTTTGGCTCCAATGCATAATACAGAGCAGGCCTGGCGGACAGGAGACCAGTGAGGAGGTGATTGTATTTTGTGGGGAGAGAAAGTCTTAGAGCCTGTGGACAGAGCGACAGCAGTGGGAACAGAGAGGAGAGAATTCAGAACTGTACGGGGGAAATACTGTGATTCATTCTTTCATGAAGCACATACTGTATGCCAGGCACCGTCCATGCACTCTCTCCTCACGACAATCCCCAAGGATGGCAGTTATCATCATACCAAATTTCTAAATGAGATGAAAGTGACTTGTCCAAGGTGTAAGCAGCAGGGGATTTGAACCAGGCTTGTCGGATGCTAAAAACTGTGCTCGTTTTAGCACAGAGAGTTCCTTTTCCCATAATAAATTAGGTACAGGGGAGTCTGGGAAGGCTTCACGGAGGAGGTGACATTTGAACTGGGGTCTTGCTGAGTTTATCTAGGGCTTCTGTCCTGCACAATTCCAAGCAGTGCCATTCACAATGTGATCTCTGTGACTGGCTCCCCACGCAGTTGTACAGTACACAACCTGCACAACCATGGGCAGCAACTCTGAGTTTTTCACACAGAGATGGAAAAGGTGTATCCATTAGATATTGCTGTGTAACAAACCACCTCCCAAATGCAGTAGTTGGTTTAAAACAGTAAGCATTTGCAGGCCAGTGGGACAGTTCTGATCTCAGCTGGATTTGTCCCTGTACCTGAGTCAACTGGTGGGTCAGCTGTAGGATGATAACCATCCTGGTTTGCCTGGGACTGTCCTAGTGATAGTACTGAAAGACCTGTATCCCAGGAAACCCCACAATCCTGGGTAAACAGAGACAGCTGGTCACCCTAGTTGACTGGGGGCTCTCAGGTCTAGGTTGCCCCAGTTTGGGATGGCTGGGGCCTCCCTCCATGGGGTCTCTCTTCCTCCAGCAGCCTAGCCCAGGTCGTCCTCACAGCAGTGACAAGGGTCCAAGACAGCTAAAAGAAACATGCAAGGCCTCTTAAGGCTGAGGCTCAGAAACGGCCCATCATCACTCCTGCCACTTTCTGTTGGTCAAAGCAAGTCAAAAGGCCAGCCCAGATTGAGGGGTAGGAAGGTAGTCTCCCCTGTTGAAGGGAGGAACGGTGAAGTCACATGGCAAGGGACACGGATACGGGAGAGGGCAGAGAATTGGGGCCAATTCTGTAATTAATCTTTCCCAGAAGGGAAGTCCTGACTCTGGTGCAGCAATAAACACAGTGAGATCAGAGCTGCCCAGCTGTCCTGTAAGTGCTTATTGTTTTAAACCCACTCCTGCATCTGGGAGGTGGTTTATTACACAGCAAAGTCTGATTGACGCACCTTCCCCATCCCAGGTGATGTATGTGGGGAATGGCAGGATATCCAGTGCGGCTGGAGCGTGGCAGGGCTGCCAGAAGGTAGGGAGAGAGAATAATATGGCTGAGGCCAAGTGCTTTTCTAATCTCCTGGATTTGCAGAATGAGAACAGGTGAGGGACCACTATTCCTTTGTACAGGGGAGAAAGACTGGGGCCACACAGCCAGTCGGCACAGGCAGAGATGGGAACCAGGGCTTCCCTTGCTGGGCCCCGGGGGGCTTGAAGGTTCTTTGGCAGTCTCTTTACTTGAGGCCAAGAGGCCATCAACTACCCGCAAAAGAGTGGGAGGTGGGGCGGGCTGACAGACATGGGTGGGATTCCCCATGGCACCTGCACGTCTGCGTTTGTTTATTCCTTCAATTTGAATGATTGTTTTTTCCCTTCAAAAACTCCCCGGGGCTCCCTCTGTATCATTAGGTAGCAAATGGATTTGCAGGTATTTAATTAGGCTGGAAAATTATAGACAGCCAGAAGCCTTGACCAGTTTCCTCTTGCCTCCTGGGGAGGCCTCTCAGGCCAGGAAATCAGGCCAGTTCCAGAGAAAGGGCCTCCCTGCCAAGGTCCTGGCCAATCCCAGTGACCTGCCTCTAACCTGTTGTGAGTGACTTTGGACTAGTGGATTCCCTCTCTGTCCTGGGAAGGGATGAGTGGGTAAGATGCAGTGTGGTGGGATTTGCCACAGCAAGGAGCATCTGGTGTCCCAGTTTTGAGGCCTGGCGTGAGCAAGCTAATGGTGGCAGGACCCACAGGGACCTGTGCTGGGGACATTACTGCCCCCAACGTGGCTGAGGGGGGAGTTAATAGAGCGAGGCACCCCACCCATGGCAGTGAGGAGACAGAAGGGCACAGTCCTCTCTTGGGAAGGGCAGACGATGCTCTGTTTGACCAGCAAGCCCACTGTGTGCCCAGGGCTCACACACACCCTGCGCTGACCCACTGCCCCTTCCCCCACTCCTGGGAGGACACATCAGGTACCCCAGTGGACAGATGAGAAAACCGAGACTCCGGAGAGAAAGTGATGCGTCCCGTGTGACCACGGGCAGTCTGACTCTGGCTTCAGGCTCTTTCCAAAATCCACAAGTCCTCCCACCCCTGACTGCCAGGACTAGAAATGTCCATGAGCTTCCCTGGCCTCTGGCTTCTGGGTATTGGGCCGATGGGAGCCCCAAGGGTGTGAGGGGAGAGGGGCTAGTAACTCCCTGCTCCCGCCCTGCAGAGCCAGGCGGCTGCTCCAGGGAAGACCCCAAGCCCTCACCCCGGCCTTGCTCTCCAGGCCCCAGCGGTACCTGGTCCCCACAGTTGCCAGTCTCAGGGGTCTCACCACGCCATCACCTGTCCTTAAACTCACTTCTGTCACAACTCTGAGAGGGACCCTGGCAGACGCCCTCAGGAGGCTGCTCCCACCCCCAGGGAGCTCTGGGCCCCGTGGCCAAGGCTCATCCCGGGTGTGTGAGAACGCAGCAGCAGATCCTGATCCCGGCTGGGAGGGAAGTGACAGTGGTTCCCAGCAAAGCAGTTATCCCCCATCCGTGCCTGCAGATCTCCAGCGCTAGTGCTTATTTAACACTTTCCTTTCATCGACTTGCTTTTCTCTAAGAGCTTTTTTTTTTAAATTGAAGCTGGAGGTTTTTTATAATAAACTATTTTAGAACAGTGTTAGATTTACAGAAATACTGTGAGGATGGTTGAGACTGACTCACTTCTTAAACTTTATTTTAAAATGAAACATTTTGTTATTTCTGCAAATGGAAGGCCGGCACGACTTGCCTCAACTAGACCTTAATCTTAAAAATGAACAGTGAAAGCAAAACAATGTTATTAAATTTTCAAAATTGACATAAAAAATTAACAGCCTGATACAAGTCGTAATAAGTCTGATCGATTTACAAAGTGCCATCTGTGCAGAGTCGGCTGGGGTCTGTGTGTGTGTGTGTGTGTGTGTGTGTGTGTGTGTGTAGGTGTGAGAGGAGACAGGCCTAAACCCCTTCACAGTGCAGGGCCATCAGCAGGTGCCGTGTGACTTTCCCTCATTGCCCACGTTAACGACCCTGCTGAGAGCTGTCCCAGGAATGGGCCAACCATAGCACGGCCCGCATTTACACACCTGCCTTGTGTGGGGCACCATTTTGACAACTTACGTGCATGAACCCATCACAGCCTCTTAACAACCCGACGGGGTGATAGGTACTGTCATTACCTCCACTTTTTAGATGAAGAAACTGAGGCAGTTTAAGGAACTGGTTCAAGGCCACAGCCAGGAGCCAACCCAAGGCAGCTGGGCTCCAAAGCCTGTACTTTTAACTGCTATGTTCTGCTACCAAGAGCAGAAAAAAAGAGGATCTGTCTTTTAAAAGGAAATTCAAGGGGAATCACTTCAGTTTTATTTCCCCTGACCAACTTTGTACTCTGAAATATCTCAATTACATAGAGAAGTTGAAAGAGTAGAAAAACGAACACCCTATATATATCCTTCTCCAAGATTCAACAATTGTTAACATCTCTGTGTGTGTGTGTATTCTTCTGTTTCAAATTGAAAAAAACAGAGCCCTTTCTCCATGTATCCTTGGCAATCATACCAGGTTTGATGTGCTTGTTATCTTTTCTCTAAATACATTTTAAAATAAAGGCATTACTATGAAAATGAGGAGATGTTTGTCCATGTACCTCCTAAAATTACCCTGTGCATGCATGATGCACACTGGGAAAATCAAGCCCTAAAGCAGGCAAGATCTCCATGGATATCTATGGTCATTATCAACAAGGCTGCAAGCTGCCCAAACCCCCAGCTCCCTCTGTTGGCAGGGCACAGGGGGCCATATGGGGAAGATACTGCTGGGGTCAGTGTGGGGGAGGCAGGCGGATCCTGGGGGTTCACCTCTTAGATGGGGACGAGGGCAGTGGAGAGGATGTGGGGCAGTGCAGACCATGGGCCTTTGCACTGCTGTTCCCTATGCCTGGATGCTCTTCCTGCATGTTCAGAGGCTCTTTTCCCTCCCTCCCTCCTTCCTTCCACTTGAGTGTCTGCTCAGATGTTCCCTCTCAGAGAACCCTTGCTGGCCCCCCACTCCAATTCATTTTTATTCAGAGAATTTCAAACCAGGACACTGTTTTGTACACTGGTCTGTAAAGTCCCCAAGGGCAGGGACACTTGTCTTTACTCAGCACTATACCTGTACCTGGCACAAAGCCTGATACCAGCATGTGCCAGCGATAGATGCTTATGGAACAAGCAGATGAATGAATGAATCAGTTGCCTGGGGTTCCGATTCAGACACTAGGCCTAGTGTCAGGGGCATCCAGCCTCTACTTGCATGCCTCCTGTGATGGGGAACTCAGTCTCTCCGTTCCTGAAAGATGACTACATTTGGTTTTTTTTCCCCACACT
Source organism: Daubentonia madagascariensis (assembly GCA_023783475.1). Taxonomy (NCBI): domain Eukaryota; kingdom Metazoa; phylum Chordata; class Mammalia; order Primates; family Daubentoniidae; genus Daubentonia; species Daubentonia madagascariensis. The sequence goes on from JAKFHU010001129.1 coordinate 5,742,846, forward strand.
TTTTCCATAGGCGTGACTTTTAATGCCCCTCCAAAAACTGAGATTTATGTTTATTTCGAACAATAATGTAACTCCCTGAGGAACTGAGAGGGAGTTCGTGCTCATTACAGGGTGGCTGCCAGGGACTCAGTAAGGGCAAGGACCCGCCATCTCCCTTGGCCCCTGTTATGCATATCTCTGAGCAGGAGGCCACCTTCCCACCAGACTCTGGGCCCATGAGGTCCTCACTCCTGCTCCCCCAGTTTACTCCTCCCTCTACCCTCCCCACTGACGGGGAGCAGGGAACATTCTCCTCTCGGCTGGGAGGTCTTGTTGACAAAATCCTGAGCTGGACATGGCAGTGGGGAGTGATCCAGCTAAGCCGCAGCAGTCCTGGGTTCACTGCCACAGACTCACTGTGTAACCTTGGGCCTCACCTTCCATACCTGCAAAATGGGGACAGTGAGCTTGCTCTAGGCCCAGGGATAAGGAACTATTCTAGGTCAGATTGCCATGCCCTGGGGGCCTTCTGCAAATAGCTGCCGAACCACCCCAGCCCCTGGGGCCTTGGGCATAAATCAGCAGCAGAGAAATACCTCAGGGCCAAGTTTGTCTGAGCACAGGCAGAATTACAGAGGAAGCCAGGCCAGGGGCCCCGCAGCAGCCTAATTCTGAGCTGTCAGAGTGATTCATAGGACAAATTAAGTACATAAATAAAATAAGAGTGGGCTGTGGCAACTTGGCCACAAACCACACTCCTTGGGCAACCTTTGCTGGGGGCAGGGGAGCCCCTTGGAAGACCCAGCCCCGCATCCTCCACGTCTACCTGCCCTTTCCACAGGCCATGCAAAGGCTAGTCACTAGGCCTTTGCTTGGCCATGTTCCTGCCTGACGGGCTCTTCCTGACTGGCTCCAGGCACAATGACCTGCCACCTGCTGCCCAAGCCTTGGCAGCTCCTGATCCAGGAGAATGGGGCCTGGTGGGCAGTAGGCTCCTGTGTGAAGTCGCTGGGCCAGTAGTCTAATTCCAAGCCACCGTCTAGGGAAGGCGTTACCCTTACCCCACTAGGCACCCTTTACTGGAGGATTACTCCCGCCTCAAACACCTCCCTCTCTTGGGCTCACACCGGTAGGAAACACCCTCTGCCCATCCTTCAAGTCATGATTGCGACACTCCCCTGGAAGCCCGTGCTCGCCCACAAACCCCATTCCCCCTGTCTCCCAGTGCCGTTTCTTCCGTTTATGGCAGGAATCCTGGGCTGGCACCCAAACCCTCCCTTCCCACCCTGTTCAACTCCGCATTCCTGCTTGCTCATCTCCTGCCATTCCTGCTTTAGTTGTGGCACAGTCCTTATTGCAATCATAGAAGTCCACTTGCATGTACTGATGTGTTTATTATCGGCTTGCGCTAAAAGTGCTAGCAGCATCAGGTTCGCTGTGTCATCAGAGAGGTGGACACACAGCCCAAATTAAAGGGCAAAAAGGCAAGGGCAAGCTGGAGGGGGGTGGAGGGGTAATGAGGAAGACAAGGACATCGGGTTTAGACAACGTAGCTGGGAGGGAGGAGCATGAGCGGAGCCAGGAGCCCAGGCCGTCTAGGGGCTGAGTGGCTGTGGGCAGTGGGAGGGGGAGTGGACAACCTCGTAGCCCAGGCTTCTCCTGCCCAGCCCCGAGGCCAGCCAGCAGTCTGCTGGGGAAGCTTCACCCCAAAGGGCTGCTCCAGGAGGCTGGAGAGCTGAAGGCTCCAGCCTGGCACCACCTCCTCAGGACTCCAGGATACACGGCACCTTCTGTTAAAAGCAGGAAATTGGAGCCAGCATTTGCCCATCTTGTGTCTGCCATGCTGAGTGTGGAACAGTGAACCAAACCAGTGGGGAAGTTCAGCTGAAACCAAGTGCCTGGCCCCTGGAGGTTTGGGTGTGCAGCCCCACAGGAGAAGGGGCCTGGCACTGGCTGAGTACCTACTATGTGCCAGGCATGTGATGGGTGTGTTTGTATGCATTCAATCCTTACAAACAGCAGGGCAGCTATTACCTCCAGTTTACAGATAGGGAAACTGAGACTCACGGAGGCTAAGTAACTTGTTGGGGTCAAACAGTGGCAGAGCTCTTTCCACTCTACTGTGTTGCCTTCAGAAAGGAGGCTAGGCAGAAGGCCCAGGGCAGGGTGGGCCAGGCCAGGGATCAACTCCCAGGAGTCAGAGTTTTGCCCAATACAGCAGGTCCTCGAATAACATCATGCCATTTGACATGCTTTCGTTATAATGTTGATAAGAAAAAAAAAATCAATCCTGGGGCCACCATCTGTGTGGCGTTTGCACATTCTCCCCGTGTCTGTGTGGGTTCCTCTGGGTACTCCAGTTTCCTCCCACATCTCAAAGACGTGCCTGTTAGGTGAATTGGCTTGTCTAAATCATTCCAGAGTGAGTGAGTGTAGGTGTGTGTGTGAGTATGCCCTGCAATGGAACGGCGTCCTGTCCAGGTGTGGTTCCCGCCTTGAGCCCTGAGCTGCTGGGATAGGCTCCGGCTACCTGCAACCCTAAACTGGGGTAAACGATGATCTTACCTGTTTTTATCAATCTTTCCTAAATGTACGTGTCACTCACATGTATTTCAATGTTTAATATTAGAAGGGTTTGGGGTCTTTATTTAGAAGTGTGGTAGTGTTTTTGTGACCAGAAATATGACATAGGAACTTAACTCTTCTTTATAACAATTAGCCTATGGTAAAATTGGTTTACTTATATGTCGTTTCACTTTAAGTCTTAGTTTCCAAGAACCTACTGATGACGTCAAGTGAGGACTTACCATACAGAAAAGACACGTGGGATAGTCACAGCAGCTCTAGCAGTGGGGGGTTTGGCGGGGTGGGGTGTGTGATGTGCAATCAGAGGCCAAGAGAATGCTTGTGTGCGGCTCTGTGGTGGGGAGGGGTGGGCTGAGTTGTCTTCTGGGATCCCTTCCAGCTGGGGGATGAATTGTTCAGTGCATCTCACAGTGTAGGAGGGTCCCAGCCAAGGGGCAGCCTTAGCCTTGGCCCTGCTCCAGGCCCCCTAAAACCCTCTTCCCAGGAGCAGTGTCCCCCTCCTTAGGCTGGGCCTGACACTCTGCAGAGCCAGAGGGCTGCCATGTCCACAACTCTGTATCACTGGGACCATCAACCCTGCAACACAGATGGGAAAACTGAGGCCCAGAGTACAAATGGGACTGGCCCAAGTCATATCTGTGCCATAGGAGAATTGAATCAAATATTATCCAGTGGTGTGCAAGGGCTTTGGCAACGGTCTGATCAGCTGGGTCCAGCCCTGCCCTGGCCACCGAGATCACTTGACTGCTGGACATACCCCTGGTAGTAGTCAGAGCTTCTCAGGGAAGCAGGAAGCTGGAATTTCTATAATTTCCCATTGCTGTCCCCAGGCCTGCCCTTGGGAACTCTGCAAACACCAGCACAGGTGTGCAAGCAGGAAGTGTGGGCGGGGCATTAGCATGTCATTTCTCAACACGAGGTGAGCAGGCTGAGGGTTGGGCTGCCTGTCCTAAAACTCCTTCCCCATGGCCAGGGGTTCCACAATCACTGCAGTATCCCTGAGTCTCAGTGGCATCTCTCAGGAGGCTGGTCCCCACTGGAGGGCTAACGACCTGAATCTACTGATTCTGCATGGTTTGGACCTGGTGAAGGGGCCATGGAGGCCTAGTTCTGCATCCCAGCTCTGCCTCTTACTAGCAATGTGACACGGGGCAGGCTCACTCACATCTCTGGGCCTTGATTTCCCAGAGGGTTCAAACATGCCATGGGCAGGATATAGCCTGCACAGTAGTTTGTTTTAATCAAGTTGGTTAAAACAGTTTAATTAAATTGATTTATTTATTCAAACATTTAAAAGATAAAAGACCAGGACATATCACACAAAAAAATCTAGAATCTTCTGGATCTTTAGCTTTTCTTGAAAAGCCAGAATATGTGGTCTCCCTGGGTCCCCATCCCTGCCAGGCGACAACCCACTAGAGCGAGTCTTACTCCCCAGTCCCTGCAGACCATGCAGCCCCCGGAGGACAGTGGGCTTTCTGCCCCGAGTCGAGCTGGGAGCCCCCAGCCTGTTGTCTCAGAGCACATGGCCCACGCCTGGTTCTTGGACGGATGCTGGCTGGCTGGATGAATGAACGCAGCAAAAATTATAATAATCATGCCTGCTCCTCATCCCCCACTTTCCCAGAGCAGCGTGAGGAGCTCCTGGTGTTTTGAAAACTTGGAAGTACCAGGAATAATAACAATAAACAGGTATGTAGCACTTACCAGGTGCCCAACCCTATTCAAAGCAATTTTCTTCCATTATCTCATTTGTCCCTTGCCATGGCCATAGGTGATGGGACCTTTTCCATCCTGGGGAACAATATGCCACTTACAAGGCTGGTGGGAGTATTAATTAATGCAGGTAGAGTGCCTAGAAAAGAGCCTGGCACACAGCAGGTGCTCAATAAGTGCTAGCCATTGATGCACAAGTCAGGTACTTTTACCAGCAGTGAGCTCTTGTGGTGCCCAGGGGAGGCCACGGAAGCTGGGAGAGGTTGAGAGACACACCCAAGGTCACAGAGCAATTGGCGGGGAACAAACAGACAGGGAAACATGAGACTCTTGCCCTGGGGGTGCCCACCAGGGAGCTGGCTCTGGTGAGGTGGCTCAGTTCAGAAGTGGGCCTCTGGGTAGAGCAGAGGGCTGGGCCATGGGAACGTCATTCTGGTCCTCGTTGGGCTCTGGGTGTCCTCTATTCCCTCCAAGCTCTGCAGCTGGTGTCTAGAGGCTGCAGCCTCGAAACCTAAACCCAATGCCCTCCATCCTGCTGCCCCACCAGCAGGCCCTCTCGGTTCAGCAACTCACCATACAGATGGGGAAACCAAGGCCCAGGGGAGAGGCAACAGGGCTTCAGGCCAGACCCTCCACGTTCTGGTCCCAGCCCTACTCCTCACTAGCTCTGAGACCCTGGCTGTGCCTCTTAACCACTCTGATTCTCCAGTCCTCACCTTTTACGGCCTGTCAGAAGTGTCTGCCCTGTGCCAGGAGTGCCTAGGGCCCTGGAACACTGGGCCTTTCATGGATCATTCCATTCATTCCTGACAACAACCTCATTTCATGCATGGGGAGACCAAAGCCCAGGGAGGGGAAGCAACTTCCAGAGTTCACACAGCTGAGGGCAGATTCAGAGTCAGGATTTAGACACAAGTATGGGTGAACACAAAGCCTATGTTCTTGAAATGAAGTAAATAATGTGGGCCTCACATGGTCGATGTGAGAATGTAACAAGATAATAAGTAATAAACCAGTAGCCAATGCTTCCATCCTCTTTATCTACTGGGCCAGGTGCTATTCTAAGCATTTTAAACATATTAACTCATTTAACCCACACATCAACACTATTAACAGGCATCAGTGCTACTATTATCACCCCCTATTATAGATCAGAAAACTTTGGCACAGGCCGGGTACGGTGGCTCATGCCTGTAATCCTAGCACTCTGGGAGGCCGAGGTGGGAGGACCGCTTAAGGTCAGGAGTTCGAGACCAGCCTGAGCAATGCTGAGATGCCATCTCTACCAAAAATAGAAAAATTAGCCAGGTGTGGTGCCACACACCTGTAGTCCCAGCTACTCGGGAGGCTGAAGCAGGAGGATCACTTGAACCCAGGAGTTTGAGGTTGCAGTGAGCTATGATGACACCACTGCACTCTGGCTGGCGCAAGACTCAGCACTCTTGCTGAGCGAGACTAGGTCTCAAAAAAAATACAATAATAAAATTTAAAAAAGAAATAGAAAGAAAACTGTGGCACAGAGAGTTTAGGTAACTTGCCCAAGCTCGCAAACTAGTGCGTGGTGGGCTTGGGATTTGAATCCAAGCCTTCCACCTCCCTTGCTTCGACCCGCTCCACCACGAGCATTAGCCTGATGGTGTGTGCTGGATCTGACACCCCCACGGGCATTCCTCACACTTCCAGCATAACGATGTCAGCACCAGAGCCAGCAACTGGGACACAGGTTGCAGGGATTCCTGTCCTGACAGCACAGGCCATGACCCTGGGACAGAGAATTAACAGCCTGAGAACAATGCAGGAGTGCGCCATCCATCTCCCTAGAAACCTGAGGCAGGGCTGGCCCAGCTGATGCAGGGGGAACAGAGTGTCAGCACCTGTTCTCCAGCCTCACGTGGGCACTTCCCTCCCTCTCAGTTTCCCAACCTAGACCTGGGATCCCACAGCAGCCTCCAGGGGGCCATGATCACACTTTGCCTTCTCCTGTCCTATGTCCCGCCCCCCCCAGTTCCTCTTAAGTGAGGAGACTTCTATAATCCTGCTTCAATGTGTGCTTTCCAACTTCTAGACCTTTTCTCCCTCTGCCTGAAGACTTCCATCTCCCTGTAGGCGGAGTTTGTCACCCTTCCTCTGGAGCTCCACGGCCCCCATGGCCTCTGTCATGCCCCCATAACACACCACTGGGATTGTCTCAACTCCTGGACTGTGTAAATAGTAGTGCTACGCAAACATACAAACCCCTCCAAACGCACAGCAACACACTTAGAAACATGCAACCACACAGAAATATACCATAACTCTCTTCTCCTAGGGTGTACTCAGACGCTCAAAGGTTCAATTCCACAAAGGCACAGGCACACACATATGACCTCCTCAGCAGGACATCCATGTACACCCTTATATTCAAGTAAGTAACAAGGTAACATCTGTGAGTTTACACACACACACACACACACACATTCACAGCATACTTTCGCACACACAGATACAGCTACCCACACAAAATCACATGCAGAAATAGCCCTCTCCACACACGAATATACACACAAATGTACAACCATGCAGAAACATGCAACACCATCCAAGAGTGGTCTCACACACAGAGGTGCCATCTGGTGTCTTTGCTGGAGTCAGTTCCAGGGTGGGCTGGTCCGGCTCTGGCCTGAGGCTGAGAAGGCGTCTCCTGGAGACAGGCTGGGAGGCCCCAGAGATAGGGCCTGGGAAACCAGGCCACCCCCTCCCGCTGGAGCTTGTTCCTGGAGGGGAAGATAAATGATGTGTCTACTGGGTTCTTGACAGGAGGATGGTCCTCAAGGGGGAGGGGCTTCCTGGGCTGACTGCTGGCTCCCATTTTCTTCTTGCCACTTGTGCTTTCAGGCCACCCCGGGCCTAGCAAACCCCTGCCCCCAGGCCATTGCTCTGGCACCCTTGGAGGCCTCTGTCCCTAAGAGCCAGTGTTTTCCAGCATTTGCTGAGCACAGGGCCAGACCCAGGGAGAACTTGCTCCCCATGCACCTCCCAGGTGTCACCCTAGTCCCAGCGCTGACAGCACTGACCCGCAGCCCACAACATGCTCCACTTCAGGTACTAGTCTGGTGATCCTCTTGACACCTCCAACAGGTAGGGATGATTCTGCCCATTTTAAAAGTGTGAAAACAGAGAATCAGAGACGTGAAGGGAATTGCCTGAAGGGACCCAGCCTCCTTGAGGAGGCTCCTGGCCCAGAGCCCCCAGGCTGGGGCTGGGTCTCCCTCAGCCCTCACCACGCCTGGAGAGGCTGCAGGAGCAGGGCACCCCCGGGCAGTGCAGAGTCTTTCCTTGGTCCAGGGAGGCAGCAGGATGGATGTTGCTGGAGACAGCCCAGCTTTTCTGGCTCTGGGAAGCCATCTCCTTAACATTCAGGAGAGGAGTCCTGGTCTGAAAGCCATAGACACTGGCAGAATAACAGTGGCTGCTGTTACCTGCACCCCCAATCACACCTCTGGGTCCTAACAAGCTGTGGCCGGGTTTCCAGGTAGAGGCGGTGTCCCTGGAAGGTTCCCGCGGGCCCCAGGCTCTGGAAGGCCTGCCCTAAAGGAAGGAGTGTGACCTCAGGCTATCCTGGGCACTGCAAGAGAACGGGCCAGAGCTGGCACCAAGGGTTTAAGAGATTACGACAAGAAAATCTTCAAACTAAGAAACTTCCATGCGAGCTGATTGCCTTTATGAATTAGGCAAGACAGCCGTGAGCAGACAGAGCTCAGGTTTACAAGAAGCATGAAACTGCTCCTGGCCTGACCCCCGCTGGGCCCTGGGCTCTTCCCCTGGGACCCTGAGGAACACTTCTCCTGGGACTCTGTGAAGGAGGTTGGACAAATCCTGCCCATCTCGGGGCCTCAGCCTCTCTGGCCTCTGGACTTGAGTGGAGATTCTCAAACTATGTTCCCCATTTTGGGAGAGGGCTTAATGGGGTGCTGCCAGCAATAGGGTCTGGAATTCCCCTTCACCCTTCAACAAAAGCACTCCGTGTGACTGCCCGCTCACTGGTCTTATTTCTTCTTCCTGGACCCAGAGGAAGACTGCATTTCCCAGCCTAACTTGCCGAGGTGACCAAGGCTGTGTACCTGGGTTCTGACAGAAGGAGTATGGTCAGAAGAGATGTACACTAATCTCGGGCCTAGCCTTAAACCCTACAGTGACACTCCTTGCTCTTTCCTTTGCCTCCCATGATGACAGTGTATTGAAGAGAGCAGTACTATAAGATAGAACTTAATCCCCGAGTCACCATATGGAGGAGATGCTCAGGAAAGCCACTAACCCACATAGTGTTTGTGTGAATGAGAAATAAACTTTCATTGTGTTGCTCCATTGAGATTTCAGGGCTTATTTGTTACTTCAGCATGGCTTAGACTAGCCTGACTAATAAACTCCTGTTTAATGAATTTTATATTTGGAGGTTTCACATAAAATTTTATTTGAAGAAAGAGCTCTGTGACTAAAATCTCATATCCAAGATGTCTTCCCTCAGGGTCTCCCAGCTCTGCTATCCTGGAATTCTGTATTCAGAAAGAACATGGCAGTGGAAGTCAGGAGTCTTGAGTGTGATCATACATCCTGGCTGTGTGACTTTGGGCAGGCTTCACGCTTTTCTGAGCCTTAGTGTCCTTACCTGTGAAGTGGAGGTGATGATGCTTCACCCGCAGGGGGATGTGAGGATCAGTGAGGACCCATGGACTGTCGAGGTGGGCAGTGCTGCACCAGGGCTACACATGCCATTTGCCACACTCACCAGGCAAGGGCAGGGAAAGAGACCTCAAGGCTTTATTTCTAAGTGGGGTAACTGGAAGTCACAACATTTCTTTTATTCATTCATTTGGCACATATTTATTGAGTCACTGTTCTAGGAGTGGAGGATGCAGCAGTAAACACACCAAAATCCTTGCATCCGAGTGTGTCTACCAGTGAGGACACATCCGGCCCTGGGTTACTGGGGCCCCAAGGCCAGTCTCTGTCGTCAAATCTTCCTGTCCTCTCTCCAGTTTCTTCTCTCTCAGGTATAGTCTCCTCCGTTTTGGAGGAGAGGGGATGGTGTCATCTCCCATGACAATGATGGCTCACGTTCATTGAGTACTTACTATGTGCCAGGCTCTCCATGATTCTGTGAGCCCCTGTGAGGTACTTTCCTCATGCTCATTTGTACAGAGTGGAAGCTGGATGCATGGAGACATTGAGCTGCCTGCCCAAAGTTACACAGGCAGGACACGAGGTAAGGCTGGGATTTGAGCCCAGGGAATCCTGCACCAGCACCTGCACACAGACCACAGAGCTCTTCTGCCACTCCCAGCTCTACAGTGGTGTGGCTGGTGTGGGGTTGCAGGACAGGGAAAGGATGCTGTCAGGGGAGTGGACTTCCAGGACCAAGCAGAATAGTAAGATTTCTCTGTTGCTTTGTCTCCTTCTGTCTCTCTGACTCTCTCCCCAATTTCCTTCTTACCACATTTGATATGACTCGCCTGGCCTGACAGTTCTCCTTGCTTCACTTTAATTCTTTCTGTGCCTCCTCACTGCCTTCAGGATATAGTCCAGGACCCTGGGCTTGACATTCAAGGCCCCAGGAAGTGTCCTTTCCAGCCCCACTGCTGCCACGTGCTGCCCTGGGCCCTGTGCTCTGCTTGGATTGAACTGTGTGGGCTGCATCCCCAGGCCCAGCCTGCACTTTTTCATGCTGTGGCTGTCTCCATGCTGTTCTCTCTACCTAAGAGAGAACATTCCCCATTTGTCCCACCCGGCTCACTCCCACTGGACTTTCAAAACTCAGCTCCAGGCAGCCTTCCCTGAGCCCCTGGATCAGGCTAAGTCTTCTCCTCTGCGATGCTACAGCCTGGGCTGTGCCACAGCCCTGATCCACTGCGTTGTCACAGTCTCCATCTCTGCTTGACCCTCGACAGCTGGGTCCTGGATGTCGCCCAGCACAGGGCCTGGCACAGAGGGGATGTCAGAGACCTTGTGTGGACCTGGGCCCCTTGGAGAGATGGCCCCACATAGCGTGACCGTGAAGGAGAGGAGATGGTGGAGCCTGGGGCTGGTGGAGTGTGGAGACCGGGGAATAGGGAGGTCGGAGTGGCCAGAGGGGGTCTGGGGACTGGGCTCCCCAAGTCTTGTTTCATCTAAGGCCCCAAGGACAGTTACCCAGCCTGGTTCAGAAGGATGCTAGGGCCAAACCACAAACATCCTGTGAGACCATGGCCAGGCTGTGGCCCCAGCATTAAAAACAATATATATTATGTAATAGCAGATACATACAAAAGAGAAGTATGTTACACTTTATAAGAAATGGATAGGCTAGTCGTATCATTTATTATCCACATCAGCACCTCTCTGAGAAAGAAAAGGATGGCAATGGATAATTATACTGGGACAACAGATATAAGCCAAGGTTGTTCTGGGAACACCGGATGTATAGCCACCTTGCATATGAAGCATAATAATAGTGAACACCTTTGAACCCAACTTAAATATGAGAGTGTGACTAATACTGTGGTCTTCTTCCTTATCCCATCCCCTGCCTTCCCTATAGAAATAACCTCTATCCTGAATTTTGTGTGATTCATTTTTCTCAGTTAAAAAACAAACTTGTCTCACATACATATGAGAAATAAACAATATTGTTTATTTTTGCTTGTTTTTGAGCCTGACAAATGTTGGATCGTGTTGTATGTAGTCTTCTGCAACAAAGCCTTTCTCACTCAGCATTTTGTTTCTAAGATTCCTTCACATAGTTGGCTGCAGCTATGTTTGATTCATTTTCATTGCTTTATAGGATTTCATTACATGGAGATGCCACAATTAATTCATTTTCCTGTTGAGGGCATTAGGATGGTTTCAGGTTTTTGCCATTGTAAACAGCACCGCCATGAATATCCTTGTATGTGTCTCCAGGTGCTTGTATGCAAAAGTTTCTCTAGGGTTCACACTTAGAAATGTGATGATATAATAATGAAATCACAATAAAGTCACAATATTCCAAAGTGGTTGCAGCAATTTACACTGCATTAGGAGTATCTAAGAATTCCTGTTGATTCCCACCTCACCAGTTCTTGCTGCTGTCAGACTCCCTTTCTATGGAAAATCTCCCTGTAGTCTTAATATGTATTGCCTGATTTCTATAAGGTTGAGCATCTTTTCTTCACGTTTATTTTCCATTCGTATTTCTTCTGCTGGGAAATGCTGTGTATATCTTTTGCTCCTTTTTAATTGAATTATTTATCTTCTTATACATTTTTAAGAGTTCTTTACGTATTCTGGGTAATACTTTCGTTATTTGTGCTATAATATGTTCTTCCATTTTGTGGCTAATCTTTTCAACAATTATTAAAAGAAAAAAAATTAGCTTGGAGGAAGCAGAGACTAGGCATGGTGAGAAACCAACATTACTAACATCTTCAAAGAAATAAGAGAAAACATTGCATCCATGAAAGAAGAACAAAACACTATAAAAAAGGAATAGTCAAAGAACAAACAAAAAGATCTTGGAAATATGATGAGAAAAATTTTTAAAAACAGCAAAAAACTCTGGAGTGTTAAAGAAATTTTCCAGAATGGAGAACAAAAATAAAAGAAATATAGAGGACCAGTCCAGGAGGGCCAGTATTTGAATAATTAAGGAGTTCCATAAAGAAAAAATTCTTTAAAATCATTATAGAGGTAGTTCTAGAAAATTTTCTCCAAATTGAAGATGATGAGTTTCAATCTGTGAGGACCCACTGTGTGCCCAGAACAATCAATGGAAATAGATTCACTTGAAGATACACTAAGGAAATGAAAACCTAGAAGCTTCCAGACAGAAAGAATAGGATTGTTATGAAAGATTGGGAAACAGAGTAGCCTTTGACTTTTCAACAGGAACTAGAAGATGATAGAGCAAGCGTTCAAAAGTCACATGGAAAATTATTTCCAACTTAGAATTCTATATTTACTCAAAATATCAATTAAATGTGAGGCACTTTTAGAAATGCAAGGTCTTAAAAAATATACGTCAAATATCTCCTTTTGGAAAGCTATATGTAGCTATATGTAGATGTTTCCCCAAATAAAGTAGTGAATCTGGAAAAAGGAAGGCATGGGATCCAGGAAGCAAGGGATTCAACCCAGGAGAAAAGTTCAGAACAGCCTCCAGATGATGTGAAGGGAGATCCCGCAATGAGAGCTGAGCAGCTGGCCTTGGCATCAACCAGTCTAGGATGCAGCAGTCAGAAATCTGCAGGAACTTCTTCAAGAGGAGTGTGTTGGTAGAATACAGTAGTGCCCCCTTATCTGAGGGAGATACATTCCAAGACCCCCAGTGGATGCCTGAAACCTTAGATTGTACCAAACCCAACTGCCATCAAACAGAACATGTCTGTTCATGCCTTCTACCCACAAATTTAATGCCATTTCCATTTTAACTAAGCACTTACCATGCACTGTGGCCATAACTTGCAGTGTGAGGTACAACAGCAAAACTAGCATGGATGTCTTTTTCCTTCTTCACAATTTCATGGATAGAAGATTCAATCTTATTGTAGATTTTAGCAACCTCAACATGTGATTTTTTTTCCTTTCCTGATTAAATAGAGAACTTTCGCCTTTTCACTTAAAGGAAGCACTTGACAGCTTTCCTTGGCATATCCAAATTGCCAGCATCACTCTTCTTGCTCTTTGGGACCGTTATGAAGTAAAATAAGGGTTACCTGAACTCAAGCACTGCAATATCAAGACAACTGATCTGATAAGCAAGAGGGAGACTATATGACTAACCCGCGGTAGTGTCTACAGTGCCAGAGAAGGGATGATTCACATCCTTGGCAGGACAGAGCCAGATAGCGTGAGATTTCATCATGCTACTCAGAATGATGTGCAATTTAAAACTTATGAATTGTTTATTTCCGGAATTTTCCATTTAATATTTTTGGACTGCAGTTGGCCATGGGTAACTGAAACCATGGAAAGTGAAACCATGAATAAGGGGGAACTGCGGTACTGAACGTGGCTGATCGTATTAAGAGGAGATTTACACAAATGAGGGAGGGTTTGGAGAGGAAAAGGGATGAATACCTACAAAACTAAACAAGAAATAAAACGATAAACCAAAAAATAGCAATTATTAATTCCAGGGAAAATGCAAAGTTGTGCAGAAAAAAATAATAATCAAGGCACATTGTGAATAGCATTTATTTTGTTATGAGTACATGGAAATCTTTTCAGGATATGACATCAAAAGCATAGGCAACAAGAGAAAAAATAGATAAATTAGACTGCATCAAAATTTTAAAATGTTGTGTATGAAAGGATACAATCAATAGAGTGAAAAGGCTACCCATGAAATGGGAGAAAATATTTGCAAATCATATATCTGATAAGGGATTAATACCTAGAATATATAAGAATTCCTACAACTCAACAACAAAAAAATTAAATAACCCAATTAAAAAATGGGCAAAGAACTTTAATAGACATTTCTCCAAAGAAGATATATAAATGGCCAATAAGCACATGAAAAAATACTCAACATCACTAATCAAGGAAATTAAAACCACAATGGAAAAAAACCCTCACACCCATTTGAATAGCTGTTATATTAAAAGCAAATAAACAAAAAACCCCAGAAAATAACAAGTGTTGGCCAGGATGTGGAAAAATTGGAACTTTTATGCACTGTTGGTGGGAATGTAAAATGGTACTAGATTTACAATATGGTCCAGCAATTCCACTTCTGGGTATATTCAAAAGAATTGAAAGCAGGGACTTGAAGAGATATCTGTATACTCATGTTTACAGCAGCATTATTCATAATAGCTAAAAAATGGAACCAACCCAAGTGTCCATTAACGGATGAATGAAGAAACAAAATATGGAACATCCATACAACGAAATGTTACCCTTAAAAGGAAGGAAATTCTGACACGTGCTACATGGATGAACCTTGAAGACATTATGCTAAGTCAAATAAGCCAGTCACAAAAGGAAAAATACTGTATGATTCCACTTATACGAGGTACCTAGAGTAGTGGAATTCACCGAGACAGAAAGTAGAATGGTGGTTGTCAGGGGCTGGGGGGAGGAAGGAATGGGGAGTTATTGTTTAATGGATACAGAGTTTTGCAAGATAAAAAGTTCTGGATGGATGTTGGTGATGCTTGCACAACAATGTGAATGTACTTAATGCCATGAAACTCACTTAAAAATGGTTAAGATGGTAAATTTTATATTATATGTATTTTACCACAATTAAAAAAAAAACGTTTCAAATCACATAATCCCAATCATCTTGGAAGGATGGGAGGGAGTTGACTCAGAGTGAGTGTGTGTCTGCACGTGTGCATGTGTTTGGGGGTGTCGAGAGTGTGAGAGAGCTAAATCCTCATCTTCATGGCGGGAAGTCAAAAGACAGTGCCTAAAATGGAAAGATCAGGAAATAGAAGGAAGTGTGTTATTTAACGATATGGAGGTAAATACCAAAAGAATCAGCTGGAAGATCTGACAGTGGTGCTCTGGTGAGAGGGGAATGGAAGTGGGGAGTGAACAACTTGAGTTTTTTGTAACAAGCTTTGCAGAACAATTTGATTCTTTAAACTAAACGAACGTAAAACTTTGATTTAAAAAATGAGCACTAACCCAAAATAAAAGCAAACAGGAAATTGCTGAGCCTGTCCTCGAAGGCCCTGTGACCCAGGCAATGGGCACCCAGGGCCTGGGCCTTCTCCAGGTCATAGGAAGACCTGTCATTATGACTCCTGCCCTCCATTTTTTCTTGGAATAAACCGGGGTAGGGGGAGGGACCCTTAGAGGACACATCTGCATGAACACAGACCCATTGTTTACGTGAATAGCTGCACATTTATTTTAATGAGTATTGGGAAAATGTAATCAGCATATCAAGCCTGTGATTTCATGGAGATTATTGCTTAGGATGAAACTAAATTTATTAAGTGAAAGGATTTAAGGAAAATACTAGGCTGACAGTAGAGGAGGTAGTGGAAGTGGAGAAAGTCATTCAGGGGGGATGGGAATGACTGAAGTCAGCGTGAGAGAGGGAAACGGCAACCATCCTGATCAAAACCGGGATGTAGTGACAGAACAAGTTAAAATTGGTTGGAACCAAGGTGGCAAAGAAATATTTCATTTCTTGATGTTGCAGCTCATTATGCTTTAATTATAATACATTAGCATGCTAAAAGAAACTCCCAATGACACCACTTAAATAAAGAAATTTTTAAAAAACCACAGGTGCTGTTCTCCTCAGCAGGGAGAACTAGCCTCTACTCTGTCTGGGTAGTAGATCTTCTGAACGACACTTGCTTGCATTTTACATTGTCGGCTCACTCCTGAATTCTTTCTCGAGCGAAGCCAAGGACCCACTTGGACTTCAGGTGATTCCCAGTGTTGAGAACTACTTTCCGGTGTCAAGGGGAAATACTGACTTAGTTCAACTCCAAGCACAGAGAGGGAGAGGGACCCTTTCAGTGTCCTACGGTAAGACAATGGAGGAAGCAGTCAGGACCCCTGCGCTCTCGAAAGCACATGGCCAAGCGGCAAGAAACCAAGTCTGGGTTTGTCCAGCTTTTCTATGAACCCCTGAACCACCTTCAAACTCTCAGCTTCTCTGTGTATTCCTCTGTATGACGACGGGGTTCTGCAGCTAATAGCAACAATGCTAATGATAATTGTAGATAATCCTTACAGAGTTCTTACTTACTATGTACCAGAACAACAACAACAACAATAATAATAGCAAAGACTTATTTCCTATGTGCTGAAAACCCTTCTAGGAACTTTATATACATAGTCGGCCTTCCGTATCTGTGGGTTCCACATCTGTGGATTCAACCAACTGCAGATTGAAAATATTCAGGAAAAAAAATTGCATCTGTGCTGAACATGTACTGGCTTTTTTTCCCTTGTCATTATGTCCTAAACAATATGGTGTAACAGCTATTTACATAGCATTTGCATTGTATTAGGGATTATGAGTAATCTAGAGATGATGTAAAGTATACAGGAGGATGTGTGTAGGTTATATGCAAATGCTATGCCATTTTACATCAGAGTCTTCAGCATCCCTGCATTTTGGTATCTGAGGGGGTCCTGGAACCAATCCCTCATGGACCCCGAGGGAGGATTCTATTAACTTATTTCACCCTTACGAATCTTATGAGATAGCCCCAGTGATTGCCAACTCCTGGAAGTCACATTCCTGTGTAGTCCCTTCCAGCATAGAATAGGGCTGACCTCTGTAACCAGCAGGACATTGCAAAAATGAGAGAGTATGACTTCCACAGGTGTCATAAAAGACATTGTGACTTCTTCCTTGCTTTCTCTTTCTTGGACCAATTGCTCTAGGGAAAGCCAGCTGCTATGTCATGTGGACACTCTAGCAGTCCTATGGAGAGATCCATTTGGAGAAAAACTGATTCCTCCTGCCAACAGCTGATGTGAACTTGCCAGCCGTGTGAGTAAGCCAACCCAGACCCTCCAGCCCATTACACCTTCAGAGGACTGCAGCCTGGCCGACATCTTGACTGCAACTTCATGAGAGACCCAGAGCTAGAACCACCCAACTGAGCTGCTCCCAAATTCCTGACCCACAGACACTGTGAGAGAAAATATATGCTTATTGTTGCTTTAAGCTGCTAAATTTGGGGGTGATTTGTTATGCAGGAATAGATAATCGATCTATTAGGTAACATTATCATCCCCATTTTATAGATGGGGAAATTGAGGGACAAAATTTCAAATAACTTGCCCTGGATCACACAGGTAGTAAATGATTTAAACCATGGCAGTTTGGATCTATAAAAAGTTCATGTAATGAATTAGAATCTCTGTTTTACAGGAATCAAGACACTCTGCCTGCTTGGAGAGAGAAAGACAGACAGAGACACAAATACAGAAAGACAGTGACAAGGAGAAATGGGCAGTTGGCTCACATGAAGGATGGGGACTATGCTTCTGTGTAGTGAAAGGAGCAGGGTGTGGAGAGCCCCATTGCCCTTGCAGCTCAGCTGTGATTGGCTTGGGGCTGCAGGTCTCTGACTCTGGCTGAGCTGGTGACTAGCCTTGGGTGCCTGGGGCTGGGAAGCTGGTGCCTCTGGATAGCCCCCTCCCTAGGGCTCTTCTCCTCTTGTGCTGTCACTGTCTGTCCCAGGCTATTTCTGCCTCCAGACCAGAGATCTTCAAGGGCAGGGATGGAGTTTTGTTTGTCTGTGTCCCTTGCTTAGCACATGGGCAGCCAGAGCAGGCTGGGTGAGCTGTGTGCAGAAGGCCCTCTGGCCCTGGCCTTGGAGGGAATTCATTTGGTCACCCCTCCATTTAACAAGTCATCATTGGTGACACAGCAAGGACCAGGATGAACTAGTTTCTGACTTGAAGTCAGGAGGATACAACCACAGCCCAGCATGATCAGAGAGATTAGGACACACAGTGCTGTGGGAGCCCAGAGGAGTGGGGAGGATCTCTGTGGAGGAGACTAGAAGGCTTCCCAGAGGAGGAGGTATTTGAGCTCAGGCCCGGAGGATAAAAAGAAGTCAGGCCAGGCTCAGTGGCTCACACCTGTAATCTCAACACTTTGAGAGGCTGAAGTGGAAAGATAGCTGAGGCCAGGAGTTTAAGACCAGCCTGAGCAACAAAGTGAGACCCTGTCTCTACAAACAAATTAAAAAATTTTCTGGGCATGGTGGCACATCCTATAGTTTCAGCTACTTGGGAGGCTGAGGCAGGAGGATTGCTTGAGCCCAGGAGTTTGAGCTATGTTGATGCCACTGCACTCTAGCCTGGGTGACACAGTGAGACCTTTTCTCAAAAAAATAAAATAAAGGCTGGGCACGATGGCTCATGCCTGTAATCCTAGCCCTCTGGGAGGCCGAGGCGGGAGGATCACTTAAGGTCAAGAGTTCGAGACTAGCCTGAGCAAGAGTGGGACACTGTCTCTACTAAAGACAGAAAAAATTAGCTGGGCATGGTGGCACATCCTGTAGTCCCAGCTACTCAGGAAGCTGAGGCAGGAGGATTGCTTGAGCCCAGGAGTTGGAGGCTTCTGTGATCATGTCACTCCAGCATGGGTGACAGAGCAAAACCCCATTTCTAAAAAAAAATAAAAAGGTAGAAGCCAACTCATGTAAGAATGTAAGAGTGTTCTAGGCAGAGGGGACAGCCTGGCAAAGGTCTGAAGCTCCAGTTCTTGGGGGCAGGGTGGGGGAGGGCAACCTCCAGTGGCTCTGGAGGCCAGACATGGAGGCTTGGGAGGGACAGGGTACCATGCTGACAGCTGGTGGAATGTCACCTATTTCTGTCTCATGGGGAATTCATTGCATTTGGGGTTGGGTTTGGGGATTTTCTTTGGAAACCCAGGGGTAGGCAGGGCCCGTATGTTGGAGTCAGCCCAAAATGGAAAGAGAAGACAGATGAGGACAGGAAGTCACCTGAGCAGCAGAAGCTGTACCAGGACCTCAGTGTCCATTTGGTGTCTTGTGTGTTCCAAGAGCTAGGCTTTCTCCCTTTGCTCCTCACAGGAATTAACCAATTTAGGTGCCCTGAAAAATTCCCAGTCCTACCATCTGGGTTCAAATGCTGGCTCTGTCATTTACTAGCTATGCGACCTCTCCACTGCTTAGTTTGCTCATCTGTACAATGGGATAAACATAAAACCTGCCTCATGGAGATGTTGTAAGGATTAAACGAGTGAAAGAATTTAAAGTGCTTAGAATGGTGCCTGACCGCCAGCAAATGTACAATAAGTATTAGCTACTATTATTATTTTATGTGGTTTTCTTTCAACTTTTTCAAATATTTAAACATAATTTAAATGTTTAAATACTTGATGCTTGTTACTTCAAATACTCTGATGCTTGTTATGTGCCAGGCCTTGTATTGACAACAAAGATGAGTAAGACATAGTCCTCCTAAGGGTACAGAAACCTTCAGTGAAGGCAGAAACAAATGTTGGCCAAATGTGCCCTTTGCCAGGAGCCCAGGAATGTAGGAGAGCTGGTTCCAGTCCTCCACGAACTCACAGGCTGACTAAGGGGACAGGTGTACAAGCGGCGGCAACACAGGGTGATCAGGGCTGTGACAAAGGGAGGCCTGGGGACTCCAGGGGCCCAGGAAAGTGGCCCAAACTGGACGGGGGCTGAGAGGAGCCAGGAGAATGTCTGCTGAGGGGACTGTTGAGAGACACGGAGTTGCCCGTTTTGGCAACTGGACATGTGTGTAGACAATGTGAGCGAAGACTCCCTTGGGGAGGTTGGGGAATGTCTGGGCTCAATCTTGACTCTCCAGGTGTTGGAAAGCCATCAGGGGTTTGTGAACAGGGAATTACGTTTGAATAATTGTGACAATAACTCATATTTATTATGCACCTACTAGATACTGTATGCTGTGTGCACACAATCTCACCTGCTATCATGCTTACCACAACCCTGTGAGGTGCGCACTGTCACCATTCCCGTTTCTCAGGTGGGGAAACCGAGCCACAGAGGCTGAGTTGCCCAAGTTCACCTAACTAGGAAGGGAGGGAACAGACGCAAACCCAGGTGTCTGGCCCAAAAGCCCATGCTCTTAATCTTTCTACCTGCTGCCTCTGAACTTCAAGCCACACAATAATCTTAAAGTTGGGACAAAGCTCAGGAACTCCCATCTCCTCCACCTCACAGAGGAGAAAGTGAGACTCAGGGATGGGACTGACTTTCCCAAGACCACAGAGTGGAAGAGGAAGAGCTGAGCTGGACAGGTCAGTCTGGGCTGCAGGAGGGGCTTTCATCCCGGGTTCCATAGTCCTGCCAGGCTGCTGTCACAGTGGGCATCATTGTGCTTGACACAAAACCCAAACTCCTTGCTGTGGTCTACAAAGCCCTCATGTGATCGGGGCCTTGCTGACTCTCTGCAGCCTCACCTGGTGCACCTACCCCCTCCCTCACCAGGTGCCCACCTTGAGGCCCCTGCCAGGAATGCCCTTCTAGCTGATCTTCATGTGGTCAGACTCCCTGAAATTCAGTGAAATGTCACCTCCTCAGTGAGGCCTTACATGATCACCCCATCACTCTCATATCACTGTTTTATTTTTTCCATAGCAGTTATGATGATCTGAAATAATCTTTTTTGTTTTCTTGCTTTTGTGGTTGTCTCTCCCAACTAAGACATAAGCTGCAGGAGAGCAGGGAGGGACTGTATCTATTTCTACATGGTATCCTTGAGCCTTGAACAGTGCTGAGCACATATAGGTGCTCCATGAGTTTTTATTGAGAGTATGCCTGCATGTCATCGTCTGTGTGTTGATGGTCTGTTTCCTCACCAGTCAGGGACCGACCGACCCCCTTAGGGCTGACACCATGTCTGATTCACCTTGGCACTCCCAAGCCCAGTACAGAGTTGGCTCAGAACAGGGCCTGAATATGTTTGTTGAATGACTGAATGAACAAGGGATAGAGGGGTAATGGCATGAGCACCCTGCTGGGCTCCCTGGCATCTAAGCCCTTTCTGGTAAGGTGGCCACAAACATTGCCACTGGGCTGCAAAGGAAGTAATAGGGCTCAGGAGGCTGCTGATGAGACAGGGTGGCTTCAGGCCTAGGGCTAACGGCTCTCACACATTTGCTGGGGAGGTGAAGAGACAAGAGGGGAGGGGAGGGCAGACCTAACACTTGCCCTTGGCACATGCCAGCCAGTCCCCTTTAGCAGCCAATGCCCTGAAATCTCATTCTCTAAAGAAGGTTGTGCAAGTCTAATCCCAACTCTGCTCTCAGCACCCCGGCAGGTGAGGTGGGGCTGCAACCCTGCAGAGAAAGCTTCTCATTCATGCAGAGGACAGTAGGGGTGGACACCCAGTGGCCTTAGGTGTGCCTCCCCTAGCGTTGGGGCTGTTGCATCCCTTCTGTGGGCCCTGACAGACATGACCTTTCTCCATCACAGCAAGGATTACCTTGTCTTCCCTGCGGGTCTCCCTGACTGCCCCTCTGTGTTGGCCCATGGAGTGTACTGAATGAGGATGAATGAACTGGTCTGTGCACTAGGCCCTAGCCGCCCACCTCACATCCCTCCCGTGATCACACGAGGGTGTGACATGCACAGATGCACATGGGCACAGAAACAAAACCAGCCACAGTCACTCAGACTTGTAATATCCCAGCCGGAGCTGATGACAGGTGTAGAGGTCCTGCCCCACGCCCCCAGCTTCTCACTGATCATCCATATCGGGGTACCCCATCCCCTATCCTTCCCCTTCCCCAGCCCATGCCCACACTGCACAAGCCTGTACGCCCTGGGACATCGTCATTTCCCCTCCCGCCCAGCCTCAGTCCTAGGCATCCCTCAGCTTCTGACTGGCCTGTCACCTCCTCCAGGAAGCCTCTGCTGCTTCCCCTGGACCTGCTACCTCTGAGCGCAGGGGCTCGCCTGGCTCATGCCTGCGTCTGCAGCGCCCTGCACTCGGGCGGGCCCAGAGTAGGGTCGTGGAGCGCCCGCTGAGGGAGGAGCGGACCAAGGACAGGAGGGAGGAGGGAGAGAGGCGGCGGCGGGAGGAGCGTGGGGCGGAGGCAGCAGCGGGAGGGAGCGCGCGCGCCGGCGGCGACCGCCCAAGGCCGGGGCCGCGCGCCCAGCCTGAGCCCGCCCCGCCGCCGAGCGTCACCGAACCTGCTTGAAATGCAGCCGAGGAGCCGGGGCGGGCGGCAGCGGCGGCGGCGGCGGCGGGGGCAGTGGCATCCCCGGCGCCGCGGCAAGGACTCGGAGGGCTGAGGCGCGGCGGCGGCGGCAGCGGCGCGGGGTGCGCGGGGCGCGGCGGCCGGAGCCCCGGGCCCGCCATGGGCCGCCCCGAGCGGGGCGCGCTCCGGCCGCTGGCGATGCTGCTGCTGCTGCTGCTGCTGCGGCTCCAGCATCTCGCGGCGGCTGCAGAGCCGCTGCACGGCGGCCAAGGTGCGTGCTGCTGGTCCCTGGCCCGGCTCCGCGCCGCCCGAGCCGCCAACAAAGCGCGGCCGGCGGCCGGGGGGGCGAGTTGCGGCGGGGTCCCCGAGCCCGGGGCTGGCGGGGCGCTCGGGCGAACAGGCTTCGGCCCCTCGGCCCCGCGGCTCCCAGCGTTGAGGGCTCTGCCCCCTGGGCACCCGCTCTTGGGGGATGGATGCAGGGGGGTCTGGCTGGCCGGGAACTTTGCGGGGGGCTGGGGCGGTGGTTCATGGTTTCGGATGAGCTGTGTGATCCTCGAGGTTGGGGCTTATTTGACACGCGCGCTCCGCCGCGGCAACGAGCCGGGCGGCTTCTCTGCCTGACAATGCGTTTCGGAGACCCTTGCGCGCAGGAGAGACGCGGGCTGTTTGCGAGTGGGATGTGCTCACGGCGTGTGTCGCTCGTGTGCGGGGGCTCCCTGTGGGCTGTGTCTGTGTGGATCTCTGACTATGGGTCTTGTGTGAGGGTGAGTGTGTCTGAATGGAGGGTATACCCAAGTCGTGTGACACCCACGTATGTGCCTGGTTTCGGTGTGCCACCGAGAGGCCCGCCATCCGAGGAACCCCTACCATCCTGCTCTCCCTACGGATCGAGTGTGCCCGAAGCCCCCGGGGTCTCCAGCATCCCCCTTTCCTTCACCCAGGCAGGCCCTTCCCAGGTGGCCAGGGCTGCGGGGGTGGTGGTGGTGGTGTGGGAGTAGGTTTCGAGTCTCCTGATCCATATCACGCTCCTTCCCCCCGCAGGGCCGGTCAAGGAGTGCGAAGAGGACCAGTTCCGGTGCCGGAACGAGCGCTGCATCCCCTCTGTGTGGAGATGCGACGAGGACGACGACTGCTCGGACAACAGCGACGAGGACGACTGCCGTGAGTGGCCTGCCCGGGTGCTCAGACCCGGAGAGGGAGGGAACAGTGGGGGGCGCCATGCTCTGCGCGCACGTGGCTGCAGCCGCGGAGCGGCCACCTGCGCGCACCACGCCACCGGAGCCCACAGCTGGGAAGCCGCCCGGGCGTCACTTCCCTCGGGGCTGGGTAGCTCTTAACCACCCGGAGGGAACAGGGAAGCTGGCGTGTCCTCAAGGGGCCGGGGGCGGAGCCCAGGTCGGTGTGCCAGGGGGAGGAGGGCGCACCACGCTGGGGCTGCGGGGCGGGGACGCGGCAGTCCCGGCAAACGTCCAGTTTCCAGCTATGCGGCCCTCTCTGACTCCCGCTCGGCCCCGCGAGACGCGCGCGTGTTTCAAAGCTCCCGGCCGCACTGCGCTCCTTTTCCTGCTCGGTTTTTGTGAATGAATAGGCTCCCCGGGGCCCCTGATTGGCTGGTCGAGGACCACCCCATAGGCCCCCGTGGCCGGAGCGGCCAATCGTGGGGCGGGCGAGCATGTAGTATTCGGGTGCCTTGGGCGCTGGGGCTCTGCCCTGGCCCCGCCCCGGTCACACCCCCGCGCGCATCCTCCGGGTGGTAGGTGCAGGCGGGGCCCGGGCGCAGTCTTCCGCTGCTTTTCTGCCTAGTCACTGTGAAGACCTTTTTGAGCCACCCTGGTTAGAGAGCGCGCTTTCCTGCTAGCCAGGCCCAGCTATGAGTCATGGGGCACACCAGGAAGGAGGGGACCAGGAGTAAGGGTTTGTTTCCTGGAAGGGGCCCAAGGATCCCGAGGCCGCACGTAAACCCCTGGCATGTGCAGGTGGCTGGCTGCCTTTGCTGAGCGTGGTGTTTGGGTACCACAGGAGCTACTAATTTTGAAGTTCCTTCTCAGGGCTCTGGTATCTGTGGGACCGCAAGCTAGTTAGCAGGCAGTTGCCACCGCCGAAGGAATGTAGTTCCAGGAACAGAAGAACAAGTCTTCTGGAGACATAGACTCGGGCATTCATTCATTCGTCATTACTGAACATGCGCTGCATGCCAGGCCAGGGGCACTCTCCAGAACAGGCCAGCATGGCCGGCGGGGTAGCACAGACAGGTGGACGGACCCACAGCTCACACCGTGTGCTGGAAGGGAGAGGGACACTTGACAGGCACCCTCTCTGTTGAATCCTTGAGTTTTTTGACTGTTTGCCAGTCAGCCTCCCCTATTCACTCTCAGACTTAACCCAGAGTTGGCTCTGTGACTTGGGCACATAGTTCCTCTTGTCTCAGTTTCCTCACCTGACCACTTGGGCTAATAATTCCTGCCCTGGCAACCTCACAGGACTATTGTGAGGACCAGTTCTAGAAATGTAATTGGAAGTAATAAGACTAACTTGTGCCAAGCACTGTGGTAAGTGCCTATCTTATATAAACTCCTTTACTCTTCACAGCAGTGCTGTTTTACAGACCAAAAAACTGAGGCACTGTGCGGTTACTTGCTCTACCGCTACTCAGTTGCTTAGTAGGAGCTTGAACTTAAGCATCTGACTGCAGAGCTGCTAGCCTCATTGTGACCCAGTGCTGTTGAAGTTATGAAAATGGCTGTGCCTGGGTAAAATATTATCGTGAGTTTCATCACAGGGAATTGTTCTTCTGTGGTCCTCTTAGAATGGTTGTGCTGAGGAGGAGGAAGGGAAATAGAAACTGCATTTCTCAGCTGGTTATGCCGTATCTCCCTGGCTCTTTATAACAACAGTCCTATGAAGGTGGCTGTGAAGAGCAGAAGCTCTTCTTGCTTTGTAAATAAGGGCGCTGGCTCAGAGCAGTTGAGTGATTTGCCTAAGGTCACATAACTCAGAATGACAGAACTTGGTCGGCATCTCTGCCTGCCTCCTGGTTCAGGGGCACTGTGTGATGCGGTGGGGAGTGTGATGCGCAAGGACCCAGCAGTGTGATCTGGGAGCTAGAAAGCCATACGCTACATGTTGGGCCTGTCTCATCCCATCTCTGTGTGAGGCTTTGGGCAAGACGGAGGTATGAAGGAGCCAAATGGCTGGGGGACCACAGGTGATGCCAGGAGGGCTCTGGTGGCCAATCTGGGCTCCAGCTCTGGTTCTGAGATGGATAGGGTAGAGTCATAGGCAGAGAGTTATTGACCAAAAGCAAATGATGTCGAGGGCTTGGAGTGGAAAGAGTGGTGGCTTTGTTGACAGTACCAAATATCAATCGCACATGGCTTAAATTTTCTGAGCTTGTTTCCTCATCTGCCAAACAGGGGTAGCTGTCCCTCCATCATTGGTTATATCCGTAGACAGTGTTCACACAGGGCTGGCGAGGAGAAGGGAATGGGGGGGGTGTTTCCACCTATGCAGTCTTTAAAAATGGGCTCCTAGTAGTCACTAAGGGAAACTGAAGAAATGGGGTGAGGCTTTGGGTGGCTGTGTTGGGGCCAGGTGCTGGAAAATGTTCTTTCCTCAGCCCTTCCTTCCCTCTCTGAGGGGTTCCCCCCATCTTTCTGGGCCACCTGCCTAGACTGCATTTCTTTGAACTCTTCTCCCCTCAAGGCTGTTGGCTTCTCCCTGAGCAGCCTCCCTGCCTTAGACCTGAACACCTCCTTTGGCACTGCATCCTGCAAGAGGGCCTGAGTTGCCCCACCTCTGTACCTCTCTGGGCCTGCAAAATGGGGTTGGAATTTGTAGATAAAGTCTGTGTGAGGCAAAATGAGCCCAAGCTCCCAAAGGGGTCAGAATGCAGCCCCTGAATACCAAGAGGCTGATGGAGGCTGGAGAGAGGGAGCTTTTGTTTTGATGAGGCCAAGGAAGGCTTCCTGGAGAAGGAGACAGCTGAGCTAGGCCTTGAAAGATGGTAACTAATACCATTTCTTCAGGGCTTAACGTTTTAAAATAGGTGGTATGGTCTCTATATTGGAGAGGACGCTGAGGCTCAGAGAGGTGAAGTGACTCCCCCAGAGTCACAGAGCTCCTCAGGGTTAGAGCTGGAGCTCAAACTAAGGCCTTCTAAGTCCTGATCCTCATCCACAGGGGGTGGGACTTGGCCCTTGGGAGACATAGATAGAACAGCGGTCCCCAACCATTTTGGCACCAGGGGCCGATTTCATGGAAGACAGTTTTCCTGTGGACTGGGAATGCGGGGGTGAGGTGTCATTGGTGGAGTGGGTATGGTGCAGAGCTCAGGTGGTGATGCAAGGTCCGTTTCCTAACAGGCCATGGACTGGTAAGGGGCCGTGGCCTGGGGGTTGGGGACCGCAGAGGTAGAGCTTGCAGGATGGGGAGGGGAAAAGCTCATGGGGCTTTAGTTCCCTACTCAAAGGACCTTCAAAGTGGAGGAAGGAGCTGGAAGCTGGAGGGCCAGGCCCAAGGAAGCCCAGGGGCGGCCCAGCCAGGGGAATTTGGTGGGATTCCTGGCTATGGACCTGGGTCACGTAGGCAAGTTGGCCCCTTGGCCTCAGTTTCCTGTTGCTCCCTAGTGTCTGGGGGCAGAGGCAAGGATTCTGGTCTCTGGCCAGGCCTTTACTCCTAGAATAACAACACCACCACCCATTAACACTTACTGAGCATTTGTTATGGACCAGGCATTGTGCTGAGATTTTATGTGCATCACCTTGTGTTCTTCTATAAATGAGGCAACCCTGTGAAGTACCCGAATTATTCCCATTTTATAAAGGTACAGAGGGGTTAAGTAACTGGCCCAAGGGTGTATGGTTTTTAAGTGAAACTGCTGGGGTATGAATGCAGGTACCCAGCTATGGAACCTATGCTGTCTCAAGTCCTAGCTGGTGACCTCGGGCAGGTCCTCCCCAGGCCTTCTTCCCCACCGTGAGATGACATCTTAAGGCTCTTCCACCTACATCTCCCTCCTCACTTCCCCCTCTGGGAAGAATTCCGTGCTTCTCTTTGTGGAAAGGCTGGGGAGACAGGCGGACCAGTGTTGCGCTCATGTGCCTCTACTTTGTTCAGGTTTCTTTTAGCTCCCGTGTTGTCCCGGCCCCGTCGCTCCCCCATCCCAAGTTTCATCAAGAGTGACTGTGGCAAGGCCACCCACAGCCGAGAGGTCATTAGCTGGGCGAGGCCAGGCTGCACAGCTCTTGGCTGGTGCTGTAGCCTACATCTGGCCTTTGGTATGCGGCTGGACTCGAACTCCTGACACCAGGCATGGCTTCATCTCCTTTTGTGGATGGAGTCATCTGATAGACAGTGCTGCTGTTCTCTGAACCTTGGTGTCCTCTTCTGACCAGGAACCTCCACCATTCAGAGCCCTTCCTGTGGCTCCCAAGTACCCAGAGGATCAAGTCAGTTTAGACTCTTCCGCATTTGGCCCTCTGTGACGGGCTGCTACTGCCCACTCCCCTCCAGCCTCTTCCTTCTGGGACACCAAACCTTAGCGTCTGTCACATTGTCCACTTCCTGCTGCTTCTCACCTCCAGCTTTTGCATGTGCCAATCCATCTGCCTGGGATATTCTTTCTGCTCCCTCACTGGCTACATTCTTTTTGTCATTTTAGGAGATTCAGTGCAGGTGTCACTTCCTCCAGGAAGCCTTCCCTGACACCGCCCCCCCCCAGGCTGAGATAAAGGAGTTGAGATAAGGGACTTAGGGAGGCATGTCAAAATCACAATCAGTGGGGCCCTGACTCAGACATACCTGGTTTTATTTCCCAGCTGTCACCTTCTGGCTGAATGGCCTTGGGGGTGATAATAGTCCCTCCTTCTCAGAGAAGTTGTGAGGATTAAATGAGGTAATGTGCCTGGTAAGCTGTAGGTGTTCAGTGAATGGCAAGGGGTATGATTTTTCTTGGAGGAGTTGCACAGAGGTCTCTAGGCACCTGACTCCAGTCTCTGCAGGCCACCCAGGACCCCCTGCTTCCCCTGCCCCCATCTGCTCAGCCAGCTGTTGTCTGAGGCTCCTGCAGCTAGTGCTCGCCTCAGCCAGCGGGTTGCCTAGCCACAGTGGAGGTGGCCTCAAGGTCACTCAGCCCAGAGATGGACCTGGAGGTGGCAGAAGCTGCCCGAAAGGGGCTGGGGGAAGAAATGAGTTGAACAGGCCTGAGGCCTAGGAGGGGCAGGGGCTGGCTTCCCTCAGGCTGTGTGCTTTTCCTGAAGGTTGGCTTCTGTCCTGGCTGTGCCTGGGAAGGAGAGGAAGGCCTACAGCTCCCAGGGCTCTGCCCAGCAGGCCCCGTGCTTCCCTTCCTTGTAGGCCCGGGGCTGTGCCCCCGGGGCTGATCCTAGCAGGCCTTGGGAGTGTTGGCTGAAGGCTTTCTCTTGAGTCTTTCCATGGGCCCTCCTGGGTCAAAGTCCCTCTCTGTGAGCCTTTTGAGTGTCTTAGGTCTGCTTGGGGTTCAGGGAGCAACTGGCCTCAGGGCTGGTTGGCTTCTTCCTCCCCAGTTGTCTGCTGGTGGCTGACCTGACAGCTTTCCCTTCTTGGAGAGGTGTTGGCAGCAGGTAAAGCCAGAGAGAGACCCCCAGGGAGAGAGTGAGGAGAATGAGAACCCAGAGTGCTGATGGAGCAGGTGCCCCCTCGAGGGACGTAAACAAATGGATGCCCTCCTGGCCCCAGGTTAGTAATCATACCCTCAGGTCCACGCTGCCCCCAGGGAGCCAGTCCTGGGCCTGCGGAAGGGTGTGGAGCTGTGTCCTGGGGGCTGTGGAGCAAGGCCATGGGGCCCCAGCTCTAAGTGATATTGGTAACACCTGTCCTGAAAGCGCCCACGCATCCAGATCACCCAGTCCCTGAAGGCCTGGCAGGAATGCCACCTCCCCCAGAGATGCCTCCTCCCCTGACCTCTGTCCTCCAGCCCTTCAGCCCCTGAGCTCCCACAACGCATCCTGTTCTTCTGTCACAGACCCTTCTCCCAAGTATGCTCTGCCAGCCTCGTGCTGGGCACTAGGGTTCCAAAATAAGCAGTTCCCCTGAGGGATTACCAATAACAGGTATTGGCTGCTTACCCCATGCCTGGGACTGTGGTGGGCAGTCTGCATTCTTTAGCTTTGCCACTCATGACCCTGTGAGGGCCATTTTATTGTTTTTCCCATTTTGAAGATGATGAAAATGAGGCTCAGAGAAGAGAGGTGACATGGCCAATGTCATGACTCTTAAGTGATGGAGCTGGGATTTGACCCAGGTCTGTCTGGTCTGGAGCCCAGACTCTTCCTCAAGCTGTTCCTCTCTGAGCTCTGTCCACTGTGGTGGGTCAGAGGGTCCTGTGCTTGGAGGGTGTGGAAGAAGTGGGGAGTGGCCACAGTGGCCAGCAGTGCCTCCCTGGGCTATGGGTTTCTGGCCTGTAGGGAGTAGGGAGGGACTCTCTTCTCTGGAGAACCCACAGAGCCCCAACATAAGGCCCCCCTTTTCCAGTCTCCCTTGCATATGACATGCCACAATTCCCAAAGGTTTCTCTCAGCAGTTGCCTGTGAGATGGTGATTATTCTTCTGTACAGAAAGGGAAACTGAGGACTGCCTCCACACACCTGCCCCTTGGAACATGGACTGTGCCAGGACAGACAGCCCAAAGCCTCCCCAGGAACTGCCAGTCTGAGAGTCCACAGGAGTGGCCACTGGCCTTGAGGTGCCACACAGACTTCATCCCAGCTACTCTGGAGACTATGTCGGTTTCCAGCCCTCTCAGCTGTCATAACCATAGTGTGACCTTTTCCAGTTTGTGTCTCACAGAGATGCTCCTGGGAGGCAGGTGGTACAGGAGTTAATTATCACCCCCATTTTCCTGCTGAGGAAATTAAGGCTCAGGGGTGGGTGTGGGGCAGGGGGAGGGACTTGCCCAGATACTGGTAGTACTGGAGCTAAAACTCACCTCAACTGATTTTATTTAGTTAGTTTTCCAATGGAAGTAACTTTTTCTGATTATATGAAAGTAATTTCATACTTGTACTAAAAAACACAGATAATAAAGAAAAGCGAAAAGAAGGCAGCATTGCCCTCGCTAGTACCACTATGTGAGCATTGTATTCTTCCAGAGGCTTTTTTCTGTATGTGAGCTGGTGTGCATGAACACATGTATTTTTTTTTAAACAAAAATGAGGTCATATTATGCCAATTGTTTTCACACATGGCTTTCTATGTCAATAACAGTAGATTCGTATCACTGTTTTAGAGGTGTGGCTCTTCCATAATTTAACATGTTCTCCTGTGGATAGATACGTGTTTAGTTGCCTCATTTTTTCCCTATTCTACACAGTGCTGGGATAGACATCCTTGTGCTACATGTTTGTGTATTTGTCTGGTTCTTTCCTTACGACAAATTCTTAGGAAAGGATTACGGAGCCTGTGCATTTTCATCATTGCCACGTCACTCTCTAGAGAGAAGACTTGTTTCCATCTCACACCATCACTCCCTACAAGTCCCCATGGCCTCCCTTTCCAGCAGGGCGAGCAGCCCAAAGGACCTCCCTCTTCTCTGAGCACAGGGCCACCTTGTCCTGGCCCCATGAGACAGACAAAGTAGCCATATCCAGACCACACAAAGCAAAGCCAGGAGAAAGGATGGCTGTGTTCTGGCCCCAAGGACTTCTCACCCCCACCAAAAAAAGCCAAAAGAGAACAAAACTGTTCCTTTATTCTTCTCAAGATATTGGTAGACTCCATCTCCTCCATAGCATTATAATAATTGTTTTGTCTCTGCCCTTAACTTGCTGTGTGACCCTGGGCGAGTGGCTCTCCCTCTCTGAACTTTATTTCCTCTTCACTCATTGGTCCTTGTTCCACCTGCACTGCCACCAGCACTCCGAGCAGACTCCTGCCTGGAGCCAGGCTCAGGGCTGGAGCTGGCCAGTCCTGGCCTGGGGCTGGGGGGACCTGTGCCCTTAGAGTCCCTTACTGCCTGGTGAGGGTTGGAGGAGTGTAGCTGGCTTGCTGGGCTGGATTCTGGGCCAGCAGACGGAGGGTAGCTGGACTTTTTAGGTCCACTTCCAGAACTCGGCCCTGGGGCCCAGGTTCCTTAGGCTCCTTTCCCTCTTGCCTGTTTCCTGTGCTCACAATTGGGTTGGGTGCAGTGCGGTGATGGAGAGAAAGAGTCAGGCCCACCAGCCCCCGAGCCCACATGGTGGCGGTGCGCAGGCTGACGTCTCGCCGGAGCCTGGCCCTGAACGTGAGCACTCCAGTTCCCTTTCCTGAGCCCGTGATTCCCGCGCAGGGAAAGGCCGAACGGAAGGGGCCATCAGCAGCTTCCCTCCTCCTCCAGCAAGGACACACACAGCAAGAGAGCAGCTGCTGAAATAGCAGCAGGAGAGATTTAGGTCAGCTGGCCAGTTGGGAGGACTTGGCTGCCTAAGAGAACAGCAGCTTCTTGGGCTGGGAGGGACGGTAGGAATCATCTCATCCGCTCCCATCTGCATCGGGGGCCCCAGGGTGACTGCCTCCTGGCTGGCCCAGGGGAGCAGGTTGACCTCGGGCCTGGCGTGGTAGTTACCCACGAGGGGCCTTCGTTCACCAGCGGGTCCAGCTTAACATCAGAGACTTGGCAGCTGATGAGAGGCAGGAAGGCCCCATCAGGCCCAGGTTAAGCTGCGGGACTGAATAGCTGGAGGCCAAGGGTGGGCTTTCCTGGTGGCCTGAATCCAGGAACATTCAAGCCAGCACTCCTGCCCCCTCCCTGCCCCTCTTCCTGGACCCTGAGCTGCCATCTGCTACCCTGTCACCCTCAGAGCCCTTTCTCGGCCATGGACACATGTGCGTGCGCTCAGGGTGTGTGCTGGAGAGGAGGGGGTGTATACCAGGAGGGAGGTGACTGCTCTGGACACAAGGAGGCTGTGGGGCCAAGGTGACACTCTTCTTCCCACACCCGCCCCGCCTGCCCAGGCTGCCCAAACCAAAGCCCCCCACTGGGCTGTTTTATGTGTGTGGGGGAAGTTATTTGTATCTGGAGAGGCGCCAGCAATCTGTTCCCAGCATGCCCCCTACCACAGCAGCCTCTCCCCCAGGCCTCTGTCTGCAGTATGCACCGGCCCCACTCAGAGGGCTGAGACTGTTAGAAAGAGCCCTGCCTGGGAGTCGGGTCTCCTCTGCTCCCATCTTGCCCAGTGGCCATTTGGGTTCTTGCCCCTCTTGGGCTCTCAGCTCATTGGGAGTGGGACATCTCCAGCCCTTCTCAGTCCCAATTCTCTGGGATTCTTGTTTTCCCCTGAGAGCCAAGGCATGGCCAGACCCCAGGTGTGGGGGCTCCAAGGAGCTGTCCCCTGTTCCGTGAGGCCTGAGAGGCCCAGGGCTGGAAGCAGCGGGCAGGGGCTGTGAAACCCAACCCCATGGAGCTCCCAGGCATTTGCCCTAACCCTTCTCACAGGGGACATGGCCTAAACTGTATACACAAAGCTGAAACCGACTGTTTATTAGCAGAGCCTACATCTACTTGGGGTTTTTTTCTGCCTGCTTATTTTTTTGCTGAGTTCTGACTGGGCTGATTTTTTAATACCTATGAGCCAGCCAGGGCAATATTAGCTGCCTATGTGACGCTATTTCGTCTCCCTCCCCACTCCCCCGCCTGCCCCTGCTGCCGGCTTCTGCAGGGTAGGGGCCAGGTGTGTGGGGGCTAGCGTGGCCTCTCCAGTGTTGGCCAGACCTGAGTTCCAACTGCAGCCCTTCCATTTCCTGGTTGGGAGGCCCAGGGCAAATCCCTGGAACCTGAACCCCAGACTCCTGCTCTGCACAATGTGGGTAATAGATAATTCCTGGCCTGTGTAAAGTACCAGAAACCTCATTGGCTCTCGGTGTTCAGGCCCCAGAGCCAGTCGGTTCTTCTTACACTGTTGAATTGGACCAAACCAGGACAGCGAGGTTGCCCAGCCTGTGTGGTTTGAGCCCCCGTTCTCTTTGCCGCCTCCTCTCCCCAGATGCCTTGCCCTCCCTCTCTCTGGCCTTTAGCCTCTGCCACCCTTGCAGACCCCAGGCTGAGGTCTGCCCTCTGGAAACAGAGGCCTGAGCCCTTGTTGCAGTTGGTTAACTGAACTACCTACCTTGCTAGTTGCCCCTCAGGCTCTCAGCACCGCCCCCAAGGACCAGGTAGCCTCATCTTGTCACAAACTTGGTGTGTGACCTGGGTAAGTCCCTGCCCTTCCCTGGGGCTCCGTCTCCCTATCTGTACTGGGAGAGAGTTAGGATTCGATCAGTAGTTTGAGTCACTTTGGGCAGCTTTTGAAGTTTAGCCCTAGCCCCTTTCTAGGCCTGACTCCAAACCTCAGCTTGGTGCACAGCCAGTTGGGAGCTGTAGATGTGAAAATCTCCAGGGCCCCTACCTTACCCATGAGAGGCTCCGCCATGACATAGGTAACAGCAGGGCCTGCCACCAGGTTCCTAGCTGGAACCACCTCCCCGCTGTGGGACCCTGGCAAGTTACTTCACTGCTCTGAGCACCTGCAATACCTACCTCCCAAGGTGGTTGTGGGATTGATTACTTGAGTTAATTCATGAAAACCACTGGGAGGCCCAGGTGAGGTGGCTCACGTCTGTAAACCCAGCACTTTCAGAGGCTGAGACAGGAGGATAGCTTAAGCCCAGGAGTTTTAGACCAGCCTGAGCAACATAGCGAGACCCCGTCTCTACAAAAAAGTTTAAAAATTGGCCAGGCATGGTGGTACATGCCTGTAGTCCCAGCTACTCGGGAGGCTGAGGCAGGAGGATCACTTGAGGCCAGGAGTTTGAGGCTGCAGTGAGCCGTGGTGACACCACTGCACTCTAGCCCGGGCAACAGAGCAAGACCCTGCTCAAAAAAAAAAAAAAGAGCACTAAGAGTAGGGGCTGGTACATAACCAGTGCTCAACTCAGGATCCACTAGGCTTATTTTGACCTCCTTCTCTGAACCTCCGTCTTGCATCCGTCCTTCAGGAATCCCCTCTTGTACGGGGCTGCTGCACTGCTAGGTGGAGTGGGAGGAGCCAGAGAGCCCCCAGAAAGGCTCCTTTGTCCCCCCTTTTCCCGTGCTGCCCTGGGCCGTAACTCACTGGCCCAGTTTAATTAGGGAGAGTCTTTCCAGGGACCTCATTAGGAAATGAGCCCAGAGCCTTGGGGACCTCTGGGAAGGGTGGGGTGCAGGAGGTTACACTGCATCTGGCCCTGCCCGGCCCTCGGCTCTGTGCTTCAAATATGCCCAGGAAAGTGAGGGTGCATGGTCCTTTAGAGGGCAGGACACCTGTGACATGGAGCGTGGGCAGCCAGGGCTGATGGGACTGACATGCCTCCATCTTTGGCCCCCTGCCCTGCTCTGGCCTCATCTCCCGGAAGGAGGGGGGGGAGGTTGAGAGGGGAGGCATCTCTGGTTCTGCTCCACCCAGCCCTGGTGCCCACTCTCCTGGCCTGGCACAGAGCAGGCCTCAGTGAACTGTGTTGAGCGAATGAATGAGTGAGCTGTGGCTCCTTGGGGCTGGTGCAGCATCATCATTGGCAAAGCAGCCTCCCCACCCCCATCCCAATACAGGAATTCCCTCAGCAGCCCTGGTGGGGTGGAGGTCGGGGGTGTCTAGTACCTCCAGGGACAGAGAGTTCACTAACTGTCCGGGCAGCTCCTTCTGTCCCAGACAGCTCTTCCTGTTAGAAAATCTGTTCTTCTATTAATCCCAGATCTGCCTCCTACAGCTCTCCTGCCCCTCTCTGAGCCCAGCTCTGTTTCTGGGGCCTCTGCTTACAGAGACTGCACCCCACGTTCACCACAGGCCTGTCCAGTGACCCTTCCATCTGTGCTTCTGCCACAGCCCCCAGGCTCAGGGAGTTGCAGCCCGTGACACTGACTTGCGGTGAGGCTTGGATAAGGCCCATCCTCCCTGGGGCCACGCTCGTCTGCCTTCCCCAGCATTGGCTGGTGGGGTACACACCGTCAGGCTTTGTAAATGTCAGCCGCCTCTTGTGGCTATGACTTACCTCCCAGGGCTTTGAAAAGTAGGGGGTGAGGACAGAGTGTCATGCCTGGAGGTAAAGGTAACATCTTTACAGACAGCTTGGTCTCCTGGGTAGCAGGGCAGCAGTGCCCAGATCCTGCAATGACCTGTGGCCCAGCACACAGCATTGGGGGGCTGTGACTGAGCCTCTTCTGCCCCCTTGGACCAGTCCATAACATGGGCATTGCCCAGGCATTGGTCAGGAACCTAGGAGTTGTCACAATCCCTCTCTTCCTTCCCCTGAGCCCTCACCTCTAATGGTCCCCAAGTCTTTAGGCTCCTCCCCCTGGCTACCTGCCAGTCTGGGCCTTTCCCCACTTCCACTGCCACGCCCTTCCTGGACCGTCACAGCAGCACCTACCTGATTTCTGTTCTCTCCCTCCAATCCATTCTCTGTTCTGCAGCCAAGTGCTCTTAAAGATGCAAAGCTGCGTTCTTCTCTTGCTCAGCATTCTGTAGCGATGCCCACCCCTCACAGGATCAAGTCTTAACTGACATTCAGAGCCCTTCAAGACCTAACATGCACCTGTCTCCTCTCCAGCCCCAGGTCTCCCCATCCCTAGGACTCTATGCTCCAGCCACACCTGGAAGGAGAAGCTTCATGCTCTTTCACACGCAGTTCCCTTGGCCTGGGAGGCCCCACCTTTGCTTCTCCAACCCCACTTGACCCCTAGAGTCACCATTTCCAGGGAGCCCCCCAACTCCAGGTGGGTCAGAGCCTCCTCTGGGCTTTCCCTCCATCTCTGTCCTTGCCACTCTTGACCATGGTGGCCTGATTTAAAGTCTGTGGTTCACAATGCGGCCCAGGAGCCCCAGGGGTACAGGGGCCGGGGGCTGGGGCAGGGGTACGTGGCCAGGGCCTGCAGAGGACAGCAGAGGGAGGGCAGGGTGGAGGCTGTTTCTGGGCTTTCAATGTGCCCACTGCCCTCCTGCCCTTGCTGAGTCCCAGCTCCTCCTGCTGCACGTGTCTGTGTGTGGTGTTCCTGTGAGTCTCAAGGGAGTGCCTGGCGTGGACTGGAGCTTTGAGTCTTGGTTCCAGTGTTCACTGAGGATTTGCCCTGTGCCAGGTGCCCTGCCCCGACCTGAGGGGGATCTATAGGTAGAAAAGCAGGCCCTGCCCTGGGAGCACAGGCCTCCTAACTAACGTGTGACCTTCTCTGAGCCTTAGCTTCCTCTGCTGTGAAGCGGGTAGAGGGCCCAAGACCCCTCCCCATTACCTTGGGCACATCTGTCCTGTGGCTAGGGTCAGACATGGCCCCGCAGGACCCTGAGACTACAGTCAGACCAGAACTTCCTCTCCGCCAGGCCTCTGGAGCCCTGAGCCGAGCTTCCCAGGGGGGTGGGGTGAGCAGAGGTTTTGTTTTCTTTTCAGTGAAAATGCCCACCCCTGCCTTTGCCCAATGCTTTGGCGTTGCCACGTGCTTACCACGCATAACGTGACTAACTGGTCCTGGTCTGCTTGGAACTATCCGGGGGTTTTTTTGGTTTTTTTTTTTTTGCGGTCTTCCTCAGGATGCATGTCCTGGTTTTAAAGCTAAAAATTCCACATCTCAGGAACCCCTTCAGTCCTGGGCAAACTGGGACACTTGACCAATCTACCCGGCTCTCCCCAGGTCTGTAGTAGGGCTTCCCCATTCTTTGTGCACTCTGCCAGCTGGGCATGGCTCCCCTAAAAACAAAGAGAAGGCTGATTTCTTCCCCACATTTTGGGAAGATTCAAGGGAGAAATAGAGCCTCTTGGAAGGTCTGGAAGAACCAGGGCTGAGCACCCCGTGGGGGGAGCTTGGGGACAGGGCCAGGAGGCCTGGCCGCTGTTACAGATCCTGCCTCCAGCACAGCTGTGTGACTATCCATCCCCACCCGGCTCGCCTCACGTAGATATGGCGCGAATCACAGCATTGATGGGCCTGCCTTGTGTTCCTGCTGCCATTTATACTCTGCAAGGCATCTTCCTGTCTGTCCATGTCCCATTTTGGCCTCACTACTCCCAAGTGGAGGGCAGCACCGAGATCCTTATTCTCACCTTAAATAGGAAGACGCAGGGGACACTGATCATTTGCCTTGTACAAGCCCCTATAGTTGACAAAGCCTGTCCCATGTGTTGCCTCCAGGCTCAGGGTAGCCCTCGGGAGGCGGTCCAGAAGGAATTACTACACCCGTTGTACAGATGGGGACAACATCTGACTCCTCAATGGGCGGGGAGAAGGGAAGACAAATGGGTGGCCGTGCTGTGGTCGTGGTGTGTGTGGTTGTAAGTGGGGGTCACTGGCTGGCCAGTCCTCTTCCCCCCCACGCCCACCCTGTCAATGTCTTCATCAGTAGGAGGAGATGGAGACAGGTGGGAGTGAAGGGAGAGACACAGGAGGGGGGAGAGGGGGTGGGGTGGGGTGGGGGGAGAGCGCTGGGGAGGGGTCCAAGAGTGTCGCCACTTCCTCTTGTGGTTCTCACAGTCTGTCTGCACCAATTCCTGACAGATGGAGGGAAGGGGAGAGCTGGTGCCAAGAGACTGTCACCGCAGGCGGGCAGAGCTGGGGGAGGGTGCTTTGTGGCCAGGGTTTGTGTGGAGGGGGAAGCAGCTGGTGGTCTGGCTGCTAGGCCTCCTTGGAGCCTGCTCCCCAGGAACTGTTGTGGGGCCAGAGAGTGGGCGGGGGGTGAGCCTGCCACCTGCCTGGGACTGGCTGTGCCCTTGCCTGTGTCCAGGCAGAGGTGGCTACCCCTCCCTCCCTCCTCCACACCCCACTTCGAGCCGGGCCATCCCACCAAGGATACCTCCTGCCCACCCCTCACTGGGTGTTGGGGGTGGGCAAGGGCTCTGGGGGCTGGTGCTGAGCTATGGTCAAGGTGGGCCAGGGTAGGGGGCCCTCGGGTTCATGGAGGGCAGGGGGTCCAGAGCGGGGTGGGGCCCAGGCCACGCATCTGTTGGCCAGAGCCCTGTCCCTCACTGAGCTGCCCCACGTGCTTCCCAAGCCCCCTTCATGGCAAAGGGCCTCCTGCATGTCCCCTAGGCCTGACGTGAGGTCTCTTTAGAGTGTGGCTTTCTCCAGGCGGGGTTGGCCTCACACACCTTCCCAATCCCCCAGTGCCCGACACAGGGCACGGCACAGAGGAGGGGCCCGGTGAAGGCTTGTTGAAGGAATGAATGGATGCCCTGCTTGCACACCTCCTGGGACAGAGACCTCACTCCTTTACAAGAAAGTTCTTTCTAGTTGTGTCCTGAGAGGCCTGTGGGTCCCAGGCCTGTACAGGGAACACGGACCCTGGCTGACCCTGCTGCCTCAGAGTAGCCCTGGAAAGGCCAGAGACACCAGAGCCTGCCCGGCCCCTCTGGTCCTGACGGGCTGGGTCTCCCTGCACTGATCTCTGGGTTGTTGGTAGTCATAGGCGTCATGTATTGAGCCTCACTCTGGCCAGGCGATATCTCATTCAGTCCTCACATCAGCCCCATCAGGCAGGTACTGTTTTTGTCCCCCATTTTACAGACGAGAAAAATGAGGTAGAAGGTGACTCCCCTTGAGGTCATCCGTCCTAGTCGGGAGACAAATGTGTGAATCAGGAGGATGGGAGGTGGGCTGGGGTGGGCCAGGAAGGCCTCCTCCTGGAACACAGGATGGGGGGGCACTTGGGGCTTTCTTGGAGGTGGAACCTGCCCCTACCCCAGCCCCTGTCTCCTCCCCTCTCCCCACGCTGTTCCCAGGTAAGGCCCAGGGGCCTGGGGCCCGGATTCCCTCCTGTCTCCTGGGAGGCCAGGGTGTGGGTGTGCTCCAGAATGGAGCCCAAGGCCCTTAAACCGCCAGGACAGCTCACTGCCCCGTTCAGCGGCCCCAGAAGTGTACAGGGTAACTGCTGGGGCCTGAGTGGTGGGGGCTCCATCTTCTCTGCTGAGGTGTTGGGCAGGTGGGTGGGGGCTGGGCCTCCCTGCCACTGCTTAAAGAGGCATCCTCCCTGTTAATATTAAAATGGCAATTAATGATAAATGACAGCGTGCAGGCCCCGTGCCAGGGCTGGGCTGGGTGCCCTGGGGAGGGCCAAGAGGAGTGGGAGGCGGTACTGCTCTTGAGAGCAGGGGGTACCTCCTGCCATCGTTCTCTCTTCCCCTGAGCCTGACGCGGAGAACTCTCGATGACTGAAAAACAGGGACCTGGGCCTCTCTGATGGGATGCCCACTGCCCAAGGGCACCCTTCTCCCCTTCCTCCATCGTCCACAGATTCCTTCTGCAAACAGCATCGCAGGCCCTGTGCCCACCGCAGCGTGGCCCCACGGCCTGCCCTTTCCCCTCACTGTGGCCAGTGTAGCGGGAGTCTGCGGCCTCCTCAGCCCCACCCACTGTGTGATGGGGTCTCCCAGGGGTGTGACCTACTCACCCAAGGTCACACAGCAGGTGAGCTGAGCAAGTCACCTCCCCCTCTGTGCCTCAGTTTCCTCATTTGCACAGTGGGGTTATGGCAGTCCCTACCTCAAAGGACTGTGGTTGGGAGAATCAAATGAAGAATGAGCACAGCGCACAGCCAGTGCTCCGTAGCGCTTGTCCTCATGCACCTCCGCTCTCCACGTGTGACCTCGTGAGTCCTTTAACAGCCCTGTGAGGGGAGATTTGTCCTGCCCCTTTGCTGAGAGGATGGTGAGGCACAGAGAGGTGGGGAGACTCGCCCAAGGGCACACAGCACGTGAGTGGCAGCAGCAGGATTCGAACCCTGGTCTCATACTCTGAGGCCTATGTGTGTGTTAGCCACTGCACCAGGCAAGGGACGGACTTGGTCTGAGGGGCCTTTGGCATTGGAGTCACAGAGGCTCCTGGCTTCCTGTGCTGATCTCCTGCAAGCCTCAGCCCCCAGCACATCTGTCAGCCTCTCCGAGAGCCCTCCCCGGGCCTCTTGCCTCACACAGGAGCAGGGAAGTGGTAGGCAAGGTCCTGGGTGGCGAGGATGGGGGATTTCCCGACTCTAGTTGAGGATCTGTCACAACATTAATGTTAATTAAGCCTTGTTAATTCAGCCCTCTACTTACACAGAGCTCCTGACAGCAAATGACTCATGAGTGAGGCAGTAAATTTACTGCTGCATTTTCCCAAACATTCAGCAGCAAATACCAGGCCCCAGATAAGGCAGAGGAAAGGCCCAGAGCGCAAGTGATGCTTGGTGGGTGCTAGCCTGAACTCCCAGGATCCTCAGGCCCAGAGAATGGGGTGGGGCTCCCTGGGAGACCTGGGTGAGGATGAATTCTGGTCCCCTTGGATCAGACTGCCTGGACATGTAGCAAGCTCCCCATGACTGCAAGACAGGGATGGGGCAGGGAGCTGAGGGCCAAGCAGAGGGCCTGTGACACCTGCCTCATCCCTGTCTTGCACAGCAGACTGCTTCATAGCTCTGTGCTTTGTACACATCCTGTTCCCTTTGGTTCCTCCCACAGCACCTGGAAATGTGCTCTGCACACAGTAGGGCTCAGTAAAGACGCATTTGGATTTGAGCGTGAAGCCCTCAAGCCCACCTTGGTGGCAGTAAACACCTTCTCACTGCAGCACAGTCACAGGAACTCCAGTGGCCCCGCAGGGACTGAGCTCCCTGTTCCCTATGGTGTTCAGGCAGGACCAGATGGCCCTGTCAGGGCTGCTGGGAAGGGGTCTTTCCATGTCCTAGGTTGTGGGGGCACTCTTGGAACCAGGATCAGGCCCACATTCTGGGCAGGAGGCCTGTGACCCCAGGCCCCCTTGCTAGGCTAGGTATCCATCTATCAGGTGAGGGGGAAGTCTTTCCTTGGTGCAGTGGAACCCCCTAGCCCCCCTAAGTCCTGCTTCCCTCCTTGGCCTCGGGCTGGTCCATGCCTGGGCCATTTGGAATTAACCCAGCCTTTGGGTACCTAGAACTTTTTTTTAATTAATTAGAGCATTAAATGGTAGCCCTCGGGAAGAATCCCACCATCTGGCTGTCACAGGAGAGGCAGGAAAATCTATGCATATTTGTCTGCAGTGTGTGAGTGAGCATCATATGAAGCCAACTGTGCATGTGTGAGTATGTGGTCTGTGTGCTGCGGTGTGTGCACAGCATGGCATGTGTGTCTGTGTTCAGTATGTGGTGCACATATGAGTGTGCAAGTGGGCAGTGTGTGCCTCACTGTGTGCACATGTGCCCATCTGCAAGTACATGTGCAGTATGCATGTTCCTGAGTGTCTGCACGTCTGTCTGAGCACACTTCTGTGTGTGTGTGGTCTGTGCCCAGGCCTGGCTTTTTGGCACAGTGAGTCAGGCTGGGCTGTGTGCAGAGAGGGCCTCTCGACCCCTCCTGGCTGAGGTGGTGGTCACAGATAGCTGTGCAGAAGGTGGGACAGGGGTAGGTTTGGCAAGTGCACAGCTGGCCTTCAGGAGGTGGGCAGGGCGGGAATCCTTGTCCCTTGTGTGACAAATGGGGAAACCCAGGACTGGAGACCAGGCTCTGGGCTTCCTGTGTGGTGCTCTTTCTGTTCCAGTGGGTCATTGCCCTAGCTAGCACCTTGTGCCTTTGGCATTCTTTATGCCATTGGATTTTCGTGGTGGCTTAGAGAGGTTCCTGAGAGGATACCACCCCCATTTCTCAGGGTTGCTCAGGGGCAAGGTGAGGGTTCCCACTGCAGATCCTGTGTCTGTCCCATTTCATGGAGAAGGCATCTGGGCTGCTGGAGAATGCTGGGCCTGACGGCCGTCTGACTTCCTATGTGACCTGGGCCCACTCTGTCCCTCTCTGAACCTTGTGGAGTGGTTGTAAGAAGTAAAGAGGAGGCATGTGCAAAGGGCTTTGTAAACCACGAGGTGAGGTAAAGTGGACGGACGAGGACCTGGCCCAGAGGTAGTCATCACTCTATGATCAGGGACAGGACTGAGGCCTGAGTCCACGTGTCCCCAGGGTTTCCTGAGGAGCAGGCTAGGAGGGGGCGCCCAGGACAAAGGCTGGTGTCCTCCCCAGCCTTGCAGACTGAACCTTTCCCTAGAACACCTGCCTGGTTGCTAGCACTGCCCTCCAACTCCAGCCCCCATGTGTGGCTCGTGGCAATGAGCGAGAGCAGGAATGGGCTCAGAGAGCAGTGGGACCCAACCCGTCATCCAACGGATGGCGACACTGAGGACCTCAGTGAGAGGGTGAGTGGCTTGCTTGAGGCCACACAGCTGCTCAGGTGTAGAGCTGGGACCAGAACCCAGGCCTTCTGGCCCCTGGCTCTGTTCTCCTTGGTGCTGCACCACTGTTTTGGAAAGGGAGAGAGGGCACACGAGAGGTGGTTCATATACCTGGAGAAAAGGATAGGGGGTGCCACCCAACTAGAGAGAATTTGGAAAGGACGGAGGCCCCGGTCACCATGCATGGATGAAGGATTTTAAAGCAATGTTTTAGCAATTATTGTTTTTACCATGTAGAGAGACTGCTGGAGGATAAATATGGTTTATATCTTGGGCTGTAGATTCTGTATAGATAGAAAAGACCCAAGCCTCAAGATTGCGTGCTGTTCATTCATTCATTCAGCACATACTCCCTTGGTGCCTGCCTGGGCAGACCTTGTCCTGCCTCCAGTGAGCTGCTAGTCTGGCAGGGAAAGATAGTAGAGTAACAGCAACACAGGGTGATGAGGCTGTGGGCCAGAAGAGGTCTCTGATCCCACATGGGGTCATGGAAGGCTTCCCAGTAGAATGGAGGAGGAGGGTCCTCTACTCCCAACTCCCAAAGAATGAGGAAGGGGTGCACATCAGACACCCTGGCCTCACATGAGCTCCACCCTGGGCAGGTTTGCCATTCATCCAGAAATGGGTGGCTGGGCACCTTCCAGCTCCCCCCTCCCACACTCCTCTCCCTGGGCTGGGCCCCCTGCATGTGGCGGAGGAGAGGCCGTCCTAGAGGAGCTGTCTGTGGGGCTTAGGAGAGACTGCTGTGGGGCAAGGGTGGAGGCAGCAGGAAAGGTAGGTGGCTGGACCTCCTTGTGACCTCCCCTCGCTGCCTGTGCATCCAAGTGGGCCAGTCTTGGCTCTGCCCTGCTTGGGGTTGTAATCATGTGGGATTAGCTGTGGAAGCTGCTTCTGAAATGGCTGCCCTGTGAGCCCAGCCGGCTGCCTGGTGATAATTCCACCCTCCTCCACGTTTTTCTCCAAGGAACAGCCCGTCTACTTTATACATTGAGAAAATGAGTCAGAGAAGAACGAGGTGGCCCAGGATGACAGAGGTTAGGCCTCCTGATGCCCTTTAAAAATTGTAATGAAAACTTCTTGTATATGAGCCTGGAGGTGGGGGTGCTTCACATTGGCTGCAAAAAGTGAGGAGGAACCTCCATCACTGAATATTATCTCTGTACCAGGCCCTGTATCGGGCACTGATATATGTTATCTAACAACCAACTACCATGCAAGTCAGGATTTCCCATCACATTTTTAGATGAGGAAAACACAGGCTCAGAGAGGTCAAGGAGCCTGCCTGAGATCACATAGGTAGGTAGTAAGGGACAAAGCCAGGATTTGAGCCCTGGGTTCCTTAACCTGTTCTTGGTGGGAGGAAGGCCACAGCAGGCAGCAGACTAGAATCTTCCAGACCTCTGTGCTAAGGAGGAAATGTTCACTTGGAGAAAAGACCACGGTGAGTGGAATCGTCCTGGGCAGCAGGCAGTGCTCATTGGGCAGGCTGTTTCAGAAGTGGCTTCCCCTTCATCCAAGCTGCAGTGGGACCTGTCTTATTGGGGGAATCATGCTGGCTCAGAACCCCAGGCTGATGAGCACCCTGTGTAAGCAGCTCTGAGAAGTGGTGGGTGTGGCTGAGGTCTGGGCCACGATGCCAGTGGGCAGGGAGGGTGGGCCAGGCACCTGACCCTACTCCTTCCCCCTGCTTGCCTCCCACAGCAATGAGGCTGGCTGCACTGAGCTGTGGCTCATGCCATTAACTCTGCCTATACTGCTTGCCTTGCGGCTGGCCTCAGATGGGTGTGGGGTCTCAGCCAGAGTCCTGACCCCCAGCCCTCCCAGGACCAACACCCTGTGACATGGTCACCCCCTAAAGGTCTTGCCAGCACCTGCCAGGGTACCTGGCACACAGTAGGCTCACTACCTGATTCTTTTGGCTTCCAGAAGCAGAGGCCTGAGACTTTCCAGTTAGGACAGGAGCCAGCAGATGCTTGGGACTGCACAGGGCTGGGCAAACCCGCAGCCCCTCACCGAGCTCTCCTGAAGTGGGCCTGGAGGCCCCCTGCCCTGGGCATTTGCCAAGCGGCCAGTGGCTACGCGTGGGCCTGCCTGTCCTCCCCTACTTTGGCATGGCTGTCTCCCAGGAAACGGAGAATTCTCCCTTATTCCCGTCGTTAGGGTGCCAGGGCAAACAAACAGCCTAATCCAGATGAGCCCTGGGCCACAATCACACTCTCTTTGGGTTTTTTTCTTTATTTCTAGCAATTTTGAGAAGCCTGAAGTAATTGGTATTCCACGCAGGTTCATAGAACTGCTGCCTCCTCAGTATTATGCCTTAATTTCCTTTATCACGTAGCACGTTGGAATTAATCGCCCCTTCCTTCCTTTTCCCACCGAAACCTATCACCAGCCTGTCTGCTGGTTAAAGTTATTTCGTGGCAGCTCTTGGCACCTTTCCAATTCCCTGGGAATCTTTCTGACCAGAGCCAAAGAACAAGGAGGGGTGAAAAATCCATTTGTACAAAGTGGGGATCTCCTGTTGAGAACTTATTTCCCTCCCTGTTCAAGAGGAAGGAACGTGTTCAACCTCCAGCCGGCACAGCTGACTGAGTCCCCTGTTGCTGAGCGCATTCAAGAGGGTGGAATGGCCATATGTCAGCGGTAGGAACAGAGGATTCCTGCACTGGTGGGGCTTGGGGGAAGGGGTGGGCCTTTGCCACTCCTGGCACCTGGGTTAGAGTCTGAGATTCACAGCTTCTAGGATTCTGTTCTGTTTGTGAGTC
This sequence comes from Daubentonia madagascariensis, assembly GCA_023783475.1. Classification (NCBI taxonomy): domain Eukaryota; kingdom Metazoa; phylum Chordata; class Mammalia; order Primates; family Daubentoniidae; genus Daubentonia; species Daubentonia madagascariensis. The sequence goes on from JAKFHU010001129.1 coordinate 5,787,707, forward strand.
TAAGATTTGTGATTTCAAAATTGGAAAGATTCTGTGACTCCATGGTCCTAACATTTGGCCAAATAGGGCTAAGTAATTTTAGATTGTGTGTTTTGTGATTCTAAGATCCTCTCCTGAGATAAGGAGATTCTGTTCTGTGATTCTAAGGCCGTCTTACCATTCCTTGAGTCTCTGAAGCTACAGTTCTGTTCCCGACTGGGTCTTGGGAGGGAGCGTAATTGCTTTGCTGAGGTTGCCTTGGGAGTGTGACCTTAGGTCAATCCAGGCTTCCCGGGCCTCATTTTCCCTGTCTATGGAATTCAAGGGCCGGACCACGTGGCCTCCAGCGCCAAGTTCCAGGTGTGTTCTGCCTGCAGTCCCCTTTGGCTCCTCTTGAGTCCTCCCACAGAGCCCGTGTAGACTGGCCACTCCCCAGCCCTGTCCCACTCCAGCAGGAAGGCAGCCCAGCGCTCCCCCAAAGTCCTAGCAGGAAAGGTGGGGGAGTGGGCGTCGTAAGAAATAAACTGTATCATTGACAAGAGCTCTGCCTGCCTTTGTAGGGCTGTACTGTTCACTATTTAATTTCAACATCTGCAATCTCCTTTAATCCTCACCACCTGAGATTGTTAGCCCCACTATACAGGCGAGGAAACTGTCTTATAGGTGAGGCTCTGAGAGGTTGAGTAACTTACCTGTGGTCACGTAGGTTGTTCTGAGGACCTCACTATTTTTTTTTTTTTTTGAGACAGTCTTGCTCTGTCCCCCGGGTAGAGTGCCATGGTGTCATCATAGCTCACTGCAGCCTCAAACTCCTGGCCTCAAGCGATCCTCCTGCCTCCCTCCCAAGCAGCTGGGACTACAGGTGTGCACCACGATGCCTGGCTGATTTTTCTTTCTTTCTTTCTTTCTTTTTTTTTAAGTAGAGACCGGGTCTCGCTCTTGCTCAGGCTGGTCTCGAACTCCTGAGCTCAAGTGATCCTACCACCTTGGCCTCCCAGAGCCGGCCCCAGGACCTCACTTTGAATCACTTGCAGTTAGCTCAGCCACTGGTACAGGCTGGAGTCTAACTGGACTGAAGAAGCTGGCCTTCGTGATGTAGGGATTTCAGTGAGAGCTCCTGCCCTGGGAGTGATCTCTTCCTGGAATCTGCTGTTCAGGGGAGCTCACAGTTCCCTGCTGGAACTAACCCCTGGGGAGGTTAAAGAGCTTTGGCGAATGGACCTCTTTGCCTTCCAAATTCATCAAGAAGCTAGAAACAGTCTTCTCCATCTGCTTTGAGAATCTACCTTTTCCTTCTGGATCAAACAAGATTTCTCAGTGTGGGCTGCCTCAGCCCCCACTGCTGCTAGCCAGAATCCCCCCTTTCCTTGAGGTCCAGCATAAAGCCTCTCTCTTCCAGGCAGGGAACCCCCAGTCCTGCCTCCTCTCCCTCCAGCAGCCCTTGCTCGCAGAGAAGGGAGAAGCTGGGTGAGGCTTGGAGACCTCCAAGTGCAGCGTCCTTGTTCTACAGCTGGGGGCTCTGAGGCCCAGAGAGGGGAAATGAGCTGAAGTCAGCCACTCAGTGACTTCACCCTCAGTTCTAATCAAGACCCCACTTATCTTGTTCTGGGTTGTGCTGCTATATCTGGGGTTCTTGTTTCCTCTGTTTGTCTATAAACGCTGTGAAGGAAGGCCCACCTCTCATTTTTTCCTGTCCTTATACAGCGTTAGGGATGAGACAAACTGGGTTCTGGTCCTGCCTCTAGCTATGTGAACTTGGAACAGTCATTACCTTTTAAGGGTTTTGCTTCCTCACCTCTCAAAGGGGTAGTGACCTCTGCCTCTGCCCACCTCACAGAGCTACCCTGAGGATCCAGGCTGAGAGGCTGGGGATGGGGTCCCCAACCTATCACTCCACTCTGCATCCACTCGGGACCCAGTCTGCTAGATTTCCTCAGGGCTCAATCACCTGGCAGCACACCTGTCTCCCCTCCTGGAAGCGGGTGCTGACTACACTGGCCCACACCACCCAGCCCTGCCCCTCACACCCGGAGGGCCCTCCGTCTGTCCCTTTCACTCCCCCTTTGTGAGGTGACCAAGGCAGGCCCTCCGATGGTACACATGGAAAACCTGACATCTCATGTCTAGATGAGGAGACCGAGGCACAGGAGAGTAAGGTACTTGCCCAAGGCCACCCCAGAGGGCAAGGGCAGCCTGCAGGAGTGCCTAGGGCTCCCAAGGCCCAGGCCATTCTGAGGTTTCCCCAACCCAGGCCTGGTTTTGTGGAACTCTCCAGAGAAGCCCCGTGAAGGGCTTTCTCACAGCTAAGGGCTCAGCTACCACGAGACAAGACTGGGAAGGGTTTGCATGTCCCCGAGCCCAGCTCTGTGACAGGGGCTGAGCCGTGAGCCCAGGCCCTGGGCTGGGGATCTGCTCAATTCTGCTTTGTCAGGGGTAGGGAGTATTAGGTGGGGCGCATTGTCAGACACTATCAACAGTTGATGCTTGAGCTGGCCTTGAGGGCTGGGGAGAGTTTTGCCAGGTGGAGCTGCATGAGTAAAGGCACCTGGTGGGAAGGCTCGTGGTTTGTCCATGACCGTTGAGTGGTTATGGGAGGAGGTTGTGGCCAGGATGGGTCAGATCAGTTAGCAGGGCAGCTTGATGTGTTCCTGGGTACCTTGCTAAGGTGCTTCATCGTATTCTGGGGGAGATGGGCAGCCAGCAGGAGGGAAAGATGGCCTTTGGGAGGACAATGGCAACTGGCTGTGGATTTACAGCCCCTGGACTGTGAAGGCCTGGGGACCAAACCAACATTCCCTCCCTGTCAGCCTAACTCTGGGCCTGGTGGTGGGTAAAACCATACCTAAAAAGGAGAGGAACTTAGAGCTCATCTTGTTCAATCCATCATGCTATGGAGGAAGAGGGCAAGGGACTTACACAAAGGCCACAGAGTAGAGCCAGCACCCCAGGCCAGAGGTGGCAGATAGCCCAATGCTAAACCCATTCTTGGTGAAATATTCTCAACCTCTCTCAAAATAAGTCAGCAGCCTCTCTGACACAGGCCTCAGCAACTTCATAGGGTGACACTTTAGCCTGCAGACCTCCTGCTGGGCACATAGGTGGGCAGAGGCTCCTTGGATGACAAGTGTAGGGCTAGGGGTGGCAGGGAGCTCACACCAGCCTCCTGGGCATGGCCTGCCCCACACTCCCTGGCAAGAAGCCCAGGGCCCAACACAGGGGAGCACCCCAGAGAGGCAGCAGTCCCAGCACCAGGAGATGGATTTCCCAATTACAGGTGTCGCTGCCTATTTGTCACTGGGATGGGCCAATGGGGCTCCTCTTGGGAAATGCCTCTCTAACCAGCCTAATTGGTGAAAGCATTTGCATTTTCCACTCAGCCAGGGCTGCCTCCCAGCATGTGCAGCCACCGCCTGGTGGGCAGAGGGTGCTGCATCAACATTACTTCTGACAGCAGGGCCCAGAATGCCCTCACTGCCTGTGGGTAGAGAGAAGGGGAAGGGACTCCCACCCCTCCCCCAGACAGGCAGGGGTCATCACTCAATCACTCACTTCGTTGGAGGCAGTGTCTGCACCTTGTGGGTTCTCGGGCCCCTCTGGCCTGGCCTGTCTCCTTGGCCCTGGCCGCAGAGTTCTACTCTGGGAGCCCTGGGCTTCCCACTTGCAGTTGTTGGGGTCTGAGAGCCCAGAGAGGCCCGCCCAGTGTCCCACAATGTGTTGGTGGCAGAGCAGGGCTAGAATGAGATCTGGAGCTTCTCCTCAACTGTAAAAGAAGAAGCAGAAGAGCTGCTCCTTCTTCCATTGGGGGTTGGTGACAAGGAGAACAGGACCTGGAACGTGGGGGCCCTTGACAAAACTCCAAGGTCTGCCCAAGGGAGGCAGAGCCATGGACCCATCAGCTCCAGGTGGCCTGGCTGGGGTTAGCCAGGAAGGCCTCCTGGTCAGAGGAGGCTGAGTTTCCACGGGGGTAGGTCAGCTGCTCCTCGCCAGCACGGAAGAAGAACGTGAGGCTGGGAATCAGGCAGGACTCTGGGCTGGAGGCCCTAAAGCACTTCCCAGCCTTGCCTTCTGCCCTCTGGAGGCTTCTACTTTGAGAATGCTATGAGTTTTCTTCTAGCTGTTTCCCTGGGACCTCTAATCCCAGTGCCAAGTGGGTGGCCCAAACCCAAGGTGGGGCTGGTCTGAGCCTGGGAGATGGGCAGGAAAGGGGCCACTTCCTCAGTGTGCTGCCTGCTCCCTAAGCAGCACCCCTGGCATCATGCTTGGTCCCTTTGCAGGCGCCAGCAGGAACTCCTGCTGGTCCCACCCCACCCACCTCTCCCCAACACCCACCTCCTCCCAGCCCCCCAGCTGTCCCTGGCTCAATACCTCCTGCATCCGCAAATCACTGGGACAGGAAAGTGCCTTTGTCATCTGTCCCTCGGAGATGCTCATCTTCCCTGTGGTGACAGGGAGGCCCACATACCCCAGTGAGGGCTTGGGCCTTCCTTGGTGACAGTGGGGCCAGTGTCGGGCAGTGTCCAAGAGCAGCTGGGAAGTACTGGGGTCTGGAGGAGGGACTTGGCTGTGGGAAGCCCCAGGCAACCCTTTTGGAGGGGCTTGGAGCAGCACCAAGGACCACAACCCATCTGTGTCATGGGGTCTCAGATGAAGGGAGCTCTTAAAGATTTGTTCACATGAGGAGCCTGAAGCCCAGAGTGGGAAGAGGTCACATGGCTTGTTAGAAGTGTGGGGCCATAGATATTCTTTGAGCACCCGCTTGGCATCAGACCCTTCATGACACTGAGATGAGGGAAATGACTGTTGTGGGGCCAGGGGGACACTCGGGCTGAGGACATTGAAGAAAGAGCCCTGGGCCAGGGGACAGGGGGCTTGGTTCAAGTTCTGGCTCTGACCCTACTGGCTGTGAAGTCTTGCTCAGGTCCCTCCCTCTTTCTGGGGCTCCCTCCTGTCCTCATCCAGTGGATGGCGCCACCCCAGAAGGGCCCTCAGCTGAGGTCTGCTGAGGGTGGAGATTCCATCTCTTCATTTGGGATGGTGGTGTGGGCTGCTCAAGGAGTGATGTCTGTGCCCTCTGCCACAGCCACAGGACACTTTGCTGGTCCTGACACCCCCCAGTCTGCCCTCAGCTCAGCCCTCCCCCAGGAAGGCATCCCTGTGCTGCCTCCCGTGCAGTCTGTCCCTTTGGCCTCCCCGACCCTTCTACCTCATTTTGATACCTTGGTGTTCTGGTTTTTTTTGTCTTGTGATTTGGCCTGGTTAGAATGTGTAACTCCTTAGTGGAATGGGTTGGGGGAAAAGAGAACCTGGAAAATTTTGAGGGAAACTTTTCCCAGTCTAAAGCAAAGATGCCCTCCCCAAGAAGTATTTCTCCCCACACCACCCCCTTTGTTCATTCCTCCTTTCCCTCGAGCCCTTCATGTGTCTACTCTCCTCCCCAGCACCTGCAGCTTCTTCAGCTCCTCATTCTCCCCAGGTGGGATGGGGGGGGAGAAAGTGAATTCACATGTCACCTGCTGATGGATGGTGATGGCTTGAGCCCCAGAGCCCGCTGGGCAGCACAAAGCCACGGGCTGAGTCCCGCCCACCACGCTTGGTGGGTGCTGGCTCCCCACGTCCTGCTGTCAGGACACTGTGGGAACGGTTTGCCTTCTCGGCACTACCCAGAGCCTTGAGTCAGAGACCATCAGCAAGCATGTAGGCGCTTGGACTCAGATAACAGTCCTTTGCAGGGAAGGAATCAGGGGCCATCCACAGCTTACCCACATCCCTGACTCCAGCAGTAACTGTCATGGAGTCTCATCACAGAGGCTTAGGGTGTGCAAATCAGAGTGTTGCAGTCTTAGAACCTTGGGTCCTTAGAGAGTTTGAACCAGAGACATATGGAAGCTGTCTGAAATGTTATGGTAGATCCACAGGATCTTTAAACCAAGGGTTTTTGGGAATATCACATGTCCAGAGAGGAGTTAGGATTTGAACCAAGTGCTGCTGGACCCCGAAGCTGCTGGCAATGGGCTGTGAACCTCAGGGTTTCATGGATGCCCCAGCAGGGCTGTTGAGGGGTTGATGAGGAAACAGCTGACGGAGTCCCCGCCCTGCTTCCAACAGTGCAGCTCCGTTGTTATCTGTTTTATATGTTGGAGTTTCACTTGGAAAAAGGGTTCTTCTGCTTAAAAATAAAGTTCGCCAGGCCCTGTGCTGTGCCCCAGCTCCATGCCAGGACTCGCCACAGCCTGAGAGGGTGGCTCTGGCAGTGGGTGGGACAGGCGCCAGGCCAGGGCCTCCGCGGGGGGGCGGGGGGGGCGTTAGGGTTGCTCTGGGCCACCGTCTCCTCCCCCTCTCACTCCTGCTGTGTTGTTGCTGCTGCCAGAGAACACTCTGGGTCTGTCGTCCTGTTGACTGGGGTGGCAGTTTAATAGTAGCTTCCTGGGCTGTCATTTAAATCTGCCTGCCAGGTTAGTAGGCCAGGGGCGGGCTGGCACGCCCCCTGCCCCCACCCCGGATCTCCGTTCTGCTGGCAGCAGTCGTCTTGGCAACACCAAGGCCTGGTGAGCTCTGCCGAAGGGTAACCATGGGGGGAGCAGCCCTTTCATCTCCCAACTCGGGTACAAGTGGCCCAGCTGCCTCACGGCTGGGCTGCAAGGCTGGAGCCAGGCTACCCAGTGCTGGCCCAGGCCTGCAAGAGGAAGTGGGAATAGCCCAATCCCTCTGTGCACCGGGCTCCAAGCTGGGGGCTTTATATCTTTGCTCTCTCGGTCTCTCAACTGCCCCAGGAGGGGAAGGGACCTGCCCCTGGTTGCTCAACAACATGTTGAGCTGGAATCCACCTTTCTCATGGGCCTCTGCTCTGCCCTCAAAGAATATTCCCTGGGGCCCAAGACCTGCCCACAGAAACCAGAGGGCAGACAGAGCCTGTGTGTTTGACATCTCTCTCATCTCCCTGTCCCAGGTGGCCTGGTATCATTCCCCTCTCTCCCATCCTGGGCCCTCCTCTAGACATGTCCCTGCTCTGAGAACCAGGGTCTCTCCAGTGAGGTCCCCTTGGCTTCACTCTGGCCTCAGTGCTCTGTGAACACCTTCCCCTATTTTTAATGGCCTAGTGGGGCTGGCCCAGAGACAGATAACGGGGTACCAGACTCTGCAGTGTGAACGTGGGCCAGTCCTGCCCTTTTCTGGGCCTTATCTTCTCATCTGCAGGATGAGAGGTTTGCACCACAGTAGTGTTTTCCCAGATGTGGCTCATTAGACCACTTGTTTCGTGGGAAATTAATAGACATGGCATCTGAAAAAGGAATTCTTTGGTTAAACAAGTTTGGAAGTGCTGGAGGAAACATAGTCAATCAGATATCTTTACTGCAGCCCTTCTCAGGGCCTTTAATAAGCCAGTGGGCATCATGAATCTCCAAGGGGGAAAATAATAAGTGCCTATCCCAAATGTCTGGCTGGATGGCCACCACTGCTCTCTCTCCTGCCCTCTGCCCCTCCCTTCCTCTGCTAGGGCCAATCGTCCATCTTGCACAGCTTCGCCAGATCCCACGGTGAGCAATGGGTTTATTAGCTGTTAGACAGCAGCCCTGTGCTTAGCAAGATGCTGGATGCCCCCCATGTGAGCTCAAGGGAAGCCAGGCCCCTATGCTGGGCCTCGGAGGGCCAGTGCGGTGTCAGGCAGGGCAGGTTGCCCCAGGCCTGGTGGAGTTTCCAGGTCCTTTGCCACTTGCCACCTCCTCAGCCCCTAACAGCCACTCTGCTGGCTCCTCCACAGCCGGGCCCTGTCATCCCTCTTCCTGGAACACCCTTCATTGCTCTCTCCACTCCCATGGCCTGGCCGACGCCTCTTCCTTGAACACAGTGCCCTCCTCCAGGAAGCCTTCCCTGACCCCTGGGCTGGGGCAAGTGGCCCTCCCCTGGCTTCCTGGCCACACAGTGGGAGCGGGAGTCAGTACCTGGGTTCAAGCGCAGCCCTCCCACAGACATGTGCTGTGGCCTCCAGCAGTCACCTCTCTCTGGGCCTTGCCTTTCAGGCTCATAAGATGGGACAGCTGTACAGGGGCCTTCACGACCCTGGGGTCTGACATGGCGGAATGTTCTGATTGCTGAGTGGAAGCTGCACCGAGCAGCTCCTCCGGGCAGCCCTGACTGCTCTTTGTTTTGAAGCTTCGTCCCCACAGTGGGGCTGCAGGATGAGCATGGGGAGGGAACAGCAGCATCAAGGATGTGTATTGTGTCTGGGCTGGATGCCACTGGGGGCAGGTGCTGAGAGGGCCTTAAGACTTAGTCCGCACCGCACCTCCATTTCCTGATGAGGAGGCAGGCCCAGACGGGTTGACTGATGGACCCAGTGTCACACACACAGCAGCTAGGGCCAGAGCTGTCACTTCACACACCTCAAACTTATACCTTTTTGCTTTTCAGTTCATAAAGTCCTGGCACCATCCTTAGTCCATTTGCTCCTCACAACAACCCTGTGTGTTTCATGAGGCAGGGATAGTATCCTTGAATGCAGATGAAGAAAGTGAGGCTCAGAGAAGTTGTGTAACTTGCAAAGGTCACACAGCCTACGATTGGCAGAGCAGAATTTGATAGACCATGGACTGTCTGATGCTTTCCTTGGCCTGTGTTCTCGTTACAAATAGCTCCCACTTCCTTTGTCCTGGATTTCCCACTCTCCCCCACTCTGCCCTGGAGCCGGCCCCTCCTCACTGCCCTCTGGAATCCCCAGTCCTTTGTGGCAGCCCATCGGTTGCCATGGCACCAGATTATGATGTCGCAGACCCTGGATGACTATGTATCACTCCTGGGCTGTGGAGTACAGGGACTCACAGAGGTGGGCATTGTCCAAGGGGCAGACTGGCATGGAGGGACATAAATCCCTGGAAACAGGGAGCCATGGCCTTGAGCCCAGCTGGGGAATCACCCTGGGAACCAGAGCCAAGGCCAGGAGAGCGGAGGTCTGACATGGCTTGCTCTGACAGCCTTAGAACGACTGCTCAGCCCTCATCTCTTGGCTGGGCTGATTGGCCTCTTGATGAGGAATTGTAGGGCTCATTCCACTTAATGACCTGACACTGGATGTTCACTGGGATCCCCCAGCAGAGTCTTTTTCCTTTTGTCCTTGCAGCAGTGCTGCATGGGAAAGCCACATCCCCACTTGCCCAGAGACGGAAGGAACTTGCCCAGGTTTACCCAGTGAGGAGGTGGCTTTGCCAGTATTCAGTCTCAGCTCTGACTCCAAGTCCTTCCCTGTGGTTACACTTCTGACAGGCCCTCAAAGGTGGTTTAGTCTAGTGCCCAACCTGAAATTGACCATGCTGGCTCAGTTTCCCCATAGTGGCCCATTAGCAGAGCATAGGTCATCACAGGCCCAGGTTTATTCTGTTGCACACCTCTGGGCACGTTCCAGAAGACCTGAGAGGCATTTAGCTGCATTTGCCTCTCTGGGATCCTCATTCTTAGCCTAGGAACAGTGAAGTGGCTGAAGGCCTTTCGCGGAAAGAGCCCAAGCTTTGGCAGCTGCCACACAGAATTGAAATCCCACTTCTGCCACCTACCACCCTCACCTCTTGGAGCCTCAATTTCCTCTTCTGTAAAATGGGATTAATAACAGCCACCAGGATAGCTGCGAGGAGTCACTGGGATATTAGGTAAAAAGTGCCAGGCCAGAGCCAGGGTGGAAAATGTCCATACTGGTCTAGATAGTGAACAAATCTGTTCCCCAAAACACCACCCTGGGACACCCGTCCCTGCAGCTGCCATTTCCTGGGCCTGGCTGACCTCAGAGCTGCCCTTCAGGACTCTGGTGGTACTTCGGCTGCTCTGGCCTCCTTGCCCAGTGCCTGCCAGGGCTTGGCACATGGAGGGAAGCCAAGCTCACCCCTGGGCTTCCAGAATGCCAGGGAAGGAAGGGTTCTTGGAGGGCATCTGGCTGTCCTGTGCCCAGTGACAACCCCTTCATCACCTTCTTCAAGCCTGCCTTGCTGTTCTGGGCACTGCCTTGTCATGCATTCTTGCCAGAATTGCCTACTTGCTCTGAACTCCCAGAGACTGAGCTGGGCTGATTCTCTTCTGGGCTCTCAGTGCAGAACCTGGAACAGACGTGAGGCTCATTGAATGTCGAACTGGAGCTTCCATAGGGCTTTGCCACCTACTTTGGGGCTTTTCTTCCACATCTAGTACTGCTGAGGAAACCCTGGGCCTGGGTTTCCTTATGTGTCAAGTGCATACAAAACAGGCCCTTTGTCATGGGGTTTCCTGGGTGAAACACCCGGCACAGAGACTGGCACACAGGAAGCACTTGGTGAACATGAGAACAGGAAAAAGGAAAAGCTAGGACGCACGATCCTTTTTCTGTATGCTGAGCTTGTGGAGGGAAATACCCCAGGTGCTATGGTTCATTATGGTACTTACTTTAAGTGATATATTGGTATGTATCACCGACAACAACCTCTCAGTGCAGAGGGCACAGGCAAGGCCACTCGAGGGCCCTGGGCTAAGAGGCAAGAGAGCTGGTTCTTATCCTTGCCTCACTGTGTTTCTCTGGGCTAGCCCCTTTCCCTCTCCTTGTCTTAGTTGCCCCATCTGTAGGTAGACTCTGTTTCCTCTAGTTTTTTCTAGCCCTGCACGTACAGAGGCGTTCGTCTAAGGCAAGTGTGAAGAAAACTCATCTTACAACACAGATGTACTGCAAGGATTCCATTGATAAGAAAGGCAGAAATGGAATAGATTCAGGGGACCCAGTCTTTCTCCCCAAGTCCCTGCCAGGGTGCCCAGAGCTGGGGGAGCAGTCGTGTGACCCCAGAAGCAGCCAGAGGGCCCATGGGTAGATTTAAATGAAGCTGTCCCATGGGAAGTAGCTTCCCAGGGCAAAGCTGAGTCCCAACCCTGGAGCTGTGTGCACAGAGGCTGGGCAGCTATATTTCCATTTGGTCCATTGTCCCCCACTGAGCTTACCCTGAGTTAGGTCCTTGCTGAATCTGACATAGTTCCTGTGCTGGAGGGACAAGTAAGAAAGCAAATTATGTTGGACTATGTGGATCAGTGATGATTTAGAGCAGAAGTCATCCAACTATAGGCCACAGGGCAAATACAGCCCATTGCCTGTTTTTTAAAATAAAGTTTTATTGAAACACAGCCGTGCTCATTCTACCTATGAGCAGTCTGTGGCTGCTTCTGCCCCTTAGTGGCAGAGTTGAGTAGTGTGACAGACCATATAGCCCTCAAAGTCTAAAATATCTAAAATTTGCCAACCTCTGCCCTAGAGGGACATTCAGGGGATTATGGGAGCTCGTGGTGGTGGTGGGGGCTGACCAAGACTGGATGTGATCAGGGACGGCTTCTTGGAGGAGGTGGTATCTAAGCCCAGTGTGTAATGGAAAGAAGGCAGAGTTGGGGGAAATGGCTTTCAGACAAAGGGCAGCTTGAGCAAGGAATGATGGTATAATAGCTTGGCGGGGTGTGGGGACCCACCAGCCGTTGGGGTGGGGCCAGATTGGGAAGTGTGGGGAGGGGACGATGAGGGAGGTAGACAGACTGGGGCCAAGGAACCTCTCAGCCCCTGGGGAAAGGCCGAGTCCTGGTGGCCCCTGAGGTTACATCTAGCCCCAAGGTTGTCATTCGAGGGGGCAGAGGAAGGACTTTGGAGGTCTGGGCCCCGCAAGGCCTGGCGTGAGTCCATGGAGAGTATCCTCCTTTGGGCTGAAAGGAGACCTCCCCCCTCCATTTCTGGGCTTCCTGATCTGGAACTACCATGCTTGAAAGATTATATCTTACCAAATCACCCCCCTTTTCCTGATGAAGAAACTGAGGGCCAGAAGGAACAATGATTTGCTTGAAGGCACACAGCAAAACAGCACAGCAAAGACTCAAATCCAGACCTCCTGACTTCCTGCCCCGTGCTCTCTTTCTCTCTCACCATGTTGCTCTGTAGCAGGTCCTGGCCCCTCAGCCCGAGCATGGGCAGGGTATGTGTAAATTGAATGCAGATTTGATGCAGATGAGCCCAACAATTCAGAGGCCCAGGGCTGCTGTGGAAGATGCTTGGAGTCAAGGCTGGGGTGCTCAAGGCTGCCTGCTGTGGGGTAGCCAGGCAGCCCCAGATCCCCCATGAAAGCCTGTCTGGGCAACTGCCCTCACCCCCTCAAACCCCGGCCTGCCAGGTGTGGTCTGTGCTGGGTGATGACACTCAGGAAGGACCCAGGGCTCCAGGACAGCACAGAGCAGTAATAATGGGGGCATCTTAGGACATGGGCAGCCCTCTCTTATCCTTTCCCCGACCCAGAAACTCTAGTTCCTCTCAGGACAAGGCACAGGGACAAGACAGAGAGTCTTGGGCTGGGGCTGGTACCTACATTCTTGTCCCAGCTCTGCTACCAGCTGTGAGATCTCAGCCTGCTACATCCCCTGTGTGGGCACCGAACCCCCATTTCTTTTCCTTCTAATTTCAGACTCAAACCATGAAAACAGCAATAGCTGCTACTCACCAAGCATGTGCTACGTGCCAGAATCTGTTGCGTGTTCTTTATACATTATAACTTCTTCTTACTCCTCCTTACCGTCTTTTGTTTTCCTCTCCCCGTTATATAGATAAGAAAACAGGCTCAGAGGTTAAGTAATATCCTCAAGGTCACACGGCTAGAAGGAGGCAGAACTGGGATTCAAATCCTCAGTGCACTGTGGCCTCAGGGGCAGTGCGTGATTTGGGTGTCTTGACCAGTAGATCCTCTTCCCACTACTCTGAACACAAAACACCTCATTATTCTAACCACAAAGTAATCATCTACGTTTAGGATTCATGATCACAAGCTCCCTGGTGCTTGCAGAAGGGGCCTCAGCTTCTGGTCTGGTTGGGGCAGGTGGGGCAGGCAGGTAAAGGGACTGGGAACTGGCTGAAGGTGCTAAAGCAGCTGCTGCAGGGGATCAGGGAAGGCTTCCTGGAGGTGATGACAGTGGAACTGGACTTTGAGGGAAAAGAGGGGTGTGGCAGGGGTGTGGTGCATCCTGTCACCCTTGCTAGACTGGACCTCTTTGACTGGGAGGGCAGGGCCAGCATGTCACCTGTCTTCACGTGGTGTTCAGTAAGTGGCTGTGGCATGAATAAGCATTTCTCTCCTGTCCTCTCGCCTTGGTCTGCGAGGCACTCCCTGGCCTAGTGGGGCTGTGGGAAGTCACATGGCACAGCTTTCAGACCAACCACATTCTGGTCACCCCGCTGCCACCTGACTGTGTGTCCTAGAAAAGCCTCCTGTGCCCACGAGGCCCATCATGCTCTTCTCCTTGCCCCGCAGCCAAGAAGACCTGTGCGGACAGCGACTTCACCTGTGACAACGGCCACTGCATCCCCGAGCGGTGGAAGTGTGACGGCGAGGAAGAGTGTCCTGATGGCTCTGATGAGTCTGAGACCACTTGCAGTGAGTCCTGCCCTTGGGCTGGGGCGGGGGGGGGGGGCGCCGTCCTCTGGGCCTCAGTTTCCTTATCAGATCTTCTTCTTGGGAGGCTCAAGTGGGGTGATCGGTTGCATACTTTGTACCACGTCCTCGGGGGCTCCTGGTACATAGTCAGGTGTGTCCAGTTGCTGGGTTCTACTTACCTGTTCCTGGGCTTTCTCCACAGCCGTCTTTCAGGTTGCACCTGTTCCCACAGTGCCAGGAGCTATAATCACGCTCTCGTTGAACATCCTCCAGACTCCCCCACTATTTTTCTTGAGGACCTTAATCATAATTCCAGTAGTGCTAATGGCAGCTGGCACTTAGTAGGCATTTACTGTGTGCCAAGCTCTTTGTGTGCATTGATTTCTTTTATCCCCACAGCAGCCTCATGAGGCAGGTACTATCACTTTCTGAATTTTGTAAAGGAGAACAGTGAAGCTCAGAGAGGTTGGGTGACTTGCCCAAGGCCACCCAGCCAGGACTCTGAGGCCCCAGCCCTTTCCTCTACCCTGAGTGGGCTGAGCCTAGGAGCCCCTGCCTCTGTGGTCTGCCAGGTGGCAGCAGAGGCAGCTAGGGGTGAGGTGGAGGGCCGGAGCTGAGCCCCAGGCCTGCCGCCCACACTCAGGGCTTTGTTTCTCCATGATTTATTTTCCAGGCCCTAATCCTCAAAGCAAACTTACACACAGCAGGTCATTCCGTGACATTTGTTAAATTAAAAAGGAGATGGGAAGGGGGCAGGGAAGGACCCAGTGGTCCGGAGGCAGAGCTTCAGCGTGAGCCTCAAACAAAAGGCTTGGGGTCGGGGGAGCACGTGGAGGATGTGGGGCTGGCAGAGACCCGGGATCCCCTCTTTAGGGGTAACAGTCGCCCTAGAGGCAGAGGTGGAGACAATGGAGACCAGAGTCCCATCCAGGGCTGCTGCTGGTGATAACTGGGTTTCCTTGTCTCCTAGCAACAGAGCTACCAATCTCCGCATAAGGGAAAGAGAAAGGCAGAGAGAGAAAGGCAGAGCCAGGCGACCCCCGCCCGAGACAAGGGAGCCCTCATTTCCCGTACAGCTGCCCCTGCCCTCCTCAGTCACGCCACAAGCCCCATCCTTTCCTCACCCCATCAGGCATCCAAACTCCATGCCACCCTGGAGGCGCCTAGGCAGGAGGGAAGCCCAGTGCTTTGTCCTGAGCTGCGGAAGGAACAAAGCACTGCCACGCCCACTTGTGACTTTCATCCTCATGGCAACCTTGGGAGGGAGGTGGATCCCCATGCAGAGAGAAAGAAACTGAGGCTGGAATGTGTTCAGCTACTTGCCCAAGGCTGCCCAGCTAACAAGAGGCAGAGTCGTGTGCAGCCTGGAGTATGTGTTTGGGGAGGGGGGCTGTGGCCACAGGGAGCTTTTCCACAACTGCGGTCAGCCAGCTCCACCACCATACCGTGCTCCAGCAGCTACCCCGGACACAGGGGCAGACAGGGAGGAGAGAGGAGCTTCATCGTGGTCGTTGGTGGGGGACTGACTTGCTGCCTGAGGGCTGTGCTCCCCCTTCTCCTCACATCTCTGTCTCCTTGAGTTGATGTGCCCACCCCCCACACCCCCGCTCTCTCGGGCTGCCTCCCTTCCCTGCACACCCACTCTCCTCCCTGCCCTGCCCCGTGTTTCCCTCTGTCCTTCGCCCTCTTGCCCGTCCCAGCGCTTGCTGCCTTCCCACCCTCTGGGCTGTGCAGAAGCCCTCCTGCCTCACCCCTCCTGTCTCCCAGACCCGCTTTTGACAGTTGAGGAACTGGAGGCTCAGAGAAGTTGATAGACTTGTTTCAAAGACACACAGCTTGTTCATGGCAGGTTTCCTTTCCATGACAAAAGACAGGCTTCTCAAGCTCCCTGAGGTTTGACAAAGCACCCGTGGGAGCAGCAGCCAAGTTAGCACCCTAGGAGACAAGAGGCCCAGCTCTCCTAGTTATTTGCTGTGAGGTCCCGCATACCTTCCCACCCCTCTGTGAGTCCTGATCTCTAACATTCCAGAATTCCAAAGACCACAATTCCTAGATTCCTGAACTCTGTATTCTGAGACCCTCTTTCTCCCTTGCCTGTGCCCAGCTGGGGTGCAAGGGCAGGATCCCCACTTTCTGTGCAGTTACATTGGTCAGAGGGAGGCAAGGCCTATGCGTGGGGAGGGGGCTGCCTGGAGGAGGTTGGCCAGAGTGGGACCTCAAGGGTCAGGCAGAATTTAGGGCAGCAGGACCTGGTAGCAGGCTTGCTCGCTGCCTCCCAACTGACTGAGAACCCAGCAACCAACCTGCTGTCCATTTAATTGGTGTTGCCATAGCAACTAACATAGCCTACCAGGTTCCTGGAGCTGTGCCAGCTCCCAGGATAGAGCCCCATTCCCCAACCCTAAAAGAAAGATTATAGACAGTAAAGCAAAGTGAGTTTGGTATCTGATATAGTTGGGTTCAGGTCCTTTAACCTGTGAGACCTCAGGCAAGTTGCACAATCTTCCTGAGCCTCAGTTTATTCATCTGTAAAATGGTATAGTATAAGTGAATAGTATAAGTGGAGGGGGTTACATTGAGAGGGAAAAGGATATGGAAGCAGGTCTGAATTCTTGTGTTTCCCCCCACTGTGTTGTCTGCCCCTAGCTGACCGGGGTTTCTCCCAGCTGTGATTCTCTCTGGTTCTGGGTTCTGTATCATCAAATATAGCCAGGAATCACAACAGAAAAGCCCAGAACATTTGCCTAATGAAAGTAGCATTTCAGCTCTAATTATAGCTCACTTGATTGGGGACTGCTTCTGACCCACCTTCAGATATCTGTTGGGAGGGGTGAGGGCTGGGTGGGGAGAGAGAGGATGGTTCAAGGTGACTTACAGTTCTGGGTGCTACTTATTTGAATATGGAGGAATATTTTTTTCATGCATCTTAGAACCTTTCCACCTGGAAGGGGGACCTCTCTGATCAACCACCTTCCCATTATAGATCAAGAAACGGAGGCCCAGAGATTTTCTGAGATCACCCAGCAAGTTAGGAACTGACCCAGCTAGAAGCATTTTGCCGGGCCCTGTGTGAAGGAGCTTCATATAACTACCCCTGCACAGTGGGATGCTCCCATGCTGTGCTTCCTGGGGCAAAAGCTGGAGTGAGTGACACTGGTAGTTCCCACCACTCGAGTCTCTGGCCTCTTGGAGTTGGCCGTCCCCATTTGGAGGTTGTCTGCCCCTAAAACTCACTTGAGTTGACACTGTAGATGTGCTCGATCAACAAGCGTCCACCAAGTACTTTCATTCTTTTATTGAACAGACATTTCCCTTTTTGTTAATTTGTGAACTTATGAATTGGGAAAAGTCCCAATGGATTTGGATTTCTGGGGCAGGATTCTCTGGGAATTTATAAATGCCTTCAGCTACTCCAGGATGGAGTTTTAAGCCCCCATGCAAACTTTGGAGGGTTCCTGTTGTCTGAGAGACAGTGGGGTTCTTCATTCCTGCCTCTCAGAACCTGGGGTACTTGGACAGCATCTGTCACAGAGGGAGAGGCTTTTCTGGGAAGGGGCTACATTATGGTGGCCCATGTGGACTCACCATGTGCATTCCCCGGTGGTGAAACTAGGCCCCTGCACCAGCCAGCCATTCATGAATAAAACAAGGACAAGTATTTTCTGAGCTCCTAGTTTGTTCCAGGCTCCGTGTGTAGGGATTTCCATATATTTCTTCATTTAAACCACCCACCAACCCTAGGAGATTATTCAACCCCTTTCTCAGATGAGGGGAGCCAGAGTGCAGAGAGGTTAAAGTGACTTGCCTAAGGACCTTAGTGTTAGTAAGTGAAATTCGAACGCAGGTCTGTCTGACTCTGAAACCCATGCTCTTTCTCCTACCTCAAGCTGCCTGGGGGCCTTTGGCTCCAATTATCCTGTAAGTGGCCATTAGATGGCCATCTTGTAGAACCTGCCTGAGCAAAGGCTCAGTGGGTCCCCTCCCTCCAGTGACCCCTCTCTAGCCCAGAGGTGCCAGGGAGACAACAGGGTCTACCTTTCTCTTGTGCAGCAATTAGGTGCAATAACTTAAGCAGTGCATTTGGACCTTGGATGGAAGCTCTACCTCTCACCACAAGACTTTGAACAAACAACTTACTCTCTCTGGGCTTTGCCCTCTTCATCCGTAAAATGGAGGTAACCAATAGGTAATAATATCTCCCACCTCATAGGGAGATACTACATGTCAGTATTTAACCAGACCAACTTCTCAGAGCTATGCAGTTGAGAGGCCTGACCTGGGAGCCCTGAGAGCCAGGCTTGAGTCCTAGCTGTGGGGAAGAGCTATATCACAAGAGAGACAGTGAGGTTCCAGGGGCATAGGAGTTGGAACACTTAGCATCCAGTATCACGTGACTCTAGGCAGGTCCCTTTCGAGGCCTCAGTCTCCTGCCACTGCAAGGGATGCTCATCCATGTGACCTCCAAGGTCTCTCCTGTCCTGGCATTCCAAGAGCCTTGGCTCTTTGGGCAGTGGGGGCTGTTATCAGGCACTGTTGAACCCTCGAGAGCCTGTAATTAGAGCTGTCTATTTAGGGACATGGCAAATGTCTTATTAATTATAAAGAAAGGAAGCAGACAGATTGTTTAATCATTGTCCTTGCTGAAAGGTTATGCAATTAACTGTATAAATATTCATTAAAAGTTCAAGCGGCTGCCTGCTGCACTGGGGTCTGCAAAACCAGGCCTCTGGAGGTGGTGTACACAGCCAAGGGCCGTTTTAGTCACCTGGACTTCTAGGAGGAGAGTTTGGGGCTGGTTCTGGAGAGTGGGGGTTCGATGGAAAGGGGAGGGTTCTAGTCACAGGAACCCAGACTCTGTCTCTCACCTGCTGTGCATCCTTGGGCCAGTTACTTGGTTTGTCTAAGCCTCCTTACAGATAAGTTTCCTTATCTGTAAAATGGAGCGCTTACCTGCAGGACTACTGCCCTACTCCACTCCAGGGGTACCCCTGACATGATACTCTTTGTGAATGGCACCCCTGGAAATTGCACTTGCAGCCTGCAGGCCTGCTTACCTGTCAGGGTGAGGGTGAAGGTGTATTTTAGTCCATTCTGGCTGCTGTAACAAAATACCTTAGATTGAGTAATTTATAAACAACAGAAATTTATTGCTCACAGTTCTGGAGGCTGGGAAGTCCAAGATCAAGCCATCGGCAGATTCAGTGTCTGGTGAGAGCCAGTTCCTTATAAATGGCACCTTCTTGCTTCATCCTGACACGGTAGAAGGGCAAGGGGATCCCTCTGGCCTCTTTTATAAGGGCACTAATCACATCCATGAGGGCTCCACCCTCATGACTTAATCACCCCCTAAAGGCCCTACCTCTTAATACTGTTACATTGGGGATTAAGTTCCAACATGAATTTTGGGGGGATACCAACATTCAGACCATGGCAGAGTGAAATGGGAAAATGTAAAATATTTGGCATAGAGCATCCCGACACATTGTAGGCGCTCAGTAAACGTGGCTCCCTTCCACCTCCCCTGTGAGCTTCTCTTTCTCCTGAGGCCTGGCTTAGGGATAAATGGTCACCTTGCCCTTCCATCCCATTGCTCTCTCAGGTACTTGGAAACATATGGAACACTGATACCACCCCTATGGTAGTGAATGTTAACCCAGGGGTTTTCAAACAGAGGTGCATGGCAATCACCTGGGTTTGGGTGGGGAGTTACTGAAATGCAGATTCCTGGGCTCTGCCCTCAAAGTCTGGATTCAGTCGGCATGAGCTGGGGCCTGGGAACCTGCACTTCTACTAGCTCCTTCACCCCCTACCCCTTGATCAGAGGACCCTCTGGGAAATGCTGGTCAGCTTCAGCTCCCTTGTGTTCTGTTGGGACCCAGAGGGGCAGTGCTTACCTGAGGTCCTGCAGTGTGCTGGTGATAGAGTTGCCCTGGAAGGACCCCATCTCCCAATCCCAGTCTGTCTTCACCACCCGTACTATAGCCCTGAGGTGGCTTTTTTGAAAGGTCTTGAGGGCAGGTAGGGTGGCTCATGCCTGTAATTCCAGCACTTTGGGAGGCTGAGGTGGGAGGATTGCTTGAAGCCAGGAGTTCAAGACTAGCCTGAGCAACATAGCAAGACCCCATCTCTACAAAAATATTAAAAATTAGCCAGGTGTGGTGGCATACACCTGTAGTCCTAGATACTCTGGAGACTGAGGTGGGAGGATTGCCTGAGCCCAGGAGTTTGAGGTTACAGTGAGCTATGATCATGCCACTGAGCTCCAGCCTAGGTAACAGAGTGAGACCCTATGTCTAAAAAAAGGTTGTTGAGTGTCAGTGCTTTCTAGAGCTCTACCTCTCTACCTGACGGTTATTTGTAAAGGGAAATTTCTGTAAAATGAATCTTATGAATCCTATGTGCCCAAGGGATTGCCTTATACTCATGAAGTGTATTCCTAGGGATAACTGTGGGGCCCACACTTGGGGGGGTCTAAGGTACTCTTCTCTCGTAGCAGTAGTAGTTTCTGGGGAACTTGACTCAGACACCTGGCCTCCTCCCCAACTTGTCTGCGCCCT
Organism: Daubentonia madagascariensis; assembly: GCA_023783475.1. Classification (NCBI taxonomy): domain Eukaryota; kingdom Metazoa; phylum Chordata; class Mammalia; order Primates; family Daubentoniidae; genus Daubentonia; species Daubentonia madagascariensis. Next base: position 5,807,643 of record JAKFHU010001129.1, read on the forward strand.
TTTCTCCATCCCTTGTGGTCTCTCATCCCGGTTATAGAGGTAAGAGGAGGGGCAATTGTTCTGAGATCAGAGAGCAAAATTGAGGGTGAAGCATGAGTAGCCCACTGTCTCCAGGGTGAAATGGGCTGTGCCCAGTCTCTGGCCTCGGACACAGCTCACTTTGAATTCTTACACTGTTCTTTACCAGCTGTATAACTAGAATTCAGTGCTCACCACCATGTCTGGTACACAGCAGTGCTCAAGGTCTCACTGAATGAATAAACAAGACCCAGAGCCCTCATCTGCTACATGTGGATAATAATAATAGGTAACATTTAGTGAGCACTGGGCTGGGTGTTCTTCTCGGTGCTTTACAGACGTTAACTTAGTTGTCATAACAATCCTATGAAACAGGTAATAGTATTCTCCCCACCTTATTGGCACGGAGATAAGGATTGTTGGCCAATGTCACATACCAGTGAGTGATGGAGCTAGGATTTGAACCCAGGCAGCCAGGCTCCAGAGCCCATGTCCTCTACCTCCATGCTGGAGGCCAGGACATAATCCTCTCACCCTGCTGGGTTATTGTGAAAATTAAATGGAAGTGTCTAGCACCATGCCTGGCACATACTAGAGACCGCTGAGATTGGGCCTCCTGCACACCCTGGAAGGCAGTAGGGAGCCAGCCATGGTGGTCTGAGATGCATCTGCCTCTGCCAGGCCTGTCACGCAGGCCCAGGAGAAGCTCAGGATAAGAGCTGCCCCTAGCCCTGAATAGGGTTCTCATTCTTTCTTCCAAATTGAGAATCAACCCTGGGGCTTCAGGCCCCTGATTGAGTCAGCCTCTGATTGCGCTGCAGTAATTATAGCTGTGCAGTCCCGCTGGGCCCTGCCATGCAGCGGCTGCTCTCAGCAGCATGCTCAGGACCATCACTGGGGGAGGGGGCTTGGAGGGTGTGGGGTGGAGCTGTTGGAGCCTTAGTGAGCCCTCCAAATTTACCTCCAGGTTCAGATCATGGAGTCACTGATCTGGAAGTCAAACTGAGGCCCAGTCGGGGACTCTCCCTCCCAAGGGTGCACAGCTGGGAAATGGCAGTAAGTAGTGCAGGGCTTTGTGGCTCCCTGTTGCTGGAGCTTACAAAGGAGGTTTGGAGGGGTGGGAGCTACGGCCAGGTGAGGCAGGCAGGGGTCAGTGGATGAAGGAGGGACTTGAGTGCCGGGGACCAGGGGGCCATGAAGGAGTGTTAATCAGGGCAGTAGTAGGGTCAGATTTAGGATTTGGAAAATCCTGGGGGAAGACAGGGGCTTCTTCTCAAATGAAGAAACTGAGACCTGGGGCAGGAAGGCCCTGGTGGACTCCTAGGGCCTCAGGCCAGCTGGATGGAACCGCGTGGTAGGACTGGTTGGCACCGTGCCCTGTGTCCCCCTCGGCTAAGCCACGCTCCATGTCTGTCTCCACAGCCAAGCAGGTGTGTCCTGCGGAGAAGCTGAGCTGTGGACCCACCAGCCGCAAGTGTGTGCCTGCCTCGTGGCGCTGCGACGGGGAGAAGGACTGCGAGGGCGGGGCGGACGAAGCCGGCTGCGCTGCCTGTGAGTCTGGGGCCAGATCCCCAGGGTCAGCCACGCCTCAGAGAGTGGCAGCCACTTCTGGGGAGGGGCCTAGTTCTCTGAAGAGCTTGACAGGTGGAGAGGAAAGGATAAGGGCTAGGACACTAGCAATGGCCAGGCACTTTGGAGACTTTTTCTTCTTTCATCCTCACAGCCACCTCATGAGCAGCCATTTATCATCCCCATTTTATAGGTGAGGAAACTGAGGCTCAGACAAGGGAGGAAAGTGCCCAAGGCTGAGTGATGAAACTGAGATTCAAATTCAGGTCTGGACAGCAAAGCCCGTGAGCTTTTTACCGGGCCTGACATCTGCTCATCCATCCCACAAGTCCACCGATCTCCGAGCAAGGGCAGGGGACCAGGGAGGGGGCTGAATTGAGAAATAGTGGTGACCTGCGCCAGGACACTGGCAGTGCTGGGGGGCGGACAGATTCCTGACGTGTGAAAGACGACTGTTGCTGAAATCTCAGATTCGAGCACAAATGTCACATGGTTGGGAAGACATTCCCAGCAGCCTCGGCAGGGACAGATGGAGGTGGTCACTGGGACAGTTCCACATCACTGAGCTTCAAACACAGGATTATCTCCTTCCCAGAGAGTGGGCCAGCAGGGCCTGTGCCAGTGGGGAACGTGACCCCACCTCACCTGTTTCAATTGGATGGGCACCTACTGTGTGCCAGGCCTGGAGCCAGGTTCTGAAAGGGCCAGCGAGGTGAATTCTATGCAGTCTTCCCTCTGGGCGCCTGTGATTAATGGGGGAGACAGACTGGCTGTCACTAATAGGCTGTGAGGCTGGGCTGAGAGATGGGCGGTCATTCAGGAGGGTTTCTGCCAGGCACTTGCCCATCACTGCTGCTCACTGCCACTCCCATCCACCAGCGTCTCTATTTGCATCCTACCCATCCTTCCTGGCCCAGGGGGATCACCGTCTCCTCCAGAGGCTTCTGAGTCACAGCACACTAAGATTCTAAGTCTGGAGTTCTGATGTGTCTGAAGCAGGAAGCATTTGGGGATGGTGGGAGATCCTGGCTGCAACCAGCAGTTTCAAAGCTCCAGTGAGGGCATTGGCTCATTTCTTCAGCTGTGATAATTTTGGGACTCACGGGGCGATGAGAATCCTCTTCCCTCCTTACCCCTGCCCCCAACAATCAAAGGATTCCTCTGATGTGAAGGCCACTACTGCCGGGGCTGGGGGTATCTCTAAGGAGGGCGTGCCAGGACGGGAACATCCCCCGTTAATTATGGGAGACAGAGGTGTTGGGTCTTACTAGGCTCATCTGCTGTGGCTCCCACCCGCCTGGGCAGAGGAGAAAGAATCCTCCCTTCCATCTCTCGGAGCTTCTCCCATTTGTGGGTGCTGGGAGTGGGGTCTCTGGGCCTAGGGGGGCCTGAGAATGTGGATCTTAAAGTTACCGTCAGGTTCAAAGCCTTGGGGAAAACTCAGTGTTAAGAAACACTTCCTCTCAGAACTCTCAGAGAGCAGGAGTCCTCCCTCCTGGGTGTGCGTAGGCAGGAGGGGCTGCCCCAGGATCGGCACAGTCTGCGAGCGACAGCACTGGGAGCACGTGCTGTTCTCAACGCCCCAGAGCCCCAGAAGGGGAAACAAAACTGTCAGAAACTTGGTAGAGCTGTCAGAAGCACATGACATGAACTGCCTACATTGTGCCACTGAAGACATCACTCTATTTGATGTTCAGTACCAGTGAGAATTAACATTTTTCCCGTCAGAAAATTAAAACACAGACTATGGGCGCCCCCACGTGGAAAGAGCTGGTGCGACCACCTCCATGTTACCTGTGGCCGCAGCCACTGCACCCATGGCCTGTTCTTGGCCTGTGTGTGAGGACACAAAGGCGGGAAAGAGGTGAGGGGGTCACTGCCCTGAAAAGAGCCTACGCTCCAGGAAGGGAGAAGAAAACAAGAAAAGCTAAGAGAAGGAGTCAGAGTAGGAAGGAAATACCCCAAACCTGAGTTCTGGTTCTCCTGTCTCCATGGACTGTGTGACCCTGGGCGTGTTGCTCCCCTCTCTGGGCCTCAGTTTTCCCATCTGTAAACTGGCAATTGGGCTGGCTGGTCTCTAAGGGCCTCTCTGCCTCTGAGCTCAGACCAGCCCACCAGAGAAGAGAAGCCCAAGGCCGCGGGCAGGGCCATGACCTATATATACCCTTAATTCCTGCAGTCCCGTCATTTGCCTCAGACCTGGGCCAGCCCAGTACCCACCCACTCCACACTCAGTCACCACAGGGAGCTCTGTGCCAGGCCCTCAGGACAAAGGAGGGTCATCCCCAGGCTGTTTGTGGTCATGGGACAGATGGAAAAGGACATGAAGCCCAGACACCTGAGCAGGCTGTGAAGGGCAAAAAAAAAGGACAGAGGAAGATTTCCTAAGCAGGGGAACACAAAGTGTGTTATGAAGGAGGCAGAATTTGGGTCCTTGAAAGACAAGAACTCATCATTGCAAAACATAGAGGCAGTGGTGTGCAAGAAGTGGGTTTCCAGCAGGTGCAGCAACTTGAGCAAAGGCCCAGAGGTGGAATACCTGTACCCTGGGCCCAGCAAATGATCTAGTGTGGCTGGAGCTGGGGTATGTTTATGAGTGAGGTAATGGGGCCAGAGCAATGGCCCAAGAGACACTTGCATGCCAGACCAGGGGACTTAGATGGAGTAGTGCAGGCTATGCTGTGTATAGCCATGCTCCACGGAGACAAGCCCAGACCCTGTTCCCTGGGAAGGGTCAGTGTCATGTTACAGATCATTTCTTGGGAACATCACAAGGTCCTTCAGGACAGGCAGTGCTCTACAGCTTTATAACCCCCTCCTAGTCCCACCATGCTGTGGCGGCAGTGCAGGAATTCTCACCAGGGAGGCTCAGGTGGGGCAAGTGTGTTGCCCTAGCATGCCCGTGTTGGAAGCCCCCCTTTGCTATGCCCAACAGCACGTCCACCATTCAGCCCCCCAGAGGGACTTATTCTGGCCCATAGGTGAGGGTCAGAGCCCCTGTAGCAGGCCCAGGGGGGCCCCAGGTTGGCCGAGGATGTGGGGTCGGCGGGCCGACCGGCTCTCTGTCCCGCGCAGTGTGCGCCCCACAAGAGTTCCAGTGCAGCAACCGCTCGTGCCTGGCCGCCGTGTTCGTGTGCGACGGCGACGACGACTGCGGGGACGGCAGCGACGAGCGCGGCTGTGCTGACCCGGCCTGCGGGCCCCGCGAGTTCCGCTGCGGCGGCGACGGCGGCGCCTGCATCCCGGAGCGCTGGGTGTGCGACCGCCAGTTCGACTGCGAGGACCGCTCGGACGAGGCAGCCGAGCTCTGTGGCCGCGCCGGCCCGGGGACCACGTCCACGCCCGCGGCCTGTGCCGCTGCCGCCCAGTTCGCCTGCCGCAGCGGCGAGTGCGTGCATCTGGGCTGGCGCTGCGACGGCGACCGCGACTGCAAGGACAAGTCGGACGAGGCCGACTGCCGTAAGCCCCCTCCATATCACCCAGCCCCACCCAGGGATTGTGGGTGCGCAGACTTCCTTTCCTCACCTTACCCTGAATATGTTACCCTATTTGACTACGGAGGAGACCTAGGTAGGGAGAAGTGAAGTGACTTGTTTGAGGTCACGTGGCTGCCAAGCTGTGAGCTCCGGTCTGACTCTGGAAGCCACACCTCTTCACTGGTACTGTGTCTCTACCATGATGCCCTCCCTGTCGTACCTCCCACCCCCTGCCCTTCCCTGTTGCAGGCAGTCACCCACTGGTCCCTCTGCCCCAACACCTCCTACATGCAGGAACTCCTCCCACACTCCCTTCCTGCTGGGCCTGCTCATCCTTCCAGGCCTGGCCCAGGTTCCTCTGACCTCCCCAGCTGGGTTGGTCCCTCTGTCCAGCTCCCGCAGGTCCCTGAGCAGCCCTTTCTTATAGCACATCTCACACTGCAATGTCCTCCTCTGTGCATTCCTCAGCCCCCCTCTGCACTCTGAGCTCCTAGAGGATGAGGAGGCCTGTAGTAGTCTCTGGATTCCCTGCCCCCACACCCCAGCACAGTGCCTGGCTCAGGAAGGCTTTGCCAGTGGATGAAGTCATTGAGTAATGAGCACCAAGACTCAAAAGGAGGCCATATATCTGTTCTGGAGGAGTGGCCCCGGGAGAGGCAGTAGAGAGGGAAACAGGAGACCTGGGTTTAGTCCTGTCTCTGCCAGCCAGAGTGCTGTGTGACCCTGGGCAAGCTCTTCTCCCTCTCTGAGCTTCAGTCTCCCCATCTGTATACTGGAGGTACCTTGGCCAGGTCTCCTAAGCTCAGCCACTGGTTCTGTTCTTGCCAGGGTGGATATGGCATGGGGATAGGGGGAGGGGAGGAGGAGAGCTGTCCTAGTGCCACATTAACTCTGACCCTCTTCCCTTGCCCTGTCCTGGCAGCACTGGGTACCTGCCGTGGGGATGAGTTCCAGTGTGGGGATGGGACTTGTGTCCTTGGAATCAAGCGCTGCAACCAGGAACAGGACTGTCCAGACGGGAGTGATGAAGCTGGCTGCCTACAGGGTGCGTGTGGTCAGGGCAAAGGGGCAGCATCCTGGGTAAGGAAAAGTCCTCGGCTCTCTTGCGAGTGTGGAGAGAACAGAGTTGGGAGAAGTCTCCCCTTGGTCCCTCAGATGCGTTTTCCCTAGAGCGTCACTTGCCCCTAAATCACCTGGCTCCCCTTCCATGGGGTCCTAGTGACACCAGAACTAGATGTTTAAGGACTTTGCAAAAGCCAAAAGAGGCCCAGGGGACACATGAAGGGCACTGCAGGAAGCGCAGCCCCCACCATTCTTCCAGGGCCAGGCCTCTGAGTGGCTTCCCTCACTAGTTCCCGGGCTGAGCAGGGCCTGAACCCTGCTCCCCAGGGAGCCCCCTTCATTCTCAGATGGCTGTTATGGTCACCACCCACCCTCTGCAGGAGCAAGGACTCTAACCCACTGGTCATCTGGGGCAATGGGTAACAGGTTGGGCAGTGAGGCAGCCTCCCCTATCTTAGGGTCCGTGGAGCAAAAGTCCCCACTCAGGACATGGTCAGTCCAGCCTCCAAGGTCTCTCTAGAGCTGCTGCATGGTCCCTCCCAGGGCCTTAGTACTGTCCAATCAGACTCAGACCCCCATGGCCCTGCCCAGGTAGATGAGGCTTGGCATCCTATTCATCCCTGGGATCCTGTCCTTCTGTGAACAGAGCTTCCGCAGGCCCTGGATTTGGCTGTCAGTCCTGGGCCAACCTCTAGGCGCCTGTGGTGGCTGGAGCTGAAACTCTGCTCACCTCCCCCATGGGACCTGGCCCACCCAACCCTTCCCGTCCAAGGTCTCACAGGCACTGTCCACTCTCTTGTCCGGCCCAACAGAGTCAACTTGTGAGGGTCCCCGCAGATTTCAGTGTAAGAGTGGCGAGTGCGTGGACAGCAGGAAAGTGTGTGATGCTCAGAAGGACTGCCGGGACTGGTCAGATGAGCTCCTGAAAGAGTGTGGTACGGTACCTGTCTATGCCCAACAGCTGGACTTAACCCTCCTGCTATGCCCTCTCCTAGCATCCGGGCCCAAGGCCCTCGAGTGCCCCTCAGCTCTGACACTTTCTGCTCTGACCCTTTCTCTGGATTCATGTGCTGTCCTATGGCTTCAGATGGGGCCCTTTGCCCCTGGGTCCCCTTGCTCTGCATCTCTACATCTCTGCAAAACTCTAAGGGCCTTTCCTTTCCAGCCCAGGTGCTCAAAAATTATGCTTCCTCTCACAAACTTGGCCTCTGCTCCTCATTCCTTCCACGTTCAGACCTCTGAGTGTGTGTTCTCTGGAACTTTCTCTCTTCCTCAGTATGGCTGCCCTGCTACCCTAGCCAGGGCCCTGGCCTCTGAGATCATCCAGCCCCCTGCAGGAGACCCTGCCGAGAGAGGTGGGGAACCGCAAGGAGGCAGCCGACGGAGGCACATCCCAGAGCCATTGCTCAGGCCAAGCCTGGGTGGGAGTAGGGCAGACCCAGCGGCAGGAGGTGGCACCGCCCTGAGCCTTGAGGAGCTCGGACTTACTGAGACCAGACTCATCGGCTGGACTAGTGAGAAATGGAGTGAAGCTGGCCTGACAGCTAGAGCTGGTGGCTTCCGGGCCAGAGAGAACAGAGGATGTGGGCTATAGGTGGGGCGGGCATCCCAGAGAACACCCTAGAAACCCAGTGTAGACTCCAGGAAGGCTCATGAGTCATTTCTTTACTGATCCCAGAAGGTCAGGGCTGGAGGAAGATTTAGACAGAGAAGCCCTGGGAGCACAGAGCCTATGTCGGCCTCCCCTACCTCCTGGCAGACTGTTTTCCCCAGCACCTCCCATCTGGGGTGCTCAGAGGGCTTCATTCTCTGGAGCTTTCCGGGGAGAGCATGTTTCCTCCCCTTTCAAAGATTAAAAAAAACCCAAACAACTAATTGTGAAAGGAAGAGTAGCTGAGTGAACGTCATTCAGCCTCCAGCTGAGCTTGCAGGAGACAGAGACTCCCCCTGCCCCCAGGCCCTGCCAAAAGAAGTCCCAGAAGAAGGAACCTACGGGAGAGGGGACAGGGAAGCAGGAGCAACTGAGCTTAGCTTCTCCCACATACCCAGATTTGGAGTTAGCTAGGGACCACTAACCTACTAAACTCTCTCACCTCTCTCGTCTTTTGCACGACACACCAAAGAGAAGTATGTATGCATGTGTTTGTGTCTGTGTGTGTCCTTTCTGTTTCTGTGTTAGTGAGAGGGCAGTGTTTGTATCCATGTTTCCTTCTCTGAGTAAAGCAGCGGAATTGCATTCATGCATCTCTGCATGTGGTCCCATGTCTGTGTGAATGTGTCTGTGGAGTCCATGGGCCTGTGTGTGCCTCTGCATATAAGCTGGTGTGTGTGTGCATGCAGGTGTATGCATGCAGGTGTGTGCACATGCTGGAGAAAGTGATGCCGCCCCTCCCTTCCTATCCCAGCTCCCCAGAAGAATCATTTCTGGGCTAAATAGAATTAGGGAGGACGAGAGACTTCCCTTCAGGCATTCCAGGAAAGGGCTGACAGGGATAGACGGGCCCAGACCTGCTATCCTTTCTCTTCCCTGACCCACCTCAGCCCTGCAGGACTCGTGCCTTCCTCCAGAAGCCGGAGTCACTTTGAGCTCTCCCCTTTTCCCTTTCAGAGCCATCCTACACATGCCACTCCATCAAGTCCTCAGTAAGTAGAATTGTTGAGTTGCTGCTACCTGCAAAAGGAGAGGAAGGAGGCGAGTGGATGCATGATTGAGGCAGTGAGTGAATGGGAGAAGACAGGAATGGACAGTGCTCAGGGAATAATATGGTAAAGGAGAATTCAGGGAGGGCTTGGAGTGACAGGAAGATTCCTGGAGGTGGCACCCCCGGAGACTACTCCAAAGCTACTGTGGCTCAGCCCACTCCCAAGAGTCTGGGGCTTCTCAGGGCTGGACCTGGCTGAGTCACCCCCAGGTCCTCCAGTCATGAGGTTGCTGTGGTCTTGTTCTTTCAGTTCTGCCAACATTCCTGGGAAACAGGAGGAGGCCCAGGGGTAAAGGGGACATTCCCTAAGCATGGCTCAGGCTGGAGGTGGGGGCACCCCATAACTGTGCATGGCCTGGGGTGGGCAGCTCAGGCCGGCTGTATGCATGGCCATGGCTGGCGCGGCTCAGCTCTGCGTGGCTTGGCTAGAGTGGCAGTGCATGAGCCTGGTGGGCAGAGGGGCATGGCACCTTCCCTTGGCTTGCAGAATTAACCTTCTGTGATTCTAAAGTTCAGGAGATGCTCTGAGAACATTGGTCCTGAACTCCCTGACCTCCCCCGGGACCTGCCAGAAGGTAGTGAGGGAGTGGAGGATGGGGGACCAGAATCAGACGACCTCCTGGCCTCCCTTCATCCCTTGCAGCAGTTGGTAATTCTGGGACCAGGCCCGTGACGAGATGGAGGAACAGAGACAGGTGCTGAGAGGAGAGGAGTTGGAAAAAAATCCATCATATTAGTTCAGAGTAGGAAGGAATTGGCTTAGCGACAGCTCTGTGTAAAAAGGCCTGGGAGTCTTGAATAACCACAGGCATAGTAGGGGCATCCTGTGTTGTTCAGACTCCTTCCAGGTGGCAAATTAGCTCTGGGCCCTGTCCTGTGAGGAACATGGACAGATGGAGTGTGTCCAGAGAAAGGCACCTGAGTGGCAGGGGGCCAGAAATCAGCACGTGAAGAAGGTTCTGCGGGAGTCTCTGCACCCTGGCCAGCCCCCCACAGCAGAGCTGGGAGTGGAGGCAGAAACTATGGGAGGCAGGTGTTTCTGTGAGGAGGAACTTCATAACAGGCAGTGCTGTTCAAAGTGGAGCCGGCTGCCTCAGGAGGGAAGTGGGCTCCCTGAGGCTGCAGACGTTGAAGCAGCGGCATTTCAGAAGGGATTCTTGGAGTATCCTGAGGGTTGGACATGACACATGCAGGCCCCTTCAACTCTGAGGTCAGCGGGAAGGAAGAGCTATAAGAAACATGTTTGTGAAAGGAAATACCTTAGGCCGCCATGAGGCCTAGCTGCCTCCAGCCTGGTGGTGGACAGAGCTCTGGCCTAGGAGGCCGAGGACCTGAGTTCTGGGTCCACTCTGTCCCTGTCTCTGTGTCTGGCCTTCAGCAAGAACCTGCCCTCTGCACCTCCTCTTGCCCAGACACCTGGGTCAAGAGGCTGAGGTCACCTGGCTCTGTGGGAGTCCTGCTGCCCTGAGGCTCTGCTTCTGCTCTGGGCCCCACCCCTGCCCTGCCCCTACCCTTTCTGGGCTCCTGGACCCTCAGGAACCTATGTCCCTCCCCAGGGCTGAATGAGTGTCTGCACAACAATGGCGGCTGTTCCCACATCTGCACAGACCTCAAGATTGGCTTTGAGTGCACATGCCCAACGGGCTTCCAGCTCCTGGACCAGAAGACCTGTGGCGGTAAGACCTCCCCCAGCGTCCCCAAGCAGAGGCAGATCCTCCTGCCGGTTCTGACCCCTGCTCCTCCCCACAGACATCGACGAGTGTGAGGACCCGGATGCCTGCAGCCAGATCTGTGTCAATTACAAGGGCTACTTTAAGTGCGAGTGCCACCCTGGCTACGAGATGGACATACTGACCAAGAACTGCAAGGCTGTTGGTATGGACACCCCAAGGGCAAGTGGTCAGCTCTGAAGGGGGTACAGGAAACAGTGTGCTTCCACATATGTGAGGAGCAGATGTGCACCTGTGCACACACACATAGAAAGCAGGTTGCACACATGGTGCTCAAAAGTGTAAATATACATCACACACACAATGTACTGCACACTAACACCCACACAGACACTGTATAGAGCCACCCAATACAGCCCACAGAGATGACATTCGCACAACAGAATGTATAGACACAAATTTGGACCATGCAGACTATGCACACAGCACAGGCAGCCCATGCAAAGAGGGTGACCTGTGCAGACTTACACACTGATCAACCCAGCCAACTAAATTCATGTATTTTACTCAGTTGTTTGTATTGAACACCTAACATTGTTGTAGGCACTGGGGATTCAGCAGTAACCAAAACAGACACAAATCCCTGTCTGCCTTCATGGGACTTATGTTTCAATGGGTGAGACAGACAAGAAATCAGATAAATAAATAAAATACAATGCATGGCAGATGGCAATAAGGGCTAAGGAGAGATATAAAGTAGAGAATGGGAATAGGGAAGTCCAGGAGGGCAGTGGGTTATAATTTTAAATAGAATGGTCAGGGAAGCCCTCACTGAGAAGGTGGCATTTGAGTAAAGAAGGTGAGGGTGTGAGCCACGCAGTTATCTGCAGGAATAGCATTTCAGGCTGCAGGAACAGAAACTGCAGAAGCCTTAAGGCAGGAGCATGCCTGAATGTTCAAGGAACAGCAAGGAAGCTGGCGCAGTTGGAGCAAGAAGACTAGGAAGAGATGAAGTCAGAGAGGTACTCGGGCCAGATCCCAGAGGGTCTTCTAGATTGTTGTAAGAGCTGATTCCAGATTTCACTCTAAGCCAGGGGGAAGCCATTGAGGGTTTTGAGTAGAGGAGGGACATGGTGTGACATTTTAATAGGCTCCCTCTGACTGCAGTGTTGAGAACAGATGGTATAGGGCAGGGGAGGAAGCAGGGAAACCACTGAGAGGTTACTGCAGGAATCCAGGAGAGAGGTGGTGGTGGCCTGGACCAGGTTGTTTGCCGTGGGTGTACCGAGAAGTGGACAGACTGCAGATGAATTGGGAAGGCAGCCAGCAGGGTTTGCTTATGAATTGAACGTGGGATGTGAGAGGGAAAAAGGAGTCAAAGATGACTCCAAGGCTTTCGGCCAAGCAGCTAAAAAAATAGAATTTTCTATTTATGGACCTGAGAAAGATGGTGAGACTGCTTTGGACATGTTAAGTTTAAGAAAACTGTTCAGATGTCCAAGTGGAGATACTGAGTAGGCAGTTGGCTGTATGAGTCTGGAGTTCATATGCACAAATACAATATAAAACATACAGATTATCTTAACAACACAGCAGCCACAACACTTGACATGTAGCCCATAAACCCAAAAAGTATACCACCCAAACTGTACAGTACACAAGACATACATTGGCATATCACATGTAACATGTACCCTGTTCTTGCCACCACATAGGACACGTGTAATATATGACACAGATTATATACACGCAAAGGAGACAACACACAACTGACCATGCATACACAAACTCTACACATATGAATATCTAAAGTGCAATTACACAATATCTCAAATCATAAGCACACATGGTCCCTGTCACAGACTCAGCTCTCATTTAAAATCACTTCAACATGCCCTGTAACCTAGCTTCTGCCTTCAAGGAAGTAAAGTGTCATTGCTCTCATTTTGGGGTGAGAAAATCACACAGTTTGTCAGTGGCAGAGCTAGCCCTAGAACCCAGCTCTTTGCCCCTTCCTACACTTTCAGCCCATTTTCTGTGCTCTCTATTTGTACCACACCTTCCATCTTACCCCCACCCTGCTTTGAGGTAGTCTCCATCACTACATACAGATCACAAACCCAGCCCCAGGCCCTACATGGCTCTGTGCTGGTCCCACCCTGCCCCCAGGGAATACATTCACCTGGCACAGATGCATAGTGACAGGGGGCAGGTGGCCAGCAGAAGTGTCAGCTGGAAAACAAGAGAGGGAGAAGGCACAGGCAGCTTCATGGACAAGTGCTGCTAGGAGCTGCCACTCAGACAGTGTTGGTGCCTGAGCGTGGCCCAATACGTCTAAAAACAGCCTATGGGATCTGATGCTAGGCCCTCCTAGGCCTGTGGGACAGTGACCTTCCATATGGAGTAGCCAGGAATGTCTAGGTCACTGATGATCTTCTTAAAATCTAATCCTAAGTCTAAAAGTGGGTTTTACGTATATATGGGCAATTGTGTGTTGTCTCCACTGCATGTATACAATCTGTGTCATATATCACACATGTCCCATCTCTGCCATTGGCTCAGATTAAAGAACAAACTCTTAACCCAGCTCACAGGACCCTTCGTGATCTGGCCCCCTGCCAATCTTTGCAGCTTCACCTCTTGCCATGTCCCCAAACACTGTGTAAACTGCAGACTCATAACAATCTCCTTGCAGATCTCTGCCCTGCTATCTCTCCTCCATATGGAGTCATCTTTCTAAGACACTTATTTGCTCGGGTGGATCCTTGAACTATGGAGTGGGGCCCCAAGCAGAGAAGGTGGTAGTTGCTGGAAAGAAATCCATGCTAGGTGGAAGGGGCAATTTAAGCAAAGACTCTGAGGCAGCAAAGCCCTTCCTTGGCTAGGTAATGACAGACAGTCTGGTAGCTGGATTCAAGGTCTGTTAGAGGGGTGAGTGATGAGGCTGGACAGAGAACCGGGGTGGGGTGGTCGCACTGCAGAAGGCCTTCGGTACAGGCCTAAGGAGGAAATGGTGAGTCATAAAAGTATTGGGGGGAGTTTCTACCTAATAAAAAGAATAAAAATCCTGTGACGCATGGTGTTTTGCCTCTTAGGCTTTTTGTACTCATGATTTCATCTGCTCCTCTAACTATGAAGTAGGAATTATCACCCCTATTTTATAGGAAAACCAGGTATCACCCAGCAAACCAGTGGCAGTGTCTTGGTGTCCAGCTCCCTGCCTCTTGCACTGACCCTTTCTCTCTCCTGCTCTCTGCATGGCAGCTGGCAAAAGCCCGTCCCTAATCTTCACCAACCGGCATGAGGTGCGGAAGATAGACCTGGTGAAGCGGGACTACTCGCGCCTCATCCCCATGCTTAAGAATGTTGTGGCACTAGATGTCGAAGTTGCCACCAATCGCATCTACTGGTGTGACCTCTCCTACCGTAAGATCTATAGGTGAGTGGCATGTCCCCTGCAGCCAGGCGTACAGACGTGGGAGTGAAAGGTGGCTGACAAATGAGTACAGGAAGGGTGGCCTCTGCCTCTAGGGTTTCTCATAACAGAGTTGGGGCTCGGGAAGGGATGCAGGATCACAGTGGATATGGAACCTTCAGGACTTCACCCCTGGGCTGGCCTAGGCTGAGGGCTCTGTTGGGTGAGCAGCTTTGAGCCCCAAACTCCTGGACTTTGTCTGACCTCTGTTGGCCTACTGGGGAAGTGCAAGAGACAGGAAGTATTCAGCCAGAGCAAAAAGGAAGAAATCTCTGGCTTTAGGAAGGACTTTCAAGGCAGCTCACATAGCTGTGTGTGGGACGCTGGGGACTCAAAGATGACTCAGACCTGGTCCGTGTGGGGGGTGGGGGGTCCCACTCATAAAATAATGAAATCCATTGTGATGATCATAAAGGAAAGTCCAGGGGAAGGCTCTGACCCAATCTGCAGGTCTGGGACATCTATCTTCCTGGAGGGTGCTACCCCCCGGCCAGCCCTTCCCTGTCTCTGTGACGCCACAGTCAGTGGACTTTGGTGCTTGGGAAGCTCTTCACACACTCGAGGAGTGTTGCTCCTAGGTCTTTCTCGGGTGCCACCAGCCTGCCTCCCTGCATGTCCAGACCCCCTTGGGGCAATCACGTCCTTTCTTTGTCCTGAGATTCACTTGGCAGGATTGGCGACAACTAGGCACTGGGTAGACACCGAGTCGCTGTTGAAAGAATGATGGGATGGATGGGTGGATGAGTGGATGGAAGCAAATATACCAAGTGCTACTCACCGACAACGACAACCAGATTCCTAGATCCCTACTTTCCCCTAAGACACAGACATACTCAGTTCACACTTACACACCCAGAAACAGCTAGAGTCTGTCCAGCAGTTGTGACTAAAAGAGGCAGGATTTGATGACAGATTGAATATGGGGCTGAAGGAGGAAGAGTCAAAATTCACCCCCAAGCTAATTTTGGGAGTTTCAGATTTCTAGCTTGGGAGGTTTCACAGGCAGGGGTGCTGTTTTCTGACATGGGACACACTGGAGGATGATGTGGAGTCAGGGTTGTGCAGTGTATCTGTTTGGCTGAGGGGAGGGGAACGGGGATGAGCAGTTTTGGACATGTTGAATTCAAGGTGTCCATGGGACATCCAAGGGGAGCTGGTTGGCTTTGCAGTCTGGAACTTAAGAGAGTTGTCAGGATTGGAGAGTCAGTTATGGATGGCAGTGGGCACTATGGAACTAATTACCCCAAAAGGGTATGGGGGAGAAGAAGACATTGGGGAAAACAGCATTTGGGAAACAAAGTCCTCCTAATGTCGCCTCCTGAGTGTCTAGTGTACTATCATCCCTTCTCTGCATTCTCACCAGCACAACCTTCTTCAGACCCTTGTCCTCTCTCACCTGGATGCTATAACAACCTCCTAACCAGTTTTTTCCCTGCCTTCATTCCCTGTCCTTCCAACCCAGCCATTGCACTGATGCCACCATGATCTAACATGCCTATTTGGCTATAGGCTTTTTTATAGGTAACCTGTTCAGTTACCATCCCAGCCCCTTACCCCAGGATAAAATCCTAATTCCTTAGCATGGGTCAGAGCCTGTCAGCATGTGGTCCCTGCCTGCACATATTGCAAGTCTTACATTCCACATACCCAGCTCTGCCCCACTGAATATCTCACTATTCCAAAACATACTCACCCCTGGGCATTTGCATGTGCTGTTCCCTTTGCCTAAATCGCTTTCTGTCCTTTGTGTTCCTGGTGAATTAGTCCTTCAGGACTCAATTACAAAACCTTCTCCCACCCTCCAGGATGATGTAGTCTCCATGTCTCTGCTGCCATGGCCTCTAATGCTTTCTGTAATCACGTTATATTATATGTGGCTGCAAGTTTCTGTCCCCCACAGCTCCTCCAGGGCAGAGACTGTGACTGATTAAAGCCTGTGGCCCTGCTGGTGCCCCAGGGGAATGTGTTGAATGGAAATTAGCCAAGTTCCTCTAAAATCCACTGCCACGGCCCAGAAGGAAGAGAGAGAAGGGAAGGGTGCACAGGCAGCTCCAGATGGACCCAGGGGTAGAACATCTGCCCCACGGCCATCTCTGGTTTCTCCTAAGTGCCTACATGGAC
Source organism: Daubentonia madagascariensis (assembly GCA_023783475.1). Classification (NCBI taxonomy): domain Eukaryota; kingdom Metazoa; phylum Chordata; class Mammalia; order Primates; family Daubentoniidae; genus Daubentonia; species Daubentonia madagascariensis. Next base: position 5,823,736 of record JAKFHU010001129.1, read on the forward strand.
AAGGCCAGTGACCCGGCAGAGCAAGAGGTCCTCATTGACGAGCAGCTGCACTCCCCAGAGGGCCTGGCAGTGGACTGGGTCCACAAGCACATCTATTGGACTGACTCGGGCAGTAAGACCATCTCAGTGGCCACAGTGGATGGTGGCCGCCGATGCACCCTCTTCAGCCATAACCTCAGTGAACCCCGGGCCATCGCTGTTGACCCCCTGCGAGGGTGAGTGTCCCTACCCTGAATTTACCATTCTTTCAGCATAGGTGCTCAGTCTTCGTGTCTGTCACAAGAGCTATCTTAAGGGCTCTAGAAGGTTCTGGGCTGCTCAGACACAGGCCATGAGGAAGAAAGCCCATGCACGCCCCTCATCCTGTTAATCCCTGACCAAGGGTTTTTTGGGCATCGGTCACCAGAGTTCTCCCTGGACTCTCCTGCCCACTCATTTTATCATAGAATCAGAGCATCTAAGAGCAGAGTAGAGCTCTAGAGATCACCTGATAGAAGCTTCTCAGGGAGGAAACCTTTCCTCAGGATGCTACAGGTGGGCATCTGGCAGCTGCTAACATACTTCCAGAGACAGGGAGCTCATTACTTCCCATAGGGCCTGTTTCATTGTGGGGCAGCTCTTCCCATTAGAAAGTGTTTTTTTCCCCCTCATAATCCCAAATCTGTCTCCTTATGACTTCCTCCTTTGGCCTCTGGAGTTACATAAAATATGTCTACTCCCTGCCTGCCCACCTCCATCCCTACCCCTGCTGCCCTCAGTCTCTGGGCCCCTCACCCCCTCAGCTACCCAGTTTTGGCCACACCTCAGTTTTGGGGGTTAGGAATTCTGAATAGAACAGGACCCTTCTCTCCATCGGTGGGAATGTCTTGAAGTGGTATCAGTTTTTTAGCAGTGTATCATGTTAAGTTTACCAGAATCACCAGCTTCTTCCTACTGCTGTGTCCTTAATTGTTAAACAAGGATAAGAAAACTCTCTTCTTCAAGTGAGGGCAGCTAGTGAGGGGAGTGGTCACATGAGAGGGTATGCAAGGGCTTGGGAAGTGACTGACAGCTGCCATTTACTGAGCAAGTGTCAGGTGCTCCCAGCACAGTACTAGGCACTCTGACAGATACTGAACCTTCTCATCGAACTCTCACGTCAACCCCGTTCCCTGTCTACCCTTATGCAGACCAGTGCTGCATCTGCCACACTTTGCCCCCCAACCATACAGTTATGCCCAACCCAAACCCAATCCATTGTGGATCTGTCAGGGTCCCAGCCAGAAACCCACTGCATACTCAAACCAAGATAATGGGATGAGGGTTTAATAAAGAGACTATTTACAAAGGAGTGGGTACGGTCTAATGTACTATCTTGGATTAGTAACAGTGGGCTGCTACCAGCCCAAGTAGGCCTGAGGAGACAGGAGCAGGGAGGGTTATCTGAGTTAGGAATATCAGCCACTTTTTCTTCTGTGTTTATAGGAAAGAAAGTGTTGACTAGGGGCCCTTCCCACACTGACACTCTAAGGTCAGAAGTGGGACAGATGGGCTCACAGGCTGTTCAGCTGAGGCTGGGTGCAATCCTGGGGAACACAGGCTTCTTCAAGTTCTCAAATGAGGTGAAGGCTAAGGTGCCTGCTAATTCTAAGATGTGATGGTTCCAAAAGATTTCAGAGGTCATCCCAGTGTCCACTAGGCATCATCCTCAACGATTCAGTAGGTCATTGAACTTTATGACTCAGACCACCCTAATCATGTCCCCAACAATAAGTCAAATTGGGTTCTTTTGTCCTTTAGGTTCATGTATTGGTCTGACTGGGGGTACCAGGCCAAGATCGAAAAGTCTGGGCTCAACGGTGTGGACCGGCAAACACTGGTGTCAGACAATATTGAATGGCCCAATGGAATCGCCCTGGGTGAGCCCTGCCTTTCCTGGGTTGGGAGCCTGTTCTAGCACCTGATTCTGACCACTATCTGGGACCCCACGGGTCTCATTTCTGGGTCCCTTCATGGTGCCAGTTCCCTGATGGTTGCCCTAGGCTTGCCTCAGTCTGAGGCCTGGAAATGTGGGCAGGAAGGGGACACAGAGGAGCAAGCTCCAGGCTGGGGTCCCAGGTGCATGACCTGATCCCTCCTCTCCTCTTCCTTCCCAAGATTTGCTGAACCAGCGCCTATACTGGGTAGATTCCAAGCTCCACCAGCTGTCCAGCATCGACTTCAATGGAGGCAACAGAAAGATGCTGATTTCCTCCACTGACTTCCTGAGCCACCCTTTTGGGATAGCTGTGTTTGAGGTGAGTCCTGTGAGGGAAGGTATGGCCCCACTAGGAAGCTGAAACCAAGAAAGGGCTTGTTCAATAGAACTACTCCCTGAGACTTGTCCAAATGGAAACAAAGGAACAGGGAACCAGCCGACTGGTTTGTATACAGTTTGTGAGCTGCTGCCTGGTCACCTCTCCTGTGCTCTCTTCCCAAGACCCCTCTCTCGGAGCACTTCTCATAGGTGAGTTGCTAGGCGTGTATGTTTCCTCCCTGGGCCCTCAGCACCCAGCACTGAACCACATACATAGAAGGTACCCAAGAAAGGGAAGAAGGAAGAAGGAATATGCATTTCCTTAGAATCATTTACTGTAGGAAGTGGCATGAGAGATTCAATTCAGCACAATTTTATTGGCCTTTGCCAGACCCTGGGGTCACAGAAGTGAATCAGACACTATCCCAGTCCTCAGGAAGCTCCCAGGAAGGTGAGGAATCAAGACCCTCCTGTGCCCTGACCCTAACAACCTTTCTTTTCTGGGAATAAGGAAGCCAGAACCAACCAAGGTCTCACACACCCACCTCTTCCCCGAAACTAACGCCACCACCAAGGGGAGGGAAAGCAAGGGGCCAATCGTCTGTGATGGGCATTGGCAATATTTGCTTGGAGCAACATCACTCAGCACTGCTCTGAAATCGTGGGCAAAGCTCCACCTTTAAGTCCAGCCCCCCAGAAGACAGGTGTGTTGGGACACTTGTGTATGTGCTTGTACATATACGTGGCATGTACATGTAAAGTATGTGTATGTGCATGTGTATATATAAATACATAAGGGTAAAAGTGTGCATACCTACATGTGCTAGTGCTTATGAATGTAAATATGTACACCAATATGTATTTAGACTGCTTATTTAGGTATAAGTGTGCCTTTACATGTATAGATGAGCATTTAGGTATGTTCTAGATCTGTGTATGAGGAGGCACGGTTGTACCTATAAATGTGGATTTGCCTACAGATGCACATCTAGGCTTATATGGACACACCACGTGGACTCATGTGTGTATATGCCCAGAAGCTGTAGGAGGCCCAGCAGGGGATAGCCCTTAGTAGCTCCCCATGCCCTCCAATCTTGGTCCCAGGCCCTGGTGACGGTAATAGCTATAGAGATCCAACTTTGGGTTTCTTCTGGGCTCCAGGAAGCAGGCCTAGCCAAGCATTAACGAGTAGCTTTGTGGCCTTCAGGCCGAAGCACAGAATCACCAAATAATCCTCTAAGACAGAAGAGAAGCAGGAAAGTTCACATCACAGATCAGAGGCCGATAGTCCCACTGTGGACAGGACAGTCAGGGGAGATTTCAGGGCAGTTCTTGTGGCTATGGTTTGGGGCTGAGCCCTCTGATTGAAGTCATGGGTTTAGGCTCTAGGCCTCTCATCCTTTGCATCTGTACCCCACAGGACAAGGTATTCTGGACAGACCTGGAGAATGAGGCCATTTTCAGTGCAAATCGGCTCAATGGTCTGGAAATCTCCATCCTGGCTGAGAACCTCAATAACCCACATGATATTGTCATCTTCCATGAGCTGAAGCAGCCAAGAGGTGAGCCGTCTCTGGTCCTAGGTCCCAGGTCCCCTGCCTGTGTCCTCTCCCTCTACTAGGTAGGCTGTAGTTCACATTCATATCACAACTTAGCACCCCCAGGAATAATAACAACAATCCCTCTTGTTGGCAGAGTGCTTTGTCATCATCTATTTTGTCTCATTTTGCCTCAAGCTCTTTGTGAAATAAGGCTGGGTATAAATGAATATATAAATGTCCAATTTTTGCCAGTTCTACAAAGTGTGTGGGTATTACTCTTCTCTTTTAATAGTTGAGGAAACTGAAGTTCAGAGAAGTAAAATAATGTTAGCAGGTAGCAGAACTAAAACCTAAGCTCAGGTCTATCTGATTCTAAATCTCCTTCTGGCATGACACATTGCATCTCATTTGCTATTTGTACCCATTTTCAGTAGTAGTAATATAAGCTAATGTATCCTAGGGCCATATAATAAGTCAGCTTGTTGCTTGGGAATAGAATCCAGGGATCCTACTACTAGGTTGTCCCCTCCTCTATCACTAGGATATACGAATTCCAACTGTAACTGAGGTGTTGGCTGCCAGGGTGAAGGTGGGAAAGCAAAGGAGGGTAAGGAGATATAAGATTGGTGCCTGATTCTAGATCTAGAAATTTAAATGACAGGCATAGCATGTGGCATAGGCAGGAAAAAAAAAAACAAAAAAAAAAACCCATGGGCTTTGGAGTCCAACAGACCTCAATTTAAATTGTCTCTAAAATTCCTAGAGGTATAGTTTTGACAAGTTTGTTCTCTTTGAGCCCAGGTATCTTCATCTGTCAAATCTGGGACATAGCACCCACCTGTCAGAATTGTTGTAAGGATTAAATGAGAGTGTAGGGACAAGACATCAACCAAGTACAGTACTGGATAGCACCCAATAAAAAGTAGTAGGGAAAGCTTTTTGAGCAAGCCATGTGGGAGAGGCACCCTTGGGAGGCAGGAAGACCTGGCATGTCCCGTCTGTGCCCCACCTGTCTCTCTCTCTGCCATTAGCTCCAGATGCCTGCGAGCGGAGTGCCCAGCCTAATGGAGGCTGTGAGTACCTGTGCCTTCCTGCTCCTCAGACCTCCAGCCACTCTCCCAAGTACACGTGTGCCTGTCCTGACACAATGTGGCTGGGCCCAGACATGAAGAGGTGCTACCGAGGTAAGCAGAGCTTCCAGGAGGGGTGGCCCCTGGCAGTGTCAGACCCTACCCTGCTGAAATCTTCCCTTGGCTTCTGGGACCTAATATGCTCCTGGTTTTCCTTCATCTTCTCAGGCTGCTTATTGCCTTTGCAGGCTCCTCTTTTTCACCTTCCTTGGACGCTTATGCCCCCAGGGTCCTTCCAAGGCTTTCTGTTCTTGCTCCTAAGAAAAAATGCACGTATACATAAAACATTTTTAATTCAGTTTCCGGGAGTTTCTGGAACCCCTTGGAAATGTCAAGTTAAGAACCCTTAATCTCTATGGCTTCAGTTACTATTCCTATGCAGATACCTGTGTGCTTGCCTATTTCTTACTTAATACACTACATAGAAGCCCTTTTGCAATAAATATGATTGGCCTAACCCTAATAGTCAGTTAATACTTCAACCACATAAATAATTACATTCATTTCCCAATCTTGATGTACAGCCAAGGCCTTTTATCTCAGCATAAGTCTGCTGCATCCAGGTTCAGTTGTTTAAAGTGGAGTAAGAATTTAAACCTAATGATATAACAGTATGAGTATAAAATCCTTCTAGATTTACATGATTTCCCCTCCCACCAGTCTTTTACAGTGGTCTTGCCCACACCTAATTCTATAGCATTGTTTTAATGACTCATCTTTACTGAATCAAAGTGAAGTGCTTAGGATTCAGCTAAAGAAAAGATCATAGGCCATTCTGGGGTATTAGGAAAGGCTTCGCAGAGTTGCATTTGAGCTTAGCCGTGAGGATGAGTTCCTATGTATAACTCAGAGGCAATAACTTAGGCACTGTAGCAACAAAATTCTGTGTCCAAGTGACCTCCGTGGTATTTCCCCTCCAGCACCTCAATCTACCTCAACTACGACGTTAGCCTCTGCTACCATGAGGACAGTATCTGCCATCACAAGAGCCCCTGGGACCACCGTGCACAGCCCCACCTACCAGAACCACAGCACAGAGGCACCAAGCCCGGCAGCCGCGGTCCCAAGCTCAGTTAGTGTCCCCAGGGCTCCCAGCATCAGCCCGTCTACCCCAAGCCCTGCAACCAGCAACCACTCCCAGCACTGTAAGGAAACGAGTTCTGTATTCTTTCATGACATGGGAGGGGTCCTAGGGAAGCCAGGATGGGGGATATGTGGGAAGAGAAGAACATACCAGAGCTGAATACTCTCTCTCTCTCTGAGGAGGAAGCAGGGGAAGGTAGAGTGCCAGCCTACAATTTAGGCCTCTTAGGTGCCCCTACCTTATAGAGGGTCCGGAGGGAAGCTACCATCCTACCTCTAAGCCTCAGTTTCCTCTCCTACAGAGTGGAAATAATCACAACCCTTCCCCAATCTGCTTCACAAGATTACCATGAGAGACACAGGAGGCAGAGTAACTGGAAGTACTCACACACACAGCCTCTGGGTGTGTGTATGTGCATATGTTTCAAGAGTTACTGACGTGTTCATGAGGAGGTGTCCCTCAGGTTTAGAAAGCTCTGATCTCAGTTCCCAGCAGCCTTTGTAAGCTCCCCAGCTAGCAATATCCATAACTATGATCTGCTCATGCCTCTTTCCAAACCCTGGGATGAAAATAATTAAGTTCACCACTTAATAAATCACTGGGAGCAGTAATTGTCACTGCTAGAAATGTTCTATCTCATTAACCAGCAAATACCTTTTTAATTGAGTTACCTGCCAGGGGGAGTTCATTTAAAAGGATAAACTATCTTTTAAATTTTTTCCCATACGTGGATGGCCCAGAAACGAAGCAACTTGGCAGGACCTGTCTAATTGGTCTTGTTTTGCCAGCAGAAGTTGGATTTTCAGAGTGGAGCACTTACCCTCACCTTGGCAGAGGCAGGTGGAATACGTGTGAATTCCAGTTCCTCTCATCTGGGGGCAGAGCCTCTGACCAGCCTCTCCCGACTGGCTTCATCATGCTCTAGGTTTTAATATCACTGTCCAGTGTTTGCTCTGGCCCCGGAGCAAGAGGACAGCAGCATTTCCACAGTTAGTTCTGTAAGCAGAACAGTTCTTTTCTCCACCTAATAGTTAGATTCCCTTGGAGTAACGTGGAGTAACGTTGAGAAACAGACACATTGCGAGGATGGGATTTGGGCCATTGCCAGGGGGTAGTCATCTCCTCGCTTGGAGCAAATGTAGATGACAGCTCCTCTTCGCACCTCAGAGGGCTGTCAGGAGAACCCCAGGGAAAAATGCTTTCTGAACTATAAAGTGCTGTACAAATTTTATAATGAAGATGGTTGTAAGAGTGAGAAAGACAGCACAGCATATGCTTTAAAAAATACAGTATAGGCTGGGGGTGGTGGCTCCCACCTATAATCTCAGCACTTTGGGAGGCCCAGGCGGGAGGATTGCTTGAGGCTGGGAGTTCAAGACCAGCCTGGACCACATAGTGAGACCCCATCTCTAAAAAATAAAATAAAATTAGCTGGGCTTGATGGTGTGCGCCTGTAGTCCTAGCTATTCTGGAGGCTGAAGGAGGAGGCTCACTTGAGCCCAGAAGGTCAAGATTGCAGTGAGCTATGATCATGCCACTGCACTCCAGCCTGGGCAGCAGAGCAAAACCCTGTCTCAAAAAAACAAAACATATATAAATATATATATATATATACACACACACACACACACACACACACACACACAATATATTTTCCAAGCACTTCCCAGTTTAGAATGTGCTTTTATATATCTTTTTTTTTTTACTGAGGCCTCATAACAACCCCGACCCCACTCTCTACCCGCTTTGAATTAGACAAGGTTGTGCCAGGCACTGTGCCAATCATTTTATATGAATTAATCCTTACCATATCCCTAGGAGGTAGGTAATATCATTACCCCCATTTTAATGATAAAGAAGTATAATATAACATGTTGCATTTATAATGTATAATAACTTGCCCAAGGTCACACATGTAGTGAGCAGCAGAGCTAGAATTTGAATTCAAGAAGTCTGATGCGGAAGCCTGTGCTCTGGATTCCACTACACTATACTGTGTCCCATCTTAATTACTTATGAAAAACAAACTGATAATGCAGATTGACAGACCACCAAAAACAACACTGACAAAGTAACAGATACTGGCTCAGAAAGGCAAATGACCTAGTCGATCAGCAACATAAAGACCTAAGTTCTCACCTTGCTATGCGCAGCCCCCAGCTTCCTTCCATCATAATGCTGTGGGAAAGGTATGGGACTTGGGTCATGAGTCCTGTGTTCAAGTTCCAGCTCTGCCACTTATCTATGGGTCCCCAAACCCCTCAGGAAGACTCAGTTTCCCCATCTGTGAGATGGAGATAACCTCTGTTCTACTTGCCTCACAGGAGTTTTGATAGGATATGGAAAGACTGAATTATTAAACATTAGCCAGGATCATCATTTTAGAATGAGGATGGGAAGCAGTTGGGAGTTCTTACTGCTTGAAGCCAGTAAGGGCTTGGACTCACAGTGACGGATCATCAGTCTGCAAATGTTTGTGTTTTGCAGATGGGAGTGAAGGTGGTAAGATAGGCTCAACGGTCACTGCTGCTGTCATTGGGATCATCGTGCCCCTAGGTGAGTGTGGCCCCAAGTCACTGGGGAGAGAAGAGAGACCCTGCCCAGGCCTGGGGGAAAGCACTAGAAAGGATAGAAAGGATAGAAAACTTGGCACACTGACCTGCCCCATTTACTTGTTCTGCCCTAGCAGCCTTCCTGCCCTCCTCCCAGGCCTGATTTAATTTGGTTTCTTAGCCTGACACACAAGGACCTGGCCCCAGGTGACCATCCAGGTGCATCTGCCATCCCCCCTCATTCACACTATACACTCCAGCCATGTGAAGTGCTGTAATACGCTCCCTGGGGATAGGGCTGGTGTCTCCCTTGCTTACCACTCTCTCCAGCTCCTAGTAACGGCTGGCACGTGGTAGGAAATCAGATATTTGTCGAATTAATTAGTAGAACTGCTTGCCATTCCTTTAATAAGTCATGTTGTCTTTCTTTCTCTCTGTTTTGTTTTCAACAAACATTTATCAAGCAGCTACTATGTGCCAAACTCTGTGATAAGGGGAGAGAAGGTGGTTAAAGATGAATAAGACAAGTCCTTGTCCTACGAAAGTTTAGAATCTTGTTGGAAAGATACACATAACACAGATAAGTTCATTATGACATGGTAAATCTAAGATTAAGCTGTATGTGTTGAGTTCAGTGAAACTACTGAGGATGCACCTAACTTTGACTGGGGGAGAGGAGAAGAGGGCAGGGAAGATTTCCTAGTGGAAATGATATTGGAGCTGAGTCAGCCAAGAGAAGAAGGATCAAGAGCAATCTAAGCAGTGAAGACAGTGTGAACAAAGCCAGGAATGGGGAATGGCATGGCCGGGTGGGGTGGGGTAGGTTTAGAACTAGAACAAGTTCCATATGGCCAGAGTATAACATTTGGTTAAGACCTCACAGAACCACGGAGGCTGATTCCTTCTTTCCACTCTGATGTTCACACAGTATCCTGTACGTACCGTCTTTCATACCAGTCTCATCTCTTGGCAGTATCTTTGAATTGTGATTGTCCGTGCACAGGTGTATCTCCCTTACTTGCTCATGAGTACCTCAAAGACAGGAACTTTGTCCTTTTATCCTGGGAATCCTCAAAATGGTAGTGAGATAGTTGGAAGTTTAAAAACTTCTTGCCTGTTTTCCCTTAATTCAAGACACTATGCCAAGTGCCAACCATCCAGGGAAGAGAAAGATAAAGACCGTAAGAGCTTTCAGTCTTTTTCAGACTGAGCATAAATAAGTCATACAAGGTAGATGTTAATACATGTTATAATGTGCTATAGCAGAGGCATGTTAGATATAGATACATGCCCAGGCACAATATTCCTCTGGAGGAACAGTGGAAGGTAGGGTAATTCCAGAGTAAAAGTGGTGCTTCTGGAGAAGACGGCATTTGAATTGGCCTTGAAAGGCTTCACCACAAAAAATGATAGTGAGGCTATTATTTCAGGCCTATTTTGAGTGGAGGGGGAAAGACAAATCTATCCCCCTTTCTTGCCATCCTATGCTCTCTAGAAAGAGGCACATGTGTGCTGTTTTGCTGATATAGCCCACTCTGATATAATCAATATTTTTATTTCTGCTCATCTGAGGGGCAAAAGATGAATATTTCTCTGATATTTCTCTTTGAGGTAGAGTATGTTTTCATGAGATTATTGGCCATTTATTTACATTTTATCCTTTATGAATTGCCCATTCCCAGTCTTTTCTTATTTTTCTATTGGTTATCGTATTCATACTTGTAGAAATATTTATACCTAATGAATATTAAACCTTTACAATATATGTTACAAATATTTTCTCCCCGTCTGACTCTTCATTTAAAAATTTGCTTATGGTGTCTTTTGCCATGCACAAATTTTAAATTTTTAAGTATCAGATCTGTCAATCTTTTGTTTTGTGATTTCTGGGTTTTGTGTCTTGTCTAGGAAGGCCTGCCTCCCTCTGAATTATTAAAATATCTCCCAATATTTTCTCCTTCTGTTTAATGCTTTAAACTTTTTTTTAGTATTTAGATATTAATCCATTTGGAATTTATTTTAGAGTATGGTGTGAAGTAGAGGTTTCAACTATTTTTTTCTACATACCTGTCTAGTTTCCCCAAAACCATTATTGAATGGTCCATTCTTTCCTTCTGACTTGAATTGTCATCTTTATTATAAACTATATGTCCATACATACTTTGATCTACTTCTAAGTTGTTTACTTTCCTGTACCAATTATCTGTCTATTCCTATATACTAGTAGTACAACTTTGTGATGTTATACTCAGAATATTTTCTTAGCTATTTTTTTTCAATTTCTCTTCTAAATGAACTTTAGGATAATCCTGTCAATTCTATAAAAACTTTGATGGAATTTTTATTGAGATTGCTTTGGATGTATAAATTTATGTGGAGAGAATTTATATTTTTACAACATGAAAGCTTCCCATCCAAGAACGTGACATATCTCTCTATTTATTTCAGTCTTCTTTTGTGTCCTTCAGTACAATTTTATAGATCGCATAAGATTTGCATGTTTCATGTTAGTTTATCCCAGGTATTTTATAGTTTCTGTTGGACTATCATGAAGGTGTTCTTATTCCATTATATTTTCTAATTAGTTCTTGCTGATTAAAAAGAAAGCTATTGATCTTTTATGTTGATTCTTGATTAACTAAAATTATTTCTAATAGTTTTTTACTTGCTTCTGTAAGATTTTCTAAACATACAAACAGGTATTAATAATAGCAGTTTGGTTTCTTCCTTTCCCATATATACCTTTAAATTTTTTTCTGGTCTTACTGTATAGTAAGATCTCCAGGACAGTAAACAGTAGCAGTGATAATAGGTATCCTTGCCTTGTTCCTGTTTTTAATAGGTATCAATTATTGTAATCTTACTAAAACAGAAATGCCCTCTATAGCATTCACTTGAATGCTCAGAGTGATTGCTTACTGCCTTACAAAGCTGCTTGCCCCATTTTTGCCCAGCTCTGTTAGAGAGAGCCTCCTCCTTTGCTGATTCATTTATTCATTTATTCTAACTCCAGAGCCTGTGTTGCCCTGCTGTGTCCCCTTCTAGAGATGCTCCCCTTCTGGTGGAGTCTACTTTTGGAAAGAAACACCCCACCCAAGCCCATCCCACTCTCTACCCTCCAATTTTGCGAGAGAATGGTTTTCTTAGAGAAATCCAAGAAAACGGCAGCATTAGGGTAAAGATGTGGTAAAGAAATTCACTCATTCATTCAGCACATTACTGAGCATCTACTTAGTGCTAGGCGCTGAGCATGAAGAGATCAAAGAGACACAGTCCCTGCCTTCAAAGGGCTCAGTCTAATTGGGGACACAGATATATAAAGTGAGATACTGTGGTTTGGGAGCACACATGACAGAGCAGCTGACCCTGCCTACAGCGGATGGGGAAGACTTCACATTTAAGCTGGATCTTGAAGGATGAGTAGTTAATGACGTAAAGGAGGGATGAGAGAAGGGCTTCCAAGCAACAGAAAAAGAACACACACAAACAGAACCTGAGGCGCAAGGGGCAGTAAAGTTGGAGTGGTGGCAGGATATGCACTGATGTCGGGGCAATGGGCTGGAGCTGCTGGAGGTCCAGCGTAATGTGTCCCTTCCTCCAGCGGTAATAGCCCTGCTATGCATGAGTGGCTACCTGATCTGGAGAAACTGGAAGCGGAAGAACACCAAAAGCATGAATTTTGACAACCCAGTATACAGGAAAACAACAGAAGAAGAAGATGAAGATGAGCTCCATATAGGGAGGAGTGCTCAGATTGGCCATGTCTATCCTGCAGTAAGTTTTTCTTGCTGGGAGAATTGTCACCTTCCTATCCTTCTTCCCTGCCATCATTCTTCCCTCCCTCCCTCCCTTCCTTCCTTCTTTCCTTCCTCAAACATTTATCAAGAACCTACCACGTACCAGGCACTGTTCTAGCCCCTGGGGAACACCAAAATGCTGGGGCAGGTGGTTGGGGTAAAAGGCTATCACCCTGTACCTAGAGGCTCTTCCTGGTAGTAAAGAAGCCAAATGTCTTTCTTTCTGCTGAGTTAGTTTTCAGAACCTTTGGCCTGGAAGGGTAACTGTGGCCATTTAATTCAAATGTGTTCATTTCAACACCGTATGCCAGTTATGTGCCAAACACCACATTAGATACCAAGTGTTCAAAAGTAAATCAGGAATGTACTTGCTCCCAAGGAGCTGGTGGGGGAGTTAGAGATACTGACATACAGTTGTACAACTGTGTGCTGAGTGACGCGGTGGACACTCAGTAATCCCTCTTCTGGGAAGCTTTCCCTGCCTTTGTTCTTCCACGGTCACCAGGGCCTCTCTCCATCACAGCACCTGTCACGCTATAGTCCACTTCTCTTTTACTTAGTGGTCTCCCCACTAGACTATGAAATCCTTGAGGGCAGAATTGTCTGATTAATCTGTTTTCCTGGTGCCTAGCACAGCATAGTTTGCTTCCAACAAACATTTATTGAAAAACTGCTATGGAAACATCTACAAGGGAGCTATATTAATTCTGTCTGGGGAATCAGACAAGGAATGCCTCACAGAGAAGGTGACATGAACTGTGTCCTTGAAAGGATTAATAGCAGATTTCCAGGTAGAGAAGGAGGGAAATGGCATTCCAGACAGATGCATGTACAAAGGCTTAGAGGCACAACAGAACATGGTCTGTTGGGGGAGCAAGGACCATGAAGTGGCTGCAGCAGGTGTCATTGTTGTGTAGTAGAGTCAGGGGGCTGAGTGTGACCTCAGAGGTCATCCAGTCCATCCCCCTGTCAGGCAATCAGCAGCTTTGATCGCCCACTGTGGGCAGAGCCCTGTCTTGGGGAGACCAGAGAACTGGAAGACCCAGCCCCTGCCCTCAAGGAGCTTTTTGTCTTGCCGGGGGAACCAAGGTCACAGCTGCACCAACTCCCGAAGAACACTCTTTCCGAGCTGCCTGTCGTCAAGTGCAAGGTAGGGCAGTGCCACTCTAAGTCTGAGGGGCTGGTGAGCGAGGGCATGAACCCAGGCAGGTGCAGCCAATCCTAGAAACCAATCTGGTTTTGGAAGGCTGCAAATTGTAAGCTGGGTGTCGGGGCACAGAGGAGACATGGGTTAGTCACAGACCGAGGAAATGGCATGTGAAAGAAAGTGATGGAGTATGGGGCAGGGCAGACAGAATTGCTGCTGGGGCAAATTGTTCATGAAGGGGAGCGTTGGGAAATGAAGCTGAGCAAGTGAGGAGGGTTGGCAGATGGCCTTGAGGATCCTTAACCTTGGCCAGTTCAAGGAAATAGTTGCTTAACCAATTTCTTAAGATCAGGGGCCACAGTGGAAGAAGCATTGAACTTGGAGTAAGAAGATGACTTCCAGTTCCACCATTCCACAGCCCTTCTCTGCTCACTTTTATTTGTAAAATGAGAATAATAACGCCCATGCTGGCTGCCTCCTGAGTTAATAAAGTCCAAGTGAGATAGCACATGTGAGAGCACTTTGTGAATTACAAAGCACTCTGCACATGTAAAGTGGCATTATTTCCAGACAAGGAAATGACTCGGGGAGTTACTCCTGTTGAGTCTAAGGAACAAGTAATAAGCTCCTGCCACCTGCAGAGAAATAGAGCAATAGAACGAGGAAATCAACCTTTAGTGAGCACCTATTACATGTCAGACACATTTCTCAGTGTTTTACATATCTTTTCTCATTTAATCTTCATAATAACCTTATCAAGGTGATATTATTAGCCCCATTTTGCAGATGAGGAAACTGAGACACTCATAGAAATTGAATAACTTGCCTAAGGTCATAGCTAGGAAGTGGCAGAACTAGAATTGACACTCCAGTCTGTATGTACACAAAAGCCATGCTCCTTCCATTATATCATGGGGTAAGTAGCCTTGCAGCTCTGGAAATCAATACTCTCAACAACCTGTTCTCTCCTCTGTCCATTTCTCAGGTAGCTCTACCATCGCTGCTGAGGCCTATCTTTGACCTAGAGGTTTGTCTTGGAGAGAGTGGGAGGGTGGCTAGACTAGAATAATGTGGTCTCAGATATCTGTGCCAGTGGACCATGGCCATGGCATTCATTAAAAAACCGCAAATAACCCAAAGATGACTTGAAAGGCAATGGAGTTACTTTTTATCCTATGTAGAATGTCCAGAGATGGAAGATACTAGTCTGGTTCTATCTTATGCTGGTTAGGTTGATGTAGAATACTCTGGACTCTACGTGGTGGTAGGTACTATATTAAACACTCTACATGCTTTATCTCATTTGATTCCCCAACAACCCTATGAGGTAGGTCCAATTATTATTCCCATTTGACAGATGATGAAACTAAGGCTCAGAGAACTGAAGTGGCTAGCCCAAATTCACATAGGTATAAGAAAGATACTGAAATGAGGGTCTGTCCAAAGGAGAGTATCCAGGAAATGGAAGAGTGGCAAACAAGATTACATCAGGAAAGTTAGATGTGTATCCTGGAGAAGAAACACTCAGAATGAAAGGAAGGGAATTCAAACACCATCTGTAAATTTCAAGGGTTGTCCTACGCAGAACTCTCTTTGAATCTAAGAGATAGAATCAGGGAACATCAGAAAATAGAAAGAAACAGATTCCACATTAATATAGAAAAGAATTTAAATCTGCTGTCCACAAGGGCGTAGACTAGCTCAGGGGTTGGTGGGCTTACCATCTGGTGGTCAGCCGTTTGTGGCAGAGGGGAGTCTGGCATCTAATGACTGGAAAGTGGGGGTGAGGGAGAGAAGGATTGAACGTAATTGACCTGCGTTGCCTTCCAGTTCTGTTTAATCAGCTGGGAAAGGTCCAGCGTGTTATTAATACTTTCCTAATCGCGATTAGCATGCTAAAGACAAGTAGCTAATAGCCTGGGATCTGACACCCGCCAAAGCTAACCCACTGAAGTTGACCAAACCTGAAATCCTATAAAGGGGGAGAAAGGTTGTATCTCTGCAGCTGTCCTTTACACAGAGAGAGAACAGAATGATGAAAAAGCTACAGCTCTGGATTCACACAGACCTGGGGTCAAATTTTAGTTCAGCCACTTGCTGTGTGATCCAGAATGAACATTACTTAAGCTCAGTGAGTTTCAGTTTTCTCATCTGTAAAATAAATATGATAAATCTTGTCTCTTGGGATAGTTTGAAGATTATGTGAGCTACTACCTGTAAAGTAATAGTATGTCTGGTACTTTGTTGATATTCAATAAATAACAACCAATATGGATCTAATGATGATTTCTTTGGTCTGTCTCCCCAGCGAGTGGCATTAAGCCTTGAAGATGACGGACTACCCTGAGGATGGGACCACCCCCTTCGTGCCTCACGGAATTCAGTCCCACGCACTACACTCTCTGGATGGTGTATGACTGGATGAATGGGTTTTTATATATGGGTCTGTGTGAGTGTGTGTGTGTGTAATTTTTTTTTTAATTTATTTTGCGGAAAGGTAACCACAAAGTTATGATGAACTGCAAACATCCAAAGGATGTGAGAGTTTTTATATGTATAATGTTTTATACACTTTTTAACTGGTTGCACTACCCATGAGGAATTCATGGAATGGCTACTGCTGAGTGACTAACATGATATACATAACCAAATGGGGGCCGATGGTACAGTACCTTACTCATCATTTAGAAACTATATTTACAGAGGATGTTTGATTTGGGGGGGGCATTTTTTAGGTTTGGGGGTTTTGTTTTTTGTAAATAAGATGACTATGCTTTGTGGCTATCCATCAACATACGTTAAAAAAAGAAAAACCACTTCAACTCCCTCCCCAATTTAGATTATTTATTAACATATTTCAAAAATAAGATTAGTTCTATAAATAATTTAGAGAGGTGAGAGTATTTATTTTTTGTATGATTGGCCCACCATGCAGACTCTGTGTGCGTACATGAGTGTGTGTTTATATGTGTATGTGTGTGAGAGAGAGAAATCTGTAGATAAGAGGCACACCTATGGCTATTGTTCAAATACATAAAGATAAATTTATTTTAAAGCAGTCCACAAGAGGGGTATCCATAGTTTTCAGAGAAGACTTAGGAAATTAGACTCAGAAAACATACCATGGTTTGTGCAAACATGTAGTGGAAGAGGCAGATCTTTCCACCTATAGTTGTTCCTGAGACCCGAATAAGTCAGGAAAAGCCATGGTTGCTGTGACTTCCACCTGGGCTTTCTTGTCTGTGGCTAAGTTCAGTGTATAGACATTACACAGTGCCAGAGCTCTCATGAGCTCAAGACAGAACAGGCCCAAACCTCACCTACTCTTTGTCTTAAAGTTCAGCTCTTTGAGTAACTTCTTCAATTTCTTTCAGGACACTTGGGTTGAATTCAGTAAGTTTCCTCTGAAACACCTAGAATGGTGCCATCCTTACTTACAGAGCTAAGTGGAGATGTCTCCAGAATGGCCCAAGTTTACCATAGAGACTGGCCCAGGCACTGAACCTCTGAGACATGCTGTGCATGAGGATAAGGATGGTGAAGGAGATTTTATTACAGCTCTTATTTCTCCCTTCCCCTTACTCTCTGCCATTTCCTTTAGGTAGGAAAAGCATTTTAAAGTAATAAATAGGTTTCTTACCATCATACATTCATGTAGATGAAACTAATTTTTGGCTTAAATCAGAAAAACTAGCCAAACCTAAAGTCATATTTGAGGGGGGAAATGGCATACATACTATTATAGTATATTGGATATATATGTTCACACAGGAATTTGGTTTACTGCTTTGTAAATAAAAGGAAAAACTCTGGGTATATGTATAGATTTTTTATTTATTATGGACACCTTCTTTGCTTTTCCTGGGCTTTAGGGGAGATGGGGAGAAGTGCTGTTTTCTATTTGTGGGGGTCTACTATTGGAAACATAATCCTACAATCCCAGAAGAATTTAATCCCCAAGGGCTTTCTCATCCAAAGTGTGGTATTTTCTTAACTCTGCTGCTCTGCTACTTCACTCCTGCTAGACAACCAGGGACAGGTGCAACAAGGAAGTGTTTGGCTTAAGTAGGAGCAGAGGACTTGTATCCAACTTTAACATACCTGGAACTTGACACACTTAAGCAAATGCCTCTCCACTCCTATCCTCCAGATGCCCCAACTCAGTGAAGCCTGGATGTCTCACCAGCTTGATACCCTTTGAATTTCCAGGCAGACATTCTGGAGTTCTATCATCCTGTTCCTAGGACCTTCCTCTACGTTACTCATGGTCTCCTAACCTCTAAGAATACTGTGTTCAGAGCTTGGGCACTGTGGTTTGCATAAGCCAACAATTTTCTCACGATATGCATGTGTTGATAGTCCTGACACATTCATTGTGAGGGTAAATGCTGTTGACCTAGAATGACCAATACCAAACAGAACTTTAAGAACAGGCAGCCAACTCCTATGGAGCTTAATCACTTACTACTGTTCTTTCAAGAATGGAAAGTAAAATTATTTTTGACTGAAGAAAAATGTTGACAGTGGAAAACATTGAAATTTACACAAAAGAAGTGACTTTTTCTGTAACCTTTCTCCAAAGAAATTGAATTTCCCAGGGAATTAAATGATAACAGTGGCTAATGCATAGTTTCTGAACTTTCAGTCAGATCCTGACCATCACAGAAAAAAATAATGAATGGCGTCTGGACATACAACCTGAGATCCCAAAATGATGATGAAGTCCACAGCTTTCTCACAAAAATCCATGTGTCCTGAATATACTACAACTGCAGTTTCAAAGAGGCAGCAACCTACAAGAGCAACCTCTCTTGGGAGGTTCAAATGGGAGCAACCTACAAGAAACAAATTGTGAAATACTCACGTGTTGGATGGCAGGAAATAAAATGAAATCTGAGGAGTCAGATCCACTTTCCCCCTATTCTTGGAGGCTTTTGAGCCTTGTTTTGAGGCGTAGTTATATTTCTGTTGCCTTTTGCCCCCTGCGCATATGTATCTAAGCCAGTAACAAATCACAGAATCGTTGGACTGTACAGCTGGAAGGAAGCTTAGAGATAATGCCAAAAGGGCAGAAAATGTATCAGACAATATTTTCTTTATTTAAAAGAAGCCAGTCCCACTCCTTTGCCTCCCTTACCTTCTCTAGGAGACTACTTTGGGCTGCCTGAACATTGTGTCAAACTTACTACCTATCCTATGGCCTGTCTTTCCAGTGGAATTATAAAGACACTGGCTGAAATGGCCTCCCAGAAACAGGGAAAACTAAAACTTTATTTACTTTTGATAGCATGATTATTTATGAAATAGGTTAAAGTAACCTGTAACCTCAACTGGCAAAAAGAGAATGAGATCAGATTTAAATTTATGGCAATAAGTACTATTGATCCTTCCAGTTATCTCTGTATGATTGTAGTATATTCATCCACTAAAACCATTCACTAAGTACCAACTGTGTGCCAGGCACTGCAGATGTAAAGTTCAATCACATTTTCTGTCTTTACAGAGCTCACAGTAGCAGTAGAGGAAGATATAAGTGGAAATAAAAAAGGAATAGATTCTATTCAGAGTATAGTTAGGGCACAAAGGAGAAGAGGAGTCATTCTATCTGAGGAGATGAGGAATAAGATCATCATAGGAGAGGTGACCTGAAGCTACGTCTTAAAAATTAAGAAGGGAGTCCAAGCTGCTTCAGGCAGAGGAAACACTGAGCTAAGACACAGAAGCATGAAATAGCGTAGGGACTTTAAGGAACTGCACATGGTTCATTATAACAGGAACAAAAGGCTCAATGGGGATTTAGCAAGAATTGAGGCTAGATGGAAAGACAGGTTCAATGGAAGCACTTTATAAAATACTTGTATTTAATTTCTGATTCAATTAAGCAAGCGTTTCTTGGTCACTTACTGTATACAAGGTACTAAGTGCATCATGGAAAACTGATCAGGATGTGTGCCAGCACTTTGCAGACATGACATTCAGCCTCAAGCTTTCCAGTGGTCAAAGGGAAATGTTGACTGCATCGAAGATTTTTGATATGGTCAATGAAAAGTCATATAAACGCAGCAGGATTTTCACAGAAACATACCATGTTGTCAAGAGCCTCTTAGATTTTCTTAAATGTGAGAAAGAAAACTGGCGATTTTGAAGATGTGGAGTCTGGAGAGGGGATCCCAATCACTGTCCAGGTGGTAATGGTGGTAGGGCACAGGAATGCAAGGTTCTCCACCTCACCCCCAAACTCCAGCCATACACTCATCATTTCACAGAATATAAATGAGTTAGCATTAAAAGTTTCAGAGAAATAATTTCCTTTCCTATAAGTGCATGAAGATAGAGTATCAGAGTCTTCTCACTGTATTTTTAGGGTATTGGGTGTTTTCAGGATAGGGAGAATTAGAAGATGGAGGAATTACAGCTTCAAATTTTTAGTTAATATAAAAAATCAGGAAGCTCTGTTCATTCAGGCTATGCACCATGTGCACAGTCAAGAATCTGCAGAAACCCTCTGCATTTACAAACACTTTGTGCTATAAAAAGTCATTTTTAAAAAGCCACCTATATATATATTTAAAGACAAGATTTTGATACTTTTTTATAAAAACTACAAGAAAAAACAAATACCTGTACAAACCATGTACTTTTAAAATAGCATTTTGTTCTATACAAGCTGTTGTTAATTTGGGGGTAAAGTACTGGTTTGCAAACTCCATCACATTGTACCCAAATGGATTTTCCTTGGTTGTCTTCACCCACCCACCCCCAAATTACTGTATTTGATGTAACAGTCAGGCATGTTAGAATGTTGTGTCACACTAACTGGTTCTGCTCTTTTTGTCTTGTCTTTCTGAGTTCCGTTAGCTTTTGTACTCGGTGCCTTTGTAGTCTGGTTTCTGTTCCAGAGGCAAAGGGACTGAAGGCGGTGTGCTGCATCTCACTAGCTGTACTGACATCATCATGGTAAACTGAAAACCAAATGTGGACATTTGTAAAATCAGTGCACTGTTTCTAGAACGAGATTAAATTCATATTTTAAAATCATTAAGTATTGTTTCATTGTGATGTTTTAAGGAGGGGGAGAGTGAACTATCACTAACTGAGTCCCTAATGTGTGCCAGGTATTTTACATAAATTATCTCAAGCTTTGTCAACAATCCTGTGAGATGAATACTATCAATATTATCCATTCCCATTTTATAGATGAGGAAATGGCGAAGTAACTGCCCAAAGTCACAGAGTTATTTTTAGTGCTCCCAAAGAGCAATTGCACATGTAGCATTTTCTGCCTAAATTTTCCTTCTCTGCCTCTATCTGGCTAACTCCTGTTCATCCTTGAGTACTCCACTTGGGTAATGCCTCCTCCAGGAAGCCTTCCCTATTCTCTCAGCCTGAGTTAGGTAATTCACCTCTGAACCTCCATAAGAATTTTTGCCTACTTGCATCCCAATAATTCTGCCCTGCCACTCACTCCATGCCATTGGGGTTGCTATTACCAAAGTCATCCAGAACTTCCTTGGTTATAAATCTTGTAAACACCTTCAGTCCTTATCTTCCTTGACCAAGAAGCAGTATTTAACACTGTTGGTCACTCCTTTCTTGACATACTCTTATTTTGGCTTCCATGATATCATACTCCTGGTTTTTCTCCTACCTCTCTGGCCACATCTTAGTCTCCTTTGCCCACCCCTTAAGTTATGGTATTCCATCTCAAATCTATCTACTTTTCAATCACCACTGCCACTACCTATGCACAGGTCATCATTATCGTGGATTAACACCATCTTAGATTATGTTAACAACTACTTATTCAAATTTCATACTTTTAGTCTTTCCATTTTCCAATCCAACCTGCAACATTACAGCCAAAGTGATCTTTCCAAAGTGCAATAAGTCATGGCACCACCACCTCTTTCCACTTTCCTGTTAAAGCCCTTCAACTGCTTCCCTGGCATTAAAACCCAATATTCTTGGGTTTGCCCAAACTCTTTAAGATGGCTGGTAAGGTCCTTTGTGATTTGGCTTCTGCCCCTTATCCAACCTCATCATTCACTAATCCAGGGGCAGAGAACCTGTGGCTGAAAGGCCACATGTGGTCTTCCAGGTCCTTAAGTGCGGCCTTTTGATTGAATTCAAATTTTACAGAACAAATCCTTTTATTTTTATTAATACATTTTTGTTCTTTTATATTTTATTTTTAAAATGAATATATTTAAATAGCAACGAATAAATAAAATAAGTTGCAACGAAATAATCCTCCCAGATTGGCCGGCACAATTAGAACATTAGTAAGCCATAAGGGCTCAATGACTGACAGCTGCTATGCTCATGATTTAGCTCTAACTTCCCCCGCCTGACTGGCGCCACTACCACACAAGGCTGGTTGGCGAGAGTTTATGGGGTCGAGTACGCCAGTCTGTTATCAGCTTTTGACAACGGTGCACTGTGTTTCTGTTTGGAGTGGAATTTGTGAATAGTTGCACAATTTGACAGTATTTTTTAATTCTGTCTGCTTAACAGCCCATTGTGTCAAAGGAAACAGAGAATACTGAAGGAAGAAAACATTTTTTAATGAGGATTGGGAATTGCAATATTATCTTGTTTCTGCTAAAGATAAGATGATGTGCTTACTTTTTGATACTGCAATGTCAACATTAAAGAAATTCAATGCTCATCAGCATTATAACACGCATAAGGACTACAAATATTTTAAATTAGAGGGAGAGGCGCGAAAGGTTGTATTGCAGAACTTAAATGATGAAAAGCAAAAACAAAGGCAATTCTTTCAAGCAGCAATAAAACCTGGAAATAATGCCACTGCAGCAACTTGTAAAGTAGTTTATATACTTGGAGAAAAAAGGGAAGCTATTCAGTGATGTAGAAATTGTGAAAGAATGCATTGTCGGGTGGGGCACAGTGGCTCACACCTATAATCCTAGCACTCTGGGAAGCGGAGGCAGGAGGACTGTGTGAGCTTAGGAGTTCAAGACCGGCTCAAACAAGAGTGAGACCCATCTCTACTAAAAATAGAAAAATTAGCCGGGTGTCATGGTGCGCACCTGTAGTCCCAGCTACTTTGGGAGGCTGAGGCAGGAGAATCACTTAAGCCCAGGAGTTTGAAGTTGCAGTGAGCTACAATGACTCCACTGCACTCTACCCAGGGCAACAGAGCGAGACTGTCTCAAAAAAAAAAAAAAAAAATGCATCATCGAAGGTGTAGGATGCTTAGAGCCTGATAACGTTTCAAAGTACAAACAACTGCCTCTTTCAAGGACAACCATAACTGATGGGCAGCATGAATTAGCCTTCAAATTAACAGAAAAACTTCATGCAATACTTCAACAGGAAAATATATATTATTCAATCGCTTTGGATGAATCAACTGATACTACAGACTCGGCACAGGTTTTATACTTCAGGTCTTAACAGAAGATTTTCTTTGCTACAAAGAGCTTTGGGCACTCTTGTGAACAGAACATAAGGAATAAATATCTTCAACAACTTTCAAGATAAACGTCGTGAAGTTGGACTGAATTTGGTAAATTTAGTGAGTGCCTGTACAGATGGTGCACCTTCCATGACAAGAAAACATAAAGGGTTTATTGCACAGATTAAAAAAAGTATTAACAGATCCAGATGCTCTCATTTCTTTTCTTTGTATCTTGCATCAGCAATATCTCTGTGCTAAAGATACTATTTTAAGTGGCACTTTGCAACAAGTTATAAGTATCATTAACTATATTTGAGCAAATGCAACATGGCATCGTCAGTTTTGCAACATGCTAAAGTTGAACGATGAGGTATTCAGTATGGCTTTGCCATATCATTCCAAAGCTATCGCAGGGACAGGTGTTAGTCAAAATTTTATCTCTGTGAGAACAGATAGTTAAATTTTATGAAGAACAGAATCAGCAATGTGAACTATTGAAAGATTTCTATAGGAATGCAGCATTTCTGTGTGATATCAAGCCAAATCAAAATGACTTGAATATTTCTTTGCAAGGTAAAACTAAGTCTACATATGATATGTGGCAAAAAATCCAAGCATTTTGAAAACTATCTTTTTCCAAAACAATTCTTAAAAAGGAAATTTCAGATGAACATTTTCCCCAGTTAGCAAATGTCATTGATTAGCAGGATGATATATACTAATCATTTGCAGAATACGTAGCTGTTACAGACCTATTAATTGTAGACTACAATGAAAGGTTCACTTGAGAATCATAATATCACACTCAAATTAGCATTTCAGCCTCACCTAGTTGATAGCACCAAGGCACCTAAACAACTACAGATGCAATTGATTGAGCTCTCAGTATATGACATTTTAAAGTCATTGTTTGATGCTAAGAAAGATCCAACTGAAATATATAAAAATGCAGAATGCCCATGCCTTCAGCAACATGCCCAAAAAATGCTTTCTTGCTTTTCAACCACTTATTGCTGCGAATCTACATTCTCCTACCTAACCCAAATGAGACGCCCTTAAGGTCACAAATGACTGATACCCATCTAGAGGATCAACTGAAACTGCGACCTGCCTGCTGCAACCAAATATTCAAATACTGTCCAACAAAAAGCAGACACAACAAAGTCATTAAAAGGTCAGTTAACTTTAAAATTAACAAATAGTTTTCATTTTTTGAAATTATTAAGTACGTAATAGATTTTTACAAAATAATGTACTTTTTTAAGTGTATCTAATTGAAGTTTCTTGAATGCGGCCTTATTTGATTACAGCTAAATTAATGAGGCCTTCCAACATGAAAAGGTTCCCCACCCCTGCCCAAATCTATATTCTAACCACACAGTTCTGGACCCTCTGTCTGGAACATCTCCTTCAGGAAGACTTCCCTTAGGCTCCTAGACTGGATTAGGAGCCACCCCATGTGCTTCCACAGTATTCTGCGCTTCCCCTATTGGTAATCTTATCCCTACATTGTAACTGCTTGTATGCTCCTTAATTGCCTCCTCTGCAAGCTCTATAAAGACATGCCTTGCTCACCATTGTAGCCCCCACCATGACACATACTAGATGCTCAATAAATTATGCTGAATTCAGGCACTGCAGACACACAGACCATGCTCTATTGTTATGGAAAGTTCGGCACTTGTCCTCGAGGCCACATCAGAAGAATGAGAACAAGTGGATTGAGGAGAAGGGAAGAAAGGTTTATTACTTTGCCAGCAAAGGGGGAAAATTGTAGACTTCTGTCTCAAAATCCAAAATTCCCATATATAAGCAGAAATACAGAGTTTTTAAAGGGAGGCCATTGAGCTTCAGGCAATTGCTGTTCAACTACATTTGATGATTCTGATTGTTCCATCTCCCACGGAAGACAATCCCGTGACCTCCACCCAGGACCTCCCTCTACCAGGTCAGTGCTGAGCCACCTCCTGTAAACACAAAGAACCAAAGACTTAACCTGTTCCTCCCAATCACTGGCCTGAGGCAGGGATGTAGGTTTTAGTTCTCAAAAAGCAGTGGAGGATGTTTTAAAGAGACAGAAAATATTTTTGCTGTTTTTTCAGGCCATTCCCTCTGTTACATTACCATGTTGTCTCATACCCAAAAACCTGGACTTACCTTCCAGCCTGATTGGAATCAGTCCTTTAAATTTCTTGGCACTTTTATTATTGGCACATCAGCAGATGCCCAGATTCACTCCTTACATTATAATTTTTATAATTTTACTCTTAGAAAAAAGCCTTGTGGCAATCGCCTGAATCGCCTGTATCTCCAATTACCACCTCAAGAGTGTTGTGATGATTCAAAGCATAAGCTGGGAGCTGACATTTATTAGGTGCTTAATACCTTCCTTTCTCTTTTTTTGGTACAATTTCTTGTTACTATCCATATCCAGTGTTTTGTAATAAAAATGCCTTATGATTTTATAGTTTACAGTTTCCAAAGTATTTTTCCAAAGCATCGTTTCTTATCAACAGTTCTGCCAGGTGTACATTATTATGCTCATTTTAATGACAAGGAAACTGAGGTCTAAAAAGTTGAATCGGTTCACCTACAGACAGAGAGAATCACTGTTACACAAGGGATTATTTTAACCCAAGTCTCCAGTAATTCCCCCCACCCATCCATTCTATCCTCTGCTACCAATGCTTTTTCCGGAGAAAAGGACTCAAAGTTAAGACTGGGAATGAGAACCAGAGACTACTGGCCTGATTTACAGAATTGTATACAGTTATAGTCACCAGGCCCCAAGAATGAATGTCATCTCAGCACTGTCTCTAGAACCATTCTCTGTGGCTGGCTAAAGCAGGCTCCTATAATTACAATTTTGATTGCCCTGGGCCTACTCAACTGTGAGTTTTTTCCACAAAGTGATCTTTCTAAAGTGCAGGTAAGTCATGTCACCACCACCTCTTTCCAGTTTCCTGCTTAAAGCCCTTCAACTGCTTCAGCCTTCACTGAGGACAACCACTTTGGCCTGAAAAGATAAGAGTCTTTTGGGCAGTGGTGCACATCTGACTCACCTGGGGAGCTTTACATACAATACCAATGCCCAAGTCCACCACTGGAGATTTTAATTGTTTTGGGGTGGGGCCCAGGCATCAGTATTCCAAGAGGCTCCCCCTGGTGATTCCACTGTGCAGCCAGGACTGAGAATCACTGCTGGGTAATTGGGATGATTGTGTAACACAGGGAATGGCCTGAAAAAACAGCAAAAATATTTTCTGTCTCTTTAAAACATCCTCCACTCCTTTTTGAGAACTAAAACCTGCAGCCCTGCTTCAGGCCAGTGCTTGGGATGGACAGGGTAAGTTTCCTTATTTGTGCTAAAGGAGATGGACCTGGTAAAGGGAGGTCCTGGGTGGAGGTCACGAGATTGTCTTCAGATTGTCTTTGGCAGAGATGGGATGATCAGAATCATCAAATGTAGTTGAAACAATAACTGCCTGAAGCTGAGAACCCATCCTTTAAAAGCTGTGTATTTCTGATTAGGAGGGACCATGGCATTTCAGACAGGAGTCGCCATCCTCCCACTTTGCCAGCAAAGTAATAAAATCTCTCTTTCCTTCCTACCCAAACCACTTGTCCTAGTTCTTCTAATTCAGCTTCATGGACAAGTGCTCAGCTTTCGGTGACAGTTGGGAGTGGGAAATCAAATATCCAATTTAACTTCTCCTCACAGCGCCTATTCTAGAGACCAGTGAGGTAGAACGGTAGAAATAAAAGGTAGAAAGGGATAAAATGCGGGATAAGCGTGGGCCAATTACTTCTAGGGAAACGGCAATCTCCAGCGTGGATTCAAAGAAGGGGTCACTGAGAACGGTTTTCTTAAATAGGAAAGTTCAGTCGAAGCCAACTTTCAAGACACACACACCATGGTGCGCGGCGTCCTCCGGGGAGGTCGGGTCATTTCACCCCATTTTACTTGACGTGACCTGGGGCCAGAGACGGTGAAGAGCGTTGGCCGACTCACACGTCGGGTGTCCTTTAAATTGAGGCTGAGCCTGGCGGGGCGCAGGACGTTCGGCCGGAAGCCTTTAAGCAAAAGGTCTCAGACCCCTGGGTCGAAGCCCAGAAGCCAACCAGGTGCTTTCCGCCTCAGGCCTAGCGAGAAGCCGGGAAGGTGAACCCCTGCCTCGTTCCCTCTTCGAGCTGGAGGCGGGTGGTGCTTGACCCGCCTCCGCGTTAAAGAGACCTTGTTCTCCACCCGGCGTGAGGGGCGTGGCAGTCTTGCCCACTTCCGGGAGGGGAGGGGCCCAAGGAAGGGCCCCTTCACCTCGGGCGACGGCGTTTCTTTGACGTCACTTCCGCGCGCCGCCGAAAACGTCAGTTCCGTGCGCAGACCGCGGCGGTGAGGTTTGCTCTTAAAGTTCCGTCTTAGTTGCCTTCTGAGAGCCATGGAGAGTGACTTTTATCTACGTTACTACGTGGGTCACAAGGGCAAGTTCGGCCACGAGTTCCTGGAGTTTGAGTTCCGACCCGACGGTAAAAGCAGCCTCCCGCCCCCCCAGGAGCAGGGAGTAGGCCTGGGGGTGGGCGAGTGGGGAGGCCGGGGGTTCGGAATGCAGGGGGGAACTAAAGGAGCAAGGGACTGTGAAGCCTGTGCAGCGCGAGTCGGAAAGGAACGCTCCCGTGTGCGCCCCACTGGGTCTTTCTGTCTATGTGCAGGGGCTTCTGTTTAGTGACATTCTCGACCAGAGTGCTTTCATTCAACAAACGTTGATTAAACGCCCACTTTGTGCTGGGCTCTGTTCCACTCTCTGGGGATACATCAGCGAAGATAGAGAAGCTTCCCTTCTTGTGGAACTTGTGTTTTAGTGTTGGGAGTGATGTCATAAACTAAAAGATAGTTCCAAGTAGTGATGAGTGGTCAGGAAATAAAATGATAGAATAATTGCTGGGTGGGATGCTTTTAGATAGGGTGGCCGTTAGCGAGCTCTCTGGAGAAGAGATATTTTGAACTGAGCTCTGAATGACAAGAAGGAGCCAGCTTTGTGAAGCTCAGGAGGAAGAGCATTCCACACAGAAGGAGTAGCAAGTGTCAAGGCCGAAGGGCAGGAATGAGCTAGGCATGTTTCAGGTGGCCAGTGTGGCTGAAGGGTCGTGAACTCCGGGGAGAATAGTAGGAGATGATGTCGTATAGGCAAGTAGAAGCCACACCTCGTAGGATAGGTCTTTATAGACCATGGTAAAGAGTTTGGAATTGGAACGTTTTAAGCAGAGAAAAGATGTGATCTGTTCTTGATAAAGCATTCTAGCTCTTGGGTAAAGAATGGGTAAAAGTGGAAACAGGGTTACTGATTAGGAGATGGTTACAGTTGTCAAGACAAAAGGAATGTTGGTTGAGACTAGAGAAATAGAAGTGGAGAGAAGGATTTAGGATACTGTTGGAGGCAGAACCAATTGGACTTTGCTCATTGATAGGATTTGGGGAGGGGGCACTATGGTAAAGGAAAGAGGAGTCAAAGGTGACAGAAAACATCCACTAAATGGGGGCATAAAGATGAATCTGATAAGCCCTGACTGTGAGGGAGATAGATTTGTAAATAGTGACAGTGTATTGGGTGTTGTGGTAGAAAGAAACAGAGGAGCCTCTGGGAGCAGAGAGGAGGCACCTAACCTAGCCTGAGGGTCAGAGAAGGCTTCCTACGTAAAATGACTTGGGAGGGGGGATGTGTAGGAGTTGGTTAGGAGTCCAAGAAGAGTCAAGGTGTTTTGGACAGCATTAACAGCAAAGAGGCCCAAAACCAAAGAGTGCATGGGATGTTTTAGGCAGAAACCAAGTAGTTTGATTGACTCCAGGAGTGTGAGAGAGGAATATTGCAAGAGCGAGGCCAGAAAGGCAGATAGGCTCAGATTAGCTATATGCCATGTTGAGGAGTTTGGAAGGCAGTGGGAAGCCATTGACAGTATCAAAATATTAGAGTAACTTAGTGAGATAGGTATGTTACTAAATCACCTCGTTCACTGTGTGGAGAATGCACTGAAAAGGAAGAAACTTGAGGCAGAGAAACAGTGCAGAACCTGTCTGATAAGCCTTGACTGTTGATATAAATTAATTTGGCTCTTTTTACATGTGTGTTTTCTAGTCTACAGGGAAAAAAATCATGTCTTCTATTTCCTTTTGTCTTCTCCTTTGTCCCCACCATATACGCAAATTAGCCCATTGGATACACACATGCACAAAAAGAGCCTTGTGTACCAAATGTACTCAGTGATAAAAGCACAACTTTTCCATGACACAAATAGATCAGAGGGTTACACAGTCACACAATAATATATATAATCAGCATCCTGCGGTTTTCCAGATGCCTTTACAACTCATTTGAGCCTCAGGAGGTCCTGTGTGCAGGTTATCAATTCTTATCCCTATTTTTAGCCAAGGACATTAACTTGCAAAAATGCGATTTGCCAGAGTCACAAAAGAGCCTGCCTGTGTTCTTTTACCGCCCCCGAGCAGCCTTTTGCAAGAACTATAGTTACAGTGTCAGCTGTGTAGTTAGCTGTGAGGCTGTTTAATAGCCTGAAGTGAAGAACTGAAAAGACTAGTATTGTTGAAACACCAAAGGTATAAATAGTAAATCTGTTAGACACTTTGAAGAACAAGTTAGGATACCTTTTAGGCCACAGCTGATAGTCTTGGTAGACTAGCAATGCTTTATTCATGTTTTTATTGTACATTGAATTTGTTTTTTTCCCCTCACAGGGAAGTTGAGATATGCCAACAACAGCAATTACAAAAATGATGTCATGATCAGAAAAGAGGTACGAGCCTTCATTCACTAGAGTTCAGGCTTTTGTCTTGCATTGTTTTTGTTCTTTCTGGGAGTAGTATTGAAAGGTAGAGAATAGGGAAGTATATATATGTCTGTAGACAGCTTCTAGATTATTTCTCAAATCTTTTAGTTTGTATTTTCTTTTACAATGTTGAATCAATTACTGGTAACCATTCAAAGTCTGGCATATGTTGGTTTGAACCCTAATCTGTTGCTTACTAACAGTGTGACCTTGGGCAAGTCCCCTGTCTGACCTTGATAAGTTTTCTGTTTCTTCATCTGCAAAAACAAGGATAATAAAACCTCCTCCCACTCCCAAGTGCTGTCATAGAATTAAATATGTTATACTTAAAGTGCTTGGTATATTCCTTGGCATGTAGCACTCAATGGGGAGAGCTATTTAATTTGCATCTGAATGGGGAAAGGGAGCATAAGAAAGCAGTTAACATCATTGAATGCATGTTAGATGTCAGGTATGGCCCTAGTATTTTACATATATGATCTTATTTAACCTTGATTATAAGCCCATGTGATGGGGTATTATATCCCCTTTACAAATAAGAAAATGAAAGCCCAGATGTTAACTATGGGGCTTGTTTTGAGTCACCCCTGCTGGTAAGAATTACAGCGGAAATTCAGACCTATGCCTGCCTCTGTAAAGTCTATGTGCTCCATTGTGCTGTGATTTCTGCCACAAAATTAAGGCTTTATCAAAGCTACTCTTTCCTTTTAACCACTTTGTCACATTTGAAAATGTCTTAACCATCAATATATTTTCATACTATTGTATTTAATTAGCTGTTGATTTCATACTTATCCACACATGTCAGTATCCTTACTGCTAGTATGCAAAATGTATTTTAAAAGACATATCTCTGCTCCTCAGAAGCATGTTACCTATTTGAGAATAACCAGCACCATTTTGTGCTGCTATAACAAAATACCTGAGACTGGGTGATTTACAAGCAATAGAATTTTCTCACAGTTTTGGAGGCTGGGAAGTCCAAGATCAAGGTGCTGGTAGGTTTGGTTTCTGGTAAGGACTCAGTCTCTGCTTCCAAAAGGGTGCCTTGTTACTGCGTACTCCAGAGGGGACAAATGCTGTGTCCTCACAAGGCAAAAGAGCAAAAAGGGGCCAGCTGGTTCCATTGAGCTCTCTTATAAGGCACTAATCCTATCCATGAGGGCTCTGCCCTCATGGCCTAATCAGCTCCTAAAGCCTCCACTTCTTAATACTGTTGAATTGGGGATTAAATTTCAACATGAGGGTTGGAGGGGACATAAACATTCAAACCATAGCAGGGTGCATTCACAGATCTGTTTGGGGTTCAGGTGTGAGTTGGGTATGTGAGCAGGGAGAAGGTCCATGTGAACAGGATGTGCCAGGAGGTAGTAACAACTAGATAGGGCACTGGGTATAGTTATTGGGTACTTTTTACTCTGTCCCTCTCCTTCAGCATGCTGAGGTCAAGTGTGAATGTCTTCCCACTTAAGGAGACACCAGAAATAAGTCTGTAGGAGCAGTTGTTTTTATCTTCCACCACTTTCTGCGTCAGACCACTGCTTAAGGATACAACTTAAATTTTGTTTTTTAACTTGCTTTCAGGCTTACGTACATAAAAGCGTGATGGAGGAACTGAAAAGAATAATTGATGACAGTGAAATTACCAAAGAGGATGATGCTTTGTGGCCTCCTCCTGACCGAGTGGGCCGTCAGGTGAGTGTTTTATTGATTATCCTGTATTGCAGAAATCTTACAAATAAGATACGGTTTACTGCTCTGCATATGACAATGAATCCGTGTGTGTGTGTGTGTTTTAGTGAGCCCTGCACAAAGCAGATTACCAGCACCTTGGTCTAAGGGGGTGGGGCCTTCTGATTTCAAGATTGTTCTTTTTTAAGCACCAAAGGAGGCAAGAAAAGCTTCATCTTTCTGTGCTGCATCACTTTTAATAAAAGGATTTGTTCTGTAAAATTTGGATTCAGTCAAAAGGCTGCATTTAAGGACCTAGAAGCCCACATGCAGCCTTAAGGCTGCAGGTTCCCCACTCCTAGTGGTACTGCTGGCCACCTACAGCCCACCCTGAATTTCTTCTTATTGACAACCCCCCTTTCTCAAATCTTTTGCTGCCCACCTCACTTACTGAGTAATCACTACGGACAAAGCATTGTGGGGATCCAAAGATAAATAGAACATAATTATTTCAACAATCTAATAGAGGGAAGATCATACAAGCAACTAAGTATATTATGTAAATTCATGGCTTATATATTCATTCTGAAGACCATTTTGGTAATTAAAAAAATAAAAGCCACTGTCAGGTTTGATTGAATTAACAGAAAAGATATTTCCGCCTTGACAGCTACAACCCTAATCCAGACTTCTGATTGATTTCCTGTTCTCCTCTTGTCCCATACCATCCATTTTTCCATCCTAAAGCCAGTGTGATCTTTAAAATGCACATTTGTTTGTGTATTCCATTGATTTAAACAGTCTAGTGGCTTCCCAGTGCACTTAAAATCCAAACTCCCACCTTACCTTCTGTCATTCTCACAATCTCTGTGTTCAAACCTTACTAGCCTCATTTCTGTTCCTCAGACACACCTAGGTGGATCTTTAAGGCTTTTGAACTTGCCACATTCTGCCTAGAATATTCTTCCTTTAATGCTATATAAAACTATCTTTATTATTGAGGTATTCAAAAGTTACTTTCTCAGTGATGTCTTGCCTGTCCATCCGATCTAAACCACTCCCCTTCATTTTTAACACACTGACTGCCACACTAGAAAAAAAAATGTTTTCCTTGGGGCCACAGTGTTTTATTACAGAAATAGAATAAAAACTTCAAAACCAAAACAATCCTTTCTAATTTATTGAAAAATCTGTTATTGGCTTCTATTCATTTAACCCACATTTTTAGAATTAAATTGTCAATTGTAACAATAAGGATATCAACAAGATTTTCACAAACCAGCTGCAGGGTTTTGCCCAGATTTTGCTTCATGAGGCCCCAGGCTCAAAATTAGTATGAGTTAACTACAACTCACATGGCAGTTAATGTGTTAAAAGTAAGCTCTGTTTTATTGTCTTAGTGGCATTTATTGTCTAAAATTGTCTTATTTGCTTTTCCTTACCTAACCCTTCATCCTTCACCACAATAGACACATACACAAATGCAAGCTCATTCAGTGCAAGGATTTTACCAGTTTTTTTCACTGCTCTTTCTAGTGACTAAAATAGTGCCAGTGTATAGTAAAAGCTCAATAGTAATTATATTTATTAAATTAATATGAAAACCCATATAAGCTCATACCTAATTAACCTCAAAATGATGGGCCAACCCTTAAAGGGTTTTTTAAAAAATCCCACCCTTAGTACTTACTAAGTTAACTTTTTAATTTATGTCCAGGGGATATCAATAATACCAAATATATGTATTTTGCTTTATCACTTATGAAATTTTCAGCTCTATTAACTCATTCAGTCATCACAACAATTCTGTGAAGAGGTCAGGGCATACTCCTTTACACCACCTATTGGATAGTGTAATTAAAAACAATCCCATCCATAATTGCAACAAAAGTTATAAAGAGCTTGGGAGTACATTTAACAAGATATACAAAACTTACAGAAAGGGCTTTATAGAAGGACTAAAATAAATGTCATTTTTATGGATGGGAAAATTCAGTATTATAAAGATGTGGATTTTCAACAAAGTAATTTATAAATTCACTCTAATTCAAATTTAAAAATCACAACAGAAGTTTTTCCTAGAACCTAAGAGAATGAGCATGAAATTCACGGAAGATCAAAAGGGCAAGAGTGGCCAAGATAACCCTGAATATTTCTTATAAAGCTATAGTCACTTGTAATGTGGTATTGCCTCAGGGATTGACAACTAAACCAAAGGAACAAAATAGAGAGCCAAGAAACAAACTCATGAATGTATGGAAACGTGGAACAGCATATTACAGAGGTGAACTTTCAAATTAATGAGAAAAGGATGAATTGTTTAACAAATTGTACCAGGACAATTGGCAGTAAATTTATGGGATATTTTAGACTATTTGTAGAAATAAAGCAAAATTTTAAAATATAGAAGAAAATATAGACGATCTTTTATTATTTCTAGGTAAAGAAGTTGTTTTTAAAACTCCTCAAGGGAAAAGATTGGTAAATTTTACTTCTTTAAATCTAAAAATTCTGTTTGACAAAAGACAGCAAGATGAAATTGAAAGATAAGCCACAGACTGGAAGAAGATATCTGCAAAACCTAGCTGGCAGAGGGTTTCTATGCAGAATATATAAAGAACTGCAAATTAATAAAAAGTCAACCCAGTGGTAGAATGGGCAAAGGTTATGAATAGACAATTTACAGAATCAAACAAGTAGCCAATAAACATGAAAAGATTTGCAGCTTCATTTGTAAAATGAAAATTGGGACAACAGTGAGATAACATTTTAAACCCATTAGAATAACAACAAAGAAAGCCCACCATGTTTTAAAAAGGATGTGAGAAAAAGGGGGTTCTCATATACTGGTGGGAATAAAATTAGTACAACCATTTTAGGGAGCAATTTGGTGGTATCTGGCAGTTTAAAATACTTATCCTACTTCTAGGAGTTTTCCTGGAGACATTTTTACGTATGTACAAGAAGATGCATAGAAGACTATTCTTGCCACATTGTTTATAGTAACAAAAATTGGGGGCTGGGCGTGGTGGCTCCCATCTGTAATCCTAGCACTCTGGGATGCTAGGTGGGAAGATTGAGGTGGGATGATCACTTGAGGTCAAGAGTGAGAGACCAGCCTGAGCAAGAGTGAGACCCGTCTCTACTAAAAATAGAAAAATTTATCTGGGTGTGGTGGTGTGCGCCTGTAGTCCCAGCTACTCTTGAGGCTGAGGCAGGAGGATCGCTTAAGCCCAGGAATTTGAGGTTGCAGAGAGCTGTGATCATACCACAGCACTCTAGCTGCGGTGACAGAGCAAGACTCTGTGTCCAAAAAAAAAAAGAAAAAGAAATGGAACTTAAGTCTGCTGCAGTAGGGAAATGGAATACTCTAAAGCATTTAAAACTAATGATCTAGCTCTTCGTAACTCAATGTGGATAAACCTCAAAAACAATGTTGAATAAAAAAAGCAAAAAGATACATAGTATGACCATTTATGTAAAATTTTTAAAATACACTGCCAAATCTAAAAGCATGAATGGAATGAGTACACCCCAACTTCGGGGGATGCAGGAAGAAGAACAGAATGGGAGGTGGACATAAACTTTGTTATATTTTATTTCTTTTAAAAATCTGACACAAATATGACAAAATGTTAACATTTTTCAAATCTGGGTATTGGGAACATTGGACTCATTTTTTTCTATTTTCTGTTTGAATTATAAATCAAAAAGAAATAGGGAAAAAGAAGAAAAATAAGCAGAGTTCACTAGAATGTAAGTTTCACAGGGCAGAGATCTTTCTTTGGTTTTACCAATGTGTCCCAAGCACTGAGAACAATACCTGGCACACAGGCACCCCCACAGATATTTTTTGAAGGTTTGTGGTACTCATGTCAGTATTTAGAAATTGAGACCCAAGGTCGTACAGCTAGGAAGTGACAAAGCTGGGATCAAACCCAAGGTCTGGAACACTTTCCTTATCCCATGTTGCCCAGAAAGTTAGATCCTTTTGTATTTTTAAAACACAGATCTATCCATGTTACTCCACATTGTTAACGACGAAAACTCATACACAAAATAGTATGTAAATTCTTCCAAATCTCAGAAATGGTAGAGCCTTGAGGATACAACTTCCTCTGAGAGTATGAGCTTCTCAAGGGCTAAACCAGTATTTATCTGTTTCTGGTGCCCAGCACAGTTTTAGGGCTCAGAGTGAACTGTCCTTGTTTTTGTGGCCATCTGTAGTAGAGTTTATGATTTGGCAAATGATAAACCCTTTTCCTGTGTGCTTGATGAATAATCCAATTCTACTCAGCTTAGATTTTTTATGTGTCTAGGAGCTTGAAATCGTCATTGGAGATGAACACATTTCTTTCACAACATCAAAAATTGGTTCCCTTATCGATGTCAATCAATCCAAGTAAGTGTACATGATCCTTTTATCCAGTTGTGTCTATTTAGGAGAGATTGATAAGCCCTTAACCAAATTGGAACCATTATGGGAAGATCTGGTGCAAATGCAAGACAGAGGTGGCAGCTTTGTCCTCCTTGTTAGGAAGGGAGTCCAAATATTTTTGAAGGCTTGCTCCTGTTACTTTTGGTATTTCATTCAATCATTGCTGCTAAGAGTTTCTCGGTGATACACACACATACAGATTAATGCATAGGAGCAGCCAGAACAGATAATGAAATACGCCAAAACAAGCGCTTAGGATAAACTGAAGAGTCTTCTGAGTCTGAATAGCTTTTTCAACGTTGACCATTCAGACTAGCACATCTTAAATCTGACTTTGGTAAAACTTGAAATTTTTTAGGATCTAAGTTTTAAAATTCATGTTGTCAGTAGGGCAGATTATAAAGTTGAGACATGAATCTATATGCTACAAAAGATCCTTAGAATTTGGCAACATCTTTGGCTCTTGTGTTTTGAGGATTTGGGATTAGATATGGCTCACTTTTAGTAAATGTTGGGCATAATTGTCTTCCTTTGGACAGTCTCCTTGTTCTTAGCCAGTGATGCCATAGTAATCTTCAACCTCTTGGTCCTGCTTAGTACTACTACTTTTTTAAAAAGTTTTCCTAATTCTGAAAGTAATACATGCTCATTGTAGAAACTACAGGAAATGTAGGAAAGTAGAAAGGGAAAATTGTCCGTAATCTTATTAATTAGACAACCATCATTAATATCTTGAAGTATTTTTTAGTCTCTCTGTACATTTAAAAAAATAGCCTTTAAAAAGCACAAAAAATAGTTGATCGACAATGTTATTTTAATCATGATTTTTTTTCACTTAATATGATGTGAGCATTTCCCCATTTAAAAAACTCAGTATATTTAAATGATCTCATAATACTCCATTTTAATGTAGCCTTTTCCTTCTTTACGGACACTTGGT
This sequence comes from Daubentonia madagascariensis, assembly GCA_023783475.1. Classification (NCBI taxonomy): domain Eukaryota; kingdom Metazoa; phylum Chordata; class Mammalia; order Primates; family Daubentoniidae; genus Daubentonia; species Daubentonia madagascariensis. The sequence goes on from JAKFHU010001129.1 coordinate 5,860,572, forward strand.
TGTTCAAGGTTTTAATGCGGTAAATACCTTTACAAGGAACATCTTGGTAGATAAATAATTAGGGCTATTAAATGGCATTTTTTACCAGTTTTTCTCAGCTTTTTACACATTTTTTTTCTTCTTGTATTTTAGGGATCCAGAAGGCTTACGAGTATTTTATTATCTTGTCCAGGACCTGAAGTGTTTGGTCTTCAGTCTTATCGGATTACACTTCAAGATTAAACCAATCTAGGTTGAATATTGGTGTGGACATGAGGGGGGTGGGAGTAGTTTTTAATTACCATTATCAGGAAATTTTTGTGTATATCAGGGCAATATTTTTTATAAGCTATAAATGATTGTCTTTAATAAATATGTGATAAAATCCAATTTCTATTATTTTATAAAGACCTGAACATGTGAACTCATCTCAATTACTTTGTAAAACACTAACATGCTATGTGAAGTATTGCCCAAAAATGGAATCTAATCAACTCTCTAGTTTTAACTACCATTTTATAGGAAATAAGAGAATAGAGAAACATGCTAAGAACAATACAGTGAGAATCCAATCAGCAGTTTCTAGAGGAAATTCCAGAACAAATGACCTGGTTTCTTCAATAAATTGCAAGGGAAACAGATGGAGTGGGAATGTATAAAGGAGATTTAAGGGACACATTAATCAATGTGGATCATGATTCAAAAAATGTAAAATTGATACTATTAAGTTTGAACACTGAGTATTTGATAATTTTAATGAAATATTATTAATTTTTTTAAAGTGTGAAATACTGTGGTTGAGGTTTGTTAAATCACCTTTTATAGATACACCTATATTTCAGTAGTGTGTGGAGGAAAAATACGTTGGTTTATTACATTACAGTGTAGGGGAAAATACTTTGGTTTAGTACATTACAAGGGATAAAATGCCTGGTCTTAGAAAAGTTTTCCATTAATCCATTTTAAAATCAGAATACCAAGAGGCAGTAAGGACTGAGACCAAGTTGGTAGAGATTGTGTGGGAATTTGTTCAGCAGGTAGATCTGTAGGAACTTCTTTCTGCTAAACTGTATGGCTGCTTTAGGCAAATTGCTGCTTGAACAGATTACACCTGCTGAGAGGAACTAGACCTTGATAAGCCTCATTTGACTGAGGGGAATTGGTTAGCAATTCACACCCCTAAAGACTGGCCACCTTGGGAGGTTCCAAGTATTCTCGCTCCTGGACCAGCGCTTTTTCCGCTGCACTCTGCTCTGCCTCCTTCAGAGACTATGGGGCAAGTTAGGGGCAGCGCTGAGACGTCAGGGTTCCTGAATGCAGTGCACCTCCTGCTATAAGGGTACTTGGGGCAATGAGGCAAAAAAAGTCACCTCATCTGGTCAAGTACTAAAAAAAACACACTCCAAATTTTAAAGAAATGACAACGAAGACCTCAGAAGATTGAGTCTTGGATGGGCTGTTCCTTCTAATGTTGATGTCCGCAGCTCCTGCATGGCCTCAGATGTACCTGGACAAGAGGCCAGGTAAAACAAGGTTCAATAAGCGTATGCTAGAAGGATAAGCCAGGTGGGAGCCCAAAGAAGAGCCAGCTGAAGGGGAGCATTTAGTCGTAGGGACCACGATGAGAAGGACGTGGACACTTGACAACTCTGAAGAGTGGCCTACAAACCAGGTCTCGTGGGCGAAACAGGCAGGGGCAATGTAGAGAAGAAAGGAACCACCTCCAAATCCGCGATGCTGCTCCTGGGCAGGGGGAACCGACGTGATCTGAGAAGTTTCAGGGGAAAGCAGGGACCAAGTGTGAGGGAAGGCAGAGGAGTGAAGAGCCAGGAATGAGAACTGAGGGGCAGGAGGCTGCCTGGCAGAGGTTTCGGGCAGGGGCTGTCTTGTTCGCTTAGTGCTGGCACAAAATCGGCGTGCACTACCGATTCCTGGAGGCAGGCTCCAGCGTGTCCGAGCACCGGTTGATCGCGGACTTAGCTGACATTCACAGGTTTCAGTTCAGCTGATGGGAAGAGCCGCGCAGAGAGGGCGAGCAGCGGCGTGCGCGCCCCGCCCGCCCGAGGCCCCGCACTGAGGGTGCGCAGACGGCGTCCGCCTTTTACGACGGGCCGGAAAGTAACGGTCGCAGCCAGCGCGGGGCTGAGCAGGGGCAATATGGGGGTGAGGGGAGGCGACCCGCCGCCGGGGGTTGGGGGGCAGGTGGCGAGGACCTGGGAGGCAGGAGCTCGCGCCAGCAGGGAGTGAAGGGCGTGGGCTAGCGCCGAAGGAGCGGAGGCAGAGCTCGGGTCGGGAGGAGCCCGGCGGGGCCGGGCGTCGGGCTAGGCGTGGGCTCGTGGGGCTGCGCAGGCGCGGCTGACGCAGTCGCTGTGGCCCTCCCTCTCCTCTCAGAAAATCGCGCTGCAGCTCAAAGCCACGCTGGAGAACGTCACCAACCTTCGGCCAATGGGCGAGGACTTTCGGTGGTACCTGAAGGTGCGGCTGGAGGGCGGGGCCCTTGGACAGGGAGCGGGTAGGCGCATTCGAGCGGCGGTGCGCTTCGTAGGGGTTCCGGGTAGGGACACCTGGGGCCGGGCCCCGGGAAGAGGTGGCCCATCCTCATCTCAGTACGGAACGGAGCTTTCTCTCCGGCCGCATGAGAAATATTTAACCAGACACGTTAAGTGTTCTGGTTTTTTTCTGGTTAGAATTTTAGGTTTGCTTTTTAAAATTTATTGGTTCATCTTTAATTGGCAGTCTTGGAACTCTTCCTTTTGTAATTTTTCCCTCTGTTAAATATTTCGTAGTCTTAGTAAACAGACACTAAATGGAATACTACTTGAAGGGACCTTGTGATTATTTAATAAGGTGAATAATTTCTCCATTGGTTTTATTTGTTGATTTTATTTTATTTATTTTGAAATAGTTCAATTTTGTGCATAATTCATCCTTCTCTATCCCACGCTAGTAAATCTGGTACCCTAGTGTCATGGTCTACAGAGGTCCTCCTCTTAACCAAACAGTTTGAAGTCCTTCACTATCCCGTATCTCAGAGCCTCTGCTCTATTTTCCTCCTAGTCTAAATCACAGCATCTTTCTGTACCTGTCAAAAGCCCTATCCTTCAGGAAGCCACTTCTGCCCACTTTATTTCCAAATATTTTGAAGCCTGAGTGCCAGGGCTTGTTTGGGGAATCAGTGTTTTTTGGCTTTAACAAGCACAGAGTCTACTGAAGGAAACAGAAAAATAGAGTAACAATAGCTTGATTAGTACCTACAGGGCCTGTGGGAATGCAAAAAGAAGCTCCTGACCAAGCAGAGTGTGTGGGGGGCCTGTTGAGGCTGTTTCTGTACCACATGAGCCTTGAATCACCAGCCAGACTGGGCACTTCTTAGAGGAGGATGGGTGTGCCAGCATAAGAAACAACTTGTCCTGTCCTTTGCCCAGAGATAAGACTGGTTATGTGCTTGTTGGGACTAGTTGTAAGGATGAAGTGAGATGCCTATAAGAAGGTAGGTTATGAGCCTGGCCACCTCCCACTGTTCTTTTCCTTCCTTCAGTGTCTTCCCAACTGAGCCAGCTGCTTTACTAATACTCCTTTTTCCTCCCAAGATGAAATGTGGCAACTGTGGTGAGATTTCAGAGAAGTGGCAGTACATCCGGCTGATGGTAACTGTTCCCTACCACCGCCATACTCACAAACACATGTACACCTCTGGGCAGAAACTGGGAAACTGGCCCTAATCTCTCTGGTCCTTTGGGCCCTGCTTTTTTGTGTTTTGGGAGGGCAGGCATCAGCGTGATCAGCACTGGGAACAACAGGCATCTTTGGGATGTGAAGCCGAGTTCAAAATTAAGGGGAAGCCCTTTCCTCATTCTCAGGAAGCCTCCCCAAGATTGTCATCCTAGCAAGTCACTCCCCCTCTCTGGCTCTTGGTCTCTGTGACTGGATAAGTAGTGGGACTGGATCTCTTCAGGACCCTAGCATTTAATTGATGTGTGACTAGAGGTTCTGTTTGCTCTTTGCCAGGACAGTGTGGCCCTGAAGGGTGGCCGTGGCAGTGCCTCCATGGTCCAGAAGTGCAAGCTGTGTGCACGGGAAAACTCCATTGGTAGGTCAGGCCAAGTATACTGAGTTCTGCCATCCTGGCCCACAGCTTCCTGGTACCAGACCAAAAGCAGGCTCATGTTATCTATGCGGTGGACTCAGGCCTAAGGTGCTGAAGCTTGTGCAGGAATCTCTTTTTCCCAGTGACTCATCAGGGTACCTGGGTAGGGCCAGGGTATGGACTCAAGTCAACTTTGTCTTCTTTTTTATGTTTCAGAGATTTTGAGCAGCACCATCAAGCCTTACAATGTAAGTTTGCTGCTGTGGTGACAGGCGTGGTGGGGTTGAATCTAAACTGGGAGCTAGGAGGCCTGGGTTCTAGAGTTACAGATGTGACCTGCCACAGGACATTCACTCATGTGCTTACTCAGTTGTTCATTCACTCAAGCAGTCATTTATTTACCATACATTGGGTGCTTGGTAGGGAGAAGACTCATAAACAGGCTATTGCAGAACCTTATAAACTCTGGGATGTGGGAGCTCAGGGGATTGCTGACCCAACCCAGCTGCTCAGTTTGCATCACTGAGAGCACTTGCTTTGTCTACATTTTAGGGGACTAGCAAGCCGCCTCTGAAACCATAGGTGGGACAATCCTTGGGTGCATCCCATATCATGATAGTGTGGATGTTATTAGATAGTTACTCGATACTACGTAACAAGCTGAAAGGCAAGGGGTGGGTGTGTGCTTTGAGTCTGTTTGTTTAAAGAAAGGCAGTTATTTGTATTCACTCATTACTTATTTGGTATATACTTAAAATGTCTGAATGGTGCCAAATTCTTGGCTTTGTCTTGAAGTTAAAGAGAGAAATTAAGTGAGGGCTTGCCCTCAAGTAAATCATAATCTAGTGGAGCACACCAGCAAACAAAAAACAAACCAGGGCCCAACAGAGAAGTGCCCTACCAGTGCTAGACACGTGGTTGGTGTGCAGGAAATTATTTTAAGGTAAATGACAGGAAGAGAGTGAAAGTGTGGGCATGGCACTTGGGGTCTTTGGACCCATGGGTCAGGTAGGCATGAATTTCCTGGCTATCCACCCCCCAGGAGGGGCCCCTTCCACATACATATACCATGTCAAAGGCTTTAGGTCAGCCCTCTGCTCTCGCAGCATGGCAGATGGTTAGCAAAAGGCTTTATGGCTATGTGTACCGGGGCCGTTTGGATGATCTGAAGACCTTGTAACTTAACATTCTTGTTCATATTTTTGGTGTTGATAATTTTATCTATCATTTATTGAGCATAGTGTCAAGTACTGTTCTGCGCATTTAACACGTATTTCAGATTCTCACAGTAAACCTGTAGAGGTTTCCTCAGCCTTGTTTGAGATATTAGGAATCTTGGGCCTGGAGGGGAAGAGAGGCAGAGCTCAGCCTCACAGCCTGGCAGGCTGACCCCAGAACCCGTACTTTCTCTGCAGCAGTCATGTCCACGGAAAGCCTCGTGGGGAGCCGGTGCCCAAGGCAGGCTTCTTTTAAGAAGGAGACGAGTTGTTCCCAGGTCCCACTCTAGGCTCACAAGGGCAGTAAGGGCCCACTTGGCAGGAAGGGCAGGGGCCTTGGGGTCATGGTGAGGGCACATTTGGGCTTACCTCCGCAACACACTTCCTTTGTAGGCTGAAGACAATGAGAAGTTCAAGACAATAGTAGAGTTTGAGTGCCGGGGCCTCGAACCAGTTGATTTCCAGCCCCAGGTGTGTATGTGTCTTCCTGGGGAACCTGTATCTCTGGGGAGGGGGTGCATGAAGTGACAGCAGAACTGTGCTTCCTATGGAGACCATGGACTAGGAATGACTGTCACTTATTAAGTGGCCACTATGTGCTGGGCATGATGCCCATCACTTTTACACGTTAACTCATTTAATCCTCACAGTAACCCTATGAAGCTATTCATCCTATTCTTCAGATGAGGAAAGAACTTCAGAGGTTTTGTGACCTGCCCAGGGTCACACAGTAAGCAGTGGGGCTGTAATTTGAACCCAGGTCTATCTGACTCCAGAGCTAGTGCTTGTCCCCCTTTATTTGTGCAGCTTTTCACCTCACAAGTCTGTGAGGTAGACAGAAGAGAGTACTGTCATCCCCATTTCATAAATAAGAAAACTAAGGTCCAGACAGGGGAGTGACATGCCCAAGGTGCTTCAGCAAATCAGGAGTAGCAGAAGAGTTTACCCGACACCTCCTATGTTCTGGTCCAGGGCTGTAATTTGGAGGAACCACTCTGGTCCTGAGGAGGCTGCCAAGTCCTGGAAGCTCAGCGGTTACTCCAGAATGGCTGCTCACACTGCATCTCTGTCCTCCATCTCAAGAAGACCAGCAACCTGGCCAGCCCTCACATTACCAGCCCAGTGCTTCCTTTTCCCAAGACTAACTGCTGCCTTCCTGTCCCCTGCAGGCTGGATTTGCTGCCGAGGGTGTGGAGTCAGGGATGGTGTTCAGTGACATTGATCTGCAGGAGAAGGTATGAAACTTGGGGGCCTTGTAAGGTACTGTAGGGCACCTGGTGGGAATTATTCTTTTGGTGAACAAGGCTCAGCAGTGGAAAGCTGACTCTGCATTTTTGTGCTTTTTGTTGGTGATTTTACTATTTAAATGGCCCAAGTGTAGTGCTGTTCCTACATGCATGGAGGCTGTGATGTGCCTTACAGAGAAAATACATGTTAGATAAGCTTTGTTCTGACATGAGTTATAGTGCTGCTGGCATGAGTTCAATGTTAATGAATCAATAGTATATATTAAATAAGGTATCTTTAAACAGCAACACACATAAAACAAGATTATTTATTTATCAATTGATGAAAATGTGACTAGAGGCTCACAGGAACCTAACCCTGCATTTCCCCTGGGAGCAGTGGTTCAGTATTCACTAATTCAGTGTTTGTGGTGACTTTATAGAGCCTAGCTACCATGAATAACAAGAAATAGTCTCTATTACTGGACATGTTACTATCCTGACAATAGAAGAGCCTTGTGCTCAGGCCTTGAAAGAAGGACCACACTTCATTCAATTTTCATAGCACCTAATAATAACAGTAGCTGGCATTTACTGAGCCCTCATATGTGCCAGGCATTATGCTAAGTGCTTTTATGTGCTTTTTACATTTACTCATTTGACTCTTTCAGCATTCAATGTGAAGTGTATTGTCCTTTTTTTTAAATAGAGGACAGGACTCAGAGAAGGGGCTCAGAGAAGTTAAGTGACTTGCCCACAATCACAAAGCCAAAAGAGCTGGAATTCAGGCCTGAGCTATCTGGCTCTGTTCAGGGTCGTACATGTTCATGCACATCTGAGTCAGAGCCTGAGCTGGGCCTTTTAAATCCCAGTTCTCTACTCTCCACACTGTCCCTTTCTGCCTTGTGAGGCTAACATTGCCACTTTATTTCACAGGACTGGACTGACTATGATGAAAAGGCCCAGGAGTCTGTAGGAATCTACGAGGTCACCCACCAGTTTGTGAAGTGCTGAACTCTTCCTGCACACTTGCCCTTAAGGACTGAGAAGGGACAAAGTGCTGTAAGGAGCAGAGCCCACTGAAGCCAGTCCCCTCTTCCCTTGTCTCCTGGCAACTGTACCAAACCTTCCCAGTCTGCATGCTGGGCTCTGTCACAGCTTCCCAAGCCCCACCAATAAAGCCCCTGTTCATGCCAAACTGATGCATGAAGGTGGAGTCAGGTAGCATGCACTCCTTCCACAAATAAGTATTCACACTGGGGGTCTTTGCCTGCTTCTTGGTACCTTCTCTCGGATTTAAATCATGCACCTGGTCCAGTTTACAAAATATGCAGGAACACATACCTTCCAAGATCTCTCTAGCTCTTGGGGAGTGAGTAGGTCAGCCCAGAAGATCAAAGATGTAAAAGCCAGTGGCACAAAGAGCAGCAGAGCCTGTGGAATGATGCCATGAGACCAACAGTCCTAAGCCAAAATACTGTATTGACCAGCTTGGCTTGCAAGTAAACCCAGCCATCTCTGTTAGCTGGTGTAACTTCATATTCCAGAACTAAAAGGGACTTTAGAGGCCAGCAGTCCACTCCCGGCATGTATCTACTCCATAAAAGAACAGATGGTCATCAGGTCTCTACTCACTTGCTGTGATCAGACCCCCTGCCCATCAGGAGAGTCAATATGAAAGTTCTTCTTTATTCTAAGTCAGCCTCTATGGTCCTTGTAGGTCCTACTCCTGGTCCTGGTTTGTCCCCTTGTGACCCCATTTATATGTTCTTCTGCCCCCACACAACCTTTTGGAGCTGTGAAGACAGCAGTCACAGCCGTTTAAGTCTCATGGTCCTGGTTCCCTGGGTCAGAAGATCCCCCATACAGTAGACAGAGTTGTTCAGTGCATAGCCAAATCATGAGGGGATGCTCATGCCTTCACACTGGTGAACCCACCATTTGGAAAACCTGTTACCAGGGACCTTATTTCTCCAGTGTTCTGCTACAGGCTGGAATTCTTAAAAATTAATATCTTCATTTCCCATTTCTGGGATTGGGAAAGGGTCTGCACACTCCCAAGTTTATTGTGAGGCTATAGGAAGGGGATCTTCAGGTTTTAGGTAAAGCTGGCCATGTCTAGGGTGGCAAGGAGGTGCCTACCTTGTCCCCTCTGAAGTCTGGGAGTCACATTGTTTCCTCTAGTTCCCCTGCGTTCCTGGCCCTCTGGGCTCTATTCTGCACCTAACAGAGCAGGGCTTCTTCAGTCCTCTCTCAGCTAGCAGGTCAGCCAGCCCCTTGCCCAGTGGGTCCAGTCCACTGCCTGCCTAGGAGGCAAATAATATAGGAAACACTGGGCTGGGTAAGCAGCCTTTCTGGTTTTTAGTCTCTGTATCAGCAAGTGTGTGTTAAGCTCATAAAGACAAACACTAATGGGATCTCAAGGTTTTCTTTATATTTTAAGTTATTTTCTCATCTTTCAGGAAATAGGGAGGGGAACCCAAGTAATCATTAATAGATTAAAAGAAAAATGAAGTAGGTTATGTCAATAGATGCAAAAACTGTATTCAGTAAATTCTACACCCATTAACAACAAAAACAAGCCAGGGAACTTAGCAAACTAGGAGCAGGAGGGAACCACCCTTACTTCACAAAGGATATCAACGGAAAACAGAGCAAATGCCATGTTTAATAAATGATAAAATGTTTGGAAAATTCCATTCAATATTGGGTGAAATGAAGATGCCCTCAAACACTGCTTCTATTCATCATTGTGCTGGAGGTCCCAACGGTGTGATAAGACTATGAAAAGAAAGAGGAAAGGATTGGAAAGGAAGAAACAACTCATTTTCCTCAGATTATGATTTTCCACTAAAAAAATCCAGAAGAATTAACAGGTGCTGGATTTAAGATCAATACACAGAAATCAAATGCATTTCAATGCACTAGCAACAAGCAGAATACAAGAAAGACACCATTCTTAACAATAACCAATAACCCCAGAAAATAACTAGGAATTAACCTATCAAAGATTTATGACCTTAATGGAGAAAACTATTAAACTTTAGTGAAAGGTGTTAAAGTCTAAATAAATGGAGACCTATACTGTTATTGATGGATAGGATAGGTATTACAAAGATGCTCATGTCCAACAATTGTATTTATAAATTAAATTCCAATAGAAATCTCAACTTTTTAAAACAGAACTTAAGTTGATTCTGAAATCTATATAAGACAGGAGACTTCCCCTACCAGATATCAGAACGTATATTTATAAGGCAGTGGCAATTAAGACACACTGTATTGTCACTGTGATACACAAATTGACCAGTGGGACAATAGATAAACAGACCCATTTTATGAAACTGATTAATGACAGGTGGTATTGCAGATCAGTGAGGAAATTATTAACTTATCAACAGAAGGTGCTGGGGTTAATTGTTTAACTTTGTGCAATAAAATAAGGTTGGAACCCTACTTCCTGCATACAATAATCTATTCCAAGGATTAGTGATCTTGAGTGCTTTGGTACTGCAGTGTGTGGGAGTAGAAGAACCGTGGGCTCAGTGTCTGGCTTGCTGTGAACCCCTGGGCAAGTACCTCCCCTCTCAGGACCTCATCTTCATCTGAAAATTGAAGGTGCCTTCAGCTCTGACGTGTTACTCAGTGAGATCAGTCAAAATGGTGGTGGCATGTCTGGGCCCTGCCCCTCATCACCAGGCCTAAACACATATACAGCAAATGATGAACAAAAGGGAGTTCCCTGCCCACCCTCTAGGACAGCAGTGCCCTGTCCAAGTGGTAGAAATTAAAGCTACTGGGAATGGGGACAGTGGAAGATGAGACTGCATGAGTCCTAAATTCCCTACTGGCTCTCTTTGCGGCATTCTGTGAAGGTTATCTGTGTACTCTTCTTACACTATCCCTGAACAGCTGTTTAAGAAATACCATCTTTGTCCAATACCATTTTTGTTTAACTAGGCATGTGTGTAAAAACATGGCTTTTTGTGAATAACAATGAGATGCAGGTCAGGTAGGGTTAGGTTGCAGTCGTCGTGTACGTGGTCATTTCTGCTATTACCCAGAACGAGCAGAAGCACCCAGGGACTCTGCCTGGCTAGGCAGCCACAGTGATCATGTCACAATGCTGTACCCATTCCTCAGTCAGCCAAGTACTGCCACGCTGAGCCCTTTCCTTGGTTGGTCCATCAGGGCTCCAGAGAAGGCTGCTTTCATGCCTGGCCTCCAGAAAGCTGTGGGACTCACAGTACTGAACATTTTTGCTTTCTGGGCACCTTTTGTGCCTCCGAAGCCTCACTTGGCACATCCTCCCTGAGGGCTTCCCCTGCACCAAAGTCTAGAGAAGCAAAAGGTCAAAGTGAGGTATAAGCCCTTAACTAAAAAACAGTAGCTCCCAAACATAGCTGTGCACTGGGTCACTAGAAAAACTTTTGAAAAAAACAAGTTTTCTGGCCTCACTTCATTCCTACTGAATAAGCCTCTCCCAAGCTGAGGCCTGAGATTTTCTATCATTTAAAAGCATTCCCACCTAAGTGAACCAATGCACCCAGACCACCAGAATCCCTAGATGAGGTTTCACAGAGGGATGTGCCCTGGGTTGCTGCAGGGATTACATAAGATAATGTAGGCAATGTGTTCAGCACAATGTCAGGGACACAGTACTCAGGGGGGAATGGAAGCAGTTATGATTTGATTAGAAATGCAGAGTCTGCACTGTTCTCTAATGACCGAGTACCCACTTGGAGTCAGCCCAGGGCCCAGTTGTCTGTGCCCTGGAGATGAAGCCAGACTGACTCAGAGCTGGGCCTCCCTGGCATCAGTTGTTAACTAATCCCTGCCATCTTGCCCGTGCCCTGAAGATGCTAGAGGAATCTTGCTGTTTCTTTTCAAATGAAAAGATCAGAAACGTTGCCCAACAGCTGTTTTTTGCTTCTCCCTAAATTGGGAAACAGCAATAGATAAGTAACCTTGCCCCGGTTCCTCAGGGATGGGGCTATTACAGCTCCCTCTTCTGGGCCCACTGCTTTCCATTTAGAAAGAATTGGTTTGGAACCAAAAGAAAATCTAACAGGAAGCAACAAATGTCAGGTGTCGATTGTAAACGTTAGTTACTTAAATTTATAGCAGATAAAGATTGATTTACAATAGTTCATGTGAGAAAGACCTGTGGAATTTGGTTAATCATAATAAATTCACCCTAAACCAGCTGCAAATTGTGAATTAAAAATGATCTCAGGTCACATCAAAAGAAATAATAGCAAGATGAGGGGTGGAGACAGGCTCTCTCCCTTCGAATTGGGCAGTCTTTGCTGCGCTGAACTGTCCCATTTGATGATCAGCATTTTAATGAGATACAAACAAAATTTGCTAGGCCTAGAGGTCATTCCTTGTGAGGTACTGGAGAACAGGAGGGGTTTATCCAGGAGAAAACACTAGGAAGGTGGGGAGAAGGGGCAGACATGACCAGCTTTAACAGAACTGAGGATTTGGGAAAAGGCAAAGACAGTTATAGCCCACAGGGGAAAAGCCAGCACCAAATGCAGAGTTCCAGGGATATAGATTTCAGTTCTATGTAGGGGAGACTCTCCTTATATTTCTGCCCAGAATTGGAATGTACTACATTATAGGTAGTGAGCTCCCAATCCCTGGAGGTATTCAAGAAGAACAGATTATGAGAATTCAAGTCTCTCATGTGACTTAAACAAGACCAGACTTATCAAATCAGAATTCCAATTCTGATGTATCCCGGCAAGGAATCAGTGGGCTAGACAATCCTGGAAGTTTTTACAGCCTTCAGTTAAGAATCACTTCAACAGACAAATACAGGGAGTTGAATTGTCAAAGGCTAGTTGGTACAAAAACCAAAGACTCTTTTCTCTCTTTGGAAATATCCTAGACAACAATGTTTTAACAATAACTGCACGGGAAAATGAATCTGGAATCAATTCCATTCTCGTTTAGAAGATCCAGGCTCTTGTCAGTTTGTTTCCACCCCTCCTGTTCTCTTGGTGTTAGTCTAGAGAGAGGCTATTTCAGAGTAATGTTCCATATATTTATCTGGGGGCCCTGCAGTTCACTCTCTCCTGCCAAGCTGCATAACCGCTAACGACACCAATAGTCACCATCCTGCTGTTCAAGGTGCCACACGGCTCATGTGCCACACACTGTTGAACTGGAGGGATATGGAGACGCATGACATATTCCTCAGCCCTCAAGACGCTTGCTCAGGCAGATGAACAGACAATCACAGTACAGGGATATTTTCAGTCAGTCCACAGATATTTAATGAGATATTTAATGACACGTTGTGTCGAGGCTCTGGGGCCCCTCCAGTTGCTCACAGTCTAGCAATGGAGATGGTTGCAGAAACTGCAAAGTGCTTGATAAAGGTCAGTTCAGGATGCTTTGGGCATACACAGGAAGGGCACTGACTACTTCCATCTTGGAGGGGTGGGGTGAGAGAGGTTTCCTAGAGGAGGTGAGTCTGGCTAAAACCTGAAAGTTGAGCAGAAGATAGCCAAAAGGGTGGGGAGTGGGGCAGAGGCAATAGCAAATGAGATGGCTTGGTGTCCCCGGGGAAGTGCAAGCTGTCAAGAGGGGTGAGGATGAAAAGATCAGACCAGCAGGGCCTGCTCCAGCAGGGCTTCAACTGTCACACTGAGGGATATGACTTCTTCGCAAGGGTAATGGAAAGCCATTGAAGGATTTTAAGAAGGGACATGATCAGACTTGTCCACGAGAAAAATCATCAGCTACTGTGAAGAGAATGGAGGGAGTGAGTGGAGGCAGGAGGGCCAGCTAGGTGGAGAACAGACTCCATCTCTTGATGGGAGGAGCTACAAAGTCACCTTGCAAAGGTGTGGGTACCAGCAATCGCCCACTATGTGTCAGGCCCCTTGCTGGCTAAAACAAGTCAACGCTAGGAGTAGCAGGAGGATGGAGGAAGGTATGACCCATTCTTCCCATGGGGGAGACCCCATGAACATGGCTCCATGGCAGTGGACATCTGAGCTAGGCTAAAAAGAATAAGGAAGAATTTGTCAGAGGATGTGCCAGGGCCAGGGGCATTCCAGGGATAAAGGATGACATATGCAAGGTGCAGAGCCACAGTAGAGATTAGGCATGTCTGAGACCACTGGGAGGGCTGGTGTGGCTGAAGCACGAGGAAGGCGGTGAGCAGTGAGAGGCTGCTAACGTGAATTCCTTTTTTGCCTAGTGACTGCGTGTGGCACAAACGGTATCATATCAATGAAAGAAAAAGGAAAAAGAAAATTTTTCTTAACCCCCCCATCCTAGCTCCCTAACACAAATGTGTCTGTTTCTCCCTGTCAAGGCCTATCTACACACAGACATGTTTTTGTATGGCTGTAATTCTAGTACAGATTTAAGTTAAATCTTTAACGGAAGAAAGAATCCCCAAAAGGAAATACATCTGCACCGGTTCTACTCAAACACTGCCCTCCTTTCTGCACAGGCTGGATGTCTTTGGGCTCCCCTCATCCCTTTTGGCATTAAGCCCCAGCTGTCTCTCCTGCAAATCCCCAAACTCCCTCCTTTTCACCAACCTCACCTGTCTCATGTCTGCTCTTCAAATACTGGCTCTCCTTCTTCCTTGGTTACGTGAAGATAATTGAATGAATATCACTAGATTGGGAAAGTGTTTAAGATGGTCTAACTTAAAACAAGCTAATAAAAACCATTAGAGATACTACTTCACACCCACCAGGATGGCTATAATCAAAAATGACAAATGATAACAAGTGTTGGTGAAGACATGGAGAAATTAGAACCTTCATATCCTGCTTGTGAGAATGTAACATGGTACAAATGTCTGGTGGTTCCTTAAATAATTAAAGTTACTGTATGACCTGGCAAGGTGTGTATTCAAGAGAATACAAACATATATCCACATAAAAACTTGTACATGAATGTTCATAGCAGCATTATTCATAATAGCCATAAGGTGGAAACAACCCAAAGGTCCATCAACTGTTGAATGGATAAATAAAATAAAATAATACGCAATGGAATATTATTCAGCAATAAAAAGAAATGAAGTACAGATACATGTTAGAACATGGATGGACCTTAAAAACATGGTACTAAGTGAAAGAAACCAATCACAAAAGGCCACATATTGCATGATTCTGTTTATATGAAATGTTCAGAACAGGAAAATCTACAGAGACAAAAAGTAGATTAGTGATTATCTAGGGTTTGTGGGATTTAGGGGATTAGGGGAAAAGGGGAGTGACTGCTAATGGGTACAGGGTTTCTTTTGGGGACAACAATGTTCTAAAATTGATTGTGGTAATGGTTGCACAACTCTGTGAATATGAAAATAATCGAATGATGCCCTTTAAATAAAGTGAAATATACAGTATGTGCAGTTTATCTAAATAAAGCTGCTTTTTAAAAAAGATAAGCTACCTGGTATCTACAAACCTCAGTTTGGGGGTCCTGGTAGCACCTCAAAGAGATGCAGATGATGTCCAGAAACGCTGGCCTGGCTGTGGGTCTGGAGATGGTACCTGCTCGGGAGTTGTGAACAGAGAAAGTGGCCTGGACAAAGCTTGCTGACTTCCCAAAGAGCTTGGCAGCTCACATGGGCAGCTCCACATGACAGCTACTTTAGGGTCTGGAGCAGCAGGGATTAATTTAATAATACTTACTCTCCTGACCTGGGAAGCCAGCAAGTTTAAGATCTACTTACTGGAAACCTGGACAAATAGCAGCATAAAAGAAAGAGAAGGACCCCCCAACTTATCCACCTCCTGTATGTAAAATGGGGATAATTTTTACCCATTCTAGAGTTGAGGAAATCAAATCAGCTGATGCATAGGGAGGAGCTCCCAAATGGTTAAGTTCTGTACAAATGTGCAAGACGTGTGGTGTGAGCCCTAAGTGGGCCAAGGATCAATAGTTAAGTGTCTTTGCCATCCTAGCTACCACCCTAGAACCCTCCCTAACAAGAATCCAAGACAAGAAGGAAGGGTGAGGGGAGTTGTCAATAGGAATGCTGAGCACTGGGACAGGCCAGTAGGAGAGGTCCCCGAAGAAGCTCCATGCACCCAAGGTGTACTTATGTTCACCATGAACATAGGCACAAAGTATAGTTTTTTCAGCCCTGCAAGATTCAACTGGTCTTAAGAGCTAATGCCATGGGGAACTCACTCTTCAAATGAGGTCAGCACTTCAGTAAGGACTGGGAGAGCAGCAGCAGATGTCACAGAGCAGTAAGAGAACACAGATTAAGCTTCAACTGTGTGCCAGGTGCTTTACCTATATTGTTATAGCTAATCATCATAACATCCCCATGCTATAGGAATTATCCCCATTTTACTAAGAGGAATTCATGGACAGGGAGGCAAAATAACTTGCCTATGGTCATAAAGTGAAGAGGTGGAACAGGATACCAGTTCAGGTATTCCTGATTATGGTTCATGAATGAGAGATGCAGTATGTTTACGTGCATTGGCAGCCACCAGGTGTCTCTCTCTGACCAAACTACAGCATACAGAGGCCCTGGTACCTGCTGGTATTCACTAAATACCACTGAGAACGATTAACTAAGAACACATGCAGGTATGTTTTTATGAATTGTAAGGATTAAATAGGGTAATACTTTCTATGAGTTGTAAGGAGGCTTAAATGAGGTAATGCTTTGTGACTGACTCATACCAGAATCCAAATCCCACCTGTCCACTAACTCGCTGGGAAGCCACTGGGAATGCAGTAAAATTAAACACAAACAAAACCCCTTCCTTTTCAAAAAACAAAACAAAACATAACAAAAACCACCCTTCCTTTCATGTTACAGCACTGTTCTAACAATAAGTTGGAAAGGAAAAAATTCTGTGTTCACTTCACTCAATGAAGAACTTTCCACAACTGCAAAATGTACAGTGATGTCGTCTTCCTGAGGCCATAATTAGCACAGTGAGCTTCAACTGGTTAAAACAAATACACCACAATTATAATTGAGGTGTATAATCCTTTCACCGGAAGAATAGGAAGATGGCACTCCCTAAATCCATGGGAAGAGGCGTCATTACAGCAGCACTGTTAGAATCAAGCAGCAACAGTCTACTCCTCAGAAAAATGAAGAGTATTTTTAAATAGATGGTGTCCAGGAGAGAGGGGCAAATTTATAGAGAGGATGAAACAACAATCCCACCATCACCTGAAGCCAGAAGCCAACGGGAACTTACTGAACTTACTGTTGGAAAGCTCCTTGTGGGGATGAGGAAATTAGGTCAAAAAAATTAAGAGAAATCATCTTCAAGCAAAAATTAAATTTTATTTTTGCTTAAACAATAAATACACCTGAGTTATTTTTCCAAACCCTACCTCCTGATCAAATGCCCTTAAAATTGAAATCTCTCATTATCTTCATTTGTTATCTAGTCCCACTCAGAAATTACATGTTGAGCTTTAAAACCATGATTTTAAAGCTCAGGCCTGCAGCACTGGCTGCTCAGGCACCTCATGATTAGTTTCATTAGTCACAGAATAGCACCTATTGGCTACACAGACTCCAATATTCATGATAAGGAAGTGACAGGGAAGTTGACAGTGGCTTTTCACCCACCCAGAAGCTAAGTTTTGATGGGTTTGCCTTCTAAGGCATCAAACATGTCTTCTAAGGCCTTCTCCACACATTGGAGAAACTCCCGGGCATTGCGGCCTGGGTAGGAAGAGACATTGCAGCCTATCCAGTTGTCATGAACAGCATACCCAATGCCAAAGCCATCAGGGACCACAGGGGCAAAGCCACCGAGGTTCACAGCTGGGCTGCTCAGCGTGCTCGTGGACAGGATGTTGTGGTTTATCTGTCTGTATGCAGGGTCCAGGTAGAGCTCGGGCAGGGCAATCCCTTTGGCTGCTGCCAGGAACCGCAGAGCAAACAAGTGTCGGTCAAAACCCTGGCCTGTCAGAGACAAAATGGGAAACAGTGTCTCAGAATCTCAGAACTGAAAAGGACCTTAGGAAAATCTCTCACCCATAGTAGGAGTCCCCTTTATGGCATCCTTAAGAGTGAAAGGAGGGTCTGTCTACCTCTGCATTCACACCCCAGCTCATTAACCTTCAGCTCATTCTGAAATATTTTTAATTATTTTAAAAATATATCGTCATGTTACATTATATTTAAAAATTGCTGTCAACAGCTGAGCTAAAAATGAGTCTAAAATGACAGCATGATTATAAAAATTCTGAATCAGTTTAGTCAAATAGTCAAGACAGTATGTGAAGAGAGCTATGGACTCAAAAACTAGGATAAAACTCAAAAGTCCAATTCAAGTGTAAAAGAGAAGATCGGGTCAGTGGAACAAAATGGAAAGGGTATTTGACCAGGGTTCCAGTCTCAGCCTTACTACTAACCTGCTGTGTAACACTGGGCCAGTGGCCTCAGTTTCCTCTGTATAAAATGCAGGAGAGAGACAACTAGATGTCTTGGAGGTTCCTTTCAGTTCCAGGACTTTATAGCTACATGAAAGGATTGGACTATGTGATCCTCCAGGTCTTGAATTTTATCACAAAGAGATAAAGAAGGATGATACTTAAGTTTGGGAAGAGCTTCTGAGATGCCCTATTTACAGGGAGCTAACACATTACAACTGAGGTGAAGCTGGAGGTGCTGCGGGCTTAGAAATCCTAAATTGTCAAAAGTGAGTCTGATCACCGATCAGCATTAAGTTATTAAATATGGAATGTCTGGTTTCCTTAAGTACTAAGTTTGACAGCTGATATCTCTGACATTTCACTTTCACACTTTTTTGTTTTGTTTGTTTGTTTGTTTGTTTTTATTGTGAAGGTACATCCTCATTCTTTCAAACACACCTTTTGGCCTGTGATTATCTTTCAATTTTTTTTTTTTTGGAGCAACTTTTGTGAAACCATGGACAAGTAAAAAATTCATGTTATTTTTTAATATGAGTTCCGTGGTGGAACCACGGCAGTGCAGACAGCTTGAAATATGAACAAAGCGTTTGGGAAGGATGTGGCTAATAAACGCACAGTACACTGATGGTTTGAGAAGTTACATTCTTGTGATTTCAATCTTGAAAATGAGCCACGTGGGTGACCTGAGACCAAGGTGGATAATGATGAGCTGAAAGTTGTAGTGGAAGCAAATCCATCTCAACCTATGTGTGAATTAGCAGCAAGGTTTAACACTGAACCATTTGAAACAAATGGGCATGGTAAAGAGCTGGACAGATGGGTTCCACATGAATTAAACGAACGTCAGAAGAGAAATCATCTCAAAGCTTGCCTTTCTTCACCATCATGACATAAAGGTGAACCATTTCTATACCGTATTTTTACATGTGATAAAAAATGGATGCTTTTTGACAATTGCAAGCGTTGGGCACAATGGGTAGATAAAGACGAAGTGCTGAAACACAGCCCAAAACTGAATATTCATCAAAAAAAGCTAATGGTGTCTGTTTGGTGGTCCAGCAGTGGTATTATCCACTACAGCTTCATGAAACCTGGTCAATCAATTACAGCAGATATCTACTGCAACCAATTGGACGAAATGATGAGGATGCTTGCGATTAAGCAGCCAAAACTTGTCAATAGAGACAGGCCAATCCTCTTGCAAGACAACACTTGACCACATGTCATAAAAAACAACATTGCTCAAACTACAGAAGCTGGACTTAGGAACTCTCTGTCATCCACCGTATTCACCAGACCTTGCACCAACTAACTACCACTTCTTCCAGGCTGTGAACCACTTCTTGCAAGGACAAATATTCAATTCTCAACAAGCTGTGGAAAATGCCGTTTGCGATTTCATCACCACTTGCTCTCCAGGCTTCTTTGCTGCTGGCGTAAGCAAGTTACCATTAAGATGGCAAAACTGTCAATAGTTTAGGCACATGCTTTAATCGTACTGCTTCTTGTTTTGAGATATAATAAACTAAACTTTTGATTCAAAATTGGACATCTCATATTTAATGACCTAACAATAGAAAAAGGAGAATCATGTGTCACAGCTGAAAGTGACCTTAAATGAGGATAAAGTTAGATGCATTTCCCCATCCCTGCTTAGGAGATCCCTAGTGGCTAGTGTGGCTGTTCAGACTGCTAGGGTAGAAAAAAAATCACTTTGGGAGTTGGCAGATGGATTAAACCTAGTGAAGGGGTAGAACTGGGATTTGGGGTAGAATATTACTGAGGCTTACTCAAGCACTGGGGGCAACAAGACCCAAGGGCATGCTCCTCACCCCTGCCTCACCCATTGCAGCTTCTTTGGTCAGCTGGCCGTGGTACTTGGAGCACTCGGCCATCATCTGCTGAAGCTCGCCAGCACTGTGCTTGGAGGGCTCCCTGACAAAGGCCTCGGAGCACTTCTTTGTGAAGATGGAGGCTGGGCGGATGGTCTCAGTGCGGCCGTGCTTGAACGCTGCAGTGCTGCAGGACTCATAGGTGGCCACTGTCTGCCCGTACTGACGCAGGAAGGCCATCTGGAAGGCCAGCTGGGCCACCGCATCAGGGCTCAGCTTCTGCTTCTTCAAGAATTCTTTGCCTCCTCTCTGAAACTGGATGCAGTCAATGGTGAGAGTTTTCATGGTGGCATCAAACTTCTCCTTAGCAGCAGTGATGCCAGTCTTTAAGGCATCATTCAGCTGGAAGCTGAGTTTCTGCACAGCAACAGAAGAGTCAGCAGTGGCTGACTGGCTCTGCGGAGTGATAGCAGGAGCCTGAGTGCTATCTTTAAACACTTCATTAAAGAACCTGAGCACCGCAACACCATCACCCCAAGCATGCTCAAAGTGGACAGCAGCAGTGCCATCCTTGGCTATGATGAGGTTAAAGGATTTATCGAACCAGCGGTTTGTGCCATCACCGTGCAGCATGTTGTGGGACAAGTGGATAAGGTCCTTAATGGGGAAGTCATCTAGGCAGAGGCAGAACACAGCAGAGTCCACTTTCCTCAGGGTCTCCTCATTGCCACTACTAATCAGCTTCTGCCTGAGCTCTGCCCAGACTTCCCGGTTCTCACTGGTCAGGTATGCCAGAGGAAACTCAGGGGCAGGACTAACATCTGAGAGAATGTACTTCAGATGTGCCTGGATTTCTGAGGTACTGACAATGTTCCCATCTTGATCCAGGACATCAAAGATATAAAAATGTCCTCTTCTTAGGACCAGGAGGTGATTGGCCCTGTCATCAGTAAAGAGTTCATCCCGAGTGGGTTTGGGTAAACGAGTTGAATTGAAAAGCCGAAAATACTGGGACATATCCAGGGGATATGCATTGACCAAGTAGGCACCATACCAGGACAGAGAGGAAGGCACAAAGCGTATGAGTCTCTTGAAGGTGTCAGAGTCACTTTTGGCAGGGTTCAAGTGGAATACTTCCGGCTCCAGAAGCCCAGCCCGGAGTGTCTTCAGAAACCGGATGGCAGAAATAGTCATGTTGGTCGCCCGGGTAAGCTGGTCATTATACTCAGGTTTTGGGTCAGGATTGAATGACATAAATGGATTAAAGTTCAGGACAACAGAGTCTCGAGCAGTTAAGTACATATCAAACCAGGGACCTAAAAAATAAAAATAAAAAACCAGCAACATAAAAAGTTAATGCAGTTCCTAAAAATAAGATTTGAGGAAGAAAAAACATTCAAGCACAGGCAAAGGAAATGACATCAGCTTCCAGAGGATGTAATTCCCTGATATTTTTTTCAGAGATGGGGTCTTGCTATGTTGCCCATACTGGACTCTTGGGCTTAAATGATCTTCCTGCCTCAGCCTCCCGTGTAGCTCGTGCCACCTTGCCCGGGATCATACAATATGTGGTCCTTTGCATCTGGTTTCTATCACTTAAAATAATGTTTTTGAGGTTCATCCATGTTGTAGCATGTAACAGTTCTTCATTTCTTTTTATTGCTGAATAATGTTCCATTATGTAGATATACTACATTTTGTTTATCCACTCACTGATTAATGGGCATTTGGGTTGTTTACACCTTTTAACTATTATGAATTATATTGCTGTGAACATTCATATACAAGTTTTTGTGTGCATATATGTTCTCAATTCTCTTAGGTATATAGCTAGGAGTGGAATTGCTAGGGTATGTGTTAGGTCTCTGTTTCACCTTCGAGGAACTACCAGGGTGCTTCTCAAAGTGGCTATGCCATTCCCACCAGCTATACATGAGGGTTCTAATTTTTCCATATCCTCAGCAACGCTTGTTATTATATGTCTGATTGTTTGGAACCATTCCGGTGGGTGTGAAGTGGTATATCATTGTGGATTTGATTTGCATTTCCCTAATGTTTATTAATTGCTTTTTCTTTCTCAGTCTGTTTTCTTTCTTGGTTCATAAAGAAGTAAAATACAGTAACGCCTCGCTTGCACTCATGCTAGAACAGAATAGTTAATTCCCACCCCATCTCCTTAGATTTCTCTTGCTTCACCTCCTTTCAGGGACAATAATCATACGTGATTGTCTCCCTAATGGGGGCGAGGGATGACTTCACCATCCTTCTGTATACAGTGTATATTTGTGCATTCCTTGTTTTAGGAAGTGCTTGAATATCAGTGCATGTGGATCACTCAAACTAGCCCTCTGCGTTTCTGTGGGTTTTGCCTGTAAAAATTCCCGAAAGAATATTTTATCAGAAAGTGTGTTTTCAAGGAAAGTTCCTGCTGGGATTAGCAAGCACGAGTAAACTCTATAAAGAAGGACCATCTTCCA
This sequence comes from Daubentonia madagascariensis, assembly GCA_023783475.1. NCBI lineage: Eukaryota > Metazoa > Chordata > Mammalia > Primates > Daubentoniidae > Daubentonia > Daubentonia madagascariensis. Next base: position 5,882,793 of record JAKFHU010001129.1, read on the forward strand.
CTGGAGTGAATACTGTTTACATGTAAAGCACTGGGAAAAAGATCAATAGATGCAAATTTATCCATTATTCGTTTGTTGTTCCACTCATTCCATTCCATGCTGTTCCGTGAGAATCAGTGCTGTGCCAGGCCTTGGTTGAGGAGATTTAGAGGGAAATAGGACACAGTCTTTAACGCTGAAGATCTCTGGTGAAGGAGACAATTAAAATGTACTACAATGCACTAAAATGGTAAGAGAAAAGAAATACTGGTGGGCAAGATATATTTGATGAAAGAAGACAGAAATTTATGCCTCTGACCCTCCCTTCAGTAAAATTTTAAAGAGACATAAACCAGTAAGGTCAAGAGAATGAGAGAAGAGAAAAGAACAAATAGTAGAAGCTGGAAAGCATTTAGACAACTGGTAGTGACTAAGGCAGACACAAGAAACCCAATCCTGGCTGGGTGCAGTGGCTCACACCTGTAATCCCAGCACTCTGGGAGGCTGAGGCAGGAGGATCACTTGAGGCCAGGAGTCCAAAACCAACCTGGGCAACATAGCAAGACTTCATCTCTACCAAAAAAAAAAAAAATTAGCCAGGCATGGTGATGCATTCCTATAGTCCTAGCTACTTGGGAGGCTGAGGCAGGAGGATCACTTGAGCCCAACAGCTGTAAGATGCAGTGAGCTATTATCACACCATTGCACTCCAGGCGTGACACAGTGAGACCTGTCTCTTAAAAAAAAAAAAAAAAAAAAAAAAAAGGCCAGTCCTAAACTGGCAGGAGAGAAAGTCAAGAAATAAGGATTTACACAGTGGAACCCCCAGAGGGCTCAAGCAATCTAGATATATATGGTTGAAAGACTGTTTAATTAGATCACCACCGCTATCCCAAGATTCCCTCCCTGCTCTGGTAGAAGACATAATGTTTATTTTCTGGAGAAAGCCAAACTGGGAGACCTAAGTCACAGTAGAGATCTCAAACCTTCTTCCCTTCCCTTACTTCTGTAACACTAGCAAACTTTTGATAGTTTACCAGAAAAGCCTTCTCTGGAGAATCTAACCCAAAGACACTAACTACCGTTAAGGGGCACCCAAAGAAACAGTGTAGCTGGATCACATTACAGTGAATCCTGTCACTGACAAGCTCCACCTTCATTCACAGCGCTCCAACAGCTTTTTAATATCTCACTCATCTAAGACAACAGAGAAGGATTATGAAGCATCTGAAGAAAGAAGAGGGCAAAACAAACAGAAAAAAGCACCTTGGAGGAGACAGGACTATGAAGGAAGAAGAGAAGTTTACCAAAAAGTTCTCAGAGATAAACTATCCTAAAAAAAAGAACATCCTAAGAACAAAAAGAGCTCTTGGAAATAAAAAATAGGAAAGCAGAAATTAGAAACTCAATAGAAGAGTTGGGAGGTAAAATTAAGTAAATCTCCTGGACAACAGAACAAAAAGAATAAGAAATGAAAAATATGAGAGAAAAGGTAAGAAAATTAGAAGATCAAGTCTGGAAATTCTACACCTGAATAATAATAATCTCTTTCTGGATTTTTAGAGAAACACTAAATCATTTGGCTTCTTAGGTAGTAAATTTCCAGAAAGAGAAAACAGAGGAAAAATGGAGAGGAAGAAATCAAAGAAATGAAACAAGAAAATATCCCAGAACTGAAGGACATGAGTTTCCAGATTCAAAGGACTCACTGAGTGGGCCAGCAAAATGGGTAAGAACAGACCCACACCAAAACACGTTATCTGAAATTTCAGAACACTGGGGACAAAGAGAAAATTCTAAAAGCTTCCAGAGACAGGGAATGGAATCAAATGATTAAGACTCAGAATAACATTAGACTTACCAATAGCAACACTGGAAGCTAAAAGACAATGGAGCAAAGCCTTCAAAATTCTGTGGGAAAATGATTTCCAGATTAGCCAAAGGAATTATCAATGAAGTATAAGGGCCATTTTAAAGTTTTGCTTCCCATGTTCTGCTTCTAGACAGTAAACAGAATATGTGCTCTAACAAAATAAGGGAAAAGTCAAAAAAGAAGAAAATATAAAATCAAGAAACAGGAATCCCAACATGAGAAAGAGATGAGTAGATGCCCCAGCTGATGGTGAAAGATCACAGAGACCAGCTTCACAGCAGGCCAAGAGGTTCACAAATCCAGACTAGAGCAAGTCACAAGTTCTGGAAGAGACTTCCAGAAGTCAAGAAGACCAAAACTGATAGAATGTCTAACGTGCATTCACGTATTGAGAGGAGATTTAGACTGCTTGGGAAGAGTCTGAGAATAAATTAATAAGCACATAGAAAACTAAACAAAAGAAAGGATGAGATATTATTAACTTCAGAGAAAACAAAAACTTTGTATAGGAAAGGAAAAACAATCCCAATACGCTACATGACTCAGCTGACAATAGCATTTATATGATCATAATACTGTAGATAGTAGGTACTGAGTTAACCAAAATTACCAATAACTATGCCAGGAAAATGAGGGGATAGGAAGTATGTGCGTACACTCACATAGTGGGGATGTAAGAGACTACTAAATTCTAATCTTCTATAGTGAGATGTCAATAGATAATGCCTAAAACTTAAAAAATTAAAATGCAGTAATATAAGTATCTAATTTAGAGATATGGAGGTATACATCAAAAGAATTAAGACAGGAGCTGAAAGTGAGAAGTGAGAAATTAGGGGACAATCAAGAAATTGCTCTTTTTCCTAACAAGCCTTATGGAACTGTTTGATTCTTTAAACCATGTGCATGTACAACCTTGATAAAAATATAAACTAAATTAAAAGAAGTGCTGTAGGAACAGAGGTGGAAGCAACCAACTCTGAATGGAGAGGGGAAAGGACTGAGAAGCTTTCACAGAAAAACTACCCTACCTGGATCTTAAAGAAAGAATTTGCCAGGTAAAAAATGGTACTGGGAACAACATGGATAAAGGCACAGAAGAATCAAAGACTAATGGGTTCAGGGAACAATGCGGAGTTCAGTTTTGTGGAAGCATGAAGGGCATGAGGGACAGTGGCAAGAGGTGAGGCCGGAGAGGGCAGTTCGGCCAGACCATGAAGGACCTAGAATGATACTCACAGGACTTTTTGGACAGAACCAGCGATGAGGTTCTGTCTCAGTCCCATGTGGAGAAGGCAAGCCTCTGTTCTTGAGCACGGACTCAACATCTTAGTAGAGGAGGAATACGCTCAGCCTTAATAATTACCTCCAGAAGAGAGGATACGACTTTACTTCATTTACTGGTCTCACCAAAAATATTTCTGAGACCAAAACAGGAGAAAAGATGCCTTATTTTTCATTATGGCAGGCTCTGAGAAAAATCACACCCACAGCCAGCCTACCTACCTGAAATGTAGCTTGTATGTTTATTCTGTTTGTCTTGAGCAACCAGCTGCTTATGCAGTTCTTTTCCAATCCCATTTTCAAAACTCTTGCAAAATTGTTCTGTTTTCCTGAAATGTTTAAGAAAAGACAGACTCAAACCACGGGAGAGAATCCATGGCCAGGAACTCATACAGAAAGCTTTGGGTCCCTAACAGCATATCCCTAGGACCTGGAATGAGATCAGAAAGTATCTCCGATCAGAAGAAAAGGAGTCAACTTAAAATGGATAAATCTAACATATCTTCTTAAAACGATTGGTCAGGAAGATCAGCCAACATCTCACAATACCATCTGTACTCTAAGAGGCAGTCTGGCATGGAGAAAAGGACATAGGTTTTGGAGTCAAAAAAAGCTAAGTTGGAATCCCAGCTCTGTCATTTTTCAAACTGTGTGACTTTGGATATGTTACTCTATCTCCCTGAGTCTTGGTTTCCTAATGCATAAAATAGAAATAATAGTACCACCTTACAAGATTAAAAGATATTTATAATGCCAAGTATTTAGAATAGCCTAAAACATAATACTTACCTAATAATAGGGAGCTATTAATTTATTACTCTATCAAGAGAAATTTCAAGTGACTAAAAGGAGTATTTACAAACAGAGGACGAGATTATGAACAGTTCATCTGTTTTTCCATCACTGTCCAGTGAAGGACTCTGTGATTCTAATGACAATGTACGTCATCTGTACAAAAAAATTCCCAATATGGAAAAAGAGTACAACACTCGGAAAAAATGCAATCCATTTTTTGACAATAGTGATATTATTTTCCGATTCCAGTACCACAAACTGGGTGGGTTAAAACAACAGAAATTTATTCTCTCACAGTTCTGGAGGCTATAAATACACAATCAAGGTGTCAAGAGGACCATATCCTCTCTGAAGACTCTAGGGGAGAATCTGTTCCATGCCTTTCTCTTAGCTTCTGGTGTTGCTGGCAATCTTTGGCAATCCTTGGCATTCCTTGGCTTGTTGACACAGCACTCCAATCTCTGCTTCCATCCTCACATGGCTGCCTCTGTGTCTCTTTTTCTTATAAGGACACCAGTCAAATTGGATTAAGGGCCTACCTTACTCCGGTAGGGCTTCATCTTAACTAATAACATCTGCAACAACCCTATTTCCAAATAAAATCACATACTGAGGTTCATGAAAAAGGGCATAAATTTTGGAGGCACACTTTCCAACCCAATAAACATGCTCAGCAAGCAATCTTCTGCTCTGCCATATGGTCTCCTCAATGGACCTCCCTACCAAGAGCACATGCCCTTTGCAAATGACCAGTACCAACTAGCCTTCTAGATACACATGCTAGATAAAGTACAAATTTGGCATTCTGGTTTATCAACCATATTCTGTTGAGTCTGGTTAGAGGAACTCTCACCTCAGGGCTTGGTCAATCTTCATGAATGAAAATCTATTTCCTGAACTTGGCAAATGCATAACTAGGTTCCAGGTTCCTGGAAACCCAATCAAAGCACAGACATTCCCTGAAGCTTGGTCTGCCATTACTTGCCAGCCTCTCTTGAACCATCCTAACCATGGTCATGCGGGGTTCTCAGTGTTTACCTGAACTGGCCATCATCCAAGAGAGGTTTCTGTGCACTGAGGTATCTTCTAATGGTGTCTTCAAGTTTGGGAATAGGCAGCCTGGGGAGAAAGCAAGCTCATTGTAAGGCTGACAATATGTGGAAGAGGTTAATTACCTTCACAAGCTAAAGTTTTAAACTGATTACTGGATAATTAATTTCGTTCCCAAAAAATCAATGGTCGGAAGCCACTGATAAATCGGAATCAATGGATTTACTAATATAAGTATCAATGGCAACTCTACTTTTAAGTAAAATAATAACTAAACTTTTAAAATGAAATAATAATAATAGATTCAAACTGGGGAAGCAGAAGCTGTCCCAAGCATTCCTGTTTCCTGGTTACAATTATAATACCTCTGCTAACACTGTACTGGCACTGATTTAATTCTACCCTTAGTTTGAACAACTGCATTTTTCTCCCCCAGGATAAAAGGAAAAAGTTTCTATTTTAAAAAATTTTCTTGTGCACTTTACAACAGAGAATCATACAAGAGTCTACTCCAGGGGCCAGTCAAATACAGGGGCTACATTCATTGAAAGGTAGGAATTGGCCATCAAGCCATGCCCGGACACCAGGAATCCTATTAGGAGGAAACAGATATTCCCATGTGCTTAAATAACAGGAACGAGTTTGCCTACTCATCATTCTCTACCAATAGATTCCCAGTGATGGTTACGGTGATGAAGTTACTGATCCATGGTGAAATGAAAAAACACAGACCTTATAGTGAGCTGTATTTTCTCTTTCATTTCAATAGTTTTATTGAAAGATATATCCCCTAGTATCAAAGCAATCGTAGTTTGCTAGGTTACCTCTGCCAACTCAAAATTAACACTAATATTAATACATGCAAAATATCTAAATGTATGAGTCACTTAGGGAAACTGAAACGTTATCCACAAAGCATAGATTAAAAGCTTAATATAAGATATACTGTGATTTGTCAGTTTATTTTTCAATGCATATTTATCCATAACATGATAACAAAAAGAAATCTGAATTATTTACAGCCATATGGACTTAGACTGCACTAAGTAAACATGCACAACACTTTAACACTGTAGAACCCCATACATTCACTGACTTACACAGAAAATCACAAACACCACCCCAGCTACCTTACAATCACAAAGTTGCCTACGTAAGTTTCTTAAGACTTTGTCTTAATATAGTACAGATATTAAATTTACCTTCTTCCTTTAAAACAAAATTTTAAATCAGAGCCAAGGGCAGTTTGATAAAAACAGTCCTCATTAAAAAATTCTGGACTATTAACTCTAACTTGATCTTACTTTAGCGGGGTAAAGCAAATTTTCAGAATGATAATTTGTTTTTGAGTTACAAATACAATAGAAACTAAATTTTCTAGATGGAACTAAATTGAGCCTACATAGATTATGTATCAAAACTATCATGGATATAAAAATCACCAGTTTTCTATAAAATATTAAATATAACTTCATGAATATGCCACACGTCCCAGGTTTATATTTTTGCCTTCTTATAAAATGCCCTCAATGTAAATATTATATAGCAATACAGTCACTTGGCTTATCTAATACTTTGGATTATCTAATACTTTCTAATACTTGGCAGACAATGGCCATGGTGATGGAGTTACTGGTTCACAATAAAAAATATGAACAGTATAGTGAGTTTTTCACAAATTTGCTAAATTTGCTTAATTTAAAAGTCTACCCTTAATTCTATTATGTTCTTTTTTGGGGGTGGCAGTCATTAAAAGTCCTTTCTTTTAAGAAAATGTTGATAGCAGTATTTTTCCCCCATAATTTTACTGATCCATGAAATTTAAAAGAATAAGAACTAGGCCAGGCGCAGTAGCTTATGCCTGTAATCCAGCACTCTGGGAGGCCTACATGGGAAGATCGCTTTAGCTCAGGAGTTGGAGACTAGCCTGAGCAAGGGCGAGACCCCGTCTCTACTAAAACTAGAAAAATTTGCCGGGCTTCATGGCACGTGCCTGTAGTCCCAGCTACTTGGAGGCTGAATGAGGCAGGAGGATCGCTTGAGCCCAGGAGTCTGAGGTTGTAGTGAGCTATGATGACACCACTGCACTCTACCTAGGAAGACAGAATGAGACTCTTGTCTCAAAAAAAAAAAAGGTATAAGAACTACTGACACAGTGGAAAGAAAACAAGATTGAGAATCAGACCTAGGCTTGAAGCCCAGCTCTGCCACTTAATCTCCAGCTATACGGTCAAAGGTGGCAAATTACTTTATGTCTCTCAGACTCCATTTCCAGCCTATGAGTTGGAGAGAAGAACTCTGAAACGCATCTGTCAAGTTCCAACCACACCTAGCACAAGTCCATTATTAATAGTCCAGTATGTTGGAGAGGTTAAGTTCACAGCCTTTGGAATCACACAGATCTAGGATTGCACCCTGGACTCTGGCACTTACTATCCATGTGATCTGGGGCAAATTTCTGGCCTCCCCCCACCCCATCTCTATTTGTTAAATAATAGCTCACTGGGCTATTATGATGATTAAATGAAATAATATGAAGAACTTAGCAAGGAACCTGACACATAGGAAACACTGAACATACAGCACACACTAAAGGTATATTTATAGATATTCAGATATCTATAGTTATCTACAGATAACACACTCTAAATCCTTCCATTTCCCTCCTATTTCAACACCTTCTACATTAGGCACAACCCTGTTACCTACTATTTCCTTCTATCTGCTCAGCAACATCCAGTTTGGCCCCAGGCGGCTATTATTCTTCACCAGCCCCTTCCACTGTAACTTTTAGAACTCCCATTCCATTCTGAATAAACTACCCCATACTCTCTAAAGTCTTCTCCAGTACTTCTACCTCCTCACCTTTCTAAATCTGACTGTTCTGAAATACCACTTGCCTTCAGGTTTCTCTCCAAAGAAAGCTCCTCCCAACTTCTAGGAGGGACCAGCACCCTCCTAATGAGACCCAGTAAGAACCAGGAAGACTTAATTAGAGGACTTTTGGAACTGTTAGGAAGGGGGAATCTCTAATAGCTGGGGCCACTAAGAGATTAGGGTGTAAACTATGCTTTATGTGCCGGCTGCCACTTTGTCACCAAATAAACTTGCTCCATAGGAACATCTCTACTGTCAGCGGGAAATAGTTACAGAAGAAAGAGACGTCCACCCAATTTCACAACTTCTGAGTTCATTAAAATAGGAATTTTAATTTTTACAACAGAAAGGGGGGAATGAAAGGATGACCTTGATAGCAAAGAAACAAAAATTATTTAACCCATAGTATGGGCCAAAATCATTCATATGAGCTCTCTCTCTCCCACTAGCTGACAGGCACCCTGCGGGGCTCTGTCTTCATAACATCTAAAAACAGCCCAGCAGACAGAAAGGAAATGTAAATCTTTCTCTTTACAATTGCCTGAAACTGCCTTTTAGAATTTGCTTTTACAGCCTCTAGGAGTTCCCGAGTGGACTGTGAGCAGACAGCAGGGGTGCAAGCTACAGGCCTCAGTTCCTGACCAAAACTATATCTCAAGGGCAGAATCAATGACAAGATCACAATCAAGTGATAAGTCTGTCTCCACAGGAAAGGCAGCTGCTTCTGTTATCTGGCTGCCTATCTGCCTGCCGCTAAGAAAACAGAAACAGATACAACAATTCACAGTACCCTGTTAATTTGGCTGTGGCCATAAATCTTCTTCACCCCCTTTACAACCTCTAAATAACGTCTGAATACCTGGTTCTCTCTGACAACATTATCTCCCTCTTTTTCACTTCTGTGTCGGCCCTTTTCTGTCTGGAAAAGTAAAATAAACTTTTTCTTCTTTCTATCCTAATCTTTGTCTGGAACAATTGTTGCCTACCCGCACTGTGAGCTCCTCGTAAGTCTCCACCCTAACAACCTCCTCTGTGAAGTTTCCCTTACTCGTCCAGGCACCAAGTCATTCACACAACACAACAGTTCTCTTCTGGCACATTCTAGACATGCAACATATGTTTGTTTAAAGCAGTTATAGTACTCGTGAATATCTGAGTACGCACTATGTGCCAGACTCTGTACTAAGTGTGAATGAGGTCAATCAGAGCCACTCTTTGTCTCCTCAGGACTTGCAGTTTTATATCCTGAGGTTATATAAACCTAAACTCTTAAAAATGACAACTAACCAAACTATAAACCTAAAAATGGTAAATTTTATGTTATGTATATTTTACCACACTCACAGAAAAAAGGGCCAAGAAAAAACATAACACCTAAAAAATAAGCAAATGATAGTGCAAGAGTTCTCAGAGGAAAGAGTCCACGGCCACTTGGTTAAAAGGCAGCAGTGCTAAGATACGAACAGGAAGAGGAAGGGAGACCCATCTGGAACACCCAATACAAAAGGACTGGTCATTGTCCATGGCAACTAATTACGACAGTTCCCTATCAGTCTATCCTTACAATAGCCCTCAGAACTGTGTGTTGCCATTCCCACTTCACAGGTAAGAACTGTGGCTCAAAGAAGTTAATAGAATCGCTCTAAGTTATAGCTAAAGAGTTGCACAGCCAGAATCTGAAACTAAGTTCTACCAGACTTCAAAGTCAGGGCTTTTCACCAAGTGTGACATCAATATGAGTGTCAAGATTACACCTTTTACCAGTCTAGAATCTCAGAGACAGAAAGAATCTCATCTCTCACCTTATCTAACTCCCAGTCATTAGATGAGGTAATGGAAGCCTGGGGGAAGTTGGTTGCTTAAGGTTGCACGTGGGTGACTAGTGGTATTATTTGCACCTCCAGATTCCTACTGATTTCTGCGCCATGGATGGAGTTGGAATATATGACCTTGAATATTCTCTCCAGCTTTCCAGTTCTAAAATGTAGAAAATCCCTCTGATCTTAAACCTGGGTGGGGCCCAGGCCTGCCTGAAAGTCAATCACCATCTGACTTCTGGGCTTGGCAAGTGACAACCAGTTCTGTTAGTCCTCACCTTTCCCCCACATACTGGCTCAGCTCATACACACAGGCTGACAAGGAGGAAGCATGTCCCAGGCTTATCCCACAGGCACAAAGACCGTTTTTCTTTCTCTCTCCTTCCTGCCAAGTTTAGATAATCTCATTTCAGTCTGTCTTAGATGTTTGCACAAACTGTAATTTCACAAGAATCACCCTTGGATGATCTTCCTGAGAGGGTAGGGGTGGGCAGTGATAATGCTGGGTTAAGTGGTCCTGGATGTGGAGAAAAAGAGCAACCCAGTAGCTGGGGGTAAGGCCTGTGATACAATGTTTGTACTACTTATGGGGAGAAAGTGCAGGCCTCCAGTCCCTAGACTGGGGGATCCCTAATGGCAGTTTGGTAAGAAAGTAAGAGTTTTTGAGACAAATTTGGAACTTGGCTCCAGAAACTGCGTAGAGAAGTTAGTTTAGGTTTGGTTTAGAAGGTAAAGAAAATTTCTTTTATTTATTTATTTTTTTGGAGATGGGATCTCGCTCTCTTGCCCAGGCTAGAGTACAGTGGCACGACCACAGCTCACTGCAGCCCAGAACTCCTGGGTTCAAGCGATCTTCCTGCCTCAGCCTCCCGTGTAGCTGGGACTACAGCTGTGAGCCACCATGCCCAGCCAGAGGATGAAGAAAATTTCTAATATAGGAGGGGAACTGGCAACTCAAATGAAGGATGAGAGTTCAAACGCTGGGAAAACTGGAAGCCAGATATAAGAAAGTACTGGGTAAGGGAAGGGGAGAGAAAGATTTATTGGGGCTATTTTCATATGGGAAGTAGATTCTGGGTGAAGTGTTTCAAAAGGTGGGGGGGGGCAGCCTATGGTGAAGGGGAGCAGAGAGAATTTGGGTGGGCCCTGGATCTAATTTGAATAAGATGGAGTTTGCGTGGGGTACTGAGGGTGGGCTGAAGTTACAAGGGGTAATGTGGGTGAGGAAGGATATTTTAGGGGGAGGAACCTGTTGAGGAGGGTTTGGTGGGAGTGAAAAGTCTCCAGGTGAAGACTGGACTTAGAAGATAAAAGGACATCCCGGAGGGTAAGCTGAGGGTAAGGGACGCTTGAGGGGTGTGCTTGTGGGGACTGATGGGTGCTAAAGAGCAGGGTACTGCAGGAAAGGGGAGGTGGGACTGAGGATCCTGAGTAACAGGGGTGAAGAAGGTGGTGCTGGGAGAAGTTGAGGGAGGGTAACTATCATGTGTCGGGAATTAGCCTACCCACATTCTGGGCACGAATGCGGGGCAGTCATGAAAGTACTTCAGGAGACACCCCAGTTGGAGGGGTTAGGGTGGTGTTGGAAATTTTTCAGGGAGAAATGTGAAGGACTCAGGATTATCTCGTTGGAACTTAGGTCAATGGAGAGGGAATTTGAGAAGGGTTCAAGATGGGGAATCTAAGACAGCAACGAGGAGGGGGGGATTCTGGAAGAGAATTTGAGGGTTCTATGGTTCCTGTGCCTGGAGATTCTGAAAGTCACAGGACTTCCAGACTGGGGGATGTGGCAGCCTCCAAGGTAGCGGCTTGGGGGCGGCAGCAAGTTCAGTAGCAGAGTCACGAGTGACTGGAGTCAGGTTGGCGCCGATCCTGGGATGGCAGCGGGCAGCGGGGACCGGGAGGCCGGGCTCACCTGGGCAGGCTGTCCTGGTAGTGCATGGTGGGCACGATGCTGTGCTGCAGGTACTGGCCGGGCCCGGAGCCGGCGCTGAGGGGCCGACAGGGAGCTCCCGGGCCTAGGGCAGGGCCCCGGGGCCAGGCGCGCAGCAGCAGGCGGAGCACCATAGTGCCGGGAAGCTGCGGCGGCGAGAGCGAGGCGGGTGGGGGAGTTCCGGCGTATAAAGGCAAGGCCGCCTCCTCAGGGCCTGAGACACTGCGTCAGGACGCGGTGTCCAGTTCGTCTCCGCCTGTGGGCCACTTCCGGCCCACGCGCTGCCGCTGGCCCCGCCCCTCGACAGGACAGGCCCCGCCCCCGGCCCGGCCGGTCCCGCCCACCGCCTCGCCTGAAGGGGCTCCCGCCTCCCGACTGCAGTCGCCTTACTGTCGCGGGGAGGCCGGGAACCGAGCTCGCAAGCCGTCCCCTTCTCCTTTTTTGGAGCAAGATAGAAACTGGAGCTGAAGAAAAAGAAAAGCTGCGGAACGTTTTGGGGATCTGGTAAACTTAAATTTGACCCAGGCTCCGTCCCCGCGAGACTATGGACTGAATATTTCCTCACCTGAGAAACAGAGATCATGATCGTTCGACGCACCCCCCACGATTCTAGATACGAAATAAGATAACTTAGTATGTAAAGTGCCTTTAACAGGTAAGCAGTAAACGGTGCCGGTTGTTTTTGTTCAGAAATCCGTGACGTTCGCCCAGCTGAAGATCTTTGACGTAAAATGATTCTTAACACTGCACAGCCTCCCTGCCAGCTCAGCTGAGCGGATATTGGAAAAAAGTTGAGCAGGAGCCGGAAACCGTGGAGTCTCCCGCTGACCACCTCTTCTGTGCAAACGTCCCTTTAAAGCAGAATCTTCTCTGCTTGAACATTCTTTCCCAGCTTGAACATGTCCAAAGACCAGAAGCTCACTGCTAAGAGAAAACCCTTGTCCTCTGGCTGTAGGGGGTCTCCCATGCTCAGCCGACCGCAGGGGGCTACCTGTCACCACAGATCCCCTCCGAGGTTCCTTCCAACTCTTGACGCTAAGATTCCACGACTTGGACATAGATCCATCATCCCTCATCCATCACAAAACAACAACAGAACAGCCTACCATACCCCCAATCCCTGATCTCAGCAGTAGCTGAAGGATTAAGTAGGCTCTGCTCCCATTTTACAGAAGAAGAGAAGGCGGTATCAAAAGACATAAAATGATGCTGCCTGGCTTGAGGCACAACAGAATTCCATTCTGGGAACACAGCCTTCCTTTACCTCTAGTTCTCAGTCAAGGCCTTGTGGGTTTGAGGCAGCCAAGTACATTCTGTCTGTTCCATAACTGGCTAAGCAGAACCAGAAGCTGGAGCACACCAGAAAGAGCACTGGACTGGGAGTCAGGAGACCTGAGTTTTAGTCTTAGTTCTGTCCTTACCTAGTTAGGTGGCCTCTGGTTGAACAGGAAGATCAATGACCAGCTCTGGCACTCATTCAATGGTGATTACAAATGCTTAAGAACTAAGCATGAAATTCAAAAATACTGATTATCTAATCCTCCTCCCTTGAGGAGAGAAAAGACTCAACTGGCCCAAGTCCAAAACATCAGTGCCATTTGCCTATAGCGTATAGGGCCAGAGGGAGAATGTAAACTTTCTGAAAAAGATTAATCACCTCCAAAATCCTGACAGTTTTCAGATCCTTGAAACATGAGGCAAATATCAAGATCTGTGCAGAGCTAAGGGGATCAGAGGTCCAGGAAGAAATAGTGGACCCAGTAGAAGAGCAGTGGCTCAATCCTAGAAACAGAGGGCCAAGGGATAGTGCCCATCCAATCCAACAGCTAACAGAGGTGCTCAGAAGCCTTCTGTGGGTGCATGGTCAGTAGGAGCATACCTAATCCTTTAGGCTTGTGTCCAAGCCTTCTGTAATCTGGCCCGCACCTGATTCTCCAGCTCCTGTCATGTCATCTGCTGGAATGACACTAAACTACTCCTCATTCCCATCCTTGAATTTACTCCATGCCTTATTTATTTATTTTTTCTTAGCTATCTCGACTGCCTGAAATGTACTGTCTATGCATCTCTGCCTAGTAAACTCATACTCATCTTTCAAACCCCATTTCAGAACTCACAGCCTCTATGAAGTCTTCCTCAATCCTCATCCTTCCTCCTCCCTACAAGAACAAATCCCTCCCACTGTGATTTCAGGGCACTCTTCACATTCTTTTACTGTTATGTATATAAAATACAACTGTATTATGACTTATGTAATTAATCATTTATGTGTCAGTTCATCTCTCACAAACTTTGAAGTCCTACAAAGCAGGGACCTTATTTTCACTTATGTACCCAGGTGTCTAGCACAGGGCCTACTGTGGATGAGTGCTTTGTTTCCTTTTCCTAGGGATGGCCGTAGGCCCTGTACCACATTAAGGATAACCATGAGCTGGGAGTCCAGAAAGACCATATTTTGCTGTGTAAGAGTCAAGAAAGTTCCTCTACTTAGAGAGAAATCCTGAAGAATAAATTGTTTGTATTTAAGTAATCCCCAGAGTTCTGTTCTGTTTTAAATGAACTATGAAAAAGCAGAACATGGTGGCCAGGTTAAAGCAATATTCATATTCAAAATAAAAGTTCTTAAAAACAATGGACTTTAACTGGGTAGCAGACGAGTTCACATTTCAACAAAAAAACATCCAGTTGGTTAAGTATGACCAAAGACAACAAATATGACACCCAAATATTCAAAGAAATGACAGGAACTAGTAGCTAGAGTTGGCCTGGCAGTCCCAAGTTCTCAGGTCCTGCTGGATCTTACTTGGACCAAATATTGCTTAAAATAAGAAAATTCATAGGCCAGACCTTAAAAAGCACTACCTGATTTAATGGGATTTGTTACAATGAACTCTAAGCCTTTAAAAAGAAATTGAATATGTGAGAAAGTATTTAAATGCAAAAAAGTGAAACCAAAGTATAAAAGATGCTCTCCCTGCCCCATAAAGGAACTTTTAAACTTGTATGCTCAAGTAGGGATCGGACTGAAGAAAAAAATAAAAATAATAAAAAATAAATAAAACTTACTTGTGGATACACTATTTGACTAAACCAATCAACGAGGAATTCATGGTATGTGGGGGAAAAAAAATCTGTTCCTTTTAACTTTACAACTACTCTGCTGTTTCCTTTTTGAAGCATTGCTCAGAACTATTGGAGAAAAAGAACCAATGGCCAGAGCATAAAGAGCTTATAGCATGAGAATCTACAGGTAATGGCAAATATAGTGTACTTTTGAGGGATGTAAAGGACCAAATTTATGCATCTCAGACATGGGGCCTGGTCATCTGAGCTGGCAGGCTTCTGGTTCCAAGAATACAATGGAGAGTAGGGGTTGGGGAGGAGGTGGAGACTTCACCCACAGCTAACACCTCCTGAGGAAGGGCCCTGGACAGGGGAGGACCTTGCCACTCTGGACCCCCTGGCAGTGGTTCCTGACTTCTGCTGCACTCTTGTGTGCATTTAGCTCTTCCCAAGTGAGGAAGGCTAAGTTCAACTCCAGTACCCTCCAACTGTCACCATTCTCACTGTAGATTTTTCTGGTGGGGACAGGTCTCACCCACCTAAAGCCCCAAGTCAGCAGCTGGGTAGGAAGAGGGAGAGCAACTTTCAAACCTCTAAAATAACAGCCTGGTCCAGCTTCCTAGGTGTGATGGGATTATAATATTAATAAAAGACCATTTTCCAATAGAAACTTTGTTTCCCCACTAGGTCCTCAGGTCCCCGTTTTCTTTGTGCACCTTTGCCAATTTCAATGAGAGAAAGAAACTTAATGAATGTGTGTGTGTGTATTCTGGGTTAGTAAAAAACCTCCTAGAATCAAACCACACAGAGATCTTAGTCAGATTTTTTTTAAACATTGTAGGAGAAATGGACAAATGATGTCAAAAGGAGATGATGTCAAGAATGGGATATTTTAAAAATCACACACAACTTCCAGCTCTATAGTAAGATCAGTACTTCTCAGTGGTGACCCAGAGGCAATGCAAGTCTCCCATCAAAGATGATGAGTATCTGCAAACAGGCCAATGAAATCATGGCCTTTAGAACAATTTCGGTCTGATATAAAAGAGGTGCTGGTCAATCTAAACGTTCTACTTATTCGCAGTTAACAGAGTTAACAGAGCTAACAGAGGAAGTCTAAAGGGACAGATGGGTGGAGAGATAAGATAGAAGGATAGGATGTCAGCTGTGGATGATGAAAGATGGGGAGGGATGTGATATGGACAGAGTTGCTACATAGAAGGGAAACGGTGAAGATGTTGAGTAAATAGATAAATGTAGACAGGAGAGGGGGACAAGATGATTGTTCAGCCTCTTCCCATATTGAAAAGGGATGAAGTGTGTCCTGCAGGGACCCTAGCTGCCTGACTGAGATGCCTCGTTCTCCACTCCTGAAAGGGGCTCCTTGGAGGACAAGGGCTCAGCCCAGCTGTGAGCCTAGCTGGGGATGAGGAACTGTGCTGAGGTAGCTGTGCCAGTTCCCTCACTCCCCTCCATGGCCCCTGACTCGTTTGGCCAGGGCCTAGTTGATGATGGGTGTGTTTATTTAAACAGCAAGGACCTTTGCCAAGCACTCTCTATGTCTTGGTTGAATTCCTGGGTATTCCTGCTGGAGCAACAGGTGACACTAAAGTTAGGTGTCTACAACAAAAACAAAAATCAATAAATGGAACTTAATTAAATGAAAAAGTTTTTCCACAGCAAAAGAAAAAACCAACAGAATAAATAGACAACCTACAGAAAGGGAGAAAATATCCACAAACTATACATCTGACAAAGAACTAATTTCCAGAATCTACAAGGAACTCAAACAAATCAGCAAGAGAAAAACAACCCCATTAAAAAGTGGGCAAAGACATGAACAGACATTTTGCAAAAGACGTACAAATGGCAAAAAAACACATGAAAAAATGCTCAACATCACTATTTGTAAGGGAAATGCAAATTAAAACCACAATGAGATACCACCTTACCCCTGTCAGAATCGCCATTATTAAAAAGTCAAATAACAATAGATGTGGGCTCAGATGTGGTGAAAAGGGAACACAAATACCTGTTGGTGGGAATGTAAATTAGTACAACCTCTATGGAAAACAATATGGAGATTCCTCAAAAAACTAAAAGTAGACGTACCATTAGATCCAGCAATCCCACTACTGGGTATCTACCTGAAGGGAAAGAAGTCATTTTATAAAAAAGACATCTGCACCTGAATGTTTATCACAGCACAATTCACAATTGCAATGATATGAAACCAACTTAAGCGCCACACCCACCAACTGATGAGTAGATAAAGAAAATATGATGTATATATACCATGGAGTAGTACTCAGCCATAGAAAGGAATGAAATAATGTCTTTTGCAGCAACTTGGATGGAACTGGAGGCCATTATCCTAAGTGAAGTACCTCAGGAATGGAAAAACAAATACCACATGTACTCATTTATAAATGGAAGCTAAACAATGGGTATATATGATCATACAGAGTGGTATAATGGACTTTGGACATTCAGAAGAGGGGAGGGTCGCAGAGGGGTAAGGGATCAAAATTACCTATCAGGTAAAATGTACACTATTGTGTACATTGTTATGGGTACTCTAAAAGCCCTGACTTCACCACTATACAATTCATCCATGTAACAAAAAGCCACTTGTACCTCCTAAAACTATTGAAATTTAAAAAAATAAATAAAGCTAGGTGTCATTCATCCTGAACTGAATATGCAATTCCAAAGCCACCATCACCAATAGCATTTCAGAAAGCCCCACCTTCTAGGTTGGGCTGGCCAGCACACTTGTGGTGAAGATGTTGTGATTCATCTGAAAGTAGGCTGAGTTAAAGAAGATGTCATATAATTAGCTCCCTTTGAAGGCAGCTCAGGTTTGCACAGTGAATGATGTCTGAGCAAGCCCTGACCTGTGGGTGGAAAAAACAGAAGGGGATGTTGGATCTCAGAGGACATCCGTCAGGACATCCCATCCCAGAACTGTGCTGATCCCCCAGGAACCAGCCCCAGACTTCCTTCCCAGGACATTTTCTCTTTTCTCTTCTTCAGGACCCATTTCCTGTAGCCAGGCTTTCTCTTCACTCTCCTTGGAATACCCCAAATGCATTCTGGCTTCCCAAAATTTTGGGCATAATTTTCTCGTCACCTGGAATACCCTTTCTATCTCCTTCTTGCTTATACAACTCTTTTCTTCCTTTCAAAACCCCACTCTATCCACCAACCCCTGGAGCCCTCCCTGACCACAGCAGCCCTCTCAGTACGTGCTCCCTCCTGCCAAGTCAGGGCACTTCATTTGCCCTCTGCATAGTAGTGACTTGAGACATTGTCACATCACAGATTGCATCATGCCTGAAGTCTTGTATCAGAAGCTCACTTTCTATGTGTATATCTTGTTATCCCCAACATGACGGTGGCAGTTGGGGTTCTCATACTTTCCCACTGAAGTTCTCCTAATGGGTGGGGAAAGGGAAAGTGTTCCTTTGGGAGGTCCAAGGGCATAGCCCACATGGAATTTCTCTGCAGTCACCAATTTTTATCTCTAAAATTGAGGATTTTTTGTTCTATGTCATAACATATCTATGTTTGTTTTAACATAAAAATATTCTTCTTCAGATTGCATAAGCTTGAGTAAGTTATTCTACTCCTCTGAGCCTCAGTTTCCTTTTCTGTAAAAAGGAGATAATAGTCTCCACTTCACAAGATCTATGCTGTATTAGAAGTACCTAATATAGGTCCTGACGTCTGAAGCATCAGTAACTGTAACTTCTATTTTACTCAACTGTAAGCAAAATCATATATTTGTGGCAATATATGAAAGATGCTGTTGGTTGGCTGACCCAGCCCATCCAAAACACTCTTCTTCACAGCTACATTCCAGATGGGGGTGACCGTGTGAAACGAGATGGAAGCAGAATTCTGCTGGGTGTGGACTCCAGGAAAGCTTTTGTCTTCTTGTTAGAGTGGCAGACTTGGCTGGCAACACCCTATTTTTATCTTTTTGCCCCTTCCTGCTTCTTCCTACCTGAAAGATGCTTGGAGACACATTGCCATCTTGCAGCCATTTGGCCCCAAGCCAACATGCTAAAGTTGTCAGTATAAAAAGACAGGAGCCTAGAATGCTGAAGACTTTGTAAAGGAGCTGCTGCACCAGCCCTTAAATACCTTTCCCTGCCTTCTTGCCTATGAGACAAATAATTTGATGTGCATCCTGCTATCTGGCTGTTCTATCATGTGTTTAAGCCAGTGGATTTGGGTTGTCCTGTTAATAGCAACCAAACAGATTCCTAATTGATGCACTATCCCTCAAAGTATGAGGCACTGTTACATAACTAAGTTTACATAGATACAGTCCATGGAACATCAGATGGACAAAAGTGTGGCTACAGGGATCCATTTGTAAGCCGTTATCAGTTCTCAAGGAGGAGTGGTAGTAATCAGAAAGCCAACTTTGAACTTGAGGTCATCAAAGACACTAGTCAGATGACAGAGGTAAAAATCAGATTGAAACCTTCTCATTTCTCTGTGAAGCATGGGTGGAGCTGTTAGTTAACTCTACAGGGCAGTAGCTTGAGAACATAGCAGGACTGAGATGGGGTGACCCTTTAAGGATGAGTGAAATTGGAGAAAATTTGAAGCCTGAGAGGAAGGAGTCAGGCAGAAGGCAGAGATTAAAGAGAGGTGGAAATTAACTGGAGAAGGCCCTGGAAGAAACGAGGGGAATGAGTTGGAGAAAGGGACATCATGTCTTTGAAACAGAGAAGAAGGCAAGGATGGTCGAGATAACTTCATCTACCTCTGCCATCTGCTCCAATATCTGTACTGCTGTTGGTCCTTTGCTTTCATACCCTATCAAATCCAAGACCGTGTTGGGAAAGGCTGGGAGCCAGATATGTATTCTTCTTAAAACTGTCTGAGAATCCTAGTGTTGGGGACTCCAGCCCCTCACTGTTTCCACATCTGGGACTGTGGAGCTAAAGGCCACACTAATCTAGTCCACACACCAACCAGGAGGCGTGATCCCAGCCTTCCCAGTGTTCACACAGGGTTTCTACATTCTGCATCTTGTGGGCAGCAGCCTGATGCAGCAGCAGGAGTGCCTGGGATGAAGTCAGATAGACCGAGTTCCAACTTCTCCGTGTACTTGTCATGTGACCTTAAATAAGTCAGTTTATTTCTGCACTCAGTGTTCTTAAAATCCTAGCATTCAGAATGAAGGTCAGACTCCTTAGTTTAGCACCCCTTCATGATCTTGTTCCTAATTTCTTCTCTAGCCTAGTTACTCGCCCCTCCCTGGAGTGAACGCAAGTCTTTCCCCATAGGTTATGTTATTTTCTGGCTCTTCTTGTTGTTCTGACTCAGTCCTATTCATTCCTTAAATTCAGTCCTACCTTCACTTCCCACAGAGTGGCCTTCTTTGCCCTTGACCGGTAAAGCTGACTCAATCACCCCCTGTCCTCGGCTCCAACACAAAGTACCCCATGCCCAACATTTAGCATATGCCCTATCATTGCTGGCTCTTTTATTTGTTCTCCTCACCAAGTTCAGTGCCAGGAAGAGTAAAAGCTCAACAAATATCAGAATTAGCTGGAGAGCAGAATTGGAAAGAATACTAGGCCCTAGGCCAGTGATTCTCAGCCCTGATGGAGCACCAGAATCATCTGGTTTGCTTAATAAAACTATAAATGCCTGGGCTCCACCTGGAAATTCTGATTCAGTAGATCTAATGTAAGGGCAGAAAGTCCATACTTTATAAATCTCACAATATATAATTCTAATGTATAGTCTGGTTAAGACCACTGTTCTATACCTTTGCTATTCAAAAGGTCATCAGGGGTTTGGAATCACCTGGGGGCTTGTTAGAAATGCAGAGTCTCAGGCACCATCCCAGATCTACTGAAACAGAATCTACACTTTACCAAGATCCCTGGGTGTTTCATAGGTACGTTAGAGTTTGAGAAACACTGGTCTATTCCAGTGGACCAGTATCTACCTCATACTAACAACTAACATCTGCCACTTTGTAATTAACAAAGCACATTTCAAATAATAGAAGGAAAACCAACTAAAAATTATTAACTGCCCACTCTCTGCTATGTGCTGTGTCTATATTATTCCATTTAATCCTCACAACAATCCTTTGAAAGAGGCATGGGTCACAAAAGGTATTCCCAGAACTCTAAGAGTTTGACCAATGAAATTTACCCATTCTCGAATCAGAGATGTGCAAAGATACCCTACAGAGCCAGAGAAAGATGGTGGCTGTGACTAAGTTCACATTATTAACATGTACGTTCCTGAAGGGTCACAGTACTGTCATTCACATTCTTTTCAGTCAAGAGATCCCAAGGTTCTTTGATTCAATTAAAGTCAATCTGTCACCATATCTTTGAGGACTTGCCAGACGGGATGCAACCAAGGCCCCCCTCTGTGATGCACCCAATGTCAGGTTATCAGGATTTCCATCTGCCTCACATGGCTTCTTCATTCAGCTGACCATGGCAAGGGGAGCAGTCCTGAGCTGTGATCTGTGGGTCACCACACTGTACTTTAGGGGCTCCCTAAAAAGGGACTCTGAGCACTTCTTGCTATAGAAGGAAGTGGGATGCTCTCCATGTGGCTGTGTTTGAAGCCTGCAGCATTGTAGGATTCACGGGGGGATCACCATCTCGTCACAGAGCAAGAGGAAGGCCATCTGGAAAGAGCTGGATCATTGCATCCGGGCTCAGGCTTTGCATCTTGAAAAACGTCTTGTCTTCTTCCTGGACTTGGTGAGTAGAGTTTGTTTTCACTGAGCCGTCAAAGTTTGCTCTGGCATTGGCAGTCCCAACTTTTAAGGCATCATTCAGGTTGATGCTGAGCTTCTTCACAGCACTCAAGGAGCCCACGATGGCTGGTTTGCTTCTTGGGGAGCTGGCAGGGGCCTGAAACATCACCTCTCAGCACCTCATTCATGAAGCTGAGCAAGATCTTGGATCACCCCATGACTGCTCAAAATTGATGCCCATAGACCCATCCTGTGTTAGGATCAGGTTGAAAGGCTTTTTGAGCTAGAAGTTTACACCTTTCCCATAGAGCATGATCTGGGCCAAGTGTTTCGGGTCCCTCACACACATACCCTCGAGACACAGGCCGACTTTTTCCACTGCCGCTTTCCCATGTCCACACTCCTCACTGCCTCGGTGTTGCCGTTGCTCACTAGCTTCTCCCTCCACCTTGCCCAGGCGGCACAGTTTTTGATTGTTAGGCAGGATGGGGGAACTGTGGGGTGGGGCTGTTGTCTGAGAGGATGTACTGCAGATGAGTCTGTATTTCTGAGGCTTACCAAGAGTCCCATTTGTCCATAAAACATTCAAAATGTAAAAGTATCCCTTCCTCAGCACCAAGAGGTTTTGGGTCCTTTCATCTATCTTTCTGGAGCTTAGGCGCCTGGCTTGTGTTAAAAAGCAGGAAATGGAGTAGTCCATGAGGTAGACTGTGAACATGGAGGCAGTGGCACACACCAAACTTCAGGGGATCCATTGAATAAATGTCTTAAAGATCTCAGGGTCAGTCATAGGGGCTGTGGAGGCAAGACCTCACGTTCCAGACAACCACACCTAAAAGACTTCAGGAAACAACTTGAGACAGTTGAGTTTGTAGCCCTGGTGCACTGGCTGTTATATTTGGCTTGAGGGTCCTGATGGAATGCCAGCCGTGATTTTGTATTAAATATAGTTGAGTTATGGCATCTTGGATAAGAATTCATCTATGTCTCTAGAAAGAAAGGAAAGTGGAGATGTAAAAGACAGAACAGGAGAAATGTACTCTATAATGTGACATGGGAGAAAGAAATCACTGTCCTGTCAAGACCACTGAAATTGCTGCCTTCCTGTACCTGGGGCTTCATTCAGTTCCACAGACATTTCCAAGCACTCACTCTGTGCCAGTTGCACAGAAATAAATATGGAATATGGCACAGTCTTCAAATAGCGGGCAGACTCATAAACAAATAATTATACCATGGTGTGATGCATACAGCAACAGCAGCATGCCCTAGATGCCACCAAAGCACAGAGGAGGGACGCTGTTCCCCACAACCCCTCAGTCACGCAGACCAGGAACTTGGGAGTCAGCCTAGACTTCTCCTTCACTCCACGGAGCTCAACAGTCTCCAAGTCCTCTTCATTAGACATGCCTTTGGACTATTTTCCCTTCCACTGCCTGGTCCAAGGCCCTAACCAAGTCCTTTAATATTAATTGCTTCATTATCACTTGTCAACTCCGTCTAGACCTCACAGCTTGCCCCAGTTATGGCCTTGTTTCCCATCTTCCCCTTTCAGCTAATCCCCCCAAACAACTGTCTCTGCTTGCTGTCTGCAAACACTGTTCCCATTCTCTGTTAAACCTGCTGCCACTCAGCTTTTTACACCCCTCACTCCAGCAAAACTGTTCCTGTCTTCTATGTTGCTAAACCCAATGACTAATTCTTATCCTCAACTTCTTTGACCTGTCAAACTTTGATGCTATTGACCACACCTCCCTCCTTGCAACACCTTCTTCCCTGGAACTCCAGGGTGCCACACTCTTCTGGTTTTCTGCCCACCTCTCTGCCACTCCATCTCAGTCATCTCTGATGGCTCTGTCTCATCTCCTTGAACTCTCAATGTGCTCTCCTCTGAACTAGGCATACAGATCCTACTGTCTAACACTGAGCTCCTAGTGTTCCCCTGAAAACTTGTTCTTCCCACAGCCTTTCCCTCTTGATAAAGAGCAACTCCATTTTTCCAGTTACTCAGACAAAAAAGTTAGAGTCTTCCTGAATTCTTCTTTCTCTCCACCTTATGCACAATCCATCAGAAAATTCTGTTTGCTCTACCTTCAAAATATGTCCAGAATCAGATCACATTTGATTACTTCTAGCAGCATAACCTGGTTCAAACCTTTAGTATGTCTTGTCCACATTATTACATTAATAAACATGGCTAATACGTATATAGAGCTTACTGTGTGCCAGGCACTTTCTATGTGCTTTATCTATATTGATTCATTTACTCTTCACAACAGCTCTATGAGGCAGGTATTACTATTACCTCAATTTACAAAAGAGGAAAATGAAGCCCAAGGAGGTTGAGTGACTTGCCTGGAACTCAGACAGTAAGTAACGGAGCTGGTCTCCCTACTTCCACTCTTGCCCCAGAGTGATCCCAATGGAACATCAGGTAGAGTATGTCCTTTCTTTACTCAAGACCCTTTGATGGCTCTCCATCTTACTCAAGTAAAATTTAGACATTACAATACCTCCAATGTTCTACACCGGGGGGACAAACCCCAATTTGCAGGCCATTCTGGCCCCTTGCCCATTTTTGTAAATAAAGTTTTACTGGAACACAGCCGTGCTCATTCTTTTACATTTAGTCTGTGGCACTGCAATGGCAGAGTTGAGTAGTGGCAAGAGAGACCACATGGCACACAAAGCCTGAACTATTTACTATCTGGCCCTTTACAGAAAATTTTGCCGGCCCTTGTCCTACACAATTTGGCCCCCTGATGTCTCTGATGTTGCCGCCACTGCCCACCTTGATTCTGCTCCAGCCACACTGGCCTCCTTGCTTTTCCAAGATCCCACCAGGTGTGCTCTGACCTCAGCCTCCACCCGTGCTATTCTCTCTGCCTGGAAAGCCATCCCCCAGGACTCCTGCGCTTTACTCCCTCACCCCCTTTGGGCCTTGTACTCACCTTCTCCCCAAGGCCATCCCTGATCACCGTATGTAAAATTGCAGCCCTGCCCACATTCTCTATCCTCCTTCCCTGCCTGACTTTTTCCACTGCTCTTAACACCATCTGAAATACTGTATATTTTATTACGTATGTATTTGCTGCCTGTCTCCTCCCAGTAGAGTGTAGGCTTCCTGAGGGCCGTGGTCTGTGTTTTGTTGGCTTATGTATCTCTAACACCTAGAACAGTGCCTGGCACAGAGTAGGCATTTAGGGCATTTAGTAAATATTTGTGGAATGAATGAATGAATGGGATATTTCTGCAACAGTCTGCTAACTAGTTCCCTTATTTCTGGTTTCTTCCCTCTTCTGGTCCAACATCCACAATGCTACTGGCAATCCTTCTATACACAGAGCTGCCTGCTCTTCAGTGGCCTCCCCACTACAGGAGAAAGCCTCCTTCCCATGTCACGTGTGACCCTTCCCAAGCTGGCCCTGACCCATCCCTACTCCCACGCCCTCTCAGGGCCTAGACTCCACCAACACCCAGCCTTTCACCAACCCCTGATGTCCTTCTGTGACTCTGTGGCATGTCATGTTCTGCTCTCTATGCTTGAACCATCTTCTTTCCTTTCCCTGCTGCTGTCCATTCCTGTGCATTCCTTTGGAAAACTATCTCAAAGCCCAGCTCACATGTCACCTCCTCTGGGGTCCTGTGATATCCAGATGTCCAGCATACACCCAAATCATGGCCCTTACCACATGACATGGAGGGGTCACATTTGGCCCAAATTGAAGTTATGGGCACTTGAAACAGTGTGATATGAGATACTAATAAAGTCTGACTTTATGTGTATAACTTTAAAATAATGCCACTTTCACCAATTAAAAGAAATTAATCAAGATTTACATCATTTCAAAGCTAGCTATTTAAGTCAATTGCAAATGGTGTTTACATTCTTGCCACACGGGGGTGCCACTTTAGCCAGTAAACAGAAATCCCTGGCATGTCCTGTCAGTGTCGTCTGAACCAGGCTGGTGTTTACACGCACTGAGTGATTGCTGTGGCTTTTATTCAGTTTTTGCATTTTAAGATCTCTTTAAACATATTTTAATAATATCATCCAAACATTCCATAAGCGGTGGTATTACTGAGAGTACTGGCAAATGCTGCTGAAAACCAGCTACTCAGAAGGAGTGTGGATGTGATGAAACCCCGTGATGTGTTCTGCTGTTCCATGAGCAGACAGCCCCCCATAAAACATTAGAGATAGTGTGGAGAATATAGAAAGTGCGCTTACAGATTGATGTTTCCCTAGAATGCATTTCCGTAAGAAATATTCCTAAGGGAAAATGAGCACTGAATGATGTGCACTTTGCCTGCCATGTTTGGTAATGATTTGTTTTTCTTACTTTCTCAGCCATATGCTGAGAGATTCCTAATGACCAGACTATGGTTTAGTTGCTGTTTTGTTTACTAGTTAGGTCCGTGAGCAACCTGGGTTCAAATCCTGACTCTACCACTCCCCAGCAGTGTGATCTTGGGCAAGTCATCAACATTCTGCATCTTATTTCCTTATGTGTAAAATGGGCACATAACAGTACCCAGCTCATAGGGCTGTTGTGTGAGAGCTGAGTGGAGACAATCTACTAGGGGCTTAGCACAGCACCTGGGACAGAGTAAAGTGCTTATTAAATGTTAGCCAGCCTTCTCCTCTTCATCATCGTCATCATCCCTGCTCAGAGCTGTGCCCACCCCAGGAGGTGGAGAGCTCCCATCACCAAGAGTGTCTTTCTTTCCCCTTTGTCCCTCCCCCTTTCTGACACATAGCTAGTGTCCGAAAACCAATATGTTTTTCAGCTCTTTGCCAATCTCATTTTGAAATCTGTGGGAAAACTTTTGGGTTTTCCTGAAATAGTAGGAAAAAGTATCATAGCTTTGGTAATTCAAAGCTGGCAAGATGTTGGCAGAGCCTTCAGGGACCTGACCCTTCCCTTTGCCATGTCCACCTGTTCTTCCCTGGGCTGTTTTGACAGCCTCCTCACATCCCTGGAGACTTCACCCTTGTGAAGGGCCTCCTGCCTGAGACACGGCACCCCGTGAGCCAGACCCAGAGTTCTCTCCTGCGTTCCCCCTAGCAAATCTCAGAGACCTAGGCTTGATGGGAGACTCCCCTGATCCTGCCCCTCCAGAGGCGCTTTTGCCATCTTTGGAGAATAGGATATTTTAGAGACGAGTAAAAGGATGAAAAATGCTAGAAGGGGATTATAGGGACACTTCTTCTTGGTGTGGCGTTTGGCTGGTAAGATTTGAAGTGGCCAACTTTGAGGGCTGAGGATGGGGGTTGCCTCTGATTGGGAGACTCTGATCTGGGATCACTAAAGCATCTGGGCAGGCCCAGAAGTGGCAGAGGGAAATGCATTAGTCAGGGTTCTCCAGAGAAACAGAACCAATAGGATTATGTGTATGTAAAGAGATTTAGCATAAGGAATTGGCTCACATGATTATGGAGGCTGAGAAGTCTCCCTTCCTGCCATCTACAAGCAGGAGACTCGGGAAAGCCAGTGGTGTCATTCAGTCCCAGTCTGAAGGCTTGAGAACCAGGGTAGATGATGGTCCCAGTCTGAGGGTGGAAGAAGACCAATGTCCCAACTCAAGCAGTCAGGTAGAAAGCAAATTCACCCTTCTTCTGCCTTTTTGTTTTATTCAGGCCCTCAAGAGATTGGATGAGGCCCACCCCCATTGGGGAGGGCCCTCTGCTTTGCTCAGTCCACCAATTCAAATGCTAATCACATCCTGAAACACCCTCACAGACATGCCCAGAAATAATGTGTAGCCAAATATCTGGGCAACCTGTGATCCAGTCATGTGGACACATAAAATTAACCATCACAAGTAGGTTTGCTCCTTAGAGCTTCATCTCTGCCGAGGTTCAAAACCTTTTTCCCTTTTTCCCATGGACCCCCTGTTCTGAAAGACTTTAGCTACCAAATTGCATTTTTAAAACAATCTATTATATCCTTTCTCCATTAAACACAAACACACACAAAAGGATGAGTGTATAAACCGGGGAGGGGCTGAAGAGAAGATTGCTGGGGTAAAAGGTGAGGCGGGAGATACACATCTTCCAGTGGTCTAGGGTTCAGAGGTACTGGCTTGGGTAATGCTCTGAAAAGGGCCCGGACAGTTGCTCTTAGCTCAGCCACTAATTGGCTGTGTGACCTTAAGCAAGTCATTTCTTTTAGACTCAATTTGGAAACTGAGGGGGTCTGGCAGCACGATTTCTGTGACCCTAGATGAGTTTTCTCCCTTCTTGCTACTATTATGTCCCATCAGCCATGCTCAAGTTCCCAAGAGACACCAAGTCTTTGCCTCTCCCACAGCTCCTTGCACAGGGTCCTGCATTCGTAGTCGACTATTATCACTGGTCTATGCAATGCTCTTTTCTGGTTTTATTCCACCTCCCCCCAATATTGTGATTTATAACAAGAAATATATTGTTTGTCTTCACCCATGGTTCCTGGCATAGAGCTCCTAAAACCCTTGTAATTTGCAATAGGGGTGCTAGATGTATCTTTCCTTCTAATATTCAGTCTTTGACCCCAGTTCCTAACACAGAACTCCTAATCCCTTGGAATTTCCTGGGTGATAGGAGTGTCTTTTGTTCTAATGAGGTGACTTTTGGTGGTTTCCTAGGTGGGGTCACCAGAGAGACCAAGCTGTGATTAGAAGTTTGGAATTTTCAGCCTCAACCTCCATTCCCCAGGAAGAGGAGAAGGGCTGGAGTTTGAGTTAATTTACCATGCTTACACAGTGAGGTTTCCATAAAAATCCCCGGACTAAGCCGAGTGTGGTGGCTCATGCCTGTAATCCTAGCACTCTGTGAGGCTGGGGGGGAGGATCACTTGAGGTTAAGAGATGGAGACCAGTGAGACCCCATCTCTACAAAAAACAGAAAAATTAGCCAGGCATGGTGGCACATGCCTATACTCCCACCTACTCAGAAGGCTGAGGCAGGAGGATCGTTTGAGCCCAGGAGTTTGAGGTTGTAGTGAGCTATGATGATGCCACTGCACTCTAGCCTGGGTGACAGAGAGAGACTCTGTCTCAAAAAAAAAAAAAATCCTTGAACTATAGGATTCAAGGAGCTTCTGGGTGGGTAAACAAGAGCATATCCACATGCCAGAAAGGTGGTGCACCCCAACTCCATAGAGAAAGAAGCTACTGAGCTTGGGACCCTTCCAAACCTCACCCTGTATATCTCTTCATCTGACTATTCATTTGTATCCTTTAAAATATCCTTTGTAATAAATCAGCAACAGTAAGTAAACTGTTTTCCTGGGTTCTGTGAACCCCTCTGGAAAATTATTGAATCTGAGAAGGGAGCCATGGGAATCTGATTTGCAGCCAAATCAGACAGAAGTCGTGGGTAACCTGGGGACCCACTGCTTACAGCTGGCACCTGAAGTGAGAGGCAGTGCGGTGGAACCGAGCCCTTAACCTGTGGGGTCTGTGCCAATTCGTTATTGTCAGAATGGAATGGAATTGTAGGACACCAGCTGGTGTTGGAAAATGAGTCATTGTGGGCAAAAACCCACATATCTGGTCGCAGAAGTGTTCTGTGTTAAGAATATGGAAAATGGCTTGTTTTTTCCCTATACACTTGTTACTTTTTCCTACACACCCCCTCACCGTTAATCTCCACTCCTCTTCATGTCCTCTCATAGGCATCCATTTTAGTGCATTGGATCTAGATCTGTAGATGTGTGTGTATCCTTGTAAAACATGTTCTCTTGGTTTGCGTGTGCTTGTGTCCATGGTATTGTGATACATCATGTTTTTACCCAACACTGTTTTGAAGAATGCCCCACGTTGCTATGTGTGTGTCTAGTCCATTGCTTCTGCTTGCTGCCCAGAATCCCACAGTTGCATCCCTCATGGTTTATTAATACTTACCCACTCCCCTCCAGTACCCCTGAAACCTCCAGTACCCCTACTGTCTGCTGCCAAAGACACCACCACAATGAATATCCTTCTACACATTGCCTTACATGCCTGTAAGACAGCTTCTCTGGGATATAATCCCAGTGCAGGATTGCTGGGTCCCAGGGCATATGCAAAATGGAGATTATAGTCCCAATTTTAGAGCTAAAAAAACAATGCCTAGATTACACAATGAAATTGGGGATTCATTTCCAGAATTTCTGCCTCCATATCCTGGACTAGTCCCAAGGTACCAGCCTGCCTCCGTGAATAACTAAATCTGGTCCAGTCAGCGCAACACTTAGTTTCCCTCCTATGCAGTTCTCACATCTCAGTAATGACCTGAGATAAACCAAATGGGTTGTCTAGACATCTTGGCGTGACTATGGCTTGAGGAAGTCTCACTTCTTTGAATTAATGACAATTTCTCACATGTTTACAGCAGAACACAGTCAAAAGCATGTCCCACTTCTCTTGTTTTATTCCTCATGACAACCCTTGAGGTGGGAATGATCATCATTTCCATTTTGCAATGAAGGACACTGAGGTTCAGCATCATTTACTGTAAAGTGGCAGGGCTGAGAATCAAACACAGGCCGCTGAGCCCAAGTTTAACATAATTCCCACCACCTCAGAGCTGGTAGCCCAGGAAAACAAGCCTGTTCCCCACAGCCAGGCATTTGGATGAGATCACAAAAGCTCAGAACTTTGAGCCAGTTGTTTGCAAACCCTGTCTGCAGATGTTTGGCATTCAGCAGGGCCAGCTCTGGCCAGGAGAGGGAGAGACCCCAGCTGGCACACAGAAGGGAGAGGGACATGGACCAGGGAGAGCCCCCTGCACAGGTGACCCCGGGCTACAGAGCTGTGTGCTACTGTCAGCTGGTGGCAGCAAGGCGCTATGGCCTGCACCAATGATGGGACAATCTGGCTTCCCTCCCTGGCTCCCTGCCCAGACGGTGAGAAACAGCAGTGATGGCAAAAGAGAAACAGACGCCCTCTGCCTTTGAAGCCTTCACTGACAAATCCCTCTCGTTTATTTTATTCCATTCCATTCAGCTTGCGAAGCCCAGCATTTCTACAAACACATTTCCATTCAACAAACATTTGCGCTGTACTCTGTGCCAGGTGGGATGCTCAGATCAATCGAATGGTTAATGTCATGAACCAGGAGTTACTGAGCAAGGTACTTAACCCCTCCAAGCCAGTGGTGATGTGCTAGTGCCTGCCTCATAGGGTGGCTGTAGGGGCGAGCACAGGCTCAGCACAGAGTGAACACTCAAAGAGCGGTATTTGATAGCAGTACTTGATGCAACAAATGAGGAAAGTGGTAAATATAATATGTTGGGGAGCACTGGGAAGGGAACAATGAGTTACCTCTGGACAAAGCAGTGAAGGCTACAGTAGACTCTACTGAGCAGAGGGATGCTATTTAGCTGCAGCACAGCAGAGGAAAGAGCATGCATGAAATTAAGAGGCTCCCTCCCTCTGCAAAGTGCCTTCACCCTGTGCTTCTTTCCTCCCCTCTGTAGCCTGGAGGGCACTCAGGGTACTGCCAACCCGTGGTTGCACTCACCTGTTTGCAAGCTTGTCCTTCCCCTAAACTCTGAGCTCCAAGGCCTGGGACTCTATGGTCTGCCCTTAGCACAAGGTTGAACACATAGCCCTCATTAGAGACTTTTTAGGTGAATGAAAACGCAGAGGCATGAAAGAACATGGACTATCCAAGTGGTGGTGAGGAGTTCTGCACACCTGGCATGTAGGGCAAACGCTGGAAGTGAGAGGGGTCCAGGTTGGGAGTTAGCAACAGTTAGACCATCCAGGGTCCTGTGCACTGGGCTGGGGATTTCTATGGGTGGCTCAGACTAAGGCGGCAGCAGTGAGAGAGACACAATCGGAATTGGAAGGAATTGGAAAGAATCAGCCACTACATGGGTTGATTGGGGGCGGGGCTGGTGGAAGAGTCAAGGATCACACTGCTCCATCCTGAACTAGCCTCCCACTCTCAAATAATTTGCCATGTCTGCCAAGAGAGGATGAACATTCATTCAAATGAGGCCCCAGACATTCTACTGCAGTTGATTGGCTCCCATCTTGTCAGGGAAACAGCACCAACAGAATGTGTGTGTGTGTGTGTGTATGTATATTGGGGGGGTTATTTTAAGGAATTGGCTCATGTGATTGTGGAGGTGCAAGTCCAAATTCTGCAGGGTAGGCTGGTAGTCTGGAGTCCCAAGGAAGAGTTGCAGTTCAAATCCAAAGTCAACCTGCTGGCAGAATTCTTCTTGCTCGGGTTGGGAGGGGTGTCAGTCTTTGTTCTATTAAGACCTTTGGGAGGGTGCAGTGGCTCACGCCTGTAATTCTAGCACTTTGGGAGCCCAAGGCAGGAGGATCTCTTGAGGCCAGGAGTTCAAGACCAGCCTGAGAAAGAGCGAGACCCCATCTCTACAAAAAAATAGAAAAATTAGCCAGGCGTGGTGGTGCACACCTGTAGTTCCAGCTACTCAGTAGGGTGAGGCAGGAGGATTGCTTGAGCCCAGGAGTTTGAGGTTGCAGTGAGTTATGATGATGCCACCACTGCACTCTAGCCAGGGGAAGAGAGTGAGACAGACCCTCTCTCAAAAAAACAAATAACAAAAACCAAAAAACACTTTAACTTATTAGATGAGGCCCACCAACATTATGGAAGGCAACCTACTTTACTCACAAAGTCCACTGATTTAAATGTTGAACTCATCCAAAAAACACCTTGACAGAAACATCCTGAATAATGTTCAACCAAATATCTGGGCACCGTGGCCCAGCCAAGTTGACACATGAAATTAACCATCACAGTACTCTAAGAATTCAGCATGTTCCTGACAGGAAGGATCTGCAGCACATAGCTCCTTCCCTCTCTCTCTCTCTCTCTCTCTGATATTTCTAAGCCCCATCAGTATCACTTTGGGGGAAAATTCAGGGGACGTCTCCAGTCCTGTTTTGCCCACACCAGCCATGCCACCCCATCTGTTGCTCTCCTCACATCCCGGTGGGCAGACACACCTATAAGGCAGCACCTTATGAAAAACTCCTGAGAGTACGCAGGGAGGAAGTCCTCTCCACTTCTGGGTTCTCTCAAGTTCAAGGAGAACATTAATGTGCGTCTTGGCTGGGGGTGGAGGGGCAGGGGCAGGGAGCAAATGATATGTTCAAGTTGTGTAATCTGAGGACAGCTAAACAAAGGGATTATTCACAAAGGTGTGGGCAGGGTGTGGTGGCAACCCACATCCAGTGCAATATCCTTGAATTAGCTAGTAACACAGGCACTGTTACTACCTGGGGCCTGACTGGGGCTGGAGTGGTCACTCACGTGGAGAGACCACATTGACCAGAGCCATGTGACCTTGACCAGAGTCCATCTTAGTCCGAGGTGGCCCTGCAGGAAAGGAGAAAGGGAATAAATAAATAAATAACCCAACCCCACTTTCCTCCTGCTTACTTTGTGTGTTACTGCTCTGCAGTGTCTGAATCCAACAGAAGCAGAGGACGAAGGGGCCCATTGGTGTATTCCCAGGTCAGCTTCCTGGGGCAGAGAGCAGGGGGGAGAAGGGTGAAGAGGGAGTCTGGAAGGGGACTCCAGAACTATCTGGCCAGGGAGGGTGGAGGACCCTTCACACTCACATCCAGAGCCCCTACTCCTTCTCCAACTCCTCCCTCCTCTCTCCAGCTCTGGCCGAATGTTGCCATGGGAGATGGGAAACTTGTTCTGCCTTTTCATTCCCTCCTTGAAATGTCTTCTTTCTTATACCTGTAGGCCTCGACCAATGCAGCTTGCACTTAGAAGATGAGGATTTGCCATCTTTTTCAAACTGGCCTATTTTTGGCAACTACTCCCTGGGGCAAATGGTGGCCCCCAAGTCAGCCGTCTAAAGTACGTGTGTGTGTGTGTGTGTGTGTGTGTGTGTGAGAGAGAGAGAGAGAGAGAGAAAGAGAGAGGGAGGAGAAGAGAAGGAGAAGAAGAACATTCTGGTAAATTTCTGAAATAATGAATCCCCTACAATGGTTAATGCTTACTGTGTACCCAGCATTGCCCAGCTCACTTAATCCTCCCCTATCTCCGTAAGTGATGTTATTTTTTTCCTACTTTACAGATGAGGAAACAGAGACTTCAAGAGCCCAAATGACTTAGTATCCTTCAGCCAACGGTGCTCAGGGGAGGAGACATGGTTCCGTTGAAGAGCTGGTGGTCTCGTCGGGGAAACAGCGAACAGGTACACAATGCGGTAAGTGCTGTAGTGCAGGGATGAGAGGCAGTGTGGGGTGTAAGTGAGGACGTCACAAAAGAGGGGACGTTTGTGTTTGGTCTTAAAGATAATTTCATCCAGTCAATGGACCTAGAGGGCGTTGCAGGCAATGGGGTAGCGTGTGCCATACTTAGAGAGGCAGGGCTTGCGTGTGCTGGGGTGATGATGAGAATCCCACTGGAGCAAGGGGACAGGGGAGGAGTGGAGGGCAAGCACAGATATGGAGGCAAGGAGAGCCTACGTTGGCCTTTGTGGTAAAATAAAATCTCACGGCAGAATTCTTGCTGATGTGCAAATTCCAAATTTTGTTCAAAATGTAGACTATGCAGAGATCAAACAAAGGGCCTGCATTGGAAGTGTTAAGAATAATTTCATTTGTTCAGCTTGTCCAAATACAGCTATGAAAAGAGCTGAACAGAGCTTGAAAAGGATGTTTTGAATTAAAAAAAAAAAAAAGCAGAGTCAGAAGAACCTTTTGCAGTTTTCAGGAAAATTGACTTCTCCATACTTCAGAAACGGTACCCACCACCTGGCATAGTTTACAGAACCACAGGGTCCTGAGGTCCCAGCATCTCACGGGCACGACAGCTCTCGGGAGCCTCTTTTGAGGCGTCTTCCTGCAGCAGAAGCTGCCTCTGCTGCCCTCATCACTGCTGTCCCCCCCTTCCTCCCCAGTACCCACCCCACAGCCTGTTTACCCACAGTCGCGACAACCCTACCGAGAGAATCAAGGAAACCCACAGGGGAAGGATGAGAGCAATTTGTACTCAATTTTATGAGCAGCAAATAATAAGAAAACAAGCTCCTTTGGGCATCTAGTTGAACAGCGGCTCCCAGGCTGTGTGTGGACAACAGGCAGCGTTGTTCAACTTCTGCATCCAGCCCCGTCCCTGGGCACCCAAGACTGTTCGCACCATTATTTGTGAAATTATAACGTGCCCTCAGCGTCTTTAAGAAACATGAAGGTCTATTCAGTGAGCGGTCTATTTGAGGGCACTCAGACCTGCTGATTTAGTCAGCCAGAAAGTTCGATTAACCAGAAAACTCCATTTTGCAAAGAATTCAGAATAACCAGGAATTCACTGGACTCTCCCTAAAAGTAATTCTTCTGGATTGACTCCCATGGATTTACTCTAAGAGCTTGAGGCTGCAGCAACACACTTCACCTAAACTCAAGGGGTCTTCGTTCACCCGGCAGTAATTTGTGTAGCATCTACTGTGCCAGGCACTGCACTGGTTGCAGTGGCTCAGCCTCGTAGGCAATGGTCACAACCAAGAGGTGGGAGCTAAGTGCATGCCATCAGAGCAGAATGGAGAGACTGCACTGTGGACATAGAAAAGACCACCCAAAGGACAACAAACAGGCTATTGATTCAGAATTTACTATAGCAAGGGAGTTGGCCACCAGCACTTGCCTTTGGAAGAGACTCAAAGGCAGGCCAGAGAGCAGGAAAAGGGAAGGCTTCAGGAGTCTCCCATGGGAGGTTGGGGGTGTGAGGCAGCTGGAGGCAGGCTGAATAGAAGCCAGGCATCTTATGTAATTGGTTTGGGGAGCATGTTCGGCTTTCTCTGGCTAGTCCTGAGTTGGAAGTAGGGGGCAAAAAATGGGAAAGTTGACAGTCATTGACCGAGTTCCGGGCTGATTACTGCAGAGACGGTGGTTCGGCTTCCCAGGCTGGTTGCTGCAGACGTTGGGGGTCAGAGTTCGATTGTCACGTATGGTCTGGCCATTGCCTGTTTATGTGTTCAATCGCTCAGTACTCCCACATCCCTGATCTTCATTTGTGTATTATTTGAGGCATTTATCACATAGGACACAAGCCTGAGGCTAAACTGGGTTAAGAAGTGAAGAGGTGAGTTCAGCACTGTGGTGGGCAGACAGCAGGTATTTAATAAGTCCATGGTCTTATTATTGAGGCTGGGAGACAAGTCTAGGATGTCAGACTTCTATTACAGCTCATCTTCAATTCCCTTCAGTTCACTCCAATCACTCAACAAATATTTGTTTGTTTTTGTTGTGTTCTGTTTCCTTCACTAGTTCTTCCCCCAATAACCAGCATCTCTTCTGATGTTTTTAGCTTTGTCTCCCTCCCTTAAGTTTCTGAATCTTCCCCTACCCAGTTTCTGAATTCTCTTAAAGGAATGATGGCCCCCAAAAACATATATTCACATCCTAATCCCTGGAACCTGTGAACGTTACTTTATTTGGTAAAGGGTCTTTGCAGATGTAATTAAGTTTAGGATTCTTTGCAGATGTAATAAAATTAAGATCACTCTGGATTATCTGGGTGCATCCTAAGTCCAATGACAAGTGTCCTTATAAGAGTGAGGTAGAGGGAGACCACACAGACACAGAGAGGAAGGCCATGTGAAGAGGGAGGCAGAGATTAGAGTGATACAGCCACAAGCCAAGGAATGCAAAGGTTTGCTGGCAGCCACCAGAAGCTAGGAGACAGCCATGGCCTGGATTCTCTCCCTGAGCCTCTGGAAGAAGCATGGCCCTGTCGACACCTTGATTTCAGACTTCTGGCCTCCAGAACTGTGAAAGAATAGATTTATGTTGTTTTAACCCACCTAGTGTATGGCAATTTATTACAGCAACCACAGGAAACTAATACAGTCACCCATAGACATTACTTTTGTTTAGGCCAAAAATTGTGTGATTTTTGAATACTATGTTTATATAAACACCTAAAAATTATCAAAAGAAACAAAAAAAATTCACGATCCTCACCAGGCATATTGATTATTTCTATTTTTTCATATTTTCTTCCATTCATTGTACTTATGAATCTTGTAAAACTAGTATTTGCAAGTCTTCATTTTCATTCAACTTTATAATGGGGACATTGTCCCACGTAGCTACACTGTCTTCACTATTATATTCATAGCTATATTTCATAGGGTGGAACTGCAGCATTAATTACTTAATCATTCCTCTATTGTGAGATATTTAGGCTGTTCCCAGACTTTTTGTGTTAAAGATAATGTTGCAATTAAACACAATAACATAATAATCACCATGTGTGGTGCGCCTATGATGCCCTAGGCTCAGAAACTTCACTTTATATGGTTTTATTTAAGTCTCTTAATAACTCTGAAGCAAAAAAAGAGTTTGGAGGTAGGGGAGGGTTACAGATGAAGAAACTGGGATTCTGAGAGGTAAATTGACAAGTCTAAGGCGTAAAGCTAGGGGAGCCTGGATTGCAGTTAGGTGTGTCTGACTCCAAAACCCACACTTTGTCATCCAGCCACGCTGCTTCCCAAGTCAGGGCAAATAAGACATTTAGCTTGCATCACATCTTCCAACTACATTCCTAGGAGTGAGATGACAAGGCCAGGGGTTAGATGCCCATCACATCCTAAACTCCTACCGTCACACCATCCAGGCTGGTTCTTTTTCACTGTGCCATCCCTGCCCTTGTAGCCACCTCCATCCTTCTCTGCCCTGCCCTGGGACTCATCATCCAGGTGCCCTTGTCCTCCAGTTGGAGTTGGGTGGGAGGAGAGAGCAGCGGATAGTTACTGCTCTGCCACCTAAGCTCGACTGCAGTTTGGACAGTGGCTGCAACCCTCCCCCTCCAACTCATGGCTGTTGCTTGGGTCCTCCCTGGTTCCAGCAATGGCTCCTTCCCTCCCCTGTCCCCTTCAGGGCTACGGGTGGGAACTGCTCCCCCAGATGCCTCCCCACCCCTGGCTGGCCGTTTTAACTCCACCCACACCTTCATAAATACCTTCCTTACTCTCTCTTCAGTTAACCTCCAAGTACTCCATTTCCTTCCTACAGAATGGTTGTTCTAATTCACAAGTTTGCAAGGCACTGAATGACCCCATCAAGTCCTGAGATCTGAAAGTGCAAGAAAGAGTTGCCGGGCAAGTGAGAGATCCCTTGGGAAGTAAATCTTTCTGAAGCTTCCTGTTCAGTTCTCCCATTGTGGCCTACCTGTGAGGTGCAGGCTTGCCCTTCCCTCTTGCCCCAGGTGGATGACTCATCTAGGTAGGGCCACGCTTTTCCAGGAATTTGGTCTTGAGACCACTATTCCTCAGTGATGGTGCTGAAGCTGAGAGGTCAGCTACTGCTGGGTCTGGGGCCCATGGTCCACCACGGCATTTTGGAGGAAAACAATCTGGTCTGCACAGAAAGAAAGAGAGACAAGTGAAGGAGATGCACAGAGAGAAACAGATATGAAAGAGGAGATGGCCCCAGAGGGATGGAGAAACAATCTGAACACCTGACTTCCCGGTTCTTGGTTCTGGACCCTTGTGAAACCCAGGTGGCTTTGTCTTGAGGTTCTTTGAGGGATCTCCATTTCCCTTCCCATAAGTCGCTCCCCTTTTGTTTCAGCTAGTTTGAGTTAGTTTGTGCATATTTCTGTTTAACCAAATTTTCTCTGGTGAAGCCCCCTTTGCCACATGGCACAGAGGCTCAGCTTGGCCTCCTGGGGAAAGCCCCACCCAAAGACCCCATGACAGGTGAGCAGGAGTGAGGCTGATCGGCTTCTATTACAGGATCCCTGTGGTGCTCACACCTGGGAGGTGCAGGGACACCAGCCCGCCCAGGCTTTGACCCACTGGAGGTGGGTGGACTGATTGTAACAAGGGCCCAGCAGTGGATACCAAAGGCCTAAACACTGTGCATACTCTTTTGTCTGAAGGTCATAATCAGTCAGGCAAGCAAAGATGTTATTCACATTTATTCCAGCATTGTATATAAGAGCAAAAAATCATAAACTAACTGAATTTCCAACCTTCAGGGATTAGTCAACTAACTTGTGGAACAGCCATGTAACGTACTTTAAAGCAACCACTAAAAAAGGCCTTGGGGAAATTTAGTCATTCATATGAAAAGATGTTCATAATATATTAGGTTAAAAAGCAATAGGTACAATAGCTAAAACACAGAAGCATGCATCCACTGACAGTGAATGGGTAAGCAAAATATGGTATAAACATACAATGGAATATTACCCAGCCTTAAAAAGGAAGGAAATTCTGACACATGCTATGACATGCATGAACCTTGGAAAACATGATGCTAAGAGAAATGTGTCAGCCACAAAAAGTCAAATACTGTATGATTCTACTTATATGAGGTACAGTAGTCAAATTCATAGACAGAAAGTAGAATGATAGTTGCCAGGGACTGGAGGGAGAAGGGAAACGGGAGTTATTGTATAATTGCAGAGTTTCCGTTGGGGAAGTTATAAAAGGTTCTGGAGATAGATGGTGGTGATGGTTACATAACAATGTAAACGCACTTAATGCCACAGCACTATACACTTAAAAATGGTTAAAATAGTAAATTTTATGTTATGCATAATTTACCACAAGAAAAAAGAAAAAAATACGTATTATAGCCAATGATTTCTTTTCCTAAAACAAGAGGGAGGTGAATCATAAATCCAGTGGTTTGTGGGGTTTGGGCTTGTTTCTTTAATCATAGATCATAATCGTAAATGATTAGCACATCGTCAGTGCAGAGAGGTCCTGATGGAGGCTGTGCTCCTGCAGGGAAAGTAAGCTGCGGTGTGGCAGCAGACACACCAGCAAGAGTGAGGCTCAGAAGACCTGTGGGGTGGGGGTTGGGGGTATAATCCTAAAGAGAGTGACTTCACCTCACTGCAACTCAAGTTGCCATTAATGCAATGATGATCCCTCATCAGAGTAGCATGTAGGATCGTTGTGGGAGAAAATGAAATAATGGAAAACGGAAGGAGGAAGGAAGGAGGGAAGGAAGGACAGCTGGAAAGGAAATAAGGAAGGGGGAAGGAAGCAGACTGTCCTAGGTGACCATCTTTTTAGAGAGCCCACCTGGGACACAGCCATACCAAACCTGTATGTGTACGTGTATATTTTTTTCACCTTAACATAAAAACATGAAAAAGGTATTTATTTGAAATTAAATGTTTTATGTCATTTACTTTTCTGTCACATAAATATTATTTTAACAAAACAACAGTGGGACTAGTTAATAGTGGCACTTAGCTAATTACTCCTTAGTAGTGATCAATAGGAGGATTAATGAAACAACTAACAAGCATATGGAAAATATAACTATTTTTGTAATGTTTATGTCCTCTGGTGCAGCCAGTTATTTAACTCTTTAAAACTCTTTATTGGCTATTTAAACTTGTAGGCCATATTGTTTCCACCTGCCTCTGGAAAACTGCAGTTCTTGCCTGGAATCTCCAGACGCCTTGGAGAGGGAAACAGTGGGAGAAATTAGTCTGATCAAACATGTTAAACTTCAACATCTTTGCTGGATCCCAGTGAGCCTGTCCTAGCAAAATGGGAATATTTGAGCAGGAAATTCTTTCAAATTGCACTTTGTCTTGGGTTCTTATCATAAAACTCTTCCAGAGACTCCAAGTCTTCCTGTCTCATGGGCCCATTGTCGCCATTGAAAATATAAGTCCAATAAAAAGTTAATAGTTATTCTAAACTGGCTTGATTCAATTGTTAGCCTTTTTCTGCAAATATCACAAGTGGATCATTGGTTATTTCTAAGGGAAAAAGTAACTTTCTTGGCAAGTGGCTCATGGCCATGCACATCTTGTGTTTGAATTTTGTGTGTTTCTCACTTGGGCTTGAGCTGCTCAAGAGCAGGGAGCCCCCTAGGGGCCCACGTAGTAGAGCCTCATCTTCATGCTAATTAGTTTAATTAGTTAACCAGTTAACTGATTTACAGACACCAGGGGTACTGAAACCTGACAGTATTGCCTCTGTTGCTATATCCTTTCACTATTTCTTGTGCTTATGCTATGTGCCAGGCATTGTTCTAGGTGCTGAGGATGCAGCAGGGAACATATCACAAAACATGAGCCCGCCCCTCTCACCAAAAAAACCGACACATTCTTACCAGAAGCTGGGGCCCATAGACATGCCAATTTTTAAAAAAGAGAAAGGATGGACGGAAAGGCTGTGCTGTAGAACAGTGGAACAAGTGTGGATTAGGACTCAGATGGCTTGAGTTTATTTTGAGCTTTCTAGCTGTGTGACTTTGGGAAAGTTACTTGGCATCTCTCTGCCTCAATTTCCTTATTTGTAAAACAGGGATAATGAAAATGTCTAATAAAATCATTGTGAGTATTAAATTAACTAAACACGTAAAGTGCTTAGAATAATGCCTGACACATGGTAAATACCCAATAATGTTACTATTTATTGCTGTTATTATTAACCCTGAGTAGGTCCCATAATGTCTCAGCTTCAGTTTCTTCTCCTGTGAGGGGACAGTAGTAACACCTCTCTTGTGGGTAAGGTGCAAATGAGATGAAGCAGGTGAAAGCACTTTATAAACCAGGGGTGTGAACTAGGGACTCAAAGCCTTTAGCAGCCGGCAGTTAAGGGACTCCAGGGAGGTGAGGGCTCAGGAGGCAGAAGGTGGTTGGGGGTCACGGGGACTGAGTAGGAACAAGCTGCCGACTCTCAGCTCCAGCAATTGTGCTCATGCAGATGTTTCCAGTGAAGCCACAAGTCCAGATTTTTATGTGAGATCCCTAGATTTTAAATGTTGGCAACTGAGTCAGGTTTTTGCAAATCACTTTGAGTGCCAATCAAAACAAGGGTGCCGGCTGCCAATTTGTGACCTGTTATAAACTTTTACAACTATTACTTAATAAACCAAGGGGGGAAACTTTGAAAATAGCTGATGCAATAACTAAACTGAAAAGCCAAGAAATAACTAACATATATCAGGTGCTATGTGTTGTGCCCATTATAGCATTTGATTCTCCCAGTGGCCCTAAGAGATAGGTATTAGCATCCCCATGTTACAGATGAGGCCCAGAGATGGAAAGTCACAGAACTGGTAAGTGGCCGAAGGGATTGGATGCTATGTCTCTGTGACTCCCAAACCCAATCTCTTTTCACTCTGATGATGTGGCAAGATTGTGGCACAGTGTCACCTGAGCCCATGGGCCCATAGCTTCACTGCAGAACTAAAAGGCAGACCCAGCATTTGGACTCAGTGCCCTGCCCTGCTCCACAATGGGGAAAACCTAAACAAAGACCATTAAAGCTAACACCACTGAGAATTTTTGCGTTCCATCATTCAACGCTTGAATTGATCTTTGCCTAAAAGAATGGCTTGGGCATTAAGGTATCTTTTCAGTAAGGTTTCCAGATCTGTAGGCAACCTAAAGAGAAAGAAGAGGGAAAGGAAGTTAGAGTCTCCAGGTCAAAAGGGGTCTTGGAACTAGTCCCCAAAGCAATGTACAAAAATGCAGCAAGATCTATATACTAGCACACTTTATGTGCGTAATCTAAACCATAAACCTCTACATTGCTGTGGTTTGGACCAATGGCTCCCATCACGCTCAACCGAATGCCAGACCCCACCTCCAAACAATTCAATCAAAACCTGGGGATTTGATGGGGTATAGGTGTGTTTTAAAAGCTCTGTAGGTGATTTACTGAGAATCACTGATAGTGAATACTAAGATCATTCATTCATTCACTTTACTCATTCAACAATTTCTTGAGTACCTACTATGTGCCAGGAACAATATTAGTGTTGGAAATATAGAGGGGAATAGAAAGATAATGTCCTTACCCTATTCTAGTTGGGGGACAAAGTAAACAAAACAGCATAATTTTAGGTATAATAATAATTGTTATAAGGAAAAATAAAACAGGTTAAGGGGGTAGAGAGTGATTGAGGAGGTTATTTTATTGAACATTTCTTTGTCTTTTTAAATAATTTTTTTTGAATTAAGGTTTATTTTTGAGTAGGTAATACATTTGCAATCTTTAAAAAAATCAAAATGATAAAAATAGATATACCCTGAGAAGACCTACCTGCTCCAGCCTCTGACTCTGTTTATCCCATTTTCTGGCTCCAGTGTGGGAACTTGTTAGAAATGCGAATTTTGGGGCTGCAAACCAGACCTACTGAGTAGAATAGAAGCTGTAGGAGTGGAAGCCAGTTATTTGTGTTTTAACAAGCCCTCCATGTGATGAGAATCCACGCTGAAGTTTGAGACCCGCTGCTCTAGTTTAATAAACATTTCTCTTAGTTTCTTATGTATCCTTCAAGTGTCTCTTTTGTAAATATTGGTAACACAAGTATTTATTCTTGTTTTCCCCTTTCTTACACAATTACTAGTCTGCACCTTAGTTTTATTACTTAATATATGCTACAGATCTTTCCATTTAAGTACAAAGTTCACTATTTTCTATACGTTCCTATCACTTCATTGTGTGGGTGTACCATAGAATATTTAATTAATTCACACTTAATGATTGTAGGTCCTTTCCATCTTTTGCTATTATACTTGCTATTACTGCAGTTGCTAACCTTGTGTGTGTCGTTTCATGCCTGTGCAAGTCTGAGGATGAATTCCTAGACGTGGGATGCGTGATCAAAGGGTAAATGAATTTGGAAATTTCATAGATGTTGTCAAATTGCTGCTCCTAAAGGTTTTTGCTTTCCCATCTGCAATGGATGAGAATGTGTTGGGATTTTGTCAATTGGTTAGGTAAAAATTTGTAGCCTAGTGTAGTTTTAATCTACATTTATTTTATTGAATGAAGTTGACCATTTTGCACATGTTTAAAGCCATCTGTATTTCCATCTTTTCCTCTATTTCTAGAAGCTTTTTATATACTAGGGGGATTAATACTTGATGATACGACTTGAAATAATTTTCGCCAGTTTCTCTCTTGTTTTTTGACTTTGTTTATGGAGTTTTAAATTTTTAGTTTGATTTTTAATTTTTCATATGGTTTTCTACCTAAAATTTAGTTCTTGAAAATCTAACTTTAGTAACTCATCCAAAATCTATTACAGGGCTGATCAGGGCCTATCAGAAGCCAGTGACCAAGCCCTTTCCCCTCCACTCCTCTCTGGGTGGGCACCTGCCCAGCAGGATGCCATGTTCCCCTGAGGACCAGCCACAGGGAGTGGAAATAGCCACATAGCTGGAGGCCCACAGGGCTGGGGGAGCACCCTGGCTCTCCCCACACTCGCTTTGTGGCCTCAGATAAGTGACTCTCAGCCTATGGAATCTGAGGGGGCCTGAGCCCGACCCTACCATGGGACTAGAGGGTGGCCAAGGGCTGGTGCCTTCTTGCCTTTCCAGGCTGCACTCTGGCCCTGGACCTTTGGCCCAGGCCAGGCTTCCCACACCCCATGGGACTGGCAGCCACTATGCCTGGACCCCTGCCCTACTCAGAAATCATCCAGATGCTCTGGACCCACCAGACCTCTTTGGCCTCATCTCTGATCTCTGGCCTGAGCTCCCCATGTGGACATGAGGGATGGACTCAGCCTCTCCGACCGGGGCCCTCTGTGTGCCAGGGCAAATGTCTCCATCGACCACCTTTTCTTCCTTTAATCTACCCCGAGTGTCAACTTGCAAAATTAAATAAGGCAACTGATACAAGGAAAAAAAGAGTTTTATCTACAATATTTTTATACAAATATTTATGTAGTATCTACTATGTGTCAGGCATAAATAAAGTGGTTTATTTTTTTGAGCTGTATGTTTTTTTCCTACAATTTTTCAATACAAATACAGGTCACGGTACAGAAGGTCTTCAATTTACAAGGGTTTGACTTAACTATTCTTTGACTTTATGATGGGTTTATTGAGCTATAACCTCTTAGTAACTCAGGGAGCATCTGTATATAATTGTGTATAAATGTTTTTCCACTTAATCTAGTGTATAACTTTTTTATCCTCCCAAAGAACAAATTATTCTGAGAACCAAGCACTGATTTACAAGTGAAATTCTGGGATACAGCCCATTTGTAGGTTTTAAGTGGGTTGGTACATTTTCCATCTGCTGTTCAATGCTAAGCTCTGAGAAGGCAGAGACCAGGTCTCTGCAGTAACCACTAAAAATTTCTGAGGACAACTTACTAATTAATGAATCATGGAGAAGTGACCTAATCAAATGCATTGTGTCCTTAAATGCCCAGACGTGTGCACATGCTGGTCGCTTGGTCTAGAGTCCTTCTCTTTATCTGCTCTCAGAAGCCTAGGCCCTCGGCCAGCTCCCCAGGGCAGGGCCCCAGGCTGCAGGCCTTGTCACTTCCAGATCACGGCCACTTTGCACTGTTGGTCCTGGGGAGTCCAGAGTTCATCACAATTTGAGCCAGCTCCACCACTTTAGCTTAAAGCTCCCTATGGCCATGAAACCCACTAAGAGCCTGGGATAATTTTTCTGTCTTTGGAGCTTCTAATAGGAGACAGAGGAGGAAATGAGAAATAAACTAATATTTACATTTTACATATTTGTTCTTCAAACTCATCCCATTGAAGTTGGGGTTATACAAATCCCCATTGGAAGGATGAGGAAACTGAGGCCCAGAAAGGAAACGGATTTGTTTATGGTCACATAATTAGTA
The DNA here is from genome assembly GCA_023783475.1 of Daubentonia madagascariensis. Taxonomy (NCBI): domain Eukaryota; kingdom Metazoa; phylum Chordata; class Mammalia; order Primates; family Daubentoniidae; genus Daubentonia; species Daubentonia madagascariensis. Next base: position 5,927,762 of record JAKFHU010001129.1, read on the forward strand.
GGGACCCAGGTCTAGAATAATAACAATAATAGTAACAATAATAGCTAGAAATTACTGAAAGCTTACTACAGGCCAGAAGCTTCCAAGTGTTTTTTGTGTGCGATGGTATTTAATGCTCATAACTGCCCTGTGAATGAGGATTTATTAGTAAATACCCCATTAGTTATTGATGGGGAAACTGAGCTCCTAAGAAGTCAAGTGGCTTGCCCAATGTCACCTGCTGGTAGGGTGGTGGCACAGGATTTACACCTGGGTCCCCCTTGCTCCCAGCCCACTTTGTTACCTTGATGTCCCCTGTACTGAGTACCAGGGCTCTGAAGGGAGGGGGAGAAAAGGTGGCCACACCCCTCTCCCCTTCCTTCACTGGCTCTCCTAGCTGCTCTATGTGGATCAAAAACAGCTCTTCTCTGCAGAAGACAAGCTCTCTGGTTTTTCCTTCAAACAGGGAGGGTAAGAAGAGCTGGGTCCAAATCCTGGCTCTGCTACTTACTAGCTGAGTGCCCATGAGGAAGCCAATTTATTCAGGCCTAAGTGTTCTCATTTGTAAAATGATGATGGTGATACCTTCCTCATGGAGTCATTGTATAGACTGGGTGAAATCATGTATGCCAAGGACTTGGCACAGAATAGGTGCTGAATTAGTGGGTTTTCTCTTGATGTGTTGGCTGAGACCACAGCCTTCATCCATGCTGGGGTAGATTATTTTTCTCAGGATGTAGGTGTCTCCTCTCCTAGCCCAAGAAAGTTTTTGAGCATCAACTGGTGAGAAGGAGGCACTCTCCCCTTAGGTGGGTGGGGCATGATGTCTGGGCAGGGAGAAGGTCTCACCCCCATTTCCCTAACTGGTCCAGCTGCTTCAGAGTCTGTTTAGAACATGGACTGTATATGCCTTTCCTTTGAGTCCAGGACAGATTGCAGGAGAAGCTGGCAGTGGCATGGGTTTCTATGCCTCACATTCCACATATGTGGAGGTAGGGTACCTTAGACAAAAAATCTAGAACCGAAAGCATGTCACATTCCTCTAGTATGTTTGATTTTACATACGTTTACTTCTATTTGGATACTGAAGTTTCCTAAGTCTGTCTGGCTTTGAAAGGAAGAATCTTCTTTCTCTGTCATGTTTTTGTTTTCTTATACCAAACAACAAATGACTTGAATAAACTGTTAAAAATTGTTAGTGTTCTCTGCCATCCCACAGAAAAGATGCCTACTCAATTGGGATGTCTTTAGGTGAATGTAAGAATGTGAGCCTGGCTGGGAAGGAAGGGGAGGGAAAGGTGCTATGCAAAGAAGCTACAGTATTTATCACCTCACCAGATCAAATCTTCCAACTATACAGTCCCTGGACTTTCTCCAGGGAAAGATACTAATATCAGACCAAATAGACTTTAAGTGAAAAAATATTTCTAGAGATAAGGAGGGTCACTACATAATGGTAAAATGATCAAATCACAACAAAAACTTGTATGAAACCAATAACACAGCCTTAAAATATACAAATTACAAATTGAGAAGACTACAGGGAGAAAAAGACAAATCCATGATCATAGTGGTAGTTTTTTTCAAATTTCAGAATATTACAGGGTTACAAACATTTTGGTTACATGAATTGCTTTTGTACAGCTTGAGTCAATGTTATAAATGTGCCCATCACCCAGATAGCGTGCATTGTACCCATTAGATGTGTATTTACCCCTCCCCTCCTCCCTCCTCCCACCTGCTTGATTTCCATTGAGTTTTACTACCATATGTGCACATGAGTGTTGATAGATTAGTTCCAGTTTAATAGTAAGTACATGTGGTGTTTGATTTTCCATTCTTGCGGTACGTCACTTAGAAGAATGGTCTCCAGTTCCATCCAGATTTTTACAAAAGGTATTAGTTCACCATTTTTTTTATGGTTGAGTAGTACTCCATGGTATACATATACCACATTTTATTAATCCACTCATGTATTGATAAGCACTTGGTTTGATTCCACATCTTTGCGATTGTGAATTGTGCTGCAATAAACATTCAAGTGCAGGTGTCTTTTTGATTAAATGACTTTTTTTCCACTGGGTAAATACCCAATAATGGGATCGCTGGATCAAATGGTAGGTCTACTTTTATTTCTTTGAGATATCTCCATACTATTTTCCATGGAGGTTGTACTAATTTGCAGTCTGATTTTAACATGCCTTAATCAGTAATTGACAGATTAAGTAGACAAAAAAAATGAGTACAGATATAGAAGATTTGAACTAATTGATTCTCTAGTTTGAGCTAATGGATATGCATGTAACACTGCACCCATTATCTGCAAAATACACATTCTTTCTAAGCATATGTGGACCATTTATGCAAATTGAATGCCATAAAGCAAGTCTCTACAAACTTCAAAGGATTACTATCATATGTTCTTGTTTTCTGACCACAATAGAGTTATCAAAAATCAATAACAAGGTTTTTCAAAAATGGTGCTGGAACAATTGGATATCCTTATGCAAAAAGATGAATTTAGTCCCTTAACCCACACAACACACAAAAATTAATTCAAAATGGATCACAAACCTAAATTTAAGAGCTAAAACTATAAAGCTTTTAGAAGAAAACATAATAGAAAATCTTCTTGCTCTTCAGTTAGGTAGAGTTCTTAGATATAACACTAAAAGCATGACACATAAATGAAAAAATATCAATAAATTGGACTTAATAAAAATTAAACATTTTTGTATTTTAAAAGACAAGATCATGAAAAAGAAAAGATAAGCCACAGACTGGGAGAAAAAATTTGCAAATCATAATTCTGATAAAGGATCCAGAATACACAGAACTCTTACAACTCAATAAGAAGGCAAAGAACCCAATTTTAAAAATAGGCAAAAGATATGAATAGCCATTTCACCAAAGAAGATGCATGAGTGGCTAATAAGCCCATTAAAAGATGCTCAACATCATGAGTCATTAGAAAAATGCAAATTAAAACCACAATGAGATACCACTTCACACCCATTAGAACAGCTAACATAAAGAAGACAGACAATTTATAACTGTGGGCAAGGATGTGGAGAAATTGGAATCCTCATACATTGCTAGCAGGAATGTAAAACGATGTAGCCACTTTGGAAAATAGCTTGGAGGTTTCTTAAAATGATAAACATAATTTATCAAACAACTTAGTAATTTGACTCATAGGTATCTACTCAAGATAAATGAAAACATGTGTCCACAGAAAGACTTTTACATAAATCTTCATAGCAGCATTATTCAAAAAGGCAAAATGTGAGCCTGAGCAAGAACAAGACCCCGTCTCTACAAAAAATAGAAAAATTAGCTGGGCGTGGTGGTGAACACCTGCAGTTCCAGCTACTCGGGAGGCTGAGGCAGGAGGATCCCTTGAGCCCAGGAGTTCGAGGCTGCAGTGAGCTGTGATCCTGCCACTGCACTCCAGCCTGGGTGACAGAGCAGGACCCTGTCTCAAAACAAAAGCAAACAAACAAAAAAAAAACCCTGGCATTGCACAATATAAAGATGAATGGCAAAATTCATGCTAATAATTTAAAATTTTTATTTGTATTTACTTTAAAATGACATTAAATAACATAAACATGATAAGTTGAGTGAGAGACGGCGGAAGAAAGAAAAAAAGCTGTATATTTCAGTACCTTTGATGCACTCTTTTCCTGCTTTTTGAACAAAGAGCCCCACATGTTTGTTTTGCACTGGGCCCCACAAATTATGTAGTCAGCTCTGCTTATAAATTCCCTTTTTACCTAAGCCAGCTTGGTTTAATTTTCTGTTACTTGCTAACAAGAGTCCTAACTAATTTGGAAACTTAATTTGAACTTGCTGGAGGTTTTAACTTTAGCCTGTTCCAATTATTATATTCAAATGAGAGGAAGTATGATGCAATGTAAAGAACATGGGCTTTTACAGATGCAGAAAAGAGACTCAGAGAGGTTTACTAACTTGGGCAAAGTCACACAGCTTCCAGGAGGAGTTGAGATTTGAATTTGGCTCAGTGTGACTGTAGAAATTGCAGTAGAACTTTCTGTGATCATGGAAATGTTCTGTAACTGTGCTGTCCAATATGGTAGCTGCTAGCCACATGTGGCTACTGAGCCCTTAAAATGTGGCTACTGCAACTGAGAAATTGATTTTCAAATTTTATTTAATTTTAATTAATTTAAATATAAATAGTGTGACTAGTGCTATCACACTGGATTACACAGATCTAGAACCTCTGACACTTGACTGACCCAGTGAATGCTTGTGGAGGGGCTGAATCACTCACTGGCTCCCTGTGGTATGTGGCCCTTTCTGGTGAGTGTAGATGAAAGTGTTAGAGTACCCAGACAGAACCTGGTACATAGTAAGTGCTCAACAAATAGTAGCCAAGTGGTTTTGTGGGTGCTCAGGCATGATTTCCATAAATGACAAATCTAGACAGGAGGAGCTACCACAAGAGAGTCACTTTCTCCCATCCTCTGAGACAAATGTGGGAAAGGACCAGCCCTCAGCAGAGGTCAGGACAGCCCCTCAGTGACTAAGGCTTGCAGGAATCCACACCCAGCTGGATTAGCTGCCCACAGAAAACCTTCCCGGAAGGGCCCAGCCTCTAGTGAGCTGGGGAGACGTGTCAGGGAGATTAAGGGGCCTCTGGTATGTCTCTGGAAAGCAGTCAACAAACCCAGAGTGTCATCACCACAAACCCACGTGGGAGCTCACATGGCCCAACCTAAACTCGTTTGGAAACACCATGGAAGGGGTGAGGCCCAGCCCCGCTGGCTACTCCAGCCCACTAATCCATTGCCAGTTCCCAGAGGCCTCTGCTCTTGCACCTCTGGCCTGAGCCCCTCTTTCAGAACAGGTTCTCCTTCCTTCACCTCCCCCTTGACCAGCACCTCCTACCCTGGCTGCCTGAGACACCTCCTCTAGGAAGCCTTCCTACACCCACCTCCCCAGCCTGAGTCAGCCCCTCCACTAGCCCTGGTGAATCATTCATCATTTATCATTAGCAAATAAGTCAATCCTGCTGCTCTCTACCCTGGCATACCCTGCAGAGTTGCCCTGGTGAGAAACAACTCAACGGCAAACGCACTTCTGCAGACTGGGGTAGCTACACCTGTGATTTGTGATTTGGCGCTCATTTTTGACAACATTGTTTCCCTTCTCTCCGATAGCATCTTAATCTGTGCGGCTCCAGTCTCCTGCAAAGCATCGCTCATGCTTCCTACTGCCCATCATTTTCAGCTGCTCTGGAGGACAACTCCTTGCACCTGAGGGTGCTCCCCAACCACCACCCCCGTATACTGTCCAACTGTGAGGATTCTCCACCAAGGTGTTTTCAAATGACATGGTAACAAAAAGAGACTTGATTTTATTCTCATAGATGGTTATTTCCTTGTCAGATCCACTTAACAGGAACTGGGGTTAATCCCTAACTGGTGACCGTGAAAGGGCCTAAGTCAGTAGCAAGAAAAAGAGAAGGGTGTTGTGTCTGGGGTGGTCAGGGAAGGCTTCAAGGAAGAGGGGGCATTTGATCTGTGATGTTAGCGACAGGGAAGCATGTTCTAGGCAGAGGAAACAGCAAGGGCAAAGGTGTGGAAGCTTCAGAGAGGGTGCAGTATTCCAAGAACCTGCAGTGGTTCGGTGTCTTAGAAGCACCAGGTATGGTGAATAGGAGGTGCAATGCTGAAGAGGTGAGAAAACACAAGGCACCGAGGACCACAAATACCTTGCAGGGGAGCACAGACTTGATCCTGGAGACTGGAGTTTTCCCAAGCGTATTATCCAAACAACAGACCTACAGAATTCTGTGTTCCAAAAGAGGGACGGGATTCTGTATCCTCCACTTGGAAACTTCCTTCGATTACAAAGCTATTACAAAGGCTTCGCCAAAACGAATAGCAAGTACCTGTGAGTATCTGCAAGGCACCAGGTAGTATTCTAAGCATGTAGTGTGCCTCACCATATTTGACCCACATCACAATCCTACAAACTAGGTGCTGTTGTATTATCCCCATTTGCAGAGAAGTTAAGAAATTTGCCCAAGGTCACACAGCTAATAAGTGATGGTACTAAGATTTTAACTCCAGCAGTCTGTCTTTGAGCTGTCTTGAAGTAAAGAACTTGCCTAATTTTGTTTCATCAAACATTTCCCAAACTTGTTTTTTATGTAATTATGGAAAAAATTTTTACATATCTAGTAACATTGTAGAAGGCAGTTGCTTCTTGGGCAATGGTGAGCTATTAAAGGGTCCTGATCCAGGAGCCTTTAGATTTGATTTACAAATATCCTTAGTAAACTCATTATCAGTCACATGGTCCATGGAAAAATTGTCTTCCATGAAAATGGTCCCTGGTGCCAAAAAGGTTGGGGACTGCTGATTACCTGTTAGTGGGAATTAGTCTTTTCTTAGAGTCCCTCAATTTTCTTATAAACACCCCAAGGGCAGGTGCTGTGTCTCATTCACTCCTGTGTTCCCTAGTACCCAGGAAGGGTGGCACTAAATGGTGCTATAAGAACGCTTGCTAGAATGCATTGTAATTCCCGTGTTGAAGACAGCAGGAGCAGTGGGAAGAAAGGCCTGGCGTCTTGGAGGCAGGTCGTGGTAGGGTCAGAGTGTGGGGGGAAAGAGTCAGCAGCGATTGTGGAGGACGTCCTGGGACTCCCAGTCTTGGAGCTGGAGTGGAAAGCAAGACTAACCCATTTCACGGCACAGCTATTATAAAAGCCAGGCCTGGACCTTGATCAAATGCAAACCCAAATATCCACTCTGAATGTTTTCTCTTCTAGGCAGCAAGTGACCACCTGGTTAATCACAAAAGGAAGCATTTGTAGGAGCTGAAGGTATAGCAGGAAACTTTTGGTTTTAAGACACAGAGTCCGAGAAAAAAATCTCTGAAGCTTGTATCCAACCCCACCCCCCACCCCCAAGCTACTGCACAGAGCAGGGGCTTTGAAGTTTGGTGTGTTGAACTGAATGAAGCTCCTTAGAAGGCATCTAGCCCATTTCTCTCATTCTAAAAAGGGCAAGACTGAGACCCAGAGAAGTTAAGGTCACAGAGCCGATTAAGTTGGGACCAGAATCCAAGCATCTCCTCCCAGTCAGGAGCCCAGGGTTTCAGGACTGTGCCCTAGCCCTGCCCTCTCCATCCCCCGCCCTCTCCCCTATGTCATGGGGAGGCAGCCCCTGCATGTACCCCACTCCATTAAGTCCCCACCCCCACTGCAGACTGCACTCCCTGCTGCTGCCCAACTGCCCCTAATGAGATTACAGATTCCTGGTGAAATAGACGAGGGTTAATTCTCCCTGGCTTTAAAGGGCAGGCCAGGCCACAAGAAATAGCAAAAAGGAGACCCTTTCTCCAAAGCACTAAGCATAATGATGATCCTAACAGCCCTTTCCCCCGTTCAGCACACTAGAGCTCACACTGCTATCCCAAATACTCTCTGGGTGGAATTTTGTACCAGTCCCCAAGTAGATGCAATTATTATCTCTGTTGATTATTAATTATCTCCTTGGACGGGGAAACTCAGGCACAGTGAAGTGGTGGAGCAGGGACTTGAATAGAGGTGTCTTGGGCTCTGTCATCTGTAATAAAAGTAATAGCGCCCAAGAACCTACAGGGTGCCCAGCGTTAGGCTTAGAACAGCCCTGAAGAATATGCATCCCATTTCCCAGTGAGTGGCACAGCCCAAGTTTGAACTCAGGTCCATTGGACTCAAATCCTCATTCCCCATGATACTGCCAAGTGCCTTTGAATGCATCTAATGGTTCACGTGGTGGAAACCAAACTGACCTAGGCCTGAATTCCACTCTGCTTGCTTGCAAGCTCTGTGACCGTGACCAAGGGACTCTGGCTTCTGGAGTTTCAGTCTCCCTTTCAGTAAAATGAAGGTCGGAACCCTCAGTTCTCTGGGACAATTCCCTGTGATTAACATAGGTGAAGCCACCAGACCAGGTCTGGCACACAGCATGTGCTCATTGCTCAGCCACCTTGGCTCCTTCATCTGTAAGATGGCGATATTGACAGTATTTACTTCTTGGGATTGGTGTTAGGATTGAATATGCTAATACAAGTAAAATGCTTCTAGAATGGCACCTGGCGCACAGTAAATGCTTAATGAATGTTGGTGATGACTCGTATCTTATTGCCTTGCTTTCAATTCTTTCTGGAATAAAGTGGGGTAAATCAAACCAACCAAGCAAATGTTCCTCTTGTTCCTCCACCAGTACCTGGTCCACCCCTCTGTTAAAAAGGAGCACTTGGTTTTGAGGTCCAAACTCCCAGACCACGTGGCCTGCTCTAATTTCCCAGGCCCTAATCTTCTCCCAGCTCCTAATGATGCAGCTGGTAATAGGATTGTGGCTTCCCTCTGGGGCAGCCACACAGGCCATGGCCGTGGGGCTGGCGACTGGTGCTTAGCAACTCCGGCCGCCTGCCTGCTGAGGAGCCAGAGCCCTCAGCCCAGACCCTGTGCCCCCAGCTGGCCTCAGGTGCATGGAATGGTGCTGTGCCCCTTGCCAGCGGGCCAGGCTCACCATGGTGCCGGGTGCCGTCCTGGCGCGGGGCAGGGACGTGTGCAGGCGGAATGGACTGCTCATCCTGTCCGTGCTGTCTGTCATCGTGGGCTGCCTCCTCGGCTTCTTCCTGCGGACCCGGCGCCTCTCACCACAGGTCAGCCCCCTGGCACATCTTGGGGTCCCTGTCTAGGAGGGGTGTGCGGGCCTGCGGGATCTCACTCCACAGCCCCCTGGTGACATGACAGTGTGTGAGTCCCTTTCCCTCTCTGGGTCGCAGTTTTCTCATCTATAACGTGGGTGTGATAGATACCTTGCAGGACAAGGCTGAGGAGATGATTACAAACGCAGGATGACTGGGCGACTGAGGGCAAGGATGCCTCACTAGAACAACCGCAGGGCTGGGAGCTGGGGGGGGGGGTGGGAGGGGGTGGGGGGGGTGGGGTGGGGGGGGAGGGCGGGGTCTTGTAAGATCAGAGCAAGCACCAGAGAACACCTCCTAAAGGCAGCTCCTATGACTAGAGATCCAGGAAGGGCCTTCTAGCAGAGGAGACTGCAGGCGCCAGGCGCAGGGGCTGGAGAGCGGGGCGGGCGGGCCTGTAGGCCCCACCACCAAGCAGGGCCTTGGGGCAACCATGAGAAGCTTGGCAGCAGCAGAAGAGTAACAGGGTCGGGTCCCAGCTCTGGGGAGCTCCCTCAGGTGCTGTGGGTGGGGGGAGGGGGGCAGGCGGGGCCAAGTGAGGGGCAGCCGTGGGGGAGACATGGTGGTGGGAGGAAAGGGGCAGACATGGGAACTGTTTCCAAAAGAGGGACCTCAGGCTGTGGGGCCGATGGGGTGGGGGGGCACGGCAGGCCCCAGGTTTCTGGCCTGTGTGACTGCCATGGTGGTGCTGCCTCGCCTGGGGAAGGGCCCCTTTCCCTCTCAGCCCCTCTCCTGTGGGGGAGGGAGGGACACTCACATGGCATTAAAGAAACAATTATTCTGACGATTGTTAAAACGGTAAGGAAGACTTTATTCAGGACTATTGCCATAGCTGTCAAGACCTCCTGCGGGAGAGAGAGAGGACTCAACTGCAAATACAACAAAGGCAGCTGGGGATTTACTCCCAAGGAGCACAGTGAAGGGGTTGGTGGGTGGAAAATTACTTGGAGGAGACATCCAGGCTGGGGGTTCCTGCTGAAGGCAGGCCAGGGTGACCAGACATTGAGAGTGGGGGTGAGGAAGGGTGGGGATCCTCACTAAATGGAATTGGCAGGATTCTGGCTACAACTGGACTATGCAGGCCAAAGACAAGGCCCAAGGACAAGGCCTGGCCAAAAAGGGGGCTCAGAGGAGCCTGTCTCATGTTTGGTCAAGGAGAGAGTCTTTGTCAATGGGCTACTGGAAGATTCCCTATTCCAAAAAATTCCTCTTCCTATAGCTCACTGAAGTTTATTACCATCTCTACGACTGGGGGTCAAGGAACCAGATTTTGTTGGGAGTTGAGCCCGTTATTACTACAGTAACCCAGCTAAGCCTGGAGCAGTTATTTAGGCAGAAGCTTGAACTCTGGAGGCAAAGGAAACCTTAACTTTGACCCTGCTAGTAAATAATTGGGCGAAATCCCGTCTCCTCTCTGGGCCTCAGTTTCCTTATCTGTAAAATGGGGTAGGGCAGTATATGTCTACCAGAATTGTTGTGAGGAATAAACCAAGGATTCTTCGGTGCCCAGGATACAGTAAGTGCTAACTGATTGTTACTTCACCCCTCCCTCCTTTATCACCTGTCAAAGTCCTACCTACATCAGGACCCATCTCATATTCCATATCTCATAAAAAGTCTTTCAGACCTGTCTACGTCTGAAATAATACTCTCCTCCTACACTCACGCCAAGCACATTCCTCCACCATGACCCCCCTGCTGGCTCCCTTGCCCCGGAGCTGGTTACGTAGGTGTCTCTCTCCCACCAGACTGGGAACTGCTGAACAACACATGGGTCTTCCTCAACCAAAATGTGAGCCTAGATCGGTGTCAGGCACAGACAGAACACTCAACTATTTGCTGTAATTAACTAGAAATGGAACAACAGTCTGCAATCTGCTCTCTTTAATTTTCCTTAGCAAAAAGAAAAACAAATTTCCTGCAGGAAGATTATTTTGTGAAAACAAATTGAAATGCCTATTATTAAAAGCCAAACTCATCTGGGGCCTCCTTTGCCAAAGCTGCCTTCCCCATCTGTTTGGAAATGCAAATGTATTCCGGTCTGGATTAACCTGGCAGATAAATCGAAGGAAGGATGTGGAGTCTTAGAACAATTATTTGGCAGGAATTGGCTTTCTCAGCATCTTACTTTGAAATCCAGGATTTCTCTGTTTGATCTCTTTGCCTGTGACTCAGAAACTAAACCCGTCTTATTTTGTAGGCTTATGCAACAAGCAAAAATCATAAACAATTTGGAAAATGGTAGAATGTTCTATTTGTGAAAAGAACTTACAAAATCACAAGACTTTATCTTTGGAGTATCTCATTTAAAAATTTCAACCGTTCTGAGACTTCCAGTCTTCCGTGGCAAATCACAATTGCATCCATTGTCTTGTCCGTCCTAGAATTCCACTAATATCATAGTAATGGAATTTTTAAAAGAGAAAAACCACCAAGAACAAAGAGATTTTAAAAGGGGATGGTTGAGGAAAGAAATTGAGTGACTACAACAAATCAGGCAAGATGGAAGCAGTTGGAGTTGAATGAGCTCATTCTGTAGAGGACGGGAAGCCAAAGTCTTATGTCTGTAGAAGCTGATACCAAGTCATTTTGGCTTGTGGAACTCCAGAAGGGCTCTGGACGTAAAAGCGCAAGGTGCTGCATTAGGCAGGGGTGAGGCACGGAGTTGAGAGCAGAGTCGGAATTTTGTAACCACAGCAGTTAGGCCCTTCCAGTTCACATAGTCAGGGGACTCCTCATCCACCCATCTCTACCCCACTGCCTGCCCTAAGGAACCAGAGAAGCTTGCCTTGGGGATACTAGGCACACCTGTGTGTGTTGCGGAGGGGGCGGTGGTGAGGCACATGCTTCAAACTAATTAGCAGACGTCTGCGTCCTGAACGCGAGCTCCCTAGCTTAAAGACTGGGGTCAGTTGAGCTTGGGCATAGCCCAATTCCCCAGCCAAACGTAGGAAGAGACTTCTCTCCCTGAAGCCTCAGAGAAAAGATCTCTAAATTCTGCTATAAAGGAGATTCCTCTACCATCCCACCCAGCCCCAGTGAAAAAGCCATTCATCACCTGTCACTTTGCCCTGAGGGGCCACCTGTTCACAAGCCCCCCTCATACACAGAAGTTGAATGCTTCAAACTTATATATGAGCAGAAAGCCAAAGTCAGCAGAAATTTTAGTAAAGCTGCTAACATGAAAGAGACTAAACAAAGAGAAAAGAGGATCTCTGATGAAGCAGAGACAATGCAGCGAGTAGAAGAAACTTTTAAAATCTTTTCTTAAGCTCTTGCGAGCTATGAGAGAAGATATGGTTTTCATAAAGCAGAATGGGATGCTAAAAAGAAGGAACGATCAGAGAACAAGAAAGAGTTTGGGGAAATTAAAAAGATAAGAGCCAAGATTAAAATGTCAATAGCTGGGATAAAGTTGTAGAAATTCCCCAGAAAGTAAAACAAAAAGAGATGAAAATGGAAAAAGAAAATCTAAAAAAATTGGAATGTCCAACACCCAACTGTCTAATAACGATTTTAGACAAAGCTAACAGAGAAAATAGAGGAGAGAAGAATTTTGCAGAGAATATAAGAAAGTTTCTCAGAAGTGAAAGGGAAACACAGCGCTATAAATTTAAAAAGAAAAGAAAGAAAGGAAAGCAAGCCAGCCCCTTGCTATGGCACCTCACCATGAAATTTCAGAAAAGTGGAGATACACAGATAATCCTCAAATTTTACTTTATTTCTGGGGGAATAAAATAGATCTCATCTGAGGAAGAGGAAATAAGAATGGCTTGTGCACATCTTAAGCAACACTGGAAGCTAGAAGACACAGGAGAAATGCCTTCAAACTTTGAAGGGGAAGTTATTTTCAACTAGGAATCTTACATATGGCCAGACTATTATCAGAGATAAAGGTAGAATAAAGGCACTTTTATTCACATAAAGACTCAGAACTAAGTTTCTCTGCCATTCACCCTTACTCAGGAAGCTACCAAAACAGTTCCAGCAAATCAAGTAAGCAAACCAAGAAGACAAGAGATCCAGGAAACAGGGGGTCTTGTACAGGATAAAGTCCCAGAATGACAGTGAAGTCACCCAGGACAACCGCTGGGCCTAGAGCTCAGTCTTCAAATGGGAACAGGAAGATGAAGAGCTCTTGGGCTGAGGTTCCAGGTGGGATAAAAGGGAACTGATGTGTTTGAGTGTATAGAAAAATACTATTGCTAGGTATTTTTTTATTTCAAAAAATTTAGGGGGTACAAGTGTTTTCTGTGACATGGATGAATTGTATCATGCTGATGTCAGGGCTTTCAATGTACCCATCACTGGAATATTGTACATTGTACCCAAAAGGTAGATTTTTATCCTTCACCCCTCTCCCGGTCTCCCCTCTTCTTAGTTTTCAATGTCATTACACCACTTTATGACCATATATATCCCTGTTTAGCTCCCACTTATGAGTGAGAACATGTGGTGTTTGTTTTTCCATTCCTGAGGTACTTCACTTAGGACAATGGTCTCCAGTTCCACCCAAGTTGCTGCAAAGAACATTACTTCATTCCCTTCTATGGCTGAGTAGTGCTCCGTGGTGTATATACACCCATTCTTTATCTACTCATCAGTTGATGGGCACTTAAGTTGGTTTCATAATGTTACAATGATGAATTGTGCTTTGATAAACATTTGGGTGCAGGTGTCTTTTTTATAAAAAGATTTTTTTTCCTTTGGGTGGATACCCAGTAGTGGGATTGCTGGATCGAACGGTAGGTCTACTGTTAGTTCTTTGAGGAATCTCCATACCGCTTTCCATAGCAGTTGTACTAGTTCATACTCCCGTCAACAGTGTATAAGCATTCCCTTTTCACCACATCTGGGCCAACATCTATTGTTTTTTGACATTTTAATAATGGCGATTCTGACAGGAGTAAGGTGGTATCTCATTGTGGTTTTAATTTGCATTTCCCTGATAATTAGTGATGTTGAGCATTTTTCATATGTTTCTTGGCCATTTGTCTGTCTTCTTTTGAGAAAGATCTGTTCAAGTCTTTTGCCCAGTTTTTGATTTGTTTTTTTCTTGCTAATTTGTTTGAATTCTTTGTAGATTCTGGATGTTAACCCTTTGTTGGATGTATAGTTTGCAAATATTTTCTCCCATTCTGTAGGTTGTCCATTTACTCTGTTGATTATTTCCTTTGCTGTGCAGAAACTTTTTAGTTTAATTAAATCCCATTTATTTATTTTCATTATTGCTGTATTTGCTTTTGGGGTCTTACTCATAAATTCTTTGCCTAGGCCAACAGCTAGAAGAGTTTTTCCTAGGTTTTCTTCTAGAACGTTTATGGTTTCAGGTCTTACATTTAAGTCTTTAATCCATCTTGAGTTAATTTTTGCATATGGTGAGAGATAGGGCTCTGTCAGGCATTTTAATACACATGTTAAAATGTTTGGAAGAAATTAATGGATGATTCTCAGAAAACAAGATAAATAGAAATCAGTCAATTAACTTCCAAGGGAAAATGAAGGTAGTACAAGCAAGGAGGCATGGTTACAGCACATTACTTGGCTCAACAATGAACAGTATTTATAATGAAAATATTGTAAACTTTGACTATTAGTTTGCCCAAAATTTGATATAAATATAATGGCGAAATGAGAGGAAGGAAAAGGAGGTTGGAACTAAGTCCTTATCAATCATGGCAGGGAATTTAATAAATGTCCAAATGACAAATCAAGAAATAGCATTATATAATCGGTCATGGAATTAGAGTTAAAGAAAATAAAAGAAATAGCATTATAACCATGTTATTTAGAAGTATCGATACTAGGGGAAACACCTAGAGGATTTGGAGGTGTTCACTCCTGGGAAGGTGGGAGGTAGGAATAGAGAGAGGGGAGGAAGGAGCTGTATTTTTAGCATTGAGCACTTTTTAACATAAAGAATATATGCATGGGTTAAAGTTAATTAAAAATATAGTCATGATGGGTATATTTCTTTAAAAAGTAGATTGTCTGCTTGGAAATGGTAGCAGAATGGAACTCCTACCATAGTGCTATGGCTGGCATTCAGTGGGGGAGTCACCCCCTCTCCCGGTTCAGCTTCCTCCTCTATGAAATGAGTGGACTGGATTAGAGGGGCTCTACGACCCTGTCATAGCACCAACATTCTACGACTTGGGGCTTTTCAAAGCATTAGCTCATTAGCCAAGTATGTTTGGTTTTGGTTTTAAAAAAAAAAAAGTCACAAGTACAAAAATTTAATGTGGCTGGTGTTTGAAAGTCCATTTATCTGCCTCACCACAACCTCACCCTCTGAAGAAAGTGGCCCCAAACTAGGGTTGCCAGAAATAGCAAAACTGAATTAAATTTAAAAATTTTAAAAGAGCACACCCAGTTAAACTGGACTTTCAGATAAACAGCAAATCATTTTTTGAGTATAAGTAAAGAATGAATTATTTGTTATCTGAAAACCCAATTTAACCGGGCTTATGGGTCCCTTCAGCTTCAGTGGTCAGGTGCTGGTCTGGTCATGTGGCCCTGTTCTTCGGGAGACTGCTGATTGGGCGAGGATTTGGCGCCCTAAACAAAGACCCACGGATCGGCTGGAGCCAGCAGCCCATGAAGGGACCTGATGGAAGAATTCAGCCCGATAGGGGCTCTTAATACTGAGTGGTATCTCTGACCTAATCCAGTCCTCCCTCTTCCGGCATTTAGGGGGCAAGCGGTAGAGAATGGACCCCAAACAGATGGAGAAACTGACTCACGAGAAGGCCAGGTCTGTTTATGCATCAGCCCCCTCATCAACTAGGCTGAGAACTTCTCCAGGGCAGGAACCATGCCTAATTGATTTTGGGGTGCCCAGAAGGATGCCTGGCACAGTGTGGGTTGAATGAATGTCCTCAGTGCGGACAACATGCAGCCCTGCCCTCTTGCCACTTACCATCTGCTACATGAGACAGATTTTATACCACGGACAGGCGGGCGAATGGTGCAGATGCAGGGCCTGCTGCCATTTACTGGGGTTTCTGAGCTTACTGTCACCCGGGCGCTACGCTAGGTGCTTGTGTGCATTCTCTTATTCAAGCCCACCCAGTGAATTCTCCCTTAGTGACCCCATGAAGCAGGCATCCCCTCTTATCCACGGTTTCACTTTCCATGGTTTCAGTTACCTGTGGTCAAGGTTGGTCCGAAAATGGGTGAGTAAAGTACAGTAAGATATTTTGAGAGACAGAGACCACATTCACATAACTTTTATTATAGTATATTGTTCTAATTGTTCTATTTTAGTATTATTGTTGTTAATCTCTTACTGAGCCTAATTTATAAATTAAAGTCTGTCATAGATATATATTTATAGGAAAAAACATAGATTATCTGCAGTTTCAAGCACCCACTGGGGGTCTAGGGATGTGTCCCCTGAGAATGAGTGGGGGGCTACTGTAGTTGTTATCCTCCTGTTACAGATGTGAAAAACTCAAAACCCAAGAGCGGTCACAGAAGAGGCTTAAGGCCACACAGCTGGTTTTGGCGGGGTGGGGGTTGCCAGGGTTGGAACCCAGGTCTGTTTGGTCCCAAAGCCAGTTCTTTCTCCACTGGCTCTGCTCCATGGGCTACACAGGAGTGTGCAGGTGAGATGGTGCTTTGAAGATGGTAAAGACTTGAACAATTGTGAAGTCTGCATGACCTGCTAGAACCCCAGCTCTCGCTGTGTTTTCAGGAAATTAGTTACTTCCAGTTCCCTGGCGAGCTCCTGATGAGGATGTTGAAGATGCTCATCCTGCCGCTGGTGGTCTCCAGGTGAGGGGCAGGGTGTGTGGCTAGGTGGGCTGGGGCGGAGAGAGGGGAGGGCAGATTCTGTCGATGCCCTTTTCCTGTTGCATGTGGCTGGATGGCAGCTGCAGGCCCTAGGAGTAGAGGGGCTGGGGGGCCTTTATGGACAGCATCTTGGGCTGCTGGATTCTGGGTCATTCAGTGGCACTAGTTATTTAGTCTCATCCAGTGGACTTTTTAGTGGACTGAGCAAGTGATTTAGAGTCATAGGACATGACCTGACTCCAGGATAGCTCAAGGCCAGGGAGGTCGGGGATTGCTTCCCAGAGGAGGGGCTTTTTATGGGGATGCAGCAAGGCAGGGGAAAGACAACTAACTCTGGAGACACTCCAAAGATGATGTCCAGGCTCAGCCGTGTACTGTACTGGCTGTGTAGCCTTGGACAAGTTATCAAGCCTCTCTAAGCCTCAGTTTCCTCACTGGTAAATGGGAATGATAACACTTACTTCAGAGGGTTGTTGTGAAGACTGTATGTTTGTGTATGCTAAGGGTTCAGGAGGCTGGGTCTCGGGAGGGTGAGGGAAGGATAATGGGAGGTGAATTTGCAGGGTGGGCTCTTACTCAGTCATGAAAGACCTTGACACCAGGCTAAAGAATTCAGACTTTCCCCAGGAGGCCAAGTCATTCTCCATGGAAATCACTGGAGGTCACTTGGGCCCTACCACTGATGTTCTAGGTGACCTTGGGCAAGCTCTGCCCCTCTCTAGGTCTCAGATTTTCCAGACATATGATGAGCTGGCTGCTGCAGGTGATATGTAAGAGCCTTTTGCTCTGAGGCCAAGGGTTTGGAATCTGCACCTCCCAAGACTCCTCTGCAGGGAGGAAAGTGGACAAGCCCCCAAGTCCTGGGGGATGTGAGTGGGCTGTCTCTGCTTGGGACAGCCTCCTGGCCTCCCTGCTGCTGAGGAGGGAGCCAGCCCCTCTGCCCTCTCCCTCTGGCAAGGTGGAGATAATGCTCCTCAGGCCAAGCGTGTCAATTAATAGTGCTTTGCACTCTCCCCAGGGAGGCTTTTGCAGGCAGCATTTAGGTCTGTCAGGACTCAGCCTTCAAGGCTCTGCTGAAATGCCACCTCTGTCAGGAAGCCTTCCCTGACTCCTCAAGCCGCTCTGGTTATTGTCTCCTCTTTATGCATCTTTTGAGTCATTCACTGAGTCAGTGCATCTGTCAAGGTCACCGGTGACCTCCAGGGGTTGCTAAATCTAACAGACACACTTGCAGTTCTTCCCTGTGTCCTCGCCACAGCAGCTGATACAGCTGATCACTCGTGCCCTCGTGACATACTCTTCCCTGTGGCCTCACACTCTCCTGACTTTTTGGTGCTCTCTGCCCCTCCATCCCAGTTTCTCTCCCTCTACTCAACTTCCAAATGTTGTGGTTTCTCAGGCCCTTTCTCCTCCAGCCTCGTGGCTGTAATGTGCCCCCTACAAGCCCAGTGCTCCCAGATACAGGCCTCCCTCCCACATCTCTCCTCTGAGCTCTGCGCTTGATTAACCACCTCCATAGTTGACATTTCCACTTGGATGTTTCACAAGCATCTCAAGTTTAATGTCAACAACTTGAGAATTTTTACCCAGCAAACCGGCTCCTTTTCCTGTTTTCTGCTTGTCCATAAGCGGCAGCTCAGTCTACCTGGGTATTGGTCAAGCCTCGTGGGTGTTCTCCCCCCTGCCCCCACAGCCAGCCCGGCAGCCGCCCCAGCTGACTCTGCCTCCCCAAGGGAGCACAGCTTCATGCCCCCCCAGCCCAGGACACTCTCTTCTCATACATGTGACCTCCACAGTGACCTCACTGGTGTCCTGCTCGGTTTTTGCTCCCCTCCCACCCAGAAAATCAGACTGGGCCATGCTGCTCCTTTACCTTCATGGCTTCCCTGACTTTTAGCACCAACCCCAAAGTTGTTTGCCTGGGCAAGGAGGCCCTGCGTGGTCTGGCCCTGCCTCCCCACCTCATCTCGTGTCACTTACTCCAGTCCCACTGCCCTGGAGTCACCTGAGCAGACCAAGCCCTGCCCTGCCTCCCCTCAGGGTCTGCGCACACGCTGTTCCTTCTGCATGGAACATGCCTCCTCCTCCTCTTCCTTCTGGCCTCAACTTGCATGTCACCTCCTCAGGGAGGCCTCCCCACCGGCCCCCTTCACGCCACCCCAGCTGTCCCTCCTGTGCCCTGTTCCTTTCTCCCTGGCACTTGCCATACCTTGTCATTCTATACGTGCTCACTTGTTGACTTGTTTCTTTACCTTCCACTGGACTGTGAGCTCTGTAAAGTTGGCAACGCTACTCTGCTGAGACTCAACTCTGGGGTGTCAGCACCTAGACAAGTGCCTGGCACATAGTAGGGACTCATTAATACCTGTCCAGTGAATGAATGAATTCAACAATCCTGCATCATGCTTTCTGGGTGCTTGGCCCGTACTGGGCGCTGCAGATACCGAGATGACCGAGGGACTAGTCCCAGGCTGTGGAGGAGACTGACAGGAAAATAGTCACCCAACAGCTAAATAAGTGTGCTTGCTGATGGGGGAAGCAGGGGACCTGGTCAGGTGGCTTTGCTCTCTGTCTTTACTGCCTGGGTGTTGTCTCTCGCTCAGAACAGAAACACCTCAAAGGCAGAGGCCCTTGTGGGCACCCTGGCGTCAGACAGACCTGCCATTTATTGGCTGTGTAGCCCTGGGCAGATCACTCAGCTTTTAGAGAAATCCTGCTCAGAAATCAGAGGCCTGGGTCCTAGACCCGCCTCCACCACAAGCAATCCTGTGCTCTGGATTAGGCACCCCCACCCTGGGCTTCTTTACCCAGTGACTAAGGGCCCATCCAGCTCTTGAGTTCTGGCTCCCAAACACCTGGTCTCCCTCTGCTAGACTACAGCACTTTCTCTTGGCTGGAAACGGCATGTGGTATTAACTTGAGAAAAGCCAGTGTGTGTTCATACATTTCATTTGTTTATTATACAGTTTGGGCTGATGCAGAGCAACTGTGTCACTGAAAAATGGAAGTGTTTTAAAACTTTCCTACCAAGGGAGAATAAAACTTTCACAGGAGAAAACGATGCATGTCTGAGCCCTAAACCCCTCGTCCCTGACCTCTCCTCCAGCCCAAACTGGTCTATAATCCATCCATCCATCCACCCACCCACCCACACTGTTCCCTGCCAGGCGTCCCTGCCCTCGGGAAGAACCACTCTGATGTGAGGTTGTCGCTGAGGGCAGAACAAAATCACCTGAGCTGCTTTCAGACACTCGGATGTCAGGCCGAACCCTGGGCTTGCTGAACCACAGCCGCCAGCAGCCCAAGCAGGGGTTTGTTTTAAAAGCTCCACAGATGATCTGATGGTTTAAAAACCCTTGAAGGCCTGGGGCTCAGACCTCTCGGCTAGATAGCTCAGGAGCCCACACAGGGCTGCTGTTCTCCCACCTCCAGGGGCTCCAAACTGTGACCCAGGAGGTGGGTTTTCTGTGGCATCGTTGCTTCTGGGCAGTGGGAGGAGACGTGTTCATTTGCTTCCAGCTCTAATAACCTGTGAGTCTGGGCCCCAAAGCTTGGCACCCATGACTATCTGCTCCCACCTCTTCTCCAGGATAACCCACTACCCTTCACCATGCCAAGCTGCTGGAACCAGGCCGATCACTCCATGAGTCCCAAGACATGCCACAGGTGTGCCACGCCTGTCTCCACACTTTTGCTCATGCTGATCCCCTGCCACAAAAGTCCTTTCTTCTCCTCTTACTTTAGTGTTAAGTCTCCCCCTACGTTCAAGACCTAGCTCAGGTTTCTATCTGCAAAGTCCTCCCAGCTCCCCATTTGTTGGTAACTATTGAAGGCCTATCTCCACCCTGGCACTGTGTGTAACCCTGCACGTGCCAAGTGTCATTAGTTCAAGGAATTTGCAGTCACAGCTGGCAGATGAGATGGGGCACAGGCACCTTTTTCTAGTACAGTAGTGACATCTATCTGGGCAAACAAATTAGCATCCCTATCTGGAATAACCACTCATCTCACCAAACAAGAAGTGCCCCTGCTGAGCGGTAGGGCTGGTCAACCTGACCCTTCTAAGGCCAGGTGCATGGCTCTTTCTGTGTGAGATACTGGGAGGGGATCAGGTTCATCGGCCCCCTTGTCTTTCGCACGGACCTCAGCCTGGTGCTCAGTGCAACAGATTAATGCAAAGACTGGAGATCTCAAAGAGAGATGATGAGATGTAAAGAGGTGTGGGCATGACAGTGAAGGTGGATGTGAGGTGGGAGCGGGCCCTGGCCTTGGAGGGCTTGCCGTCTCAAGGGAGGCAGTCACACAGGCGCCAAACTCAGGGAAAGAGGCCCAGTGGGCAGGAGGGGGGCCAGCAGGGTTGAAGCCCGGCTCAGTCACTCTTCCCACAATCCAGCATCTTCCAGCTCTTGGGCTTCTTTTTTCTAGAATCTACTCCAACCCAGCCCCTAGCCTGATCCCTCCGCAGACAGGTGTGCTGCAGTCCAGCTGAGTATAGCCTACCCTTGGCCGGTGGTGGCTTGGTCACAGGAAGGAGGTGAGCAGGTAGCATAGGCGGGCATCTCTGATACTCTGCAAAGGGTGCAGGGTAGGAACAGGGGCTCGATGTGCTAAGACACTATCCAAGTCTTCTAGCACCTGAGTCTCAGTGTCCTTATCTGTAAAATGGGAAGAACACCCCACACACAGGGTTATTATGAGAATTAAATAAGATAATGTACCAGCATAGCTCCTGGTACATTATGGATGTCCTATCTTTGTTTTTCTAACTTATTAAAAGTGTCACCAGGCTTCTCCAAGGCCCAGATGTTTCATGAGACCCTCTACTTCTGTGTCTGCTCTCAGCAGGCAGCCCGTCTAGATGACCTCTTCCTTCTTCATGGTTTTAAATGGCACCTGACGCTTACTAGGCAGCTCCCCTGGAAAGGCTCCCTTGACTGAGGGGCACTGGGGGGCTCCCTCAACACCAGTATAGACCTGTATGCAGCACCCCCATCTCCACCTGAGCTGTGCCACCTCCTCAAGGGCACAGACCAGGTCCCACCCATCTCACCATGATGCACTCACCTGGTCAGTGCTGCAACTATCAAAGCCCCCCGCCTCGTTTCCCATGAATTCCTAGTGCCTGCTGCCTCTTGCTTTCCTCTGCCCTTACACTCCCACAACCGGGCAGCCTCGCCAGTCTCCCATTCACATGGACATCCCTTGCTTCAAGCAGTTCATGAAGTTAGCAACTTCACTGGCAGTTGAGAGAGAGCACAGGTAAGGATCACATTTAGAAGTGTAAGGCCTTCCGCTGTCTCCTGGTTTTGTGTGTGTGTGTGTGCATGTGTGTGTTAGTTATCTATCGCAGGGTAGAAACCACTGGTTGATTATCCCCAGTCTCCATGGGTCAGCAGGCTGGGCAGGGCTCGGCTGGGTCCTCATTATCTCACAAGGTTGCAGTCAAGGTGTCAGCTGGGCTTCTTTCTCTGGAGGCTCAACCAGGGAAGAATCCACTTCGCAGCTCATTCAGGTTGTGGGCAGAAGTGATTTCCCTGTGGCTGTTTGTTTGAGGGCCCAATGGTTTAATGGCTGTCAGCTGGAGACCACCCTCAGGTCCTGGAGGCCGCCTGCAGCTCCCGCCTCCTGGCTGTCTCCACGGGGCAGTTCACAATGCAGCACTGTACCTCATCAAGATGATCATATCATATAATCACAGGAGTGACATCCCATCACCTTTGTCATGTTCTGTTAAAACAAGTCACAGGACTATCCAGGACATGGCTTATTGGGGTTGCCTTAGGGCAGTGGTCCCCAAGGCACCAGGGACTGGTTTCATGGGAGACAATTTTTCCACGGACCGGGTTGGGTGGGATGGTTTTGGTATGATTCAAGCGCATTACATTTATCGTGCAGTCAAAACCTCTCTGCTAGCCGGGCGCGGTGTCTCACGCCTGTAATCCTAGCACTCTGGGAGGCTGAGGTGGGAGGATCACTTGAGCTCAGGTGTTCGAGACCAACCTGAGCAAGAGCGAGACCCCCACCTCTAAAAAAAAAAAAAAAAAC
Source organism: Daubentonia madagascariensis (assembly GCA_023783475.1). Lineage (NCBI taxonomy): Eukaryota > Metazoa > Chordata > Mammalia > Primates > Daubentoniidae > Daubentonia > Daubentonia madagascariensis. The sequence continues at coordinate 5,950,313 of JAKFHU010001129.1, forward strand.
CTCTCTGCTGATGACAACCTGTATGTGCAGCCACTCCCCAGCACTAGCATCACCGCCTCAGCTCCACCTCAGATCTTCAGGCATTAAATTCTCATAAGGAGCGGGCAACCTAGATCCCTCTCATGCACAGTTTACAGTAGGGTTCGCGCTCCTATGAGAATCTAATGCCATTGCTGATCTGATAGGAGGTGGGGCTTATTGCAGTGATGCAAGTGATGGAGAGTGGCTGCAAACACAGATGAAGTGTCACTCACCCATCGTTCACCGCCTGCTGTGCGGCCCGGTTCCTAACAGGCCACAGACCAGTACCAGTCTGCAGCCCAGGGCTTGGGGACCACAGCCTTAGGGCATGTCCACCTCCTCCTTTCTACCTCTGCTCCCAGACCAGCCAGAAATCCTGTCCCTTTCGTTTCAGAGGTCACCCCCACTCATGTTCTGTCCCTGGAGTGGGGTGAGCTTGGGTGGGGCTGCTGCTCGGCTTCTGGTCCAAGTGGCTCATCAAGAAATTTTTTCTGAACAAGTACAGCTCCCTTAGCATAAAAAGAACTCTGAAGAATACAACTTTACCTCTGTCATCTGATTTCTCATTGCCTAATACAGGGTCTGGTACACAGTGGGTGCCTAATAAATGCTTATTATGTGAATAAAGAGCAGCGAGAGGAAAGTTGAAGCAGAGTTCAAGGACAGTCTCATGACCAACATTTGAACTGACTCTAGAGGAGAGTTAGGAGCTGTCTTTTAAAGATGTTTTTGTACTTTAAAAAATTAGGTAAGCCAATTACAAACATTTTGGATAACAGAAAAACATCCTCTCATTTCCTGCCCTAATTCTGTCACTGTTATTTTTTTTTTCTATAAATGTTTGTTCTTATCATTCTTAGTAGTGATACTAAGGTCCCCCAGGTCCAGGGTGTGGTCCTTGGCTGACCAGTTCAGAAGCTCAACCTGTCTGGGCCCCAGCATCCTCTGATGCAGGCAAGAGGTGACCAAATAAACCAAATGCCAATTTATTCATTCACAGAGATAAATACACTTGCCAAGGAGGACAGATGCACACAGCCTCTGGCCAGAGCATTTCTCCCTGTAGGCTTAGCACGTGGGGAACCCACTGGTTACATCTGTTTACTAGCAGGATCATTTAATTATTTAATTGTATAACCAGTGTAACTCTGGGTCTACCATTTTCAGTTCATTTTTCCCTCCCCCCAGCCTTATGATGCAGTACCATTATATGTGCATTTAATTTAAGTGAATGTGATTACATGTGCTCTGAAAAAGAGAGAAAATCATTTAAATGGGGCAGGAGATGCCCCTTCTAAGGGCCATGCCCTGAGCGAGTGCGCCATGGGAGAGCAAGGCCTGCCTTGCCCTTAGCCGGCCTTGGTGCCCACATGCCCCTCAAAGTGCGAGCACCTCCCTGCAGCCAGGGAGTCACTAGGGCATGAAGAGAGGTATGTCTTATAGATCATGGCCTCTAAGTGTATGCTGACTGCTTCATCCGCTGTTCACCTAAAGAAATGGCAACCCACTCCAAGTCTGGAAGAAAAACTGTCTTGAATGAGCTTATACAAAACTATACCTCCTGAACTCTATGGGCAACTTAAGGGATTTTCAAGAGCAAATTTAATTATACTTGGTTTTTGCTTCATTTACTGACTTGAAACTGAATATGCTGAGTGTGGCCGTACCCCTCTGTACAAGCAGAAAGCTCAGTGCCTTCCTCTTGAGGCCTTCACCCCATTGGCCAAGGTTGGCTTATTTCATTCAGTGGAAGTTTCTGGTGCCAAGTAGAGAGAACTGGAACATCTAATCCTGCCACCAGACCTGTTGCTCTGGTTCCTTCCACAGGGTGTTGCTGTTGAACACAGGTCCTGCATGGTCTGGTGGACATCTGTACACTGCCACTTGCAGGTGTGTATCCCTGCTCAGGCCACAGGGATGCCTCACTCTGGGCTCCTAAGTCACATCAAAGTGTTCAATCATTGTTCTTCAAAGCAGCCTCAGTTATGCCCTGAGATGAGCTCCCTGTGGGCTGAACCCCAACTCCCTTTTCCCTCCTGGTGGGTTCACCCTGAGGGCCTTTAGTGCCAACAGACCTTGGTTGGGGGACTCTAGTACTAGAGTACTAGACACTAACTTCAAATGACAGAGAGCCGGGGTTAGGGCCTTAGTTCTTTTCTCTCAGAAGGCCCCTGAGCCTCTCATGCAAATTGGTACACCTTTCCATAACTCTGCAGATCTTACATTCTCAAGGAGGGGAGCTTCCATCAACCCACAAAAGCCTCCCATCCCCTGGACAGTGTGTACCTTCTTACCTTACATTTTCTATTCAAAAGATTCTTCTGCAAGGGGTATTTTACTGTCTACCTATGAATATCGAAGCCTCAGACAAAATTTAGAAAATTCTGCCTCACATACACTGGCATAGGAATCAATAGTCTGATGGATGGGACCTGCCACAGTACCATCATGTGCCTGAATCAGGGCCCCTCTCCCACGGGTGGTGCCTGCATGGGTGGTGCCTGCATGGGTGCCGAGTGGTTTGCCACCCTCAGCTTTCTTCCCTGTGCTTCCACCATTGACTGACCCCAGGCTAATTATACCTTTATTTAGAAAAGTCAAGCCTTTAGGGCCTGGGAGCCTTCCTTTCCTATTCTCCCCTAGTAAGGCCACTTGTCACTACTCTGATCCCTCTTCCTTTTAATTTATAGTCTAACCCAAAAAGTATTGGCAACTTTCTGTTCCTTTAAGTTCTTGGAGCATACCTTTCTGTTATTTCCACAAAAATAAACCTGTAGCTTGATTTTTTTTGGTTTTCACTCAGCGTGATGCCATGAGAATTTCCATGCTGCACCCTCACCTTTGCAATCCTGTTTTGCTCTTCCAGTCGGGCCAGCGCAGAGTTTGCAAAGCTCTTTTCCTATCACTAGGCACTTGGGATACTGCTGGGTACACAGTTGGGGCATCCCTCTACCCCAGGAATCTGGACTCACCTCAAGTTCTGTTATGTATTACACTCTTAGCCTTAGCCATAAAATAGACACAATGCCATCTGCAAATTTACAAAGCAGGTGCCAGAAGGTGCTCTGTGTGTGTGTGTGTGGTGTGTGTGTGTGTGGCCTATCATGGCCCCACTGAGGCAGGAGTTTGCATCTAATCTTGAGAAGTCAATAGAGCCTTGTTTTCACACATCCCCAGACAAGAGCAACCCAAGGAACCAGGGATGGGTCAAACCAGCATCTGGATCCCGCTAGAGCCTCCAATTCTCCACTTGCTTTTTGCCAAACCCTTCTCTCCCCTCATTCTTCAACTTCTTAAACCAGGCATCGTTCAAGGAAAACTGAATCCATGTGTTTGTGATTTACTAATGTCACACACGGCAGTGTTGTGTAAGCTCCACATCACAGCAAAGAAATCCAAGTGTGCATGTGGGTCTGTGTGTGAATCTATGGTGTGTGTGTTGTATGGTATATGTATTGTTTTCCTTTCTATTTCTTGTAAGAATTTTAAACTGATTTTTCTTAGAATCAGGAAATCATGTTTGGCCAAAGAAACTCAACACTCCCTTCTCCCCCTTCCTGAGGAACTCTAGTTTGGCAGAAAACTCCCAAACACCCACGTTCTGACTTATTGGAGATGGTCCTGGGCCAAGCAGCTGTCAAAGTCTGGCGTGGGAGCCAGTGTGCAGGGGGCAGCTGCCCCGGGCTCCCCAGGACAGGCTGTGAGAGGGAGGCAGGCAGGAGGAGTGGGCAGCCAGGGGCCAAGTCGAGTGCAGTCTGTGCTCCTGGGCTCTGCCCTTCGAGTCATGGGGCAACCATTCTCAGCCACGTTCTGCTGAACCTTCCCATGGGAGCCCTGGGGTCTGTCTTTGGCCCTCTTGCCCAGTCAGCTGACTGCCTTACTCACCAAAAGGGGAGGTGTGGCCCAGCTGTGGGCTGCGGGTGGGGTCAGACCTTTGGCCTGGAGACTCCGAAGAACTCCCGGCTTCTACCGCCCGTCACAAATTTGTGTGCTCTTGGCCCTTCCAGTGAGAGAATCCCTGCTCGTCCCTCAAGGCGCCTTCCAGCAGTCCCCTCCTCTGGGAAGCCCAGCCTGGTCCCCAGATGTGCTACCCCCTGCTTCTGGCCTGTCCCAGTCACAGCTGTGATCTGGGCTCTGCTTGTAACCCACCTGACAGGCGTGCCAAGGAAGCCACTACTGATGGCGGGGACAACAGTCTGCAGTGCACAGCAGAGCGGCGGCCAGCCATAGAGATGCTCTAGCTCCCTTACACCCGACGTTCTTTGCCACGTGGGTGGGAAAGGGGTAGGGGTTCTGCTCCCATGGAGTTGGGACTTGGACCTGACCCTGATTCCACTGGGGAACGAAGGCCTCGTGGCGGGAAATGGTCAAGAAGGGCCGGAGGTTGGACCGTGAGCTCTCTGAGCGTTGCAGCTGCGGCTTCTCCAGCTTTTGCTCTTGATTTGGTTCAGGCTTATCATGTGCACAGGTTCCAGTGGAGAGCCCTCCTGGTGCCCGGGGGCCTAGGAAGGAGGGACCCTCAGAGGGCAGTAGGATGTGCCAGGCAGCAGTGTCCCATGGTGCCACACCAGTCTCTGTGCCCCTTCCTGTACCCTTCCCCCAGCCCCAAGCCCTGCACGCTCTACCACCTTCCCCCACGAATCCAAAGTGGGGCCAAACAGACTTGATCCATGTGGTTGCAGAGGGCAGGCTGGGCCCGGTGTGGGGAATTCTCTTCCCTGGAGGCGGATTTCATTCTGACACCGGGAAGGACTTCCTAATAACCATCTCCACCCACAGTGGAGGGGGCTGACTCAGAAGGTAGGCGTTCTCTGTCCTCTGAGGTGTGCGAGCAGAGGTGGCAGAGGAATCTCTGCCCTTGGGAGGGGGGTGCCAGGACCAGATGGCCCGGATCTTAGCTAAGTGGAAGTGAAGGTCCCTAAGTCCTCGCATCTTAGGAGGAGCTGGCTTGAGGGTGGGGCTGTGGCAGAGCCATCCAGGAAGCACAATTGGAGCTAATGTGGCATTTGCTGTCAGCTGCTGGGCCTGTCATCTGCTCAGGGGAAAGAAGCCAGCATGCTTGGATGGGCTGAGGGGACCCCAGTCACCCATGGATGCCCAGCTGCCCCCTTCCTGTGGCCTGTCAGGTGGCCTCCCTGCAGCTGTGTCCGAGGGCCAGCTTGGGAGAGCCTCTGGGGCTGGGTCAGCTGAGGTCAGGGCACAAGGACATGGCTGCAGAGCTCCGGACTCCCAGCTGTCTCCCAGGTCCTCCCAGGGCCAGGATGTTATGACCAGGGCTCGAGCCTACTTACTCACTGCGTGACTTTGGCAAGTTGCCTGCACACCTCCAGTGGCTGGGAGTTCACCACTTCTCAAGGTGGTTCCTTCCAGGGCAGGACAGCTCTGCTAGAACATTATTTCTGGTGCTGAGCTGAGAGCCCCATGTTTTTCCCAGCGTTCTCAGGTCTGCTGTGCTCCAGGCTCCCAGCACCTCCCCCTTGAGCAGCTCCCCCCAGGCCTGTGTGTCTGTCACCTGCCACCTACTCCAGCTGCCCTCCATGAGACTCACCCCTCCCCTGACCCTTTCCCAGCGGGTCTCAACGAGGCAAGTCTATGGCATCTTCAATGAGCCCCCAGGCTTCTGGAGCCACAGGCTGAGGACCCACCAGCCCTTTGGCAGCCACATGTCCCAAGTGACTCACCAAGCTGGCAGCAAACACAATCCCAAAGTCCCCTACCCACGTGCTGCTGCCACAGCTCAGCTCCCCCTCCCACCCCAGTGTTTGTGCTTTCCGAGCTGTTGAAGCCAAGTACGGCCCAACATGTGTCTGTGTTCAGTCTCATCGTGTCAGAATTGGCCCGTAGTCCCAGCCTGCCGGGGTCTGCTTAGATTCCCAGCTCCCTCATCCAGCACATTAGCTGTTCCTGCCGCCTCCTGTCCTCTGCAAATCTGATCCACATGCTGTCAGTGGCCTTGGCCAAGCCATTGATAAAAATGACCAGAAAGGAGAGGGCTGGAGGCAGATCCCTTAAGCACACCTCTAGAGACCCTGTCTACTACTGCCCGAGATAGTCGTTCGACCCCTTGTCCCTTCACCAAGCCCCCTCTGTTCTCAGATTTCTGGTGCCAACTATCTTGATATCACACAGACATACAGTGTCAGAGGCATTCCCCTAAACCTGGCAAGGGGACCAAAGCAGATCCAGGTGACTGGTTCTCAGGGAACCTACAATGGATGCTCAATCACCAGGGCTCACAAGTTGTCCTCTTAACAGTCTGGTCTAGAATGTCACCCTGATTTAACATCACACACATCATCAAACCTGCACCCAGGCCTATACCAGGCCCTGGATTCTGAGGGCCTAGAACTAAACCAGATTTAGCCCTACCCTGGAGGAGCTCCCAATCTGCTGGGGTAGGTAGTCCCAGAACAAATGATGACAACACAGAGGGAATACTAATAATTGAAATGTATTGTGGCCTAGCACAGTGGCTCACTCCTGCAATCCCAGCAATTTGGGAGGCTGAGGTGGGAGGATGGCTTGAGCCCAGGAGTTTGAGACCAGCCTTACAACATAGTGGCATACTGTCTCTACAGAAGATTAGCTGGGTGTGGTGGCACGTACCTGTAGTCCCAGCTACTTGAGAGGCTGAGGCAGGAGGATCACTTGAGCCCAGGAGTTTGAGGCTGCCCTGAGCTATGATTGTGCCACTGCACTCCAGCCTGGCGGACAGAGCGAGACCCTGTCTTGGAAAAAAAAAAAGAGAAATATATTGCATACTTATTTCATACTAGGCCCTAGTCTAAATGGGGACTAACCCTCGGGACAAACCATCATCATCCCCATTCATCTTTGGTGGAAATTAAGGCACACCAAGGCTCAATAACTTGCCCAAGGGCTCCCAGCTAGGGGGAGAAGCAGGCAGGAGCCTGCTAGCCCGGCCTGAGAGCTGAGTAGGACAGGAAGGGAGACGCAGGCAGCAGCGCAGGGGGCTGGGCTCCTCGGCATTCCATGCCTCACTCACTCACTCCCTGCCCGCCTGTCCTGTGCCAGATGCTGGTGGGGCCCTAGGGATTCAGGATGAGCCTACTGGCAGGGTGCCTTGTAACAAACTGGGAAGCACAGGGTGCCCTGGGGAAGTGGAGATGGCTGCAATCAGGGAAGGCTTCTCAGAGGCAGTGATGTCTAAGCTGAGTTCGGGAAAGGTGAGTGGAGATTTGCCAGGTTGGGGCGATTAGGCCCAGGGGGCGGGGGTGGGAGGGACAGAGATCCTGGATAGAGGTCCGGGCAGAAGGAACAACCAGTGTGAAGGTAGTTGAAGGAGCAGCAGGGAGACCACAGAGGCTGCAGCAGCGTGAACACGGAGGAGAGTAAGTCCCGCCCCTGCAGCAGACCCAAGGCCGGAGAAGGAGTTTGGACGGTGCCTGAGGGCAATAGGGAGGCCCCAGCAGTGGGGTCACCTGCGGCTCTCTGGGGATCTCTCTGCAGTGCGGTGGGCAGGGAGCTGTGGGCAGAGCCATAGGGCAGTTGCTTCCATCCCACCCACCTCTTTGTGACCAGCCCTTGGCAAGTGGCCGGGTGCCCAGGCCTCCCAGTGGGAGATGGGGTCAGGGCTCCCACCTCAGGGCTTGGTGTGACAATGAGGTGAGGGTCACTAAGTGGCCTTTTTCTCCCTCCATGAGAAGCCTGGCAGCCATTACCTCCCTTCCCCCACCCTGCAAGTGAAACAATTACCAGGTTGAAACAGGCTGGGCCCAGAGTGCAGTCCACTTCCCGCTGCCTCTGCAGGTTAATGTCTCTAATCACCGCAATCTCTTTATCCCAAATCCCTGAGCTCTGAGCGGTGGCCAGATGGCTTGCTGCAGAGCTGCAGGCCTCTGGGCTCCCGGAGGCTCTTCCCTGGGGCTCCCAAGGACCTCAGGGGCTCCCAGAAGCACCCAGCTTGGAGTGAGAGAGAGGAGGTTGCCTATTCTCCCCTCACCATAAATCATAGACCCAGAGGAGTGTCTGAAGTCGTCTTCATGGAACCTCCCACTCTATCTGGAAGTCTCCACCTAGCACCACAACAGGTGGCCATCCAGGCTCCACTTGGGTGCCTCCAAAGATGGGAAGCTCCCCACCACAGATGCGAGGGCTGTAGCCATGGGCAGGTCAGGAACTCTAAGAGTTGAACTGAAAAGTCATTATTATATGGACTGGATCACCTTAAACATCATGGGCCAGGAGTGGTGGTTCACACCTGTAATCCTGGTACTTTGGGAGGCTGAGGCAGGAGGATCACTTGAGGCTAGGAGTTTGAGACCAGCCTGGGCAGCATAGCGAGACCCTGTCTCTACCAGAAAAAAAAAAAGATCATGGTCAGCCCAAACCAGAAGATGCTTTTTTCCCCACAGTAGTTAAACCAGGTCTGCACCACTGAGAGGCACGGTGGGAGAGGGGGAACCCCACAGGGTCCTGAATCAGAAATCCCTGTTTCAATCTTGATGCTGCATTTTACCAGCTGGTGGCTTAGCCAATTATCTCTTCCTTCCTGAGCTTTATTTTCTTTGTGTGTGACTCAGAACTGGGCTGTGCCATGCAATAACCACTAGTCATTAGTGGCAATTGGGCACTTGAAATGTGGTTAGTGCAATTGAGAAACTGAACTTTTAATTTTATTTAATTACTTTAAATTAAAATTTAAAACCTGAAGCAGTACAAAAGTTTTTATACTGCTTACCCATTGAAGTGATAATTTTTGGATACACTAGGTTAAATAAAGTATTATTAAACTTAATTTCACCAGAAAATGAATTTCACCTGTTTGTTTTTTGTTTTCTTTTTACTTTTTTAATGTGACTTCTAAAAAATTTAAATTACAAATGTGGCTCAAATTATAATTCCATAGGGCAACTCTGACTTAGAAGGTTGTTTAAGGAGCCAGTGGAGTGGATGTTCAGGTGTTTGGGGAACAGTAAAGCTGCAGACAGATGATGGTTTCTGTGGCTGCTGGACCTTGAGGCACTGTGTTTTCTATCACACAAGAAGATATGCTCATTCTAGGAAGAATAGAGAATGTGAAGAAATGTTAAAAACAATACAAAATTACCTATAATCCCACCACCCAAAGACACCTACTGTTAAACTTTCTAGAGTGTGTTTTTTTCTGTGCATGTCCGTGTGACCCAACGCTCCCCTCATCACCCTGCCCCAGCTCGTAGGTTCTCAGAAAAGTCACTTTAACTGCTTGGCCCTAAAGTCTTAGGCCTCGAGGAGCCCACACCCGGAGCAACCCCCAAAAGGCCGAACGTCAGGATGTCACCTCCTTTCCTGTGACTGTGAGTTCTGGGAAAGATATGGGTCGCACACAGAATCCACGCCCTCCCCGTGCTTGGCTCCCATTCTTCTTGCCTCCACTATCACCTGCGGTGGCCTGGCACTGCTGCCACCAGCCTGGGGGGCCAGCCTGTCGCCAGCAGCTCCTTCCCCACCTGCAGAACAGAACTTGGGTCCCAAGTGATGAGATGCTCTCCATTTTATCCATCAGCTCTCCTGTCCAGAGCCAGTGGGCGCCCCTGGGGCTGGGTCGGGGTCCCCTCCCGCTCTGTCTAGAAACTGCACTCCCTCCCTCCCACATCTGGGTCTGTCCCTGAGTTGGCACCACCCCGTGTGAGGCCTCTTCTTCCCCAGAGGGCCTCCCGAGGGGCCTTTTATCCTTTTCTGAAATGCAGTTTTCATCTCCACCGCTCTCCCGCACAATCCCTCACACACGTGTGCACATCTTGACCGCACATTGGGGGCGGGACGTGCAGAGCTACAAAGGATCCGGTAACTCACCTTTTCCACTTAGCATTAAATTAGGAACATCTTTCCAGGACGCTCCCACTTCTAATGGCTGCTATGCCGTACCGTTTAATCTAATCTGCACCAGTGATTTCTTAAGTCAGTCCCAGGCTTTTGCCCCTACAAATACCACTTCAGTGACCCTCCTGGTACACGGTTCATCTTTTTTTTTTCTTTTAAAGACAGAGTCTCGCTCTGTCGCCCCAGCTAGAGTGCAGTGGCGTCATCATAGCTCACTGCAGCCTCAAACTCCTGGGCTCAAGCGATCCTCCTGCCTCAGCCTCCTGAGTAGCTGGAACTACAGGTGTGTCCAGCTAATTTTTCTATTTTTTGTAGAGATGGGGTCTTGCTCTTGCTCAGGCTGGTGTCGAACTCCTGACCTCACGCAATCCGTCCTCCTCGGCCTCCCAGAGTGCCAGGATTACAGGCGTGAGCCCCTGCGCCCGGCCACGGTTTACTTTGCTATTCTCAAATGTGAGGAACTCTTAGTTCTCCCTTCTCAGACACCCGGCGAATTCTGCTGGATGAGTCGTGCTGAAGCACCGCCAGGCCCCTCAGTGGCTCCCCAGTCCCCTGGCCTAAGCGCAGGCTATCTTCTCTGTGCCATCTATTGCTGTTCCTCACACATGACCTGAGCCCCCACCACCCCGAACAGCACAGTATCCCCAATCTTCCCAGCCTCCCTGCTGCCTTCTGCTGTCCTACTGCCTGGCACATCTGCTCCAACTCCAAATCCTCCTCAGCTTCCAAGAACCAGCTCAAACACCACCTCCTCCAGGAAGCCCTTCCTGACTCTCCTAGCTAGAAGTCATTCCCCCTTCTCTGAATAAAGACAGCACTTCCTTGTCCCCGTCTTGCAGTACTGATGCATCCACCTTGTCCAGTGGTTAGCTGAGTGCACTCTGTCCCAGAGTCCTTGTCTGCCTCCCTCGCCACCCCCTGCCAGCCTAGGAGCTCCTTGAGGCCAGGGACAGGTTCTGGTTTCTTTCTGTGGACACAGGGCCTGGCTTGGGGTGGGCGTGTGCTAAAAGTTTGAATGAACACACGAATGGAAGAGGACAGGCCTGGAGTCACGGCCTGTGTTCTGCTCCGGCTGGGCACCAGGGTCCTGTGAGACCTCGGGCAGGTCTTCCTCTCAGAGCATGGCTTCCCTGTGGCCTGAGGCAGTTGGATTTGACAGAAGGGATTCTGTAGTGGTGGGAGGACTGTTTGGCCCTGGCTGGGGGATAATCTCTCCCATGTAATGGCCTCAGGGCGACCCCTCATTTCCTCTGGCTGCACAATCCCATTATTAGCCTGCCGGGATTTCTGTCTGAGACCCATCCTAAGCCCATCACTAACATATGGCACCCTGGCAGATGAGATTGAGCACAGATTATGAACACTGACTCATCCATTCATTCATTCATTCACTGCTTCACTCAGTAATCTGCCATCAAGCCGTGCCCTGGGCTGGGCCTGTGCCTGCCTCTGTGGGCCCAGTGTTGAATCAGACCCCAGGTCAACCCTGGAGGCCCTTCCAGTAAACAGTCAGCAATTCAGGGAGGTGGGGGCTAGGACAGAAGGAAGCACAGGGACTGTGGGAGCCCAGAGACTGGGCCTTCACTCAGCCTGCTGGTCAGGGAAGGCTTCCCGGAGGAGGGGACCCTTAAACTGGGTCTCAATGGAGGTTAGCCATTGCTACAGCGGGAAGAGCAGGGCACACACAGGTGGCAGTGCCTCCCTGGGGAGGGGAGGAGGGTTGCTGGGCTCAGCCCCGTGCTGCACACTGCTGTGTGGAGTCTAATGATAAGAGGAGCATGGATGAGGGATTATCTGCTCTTGTTTACATGATTATAGCCAGACAAATACTTCCTTTATCTGAAAGAATGAAAGGGCTTTGGGGAAAAATCCTTTTGGCAGCAAAGCAGAGCACAAGCATTTTCTTAATTAATCTCTCTCTCACCCCCCACTCCCCCTACACCCTCACACCCCCACACCCCCATACCCCCGCCCCTCCAACCCCACAAGGGCCATAGGAACAGCAGCAGCTCTGGGCTCTGGGGCTGGCCTGCTCTGGTGGGCAGAGAGCCCAGGTCAGCATGGCCAGAGGTGGGGAGGAGCCGAGAGGAGAGAGACCCACAGGCCCCCTCGGCGCAGCTCCTGCGAGGGCAAGTCTGGGCCCAGGCGCTAACCTGAGAAAGCCCCAGGGTGGCACCTCTCAGGGAGAGGCACCTCTCATGGCCCCATTTTAGGGGGATGGGAATATTGGGACCCAAAGATGGGGGAGTCACTGGCTTGCCTGAGGTCACACAGCTAGTTGGCAGACCTGGAGCTAGGACCTGGGTCACCAACTCCAGCCCAGCACTCAGTTCATTCAGGGAGCCCGCATGAGCTCAGTGTCAGCTCATGCTGGGCTCTGGGGACCCACAGGGAAGTCAGCCCTGTCCCTCCTCTCACAGGCCCTCAGTCCAGTGAGAGAGACAGACAAGCAAACAGTCAGTGACAACCAGGGCCATGACAGAGGCGGCCAGGGGCCGGGGGAGCCTCAAAATGGGCTCCTAACTCTGGGGGAGAGACAGGTAGACCAGAGAGGTGACCCTGAGCTAGGTCTTACTTGGGGGTAGGAGTCAGGCAAGTGAAGGATGTGTCTAAGGCACCTGCACAGGCAAAGGCTCAAGGTGTGAAAATGCTTGGCCTGTGACGCTGGGCACGAGGGAGAGGGAAGAGCAGAGAGGCTGGAAGGAGCCACAGGACTAGGCTGCTGGGAGAAGGGACTCCCTGGGGCACTATGAGGGTGTGGGCATGGCTGGAGGGGGCCAGAGTGGGCAGGCCTGGTTCCTGGCCAGGCCCCAGCCTCACCCACCCTCAGACGCTGACCCACCCGCTCTCACAGCTTGATGTCCGGCCTCGCCTCCCTGGATGCCAAGACCTCCAGCCGCCTGGGCATCCTCACTGTGGCGTACTACCTGTGGACCACCTTCGTGGCTGTCATCGTGGGCATCATCATGGTCTCCATCATCCACCCGGGTGGTGCGGCTCAGAAAGAGACGACAGGGCAGAGCGGGAAGCCCATCATGAGCTCTGCCGATGCCCTGCTGGACCTCATCAGGTAACTCGCCCCCGACACGCTGCTTGGGAAGGTCCTGCCTGGCTGGGGCGCAGGCTCCACAGGCCCAGCCCTGCCCTGCCAAGGCCCCCAGAGCCACACACAAAGGGGCGCAGAGACCACGATTGCCCTGTGGAGGGGGGCTGCACATGTCTGCTCCCACAGCCCCTGGGCTTCCTGCTGGGCTCACGCTGCATCTTCTGCCCCACCAGGCTGGGAGCACCTCAAGGGCAGGTCTGCTCTGCAGCCAAGGAGCAGACCCTCTGGGCACCTTTGCAGACTGCTGGCTCTGTGGGCTGCTTGTGCATGCCCAGCCTGTAAGGCGGGAGGCCAGCAGTTATGGGTCCCTCCCTTTCATCATTGGTCCCCTTTTCCCAGATGAGAAAATGGGGGTCAAAGAGGTGACGTGACTTTTTAAGGGTCATCCAGTAGGTACGTGGTGGAGCCAGGATTCAACCCACACCTGTCTGATTCCAAGGACAGTGCTCTTACCCTAGGGTGCCACGCCTTAGCCACAGCAGCTCTGCTGACCGCATTTCTCTCTCGATCCTGAGTGCCCCCCCCAAGGAAAGTGCTGCAGACCCAGCGACAGAACCACCTGGGACTCCCTTTCCCAAGCCTCCCTCCAGGCTGCCCCCTCCTCTCCCTCAGGCATCCACTCCCTCTCCAGTGCCTGCTCTGTGCCAGGCCTTGGGCTGGAGGAGCAGTCAGAGTCTCCCAGGAGAGAAGGACCACAACAGCCAGCGACAACGTGGGGAGGCAGAGGCTGTGGGTGGGGGCAAGGTCAAGGGTGGCACAGCAGCAAAGCCACCTCTGTAGTCTAAGGGACTGCACGGAGGGAGGCAGGGAGGGCATGGTCGGGGAAGGCACGAGCTCTGCGAAGGTACCGAACTGGGAGGGCATGGTGTGGGAGAGTCACAGCTTACTCCACGTGACTAGAGCGGAGGGGTGAGAGGCGGTTGGAAACTGATGCTGGAGAATTCGGTTGGGGCCAGACCGTGCAGGGCATTATGAACCAGGCTGAAAGTTTTGTCCTAAAGGCCACACAATATGTGTTTTAAACAGAGATGTGGCATGATCCAAATCAGAAGGCCCACTCTGGCCACCGGAGTGGCCGTGATGGGGGTTGGTAAGGGCAGAGCCAGGGCGGGGCCAGGGTGGTAGCCTGGGGAGGGGGCAGGCTGCCCTGGAGGGCGCATCGGCAGGAGGCAGGTGAGATGCAGGTGAGGGTGATGGAGGTGGGCGCTGACTGCCCGACATGCAGGTTTCTGGCCTGAGCATCTGAGTGGGTAGTGATGTCGTCACTGAGCCACGGGATGGCCCCAGAGCAGGTACGGATGTCCTGGGGAAGATGTCAGCTGATGGTTGGCCAGTGGAGATGGAGGTGCGGAAGTCACCAGGTAGAGGTGTTAGGTGCGACCCTGGGGCAGAAGGGCTCCCCATCAGACAGGCTCTGTGGGCTCCTCTAGGCCCTGGCACTTTCTAGCCAATTGCAGATATGAGAAGTCCAGTCCCGTCTAACATTACAACTGCACACTCATCCGATTTCAAACAGACCCCGTCCTAGCCTTTTGGATCTGACTCAGACTTGGGACACTGCAGTGGGAGGAGGGTCGTGATGAGTTTGCTTCTCTCCTTCTTGCTCTGCCTGCTCCCTGCTGAGAGTGGTGAGGGGTGGGCTAGGAACGTCCTCCTAGCCCGGGGACCGGGTGAGCTGGGGCAGGTTCTCCCTGGTTGTGTTCCTTCAGGGGTACTTTCATGGGTAATTTGGAACCCCTCCTATCTCTGGTATCTCTCAGCTGCTGTCCCCATGACTCGGGTGATCCCCATTCCATCTGGCTGCCTGACCTCTGGCCACTCCTCTGATGGGTGACCCTCCTGGGCAGGAGCCCTTCTTCGAGGTCCAAATCTGGCCCATTGGAAGCATACATATCCTTGCTGGAAGTGTAGGCCTTTCCCACGGCCTTTGGACATGAGTCAGGCACCAGCCCCTACATTCCTCAAGTCCTAGCAGACACAAGCCAAGGCCTCTGAGTAGTTCTCTTGGCTTAAAGTTAGGAAGAAGCATGAAGCATTCCTTTCCTCCCCCATGGGGATAGATGCCCAGCACTCAGCATCTCTCCATCTCTCTGAAGAAACTCTCACTCTCTGTATCAGTTAGTTACTGCTGTGTAACATACCAACCCACTATGGGCTTAAAATGACAATCACAAGTCTAGAGGTCAGCTGGAAGCTTCTGCTGATCTGGACTGAATTCACGCATGTGTCTCTAGGCAGCTGGTGGCTCAACTGGGAAACAGTTGGTCTGGGTTGTCTTGGCTGAGATGATTCGGCTGTGCTCCTGGTGATCTTTACATACCCCGGCAGGCCAACCTGGATTTATTTCTTGGTGGTGACAGGACTCCAGGAGAGAGCTAGCCTGAGCATTTTCTTATGATGGAGGTAGAAGAGAAAGAGAGGAAATAAAAATGTGCATGTGTTTTTTTTCAAGCCTCTGCTTTGGGCAAGTCCTCTAACATCCTCTTGGCCAAAGCAAGTCATGTGGCCAAGCCCAGACTCAGGGTGGGAGGGGACCACAATGTCATAAGGCAAAGGGAGTTCAGTAATTGGGGCCATCAGTGCAGTCAATCTGCCATTCTTCCCGTTTCTCCAGGAAAATCTCCAGCTCCTCTTTTATCCTTTGAAGTGTGTGCTGAACTCAGGATCACAAAAAACGCTAGTGGTTTTGTTCGTACTGTATGGTTCTCACTTGTAGGGTCTAGAGCCAGAGAGAGAGCCAGGCAGGGCCTGTTCGTGTGCACGCACTAGACTGGTGATTCCTCATCCCACACCAGCGCTTTGGGCACCTTCTGGACTCTGGCACTCCCCAGTTGTTTTTCCAGCCTGGAAACCCCTCACCTGAGCTCCAGACCCTCACTGAGAGTGTCTAGGGCACCTCAGAATTAACACATCCACGCTGGACTCTTGACTGTCCCCATAACTCTGCCCTTTCCTCAGTCCTGCCACCTTGGCCGCCACCTCTCATTCGCTCACATGCTGCGTCCAATTCCTCAGCAAATTTTGTCAGCTCTGCCTTGAAACCCACATCCCAAACCACAGCCCTTCTGTCCCTCTGCCACTCCCGCCATCGCCGCCCACTCCGGTGTCCAGCCTGGCCACCGCTTTCTCCCGGCTTCCTACGGTCTGTTCTCAGCCCTGCAGCCAGAGAGCTCCTTCCCAAAACCTGCTCATAACCCAGCACATTCGACAAGATCGTAATCTGCACCATGGCCCCCAGCACACACGTCGCCTCAGACCTCCGCCCCGATCCCCCCCTTCCTGCCCCCGCTCCTGCCACGCTGGCCCCGCCACTCTGACCGTCCGGGTGTCACTGCTGCCTCTTTGGATGGCCCTTCCTGCAGAGAGGGCACGGCTCCTCCCCTCATTCCTGGGTGTCACCTCCTCAGAGGGGCCTCCCAGGCCCTGTCACTCTCTCTGTTACCTTCTCGCTTCACTTTTCCTATTAACCTTCATCACGATCCAACATTATCTCATCTATGTGCTTCTTTATTTCTTTTTCTGTCACCTCCACTGGAATATAACATGCCTGGTGAGGGCCAGATCTTTAAAAATTTGTTCCCTGCTGTACCCTGGAGCCTAGAACAGCAGCGGGCACACAGTGGGTGCTCCGTGTTGCTGAATGCACACGTGGGCACGGGCTCATCAGTGGAGTTGGCGTCTGAAGCCCCTGGGGGAGCTGGAACGGCCCAGGGAAAGTGTGCCGAGCAGCAGGTCCCCAGCCACCCAGGAGGCTGCACAGAGCCCACGCAGCCCAGCAAGCAGCGGGCAGGAGGAGCTCTAGAGAGCGGGTGTCCTGGAAGCTTCATTTCTAAGATCCATTCGTTTTAGGATTTGGTGACTATGAGTCATCATTTCTTGGAGTCTGTGATTGAGAACAGCTTTTCACGTGGTGGAAGGAGTTGGTACTGCTGCCCTCCCCACCACAGCCTCCCCTGCTCAGGGGCAGCAGGGCTCCGGATTGGACACATGTGTCAGAGTCAAATGTTCCAGAGCATTCCCTGCTCTCCATTGCTTTTCACGTGGTGAAAATTGATCCTTCTGCTTTGAGGCTCCCTCCCACCCTGCACTCCACCCTGAGGCAAGCTGTTCTGCAAAGCTGGGTGGTTGGGCATCGCTGTCACCATTTCTTGGTCAGAGAGTGGGGCTGCCAGGAGAGAGCATGTGCTTCCTGGGCCAAGGTCCAGGACCTAGGAGACCTGTGGTCTCATCTCCGTGCTGCCAATAGTAAGTCACTGTGTGATCCGGGACAGGCCAATTCCTCTCTGCAGGCTTCAGTTTCCCCAGTGATTTTCAAGTTTCCTTCTAGCTCTGTGGTTCTGAAACACAAAAGCCTATGAGCCAGTGGGGAGGCTGCAGGGTGTGAGCAGAAGCTTCTGCAGGCAGGTTCTGGGAGCTGAGGTTGGGAGGACAGGGCAGGGCAGGGCGGACCATGAAGGCCAGGTTGGGGGTTTAGCTGTGAGGCTTTAGAGATGGGAAGCTGGTGGGTTTGGGAAGAAGGAGTTGGAGCGGGCTGGAATGGACAGGATGTGCCTGGAGGTATGGGATGCCCTGGGAGGGGTGTAGTCACTTCCATTCTATTCAGCCCCCCTCTATTAAGCACCTGCTCTGGGCAAAGACATTGTGCTGAGAGGGGGGTAGCAAATACAAGTCCCTGCACTAGGGCTGTCCACCCTCTCAGGACAGACGGATGAGCAGATACACTGGATGACCACTCCTGATGCTCTGAGAGGCTGTGCAGAAGATGGCGATGCTGGCAGTGAGGGTACCAGGGGCCTCCCTACCCTCACTCTGGCCCAGAGCAGGCGCCTGTCAAATGTCGGTGACTAGACGAGAACACGGATGACCAGGCAGGGAACGGGGAACTCAGGCAGGTGTGGCAAATGAAAAGTCAGAGCATCGTGGGGGCTGACTGCACAGGGGCATGAGGCCCCACCACACACCTCAGGTGCAAAGATATGTGTCCATGCCTCAAAGATGATCCAGAGGAACACAACATGCCATGTCCCCGGATGACCCGTCAAGACACGAATTCATTTCCTAGGGCTCCAAGTGGGGGCTCCAGAACATTGACGTCTGCTCATTGTGCAGACTCACAAAATAAAAACTCAAGCAGAACAATAATGAGAGCTGGCCCCTTCTCTTTTTTTCCAATCTTATTAAAACACCACAGAGATTAAGTAATGACTTGGCGGTGTTTATAGCTCCCAGTTACCCTCTAAGGGACTGGACGAAGCTCTCAGGAGCTGTGCTTGAGAAGAACAATCACCACCTTTGGGGCCTGGGCCAGGGACAGGGGATCAGGGGTGTGTTTGGAGCCAGCCCAGTGAGAACTTACAAACAGTAGGTGAGGAGGGAGCGGAGAGGTGGATTTTGGCCCCGCCCAGAGAAATGTGCAGGGAGGTCCAGGGCAGAGCGTGTGGGTATTTGGGAGGCAAAGCTATTAATATTTCCAGGCACATTCTATGTTTTATGTAGCTGTCACCAGGAGCACAGGCCTCATGGGACAAGCAGGAAGCTTCCTATGGCAGTCCAAAGCCAAAAGAAAATGTACAGTTTCCCATTTAATAATCAAAAATATAATTCTTGGTTAAAATCTGCAGGATAAGTTCAGTGATTTTTAGTATGAGCACACATAGTAAGGAATTGCTTTTGGCTACTGGTTAAGAAAAACCTGAAATAGCAGAGGCTTAAGTAAGGTAAAGGCTTGCATTTTCTCCTGACTAGGCAGACCAGAGGCGGGCAGCTCGTGGCACCAGGTTCCATGCTCTGTCCACCTGGGTGCTCTGCCATGCTGAGCACCTGGCTTTTATCATCAGTGTGTCCTGTGGTCCAGGGAAGTTGCTCATGTTCTAGCTGTTATGTCCATGTTCCAGGCAGAGAAAAGAAAATCAGAGGAAAGGACCAAAGGGACCTCTCTGCACCACTTCTAGAGTTTTCCAGGAAGTACCACACAGTGACTTCCACTCACATCTCAGTGGAATCAGGGTTTGACGGCAGGACCCTGCTGGTCCCGAAACATGACAGGGCTTCGTTAAGGAAGGAAGGAGGAGAGAATGGAGACTAGGTAGGCAACTAGCCGCCCCTGCCACAGCCCATATTTTAAATTATTCTAATTTTAAAGGAAGTTGTAAAGAAATGTACATACTAGGTATAGGTTCCATTTGGTTTCTTATAACCTTTCAAAAATTCTTAGTTTTTGCTCAGGCTAAAGCAGACTTCCCTCTAAGTTTCATTAGAAAACAACCTTGCAAGTCACTTGAGCCTCCTGGGGCTGTACCCAGGAGAGATTTTCAAACATTTAACGATTGGGGCAGCATGGGCACCCCTGACCCCCACTCTGGTCATAGATGCCCAGGGCAGGTGGACCGCTGCTCCCTGGCCGGCTGTGTGCCGCATGCCCCCAGCACATCCCAGCACTGACTCTTGCGCTGGTGCTTTGGGTCTGCTTGATGTCAGGAGTCCTTGCAAGCAGCTACCATTCTGGTGACAGAAATCTGCTTATAACTCATTGAAAAAAGTCTTGTTTAAGCTTCTGTGATCCAGCTCCAGAGCTCTGCTTCTCTCTCTTGTGACAAAGCTGAAATTAGTAGAAAGAGAGTAAATTATGGTTGGGTCACAACATACCCGTGACCGTTCTTGCTGCTTTTCTGCCTCGATAGCTCATTCTCAAACCTCTTCCTCCCGCCATATGTTTACGGCGAACCTATATTGTAGCAGCAGTGAAAAAAATGACAGTTTCTGCTTCCAATAATGGCTGCTGGGGTGTAAAGTTAAGAAACGATGCACACTCATATGCACATATATAACTCCGGGCATGTGTGAGCTGAACCTTGAAAGAGAAGAGATTTGCCAAGAACAAGAGCGAGTGGGTGGGTGGTGCAGGGGGAGGAGCAGCCGAGCGCGAGCACACACCTGTTCCAGGAAGAGCGAGTACACGAACAAACGTCTGTGTTAGCATCTCAGATGCAGTATCGATTCCTAGAAGCGGATTGTAAAGACAGAGCTAGCAATGTGTTTGAGACTCTCGACATGAATTGCTAAATTGCTTTGGAGGAAGTTTGCTGTCAGAACCATGTGAGGGTGCCCATCGCACCAAACCTCCCCAGCACTGTGTACTGTCATTTAAAAAAATACTTTGTCAGTTTGATAAGTGAAAATATCTTTACTATATTGATGACACTGAACATTTTTTTAAAAGCTTTTTTGGCCATTTACCTTTCTTCTTTTGTGAAGTAAATTGTCTGTCATATCTTTTGATCATTTTCCTATTGGGGTATTAGTGTTTTTGTGGTCTATTTGTTTATGTAGCAAATATTTACTGAGTGCCTGATGTGTGCCAGGAGCTCCCTCAGGTGCTGAGGACATAGCGGGAAACAAAACGGAGGTCTCCGCCCTCCAGAGAGCTGATACTCCAGGGAGAGGAGACATCTCCGAACACAGAAGCAAGGACAAGATTTGTAAAAGCTCTTTATAGATTCAGGATGATAGCACTTGGTCCCATATCTCCCCAGTTTGTCATTTGCTTTATAATTTTATTTGTATTTTAATCTGCCTTGGGAGCTTCTTATTTTTCTAGCTTTTCATTTTGGCATAATTTTAGGTTTACAGAAAAATTGCAGATGGTACAGGAAGACCCCATACACTCTTCACCCAGCTTCCCCTAATGTTAGCATCTTACATGACTGTGGTACATTTGTCAAAACTAAGAAATTAAATTGGTACAACACTATTAACTAAATTACAGACCTTATTTGGATTTCACCACTTTTCCCACTAATGTTCTTTTTTTTATGTACCAGGATACAATCTACAATGCCACGTTGCACTTAGGAATTTTTAAATTTTCATGTAGTAAAATCTATTGATTTATTGCTCATTTTTTTCTTAGAAAGTCCTTTCATATTCTGAGAGCTGATAAAATATCAACTTATATTTCTTCTAGCTCTTTATGGTTTCATTTTTTAAAGAATTATTTCTTTAAACCATCTGGAATTTATTTTTGTGTAAGGTGTTAAATAAGGATCTAACATTTATTTTTCCAAATAGTTGGCTGGCTATACAGTATTCTATAATTAATCCTTCCTTTCCTCACTGATTTGTGAAGCAACTTTTGTCGAATATGAAATACTTAGGTGTACTAGGTTTGTTTCTAGGCTACAGGTTCTGTTACATTAATTACGCCATTGACATCTGGATCAGTATCACACTGTTTTGACAGTTACATCTTTACAATATGTTTTCATATCTGGTAAGATAAGACCCCTCCACCTTTAGCTTTATAATAAAATATTAATAAGAATAGTGATCCCACTTATGTACCAGGTCCTGTGTTGAGCTCCCCAGATAGGATATGAACAACCAAGCCTCACCTTCAAGGAGACCACTACCTTGGGGAGGTGGACAGGTCAGCCAGTGACTGCACTGCAGCCTGGTGGGGTGGAGGTGACCCACACACACAGGGAGCATGGAGCCTGCCTGGGGCAGTCGGAGAGGGCTGGGTAGAGGAAATGGTGCTTGACCCGTGACTGATTCGAGCAGGAGTTAGCCAGACAGGGAAGCAGGCAGGGCGTTCCAGGCAGAGGGAACAGTGTGGACAAAGGCCTGGTGCTGGAAACACACACACAGCATATTTAGGGCGCTGTAAGTGCTGGGGGTGGGGGCCGGGGTGTAGACATGAGACTGCAGAGGGAGGGGGCTGGCTCAAGGGAGGCCTCAACTGCTGAGGGAGATATTCAGATGACCCCAAGTACCCAAGCCTCAGGACTCTGCTGTCCTGGGCTCTGGAATTCTTCAACTACTGGCTCTCTTCCCAGGAACATGTTCCCAGCCAACCTGGTGGAAGCCACATTCAAACAGGTGAGTGGGTCCCTGGGCAAGGGGGGGAAGGGATGGCCGATAGGAGGCTCAAGCGGGCAGGACCAGTGGCCTGGCTGGAAAGTGACAGGTTTGCCCAGCCCATCTCCCTCTCTCCTGGGGGTGGATTGCTAGAGGGGAGGGGAGATGGGGGGACCTAGATCCTTAGAGCCTCTCATGGCCATACCCCTGTCTTGGGTTCAGCTTTTCATGAAGTACAGGGGTGGAGGGAAGCCTCTGTCGTGTGCCTGCTCTGCTGTAGGCTCCATGCGGTGCTCACACATACACCTTCTCCCTCATCCTCACAGTGACCCTGTGCTGAGGTAGGATCAGCCCCATTTCCTGGATGAGGAAACTGAGGCTCAGAAGGATTAAATGACTTGCCCAAGGTTATACCTGTAAATGACAAAGCCAGCAGGTAAACCCAGGCTTGTCTGGCTTCTAAGCCTATTTTCTCTTTCTTTTTAAAATAATCCTTTGTCCCCCTAA
This sequence comes from Daubentonia madagascariensis, assembly GCA_023783475.1. Taxonomy (NCBI): domain Eukaryota; kingdom Metazoa; phylum Chordata; class Mammalia; order Primates; family Daubentoniidae; genus Daubentonia; species Daubentonia madagascariensis. The sequence continues at coordinate 5,972,628 of JAKFHU010001129.1, forward strand.
TAAGAATAGTAATAATGTTCACTGTAGAAAATTAGGAAAACACCAAAAAGTATAAAGTAGAAAATAAAAATCACCTCCAGTTCCAGTACCTAGCAATGGTGGTAGCAGATGGTATGTTTCTAGTCTTTTTTCCTCTGCATTAAATATATTTTTAAAAATAATATTAGAATCATAGTGCACATACAGTTTGCATCTTGCTTTTTTTTCACTTCCATTATACATTATATCATGAGCATTTTCCCTGGTTATGAAATGTTTCTTAAAAGTACAATATTTAGTGGTGATGTACTAGCCTGTCATAAGGCTGGACAATAATTTATCTACCCATTCCCCCTTTCAGTGGTCTTTTAGGATGTTTTCAAACTTTGTTTGTTTGTTTGTTTGTTTGTTTTGAGACAGAATCTTGCTCTGTCACCCAGGCTGAAGTGCAGTGGTGTGATCATAGCTCATTGCAGCCTCAAACTCATGGCCTCAAGCGAGCCTCCTGCCTCAGCCTCCCAAAGTGCTGGGACTACAGACATGAGCCACTGTGCCTGGCTAAAGTTTTGCCTTTTTAGACATTGTGGTAAACATCCTTATACATCAGTCTTTGTCTGCACTTCTAATAACCTACAATTATTTTTCCCCTTCTATAATGTTGGCTAGTTGGTTGACTCAATCCAGCAGGCATTTCCTGAACCCTTCCCTGTGCCGGGCCCTGTGTTGAGCCTGGGGACACAAAGGAAATGGCTGAGAATTGGAAAGGAGGCTTCATAATAAGAAGCTGTGAAAGCTTTTGCAAATCACTGCATCTCTCCTAACATCTTGGGTCTAAACCTATGAAATGAGCCAGACTGTGAAGGGCCCTGAATGCTAGGCTAGGGACTTTGGATTTTATTCCACTTGTGATGGGGAATTATTGAAGGTATGAGAGAGAAAGAAAGAGAATGTTGCTCTACTTCATACCTGTTTGGAATGCCCTTTTTCTTTTAGCAAACTCCTACCTATCCTTCAAGACCCAAGTCAATTGTCCCCATCTTTGTGAAGCTGACACTTTCAGGCAGAGTTAGTCACTCCTTCTCCAAAGCTCTCAGAGCAGAAATTCTGTCTGGTTCATTTTTGTATCTCCAGCAACCAGCACAGAGTGTTCAACATTGGGGCGATGATGGTGACGATGGCAGTAATGCTTACATAGGGCTTACCATGTGCCGGGAGCTGTTGTAAGCACTTTATATATATGTCTCATTTAATCCAATGAGGTAGATACTATTAGGATCCCATTTTACGGATGAGGAAAATGAGGCACAGAGACTTTAGGACCATGTATTTCCCAAGTGGTTCCTTCTTTTTCCCTAGAAGGCTTAACTCATTGATACTGTGATGTTTGGGAAGACAAGAGGCCCCCTTGTTTGGGCTGCCAGTACCTGAGGAATGACGGGGAGAGGCCCAGGAATGCCCTGGGGGTAGAGGGCAAGGCGGGCAGCTCAGGCAGCTCAGCCCTTCGCAGCTGGACCTCGCCTCATCTAGAGGGGGGCTGAGCCTTTTAAGAGAAGCTCCAGGTTTCCGTCCAGTGGAAGGCAGGGCTGGCTGCTCTTAGGTGCATGGATAATGGGTGGCTGGGAGGGGCTAGGTGGGTGAATGGAGGACTATGTGGGTGATGAGGAGACGGACAGGTGGCTACAGGGGGCCCAGATGGGGTGACGGTGCATAGACAGGAGAAGGGACAAGGGCTAGAGGGAGGCAGGCTGGGTAGTGCAGAGATGGAGGAGGGAACCTCAACTCCTTTTTGGTAAAATATTGATGATAAGCCCTGCCCTGCCTAGCTCACAGGGTTATTGTCAAATAGGATATGAGTGGATACAAATATGCTTTCAGGATATTTTTGTTGTTGTTGTTGATATTAATAACCACACTTGGCCCTGACTCCCTCCTGGCTGGGGTGTCACCCACTAGTACCGCACCAAGACCACCCCAGTCGTCAAGTCCCCCAAAGTGGCACAGGAGGAGACCCCTCCTCGGCGGATCCTCATCTATGGGGTCCAGGAGGAGAATGGCTCTCGCGTGCAGAACTTCGCCCTGGACCTGACACCGCCACCTGAAGTCGTGTACAAGGCAGAGCCTGGCACCAGTGATGGCATGAATGTGCTGGGCATCGTCATCTTCTCGGCCACCATGGGTATGTGCAGCCCCCAGCAGCGCCCTGGAGCTGCCCCTCCCGCCGCCCTCCACCCAATTGTCTGAGTAACCCAGAGAGTCCCCAGCCCTCCCTCACTCAGAGCAGGTGTTGCTCCCTGGGAATTCGGGTCCCCAGGGGCTGATTTGTGCCGCCAGCCCCCTCCCAGCTCCCCGTTCCTGAGCCTTTTACTGAGGTCTGGGGATAATGCGGGAGGGGCAGTTCACAATAAATGAAAACGATTGAATTAAAAACTAAAACTAAAGAACTAAAAACTGTTTATTCAAAGCCCTCATCTCCACCACCCACCCCCGGCTTCCCACCGGCCCCTGCCTCCTCGGAAGGTCTGTGCCACAGTCGGCCTCCCTGGACACTCCCTTCCCTTTGCCGCTCTTCTCCGGGTCGCCAAGGCCCAGCCACAGGGGATTTACCACAAGGCCATGAAGCCCAAGCCTCAGGGCCCCTTCTGAGGCCTATACCTTTTTTTCTGTATTCTCTTCCTCAAAGCAGCCCCCAAACTATATAAGCTTCAGACTCCACAAAACCTTTGGCTATGCCTCTGCCTGCAGTGCCCCCAGCCCACCGACATGCACAAAAACCTGCCTCTTGGGGACAACTCCTAACCTTCCAGAACAATCTAGCATGTTTGTCCTGATCCTGTGTTTCTAGGCTGCGCTGGGGGACACTGTGAGTCTTACTCTAAAATCAGCACCAGCCTCCCCCACGGGGCCTGGGAGGCTGTCACCTCCTGCTTCCTCGACTTTTCCACAGGGTTTTCTTCTCAAGAAAAAAGCCTCCCCATCCTCCAGGTTGCTCGTCAAAGAAATCTGGGGGTGACTTTCTACCTCACCCTCCAAATCCTGTCAGGTCTGCCTCTGAACTCTCCCTCCAATGCATGCATTTCCCTCTTCCCGCCGTCTCCACCCTGGTTCAAGGCCACCACTATCTCTCGCCTGGTTTCTGTGAAAGCTGCCTAGAGTGCTTGTACCTTCCGCTCTTGTCCGCTCTGGTGCGTCCTCCTCAGGGGTCACCAAGCTGACCATGCTCTGTCCACTGCACTTGGAAAGCAGCCAAACCCTTGTATGACCAGGCCCAGCCTGCCGTCGTCCTCAAAGGACACGCTGTCTCCAGGGCCCTCTGCGCCCCTCAGCCCGGTGGCTCTTGCCCCTACCCCTCCACTTTCTCATCCCTCAGGGGTCTCCCCACAAGCATCACGCCCTCAGCAAAGTCTTCCCTAGGGCAGGTGCCGGGGCTACACTTTACTATATTGATGACACTGAACATTTTTTTAAAAGCTTTTTTGGCCATTTACCTTTCTTCTTTTGTGAAGTAAATTGTCTGTCATATCTTTCGATCATTTTCCTATTGGGGTATTAATGTTTTTGTGGTCTATTTGTTTATGCAACAAATATTTACTGAGTGCCTCAGTGCCGTGTGCCTGCGTTACTCCATAAACACTGGGCCCTGTGGCAATGATCTAATTGTTTGGTGTCTGCACAGCAGCCGTCAGCCCCATGCAGGCAGAGACACGCCCAGACTGTTCTCCATGTACCAGAGCCCACCATGGCAATGGCTAGAGCAGGCACCCAGTAAAGTCTAGAGGAGAGGGGTGGATGATGATGGATAATGGAGCTCTTAGCATCTTGGCCAAAACACCAAGCACGCAGGGGACCAGGACCTCAGTGACCCGAGTGTATGACAAGATGGTGTTTGGAAGAGCCCCTCACCACATCTAACACGCAGGCCCCAACCACAGCCTCTCTCAGGGAGGGGAACATGTAAAAGGGGCACCTATTGGCAGAGCAAAAGAAGCCCTGAGGCCCTTGCACTCTATCCACTCCATCTTTACTGAGCTGTATTTGTGTAAGTGTACCAAGTCAGTGTGTGCCTGTATCTGTGTGTGCCTGCACCTGTCTGTGTTCATGTCAGTGCGTGCCCCCACCAGTGTGCACCCGTGTCTGTCTATGCCCACATCTGCCAGTGCCCATGCCTGTTGGTGCACGTATCAGTGTGTGCCTGCATCTGAGTGAGCACACTTGTACAGCTCCTCTGAATAGGGCTTTCTTTGGTCCCCTCAACCCAGCTTCCTTTCCTGATGCCCCCCTGGTGTTGGGATGCGGCTAATGCTAAGTCCTTGGATGCCCCAGAAAAATCCAAATGGTTCTGGGGAGGGGCAGGAATAGCAGGAGGAGGGGCACAGCTGGCAGGGGGATTCCAGGTCCACGTCAGCCAGGCTGAGATCCGCAGGTGCCCCTGCTTGGGGCAGGGCATGCCTGCGTTCCCCTGGTGCATCCATGACAAGTTCGTGTGTCCCTCCCTGCAGGCATCATGCTGGGCCGCATGGGTGACAGCGGGGCCCCTCTGGTCAGCTTCTGCCAGTGCCTCAACGAGTCAGTGATGAAGATCGTGGCGGTGGCTGTGTGGTAAGCCTGGTCGGGGGTGGGTCCTCTCTCACCCCACCCCACCCCTTCCAGTCATGGGCAAGTGGTGGGCAGCCATGGTCCCATCCTTTGCTCTCCTAGGGGTGCAGCAGAAAGCGGCAGGCTCAGCCCTAGGCCCGGGTCCAGAGCTACATGTGTTTCCACGGATCCCCCAGCCCTGATCAGGCATCCTTCCAGCCCTGGGCCTGCCACTTCCGGCCAGGTCTGGAGGACAGCCAAGAGCTCAGCCTGGCTCTGCTGCTCTCCTGGCCTCAGTTTCCCCATCACATGGAGCCTCCTCAGCTCAGCTTTTGGAGAAGGGAAACACAGGGGGTGAGAACCAGCAGCCACTCCTTGGTTGAGCTCAGACCTCAGGAGTTCAGATGGGGAAATGCAGAGGGAGGTCTGCCCACGGTCACCCTCGGGCAGTGGCCTTGCTGGGGCAGCACTGGGATACTCCTCAGAGACATGGGTGGGGGAGGCCCAGAGAGGCTGAGGCCGGGTTGGACCCGGCCAGTCCGGCACCTGAGCCCACGCCGCCCTGCCACCCCCAGGTACTTCCCCTTTGGCATCGTGTTCCTCATCGCCGGCAAGATCCTGGAGATGGACGACCCCAGGGCTGTGGGCAAGAAGCTGGGCTTCTACGCAGTCACCGTGGTGTGCGGGCTGGTGCTCCACGGCCTCTTCATCCTGCCTCTGCTCTACTTCTTCATCACCAGGAAGAACCCCATCGTCTTCATCCGCGGCGTCCTGCAGGCCCTGCTCATCGCGCTGGCCACCTCCTCCAGGTACCTGGCAGGGCAGCATGGGGGGGTACGGGGGCTGGGCTCTGTCCGCCCGCCGGGCATCGTCTGCCCACAGCCGTAGAGCCACAGAGCGTGCCACCGTGGCCTGCTCCACAGATGCGGGCGGCAGGACCTATCCGGGATTCCACGTTTGAGTCCCCGCAGCCCGCGTCGCGTTCCAGGCCTTCCCTCCTCGACCGCCCGCCGTCCCTAAGGTTCACTCAGTCCAAACAGGGTCACTTCCACGCAGGAGAGGCAGAGAGAGCCGTAGAGTCTGTTGCAAATCACATCGGCAATGAACTGCTGTTGCCTTTAGCCGCCACGCACTGGAGTCGGGCCCTGCGCGGTGCTTGGGACTCGCTGGGAGCGTCCGGGCTCCATCACTCACTCTCTGTGTGACTGTGAGCCCGTCACCCCCTCCCTGGGCACCAGCTTCCTCATGCACAGACTGGGGATAATTTTAGCTGTGGGGATTGAGGGAACCCACTAAGGGTGACAATGCCAGTCTGGGCCAGATGAATCAGCACCTGGCCTCAAGGATCCCACACCGCAGTGAGCGCAGACGACCTCAGGGATTTAGAGTTGTGCAGGCCAGGTTGTTGGTCAAGAGGGCAGGGAGGAAGTGGTCATTACAGAGCATGAGCCCAGTGAAGAAAGGGTGTTCTCCCCACAGCGAGTGCCCAAGTGCCACATTAAGGAAGTCATAGGGGCTCGAGCCAGCCACGTCTTTCTGGCACCAAAGGCCTCAATCTTCGCTCCAGCCCTTGCTGCCTTCTCTTCCCTGGGCCTCAGCTTCCCCATCTGTAAGATGCCCCGAAGGCTCCCCCAACGCCCCCTGCCCCGCAGACATAAGGCCCCACCTTTGGCAGCAGAAGCACCTCCTGCAGGGCTCAGGAGGAGGAGACCACAGTGAAGAAAAGCCCAGAAGGCACTGCCCAGGAACATCCACCCAGGGCCGAGGCCAGAGGGTAAAAGGGAAGGACAAAGCCCCACCCGGCGCCAGCTCCTGTGCCAGGGCCAGCAGCCCCAGCCACCTTCTGCCAGCAGGACCCGCAGTCTGGAGCCCAGTGCGTCTGGAGCTCATTAGAGGCCCTGGCCAGGGGGACCAGGCTCCTGGGCAATGGCCTGTGGGGAGGGGAAGGACTCTACCCAACCTGAGTTTTAGTCCCAGCACCACCGCTAGAAACTGTCATAACAAACACAGTAACAATAATAGCCACTGAGTGCTTACAATGTGCAGACGCCGTTCTGTGCTCTGTAACCCGGGTATTATTTGGGACAAAGAAGCGGAGGCACACAAGGTTCAGGAACTTGCCAGGGCCACTTGGTAGGAGGCAGGAATCTAAACCCAGGCAGCCTGGCCCAGAGCCCCTGCTGTCCACTTCACATGCTCTTGGCACAGCAGCGTGACATTGGGTCAGCCCTTTGTCCCCTCTGGGCTCAGTTTCTTCATCTGTGAAATGGACTCAAACCCCTCCCTGTAGGAAGAATCAGGTGAGAGCACAGCACAGTGCCTGGCGCACGCAGGTGTCTGCCAGTGGCTGCTCCCTGCACGCGGTGTGCTGGTGTGCACTCTGCCAGGCACCTGCTCTCCCCTACCGTTGGCCGGCTGCCCTGGGCCAGGGTGACATCCTGGAGGAGGGTGCTGTGCAGACACTGGCCCCTCTGTTCATAGCTCAGCTACACTACCCATCACCTTCAAGTGCCTGCTGGAGAACAATCACATTGACCGGCGCATTGCACGCTTTGTGCTACCCGTGGGTGCCACCATCAACATGGACGGCACCGCGCTCTATGAAGCTGTGGCCGCCATCTTCATTGCCCAGGTCAACAACTACGAACTGGACTTCGGCCAGATCATCACCATCAGGTGCATCCTGACATGACGCCTGCACCCTGTGGGGATGGGGCCAGGGCCATTGGAACCTTCTGGATCCTCAAGCTCCCAGACCTGATGGGTTCTCTGAGGCCAGTTGGTGCTGGGGCTGGGACTCAGGGTACAGGGCTCCTTACTTGGCCACCCTGCAGCCTGAGAGTGGACAGAGGACCACAACCAGAAGCTCCAAGCCTGGGGACAGGCAGGAAAGGGAGGGCAGTGCAGGTGGGCACAGGGCAGGACTGAGGACCATGGAGAGGCCACTGGCATGGCAGGAGCCAAGGGAAGGTGCTGAGGCAAGGCAGAGGTTGAGGGGAGGCCTCGCATGCCAGCCAAGCACACAGGTCCCACCCTTGGGAGGCTGGGGCAGAGCTGTGCCAGTGGACTATCAGAATCTCTGAGGAGCTCCTTAACAGTACAGTGTCCTGGGACCTACAGAGGCACCGCTCCAGACACATGTGTCTATACCTTCCTCAAGAGGGTCTCCTGAGGCCAGGGATGGGGGTCCCTGGGGCCACAGGATGTGAGCAGGGATGTGCTCCCTGAGAACTCCCTGAGGTGGTGTTCCTAACAACCCCCACCCCATGTGGCTGTCCCAGAGGCCCTGTCATTCTGGCCTCCTCCTTGGAGCCAGGGCCCTGACAATGCATCCCACCCCCTCCTGCAGCATCACAGCCACCGCAGCCAGCATTGGGGCAGCTGGCATCCCCCAGGCCGGACTCGTCACCATGGTCATCGTGCTCACCTCCGTGGGACTGCCCACCGACGACATAACCCTCATCATCGCTGTTGACTGGGCTCTGTGAGTGGACTTCGGCCCCAGCCCCAGCCCCAGCCCCAGCGCTCAGGGAGTGGGGCTGGCTTAGAGGGCAGCAGGCAGCAGGCAGCAGGGTGGGGGGCTGAGTCCCTTCCCCGAGGTAGAGGGCTGGAGAACTGCCATGCATAGCACAGTGGGAGTGCCCTACTCATCAGCACAGGCCTAGCTGCATAATTTGTGGGGCCCAGTGTTCAAAAATGAAAATGTGGGGCCCTTTGCTTAAAAATTATAAAGAATTTCAAGATAGAAACAGCAGACCAGGCCTGGCCCTTGTAAGCATAGGACCCTGTGCAACACACAGCCACGCACCCATGAATCCAGCCCTGCCACAGCTGGCCTCAACATCACCAAGGAGAGGGCTTGGGAGGAGCCAGGGAACCACCTGGCTGTGGGCTCTGCCTGATGGCTGGTCACCACCTGTGCGGCTGCTGCAGTGGCCTCATTCCTCAGGATTGAGCATTGCCCTCTTCTAGCTCCCCTCAAAGTGCCCGCTGCTCACCGCCCTCCTTGGCTCACCAGGGACCGTTTCCGCACCATGATTAATGTGCTGGGTGATGCACTGGCTGCGGGGATCATGGCCCACATCTGCCGGAAGGACTTTGCTCGGGACACGGGCACTGAGGTGAGAGCAGTGCCCCCCTCCCAGCCTGGTGGGCCTCTCCTGGTGAAGCTGGCTGGGGCGGGCAGGGCACTAAATCTTCCACCAACCAGCTGGGCAGCCTTCAGCCAATCCCTCCTTGTCTCTGGGCCTCAGTCTCCTCATCTGTTACAGGGGGTACTGATTCCTCTAACATCTATTTATTGAGCACCTATGATGGCCAGCACTGATATAGACACAGGAGGAACAGTGGGAACAAAATATGATAAAGTCCTCTGCGCTTGTGGAACTTACACTGTAGCGTAGGGAGGGCGCTGTTCTGCTTAGCAACAATGAGAACATCTGTGGGTCTGTACAGGGTGACGTGGTCTTCGGGGCTGTGTCGTAGGCTGCCCCACTTCACAGGGAGGAAGTTGAGGCTCAGGCAGGGGAGCCACCGATTCCCTCACTGGACCCTGTGAGTCAGGTCCCCTCCTCTACTAAGATAGCCCCAGCGGGAGGCAGGACAACTTGGGAACTGGAGCCCAGGGAGGTCACACAGCACGCCTGCAGGAAAATCCATCTCGTGGATTTTCCCAGACCTGAGCTTGTTCTGTTCCACTCTGACCCTCAGTCCTCCCTAGTGTCTAACCTCAGTCCCTCCTGCTGCTACCAATACCTGTTTCCCCTCTCCAGAAACTGCCACCCTGTGAGACCAAGCCAGTGAGCCTCCAGGAGATCGTGGCAACCCAGCAGAATGGCTGTGTGAAGAGTGTGGCTGAGGCCTCCGAGCTGACCCTGGGCCCCGCCTGCCCCCACCACGTCCCCGTACAGGTGGAGCAGGATGAGGAGCCGGCAGCCACCAGTCTGGAGCACTGCACCATCGAGATCAGTGAGCTCGAAACCAATGTCTGAGCCTGCAGGACCTGGCCTCAGGGGCAGGCGGGGCCTGGGGGCAGGAACTCAACTCTCCAACTCTCCTGAGCAGCTGCCAGGGGCCAGGCTCACACATTCTTCGCACCCTTGAGAGGCTGGACTTAGCCCCACTTGACGGGAAACGGAATTTCAGAGTGGGGAAAGGCCTCAGCGGGCAGCCCCAGCCGGAGAGCGATGGGCCCGCATAGCCCAAGCGCCAGCGGTGACAGTTTTCCGCATGCGAGCCTGTGAGGACGGCAGGCAGGGGTCATCCCCACTTTCTGGATGATAGAATTGAGGCCCTGAGAGCTGAAAACACTTGCTCATGGTCTCGAGCAAGTAAGGTTAGGGCCAGGACACTAACTCAAGTCTTTCGAGCCCCGGCCTCTCCCTTCTGGAGGACAGGGCCGCCTGTGGGGCCAGATGCTGAGAGAGGCTCCGCCCCCTCCAGGAGCCCCCACAGCCGCCACCACTTCCCATGGGTGAAGACATAATAACAACGGCCCCAGCTGTGTCCAGGCCCAGGCCAGCCCTCCACCCCATCCCATAACAGATGGCCTTAGCCAAAGTTCTCCCCAACGGGGGCCCAGCCCAGGGCCAAGACCCACTGCCTTCCCCGGGCCACCATCCATCCGGTCTCCTGTCCCACCACTTGTCTCCTGCAAAGCTCATCAGACATGGAAAGAGATGTCCTCACTGCAGCTGGAAGGCCCCTTTGACACATCCAGGCAGCCTCCCATGGGACAGGTGGGCAAGCCAGGGCCCTGGGGGCAGCTCAGCCTGGGATGCTCTGATCAAGCTGCTGATGGGGCCCTGGTGTCAGAAGCCCCCAGAGGCCTACATGGCAAAGTGGAGTCAGGTTTGCTAGTCCTTTCTGTGTTTGCGAATTCAGTGATAACTCAATAAAGGTATTTTGTTTTTCACTTTTTGTGGGCTTAGAGACCATACCCTGGCCAGCACTTGTTTATTGGGCTAACATAGGCTGTCGGAGTGTAGATGGGCCTGTCTGGGCAGCCAGAGTATGCACAGGCCTGTGCAGGTGGCCAGAATACAAACAGGCTTGTCTGTGTAGTTAGAGCATAGACAGGTCTGCCCAGGCTGTCACTGTGTCGACAGGCCTGCCTGGGCAGCCAGAGTGCAGAGGAGCCTGTCCTGGTGGCTGTAGTAGGGACAGGCCTGTCTGAGCTGTCACATGCAGAAGACAGAATACAAACTGGCCTGCACAGAAGCCTGTCTCAACAGCCACAGTGTGGCTGGGCCTTGTCCAGTGTGGATAGACCACTCTGCCCCAAGCCTGGCTCTGCTCTACAGACAGGCCCTGGGCTCAGTCCCCATAAAAGGACCAATTTCCTTAGGCAGTCTGGCTCCCTTTGGTGAATCCTTTGCTTTAGAGAGGGGAAATGCCCGAGGACATTTCCAGACTGTCTCATTCTCCTCACCCTGGGGTGCCTTCAGGAGGTCTATAGGGCACACAGAAGGGCCCTGGCCACATAGCCTGTTCTAGATGTGCCTGGGGGAGAAGATACAGCTCTGGGGCCTGCAGGGGTCTTGCCCCATGATACCCATGAAGACACTGATGCCCAGGGAGGAGAAAGGCACCCCAAGGTCACTCAGAGAGTAAGAAGGGCACCTGCTCCCAGCCTCCCACGCCTGAACTACTTCCATCCTCCTCCCAGGGCCATGGTCTAAGGAGTCTGGGAAGAGCCTCCCAGACACTGCAGGGCTGGGGGCTGGGGGGGCCACCATGAGAGCAGCCTTCCTTTGCTGAGGCCCACTCACCCAGGGGAGGTCAGGTGCCATGCTACCAGCCATTCCCACCTTCTGTGGACGGGTTTGTTCACCCTTTCCCCGTGTCACATCTCTAACACTCTTTGAGTAGTCAAGTCTGTCCACCACAAGGCAGAAGCCTGCTCTTTAGTAGGCTTGATGGGAGCACACTTACACGCCTCCAGCAGCGGGGAGGTCACTACTTCCTGGGCATCTCAAGCCACTGTGGGGCAGCTCTGTCTATCAGAGGTTCTCCTTAGCTCAGAGCTGCGTACTACCCTCCTGAAGCTGCCTCCCCCAGTGCCAGCTCTTCCCCCACGGGGTGTATCTGTTACCTCTGTCCTGGGAAGGTCTGTAGAGACCTGGGCACCCAAGTCAGCTCTGCTCCAGCTCCCAGGCCCTCCTCCTGTCCCTTCTCCACCTCTCTAGGACAGACCCTGTCAGTAATGCCCCTTAGTGCAAAGGTGCCCTGTGACCCTCCAGGTGAGGCCTGAACAGGTGCAAAGCCCAGCAGGTCCTTTGCTTGGATGCTCAGCCCCTGGGGACGCAGAGTGAGCTCGAAGGCCCAGTGTGTGGTCCCGGGACAGGACCTGCAGATTCCCACCGAGCTGACAGGCTGCACACACCTCCTGGCCTCCTTACCTGCAGCCGAGCCCATCTCCCTGGACCTCTGCCTGTGCAGCTACTCTGGGGGCCCCAAGAACTGAAATCTGCACTGATTCTTGCTGGTCTGGCCAGCACACTGAGGTGCTGGTATCCTGCCCACCCCAACCCAGTGCCAGACCAACACCTGGCAGGAAGCACAAACAGAAATGGCCACAGGCTGCAAGGACAGGAATAATGCTTTTATATTAGATTTTCTATAACAAGAAAAATCAGCTTTGAGATTTTTATCTTTTTTTTCCTTGAAAAATAATAAAAAACCAAAGGCACCCAGAACTTCCCACAGGACTAAAGAATAAAGATGGTGTCTCCTAGGTGTAGCTGGGCCCTTCCTGCCTGGCTTGGCCAAGCCCCACTGCCTCTGCCTCGCTCTGCCCCAAGGCCCCAGCAGCCCCTGGGAGACTCTCCAGTCCAGCCTCGGTGGGGCTTGCCCATCAGGAAAGTGCCTGTGGCCTACCAGGGCGTGGCAGGCAGGGGTTCTCAGCAGAGTAACTGCCCCAGCACCCAGGGGGACAGGGTGGCAGGGCGAGAGCAGCAGTCCTGAAGGTTCCTGCCTCCAAAGGGAGGCAAAGGAACAAAAGCCAGCTTTTGTGAGTTCCAGAGGGCGGCAGGCACCTGGCCAGAGCATGGAGATAACCCTGTGTCTTCTCCAGGGGACGGACGGACAGATGCACCGGGCAGATGGCGAGCTGCTCTGGCCAGTTCCAGCTGGGGGCAAGAGCTGTCAGTGGCATAGGCCATGGAGGGCTACTTGCACATGACTGTGTATATTGTGTGTGCACGTTTGGACACAAGAGTACACATCAGCAGGGAAGGCAGCAGGCGCCTGTGTGTGCCAGGGCAGGGTCAGACCCCCCCAAGTGTGCTGACTCAGAGTATGGCAGTGGTGTGGGCATGGGCAGAGAGTGTGATATTTTGGAGGGGAGTGTATAACTGGCGGTGTGTGTGGCCGAGCTGGGTGTGTGGGGGTGAGTGCTGTCTGCCCGTGTCTGGCTGTGTTCAGGCTGTGTTGTGCAGGACGCCCCGTGGGTGCAGCGCTGGGTGTGACCATGTGAGTGTGGCAGGATGGGGGGCTCACAGGGCACAGGTGTGTGCTGCAGAAAGGAGTCCGGTGGTCCACTGTCCTGCAGAACATGTAGGAGAGTCAGGGGCCAGCTCAGAGCAGACCCACCAGCCACAACCAGCTTGGAGAGGGGTCCCACCTGAGGGGAGCCCTGCTTGAAGGGGCTCTGGAAAGGCCGGGCTAACTATGAGGGGGAGGGGAGTTGCCCTGGGAGCCCAAAGCAGCAGGGCTGCCCCCTGGGAGGTGCTCCTGCGAATGTGGGTGGCCTCGTGTGCACCAGAAGGCCTTGGGTCCCATTGGCCACGTTCAATTGATCTGCCTGTGGCCAATGTCCTCTAGGGGGGCAGATTCTCACCCATCCCAGAATCTGCAGACCCCCTTGTGAAGGCCAAAGTGTCCTCAGTGAATGGCCAGTCACCCCATCGCTGATCTCTGACTCTGTGTGAGGACAGCTTCTCTATGCTGGGATGACCTCCCCATGCATACTCTGTCTTCACCTGGGCCCGTCACCCCAGCTCCCTCTGCCATCTGCCCACAGGGTCCTCAACAGCCCCTCAGGCTCCTTTCTGCCCCAGGCCCTACTTCAAGTCAGCATCCTGACAGTGGCCTCAGGACCCCTCGGCCACACCCTGGCCCAGTGGCCCCCCCCCACCGACACGGCTCACTAACACTAACCTGCAATAGCCCCTCTGATCACACCACCTCTCCCCCTGGCTAGCCAGCACATGCCCCCTCTCCAACAGCACCCTCTGTGTCCCTGTTCACCCACCCCTCCATCTGCACCTGCTTCCCTACCCAGCCTGACCCCCAGGTCCCGCAACTTCAGCCACTGTCTTGCCAATACTCTCAATTCCCTTGTTCCTCGCCCTCCCTGACCTATACACCTGGCTGAAAACCCAACCATGGATGGATCCAATGGTCCATCTTCTCCTCGCCCCTGGTCTGCTGGGCACCTGCTACTGCACACACAAAACAGTAGACTGAAAGGCGTCGGGTTGACATGACTTCATGTCCAGCCGCCAAGCCACTAACCAGCCTGTGACTATACCCACTCGACCCTCCAGCCCTCCTGCCACAGTGGAAGAAGCTCTGACCTTCTGTCTGTGTGTGCTTTGAATGTATGTGCATGCATGGGCCCACAGTGACCCCAGCACACAGCTCCCCCTCACTCACTTCCTTGGCAAGTTCCCCCAGCCTCCTGCAGCTTCAGAGATTGTTCGAAGGCTGACAATGCCTGGATCCTGGTCTCCAGCCCCACACCCACATGTCCAACCCCCGCATGCCAGGGCAGCTCCCATTATGGCACTCAGCACCCTGGATTAGAATCCTCTGGCATGTGCGGGCCTCCGTGAGCTTGCTGTTACACCCCAACCCCTCAGCCAGGGTCTGGTGCGTCCCAAGTGCTCTTATAAATTTGCAAAATGAACGGATGAAGCAGGGGACAGAGGATGAAGAATGGACAGAAAGACCCTAGACTGGGTTCAGGGACAGGACAGTGCGGTGAGGAGAGGTGAGTGCCACCCCCACACAGACCACCTACCTAGGTCAAATCTGTGTCACCTTGTCACTATCTCGTTTCCTCTTCCTCCTCATCCTCCTCATCCTCTTCCTCCTCCAAGCGGCCACGGTCCTTGGAAATGTCACCAAACTCAAAGTTGCCTTCAATGTCCAAGACCTGCAGGTGCTTCAGCCTCCGGAAGGCGCTTTCCACCACAGAGCCCACGGCCAGCTTGTTAAACCTGTGCGAGCCATCCAGGCAGGGTCAATGCCAGGAGCCCAACCCCCAGAGTCCCCTGCCTACACCCTCAGAGGGTGAAAGGGGAGGGAATGTGGCACAGCAAGTAAAAGAGGCTCAGTGCGTGATGGAAAGCACAACTTGTTCAGGGCAGCCACAGCCCGGGGCAGGGGCTGGCACTGGGTCAGTCCCCTGTAAAGCAAGGGGTCCCCGTCTGCATACACTCTCACTGTGATTACAGGAGTGGCAGCCCTGGAGCTGCCTCTCTGTCCACCTCTGGCATTTACCCCAAGACCTGAGGCTCCCAGGCTGGGCAGCCTGGCGTCACCAAGGTGCTTGGTGTGGCATGTGTGGAGGCATGGTACAGGCCAGGGCACACTCGGCATGGGAAGGTAGAGGCAGTCACTGTGATCTCAGGCCCCTCAGCTCTCCACCTCAGCTCCCCTGCAGAAGCCTGAGGCACGTCTCACGCCACCCAATGTCACCAAGCCCTGGGCCTCTGGGCCACAGAGCCCCTGGGAGCGCAACTCTGCTCTGCTCTGTCTCCCTCTCTGATTTGCGGGCAGGGTTGTGGGAGGTGCTGGGAAGAACCACCCTGGCTCTGCTGTACGGAAGTCCCTCAGACCCTCTGGGAGCTGGATCCTCTGAACCATTCCAAACCCCATCCCCCATCCCCACAGCCCAGCCAGGACCTGCACATCTATTCCTGGGTCTGAGGCCCAGGCCCAGCCTGGATGTCTGTGGACACAGCAGTCGCCTGTGCTCTCTGGGCCTCAGCTTTCTCAGCTGTAAATTAGGAAGATGCTCTCTGGGGTCCCTTCCTGCTACACCAACACTAATAACACCCATGTGTTACTGGTACTGGTGTACTGGTTTTTAAAGTTTCCAAAGCCCTTTTACAAACCTACAAACCATATCAGGCCTGGCCAGGACTGTCCCCACCCTTGAGAGCTGAGAAAACAAGAGGCTCGGTAGGGTCCTGTGACCTATCCATGGTTACACAACCAGTCAGTGGTGGAACCAGTGATCTTTGAACACTGACCTCCACCTGCAACTGTTCCCATGTGCCTCAAATGTCCCTCCAGAGCTGGGGCAGGTTCCAAGGGGGTGTGTGAGGGGCCACTGGGACCTCCTACCTGAGAAAGATCCCCTTGAGGTTAGGTGTAGAGTCAAAGGCATTGGCAGGCACGGTGCTAATCTTGTTGTTCTGCAGGTACAGGTACTCAAGTGACTCGGGGAGCCCCTCGGGGATCTCTGTAAGCTGGTTCCCAGCAATGTCCAGCAACTGCAGGTATGACCAAGGGAGTCAGGGACTCCTACCTGTACAAAGCACTTAATAGCCTATAAAACCCCCAGCAAGCCCCTAGCCTATCTAAATCTAATGATAACCCTGCAGGGGGCAGGGAGGAGGAAGTCTACAACTATCCCCATTTTCCAGGTGGGGAAACAGAGGCTCAGAGAGGTTGAGTGATCTGTCCAAGGCCACAAAGCCTGTAAGAGGCTGGAACCCAGTGTACCTGACTCCAAACCCTTATTCTAATTGCTGTCTGTGCTACCCAGCCCCTCTGCCTTCCCACATGAATTCATAGCCAAGACGTTTGGGTGTTAGAGTCCTTCCTTCTTAACACACTTGTTATTCCCGTCAGACTAAAGACTTCAGATGGGCAGAGGCCAGGGATCCTCCAGTCTTTGAATCTCACCCCACTGGCCCTGGATGGGAAGCGCACAGGTGGGGCTGCTCATTTATGGCCTCAGGGGACAGTGTGCAGGAGCTAGGAGTGAGGGTGTGAGGCCCACAGTGACCACAGCACAGCAGCCAGGCCCCAGGCTGGTCAGTCTCAGAGTCATCACGTGCCTGGGGTCCAGGAGCCGGCAGTCAGGGAAGTGGGGATGGGTTTCCCAGGGAGCAGGACAAATGCAGTGTGCGGGAGACCTGGGTGTGCACTGGCTCTGAGGCCACCCTTGCCCAACCCACACACCTGTGCAGCCACAGGGGTACGCCATGGTCCCTAAGCTCCCTTCCTCACACTGACAGGCTGGGGTCCCGGGCCAAGAACTGGGGGCAGTGAATCCAGAGAACCGGGCAAGTCAGCATCAGGATTCAAGGGGAGCACAAGCTTCATTCACTTTTGGGAGCTTCCCTGTCACCTCCCCTACCCAGCAGAGCTCCCTGCTTCCCACTGTGTGCCCACAGCACTTGGTGCCCTCCACACCTCTCTCCTTCAGCATTTCCTCATGCCATTCCAAACACCCTTAGTGCCATGGCACAGGGGACAGGGAACCCACTGAGACACTGCCTCCACTGTCAGGAAGCCAGTCTAGCAGGGAAGACAGACACAAAATAGGACAATGACAAGTCTGTGGGATTGGGCTATGATGAGGGAGTCCAGGGGAGGGTCTGGACCCAGGCTTGGGGCAGGGGAAGCTTTCCAGGGGAGCAGAAGGCAGGCAGCACAGGCGGGGGCTCTGAAGTAGCAGGAGCGGCTTCCTGTAGAAAGATCCAGCGTGAGGAAGAGTCCCCTGCCCTTACTAGACATCCCCTGGTCCTGGCCCAGGGAGGCATCTGTCCTGCCCATCATTGGTGGAGGGGAGGGGCTTCCTAGAGAAGGTGACACCTGAGCTGAGTCTAAGTATGCACTCCATCTCCCTTATCCCCCACTGGGCCCCCAGTCCTAGAGCTGTGGCCGGCACACACTGGGGGCTTGGTACAAGCTTGTGGAATGAATGCTTGAACAAGTAGTTGTCCCCAGGGAAGAGGGGCCAGTATGAGCTGGGAGCAGGGGCTGAGCAGGCTTTGAAGGCCACAGCAAGGGGTCTGGCTTAGGCTCTAAGGACAATGGGAAGCCACAGAAGGGTTCTGGGCAGGAGCATGAGACAGGTGTTTGCTCTTCAAGATGCTCTTGGCTGCACGTGGAATACAGGAGTGGAGGGCTCCTA
The DNA here is from genome assembly GCA_023783475.1 of Daubentonia madagascariensis. Classification (NCBI taxonomy): domain Eukaryota; kingdom Metazoa; phylum Chordata; class Mammalia; order Primates; family Daubentoniidae; genus Daubentonia; species Daubentonia madagascariensis. The sequence continues at coordinate 5,990,335 of JAKFHU010001129.1, forward strand.
GGAAGCTGAGGTCCAGGAAAGAAATGGGTGGCCCGGCCTCAGATGCAGGCCACAGGGATGTGGTGGCAGAATGGCAGGGTTAGGCAATGAGGAGGGGCTATTGGCAGGGGGCAGTGGTGAAAAAGGGGATGTCAAGAGGGCTTCCAGGTTTCTTGCAGGCACCCGGTGGACGTCATCCTGTCCCTTCAGTGAGTTAGAAAATGCAGCAGGAGGAGCAGATGGGGAGAAGAAGACAGTGGAGTTTGGGCCCCTCGAGAAGGGGCTCCTGAGGAATGTCCAAGGGAGAGAGCACAAGGTGGCTGGATACTGGTGTCTGGCACTTAGCAGGGTGGTCTGGGTGAGGAGAGACCCTGGCTAACCCTGCAGGAACAGCTGCCCCACCCTACCCCCACCCCATTCCACCGCAGGGCCTGGCCCCTCCCCCGTCCTCCCTACCCTCCGGGCCTCTTCCCTGCACTCTGCTCAGACATCCCAACCTTGCAACAACCCTGCTGGATTTCCACAGACCATTCATTCAGTCATCCCTCCACAGGCATTGGCTGTGGGCCTGCCACGCAGAGGGCTGGGTCCAGCAGTGACACAACAGCCTCAATGCCTGCTACAAACAAGCAAACAGATAGCCCAACGCCCGGAAGGGATGGTTATGAAGAAAAACAAGGCAGAGGAAGGCCACAGGGTAAAAGAAGGCCTCCCAAGGAGGTAACATTTGAGCAGAGCCCTGAGGACATCTGGGGCAGAGAGGACAGCAATGCAGAGAGGCCCTGAGCCTCTCAGTTAGGTCTGGGTGTGCAGAGCAGGACCTGGTAGCACCTTGTCCTCCCTCCCAGGTTCTCTGATGAATTTCTCTTTTTAAGTGTGCTCATAGAGTTGGGAGGTGTCACCTGTTTCCAAAGGAGGCTCTATTCATGGGCCCAGACATCCCTGCCTGACTCTGACCATGCGGCCACAGCAGTCACACCCATTGACCAGCCCCAGAATGCCAGAGTAGACTTCCCCACCCCTAGCCCTTTGCAGGCTGGTGAGGTCAGCCCACCCCCACCCCACCATCTCCAGCTAGAGGCCCAGCCTTCTCCAAGCATCTATTCCTGTCCCTGCAGGTGGGTGAGCTTGACTCTCCCACGCCACCTGAACTGCCCCCCAGTCCTCCTGAACCACAGGCCCTACCTGCAGCTATGACCACCCCTTAGCTCTACAGCCCTGCTCAAACCTGCCTGCATCTGTAGGTGGTGAGCTCAGCCTGGCCACACCAGCTGTACCCACAAGTGGGCTGGGCTGACCCACACCCTCTGCGTGGCCCACCTCCCCCCTACCCAGCCTCTCCAGCCATACCTGAAGGTCAATGCGCTCAGCCCAGCCATACCAGAGGAACCTCCCTCACCACCCAGCCCTCCTGTCCCCCTCCCTTCACGCAGCCCCAGCAGATGAGTGGGCTCAGGGCAGGCACACCAGTACTCCCCCTCACAGGCATGGCCCAGCCTTCTCCATTCCCCCTCACCTGCAGACCAGCGAGGTCCACCCAGGCGCGGGGGCCGAGGGCCCGGCTGCGCAGTCGGTTGCCAGTGAGGTAGAGTTCACGCAGCTGGGCCATGCCCGCCAGCGCCCCGCGCGCCAGGGCAGCCAGCTCATTGCGCTTGACCTTCAGCACATGGACGTTGCGGGGCAGCCCCGGAGGCAGCGTGTGCAGCCGGTTGCCGGACAGGTCCAGCGAGCGCAGCAGGCGCAGCTTGCGGAAGGCGTCGCGGTGCACCTGCTGGCTGGCGATGCGGTTGTAGCTGAGGTTGAGCTCCTCCAGGAAGTAGGTGGTGGCGAAGTCGTCGCGGCCGATGCCCGTGATCTGGTTGTGCAGGATCATGAGGGTGCGCACGCGGCGGGGCAGGCCGCTGGGCACACGCTCCAGCGCGTTGTTGTACAGGTGCACCGTGTGCAGCCGCTTGAGGCCCTGGAAGGCCCGGGGGTGGATGCCGTGCGCGCGCAGCTGGTTGCTGTGCAGCAGCAGGTACTCGAGGCTGCGGATGGACGTCAGCACATCGGCGTCCACGCGCTGGATGACGTTCTTCTCCAGGTGCAGCAGCACCAGGCTGCGTGGCAGCCCTGCCGGGACCCGCGTCAGGTTGTTGCTGGACAGATCCAGGTACTCCAGGCTGGAGAGCTTCCTGGGGGAGGGAGGGAATTAGGATGGTTGGCAGCAGCCCACCCTGCACTTGTTTCTACTGTTATTCCCAGGGGAAGTAGCAGGGGAACTGCTTCTAATTCATCCCAGCTCTGCCACTCAACTGGCTGGGGGACCTCAATCCTCTCTGAGCCTCTCACTGGGTTGACTAAATGATACATTGGTATGGGAAGGCTCTAGCGTGGTTTCTGACACATAGGAGTTCATTTGAAGGCCACTATTTAACCTTTTGTTATCCTTTTATGGCTACCCTAGGCCTTAGAAAAGGAAAATATATTTGCTTTCAACAAGAATGCTTGAGTTTGTATTTGGTACCAAGAAGCCAGCCTCTGCAAACACTTCCTTGCCTCACTGGAATCTCGGCAGGCCTTCCCTATACGTATTATTTGTTCTTAGGAACAGAAATGTCAACAGAGGCACAAGCCTCAAAGTTCCTTCTCCAGTGAAACTGGCCAGGGGTGGGCAAGGCATGTGTGTGAGAGGGCATGGCTGTGTGGCGGCCCTGAGAGGAGCTTCCTGGGCACATGGTCACACCAAGGTTCTGGTGAGACAGGGACTCACCAGAAGGTCTCGTTGTCCAGGCCCTCATCAGTCAGGTAGTTGTTCTGCAGGTACAGCTCACGCAGGTTGCTCAGCTCGTTGAAGGCCCCTGGTGGGATCTTCTCCAGCTTGTTGTTCTGGAGGGTAGAAAGGAAGGGAGGGGAGTGTGAGGGAAGGCCAAGGGGCAAGGTCAGGCCCTCAGGATGAGGTGTAGAGAAGGGTCTGGAGAGCCACCAGGAGGGGACCCAGGCCTGGAGCATCTTGGGTGTGGTGCTGACAGCTCCCCACACAAGCCGCACCAAAGGCCAGGTACCCAGGCTTCTGCCCACTTCTACACAGTGGACTCTGTGCTCTCAGCCCCACAGCCCAGCTTGGGCAATTCCTGTGCCCATGTGGGCCTGAGCTCTTCCCCCTGCAGGTCCCTGCCCTGGTGCCCTGGCCACGGGGTCTGCTGTTCTCCTCTCCCTTCCCCACCTTGAGGTGCAGCTTGTACAGGGCAGGCGGCAGGTGCTTGGGCACGTGGCGCAGGAAGTTGCTGGACAGGATAAGGATCTCAACGTTGCTGGAGCCATTGAACATGTTGTCTGGCAGCCCGGCATCCGCCAACTTGTTGTTATGCAGGTACACAGACCTGGGGGTCGAGGCACAGGTCCTCACTCCACCTGGGCTCCCTCCAACCCCTAAGCCAGCTCCCCTGGTGAGCCTCCAAACCCTTGCTTAGGCTAATTCTGGGGCCCAGAGCACTCTCCTCCCATCCAAACCCAAGGGTGCCGTTAGAAGAGCCCCAGACCCTGCCTACACAGCCGAGGCAACCAAGGACCAGAAGGAGCAGTGCCCTATCAGAGGCGGTCCCATAAGTTAGTGGCAGAAATAGGATTTCCTGAGCCCCAGCCCAGGCTCCTCCACACCTTTCAAGGTTCTCAGTCAACCCCCAGCTGTTCCAGTCCTGGAGTCCTTGCCTCCCTCTCAGCTCTTTCACCCCCGCCTGCCACCCCCACACAGCCTGGCTCTGAGCTCTGTGGGGCTTCCTGAACACAGGCCTATTACTGTCTGCCTCTTTGTCCCTGGTTCCCAGCACAGGGCCTGTTTCAGAGGAGGTGACCCTCATTCATTCAGCAAATATATAGTGACTATATTATATATTATATTAAATATATATGCACATATACATATACTATGTATATAAATAAATATATACTATGTGCCAGGACTGTTCTAGACTCTGAAGACCTAACCATGGACACGACCAACAAGACTCTGCCCTCATCAAGCTAACATACTAGAAGCAGGGAAGACAAGGAACGAGATGAATATGTATAAGATATAGCTCAGTCTCGCTGTGCAGCCTCTCTTGCGCCTCAGCCTTCTCATCTGTGGGATGGGGCCATACATAGTGACCCTGGGTCCTCAGGTGGATGGAGAGAGTCAAGAGAGATGACAGATTCAGGGGCAGAAGCAGCGCTGGGGTTGTCCAGCCCAACCTCCTTCCTGGAGGAGGCTCCATTGCAGCCCCCGCCCACCCCAGCACCACCCTGCCCTGCTTGCACACCTGTGCCGGGGTCGCTCACTCCTCCCAAGACAGCTCCAGCGAAGGGCAGCTCTGCCTGTTGGAAGATGCTCCCCTCCCCCAGGGGCTGGGAAAGGTGGGGAACACCCTCCCCCAGCTCCCCACAATTCCTGCAGGCAACACTCTGTCCTTGCCTCCTGGACCAGTCCTCCTCATCCTTTAGGATTCTGTGCTCCTCCAGCCCCCGGGTGTTGCCCCGCTGCACGGCAAGCCCCTCCTTTAGGGCCTCTCTGTGCCTCACACTGGACGGGCAGCCTCCACTTCAGCCCCTCCCCTTTCCCCAGCCCGACCCCAGGTCACCCCTCTGACCTCTGACCTCAAGTTTGGCTTCTGGCCAAAAGTGAGCCCGTAGATCTTGGTGAGATAGTTGGCAGCAAAGTCCACGCTGATCAGGGCATTTGGCAGGAATCGGGGTGCCAAGGTCAGCTGGAAAGGGAAGCGTTGGGGCCAAAAGACCACTGGAGGAGCAGAGGCCAGCCCTGGGTCCCACTGCCTGCTGCTCACAGGGCCCCTTCCCTGTGTCTTCTCCTGCAACCAGGGCCCTCTTTCTAAAATGGAAAGCTTCCCCACTCCCCAGATGGAACAAAAGCGAAACCTCCCTGGCTCCCCCCAGCCCTTAACTTGGCATTCAAAGCCCTTTGGACTGGTCCCCTGCCTGCCCAGCCTCCGGGGCTCATCCTGGGTGGGTGAGGGTATGGCTTTTAAAGGCTTCTCTGAGGACAGTGGGGAACAGGTGAGGAGGCAGGGTGTCCAGTGAGGGCTGGTGGGCCAGTACCCGTGGGCACTGGGAACCTGCAGCAGGCCTGGACCTGGGTGAAGGAGCCAGAATCCAGAAACACTGCTGGTTGTGGCTGGGACCAGTGGGGCCATAGGTGGCTGGAGATGCCCTTTACAGTGAGGGGAAGGTGGAGAGATTTGGTTTGGGGGCTGTGGGCAGGAAGCAGTGGTCTACTTCCATGAGATGTCTGGGGGAGAAGTCAAGGAGGCAGGTGATCTTTGAGTCTCAAGCCAGAGGAGAAGAAAGGGTTGGAGACAGCCACTGGATGTGGCCATGATGCAGATGGGAGTAAAAGCCTGGGAGGGGACGCATCACTCTGGGAGAGTTCAGATAGAGAAGGGGGGCCAGGACAGAGCACCAGAGCAGACCAAATATTTTAAGCTTTAGTGCATTTGTGCTTTCACTCATGCTGTCCTGTTACCCTTCCTGGCCCTGCTCAAATGCCATCTCCTCCAGGAAGCCCTCCAAGTACCCCCTCCCCAGTGGGGACAAGCTCTCCCTCCCCTATACTCCTGTAGGCTTAGGCCTCTGTCTTCATCATCTGACATACTCTGATGCCTGAATTACAGGTGTGGAGTCTGTGTCTCCCTCACCCCCCACCCAAGGCAGTGTCTGAGGAGCAACAGGGACCCAGGGGCCAGCCAAGAAAAGGCCCTGGTGAAAGTTCATGGAACTCAGGGAAGACACTGCCAGGACAGGGCAGCACACCCCCACCTGCCTCAAGCCCCTCACCTTGTTGTTGGCCAGGTACAGGTAATTGAGGTTGGTCAGATGCTCAAACGCCTCCTCTGGGAGCCCTTCAAAGGACAGGCATCGGTCAGAGCCCTGGATGAAGGAGACGCTACAAGGGAGCATGGCGAGCGCCCACCCCACTTCCCAGGACAGGGGGAGGCAGAGGCAGCTTGGATCCCTTCCCAATTGGTCCCAAGGTGCCTGCTCAGCCCCATTTTTGTCCTCCTTGCTCATACAAGTCCAAGCACAAAGGAACAAGCAGTTAAGTGTTTGCTGAGGGACTGAATGATTCCTCGTCCTGGGTGGGGATGATCCTTGTAAGGTCAAGCCACCAGCAGAGGACCCAGCCTGAGCCCTTCCTGCCAGGAAGGGGTGCTCCCCTCAGGGACAGCCCCAAAGGGATCAGAGCCCCTCTTCACCCATGGGCACATGAGGCTGAGCTGGGAATGGCTCCAAGCAGGACAGAGCTGCGGCCTCTGGGCCTCCCCACCACCTGGCTCACCCTGCCCCATCTGGCAGATGTAGTGTCAGGACTTGGCTGTTACTGGGAGCCCGGCCAGGCTGGCCTTTCTCCAGCCCCGAGGCTGGCCTCTGACTCTTGGTTCTGGGCTCCAAGACCCCCAGATGCTGGGACTCACCCAAGTATCTAACAAGAGGGAACAGTTACATAAACTGTACAGCATCCCTCCATGGAATATTGCTGCCGCTGTGTAAAATGATGGTCAAAGTTTTTAGCAATGTGAGAAATGTTGCTGAACTAATTGCTAAGGTTAAAATATCCATAGTATGCGTTCAGCTTTGAATTTAAAAACACGAAATAAAAAAGACTGTATTGCATTGTGATGATAGCTGTACAACTGCATAAACTTACTAAAACTCATCAAATTATACCTTGAAATTAGGTAAATTTTATAGCATATAAATTATACCTCAAGAAAGCTGCCTTTTTAAAACTTGAAAGAAATACCAAAATATCAATAGTGATTAATTCCAAGTGGCAGAATTATGAGTGCTTTTCTCTTTCCGTTTTATTTTCTTAATTTTTTATCCTAATCATATATTATTTTCATCATCAGAAAAAAAAATAACTTTAAAATTTAAGGACTCTACAACTCTTTGATTCTAAAGGCCCTCTGAATTCAAGATCCTATGACAAGATCCTAGGAAGCTAAGCTTCCCTGAAGCCTCTCGCCTGGCCTGTCCCCCAGGTCTCAGAAACACCTGGGATGGCTCTTAGACAACAACAGGGAGCCCCTTGCCCGTGAAGCCAGTCCTCATGCAGCCCCCCAGCCAGCTCAGCCCAGGCCTACTCTCTTCCACACCACCATGTGCAGGGCCAAGCTCTCCCCATGGGCACCTAGCGCTACTCAGGCCCCTGAGTCCCTCCGGGTGCCCCTGCTCCTGGTCTCGGGGTGACCTCTCACCTCGGGAGGTCAGGCGGTTGTTCTGCAGGTTCAGCGTCTCCAGCCGGTGCAGCCGCGAGAGCTCCTCAGGGTAGATCTTCTCCAGCTGGTTGTTCTGGGGAGTGGGGGGCAGAGGAGGAGGCAGGTTCCAGCCCCTGGCCTTAGCTTCAGTCCTAGGAGCCAGTCCCTCGGTTGGGTACCTCCCCTGGGACTCTCCCCCAGACGGAACCTGGGAGCAGGCTCTGGGGCAGGCCTGGACATGGCACAGACAGTCCCGCCTTCATGGAGCCACACGTGGACATCTGCGGCAGTTCTAATGTAGCATGCTGTCTCCCTCCAGACCTGCTCCCTGAGTGTTCCCACTTGGTGACAGGCAGGCACGGCTGTTCCCCAAGCCAGAAACCACTTTTGCTTCCCTTTCTTAGCCCTGCAGTCCCCTCTGTCCATGGAACAATTTAAAACCTAGGCAGGTACCACTTCCTCCAGAAGACTTCCTGGGATAGATTGGGCCCCATAGCACAAGTCCTTCTGTTTCTATCTGACATCTTTACCTGTTTAGATCTCTGCCTCACCCACAGGCCATGAGCACCTGCAAGGCAGGATGCATTTAAGTCCTCCCTGTATGCCCAGCACCCAACATGGGACCAGAGGCACGGAGCAGATACCCAAGAGACAGTTTGTGTATGAATGAATGAGAAGATGAACCAACAGTAAGAGCTGTCCTCAACGTGTCCCCTTCCCTCATTGGCTACCCTGGCCCTGGGCTCCCACAGCTGCCAGCCCAGACCCACCAGTGTGTGTGAGCATAGGCCAGTCACTTTCCCTCCCCGGACTGATCTCCTCTGGAAGTGAGTGCAACAGCCCCTCCCTTTCTCCCAGGGCCACTGGGCCACACAAGGCTATGATGGTTACACCTGCACTCCCAGAATCCCCCCAGTCTGGAACACCATGTCCCACTTCTCAAGGTTCCAAAATCTAACCTGTCCCTCAGCTGGAGAGAGCACTCTAGAGTACTCTAGTCAGGGTCTGCTTTGCTCCTGGCCCTATAATGGTGTCTGTGGTGCCCTGACTGTCTATTCAGAGGGTCAGCTGCCAGGCAGGTCTTTGTCCATTTTCAGACAGAGCCTGACTGTACTTACTGGGCCTCAGCCCAGACTCCTCTAAGTGAGCAAAGCAGGTTGTGATATCATGGTGCTCTGTGACTGGGACATCAGGAGAGGTGCCACATGGGTGGGTCCAGGACTCCACAAGTCTGACCTCCCTAGCACCCTGTATCTGGGGGTGGGAGCCAAGAGCACTGGAGGTTCTGGGTGAATAGGTTGCCGTGGGTGTTGGGGGTTCTGTATAAGAGCCACGTGTGCAGGAGGGGGCAGCCCTTGGTGACCTCACCTGCAGAGACAGGTGGTTGGTGTGCTCAGGCAGGTCCCCTGGGAACTCACGCAGGTCGATGCCGCCACAGTCCACAACACCCTCCTGGGAACAGGCACAGTCTCGGGGGCAGTCAATTGTGGCTGGGCCAGGCGCTGGCTCCTCGGGGCTCAGGACCAGCACTGGCTCCTCCTCCACAAATTCATTCTCTTCAGGGCTCAGGCTATGGCCACCACTTCGGCCAAACATTGGGGCCCTCACTGCAAGCACAGGTCCTAGGTGCAGCTGTGGTGGCAACAGCAGCAGGAACAGCAGCGCCCTGCTCTGGGCCATGGTGCCTGCAGGAGGGACCAAGTCAGACCCACCTTGGCACCAGGGCTGACTTAACCTGTTAGGTATAGTGGGCATACAGCTAGGACCCTCGAAAGTCATGATGGGGCCCTTGCAGGCACAAAGCAGTGCCCACTCTGGGCCCTGTCCTCAGTACCCAGCTGATCTACTGACTGCCATCCTCCCCAACCCAACCCCCAACAGGCTGCCCTCTGGAGGGGTTGGGGTGAGGTAAAGCCCTGTCCTTAGGCAGGTCTGCAAAACTTTCTGCAACCTTCACTAGGCCTGGCCCTAAGGAATCTGTATCCCTGTTTCACAGAAGGGGAAGCTAAGGTACAACCTGGACTTTGCTGAGTTCTTGCTGCCCTGGCACAGGCAGTGCTGGGAGATCATCCCTCTTCCAGCAGCTATGGGCCATGGAGAGCCAGCACCAGCAGGGTGTGTCCCAGCTCTTCAGCTTGCCGGTCTCGGATCGTCAGGACTTGGCCCTGCCTCTCTTCCAACTCCCCACCTCAGCTGCCCCCAGTTATGTTATACAGGACTATTTCATAGTTCCTCCAGGCCTTTGCACATGCTGTTCCTTCTGCCCAGAATGCCCTTACCCTCTCTTGCACAATCAGCAACTTCTTTACCAGGAACCAATTCCAGTGTGATGACTGGGGAGGGGGTGATTCTGAGATGCCCCTACTATGCTCCCTCAGGGCTTAGCACTAGTTGGGTTGGGTTGTGAATAGTGAAGATGTCTTTTTCCCACACAGGTCTGTGAGCAGCTGTGTCTGGGTGTAGGCCAAGCCCAGAGCCTGGCACAGAGAAAGCATCAGTGCATGGAGCCGCTGCTGCCCCCACAGCCTCCTGAGTCCCTTCCTGATGTTTATACCCTCAGCCGCCTTCACCAGGGCCTGATGTGCTCACATGACCACTGCCCCTGCAGGAGACCACTCCCCAGCATGGTCCCCTGGGGCATCAGGGAGAGAGGTGCAGGGGATGATGTCAGGCCCGCTGAGGAAGATGCTGGGTGCCATTGTCCCAGCAGTCCCCTGGGCCTGGGCTCAAGGCTGGGTCTCTGAGTTCTCTTCACAAGAACTCACTTAGACAACATCCCTGGGATGTGGTAAGTTATGACAAGTGGTATCTCAAGGATAATGACTCTGAAGTCCCACAGACCCCCATTCGAGCCCCACCTCCACCATGTGGCACCCCCTCGCTGAACCTCAGTTTCCTTCATCTGTACAATGCAGATATATATCTAAACTCACAGCTTCTGTGAGGAGTCAGTAAGATAACAGATGCAAAGCACCTGGTGCCTGTGAGGTAGTGAGCAGCTACCATCTGCTGTAGGACTACACACAGCAACATGCTCCATTGAGAGAGCAGGAGGTGCAGCAGCGAGTGTCCAGCTGAGGCTGCGTGGCCACAAGCACATGGCTCAGGCTGAGCCTCTCTCCCTGCCACCAGGTCAGGAGCCATGACCCATAGAGCAGTCAGAAAGGTCTGACGAGACACTGGGCCTGGGAGGGTTCGGTAAACTGGGGGCTTGACAATGATGCTGATGTCTGCTGAAATAGCAGCTTTGGAGCCAGCAGCTAGGCCTGCAGTCTTGGCTCTGGCTCTTATCAGCTGTGGGACTTTGCAACCCTCTAAGCCTCAGCTTTCTCACCTGTCCTTGGGGATGATAGCAGAACTGTCCTCATGGGGAGATTGTGAGGAGTCAGTGAGATGCATATACTGCACACAGTAAGTGCTCAATAAACATTGGCTCTTCCTGCCACTAATCACCTGCTCTGTGGGCATGGCCCTCACCCACCCACACCAGTGCCCACTCCAGCATCCCCTGCTTCTTCCCCTTTTCTTGTCTAGATCCCACCTGGGCTTTTTGGCCCTGGCCCAGGCCCACCTCCTCCCAGAAGATGCTGCAGATGCTCCAGCTGTCTATGAATTCCTGCAGCCTTTGGCTGCCGTGGTATTTCACCTGGCTCAGCCAACTCTCCAAGGTGAGGCCCCATCTGCACCTGCCCTGTGCTGGGGACTGGGAACACAGGTGAGGTGGATAAGGTCCCTGCCCAGCCAGACTGGGGTGGCAGTGTAAAAGGGGCCCCAAGGAGCAAAAGGCCCCAGAGGGAAGAGGTGTGAGGAGAGAGGAGGGGTGGTAGGCAGGTTTGTTGACCCAGCTGCTCAGGCCTGGCAGAGAACCAGGGAGCCCAGCACACACACAGCTCCGAGGCTCCAGGGATCAGTCGGCAGCAGCGAGTGACACCCACAACAGCCTGGCCCTATGCCCGCCCTGCCACACCCCTACGGCCCCTGCCCCCTGACCAAATGCCAGTCTCCAGACTGTCATTGCCAGGGCACATTATGAACCCCACAGCTAGCTCAATAGTCCTCAGGCCCTGGAGCTGCCAAAGTTAGACTGGATCAAGCCTCCCTCCTCCTTGCCCGTCTGACCCCACCGCAGACCTGGGTTCTGAGAGGGGGAGTGTGGGCACAGACCCCGGCCCCAGATTCAACCAGGGCAAGAGGCCAGGGAGAAGGATCCAGGGGAAGGAGTGCTGGTCCCCACATATCCTGTGTACTCATTGGACAGGCTGTTTCTGCCTCCTTCACTTTCATTTTTGTATCTGTAAAAATCTGTAAACTGTATTCATAAAAGTATTTGATTTGTGTTAACATACTGAACCACATTGAAAATATCATCATCACTTTACAGACCAGGGAGCAAGGCCCATTGGGATCAGCCCATGTAACAGCTGTTAAGTGGCAAAGCTGAGCTCCCAGCCCAGGGCTTAACCAACGCTGTGCTGCTCTCCCCTGGGCCAAACAGTGGGTGCTGGGGACCCAGACAGAAGACTCAGACATGGCTTCTGCCCATCAGAGGCTCACAGCTGCACTGTTCATGCCAGTGGCCACTCACCACATGTGGCTATTGAGAACTTGAAATGTGGCTAGTCCAAGTAGAGATATAAGTGTAAAAAGTAGCGTACATGGATTTCAAAGACATGATACAAAAAAGAATGTAAAATATCTCATAAATATTAATGATAGGTCATAAAATATCTCATTTATTGTTATATTGATTATATGATAATATTTGGGATATATTGGATTAAATACAATAAAATTAATTTTACCTTTACTTTAATTTTATGTGGCTCACATAATATTTCTATTGGACAGTGAGGGTCTAGAGCATTGTGTGTAAACTGAGTATTATAATCCCTATGTCATCAGAGGTATGATGGAGGAAGCTTAGACTCCATAGGGGCCCAGAGGAAGCCTAACCTTCCTGGGGCCAGAGAAGGCTTCCCAGAAGTGATGCCTGATCTGGCCATTCTGAAGGATGAGTATCAGGCAAAGGCAAGAGGGCTACAAGCAAGGGGGATGGTGCATACAAAGGCCTGGGGGCAAGAGAGGCCATGCTCATGAGACTGTCTGGTGGGGGATGGGGACTGGGAGGGATACAAGTGGGCATAGTGGCCACAAGCCCAGGCCAAGAAGGAGGGACCTGAAGGCCAGGTTTGGGAGTGTAAGCCTTATCTTTGGAAAATGAGGACCATTGAAGAGCAGGCATAGGCAGGTCTGAGGATGGGCTGTGAGGCTGTGTGGCGGTGCTCAGACATGGGCTAAGGAGCCTGGTCCTAGCAGAGAGGGAGGTGCTGGATTCAAGGGAGAGGTAGGAAGAGCTGACAGGGGGCAGCCACCCATAGGACCGTGGAATACTGGGCAGCTCCAGCTCTACCCCTGGTTTGCCATGTGACTTTGGCCACACTGCTGACCCATCTGAGTCTCGACTTTAAACACTTGTTCTTCTGAGTAAGAGAAACAAGCCCCCATGGCCCTTCTGTGTGCCCAGCCCTGTGGGAGGGGTATGGGGAAGAACAGAGGAAAGAGCAGACCCTGGGCTCCAGGAGCTTCGTGTGCACATAGGGAGGAACAACTCAAACTCGTGGGACAGAGGACCAGCTCAGTCTGCAGGGAGCTCTTCCTCAGGCAGAGAGCTTTAGAGACAAAAGGACATGGGTTCCAATCAAGACTGTTGTCTGAGCCTGGACTAGTGAGCCTTCACTGCTCTAAGCCTCTGTTCCTAGTCTAGGAAGTGGAGCTGGGAATTTCTCGTGAGGATGAAATAAAATGACGGGCCCAGCCGACACTGGCATCAAGCACGGGCAACATACACGGGGTTACTATTACTGAGGAAGGAAGTGGGACTTGCTGTGTCCCCCCTTTCCTCCTGGGGAACAAAACCTCAAGGCCCAAAGTAGGTAGGACCAGAAGAAGGAAGAAGAAGGGAGACCCAAATCAGGAGGCAGATCCTCAGCCCCCAGCACCACCTTCCTCCTCTACTCAAATCTAGTAGAAATCCACTGATCACCTGTTCTGTGCTGGGCCCCAAGCAGCTGCATCTTGTTGACTCTAATAGCAATCCTGGGACTAAAAGTTCATCTTCCTATTCCTCAGGCTCAGAACTCAAGCACACAGGGGCTCCCATTGCTGCCTATCCCCAGAAGACTCCCACTCAAATGCCCCTGCTCTGGGAAGCCTCTCCTGTCCCCTCAGCTGGGTTAGGGTGTTCCTGGGTGCTCCCACTGCAACCCAGGCATGGAGTGGGTGCTCAGGAAATGTTTGCTGAGTGAATGAGTTTGTGCAAGGCAAAGTTGGAAAAGATCTGCAATATTGTCTGCTCTGACTCCCTCAGTTTACAGGTTAGTATGTTAAAGGCAAGGCCAAGAGTAAAATTTGTATGTTCTGCCTCCTTCCCAGAGCCTTGAGTTGGTCTGCAGGCTGAGTGGGAGTTCTCCAAGTGAACCAAAGGGAAGGAACTGCACTCCAGACAGAGGGAAGGGCACCAGTAAAGGCAGGTGTGGGGAAGGGGAAGAGGGAGGTGTTCTAAGGAAGGGTAAACAGGGTCTGGAGGTGGGACTGGAGGCCTAGGTTGCCAAGGGCACTGGCCACAATGTGAAATTGTTGGTGACAGGAGCCATCAAGAGTTCCAAGCAAGTCATGGTCAGCACCCTTACATATGACTCTACCAGGCCTGAAAGTGCCACCATTAGTAACACCCTTCCCAAGAATCAGACAGAAGGGACAAAGCATGCTCCCAGAGATGACATGAAAACAGTGATGTGATTCTGACACTTCTTGACTTGTACTCTAGATTAGAGTAGATGGGCCCTGGGCCCTAAGAGCAGACATAGGGGGCAGGACCCCCAGACCAGTCGCTGGTCTTTCCCAACGCAGTCTTCTGAGTAACCTACCTCGAGCGCTGTGAGCCGGCAATCTGCCTGGCCCTTCCTGCCTCACCCCTGCCTTCCCAGTGGGGAAGGTTTCTATACGAGGTAGGGATGGGGGACAGAACCACCCAAAGGCTCTCCCGGTTCACACCAGCGGTGCCTCTTGGAGCGGGGCAGACCACAACTTCCACTTCCCCGGCCAGCCTGAAGTGGAAAGGCCGACTTCGAAGCTAAGGTTGCGTGGGCCTCCACAGCTCCCTAATTCATTCCAAGCGCTGGGCGCATCCCCTTGCGCCTCACGACTAGGGACCGTCAGCTCCGCAGGCACCCAGGCCGGGGTGCCGGCCCTTCGCCGCCGCGCCAGCTCCTCTCCCCAGCCCCAGCCCCGGAGGCTGCCAGGAGCTCGCCAACGCCGCCACCTCCTCTTCCACCTGACGGCGCGTCAGGTATTCCAACGCCACAATCTTATCCCCCGCCCCAGGCCGGGCTGGTGGTTCAGGGACCTGCAACCTCGAGCTTCCGCTGCATTAGCAGAAGGGCGCTCTGCGGACCCCCACTCCCACCCCCTCCTCAGTCGAGCCCTCCCGGCGGGGAAGCAGCCGCGCACAGACTCTCCAGGCCGCCAGCTTTGGCTCAGAGAGTGCGCGGCGCTAAGCTGGGGCCGCACAGCGGCCGCGGGAGCCGAGCCCCCGGAGCGGGACCGGCGGCTGACACGCCCTGGAGGCAGATCTCTGCCCCTCTCTGGGCCTCAGTTTCTCTATCTGTAAAGAAGTCGGAGGGTGGACTTGCTAGGGCCCCTGATGAGCTGACTTGGAAATACGCGGGGATACTGTGTGTCCCGGCTGTTAAGTACAGGGTCCACGCCCCTCCCCAGTTCCACCTGCCCCCCACATTCTCCGTCCCCCGCCCGCGTCCTTCCACTCCCCCGCATCCGCCCTCAGATTCTTTCCAGATGTGCGCAGCGGGAGGGGCCCAGGGACTGGGACCAGCCTCTGGTCAGAGGGGAGAAAAGGCCCCGGTCCCGGTCCTGACTGCGCAGGGGTCGCACCGCCCCCCCCAGGGGGACATCTCCCGTCTTGCCCTCCGTGCAGGGTCCGACGGAGGGGTCGAGATGCGGCGGCCCCGCCCCGGACAGCAGCTAGGGCCGTCCGGAGAGGCCGAGAAGTCCGAGTCCTCTGCCCAGGCTCGGCCCGCAGCCCCTTGGCCCACCCCCGCCCGCGCCCTGTACCTGCTGCGCCCCCACGCCGTGCTGCGCCCCGCCGGCCGAACGCTCTTCCCCGAGTGTCGGCTGCGCTCGGCAGGCTCGGGCTCCTTCCATTCAAGTCGAGCTGTGCGCTCCGCGACGCAAGTTTTGTTGTGGATTTTCTCCTCCCCGCCTCTCCTCCGCCCCCCCCCCCCCCCGCCCCGTGCATCTGCTGGACGCCGGCCTCCTCCGGACACAGGCGTAGGGTACCCCCAGGCGCGGGTGGGTGGGGGCGAGGGCCTGCCCCCTCCCTGCGCTGGACTTGGCCCGCCCCACTTCCCTGGGAGGCAGAGCCGCCGCACCGACCCTTCTCAGCCCGGGCGCGGCCCGCCGCACCACGCCCCCCCTCCAGGACACCGGGAAGGCGGGTGTCTAATCCGCAAGGCTCCCTAGTTCCCAGCCTTCCGCACTGGAACTGGACCCCCTCTAGGCCCCAGCACCTGAAAGGAGGGCCAGGCAAAGGGCCCCTTCGACCCAGTGCCTCTGAGCTCAGTTTCTTCCTCATGACGGAGGATTTTGCAACGCTCCAGGCAACAGTACCTTTCCCTTCACTCTCCCACCCGAGGGTCCTGGGCCGTGGCTAACAGGGCCGCCAGCCAAGACCCTGCTGGGCCTGTTCCCGGAAAAGTTCCCCACTCTCCACCCCACCCTCTGCACCCACCCCTGTTGGCCCTGGGCCCAAGGCCTGGTGAGCCTTGAAGGATGGTAAACCCGGCCGGGAGCCGGGTGCAAGCGGATCCCGGTCGCAGGGAGACAAGGGGGGTAAACAGAGAGCCCTCACGGCACCATATTGCTCCCAGGAGCTGAAAACGTTTCCAAGTAAGGAAGCATTAACTACTAGCAGCTGAAGCAACACTGTTTGGCGCCAGGGGCTTCGGTGGTGGAACAGCCTGTGGGGCTGGGTTTAGGTGGTCCTTGGCACCTTGACTGTGTAATAAGCCTGTCCACCATTACCTGCTCTGGCCTGTGGGCAGGACACCCACAGCTGCCTCACCTGGCTTCCCTCCTGCTGGAGAGGGAGAAGGATAAATAAATCAAATGTGGGACCACTTGCGCACCCTACATTGCCAGGGTCCTGACTGAATGAATGGCCCCTGTGAAACAGCTCCAGACCTTTCACCCGCTGCTGGCTGCTGCTGTTGCTGTCATGGCCTCCTGATTATACTACATGCTTACTCTAACTTCCCTACCCTGCAAAGGAAGAACTGCTGCTGCCCCAAGCTTACAAGTAAGGAAATGGCCTCAGACAGGATAAGTGACTGAGTAAAATGGGCATTAACTGGCAAAGCTTGGGTTTGAACTCACATTTACCCTTCTCCACAGCCCAAGTTCTGTCCATGATGGAAACAGGCAGGTCACTTGAGCATGCAAGCATAGAGGCTAGATTTGAACCCAGGACTGTCTGTTTCCATTACACCAATAACTCAAGAACTTAGCAAGAATGGGAAGGGGAAATATTTTGCCTTCTTTGGCCTCAAATTCCAGTCCTCTCTGAGCTCAAACTTATGAGAGTTGGTATGATTCACAGGATTGGACAGGGGCCAACAGAGATGCATCTTGTATCTTCTCCTGAACATTGAGCCTAGATTCAAGTGAAGCTAAAAGAACAGGATTCTGCTGGCTTGATACCCATGAACTAAAAATCTTCTAGAAGGACAATGAGAACCAGCATATACTGAGTGCCTGCTAAGTGCCAGGCACCATCCTAAATCCTTAAGTATCTTAATCGTCTCAACCCTGTGGGTGTGGTATTCTCTGCACCTATAACTGCTAGGCCCAGGGTGTTTTAGGGGCCAGCCACATGGCACAGAAAACCCAGTTCCCATGCCTCCCAGAGAAATAGGCTCTTCTGTGGAATACCGATCCAGTGTCCACATGTGCTTTGTGGCTGTCTCATGCTGTAGACACAAGCTGCATCATTTGTCTCAAGTACAGTCTAGTAATCACTTTGAGTGTCTCTGGTGGAAAAATGGAGGCAATCCTGGTGCTCTAGAAGCAAATCCTCTAACTTTCAGAAGGGTTACAGAGACAGAGTTGAGTTTGAAATTTAGGTTTCCTCAATCCACTTGTGCTGCTTCGACTCATCCAGGCTGCCCCTCCGTTTCAGCTCCTGTTTGATGTTACTGTAGTACATGGTGTCCAGTACAATATTTGAACTTAGTCCTGGGTTCAAATCCTAGCTGGGTTCAAACGAATATAAAAATAGTATCTACACCTCACAGAATGTCTAAATTAAATGGGAAAATGCAAGTACAGGACTATGCACAGTACCTGGCACATGGTAAGTACTCAATAAATGGCAGCTATTATTATTACAAAACTATCACCCAGACCTGAGCAAATATCCAGGAAATGTTATTAAAATAGAAATGACAAGTGGCAAGAATTAAGCAGAAACCTCTGCATTGCCCAGGACAGGTCTCCTCTAATTCAAAACAATAAGAAACAAGGAACACTCAACAGAGGAGGGAGAAAAGACATGCACATGGCTAGAGAGAGCTAGGAATGAAGAACAAGGTGGCTCTCAAGTGGATCTGATGGTGGAAAGGGGGAGAAAAGGAACAATGAGCAGCCGTTATACTTCATCGTCAGAGAAGAAAATTACCTTAAGCTGAGGGCTCAAGACCTTTCCTTAGTTAGTAGTGGAGTCTAAAATACTGAGCTATGGCAGCAGCTTGATTTTCTAGACATTTAAGGAATCAAATGGCATGGTGTTGCTTGGGGTATATGGATTCCATCTGAAGGATCCTGATAAAAGACAAGACTCATCAAGGAACAAGTAGGGAATGATGGAAAAATCACAGGCCAAGGCAAGTACACAAAGTCTTCTGAATTCCTGTAACATCTCATACAAACTCTTTATTATTGGATTTTTCTGACTGTATTATGTTTTTTATGTGTTTCCCCCACTGAATTGTGAGCCCTCCAGGGCAGGAATCCCATCTCATGTTCTGTAAGGTCCCCTTTCTAGCCTTTATAAAACAACTACATGGTGATGTAGTGTCTCCTACACTACATACAACTAGCTAGCATTCCATAGCTTGAAGATTCTACTACCTTAAGGTAGATAAATATGGATGGAAAAAAAGACAATAAAAACCTAAAAAAAACTCAGGTTGCTTTCACACTATGAAAACTTGAAAGCTTTTGAATGCTTATTTCCTTTGAATATGGTTTCTTCCAAAGGTATGTCCTGTTTCTTCCAAAGTAAGTTAGGAACAAGTCAGAGTATGAACAAGTAAACAAAAAGATATCAAGTCCTTCTACCAGACTTCAAACTATACTACAAGGCTATAGTAACCAAAACAGCATGGTACTGACACAAGAACAGAGACATAGACCAATGGAACAGCACTGAGAACCCAGATATAAAACCATCCTCATACTGTCATCTGATCTTTGACCAAGTAGACAAAAACATACACTGGGGAAAAGAATCCCTATTCAATAAATGGTGCTGGGAAAATTGGATAGCCACATGTAGAAAACTGAATGTAGATCCACACCTCTCACTACTCACAAAAATCAACTCACGATGGATAACAGACTTAAACCTAAGACGTGAAACCGTAAGAATTTGAGAAGAAAACGCTGGAAAAACTCTTATAGACATTGGCCTAGGCAAAGAATTTATTAAGATCCCCAAAGCAATCACAGCAGCAATAATAATAAATAAATGGGACCTGATCAAATTAAAAAGCTTCTGCACAGCCAAGGAAACTATCACTAGAGTGAACAGACAACCTACAGAGTGGGAGAAAATATTTGCATGCTACACATCTGATAAAGGGCTGATAACCAGAATCTATACAGAACTTAGGAAAATCAACAAGAAAAAATCAAACAATCCCATTCAAAAGTGGGCAAAGGACATGAACAGAAACTTTTCAAAAGAAGACAGAATAATGGCCAGCAAACATATAAAAAATTGCTCAACTTTTCTAATCATCAGGGAAATGCAAATCAAAACCACAATGAGATATCACTTAACTCCAGTGCAATTGGCTTATACCAAAAAGTCCCAAAACAACAAATGTTGGTGGGAATGCAGACAGATAGGAACACTCATTCACTGCTGGTGGGACTGCAAATTAGTACACCCTCTATGGAAAGTAATATGGAGATACCTCAAAAAACTAAAAGTAGAACTACCATTTGATCCAGCAATCCCACTACTGGGTATTTACCCAAAGGAAAAAAAGACATTCTGTAATAAAGACATCTGCACTCGAATGTTTATAGCAGCACAATTCACAATTGCAAAGTTGTGGAAACAACCCAGGTGCCCATCAATACACGAGTGGATTAAGAAAATGTGGTATATGTATACCATGGAGTATTACTCAGCGATAAAAAACAACGGTGAATTAACACATCTGGTATTATCCTGGATGGAGCTACAGCCCATTCTTTGAAGCGAAGTATCACAAGAATGGAAAAACAAGCACCACTGGTACTCACCATCAAATTGGTACTAACTGATCAATACTTATGTCACACATGGAAATAATATTCACCAGGGGTCAGGCAGGTGGGAGGGGGGTGGAGGGGATGGGTAAACTCACACTCAGTGGGTGCGGGGTGCACAGTTTGGGGGATATTCATGATTGTAGCTCTGACTTGGGCAGTGCAAAGGCAATATTTGTAGCCAAACTGTTGTACCCCCATAATATTCTGAAATTAAAAAAAAAAAGATATTAAGTCTTCTTTCTGGCATGTAGAAGAAAAAGATGCTGATCAATGGCAAAAGAAGAAATCCTCAAGAGTGACTATCAATGAAATACCACTTTTTCCCATTTACATAATCTCTCAGCCACTATTAAGGTATATCTCCCACAATGAAATGCCCTGTTTTTGCCATCTCTGTAGTTGGAGCTTCCAGTTCACTCATGACCAACTTTTACTGTCAGGAAATTCAACTGATAATTCAGTTCAAAATTTCCCTTTCTATATTTCTTCCCTTTCTAATAACTAACCAAAATAATTCCCCCCACGACCACCTTTAGTCTTTCCATCTCTCAAATATTTGTGAACTGATATCATACCCTGTCCTTGGGTATCATTTTGCCAAGTTTAAGGCTTCTTTCAGACTGCCTATGTCAATCGTTCTTATACTACTGTGTCTTCATGTTCAAAATTCTTTTCCATTTATTTCTGTTCTAATGAAGTGTCTAATCTTGAACGGTGTTATACACACTTCAGAAAGTGCCATATTCTAAATGGTGAATTATACAACAGATTGCAGAGAAAAAGAAAACATCACTGTTTGGTAGTCGGTTAGAAAACTGTAGCACTTACTGCTTTTCTGCCTGCAACTTAAACAGCATACTGCAATCAGTTTCCCCCAGTTTTACACAAAAGTTTATGGCCACAAATTTAGAAATGAAAAGGTCAAGTGCTTACATGCTGCTGGACACAGTACTGTGAATATTTACAAAGTATTTAAATAACTATTAATGGAATAGACTAAATGGATATGACTTTTGCAATAAGTTTTGGATATATTTTTAAAAAAATATTTCTCCAAGAAGTCTGGCTAAAATTCCATATCAGATTAAAACTTCTAGCCAAATGGAATCAGACTTCACATTTCTTAAGGGCCAGAAATCTGGCCCAATATTCTCTGTTCTTACCAAGAATTAAAGAGCTGTTTGTTTGCAGCAGTCTCCAGATAGATATAATACTGGACCTTTCCAGAAGATTTTGTAACTCTCTATTGAGAAAAACTCTAAAATTTGGCCAGACATGGCTGTGGTTCCTGATAGCACATCAATCTTTCAGGCTCCTCATTAGCTGTTTAGTGCTATAACCAACATTCCTAATTCATGTCAGAATAGTCTCTAAACACACTTAATCCCAGAGTAATTGACCAAGTGGTACAATCTGGCTGACTACCTTTTTTTTTCTAGTCAATATCATCAAGCAACTTCTTTATGTGCAAAATGTAAACACAGCAGGGGCTGCCAGAACTGTAATCTTTGATCGAAATGCAAACCTTTTGAAAGTCAAACTAAATAATTCTATGTCCATTCACTTATAGAGACTATTAAATTTTAATGGTTCTTGAGAAAAATGTAAGGATGTAAACAGTCAATAAAAGCAAACTGTCCTCAATTCTGAAGCCAGCTGATTATCTGAACTCATAGGATTGTCACAAAATGTTCTAATGAATCAATTTCTTCATGTTAAAAAAAATTTCTCAAATAACATTAGGCAGCATCTATTCAGTACCTACTATGTGCTTGACACTTTACAGCTATAACTGCTAATCCTCATAACAACCAGCAAGGTAGGCATTATTATCCCTTTTTTTTTTTTGGTAAGAGCCAGGGTCTCGCTCTGTCGCCGAGGCTGAAGTGCAGTGGTGGGATTATAGCTCACCACCGCAGCCTCTATCCTGGGCTCAAGCAATCCTCCTGCTCAGCCTCCCAAGTAGCTGGGACTACAGGCATGCATCATTACACCTGGCTAATTTTTTATTTTTTGTTGAGACAAGGTCTTGCTATGTTGCCTAGGCTGGTCTCAAACTCCTGGCTTCAAGCAATCCTCCTGCCTCAGCCTCCCAAAGTGCTGGGATTACAGTCGTGAACCACTCACTGTCCCCAGCCTATTATTCCCTTTTTTTACAAAGGGAGAAACAGGCTGAGTTCTTCCTCATTATTAGCTCAAGGTGTAAGTGCCACAGGGAGAACCAAAACCCGCATCCACAATTGTAGCTCTGACTTAGGCAGTGCATAGGCAATATATATAACCAAACTGTTGTACCCCCATAATATTCTGAAATAAAAAACAAAACAAACTAACAAAAAAACCCCACATCTAATGGGCCCCAACGTTTTACCACTATACCAGGCTGCTTACATGTATTATTTTCTGAGACTGCTAAAGTTTCAAAAGATAAAGCTGTTAATTGTAGGATGTAATTTCATATTTTTTCCTAAGGTGACATATTTGGGGGAAACAGAAAGAACTTATATTTATATGTGATTGAACCTTTCACAAAAATCTTTACAATTTTAAGAGAACTTTAATGATCATTTTCTAATCCTCATTTGTTCAAGAAACAGTTATTGATGCTTATTCTGGTGGACGTTGCATTAATACTAGAGACACAGAGATGAGTAACAGAGCTTCTACATTCAAGATGTGTATATTCTAATGAGAGTGACTGTCAAAAAAAAAGTAAGTGTCCCCCTTTTGCAGAAGAAGAAACTAAAGGCTGGTGAGGCTTAAATGCCTTACCCTAACTTAGCTTCCAGGTGGCAGAGACAGTACCTGATCCAAGTCTTGATCTGAGATTCTTCTAACCATACTTCGTGCCTCTTCCTCATACCTCTACCTCCCCGTGGACCTGACATCCTAATCATGCTTTCCATTATCGTCCCTCTACAAATTCAACAAGGATTATAGAAATCTAAGAGCATGAATTTTATCTGGACAAGTACAGCAATAAGACTAATGATTTTAATGCTCAAAGAACCCACTAGGCTATGTTGTTTTTTAAAAAAATATAGTAAGACCACTAATAAACTGATTTTTCTTACTACTTCAAGCTGCTTCAGTCTGAAGTTGAAAGAGGGAAGATGCAAATATTTTCAAAGAAAGACCAGGATAAGTCAGGCTAAGGGAGAATTTTTAATGCTCTCTTTCACCATCAGAGCTACAAAAAGGTCTTTGTAATAGAGAATGCAATTCTGTGACTAGGCCCCCATCCTCAGAAATGCCCTGTGAATATAAAATTGTTATTCAGCTTATCCCTTTCATTCATTTAACAACATAAGCCAAGACTGTACTGGGGGTATCAAAATGGATTCACAAAAGGCAGTCCTTGCCCTTAATGAGCTCTCAGTTTGGTGGGAGACAGAAACAACTTACTACGAAGGATGATTAGCTCTATTTTGTGGCAAACAGGGACAGCTTCCTGAAAGCAAAGGCACCTGAGTAGGTCTAATGATAAAGAGGAATTTGCCAAGTGGAATGGGGTAGGGTGGAGAGAATGGTGAGAAGGGGACAGGTGATACCATGTGCAAGATGACCTAGCTTAGAATTGAAAGTATTAGCAAATGTGCTTGCTCTGTATTATTCACTTGGAAACTCAGCATATCACTACCAAATAGAACTCTTCCATTCTTACTATTCATAGAACTTTATAAAACCAATTCCAATCTAGCTTTTATCCCTACTACTCCACTGAAACTGATTTTGTAGTGGTCACCAGTGACTTTCATGTTGCCAAATTTAATACACTTTTCAGACATCATCCTACTTGTCCATTCCCACTTTAGGGCTATAATCTGTTCTTGGAGTTTCCCTCCACCTCTCTGGCCCTTCCTCCTCCTCTACCAGACCTTTAAAAAGCTGAATTTCCTCAAGGCTGACTCTAACCCTCCTTTCCCCCATCCCAGGAAATATCATCCATTCCTGGACCTTTAAATACAACCCATATGTTCATGACTTCCAAATAAGCATCTCCAAGCTGACCTCACCTCTGAGCTCCAGTCTGGTAAATCCAACTGTCTCCTGTTTCCACTTGGAAACTTTCCAGGCATCTCAAAATTCAAAAGTGGAACTTATTTCAACTACTCCCCCAGAAACCTGCTAGTCCCATTGTCACTCCAGTCATGACCTACCAATCAACTAGCCAGTCACTCGAAGTCATTCTTGCCTCTACATCCTGTTACCAAGTTCTGTCAGCTCTACCTCTGCCTATTTTCCCATACCTACCTCCACTACCCTAGTCCAAGACACCATCTTCTTGCACTTGGACATCCAACCTCTGCCATGAGTATATTCACCATACAGCAGCAGCCACAGTGATAGTTTAAATCATTTAATTCCCCTGCTTACAGCCCCTCTGTGGTGGTCATCAGCTCTGTTCACAAATATTCCAATTCCACTCTCTCCTTCTGGTACATGATAGGTTTTTGAAGTTAGGTGGGACATTTGACTTTCTTTGAACAATGAAATGGAACAAAGGTGATATGTATCACTTCTGGGCAAAGCTTTAAGAGCCAGTGAGCACTTCACCTTTTTCTGTTCCTCTGCTACCTGGCTTTTTACCTCTGCCATGATGGGCATGATGTTCTAGACAGTGCCTACTCCATTAGCCTGGGCTCCAGACTTAGAATATGATGGCAAGATGGATGTGCTGTCTGAATGAGAAATAAACATATGTAAAGCTATAATGTCAATAGCTCCTGACTGCACTAAGAATGAAATACAAATGCTTCACCATAATGAACAAATTCCAATATAACTGGTTCCTGTGTACCTATCCAATCTCATCTTGGGCCTGACCTTTCTGCTCACTACATGCCATTCACATCAGCCCCCTCACAATTTTTGGAACAAGCCAAGCCTGTTTCCACCCTTCCATGCAATATTCTTTGCATAGTTTGCCCCTTTTTAACCTTTAGACCTCAACTTAAAAATTACTTCCTCAGAGATGTCTCCCTTAACTGCTTTATAAAAAGCCCCTCACTGTGACTCTCTAACAGCACCCTGACCATTTCTTGCATGGCACTTCACAGTCTGTAATAATTATTCATCTCTCTAACTGATGGACTCTCCCATTAGACTGTAAGCACCACGAGGGAAAGAGCTTGCCACTATCTCCGGTGCCCAGCGCTACACCTTCCATAGAGTAGTATCCACAGATGGTATGTACTCAATAAATACTTGTTAAACAAATGAACAAATGAGAAAAGACTCCAAAAGTGGGATATACACTATAGACATATCACATGAGCAAGAGGTGGTGGTAATGGGGAGGACAGTAAGGGAACTCACATTTACTGAATGACTACCAGGTACCTAGCACTGTTCTAGGTACTTCATATATGTTACGTCTCCAGATTCTCATAATCCTAGGAGGTCAATATTAATATCTCCACTTTATAGATCCAGCAACTGAGGCTCAACCTGCTCCAGTAGGCTGGCTAGTAACAGCAGTTTTAACTCAGAGCTATTAATCTCTTTCCTCAAAACCATGATACCACGGGGAAAAAAGATCAAACTATTATATTTTATCACTAAGTGCTTTTCTATTAATATTACACACATAACTTACATTCATATATGAACACATTTCTACCCCAAGAACGAGTTTTTGTTTTTGTTTTTTTAGGCTCTTCCTAAAGCCTATTTCAGGTATCTCTTGTTATCTGGAACCAGTAAGGATAGAATGATGCAAATCCAAGCTACAGATAAATCAGACTTTCGTTGGAACTTTTTCCTTGAAGTCTTTTTCTTCTCAGAGTAAGAAGATACTATGATTAGGAAATAGGCCTGTGTTATATTGGCTTAATGTACCCTCTTGCCCTATCGCCAAATGCTCTTCTGCTGGTCACAAAACACACAAAGCTAAATGGTCTAAGGGATCAGATCCACAGTCCTGACTATATTAGCATGGACTCAAACATCTAAATAAATGAAGCCACCTGGCTTTTTACCTCTGACCACCTTTGGATGAAGTAACAGATAAACAACAGAAAGGCAGCATTTGGATAACTCCCAAACTGTTCTGCTGGGTTCTGAGGAAACTCAGGACTATCAGAGCAGAAAGGACCTTTGGGACCATCTACTTAAATCCCTTCTAATAGTTTAGCAAACAGGCCCAGGCAGGCAGTTATTTGCCTAAGAGAAGCAAGTCTCCTGGCTCCTAATCAAGTGCTCTTTCCACGATACCACACTGCCTCCCTAATCAAGAACTAGTGATTATGTCAAAGTAACCAGTAGATAATGTCCAGATAACATTCAGTTTGTAAATCCCCCAATGTTTCTCTTTATTCTCCATCATCTAGAAAATCCTGAGCAAAAAGAACATACATAATAAAAACAAAGGAAACCAGGAAGAGCTATTTTAATTTTCTATTAAACATTCTTCCAAAAGCATTATTATATCCTATTATATATCTTACTGAATTATAAGAGGTAACATTAGCATTATAAAAACTAGGAAAAAAGATAAATGCAGATAATTAATTCGACTCACATGAAAAAGGAAAATTGTAACAAAAGACTGAGAGCTTTATAAATTTAAATATGAGATTATGATTTTCAAACTGTGCATCTCAAAGCAAACTTTGTTTGTTCAGTTATTCTTAACAACAGTGTTTTATGACTCTAATACACTGATTTTTCAAGAAGGAAACCCATTTTTAAAATATTTTTATTTTAAAAGTAGGCCTGTGTTCAGCTACACATTCCCCTCAAGCTGTGATCATATTTATTTTATTTTGATTTGAGAAGAAAATACTTTTTCTGATAGCATGAAATGCAAAATTTCAAAGTTGTTGTTTTTAATCCCAGTACAGAATCTTAAGAACTATTAATGAGAGATTGATTAAGGTCATTAAGTGCACAACACTAATTACTGACCAGCTATTGGTATTGTTTCTTCCCTAGTTCTCCCAAGGAAAACTCTTAAATTGAATCTTCAGCAGAATAATCCTTAAATATATGTTATAAGCAAAACAAGAGCTTTTGTTTACACAATTTTTTGGATTTTACTGTTCCTAATTTTACTCTGAAACTCAGTTTTACCCCAAACCATAATTACCATATTAACTTTGTAATGCACAGTTGTATGCAATTCAGCAAAGTAGTAGTACACCATCAGAATCAGGCTCTATTCACCCAGAGCTTAAGAAAAACAGGATTGGTCATACCCATTTAAAAACAATTCTATCTCACACAATTTGCCAATGTGTAGTTTCAGTCTAAATTCTGACAATGAAATATATGGATATATATCTATATATCTCATCTTGATTTTCAAAAGTAGTCAAAGGGAGTTCTTCACAGCTTAGCTTTGCCTGGCTGAAGCTGAAGATTTTGTAACTTCATAGCCAGACCCATATTGCCAGTGATTTTCAATTTGCCTTGAAAGAAGGCCTGTGAATAAGAAAAAAGAAAACTCATTACTTGGTGTTTTTTGTTTTGAGATTGCTGATGTTTCTAGACTATCCAGCCCTGAGATCATTTATTTATCCAGGTCACTTAACTTTCTCCAAAATATGAAACTTGGCTTTCTGGAATAGATTTAGAACTAGATTCCTCAAGAATTTGTAAGTGCATGCTTTACATAGAACAATAGAAAGGAACATCTTTCCCAAATATCTTCTCTTAGAAATTGAGTCTGTTTTTACCTGTCTTCCTCAAAGATGGTACATTTTCCAAATATTAGGCAAAATGAGTTCATACTAGATCAATTTGTTTAAAAACATTGCATGTGGGTTGGAAGTATGAACTGAAATTTTTAGTAGGCTGCCGGAAGAAAAAGTACACACAAAAAACACACTTAGAAACTCTTGGGATTCAATACAATGTGGTTGAGATACCACCAACTTCTTTCTTCTCCTTTTTTGTCTACATGATAAAGGATTTATCCTTACAGAGGACAGGCAGCCTGCTGAGACTGAAGAATCAAACCAATCTGAAGTACAAAGCCACAATTTGTTCCACTTACAACTGCCTGGGATTAGATCACATGATGTTTGCTAAATTTACCATGTAACAAAATCCCAGGAAAATTTAAGAGAAATAGCAAAGCTGGGAACATAGCATGATTTCCCTGCCATGGTCTCAGTATTTTAACTCAATTCTTAAAATAAGGAAAGGGTAGATGAAAAAAGTTTCTAGTAGTCTTTACCTTTTTAAGCAAGTACATTAAGAAGTTAGGAACTCTTCTACATCATCCATGGGAATGCACAGAGCTGTTTTTTCTACATCTCTTGGTAAGGGTGACTTATTCCTTCCCCCACCACCCCAATCAGGACAAACTAAATGTTTCCTTTCTATATGGCACAAAGCCTTCTGTCTGATGACTTAAAGGTCAGGTGTCTCAGAACACAATATATTTAACATATGTCAATTAAAAATATGGACCAGTAGTACAAGAGAAACAAAACTCGCCATCTTTCCCCTTTTTAAGTTAAAAGAGAAAATGGGTTTTTATTTACTAATAATAGAGAAAACAGGAATCTTCACCCTTTAGAGAATCCAAAAGCAAGGATCATTTTAATCTGGCCCCTAGGTGTTCTTCATGTGTGCTTTCTGCTGGAGAGTACATTGCTTTGTTTCAACTGTAGCCAAACACCAAAATTAGAATTTCCAATGCATTTAACGATTTCCAGTCAAATCCTCTACTGAACATAAGGGAAGGCCATTAGCACATTAATAGAAAGGTCTGCCATTTCTATCTTTCATTCCTTTGGGTGTTAACAGGTGCTGAAGAAAAATAAGCTGACACCTCACCCCCCAAAATGGGCAGTACATAGATAAATTGAGAGAACAAAGGCAGCTGATGTGTGAAGTCTGAATACCCTGCCAAAGCTGTGCATGGTGTGTACAGTGGGTGAGAATAAGGATGACAGCCAGCTCCTATACTGGTGGCCTCAGTTCTGTCCAGATTTTTGGAGCAGGCTCAGTGGGTGGAAATGTCAGTGCCAATGGTGTGTATTTAGCTAAAACATCACAGATGCCAATCTCTCACTTGCCATGGCATCCACTGAAATACGCTTAGTTGCTTAGGAAAAGCGTTGTAAAAAGGAAAGCAAGTGGAAGTCAGATTTAGTTGTTTTATCCAATTTTCGAATTACCAGAGATCCACAGGAATAAGACCTGAAACAAATCAGGCTGAGGAAACAAAAAATTAAGTTACAGTGGAAAGAAACATCTTAGTTTCTTTTCTGTTAATGGAAAGTTCAGCATATCAAGTTGACAGAAGGCTCACTATAATAAGACCGTTCAACACCGTGCAACTAAAGAGTATAAGAAGACACTAACAACTTGGGAACCAGGGAAATCTACACAAGGCATAAATACATTTTAGACAAATACAATTTAGTCCCAACAATTGTTTATGGAAAACCTAAAAACATCACATATTGTGCTAGATTCTGGAAACACAAAGATGAATAAGATGTGGTTTGATCCTTTGAGACACTCACAATCTAATGCAGAAGAGAGAGGCACATTATGACTACTATAACATGACAGGCGCTAAGCTAACTATCCAGCAAGTGGCTCAGAAGAGGGACTGACTCCCCAACAACTTGGAAGGAGGTCCTTGGAGATAACATCTGTGCTAATTTTGAAGGACAGGGAGCTTGTCAGGGAAGACAGTTTAGGCCAAAGAATGTAAAAGGTCACGCCTTTGTTCACACCACCCCTCCCTCCACCTGGAGCACTCCTACTCTCTACCTGGGCACTGCCAACTTTTGATCACCCTGGGCATTCAGCTCAAGTGCTACTTCCTCTGTGAGGCGCTCCCTGATGGCCTGGGGTGACAGGGCTGCTTCTTCCATCCTTCACTGCACAAGCCAGGTGTGGCACCTTTAATCCTTGGCTGCCCTTACTCTCTTACAGATCTGTCTCGTACCAAACTATGGATGCCTTGAGCATGGGAACTATTTCTTATTCATCTGGGCACTCCGGAACACAGGACAGCGTCTGGCACATAGCTTGCTTCACAAATGTCTGCCATTTGTTAGGTAAACATTTTGGGGAACACTGAGTTTTGTGGGTCTCATCATGGTGCACTTTAGAGTATGAGGCAGGAGATAAAGAAGAAAGGGCTAAAAGACCCATCTCCTAGCAGGATACAAGCTCCATCATACTTACCGACTGAGGATTCATTTTACCAGTCATTAAAGCCAGCAAGTCAGAGTCAGCCATTGTGATTGTGCAGTCAGCCTTCTTATCTAAAACAGAGATGTGCAGAAGGAAAGAGAGAAGAGGGAGTGGTCAGTTTCACATAGACGTTTTGGTCAAGAGCCACTGACTGCAACAGAATCACAGCCAGTACTGAGGCAGTCTGGGGACATGGGCACTCATATGGCAACCTGGTTAAATGTGACATAGACAATAAGCAACCTTGATATTTAATCAGAGGGAATTGATTAAATAAATTATGGTATAGTCATATAATGAGATACAATGTAACCATTATAAGAAATGATGTGGATCTACACTTACTGACATGAAAAATATTCATGCTGCATTGTGATATTGTTATAAAAGCCAGTTACAAAATAAACTGTATGATCCCATCTTTGCTTAAAAAAATATTCAATTATGTAAGTATAGGAAAAAAATCTGTAAACGTAGACACCAATATATTACTAATAGTTATTGTGGCAGACAGATTCTAAGGTGACCCCCATGACCCCTGCCCCCAGTGTACATGCCTTTAAATAATTTCCTTCCCTCCTGAGATTCTGTTACATTATATACACCTTGCTAGCAGACTCACTCTTGCTGTCCTGCTGGTTTTGAATAAGCTAGCTGCTTATTCAAAGAACTTCCTATGGAGAGGGCCATGTGGCAAGGAACCCGCCATTAGGAGCAGAGGGCAGCCTATAGCCAGTAAAATACTAAAGCTATCTCACAGCCACAGGAAATGAATTCTCCCAGCAACCTGAATGAACCCAGACATGGACCCTTCCCCAGTGAAGCCTCCAGATGAGAGCCCAGCCCTGGCCAACACTTTGATGGCAGCATTGTGTGACTCTCTGCAGAGGACCCAGCCTCCTTAACCCATGGAAACTGTGAGGCAATAAATGTGTGTGTTGTTTTAAGCCACTAAGTTTGTGGCAATTTATTATGCAGTAATAGAAGGTGAATAAAGTTATCTAGATTGAGGGTTAAACTTTTTCTGTAAAGGATCAGACACTAAGTATTTTAGACTTTACAGGTCAGTAGGTTTCTATCACAACTATTCAACTCTGCCCTTGTAGTACAAAAGCAGCCATAGATAAAAATACACAAATGTGTGGCTGTGTTCCAATCAAATAATTTCAAAACAGGTGGCAGAGGGAGGAGAAGGTGTTTGCAACTCATACATCTGACAAAGAACTTGTACCCAGAATATAAAAAGAACTACCACTCAATTAGAAAAGGTTAGATAATCCAATACAAAAATGGACAAATGACTGTATAAAAGAAGATCTCCAAATGGCCCATAAACACATGAAACAGTGCTTAACTTCATCAGTCACCAGAAAATGCAAATAAAACCGTGATGAGATGCCACATACCTACTAGAATGAATGACTGAATAAAAAAAAAAGAATAAAAGACAATATGCAGTGCTAGTGAGGATGCAGAGCAACTGAGGGGCCAACACAATACTAGAGGGACTGAGAAATGGTGCAGCCACTTCGGAAAACAGTCTGGAAGTTTCCTATAAAGCTAAACACAGGTCAGGCACGGTGGCTCACACCTGTAGTCCTAGCACTTTGGGAGGCCAAAGCGGGAGGATTGCTGAGGCCAGGGGTTCAAGACCAGCCTGGGCAACACAGTGAGACTCTGTCTCTACAAAAAATACTAAGGAAAAAATTTTTTTAAATAGCTAAACACACATATACCATATGTGCTAGCAATCCCACTCTCAGGCATATACCGAAGAGAAATGAAAACACATGTCCACACAAAAACCTGTATGTGAATACTTATGGTAGCTTTATTCATATTGCCCAATGCTGGAAAAATCTCAAATGTGCACCAACTGGTGAAGGGATAACCATTCAGCAACAAAAAAGAACTACTGGTGATACATGCAACAACATGAATGAATCTCAGTGAAAGAAGCAGGCTCAAAAGCTACATATTGTATGATTCTATTTGTATGACTTTTGAAGGCAAAATTAAAGGGACAGAAATCAGTGGTTGCCAGGGCCTGAGAGTGGGAGAAGGAGATTGACTACAAGGAGACATAAGGACATTTTTCTGGGGTGATAAAAATATTCAATATCTTGATTTTTGGTGGTGGTTACACAATTGTATGAATTTGTCTAAATTCATAGAACTGCACATATAAAAATGGTGTATTTTATTGTATATAATTTGTACATCAATAAACCTGACTTAATAAAAACTGACAGTACCAAATACTGTCAAAAATGTGGAGCAACTGAAACTACCATATAATGTAGAAGAGAATGTAAAATAGTACATCCACATCAAAAACCTGTTTGGCTATACTGCACCTGATGACCTGGAATTTCCACACTAGGTATGTGCATAACAGAAATGTCCACTAAAAGACAAGTATAAGAACATTTAAAATAGCTTTATTTGTAAGGCCCTAAAATGGAAGCAATGCAAAGATACATCAACCACATAATGAATAAATTCTGGGGTATTCACATAGTAAAAATGAACTATTGCCACATGCAACAATATGAATTAATCTTACACTGCCAAATAAAAGAAGCCAGATCTAAAAAAAGAGTAAATTTTATTGTCCTATGGTTCTACTTGTATGAATTTCCAAAATAAACAGAATCAATCTATGGTGATAGGATTCAGAACAGGGGTTCCTTCTGGGGATGGATAGTGATGGGAGGGGACATGAAGGAGGCTTCTGGAGTGCTGGCAACATTCTGCACGTTGATCTGGGAGGTGCATTCATTTGTAAACATTCACGAAGTGGTACACTTCAGATTTATGCCCTTTACTACAAACTAGACTTCAATGAAAATTTTACAAAAAACAAAACAAAACAAAAAAAACAGGTGGTGGGCTAGATATGGTCCATAAGCCACAGTTTGCCAACTCCTGACCTAGATGGTAGAATTATGGGAAAGTAAATTTTTCATTTTATTTCTCTATCATTTCTAATTTCTTTCATCAAGTATATATTATTTAAATAATACAAAGTTTTAAAAATATTGCTTTTAGTATCATGGAAGTAAAATGATTGGAAAAAGACTGGACAACAAAGACTAATATCTCATTGCTAAATTAGCCATGTCTACCTTGGGCAAATGAGAGGTTTCAAGTGCAAAAGGAAAAATTCACCAAGAAATGACATTTTTTCAGCAATGTTTCAGGTAATCAATTAATACAACAATAGTACTCTAACAGTTGGCTCCTCCTCTCATTAAGAAATAATTCAAATTAAAGTTGGCCTCTCCCTAGAAACTAAGTTATTTTCTATCTTCATTTACTGCACTTATCTGAAACTACCTTACTTATTTACATATGTGTTTTGTTTGTCTGTGCCCAATAGACAGGCGCTCTTGTCAGTCTTGTTCACTGCTCTACCTGCAGGCCCTTGAAGAATGCTTGACACATAAAGGGCAATCAAATAAATATCGTGATCATTAGCCATAGTAATGAAATCTTGATATAGGGTAAATGAAGCATAGTTCACAAAAGACTGATTCAACATTCAACTTAGGAATCTAATGAAAACGACCGAAAATCTAAAGTCGCTATGTAGATCAAACATAATCGGTGTGACCTGATCATATCCAAAAACAGAGATGACAGGAGTAAACTCCTGTGTAACAGCATACGCATGCCCATCTTATTAAATAACTAAAACACGATAAGAAAAAAGTTTTTATTATAAGTCTTATAACTCAGGAACAGCCCCTAAAAAGACTGAGATTCAATGGTCATTCTAACTTAGCTGCTAACAAAATTTTCTCTTATTACTGGAAAAAAGGTCTGAATCCTTAAAAATGAAGAAATTTATAGTCTAAAAAGTCCAGTTCTATTGTAGATACATAACATCAAAGAGCAGAGAGAAAAAAGCTAACAAACTGAGATAGTTGGACCTGATCCTAATATTCCAAGAAAGGACTCTTAGTCATTGGAAGGTGACTTGAGGAAGTAAAATCTGCTTTTGCTGCTGCTGTAATATCAGCATTTACTGAGCTCTCCCCATGCTGAGCACTTCACACACCTGGTCTCCTTTGATCTTTATAACAATCCTATGAGGCCAGAGAGGTCAAATAACTTGCCCAAGGTCATAGCTAGTAAGTGGCTGAGCTAGGTCTGAATGCAGATTCCTGTTGCCAAAGCTAATACTCCCAATTCTTATGCTTTACTGCTTCCTCTTGTTATAGAAA
Source organism: Daubentonia madagascariensis (assembly GCA_023783475.1). NCBI lineage: Eukaryota > Metazoa > Chordata > Mammalia > Primates > Daubentoniidae > Daubentonia > Daubentonia madagascariensis. Next base: position 6,024,554 of record JAKFHU010001129.1, read on the forward strand.
GAACGCAAACATTCAACAGCTCAGTTTTAACTGGGCCTTCACCAATCATAGGCATCTGATGAATCCCAGATTCTTTCCTAGTTCCCCAAGTCCTTTTGAGGAGCTTAGCCAAGCCTATGTGTCCAAACAAAATTAATGTTTAATATATGGGTTGGGGAAGAAGCAATGATTTACTGAGCACTTACTATCTTAGTGTTCCATACACCTTATCTCATTTAATCCCCCCAACAGCTCTATGGAAAGGCTATGTTCTTTCTACTGTACCTTGGGGATGGGAGACCCTGAAGCTTTCTGTATCATGTTGCTTAATAAAGGGATAGGGTCAAGAACTCCAGTGGTGGGAGGGCAGAATAAAGGAATGAAGGAATAATATGTCATGTTAGATTAATCAAAGTTGGCTTCCTGGAGATATGCTATGTGAGTCGTTTCAAAGGAAAGGAGGGAGGGGCAGAACTCAAGGAGAAGATACTAAAAGGTACCCAGGCAGCAAGAAAAGATGATGAAAAAGGCACAAAATCTAAAAGTCCTTAATATAATCATCTAAATAATCATTACCAAACTCTTAGAATACAAGCAAATGAAATACATTTAAGTAAATCTTAACTTCATTAATAATAAGTAAACCTCCTAACACTATGTACATGCCAAAAGAACTAGCAATTCTTAAGATGCCAGTTCAAACTAGGACAGGTTATTAATGCCTTAACGTAGCTAAGCTCTAACAAATGGCCATTTGTTGGCTGATGTAAAAGGAGCTGGCACTTTCCAGTGGTGGCTTTTACTGGGTAAGTCCATATTTCAACACCACTCCTGGCTGCCAACAAGTGTCAGTTTCAGCAGAAATTACCCTGCCCCCGGGTAAGATCCCTTCAGATCTGGGATGGGGCACCTAATGTGGGGGAAGCAGACAGCAAGAGCCTATCTGAAGGGAACACAGCTTTTCTAAAATCATTCAACAGCTTTCCGTAAGCATATTATCTTCCATGACAAAACAAACAACAAACAACAACAAAAAAACAGGAGGAAAAGGAGAAATTTTTTAAAAAATCATCTTAACATCTGCCTGGGCATATCAGAATATGAAAGTAACCATTAACTTTTAGTCATTTAAAAAATTTGCACTACTATAATTCACATTTCTATTTCTAAAAGCTGGAATCTGGATGAAAGTTTTAGCTTTTCTTCCTATACCACCTTAGAGTGGCAGCTCATAGAACACAAAGTTATAGTCATTTTTCTGCTCATTCATTTGGGAAGGAACAAAAAAAAAGGACTCTGTGCAATTCAGGAACCTTCCACAACAAAACCATGCTGCCCACACCAGGTGGATGCCCTTACCACTGCTCAGCTTTTCCTTCATTAACTTCTTACTGATTCCTTACTTAACAGCACACATCACAGTGCTCTTTACTTCTCCTGCCTCCAAGCTGTACACTTTATTCCAGAAGTTCTGCCAACCTCCTGTCCCCTCAAAATGCCCCTGAATATTTAACTACCCTTTCAGAGAAAGAAGTATCCACCCATCCCTCTTTACTAAGGCTAACCTTCCTTGCACCTGCGCTCCTGATATCATCCTCTCCTGCAGGACCTCCTTCAATAATGTGTCAATAATGAAACTCTACCACCTTTGACAGGCCTCCTCCTTCTACACAGCTCCCAGGTCCCGTCATCTTCACCTCCAAGATCTCCGGCATCTACTCTAACAACACTCACTTCTCTTACTGCCAACACTGAGGCTAACCATCCTTTCTGCTCACTTAGTGGCAACATCCAACCTCCAAATTGCTCTCTGCGTCCGACCTCTCCCTTTCCAATTCATCAGGTCTAAGGTACCAGCTTCATTCTCTAAATTACAGCTCTGATTTTCACTTTTCTACTTAAAAAGCTTTAATGGATTGATTATACCCCATATAACTTTCAAAGTTCCTATCGTGGTATTTCAAACCCTCTAAAATCTGGTCCCCATCTATCATATTTCTAAATTACACCAGGCTCTCTCCAACAAGAGAAACTTAACAACACAACTTAGCTATATTGTATTGTTTAACTGTTAAACACTGAATGCTTACTAAGTGCCATTCATTCATTCTGTTGTTCACTTCTAAATTACTTATTTTTTCAAGGCCTACTACTATGTGTCAAGTACTATTCTAGGCACTGGGAATGCAGCAGAGAACCTGACAGGCAAAAAGGTCTTCCTTCACAGAGCTTATAATTCAAGCAGGGGATATGGACAATAAGCAGATAAATAAAACATTACATGGTGTATCAGGTAATGGTAAGTGCTATGAAGAAAAATAAGGCAGAAAACAACAATAGGGAATGGTAATGGGGATTTGATTTTTAAAAGGGTGGTTAGGGGAGGGCTCACTGAGAAGGTGGCGTTTGGGCAAAGATCCAAAGAAAAGGAAGGAACAAGCTATGAGGGAAGACAATTCCAGGCAGAGGGAACAGAGAGTAGAAAGCCTCCAAACCAAGAGCACCCCACGTTCATTCAAGCAACAGCAAGGAGGCCAGTGTTACTTGAGCAAAGTAAGGGAGAAAGCAGTAAGACAGAGGAAACTGGGGCCAGATCACGCTGTGCCATTGTAGGAGCTCTGCTTTTACTTGGAGTGAGCTGAAAGCCATTGGAGGAGGGTTTTGAGCAGAGGAGGGTAACAATCTGACTTAAGCTTTAAAATAATCACTCTGGCTGGTGTGTGGAGAAGAACCTGTAGGGGACAAGGATAGAAGAGGGCAAAAAAATGATGCTGGCTTAGACCAGGAGGGTGGTAGTGATAGAGAACAGGATGAATGTGGAATTTGAAGAAAAAGAGTAGCCAAGGATGACTTCAAGGTTTTTGGACTGAGGAACAGGTAGGACACAGGAGCAATTGACCAAGAAGGGAAGGATGGGAGGAGGACATACCTACAGGGGAGAAGGATGAGTTCAGTTTCACACATGTTAGCTTTGAGACACCTATTAGGTATCCAAGCAAACTTGTCAATTAAGCAGCTAGATATACACCTTGGAGTTCAGAAAACATAAATCTGGAAGTCATCAGTGTAGCTATTGTTTTTAAAGCATGAGACTAGATGAGATCCCCAGGGAGTGAATGCATATAGAACTGAGCCTTGGAACACTCCAATGTTTAGAAAACCTGAAGTCTAACATCATGAGGGCTGGTAATTAACCACTGAATTTAGCAAGGTGGTAGTTGCTGGCGACCTTGACAAGGACAGTTTGGGGACAGTGATGAAGACAAAAGCTGACTGAAGTGGGTTCAAGAAAGATTTCGATGAGAGGATCTGGCAATAGTAAGTATAGTCAGGTCTTCTGAGGCCATATAACCATTACTGGAGACTGTGTGCTTTACAGGTTAATTAAGAGGGAATTCTCTTATTGCTCACATCAACCCTATGAATAGGTACCATTTATTAAGTCCATTTACAGATGAGAAAATCGAGTCTCAGAGAAGTTAAATAACTTGTTCAAGGTCAGAATCTATGAGTGGCAAGGCTAGGACCTCAACCCAAGTTTGTCTAATTCCAAAGCCTAAGATTGGCAACTCTGTGATGGAACCTCCAAATCTCTGGGAGGAGGTGGCTTTGACCTATTCCTGCTCCCTGGGATTCACTGGTTCTTTAACAAAGTCCTGCACCTCTAAAGCCAGCCCTTTTGGGAAAAGCAAAGCAGATCCCCGTTTTCCCACCTGACAGCCTTTGTAAACTTGTCAGCACACCTATAAATGAAGTCACTACTGCACTGACCTGAGTTAGGAAGCACGGATCCTTTGCCATTCTTCACATCCACCACCCAGGTGGCTTCTTTACCCCCAGGGCCATCCTTCACCTTGAAGGCAAAAATACCACCAATTTTCTTCACAAATTGTTCCCCTTCCTGGAAGAAAAATAACACTGGGAGTTACCATAGGTCCATTTCTCTGGCTTTCTCTCCAAGCAAATTAATTTTAAATAGATACATGATGTAAGCAGCTGGACCAGAGGGCAGTCCCCAAGGTCCCTTAGGATCTTTTACCCAGAAAAGTCCGAAAGGCAACCAGGCAGCAACTCCCACATCTGCCAAATCTTTTATTAAAAATGGCTTTTCGATACAACTCGTGAAAGGGAAGTAAGGATGGGGGATGCATAGCAGCATTTTCTGCCAAAATAGCCTTCACGTGTCTCAATAATTTGGAAAAGATTCACTCTGGCTTCTCTTGTTGGAGGAATCTCCAACCCACTCACCCCTTTTACGCAGGTAAATTCCTTTACGTATATTTTTGGGTCCTTGAAATACGAACTTAAAGACAAGTGGTTCTGAAATCAAAGCTTTTTTTTTTTTTTTTTTTGGTCAACCCCTTTTCTGTATTAGTGTAAAGACTTACAGGAGTAATATACTATCTACCACTTACTTTTGGATCTCAGAGAATTAAGATGGCCTAAATACAGAAAACATAACCTAAGACCTGTATCTCTGCGGGGGGACTTCCTTTCTCCCTTCCTTCTTCTTTTCCTTTCCCCTTCATTCCCACTCTGCTTTATCTTTCCTTCCTGAAACATTTATTGAGCCAGATATTGCTCTAGGCACCAGGGATAAGGAAGTAAGAGTGAGAAAAGCACATGATGACAATATACTATGATCACTATGACAATACATTGGGATCAAGGGAAACACGGGACTACAGGAGCCCAGAGCAGCAGCTACACCAGCTGGCAGGGTGAGTAATGAAGGATGACAATGACCTCACAAACCTTGTTTAAAAAAAAAAAAAAGCCAGCATAATAATCTTATTGAAATTATTTTTCTTTAGAGAAGAAACACATTTCACTGTGGAAAAAATCAGAAAATATCAATAAACAAAAAAAGAAAATATAAATCATGCATAATTTTATCACTCAAAGAAAATCATATTTGGTATAAATCCCATCTTCTTTTCTCTGCATACACATAGTTTAAATGGGATCATATTGTTTTGTAATCTACTTTTTCTGTTTAATATAATTATCCTCATTACTGTGTCACTAAATATTCTTCTATATATTAATAATTTTAAATGGCCACATATATGTCTGTAATTGTAAAGGTGTACCATACTTTAACCAATACCCTGATGCTTTTTATTCAAACTAGTTCTAACTTCTGGCTCTTAACTCAATGCTGTGAATAACACTCTTATATCTAAATATTTTTACATAGCCTCAATAATTTAAGGGTAAATTCCTAGCATTAAACTTTACTAATTAAGAACACTGCATCTGGGATTCAGCATGGGTTTGAATTCCTGCTCTTCCATGTACTTCTACAACCCTAGCCAAGTTTTCCTATCTGTTAAATGGGATTAAAACAATAACTACATTCATAGAGCTGTATGAGAATTAAATTATGTAAATACTCACAAAACAGAGTAATTGCTCAGTGAATGTTAGCATTTTTTTGTTGTTATTTTCTTCTATGATCTGTCTGCTATTCCTGTGCCAATATTATAGCTTTATAATGTACTTTACTCTTTGGCACAGCAAATCCCGATCATAATTCCTCCCTCCAAGCATTCTTGGACATTTTTTTTTTGGACATATTTTCCTCTATATGTACTTTTTATAATCATTTAGTTAGCTCTTCCCCAAAAATGTCTTTGGAGTTGGATGGGGTTACATAAAATATATTGATCTTTCTGGGGGAGAAGCAGTATCTTTACAATATTAAGTCTTCCCATGTAAGAATATGGCATATCTTTACATTTTCTTTAATGTCCCTTGGAAAAATGTTGTCATTTTTTTCCCCACATAGACTTTTGTACATTTCTTGCTCAGTTTATTTTTAGGTATTTTATATATTGCTCTTGTTAGTAATATTTTTTCATTATATTTTCTTGCTGGGTTATTGCAAATATATAGAAAAAAATACATATATATATATTGCGTGGATGGTAGTTGAATTTTAAAAAAAGAAAATACATTAATCTTTTTATATCTATTTTGAAACTGGCTACCTTTCGAGATCTCTTATAATCTCTAATAGCTTTTATTTCCCACCTTCTTTATTTCAGCCTTACATCCCTGCAATAATTCATATACAAAATTGTTCCTTTTGGTATCATAGTATTCATTCTTTTAACAAAGACTTAAGTGCTTACTATGTTCAGGCACTGTGATAAAGTACCTGAAATACTCAACTAATTATTGCCCCTGAGGAACTTACAAAAACTGACATTACATACTAACCTGTGTTTCTATGTATGCAGAGAGACTGGCCTAAAGTCATTCTTCCTTTTTGTTGTGTTTTGTTTTATAACAGCAATTGAGATATAATTTACATCCCATAAAATTTGCCCTTTTAAAGTATTCAATTCAATGGTTTTTTAGCATACTCAGAGTTGTGCAACCAAAACCACTATCTAATTTTTAAACATTCTCATTACACCAAAAGAAACTCTACCCATTAGCAGTCACTCCCCATCCCTACTCCTCCTTCCTGCCCCTGGCAACCACTAATCTACTTTCTGTCTCTACAGATTTGCTTATTCTGGTCATTTCACATGTATGAAATCATACAATATGTGGTCTTTTGTGACTAGCTTCTTTCACTTAGCATAATGTCTTCAAGGTTCATCCATGTTGAAGATCAATCAGTACTTTACTCCTTTATATACCCAGATAATATTCCATTGTATGGATGTAGTATATTTTGTTTATTTATTCATCAGTTGATGGTTGTTTCCACTTTTTGACTGTTATGAACAATACTGCTGGACATTTGTGTACAAGTTTTTGTGTGGACATAGGCTCTAATTTCTCTTAGGCATACATCTAGAAGTGGAATTGCTGGGTCATAAGGTGATGTTTAACTTTTTGAGGAAGTACCAACCCGTTTTCTAAAGTGGCTACACCATGTTACAATCCTACCAGCAATGAGTGAGGGTTCCAATTTATCCTTATCTTCACCAACAATTGATACTGTCTTTTTTTATTTTAGGTATCCTAACTGGGAATGTCAAACTTTTTCTGATATATAAGTACCACCCCTGAGCTTACCTGGAATCAACCATAGGTCTTAGGACAAGACAGCTGTTCTATAAATTATTTAGTCTGGGCCTAAATATCTCAATAGTTATAGAGGCATCTCTTACACATGTAGGTGTCCTGGAATTAACTAATGTTTTCTAGTTAAACCAAGAAACCAAAATGACTGTCAAGTTTTTTAAGTGAAAGAAAAATTCTCTTACTTTGGCATCCATTAAAAGAACTCACTCCAATGACTTTAATTTTAGGAAAAATTATTAACAACAGTAATAATCTTTGGGGGGGAGCTTTCAAGTTTTCAAGTACTTCTATATACATAATTTCTTTAATCTTCGTAAAACGCTGTAAGTAGTTGAGTAGGCATTAATATTAGCTCATTAAGCAGAAAAAGCAACTAAGGCTCATAAAAGTTAAGAACCCTTTAGACTACTCTCTATACTGCTGCCAAGTAATCCATCTAACATAATCCAGCTAACACTAACTTACCCATCTGACACTTTCAGGCTTGAATTTCTCAATGGCTCGCCATAGCCAACAGGATGAAGTCTGTCTTTATATATCATTCAAGAGTTTTCAAGATCTGAAGGATATTTGTCTGTTCTTATTTCCAGTCACTTTCTCATCCTCCTCAGGCTTTAAGTTCTATTATTTCCAGTCACTTTCTCATCCTCTTCAGGCTTTAAGTTCTAACAATACTGGATCATTTTGAATATTTGTGCCAAGTACTCTGATGCTTCCATGCCCCTCACTCATGCCCCATCCCAGGATGCTCACTTCTTCCTGGTCTCCACTTCCACCCCTGACCTCATCATTCAAGTCTTAGCCTAACTCTTCTGGGAAGGCTTTTCTATTTTCATCAGATACTTTGATGGCCCTCTGCACAAACACCCATGTTTCTTATTAAAGTAGTTGCTTTTTTTCTGGAAAAATTTTTCCATGTCTCTCCTCCCATTAAACTCTCTGTTCCCTGAGGGACAGGGACACATTGCTAGTAAGTACTACGAACAGAACTCAATCCCAGGTAGGTTTAATCCCAAATCCAATGCTCTTTCCATCTTACCATACCATACTGAAACTGTAGGTTACATTAATATTTCCAAACCTTATATACCAGAGCAGTATCTGCCATCATACAATAAATTAAAAGAAAGTTCAAAATCTTTTCCACATTCCTTAAAATCTTTTCTCTCTCAAGGTTCTGGGGAGACAATCTAGGAGAGTGGGTTAATAATGTTGGTGTGCTAAGCCACGCAAGAGCCTGGCTTCCTCTGGGGCCAGTGGCCCGTGAATGACTACTTTCAGGTGCATCCATGCCATCTGCTTGCACAATGCCTCACGAATACAGCTATGAGCAGATACCAGCAAGTTAGAGCAGGAAAACACCAGCAAACATTTAGAAATTCTACCTGCATGCTTGAAGAGAAATTCTTGTAATCTTACTACTTATCCTCCCACCTCCTTAAAACAGATGTAGATTAATTTGCACTTGCTGTTACTTTCGAGAACCAACTCACTCTCTTATAAAATTACAGCCTTTGGTCAATAAACATTTTCAATTGAAGTAGGAGTGAGAGAGAGGAAGGAAATGGATGAGGAGAGAGTGTTAAAAGGGAAAAAGAAAATACAGTTGTGAAACGGGGGTTCATTAGTAATAAGAAAGTTCTAAGTGCCTCCTTATGTGGAGAAAAGTACTTTTTTCTGAGTAGGCAAAAGGTCAAGGAATAGGTCCTGTAGTAAACTTAATAGGGATAAAAAATTAAGACAGAATTCAAAGAAGGGCAATGGAGTATTGCTAACAAAGACAAAAGTGGAAATAAAATCTCCTGCCAGGCTGCCTTTGCTAATGCAGAAAATGCACAAATTGACAAAAGACTCCAAGACTTTCACTTGCTAGTACTGCAAACACTTAGGAAACTGACAATCGTGGGAAGGAGGAAAGAAACGAGGGGACAAGGTTGGTGGGGGTGAGGTTATAGAGGGGAAAAGAATTAAAATGGGAGCAAGAGGTATACATTTGCAAAGCTAAAAGAATACTGCAAAATAAAAACAGCACTGCTTTGTTAATCCCAATAATGAAGCAGTCAATGATTGATACAGAGCCATATCTCATACTGCATAATAGATAATCTCTATACTACTTTTTTAATTTGATTTTTGTTGATACAATAGGGTTGAAAAAAATGGAGCAGCTTAGCAGATGCAACTATCTCATGGGTTGCTCTGCAGGCAAATAGTGGCAGCATATAGAAAAGATAAAAATTTTTAAGCTGAACCCTTATAGAGTCTAACTTCATTTCATAGGGACATGTGTGATGAAAGAAATTTTTAAAAATAATAATGAGATTTTTTTTTCTGACTAGATTGGCAAAGTTTTATTTTGTTTTAAGAGACAGGGTCTCACTACATTGCCCAAGCTGGGCTCAAGCGATCTTCAGGCATCAGCCTCCCAGCTAGCTGGGACTATAGGCGCATGCTACCGCACCCTAATACAAAGATTTTTTAAAAACCAGCCAACACAGCATTGGAGAAGGTGTGGGGAAAAAACAGTTACTCTCATGAATTGTTAATAAGTTTGTAAATTAGTATCTTCTTTCTGGTGGGTAGTTTGGTAATATGTATCAAAGTGCAAAATGTACATATCCAATCACCCAACAACTTCCTCCCTTTAATTAATTATACTAAATTGATCACGGCATAAGTACTTACAGATGAGAGCAAAAGGAACTTTATTACAACACTGTTTTACTTGCAAATTTTAAATACAACCTGATATTCATCATAGGAAGCTAGTTAAATGAATGTGTACTATGTATTTAAAATGAGGGTAAGGATTTATATTTATGGCCACAGAATATACTGTCAAGAGAAAAAAACAGGTTATAAAACAGGTAGCCCCATGCAGGTTCATCCCACACAAGATGGTGGCACGACAGATCTGCAGCTCCTAGGCCACTACCTGACCCTGCTCTCCCTCAGGAAGGTTGTGGATCATTATAAAAATCCCGGAAACGCCAGGTCCTTTCACAAGACATAGTTATATCAGCTGTTTTCCCAACCACACTGCAATCATCTTAGATGTTAATAAGTCCTCTGCCCTACAATAAGGGAATCATATGATATGCACCATATTTGCCTCTCACACTGTGGCTCTAATGTGAGTGAAATACACAGCTTAACGTTCTGAATCCTTTTGTTTATTTCAGCCCACTTTGATCACCTTAACAGATGTGTAATCTGAATTGTGATTGTGGCTGTAACCATGCCTTATATGGTCTCAAATCTAAAATCAATAATGAAATCCCAAGATGCTTCTAAGCTTAAAACAATGAAATAAATATCTAATTTTGCCTGACAAGAATAACTGTCTTTTTGGAGAGTTACTATTAGATTGCTTTAGTATGATTATTATCTCTCAAGAACTAATTGTTTATATACAAAAATAGATCTGTATATATAGTATAAGTAAAAGAAACAGGTATTATATGACCCTAGGTATGTAAAATTTTAAGTTTATATACACAGAGAAAGATGTTTGACAGATTATGTTAACCACTGTTAACATTTTAGTGAACTCCGAATGGCAGAATTTGAGATTTTAAATTTTTATTTCTTATGTGTTTGTGTATAGGGTAAATCTTTTAAAATTAGCATCATTTTTACAACAAAAAAATTAAAAACTACTTAAAAATCAAACACAATTTCTTTTTAAAAAGAATTTTGATATTATGTATATTATCATTATTATTATTAAATGCTTATTTTAAACATCATTCTTTGGAATGATTCTATGTAAGATCTTTTTAATTCAGAAAGAAATTATACCAAAATAAATTAGAACCCCTTTACATATGAACTCTATCCATAATTGAATATCCCTTTGACAAAGAGGACTTAGAAAATAGTGACAATTTCAACAGTATTTATTATAGTTCTTTAAATCAGATTTATACATTTGTGCAATGCATTCTTACTAGAATTAGAAATCTAAATACTCAGAAATCTAAATACACTTAATACTTGACATGATATAAAATTTCAACTTATTCACCTGTGGCAACACCTGAAACCTCCGTCTGCTTCCTCTAGCCTCGGGGTCCTCCCGGTAATATTTTAGATAAATCTTACCTCTTCAAGCTTCTTCTCAATCTCCTTAAAGACAAGATTTGCCTTAAATCCATCACCTGGAGAGCTGGTTGGAGCAGCCTCAATTTGATGAGTTCTAAAAGAACTGGGGGAAAGAATCAGTTTCAATTCACAGAGTCACATAGATACATTTATAGTCAACATTTATACAATAGTAATTTTCAAAAACCCTAAGAATAAAGATGTTGTGACTCTTAGCCAAAGGAAATCTTTAGTAAGCACATAAAACAATTAAGCTTTTCTTCCCATTTTTTCAACTAACAATGAGCTCATTAGGTGCCAGGCATTGCTCTTGAAAATACAGTATACCAAAGAAGCTACTCTCATGAACATTATATGCTAGTGGAGGAAAGAGACAATTAACAAGCAAAAAAAATAAAGAAGATCTTTACTATGAAGAAAATAAGGCAGGCAGCAGGCACAGTGGCTCAAGCCTGTAATCCTAGCACTCTGGGAGGCTGAGGCAGGAGGATTGCTTGAGTTCAGGAGTTCTAGACCGCCTGAGCAAGAGTAAGACGCAGTCTCTACTAAAAATTAGCTGGGCATTGTGGCATGCACCTCTAGTCCCAGCTACTCGGGAGGCTGAGGCAGGAGGATCCCTTGACCCCAGGAGTTTGAGGTTGCAGTGAACTACGATGACGATGACGCCACTGCATTCTACTCAGGGTGACAGAGTGAGACTCTGCCTCAAAAAAAAAAAAAAGGAACTGAACCTCACTCCCCCACCTTTATAAAAATGAAAATTATTAAAAAAAAAAAAAAGAAAGAAAAAAGAAAAGAAAAGAAGACAGGCTAAGGGGATAAAGAGTATATTTATGTGTAGCGTGTGCTGTTTTTGTCAGCATAATCAGCAAAGGCCTCCTGGAGGAGGTAATATTTAAATTAGTCTTAAATATGTAAATGAGCCAGTCCCACAAAGATTTAGGTAGGGAAGCCAGTCCTAGCCTAAGGGAACTTCTGTATAAAGAACTTGAGGTACAAACTAGCTTGGCAATTTAAATAAATATAAGAAGACCAGTGCAGCCCAAAGAGATGGGTAGGAGGATCTAAAGTCAGAGAAACACAGAGGGCAAGGACAGCGAGGGGCTTTACAGGTCACAGTTAGGCATTTCAGTTTTAAGTATAATAAGAATGGGAGGGTATAAGCTGGAGAGTGGCATAAGCCAATTTACATGTTTCAAATAACCAATCTGGCTGCCACCTGGAAGATGGACTGTAAGGGAGCAAGCAGGAGGCAGGGAGGTCAATTAAGAGGCTACTGCAGAAGTCCAAGGTAGCAATGATGGGACTTAGAACAGGTTATAAGGGAGTGGGAGATAAGCAGAGGTTGAACCCAAAATTTATTTTTTTCCTTTAATACAAGACATGAATTTAACAACCATCTGCCCATTGGCAACAACTATAGATAAATAGCCTATGTGGCAGAAGGAACACTGCCTTCACAACCACGAAGTCCTGGGTTGGAATGCCAAGGCCCTCCTCCACTGACTAGCAATATGATTCTAAGCAAGTTACTTCATCCCAGTGCCCAGTGGGGAGGTAGGGAAGAAGGTGGAGGGTGCCAATGGCTTTGCGGAATTAAATGGAATCCCATGTAGAAGGCATCTGGCAGAGTACCTGGGCCACAGCAAAATACAACAGCCATAACTGTTACGATTCCAGAGCTTCAAGTGTTAGGTACGAACAGAAAAAGAGTCTAGCACGTTAAAAGAACATAAAACAAGACCACAGTCACTATAACATGGTAGGTGGGGAAAGAGTGACATGAAATGAAACTGGAGAACTAGGCAGGGATCAGATCATGCAGGCTGGCCAAAGTAGGGAATTTAGGAAGCCATAGAAATAATAGGGAAGTGAAATAGTTTGATTTGTGATTATTCTTACAACAGTGTGCAGAATGAATTGGGGCAGGGGGGAAGAACCCCTGTTGCAGAAGTCCAGATAGGAGGGGAGAGTGGCTTGGACTAGGAGCCAGTTTGCCAGTAGAGATGGAGAGAAGGAAGTAGATTCAAAATAGAAAAGGAATCCACAGGAGGGGAGGGAGATATAAGGGGGAAGGGGCAAGGATTATCCAGGTGCCATTGACTGAGACAAAGAAGAATGCAATGGGAATAGAGGGAATAGAGGGGATCAAAGTTCTGTTTTAGGCACATTAAGCATGACATGTTTGTGAGATAAGAAGGCAGCTGAATATGAGAATCTGGAGCTTAGTAGAGAGGTCTAGGCTGGAGATGCAGTATCATCAACATAATGAAAGCATTTAAATCCATGGGAATGGACCAAAAGGGAATTACAGAGAAAGAAGAGAACCTAGGACACTGCCCTTTAGAACCCCATTAATCAGAGGTCAGAGACAGAAGAATGGAAAGCAGCGGCCAGTGATGCAAGAGGAAAACCTGAAGAGCATGGTGTCACAGAAGCCAGGAGAGAGAGATTCCAGGAAGGAGGAGCAAACTAAGTCAAATGCTACCCAAAGGTCAAGTACCCACTGGATCTGGCACATGGAAAGTACAGATGACCTTGACAAAAGCAGTTCTAAGTGGTGGAGGGTGGACGTCAGATTATAGTGAACTGAAGAGTGAATAGGAGAGGGAAATAGAGATAGCGTGGCTCTTTTGAGACATTAGTTTTAGGGGAACAGCGAAATGAAGTGGCTGCAGGAGGGGAGTGTGGTATCAAGGAAGGTTTGTGTTCTGGGAGGGGTGGGATAAAAATGACATCTTTATTTTGACTAATCTCTTAAAGAAATGTAGCGTTTCCTTCTGGATGTGGGCATGTGAGAGTCCTGTAACATTTTTTTTCTTTCCCAAATTTTACTGTTAAATGTACAGGTCAGTGGTATTAAATACATTCACAATGTTGTGCTACCATCACCACATCCATCTCTATAACTCTTTTCATCTTGCAAAACTGAAACTCAGTACCCATTAAACAATAACTCCCCATTCTCCCCTCCCCCAACTCCTGGCAACCACCATTCTACTTTTCTACCATTCTATCACAATGGACTACTACAGACACCTCGTATAAGTGAAATCATACAGTATTTGTCTTTTTGTAACTGGCTTATATCACTTAGCATAATGTCCTCCAGGTTCATCCATGTTGTAGAATATGTCAGAATTTTAAGGAAGGTATGGTTTTGTTTTAAGATTAACATATCAGAGCATATACGCCTGATAATGGTAATGAACCAGGGGAAGGAGATGGAAGGAGAGACATCTTGAGAAGGTGACAGAGGATGGGATCTAGTGGCCTGTAACTCAAGGAAAGAAAGAGGATCAGATGGGTGCAATTCTAGTGGGTCTATAGGTCTTAGGATGGAAATTGAGAGAGTTTGGATTTAATGGCTTCTATATTCTCAACAAAGTATAAGGCAGAGTACTCAGCAGAGAGCGAGGGTGAAAGGGTGGTATGAGAAGTCGAAAAGTGAGCCTACTACAGGAATCATATAAATATTATGAAAAAGGAACAGAACCTAAGCTGCAGCTGTGGTGACTGAGAGCAGTCCTCAGAGCCCAGAATGCTACCTCATGCTGCCGGGCCTTCCCCACAGTAGCTCCATGTGTCTGGGGTACCTCCGTCTTGGCAAACTCCATTTCTCTCTTCAAGACCCAGCCCAGGAAACCCCTTTTCTGTGAAACCCTACTACTACTGTCAGCTTCTCAAGAGCAGATACCACATCCTTAAAAAAAAAAAAAAAAAAATTGTTTTTTGTATTGCCAGTTCCCAGCACACAATAGGCATTAATAAATAGTGACTGAACGGAACTGAAATTGCATTGAGTTCTCCCTTGCCTAAACTTAATTCTTTCCGGTTCCATTCAGAACAGAATTATCTATGATATACCATCTTTTTAGTCATAAGTCTGAATAAGTGCAGTGGCTCATGCCTATAATCCTAGCTACTTGGGAGGCTGAGGCGGGAGGATCACTGAGGGCAAAAGTTTGAAACCAGCCTGGGCAACACAGCAAGACCCCCTCTCAAAAAATTTTAAAAAAAACCTAAATAAGTGCCCTAAAATCAAGTACACACATCTAGTTCTCCTCCACAAACCAATTACATTTCATGAACGGTCCACCTTTTCAGCTTTTAATCATCACTGTGCCTTTCTCCAAACTTGCCACCACTGAACATGTTCTCAAAGATCACAGTTATCTCTTTATCTCACTTGTTTTGAAAAGCTCACCAAGCAACTGATTAACCAACTTTCCATCCAGATTAGGAAAGAAGTTAATAGGTAAAGTTTAATCAATATTTTCTGTAAACCCCTCATTCCTTACAATTTGTGACACATACCCTGCTCTAAGGAAACCGAATATACTAATGTAAACTCAGAAAGAGATTATTCACATTCACAAAAGGATGTTCCTCATGATTTCTTTATATATAAAGTTTTTGGTAGAAACTAAACTCTGATTGGTTATACTTATTTTTAAAATTTGGTTTATATATATGATTTCCTGGAATAAATCTGGTATGGAAAATGTTGAAAGGGACCTTGAAGATTAACCAGCAGAATATACTACTCGGTATATGAATTCCCTCTAGGATTCCTGAAAATTCTCATTCTAAGGCCTAAAACAGGTTTTGCTCCAACAATGTGAAAGACTGGGCCTGCAGAGTAGCCAACCAAACAAGAGCTTTGAACTCAGATGATGGTTAGAACCTTGATTCCTACCATTTAAGACCCTCTTTAGATAAATTGTTTTAACTCTGATCAATCTCCCAATCTATAAACAGGGTATAATACCTACTGTGCAGGGCTTTTATGAGGATTATGTTAATACAAAGTGCATGTGAAGCACCTAGTGTGGTCCTGGCACATACTAGGGCCTCAAAAAGCGGTTGTTAAAGAACTCTTACAACAACGCAATAATATTAATAAAAAGACAAATAACCTAGTTTTAAAATGGCCAAAGGATCTGAATAGGCATTTCTTCAAAGAAGATATACATATGGCCAATAAGCATATGAAAAGATGCTCAACATCATTATCCATTACAGAAATGCAAACCAAAATCACAATGGGATACCACCTCATACCCACTTGGATGCCTAAAATTAAAAACACAATAACAACTGATGACAATAACAGGATGTGGAGAAATTGGAAGCCTTATGCAATGGAATATTATTCAGCCATAAAAAGGAATGAAGGCCAGGTTTGGTAGCTCAAGCCTCTAATCCCAACAACTCAGGACGCTGAGGCAGGAGGATCACTTGAGGCCAGGAGGAGTTCAAGACCAGCCAAGGCAACATAACAAGACCCCATCTCTAAAAATATGAAAAAAAATTAGTCAGGCATGGTGGTGTGCACCTGTAGTCCCAGCTACTTGGGAGGCTAAGGCTAAGAGATTGCTTGAGCTCAGGAGTTCAAGGCTGCAGTGAGCTATGATCACTGCCACTGCACTCCAGCCTGAATGACAGAGCAAGACCCTGTCTCTAAAAAAAAATAAGTAAATAAATAATTTTAAATTTTTGAAAACTTTAAAAAAAAAAGGAATGAAGTACTGATATACGCTACAACATGGAATATGCTACAACATGGATGAGCCTTGAAGACATCACACTCAATGCAAGAAGCCAGTTATGAAAGACCACATATTGTATGATTTCATTTTTATAAAATATCCAGAATAGGCAAATCCATACATAGAGACAGAACATAGATTAGACTCCTTGCCAGATTGCAAGGAGGGACTACTAATGTGTATACAGTTCTTTTGGGGTGATAAAAATGTTCTAAAACTAATTGCAGTAATGACTGCACAACTCTGCAATATACTAAAAGCCACTGAATGTAAACTTAAAATGGGCAAATTGTTGGCATGTGAATTATGTCTCAATAAAGTTGTTTAAATTTTTTAAGGCCAGGTACAGTGGCTTATGCCTATAATCCTAGCACTTTGGAAGGCCGAGGTGGGAGGATTGCTTGTGGCCCGGAGTTCAAGAGCAGCCTGAGCAACACAGTGAAACCCTGTCTCTACCAAAAAATATAAAAGTTAGCCGGGCATGGTGGTGCATGCTTGTATACAGTTCCAGCTACTCAGGAGGCTGAGGCATGAGGTTCACTTGGGCCCAAAGGTTTGAGGTTGCGGTGAGCTGTTATGATACCACTGCACTCTAGCCCGGGCAACAGACCAAGACCCTGTCTCAAAATAATAATAATAATAATAATTTTTAAATGGTTACTGTATTCTTAGTGTTTGGGAAGAATACAAAATCCTACATTTTAATTTAACCTCCATCTCTTCGGTAATCAGTTTGTTCTGATTAGAGATGGTTGTGCAATACACATAACAGAGAGTGAAGTTCATTTGCAATCAGCAACTCCCTTGACCTCAGAGCAGGCGTGTGGTCCCATCATGGTCAGAAATACAGCCCAAAGAGCTGAGAATAGGAAGACAAAAAACAAAACCTCACAGGGGTCTGGTGGGAGGTATGATCAGATCCTCTTTCCTATGCTGTGGGCTTCAACGAGTTGGATATGTTCCCCACTCTTTACCAAAATTTCCAGTTCATTGTTTCCAAACCCCTAGGTGATGTTTACAATTTAATAAATAAAACCGTTTCCAACTATTTAACCAGTGACATGACTAAAGAAACAGGAAAGAAGAAAGGAAAATGCACTGGGAAATCAAAAGCCAATAGTTGATTGAGCAACTACAATGTATAGCAGGTATTTCTTATTTGTTAGTTTTCTAATCCCTAATATAGATATTTTCAACATTTCTAAATGAGGAAAAGGTTAACACGCCCAAAGCAGGTAGTGAGATCAAAGTGTTGATAAGGTGCTCTTCCCACTGATTAACACTGTCTGTCTGATAATTCAGTCCATAAAATTTTAAAACATGTCACACACAGGTGGCATTTAACTAGTTTTATAAATTCCTCATTCTAATTGCTAACAAACTGGTGGCTACATGAGTATGGAGACAGATATAAATCACATTAAGATTACTTCATGTATTCCTTAAATATCTATTTTAGAACAAAACTGAATCAATGCCTGTGTATATGTGTGTGTGTACACTGTGCCTGCTAAAAAGGCCCAGAAGTAATAAAAACGAGCACACAGCTAGCAGCCACATTATGGTCTCTAAATACCATTCCCCACTAAAAGGAACCAGGACTCTCTTCAGGTACTACTAGGTGAAAGAAAGAAAGAAAAGAAAGAAAGAAAGGAACCATGACTCCATGGAGACATGACTGATCCTAAGGTCGGGGCATGGAAAGTAAAAGATGAGCCTGGAATATCTTCTTGAGCCAGAAAGTAAGGAACTACTAAAAAGAATCATGGGAACACAAGAATCAACTTGAAGGGGTTCCCACTGGCAGGGGCATTCTGAGCATCAATATAATTGATACTAATGGATTATAACCTATGAAATAAGAATTCGTGAGTTCCTACATATGTAAAACATATATGAATAAATTTAAATTTTAAAATATATGAATAAATTTTAAACTGAGAGAGAACAGAACAGAATGCCAGTTAATAAATACAGAAGGAATTATAAAGCTATAAAATTATCAATGGATGTTAAAATGAACGGTAATGGGTAAAAGTTTGATGAGGAACAGGATTATTTATATAATCTCAAAGCATCTCACCACAAATTACTTATTAACTACAAAGGAAAGAACAGCAACCTTTCAGAGGAAAACATGGTAGATGCCATTTTAATCAAATAATTAAAGCTAACATCACCAATATGGGACAAACAGCCTCATGCACCTCCAGATTTGGTGTACCTAGAAGGACACAACATCACCTCAGTGGTATTCCTGCAAAAAATGTATAACCTGAATCTAATTATGGGGAAACATCAGGCAAATGCAAATCGAGGGACATCTACTCTTAAAGATTGTACCTGTACTCTTCAAAAAAGTCAAGGTCAAGAAATACCAAAAAAACTGAGGGATTGTTTCAGATTAAAGGAAATTAAAGAGACATGACAGCTAAATGCATTCAGGGATTTCTCCTGTACAGGGAGAAAAAATACACCTCACTGTATATTTTATTAAGATATTATTGGAACAAGTGTTGAACTGGGACTATGTCCTTTGGACTAGGTAATAGTATTATATCAGTGTTAAATTTCTTGATTTTGATAACAACTGTGATTAAGTAAGATAATGTCCTTGTTTTTACAAATGCACACTGAAATATTTAAGGATAAAGGAGCATAAAGTCTCCAACTATCTCTCAAATAGTTAAGAAAAATATGAATATAGATATAAATGTATGTAGAGGAAAAATGGTAAAGCAAATGGGACAAGATGTCAACAATTAGTAAATCTAGGTATATGGGAGTTCTTTGCATTATTCCTATAATTTTTTTTCCTGCATGTTTGAAATTATATCAAAATAAAGGGTCTAACTGAAAAAGAAATTCAGAAAATGAAAAGGTTAATCACCTACAATGCCATGCTCCAATAACTTTCCTATATTCATTCTTCCATATTGCTTCCTCTGGTCCTTGTTTATGGGCATGCATACAGTTGTAATTGTTACATAGAAACAATTTTTACTTCCTTTTTTTTTCTTTATCAACCTGAAATGCTCCAAAAGAAACAATTTTTACTTCTAACTTTTAATTTCTTGTAACACCTACGATCTTCAAATAGCATCCATTAGGTTCAACTTTCAAGCTAACTTAATTTCCCATTTTTAAAAAATTGGAACACTCCAAATATGCCTCAACTAAGGAATGGGTAAACAAACTGGTACATCCATACAATGGAATACTACTGAGCAATAAAAAGGAACAAATTACTGATACACACAATAAGTGGATGAATCTAAAATGCATCATGCTAAGTGAAAGAAGCCAGACTTAAAGGCTTTTTAATTCCATTCACATGACATTCTGCTAAAGGGAAAACTACAGTGGCAGAAAACAGATCAGTGGTTGCCAGGGGCCAGAGGGGAAGGAGATGGGTTGACTACAGAGGTACACAAGGAATTTTGAGGGGTGATGTTCTATATCTTGATTATGGTGGCAGTTATATGACTGTACACATTTGTGGAAAACTTGTGGAAATATAACAAAAAGGGTGAATTTTATTGTATGTAAACTATACTTTAATAAAAGAAAAACAAAGTTGGGTTTTAAAAATGCATTTCATTTAACAAGAGTACAGAATGCAAACCTATTCTCAGTCTGTATCATAAAAGCTCCCCACTTATATAAAATGAATAGGATATTATAATACAAAGTCAATATTCGTGTTCAAAAATGATCTAAATTAAAGAAAAGTTTATCTTTAATTCAAAAGCAGTTGGTCACAGCTCTTAAATATGACCGCTCTTCTTCATCTTCACAGCCCCTGTTACGGCACTAAACATTTCCCCTTCACACTATTTTAACAGTCTCCTAAGCATTCTTGGCCTCTGGTCTCTCAACCATGCAACTCAAAGTAATTCTTACAGACTGCTCTACCTAATGTATAATATAAGCACATGATCTTTTGCTAAAACTCATATTCTACAGAATAAATTCCAAACTCCTGAGCATAGTATTTGAAGTGTCTCAAAGCATAATCCGATCTATTGTTACTGTCACCTACACAGTACTGACACTCTGCCACTCTACCCAGGCACTCACAAAATAATAAACCCTCTACCCACACAGCACAACCTCTCATCAAACCTTCCTGTATTTTTAAATCTCTATACCTATGAACAGACCTCCAAGGTCCTTCCCCTACCTTTCTGCTGGGCAATCCTAGTCATCCCAGTTCAAATTCACTTTCTTCATCATAATTTCTTCCTCTGAGCTTCTACAGCATTTTGAAAGAAGTATGTCTGTCTTCCCTGCACACTTAAGAGGAACCATAATTGGGGGCGGGGGACCTAACGTGTAGCAGTTGCTCCAAAGTGAGCTAAATGAATAACTAAGAAAATCAGATTATGTGCAATGGATAGCTTAAAATTACTTTGTTTAAAACCAAACTACAACCACATTTTAAAACTATATTTGCACCATCAGAGTTAAGAATAATTTTCCCAACTTTGGCCTTTATAGTGAGTTATGCTCTATCACTAAACCTATCAATAATATCTGCAATATTTCAAGCCAATTTCTTACTAGTCATTAATATAACTTCCAGATTGTTTTCATGCTTCTGCCTTCCCAGAAATACCAACTCTGGTTAATGTGAACTGTTCTTTCTCCCAATTATTTAGTCTCCTGAAAATAAAAGAACTATGGGGATTCTACATTTAAAATAGAATCTGTTGCCCAAAATTCATAACTTTCTACTCTCAGCAAATTAGATAGCTACACTAATATGATGACTATGGTAGCTCTTCATAGTTTGGCTTTTACTAAGGATTTTCAACTCCAAATATGAACTGGATGGAATTTCAGAGGTCAGTCCAGAAGCAATGAATCCGATTTAGGAGAAAACAAGATTCAACACCTTTTATTCCAACTCAATAAACATTTACTCACTATAAGAGAGATTCTAAGAGCAGGAGAGATTACAGTCTTAGGCCTCAAGGATTTCACATAATAAATGGAATAAAAAGAAGCTAGATACACCACAACCAAACCAAAATTGGATAGTACCCCAAAAAGGTGCAAAGTGCTATGGATACTCAAGGAGAGATGGTACTTGAGATGGGCTTTAAAGGAAAGACAGAACTTTTACAGCAGAAATGATATTCTGGGCAGAGAAAGAAGAGTGAGAAGACAAGGAGAGACCCAAGAGCTTGCAAAAGGTAAGAACATAATAGATTCCATAACAGAAGTGTGTCTCATATCTTTTGTGGAAAATATAGTATGAATAAATGATTAAATAATTACCAAGAATTTCAAAAGAAAAAAAGGAGTCAATTAATGTTATTAAAAGCTACAGCAGGGTTAAAGAGAGTAAGGAGGGAAAATAGAGTCAAGGGCATTCAATGTTGTTCAGATCATTGGTGGGCTTACCTGACTTCAGTGGTGAGGTGTTCCAGCTTAGAAAAACAAAGGTGGCTCAATATAAAAGGCTCATCATGAGAGAGAATAATTAAGGCAAAGAGAAATAGATCTTTAGAACAGGGAAGACCTGAACATGTTTGCTAACACAGGGAAAGGAGTCAATGGAAAGAGAAATATGGAAAGGTTCAAAAGAGGGTATATATAATACATGAAGCAGAAAGTATTATAAGTAATACTGTTACAGAAAGTGGTTGGAAACAAAAGCGTGCAAAGAGGAAAGCTGAGCCTTGGAAAGGAAGGGGGACTTTTTTCCTCTGGGAAAGAGGAGCACCTCTGTGTGAGAGGAGCAAGGAAGTTGAGGGATCCTGAGAGGGGATGGGAAAGAAAGTGCCTGGAGACTTGGGGAGCCCAGGCATTTGGAGGAGAGGAAGAAAGTCAGCAAGAGAAAAAGAATTCTAGCAGCAATGTGGGCTCAGCTAGATTCAGAAACATAAGTTTGCAAAGATCCAATCAGCACATTTGATGACTCTCTCTAAACCACCTCAGAAGCCTGGGAGGCTATGAGGAGAAAGCAAATTGCGGGAAAGGAAATGGAAAAGTGACTTGCCTAAATTACTCAGGCTGGCAGGGCTGAGACCAGTACCAAGCCAGCTCAGGCTTCCAGTTCAGCACTCTCATTTGACTAAGCTGCCTCCTTTTTAAACAAAATTTTCCTAAAGACAGTTAAATTTAAAAGCTAATGGCCAGTTTTAAAGCCATGTTATTAAAACAATGTAATGAGATACTTTTCTTTGAATACTAAGATAATAAAATCAGAATTTCTTACATGCAAAACATCATCAACCATGAAAAGTCAGAAAGATTAATTGACAGACATAACTCAGAATGCCACTTACCTGGCAGCTTCGGGAAAACCCATCTTGTACAGCGTTACAACCACAGCTCCTCCAAGGCCTAAATTATGCTGCAGAGCCACCTTTGCACCAGGAACTTGCCTCTTTCCGGCTTCCCCTCTCAGCTGCCAGCAGAGTTCAGCGCACTGGGCCAGACCTAACAAATCGAACACAGAGTAGAAAAGTAGGCCGGTTTAGAGAGCAGCCTCAACCAGCTTTCTCAAGCCAGGAAAGGGTTTATGTTTAATCGTACTTTTAATTAAAGCATTGGATTACGCTGAGACCACGTTTGCCTAAATAATAACTTCTGTTACAGCACTGAAGGGTTTCACAGCTAGTTACTCTCCCCTTAAGTAATCTCTTTATTAAGGCAATATCCAGGCTTAAGAACTTCCCTGCACCCTTTAAACTAATTCAGCCTGTTCTCTGGCATTTTGAAAGAGAAAACACTGAATATACAATTCTCTGGCCCAGGAAAAATGGCATAAAAATAGTTTAACTTTACCATTTTTAACGTATCAAAAGAAAATAAACAAGGATTTGGGAGTTCACTTTCCCTAAAAAATTTAGCTGGCATGGGGAATTTTTCCTATTATTTTCCCCAAGTAGTTCCCAACAAGAATGAATTGTTTTCCAGACCTATTCACAACTATTCACAAGAAAAGCTCTGGATTCACAAGAATAACATTCTGTCCCCTGGATAATATAATCAAAGATTTTCAGAGCTGAAAGGAACCTAATGATATAAACACTAAGAAACAGAAAGGTTTAAATAATCTGTGAATGATCACAAAGCAGGATAATTCCAGAGCTGGGATTAGAGCCCACACCTCCAGATTTGTATTTGTTTGTCTCTCTACCAGACCAGCTATTGAAGGATAGCACAGTTAAGAATGTTCTACCTGGATAGACTGGTTTTAGCTTCCCAGGGCACAGCTCTGCACAGCTCTGCATGGCTACTACCAACAAACAGTGCCCATTCTCCACCCACACCCCCAACTACAATTTCTGATTCCTGTGACAGTTTCCTATATAAACCTCAACCTCCCCAAGAAATTTAACTGCCTCTTTTCATTTCCAAGCAGTGTCTATATATTTAAAGAATATATACCTTAAACACTTTTAAAATAGGTAGCTCCACATCTTGTAATGATTTTTTGAACTGTGAACATTTTGAAAATTAATGAGGAAGGTCAAATTGAAATGATCCTATTATACCCAAACTTTGGGGCAATCAGATTTACTAAAAATATGCTTTATAAAAAGCCTAATTGAATATGTAAGACAAAAAGTATTCAAACTGGTCTTAGATACACATGGGTGAGGAAATACTACCAGTCTTCTTCACAAAAGAATAAATAGACTTGGTTTACAACTATTTGAGAAAACACTCAACTTCACCACTGATCAAATCAAGCAGATAACATTTTAAACCAATCAAATTGGTAAGGATGTTTAAAAATGGGAATAATCAATGCTGGAGAGACTGTGGCAAGATAGCCACGTCCATACAGTACTGGTAAAAGTTTAAACCGGCACAACCTTTTCGGAAAGCAATCCACTAAAAGTCTTTAAAATGCCTTGAAAATCATTCTATGGATGGAAATAATCAAACATAGGCAAAGTTTTACACATAAAGCTATCTGCTCATCACACTCTTATAACAGTGAAAAACTAGATAATCTAGAACTGTAATAATTAGGGTATGGTTATACAAATTATGAGCTATCCATATGTAAAAAGGAAAAGCAAACCTCTTTTGCTCTCTACTCTCTTCTCAACACACACTACATTTCTGTGACCAGATTTGGGGCAGGGAGGGGTTCCCTACACACCAAGCCAATTATTTGGTGAACACCAACTGGACGTCCTATAACTCAATTCAATTCTGACACTATCTACCTGGACATAGTGTCAGATCCCATGCGTTGAGGGCACACAGTTTCACAACACTGCTCTCACTTCAGATGCCAATCCCAAGTTCTGGCCACCTGTTCTTCTGACTGACTGGTTACAAACCAGGGGTTCCCTGACCCCCTCTCTTGGGTTCAGTTAATTTGCTAGAATGGCTCACAGAACTCAGGAAAACACTTAGCGTTTGCTGGTTTATTATAGAAGATATTATAAAGGATACCGATGAAGAGGTATATACAATGAAATCTGGAAGAGTCCCAGACATAGGAGCTTCTGTCCCCATGGAGCTGGGGTGTGCCACCCTCTGACCGTTGCCACCCAAGCAGGTTCATTTGCCTACTGCCCAAGAGGAAGCCAGTATACCGAGACAGCAGGGTTTACTGTAGAGAAAGAGTTTTTAATTCTACATAGCGCTAAGCGGGTAAGCGGGGAGACGGGAGGAATTTCTCAAATTCGCCTCCCTGAGAATTTGGGAGACGGGGTTTTTAAAGACAGTTTGGCGTAGGCAACTGAGTCTGCTAATTGGCTGGGTTCAGGGCAAAACCATAGGGTTGTAGAAATTGTCTTCTTTGCTGACCAGGTTCTTGGGTGGGGGTCACAAGACCAGCTAAATCAGTTCCTCGGTGTGGGCCACTGGTTTGGGTGGGTCAACCATTCCCCATCACTTAGGAAATTCAGAGGGTTTTAGGAACTTTGTACAGAATGAATATTAATACAACAAAAGATGCTCCTATCACCCTTATCATTCAGAAAATTACAAGGGATTTAGGGGCTCTGTGTCAGAAACGGAGACAAGGACCAAAAACACATATATTTCTCATTATACACCATATGACAAATTACTATGTTCCCATTTAAAATGATGTTTATAGCTTTTACAATATAGGAAAATGCTTATGAATCTTAGTAAAAAATGCAAGGTACCAGGCCAGGCACAGTGGCTCACACCTGTAACCCCAGAGCTTTGGGAGGCCAAGGCCAGGAGTCTGAGACTAGCCTGGACAACATAGTGAATTTTTTTTTTTTTATTTTAAAATTAGCCAGGTATGGTGGTGCAAACCTGTAGTCCTAGCTACTTGGGAGGCTGAGGTGGGAGGATCGCTTGAGCCCAGGAGTTTGAGACTGCAATGAGCTATGCTCATGCCACTGCTCTCTAGCCTTGGTGACAGAGAGAGACTCTGTCTCTAAAAATAATAAAATAATAAATAAAAATGCAAGGTACCAATTGGATGTTCATTTACCCATCCATCCAACAAATACTTACTGAATGCCTATTATGTGCTATACACTGCACAAGGCTCACAAGATAAGCATGGTCCTTTTTCTCATGAAGCTGATAGTCTGGGATATGAAAGATATAGGTGTAAAAGTTGCAGATACCAGGATGAAATCACTTTTGCCAGACCCAGAGTAAACAGGGCCAGGAAGGCCCAAAGGAGAGGAGGCTTACGCTTACTGTTTCCAGGGGTTTCTAAAAACCCTTTCACATCCTTCAGGCATCTCCTGCTTTAATAAGGTTTATCACTAGACATTCTTTAGGACTGCAGTAATTCAGATCAGATGTTCTCTGAGCACACTTGCTCAATAACGGCATCTCCATCAATGAACTGACAACAACTCTGGTTTTGAACCTCTGGAACCAGTGAATTCTGTTTCTAAGCAGTCTATGTAAATCTCTTTTTTCTGCTAATATTAATATAAGCTCCCCTTACCCTTCCCTCACTGAATGCGCTGGTGGTTTACAATTTCATGCATTCTGGATTATAATTCTCATTTCTATTCCTGAGTAAACCCAACATATTTAGAGATAATTTTCTCTAGTGTCCTTTTTTTTAGGTTGACATAGGCATTTACAATATAGTGTGATAATGCTACCATAGGCATAAGCAGAGGTGTTCCAAGAGCACAAAGGAGGAATACTTAGCATAGCTTGGAAAATCAAGGAATGATTCCCAGATGAATGGAGATCTAAACTGAGACCCTATAAATAAAGAAGAGCTAGTCAAGGAAAACAGGAGAAAAGAAGGCTTTAAAAAGAGAGACAAGCACATGCAAACAAAAAAGATGGCCTGCTTAAGGAATAGAAAGTTAAGTGAGTAAGGCTGGAGCAAAGTACTCAACATAGCCAATCCGGTGAGGGATGAGAGAGAGGGAGAGGAGAGAGAGAGAGAAAGGGGGGGGTGGAATATGAATATTGTGGAAGCATGTCTATAATTTGCAATTAATTTCAATCACATCATCCCACTCATATTGTAGAAGATATGGTATACCAGATAAATCTCTACTCATCATTCGCCTAACTGCCATGTGGCAAAAAAGAAGGGAGGGAAGAAATAAAGATCCATGTTATCAATTTTTATTTTTTTGAGACAGGGTCTTGCTCTGTTGCCCCAGCTAGGGTGCAGTGGCATCATCATAGCTCAATGCAGCCTCCAACTCCTGGGCTCAAGAGATCCTCCTGCCTGTTACCATCTATAGTCCCAAGTAGCTGGGACTATAGGCGCATGCCACCATGCCCAGCTAATTTTTTGTAGAGATGGGGTCTCACTATCCCCAAGCTATCAACTTGTTTTCTAATTATTTATTTGCTTTTGGCAGAAGTAGAGCATCAGTGGGAAAACATACAGATTATTTGAGCTTTCTGGTTGTCTACTTTCAAAATAAACGGTGTTTTCCTGTATTTCTAGAATCTAGATCTGTGAAGGGTGGAAGTCAAAAGGTGGCCTCAGAAATCCACTTGCCAAAAAGGCAGGGCAGACAGGAAAGCATTAACTATTTGAGCAAACTTTTTTTTTTTTTAATTTTCCTTCCTTGGATGACTTCTGGCATTGAATTGAAAACCATTTTTCCCTCTGCTCAGAAAAAAATAAACTATGAGATATGAACATGATATACTTATAAGTAAATTACGAATGGGCATAGGAATGGCCATCCTGTCAAAGTAGTATATTCAACCAGTAATACTCTTCTTATAGTCACTTATGAAGAGAAAAAATTGTTTAACCTAATTACCTCATTTTACCATCATCTTGCTGTAAACATTTCCTAACAAGATGTTGGTCAATCTTTTTACACAGAGATAATTGGCCTAGGACTCAGCTGCATAGATATGGGTACATAGTCTGGTTGTTTCTGAAAATAAGCCATTTGAACACATATTAAGCACTCTACTAAGTGTTGAAGGTACAAAAAATTCACGTAATGTAAATGTAAATAAATGTGTTCTGATTGACATCAGTGGGGTTCCACTGGGGGTCTTGGACCGTATCCCCTGAGGATAAGGGAGGAATACCGTAAAACATTTTCAGACATACAATGCTGAAAGAATTTGTTACCACATTCCAATACCCACACAATAAGAAATGTTAAAAGAAGACCTTTAGGCAGAAAGAAAATGATAGATGGAAATAGGGATTTACACAAAGGAACTAACAGCACTGGAAGTGGTAACTACATGGGTAAATAAATAAGGGGTTTTTTTCTTATTGTTTAAATCTCTTTAAAAGATGATTATTTAAATAAAAACAATAACTTATTGTGGGGCATATAACATACATAAAAGTAAAATTCATGACAACTGTATCATAAGGCCTAGACAGGAGAAATGGAAGCATACTGTAACATTGTACGGTTCTTTTATTGTAAGTGAAGCAGTATAACATTATAAGAAGATAGACTAAGATATATACAATAAACTTTAAAGCAACTACTAAAATAACAAAGTTATACCTGAATCAGCCAAGAAAGGACATAAAATAGAGACACAGAAAAATACTCAATCCAAAAGAAGTCTAAAAAGGGAAAAGGGAATAAAGAATAGCTGGGACAAACAGAACACAAATAGCAAGACAGACTCAAACCTAATGATATTATTAATCACATCAAATGTAAATGGTCTTAAAATCCCCCAATTAAAGGCAGAGATTGTCAGAGTGAATAAAAAGCAAGAACCAACTAAACGCTACCAATGCACTTTAAATATAAAGCCACGAATGGGTTCAAAGTAAAAGGATGGAAATAGAAATACCATGTTAACACAAGTTAAAATTTGAAAGCTGGAGTGGCTGACTACAAAATCAGCCAAAGTAGATTTCAAGGGATAGATTTCAAAGACCAGGGATAAAAAAGGTTATTTAATAATGATAAATGGGAAAAAGTAAAACTATCTGTATTCACAGAGGATATGATTATCTATATAGAAAATATGATGAAGTTTTTTAAAAAGTACTAGAATTAATAAGTGGGTTTAGCAAGATTGCAGGATATAAGATCAATACACAAAAATCAATTATATTACTACAAACTAGCAATAAAAACTGAAATTGAGGCCCGGTACAGTGGCTCATGCCTATAATCCTAGCACTCTGGGAGGCTGAGGTGGGAGGATTACTTGAGCTCAGGAGACCAGCCTGATCAAGAGCGAGACCCCCGTCTCTACTAAAAATTGAAAAAATCAGCCAGGCGTGGTAGTGCACACCTGTAGTCACCGCTACTCAGGAGGCTGAGGCAGGAGGATCGCTTGAGCCCAGGACCTTGAGCTTGCAGTGAGCTATGATGATGCCACTGCACTCTAGCCAGGGTGACAGAGCAAGACTCTGTCTCAAAAAAAAAAAAATTGAAATTGAAAATATACCATTTGCAGTAAGACCAAAAATATAAAATATGGGCTGGGCACAGCTAAGCCTGTAATCCTAGCACTTTGGGAGGCTTGAGGCCAGGAATTCAAGACCAGTCTGGGCAATAGTGAGACCCCCTCTCTACAAAAAATTAAAAAGTTAGCCAGGCATGGTGGCACATGCCACAGCTACTTGGAAGGCTGAGGCAGGAGGATCACTTGAGCCCAGGAGTTTGAGGTTGCACTGAGCCATGATGATGCCACTGCATTCTAGCCAAGGCAACAGAGCAAGACTCTGTGTCCGCCCCCCCCCAAAAAAAGTATATATATATTTTTATATATAATACTTAGGGATAAATTTGCAAGACCTATACACTGAAAACTATAATATAGTGCCAAGAAAAGTTAAAGAAGACCTAAATAAATGGAGAGATATTTTGTTCATGGGTCAGAAGACTCACTATTGTTAGGAAGTCACTTCTCCCCCAAATCTTTACATTCAACATAATCCCAATCAAAATCCCAGGAGGTTTTTTTTGTAAAAATCAACAAGCTGATTCTAAAATCTCTATGGAAATGTAAAGAACCTAGAATAGCCAAACAAGAAGAATAAAGTCGGAGGGCTAAGACTACCTGATTTCAAGAACTATTACACAACTACAATAATCACAACAGTATGGTACTGGCATTAAGACAGACAAATATAGTAACCGAACAGAAAAGAAAATCCAGAAATAATGCCCAAACATTTATGGGCAACTGATTTATTTTTTATTTTCATCAACTTTAATGAATCTCCAGGGAATTATGCTGAGTTTTAAAAAAAAAAAAGGCTAGTCTCAAAAGTTTATATACTATATGATTCTGTTGGGGCTCAGAAAGCAACCCCCCAAAGACTGGCACTTTAACATGCTAAAATGCCTTAGAAACTGCCTCAGAATCAAGATCCCTCTAACCTTGTCCTCCTCCACAAGCATAGGGAGGGAAAAGAAATTTAAAAAAAGAGGATTTTTCATGTTCCTAGATTACAACAGGTACTTCATAGTTTCTAAAAACAAAATTTGTTTTGCATTAAGAGGCACTAAAAGAAAGACCAAGATATATTACAGATGTTCTAAGCTTTATCTTTTCTAACCCTCCTCCTCCTTTTTTGTGTGTGTATGGGAAGATTTTTATTTATTTTTAAATTTTTAAAAAACAGGTTTAGGAAATACAAGTTAAATTCTGTTATGTGTATATATTGTATAGTGGTGGAGTCTGGGCTTTGGTGTACCCATCACCTGAATAGTGTCCAGTGTAACCCATAGGCAATTTTTTGTCTCTCATCCCCACCCTCCCTCTCCCCTTTTGAGTCTCTAATATTCATTATACTACTCTGTGTGCCCTTGTGTAGCCACAGTTTAGCTCCCACTTATAAGTGAGAACATGTGCTATTTATTTTTCTGTTCCTGGGTTACTTCACTTAGGATAATGGCCTCCCAGTTCCATCCAAGTTGCTGCAAAAGCCATTATTTCATTCTTTCTTATTGCTGAGTAGTATTCCATGGTATATATATATACCACATTTTCATAATCCACTCATGAGGCAATGAGCACTTTGGTTGATTCCACATCTTTGCGATTGTGAATTGTGCTGTGATAAACATTCAAGTACAGGTATCTTTTTAATATAATGATTCTTTTTTCTCTGGATAAATACCCAGTAATGGGATTGCAGGATCAAATGGTAGATATACTTTTAGTTCTTTGAGAAATCTCCGTACTGATCTCCAAACAGGTTGTACTAATTTACATTCCCGCCAACAGTGTATAAGTATTCCCTTTTCACCTATCCTGGCCAACATCTATTGTTTTTTGACTTTTTAGCAATAGCCATTCTAATTGGAGTAAAATAGTATCTCATGGTGGTTTTAATTTGCATTTCCCTGACAATTAGTGATGTTGAGTATTTTTCCATATGTTTGTTGGCCATTTGGACAACTGATTTTTGACAAAGGTACAAAGGCAATGCAGTGGAGAAAATACAGCTTTTCCAAAAAATGGTGCTGGAACAACTGGAAATCCATATGTAAAAAAGAACTTGGATCCACACCTTGCACCCTATACAAAAATTAACTCAAAAAGGATCACAGACCTAAATGTAAAACTTAAAGTATAAACCATCTAGAAGAAAACAGGGAAAGATCTTTGTGACCTTGGGTTAGACAAAAATTTCTTAGATACAATACCATGTCGGGGCTCAGAACACAATACCACAAGGTATGGCACACTGGCATGCTATTTTTGACCCGAAGGAGACAGAAGGGCCTCAGAAGCAAGAATGTCTTCTCTGACTTTCTCCTGCCCAACTGTCCCCTTCCATCTTTCTCCTCCAAAGCAAGTCAGAAAACCCAGAAAGATTGTTCTCTGACCTATCTCCCCTGAAAGTAGGTAATAAGACCCTTGTGTAACAGATGTCCTGCCCTATATCCAGAAGGAAGGAATGCTACACGGAAAGGCCCAGAACAATCTGAACAAACAGGCCTTGCTGGGTTCCCCCCTCAGTTTATTACCATTAGATCATACCTTTTTGTCCAATCATGTTTCTCCACAAGTATCTACTTCTTTCATTAGACTTAGCATAAAAACACACAGCTTTCCCTAGGTCTTTGGGTTTTCATTTCTGAAGATTCCCTGTCACATAAAACTTTGTTAAATAAATTTGTCATGCTCTTCTCTTGTTAATCTGTCTTTCATTATAGGAATGTCAGACATGACCCTTGTGATGGGTAAGGAAAAGATATTACTTTCCCCCCCTACAACCAGAGGTACAACCATAAAAGAACAAACTGACAAATGGGATTTCATAAAAATTTATAACTTCTGCTCTTCAAAAGGCACTATTAAGAGAATGGAAAAAAAAAGTCATAGACTAGGAGAAAAATCTTTGCAAAGCGTATATCCGATAAAGGATTTGTGTAGAAAATATATAAACAATTCTCAAATACAACAAAAAGAAAAACCCAATTTTCAAAATGGGCAAAATATTTGAATAACACTTCAAAAAAGAATATATATGGATGGCAAATAAGCACATGAAAAGATGTTCAACATCATTAGTTATTAGGAAAATGCAAAATAAAACTACAAGGAGATGCCACTACATGCCAATTAGAACAGCTAAAATTAAAAAGACTGACCATACCAAATGTTGACAAGGATGTGGAGGAACTGGAACTCTTATACACTACTGGCAAGAATGTAAAATGGTACAACCACTTTGGAAAACAGCTTGATGGTTTCTTAAAAGTTAAACATAAACCTAGAATATGATCTAGTCATTCCACTCCTAGGTATTAATACTTACTCAAGAGAAAACAGGATATATGTTCATACAAAGATTTATACATGAATGCTCACAGTAGCTTTACTTCTAATAGCCAAAAACTGGAAACAACCTAAATGTCCATCAACGATAAATTGTAATATATCCCCACAATGGAATACTACTTAGCAATAAAAAGGAATAAACCATTGATATATGTAGTAACATGGATGAATCTCAGACAGACAAAAAAGAAAGAGTACATACTATAAGATTCCATTTATATAAAACTCTAGAAAATGCAAACTAATCTACACTGACAGCAGATCAGTGATTGTATTAGGATGAGGGATGGGGAGTAGTGGGAGGGAGGGATTAAAAAGAGGTATGAGGAAACTTTTGGGGTTGATGGATATGTTCACTATCTTGACTATGGTGACAGTTTCACAGGTGTATACATATGTCAAAAGTTATTAAATTGTACATTTTAAAATATGGAATACATACAAGTCCTTTATCAGATATATGCTTTGCAAAGATTTTTCTCCCAGTCTATGACTTTTTTTTTCATTCTCTTAGTAGTGTCTTTCGAAGAGCAGAAGTTTTAAATTTTTATAAAATCCCATGATCTTCCTTCTTTCTTCCTCTTACTTGGCGGGAGTGATAAGAGGCAGGGACTGTTCCTGGGTATTTCTAGCTAGCTGCAGGTATCAAGAGTAAACACTCTCTCCTGGGCTCCATTTATCCTGACACTAGAGGGGGCACATTAGAGTTTAATGATAAAACTTACCTTTCCTCATATCACAGTGGTAAAAATGTAAAACTCTGGGCAATGGAAATGCGGATGGGTGGCCCAGAGGACAAGATGAAAGGCAAAACAGATGCTTTGGTAAAAAACTATTTAGGCCCTACTGACTTACTGACTTTTTAAGAGCTCTATATTATATTTAGGTCTTGCTAGTAATTGTCCTAGGATTTATTTCATTTGTTTACCTCTTATACAGTAGAAAAAGAGCCAAGTCATAGTTTGCATATGCTAGGTCCCCTGGCTAAAATTCCATTTACTTTCACTTCATTTTCACCCAAATTCTTAAAACCTAAGAAGTTCACAATATCTTTGAAAGTATTAAAACAAATAAACAAAAATCACAGGATAGAATAATATATGTACCATTAAAAGCATTAAGAACTATGTGGATTCAGAAGGAGAAATAATTACATCCCTTTGGGGATCAGAGCATCTTAGAATTGGAAAGGATCTAAGAATTCATCAAATCTAAGGCCCTAACAGATGGGCAATTCCTCCTAGGTTAAAGTCACTCCCACCAAGTTGTTGCTCATATTTTTCATTCACAGCCGCCATGACAAGCAAAGCATGTATGCTCTCAAGAAGCAACCTATTCCACTTTTTAGAAGCCATGTTAGAAAGTCCTTTCTTGTATCAGGCCAAAATCTACCTTCCCATGCATTCTTCCCAAATTAAACAAGTATATTTATTCCCTCTGCCCCATGCCACCTTTTACACATTGAAGGAGCAATATGTATTAAACCATCCCTTTACATGTGCAAAGTCTTGTATTGGCCGCTGTTCAGGGTACAAAGACAAATGAAATATGGATTCTGCTCTCACAAGCTCTTAACCAAATAGGGGAGATTTTTTTAAATGCTTATAAATAATTATAATACGTACTACAAGCATAAATGTCAAAAGAGAAGTACCAAAAAAGTATAATGGAAGTTCAAAAAAAGAAAAGATTAATTCAACCTATGGAAACAATGAGGGAACTAGGAAAACCTTCATAATGTAGGTAACACCTGAGAGAGAACTTGAAGATGGGCATTTCCACTGAGGAAAGGGCACTGAAATAGAGTATAGTGTTGAAGACCTTAGACTCTAGAAATGCATGGCCTGGGTTTGAATCCTAGCTTTGCCACTCTCTAGTTTGATGACTTCATGCAAATTACTTAAATTCTCTATGCCTCTATTTTCTTCCTGTATAAAATATAAAAATAGATATAAGAATTAAATGCATTTATACAAGAAGAGTACAAACAACAGTGCCCAGCACTTAACATTGTGTAAGTGTTTGTTATTTTTATTGAGAAAATAACAGAGGTAGTTTGTATAGGTAAGAAGGAATTAAACCTGTTTGGCAAAAGCAAACAGTTTAGTTTAAACGTGCTGCTTCTTTCTGTATCTCCTTCTCCCAAATCCAACCAGATATAAATGTTAGCAAAGCACTTGCCATGTGGTAGGTATTCAGCAAATCTTCACAATCTTGCCATCCCCCTTTGCTTTTTTCTCCTCTTCATAGTTCTGCCTTGTGCTTCTCCTAAGGAACATGTATTCTGCCTTGTATTATAATTTTTTGTGCTATAATATTATCTGCCTCTTGTACACTTCCTGAGGGCAATGGTCACCTTGTGTATCCTAACCATAGCCCCCAAACCTGGGTATGCATGAGAAGCTCTTGGGAAACTTTAAAAAAATTTAAATTGTTTAGGACCTACCCAGACCTAAGAATCAGAATTTCTAAGGGTAGGGCATGAACACATATATTTAAAAGCTCCAGCAGGTTCTGAATCAGTCTATGAGTAGCCCCATATTTGAGAGCCAGTGACCTACAGTGCCTAATGATAAGGCTGGTACACAATAAGCCACTGTTGAACTGACATGGATTGAATACTGGAATATTAGGACCTAAAACTAGGTTAAAGTCATACTTTTCTTTTTTTTTTTTTTTTTGTAGGATGAACATTTTACTTTTCACATTTTTACATTTGAGTTCATAACTTTTACATTTCCTTCCAGGTTGCCTGATTCAGAAAAAAAAAAAACAACTTGTTTTTCATGCACTAACACTGCTGATCCACTTCAAAATCCTTCTGGAACCCTCAGTGTAAGGACAGAATAGCAAACAGAAACATAACTCAGGTATCTGAAGTTTTCTCTTGCAGTAATCATCAGAGGTAATTAAATATTTAGGTCTGGCCAATCCATGCCATGAATTCTTGGGCTAAATATGTTAATTGTTATGATTCTACACAAACTAAATATCATTTGCTGTGCTAATGAAAATGGTTGCGTGCACTGGTAGCTTTAAAGACTAAGTGTAGCTACTATGGTATACTAATGTTTTTTTTTTTTTTATTTTTTTTATTTTTTTTATTTCAGAATATCATGGGGGTACAACATTTTGGCCATACACATTGCCCCTGTTCTGCCCGTGTCAGAGCCACAATCGTGGTCGTCTCCCAAACTGTGCTCCCCACATCCATTCAGTGAGAGTTTTTCCCATCCCTTCCACCCCCCTCCCGCCCGCCCGCCCTCTGATGAATGTTATTGCCCTGTGTGATGTAAGTGTTCATCAGTTAGTACCAGTTTGATGGTGAGTACCAGTGATGCTTGTTTTTCCAATCCTGTGACACTTCGCTTCGAAGAATGGGTTCTAGCTCCGACCAGGATAATACCAGATGTGTTAATTCACTATTGTTCCTTATTGCTGAGTAATACTCCATGGTATACATATACCACATTTTATTGATCCACTCGTGTATTGATGGGCACCTGGGTTGTTTCCACAACTTTGCAATTGTGAATTGTGCTGCTATGAACATTCGAGAGCAGATGTCTTTATTATAAAATGTCTTTTTTTCTTTTGGTTAAATACCCAGTAGTGGGATTGCTGGGTCAAATGGTAATTCTACTTTTAATTCTTTGAGATATCTCCATATTCTTTTCCATAGAGGTTGTACTAATTTGCAGTCCCACCAGCAGTGTATGAGTGTTCTACCTGTCCACATCCCCGCCAACATTTGTTATTGGGGATTTTTTGATATGAGCCAATCTCACTGGAGTTAAGTGATATCTCATTGTGGTTTTGATTTGCATTTCCCTGATGATTAGAGAAGTTGAGCACTTTTTTATATGTGTGCTGGCCATCATTCTGTCTTCTTTGGAAAAGTTTTTGTTCATGTCCTTTGCCCATTTTTTAATAGGGTTGTTTGATTTTTTCTTGTTGATTTTCCTAAGTTCTGTATAGATTCTGGTTATAAGCCCTTTATCAGAAGTGTAGCATGCAAATATTTTCTCCCATTCTGTAGGTTGTCTGTTCACTCTAGTGATAGTTTCCTTGGCTGTGCAGAAGCTTTTCAATTTGATCAGGTCCCATGTATTATTTTTGTTGCTGCTGTGATTGCTTTGGGGGTCTTCTTCATAAATTCTTTGCCTAGGCCAATGTCCATAAGAGTTTTTCCAACATTTTCTTCGAGAATTCTTATGGTTTCATGTCTTAGGTTTAGATCTGTTATCCATTGTGAATTGATTTTTGTGAGAGGTGAGAGGTGTGGGTCCACTTTCAGTCTTCTACATATGGCCATCCAGTTTTCCCAGCACCATTTGTTGAATAGGGAATCTTTTCCCCAGTGTACATTTTTCTGGAATTTGTCAAAGATCAGGTGACTGTATGAGGTTGGTTTATATTTGGGTTCTCAGTCCTGTTCCATTGGTCTACATGTCTGTTCTTGTGCCAATACCATGCAGTTTTGGTTACTATAGCCTTGTAGTATAGTTTGAAGTCTGGTAGACAGATGCCTCCCAATTTGTTCTTTTTGCTTAAGATTGCTTTGGCTAGACGGGGTCTTCTCTGGTTCCACACGAAGCGTAGAATTATTTTTTCTAGATCGGCAAAAAATGATGTTGGTATTTTGATAGGGATTGCATTGATTCTGTAAATTAATTTAGGTAGCAAAGCCATTTTTACTATGTTGACTCTGCCTATCCAAGAGCATGGTAAGGTTTTCCATCTATTTACATCCTCTGCAATTTCCTTTCTCAGTGTTTCATAATTCTCTCTATATAGGTCTTTGATCTCCTTAGTTAGATATATTCCTAAATATTTAATTTTCTTTGTTGCTATTGCAAAAGGTATAGCATCTTTAATTTGTTTCTCGGCTTGATTGTTATTAGCATATATGAAGGCTATGGATTTGTGTGTATTAATTTTGTATCCTGAGACTTTGCTGAATTCATTTATCAAAAGTCATACTTTTCTTAAAGGCCTAAAAGGTCAGACTGAATTGGTTAACAGCCGAACTAAAAAACCAACATCCACCTTGCAAGCAACAATCCTTTATCAGAAGCTTTATCTCAAAGGCACTTTCATGCCCTTCCAGTAGATTGCAGACATTAATATGCATTTAAAAAAATAGAGATAGCTAAGAATAAACTAAAGAAAAATTTTACTTATCATTTTAAACACATGTTCAGTAAGTGTTGGGCAGTAGATGTAAAAGCAGTTTAAAAAGTGGAATAAAATATGATACTATTACTTGGACACTAATTCGGTTTTTGTCATAGGACCACTGCAAAATAAACAAACAAAAAAAGTTCAGGTTTAATATGATTTTTCTAATTGAAAAATCTAAAAGGAATTCATGTTTTTAAACTGACAATGAACATAAGAATACTTAATTCAAATGCTTAAACCTATCTTTTTCTTCTACTATGGGTGCTGTTCTGGCAGCTAGAAACCTTCATCCGGATCTAAACAAGTTAAAATCAGAGACCAAAATCACAGAGCTTTAATTTTAAGCTAATTCTTCAATACCGAGTTCCTACCAAAGTAGCACTGTCTTACAATTAAATTAATACCATTTGCAGAAGAGAACCTCACACCTTTACTACCAGTCTTAACTCAACATGTTTTGGAAGCACTTACTTGACCATTTTCTGATTCTCTTAGAATCCTATTGCAGTTTATTATCCAAGTAACCACGGAAAAATATTTAAACTACTCAGAGCTGTAATTCTGATATATTTTCCAGGAGTCTGAATTCTTTCTTGGGCCACACTACAGCTAATGGCTATGTGTCAGATTTACTTGAAATATATCCAAATCCTCAATATGTAGCAAGTAAACATTTACTCTTCAATAATTCCTCATCCCTATTCAGACTACCACTCACGTCATCAAGATTTATAAGTTTTTCCCTCAAAATGCTACATCATCACCAAACACAATATCTCAAAGACTAACAATAAAAGAAAGAATTTACCAACAGTGTAGACTCAAATATTAGAAAGGGTTATCGAAGGATACTGCAAAAGATGTGAGTCCTTTGAAGTATTTAAAAATTGAGTAAATTCTATCTTTCTGGGGTGTTTTAAGTTACCTTTTCAGTACCCACAGGAGAGAAATGGATGACCTTGTCAAGATTGGCAAAATTGTTAATATTTGATAAGAAATCCAATATTGACAAGATTGAAGAAAAAGAGGCATTATACTACTCTGCTGATAGCAATATACATTGGTACAATCTTTTTTTGAGGAAACTTTGGCAATCTCCACCAATTTTTAAATACACATTACCTTTTGACACAGTGAGTCCACTGTCTGGAATTTATCCTATAGATATACTTGGCAAAAATATGGAAAGACACAAGGATGCTTGTTGCAGCACTATTTGCAGTAACAAACTTGACACAACCTATATGTCTATCAATAATTAAATTACTAGGTAAATTTCTTACAATGAAAGTACTATGTAGGCATTAAAAAGAATAAAGAATATTTGTAAATGATAATATAGAAAAAATTTTAAGATATAAGTGAAAAAAGGAGTCTATAATGTGCTAAATATATACACATACAGAAAGACTGTATAAACATATATAGACATATGTATTTGTAAAAGGGTAAACATATTTGGAAAAAGACAAAAGAAATATTAAGAGGGATTGACTCTGAGAAATAAAACTTAGGGTAAGGAGGAAGAGAAAGACTCATTAAATGTTAAAATTTGTCATCCAGATATAATATTAAAAAGCATGTGACAATCTTTTGGAGAACTATTTGGTAGTTTCTTATAAAGTTAAATGTATGTCTGTCCTATAACCTAATAATTCCACTCCAAGTTATCAACCCAAGAGAAATGAAAATATATGTCTTCAAATAGACTTGTACACATTCACAGCAATCTTATTCATATATCCCTAAACAGGAAATAATTCAAATGCCCATCCACTGTATAATGGATAAACAAACTGTTATATTTCAACAAAAGATTACTACTTGGCAATAAAAAAGAACGAACTACTGATAACGAGAAAAACTCGGATGAATCTTATATTCTGAAAGAAGGCAGACCAAAAAAAAAAAAGAGTACATGTACGTACTGCATGATTCCATTCATATTAAGTTCTAGGATCAACAAAACTAATCTGCAATGATAGAAGTCAAACATCTTGGCCTGGTGGGGGAGGACAGTGGGGGGGAAGTGTTTGAGGGAGGTCAGGGGATTAACTGAAAATAGACAGAATGGAACTTTTGGGGGTAATAAAAATGTTCTTTGTCTTGTTTTGGCTGGTAGTTAACTGGATGTATACAACTATCAGAACCAATTATCCATTTAGAGTATATAATTCAATGGTTTTTAGTATGCTCTCGGAATTTTGTAACCATTATCACAATCAATTTTAGAACATTTTCACCACCTCAAAAAGAAGCTCTATACCCTTTAGC
Organism: Daubentonia madagascariensis; assembly: GCA_023783475.1. Taxonomy (NCBI): domain Eukaryota; kingdom Metazoa; phylum Chordata; class Mammalia; order Primates; family Daubentoniidae; genus Daubentonia; species Daubentonia madagascariensis. The sequence goes on from JAKFHU010001129.1 coordinate 6,064,882, forward strand.
TATCACCCTTCTATGTCCCACAGTTTTAAGTAACCACTAACCTACTTTCTGTCTCTAAGGATCTGCGTATTCTGGGTATTTCATAAAAAGGAATCATATAATGTGTGGTCTTTTGTGACTGCCTTCTTTCACTTAGCAAACTGTTTTCAAGTTTCATCTATGTTGTAGCATGTGCCAGTACTTCATTGCTTTCATGGCCAAAGAATATTCCACAGTATGAATATACCACATTTTGTTTATCCATTCATCAGTTGATGATAGACACCTGGCTTGTTTCCATGTTTTGGCTATTATGAATAATGCTGCTATAAACATCAGTGTACAAGTTTTTGTGAGAACTATGCATTTTATTGTATAAAAATTATACCTAAATTTTAAGAACAAATGTAGATACAAAAATCATATTGCTACTATAAAGCAAGATTTCTGAGTGTTTCTGGCAAAAACATCTCAGAATGGCAGACAAGCAAATTATAATAAAAACATGTTCTTTCAGAGGAGGAAAAAACTTATATGTCAATAAAAACAACTAAACTGAAATGTCATATTCATCTCCTGTTGAAACAGAGGTTTCCTATATGAGTGAGGAAGCTGTCTGAAGGGAGAATTTAAATCACTGCCTCACACACAAACTACAGTATAACTCTTTTAAGGTTTCAGTGACCTTACCACAGAAATATTTATTATCATCCTGACTTCTCTATGTCCCATTAACAACAAAATCAACACTGAAGTATGACCTAATTCTTCTGAAAGATAAGGAAAATAGTTTAGTCTATTTACCAAAGGCAGAAAATAGCTTTAAAATAATGTCTGTGTAGCATTGAGCAAAATATGTACATATAGATATGGTGCCTTGAGGCTGTCATACTAGAAAAAAATTATTTTCTTTACAAATTAAAGAATGTTCTTTTCCTGAAATTGTTATAAATTATTTTTCATACTGTGATACAAACAAAGGTTTTATCACTGGCCAAAAAAAAAAAAAAAACAAAAAAAAACTGTTAAGTGGGTCCATTATGGCTTCCTTTTGTAAAAATAGTGAGAAGAGAATACTAGAAATTAGTGTACTCCTTCTCTCTTATGAGGACTCCTCTATACACTTTACATACACTTATTTCCTCATTTAATCCACAGAACAGCCTTATATAAGTAGGTTATGTATTTTTTTTTGCCATTTTACAGATAAGAAAACTAGGATTAATTAGATAAACTATGTACTGCAGAGACTGAAGAGGCTGGGATTAAACCGAAGACTTCATTCATACAGAACACATACCTAAAATTCAAGTGCATCCCCTACATATCCCTTTCCATTCACAGCCACCATTCCTGGAAGTTTATCTGCACTATTGCCACTTTCTCACTTCTAATTCTTTCTGAATCGCACGTGCTTTCATGCAAAGCATGGAAAAATTTCATCAAAATTGCTCCAGGGTTGCCAATGACTTTTTAACAGCCAAATCCTAAGGATACCCTTCATTCTTTAGCAATCTAACTTTTGTGGCCTGATCTCTCACTCTTGAGACACTGTCCTCCCTTGGCTAACTGACCATTCTCCTTATTCTTTTGGTGGTGCGATCATAGCTCACCGTAGGCTGGAACTCCTGGGCTCAAGCCATCCTCCTGCCCCAACCTCCCGTGTAGCTGGGAGTGTGCGCCACCGCACTTGGCTAATTTTTTAAAAATTTTTTTGTAGAGACAGGATCTCTCCATGTTGTCCAGGCTGGTCTTGAACTCCTGGGCTCAAGTGATCCTCCCACCTCAGCCTCCCAAAGTGCTAGGATTACAGTCGTGAGCCCCGCCCCTTCTCATTATTCTTAATGGCTCTTCTTCTTCTCCACCTACACCTTTAATTTTGATGTCTGCTAAAAGCTGAGATTTTATCTTTGATTCTTTGTGCTAGATTTCTTTTCAACTTTAGAATTTCTATTTGGTTCTTTTTTATTTATTAATATTCTCTATCTGGTGAAACATCATTCTCATACTTTCCTTAAGTTCTTTACATATGGCTTTCTTCAGTTCTTTTAACATACTTAAAATAGCTAATTTAAAGTCTTTGTCTAGTAAGTCCAATGTTTTGGCATCCTCAGGGATAGTTTCTATTGACTGCTTTTTTTCCTGTGTATAGGCCATACGTTCTTGTTTATCTGCATGTCTCTTAGTTTTTTATTGAAAACTGGACATTTTAAATAATATAATGTGGCTACTCTAAAAATCAATCAGATTCTTTCCATTTCCCAGAGTTTGTTTGCTATTATTGCTGTTTGTTGTTGTTATTATTTACTTAGTAACTTTTCCAAACTAATTCGATAAAGTCCGTATTCTTTGTCACATATGGCCACTGAATTTTTTTCTTGGTTAGCTTAGTAGTCAGCTACTGACTGGACAGAGATTTCCTTAAATGCCTGAACTAATAAGTCTCTGGTCTTTGCTGGACCTCTATATGTGTGTTGGGGTATTCAGCCACACAGTTTACAACTCCACTTAGCCTTTACTTCCTGCTTGTGCAGAGCCCCAAGGTTAGCAAGCGGTAAGGATTTCTCCCGTCCTGAGCATGCACACAGCTCTGACCATGAGCACAGCCTTATGCACGCACTTGGCCTTCTAGACTTCCAGGAATATGTCAGATCTTTTCAAAGACCCCGGTGGACATCTCATTCTCCAGATTTCCTTTTTTCCGTTATTTGGCTGTTTACCCCGATTGGCACCTCAGGTAACTACTTTGTTAAACAGTTGTCACTAATCATTTTTGACAAATGTCTTTGGGGGAAATTGCTTTGCACTGGGCAAGTTCTCAGGTTAAATAAAGATAAACCTTTCAAGTAGGGTTTACCAGGACACTGTCAGACAGGTCAAATAATGATAATTCTCTGAAGATGGGGCTCTGAAAGAGCTCCAACTCTGTTTTGACTACTTCAGTGCTGGCTAGGCTGCTAACCTGCCCCATGACTGCAAGCGGTCGGTTTTCAAGGCTACCATGGAGCTGCGGAGAGGGGGAGGTACTACAGAAAGTGAAAATGCCACAAAGTTTGTAGTTCTTATGGAGATTCTCCTCTTTGTTGTTATTGTTTTAAATAAATACCACCCCCAACCCCCTCAGATTGTTGTAACTCTTTGGTTAATATCAAAGTTATGAAAAAAGTTGATCTTGATAGTTTTTTCCAGTGTTCTTGGTGCTTTTATAAAGGAGAGTTTTGGGGTATTGCTATTTTGCCATTCCCTATGACACCACTCTCATTCTCCTCATTTTTAGATTTCTTTGAAAGATATAAGATTATTTAAAGCAGTTATGAAAATAGCATATTGTGGGGTTTATAATATATTCAGAAGTAAATGTATGGCAACAGCAACACAAAGGACAGGAGGGGCAAAGAGAAATATGCTATTGTACAAGGCTTACATTATATCTGAAGTGACAACCTATTTGAAGGTAGACTGTGTTAAGTTAAAGATGCATGTTGTAAATCCTAGAGCAACCACTAAAGAAGTTTTTTAAAAGCAGTAGTTCAATAGACTAGAGAAAATAAAATACCAAAAAGTACTCAATTTTAAAATGGCATACAAAAGAGAAAGAAAAGAACCAATGAGGAGACAAGACAAAAAGAAAACAAGTAGCAAGGTGGTACATCATATTGCAACTATTTGTATGTGTGCATAGAGATCTGTCTACATCTCTGTCCGTCTCTTTTCTCTACTAGATTATGAGCATCCTAAATTTGAATGATTAACAGAAATAAACCAAGGTTAATCACTATAACAACTTCACTATTAATTCTAACTTCTCTATTTTGGAATTTATGAGAATTTATTAAATTTTATTAAATTAATTAATATAATAAGGCAATATGGAAAAAACACAATCTACCTATCTTCACAAAAATAAATCACAGAATTTTAGTGTCAAAAGTTATTTTAGAAACTGCATTGTACAAGTTTGTCATTTTACAATTAAGGAACTAAGAGTTAAAGTGACTAATTATAAAAATAGTCAATGACCAATCAACAGCAGAGCCATAGTAAAATTCTCATTTCAAAAGCTCTAGTCTTGTTGTCTCAAGAGAAAATTATTTCCATGCAACACCAACCATGTATACAACTACATATAAATAACGTGCTCATTTCAAATGATTCTGATCTAGCAGGTCTAGCAAGATCTCTGTTCGGAAACATCCTATTAGTTAAGTTATATACCTACACCTGAAAATAATCAAACTTTCAAAAATATATATTGTTGAATTTAGAGTTTCAATTAATTCAAATCTCGTCAATTAATCAAGATTATTGAAGTGTACTGTAAAGGAAAATCCAAAATATTATAGTTAAATAATCATTTAAAGCACTAGCTACCAAGTTCAGAGAATACAATCTTCCATTCAAATCAATGACTAAATCATTCATACTCATGGCAAAAATGATTTTTTAAAATGTATGAAATCTGTGTGTAGTATTACCTGTAGCTCCCAGTGGGTGCCCCTTTGAAATCAATCCACCACTAGGATTTATGACCCATTTTCCTCCATAAGTATTATCTCCTCTGTCAACCAGTGTCCCACCTTGTCCTATGGAAAGAAAAATAATATTCACAAATGTTAAAAACAACATTGGAACAAATGGTATGCTTTTTAAAAATTTTCCATATAGCCAAGAATTTCTTAGAGCAAACATTTCTTAACAGTTCAAACTGTGAACTAAAATAAAATCTTATGGTTCCCCCTCTCCACCGGCTGACTGAATGGACCCCCTCCTGGCCAAGGGAATATCCTAAAACTAAATTGCCTGCCATGATGAGGGAGGTCAGACATGCCCCATCACGACCCGACCCCCCTTCCTTCTTGGAGATATCCTTTATAACTCATTAACAGGCCTAAGGCTATGCAAGACAAACCTGCAGGTCCTCAATTTACACAACAAATATATGTCTGGTGGCTCCTCTCTTATCTAAAAACATTCCAAACCTTTAGACAAAACTTCATTTTTTAACCAATTTCAAGTCAAGGAGTCTTTAAACCCATCTATAACCTGTAAGCACCCCCCCTTCCAGATGGCCCACCTTTTGGGGTCAAACCAATGTATGCCTTCCATGTACTGATTTATGACTTTACCTGTAATCCCTGCCTCCCTGAAATGTATAAAACCAAACTATAACCCAACCACAGTGAGTCCACTTGTTCAAGGCTTCTTGGCTGTGGCTCCGGGTCACGGTCCTCAAATTTGGCTCAGAATAAACATCTTTAAATTATTTTATAGTTTGGCTTCTTTTCCGTTGACAAAACTAACAATGTAATATAAGCACTTCTAAAAGTTAAGGAATAAATACTGAATAATAAAGGCTTATATCTTCAGAACATTTCCTGCATGAAACAAAAGCTATTTTTTCCTTGGAGCTCTCTGGCTTCCAAAATTGCGCCAAATATAACAGAGATTCAGAGAACCAGAAGAAAAGAACTGAAATGGATGTAATACTATGACTAAAATAATTATACCAGCTTTAAAAATTCGTAATTTTGCCAAAATGTATTCGTTTCTCTCCATTTTTAACCATACTGCCATATGCTATATAAATATTTTTTTCTTTTTTTAACCTGGCTTAAAGTATACATATACTATATAAATATTTTTAATAAACAGGGGAAAAACAGGACAAAAAGAGCACTTTCACGAAATGAAAGGAAATGGCCAAACACACTTTTTAGTCACAAAAGGAAGGTTAAAACAAAAAACTGCTTCACATGCTTGGAGGTTTCAATGTTCCTGTCAATTTCCTGGTCATTCTTCTAGGTGGTTAAGAAGTAAGAAAGAATGCATGTTGTATTATATAAAATATTCTTCCAAATGACATTTCTGATAAAATAATAAGAGGTGGGAGCTCCAAATAATGATGATAATGGTGATGGCAGTGCCATCAAAGGCAGCTAATAGCTTTTGAGCACTTACTCTGTGCCAGGCCTTGTTCTAATTATTTTTCACATGTAGTCAGCCCTCTACATCCATGGGTTCCACATCCATGAATTGAACCAACTTCGGATTCAAAATACTCAGGGGTAATAAAATTCCAAAAGGCAAAACTTGAATTTGTTGCATACCTAGTATTACACTGAATCCACACTAATTAAGTGATGTGTAGGCACTGTATCATTGTATTAGGTATTATAAGTAATCTAGAGATGATTTTAAGTATATGGGAGGATATGCATAAGTTATATGCAAATCCTACACCATTTTATTTAAGGGATTTGAGCATCCATGGATTTGGGGATGCCTTGGAATCAATCCCCCACAGATACTGAGGGAATAGCTAAATTTATATAATTTTTTTTAATCCTCACCCCTATGAAGTAGGTACTATCATTCCCATTTTCCAGATGAGCAAATGGAGACAGAGATGTTAAGTAACCAGCCAAGGCAATAGCAAGAGATCTAGGATTAATATTCAGGCAGTCTGTGTTCTTAACCAATATATTATATTGCCTTCAGAAACAAAAGAGTTCTTCTATTAGTAAAATGAAATACACTAATCACAGAATTTCAGGTGACTAACACTTCTAACTTGGCTTTAAATCTAGGTTGCAGACAAAGAAAACCACTGGTTAAGACATTCTCTCTATTTTTTGGCATGTTTCTACCTTAGAACCTGCTACTAGGCTCTAGTCATAGGAGACAATCTATCTACTATTCCTACGTTCAGAACTACTCAATATTGTTTCTGTACCAAGTTAACGGCAGACTGAACACAAACTAACCTCAAAAGTGAATAATTTATCACATTTTTTTCCATAATATATACAAGCCTGTGAGGTATTAGAAGATTCCAGAGGGAAGTTAACTTGAACTCATCAACCAAAATGATCCAGAGATGAAAGTACTATAAATGACCACTCTTACCTAGAGTGGTCATTCCTAGCACAGATAGGAAGATAAATGTGTACACTTTTTTTTTGGACAAGACTATATTTTATTTTTTCATAAACGTTCTACCAAAAATATATTTTTTCCTTAACTTAAAAATAACAGCTTCAGAAAGCACAGTTTGAGTTGTTATAATTCATTACACATTTTATAAACAGCAGTGAAAGGAAGAAGTCAATAGAATGGACTCAATTTTTAAATATAGAAATGTTCATTTCAAAAGCTTGACTCTGTCCGTTAATAACTTAAAGGTGGGGTTCTTGCTGATTTTCTTGTTAAAGATGACCAGGAGCTCCTCTTTGGATCTGTGATGTTCACTCGTCACTGTGTAATACTGGGCTAAAACCTTTTTCCTTAGCTTTTTGATTGCTACTTGTCTAGGGCCTGTTTCAGACTTGCTTTAATAGTTCCCTTCCAGTTGAATTTACCTTTTGCAGAAGCCACATGGTCTTCCAGTTCTCCGCCCTCAGAATGTCCTGGGAACTTCATCATTTTCTTCTTAGAATTTGTTTCAACTTCCTAGAGCTTCCGCTTCCCTTTCCCTGCACCCGTGTTTGTGTCTTCCGGGCCAGTGCTCTCCCCCAGGCCCCCAGCTCCATCTGCCCACTGCTGCTCCTCCTCTGCAGGCTCCTCCCCTGCAGGCTGGCCCTTGCGCCTCTTCTTGCTCTTCTTGGCTGAGCCTTCGGCCTCAGTGGCTTCCTCCCCAGCAGCCTCAAGGTCAGCTGCAAGGTCAGCCTCCTGTCTCTTTTTGCGATTCCTAGGCTTCTGATTCTTTGAGTTTCCTTAGTGGTTTTCTAATTTTAGTTCTTTCTTTTCTGTTTTCTGATTCTTCTGCCACTCTTTCTTCCCTTCTCTTCTGTTCTTCTTTGCCTCTGCTGGCTCTTCCCTGGCATCACTCACTTTGGAGGGTGGGACCTTAGCAGAGGTCTCTGCACATGGATTTGCCACCTTGTTGAGCACCTGTGGATCTTCTCCCTTACTGACTGGCTCACTTCTGGAAGCTTCAGAAAAGATATTCCATACCTGCTCCAGAGTGGATTCATTATGAACTTTTAAACTGTCCTTCATTCAGTTCTGAAATTTTGCCTTTTTCCTGGGAACATTGTCAAAAGCACTAATTTGCTCTAAAAGTTCTCTCACTTTGGGGCTGACATTGGGTCTCTTTATTAATTCATTAATTTTCTGAGTCCACACCTGCTGTTTAATATCGCCTTTGTGGGTTTTACCTTCATGGCCTTTGCCGCCATACTTCTGATCTTCACTTACGCATTTCACATGGTTTGAATAGTCATCGCCCTAGAAATCTTTACTGCAATCAATGCAAGAAAGGCATTCACAGTTTCTGCAGACACATGCTTTTCCACTTGTATTTTCTTCACTGATTTACCACATGCACTGCATGTAAAAAATACCATTTTTAGCTAAATGGTTAAACAGTCTCTACCCAAGATAGGTTTTAAGTCTTGTCCTCTCAAACGGAGTCGACAATGTTTTCAACCAGCCTGCAGGGAGCGCGTGGAGTCTCCGCCTCCCACCGCCAGCTCAGAATTTACATCTCAAATGTGTACACTTTTGGAAAACAATTATTATACCTACTATGTGCCAAAAACTAACCTGGGAAGTTACAGATACAACAGTGAATGAAACAGACAAAAATCCCTCATGGAGTTTAACTTATTATGGGAAGAGGGGTGAGGAAGAGACAGACAATATGTACAATAAGTAAAATAATATTAATAATACATAGGGTGGTAATAAGTACCACAGAAAAAGAAGGCAGGAAAGGGGTATAGGAATAGTTGGGACAAGGAAGACAGGGGTGAGGAGTTTACATTTTAAACAAAGTGATTGGAGAAGGCTTCCTCTGAGAAGGTCATTAGTCAAACCCTGAAGGGAGTGAGGGAGCAAATCATACGGTTATTTGGAACAAAGGCCCTGAGGTAGGAGCAAGCCTCTAGGGTTGGAAGGAGGAGGCCGATGTGGCTGCAGGAGAGAAGTAGAAGAAGTCAGAGAGACATGAGTGGGAGTACGGAGGGTAGATCACATTTGGCTTGTACCTCTGAGCAAGATGAGAAACTGCTGGGTTGGGACAGAGGAATGACACTGATCTGCTGTACATCCTAGCTATAGTCTAGAGAAGAGATTGTGAGGAGACAAGGCAGAAGCAGGGGACCAGCTATGACACTACTACAATAATCTAAATGAGAAGCAACGCTGGTCTGCACTAGTCTGGCAGTGACAAAAAGTGTTGAGATGTGGTCATATTCTGGATTTATTTGGAAGGTAGAGTCCATAACCAACAGGACGTAGAGATGGATTCAGTGAGGGCTGTGAGAGAAAGAGGAATCAAGCCTGATTCTGTGTTTTCCAGTCTAAGCAACTGGAGGATGGGGAAGACTGAGGGAAGAGAAAGTATGGGAACTATCAGGAGCTCAACTTTGGACCTAAGTTTGAGATGCTTATGAGACATCCAGAGAAACCCTTGAAAAGTGGGCAGCTGGATATGTGAGCCTAGAGATTAGGCAAGCAGTTCAAGCTAGAGGTGCAAATCTGAAAGTCATATACAGACAGAGATATGTAAAAAATATTTAACCTTATGACTGGGCTCCAATTCTACTAAGGCTACGTATGTTCGTTACAGTCTACCTCTTCCACTGATTGCAACTGACAACACTGGATAAAATACAAAAAACAACTACCTGAGGACTGAAAAGTAAACTAAAGCAGGGAATCATAGAGGGAGTCAAAAGTTGGAGGAGCCACTGCATAAGGGTGAGTTCCCCCCAATTGTCTTTTTTCTAGGCTCTTTCTCTTAACAGCTCTGCCCCAAGGTTGAGCACAGCCCTATTACAGCAGGCAGCAGGGCCAGTAAAGGTAGCTAAAATTCTAATAGAAACCCCATCTTTCTAACCAAAGGAACCATGAAAAGAAATCCCTCAAACTGGAGAGTTAGAGAAGTCCACATCGGAGAGAACCACAGAAGAAGATCCCCTAATTCTGTGTATGGACCTGTACAAATCTCAGGCTCACTCTTGAGCTAATAAGCACGTGCTTAGAGAACTAAACAAAGACTTTAACCAATACCTTCAGAAGGCAACACAGAACTTGTCGGAACAAATTGGCTTGAATGCTTGCTAAAACAAAAACATCAACATTCTCCAGAGGATCTATACAATGTAATATTCACCCTCACCAGGATATAATCCAAAATTACTTAATATACAAAGAATCAGAAATTTACCAAATCTCAAGATAAAAACAATCAATAGATGCAAAACCTGAGAAAGCCTAGATTATGGAATTATCAAAGACTTTGAAGTAGCTATTAGAACTACAAGGTAAAGAAAGTCACACTAGAAATGAACAAAAAGATAAAAGTTCTCAGCAGAGAAATGCAAACTATAAAATGAACCAATGGAAATTTTAGAACTAAAAATACAATATTTGAAATAAAAAACTCACTAGAATGGTTCAAGAGCAGAAAGAGGATGAAGGAGGAGTCAGTGAATTTAAAGACATGTCAATATAAACTATCTAATCTGAAAAACAGAGAGAAAGGGGATTAAAAAATGAAAAGAGTTTCAGGGACCTGTGGGACAATATGTCTAACATGTGCATCACTGGAATCTCAGATGGAAGGGAGAAAACAATTGGGGCAGAAAAAAACATTTAAAGAAATAATGGCTGAAAACTTTCCAGATATGATGAAAGACCTATTTACAGACTTAGGAAGCTCAGAAAATCCCAAATAAAATAAGTTAAAAGAAAACCATGCCTAGACACAGCACAAACTGTTAAAAATCTTGAAAACAGATAGAGAAAAATGACCAATTACATACAGGGGAACAAAAATTTGAATGACCACAGACTCCTCATTAGAAACCATGGAGGCCAGAAGACTGAAACAACATGTTTTAAGTGCTAAAAGATCTATCAACCCAGATTCTACATCCAGCAAAAATTTCCATTAGGCATGTTAAGTAAAGATATTCTCAGATGATGGAAAACTAAGAGGATTCATCTCCAAGAGATTTGCTTTATAAGAAATGCTAAAAGAAGTTCTTTAGGCTGAAAGAAATGATTACAGAGAAAAAGGGGTGTTAAGAATGAAGAAAGAGCAACAGAAATGATAAATATCTGGATAAATATAAAAGTATTTTTTCCTTTTAATGTCTTTAAAATTTGTATGACTGTTGAAAGCAAAAATAATAACATTAGATGTTGGGGTTTTCAATGTAAATAGATGTAACACACATGGCAATTATAGCACGAGGATAGTGTAGGGCAAAGGGGAGTAAGTTAATGGACCTATATGGTTGTCAGGTTTCTACATTTTATGTGAAATGATACAATATTAACTCAAAGGAGACTGTGAAGGTTAGGAATGCATACTATAACCCTACTGTAGTGGTTCTCAACTGGAAGAGATTTTGCCCATCAGGGGACATATGGCAATGTCTAGAGACATTTTTCAATTATCACAACCATGGGGGGAGGTGCTACTGGCATTTAGTGGATAAAAAAAAGGCCAGGAATATTGCTGAATATCCTACAATGCACAAACTCTATCACAAAAATAATAGAACTCAAATGTCAACAGTGCCAAGGTTAAAAAACCCTGCCCTATAGCAACCACTGCGGGAAAAACAAAGAGATATAGCCAAAAAGTCCATAGATAAATTAAAATGGCATACTGAAAATATTTAATTGATACAAAAAGAATGCAGAAGAGGAACACAGGAACAAAAATCAGAGGAGGAGACAAATAGAAAATAATAAAATGGCCAACCTAAATTCTATCGTATCAATAATTGCATTAAATGTTAATGATCTCAATCAACATTGAAAAACAAGCACAACATGTACTCATTGATCAACACTCATTGATCAATCACTGGTGCTGACTGATCAACACTTATGTGCACATATGCAAGTAGCAATCATTGGGTGTCGAGCAGGAGGGAGAGGGGAGGAGGGGATGGTAAATTCACACCTAATGGGTGCAGTACGCACTGGCTGGGGATGAGCACGTTTGTAGCTATGACTCGGTCGGCACACAGGCAATATATGTAACCTCAACATTTGTACCCCACAATATTCTGGAATAAAAATAAATAAATAAATAAATAAACATTGTCCAACAGAAATAGAATTTAAAATTTTCTAGTATATATTTTATTTAATATATTATATTAAATTATATATATTTATATATTTGTTACATATGTTTATATACAGTAAGTACATATAAATATATATTATATATCTAAAATATTTTCATTTCAACATGTAATCAATATAAAAAATTATTAGTGAAATATTTTACATTCTGTATTTCATATTAAGTCTCCAAAATCCTGTGTGTACTTCACACATCAATTTGGACTAGCCACATTCAAGGACTCAATATCCACGTACAGCTGTATAGCTAGTAGCTACTGCATTAACACAGGTTTAAACACTCCAGGTATTAGGTTATTAAGTATGAAATGTCCAATTTCCTTTAAGTAATAAGTTTGACAATTGATATCTCTGACATTTCACTTTGACACTTGTTTTATTTTTACTGTGAAGGCAAATAAAAGTCCTCAGTCTTGCAAATGTACATTTTGGCTTGTGATTATCTTTCAAATTTTTTTGGAGCGATTTTTGTGAAACCATGGATAAGTCAAAAATTCATGTTATTTTCGAATATGAGTTCCATCGTGGAACCAGTGCAGCACAGACAGCTTGAAATATCAAGAAGTACATCAGAAGGATGTGGCTAATGAACGCACAGTATGGTGATGGTTTGAGAAGTTCCATTCTGGTGATTTTAATCTTGAAAATGAGCCACATGGGCGAACTGAGACCAAGGTGGATAATGATGAGCTGAAAGCTGTAGTGGCATCTCAACCTACGTGTGAATTAGCGGCAAGGTTTGATGTTGCTATTCCAACAATATTGGACCATTTGAAACAAATCAGCAGTATATAGAAGCTGGATAGATGGGTTCTGCATGAATTAAATGAGCATCAGAAGAGAAATCATATGGAAGCTTGCCTTTCTTTGCTGTCACAACATAAAGGCAAACCATTTATGTACCGCATTGTTACATGTGATGAAAAGTGGATTCTTGTTGACAATTCCAAGCATTGGACACAATGATTGGATATGATGAAGTGATGAAACACAGTCCAAAACTGAATATTCATCAAAAAAAGCTAATGGTGTCTATTTGGTTGTCCGGAGCTGGTATTATCCACTACAGCTTCATGAAAAGTGGTCAATTGATTACAGTGGATGTCTACTGCAATCAACTGGACGAAATGATGAGGATGCTTACGATGAAGCAGCCAAGATTGGTCAATAGGGACAGGCCAATCTTCTTGCAAGACAACACTTGACCACATGTCGCACAAACAACACTGCTCAAACTACAGAGGCTGGACTTGGAAACTCTGTGATCTACCGTATTCACCAGACCTTGCACCAACTGACTACCACTTCCTTCCAGGCTTTGGACCACTTTTTGCAAGGAAAAATATTCAATTCTCAACAAGCTGTAGAAAATGCCTTTTGCGATTTCATCAACACTCACTCTCCAGGCTTCCTCACTGCTGGCATAAACAAGCTACTGTTAAGATGGCAAAACTGTGTTGATAGTTCAGGCGCATACTTTGATTAATTGTACTGCTTCTTGTTTGAGATATAATAAACTACACTTTTGATTCAAAATCAGACATTTCATATTTAATGACCTAATAAAAGGCAGAAATTGACAAAGTGGATTAAAAACAATACATTACTGCTTACATGCTGCCTATAAAAGACATATTTTAAATAAACAACATAAATAGGTTGAAAGCAAATGAATAGAAAAAGATATGTCATTCAAACGATAAGCATAAGAAGGATGGAGTGGCTATTTTAGTCAGATTACAGAGACTTCTAAACAAAGAATATAACCAGAGATAAAATGGGATATTTCATAATAAAAAAAAAAGAAAAAGGAACAACTCATCAGGAAGACATAACAACTATAAATGTGCTGTGTTTTATAACAGAGCCTCAAAATAAATGAATAAATATTGACAGAACTAAAGTAGAAAGAGATAATTCCACATTTAGTAGGGGATTTTAACACTCTTTTCTTAGCAATTGTTAGAACTAAACAAATAAATCAGTAATGACATAGAAGATCTGAAAAACCAAATCACACATCTTGATTTAATTGACATGTACAGAACACTACCTCTAACAGCTACAGAATCCACATTATTTTTCAAGTGCATACGATACACTCACCAATATAGATCATATGCTGAGCCATAAAATAACTGTCAATAAATTTAAAAGGATCAAAATCAGACAAAGTATATTCTCTGACCACAACAAAATTCAATTAGAAAGCAACAACAGTAAGATATCTAGGAAAACCTCAAATACCCGGACATTAAACAGCACGCTTCTAAATTACACAGGTCAAAGACAAAATTACAAGAGACATTAAAAATATTTTGAACTGAATGACAATGACAATGAAACATATCAAAATTTATGGGGTTTGACACAATTAAACACTGCTTAAAGAAAAAGGTAACACTTCAAATGCTTATATGAAAAAAAAAGAAAGATCTAAAATAAATAACCTAAGGCTCCACCATAAAAAACTTAAAAAAAGAAAATCGAAGTAAACTCAAAGTAAGTTAAAGGGAGCAAATAATAAAAACAGAGCAAAAATCAATGAAAAGGAAAAGACAGATAAAAAAGAAAATTAACAAAGACAAAATCTGGTTCTTTAAAGCCCACTAAAATTGACAAACCTCGAGCTACAAAGATCAAGACAAAAAAAGGAGAAAGAACATAAATCTGCAATAACAGGGAAAAAAAAGGGGGAGTTATCACCATAGATTCTATAGACATTAAAAGAGTAATAAGAGAATACTCTGAACTTAGTATTCTCTTATTACAACGTAGGCCAAAAAATTTGACAACTTAAATAAATGGACAAATTTTTTGAAAAGTACAACTTACCAAAACTGATAGATACAGGAAGAAACAGAAAACTGAACAGCACTATAATCTATTAACAAATTTTATTTTGTTATCAAAAACTTTCTCAAAAGGAAAACTTAAGGCCACTTGGTTACACTGGTAAATTCTAGGAAACATTCAACAAACAACTAACACTAATCTTAAATAAACTTTTTCAGAAAACAGAGAATGAGGGACTGTTGACCAATCTGTTTTATGAGACCAAAATAACTCTAATACCAAAACCTGAAAAAGAAGAAAATTACAGACAAATATCCCTCACGAATATATAAGCAAAAATCATTAACAAAATGCCAGCAAATTGAATCCAACAATATATAGAAAGGATAATACATCATGACCAAGTAGGGTTAATCCCAGAAATACAAGGCTGGTTTAATATTCAAAATCAATCAAAGTAATTCACCATGGCAATTACAGAATAAACGGGGAAAAAAATCCATGTGATCATTTTAATAGATGCAGAAAAATTTAACAAAAATTCAACACTGCTTCATGATTAAAAAAAAAAACCAAAAACAACTCTCAGCAAACTAGAACTATAGAGAACTTTTTCATCATAATAAATGGCATTAACAAAAAGCTTATAGCTAACATCATAATTAATGGTGAAAGATTAAATTGCATCCCCTGAGGTCAGAAACAAGGCAATGATGCCCACTTTCACTACTGCTATTTAATATGGTACTAGAGATCACAGACATTGCAACACAGCATTAAAAAATAAACAAAAAGCAAAAGAACAGAAAAAAAATAAAACTGTCCTTACTGGCAGATGACATGACTGTTTATATTAAAAAAAAAAATCCCTCATAATCTACAAACAACTACTACAATTAATACATGGATTTACCAAAGTTATAAGATACAAGTTTTTTAAATCAATTTTATTTTTATATACTATAAGCAAGCAATTGGCAAACGAATGTAAAAAGAAAAATTATGCCAAAAAACATTAAATATCTAGGAATAAACTTAACAAAAAATGGCCAAGCTCTATGGCTCATGACTGTAATCACAGCACTTTGGGAGGCCAATGTGGGAGGACTGCTTGAGCCTAGGAGTTCAAGCCCAGTCTGGACAACATAGTGAGACCCCATCTCTACAAAAAATAAAAATAAAAAAATTAGTCGGGCATAGTGGCGCATGCCTGTAGTCCCAGCTACTCAGGAGGCTGAGGCAGGAAGATCCCTTCAGTCCAGGAGTTGGAAGCTGCAGTGAGCTATGATCATGCCACTGCACTCCAGCCTGGGCAACAGAGTAAGACCCTGTCCCCCCAAAAAAAGATATCTAAGACCTACAATGAAAACTATAAAGCATCTTCACAGAAGGTAAAGAAGAGCCAAATAAATAGAAACATATACCATCTAATGGACTGGAAGTTTCAACTTTGTTAAGATGGCAATTCTCTCTAAACAGATCTATAGAGTCAATGAAATTCCAACGAAAATTCCAGAAGGCTTTTTTTTTTGGTAGAAATCAAAAAAATAATTCTAATATGTATATGGGGATGCAAAGGACCTAAAATAAAATAATTTTTTTAAAAAAAACAAAGGTGGAGAACTTACCCTATCTGATTTCAAGACCTACTATATAATATAGTATGCAATAGTACAATTTAGTATAATAAGTACAGCAGCCAAGGCAATTTGATATTAGTGAAAAGACAGACACATAGATGAAAGGAAAAGAAAGGAGTACAAAAATGGACCCTCATATATAAAGGCGTAATTGATTTGTGACAAATTTGCCAAGATACTTCAATTCAAAAGTCTTTTCAACAAATGGTGCTAGATTTGTGTATGGAAAAAAAAATTAACATTGACTTTTATCTTACACAATACACAAAAACTGACTCAAAATGGGCCATATACTTAAATGTAAAACATAAAACTACAGAACTCCTAGAAATAATAGAAAATCTTTATGACCTTGAGGTAGGCAAAGGTTTCTTAGAATACAAAAAGCATGAACCATAAAAAAAAATTGATAAATTATACTTCAGCAAAATTAAAAAATTTTGTTCTTCAAAAGATACCACAGATTGAGCATCCCTAATCCAAAAATCCAAAATCTGAAATGGTCCAAAATCCGAAACTTTTTGAGCACCAACATGACACCACAAATGTAAAATTCCATACCTGACCTCATGTGACAGGTCAGAGTCAAAATGCAGGCGCATAACACGCCGTTTATTCAGTGTCCCCATGGGGTAAGACCCTCCCAACCCCCTTCAGCTTCTATGTATCATTTCCCCACACACTCGGATTCCCCCACACAAGCAAGCCCACAAAAGGTAATAGAACGGCTGCATATGCAGACCGAGCATTCCCCATGATGCCCCTCATGGGGTTAAGACCTACCTGTGTTTTGTTCCTTATTCTGCTCTGTGGTGTAAAGATATTGTTTAAAATGTCAAAAGGCCTACAGATACCCCTATGAGTAATGGTGATTAAAACAAAACAAAAAAAAAGGAAGTAGTATTTATGCTTATCTGTAGCACAGAAAGTCAAGCTGTTGAAGAAACCAGACAGTGGTGTAAGTATGAAATGTCTCACAGAAGAATATGGTATTGGGATGACTACCATATATGACCTGAAGAAACAGGACGATAAACTGATGAAGTTCTATGCTGAAAGCAATGAACAGAAGTTAACGAAAAATAGAAAAACACTGCATAAAGCTAAAAATGAAGATCACAAATGTATATTTAAAGAGTGGATCCATCAGCTTCACAACATGCCACTTACTGGTATGCTGATTATGAAACAAGCAAAGATCCATCATGATGAAATGAAAATTGAAGGGAACTGTGAATATTCAACAGGCTGGTGGTAGAAATTTAAGAAAAGGCCAGGCGCAGTGGCTCCCAGTACTCTGAGTGGCTGCAGTGGGAGGATCACTTGAAGCCAGGAGTTCAAGACCAGCCTGGGCAACAGAGAGAGACCCTGCCTCTACAAAAAATAAAAAAAAATTAAATGTTGGCACCGTGGCTCATGCCTGTAATTCTAGCATTCTGGGAGGCCGAGGCAGGAGGATTGCTTAAGCCCAGGAGTTCGAGACCAGTCTGAGCAAGAGCGAGACCCTGTCTCTACTAAAAATAGAAAAATTAGCTGGGTGTTATGGTGCATGCCTGTAGATCCAGCTACTCAAAAGGCTGAGGCAGGAGAATCACTTGAGCCCAGAATTTTGAGGCTGCAGTGAGCTATGACTGAGCCACCGCACTCCAGCCTAGGTGACAGAGTGAAACCCCATCTCTTAAAAAAAAAAGGAAAAGAAGAAATTTAAGAAAAGACACAGCATTTATTACAAAATCCACAAAAATCTGAAATCCAAACCACTCTTTGTTCCAAGCATTTCAGATAACAGATATTCAACCTGTATTAATAAAACAAAAAGGCAAGCCATAAACTAGGAGAAAATGTTCACAAAATACATATGTCAGACAAATGACTTGTATCCAGAATATATATATAAACTTTTACAACACAATAAAGACAAATAACCAATAACCAAAGGGCAAAAATCAGAGCAGACACTTCATAAAAGAAAATATGAATGACCAATAAGGACATGCAAAGATGCTCAACATCATTAGTTACCAGGGCATGCAAATTAAAATAAGATACTACTATATATTCTTCAGGATAGCTGAAATTTTTTACACTGACCATATCAAGTGTTGGCATGGATATAAAGCAACTACAATTCTCATACGTTGCTGGTAGTAATGGAAAACAGCACAACCACTTTAGAAATGAAAAAAAAATCTAGATCCCACCAACTAGTTTTTCCATTTTGCATTTTCTGCAAGTCTTTATTCAAACACAATATGAAGTAGTTGGAATTACACACGTAATTTTATACCCTTTTTCATTTAACAGTACATTTAAGTACCCCAGATTTACATAATACAAACTATTTGGACACTCTGTTATCTCAGTGTTGATATTGTCAAAGACTACATGTTCTAAAAAGTCCAGTACCAAAACAGCTTACATTCCCTTTGCACAGTATGGCAGAGCCAACTTGGAGGAAAAGGCAATTAGTGAATTTTGTTGTTTAATGGTGAAAATGAAGTTTTCTCAGTGAAATTTACCCAGTTAATCTGCCCTCTTTAAAGATATTACCTTCTGGACAGAGTCCCAGTGCTTCATAAGTAAGGAGTTCATTGGAAGAAAAGCAATCATGGAGTTCTATTACATCAATATCACTTGGTCTCAGGCCAGATTTCTCATAGCATTTTTTGGCAGCTTCTTTACTCATATCAAAGCCAACCTAAAACAAAACCATATGTAAATAGATTAAGGGCACCAAAACTGGGTCTTTTAGACAAGGATTTTAAGAGATTAAAATATGCATAATCTTAACAGCTGAGAATTGACCACACATATTGAAATCTCAGCTGATTCTATATTACAAAGAAAGTCCAAATAAAATAATATCCAAAAGGGAGAGTGTACATGTTCAATTTTGTATTAAAAAAGGATAGAATTTTAAGTAAAATATATAAAAATGACTTAGAATTCCTCAGACCACATCTTGTGCTAAGTTACAAAACCTATATCAAACTACAATGTATAGTTGTGGTAAGTAAGTTTAAGAGATTTATCAACAGATCATTGAGATTTATCAGCAGATCATTTTAAGTCACATATACTGAAAAATACGGGGGAAGTTCTACATGAAAATACACAATCTTCTTTTAGAAGATCATATAGATTCAAACCATTTTTCCAAAGTTCGTGCTCTTAACACCTACTTGGCCTCAGACAATAAAAGAACATGCAAACTCAAGTTTTCTTCAAGGAATAAAACTGTGGTATAATGAAAAATGTACTGTAATCAGAAAACTACTTTAAATATAAGTTCCATCTCTGCCACAATCTAACTGTGACCTTGAGCAAGTTGTAGGGACAAATTTCAAATTCACAGAATATTTGTAAAATCATTTTGTAAACTTGATTTATCACATAAGAGTATGTGTGTATGTGTGTGTGTGTGTGTGTTTGTGTGTGTGTGTCTTCAAATATTCAACAAACTCTAGGTCTGAATTCTTATCTTTTTTATTGTTCTCCATTTTGTACTCAAATCTTCAATCAAGATTTTTAAAGCACTAAAGGGTCAAGAAAGTTCTCTGAACACATCCTTGTTTTTCCCTCAATTCTGTAAGATTGGAGTTCTGGGCATATTTAGTCAACTCAAAATAAACATAAACAGCATGTCTAGTTAATTAAAAGTTATCATATGCACTCTAGCCAGGGCAACCGAGCAAGACTCTATCCAAAAAAAAAAAACTTCCAGAGTTGATGACAACATAAACTCACTTTAAAATTTCAAACAGCAAACCCTCGATTTGATTAATAAAACAGAATCTCAGACATACCATTTTAATCATACTTTTTTCTTCAAATGAGCTTGGCAAATCAGTCACCATTTCTTGTGCCAAAATTTCCACAGCTTTGTGTTGCAGGCCAAACTTTTGTACAAATATTTCACTAGCCAAAATTGCTGCTGCAGCACCATCTGAAGAGGGACTAAGATGAAGTAAAAATAATTATTTACACCCAGTACTACCTCAAATCTAGGGTTTCACACACGAGTTCTTTCTATGTGGGAAGAAAGGCCAATGCTTGCTCATCAGTGGATTATTTTCTTTGTGATATCTGCAGTTACAAATTGCACATGCTTCCTATGAGAGGACTGAACCTCTATCAAGAACTTAAATGTTGTCAGTCACTGCTTGGTCTCTAAGAGTTTCTCTCAAAAAGTTCTTACTGCAAAGATTCCCAGATTTGCCTCTGGAGATGCATTAGGCATCTTCTAGTGACTTCTGAGGAGTAAGTACAACATGATATTCCCATCCTAGGTACACTAAAGATTCTACTATGGACCTACCTAGCTCCAACTTTGCTATCTCCCAAATAACAGTCATGAAATCCTTCTGGAAACTGGGAAAGGACAGAATAGGGAATACCAGAAAGTAAATGGTTTAGCTGAGACTCTTGACCTTTCAAAATAGATCTTTCTCTTAGAGCAAGCTGTGAAGGAAAGTGGCAAACACAAGAAGCCCTCTGTGAGTTCAGCTGGACTCTCTAAATGGGCAGACCCTTATACTGCAACAGAAAAAAGCTGACTCAATTTGTTCACTTCCATCCCAGCCAGTATCTCCACGGAATAGCCCAGGTGTTAACTAGGACACAGGCAGGAGCTATGCCGTATTCACTCAATTGTAGGAGACAGATATTGTCAAGCAATTATTAATAAGATACAACTATTATCATCATTAGTGTTAAATGACTTTTTTCCTTGTTTTACTTTTGCTCTTAGCTACTATTACAGAGTAAAATTTCCTGTAGTAGAAGTATACAATAGGGAAACAAAATGCTCGAGGAAAAAACTTTTTGGACTCCACTGGCCCCCTAAGCCACATTTTAATGAATAAATACAATTAAAATAACAAAAGTAGGTAGAAGTCATAAGAGAAGGAAGTAAAACACATAGTTTACCAAGAGAAGAGACAGTCTGTCTCCAACAGCGGTAGGAAGTAAGGGTACTCTAGTGAAGTAACCCAGAGTGAGGACTACATTGGTAGGAGTTCTGTAAAAGCTATACCCAGATACAGAGCCTAAGGTTTAACCACAGGGGGGTGGACAGGGAGGGGAGCAGTTACTTCTCTCTATTAAATGTTAAAATATGTTTTTCTTACCAACATTGTAGGATAGTCAAAAAATCAAAAATTTTCTTAGATGCCATCACTTCTTCTAAACTGTATTCATCTTGGAACTGGGAATACCTAAATACAACATAAATATTGGTTACAGAATGTGAGGTAGCAATTGCAATTTTTGTTGCAGAGTTAGAGACAGAATAATATGTAAAGATTCTTTTCACAACGAAAAGAGACTTGAAAAACAGCTTCAACTTTTAATAAATAAGTCATCTGAATTGAGTTAAAAAATCCTAACTCCAAAATACCATATGTTGTATAATAAAAAATTTGGTCTTTGTCCTGGGTTCCTAGCATGAAGCTTCTAAAACCCTTGGAATTTCCTGAGTGATAGGTGTGTCTTTGTGAGCGACTCACGGTAGGCCCCTTGTTACCTTCAAGATGGGAGACTGACCACAAAAAAGAACAACGATGTGAATATAAGGTTGAGACTTTTGAGCCAGTTCAACCTCTGTGGAGAAAAGGAAGCCTAGAGATTCAGTTTAGTCATGTAACCAGTGATTTAATTGAACATGTCTACATAAGGAAGCCCCAGTAAAAATTCTGGACACAGAAGTTTGGAGAGGCTTCCTAGTTGGTGAACATCTTGATGTGCCAGGAGAGTGACACGCCCTGACTCCACAGGGAGAGGGCATGAAAGCTTTGCATTGGGATCCTCCCAGACCTCGCCCTATGTGCCTCTTCATTTGGCTGTTCCTGGTTTATACCCTTTATAATAAAACTATAGTTATAAATATAGTACTCTCCTGAGTTCTGTAAATCATTCTAGTGAATTATTAAACCGGAGGGAGTCATGGGAACCCCTGGATTTCTAGCCAGTTGGTCAGAAGTATGGGTGGCCTGGGTATACCACTTGCAGCTTGTCTGAAGTAAGGATAGTATTGTGGAAGACTAAGTCCTTAACTCATAGGGTTTATGTTAACTCTGGGTGTTTTATGCAAGAATTGAGTTGTGTAGTATACTCAGTGCTAGACTAGTTGGGGGTTAAAACATAACATCATATTTTTTTTCCTGGTGAATTATAAAATACTAGTTCCTTAAAAGCAAAATGACTTGTAATGCAGCCAACTTTTGTGGTCAAAATACTATGCAAGTATATTTAATGAAAGCTAACGGAGCTTTTAAACAAATGTACAAAATCTGTAATAAATTATCTGCATTCTTAAAAATACATTTCCCTTCTGATCACTGCAAAGAAGAAACTTATTTTTATCCCCTTTGGCTCCTCTAACAATATAATCAGATGGCTTCAAAAACTCTGCTCTGGTGAAAACAGCAGCAGCAAGAGACATCACAAGGGAGTCTCTAAAAACAAACTTCAAATGGTGTGGAAATTAACAAGCAATTCAAATGTTTAGAGGGTAAAACCTATATAACTTAGATCTATATACTAGTGTCTGTACCTTCACTTCTAAAGTTAACTTTGACCACCACCAACTTTCAAAAAAAACCTTATTTGTGCCACATTCTGTGCCAGGCTCCAGAGACACAGACACAGTTCCTACCCTCAAGGAACTCAGTATAATTCTGTGGGAAAGAAATACACAATTCTAAATATAATACAATAAATGCTATGTTATACAGGGTGCTATGAGAACATAGAGGATATGTATCAAATCCAGACACCAGAAGGGGCTTCCTCTATGAAGCTAGACAAATAAGAAGTGGGACAGAGAGAATTCCTGACAGAAGGAGCAGCACATACAAAGCTTCTCAAGGTAAAAGAGTTCATTGAAGTAAGGGCATGAAGTTTGGGAGAGAATGTAGAGGGGCAGGGTAAAGAAGATGGGGCCAGAGAAATGAACAGGGATCAGACCACAAAAGGCCATTTTATGGTGTTTATATTTTATACTGAAAATAATGAGGAAGTACTGAAGGATATTAAGCTGGGGAGTGGCATGATAAGATTTGTATTTCAGCAAGAAGGCTGAGGTATGGAAAAGGCATGGTAAAGAGGCATTACCAAAAGCAAGTAAACCATTTAAGAGATTGGGACAACAGTTAGGATAGGAAAGGTAAAGGGCCTATAGTAGGGAACAGGAAGTGAAAGATGGAGAGAAGGGATGAATTCAAGAGATAGTAAGGAGGCAGGATCCCGAGGACTTTATCCCTACTACATACGGGACACTGAAGAAGAAGACACAGTCTTGTCAGAAAAAGGATGACGTCTAGTTTTCTATCTTGGATAATTAGGTGTATGCTGACGTCATTTACCAAGATGGAGAACACTGAAGGAAAAACAGGGTTGAAAGGAGATGAAAAATTCTGCATGGACATGCTTACTCTGAGGCACCTGTGGGACATCTAAGCGGCAACAACCAGGAGGAAGTTACAGACTCAGGTGTGGAGGCTCAAGGGGCATGGGCTATCCCTAATCCTATACTACTTATCACAGATTCTCACTGCCTATGGGGATTCTTATAATTTGTTAGGAAACACTTGAGAATAGTTTCTTAATTCGACCTACTTAAAAATTTGTAACAGAGTATCTCTAGTGACTGGTCAGCAAGCCTAGAATTCTCTTTCTTCACTAGCCAAGGAATACCTAGTTTAAGAAGTTAGCATCTAAAATTTCTGAGCCAAACCCAGAAGGCTATTCTTGATTGTTTTAAATGATGAAAATGACATCTAGAAAGAACACCTATTTAACATAATTGAGAACTTATAATATGTAATAGAAGATCTATGGGGGCAGGAAATTATTGATCTTGTTCACTGCTGTATCACCAGCAGCTAAAGCAATGTATCACACATAGTAGACTACTAAATACGTATTTGTTGAATGAATGAATTCCTTAAGAAAAATGCTGTAATGAGTGGATAAATGAGTACCTGGTTAGGCAAGGAGTTAAGTGAGAGAAAGATTTGGTAGTTTTGATTCTCTTAGGCCAAGAAAGTTGCAGTGCTGTCAACTCCTCAGCATACTGGTGCAGCTCCTTACCAGTTTCAGGAAGTCACAAGGATTTTTAATAGTTCTCCAAGTATTAAGGACAAAGAAATCAGCTCTAGACTATCTTTATGGGCTTAAGACTGCTTATCCTAACTCTACTACTCAGTAACAGCAAAATTTTGTTGCACATGTATTATGCTCCAAGTACCCTGACAGATAATATAGAAACAAAAATGAGACATGACCCCAGCTAAAGGATCATCATCATCAGAGGAGTAACCAAATGTGATATACTGTGATGTGTTACAATAGAGGTATGCAGAACATGCGATGAAGCTCAAGAGAAAAGACAATTATGCCCAAGAAGCTTTGAGAATGTGTTAGTAGAAGCAATGATGTTTGGGTTGGGATTTAATGGGTAAGTAGATGTTCACAAAACAAAAGAAACACAGAAGAATATTCCATGGAGAACTAACAGCATAAGTAAAAACATAAAAACAAGTACTGTACAGCACACTTGGGGAAAACTAAGTAATTTTGTGAGGCTACAGATTGGGAATATCCAGGGAAATGATAGGAAATGAGACTGGCAAAGTAAAATGGGGCCAAATTATAATAGGCATGTTATCTCATACAAAGGAGTCTGGGACCGGGCACAGTGGCTCACGCCTATAATCCCAGTACTTTGGGAGGCCAAGGGGGTAGGATCTCTTGAGCTAGAAGTTCAAGGTTGCAGTGAGCTATGATAACACCACTGCACTCCAGCCTGGGAGACAGAGTGAGACTCCATCTCTAAAAAACAAAATTAATTAATTAATTAATTTTAAAAAATTAGAAGGCTAGTCATGGTGGCTCATGCCTGTAATCCCAGCACTTTGGGAAGCCAAGGCAAGAGGATTGTTAAGGCCAGGAGTTTGAGACCAACCTGGGCAACATAGTAAGATCCCATCTCTACAAAAAATTAGCCAGGCATAGTGGCATGCCCTTGTAGTCCCAGCTACTCTAGAGGCTGAGGCAGGAAGATCGCTTGAGCCCAAGAGTTCAAGGCTGCTAGTGAGATATGATGACTCTGTTGCACTCCAGCCTGGGCAGCAGAGTGAGACTCTGTCTCAAAACAAAACAAAACAAAAAACCCAAAGGAGTCTGAATTTATCATATAAACAATGGGAATCCTTCAGAAAATACCCTTAGATCTAGGGCATGGGATTAGATACTATTTATTAATTAGGTATATCCTGAATTCAAACATCAATTTAAAATCAGGAGAATGCAGAGAACTAGGAGCAGAATGAAGTATTTGGAATATGGGGTAATGATCCACTTGTGGTATAAAATGTTTCTTGTCATGGTTTTATGTTTATTAAATGTGCCAAACTTGTTTGAAAGTACGGAAATAATTTACTGAGCACCTACTATGTTCCAGGCTCTGTGCTAAGCATTAAGAACATAAAGATAAGAGATGGCTCTTGCCTCAAGGATTTTATAATCTACCATAAGGAAAAATATATATGTTTATTATTTTCCACTACTTAGAATGAACTTGGGCAAGTTGCCTAATATCTGTAAGCCTCATTTTCATTATCTATAACTGTAGTCCCCAACCCCTGGGCCATGGCCTTGTACCAGTATCCATCTGCACAGCAGGAGGTGAGCAGCAGGTGAGCAAGCGCAGCTTCATCTGTTTACAGCCATTCCCCATCACTCACCATCCCCCTGTGCCCCCCTCCCCAGTCCATGGAAAAATTGTCTTCCATGAACCCGGTCCCCGGTGCCAAAAAGGTTGGGGACCACTGATCTATAAAATGAGAATAAAAATATCTATCTTATAGGACCCTTGAAAGGATTAAATAAAAATATACATAAAGAAACGTAGCACAGTGACACACAGTTGAAATTTTAAAAAGCTAGCTACTATTCTCTTATTGCCTGGTGGTATTGCTTCTATAGAGATTCTAGTTACGTACCATCAATTCAATTCCCAGTGGACCAATTTTATTTAGCAACCATTAAGCTATGAGCCAGGCATTGCGCTAGGCACTAGGGATTCAAAGATTATTGATTTGTAATGTATTTGATGTCTTTTTACTTCAGATTATTTTTTAGGATACAAATAACCATAATGTACTACCAGAATAAAAATTAATGACACTAAATTAATTAAAATGCATCCCAGTTACTAATATGTATTTTTCAAACATTTTAATTGATCAAAACAAACTAGGAAAGTTTTAAGGAATAGCTTAAAATGGTGACTTGTTATTTTCAACTAAAATTATTATAATAAATTTCATTCATTAGAGTTGCAATGTATGACCAATTATATCTTGTAGTACCATTCATTCATGTTCTTTCAAAAAAAGAGTCATTAAGCTTAAATGATATTCTAAATATTAAACAGGCCAAAATCTAGAACTGAAAAGTTGTCAAAAGTTTACTTGGGCACAAGCATTTTATAAAAAGAAACTACAACATTCTAGTTAATATCTTTAAGGTCTCGCATTTTCTTTGCAAATATAAAGTTGCACATTATACAATAGGATAACTCAGATTTTCATTATTTCATGTCTCTGAAATACTCACGGGTTATTAACTGAATGTTTATGATTTTTCCATCCAATTTTTGCAAAGTGTTCAATTTTTGTTCCTATAGAGAAAGTAAACATCTATTAGTGGGTTAATGTTTTTCTGCTGCTTATTAACAATGTTGCAATGGTACTCAGTATTGTGCTAAATATTTCCACATTTTCCCTTGTGTAGATATCATCAGTATTGAAGACTTCAACACTGATTCCTCACATAAATTTTTTTATAATTAAATTTGGGTATTTAATGAACTAAATCAAATAATAGGCATATGAGATGAAAATAGTTCAAACTGGTCTATTCTACTTAGTATAACTAGGGCCCAATTTAAAAAAGAAAATATAGTCTGGAACCACAGTAGTTTCAAGGCAGGAGAGCACTGCCAGCAATTCTTTCAGGAGGCTGCCAAACGCCCCAGTGCGCCAGACCAAGTGAATTTTACAACTTGTACCTTCCAGGGCCTGATAAATGTCTCATCTTCCTCCCTTTCCTTATGATAAGGCAGAAGGGTCTTTAGAAGAGTTATATCCTGACAAGAAATATGTATGCTTTTAAAATTCTTTAACAGAAAATTTAAAAAATAGTGTCAGGAAAACAAAAGCAAGTACACTAATGAGGTAAAATTTGCAAAAAAATTTTTTTACTACTTTTAAAAAGACAAAACAGAATAAAATAGACTTTTAATTCTCATTTGGTACTGGGAAGACCAAGGAAGAAACAATCCACTGATTGGCACTGATAATGTTATATTAATGGATGTACACGAAAGCAAAAAAAGTTCCCATTTCTGTTTTATCTCTTTCTCTCTTCTCAGTCAAAAAGGATAACTTTCACAGCAGAAATGACATACATGTAATTGAGCAAATCTTATCCCAATTCTAATAAAAAAAGAAGGTGTATTCCACACCAGTGATCCTCTAACAATAAGAATGGTGATCAGGAGGCCAATATGGGAACAATAAGAACAAGCCAGCCGAGCACAGTGGCTCACACCTATAATCCCAGCACTTTGGGAGGCCAAGGTGGGAGGACTGCTTAAGGCTAGGAGTTCAAGACCCACCCTGGGCAACATAGTGAGACCTCATCTCTACAAAAAAGATTAAATTCTTTTAAAAAGTGTAAAAGAAATAAGAACAAGCCAAGTCAAATTATGTATTATCTTTTTGTGATTAAACTGACTATCAGATCAAAGAAAACACAACATCTGGATATCAGCAAGACAATCAACTAAATTTCTCAAAACATCTTTTTGGATGAGATAAGGAAATACTATAGTGTGGCTTTTGTTTCTTTTTTTCAATTTTTGTTATTTTTTGATGTTACAAAAAAAATGAGGGTTCTTCTATCAAGTAAGTTTAGACTGCGTTAGACAAAATTAAACAGATTTCTTTACTGTAAGGCATTCAAAGCCTTCATTATTGCCTGTGCATTTTGACTGTCCAGAGGAGGATTAAGGTGTGAAGCATTTCCCAACTTACCTGACCCATGTCACAGAGCATTTTATGAACTTAATGTCCTACAGAACATTCACAGGGAATCAGTTGGAATTAATTAACACATCGACCTAGAGAAAAATTTCTAACTCTAACCTCCAACCTCAGCCATGCTCTTGTTAATATTTCTACTCAAAACTGGATTAAAAAATTAAAGGCACTCTCACCAAACCTAAAGCTGGGAGCGATTGCTATAATGTTGGATCCAAATCGATTTCAACAAGGTCTATCAATAGGATGAAGCAGAATATAAATTATATACCTAGTTCTATTCTTGAACCCCCACAACAACCTGAGAAAAGGAGCAGCAACTATGAGAAAGACTCTGAGGTTCTGATGAACTACAGCTCAACGAGATTTAACAGTGTGATAGGACTACCAGAAAAGCTTACATGTGATCACAGTACAGCAATTAGAGTGGTGATGGATTATGAAACAAGTCTAATGAGAAATAGTTACAGAAAAGAGGAGAAATTAAGCACAGAGTCAGGCTGGCTTCAGATATTTGAAGGGCTATAAGGTGAAAGAGACTTGTTCTGTGAGTATTAGTAGACAGAAATAAGACCGTGGATACAAACTATAGGGAGAAAGATTTGAGTTCAATGTGAAAAAGAGCACTGTAACAACTGGAATCACCCAAAAAATTGGTGGCCTTGGTTGTTGACAACCTCCTTGTTATAGGAAGTACACATGATTTATTGTCTCTATTAGAAGATTTACAAGCAATTCATGCATGGAATGGTAGGAAGAGGGACAGCTAAATCTATAAAGTATTTGACATGGTATCTGCCATAAGAGATATTCAATAAGTGCTGATATCTTCTCCTCCTTTTTTCTTATCACAGGATCCAATTAATCCAATTAATCAATAAAAGACAGTATCCCCTTAAAACATATTCTGCCAGTCACTATATATTTCTTAAGCCTGGGCACTGATGAAGGGCTTGTTGACTACCGATTCTGAACTGCCAATTTAGATTTTTGGCTATTCAAAGGCTATGCATAAATGTAAAAATATTTCAATCTTGAATCAAATTATAAAGCCACAAAAATCTGCTGATTCTACAAATGAGTTAAGCTACTACAAACTTTCTTATGTATTCATTTCCAGTGCACATTCAGAAACAGCAATTTCAAATGACAACCTAAATTCTATAAAATTCTATAATTCATACAGAAATCTGTTGGATTAATAAAATATCAACTAAAACAGCATATATTTATATTTTAAATTTTAGACTAGAAAACTGTCCAACTATTCTGAGTGATGTAAAACTCGAAAAAATATATAAGCTTAAAAATACGACAGCAACAGGATTTCTAGGTAGTTGTAGACAATGGAGGCTGCCTAAATCTGTGTCTCTCCATATCCTCCAAAAACAATACAGAATAACACACACAAAAAAAGCACAAAACTATACTCTCAGTATAACTAGAAAACAGAGAATGCCAAACTTCAAACTATCTGTAAGTTAAAAAAAAAAAAAAGAAGAAATATGATCAAATCCCAGCCCACAATTGCTCATGCTCCCATGAAAACCTCAAGGAAGGCAAGAGCAGTCAGGAAAAGCTGTGCAGAGAAGAGAAGAGAGGCGCTAATGGCAGGCAGACAGTTGCTCTAAAATTACCACCAAGGGGAGAAAGACCCCTTCCCCAAGTGTGAAAATACTGAGAAAATATTCCTATAGATCAAAGCATGACTACATGGAAGGGACACAAAAGTACAGAAGAGTTGAGGTGGGAATCTTAAACACATAGGTTCTGGGAAGAAAAAAAGGCATAAAGAAAAGGCAACTACCCTTTGGCAATTAGGTAGGGAAGGAGAAAGGAAGCAAGGAGAAAATCTGTAGGGTTCTGCAAGACCAAAAAAAAAGGAATCAAAGCTAGGCATGGTGGCTCACACCTGCAGTTCCACAGACTTATGAGGCTGAGACAGGAGGATCACTAGAGCCCAGGAGTTCAAGGCTATAGTGCACTATAAAATTGCACCTGTGAATAACGGCCAGCCTGGGCAACATAGCGAGACCCTGTCTCTTAAAAAACAAAAATCAAAAAATCAGAAGACACAGAACCCATCTTTCAAAAAAAAAAAATCTACTATAGAAATAGGACTTTACTATACTGACAGAACAGGGTAACACAGAACTAAGAATCCCTCCAAATCTATAAACACACTCAAATCACAATGCGACAAAACAGAAATTATTAAAACAAAAACATTAAAAATCCACCTGGGAATTTAAAAAATATTCCCATGAAATTATTCTTGGGTAAAAAGGCAACACAAATGAAAATTATAGAACTCATGACAAAATAGTGATAATGAAAACACTACATATCAGAATCAATGTAATACACTTAAAGCAGTAATCAGGAAAATACACAGCACTAAACATTTATCAATAAGAATGAAAGTGTCATGCTCGCTTCGGCAGCACATATACTACAACTGGAACAATACAGAGATTAGCATGGCCCGTGCGCAAGGATGACATGCAAATTTGTGAAGCGTTCCATATTTTTAAATTATAAAAAAAATTTTTAAAAAAGAATGAAAGAGTGATATAAGGAATATTATTCAGCAATAAAAAGAAATGAAGTCCTGATACATGCTATAACACGAATGAACTGTGAAAATATTATGCTAAGTAAAAGATGCCAATCACAAAAGGCCACATACTGATTACTGCTGACCCTTGAACAACACAGGTTTGAACTGCATGGGTCCACCCCTATATGTGAGTTTTTTTCAATGAAAGATACACTGAGGCCTGCCTCTCCTGCCTCCCCTTCCACCTCCTCCACCTCTTCTGCTTCTGCCACCCAAGACAGCAACTTCCTCCTCCTCCTTCTCAGCCTACTCAATGTGAAGACCACAAGGATGAAGATCTTTATGATGATCCACTTCAACTTAATAAATAGTAAATATATTTTCTCTTCCTTATGATTTTCTTATCTTTCATTGAAAAAAATAGCATCACTCTGGTTCAGAACTCTAAAATAGAGTTGGGAAGCCATTCTAGGGGGACTACTTCACACGATCTGCAACCTTCTAAAACAGAAATTTACCTTGAACCTCTGAACTGGGCCAAACTGCCATGACCACAACATACTAGAAAACAACTGAATTTTACCAGCACTACAACTCCTGAACTGCAACAACCAATTAGCTACAGACTCACATACTAAGCCACCCGCCTCCACCAATGATAATTCTTTCAAAATGACTTGTGTAAATACCTTCATAGTCCTTTTAAAAATCCCTATTCTCCTTCCTCTCTTCAGAACACAATTTGTCTTCTAGCTGAACCTGTGTCTCCCAAACTACAATTCCTAAGACCCCAATAAATGCCTTGTCTTACTGCTTTGCAGTCTGATCCCTCACCTCTTCCTGGTTGACATTAAGATCCTCAACTTATAGTCCATGATTAAAGGAGGCAAGATTTGTGTTATTTTTCCTATTTCAATTTCCTGCTATGGAGTATTCTAGGTACTTCCCATATGATGTCCTATATGTAAATACTTTATCTACAACTACATTCTACAAGGACTATTGCATCAATTTCATTGAAAAATCATTTTAGGCCGGGCACAGTGGCTCACGCCTATAATCCCAGCACTTTTGGGAGGCCGAATCAGGAAGATCACTTGAGCCCAAGAGTTCAAGACCAGCCTGGGCAACCCAGCAAGATCCCATCTCTACAAAAACATTAAAAAATTAGCCAACCATGGTGGCACATGCCTGTAGTCCCAGCTACTTGGGAGGCTGAGGCAGGAGGATTGCTTGAAGCCTGGGAATTGGAGGATGCAGTGAGCTGTGATCGTACCAGTGCACTCCAGCCTGGGCAACAGAGTGAGATCCTGTCTCATCAAAAAATTAATAATAATTTTATATTTTATATATCCTGGCATCTTCCACAGTTCCTCAATAAATACTGGTTGTTTCTCATCTCATGTATAGAACTAGTAATAAGCCTTAAAGTTTTCAACTTTAACATACCATATTTTTCCATATGTTCTTTTGCAGCAAACCCAAATATCTGAGGAGCAAATGGGTGGGCAGACAATCCATGCTTATTGATTAGGATATCAAGATGTTTATCAAATGGATTGGTTCTATCTGTAAACTAAGAGGGGGGAAAAAACAAAATTTCATAAGTAGTTGGCATTGTAAGTGTCTCTTTCAACTACTACAACGTTACTAACACATTTGTATATTCTAAGAATACAGTAAACCAAAAATAGTAAATGAATAAAATCATTCACGAAATGCTTTCTAGGGAAACACAGGAAGAAGAAAAAATAACCAAGCAATCAAAGAGGTATTAATTCTTTCAGAAAATACTTATTGAGCATCCACTATGTGCCAGTAACTATTCAAGGTGTAGGAGATAAAAGCATGAACAAATCAGATAAAGACTGCTCATCTGCCATTTACATATAGGAGGGGAGGAGGCAGAAGGTGATGGGGACAAGAATAAATAAAAATATAAATAATAACACTATAAAAAAGAATAAATTTGAGTAAGAGGATAAAGACTGCAGGTGGAAAGTGCTATTTTTAGACAATAGTCAGGGGAGGTCTCATTTATAAGGTGATATTTAAGCAGGGATGTGAAGGAGTGGGGAGTAAGTCATGTGGATAACCCCGGCAAAGGAACATTCTAGGTGGATGGAAGAGCAAACACAGAGATATTCAGGCAGGAGCATAATTGAGGATCTGAGAAAAGGAGCTAATCAGATAAGGATAAACAGATACTCAGAGAGTATAACCACCTCTATTTCCATAGTTCTAGAATAGAAGATCACAGTTCCACCACAAATATTCCATAAAGAAAAAGCTGTTTCTTGTCAGTTTACATACCAGATTATAAGAGGACAGGAACTCTTTCATACACCTTTGTATGTATACCCAATGCTAGCATATGGCCTGCCACACAGTAAACATCCAATAAGTTGTTGAATGAATTAATAAAGATAATTTTTTTCATCCACAAAGGAGTTGTAAAGGAAATACTGTTCATCCATTCTCCTTCATTAAGAGGAAAATAGGTTTAAAGGAAGAAAACAAATAAATAAATAACTTTAGTTAAATATGATTAACAACCTGACAATCCAAAAAGCAAAGACAACTGTGTTGATAAATGGGTCTTGTAGAATCTCAGAACACAGAAATCTCAAAAAGAAGTATATATAATTATGTGTTTGGATGGCCACTGGAGAAAATTTTTTTTCCTGAAAAAGATATAAAAAATAAGCCCAAGCAAGACCCCACCTCTACAAAAAATTTAAAAATTAGCCAGACATGTTGGCATGCACCTGTATGTAGTCCTAGCTACTTGGGAGGCTGAGGCAGGAGGATCACTTAAGCCCAGGAGTTTGAGGTTGCAGTGAGCTATGATTACGCCACTGCACTCCAGTCTGGGCAATAAAGCAAGACTCTGTCTATAAAAATAAATAAATAAATATAATTAAAAAGAGCCATATGAAACTTATCAAGATGAAAAATACAATGTCTGAAATGAAAAGTACACTGATAGGAATTAATAGCAAATTAGACGCTTAGAAGGATTAGTAAACTTGGGGACAGAGCAATCAATCCAAAATAAAACATACAGAGGGGAAAAAAGACTTGAAAACAACAAAGAAAGCATCAGTGAATTGTGAAAAAAAAATCAAGAAGTTCAGTAGATGTGTAATTGGAGTCTCAGAAAAAAGGATGATGAAGGGAGAGAGAAGGAAAAAATATTTTAAGATATAATGGCTGAAATTTTTCCAAATCTGTTGAAAACTATAACCCACATACCCAAAAACCTCAAAAAACTCCAAGCATGAGAAGCATGAAAAAGCTACCTCAAGGTACATCGTAATAAAATTACTTAAAACCAGTGATAAATAGAAAATCTTAAAAGCAACCTCCTCCAAAAAGAGAGACATTAAATACAGAAGAAGAAAAATAAGAATGACAGTAGACTTCACATTAGAAACAATGAAAGCCAAAAGACAGTGAACCAATATCTTTGAAGTACCAAAATTTTTTAAATGTTAAGCTAGACTAGAATCCTGTGCCCAGCAAATATATCTTTCAAAATATAAGTAAACTTATTCAAACATAAATTAAAGAATTTATCACATATAGACCAGCACCATCAGAAATGTTAAAGGAAATTCTTAAGGCAGAGGAAGATGATACTTAAGGGGAAATCTTAATCAACATAAAGGAATGAAGAGTACTGAAAATGATAAATATGTAAGGAAATATAAGAATTTTTTATTTTTAAATATCTTTTAAATATCAGTTAATATCTTATTAAATACTACTTAATCCTAAATATTTATATATCTAATAACAGAGCTTCAAAGTACGCCTGTAATCCTAGCACTTTGGGAGGCTCAGGTGGGAGGATTGCTGAGGCCAGGAGTTGAAGACCAGCCTAAGAAACCCTGTTTCCACAAAAAATAGAAAAATCAGCTGGATATGGTGGCACATGCCTGTAGTCCCAGCTACTCGGGAGGTTGAGGCAGGAGGATCACTTAAGCCCAGGAGTTTGAGGTTGCAGTGAGCTATGATGATGCCATTGCACTCTAGCTCACGCAACAGAGAGACCCTGTCTCAAGCAAACAAACAAAAAAAGTTAAAATCTTCTGCTCTGCAAAAGATGCTATCAAGAGAATGAAAAGGCAAGCCACAGACTGAGAGAAAATATTTGCAAAAGACATATCTGACAAAGGACTGTTATCCAAAATTTACAAAGAACTCCTAAAACTCAAAAATAAGAAAACAAACCACCCAATAAAAACATGGGCCGAAAACCTTAACAGATACCTCACCACAGAAGATATACAGATGACAAATAAGCATATGAAAAGATGTTCTACATCATATGTCATCATAAAAATTCAAATTAAAACAAGATACCACTACACACCTATTAGAATGGCCAAAATCCAGAACACTAACAGCAAATGCTGGCAAGGATGTGGAGTGACAGATATTCTCATTCATTGCTAGTAGGAATGAAAAACATATAGCCACTCTGGCAGGCAGTTTGGCAGTTTCTTACAAAACTAAAAATACTTTTACCATACGATCCAACAATCATACTCCTTGGTATTTATGCAAAGGATTTAAAGACATGTCCACACAAAGACCTATACACAGATGTTTATAGTAGCTTTATTCATAGATGCCAAAACTTGGAAGCAATCAAGATGTCCTTCAGTAAGTGAATGGATAAACTATGGTATAACCAGACAATGAAATGTTATTCAGCACTAAAAAGAAAGGAGCTATCACATCATTAAAAAAAGTAGAGGAACCTTAAATGAATATTATTAAGTGAAAGAAGCCAATCTGAAAAGACTACATACTGTATGATTCCAACTATGTGACATTCTGGAAAATGTAAAACTATGGAGACAGAGAAAAGATCAGTGATTGCCAGGGTTTAGGGGAAAGGAGGGATGAACAGGCAGAACACAGGATTTTTAGAGCAGTGAAACTATGCTGCATGATACTATAATGGTAGATACATGTCATTTATACATTTGTCAAAACCTATAGAATGTAGAACGCTAAGAGTGAACCCTTATATAGACTATGGATGTTAGGTGATGATGATTTGCCAGTGTAGATTCATCAACTGTAACAAATGTACCACTCTGGTGAGGGATGTTGATAATGAGGGAGGCAATACATGTGTAGGGAAGGGGAGTATATGGGATATCTCTGTACTTTCCTCTTAATTTTGCTATAAACCTAAAACTGCCCTTAAAAAATTAAATCTTTTTTAAAAATTTGGAGAAAAAACAGAAATGAAAGGGCAAGTCTGGAGAGTGGGAGAAAATATTTGTAAAGCATATCTAACAAGAGCTTGTATCTATCTAGAATATATAAAGAACTGTTACAACAAAACAAAAAGAAAATAACCAAACAATAAGTGGGCAAAAGGCTTGAACAGTCACTGAATTCACCAAAGATATACCAGTGGCAAATAAATACATGAAAAAAATGCTCAACACCATCAAACATAAGGAAATGCAAATCTACCATAGGGAAAACCACTATATCCCCATTTGTGTGAAGAAAATTAAAAAGAATAATCACCACAAGAAAACTACAGACCCATACCTCTTATAAATGTAGATGAAAAAAATTATCAACAAAATACCAGCAATTGAATATAGTGACATATACAAAGGATTATACACCCACAACCAAGTGGGATTTATTCCAGGAATGCAAGGTTTGTTCAATACCTGAAAATCAATTAATGTAATATACTATATCAATAGGAAAAAGGACAAACACCACACAGTCATCTCAACAGACATTAAAAAAAAAGCATTTAACAAAATCCAAAATACTTGCATGATGAAAAAACTAAGAAAAGGAGGGAAATTCCTCAACCTAATAAAAGACATCTATCAAAAACCCACAGGTAACATCATACTTAATGGTGGAAGAATGAATACTTCCCCCATAAGATCACAAATAAGACAGGGATTTCTGCTCTCACCATTTCTATTCAATGGTACTGGAAGTTCTAGCCAGGGCAATTAATAAAGAAAATAAATAAAAGGCATCCAGATTAAAAAGAAAGAAGTACAACTATCTTTATTCACAGATGACATGATCTTGTATACAGAAAATCCTAAGGAACCCACTAAAAACTATTAAAATGAACACGTTCTGCAAGGTTACGGGACACAAAAATCAAATGTATTTCTATACACTTGCCATGAACAATCCAAAATGAAATTAAGAAAACAATTTCATTTACAAAACATCAAAAAGAATAAAATACTTAGGATTAAGTTTAACAAAAGACATGCAAAAACTTAGAAAACTATAAAACATTGTTGAAAGAATTACAGATCTATTTTCAATAAATGGAAAGATACTCCATGCTCATGATTGGAAGATTTCAGAATGTTAAAATAGCAATATTCTCCAAATTGATCTACAAATTCAACAAAATCCCCATTAGAATCTCAGCCGGTTTCTTTGAAAATATTGATAAGCTAATCCTAAATGCATATGTAAGCTCAAGGGACCCAGAATAACCAAAACAATCTTGAAAAAGAGGAATTTAGAAGACTTTCTGATTTCAAACTTATTAAACACAATAGTAAGCAAAATAATGTGGTACTGGCATAAGGACACATAGATCAATGGAACAGAATTGAGAGTACAGAAATAAACCCTCATACTCATGGTCAACTGATTTTCAATAAGATAATTGTATGGGGGAAGGGATAATCTTTTCAATAAATAGTATTGGGACAAACAGATATCCACATGCAAAAGAATGAAGCTGGACCCCTACCTCACACCATATAACAAAAGTAACTAAAAAGGAACAAAGACCTAATGTAACAGCTAAAAGTACAAAACTCTTTGTGATCTTGGATTTGGCAAAGGTATCTTAGCTACAACGCCAAAAGCATAAGCTACAAAAACAAATAGATAAACTGAACTTCATTAAAATTAAAAACTTTTGTGCCTCAAAGGACACCATTAAGAAAGTGAAAAGACAACACACTGAATGGTAGAAAATATTTGCAAATCATCTATCTGATAAGGGACTGATATCTAGAATATATAAAGAATTCTTATAACTCAATAATAAAAAGACAAATAACCTAATGTTAAAATGGACAAAGGATCTGAAGACAGATTTCTCCAAAGATATACAATGCTCATTAAGCACATGAAAAGATGCTCAACATCATAAGCAATCAGGGAAATGCAAATCAAAACCACAGGGAGATTCTAATTCCCACCTACTAGGATAGCTATAATCATATGGACAAATAATAACAAGTGTTGGTAAGATGAGGCAAAACTGGAGCCCTCATTGCTATAGACTGAATTGTGTTCCCTCCAAAGTTCATATGCTGATACCCTAACCCCCAGTGTTAATGTATTTGGAGACAGAGCTGTTGGGAGGTAACTACAGTTAAATGAGGTTGTAAGGTTGGGGTCCTAATCCAATAGGATTGGTGGCCTTTAAGAAGAGGATGTGAGAGAGAGAGAGAGAGAGAGAGAGAGAGAAATCTTTCTCTCCAAGCTTGAGCACCAAGTAAAGGCCAAGTGAGGAAATAGCAAGAAGACAGCCATCTGCAAGCCATTCCTCACCAGGAACTGAGTTGGCTGGCATCTTGATCTTGGACTTCTCAGCGTCAAGAACCGTGAGAAATAAATTTCTGGTGTTTAAGCCACTCAGTCTGTGGTATTTTGTTATGGCAATCCAAGTAGACTAATATACTCATACATTGTTGGTGGGAATGTAAAACAGTGCAGCCACAATGGAAAACAGTTTGGTAGTTCCTCAGAATGGTAAACA
Organism: Daubentonia madagascariensis; assembly: GCA_023783475.1. Taxonomy (NCBI): domain Eukaryota; kingdom Metazoa; phylum Chordata; class Mammalia; order Primates; family Daubentoniidae; genus Daubentonia; species Daubentonia madagascariensis. Next base: position 6,103,873 of record JAKFHU010001129.1, read on the forward strand.
AAGAGTTATAATTTGACCCAGGATTTCCACTACTAAGTATATACCTAAGAGAACTAAAAACACATCTCCATATAAAATCTTGTATATGAGTAGATTAGTGGTTGCCTGGGCTGGGTTAGGAGTGGACAGGAAAGGGGAAGGACTGCTAATATGTATACGGTTTCTTCTTAGGATCTTAAAAAAGTCCTAAAATTATTATAGATTGCAGTGATGGCTGCACAATTCTGAATATACTAAAAATCACTGAACTATACACTTTAAATGGGTGAATTGTATGGTGTGTGGGATATATCTCAATAAAGCTGTAAAAAAAGAACAGAAAAGAAACCAAGCTTTAGCTGCCCTGAAAAGTGTAAGAGTAAAGGGTACTTACAGACTATTAATAAATTCATGGGGAATACTAAATTATTTCTATAATAAAGCAGGCCTACTTATTTTATAAAACATATAACAGTGCCTTAGAACTTCTAGGTTTGAGATTAAATGAAAATAAAAGAACTCTTTATTTGCTTTTACTTTGGATTTTGGAGAATACTGTATTGATAAAGTACAAAGTTTCCAGAGTAGCTCCATAATACTATGGAAACAGTAACAATCAGTTTAGAAACAAACAGAAAAATGTTCAACCTCAATATCAATTAAAGAAATGCTACTTAAAATAGCAATGAAATATCAGGGTTTTTTTTAAAGAAACAGGGTCTCACTATGTTGCCCAGGCTGATATCGAACTCCTGGGCTCAAGCAATTCTCCCACCTCAGCTTTCCGAGTGGGATATCAGTTTTCAACTGACAAATCAGCAAAGATCAAAAAGGATAATGTGCATCTTTGAGGAGGGTATGAGGAAAAAAAATAAAACAGGTATTCTCATACACTTCTGGTGGAAACACAAAGTACCATAATCTTTCTGGTAATATGAATAAATTCTTAAAGATGTGTAAGTCTTTGACTCTGCAATTTCACATTTAGGAATATATTCTATAAATTGTTAATGATATATGCAAAGATACGTATAAAGGTACTCATGTATATTTTTATAATAAAAAATTTAAAACAAAAAAAGATACTACTAAATGACAAACAAGAAAAAATAAAAATTAAGAACTCCATAACAGAAAAATATCACTTAAAAATGGTCGTGACACTGGGCATGGCGGTTCATGCCTGTAATCCCAATAATCCCAGCACTTTGGGAGGCTGAGGTGGAAGCATCACTTGAGGCCAGGAGTCTAAGACCAGCCTGGGCAATATGGCAAGACCCCATCTCTACAAACAAATCTAAAATTAGCTGGGTTTGGTGGTACACACCTGTAGTCCCAGGTACTCAGGCAGCTAAGGCAGGAGGAATGCCTGAGCCCTGCAATTCAAAGTTACAGTGAACTATGATCGTACCACTGTACTCCAGCCAGGGCAACAGAATGAGACCCTATCTCTTACAAAAAAAAAAAAAGCTGTGAGTGAAAAATCAGGCTATTTAAACATAATGAAAAATTAAATAAGATAATTGTGGGAATTTCAAAAGAATGTAACATCTAAAACTTTGTTAATGTAAAAATAGATAGCTAACTAAAGTCAGGGAGTTGGGGAAGAAATGGAAGTATGTTAAAGGGAGCTGATCTCTACTTCTTCAGAGTGAAGAATCAATAGAAATTGTCCAAAATTGAAATCTGTAATTTTTTAAAATTACTTCAATTTCAAATTTTTTATAGTATTTTTTCCTAGCTGTACAGGGGTCTTTTCGGAAATGATATCTTTTGTGGTTGAGGAACATTCATATAAAATTCAGCAATTTTTTCAGTTCCACTTTAGTTTCTTGTTCTTTGGTTAAATTTAAGAAAAAATTAAACACTTCTGTTTAAAATATCATGTAAAATATGATCCCCTATAAAATTATTTCTATCTATTCTTTCATCTATAAGTAACAAACAAAAATGTATAACATACTGTTCACTAGATGTTAATGAATAGCTATTTCTAGTTATATCACTAGATGTTAATGATAGGTAGTAGGATTGGGGAAGTTTATTTTTTCTTTGTTGGATTTTACCGTATTACTTGAATTTCTTTATAATCAGCATGCATTCTTTTTTGAAAATAATGGTCATTATTCTTTAAAATAAAAAGTTAATATCTTTTACTAAATAATATCACTTTAGAATCTATCCTAAGAAAATAACCAAATATAAGCCAAGCAAAGTGTCTCACACCTATAATCCCAACACTTTGGGAGGCTGAGGCAGGAGGATCACTTGAGCCCAGGAGTTCAAGACAACCATAGGCAACATAGCGAGACCCTATCTCTATGAAAAAATGGAGAAAAAAATTAGCCAGGTGTGGTGGCACACACCTGTAGTCCCAGCTCCTAGAGAGGCTGAAGCAGAGGATCACTTGAGCCTGGGAGTTCAAGGTTGCAGTGCGCTATGATGACACCACTGCACTCTAGCCCACACAACAGAGTGAGACCCTGTCTTAAAAAAAAAAAATTTTTTTTGTTTATAAACAATTTTTCACACAAAATACTCCAATTATAATATTAAGTGAAAAATGAAGTGTATCAAATTATAGATACAGCACGTCAACTCTTTTTATTGCTAAATTAGCAAATCATTAATGATGATTATTATTCGAGGCGATTATTTCTTCTTTATTCTTTCTGTATTCTTCCATTTTCTATGGATTTTACACAAGGAAAATAGAATTTTTAAGACAAGCAGCTCCCATAAAAATGGGCCATGAAAATATAAGAAATAGCTATAGAAATCTGCAAACCTTTTCAAACACTTGTGCTAAAATACTCATAAAAGCCTGGCATCTGTCATTCTAAATACCTGAGGATGAAATATCTATTTTGCCCTTTACCCTATGTCTTAGTCAGTTTGGGCTGCTATAACACAATACCATAGACTGGTTGGCTTAACGACAAAACATTTATTTCTCACAGTGCTGAAGACTGGGAAGTCTAAAATCAAGGTCCCAGCAGATATGGTGCCTGGTGAGGGACTGCTCCCTGGCTTGCAGACAGTCATCTTCTTGTTGTCTCCTCACATGACAGAGAGCAGAGAGAATAAGCCACCTCTCTTATTCTGTCTCTTCTTATAAGGGAACTAATCCTATCCTGAGGGCTCCACCCTCATGACCTAATTACTTCCCAAAGGCACCATCTCAAAATATAATCACATTGGGGATTAAGGTTTTAACAGATGAACCTGGTGGGACGCAAGCATTCAGTCCATACCACCCTAGGAAGTTAGAAACAGAGCAACAGTCCTATTTCTCAGCCTAAAGAAATAATGAGATGTCTCAGCAAAAGATAAAGAATAAGAATATATTGCTCCTCTACACAATCCTTCTTTGGTAAATTTAACTCCTAATCTTCTCCTATACTTGTTTGTGATATGAACAGGACTACAATGGCAGCCAATCCCAGACTTTCTCTGATACCTATAATCCAGCCAAGAGCTGACTTAACCACTCCCTCCTTGCTTGGTGCTAACTTAAGGACCAACTGAATCATAGGCTTAGATGGACCAAAAAATAAGTGGTCAGAGGTCATTTTGACTGGCAATATTCCAGCTCTGGAGAAATTATAAAACTAACCAAAATAAATAAATAGGAAGTACTGACATCAGGAACCATCGATTCATGTCATCTCATAAGAGCAATAGGTTCTTAAGTCCTTTTCTTGGCTATACTCAGGATCACATAGAAATATATAATGTGCAAGCCACATATGTTCATTATAAATTTTCAAGCAGCCACATTAAAGAAGTAAAAGAAATAGGTGAAGTTAATTTAAATATATGTTATTTAATGAAATATATCCAAAAATTATAATTTCAACATGAAATCAATATTAAAAATTGAGTCATTTTCCATTCTTTTTTCACACCAAGTCTTTAAAACCCAGTGTGTATTTAATACTTACAACACATCTCAACTTGGATGCTAAATTTTCATCAGAAATATTTGAAATATATTTTGATTTCACGAAATCTGCAGTTGTTAAAGTCGACTCACACGCCCAAGTTATTCCAAACACACTTAAAAGTTTTCCAAAAATTGAACTGAGTATTAGTTTAACTTTAAACTAATTAAAATTAAATAAAATTAAAAATTCAGTTGTTCAGTTATATTAACCACATTTTAAGAGCTCAAAAACCATGTATATTTGTTTGTTGTAAAGAGTATTCCCAGTATAACAAGTATTCTTTTTTGTTCAATGTAATAATTCTCCCTTATTTAAGAAGAAATTATTACTTCTGTTTGCAGCATATCCATCAAAAGGGGAGAGTTATGATCTGAAGGGAAATACATAGGACAAATACAGAGACTAGAACCTAGCAAAGCAGGTGTGAGAGGTTAAGGCCTCTGCTAAAGAGACCCATCTAGGGGCCATAAACAGAAACAGCAAGTTATTTTTGTTATACCCAGATTATTCAGTCACCTGATTTTTATTTATGGGGGGGGTTAGACTGCACTTTGTTATTATAACATGCTGTCTTTTTTTAACTGATCAACCATAAGCATGCAAGAAGTTCTCCTCCAAATGGAACTGCTTCCACAACTCATCGTATATCAATAGGGAAATCATAAAGGTCATTCAATTTGGAGTTCTCTCCTTTTTTATAGCACTTCTAAGCAGTGTGTGTGACACACACCACAGAGTTAGGAAAGACTATCGTTAATAAATTATCTTCTTAATTGTGGACAATTTCTGAAAATAAAACTGACAAAATGCTAAACCATGCCTTTGATGAGTCCCAAAGGACCACAGATCCATTGGCTCCTAGTCTGAAGAAAAAATCCCCTGGAGAGTTCTAGCTTTTGCAGGGCACTTGATAACTAGATCCACCAGGGCTCCGCACAACTGCACTAAGAAAGCCTTCCACCGCTCTCATTTGCCGTTTCTTTGGAGCACCCAGTCCTACTGGCAGAGAGGGCAGTGATTGTTCTGTTTCACCCACAGAAACATGCAGCAGTTGTGGAAGGAATGATTACACTGTCCCCAGACCACAACACAGTCCCCTTGTTTGTTTTCATCTTGACATCTAAGAAAGGCATCCATCACCTGTACCGTGCAGATGGCGCATGTACTGCAGTCCACATCCCAGCTCCACATGGCCACCACTTTCCACTTCTTGACAGAGAACATTTTGTCACCCTATGCCCCACCCCTCGCCCCCGGAGTGAGAGGCCAGGGGGCAGGGCTCCTCGCAGTCTTCCACATCTACCATAGCAGTGGCTTGGAGGCAGTGGCGGAGACGTTGGGTCAGGGGAGGTTGGTGGCTATGGTGGCTCTGTGAGGCCCTCTGACAGGCCACAGTGCCCTGACTTTTAAATTTAGGATCAGAAATACAACATCTTAGCAAGTCAGGCGCAATGGTGTGCACCTATAGTCCCAGCTACTTGGGAGTCTGAGATGGGAAGATCGCTTGAGCCCCAGGAGTTCAAGACCAGCCTGGGCAAGACAGCAAGACCCTGTCTCAAAAAAAAAAAATTCTTACTCAACAAATTCAGTTACAAATTGCCATAAGTTAAGGAATGAATAGAGGAAAGAAAAGAAAAAAGCAAGGAAAAAACAGAAATGCAAGATGTAGATGGGAGGAAGAGGGTGGTGAAAGGTCAAAAAAAGGAGGTCATGCCAGATAGAGATAAAAAGGAGGAAAAGACAAGTATAAAAGGGGCCTGGCATGGTGGCTCATGCCTAACTAATCCCAACGCTTTGGGAGGCTTGAGGTGGGAGGATCACTTGAGGCCAGGAGTTCAAGACCAGACTGAGCAACATAGCAAAACTCTGCCTCTACAAAAAAATAAAAATAATTTTTTTTAAAAAAGAGAAGGGGAGAGAGAAGAAGAAACAGTAGAAGAGACAGTAGAAAATGATGGATTCACTGGGGAAAGCAGAAAGTTTATATTTGGATTAAAAGATCTAGTCTAGACTCTATCACTAACTACTAACTGGGAACTATGTCACTGGATAGTTATTTCACTCTGGGCTTCATGGATTCCCTTAGCCTGTAAAATATCTTTAGGGCCACCTCTTTGCTCATCAAATCCTAAGAACCTATCCTACAGAAATAATAGCTCGAGTAAGTACAAGAATGTTGACTGCAGCACTGTAATGGCAAAACAAGAAAAAAGAAAAAAAAGTCCTGTCAAGAACCTCATCAGAAGGGAGAGGTAAACCACACAGCCAGGTAATGGGATACTAGGCAACTATTAAAAATAAGGAAGCATATCAATGTTCTAACCAGGAAAGATGTCCAATTGTAAATTGAAAAAGTAACATGGATAAGGTCATTAATCTTCTTTATATGTTTATAAAGGTTTTTAAACATAAGTGTGTGTATGCATATGAATGCTTAGTTAAATATGTCTATATAAACTTGCAAAAAAGGAAGGAGATATAGCTACCTAATTATTAACATTGGTTACCTCTGAGGGAAAAGATTAAATAGGCAGAAGTAAGGACTTTTAATTTATACACATTTCTTTTTAATTGTGGAATTATGGATGAGTTTTATTATTTCTTAATTTTTAAAAATTATCAAATAAAAGTTACCAATGTACCTATCATTCACTACTGAAGAAAGAAACCTAATTTTCACGTGTCATAAACGTCAGGCACTCACCTAACCAACCTTATTTCTCAGTCTCCTCCAGTTGCCACTCTCTAATCCAGACAAGTTTTCAAATTGTTCCCTGAGTATGCTGTATTCACTCCAAAATCCATGATGTTCCCTCCTGACACTCAGAAAGATCTCTTTTCCCCTTATCCACCCCTAAAATCATCTTTAAGACTCAATCTAACTTCTACTACTTTCTTAAACTGTTCTCTAAGGGAAAGAGGAAAACAACTCATTGATTTGAATGCCTATTATGTGCCAGACACTCTTGTGATTTCTAAGTGATACTATCACATTTATTTAACTTAATTTCGGGTAAAAGTCCTTTAATGTTTGAACAGAGAAAATGGGATCAGGTTGATCATATGAGTTAGATAATAGTATAATCTTAGATAACAGGCTAATGAGTTATCTTCAACTCATTTTCTAATAAAAAGATTCCAACTATTTTTATATTGCAGTGCCTTCTATAGTAAAATCTGAATTTACCAGAGAGATCAATTTCTAGATATTCATATTTTAATAATTGCTTCCAGAAAACTTTATAAAAACATTGCTTTTTACAAATAGAATACAAAATTATTCTAAAGCTGATGTGAGCCCACAACTCAATATCCACAGATATACAAAACAAATATTTATAACCTTCTACTCTAGTAATATTCTTCACAGAAGGATACTAATACTCACCCCACTATTCTCTTTGTTTTTGTTTTATTTTGCAATTTCACTGTGACATGTCTATGTATGGCTTTCCTTTTATTTATCCTACTTTGGACTCACTGGGATTCTTCAATCTGTGGATCAGTGCCTTTTATTAGGTTCAAGAAAATTAGTAGCATTATCTGTTCAAATAATGGCTATGCTCCATTTTCCCTCTCACCACTTCTTCGCCATTAATTTCAATTAGATGTATGTTATCCCTTACCATGTTATCCTCCATATAGCCTAACTTCCTGCCAATTTTCCATCTGTTTTGTCCTCTATGGTGGATTATAAATAATTACTTCTTATCTACTCCAGTTTCACTTAATTCTCTTTTCAGTCACGCACAACCTGCTATCAAATCTATCCTTGGAATTTTTAATTTTATTTATTTCATTTTTCTTTTCTATAAATTCTATTTGGGGTTGTTTTTGGTTTTGATTTTTTTCCACCATGCCTATAATGTCCCTTTTTGCAGTTTCCTCTACAGCCTAAAGAGATTTGGAAGCTTTTATTTCTTTAAACATAATAAGTATGGTTAAATCTGTGTCTAATAAATCCAGTATCTGTGGTCTTCAAAGATCACTTTTTACTGTGCTTCTTTCTTTGGCTCTCAATTATGGTGACTTGTTTCTTTAGTACTTCATTATCTTTGACTAACTGTCCTTGAAAATTTACTCGAAGGGTTTTCAAGGCCTAGAAGGAAGGTGCTTTCTTCCAAAAGAAAATTTGCCTAGGATACTACCATTCTGGAACAAATTTAGACTCAATTCACAGTTTAAGATTTCTCGGACCACCCAGCTAATAAGAATGTTGGGAGCAATCTCATATGAGGGTTAGCCGGTGGTTTATTAACTCTCAGAGAAAGGTTTTTCTGTTTTGTTTTGTTTTCTTTTCTTTCTCTTTTGTTCTACCCTGTTCTGCTCAGTACCAAGGCAACTCTCCCTATAATCTCATGGAAGCAGGCAGTTTTACTTCAGGTTCATTCTTTCCCAAAGGGTTTACCCCTATGGAGTCCCAATTTAATACAGGCAGTAGGTATTAAACTTCTGGTCTTAGGAAGGCCTGAGCTTTGGCCAATTTCCCTTTCATTCCAGGGGCCATCAAAATTGCAGCTCACAGTTTCCTGATCAGCAAAGGTCTTCAAGGCAAAAGCAGCTGCAAATGCTGATGTTAATTCTCTGGTATTCACCTGCAATTCCTCTCTCTTGCTAGTTCTTGAATGCCTTCAGGATTCTTTTTTCATATTCTATCCAAATATTCTAGTTATCATTGGTGGGAAAACTGACTCAAATAACATGGTTTGCCATTAACAGAATCAGAAGTCCCACACTTTATTAACTCTCTTCAATTTGTTGAATGGAATTCATTTGTTGAATGAAATTCATTTATTGAAGGAATGAATGAATAAATTACTTTCAAATTAAATAGATAAGTCAACCTCAAATTCAATCATTTGATCTTTTTGAACACCAGTTTCATCATTGGTAAAATAAAGAGTTTGAACTAAATTATCTCTAAGATTCTTTACTGTTCTAAAATACCAAAATCTATACATATATATATAGTATCACCTTCCAGCTTTTGGGTTGTATCAGCTCATTTAATAAATATGCCAAATTGTTTTATGTTGCTTATTTTCTCATAGTCTTATGGCAACTCCAAAATAACAGTACATGAGACTCACTTTTAGTGTAATGGCTCCCTTCTCCATCTTCTCAAACCCAAGAGCCAAGACACATTCTGCCACACCTTAAAGGAAAATGTAATTATTTTGAAAATTCAATTTCCAGACACCCAACAAAATACCATTAAATACTTCAATTTATATAAGTATGGCAGTTTACATAAAATGCAAAAACATACTATAACCCTACAAAAATTTTTAAAATGGAAAAATTACAGAGAAAATTCTTACATACTTCTAGATGAGAGGAAAAATCAAGAAGGTGCTTAATTCTTCCCTTGAGTCACAATATGTCAAAAAAAATTCTGATTAATGTGGAAGTATGCTTTAGTAAAAAACAAATATAAAAAGCTAATTCGGAATTTTAAAACATTTTAAAATTTAAATTAAAAATTGAAAAGGATCCCAATCAAAATTTCAACAGAATTGTTTTTGGAGGGAGGGGCCACCTAAAAATGATGTTAAAGTTCAACTGAAGAGCAAAACATGACAGAATTGTCAAAATTTTTCTAAAAATAATAAACAAAAATAACAAGGTAACAGGAACAGGGGGCACTGGCATTATCAAACACTAAGACATTATAAAGCTACAATAATTAAAACACTGAGTAATAAAGCAGTAATCAACAGTCAAATCAGTGAAAAACAATAGAGGGCCTAATAAAAGACCTTAGAATATATGAAAATATAGGATTTGATGTATCCAAAAGAACTGAAAATATATAGCCACCAAAAAAATTGTACACAAATGTGTATAGCAGCATGCTTCATAATAGCCAAAAAAATGGAAAGAACCCATCAACTGATGGAAACAACAATGTCCATCAGCTGATGAATAGATAGAAAAAATGTGGTATATGCATACAATGGAATATTATTTGGCCATAAAAAGGAATGATACTTGCTAAAACATGAATAAACTGTGAAAACATTATGTTAAGTGAAAAAAACCACAAAAGGCCATGTATTGTACGATTCCATTTCTGTAAATGTTCAGAATAGGAAAATCTACAAAGAGAGAAAGTAGATCAGTGTTGCCAGGGACCGTGGGAAGGAGAAAATGGGGAACAACTGCTAACAGGTACAGGGTTTCTTTCTGCAGTAACAGAAGTCTTCTAAAATTAGATAGTGGTGATGGACACACAACTCTGTGAATATAATAAAAAACACTGTAACTGTACACTTTAAAAGGGTGAATTTTATGGTATATGAATTACATCTCAACAAAGCTTTTATGCCTGTAGTCCCAGCTACTTGGGAAGCTGAGACAGGAGGACCCCTTGAGCCCAGGAGTTCAAGGCTGCAGTGAGCTATGATAGTGCCCATTTTACCCATTGCACTCCAGCCTGGGCATCAAAGCAAGACCTTGTCCCTAAAAATAAATAAATTAATTAAAATTTTAAAAATAAAGATTTTTTTAAAGAAATACATTATAAAGCAATTCCTCTAATGGCCATGTGGAGAAATTATTAAAAGGGGCCAATAATCCCACATTTATTTAAGTACACTAGACAAGCACTACTCACCACCCTGAATCAGCTGCCGGGCTACAAACAAAGCAGTAGAACCAGTAGAACAGTTATTGTTGACATTGATTATAGGAATTCCAGTCAGTCCCAAACCGTGATAAATAGCTCTCTGTCCACAGGTAGAGTCACCTGAATAGAAAAACAAACAAAAACTTTAGTACCTACAACATGGGAATTACAGAGCTGCAATGCAACATAATACTACAAGATGGTTTTTTTCCTTATTATGCCTTGGCCTAGCATACAACATGTGAAGGACAATAAATACACTACTGACATCTTACTCAGAAAAAATTTTAGCATTAACCATCATTTACTCTGCAAATATAAAAGATTCTAAGCCAGACACGATGGCTCACACCTATAATCCTAGCACTTTGGGAGGCCAAAGCAGGAGGATTGCTTGAGGCCAGGAGTTTGAGACCAGCCTGAGCAAGAGTGAGACCCCCCACTCTACAAAAAATGCAAAAACTAGCTGGGTGGTGGCACATGCTGTAGTCCCAGCTACTCAGGAGGCTGAGGCAGGAAGATTGCTTCGGCCCAGGAGTTGGAGGTTGCAGTGAGCTATGATGATACCGCTGCACTCTAGCTCAAGTGACAGAGGAGCAAGACCCCACCTCAAAGAAAAAAAGAAAAAAAAAAGATTCTCAAAACAAAGAATATATGTGCACTTTCTTTACATAATACAGAGGTAGGAAAATAGAAATGTTTTAGCAAGTATCAGTGAAAGTAGAGAAATGAACAGGTACTAGCAAACAATTCAATCTGGCTAAGGCTACATGATAAAGGAAGCAATATTTCATTAACATTTAACTGTTAGATGCAAACCTTTTTTTTATCATGTGTGTAGCTACCTTTTTTTTTTTTTTAGACAGGGTCTCACTCTGTTGAGATCTTTAAAACTATTCCAGCTCATTAAAGGTCACGATTTACTCTTCGTATAGATTCCACAACTTCAAAAAGTTTAAAAGAGGCCAGGCACAGTGGCTCACACCTGTAATCCCAGCACTTTGGGAGGCTGAGGTGGGAGAATTCTTTGAGCCCAGGAGTTTTGAGACCAGCCTGGGCAACATAGCAAGACCCTGTCTCTACAAAAATTTTTTTAAAAAAGAAAAAAATTTTTAAAAGATCCTGTGTGCCAGGGAATTCCAGGAAAATGTGATCCATGTTAAGTACACACATGCCTTCTCCCAAGCAACATTATCACCAAGACTGACATGCTGGAGCAGTATGATGGGAATATCTGAAGGAACAAACTACTCTCTAGGAGTCTTCAGCAAAATCAGCAAGGTTTAGGATATCCTTATCAATGAATACATCTGTATCCCTTTGGCCTAGTAAGTTTCCCTTACTTTGACCCAGTAAATTTCCCAGTAAGTCTTGATTATCTTGAAATATCAAGAAAATAAGTCATTGATATACACAAAGGTCCATCTATAGTAACACTTACTATAGTATTTTTTATAATCCTATGTAATATTTATAGTATTTTTATAACAATTAGAAGTTAGAAATAACATAAAATGTCCAAGAACAGGATATCATTACTACTACTACTAAATAAGCTATAGTAGTATTCAAGACTAGAATATCACATAAGCATTAAAAATGCTGTAGGGAGTAGAGAAAACGGAGAGATCTTAGTCAAAGGATACAAACTTTCAGTTATAAGATGAACAAGAACTAGGGATCTAGAACAGCATTGGTGGTAATGGATGTGCTAATTAATTTGATTGTGGTAATCATTAAACAATGTACATATAAATCATCATGTTGTACACCTTGAATGTATTCAATCTTTATTTGACAATTAAGTATTTTTTAAACACTACGAACAGACTAGGAACATCCTAAATATCCATTAAAAGGGAATGGATTAAACAAATTATGATATATATATACACAATGGAACACTATGTTATCATAAAAAAAGACCACAGAAGCTCCTTATGATATGATTTGGAATGGTCACCAAGAACTATTAAGTAAAAAAAAAAGATACAAAATAATGTTTATGCTATGCTACCATGTGTGTAACAAAAGCATAGGGAAAGGGAAAATTATATACCCACACACACTTGTTTGCGTGTGCATAAACTGCCTCTGGAAATATATAGTAGAAATTGGGAAAACTGGTTGCCTAAGGGAAGGGAACCATAACACAGGTAGACAGGACTAAGAGTGAGACTTTCCACTATATAAACTACTATATTATACATGATTATAACCACTATATAATCTTTTGTATTTTTGAACCATGTAAATATTTACCCTATTCTAAAAAAGTAGTAAACTTAACGGAGAAATGTTAATGATGGTATAAAAGAAGCCTTAATGACAGGGGAAATGTTTGATATAGTAAAATGAGAAAAGCAGATTACAAAAAAGCAGTACAGAAAAGCATACTAGGACCTTATTTTCTTTAAGAGAAAATCCTATGTGCATGCACACTCACATGCACGTGTGCTCACTGAAAGATATACACTAAAAAATATCAGTGGAAATAATCTCTGAATAATGGGATTAGAGGTGACTTGTTTCTTCTTGTGCTTTTCTGTTGTTCACTTTTTTTTTCCAGTTAGCATGTATTATTTCTCCAATAAGAAAAAATGCTAATGAAAAAGTTTTATTAGATACAAAAAAGCTAAGAAATACAAATTTTAACACAATGAACAAAAATTTATCTTCTGAAGACTAATTATCCTTACATGGTAGAACCATGGGTAATTCCTCTTTTTTTAAAGATGAAAAATATTTTTTAATTTATCTCCTGCTTTGGCAATACAACAATAGCAAAAAAAATTACACTGGGCTGACACGTAGGGAAATCTATGAATGACGGGAATTCTGAGGGATTTTTTTTTTTGCACAAAATTAATGTTTAATCCACCTTTGTGTCATATACCTGGATCCTTCACCAATGTTACACAAGGAAAAAAACAACAGCAAAACAAATGAAAAACTGAAATCAGAATCACTAATGTTATCAAGTAGGGAAACAGATAAATTAAAATCTAGCAGCCATCAGCAAGAGTACAGCAAAGACACTGCTGTAAAAAGAAACAAAACTGCTAGAAAACTGTATGCATCATACTCGTTCAAACCAGCAAAATATGCTCCTGCATACAATGGAACATACACAGAACTTTTTTCCTGTAAGGTATAGAAATGCAAATTGTTTTTTTTGAATAATGTAGATGGGTAAAATGTGTTTGTAATGGTAATTCTACTCAAATATTACAGAGTGGGCCAGGAACACATTTATGGGTTCTGTGGATGATGTGTACTGTATGTAATTCTTCGACTGGGATAGTAGACACTCTAGCCAAAATTTAAAAAAAATATGAACACGGAACTGCAAGACAAAGGCGAATGAGACTTCTCTTATATCTTAGCAACATTTAGATGGAAATCAAATTTAAATGCAGTCCACTCTGCTTTTGAAGAGGCTTTGGTTCAGTTCCCAAACCTCGACTGCTTGATGCAGTCTCCTATGAGAATATTCAGAAGGTGTCTTCCTAAACAACAAACCTATTTTTAGTGGTGGAGCCGCTCTTAGTAGCTGTGTCTGCATGGGACTGATAACCAATCACTATCTTTGGAGGAAGTCCTAACCTTTCCTTGTATGCCGTCCCTATATGCATATAGCTTCTCTGTTTTCACATTCAGTAGTCCACATTGCTATCTTATTACCTCTATCTCTAACATTAACAACAGCTCCACATACATCACCACTGACTGTAGTCATCAAAAGATGCTCCAATAAGGCACAGCAGTGTCTCTTGCCAAAAGCGATCAAGGTCACTTCATCTCTGCTGTTTGTTAAATGTAATTAGCCATCATCCTCCCCATTTGTTTTTCTCATCTTGCACATAGGCTCAATAGCACCCTTAAAAATTGAGTAGTAACAGCCAGGCATTAAATTACTAGACAACTGGATATGGTTGTACAGACCCCAAAAGTCTTCAACAGTATCATATTTAGAGATCAGCCAAAGGTTTGCTTGCCAAGTTTTGCTTTTATCATTTTTAAAAAACCAGAACGCCCATCTGTTCTGTAGAGGATGTTTAACATAGTGTTCTGGGTTAGCAACTTCCTGATTAGATTCTGTTTTCTCCTCTTGGGTAGGCCGGGGATTAGGAGTAGGGGTGGTTTCCGGTTCCACAGTTGCCATCTTAGACCGATATCGATTTTTTTCTTCAATGCTAATGCGGTTGAATGAATTCTGAGTTTTGAGAGTTAAAATTCACAAGTGCCTCTGCATTGTCTACATAGGTGCTGCTAGATATAAATGAATAATTTTTGGAATACATAGTTTACCACATACCATAAACGTAGCCAACACATGCCTGGTCCACTGCTGAATAAGGAATCTGTGCATCAGCTAAAGCCTTCAGGCCTATAAAAACAAAAAGTTTTATCAAAAAGTGATTTAAGTATTTGCTTTAGATGAGTAAAATTTAAGTTTAGAGTTTTCACAAAGTAAATCTACCTTTATATAGTCTATGTTCAATTCAAATGACAAATCCTTCATCAAATCATCTTAGATCTCTCCTTTCAGAAGTAATCATTTTTTCCTTTAAGCTACTCCATCACTTTTCCATATATCCTTTTTGGTACTTAACACTTTCTGTCATAACTAACTTCACACCTAACTGTAAATATATTAAATCCTAAGAGTCTCAAAGCTCCTTAATGGCAAGGTCCTTGTCTTATTCATCTCTGTGGCTCCGTCACACATTTAGAGGTTAACATGAGATAGAATGTCATTACCAGGAGCAGGTAACATTAATGTACTCATTTTACAATGCCAAGATCAACAGCCAGGTATGTTGGTGCGCACCTGTAATACCAGCTACTTGGGAGGCTGAGCAGGAGGACCACTCGAGCCCAGAAGTTTGAGGTTGCAGTGAGCTATGATTGTGTGATTGTGCCACTGCACTCCAGCCCGGGTGGCAGAGCAAGACCCTATCTCTTAGGGGAAAAAAAAAAAACAACAAAGCCAAGGTCAAGAGACGATTCTGTCTATGGAACAAGAAATGAAGCTTTAAGGATACCATCCAGAGATGCAGAAATGACCAGTGGAGGAACTAAGAAAAATCACGTAATTAAACTGGACAGTGAGTTTGGAGAAAAATGTGAGCTAAATCCTCACCTACCACAGCGAGGAGCAAACAGATATCTAAAATTGATAAATCAAAAACTTAAATAAGCATGGTGGGCCAGGCACAGTGGCTCATGCCTGTAATCCTAGCACTTTGGGAGGCCGAGGGAGGAGGATCACTTGAGGCCAGGAGTTTAAGATAAGCCTGAGCAAGAGTGAGACCCATCTCTACAAAAAATAGAAAAATTAGCCAGGTGTGGTAGCTCGCACCCATAGCCCCAGCTATCTCGGAGGCTGAGGCAGGAGGATCTCTTGAGCCCAGGAGTTGGAGGTTGCAGTAAGCTATGATCATGCCACCGCACTCCAGCCTGAGTGACAGATCGAGACCCTATCTCTAAAATAAATAAATAAATATTAATAAAATAAGCATGGTGCAATAAGCATTTAGATAATCGCTATAAGAACTAAAGCAAAAACAGTTAAAAGAGGTTGTCCCTGGGGAGCAGGTCTGAGAATTATAAGCTATTCTGTACTCTTTTTTTTTTAACCACATGAATATACTTGAATTTTTTTTAACTTAAGAAAATATATAATTGATTATGAGATTGGTTTGGTCAGACAATGAGTTATCTTTTCCTGCTCAGTATACAGCAAAAAATAAATGTTTTACTTATAATAATGCTGGTGAGATTATGTTAAGAATAGCATTCTCATATGCTGCCTGTTTGGGAAAAATTCTCAAAGCATGTTTTTCCTCTGCTCTCACACCATGACAACCAACAACACAGAAGACTTCTGTGACCAAATGTGGGGGGTTTTCCCCACACACCAAGCAGTGGACAATAGCTAGGCATCCTCTTATTCAATTCTGACACTATCTACCCGGAGACAGCATCAACTTCCACAGGGTGAGGACTCAATCCCACAAGACTGCCGCCCCTCAGACACTAGGCACAAGTGCAGGCCTCCAGAACTTCTGACAGACTGGCTTCAATTTGGGGTTCTCATGACCCCCTCATTGGGTTCGATTAATTTGTTGGAGCAGCTCACAGAATTCAGGGAAACACACTTACTGGTTTATTATAAAGGATATTACAAAGGATACAGACAAAGAGATGTATGGTATAGGGGAGGGGACATGGAACTTCCATGCCCTCTCTGGGTACACTGCCCTCCAGGAACCTCCACGTGTTCAGCTGTCCGGAAGCTCCCGAACCCTGTCCATGACTGAAGCACGGACAACTGTGTCAAAATGTGATTGGACAAAAGGGGTATGATCTATAAACCATTTAGATCAAGCAAGGCTTGTCTGTTCAGATTCTTCTTGGTCTTTGTGCAGCATTCATTCCTCCAGGGTATGGAGTAGGACCCTCTCTGGAATGAGGGTCTTTTGACCCAGAGTCAAAAGATTAGAGTCCTACCTTAGGCAGGTGAAAGAAGGTCAGAGAAAGAGATTCCGTTTCCTGAGGACTGCTCTTGAGGCCTAAAGTGCCCCAACATTATAACAAGGACTATGGAAGTTATAGGCCAAGAACCTGGACGAATACCAATATATATATCATAACACTACACTGCCAATGAGATTCTAAGAGTGTAAACAGTCTCAAAAATAATTTGGCAAGAGTCTTAAAAAATGTTCACTATCCCAATGATTCAACTTCTAGGCTCCATCCTCAAAAATAACCAGAGATGAGAATGTTTATTTAGCAAAACAGTTACTACAATTCTTCTAAAGTATCAAAAAGTTGGGAACCTAAATGTCCAACAAAAATAATGGCATAAATATATAATGAAATATCATGCAAAAATTAAACTCTTTTTCCAAACAATTTTAAGTAACAAGGGGAAGACTCATGATAAAATAAATTTTAGAAATTAGGATACAAGCTGGGTGTAGTGGTACGTGCCTATAGTCCCAGCTACTCAGGAGGCTGAGGCAGGAGAATCACTTGAGCCCAAGAGTTCGAGGCTGTAATGCAATATGACCACACCTCTGAATAGTCACTGCACTCCAGCCTGGGCAACCCTGTCTCTAAAAACAAAAACAAAAACAAAAAAATTAGGATACAAAACTACTTATAGAATATGATCCCATATAGCCACAGGAAAAAATACTAAAATAGAATAACACCAAGATGCTAATAGTGACTAAGTCTGGGTCACAAAATTTTGTTTTCATTATTACATAATTCATTCCAATAAAACACATGCATTACTCTTGTAATCAGTAGGAAAGAATGAGTTACAAAAAGATATAATTTTTAGCCAGTACTCTGCCCCTCCTTTAAATGCCAACAGCATGTTGTACCTTTCCACAGTCTACTCACTTTCTATCTGAACTTGCCTTATTTTCCCTTCTAGATGGTAAGAACCTTGAGATTAGTACACCACACCATTCTGAATCCTTCCCAATGCCCAGGATACACTCATTATTTGTTGAACATTTTCTGCTAACATCAGATTTTCTGTATAAACTGTCAGATTAAAATAACTATTAAGTAAACATGTTAAAAGGATGAAAAAACAAAAGAAGCACAGAAGTTAACTATCTGAAATAGTTTCAAAGAGCTCCCTTGTGTTGCTATATCATTCAAATGAGTGTCATCTGCATTTAGGTACAAAGGGATCCCCAACCTTTCTCTGAAGGAAAGGAGAAGGGAGGAATGTATAAAGACCAGAAGTCCCTAAATAATGGAAGTGACAAGACACAATTCTACTGGTTGTGCTTCCCTCCATTTCCTATGCGTTTAGGAAATAAAAGGAAAGAAAATGGTAGCAGAAGCCCCTCCTATAACAGGTCTGAAGAAGTAGAAAGTAAGACTTCTGGATCTACTGTTCCACAAAACCAATCCCCCTACCTCACCACCACAGTCTACAAATGGGTTCAGAGAGAACAGAGTGCAAAATCATTATCAGCATCTCCGGGGATTTTACCCTCAAGTTGTACTTGAATAAACGTTCAACTAAATGTGAATGATGTAGTCTTAGGTACTTTCGGTGAAATATGAGTGAAGTCATCCTTTTGCACTTCTCATTTCCTCACATAATTAGAACCAAGGAGTATTTTTAAGAGAAAAGCTAAGTTTCAAAAGTTTTAAGTTTGACTAGGCACAGCAGCTCACACCTGTAATCCCAGCACTTTGGGAAGCTGAGATGGGAGGATCTCGAGAGGCCAGGAGTTCAAGACCAGCCTGGGCAACATAGCAAGACCCCTATCTCTCCAAAAAATTTAAAAATTAGCCAGGAGTGGTGGCACATGCCTATAGTTCTAGCTACTTAGGAGGCTGAGGCAGGAGGATGGCTTGAGCCCAGGAGTTTGAGGTTGCAGTGAGCTACAATGATGCCAGTGCACTTCAGCCTGAGCAACAGAGCAAGAACCTGTCTCTAAAAAAAAACAAAGAAATAAAGTTCATTTATTAAAAGGTGTTTATTTTCCTAATGTTGCTTGCAAAATCAAAATAAGCTGAGTAAATCAAACTGGATGTCTTGTTACTACTAGTCAATCCCCAAAGTTAGTTTCAAACTTCATAACTTCACCTCAACATTACCATTTTATAATCAAAATATATACACACTAAAGTAACCTCCCCAAATTTTTAATGAAATAAAAGAAATGGAACAAAAAATATCTAGAAAACTAAAGCACCTCCCACTTCAGAGAAAGACAGTTGCTGTTTGGAGACATCAGTCAATAACGAAATTTCATCAACACAGAAGATGAACATTAAATGTGAATCTCTGGGTCATATTTTACAAAAACATTAAATGAATAGTGTCTACCCTAAGGATCCACAGCAATTAATCAAATCTCTTGAACCTTCCTTTTGGGGGGCAGAGATGCTCTAATTCCTTATATAATAATATTTAAATATTGAGTTGAATAACAAATGTTGAAGCAAAATCTGGCTGGGTGTGGTGGCTCACACCTGTAATCCTAGCACTTTGGGAGGCTGACAGGGGGATTATTGCTTGAGGTCAGGAGTTTGAGACCAGCCTGAGCAAGAGCAAGACCCCGTCTCTATGAAAAATAGAAAAATTAGCCAGGCCTGGAGGCGTGCATCTGTAGTCCCAGCTACTCGGGAGGCTGAGGCAGGAGGATTGCTTGAGCCTATGAGTTTAAGGCTGCAGTGAGCTATGATGACACCACTGCACTCCAGCCGGGGCAAAAGAGCAAGACTGTCTCAAAACAAAACAAAACAATAAGTGTTGAAGCAAAATCTAAATATACATGCACTGGATGCACAGGGTACCCTTAGAGATAAGCAGGACTATCCAAGGAAGAACCACAGTTAACTTTTTGGGGGTTGCCTGGCAACAAGCTAGCAGGAATGGGTCAGGGAGGCTCCCTCAGGAAGGGACTATGCCTAACAATTTCTCATGGAACCAAGGAGCTCCCAAGGTCTCCAAGTGCTGGGAAGCAGCTATTTCCAAGAATTCCCCTAAGCAACTGGCACATAAGCTTAGACTACTTGGCCCTGAATCTAAAACACTTATTTATTTATTTTTTTATACATACCATATAAAGAAGCTCTCATGCTTGTCCTCTTTAAAAAAGAGAAAGAGAAGAAAGAGAAAGAGAAGGAGAATGATGAAAGGGGATTTGTCTGCTGGCACTTAGCCCCACAGGAGAGTCATCTGCAGCCTGGCCCAGGCCTGTGTCTCTGAAGAATGCTGAACGCTTAGAGAACATGGACCCATACACCTGTGGATCCTTCGTCCTTTGAATTCCACTCAGTAGTATTCACCCAAGTCCTTTGCTTACCAGTTCTAACACTCACTAGAATAAACAATAACAAACGGCATCACCTCATTTAATCACACAGCAACCTAGTGACAGAAAAAGAATTCTCTATGTTGGCTCAACAAAGTTAAGAGAGGAAAACCACCATACAGGTATCCAATACATTTTAAACGTGATTATCCCTTTTTCTGGAAAACAAGACACTAATTTTGTTATATCTTCTAAGGTAAACACACACTAGAATGAAGTTATCCCTTCTAACAACCATACCTTTCTCTCCCACAGATCCCTTAACCATCCCAACAAACAGATGGATAGCACATAAAATCATAAGCCACTGTCTACTCTGGCTATGTAGCTGCTAAGAATGCCCAAGCTCTTTTCCCTTTCTCTTTTCTAGTGAGCCACTAGGCAATTCTCCCTACAGGTTCTTCTCCCTTGACTGGGCTTCCTTTTGTGCTTGGCAAGGCTGCTCCACCCAGGGAATCAAGATAGAGCACACAATAAAATAAGACTGTTCAAAGATCTAAATGCTCTGTATTACCTGCTTCTTTTGCCAAGTCAGGGTAGTCTCTTGAATTCTCAGCTCCAGGCTTCATGAACTAGAAATATAGGAGATAACAAATAGAAACAAGTATAGTTAGATTTTCTTTACAAAAAAAACTATTCATTCAAACAAAAAACATACTGAGCACCTATTACATCAATGAGAATGAATAAACTATAACTACAAATAAAATTATGACTGAATTTCACAAATACAATGTTGAGCAGAAAAAGCCAGAACTAATCCATGGTATTGGTCGGAAGTCAGGAAAATGGTAACCCTTTGCAGGTTACAGTGACTGGAGGAGGGCACAAGTGCTGAGGTACTGGTAATGTACTGTTTATATTTGTTTTTTAATTAATCTATTTTTGACATACAGTCTCACTCTGCTGCCTGGGTTATAGTGCGGTGGCATCATCACAGCTCACTGTCAACCTCAAATTCCTGGGCTCAAGCAATCCGCCTGCCTCACCCTTTCAAGTAGCGGGGACTACAAGCGTGCACGACCACCTGGCTAATTTTTTTATTATTTTTTGTAGAAACTGGGTGTCACTATGTTACCCAGGCTGGTCTCAAGCTCTGGACTCAAGCGATCCTCATGTCTCGGCCTCCTAAAATTATTTTATCTTTACATCAAAGAAATGCAAAAAAAAAAAAAAAAAGATGGGACAAAAAAGTACCACAAGGCTTACAATAAAAACAGCAATCCTCTGTTTCACTACTCCCCACCCACTAGTCATACTTGCTCCCAAAACATCCACTTTCAATTCTTTTATATATTTCTTCTGGTATATACTGCCAGGTTTCTAAATATTCTTATGCAACTATTTCTTTATCAGTTTAAGATTTTATATGATAATCTCCAATAACGACCAATGAGGATTAGGTCTCTTTTGCCACCCCACATAAACATTTACCTCTCCCATCCACCTTATATAGCTAAATCACTGGTGAAAACTGGTGTTTCATGAATTTGTTGCTAATTCAATACTCAGTGTTTATCTTATTAAGTATTTTTTTTACTACTGGGCCAAGTAGTCTAATTATGATTACATTTCCTTTATTGTACAATTTTAGGGTGTTTTTTCTGGAATTAAATTCATATCCTAATGAACTACTTTAAGGCAAACACCCCTGCAACCACCACTTGGATCAAGAAACAGAATTCTGCTCACCATCCCAGAAACTCCTCCATGTACTCTGTCCCAATCGTAATCCCTACCTTACCCCCAAAGTAATTACTATCCTATTCCTACAGTAATCACTGTCTCAGAACATTTATTTCATAGTTTTATCACCCAGATGTGCATCCAAAGACATTATAGTTTAGTCTTGCCCATTTTTTTAATTCCAGAAACTCACCTTGTTTAATATCACCACCCATCTCATTTAAAAAAACTTTTTTAAGTAGTAGGACGTTGTCAAGTGGATATAAGTTTTCTAAAATTCTAATTTTTGCTTCAAAGCTCAAATTTTATAACTGGAAACACATACTGGCAATTGTTTTCCTGGAAGTGACAGGCTGACTTCATTCATTTTTGAGAAAATATCTGCAATACACCCACATCTGAATAACCATCATATGTATACCAGATGTTCTCTCAAGTAAAACTGGTGTTTCATGAAAAAAGCATCTGGTTTAGCTCACAATGCAAACAATCTCACTCACAAGTGTATTCTCAAGCACTGAGATTTAATAAAATTAACAATCGTTTTCTACTCCATCAAGGACGGTCTTAAATGAAAACTGGTACTTTTTTATTCCTGTGAGTACATGAGTACACAAAGAATACAATGACTAGTAGTACAGTTTGGTCTCACTGCTTTGATTCATGATAAGGTACCAACATTGTTACCATTACTTTTGCACCATCAGTGTAAATGTCAATATACAATGAAAATGGCAAATATCTTAGTATTATTATGAATAGTCTTAACCTTGCAGATCCCCTGAAAGGGTCTCAGAGACCCCAGGAGTCCACAGATCACATTTTGAGAACCTCTGCTAAATCTATTAATTCATTGGCAGCTGTCAAATGGTGATATTCTGTCATTTTTCAGTTATTACTTTGAATACTTTTGATAAAAGACACTACTCCTCATTTACTATTTGATTACCCAGTGGTATAGTTCATATGGGAAAGATAATAAAGGTATGATTGTTTCCCTTCATCAGTTTTCAAGATAATGACTAGGTTCCCTATTATCCTCCAAAGGCTACGATTTGTTGGTTTTTAAATATTACCATGTATTTAAACACCATTTGATGGGTTTCAACCAATTGCAATTGGCAGGCATGGTGGCTCAAGCCTGTAATCCTAGCACTCTGGGAGGCCAAAGCAGGAGGATCACGTGAGGTCAGGAGTTCAAGACCAGCCTGAGCAAGAGGGAGACCCGGTCTCTACCAAAAATAGAAAAAAATTAGCCAGGCATGGTGGTGCCCAGCTACTTGGGAGACTGAGGCAGGAGTTGAGCCCAGGAGTTGGAGGTTGCAGTGAGCTATGATGACACCACTGCACTCTACCCAGGGTGACAGAGACTCTGTCTCAAAACAAAAACAAACAAAAACTAATGATTAAAAAAAAGAAAAAATATATATATATAAAAAGAAGCAAAGTAACATAGATATAAAATTACAGAGTATGGGGAGAAACTAAAGGCAATTTGGCATTACTAGACCACCCCCACGCTCTAGTAATGCCAAATTGCCTTTAGGTGGTAAGGGTGCCCCGGCATGGTGGCTTACGCCTGTAATTCCAGCACTTTGGGAGGCCCAGGCGGGAAGATCATGCTTGAGGCCAGGAGTTGGAGACAAGCCTGGGCAACATAGCGAGACCCCCATCTCTACAAAAACGAAATAAATTAACCAGGCGCGATAGTGCGCGCCTGTGGTCCTAACCACTGGGAAGGCTGATCGTACCACTGCACTCCAACGGAGGAAAGGAAAGAAAGGAAGGAAGAACACTGTAGGAGCCTCTGGCCTCCAGAGTTCCAAGCAGACACTTGAGGAACAGAAAGGGGTCAGAGGATCCAGGAAACCTGCCACCGGTGCCAAAACGCTGAGCATCACTAGCGTCTCTCCTCCCGACCCACACCTGGAGCCGTCTCTAAGAAGGGCTCCTACTGGGAGTATTCCTGGGAGGGCAGAGCTAGTGACATTCACGACCTGCTTCCCTTCTGGTGCGACACGGCCCTTGCCTCGGGTCGAGCTCCATATACCTTGGGACTTCACTCAGAATCTAAAGAGATGAGAACCTTGGGCTATCCTGAGGGCTGCTTCACAAACTCTGATCAGGAAGAAAAGGGAAGGAAGAAGGAGAAAAAAAAAAGGCCACAGGAACAAGCCCGAGACACTACGACCCCCAGAGACATTGCAGATCACACCCCCCCCCGAGTCGCCACCCCGATGCCCCACGCGCCAAGCAGCCAGAGCTGGGAGCCGGCGCCCTCTGAGCAGGAAGGACAGGCAGGCACTGACCGCCCCCGTTTCCCGGTCACCTCGGAGGTTCCCCGGCCTCACTGGGGAAGACCGGGGCAGGGAGCCCGCCTCCGCGGGTGCACTGCTCTGTTTACCTTGGTCATGCCAACCCCCACCACGAACACCCGGCGCAGGGGCGGAGACCGCCACACGGAGACAGACATGGCTCTGCCAGTGCCCGGCGGAAGCGAGCGCAGCGGACTACAGCGGGGAACTGAGGCCCGCGGCGCCGGGAGCTCCCTCAGGGCCGACAGGCGGGGCGGGGGGAGGCGGCGCGGACGGCTGGAGGGCGCGCCTGGGCGGGGCGAGGGCGCGCCTGGGCTCCTGCGCGTGCGCGGTGCGGCGCGCGGGTCTGTGGGGCGGGGCGGTTTCCTCGGCGCAGGGAGTCCTAGGCCAGAGTTCCCAGACGCGGGCTCAGGACTGAGTCCGCCTCAGCCGCTGAAAAAAATCTTTGTAACCTAGTACCCACCAGTCCCCACCTCTTTGAGTTTATCTTACTTGGAATTTGTTAGCTTCTTGGATGTTGTATTCACGCCTTTCATCAAATTTGGCTGTGGCCATAGCCAGCCATGGTGGTACGTGTGTGTAGTCCCAGCTACTCAGGAGGCTAAGGTGGGACGATGGCTTGAGCCCGGGAGTTGGAGATTACAGTGGGCTATGATTTCACCACTGCACTCCAGCCTGGGTGACAGAGCAAGACCCTGTCTCTAAAAAAAAAAAAAGGAAGGAAAAATTTAGCTGTGGTCTGGCACAGCAGCTCACACCTGTAATCCCAGCACTTTGGGAGGCCGAGGTGGGGAGGATCACTTCAAGCCACGAATTTGAGACCAGCCTGGGCAACATAATGAGACCCCATCTCTACAAAAACAAATTTTGGAAGTTTTTAGCCAATATTTCTTCAAATATTCTCCCCTCCCCTTTCTCTGTTCTACTTCTGATGTGAGGGAAAAATAGAAATTCACTGAAAACCTTTCACCCTGAAACGGACAAGCTATAGCCCTATATATGTTAATTGCTTAATCTGCTTCTGTAAAACTGCTTATCACCACACCCACAGGAATGTTTGTGAAACTGATGTTATAAAGAAAGAAATTGAAATTGACTAAAGTCTGCAGCTCCTGCTCCCATAAACGGCTCCCCCTTGCAGCAGCTACCTTGTAAATTACAGTAACTTCCTTATGTGTACACTTCCTGGTATAAGCCGCTCTGTACCACCTCCTTGCTCTTGAAGTATAAAAGACAAGTCCCCCTGACCGGGGGTGCGGGTGCTCAGAATTTGGCAGCGGGTCCTCTCTGAGCCCACCGGCTTTAATGAACCTGAGCTCTCTGCGTCCTCGTGTACCTCTGGGTGTTTCTCTTGGCAACGTGACTCCGGTTTTGCGGTTACACTGACACCCCCACAATGCATATGTTGCTTGGCTTGATGGTGTCCCACAAGTCCCTTAGGTTCTGTTAAATTTTGTTCAATCTTCTCCATTTCTCATCCTCAGAATTGATAATTTCCACTGCTCTATTTTCACATTTGCTGGTTTTATGTTCAAATCTATCTTTGGAAAATTCATTTCAATTATTGTACTTTTGAGCTCTAGAATGTCTTTTTGGTTTCCTTTTAGATTTTCTGTCTCCTTGTTGATATTGCCATTTTGTTCATATATAGTTTTCTAGACTTTCTCCATATCTTCTTTAAGATATTTATTTTAATGTCTTTGTTGAATAAATCTGCCATTAGGTATTTTTCAGGGACAGTTTCTGTTGCTTTTTTTTTCCCCTTTGGGCCATATTTTTCTCTTTGTATGTCATGTGGTTTTTTTGTTGAAAACTCTGCATTTGACTCTAATGTGATAACTCTGTAACTCAGATTCTCCCTCTTCCTTGAGGTTTGCTGTTTTTTGTTATTGTTTTTGTTTATTGTTTTTGGTTTTTGGGTTTTTTTAAAATTATTGTTGCAGGTTTTCTCTGTGCCAAGATCAGCCTGAGGTGTAAACTTAAAGTCTTCACAGGTCTTTCCTGAGGCTGCACCTTTCCCTAGGCATGTGCAGTCACTGTCTAATTCTCCCCATATATGCACTTGTTTTTGAATGTTCTAGTCTTTAATGTCTGGGTCCTAACAGAAGAAAAAGAGAAAAATAAAGGAGGGGAAAAACGGTGCCAACCTTTTTTAAAGGTTTAAATTTTTTAAAATCCTTAAAGTCACTTCAGTTGGAGAGGGAGGGGCTTTTGCAACAAAATCAGGGGAGGTGCAACAAAAATGGCCACTAGTCTCTTTACCTGTACCTATGTGATCAGAAGCAGTAATCAGCGATCCAAGCATAGATCCCTGATATTTGAAGGACAGGGTCATTTTTGCCCAACTTGGCTCCTGCAAGCTATATGCACAGCTACCTGCCATGGGGCTGAGAGAGGAGGAGGGGTAGCTGCTACTGTGGTAAGAGCTGAAATTGACCAAATTAACTACAGTTTACCTTCCAAGCCCTCTACTGGAAGTTGTACACCTTCAGTAGATTCCAGAGTTCCAAAATGGTTCTATCAGACACATTCTGCCAATGTAATTATTGTCTAGGCAAGGAGACAGATTCCTGGTGCTTCCAACTCTGCCATCTCCCCAGAATCCTTCTCCTTCTCAAGTGTTTTTTCAACAGCAATTGATATAATCATGTTTTTTTTTTAGCTTATTGACATGGCATACTACATTGATTGATTTCCAAAAGTTAAACCAGACTCACATAGCTGGAATAAATTGTACCTGGACATGGTATATTACTCTTTGGATAAAAAATCCAATAATTGTTGGATTTGGTTTGCTAATATTTTGTTGAGGATTTTTGTGTCAGTGTTTGTAAGAAATATTAGTCTGTAGTGTACCTTTCTTATAATGTCTTTATCTGGTTTTAATATTAAGGTAAGGCTGGCTTCATAGAATAGATTATGAAGTATTCCACCTTGTTCTATTTTCTGGTGTAACAGCAAAAAGCGGAGTCACATTGTCAAGAGAAACACCGAGAGGTATACGAGGACGCAGAGAGATCAGGTTCATTAACGCCAGTGGGCTCAGAGGGGATCCGCTGCCAAATTCTGAGCACCCCCGGTCAGGGGGACTTGTCTTTTACACTTCA
The DNA here is from genome assembly GCA_023783475.1 of Daubentonia madagascariensis. Lineage (NCBI taxonomy): Eukaryota > Metazoa > Chordata > Mammalia > Primates > Daubentoniidae > Daubentonia > Daubentonia madagascariensis. The sequence goes on from JAKFHU010001129.1 coordinate 6,131,401, forward strand.
AGAGCAAGGAGGTGGTACAGAGTGGCTTATACCAGGAAGTGTACACATAAGGAAGTTACTGTAATTTACAAGGTAGCTGCTGCAAGGGGGAGCTGTTTATGGGAGCATGAGCTGCAGGCTTTAGTCAATTTCAATTTCTTTCTTTATAACATCAGTTTCACAAACATTCCTGTGGGTGTGGTGATAAGCAGTTTTACAGAAGCAGATTAAGCAATTAACATACACAGGGCTATAGCTTGTCCGTTTCAGGGTGAAAGGTTTTTAGCGAATTTCTATTTTTCCCTCACATTCCCCCCTTTCAGTACTCAGACTGAATCTTCACCTGAGTAGTTATTGTTTTCATATTGTGATACCTGTTGGTATGGATGGCATAGTACCATCTGTAACTTTACTCTATTTGTCTAGATATTAGGAAGGTCAGATATTTGAGTATGCATAGGGCTATGGTTAGTAAAAGTATTAGTCCCAGTAGGGGCCTGAGTAGGGGTGTAATCCAGGGGGTCCAATCCTGGAACGGATTCCACCATGGGGATTGGCTTTCTCTTTCTTTTATCCAGTTCTGGATCCTAGCCCATAGTTGGCTTAAATTTTCTTGCACTATCCCAGAATGGTTGGCATAAAAACAACATTGTTCCTTCAGGTATAGGCAGGTTCCTCCCTGGCTTGCTGTTAACATGTCTAGGGCCCTCCGGTTCTGGAGTACCACCTCCGCTAGGGGGTCTACTTGTTGTTGTTGGAGGGTTGATAGTGCCTTTTCTACCGAGCTGAGGTCAATATCTACTTGTGAGGCTAGTTGTTTAACCTGATGGAATATTACCCCTAGGGCAGCTCCCCTGGTGGCCAGCCCCCCCAGGAGACCTATAGTAGCCAATATTGGAACCAGGACTGGGACTCGCTTGGTCCGGTGTGGCTCAGGAGGGGAGAGGTAAGCAACATCCGTTCCTGGTGTGACAGTTATGTCTGGAATAAGGATTACAATTGCACGTAGGCTACAACTTAACCCATTCAGCCTCTTGTATACCCCGTCTGCACATGAGAAATATGTACTGTTTGGAGGCCAATATGCTTGATCTTCCAATTGTGTTATGTCCAGGCAATCAGTGGTTATATTTGGCCTGTTGCCTTTTCCCAAGACACACGAGGCCTTTCCAAGGGTTTGGATAGGCCTCAGGACTGGCAAGGCTGGTTCCTGGATAGTATTGGCAAGTTTGATGGGGGTGGAATCATTGACCCCAATGGCAGTATATGTCCATGAGGTGACCGGGGCACACAGCCAGCAGTCAGCAGCTAGCTGTTGATTAGTAAGATTGAGGATCTGGTGTGTGGCATTTACCAAGTCTTTCAGCCAGATCCGAGGAATTTCCCATTGATATCTATATCCTTGTGGGTGGGTGGTGGCCTTAGCTAATACTCGGACAGATGTCAGGGGTGAGGATGGCTTGTAATATTTTACTTGGGGCTTGTAGACCTTTATCACCTTTATGATTGTTCCAGGATCTCTGCCTCTACCGTCTACCCTGATGCCAGCTATCCTGTCTGTCCACTTGTTGGGGTTATTGATCCTGTATGTAACAGGGTTGCAGGTTCCCAATCCACAGTTATTAGGGGCCCTCAGTTTTTCTAAAGGACTACCTGGGTTACCTGTATACCCATGGGTGCATACCCAGTTGCCACAGTAAAATTCAGCCACGGCATGACACCACCAATAGATTGGGTTAAAATCAGGTTTGAGGCAAAGACATTTGTGGTTGGTATTATACTCTCTCTCCCAACTCAGTCCCCCACAGTTAGTTTTGGAATTAGGATCCATGGCCCCACATACATCAAATTGTATGATAACTGAAGGGGACTGTCCATCCCACTGGGTGGAGTTAATAACTCCTTCATCTCGCCAACTGCACCTCACTTGAGACTCCCAGGGCCCTATGGTAATGTCCACCGCCCCACAGGTGGCCCAAATTGACATTATTAATACACAAGTAACAAACAGTACAGTATGGTTACTACGCCCCAGTAGAGCAGGACCATTCCTGCTCTCTGGATCCATGTCCACTCTTTTGGTGTCACAGCCCCAAGTCCTATACCCAAGGTCAGAGTCAATAACCCGACAAGTCCTAGTTCAAACCGTTTGATGTTAATGTCTGACTCAGGCTGACTCATTTGTTCTCAGCAGTCTGGAGACTCCCTGTATTCCATGTCACTGCGGATCTCCAACGCAGGCGCAGCTTGAGCGGGTTGTCCTGGTCCGGCAGCACTACCCACAAGTTCTTCTGGCTCTCCGGACTTGCCCTCTTTGCTCGGGTATGATGAATCCATGGGGCAATTCCTGCAACTTTGACAGCAGTGGGTGTGACTAGTACTACAGTAAAGGGCCCTGTCCAGGAGGGTTCTAAGGGGGTTTTCTTCCAATCTTTTACCCACACTAAGTTCCCTGGTTTGTGGGGGTGTACTGGGGCCCCCAGGGCCAAGGGGGCCCATTCTAATACTGTCTGGCTAATCTGCTGTAGCATCTTTGATAGCTGTATAAGCTGACCTTGTAAGTTCATTTCTCCTACCTACCTAACATCCCCTTTGAGGCCTCTGGTGATGGGGGGGTCTCCCATATAAGATCTCGAAGGGAGAGTACCCTGTCGGCCCTGGTGTGCATCTGGCCTTAAGAAGTGCTAAGCTGAGCATGTCTATCCATGGTAGGTTTGTCTCCTGACATAGCTTGGCTAGGGTGTTTTTAAGGGTCCAGTTCATACGTTCTACTTTCCCTGAACTTTGTGGCCTGTATGCAGCGTGAAGTTTCCATTTTATTCCAAGTGTCTTGGCTATAGTTTGAATTATTTCTGCTATGAAACTAGGTCCATTGTCACTTCCAAATGAGAGGGGTAGGCCATACCGAGGAATTATTTGTCTTAGGAGAGCCTTTACTACCTCCCGAGCCTTCTCTGTTCTGGTGGGGACAGCCTCTACCCACCCTGAGTAAGTGCAGATCATTACTAACAAATACTTGTATCCCCGACAGGGCTTCACTTCTGTGAAATCTATTTCAACATCTTCAAAGGGTGTGGCCCCTGAGTACTGAACACTGGGTACAGGCTTCGGCCATGTTGTGGCGTTATTTCGGGCACATGTGTCACATCAGGTGCACACCGTTGCAGCCAGAGTTGGGAATTTGGCTATGTAATAGACCTTGGCAAGTAGATGGGCGAGTGCAGTTTTCCCCATGTGGCCTAAGTTATGGTGTTGGGTAACGACTGAATCGGCTATGTTTCCTGGGACGAAGGTTCTGTTGTCTTATAAATGCCATCACCCATCCACTCTTTCTAGCCTGCTCTCGTCTTGCCCCCCGGTCCTCTTCAATTGTATAACGTGGCCTGTCTGGCTACTCTGGGGCTAGGAGGATTTTACTAGAGACTAACAGCTCACCCTTAGTCTCTTGTTCCTGGGTTGCTGCTTGTTTAGCTGCTTGGTCTGCCAGACAATTTCCTGTAGCTATTGTAGTTGTTCCTTTCTGGTGTCCTCAGCAATGAATGACTGCCACTTTTCCGGGTTCCCACACGGCTTCTAACAACTGAAGAATTTCTTCCTGGTTCTTTATCCCTTTTCCCCCTGCAGTCAGCAGTCCTCTTTCCTTGTAAATGGCCCCGTGAACATGTATGGTGGCAAAAGCATATTTGGAATCAGTGTAGATATTTACTTTCTTGTCCTTAGCTATTCTGAGGGCTTGGATTAAGGCCCAAAGTTCAGCTCTCTGTGCAGACCACCCATGAGGCAAAGGCCCTGCTAGGATGACTTCACTGGCCATGGTAACTGCATAACCTGCAAACCGTTTCCCATTCTGAATGTAACTGCTGCCACCCGTGAAGAGTTCCAGGTCTGGGGCCATCAGAGGTGTGTCTGTCAGGTCTGGTCTACTTGCGTAGACCTCTTCCATCACCTCTGTACATTCATGATCCGGTGGCCCTGGCTCAACAGGTAGGAAGGTAGCAGGATTCAGGGTTTGCACAGTCTCTAGAGTAACCTGCAGGTTCTCACACAACAACCCCTGGTACTGAGCCAGCCTACTGTTAGAGAGCCACCGATGTCCCATGCTATTAAGGAGGTGGAAAACCGCATGTGGTACGCGTACAGAGAGCTTTTGGCTGTATGTGTGTTTATCTGCCTCTTTGACCAGTAGGACTGTGGCTGCCAGCGCTCGTAGGTAGGGGGGCCATCCAGAGGCTACCGGGTCCAGTTGCTTAGACAGATAGGCCACAGGTCTCTGCCAGGGTTCCACAGTCTGGGTTAGGACCCCCACTGCAACATGTTGTCTTTCATGCACAAAGAGATTGAAGTCTTTGGTCAGGTCTGGCAGTCCCAGTGCAGGGGCCTTTTGTAGCAGGTCCTTTATGGCTTTGAATGCCTCTTCTCATTGGTCTGTCCACTCGACTGACTGCCCCTCAGGTCCCTGCAAGGCTTCATACAAAGGTTTGGCTACCAACGAGAATCCTGGGATTCAGATCCGGCAGAACCCTGCTACTCCCAGGAATTCTCTGAGTTGTTTCTTACCCTCAGGTCGTGGTATTGTGGAGATAGCATGTTTCTGTTCATGGCCCAGTGCTCAGTGCCCTTGGGATATGTGGAAACCCAAGTATCTGACGTGTTGTTTGCAAATTTGGGCCTTCTTCCAGGGCACTTTTTACCCAGAATCTGTGAGCTGTTGGAGTAGGGTTGAGTGCCTGAGAGACAGTCTCCCTGAGTGGGTGCTGCCAGGAGTAAGTCATCTACATACTGGAGGAGAGTGCGGTGGTCTTGTGAATAAGTTGCAAGATCTGAGGCCAGTGCTTCCCCGAACAGCGTTGGTGAGTTCTTGAATCTTTGGGGCAATCGCGTCCAGGTGAGTTGCATTTTCCTCTTGGTTTGGGGTTCTTCCCACTCAAAGGCAAAGAGGGGCTGACTTTGCAGGGCCAGTTTCAAACAGAAGAAGGCATCCTTTAAATCCAGACAGGTGAACCAGGCAGCGTCCGGGGGAAGGAGGCTTAGAAGAGTGTACGGGTTAGGTACTACCGGGTGGAGAGTTACCGCAACCTCCTTGACAAGCCGCAAGTCCTGGACTGGGTGGTAACTCCCATCAGGTTTCTTGGCTGGCAACAGAGGGGTGTTCCAGGGGGACTGGCATTCTACAAATATGTCCTCCTTCCAGAGCCCATCCAGGTATTTCTGGATTCCTTCCCGGGCCTCCTTCGGGATCGGATACTGTCTCTTTCTGATGGGCTGGGTCCCTGGCTTTAAGTCTATTATTAGGGGTGCATGTTGGTGCGCCACACCTGGGGGGTTGTCTTCCGCCCATACTGTTGGAAAGTCCTGCCAGAGGTCAGGCGGATCTTGATTTTCTTCCGCCTCTGCAAACAGCCATCACTGAGCCTCCTGCGGGATGGTGACTGCTAGTATAAGCGGCCTCGTGGGTTTCAGTGTGAGATTTGCTGACCCTTCCTCGCGGAAGGTGATCTGGGCCCCCAGTTTATGCAGGAGGTCTTGCCCGAGCAGGGGGGATGGGGCAGTCTGGGATGTACAGGAAATCATGTTGCACCTTGTGGCCTCCCATCTGGCAGGTCCGTGCTTGGTAAAAACGGCGTGCTTGTTGGTCTCCAGTCACCCCTATGATGGTGATCTCCCGGTGAGTCAAGGGGGCCACTGGTGTTGTGACCACTGAATGCTCGGCTCCTGTGTCTACCATAAAAGTCACTGGTTGGCTCCCTACTTCCATGATGACCATAGGTTCCCAGGGGCCAAGGTCGAAGGAACCCGGTCGGGCCTAGTCGGTACTGGCCCCAGCTAGGCCTATAAGGTCCTGGGTTTCTGGCTCTAGCTGGTATCTCGGGTGGATTCCTTTTCCCGCTGCCCGGCTTTCGATTTGTGCATTCATTTTTCCAATGCCCAGTCCCCTTACAGTATGCACATTGGTCTGGTCACAAGAGCCGTCACCCCTGTCGGCCTCCGTCGGGGTGATTTTTGGGTCGCGGGGGTGGAGCAGGGTTCCCTAGTGCTGCCGCCAGGAGTGCCGCCTTCTGCTTCATTTTCCGTTCTCCTTCCTGCTGAGCGACCCAGTCCCGGTTTCTGTACACCCTCTGTGCCACTTCCATCATTTGGGAGATGTTCATGCCTGCGAAGCCTTCGAGCTTCTCCAATTTCCGTTGTATATCAGGTCAGGCTTGCCCTACAAAGGCTGCATTCACCAGGCGTTGATTCTCTGGGGCTTCAGGGTCAAAGGGTGTGTAGATCCGATATGCTTCGCAGAGGCGCTCGTAGAAGTTGCTTGGTGCCTCATCAGCCCTCTGAACAGTCTGGGCAACCTTGTTCATGTTGGTGGGCTTTTTGGCACCCTCTCGGACGCCACTCAGGAGGGCCTCTTGGTACCGGGATAGCTTTCTAGACACACAGCCACCCAGAGCCAGGCTTTCCCCCGGCTCCTCCAACCTGAGCAGGTATCCAAGCCGAAGCCTCAGGCTGTCTGGCTGAACTCCCAAAATCATAGGGCAAAAAATAAAGTAGAGAACCAATGCTTTGGGAAATGAGACAAGGAAGGTGGCCTACCCCCACCCCCAGCACTCTTTCATTTGTTCATTCATTCAGTAAACATTTATTGAGTACCTACTATGTGCCAGAAAGTGAACAAAACAAAGTCCTGGTTCTAAGAGAACTTTCATTCTAGTGGGGATGAAAAAAAATAAATGTTTCTTTCCACGAGTGATAAATGCCTTGAAGAAAGTATTTTCTGGTGTTCAGGCCACAGTCACTGCTCCAACTCAAAAGTTCAGGACTTGTATCCCCAAACCTATAGTCCTGTCCCCTCTGTTGGGCTCTCTGATCTCCTGTTGCCTCCCTCTCACAAGCCATTTCCTCTGAGAAGTTCAGCATCACCTCAAACTCATCATGTTCCAAACTGAACAAATTTTCCCCCCCAACCGTCTCCACTTCAGTCAATGTAGACAGGCTCACCATTGGCTCTTGCCCACCCCCTTTTCAAGAACACACTCCCTCCATAGCCCTGGTGACCATATTTGACCATGTGCAACCCACTTCCCCCCAGCTGACTGGACCCAAGGTGGGTACCTGACAATGTGGGCCTATCAGAAACTCTCCCAGAATATGAATTTGCACTAAACTGAGTCACTGGGTGATAGTGATGCTTAAACTAAAAAGTCATGAAGAGTTCAGCAGGCCTGGAACAGCCATGTTAGCTTAGCCATGTGGAAGCTTCAGGATAAAAGGTGCCCAAGAGAAGCAGCAAAGAGTCAGACCCTGCCCCTCCAGAGTGGCCCTGGTCCCTGGCATTTTGGTTCCTATTATGGACTGAATGTCTATGTCTCCCCAAAATTCATATATTGAAGCCTAATCCCCTGTTGAAATCAAAATAAAATATAAAGACAAATCTTTAAATTAAACATTTTATTTGGGAATCCCAGAATTGCAATTCAGGGCAGACATACAGATCAAGGTGGTCTTTTAGTGTGTCCAAAGAACAAAGAGAAGGTTGGTGGTTTTATTAGAAAGAGAAAAATTATGTATTGTTTTGAAATAAAGCTCACTGGCACTAGACAAGCTTTTGGGAGCTGGCAAGTGAGTGATGCTTGGTGAGTGATGCTTGGTGAGTGATGGTTGTGAGTAAAACTAGTCATAGAGTCACAGCAGGTCATTTTAGCAGCCACTAGCTAAAACTGGACTTAGGGTTATAGCAAGCCTTTTCAGAAGCTGGCCTTGCAGAAAATTTAATTCTTGGAACAGGTGCTATGTGCCCCAAGTGCTATTTCCCCCTGGCCCGTTAACTCTAATTTAGTTGGGTATGACAAGAATGACCCAATTTGTATAATCAACTTTCATACCCCAGTGTGATAATATTAGGTGTGGCCTTTAGGAGGTAATTAGGTCATGAGGGTGGAAACCTCATAAATGGGATTAGTGCCCTTAGAAGAAGAGACACAAGAGTTTGATCTCAGCTTTTTCTGTTCTCTGCCATGTGAGGATACAAGAAGAAGACAACCTGCAAACCAGGAAGACTGCCCTCACCAGGCACTGGATCTGCCAGCGCCTTGATCTTAGACTTTCCAGCCTTCAGAACTGTGAGAAATAAATGTCTATTGTTTCAGGTTGGAGTGAGCTATGATGAGCCCACTGCAGTCCAGCCTGGGCAACAGAGCGAGACCCTGGCTCAATCAATCAATCAATCAATAAACAAACAAACAAACCACTTAGTCTATGGTAGGTTTGTCATAGCAGCCCAAACTAAGACATTTCCACTGCCTGTGTTGCTCATTGTATCCTTACAACAAACCTTTTTGACTTAAGCCAGTTTATGTAGCTTTCCTTTGCTTGTAACCAAAATCTCCCTGGCTGTGTGTTTTCCCAGGGCTTCTATTTCAACAGTGATTCTATTTCTATTAATTAGTTACTATAACAAAGAGACGCCAAACACCAGTGACTTTAAAGAGGGAATTTTATTTCTAGATTGCCTAACAGTCCAGCCATGGGTTGGAGGCCAGGAATGTTAGTGACTTTGGGATCTTCAACAAGTGGAGGGTAGGAGGTTGGAGGGCAGGGAGAATGTGCACTGAACACTCTTTATTGGTCCACCCTGAATGAACTAAAGAAGACCACTGCTGACCTCTGCCAAGGCAGTTTGAGTGGACAACGGGAGGCAGAAGCTAGCCAATTTTTTGTGAGCCTATTTATTGAGCATTAAATTGGAAAGAGCGTTAAACTTAGTGGCAGGTGAGGCACTAACTTCCCTGCTCCATTAAATTTGAGGTGCAAATGGGAGGTGAGGCACTGAAGTTAGTGAATGTAGACAACGTCTGAAGGACGAATGAAATGACATTTTTTAAAGAAACGACATTTATTGAGCATATGTGTAAGCAAGGTTCACACACACCATTACCATCCTCCTTTTACAGATTAGAACACTGACGCTTAGAGAGGTTGACATTCTTACTCCAAATCTCACGGAGAAGCCGGGGTTCCCCCACCCAAGTCTCCCTGTCCCCAGGAGGTGCAAACAGCGGCGCCGGCCCCTCGGCCTATAGGTGGAGCAATTGGCGAAGGCCTCGCCCCCGTCGGAACCGCGAGCTTTCAGCAGGAGGGCCCGAGCCGCACCTTCCCAGCCTGCGCCCCGATGCTGCGCGTCGTGCCCCGCGCCCGGCGCCTCTCGCGCTCCTGGAGGCCCCTTCGGGCCCGCGGCTGCGCCTCCGACGCGGCGGCCAGGAGCCCCGAGATCCAAGTGCGCGCCCTGGCGGGTCCCGACCAAGGTAAATGCGCGGTTCTGGGGCGGGCCCAGGAAGGGGCTGGGACCAGGCCGGGCCAGGAGCCGGGCCAAGGGCCAGAGCGACGGCTGGCGCGCCCACTGCACGCGGGAAAACCGAGGCCAGTGGGGAAGGCGGGTCGCGCAGCGCGTTTGCGGATTCGATCCCAAATCGCCTGCCTCCCAGTTGTAGGCCCCCAAGCAGCCCAAGGCCGGAGAGAGGTGGGTGACCACCTTACTGGCTGCCCGACTCCAGCTCGTGTCAGTCTCAGTATCCTCAGCCCCTCTTTGGTAGCCCCGGGCTGAGTGGAAGGGGAGTGGAGTCGCGCAGGGCTAGGCCTGGGCACCAGTATCCCGGGTCAGGAGCGTTAAAATACCCGGTTCCCTCCCCCGCCAAGGGTCCTGGCGAGGTGCGGGGGGCGGAGCCAATCCGGACGGGCCGCGGGGCGGAGGGAGGGGCGGGACGGGAGAGCCTCTCCCCACTGCCCGCCCGGTGGCAGCCGGTGAACTTTTGCGTCCCTGTGAGTCCAGAAAGTTCTTCACTTTTCGCTCTTTTGACTAGGGCCAAGGGTAGTATCAAAGGGAAAGGTCGCGGGTCACTGACAGATAACGCCTCTGATTGCGCACTGTTAGTTGCCCTTTTGGACTTCACGTGCGCTGGACGGTGCTGACCACGCTCCTCAGTGCGCTGCGCTTAGACCATCCCGCAGGACCCTTCTCGCGTCTTTGCTTTCCCCGCAATCGCATCCCCTTCCCCCTGCGTTTGATGTATCATTGTTCGTGTCCAAGTTTTAATTTACACAGTTGGCGTTGTACTCTACATTTCATTATATTTCTTCCTTTTATCCGCTGGATACTAAGTTTTGAAGAGGTGCTTTGCCAGATAAATCTAGTTTCTAGTTCCTTGCTTCCTGCTGTTGTGCACTGTTCCTAGTGTGCACCCACCACTTTCAGTGGACGCATAGAGGCCGTCAACGTCCCACCACATCACCTTCTGAGAATTTCCCTGATCAGGTGGGATTGCTGGACCCTAGAGAATACCCCATACTCTAATGCTTGGTTCACTGCCAAACTGCCCACAGCTATTACCTTGATAGTCATTATTCTCCCCACTTTACAGATGAAAAAACTGAGGCACAGAACGTTAAGCAGTTTGAACCAGGTCTGATTTCAAAGCCTGTTCTCAACTGTTAGGTCATCACTGACTCTTCTAATAATTCAGTGACTCAAAATACAGAGTTGTACATCTATAAATAAAAAATTATTATGGGTCATAGACCTTTGAGCTCACTTGCAAATACTGGGAATCATTTTATCCAGAATGAATGATAAGGATCAACAGATTAAGCCTCTGTCCCTGCCAGAGGGCATAGTGAGGGAGAAAGCCAGGGAGAGGCGGAGAGAAGGAAACCAAGGTGAAACAGTGGAGGCAGACAGGGAGGAGATCACACACAGGAGAACCTGCTCAGAAAGTGAGTTGGGTCATTTGATGTTCATGTTAGAAGCCACTAACATGCTTTCCACTGGTGCTGACAACACTAGAGCATTGCCACATTTTACCTGTTGTCCTTGAGAGTGAGATGGGCTGGGTAACCTCTTTTCACTGTTCTTTAGCTGCCTTATTTATTGTATAGTTAGGCATCGCCGGGGCTACATTCTGAAAAATGTGTCATTGAGTGATTATTTCCTTGTGTGAACATCACAGAGTGTGCTTACACAAAGCTGGATGGCACAGCCTACTACACATCTAGGCCATATGGTACAGCCTATTGCTTCCAGGCTACAAACCCGTACAGCATGTTACTATACTGAATACTGTAGGCAATTACAATGCAATGGTAAGTATTTGTGTACCTCAACATATCTAAACGTAGAATAGGTGCAGTGAAAATACGGTATAAAAGATGAAAAATGGTATAGCTGTAATAGGGTGCTTACCGTGAATGACAGTGGGGGAATGGGAAGCTCTGGGTGAGTGTCTGAGTGAGTGGTGAGTGAATGTGGAGGCCCAGGACACTACTGTTCACTACTGTAGGCTTTATAAACACTGTACGCCTAGGCCACAGCGTTACACTACACTTATAAAAATATTTTTCTTTCTTCAGTAAGTTCACCTTAGCTTCCTATAACTTTTTTACTTTGTAATTTTTAATTTTTTGACTCTTTTGTAATAACACTTAGATTAAGACACATTGTACAGCTATACAAAAATATTTTCCTTCTTTATATCCTTGTTCTATAAGCTTTTTTCTATTTTTAAATTTTTTTAATTTCATTTTTATTATTTTTCTTTTTTTTTTTTATTTGAGATAGGGTCTTGCTATGTTGCCTGGGCTAGAGTGCAGTGGTGTCATCATAGCTCACTGTACCTCAATCTCCTGGGCTCAAGAGATCCTCCTGCCTCAGCCTCCCAAGTAGCTGGGACTACAGATGCACACCACCACACCTGGCTAATTTTTCTATTTTTGGTAGAGACAGGGTCTCGCTCTTGCTCAGGCTGGTCTTGAACTCCTGGCCTAAAGCAATCCTCCTGCCTCAGCCTCCCCAGGGTGCTAGTATTATAGGCATGAGCCACTGTGCCTGGCCAATTTTTTATTTTTTTACTTTTTAAACTTTTTTTGTTAAAAAATAAGACACAAACACACACGTGAGCCTAGGCCAACACAGGGTCAGGATCATCAAGACATCACTAGGTGACAGGAATTTTTCAACTTCATTATAACCTGATGGGACTACTGTCATGTATGTGATCTGTCATTGACCAACCAAAATGTCATTAAACAGCACAGACTGTAATTAATGGCTCTACTCCAACTCCTTGGCCAGGCATTCAAGGTTCTCCACCATAATCTGACCTTTCCATCTTATCTCTTCTACCCATGGGCTCATTTTAAGATTTCTTACCTCTATGTTTTGTTCTAGTTGTGCTCCTGAGTTGGGTCCTCTCCCTTCCTCTCTGCCTATGTAAATCTTTCTGGAATTTCCTCTTTCACCCTCAACCCCCTGCATTGTCCCATTGTCCCTGTATGTTTCATGTGTCTGGATTTGTCTCCCTTATAGGTTGTTATTGCTTTGAGAGTGAGGATTGCTAGTTGGGTCCAGCTGTTACTTGGGCAAATGCTCTTCTAGGCCTCAGTTTCCCCTTCTGTATAGTAAACGGTTGTTAAGCCAGTTGTTCTCCACACTACCTTCCAGAAGTTTCTGTCAATTTCCACCACACCACCTAGCCTGTGACCCAGGCCATCTGGACAGAAATGACTCTAGGTCAGCTGCTCAGGAAATCATCTGCCAGTGGCATTGTGGGTTTGACAAGAGTGGGAAGGGTGCAGTGCAGACCATCCACACTGCTGGGGCCAGAAAGGGCAATGTTCCCTGAACAGGGGCTAGACCAAGAAGGCAGAGACCATGGCTGAGTCCTCTTTATTTCTCCAGGACTTGGCACGTGGAAATGCAAATTGAATGTTGTCAGATGAATGAATGAAAGCCAAAGACACCTTGCCTGGCTCCTCAGGGCAACTTGGAGTGCAGACCTCATATTAGGTCCTAGACTTGGCCTACCTGGGCATTTTGCCCTGCTTGTCATGTACACAAACTCTGGCTAGACACTTAAGTGCATTATCTCTTTTAATCCTAACAACCACCTTTTTTTATTATATCTCTTTATAGATCAGGAAAATGAAGGCCAGAGGGTAAAGGAGCCAAGGGCAAGGAGCTCATGTGTGGCTGAGCTGTGGCTTGAGCCAAGGGCTGTAAGATTTGGCAGTGAATATTCTGAGAGGGAGATGAAGGTGGAGAGAGGAGAGGAAGGTGCAGGATGAGAGGGTCAGCCAGAGAGAAGGAAAGGACAACAGGAAACTGAAGAGAGAGGAAAGTTTCTGTCATTCCCAGTACATCATGACTGTATGACTTTTCTACTGCTACATAACAGATGACTGCAAACTTTGTTGCTTAAAATGACACACATTTATTATCTAGTAGTTTCTGTAAGTCAGAAATCCAGGCACAATTTAGGTGAGTTCTCTGCTTCAGGTCTTGCCAGGCTGCAATCCAGGGATCGGCCGGGGCTGTGGTCTCATCATAGGCTTAGCTGGGAAAAGATCTGCTTCCAAGCTTCTCAGATTGCTGACAGAACTCACTTCCTTGTGGTTGTAGGACTGAGGTCTCATTTTCTTGCTGACTATTGGCCAGGGGCCATTCTCAGCCCCTAGAGGCTGCCCACAGTTCCTTGCCACATGACTCTCTTCATAGGCCCACTAGTTTTTCTAACAAGGCAGAGCCTTATATATATCATAATCTAATCACAGAAGTAACATCCTCATTGACACATAACTTCCTGGAAGTGACACTATGACCTTTGCCATATTCTGTTGGTTAGAAGAAATTCATAGGACCCACCCACACTCAAGGAAAGGAATTATTAAGGATGTGACCAAGAGGGCCACTTTAGGGTCTACTTGCCACTTTGTTTTGTTTTGTTTTGTTTTTTGAGATAGGATCTCGCTCTGTTGCCCAGGCTAGATCCACATTGGCGCGGTCATAACTCATGGTAACCTCGAACTCTTCAGCTCAAGTGATCCTCCCACCTCAGCCTCCCGAGTAGGTGACACTACAGGCATGCACCAACACACCCAGCTAATTAAAAAAAATTTTTTTTTAGAGACAGGGTCTTGCTACATTGCCCAGGCTGATCTTGAACTCCTGGCCTCAAGCAATCCTCCCGCCTCGGCCCTCCAAAGTGCTGGGATTATAGGCTTGAGCCCCTATGCCTGGCCCTGTTTGCCAAACTGACCTTGGATCTAGACTGTTCTGAAGTTTGTGGGACTTGGGTCCCTTGACTCCTCTGATCTGACTTGTCTGTATCCACCATGGTTTCCCTTCCCCAAGGTTACACCACTTTCTCTGCTGGAGCACCAGAGCTGGAAAGGACCCTGGGGCCATCGGAGCTCCTGTGTGGAGCCTCCAGACCTGCGGGGCTCTAAGAGCTCTCTGCAGGTTTCCGGGGAGGCTAAGGAAGCTCAGCTTGCCTGAATGTTACAGTTCTCTGGCCCAAACCGTAGTTCTGTAATTTCTGGCTGAAAACCCTGTCCCTTGACAGCCATGAAGCTTTCATTGGTCCTTTTCTGTATCTCAGATCAACTCACACTGAGAAGCCAACTTAACAAATACTGCTTGCTCCACAGACCAAGCAGAGGACCTGGGAGATAATGACAAGGACGAAGGCCTTGGCACATGCTCCCCTAGCCATCCCTGACATTTTAGAGCGGGAGAAACAGCCTAGAGGGGATGATCGGAGAGTTTGAGCCCTTCCCAGAGCCCGCCTCTCTTCCCCACACCTGGCCCCAAGGGTGGGGGTTGGGGTGAGTTGAGGCCAGATTGGGGTGCAAGGGCCAGATTGTGGGGCCTTGTGGGCAGTATTGAGGAATTGGACTTCATTTCGAGGAAAAGAGGGGGGAAGGGATTTGGGTTAGAAAGCTGACTGTGACCCAAATGGGGAAATGAGTGTGTATGTGGGAGGAGGGAGCAAGACTGAGGACAGTGGATGATCCAAGAAACAGAGGAAAGAGCCTGTACCAGGTAAATGGCTGCAAGGAAGGGTATGAGCTGAGAGATCCGAGATCTGTTTAGGAGGCCTGATTGGCAGGCCTTGGTGACTGAGTGCATTTTGTGGGTGAGGAAGCATGAGGCGACAGGACCGACGTCTGGTTGCTAATAAGGTTGTTCACTCACCACGGCAGCCAGTTAGCTTTCCCAAGGCTGCCTTATCCCCTGTGGGAGAAAGATTGATCATTTTTGGATATGTTAGTCAAGATATCAAGTGAGCATCTGGATATTCACGCCTGGGGTGCAGAGGAGTGCCCTGGGCTGGCCGAGTACACGTGGCAGTGCTGGGGTGTACAGGAGGCAAGCGCGAGGGAGGTGTGGAGGGTCCTCTGAGGGGAAGGGGCAGATCAGCAAGCGCAGGCCCCTCCTGACTCTCCTGCCTCACCTCACAGTGCCTTCCCTCTGCCTGAACTCTTCTAGTTCTGAAAGGTACCCTGCAGTTCCACCCCTGGGCTCTCATCTGTGCCGCTCCCTCTGCCTGCAATGGCTTCTCTCCTGGACTGCCTGCCTTCCCCACACACTGCCAACAGGCACACATGCACACACAATATGAACATGTACACACACTTGCATACACATGCCCATATGTGTATGCCCACATACACATACACATGCCCACATGCATGTGTATGCCCACATACAGTCACATGCATACACTCATGTGTGCACACACATGCATACTCACACTTTTGCCAGGCCGATTCCTACTCTTCTGTAAGCTCTCAGCTTTAAGGTTACTTCCTCCTCCAGGAAGTCATCACTGACCTTCTACACTAGGGTTCCCCTTGGCCCACTATATCCCCTTACCTGCTTGTCCTTTGTTTTCCAAATTCTCATCACAAATATTTAATGTCTGTCTTCTCTGCTAGACTGTAAATTCTATGAGGACAAGGGCTGACTCTGCCCTTGTGTCTAGAATCAGAGTGTCTAGGACAGAGGCCAGCATATGTTAAATACATAAATGTACAAACAAATGAATAAAGAGAACATGACTGGGCCTTACAGAACTTCCGTCATTAAAAATTGGGTAGAAGAGAACCCAATAAAGGAGTGTAGAGGTATCATCTGAGAGGTGGGAGAAAGGCCAGGAAAATGTGGGGCCACCAAAGCCCCAAGGCATATACATGTCATTGTATGGTTGTCCAAACCCATAGAATATGCACCACCACGAGTGAACCCTAGTGTAAACTATAGACTTTGGGTGATAATCATGTGTCAGTGTAGGTTCATCAGTTGTAACAAATGTACCTCCCTGATGGGGGTTGTGGATAGGAGAAGGCGCTGGGCCAGTGTGGGGCAGAGAGTACATGGGACTCTTTGTACTACATTTTCCACTCAATTTTGCTGTGAACCTAAACCTGCTCTAAGAAAATTGTCTATTTAAAAATAAATAAATAAATATTCTTTTAAAAAGCCAAAGCAGAAAATGTTCAAGGAGTGTGTGTACTGTCTGCAGAGGTTTCTGCTGCTGAGAGGTTGAGACAAGGATGGCAACATGTCCCTTGGTTAGTGATGTGGCTACACTGGTCACTTTGGTGAGAACGGTTTCTGCTGAGTGATAGGGGTAACCTAGATTGGAGAAGGTTTAAGTGAATGGAAGGTAAGAAAGTGGCCAAATCAGTATAGAGAACTCTTTTAAGAAGTTTGGCTGTTGCTGGTGAAAGAACAACACATAGGTAGGGCAAGGGCCACTGTCTTGCCAAAGAGGAAAGAACATGAGTGTGATCTAGTTGCTAATTTCTTGTGACAGAGGAACATGTTGATTGGTCCCATGGTTGTGCAATTAGCAAAATCCAGACTCTGAGAAACCCTACAGGTCAAATGTCCAGGTTCCTTAACAGATAACCTTTGAGGGAAAGACAGGGCTAGAGGGAGAATCTGGGGATTTTAATAGGCTTTTAAAAGACACATCAAAATTTTTTAAACTGGCAAGTTTAAACTCTGATGTCTAGGGATGTACACTTGGATGATAAAATTATAAAGAAGTACATGGACATGATTACTAAAAAAGTCAAAGGCGTCTGTAGTCCCAGCTACTTGGGGCGCTGAGGTGGGAGGATCACTTGAGCCTAGAGATTCAAGTCCAGCCTAAGCAACATAGTGAGACCCCATTTTTAAAAACAAAAAACAAAAAAGAAAAGAGTTACTTTGGGCGGGGGGAGGAGGGAGCTATGATTGAGTTAGGGCACGTGGTGGAGCTTCTGAGGTGGCTAGCACCGTTCTATTTCTTGATTTGGGTGGTGGTTACAAGGGTATTTGCCTTATCATAACTCTTTAAACTCTAGAGGAAGAAGTTTGGCTGTGAAGGTAAGAGGAATATGGAGGGAGCTGTGAGCATGAAAGTGTGCGTGTGCGTGTCTGTGTGCGTGCGTGCGTGTCTGTGTGTGTGTGTGTGTGTGTAATGATGGCAGAAGTAGGCAAGGGCTACCGGGGTGGTCATTCTTGCTCCTCTCCCCATTTTGCTCCACAGTTCACAAGCCCTTCCACTTCCCCTGTGAGGCAGAAAGAGCAAGGTTTATTCTCTCCATTTTAGGGTTGGGAAAACTGAGGCCCAGGTGTGTGACTTGCCCCAAGTCACGCTGGTCATCTAGGGCAGAGGTTGCCAGAACACAGGCAGGAGTGAACAGGGCCAGTTGGCTTACCCAAGGCTACCTTGTCCCCTGCAGAAATCTCTGAGATTTTGATGAACAGACCTCGTGCCCGCAATGCCTTGGGGAACGTCTTGGTCAGCGAGGTAAGAAAGAGGGCACCAGGGTGGGCTGGGGTGGGCTGGGAGTAGCTGACGAGGTGTCACCTCTGTAGCTGCTGGATGCTCTGGCCTGGCTGCGGGAGGAACGGCAAGTGCGTGTCCTGATCTTCAGAAGTGGAGTGAAGGGCGTGTTCTGTGCAGGTGGGTTCCCTCCCCTGTCCCCATCCTGGGGCTTAGCTCCAGCACAGAACTCATTATTCCCATTTTACAGACATGAACTCAAAGACTCAAACAGGAAAAATTCCTTGCCCAGGGTGTAAAGTAGTAAGCTAGTAAGAGGTAGAATAGAATTCAGTTTCAACTTGGCCTCTCTAACCCCCAAGTCCTAGTTCTGCTACAAGCTTTGTTCTGACCCTTCATTGAGGAAATGAGGAAACTGAGTCCAAAGACGCTCACAAGGTCAATGGTCAAGATGGGACTCTGTGCCCTTTTGCCCACTCCATAGGATCTCAGTCCCTGCCACCAAAGCTCTCCACTGTCCCTGTGTCATTCGGTCCTCACAGCAGGGCAAACATCATGAACTTCCACTTCAAAGATGAGAGAAAAAACACCCCAAGCCCAAAACAAGAAGCAAGTCAACTGAGAGCAGAGCTGAGCTGAGAACAGACTCTGGGAGGGGGAGGGGCCAACAGGGGCCGCTAGGGAGGCAGGAGGAGGCTGTGAGGAGGGGCTAGGAGGAGCATGATTCTCAGGGGATTGCAAGGGGATGTGGCTCAGCCCTTAGGTCTGGGCTGTCAGGGTGCCCAGCTTGGGGTCTGCGCTGATAGGCAAGTGTGCAGACCTGTCTGCCTGACCCAGCTGCCCTGGCTGTGGTCTTTATCCTACCCTAGCCTCTTCCTTTGGCCCTACCTCTGACCTCCTCTGTCAAGGTCATGTCATTCCCCCGCCCCCCAGCTCCCCTCCTCACTATCCCAGCTGAGAGAGAAGGAAGGGGGCTGCAGGAGGCCTGATCTGCCCTGACTAGCTCTCGAATCCTGTGCTAGTTCCTGCCCCTCTCTGGGCCTCAGTTTTCCCATCTGTCACTGAGGGGCTGGAACTGATCAAAGACTTCCAAGGGCTCTCCCAGCTCTGACTTCCTATAGTTCAGGACTTGAAGAGTCTATATGCACCCGCTACTCCTGCTCAGCCCCTGCCATCTGGCCTTTGATGGCCCCACCACAATCACTATTCTCACCAAGGCTCTTGGCCACTGCCATGCCACTATATCCTGTGCTCATTTCTCAGTTCTCTTACTTGACCTCTCAGCCTCCTTGGAGCCCGCTGACCTTGTCTTTAAAAAATTAATTGGTCAATAAGTTATTTTTTATTTTATTATTTATATAACTTAAAAATTGTGACAAAATATAAATAATACAAAATTTACCATTTTAACCATTTGTATGTGTGTGTATGAGAAAGAGACAGACAAACAGACAGAGACAGGGTTTCACTCTGTTGCCTGGGCTAGAGTGCAGTGGTGCAATTACATGTCACTGCAACCTGGGACTCCTGGCCTCAAGTGATCCTCCTGCCTGAGCCTCCCAAGTAGCTGGGACTACAGGCACACGCCACCACTCCCAGCTAAGGTTTACATTTTTTGTAGAGACAGGGTCTTGCTATGTTGCCCAGGCTGGTCTCAAACTTAGGGCCTCAAGTGCCACCTCAGCCTCCCAAAGTGCTAGGATTACACGCATGAACTACCATGCCCAGCCCATTTTAACCATTTTTAAGTGTAAAATTCAGAGTGGCATTAAGTACATTCACAATATGGCACAACTATCACCACTATCCATTCCCAGAATTTTTTTCATCATTCCAAACAAATTCAACCAATTAATCAATAACTCCCTATTCCCCCTTACCCCCCAGCCCCTGGTAACCTCTATTTTACTTTCTGTCTCTATATATGCCTATTCTAGATACCTCATATAAGTGGAATCGTATAATATTTGTCTTTCTGTGTCTGGCTTATTTCACTTAGCATAATGTCCTCAAGGTTCATCCATGTTGTAGTAAGTGTTAGAACTCTGTTCTTTTTTATGGTTGAATAATATTCCGTTGTACATATACCATATTTTGTTTACCCATTCATCTGTTGATAGGCACTTGGGTTATTTTTACCTTTTGGCCACTGAATAATGTCCCTAAGAACACTGGTGTACAAATACAGTTAGCCCTCAGTATCAGCAAGTTCTGCATCCACGGATTCAACCAACTGCAGATTGAAAACATTAAAAATAAATAAAAACAACAATATAATAAAAATAGTACAAATAAGAAACAGTAAACAATTATTTATATAGCATTTACATTGTATTAGGTATTATAAGTAATCTAGAGATGATTTAAATCATAAAGGAGGATGTGTATTGGTCATATTCAAATACTATGCCATTTTATATAAGGGACTGAGCATCCACGCATTTTGTTATCTGCAGGGTCCTGGAACCATAACCCTGCAAATACAGAGGGACGACTGTATGTGTTTGAGTCCCTGCTTTCAACCCTTTTGGGTATATACTTAGGACTGAAATCGTATGGTAACTTTAACTTTTTGAGGAACCACCAAACTGTTTTCCTGCAGCAGCTGCATTGTTTTACATTCCCACCAACAATGCCCACACCAGGGATCCAGTTTCTACACATCCATGCCAACACTTTTTGTTTTTTGTTTGAAGAAATGGCCATCCTAAGGGATGTGGGGTAGTATCTCATTGTGGTTTTGATTTGCATTTCCCTAATGACTAATGATGTTGAGCAACTTTTCATGTGTTTATTGGCCATCTGTCTATCTTCTCTGGGGAAATGTCTACTCAAGTCCTTTGCCCATTTTTGAATCAGGTTGTTTTTGTTGTTGAGTTGTAGGACTTATTTATATATTCTAGATATTAATCCTTTATCAGATACATGATTTATAAATATTTTCTTCCATGCTGTGGACTGTCTTTTCACTCTCTTGATCGTGTCCTTTGCTGCACGAAAATTTTTCATTTTGATGAAGTCCGATTTACCTTTTTGCTGTTATTGCACATTTCCTTGTTTGACACTCCTCTTCCCCTATCCCCTTCCTTGACCAGGTTTCCTGGTGTTTCTCTTTCCTCTCTGCTGGATCCTTTAACTGCCTGGGATTCCGTAATGGGCCATTTTCCCAGGGGCTGGCACCAACCCCTTGCCATCTGCAGGTGCAGACCTAAAGGAACGGGAGCAGATGAGTGAGGCGGAGGTGGGGGTCTTTGTCCAGCGACTCCGAGGCCTGATGGACGAGATCGGTGAGGGTCTAGGGAGTGGAGGAGGGAGTCTGGGACCCCTGCTGATGCCAGCCTCACCCCCACATCCTCTAAGCAGAGTGCTTTTGGTTTTGAGCTCTGTGGGAAGACAGATGACTCTCCCAGGGGGATGAGTACAAGGAAATCTACAAGGGGAAGGGGTTTTGAGGGCATTTCTCCTAGAGGGGGAACTCTGGCTCTTCAGCCTTTGTGACACACTGCCCTCAGGGCTCAAGCCTGGCCATTCCAGAGGAGTCAAGTTTCACCAAGCATGCTTTCAGGCTTTGACAGTTGCTGTTTCCTTTGCCTGGAATATCTCTTCTCAGCCACCTGGACTTTTACTCGTCCTTCAAGGCCTCCATTACCTTCTCCTCCAGGAAGCCTTCCTGACATACCCTCCAAGCTTCCTTTTCTCAGAGCACTGAAATCATTGCCTGATTAAATGTTTGCCTTCCCCATTAGACTGAGCTCCATGGGGACAGCGGCCATGTCTGATTCAGTTCTATGCTCCCAGCACTAGGCTTGACACACAGAAAGGCAGGACCCAGGGAGGCAAGCAGGAGAGTAGGCCTGAGCAGGGATCACCCAGGCCATCTCCCCATTCTCAGCTGATCCCAGAACTTTCCCTGATGGGAAAACTGACTTCTAAGATAACCTGGCTGAGGTACCAGGTGAGGTCCCCAAACCTGGGACCAGCTTGCCCCTCCTCAACCTTGAGTCTTGTCCTGATCCTGCCAGGGCCTTGCAGGCTGAGTCCTCTTTCATCTCCACAGCAGCCTTCCCTGCGCCCACCATTGCAGCTATAGATGGGTTTGCCTTGGGTGGAGGCCTGGAGCTTGCCCTGGCCTGCGACCTCCGAGTAGCAGGTATGGGGGTGGGGGACGAGAACGGGAGAGTGAGTGAAACAGGGTAAGTCTGGGGCTTCTGCAAAGTCAGTCACTGCACTTGGCCTTCCAACCAAGAGCAAAACTGAGGCAGGGTAGGGGACACAGGGAGCTCAGACAGAAGCTGCTTCCCTCATTTCGGGAATGATCCTACCCACCTCAGGGCACTTGCTGACAGCAAAAAGGTTATAGAGAGGGAAAGCCAAGTAGGAAAAAAGATCAACGTGCAATCTTCCAGTTCGGTCCAACTCAGATTTACTTACCATGTTTGGATCAAAGGTGAGCCACAGGGACAGTCCGTCCCTGGCCGAGCTAATCACATTACTCAATTCTGAGCAGTTGAGCTCTGTTTGAGAGCGGGGGACAAAGATAACTGATCACGTTTTCAGGTGACTGACTTGGTTAGGCGCGCCCTTCTCGGAGGCAGTTAGGAGTCTGAGCACCATGATGGTGCCACTCTTACCCCACCGCTTTCTCCTGCCAACCCAGGAGGGACATTTAAAATGTGTAACTCCAGGCATGAAGGTCGCTTCTAACTACATAATGCGAGTCAAAGAGAAGGAATTGATCTGGTGGCCAGGAACCAAAATCCTAGCTCCAACTCCTCACCTGCTCACGTTCAGGCAACTTACTTGCAGGGTTTCAGTGAGTACCGGGAGAGTGAACGTGAAACCTCTCATAAGCACGATGTTACACAGTTCCCGTGGCCTGGGCTGAGGGAATTCAGAAGAGGAGAGAGGCCTGTGGGGTGTGGGGAGGCCAGTCAAGGCAAGCTTCTCAAAGGAGGTAGAACTCAGGAGGACGTGGACTGGAAGTCAGGGATACTTCAGGCTGCGATGAAGCTGGGAAGGATGACCATGGTAGGAGTAGGAGTCACTGACACTCTAGGCCAGGCCAGAGCTAAGGATGCATGAGACAGAGAATCTATTAACCCACAAATAGGTTATGAGACATCTTCTAGGAGCTCCTTCCTTGTTCCAAGCACCATTACTCATGTAGTCCTTAGCAGCTCTCTGAAGCAGGCAGAAGAGGGCCAATCATCTTTTCCCCACCTTTTAGGCTCAGGAAGGGTGAGACTTGCTGGTTACACACAACTCCATCAAAGGGCATGGTGGGATGAGGGCTGCCTGGGCCTCCTGACTTCCAGGCTAGGGCTCTTCCAAAGGCAGAGTCTGGCGAGGTCTGGCTGTGGCCAGACCATGGGGGAAGTGGCTGGAGGGGAGAATAGACCAGAGACAGGTGTCTCTTCTCTCCAGGGGTTCCCACTGGAGGATTGGGGGGTGGGGTGGGCTTCACTCTGTTCTGTTTAAGCAGCTTCCTCGGCTGTCATGGGACTGATTGAGACCACTCGAGGGCTCCTCCCAGGGGCAGGTAACCTCACCTACAGCACCTACCCCCCCCCACCCTCCTCTACCTGCCCAATTCCCCTCTACCCAGGGTCCTCCCCTGCTTTCCTCTTTTGCCCTGTGTTTTGGGTCCTCCCATCCTAACTCCATCTGCTCCTCTGAGAAGTCTTGGCTGACTCCCAAGGTGGGCCTTCTCTGGACTCCCACTGCCCATGCTAATTCATCATCCTGACCCCTCCACCTGGCAGGAGGGACTCAGAGGCTGCCCCGCTGCCTGGGGGTGGCCCTAGCAAAAGAGCTTATCTTCACTGGCCGAAGACTGAGTGGAGAGCAGGCCCACACGCTGGGGCTGGTGAATCATGCTGTGACCCAGAACGAGGAGGGTGATGCTGCCTACCACCGGGCACGAGCACTGGCCCAAGAGATCCTGCCCCAGGTGTGGTGACAGCCCAGCACAGGAGGGCAGGCCTCTGCTATGGGGAAGGCAGGGTGTTTTGGGGCCACAGGGTGTTCCTTGGGGCTGTACATGTATTCATCCAAAGACAAAAAATTAACCCTCTGGAGTTTTCATCTATTCAGCCATCCAGTAAACAAAAATCAAATTTTAATTTTGAATTAAAATGAAAATTGAATTCCAAAGAACTGGAAGGGGCGTGAAAGCCCTCAGATTAACACTATCCAATAGACCTTTATGAGGTGATAGAAATGTTCTACATCTGTGCTGTCCAGTATGGCAGCCACTAGCCAAATGAAGTTAAATTTAAATTGGATAAAACAGAAAATTTGGTTCCTCAGTCACACTAGCCACATTTAAATGCTAATAGCCACGTGTGGCTCCTGGCTACTGCATTACAGAACAGCATTAAAGTGTCCCAAAGACTGAAAAAGCAAGATTCTAAAATGGATACAGAACTTCGAGCCCATCTTTCCTTTCCTACCATACTGCCTGAAATTCTTGAAATATATTATGCAGGACATGTGTTAAGACTCATTAATATTTTTAAAAATCCTCAAATAGCCCTGGAGCATAGTCCCCCAAAAAGTTTAGAACTGCTTGCTAGAGAGTAGGTTTAGGCCCTGCCCAGGCTCAATCCAACCAGCTGCAGGGCCCAGAGACTTCAGGAGGGATAGCCAGGATCTGGCTGCTGCAGTCTACAGGCCAAGAGGCCTGCTGGCTTCTCACAACTCTCTGGGGACCCAGTGTGGAAGGGGTTGGGGGCAGGTCTCAAGTTTCCATAAAGATATAAAAGCAGCTGAAATGGAGTAGGTTTGACTAATGTATAGTAAATCTTGACGTAGCCTATTCCGAGTAGCTCTCATCTGTCAGACACAATGCTACTAGGTACTTTTAATACAGTGTCTCAATCATTAGAACAATTTAGTTGAGTTAACTGTCACCATTTGTGAGAAAACAGACCCAGAAAGGTTCAGTGACCTGTTCATTAAGGTCACAAAAAGTGATTGCAACATCAAAAAAAGACAACACTGGTATTTCAGCATTTATTTTGCAAAAAACAGAATGCAATAAAAAAACCTGGTATTTTGTTAGAGTACAGGATATATATAAAAATTTTAAAACTATGAAACTAAATATTTAATGCACTTACAATACAAAAAATTTACAAACATGTTACAAAACAAAGTTAAAATATAAGCCTATAAAATGTGTTAACCATACATCATTTTAATATTAACAGATAGTATTTGAATTAACTATGAAAATAAGTAATTTTTGAAAAAATCCTTCCCTATCCCTTAAATAAATAATCCTACCTCTTCTTATAACTGAGATCTTCTTTAATTTGGGGGTCAGGGACTATAACTTTTTAAAATAGATAATTTAAACCAAATGCTTTGGTTTAACAGAAAGCATTTTTTTTTTTTAAAGTCTCATCATATATAAATGGAGAGTCTGATGCCATTGCCTGGACATTTTTAATGCTGTCAGGTTTCTACTACACTTGGTCAAAAAGTCTCCAAACTAATACAGAACTCTGAATCACTCAAGGGAGTGGCTGACTGCAGTTTCCACAGCTAGACCTGTAGACTGTGTAGGGTTTGTCTTTTTTGCATAAACTGAATAACAATCACAGGATGAATCAGATTTCCAAACATACTGAAATAACAGTACTATATTAATACAATTACCAGTATTTTCAGTAAAAGTAGCTTTGTATTCCAAACACCAGCCTATCAAAAACTAGTACTAGAGTTACGAGTTCCACAGATGAGACCTTCTGGTGCAACCTGAGAAACAAGCCTTTAACATACAGCTGTGTTACTAGACGCTCAGAATAAAGAGGCCTCCCAGACGGGTGTGCCAGTGATGGTGGTAGATGGCTGCCATCTAGTGGGCAAACCACTCTGACTGGGGAATCATGGTTCCAAAGATTTTTCAGCCCAGAAAAAAATTGTCAATATCCTCAAGGTCCACATTTTAATACTCGGATTTCCCCCTTAAATAGTAAATATATATTAGCCTTTGAATAATGGATTTGCCTGTTTTCTTTTTCTTTTTTAGAGATAGGGTCTCACTCCGTTGCCCAGACTGGAGTGCAGTGGCCTGATCACAGCTCACTGCAGCCTTGAACTCCTGGGCTCAAGCCATCTTCCTGCCTGTAGCTATGACTACAAGTACATGCCACTACACCCAGCTAATTTTTAAAATTTTTTTTGTAGAGACGGGGTCTTGCTATATTGCTCAGGCTGGTCTCCTTAAATAGTAAATATATATTAGCCTTTGAATAATGGATTTGCCTGTTTTCTTTTTCTTTTTTAGAGATAGGGTCTCACTCCGTTGCCCAGACTGGAGTGCAGTGGCCTGATCACAGCTCACTGCAGCCTTGAACTCCTGGCCTCAAGCGATCTTCCTGCCTCGGCCTCCCAAAGTGCTGGGATTACAGGCATGAGTCACCCGCCCCCAGCCTCCATATATATAGTTTAACTTTCTTTAGTGAAAAATCAGTCTCTTTACTGGATAGTTACCTAAATAATAATAATACTGGCCAGGCACAGTGGCTCCTTTCTCCCCAAGAGCATGTCATATCAACACATTTTACACAAATGGAATCACAATATACATACCAGGAAGCACCCGCTTTTTTCACCTAACATCTTTTGGAGATTTTTCCATTTCAGCACATAACTGACTGACCTCATTCTTTTAAACAACTGTGCACTTTTTCATTGATGGTATGGAAGTGCCATCATTATTTAACCAGTACCCGAAATGATGAATCTTTATGTTGTATCTTTTTGCTACTGCAGAATAGCTAGAGTAAATAACTTCATACAAATCCCTACATGGAGTTGCAACAAAGAACACATCTATCTAACATTTTGCCAGTTTTTGCCAAATTGCTTGCCTGATGTGTATCAGTTTACTCTATCAATAATGCAAAGAACCTGTTTCCCCAATCTCAGCAGCAGTGAGCATTACCGACATTTTCCTATGGGGCACAGCACCTGACTGATCTGCCTTTCTTTTAAGAGTGCAGCTGCGGGGCATCCTTCATGCTTATGTTTCTTTTCCTGTGAAATACTTTTATGTCTTTTGAAAATGTTTTTCAAAAATTATACCAAGTTACCAGCTTTTTATAAATCACGGAAACTCATCTGTCCTTGAGTGTCACAAATATTTTTCTTCCATTTTATTTTATTTGTGTTTTTTTCCCCCCAATCTGAAGTCCTTCATTTTTATGTAGCTAGCTTTTTCATTTATGGCTTCTGTGCTAACACTTTAAAAATCATTGTCTTTTTCTGATAAAGTCTTATAAACACTTCAAATAATACAATATGAATGATATAGGAAGTAAACACATTCCTTGCCTGGATTACCAGGGCTGCTGTGGGAAAGGTTACTTGAAGTGACAAAGCAAAGACACTTGTTTCCACGTGGACATGTCAATATGCTCCCCTGGGATGTCAACCCAGGCCTGTCAGACTCAAAAGCCCAAGTTCCTAACCCTGACTTTTTTTGTTTGTTTGTTTTAACGCTGCTGGGGTAAAACCTGCTTACAGTAGAGGCTGGCATTTGCTGAGATGAAGGGGAGAAAGGAAGGGAGTAGCAGCGGGAGAGGTAGCCGGGAGCCACATCCAAGTCTCACCAATGACTCACTGAATAAACACAGCCAAGTGCTTCACCTCCTTGCACCTAAATTCCACATCTGTAAAATGGGTGATTAGTGATAACACCAGCCTGGAGGGTGGGTAACACCGTAAGATGAATCTGTGGGTAGGAAAGCACTTTGTAAACTGTAGTATGTTGTACATGTTGGAAGGACAGGCTGAATGACAAGAACCCCAGATGGTTAGGATTGGAAAGGTCAGGGATCAAAGTCTGGCTTCCTTCATTATAGAAAAGGAACCTCAACTAATAGGTAGTAGGACTAACACTAACAAGACACGTCAGTAGAATAGTTGGAACTAGACCCAGACCACTGCCTCCTTGTCCAAAACTCTTCTCTCACAACAGAGCTGAGTACCTCTCTTTAGTTCAAATCTCTATCAGCAATGATCCCCTCCTCAACCAAGCTTTTCCTCTTCCCTAGGCCCCCATTGCTGTGCGGCTGGGCAAAGTAGCCATTGACCGAGGAATAGAGGTGAGAGGGTTTGGGGTTGGGACTTGGGTCCACTAAAGTCGCTCTTGGCCAGGACACAGACTCTGACCTCTTTCTCTGTACCTCAATTTACCCATCTCCAAAATGGGAATTTGGCTATATGATTTTGTTGTTTACATTTTATCCTCATCTCTCCCCCTTGGACAGAGAAGGAAATTGAGGTTCAGAAAGGGTAGGTGACTTGCCCAAAGTCACAGAGGAAGTGAGTAGAAAGAATCCAGGTCTGTGTGGTTCCCAGTCAATGTTGTGGGGTTTGTGCTGGTAGTCAGTAATGTGGTCTCAAGGGCAGGACTCAGGATGATGCCTTGCGTATAGCTAATCCATTCGTGGACATCAACTTACCCATCAATTCACTCATCACACACTGAATCTAGACTTGAGTGGAGAACTGGGACATAGGGATGAATTAAATATGGTCACTGCCCCCAAGGTAGGGAGGGGGCAAAAAGACACAAATTACTAATAAAAGGTTAATGGTACTAAGCAGATACCCCAGAGAAGTGAAAGCTGTGCTGTCCCTATGGTAACACCATGTGGTTTTTAAACTTAATTAAAAGCAAAGAAAACATTCAGTTCTTCCTTCATGCTAATCACAGTTCAAATGCTCAATAGCCACATGTGGTTAGTGGCTACCCTATTGGGCAGTGCTGGGTTAAATAATGTTTTCTAGAGTTGGGCCGTGAGAAGGATAAGAATTCCAGAGAAGAGGAACAGTTTGAGCAAAAGAACAGAGGTGTATAAACACGCAGCTTGACTGAAAGGAATGAGGGGCAAGACACATAGCGTGCAAGCTGGGAGCACGGACTCTGATGCTGGACTGTCTGGGTTCCAAGACCTGCTCTTCCACATTCTGCTGTGAACTCTGACAAATCACTTCACCTTTCTATGCCTCAGATTTCTCAGCTGTGTGACAGGGATAATAACCCTTGCTGTGAAAAGTAATGAGTGTACACACATATGTACACAGTACTTCTCTTAGAATAGTGCTTCTAAGTGCTAGTCACAGTAAGCACTTGGGCCTAGAGGCTGGAGAAATTGCCAGGGGACAGGTCCTAAGGGTCCAGGACCTTCTTCCTGAGGGCAACAGAAGCTGGCAAAGTTAACTAATAGGGTGACAGGAGGCATGGTGAGACAGCCAGATGGGAAGGAGGAACACTGGCTGTGGACTCGTGCTCCTCCACCCCGTTGTGGCAGGATGTCTCAGCTCTGCAGGCCATGTCGACCCTCCTTCATTGTTTACAGTCCCCAGCTCTCCCAGCACTGTTTGTCACTGTTATGGTGTTCCTGCTCCAGGTAGGGAATTCCTTACCACAGCCATCTCTGTTCATACAGACTGGTAGGGGCAATAGGGTAGAGATGGACACAGGCTGATCCAGGGAGCACGTCTTTCTTGCAGGTGGACATTGCATCGGGGATGGCCATTGAAGGGATATGCTATGCCCAGGTATGTGGCTGCTGCCAGTCCATGCATGCTTGTTAACAAAGGCTGAGCCAGAGCTGGGGGACATTGTATAGTACATGACCAATTTAGAAGGTTCCTCCCAACCCTAGCAGTCTGACTGCATGCCACCTCCTCCTAATTAACCTGGAATGGTTCCAAGGGAGCCACCTGCTTATCTCTGGGATTATTTCCTCAACCATCTAACGGTGGTACGTCCTGCCCCACTTAGTGCCCTCTGGGGCACTAAGAAATTTCTCTACAACTCTAAGAAATCACAGGAAAACACAGAAGGACTTGAACAGCTTCTGCCATCCCTATACCAGTCGCCACTGTAGAGGACAGGCTGGGTTGGGATGTCAAGGCTTAGTTACAGCCTGCAGGTTGTGTGTGTTCAATGGAAGGGCCATAAACCTGGGACTAACCTATTCAGTCCCTGACTCCTGGGTGAGTAAAACATGCTGATCTCCAGGTTAACAAATACCCAAAACTCTCTTAAGTAAGAGGTCTTGGGGCTTGCAGAACCTAGTATGAACCAGCTATACACCTGGATTCAAAGCCAGATTTCTTGCTGCAAGGGCTAATCTTTCTTCTCTGTGGAGAAGCCTCATTATCAGACTGTGACAGAAGGTAGGGAGCTCTCTGGAAACACGTAAGCAGTATGCAAGTAGAGGCAATGGGACACAGATCCTACAGAGGCTGGCCCACTCTCCCCAGGAGACCAAGGAGCCACTGAGGCTTATGCCTTTGCATAGCTCAAGACCAAAGTCCAGAGACAATGGAAACATTTGGATCCTGGCCTTGTCATGGGGTGAACAAGCTTAAGCAACTCTTTTTTGGCCTGTAGCCCCGTTCCCCCCAAATTAATATTCTGTACATTGTTGCAGAACATTCCAACCCAGGACCGGTTGGAGGGCATGGCAGCCTTCAGGGAGAAGCGGCCCCCAAGATTTGTTGGCAAGTAACCCCCATTTAACCTTAAGCTTGGGAGATGGATTCCTTAAAGAGCAGGATCCAGAAAGAAAATCTGCAGCTGGACTGCCCTCACCATTTCATCTCTCTGGGCTTCTGTTTCTTCACAAGGACGATGATGGATATAAAAGATTGGCATGATGCCTGGTACCTACGTGCTGACTATACCACCTACTGCTACCTTCCTTATCCTCACCACAGCTAGATAATCACTAGGGTCGGATTTGCTTTGGAGAATGCCTGTCTCTCCCTACCTGAATGATAAACTAAGGATTAAAATAGATCCCTCTGGGTCTTTGTATCATTGGCTCTCAGGCCCTGAGGTCTGTCTCTCAGTTATCAGGCACTTGCTAGAGATGTCAAGAGATTTTAAGAAACCCTAGTTTCTTCCTCTGGACAACAGAGATAATAAACAGCAGACCCCAGCTCTCTGCCAGTTACTTGCTGTGTAACCTTAGACAAACTGTTTAACCTCTGAGCCTCAGCTTCTTCATCTGCAAAATGAAACTGTTGTGAAGATTTTAAAAAAATAAAAACTCACGTTCAATAAATGTGTTCTAATTGTTAACTTACAATGTTCTTGTGAGGACCAAACGAAATAATCACTGTGAAAATTTTGTGTAAACCATAGGGTGACAGGAAAAAATCTTTCATGGCTTTCAGGAGCACTGAGAAGGGTGCAATTAACTCTGATGGAGAGAAGGGAGGATCAGGAAGTGGGCAAGTAACTAGAATTGAAGTCTGACGATTCATAGGCATTTGAAGCAAGGAAGAGGAAGCCTAATGGGAACAGCATGAGCAACGGTGAACAGAGGATGACACCCTTAGAAAACGAAGAGGGGGCTGATACATATCCATACTGGTCTCAATACAAGTGCAGGCCTCCTCTTGTACCAAGGCTACTGTGAGCTGTGGCCTTGTGGTCATTCTCTAACTGGATCTGAGCTCTGGCTGAGCACCCTGAGCCTAGGCCTAGCCTAGAGTCCCTAAACCATGAGCATGGACACATATGAATAACATTGTTGACTTGCTGCTAAATACAAATATGCCCCATGGTTACGCTTGTATCCTGGATGGGAGAGTAATACAGAGGAGCTCAGGCCTTATAATCGGCACAGACGGTACCAGCTAGGACTACTCAGCAAAGTAACAACCTTACTGATCTTCCTTTTTCTCATCTGTCAAGTGAGGAAAATAAAACTTACCTACCCCTGAGGATTGTTGTAAATAAGACAAAACTTAAAGGGTGCCTGGTATAGAACTGGATCTCAACACAGTGATTCCCACCCCAAAACACATTCTTACCTTAGCAAAAGCTAGGATCTGATAACACAATGTTCTGAGGTACTGGAACCCAGGTCGGGAAACTCAGGACACCCTTGCTGGAATCATGCATGAGAGTGTGAGGAAACAGTGCAGCTTAAGGACTACTGGAGGAAGTAGGTTACAAATCCTGCTTAACTAGTAGGACACTAGTAATAGTTTGGAACATGGTACTCCAATTAAGAGTCTGGACCAAGCTTAGCTAAAAGCACAAAAATTGAGTCCTAAACTATGCTAATAATCAAACAGGAATTTACTTTTGTTTTTTGAAAAACTTAAATTTGAACTTAAAAATAAATGACACAACATGTTCATCAGTAGTCAATAATAAGGCAAGGAAGGAGTTCATACTCTATTCCTCAGAGCAGTTTTGCAGAAGCCACAAACAAAAGCTTTTGATACAGTTTATATTGTAGCTGAAGCTGGTTCTCAAAGCCTGTGTTTTTCTTATCTCCATGCTGGGTAAGAAAACTCCTTGAAATCTTTGGCAAAGTCTTTTTCAGGCCCTTCCTCTTCCTGCCAAGTTTGGTCATAGTACTACTTAAATTTTGAGGCATTGAGATTTACCATTCCCATATAATCTTTCATCTAAACACACTATCCTCAGGCCTAAATCACACCAGGGAACCCCACCAGCTCACCCACTTACACGGAATGTTATGCTCATTCAGTCTGATATGTAAAGTTGCAGGAAAAAAGGCCAAAGATAGAATACTTAAAGTTGTAAAAATATATATTTTTCTTTTTTTTTTCATATTGCATGGCTTTTATTTATTTTTTATTTCAGTATATTACAGGGGTACAGACGTTTTGGTTACATAAATTGCTTTTGTACCATTTGAGTCAAGGTTATAAGTGTGCCCATCCCCCAGATAGTGTGCCTCATTGTACCCATTAGGTGTGAATTTACCCATCCCCTCCTCCCAAAAATATATATTTTTCTTTCCTTCCTTCAAGTAAAAAATACTTTGGTATGTGAGGAGAAGGAAGGAAGGGAGGGAGGAAAGAAATGGAGGAAGGAAAGGAAAGATAAAGAAAGAAAGAAAGAAAGAAAAAATTTTTTACCCCTTCAACAGAAGTTCTGCCTTCCAAACAACATATTTATAAGCATATATTTCCCACTTTCTTTTTATATACTTCTTTTCTGGTAGGTTCACATAAGCATGAATAACTACTCAGGAAACTGAACATAAATGCCAAAGTCTCCCTGTAGATCCTTCCTTTCTTCTACTGGGTAAACTGCTCCCATTCCCCTGACATGCTCCCAAAGTAAAAAAGTTGTCCAGGGCTAAGTAACTGGCATAGCTATTCCAACGCAAGCTCTTCCCAAGAGTCCATGGTTTGATTTTTCAAAATTGCTGCTGAAGGGGTGTCCCTAGAATGATTCCAACTTGATTTGGGATTATGGCTATCATACAAATCCAACCTTTTTGTAACTTATAGAAAATCAACAATAAATGGCCAATGAGATAGCCAACTCACAAACTCCAACAACAACTGGTTTCAACATTCAATTACAACAGGGCAGAAGACGTGATGCTGAAGAACAGAGAGCACCCCTGAGGGCCCTTAGGTTAAGAACTGCATTCGACACAGAGGGAGTCTCTGATAATTCATGAAATGCATTCTGAAGTCATCTAGAATGGAGGCTGCAATCTGCTGTGCTTGGGGGTTTGCCTCACTGTGCTCCTGGATATCACACAGAAGCTGCAATCCTTCTTCTTCGACTAACATTTTGCAGTATTTGCTGGCTGAAAGAAAATCAAGCAAAGATACTCCATGGACAACTGACATTTCAGATATTCCCAAGTTACCACATTCACTGTTCTGAAGAAAGAATATAAAGATTTAAGCCCTTTGGCCCAAGAATTAACAGATAAAATGAGTCAATTCTAAAGAAATATATCAAAACTTAAATAATGCCTGGCTTGTATGGTGAGATAAGAGATGATCATTTTAGTATGTTTACTTCCAGACAACTCTATGCTTCGAACATCTTTCATCCTACCTAAAAAGATGCAAACTTCTTTTATTACAAAGATAATACACATTTCAAGTTCAGGCAATATGTTGGACTAAATAACCTGAAAACACCAGATATTGGATACAATATAATTTATAAATATCTTAATGCATAATTGAATGTACAAGGTAAAGAAATTTTTCCAGGATCCAGAAACAAAGGGCACTTAAGCTCATGTAAGCTAACCTGTGGCTATCCTGGGGCAGAAGGGGACCATTAGTCTTAGTAATCTAGGAATTTAGATTTTAACTTGGAAAGTTGGAAGGAAAATCAGTGCATAAAGCTGGACCCTCAAAGGGCTAGACAAGAGAAGGGATACGACAATGAAGCACCCTGTCTCAGCCTGGGCTCTAGGGGTTCACAGGAGTAGAAGAAGAGAATTCTTTCCTAGGAATTTATAACCATAGTCCCAAGTAGATCACAGGGTTTGAATTTACACTACCTGAATGTTGCTGAGAAATTAATATAAAAATTAGCTCAAGCCTAGGAAAACCTCTGGAGCACTTCACAGAAACAAATATAAAACTGTGCTGGAGGAACACATCAATGCACTCTAAAACGGACTCTCACAGAAAAACCAGCCCTGCTAAATGTTACCTCATAATCCAAAAGAATAGCTAGATTAGAATAACCACCCCCCCAACATACATACACAGTAAGATCAGATAAAGACCATAAAATAATTACTTTTATAGAATAAAAACCAGGAAGACTTGAAAAAGAAGCAAATAAAAATTATGTACATTTAAAAATGTGTCAGTGAAATTAAAGGTTTAATCAGTCCAAGAGCAGATTCAGACACAGCTAAAGAGAGAAATAATGAACTCGAAAGCATATCCAAGATGATTACCCAGAAAGTAGCACGAAGGAACAAAACATGTGCTATGGTGTGAGTGTGTCCCCCAAAAGTTCACATGTTGGAAATTAATTCCTCAATGTGGCAGTGTTGGGAGATGGGGCCTAGTGGGAAGAATTTGGGTCATGCAGGCTCAGCCCTCGTAAAGAATAATGTAGCTCTCTCAGGACTGTGTTAGCTCTCCCAAGAGTGGGCCTGCTCTTCTGCTTTCCTGCCATGCTATGAAGCAGCACAAGGCCCTCACTAGATGCAGCCACCCAACGGTGGACCTTCTAGCTTCCAGAACTGTGAGCTAAATAAACCTCTTTCCTTTACAAATTCGCCAGTGTCAGGTATTCTGTTACAGCACAGAAAATGGACTAAGACCATAATAGCATGTAAACTATTAAAAGGAAAAAATAAAAGTTCCAAGATGTGGAAGATAGAATGAGACAGATGTGGAAGACAGAATGAACTTCTACAGGCATATATTAATATTAATATATATATGAAAAAAAGAACAGAGAAAATGGGGGAAGGGTAATATTTCAAAAGAACATGGCTAAGAATTTTCATTATCTTGGAAAGACACGAATTCTTAAATTTGGGAAACAGAAGTCTAAAGCATAATAAATAAAAATAAATCTACAGATAAAAATGTAGCAAAACTGCAGATTAGCAAAAAATAAGAGACCATAAAGGAACCCCCCCCCAAAAGAAAAATTACATATCAAGGAATGATAATTAGGCTGACAGCAGACCACAAGAGCAACAACAGAAAATGGAAATACTTTTTCTCCCAAATGCTGAAAGAAAATAATTGTCATTCTAGAATTCTATACCCATCTAATACTATTATTTAAAAGTAAGAATTTCGGGAGGAAGGTGACAAATAGATTTTTGTCACTAACAGACCATCAAAACCTGAACCAAGAAAAGGAGTGGGGTAAATGAAGCAATGGTGAGCAAAGAAAATGATAAACATTTAAGAAAATTGAAATAAGCATTGACTGTATAAAATAATAACAGCTAAACTACCTTTAAGGATATGAAAACAAGGTGGAACTAAAATATATTGATTAGCCATTTCTTGGATGGAAATACTTATTTGTCATAGAGATGGGAATTCCCTTTAAGTTGGTTTATAAATTTAACATGATGCTGATAAAAATACTAAAAGGATTGCTTTGGAGGAAGAACTTGAAAAGGTAAGTCTATGGTTGATATGAAAAAACAAGAAATAGCCAACATAAATGAGAGTAAGTAGTGTATTAATCTTTCCAGATACTACAGTATACTATAAAACATCAACTGTTAAAACAGTGTGGAGTTAGCACATGGAAAGGTGAAACAGATAATCCAAAAATAGACTAGAAAAATCAAGAAGAGGGTAGCCTGCTTATCAAGAAAGGAAAAGTCCACAGGAAAAATATGGACTATTTAGTAAAAGATGATATTGGGATGAAGTATTATAGAAATCTAGAAAAAATTAAGTTATATCCATACCTCAGGCCATATATCAAGAAAAGTTTCAAATACATCAAAGACTAACGTAAAAAACAAAACCACACTAGAGCATGAGACATCTCTTATAATTTAAGTGTAAACATGACCCAAAATCCAAAGGCCATATAATAAAAGATCGACTTGTAAACATAACGAACAAAATCAGACAATAAACTGGGAAAAAATATTTACCACGCATATCACAAACACCTAATATATAAAGAGTTCCTTCAAATCAAAAAGAAAGACAAAATAGACCAAAAGTGCAATAAGGGTATCAACAGACAATTCACAGAAAAGGAAATGACTCATAAGAATCATAAAGACTCTTCAATAAGAAAAGATGGTTACCTTACTTAAAAGAAATGTCAACTGAGACTATCACTTTCACTTTAGATTGGCAAAGATCAGAAAGTTCAATAAATGTTGTTTTTGCAAGAATGTAGGGAAACTGGCAAGTTCTCATACATTGCTAATGGGAATGCAAATAAACAAACAACTTTTTGGAGGGCAATTTAGCAATACCTGTCAAAATTACAATTGTTTTTAAAAACCCTTTGAGGGAACACATATTCAAAGCAACTTGAATCTATGTTTCCCAGGTTGTAGTCCTCAAATTTGGCCCAAATAAAGTCTCTATTTATTAAAAAACAAAACCAAACAATAAAAAAAATACCCTTTGACTCAGCAATTCCAAGGATTCTGCAGATTAACTCATACACTTGCAAAATGAAGCACAGTTATTTTATTTAACAAATGCTAGTACTATGAGCCAAGCACTATTCTAAATGCTTTACAAGTATTAACCCACTTAATTCTCATAACCATCATATGAGGTAGGTACTATTATCCCCATTTTATAGATGAAACTGAAGCACAGAAGGGCTGAGTAACTTGCCCAAGTTGACACAGTTAGTAAATGGCAGAAACCAGGAATACAGCACAGGTAGTCTAGATCCAGTATCTGTCCCCTAAATCACAATACTATTGCACATGTGCATCAGTCTCTTTCTATTTTTATATATGTTATTATTTATTGAAGTAGTGTTTGTAATAAGAAAAGACTGGAAACAATGTCCATCCAAAGGAGACTGGTTAAATAAATTATTACATCCATACAGTGAAGACATACTGAGTGGTCTTATTAATAGTGCTGACTCTGGAGTCAGATCACTAGGTTAGAACCTTGGCTCTCACAGTTGCTAGCTGTTTTGAACTTGGGCAAGTTACCTAACTTCTCAGTGCCTCAGTTTTCTCATCTATGATATATGATGATAATAATAATGCTGCTACTAGTTGTTGTGAAGACTAAATGAGTTATGCATAAAGAGCTTACAACACTGCCTGGCACATAGTAAGTACTCAACTAAATTCTAGCTGTTGTTATGGTTACTCCTGTTGTAACTGAATATACTGGAGTCTGTTTCAAGGCCATTCTGATCCACTAATCTGCCTATCTGTTCATATGTCAGCACCATTCATAGCACGTTTTTACAATGTTAGGAGAACTGTTAGGGCAAGCTCCTAAAAATGATTTTTCTTTGTTAGTTCTTGCCTATTTATTCTGCCAGATGAACTTTGGAATAATTTTCAGATCCCCCATCTCTTACCCATTCACTTGAATTGTATTATACAATTGACATCTGTATCTTAGTAAGTCTTTCCATCTTGGAACATGGAATGTTTCATAATTATTTCAGGCTTTTAAATTATCTCATACTTTTTTGCATATTGGTCTCATTACTTGTTAAAGCCATTTTTAGAAATTTTATGTTTTTGTTGATAGTGTGAATGGTATCTTTTTCCTTAATTACATTGTCTGATTTTTTGCTGGTATTAGAAAACTATTGGTTTTTATACATTCACTTCATAACTAGTCAATATGCTAAACTTTTAATTCTAAAAGTTGTCTCAGGTTTTCTAATATAAAATCATAGCCTATATCTCTTTTATAATAAAATCAAAGTTTTTACAATAATCCTGAGCAAAAGATATACACCAAAAATTCTCCAAGGGAGATTTTAAACAGTAAAACATGCAAAAATATTTAATCTGTCTGGGAAATAACCCGATTCTTGGTCTCCCATATCCCACAGACCATTACAAAGAGGCAGATCTATGTATTACTACAGGAAGAGTGTTAGTGATAAACTGTTGAGTGAAAAGAGCAGGCTGTAGGACAACATGCACAGAAATGAACCCATTTTGTTTAAAAATACCATATTTCATATATATAGCATAAACTAAATACAGCATGGATATAGAAAAGTATCTGGAAGGATAGTCATCAAATTATTAACAGTGCTTGCCTGTGGAGAACAGGAATGGGAGCAAAACTTTCACTGTCTATACTGCTTGATATCCACCCCAAATATATTACCTAATTCTGTAGCACTTTTTAACTAAAAAAACTTTTCAGTTTCTTTTTAAAAAGAGCTAAATTCAGAAAACACAGGCAAACAATTTTTTGAAAATCCATCTTGAATGTGTTCCTTACACAGAAAAATAGCTAGAAAACTATTATGTTTTGAATACATGTTGAATACATACGGTTTTTACTGCAGACATGATACATAGCCCATAGTGCCCAGAGCTGAACCTCTGGTTGAGAGAAGTTGCCAAGGAGCGGGAAAAATGCCTTGAAAGATCTAAAAAAGTACAAAGATGTTATTTCAGAACTCAGGCTAATGTTCAGGGATATACTAATAATTTTCAACATTTTCCCAGAGTGTTTGAGGAAAGGGTTTAAAATAAAAGGCAAACACAAAAGAACAAAGCAAATGGAGAAATGATAACAGATTTAATAGATCTCACTGAGACACATGTATTACTAAGTGTGCAAAGGGAGTTACCACTTAAGAAACTGCATTCTGTGTTAGACATTATACATTCAACATCTCATTTCATCCTCAGTCTTATACACTGTCAGCCTCATTTTACAGATGAGGAAAACTGAGCCTCACAGATTTTCTAGAAATGATTTTCCCAGTATCACAGACAAATAGGATCTGAACACAAGGCTAATTGACTCTAATACTTTATCACTGAGTACACTGAGGACAAGCTTTAAGAAATGCACATCATCATGAAATTACCTGTAGGTCACCAATGCTGTCATCTTACAACTTGAACTTGGCCAATTCTGGATGGTTGCATGCTATACCAAAAAAAAAAGGTAGAGGAAGCAGGATTCTAATTGTATTCCATCATTTTACAAAGGTCATAATAGACGATTTCATGCTATTTATAACTATTAATACATATATTTTATTTTATTTTTTATCTTTTTTTTCCCAGCTCAATGAAGCAAAATACATATATTTTAAAACAAAAATTTTCAAAATGAGAATAAACAAATTTAGATATACCTACTTGGCAAAATATCAATTAGATAACCACTATAT
The DNA here is from genome assembly GCA_023783475.1 of Daubentonia madagascariensis. Taxonomy (NCBI): domain Eukaryota; kingdom Metazoa; phylum Chordata; class Mammalia; order Primates; family Daubentoniidae; genus Daubentonia; species Daubentonia madagascariensis. Next base: position 6,170,608 of record JAKFHU010001129.1, read on the forward strand.
ATGCAGAATATATGAACCAAGTCATGTGGGGAAAAATGCAATAAAAAGGGGCATCTGTTTAAAGACAGTGGGCTAAGCACGCATTTACCTCTATTCTTTCCTAAATCCCATTAATATTAATAGTAAAAATGGCTTAAAATAAAAGGTAACACAAGAGTACAAAGCAGATGGAGAAATGGTAACTGATTTAACAGATAGAGCACTGGGAAAGGTTAAAAACAAACCAATTAGAACAGAACCCCTAAGAGACTTAAAAATTTGACACCCAAGGTACTTCCCCAAGTGAAATCAGAGGTGGTGTCGAAAATAGGGTTTGTTAAAAGAACCAAGGGATTAAGACTTCCAGATCTCCTCTCCCACCTCTAATAAAAATGGACGAGGCAACCCCATGAACAATTAATGGTGGGAACACCATGCTAAAAACAGGGGATTGAAGTGAAAATCTAAATAATAAAATTTGAGACTTCCCTGAACCAAACTCTCTTCCTTTACTGAGCTTTCAGACTGCTTGCAACCAAGCTTATAGTTTCATGAAAGAGAGTAGAAGATTCTTCTCCAGGTAAGTTCCAACCAGTTCAGAACAAAAGATCTAAAGACACTGACATCAAAGAACACCTAGTCCAGATCACTCCATAGTGAAGCCCACAGTTGAAAAGTTTCCAAATAGTCCCATTCTTAGATATTAATGGACAGCTGAGGATCACTATACACTTTAAGAAAATCTCTCACATAAAGGAACAAAACAAATAGGGGAAAAAAGCAATTTGTAGAAAATAGAATTTGGAGGAAGAGGAAAATTTTTAATTAAATTAATTAACTATCATTAATACCTCTGAAGAGAGAAAAGAAAATAGATACAGCAACCATGAACTAGGAATAGGATATTGTATTTTTAAAAAATCACTCAGAGAACTATTAATAAAAGGGAGTTCTTGGAAACATAACAGGAGAAATGCAAAATTCAAGAGAAGTAGAAGTTGAAAAAGATCAAGAAGGAAAATAGGGAGACAGCTATGAAAAAATGAGCCTGGTAAGGCCAACATCCCAAATGAGAGAAGAAATAAAAGGGGGTGGGGGCGTTGGTGGAAAAAAAAAATTAGTAAGTTTCCCAGAACTGAGGGAAACAAGCTTCCCGTGTGGTAAGTACTCAATACAACATATGAAAATAAACCCACATCAAGGGAGGGACATCACTGTGATTTCTGAACACTGAGGACAAAGATCTTAAAAATAAAAAAAGTTTTTAAAACTGCACAGGAGTTCTCAACAGTGACACTGAGAAGTAAAAAACAACAGAGTGGGCCAGGCACAGTGGCTCATGCCTGTAATCCTAACATTTTGGGAGGCCAACTCAAGAGGATCACTTGAGGCCAGGAGTCCAAGACTAGCCTGAGAAACACAGCTAGACACCACCTCCCACCCACACACACCCCTGCCCCCATCTCCACAAAAAAATAGAAAAATAAGCCAGGAGTCGTGGCACATGCCTGTAGTCCCAGCTACTCAGGAAGCTGAGGCCTGGAGGATCGCTTAAGCCCAGGAGTTCAAGACCAGCCTATGGAACGTAGTGAGACAAATCTCTGCAAAAAATAAGAAAAATTAGCCAGGTATGGTGGCGTGTACCTGTAGTCCCAGCTACTGGACTGGAAATAAAGGCCTTTTCAAACAGATACGGTCTCACTGTCATGTGTCTCTTCTTAGGAAGCTCCTGGAGGATATAATCCAACAAATGAGGGAATAAACCAAGAAACAGGAAGGCGTGAAATCCAGGAAACAGGGAATCCAACAAAAGAGAGAGGCAAAGGGAATCCCCAGGATGATAGTAAAGGAACATCCTAGGGTGACAGAGGTATAGCAGACCAGATGGAAGAAACACGGAAGGCTCTGGGAAAGAAGTCTCTGAGAAGGTAAAATGGATAGAATACATTTGAATGTAATAAAAGATTTCTACCTGAAGAATATACCTGGAAAGGGTATGCACAGAGACCGTAAAAAAAAAAAAAATCATTTTCCAGAGTAAGCAAATGAACTGATAGATGATGCCTAAAACTGCAAAGTCAAGAATAGCAACGTGTTATTTAGAGACACGGAAGTAAATACCAAAAGAAATAGTTTTTTAAAAAGCTGAAAATGGGAAAGAAGATTGGAATAAGCCATATGCAACCATTTCCATCTGTAACTTTTTTTTTTTTTTTTTTTTTTAGAGATAGGGTCTTGCTCTGTCACTCAGGCTATTGTGCAGTAGCATCATCATAGTTCACCTTCACTGCAACCCCCAGCTCCTGGGCTCAAGGGATCCTCCTGCCTCAGCCTCCCAAATAGCTGGGACTATAGGCACGCACTACCACATCTAGCTAATTTTTCTTATCTTTTGTAGAGATTTGTCTATGCTGCCTAGGCTGGTCTTGAACTCCTGGGCTTAAGCAATCCTCCTACCTCAGCCTCCAAGTGTGAGACACTGTGCCTGGCCTGCATGTGTAACTTTTATAAAAGAAAAATATTAGAAGGAATGCAACAAAATGTTAACAGAGATTGGCTTTGGGAGGTGAGGTATGCGTGTTACAATTTTTTTCTGTGTTTTCCCCATTTTCTACAATGATCATGTATTTCTAAAACTCTTATGATCTGGAAAAATAAGTTTTCTGTGAGAAGGGATTACTCTGGATTTTTGTAAAGAAGAATGGTTCCTATACCAGATCTTGGAGAAGAGCACTCCTCTGAAAGTCACGGGATAGCCAAGGCTGTCTGTCCGACGTCAGGTGGGCTATGATACCTGCAGCAAAATAGCTCACTTCCATTTCCTTGCTATGGAGTAAACTGCTGATACGCTTCATCATATCTTCACTCACCAGCCTGGAAGACAGCTCTCTGACTTCTGCTACGTTGTTCTACAGGTCAGATGGAGCAGAAAACATCAGGGACAGGAAGGGAGGGGAGAATCAGGAACTGGCTCTCCTCCCTTTCCATTGCTCAATGCAGATACATTCAGAACACTTACTCCCAGCCCCCTCCATCTCAATTTAGCCTAATACCCACAATGTCACCCCTTGATGATGAGGATGATCATTAATAACAAATTGCTGAATAAGCACTTACTAAATGCCAGGCACAGTCCTTGATACGTAAAAATGTCTTTATCTGCCTTATCTCATTTAACCTTTAAAATAATCCTATAAAGAAACTTGACACTCAGCAAGACTAACTTGTCAGGTTCACACTGCTAATAACTGGTTGAACTAAAATACAAATCCAGGCCTAACTCAAACACTTCACATTACTGAGGGCCTACTAAATGTTACCTTGAAGTTTTAACAATAACATTGAAAGGCAGGTAGTATTTTATACGTTACATTGATTTTCTATGCTGTGTAACAAATTACCACAAACTTAGTGGCTTAAAACAATACGCATTTATTATCTCACAGTTTCTGAGGATAAGGAGTCTAGGCACGACTTAGCTAGATACTCTACTCTTAGATCTCACAATCAAAGTGTTGGCTGGGCCACATTCTCATCTGGAGGCTCCACTGGGGAAGAATCTACTTCCGAGCTAACTCAGACTGTTAGCAGAATTCATTTTCTGTGGCTGCAGGACAGAGTGATTCAGTTTCTTGCTGGAGGCCACCCTCAGCTCCTAGAAGCTGCCCAAAGTTCCTTGCAATGTGGGCTTCTCACTCCTCCAACCATTTACTTCGTGACAGTTTACTCCTTCAGAGCCAGTGTCTGCTAGCACACATACGTATAGTAACATAATCATGGGAGCAATTTTCTATTGTCTTTGCCATGTTCTAAATGTTAGAAGCAAGTAAAAGTTACTGCCCATACTTGAGGGGAAGGGATTACACAAAGGTGTAAATGCCAGGAGGTCGGAATCACTGGGGTTACATTAGGGTCTGTCAACACAAAGGAAAAAACAAGGTTCAAAGGGTGAAACAAACAGTCAAAGTAAACACACCAGTTAGTGTTAGTGCTAATTTCTGCTGCTTCTAAAGCAGCTTTCAGGAAAGTATAGCCTAGACACCAGTATGTTGAAAAGAGCATAGGACACTAAAAATTGAAGCAGAAATTGAAATGCCCCTGCCCCGCCCCCTGCTGTTCCCAAGACCAGCTCTCCCCCTTGTCAATAGCATGATTTCAATGTTATCAGATGTTAGCCTCAAACAAGGAGAAACAAGATGATAGCATCCTCAGCATTATTGAGAGGAGCACCTCAGTTGAGCCCCAAGTTTTTTCTTATAAACCTTCAGCATTCTGAGAGGCTCTCAAAAAAAAAAAAAAAAAAAAAGAAAAGAAAAAGTAGGCCGGGCACAGTGGCTCACGCCTGTAATCCTAGTACTCTGGGAGGCCAAGGCAGGAGGATTGCTTGAGCTCAGGAGTTTGAGACCACACTGAGCAAGAGCGAGACACCACAGAAAAATTAGCCAGGTGTAGTAGCACGCACCTGTAGGCCCAGCTACTTGGGAGGCTGAGGCAAGAGTACTGCTTGAGCCCAGGAATTGGAGGTCACAGTGAGGTATCATGGTGCCACTGCACTCTACTCGGGGCAACAGAGCAAGACTCTCTCCAAAAAACACACACACAAAAAAAAAACAAAGTGGAAGATCTTTTAGGTTTGCTACTAGGATGCTTAGCATTGTACAGGATATATGAGGCTTCAATCCAATTTTCTGGCATTATTTCCTATTGCTTTTCTCCTTCCCACCTTCTCCCAAAATTCCAACTATTCTATTTTACAGTATCCCTCAAATGATTACATTTTCTCACCTTCCCTAACCAAAAATGACCTTTATCCCCTACCTCCTTTGCCTCTTCTTTCTACTTTTCTTTACCTTCAGATTTCTAATATTAATCATTTATTCCTCCCTGTGAAGACTTTCACATTTACTGTGTTCTGAGTCCTATATAGGTAAAGTATAGGAAAAGGATAAGGCACAGTCTCTGCTTTAAAGGAGTTTATGATCTAGAACCAAAGGCTCCCAATGGACTTTGTGCCTCTCTTCTAGCACTTACCATAGTCAATCTTAGAGAGCTATTTGTACATGTCTAAACCACTTCCCCAAAGTTACAAGCATCATCGCCTTGATATATTTCATACATATGTTTGTCTCCCATTGCACAGGGCACGGCAAATTGCAGGTGCTTACAATATGTCTTCATTATTTTTTGAAAATCTTCACCTTTATCTTTAGGAAACAAAGAAATTTCTCAATTATTAAATATCGTGACTGAGAGGCAGTACAGAGGTATAAACAAAGAAATTTCTAAAGAACTGATTGCCTTGATAAAGAAGAAGTATAATAAAGTGGTTAATATCAGAGTGTCTAGAGCTAGATTGCCTGAATCTGAATTTTGATTCTGCCTCTTACTACCTAGGTGCCTGGATAAATGGCACATCTGAGCCTCAGATTCTTTATCTATGAAATGTGGATAACAGTGTGTGATATAGACATAACACAATTTTTCTTAACCCTTTAGCAATGTGACTTTGCTGCTCCTCCCATCAAGGGATGGCCATTGCCTTTAATCTGGGCTTAACCACATAACCTACACCATCCAAACAGATATGAAGTACAAAGGTGACATAAGCAGAGGCTTAAAAAGCACTGTACAGTGGGACCTACTCTCTCTTGTTGCCCTGTGACTGCCATGTGAAGAAGCCCACAGAGACACAAGGCCCAGCCAACAGCCAGCACCAACTGTCAGACAAAAGAGTCAGGCCATCTTCAACTCTCCAGCCCCACTCAAGCCACCAGATGACTGCAGCTACATGAGTGACCCCGTATGAGACCAGCAGAAGAACTGTATAGCTGAGCTGAGCAGAGCTCAAATTGCTGACCCACAAATTCAAAATAAAAATAGCTATTGTTTTAAGCCACTAAGATACAGTTTGTTCACAGCAACAGATAACAGATATATAATGGTATTTACTTTATAGGGATAATGTGAAGATTAAATGAGTTTATACATGTAAATTGCTTACAACAGTGCCTAGCATATAGTAGGTACTACCAAAATGTTAGTATTTTTAAAAAGTAGTTAAAATTGATTCAAAACAATCCACCTTACCAAAAGACCAAGTACTTTGCTTTGTATTGCTGACTCTGAAAAAGTCTGTCAAAAGAACATATAGGTTACTTTATCATGAAAAAAAGAAGTTTACATATAAATTCAATCCTGTCTTCCCACCTCCAAGACTTGCATGAAGATTGCCAATCCTTGATTTTCAACAAAGTGCTTGCAGGCAGCTGGAGACTCATCTGTAAGATTCCAAAGTGCTTTCAAAGTAAACAAGAGGGTGACATCATCTAAATTCTCAGTAGTCTTTTGTTTTACTATTGCTAGAAGTTCCTAAAAACAAAAGAGACAGGGAGTTAGTTAGATGCCCTAATGACTAATTCAATTCTAGTATAAGGAAAGTAATGTCAAAAACAGCTTGAGAATCAAACCTGGGTTCTAAACCCAAGTTCTACCACTTAATAGCTTTGTGATCTATTTTCTTTTTAAAAATAAATTACACCTACCTCTTAAGGTTTTTATGAGGATTAAATGATAAAAACAAGAACAAAAAATTAAAGTTTAATGAGCACTTAGTCCAGTTTTTGGTGCTTGATAATGAAGTTCACAATCAAATACATATCAGCTATTCCACTATTTATTTATTCAGAATGCTTAGTCAACACCTTCTATAAGTCAGATACTCAACTCAGGTAGGAGAGGCAGACCAAAAAAAAAAAAAAGGTTGGTTTTTGTCAACTAAATAAAAGAATTTTAAGGGCTTGTAAAAGCTCTGATGGAAACACCTAGAAGCCTAAGAATTTACTTTAAAAAGGGTGGGAGAAGGAAGCCTCCATACAAAGGTAATATATAAACTGAGACCAGAAGAAAAAGAGGATAAGCCAGCCAAGTAAGAAATAGGCACATACAGGAAAAGGGGTTGGTGGGTGGGAGGAAGCACATGCCAGGCAAAGTTTTGGGGCAAGAAAAAGTCTGCTGTTCTAGGCCACCGAGCAGATCAATGGGGATAGAACATAAGGCCAGTGTTATAACCACATAACCTTACATCTTGAGGAAACCATTGTCTCACTTTAGTGAATTCCAACGTACCATTTTAGATCAGAATATTTCTGGACATAAGCTAACCTACTAATTTATGATTTCTTTCAGGCATATTAGACTATCATGTGAAAGGAAAAAGACAATTTATTTTTACTTTAACCAACTAATGAAAAGATACCTAAAATATAACAGCACCAAACAAATCATAATATGTCTGTTGACCACCTCAAATATTTTGCTCAATCAGGACAGAATGTGTCAAGAGACTTCATCACAGGCCGGGTGTGGTGGCTCATGCCTGTAATCCCAGCACTTTGGGAGGCATTGGTGGGAAGATCGCTTGAGGCCAGGAGGTCGAGACCAGCCTGAGCAAGAGCAAGACCCTGTCTCTATAAAAAATGGAAAAATTAGTTGGGCACAGTGGTACACACCTGTAATCCTAGCTACTTTGTTGAAGCAGGAGGATGGCTTGAGCCCAAGGAGTTCAAGATTACAGTGAGCTATCATCATGCTACTGTACTTCACCCTAGGTGACAGAGACCCTGTTTCTTTAAGTTAAAAAAAAAAGAGAGAGAGAGAGAGACAAGAGGAGAAGAGTGACAGAGTAGTATACCCACCCAGGCAGCCAGTAGGGTGAATAAATAAATGAGAGCAAGGCAAAGGAGGGAGCAGGGGAAGCAAGGCTGATCCTGAAAGTAGTGACTGTGGCCAGGCCCATGGTCAGATGCTTTACACACTTTATCTGAATGATACTCAAAATAACTGTAAGCTATTACTACCATGACAGATACCTGTTTTAATTTCCTTGAAGAACTTTTCCTTTGCATTCACAAATTGGCTAACTGGTGCAAGAGGCCTAGCTTTCCACCTATCTTGGCTTTCTACATGCCTTCTTCACTAAGTTTAATCATTTCTAGCTTTTGATTTAAAGTGAGAGAGTCTTCCTTTCACTTGAACACTTAAAATTGTAGGGATTATTAACTGGCCTAATATCAATATTGTTGTGTCTTAGGGAATAGGGAAGCCCCAGGAGAGGAACAGAGATGGGGAATGGCTGGTAGGTGGAGCAGTCAGAACATACACAACATTTATCAATTAAGTTTGCTATCTTCTATGGGCAAAGTTTGTGGCAACAAAAAACAATTATAATAACAACATCAAAGATCACTGATTATAGATCACCATAACAGATATAATAATGAAAAAGTTTGAAATATTGCCAGAATTACCAAAATGTGGCAGAGACACCAAGTGAGCACATGCTCTTGGAAAAATGGTGCCAACAGACTTGCTCGACAAAGGGTTGCCACAAATCTTCAATTTGTAAAAAACTGCAATTATTAGTATCTATGAAGCACAATAAACGAAGCACACTAAAACTATGCATGCCTGCACCCATATAGATTCTTCCTAAAATTTCAGCCCTTTTCTTTTCTCTATATATTATATACTCTGCATTCTAAGTTTTCCCACCCAATATCAGAACTGATGACTCAAATTATTTCTCTAGCCCTGACCACTCCTCTAAGCTGCACCCCATATATCAAAACTGTCTTCTTGACATTTCAAGCATCTCAGTAACTAACACATCCAAAATCACTCTACATTATTATCCTTGATTTTTATCCCTCTTATAAACAGATATACAAATTAATAGAACAAAATAAACCTAATGGCTGGATTTTAAATACTCATAAAATTCCACTTATAACAGCAATCAAAAGGTAAAAACCTTGGAATAAATGTAAGAAATATACAATATCAACATGAAGAAAACTTCCACATACTTCTGGGGGACATGAAAGACTTGAATAAATGGAATAACATACCCTGTTCTCAGATAGGGAAAAATCAGTATCACAGGATATCAATTTTTCTACATCAGTCTATAAATTTAACACAATCCCAAATAAAATGAGATATTTTCCTTAGAAACAGACAAGCCAATTCCAGTGTCTACATAGAAAAAACAAACAGATAACAATAACTGAAAGAAACTCAAGGACAGATCTTAAATATTAAAGCATTTATAAAGTTAGTAAACAGATGGACATACAAATTAATGAAACAGGATAAAGACCAGAAATAGATGCAAATATATAGGAGAATTAAGTATGATAAAGGTGGCACTGCAAAACAGTGGAGAAAAATTATTCATTTAAGGGTGCACAGGCAAGTGGAAATACATCTAGAAGAAATGATAAAAATGGACTCCTACGGCCAGGTGCAGTGGCTTACGCCTATAATCCTAGCACTCTGGAAGGCCAAGGCAGGAAGATCGCTTGAGGTCGGGAGTTCAAGATTAGCCTGAGCAAAAGCAAGACCCTGTCTCTACAAAAAAATAGAAAAATTAGCCAGGTGTGGTGGCATGCCCCTGCAGTCCCAGCTACTTGGGAGGCTGAGGCAAGAAGATCTCTTGAGCCCAGGAGTTGGAGGTTACAGTGAGCTATGATGACACCACTGCACTCTAGCCTGGGCGAAAGAGCAAGACTCCTTCTCAAAACAAATAAACAAAAAAAAAGAACCCCTATATCTCAAAAAAATTCCAAATAAATCAAATATTTACATATTAAATAAAAAAAGAAACCACAGATTAAAAACATGAGGAATTTTTAAAACTACTTCATGAAGGAGGGAAATAGTTTACAAGTGTGCCATCAATCCCCAAGGCATAAAAGAATAGATTCAACCACATAAAAATAAAAAATTATTGTATAACAAAACATGCCATAAATGAAGTAAAAATAGACAAAATGCAAACAGGGAGAAAATACATGCATCTAATATCTTGGCCAAAGGCTCGTTTCCTTAATGTATTAAAGAAAAGTCCTAAGAAGTAGGAAAAAAACCAAACACCCAGAAGAAAATATATAAAAGGCAATGAATAGACAGTTTACAGGAAATATACATGACTCTTTAAAAAAAAGAAAAAGATGGTTTGAACATCACTAAAATAAGTACAAAATAAAACTATGTACATTTTTAATGAATAATGTTAGCATGATTATAATGTAAATAGTGATTACTGATTTATTAAAAATTGTGATATAAGTTTGCTGGGGACTGGAGATGGATGGAATTTGTAGAAATAAATGTAGAAGAGCTAAGTTCTTATTTACCATAGCAGCAAATCAACTGATAACACCTAAAACTGCTAAATCAAGAAACTGCAGTAGAAGCATCTTATATTTAGAAACGTGGAGGTAAATTCCAAAAGAAATAGCTATAAGAGTAGAAAGTTTCTTATGGAGAGCATGTTTTATAGATTTCTCATTTAGGCCTTTTAGAATGATTTGATTTTTTAGAACTATGGTCACAAATTACTTTAAAAAAAAACAAAAGTTTAAAAAGTGACAATCAGGGAGAACCCAGTCCACAATAGATACTTTGTGGGCTGCTTTTTCCCAGGCCAAAAAAAAAAAAAAAAAAAAGTGACAATCAACCTACCTTAACTGCCATGAAGAGCTCTTCTTTAAGTTGTACAGTTTGCTCAGGTGAGAGCTAGAAGCAAACAGAAAGCCTAAGTGAAATATCTGAGCTCTATAAAAACTAGGGAGACAGATATCTTGCCTTTAAGCAATCACATACCTGCAGGGCTAAAATAGAGGTGATGCTCACAGCCATTGTTTGCATCTTGGGATTTTCGTGCTTACAGAGCCATCTCATAACAAACTTGGCAGCATCAAACCTGAAAAGCAGTATTTATTTTTCTCACAATTATATAAAATTTGTGAAACTATAGATGGGGGGGAGAGAAATCACTTAGCTTTCCCCATCTAATCCTGTAATAAAGATAGTCTTAGACTTTTAAAGCCTCAGCTTTGAAAACCAAGAGCATCTGGCAAAGAGAGGAGAAGATCAGGATGGGAACAGGAGAGTGGGCAAATAAGAATGTGAGCCAAATGCACAAGATTTGGAGAAAGAAATCTAAGAAAAAAATTTTTTTATCATTTACTTTCTACTATGATGGGTCTGAAAAAGAAAGGGAATTCCCACAGAGGTAGTAATTTGTAAACTGAATTGTAGATCATGCTAAAATGCTGTAGCAAACAAATCACTTGGTTAGAAAGTGGCTTTAGCCAACAACCTTGTACCCACAAATCAGAGGCTTTGCTCATGTGAGCTTGTGCCTCATTTTTCTGTTCTTTGCATCAACTATTATAAATATTTTTGTTTTTTTGAGACAGGGTCTCACTCTGTTGCCTGGGCTAGAGTGCAGTGGTATCACTGTAGGTCACTGCAACCTCAAACTCCTGGCCTCAAACAATCCTCCTGACTCAGCCTCCCACAGTGCTAGGATTACAGGCGTGAGCCACCACACCTGCCCAACTATTATGTGTTTGTATACTCACTAATCTGGAAGATTACAAAGGCCTGAAGAGGAATCCCTCTGGTATGTCTAGGCTGATGATGAATTTTTAAAATTATTATTAAATAATAAAGTAATAATTATGTAACAAAAAGAATGACTAATATTCTTTAGAATAGCCTATACTTCTTAAACTAGGCACAAACACTGTCATAACTAATCCTCACAAGAGTCACTATTTTACAAATGAAGAAACTTATGAGCAAAGACAATGAAAGGGCTAGACCTTCAGTCCAAGTGTGTTTGATTCTCCAGAGCCTATGTTCTTACCCACTGCCCTGTAATGGAATCACTTGAGGAGATAACATTTGCAAGCAGGTATTTCTAATCACCTCTCTGTGGAAGAGCCTCAGGAGAGCCTGCTCCCCAAACACCTTATCCCAGCATTAATCAGGCCCATGTGTTCAATAATCAAAAGTCAACAATGCCCAGAGTAACACTGGTCAACACCCCAACCAGATGACCAAGTTTTATACTTGCCTGTCAAATGGAACATCCACAAGAATTCTGGAATTGGTTAAGGAGAGAAGACAATTCTTCTGTAACTTTTAGAGAATAAAGAAAAATAGTTTTGAACAAATGTCACACTCCATTCTAAATAAAGGTTCTAAACATTTGGAAGGTCCTACCAATGAACTTTTCTTATTGAGAGCTCACTAAGTACCTGGCCCTCTCCATGTTTTTCATTTATAACTATTATATAACTGATGATTGCTATTCAGGAATGAAGGCTGAGTTGAGCAGGAACTTTCAAGAGAAGGTAAAAATATGAATTTTTTGAATGAGGAAAACTACCTTCCTAACTGTATTTTTTAAAAATCAACTCCCATTTTAAGTACATGTTTGAACTAGATTTGACAAATTCATATACCTGTGCAACCACTGCCTCAATCAAGATAAAAATACTTCTACCACCCCAAAGAGTTCCACTGTGACCCCTTTTCCAGGCAATCCCGACCTTAAAAACCCCGGCCCCAGGAAATTACACTGTCATTATATATTAGTTTTTTTAAGGTTTCACATAAATGGAATCATATAGTATCTGTTCTTTTATGTTTGGCTTACTTAGCTCAGCATATGTTTTTGAGGTTCATCTATGTGGCATGTATCAGTACTTCATCCCTTTTTGTACCAAACAGTATTTCCTGGTATGACTATATCACAACTTATCTACTGACTCGTTTTTGGCCACTTGGGATGTTTCCAGTTTTGGGCAAAGTATATGAACATTCATTTGTGTACAAGTCTTTATATGGATATGAGCTTTCATTTCTCTTTGGTAAATACCTAGGAGTGGAATGGACTGGGTAGTACAGAAAGTGTTTAACTTTTAAAGAAACTACCAAAACTGTCTGTTCAAATCTTTTGACCTTTTTTATAATTGGTTTGTTTGTCCTGTATTAACAACTTGAGTTCTTCATATATTCTGAACAAAGTCCTTTATCATATATATAAAGTGAATGTTTTACCCAGTCCATGGCCTACCTTTTCATTTTCTTTCTTTTTTTTATATAGAGACAGGGTCTCGCTCTTGCCGAGGCTGGTCTCGAACTCCTGACCTCAAGCGATCCTCCTGCTTCGGCCTCCCAGAGTGCTAGGATTACAGGCATGAGCCACCGCGCCCGGCCCCTTTTCATTTTCTTAATGTTTGTGTGTGTATGTGTACGTGAGAAAAAAGCTTTTAATTTTGATGAATTTCCATTTTTTTCTTTTATGATGTATGCTTTTTGTATCCTAAGATAGTTTTGCTTACCCTGAGGTCATAAATATTTTCTCCTATGCTTTCTCATAAAATTTTTATTGTGTTAGCTTTTATATGTAAGATCTATGATTTAGCCAAACTTCATTTTCATGTATAGGATGAGGTAAAGGTCAAGATTTTTAAGCCTAAAAGGATATACTGAAGTGTTAATAGATGTTTCTGGGTAACTGGTTTATGAGAGATTTAAAAAATGTTAACGTCATTGCTTATCCATATTTCCTATTTTTTCTACAACAAATGCAAACTCCTTATCTATTCTCTTTCTCTAATAGGAGGGAAAACCAGAATTAAATAATACCTATTTTTCATATATTTGTCCTGAAATTAAAAAGCACAAACAAATATTCAATCCAAATTACCTGCTGGTAATGGGGGAAGTTTTTCAGAGCCTTGAAAAGTAGACAGGTGACCTCTGACAACAGACGAACAGGCATCCCCCTGGCCAGGCCCTGGCGTGTTAAGTTCAGAGCACAAGCACTGGCCGTGAACTGCACTGGCAAATCCAATGGATGATTCCTCATTCCTACAGCCACAAGCTGAAGATGAACTTGTTTTTAGTGGCATAGACAACATTCACATTCTTTATACTGTCTTGTGTGTTTTGGTTGGCAAAAACATTTGCTCATTGGGACAGTTACAGATTTTCCTTATTATTAGCATTTATTCTTTAGGACATCAAGATATTGCAACAATACCTTCTAATCCAAATGCAGTCACTAACTAGCTATATGACTTTGCGCAAGTCACTTGCCTTCTCTGGACCTCTGTTTCCTCATCTATGAAATTAATTTCATAATCATCTATTGTGATAGGCATTGCAGCAGATACAAACATGATTCAGATTTATTCATTAGCACAAACCCTTCTAAGAGAAATAGGGTATGTAAGCAAGTAACACTGTGAGGAATGCCAAAACATAAAATTGAAAAAAAAAAAGGCAACCTAAAAGAGGTAAAAATAAAGTGGTTTCTGATGCAGTTATCAAGGGAGTGATCACTTCTGGCAGGGAATCAAAAAGCTTCATTCAGAGAGCACATCTAGGCAGGGTCTCAAATAGGATTAGACAGAAGGAGAAGTAGGGCAAAATGGACAGGGTATACCCAAGAAAGAGAAGTATGATAAGGAAAATCACAAAGTGGACAAGAGGATGGGATGAATCCACAACAGAGGAGAAGAATTTGAAAAGTGATGAAACAAAACATTAGAAAGGTAATTCAGGCCAGGCGGGTGCCTGTAATCCCAGCACTCTGGGAGACCAAGGTGGGAGGACTGCTTGAGCTCAGGAGTTCAAGACCAGCCTGAGTAAGAGTGAGATCCCATCTCTACCAAAAATAGAAAAATAAGCTGGGTGCTGTGGAGTACACCTGCAGTCCCAGCTACTTGGGAGGCTGAGGCAGGAGGATCGCTTGAGCCCAGGAGTTGGAGTTTGAGGTTCCAGTGAGCTACAATGACACCACTGCACTCTACCAGGGGTGACAGAGTGAGAATCTGTCTGGGGGGGAAAAAAAAAAAGGTAATTTAAAGCCAGACTGTGGAAGACCTAGAACACAAATGTAAAATGAGGGCATTGTTCTAAGCTTAGACCCCACCTGCATTAACAATCAGGGACATGTTTCCTCTATCAAATAGAGACAGTCGGCTCAGAGATGAATCTACTGATACTACATAAACCATGATTTTTAGAGACCAGAGCCCCTCAACTTTGACAGCTGCATGAACTTAAGAAGCCTAGATAGAAACAGACCTGGGATATACTTCTGCTATGGAAAATGACTTTTTTTGTAAATTGCTAAACTGCTCTTTGGGTTTTATTAGATTGCCATCATCTGCAATTTAGAAATCCAGAAACCAAAAGAAATGGGATTTTCACAAAAATCACAGAATCTTAGTAATGAAAAGGACTTTTAGAACATCTAATTTAATCTCATTACAGGTGGAAAACAAAGGTGCAGATTTTTTCTTTATTCGGTATTGCTTTTAAGTTGTGAATAAATTTAATCCCCCATGCTGCAGAAACAGCCATATTTTAAATGAACTGCAAAGAATTACAAATAATAAAGATAAGGTTTCTCTTAAGACCCTTCACTTTCATGTTTCACTTAATTTTAAATAATTACAATTTTCAAATAAACACATGTATAAAAGAAAAATAAATAACTGCAACTTTCTTTCCCAAATCACTTAAATACTTTCAATTACACTTAAACTCATCCTTCCCTAAACCAAAGCTAAGTTTTGCTATCTCAATAATAGTAACTTTACTTTATTCACAAAATGCTTTAAATGGCAGATTTGGCCATCCTCAATTATTTTTATTTTGTTCTATGCTTGTTTTCTTTCAGAAAACCAGATGTTACGATTTTTAAGAGTGAACAAATATATGAATTAAAAAATGAATAAATGAGTAAGAAAAAACTTCTAGGGCAAAGTGAATTCAAGTTAATAGACTAGTAGGTCCTATTTTAGACAAAGAGTACAGTACTCCTAATTACCCCCTTACTTATACCAAATTTTAAAAATTATTTTATTTGATGTGATTCCACGTAAATCCAGATGCTCAAAGCAAGACAATTTGGCAGCTAAGCTTAATATTGTTTTCTTTTCTCTATGAGGGCACTTGACTCACTATAGAATAAGGCATATAAGTTATTGTAGTCAGTGTGTTTAGTGAACATGTTTTAATAGAACCAAGTTAAGAAGTAATAAAAACTGTCTTTCTGCAATTACCTTTAAAATAGCAGGCATGGTTACCTGCATTGAAAACGTCTCTGTGAAGAGCCTGTAGAGGGCTTCCTTCATAAAACATGACCTATTCCTGTATCGGCTAAGTGCTTCTGTAATCTGATTCATATTGGCTCCTCCAGCAACCTGAAAAACAAAGATGTTACCAATAGGTTTTGCCATTCATCTTCAAGCACACGCTTCTGGGGCCTCAAGAGTTCCAAACAATAATAACAGATGTTCAATTAAATGTTCCAGATGCTTGATAAAGTTGCTTTCATTTAATCATAATTCTAATACATAAATGCTGTCATCAACCTCATTTTTACATATGGGTCCAGAGAAGTGAACTGTGTTGCTTAATGTAACAAAGCAATTACGTGGTGGAGTCAGAATCAAAAACCATCTCCCTACAAATATATTACAGTTAAGATCCCAACTGAATGTAACATGTAAATTTTTAAACAATGATGAATGCATATAATGTTTCCTCAGTACTCATATAGGACAAATTAGACAATAAGATAGGAAAAAGGCCACAAAATTTAAAAAAAATGAAAAAGGAGTGAACTTTTTTTTAGTATTATTATTATTATTATTATTATTATTTAGTAATTCTTCCCTGCTACTAATGAATACATTCCAAGAAGTCTATATATAGACTTTGGATCTAAAGGATAATGGCAGCCTCCTGATTCTGAATCCCTCCTACTCTCACCCCTCCCTCCCATATATGTATCCTCTCCAAACCATGAAATCAACAAGGAATTTAAATAAAACTAGACATGATCCAGTTTTCAGCATTGCTGGGTAGTGAAGGAAAAGGAAAAAAATAAGGGAAGAGGTAGAATTTAGGATCCTGCAAACTGAAAACAATGCCTTCTCCACCCTACCATTACCAATAATATCATCTATTGAAGAAATCTTACTTTACCAAATTGACAGGAGAGTGCTTTAAAATTTAGGAACACTGTCAATTAAATGCCAAGAAACATAAAGATTCAAACCAATTTCATATAAACCAACCATAAGAAACCAGAAAATGCAAATCTTAGCTGAGAAAAATTCCTCCCATAAACCAACAACAAATAGGAAAATTATAACAGCACTTAAAACTGAATTAAATAGTCTCGACAAGAATTTTGGAAAATGAAAAACCACCACAAACGAAGAGGTGAAATAGGGTTTTACTAAACTCAGGAGGAAAGAAAAATATAAAACCATATCAAATATGAAGACTAAGTTACAAGGTGCTCGAGGGAAAATAGATTTGAATGAAAGAGGAAGAAGAGCAGGAAACAAGAGAAAGAAAATTTTAAAACAGAAAGAAGTAAAAAGGATTTAAGAGTGAGTGTCAAAATGGAAGACAAGGAAGATCCAACATATATAAATTGAAGTTCCTAAGGGAAAAATAAATATTTAAAACTACTATTCCAAAAAAACTTTCCAGACATAAAAAACCTGAATCTACACACTGAAAGAACCTACCAGGTACCTGGGAAACTGACCCAGATCAAGTCTGAGACATATCACAGTATAAGCACTAGAATTTAAGGATAAAGACAACAATCTTGAGGACCTTAAAATAGAAAGATCAAATAAATTACATGGGAAGAGAATTAGACTGTCACTAGACTCATCAAAAGCAAGCAACACTCAAAGCAAGGCAAGAGTGAATAAGCATTTTTTAAAAACAAGGAAATAAAGGGTAAACAAAGGGAGTTTATATCTAGCCAAACTACCTTCATATACCAAGGCTATTAAAAAAAAAGAGAGAGCCTGAATGATAAGAATTTAGGGAATACTGACAACTCCCCTTCCTGAAAAATCCACTAGAGGATAAGTTTCATACCACTAAGAGAAGAGTGGGGAAACTTTAGCAAATGGACAGATGGTGAATGTCCAATGTATTTAATTATAAAGCTAACACTAAACAAGGGGACATGGATAAAATAATACATAAACATTACATGCTTTTCATAAGACCAAAAAAAATGCTACTAAAAAAATGGGAGGAATAGGAAGACAATATGGGGGAAACAGAATAAGTTCACTGACTGTTATACACATAAGGAGTATCAAACTATAACTTATTTAAACTGACAGACCTGAGAGTAAAAGTTAGTTAGAGGATTAAAGGCATTATAAAATGGACAAATACAAACATAACCACTAGAATAAAATACCTTCTATTAATAAATGCCAAAATAAATTTAAAAATATATATATATAAAAAACAAAGACTCACAAAATAGAAGAAAAAACACTGTAAATGTAATACACACAGTAATTATAAGAAAATATGATAGAGTAGAGGCCAAATATACCAGTGATACCAAGAAATGCATATGGGATTATCTCACTTATTTACTAATGTTTTTTAATTGGCACATAATGCAAAATCTAACTCTATGTAAAATACAAGAGCACACCTAAAACAGTGATTTAAAAGAATAAAAATAAACGGGGTGGTCCTTTATTTATAAACGCGGTAGAAAGATAAAGACTAACAAACTCTTCCAGATTAAATTATAAAAAGACACAACAACTAGCTGGGCACTGGGCACTGGAACCTGTGGTTCCAGCTACTTGGGAGGTTGACGTGGTAGGATTGCTTGAGCTCAGGAGTTCAAGTGCAGCCTGGGCAACATAGCAAGATCCTGTTTCTAAAACAATTTTATGTCTGGAAATCTCGTAACAGAAAATGTAGAATTCGGCACTTAGTGAGACAAAGCAAGACCCTTAAGAATGATGACAGAAGCCCCAATGCACAAGATATAATTATGAATGTCTATGCACAAATAATATAGCAACCACCCATATGACGCAGAAACTACAGGAGCTGCAAGGAAGATAGGAGACTTTAACACACCACTCTTAGTACAAGACAGGTCAAGTGGACAATAATAAAGATATAACATCTAAACAAAACAACGTAGATCTCACAGTTATACACTGAGCATTATAATTCAATGATTATATTATAGCTTCTACTCAAGCACACATGAAACATTCACAAAAACTGATCTTATATTAGGACACAAAGAAAATCTCTAGTCACAATGCAATTTATTGCTAAATTAGGAATTTTTAATAAATTCAAAAAATATAAAGGCACTGCTGCCTGGAATTTTAGGTGTCCTCTATGAAACAACTCTTGAATGAAGGAGGAAATACAAACAAAATGTTACAGATTTTTGAAATAATGAAAATACCACACATGAGAAGCTATAGCATATTATCTAAAGCACTGATCCTATCAATTTTAATTAAATTAATTTAAGTACCTATATTGATGAAAACAGAAGAATTTTAAAGGAAATTTAAAGAAAAGAATAAAATAAATCAAAATAAAAACACAGGAAAGGTAAAAGCTGAAATTAATGACAGAACGAAGAGAAGAAAAAAATCACTAATTTAATCAGGAAAGAGGGAGAAACACAAATATAAAAATTTTTAATGACAAAGGATGAATATAAAACCCTAGATGAAACAGTTAATTTCCTATTTTTAGGAAATATAGTTTACCAAAACTCACCAGTAGAGATAGAAAGACCACAGAAGAAATAATCATGAACTAGTCCTTATGCTATGTAAATTGTTTCAGAGCATAAAAAATGAATGAAAACCAAATTTGTGTTTTATGAATCAAGTATAACACTGATAACTAAATGTGACAAGGAGAGCACAAAAAAGAAAACTAGTCCAACATTACTATGACTATCACTGTAAAAATACTAAATAAACTCTTGGTGAACAGACACATCACATGAAGAAAATAACACATGACCAAGTGGGGTTTATGCCAACAATACAAAAATGAGTCAATATTAGGAAATCAATTAATTCACCATACTAATAGGTCTAAGAAGAAAAAAATCATTTGAGTATCAACATAGATGCTAAAAAAGACTTTAATAAAATGCAACTGCCATTCCTACTAAAAACTCCTGAGATGACAGAAATGGATACTTCTTTAAAGTAATAAAATATATACAGTATACCTTAATCCTAAAGTCAGCATCTTATTTAATGGGGAAACAGCTTAAATGCATACACACAGCAATAGCTAGTCTCCCTAAATAGCCAACAATTCCTCCCTCTTCCCGTATACCAGGTCACTTCTCACATCAAGAGGTAGAACTTTATTTCCCCTCCTCTTGATTATGGACAGGCTTTGTGACTGGCTTGAACCAACATGATGTAACAGAAGTGACATTCTGGGATCTCTGAGACCAGGCCTTAAGAGTAGCAGCTTCCACATCCTGTCTCTTGAAGCCCTGGGCTAACACGTAAGACCAGTTTTGCCCTGTTGGAGAAAGAGAGACCACGTGAAGAGGCCCTGCAGGATGAGACATTAAGGGCCAAAAGGCACAGAGAGGAATACTGAGGTGCTAGTCATGTAAGCAAAGAAGCCTTCTTGGAATTTCCAGCTACTGCCACCATATAACCACAAGTATGAGAGATCTCTAATGAGACCTGCAGAAAAATTGCTAGGTGAGCCCCAGCCAAGCCACAGAATCATAAGAAGTTAATAAAATGGTTCTTGCTTTATGATGTTACATTTTACGATGGTTTCTTACACAGCACTTGATAACCAAAACACCCAATAAGCTCAGAAAGGACACAAGAATGCCTAATTTCCACCAAAATTGAATACTAGAAGTATAACCTAAAGCAAGTGGACAAGAGAAAAAAATTAGAGGCATAAGAATTAGAAAAGAAGAAATGAAATTATCTCTATTTGCACTTGACATAATGTATACTTGGAAAACTAGAGCATCAATGATAAAATTAATTCAAACAATAAAAGAACCAGTAAGAAAGCGGGATAAAAATATTTGCAAAAAACAATAACCCTCATACACAAAGAATAATCAGTTTGAAATTCTAATGTTAAAGAAAACCCAATTTACAACAGCAACAAAAATGATAGCATACTTAGGAACATACTTATGGAGATATGTTCCAAATACCTATCAGGGAAACCATAAAATATACTTAAAGACAAAAAAATTAGACTAGAACAAATATAAAAACAGTTCTTGTTCAATACACCTGATGGAAAATGATGAATTGGGAGAAAATATTTACAATCTATATCCAGAAAAAAGGCCAAAGATTTGAAAAGAACTTTTACTAAAGAAGGTATACAGATAGCAAATGAGCATTTGAAAGAATACCATCAAGATACTGGTTCTCTAAGCATTAGTTAAGTGAAATAAGCCAAGCACAGAAAGACAAATCTCACATGTTCTCACTCATATGTGGGAGCTAAATATTAAAACATTTGAATATCATGGAAACAGCAGAATGATGGTAACCAGGGGCTGGGAAGGGTCGAGGGGAGATGGGGATAAAGTAGGGACAGTTAATGGGTACAAAGATATAGTTAAAACAGAATAAACAATATTTGATAGCACAACAAAGTGACTATAGTCAACAGTAAGTCATGGTATACTTTAAAGCACAGAGTGGAACTGGAATGTTCCTAACACAAAGAAATGATAAATGCCTGATAATGGATATTCATACTCCAATTACCCTGATTTGATTAATATACATTACATTCCTGTACCAAAACATCACATGTACCCTACAAATATATACAACTATTGTTCTCATAATTAGAAATAAAAAATTTTAAGATATATTGGTTCTCCATAATTTGCAATACCAATAAAAGTTCCAAGAAAGCTACTTTTATAGAGAGAGACAAGTTGATATTAAAGACTATACAAAGAAATGAACAGTAAATATAGCTAGAAAAATATTTTAGAAGGCTATGGGCCAGGCGCAGTGGCTCACACCTATAATCTCAGTGCTTTGGGAGGCCAAGGCAGGAGGATCGCTTGAGGCCAGGAATTCAAGAGCAGCCTGGGCAATATAGCAAGACCCCTGTCTCTACAAAAAATTTAAAAAAAAAAAAATAGCCGGGCATGGTGGCATACTCCTGTAGTCCCAGCTACTGCGGAGGTTGAGCCCAGGAGTTTGAGGTTGCAGTGAGCTATGTTTGCCCACTGCACTACAGCCTGGATGACAGAGTGAGACCTTTTCTAAAAATAAATAAATAAGTGCGTACTAGCCATATATACACTACAAAGTCTCTATAATTAAAATTGTAGTACTGGCACATGAATAGAAGACCAATGGAATAGCACACAAGGTCTAAAAATAGACCTAATTACATATATATGATGTCTCAAATTACTAGAACAAAGGTATAATTTTTTAAAAAATAAATGGTGTTGGCTATCTGGATAACCTTTTAAAAATAAATGGTAAAAATCAGATCAATTCCTTATATCATATACGCTAATAAATTCCAAATGGGTCAGATATCTAGTAAAGAAATGAAACCATACAAGTATTAAAACTGGGTGATTTCTTCTTTCTAACTATAACTAAAAATCCAAATGTAGTAAAAGACTTACAAATTGGTCTTCGTAAATATAAAAATTTTATGTGGCAAAAACACCAGTAAGCACAGTTGAAAGACAAATAACAGGGAATTAAATCTTTTTTTTTTTTAAATACAGACAGGGACTCACTCTGTCCCCCAGGCTAGTCTCTAACTCCTGGCCTCTAGGGATCCTCCTGCTTCAGCCTCCCAAATTGCTAGGATTATAGGCCTGAGCCACCATGCCCAGCCCAGTCTCCTGATTTTTGAATCCCGTATTTCTCTGCATTTATTTAGATCTTTAATTTCTCACAGTCATATTTTGGTGTACAAAAATTGATACATTTTTTGTTAGACTGATTAGATTGATCTATAGATATTTCATATTTTTGTGGTATTTTAAATGTAATTACCACTTAAATTTGTTTCCAGTATTTTGTTGCTTGTTATGCTTATTTTGATCTTCTAACCAAATCAGTAATAACTTTTCCATTTCAACAATTAATCCACTATGCTCCTTAGTAATAACTGATGCTTTCGTTGTAGCACTGCCTTTCACGTGTTCCATTATTTTCACTTTACCCTTTATAATTGTTCCAATAGCGACTGAAACCTAATGCTGTCCCAACAAATTATGTCATCTGGCTTTTCTACTTTCGTTTCCACTATAATCACCTCTTTGCTGCATGCTCATTTGGACCTAGCGTGGACTTTTGCTTTGGAGACATGGTCATAAGGGTAAACACAGACTCACAAAACCAAATAAATAAGTTAAGACAAAAGTCATGCTGTATATAAGCTACCATATAAACAATGAAACTAGCTGCCAGTGTCAAGATGCCATGCCAAGGAACCACTTATGCCATGTAGGTTTGTTTACATGTATGGAAACTAGTTCCCAAGTTATTAATTTAATTATAAACTTTCTTTATGGGGAGCCTTGTAAGTATGGAACGCCACTAGGTCAGGTTGCCCGTAACCCGGGGACTGCCTATATTTATAATCTGTATTGCAAAAAATGGAAGAACATCTATACCATAAAGAAATTTCAAATATGGAAGAAAAAAAATAACTATAGAAAAATGGGCAAAAGATATGAGCAGATTAACATACACATGTACAGTAATAATGGCACTTCAAATTATGAAAAAATGTTCAACTTTACTCATAAAGAAAAATTCAAACTACTATGGGTGGTACTGGTGTAAGGACAGACATATAGACAAATGGAATAGAATTAAAAACCCAAAGATAAACCCATACAGTTAAGGTCAGGTAATTTTTTTTTTAGGAGATGGGGGCTTGCGGGAGCCAAGCCCAGTCTCTCTCCCCCACTGCAAGACCCTGTTGCAGTGGTCCAAAAAAAAAAAAAAGAAAAAAGAGACAGGGGCTTGCTATGTTGCCCGGGCTGGATTCAAACTCCTGGGCTCAAGCAATCCTCCTACCTCTGCCTCCCACATAGCTGCACCACAGGCACACGCCACTGCACTAGCTCAAAAGTCAATTAGTCTTTGACAAGTGTGCCAAAACCACTCAATGTGGGTAGAGTATCTTTTCAACAAACCATGCTGAGACAACTGGATAGCCACATGCAAAGCAATGTAGTTGGATTCCTACATCACACCATACACAAAAATTAACTCAAAATGGATCAAAAGAAACACAGGTATAAATCTTCATGACATTTGATTAGGTAAAAGTAAGATGACAATAAAAGCATAAGCAAGAAAAAAATACATAAGTTAGACTCCATTGAAATTTAAAACTTTCAGTCAAAGGACATTATCAAGGAAGTGAAAATTAAGTGAAAATTAAATGAAAATACAATCCACAGGATGGGAGAAAATTATTTGTATTATCATATATCTGATAAGGAGCTAATACCCAGAATATATAAAGACAATCTAATTATAAAACAAGCAAAGGATCTAAATAGACCTTTTCCCAAAGAAGATAAACAACTAGTCAACAAGCACATGAAAAGATGTTCAACATCATTAATCATTAGGGAAATGCAAATCCAAACCACAATGAGATACCATCTTCATCCCAATTTGGCTACAATCTAAAAATTGGACAATAACAAGTTGGCAAGGATGTGGAGAAACTGAAACCCTCATACACTGCTGGTGGGAATGTAAAATGGTACAGCCACTTTGAAAAAGTTTGGCAGTTCCTAAAGAGGTTAAATATAGAATTACCATATAATCCAGCAATTTTACTCCTAGGTACATACCTAAGAGAACTGAAAACCTATGTTCAGACAAGAACTCATACACAAATCTTCATAACAGCATTATTCATAATAGCCAAAAAGCACAAACCCAAATGTCTATGAGATGATGGATAAACAAAATGTGGTATATCCACAGAATAGAATATTATTCAGCCATAAAAAGGAATGAAGCACAGTTATATGCTGTAAGATAGATTAAATGAACCTTGAAAACATTACACTAAGTAAAAAAAAGCCAGTCACATGGGGCCACATATTGTATAACTTGTTTATATGAATGTACAGAATAGGCAAATCCATAGAGATAGAAAGTAGATTAACAGCTGCCAGGGATTGAGAGGAGGGAGGAATTGGTACTAATTGCTAATAGGCATGGGGTTTCTTTGTGGAGTAATGAAAATGTTCTGGAACTAGATAGTGGTAGAACATAGTAAATATACCAAAAACCACTGAATGTACACTTTTCAATGGTGAATTTTGTGACAGGAAGTATACTGCAACAAAAAGATACTACATGAGGATATCATTTTTCACCCACAGATTGGCAAAAATTCAAAAGTTCAACAATACATTCTGTAAAAAGGTCATGGGGAAACAGGTACTATCAAACATTGCTGGTAGACATAAATGGTACAGCCTAGATGGATGTAAATTTTCCAATACAATATCTAACAAAATTATAGGTGTTTTTACCCTTTAACCAGTAATCCCACATTCACCTCCAATAATACAAAAATATATATGGACAAGGTTATTCATTGCACCACTATTTGCATCTGCAAAATAAGAAATTACCTACATGCCCAAACATGTATATTATGATATATACACATAAGAGTGCTATAAAGCTGTTAAAGAAAAAAAAAAAGAAAGAGAAAGAATGGGAATATGAACTTCAGGAAGAGACACCCACCTGGAAAAAAAAATGATGAGAAAGAACGGGAATATGGGGGCAGGCAAGGTGGCTCACAACTGTCATCCCAGCACTCTGGGAGGCCGAGGTGGGAGGATGGCTTGAGCTCAGGAGTTCAAGACCAGCCTGAGCAAGAGCGAGACCCTGTCTCTACTAAAAATAGAAAAGTTAGCCGGGGCTCATGGCATGCACCTGTAGTCCCAGCTACTTGGGAGGCTGAAGCAGGAGGATCGCTTGAGCCCGGGAGTTTGAGGTTGCAGTGACCTATGATGGTGCCACTGCACTCCAGCCTGGGCAACAGAGTAAGACCTGTCTCAAAAAAAAAAAAAAAAAAAAAGGAATGGGAATATGAGCTCACATGGAGTGATTTCCAGGATATGTTAATAAGTAAAAAAAGCAAAGTGTAAAAGACTATATATACCGTGCTGCCTTTTTATGAAAGATAAGAAGAGGAAATACGAAAACATATCTGCGTAGTGCTTTGACCATACCTTTGGTCTAGAAGGAGAAAAAAAGAACTGCAATCTCCCATTCTTTTTTGTTTCATATAGGTATAGCAATTCTGAAACTATTTTACATGTATAGGTATAGGTTTAGTAATTCTAAAACTATTTTACATGTGTTGCAGGATTAGCAAATGTGCTGATGTTGTTGGGAGCCAAAGTTCTTACTGTGGAAGAAGGGAGAGGCAAATACGGACAGGGAAGGACAAAGAAAAATGGTGTGAGGATGGACATTTGGAGGTATCCCTTTAAACTTATTTCTTATGTATTAATTTCCCAGCTCTATTTACTTTTTTTAAAGGGCCTTAGAAACAAAGATACCCCAATAGCAAATGAGCCTACCTGGTACTCAGATCTTGGTTTCCCACAAAAAGGAATAAGGGCTCCTAGAAAAAATGTCTGATTCCAGGGCTGAGGCAGGGAAGGTATAAGAAAGCCTAGAACATTTTACTGTGCCAGAAAGTAAGGAAGTACTAAAAATAAGTAAAAAATACCAAAGGAGACAGTTTGAATGGAGTTCTCATTGGCCAATCTGTGACAATTTGACTACAAAAATAATTAAGGACAATGAAGAATTATAAACCATTAAAAGCAACAGGAACCGATGAGTCCATATTGAGGACAGGGTAAGCAGATAGACGGAGAGGGCTCTTCGTTATGGTAGAATGCCAACTGATAAAGGTAGAAGGGAGTGCTGGAGTCGGGGACTTGGGGGACGGTGGCGGGGGGAACTTTACAACTATCGCAGTAAAGACTGGTTCAAGCAAGAATCATCAATGGATGCTAAATGTACATCAGAAAGTTTGAAGAGGAGCAAGATCATTTGCACAGTCTTCAAGTATCTTATATAACTTATATATTGTTTATTAGCTGCAAGAGGAAAAATACTATCCTTACAGTAGAAAAACTGGACAATACTTTGACCGTGTGACGAAAACTAACATCACTGATGAGGGATATTGTGTGCCTCTGGATGTGATACCCTGATAAGGATGTAACACTCCTTATATATTATTGCAGCCAGGAAAGAAGAACCTGAATCTGATTACAAGAAAACATCAGACAAACCAAATAGGAGGAATATTCTTCCAAAAAAGACAATTAAAAAAAAGTTGATCTATATTCTTCAAAAATATCAATGCCACAAAAGGACAGATAAAGACTAACAAACTCTTCCAGACCAAATTATAAAAAGACACAACAACTAGCTGGGCACTGTGGTATGCGCCTGTGGTACAGCAACTTGGGAGGCTGATGTGAGAGGATTGCTTGAGCTCAGGGAGTTCAAGTCCAGCCTGGGCAACATAGCAAGATCCTGTTTCTAAGACAATAAAAATAATAATTAAAAAAAATACTAATATATATAAAAGACATGACACCTGAATGCAATATGTTCCAGAACTAAAAGGAAAATATTTTATAAAGGGCATTATTGGGACAATCAACATTAGAATATATACAATAAATTATATAAAAATATCACATCAATGCCAAATTCCCTAAAATATGATAACTTACAGTGGTTATGAAGGAGAACATCCTGGTTCTTAGGAAATACAAACTCAAGTATTATGAGATAAAGGGGCACGACGTATGCAACCTACTCTCAAATGGCTCAGGAAAAAAGTGTGTGTGTCCTCATGTAGACAGAATATAAAAACGAACATGGCAAAATGTTTAAAATTAGTGACCCTCAAGTTAAAAATTATTTCAAAATAAAATTTTTAAGTACTATACATAGATTGAGTGCCTAAGAACCTACACATGATTATGAATCTAAACAATGGATATACTCTCAAATTTAAAAATTCTGGTGATCATCCAGGTGTAAGAGCTGAAAGAGAAACTAAAGAGACACATCACAGCAAGATCAACAAGACCACCTAGCTTCCGCATCAAACTCTCTCTCCTCGGCTTTCCACAGATGCCACTACAACATAATCCTCATGAGGGATTCTTGCTATACTCCATCAGTGGATGAACAAGGATTTCCTAGCAAATGAAAATGCCACATAGTTTTTATTTACTGATGATGCCCTTTCCATCCATTTTAAAGGCATTAAATCTATATTGCCCATTCTTATTTTGGGTGCTAGAAATAACATGTTATTTTTCTGTTTCAAGGTTTTCACTAACATTTTATTTTATCCATCTTTTTTTTTTTTTTTTTTTTGTGAGACAGAGTCTCACTCTGTCACCCTGGGTAGAGTGCAATGGCGTCATTACAGCTCACTGCAACCTCAAACTCCTGGGCTCAAGCGATCCTCCTGCCTCAGCCTGGAGTAACTGGGACTACAAGCGCACACCACAATGCCTGGCTAATTTTTCTATTTTTAGTAGAGATGGGGTCTCCCTCTTGCTCAGGATGGTCTCAAACTGAGCTCAAGCAATCCTCCCAGAGTGCTAGGATTACAGGCATGAGCAACCGCACCTGGCCTATTTTATCCATCTTCATTTAAGCAAATTTTTTGATCAACCCAACAAAAATACTTAGTATATTTTGCACCTGATTTGAAAGACACATATATACTTATATTAAATAAAAGATTTTCTAAAACATACCTTTTAAACTTACCATACCTTACACTCCACACTGGGCTGGATGAAGATCTTTAGAGGTTCTTAGTACTGGGAAGACTGTGGTTTCCCCTCTCCCCACAATATCTAACACTGTATATAATGCATAATTTTAAATTTCAAAATGATCTAAACTTATATACCAGATAAGTTTACTGCAACAAAACTTCTCTCATTTTCTTTTGATGTACTTGCTCTGACAGTATCTCAACACTACATGCTTCATGCCCCTAGAAAGTATTCCAGCACTTGTCCCATATTACCGTATATACACCAAGAGTTAAATGTGCTAAAATCATTTTTTCATCATTGTGGTCTTTTTATCATTATGACATTAAATGCTATTAATCTGAAACGAGCCTAACAGTATATTCCCAGTAAACAATTCCTTATTATACATATTAATCCAAAAGTTCAGTTTATATCTCTATTTCAAGGATGTAATTGATGATTTCCATCTTTGTTAGAAATGCCAGAAAATTAAAGGGCTTTAAAATACAAACAATTGCTACTTTCAGATCAAAAGAATAAAATGTGAGCACAACTAATGACTCTACAAATCGCTTTATTCCGTCCCCCTAGGAAGAATTACAGGAGGCATGATTATAAAGAAAGGGTTCTTTTAAAGCAATGGCTCTGAACTTTGGCTGCCCGTTAGAATTACCTGGGAGCTTTTAAAATTCTGATGCCCAGGCCATGTCCCAGACCAATTAAACCAGAATCTTTGAGGGACAGGACACAGCCATCAGTGTATTTTTAAGCTTCCAGAGTGACCACAATACACAACCAAGGTAAAGAATCACTGTTTTTCAAAAAAAGAAACATTCCTGACCATACATATTTAAATATATATTCAAAAGTAGCACCATAAGACTGGGCATGGTAGCTCATGCCTGTAATCCTAGCACTCTGGAAGGCCAAGGCAGGAGGATAACTTGAGGTCAGGAGTTCAAAACCAGCCTGAGCAAGAGTGAGACCCCTTCTCCACAAAAAATAGAAAAAATTAGCTGGGCGTGGTAGCGTGTGCCTGTAGTCCCAGCTACTCAGGAGGCTGAGGCAGGAAGATCACTCGAGCCCAGAGTTTGAGGTTGCAGTGAGCTATGATGAGGCCACTGCACTCTAGCCCACGTGACAGAGAGAGACCCTGTATCCAAAAAAAAAAAAGAAAAGAAAAAGGAGCACAATGAGAAGCTATAAACTTATTCTAGCAATGCTCACTTCTCTC
This sequence comes from Daubentonia madagascariensis, assembly GCA_023783475.1. Classification (NCBI taxonomy): domain Eukaryota; kingdom Metazoa; phylum Chordata; class Mammalia; order Primates; family Daubentoniidae; genus Daubentonia; species Daubentonia madagascariensis. Next base: position 6,200,370 of record JAKFHU010001129.1, read on the forward strand.
TTCTCTTTTTAAAATTGCCTTTTGTCATACTCTGGCCAAAAATAATGTTAGTCATATTGATCACCTTGCCTTATCAATTATATTCAGCTCTTAATAGAGGTAAAGAGCAAAAGTTTTAGAGTCATAAAGACTTGGGTACAGGTCTCAGCTCTACCATTTAATAGTTAGTTCCATGATTGTGGGTAAGTAGCTAAAGCTTCCTGAGTTTCCATTTCCTCATCTGTAAAATGGAGGATTAAAGGAGAAAACAATACATATGCATGGCATCTGGCACACAGGAGGTAATGTACAATAACTATCATTATCAAGTAGACTAGCAGACGTGGAGGCTGGGACTACATCTTAACATTATATTCTCACAACCTACCACACAGTAGGTAAACAATAATTGTTAATTATTAGATAAGCTAAGGACTTTTTTTTATCTTTGTAATCCTAACACCTAGTACAGATTCTGGTGTACAGCAAAAGCTTAATGTTTTGAATAAATGAAACAAAACTTATTTCAGATAAGCACAAACCCTCAAGCCTTGCTCTGTAGTAAAGAAGTCAGAATAACCAGCATCCGTAGCCAATAGTCCCACAAACCGCATCGCAGGCCGCTGCCGTATAAACAGTTCTACAGCTTCATCAGTGATGCAATTGCCCCCAGAAATATCCAGTGATACGATGTTAGGCAGGATATCCTTCTGCTGTAGCAAATGAAAAGCTAAGTCTGATTTGAGTTGCCTGTGATCAGAAATATCAAGGTGAAGCAGACATTTAAGTTCTCTAATGACTGCAAGAATTTGTGGTTTGGACATGGTCAGGCATTTCAGATAGTGCATTGTGAGAGACTTGAGTCGATCCTTGCAGGTAAGCAATGCAGAGATGTTAGTGACCAGAGTGTTGGAGATATCCAAGCTTTCCAGTCTTGGTAAGTGAGAAACATTAGCCAGGTCTTCAGTATGAAAACAAACATTGAATACACTTAAAATGCGGAGACCAGTGAGCTGACCAAAGAACAGCAGTCTTGAATCTTGAGGGATGCTTGCTGAGTCTAACAGGAGACACTGGAGGTTTTGTTGGATCCAATTATTGCTGCAGAGTCCATTTATGATGTCTGGGATTGGGAGGTCAGCATGTACTGCAGTGGCATCCAGTTCAATGAGTTTATGATGGCAGAAGGCTTTTATGAATGCAGCTGTAGAGATTTTAGCTTTTTGGATATTGACCAGCTTCAATTTCATTTGGTTGCCTTGGAAAATGCTCGCTGTTCTATCAGTCAGCTTGCCTATAAAAGAACCAGAACCAGAACCAGCTTGTAATGACAGCGAGATCTCATCCTTTCCAGGATACAATGTGGCAATGACAATGACAAATGCTGCTAAAAACAATAACATCTACACTTACCACTTACTCTATGCCAGGAATTGTTCTAAACCCTTTAAGATTATCTCATTTACCATTTGCACTAATACTATAAAAGAGACTATTGTTACTACTACTATATAGCTGAGGAAACTGAAAGCTAAAGAGGTTAAGGAACTTCCCCAAGGTCAACATACGTGGCAGAATAAGTGGAACCCAGTTTGAAACCAGAGCTCAAAGTTTTTTATCCACAGTAACCTTATCACAGAAATTAATAACAAAATAAAATAGGTAGATAAGTACAGGATACACAATATGCAAAAAACACTACTAATGATTACTTTTAACCAAATTAGCGGATGATCTTTCACAAGTCACTTCTCTGGACCTCATTTTCCTCATCTGTAAAATGAGTAGGTTGTACTAGATTTCATTTAGCAAAGATTTACTAAGGATTTTCTATATGTGAGATCCCACGTTAAGTAATGGCACACAAGGTAATTAGACACCTGTGACCACAAGGCATTCACAGTTCAAGAAGGCACAGCAGGTAAATAAATAAGTACAATAGTGTGCTATATGCAGTAGCAGTATGTGCCTGGTATTGAATTAGAACAGATGAGAGTGCTTAACTTTGGAAAAGGTTCAAAGACTGAATGTCAGTTTGCCGGGGAAGGTGAAGGGTAAAAGAATATGTCAAGGATGTGCAGGCACAGAATAGCAGATTATTCGAACAACCCTAAGCAGATCAGCACTGCTGGAAATACAGTGTGCAAGGTGAGGCATAGCTGGGGATGAGAGTAGGGAGGATGGTAAAGTCCTGTACAAAAGCTAGGAAATTCAAACTTTTACCTTTATCAGAGCTAAATCCCTGGCATGGGAAACAGCTTGGCTTTTTCTGTGAAAGAAAACCAGTGTGGCTGAAGCACAGTTGGTGAAGGGAAAACTAGCATCTGACATGTTAGAGACAAGGGCAGGAGTCAGATCCTGCAGTAGTTGACATTGTATCCTAGTACCGCAGTCCCCAACCCCAGGCAGCGGGAACAAGTACCAGTCTGTAGCCTGTTAGGAACCAGGCTGCACAGCAGGAGGTGAGCAGCAGGCAAGCCAGCGAAGCTTCATCTGTATTTAGAGATGCTCCCCATCACTGGCATCACCGCATAAGCTCCACCTCCTGTCACGAACCCTACTGTAAACTGCGCATGCGAGGGATCTAGGTTGCTCGCTGCTTATGAAAATCTGATGCCTGATGATCTGAGGTGGAGCTGAGGCGGTGATGCTAGCACTGGAGAGGGCTGCAAACACAGATTATCATTAGCAGAGAGGTTTGACTGCACAATAAATGTTTAATGCACTTGAATCATCCCAAAATCACCACCCCCCCAAGTCTGTGGAAAAACTGTCTTCCGTGAAACTGGTCCCCGGTGCCAAAAAGGTTGGGGACTGCTGTCCTAGTATAATGGAAAGCCCTTAATGAGTAACACAGGAGTGGAAAAATCAGATTAAGGTTTAAGAGGATTGCTCTCTGCTGTGTAGCAGAGCCAGGCAAGGAGCAAAAATGAAGGTGAGAAGACCACTTGGGAGGCCAATGGAGAAGTAATAGAATGGAGTCAATGTGATAGCAATTAGGAGGAAAAGAAAAGTTTTGAGTTCTACTTTCTATTCTGAAGGTAGGAAATGTTTCAACAGACCTGAGGGGAGATGGAGGAGGAATCAAAAATGAATCCTAGTAAGGATTCACTAGGTATATGGCCAACCCATTACAGAGATGAGGGAAATGGTAGGAGTGTAGTGGATACTGTCATGTGCCATCTAGATCCCCCTCAGGAATAAAGGACTTACTACTTTAGCTTCTGGGAGTGCCACCAGCTGACAGTTCTTACCTATGGAGACTGCCTAGCTGAAGAAGAGTTGCCCCAGCAAGGTTACACTCCCTTCCCACAGGGACCAACATCCAAAGATTGAAGGGGGAGTAATAAAGGGCCCAGTTCTTACACCCCAACTCAAGACAGGCCTAAGTAGTCATTCTATCTTCAGGACTCTCCACAAGATCATCTAGATTCCACACCTTTCAAATCTGTAAGACCAGAGCACAAACCTTTAAAATAGTCAGCATAAAGACAATATTTAAAACCATGGGGATGGAGGACATGGAAATGTAGGAACAGAAAAAAAGAAGGAACAAGGACCAAGTATTGAGAACAACAACATTTAAGGTCAGACAGTAGGAGGAAGAGTAATAATCATGACAAAGACTAACTGAACTTTCTAAGTATTTTGGATATATTAATTATCTAAATTGCCATAAAAGCCAGTATTAGTCTCATTCTACAGATGAGGTGAGGCATATCAAAATTAAGTAAATGGCCCAAGAAAACCTACCTAATAAACAGTCAAAAGAGTGTACAAACCCGGGTAGTCTGGCTCTAGAGCCAGAGCTCTTAACCTTTAATCTGTACTGCCTTTCAGGGGAACCTGGATAAAAAGACAAGCAGCATTCTCCAAGGTAAAAAGAAAACCAGAAGAATATGATGACTCAGCAGCCCAGAGAAGAGTGCAAGGACACCAAGGAAGCATTAGGATACATGATTCAGGAGCTTAGAATAAAGGTCTGAGCTGGGAACTCTGAAGAATCAGAGTCGAAGAGGTTAACTAAACCAAAGAAAATCACACAGCAAGTGTGCAGAGTGACAAGGGTATCCAAGACAAAACCTCAAGGAACAGAAAACACTTAAAGTACAGACAGAAAAACAGAAGGAAATTGTGGAAGAGTATTCCAAGAATACAAGAAAAAACAGAAAAATAACTTTATGCCAGAAAGGTCAAAGAGAGTAATGAACACTTAAAGTCAAACCTACAAGAACTGATAATTTAATGGATATAGGCAATGATCATCCATCTGTGGCCACCACAATCACAAAAACAAACCAACCTAACAGCTAGGCTTTATAAACTCACTGAAGGAAGGAAGCACAGGGCACCAACAAAAACAAAACCAAGCAAAAACAAACACACAAAAAAACCCTGAACCTGAATTTGATCAAGCATCTACCTCTAACATCCAGTTGACAGGAAATACAGGGATCAGAGGAACATGTCAAAATCATAGCACAATTAAACTATGGCAAAATCTAGATTGTGGAAAACTTTACAGAACAAACGACCAGTTTAACACACACACTCACACACACACACACACAGAGCTGACATTTGAACAACATGGTTTTGAACTGTACACATCCACTTATATAAGAATGTTTTTCAATAAATATATTGGAAAATCTTTGAGATTTGCAACAATTTGAAAAACTCACAGGCGAACCACACAGCCTACAAATATCGAAAAAATTAAGAAAAAGTCAGATATGTCATGAATGCATAAAATATACATAGATACTAGTCTATTTTGTCATTTACTACCATAAAATATACTCAAATCTATTATAAAAAGTTAAAATTTATCAAAATGTATACACACAAACACAGACCATACAGAGCACCATTTGCAGTTGAGAAAAATGTAAAGGAACATAAAGATGCGGTATTAAATCAAAACTGCATAAAATTAACTGTAGCGTGTACTGAGTTTCTGTAATAATTTCGTAGCCACCTCCTGTTACTATTTCAGTGAGCTCAAGTGTTGGGCGTATCCACTTACAGGTCACCTGATGTTAATCATCTCCAGGTGAGCAGTTCGTCTCTCCAGTCAAACGCGTGCTACAGTAAAATGTGCTCTCTCATGGTTCTCACATAGTTCTCATCACATTTAGTGTGTAATACCGCAAACCCTGAATAACACCCTGGGATCCAGACCCACATGAAGTGATGCTGAAGTCCTCGCAAGCAGCAGAGAAAACTCATGACATTACAAGAAAAAGCTGACTTGCTTGATATGTACCATATAGACTGAGGATGCAGCTGCAGCCCAGCATTTCAAGATAAATGAATGCAGCCTATGGACCATTTAAAAAAAAGAAAAAAAAATTCATGAAGTCGTTGCTGCAGCTGTGCCAGCAGGCATGAAAACCTTATACTTTTTGCAAAATACCTTTTTGTCTTACACTGAAAATGCAGCTTTTATGTGAGTATAGGATTGCTCTAATACCTATGGACTCTAATGATTCAAGAAAAAGTGAAGTAATTATATGACAACTTAAAGCAAAAGGAAGGTAAAAAGGATCTAAAGCTGGAGAATTTAATGCCAGTGAAGAATAGTTTGATAATTTTAGAAAGGGGTTTGGCTTAAAAAAAAGTCAAGATAACAGAAGCAGCAGCTCTGCCAATGAAGAGGGAGCAGACAAGTTCCCAGATGCCATTAAGAAAATCACTGAGAAGGGATTATCTGCCTAAAGAGGTTTTTAATTCAGACGAAAGTGCCCTATTCTGGAAAAAAAAAAGCCACAAAGGACATTTATTAGTAAGGAAGGGAAGTGAGTACCAGGATTTAAGGCAGGAAGGATAGGCTAATTCTGCTGTTTTGTGCAAATGCAGTCGGGTTTATGATCAGGACTGCCCTTGTCTATAAAGCTGCTAAACCTCAAGCCTTGAAGGGAAAAGGCTATAATCCCAGCACTTTGGGAGGCCAAGGCAAGAAGATCAATTGAGACCAGGAGTTCAAGACCAGCCTGGCAACAAAGCAAGACCCCATCTCTACAAAAAAATAAAAATAAAAATTACCCAGGTGTGGTGGCATGTGCCTATAGTCCTAGCTACTCAGGAGGCTGAGACAGAAGGATCTTTTAAGCCCAGGAGTTCAAGGCTTCAGTGAGCTATGATTGCACTACACTCCAGCCTAGGTGACAGAGCGAGATCCTGTCTTTAAAAAAAAAAAAAAAAGGAATGAATCTATCTACTGATACGATACATGCTACAACATGGGTTAACTTTAAAAACATTATGTTAAGTTCTGAACAGGAAAGGCTCAAAAAACAAAAAACAACATTATGTTAAATTAGAGAAGCCAGACACAAAAGGCCTTATTGCATGATTCCATTTATATTGAATGTTCAGAATAGGTAAATCCATAGAGATAGAACGTATATAGTTGCTTAGGGCTGGGGGTATGTGGGGAAAGGGAGGTAATACCTAATGGATATAAGGTTTCTTTCTGAGGTGATAAAAGTTTTAAGGTCCTAAAATTGATTGTGGTCATGGTTGCACAAAACTGTGACTATACCAAAATCATTGAATTGCACATTTTAAATGGGTGACTTGTGTGCTATGTGAATTATATCTCAATAAAGCTATTACCAAAAAATTTTTTTCATTAAGAAAAAAACTGTAACTAGGCAAATTAAACATTCTTTTTCTTCTTTCTCTCTTTCTTCTAGTGGGGTTCTTAAACCCCACTACGATGAGAGGTAAAGGAAATTTTTAAAGGCTCATATTCAAAATGAAAAGAATGGGAGACGGGAATACAGCAACAGCATTTTGAAAGCTAGAGAACAGATGGATTAGTGATAAATAACCTGACTTAGTTTTCCACTTTCTTCATCTACTAAGTCAATACCAGGGCCAACCTACAAGCAAGACAATTTCCACTATGAGATCTCAGAAAGACTGAAACTCAGCTTCCACACAAATGAAATGGGGATAATTTGTGAGAATCAAAACAGGAAATTGTATGTGAAAGTGCTTTTCGAGTAGTAAAGTGCTATAAGAGTAGACTACAGGCCAGATGCAGGGGCTCACACCTATAATCCTAGCACTCTGGGAGGCTGAGGCAGGGGGGTCACTTGAGCCCAGGAGTTTGAGGTTGCAGCGAGCTATGATCACGCCAATACACTCCAGCCTGGGCAACAAAGCAAGACCCTGTCTAAAAAAAAGTAATAATAAGAGTAGACTGTAGAGGAGCCTTATCATTACCTTGCCAAGTCATCACCCCAAGGAACCGATCAGCTACTTCCTGAGGGAAACTCCAATGCTCCGGAAGGCACAGTGTTCCATCAGGTCTTTCAGGACACAATTTCTCCAGGTTAGCAATCAGGGCATTCAGGCAGATGTTGACCAAAGAGTAGGGAGATGCCTCCTCCTAGCAAACAAACCCCAGACAAACTCTGTTAGGATACATCTGCAAAAATTCAACATAAAACTGATCATGCCACACATATCCTACTTGGTAAGGATATCTGAAGATACAGACTCTTTAATAATAATTTATATGTAATGAGGCTGGGCACGGTGGCTCACGCCTCTAATCCTCGCACTTGGGAGGTCAAGGTGGGAAGATCATTCGAGCTCAGGAGTTGGAGCTTGCAGTGAGCTATAATGACACCACTGCACTATACCCAGGGCGACAGAGTGTGACTCTGTCTCAAAAAAAAAAAGAAAAGAAAAGGGAATAGGTCGGGCAAGGTGGCTCACACCTGTAATCCTAGCTTCTCCAGGAGGCTGAGGCAGGTGGATTGCTTCAGCTCAGGGGTTGAGTGCAACCTCGTCTCAAGCAAAAAAACAAACAAACAAACAAACAAAAAACCAGCCGGGTGTCATGGCTTGCACCTGTAGTCCCAGCTACTCACCTGTAGTGGCAGCTACTCCGGAGGCTGAGGCAAGAGGATCACCTAAGCCCAGGAGCTGGAGGTTGCAGTGAGCTGCAATGATGCCACTGCACTTTACCCAGGGCAACAGAGCAAGGACTCTGTCTCCACAAAAAACAAACAAAAAAAAAACAATGCAACTAAAAAAAAAAGGAATAAAACAGGAAAAGGTACCTAAACACAGAAGTTTAGGGGGAAAATTTCTAAAAATAAATAAAACAGAAAAAAGCTGGAAAAAATTAAAGAAAACCATAGTGCCTGAAAGGACAATCTTAAGCAGCCAATATAAATGTATAATTGAAACTCCAAAAGAGAGGATTGGTGTACCTAACAGGTACAATGTACACTATCTGGGTGATGGGCACACTTATAACTGACTCAAGCAGTACAAAAGCAACCCATGTAACCGAAACATTTGTACCCCTGTAATATTCTGAAATAAATTAAAAAAAAAAAAGAGGGTTGGTGAAGAAAAAAATTTTAAAGAAATAATAGTCAAGAAAGACAACTCCTATACTTGGAACCTAGAAAATTGCTTTATAGTTTAATATTTTTAAAATTACAGTTAATTCACTGGGTGCAAAGAATAAAACAAATTTGATGGCTTTCTTGAAAAAAAAAAAAGGTAAAAAAAGTCCAAATTGGGTGAAGAATAAACCACAACCCAGAAGAAAAATGGATGCAGAGCAGAATAAACAAGAGAAACCACAAAAAAGAAAATACAGAAAAAAAAAAAAGGAGAAACCACATGGCAAATGTCTAAAAACCAATAATAATGAGAAAAATCTTAAAATGGGGGGACGGTGGCGGGGGGAAAACACAGTTAAAAGAAGCATGACCACTGAATTTTCATCAGAAACAAGGCAAGCCAAAAGACAATAAAATGACGTTTTCTAAGTGTTATGGAGGGAAAACTGTCAGATCCAGTGAAAATATTTTTCAAAAATGAAGATGAAATAAAGATATTCTCAGATAAAAGCAGAGAGAACTTGTTGCCAACAGATACATACACTATGAGAAACATTAACAGAGTTCTTTAAGCTGAAAAAAAAGGTACAAGATGGATATTTGGGATCTAGGAAAAAAAAAGAGTACTGGCAACAGGAACATTAAATATATAAAAATTATATAAATATAAATGGATTGTAATCAGATTGATTTCTGACAACAATGCAACAGAAGTCAATAACAAGCGGGTGTGGTGGCTCAAGCCTGTAATCCCAGCACTTTGGGAAGCTGAGGCGGGAGGATCCCTTGAAGCCAGGCAATATAGGGAGACCCCATCTCTACCAAAAAAAAACAAAACAAAAAGAGAGACATCAATAACAAGAAAGATATGTAGAATATCCCCAAATATTTGGGAACTAAGCAATATACTTCCAAATATCCCATGGGTCAAAGAAAAAATCACAATAGAACTTAGAAAATATTTTGTACAATATATCAAAATTTATGATAGTTAACCAAAGCAGTGTTAGAGGAAATGTATAGCACTAAATATTTCTATTGGAAACTAGAAGGGCATAAAATTAATAACCGAAGTTTCCACCTTACAAAGATAAAACTTACACACAAAGTAAACAGAAGAAAGGAAATTATAAAGATACAAGCAGAAATCAATAAGAGAAAACAGATGCACAATGGATATAATCAAAGCCAAAAGCTGGCTCTTTAAAAAGATTTAATACTACTACTAAATGCCTGGGTACAATGACCAAGAGGAGGAAAAAAAAAAAGAGAAAAACACAAATTACCAATACTAGGAGCAAAAGAGAGAACATCCAGAACATAAGAACATCCAAAAGAGGGACTATACAGAAACTATAAGCATTAAAAAGATAATAAAGGAATCCTATGAACAATTTTACACCAATAAATCTGATAACTCAGATGAAATGTACAAATTTCTTGAAAGACATGTTACCAAAACCAACAAACTGTCTAGTAAGTGCATACGTTTAGGAATGTTATGTCTTCTTGACCCTTTTATAAATATGAAATAAAGTATATGAATAGCCCTGTATAATTTAATTTTCACCTAGAGAAACAGATATAATAGGTAACAGAAATAATTTAAAACATTCCCCCAAAGAAACTGGTCTTGGACAGCCGCACTGGTGAGTTCTATTAAACATCTGGATAAGAAATAATACCAATACTACTATTACTAAATCCCTGGGTACAATGACCAAGAGTGTTCCCTCTTCTATTTTTTGAAAATAGAAGAGGGAACACTTCCCAATTCAATTTTTGAGGACAGCATTACCCTGACACTAAAACCAGATGATACATTTCTAGAGAGCAATATCCTTCATAAACATGTATATAAAATACTCAAAAAATATGAGCAAACAGAATGCTGCAATACATCACTAACACCACATCATGACCAAGGTGGGGTTTAGTCATGGAATAAGAAGTTAAATTCTCAATCAATGAAATTCAGAATAAAGAAAAAACATTAATTTAAAAATTAAAAATTAACAATAACAGAAAAAAGAACACTCATATGATCTTTAATATAAATGCCAAAAAAGAATTTTAACAAAACACACATTCAAGATCTTAAACTCAGCAAACTAGATAGAGAAAGAAACTTCCTTAATTTGACAAAGGGCATCTATCAAAACACCTACAGCCAACATCACACTTAAAGGAAAGATGTAGACATTACAAAAATGTGCACTCACCACTTTTCTGTAACATTGTAGAGAAGGTACTAGAAAATACCATGGGGGGGGGGCAGCCCTGGTGGCTCACTCCCATAATCGAGGGGGGAGGATTGCCTGAGGCCAGGAGTTTGAGACCAGACAGGGCAACAAAGTGAGACCCATTCTACAAAAAATGGAAAATTAGCTGGGAGGGGTGGCGAGTGGCCTGTAGTCCCAGCTACTGAGGAGGCTGAGGCAGGAGGATTGCTTGAGCCCAGGAGTTCGAGGCTGCAGTGAGCTATGATCACACCACAGCACTCCAGCCTTGGTGACAGAGCGAGACTGTCTCAAAAAAAAAAAAAAAATGTTGCAGATGACATAAATGTAAGTTAAGTGTGTGTATATATATCACACTAGAAGATGTATTCATGCATTATTTGTGTAATTAAAATAATTGATTAAAAATAAATAAAATATAGTGTTTCGATCCCAATCAGCGGCAGCAAAAAGAGTGCTGGAGACACTATGCTAACACATGCTCAAAAACACAGCTTTTCCATTAGCTACAAACAAATTTACAAGTTATATAACAGCTTTTACAAGTAAGTCCAAAACGCTACAGGCCAGATCTTCGCAGGGCACAAAAGTCTTCCAACAAGGCGTGGATATGTAAAGCACAACCTTAATCAGAATAGTGTTCCTTCTCTCCGTATTAATTTTAGGTTGAGCCATCACCACTCAACCCTTTTCAGTTGTCAGAAGGTGGCCCTTGGGGCGCTGTTAAATGTGGAGTCTGATGTCAGAAAGCCTAAAGTCAAATTCAAGTTCACCAGCAAATCAACTAAGTTTCAAGGCTCCTCCCAAATGCCCTACATCAGTGAAATGGAGACTAGCAATGTCCACAAAGGACTAGAGATTACCGGATTGCTTTAGAAAAGTGATACTTCACACACCATAGGTTAAATACACATTCTTTTGGTTTGCCTTTTGTTCTTTCTGGAGACAGAGTCTCGCTCTTTCGCCCCGGGTAAAGTGCAGTGGCGTCATCATAGCTCACAGCAACCTCAAACTCCTGGGCTCAAGCAATCCTCCTGCCTCAGCCTCCTCAGTAGCTGGGACTACAGGTGCACCAGGCTAATTTTTCTATTTTTAGTAGAGACGGGGGGGGGGGGTCTCACTCTTGCTAAGGCTGGTCTCGAACTCCTGACCTCAAGGGATCCTCCCGCCTCGGCCTCCCAGAGTGCTAGGATTACAGGAGTGAGCCACCACGCCCGGCCATTGTTTGCATTTTGCTCAGAGCTTAGTTTAACAGGCAATTCGGGAGGGGGAGGGGGCAACACGTGTAACTGAAGGAATCTCAGTCTTCGGGGTTTGTTCCCCGAGCCAGACTCAGGAGGGCCCAAGGCCTTGGGTCGCAGGAGCCGAAGGGTCACAGCCTCTGGGGAGGGAGGGGAACATCCACAACGCACGTGGGGAAACCGTCAAGGATTAGGACATTTGGGTTCATTATGACAATAATCATCAACACCGTCTGCTACGGGACAAGCCGAGCGCCCTGCCTACCCCTGCGTTCAAGCTTACACGAGCCTGCAAGAGCTGCCCTGAGGAGGGGCTCGCCCGGGTCCCGCGGGTCTCTGCTGTCGGCGCGCCGCCTCGCAGCTCTGCAAAGTCAACGCGCTCGGCCGGGAGGCTGAGGCACCCGGGGCAGAAAACTCCCCACCAGCGCCCTGGCCACTTCCCCCACGCACCTCCCCCGCGACGCCGGGGGCCTGGCAGGAGCTCAGCCCCTACGGACTTCGCCTGCGCGTCGGCCAAACTCCCCAACCAGTGCCTCGGCAGCGTCCGGGACAACTTGCCGCGCTCGCCGGCTCGGGCGTCGCCACGAGGTTCGCGTCCCGCCCCCACGCCGGTGCTCACCTGCACCACGCAGCAGCCCAGGGCATCCTTCTGAGCGTCGGGAGGGACGATGGTCCGGGGCAATAGCCCCGGGTGCAAGAAGTGAACCATGGCGACCCCCGCCGGCGGGGCGTCGAGAAGAGAGCGGGCGTCGAGCGGGGACCCGGCTCCCGCGAGAGCTGGCGACGGCTGCCGGGCAGTATCCACTACACCGAACGAGCACGCAGGGCCCGTGGCGGGCCGGGCCGCACGGCTTTTGAAACGCCCGGTGTGGAAACGCGCACGCGCCCCCGGGGGCCGGCCCGCCGCAGACCCCGCCCCCAGGGCCGGCGTTCCCAGCCCCCACCCTGCCGTCCAGTGCCCCACCCCACCAGGACCCCAACCGTCCTCCTTTCGCCGCCCCGGTCCAGAAACCAGCCTTAACCAGCCCAACTGCACACCCAACTCCTACTCACCCCTTTGAGCCCGAGGACCAGCAGCTCTATGGAGTTGGGAAATAGAATATATATTTTAAATGCTCTCATACCTTAAAATATATTTTTCAAAGACTTTGCCCCTAAAAAATCTAGCAACAACCTCTCTCATAACAGTCGTCTGTTTAAACTCCTGGCGACATTGGATAAATCGAATATAAAACGAATACAAAATATTGGCAAGTATCTAGGAAAAAAGACTACTTAGCTTTCTTGTTACCTAAAATGTACCAAGAAGACCCTTTTAACTTGCTCGAAGAAAGAAACCTGATCAATTAGTACACTTTCACTAACTTGGGAGAAAATAATGCCTTGGAAAGGGAAGTTCTTAAGAGTGTGAGCCTTGGAGTTTGAATCCTAAATTGGAATACTAGCTCGGCCATCTGTTAATTTGTGAACCTTGAGCAAGATTCTTGATTTCTCTGAAGCTCGACTTCCTCATCAGTAAAATGGGATGAGAATGCTTTATCCCACAGGATTAATGTGAAGATGAAATAAGATAATGTATGTAAAACACATCACAATGCCTGGCACGAGGCAAGTCCTTGATAAGTGGGTTGGATTCAAATGTTAAATTATTTTTAAGTACTTTGCAAAATGCTTTCCTTTCACGTTATTCTTTTATTTAATCCTCTTACTAAAAGAAAAATCCTGTACAGTAGGTGTCATTCCCATTTTACCCACAAGGAAACTGGAAAACTAAAAGGTTAAATAGACAAGTTAAATTTTTGGCCGGGTGCAGTGGCTCACGCCTGTAGTCCCAGCTGCTCTGGAGGCTGAGGCAAGGCGATCACTGGAGCCCAGGAGTTTGAAGTTGCAGTGAGCTATATCATGAGGCCACTGCACTCTAGCACTCTAGCCCAGGCGACAGAGGGAGATCCTGTCTCAAAAAAAAAAAAAAGAAAAAGAAATTTTTTATCCAGCTGATGAGTGGCCAACCTGGAAGTCAAAATTGAGTTTTCTAACTGCAAATCTACTCAATATGCTTTTTTTAAAGTGAGCTATCTCATATTTTCTCCTGTAAGACTTTCAACACCTCCTCCCACACACTCTTACCTTTCTCTTTTGCTGAGAAAATAAGATCAATCAGAAAACATCCCCAGCTCCCACCATCACTTCTGCTCACCTACCTGTATATACTTTCTGCCTTTTGTCCCCTCCACTTAGCATGACCTATTTATACTCTCATCTATGGCCAACCCCTGGACTTGTGCCCTGGTCCCATCTCCTCTTACTCACTCAGACATCATCCAGCAACGTCCTTTCTTTCCCCTGCATTATCAATTTTTCCCTCTTTCTTAGGTTATTCCCAGTAGCATTTATATAAGCTGATACTTCTCTCATAATTAAAAATAAAAAACACCTCTTTTGACCCAATTTCTTTCTTCAGGTGTTGGCCTTATCTCCTCTCCCATTGATAGGGAAACTTTTCTAAAATGTGGTCTGTACTTGCTGTCTCCAATTCTGTTTGTCTTTCACTCCTGCAACTCCACTAAACCATTCTTGTCAACTTCCAAGTTGCTAAATTCATGGGTCACCTCTCATTCCTCATCTTATTTGGCTGTTCAGTGGCATTTAATCTAGGTGATCATTTCTTCTTCCCTAAAATACTTTTTTCAGTCAGCCTCCAGGACACATGTCCTCTTCCTCCAACCCTTATCCCTTCCTCTTCTCTCTCTCTCCTCCTCCTACCTCATTGGCTGCTCCTTCTCATCCTCCTGACACCTCATTGCCCAGACCAAAATCTTCATGTACCTCGGGACTCAGTACTTATACACCTCTTCTCTATCCAGTCTCTTGGTGATTTTATCCAGTTTAATAACTTTAAAAGCAATCTACGTGCTGATGTATCCCTATTTTATATATCTAGCCTATTCCTTGCTTTGAACTGTTTATTCAACATATCCACCTAGTTATCTAGAAGGCCTCACCATGTCCAAAAATAAACTCCCAATATTCTCCCCTGGTCCATTGCAGTATATGACAACTCCTTCCTTTTAGTTGCTTATGCCAAAAACTCTGAAAGTCATTCTTAACTCCTTTTTTTTTTCTTATATCCCATATCCTGTTATGAAATCCTGTTGATTCTATTTTCAAAATATATCCAGAGACTGTCTATGTCTTACTGATTCCATTATTGCCACCCTGGTCCAATCCCTGTCATTATCCACTTGGATTTTTACAATATCCTCCTATCTGGTTTCCCAGCCTACACCTCTGCTCCATTAAAATCTATTCTCAACACAGCAGCTAGAGTGATCATTTTAAACTGATTATGTCACCCCTCTGCCTAAAACCATTCAATAGCTTCCCATCTCACACAGAATAGAACAAAAGCCTTAAGGATGGTGCTCTGCAAGATTCTACAGAATTTACTCTCCCTATGCCCTCCTTCTCCCACCTCATCTTCTGCCCGACTCTCTCCCCTTTACTTATTCTGCTCCATCCCTTTTGGACTCCTTGCTATCTTCATGGGTATCTCTCTACTTTAGCTATCCTTATGGCTGGCTCTCTTCCTTCAAATTTTTGTTCAAATGTTTCCTTATCAGTAAAGACTTCCCTGACATTGATAAATTAAAACAGCAACCCTCAACACCATCACCAACTCTGTACTTCTTGTCCCTCTTATACTGCTTTCCTGATTATTGCCATTTGTCATGCTATATATTTATTTTGGCATAGTTTCTGCCTCCTCCCACTAGGAAAAAATACAAGCCACATGAGGGCATCAATTTTGTTTTGTTGTATCCCCAGGCCTAAAACAGTGCCTAAATCTGGCCGGGCATGGTGGCTCACGCCTGTAATCCTAGCACTCTGGGAGGCCGAGGCGGGAGGATTGCTTGAGGCCAGGAGTTCAAGACCAGCCTGAGCAGGAGTGAGACCCTGTCTCTAAAAAAAAAAACAGTACCTAAATCATAGAAGGTGGTCAATAATATCTGTTTATACCCCCCCAAAACTTTTTTTTTTTAGAGACGGGATGTCCTTATGTTACCCAGGCTCGACTCCAACTCCGGAGCTCAAGCAATCCTCTCACCTCAGCCTCCTGAGTAGCTGGGACTACAGGTATGTGCCACAGCACCCAGCTTAGAATTTTTACATGTCAGTTGTACCTTAATAAAAAAAAAAATGTGTTGAAAAATCCATGAAATGGCTATGTGGAAAAAAGAATTGTAGCTGTAGAGATTGGTTTCTCCCCAAAATCAGAGATAAGGTTGCATCTATGTAGGGGAAGGCAAATTGTGTCAAACCTGTCCTCTACTCCTTCCTTCCCCAGTGTTCTGTACAGCCGCCCCCTACCTATTCTTTAGTTTTCCAATTCAATTTAACAAACATTGTCTGAAAATTTAGTCCATGTTCCTAATCTGTTTCCAGACTCATTCCTTCCAATCCTTTACCTACCTACTTACGGTGAATGCTTTACCTAAAACACAAATCTGATCACCCTTCTTCCCAATTTAGAACACTTCCAGGCTGAGCATGGTGGCTTACTCCTATAACCCCAGCACTTTGGGAGGCTGAGGCGGGAGGATCCCTTGAGACCAGGAGTTCAACACCAGCCTGGCCAGCATAGTGAGACCCTGTCTCTACAAAAATTTTTTTTTTAATTAGCCAGGTGTGGTGGCGTGCACCTGTAGTCCCAGCTACTTGGAAGGCTGAGGTGGGAGTATCACTTGAGCCCAGGAGTTTAAAGCTGCAGTGAGCTACGATTGAGCCACCGCACTAAAGCCTGGGTGATAGGGGGATACCCTGTCTCAGACAAAACAAAACAAAAACACAACACTTCCATGGCTCCCCATTGCTGAAACCCAAACTTCTTAGGATGGTTTTACTTTATTTTTAGAGATAGGATCTCACTCTGTTGTCCAGGCTGGAGTGCAGTGGCATGATCCTGAAACTCCTGGGCTGAAGCAATCCTCCTGCCTCAGCCTGCCAAGCAGCTAGGACTACAGGCCTGTGATACCACTCTCAGGTAATTTTTTAATTTTTTGTAGAGATGGGGTCTCAGGATGTTGCCCAGGCTGGTCTTGAACTCCTGGCTTCAAGTGATCCTCCTGCCTTGGCCTCCCAAAGTGCTGGGATGACAGGCGCAAGCCACTGTGCCCAGCCTTACAGTGGTTTTAGCTGGTCCTTCATGATCTGTCTCCTGTTTACCTCTCTAGCTTAAATGATTAGTATTTCCCTGTAATAACCTTTCCTTTGATCGTTATGTATAGAAATTGTTTCATTTCTAGAAATGTACTTTTGCACATTCTATTGTCCACTCTACCTCACCTTACTGAGTCCTTTCTACTAATCCTTCTGTTCTCACTTAGATGTCGCTTCTGGAAAGCCTGGACCAACATGCCCCACCCTCTTCCTGCCAACTCTGAAGAATAGGTAGGGGAAGAATAGCACATGCATGTTGGGAAGTTTAAAGAAATCAAACTCTTAGAACTAAATTAAAAAACCGTAGTCGAGATCTCTTTCAGTCAGGACTGGATTTCTTCAAGAACTTTGTAACATGTCTTAAGCTTCCTTGTCATGACGTGTAGGGAAAGATCATGGGCTTTGATGTCAGACAAACCTGGATTCAAATTCCCCTTCCACTTCTCCTTTGGGCAGTTGCTTAACCTACGAGCTTCAGTTTCCTGTTCTGGAAAATGAGATAATAAAATAACACCAAACTTGCAGAATTTCAAGTACTAAGAGTGTCTAACACCCTATGTGTTATTTTCGTCTTCTCAAATAGGATGCTTTCTAAAGGAAAAGATCACGTGTTGACTTTTAACAAGTCTTTGTCTCTTTCTGAGGATCATGCTCCTCATCTGAAAAACGGAGTAAGGTCCTGGATCAGAGAATCTCTATAATTCTCTGAATCCCTCCCTTCCTTCACCTAATGTGTTCATTAAGTTTTCTAGGAATATTTACTGATATTAGTGAATTAAAAATTCAATAGAGCTGGGCACGGTGGCTCACACCTGTACTCCTAGCACTTTGGGAGACTCAGGCGAGAGGATGGTTTGAGCCCCTGAGTTTGAGGTTGCAGTGAGCGATGACAATGCCACTGTACTCTAGCCCAGGTGACAGGGTGAGACCCTGTCTCAAGAAGAAAAAAAAAAAATTTAAATAAGATTAATCATATTAAAAAAATCAAAGACTAGCTATTAAGATTTGTTATTTACCTGTATCTATGTCTGTTAGCCTTGCTTTATTTCCCCCATTGTAGTGATCAGCATTAAAACCTTTATTGTGGAAAGGGCCTGTCTAGGGAAAGGAGAAAGGAACAGGAACCACAGAAGACTACCGAGTGGAGCAGCCTTAAACAGGAGAGGTTCAGCCCAGAGTTAAGAGGTCTCTCTGGAGGATTATTAGTGAAAGGTCACATTCTGAAGTAGTGAACTCTTGGAGAGAGAGAAGCTGTTCCTGGTAACAGAATTAGCTAGGGCAATGGTTCCCTAAGGCTGGTTCATAGACTCTTGCTGTCCTTATTTAAGTTGTCTTAGGTAGGCAGAAAATGAGTAAAATAAGGGTAAGTGATACATGTAAAACTAAATGCCAGGAGCAAAGCTGGCAGAGTCGGGAGTGCTGCTGCAGGCTGGCCTCTGGGCCTGGGGCGGGCCGGCCCCCTGGAGGCTGAGTGCATCTGCTTGTCACAGGAGGAACGTTTTCCTTGACCTTTAGGTGCTTTTATATTTGTCTCAAAAATGAAATTCTGAATGCAGGACTTGGAAAGTATCTCTGTATTATCTTCTAGAGCGGGCAGTCCTGCTTCTTTTACCCAGCCACTTTCTCTATTCTTGAAATGTGAATATCTCTTCTCTACTCATTACCTCCATGATTTGGAATGGAAAAGGCCACTCATTTTTCTTTTTGTTCGATCCCTCAGATTCAACACAGATAAGCCCTTAGGATGTAGTTATCCTGCCAACTTCTCCAGGAAGAAAGAAGCAACTGACATGGGTCTTCTGCTGTGATTTGCTTAATTATAAAGAAATTATTTTGCAAGGTGAACACTGATGTTTCATTTGAAACAGGTGCTTAAGTGGTGGTATTTGTGAATTCTTTACTTTTTGTTCTAAACAAGAAGACTAAACAAATCACAAGTAAGGATGACTTAAGGGATTTTTTTAAAAATGTCTTCCAGTTTCAGCCACTATCATGATCAGCACAGTTGAGAATGCAGCAGTAAATTCCAAATATGCGTTCTAATTTGAAATGAAAGATGCTAAAAAGTTACATATATAATCCTTCCTGTGACATAGATTTACTGAATAGGAACAGGAACTAATGTCCAATTTTGCAATTAAACCTTTGATGTGATAAAGAAGCATTAAAAAAAAAACCTGAATGCATCCCATTTAAAAGGCCATCCTTTATTCTAACACTGTCTTCCTATTTATTGGTGTTAATTATTTTTTGATTAATTAATTGAGCCCTCTTGGGAGGAAAAAATTCTTCTCTACCAACTTAGGTACAACTAGTTGGGGGCCTACGAATTAATTAACAATAGATTAACAGAAGACAAATTTATTACACAAGTGGGAGAACCCTATAGTGAGAGAACCTCCTGGAACAACTAGGAGTAAAGGTTTATATACTGTCTTAATAAGGGAGACAGGGGTGGTGCTTAAGGATTCAAAGGATGGAAGGTTCAGATAAGTCCTGTTTATATAAGTTTTTTTGAATGTCCTGGTGTCCAAGGTCAGTGTCTCCAAGACTGGAGACTCCCCAGAGAGGAAGGTTGTGGCAGCGGACTCTTGTAAAGCCCTGTTCTAGTCAGATAAGAAAAGTTCAGATACAATTTCTCTCTGCATTTTCTGCAGCTCAGATGTTTTCACGTCAAAGTAATCTCTATACCAGCTTGGTGGGTTGGTGGTCTCTTCAGCACCATATTTTTGGGAAGAAATTTTCTGCTCTGTAAAATCTTATGTGTTAATGTAGGAGCCCTTACAATAACAACAGAGGTGAGGTTGAAAATCATAAACTTGGAGAGCTGTCAGTGGGCTCAATTCTTTGAGATAGGCAAAAAGTGTATGTGGGAATGGTGCTTGAGATTGGCCTTAAGGATTAAGTTGGGTTCTTCCCCCTTTTAGCACAGTGATTAAAAGCGTAGATTTCAGAGCCTGACAGACTTGAGTCTGCTGTGTCACTCTGACACCTAATATCTTGTAACCCTGGCAGAATTATTCACTAGCTCACAATTTCCTTATACAGAAAATGAAATAGTTATCTTCTTTACAAGGTTGTTGCAAAGTTTAGCTGAGGAAATACACTTAGAAAGAGTTAGCATAGTGCTTGCCTTGATATACTCTTTGGCTACATTAGAACTTCAAGTTAGTCACTGGAATCTACTGAATCACTAGTGGTATTTGAAATTATAGAACCCTTACAATAGTTCTTGGCCCATGGTGCTAATTGATTTATCCTAAATCCTAAACTATAGTTGATCTGTTCCCATAGATCTTTAAAGGGGAAGACCCTGTAGTAACTCCACTGCTAGTAGCCACAAATAATGTGATTTACTTATAAATCAGTTTTGGAGGGCTTTTGACTATACCTTTCTCCTTGTATTCTACTGAGATTATACAAAGCAGCAAGGATTCTACAGAGTGGGGACTCCTGTGTCAACAGTGTGTAGGTTTAATCTACAAGTTGCACTATTTGCTATCTGTGTGATTTGAGGCAAATCATTTGGCCCCAGTAGGCTTCCCCTCATCTGAGAAATGGAGGATAATTATCTTCCCTCACAAGATGTTTTGAGGGTTAGATTAAACACAGTATTTTGGTTCATTATTCATAATCTTTCCAATATTGAAGGGCTTTCTTTAAGACTGAATTGATGAGACTCAGAATTAGGCAGAGAATGTGTTTGGTAATTCCTTGTTCTTCACATTCAAATATGACAACCACATGCTAGGTATGTGATTATAAATGTTTCCTTTCATAATGTGTTCTTCTTACCTCTTAGATTCACACCTCAGTCTAGGAGAGACACTCTCCAGAAGCAGTCCCTTTAAACAGTTGTCCTGCTGGAAGCACAGGAGTAAGCCATCCATCTGCAACATTTGGCCACTGGTGCCATCTCCCCAAGCCTGCTCCAGAGGAAGTCAAGAGCTTTTATGGTTACTCTGATCCTATGCCTTGCTCTTACATAGGCTGGAGCCTGTATAAAGGCTGAGTTTTGAGACTGCATTAGAATCTTAAATTATAAGAGACAAAAACGATTAATGTGAGCGCTCCTGGTTTCTACCACTTGCTCCCCCTTCTCGATTTGAGGAGTCATGCAGATAGACCAGTATATTGGACTTTTATGATGCAGATTGAGGACGAGGTGTAATGTAATGAGGTGTAATAGGAGATAGAAGTGTAATAGGGGGGAAAGAAACACTTTAGCCAAGAGGAACTAAGTTAATCAACATAATAAAAAATGTGAGTGGGGGAGGGGGAAGACTAGAGAAAGGCTTTCCTTTTTTTTTTTTTGAAGTGATCACTATATACAGCGCAGTTCAACAACTTGTCTGGTTAAGTATTAGGCCAAGGAGGCTGAGCAACATAGCAAGACCCTGCCTCTACAAAAAACAGAAAACTTAGCCAGGTGTTGTGGCACACACCTGTAGTCCCAGCTACTCCAGAGGCTGAGACGGGAGGATCGCTTGAGTTTAGGAGTTTGAGGTTACAGTGAATTATGATGACACCACTGCACTCCAACCAGGGCAACAGAGCAAGACCCTATCGCAAAAAAAAAACCAAAAAAACAAATAATTAGCTACAGGAATCTGTCCTCCTGACTATGTATGGCCCATAGTAACACCTGGTGTCTGAGAGTGAAACCCCATGGAGAAGACATCTCTGAGAGATGCACGGAAACTGGACCCTGGTGATATTTTTGAGATATAGATCCAGTTATTGTGGGAGCTAGACCTATGCCAGTACTTGTCAGTCACGTGAGCCAATGCATTTTTTTCCTTTTCTTTTTCTTTCTTTTCAGGGACACCCTACCCCCTGGCTTTGCCCAGAGCAGAGGGAGGTCCGTGACCTGGAGGGTGCGGGTAAGCCAATGCATTTCTCCTCCTCCTCCTCCTCCTCCTCCTCTTTCTCCTGATTATGCTTTTTTCTTAAGCCAGTTTTTCTTTTGTTGTCTTTGTTGCTGTTGCTTTTAGTAACTGAGTCTCACCTGATATTGAAATGAAGGGAACATCTACTTTTAATGGGTAATGGGAATCTTACCTATCTTCAGATTTTCATTTTTACAAGTTGTGCATAATAATTTCACCATATTTACAGGTTTGATATTGTATTAGTGAGGATTCTTCAGAGAAGCAGAACCAATAGGGTATGTGTGTGTGTGTGTGTGTGTGTGTGTATAGAGTTGGCTCATGTAATTATGGAGGCTGGCAAATCCAAAATCTGCAAGGTGGGGGCAGGCTGGAGACACAAGGAATTGCTAATGTTGCAGTTCAAGTAGAAGGTCGTTTGCTGGAGAATTCCTTCTTGCTCAGGGAAGCCAGTCTTTTGTTCTATTTAGATCTTCAACTGCTTGGATGAGGCCTGCCACATTATGGAGGGCAAACTACTTTACTCAAAGTCCACCAATTTAAATGTTGATCTCATCCAAAAACATCCTCACAGAAACATCCAGAATAATGTTTGACCAAATATCTGGGCACCACAGCCTAGCCAAATTAATACATAAACTTAGCCATCACAGATATATAGTAATAATATTGGCCAATCTTTTTTTAGCTCTATGTGCTGGGTATCTAGATAAACAGTTTATAAGCATCAATTCAATGAATGCTCATACAATCCTTTGAGGTAGGTGATATTTTTATTATCTTTCTACAAGTGAAGAACTAACACTAAAGGAAAGAAAGAAACTTGTCTAAGGCCATATAGTTAATAGATGGAAAAGGCAGGACATGAATCTGGTTTGTATGATTCCAAAACCCATGCTCTTAGTAAACAAACCATATCGCCACCTCAAGGCTACCAATCTATTTGCCATGCTTTGGTCATTTTTAGCACAATACTCTAGCAGTGTGGGGAAAAGGGAAACATAACTTTTTAAATTTTTTCGTTCAATGTTTATTGAGCTATAATTGCTGGGCATGTGTTAAACTCAAGAGATATCATGTTGAGTAAGACAAAGTCCTTGCCCTTGCAAGGCATGGTGGCATGTGCCTGTAGTCCCAGCTTCTTGGGAGGCTGAAGTGGGAGAATTGTTTGAGCCCAGGAGTTCCAATCAAGCCTGGGCAACATAGCAAGACCCCATCTCTACAAAAATAACAAAAATTAGATGGGCGTGGTGGCACACGCCTGTAGTCCCAGCTACTTAGGAGGCTAAGGCAGGAGGATCACTTGAGCCCAAGTGTTTGAGGCTGCAGTGCGCTATGATCAAGCCACTGCACTCCAGCCTGGGCGACACATCTCTTTAAAAAAAATCAGTAGGGAGTTTTGAGAAATAGTGTGCTGAAGCACGTATGGGGTGCTATGAGACCACATAGTAAGGGTGGGAGCCTATCATAATCTCTAAAACACAGTCCTGAATGCCATAATCCCAAATATTGAAATCTAGAAAGATCAAAATCCCTGAAGTCTAAAATCCCCCAAATCACAATCCCGAAAGATTAAAATCCCAAATGTTGAAATCCTGAAACCGAATTCTGGGGAAGGGATTAGTGCATCTTCGGTTGTTCACAGGATAGTTATGTTATTTGCATCATGTTAGGCAGAACTATCACATTATCTTTATTTGCATTTGGCAGAAAATTCAGATGAGTGGATTGGACATGCTATTCAGTGAGGACGAAAACTTCAGTTTTAAAAATTCATCATTTGTCTGCATTGGCATTCTTTCCAGCTGATGAAATTACAGGATCTTTTAATGAATTAAAGCTGAATTTGCCTGAAGAAGCCAGTGAAGTTACTGACTGGTTCAAAAATAATTATGTGCATGGTTAAGATAAGGAAACACATAACAGTGTTGCTGCTCGATCACCAGTATTGTTTCAGCCAAATTTATGGTCTGTATACAAGTGCACATAAAATGGATTTCCAAGTACCCAAAGCAACATAGAAGGATGGCACAGAAGATGGGAAAGTAGGGAATGCTCATGTGGGCATATATCGGATCACGGAATAATTTCAAAAGAGCAGCACCACATAGAAAATGAATGGGAATGTATTCTCCTAGGAGAGCCATGCCCTAAAAGAAAAAAGCCACTTCAAAATATTCTTAATGATCATGAAAGTCAGCTCTTAAGGACTGCCTCCGTGTAACTGCCCATAATCTACCCCTATAATACTTTTTTATGTTCAATTTTTTTTCTTTTTTAAATTATCAGCATTATTTTTTACAATTTGCTATGCTATGTATTTCATCTTTGCATCATTTCCAATACTGGAAGTATAAATTATGTAAACTTTTTTAGAGAGTTCTAATTCATTTTATGTAAATTTTACTCTGCAAACATGTATTATCACAAGGTTGACTGTGTGTGTAAACATTGTGTGTGAATGTAAAAATGTTGACACTACCTAAATAATGTCCTTTTTATACATCTACATTTATGCTACTATAAATATACATGTACCTGGGGTTCTTATATAATACTTTGTTTTTTGGTAATTCCCCTCACTAAATGCACTTAAACGATATACATTATACCAGTTAATTATCTCAATATTTGTGTGAATGTCAAACCAGATATTATATTACTTTCTCCAGGAAGTCTTCTTGGACTAATGGGTGTCCAGTCTGGATTAGGTATAGTCTCTATGCCTCTATAACAAGCACTATGGACTGGTGTGTAATACACTGTTAATATTTATCTATCTGTTTATTTAATATTTATTCTTCTCCACTAAACTTAAGTTCCCTGAGGGATTTATAAGTTATATAAGTTCCAACACGTAATAGTACTTAGCACAGGTATTTAAGGTAATGAATGTTCAAGGCCACCTTTGAGAAAAAAAGGAAATGGGTAAATCATGTTCCACTACTAAAAACTTCTTCTGTAGTAAAACTGGCCTTTTCAGAAAGCAAATGTCTGGAATCAAAGTAGACAAGACACATTTGACATAAAATTTATAACATTTATTTAGGGAAAAAAAAATCCCAAAACAAAAATCTGTACACACAACATTAATACTTAAGTGATGTCCTGACTTAAAATAAAGCATGATTCATGTACAGAACACTCCCATTCATCTGGCCATAGTGAGAACGGTGCCTTCAGTCCAGATAATTGAAAGTCTTTTAAATGTACATACATTATACTTTCCAATGAATTTTTCATATCCTTAAAGGAATTAAACTCTTCCATCAGAATTCAAGCAAAAGACAGATTTTCTAACACAAGTCAGTGAGAATCTGACAGTGGGAATTCTACAAAAGTCAGGGATTTTCAAAATTTTATTGTCACAGATAATCTGAGTATAAATCTTGACATAACATCCTCCCATTTTTAAAGGAAAAAAATGCTCTCAAGAATTTCCTGCTTTTACTAAAGCATCTCAGCTTTCATTAGCTAAGTATTATAGTTTCTTCCTTCTAAGCTGATTAAAATAAGCTTAAAAGAACCCAATTTGAACAGTTTTCCCCAAAATAAGTCCAAAATTAAGCACATACTATTAATAAACTAGATTTATGATTTCCTGTAAAATAATTTTTGATAAATTTGGATGTTTGAAATATTAATAGCCATTCTGTCTAGCTATAAAATTAAGCTGTGCTATCCAAAAGAGCTTTACTTCATTCAGAAAATGAGAAACAGCATTGATTTTTACACAATTTATCCAAAAAAGTAGGGAAAAGAAGAAACAGGCAGAGAAAGCTGTTTCTTGGGCTACCAGTCAGTTAACACAGAGTGTCTTAGGGTAAGATCTGGAAACCAAAGAATGCATAATTAGGAGTGTACCATGTCATGCAAATCTATGAAATACTAAATAAGATAAAGCAATGACTCATTTAAAGCACAATGAGAAAATTTTCCTATCATATTGTTATTTTTATCACTGGACAATGGTTGGTTTTGCATTATTCCTAAAGTAAACAGTTTATGAATGAACACTGAAAATTAAAAATGTGTCAATACACAGAGAATGGTAAAGACTAAACATCCATTATCCACAAAATCATTTGAAACTGCTACATGGATTTGAGAGGAAAACCAAAAGTTTACAAACCTCTCTGGAAGCTGTCTCACAGCACTATATTCTTAAGCCCTAGCAGTACAAAATCCTCAAATAAGTAACATACAGATAAAACTGGAAGAGCCCATATCAGCTGAAAGTATGATACTGCCTTATGCCTTCAGTTTAACAATACTGTTAATACCACAATAAAAGCTGTACAACAACCAATGTAAACATACCATTAGAGGGCAGGAGAGGGTGGGTTTCACTATACATAAAACAGTAAGTTTGTTTTCCCTGCTACCTCTTTTCAACCTTGGGTACTACTCTGCACATTGTTCTATGGGGGGTTAATGCATTTTAAAATAGTAAGCCAAATCTGTGGTTCATTAATGTAATTTACCCTGGTTTTGTACATAAAATGTTTTCATTAAAATGTGCTGAAAAGGGATAAGAAGATGGCTCAATGCTATCTTGATAAATGGCATAATGAAAAACAGCTAAATTAAAGTGAATGGGGAGAAAACAGGCCAACACAAAAAGTCCCATTTGTAAGAGCAATTTCCTAAATCTGGATATATAGGATTGATGGTTTTAAACATGAATGTTTGATTTTTTGGAAGTTTGCAAATAAAAGATATCACGAAAGCAAACTAATATAGCAGCTTTGTTCACCTCCACCTTGAGTAATCCACTTAAGTTGAGTAGTGACACTAAATGGCATTCCTGTCTAGGAGTGACGAGCAGCAATATTTATGGTCAATTCCTAGAATTGTGAGTCTGATATGCTTTTTAAAGATCCTAAACTAATTGAGATCAGTCGCCACTGAGTCCTTGGCCAGAGGGTAAACCAACCCCTTGTTACTACTTGATTTCTGTTTCAACTGCAAAAAGAAAAAAATTATTTTTTAGAGTATAAAGACCACAGCAAAACTTACTTGATGCAAAGAATAAGATGTCTTAATTATATTTGCTCTAATTTGTTTTACTCAATGATACCAAAATGTATCATTATACTCTAAAAACTCTAATTCCATTTCCTTTTTTAAAAAAATTTTTACTTATTCATTTTTTTGAGACAAGGTCTTGCTCTGTCGCCCAGCTAGAATGTAGTGGCATCATGATAGCTCACTACAACCTCAAACTCCTGGGCTCAAGTGATCCTCCTGCCTCAGCCTCCCAAGTAGCTGGGACTACAGGTGCACACCACCATGCCTGGCTAATTTTTCTATTTTTAGTAGAGATAGGGTCTCACTTTTGCTCAGGCTGGTCTTGAACTCCTGAGCTCGGCCTTCCAAAGAGGTAGGATTACAGGTGTGAGCCACAGCGCCTGGCCTAATTCCATTTTCTTTAGTAGATCCAAACTGTTACTTGTGGACTGATCTGACGATGTTTTACAATATCTGAGCACACCAATGATTTGAGCAATGAGTGGTTCAACCCCAGTCTAAATTGTGCTTGAAACAGCACCTCTAAGCCACTGAAAGGTAACCTTTGAAGGCACCAAGAACTGTTACATTCTAGTCTACAATTGCAAATGGGAGGCCTCATAGATTCTACCTATAGAGACTGGCCAGTTATGCCTCAATGTATACATCTATTCTATTTTAGCCAGATTCAAGACCTTACAGACAATTGTGTGCCTTAATTATATACACAGTTTTTAAGAACAATCCCAACCACAAAGGCACTAAAATTTTTATATATTTGGGATGTGATCGATTATTTTGCTTTTAAGACACAGAAATATCTGGCCACTACTGATGCTTGAAGTAGTAAATTTAAATTTAATTTTAAATATTTTTGAGTCTTCATCTATCAAGAAGTGAATCTGAGTAAACAAGGGATTTACTGTTTTCTGTACCTTTTTAACCATTTCTGAGAACAATTTATAAAGACAAAAACCTAGCACTAGCCTATAAGGAACACGCACTTTTGTCTTGAACAGTATAAAAGAGAAACTTGAAGCCAAACTTCTCAAACAGGCTTTCCCTTAACTACACTAGTTAAAAGACCTGGAAACGGTCAACACACCAGCAACTTTCAAGCTACTGCAGGCCATCTTATTTTCTGAATTTTGCCTTAGACATTATAATTCAGAAAAAAGGCAAAAAAAAAAAAAAAACCTTTAAAAGAATTTTCTATTTCCCCTGAAATAAACTTAATCTGTGAAAATTTATCTTATACCTATAAAAATTCCTTAAACCAATTGAGTCAGCATTAACCCACAATTTAATATGGTTTTTAATGGTTCTAAATACCTATTTTCTTTTCATTTAACTCAGTTTTCATCCCCATTAAGGAACTACAAAAACTTCAAGGCTGATTACTGTGATAGTGGTATGAAACATGTGTGTCAAAAAATGTTATCAGTATACTAATGTCCTTTCTAAATTAAATTATAATGAATAGTCACTATAATTTAAAATCCCTCCCCATTTAAAGTCACTTCCCATTTAAAATCTCTATGGAAAACACTTTGGCTATCTATGAGAAAACTGTAGCATTTGAGATTGCAGATTAACCTTATTCGTAAAATAAAATTTTAAATGGAAATTAAGTTTCTTGGTGACTTGTTATCTCCCAAGTGCTATTACTGATTTAATAATAACTGATTCTTTACTATACTGTATGAGGTATCTTAAAGGAAAGGTAATTATCTAAAAAATAATCCTTCAAAATTATTTCCTGTTATGCACTACAAATAGAATCATTACATGTAACCATTTAACAACAGTCTAATTCTCTTTTCATTTTTGGCAGTGAGACATGGACATCCTTCTCCAACATGAACACATTAAGATACACATATTATGAACAAAAGAAAATTTAACTTTTCATGGCAAAATTTACTGTTGTCAATTATATTTTAACTGAGCAGGCTAACACTATGTTGTAGCTCTATTCCATTTTAAAGTCTAAAAATGACTTTAGAATAGAGGGAAAAGAATGGTGAGTTTTAACTGGAGAAAATTTTTAAAAATTCACATTTTCACTATATATCATGTAGAGCTGGACATATTTAACACAGAATGCTGTAATATTTTAGTGTGATGCCTGGGGAAATATTTCTAGAGAGTAAACAGCAGTCTGTGTAGGAAGTAGCAGTCCATGCTTCCAGGCATAAATATGGAGAACAATCTTCTGCTCACTGTGGGCTCCAGAAGGATAGTCTGTCCCATTTTAAAAACTATACCATGAAAGCAATTCACAGTTCCTAAACAATGTTCTCCCTTAATAGTTTTTCTTTCTAATATATTTTTCTGCCAGCCATCCAGGCTCCTGCCAGTGAGTAGCTTCCATGAGGAGTCAACTCTGATTTCCATTCTTTCACACTAAGAAGGACATCTTATAAAAGGTGCACAGATAGAGAATAAAGGCATTTTATACAGAAGCAGTATAAAATTTACAACTGAAGCAGTGCCAGAAATCAGGTTAACAGCTTATCTGAAGCTGCAAATTGACTGGAAGGGACTTTGAGATCAGAAAAGTCTGGCCTAAGGGTTCGTGCAAACTTTACCATAAAACTGTAGAATCTCAAATACAGGTAAGTTCAAACACTGAAAGATGTGGAAAACTTTCTAAAAGGCAATGATAAAGGAAAAGACCCTTCTTGCCTCATAAGTTAAAAATCACAAGACAAATTAGAGACTGTTCACATGGGCAGTACTATACATTATTAATCCCAAACTGATCTTATGACTCTTGTCATAGAAACCCCAAAAACATCACAGAGGGTAAGATATTCCAAATGGACCAATCACAAAAAGGATGCCTGTGATTCAATTATCCAATTACATATGGCTATCAATTTAGTCTGGCCTGGGACTGCTTTTTACAGGGAGGTGGCCTCCCATGGCGCACAATGTGTTTTTCCAAGCTGTCCAGAATGGCCACAGCAATCTGTTGGACATGGGGATCAGTATGCTCATGATCTTTGATGTTGTATAAATGCTGCAATCCTCCTTCTTCAATCAGCATGCTGCAATATCTTGAAGCTAAAAGAAAACAGGAGAAACAGCTTTTCTTAAAACAATTATCCCACAAAAAAATGAGTTCTTAGGAGCTTTTTGTACTTAAATTTTAGCTTTTTTGTTACTGACCACTAACATGCTACAGCTTAATAAATACCTCTATAATGATGTTATGTCTATAGTGCAAGGCCCACACATAAATAATACACATACCCTAAGCAAACAAAAAAACAAATTGTTCTAACCTCAGGATATATACAGTATGGAAAAGAAAATAAAAAGAGCCAGAATCACAAGAACCTTATCCTTCTTTTCCTTTTTATAAATTGTAGTAGAATCAGGGGATATAAGTTGAATTCCATTACATGTATATATTGCATAGTGATGAAGTCTGGGCTTTTGTTAGACATCACCCAAATAGTGTACATTATACCCCATAGGTAATTTTTCATCCCTTTGCCCTTCCTACACTCCTCCCCATATCTCATCTTTGACCCAAAATCACAGGTAAGATAAATGGTGTCATACTTTTACGCATTTCCTATGCTTTCTTTTTAACTTAATGGCACTCATACTGCACATGCAATTTTTAAATTTTTTTAATATTCTCTTTGCCTTTTGTTTTTAAAAATATTTCTTCTTTTACATACGTATGACTTTAAGGTATTTTTTGTTTCAGTCATTTTTATTAAAGTGTAATTTACACAAACTAAATGAACCATTTTTAATCTACAGCTTGGTAAGTTTTGCCAAATGCATACACCTGTATAACCACGAGCACAATCAGGATAGAGAATATTTTAATCAACTAAAAAGTTTCCTTGTGCACCTTCACAGTCAATCTCCCCTGTGCCCCTCAACCCAGGCAACCACTGTTCCAATTTCTTTTTTTTTTTGAGACAGGGTCCCACTCCGTTGCACCAGTTGGAGTACAGTGGCGTCATCATAGCTCATCATGCGATCTCAAACTCCTGGGCTCAAGAGATCCTCCTGCCTCAGCCTCCTGAGTAGCTGGAACTATAGGTGTGTGCCACCAAACTCAGCTAATTTTTCTACTTTTTGTAGAGAAAGGGTCTTGCTCTTGGCTCAGGCTGGTCTCGAACTCCTGACCTCAAGCAATCCTTCTGCCGCAGCCTCCCAAAGTGCTAAGATTACAGGCGTGAGCCACCGCACCCAGCCCACTGTTCTAATTTCTGTAATATGGACTACTTTTGCCTGGTCTAGAACTTCATATAAATGAAATCATATAGCATGTATTCTTTTGTGTCTGTCTACTTTTGTACAGCATGAGTTACACATTAGCAGTATTGGGTGTTTTTGTTTTTTTGTTTGTTTTTAAGACATGGGGTCTTGCTCCGTTGCCCAGGCTGGCCTCAAACTCCTGGGCTCAGGTGATCCTCCTGCTTTGGCCTTGTAAGTAGCTGGGACCACCGGCACATACCACCATGTGCAGATAGTTGTTTTTTAAGCTGGAAAGTATTCCATTGCATTGAATGGAATTGATATTTGAATATCATTGAATTGATATTTTTAATCTGTTACTATATTGATGGACATTTGTTGGTCCCCGTTGCCCTCAAGGTTTTGGCTATGACTACTATGATCGTTCTTGTACAAGTTATTTTGCGGACTTTTCATTTTGTTGCTCTTGAGGGAATACTGGGATAGCCAGGCAAATGCGAAATGTATGTTTGATGTTAAAAGAAATCACCAAATTGAGCCAGACACACTGCGCGCCTGCACTCCCAGCTACTTGGGAGGATGACGTAGGAGGAACACTTGAGCCCAGGAGTGCCATGATTGCACCTGTGAATAGCCACTGCACTCCACCTTGGGCAACACAGGGAGACCTCATCTTTGAAAAAGGAAAAGAAAAGAAAAAAAGGAAATCACCAGTTTCCTAAAATGTTGTACAATTTTACAATCACATCAGCAATGTGAAACTTGCTCTACATCCTTGCCAACACTTGTTATTGACCATCTTTTTTATTATAGCCAGCCACCCTAATAGGTGTGATGTGGTAACTCATTGTGGTTTTAATATAAACTTCTCTAATGACTAATGACACTGACCTTCTTTTCATGTGCTGATTAATGATTATATTTTCCTTAGAGAAATGTCTATTCAGATCACTTGCCCATTTTAAAACTGTTATTTTTCTTTTTATTGTTGAGTTGTAAGAATTCTTTATATATTCCAAAAACAAGTCCCTTATCAGACATACAAGTTGCAAATATTTTCTCTCATTCTATGTATTTATTTTTCACTTTCTGGATGGTTCCTTTGAAGGACAAAAGGTTTTAAATTTGCTATTAAATCTAATTAATATAGTTTTTCTTGTCATTTGTGCTTTTGGTGCCCTATCAAAGAAACAACTGCTTAATCCAATGTCATGAAGATTTATTTTTTAAAATTTATTATTAGTTTTTTTTAGAGACAGGCTCTTGCTCTGCTGCCCAGGCTGGAATGCAGTGGCATGATCATAGCTCACTGTAACCTCAATCTCCTGGGCTCCAGCAATCCTCCTGCCTCAGCCTCCAGAGTGGCTGGGACTACAGGCACACACCACCACACCTGGCTAATTTTTCTTGTTTTTTATAGAGAGAGAGTCTCACTATGTTGCTTAGGCTGGTCTTGAGCTCCTGGCCTCAACCAATCCTCCTGCCTAGGCCTCCCAAAGTGCTGGGATTACAGGAGTGAGCCACCATGCTTGGCAAATTGTCTTAGCACCCTGTTGAAAATTATTTGACCATAGATGTCAAATAATTAAGATTAGAATCTTAATTCTAATGCATTGATCTATATGTCTCTCATTAAGAAGTTGAGCATATTTTCATGGGCTTATTTGCCATCTGTAAATCTTCTTTGGTGAAGGGTCTATTCAATTCTTTTGTCTGTTTTTAAAAAAATTTTTTTTTAATTTTGAAAATTCTTTATATATTTATATGCAAGTGCTTTATCAGACATGTCATTTGCAAATATTTTCTCCCAGTATTCATTCTGGTTTTTTACTCTCTTAACAGTGTCTTTCAAAGAGCAGAAGTTCTTAATTTTAATATAGTCCAATTTAGCAATTGTTTTCTTTTATAGATCATGCTTTTGTACATATTGAAGAAATCTTTGCCTAATACAAGATTTTCTGATTTTTGTTTTTATTTTTCTAGAACTTTTTAAAAGGTTGTGGTTTTATATTCAGCTCTATGATCAATTTAACTTTTGTAGCCAGGCATGGTAGTGAGCACCTCTAGTCCCAGCTACTAAGGAGGCTGGAGGATCCCTTGAGACCAGGATTTTGAGTCCAGCCTAGCAACTTAGAGAGACTCTGTTAAAAAAAAAAAAAAAATTTTTTTTTAAAGTTGATTTTTGTATATAGTACAAGGTATAGATCAAGCTCAACTTTTTGACATATGGAGATCTAGTTTTTCTAGCACCATTTGTTGAAAAGATTATCCTTTCTCCACTGAATTGTTTTGAACCTATATAAAAAACTAATTAACAGTACATAAATATATATAGGTCTAATTCTGTAGTTTCTATTCTGGCCCAGTGAACTATCTTTGTCTATTTTTATGCCACACAACACTTTCTTGATTACTGTAATTTTACAGTGTATCTTGAAGTCATGTAGTATAAGTCCTCCAATTTTGTTCTTCCTTTTTTCTAAGTTGTTTCATTATTCTGGGTCCTTTGCATTTCTGCATGAATTTTAGAATTGGCCTGTCAATCACTCCTCAAAATCCTGCTGGGATTTTGACTGAGACTGTATCAAATCCATACATAAATTTGGGGAGAATTGTCATCTTAACCATATTAAGTCTTCTAGCTCATAAACACAGTAAATCTCTCCATTTAGTTAGGTCTTCTTTAATGTCTCTCAGCAATGCTTTGTTTTCAGTGTATGGGTCTTGCACATCTTTGTCACATAGCCCTACATATTTTGGTTTTTGATGCAATCATAAATGTCATTTTTCCACTTACCTTGGTTGTTGCTAATATACAGAAATGCAACTGATTTGTGTATATTGATCTTATACCCTGGAACCTTGCTAAACTCACTTACTAGATTTAGATGTCCTTTTGTAAATTCCATGGGATTTTCTACATAGATGATCATGTTATCTGTGAATGAAAACAGTTTTACTTCATTCTTTCCAATCTGGATGCTTTTTATTTCTGTTTCTTTCCTGATCACACTAGCCAGAACCTCCATTACAATGTTGAATAGTGGTGAGAT
The DNA here is from genome assembly GCA_023783475.1 of Daubentonia madagascariensis. Taxonomy (NCBI): domain Eukaryota; kingdom Metazoa; phylum Chordata; class Mammalia; order Primates; family Daubentoniidae; genus Daubentonia; species Daubentonia madagascariensis. The sequence continues at coordinate 6,234,601 of JAKFHU010001129.1, forward strand.
CAGATATTTCTTTTTTTTTTAAATATGGAATGCTTCACAAATTTGTATGTCATCCTTGCGCAGGGGCGATGGTAATCTACTGTGTATCATTCTAATTTTAGTGTATGTGCTGCCGAAGTGAGCACCAGACATTCTTGTTCCTGATCTTAGGGGAAAAGCATTCACATTTAATTTTTCACTATAAATTTTGATATTAGCTGTGGGTTTTCCTTACATGCTCTTTATCAGGACTGGATGTTAGATTTTATCAAATGCTCTTTCTGCATCTATAGAGATGATTAGATAGCTTTTCTTTCTTGCTCTGATGATAGGATAAAATACGTTGCTTTTCAAATGTTAAACCAATCTTGCATTGCTGGAATAACCTCTGTGGTCCTTTTTATACATTGTTGGATTCCATTTTTTAAAAAATCGTTAAGAATTTCACATCTATGTTCATGAAAAATTATCATTCAGTAATTTTCTTTTCCTTTCTTTTTTTTAGAGACAGCATCTCGCTCTGTTGCCCATGCTGGAGAGCAGTGGTGTGATCATAGCTCACTGCAACCTCCAACTCCTGGACTGATGTGATCCTCCCACCTCAGCCTCCTGAGTAGCTGGGACTACAGGTGTGTGCCACCATGCCTGGCCAATTTTTAAAAATTTTTTGTAGAGACGGAAGTCTTGCTATATTGCCCAGGCTGGTCTTGAACTCCTACTCTCAAGCCATCCTCCCACCTTGGCCTCCTAAAGTGCTAGGATTACAGGTGTGAGCCACTGCACCTGGACAATTTTCTTTTCTTATAATGTCTTTGCCTAGTATTTATTATCAAGGTAATCCTGGCCTCATAGAATGAATTGAAGAGTATTTCCTCCTCTTCAATTTTTTGAAAGATTTTGTATAGCCTTTTTAAAAAACGTCTGGTGGAATTTACCACTGAAATCATTTGAACCTGGAGTTTTCTTTGTAGAAAGGTTTTTAACTACAAGTTGAATTTCATTAATAGATATAGGGCTATCCAGGTTATCTATTTCTTGTTGAGTAAGCTTCAGTAATTTGTGTCTTTCAAGGAATTTATCCATTTCATCTTAGTTGTCACATTTATTGGCATAAAGTTGTCCATAAATATTCCTTTATTGCTCTCCTCCAGCCACCCAAGATGCTGAAAGGAAAGAAGGCCAAGGGGAAGAAGGTGGCCTGGGGCCCCTGCTGTTTTGAAGGAGGAGGAGGCCAAGAAGGTGGTAAGTCTCCTGTTTGAGAAAAGGCTTAACGAATTTTGGTATCAGACCAGTCATCCAGCTCAAAAGGGACCTCACTGCTTTGTCAAATGGCTCCACTATATCTGGTCATAGCGGCAAAGGCCTATCCTCTATAAGCTGCTGAAAGTGCCTCTTGCAATTAACCAGTTCACCCAGGCCTTGACCAACAAACAGCTATTCAACTGCTTAAGCTGGCCCACAAGTACAGACCAGAGACAAAGCAAGAGAAGCAGAGACTGTTGGCCCAGGCTAAGAAAAAAGCTGCCAGCAAAGGGGATGGCCTCATTAAGATATCATCTGTCTTTCGAGCAGGAGTTAATACTGTTACCACCTTCGTAGAGAACAAAAAGGCTCAGCTGGTGGTGATTGCACATGACATGGGTCCCATTAAGCTGGTTGTCTTCCTGCCTGCCCTGTGTCCTAAGATGGGGGTTCCCTACTGTATTATCAAGGGGTAGTCAAGACTGAGATGTCTGGTCCATAGAAAGACCTGCACCACTGCCACCTTCATACAGGTTAACTCAGAAGACAAAGGGGCTTTGGCTAAGCTGGTAGAAGTTATCAGGACCAATTACAAATGACAGATATGAGATCCGCCATCACTGGGAAGGCATTGTCCTGGATCCAAAATTTGTGGCTAGTATTGCCAAGCTAGAAAAGGCAAAGGCTAAGGAACTTGCCACTAAACTGGGTTAAACATACACTGTTCAGTTTTCTGTACTTATTTCTGTAAAAATAGTAAAAATTCTCCTTAAAAAAATTCCTTTATTATCCTATTAATATTTAAAGAATCCACAGTGATTTCACATCTTTCCTTGCTGATACTGGTAATTTGTGTCTTATTTTTTTCTCTTGACCAGTCTGGCTAGACATTTATCAAATTTACTGATCTCAAAGAACTAGTTTTTTTTTTTTTTCCTTTCTCAACACTAAGGGAAAAGAAATAGCTTTTTTTTTTTTTTTTAATTTTAATAGATGGAGTCTCGCTCTTCTGCCAAGGCTGGGATGCGGTGGTGCAATCATAGCTCACTGCAGCCTCCAACTCCTGGGCTCAAGCAATCCTCCCGTCTCAGCCTTCTGAGTAGTAGCTGGGACTACAGGTGCATGCCACCGAGCCCAGCCAGCTTCTGATTTCAATGATTTTTCTCTATCTTTTCCTGTTCTCTATTCCATTGATTTCTCCTTCGATCCTTGTTATTTCCTTTCTTCAGCTTACAAAGTGTTTAATTTGCTCTTCTTTTTCTGGTTTCCTAAGGTACAAAACGAGATCATTGACTTGAGACTTTTCTTCTTTTCTACTATAGGCTTTTAATGCTATAAAAGTCCCTCTATTGCTTTAACCGCAACTTACCTATTTAGCTATGCTGTGATAAGTTCATTCAGTTGAAAATGCTTTTGTGGTACTATATATAACATGCCTTTTTTCTCTGCTTTTAAAGTTTTCTCTTCATTACCGGTTTTCAGCAATTTGATTATGATGAGCTTTGGTATGATTTTCTTTGGTTTTATAGTATGTGGTGTTCACTGAGCTTCTTCCATTTGTGGTTTTTACAGTTTTCATCAAATTTGGGATATTTTCAACCATCATTTTTTCCAATCTTCTTCTGTTTGTCTTCTTACCACTACTGAACTCTAATTATACATTAGGCCACTTGATGTTATCCCAGAGGTCACTAAGTTCTGTTCCTTTTTTTTTTGAGACAGAATCTCACTCTTGCCCTGAGTAGAGTGCAGTGGTGTCGTCGTAGCTCAAGGCAACTTCAAACTCCCGGGCTCAAGCAATTCCCCCGCCTTGGCCTCCCAGAGTGCTAGGATGACAGGCGTGAGCCACCACGCCTGGCCTGTTCTTTCTTTTTCACATTCCAGCTTTCTTTCTCTTTATGATTCCGTTTGGACAGTTTCTATTGTTATGTCTTCAATTTCACTGATCTTTTCTTCTGTGTTATCTTTTCTACTCCTAAGTTCATTAGATATTTTTTAGGTCAGATATTCAAAGCTTTTAGCTCTACAACTTCTGTTTTACTTTTATATATATAGATATATTTTTTTCCTCTTAATATTCATGTTTTCTTTAAAACCCTGGATCACATCTATAAGAAATGTTTTGAAGTCCTTTTCTGCTAAATTCCATCATCACTGTCATTTCTGGGTCTCTTTCAATTGTCTGATTTTCCTCCTCGTTATGGATCACATGGATCACATTTTTCTCCTTCTTCCTTCACCTAGCAATTTTTACCAGATACTAAACATGTTGTTGAGTGTCTAGATTTTGTTGTCTTTTTTTAAAGAGCGCTTAGTTGTTCTCTGGTAGGGTTTATTTATTTGCAGAGCTGCTTGATCATTTCAAGACTTGTGTTTAAGTTTTGCTAAGATTGGTCCAAAGTAGCCAATATTTTAGGGCTAGTTTAACCCTAACCTTTTCTGGCATCTCTACTGAATGCCCTGGGTATTTTTCTTTCTACTCTGTTCAGAACTCAAATATTTCCCAACCCTGTGTGAGCTCCAGGTGTTGTTCAGTTAGCAGCTCCTTGGTATTTGTACTTTCCCAGGCTGCAAGGAACCTCACCCAAGGCATGCACAGCTTAGTATTTAGCCAAAGACACAAGGGACCCTTACAAAGATTTCTAGAGTTCTTTCTAGATGTAGCTGCCACCTCTGCATTACTCTGCCCCTGCCCACAATTCCAGGTACCCCAATCTTGCCAAATTCTGATCTCTGTCTCCTTGGCTCAATGAAATTGGTGTGTTGTGCTTGGTTCCCCCATCCTATGCCAGTGCTATGGTTTTAATGTGCTCCTTCCAAAATTCAGGTGTTGCCAATGTGATAGTGTTAAGTGTTGGGGCATTTAAGAGGTGATTAGGCCATGAGGGCTCCTTCCTGGTTAACAGGATTAAGGAACAGCACTTGGCTAGCTTGGAAGCTTTCCCTTCTGCCACCTTGCTAGCTTGCTCTTCAGCATTTTGCCATGTGAAGATGCAGCAAGAAGGCTTTCACCAGATATCAAATGTCAGTGCTTTAATCTTGGACTTCCAGCCTTCAGAACTGTGAAAAATAAATTTCTGTACCTTACAAATTACCCAGTCTCAGGTATTCTGTTATAGTAACACAAAATTGACTAAGACAGCCAGGGTCTAGTAAATGCTTCCAGGAACAAAATCAGGGAGACTGTGGAGCTCATTTGTTTTTCTTCATTCAGGGATCAGAATCCTTGCCACCTTTGTCTAACATCTGAAAAGAGTTTCAAATTTCTCCCTCAGTTTTTCTACAGCTGAAGGGCTAGTCTGGTACCAGTTAGAATATAAATTCTTGCTTATGTAATTTCTTATTATGTCTTCTTCACTTATAATGACATGCAAATATTCCACTGTATGGATATTTCAACATTACTTAACATTTACCTATTGCTGGACCTATAACTTAAGAGTTATTTGCTATTATAAATAATGTTGGAATGCGTATCTCTGTAAAAACAAGCTTTTCAGTATAATTTTAAAATGAAAAAGTAGACTACATAAATGTTCACCAATAGCTAAGTGGTTACATAAATTACCGATAAATTCGTTTAATAAGTGTATAGCCATATGTTATGGGTTGAATTGTGTCCCATGAAAAGATATGTTAAAGTCCCCCAGTGTCTCAAAATGTGACCTTATTTGGAAATAAGGGTCATTGCTGATGTATTAATAATCAGTTAAGTTAAAAATGAGCTCATTAGGATTGCCCCCAATATGACTGGCATCCTTATGAAAAGGAAAGATTTGGACACAGAAAAAGACACACACGGAAGGAAGACAATGTTAAGATACACAGGGAGAAGGTGGCCATCTGACTTGAGTTATACATATACTAGCCAAGGAATTCCAAGGATAAGAGACAAACACCAGAAGCTAGCAGAGGCAAGAAAGGATTCTCCATTAGAGCCATCAGAGAGAACATGGCCCTACTGACACCTTGATTTCAGCCTTCTAGCATAGAGAACCATGAGACAATAAATTTCTATTGTTTTAGGCCACCCAGTTTGTGGTATTTTGTTACAGCTGACCTAGGAAACTGATATACCCAACGATAAAGATTATGTGATTATTACAAATTATGTCAGAAAAACTTCATAAAATATTAAAAATGCTCATTATAATGTGTGAATAGGTACTACTATTATTCCCATTTAACAGATGTGGAAACTAAGGCCCAGGCTTAATAATCTGTTCAAGGTGACATACATAGTAAGTGGTGGACACTATTTGGGTCCAGGTAGATTACTATATGCTCTTAACCACCATGCTATACCACAGGTTGAGCATTCCTAATCTGAAAATACAAAACCCAAAATGCTCCAAAATCCAAAATTTTTTGAGTACTGGTACAACACCACAAGTGGAAAATTCCACACTTGACCTCACGTGATGGGTTGTAGTCAAAACACAGTGAAAACTTTGTTTCATGCACATTATTTAAAATATTGTATGAAATTATCTTCAGAGTTAAAATCCAAGCTATTTGATCAGGACAAAGATTATCTTCAGTCTATGTGTATAAAATATATATGAAACATAAAAGGATTTTGTGTTTAGACCTCGGTCCCATCCCCAAGATTATCTCATTATGTATATGCAAATATGCCAACAATCCAAAAAAATTCAAAATCTGAAACACTTTTGGTCCTAAGCATTTTGGTTAAAGGATACTCAACCTGTATCTCTTAATTATTAAAAGCTATAAGCAGCATTAAGACATTTTAATGCAAACAGAAGTAAATATCATTTAAACATAAACAAAGTAAGCCCAGAAAGCAAGAAAGTAGGAACCTAAACTACCTGAGTTGGAAATAAAATATTCTAACATTCTCCAAATTACAGTGCATTTTAGAGTAAGTTCTTTGGGACTATCATTCCATACAGTAAACTTGAAAGAACACTGATACCTAAAAGTAGTCACAAAAATAAATACTTATGTGAAAATGCACTATTATCTCCTATTGAGCTGTGAAAGGTCCATTCCTCGAGTTATGAGGAAAGAAGCCCAGGGATTAGAGGCTGGATATGTGATGGAATAGACTGTTAAGAAACTAGGGAGTTCTCAGAACCCGTGGGTATAGCAAAAGGAAAAAGGCTTTAGAGCAGATACAGTTTAATGTAGCTAAAGAGGCAATCTTATATTTTTGAATGAACAACTCTGTTTCCGGGTAATTTAGCAGGAGGGGCCAGAGAAGCCTCCAGGTGGGAGTTAAGGTGGACACAAAGCAGTTTTCTCTGTCATATCCCATTCTCTAAACACACCCTGTCTGTTTGACACAGAGGGGCTTTTACTGAGTTGCCTTTTTGTGGTATGCACTGACTTTCCTTTCTTTTCTTTTCTTTTCTTTTTTTTTTTTGAGACAGGGTCTTGCTCTGTTGCTCAGGCTGGAGTGCAGTGGTGTCATCAAAGCTCACTGCAACCTCAGACTCCTGGGCTCAAGCAATCCTCTTGCCTCAGCCCCCCAAGGAGCTGGCACTACAGGCACATGTCACCACACCTGGCTAATTTTTTTCTATTTTTGGTAGAGATGGGGTCTTGCTCTTGCTCAAGCTGGTCTCAAACTCCTGACCTCAAGCGATCCTCCCACCTCGGCCTCCCAGAGTGCTAGGATTACAGGCATGAGCGACCGCACCCAGCCTAATTTTTCCATTTTTTGTAGAAATGGGGTCTTCCTCTTGTTCAGGCTGTACACTTAGTTTTCATCAAAGAACACAAGAAATAATCTTCACAAAATGTTACTGCCATTGCTATAAGAAAGTTAAAAACAACTCTCACATCTCCTATATAAGGCCCTTTATAATACATGCCCTATTAAGGTCCTATGTAAGAAATTTAATTTGTAGTTAACTGCTCATAAAAGCTTTACTTCCCTGCTGCTCCCTGCAGGATATAGAATGTTTTACCCCCTTATATGGAGAACCATGTAGCTTATTATTTGCAGCCCAGCCACAAAAAGTATATGAATCACTACGTATGGCCTACAGGTCTACGTTCAACTATTTTCCCTCTGCCTTTTAATTTTTTTTTAAATTATTTTTCCTTGTCCTGATTTTTAATGCAAAAAATTATTAATTTATACTTTACTATTAAATAGTTCTATGTGTTTCTTGTGTCACATCATTTGTGGAATGAGTTTATATTAATAAATAACTGAAAAAGAGTTGTATCATGACCTTTAAAAAAGAATGATATGGAACCTGATTTAAATGCCTTGCTTCTCCAGGACCATGGGTGCTGAGAGTTACATCCTGAACAATAGATGAGAATTGGGCACTGGAATGTATCATAAACAGTGGATCTACTTAAGGCCTTTTATTCAACAAATGGACTCACTGTAGGTTCTTAATCTTTAAATTCCATGAGGCTAGAACAGTGTCTCATTCGCCATTGTTATTCAGTACCTAGTACTGTCAAGCTCATTCTGGAAGAATACATTTGGCTTATAACCAAAGATTCTCATTGTATCTTTAAAAGTCAGTGTCCTTAAAAATCATTTCAACCATACAATTTAGAAATGGCTTCCCTGTGAAAGGAGAATTTCACTTGAAAAAGAAAAATATAGTTCTCTTTTGTAGTACATACGATTCTTGCTGCAGACATGTTGCATGGCCCAAACTGCCCATAGCTGGACTCCTGGTGTTGTGAAACAGCCAAGTAATGGGAAAAATGGATTAAAGGACCTAAAGGTTCAAAAGAAAAAATCAAAGTTACATTCCATACTTAGCATTACTTTTTAAAGCAGTGATTCTTAAACTTTTCATTTTCAAAATTTCATCCTATTATATCTAGACTAATATAAATGAGCTATAGAACATCTTTTCTTTGTCTTAGCCATTTCAGAAAAGATTGCATTCAGACATGTCTCAGTACAGAAGATGAAGGTGATTAGAACATGGTACTAAAAGAGAAAAAAAATTGTTCAAAAGCTACATTTGAAGACTAGTAGACCTTGGTTTAGAAACTAAGAAATGGAGAAGGTAGGTGATAATTAACCGGTAGAACTTCATGAATTAGCCTTTCTATTTCTACTGTTTTAAACATTAAAAATTAGCCTTTCTACTTCTACTGTTATAAACATAAATGGGTAGAATGTTAAGTTGGAGAAGTAAAAAATGTTGGCAGTATCAGCATTTATGAAGCAAACAACAAAAATAAGTTGTAATGAAATTAATCATGCAACCTGAAATATTTCAGGTAATTAATAACTTAGCTATCAAGTCACCAAACTGTCATAAACAGAGTTAGGCATTCAGTATGTACTTTCCCCAAGCGAGTCTAGTGCTACTTCTAGTTTCTTCAATGTGTCATGTCGTTTTAGACCTCCTTGCATTGATACATTATTTTCTCTTCCTAAAATCTCCTGGCTCTACTTAATTATCTTTCAAAACTCAGCTCACAACTCACTTCCTGTGGAAGCTTTTTATCATTTTCCAGTATGTATATAAGTGCTCTCACCTTTAATTTCATAATAGTCTATGTACATCTAGCCTAATAATGGTGAATTATATCTGATTCACTTTTTTTTTTTTTTTTTAAAGAGACAGGGTCTCATTGTGTCGCCCAGAATAAGAGTGTTGCCCAGGCTGGAGTGCAGTGGTGCAATCATAGGTCATTGTAACCTCCAACTCCTGGGCTCAAGCAATTCTCCTACCTCAGCCTCCTAAGTATCCACCACGTCCAGCTAATTTTTTAAAGTTTTTGTTAGGACAGGATCTCGCTCTTGCTCAGGCTGGTCTCAAATTCCTGGCCTCAAGTGATGCTCCGGACTTGGCCTCCCAAAGTGCTGGGATTACAGGCGTGAGCCACTGCGCCAGCCTCTGATTCACATTTGATCTCCCTCACTAGGATATAAGATTCTTGTGTGCAGGCACCATGTCTTGTTCATCTTTGAATTTCAAGAGCAGACCAGGTACGGTGGCTCATGTCTATCATCCAAGCACTTTGGGAGGCTGAGGCAGGAGGATCCCTGGAGGCCAGGAGTTCGAGACCAGCCTGATCAACATAGGAAAACCCCACTTCCACACACACACACACAAAAAATTAGCCAGGTGTAGTGGTGTGCCCCTGTAGTCCCAGCTACTTGGGAGGCTGAGGCAGGAGGATCACTTAAGCCCAGTCGTTTGAGGTGGCAGTGAGATATGATGACACCACTGCATTCTAGCCTGGGCAACAGAGTGAGACTTTGTCTTGTGGGGGGGGGGGGAAGGAATTCAAGAGCAAACAAATCCCTGTCACTTGGGCACTTGTGTTCAATAAATGTGGAATGAAGGAAGGAATGATGAATGATAAGTGGCAGAAAGAAGTCAAAATACTTTGCTTCTTTGAAAGCCATTCCTAAGATAGATGCCTGAGAGAAAAATTACGCATCTAGTAGAAATGATCTCTAGGCAATCAAAATGACTAGGTTACTGGTTTAATATTAATTACTATATTAATTACCTGTATGCTACCATCTCACACTCTGGAGTTGGCCACTTCAAAATAGCTGAATGCTAGAAGACACAAGACACACAAGAAAGGATTACAATATTTATTTAGCATTGCAGTATTTATTACATTCTGAGGCTCTGATAGTTTAACTACTATGAATGTTGTTTGTTTGTATGCTTCCAGAAAATACCAAGTGACCCTACCAAATCATCCAGAAGAGAATTCCTCTGGCTACGACTCAATGTCCAAGCTTGTTCACCTCTCGATATCAAATGGGCAATAATTCCAGCTGCAAAGTAACTGACTTCGACTTCAACACTGTGTAGGAGACTACTGATGTGGTCTATGAAATCCTTCCACATTAATTCAGAATGCAATTCTTGTACTTCAGCTATATTGTTCTGGAAAAAAAAAAGACATAAAAATTAAGTGAGTACACCTCCACTTCACCCTGCCCCAGAGACTGGTGGGGAGCATTAAAAAAAAAAAAAAAGAAAAAAAATTAAAGTAATATGTAGAGTAAATGGCTAAGAGAACTGTTTTCAGACCCTAAACAACAGGCAATGCAAGAAGGTGAGAGTGAAGTATTTCCCTGAGAGAAAGTATTCAAACGGGCAGTTTCCAGATTGCAGTTTTGTTGAGACAGAGATCATATTTCAGGGTGGCCAAGCAGCAAAACTTTGTAGAACGAGTACTGGAAAGGAAAAAGCTCCACACTCAGAGTGAGCAAGAGAGTGCACACAACCTGTACAGGGATCCCCTTAAATCTTTGGCTGAGTAATGATATGGGGTGAAACTTCAGGAGGCTAGGGAAAGAACTACCAGAAAGTAGTACGTGAACAAATCCCAAAGTCACACAGGGCTAGAAACAGTTCACATTCCCACTAGCCAGAGTGAAGGGACCTCATAATAAGCAAAGTATTTAATAGTAGTGGGGCTAAACTATATATTAGCCCTGGGGTAAAGGCTTCAAATAAACAAGCTTTAGAAAGAGCAACTTGATCTGCAAGTAAGTGCATACAAGAACAAAGTATGAGACACTTTAGAGAAAAATAATAAAATCCAGCAATCACCAATGTAAATTTCACAAAGACTGGCACCCAGTCAAAAATTACCAGGCATACAAAGGGGTAGGAAAATACGATCCATAACCAGGAGAAAAATCAATCAATAGAAATGGACCCAGAAATGACAGAGATAATGGAATTAGCAGCCAAGGACTTAAAACAGCTATTATAAATATGAATCAGGATGAAAGGAAAACACAAACATGAGGAGAGAAAATGAAGAAGATATAAGAAAGACCTAAATGTAACTTCTAGAAATAAAAAAAAAACAATATTTGAAATACAAAATATCCTGGATGAGATTAACAGCAGATGAGATACTGTAGGGAAAAAGATCAGTGAACTAAAAAACAGAAATGGAAAGAATCCAAACCAGAGAAGAGAAAAGAAAAAAAAAAACAAAAGACTGGGGAAAAAAGCCAATAGAGGACTTTTGTAACTTTTGGGAGAGATCAGGAACTCTAACATACTTGTAATTGGAGTCACAGAAGAGATTAGAGAGGGCATGAAAAAAGATATTTGAAGATATAATGGCCAAAATTTTTCCAAATTGATAAAAATTATAAACCCAAAGATTCAACAGAAAAAAACACCCACTTAGACTTCAATAGCCAAGCAAACACTGTGCATGGTGGTATACACTTGTAGTACCAGCTACTCAGGATGCCAAGGTGGGAAGATGGCTTGAGCCCAGCCCAGGAAAGGCCACCACTATACTTCAGCCTGGGAGATAGAGGGAGACCCTGTCTCTAACAAGAACAACAACAACAATAACAAAAAAGCCAAGTAAAAATTTATCTTATCTTCTGTATTTTTTTTTATCGTCACTCTCAAAGGAGCACAAAAATTTATCTTTTGAAAATGAAAGGAAAATAAAAGACTCTTTCAGGCAAATAAAACCTGAGTGAAAACTCATCACCAGCATACCTACAAGATAAGAAGTGTAAAAAAAAAAAAAAGGGAAAAAAATCTTTCATTGCCAATAGCACTCCCGTAAACATGGTGAAGGTTTCTAAAACCCACTGGACTTTCTGTAAAAAGTGTGTCAAGTAGCAATCCCACAAAGTGACACAGTAAAAGGACGGCAAGGATTCTCTGTATGCCCAGGGAAAGTGGTGTTATGACAGGAAGCAAAGTGGCTATGGTGGACAGACTAAGCCAATTTTCTGGAAAAAAGCTAAAACTACAAAGAAGATTGTGCTGAGGCTTGAGTGTATTAAGCCCAACTACAGATCTAAGAGAATGCTGGCTATTAAGAAACGCAAGCAGGTATAGGATTGATATTTTAGAAGGATGATTCTGATGGTCATGTGAAGAATGGATGAAAGGGAAGCATAAGTGTGAAGGCAGAAAAACCATTCATGAGGTATTTGTGATAATCCAGAGAATGAAAACACAGAATCACCACGATGAGAACTGAGATACTGGCAGTTTATTTCCATCCTAACTAGTTTTGGGAAATCATAAAGAGATGAACTCAGAAGGTCAGTTCTCAAACAGGCATGACTAGGTAGGCATTGGATTATTGGTGCTTAACTTCTTTCTTATGGGGGAGGAGGGCCACAGAGAATTCTAAAACTCAAATGAGAGCTCTGCAACCTCTCTCCACAGAAAAATGCACACGCGTGTGGGCACACACACACACACACACACACACTTTTGTATATAGTTTCAGAGACTGGGTCAAGCTTTAGCAAAGCTCTAATTCTAGCAGCTTTGGAAGGAGCAGGATGTTTTATTGCATCTTCCAAAAGTCATCAGATTCTTGAATTATTGAATTATTAAGAACTAGTTAGTTACAACCCACATGTTTTACTTAAAACAAAAACATCTTAATTGAACTGAACTGGCATCTTCCTCGACTCTCACAAGAGAAATAAGCTAGTGTCATCTAGTGGCAATAAGGATAAATTGCATGACTCATAATTTCTGGGTTTATAATAATTTTTGATAATGTTTTATTTATTTCATCGAAAATATGTGACAAAAACATTATCTATGTAAGCATGGTTTATTTTCATTAATGTTCATTAATGTAAGACATAATACTACTTAAACCTGAGAAATTCAGAAATGTCACTAATTGGCAACACATCCTGACACTTTGTAACTTCTCCACTACGGGAGTTCCACTTTTGAAACTGGGAAGGAGAGAACTCTCTGTTGATCTACAAATCCATTAGACACAATCCTTGTAGATAGCCCATTGTATTAACCATGTCTTTTATTTTCCGCCTTTTGATGCTTTAACATCCGGGGCCTTGCTGACCCTAGAGGGACTGCCTGGGTTAGCCACTTCCTAGAGATAGTAAACAACTCTTCCAGCAGCCCCTTTCATATGGAAACCAACCAGTCCAGAGCCCATACCCCTATATGCCTCCTTTATGGGCTCTCAAAATCTGGGCTGCTATCCACCTGCCCTAATCATCCCAGAACCAGATATCAGACAACTAGGGATAGCTCCTAGTCCCCAGAGCCCCCTGAAATTATTCAAACTAGCCAATCCCAAACCTATTTATCCTACCTCACCTATTCCTTCCCACAGAAACTGTAATAAGTCTCCTGCCCACATTTTCCCCTCACTCCTTCTGCCTTCTGACTGACCCTGGTGTTTCCCCATGTGGCCCTGTGCGGCAAGCCTTGCCTCTAGTTTGTATGTATGTATAATAAACTTCTTCCTTCATGACAAAAAAAAAAAAAGAGAGAGATGCAAGCATTTCAAACCGGGAGGAGATAAGAAGAAAAAGGGCCAAGTGATCCCCAGTTCTAAGTATCATCTTTTGTTTTATTATGAAGACAATAAAATCTTGTAGTTATGTTCACTTCAAAAAAAATTAACAGAATGAGAAATATGTGGGTAAATATGAAAGATATATTCCTCATATTTAAGTCTATTTAACTGAAGATTGGTGAGGATTTCTGCTTCTGGCCAAGATGGAATAAAAGTGGCTAGATTTACACTTCTGCCTGAAACAACTTAAAAAACCCCAAATAAACCTAGAACCACAATTTTCAACATACTAGATAATTAGGCAACGAAGGACAGTGGCTCTTAGAGATGGAAAACGAAGTGAGATACTGCTTTAAGAGCATTTCCAGGCTGTGGCACAGGGATATAGAACTAAAGCAGAGCTCAGTGGACTCATGGAGTAGAGGAGATGAAGGTGAGAATCCACAGAGATTAAGGCCAGAATACGAGGGTGAAGAGAACTTTACAGAAAGAGAATCCAGAGATCTGCAGAGGGTCCTACTCCATTCAGCAGAGTAGTGATCAGAGCATGAACATGAGTAAACTATCTAAGGGGACGAAAAGAACCATAAGAAAGGATTAGAGAAAAATATCCAGTGCTCACACAGGGCCAGGAATGGTACTTGTTCTCACCATCCAGTATGGAAAAACTCTGCATTCACAAGGCACTGGGTAGAGTACTCAGGAAAGTCTTGTTTCAATAGGAGAGAATAATTAGCCCTAGCCTTATTACAGCTCTAGAGCCTCCTAATAAATCATAAAAGGAAGACCCAAAATGATCAAACTGTTTAAAAGTAAATTACATCCCAGAACAAAGTTCAATAATATTCATAGAAAAACAAAAATATTAAGCACCCAAGAAGGTAAAATTCACAATGTCTGGCATCCAGTCAAAAGCTACCAAGCAGAATGGGAAAAAATATTTGCAAATCATGTATCTGATAAGGAATTGATATCCAGAATATATGGAGAACTCCTAAAACTCAACAACAAAAAGACAAACAACCCAATTCAAAAATAGGCAAAGGATTTGAATAGGTATTTCTCCAAAGAAGATATACAAATGGCCAATAAACACAAAGAAAGATGCTCAACATCACTTATCATTAGAGAAATGTAAATCAAAACTATGAGATTCTACCTCACACCTATTGGAATGGCTACTGACCAAAAAACAGAAAATAACAAGTGTTGGTGAGAATGCGGAGAAACCAGAACCCTTGTGCACCGTTGGTGGGAATGTAAAATGGTACAGCCGCTGTGGAAAATGTCAGTTCCTCAAAAAATTAAGTATGAAATTAGCATATGATGCAGCAATTATACTTCTGGGTATACACCAAAAGAACTAAAAGCAGGGTCTCCAAGAGATATTTGTAGACCCATCTTCAAAGGAGCATTAATCACAATAACTAAACATAGAAGCAACCCAAGTATCTATGGACAGATAGATAGATAAGGAAAATGTGGAATATACATACGATGGAATTATTATTCAGCCTTAAAAAGGAAAGAAATTCTGACATACGCTACAACATGGATAAACCTTGAAGATAGTATGCTAAGTGAAATAACCCAGTCACAAAAAGATATAATCCTAGCTACTCGGGAGACTGAGGCAGGAGGATTGCTTGAGCTGAGGAGTTTGAGGCCAGCCTGGGCAACATGGCAAAACCATATTACTGGGCATTTAGGTTGTTTTCCATTTTTTACTTTACATAACTAAAGCTACAATAAATAGATAGGTCCTCCTTAAATGCCAACCCTCAGCTTTCCCAAAAATTCATCTCCTCACTGTTCAGTATCTCATACGCTTGCATGTGGAAATCAAATATCAGTTTATATTTTTTAACTCACTAATCTGTCTCCTATGATCTAATTCTTTAAGAGCAGAGGCCTGCTCTAAAACGGCTTTTGCCACAGTGGCACTTTGCCTGTTGCAGTGATTTAAGTTGACAAAACATCTGATCCTTCATCTTTGCCTCAAAACCCTAGAGAGCTCATCTTCACCTATATCTAATATATTAAGAAAAAAAAGTTTTTAAAGAAATGGAGTCTTGCTATGTAGCCCAGGCTAGTCCCAAATTCCTGGTCTAAAGTGATCCTCCCCCCTTGGCCTCCCAAAGTGCTAGGTTTATAGGCATGAGCCACCATGCCTAGTAAGCAGTCCTAGTAGCCATTAACTATCAAACATAGCATTTAAGAACATTTGTAAGTTAACATCTTTTTTTAAATGAGATCTTTTTCTTCTTTTATTTTATTTTTTATTTTATTTATTTATTTTTTTTTTTGACCCTCATACTTAGAGGTTGAGATCTTTTTTTTCTGATTATAAAAGTAAAAGATGCTCAGTGTGAAACTTTGTAAAATACCAAAAAATATAAAGAAAAGTATGTACATTTACATTTTTCATTTTAATGTGGCACAAACCTTAATATGTATACATAGTTTTATAGCCTTTTAAAATTTAATAATTATATTGTATGCATTTTCCAATGTCATTAAGTGTTTGCAAATATCACAGCAGCAACTTTCAATGTATTATCTCAGGCAGAAAAAAATTACAGCTTGGAACTTAGCAGGAAATGCTTATATCTTACCAAAAGTCCTAGAACTTTCTGTTGAATGGATGATTCAGTTGGAAAAGACTATAAAAAGAAAGAGAAAACTATAAATACCTAAAGAACCAAGTATAATAAATGTTTAAATAAGTAAATCAATAGATAGCAAAACTGTAAGCTAAATTTCCATTCTAACCTCTAGAACCCTCATGAAGAGTTCTAACCCTTGGTTTTCAATGAAGTGTCTACAAGTGGTTGGGGATTCATCTGTGAGGTTCCAAAGTGCACTCAAAGTAAACTTCAACGTAGTGTCCACTGAATTTTGATTGGTTTTCTGCTTCACTATTTGAAGAAGTTGCTGAAAAAGGAAAACAATTAATTTTTCATTTTTGAATTATTACAATTTGTAGTTGTTAATAACCACAAGTTGATAAGGATTAGTCTCATGGCTTAAAGTATTTCCTGTAAAGGTTCTTATAAGTACAACAAACAGCACCTTGGATTGGACTTTCCTTCAACAAGAAAAAAGTGTAAGATTTTCATAAATACTCCTATATTATTCTGATCATACCTTCAATCTAATCACCTGTAAATAACAATTAAAGGAAAAATTATTAAAACTTTGGATCGACTATCTTACCCAATCACTCACAACATATATATCTTTCAGAGCCTAGATTTAGAAAGATGAAGGAGGAGAAGGGGGAATGAAGCTAACATTTATTAAGGATCAGCAAATTATACCCTATAATATAGTATTGTTATCCTCATTTTTCAGGAGAGGAAATTGAGTCTGAGAAATATTACCTAATTTGATAATAGTCAACTTAGTAAGAGAAAGTAAGAATTGGAAGACCTAATTCTATCTAACTCCAAGTTTTCCTTTAAAAAAAAAAAAAAAAAAGACAAACTACATGCAATGATAAGAGAATTAAAGTCTATATTGGATATAAAGAAGACAATAGCTTTGAATTCCAGTTGTAACTTATTTCTATCATAGCTTTACCCTAAGAAATTTAAATTTGAAAGGTAAATGTTTTAAAAAATTATGTAAGGCATCTATAATTCCATTTTTAGATTACATTTTTGGGGCAAAATAAAGCTCTGCTAAAACAGATATAAGAAAACATTAATGAACACTATTACTAAAGGTTATACACAGTTCAGGAAAAAAATTTAAGGACACAAACATCTAGGTACAATTAGGTAAGATAATAGTATAGTGGCTACGAGTGTGGCACTAGAAGAAAGCTACCTGAGCTTAAATGTAAACTCTGTATCTGACTACCTGTACAACTTTGTTCACCAATTTAATTCTTTGTTTCCTCAACTATAGATTGCAGGTAATAATTAAGAGCAGGAAAAAAACCTAGCTATAATTATCATCACTACTACTACTAATTCCTGCTTAAACTAAGCTTGATTTCTCTCTAAAGCATAAGTAGACTACTTCCTTAAAATCTTTTAATATACCTCCAGCCAAAATTACTGAAACACATATATAGCAATAAAAAGCCATTTTTAAAACTAAAATGTCATCCCTACAAATAGTAAAAGTAAATAAAATAAGAATCCTTCTCTACTTTTCTAATATATATTGTATTTTGTTAGGTACTTAGCATATATTCCTTCAATTAATCTTTTTTCTTCTCATTTAATCTTTGTAATAACTATATAAAGTATTTTTTATCACTCCTAAGAAAATTGTGACTTGCTCAAGATACCACTAGTAAGAAAGAGAATTGGGAATAAACCCAGATACGTCAACTCCAGAATTCTACTCTTTCCATTATCCTATAAGAGCCTTCCCTCTCTTTACAACATTACTTTTTTCATTCATATCTCTATTAATATATTTTTTATTATTTTATTAATTTATTTAAAAATTTTTTAGAGACAGAGTCTCGTGCTGTCACACAGGCTGGAGTGCACTGGCATGATCATAGCTCACTGCAGCCTTGAACTCCTGAGCTCAAGCAATCCTCCTGCCTCAGCCTCCTGAGTAGCTGATACTACAGGTGCATGCCACCACACCCACCTAGTTTTTCTTATTATTTTAGAGACAGGGTCTCGCTAGGTTGCCCAAGCTAGTTTCAAACTCCAGGTCTCAAGCAATCCTCCCGCCTCAGCCTCCCAAGTCGCTGGGAGTATAAGTGTCTGTGTGCCACTGTGCCCAGCTTATACTTTTTGGATTGTATTGTAACTACGTCTACAAAGCTATTTTCTCTACTATACTGTGAGTTTATGGGAAAAAATTATAGACACAATTCAGTGTGAAACGCTAACATCTAGTAAGGTGGCAGGTACTTGATGGGTACCCTATACATATTTATCAAATGAATGACTTACTTTCTCATTGCATACATAATTTATAAGTCATTGTAAAAGGGAGTCTCTTATTTGACATTTCCGTGTACTATTACTGTTCAAACATCTCATGACAGGATTTTTTTTTTTGAGACAGAGTCTTGTTCTTCGCCCCAGCTAGAGTGCAGTGGCATTATCATAGCTCACTGCAACCTCAAACTCCTGGGCTCAAGCGATCCTCCTGCCTCAGCCTTCCTAGTAGCTGGGATGACAGGCATGTGCCACCATGCCTGGCTAATTTTTCTATTTTTTGTAGAGATGAGGTTCTCACTCTTGCTTAGGCTGGTCTCGAACTCCTGGCCTCAAGTGATCCTCCCACCTCAGCCTCCCAAAGTGCTAGGCTTACAGGCGTAAGTAAATGACAGGCTTTTAACAAGAAGCTCTTAAAATAGACTTTTTGCCTCCAGTCCTCCCTAAGACACTGTTTATATCTACTGCTTATATCTACTCTCTTTAAAGCTTTTTAAACTTTTCAGTTTACTATTATTATTTCCTCAACTCATTACAAGCAAAATCATTTATCAACTATTTAAATTATCTGCTTCCCCAAAGCACACAACACAACCTTATGCCTATAAGTCTTTATGTTTTCTACATAAATAACAAAAATCACGGAATTTTGGAACTAGATAGGATCTTAATGCTTATGTAGGTCCCAATGATTCAAATAATTTGCCTAAATTCACAAAATGAGTTTACAAAAGTTAGATCCTAGGTCATCCAACTTCTAGTTCAGGGCTCTTTCTATTTCTGTTAAGGAGTAAAGCTGCCTCTATGAAAAGAAATAAATACACCCATTTAGAAGTAACAAAAAGAATTTTTTAAAAATATATAAAATGTCAGAAGATACACAACATTATCTGAAAACAATAAAAATGAATACTATCTAGTGCCCTGTAGAGAGGATAAGATAAACTTACCCTGACAATGAAGAGCTCAGCACCAAGTTGGGCAGTTTGTTCTGTAGAAAGCTGCAAGGAAGCATAAAACAAAGTAAATGTCCAAGAACTCACCACTGTGAGCTCAATATCATTCACTGTAATAGATTCTAAATGTCAGACTAGAATTCTGCAATATTGAATGCAGTTTGAATACGCAGGCTAGCAGAGAGGTTTACTAATCCTTTAGGCACACAGATTTGGGGGAATGTAATGAGAAAAAAGCTGCCTATAGAAAATTATTTGGCAAGAGTTCAGGTACCTTGGCAGCCAGGATGGAAATGATGGCAACTGCCATCCTTTGCATGTTCTGATCCTCATGGTTGCAGAGCCACTGCATGACAAGCTTGGCTGCTTCAAATCTGAAAACACACAAAGGGTTTCATCAACAAATCCTGGAGTCCCAGGCACAGTTTCAGAGCTCCAGCTGGGAACTGATGCTACAATTTAAATAGGTGAGAAGGAAAGGGAAAATTCCTCTTAACTGACAGAGAACAACAAGTACACTTAGTGTTTTAGAGATGATGCCGTATTATTAATTCTGACAACATTTTGTAAAGAAAGAAGAGTTTGGAAAATATGATTAAAGCTATCTGGCATTTCACCTTCTAGAATTAGAACACATTTCTACATTTCTATACTGTAGTTATAATTTAAGTATTTTCTGGGTTCCTGATAGCACCTAGCACAATGACAGCATTCATTTACAAACATTTATTAAACTCCTGCTTTGTGCCAGATACTGTTCTTAGCAGTGGAGATAAATTATTGAAAAAACCAGGAAAATATCCCTTTCTCATAGAGCTTACACTCTAATGAGGAAGACAGAAAATAAATTAGATAAATAAGTAAAATATATGGTGTGATTAGGTACTGACATATGCTATAGAGAAAAAAAGCAGAAAAAGAGAAGATATTAAATGAAATTGTATGTAGAGCAGCTAGGGAAGGCCTCATTGGAACTTTTTTTTTTTTTTAGAGACAGAGTCTCCAGAATCTTGCTCTGTTGCCTGGGCATGAGGGCATCATAGCTCACTGACTGCATCCTCAAACTCCTGGGCTCAAGCAATCTTCCTTTCTCAGCCTCCTAAGTAGTTCAGACTACAGGCATGCACCACCACACCTGGCTGTCATTGAAACTTTTGAGGAAGTAAGAAAGCTACCCATGTGGATGTCTAGGGGAAAAGCATTCCAGGCAATACAACAGCCCTAAAGTCAGGGTATGCCTGGAGGTTTCAAGAAATAGCATGGAGGCCAGCGAGGCCAGAGAACAGAGAACAAGGGGAAGAGTTCTGAGAGATAAAGTTAGAGGTAACAGGGGAACTAGATCATACAGAGAATCAGCTTATGAACAAGACGGAAAGACATGGAAGGCTTCTGAGCACAGATATGATATTAACTGACATATTTTATCATCTGTGTTTAGAACAAACTTCAGGAGGACAAGGACAGAAGCAGGAGAGCAGTTCAGAGGCTACTGCAGTAATTCAGGAGAGAAATCACTTTTAGTCTAGCCCAAGAGGTAGAAATGGAAGTGAAGAGAAATAGTCGAATTCTGGATATCTTCTGAAGACAGAGCTCGATTTGCCAAAGGACTGAATGTAGGATATGAGATAAGGAGAAAAATCAAGATAACACCAAAGAATATGTGATTATCTTAACTATAGTCTCATCCTTCAAGACTCAGCTCAAATATAACTTCCTTTGAGAAGGTTTTCTCGTTGAGTTTATCACTGCCTTTTCATCTCCTTAGTGCTTTCTTTATAACTGTCAGAGATCTGTGACCACCTAAAGACTCACCTGAATCCCCCATTGGCCTGTGAGCTCCTTGAGGGAGGGGACCATATCCTATTTAATCCTTTATGCCAAGCACTCAATACAGTGATTGACACAAAAATAGTGTTTAATACATGTTGACTGACTGATTATATTGAGGTAAATTACTACTCTGCAACTTCCCTCAAATTTACTATTACCTTCTTTCTATTCCCAAGACCATCTCTGATCAGGCCCATTACTGGTGTTCTTCTATAGTAAATTCCTAATTGGTTACTCTGTCTCCACTGCTTTCCCTTCAATTTGTGCCTGTGCATTAGAAATAAACGAACCTGTCAGAGGACATAGGTATGATGTCACTCCTGTACTCACAACATTCTAGGATTCTATCATGAGGCCATACTTTCAAATCTTTTTTCCCACCTGCCCTATGCTTACTGCCAACTGGAATGCTCATTAGTCCCCACACACGCCCACAAGTATGAAGTAATATAGCCTAGTGGTGGCCGGGCACGGTGCCTCACACCTATAATCCTAGCATTCTGGGAGGCTGAGGCGGGAGGATTGCTTGAATTTAGGAGTTCGAGACCAGCCTGAGAAAGACTGAGACCCTGTCTCTACTAAAAATAGAAAAATTAGCTGGGCATTGTGGTACGTGCCTATAGTCCCAGCTACTCAGGAGACTGAGAGGCAGGAGAATCGCTTGAGCCCAGGAGTCTGAGATTGCAGTTCAGCTATGATGATGCCATTGCACTCTACCCAGGGTAGACAGAGCAAGACTCTGTCTCAGAAAAAAAAAATAGCCTAGTGGTGAAGAGTACAGATTCCTGGGTTTGAATTCTAGTTCTGCTTAATGTTGATGATAATAATAAAGCAAATTCTTTCATCATGTGAAGCAATGCTGTCAAGTCATTAAGAACATCATACATTTTAAAGTCAGCCTGCATTCAAATATCAGCTCCACCAATTACTGACTTTGGGACCCTGGGCAAGTTCCTTAATCTTGCTTAACTTCAATATTCCTATCTGTACAATAATAACAAAAACCTATTCCATAGGGTTGTTATGAGGATTAAATGATATTACATATAAGCTTAAGACTTAGTACATGATTTGGCACATAATAACCACTTGATAAAAGTTTATTTTTCCTAGTATTATTATAATATTATTGACTTTCTCTGTGCCTTTATTCATGCAGTTCCCACAACATAAAACAACTCAACCAACTTTCATCTTCAAAGCAATATAGCATTGATGTAAAAAGTACAGGCTAGGAAGTCAGTCTGGATTTAAGTCTAGACTTTGCTATTTACTATCTTATTACCTTGAGCAAGTTACTAAACCTTTCTGTGCCTCTATTTCCTCATCTGTAAAATGAAAATTACAAGAGTAACAATTTCACAGGATTATTGTGAGGACTGAATAGACACACATAAAACACTTTAGCACAGTTACTGACAATATTAAATGCTTCATACATTTAGTTGTTATCTTTATTACCTCAAGTGCCATCACTAACATGAAGTCTTTAATGATCATCAGTCAGATGGAATCTTTCCTTCCTTGTGTGGGAGCACAGTGCATTCCATCAATACCTCTTCTATGAAAAACTCTGTCTCGGGCTAGGTATGGTGGCTCATGCCTGCAACCCTAGCAGTCTGGGAGGCCGAGGCAGGAGGATTGCTTGAGCTCAGAAGTTCGAGACCAGCCTGAGCAAGAGTGAGACCCCCATCTCTACTAAAAATAGAAAAAATAAGCCGGGTGTGGTGGCTCGTGCCTATAGTACCAGCTACTTGGGAGGCTGAGGCAGGAGGATCGCTTTAGCCCAGGAGTTTGAGGTTGCTGTAAGCTAGGCTGACACTACAACACTCTAGCCTGGGCGAAAGAGCAAGACTGTCTCAAAAAAAAAAAAATTCTGTCTCATATTATACTCATTCAGTCACTCATCTATCCATCCATTAAATATCCACTCAAGCACTAGAAATAAAGACATGAACTAAGCACAGCCTCTGACCACAAAGAAGGTCAATTCTAGCAAAGTGCATTGGCTAGATCAGAGGTAGGCAAACCATAGCCTGTGAACCTGGCTGGCAGTTTTGTGAAGTTTTATTGGAACACAGACACACCCATTTGTATAAATATTGTCTATGACTGCTTTTGACATACAATGGCAGAGCTAAGTAGTAACAGAGTAATAACAGACACCCTTTGACCCTAAAATATTTACAATCTGGCCCTTTAAGAAAATATTTGCCCACTCTGGGCTAGATTAAAACCTTCAGGAGAGTGACTATGTCTTTCCTACCTTTGACTTCATTGCACAGGCTCAATATTTACAAAATAAAATTAGCAGTCTACATGAGATATATGTAGTTATATTTTTATCCAAATAATTTATTTCAAATGAAAAATAGAATATCTCATTCTTTAGCTACACCAGATAACAGTACACTCTGTTATCCAAATAAAAGTAAATCACAGTGCTCATTTTGGCAGCACATATACTAAAATGGAAATGATACAGAGATTAGCATGTCTCCTGTGCAAGGATGACATGTCAATTCATGAAGCATTCCATATTTAAAAAAAGAAAAAAAGTAAATCACAGTAAAATTGCTGCCTGAGAAACAGACTTTTCATTAAATTATAAAGTATAAATTTCCTTTTCAAAATGCCATTATTTAAAAATATTTTAAAATAGTAAAATGAAAAAAATCACCTTTTTAGCTCCCAAATTACAACATCTTAGAAAACAAGGGACCCCTTTATACTTAATGGAATCCAGCTACATGCCCTCCCTTAACCTCTGCTCAAAAATTTTCTTCCATAATTCAATAACAAATAATGATAATAATAAGAGATATGTTACAGAGAAAAGAACACTGGACCTAGAACTAGAAGACCTGAGTCTAACATTGCAGTTATTAGTCACAAAACCACAAGCAAGACAATGAATCTCTATATACCTCAGTTTCTTCACCTTTTGAATGGGGATAATAGTGCTCATAGCCCACAATATCATATGGATATTCTAAAAATTATAACCAATACAAATTCTTAAGCAAAGATTATTAAAACAGGGGCCAATTGCTAGCATGAATATCAAAGCGCTAAATTAGAGAAGGTAGATTTAACATTCTATAAAGCAACCCAGAATCCAACCTACTCAATTAATCTCACACCAGAGGTATCCTAAAAATAAACAGTAAGAAATGACCCATGACAGATTTTTAAAATTCTGTTTTGCCCCGTCTTAAGTTCTAGGGCTGTCACTTGCCTGTTAAACGGAACATCTTGGAGGATCCGGTCACTGCAAAGTGAAAGGAGGCAATTCTTCTGTAACTAAAGAATCAAAGGGAGAAAAAAAATCATAAATAAAATATCACTTTGTTATCTTTTAACCAGAGGTGCTTTCTATAAAAAGAGGAAGAAGACTGACGAAACACCAGTCACTTCTTACAAACTTTATTCTGCCCTCCTACTATTGAAAGACTGACTTCCACCAGACTCACGTAAGTTCATCTGCAAATTTTTTTTGTCTTTTCCATTAGATGAGAAATAGGATAATAAATAGGATAATTCCAGCTAATCTCCCTCCCCTTCTGGTGGCTTATGAAGTAATCTTATCTTTTCTGGTTTTTAAGATGGTGAGGATCGCAAAAACAATGGCTGAACGTTTTGCCTGGTGACATAGCATCAAAGAATCTAAGCCAGCCTGCCTTGAAGATAGTCTGACTCCAACCTAGAGTACATGGGGCTAGTGTTCTACACATTAGTCTCTAAGTAAAGAGTGACTAATAGACTTGGCTCTGTCTTTTAAATAAAGTTTAGATCAGTACAGTTAAACAAGAGTAAATGAAAATATGAATAATTCATCAATGAGTCAAGGTACACCACCATAACAGAAGGGTGAATCAGGTTATTCCCATGAAGCGAAATAAGAATTTTTAAGGTGTGGGTGTAAAAAAATGTCATATTGTATACTACTAATTTTTTGAATTTGTAAAAAATGGCTTTTTAATATTTTTAAAGGTTTCTGTGTGCAACTGGAAGATTTCTTATCTAAAGACAACTTACTACATGGGAGTTCAATCATGGAAAGCAAAACTCAGATTAATGAGATATATAAAGCTAGTCAAGAATTAGAAAAATAGGGCATGGGGGCATGTGCCTGTAGTCACCACCTAGCTACTTGGGAGGCTGAGGCAGGAAGATTGCTTGAGCCCAGGAGTTCGAGGCTGCAGTGAGCTGTGATTGTGCCACCGCACTCCAGTGTGGGCAACAGAGCAAGACCACTTCTCTAAAAATGAAGGAAAAGAAAGAAAAAAGAAAAGAAACAAAACGAAAAGAAAAACAGGTACAAAACCAACATCCTATTTGATTTGCTTCATGGCAGATGTAGAGAGATTATATAATACAAGAAATGGCACAGAAAAGACAAATAGTAATAAACCCCAGGTGAATGATACTGAACAAGTCAGGTACAAGTGTAATTAATTAAAAGGGTTTCTCAGGAAACCACAGGTTGGTCAAGGTGATAGGCTGGACTGTACTTCAGGATCCATTTACCTCCCCTAAAATGTGAATAGTTACCTGGCAGATGAGTGAGTAGGGGCATACCTTTCCCCCACTTTTCCTCCCCAAATAAACACAATAACGTGTACAGGATCCATGGAAATAAGAGAGGCAATAATGCTATTCCAGTTACCTCTGCATGGAAAGCCCATTCCTCCTCCTCCTTTACCTGGGAAAACTCCTAATTTTCCTTCACAATCCAGCTCAGGGAAGATATTACCTCTTTCAGGAAGACGTCCTAATTTTCAAATTGTCCTCAATGCCCCTGCTGGGCTCCCAATAGTACTTATTTCTCTTTTAGTACTTGTCATGCTATGCTATATTATGTGTTCCTGTATCTGGAGTCGTAGAATTTAGCACAGGTACATATAGTCTGAATTCAATAAGAAGATGCTAAACTTAACTGAACTAATAACTAAACTGGTAACAGAAGGTAAGTTTCACTGGATCAATGGCTTACTGAATCTGAAAAGCACTAAAGGCAAATATGGAAAAGATGAAGACATTTGCTGTAGTCTTCAAGTTCTGCCCAGCTAGAGTTTTGATTTTGGGGGCTGCAGCCTGAAATATGCAAGTATTCAAGAATTTTCTATGCTGGCGTTCACCAAATCTGGCCCTAATCTGGATAACACTGGCCTCATCCTACACTACCGATCCTACACACCAGTCACAAGCAACTTGCCCTTCCTGGAATGCCCTGTGCATTCCATATAGGTCCACTGCTTTTCTGCTTTTCTCCCATGTGAAATCCTGTTGTGACTCAAATGTCACCACCCCTTTGAAATCTTGCCTGGCACCTTTGTCTGTACACCAATCCAGCTGGTAGCATTAGTCACTCTGAAGTTTCTGTGGCATGTACCTCAAATAGCTGAAGAGAATTTACATAATAGCTTACAGTATATCCAACTTTCCAACTAATCAGTGAGTTCCCAGGGGCTTTTTAAAAAAATTGTTTTAAAATGTTTTTATTAAATAATAAATACAGAAGAAGAATATTTATAAAATATATGTAAGCATAAGGCAGTGCTTCTCAAACTTTAATGTGTATACAAATCACCTGGGGATCTTTATAAAATGATTCAGTAGGTCTGGGATCTTGAGATTCTGCATTATTCACAAGCTTGCAGGGGATGCCAACACAGCTGGTTAGCAAAACACACCTTGCATAGCAAGGATATAAGGAAGAACAATACAATGAATATCTGCGTACCTACCACGCAGTTTAAGAAAAAGAATCTATCACCAATAGTACCATTAGCAAACTCTATTTGCCCTTTCTATTCCCTCTCACTCCCCCTCAGAGGAACCACTATCCTGAATTTTGTGTTTAATAATCCCTTGCTTTTTTTAAAAATACATATTTATATCCCTAAATATTGTTAAGTTTTTGAACTGTGAGTAACTGGAATTATATGTATGTACTCTTCTGCAATATTTTTATACCCAACTTGTACTGAGATTGATCTAGGTTGTAGTCTGGAGTTATAATTCATTCATCATTCACTGTTTTTAAGTATTCTGTTATTCTGTTATATGACTAAACACAAACACAGGCTGATGCCAATTTGTTGTCATTATCATTATACATAGTGCTTTTGGTGAACATTCTTTTTTTTTTTTCAGAGACAGCCTTGCTCTGTCACCCAGGCTGGAGTGCAGTGGCATGATCATAGCTCACTGCAGCCTCGAATGCCTGGGCTCATGCGATCCTCCTGCCTTTGCTTCCTGAGCAGCTAGGACTATAAGTGCGGGTGAATTGGTTTCTTTTTTTCCTTTTTCTTTTTTGTAGAGATGGGGTCTCACTATGTTGTCTAAGCTGGTCTTGAACTACTGGCCTCAAGTGATCCTTCTGCCTTGGCCGCCCAAAGTGCTGGGATTACAGGCATGAGCTACCACATCTGGCCAAACATTCTTTTTTAAAATATATAACAGCTTTATTGAGATATAATTCATGAACCATACAAATCACCTATTTAAAGTGTACAATTTGGCAGTTTTTAGTATATTCACAGAGTTGTGCAACCATCACAATTTCATCATCCCAAGCATATTCATCACTCCAGAAAGAAAACTCTACACTCATTATGACTCCCCATTTCCCCTACCATTTCCTACTCTCATTTATTTGCACCTCCTCTCATTTTTCCTTGATTAATTTTGCCAGTCATTTTTCAATATTATTAAATACGTTCAAAGAACCAATTGTTGGTCTTGTTGATCTTCTCTAATCAAATGGTATGTTTGTTTTTTACTTTATTTATTTTTACTTTTATCTTTATTATTTTCTTCCCTCTAATTTTTTTGGGCTTATTCTTTTGTTGTTTCTCTAACAGAGGCAGGTTATTTATAACTCCTTCTTATTAAGGATGCATCCTTTTGGGGAGGGGGGGTCATAGCTTTATGCTAGGGGTACATCTTCTGTCCAACTGGTTTCCAGAGGCTATGAAAACCAAAGCCTAAATTTCATCTACTTTGGCAATTGTCCTAAATGAGGGAAGCTGGCTTTAATGATCCAATTACCAGTCTGGGGTGCCATTTTTACTTGGTTGTGGGTCTCTGAGTATTTTTCACTAACTTGCCAACTCACTGCTCAATTTCAAATGACCTTAAAAAATAATTCATGCAGCATTTTTAGTACTTATCCTGAGGATAAGACAGGTTATGTGGTCTATCATACTGCTAGAGATAGAAAATAAATGTCTTATTCATTTCTGTATCCCAACATTTGATAGTGCCTAGCCCAGAACAGATCCTCTATGTTTATTTGCTGAAATTATCACAAACTCAAGATCTAAGTGGAAGATGAGTTTTGTATGGCTTGCACTATTTTCCCCAACATGGATTTAAATGCTTTTAGGCAGGAAATATACTCTTTAATTGTCCACTTCTCTGTTGTTCTATACTCAGTAATACCACACATTTATTACTACACAGGCCGGGCATGGTGGCTCACACCTGTAATCCTAGCACTTTTGGGGGGCCGAGGTGGGAGGATCACTTGAGGTCAGGAGTTTGATGCCAGCCTAAGTAATATAGCAAGACCCCGTCTCTACAAAAAATTTAAAAATTAGCTGGGCGTAGTGGCACATGCCTGTAGTCCCAGCTACTCGGGAGGCTGAGGCCGGAGAACCACTTGAGCCCAGGAGTTTGAGGTTGTAGTGAGCTATGATCACACCACTGCACTCTAGCCCAAGCAGCAGAGTGAGACCCTGTCTCAAAAAAAAAAAAAAATTATTACTATACAGCCTCCAAAGGTATTTGAATTTCCAGCCTTGGTTTATTAAACTGAACTATATGGAGCTAAGAGATGGGGAGAAGGAGACACTAAAAGGACTATTTGAATGGGAATTCATATATTCTTACCTGCTGGTGATTAGGAAAATGTTCCATGGCTTTGAGCAGCAAATGGGTCACATCAGCCAGGAGTCGGACAGGCATTCCTGCAGCAAGGTCCTGCTTGGTTAAATTAAATACACAGGCGCTTGCAGCCAGTTGTACTGGCAAATTCATAGGGTGGTTTCGCATCCCAGTAACCACAAGCTGGAAAAAAAATTAGTCCTCTTAATTCACCTTATAAATACAAAAATACAAGGCTTCTTCCCAGAGCAACATTACTTTGTTGATCTATAATAATTTCAAATTCTTTTTCATCCTTATGTGCAAAGAGCCTAAGACATAGCAGTCACTCACAAATAGTTCCATCCTACCTAGTTGAGGCAGGTATCCAGTTGCTTGTATCTAGAATTTTCTGTAAAACTAATGAATCCTTTCTATAAAAGTTACTCACCTTTGTATCTCCAAGACCTAATACAGTGCCTGTTACATAGAAGGCAGGGAATAAATTCTCCAGCTTGAATAGAGTAAACCAGCGGCAGACTTCACTTTTACATCCCAACCTTCAGTTCCTTGAGAACACTGCTGAAGTTAGAGCTCAATAAAATCCATTTACTTACCCCTGTTCTAGAAAACTATTTCTTACCTTGTCCTCTTACTGCAGACCCCCAATAAATCCTCCCCATCTCTCACTATCAGCTGAAGATCTTGCTTCCAACTACGCTAAGAAAACTGAAACAATCAGAAAAGAACTTCAGATTCTCACTACCACATGTATCCCCCTTACCAGCATACACACACACACGTGCTACCTTCCTGCCTTTTACTATAAATGATCTTTTTGGACTCCTTTCTAAAGTTAATTCCTCCATTTATAAGTTAGATTGTTCCTTTCTTGTCTACCCAAGGACATCACTTCAGCTATTCTGAAGTGACAGTGTCTTCTACATCAATTTTTTGTTCTGTATGAGATGATTCATATCAGCATACAAACAAGCTATTATTTCTCCTATCTCAAAAAAACAAAACAGAAAAACCCTCTTTTAATCCCACTTCCTCAGACAATTACTTTTTTCTTTGCTTCCCTTTGCAGCAAAACTCCTTGTAAGAATTGCCTATACTCTTTATTTTTTCTCTGAATCATTCTGAATGAATGCATGAATATTTCAGATCAAGACTAGAGATCTAGTCCTTTGTTGTTCAGGTTCACAGTAACCAAATCAAGACACTGCATATACCAAGTGCCAATATCCTCTTGTATATATGGAGTGACAGTTGTTGGGGATAATATCCTAAGGACTGAAATGTTACCGGTTCCTATCCGAGCAGCCATTCTCAAAGTTTAAGATATTTGGGAGGTCAAGTCAGTTCTGGCTCTGCCGCTGACTGTTACTTAACCTCACAGACCCTCAGTTTCACAATCTGTAAAAGAGAAGATAAAACCTATCTCTTAGGATTGTTGTGCCCACTAAATGAAGTGCCAAATATAACACAGTCCTATACCCATTGGTTTTCAAAATTGAATGTGCATAAGAATCATCTTGGGAGCTTACTAAAATGCAGATTCCTATGTCCCATCTAGCCCTATTGAATCTAAATTTGAGGTGGAGTTCACAAATATGCCTTTTAAATAGACAATATCTTAGACTTCTAGTGTTTAAAGGACCACATTTTGATAAACACTGCCCTAAGCAGCCAACAAACCTAAAAAATCTCCTTTTTTGTCCTTCAAAAACTGTCTCGTTTAAAATATCTTAGCTCGGCGTGGTGGTACGTGCCTGCAGTCCCAGCTACTCGGGAGGCTGAGGCAAGAGGACTGCTTGAGCCCAGGAGTTTGAGGCTGTAGCGCATTACACTTGTGCCTGTGAATAATCACTGCACTCCAGTCTGGGCAACACCATAAGACCCTGTCTCTTAAAAACAAAAACAAAAACAAAATCTTAATTGGGGAATAATGTGTATCAGTTACCAAAACACAGGAGGTTCTAAATAGCATAGAAAAGTGCCTTATGCAATTCCAATATTGTATTTCTAAAAGACCCTCTACAGGAAGTAATATAGGGGTAATATACAATGCGGTGTCTTGATTCCAGTCATATAGTTCCATTTTCTCCTACAGCTGGTGATAAAATATCGTGGTGGTTACTGGTTTTATGTAGTTAAATATGCACCTGAAGGCATTTATATTGCTTAATGAGACTACTGTAAAAATTTAATAACACTGTGCAACTATCTTTTCTCTCCTTTATAGTTATAACTGAAATCACACATCATCAATCCCATTATAAATCAAAATCAAAGACTAAATGCAAATTTTCACCATTGTTCTTCATAAAATCATCATCTACCCAGATAGATAATTTCAAAAATTTCACATCTAGTTTCTTATTCTTACCTTTAAAATTTCTGGCTTTGTTTTTTCCATCACATGAGTCAGACTAAAAAGATGAAACAGAGCTTCCCGGACAAAGAATGCCCGTTCACTGTATCGCTTCAATGCTTCCGCAATCTGAGTTTCATTGGCTTCTCCAGACACCTTTGAACGTAGCCAAAAGATTAGCTTTTAGAATTCTTTCGACCCTCGAGCTTTCTCTATCTAAATATCACTTATATAGATGGCATCCAGGATAGCTATGTAAGGCTTGAAAAAAATGGAAATAGTTACTTTCCAACCTATCCAGAATAGTCATCCTAAAGAGGTGTATTCATCCTGAAGAGATGCATATTAGATAGGTTCAGAACCTAGCATAAGCCTATGGGTAAAGTTTTCTATATTGCACCTAAAATAAATCTCAAGTTATTTAACACTATTTATAAGACTTACCACATTATTAGGCTTCCATCTCTCTCTTCTTAAGGTAATTTCTTCCCCTAGATCACAGTGTTATAGCTACACTGGTCTTTTTTTCTGATCTTTCAATAAGCTAAGCTCTTTCTCAGCTAAAGGCCATTACATGTAATATCCTCTGACTGAAAACTTCCTTTCTCTCTTTGCTTGACTAATTTCTACTTATACTTCTTAATTCAAGTTAAATGACACTTTCTTTAAAGAGGCCTTCCTTGACCCACTGATCTAAATTAGGTTGCCCTAAAACATCTCTCTCATAGCCATTATCATAATCCCCCACTAGACTGATCCATCCACCACTTTACCCCGATAGTTAGCATTATGCTCAGGTCAGGATAAGCACTCAATAAGTATTCATCAAATAAATGCATTAATTAATTTCCCCAGATTTATAAAGCTGCCATTCAGCACCAAGAGGTTCTGTTCAAAATTAAGTGTATCTAGGGATTTTCCATTTACACAGGTTAATATACTTAACTGTGGTTCATGTACCATTGGGTAACCAAATATAGATAACAGGAAGTGGCTCTTTTTAAAAGTAATCCAACTAATAAATGAAAAAGAAATAATTAAAACATCACCATAATTCCCAATAAATTAATAGAACCAGGTACTGAATGCCAATAACTGCTAACATCAGAGAACAAGAAACAACTAGATATTATGTAACTCCTAATGAAAGAGCACAACAACTGAGGGTCCTGGCAGAGGGATCAAACATTAGGCCACTTAAGCCTCTAAATCCAGCTACCAATTTGCAGAAAATACAAAGAGAAATATGCACCATTAGTATACAATCAACAAAATCCAGACTGAGGGAACTCTACAAATCAAAAGGACTAGATTCCTCAATAGACAAATTATAAGGAAAAGATAGGGATGGGAGAGGAACCTGTAAACTAAAAGATACTCAAAAGACATATCAAATTTTTAAAAATGGTCAAGATTAACCAAGTGTCTAGAGATAAACAGTTGGGTCATAAAACTATAAAGAAATGAAAGGACATGATTTCCATCAAGGTCAGGACAGAGGTTACTTTTGTGAAGAAGGAGGGAGTTATGCTCAGGGTAGGGCACATGGAAGAGCTTTAGAGTAACTGGCAAAGTTCTGTTATTTAACCTGAAGGATGATCTCAAGTATGTTTGCCTTATTTTCACTCATTAAGCTACACCTTTATTTATTGTCTTTGTATCTGTTTTATTTTACAATAAAGTAAAAAAAAATTGCCAAAAAATGTTATTCAGAGAGATATAATCTCATTAAAGGTGAAGATTTAGTCTTTTTTTGGCATATATACTATACATATGTAATGCATAATAGTATTACACAGGGTAACACAAAAACAACCAAAACCTTAAAAATTATATTACTCAGTAACTAAGTTTTAGATGAATATATAATATTCAGATTGGAATATGCAGCTTTGAGGAAATGAAGGAATGCATCATGGCTGACATTTCAACCATTTATATGATATGCTACAGAGGTCTAAAATGAACTAGACTACATTACTGATATATGCCAAGTGACACAGGGCATATATTGAGAATTTCTAAGACTGTAGAAATAATAATGGAAGTTTCTTTACTTCCATTACTTTCTTCAGTTTTTAAAATGCTTTTTAAACTTTCTATTTCTGCAAAATATACATATATACAAATTGCTTTTGACTAAATAATCACAAATATATAGTTTTTTAAAAATCAGGCTAGTTGAGACAAATAGTTATTGAATAACAAAATTTTTCAAAGTGTTCACTTCTTTGTGAATCACCCTGAGCATTTTTTTTATAAATTCAGAAAAACACTGAAATATGAAATGAAAAAGATTTGTAAGATGGAAGACATAAAATAATAATCTCAGTCAGATATCGTTTACCCATATTTGGTTGGTTCCAGTAACTTTATAAATCTCATATGAAATACATCCTCAAGTTACCTTTGAACATAAAATGAAAGAACTCTTGTTACTGGAGTTCTTGTTACCGGAATGTTAAATACCAATGTTAAAAACCAATCTCACTGCCTATACGTTTTATTCAGTGATTAATACTACCCGAGCCAGCGATAAACCCTCAACAATCTAGCTCCTCAAACTATGAGTATCTTCAATTCAACCAATTTCATATGTTAGATCAAAACAACAAGTATCTGGTTTTTTTTTTTTTTTGAGACGGAGTCTTGCTGTGTCACCTGGGGTAGAGTGCAGTGGTGTCATCATAGCTCACCACAAGGCTGGAGTACAGTGGCCTCATCATAGTTCACTGCAATCTCAAACTGTTGGGCTCAAGTGATCCTCCTGCCTCAGCCTCCTAAGTAGCTGAGACTACAGGCACTCACCACCACACCCAGCTAATTTTTTCTATTTTTGTAGAGACGGGGTCTCTCTCTTGCTCAGGCTTGTCTCGATCTCGAACTCCTGACATCAAGCGATCCTCCTGCCCTGGCCTCCCACAATGCTGGATTACAGGCGTGAGCCTGCGCCCGGCTTCAGCTTTCCTCTTTTAACATGATCTATTATTTTTCAGCTTTCAAAATGGTAGTCAAACAAATAATTTAAAAGGAACAGCAATTTTTGCACATATTTAAATAAAGGGCAAAGTTCCAACGATGATCTTTTTCTTTTTTTCTTCAGACAGGGTCTCTATCACCCAGGCTGGAGTGCAGTGGCACAATCATAGCTCACTGCAGCCTCGAACTCCTGGACTCAAATGATCCTCTCGCCTCAGCCTCCCAAGTAGCTGGGACTACAGGTCTGAGCCACCTTGCCCGGTCCCAGTGAGCTCTTTTTTTAAAAATTAGTTTAAGGTTGGGCGTGGTGACTCACACCTGTAATCCTAGCACTCTGGGAGGCTGAGGTGGGAGGACTGGTTGAGCTCAGGAGTTCGAGACAAGCCTGAGCAAGAGCGAGACCCCCATCTGTACTAAAAACAGGAAAAAAAATTAGCCAGGCACGGTGGCATGGGCCTGTAGTCCCAGCTACTTGGGAGGCTCCCTTGAGCCCAGGAGTTCAAGACTGCAAGGAGCTATGACAGTGCCTCTGCACTCCAGTCTGGGCAACAGAGTGAGACCCTGTTTGTTTGGGGGGCACGGTGGGACGCAAGAGGAGACAGAAGGAATAGTATGTTTAATGGTTCAAAATATCTAAACATTATCATTGTAACAAGACCTATTACTTATCCAGGACTTACTATGTGACTTGCACTTTACATATATAATTATTAATCTTCAGAAGAACTCTACAAGGTAGGAATATCTATTTTACAAATAAAGAAATGGAAACTCAAAGAAGTTTACATCATAGGTTGGGTGCAATGGCTCAAGCCTGTAATTCTAGCACTTTGGGAGACTGAGGTGGGAGGACTGCTTGAGGTCAGGAGTTCAAGACCAGCCTGGGCAACCTGGCAAGGACCCATCTCCACAAAAAATAAAATTTAAAAATTGCCCAGCATGGTGACACACACACCTATAGTCCTAGCTACTCAGGAGGCTAAGGCAACAGGATTGCTTCACTTGAGCCCAGGAGTTTTAGGCTGCAGTTAGCTATGATGGTGCCACTGTACTTCAGCCTGGGTGACAGAATGAAACTCTCTAAAAAAACCAAAAAACAAAAAACAAAAAAAGTTACATCTTAGCTTGCTCTGGGTCATGAAACAAGTAAGCTGGGATTTTAATTAGGACTCTCTGACTCTAAAGCAAGCCTTTCCACTATACAATGCCCTGTTTCATGAACATGTTCCATATATTATTAGACATTCATCGTAATAGAGTCTTATGCAACTAAGACATTTATCAGCCTGACAAAATAATACATTTTTAAAGTCTAACCTTCAAATGTCCTTCGCCTGTGAGGAATTCAGAGTAACCAGCATCAGTGGCCAGCAAACCTACAAATTGCATGCTGGGTCGTTGTTGTATAAAGGCTTCAACAGCTTTATCTGTCACATGCTTTCTCCCAGAAACATCCAGAGAGACAAGGTTGGGTAGGATGTCTTTTTGTTCTAGTAAGCGAAGAGCTATGTCTGATGTAAACTGTTTATCATCTGAGATATCAAGGTGATTCAGATGTTTTAGTTCCCGAACAACATCCAGTATCTGTGTAGTTGTCATTTTTAAACATTTCAAGTGATGCATGGTTAGAGATTTGAGTCGGTCTTTGCAGGCCAGCAGAGCAGTGATGTCTGTTATCGAAGTGTTAGAAATATCCAGGCTCTCTAATCTTGGCAACGAGGCAACTTCAGCCAGGTCTTCATTATAAAAGAGAACATTGGTGATGCTTAAGGCTCGAAGGCCAGAAAGCCGGCTGAAGCACCGCTCATAAGGATCCTCAAGGGAGAGAGTTAATGAATTCAGCACTAGGCACTGGAGATTTTGCTGGATCCATTTGTTACTGCCAAGCCCACTGATAATGTCTGTAATTGTGATATCAGCATTCACACCTGTGGCATCAAGTTCCACTAACTTGTGGTGGCAGAAAGCTTTCCGGAAAGCAACAGCAGAGATCTTTGCTTTGCGAATGCAAGCTCGCTTTAAGCGCATCTGGTTGCCCCTAAAAATACCCACAGTTCCATCATTCAGTAGACCTGGGAAAAAACAAGCAACACTCTAACTTTAAAAAACAGTTAAAGCATAACTAAAATTTCTATCACACTTATATTTCCAAGGCACTCCCACGTAAGAGTATGTCATTTGATAATCACAACAATTCACTGAGATGAGAATATTATTATCTACAATTTATAGATGGGTAAACTGGGGCTCAGAAAGTGGTTTTCCACAATCACAGAGCTAGCAAGTGACAGAATTAGGACTGTCACAGACATTACCGATATCCACTAACACCTGGTTCTTCTCACCTTACTAGACACATAGACAGCTACATTTCCCAGCCCTCCCCTGTAGTTTGATGGGGCCATGATTCCTAGTTCTGGCCAATGGGCTGTAGGCTGAAGCACCTGAGAGCCAGTGCATGATTTTTCATGCTATCTTTTCCTGCCATGACAAATGAGGACAGTGTAGCTTTATGAAGGTGGAACACAGTTTAGATCCTAGGGTGACCAAGAAGCAGAACCCTCTACAGACTTGTAGAGGCTATGTACCATGAGTGAGGTAAACTTTGTATTAAGTATTTGATTTGTTACAACTCATTTCTAGCTTATCCTTTAAATTCACTATAATACATTGTTATACACACAAACACATATATACACAATATATTTAGCACATATATAATGCCTATA
The DNA here is from genome assembly GCA_023783475.1 of Daubentonia madagascariensis. Taxonomy (NCBI): domain Eukaryota; kingdom Metazoa; phylum Chordata; class Mammalia; order Primates; family Daubentoniidae; genus Daubentonia; species Daubentonia madagascariensis. Next base: position 6,271,739 of record JAKFHU010001129.1, read on the forward strand.
AATTCATTATTAAACCACTAGCCAGATCTGAAACCTAATTAAAAGGATCTAGTAGTTATAGCCCCTCCCTGTCAGATGAATGCAAATAAAGTGGACACAGTAACCTCTTGAAGTCCCTTAGAGATCTACCTGTCTACCAATCAACAGTGCCACAAATATATGATACCTTGGAACCAAATCTCAACAATATTACATATTAGACAACATCTACTGTGAAAAAATAACAGTCATGCCAATAAAGGGTAGTCTAAGAACAGTCTGGGGTGAATTACCACTTGGCGCCAGGTAAATAAATAGCCTGAAGTCAAGAGAAGAACTCTTAAGTGGCACCTCAGCTGGCTCATACTCAAGATTCAGCTAGGCTGCCAGCCAGCTACCCTTAAATTAGAACTAAGGTATTTTTTAAAGGCAGCACTGCTATCTAACAGATTTTGCACTTAATTATCGTTAAACAGTTAAAAACTCAGGCAGGGTGTGGTGGTTCATGCCTATAATCCTAGCCCTTTGGGAGGCCGAGGCAGGAGGATCACTTGAGGTCAGGAGTACAAGACCAGCCTGAGCAGCATAGCAAGAACCCCATCTTTACACAAAAAATAGAAAAATTAGCTGGGCGTGGTGGAGCATGCCTGTAGTCCCAGTTACTCAGGAGGCTGAGGCAGAAGGATCACTTGAGCCCAGGTGTTTGAGGTTGCAATGAGCTATGAACAAGCCACTGCTCTCATGTCCAGGCAACAAAGTGAGACCCTGTCTGCAAAAAAAGAAAAAAAAAAAAAAAAAGAAAAGGAAAGGAAAGAAAAGAAAAAAGAAAGAGAAAAAATGGGCAACTGATCTGAACAGACATTTCTCAAAAGAAGACATACAAATGGCCAAGAAATACATGAAAAAATGCTCAACATCACTAATCATCAGGGAAATGCAAATCAAAACCATAATGAAGTATCATCTCATACCAGTTAGGATGGCTATTATCAAAAGGACAAAAAATAACAGATGCTAGCAAGGATGGGAAGAAAAGGGAACTCTTATACACTGTTGGTGGGAATGTAAACTAGTACAGCCACTATGGAGAACAGTATGGAGGTTCCTCAAAAAACTACAAATAGAACTACCATATGATCCAGCAATCACATTATGGGGCATTTATCCAAAGGAAAGGAAATCAGTATAATGAAGAGACATCTGCACCCCTATGTTTATTGCAGCACTATTCACAATAGCCAAGATATGGAATCAACCTAGGTGTCCAACAACAGATGAATGGATAAAGAAAATGTAGCATAATATACACTATCGAATACTATTCAGCCATAAAAAAGAATGAAGTCCTGTCACTCACAGCAACATGGATGGAACTGGAGGACATTTTGTTAAGTGAAATAAGCCAGGAACAAAAAGTTAAACACTGCATGTTCTCACTCATATGTGGAAGCTAAAAAAACGTTGATCTCATAGAAGTAAAAAGCAGAGCAAAGGATACTAGAGGCTAGGAAAGGGGTGGGGGGAGATTTGTTAAAGGATATAAAATTACAGCTAAATAGGAGGAATAAGTTCTAATGTTTTATACCACTGTAGGATGGCCATAGTTAACAATAACATATAGTTTCAAATAGCTAGGAGGAGGATACTGAATGTTCCCAGCACAAAGAAATGATATGCTAATTACCCTGATCTGATCACTATACATTATATGTATTGAAACATCACTATGTACCCCATAAATATGCACAATTATTATACGTCAATTTAAAAAATACAACAACAACAAAAAAAAAAGACTGCTACCAATATCATTAATCCTTTGAGTTGGGTAAGTAAGTAAAACACTTTAAACGCATATGTTAAGTATACTCTAAAATCAATAAGCTATTAGAAAAAGTACAGTATTGCCAATACTAAAAGCATTCATAGAACAATTTTTTTTCCATTTAAAAGTTTTCATGTACACTACTCAGGTGATGGGTACCCCAAAAGCCCAGACCCCACCACTGTATCAAACATACATGTAACAGAATTCAATTTGTACTCCCTAAATCTATTAAAATTTTTTTAATTTAAAAAAAAGAGGCCAGGCACAGTGGCTCACACCTATAATCCTAGCACTTTGGGAGGCTGAGGCAGGAGGACTGTTGAGGTCAGGAGTTTGAGACCATCCGAAGCAAGATTGAGACCGTGTCTCTACAGAAAAATAGAAAAATTAGCCAGGCGTGGTGGCATGAGCCTGTAGTCCCAGCTACTCGGGAGGCTGAGGCAGGAGGATTGCTTGAGCTCAGGAGTTTAAGGTTGAAGTGAGCTATGATGATGCCACTGCATTCTAGCCCAGGTGACAGAGTTAAGACCCTGTCTCAAAAAAATTAAATTAAATTTAAAAAGAAAGAAAGAAAAAAGAAAATTTGTGGGAAATGAATGAGAATAAAATTTTGCTTTTCATTAATTAAATAAATGAACATAATGGGTGCCCCAAAGTCACAAATCTGGAATCTAGATATTTAACTTTTGAAAACTTCAACTAAAAGAATCCCTCAAAACATCAAAGCATGTTGTTAAACTCATTGGATATAAAATTATTATTGAATCAAAATGAACTGGAACAATTTTAAATAAGTTATAAAGTCTTTTGTATGTCAATCTGAACAAAATATTTAAAAGAATCAGGCTGAAAAGTCAATGTTAATAGGACTGTAATCTGTTTTATGCATAGTTCCTGACAATACAATTTTCAATAAAAATTTCAACTTTAAAGTTTTCAAACACAGAAAAATTTATGAAGCAATTGTTTAAAATTGTGACAAGAATTGGCAACATGTTCTCTTGCATAGTCTCAGTAGTATCCACTCTTGATTGTTTGAAGATGGACATGATTTTTACAAAGAGTTTAAATAATTCAGAACGCTTTTTGGTGAATAAGGCAGGTAATCATGTTGGGATAACACAAATGGGGCAGCAAGTTATTTCTCTGACCCTCAGTTTCCTCTTCTGAAGGCAGTTTGAAAAGAAAAGGTAGAAAATACCTTTAAATCAAGCATATAACCTCTCTTAAGACATTACTCTGAGGACAATTATTTAGTTACACTTGCTTAAAAACCACTTCCATTATTTTATACATATAAAGCACTTGCCACAGCACCTGATATATAATAATAAGCATTCAGTAAATGTTAGCTGCTATTATTAACTATCAACAGTTATATTTCAAAAGGATAACTGTATCTGGCAAAGTTAAAACCTTAGTCAGCATTTATTCTTTTGATTTACAAGACTAGTTTTTTTTTAATTGAAAATGCTGAGCATAATCGTTAAATCGAGATCAGAAAGAAATGTTAGCACTGGCACAAACCTCTTAAATTGTTGTGCAGCTTTGTAAGAGACCTTTAACTTTAACATATGTAGTATTTATTGAAATTTACCCTTGTTCCTACGGCAACTGGAAAAATTCAAAGAGACTGTGGACTTGAGCAACTTAGTGAAAACCAAGGAGTGTAGAGGTGGTTTTCTTTCCTAAATTATTCCAAAATGCCTCAATTATAGCCTCATTTTTTCCCACTCTTCCTTGGAATGCATTATTTATATTCATGCCTAATAGGAGGTGTGTGTGTGTGTGTATACATATACATATAAAGTCACAGCAAAAGTGTAAACCATTATCTGGCATATAGGAGCAGAGATGCTTCTAATGTAGGTGTAGGAAGGCTGTGTAGCACAATGGGAAGAGCACATATTTAGAATCAGACAGACTTGCACATGAACCAGGACTCCACCATTTATTAACAGTGTGACCCTCAGCAAGTTATTTCTCTGAACCTCAGTTTCCTTATCTGTATATAAATGGGGATAATAACAGCTACCTTATAGAGTTTTTGAGAAAATTCCATGAAAATATATGTAAAATACCTGGCACATAAGCAATAAATGATAGCTATTATTACCGCCAATTTTTCCTTGTATTTTATAGCTGTGGACAAATCATATTCCCTACTTGTAAGAGTTTACAAACACTAAAGATATAAAGGTATATCTTTTTCAACTTAAAACTTAAATAGAAGTAACAAAATTACTCAATATACTTAATCAAAATTTCACAGATGAGACTTTCCAAATTTATTTTCAGAATTTATTTTTGTAAACACAAGTACTAAATTAGATGTAATTTCCCACTTAAAAGGTCAAAAGCAGAAACTAATTTTTCCATAATAGTATTGATTCTCTCACTGTCAAGTGAAGATGTAATTTTATACTGGCAGACTTTTAAATGGATGTTTTTTAAGTTAGAGGAATTATTTTGGCTTCTCAAAGCAAAAAAAAAAAAAAAAGTTTGCCCAGATTAGAAAAGAAAAATGTTTATTCTAAATTACACAGTAAGTGGAAGAATAAGTTAAAATAAACGAATTCCTTTTCCTGGAATCAGGCTCATCTGACCTTCTGTCTTATTTCTAAGAAAATAATTAAATGGTTACAGTAGCACTTCAAAATCCAATGCCACTCAATAGCACATAATTTTTGTTTCTTCCCTTTATTTTTTACCATGAAAAGCCATGGTCTGAAGCAGTCGATCAGCCACCTCCTGTGGGAATACTCCAGGTTCCTGCAGACACAATGTTCCATCTTGTCTTGCTGAACAGAACTTCTCAAGGTGAGTAGTCAGGAAATTCAAGCAGATATCAAGTAAGGAATATGGAGATGCCTCCTCCTTGGAGCCCAGTAAAAAAACATAAAGGAACAAAAAAGCCAACAAATTAGCTTCCAGAAAAACAAAACATTCATTTATTCATTCAACAAGTATTCATTTAGTGTCTATCATATGCCAGATAACTGTGTTAGGCAGTGGGAATACAACGTGTGATCCATGTTCTCAAGCAGGAAGAGAAGAGAAACATTGGAATAAACATTTACATACAGTCTCTTAAGTACTGTAATAGAGGACATAAGTGTAAGCACACAGCAGGGGGTTCTAATCAGTCAGGTATGGTCAGGGAAGACCTCAGAGGCATAGCAAATTATTCTTCCTAAATTACCGCCATGATCCTCCCTTGCTCAAATCTTCAATAAACTCCCATGGGCCTGAAGACAAAAGACAAAATTCTTAGACTGTTAGACTGATATCCAAATCCTTCCAAAATCTAGCCCCAATTTACTTTTCAACTTGATCTACTAAATTCCCATTCCAACCTGATGGTTCAAATACGATAAATTTACTTGAGTAAAAGAATATGGTATAGGTGTTACATCCTCAAAAAAGAAAAAGTTTAACCCACTTATTCCAGTCTGAGGAATAAAAAACTAATCAAATTAGAACAAAGAATTAAGTGTATGGGCTTTAATTACCAAAATAAACACACTAAATGTCCCCAACAATAATATAATTAAAATGTAATTATATTTAACCATCCATTAGGTACTTTCTATATGACTGTGCTGAGTGTTTTGCAAGAATTAGCCATTATTTCATGTATTCCTCACCCCCATTTTACAAAATAGTCAACATTATCTTCATTTTGCATAAATGAAAACAGGCTTAGGAAAGTAACATCTTTCTCAGCATTCCACATATAGTAAGTGACAAAGCGTGGCTTCAAAACAGAAACTGATGGGGAGCACAGCTCTTAACCATATTACACTGCACACGTTACATTTTAATGGCTAAATAATATGCAGTCATTAAAAATTATATTTCCGAAGCCAGGTGAGATGGCTCACGACTCATGCATAGTGGTGCACACCTGTAGTCCCAGCTACTCAGGAGGCTGAGGCAGGAGGATCAGCTGAGCCTAGAAGTTCCAGTAAGCTATGATCATGCCACTGTACTCTAGCCTGGGCAACAGAAGAAGAACCTGTCTCTTAAAAATAAAAAAATATTATATTTCAGGGTGAGGTGGTGCATGCCTATAGTCCTACTTCCTCAGGAGGCTGAGGCAGGAAGATCCCGTGAGCCTAGTTACAAGGGCCAGAGACCCTTCAACAAACACCCTCTTTAAGAAAGAATGAAATTGGCCAGGCGCGGTGGCTCACACCCATAATCCTAGCACTTTTGGGAGGCTGAGGTGGGAGGATCACTTGAGGTCAGGAGTTCAAGACCAGCCTGAGCAAGAGCAAGACCCCTGTCTCTACAAAAAATAGAAAAATTAGCTGGGAGTGTTGGCATGCGCCTGCAGTCCCAGCTACTTGGGAGGCTGAGGCAGGAGGATCACTTGAGCCCAGGAGTTTGAGGTTGCAGTGAGCTGTGACGATGTCATGGCACTCTAGCCCAGGTGACGGAGTGAGACTGTCTCAAAAAAAACAAAAACAAAAGCAAAAACTATCAGAACTTAAAAAATGAGTTCAGCAAGGTCAGAGGATACAAGACTGATATAAAAAACTCTATGGCATTTCTATATACTTACAATAAACAAATAACTCCATTGACATAGTATAAAAAAAGAATAAAATTTTAGGAATAAATTTAACAAAAGAAGCAGGCATGGTGGCTCACACCCGTAATCCTAGCACTTTGGGTGGCCAGGGTGGGAGGGTCACTTGAGGCCAGGAGTTTGAGACCAGCCTGGGCAACATAATGAGACCCTCATCTCTATAAAAAAATTAGCTGGGCATGGTACACATACCTGTAGTACTACCTATTTGGGAAGCTGAGGCAGGAGAATCGCTTACTAGCTACCTGGCATTAGCACAGCCCCCACAGGTTAAAGGCTCAGTCCCATTAAGACTGCCCCCACTTCAGATGCCAGTCACAAGTCCCAGGTTTGCACCTGTACTTCTGACCAGTAAATTAGAGGTTCCCATGATCCCCCTGAGGAGGGCCTCATATTTGATTATTTGCTAATATGGCTCACAGAACTCAGGAAGGCATTCACTTGGTATTAACCTCTGGGGAGGGGAGAAGGATCTACTGTAGAACCCATACTGCCATCTGTGATTCCCCAAATCCCAGTAATTTAAATTAATACAGAAGTTTTGAGAGAGCAGTGTTTCCTATTTTATTTTTAAACAACAGCAGCAGCACAGGAAGACTAATAAGGAATGATAAAGCAGAAGCTAGAATTAGGTGTCTAAACAATTCATCTCTTGGAAATTCCTGCTCAGGGAGGTTTTTCCCAATGCCAATGAGGGACACCACAGGCAGAGTAAAAACAAAGCTCCTACTGAAAAAGCAGAAGAGAGACAGGGTCAAGTCTGACTTCATTTAGATCATGAGGTAATCCACACAATTCAAAGACTACATGATTTCTAGGTAGAACAGGAAAGTTCTTTTTTAATTAACTGAAATGGCTTCTACTCCATCTGGCCCAATTCAGCTCTAATGCACAACCCTTTTCCTAACACACCTCTTCTAAAAAAAATTCTAAGACTCCGTATCATTTATAATCACAATCCTCATGCTGAGAACACATACAAGGAGTCCCCAGTAGAGATGTGCCATAGCACTAAAGCTACAGGATGAATGTGGTACATTTTGTACCACATTCTGGCCAGGCACAGTGGCTCATGCCTGTAATCCTACCACTTTGGAAGGCTAAGGCAGGAGGATCGCTTGAGGTCAGGAGTTTCACACTAGCCTGAGCAAGAGCCAGACCCCTGTCTCTACAAAAACTAGAAAAATTAGCTGGGAGTGGTGGCATGTGCCTGTAAGTCCCAGCTACTTGGGAGGCTAAAACAGGAGGATCACTTGAGCCCAAGAGTTTGAGGTTGCAGTGAGCTATGATGATGCCACTGCACTCTAGCTCAGGTGACAGAGCAAGACTCTGTCTCAAAAGAAAAAAATAAGAATATAAACGTACCTAGGCCAGGCGTGGTGGCTCACGCCTGTAATCCTAGCACTCTGGGAGGCTGAGGAGGGAGGGTCTCTTGAGCTAAGGAGTTCGAGACCAGCCTGAGGCCTGAGCAAGATGAGACCCCATCTCTACCAAAAATAGAAAAAATTAGCCTGGCATTGTGGTGCACACCTGTAGTCTCAGCTACTCGGGAGGCTGAGGCAGGAGGACCACTTGAGCCCAGGAGTTTGAGGTTGCTGTTAACTAGGCTGACAACACGGCAATCTAGCCGGGGCAACAGAGCAAGACTGTCTCAAAAAAAAAAGAAAACAAAAAAGAATATAAACATACTTAAAGATTATTTGAGAGGACAAAGGATTAAATCATGTAACCAGCAAATAATTTAAAATATTTTTATATTGAAACAAACACATTATGCAGTAGCAGGCAAAGTCACATGAATTTTAAGATAAAACACAAGATTACCAAGAAATTCCTGTTTGTAACACCAGTGTCAAGTAATTCCCTTCCCTATGCCCCAGCAAGTTTAGTTTCCTCAGTTGTTTAGAAGTAAAAGTTGGAAAAACAGAGACCTATAAAATAAAGTATAAACACTTTAGCAAGGTATTTAAAATGTTTTACTAACTCAAAATAATTCAAAATGTTTTACTGACTCCAACCTTTCTCTCTAGCCTCATTTCCCACTGATACCTTCTCCCCACAAACAAGCTACCTGTCAGACACACTAAACTGAGTGTTCCTTAAAGCAGCCTAGCACCTACTGTTCCTTAAGCACTGTAATAGTCATTTTCACACATAGGCCTTTGTTTAGTCTTTTTATGGCAAAAATCTCACTCATCCTTCAAAATTCAGTCAAAACTCACTACTTCTGTGATGTCTTTCCTAATTCCTAAAACAGAATTAATTTTGCTCTCAGCCCCTGAAAAATTAAATTGTACCATTAACAGCAGCTATTATGTACTGAATGACAACTGTGTGGTGCTGGGCACTAATCTATGCACTTCATAAATATTTTCAATCTTCAAAACAACTTGTTTTGAACAAAGTAAGTAAACTGAGGCTCAGAAAGATTAATATATATATCAAAGATAAAACAGTCAACAGATAGCACAGCAAGAATAAAAATCACAACAGCTATCTTATGAAGCACTAACTACATATCAGGTCCTGGTGCAGAGTTCTTTAGATAAATGAGCTCTTTCAATTTGTACATCCTGAGCCAAGCACAATTACAATATGCATTTTAAGGACAAGGAAACTGAGGCTTAGGTTAAATATTTTCTCCATATTCACATGGCCAGCGTGTTGCTAAACTGGGACTCAAACTCAAGAATGAGGCCAAAGCCTGTATTTTTAAGCTCTGAACTGCTGTAATAACAACATAATCATAATTACTGAGCACTTATATGCTAATATATGCTATGTACTATATGCTATGTACTATTACCTATACTAAGTGCTTTACATATATAATTTCATTTACTTCTCATAAGAATTCTATAAATTAAATTCCATCGGTATTCCCATTCTACAGATAAGGACATTGAGGTTTTGACAGGGTAAGTAATTTGCTCAAATTACACAGCTAATAAATGATAGAGTCAGAATTGAACCTCAGGCAATCTGAAGTCTGTGCTTTTCTCACTACATACACTGCCAATATCAGATTCATATCAGATTCCAAAGCTAGTTTTCTTCTACAATTCCATGTTACACCATCGTTATTTAAGACTGTATCTGTTTCTGCCACTCAACCATGAACTCAAGTTTAAGAAACTTATTAACCCTTCCTTTATTCCTACAGCTCAGCACAGTCACTGATATTTAAACACCTATTATAAGAAGAAAAAAAAAAAGAAAAAGAATGAGTTCAAATTCGGAGAATGGTAAAGAGGCTTCCTCAGTGTCAAAAAACTATAAGAAGTAGGGTCAAGATACAAACCCAGATCTGTTAATTATGAAGTCTACAGTTTTTCCACTACACCATACCATCTTTCAAACAGAACAATTATAAGTCTGGTATTGATAAATGTAAATGCCAAAATAGAATTTGGGGACCAACTAGTTACAACGGCTCCAACATGAGGTGATTGTGCTATGGATTAAAGTAGAGGCAATGAAAATGGAAAAAAATCAAAAGTAAAAAATATTTTGCAGAAAGAATTGACAAAATGTAGTAAGTGACCAAACAGGAAATAGGAGCTGTTTTTTCTGAATCCCCAGTACCTAGCACAATGCCTGGCACTCTAGTAGACAGACAAGTGTTCTCTGAAAGACTGACAGACATTCATACAGCACACTTTTAACATACATTATCTTACTCAGCCCTTACAACAGTCCTGTAGAGTTGCTATAATAGATACCATTTTGTATATGAGGAAACTGGAACTCAGAATAATGTACACAACGTCATCTATTTAGAATGTGGCAGAATTGGGCCTTGAAGCACAGTCTTTAATTCCAAATATCATGTCCTCTGTCTTACTCATAAGGCTCCCTCAGGTGAAGGAGGGAAAGAGTAGAGGGAGGGGAAGTTGAGACAAAAAAATTGTAGTTAACCTGGGAAAAATTAAGCATCTGTGTGTGCAGAAAGAGGCTGCAATAAAGCATGTGGGGTAAAATGTTAACATCTGAGGAGTCTGGGTGAACGGTACATGAAAATTCTTTTATTATTTTTACAAAGTATTAAAGTATTATTTTGTAAAATAAGTCTGAAATTATCACAATAAAAAGTTAGAAAATAAAAATAAAAAATAGTGATTATACTCCCATGATCTCACTGATAAGACGACTAGGCAAGGCATTATTTCTTCAGAGGAATCTGTCATGGTCGTGGAGAGTTCATCTGCTTAGGCAAGTAGAGAAATGGAACTAATGCTCTAGTGAAAGAACTTAGCTGAATATACAGATTTTAGTATCACCCCCTAGTGGTGCCAGCTGAGTCCTAAGAATAGATAAACTCAGTGATCAGAAGAGATAACTAAGCCGTGTAATTAGCTACTCCAAGTACAGCAGGCAGAGTGACACAGTCCCTGAGCAATGGCTGAAAAGATATCCTATAGCAAACAGGAAAAACAACAATTCCAGTCCAAAAGAACAGCGGCCCATCTTTATTTAATTTTTTTGGCTAACATGGTGTTTTCTGGAACATGATTTAATCCTGATAATTGTGAGTTAGTCAAATAGTTTGCCCAGATTGGTCCTCTCAGATACTGCTTGGTCAGAATGTAAATTGACACAACTTTTCTGGACATTGGGCAAGTTCCTTTACCACTCTTCTAACTATTTTTTTTTTCTTATAACAGGTAAATATCAGGGACTGTGCTGGGTTCTAGGGATACAGGAAGGGTTAATAATTTTGAAAAGTATACCTGTGAACTCTCTATTCTATTTCACAATGTTTCAAGAAACGCAAATAAAGATTTTGAGTTATTTCGAAATGATTTTGGTTGCAGATCACGTTCCATGGATTGTGACACTGCTCTGAGACTAGACCACACAGATCACAATTTAAATAGTCAAATATTTACATAAGCAATTAAAGAATTTCTACTATTAAGCCTAAGTATATACATATATCTTCTCTTCTCCTCCCTCCTTTAGATATTACAGAACAGAGCCTTGAAGGAACAAAAAAACAGAAGAATAACTGTACTGAAAAGGGGGTCAGAAGAGGCCTTAACATGATACCACCTAGGGCAAAGAAGGCTCACAAATGTTAAGAAAAGAAAGAAAAATTAGTAACAACAAGGGGAATCTTGTTATTACAACATATGTTTAGCACTGCAGTTTATAAAGCCTTTTCAAAACAATCATTACAACTCAATGAGGTAAGGAGAAGAGATTATTTCTGTTGGGGAAACTGAGGTTCAGAAAAGGAAAGTTATTAGTGGCAGCCACGCCTCCCTTTTTTGATACTTGCTGTTACCTCTCCTTAGAATGTTCTTCACCATCTGTTCATCTATCCAGTTCCTACTCATCTTGCAAGAGCCAGTTAATATGCCCACTACTACATGAAGCTATCTCTCATAAACCAAAACACAGGCAGATGTAATCATCCTACACTTTTGTATATAGTTCTATAACAGTTAGCCACTGTGTAATTTATTTGTTTAGATGGCTGTCTCCCTCCTCTAGACTACGAGTTCAAGGAAAGTTAGTAGTTCTCAAATGTTTTTTGTCTGTGGTCCACTTAGGAGGGAAAAAGACCTTAGAGCCTACCCATCCCTCTTGGTTCTCAAGCTCCAATGGAAAACAGTAATAACAATAAAGTATCACTTTGCAAAGAAATTTTATATACATCTGCTTTAACAATAAGAAAATGGATGTTTCCTATTTGAATAACAATATATCTTCAAGGTCTAAATTTGGAAATTTTACTATTAGTGCAACTATACATTATCTTCTTTTTTAAGAGATGAGGTCTCGCTCTTGCTCAGGCTGGCCTCGAACTCCTGAGCTCAAGTAATCCTCCCACCTCAGCCTCCCAGAGTGCTAGGATTACAGGTGCAAGTATACATTATCACATACCAGAGTTAACCAAATAAACCACAACAAATGAAATCAATAATAAAGTTAATGATAATTCATAATTAAGAAACAAAACCAGCAACAAAAACTACCATCAACTCAAGACAATATGACTGATACACTGATTACAAAGCTCCCTTCCAAGAAATTACAGGAATTCCAACAAACTACATTTGTACATATACAGAAAGAGATTTGCAACACTTCCAACGATCAGGTAGACTTTTTTTTTTCCCTTAAAGACAGGGTATCCCTCTGTTGCCCAGGCTAGAGTACAGTGGTGGGATCACAGCTCACTGCAACCTCAAACTCCTGGGCTCAAGTGATCCTCCTGCCTCAGCCTTCAGAGTAGCTGGGACTACAGGCATGCACCATGACGCCCAGCTAATGTTTAAGTTTTTTGTTTTTTTGGTTTTTTTTTTAGAGACAGGGTCTCACTATGTTGCCCAGGCTGGTGTTGAACTCCTGGCCTCAAGCAATCCTCCACCTTGACCTCCCAAAGTGCTAGGATTACAAGGCATGAGCTACAGCACCTGGCCTGGTTAGACTTCTTAATAAAAAACTAGAGTTCTCAGTAAACTCTGGTAATCTGTTAACTTTAATTTTATGATTACTAAATTGTAGTAATCCTTAGTAATTCACCTAATAGTTCTGTAGTATGGATCCCTTAACAGTATATAAAAATTAAAAGTCTGGGAATTGCATCATTTACCAGCCCCTAGGGGTTAAGGAAAGGATTTTCAGGACAGTTCATGATCCATTAGGAGGAGCTCTGTGTCCCACACATTGAAAACCACCAGGTTAAGAGTTAAGAACCATGCCTTAGCTGGGTGTGGTGGTGCGTGCCTGCAACATCAGCTACTTGGGAGGCTGAGGCACAAAGACTGCTTGAGCCCAGGAGATTGAGATCAGCCTGGGCAACATATTGAGACCAAAAAAAAAAAAAAGCCTTATACATTTCTCTTTCCCCCTACTCTGACAGAGTAAATGCTCAGTGTCTGAGTAAGAAATAAGTATGAGTAAATGAGCTCCCTTTAAGCAAATCCCCTGCTTTTGAACCACAGCTCCTTATAAAAAACACGGCACACCTGGGAGCATGAGGCAATGAAGACAGGACAAAAAAGGAATCTTACATCATTAGCTCTTCCTAAATCTTCTCATGGTTTTCTTTTCACATCCACCCCCTTTTTTTGGCCTTCTTATACTCTCCTTCCTTGAAGTATTTAGTCATCTACGCAGCATTCAACTAGAGACATTCTCAGTCACTTCCCCATGACTTAGTTATCTATTTTGTTGGTTGGTTTGTTTTGCATATTTAAAAGTTTCATTTTGTTCCTATATTGACAGAGCCATAGCAAAGAAGTATTTCAACATTCTGAGCAGTGGCTCATCCATTTCTACCAAGTGGGGACATGGGGGACACTGGGAATTGACTACATATGGTATTACTACTGGTATGATGGAAAATGAAAGAGATCCCTGTAAGATTAGGCACTTTTTAAAAAACCTTTTTATTTGTATAAATTTAAGGGGTACAAGTGCATTTTTGTTACATGAAAATATTATGTATTGGTGAAGTCTGGGCTTTTAGAGTAACCACCACCCGAATAACGTACGTTCCCCATAATATGCATCCAATGAATTATTTGTTGAATGAATTAGTAAATTACTGGGTGGATGACTCATCTCAAAACTTATTTTTCGGGCTGGGTTCAGTGGCTCAGGCCTGTAATCCTAGCACTCTGGGAGGCCAAGGCAGGAGGACTGCTTGAGCTCAGGAGTTTGAGACCAGCCTGAGCAAGAGCGAGACCGCCGTCACTACTAAAAAAAAAAAAAAAATAGAAAAATTAGACGGGTGTTGTGATGCACGCCTGTAGTCCCAGCTACTTGGGAGGCTGAGGGAGGAGGATTGCTTGAGCCCTGGAGTTTGAAGTTGCAGTGAGCTGTGATGACGTCACTGCACTCTACCCAGGGCAACAGAGCAAGACTCTGTCTCAAAAAACAAAACAAAAAAACTTATTTTTCCTCACGATGCTATTTCAGGAAGCATCTGATATACTATTTAAGAATTAAAATTGCCTTAATTCCTCAAAGACAAACCTTGTGGACTTCAAAATCTCTGTGTAATGAAGTTTATGTTTTGGTTAATTACAAGAAAAAATACCCTTTATGGATTATGCTGGTGACAATGCCTTACAGTAAACAAGGCATATTCACATCTGGAATTTCATTTGATACAATAACCTGATGAAATAAAATATAAATTTCATTCTACAGATAAGAAAGCTGAGGCACAAAGATGAAGTGACTTCTCTAGAGGCATTGTAGTTAGTAGGAAGAATACTGGAACTGGACTTGAATTCCAGTGGTGTCACACTGGGCAAATTAGCTTTTCTGACCCTCTGTACCTTTTTATACAATCTTCTATACAATGGGGATAATATTAGTACAGTAATGTGTCACTTAACAATAAGGATACATTCTGAGAAATGTGTCGTTAGGTGATTTTGTTGTTGTGTGAACATTATAGAACAGGGATGGGAACCTTTTCACATTGGAAGGCCAAGTTAATTTAACCAGGCCGCACAGCAGGAGGTGAGCAGCAGGTGAGCCAGCAAAGCTTCACCTGTTATTTACAGCCGCTCCCCATAGTTGGCCCACGTGAACTCTGCCTCCTGTAAGATCAGCCACGGCATTAGATTCTGCATTATAGTGAATAGTATAATTATTTCATTATATATCACAATGCAATAATAGTAGAAATAAAGTGCATAATAAAGTGTAATGCACTTGAACCATCCCGAAACCATCCTCCCACTCTCACCCCCCTCCCACTCCCAGTCCATTGAAAAATTGTCTTCTGTGAAACCGGTGTCTGGTGCCAAAAACATTGTGGACCGCTGCTCTAGATGGGTACCAGTCATTTATGACTTTAAGGACATCTTGATTTGGGTAGGTAGGAGAATAGATTTGCAGCAATAAGTGGTTGAAAAGCAAGAAAGCATTTTTCAGGCATGTTGCCGAAGGTGTGGGTCTTCTGCTATATTTTTCTACATTTCAATTGGATCTTTCTTAGCATCAAACAATGCCTTTACAATGTCATCTACTGAAAGCTCAATCAATTCTATCCGTAGTTCTTTAGGTGCCTTGGTGGTATCAACTAGGTGAGGCTGAAATGCTAATTTGAGTGTGATGTCATGATTCTCCAAGTCAGTGAACCTTTCATTGTATTCTCCAATTAATAGGTCTATAATATCTACGTATTCTTCAAATGATTCACATATATCATCCTGCTCATCGATGACCTTTGCTAACGGGAAAATGTTCATCCGAAATTTCCTCTTGAAGAAGAAGTGTTTTGAAAAAAGATAGTTTTCGAAATGCTTGGATTTTTTGCCACATATCATATATAGACTTAGTCTTACCTTGCAAAGAAATATTCAAGTCGTTTTGATTTGACATGATATCACAAAGAAAAGCTGCATTCCTATAGAAATCTTCTTTCAATAATTCACATTGCTGATTCTGTTCTTCATAAAATTTAACTATCTGGTCTCACAGAGATAAAATCTTGGCTAACACCTGTCCTGGCCATAGCCAATGCACTTTAGAATGATACAGCAAAGACACACTGAATACCTCATACTACGACTTTAGCATGTTATGAAACTGACAATGTGATGCTGTGTTGCATTTGCACGAATATATTTAATACTTATAACTTGTTGCAAAGTGTCACTTAAAATAGTAGCTTTAGCACAAGAGATTTTGCTGATGCAAGATACAATGAAAAGAAATGAGAGCATCTGGATCTGTTAATACTTTTTATCTGTACAATAAACCCTTCATGTTTTCTTGTCAAGGAAGGTGCACCATCTGTACATACACTAAGTTTACCAAATTCAGTCCAACTTCACATTTATCTTGAAAGTTGGTGAAGATATCTATTCCCTGTGTTCTGTTCGCAAGAGTGCCCGAAGTGAGTAACTCTTTGTCGCAAAGAAAATCTTGTTATGACCCAAAAGAAGTGCAAAACCTGCACCGAGTCAGTAGTACTTGAAAGAGGCCGTTGTTTGTACTTTGAAACATCATTGGGGTCTAAGCATCCTGTAACTTCAACAATGCATTCTTTCACAATTTCTGCATCCCTGAATGGCTTCCCTATTTTCCCGAGTATATAAGCTACTTTATAAGTTGCTTCAGTGGCATTATTTCCAGGTCTTATTGCTGCTTGAAAGAATTGTCTTTGCTTTGCTTTTCAAATTTCTGCAATACAACCTTTCACACCTCTCCCTCTAAAATATTTGTGGTCCTTATGAGTGTTATAATGCTGATGAGCATTGACTTTCTTTAATGTTGATATTGCAGTATCACAAAACAAGCAAATCATCTTATCTTTAGAAGAAACAAGATAATATTGCAATTCCCAATCCTTATTAAAAAATCTGTTTTCTTCCTTCAGCATTCTCTTGGTCTTCATTGACATGATGGGCTGTTAAGCAGACAGAATTAAAAAATAGTGTCGAGCTGTGCAACTATTCACAAATTCCACTTCAAACAGAACACAGTGCACCATTGTCAAAAGCTGGTAACAGACTGGCGTACTCGACCCCCCTAAACTCTCGCCAACCAGCCTCCTGCAGCAGTGGTGCCAGTCAGGCAGGGGAAGTTAGAATTAAATTATGAGCGTAGCAGCTGTCAATTTAGCCCTTATGGCTTACTAATGTTCTAATTGTGCTGGTCAATCTGGGAGGATTATTTCATTGAAACTTGTTCTATGCTTTGGTACTTTGAATACGTTCATTTTCAAAATAAAATAAAAATATAAAAGATGAACAAAAATGCATTAATAAAAATAAAAGGATTTGGTCTGTAAAATTTGGATTCAGTCAAAAGGCCACACTTAAGGACCTAGAAGGCCACATGTGACTTTAAGGCCTCAAGTTCCCCACCCCTGTTATAGGATATAAACTCCATAGAAAAAACAGTTTTGTTCACTGTTGTATTCCCAGGGCCTAAAACAATGCCTACTACATAGTGGACATTAAATGTTTATTGAATGAATAAATGAAGAGTCAAGCACAAATTTATTAAGTGCAATTAAAACACTTATTTGGCTTCTAGAGAAAAAGACTACATGTCCAGAGAAAAATATTAAGTCCCAAGTCTAGCCCTGAACTTAAAGAATGGAACTGAAAGGCAGACAAGTATTAACTGAGTTCATAGGTACCTATAAGAAATTCAGATATTAGACATCTCTGACTCCTCATTGTAGTACTCCATGGGAAATCTCCTCTTGGTCTATGGAGTCTTTTTAAACTTGTATTTTCTGTTACTAATTCAGTTAAGTCAGGCTTCCAGAAATAAGCATCTAATATAACCTTAGATATGATCTAATCCCTTTACCCTCCCCCCTCCTCAACCACAATCATTTTATAGATGAGGAAGAAGGCAGTACCAGGCCAGATGCAATAGCTCATGCCTGTAATCCTAGCACTTTGGAAGGCTGAGGCCGGATGATTGCTTGAGGCCAGGAGTTTGAGGTTGCAGTGAGCTATGATCATGCCACTGCACTCTAGCCTGGGCAAAAGAGGAAGACCCAGCCTTAAAAAAGAAAAAAAGCAGGTAGTACCAAGGGTACAGATACATTCAACTATTTGGCATGAACTGTGGGAGTTATTTTTCTTTTTTAAAAACCACCAACTACTCTTCACAGACCCCTAGATGCCAAATTAAAAAGTAAAGCAAGCTTCTTGCATGCATCGCTTCAAGGCTTGGCCAGTATGGCAAGCAGCTATGTGCTAAAGGGCAAGGAGGTAGAATTCTATCTAAAAAAGATCAAGGCCTGGAAAGGTAAATAAATCTCCCTCTCTTCCTTCTTAGGTCATGCAGTCAAGCTATTCTAAGACAAAACAAAAATTCAGGTGAGTAATTATTAAGCAGATAAGCAGATCATACAAATCACTAACTCAAAGAGATACTTTAGCATTATTTTCCTCTTAATTACAAGTGTGAGGTTTGAAATATAATATGGTAAACAGAGAAGCAGAGTTAATAATGGAAAGAGCACTGGGCTTGCAGTCAGCCCCAGCCCTGCTACTTACTAGCTGTGTGACCTCAGGAGAATAGATTAACTTCTCAGTTTCCTTATCTAAAAAATTAAGTATGGAAACAGAGAAGACCCTGCATAGTCAAAGCAACCTTAAGCAAAAAGAACAAATTGGGAGGCATCAATCTACCAGACTTCAAGCTATACTACAAGGCTATAGTAACCAAAACAGCATGATACTGGCACAAGAACAGAGCCATAGACCAATGGAACAGGACTGAGAACCCAGACATAAAACCATCCTCATATAGCCATCTGATTTTTGACAAAGCAGACAAAAACATACACTGGGGAAAAGAATCTCTATGCAGTAAATGGTGCTGGGAAAATTGGATAGCCACATGTAGAAGACTGAATCAGGATCCACACCTCTCACCTCTCACAAAAATCAACTCACGATGGATAACAGACTTAAACCTAAGACATGAAACCATAAGAATTCTAGAACAAAATGTTGGACAAACTCTTATAGATATTGGCCCAGGCAAAGAATTTATGAAGAAGACCCCAAAAGCAATCACAGCAAAAACAAAAATAAACAAATGGGACCTGATCAAATTAAGAAGCTTCTGCACAGCCAAAGAAACTATTCCTAGAGCGAATAGACAACCTACAGAATGGGAGAAAATATTTGCAAGCTATACATCCGATAAAGGACTGATAACTGAATCTACACAGAACTCAGGAAAATCAGTAAGAAAAAAATCAAACAACCCAATTAAAAAATGGGCAAAGGAAATGAACAGAAACTTTTCAAAAGAAGATAGAAAAATGACCAAGAAACACATGAAAAAATGCTCAACATCTCTAATCACCAGGGAAATGCAAATTAAAACCGCAATGAGATATTATTTAACTCCAGTGAGAATGGCTTTTATCAAAAAGTCCCAAAACAACAAATGCTGGCGTGGTTGTGGAGAGATAGGAACACTCATACACTGCTGGTGGGACTGCAAACTAGTACGACCTCTATGGAAAGTAATATGGAGATACCTCAAAGAACTAAAAGTAGAACTACCTTTTGATCCAGCCATCCCACTTCTGGGTATCTACCCAAAGGAAAAAAGGTCATCCTATAATAAAGACATCTGCTCTCGAATGTTTATAGCAGCACAATTCACAATTGCAAAGATGTGGAAACAACCCAAGTGCCCATCAATCCATGAGTGGACTAATAAAATGTGGTATACGTATGCCATGGAGTACTACTCAACCACAAAAAACAATGGTGAACTAACACCTCTTGTATCATCCTGGATGGTGCTGGAGCCCATTCTTTTAAGAATGGAAAAATAAGCACCACATGTACTCACTGATCAACACTCATTGATCAATCATTGGTACTGACTGACCCACACTTATGTGCACATATGCAAGTAACAATCATTGGGTTTTGGGCAGGAGGGAGGGGAGAGGAAGGGAAGGTAAATTCACACCTAATGGGCGTGGTACGCACTGGTGGGGGATGAGCACATTTGTAGCTATGACTCGGTCAGCACACAGGTAATGTATGCAACCTCAATGTTTGTACCCCATAATATTCTGGAATTAAAAATAAATAAATAAATAATAAAAAATTGAAACTAAACCTCTGTCTTGACTACTTCACAAAATGGCAGTGAGGAATAAATGGGATGTGTGTGAAAATGCCTTTAAAATATTAAAGTACTCTGCAAATATTAACATAATTGAAATAAATGGTACCTGGTGTGAAAAGTTGGGTAATACATTCACAAAGGTAAGCACTCAAGTTTACACAAAATTTAAACCTACAAAAGCAGTTTGCCCAGATCCCATAGCACTATAGCTAATAGAATGTATCTACTCTACTATAGTTCAGACCTTTCACTTGCTGGAATCTTACTACTTTTTCTTCAAGAGACAGAAGGAACTACACAGAGGATTTAATATAATCTATTATTTTAGAGATTTAAAAATGGAGTCATAGAGAGGTGAAATGATTTGCCAAAGGTTACAGAGCTTACAAAAATAAAATTATTGATATTACATAACCAAGAAAATTCAAACTTTTTGAAAATGCCTTTAGAAAAGGCAAATATGACATTGAACAGGCATCGAGACACTGGGGAGCTAAGAAAAATACTTATACAAAGGAGAACTGGACATGAAAAAAGGAAAAACAAAAAAGATCTTTCTATAAAGCTAATAAAAATTTTAAAAACTATTAACCACCCCTCTAGATTTACCAGTAATTAATTCTTTGCTATCTGAGTTTATTACTCCACTCTCTGGAAGGACACCTCCACAAATTATAGACAAGCAACTTGCCAGTGTCTATACAAAGGGATACTGCTTTGCAATTAATCTCCAAATTACTTGGCCTTCTCCCCAACTCTTCCTGATAAATCCTTCTGGACAGAACACTTATCCTAGGTCAAAAGTACCCCTTAGGCTAGTAAGAGAAACTATCTGATGTAACATTTCTCACTCATCAAACCTCTTTTCCCTTCAGAGGACCTGTACAAAGTGTTCAATGTGTTCTCCTGTATCACAACTCACATCTCACGTAACATCACCTTATGCAATTCTATAAAATACACACATTCATTCATTGAACAAATATTTACTTATAAAGCACTATGCTAAGTGCTTATGAAATGAAGTTTAAAAAATACAGCACTGTCCCCTGCCCTCAAAGAGCCCAAAATCTGGAGAGACAGCCAGCTTTATTAACAAACAACAATACCACCGCAAAATAACCGCAGTAACCAGGGCACATACAATGTACAGGAGAGGCACATGGAAAGGAATAACCCAAGGCTGCCTGGAGGTAACTGAAGGCTTCACAAAGGAGGTAGGGCATAAGGGGACCTTGAAGGTTTAACAGTCAAGAGTAGGACAGCATTCTAGGCAAAAGGCACAGTGTATGCAAAACTTGGAGGCACAAAAAACAGCATAGTGTATGCTTAGTATTACTGAACATAAAATGTAAAGACTCTTTCTCATAAAATGAGAAATAAGGCTGAAGCAGTAGAAAAGATTAGATCACAAGGGTTTTAGTACACTATGCAAAACACATTTATTCAACAACTATTTGCTGAGCCCCTACTATGTGCCAGACGTCACCAAGTACACAGGATACAGATCTCTGTAGATCCACTGCGGTCCATATATATGGTTCTTGCCTAAGTTGTACGGTACAATCTGTGGTTGCAGCGGCCCTATAAGGCCACTGTAAACTAATATCTTGATATTTTCAATGTACAATAGATGTTGTTAGGATTAACAGAGTGCAGTATCATTTTAAAATATTACTGAATTCCTACCAGCTTTTTGCTTTTTCCCCCCACAATTCATGTATTCTGAAAGTATATTCCTGTCATATCTCCCAAGGTTTTCGTGTTAAAAAGGTAAGTCAGGCATGGTGGTTCATGCCTGTAATCCTAGCACTTTGGGAGGCTGAGGTGGGAGGACTGCTTGAGGCCAGGAGTTCGAGACCAGCCTGGGCAACAGTGAGACCCTGTCTCTACAAAAAATTTAAAAAATAAGCCAGGCGTGGTGGCACATGCCTGTAGTCCCAGCTACTCAGGAAGCTAAAGCAGGAGGATCGCTTCAGCCCAGAAGTTTGAGGTTGTAGCGAACTAAGATGACGCCACTGCACTCTAACCCGGGCAACAGGGTGAGACTCTGTCTCAAAATAAAAATAAAGATATCTTTGTGGGGTTCACTGCCTCAGACAATAGAGAGGAACTAAAAATTTCTGAATAGGAAAAGTAACATGCTTCCATTCTTCTTTCCCTCTTTCTACCCTTGCCTAGTTATGTTACTGTAGGATAATTTCTTTTTCTTTCATTTATGAGCCTGAACAATCTTAATCACGATTAAGTGTGAGAAGAGTACATGTAGAATAGTTTGTCAAAGAAATACAGTTTTGTCAAAGAAAGGACAAAGACATAGATATTCTCCTTCAAAGTGCTTTATAAAAATGATTTGGCAATATGGATCAAAAACCATAAAATTGTACCCACCCTTTGACCAATTTTCTTTCAATAAATATAAATTACCTTTATAATGGAAAAAATGTGCAACTATTTTAAATGCCTGAATTCCATTTAACACAGTGACTGCCACACAAAAAAATCAGAAACTTTTCCTTGGGGCCACAGTATTTTATCATGAAAATAGAATAAAAACTTCTAGTGTAATTTAAAGGTAAACATAAATAGAAAAATGAAATTTACTGACTTCTATCCATTTAATCCACGTTTTTAGAATTGTCAATATTAATTGTAACAATAAGAACATCAACAAGATTTTATATATGCTTCACACATCCCCGGGGTCAAAACTAGAGTGACTTAAATATAACTCTCATGGCAGTTAATGTGTTAAACTCCTACAACCTCATGGAGTCTAGGGAAGGTATCTGAAATAGCACAGGTTTAGGGGTCAAACTTATGTTTGAATCCAGCTCTGACACTTACTGGCTATATGATCATGGCAAGTTACTTGATTTTTCAAAGCCACAGTTTCTTATCGGTGTAATAAGAAAACATCAATCTCATGGAACTGTGAAGATTAATTAGTACATCACCTGATACTTTGTGTGCTCACTAAATGAAATCTATTGTATGAGATCATGCTCCTCTAAATAAATGTCCCAGCATTCAAGAATTTTTTCCTTAACATTGTTTTTCTATTTTAATTACTAGCATTAAAAATGCCTTTTATTCCATTGCAAATAATGACTACTTTTGCCATTTATTAGTTAAATTATGCTTTAAGAGCTAGCTTTAGAACCTATGAAAAAAGCAGTGTTTTAGCCAGCATTTTCAGTTCATGTATGTTCTATGGGCTCACAGCATTAAATTCAATATTGATGTCTATTTCAATTTCTGTATTTTTGAACATTTAATAAAGTAAATATCTAAAATTTTCTCCTTTAAAAATAGAATAGTTTGAGAGTATCCAAGAATTTAATCTACTGAATATGTGTGAATTAGTGGAAATTAGGAGACTGGCTCATGATATAGTCATTCAATTGTTATAACTTCATCTGAACACAGAATATCACACTACTTTTAAAGTATTTTTATTCTTATATGAACTGACAGGAAATATAAGTTACACTGATGATGAAATAAGAGTAAATAAATACATTTATCTCATCAGGATTTTTAAAGATATATTAATCTATCTCAGTATTTTTTAAGTGTTAAAAATAAGAAATATGGTGATAGTTATGTCAAATTTGGATTTTCATTTATTGGAAATAAACTATCCACACTTCCAAGGTTTTAACTGGGGAGACAGGCTTGCAAGTAGCAGCCTGGAACGCTTCCTTTTGTCATTTAGAAACAAAGCAGAACAATCATAAAAACTCGTTGATTTTTTTAGCCAGGCATGGTGATGCACGCCTGTAGTCCCAGCTACTTGGGAGGCTGAGGCAGGAGGATCACATGAGCCCAGGAGTTTGAGGTTGCAGTGAGATATGATCACGCCACTGCAATCTAGCCCAGGCAAAAGAAAGACCCTGTCTCAAAACAAACAAACAAACAAACTTGTTGATTTTTGTAAGTACAAAAATGCAAGAGTTATAAATTTAAGTTTTAGAAAAGTTGGTCCTTGTCTATTTTGATACCATAAATGTAGTTTTAATCTACATTTTAATATATATCCACTTAAAAATCTGACAAATGCTTTATCTTATTTTAATGTGTCATTTGTTAAACATTAATATTAAAAAGGCTGAAATTTGTTTAAATGTATTTTGTTTAATGTATTATTAAATGAACTACATGTATAATTTAAAAATAAAATATATTCTACTTAAAATTACTCCTTTCTCACACAGAAATTATACAAAAAATACGTTCTTGGAAATGATTAAACATGACCTCTAGAATAAACAAATTTAATAAAATAAAAAGGACTAAAAAATAACATTTAAGAGATATCACCATTATTTTGAAATCAGGAACCCATAAAAGGTTTGATATACAGTACCAGAGAGCAATGTTTGATAAAAACTATCTCAGTGACTTAAGATAATTTTACCTAAAGAAATTCAGTGCAAGATACTCTGAAAATGATTAGAATGACTATCCTAAACAAACTAGTTGAGTCTTGTTTGTAAATTTTAGTGAAATAGGAAGTGATTCTGTCCTCATATATGATTTTGTCCACAGGCAAGATTTATCATTTATACAAAATACCTATATAGAATCATTGTTTAACTTAGAAATTATTTTAGTCAAAAAGCAAATAAATTATATGTCTAAAAGTTGGGTAGGGGGAGATACAGAATGCCACCAGTGTTAACGTTTAATCTCTGTATATAATATATAATTTTTCTTTCAAGCAAGAAGGAAACTTAGTAAGATTTCCTTCCTATTGTAGGACATTTCTCCACCTGTGAAACGGGATCTCTCAGACTTATGGTTCAAAAGCATAAACTTGGCAGGGATTTCAATTCATTGATTCCCCCCACAACCATCCTCTTGCCAGTTTCAAGAACACATTTACTGATATTAATACTAACCTCCACCTTTTTAGTTCAAAATGTCACATTGATAGCTCTGATGCAAACCCCTGGGGGTGGGAGGAGTCATTGTTGCCTGGGAATTATTTTCCTGTTGCTGTATCTGTGTATGCTTTGTCCCATAACTAGGAATACACACTCTTCAAGGACAAAGTCCCTGTCTTCTATATACCCTTCATACTCTGAAGCCCTAGTCGAATACTATGTACTCAGAAGGTGTCAAAGGTGTGCTCCTGGAACTGAATCCTTTTAAGAGAGCATTGTTAAAACACACCACTGTCCCTTGCTTGACCTTCAGCTTTCTAAATGAATAGATGTGAAAAGATGTGTGTGTGTGTGTGTGTGTGTCAGTGTATTTTTCACATGGTGACTAATGATTAATATAATCTTTACTCGGTCGTTACAGGACAATAAAGATATCAGCAACCAAAAGAATTAGTAATAATAACAATAAATAAGGTTGGGAAGTGCTGATTCCCTAATACATGCCCTTTGGGAGACCTACTGTTTACAAATAAAGGACTTTGGTAGGGTAAGTTTATTTTGTTTTAATATTCTCATAAATCTATAAAGGCAGTATATATGAAACCTGAGGACCAGTGAGCAAAATTGCAATGCTATTAATGATTACACACAACTCTGCAGTGATGCCTCTATGGAAAATTCACTTAGCCAAGAAGTAACGTGCCAGATCTTCATATTTATTTCCCTATACTCTCCTTCCTCCAATTTAAACTACCACCACCACAAGGTGAGGGTGAAAGTTCACAAACTTACTTTTCACCTGGACAAGTGTAATAGCTTTCATCATTTCAAACCATGTTTCATTATGCATTTAGAATGATCATCCTCAAAATCTTCTCTTGATTATGATGCTCCTTCACACAAAAAAACCTTTCAAGGTACTCAGGGTCTTTACAAGAGGCCCAAACTCCTTAGCCTGTAATTCAAGGTCCTCCATGATGTGACCCTAGGCTCACCTAATCTCATCTCCTATTGCACCCTCAATGCTAGAGTCACAGATTTTCCAGAATATATCACACCTGCTTCTGTCTCAGCTTCTACACTCAAGCTGGTCCCCTTCCAACAGAGCTGGTCCCATTCCATCTGTCAACAGCTTTCCTTCACAAATTCTTACCCAATAAAACTTCACTTGTTAAAACCCACAGGTCAAACGTCCCCTTCTCAGCAAAGCCTCCCTGAATATCTGGTCATCCCTAAAGTCCTTCATTCATTCAACAGATATTTACTGAGTACTTACTATGCACCAGGCACTATATAAGTGTTAAAGATGTAATGATAGGGCAAACAAGCACAGTCTTTACCTTCATAGAGCTAGTACCCATCTCAGTGGATTGCTATGAGGACTAAATGAAATGAAATATATAAAGCACTTAAAATAGTATGTAGTACAACCATGTTCAATAAATATTAGCTCTTATTAGTATTGCTGCTTAACCATCCTATCTAAAATATTTACCTCCCATACACACACATCTCTTTATATCTTACCCTGGTTTATTTCTTCTTATCGTTTATAACTACTTCTCATTATACATTTATAGATTTATTTGTTTATTGTCTATCCCTTCCCCCCATGGTTTTTTTTTTTTTGTTTTTTTAACTACTGTAACCATAGTGCCTACATCACCTGGCCCTCAGCAGCTGGTCAAAAATAATCTCTGTACCAATGATTTTTACACTATGGAGGCAGAGACAGATTCTAATCAAATAACTACAACAAGATATAAAAAAGTACAATTAATATGTATTCTATGAGAAAGAGCTACATAATAAAGAGGGGTGTGACCTAGGTTTTTTTTGAAGGGCAGGTAAAGTAGATACAATTTCCTTGAGTTCCTTGAATTGAGAACTCCAGGATATGTCAGAGTTAAGCAAGCAAGAGAGAGTACCACCACAGGTCATTTGCACATGCTCTTCCTTCTATTTGGACTACTCTTTCCATAACACAATTCCTATAATTTGATCCCTCAGTTCTCTACTTGAAAGTAAGATCCTCTGCAAAGCCATCCCTGACTATTCCATTCCACTATGCCACAACTTCTCCCTTCTTAGCACATTTAGAATGTACTAAAACTCTTCACATTTAAAATTATTCTACATACATAAGATACAAAAGGACCACATCTGTTTTACTACCTGTGATATCCCCAATGCCAACATAGTCAACGGCACTCCAAAAACACTGTCAAAATGAAAAGGAAGGACTGTATCTTAGACCAGTGGTTCTCAAATTGTGGTTCACAAACCAGCAGCATCAGCATTACATGGGTTCTTGTCAGAAATGCAAACTCTCAGGCCCTACCCCAAACCTAATGAATCAAACCGGGGGGTGTGGGGGGAAGCAAGCCCTCCAGGTGATTCTCATTTTAAAGTCTGAGAACTCATCTTAACATCTCAACTGTTTAGACACAACATAATAAACATCTGACAAATATAAAATATAAAGCTTTATAATAATCATTCATTCAACTCTATTTATTGAGTGCCTACTAAACATTTTGCACAAGGAAAACAAAGTAGCCTCTACAGACAATTCCTAGCTCATAATAAGCTAATATTTTGCCTTTGTTTAACCTCTCCTGTACATGTATTCTTACTCTGTGTGTATGTGTGTCAACAGTAAGGAAAAATCAACTTAGTTGGAAGCAAAGTCTAAAACATAACCATGCCTAATATAACTGCTATGGTCTGAATGCTTGTGCCCCCTAAAAATTCATATGTTGAAATCTTAACCCCCAAAGTGATGGTATTAGGAGGTGGGGCCTTTGGAAAGTGATTACATTACCACAGCAGAACCCTCATGAATGGGATTAGTGCCCTTATATGAGAGGCCCCCAGAGAGCTGTCTTGCCCCTTCCACCATGTGTGGGCACTGTAAAAAGGCATCATCTGAATCAGGAAAAGAGCCCTCACCAGACATCGAATTTGTTGGGGCCTTGATCTTGGACTTCTCAGCTTTCAGAACTCTGAGAAATAAATTTCTGTTGTTTATAAGCAGTTTATGGTATTTTGCTACAGTAGACTAAATGGACTAAGACAACATCTTTCTAGCCTCATTTCCTACTATACATCTTCATTCTTGCATCCTTCCATGCTATATAAAGGTAATCCTGCTTCCTATAATGCATCCTAATTCCTTTCCACTTTCTACTCACATTCGCAATGAAGCATTCTTTCTCTTCCCAAAATGATCTATATAAATCCTATTCATCTTTCAGGACCAGCTCAAATGACACTTTGGGATCCTAAATACCCAAATAGAGGTGCATAACTCCTCTCTCTTTACTTATAATTCATTCTCAGTAGAAGAGCTCACGCTTCCAAAAATCTAGTAATTTGATGTCTTAGGCAGGATGGCTTGTTATTCTGAAGAGAATATCAGCATATCTCACTAAATTTTCTTTTTGTACCAAAAATAAGATTCTCAAACTCACTCTGTGTAGTCCAGTTGCCTCGAATTTCAGTTTAAGATGATACTTATCAGGCGGGAAAACAAGACTATAAAGTAAATCGTTCAAGCACCTAGTTGGCCTGAGCACTAGGAATAACAGGAATAAGGCACAGGTGCTGCCTATAAGAACTCACATTCCACAGGGAGAAACAGGTTGGCACACAATAACAGGGTGAAGGGTAGTGAAAGTGAAGGAGACAGAGGAAAATGACAACCTGAAAATGCAGGAGTTAGGGAAAGTTCATAGATTAAATGATTTTATAGTAATCCACTTTCCTAAAGAACAATGGAGGGAAAATAGAAACTGACTAACCTCCTGGGAGAACATGATTATCAGGATTTAGTTTTGACTAGACTGTCTGTTCCTATCAGAGACCAAAATTTAGCTGTTGCATATGATGGAGCAATGTTTTCAATAAATGTACTGCAAATCACGTGTAATCCAACTCAATGAAAAAAACCAACTGAAGTCTCAACCTATTTTGAAACAGGAAGGAGAAAATTTGCAAATATAAGGTTCTCCCAACTAAAGCAGAGAGAGCAAAACAAATGAACCCTTTCGAAGGTATTAAAGAGGCTGTCACAACCTGACTGCCAAGCAAGCTGACTGTCAGTCCTCAAATGCCCTTGGTCTCTGCCTCCAAAAGAAACAAATCATTTGTTCTAAGTTATAATAGTCAAGCCTGTAAATACATATTTTTAAATTTCCCAAACTGTACTTCCCCATTAAAAGATGCTCAAAATTAAAAAAAAAATCAGAACATTTTTTAGCTATTTCTGCCAAAAGGCTAAATATCTCATAAGGTCACAGTATGCATGCTGGCCCTCTCTTCATCACTCTATAACAAACCATCTCTCAGGTTTTGCAATGGCACTAGGTAATAAGGCTTCCAGGCTCTCTTCAATACCTCCAAGCTCTCCCTTCTCTCCAAAAAAGAAAAGGAAGAAGAAAACTACAAATCCCATCCACCCGCCCTACAGCTCCTGGGAAGCAATAATCCCCAAATTGTTCCTGCTTAGACCCCCTGAAGCCTGTAGAAGGAAACGGGGACAGCTGTGAGAGCGGGCGAGGAAGGACATCCGATAAGGGGGAGAGGAAATGTGGCTGAGAGGACGAACGGGAGAAGGGATACGGCGAGGAGGGGTCAGTGGAGATAAAATGGTGAAGGAGGGTGAGAAGAAAGAGCAAGAAACAGGGAGGAAAAAAGAGTAAAGATCACAGAAGAGAGAAAAATGCAAAATAGTAGAGAAAAAGAAGGAAGGGTTAGGGTTAAAGGACGCGGAGGGGGTGGCAAAGTGAACGCGAAAAAGGCTGTCACTGGGGGTGATAAAAAGGCTGTCACTGGAAAGAAGGGAGATTAAAGAGGTGTTACCTAAAGGGGTTCACCCCAGCAGGTGGATGGGATACACGGGGAAGGAGCTGGAAACCGAGCGGGCGGTAACAAGGGGCTGAGGTAAAGGCAAAGAGCCTGAGGGGGACACCAGAGCTAGGGAGGGGCAGGCCCGCGGGGACTCGGGTGGCGGGCGGGGGCTCGGGTGGCGGGCGGCAGCGGCTTGGGCAGGCCTCGCTCCCTCACCATGGCTGAGCCGGCCTGGTCCTCGGGAATTCAGCCTCTGTCCTGGGTGCGGCGGCGGGCCGGACCGGGGCCCGCCC
The DNA here is from genome assembly GCA_023783475.1 of Daubentonia madagascariensis. Taxonomy (NCBI): domain Eukaryota; kingdom Metazoa; phylum Chordata; class Mammalia; order Primates; family Daubentoniidae; genus Daubentonia; species Daubentonia madagascariensis. Next base: position 6,301,769 of record JAKFHU010001129.1, read on the forward strand.
CCAGGCTGAGCCGGCGCTGGGGCTCCAGGAGGCTCCGGCGAGCGGCGGCTCCAGGCTCGGCCAGGCCTCGGCCTCTTTCCCCCAGAAGCTGGAAGTGCAGCAGCCGCAGCCGCAGCCCGTACAGGAGCGCAAACTCCGCCCCCGTGAGGCCCCGCCCGGGCTCGCGAGCCGAGCGTGGCCCCGCCTCCTCTCGCAGTGCGCAGACTCAGCCGAGGTGTCCCGGCCCCAAGCCCGCCCTCTGGTTTCTCCCCCCCCCCCGCCTCCCAGGCCTTTAAAGGAGCCACACACCTCAAATCCTCCTAGGCTGCCTTTAAAAATGAGGAGAGCTTTAAATATTACGTCATGACCAGAGACTCGTTTCAGTCACCTATGGACCCCTCTGTCACTTACCGTCATTCTTTAAGATTTTAGTTTCTGGTTCACTGTCGTTCATTACTACTATTGTCGTAATTCTTGGTGATTTCAACATTCTCTTAGATGATTCTTCCAATCCTCTGGCCTCCCAGATTCCACTCTAGGGATTATCCTTGCCTCAGCCTCTCACTGCCATGCTCGTATCTTAGATCTTCTCATTAGCAATAGCTGTAACCCTCTGTAATCTCAATTTTTGTTCATCTAACCCTCCCACAGCCTCCTTCCTGTCTAGCCCAGTCCCTCTGATAATACTCCAACTCCAAAAAACTGTTCAACTCCGCTAAGACCCAAATTTATTGATCCTACCCAAATCCATTGATCCTACTACCATTTCGCTGTTCCCCCTCACACTGCCCTCATGTCCTCACTCTCTTCCTTAAACAGCTTAGATTCTGTTGTCCATCATGAAAATCATTCCCAGGTATTCACCTTCATTTCTCCAGTCCTTCTGAGGAAACTCCAATCCTGAACCTGAAGCAAAACGGGGGAGGGTGGAGGAGAATCCCAAACCGTACTGTCTGGTTGACTGACTCTCCCTAAATTTGATATCATTATTCTCAAAGGGGCCCATGATGCTTGGCTATTCTGCTACATTTCTCCAGTTTCATGCATTTTCCCATCCTCCTGTATAACTATTTTGCATCTTCTTTCTCTTCAAACCTCCAACACTTCCTCCCTCATCCTCATTTAACTGATAATTTTGCTTCCAATTCAGTGAGAAAATGAAACAAACAAACAGAACATCTATAAGTTCCCACCAACCCCCATGACTTCTAACCAACCTGTAACACTGCTTCTATACTCTGCCTTCCTTTCCTTACTACAAGTGAATTATTTTTCTTTTAGTTAATATCAAAGCCCCCTCAGTTATTCTCAAGAATCTGTGCTTAAAAGATCCAGGGGGGCTTTTTCCCCCAGTCACAGACCTAAATTTTTGTAAAATGCAATAAAAATTAATTACTAGAAAAAATGAAATTTAAAAAACAGACATACAAAACGCAAGCCCAGATTTTTTTTACCTTCTTATTTTCAAGTGTACAATTCAGTGGTATCAAGTACATTCACACTGTTGTGCAACCATCCCCACTATGATGCTCCAGAACTCTTTTCATCTTGCAAAACTGAAACTCTGCACCCATTTAACAGTAACTTTCCATCCCCTCTTCTCCCCAACCCCTGGCAACCACTGTTCTAGTTTCTGTCTCTGTAAGACTACTCTAGATCAGATTTTTTTATTATTAAATCCAACAGACATACATTTTTTCTGTCTTATTGTTATAAAAGTTTCAAAATATTTACTCTTAACTGCTGTCACAAACTGGTGACAAACCATTTGTAGACCATCACTAGTCCACAGATCACACTTTGAGGAGCACAAGTACTTTCATACCATTGCACTTTCTGAAAGACAACTATCCAGCAATTCTCCCTCTCTCCTACATCACCATTTTTTCTGTTTTTCTTTCCCATCATTATACAAACATGAATTTATTTCTTCCATCTTAAAACAAACAAACAAAAAACCCTCTCTCTACTTGGCTTGACCCTCCAGCTACTGCCTCAGTTCTCTGCTCTCCTTTACAGCAAAATGCCTCACAAAGGTGGCCTGTACTGTACTCAATGTCTTGACTTCTTTTTGGCCATTTTCTGTGGGACCCTCTCTGGTTAAGCTTTTACCTCCTCCATGCCACTGAAATGCTCTTGTCAAGGTCACCAGTGATGTCCATTTGCAACACCAGTCAATTCTGAATGCCCATGTTACTTGACCTACCAACAACACCAGACACAGCTCATCATTTCCCCTTCCTTGGCTGCGATGACATTCCACACCCCTGCTTCTTCTGTCTCACTGGCTACTCCTAGTTTCTCCTCATTTCTCTGACCTCTAAATGCTGCATGGCCCCAGGGCTCAACATTTAGACTTTTTATCTTTTCCATCTACACTCTTTAATGATCTTATCCCATCACATTATTTTAAATATGATCTATATAGTGACAACCCCCAAATTACACCTGTATGCTGAATTTCAGATTTATGTATCCAATTGCCAACTAAACATCTCCCCTCATATCTCTAATAGACTGGCTATTATTTTTCCCATAGTCACCCAATAGACTTCCCCTCAAGTACTAATGGCCATGAATAAACCAATAAATAGTGAAGAGAATAAGACCACTAATATTAGCTTAGACCAATCATGATTTACTCTCTGTCTGATCCGGGAGTCACTTTCACTAAGCATCTGATGTTAGTGGAGGAAAATCACCATAAAAAATCAGGGTTCTGCTATCAAGGAATAATGGAGCCACAGTTGATCTGTAATCAATCAAACAGAATAGAAAATCCAAAAATGCATCCAAAGTACATGGAAATCTAGTACAATAAAGACAGCATTTCAAATCAGTAAGAAAAAAGTGGATTGTATTAGAATAACTAGATAAACATTTAGAAATTTTTAACTTGGATCTACACCTCACACTATTCACCAAGATAAATTTCAAATATATCAAACATGAAAATGTAAAAAAAAAAAATGAAACCAAAACATACTAGAAAAAACCATGCCACAATTTTTCATAATCCCAAAGTGAGGAAGGTCTTTTTAAGTAAATAACAAAACTGAAATGCCATAAAAGAAAAGATTGATAAATTCAGCTATGTAGAAATGAAAAATGTCTGAAAGGCAAAATCCACCATAAGGAGAGTCAGATGACAAATGACTACATACATATATTTGCATTTCATGTCATAGGAAAATGGATAATTTTCATATTTATATACAGAGCTGAAATCAGTAAGAACAAAAACCCAAAGCAAAAAATGTACAAAACATATGAACTGATAGTTTGCAGAAAAAGAAATAGAAATGGCTCTTAAATGCTCACTCTAACTCATAAGAGAAACACAGGCCAGGTGAGGTGGCTCACACCTATAATCCTAGCACTCTGGGAGGCCAAGGCAGGAGAATTTCTTGAGCTCGGGAGTTCCAGACCAGCCTGAGCAAGAGCAAGACCCCATCTCTACCAAAAAAAAAAAAAATTAGTTCCGCATGGTGGTGCACACCTGTAGTCCCAGCTACTTGGGAGGCTGAGGCAGGAGGATTACTTGAGCCCAGGAGTTTGAGGTTGCAGTGAACTATGATGAGGCCACTGTACTCCAGCCTGGGCAACAGAGCAAGACCCTGTCTCAAAAATAATAATAATAATACTAATTCAGAGCCACTTATTTTATAAGTAAAATTAATTTTTACCATGAGGAATGCCTTTATTGATGTTCCAATTTTAAGAGGTTCTATACAGTTTTTTATTCTTGTTGAGTTAATTAATCATATCAGTGGTTAGGCATCACAAGTTTGGTGAATATAATCAACCTCCTTTGGCAAATGGAATTTACAACTTTAAGTGAACAAATATTGTTTTCTACAACAAACATTCTAACAAATGTAATTTCCTATAAAAATTCACAATCTCAAGATTACAAATTGGGATGCCTTGGAACTATTAAAATAAACCTTTTGATATTATTGGGAATTCAACTTTATGAGGAAGAACTCAGAATAAGTATATCTTTAACTTAAATTCGATGATAAATGGTATATAACTATGCACTAGTCTTTCCTCTTATGTATGTGAACAGAAGTTAATGGTTAATTCAGTGCTTTGCCCTCTCAAAAACACTTGTGTCCTTTCAAATTTCCTGTATTGATATTTGTGTCCTCTGGTCTCAACCTAATTGTAATAAAAACTGAATCCAAGGTATTCAGGGCTTATAATGTATTTCTCCAGAAAGTCAATTGTTTTCAGAATTTGGAAGACTCCTTCATAATCTTAAATGATAGCTATTATGATTATGAAAATATCAACTTGCTCTAGGAGGTACAGCCAAAAGCAAAGAGGGAATAGGAAGCTACAGGAAGGTAGATTTCAGTTCAATAAAAGGAAGAACATTGTAAGAATGAAAACCATCACATATGGAACAGGCTACTTACAAGGTATAAGCTCCTAGTCACCAGACATGTGCAAAAAGGGGCTGATTGACAAAATGGTGCAGATATAATAGGCAAGAGCTCTCTAATGACTAAAAAAAAAATAGACTTGATGATTGTTAAGATTCTAATTCTAAAAGTCCATGACTCAAGAAAGTTAAATGGGAAAAGGCAAAAATGAAAGGATTAGGAGTTTCAACACAACTCACTGATTTCTGAGGCAGGATTTCCTGTTATTTTTAATATTCAGTGCCCTGAAACTTTGAGGGAGGAGACCATTCTGAAGGTACTCTGTGGTCTTTTGTGGACTCTGTTGGATAATTAAAAAGATACTCAATTAAAAGTAACTGAGCTCCTCCTTAACAATTTAATAAAGGGGAAAACAAACTTACTGAGTATGATGACATTTCAGATGGCCACTCCCTGAGCATGAGGTGTTGAGCTGCATTCCAACCACTCGTCAGAACCCAAGATTCAGGGCAGAAGTTTCCAATAAGCATCGTCTATTAAAAGAACTACCCCTGGTTGGTGGGCTAGCTGCTCTGTATGTAGAGCTAGGCAATAGCACGGGGATTTTTTTTCAGGGCTGAAAGCAGCAATCCAGTTACTAACTCTAGCAATCCCTCACAAAGTCAGAGCAGACAGTTTTTTAGAAAGCAATTTATCAGCCAGCCTTACAACAATCCCCTAGGGCTTATAGAAGAGGTTATTATCCTATTTTATAAATAAGAAAACACAGGTTCAGAGAAAGGAAACTTCACAAGTCAGCAGTGGAAGAGCTCAATCTGGCCCTAGAGCTCATATTACTACCTCACAACTGGAATTTTTCTCTAGGATGGGAAGGACCAGGTGAACAGAAGGTCTTTCTAATGCAAAATTAATTTTCTACTATAGTGCATTGCAAATTTTAATGTCTGTCAGAATCACCTGGCATGCTTGTTAAAGCAGTTTGCTAGGTCCCTCCCCCACAGTTTCTGATCCATTAGGTCTGGGTTGGGGTCCAAGATTTTGCATTACTAGCATGTTCCCAGGAGGTGCTGATGATGCTAGTCCTGGAAAACACTTGGAAAGCCACTCTCTTACTGTATCTCTTCTTCCTAGTTTCTTCTATCAGATGCCAGAAAGCAAGTGAGGATAATTCGAGCAGAAAAACAAAAAGGTTTTACACCTCTCGTGACTGGTTCTGAAACACAAGTGTACTATCTCAGAGTAAGACTGAGGAGCACTGTACCAGGAGTCAGAAAGATTGAATTCTAGTCCCTGGCTCTGACGCTGGAGAGGTATTTTTTGATGACCTTTAAGGCCATTTGAAACATTGAAATGCTGCATCCTTGGGCAAATCTTTCCCCTCTGTGGGGTTTGGTCTCTGTAAAATGTCCTGAGAGGGTACATAGTCAGGAGGGATGACTGTCAAGCTCTCTACTAATTCCAACATTCTGGCTCTGTACTTATCTAGCCAGAGTCTTGATTTCTCTAGGTACATATGCCCCGGGTGGACAGGGAGTACCTAATATCTAACTTGGGCCACAAGAATTCTGAGAAATTAGAGCATACATGGGAAGTCCTCTTCACATGATGGCTCCAAAACCTCATGGGGGAACTGGTGAGAACTCCTGTGGAATCTGAAATTATGTCTCCAGAGGAGAGAAATGTATGTTAAAAATCAATTAAGTGTCTTCTAGTCCTGTCTTGATTAAAAAGGAACAATGGAATGAGGGTTTTGTACAGAGAGAAGCAAACTCCTTGGACCTGTAAGTGCAGTGATATAAACCAAGCCTTCTCGTGTGACTAATCAGCCTGAGGCAAAGGTCTCCGGTAAGATTACATTTTACCATGTCCTGTCTTTTATTATAAGTTACAAGTCCTTCCTGTAGTTCCCCGACTTTTAATGTAAATAGAGGAAGTTAACTCCTAAAGCTTGTAAACTATGTTTCAGAGAATTACATAAACGCAGAAAACATGCTTATTGTAAGAAAGATCATTACTTTGAAAAGTATGCCTGCAATTATTCACTTAATCTATTAATATAAATGACCTCTCTAGTGTTGTCTTTTCCTTTTCTTTTCTTTATTCCCCAACACATAATGAAATCTCTGGAGGTAGAATGCAGTTTAGCAGTTCAGTCTGCTGGTTTTAGAATAAAGATATTTCTAGCTATTTCTGATTCAAACATCAAGGTGAAGTATATTACATAGAACAAGGAATCAAAGCCCTTTAACACAGAGTTTAAAACTTTAGACCAAGGAGGGAAGAGGAATATTGTCCAAACTTCTGGTGTGAGTTAGGGAGAAGTATGTACCCAAGGTAGACAAAGAACTGACAGTCAGGTGACACATCCAAGTGTCAGGGCCATATTCTAAATCAACCATCTTTGTTGCTGTCATCAACTAAACACATTCATAGAAGACCTTGGCACCTGACCCAGTCCTTACTCTACTGCAGTAATTGTCAAAGTGTAATCCCACCCTGGTATCGGCATCACCTGGGAGCTTGCTAGAAATGCAAATTATTGAGCCACCAAGACTAACTGAATCACAAATTCTGGGTGTGGGGCCTGGTAAACTGTGGTGTTTTTTTTCCCCCCAGATAAAGGCTTGTTTTATTTGAATGATTGATCTATGTTATCACTGAGGCCACTATGTACAGACAAGAGAAGGGGAGACGAGCCGGGTGCAGTGGCTCATGCTTGTAATCCCAGCCACCCAGCAGACTGAGGCAGGAGGATCCCTTGAGAACCAGGAGTTCAATACCAGCCTGGGCAACACAGTGAGACCCTGTCTCTAAAACAATGAAAACACATGCCTGTAGTCCCAGCTACTTGACAGGCTGAGGCAGGAGGATCATGTGATCCCAGGAGTTCAAGGGTGCCGTGAGCTATGATCATAACTGCTGCACTGCAGCCTAGGTGAAAGAGTGAGACCCTATCTCTAAAAAAATAAAAAATAAAATAAATAAAAAAGAGAAGTGGAGCTTTATTTCTTGTTCTCTTCCTCCTTGGACGTAGTCTTAATCAACTCCTTCTTAGCCTGGAGGCGCTCTTCACACCTCAGCCTGATCAGCCTGGAGCTTCTTGCGGGCCTTGTCTGCTTTCAGCTTGTGGATGTGCTCCATGAGAATCTTCTCGTTTTTAAACACATTCCCCATCACCTTCAGGTACTGGCTGTGATACACGTGGTGGTCAATCTTCTTAGATTCACAGTATCTTCTTAGCAGCCAGCACGGGATCCTCATCCTCCTCATCCCAGTTACCTTTCTGGCATTGGAGCATCGGCTGTACCCTTTCGCTTACCTACGCCTTTATGCCTGCCCTTCCAGCAGGCCAAGGTGTTTTTCCATCATCGAGTATGGGAAGAGACAACAGTGGGCTTGGGGATGATCAACCCATCTTTGATCAGCTTCTGGATCTGCTGATAGCAATTGGCATTGGTGATTTCACTGGTCTCGTTGGGGTCCAACAGACCATTTTTTTGCCACAGCGGAAGACACTGGAGGCAAGCCTTTTCTGAAGCCCGAGCATACTCATGGCTTTACCCGTAGCAGCGAAAGGGAAGAACTCGCTCTGGCCAGTAAACTGTGGGGGGTTTTTTGTTTTGTTTTTGAAACAAGGTCTTGCTCTGTTGCCCAGGCTGGAATGCAGTGGCTAATTTTTCTTATTTTTTTAGAGATGAGGGGGTTCACTATGTTGCCTAGGCTGGTCTTGAACTCCTGGCCTCAAGGAATCCTCTTTCCTGGCTAGAATTACAAGCATGAGCCACCGTGCCTAGCCAGTAAACTATTTTAACAAGACTTCCCAGTGATTCTGATCAACACTAAAATTTGAGAGCCACTGAGCTATTGAAATCCTACAACAATGTGGGTGATTTCGACATTCATCTCAGTGACCTAGCCAGCACTCTGGCCTGTCTGCTCCTTGACCTCCTCAATTCCATGATCCTCCCTTCCACTTCAGCCACTCACTCTCATGGCTGCACCCTGGACCTTGTCAAACTAAAAATTCCTTCATGGCTGAAGTCTGAAAACATCCTACCCACTCATCACAGTCTTCATCTTTGTACTCTCTATGCTATCCTTGAATGGTGACAAACTCTCCCACAATTCAAGGTAGACAGGGAAAGGCCAGCCCTATGTTCTGATGAATCCAAAAGTATATGCTAACCCACATCTTTCTCCTAAGCTCAGACCTCCTCTTCCAATGCCAAATGCAGACTCCATCTGGATATCCTCCTGGAGATATCTCATAGCAACAGGCCCAAAGATTAACTCCCCATCTTTCCCCAAAACTTTCCCCTTCTTGTTCTCCCTATCTCAGGAGCAGACACCCACAGATGTGTGTGTGTGTGTGTGTGTGTGTGTGTGTTTTGTTTTTGTTTTTTGTTGAGACAGGGGTCTCGCTATTTTGCTCAGGCTGGTCTCAAACTCCTGGCCTCAAGCAATCCTCCTGCCTCCACAGATGGGTTTTTAAGAGTCACCTGGGAGTCATCCTTCACACCTTCCTTTCCTTCATTCCTTACAACCAAGCAATCACCCAAATTCTATCAATTTTACCTCCTAGGGGCTCATATGTAAATTATTAATTTATTCTTCAGTGAAAGATTTGCAAAGCTCTTTCCAAACTAGGAATTCTGTGGGTGATTTCTCAAATCTGTTTCCTCCTTCTCTATCTATATCCCTATTACCAATGCGTATGTTTAAGCTGAAATATCCTTTTCCTTAGGCCAGTGGTTCTCAATACGGACTTCACATTAGCACCACCTAGGAGCTTTCAAAACTATAAGGCTTTGGCCTACAACCCAAATAATCTAACTTAATTGGACTCGGCTGGGGCTCCAGTACTGGGGTTTTTAATTGTAAGTACTCCAGGTGCTAATTCTAGACTTTAAAGTAAATTCTACACTTTATCCTCCAGTAACCTCTAGAAGAATTTTTTTTTTTTTTTTTTTTTTTTTTGAGACAGGTCTTGCTCTGTTGCCCAGGCTAGAGTACAGCGGCATGATCATAGCTCATTGCAACCTCAAACTCCTGGGCTCAAGCAATCCTCCTGCCTCAGCCTCCCCAAGTAGCTAGGACTATAGGTGCGTGCCACCATGCCAAGCTACTTTTTTGTAGAGACAGGGTCTTACTGTGTTGCTCAGGCTGGTCTTAAACTCCTGGCCTCATGTGATCCACCCACCTTGGCCTCCCAAAGTGCTAGGATGACAGGTGTGAGCCACAGTGCCTGGGCCATAGAAGAATTTTGAAAAGCTATGGTCCTTCTCATATATTTTTAATTTGACATCTCCATTTTCTTGAACAAAATATGTAATGCTTCATGAATTTGCATGTCATCCTTGTGCAGGGGCCAAGCTAATCTCTATATTGTTCTAATTTTAGTATATGTCCTGCTGAAGCTAGCACATAACATCTACATTTTTATTGTCAGTTTAACAATTTCTTACTAAAACACTCTTGCTTTGCTGTCTTGGGACACTCTCTCAGAAGCCCTACGTACTCAAATCATTCCTTTCAATGGTGCTCTAGCCATTTTTACCCCCAGAGCAATACCCTTATAGTAATACAGTATTCAGGATAAGTGAAAGGTATATCTTTCTTTTAAATGTGCGAGAAAAGCTATTATGAAAGAGGAGAAGTAAAACATACATTCTCAGGCAGATTAATTTTAGGAAAGAGTATACACATAAAAATTGTGAGAAATGATTTCCTTAAAATTATTCATGCTTATATACCCCCTGGAAAGTCTTCATGAACCTCCAGGGGTATGGGCTCCCCTGTCTGAAACCTGCTCCTTAGAGCATTGCTATAGCCTCCTCACTGGTCACTTTGTCCGAAGTCTTTTTTTTAATATATAATTCATATGCCATAAAACTCATCCCTGTAAAGTGTACAGTTCAGTGGCTTTTAGTAATATTTATAAAATTGTGCAACCATCACCACTAATTCCAGAAACCTGTACCCAATGGTAGTCACTCTCTATTCCTCCCTCCCTACCAGCCCCTGGCAACCACTGATCTACATTCTATCTCTGTGGTTTTGCCTATTCTGGACTTTTCTTTTTGACAGGGTCTTGTTCTGTCACCCAGGCTGCTCATTGCAGCCCTAAACTCCTGGGCTCAAGGGATCCTCCTGCCTCAGCCTCCCTAGTAGCTGGGATTACAGGTGTGCGCCATCACACCTGGCTAATTTTTTTTTTATTTTTGTAGAGATGAGGTCTCACTGTATTGCCCAGACTGGTCTTGAACTCCTGGGCTCAAGCGATCCTCCCACTTCGGCCTCCCAAAGTGCTAGGACTACAGGCGTGAGCCACTATGCCTGGCCTGTTCTGGACATTTAATATAAATGGAATCATATAATATGTGGCTTTTTGTGTCTGGCTTCTTTCACTCAGCATTATGTTTTCAAGGCTCATCTATGTCATAGTACATATGAGAACTTCATTCCTTTTCATGCTGAGTAAGAGTACATTGTTTGGATGTACCATATTTTGTCCATTCATCAAGTGATGGACATTTGGCTTGTTTACACTTTTTAGCCATCACGAATAATGTTGCTATGAAAATTTTTGGACAAGTTTTTATGTGAAACTTTATCTTCATTTCTCTTGGGCATATACTTAGGAGTAGAATTGCTGGGTCATATGGTAACTCTTGAACTTTTTTTTTCTCTTTAACTTTTTAATGAACTGCCAAACTGTTTTCCAAGATGGCTGTAACATTTAACATTCCCACTTTCCAATTTCTCCACAGCCTCACCAACACTTGCCAATATTGTCTATATTTTTTTATTATAATCATCCCAGTGGGTATAAAGTAGTATCCTATTGTGGTTTTAATTTTCATTTTCCTAATGACTAATGATGTTGAGCATATTCTAATGTGCTTAAAAGCTATCTTTAGTCTCAAACCTCTAATTCAACTCCCTTTTGCTACCAAAATTATCTTTCTAAACCATATTACATCTCTGTTTGGAACTTTTCTATGGCTCCACATCTCCTGCAGGATATGGGCCAAACCCTTAATTTGACAATTGAGGCATTTTCCCATCTGGCCTCTGTCTATGCCTTGGGTAACAACACTTTCACTTCATGTCTCCCAGCTCTGCTCTAGCTATACTGAATTACTCATAGCTCTTGGAATATATATATTGCTATTTCAAGCCTCTGTATATTTGCTCATGGCATTCCCTCTGCCAAGAAACCCTTTCTTGCTTTCTTCAAATATGATTTCCACTTGCCCTTTAATACTAGATGCAGGTGTCTCCTCCTCTGGAAGGCCTTTCCTGATCACCCCATCCATAATTAAGTTAGTTGTCCTTTATTAGCTTCCTTCCACAGATTCTACTATGTTGGGGTTGTCCCTTCTGTTTGCCTCCCCAACTAGGTTGTGAGTTCCTTGAGAGAATTGGCTGGATTTGATTTATCTCTGTCTTCAGGGCCCAGAACATGGCCTGACTGGAAGGAATTAATTTCATGGGATCCTGGTGTCCCTCAAATGTCCTCTGGCTCAAGTGCTAAGAATTTATTCCAGGTCCTCAGGAGAAAGCAAAGCCAGATTACCTTTAGGCATCTTAAATAACCCAGACCTAAGACAGAAAACCTTCCAATTGCGAGAGTATGTAATAATTAAGACATTTTAAAAAGGAGTAATAAGGTAATATTTTACCCCTTAGTATTAATCCATTTTGTTTCAGCTCATCATCTACAGGTACTAGATTACTTTTCTTATTGTCAACATTTGTTATGTACTACTATGGGCCAGTCACCTCCCCTTTCACACAATTATCTTATTGGAGAAGCAATACAGAGTACAGTGTTTGTTAAGAGGATAGACTCTGGAGCAAGCCAATCTGCCTAGGTTTCACTCGCAGCTCCACCCTTACCAGCTACATGATCCTAGAAAAGTTATGTGACATTTCTGTATCTCTGTTTCTTTATAAAATTGGTATGATAATCTTACCTCATAGAGTTCTAGTGAGGATTAATTGAGTTACTATATATTTATACAGTATATATAAGGCTCTTAAAACAGGACTTGGCATGATATAACTGTTATATAAGTATTAGCTATTGTTATAAAATCCTACTAATCCTGCAAGCTAGACATTATTATCCCCATTTTACAGATGAAGAAACTGAAGCTTAGAAAGAGGAGTGACTTGCCCTACGTTATAGAATTAAATTGACTCCCAGAACTGGTAACTGATCCTTATCTCATAATTTGTATGCACATTTTCTTGGGGCCTTGTCCCTCTTTGATAGAGGGTCATCTGTCCATGTCCTGCGAATCATGTGTCTTCCAGCAACAGTGTATGTGTGTGTTGGGATAGGTGATAAAATTACTTTCCCAGGCACCCTCACCTGTCATCTACTATTCACTGTTCTAGCCCTTTCCTGGGAGGTCATATGCATGTAATAATTTATTTTCTAACAAAAATTAATCAAGGCTTTGCAAAGCCTTTCCTAAACTACCAATTCTATGGGTGGAAAATCCCCTAACTGATGATAACTCTTTTACTCTACATTCTTTTCACTGGATCATGTGCCCAGTAAATACCTTTCCTTTGTGTCATGTTATATGCTAGACTCTGAGGACACAAAAATAAGACCCAGTCTTTGCCCCCCAGGTGCTCAAGTCTAATGGGGTGGGGAGGGGAAACAGACAACAGAAAAAGAATATGATCAGTACTCTTATAAAAAAAAGGATGAGGCCAGGTGCTGTGGCACATGGCTGTAATCCTAGCACTTTGGGAGGCCAAGGCAGGAGGATCGCTTGAGGTCGGCAGTTGGAGACCAGCGTGAGCAACATACAAAGACCCTGTCTCTACAAAAACCAAAACAACAACAAAATTAGGCTGGCATGGTGGCACTCACCTGTAGTCCAAGCTATTCAGGAGGCTGAGGCAGGAGGATCACTTGAGCCCAGGAGTTCAGGGCTGCAGTGAGCTATGATTGTGCCACTACCCTGTACACTCTAGCCCAGCTGACAGAGCAAGACCTTGTCTCAAAAAAAAAGAAGAAGAAGAAGCATGAAGCATGGTACCTACTAGAGCACAGAGGCATCTTGACCTGGGCTTTGAAGGACAAATAAGAATTAACCTTAATTAAGAGGGGAGGGAAGAGCATTCTAGGTATAGGGAACCACATGTGTCAAGGCTGGAACACGAGTCCAGATGATGTGTTTAGGGTCTACAAATAGTTTAGTATGAGGCACAAAGAGCGTGTATGGGAGGGGAAGAGATCAAGCTGGACAGGCAGGCGGGGGCAGATTACCGCAGGGTTTGTGGGCAAAGGTAAGGAGTTTATACTTCATCTTTAATGCCAGGTGACATTTAGTTAGAGCTCTCTTCTGGCACAATTGCTTTTTTCTGACAGCATTTGGTTACATTTAGAAGTCCAGATTAATTTATTCACTCACCAACATGTGCTGAGCACCCACCTGAATCAGTTTTTATGTATAGGCAGGAGGCCTAAAGAATAGATTTTTGAAATCTTATGTGCCTTTTTAGAAGGCACTAAATTTCAGCTCAGACTTGAGATGATTTACACTGAAGCCTGATCCCTTCCCTGCCCTTGGTGTTGCAATCCTCCTTGGTCATTTGGATTTCCCTGAGCATGCTGCAGTGCGCTGGGTGCACACATACATTATGGGAATGGCTACAATCACAACAAGCTGAACCAGTCAGCTTGGGTGGTGAACAAGTGTCTATTGTACTCAGGCACATGGAGCCCCATAAGTGAGAGGGAGAAGGAGGACAATATCAGATCCCTAGTCTGTGGGATTTCACTGTCTAAAACTGCAGAAAGTCGAATCTGGAAGACATGTTAGAAATCATTAGTCAAGGCCAGGCGCAGTGACTTACACCTATAATCCCAGCACTCTGGGAGGCCGAAGCAGGAGGATCGTTTGAAGTCAGGAGTTTGAGACCAGCATGAGCAACATAGCAAGACCTCCCTGTCTCTACAAAAAATAGAAAAATTAGCCGGGCGTGGTGGTGCATGCCTGTAGTCTCAGCTATTGGGAGGCTGAGGCAGGAGGATCACTTGAGCCCAGGAGTTTGAGGCTACAGTGAGCTATGATCGTGCCAGTGCACTCTAGCCTGGGCGACAGAGTGAGACCCAGTCTCAAAAAAAAAAAAGAAAGAAAGAAAGAAAAAAAAAAAAGAAATCCTTATCACATGGGATAAATTGAGCACTTATAAAGTGCCTGACTCTGTGTTGGGGCCCTGGTAGGCAAATAAATAAATCAGACCTGGTTCCTATCCTTGGAAGCTCACAGTCTGGTAAAACAGATAATAACCACAGTGCTTCAGGAAGTGGAGGAGATCTCAGCTGGCTAACCACAGCCCACTTCAACCAGTAAAGATCAGGAAAGCATCCTAGATAAGGACCAGGAGTCAAGGGTGTCATAGTCTGAGCCGCGGCTGGAGAGAAGTGGGAAGGGCAGCCCACACAGATAAAACTACCCGAGGAGTTCAGAGGAGAGGAGTGAAAGTAACTGGTTTGTCTAGTGCAGGTGGGGCAGCATCAAGTGCAGTGGGCATCAGGGGCCAGGTGGGAGGGCCTTGAATGCTGAGCTAAGGATGTGGGCCTTGTGGAGCCTTTGGTTTCCAAATGGGGGTGACACAGTTAGGTCTGCCTTTTAGAAAGACAAGTCTCTTTCATCGCTGGGCCCAATGTACTCATCTGTAAAATGAGGGAGTTAATGATTTTAAAAATCTTTTCAGAGCATGTATCCTATGAATCTGATTTAGAGCAGTGCTTCTCAAATGTCATTGTGCATCTGAGTCACCTGAGGATCTTGCTCAAAGGCATATTCTGGCCGGGCAGGTGGCATGCACCTCTAGGCCCAGCTACTTGGGAGGCAAGGGCAGGAAGATCACTTGAACCCTGGAATTCAAGGCCAGCCTGGGCAACATAGGGAGAACCTGTTTCTAAAAATAATAATAATAACAAAATGTATATTTTTGTTCAATAGGTCTGAATGGGAGTCCAAGATTTTCCATGTCTACCAGGATCTCAAATGATGCAAATGCTGCTAGTCTTCAGACCATACTTTGAGTAGCAAGGATTTAAAATCATAACTCATAGAACTGTAAGTTCTATAAATTATCTGATTAGAAATATGGTCCTACTTAATTTTTACAGTGTTTTAAGGTTTGCAAAGAGATATGTCACCTTTATGTCCTTTACTGCTTTCAGCAATTCTTCCTGAGAGGTGAGACGAGACAACACATTCGTGGTTGTATGAATCTTCTTAAAACTTAGGTATTAAGGTTGGTCTGTCATCTCCCAGAATTGGGCTGGGGTAGGGATTGTGAGTCCCATTTTACAGATAAGGAGACAGAGGATCTGAATAGAGAATGGATTTAGCCAAAGCCAAACACTACAGAAGTGGCAGAACAGGAATTAGAATTGAAGCCTCCTGACTTCTATTCTAGTGCTTATTTCCAGCATATTTCTTTGCTGCTTGAGGTGCTCATTCATTCATTCAACACAGATTTTTTTATACACCAACTACATTTCAGACCTGTCACAACATGTGTATGTGGAGAAAGTTATCTTTCAACAACTGGAAAGTGTGAAATATACAAATGTAGGAGGAGAAGGCTTATTGGAGTATGTGGCTTATTGTTGAGCTCTCAGCTCTAAAGATGGATTATAGAGGAAGTCCATGCAGACAAGTGAGATATCAATATTAATCTCTGACTTTTGTACATACATTCATCAAATATTTGTCAAGCCCTACTCTGAACCAGACCCTGTGTTAGATTATGATGGCACAGGCATGAATCAGTTCTCAGAGAGCTTAAGCCCTTTCCCCATCATTAATAACTGCCATTTGCTGAGTGCTTAATATGTGCCAGTGTCGTACTAAGCTTTATACATTATTATCATAATTATCTTAATTCTCAAAAATCTCATTAGAATGTTCACTATATGAGGGCAGGAATTTTTGTCTCTTTTGTTCATTGATATAACTGTAGAACTTAGAACAGTGTCATATGATAGGCACTCAAAAAAATTTGTCAAATGAATGAATAAACAACCCAGTTAGGGCAATACAACCATTACCTCCATTTCACAGGTGAGTAAGCTAAGGAGCAGGTAGGTGAAATGCTTTGCTTAAGGCCTCCCAAATAGTAAAAGGCAGAACTGACCTCAGAACTGTCTGACTCCAAACCCAGTGGTCTTACCCTATATACCAATGGTTTTCAAACTTTAGCATGCATCAGAATCACCTGGAGAACTTGTTAAAACACAGACTGCTGGGCCCCCTATCCAGAGTTTCCAATTCAGTAGATCTGGGGCAAGGCTGGAGAATATTCATTTCTAACAAATTCCTAGGTAATGTGATGCTCTTGGTCCAGGGACCATATTTTGAAAACCACTGCTCTATACAGATCATCCTCCCAGTTTCTCATTTATTCCTATAAGGTGAATAGAAAGTAATATCCCATAGCAGAAGAGGAAAATGAGGCCAGAAAAGTAACGCAACTTGTCCAAGGTCCCACAGCAAATGTGGGATTTCATGATTAGTGTGATTCCAAAGTCCTTATCATTGTTGATAAATCTTGCTGCCTCAGATCATGACATATGGGCATGGAAACAGAGGAAACAGAGGCAAAGAGGAGGGAATTTGCCAGGAGACAAAGTCGGAAAGTTGGGTTACCACCCAACTTGCTGCCCTGAGGGTCTGCAGCTCTGTCACTAACTTGCTGTGTGCCCTGGGACAAATCCCTTCCTCTCTGGACCTCTGTCCTCTTCATTTTAAGATAGGAGCCTTTCTCCCTTAAAAGCATAGTCGAGGAGCCTCATAGGCAGGCCAAGTCGAGGTTGCACCGAGTCCTGTTTCTGAATGCTTTGCGCTGGCCCGAGGCCAGGCAGGTCATGTGGGGACTGTGTGATGTGCAATCATGGCTGTTGAAACGCGAGTCTGAGCGGGGCCAGCAGCTGTCACAGCCTTTCCATGTCTTGCGGGCCGGTGGGGGGTGGCTGGGAGTGATGCAATGAGGAGGGCTGTAGGCTCTGCAGGCACAGGCTTGGGGGATTGATCGGCCACAGGAGGAAGGGCAGGGTGCCTCCACGGCTAACCCACCAAATGCTCAGAGCCCCGTGGGGATCTGCAGAGGACGGAGAGCCGAGCAACCCCCCGACAAGCCACCCGGAGCTTTCTGCCCTCCACCCCTAGCTGCACCAGCTGCTGGGGAAGGCCAGCTCAGTTTAGACAGGAGCACCAATCCCAGGGCTTCAAAGTGACCTCACAGCAAACGTGATTGGCCCAGTCTCTCGCATGGGGCGGGTCCTGTTAGCTCACCGAAGTGTAACCCTTTGGGAGAGGCTGAGCCGGCTTTGTGACCTTGAGGAAAGCACTTTACTTCTCTGAAACTCCATTATAAAATGGAGATAGTAATACCTATCCTGAAATGACCCATAAGACAGTGAACACTTCTAGGGAAGACGTCATGTCTTTAAACAGTACTTTTATTATTTTGTTTACTTACAAAAGTAATATATAATTATTATAGAAATAAATATGGAATATAAACAGTGGAAATCCCCTATAAACTATTTCCTCACTCCTTCCCAGCCCATAGTTAGCAACTATTAACAGTCCAGTGTATTTTCCCTCAGTTTTTTTCTATGAATATAGAAAAGGTTAAATTTTAAACACAAAATTGTTATACAACTTTTTTTTCCACTTAACAATGCATTAGAACATCTTTCAATGTTGGTATGAATAGACCTATTTTATACTTTTTTATGTCTACATTGCATTCAAATCCCCTACTTTTGGACATTTGTTGTTTCTATTATAAGAACAGCAGCAGCAACAACAATAAAACTGCCACAAATATTTATTTATTTGAGTAAGAATTTCTGTAGGATACATTCTTGGAAGTTGAGTTTCTAGGTCAAAAATATAAGCACATTTTAAATGTTAGTAAATATTACCAAATTGCTCTCCAAAGAGGAGGCATCAATCTGTATTCCCACCAACAGCGTATGGGAATGCTGGCTTACCAGCATCCTCACAAACGTAGGATGCCAATCTTTGTTAATATAATAGATGAAAAATATCACGCTGTTTTTCATCTGCCTTCCTTTGATCATTAGGAGGAGCATCTTATCACATGTTTATTAAGCAGTACTTTTCCTCTTCCAGGAGTTGCATGTTCTTGTTGAAACCTTGTGTTTTTCAATTTTGCATCCCTTAAGCCCTAGTCATTATTAAGCACCCAGGAATTTTTGTTGAATGAAGAGTAATGCTCTGAAGAATAAATGAAATAATGTATCTAAAGTACTAAACCCATAATCAGTGATCAGTAAATATTAGTTAAATCTAAGTCTAAATCTGGGTGTGGTGGCATGCCTGTAGTCCCAGCTATTCGGAAGGCTGAGGCAGGAGGATCACTTAAGCCCAGGAGTTCCAGTTTAGAGATAGTAAGAGCTCATCTCTAAAAAAAAAAACCAGCAACAACAACAAAAACCTAAGTCTGGAGTTAGGGGAGAAGCTCTATAATGCTCTTAAATTCTCCCCTTCAGGATCTAGAATGGTTGTTGTGAAAGAACTCTAGGATTACAAAAGGCCTGGCTTCTCCCAGTCCTCTAACTATATGTTTTAGGGTAAATCGCTTAACTTTTCTGACCTTCAGTTTCTCTGCAACAGTTTAAACAGTGTCTGACAAGTTGAATCATGCTTATAGTAAAGCGTTATTAGGCAAAAAAACATGAGATTAATTTACAATAAACATATATTCATGTATTACTTGAGTAATTAAAACAAGTTTAAAAAGTAAATGCAAACATTTATAACAATAGAGGAAAAATAAACCTACAGAGATAAGAACAGAACTAAAAAGAGGAAGCTGGCTGCTCTTTTGATAACCTTAAATTTCCTTTTAAACTATGAGACTTCATACTTGACTCAGCCTCTCTTCCATCTTTTCACCAACTAACTTTCTATTGCCCTCTACTGCTCAGGTGATCTCATTTCAATGCAGTTCAACTCAGCAAATATGATTAGGGAAAAGTACATAATACTTATGGCTAGACCCAGACTTTAGTTATCGACATCACCCTCATCAAGCCCTGCTCTATTCTTGGCCCTGTGACCAGCACAAGGGACACAGAGGTCACAGTCTGGTGCAGGACATAGACTTTTATTCCTTTACAGGCATGACAAGAAACATTTCTGGAACAGGAATGACTCTGAACCAGGCACTGTGCTAAGCATACTGTATATATGAACTTTTAGTCCTTCTAACAGCCAAACAATGGATCTGCATCTACAGAAGAGGAATCAGGCTCACAAATATGATTATTTTAAGGTCACAATTTATTAAACATAGGACGTGGATTTGGAACTAAGATCTGTCCCCCTTCCAAAGCCAGTCATTTCCTACTACCATTATACCAGAATAAACCTAGTGGTATGGGACACTGAAGGAGGAGCATCTAAATCTATTTTGGGTATGGGTGGTTGTTGCATCTGGGAAGACTTTATAGAGGAGAGGATGTCTGATGTGGGCCAAGAAGGCATCAAGAGCAGAGGTAAACAGGGACACAAACTTGGGACCTATTCAGAGAACAGAAGGTTGGGTGGGGTGTGGGGAACAGAGGCACAAGATGAGGCTAGAATGAGTTTGCACAGGGCTTTGAAGGCTGTGCTAAGGAAGATAGGCTCAAAACCAAAGTTCACGGCTTCCCAACCTGGGGTATGCGTACTGAGGAGTCCCCTAAGGTGACCAATGGTATGAGAAACCACAGGTAAACGTGGCATATCACCTGGAATGTCAGTTTTACTCAAAGGCTTGGGAAAAGGCAATTTTCTGTTATCCTATTAAAGATGTATTATGGAATCGAATGTAAAACAATATGAATTTAAAAAATAAAACTGGGATTTCAGACATGTCCCAGCTGCATCACACTGCTCTCCAATAAAGGAGTAATTGGAAGTAGTCCATTCTCTACTGCCCTTTAGGGATAGGTTAGTAGTGGAGCTTTTTGGAAAGCACTGCTATGCTATAGGTGATGGGAAGCCATGGATTGAGCTCTGCTGAGTGTTCTAAACTGGGGTTGGATGGGATTCAAAGGTGAATAGGAACTGTCTTTGGAGAATTTTCCATCTAGGCTTTATGGAAATGATGATTCTTAGCAGGAGCAGAACAAAGCAAAAAATAGGTGAAGTTCCTCTCCTCTTCCTTTTCCCCTTGATACATCCCTCTTCTACCTTATTCATTCTTTTATTCAACAAAATATTATTGCATACCAACTCCCTCACTACATGACTTTGGACAAGTTAATTAACCTCTCTGTACCTTAGTTTTCCCAGCTGCAGAATGGAGATAATACCTACCCCACAGTGTCACAGTGAGAATTAAATAATTCATATAAAGCTCTTAGAAATAGAGCCTGGAACTCTACAAAGAACTCTAAAAAAGGTAAAAGTTCAGCACAGTTTAAGCATTAGCTATTATACCAGCAATGTTACTATCATCTCTACTGCTACTGTGTTCCAGTCATCATCTCCCACAGTCATTCATGGCTTAGGTAATTCATGTTAGCGTCCAGGACGGGTCTGGGAAGACTACAGAGATGAAACAGACTTCCTGTCGCACTTCTTACCAACTGAATGATTATTGGTTTGTCCAGCTACACATGGCACACAGAAGGTACTCAAAATGCTTGCTGAATGAATAAACGAATGTTTTCTTACCAAACTGCAAGCTCTTTGAAGGCAGGGACGATACTTTCTAGCTGTCATATCCCTAGAACCCCGCACCGAGTGTGGCACACAGTAGGCGCATAGGGATTATGAATGGATAAATGACTGCAGGCAGAAAATCATTAAGGCTACAAAGCAGACATAGAGAAGATGCTACAGAAAGACCGCCACCAGTCTTGGAGCCGGGTTAACAGGAAGCGTGGCCGCCAAAACCTTCAACAGCGCGAGGACTGCTGGGAAGGCGCGGCTCGCAGCGCTCCGCCCTCTGGAATCCCGGGAAGAGCGCGGACGACGGCGCCCCGCCCCTCCACGCCCCGCCCCCTCCGCTGCTCACGTGACCGCGGGGGCGGAGCGCGGGGTAACCCCGGCGAGCCAGAGCCATGGCCGGCGTGGTGGACTTCCAGGATGAGGAGCAGGTGAAGTCCTTTCTGGAGAACTTGGAGGTGGAGTGCAACTACCAGTGCTACCGCGAGAAGGACCCGGACGGTGAGCGCCGCCAGCGCAGCCTGGGGGCACGTGGGGACTCAAGGGGGAGGGGCAGAGGCCGGAGATGTGGCGAAAGCGACTTCTCAGGGGATCTGGAAGGGGCACGTGGCGGGCTGAGGACGCGTCCGGACGGGGTCTGCGGGGCACGCATAACCTTGTGTGTGTTGGGAGGGGCTCGCACCGAGAGTGCCCCGTGGAGACTGAGCCTGGAGGCGGGGGCGGGAGGGAAGAGACGGGCTTGGGCATTTGGGATAGAGGGACTGGGGATACATGAGTGAACAAATAAAATTTCCTGTCCTCATGGAGCTTACGTGCTAGTAGGGGGAATCAGACAATAAGCGTAAGGAAATAATTGCAATAGTGTTAGAGAGTAGTAAGTGCAGTGGGAAAAAAGAACTGGGTGAAGGGTGTCAGGACTTCAGGAGGGCGTTTGAACAAAGCCTTGAAGAAGGTAAGGGAATGAACTGTGCAGATCTGTGCTAGGCAGCGGTAACAGCTGGTGAAAAGGCCCTGAGGCACAAATGTGCCCTGTGTATTGCTTGAACAACTTTGGGTTGACTTGAGTGTGTGGCTGGATTGTGGTGTCCAGAAGGGGGCCACCCAGGGCAGGCAATACTTTTGAGTGGTTTTTTTCCCTACTTTATTTCTTTAAAGGGGGGAAAAAATGGCACTGGCCCTGTCTTCTAATAGCTTGCAGTCTAGTTTCCAGAACATGACATAGGTCGCTTGCTTCTTCCTTCCCTCCTTCCTTCCTCCCTCCCTCTCTCCCTCCTTCCTTCCTTCCCTCCCTCCCTCCTTCCTTCCTTCCCTCCCTCCCTCCCTCCTTCCTTCCTCCCCTCCCTCCCTCCTTCCCTCCTCTCCTCTCCTCCTCCTTCCTCCCTTCCCTCCCTCCCTTCCCTCCTCTTCCTCCCCTCCTCCCTCTCCTCTCTCGTCCTCCTCCTCCCCTCTTTTCTCTCTTTCTCGGCTCAAGTGATCCTCCTCCTGCCTCAGCCTCCCGAGTAGCTGGGACTACAGGTGCATGCCATCATGCCCGGCTAATTTTTCTATTTTGACCTCAAGCGATTCTCCTGCCTTGGCCTCCCAAAGTGCTAGGATTACAGGTGTGAGCCACTGCACCCAGCCTTTTTTTCTTTCTTTCTTTCTTTTTTTTTTTTTTTAAGAGATAGGGTCTCACTTTGTTGCCTGGGCTAGAGTGCAGTCATGTCATTGTAACTCACCATAACCTCAAACATCTGAGCTCAAGCGATCCTCCTGCCTTAGCCACTGGAGTAGCTGGGACTACAGGCATGCACTACCACCCCCAGCTAATATTTTTATATTTTGTAGAGATGGGGTCTTGCTTTGTTGCTCAGGCTGGTCTCAAACTCCTGGCCTCAAGTGATTCTCCCCTCACTCCCAAGTGGTAGTTATAGGCGTGAGCCATGGCTGCCATAGCTTTCTTGACGTAACCAACTAACTATATAATAACCATAACTCGAGTTCTCGCAGTTGATGGCTTAAAGAACCTGGGTGGTTCTTGGGCTATCTAGTCGAGTAAGAGAAATTCGGATAGGGCCTGAGGAGTCGGGTGGTTGGGGAAGACTTCGTGGGGAGGTCTCCAGGAGTAAGCAAGTGTTGATTAAATGGAGTAGATGGTGGGAGAAGAAAGTGCTATCTTCTGGTAGGTTGAAGTTAGGATGTAGCCAGAATTAAGTTTGAAGAGGGAGTCTGGACCACATAGTATGTCAGGCCCTGAATGGCAGGTTAAGGAATTTAGACTTTGTTCTGTAGGCAGCAGAGAGCCATACATGTTGTTTGAGGAGCAAGTTCACGCTAGTGTATTATGGAGAATATACAGAGCAACAGGAGAAGGGTGGACATATTATAAGGACTGGTTGTGGCACTTTAGGAGACCCAAGAAGAGGCTATAGTTACTATAGCAACTGGAATAGTAGTTTCCCTGAAAGTCACACTCTCTCACTTGGATAGAAATAGCCTTCTAACCTGTCTCTCTGCTTGTACCCTCTCTCCCTTAAAATCCATTTTCTACTCTCAGATAAACTGATATTTTAATTTTTATTTTGTTATATTAAATATGTATTAGGTAACATGCTTGTTGTTATCAGTGCCCAATTGTATCCCCTCACACAGTTAACTTCCTCCATATTCATCCAGACACATACAAACATATATAGCAGAGTAACCTTTTAAAAATGCACATGGAATCATATCACTTCCCTTCTTAAAACCCTCCAGTGGCACTAGGCATGGTGACAAGTGGCCTGTAGTCTTAGCTACGCTGAGGCAGGAGGATCACTTGAACTCAGGAGTTCAAGGCTGCAGTGGGCTACGATCACGCTACCGCACTTCAGCCTGGGCAACAGAGCAAGGTCCCATCCCTAAAAAATTTAATTTATTAAAAAATTAATTAATTTAAAAGCTCTCCAGTGGTTTGCTTTTGCACTTGGAATAAAATCCGAACTCCTTCCTGTGTTCTTCACGGCCCTGTGATAGGTCCCTGTCTTTCTCTCATTTCCTGTCCTCGATTCAGCCATGTTATACCTTAGTCATGCCAAGCTTATTCCTTCTTTCAGGTCTTTGTATTTACTGATCCTTGTGCCAGGTCTTTGTGCTCCCTTCCCATTTTTTTGTCTTTAAATAGCTACTGTGTTCTTGTCATTCAGGTCTCAGCTCAGACATCACAGTCCTTGGTGAGACCCTCTCTAATCGCCCAGTCTTTGTTAACCATTTCCCCAACATGCACGGCAAAGTAGCTCATCATCCTGTTTTATTTCAGTCATAACATTTATTACTGTTTGAATACGTCTTTTGTTCACTTATTTACTTATATATTGTATTTCCCCCTCTAGAATGTAAATTTTAGGAGGGCAAATGACTGTATTCCCAGCATCTAGAACCTTGTCTGGTACATAGATGCATATAGACGCATAAATATTTGTTGAGTGAAAATGAGTGAGAGATGATATGTAGTATTGTTCAGAATGGGAAAGAAGGGAGAGTGGGGAGAGATGTTAAAGAGAGAGGCTTTCTGGGACCGGGAGACTGCCGAGGAAGGGGAGCCTATTTCCAGCTCCTTTGAAAGCTGCCATTTCTACTCTGTCTTTGGGCTTCACATTCCCAGCCTGGCCAAGGAGTAAGGTACAGTCATTGCAGCACCCCTTTCTTACTGCTACAAAGACTAGCCCATGAGCCCTTTTGGTTTTCAGTGTCTTTACTGCTGAACTTCACGAGAGGTTCTGAGGCTAGCACAGTTTCAATCACAGAAGTCGGTGGGTGCTTGGGCCTGGCTGACAGGGAGCAGAAGGGCTGGCGAGTGGTGGAGCCAGTGCAAGGGCCAAGGTCTCTGCAGTGCATACGTTGTTCAGTCCCTGGCTAAGGGAAGACAATGCCATTTGTAGGAATGGCTGAACACCACACACGTTCTTTGTAGTTAAGTCAACTTGCCACACCTTGGGAGGACAAGGGCTGTCTTAAAGACATATCTGACCTGCCACACCTGGGCCCTCCCCACTGGCAAGCAGCAGCCCCAGACATGAAGAACAGCTTTTACCCTCTCATAGGTTGTTACCGGCTGGTGGACTATTTGGAAGGGATCCAGAAGAATTTTGATGAGGCTGCCAAAGTGTTGAAGTTCAACTGTGAAGAGAATAAGCACAGCGATAGCTGCTACAAACTAGGGGCCTATTATGTGACTGGAAAAGGTAAGAAGGGGCCTGCATTCTTAACTTGGTCCTTATCATTGATGCCAGTGCGGCATTACACCTAGGCTTCATGATAAGCTCTCTTTGCAGAAGGGTCCTCACAGGCCTTGGAGAAGTGCATTGTAGGGAGATTGGAGATGGAAGACAAGAATTCAGCAGAGTGATGGGGGCAGGAACACAGCCTTTCAAGTTAGGCGAACTTTAGGTAATGCTATTTGCAAGTAGTGGGACCTTGAGAGCCACTCACTTTAACTCTGTGCCTCAGTTACATTATCTGTAAATTGGAGGGAAATAATAGGGTTGTTGTGAGGATTAAATAGGGTGATACAGGTGAAGGCATCAGCACATGCCTAGCACAGAGTAAGGGATCAGTAATTTTTAATTTCCTTCCTTCTATCTTTTCTCCTCATGCTCTAATTGCAGTTGTCACAGGAATAGTGTTTAAGTTATCTGTTGCTAAATAACAAATTAATCCCAACAGTTTATGTGGGTCAGGAATTTGGAGTAGTTTAGCTGGGTGCCTCAGGGTATCTCATGAGATGGCAATTGAGACATTGGCCAGGGAGCTAGGGCTGCAGTCATTGGAAGGCTTGACTGAAGTTGGGATTTCCAATTCTAAGACAACTTACGGACGTGACTAATGGCAAAGGCCTCTGTTCTTTGGTAGCTGTTATCAGGAGAGCTCAGATCCTTGTGATGTGGTTCTCTTCGTGGGCTGCTTGAGTGTCCTCATGATGTGGCATCTGGCTTTCCCCAGAGCGAGTAATCCAAGAGAGAGAACAAGGTAGAATCCACAATGGTCTTTTATGACCTACCTTTAGAAGTCACACGCTTTTTATTTCAAGCACATTCTATTTATTAGAAGTGAGTCACTAAGCCTAGCCCACACTAAGGGGAAAGGACTTATATTCCACCCCTTGAAGAGGAATGAATATCAAAGAATTTATGGACATATTTTAAAACCATCACAAATAGGGACTATGACCTTTGACAGGCAGCTATTTTTTTCACCCACTGTATCATGAGCTTCTTGAGGATAGGATTTGTTCATCCCTTGTTCCCAGTGCCCAGCCAAGCCTGGTTAGAAAAGGTGTTTAGTGAAAGTTTGATGAAGGTGATGTCTTTTTAATTCTCTAGAGCTGTGTGGACTGTTTCTGCTTTCACATGGAATGTGGCTTCTGTGATAGTCTCTATTTTATTTTTTAATTTTTAATTTTCCCCCCAGCTTTATTGAGGTATAATTGACAAATAAATATTCTGTGTATTTACAGTGTACCATATGATACGGGTTTTTAAATTTATTTTAATTGTTTTAAAATTTTGTACTTAAAGATGAGGTCTTGCTATGTTGGCCAAGCTGGAGTGCAGTGGGGTGATCATAGCACATTTCAACCTTGAACTCCTGGCCTCAAGTGGTCCTCCTCCATCAGCCTCCTGAGTAGCTGGACTCAGGCACGCTCTACTGCACCTGGCTGTTAAGTTTTGATATATTATACATTGTGAAATGATTGCTACAATCAAGCAAATTATATCCGTCACCTCACATAGTTATTTTGTGTTTGTGTGTGTGGTGAGAACATTTAAGATCTACTCTCTCAGCAAATTTCAAGTACACAATAGAGTATTATTAACTGTAATGACTATGCTATTCATTAGCTCTCCAGAACTTACACATCCAGCTTAACTGAAACGTTGAACCCTTTGACCAGTGTCTCTCTGTTTCCTCTACCCCCCAACCCCTTGCAACCACCATTCTATTCTCTGCTTCTATAAGTTCAACTTTTTTAGATTCCACATAGAAGTGAGATCATGTATTATTTGCCTTTCTGCACCTGGCTTATTTCACTTAGCGTAAGGTACACCATTGCTTTGACTATTTGGGGCTTTTTGTTGTTCCATATGAATTTTAGGATTTTTTTTTTCTATTTCTGTGAAAAATGCCATTCGAATTTTGACAAGGATTGCATTGAATTTGTAGATTGCTTTGAGCACTATAGACATTTTAACAATATTAATTATTCTAATACATGAACACAAGATATCTTTCCATTTATTTGTGTCTTCAGTTTCTTTCATCAATGTTTTATAGTTTTCAGTGTATAGATTTTCACCTCCTTAGTTAAACATATTCCTAAGTGTTGGGTTTTTATTTATTATAGTATAAATGGGATTATTTCTTGATTTGTTTTTCAGACAGTTCATTGTTAGTGTATACAAATGCTACTGATTTTTGTATGTTTATTTCGTATCTTGCAACTTTACTGAATTCATTTATTGGTTCTAACAGTTTTTTGGTGGAATGTTTAGGGCTTTCCGTGATAAGATCATATCATCTGCAAACAGGCAATTTAACTTCTTCCTTTCTGATTTGGATGCCTTTTTTTTTTTTTCTCTTGCCCGATTACTCTGGCCAGGACTTCCAAAGCTATATTGAATAGAAGTGGCAAGAGTTGGCATCCTTGTTTTGTTTCTGATCTTGGTGGAAAAGCTTCCAGCTTTTTACCATTGAGTATCATGTTAGCTGTGGTCTTGTTGTATGTGGCCTTCCTTATGTTGAGGTACTTTCCTTCTATACCTAATTTGTTGAGCATTTCATCATGAAAGATATTGAATTTTGTCAAATACTTTTTCTGTATCTATTGAGATGGTCATATAATTTTTATCCTTCATTCTATTAAT
Organism: Daubentonia madagascariensis; assembly: GCA_023783475.1. Classification (NCBI taxonomy): domain Eukaryota; kingdom Metazoa; phylum Chordata; class Mammalia; order Primates; family Daubentoniidae; genus Daubentonia; species Daubentonia madagascariensis. Next base: position 6,329,753 of record JAKFHU010001129.1, read on the forward strand.
GTTTTATCTTCATTCTGATATGGTGGTAATGTATTACATTTATTGAAATGCATATATTGAGCTATCCTTGCATCCTAGAGATAAATCTCACTTGATCATGGTGTATGGTCTTTTTAATGTGCTGTTGAATTCAGTTTGTTAATATTTTGTTGAGGATTTTTGCATCTATGTTCAACAGGGATACTGGCCTGCAATTTTCTTGTAGTGTCCTTGTATGGCTTTGCTAGCCGGGTAATGCTGGTCATCAAATGAATTTGGAAGTGTTCCCTTTCTTAATGAAGGCATTTATTACTGTAAACTCCCCCCTTAGAACTGCTTTTGCTGTATCCCATAAGTCTGATGTGTTGTGTTTCCATTTTCATTTGTCTCAAGATGTTTTTTGATTTCTTCTTTGACCCCTTGGTTGTTCAAGACTGTGTTGTTTATTTTCCACATATCTGTGAATTTTCTACTTTTCCTCCTCTTGTTAATTTCTAGTTTCATGCTATTTTATTCAGGAAAGATACTTGATATGATTTCAGTCTTCCCAAAGTTGTTAAGATTTATTTTACAGCCTGTCATGCAATCTGTCCTCTAGAATGTTCCCTGTGTGATTGAAAAGAATGTTTATTCTGCTACTGTTGAATGGAATGTTCTGTATATGTGTGTTAGGTCCATTTGGTGCATAGTGTTGTTCAAGTCCGCTGCTTCCATATTGATTTTCTGTCTGGATGATTTATCCATTGTTGAAAGTGGGAATATAGAAGTTCCCTACTATTAGTGTATTGCTGCTGTCTGTTTCTCCTTCAGTTCTGTTAATATTTGCTTTATATATTTAGGTGTTCTAAGATAGTCTCTATTTTTTTAATACTTTTTTATTAATATATCATAATTGTATATATTTTGGGGGTACATAATGTTTCGATACTTGTATATAATGTGTAAGGGTCAAATCAGGGTAATCGAGATGTCCATCACCTCAAACATTTATCTTTGCATTGGGAACATTACAATTATTCTCTTTTAGCTACTTTCAAATATACAATAAATTATCGTTAACTATAATTTCCCTACCATACTAGTGAATACTGGAACCTATTCCTTCTATCTAACTGTATTTTTGTACCCATTAGCCAACTTTTATTCATCCCCCCCATAGTCTTTATTTTGAAGAAAATTCAGCATTAACAGGAATTTCAGTTTACCTTGCTGGGGCAGAGGGACATTTCTTTGACCTAGTAATTCTCTTTCTAGTATCCTTTCCTAAGGAAATAACTGGAAATGCAAATAAAGTTTATGTGCAGGCCTACTGTGGTGACTTATGCCTGTAATCTCACTGCTTTGGGAGGCCAGGGCAAGAGGATCACTTGAGGCCAAGAGTTCAAGACCAGCCTGGGCAATGTAGTGAGACCTCATCTCTACAAAAAATTTAAAAATTAGCTGGATGTGGTGGTGCAGGCCTATAATCCTAGCTCCTCAGGAGGCTGAGGCGGGACGATCACTTGAGCCCAGGAGTTTGAGGCTGCAATGAGCTGTGATTGTGCCACTGCACTCTATCCTGGGCAACAGAGTGAGACCCTATCTCAAAACAAACAAACAGACCTACCTGTGTGCCAATAGTAGCAGCTTAAATAAATAATGTTACTTCCATTAGATGAAATGTTATTCTGCCCATTAAAAAGCAATGTTTCTAAAGAATTTTTGTTGATAGAGGGAAAAGCTTATGGTGTAATGTTCAGTGACGAAAGCTGAATACAAAATTACATGTGGTATGAACTCAGCTATATAATACAGTGTTCAAAATCAAAAATGTTCTTAGTGATTTTCTCCAGATTGGTGTCCTTGGTAAAATTTTGGGTTCTTTTTGTTTTCATACCATATTTTACTGTGTTTTCCACAAAGACTTTGAGTTTATTATTAAATCAGGGAAAACAAAAGGGGTGTGAAATTATTTTTTCCTGTGCTTATTAGAAAAACTTATGTTTTTCTAATAGTGATTAGAATTAGAATAGTGTTTTTCTAATAGTGATTAGAGTGATTAGTGATTGTGCACTGAGACTTATTTTTTTGCTTAAGTGCTCCTTAAGTATCTACAGCATATAGTGAAGCAGTGAATTAGATATGGACCAGTAGAGGAGAAGAAAAATTTATACTAATACCTGTTATACCTGGGAGGGCTTGATAAGTATCTTCAGACAGAGGCATGTAAAGTACTGTAGGAGTTCAGTGCTGGGAACATGTCATCATCAGGAGGTGCTGTCGTGGAGGAGGAGTGATCAAAACTGCTCCTGGAAGGATGGAGCAGATTTTGTTTGGTTGAGGTGGAATAGAATTAGGTCCCAGGCAGAGAGAAGGTGAGCAGTGTGAAAGAACACGGAGTTATTTAGAGCAGTGGTCCCCAACCTTTTTGGCACCAGGGACTATTTTCATGGAAGACTATTTTTCCACGGACCGGGGAGGGGGATGGTTTCAGGATGATTCAAGCGCATTACATTCATTGTGCACTTTATTTCTATTATTATTGTACTGTAATATATAATGAAATAATTATATAACTCACCATAGGTTGGGGACCCCTGGTTAGAGAACAATACTTCATCCTCTGTTAAGCTGACATTCATAAATAGAATTTTCCAGGTGTTTAAACCAGAATGGTCGCAGAAGATCCTGTTAGCTGGTCCTTGCTACTCAAGCCCTTTTGAATTGCTTAGTAGACCTTGGGCCCTGCCATGACTAAAAAACAATACTGTTGACTCCCCTTGCCTAGTTCTGAGCCAGAGGATTTTGCAGTTTTTTTGGTTACGCCTTTTGTTCCTGAAAACATACCTACTGTCCTTTCTTAACACATATTAATAACTCTCCTTTTACAAAGAATAGCTTGGGGCAGGAGACTAAAGAACCCACTTTTAGTCCTGGACACTAATAAGGTCCGCTTGTGCTTGCTTCGTAGGATTTTTCTGAGCATCACCTTAGCTCATGGATGTGACTGCTTCATTAAATTATAAAACATTCTGTTAATGTAAACAGGTCTGGTTTGTATTGGTTGCTGCAGAGGTTACTTTGGATTACACAGAGTGACTCAAGGAATGTTTTGATCAGATGTTCCCATGTCTGAGATCAGCTTTGAACAACAATTTTTTTTTTTTTTAGAGACAGGGTCTAGCTCTGTCATCCATGCTGGAGTGCAGTGACATAATCATAGCTCACTGTAACCTTGAACTCTTGAGATCAAGTGACCCTCCCATCTTAGCCTCCTGAGTAGCTAGGACTATAGGCACACACCACCACACCCAGCTAATTTTTTTTTTTAAAAAGATACAGGGGTCTCACTATGTTGCCCAGGCTGGTCTTGAACTCCTGGCCTCAAGCAATCCTCTCACCTCCGCCTCCTGAAGTGCTGGGATTACAGGTACGAGCTACTGTGCCTGGCCAGCTTTGGACTATTTTTGTGAAGCAATCTAAATGTCCAACAGAAGGAAATAGAAAGTAATTCTGATGCACCTCTTTGATGAAATATGCAGCCAATAAAACAGATGTTAAGAAGGGTTTCTAATGGGGAATAAAGATGAAGATGGCTCATGATTACAACATGTAAAAACAAGACCAGACTATACAGAAAAGGTACTGGGAGGAAACATATCAAAAATTTAGGAGTGGTGATCTCTAGATTGTGGTAACAATGAATGATTTTTTTTCCCCCTGTCTACTTAAGTGTCCTCAATTTCCTCTTCTAAGAAGTAGAATTACTTTAGAGGAGGAAATGAAGGCTCAGAAAGGTTAATGATGATAAATGCAAACAAATCTTTATCTCTGGTCAAGACCACTCTTATGGACTCCAAACTACATATGACTGACTACTTACTGGACAATTCTGCTTACAGTTCTCATGGGCATCTCAAACATAACCAGCCCAATATGGAATTCTCAATTGTTTTCTTCTTCCCCCAATGTATTACACACCCCCACTGTCTTCTGTTTTAGCAAATGGTATCTCATGGCCAGTTTATCTCCAAAATATGTCTCAAATCTGTCCCATCTCCCTCTCCACTGCCACCATTCTTATCTAAAACACTCCCCTCTCCTGCTTGGATTACAGTTAGGAGATTAATGCAGGTCTCCAGTCTTCTTTCTATAAGGCAACTAAAATGAGCTTTTACAAGTATAAACCCTGGGTTGGATAAAATGTATGAAGCAGGTATTTTCAGACATTGGACAATAGGCAGTGCAGTACTGTGATCCCTGAGAAAAGTGAAACCACAAGATGAGCCCTATTCACAGTCACTTTGGCTTTCTGCGTGGAGGTATTCTCCAGACTAGGCATAAAGAGGTACAAGCCAAGCAGAGAATGCTCGTCTTGCTTAACTGAGGAAGCAGATATTAGAGTTTCTGGCCACTAAGGTCGCTGCAGTTTGTGAGAGAGGATACCAGAGAAGAAAGAGCTCCGAAAATCCACATAGGGGTGCTCTTTGGCCCAAAGGTAAGCTGCACATGCATAGGGCGAGGCTCTGAGAGTTCTTGCATTGAAAAGCTACCGGGGAGCTGTGAACTGAAAATTCCAGAGGTTTCACAGTGCTAGGAGTGGTTTGAATTCCAACTAGCCAGAGTGGGGTGACTTTACTGACCATCACAGGTATTCAACTGAGACTCCAGAAAGGCCATGCCTGAGTAGTACAACTCTAGATCTGCTCTAACAAAACTTAAAGACAAGTCTCAAAAGGATCAGGCTGATACACCAATAAATTAGCTACCTTTCAGAACAAAACTCAACAGTGTTGAAAAGAATATAACAAAATCCTGGCTGAACAAAGTATCATCTACAATGTCCAGCATAATTACTAAACAGGAAAAAAGCAGTCAATAGAAACATACCTAGATTTGATAGAGATGTTAGAATTAATAGTCAAATATTTTTAAATGGGTATAATAAATATGTTTAAGGATTTAAATAAAAGATGGACATAATGAACAGATGGGGAATCTCAGTAGAGAAATTGAAGCTATTAAAAAGAAACAAATGAAATTCTGGAATTGAAAACATAATATTTGAAATGAAAAGTTCACTGGACAGGCTTAACAGCAAACAAGACACTTGAGAAGAAAAAAATCAGTGAACTTGAAAGATCAATGAACTTGAAAACAGGACTATAGATATTATTTAAACTGAAGCACTGAGAGAAAAAAAGCCAGGGGGAAAAAAGAAGAAAGAGAAAGAGCAGAGCTTCACCCTGTGGTTCAGTACCCATAGTCTAACATATGTGTGCTGGAATTCTAGGAAGAGAAGCAAGAGAGGTTGGAGCAGAAAATCATTTGAAGATATAATAGGTGAAAATTTTCCAAATTGGTGAAAAATATTGGCTCACAGATCCCATGAAGCTCAGGGAACTCAAGTAGGATGACCAAAGGAAATCACATCCAGACACATTGTCAATTTGCTGAAAACCAAAGATGAGAAAATCTTAAAAGCAGATAGAGAAAAAGGGCACACTCAAGGGAACAATGGTAAGAATTACCATTGACTTCTCGTCAGAAACAATGCATGCCGGAAGAAAAAGAATGACATCTTTTAAATACTGAAAGAAAAAATTGTCAAATTTGAATTAATTATGAATTAATTTAAGTTGAATTAAAATGAATTAAGAATAAAGGTGAAATAAATTCATTTTCAGATAAAAGCTGAGAGAATGAGTCACTAGCAGACCTACACTACAAGAAATGCTAAAGGAAGTTGTTCAAGTTGAGGGAAAATGGTAACAGATGGAAACTAGGATCCATGCACAAGGATAAAGAACTGTGGAATATGTGTGTAAATATAAGGCTTTTCCCCTCCGTTCTTAATGTCTTTAAAATACTGTTTAAAGCAAAAATAATAGCAGTGTATTGTGAAACTTACGTATATAGAAAGAAAACGAAATGCATGGCGGCGAAAGCACGCAGAATGGAAATGTGAGTGAAAGTATGCTGTGGGAAGGCTCGTAGGCTTACGCGCAGTGGTGTAATATTCGTTCATGGTGGATCGTGATGAATTAAAGATACATAGCATGATCACTAGATAAACCACTAAAAAAAAGACGAGGTATAACTAAAAAGCCAATGAGGGAAATGAAATGGAATATTAGAAATATACAAATCAAAAGAGGGCAGGGCTGGACACCATGGCTCACGCCTGTAGTTTTAGCACTTTGGGAGGCCGAGGCAGGAGGATTGCTTGAGCTCAGGAGTTTGAAACCAGTCTGAAGAACACAGTGAGACCCTGTCTCTACAAAATGTAAAAAAATCTAGCTGGGCGTGGTGGCATGCGCCTGTAGTCCCAGCTTCTCGGGAGGCTGAGGCAGGAGGATCGCTGGAGCCCAGGAGTTTGAGGTTGCAGTGAGCTATGGTGACGCCACTGCACTCTAGCCGGGGCAACAGAGTGAGACCCTGTCTTAAAAAAAAAAAAAAAAAAGAGGAGGAAGAAGAAGAAGAAGGCGGCGGCAGGACAGGAGAAAAAAGGAACAAAAACATTTGGGACAAATAGGAAACAAATAAGATTATAGACTTAAACCCAACTATATCAATAAGTGCATCAGATGTAAGTAAACACTCCCATAAAAGGCAGAGATTGTCAGGCTGGATATATAAACAAAGACCCAACTGCACATTGTTTAAATATAAAGGTGGCAGGAATACATTCTCAAAACTGAAAGAACTCAGAGGATATAGAATCTGTGAGCTTTTCTAGAAAAATCTATCCGATAACCAATAAACAAGCGAATCAAAAGAAATAATTCAGGAATAGAGAAGCTCTTATGAAAATTCTGGTGATAAGCAGAATACATTTAGAATGAATATTGGGCTAGTAAGGGTTACGGAATAGAATGTAAATAATATAAACCTTTATGGCATAGAAACGTAACTGTAATATTTGCAGCGCTTATTACACGTCAGGCTCTTTGTAAGAGCATGTTTGAGCTTCCAACATATGAAGTAGATAACTATTGCCCTTATTTTACAGATGAGGAAAACTGAGGCTTGTGGAGGTTAAGTAACTTTCCTAGGGTCACACGGCTCGTAAGTGACAGAGCCAGGATGGGAGCCCAGGTCTTCTGGCTACAGAGCCCAGGCCTCATTAAGCTGTCTCCTGTGCTGCGCTCTCTGCCTAAGTTGAGATAACATAATGGACAAAGCAGAAGGTTGGGGGGGAGAGATGAAGGCATGAGGCGCCAGTATCCTCGCTGTCTATAGTTGTGCAGCAGTATTCTGTCTAAAATGTAGTTTAAAAAAAAATAATGATTCTTTTAACATTTTTTCTCAACTCTTCATAATTCTAGTGGCTCGTACAGGAAATTTCTCTGTGTGGGAGAAATACTAACTTGAAAGTCAACAATTTCCTTAGTTTCACTTCAGTTTGGTTTTCTTCTGATAAATTCAAAGTAAAATAAAAGTTAAATTCATTTATGCCAGATGGAGTGGCTTGAGCCTGTAGTCCCAGCTACTTGGGAAGCTGAGGTAGGAGCATTGCTTGAGCCCAGGAGTTTGAGGCTGCAGTGAGCTATGATTTTTGCCACTGTACTCTGGTCTGGACAACAAAGCAAGATCCCATCTCTAAAAAAAATATTTTAAAAAATTTGTAAATAGCCAAAGATGAGAAAATCTAATTTTTCTAAATACTTTTCAAAATACTTCTATTTAGTGTCCATTCAGCCAGCCAACATTTAATCTGAACACATGCTACAAAGATGACTGGAATGGTGTTTGCTTAATGATAATGATAGTTATTTCTAGGTGGTGGATTTGGAATGATTACTTTAAAGAATAATGTTAAAAATTTTTTTTTTTTAGATTGAGTAATGGGTGGTACATGGGGATTTGAAATTTTGCACAAACATGCAAAAAACAACTTCAAAAACGGAGCCCTGCCACCACCTCTACTTAAAATTACTTGTTAGCAGTTTCCCATTGCTTTTAAGATTTAATCCAGGGTCCTTAATGTGACCCACCAGACCCTGCATGTTCTGGCCCCTGCCTGCCTCTCCAGCCTCCCTCCCATAGTGATTTCTGGGTTCTAGCCACAATGGCTCCTTTTCTCTTTGTATGCATTCCCCCTGCCTGGAAAATCCCCCACTAATATTTTGTTTTCCTTTTTTTTCATTGTATCATAACTCAAACGGCACTTCTTTAAGGAAGCTTTCCTTGTCCTCACTCCCTGGTCTAGGTCAAGGGCCTGGTACGTTCTCATAGCACCCTGTATACTTTTCTTCCATACCCATGTCACACTTACAATCATACATTTATTTTTATGGTTGTTTAAAGACTGTCTCATGAGACCATAAGATCCACAAGGGCAGGACAGTGTCATTTGTTCCTCAGGACCTAGCCACAGCAGTTGGCAACTAACAGACATTCAGTATACAGTTGTCCCTTTGTATCTGTAGGAAACTGGTACCCTACCCTGCGAATACCAAAACCTGACGATGCTCAATTTCCTTATACAAAATTGCACACTGCTTGCATATAACCTATGCACATCCTTCTAAATCATCTCTAAATTACTTATAATATCTAATACAATGTAAATGCTCTGTAAATAATTGTTATACTGTATTTTTATATTGGTATTATTTTTAGTGTTTTTTGTGATTTTTCCTAATATTTTCAAATCTGCAAAGGTAGAAACTGTGGATAGGGAGGGTCCACCATATGTTTAAATTAATGAATATTTAATTAAGTGCTTACAAGATGCCGTGCTCTCACTGTAACCCCATGAGGTAGATATTATTATCATTCTCAATTTTTACCTCCTTTACTTTTGGGCTTCCTCATAAGATATCATTTGAACAAAAAATTTCATGGCTGAAAAAGCTGGAAGGTTTGTGCACTATGCCAGGCTACCTTTCTTTCATGCTGCCTTAGCTCATAGTGTATGGACTTTATTCAGCAATTGTTCCCCTAACTTTGGCCAGAAACATTTAGGTTCTGCCCTGGCTTGGGTTTACTTTTTTCTTTGCTTTCCTTCCTTCCAGGTGGACTGACCCAGGACCTGAAAGCTGCCTCCAGCTGCTTTTTGATGGCATGCGAAAAGCCTGGAAAGAAGTCTCTAGAAGCATGTCATAATGTTGGTCTCCTGGCACATGATGGACAGGTCAATGAGGATGGCCAACCCAATGTGGGGAAGGCCAGGGACTACTATACAAGGGCCTGTGATGGTGGCTATGCCTCTAGCTGCTTCAACCTCAGTGCCATATTCCTGCAGGGTGCCCCTGGCTTTCCCAAAGACATGGGCCTGGCATGTAAATACTCATTGAAAGCCTGTGACCTGGGCCATGTCTGGGCCTGCGCCAATGCCAGCCGCATGTACAAACTGGGGGATGGTGTCAACAAGGACGAGGCCAAAGCTGAAGTTCTAAAAAATAGGGCCCAGCAGCTACACAAAGAACAGCAAAAAAGTGTCCAGCCCTTAACATTTGGGTAATATGGCCCATCTTTCCTCCCAGGCAACAAACAGCTTGAGACTGGCACCACCTATTTTTGAGGCCTGATGGAGCCCTTGAAGGTCTACCTGCTGGAGTGGGAAAACTTGGGACTTGAATCAGTAGCACTGGTTGCAGAGATCCATTGCCCCAGAGTGTTACCCACTGGGATGTAGCCTGTGATGTTTATTTCAGTCAGTATTCCTTTATCTGGGTGTGTTCTGTAGAGACACCCATATTTATGGGGTCTTAATTTTCAAATTCTTGCAGCTCTGTGAAAAATAGGAGCAAACTAGAGAGCCATAGAGATGTGGGGGTGGGGAATGGCAGGAAGTTGGAAAAAATAGCAGCCACGGGGCCTGAAAGAATCAGCCATCATCATCATTATCATTTTAGTAATAGCTGGGAGGGCTTGAAAATCTGAAAGTACAGTTAAATAGTCATAACTGCCACCCTCTGACTTAGATAATTACTGATGTAGGCTTGTTTTTTGCCTTTAGAGTCAGATCTTTCAATAAATTAATAGAGACCAGGAGGGACATGCAACATAAAGGCTAAAGGTTGTTATGCTTCAGGGTTGCTGAAGATGAAACACAAGCCTGCCTTCCTCTAGAATAGACATTCACCGTTGAAAATTAGCATCCCCAGTGTGGTAACCTGGCACTGCCCATCATTCTGCGGGAGCAGATTATTCCCAAGGCAACTTCAGCTAGGAATTGGTAACCAAGGACTTTGTGACATTTTGTCCCCTGAAACTGAACCTTTTTAACTGTCCCTGTGAATAAACTGTTTTGATTAATTTATAGTTTGTGTTATTGGTGTTCTCTCCAGATTCCAGGTAGGTAATGGTTGTGCCTTTAAAGGATATTTGCTTTTTCTTTTTAAAATTTTTTTTTAAATTTATTTATTTATTTATTTATTTATTTTTGTATTTACTGTAAAAGAAATCACGTAAGTATACTGTCTTAGGTCAATAGGTAGAGTCAATATGTAAACCCAGGAGTCACCTGGGACTTTAACATGACATTGCCATCAACTTCCCTGGATGATTTGTCTCAAATTGTTGCTTTTTCTATTATCTCCCTAGCTTGTCACCAGGGGGCGAGCGTGTTGTTTTTTTTGAGATAACAGGACCATTATATCTGTCACCACCTACTGTTTTCACGAGGAAGACTTGCCATGTGCTTGAAGGTTTGTTGAGCACAGCTGGCCAGCTTCTCAAGTTGATGGAGGAAAGGGACTTTCCCAAGTGTAGAGCAGAGGTTTTAAAAGACATCAAGTTCATTTTTAAAATGTAAAGTAGCTTTTGGTGTGCTTAAAATAAACTTGGTAGGCCAACAGGTATATGAAAATATGTTCAAAGTCACTAATCATTAGGAGAATGCAAATCAAAACCACAATGAACTCTTAAAAATTAACAGTAAGAAAACAGCCTGATTCAAAAATGGGCCAAAGACCTTGTAGTTACCTGACCAAAGAAGATATACAGATGGCAAATAAGTATATAAAAAGATTCTCCATATAACATGTCATCTGGGATATGCACATTAGAACAACAATGAGTCCACTATACAACTATTAGAGTGGCCAAAATCCAGAACATTGACAATATGAAATGCGAAGTCATGGAGCAACAGGAATTCTTGTTCATTGCTGGTGGGAATGCAAGATGTGTACAACCACTTTGGAAGACAGTTTAGTGGTTTCTTACAAAACTAAACATACTCTTGCCATATGATCGAGCAAATCTCCCTCCTTGGCATTTATGCAAAGGAATTGAAAACGTCCATACAAAAACTAGCACTTGGATCTTTATAACAACTTTATTTATAATTGCCAAAACTTGAAAGCAACCAAGATGTCCTTCAGTAGGTGAATGGATAAATAAACTGGGCTACATCCAGACAGTGGAATATTATTCAATGTTAAAAAGAAGTAAGTTATCGAGCCACAGGAAGACATGGAGGAAATTTAAGTGAGTGTTACTAAGTGAAAAAAGCCAATCTGAAGAGGCTACATGCTATATGATTCCAACAGTATGACACTAGTATGTATTCTGGAAAAGGTAAAACTATGAAGACAGTAAAAAGATCAGGGTTTGGGGGGAAGGAGGGATGAATAGTTGGAGCACAGAGGATTTTTAGGACAGTGAAACTACTTTGTATGATACTATAATGGTGGACATATGTCATACATTTGTCCAGACCCCTGCAATGTGCAACACTAAGAGTGAACCCTAATATAAACCGTGGACTTTGGGTGATAATGATGTGTCAGTGTAGGTTCATCAATTATAACAAATGTACCACTTTGGTGGAAGATGTTAATAATGGGGGAGGCTATGCATGTGTGAGGGAGGAGAGTATATGGGAAATCTCTGTACCTTCTCAATTTTGCTGAGAACCTAAATTTGCTCTAAAAAATAAAATCTATTTAAAAACAATACAAAACCACAATGATTTGCCTCACACCCATTAGGATGATTACTGTTAAAACAAAAAATAAGTGTTGTCAAGGATGTAGAGGAATTGGAACCCTTGTGCACTGTTGGTGGAAATGTAAAAATGGTGCAGCTGCTATGGAAAGCAGTACAGCAATTCCTCAAAAAAATTAAAACAGAATTGTCGTGTGATCCAGCAATTCAATTTCTAGGTACATATTCAAAAGAATTGAAAGTAGGGTCACCGAGAGGTATTTGTACACCAATGTTCATAGCAGCATTATTCACAATAGCCAAAAGGTGAAAGCAATTCAGATGCCCATCAACAGATGAATGGATAAACACAATGTAGTATGAACATAAAGTATTATGGGATATTATTCAGCCTTAAAAAGGTAGGAAATTCTGACACATGCTGTAGCATGGTTGAACCTTGATGATATGCTAAGTGAAATAAACCAGTGACAAAAGGGTAAATGCTGTATATGAGGTATCTAAACTCATGTATGAGTTGTATATGAACTGAGAGACAGAATTGGTGGTTGCCAGGGGCTGAGGTGAGGGGGAAATGGGTATAGAGTTTCAAATTTTTAAGATTAAAAAGTTATGGAGGTTGGTTGCATAACAATGAATATACCTAACACTACTGAACTATACATTTAAAAATGGTTAAGATGGTAAATGTTACGTGTATTCTACCACAATTTTTAAAAAAACAACATTTACTATTTTTAAAAATACAGGCTGGGTGCGGTAGCTCACACCTGTAATCCTAACACTCTGGGAGGCTGAGGGATCGTTTGAGGCCAGGAGTTCGAGACCAGCCTGAGCAAGAGCGACACCCTGTCTCTACAAAACAGAAAAATTAGCCAGGTGTGGTGGCTTGCGCCTGTAGTCCCAGCTGCTCAGGAGGCTGAGGCAGGAGGATTGCTGGAGCCCAGGAGTTTGAGGTTGCAGTGAGCTATGAAGACACCCCTGTCACTCTAGCCCAGGTGACAGAGCGCAGACCCCGTCTAAAAAAAAAAAAGGTTTGAAGTTTTGGGTTATAAAATTAATGTATTTTTATAAAATGCAATTTGGAACATAGACAAAACCATTACCCCTCACTATCCTTCACCACCTACCAGCATTCTTTGGCACAATAATGTTCATGTTGCTTAATCATATTTTTAAGACTCACACCTTTTCAATTAAATAATGGGTTTGTGATTTTGAAAAATTAGGTTTACTTAATTTTTAGGTGGCAGATGTGCTGGGCTATTTTTTTATGGATCAGTTCCTGTCTGGGACCTCTGGTACCCATCTTCCTGAGTCACATATTTGGATGGGGCTGGGAACAATGGAGTGAGCATTAACAGTGTCAAATGTTATATTTCGTGAAAGTTATTAAGATGCAAAGAATAATAATGTACTATTCAGAAGGGTCCAAAGCCATTTGTACCCAGGCTGCTGTGGGAGGCAATACGTTGATAAGAGCCATTATGGATGAGTTTCTGACTTTCATGCAGCCTTTGAGGCAATGTTTGCAAATGGGTTTTCAGACTCTAGTCACACAGTATCATTACTGTGTCTCCTAGCCCACAGGCATTTTGAATCATCCCTAGCAACTATTTTCTCCATTTTCCTCCATGCCAGGCTTGGGCTGAACACAGGAAATTCAGAGATGGCCTGATGGTCTAATGGGGAAGAAGGTCCCTAATTGACTAGTGGTTTGTGTCCTCACTAAAATCTGACAGCACAGCGCTCAATGCTGTGGGAAAGGGAAGCAGGAGTCCTAGAGATGGAGGGGAAGGCCTGAGGGTCTAGGGATTTGGCTTTTATCTTGTGGGTAATGCAGAGTCTCTAAAGTGTTTTGAGCAGGAAAATGAAATGATCACATTTGGAAATTAGAAGGATCACGCCAGTGCAGACAATGAATTGGAGGGGGATAACTGGAGGCAGGGAGACCAGTAAGGAGAGCGCTGCAAGTTCAAGGTGACACATGGTGGGACCTGAGCGAAGGCCTAGCGGGCAAGAAGAGGGGAGGCAGTAAGAGGCTGAGGCTGCTGAATGAGCAAAATGTAGCCACGTGGGGGGCTAGGCATTTCCCTCTGCCATCTTGCCCTCCACAAAGATTTTCAAGCAATTTCATACAACATAAAACATAAAAATGCAATTCATTTCTAAATTTTTTAAAAAATCACCAAACAGCTTAAAAAGTTTCTTTTCCCTATCCCTATCCCACAGGCTCCAAATCAATATGAATAGCTCCCACTGCCCGCCTAGCTGCCCAAGCTAGAAACCTGTTTTGTTTTTTTTTACCTGATGCTTGCCTCCACCTTCCCCCCACCCCCAAATGGGGGGATCCCACAGATGTGGACAATTCTGGATTAGTCAAAGGCATACTAAAGTGTGTGTGTTTAGGGCACCTAACAAAGAATGAGAAAAATATAAATTGTACTGCTTTAAAGCATCAAGTAATTGCTTTGGGGAGAAAATTGAAACTTTTTTGGCTTCCTAACATTTATTTTGCAGTTTATATCTCTTTTTTTTGTGAATTCTACATTAGGGGAGGGCGGTTACCAGACTATTTCCGGTTCTTAGGTCTAAGGTCTTAACCTGGGTTCCGATCTGAGTTTTGCTTTTTAGTGGCTGTGTGACCTTGGCCAAGTTACCCTACTTTCTGTGTTTGGGTTTTGTCACCTCTCAGGTGGGGATAACAAAGCCTTCTAATAGGGTTGTAAGGATGATTAAATAGTAGTGCTTATCATAGAATGATAAGTGCTTCTTTGAAGAGATTTTTATGGAGCTAGATTTTACTATTAGATAATAGCTTTGTCTGCGAGTGGCACTATTAGCTCTTGAGGGAGTCTAGCTTTTGAGTCAGGCTGCTCTTGCTGCCATTCTTTCACTATCCAGGGACCTGATGGTGAGGCTCTCTAGGGGTACTGAGGGCACAAAACAGCTGCAGCAGGCAGGTCTGCGGCAGGGGAGGTGGGGGCTGCCCCTACCTTCTCCCTTTTCCACTGCCTGAGTGCTGAGAGTCACTAAGAAGACTTGCACCTGCTGGGGGCCCAGAGTGGAAACTATTCCCAGCTGGTGCCCCTCCTAGGCTTGAGGAATGGTGATTGCATTGCAGTTTACAAATCAGTCCTCCCCGCTGTCGCTGTCGGAAGGGGAAAGGCCAAAATTCTTTGCCCAACATATAAGTCTCCCACCCCCATGATATGATCCTGCCTCCGTATTTAGCCCCATCTTGTTCCTAACTTGAGCTTCTGCATCCAGGAACTGCTTATAGTCTCTACAACCACTGGCCCCCTCCCAAAAAAATCCTTACCCACCCCGCACACAAATGGCAACTGTGTGTGATGATGGATGTGTTAATTAATTTGACTGTAGTAATCAGTACATAATGTATATGTATATCAAATCATCATGTTGTACACCTTGAATACATACACTTTTTATTTGACAATTAAATATTTACAAAGAAAAAGTCACAACAAAAACACCCAGGCTGTTTCTTACTGCCAAGCTTTTGCTGATGCTGATTCTTCTCTCTGGCATGCCCTTCCATCCTTCGCCTTCGTCTTTTAAGACTCTGGAAGCCTTCCCTCATCCCCCAGGTTGCCATAGAGGCTTTCTCTGCCCATGCATGTCCCGAGTTTCCGCCCATCACAACACACTGATCACACCGTTACCTGTGTATTTATGGTCTTCACTGCTCACAAGACCGTGAGTTCCTGGAAATGGGGACTTGGTCAGCTCCATCTCTATCCTTAGTGCCTGGTGTGAGGCTGGGCACACACTAGTCATCAGTGGCTGCTTGCTGAAGTGAAAAGCACAGAGTGGAACCTTAGCAGCCTCACAACCATCTCCAGACAAATCAGGTGCAAGCTCTCCTTCATATCCAGGGACCCGTGTGGTCCGCAGGACTGTACTGTTTATGAAACTCCTTAACAAGAAAGCTCCGGTCTAAGCTGGAGATGGCATGGATTAAGTACATGATAGATCAGTACTATTCTCTTGGTTCTGTTCTTTTTTTAAAAAAGAAGGCTTGAAATAATGAAGGAAAAGATCCCAACACAGTGGCACCCTGGCATCCTAAAAAACATGCTCAGTAACAATGCCAAAAAACCAATGTTGATATCCTCATGGCTAAAGAATCTCAAGTCCAAGTGTGCCACATTCTTGGAATACTAAGAATATTTTTCTTGGAATACTAAGAATTAATAGTCTTTGCTCATCATTATAATTACTTGTTTTCATGTGTACCTCCCTGATTAATCTATTAGGCTCCAAAGATAGGGACCAAGAACTCTACCCTCTTTGAAATCCTTCGAAGATTTCTTGTTCCCTATAGCAGTGGGTACCCCCTACTCCTCAATCTCCTGGGGCACCTGCTTAAAATAGAGATTCTGAGGTCCACCTAGACTTACTAAATGAAAATCTGGATTTTAAATAAGCAAACCCCAGGAGATTCTTATGCATGCTAAAGTGGTTGACCCACTCAAGTGGTATACAGTCCCAGCTCCTTAGCTTGGCACCACGACCTCTCTGCAGTCTGGGCTCCACAGCTTCAGTTCTTTACGCAGCAGTTCCACCAAAATATCTTGCTTTCTCACCTGCCTTGGCACAAGTCTGGCCAACTCCTAGTAGTTCCTTAAAATTTACCCATATGTCACCGCCTCCAGGAAGCCTTCCTGGAGCCCTCAGGTCTGTGGTGCTCTGACAGCCCCTGTGCTTGTCACTCCCAGTCCTTTTCACGTGGTTTGGGATAGCGGGGAAGTGCCTCAAGGTCACAGATTATGTGTGACTCGTTTCTATTCTAGTGCCTAGCTCAGGACCTGGTACAGAGAAGGTACGTAGTAAATCTTTATCGAAGGAAAGGGAAGGGAAGGAAAACTCAGAGGAACAATTCCTACTTCCAGTAGATCTATTGAGCATTGGAAAGGCAGTGTTTTGCAGAAGGATCCGGATTTAAATCATTTCTCTGACACATACAAATGTGTCATATACTTCTCTGAGCCTCATTTTCCTCATTTCTGAAGTAGGGCTAATACTTACTTTTCAGGGCTAGTGTGAGAGTTAAAGGGTTAAATGAGATAAAGTAAGTGAGGTGCCTTGCTCAACTCCTGGCACATTTTAATTGTGTAATAAATCACTGAAGGACTATCTTCTGGAAGCAGAACTAGGCTCATTCTTTACAGCTCCAGAGAGCAGAACTAGGCCCAACGGATGGAAGCCGCTAAGAGACAGATCTCAGTTCACAAAAGTCTGAGTAGAAGAAGGAACTTTCTACTTGGCAGAATGGGAAGCTTTGGGAGGAGGAGAACTTCCTGTCACAGGGATATGCAAGCCAAGGGTAGATGTTCACCTGTCAGGGTTGATGCATGAGGTTTGGTGGGTGAGTGTGGAAAATTTGAAAGATGGGAGCCAGATAAAGCATTTCCACTCAGCGCCCTCCATAATTCCTTGTTCATTCAACCAACAGTGCGTGCCTCTGCTAGGCTGGGCCCTAGGTTGGACACTGGGACACAGAGCTGGATCTGACAGAGTCCTTGTCATTTAGAAGCTCCAAGTCTATACAGTGATCATTTATTGAGCAACTACTATGTGCCAGATGCTCTAATTCTCTCAACAACCCTAAAGAAGCTTTCATTCTCACTGTATTTCAAAGAAACTGAGGCTCAGCCATGCAAAGTGGCTTGCAGAAAGACCCACAGACCGAGTGAGTATTGCAGCTGAGATTAGAATTCAGTCCTTCCTGTCTCCTAAACCCTCTTTTCACTACCCTAGGCTGCCTCATATCCAGGTGTTGGAAACTTTTTGCAGTCTCAGGGAGATCCCCAAACAGCACGCAGGGCCCTCTGGGTACCAAGTAGATGCTGATGAACGTGAGTTAAAAGGTTAAGGTCAGCTGCAGGAGGATGGGGTCTCCCTGTAGCATACTCTGTGCCCCAGAGTTCTCTCCAGCCTGGGCCATGTGGAGGGCCCAGGAGAACATGCTGAGGTCAGACCTCACTGCTCACATGACCAGCCAAGCTGCCTGGGCCAGGGCTCCCTAAGGGAACTTGAAACCCGGCTGGGTTCCATCAGCTCTAAGAATAGCAGTTGACCCTACTCTCCCCCAGCTGATGGCCACCGATCAGGTTCCAGGAGGCCCCAGTGTACTCCAGACATCAGTGGCAGCAAGCTTTGACCTTGAAGCTACTCTGAGGTGGTGTAATAACAGCAACATTCATTAACTGCCAGTTGTGTGCAGAGTACCTCCTGAAGGAGGGCACATCCTGTGAGGAAGGTCTGGGAAATATGGAGCCCATTTTACAGATGGGGAAATTGGGGCTCAGAGATACCGAGAACTTGCCCAAGGTCACAGTGACAGCTAGGTTTGAGCCTGTGCTGCCTCTGCCAGTGAGCCTTCTTCCCTGAGGAGAGAAGAGCACTCTCAAGACCTCAGAGAAGTCCTGGGCAGAGGAGACAAACTCCATCAGCTTCTAAAGTGATGTTACCCAGCAGAATGAGGCCCAGGCTCTTAGAAACACAAGACTTGAGAGCCAGTAGAGACCCTGGAGAACATTCTCATCCATTTGAGCCTATCTACTCATTTATAAAATGGGAACCACACCCATACACCAGGTGGATAAGCATAAGCAGAGACTTTGGAGCCAGGCAGATCTGATTTAGAATCCTGGATCTGGCATTTCCTGACTACGAGACCTTGGAAAAGTCACATAACTGCCTCTCTGAGCCTGTTTCCTCATTTATTTGTTCCACAAATAGCTTCTGAGCACTTACTATGTGCCAGGCATTGTTCTAGCAGCTGGGGACATATCAGTGAAAAAAGCAGACAAAAATCACTACCCTTGTCAAGTTTATATTCTAGAATTCTAAAAAATACCTCATTGGGTTGTCATGAGGATAAAATGGAAGAATGTGCAAGTACCTAATAGTGCCTGGTAAATGATAACTCAGTTTAATGATACTATTATTATGATGTGAACATGCCTGGTCAATACTCAGTGAAAGAACATTTAATTTGATATTGAATTTAACCATTTCATTTAACAGACAAGGAAATTGAGTCCAGAGAAGGCATGAACTCACCTCTAGTTGCCCAGGAAGGCAATGGAAGGTTCCCAACTCTTAGTTGGGTGAGCCCAGAGAGCTATCTCTGACAAAGGTAGCCAGGGAGGGAGGAGGGCAGACCGACTCTTACAGCCAGTGAGGTTTAAGTTATCAATTATAGCTAATTGATGGATTTCAGAGCCCAAGTGGGTTATAACTAACTGTCTTGGTGCCAAATGCTTCCTGTGTCTAACAGGTGTACCTGGAGCTTCCTCGGCTTAGCCTCTACATGGGCACATGGTGGGACGAGATGATGGTGGGGTGGGGTGGGGTGATAAAGAACTGAAGCTACAGCATGCTCAGGACTGATTTTATGGATGTATGACCTATGCATTTGCACAGGGCCTTTTGCCTAGTTTAATGCTCTGCTGTCACCACCTTGAAATTTTTTTTTTGTTTTTTGAGATAGGGTCTCACTCTGTTGCCTGGGCTACAGTGCAGTGGTGTCATCATAGCTCACTGCAACCTCAAATTGCGAGGCTCAAGTGATCCTCCTGCCTCCACTTCTCAAGTTAGCTGGGACTACAGGCACACGCCACCACACCCAGCTAATTTTTCTACTTTTTGTAGAGACAGGGTTTTGCTGTGTTGCCCAGGCTGGCCTCGAACTCCTGGCCTCAAGCAATCCTCTCTGCCTCCCAGAGTGCTAGGATTACAGGTATGAGCCACTGTGCCTAGCGTTTGAAATTCTCAGTAATTGTTGAACAAGGGGCCCTGCATTTTCATTTTGTACTAGACCCTGAAAATTATGTAGATGATTCATGTAGGTGCTGTTCTCTGCAGTGGGAGGCAGCAGCCCCTGACCTGCAGTGGTCCTGGGGCTTGTCAGGGGTTTGTTGATTCCAGACCAATGGCTGAGTCACCAACAGACAGGAAGGAAGCTAGACCAAGGCCCACCAGACGGGACTGGCCTGTACCTGCAAATCTCCGAGCCTGGAACAAGGCAAGGGAGAAGATAGGCTCTAGGGAGATTCTGGGGATAAAATTGGAACCCCCAGAGAAGGGGCGTGATCTCATGGGGATTTCAGCTCCATGTCAGGAAGACTTTCCTAACAGTCAAAATGTCATCATGCTCTGTAAAATACACCTCAATAAAGCTGTTAAAAATGTAATCATGGCCGGGCGCGGTGGCTCACGCCTGTAATCCTAGCACTCTGGGAGGCCGAGGCGGGAGGATAGCTTAAGCTCAGGAGTTCAAGACCAGCCTGAGCAAGAGCGAGACCCCGTCTCTTCAAAAAAAAAAAAAAAAAAATTAAGAAAACAAAATGTAATCATAATACTGGCAGCTGACATTGTTTGACCGCTTACTATGTCCAAGGAGCTGTGCTAAGCACATCATTGAAAATATGGAAGATAGCAGAATGGTCAAGAACACGGTCTCTGGGCTGGATGCCATGGCTCACACCTGTAATCCTAGCACTCTGGGAGGACAAGGCAGCCCAATCACTTGAGGTCAGTTCAAGACCAGCCTGGGCAACATAGTGAGATCCTGTCTCTACAAAAAATAGAAAAATGAGCTGGGTGTGGTGGCACATGCCTATAGCCCCAAGCTACTTGGGAGGCTGAGGTGGGAGGATCGCTTGAGCCCAGGAGTTTGAGGTTGCAGTGAGCTATGATGATGCCACTGCACTCTAGCCTGGGCAACAGAGTGAGACTCTATCTCAAAAAAAGGAAAAAAAGAAAAAAGAAAAAAAAGAAAAAGAACACAGTCTCTGGAGCCATCCTGTCTGGGTTCAGTCCTGGCTCTACAACTTATTAGCTGCGTGACCTGGTCAAGTTACTTGGCTTCTCTGTGTTGCAGTTTCCTCATCTGGAAAATGAAGATAAGAATGATACCTACCTCCCACAGGATCAAATTATTGTGAGCATTAAATGAGTTAACATATGTAAAACACCTAAAACAATGTCTGACATATACTAAGTACTATATATAAGTGTTAGTGATTATTTTATTTAATTCTCAGAACAATCTTATGGTGTAGATATTATTTCCCATTATTCCCATTTAACAGACATGTAAACTGAGCCTTAGAAGAGGTAAGTCACTTGCTGATCACAGAGCTGTTAAGTGGTAGAGCCGGAGATTCTGCCATAGGAGTTAGGTCAGACTTCATGACCATTATGCCTAGTGTTTAAACCAGAGTAGGGTCTGGCGAGTTTTTGATAAGTTAATCAATTAATTATTGTTTCTTTCAGCTCTGAGATTCTAAGCCTCTGGGAAATGTGTGCTCTGGAGGAGGATTCAGGAACCCAGCCATCTTAGGATTTCCTACCAATTGTTGGCCTCAGCATAACCAAGTATCAAGTATGTCCCACTCTAGGCCTTCTAGATTAATAGCCTGTTTGCTCCCTCCTTCATCCCTCCAGGCACTGTCCAAGCTCCAGTCTCATCATCTCTCTGGACTCTGCACTCAGCACCATTGTATCCTAATCCTGGTCTCTCACATCTGCACAGCACTTCACAGTGTACAAAGTGCTTTCACATTCGTTGGTCTGTGTGGCAGACTTCCCAGCATATAGCTCAGTACTCATGCCAGGCCTCCAGACAGATCCCAGCCAGCCAGAGCTACCTGCCCCAGGAGGCCAGGGCAGACTGCATGGGATGGGGTGTGCAGTCTGAACACGTGCGGGAGCTCAGTGAGTTGCTCTCTGGGTGGTGTTTGGAGATCTTCTAAGCCAAGGCATGGAGAGAAAGGGGAAAGCTCTGATCAGGGAATGTTCACTGACACTCACATGTCCCATCTCGGATTCAGGACCCATGCTGGGGGAGAATTGTCTCAAAGCAGGCAATCCGTCAGCTCCTCTAGAAGTTTAAAAAATATCCCTGCATGACTTTGCAACTATAGAGGGCTGTGGCTCCATACTTCATCCCTGCCACAGAATGTATTTTTCCCAAATTGCCATCAAGGATTATATCCAGGATTCTGTAGAAAATACAGTGGAGTGCCATCTACATTTAATAACAACTATAGCAAATGCTTAGAGAGATACTCTGTATCAGGTACTGTTTTGAGTGCTTTATAAATATTAACTCTTTTAATTCTCACAACAACCCTATGAGATAGGTAGTATTAATATTTCTATTTAATTTACAGAAATTCAATTGTACTTGCTATGAAAAAAATAAGAGATGGGAAGAGAAAGATAATATATTAAATATTATTTTACTCACTCAGCTTGGACCCCAGGATGAGTGTGTCATGGAAGAGATAAATCAGCTCCCTCCATTGTTCTCAGTTCCTAGCTGCCTCATAAAATCCTCAGTGTGTACATCTTGCCACACTGAGTGTGACTCTAGTGTGTTAAGGATATTTCTTGCCCCCAAGCAAGCCAACCTGTTCATCAGTTATCCCACCAAAGAAACAGCAGAGGAAAATCGCTAGAGAAAAAAATTGGCTGTGCTATCGAGAGATGGTTCTATACTTTACTTTATGGGTGATTAAAAGGATTTCCAAGGATAATTTTGATATGCATGATTTCTTAAATTCTTAGCCTGGATAAGCTTTGACTGAACTATAATCCACAAATAAGGTAACCAAACTTTTCAGTTTGCCTGGGACTAAATTGTTTCCTAAGATGCAAGGCTTTCAGTATTAAAACTGAGAAAGTCCCAGGCACACCAGAACTATTTGGTCACTCTACCACAAAATACATCTTGGGGCCTATCATGAGAGCTCCGTGGAAGCCACGGTCCATTATATCATTCTTTATGAGGCTCTCAGGAGAAATTCTGGTTTTTATACCAAGAATAGTTGTATATCCTCTAAGGAGTAAGTGGTTTGTTTTTATCTTGTGAACACTGTGAACTGTGTAAGTGAACAGGTTTCCCTTTTTGCCTTGGCTGCTGGAAGTCTTAGCGCTAAGTATGTGGGACATAAATATAGCTGTGTAGGTCACTATGTTCTGCACTTTTTGTATCATTCCAGGCTCTACTTGGTTCCTACCTTGTTTTTTTTCCAATCTTATCTTGCCCTGCCTTAAATTTAATGATCTTGTTTTATTTTAAATGTCTTTCCGGATCAAGGCAGGGTAAAATTAAACAGTTCTTAACTTAGAGTCTATGGACTCTGCTATGAGTCACTGGATATCTGAAATGATATGCAAAATTTATGTGTATAAATCTTTTTTCCTGTGGAGAAGGAGCCACAGATTTTAACAATTTCTTTAAGGAGTCTGTCTGCATTCCCCCCAAATATGAAGATCCACTGATGTTAATGAACCAAGAAACAAATAAATGCTTTTAGTTGGAAGGTTGAAGTTTTACTTGTAGTGCTGGTATTTGAAAACATTGGAGTAATGGCATGAGGAATGTTGGTGGAGCGGAACATTGGAATGGCAGAGACAGGAATGTTGGTGGGGTGGAATACCCCCCATAATGGAACGGCAAAGTGACAGAATGCGGTGTGCTGGAACATTAGTATGTCAGAATATCAGTATATTCCAGAATGTTGATGCAACTGGGCCCTTAGAACACCTCCTTCTAGATGTCCTAGCATTATCCTTGCTTATATTTCAGTTGTGTCTCAGGGTCGGGCCTCTATCTGATTCAGCCTCTGAATCTCAACATCCCCTGGCTCAGTGTCCTGTAAGGGCCCAGTAAAGACCCAGTTGGCTGCTGGAACTTCTCAATAGTGGACACTTGGCTGGTACATGGGCTTCTGAGCCACCTATTCCTTTCTGACTGTGCCCACTCTCCCTTGAGATCTTTCTCAAATACCTTGTAGACTCAGGAACCCGGTTGATTGTCTCATCTACTCCTGTGTCTTCAGTGTCTGGTTCGGGGGCTGCCCAGAGGGCATGCCAACCCTACAGCCACTCTAGGGTAGCCTGGCTAAGCTGCTGGCCAGAGGGCTGTCTGCAGATGGGGCTCTTGGGGCTGGAGTTCAGCTTCTGGGGCTGTTAGGCTGAAGGTGACTCAGGATCCTTGCGTTTGGTCAGGGGCAGAGGAAGCAAGGAGTTAGTTGGCGGAGAGGTAAGGCTTCATTACCAGAGGAACCTGATCCAAAGGCCAAATCCAGGAGCAGGGGTGGGACAGAGATTGATGTCCTTCAACCTGGAGTTCAGAGTGGGAGTGGATAGAGGAGGAGTTGGGGTGAGGACTGGGTTCCTGGATGCCCTCTCCTCCTTTGCTCCATCCACTCATTCATGTAGCTAACATTTGCTGAGGCCTCCTCTGTGGCAGGCCTGTCCATGCCCTGGACAGACACATAGACAATGACAACCCAGTGCGGTCAGGGCTATGCCATAGGGAAGCTGTGGGGGCTGTGGAAGACCAGAGGAGGACCCAACCCAGCTTGGGAGTCAAAAAAATTTCCTAGGGGAGTACTGTCTCAGCTGACTCTGAAAGGAGGGGAGGGGTGGGGGCATTTATAGAATGGGAAGGCTGCCTGAAGGGCCAGGGTACATGGAAATTTCCCAATGCCTAGGTATGGACCTCTGAACAAGGTGCTAATGATCACAGACTGTTCAGTTCTTTGGGCCGCACATATTTGATCTTAGGTCTAATTACCTTCAGACCTCTCTTCCCAGCTATTCCAATAACCCATAAATTTAAGTCTGTTGCAATCAGTTCCAATCAGGAGAGTACATATAATTGGCTCTTAACATATGGAGATGTTTCCAGATTTTGAGAGAACAGGATTCTCTGCAGGTGCAAAGCCTGCTACCTCCCAGCTACCCTGCTGCCATGTCCTTTCTTCTGAGCCCACACCTTAGCCAGGCCCTGATCCCAACAGCTGGGTGGGTCATTTACTCTTGCGGAGATCATCTCAGTTACTTCGACTTTAAAATGAGCTCCATAATGGTGTGGGGAATGGTCACTAAAGTTGGAGGCAAAAGAACTGTATTCAAACCATGGCTCTTACACGGAGGCTTCACAGGGGGTGCTGTGTGAGGCTGGGCAGGGCACTTCTCTCTAGAACTTAGCTTTCCCATCCGTGGAAGGGTGGAAAGGATGCAAAGATGGCTAAGCCCTCCTGCTGCCGTGACAGTTTGTCTATACCGAATGCTGGATGTCCTGTTTTTAGCCTGGCTCTTTGAATTAGAGGCCATGTGATAGAGTGGATTCTGGAGACAGGAGATCTGGATATGACTCTGGCTCAGACTTGCTTTGTGAGTTTGGGACAGCCACTAAATCTCTCTGAGCTCCAGTTTTCTCATTTAATAAACTGAGGTAATGTCTACCTCACAGGGTTTTATGAGGCTCCAGTGAGCCAAAAGCAACATGATGATGATGATGATGATGATAGTGGTGGTTGTAGAGGTGAGGGTGATCTGTCCACATAGCAGTCAATCTCTGGGATGAATTACAATTGTGGTTGTTGTCAGGAAGTTAGGGGCCAGCTCCAGAGTCATAGGGAATGTGAACAAGTCTTTGAAAGCCTTCCCCATGGCTGAGCAAACACTCTCAGCAAGAGCTATTACGGGGGGGGGGAATTAACCCTTGCTAACTACCTACACTCATTTGTTCCTTTCATTCCTGCAAGGTGGATGTTAGTGTACCCATTTACTAGCTGTGTGACCAGTAAATAAATCTTTCAGGGACTTGGTCTCTTCACCTGTAAAATGTGATATTACCTGAGTCAGGGTCACTGAAGGCTGTAGTGGACATCCAAACACTTTGCCTATTTGGAGGAATCCCAAGCTATGTGGAAGCTGAAGGAGGCAGCAACTCCTTCTCCTGACCCTTGTGGGCTTGGGCTTGGGCAAATTGATGCCCCACCTGGGCTTTGAGTCTGGTGGGAGTAAGCAGAGGGGCAAGAGCAGACACTTCAGGTGGCTGCAGTGGGGACAAGAGCCCAGCAGTGCAGTGGTGACCAGCAAGTGGCTGGGTGGCCAGAGGAGGAGTTTGTCCTAAATAGGCAGTTTCCGTGGCAGGACTTTGGTTATGCCCAGCTGCTCTTGATTCTTGTCTAACTTTCCAATTTCCCTGTCATTTCAGTGAGCCATCCAATAGCCTTCCTGTAAAGCCCCTTTTGGCTTAGTTTTGCCAGAGATGGTTTCTGTTGTTTGCAACTGAGAATCCTGACTGGTACAGAGTAAAGCATGTAACATGCCAGACACAATGCCCAGCATATAGTTCACACACACAAAAACACACACATGCACATGTGCACATAGAAACTAAGGTTCAGAGAAGTAAAATGACCTGATTGAAGTCATTCAGCCAGGCAGTGGTGCTGGTATGGGGCTGACCATAGACATCTTAGTGGGACATTGCATTTAGATATCACTTTACATCACAACACATTGTTGAATGATGTATTATTGATATACTTGTTCATAAGTCTCAAAACAACCCGGTGAAGCCAGGAGGAATGGAATATTCTCTTTAAAGAGAAAAAAGGTAGTAGCTCAAGGTAACCTTGTAAACAGTGGCAGCCCATAACCCAGGTCTCAAGTCCACAGCCCAGGGCTGGCGCTCTGGTGGTGTCCATGCATGCCAGCTCACACACGCACATGGTGCTGTATTTTTGGAGCAGCTTCATCTGAATACATGGATACCTTGTGCGTTAGCAACCTGAGTCAGCAGCTGCCTGTGAGGCCATCAGGGAGGGAACACTGTGTACCAGAACCTGCAGAAAGGAATGCTCCTGTAGCTACCATGCTGATCTGGATGTAGGAGATTAGAAGGATGGTACTTGAGATGTGGGATGGGGTAAGGAGGTAGGCTCATCCTAAATTGGGGCCTCCTCTGCTGCCCCTACCCATACTAATCAAGAGAGGTTTTGTTTCCTGCAGTGTTTGCAAAGTGGCTTAATTGGACCTAATGGAAGAAAAATGTTCAATGAATCTGGATAATGCATGCAATGAGTCCCCAAGGAAGGCAAGGAAGGTGTGCTGGAGAAAGGGTGATGAGCTGAGGACAAGTCTGATGGGAATTAGGCTGTAGCTCCATGGGTGAGCCCAGGTGGTAGACAGCAGGGACAACTGCTCCTCCCTAGGGGCCTAGGACCCTCCCGCTGAACGGGGTCCCCACCCTGCCTTGGCCTTCAGACCTTGCCCTCCCTCCTGAATAGAGTCAGAGGATGTCAGATTCACAGGATTCTGGGATTCAGGTTCAAGAGTCTACAATCACAAACCTTTAGCAACACACATGTTAACAATAGAAAATTTCAGAATCTAGCAATCTGACAATTGGAAGCCCTTAGGAAAAAATTTAGGTCTTTCTCCAACCTTCATTTAATAACAATAAATAACATCTGTTGAGCATATCATACCTTCCAAAGTCCTTTCACATCTGTTGGAGTGGGTGGTATTATACCTTCAGGTTAAATAATGTGCAGATGATCAAAATGGGACAGTTGGGATTGGAACCCAGCCTTGCAGGACAAATTTTATTTTCCATATGCCAAGGCATTGATACCCTTGTCTTAAACACTTCTAACTACTTGGTATAATGTGTCCAAATTCTCTGTGTTTGCTGTGTAAATTCTGCATGGTCCTGTATGGTTTTTTTCTGAATGCATTTTGGCATATTGCAATGCTCAAAAATGTGATTATCGTTGTTACATCAGCATAATCAGGGCTGGTACATTCTGCGATAGCTTTTTGGCAGATTTTGTCATGCAGCACTATTTTCAGTTCACAAAGGACTTAAACAACATATCCAAGAATAGATTTAAAGTCACTAATGTAAAGACTGAACTTCAAGTCACTGTAGGTTTAGTCAGCACATGTTCTGATTTTCTTAGGAAAAAAAGTTAAACTCCAAAGATACGGAAAGAAGAAAAAAGGAAAAATAAGCCTGGGTGGCTATGAGCGCATAATGAACACCAACGCCACACACGGGGGTGGGGGGGACGACGGAGGTGCGCCTGGTGCAGGGAATCTGTGCTTGGGGTCCTGCCTGTAACCGGCTGCGCGGAGCCTGGGGCGAATCCCTCGCGCCTCAGGGTCTCAGTTTTTCCCGATTTCAAATGGGATAATAATTCCTGCCCTGGGAAAGTTCGGGCGTTTATTAGCCCTGGAGGAGATCTGCAGCCACAAGACAAAGAGCTAAGAGAGATGGCGAAGGGGGAGGGGTGCGGAACAGCAGGGAGCAGCGAGGGGCTTACGGTCTCCATGGTAACGCACCGCAGCCAGGAGAGAAGGCGGGGTTTGGGAGCCCGGAGCTGGAGGTTTAGAAGAGGAAGGTTTCACAAAGAAGCTCCCTCCTCCCGGAGAAAGGCCTCCTTGGAGATGCGGCCGTCTGCGCTAGAACAGCCCTCTGTGCTGGCCGGGGCAGTGATTTGCCCCGTGCTTGAATAAACAAATCAGCACTTCCCACACCATAGTGTAACTGTCTATTTACCTATTAGTCTTCCCTCAGTAGCTCGTGAGTTCCCTGAGGGCAGCAATTATGAACATTCTTTCTTTGTTCCTAGAGCTCCAGGGCAAGACCTGGCACACAAAAGATATTAAGTGCATGCTGGTTGAATGACTATGGCTGGAGATAGGGCTGGTGAATGGTCTACTCCAAAGCCCATGAAGCCACAAATGGTATTCTCTTTGAAACATAAAATGGACAGTATAGAACATTTCCTCTATGTCATTGAGACCCTTCAAGTATTGCCATGGTCCATTAAGGTCAAATTCAACCCCTACTTCCTCCATGAAGGCTTCCAGACTATTTCTTTTCTCCTGCCTTAGAATCTTTGCAACTCTAACGGCCCTTACCCCACATCTTGGCATTTGCTTAAGGACTCTCTCTGACTGCTAGAGACTTCAGGGGTCAAACCTACTCTTCATTGCTAGTGAGTAACCCCTAAGGGCAGGGTTACAACTAGCCTAAAGGGCTTGTTGCAGTGGTGGGCCTACAGTATGTCCTCAGTGAGCACTCTCTGAGTGGACCATTTGCTCTGAGTGGCCTTGATCCTGTAAGGGATGGAGAAAGTGTGCAAGGAGCTATTCACACCCCTGTGAGTGTTCCACACATGAGAGTGATATATAGATAGATAGATAGATATATAAAATGTTTGTTTATTTAAAAAAATTTTTTTAGAGACGAGGTCTCATTATGTTGCCAAGGCTGGTTACTCTCACAGACACAGGCAGTAATTATTACTCTCCTGTGTGTGTGTGTGTGTGTGTGTGTGTGTGTAATATATTTGCGTGGTTGTTGGCCTGTGAATGCCTTGCAATAAACCATGAATTTGAAAGCGTTTAATTGACCAACGAGTCATTGTGAAATGCGCAACTGGGCTGATTTGAACCTGGCACAATAGAGAGCCTCCAAGGCATACAGGTGAGATCTAGGGTTTAGAGACAGGGCAAGGCACATGGCTTTCTTGGGCTCTGGCCTGTAGCCTGGCTTCAGTTGCCCTGTGTTCTGGCCCCTGAGCTAACTGGGCATAGACCAGGAAGAGCAGTGTCACAAACCAGGGACTCCTCTTCCTCCTGACAAGAGGAGAGATGTCTAGGTCCCTGAGTTACTTCCTGTGGACACAGGAGCCATCCTGTCCTTCAAACTTCTGAAATATCAGGAACCAAAGGGGCTGGTGTTCAATAGGCCCCGAAGGCAGAGATCCTTGGTGGCAAATTTCACTTCAGTCACAAAGAACATGAGAGCAAGCGATCACATAGGTGCTGAGTTCCTTTCCATGCTTAAAACCCTTTCCTGTGGCTCCCCTTTGCCCTCAGGATAAAGACCAAGTCCCTTAATATGGCAAAGCCTTTAGGACTTAGCCCATCTACCCTTCTAGCTTCATCTCTTCCATTCCATCTTCATCCATTCCACACCTTGAATCTAGTGTCTACTCAAACTGAACTACTTATTGTTTCTTGTAATAACCATACACTCTGTCTTAGCTATGGGCCTTTATGCATGCTGTTCCCTCTGCCTAGAATGCTGTTCCTCATCTTATACTACAGACCCCCCTCCTTTTAGCTGTCAGTGGGTCCTTTAAGACTTAATTCAGGCATCACTTCCTCCAGGAAGACTTCCCGAAGTCCTTGGCTGGGTTAGGGACCTCCTGTAAATGCCTATAACCATGAGCTGCTTGAAGACAGGGCCTGGGACCTCATTTAGCCCAGATCCTGGCAGAAAGTCATTGCCAATCAATGTTGAATGAACAAACAAATGCAAATGTCTGAGGAGAGAAAAATCATGTGGCAGGAGAGCTATAAAGGGAAGTAGAATGTTCTAATATTTCCAAGTTCCAAGATTCAACATTCTTTAATTCTTGACTGAAGATTGATTCAGACTCAGGCTCCCTTCCACCTGGAGCCCACTCTCCAGCTAGCCACCTCAGCCCTGTAACCTCTGAGTGTTTGTTCTTAGGTGGGCACACACACACATGTTCTGAACATAACCGGGAAAGCAATTTACAAGAAATAATTGCCGGTCGATGTGTACTTGGGAGCAGCGGTGATCTCAGACTATTTCTGTCTGTGCGTCAGCCCACCCAGCTTCCTCCCTCCTGGGCTGCCCTGGGGGAGGGGCTCCTGTCGCACAGGGTGGGCAGTTTGTTTCTAACGCAGGACTAACACTAGCCAACCCCAGTGAGAGCCTGCTCTGAGGATTGATTGAATTCAAAGGAGAGAAGCTGAACTTGGGGGGGCAGGAATGAGCTTTATGAGACCTGGGATGTATAGGTCAGCAAAAGCAATACACACATTCTATTCTCCACCTGTTGGGAAAATTCTACCAGGTCTTCAGGGCCCTGCTCAGTGTGAGGTCTCCGCCTAACCTCTCTGCTCAGAATCCTCAAAGCCTGTCTTTGTTCTTCAGAGTTGTGCTCAAAGGGTGGTCCCAGAGCAGCAGCATCAGCATCACCTGGAACTTGTTAGAAATGCAAATTCTGGGGACTTACTCCTGACCCACGGAATCAGACTCGGGGGTGGATAGCAGTCTGTGTTTTATCAAGCCCTCCAGCTGACTCTGATGTAGCCTGAAGTTTGAGAAACACTGCCCTAGACCACTGACCACTTGAGTTTTTTGAACTCATCTGACTCTGAGCAGCCTAAAGACAAGGGCATTGTCAGATTCCTCCTTGTAATCTCCCAGCCTCCCTTGTACGGCCCAGCACAGAAAGTGTTCAGAGAAAAATTGAATTTTACTGATGAGGATACCAAGGACAGAGAAGGGATTTGTCCTGTGAAAGGTCACATGGAGTGTCAGTGACTAAACCTCCCCCACCACACACATACACAAGCACTCTAAGCTCTCTCTACAACAAATACCTTGCAGTTCCTGGGCCATACTAGCTCCCTCTCATTTTTTTTGAACCGGTTGTACTCTGACCATAATGTCTTCTGACCCTGTCTTACCTGGAATCTTTGAATCATCTTTGATGATTCAGCTTAGACATCGTTTTTTCCTCCCTAAAGCTGCATAAAGGGGCCACCACTGGGTCCACTGGCCATTTGTGTGCCTACCTTGCCCTCCATATGAGCCCTTGAGGGCAGGAGCTGTGTCTGATTTCCCTCTATTTCTGGCAACCTACACAGGTCCTGCCACAGAATAGATACCACTTGAGTGTACAATAAGTGGACAAAGATGCTAAGTTTAGAGTGCTGAAAATGAAAGACCACACACACACACACAAAAATAAATAAATAAAATAAAATAAAGCAAGACCAGAACCAAAGTCTCTTGACTTCCAGCCTAGGTTGCCATCCCATCATGTGCCCTTTGGCCGGTTCAGGCACTGATACCTAAAAGTGACCATTTCACTGTTGCCAAAGCCGGCAGCAGGTCATGTCACTGTCTGAAATGTCAAGAGCTGCTTTCAGTAGCTACTGAGTCTTCATGATCCTTGCCTTGCACACCCAAGGCAAAACCTAAAGCCACTGCCAAAGTTAGGTGAGCTGGGATAGAGGGAAGGCAGTCAGCATCCTGCCCTAAGATTCCTCTGCAATCAACTTAATAATAAAAAATGTTAAAAACACATAATAATAATAGCTAACACATAGTGCTTTCTGTTTGCAACACTATTGTAAGTACTTGCATGGACTAAGTAATTTAATCCTCCCCAAAACCCTATGAGGTGGGTGCTACTATTATCCCTGCTTGCACAGATGAGAGAATGGAGGCACAGAGGCTAACTTGCAAGTGAGTGACAGGGCTGGGAAAATCAAGTATTTGGCTCCAGAGTCCCTGCTCTTAATGACTATGTTATACTGAAAAACATCCAACTGTAATTTTAAAAGTCTTTTAGCACTTTTATGTTCATGAAGAGAGTTCAAATCCATAACCTTCTTGAACACTTGCAATAACCCAGCAAGGGAACTAAGACTCAGGGAGATTAAGAAACTTTACCACACAATGGCCAAGTCCACCCTCTGGAGCCTGTGTTCAGTCTGATAACCATTCATTCACTCTTTCATCCACCTGAGCCCTGTGCACACTAGACTCCCTCTCCTTCTGTTCCTTAGTAAGGGCCTCACTCCAGGGTGGGACACAGCTACTGGACAGGAGGGATCATCCCCCTCTGGGTGCTACTCATCTTCCCAGGGGCTCCTAAATACACCTACTCTGGGGCAGGGAAATGAAGTCAGAGTTCTCTGACTCCCCAGTTGGGTGAGGGGCTCCTCTGAGCCTCCACAGGCTCCAGGCTTCTAATTGCACAGACTTGTTACCGGTGACTTTTCCAGGACTCTCGTCTAACTTCCTTTGGCCCAAATAGGCAGGCAGAGCCGTGTAGCTGGGTCCACAGCAGGACATGGGTACCTTTGCTGGGGAAAGTCCCTTTGACCCCTCCCACTGCCACCTGTCACTGAAAAGAGACTCCAGGAGGGGATGATATGGAGACATTTATTGGATGTTTATGGGGTTGGTCCACGTGGGTCAGGGTTAGGGACAGGGGCCTCCTCAGGGCTGCCTGGAATGTCACTGGCGGTCACTGTGGCCATGAAGCAGTGGTGGAGAAGGCGTTTGGAGTCCGCAGCCTGCCCCTCATTGCTTTCCAGCCGTGGGTTCAAGAAGAGGTGACTCTGCCTGAGAGAGCTCACTTCTGGCACCTCCACCGCGATGCCTGTGTTCACACCTTGGCAGTCAGGGGGCACGTCCTCTGGGCCTGGAAAAGCAAGTTGAGAATGTAGGGCTTCCTCCTGCAGCTCCTTTTTCCCCACCAGAATCATACCCCCAGGCTAACTTCTCTGAGTGCTTACCTTGGGCAGTGCACTGTACTCAGAGTCATTTTTTGTTTGTTAGTTTGTATAAATTTAAGGGGTACAAGTGCAACTTTGTTACATGGATATATTGCATAGTGGTGAAGTCTGGGCTGTTAGTGTATTCATCACCCAAATAATGTACTTTGTACCCATTAAGTAATTTCCCACTCCCTTCAGAGTCTTAGATGCGTCATTTGTTTAACAAATATTTATTAAGAATATACATATCACGCACTAGGCACTGTCAATGTTTCTCATGAACTTACAGTTTAGTCGGAGAGACAGACAATAAATAATTGTTAGGAGACATGAAGACTTGACCTTCACTATAACCCTATGAGGTAGGTACTATTAAAAATCCATCTTATAGATGAGAACACAGGCTTACCACATGCCTAGCATGCAGAGGAGTGCTGGACATTTTTATAACATATATTGTTCTCTGCTTTAAGAACAGATTCCATAATTCTCTTCATCGACTGCCTTATCCTTTCTCTTCCTCTTATATCTTAGCTTGAAAGGAAGCTCACTTGGCCTTATTATTCCTTACCTCCCATTCATGAGGTAACTTACTTGGTTCCTGCTGTAACTTACTTGGTTTCTGCCCCCACCATACCTTAAAACTATGTCACTACATCCCACAGTCACTTCTAAATCCTTATCTCCCTTGACTTATCAGAAGCACTTGACACAATTGAACATGTCTGTCTTTATGGATTTAAAAGTGTATCAGGTGGCCAGGCACAGTGGCTCAAGCCCATAATTCTAGCACTTTGGGAGGCCGAGGTTGGAGGATCACTTGAGGCCAGGAGTTTGAGACCAGCCTGTCTCTACAAAAACCACACAAAAAATTAGCTGGGCATGATGGTGGTGCACACCTGTAGTACCAGCTACTTGGGAGGCTGAGGCAGGAGTATTGCTTAAGCCCAGAAATTCGAGGCTGCAGTGAGCTATGATGAGGCCCCCACACTCCAGCCTGGGCAACAGAGTGAGACTTTGTCTAAAAAAACAAAAACAAACAAACAACAACAAAAAGTGTATCAAGTGTTGAAGCCAGAAATTCGAGTCATGTCTCACACCTTCTACCCCAACCCCTTCACAAAGCCAAGCAATTCACCAGGTCCTGCTGATTCTACCTAATCACCATCTGCCATATCTGCCCATTTCTCTCCATCTTCAAGGCCACCACCTTAGGTCAGACTTTCATCTTCCTCTGCCCAGACCACTGAAACAGCCTCCAGTTGGGCTTCCACTCTATCTTTTACATTGTAGCCAGAGAGACCTTTCTAAGATCAAGTGAGTCCATGTACTGTTCTTTCTCAAATGCCTTCAATGTCTTTCCATTATTTGTGATCCTTGAGGTGGTATCTCATTGTGGCTTTAATTTGCATTTCCTTAATGACTAATGAAGTTGAACATATTCTCATGTGCTTATTTGCCAACTGTATATCCTCTTCAATGAAGTGTCTGTTCAAGTCTTTTGCTCATTTTCTAATGGGATTGTTTGTTTTCTTAATGTTGAGTTTAGAGTATTCTTTATATATTCTAGATAAAAGTCCTTTGTCAGATATGTGAATATATACCCCAGTCTGAGGCTTGCCTTTTCATCCTCTTAACAGAGTCTTTTGCAGAATAAAAATTTTGAACTTTGATGAATACCAATTTATCTTTTTCAAAAAATGTATTGTGCTTTTTGTGTCTTGTTTAAGAATTCTTTGCCTAACCCCAAGTCATGAAGATTTTCTCCTGTCTTCTTCCAAAAGTGTTATCATTTCATGTACATTTGGATCTACTTTCAGTTAATTTTTGTATAAGGTATGAGATTTAGGTGAAGGTTTATGTATTTTTACCTATGGAAGTCTTTACCTAACACCATTTATTGAAAAGACTATTCTTCCCCAGTTGAATTGCTTTTGTACCTTTGTCAAAAATCTGTTGGACAAACTTGTGATGTGGATCTATTTCTGGACTGTATTTCGATCTACATGTCTTTCCCTCCACCAATACCACATTGTTCTGATTACTGTTCATTACTGTTGCTAAGTCTTATGTTTCCTCCAACTTCATTCTTTTTCAATATTACTTTAGCTATTCTAGTTCCTTTGTCTTTCCATATAAATTTTAGAATTAGCTTGCCTATATATACAAAAAAGCTGCTGCAATATTTTTATCTTTACTATGTTGAGTCTTTCAATTCATGAACATAGTATATCTCTCCATTTATTTAGGTCTTTGATTTCCTGCATCAACATTTTGTAGTTTTTTGTTTGTTTGTTTGTTTTGACACAGGGTCTTACTCTGTCACCCAGGCTGGAGTGCAGTGGCACAATCATAGCTCACTGCAGCTTTGAATTCCTGGACTCAAAGGATCCTCCAACTTCACCTTCCTGAGTAGCTGGGACTACAGGTGTGCACCACCGCCTGGTTAATTTTTTAAAAAATTTTTTGTAGAGACAGAATCTCACTACATTGCCCAGGCTGGTCTCAAACTCCTGGCCTCAAGCAATCCTCCCACCTTGGCTTCCCACAGTGCTGGGATTACAGACCTGAGCCACCGTTCCTGGCCATGTAATTTTTAACGTACTGATCCTGTACCTGTTTTGTTAGATTTATACTGAAGTATTTCATTTCTTTTGGAGCAACTGTAAATGGCATTGTGTTTTTAATTTTGGTTTTCAATTCTTTTTTGCTAGTATATACAAATACAATTGATGTTTGGTTTTGACCTTATACACTATGTCCTTGCTAAACACACTTATTAGTTTTAAGAGGTTATTTTTATGCATATGTTTTTGTAGATTCTTTGGGATCCTTGGTTATTTAAGCTTGCATTTTAAGGCATCTCAACTGGTACAGAGATTTAGTTCACCCTTCACCATCCAAGAATCCCCTTTGCCAAATCCCACATTTATCCTTTTCCTGATTACCTTCCAAGGATTACAAATTGGTGAGCCAAATATGGCCCAGAATGATGGGGGTACTTTTTGCAGGGGTAGTTAAGGTCTCACTACAAGTAAGTTCTATAATACCTTTTTTTTTGGAGACAGGGTCTCACTTTGTTGCCTGGGCTAGAGTGCAGTGGCATCATCATAGCTCACTGCAACCTCACACTTCCTGTGCTCAAGCGATCCTCCCCGCCTCAGCCTCCTGACTAATTTTCCAATTTTTTGTAGAGACAGGGTCTTGCTCTTGCTCAGGCTGGTCTTGAACTCCTGGCCTCAAGCAATCCTCCCACCTCGGCCTCCCAAAGTGCTAAGATTACAGGTATGAGCCACCACGCCTGGCCAAGTTCTACTTTTACTGAATCAACAACTGCCTCCCTATGGCTTCCCCCACTGGTCCCAGCACTGTTCTCTTGCTCTTCACAAAACATATGCTCCTCCTGCCCCAGAACAACCTTGCAGAGATATGAGGCCCCAGGCTGTGAGCCCTGTATCTCCTCTGTTCAAGGCCAAATATCCCCAGCTCTTCAGCTGATCCTCACATGACCTTGTTCCCAGGCTTGAGCTAGTTACCTGACTCTGATCATGTTCTAATTGGTCCCTCTTAAATTGTGGAGCTCTGAGCAGCTGGCAGCCGGGGCTCTGGGAATCCCTTGGGCTTCCAGGAGTTACAAGACCTTGGCCCAAGTCCTCATTCTGATATTAAATCATTGTGCTACCTTGTGCCAACCCCGTCTCCTCTCTGGATCTCAGTTATCACTTCATAAAATGAGGCAGAAAGTTGGGCTGGTCTCATTTTTCTATTTCTTTTCCTTTGAACTCCAAGTTTTTAAGGATTTTGCCTATATAATAGACTGCATTTATTAAGTACTAATTTTTTCCATTTTGTATTAATCAAAGAGCTCTGATCAGTAGGAGAGAGCCTATGTTAATTACACCCCTTGAACTGATGTAATTCTAGATCAAAGCAAAGAAACTTGGTCCCAATAAAACCTTTGCAATATTGCTGATTGCTCAAGAATCCCCACTGCTGTATTTAGGGACCCTCAGGAAACTGGAACCCAAAGTTGGGAACCTACAGAGTAGATGATAAAAAGGTATTTCTGAGATGTGATGGCTAGTATGTTCTATCCAATTGAGAGTAAAGATGGGCCATCACTCCTTGCTTCCAGACTTCATACTTCTGTTAATGTGACCTGAGAGTCTACTCACCATTTTGGCAACCACATCACACTTCTGGTTTATACTGAGCTTATGGACCCACCATGTCTTTTTTTATATGACTCTTTTTCCCAGATCCCAGAGCTTCCCTCAATTCTGTATGCCAGGGCCTTCAATCCCACAATCCCAGCCTTCTAGGGAAACTAGTGGAATAGGCAATAGCCCCAACCTTGATCTCACATACTCCTGACTCCTCCTTTGGCTAATATGTAATAGAACTTATTAAAGTCCCACAATGGTACCTGAAGCCTGGGCTGGGGGATTCTATCTTTGAAAAGTGGCTTTTTTTTTTTTCAAGCCAAGAGGCACTTGGGAGAGGAAGAAGCCTTAAGACAAATACACCAAGTTCTATTTTGAAGTTATGATAAGAAGACTCATGTTTTATAAGTAGCTAAAATGCACTGGTACAATAATCTTAATTGATTCTCCTAACAACTCTCTGTGGTAGGTATTATTATTCCATATAATAAATAACTGAGGCCCAGACAAATTCAACATTGACATAACTACTAAGTATAGGATTCAGGATTCACTTTCCATTTTGCTTGATTCCAAAGCTTGTACTCTTTCCATAGAGCAAGTACACACATAGTATAGGTTAGGAACTATGCTAGGTGCTGGGGATACAAAGGCATTTATTTAAGACATGGTTCCTATCTTTGAGATATTAACAGTCTCTTTGAGATGACTAACGTGTAAAAATCTAGGTGCCTAATAATAATTAAAATGAGAGCTACTAACTATTAAAGCCTACCATGTGTTTGATACTAATTAGGTACCAGTAAGCATTATCTCTAGTTTTCACAACTTTCTTCGTAGGTATTATTGTATACATTTTAGAGTAAATTGAGGCCCACAGAAAAGTGACTTGCTGAAGGCCACACAATGAAAGCAGCAAAGCCGAGATTAGAGCCAGGTTCCCCGGCATCCCAGCCCAGGGCTGTGCCTTCCCACCTTTTTCTGAGGACCTTCATGGCCAGTCTCCCATCATCCGGGGTCCTCAACCCTGAACTTGGGACTAGCCTATAGTGACCAGTCCAGAAGGGAGTTCTCAGGTTCTCTTCCTGCTCAGAGATGAGTCAAGACAAACTCACCCCTGAGTGAGGCATGTTTGGTTCACAGATGTTACCCCCACCAAATGTGCTTAATTAAAAAGCAGTGGGGTCTGGGGTGACGTGACTGAGCCCTCTGTGGAAGGTGAGGTGGATAATGGAAGCCACTCTGCAGTGTAGAGGCAGCTGCTGCAGGGAAAGGTCTCTGGCCTGGGAGGCAAAGGCTTGGCCACCAATTGGCTGGGTGACCTTGGGCACATAACTGCCCCTCTCTGGGCCTCAGCTTCCCTATCTGGACAGTGAGAGCATCAGACTTAATTTCTAGGAGCCCTTTGAGTTCTGGTTGATGAGAACGGCTGATTAATAACCTCTCCACCAGCAACTTTCAGAGGGGGATAAGAATTGAACTCTATTTTTTTCTGATGTTTTTATTATCTTATTAAACTTACACAGGTTGGAATATCATCTCCACACTCCCCTCACTTGCCTCCTCTGCGAAACAGAGTTGATAATAACCACCTAGCAGAGTAGCTGAGCAGGTTAAAGGGGATAACGTATTGGAAGTCCTTAGCACGGTACCTAGCACAACAGTAGGAACTCAGTCATCCCTTTGATGACTAGTTTGATGATTAGCTAGTTCCTCACAAAGTGCCAGAATAAGGAAGTTATGGTCTTCATTGCATCCTGAGTTTGGGGGATGGGTATGTGGGGGATGGGACAGAGGACAGAACACCTGGGCAGGGGAAACAGCCTGTTTCAGAAACTGCTTGTCCACTCTGCTTGTTACACTCTGCTCTTGCCAAGGCACTCCCCACCCCACCTTTGCCTCCACATTCAGAGATAAGGTCCCCATGGGACAGTGCAATTACCATAGGCTTTAGGGTCTGGGAGATCTGGGTTGACATCTCAGTGACACATGCTCACTAGCTGTGTGGACTTAGTTCATTTCCCCTGGCTGAGACTTGGTTGCCTCTGCTATAAAAATGGGAGTAATGGTCCGTCCGTGTGTCCTACTGAAAAGCAAAACAGCAAACAGAAATGAAAGTCTGTAAAAGATGAAGCTCTGACGAATGTAACATAGTGGGCCTGTGAACTGTCTCAGATGCAGAAGGAGGGACGGGAAGCTCCTGGGTTGATGCCTTGGGTGCAGAGGGAAGGAGAGGGCAACACTTAATGAAGAAGAAAGAGAGGAACTAAGAGCTGAGTTTGAGCAAAAGGCAGAGAGAGCATAAAGCTGTCATTTAGTAAAAGGCCAGGAAATGCATTTTTCATCTTAAAAATAAGAAGCAAAAAGCAAGAGGACAAACTGTTTCAAACCCTGGTGACTGAATAATCCAGCTGGTGGCTGAGAAGTGAAAAGTGGGAGAGTAGTTTCCATTCATAGGATGAAGGGGTGAACTGTATTCTCCTTGAGCCAGAGAAGCTAGGGGTTTGGATAGATAAGGGACATAGGGCACAAGCCAGAATATCCCACAGTCCTGGTCTGGCAAGATGGAAGGAGCAGGACTTTGGAGGCAGAAAGACACATGTTTGAATTCCAGCTCCACATTTACAAGCTATGACCCTTTGGGCAAGTCACCTAGCCTCTCTGAGGCTGTTTTCACATCTGTAAAATGGGTGACAATGAGGCCTGCCTCACCAGGGTAGTTGGAAACTTCCCTTTCACAGCAACAGAGATAAGGAAAGGAAAGAGGGTGGAGGTAGAGCTGGCTCTGTCGCTCACTCATTAGGTGACTTTGAGTTTGTTTCCTCATCTGTAAAATAGAAGTAGTAATAAAATCGATACCCTGCTCAGTTATTGAAGAGCAAATGAGGTGGTCCATTTAGGGCTAGTTCATTCCTTTTAACTGCCGTATCATATTTCATTGTTACGCTAAACCACAGTTTATTTGTGCATTCCTCTACTGATGGACATTTAGTTTTTTCTAATATGACAGGTTTTCATGATATCTATCTTTACAAGTCCTATCCTAATGCAACTATTTCTCTAAGGCAGATAATTAGAATTACTGAGTTATAGGGTATATACATTTTTAGTTTAAATAGATATTGCTAAATTACTCTATTAAGTGGTTGCACCAATTTATACTCTGATCAGCAGTATATGACAGTATGCCTTTCCCTCCCAGCCGTCTCACTATTAATATGAGCCATTTTTGGACTTTTGCCAATATAATTGTTTTTTTAAAGGTATATCATTCTTTAATCTCATTTAATCTCCTGATTATTGGTAAGGTTGAGCATCTTTTCATGTGCATTGCACATTTGTATTTCTTTTTTTGTGGATTACATTTCTCTCTCTCTTTCTCTCTTTTTTTTTATAGAGATAGGGTCTCGCTCTGTCACCCAGGCTGGAGTACAATGATGCAATCATAGCTCACTGCAGCCTCGAACTCCTGGGCTCAAGTGATCTTCCCACCTCAGCCTCCTGAGTAGCTGGGACTATAGGTGCGAGCCACCACACCCAGCTAATTTTTATATATATATATACTTTTTTTGTAGAGATGGAATCTTGCTATGTTGCCCAGGCCGGTCTTGAACTTCTGGCCTCAAGTGATCATCCTGCCTCCGCTATATTTTTCTCATTTTTTAAAGGTGTATTTATATACTATGGATATCAATCCTGTCTTATTTCATATACAGGTGATTCTCATTATTCACAGAATTATTCACATTATTATTATTCTATAAAGTCACCACAAACATTGAATTAGCAAATACTGAATCATTGCTCCTAAGGAAAATACAAGGTTAGGTTCCTATGAGCCTCTGGTCACAACATTTTTGTTAACCAATCAATCCGTGACTTTGTTTTTTGTGTGTTTCTCTTTAAAGCCCCTTTATTTAATACATATTATTGATTCATTAACATTGCACTCATGGCCAACAGTGCTGT
The DNA here is from genome assembly GCA_023783475.1 of Daubentonia madagascariensis. Lineage (NCBI taxonomy): Eukaryota > Metazoa > Chordata > Mammalia > Primates > Daubentoniidae > Daubentonia > Daubentonia madagascariensis. The sequence continues at coordinate 6,370,930 of JAKFHU010001129.1, forward strand.
AACTCATGCCTGACCAAAGTTAATCTAACATGCACATTTTCTTGGCAAGACCTTCATGTGCTTAAGAGCACTAAGACAGCACTTCAGCACTATGCTTGGAGGCCATTTTAAACAATGAAATCACCAACAAAAATCACAAAAAATGCCAAAACTGTGGCACTAAATAGACTATGAAAAGGACCGTTGCTTACAGTTTGAGAGCAGAAACAAGGAGGCAGAGTGTCACCTTGTTCAACATCATCTGGGAACAGGTGCAACTCAAATTTTGGGCCACTCTGTGCATCCCCACATCTGCAAATGACCTTGGAAGTGCCTTGAGCATTCATTTTGAGGGTACAAATAAATTTAGCAAGTAGACAAATTTGCAAGTATGGAATCCTGGAGTCATGAGGATTGGCATTGCATGCATGTTGGTATTTAGTACTACACAGACTCTTTGCAGCCTATCGCTTGTTTTTTAACTTTATCTATGGTGTCTCTTACATTATTTGTATTTAATGTAGGCAAATTTGCCAATTTTTTCCTTTTTTAAAAAAAAATAGATATTTTATTCAAATTCCTTTATTTTATTTAGTCTATTTATGGACTCTTTCTAGTCTAGGTTTTTCAACCTGAATATGCTATTTTCTATTCTGGGGTTTCTCAACCTGGTACTACTGACATTTTGGTCCAGATAATTCTTTGCTGTGGGGTACTGCCCTCTGTATTGTAGGATGTTTAACAGCATCCCTAGCTTCTACCAATAGATATCAGTAGTACCCCTCCCCCAATTGTGACAACCAAAAATGTCTCCAGACCTTGCCAAATGTCCTTGGGGAGCAAATTTGCACTTGGTTTAAAACCACTGTATCACCCAATTCTGTCAATTTCTGTGCCAATATCACACTGACACATTCTTATATCTTTATGTCTTTTTTTTTTTTGAGACAGGGTCCTGCTATGTTGCCCAGGTTGCAGTGCAGTGGCTATTCACAGGCCTGATCATAGCTCTCTATAGCCTGGAACTCCTGGACTCAAGTGATCCTCTTGCCTCAGCCTCCCAAGTAGGTGGGACTACAGGTATGCTCCACCTTGCTGGCATTAACTCTTATAGCTTTTCAAACATGTCTTATCACCTGATAGGGCAAGTCCCTCCTCTTCTTTGTTTTCCAAAATTGTTTTGTTCACTCTTGTACCTGTATGCTTTTAGATTAATTTTAGAATTAATTTGCCAAATTCCATGAAACATTTTGTTGGGATTTTTTTTTTTTTTTTTTTTGAGTCAGGGTCTCACTCTGTTGCCTGGGCTAGAATGCAGTGGTGCAATCATAGCTCACTGCAACCTTAAACTCCTGGGCTTAAGTGATCCTCCTGCTTCAGCCTCCTGAATAGCTGGAACTACACGTGTGGGCCATCATGCCTGGCTAATTTTTGTATTTTTTGTAGAGATGCAGTCTTGCTTTGTTGCCCAGGCTGGTCTTGAACTCCTGGCCTCAAGCAATACTCCCATCTTGGCCTCCCAAAGTGCTATGATTACAGGCATGAGCCACCGCACCTGGTCAGGATTTTTAATTATAGATTAATCTGGGAAGAACTGAATTTCTATGATGTTGAGCCTTCCTATCCACATACATGCCATATATCATCATATAGTCAGGTTCTTTTATGTCTTTCATTAACCTTCATTATTTTCCTCTATAAAAGCTGAAGCCTGGGCTGTCTCTGGTCTCCACCAGACTATGTTCAGAATTTTTTCCTATTCCTTGGCTGCTGCCTCCCAGGTCTTTCTGACTCTAAAGGGGAGCCAGATGAATCCTTCTACCCTCAAAAATCACCCACCCCTCCTGCTTTTCACTGCTCAGCCATAGCAAGATTGTTCATAGTTATCAGAATCCGAGAAGGGATTTTGTGTTGTTGCTTGTTGCATTTTTATTGTTAAATTAGAAAATTAATCTTTTACAAATGATAGCATCCAGCCCTCTCTTTCTCTGAGACTTAGCTCCCCTTGCTCCTTCTATCTCCCTGATGTCTGCCACTCTTGCTTCTCCTGCTTAGCTCAAATTCCTCCCTTATCCTGCCTGGTCTTATTCCCTGTGGTGCCCCAGCATAAGTGACCTTGTCACTATGTAGGGCTCACTCACTCAGTCCTGCCCACATACCTTTACCTTTATTTACCCTATCCTGGGGTACCTTATCTCCTCTATTTGGCCTAATCAACTTCTTCACTAATTCAACGCTAATTCAAGTCTCCTCCCCTTTTTGAAACCCTCTTTACATTCGGTATCAAACAATTTTGTGCGTAATTATACACTTGCACAGACCCAGTGTAATGAGCAGAAGAAAGAGTATGACCTGAGGCAGACAGACATGAGCTGAATTTCAGCCCACCATTTTTATCAGTTATGATACCTTGAGCAAGTTACCAAACCTCTCTCAGTCTTGATTTTCTCATCTGTAAAATGGAGATGATAATATCCATTTCGAGTGTTGTCTACCAAACTATACTGAAAGATTTTTTGCCAGTAGGGACTTGTGTCTTTCACAGTACCTTTCAGGAGGTTGTAAAAATGTGTACAATAAAGAGTTGTGAAAAAGCAACACTTTTTTTGGGGGGGGGGATTACAAACTCTCTCAATGGCATATGCCAATGAAGGAACGAGTAGACCAGAACATCAGATTATTGAAAAAAACAAAACAAAACAACTGGCCAAGTGCAGTGGCTCACGCCTATAATCCTAGCACTTTGGGAGGCCAAGGTGGGAGGATCGCTTAAGGTCAGGAGTTTGAGAACAGCCTGGGCAACATAGTGAGACCCTGTCTCTATAAAAAATTGAAAAATTAGCCAGGCATGCTAGCACATGCCTACAGCCCCAGATACTTGGGAGGCTGAGGCAGGAAGATCACTTGAACTCAAGAGTTTGAGGTTATAGTGAGCTATGATGACACAATTGCACTCTAGCCTGGGCAACAGAGTGAGACCCTGTCCCCACTCTCCCCTACCCTCCAAAAAAACCCCAACTGTATTTAGTTTCTGAATAAATTGTGAGTTTGGGTAGCAGAATATTTTTCTTATTAATTTTATTTTGTTTTAGGTAATAATAAAATGAATTTGCATTCCCTAAGGCTAGAATTAAAACATTGTTTTTGAAAATCCACAACATGGATTAATCCTTGTGTGACAAATGGAGTGCTGACTATGTTAAATTACTCTGATAAACATTGAGCACATGAAGAGTTTGGGATGGAAATGCTCAGATTGTGAACCTCCTGAGAAATGTGCTGCTGCTTTTGAATATTCCAGGAACACTCACGAGGCAAATGTTTCAAACATCATTTCCAAATTTCTCCCCTCTGAAAAGGTGCTAGCCTGCTGAATACAAGGAAATCATGTGGCCTCTTTCTTACCTGCTCTCTGTAAGCTTAAGCCTGGGTCCAACTTCGTGTGGGGCTTTGAGCTGATGAACAGGTAACAAAGCACGCAGGCAGTGACAATGAAGGCCAGAAGGACCACCGCTGCTATGGACAGGCCCACAAGAGCACCAACACTGGGGAAAGAAGACCATATGGGAGCAAAGTGTCAGGAAGGGACTTGAGGGGCAGATGTAGAAGAGTTGTAGGTGTTGTAGGAATCAGCTTTGGCTTTTGTTCTGTCCCTACCTGTCTTAAACAGGCTTTCTGTGCCTAAACATGTGAAAGAGCATCAACTACATGCTAAGTACTCGCCACATATGTAATGTGACATGACTCAGTGCCACCATGTAGTTGGGACTCAGTATGTGTTCACTTTCTTCTCTTCTTCTTCCCTCCCTGTTTTCCACAACCTGTTCACACCCCAGGGAGCTAGAGATGGTCTTAAAGGCCCCCACCTCCACCCTGCTGTTTCTTAAAAATCAAGACAAATAGTATGTCTTAGTTAAAAACCAGCTGTCCTTCCAGCCTCAGGTAATTTCTGACCTAACCTCCACATTCTTTCTTACCATGCCAGTGTCAACCCCATGTCTAAACTACCACTCCACTGCTGGTCCCTCACCCTCCAACCTCACTGGCTCTGCCCCAAATCAGGCCTTGGTCACCTGTTCTGAAGGAAAACAGTGTCTTTTTTCCTCACACACACCACTCCATGCAACACTTCTGACACCAGGTGTATGGGGTTTTTCTCCACACACACCAAGCAATTCTTTAGCAGATACCAGATGGGTGTCCCATAATTTAACTCAATTCTGACACTATTTACTTGGAGATAGTGTCAGACCCCATGGTTGAGGGCTCAGTCCCACAAGACTGTCCCCTGCTTCAGATGCCAATTGCAAGTAGTAGGTTGTCACCTATACTTCTGCTATAAAATGATGTGCCCATGACCCCTTCCCTGGGTTTGATTAATTTGCCATTACAGCTTACAGAACTCAGGGAAACACTTATGTTTACCGGTTTATTATAAAAGGATATTACAAAGGATACAGATGAATGGCCAGATGGGAGAGATACATAGAGAAAGGTATAGGGGAAGGGCACAGAGCTTCCACGTCCTCGCCAAGCACACAACCCTCCAGGGACCTCCACATGTTCAGCAACCCAGAAGCTCTCCAAACTCTGTCCCTTTGGGGTTTTATGGAGGCTTTGTTACATAGGCAAGATTGATTACACCACTGGCCATTGGTGATCAATTCAACCTTCAGCCCCTCTCCCCTCCCCAGAAATTGGGATGTGGGGATGAGTTCCAACCCGCTAATCACATGGTTTGTTCCCCTGGCAACCAGACCCCATCCTGAGGCTCTCCGGGAGCCCACCATGAGTCACCTCATTAGAACAAAAGATGCTCCTAGTGTCCAGGAAATTACAAGGAATTTAGGAGCTGTGTTTCAGGAACCAGGGGTCAAAGACAAAATATTAGAACAAAACATTTTCTTAGTACCCTTATCTATCAGGGTTTTAGGAGCTCTGACTCAGGAACTGGGGACAGAGACCAAATATATATTTCTTATTATAATACAATATCATATCTGATCTCCAGAAAACTGCCTCCGGGCTCATTTGGGGGCCACCGTCTTTCCTATTTCACATGATCCCTCCCCATCATCTCATCATCTCCCTGTATTGGAATTTTACCTGTCCTTAAAGGCCCATCTCAAACATTCTGTCCTCAGTGATGCTTTCCTTGGTCATCCTTCCCTCCCCTCCCTTCCCCCCATGGCAGGCTAACCTGCCCAGGACACTTTACTCAGGGCCATTAGCACTTCCCACTTGGTCAGGCAGCCAGGCGTGGTAGGGAAACAGCAAAGGGCTTTGGAACCAGACCAACCTAGCTTAGGACCCAGCTCTGAAAGTGACTCACTATGAGATGTTGCTGAAGTTATTTAACCTTTTGAGCCTCAGCTTCCTTGTCTGAAAAATGAGAATGATCAAAACATGGCACCTCGCAGGTGGTGGTGAGGATGAATGACACTGGAATATTCTTGGTGCATATTCCTCATGTGTCCCCCAAAGGCAGAGTCAGACCATGTTTAATCAGTTTTATCCTCCCCTCATACAGGGGCTGGCATACTGTAGGCAGTTGGTAAATATTATTGAGTACCTACTATGCGTCAGGCACCATTGGATGCTCTCCCAATAGGAAGGGGTAGGTCGGCACCAGGCTTTGTGCCTCCGCCTACCACTCCTTCTCCAGCTTTCCCGCCCAGCTCCTGCCCTGACGCCGGCCCCAGACTCCTGCCCTTGCTACTTCTGCAGGATTTCACTCCCAGCAAGCTGGTGGCTAATTTCCACTAAACAAAAGCACCTTAGAGCTTTGAAGAGCCTCCCTTTCCATGGCTAAATAAGTTATTGGACACTCCTGCAATGGAACAGTATAGGGTATATAGTTTATTAATGACATAGATGTTTTCAAATAATATTTAAGATCATGGATAAATTTTTATGAGATAACATTAAGTAAAAAGAGCAGAACACTACTAAATACATAGCATAACCCCAACTTAACTAAATAAACATAAATATATACATAACAATACAGACATAAGGTTGGATAGAAGACACCAAACTGATGAAAGGCTGTGTCTGGGTATAGTGCAGGCTGTGGATGTCCTGTCAGCATCCCCTTGGTCTTATCATTGTGGAATATTCTGGCCAGAGTTTTGGGCTCTGTCTGCACATTGGGCAAGTCAGAAGTGCAGGATAATTAATGCCTCCCTTCCCCCACCAGCCCACAACCAATCACTGACAGGAACTAGTATGTAAATACCCACCATTGGGTAGGATAACCCTAAGGTGTACATTCTACACTGGCTGGCTGAGTTTAGCCCTCAGTTACCCTTGGTGTGACCTGCTTAGTAACAAGCATTGTTGGCTTCTTCCCTTCCTGGTCTCACTTCCCCACCCTCTACCAATATTTTCAGGGATCACTTTCCATATAAACTACTTGCCATCAAATCTTTGTCTCAGAGTCTTCCAGGGAACACAAACTAAGACACTAGGTTACCCATGACTTCTTTCTCTTTGTTTCTCCTGTCCTTCTCACATTTTCTACATTGAGTCTGTAGACTTTATTAGTTCTTGTAATTACTTTAATTAAACATTGTTTTCTCAGTTGAGATATGCTTACTGTTTATAGGGCTGTTATCTGGGAGACTTGTGCTTTGATTGGGACCCCATCCTGTAGGAGGGACATCTGTGGGCACCTGGATGGAAAAGGGCCTCTAAAAGGGCCCTTTGAGGAGTGGGTGAGAGAGCTGGGGGGATATGTCCCAGATTGGAGGTCAGTCAAGGAACAGGCACTGTCTGTGCTGATCTGTCTGGGGACAGAGCTGGGAACAACAGGGTAGGCTCCAAAAAAGGAAAATATGTGCTTAGCATAAGATGAACTTTAAATGATCAGTGTTGACCCATGGTGAATGTACTGCCCCAAGAACATGGTGAGTTCCCCGTCATGGGAGAAGTTTGTTCAGGACACATGGATGAGTAAAGTACACCTTTCAATGAAGGCAGAGAGTCCTACCCTGGGCGGGAAATTCGACTAGAGAGGCTCTTTCCTTCTAGGATTTTACTGTGCTGACTGAAAGATAAAAAGCCCCTGTGACCCCTAAGAAAAAACTGGAGGGACAGCCTAACAAACAAGGGCTTGGGAGTCAGACAGTTCTAAGTTCAAATCCTGGTTCTGCCACATTTAAGCTGAAAAATCACCTTACCTCTCTGATCTTCATTTTCTTCATTTGTAAAGGTTCCTATCTCACCAGGTGGCCATAAGGATGAAATGAGATGGTGTATACAATGCCTGACCACCAACTCTGCCCTCCAGCAAAGCTCACGTCCTGGTAAAAAACAGAACTAGTGATGGAGGGTGTTTGGCAAGTGGACCAGACGGTGTGATAGCACCAGCTGCTTCTCCACAGGGCGTCTTCACTTTCTGAGACACAATTTTAAAGACAGCAATTCTTCCTGAGCACTGTCTCTCCAAGGAAACAGTGCTTACCTAGAGATTTTTATGTTTGTAAGAACTGATTCTCATGAAAAGGGCCAAATGGAATTTAGAGCAAAACAAGGTCTCCACCTCGTTTTGGGGCTCTGTTAGGAGTATGCTCGAAGAGTTGTTTCAGGGTTCACAGCACACTGATCACCTAGACATCCTGAGGACTCTCGGTTCCCCTTTGCCACTTTGTAATTGCCTGTGATGTTTATGACCCATGTTATGTCCGAGCCCAGGAAGTTACCCTAGAACCTTTCAGCTGCTCTTCGGGTCACAGAATGGAACACAATGACATGAGATGTGACCTCAGAGGATCATCCCATCCAACGCTTCACTAAAGCATTGTTTGAGCCACTAAAGCACTCCACATCAGAGGGTTTCCAGGGCAACAGACGGGACCACAAGAGGTGTGTAGGGAAGGGGTAGTGGAAAAGGAAAGAGGTCCTGCCTAGGTGCCGAGGGGATTACTCATCTCTGTGTACCCAAGAGCCATCACAGTGCCCAGAAGACAGAGGGTTAGTGAATGTTTTTCAAATGATCTGAGTAGATCAGGTTATAAGAGAGCCAGGCTAGATTTAGGCAGTCACAGAGCAGGATAAGCCTAGGCTTGGGGCCAGACAGGCCTGAGTTTTCATCCCAGCTCTGCTACTTCCTCTCACTGGGGCACTCCCAGAGAGTAACTTAACCTCTCTCAGGTTTTCTCATCTGTAAAATGGAGAGAAGACGTGCCAGGGTTGTGAATGTGTGAAAGTATATAACCCTCAGATGGTCCTAAGTAATGCTCTTTTAATCTTACGCTGCTGTGATATTGCTAGAAGATCTTGAACAATTCACTTTCATATTCTGAGCTTCACTTCCCACACCTATGAACCAAGAAAAACATTTTATTGAACACCTACTATATGCACAGATCACTTTCATGTGTATTATTTCACTTATTCCTCGTAACAATTCCATGAGACAGGTATTGCTATTAACATGTTAAAGTTGAGAAAAGAGACTAGGAGATTAAATAACTTTTTCAATCCACATAGATAATAAGTGACAGAACTAACGTTTGGACCAGATATTGACCAGCCCCAGAGCTCCACATTCTGTACTTCAAAAGGAAGATAGCATCACCTTGTTTCAGTGCTAACTACTCAGTGGGCCTTCAACAAATACTCCATTGTTTTACTTTAGGTGTATTTTGTATCTCTCTAAATGGACTGTGAGCTCCTCAGAGCCAGGGAATAGTTGATTTTTGTGTCCCCAGTGCCTTGCAAAGTGCCTGGCACAAAGCAAAAGTTATAATGAATGAATGAATATATGGATGAACAGACACTAAATTAATACAATTCCCTGGGTTATAGATAGCAGCCAAATGTACAGGATCTGATAACCTGGCCATCTGAAAATCTTTTAGAATTATAGATTGAGCAGCCTCGAAAAAGCAATAATATTTGTAATTATCATTGACATATATTAAGCTGATTTCACCTCTGTTATCTCATTTGGTCCTTGCCATTGCCTTAGTCAGAAACCAGGGCAATGACTGGTCATCCTCCCTATTTGACAGATGAAAAAACAGAGGTTCAGAGAGATTTTAGTGGCATATGATGCTGTCCTTTCCCACACAGAGGGCATTCAGCCTCTACTTATGTACCTCCAGAGACAGGAAAATTACTACTCAGATGGCCTTCTCCATTTTTGCTGATGCCTGTTTCCCAGAGCAGGCTAAGGATCAGATTCCATACTCTGGGTGAAACTTTTGGAGACCTAGAGGGATTCAGACCTATTGCCCCCTCAACCCAACACTTAGGTTCCAGGAATGTCAGAGCTTGCCTAACTAACCCCTTCCCTGAACAAAGGGGGAAACTGAGGTCCTATGGGTGGAGATTCACCCAAACTACACTTCTATTAATATCGCCCAAGCTGGCTTCTGCTGTGGTATTAGGCCATTGGAGGCAGCTCTGACTTCTAGATCTTCTGCCTTAGCCTGGGGGTGGGCTACATCCCCAGTTCTCACCACAGGGCTTGGGACACACTAAGTGCTCAGCAGAGAGTGGCTGAACAAGTAAATATGAAAGGGAAGGAAAGGGCTGAGGCTGGGCTGAGGCTGGGGTTGGAGTGGAACACCAGGTGGGGATCAAAGCTTGAGGTTGAGGTTTGCATGTAGGTCTTAGGAGAGCCACAGTCAGGATGTGGGAGCAGAGCTGAGGTGGGATTGCAGGCAGCACTGAGGAGGAGGCTGGGACTGGTGATAGAATAAGGACGGAATCAGTATTGCTTGGGAAGTGGGGAAGTCAAGGATGAGAGTGTTATTGATGTTAGGGAGGAGACCCTGGTGGGCACTTGGATGAGGATTGGGGTGGAGAATGTTTGAAGATGGAAGTTTGCTGTAGGGGGAGGACTGGTATGTGATTTGGGCTTAGGTCCAGAGTGGTGGTGGAATGAAGTTTGGAGCGGGGATAGAGTGAGAGTTGCTTTGGGGTAGAGGGTAGTGAGGTTCAAGCATGGATCTAAATAATAGTTGGGCACAGGATGAGGGCATCAAGCTGAGATGGGATTTCAGGGGGAGGTGGGTTGGTGACAGGGTGAGAGCAAAGGTCAGTATGGGGCATGAGGGGGTAGGGGCCGGATGGGGGGAGTGGGTACTCATGTTCAGGTGGGCACTTGGATGAGGGTTGAGGCTTGGCCCCGAGCTGGGCTGAGCGCGGGGCGCGGGGGCTAAGACTGGAGTGGGGTTCAAGGCAGGGTGAGGGCCAGGGCCGGTACCTGAGCCACCACATGTAGCTGTGCTCGTAGGGGAAGAAGCTGTGCGGGTCGTCGCAGCAGTACTTGTGGTCGCGGAAGCCGCAGCAGAAGACGGCGGCCGCCTCGCCCCCCGGCCGCGGGCAGCTGAAGCCGCGCACCGCCTCCCGCTCGGCGCTCACGTAGCTCGTGCAGGCGCCGCTCATCGCGCCCCGCGCCCGGCCCGCGGCCACCTCGCGCCCCCGGACGGCTGCGGGAAGAGGGCCGGCGAGCGAGGGGGTGACCGGGGCGGAACCGCGCCTGAGAAAAGCGGAGACAGAGAGGTAGCGGGCAGAGACACAGAGACGGAGAAGGACACAGCGCGAGGCGCGGGGCAGCGGTTGAGACCTAGAGCCCCGAGGACCGAGGGGCGACCAGGTACGCGGGACCGCGGCGGAAGGGGAGGCGGGGAGGAAGAGGAGCGCGAGGAGGGGGGCGGGGGAGCGGTGGGAGCGGAGAGCGGCGGGAAACGGGGCGGGAGCCGACGGGGGAGCTGCCCGGGAGCCGCGAGCGCGCCCGTCTCTGTCCGCACCCCCCGCGCCGGCGCCACTGCCTTCCCCCGCGTGCACGAGGGCGCTGGGGGCGCAGACAGACAAGACACGGCCAGGCTGGCGGCGGGGGAATTCGAGGCCGCGGGCGAGGGCTGCTCACTGCACCGAGCACCCACCTGGCGCTGGGCTCGTGTTGGGCGCTTGGAATCTCTGGGCAGTTCCGGGTTCCAGACGAGCGACCAGCCCGCGACCACACAGTAGGGTCAATACAGGGATCATTAACACCCTACTTCACTTAATCTTCGCTATAACCCAGAGAACCAGGGATTTTCAAACCCATTTTATAGATGGGAGCTGAGGACCAGAGAGAAGTCATTTCCCAGGGCCGCTAAGCCCATGGGATTTTAACCCGGGTCTGTCTAGTGGGAAGCCCTTGCTTCACAGCGCCTCTTTTCCAGTGGACTTCTGAATGTCCTCATTTTCTGGCTACCTTGCCTGTCTCTTCCTTTCCCTAAGAACTACCTCCTGCACTGATAATGTTCACACTCCCCAGTTCATACTCCCTGCCACTGGCCTAGGACAAGAGGGCGAGTGTGGGTGTGAATTGTTCCAGATGGTATCTTCCTTCTCCCTACCTACAAGCAAAGCCAGAAGACCTGTCCATTTTGAGAAATTATTTCCAGATCATAAGGGCTGTATTCTCACTGGGATCAGAAAACCACCACAGTCTGAAGGAGCTCTCGGAGCCTTGGTTTCCCCAAAATACTCTGACAGGATAGGAAGGTGATCTCTCAGGGCTTCATACAGCTCCTTCAGGGCCTTAGCTCTCAGTGGGTAGGGTAGGAAGTGGTCAATGGGATGCCTTGGGCGCCCCCAGTTCCTCCACCCCTTGCTTTGGGTGTGTGGGGAAGGGATCCTGGGTATCAGGGGATCTGGGCTCCAGCCCAGCTCTGCCCCTTTCCTGCCTTTTCTTTTTGTGCTTCACGTTCCTTGTCTTCATCCAGATCAGCTCCTCACATGCTGGTGTATGCCACATGCCCGACCTGGGGACTGGGGCCCCCAGCGGGGTGAGATCTGGGTCTGCCCTTAAGAAACACACAGTATGATGGAGGAGTGAGACTGACACACAATCACAGGATAGGGCAGTAAAAGGGGAAATGCAGGGACCATGGACACAGAGAGGTCCCATCTGAGAGAGCAGGGAAGGGTTTTGAGGGGATAGTGTCCTCAAGGGTCACTGTAAAGTCAAATGTGAAAACTGGAGGGAATTGTTACATTATGCCCCAGAAAATTCTGTGGATCTCTGCAAACAGGGAGCTGGAGGGCCTACTCTAATGAAGGTGCACTTTGGCCTTATTTATCAGATGGAGGGTAAAGGGGAAGGAATCCTCTGGGAAGGAGAGAGGCTTCCTGGAGGCCTGGAGCTCAGCTGGGAGGAAGGAAGCACTGTGCCCTGGCTTTTGGCAAAACTGGGAAGCCTCTGACAATTTCCAAAACCCTTTCCCAGCCAAGAATTAATTTGTTCCTTCCAACAACCCTGTGGGGTGAACCAGGCAGGGATGATTATGCCCCTAAGAGAAATAACAAGCCCAATGTCTGTCTAGCCTTTGGCAGTCTGCTGATCCCTATTCAGAATAGTGTTTTTAACTGCAAAAAAAAAAAAAATTATTTAAGATTACAGAGGATACTAGTTATATTGAATTATGATTTAGTCCTACTTTTTAAAAAGTGTCAAATAAAATTTAGAGATGAGTCTATTAAGTACTATAATTTTGAGGTGGTAAATGAAAATAAGCAGTATTTCAATATGTCTCTACTGTTATGCAGGAATAAGGCAATATGAAAATATCTGTGATTTCTGTTGGTGACAAAGTCACAGGTGGGTTTTTTATTTTTTGCCTATATGCATAATGAAAGAAAATGCTAAATTTCAGTTAGAGGTTAGTGATAACAAGGATGTATTTTTTCCCATCTAAGTTCATGGGTCTCTGTACTCTATCCATGGACTCCTTGGTCTCTGTGGACCTATGTTAAAGTCCTCTAGTTTCCCTGGTCTAGCTCCTACTTTAATGCTTTTTCTTTCATTATGTACATTATGTTCCTTCATTATGTTCTCCTATAGACATTTATTGCTGACCTATAATGTGCCAGGCAATTTCCCATCCTGTATGTCAGGTAGTCCTTGAAAACTTCCTCTGAGGTAGGTGTTAGTCTTCCCATTTTGCAGATAAGATAACTGAGACTCTTTTGAGATTGATAGTCTGCCCAAAAAAAAAAAAAGATAACTGAGACTCAGGGAGGTTAAATAATTTACCCAAAGCCACACAGCCAGTAACTGGTCACCTGTACCGCTTTCTTCTCCCTTCCCAATTGAGGTCTTGGGGCCAGAGTCCCCAACATGAGAAGGGAAAGAAAGTATAGGAGGGAAGGGTGGGCAGGAAGAACACACTGGGAACTAGAAATTATACTGTGTGCTTTTCATTATCTCCTTTAATCTTCACAGCAACCTTGTGTAGTATTACTCTCTCCATTAAGAAAAATTAAAAACAACAAATGCATATTCATTATAAAACAACAAATTAGGCTGGGTGCAGTGGCTCACACCTGTAATCCTAGCACTCTGGGAGGCTGAGGTGGGAGGATCACTTGAAGCCAGGAGTTTGAAACCAGCCTGAGCAACATAGTGAGACCCTGTCTCTGCAAAAAATAGAGAAATTAGCCAGGCATGGTGCCACACGCGCCTGTAGGCCCAGCTACTTGGGAGGCTGAGGAAGGAGGATGGCTTGAGCCGGGGAGTGTGAGGTTGTAGTGAGCTATGATGATGCCACTGCACTGCAGCTGGGCAACAGAGTAAGACTCTGTCTCTCTCAATCAATCAATCAATCAATCAATTTAAAAAAAACCCAACAAATTGGAAAATACAGATAAACTAAAAGAAAAAATAAAAATCAGCTGGTGTGATGTGATGCCTCACACCTGTAATCCCAGCACTTTGGCAGGCCAAGGCTGGAGGATTGCTTGATATCAAGAGTTTGAGACCAGCCTGGGCAAACATAGTGAGACCCTGTCTCTACTAAAAAATTAGCCAGGCATGGCAGTGCGTGCCTGTAGTCCTAGCTACTTGGGAGGCTGAGGCGGGAGGATTGCCTAAACCCAGAGCAAGACCCTGTCTCTAAAAAAAGAAAAAGAAAGAAAGAAAATAAAAATCACCTATAATTTCACCACACAGAAATATCTATTAATACCTTGGTATGAAGTTTTCCAGGTACATATATACACACAATTATGTACCCACTTTAGGGCTAGGAAAACTGAGACCCAGAGAGGTTAAGTAACTTGCCCAAGGATATACAGGTAAGAAGTTGCAGTCACCTGCTGTGTGACCTTACCCTTTCTGTATATAGGGCAGAGGAGTGTGAAGTCTGGCACTGGGCAAGCCTTAACAGGAAGCCCCTTTTGTGCAGCTCTCAAAACAGTGCCCTCTAGACCTTTGCAGCTTTTGCTCTGGAGCCGTGTTTCCTCAGGGAGGGTTGGGAAAGAAACATCCCTTCACCGTGGTCAGCCATGCAGCCCAGAAACTGCGTCAATGGAGGTGACAACTTGGGGGCTACCTGCAGCTCAAGTAGCTGGTTCTACTCAATGTCACACAGCGATCAATGGCCCAGGCAGGACTAGTGCCCAGGCCTGGCTGTGTGTGGTCTGCAGCGGGTCCCTGGCCTCTGGACTAGGCAGAACGCCAGCAGCCCCCGTCTCCTTTGCCTTTTGCCCCCAGCTGCGCCTGTGTGACTGTGTGAACACTGTCGCTGACCAGTCCACCCTTCACCCCCACCCCCCAGTCAGGCTTGGGTACCAGCCTGCAGGTCACCGCAGCTGGAGAAGCAAAGGACAAGACGTGCGTCAAGTCTCTCTGAGTGCCAGGTCGGGAAGGATGCTTTCCCTTCTCTTCCAGAATGAAGCTCTTGTGTCTCATTCTGAGAGAAGTGACCTAGCCTCAGTGGAATATCAAATCTAGGGACAAATCGGGATGAAAGCCCAGATCTGATTCCAGCTAGGCTGTTCTCCACTCTGTGGCCACCCTTTCCTTCTAGGTTTTCGTTGGTTTGCTGTTTATTTGTTTTGCCAGACAATCTTTAAGACACACAAAACAACATAAAAAATAATATTAATACAAGGACCTCCTGTGAATCCCCCACTCAGTTTAAGAAATAAAAAAATGGATCAATCTGGTTTGAAATCCACTATGTTCTCCTACCTATTCCCCCAGGAGGTAGCGGCTCTCTCAAATTTGGTATTTATCATTCCCCTGCTCTTATTTATGCTCAGATATGTGTGGATCTTTGAGCAACGTATGGAATTGCTTTGCATGTGATTAAATTTTAAATAAATAGCATCATACTGCATGTATTCTTCTGGAGCTTGCTTTTTCATTCAGTCTTCTGTTTGTGAGTTTTGTCTATACTGATGTGTATGCTCTATCTAGTTTATTCATTTTTGCTGCTATATAGTTTTCCAGTTAGTAAATTATGATTTATTATC
This sequence comes from Daubentonia madagascariensis, assembly GCA_023783475.1. Taxonomy (NCBI): domain Eukaryota; kingdom Metazoa; phylum Chordata; class Mammalia; order Primates; family Daubentoniidae; genus Daubentonia; species Daubentonia madagascariensis. Next base: position 6,386,167 of record JAKFHU010001129.1, read on the forward strand.
CATTCTCTTGGACATTTAGGTTCCTTCGAATTCTTTATCTATTTTAAACAATGATACTTCTTTTGAATTTTTCTCTTTTAAAATCAACCTTATGGAGATATAATACATTTTATAAATGATGAAATACACCCATTTTAAGTGTACAGTTTGGTGAGTCTTGACAAATGTGTACATCCATGTAACCACCACCACGGTCAAAATACAGCACATTTCCATCACCTGTCACCATTCCTTGTGCCCGTTTGCAGTCAGCCCTCCTCTCCCTGAGCCTGCCTTACATAACATTCCTTTGCTCTCTGTCCTTAAAGATTAGTTCTGCCTGTTCTTGAATTTTATATTATATTAATGGAATCAAATAGCATGTCCTCTTTTGTGTCCAGCTTTTAAACTCTTTTGTGTCACCACAGTGCCTTTGAGATACACAGAATTGTTGCATATGCAAGTAGTTCCTTTCTTTTTATTGCTGAGTAGTATTTTATGATATGGAAATTCTACAATTTGTTTATCCATTCAACTGTTAATGGACATTTGGGTTGTTTCTAGTTTGGGACTATTATGAATAAAGTTACAATTAAATATATACATTTTTGTGTATATGCTTTCATTTTTTTTGGACATGTGTTTTAATTTCTCTTAGGGGATTACCTAGGAGTAAAATTTCTGGATTATATGGTAGATGTATGTTTAACTTTATAAGAAATTGCCAAATTGTTTTTCTGTACCATTTTGCATTTTCACCAGCAGTGTGTAAGAGGCAGGGCTCTATATCCTCACTAGCATTTGATATTGTCAATATTTTTTATTTTAACCATTCTTATAGATATGAAGTGGTTTCTCATTGTGGCTTTAATTTGTATTTCCCTCATGGCTAATGAGGAATAGCTTTTCATGTGCTCATTAGCCATTCATATACAGTAACACTTCAGAGATATTACGGGTTCAGTTCCAGACCACTGCAATAAAGTGAATATCACAATAAAGTGAGTCATACAAGTTTTTTGGTTTCCCAGTGCATATAAAAGTTACTTTGCTCAGTCCATCAGAAGAATCACTATCTATGGCAGCCATAGCCTTATGAAATGTATTAATATTTCTTAAATAATAAGACTTGAAAGTTGAAATTACTCCTTGATCCATGGGGTGCAGAATGGATGTTGTGTTAGCAGGCCTGAAAACAACATTCATCTCCTTGTATATCTCTATCAGAGCTCTTGGGTGACTAGGTGCATTGTCAATGAGCAATACTATTTTGAAAGGAACATTTTTTCCGAGCAGCAGATCTCTACAGTGGACTTAAAATATTCAGTAAACCATGCTGTGAACAGATGTGTTGTTATCTAGGCTCTGTCATTTCATTTCTAGGGCATAGGCAGAGTAGATTTTGTATAATTCTTAAGGGCCCTAGGGTTTTCAGAATGGTAAAGGCACATTGGCTTCAACTTAAAGTCACCAGCTGCATTAGCCCCTAACAAGAGGGTCAGCCTATCCTTTGAAGCTTTGAAGCCAGGCATTGACTTCTCCTCTCTAGCTAGGGAGGTCCTAGATGGCATCTTTCAACATAAGGCTGTTTCATCTACACTGAAAATCTATTGTTTAGTGTAGCCACCTTCATCGATGATCTTAGCCAGATCTGGATAACTTGCTGCAGCTTCTCCATCAGCACTTTCTGCTTTACCTTGCACTTTTATGTTATGGAGTAGGCTTTTTCTTTAAACCTCATGAACCAACCTTTGCTAGCTTCAAACTTTTCTTCTGCAGCTCCTCACCTCTTTTAGCCTTCAGAGGGTTAAAGAGAGTTAGGGCCTTGCTCTGGATTAGGCTTTGGCTTAAGGGAATGTTGTGGCTGGTTTGATCTTCTATCTAGACCACTAAAACTTTTTCTATATCAGCAATAAGGCTATTTTGCTTTCTTATCATTTATGTGTTCCCTGGAGAAGCATTTTTAATTTCCTTGAAGAATTTTTTCTTTGCATTCACAATTTGTCTGTTTGGTACAAGAGGCCTAGCTTTTGGCCTATCTAGGCTTTCTCCATGCCTTCCTCAGTAAGCTTGGTCCTGTCTAGCTTTTGATTTAAAGTGAGAGATGTGTGACTCTTCCTTTCACTTGAACACTTAGAGGCCATTGTAAGGTATTAATTGGCCTGATTTCAATATTCTTATGTCTCAGGGAATAGGGAGGCCTGAGGACAGGGAGAGAAACGGAGGAATGGCCAGTCACTGGAGCAGTCAGAACACACATAACATTTATTGACTAAACTTATTGTTTTATATGGGTGTGGTTTGTGGCATCCCCAAACAATTACAATAGTAATTGTATAATCTCCATAACAGATATAATAATAACTAAAAAGTTTGAAATATTGCAAGAATTACCAAAATATGACACAATGACACAAAGCGAGCACATGCTGTTGGAAAAATGGTACCAACTTGCTTGAGGCAGTGTTGCCACAAACCTTCAATTGGTAAAAAACACGGTATCTACAAAGCGCGATAAGGCAAAGCACAGTAAAACAAGGTATGCCTGTATCTTCTTTGGCAAAATGTCTGTTTTGCCTATTTTTTAGTTGGGTTATCCTCTTTATTTTGTTTTATTGTAAATTGACAAATTATTATGTATTTTTATGGTATCCAAAGTAATGTCATTTTATATATATATGTCTTTATATATATACAATGTAGAATGATTAAAACAAGCTAATTAACTCATTCATCACCTCAAATACTTATTTTTTGTGGTGAGAGCATTTGAAATTTACTCTTAGCAATTTAGAAAATGATAATAATATTGTATAATATGTATAATACTATATAACAATAATAATACATTATTATTAATGATATTCACCATGCTATGCAATAGATGTCAAAAAATTTGTTTCTCTTGTCTAACGGAAACCTTGCACCTTTTGACCAACATCTTACCATTCCGCAAACCCCCAGCCTCTGGTACCCACCATTCTCTCTGCTTCTGTGAATTTGACTGTTTTAGATTTTATATATAAGTAAGGTAATGCTTTTTGTCTTTCTGTGCCTGGTTTACCTCACTTGGCATAAGGTTCATCCCTGTTGTCGTAGATGACAGAATTTCCTTCTTTGCTAAGGCTAATATTCCATTTTGTGTACATATCACATTTTCTTGATCCATTCATCCATTGGTGGACACCTAGATTGATTCCATAACTTGGGAATAATTCTGCAATGAACATGGGAGTGCACATCTCTCTTTGGCATTCTGATTTCAAATCCTTTGTATATATACCCAGAAGTGGGATTGCTGGATCACATGGCAATTCTATTTTTAGTTTTTTGAGGAGCCTCCGTACAGTTTTCCGTACTGGCTGTACTAATTTACATTCCCACCAACAGCATACGAGGGTTTCTTTTTCTCTATGTCCTCACCAACACTTGTTATCTTTTTTCTTTTTGTTAATAGCCATTCTGGCAGGTGTGAGGTAATATCTCCTTGTGATTTTAGTTTGCATTTCCCCCTAATGATTTCCCTAATGATTAGTGATATTGAGCATTTTTTGTGTATCTGTTGGCCATTGGCTTGTCTTCTTTTGAGAAATATCTATTCAGGCCCTTTGCCCATTTTAAAATTGGGTTATTTGTTTTATTGCTATTGAGTTGAGTTCCTAATATATTTTTGATATTGGCCCTTATAAGATATATGGCTTGCAAATATTTTCTCCCAATCTGTAGGTTGTCTCTTCACTATGCTAATTGTTTCCTTTGCTGTGCAGAAGCTTTTTAGTTTGATATAATTCTGTTTCGCCATTTTTGTTTTTGTGGTCTAGGCTTTTGGGGTCAAATGCAAAAAATCATTCTCCAGACCAATGTCATGTAGTTTTCCACCTATGTTTTCTTCCACTAATTTTACAGTTTCTGGTCTCATATTGAAGCTTTAATCCATTTTGAGTTGATTTTTGTATATGGTGTGAGACAAGAGACCAATTTCATTCTTCTGCGTGTGGATATCCAGTTTTCCCAACACCCTTTACTGAAGAGTCTGTCCTTTTCCCATTGTATGTTCTTGCCTCCTTTGTCAAAAATCAATTGATTAAAAATATGTGGGTTCATTTCTTGGCTCTTTTTTTGCTTTTTTTTTTTTTTTTCCAGAGACAGGATCTTGCTCTGTTGCCCAGGCTAGAGTGCAGTGCAGTGGCACAATCATAGCTCACTATAATCTTGAATTCCTGGGCCTGAAGGATCCTCCTGGCTCAGCCTCCCAAGTAGCTGAGACTACAGGCACATGCCACCATGCCTAGCTAATTTTTTTTTTTTTTTTAGAGACAAGGTCTCACTATGTTGCCCAGGCTGGTCTTGAACTCCTGGTCTCAAGCAGTCCTCCTGCCTTGGTCTCCCAAAGTGCTGGGAATACAGATGTGAGCAACCGTGCCTGGCCTGTGCTGTTTTAATTATTATAGCTTTGTAATATCGTTTGAAATCAGGTAGTGTCATGCCACCAGCTTTTTTCTCTTTGCTCAAGATTATCTTGTCTGGTCAGGGTTTTTCGTGGTTCCATACAAATTTTATTTATTATTTATTTATTTGTTTCTTTTTCTGAGATGGGGGTCTCACTATGTTGCCTAGGCTGGTCTTTAACTCCTGGGCTCAAGCAATCCTCTTACCTCAGCCTCCTGAGTAGCTGGGATTAGAGGTGCATGCTACCACACCAGGCCTGGTATAAATTTTAGAATTATTTTTTGCTATATCTGTGAAAAATGACATTAATTTTGATATGGATTACATTGAATCTGTATGTTTATCTTCTTATTGAATTATAACAGTTCTTATATATTCTGGATACAAATCCTTTATCAAATATATTATTGTAGGTATTTTTCCCTAGTCTGTGGCTTGCCTTTTCATTTTTTTTCCAAAAGTATCTTTTGAAAAGTAAAAACTTTGTTTATTTTTTCTTTTTTAAAAATTTAATTTCTTAATATTAAGGGGGGTAGTTTGTGAGGAGGGTCGTCTAGTTGCATTTTTTTTTTTTTTTTTTTGGTGGAGACAGTCCTTGCTCTGTCACCCTGGGTAGAGTGCAGTGGCGGCATTGCAGCTGATGGTAACCTCCAACTTCTGGGCTCAAGCGATCCTCCTGCCTCAGCCTCCCAAGTAGCTGGGACTACAGGCATGTGCCACGACACCTGGCTGATTTTTTTTTCCTTGAGACGAGGTTTCGCTCTTGCTCAGGCTGGTCTCAAACCCTTGAGCACAAGCAATCCACCCTCTTCGGCCTCCCAGAAAAGCTAGGATTACAGGCATGAGCCACCACTCCTGGCTGAAAAGCAAAAACTTTAAATATTGATAAAGTCTACTTCATCACTTTTTTCTATTAAGGTAGTATTTTTTGTGTCTGTCTAAAGAAAAAAATCTTTGCCTATCCCAAGATTGTAAAGATTTTCTCCTGTTTTCTTCTAGAAGTGTTATAGCTTTAGCTTTTGCATTTATGTCTTTGATCCATTTTGAGTTAATTTTTGTGTATGATGTAAAGCAAAGGTTCACTTTTTACATATGGATAACCAGTTGTTCCAGAATCATCCTTTGAAAGGATTAGCCTTTTCCCATTGAATTAACGTGATGCTTTTGTCAAAAATCAATTAACCATGTTTGTGTGAATTTATTTCTGGATTCTCTATTCTATTTCATTGATCTGTGTCTATCCTTCTGTCCTTAAGCCAATACCACTCTGCCTTATTTACTGTAGCTTGTCAAGTAAGTCTTGAAATCAAATAGTGTAAGTCCTCTAACTTTGTCCTTATTTTTCAAAATTGTTTTTGTGATTCTAGGTCCTTTGCATTTCCGTATAAATTTTAAAACCAGCTTGTCAATTTCTATAAAAAAACTTGTTGAGATTTTGCTTGGAATTGCATTGAATCAATAGATCAATTTGGAGAAAATTAACATCTTAATATTGAGTTTCCCAATCCATGAACATGGTATATATCTTCATTTATTTAGTTCTTCTTTAATTTCTCTCAGCAGTGTTTTATGCTATTTGGTGTACAAGTCTTATATGTATTTTGTAAAATTTGTCTCTTTTTCTTATTTTTGATGCTATTGTAAATGGCATTTTAATGTGATTTTCCAATTGTTTGTTCCTAGTATATACACAATTTATTTTTGTATATTCACCTTGTATCCTGCCATCTTGCTAAACTCACTTATTATTTCTAGTAGCTTTTTTGTAGATTACTTAGGATTTTTTTAATGTACATGATCATGTCTATAAATAAAGGCAGTTTTACTTTTCCTTTCCAGTTGATACCTCTTATTATTTTTCTTGTGTTATTACATTGTCTAGAATCCCCAGTATAATGTTGAAGAGAATTCTTTTGCATTTGGATACAGAATTATGCAATTATTTTTTTCTCTAGAAAATTGTGTGTTTTTACCGTTTGATTCTTTCCTACCACACACTTACCAGTAGAGAGATCTTCTGAAGATTTGATCTGAGCTTTTGAAGTAGCCTCAATAATTCCAGTCTGACTTCTAAAATCTGAACTCTCCCTATTTCTCCAACTATACCAGCCTTTTCTCTCCTACAGGAAGCCTCTACTTCAGCTAGTCTGACCTGGGAAAGGAGCCTTCTCTCCTAAGTTTTTGCCCATGTGATTCCCCCTCCTTCTGCTTGTGTAAGTCCTCTCCACCCTTCAAGCTTGAAGAAAATCCTCTTGTGAAGGAAGCCCTTCTGTGACCAACTCTCAGGACATTAGTCTTTCTTTCAGCATTTTCTGTCTTGACTGTACCTGTATCATTCATTGAGTACCATCTATCACCATCACCTTACTTAGGAATCACAGCTTCAAACTACAGGTTCCTCTAGAACAGAGATTGTGCCCACTTCAGCCCTGGTTTCACGATACTCAGCCAAGGGCCTGGCTGTCAAAGTCAGGGCTGCTGCCTTGTGCTTTCATTCTTTTGTGTGCCTTTGAACTTTTGCAAATCAGAAAAAGTACTCCTTTCTTCTGCCTGATGTGGCACTATGCCAAAGGCAAGCCTTAGTAATTAGAGCTCAGGCTAGATTTCTACCCCCACGTATCCCTTCTGCTGGACACTTTCAAAACTTGGATGGCCATATGGCCATTTCTGCCTGAAGTAAGGAATTAATAAATGAACAAATAATTCTGAAATGTGGGTATCTTATATATAAAGATATTGAGGCTCAGAGAGGATAAATTACTCACCCAAGGACCCAGCCAGGAATGGCAGGAACTGGGATTTGTCCTGGGTGTACCTGTTCCCAAAGCTCAAGGTAGCCTTTGCCTACCTCCTTTTCTGGTCTCAACAGCACTTTACATGTTATTGAGCATTTTTTATGTGCGTGGTTATTTTTCAGCCTGAGATCAGCCACTTCTGGAACTTACTCCAAGACATCTGCACCTTGGGGCAAATGTCTGGCCCTTTCCCAGGATCAGTGTCTCCAACCCTAAACCCTCCCTGTCCCTGCTGGAGTGTTATCAGCATCCAGGAAGCAAGGAATATAGGGAAGACAAGAACTTTGGGACCAGACCAGCCTGGATTCCAGTTGCTACTTGGCAACTGACTTATGGGTAATCTTGGACACCTCACTTAGCCTCATCTGTACAATGGAGTTCATAAGACTTACCTCATAGGGATGAGGTACAGGTATGTGAGCACTCAGTAAAGGTTAGTTCTGTTCCTCCTTCCACTGTGCTGAGAGCAAGGATTGTGTCCCATGTTAGGTCCACATAAAAGAAAACTGTAGCCTTTTTCTGCAGAAGACTGTTAGTGAAGTATGTCAACCCCATGACTAGAATTGCTTGTTCTCTTGACCTGGGCAAGTCTGTTCCCCTCTCTGAGCCTCGATTTCCTCATCTTTTAAATGGGGATAGTAATACCTAAGCAACCACAAGAAGATCTATCATTTATTGAATATTTGTTATGTACCAGATACTGCATTGAGTGCTTTATGGGTGTACTGTCATTAATCATCACAATAGGCCTATGAGGTAGGTGATATTTTTATCCCTGTGTCTTAGAGGAGGACACTGAGGCCCAGAGAGGTGAAGTACTTTGCCCATGAGTCACCCAGCTGCTAAGCAGCAGAGCTGGGATGTGAATCTTGCTCTGTCGTACTCTAGACCAGGATTTCTCAACCTATTGACATTTTGAGCCAGATAATTTTTTGTTGTGGGAGGAAGTCCTGTGCATTGTAGGCTGTTTAGCAGTATCTCTGGCCTCTACCTACTGCATGCCAATAGCATCCATCCCCCTGGTGTGACAACTGAAAGTGTCCCCTGGTAAACAAAATCACCCTTAGTTAAGAACCACTGCTCTATAGTCTAGAGTCTTGGACAATGTCTTTCCTTTATAATACGATGGAGCTAAGGAAGCTTCTTTCCCCCTAAGTGTCAGTAAAGGAAATCAACTGCAGACAGGTACTATACTAATGGTAACACTGTTCTATATTTGTTACAGCCTGTTTCCACATACAAAGTGCCTTCTCAGATATTATTTTGTCTGATTGTCTTAGGTAAGAGATCACATAGATGGAAGTATCTAGTACAGTGCCTAGCACATACGAGATAAGCTCTTGATTTCCTTTCATTGGCTAGATGAAGCAATGGAGGTTCAGCAAGGTTGTGACTTTCCCAAGGTTATACAGCTAGTAAGGGGGTATTATCATTTGTTATATCAATTTGCTTGTTAATTATTGTTCTCAACTTTTTTCCTATAATCCTGAGAAGAGTTTCTGCTTTCACTGGAAGGAATAAGGAGAATCAAAAGAATCTTAGAATCTTTGTTGAAAGGGTCCTGCAGGCTATCTAGTTTAACTCCCTACTGCAGGGTTCTCAACCCTACATTAGGGTTGCCAGATAAAATACAGGATGAACAGTTAAATTTGAATTTCAGATAAACTACAGATACTTTTTATTTATTTTGTTTTGTTTTTTGGAGGTAGTGTCTCTCTGTTGCCCAGGATAGAGTGCAGTGGTGTCATCATAGCTCACTGCAACCTCACACTCCTGGGTTCAAGCGATCCCCCTGCATTAGCCTCCCAAGTAGCTGGGACTACAGGTGTACGCCACCACACCTGGCTAATTTTTCTATTTTTGGTAGAGACTGAATCTCTTTCTTGCTCATGCTGGTCTCAAATGCCTTACCTCAATTGATCCTCCCTCCTTGGCCTCCCAGAGTGCTAGGATTACAGGTGTGAACCACCATGACTGGTTTTACAAATACTTTTTAAATACAATTATGTGCCATGCAATTGTCACTAATACCAGGTCTCTGGTGGCTCTGGGACTCCCTCTGGAGAATGACAAGTAGGGCTCAGTTGGTCATGTGATCAGAGGAGAGTACTCATATACTAAGGGGTTAAGAAGAAGGGGCCTTCTGGCTGGACTTTCCTATCCTCACTGAGAGTGGTCAACCCCCTTCTTGGGAGGATTTGAGTCGTTCAGGGGGAGCCTAGGCAGTGGCTCAGACAGTCCCTGGGACATTCAGAAACAGAGGCGGATGATGACAATGAGGTCAGTCAGTCAACACATGCGTTTTGAACACCTACTATGGGCCAGGCATTTGCTGTGCTCAAGGAATACAATGGAGATAAGGGATACAGCAATATCAAGGCAAGGAAGAGACATTCCACCTGTGCAATGGAGAAAGGTGTGAAGAAACACAACAGTCAGTTTGGTTTGGTATTGGGGGCATACTTACATCCCTACACCTTAACCCTTACCTGTGGCTTCTACCACTTTGTGTTAGGATAGAGATTTAGCTGCTGTACAGGAACTCAAAGTAAACAGTCTCAAATAAAGACTGAGGCAGGAAGCATCAGGAAGGAGAGGGGAGATTTGAAAGATATTAAGGTGTGGGGCAGAGATGGCTACTTGTACCTTCCCCATCAACATCTATTCTCCCCTTCTTCTGTGTAATGGAATCTCTAATTTTCACCTGGGCACATGGCCACACAGAATAAAAATCTATTCCCTAGTGATCTGAGCGTGGCTATGTGACTAAGTCCTTCTGATCTGTAGGATGTGATGTGGTGCCCTTAAAGGAATATGGTTGAGGTGGTCAGCCATCTTGGACCATGCAGAGGATGGCAACATCCTAGGGATGGCAGAGCTGTAACCCTGGGCTCCTGATGAATTCATAGAGCTGAGTGAAGGTCTGACTTTCACTAGGGATGGAAATGAATTTCTACTTTATTTGAGACTGTTTTTTGAACGCTTATTAAAATTTCAGTTCTCAGCTTTAGTGTCATTCCTCAAGGAAGTCTTCTATGAATCCCAGAATAGGTCAAGTGCCGCGTTTTTTTTTTCTTGAGACAGGGTCTCGTTCTGTCACCCAGGCTGGAGTGTGGTGGCATCATCATAGCTCACTGCAACCTCAAACTCCTGGTCTCAAGCGATCCTCCTTCCTCAGCCTCCCGAGTAGCTAGGACTGCAGGTGCACACCACCACACCTAGCTAATTTTAAAATTTTTTGTAGTGACGGGGTCTCACTATGGTGCCCAGGCTGGTCTTGAACTCCTGGGCTCAAGCAATTCTCCTGCCTCGGCCTCCCAAAATGCTGGGATTACGGGTGTGAGCCACTGCATCTGGCCAAGTACCCTTTTATACATGCTTGTGGCTCCCTGTACTTCTTCCTGGTACTTATCATAATTGTAATTATATAATAATTGGTATAATTATTTGTTTAATGTTTGTCTTTTCCACTATTCTCTAAGTGCCATAGCAACTGGGAACATGCTTTTTTTCTTTTTTTTTTTTAAGAGATGGAGTCTCACTCTGTTGCCCAGGCTGGAGTACAGTGGCGTCATCATAGCTCACTGCAGCCTCCACCTCCTGGGCTCAAGGAATCTCCCCACCTCAGCCTCCCAAGTTGCTGGGATTGCAGGCGTGAGCCACTTTGCCCAGCTCAGAACATGGCCTGTTTTGTTTACTTTTGTATCATTAGAGCCTGACATATAAGCAGGGCTCAAGAAATATTTGTTGATGAGTGAATGTCTCTTCTAACCACAGTGTTCCAGGAAGTCCCCTCACAGTCACATCCTCCTCCCTCCACCCTCCAGCCTGGCTCAGAGAAGCAAATAAGTAATTAGGTTGGGAGCTCCTTTTCTCTTAGGAACTGACATTGATGTTGAAAGAGAATCATCTTGGGGTGAAAGGAGAGCCCAACAAAACACAAAGGCCTTTATCGTATCTACAGCCAGAAATGACCTTCCCAAATCCTAACTGGTGGTATCTGGCTTGCTAATCTACTCTATACTCAGCAGATAGCTAAGGGACCAGTAATAAGATTTAAGCAGAAAACTAAAATATTGATTAATAATTAAGGTGTAGCAAATAGCTAAACTACTAAGTACTAAGGCATAACCTAATAAATAAAGTATTTGGCTTATAAATAAGATGTTAGAAGATAATTAAAGTGTTAGTAGATAATCAAATATTAACTACTCAAGTGTTAGCTGATAATCAAAGGATTAATTTAAAACCAAGATATTAGCAGATACTGGTTAACCAATGACTAAGGTGACAGTTGATAAGGATTTAAAGTAACATTTTTCCTAGAGGACTCTTGCACATGTTAGAGGGGACTTAGGAACAGCAGAAAGCTGAGGTCTGTAGGAATGCCGGTCTAATTGGAAGTGTAAAATCCTCAGCTGGACTCTCAATTTCTGGGGAAATGGTTTGCTCATTTTTGGTTTCCAGATGGGGTCTAGTCAGACACAGGCATGGAGCTGGAGCTCAAAATGCTTACCGTGTGATTCGGTTTAATCTGTTAAGGGCCAGGCATTGTGCTGAGGTGGGGGCAGAGAGGGCAGTTGCTTAAGTGGTGAGAATGGAGTGTTATAAGCGAGTGAGCAAGTGAGGGGTATGTGAAAGAGAAGGCTTGGGGGGCCGGCGTGGTGGCTCACACCTGCAATCCTAGCTCTTAGGGAGGCCGAGGCAGGAGTGTTGCTTGAGGCCAAGAGTTATTAAGGCCAGGAATTTGAGACCAGCCGGGGCAATGGTGAGACCTTGTCTCTACAAAAAAAATAAAAAAAATTAGCCAGGTGTGCTGGCACGTGTCTGTACTCCCAGCCACTTGGAGGCTGAGGCAGAATTGCTTGAGCCCAGGAGTTCGAGGTTACAGTGAACTATGATCACACGATCACACCAGCCTGGGCAGCAAAGTGAGACCCTGTCTCAAAAAAAAAAAAAAGAAAAAGAGAGAAGCCTTGAGGGGTGCAAAATCTGGGTGGAGGGGAATGCAGATGTGTCAGGGAAACACGATGATGAGTTCTGGACATGTTGAATTGAGGTGCCTGTAGAGATGCCCAGTAGGCCGTTGGATATGAGTCCAGCACAGATACAAGGTAGAGATTTGGGTGTCATCAGTGTATAGATGGTGGTCTAAACCATGAGAACAAACGAGATGGCCGTGGAGGTACTTGGGGTGAGAAAAGGGACCAGACTGGAACCCCAAAGAAGCCCCACGGGGAGGAATGGGTGGGGAAGGAAGGAGCGCTCACAGAAATGGGGGAAACTAAGGGAAGATAGGGGCAGGGGAGCCGAGGGAAAAGAATGTGTCAGGGAGAAGGGCACAGCAGCCATGGCAGATGTCTGAGGTCAAGTGGGACAAGGTCAGAGAGATGTTCATTGGATTTCATAGTAAGGAGCTAAGTGACGGCCCTGTGAGTGCAGTGAGGCAAGGTGCAAGTATGGGTGGTAGAGGCAGTGGGCATGGGGGGAGGTAGCTGTGGGAGAATGTGGTTCTGAGATGTCCATCATGAACATTTCTGATACCTGGGTTTCATTGTGTGTGTGTGTGTGTGTCCACACGAGCATATGTAGAGTGGGAGCTTAGAGTAGGGTGTGTAGGGCAGGCTGGAGGCCACCGTGGAGGGACTCATGGTCAACCCACTGATAGCCTTCACTGTACTCTGGGAAGCTTTTGAGAGGGACTATTAAGGGAGACTGTGAGGACTCCAAACACAGCTCAACCCTTTCATTGTCAAGTGGGAAAATGGAGGACAGCAGAGAGGGAGCAGTTTGCTCAGTCTGTGAATCAGGGGCACAGTCAGGACTTGAAGCTGAGTCTCCAGACTTCTAGAAGAGTGACCTTGGTGAAGTAAACATAAAGTTCTTATTGGCCAGTGGTTTACTGAGCCGAGTGACTTTGCCCATCACTCCAGTTTTCAGCTGCCTCTTTTTATACTTATATAAAAGCAAAGTATGTATTTTACATATAAAATTCAAATATTACAGAAATACTTAATAAAAATGACTCCTGTTATCTCACTCTACCACTTTAAAGACAAGCACCATTAACAGTTTGGTTTATATTTTTCCCTGTCTCCCACATTGTAAATTTTTAATAAAAATATTATACTTGCTAGGCTAGGTGCTGTGGTTCACGCCTGTAATTTCAGTGCTTTAGGAGGCCGAGAAGGGAGGATGGCTTGAGGCCAGGAGCTTGAGACCAGCCTGGGCAACATAGTGAGACCCCCATCTCTACAAAAAATTTAAAAATTAGCTGGGCATGGTGGCATGCACCTGTAGTCCCAGCTACTCAGGAGGCTGAGGTAGGAGGATCACTTGAGCCCAGGAGTTCGAGGTTGCAATGAGCTATGATGACACCACTGCACTCTAGTCTGGGTGACAGAGTGAGATCTTGTCTCTAAAAAATAAAATAAAATAAAAATTATACTTGATCATATTTTTGGGTGTGTGTATTTATGTGTTCATTCTGTTTTATAACTTACCCTTTTTTTACTTTTGGACAACTTTTTATGGTGGCATGTAGAGATCTAATTCATTTTCATAACTATATTAGCTTGTCATTTGGATTTGTAGCATAATTTATTATCAGACCCATACTGATGGGCATATGGGTTGCATCCAAATTTTCACTATTCTGAATAGTGTACATACATACTATTGTATGTATATATTTGTACAATCTGGGAGTCTTCCAGAAAGGGAAACGATGGGTCAAAGGGTATGAACATTTTGTTTTAAAAGATATTGCCAAATCCCCAGAAACTTATGCCAGTTTATTGTCCCACCAATGGTTTATGTGAATGCCCATTTCCCCACATCCTTACCAACAATGGTTATTATCATTTAAAAAATCTGTCCAACTTGAATGAGGCTGAACATCTTTTCATGTCTTATATTCTTCTGTGAATTATCTATTCATATCCTTTGTCTATTTGTTATTATAGTATACTTTTGGTCAGTGAATTCTTATTGGGCAATAATGATTAGCTTGATTTAAAGAAGGCCTGGAAGCCTTTATACCAAGTTGCTAACAGTGAGTGAGATTATAGGAAATAAGGAGGATACTTTCATTTTTATTTTATATTGTCTTGTATTGTTTGGATTTTTACAATGAATTTGCATTTCTTTTGTAATTAAAATAATACAAAGGAAACAACAACAGCTACTAAATGTTTGATCTGGAGTCCCATTGGCTGCAAATTCATGTTGGATGAGAGTTTTTATTGATCACAAGTTACTTTTTAATTTATATGCAAAAAACATTTATTGAATGTCTCCATTTTCACAGCTATTTCATACTAATCCTCACAACAGCACTGTGAGGTAGGAATTGGTCCCATTTTACAGGGGTCTTACTGGGTGGGAGATTATTGCTTGATACTTCTATTTGCCACATGTTTTCATTGGCTAGAGGTTCTCATTGGCTGGTGATTCACTGGTCTCATTGGCCAAGAGTTCCTATTTGTTGCTCTAAGATTCAAATAATCAAAATACTAGAACTTTTCCCCCACAGGAGTGATGGGACAGGTAGAGTAAGAGTGAAGGAAGGAGAGTCAGTGGGTCTCTCCCTTAGAAGCACCATCTGAGTTTGCATTGGTGGGGACAGGTGGGTGGGATGGGGGTGCTGGAAGAGTAGAAAATAGTGGTTATAAGTCTTCTCGCTTCCGCAGGATGAGCTTCCTCACAAGCGCTGTGATCTGGGGCCTGATCTCCTCCACTGACACAGTTGGGTCCCAAGCCCCTACCACCTTTCCATCTGGGGCCACTAGATACTTCCAGAAGTTCCAGGTGGGCTCCTTCCCAGAAGTCTCTACAGAGGAAGGAAGAATGAGAACAAAGTGTGCTTCCCTGTGCACCCTCTCCTGGAATTAATTCCATTATCAGTGTCCATCTTTCCCTTCAGGCAGTGTGATCCTGATGTCCAGTCCATACCCCAGACCACTTAAGTCAGAATCTCTGAGGCTAAGACTCAGCCATCAGTGTTTTTCAAAAGCTCTGCAAGCGATTCTGATGTGGGGCCAAGGTTGAGAATGACTGCTTTAGGATTCTGTGAAGTGCCTGATAAAGCAGTATCAAATCCTCCTTTATTTATAACCTCAAACTACTGAATAGTCTACATCCTATTCTCTGATTAAATCTTAATGGTTTCCAAATGTTAGTCCATGGACTGGTTGCATCAGAATCATTGGGGGCAGGGGGGCTGCTTCAGTAGGTCTCAGGCTTATGCATTTTTTAGAGCTCCCCAGGTGCTTCTAAAGCAAGGCCAGGTTTGATCTATAACTGTGGGAACTGAGAAGGAACTAATAAAAGCACAGAGGAAAAAAGCAGACATTAGGATTGACCCACAGAGCAAAACACGAATCTGACTCAGTGAGGGACCTTCTGTTTGCTGCACTCTTGTTTCTCATTTATCCCTCCAGGTGAATGGGTTGTGGCGTGGGGGGCGGGGTGGTAGTGAGGGATACAAAGGTAAGCAGAAGCATGGAGTGAGAAAAGGCAAAAATGGAGCCTCCAAAGGAGGAGGAAGGCCAGAAGGAGGAAACAGGACCGTAATGACAAACATAGACCATGATCCACTTTGTGGCCCTGAGGCTTCTGGGGCTAGAGAAGGGATTTAGTTCTCAAATGTTAAGATCTGGTATTTTAGCTCAGCGGGTTTCCCTCCCATGGCCTGTAGACTTTGCCTGTGACTCAGGGCAGGAGAGGCCTATCAGCCACCTTGGTCAGCCTTCTCCAGCCACGTGGAGTCCCCTGTCTTTGCAGTGATTGCCCCATCCTAAGTCCATAAACTCAACTAATTCGCACTAAAACATGGGAGCCCAGTCTCCTTCTAGGAGCCCCTGAATATGGAAAGAGGATCCTGGAGAAGTCTGCAAGAGTGACTCTGAAGGAGAACTTCAGGGCAGCCGGCGTGGAGATATTCTTAGGCAGGAATACCCCTTAGCAAGTACCTGCCCCCACTCTTAGAGATTAGTGCTGGAATAAAACATCAACCTACCTGAGAGGAAGGGGAAAGGGCCCCAGGTCACCCAGCCAGCCAGTGGCTTCTGCTGCCCAGGGAACCACAACCTCAGCCAGCTGAGGGAAGGTGAGGGGATGAAGAGACCAGAACTCACCTGTCAGGTACTTGAAGGCAGGATGGGCACCAGTCCCGGTGACGGCAACCTTACTAAACATGGGGAATGAGACACTGTAGGTGCGGCGGGCAAAGCTCTCGATCTCCTTGTTGCTGTCAGGCTCCTGTTGGCCAAACTGGTTGCAGGGAAAGGCAAGAACGTTGAAGTGGTGGGGACCCAGGTCCCGCTGCAGCTGCTGAAGGGCTCGGTAGTGCTGGTCTGTGAAGCCGCACTCACTCGCCACGTTCACCACCAGGGACACCTTCGTAGCAAAAACAAAACAAAACAAAACAAAGCCCAGACACATACACAACTCAGTGAGGAGGCATGCATGTACCTTTACATGCCCTGACATGCCCACATGTGACTCCCTCAATAATTAATGTTCTCTCACACATAGAAGAACACTCTGTACACATATGTAAATGTGTGTGCAATGCTCTCACATATACACAAACATAGGCACATATGAAATCAGACACTGCAGGGGCTTACAGACATGTGCACACATACGTAAACATTTATGAGCATAAGTACACAATACACATAAATGGGGTATGCACATGCCCCATGACACAAACATATATTAGCAAACATCAAACGTGCCCACAAACACATAGCACATTAATCGAGAGAGGCATATACACCGGTGAGCACACATTGGGAGGTGATGTGGAGAAGGAGAAAGGCAGACCTGGGTTCAATTTTTGGCTCAGTCAGCTAGCACTTATCACTCCACACTCCACACTCCACACAGTTGCCTGTGTATATGTCAGTCTCTGTTCTACAACGTGAACCTACTGAGGGCAGGAGTTATGTCCACTTCATCTCTGGGCCTGGCATATGGAAGTCTCAGCGTCAGCTGAATGAGTAAGTATGTGTGACATAAACAATATCACAGCCACCTGCATGGGTATATAGACGGACACAGGTTTTCTGGATAAAAAGATCCCTAGGACCCCAGGGAAATGCCTTTTTGTCCCTTTCCTCTCCAGCAAACAAATACCACTTTCTTTGATCCCTAGACTAATCCCTAGCTTTATTAAAGCCTTTAGGCAATAAATATCAAGCTGGCTGATGGAACTTGATTATAACACTGCAATTAGAATTCTGGCACCAATGCTATGTTTTTAGCTTCTAGCTGTATATTATTAAAGGACTTTTAAACACTACCCTGTGTCTGGGCAGCCTAGCCCTATCTTCCTGGCCACTTTTTGAAAAGAGTTGGGATTATACCAGCTGGCCCCATAAAGAGGGCCACCTCCCGGGGGCTGCCTGGAACACTGGACAGGCACAAGCACAGATTGCTTGGGCTAGATAGGGTTTCTCAGCCTCAGCACTATTGACATTTGGGGCCAGATAATTCTTTGTTGTGTGGGGAGCTGTCCTTTTCATTCATTGTAGGATGTTTGGCAGCATCCCTGGGCTGTACTTACTAGATGCCTAGTCTTGACAATCAAAAATGTCTCCGGACATTGCCAAATGTTCCCTGGAGGGAAAAATCACCCCCAGTTGAGAACCAATGGGCTAGATGATTGAACCACTGAGCTGTAATTCCTGCACCCTACCCCGACCAGATGAGGAAGGACCCAGGCCTTGGGGCTATTAGAACAACCTCCCCAATTTGAGGTCAGCATAGACCATAATCTGCCTGGGGTGGTGAGAAACTGGGACTGCTAACTCCCTTCCCCAGTTAGGGTTCTTCCTCTATCTTCCCTGCGGGATCCCTGGGCAATGAAAGCACTAAAGCTGGCTTATGTTTAACCTACATCTTGTGTGTCTGCCCACTCTTTTGGAAGGGGGAAAAATCGTGCTTCTAGTTCCATCCCTGAAACCAAAATGCTTGGTCCTTAGAGACCAAAACATAGACAGACACACCCAAATACACACAGTTAATTTACATACATACATATACAAGCATAGACACAAACTCAGATTTGTACATAGAAGCAAGCAAACAAACCATTCACACCCACACACTACACTCAGGCCTACCAGTACATGACCCCACATGGTAGGCAAGCACATTCCCAAGTGATCACCAATTCATCCATTCACCACACTGGTCTAAATGACTGTTGTCTCAGCCTGAGGGCATAAGCTGTGTCAGTCTTGCTCACGGCTACTATGTCACCAGGGCTGGACCCAGAGCAGGCATGTAGTAGGAGCCAGTAAATGTTTGCAGGTGAATGAATGAGCATATTGCCCAAGTAGTAGGCCTAGCTTGGGTTAACTGACAGCACCATTTACAGCTTCCCTGGACTGACTGTTCCCTGGTTTCCCTCTAAATTTGGCAAGTAAGGGAATGGACACTGGAGTTGGACTGCCTGGGTTCAAATTCTAACTCTACTTCTTAGTAGCTATGTGACCTTGTTCTATTTTTGACTTAGCACTTATTACTACTAGGAATTATCTTGTTCATTTCTCTGTTCCTTGCTTGTTATCTCTCCCCTCCCCACCCCATATAAGCTCTATTAAAGTGGAAACTTATCTATTTTCTTCACCACTGTATCCCCAGGGCCTGGCCTAGTACCTAGTATAAGTAGGTGCTCAATAATGAACAATGAATTAATGAGTAGCAGGTGCTAGCCCTGGTGAGCTCTCTGGTGAGCTGTACTGGAGAGAAGGGGAGGCCTGAATGGAAATGGGCCCTGTTCTTCTTGGTTCTTAGTCCTGAGTCCTGGATGAGGTTCCTGCTGGGATCCACCAAACACAGGTACACAGCACTCTACAGTTTATCAAGTGCTTCCATGCTGTCATCTCATTTCAAACTCACAACATCCTGAAAGACAGTCAGGACAGGAATTACTGCCCCTAGGACTCCCAGCATAATTGAGAATTTCAAGGCTTATAGAGTACTTTCTTCACTAAAGATGGCCTTGCTCCCAGGAGAAGAATGTTGACAGCCATTTTTGTGTGGTTCAACCAAATCTGGATGCTGGGCCCACCTTTCCATTAGATTTCAACTCCCCACCCTTCCCACACCAGAGTCCCCAGGTCCATCCTCAAGAGGCAGACTTGGAGGGTTCTTCATTCCACACAATGTAATGTCTAGGCCTCTCAATGTAGTATTCAAGGCCCCTCTTGGTCCCTCCCTGACCCCTCCAGCTTCATATTCTACCACTCGCAGCCTCTGGCTTTATACTCCTTCAAGCACAACTGCTCGAAGTACTTTTCCCACCGCTCCACTACTGCTCTTGCTGTTTGGTTCTTAGTCTTGCTAAAATCTACGTTTGTTTCAAAGACTCAGCCCAGACATACTTCCTCTCTGAAGTCCTCTCTAAGCTTAGAGTCCTTCTTGGTAAGGAGGGGGCAATTAGCTTGGATGACTCTTACATCTCGTCCTGCGCTGCTACCTAAGGAGCTTGCCTAGAGAGGACCACGGATGGAGGGGAATTGGGGTTCTCTTTCAGGCTCTGCCGCTTTCTAGTGCTGTGTGGCCTTGTGCATATGCCTTCCCTCTCTGAGCCTTAGTGTCCTCTCCAAAGGATGATCCGCGTAAGGTTCCCATGCATCTAAAGTGATAACTCCCTCCGCATTGCACATTCATCTCCACAGTGTTCTCAGATGGACTCAATATCGGCAACTCCCCTTGTTCCAGATGCGGAAACTGGGGATGGGAGAGGCACAGGCCGCACGATGCTGCGGTTACTTTTTCCACCCGTGAAGGGCAAAGGCTGGACTGGGGCATCCAGTCTCCCGGCGAGATCCAGCCCCGCTGCCCAAAGGAGCTGGGAGCGCAGTCGGCGTAGACTGCGAGAGTTTTGGGTTTCACGGCGCGCCAGGGCAGTGCCACGTAGTCGGGGGGACAGACCAGGCGCAGGATCTGCAGGCGCCGAGCCGGGGGTGGGTCGGGGGTGTTATGCCTGAGTGGGGTGGGGAGCCCGGGCCCGGCTGCCGCGGCCGGAGCCCCTCGGAGCCACACCCAGCAGGGGCCTGGGCTGCGGGGCGCCGCCTTCAGCCCTGCCAGGGCGGCTCGGAGGCCCCGCGGCGGACGCTCACTCACCGAGCCGCGGTACTTCTCCAGCGACACCAGTTTGCCCCGGATGTTGACCGCCTTGAAGTCGTAGAAGTCCTGCTCCCGCTGCTCGCAGGCTGCGGCCCACAGGAGCAGCCACGCTGCCGCTACCATCGCCACCATGACTTGCTTCCTAGGTGGCCGTGTTGCGAGGGCACAGACGAGGCGGGGGGACCGGCGTGGGGGGCGGGAGGGGGCGGCTCCGGCGCAGCGCGGCCTCGCAAGGCGGGACGCGCCCCCTTCTCGTCCTCTGCGGGCGGTGGAGTACCTAGCTCTGGACCTCAGTTTCCCCATCTGTACTGCGGAAGCGCTGGACTCTGCCCTCGTCACCGGACCCCAGAGCCATGGTTTCGGGATTGTGATCACTGACACCAGAATTTATTTCAGTGAGGCTCCCTCTTGTTCCAGGATGCAGCAGCTTGTAGGGAAACGGAGGCAAAAATTTGGGTCTGAGAGCTCAGCTTCTAAGTAGTGCAGTGGCCTTAGCCTTAGGGGAGTCACTCCACTACTCTGGGCCTCAGTTTCTCCACCTGTTTGGTGGGGCTAGCCTCCCTTCCTGATCCACCTGGTCAGCATGGAATGGGAGTAATAGAAAAATGGATGTGAAACACTTTGATGATTGAATGGTGCCTACAAACTTAAGGTCAATGAATGAATGTTCCCCGAAAGTGAGGACTTGGAGAAGCAGTAGAGAAGACCAAGGGCTTGTTGCAGGTTGGATTCCTGGGAAGCAGATTCTGAGATGGAGATTGGAATGCAGGATGTTTATGAGGGAGTACCCTTGGGATCAACACCTGTGGACGGGAGGGGAACAGGAGGGCACATGAATGGCAGAGGGAGAAGTAGAGAGCTCCCTGCAGGCCCAAGGACAGTCTTGGCTGACCAGACAGGGACTCTGGAGCTAGAGTGGTCCATCAGATGAGCTAAGGTGGGCAGGCCATACCCCTGCCTTCATCAGTCTTTGGATGTGGGGCCATCTGGGAAGGGCTGCGACAAGGGCCAAGATGGCCCTGTCTCTGGAGGGGCTGACAGTTAAAGGCTTTGTGCTGACAGCACTTCTAGCAGCTGATGTCCCAAGTCTTCACTGATGGGGGATCTGAGCAGCACATCACAATGTCTCCCACGCTTGAAAAGACCCCTAGTGAGTCCACGAAGTGCTAAGCATGGGGCTGGGTGCTGACCATGTACTAGATCTCCAAAAACTCACAGGCTGGTGTGAGGGAAGCCAGGTAAACTGGAGATTTCATGTAATGTGGTAAGGGCTGATGTGCTCCTGCAGTCATTCAGCAAACACTTCTTGAGCACCTGTTCTATGCTAGGTTATGTTTTAGGTACCTCTTATGCAGTGATGAATAAGATGGGCATGGTCCCCATCTAGGGAGACACAGGTATTAAATAACTCATAGCTCTAAAATTACTACTGTGGTAAGTACCACCTAAACTAGCCTGGGGGAACCAAGGAGGGCTTCCCAGAAGGGAGATTTGAGCTGAGCTCTGAAGAATGAGTCGAATCAGCCAGGTTGAAGCAGGGAAGCAAGTGCAAATGTCCTGAGGGAGAGAGAAACATGGTGCATTGAGAAACAAAGAAGGCTAATTTGGCTGGAGCAGAGAGAACAAAGGATGACTGGGGAGGGTGGAGAGGCAGGCAGAAGTGAGGTCACACAGAGCCTAGTAGGCCACAGTAAAGATTATGGTCTTTAAACCAAGACATGAAGGTACATTTTCTTTCTTTTTTTCTTTTTTTTTTTAAAGCAGGGAAATATCACAGTGAGTCTTAGGTTGTAGAAGGATCCCTCTGGCTGTTCTGTGGATAGTGGATAGGAAAGGGCAAGAGCAGATGTGGTCCAGATGCTGGGGTAGAGGAAGCTCCAGGGTAGTTGCTATTTAGCCTGAGCAGCCAGGGAGGGCCTCCTGAAGGTGGTGACGCCAGAGTCATGTCTTGAAAGAGGAATGGGAATTGTCTAGGCTGGGGAGGGGGAAGGCAAAGATGTCAGGCTGAGAGAGTGGTGTCTTTGAAGGCACAGAGTCTGAGAAAAGTGCTTGACTGTATGCGGTGAGAAGGGGTGTGGGGCAGATGAGGTTGGAAGGTCACCAGGGACTGGATGGAGAAGGGCCTTGAGTGCCACTCACTCTCTAGGCTGTAACAAGCACAGACTCTGAAGCTGGGAACAAGATCACACAGTTAATGAACGCAGGCCTTCAGGTTTCAGACAATGGGCTCTTTCTGTACCACCAAGGTGGCCTCTCCAGAAGAAGACATTATCTGGGGAGGTGGAGAGCAGGGGAAAGTGTGCTCCAGGAAAGGACCAAGGCATAAATGAAGTATCCCTGCCCTTCCTACTCCTTCCCTTTCTCTTATGGGAGTCTTGTCTGCGGTGGGTCCCATACTATTAAATGGTCCCCTCTTCCCTGCTATGCCTTCTGAAACTGCTGGTCTCCCTTCCTGCCATCTGTTCCTTTAACTCGGCTTTTCCTCAAGTGTCCCAGTGACCAGGAGTTCTCAAATTCTACTTCACACAACTGGGAGTTTTGTAAGCTTGGCCAAGCTATGTACTGTTAAGATCCAGATAGGTGAGCATTTTTACTAAGCAGGGGAAATATGTCAATAGTGAAATGTTTCTCAATTACAAATTTCTTTCCTGAGCCCTTTTCTCTTCTCCTGTACATGCTTCAAAACCCAGCTCAGATATCATCCCCCCTCCTCTGCTACTACCTTAATAACTCCCTGCTCTCTGCTGCCTTTGTAGCTACCACATTTTTCTGTTAGTGAGCTGACAGTAACATTGTGTAGTTTTCAGTTTCCATGGCTGTCTCTCCCACCAGACTGTGAGCATCTCCAGGGCAGGCAGCTTGTGTCTGAATCATCTTTGTGTCTTTCTGGTATATACCAGACACTCAGTAAATATACATTTTTCTTAAACTTTCTGGTGACTTCCATTATTTGTCTATGCTAGAATCTGATATGAAATGCTGTTGACTTTAGCCAACAGTGTATATTTTGTCGTTTTATTTTCAGTCCCCTGCATATTTCTGGTGTTTCAGAAAGAGCACAGTTATTTCCAGGTGGCCCATCTACACAAACAGGAAACCCACAGGCATGGACAAATGCACATAGTTCTCAGCGGAGCACCTGGAAGTGTTGGAGACTCACTCCTGGATCTCCAGTGCTCCTCTTTCCTATAATAAGCTCAGAGAAGCTCTTTATGGGTATTTAAAATGCTCATTAATGTTTTGTTTATTCAATAAATTTTTGAGTACCTACTATGTACAATAAATAAAATACTATGTATTTTAAGGGCTATTAATATAGTAATGAACAAGACAGACAAAAAAGACAGGCAAAAAATTCTTGGACTTATATTCTAGTGGGGGAGCAAGGATAAAAACTAAAACTTATAATACAAAATGTATGGTACTTTATTTAGATGGTGATAAACAGGGAGAGAGGTAGAGGGTATGGTGGTAGGGTGGGGAGGGATTGCAATTTTAATTCAAATGATCAGGAAGCCTCACTGAGAAATTGGTATTTGAGCAAAGACCTAAAGAAAGTCAGAGAGCAAACAATGAGGAAAAGTAGAAAAGCAGTTCCAGGTACAGGAAACAGCAGGTACAAAGGTCCTGAGGCAGGAGCATGCGTGATGTGTTTAATGAACAGCAAAGAGGTTAGTCTGGCTGCAGTGGAGTGAGTGAGGGGGAAGAGTAGCAGGAGATGACCTCAGAGAGGTAAGGGATGGGCGGGCAGATACTGTAGAGTCTCATAAGCCATTGTAAAGACTTTGGCTTTGACTCTGAGTGAGATGGGAAGCCACTGAAGGGTTTTAAGCAGGGAAAGAACATTTCTAGTTTATGGGTTTTTTTAATTTCCAAATATTACGGGGGTACAAATGTTTTTGGTTACATGTATTGATTTTGTTATGCTTGAGTCAGTGTTGTAACTGTGCCCATCACCCAGATAGTGTTCATTGTACCTGTTGGGTAGGTTAATTTATGTTTTAACAGAATCATTCTGACTGAAGTACTGCAATGAAGAAAGTAGTCAGGAGGCTATTGCAGTGATCCACACGAGGGGACATGTGGGCAGTGGAGGTAGTGGGAAGTAGTCAGACTGAATATATTTTGAAAGTAGAGGCAAAAGGATTTGCTGGTAGGTGGGATGTAGGGTATTGAGAGAAAGAGAAGAGTTACAAATGACTTTTAAGGTTTTTGGCCAGAGCAACTGGAAGGATCAAGTTGCCGTTAATTGAGATCAGGATGCCTGCAGGGGCAACTGATTTGGGATGGAAAAGCAGGAGCTCAGTTTTGCACGTGTTAAGTTTGAGTTGCCTGGTAGCAGTGGTATGCTGGTAAACGTTTAACGACTGGCTTTCCAGGAAAAAAAAAGGTATGTGTATGTTTGTGTGTGTATACATATAAGTTTATTATAAAGTTTACTGATATGACACACAGCACACAATTCACAAATAATAAAATATACAGTATTCCTTATTGTAAATTCATATAGCCAATTTATTTTCACAGAATACTTTAATTGATTTTTGCCAAACTCTTGTATCTGTAGCCAACTAACGGTTGCAGTTGCTGAACAAGTGTAGTTCCAAGATTAATGTTGGTTGATATTTTTATTTACATTAATAGTAAGATGAAAGTGAAACAATAGAGACATATGCCAGAACTATGACATAGTCAATGACACAAGTGACTTCTTTGTAGAATCAGATAATAATTTTCCAATACGGGAAGAATATTTCCTCAAATTTTTGTGTTATTCACAAGGTAATGGCTACAGACACAGTACACTCCTAAATTTAATCTGCATTAACATTTTTTCCATTACTTTCTTGAGTCTAGGCAATCAGCAAAACAATAAATCAACTCCTGATAGGGAGCATTCGCCAATTTCTGTGGTGTAATACTCCCACCATGGTTGATTTTGAGCTACCAACATGATGTTACTGAACACAGAGTTAGGAAGACATGTGAAAGTAGCACACCATTATATGGTATTTCCACAATACAGATAGCATAGATGTAAACAAACTTGAGAGCAAAATGAATAATAAAATATAGTAAAACAAGCAGAGAGGAGTTTGGGATATTACCTTTGTTTTTAATATAATTTATCTAATTTTAAGTTCATATAATTTAATTTTTAGTAATGGCTACGGTTAGCAAGAGGCTCACAAAAGTCCTGAAAATGTAACAATTGACTCTAGGAGCTGGCTCCAGACACTATTCCTATCTCTAGTTAGTATATGAGGCTGGAATTGGGAGAAATCTAAAGCAGCGATATAAATTTGGGAGTGGACAGCATACAGAGTATTTAAAGCCATGATATGGATGAGGATGGACAGTTAGTTGGTATAGAGAGAAAGGAGAACCAAGGACAGACAGCCCTTGGACTCCAATGTTCGGCATCAAGGAGATGAAGACATCGGGGACATGAGAGAGAAGCAGAAGAAGAGACTGAAAAAGAGTAGCCAGAGGAAGGACCAAAAACCCCCTCTCACCAGTCTCCTTCAAGGTTGGCCTGTACCCAAGTGGACACCAGGGAGCAAAGGAGCCCCTTGATATCATCTGTACAGGTTTAGTGTCCTGGACAGACAGTGGGGTAGACAGTGGATCTCAAGGGTCAAACAGAAGATACCCAGCCCACAAACCCAACTCAAAAAACAACTTCTCTCTGAGGCTTTTCTCAACACCTTTAGGTAATTAGGCACCCCTATTCCATGCTTTTCTTTAACATAGCACTTATCCTCAACCCTGGCTGCCCCTTAAAATCACTTAGGGAGCTTTTAAAAAATTCTGATGTCCAGACACCACCATAGACCAATTGAATCAGGAAGTCTGGGGATAGGGTCCTAGAACTGTATGTTTTAAAAATACCCCAGGTGATTCTAAGGGGCAGCCAGGATTGAGAATCATTGCTGTGTTATTATTGCCTATGTACTTGGATATTACTTTGAGGAATCTGAGCTTTTTGAGTGCAGGACCATGTTTGATTCAAACCTGTGTCTCTAACCTGCAGCATGGGACCTGATACAGGGCAAGTGCTCAGGACAGGGAGTATTATGATTTCAAATTTTGTGTAATTTTGTTATGATTGTAGTATATATAATCATCCAGGGCATTGTTTTTTAAACCACGAGTTGCAACCAATTAGTAGGCCATGGAATCAATTTAGTAGTTCAGACCAGCATGGGAAAAAAATTGAATAGAAAATGTCAGAGTGGGTCCTGTATAGTAAGGGTTAGTGTAGTATTGTGAAACACTCATGTGTGATCCAGGATGCAATGTAAATGATATTTCTACTGCGGATTTGATTCAAAATGCTGGAAATCCAATGACCTAGGACAAATAATATAACTATGTTTCTGTTTTGTTATCTTTAAAATGGGGATAGTAATAGTACCTCCTACCTCATGGCATTGTAATGAAGATTAGATGAGCTAACACATGTAAGTGCTTGGTGTCCAGTACAGAGTAAATAATCAACATAGCCATTAATATTGTGCAACAACAAAAACATTTTTAAAAAGTAAAATATGAAATTTTGTTTATGCTGTGTTTACTGTTATATAATATTATGCATGCATATAAGACAAGGTGATTTATCTTACCATATTAGATCAGTTATTATTGCTAAATGCTATGGCAATAAATAACCTTTTGCAATAAGAAGTAGTATACCCAACTTCTTTTCTTTTTTTGAGGCCAGGAATATTGTGGGGCCTGATTGGACTGGTGGAGGTGCTGCCTTAGATTCTATCTGAGGCTACATCCTATTAATATCTTTACTGCATCTGACAGTGCCCACAGGCTATCTCTGCACCTGCTCTTGGAAAATTAACACAGCTCTGTTTAGAGGCCTTGGGGGGAGGGACTCAGCAGGGCTTAGTTATTTAAGTATCTAAAGCACTTAGCACCATGCCTGGCACTCAATAAATGTGGGCTAAATTGAATTGAACTGTTGATAACTGTTGTGTGACCTTGATCAAGTCACTCCCACACTCTGGACCAGAATTTCCAGTGTATAAAATAAGGGAGTTTGCGTGGAAGGTTAGAGGTAGAAGGCACCTCTAATTTTACAAATTGGGAAGCTGAGACCCAAATAGGGGAAGGGACTTGCCCAAGTTCAAACCACAAGTTAGAAGAAGAAAGGCAGACAGAAGTAACAGCTGAAGTCTCCTCACTCCATGGTAGAGCACTTTGTATTGTCAAATATAATAGTAGTATTGTCTTTTTAATCCAATTCTATTAATATAATCCTAGGGAGTAGTTAGAAACAACAAACTGGAGATACACATAGCAGCAGGGATCAACCTTGAAAAATATAGTGTGGTGTCTAAAAGTAAAATACAGCATGAAATTATAACCCAGTACCATTTATATAAATGTAATATATGTGTACACAAAGTGAAAATGCATGTTTTGCAAGAACGATATAAGCGGGTACACAATAAACACATTAGAAGACATGTGTGTATAGGTGAGGAGAGGAAAGGGGAGAAAAGAAAATAAATACCTAAATAAAACAAGAGAGAGGCCTTTAAGGCCAAAGAATACAATGTGCCGTGAACTGAGAAATATGCTTAACTCAATTCTGTACCAGAAGACGAAAAATAAAATATATTATATAATATCATATCATGTTAATACTATAAAATATATAATAACAAGCTGTGCTTTCTCATGGATTTTATTTCTATCAGCATGTGTAAAAGGAAAGCAGATAGGGTCTGTCACTGATTTCTAAAAATCCCCCCCTCCTCCCCTTGGCCTCTACCCTCCTTTAGGCCTCAGCTTCTTTCACCCAGACTCCTGGAGCAGCTTTCTCCTTGGTCTCCCTACCTCCAATCTCACCCCATCCAATCCAGTGCAATTTTCCACAGAGCAACCAGAATAATCTTTTTTTTGTCACACAAAAATCTGATCATGTTACTTCTTTGTTTAAATACCCTTCAGTGACTTAGTCTGTGACCAAATAACCTATATGGCGTGGGGCAGTGGTGAAGCATGCTGGAACTGGCTGCCTGGGTGTGTAGCCCAGTTCTGCCACTTTCTGTGGAATGGTAAGGCAGTTAACCCCACTGTGCCTCTATTTCCTAATCTGTAAAATAGGAATAATAATAGCACCTACCTCATTGTGTGGTTGGTGGATCAAATAAATTAAAACATGCAAAGTATTTCAAATTGCCTGTCACACCACGAACATTTAGCTGTTATTACTTTTATTCCAGACCCTCAATGGTTTGAATCCCAAACCCGCCAGCCTCATTTCCTGCCTCTTCCTCCCTATTTCTGATGCTTGAAAGTGCCTGTTTCTTCTTCTCTGCCTTGTAGACTCCCACTTGATTTGAAATCCCCTCTTCTGGCAAGTCTTGCTTCAGACTCCTTGCCACAGATGGGGTGCAGTTGGTGGGGAGTGCTCTCTTGTGCTCCCAGACCCCTGTGTATTTATCATGCTGTGTCATAAATTTCTCTTTGCGCGTCTGTTTGCCTAATACACTGTACCTGGTATATGATACGTATTCAATAAATATTTATTTTAAAAAACTTTTTATTGACATATAATATGCATACAGCAAAGTTAATATATCATAAGCATACAGCCTTGGTAAACATTTGCAAACCGAGCACACCATGTAACCTGCACCCAGGTCCATAAACAGGATGCTTCCAGGACTCCAGAAGCCTTCCCCATGCCGTTCCCAGCCACTACCTCCCAAGCCCCCAATCCTGATTTCTGACAGCATAGATTAGTTTTGCCTGTTTTTGTACTTTGTCTAAATGGAATCATACAGAACGTACTCTTTTCTATTTGGCTTCTTTCACTCATGTTTCACTCATCAATATTCCCTATTTGTTTGCATAATTACAGATTGTTCATTCTCATGCTTTGTGTATACTATTAAATTGTGTAAATACGCTACAACTTGTTTATCCATTCTACTGTTGATGGGCACTAAATAAATATTTCTTGAATGAATGAAGAAATCTGCCCATCCTCCTACATTGTGAGTTTTTTGAGGAAAGAGATAGGATTTTATTCATCTCTAAATCCCCGGTAATCTAGCATGGGGCCTGGCACTTGGTGGGAGCCCAGTGAGTATTTGAGGAATGAACTGCTGTATGATTCCCCCGAGCCTTTGTAATTAAACTGGTCATTTCCCCATCCTTGGAGGGGCCCCAGCTTCAGATCCCTGGGTGATGCAGGTGAGTTGCTAGGCAACAGCATGAGGTTGGCTCTGGGGTCACAGTGGAGAGTGTGCTGCCGAGGCCAGCCTGATGGTAATTGGAAACACTTCTATTCAGCAGCCTCTGAGCTGCCTCTGCTTTCTCCCCTCCAGCCCATCCCCCCAACAGCTGCAGGAGGGATTGTTCTAAAACAGACATCGGATCACTGCATTCCCCTGTTCCAAAACCTCCTGGCCCTCAGTGAGGAAACTGAGGTTCAGAGAGTTGAAATAACTTGCCCAAAGTCCATGTAACAAGTAAAGCACAGAGTTAAACCCAGGTTTGTCTGCTTCCAAAACCCAAGCTCTTTCCAGTATTTTGATTTCGAAAAGTTGAATTTGGGGTGTCCACTGGTAAAGAGACCCAGGCTGGAGTCTATTGAGGTTACATTGCTGTTCTCCCTATCAAAGCTGTCTGTGGGGTAGGGTTCCAGTAACAAACAAGAGCCTACAAAATAGGAGACCGGTTCCCTGTGGGAGAAGAGATAAACTTGAAGGTTCCCTCCAACTTGATATATGAAATTTGAGATCTAGGGTTCTGATTGGTAGGCCTTGATCCGGAGCAGCACTAGAACCCCAGAGCCTCTCTGCGTGACCTCACTTATCCCAGAAAGGCACAACAGAGCCGTAAGCATTTGACCAAGACTGCAGGAACAGAGGAGGGTTATAAGGAAAGGATTCCAGGGCAAGGGGACATTTTGAACTATGAGTAGGAGACAGCTAGGTAGAAACAAGGGGAATGTGACAGAGGCAGTTCAAATGGCTGGTAGTGGCTGGGCCTGGTGGCTCACGCCTGTAATCCCAGCACTTTGGTAGGCTAAGGCAGGAGGATCGCTTGAGGCCAGGAGTTTGAGACCAGCCTGGGCAACATAGTGAGACCCCATCTCTTAAAAAAAAAAATAGCTTGGCATGGTGGCGTGAACCTCTAGTCTCAACTACTTGGGAAGCTGAGGTGGGAGGATCCCTTGAGCCCAGGAGCTCGAGGTTACAGTGAGCTAGTATTGCACCACTGCACTCCAGCCTGGGTGACAGAGCAAGACCCTGTCTCTAAAAAAATGAAAATAAATGGCTGGTGGTGTGGGTCAGGAGAGATTTAATAATCTGGTTGAAGCCTACTCTCCTAGGTGAAATTACAGTTCTTTCAGGCATTTGTTCATTCATTTATTTGTCCCATAAATATTTCTTATAAGCCATGTACCCTATGCTTCAACTACAATGAACTTCTCACTGCTTCTCATACAAGGAACAAAAACTCTATTCCCCCTCCAACTTTTGCATGTATACACAGTTCTGTGGGAAACCATGACAATAAGTCTGAAGTAGTCTGGATAGGGGATGGAGAAAGGGCAAGTAAAGGAAGGTTTCCAGGAGAAAGTGTCACTCAAGCTGATACCAGAAAGAAGCATGGTTTTAGCCAGGTCAGGAAGGGGAAACAGGGAACTAGTCTAGGTAGAGGAACAACATGTGTAAAGGCTGACAGAGGCAAGACAGCATGGTGCATTTGGACAACTAGAAGCTTCTCGTGGTAAATTCTTACACATTCTTTAAGTCTCCATTCAAACATGACCCCTTTTCCTTCATGGAGCCATCCCCCATTGTCCCAGGAGACTTCCATCCTCTCCTGTTCCCTGAAGTCTTATAATGGTCTTTTCTTTTTTTGTTTTGAAAATTAAAAAAAAATTTTTTAGAGATGAGAGTCTCACTGTATCACCCAGGCCAGTCTTGACCTCCTGGGCACAAGTGATCCTCTTGCCTCAGCCTCCTGAGTGGCTGGGACTATAGGTGCCAGTCACCATGCCCAGCCCTAGAATGTCTTTTCTTAGAGAATTATATTGTCGATTATGTGAGGTAATATTTTGTTTGCATTTGTCTGCCTCCTAAAGACCATAAGTTCATTGAAAGCAGGGAATTAGTCTGATTCTGCTTTGCGACTAGTAAATAGTGGGCAGTCAATAAATATTGTCAGCGCTCGCTGCGGCAGCACGTATACTAAAATTGGAACGACACAGAGAAGATTAGTATGGCCCCTGTGCAAGGACGACACGCAAATTCGTGAAGCATTCCATAATTTATTTTTAAAAAATAAAAAAGAAAGAGAAAATAAATATTGTCAAATGACTGAATAAATGAACAAACTATTCATGTGTCTTTCTCCCCCACTGAACAACGAGTTGTTCAAGGACAAGAATCCTAATTCATCTCTAAGAAATCTCTTGGCTTTTCAGCACAGTGGAGAGTGCACAGGCTTTCAGAGACCAACAGACTAAGGGCAAATCTCAGTTGAACCACATACGAGCTGTGTGACCTTGAGTAAGTTACTTATCCTTCCTTGCCTTCAGTTTCCCAGTGGTTGAGTGGAGCAATAGTTCCAACCTCACAGGGTTGCTACGAGGGTTGAATGAGAAAATATACATAAATTGCCTAGCACTACCTGGCACATAGTGCTGGTTGAATGAATGGATAGAGTGGTGGTCTAGCAGTGGCTGAAGAGAAGATACAGGAGAAGATACACAAGGAAAAGACAATTCTCCTCTATCTCCAGATAAGGAGGATTTTCCCCTCACAACTCTGGGAGGAGACTAAAGAGCTTCTCTTCCCACTCAGAGAGCCCAAATTCCAATTTAGAATCCACTAACGATGTTGTGTGCTAGTCCCCCTCAGACCTTCCCACCTTCCCCATCCTTTCATTCACTCCCTTATACCATCTGTGAGCAGCTGTCTGCTTTCTTCCCAGACTGGAAGCCCTTGGAGAGCAAGGATCAGGATGGATTCCTACTCCTGGCCCCTCAGTGCCTGGCATTTGGGGAGCAGTTCTCATTAACCACATGTGAAGTTGAAATATAAGGAATAATGAGTCTGACCAATACATTCAGGGCGATTACAGACTCTATTTCAACTCAAAGACATCCAATTAAAAAAAAAAATCTTGTTTCCTAGTAGCAATTTTCTATTTGAGGCCAGTGACTTGGTTTATTGAAAGACCTTACAGTGCTGTTGATCTGAGCCAAAGAAGGTTACAACTAGTAAATAGTGGGCAGACTTTCCTTGGCAGAGACTCAATCTTTTCTTTCTATTATGTCGGTTTCTTTAAACAAAAAGGGATTTAAAAATCTTTTAAAATTGATTCTCTTGTAAACTCTCAAGGAAAGAATGTCTATCTTGTGGCTGGGCAGTGATTGACTCTACGAATAAAGTAGAGATCTCTTAATTGTAAAGATATGAAATATCCAAAACTTTCCTCCTACATATTTCTTGTAATTGGCAATAATTTTCCCCTCCCCCACCTCCTGATTGAGAGACAGCTTACTTCCTATTAGAAGAAAACCAGATCACTAACCTGGGAACCTGAGTCCTGGAAAGAGTTTATTTTACCAGAGCATGCTTCCAGAGGGAGCGGAAAGCAGGAAGCCTGCGTTTTCTCTCTGTTTCAGTCCACCTGGTACCTGGACTTATCACCATGCTTGTGATTGGTCTCAGCTTTTACCCCCTCCCTCTTGGGACACTTTACAGCCTTCGAAATATTTGGGCAGATGTTTCCTGTGGAAAATATTCCACAGGGCTGCCCTCTGTTATATGGGTTTCTGGTAGAAGTATCAAAGGTTTGAGACTGGGCCCCATATGGAGATGTTAGGAGGTATATTGTACTTGTAAGGGATCTGTTGTAACATTAGAAAATTCCTTTCTAGAAATTTCTTTACATTACCAACAATTAAAACCTCTTCTTTTCTTTGGCCAGCAAAGTTTGAAATTTTTCGAACTCTTGGCCCTACCACTTATTAACTGTACAGTTTTGGACAAGTTGCTTAACCTCTCCGGAACTCAATTTCCTGTTCTGAAAAAAGTTCCCACCTCCAAGGGTTGTGATGAGGTAGGGAGAGGAGGTATGTGAAATCCTGGCACATAGTAATTACTCATAAAGTATAATTATTATTCGTGTTATGCCATTGAACCAAAGGCTCAGCTCTGCACAGTTTCTGGGCCAATCATAGCCAACATAAGGCCAGACTGCCTCACCTCTAATAGCAGGTAGGGCCAAGAATTAGACCTGGTTTTTGATAGGCCAGGTGTAAACCCTGGTTCAGTTTGTACAACTGGCCTTCAGCTGAAATTCTCCCACTTAATACACCTGGCCCCATGATTGTCAATCTGCATTAAGTCCTTCTGATCCTAACCCAGGTAGGGAGTGGGGACGGATTCTGCTCCTTATGCCACTGGCTGGCATATGGCTGTGAACATAATGATGACCCAGAACCACAACGTTCCTCCCATCAGACTCTTATCAGTATCACTTGCTGCCTAGACTCTGGCTTCTTGCCACCCAAACCATGTATCCAGAGCATGTCTGAGTTCATCACACTCTTTGAACATTGTGCATTGGCTCAAGAAGTTCTTCAGCCTTCTCCTCACTAGGTCTCTACTTCCTCTCTTTTCCCGTAGCCCAAGGAAAAAAGAAAAGAGAGATTAACATTTATTAGGTGTTAGGTATCTTTATAGGTAATTTCTTACTTAATTTAATCCTAATAACTCCATGAAATATGTATTATCTTTCGTCTTCGTTTTACAGATAAGAAAACTGAAGCTCAGAAAGGCTAAGTAATTTGCCCAGAACCACCTATTGAGCAAGTGTTGGGGAGAGATTTTGAACCCATCTCTGTTCCTGAAGTCTAGGATCGCTCCATAGTAGCCTACATGTTCATTCTAAGGCCCTCAGTCTTGAGGCCCCTATAAACTTTCACAGGGGTTAGGGAATTCCCCTAAGCTTCCATTCTTACTTTCTGCTTTGCACCTCCAAGTCCATTGCTTTCCTGGGGTCCTGCTTGGCTTCACATCTTGTCTCTTCCTTTTTGTCTTGCCCTATTTGCATACAGTAATCTTGTTCCAGTGGCTGCTTTGTGACTGACCAGGAAATAATTTACTCATCCACTGATTCAATCATTAGATTCAGTCAGGGTTGTATTAGTCTGTTAGGGCTGCCATAACAAAATATCACAGACAGCATGGCCTAAACAACAGAAATTTATCTTCTCACCGTTCTGGAGGCTGGAAGTCCAAGATCAAGATGTTGGCAGGTTTGGTTTCTTCTGTGGCCTCTCTCCTTGGTTTGCAGGTGGCCTCCTTCTGAATGCCTCTTCATATGATAATTGCTCTGTTCATGTGCACCCCTGGTGTCTCTTTGTATGTCCAAATTTCCTCTTCTTGTAAGGAACCAGTCAGACTGGATTAAGGCCCACCCTAATGCCTCTTTTTAACTTAATCACTTCTTTAAAGGACCTGTGTTCAAATAGAGTCACATTCCGAGGTATTGGAGATTAGGGCTTCAACGTATGAATTTTGGGTTAGGGGTGGACACAACTCAGACTATAACAGAGTTCTAAGTAGTAGGCAACAGAAGCTGACTCTTGCTGATTTCAACAGAAAATTTTATTAAAAGGGCACTGAGGATTTCACAGAATTATAGGGAAGCCTTGGAAAACAGGCTGGAACAAGAGAGGCAAGACAGTGAGCACTTAGCTTACAACCCAAATCACACCACCAACCCAGTCTGGTGAGGTTGCTGCTATGACCATTGATACTGCCCTCTCTGGATCCTGCATGTTGCCACTGCTTCCAGGAAATTCGGTATGCCACCTGCTGCTCCCATCATGCCATAAAAATGGATTCCACCCAGGCACAGTGGCTTGTGCCTATAGTCCCAGAGACTCCTGAGTCTGAGGCAGCAGGATCGCTTGAGCCTAGGAGTTGGAGTCCACAGTGAGCTATGATTGCACCACCCACTGCACTCCAGCCTGGTGACAAGAGACCCTGTCTCTAAATCCTCCATTCTTTTATTCTTTATTCAAAAAAAAGAATAAAAGAATGGAGGATTCTTAATGGTCACCAGCTTCTGATTTAAAGTTTTGGGTGGATGCATCTGATTGCAGGATATATGATTACCTGCAAGGGAGGCTGGGAAAACAAGCACCTTGTGTTTTCTACTTCTATATTAGGCTTTCTGCCTTTCACAAAGACTCATGAGGAGTCTCCCAACATAGAGCAGAGGTTCAGATGTGGGGCACTCAAAATTACAAGTGTCCCTTACACTCAACAAATAGTTATTGAACTTGTATTATCATGTCTTGAGAATACAAAAGTGACCTGACCAAGACATAGCATCTGCCTTCAAATGTTCCAAGTCTGGTATGGTGGGAGACAGATAAGTAAATGGACAATGTCAAAGCCCTATGATAATGGCCATGATAGAGGAAAGCAGAGGGGCTGTGGGATTACAGAGAAGAGGGACTGAATGTCATGGAGGATCAGGAGACATCAGGGAAGGTATTCTGCAAAGATGACATCTGAGACCTGAAGGAAAAAGGAGTGTTGGTCAACTAAGAATTACACCATCCCTCTTCCTGTCCCAGGTGCCTATTCTCAAAGCCTCCAATATGAAGCACTTTGCTTGGTACCTGGCATCCAATCCAGAGTTGTACACATCATTGTCCAGGTACCCCAGCCTTTTGATATGAGGATAGAGACTAGACACAGGTTTCCACAATACAGAGACATACTCCCATATGCACTGAATATATTCCTTCTTTCATTAATATTTTCAGTCACTTTAGGAAGTTTCTAGAACTACCCAGCCCTGTGCTAGGCAGGGTTAGGACATAGGGGAAAAAAAAAAAGCAAAGCCATGGCTTATGCTCTCTTAAAGAGTTTACAATTTGAGCCAGATGTGGTGGCACATGCCTATAGTCCCAGCTACTTGGGGAGAATCCCTTGAGGCCAGGAGTTCAAGGCTTTAGTGCAGTATGATCATGCCTGTGAATAGCTACTGTACTCTAGCCTGGGCAACACAGCAAGACCTCGTCTCTTAAAAAAAAAAAAGAGAGTTTACAATCGGGCTGTTTTTCCTTCTTATAGATAACTTACTTTTTCTGTTTGAAGAAATGTCTTTATCTTTGAAGTTCAATAATAACCAAGATTAATCTGTCTTTTGATAATATTGCTGGAGAATTTATTATTTACCTGTAATTTGCTGAGTAATCCCAGGAAAAGCCTTGTCACTCTCTGGGCCTCATTTTTCTCAACTGTACAATGAAGGGAATAATGACTTCTTTCAGTTTTGTCAATCTCATACTTCCCTGATTGGATTTATGAATGAGCAAGTGGGTAGTTTTAATTTTACATGGGCTATTAGCAAAAAGATGTGTAAAAACTGTGTTTGAAGAACTGCTTATGGAGGCTATAGCAGGACTTCAAGTTCTCAAGAGAGGCTGGACTACAATAACTACCTTCAACGTAAGATTCTTTTCCATCCCAGAAGTGAATCTATGATAATGATGCCTTGGTATGTTTCTGTGATTGGGGGCCCAGTTTACTAAAGTCTGATGTTTTACAGAAGTTTGGAGTAGGAATGTATCATTGAGCCCTTCTAAACCAATGCTATCATCATACACATTGGTGACTGGATGGTCAGAGAAGGGGTATAACTTGTTCAAGGTCACACAGTGAGTTAGTGGCACAGCAAGGACTGGAATTCAGACTTTCTAATTCCCAATCTGTACTTTTCCCTCAGCAGTATAGTATGATAATGAGACTAAAAACATAGATCCAGATCTGGGGTAAGCCTGTTAGCTTGACACTGCCTTGCCACTATCAGCTGATGCCAGTGGGTCATCTGTCTTTTCAGTGGGAACCTCTGGACACT
The DNA here is from genome assembly GCA_023783475.1 of Daubentonia madagascariensis. Taxonomy (NCBI): domain Eukaryota; kingdom Metazoa; phylum Chordata; class Mammalia; order Primates; family Daubentoniidae; genus Daubentonia; species Daubentonia madagascariensis. The sequence goes on from JAKFHU010001129.1 coordinate 6,423,468, forward strand.
TCAAGTGGGGGTGGGGGAGAAGAATAAAAGTGTACAGATACCCTCCTCTTTCATTAATTCTGTTTTGATGCAGTTACACAACATGCAAGTATCATTCACAAAGAACTGTAACTAGAGGAATAGGGTGGTTGGCCATTCAACAAAACTCTCCTACTGTGTTCTTCAAAAGAGAGGGTCACCATATGAATGTGACAGTTATAATGTCCCTAAAGTGAGAGCTGGGCAACCAACTTTCCTTTTTCCTTAGAAAACTGCCTACTACCTACAAATAACTGTGAGTGACTAACAATAATCTTTACAATTGGCAGCTCTATGGCTCTTAGAAATAATACAGAGGATGAATCATACGAAAGACTACTATTAAGATAATTGTCAAAATGAACAATTAGAATTATATATATCAACATGGTTAAATTTAGAAAGCAAATGTCAAACAAAAAAAATCAGGTTGCGGAAAAATATTTATAGTATGAAACCATATATATAAAGTTAGAAAGCATGCAAAGTGTCAGTGTCAACTCATGTTTTAAAAATATATATGCACAAATAGATATAGAAATAAATATAGATTTGTATGTATGTATGGCTTAGTACACATACAACTATTTCCTAGCTCTGTCCGCTGAGGACCTGGAAGCAGTGATAACCCAGTAGCAATGATCACATCTAGTACCCAGGTCTTGGTTTCTAAATACCAGTCTTCAATAAAAAGAATCAGGGCTCCTTGGAGAAGTGATTGATTCCAGGCATGAGGCAAGGAAAATACAAGATGAGCCTGAAGCATCTTGTGCCAGGATGGGCACATGCCAAAAAGATATAGAAGCCGGGGGCTGGGTGCGGTGGCTCATGCCTGTAATCCTAGCACTCTCGGAGGCCCAGGCAGGAAGATTGCTTGAGATCCAGAGTTCAAGACCAGCCTGAGCAAAAGCAAGACCCTGTCTCTACAAAAAATAGGAAAATTAGCTGGGCATGGTGGTGTGTGCCTATAATCCCAGCTACTTGGGAGGCTGAGGCAGGAGGATCACTTGAGCCCAGGAGTTGGAGGTCGCAGTGAGCTATGATGATGCCACTGCACTCTAGCCGGGGTGACAGAGTGAGACTCTGTCTTTAAAAAAAAAAAAAAGCAAAAAGATACAGAAGCCAGTCCAAAAGAGCTCCTAATGACCAAAGCTGCAATAATTTGAGCAACAAAATAAAGAATCATAGAATTAGGTTATAACCCAAAGAATGAAATAAATAACACTGAGTCCTTACTGATATAAATAAATGATTGAATAAATAAACAGGGGAGAAGGAACAACTTTTCCTTACAAAAGAATTTCAATTAATAAAAATAGAAGGGGGCTGGGAGTGGTGGCTCATGCCTGTAATCCCAGCACTTTGGGAGGCCAAGGCAGGAGGATCGCTTGAGGCCAAGAGTTTGAGACCAGCCTGAGCAAGAGCAGGATCCTGTCTCTATGAAAAAATAGAAAAATTAGCTGGGCATGGTGGCATGTGCCTGTAGTCCCAGCTACTCAGGAGGCTGAGGCAGGAGGATTGCTTGAACCCAGGAGTTCAAAGCTGCAGTGAGCTGTGATCATGTCACTACACTGTAGCCTGGGTGACGGAGCGAAACCCTGTCTCTTAAAAAAAAAAAAGTAGGAATTAGGGAATTAGAAAATTATCACCATTAGAACACAATAGTATTAATTGCAGCAGGCAAGATCCACCAATGAATGCTAAAACTAGTGGATGAAAGTTCTGAAAGTTTAAAGAAAAATAGGATATTTGCATAGCTTCAAATTATATCTCCTCCAATATTATTTTTGCCAAAAGAAAAATAATAAATTTACTGTGGAGAAAACTGGAAGCCCCATATTAACCAAGTGATCAAGGTTGATATCACAACTAGTAAACATATAGAATAGCATACTCCCTGAAATGATACACTGAAAAGGGTACATAGCTTCTGTGATATTTTCCACCCAAATCCATAGTCTCAATCTAGTCACGAGAAAACATCAGACAAATCCAAATTGAGGAACATTCTACAAAATACCTAACCAGTACTGTTCGAAAGTGTCAAGGCAGAGCATGGTGGCTTACGCCTATAATCCCAGGACTTTGGGAGGCCAAGGTGGGAGGATCACTTGAGGCCAGGAGTTAGACCAGCCTGGGCAACATAGCAAGACTCTGTCTTTACAAAAAAATTTTTTAAAAATTAGGTGGGCGTGGTGGTGCATGCCTGTAGTCCTACCTACTTGGGAAGCTAAGGCAAGGTTACAGTGAGCTATGATTGCGCCATTGCACTCTAGCCCTGTCTAAAAAAAAAAAGAGTAAGATCATGATAGAAGAGTAAAGACTGAGGAACTGTCACGGATTGGAGGAGACTAAGGAGACTGACAACAAAATGCAATGTGTGATCCTAGGTCGGATCCAAGAGTAGAAAAAGGACAGTGGCAAAACTGGTGAGATCTGAACAGACTTTAGTTTAATTAATAATATTGTGTTAATGTTAATTTCTAAGTTTTGATAATTATACCATGATTGTGCAATATATTAGCATTTAAAAAACTGGGTAAAGGGCCAGGCATGGTGTCTCACGCTGTAATCCCCAGCATTTTGGGAGGCTGAGGCAAGAGGACCACTTGAACCCAGGAGTTTGAGGCTGCAGTGACCTATGTGCCACTGCAGTTCAGCCTGGGTGACAGAGCGAGACCCTGTCTTTAAAAAAAAAATTGGGTAAAGGGTATATAGGTATATGTTTTTGTAACTCTTCTAAAAATTTAAAATTATTTCAAATTAAAGAATTAAAATGCAAAAAGAATACTCTACATTGTTCAGGGCTAGAAATATGTACTGGAAGTCTACAAACATACATAGGAGGGAAAAACACCAAATCCAGGATAATAGATATCTCTGGATGCTGGGGAAGAGAGGATTAGAAACCTGGGGAGGAGTACAGAGGGGGTCCCATTTTATTGGTAAGGTTTTGTTTCTTAAGGTGGGTGGTGGGAATACATTATTCATTATATAGTTTTCTATAATTTTTTGTATGTCTGAAATATTTCATTAAAAAATGGAATATATAGTTCAATGCCAAAATGAACATTTGTGATAAGGCCTTACCCTATTCCCTTGCATAGATTTCTCATTGAACAACTATCAAAACTTGAGCCACCCTCCCCTTGCTCCCACCTTGGACTTAAGGCTAGAAAGGTGAGTTGGTAGGCAGATTGTGAAGGGCCTTGAATGCGTGCACTTTCCTCTGAGAATAATAGAAGCTGTTAAGAGGATTTCAGGAGAGGAGGGAAGTGGTCAGATTTGTGTTTTGAGATCACTCTGGCTACTATATAGAATGGATTGAATGAGGGTTGAGAATAGAAACAAGGAGATAAACTGAGAAGTTGCTGCAAGAGTCCAGAAGAGAGTATATGAGGTCTAAATTAGGGCAGTGGTGGTGGGTACAGAGGGAAAGGGAACGATACACGACCTAAGAAGAAATAAAGCAACAAGACTTGGGGAGTGATTGGATGTGTGGTGAGAAGGAAGACCCAAGGATAATGACTCCTCTGAACTTCTTCATGAGAGAGTAAATACCCTTTGTCTCCTCAATAGACTGGGAGCTCCTTGAGGGTAGGAACTGTCCTTTTTTTGGCTCCTCCATACCCAGCCTCTTGCCTTGTGCCCAAGCTCACTGGAAAGGTAGGTTGGTAAGATCTGAAGAGGTACTGAGTAAGATAATCTGGAACCAGAAGCAGTAATATTCTGATGCCGCAGGCAAGGCTGTGGAGGAAAGGTTAATCCTGGTGCTGGCTGATTAGGACAAACCTTTGAAGAACCAGGAAGGAAGAGATGGGTTGAAAGCTGACATAAGAAAAGTAAGCTCAGGAGGAGATTTTGATAGCAAGGAGAGGATCACCAGCAATGGTTTAAGAGCAGAGAGAAGAAGGTAGTGTGAGCTGAGGCCCACCTAAATCTTCTTAGATAAGGCATTGTTGCTTCAACAGTTTGCTCAGCAAGGCAACAACCCTGATTCTTAATGGTGCGTAGGAAATGCTTCTAATACTAAATCACTAAATGGTGATTCTCTGGCTTGATTCAATTAGTTCCAATCTATTAATATCATGATACCATACAGAGACTCCTGAAAGCTAGGCCACTTCAATCATACTTACAAACAAATAATAGCACTTTACTCATTTATTTAATAACTTATTCAAAATCACTTTTATTGAGCATCTGTTATCTTACATGCTCTATTCCAGGTGCTGAATTATGAAACTTATGACCTAATGAAGAGAGAATGTTCAAGTAGTTACAAATGTGATAAATGACAAAAAAGAGACATATAGGGTATAATAGGACCACATAATAGGAAGGTCTAAACCTGTCTTCAGACCAGGGAAGGCTTCCTTCAGAAGCAGCGTTTAAGCTGAAATCTGAAGAGCAAGTAGGAGTTAGTTAGACGAAGAGCTGGGGAAATGAGTAGGAAGAGACAGTGGGCATGGCATTGGCATATGTGAAGGCCCAGAGGCTTTAAGGAGACAAATTTTGTCCAGAGAACTGAAAGGTGTGTAATATTGGTGGAAGCACAGAGTATGGGACATGAGACAAAGCTGAGAGATTGCTGGAGGCCAGTCCATTTAGGACTTTATAGGACTTTATGGTCATGCTGGACCATATTCACAGATCCTTTCTCTGGGCCTGGCTTTGTTCTGGGTACAGGAGATACATAGAATTGAATCAGACCTTAAAACTCTTTAATCCAAAGCCTTAAATAGCTCACAATCAGGTGGGATAGAGACACTTTGACAATGGTAGTGCAGCATGATAAATATGATGGTAGAGGTAAGAAGAGATTTTCATGGGAATTCACAGGAGGGATACTTAAGAAACAAAATTGTTTCATCATATTGCCTTTTAAGTTATTTCATATTGCTTCCAAATTCTTATTAGATCAGTCAATTGTAAGACTAAGTTTAGATTAATGTTATTTTTAGACATAGAAAAATGATTTAGCTGTTTAGGCTACAAAGCAATTTCTATTATAGTTCTTACTTTTGACCTTTGTACTACATCTTTCTTTTCTTTTCCTTTTCAATTCTCACTCATCCTTCAAGACTCTGCTGAACTGTCCCCACCCCACTTTATCTCAGATAGAGCTAGAAATCTTCCCTTTTGTGGCCCTGAAGGACCCCGGCATATCCCTATTATAGCATTTATCACAATATACCATATGTGTTTATTTTCCTGTATCCCCACTGGACTTTTTTTTCCACTAGACTTCTTAATCATAGAGATTTTGTTTTGGTCATGTTTCAGTCAGTCATTCAACAAATATTTATCAAGCACCTACTATTAATATATGCCAGGCATCAGGCTAGGTGCTGCAGATTCAATGATAACCTGGATAGACTCAGTCCTTGCTCTCACAGAGTTTATAGTCTAGTGCAGAAGGCAGCTGAGTAAATGGGCAAGAAGAGTAAGTATGACAAATGCTAGCATGAGGAAAGTGAAGTGCCATGGGGAGCCCAGAGCAGGCATACCTAACTTTCTTTAGGGGGATAATGGAAGTCTTTCAGAAGGAAGTATAATAATTTAAGCTGAGAACTGAAGGAAAAGCACAAGTTAGCCAGGCAATGTGGCAGTCATTGGTCCAGAGCTGAGAGAGAGCACAAAGCATTCAAGAAACTGAAAGAAATTCACAGACTAGTAGAGTTTGGGGACAGGCAGTGGAGATTGGGTGGGGTGGGGGGAGTAATTACAGATAAGGGCATAGTATGATGATATATACACATAAAGCCCTATGTAAATGTTTGTTAAATGAATGAATGAGCCATTCCAAAACCTGAGGAAGTGAGACCTCTGGGAAAGCCAAATTTGTTTGTGACTGTTTGTTCCCTTGTTCACTGGGAAGCACTGCAGTGTGTTGGTTAAAAGCCTGGACTCTGACACCAACTGCTGAGGTTTAAATGCTAGCTTTGATAATTAGTAGCTGAGTGACCTTAGACAAATCACATAACTTCTCTGTGTGTCATTTTCCTCATCTGTAAGATAGAAATGATAATAATTCACAGGACTGTTGTGAAGATTAAACGAGTTAATAATATCTGTAAAGCACTTGGAACAGTGCCTAGAGCTAAGCACTGTGTAAATGTTTGCTATTATTATTCCTCCTTTTACCAACACATTTACTGGGGGCCAAGTACTGCGCTAGAGGCTGTGAAAATAAGATATGGCTTCAGCCATAGAGGAGGACCATAAAGTCTGGTGAAGGAGAAGATTCATAAATAAGCAATTACAACACAATGTGATCAAGTGAGGTGATAGTGGTACATGCTGCAGAATCGAACAAGAGGGAGTGACTCATTCTCTCCAGAGAAGCCAAGGGAGGCTTCAGAGGGAAGAATGCATTTAAGTCGGGTGACGCAGAATGAACAGTCTGGCAGCAGAGAAAAGCAGTAGGGTTTATCAGGCTCAGGAAGCACCGTGTTGCAAAGGCTTAGTAAGATGCAAGGAAATGGCAAGGAGCTCTTGAGCACCCATTACATCCCAGGGTCTGTGCTAGGCACTTTTTATGAGTTATTTCTTTGACTTTCCACAAGAACTTAGGAGGTGGGAATTGTCATCCAAATTTTAGAGATAAGAAGATGATCAGAAAGATTGAGAGACTTGCTCAACATTATAGGAAGCAGTGGGTCTAAATTTGAATCCAAATCTATAAGAATCCAAGGTTTGTGTTCTTTGCTTTCTACTTGAGGAAAGGACGGGGCCAGACTGAGAATGATCTTGTATATTTTTAGTATAGCTAAAAGTTTAATATTTTTATTTAAAATTTTAAGGCCAGGCCTGGTGGCTTACGCCTGTAATCCCAGCATTTAGTGAGGGTGAGGTGGGAAGATCGCTTGAGGCCAGGAGTTCAAGACCAGCCTGGGCAACACTGTCTCTACAAAAAATTAAAAAATTAGCCAGGAATGGTGGCGCACATCTGTAGTCCCAGCTACTCAGGAGGCTGAGCCAGGAGGATCACTTGAGCCTGGGAGTTGGAGGTTGCAGTGAGGTGTGATCGCACCACTGTACTCCAGCCTTGGTGACAGAGCGAGACCCTGTCTCAAAAAAAAAGAACAGATTTAGTAATATTGAATGGCAATCTTGTTAAATAGGCACTTGATATTTCTCAGTCTTCTTATATGGAAGAAATTGACCGTAAATTAAACTTTTAAAGATATCTCAAGGTTATTATCATGACCATTATTTCTTGTTCTCTGATGTTCTGTGTTAATATCCTGAATTATATTATTAATTATAAATAGGGGATTGCTCTCTTATACCCATAGTTCCCAAACTGTGTTTTTAGGAGCCCTAGGGTACTATAGCTAACTTACAGGGTGCTAGAGGATATTTTAAAATTTGAGAGAAATACAGCAATATTCAATATCTCTCTGATACCGCACAAGCTTGGGTTCAAGTTTTCAACATTAGATCTGGCTATATGCCTCTGGATGATGTTATGTCTTTGTGAAGCTGGGTTTTCAGAGGTTGCTGTAATAAAAAGCAAGTACCAAGTGAAAATCAATGTGGAACAAGAAATGAGTATAGCAGTATACAATCTGATTCCAAGGCCTGAGAAGTGAATTGCTCAACAGGCATAATATATATCCCATTAGTAAGCAGTTGTGAATATTTAAGAATAAAAGATTATATATATTTTTATTTCAAATAGCTAGTAAATTATTAGGATGTGAATACTGATTAAGTTGTTTGGACTTAACTACTTAATAAATGGAATTTTTTTTGTTTGGTTTTGTAGCATGGCGGGCAACTATGAAAAAAATTACTGAGACCGTAAAGGTACCTTTGAACTGAGAAAGTTTGGGAACCTCTGCCTTACACAGATGGATCCTAGATTGCTCTGCTTTCATAACTTTTTTGGTTTGTTTTTGTCTTTGCTATATCTCACCACTACTGTTACCAATGTGCCCACTCCACTTAATACTCATATAGTACTTACAATTGCAGGCACTTTATATATATATTAACTCATTTAATCCTTATGACAACTGTGCAAAATAGCTACTATTATTATTCCCATTTCACAGATGAAGAAATTGAGGCAAAAAGTTTAACTATCTCATTCAAAGTCACACAGCTAGGAAGCAGCAGCACCAGGATTCAAATGTGCAGTTTGACTCCAGAATCTGTGCTCTTACCCACTCTGCCCCCAACCCCCACCCACTAGTTAGTTTTGATCTGCTATAGGCAAGGAAACTAAATATCCAAGCTTGTTGGAACTACACGTAAAGTAAAAGTTAAAAGTCACTTCTGGGAGAAAAGTGCATGAGCTCTACAGCATGTGCAGTTTGCATAAGACTGAGCATAAAATACTTAAAAATCACTCCTTCCCCTCCCTGACTCTTCCAGCTGTTGTAGTTAGCAAAGGTCGGGGTGGGAGTGGGGTGGATATTTCTTGGATTACACAGAATGTCTCAGGCCATCCATGTTTCTCTGGGGGTCCATTTTAAACTTGGATCCTCCAACCAGGAAGTTGCTCTTCTCTGGAAACAAAAAATGTTTAAAATACTCCCTTCACTGTAGGGGAGCACAAAAGTGGGCAGAAAATGCAACACAGATACGTGACAAAAAGAGTTAGGGTTATCTAGAGCTAGGCAGGGCCATATTAAATATACAAGGAGAAACGCCATTTCAGGGGCAATCAGGAATATGAAGGGGGAGTTTTGCAGACTTATCGGAGAAAACAAAGTTCCCCAGAAATATGATTAAGACTGTACTTAAAGTGAACCTTGAGCAAATGCATCAATGGTGATTTAGATAAACAGCCTGGATAGAAGAGAATTAGTAGAATTTGGAAAGCACAGGAAGGAAAGTCCAAATCAGATCACATTGGTTAAGAGCTTTCTCGAACTTTTTAAGGAGGAGGAACTGAAAGTTTAAAACAGAACCTACTAAGTCACCTTTTGGAGATATTCATACAGATTTATGCATAAGTCCATGGGTAGTAAACTGTATACTTTCATTTCAGACTTGGGTTCAGTCTTTCTCAGTGAAAGATTTTTGTGAGCTTCATAAAGTCTCCAGTAAAGAATCCTTCTATGTATGATTTATAGATAGCAATCTGAATGGCTAGACCCTACCTGATGTGCAGTCAAAATTCTGATAGCCAGAGTGGGCAAAATGAGGGGAAAATCTTTTTCAGTCTGACTGTAATATACAGAACACAAACTTCCTGACAACTCTGAGGATGTTCAGAGTTCTTCTTGCTTATGAAACTGCTTGAGAGCTGGATTCTGGATAGGTGGAATTTATAGCAACATTATGTCCTGGATTTTCTAGGACAGCCCAGATTTCAAACATCCTATCTTATTGTAATTATAAGTATGCTTAAACTTGTGCTCTCATGTATCCTGATTTGGATAGAGAGGAAAATGTGGGCATAATATAAGCGATCCTTTCTTGGAGTATATGATAAGGATAAATACCAGAGGAAGTCATGGTTGGGTCTAGAAGGATAGTAGTGCTCTACTAACAGTATTCCTTGGTAACACGGTATAAAAATGCTGTCTTTGATGTGAAAGAGGCAGGAAGAAACTTCTACAAAATCAAGGATGGTGTGTGTGCCATTTGAAGAGAATAGAAAAGTCCAAAGGGGGAGAAGTTTGGGGACAAAAAAGGGAGAAGCTGCTCCTAGAGAAGGTCAGCTCTGTCCCTTTGGAGAGGGAAAGAGACTGAAAGTTTGAGAAAATCAGAAGGAAGCGGGCAGGGGTTGAAAGAAGAAAGTTATGCAAAGACTCGGAGAATAGAGAGAGGAAAAGAGAGAAAGGGATTAGCAGAGAGGGAAAGGGAGAATGTTATCCAAAGTGAAGCTTAGAAAGAAATTTAGAAGACTCAGGAGGGCACCCTTAGGAAGAGGAGAGACACAGTTGTGGGAGAGGAGGAAGAGAAGGGAGGCTAGGGAGATCAGGAAGAGCAGAGAGCATGAGAATGGAGTGGGAGGAGCTAGAGCAAGAGAGACGGGGAGAAGCTTGCAGTTTCTCCTGAGATTGTGGATGTCTGGAGGGCCCCAGAGGAATGCTGAGAGAGATCTAAGTCTGGGATCTCTGGAACTGGACCAAAGACTCTCCAAACGAGAAAAATTCAGAGCATCGTATGCTAGAACTTGTGATCCCTTTGGGGATCCTGGCTTAGACAGTTTCCCTCCAAAGTTGTAAGTGGTCTTAGATCATATTCTCTGGGGAACTTTGGAGGCCAAGCAAGACGTTTTGTTGATGTTACATAACCTTAAGGAAATCTCTCTCTAAAATATTGTTGGCTTGCAAGGCAAGGGTACTTAGCTGACTAAAAGGTGTATTTTTGGGGACATCAAAGGAATTGTGTCAATCTCCCACTTTCCAAAATCTGGGATTTTATGCTACCAGCTAGCATTTATTTTTCAAAGGAAAATACATTTGTAGATGCTATAGCCTTTGCCCAGAGATTATGAAGCTTATCATTTTTAAAGCTTGAGAATATTTAGTTGGTTTTCTCTCCCACGTAATAGTGTAAGTGGAATTTAGTACAGACCTTTTAAAAAGCAATTTGGCAGTACATATCAGGAACCTTTTAAATTTTCACACTACTTGATATAGAAATCCCACATCTGAGAATTTCTCTGAGGAAATAACCTTATAGTGCTTTATGCATTTATGCAAAAAGCATTATTTATAATAGCAAAAAATTAGAAGTAACTTAAATGCCCAACAATAAGGGACTGGTTAAGCAAATTCTGGCACCTTCTCTTAATGTAATATTTTGCAGATGCTAAAACTGTATTTACAAAGAATTCTTAGTGATGTGGAGAAATACTTACGATAAAACATTAAGTAAAAAATTACAAACGAAGTATGATCTCAACTATGTCAAAGGCATTTAAAAAAAGACTGGAAGGAAATATACCAAAAAGTTGTTGTTATTGTTATTTTTTTCTTCATGTTTTCCTATATTTTCCAGATTTTCTGTAAAGGGCATTTAATACATTTATAAGCAGAAAAAATGTTTAGTTTAAAAAGTTTAAAAAATCAGGAACTAAATGTTTACAAACATAAAAGTCATTTAGTTAAAAATAATTTTACAAAAGATTTAGAAGTTGTAAAAAAAATCAGGCTAAAGAAAAAAACCCAAAATATTTGTTAAAAGGAATAAAATAAAATTTAACCTCTGAAAAAACAGGTAGTTATGAAGGCTATATAACAACATGAAAATACTTTTGATTTGAGGTTAAATGAAAAGAGGCCAAAATAATTACAATTACAACTATCCACTTTAGCTCCTTTAAGCAACCACACTCAGCCTTACAACCTGCAGTAGGCACCCAGTAAAAGGAATTCCCCTATACATATTGCTGTTCCTGCAGTGGCTAGTTCTATGTCTTAGTCTGTTTGGCTGCTATAAGAAAATAACTTAGACTGGGTAATTTATAAACAACAGAAACTTATTTGCTCACAGTTCTGGAGGCTGCGGAGTCCAAGATCACGGTGCCAGCAGATTTGGTGTCTGGAGAGGGCTTACTTTCTGCTTCAAAGATGGCACCTTCTTGCTGCATCCTCACCTGGGTAAAGAGGCAAGGCAGCTCCCTTCAATCTCTTTTGTAAGGGCACCAATACCATTCATGAGGAAGAAGCTCTCATGACTTAATTATTCCCCAAAAGGCCCTACCTCTTAATACTATCACACTGGGTATTAGGTTCCAACATATGAATTTTGCAGGGACACCAACCTTCAGACCATAGCACTCTTGAACCTCTCCACCCTTTGCACTCTTGCCCTTTGCTTCCTCATTGTTGACACATATTTCTGACCTGGTTTTCATTTAGATTCTGCCTTGCTCCTGCCAATATATGCTCGGTGACTACTTTCGGTTATGTCTCTCCGGATCTGAGCCAGTCCATTGTACTCTCCTATAGGTATAGTCCAGCTGTCTCATCTTAAAGAACTAACTGTTAAAAAAAAAAAAAAAGACTGGTAGGAAATCCAGTATACCAAATATTACCGTGGTGGGATTATGGGTAGTTTCTGTCATTTTCCTATAGATTCAAAATTTTGCAATGTGGTTATATTAAGTGTATAATAACAAATATTTAAAGTTTGAATTGAATTCACTCACCAAGAGCTTTCATAGGTAACTATTGAATTCTCCTTCTTTTCATGATTTCCAAGGATGAATATAAAATTGATATCCCCCTAGCCAAGAAGATACAGGGTCTGAGATCCCATCTGAGTCAGAGAATCTGTTCTCCATCTTCCTCCCTCCAAATCACACCCTGTACTGCCACCAGAGTTTACTTTCCAAAACAGAAATGAGTATATATTTCTCCTGCTTCAAAACTCTGGATGCTCCCCAATGCCTGCAGGATCAAGTCCAAACTCTTTAATATGGCTCCCAAGACCCTTCCCAATCTATTGTTACTCCATCTCTCCAACTTTATCTCCCAGTAATCTGCTAACTTCTTTTTTCTTCCTCACTCTATGTTACACCAGACCACTTGCCATTCCTTAAACACATATTAACTTCTTTCATGTTTTTATTGATGTACAACATTCGTATAGTAAGGCACACAAATCTTAAGTATAGAACTCAATGGATGGTCACACATGCACACACATGTGTCACCATTACTCAGATCAAGAGGTAGTAAATTTCCAGCCCTCTAGAAGGCTCTACCATACCCTTTCCCAGTCCACAGCTACACCTCCACACAGAGATGACCACTATTCTGACTTCCATCAACAAAGATTAGTTTATCCTGTTCGTGAATTTCAAAAAATGGGAAAATGCTGTTATGGATTCTTTAAAACACAGTACATTTTTATGTTTCATCTACCTGAGAATAGGAATGTTAAATATCTGTCATGAGCCAATGCTCTCCCATTCCACATTCTTGGCAGACATTACTAATTCACTATTCTTTCTTGTGCCTAGGTTGGGCTTTAGGTTCTTTTTCTAAACCGCACATCAGCAGCCACTGCTAGTTGTTGAGAGCTGGCACTAGTGAAATCTCCCTGAACAAGAATGCCCTCTTCTACATGACAGCCTTCATCTCTACCACCCACAACACATTTAATTTAATGTCATTTAAGTCTTTTTTTCCCCAAAGGTGATTTCTTCTATTTATTTTTTAATTTTAATTTCAGAATTTTAGGGGGGTACATACGTTTTGGTTATATAATTTGCTTTTGTACAGTTTGAATCAGCCAGTTAGTATGCATTGTACCACTGGGTGTGAATTTACCCATCCCCTCCCCTCTACCTACCTACTTGATTTCCCTTGAATTTTACTTCCATATGTGCACGTAAGTGTTGATCGATGTCATTTAAGTCTTATTGATTCTATCAATGTAGTATCTCCATAATATGCCCATTTCTGCAATTCCTACTGCTTCTGCTTATTTCAAGCTTTTATAATTTCTTTTTTTTTTTTTCCTTTTTTTTTTTTTTTTTTTTGAGACAGACTCTTGCTCTGTCACCCCAGGTAGAGTGCAGTGGTGTCATCATAGCTCACTGCAACCTCAAACTCCTGGGCTCAAGCTACCCTCCTGCCTCAGCCTCCCCAGTATCTGGGACTATAGGCATGTGCCACCACACCTGGCTAATTTTTTTCTATTTTTAGTAGAAACGGTCTTGCTCTTGTTCAGGCTGGTCTTGAACTCCTGACCTCAAGTGATTCTCGTGCCTCGACCTCCCAGAGTGCTAGGATTACAGGTGTGAGCCATGGAGCCCAGCCAAGGTTTTATAATTTCTCACCTGATTTTTGACAACAATCCTCTTACTGTTTTCCCTGCTTTCAGTTTTGGCTCCTTTATTCTTTTCCACACACTGCAGATTAATCTTTTTAAATATCCAAATATAACCGCATCATTCTCCTGCGTGAAACACTTTAAGGTACCTTTCAAGTTAAGCTAAAGTGCTTAGCATGGTAATACAGGCCTCATGATCTTGCCTTGCTCATCTCTCCAGTACTATCTCCTATACCTTGCACTCCAGTATGCCAGCTACTTGCAGGTTCCTGAAACATGCCCTGACCCTTTTCTCTTTTGTATCTTGCATGCTCTTCCTCTCCTCTACCTGGCTAAGTCCACTCACCCTTCAAGATTCAAATGTCTTTTATTACCCAAACTTTTGTTGATCATTCCTTCCCTAACAAATTTATTCTCTCCCAGGCAAAATTAAATTATTCCTTGTTTGTGTCCTCTTCATACTTTGTACACATATCCTTGTTATGGTGATTATCATGTTGTAATATTGTCTGTTTACATTTCTGAGAGCTCCTTGAGGGGAGAGAACTTTGTAGCTCCAGAACTCATCAGACTGACTGCATGACGTTTTCCCCTAATTTTTAAATTGTGGTAAAAATACACATCTCACACACACACACACACACACACATGCACAATACACATAACATGAAATTACTATTTTAATTTTATTATTATTATTTTTTTTATTTTTAGAGACAGGATCTCATTCTGTCACCCAGGCTGGAGTGTAGTGGCATGATCATAGCTCACTGCAACCTCAAACTCCTGGGCTCAAGGGATCCTCCTGCCTCAGCCTCCCAAGTGGCTGCGACTACAGGTGTGTGCCACCATGCCTGGCTAATATTTTATAGAGATGGGGTCTTGCTATGTTGCTCAGGCTGGTCTCAAACTCCTGGCCTCAAGTGATCCTCTTACCTCAGCCTCCCAAAGCTGGTATTACAGGAGTGAGACACCATGCCTGGCCTATCTTAACCACTTTAAAGTGTACAGTTCAGTGGTTTTAAGTGCATTCATATTGCTGTGCAATCGTCAACACCATCCATCTCTAGCACTTTTTTCATCTTACAAAATGGAAACTCAGCTGGGTGCAGTGGCTGCACTTCAGCCTGAGCGACAGAGCGAGACTCTGTCTCAAAAAAACCCAAAAACCAAAAAACCAAAACAAAACTGAAACTCTATACCCATTAAATGATAACTCCTCAGTACCCTCATCTCCCCAGCCCTTGGAAACCACCGTCCTTCTTTCTGTCTCTATGATTTTGACTACTCTACCTCAAATAAGTGGAATCATACGGTATTTGTCTTTCTATGATCGGCTTATTTCACTTGGCATAATATTGTCCATGTTGTAGCATATTACCAAATTTCCCTCCTTTTTAAGGCTAACATTCCATTGTATGGATATACCATATTTTGCTTATCCATTCATACACCACTGGACTCCTGGGTTGTTTCTACATTTTAGCTGTCGTGAATAATGCTTCTATGAACAGGGGTACACACATATCTCTTTGAGACCCTGCTTTAAATTTTGGGGGTATATACCCAGAAGTGAAATTGCTAGATCATATGATAATTTTATTTTTAATTTTTTGAGGAACCACTATACTGCTTTCCACAGTGGCTGTATCATTTTACATTCCCACCAACAGTGTACAAGGGTTCCAATTTCTTCACATTCACATCAACTCTTGCTGTTTTCTGTTTTTTTTCTTTCATAGTAGCCATCCTAATGGGTGTCAGGTAGTATCTCATCGTAGTTTTGATTTGCATTTCCCCAGTGATTAATGATGTTCATTATCTTTTCACGTACCTATTGGCCATTTGCACATCTTCTCTGGAGAAATTTCTATTCAAGTCATTTGCCCATTTTTTAATTGGGATTTTTTTGTTGTTGTTGTTAAGTTTTAGGAGTCGTCTGTATGTTCTGGTTATCAATCCCTTATCAGACATGTGATCTGCAAATATTTTTCTCCTATTCTGTGGGTTGCCTTTTTACTCTGTTGACAGTGGGTTGTTTTTTTTTAAGAAACATGATCTCGCTATGCTGCCCAGGCTGGACTCAAACTCCTAGGCTCAAGCAATCCTCCCACCTCAGCCTCCTGAGTAGCTGGGACTACCGGTGCACACTACCCAGCCTAGCCCTGATAATGTCTTTAGATGCACAAAAGTTTTACATTTTCATACAATCCAATTTGACTATTTTTTCTTTTGTTGCCTGTGCCTTTGGTGTCATAGCCAAGAAATCATTGCCAAATTCAGTGTTGTGAACCTCTTAATCCTATGTTTTATTTTAACAGTTTTATAGTTTTAGTTCTTACCTTTAGGTCATGAATCCATTTTGAGTTAATTTTTGTGTATTGTCTAAGGTCAGGGCCCAATTTCATTCTTTTGCATATGGGTATCCAGTTTTCCCAGAACCACTTATTAAAAAGACTGGCTCTTCCCCCATTGAATGGTTCTGGCATCCTTGTTGAAAATCATTTGATCATATATGTGAGGGTTTATTTCTGGACAGAGTGCATGATGTTTTATAGGATACAAAGATGATCGATTCAGAGTGCAGATTGTCCCAACACATTAGGATTGGTCATAGGGAGATCTCATTTTATTTTAGAGAAAAAAAAGAGAGAAGATTTGGTTTAGAGGGAGGTAAGATAGCTGACAAAAACAGTTCATGTCCGAATTATAGATTTTTAGACCCCTTTCCTGCCCTAGTTCATCTAGTTCACACTCTTGTTTTTATATATGAAGAAAAAGAAGATTGGTGTTACTCCTGAGACCAGAATTACCAAAAAATAGACATTACAGAAGGAAGATTTCAGCTCAGTGAAGGCAGAACTTCTATCACCTAGAATAGGTAGATTTGGAAGGAAATGTTCAAACAAAAGTTGGATAACCACCTGCTTTGCTGTAGAAGGCAAGTCTGATCATCTCTGTCTCTTGCTTACAAATATTCTGTGATTGCCCATAAACTTCAGGATAAATACTCACTTTTTAAAATGGCATATGTGGCCCTTATGATGTAGTCCTAGACTACCTTTATAGCCTCATCTCCTGCCATGTATATATGTTCTTGATATATCTAACACTATAAACTCTAATGTCTTTTCTAACTCTAAGTTCTTCTGCACTTAAAATAATGCCACCTTCAAAAACAGACTGTTTCTAATGTTTCAAGGAAGTAAGCTAAAGGGTGTGGCTATAGTTTAAAATTCCACACATGGAATCACTGGGACAGATTAAATGGAATCAATGGGTAGCAAGTATACACGTGTGCTAGTGTGAGTCTAAGGGCGCATGAAATCCAAAATGGGGCAGATGAGAAGAAATGATTTTAAGAAGAAAGGGAATTCATTTTTGTGGAACATTTACTACAAAACAGGCATTTTTACACGTTATCTTATTTAATTTTAAGAATGCAAAAAGGCAAAGAGAACTAAATCCTTTACACTGTTCTTTGAGATGAGCACATACCTTAGGAGTTTTAATATTGTCATGGTCTTTGTAAGAAGCACAGAATTTTAAACTTTGAATGTATCTTCTGCTTTATGGACAACTTAGAGTATCAATAGGCAATTTCTGGGTGCTTTCTATATATGTCAGGATTATGCTGGGTGCTGGGAATACCAAAGGTGAAGAAGACGTGGTTAGGACCACATCATTATTGATCCTAACCAATAAGGGTGATGCACTCTTTTTGACTGGAGATCATCATCAGCCACGGCCTACAGTCTCTCTCCTTGAAGAAATCAAATATATGGGAAAAAATGGGGCTTAGAGAAACACTTGAGCAGATCTAATCATATCTCTCCTTTGCTTACAAATGTTCAGTGATTCCCCAGTAACTACAGTATAAAGCCTGCTTTTTTCAAATGTCACACATGGCCCTTTATGATCAAGCAGCAGATATACTTGGTTTGAGCAGACTTATCTCTTAGGTACCTTTCTTGTTCTGATTTAACTTACTTACCAAGTTGCCTTTCATTCAATATTATTAGTTTTTTTACTAGGTTTTCCTATCACCTAGGAAGACAATAGAATACGGATATTGATCCACTGAGCAATTATATTTCTCATTAGAGATAATGAAATAAGATTTTTGCTGCAAGTAATTGTCACCCAAGTTTGGATGAAACTGAGTTTCCAGAAATTCCAGACTGGAAGGCTAAATTTGGAGACTTAACTACAATCATGAGATCTCCCTTGAAAGTATCAGTTATAAGTCCTCAGAGTATTTTTACAGAGCAGTGGGAGATTTACCATTTTATTTCTCAGTAATCTGTTTGTGGTTCAATGGAAAGAACACAAGGCTGGTATTCTAGTCCTGGCTGTGACTTACTATATGACCCTGGGCACTAATTAAACCTTATGTGTCATAAATTTCCTCATTCTTCATCTCAGAACAATACTGGCTTTATGTGTACTTAATCGTGATGATAAAGAAGATTATCGTTGCCAAAATTTTCAACTCAACAAGTATGTAGGTATTATAACAAATACAAATGTACGTATTTGTGCTCAAGTTTATAACCTATTGGAGTCAGACTTACAAAAGTAGTTAAGTAGGAATTCAGAGAATGGAGGGATCACATTTGGTGGCGTACAAGGGTGAGGGGTAGTAATCAGAAAGATTTAATGAAGGAGGCAGGAGTTGAGCTGGGTCTTGAGGAATAGGAAAGATGGTAGAAGAGAGTTTTAGGAAGGGATAAGGACAGAAAGGCATTGGGTTTCTCAGTATGTCCCCAGCTTTCTTTTCTAGACTCATTATCTTCTGCACACTCCAGACTAAATGCTATCCTCTGAATCACAGACATGTGTCTGGCACATGGCAGGCAAGTCTTCAAGGTCCAGCTTCTACCTCTTCCATTGAAGCCTCACCCAAGTGGAATTTATCACGCTTTCCTCTGTATTTGCCCAGCCCTGTTCATATTACCTGTTGCTTTTATTCTAGTTCAATAGAATCACCTCCCTTGCTTAACAGTGAACTTTTTGGAGATAGGAATCTGTGGTTTGTCTTTTTTCCTAGGCACCTAACTCAAAGCCTTTGCTCTTAAGTAATTAGGAAATGTTTATTCAATTGAACTTGCTCCAAGGACACTGATACCACTCTCAAGTGAAGAGCATGGTGGTATCATCTTAATGTCTCTATAGGCTTTAGGCTTTCACTTTTGTTTCCTGTTGTGTTCCTTACATCATCCCTGTGAAGCAGAGATGCAGGTTAAAAACTTACAGATGAAGAAACTCAGAGGGTACATTTGCCCAAAGTCATCGACTTGATACATGTCAAAACCAGACAGGGCTCTTTTGACTTGAAGTCCAGTTCTCTATCCACTATACCTGGGCCTTGTAGCATCAGACAGATAGGGGTAAAGTGTGCTTTCAGAGGCCTAGTTTTCTCATCTGCAAAAGGGAGCAATAGTACCCACCTCACAGGATTATTGTGAAGATTAAATGGGGTAGTATGTGAAGGCCCTAGCTCAATGCCTAACCACTTAGTGGGCAATGCTTGGTCCTTTCTCACTAAGCTTATTACCTCCTGGGGATTCAGATGGACATACTCAGGTAAATAAGAGGCATTCAATTCTGGGGTGTTGTGGGAAGTAGATGACTACACAGAGGAGTGTCCCTTCTGTAACCTCTTAACAGTTCCAGCCTTGGCAGGGTGTCGTGGCTCACGCCTGTAATCCCAGCACTTTGGGAGGCCTAGGTGGGAGGATCACTTGAGGCCAGGAGTTCAACACCAGCCTGAGCAACACAGCAAGACGCCACCATCTCTACAAAAAAATAGAATTAGCCGGCACGGTAGCCCACATCTGTAGTCCCAGCTACTGCAGAGCCTGATGTGGGAGAATCGCTTGAGCTGGGGAGTTTGAGGTTACAGTGAGCTATGATCATTCCACTGCACTGTAGCCCAGGCAACAAAACAAGACCTTGTCTCAAAAACAAAACCAAACCAAAAAACCCCGAAAAAACCCCAAAAAACAAAACCCTGTTCCAGCCTGAGTCATGTTATAAGAAAATGATATAAAGCAGTATCTTGTGAATATTTAAGATTTAGCATCTTCCTTTCACCTCCACGTCCACTCGTCATACCTTTTTCCTGCCCAGCGTGTGTCAAAGTCAAGGATTACAGTTGTGTGATTTGTCCAGCTTTGAGGTCTGAAGTTGGCTGAATAATCTCTGAGGCTGGGGTCTTTTTAAAAACCTCACAAAACCGTAAGTCCTCTCTGTGACTTTAAAGAAGGTAATTACGTGGAGGAACCCAACAAGTTAAAAGCAAGGGGAGGAGGGGGCCCATTGATAGTAGTTGATTTTATACCCGCCAGAAACTAAAGAAATGATTTACAAAAACTCTTTTGGTGGGAGAATGCTCCCGAGATATCTTTTTTGAACTCCTTAACTGAATTGGCAGCCTTTTAAAAGGAAAAAAGGTCCAGCTGCGGTGGGCTGGTGGCAACGGTGAGTGAGTGGGGGTCGACCCTGGGGGCTTCCTCTCTCCAGCTCGCAGCGAGAGGGGTGATGTTTCTCAGAACCCCGCAGTGGCCGCCGAGGGTCCGCTGAGGCTCCGGCCGGCCCGGTCAGCGTGCCAGGCCAGAGCGTGCACAACCAAGGCCAGGCTCCCTCCCCGGGGGAACAGCTTTGGGAGCGAGGCGCCGAGGCAGCTTTCTAGCCCCTCTCCCCGCCTGGGGGCCTCGGCAGAGCCCAGGGGGCTGACGTGAGCGGCGCAGCCTGACCCGCGACCCCAGCCTCCTCAGGCACGCCTGCGACCCCGCAGTGCTCCCCAGCGGCGCCCCGCCTGGCTGCGGGACCTCACGACCTCCTCTCGGCGGCCCCGCCCCTCCCCACGAGCCCCGGGTGACTTCGACCCACCCCCTCCGCTTGGGGCCCCGCCCCCTCCTCGGAGGCTAACGAGCTTCCTCGCTCGCGCTCCCTTCCCCTCAGCGTGGGTGTGAGTGCGCTGTCCTCCCACCTCGGCCCTCTCCCCATTGTTTCTTCACGACCACCACAAGCCCCCTCCCCCCTCCCCGTTTAACTAGTACCTGAGGGGCCCGCATAACCCTTTCGTCTGCGTCTCCTCTCCCAGGTGTCCTCCCCGTTAATCTTCTACCCACCAGTCCGGGACCCCATTCAGGGCTACGTCCTTCTCTCCCCTCCCCCTCTCCCACAGCTCCCACTCTCCCTCGGCCCCCTCCCCTCAGCGGGTCCTCCTCTCTCTCTCTCTCTCTCTCTCTCTCCCTCCACCCTCCTCCCCCTCCCCATCCCTTCCCCCCCACAATGCAGTTCGCGGCGCGGCGGACATGGCGGTGGAGCCCTGAGCTCGTCGTGTCCCGGCCTCCAGCGGCGGCGGTGACGGCGGCGGCGACGGCGGCGGCAGCGGCAGCGGGAGGCGGAGGGGGAGCGGGAGCCACTGAGATGAGGAGGCGTCGCGCGCGCCTGTAGCTCGCGGGCCTAGCAGGTACGGAGGTTCCGGCTGCGGCGGAGCGCCCGGTGCGGAGGGGGTGTGCTCGGGAAGGCCGGGTGGCCCCCAATTGGCCCTCCTCAGGTGCCGAGCCTCGCAGGTGTCGGGGGCCCGGCCTGAGCGCGTCTCAGCCGCCCGCTTGGGGCCTGACACTTCTTTCTTTGCTGGAACGGGCTTCGGGTGTCCCACAAGAAGGCTAAGATGAGGGAGGTAGGGACGGCGGCCTGGGCGGCCTGAGGAGGGCATTGGGGCGCTTTGGGGACGAACTCCACACAGTGACTGGGGCTCCTGGCCCCGGACCGAAACCTGTTGTAGACCCGTGAGGCGGATTTTGAGTTAACGGTATTAGTTTGAGCATTCTCTTGGGTCCGTCATGTGTGCCTTTTCTTTCACCCTTGCTTAGATATAGATATGTGCATATATATAACATACAAATATGTACACGCATATAATTCGTAATAAATGTTTTCTCTGGGCTCACATGTAATACATAATGTTTCTCTGTAGGGAAAAGACAGAGGTGTCTGTGTGGATTTCGTTTCTTGCTTGCCCGCCTTCTCTCCCCCCCACCCCCAGCCCTCCAGTTGAAAGGTGGTAATGCGCGCTTTTGACGTGGGTAACTGTGAGATTCCTATTTGTAAACAGCACTCCCTGAGTGTGTTGCACGCCTCCGCGAGAGGTTTCAGATCCTATTGATATCTGGATTGCAAAAGAGTGAGATTTTTAGACCTGAAAGAAGCATATCGGCGGGATTTCTAGTCGTACTTGAATGGGATGAATTACTGTTATTTTAACAACGTTGATTAAACATTTTCTTTTCAGTGAATTACCAAATCTTAAATCAGATGAATTTTGTAGCTTGTGTGATTTCTTGGTTTCAGTATGTCATGTTTCTTCATTTTGTTAAGTTTTTGATACAAAAGTAGTTTCTTACACATTTGACGTTCCTTTTTGTGATCTTCTTAAATAAGTGTTCAGAATTGCAATTCGAATTGTGTCTTGTTGGCATGCATTTAGTAATTAGCTTGAGTGGATCAGATTACCTTTTATTTTCTAAGACTTTTCCCCCCAAGTCTTGTAGCAGCGAAATGTTTGTAACACTTGG
Organism: Daubentonia madagascariensis; assembly: GCA_023783475.1. Lineage (NCBI taxonomy): Eukaryota > Metazoa > Chordata > Mammalia > Primates > Daubentoniidae > Daubentonia > Daubentonia madagascariensis. Next base: position 6,445,826 of record JAKFHU010001129.1, read on the forward strand.
TGAAACAGAGCATACTATACCCTGTTTCAGTTTTTAAAGTAATGAGAACTATCAGCTAATAAAATTGGATGATCGCAACTGAATATGGTAGTTTATAGAGAATGCCATACCAGGGTGTTGAATTGTGGGATAGTTTAAAAAGAAAAGTTGACTTTCTGTGTGTACGTTGAAATTTTCTTTAGGCTCAGAATCCATGTATGTCTCCTTAGAATTTGCTGTACGAGACTGCATCCTAGTACTGATTAGTCACAACTTGTGAAATGATGAAATATTGATTCATTTAGAAAGCTGTGCTTAAGATAATCAATGTACTCATTAGTGTCTAGTGTGCTATGTTGCTTTTATAAACACATTTTTAAATAGTTCTGCTTAGAAACCATATACTTTGGGGAAGATAAGAATTTTACATCATTTTATGCTTTAAAAATATTTATATTTAATGTAAACAAAAGAAAGTTACTTTGAAAAAAGAACTCTTTTAGATAAATTTTACTGCTATTTGCAGTTTTTCATTTGGGTAGTATGTAAAATGAAAAAATGAAACTTCCATGAAATAATCCAGAAGTGGAAGTGAAAGTTATTGACATTTAATGTTTTAAGTCTAGCAAACATCTAAATACAGAAAGGAAATATAAAGTCTTTTCATTATCCTAGGCCAAGTTGTTAGTAATACAGATAAATTAACAAGATATGCACATAAGTTTAGTTCAATTTTATAAATTCTAAATCATATCTAAAATTACATTTATTTTTAGTTGATTTAGCTAGAACAGTACTGTGTCCACATTTTAATTTTAGGCCTTTTAGAACCAAAATTTATAATTGTAATTATAAATATCTCTGATTAACAAAAAGATGTTTAAAGAGAATTTTTATTAGTTCCCAGAGCAGGGTTATTTTAGTTAAGAGTAAGTAATTAGAAAACTTTTTTTGACCTTAAAGTTAACCTTGACGTACATAGTAAGTACCATTAATTATCTTGTGTTCTTTATAGAATGTCAAATCAGGATCTGTGGGTAAAGAAAGGTGTTTGAATTTATTCACTGCAGAGAGCTTCTGGTTTCAGAGACAGAAAATAAACAGACTTATGGTAAATGCTAATGCCAGTAAATTTTGTTTATCCTTAAAAAAAGATCAGATCATTTTGATATAACAGAATTCAGTGAGATGTGTTCCTTTTAAAAATATATTACAAATGCTTGAATTGATAAAATAATGTTACAAAATTTAATGAAAGTCATTGCTGCAGATAGAAATATGTTCTAAAAAAGAACAATTCTAGAAAAACCTAAAACAGGCAAGGAAAAAGGACACCATAGTTCAAAGAAGGGTATGTGGACTTTTTCTTATTAATCTTAGTGGAATTAGGGTTGTTTACATGGTACTAACTGAATTGTTTTAATTTTAGAATCCTAGATAATTGCATAATTTGGGGAAATATTTAAAAACCAGCATAATGTTCCCAAGTGTTTCTTACAAACCCAAAAAGAAGAAAAGGTATATAAATACAAGATTAACAGTTCAGATTTTTTTCCTCCTAAGTGAGAGATTTAATTTGTGTGGTTGTCTTATGGTTTTCAAATTATTTTCATATTCAGGTGTCTCATTGGATGTCTAAAATTATTCTGGGAGTTGAAGGAGGAGAGAAAAGGGAACTACCATTTATTGGAGTACCTGTTTTGTTCCAGGCACTGTGCTAGAAATGTTTATGCATTTTTTTTCTCTTGTTCAATGTAACAACCCTATGAAACCTGTTTATAGATGAGGAATCTGACTCACAGAGGTTAAGTAATTTGCTGAAGATCATAATGTTAGAAAAATTCCAAAGCAGATCTCTTTTCCTAATATATTTTATATGTCATGTTGCTTTTCAGATGTATTATTGTCTTAGTTTTGTAGAAGGGGAAACTGCATAAGGTTGTTCATTCATTCATTCATTTAACCATTCACTTCATCAAACATTTGTGTTTGTACTTTATACTAGACACTGCTAGGTTTTAGAGAGACAAAAATATGGAAGACAAACTCTGCTTTCAAGGAACTCAGTCTACGTATAATACAATAAATGACAACACACTAGATTATGGGAGTTCAGAGGGAAGAAGCTAGCTCTTGAGGGATGAGTAGGAGTTTGCTAGATGAAGAAGAGGATGGACTGGAGGCCATTCCAGACCTAGGGAATAACATACAAAGATGATAAATTGTGTGGGGAAGAGTGAGAAATTCAGTGTGGCAGGAGTTGGGGATATGGATAGAGTGGTGAGAGAAATGATTGGAAGCAGCAGTGAAATTGTGAAGGGCAGAGTATGTTAAATTAAGGTATTTGGATTTTTGCCTTGTAAGATCACCAGCTGAGATAGTGGTTGAGCTGTGATTAGAACTATGTTTTCTGACTCCTAGTCTAGTATTTCTTTCTCCTTGGCTTCCTTACCAACAGATTCTACCCGTTTTCAGTGGATAGTCAAGCTTCTTTTCCATACCACTCTCCTCACCTCTCCATGGATTACAGACTTTTTTTTAGGATCCTGTGATCCAAATCTTACTGTCTAAGAATTTTTAAGTTTTTAGAATATTCTTTTGAGAAAATTACCTCCGGGAGAAATCACCCTGTTATGGCTACTCAGGAAGTTTTTTCACTCCTTGGCTTGGACTAGTTGACTGTTTTCTAGTTTAGCACTAGACAGCAATACGTTAGGACATTGAAGAGTGTGGGCTGCAAAGGAGGAGACATATTCATGCATTCACCAATAAAGATGATCAACATCTCAGTCTTTACACAAAGCATCCTCTACTTTCAAAAAGAAATAGGTGTGTTACTCACATAATAGTCTGATAGTTTTAAATGGGTATTTGATTTACAGTGATAATAAATAACTTACTGCATAGTTACTATGTGCTCATTTCTTTCTTAGGATCTTAGAAGTATTAACTCAGTCCTCACAATAACCCTTTTTATATTATCCTCATTTACAGGTGAGGAAAGCATTTGTAGAAGAGTTGAGTATCTTGGACAAGATCTCACAGCTAGTTTGCTGCAGAGCCAGGATTTGAACTTAGGGTGTCTGAGTCTAGAGTCAGAGCTCTTCACCACCACACTATGTTGTACCTCAAGCTTAGGGTGTCAAAATTTAATATGCGGAGGGTGTTAAATTCTATATAGTCACATAGTTTGTCAAAAAATATGTTGCAAGTATGTAAAGTATGAATTATACAGAATAACTAAACCTGATTACATTTCGTCATTGTGTTTGCCACTGTAGTTTAAATAATTTAATTGTTAAAATTGATCCATTATTAAATATTCATTAAGCACCAATCCTGTGCTGAGCATTAGTTTAGGCCAGTGGTATTCAAACTATGTTTGGGGACCTTTTGTGTGTGGGGAGGGCATCTTGGAGTCAAACTGTTTTCATGTTAGTATTAAGATATTATTCATCTTTTCTCTTCTTCTGTCATCCAGAGTGGTGTCTACATGACATGTGAAATCATTATTGCTTTGATGACTAATGGAATGTGTAATAGTATATTCTTTTTTTTTTCCTTCTTCTTGGAGGTATAATTTACAATACCATTGGCTGGGGCGCGGTGGCTCACACCTGTAATCCTAGCACTCTGGGAAGCTGAGACGGGAGGATCGCTTGAGCTCAGGAGTTCAAGACCAGCCTGAATGAGACCCAGTCTCTACATAAAATAGAAAAATTAGGTGGGCATGGTGGCGTGCACCTGTAGTCCCAGTTACTCGGGAGGCTGAGGCAGGAGGATCGCTTGAGCCTAGGAGTTGGAGGTAGCAGTGAGCTATGATGACACCACCGCACTGTAGCTGGGGCGACAGAGCAAGACTGTTTAAAAAAAAAAAAAAATTTACACCACCATAAAATTCACCCTTTTAAAATATATGATTCAGTGCTTTTTAGTATATCCATAAAGTTGTATGACCATCAGTTTTTTTTTTTTTTTTTAGAGACAGGGTCTCTCTCTTACTCAGACTGGTTTCGAACTCCTGAGCTCAAGCTATCCATCCACCTTAGCCTGCCAGAGTGCTAGGATTACAGGCGTGAGCCACCATGCCTGGCCTCACCATCACTTTTTAATTCCAGAATATTTTTATTATCCCCAAAAGAAACCCTGTACCCCTTAGCAGTCACTCCTGATTCCCTCCCCAAGCCTTTGGCAACCACTAAGCCACTTTCTATCTCTAGAAATGTGCCTCTAGAGATTCTGGACATTTTATATAAATGGAATTATACAATATGTGGCTTTTTTTTGCCTGGCTTCTTTTACTAAACTTAATGTTTTCAAGGTTTGGCCATACTGTAGCATGTTTCAGCTTTTCATTCTTTCTTACGGCTGACTAGCATTACGTTCTATGGAGCATACCATATTTTGTTTATTCAGTTTTCATTTGATGGACATTTGGGTTGTTTCCACTTTTTGGCTATTATGAATAATGCTGCTATGAACATCGTGTAAAAGTTTTTGTGTGGATGTATGTTTTTATTTCTTTTGGGTTTATATCCAGGAGCAGAATTGCTGGGTGTTTTGATACATTTATGTTTCTGCCAAATTGTTTTCCAAAGCTGCTGTATCATTTTATATTCCCACTAGCAATGTATGAGTGTTCCAATTTCTCCATCCATATCCTCACCATCACTTATTATTGTCCGTTTTTTTAATTATAGCCACTGTAGTGGGTGAAATGGTACCTCATTATGGGTTTGATTTTCCTAATGACTAATGAGATGTTGAGCATCTCTCATGCCTGTTGTTCCTTTGTGTATCTTTTTTTTTTTTAAAGAGGCAGGGTCTTGCTCTGTTACCCAGGCTGGAGTGCAGTGGAATGATCATAGCTCACTGTAACCTCGAACTCCTGGGCTCAAGTGATCCTCCTGCCTCAGCCTTCCAAGTAGCTGTAACTACAGGTGCTCACCACGGTGCCTGTCTCTAATTTTTTTCAGCAATATTTTGTAGTTTTCATTGTACAAGTCTTTCACTTCTTTGGTTATGTAATTCCTTAGTATTTTATTCTTTTTCATGCTATTATAAATGGAATTGTTTTCTTAATTTCCCTTCAGGTTGTTCATTGTGTATAGAAATGCAGCTGATTTTTGTGTGTTGACTTTGTATCCTGCTACTTTGCTGAATTCACTTATTAGTCTAATAGTTTTTTTGTGTGTGGAATCTTTGGGGTTTTCTGCATACAAAATCATATCATCTGCAAACAGGGGTAATTTTACTTCTTTTTTTCCGGTTTAGATGCCTTTTATTTCTTTCTCTTCTGTAATTTCTCTGGCTAGAACTTCCAGTACTGTGTTGAATAGAATGGCAAAAGCAGGCTTCCTTACCTTAATCTTCATCTCAGAGGAAAAGCTTTCAGTCTTTGACCATTGAGTATGATGTCTGCTGTAGGTTTTTCTTAAATAGCTTTTATTGTGTTGAGGTAATTTCCTTCTGTTCCTAGTTTGTTGAGTGTTTTTATCATGGAAGGGTTTTGAATTTTTCAGATGCTTTTTCTGCATCAATTGAGATGATTGTGTGGCTTTCTTCTTGTTCTGTAAGTTTGGTGTAATATGTTGATCTGTTTTCATATGTGGAACCATACTTGCATTCCAGGAATAAATCCCACTTTATCATGGTGTATAATCCTTCAAATATGCTGCTGAATTCTGTTTGCTAGTATTCTGTTGAGGATTTTTGTGCATCAATGTTCATAACATTTTATTCATTTTTAAGTGTACATTCAGTGACATTAAGTATATTCACATTATTGTGCATCTATTACCACCATCCATCTCTAGAATGTTTTCATTTTCCCAAACTGAAACTCTGTGCCTGTTAAACAATAAGCCCCTTTTCTGCCCAGCATCTGGCAAGAACTACTTTCTTGCTGTATGAATTTGACTACTTTAGGTCCATCGTATAGGTAGAATCATACAATATTTGTCCTTTTTTGACTGGCTTATTTCATTTAGCCAGTCAAAAATGTCTTCAAGGTTCATCCATGACATTCATAATGTCTTCAAGGTTCATCCATGTGGTAGCATGTGTCAGAATTTTCTACTTTTTTAAGGCTGAATAATATTCTATAGTATGTATATACCATATTTTGTTTCTCCATTCATCTGTTGATAGACACTTAGGTTGCTTTCACCTTTTGGCTATTGTGAATAATCCTTCTGTGAACATTGGTGTTCAAATATCTGTTCAAGTCTCTACTTTCAGTCCTTTGGGTGTATATACGCAGAAGTGGAATTGTTGGGTCATTCTATCTTTAACTTTTTAAGGAGCTGCCATACTGTCTTTTCATTTTCTTGAGTTTGTTGAAGCACAAAATTTTAAATTTTGATAAAGTACAATTTTCCTATCTTTTCTTTGGTGTTCTCTGCTTTAGATATCATACCTAAGAAATCGTTGCCTAATCCAAGATTATGAAGATTTATTCCTGTGTTTTTTTCTAATAGTTTTATACTTTTAGCTCCTACATTTAAGTCTTTGATCCATTTTGAATTATTTTTGTATGTGGTGTGAGATAGAGGTCCAACTTTATAGTTTTACATATTCAGTTGTCCCAGCACTATTTGTTGACAAGACTGTTCTTCCCCTTGTTGAATAGTTTTGGCACTCTTGTTGAAATTAATTGACCATAAATGTATGGGTTTGTTTCTGGGTTCTCAATTCTATTCCATTGATCTGTATGTTTGTCATTATGATAGTACTACCCAGTGTTGATTACTGTAGGTTTGTAGTAAGTTTGGAAATTGGGAAGTGTGAGTCTTCCAACTTTGTTCTTTTTCAAGGTTGTTTTGGCTATTTGGGATCCTTTGCAATTTGATATGAATTTTAGGATTAGCTTGTCAATTTCTGTAGAAAAGGGAGCTAGAATTTTGCAAGGTATTGTGTTAAATCTGGCAATCAATTTGGTGAGTATTGTCATCTTAACAATATTATGTTTTTCAGTCCGTGAATACAGGATGTGTTTATTTATGTCTTGTTTAATTTCTTTCAGCAGTGTTTATTGTTTTCGGTGTACAAGTCTTAAACTTCTTTTGTTAAATTTATTCCTAAGTATTTTATTCTTTTTGATGCTATTGTAAATGGAATTGTCTAAATTTCATTTTTGGATTGTTCATTGCTAGTGTGTAGAAGGACAACTGGTATTTTTATATTGAATTTGTATCCTGCAACCTTGCTGAACTTATTAGCTTGAATAGTTTTTTGTGGATTTCTTAGGATTTTTTCTATATAAGATTATGTCATCTATAAATACAGTTTTGATAGTTTTACTTTTTTCTTTCTGATTTGGATGCCTTTTTTTTTTCCTTGGATACTGGATCTCACTATTTTGCCTAGGCTGGTCTTGAACTCCTGAGCTCAAGCAATCCTCCACTTTAGCCTCCAGAGTAGCTGGGACTATAGGCTCATGCCACCATGCCTGGCCAATTTGTATGCCTTATGTATATTTTTTCCTTGCCTGATTGTCCTGGCTAGTACAGTGTTGAATAGAAGTGAAGATAGCAGACATCCTTGTCTTGTTTGTGATCTTTACAGGAGAATACATTCAGTCTTTCACCATTAAGTATGATGTCACCTGTGGGGTTTTTTAGATGCCTTTTAGTGGGTTGAGGATGTTCCCTTCTAATCTGTTTGGTTTTTTATCATAAAAGGGTATTCGATTTGTCAAATGCTTTTTTGCGTCTGTTGAGATGATCTTGTGGTTTTTGTCCTTTATTAATATGGTGTATTACATTGATTGATTTATGTATGTTGAACCAAACACCTTGTGTTCTTGGGATAGATCCCACTTGATCCTCGTTTATAATCCTTTTTATGTGTTGGCTGAACGTGCTTTGCTAGTATTTTGTTGAGGATGTATACATCTATATTCGTAAGGAATATTTATCTATAGTTCTCTTGTGATGTCTTTGTCTGGTTTTGGTATTAGGGTAATTCTGGCCTCATAGAATGAGTTAATAGTGTGTTCTTATGTTTGAAAAGTTTCTCAGATTCAATGTCTGATGATGCAAATGTCAATAGATATAACCCACAAAGACGAAAGTTCTTTGAATCCTCAGTATTTTTTAAGAGTATCAAGGCATACTGACACCAAAAAATTTGAGAACTGCTGGTTTAGGCTAAGAGACATACCCTGGTGCCTAAGCTTTGGACCAAAAATTGAGACTGTTGTTTCTTGTAGTCATATACCAGTCCCATTTGTGTCATCTTAGGCAAGTCATAAACTCAGGGTGCCTCATTAATGTGTAAAATAGAAACGCTATATGATTGTATTAACTTCACAGATGTATAAGGATAAAGAAATGGGCATACTAGACATGCAGTAGCTGAAGCTGTATTCTCATAAATGTTTGTCTTTTTTTTTTTTTAATTGAAAATTTGTAAGAGCTCCAGGACTTTTTGTAGGAACTCGTGGCGTTGTTATATGGCAGTGTCTTGAACTCTGCCTTAATATTTGCTACATACTTTATTATACAGATAAAAAATTTTTATTTTGTGTTTAAAATTTGTATTTAAGCATTCTCTGATAGCACCACTTTTAAACCAGCAATTTTGAATATATGAGGATTATATTTCCTTGAGAAGGCATTTCATAATCACTTTGGGAGGCCTTATAAGCTGCTCACGGATATCCTCGTCTCCCCTGCTGTTCCATTCTAGTGTTCCACCTCGTTTGTGGTGGAAGTATGTTCTATATATCAGATGTGTTGGAACAAAAAAAAGATCGAGAATCATTATTCTAAATCCTGTAGGGAATGTAGCTTATTCTCCTTTTACCTGTTTCTTCAAAACCAGGAAATCAGATCCATATTTTTCTACATATTGTCTTCTGTCCTCGTCTAAAATTCTGTCTCTTCTAAGACTGGTGCTCTGCTGGCTGTGTTTCTTATCTGAGTTTGTCACTTCCATCTAGGAACCTCTAGGTTACTTGCTTATATTCACTGATACTTTGGTGTAATTCTTAATATCATATTGGGCAATTGGAAGCATAATATTGAAGGTCACCTAACACTTTAACTTTATTATTCCTTAATTTCTGTATTCCAGTTATATTGTGTACTTTCCTGACATAACTAAACTACTCATATGGTTCAAATGGTTCTACTTCTGACCAAAATCTAAATTGTCTATATTTGCATCTTTTATGTTTCTTTAGTTTTATGACCTATCCCTAATCTCTGTGTATATAGCCTCCTTGTGGTTTTATCCTTTCCCCTACCAGCACCATTACTGTTATGTTCCTCACCCTGTTGAAATATTCATTCTGTAAATCTCAGACCCAGCACAAATTTTAATATCTGCAAATTGTATAAACTAGTGAATTGCTGTTTTATGTATTTAGTTAGGTCCTTAACATAGCTTGGCAGTGTTCTAGTCAGTTTCCTTTCCTATTCCTCACATTTGCTATTATTTTACTCCCTGTCTTAAGCCCTCTACTGCCCTTGGCTTTTCTCATTCACTGGTGGCCTTCTGTTTCATACAACGGTGTTAAAAAACTTGTGTTCCTTACAGTTCTTTGAGATACTGATGAGTGGTGCTGGCAAAAGAGGCTTATTTAGTCAGTTAAGTCTGGGAAATGTTGCAAATTACATCTCTCAGAGATTTACACTGTTTATTAGCATATTGAAGAATCTGAGAGGTCCTTCAAGAAAGAAACCCATTTAACTGTTTAATACAGGCCCCCCCATCCTACCAAAATCGCTTGATAAGGCCCCAAATAACCTTTTAATACTTTTTTACTATTATTGCTAATTACTATTATTTACTTTACTGACTCATCTCCTTTCCCTTTCCACTCTATCTTGTTCTGCAGAAGTTATTCTAAAACAGAAATGGTGCCACTCTTACGCTTATAAATTTATGGCTTCTCTTAACTAAATTATAAACTCAACTAGCTATGCAAATGTATGCACCAGCTTATGTTCCCAATTCATCATTGTGTATGCTATTCTGTGGTCCTAAAAAATTTCTCAAAGTTTTATAAATACATTTTGTTTGGTACATAGTCTTATTTATTAGGGCTATTCCTTCTTATTCCCTCTCCTAACTGGGAAGTTTTTTTCCAGATCAACTGCTCTCTCCATGATGAAGGCTTTTTCTTAGGCTCTTTCCTCTGGGATTCCATAGGTGTGTCACATAATGTCATTATTTGTTTATATGACTATCTCCCCTTTTAGATATGAGTCCCTTATTTATCTTTGTATCTTCAGCTTTTAACCCAGCACCTTATATATGAATGTTGACAAATAATGTTTGTTAAAGTTCATTCCAGATTTATGTTTGTTTTCTTGAAAAAAATGTAGCCTCACCTACGTAGTTTGCAGGGCCCACTGCAAAATGAAAATTCAGGGCCTCTGTTTAAAAAGCAGGAATGGCCAGGCATGGTGGCTCACGCCTTTAATGCTGGCACTCTGGGAGGCTACGGTGGGAGGATCACTTGAAGCCAGGAGTTTGAGACCAGCCTGAGCAAGAGCAAGACCCCGTCTCTACGAAAAATAGAAAAATTAACTGGGCGTGGTGATGCATGCCTGTAGTCCCAGCTGCTTGGGAGGCTGAGGCAGGAGGATCACTTGAGCCCAGGAGTTTGAGGTTGCAGTGAGCTATGATGACACCACTGCACTCTGGTAGCCTGGGCAACAGAGCGAGACCCTGTCACCAAAAAAAAAAAAAAAAAAAAGGGCAGGAAGAAAGTGCTGTTAAAGATACTAAAATATAAAGATTTTACCTTTCTTCAGCAATCTTTCTCTCAACTTATGGTGTTTTTTGTTTACTTTTAAATGTCATTCTCAATAAAGAACAATTAAATATTTTAAATTATTAAGCATGAATTTTAATGTTCATCTTTATATTGTGCAATGCTGGTTTTAAATGCAAATGTAAGAGCATTTAACTCTTACGTGGAATTGGTGGTGTTTTATAGCTTGTACTTGCATGTGTATTTTGTTTTTACCAGAGCAGTGTAAATGCTGCACAAAACTTACTCAACTTTTTATGTTACTTCTTGATACTTGCACATTTTATCAACACTATCTTTGACTTGCTGAAGAGTAAGGCAGGGCTGAAAGAAAAAGGAAGTACGAATTGTACTATCTTTCCCTTTCCTTCTGTGTCATCATTTTTAGCATAAATGGTTAGTTCAGGGACGTTAACATGAGTAAGAAAAGATATGATAGGATTCCTTGGTCATTCATGTCCTTCCCACCCCCCCTTTTCTTTTCAGTGGCCAAAACAAGAGAATTTATTAATATTTGTCTTTCATGTTATACGCCCATGGTGGATAAAATGTGTATCCTGCTAATGTTGCATAGAGTCTTTTGTATGCATCTGTTACATCTAATTGGTTTATAGTGTTGTTCAAGTCATCTGTTGCCTTTTTGATCTTCTGTCTGATTGCTCTATCCATTATTGAAAGTGGGGTATTGAAGTTTCCAAGTATGATTGTAGAACTATTTCTCTTCTCAATTCTGTTAATTTTTGCTTCATGTATTTTGGGGCTCCGTTGTTAAGTACATATATGTGTCTTTGCTGGATTGAACCCTTTTTGTTTTTGTTTTTTTTGTTTTTTTCTTTTTGAGACAGTTTCTCCTTTGGTTGTCCAGGCTGAAATGCAGTGGCATGATCTTAGCTCACTGCAACCTCAAACTCCTGGGCTCAAGTGATCCTCCTGCCTCAGCCTCCCAAGTTAGCCGGGACTGCAGGTGCATGCCACCACGCCTGGCTAATTTTTAAAATTTTTTGTAGAGACGAGGTCTTGCTATGTTGCATGGGCTGGTCTCGAACTCCTGGGCTCAAGCAATCCTTCTGTCTCAGCCTCCCAAAGTGCTGGGATTCCAGGTGTGAGCTACCAGGCCCGGCCTGGATTGAACCTTTTATTAGTGTATGATGCCCTTCTTTGTTTCTTGTAACCTGTTTCGACTTAAGTTGTATTAATATTTTGCAATCATAAACCTGACTGCATTAAAAAAAAAAGTATATTTTGTCTGACAGTAATAGAGTCATCCTAGCTGTCTCTTGATTACTGTTTGCATGGAATATCTTTTTCAGTCCTTCTAACTTCCATCCTCTTTGAATCTAAACTGAATCTTGTAGATAGATGATACATGGATCATGTATTTTTTTATCCAATTTGCCAATCTCTGCCTTTAATTGGAGAGTTTAATTCATTTACATTTAAAGTAATTACTGATAAGTATTTACTTTTGCCATTTAGCGATTTCTTTTCTATATGTCTTATATACTTTTGTTCTTTAATTCCTCTAACACTGTATTTTATGTATTTAGTTGATTTTTATAGAATACCATTTTGATTTCCTTCTCTATGTGTCTGTGTGTTTTATTAGTGGATGCCTTGGGGATAGCAATGTACTTAACATGTTAAATTTATAACAACCTAGTTTTAGTAATGCCAACTTAGTTACAGTAGTATACCAGTACTCTGCTCCTACACACCTCTGTCTCTCCTTGTTTATATTCTGATTGTCACAGATTACATCTTTATATATTGTGTGCATATTAACATAGGTTTATAATGATTTTTTATGCATTTGTCTTTTAAATCATGTGAAAGGAAAAAAACTCAAGAGTTACAAACCAAAAGTACAATAATATTGCCTTTTATATTTATCTGTGTAGGTTGTTTTTGCTAGTAGTGTTGTTCTTATCATGGATTTGAGTTAATGTCTAGTATCCTTTCATTTCAGGCTGAAGAACTCCTTTCAGCATTTCTTATAGGGCAGGTCTACTGGTAATGAACTTTCTCAGCTTTTGTTTATCTGGAAATGTAATTTCTCCTTCGTTCTTGAAGGGTAGTTTTGCTGGCGAGGGAATTCTTAGTTAACAGGTTTTTTTTTCCCCTCCCCTTTCCGGACTTAAATATGTCACCTCTTTGCTTTCTGGCTTCCATGGTTCTTATGGGAAATCACCTGTTAACCTTTGTGCTTGATGAGTTAAATTCTCTTGTTCCTTTCAAAGTTCTCTTTGGTTTTGACAATTTGACTGTAATGTGTCTTAGTGTGGATTTCTTTGAGTTTATTTGGCTTGGAGTTTATTGAGCTGCTTGTATGTATTTGTGTCTTTCTTCACATTTGGGAAGTTCCTGGCCATTATTTCTTCAAATGTTTTTTCTGCACCCTTCTCTCTCTCTCCCTTCTGTGACTCCTATTATTGATGTGTTGATATGCTTGGTAGAGAAGAAAGTAAATAACGCAGGGGAACGAAAAACACAGGAAGCAGAAAAAAGCTTCAGAAAAACTGTGTTCTTAGAAATAAGAGATCATAACCATGAAACAAGATTAGAGTGCTGTAAAAAGGGATAATCAGAGAGTGAGAGAGTTTTTAGAAGTAAAAATATTAGACGGGTTGGAAGATAAAGTTGAGGAAATCACCTAGGAAGGAGGAAAAAAAGAGAGATGAAAAGTAGAAAAGATAAGAAAACTATGCAGCAAAATGAATGAAGAAATATCTACAGCAGGGCATGTCACTTGGAAATTTCAGAATACTGAGGCAAAGAGAATATCCTAAAAGTTTCCATAGAGAAAAAACCAGTTCAGTAAAAAAGGTGGAGAATAAGAATGGCATAATTTTCTCAGTAGTAGTCCTGGAAACTAGAAATCATTGAAAAGGAACTTGTAAGATTTTGAGCAAATGATTTCTAACTTAGAATTTTATACCTAACTAAACAAATTGTGACATTTCAAATATGCAAGGTCTTATAAAATTTACCTCCTGTTGGAGTTTAAGGGGGTCCAATAAATAGCACTCTCTTTGCTTTCCTGAATCCAAACAAATTGGGTGAGACAAAGGAAGCATATGGAGACTAGAATATAATTTTATTATTGATAAGGTTCAATTTACAGAATGAGGCTTATACTTTCAAGCGGTTTACTAATACTCAATGCCAGAAGGAGGCAGACTTACCCTTCAGGCACAGGCAGAGCTGAACAACTGAAGGCCCTATGTGAGGCTTAAACCTGTAAATGTATGTATGAAGAAAGAGGATGAGATTTTCTTCTCTGTGGACAGCAGTATCTAAAGAGAAAGGATAGGGGAAGAGGCTAAGTTTTGCCCAGATTATTTTTCCAAACTCACTGATAAAATAAGTTACCTCATCTCCTTAGGTAAGAAATGAATGAGGGGAGTGGAAAGAGGTCAGGAATGTTATGATAATGGATGTCCCCCTGCACAGAATGAAATACCAGAATGGGGCATAATTGTTTTCTTCAATATCTTTCCTGTTTCTTATTAATAGAAAGCTGCTAGAGAATATGTTCCACCAAACAAGGGAGTAAATCTTGGAAGAGGAAAACGAAAGAGTTAACATGAAAGAGGGGAAGGGAATTAGTAGGATGATAGTGAAAGGAAGTCTCAGGATGATAATTGGAGTGGAAGTCAAGTAGTGATCAGAAAGCTCCCCCCAACAAGGGATATTCAAGAAGAGAACAACAACAAAAAGACAAATTACTTGATGTGTTTGAACACATTGAGAGGATATGTATTTTTTTATTTGTATAAATTTAAGGGGTACAAGTGTAATTTTATTATATGCATATATTACATAGTGGTGAAGTGTGGGCTTTTAGTGTATCTATCACCCTAATAATGTACATTGTACCCGTTAAGTAATTTCTCATCATCCACCCCTTTCCCACCTTCCCGCTCTTCCGCCCTCTCTTATAAGTCTCCAGTGTCTGTCATTCCACCCTCTGTGTCTATGTGTACACATTATTTAGCTCCCACTTGTAAGTGAGAACATGCAGTATTTGACTTTGTTTCTGAGTTGTTTTACTTAAGATAGTGGCCTCCACTTCCATCCATGTTGCTGCAAAAGATGTGATTTAATTCTTTTTTATAGCTGAATAGTATTCCACTGTGTATATATACCACATTTTCTTTATCCAGTTATCTGTTGGTAGATACTTAGGTTAATTCCATGTCTTTGCTATTGTAAATAGTGCTGCAATAATCATACGAGTGCAGGTATCTTTTTGATATAATGATTTCTTTTCCTTTGGGGTTGATACCCAGTATTGGGTTGCTGAGTCAAATGGTAGTTCTATTTGAGATTTGAGAAATCTCCATACTGTTTTTTGTAGAGGTTGTACTGATTTACAGTTCTACCAACAGTGTGTAAGCATTCCCTTTTCTCTGCATCCTCTCCAACATCTGTTACTTTTTTGCTTTTTAGTAATAGCTTTTCTGACTGATATAAGATGATATTTCTCACTGTGGTTTTAATGTGCATTTCTCTGCTGATTAGTGATGTTGAGCATGTTTTCATATGCTAGTTAGCCATTTGTATGTCTTCTTTTGAAAAATGACCATTCATGTACTTTGCCCAATTTTTACCTTTTTTTTTTCTTGTTAAGTTGTTTGAGTTCCAGTTATTTAAGTTCCTTATAAATTCTGGATATGAGTCTCTTGTCAGTTGCATAGTTTGCAAATATTTTCTTCCATTCTGCAGGTTGTCTGTTCACTTGGTTGATTATTTCTTTTTCTGTGCAGATGGTTTGTAGTTTAATTAAGCCCCATTTGTTTGTTTTTGCTTTTGTTGATTGTGCTTTTGAGGTCTTAATCATGAATTCTTTGCCTAGACCAATGTCCAGAAGACTTTTCCCTAGGTTTTCTTCTAGTATTTTTATAGTTTCAGGTCTTACATTTAAATCTTTAATCCATCTCAAGTTGGTTTTTTAATATGGTGAGACATAGGGGTCCAGTTTCATTCTTTTGCATTTGGCGAGCCAATTTTCCCAGCGCCTTTTATTGAAAAGGGTATCCTTTCCCCAGTGTATGTTTTTGTTGCCTTTGTCAAAGCTCAGTTGGCTGTAGATTAAGTGGCTTTATTTCTGAGTTCTGAACAGATACTTATAGTTGTGTCAATGAATTATTAATAGATATATAGAAAAAGCTTAGGAAAAATGAGGAAATAATTCCATGTAAAACTGAAAATTATACCAAAAGGAAAATGTGATTATAGTATATGCATTACTTAATTAAAAAGGCTAGATCCAGTAATACAGTGGCTTAAAAAAACAGATTTAATCACTTCTTATATAATAGTTGTTAGGTAAGTGGTCACGAGGTCTAGATAAGTAGTTTGTTCCATGTGGTTATTCAGGGGCCCAAGTTCCATTTACCATGTTGTCCAGCCAAAAGTATGGCCAAGGGCTAGCAGTGTTGACATCAACTGGGCTTGTTAGAAATGCAGAATGTCAGGCCCCAGCCCCAATCTACTGAATCAGAATCTGCATTTAGTAGTTGATTCCTGTGCACAAAAGTTTGAGACTCATTGGTCTGGATTAGAACATAATTGTTGAATTATTGAAGCTGGATGGTTAAGAATTTTATCCAATGAGAAGGGAAAGAGCACATGAGGAGGTAAGAACTTGATCATAAGGCCACACACCTAACTGCAGAGAAAGTTGGGAAATGTAGTCTAGTTGTGTGTGTGCTCAGGAAAAAGGAGAAAATGAATTTTAATTTTGATGGACATCTAGCAACTCTGTGCTATAGTATAATACTTGGCTCAGCTGTGAATAATATCAGTGTATCTTATTAAAATCATACTGGGAGGATGGGGATAGGGTGGGGAAATACTTATGTGTATAATTCTGTTTCTAAGGGGAATGTTTGAGACAGCCAAATCTTTATCTTCTGTAGTAGGACTAGTCAGTAGATACTATTTTTTTTTTTTTTGGAGACAGTCTTGCTCTGTTGCCTGGGCTAGAGTGATCACAGCTCACTGCAACGTCAAACTCCTGGGCTCAAGCAATCCTCCTGCCTCAGCCTCCCAAGTAGCTGGGACTATAGGTGTGGGCTAATTTTTCTATTTTTTGTAGAGATGGGGTCTCACTCTTGCTCAGACTGGTCTCAAACTCCTGTAGTCAGTAGATACTATGTAAAGCTAATACAAAATAAGAAGTATTATCTTAAGCATGTTATTTAGAAATATGGGGCTAAATCCCAGAAGAAACAACTAAAAGAATTCAAAGTAGTTGCTTTTGAGGAGAGAAATTGGGAGTTGATAGGAGAGTACTGTTTTGCCTTGTAGTACTATTGACTTTTTGAACTGTGTAAATGTATTTGTTTTATAAAAAACAAATCTGAAAAAAAAAAAATCCCTACAGTCCAAATAGGAAGTAAATACATAATGAGTTTTAAGTGCTAAGTGCTATGAAAAAGATAAGGGCAAAGTTCATAAGAAGAGGCATACTTACCTGAGCCCACCTGGGTAGGAGGGTGGAGGGGTGGATTACAGAAAGCTTTCTGAAAGAAAGACATTTTCTAGTTACATTGTAGACAACCTAAGGGATGATGCAATTAAACATCTTTTGGATTTCTTGTATTTGTTTTCAAGTGTGAACAATTAAAAATAATTCTTTTTTTATTAATCATTTAACAAATTTATTGAGTGCCTCCTTTGTGGTAGGCACTGAAGATGTAATGGTAAGCAAAATCAGAAAAGGTTTCTTTTTCTTTTGAGACAGAGTCTCACTCTGTCGCCCAGGCTAGAGTGACACTGCAACCTCAAACTCCTGGTCTCAAGGGATCCTACTGCCTCAGCCTTCCAAGTAGCTGGGACTACAGGCGTGTGCCACCATGCCTGGCTAACTTTTCTATTTTTTTGTAGAGATGGGGTCTCACTCTTGCTCAGGCTGGTCTCGAACTCCTGACCTCAAGCAGTCCTCCCACCTTGGCCTCCCAAAGTGGTAGGATTACAGGCGTGAGCCACCACACCCAGCCTGTTACTGTTACTTTTTAACTCTGGGTTCCTATTGGTTTTTAAAACTTACTTCAGAAGAATTTATTTAAACTCCTTTATACTTCAGAGGTGGAGAAAACTTGCTGACATTATTTCCCCACGTTTAGAAAGTCAAGTTTGAAGTAGGTTAGAGGTATAAATAGGAACTGTTTAGTAGGAGAGTCATGTGGGCAAGATCTTACTGTTTAGGATTCTATAAACTGTTTCATTATAGCACATAAAGATTGGAATTCTTGTTGTTTTCTTTATTCCATTTCCTTTTATGTTAATTGTGATGCATAGTTGCAGGTTTTATTTTCCTATTAGTTGAAATTCTTAGATTAATCTAAAACAACTTTTGCTTCTCTAAAAATCCTTTGTTTTGAGGCTATATAACCGTAATTACATTTGATTTACCTTGATGAGCATTTGGCTGTTATTTACTTAGTGGGCTTTAACTCCTCCTCATACAGTTTTATGAGTTTTGTCTTTTTTTTTTTTTTACGATTCAGTTTTGAGAACAAATTTTAAAAGTTTTTTAATGTCTCACCATGTAAATACATGGGTTTTTTTGCATTTTAAATAACAGATTTTTTTTTTTTTAACCCAATAGTTTGCTTGCCTAAACTGGATTTGAAGCAATTTCAACTACTGGAGATCTGCCATTTTACAATATCACAATTGGAAAGAAGCAGGTTTTCAAATAATGGAAGAGTCTAAGACCTCTAAAAGTGAAAATCATGAACCAAAGAAGAATGTTATTTGTGAAGAAAGCAAAGCAGTTAAAGTTATAACTAATCAAACTTTGAAAGCTAGAAATGATAAATCTATAAAAGAAATTGGAACCAGCTCTCCAAATAGGAATAGTAGTAAAAAAAATAAGCAAAACGATAATTGTACAGAAAAAACAGAAGTGAAATCATGGAAAGTAAATGCTGCCAGTGTTCCAGGCCCTAAAGATTTGGGGTTAGTCCTTCAAGATCAGAGTCATTGCAAAGCAAAAAAATTACCTAATTCACCAGTGAAAACTGAAAAGGCACCTATTTCACAGGCAAAATTAGAAAAGATACCCAGTTTACAGGCAAAAGCAGAAAAATCCCCAAAGTCACCTAATTCACCAGTGAAAGCAGAAAAAGCACCCAGTTCTCACATGAAATCAGAACAGGTGCCCAGTTCACCAGCAGAAGCAGAAAAGGTGCCCAGTTTACCGTTGAAAGAAAACATGAGACAGACAGAATTACAACAGATTGGGACAAAAATTCCAAGCTCCTTTACTTCTGTGGACAAAGTGAATATTGAAGCTGTAGAGGGGAAAAAATCTGCTCTGCAAAACTCACCACAATCTCAGAATCAACAAACATGTACAGATAATACTGGTGATTCTGATGATAGTGCTTCAGGAATTGAAGACATATCAGATGATTTGAGTAAGTACAAATTAGATTATTCCACAAGTCACATTTTTTGGAGGGATCTTCCTGTATTAATGTTCATTAGATTATCTCTGGTTTAACTACTTTAATTACAAAAAGGACATTAGTAATATGGCTCTTAAAGCTACAAAAAAGCCTTTCCATTTATTATGGTAGGTAAAAAGTCTGTGCAAATATAAATTTAGTGGCTCCTTTAGTTGGTATGGATGTGGATGCACACATACGCTTTTTTGAAATGGTCTTTGTAATATTAATGTATTGCTCATTCATTCATCAAATGTGTATGTATTGAGTTCTGTTATATATGAAATGATGCTGCTGCCTATGTAATGAAGGTTTACAATGGAAAACTAAAAAAAACACAGTCCTAGACCTAGACCACTAGTCTGATGGGGGTGATATACATAAGTAAAGTGATTTTTAGTGCCAAAAACTTAATTCACATTGAGAAAGCACATGATTAAATTGTGAGATTTAGACTTTGGGTTGAAAAAGATGCATGATATGAACGTGGGACTCTGAGTATGACTGAAATTCATTATGACTGGAGCAGGGAGTTGGGGGCAAGAGCGGCAAAAGATGCAGCTGAAAGGGCAGTCAGGCGTTGTAGAATCAAGGGCTTTGTAAGCCATAACAGAGAGTTTGGACTTTATCATGAGTATTTTTGAGAAGCCATTGAAGAGTTTTGTTTTGTTTTGTTTTTAATTTAAATTGTAATACCCTAAATGTTCTTCAGGAGAAGAGTTTTAAGTAAGGTAATGCTATGATCAGATTTAAAAAAAAATCCTTTTGGCTGCAGTGCGGCAAATTCTTTGACAGGAACAAGGGAAGCAGATATAACATTGTTAATATACAATTCACTTGACAACTGTTGTAAAATCATTTTGTTCTGGGTCCTGATTTTTGTTTTAACTAATTGTTTAGAAATATTGTCCATATCTTTTAAGTAACTTTAATCCTGATTTTGTTTAAATTAAAGAATTTCGTTTTATAAACTTTTTTCCTGGTGTTTCCGTGGCCTTGATGTAGAAATAAAAAGCAGCCATTTCTGAATCATTATTTGCCACACTTTGAGAAACACTGGTAAAGAATTCAGAATTTAATTATGTTGGTACACAGATGATGGAATATGGATGGACTTTTTAAAAATTTTAATAGAGTTGTCTTTATGTGTATAAGAAAAAAATCAACCTCATAATTATATACACATAGAGCTTAGGACAAGGCCAACTTTAAAAAATAAGTGAATTTACAGATAGTACCAAGTAAATAATAATACTGGCAATGTTTAGATATGGCAGAAATTTAAACATGATGATACCTGAATGATTGAAGTTTGGGAAAAAGTGCTTAAGATCACTTAATTAAGGGTTTCATCACTTGAACTAGTGAAAAACCTGATTTAAAGATTATTTTTTTAAAAAGGCAGTAAAATAATCAAGGTGACATTATAAGATAGTTAAGAATATGGGCTCTGGAGTGAAATTGCATGGGTTTTGAATTCCCATTTTCGCCAATTAATAACTTTGTAATCTTGAATAATTTGTTTATCCCTTAAAAATATGTTTCCTGATTTTTAAAAAAGTAGAGATGCTGCTGCCCATGTTATGAAGGTTAAGTAAAATAATCCAGTGGGATGTTTCATGTAGTACCTGACACAGTAGGCATGCAATGGCAATGAGTATCATTTATTATTATTATATTACTCCAATTAAATGCTATTTTGTAAAGTGGAGAACAAGTTGAACTAGTTTAAAGAAGCTACTAGACCAAGTAGAGGTCCTTTGGGAGACTTGGTTTAGCAAATTCATAAGAATGACTTATAGTGTAGCAGTCATTTTTTGTAAGTAAGTACTTACCATGTTTTAAAGAATTCTCTTCAATATGTATATTATTTGCCTTGAAGTCATGGTCAGATATAATTGTTTAGTATTTCTTTTTTACTGAATGAAAAAATCCAAATTAATGATAATTGAATTAATGATTCCTCATTAGATTACCCCTTGGTAAAATAAATAGAATAAAATCTTTATTATATGTAGATCATTATCTATTTGGACTTAAATAGGTATATAGAAATTTGATTAATCTCAGTTTTTTCCATTAGGCCCAACTTTAGCTCCCTCCTAGCGCTTTCACCATTTTTCTTTTTGCCATTCATTCCGTTCAATAAGAATCTTTTTTTTTTTTTTTTTTGGTGTCTACTATGTGCCAGGTACTGATCTAGTCACTAGGAATACAGCAGTGAATGAAACAAATAACACCACCCTTACAGAGTTAATATTCTACTGGGAGGAAACAGACAACAAACACAATAAATAAAAAAAATATCGTAAGTTAGGTGGTTATAAATCCTTTGAGAAAAATAAAACAGGAAAGGTCATAGGGAATGATGCTACTGTTGCTGTTGGTGGTGTTTCAGATTTAAATTATCACTCAGAAAGTGACATTAGAGCAAATACTTGAAGGAAAGAAATGAATGAGCCAGGTGAATATTTGAGGGGAGAGCATTCTTGATCTGAGTTTCTCAAACTTTAATATGCATACTTATGACTTGGGAATCATATTAAAATGCAGATTCTTGAGCCTCATTTCCAGAGATTTTTGATTCAGAAGGCCTAGGGTGGGACCTGAGAAATTGGATTTCTGACAAGTTCCCAAGTGCTGCTGGTCAGGATCCTGCTTTTGGGCAGCATGCCCTGATATCACCCTTTATTGTGTTTTCAACATAGCAGCCAGAATGATCCTGTTAAAATGAGTCAGGTTATGTTACTCCTATACAGAATGTTTCAGTGGCTTCCCATACACCAGAGTAAAAGCTAGTGTTCTTGCAGTGACTAGTAGAGCCCTACATGATCTGTGACACTCCCTTACTTCTCTGCCCTCATTCATTTACTTCTCACCCCTTCTCTCTCTCTGCTCCAACTGCATGGTTTTCTTGCATTTCCTCAAATGTGAAGGCAGATGTCCACCTCAGGGCATTTGCATTTACTTTTTCTTCTGCCTGGACCATTCATCCCCTGATGTCCATAGGGCTACCTCTTTTAACTTCCTTTACCTTCTTAATGTGGCTTTTGCTGGGTCACTTATCTAAAATTTATGGCCCTCCCTTTGCTTACTTTTTCTCCATAGTCCTTATCACTATCTGTCCATATTTTAATCTTATTAACCTTTTTATATAATAATTTTATTGAGATATAATTCACATGCCATAAAATGCACCCTTTTAAAGTATACAGTTCAGCGGTTTTTAGCATACTATATTCACAAAGTTGTATAGCTATCACTACCATCTAATCCTGAACATTTTCATTACTCCCCAAAGAAACTCCATACCCAATAGCAGTCACTATTCATTATATTCTCCTCCTACCCACTGGCAATCACTAATCTTTGTGTCTCTATAGATTTGCCTATTTTATATAAATGGGATCATACAACATGTGGCCTGTTGTGTCTGGCTTTTTTCGCTTAGCATAATGTTTTCAAAATTCACATTATAGCTTGTATGAATGTACATCATTCTTTTTTATTGTCAAATAATATTCAGTTGTATGGATATACCACATTTTGTTTATCCATTCGTCAGTTGATAGACATTTGGATTGTTTCCATCTTTTGACTAGCCTGAATGATGCTGCTATGAACATTTGTATAGAAGTTTTTGTGTGGATGTATGTTTTCCTTTTTCCTGGGTGTATATCTAGAAGTGGGATTGCTCCGTTGTATAGTAACTCTGTTTAACTTTTTTTTTTTTTTGGTAATAAATACATATGACATAAGGTTTACCATTGTAATGATTTTAAAGCATACAATTCAGTGGCATTAAGTATATTTACAGTGTCGTACAATTATTACCACTGTCTAATTCCATAACTTTTTCAGCATCCCAATAGGAAATCCCATGCTCATTAAGAGTCACTTCCCATTCTCCACTTTCCCTAGCCTCTGGCGACTACTGATATACTTTCTATTTCTATGTATTTGCCTATTTTAGATACTTCATAGAAATGGAGTTAAACAATATGTGATCTTTTGTGTCTGGCTTTCACATAGCATCATGTTTTCCATCAAGGTTTATCCATGTTGTAGCATGTATCACCACTTCATTCCTTTTTAGGGCTGATGCTATGGACTAAATTTTGTCCCCTCCCAAATTCATATGCTGAAGCCCTAACTTGCAATGTGATTGTACTTGGAAATAGGGCTTTTAGGAGATAATTAAGGTTAAATGAGATCATAAGGGTGGGGTCCTAATCTGATGGGATTGGTGGCCTTATAAGAAGAAGGAGAAAAGAGAGAGAGAGCTAGATAGAGAGAGATCTCCACTCAGTCTATAGTATTTGTTATGGCAGCCTGAGCTGACTATGACAGCTGAATAATATTCCATTGCAGATATGCCATATTTTATTTATCCATTCCTCAGTGGTGGACATTTGGGTTATTACCCCTTCGGCTATTGTGAATAGTGCTTCTGTGAACATTCATGTACAAGATTTGATGTGGACACAGGTTTTCAGTTTTTGTTTCATGAGGGTATTAACATCTTGTGGAACTGGTGTTCTGTGGAACACAGTTTGGGACGTTCTGCCTGGTATTGTTTTATATGTTGATTCCAGAAAATGAAATAATTTCATTTATTTCTGACATTTTGTTTTTTTAAAGAGACAGGGTCTCATTCTGTTGCCCAGGCTGGAGTGTGGTGGCTCAATTATAGCTCACTGTAACCTCAACCTCCTGGGCTTAAGCGATCCTCCTGCCTCAGCCTCCCAAGTAGCTGGGACTACAGGTGTGTGTCACCACGCCTGGCTCAATTTTCTCTATTTTTTGGAGAGATGGGGTCTTGCTACATTGTCCAGGCTGGTCTTGAACTCCTAGCCTCAAGTGATCCTCCCACCTCGGCTTCCCAAAGTGCTGGGATTATAGGCATGAGCCACCATGTCTGGCGTATTTTTGACTTTTTTTTTTTTTTTGAGACAGAGTCTTGCTCTGTCACCCTGGGTAGTATACAATGGCATCATCATAGCTCACTGCAACCTCAAACTCCTGGGTTCAAGTGATCCTCCTGCCTCAGCCTCTTGGGTAGTTGGGACTACAGGTGTGCCATGATGCCTGGCTCATTTTTCTATTTTTAGTGGAGATGGGGGTCTCGCTCTTGCTCAGGCTGGTCTTGAACTCCTGAGCTCAAGCAGTCCTCCTTGTCATTTCCTTGCTTTTTTCCTTTACAACATTTATTACAACTTGGAATTATTGTATTTGTTCTATTTACTGCCTTCATGAGGGCAAAGGACTGTGTGTAATATTCTAGGGAGTTTAAACTTTATCTTGAACTCTTTAAAGGCCTTTTAAGTATTTTAAGCAAGAGAATAACATGATTCGGTTTGTATTTAAAAAATCACACTGGTGGTAGATCCTAATGTAGGCCAGGTGCATATTGCCAGGTGCTGGAAATGCAAAGATGAAAACACATGGGCTATGCCTTAAAAAGATTACAATCTAGTTACGAGGCAGAGAAGCAAAGAAAAAATGTTGATCTGGTGGAGAACGTCCATGAGTTCAGTGGAAGCAAAGAAGGAGCCTTGTGTGGGTTTGTGGTCTGGAGTGTATATGTTCCTTTTACTGTTAGTGATTTTAGTTCAGTGACTAATCTTTGAGTGGGACTCAAAATAGCTTTTTATCAAATTTACTTCAGAGATTCTATAAGATGATTATGTTACGTTAGCTTGTTGTAGTGTAGTCATAGTTATGTATGCCTCTTCATAGGTAAGTTGGAAGAACGAGGTGGGCGTTTGACCCATGAAGTAGATTTTTCTTTGTGAATTTTGATACCATGTATCTCTTAGTTTTATTTTATATATGTACACCAACTTATACAACTAAGGAAAATGTAAAGAAAGAATATTTTTTCCTGTATGTGTATAAACTAAATGTCTGTTTTCTATTAAAAATTTTAAAAATTTACCAGTTCTTATGATGATAACTGATTACTTGTTTTTCTAGGTAAAATGAAGAATGATGAATCTAATAAAGAAAATTCTTCAGAGATGGACTATTTAGAAAATGCCACTGTAATAGATGAATCTACATTGACACCAGAGCAGAGGCTGGGCTTGAAACAAGCAGAAGAACGCTTAGAAAGAGATCACATCTTTCGACTTGAAAAAGTATACTATGTTGTTTTAGTTATTTGGAGGGAAATGTGTGTTTAGTAACTTTTCTTTCCCAAGGACAGCTTTTTTTATTTTTCCTTTATTCATAAGACAGAGGTAGCATTCATCTTTCCTTTTTCCCTCTTTCCTTCCTCTCTTCTTCTTTCCCTCTTTTTCTTCCTTGCCTCTCTTTGTTCAGCAAATACTTACATCTTTGAGTCTGACTTCATTCATTCATCCCACGGATAGGGAAACTATGGCCTACTCCCTTGTTTTTGTTTTTGAATATGTTAAAATACACCTAGCTTCTTTTTTTGGTAAACTAAGTTTTACTGGAATATAGCCATGCCCATTTGTTTATATATTTTCTATGGCTGCTTTCATGCTACCATGGCAAAGTTGAGTAGGTAGTTGCCAAAGAGGCTGTGTGGCTTGGAAAGCATAAAATATTTACTATTTACCAAAGCGTATAATATTTACCAAAATATTACTTTGGCTCTTGACTGTCCTCTGATTTATTCACTCATCAAATGGATACCGTGTGCTTCTTACCAAGTTACTGCACTAGGCACTGGGGATATATTGGTGAAAATGGCGTAGTTTCTTCCCATTAGAAGTTAAAAGTCCATTCGGATTGATGGAAATAAATTAGCAAATACCATACAATGTGCTCAACTTCCTCCTTTTTCTCTTGCTTTTATTTTCTTCTTCTCTATTTTTTTTCTCCTGTATTTACTGGATATCTACTATGTATTAGGAGCTATTCTAGTCACTGGTATCTTGTTCCTGAGTACTAATTAATTTCTTAACCTAGAAATACACATTCCTAGCCTCAGCAATAAAAACACTGCTAGGTAGTGAAGGAAAGAATGACAAATCAAACTTTTGACAGATAGACACTTACGATATTTGTAAATATGTATACAAGGAAATAGGTCATCATTCTTGAAATAAAGAAAGAAATGGTATGATTCTATACAGTTTAGAAAAATGAGATCATATCTAGATTGAAGACGATAATCCTGGGTTATTAATAGGACAGAGTAGTCACCATATGAAAAGAGAAAGGAATATCAAGGAGTAGAGAACTATAATATAGGAGAGAGTTTGGGTTGTATAGCTAGTCTTTTTTCAATTGGCTATTTTACTGAATTCCATCTTTACTTAGTCCTCTCACTTTTCCTCTCCTAAGCCTGGAATTAGTAGTTTCTGGATCTGTCCATTGTCAAGATAAATATTGATTGCCTTTTATGTACCATGGTCTGATGATAAAAAGTTAAATTGGGGCATGCCTGACATTTTAAAAAACATACCACTTTTCCAGGAGTTTACTAATTAGAGAAAACATGTAAGCAAGTAATAGTCATAATAACAATATTGTTTGAAAATGGAATCATAGACAAAAGAGTGACCAGCTTGAGTTGGGGGTATAAAGGCATCAATTTGGGGAATGCTTCTTAAGGAGGTGGCATTGGAGCTGAGTCTCAAAGATTGGCTAGGAATGGATTAGGTGAGTAGGGGAAGGGTGGTGTAGGTAAATTATATATCATGTATAAAGGAAACGTGAAAATTTCTTTTCAGGAAAAATAAGCAGGGAACTGGATGGGAAGATACATAGGAATGAAGCAGGAAAGGTCAGTTTGTGGGAAAAGGAAGAAGTTGGGGTGAAATGGGTATTTGATGGTAGTAGGAAAGAATGGCCTGGAGTAAAAGGAAATCTTGGAAACATTGGAAAGCATTTTGTTTGTTGTTGAGTTTAGACAATCAGCAATGATTTAAAGTCACTGTGCCAGTACTAGCATAGATGTCTAATCCCTTTTCTTTCTGGCACCTCTTTATTTTTCATGCCCTCCAAAGCTCTTATTTTCAATTCATTATACTCTAACATTTTTCTTTACAAGCTTTAGATACTCATTAAGGATATTCTTCCCAAGTTCTTTTGATTTCATCAGGTCCTTTGGTTCACAGTGTACCCATAGATTATCTAATTGAGGAATAAAGATATAGATTTTTTGCTATGTACCAAAGAAGACATAAATCCAAACCATCAGAAGGGTAAATTTCCATATGGTGAGTGTTAAATAATGACTTGGAAATACTTAGAATCTTCATGCCCAGAAATCTTTCTTCTAGCTTGTGTGCAGAAAGTTTAAAGAAGGTTAATTAGTCTGTTTGTTTCATGGTAAAATAAAATATAACTATAATAAATGAAATGTTTAACATTTTTCATGTTTCTTCTGTAAAACTAGAAACTGCATGATGGTGAGAGCATTTTTGTCTTATTTGATATTGTGCCTAATGCATTACCTTGCTCAAAGCAGTTGGTTGCTAATTAGAGGCAGTGTGCATAGTGGTCAAGTGTGTGGATTTTGGAGTCACTGGGTCTAGCCCTGGCACTTACTGGTTGGATGATATCACATAAGTTACTTAACCTCTTTACACCTTAGTTTCTTCATCAGTAAAATGGGGTTAATAATAATAACAACACCTAGCTCAGGGGGCTGTTATGAAGATTAAATGAGATAATACAAGTAAATTTCTTGGCACAAGACCTGGTGTGTAGTAAGTACTAACTAAAGATTAGCTACTTGTAGAACTGAATTATTTTACCAGGTAGGGCAATTTTTATTATTTTATAAATAAGGAGATAGACTCAGGCTACGGTGATAGATATGTACTCTAGGTCAGGTGAGATGGCATCCCAGGTGTTCTAACTCCCCATTCAGTGTAATATCAAGATTCTCTTACTAAAAGAATGTAGATATGCTCTTGTCTTCTAACGTTTTACAATTGAAAAATTTATATGATTGATTTTGTGACTCCCTTAGTGACCTCATCAATGCTCATGGCTTTAGGTATTCAGTATATGTTCTTTCAACTCCTGAATCCAACCCTTTTTATACCTCCACTGGTCTGACCTTGAACCAAGATAACAACATCTTTATTCTGGATTATTGCAATATGCTGATAACTGCAATAAGCTTTTCTTCTGTTCTTAATATAGAAGGCAAACGATACTTTTACAATATTGATCAGATCTTGCAATTGCTCAAAAACCTCCAATGGACTTCCATCACACTTAGAATAAAAGCCAGAGTCTTCACAGGGGACCTTGTAATCTGGCCCCTATTACCTCTCTGTTTCAGTCATACTAGCTTTTTTGCAGTTTGTCAAACATTTTAGGCACATTTCTGCCTCAGGGCCTTAGCATTCACTTTTTCCTCTGCTTGGAATGTCTCTTTCCACATATCCACACAGCTCAATCCTCTATTTCCTTTAAGTCACTTTATCAATGAGGTCTTAAGTGATGACTCCATTTTAAAAAAAAACAGTAACTGTCCCCACCCATATTCCTATTTATTTGTTTGTGTGTTTGTTTATTACCTGTCTCCTTATACTAGAATGTAAATTCATACCAACAGGGATTTCCATCTGTTTTGTTTATTGCTATTATCCCCAGCTCCTAGAAAAATGTTTTACATATAATATGAGTTTAGAAAATATTTGGTAAATAAAGAAATAGTTGTGGTTGGAAACTAAGAGGTGGAGTTTTCTATGAGGGCTTAATTCATTCTCTAATAGGAATTAATTTGAAAAAAATTTTATTCTAAAGAATTGAAATAACTAGGTTGAGCTGACTTTTCTTATTTGCTCGTTGCCTTGGGCAAATTATTTAATCCCTGAGATTTAGTTCCTTTGCCCGTAAAATGGGGAATCCTGATAGGGTTTTTGTAAGGTTAATAGATACTCTATAAATAGTGGCTATATTTATTTTTATTCTGTGGCAGGACTGTTGCTAAATTTGGGGCAGGTGTCATTTAAAGGAAATCATATGTAATATTCTGAGGTGAGAGAGTCTTTTTTGTCAGGAGCTGCAATCTATTGAATATCACAGATCAATCTGAAATAAAAACTAAGCATTGCTGAAGTTTCATTGTAAGGCATTAGAAACAGTGTTTTAAAATCCAATATGTATTTATTGTGTTTTTGTAATTTTTCATTGTGCAATCTTACAGGTAGAGTGTTGGTTTCAGACTCAGACATACACGAATTTAAATTCAGCATCTCTTGCTTAATATATCCTTGTGACAGTTGCAAGCTGTATGAGCTTTTGTTTTCACATCTATAAAAGGAAAATAATACCAATCTAATTAAATGATTAGAGGAATTAAAATGACAAATTGTATGTGAAACATCTAGCATAGTGCCTGGTGCCTAGCAGGCACTCAGTAATTATTAAGTTTTATTACTAATTTGAGAATACATATACAAAGTATGAGTGAAATACTGTGACTGATCGTTATCATGTCAGAATTGTTATTCCCTTCAGAGCGGTGACCTCAAGAGGTTATCTGTTTAATCCCATGATTTTGTGATTGATTGGAGTGTTTTTGGAACTCAGCTTTTGAAATTGTCTTCCATATTTGTGATCCATTGTATTGAAAATCCCCTATTTGAGGCTGGGTTTTATTTTTTATAGTAATCAAAAAGACTGAAGGTTAAGTTTGAAACCAATTTTTGGGATAGCATTGGAATACGACTAAGTAGCAAGACTACCTTCTTTTTTTTTACACAAATACAAACAGAAGCAAGGACTACCTTTCTTATCTTACATTGGGTTCTAAAGATGATATTAGATGAGTATTAAACATGTTTATCATTATCATATTGTTTGTGAAGTTAGTATATAATCTCTTATGATGACTATTTAGAAAGGGACAATTACCTCCTGGGTATATAAGTATTGATTTGTTTATTAAAAACTTATTCCTTCAGTGCTTATTTCTGTCTGTTATATTTACATAATTGTATTATTAACTTATATAGTCAATAATTTACTCCTTTTCCTTTAAAAATGCATTTTTTAACTTGTCTCTTTAGCGATCACCAGAATATACTAATTGCCGGTATCTATGCAAACTTTGCTTAATTCACATTGAAAACATCCAAGGAGCTCATAAACATATAAAGGAGAAGAGACATAAGAAAAATATTTTGGTAAGTTCTTTTAAATATTTTATTTATTTTTCAAATGGTAAAACGATGTCAAATATTTTTTTATTTTTGCAATTAAAAATGAGGTATTTGTCCAGTCTTATATTAGTAGCTGAAGTGACAGCCTTAGAGGCTGTGATCGCTTCCCTTACCTCGGGTGGTCAGAAGGGTAACCTTCTCAAGACCAGTTTGCTCATCCTGAAGAATGTTGTTTCCTAAGTTTAAAGCTGTCAGGTACAATCAGTCCATCTAACTGATATTTATTGAGTTCTTCTAGGCAGTGGTGAATAAGATAGTCATGATTTCTGCCCTCAGAATTTCTAAGAATTGGTGAGGGCATACATTGAATAATGTTTTTAAGAATAATGAACCTTATTAAATGGGGGTGGGGGGGTGGGGGAACATGTGCTAAGGAAGTGTACAAGGGTATTTTACTTGGTCTACCACAGGGAGAGAGTGACATTGAGTTGAACCTTGAAGTAGTAGTTTAAATGACAAAGAGATGAGTGGCCTAGAGAGGTGAGGGGAGAGCATTTTACACCAAAAAAGCAGCATGAATAAAAGTCTTTAGGCAAGAAAGGACATGGCCTATGAGGAGCTGAAAGTCTAGTATGACGAGAGCAGAGACAGGTAGGGAGAAATGGTGTGACATGAAGCTGGAGAAGTACAGACCATGCAGGGCCTTAAAAGCTTTAGATTTTGGGAATTTGTAATTTTTCAGGTATTTCTATTAAAATATTTCATAGACTTAGATATGAGTACTTTTTAAAATGTATTAACTATTTTATTTTTTCTTTTTAAAGTTACAATAATAATACTGTGTAACCTCTTAATTATTTCTAAGTCTCAGTTCATATACCTTCTCTGAGAAGTAGTCTCTTACCTGACCGTTTCAGCAGGTCTGGATAAGGTACTCCTTTGTGCTCTCAAAGCAGCTTTTACATACCTTGATCAGAAAACCTAATGCACTGTATTCTAGTTGTCTACCTTCTCTCCCCTTCTAGACTTCATTATTCAGTATTCTAGAGGGCAGCTTTAGTTTTTATTAATTTTGTTTCTGAATTGCTAAGGACAATGTCTGACACATAGGAGATGCTCAATATAGTTTTCTTGAGAAAATGAATGCACTGACGCAAATCAGGAACTTTGAAGGAAAGAAATCATTCACATTTTACCA
Organism: Daubentonia madagascariensis; assembly: GCA_023783475.1. Lineage (NCBI taxonomy): Eukaryota > Metazoa > Chordata > Mammalia > Primates > Daubentoniidae > Daubentonia > Daubentonia madagascariensis. Next base: position 6,477,326 of record JAKFHU010001129.1, read on the forward strand.
GCCTATTATTTTGATTTAATTAGAGCTTGAGAAGATTTAATAGGACAGAGACAAGTGGTAGTTTAGGAGATAATAATTGGGAATTTTCCATTAATGTTGAAAGATGCTGATCATTAGTTCCAGGAAGTTCAGGGGATTCTAGGAAAGATACTTAAAAAGAAAACCATACTTACACACATTACAGGTTGAATATCCCTTATCCTAAATGCTTGGCACCAGAAGTGTTTTGGTTTTGGGTTTTTTTCAGAATTTGGAATATTTGCATTATACTCCAATGAGCATTTCCTTTGAGCATCATGTCAGTGCTCAAAAAGTTTCAGATTTTGCTGGGTGCAGTGGCTTGTGCCTGTAATCCCAGCTACATGGGAGGCTGAGGCAGGAGGATCTCTTGAACTCAGGAGTTCAAGACAAGCCTGGGCAATATAGCAAGACCCCATCTCAAAAAAATCATCTATGAAACACTTATAGATAACAACATACTTAATGGTGAAGACTAAATGCTGTGCCCTCAAGATTAGGAAAAAAGACAGGTATGAATATGCTACTGTGGAAAAGAGCATGGGAGTTCCTCAGAAAATTAAAAATAGAACTGTTATATGATCCAGCAATTTCACTTCGGGGTATAAACTTAAAAGAATTGAAAGCAGGGTCTCAAAGAGATATTTGTACACCCATATTCATAGCAACACTATTCACAGTAGCTAAAATATGGAAGCAATCCAAGTGTCTATTGATGGATGAATGGATATGCAAAATGTGGTATATTCATGCAATGGAATATTACTCAGTCTTAAGGATGGAAATTCTGCAATATGCTACAACATGGATGAACCTTGAGAAATTATGCTAAGTGAAATACACCAGTCACAAAAAGAAAAATAGCGTATGATTCCACTTGTATGAGGTTTTTAAGAGTAGTCAAAATCATAAAGAAACAAGGTAGAGTGGTGGTTGCCAGAGGCTGGGAGAAGGGTGCAATGGGAAGTTATTGTTTGATGGATATAAAGTTTCAGTTTTGCATATGTATACCATGTTAGAGTGTTTGGATTTTATTGTGAGCATTATGGAACTTAATGACATGTATTTTTGCAAGGTCACCGGCATCAGTGTGAAAGAAGCCTGAGAAGGGTCTATTTGGGGAGACCAATTGGTCTTTCGTGATTACGTAGTTAAGCAATGATGAACATTTGATTTGAAGTAGTAGTGAGAACAGAGTAGGATGTAGAATTGTGGGGGTGGAGGCTTAGGATGTCTAGAATGATCATAAGGTTATGATTTAAGATGTTGTCATTGATTATGGTGCCATTTACTTAGAGGAAATAAAAAAGAAAGTGTTTCAGAACATACTGACTTTGAGACACTTATAGGACATTTCAAGCAGAGATTTCCTGCAATCATTTGAATATAAGGATCTGGAACTTATATTAGGAGCTGGAGATTCAGATTTGGTAATCTCCAGTATATTGAAGTCATGGGTGTGGGTGAGATCACCAGAGGAGTGAAAAAGGGAGAAGATCAAGTAACACAAACATTTGAGGGACTAGTAGAGGAAGGCAGCCAATAGACTGGTGAATGAGTAGGTAGTCCAAAGTGTGGTAATACAGGTAAAAATAATCTAAGAACTTAAAAATGTCTGATTTGGCAACTAAAGAGGTTTTCATAATCCTGGTAAGAGCAGTTTCTGTTTTAGAGTTAGAAAGTACATAGTTTTGAGTGAGCAGGGGTAAGGAAACAAAAAGAAAAGGAGGGGTAGACTCAACTTTCAGGAAAATTCATTGTGAAGGAACGAAAGGAAGATTGGTAGTAGCTAGCATGGCACACAGGATCTTTTTTTTCTCTTTTAATATGGCAGAGTAAAACCCTTATCACAGTTTTAATTTTTTATTAATTTGAATAATCATTTGATTGATCTTTATCTCTTTCTTGACTGTGAATTCCAAGAGGGCAGGGATTATATGCATTCTTTTTTTCCCATTGTAACTCCATTGCCTAGCACAGTGCCTGGCATATAGCTGCTTATCCTGTGCTTGTGTCCGTTTGTATTAAAATATCTTCTTTGGAGAAATGTTTATTCAAGTCCTTTGTCTATTTTTGAATTAGATCTTTTTGTTGTTGTCCAGTTTTAGGAATCATCTGTATATTTTGGATGTTAATTCCTTATTAGATGTATGATTTACAAATATTTTCTCCCATTTTGTGGGTTGCCTCTTTACTGTGTTGATAGTGTCTTTTGATGAACAAAAATTTTAAATTTTCATGCCGTCCGATTTATTTATTTTTTCTTTTGTTGCTTGTGTCTTTGGTGTCATATCCAAGAAATCATTGCCAAATCCAATGTCTTGAACCTTTCCCCTTCAGTTTTCTCCTGCAGGTTCTTAGTTATGGTTTTATGGTTAGAGGTTTAGGTTTTAGTGTCTTAAATCTAGGTCTTTAATCCATTTTGAGTTAATTTTTGTGAAGGTCAGAGTCCAGCTTCATTGTTTTGCTTGTGGATATCTAGTTTTCCCAGCACCATTTGTTGAAAAGACTGTCCTTTCCCCATTAAATGGCCTTGGCACCCTTGTCAAAAATCATTTGACTATATATGTGAGGGTTTATTTCTGGGCTGTCTATTCTATTCCATTGGTCTATATGTCTGTCTTTATACCAAGTACCATACTATTTTGATTACTGTAGCCTTGTAGTAAGTCTTGAAACCAGAAGGAGTGAGTCCTCTAGTTTTGTTCTTCTTTGTCAAGATTGTTTTGGCTATTTGGGGTCCGTTGAAATTCCATATGAATTTTAGGATTGATTTTTGTATTTCTGCAAAAAATGTAAATTGGGATTTTGATAGGGATTACATTGAATCTTTAGATTGCTTTGGGTAGTATTGACATTTTAACAATTTTAAGTCTTCCAATTTATGAACAGTCTTTCTGTTTATCTTTTCCTTAATTTAGTTCAAAAATGTTTTGTAGGTTTTTTTTTTTCCTTAAGAGATAGGGTCTCGCTTTGTCTGACAGGCTGAAGGGCGGTGGCCTGATAGTAGCTCACTGCAACTTTGAACTCCTGGGCTCGAGCGATCCTTTTGCCTCAGCCTCCTGAGTAGCTGGGACTATAGGCATGCACCACCATGCCTGGCTAATTTTCAAATTTTTTTATTTGTAGAGATGAGATCTTGCTATGTTGCCCAGGCTTGTCTCGAACCCCTGGCCTCAAGTGATCCTCCCACCTTGGTCTCCCAAAGTGCTGGGATTATAGGTGTGAGCCCCTGTACCAGCCTTGTTTTGTAGTTTTCATTGTACAAATCTTTCATTTCTTTGGTTATGTAGTTCCTTAGTATTTTATTCTTTTTCATGCTATTGTGAATGGGATTGTTTTTTAGTTTCCTTTTCAGATTGTTAATTGTTTGTGTATAGAAATGCAGCTGTTTTTCATGTTGACTTTGTGTCCTGCTGCTTTGCTGAATTCATTTATTAGTTCTAAACAGTTTGTGTGTGTGTAATCTTTGGAGCGTTTTCCATGTGTAAAATCATATTATCTGCAAACAGAGCTAATTTTATTTCTTTCTTTCCAACTCTGCTGCCTTTTATTTCTTTCTCTTTCCTAAATTGCTCTGGCTAGAATTTCCACTACTTTGGTGAATAGAAATGGCAAAAGAGACATCCTTGATCCTGATCTTAAAGGAAAAGCTTTCAGTCTTTGACCATTGAGCATGATGTTAGCTATGGGTTTTATATTGCCTTTATTTTGTTGAGGTAGTTTCCTTTTACTCCTACTTTGTTGAGTGTTTTTACTACAGAAGAGTTTTGAATTTTGTCAGAGGCTTTTTCTGTGTCAATTGAGATGATCTTTTTTTTTTTTTTTCCTTTATTCTGGTAAGGTGGTGTATTATATTGATTGTTCATTGTATATTGAACATCCTTGCATTCCAGGAATAAATCCCACTTGTTCATGGTATATAAGCCTTTGAATATGCTGCTGAATTTGGTTTGCTGGTATTTTGTTGAGGATTTATTGAAGGTTTTTAAGTAGGAGTATTACTGGTAGCCATATGGAGAGTGGGATGAAGGGCCAAAGATTGGAAATGGTGATTAATTAGGAGGCTCTTGCCTCTTGGGCAAATTTTTCTAGCCTAAACTAATTCCTTCTGGAATTTACTTCATCTCAGCAGAAGGCAACACCATTCACCCAGCTGTTTAGGACAAACACCTTTAAGTCATCCTTGATTCATCTCTTTCTCTTGCACCTCACATTCAAACCATCAGCAAATTCTGTAGACTTTACTTTCAAAATACCATGTTTCTGAACTCAGGCATTGTCTAAGCCACCATCATCTCTCACCTGGACTATTTCTAATTTACCTCCTCTGCTCTCTACAATCTGTTCTCCATTTAGCAACCAGGATTGCTCTTTTAAAATATGTCATATCATGTTACTTCCTCCTCTTAGCCCTTCAGTGGCTTTTCAACTTAGGATAAAATTCTAAGACTCCTTACCAAGTCCTGTAAGGTCATATAATATTTGATTTCTAATTTACTCTTCAACCTCATCATCATCCACAGTCACCCCTTTGTTAACTTCAGCCACCTTGGTTTCTTCAAATAACATGAGGGACTTTCTTGCCTCAGAGTCTTTGCATTCGCTGTTCTCTCTGTCTGGAATGCTCTTAACTTAAATGTCTCTCTCTTTCACCTCATTCAGGTCTCTGATGAAATGTTACCTGTTCAGAGTGGACTTGCTTTGTCCACTTTATTCTAAAATAACACATTTTGGGAGGCTGAGGTGGGAGGATCATTTGAGGTCAGGAGTTCAAGACCAGCCTGGGCAGTATAGCAAGACCTCATCTCTACAAAAAATAATAAAAAAAATTAGCTGGATGTAATGGTGCACTCCTGGAATCCCATCTACTCAGAAGCCTGAGGTGGGAGGATCGCTTGAGCCCAGGGCTTTGAAGTTATAGTGAGCTATGATCACGCTACTGTACTCCAGCTTGGGCAACAGAGCAAGACTCTATCTCAAAAAAAAAAAAAGTCCATGCAAAGCTGGAGGAAAGAAATTAAAAACAAAACAACAGCAAAAAAAAATAATGCTCCCTTCCCATCATTCTGTAGCCTTTCCCCCAACTTTATTACTCTTCATAGCACTCACCTGACATGATATATTTATTGTCTATTTCCTTTAACTAGAATTTAAGTTATATGAGGGAAGGGACTTGATTGGTAATATTTGTGGCAGAGGATATAGGAGGATATCAGGAGGATATGAAGATGATCAATGACATGAGGATATCAGTGAGAGTGTTTGATGGAACAATATTCTAAAGGAAGTAAGATAGGCTTATTAATAGCTTAGGTGGAGGAGTTTGTTCCTTAATTGTCTTTTATGTTCTTGTTTCCATGAAAATCTTAGCAATATAAGTCAGAGCATTTTGTGGTACTTCCATGTATATATAAAGATAATTTTGTAGCATGTTGATCTCTTATTATTTTTTTCATTATCTGTTGCTATTAATCTGTTGGATGAATCCTAAAAAATACTCCTGAAAACTTGGATGCTCATCCAAGATTTAGATTATAATTAAGAATCGCAGAAATGGTCACAGAAATTTATAGAAATGAGGTTGACTTATCCCCCTGTGTTTGATAACTGTATACCTGAGGTAAGCTTTACTTATGTTAAGACTGAATATGGTAACAATTAGTGAAAATAGATATGGACCAAAGTCTTTGTTTAACTATATTTGGGTGAGTGTGTGGGAAAACTAGCTAGTTTTGGCTATTATATCTCATGGGAGCTTCATGTCTCAAAAGATAAGACAGTATTTCTTTTTTTCTTTTTTTAAGAGACAAGGTCACTCAGTTGCCCAGGCTGGAGTGCAGTAGAGTGGTCACAGCTCGCTGCAGTCTCAAACTCCTGGTTTCAAGCGATCCTCTGCCTCAGCTGAGTTGAGGAGTTAGGACTACAGGCACGTGTCACCACTCCTGGCTAGTTTTTAAACATTTTTTGTAGAGACAGGAGTTCCGTTATCTTGCCCAGGCTGGTCTCGAACTCCTGGGCTCAAGGGATTCCTCCTGCCTCGGTCTCCCAAAGTGTTGGGATTACAGGTGTGAGCCACCGTGCCCAGCCAGAGATTGTTTCTTGACTGAAAAGCGTTATCAGAAAATGCTTATGTTATAATACTAAATAAAAGAAACAGTATAGTCTCAGATATGTTAAAAAATGAAGGAGACAGTAGGATTTGAGATTTTGGGTGATTTTCTGCTTCGTATTTTCCTTATGTTTTATGTAGCTTTTGTAAACAGCATTTTTTTAATAATTAGAAAAACAATCTATAAAAGTCATTGTGCATATAATAACATAGTCCCTTTTTAGCTCCTTGGTTTAAATTGACTTTCAATCTTTTAGCAGAATGGAGATTTCTTGAACATTTTGCCTAGCTTCTGTTGGATAAAATAACAGAAAGAAATCAGTTGTAAATACTAGGCAGTGTGATGATAGAGTCTAGGAGGTTTTCCTGTGACCATTTAATCTGATACTGTATATGCTGGTAAGATGTGATTCAAGACTTTTTGCTACATCCAAGACAATCTGCCTTGGTACAACAAAATTATCAGCTAAGTGTTGTATTTATGGTATCTTGGCTTTGATGTAGCATTTCAGAATTTATGTAGACAGTACAGTAAAACAAATTTTAAAAAGTTAATGGTAGCCACCCTTGCTCCCCAAGTATCTCTCATTCTTTGAGTCCTTCTTCACAAAGGCAGTGGTCTCAGTCTCTTTTGTTCACTTCCATGTCATAAATGGCTTATATCTGGTGCATAGGAGGTGAATTTTTGTTGAGTTAATTTATTTCTGTCCTTCCCTGCTAAATGTAAGGATATTAAAATAGAATTTTTTTTTTGTTGTTATTGTGAAATGTTAACACTAATAGGAAAAACAGGAAGAAAGTGAGCTTCGTTCTCTGCCACCTCCCTCCCCTGCCCACTTGGCTGCTTTAAGTGTTGCAGTTATTGAATTAGCAAAAGAACAAGGAATAACAGATGATGACCTCAGAGTCCGTCAGGAAATTGTGGAGGAAATGTCAAAGGTTATAACGACATTTTTACCAGGTACAAATAAACAGTTCATATTTGATTTTTAAAATCATGAAATCTTTGCCTTGCTTCCTCTTGAACTAGGGTAAATTTCTTAAGATTTTCCTTTCTCTTTTTTTTCTCTTCTTAAAAGTAAATAAATTTGATTGTTCATGAATGACTTTTTTTGGGGAAATATTTCAAACAAAGAGAATTGAGATTTATGGCACAACATAAATTTATAGTAAGAAGAAAAAGATTTTCAAAATACTAGATACAGAATAATTTCTTAGTCAAATATTATATTTTTCAAAATATTATATAGTTTTCAGTATCATTGATTTCTGAATGGACTTTTTTGTTATATTATTTTCAGTATAAACATTCCAAATAGTCACTGAATAAAATTCCTATTGCCTGCTGGCGGGGAAAAATAATTTACTTTCAGTAGGGACTTTAGAACAATGTTATTTTTTGGTGTAAGGGGGTGTCAGGTCAGGTTTATTTGAGTCATTTATGTGTAGACTAAAATTTGCTTAGCCCATGTCATTTTTTGCATCAATATAGGGTTAAAGTGAATGTATCTTAAAAGACTTATTTCTTCCCACCAAAGGGATTTTGAAACTAAATTATAGTTTCTTATAGATTCATTTTGAGATTTATAACAAAGAATATAAAATTGAAATTTTAAAATGAAAATATTTCATTTTAAAATTCTGTAATTGGTTTTCTACCTAAAGTACATTGAATTCTAATTAAAATTATATATAAAAACAGTTTATTATTATAGGAAGAAAAGGAATAAAATTTTTATGATTTTAATGACTTGGATGACTTTCAGACATTTTGTGAGCTTAAAAGGTTGACTTTTATATATACAACTGAGTATGAACTTAAAGTTTCTAAGAAACTAAATCTGCCTAATCAGTGCCAATCATGTTATTTTCAACTTGCCCTCTGGTGAGATGCTTTTAAAAATTTGCCTTATTATGATTTTTGAAATAACACATTTGATAGTCTGAGAAAGATATAGTATATTATTGCTCCTATTTATTTTTTTCTATAAACTCTTGAGAGCCACAGAGTTTTTTGGGTTTTAGGTTTACAATATCAATGGACTTGGCTTCACTTTGTATTTTTAAAAATCATTGACATCGAATGTCTGTGATCTTTTCCTTATTCAGTGATATTTGTTATATAAATATAAATATCTAAATATAAATAATTGTAGTTTGTGACAGTATCTATAGCTAGGTTAGTACATTCATTACTGTTAAACATTGGATGCTAAACATATTCTCAGTCATTTCTATATGAACTATTACTAAAATTTTGTTTGAACACTGAACTTGTATGAGTAATTTCTCTCTCCCTTCTCTGTTCCTGTACCCCATAACTGGGACACATTTTTATTATTTTATAGATTAGTTAGAAAGGGTGTCATTCTTATATAATCGTTTTACTAGAAATGGGAAGATACAGAATTGAAGCGTATGCAATTTTCCTGTTGCTTTGTTTTAAAGCTCCCATGTTTGCACTCCATTTCACGCTTTGATGTTTTTCCTTTATTCCAGAGTGTTCACTTAGGTTGTATGGCTCGTCTCTGACTAAGTTTGCTCTGAAAAGTAGTGATGTTAATATAGATATAAAATTTCCTCCCAAGGTAAGTAATTAGAAGAGAACTTTTCCTGTGTGGTACTTAACTAGTACTTGGTAATTTTTATGGATTATCTTTTTAGAGAAGGGGTAGTGGAATATAAAACTCTGGTTTGTAGAATGTTACCATCATGACTAATCAATGCTTTTGGAAATTACTGTTAGGTTTCAGACATAGGCAGTGTAAAAGAAAGGGACAGGGGAAAAGAAGCAAAAGAGGAAGACAGTTGAAAGGGAAAAAGGCTTATATCTCAGAATGTTGCATAGTTATTACTTCTGGTATGCAGTATAGAAAGTGAAAGAGTTTTGAAATTAGACATTGGGGTTCAGATCTTGGCTGCAGTGAGCAAGTTATTTGATCTTTTTGAGCCTTGGTTTCCTCATTTTCAAAACAGGGATCATAATTTCTATATTAAATGAAATGATATATATCAGGTATTTTAATATAGTGCCTGGTACACGATGGGTACTTTTAATAAGTAGTAGCTAGTATTAGCAATAGTATTAATATTGTTTAGCACTGCTAACATTGCTTATTTATTGACATATCAAACATTTAAAATAATTAGTCAATATTTTATGTTTAAAATTTTTGAATAATATGTTTATGCTCAAGGAGGTTTTGGTTTGGGTGACAATTTGGTGTTTTAATTTTTAGTCTGATACATTTACTTTGCAATTAATGCATGATTATTAAATACTTTCAAATAGCTGCAGAGTACACTTTCAACATTTGACAAGCTTGTTATGTAAAATTAGTAATTTTCTCTAAGCCTTTTGGCCAAATTGCCAGTTGTCTGTATCCTTGAAACTTTTTATGTCAACAACTTCTTTTTAATAGTCATTTGGTAAACTTGTTTCTTTTCCATTTGTTTTGCTATGAAATTCCAGAACCTTTTCTCACTCTACGAACCCATTAATTCTAGGAATGTTGCTGGAATAATAGTGTTGCATCATTTATTAGATTCTACTTCTTCGAACAAGATTTGTTGACATAAAAGTAAAACACTATTCTGTTTTTATTATTTTAAAAGACAGAGCATGATTTTATTTAAATGTTATTCTTTAATGAAATTGAGTTCTCCATAATGTTCTGCTACCTGAACTTTGAAATTAGTTTATTGATTTAATTTGAAACTTTTTTAGATGAATCATCCAGATCTGCTGATACAAGTTCTTGGGATTTTAAAAAAAAATGGTGAGTTTCTTTCATTTTTTAAAAAAATTTGTCTTTCTAAAGGTATACGCGTTGTGTTGTTTTATGTGGCTAACCAAGTTAAAACTAAAACTGCTAGCATATTGAGTCATTGTATTACATATGGATATATATATATTTTTGTTTAATAGGTGTATTAGAAAATATAATTTACCTGTCAGGTCAAAAGTACCGTATTAAAATTGATATGTAAAAAACTGTTGCTTTTGGCATAATTTAAAAAATACTAGCTTTGAATATTATGGGCATTTCTTATGTAAAGGAAGAAAAGAAGACCTGTAATTATTAGGAGGTCATTGATGAAGTTTAGGGAAAGATTTGGAATAAAAATGTGTTGAGTACGTATGTTTTTTCTCCCCACTTAAAACAATGATAATCATTTATTTATATCAACTGAGTCATACCTATTTTTTCATATGTACCTTGTCTATCTGGATTGCCTTTGTAAACAGGACATTCATACAGGTAAAAATACTTTCAAAATAAAATTTAAAAAATTAGAAGATTCTTCAAACCAGACCCCAGGTCATGTATTGCAATCTAGAAGATTATTTTCTTGGTTTTTATTTGCTGTTTTTTCTTGTTTTAAAGTAAGTGCTTAAGGTTAAGTTCAAGATCTGGAGCCAGATTTCTGGGCTCAGATTTTAGTTCTGCCACTTACTGGTTGTGTGTCCTTTGACAAATTATTTCGGTGTTAATACTTTAGTCTTTTCATCTGTTAAATGGCAATAATATAGCATCTTTTTGATGAGACGGTTGTTGAAAGGATGAAATAGGTTAAACCATACTTTAGAAAAGTGCCTGGTATATGATAACCTCTTACTACGTTTTTGCTGCTGTGATTGTTGTTATTACCTTAAATTACATGAATCCAAAGTACCTGGCAAAAGTATTTGCAGTTTGGCTTAAAGAGCCCTGTTTTTAGCCTTTACCCTCTTATTGGCTTTAATGTCAGTTCTAAACAACTTTTTGCTTTCTGTCTGCCCCATCAACCCTCTTATTTATCAGCTTCCTGTTGGCCATTGTCCTGGGGAATTAGTTTTTAAGGAATGAGTTTGGTACAGTTTATCCTATAAAGGTATTTTAATATAGTTTTTTTTCTTAATACATGCTTGTTTCTAATTACTCAAAACTTTAAAGCTTAAGAGGTATACATAGCTTTTACCTCTTCAGACCTATTAGATAGTATCAACCTAGCACAAATATTTAATATATGATTTTTGCACTAAAATATGTAAGTAGATCATCTTAAATCATATAACATAGGTTTATAAAACTCAGTCTGATTTTAAAATTGATTTTTTCCTCCTTTATGTTCTCATTGTATCCTTTGGAAACCTTTCTCCTGTTGTATACAGGATTTATTTGTTTATATATTTGTATTCCAAATTGTTGAGCTTTAGGTCTTCAGCACATGTTTTTTGAATAAGTCATTCCAACAAGTACTACTGAGAGATTTTCTTTGAATTTCAAATGAAATAATGTTAATCTATTTTTAATTAGATTAGACATTTATGGCATGGGGCTTACCTTGGAGATACAGAGAAAGACTCCAGGGTAGAAATGTGCTTCATCCAGCTAGTCCTTCCTTAGCAGCTTTGATTAGGCAGACTCTTCATATATTAACAGGAAATGTGGCCAGCAGTTAGCTTCTACTTGCACAGATAATTTAAAAGAATTAAACTGTCAAAGCATGATAGGTCCTCATTTCTTGACTCCTGTGGAAATAACCTTCAGAAGTAAGTGATGTCTTCTCTTTGCTTTATCTGTGAAGGTTTAACAACTTTGACTAGATGATCTACTTACTGGGAAATATTCAAACTTTTAGGGATGTTAAGACCTTTCTTCTTAAGGTGATTATAATTTTTGGACAGTATTTGGGACTACCTGTGGTTTGTAATATACAACAAATGACACCAGGACAGGTAAGAGATTCTGTTGCGTTGATGCTCATAATGAGAAGAGTGGATTATCCCACAGAAGCAATGTGAGTGATTTTTAGAAGGAAACTATTACTGTTTACCATAGAGTAAATATTTTAAAGATGTTGACATTAGCTTACTTTTTTTTTCCTCATTAGTATTATACGTAGATGTGGAATCTGATTTTCACGCTAAAGTTCCTGTTGTGGTGTGCAAAGATCGGAAAAGGTCAGTAACAATGAAGAGAAAATATTAAAAAAAAAAACACCCAAAAAACCATATTTGTAGTGAACTGTCTATAAAAGAGAAAAGTTTTGTTTTAGATTTCTTATTGGATTAATATAACTAAGCTAGTTTCTATTTATTAAAAATAGCAAGCTTACCAAATGCTTGTGACCAAGAAATAAAATTACCAGATGGTTGAAAATAAAACACTCTAGGCAAAACTTTCTTTTTTTTTCCCTCAAGTTCATTCACTCACCCAACAGTATTGAACATTTACATATATGTAGGTACCACTTTGCTCTAGGGATACAAACGTAAATAAGAAATAGCCCTTCTTCTCAAGGATTTCACAGTCTGTTAGAATCTAGTTTTTAAGTTCACTGAAAATAAATGAGTCATTGAAGATTGATCTTGCCTTTCAAGTCTGATGTGTATAGGATTGAGAGAGCAAAGTGCCTTTGAAAAAGGAAACTGAAATAATCTTATTTGAAATCAGTCTGGGAGATGTAGAAACAATACAGAAATTATACGTATTCTTTTACTGATTATTAACTTGTATTTCTTACGTTTTAAGGTTGCTGTATTTTCTTACTCAAAGCTAGAAGAGTCTGTGGACATCTAGTTCAAATTCCTTATTTTCTAAATTAGAAAATTGAGACCTGGAATGGTTAATCCAGATTGTCCAAATTCACTTTTTAGGGGAAAATTAGAATTGGAATGGAGGCAGTCTGACTTCTAGTGGTTTTTTCCACCATACTGTGTCAAATTGCCTCTGGGTGGCAACCTCGGATTCATTCTTCTCCCCGCCTCCAAAGTATCTCCATTACACTCTGTCACCCCGTTTAAGGTAGCTGTAATTTTCACTGACATATAAGTAAAACCTGGGGGTTAATATGTAAAACCTTTCTAATCTTTAATCTGAAAATAACATCAAATAAAATCATGAAAGCTTGGAATAGGAAAAATTAAGAGTCAAGAAGTATAGCTAGCTAGTTCATTATTTCATTTTTTCCTTTTCTTACTTGTAAAGCAAAAAGAATGAACTAGGAAATTATGTTGCACTATTTGACATTGAGGAGATCCATGTCCTTTCATATAAATCAAATTTTGGTGATTCATAATGCTGTTTTTGAAATTAATTTCTCATGAACTTAAATAATAAGTGAGGTTGAAATTTATTTCTGAAGTACAAATGAACATTAAAAACATCTTCCTGCTGGGCGTGGTGGCATGCACCTGTAGTCCCAGCTACTCAGGAGGCTGAGGTAGGAGGATCACTTGAGGCCAGGAATTCGAGGTTACAGTGTGCTATGATCAGGCTACTGCACTCCAGTCTGGGCGACAGAGCTAGACCCTGTCTCTTAAAAAAATAAATTAAAACATATACACAAAAAGTCTTTATGTAATTATATGGAACTCTAGTAATAGAAATTATATATAGTTTTCAGTTCTCTCTAAATTTATTAAAACATTTGTTTTTATTATGACTTTTTAGGTACTGTATTAAAATATGGTGATTGGAAAGGGTAGCCACAGGATTTGAAGTATACTGCTTTTTAAGGTATTAATACAGCGAAATTTGTTTTTTTCTCATTCATAGTGGCTTACTTTGTAGAGTAAGTGCAGGAAATGATATGGCATGCCTCACTACTGATTTACTTGCTGCTCTTGGCAAAATGGAACCTGTCTTTACTCCTTTGGTGTTAGCCTTTCGCTACTGGGCTAAGGTAAGTGGAACAGAAGGAAAAGTATTTAATCTTCAGAATTAGTCAGGCTTTTTCTTGCACTGACAAGTAACATGAACTGTAACATGTGAGACAAAGTAGTTATCTGTGCCAGACAGAAAGTGGTGTGACAGATTCCAGTTTATGGACATCAGAATAAAGTCCCAAAGCCATATAGACTTATTGATATATTTTAGAATTTTTAATTGTCATACTTTATTCTCCTTTTACATACTATAGGAATGTTCTCTTTTATATCTTAATAAATGAGGTTCGAGTTTTCACTCTTACTGTAAGTTAAAGTTGTAAGGTTGTAAAATACGGTATGTAACTTAAGGTTCTTTTGTTGGCATATTTTTTTCCAATTTCTGAGAATGATATTCTCTTTCCCCTAAATCATTGACAACCTGCAGCAATTTCTGATTGGGGGATTAGTTATCTAAGTTTCCCAAATTGGAATTAATTTATATATCTAAAGGCTGTGGTTGTCCTGTGTTCATTTCTTTGGTGTGGGGGTAGGGAGAAGGAATGGTTAAATAATTACCAATATCAGTCCAAGTGACCAGAGAGAGATATTTTTGTGTGTGTGTGTGTGTGTGTGTTCTTACTATATCAGTACAGTATTCATCACTTGTTAGATTAGTGATGAGTGAATTCTCAGTCTTATGCAAAGAAAATGATTAAGGAGGTTGTGGCATTGCTCACAACCTCCTGATAACTTCAGAGCAAAAACAGCCAGAGGATTCTCTTTGGAATTTTTTTTTGGACTCTGATTAGAGGATTTCCTCCCCACCCCCCACCCCATATGCTTGGGGCAGCACCAGCTGGATGAGTACAGCTTGAAAAGTAAGGAATAGTCAGAAAACCTGAGATTGGGGCTTCTTTATACTCAAGGCCTTTGTATTTGCTGTTCCCTTCATCTAAAATGTTCTTACCCCAGGTATCCATGTTTTACTCTTACTTTTTTCAAGTTTCTGCTCAAATTTCACCTTATCAGAGTTACCTAGAACAGCGGTCCCCAACCTTTTTGGTACTAGGTACCCGTTTCATGGAAGACAATTTTTCCATGGATGCGTGTGCGCACGCACGTGCAAGTAGAACTCAGGTGGTGATGCCAGCGATGGGGGAACGGCTATAAATACAGATGAAGCTTCGCTCACTCGCTCTCCGCTCACCTCCTGCTGTCTTGTCCCCCCTCAATTTCCTAAGTTTCATAGAAGACAATTTTTCCATGCATGGGGGTGGGGTGGGGAGGGGGGAGCTCTGCGGCCTGGTCCCTAACAGGCCACGGACCGAACCTATATGAAATAGCATTTCTATCATTTTCCCTTGCTTTATTTTTTCATAGCATTTACTACCACCTGCCATACATATATGTATTTGTTTGTAATCTGTTTTCTTCCATGAAATTATAAACTCTTTGAGGGCACAGATTTTAATCTGTTTCATTTATTCACTTCTGGTCCCCAGTGTCTCTTATTTTACTGTGTCAGCATATAGTATACAGTCAATAAATATTTGTTGAATAAATGACCCAGTTTCTTTAGAAAAGAGATTTTTAAGCTGGGCACAGTGGCTCATGCCTATAATCCTAGCACTTTGGAAGATGAGGTGGGAGGATTGCTTAATGCCAGGAATTTGAGAGTGGCCTGAGCAACATAGTGATACCCTATCTATTAAAATATTTTAAAAATTGGCTGGGTGTGCTCATGTGTGTCTGTACTTCTAGCTACCTGAGGAGGCTGAGGAAGAGGATTGCTTGAGCCTAGGAGTTCATGATCCTGTCTTAAAAAAAAAAAAAAAAGACATGCATATATATTTGTATATGGTTATTTGAGTATAGAAAAATGCATGGAAGAGTACATAGAAGGTTGTTAATAACTGAGGCAGAAGAAGAGATGAGATAAGGAAAAAAATATATATATTTTTAAGAGACAGGTCTCACTCTATTGCCCAGGGTGGAGTGCACTGCATAGGTTACTACAACCTCGAACTCCTGGGCTCAAGTGATCTTCCTGCCTCAGTCTCCCAGGTAGCTGGGACTACAGGTGTACCACCATGCCTGGCTAATTAAAAAAAATTTTTTTTGTAGAGATGGGATCTTGCTGTGTTGCCAAGCACAATCTTGAACTTCTGGCCTTGGGTGATCCTCCTGCCTTGGCCCCTAAAAGTGCTGGGATTACATGTGTGAGCCACCATGCCTGGCCTGAGAAAAATATTTTTAAAAGGTGTCCACAGTAAAAGCACTACGTATAATGTAATTCCATTTAACTAAAATATCTGTGTGTCTTTATGTGCATAAAGAAATGAATGCAAAGATGGTCACCAACATGTTAATTGTTATTATTTCTAGATAATGATATTTCAGGTCATTCCTTATATTTTTCTTTGTTGTTTGAACTTTTTATAATGATTAAGGTAGGAAAAACAACCTACTCTTATTGTGAAAATTTGAAAAAGCTAAATGGTGGTACTTTTTCCCTCTTCATTTTGCAGTTGTGTTATATTGACTCCCAAACTGATGGTGGAATCCCTTCTTACTGTTTTGCTTTAATGGTGATGTTTTTTCTACAACAAAGAAAACCCCCTCTTCTTCCTTGCTTACTTGGAAGTTGGGTAAGCATGAGTTTGTGATGTATATGTGCATGTATATATGTAGTTTGCTCTTGCAGAGTGTTCTGCTCAAACATTTTAAGCTGGAATTCTGGTTTGTCTGTTTGTCCATTTTTTTTTTTTTAATAATTTTTCCACTACCAATTTGGAATGCCTTTTCATATAGATTGAAGGCTTTGACCCAAAAAGAATGGATGACTTTCAGCTGAAGGGCATAGTAGAAGAGAAGTTTGTGAAGTGGGAATATAATTCAAGTAGTGCAACTGAGAAAAACTCAATTGCTGAGGAAAACAAAGCTAAGGCAGACCAACCAAAAGATGATACCAAGAAGACAGAAACAGACAACCAAAGTAATGCCATGAAGGAAAAACATGGCAAAGTAAGCTTTTTTTGTTTTTGTTTTGGCTTTTCTATCTGTAGAATTTGTGATGCCTTCAATTGAAGCTATTTTAATAGTAGATTGACCTTGAGCACGCCTCTTGGCCTCATTTTCCTCATCTATAAAGTGAGGGGTTGATCTGGTTTAGTTTTTCAGTACTGAGATACCCTAATGAATTTATACCTCATTTTGGAAAACTTGTATTGTTTAAATCATGTCAAGGTAATTCTATCTTTTTTCATCTAGGCAAGGAAAATTTCCTTCAGGAGTTGGGCTCTGACCAAACTTTCGCATATGGAAATTATTGCCAGATTGGGTGGAGAAATAAAGGCCCTGTGCTTTATGAGAGGGTGGCTTGCTTGTTTGATCATTCAACATTCATTTATTAAGGACCTGCTATGTGCCAGTCATTATCTTGAGTGCTAGAGAACCAAAGACAAATACACTTGGATTATGGCTTCCAGAAGCTCGTAGTCTTCTGAGTAGAAGACTGTTATAGAATAATGTTATAGAAGTCCGAACTTTTCTGAAATCATTGCTCTAGCTGTACTGAATTATTTGTAGTTCCCTGGATATACTTTCCTATTCCATTCTACTCTCCCGCTTTCCTAAACTACCTTCTAACTCTCTCCTCAAACCACCACAATACTCTCAGCTAATGATCTTGCTTATCACTTCATTGAGAAATATGAAGCAATCAAAAGAGATGGTTTACACACTCCCACCATTATCTACCACCTATACTCACATACTCTGCCTTGCTGGGTTTTTTTTTTTTAAAAGAGATAGGATATATCACTCAGGCTAAAGTATAGTGGCATGATCACAGCTCACTGCAACCTCCAACTCCTGGGGTCAGTTGATCCTCCTGCCTCAGCCTCACAAAGTGGGTGGGACTACAAGCGCTTACCACCATGCCTGGCTGTTTTTTAATTTCTTTTTTGTAGAGGTGGGGTCTCACTAAGTTGCCCAGAATGGTCTCAAACTCTTGGGCTCAGGTGATCCTCCCACCTTGATGTCCCAAAGTGCTGAGATTAAAGGTGTGAGCCACTGCACCTGGCCGCTGCCTGCTTTCATAAAGGAATTTCCTGTGTTCTTATCTAAAGTCATTTTCTTCACATGTGTATGCAGTCCCATCCCTTCTTGTCTATTCCAGAACATCACTCTAACAATTCTTCTCTTTTCCTCATAAATTACCAATTTTTCATTCTCTACTGAATCAAGCATGCTTTTATTTCTCCCATTTTAAAGAAAAATCTGACACAACTTCACCCTCCCAGCTATTCCTTTGCTCCCTTTTACAGTAAAACTTCTTGAAAGGATTATCTGTATTCACTATTTTCAATTTCTGTTTCCCCTTACCTCACACTAACCAGGCTTTGACCCCGTCAATCTGTCAATACTTGTATCATCAATGTCAGTAAACCTCCACATTACTAAATCCAATGGTCCTTTCTCAATTTTTAATCTTTTTTGACTTGTCAGCAACATTTGCCAATTGATGACTTCCTTCTCTGAAAAATTTATTCACTTTTAGAACACTATACCCATAGCTAGTTATTCCTTCTCAGTCTCCTTTGTTGGTTCCTCTTTTCCTCTCCAGTCTCTTAATATTGAAGTGCTCCAGGGCTTAAGGTCTATTCTCAACACAACAATCAGAATAGTTCTTCTAAAATGTAGGTCAGATTATGTCCTTCCCCCTCCCCACACTCAAAATGCTTCAGTTACTCTTCATTTCATTTAGAAAACAAGCCAAACAAGTCCTTACTGGGTAGCTCTTTGCTTTCCTCTTCTACTCTTCCTCTCACTCTACTACACTAACGTTCTTGGTTTTCTTTTTAAAGCTGTTCACACTCCTACTTTGTGTTTGCTCTGTTTCCCATTCCTAGAACACTTTTCTCTCTTCTTCAGGTCACACCTTCTCAACAAGTCTTATCCTGACTACTCTGTTAAACACTTTTAACCTTCTCCTGCTCCTATACTCCCATACTTTTTATCTTATTCAACTTTTTTTTTCATAGCACTTATCTTCTAACTTACTATGTAATTTACTTATTAAGTTTGTTTGTCTTCTTAAGCTCCATGAAGGCAAGGATCTTGTCCGCCCCCCCGCCCCCAAAGATATATCCTGAGTGCCTAGAATACTGCCTGGCACATAGTAGGCACTCAATGAATAGTTGTAGAATTGAATGTGTGAATGACTGTTTCATGCCTTTATGCTGCCTAGTGGTCACTCTTAGCCAGTCTTCATCTAGCTAATTCCTTTGGAATTCAGGTATTACCTCTTCTGTTATGACCCCACTGATTTAGAGGTCCATCTTAGCATGTAGCCTTTGCTGTAATTGTTAAATTTTTTCTCCCTGTCCTAATAGTCTATCAAGTAGCACCTCACCTTATTTGAGTGGCAGTATTCACAACGTGAACCCAGTAGCCAGGTGGTCTGTAGTCAAATCCTTGCCCTGTAGTATCTACTTCATAGAATTATTAGAATTAATTGTTAATATATATGTAGCTCTTAGAAGAATGAATGGTGCATGAGCTCTCATTATTTTATGATATTCCCAACAATGCTGAGGACATAGTAGCTTGTGCAGAAATGTTTACTGAATGAAGGAGTTAGTTTTTTGAAAGCCAGGGCATTTACTTAGATTTAAAAAGTAATTATTGCAATGAGGACCTATAGTAGTTATTAGGCAGTGGTTTGCAGTCTTGGCTACACATGAGAATCACTTTAGGGAGTTTTAAAAATCCCATAGCCCAGTCTCATAGCCCAGTCAGTTAAATCAGAATCTTGGGAGAGGTTTGGAAGGTGGGGTTGGTGTGGAATTCAGGCATTAATGTATTTTAATGCTCCCCATGTGATTCTAATGTTCAGCCAAGGCCACGAATCACTAGTTTGGTGGAAAAGAATACAGAATTCTTAGGAGTCAATAAACTGGGACTCTGTTCCCAACTTTGCCTCATACTGACTGCTTTTTGGCAAGTTAGTCTCAGTTTTTGAAAATGTGACCTCTAAGGTCTTTTCTAACTGAAAATTTACTGATTCTGTGGTTTTCGAAGCTTAAGAGTGTTTTTTCTTTTCCAGTCTCCTTTAACATTGGAAACACCAAATCAGGTATCCTTGGGACAATTATGGTTAGAGCTGCTAAAATTTTACACACTGGATTTTGCTTTGGAGGAATATGTCATATGTGTGCGGATACGAGATATTTTAACAAGAGAAAACAAAAACTGGCCTAAAAGGCGAATAGCCATTGAAGGTGAGATGATGTCTTATGTTTCAGTTGGAGAATATTTTTTGCATTCCATTTATCATCTGTTTTTAAATCCAGTGTTTAAATTTTACTGTATCTGCCACTAGGTTGTCATATATTTAATTAATTCTTTGTCAAGTCCATTATAGTTTTGTAGGATTAATACTTATTTAAAGGTTTCTTTATGTAAGCATTGGTTAGGTTATTAGCTTATTTGTATGCCTTTATTTTTGTTATTTAATTATGAAAAATTTCAGAAATACAGAAAAATAGAAGTTATTATGAACACAACAGAAATACAGAAAGATAAAAGTTATGAACGCTACATGAACATCTTTTTGAATAAATTTGTGTCATAAGATTATGCTAAATTATAAAGTCCAGTTTTCATGATCTTCTAAAGTACCTCATCTGTTAAATGTGGCTAAGTTAAAGGAAAAAAGAACAATTAATGTTAACAAGGTTCCACATCGAGTCCCAAGAAAATTAAGATCTTTGGAGATAGAGAAATTAGTAGAGTGACTTTTAAATTCCTAATAAAAAATTTAAAGTCCACAGCATTTCACTCACCTTTTATGGATAGTCTGTTCAGCCTACACATTATTCTGTTTCCTCACTCCTCTGCTGGTCTTCTCTATTGTGAGTTGAACCCAGAAATATTCTGAAAACATTCTGAAATAGACACTCAAACATGTACTCACATCTTGTACTCTCTTACACATAATAAATGAAGCCTGAAGCCTCCATCCATAATTTCTCTTTTTTTCTTTTCTTTTTTTTTTTTCTTTTTTTATCTTTTTCTTTTTCTTTGAAAAGTGGGAAAGCTAGGAAAAGCTTTTTAAAGCCTATGGACTTAAATAGCAGCAAAAAGTAACAGATGCCCTGACTTTAACAATTTGAAGCCTGGCCTTTTAATACTTCTACTTAATGATCTTTAGTAGTGGAGAACATATATATTGTCTTTTGGGTGGCACTGTTCATTTTTCTTGGGGTTTATTTATATTTAAGGATTAAAAATCTAACAGCCCACATTGTTCTTAATGATGAGGGTGCAGTTGATGTAGGACTTTTGAGGGTTGCCATTTTAGACTGGATCAGAGTATAAATTTTGGTATAATTTTTGCTTTTTAGGTCTCTCTTTACTTTTCTTTCTACTAGTTTTTCTTTATTTTTCTGATCTCATAAAGTTAAACCTTAAAATCAGTATTTTTCACATTGAAGCTTTGAGAGTTTTAGGTTCTGTTTTATTTAAATTGCAAAGAGCATATAGCTAACATTAAAGAATACTATGACAAGAGATTAAAATTATTAATGGGTCCTAGAGATTGAAAATTTTTATTCAGTGGCAATATATAGGAGGCATATTGGCATAGCTTCTTTTTCCAGCAATTTCATCATTGAAATTTTGTAATTACTGAGTTGGCCTTCTCAGCCATTCTCTTATTAGTTACCTTATTATTGTTCTTTTCTCTCTTTCCCTTTTGGCTCTTTATTTTATGGGAGAAACAAAGAAAAAGACGTTGCTATTGTATTTCCCCAACTCAGTTTTCAGGAACTTTCATTGGGACCTTAGGTTAGAAAAACCTTGGGAAAATATACTCTGCTTACAATCTAGCAGTTAGGATCTATTTGTGTAAGCTTGGAAATGTAGTTTGTTAGTAGAGACTTAGCTATTGACCATTTTCTTCTTTACTAGATCCATTTTCAGTCAAGAGGAATGTTGCACGGAGCTTAAACAGCCAGCTTGTTTATGAATATGTTGTGGAGAGATTCAGGGCAGCTTATCGGTATTTTGCCTGTCCTCAGAGGAAGGGTGGAAATAAGTCTACAGTGGACTTCAAGAAAAGAGAAAAGGGGAAAATCAGCAATAAGAAACTAGTGAAGTCTGACAATATGGCAACCAACTGTTGTATTTTGCTTGGGGAAAGCACAGAAAAAATAAATGTAGAAAGAGGTCAACCTGATAAATACGATGAAATGGAATGTACATCACAGAGGTGTACTATTGACAATGACAGTTTGTTGGTAAATGAACTGGATTTGGCTGACCATGGACAGGAATCTTCATCTCTTTCTACCAGTGAAGGCAATGAATTAGAGCCAAAATCAGTTAAGAAACAAGATGGTTTAGCACCTTCAGAAACTTGTTTAAAAAAGGAGCTCAACAAGTGTAATTGCATTGATTTATCTAAGTCCCCTGACTCAGGTGAATCTGCTAGAACAGACTGCAGGTCAAATTTAGAAACGAAGAGTTCACATCGGATTGTGTGCACCTACACATCTGCTACCTCTTGCAACTGTAAAGCTACAGAAGATGCATCTGACCTTAATGATGACGATAATCTCCCCACCCAGGAATTATATTATGTGTTTGATAAGTTTATTTTAACCTCTGGCAAGGTAGGATACAGTTTGTAATCAATCTGTAAGATTTTGTTGTATGACTCTGTATTTCTATATGTTAATAGTTTTTAGATTTAGAGATGTAAGAATAGCTTATATGGTAATTACTATTGTTTTGGAATGGTATTTCAGCATGTATTTGTCTTTTACTTTTTGCATTTTTCCTGTAGTTGCCTTTAGATAATGTATATAAAACCCCAAAAGTGTTCATCACTCTATTTCTAGTTGGTTTTGTTTAATTTCTCATATATGAAAGGATTCATCTGATATTTTTTGAAAAACAATTTGGCAAAGGCAGCATATGTTAATATTTTAAATTTTGCTCTTTTTTTATACATTTAATTATTTTTCTTCCAAAAGGAATACAAGGTTTGTAAATTATAGTATTCTATTTTAAAGAATTTTTTTTCTTGGTTAGGGGAGAGTATAAACATACTAAAGGTAGTTGAGGGAAACTAAGGTTGGGAATCAAAAAAATGAAGAATCCAGATTCTGTCTCTGCCACAGACCTTTGCTGGATTTTGGTTTATCCCTTAAATTATAGGAGTCCTAACTTTTTTACTTTTAAAGTGGCATAATCTGAACTTTAACTTTTTAAGTCATAGAAAATGCCCCAATGAACAGAAAATAAGCAGTAACTGCTTTGTTAATAAGAGAAAGTTTTAGCTAAGTCAAATTGCTTCAAGTGCAGTGCTCACAATTGAAATATCATCATCCAGATGAAAAAATGATTATACAGATCATATGTAAGCAAGTAGAATTTTTTTTTTAAAAACTGTAAAGTCATCCGGTTTTATTATTTTATCCATAATTACTGATTCATAAGCTTTATGATTTTTAACCTAATTATTAAGCAGTATTTCTTTTTTGTTTTTAAATCTCCTTTGTGAGGTATGATTGACATTGGAAAAGCTGTAGATATTTAATGTATACAGTGGGATGTGTTTGGAGAGAAGTATATACCTGGGAAATCATCATCACTATCAATGCCATAAACTTCTCCATCATCTCTGAAAATCCCTCCCCCTCTTATTTTCTTTTTGTGATGAGCACTTAAGATCTATCCTCTTAACAAATTTAAGAATATGATACAGTATTGTTAATCATAGACCCTACATTGTACAGTGGATCTCCAGAACTTACTTATTTTGCATAAATGAAACTTTGTACCCTTTGACCAACACCTCCCCTTTTCCCCATCCCACTAGGGAGTATTTCTGTATAAGTACACATTTGTTGCAGTTTATGTAGGTTGTAGTATTTAGGGCCTATGGACTATTGAAAGGATGAAATAAATGGCAGATTTTTAGAAAAACTTCTTAATTACATAACTATAGTTTATATTTCTTATACTTTATACTTTTTTTCTAGAAACTTAAGGTAAGTACTGTGTCTCCAATTTTTATTTTTACTAGTTATCTAACTTTTTTTTAGACTTTCCTGCCTAAATATGTCATTTTATTTAAAGCTTTGGAAAGCTGATATTGTGCAGTGTAGCATTACCACAAACAGGTTTCTGTATATAATTTGCATCAGAGTTTGTGGCTATGTGAATTTCCAGGCTAAAACTGGAGGAAGACACTAACTCTAGGATCTAGGCATATTGCAGTGAGGAAAAGAATAGTGGTCTTTTTTAACCATATGTATTTTTTCAGCTAGTTGGCATAAATTTTTACTGTTTTAACCACCTGTCTGGTGGTCCACTATAATACACTTAAAATGGTGGTATAGGGTTTGCAGTTCATTTTGTGGCTATTGAATAAGAGTTCTTTGTATGAAGCTAATTTACTTTGAGTTCAGTTCATAATTTGGTCTCTTGAGTGCTAATGTAATAAATTGAACTAGCTAGCTAAGTGAGGGTTCTGTGATTGATTGATTCTGAGGATAGAAAATTTTTGGAGTGAAATGAAAGGTGTAACTTAAAATTTCTTTATAACCTACTATGCTAGATCTCAGTAAAATAAAAATATAATGCATGTATTTCCTTTTGGGAGCTGATCAGACTGTTTGAATTAGCCCATACCGTTTGCATCTCCTGGTATTTTCTGTATTTAACATCTTCAGGTAAGTTTAATTCTTGATATCATTTTAGTGGGAAAGAAAAAGTGGTTGACTCAAGAAAGTTTTTTTATATCTAACACTGCACTTCATTAACATTTTGTTTGCGTTTGTGTTTTTTACCTCCTGAAAGCACAGGTTATCGGAACTCAGTTACATAAAAGATTCATTTTGGATTCATGTTCTAAGTAATGGAGTCCCTCAAAAGTTTATTAGATTATTAGATTATTTTTTTACCTTTGTATAGCCGCCAACGATAGTATGCAGCATCTGCAAAAAGGATGGCCATTCAAAAAATGATTGCCCAGAGGATTTCAGGAAAATTGATTTAAAACCTCTACCACCAATGACAAACAGATTTCGAGAAATACTTGATTTAGTATGTAAAAGATGTTTTGGTAAGTCTTTTATTAGTACAACTACTGGGACTAGAGTCTGTCTTTGACATTGAATATTTACTTATTTATTTATTTATTTTCTAATTTAAAAACAGGTTGCTTACATTTTGTTTTGGTATAGGTTTTTGAATAGTTTAGAGACCCAAGCACAGATATTTACTAAATGACTACTATGTGCAGGGCACTGTTGTAAATGCTTTTAAGGAGTTTAGACCATGGATCTGAGCTGTCTAATATGGTAGCTATTAAATTGAAATCAATTAACATTAAATAAAATTAAAAATTAAGTTCCTTAGTTATACTGGACACATCTCAAATACTCAGTAGCTGCATGTGGCTAGTGACTACTGCACTGGACAGTCTAGATAACATTTCTGCCATTGCAGTGCTCTTGGAACACTGTTCTAGATGGATGTTCAAGACTTACGTAAATTGCCATAATTGGAAGCAGAATGTGTTACATGCTATAGTAGTGGTAAACAAAATGCAGCATAAACACAGTTTTAACTGGGGTGGATCAGAGGAATCAGGATTAATGATCTGGTATTTGAGATGGACTTTGAACTGCATTTTCACATTATGCATAAAAGCATAGAGTGTATAATTCGTTTGAAGGTATAAGAAAGGCAATAGAGAGAGATAAGGTTATAAAGATATTTTGGGGAAAGTCTTGCATGCCTTTATTCAGCAAACATTTGTGAAATACCTGGGATATACCTTTACTGAGCAAACATTTATGAATTACTTGCTATGTCCAGGTAGGATAAAATTTCTGACATCATAACATTTAGTGCTCCATTGTAACCCTTCCCTTCTACCCTTCCCCATCCCCACCTCTTATCAGGCAACCACTAATCTGCTTTTGTCACTATAGATTAAATTCACATTTTCTAGAGTTTTGTATAAATGGAAATACATAGAATGTACTCTTTTTGATCTGGCTTCTTTCACTCAACATAATTATTTTGAGATTCATCCATGCTGTTGTATCTATCAATGGTTAATTCCTTTTTGTTGCTGAGTAGTGTTCCATTGTATGGATGTAGCCAATTTGTTTATCCATTCACCTATTGATGAATATTTGGCTCATTTCAAAATTTTGGCTGTTACAAATAAATCTGTCATACACATTCATGTATGGGTTGGGTTATGGACATACGCTTTCATTTCTCGGGTAAATACTTAGGAGTGGAATGGTTGGATCACAGCACATTATTTCTTAGCAGCTTTATTAAGCTGTAATTCACTACATTTGTTTTTTTTTATTCAGTCATTTATTTATCTCAGTGTGACTCAAGGGTATTTTATACTTTGGGTTATAATTGAATATTACTTTATTTTCTTGCTCAAATTATCCACATTTGGCCATTGGAAGCTCTTTCATTTGGCTTCTGGGTCTGTTTTATATATAACCATCAGTGTGTGTGGGTTTTTTTGTTTGTTTGTGTTTTAGCATTTCCTCACTTTCTGGCACTACAAGATGCTCTAGGCTCATCAGGTATATTTTCTGCCCTGGTCCTAGAATCAGGCATTTCTCCAAGGAGCCCTGGTTCCTTTTGTTGGAGAATGGTATTAGAAACCAAGATCTGAACACTAGGTGTGCTTGATAGTACTGGGGTGTCATTGCTTTGAGGCCCTCTTAGAGCAAGAAAATACGTATATTTATACTAACCCACATATATTACACTTATCTATAAATATTTCTATATGTGACCATCTTATCTATATTAAGGTAAACATGACTTTGTACTGAATCTCTAATTCTAATTCATTACCACACGGCTCATTCTAGCCTCTTCTTGCTTATCTGTAAACTCCCACTCCAACAGTGAGACACCTGGTTCCCACCATCTACCACCCATTTATCGTTCCATTTCAGTACATATGTATAGCAGCATCAGAAGTGTTAACTCATACACCTGTGGGAAACAACTTTATCAACTAGAGTACAGTGCTTATATATAATTCCTGTTGCCCTTAGTCTTACAGATTCCACTCATTTTCACATTTACTAAGGTCAGCACCTTTCCCCCCACTCTGTTGAATGAAGTTGTTTCATATATTTATAATATAGTTAGATTATTTTATCATAGTCTGCGTTACATCCTGAGATTCCCCTGACCTCCTAGACAGGTTTTTAAAATTTGCATACATTAAGGCACATTCTTTGTGCTGCAGAATTCTGTGGGTTTTGACAAGTACGTTGTGTCATATATTCACTATTAGAGTATCATACAGAATAGTTTCACCGCCCTAAAAACAAATTGCCTGTATTTCATTTGTTGAACTCCCCCCATTCTGTAACCACTGATAATTACATTTATTTTTAAAAGGCTGATTATTAGTTTAGTTCATTATAGCAAATTCTTAATAAATTACTGCTTTGTTCCTGTTACTGTGTTAACTTTTGGGGATGAGTCTGGAAAAGGAGATAGGAAAAATACTTTGTTCTTAAGGAATGTATGGTCTTATTTGGAAAAATAAGATGAATTTAAATGAAATAACTAAAAAACTGAAAGGATAGTATAAAAATAGGTGCTGGACTGTGGCATGCAGTTTGGAGAACTAAAGAAATGGAATTAAGGAGAGAGATCATTAAAGGCTGTGCTTAGGTAAAGCAGTTTATATGGAAGATATGAATCTTGACCAGGCAGTTGAGGGAACTGTTAGATTTGAATGGGCCTGGTGCCTAATGTACAATATGAATACAGTTTTAACAGAAGGGGAAAACAAGCATGGATATGGGAGAGAGTGGAATGTATGAAGAGAACAGTATTAAATACTTTGAAGAAGAAAATACGTTTGTAGATACCTCATATGGAAAATGATCATGTGAAATGTACATAGATCTTTAAAAATTATTTTTCTGCTGTCCCCCTACCCCTTCCCCAGTAACATTTATGGTTTTAAAGTCAGAGAAGTCAACAAATAATGAAGAAATTGTAAAATTTTTTAAAAAATCTAAAAATTTAAAAAAACTGTAAAATTTTTAGGGTAAAAACTTGAAGATATTTTCCGATTCTATTTTCCTTACTTTTCTTTTTCCTTTTTTCTTCTTCTTTTTTTTTAAACCTAGATGAGTTATCACCACCTTTCTCTGAACAACACAACAGGGAGCAAATTTTAATTGGCTTGGAAAAGTTTATTCAAAAAGAATATGATGGTATGTCATAGGTTAAAAATTGATTGCTTTTGTTACTATAGTCACGTGGTCTTGAGTTAATTTTTTAAAAAATGCTTATTGAACTTTATGTGTTAGGTACTATTTTAGTTTCTGGGGATACTGTGCTAATAAAAAGGAGGTGAAACCTGCCTTCATGGAGCTTATATTTCAGAGGGAGAGACAGATAGTCAACTAACAAGCATATAATATTGTGTCAGCAAATTATAAATGCTGTTAAGGTGCAGGAGCTAAAAATATTGAAGTGATGGAGTGTTATGATAGGTCTGTCTGATAAGGTGGCATTTGAGCAGAATCCTGGATAATATGAAGAAGCAAGTTAAATGAATATCCAAGGACAGAACATTGTAGAGAGAACAAGACTGGATATGTCTGGCATGTTTGAAGACCAGCCAGGAGGTCAGTGTGGCTGGAGTGGAGTATTAGAAGTAGACTGTAATAGAAAGAGGAGGTCAGAGAGGTGGCCTAGGGATTGAATCATTAGGTAGAAGGACTTTGAATTTAATTTTGAGACCCTAATGAGAAGCTTTTAGAGGGTTTTTAACCATTAAGTGACATGATTTGAGAGAACAGATTGTAGGGCCATAAGAGTAGAAACAAGCAGAACATTTAGGAGGCTGTTGTATAAGTCCAGATGAGAGACATAATAGTGATTTGGAGGAGCACTAGTCAGATTTGGGATATATTTTGAAGGTAGAGCCAACAGAATTTGCTGATGCATTACATGTGAGAGAAAAAAAAATCAAGGATGGTTTCAATGTTTTTGCTGTAATAGTTGGGCAGTGCTGTTTAACTGATGTGGCAAAGATAGGAGCAGGCTTTTTGCTGAAGAATCAAGTGAAGAATCAAGAGTTTTGTGGCCAAATATGTAATAAATAAGGATAAATAGTTGATTCATAATCAGAATATATTTGTACTTTTAAAAAATGATCTGTTATGTGCTTCCATTTTTTATTATATTTGTTAGTATATAAAGTATTGACCAAATCTAAGTCTCTATTACTTGTGCTCATTTTTATTTTTATTTACTGATGAGCATGCTTCTTTTATGTTTCTGAATTTTCATTGAAATTTCAAGTAGGACATCAGAACTGGATGAGAGGATTAAGTTTTGAAAATAGAGAATTTGTTATCTAAATGTGTAATCTATGTAAGTATTAGTAGGAAGAGCCAGGCACAGTGGTACGTGCCTGTAGTCCCAGCTACTTAAGTGGCTGAGGTGGGGGGATCGTTTAAGGCCAGGAGTTCGAAGCTGTTGTGAGCAATTATTGTGCCTGTGAATAGCCACTGCACTCCAGCCTGGACAAGATAGTAAGACCCTGTCTCCAAAAATTTTTTTAAAAAATTAAAAAAAAAGAATAGGAATAAAAATCCAATTCTATTAAAACCATAGCTTGTTTGAAGTGGTAGCTGTTACTGAATGACACTAGAGTGTGAAGGGATAACCCTGTCATAATTTATATCAAGTGGATTAATCACTCTCTTTGGGAAGAGAATTAATCGTATATGCTAAGGTGATATTTGTAAACCTACTTGAATTATGCCCTGAAAGAACTAATTTATTTTCAAGAGGTCAGTCCCCAAATATTGATCTTAACTATTGGTAGTGATGTTGAGAATGAATAAAAGTAGATGGATTTATGAGATAAGTCAGAAGAAACTAAAGGTTGTAGTGATTGTTTGGATGTGGAGGTTGAGGGAGAAGTGTTCAGAATTGCACCTATATTTCTGATTTGGGCAACTGAGTGGATGATGATACAATTTGCTGAGAATAGGGATTATAGGAATAATAATAGGTTTGAGGTGAAGTTGATAGTTTAGTTTTAACACATTGAATTTATGATGTCTGTGGGAAAGTGGAAAAAGCAGTTGAGTACATGGGTGTGGGAACTTGGGCAAAAGATCTGGGCTTAAGATGAGTGTTTTAGAATTTCCCAATATATCTTCCAGTGGTAGGTAATTCAAGCCATAGAAGTGGACAAGATCACCTTGTGTTAGGCTACTAGTAGGTAATAGAAGACTCTTCTCCTCTGCTAATTATAAGACTTTTGACTTTTGTTTTCCTTTGCTTAGAAAAGGCAAGATTGTGTTTATTTGGCTCTTCTAAGAATGGATTTGGATTTCGTGATAGTGATCTGGATATTTGTATGACCCTGGAAGGCCACGAAAATGCAGAGGTAAGAGTTAGTGCTTGGAAAGGGATGTGGAAATTTTATTTTCTCCCAATGATGAATCTATTTTTATTTTTGTATGTAATATTGATAAAAAATATGATGTCATTCTTTGTATAAATATATTAGTAATAGCAGTGTTTGCAATATAAAAATATTAGCATTATCAAGTTAGAAGACATTCAGATCTTAAAATAAGTAAATTTACTGTTTCAGTAATTTTATAATGCAAAAGCCATGTCACTGAGAATTATAAGTGCTTTGTAATGAATTTTGGGAAAAAGTTAATATACCATAAAGTTGGAATTTTTTCATTAGAACCAATGAGAAGCTGATGCTTCAGTTTGGTAGTGAATACTGATCTCACTTACTCTGTCTTCCCATATCTCTTCTGTTAGGTGATGTCTTTGTATCACTATAGATAGTAAATACAGGTGGTCATCTAATTTATAAATGGATTGTGTTTTAACAGTTAATTGTAATTTTTGGCCACTCACACGTGATTTTTTCCATAGAAGCAATGTTATAAATGATATTCTAGGATAGCTTTTAGAAACTCATTTTGGGTGGGGAGGGGAACTAACATTTATTGAGTTCCCAGTATACACTTTTACATACATTATCTCATTTCATTCTTACAACCACCTTCGAGGTAGGTATTATTTCCCCGATTTTACAGATGAGGAAACTGAGGCTTTGAGAGATAAACTGACTTGCCCAAGTTCACACAGCTAGTAATTGTTGGAGCCGGGATTCGTACCCAGGTCTGTCTGACTCCAGAGTTATGCTCTTTCCATTGTATCTCACTGCCTCTCTGTAATTTTTTAACCCATAATGTAGCTGAAATATAGTACTAATAGTACTTTAGAACCTAACCACTACTTTCTGAAATTGAAAGCTTTCTGAGTTCCACCGTGAGATGCCAGGAGCAGACCTTCCCCCAGTGCAATTTCAGCAGTGAGAATGGGTACTTACGCTTTCCTTCTCTGTGTACCAGGCTTTAATAGTGGGAATGAGATTGTCCAAGCTCCAGTGAAGAAAGGGATTGATTGGACAGGGAAGATGTGTCTGAGGCCTTCCTTGCAGCAACTAGAAAAGGAGGGGATTCTTGTAGATGCTCAGTCCTTTACCAGCATAGCTGTTGGTATTTATGTTTCAAAATCAGGGACTGCTTGCAAGATTGGGGTGAGGCCAAGCTTCTGGCATCTGTAGTGGTGTCAGTATAGCCTCTGTTACTTTATAAAAGAATTCAGCAGAATAGTGTGCTTTGCTGAAATAGTTCTTTCAAAAGATGTTGAAATTGTTAGAACTGGTGTAAAGATGGCAGTGATGCCTGATGGATCTTTATTTCTGGCCCTAAGAAGTTGCTTCTGGTGTTACTATCTTCCTGTTCTATAAAAAAACTGAAAAGTTGCAAATATTTTATTTGTTCTCCTTAACTAACTTATACTTAGTGCTACCTACTTGGAAAGAGGCTGCCCTTCTCCATTTTGAAAAGCAAGAATTGAGGGAGTAGGAAATGATTTTTACCCAGGGAGGTTAGAATTTTAGGTAACATCTATGTAAAATTTAATAATGAGACTTATAATCTCTAAGGGTTTGTATATTATATATAATCCGTGCCATTCACATTGGAAAGTTGAAACAATAAAAAAAATAAATTATTTTCTTTCTGATGAGCCACAATTGAAACGTTAAAAATTTAGCATAATTGTATCCTTGCATAATAAAAAGAAAAATTACCTCCTTTGTTCATTTTATTGTGCATGAATTAGTAACTAATGATTTCCTTCAAATCCCCAAGTTAAGCTGCTATGGCTACTGCTCTCTTGTAGCTAAAAGGAGCATGTGGGGGGGGGGATATGCAAAAGTGACTTACTAATCACTGTTGGGATTGATGTTTATACCCTTCAGCTTAATCCAGTTAATTTATAATACCATTATCCTCCCTGTTCCTTGTATTATGATTATCATTATCATACCAACTCTGCTGTCTCTGGTTTTTAAAGAAGTAAGACATTTAAATTTGCAGAGGTAAGAATTTCCTTGGAGAAATAAGTGCTGGTAATAATAGCAGTATCTTTCTTTTCTTCATCAACATACTAATAGCAATAATAATAAATACCTCACAGATTTAGAGTGCTTATTTTGTGCCAGACATACTGCTGAATGCTTTACATACATGTCTCATGTAATCCTCCCAACAACTCTATAGGGCAGGAGTTCGTGATTATCTTGATTTTATAGAATAGTAGTGTGATGCTCAGAAGAGTTAAGGGTCTGGGCAGTCACACAACTAGTCAGTAAAGTATTGACTTGAATCTTGATTCAAGATTTGAATCCAAGTTTGTCTGAATTCAAACAGAGCCTATGTTCTTAATCACTATACTGTTTTGTCTTCACCAAACCCATCTCTAGTTGTTTATTCACTTATTGAAAACCATATTATTCTCCTGTGTTTGTGCTTCTCAAACCTTAATTTGCATGTGAATTCCCTTGGGATCTTGTTAAAAATGCAGATTTGGATTCAGTAGATTGGGGAGGGGCCTGAGATTCTGCATTTCTATCAATCATATTATGTTGATACTATAGGTCTATGAACCACATACTTTAAGTAGCAAGGTTATGTAGAGCTTTATGGCTAGAAATTTTAAATGCTAATATTGAACACCTAGATTGAAGTAGAATTTGCACAAGGCCAAGTTGAGTCAGATAAACTTTAATTTATTATTTATTTGTTTTGTTTTTTAGAAATTAAATTGTAAGGAAATAATTGAAAATTTGGCAAAAATTCTTAAGAGACATCCAGGTATGAATCTTAAATATTAGCTTTAAAGCGAAAGAAAATTTTTTTAACATCATGAAAATTATTTAACCTTCTGAAGTCTTTTATTTTTTTTAATAGGTTTAAGAAACATTTTGCCTATAACTACTGCCAAAGTGCCTATTGTAAAATTTGAACACAGACGAAGTGGGTTAGAAGGCGATATCAGTTTATATAATACATTGGTAAGTTTCTTTTTTATAGGCCAGGTATAGTTAAACTTTTCATTTCAAAAGTTTACAGATTACTGACTACGGCTTTATGTTTAAAACTTTCGAATGTGAGCAGTATAAGGAGAAAGTATTTTATCAGTCATCTTGATATTTCCTTCAGATTGAAGGTTAGTTTTTGACTCATTAATAGGTATTTTATGTTTTACATTTATGTAATTTGTATTTGGCATGTATTATATCTTTCTATCTGATTTTTAAGTTTGATTTTAAGAAGTTTGAAATGCTTTCAAATATGTAATTATTTTTCAGGCTCAACATAACACAAGAATGCTAGCTACTTATGCAGCTATTGATCCTAGAGTGCAGTATTTGGGATATACTATGAAAGTGTTTGCTAAGGTATTTATGAAAAAGTTAATGATCTGCTTTGTTACAATCCTCATGATAGTTAAAGTGAAACATACTGATGTC
Organism: Daubentonia madagascariensis; assembly: GCA_023783475.1. Taxonomy (NCBI): domain Eukaryota; kingdom Metazoa; phylum Chordata; class Mammalia; order Primates; family Daubentoniidae; genus Daubentonia; species Daubentonia madagascariensis. The sequence continues at coordinate 6,511,049 of JAKFHU010001129.1, forward strand.
AGACTTGTGAAAAGTATTGTCTCAGTTTTGTTTACCTGAGCTTTGAAAAAAAAAAAGACAGTATTAGATGGGTGATTCTTAGTCTTTTTCCTATGTGTGCTCTGTTCCCATGTACGACTTACTATGCTAGTCAGTTTCTCAGTAGTAAAATTTCTCAGTGCAGCGATGATTTTCAACCCCATGCATGGGAGTTGGCATACCATCCTAGTTAAGAATCTCTGGGTTAGGAAATGTTTGGGCTTAGTGATAAATTTTTCGGACAAGAAAAACAATACCAATAAAACCCTTATGCTTCTATTGTAACACTTGTTATAACATTGAATTCTGTTTTCTTGTTCTTCTGCTAAATGTGAAAACTACATGAGGGCAAGGACCTCTGTTTCTTTAGTTCATTTAGTTTCTTTGGTGTCTGCTTTATAGTAGCTGCTCAGTAAATAGTGAATTTTATGAAAACATGTTAGTGGAAGAATTTTAGTAGGGGAGAGACTTGATCAGACTTTCATTTCATAAAGCTTACTCTTTCCAATAGGTAAGCATATTTGTTTAGATTTTCCTGTGTTTCTGGACAGAGAGTATCTTAGAAAAGAAAAACATGCAGGCACAAACTACATACAAGACTTGATACAGCTACTTTTTAAGATTTACCTCACAAGACTCCAATGTGACTGTTTTGTTATAACTGCTTGGAGTTGTGGTAATGAAACTAAGTGGTTTATGTCAGAGAAATCATCCCTTTCCCCTTTAAATACAGATACAAGCTAAATCCTTGCTCAAGGAAAGAAGTCTCTGAGGATTCGTTTAGGTGTTTTTTTTTTTTTAATTTAAAATTATTCAAATACTCAGCATATTCACATCTTCAGAATTCAAAAGATCTAAAGGGGTCTGTGGTGGAAAATGAAAATCTCCCTTCCACACCTGTCTCTTAACCATCCAGTGCCTCTTCCTGGAGGCAGCTAGTGTTAAAAGTTCCTCTGTATCCTTCCAGAAGTATGTTGTACTAGTATAAGCAAATATGTAAATTTCCTTCCTCCTTTTTATTATAGATATAAACACACTAAAAACATTGTTCTATACTTTTTTTTACATAGCAATAGATCTTGGAGATCATTTCGTATTAGTATAAGAGCTTCCTTCTTCTTGTTGTTCTTTTTTTTTTTTTGGTAAGAGATGGGGTCTTGGTAGGTTGCCCAGGCTATCCTTGAACTCCTGGGACTATAGGCATTCCTTTTTTAATGGCTGCATACTATTACATTGTGTGGATAGTCCTCAATTTTTTAAACCTGTGCTTTATTGATAAACATAAAATTATTTCTGATTTTTACTATTACAACAATGGTGCAATTAAAAAAAAACTTCTTATTTAGTCGTTTCACACATTTTTTGGCATTATTTGCAGAATACATTATTAGGATAGAATTGCTAGGTTAAAGGAAATGTGCTTTTGTAATTTTGGTATTGCCATACTATTCTTCATAGAGTTTGTACTAATTTATGCTCTTAACACAATTTATGGCGTGCCTTTTCCCCCACACCCTATATAACAGTTTGTTATTGAACTTTTAGGTATTTGTCAGTTCAATGTGTTAAAAAAAAATTGATGTGGCAGAGTAATCAATATTTCTGCATGGAATAAGACTGAAGTTTTATTTTCAATCATTATGGTTTTTTTTTAGCGATGTGACATTGGAGATGCTTCCAGAGGAAGTTTATCTTCATATGCATATATCCTTATGGTGCTGTACTTTCTGCAGCAGAGAAAGCCACCTGTTATACCAGTTCTACAAGAGGTAGGTGTTTAAGAAAACTATAAAGGAGTTTTTGGGAAAATATTATATCTAAACACAGTAGATTTTGCTCACTTCATGTCGTCATGAAGGATTTTTCCATCATGAATATCCTAGATTTTCTCCTCCATTAATGCTATAATTAAACAGTGAGCCTTGTTGAAAAATTTATTACGGGGGAATAGAGACTACCAAAAGATTATTAGAGGAATAGAACCATTGAATATCTTTTGTAACATTTTTTAACTTTACAGCCTGAGAGTGCTGTGGATGATTGTGAAGTTCTTGTAGCCCCCCACGAACCCATACATTTTATAGTCTCTTAAGATGCAAGTATATAAGTTTCTTCTCTCTAGAGTATTTTCTGTCTTCCTGACTGGCAAAGAAGTTTGATTTATTCTTACGTATACTTTGGTCAATCTTGTGAATTTTGGTTGAGAACAAGCCCAAGGAAATTATTCCTCATCTCTTCTAAAGTTGTGTTAATTACATTACATTAAACATAAGAAAGTACATTAAAAGAAACAGATTATACTCGTAATCACTCAAAATTTGTGACTTCTGAGGGACTTCATAGAGTCCTTTCTTACAGCCAGTTTATATTCTTTGAAATAGGGGAGAAGGGGTTCTTATTCCTCCTGATTCTTGGCACAAAGTGGATTTGTAAGCAATTAGGGAGGATCCAGTTCTAATTTCTTAGAAGGGTGACTATTTTGAGGTAGGAGACAAACATCAGAATTGTTTGGAAAATCATATATTCCGATTTCACATACGCTTTTATAGTCATGGCAAAGAAGAAAGTTGTGGCTGGGTGCGGTGGCTCATGCCTATAATCCTAGCACTTTGGTAGGCCAAGGCAGGAGGATTGCTTGAGGCCAGGAGTTTGAGACCAGCCTGGGCAACAGTGAGACCCTGTCTCTATAAAAAATAAAAAATTAGCGGGGCATGGTAGTGCACCTGTAGTCCCAGCTACTCAGGAGGCTGAGGCAGGAGGATTGCTTGAGCCCAGGAGTTTGAGGTTGCAGTGAGCTATGATGACATCACTGTACTCTAGTAGCCTGGGCGACAGAGCGAGACCCTGTCACAAAAACAAAAAAACAAAAAACAAACAAAAAAGGCTGGGCGCAGTGGTTCACTCCTGTAATCCTACCACTTTGGGAGGTTGAGGTGGGATGATTGCTTGAGGTTAGGAGTTCGAGACCAGCCTTAGTGAGACCCCATCTCTACCAGAAACAAAAAAAGAAAATCACAAAATAACAAGCCATATGGTAGGTGTGGGATGGCCTTAGTGAGTTTTAAGAAATTCTAATGAATACATGTGATTTTAGCAGCATTTCCTTCCCTATGTTACTTAAAGAATGGAAGGGAAATAAAAAAATTAAATATCCTTTCCTAGCAGAAAATTTTAAGTTGCTGAATTTATGTTGGGTGATACGTGTGTGTGTGTGTGTGTGTGTGTGTGTGTATAAAGTTTTTGTTTTTTTAGAGCAGTTTTAAGTTCACAGCAAAATTGAGAGGAGGTACAGAGATTTCCCATATACCCTCTGCACCTACACATACACAGCCGCCCTCATTATTAACCCTACCAGAGTGGTACGTTTGTTAAAACTGATGAGCCTGCATTGACACATTATAATCATCCTAAAGTCCATAGTTTACATTACAGTTTACTCTTGGTGTTTTACATCCTATTTACATTGGACAAGTATACAACATTATAGTACCATACAGATAATTTTTCACTTCTTTAAAAATCCTCTGTATTGTGCCTAGTTATCATCTTCTGCCGCCAACCCTTTGCAACCACTGTCTCCGTAGTTTTGCCTCTTCCAGTATGTTGTATAGTTGGAATCATACAGTACGTAGCCTTTTCAGATTGACTTCTGTCACTCAGTAATATGCATTTATGGTTCCTCCATGTCTTTTCATGGCTTGATATAGTTCATTTTTTTTTAATGCTTAATGATATTTCATTGTTTGGATGTACCACAGTTTATTTGTCCATTTACCTACTGAAGGATATCTTGGTTGCTTCCAAAGTTTTGGCAATTATGAATAAAGCAGCTGTAAACATCTGTGTGCAGGTTTTTGTGTGGACATAGTTTTCAACTCTTTTGGGTAAATACCAAGGAATTGGATTGCTGGATCATATGTAAGAGTACAGTTAGTTTCGTGAGAAATTGCCAAACTGTCTTCTGAAGTGGCTGTACCATTTTGCATTCCCGCCAGCGATGAATGAGAGTTCCTGTTGCTCCACGTCCTCTCCAGCATTTGGTAGTGTCAGTGTTCTTTATTTTGGCCATTCTGTTAGGTGTGTAGTGGTATTTCATTGTTGTTTTAATTGCATCTTCCTGATGCCATGATGTGGAGCATCTTTTCATATGCTTATTTGCCATTTCTGTGTCATGTTTAGTGAGGAGTATGTGAGGAGGTCTTTGGTCTATTTTTTAAGCAGGTTGTTTTCTTACTGGTGAGTTTTAAGAGTTCTTTGTGTATTTTGGATAATAGTCCTTTGTCAGATGTGTCTTTTGCAAATACTTTCTCCCAGTCTGTGGCTTTTTTCATTCTCTTGACATTGTCTTTTGCAGAGCAGAAAATTTTAATTTTAGTGAAGTCTATCTTGTCAATTATTTCTTTTATAGATCTTGCCTTTGATGTTGTATCTAAAAAATCATTACCATAATCAAAGTCATCTAGGTTTTCTCTTATGTTGTTTTTATTTTTATTTATTTACCACCCCCCCCTACTGGGAGAATTTTATGTTGTCTTCTAGGAGTTTTCTAGTTTTGTGTTTTACATTTAGGTCTATGATCTATTTTGAGTTAATTTTTGTGAAGGGTGTGAAGTCGGTGTCCAGATTCATTTTTTTGCATGTGGATGTCCAGTTATTTTAGCACCATTTGTTGAGAAGACTATTTTTGTTCCATTGTATTGTCTTTGCTCTTTTGTCAAAGATCAGTCTACTGTATTTATGTGGGTCTCTTTTTGGGTTCTCTCTTCTGTTCCGTTGATTTATTTATTTGTTCTTTTACCAACACTTGATTTCTGTGGCTTTTAATAAGTCTTGAAGTTGGATTGTTTCAGTCTTCCAACTTTGTTCTCCTTCAGTATCGTATTGGCTATTCTGGGTCTTTTCCCTTTTTATAAACTTTAGAATCAGTTTATAAATATCCACAAAATAACTTGCTGGGATTTTGATTGGGATTGCATTGAATCTGTAGATAAAGTTGGGAAGAACTGACATCTTGACAACATTATGTCTTCCTATTCATGAAAATAGAATATTTCTCTATTTATGTAGTTCTTCTTTGACCATCAGAGTTTTGTAGTTTTCTTCATGTAGATCTTGTATGTATTTTGTTAGATTTATACCTAGGTATTTAATTTTTTGGTGCTATGTAAATGGTATTGTGTTTTTAATTTCAGATTCCACTTGTTCATTGCTTGTATATAGGGAAGCAATTGAATTTTGTATATCTTGCGTCCTGCAAATTTGCTTTAATTGCTTATTTATTCTTGGAGTGTTTTTACCAGTTCTTTTGGGTTTTCTACCTAGATGATCATAAAGGGTATTACAACAGATACAGATGAAGAGATGCATATGGGGCATGGGGCACAGAGCTTCCATGCCCTGTCAGGGTGTGCCATCCTCTAGCAACCTCTGTGTGTTCAGCTGTCAGGAAACTCTTCAAACCCAGTCCTTTTGGGTTTTTACGGAGGTTTCATTATGTCGTAGACATGATTGATTAAGTCCATTCGCCATTGGTGATCAAGTTAACCTTCATCCCCTTTCCCCTCCCCATGGGTTGGGGGTTGGGACTGAAAGTCCAATCCCTCTAATCATGCCTCTTGTTCTTTCTGGTGACCAGAATGCATCCTGAAGCTACCTAGGGGCTGCCAGCCGCCGGTCAACTCATTAGCGTACAGAGAGACATCTCTTTGGAGATTGTAAGGATTATGGGCATTGCATGTTGGGAAACAGGGTTGAAATCCAAATATATATTTTACATTATCATAATTACATTAATTGATTTTTGAATGTTGAACCTGCCTTACATACCCAGGATAAATCCCACTTGGTCATGGTGTTGTTAGATTTGATTTGCAGATATTTTGTTGAGGATTTTTTCATCTTTGTTTGTAAGAGATATTGGTCTGTAGTTTTCTTCCCTTGAAATGTCTTTGTCTGGTTTTGCTATTAGGGTAATGCTGGCCTTATAGAATGAATTAGGAAATATTCCTTCTGCTTCTGTCCTCTGAAAGAGATTGTGGAGAATTAGTATAAATTCCACCTTAAATGTTTGGTAGAATTCACTGGTGGACCTATCTAGGTCTAGTGCTTTCTCTTTTGGAAGGTTATTAATTATTGATTCAATTTCTTTAATAGATATAGGCCTATTCAGATTGTGTATTTCTTCTTGTGTGAGTTTTGGCAGAGTGTGTCTGTTAAGGAATTGGTTCATTTCATCTAGGTTATCAAATTTGTGGGCATAGAGCTTTCATGCCCTGGAAGTTCATAGTATTGCTTTATTATTCTTTTAATGTCCATGAGATCTATGGTGATGTCCCCTCTTTCATTTCTGATGTTAGTAATTTATATACTCTCTCTTTTTTTCTTATTTAGCCTGGTTAGGGGTGAGATATATAGAGATATATAGATACAGAGATATAGATATAGATATATATTTTTTTGGCTACCCAGCTTTTGCAAACCAGGGGTGATTTGTTTTTTAACAAGGTTGTTCATATAGGATATTTAAAACTGCCAAGGCCACCATCACTCTGTATATTAGTCTAATTGTTGTTTAGGCCTTTTATGCATGATTTAGGATTTTATGCATGATTCTTCTAGTGATATCATTTGACACTTTGCCAGAATATTATGATTAACAAAAATGGATAACAAATTATATTTTCTTGGTGGTTTGTCTGTGTTCTGTGATTGCTCATGGATTAGGAGTCAGGGGTAGCACAATGTAATGGAAAGAGCGGGGCGTGATATTTGGAACCAGAGAAAACTAGTTAGAATCCTAATTCTGACCTTGTGGCCTTCAATAAGCTGCCCAACCTCCATGAATCTGAGTTTCATTATCATTAAAAATATAATAGTAATATTATATAGTAATTTTATTTCAGTGTTGGTATATGGGATAGAGACATTGAATGCCTTTGAATGTAGTAGATGCTAAAGTAGGTATTTATAAACAGTGCTTGCTTTTATTATTTTTACTATTATTATTATTAGCAGCATTATTATTATTAGAAAAATATAGGTAATATTGCCATATTCAACTTCAGAAACTCTCCTGTTATCTGCTTAACAGACATATGCTTAACAATTGATAAAATGAGAGACAGTTCATGGATTGTTTCCCAACATAATGAGCTTTGATTGTGGGAGACTTTGTGATACATACAGATGGATGATATATGGATTTTTGTTTCTGGTCCTTTTTGGTGGTTGTCATATGGGACCCCATTGTTCATTGCTCTGACATCATTTAAGTATTGGTCATGGGCACTGATCATCTTTTAAGAGTAAGAATATGTTTGATGAAGCTAGCGATCACTGGCTCCATTTGTAATTGAGGCTAACTTTAGGTGGCTGGGTATTAAGGCTCAGCTAAGAGTGATTTTTGATGGTCAACGATACAAAGTTCTTTAAGTCAAAAGGAGCTTTCCTAAGCAGAAGATTTTTGCTGTACTCTAGCAAATCATCATAAGTAAAAACAAATTTTTATGTAAAAATTAATTTCAAAAGACATTCTGGGGTGTTGTTCACATTTGATTTTATGAAATTCTGGTGTTTTAGCCTATATCATTTTAAAAATTGCAATTTAATGGATGAACCTTGAGGACATTATGCTATGTGAAATAATCCAATCACAGAAAGACAAATACTCTTTGATTCTGTTTGTACAAGGTACCTAGAGAAGTCAAATTCATAGAGACAGAAAGTAGAATGGTGGTTGCCAGATACTGGGTGGGGAGGGAGGACTAGGAGGTTATAGTTTAATAGGTACTATAAAGTAGTTTTACAAGATGAAAAAAATTCTGTGCATGGATGGTGGTGATGGGAACACAATAATATGAATGTACTTAATGCCACTGAACTGTACACTTAAAGATGGCAAATTTTATGTTACATATATTTTATCACAACTAAAAAATTATAATTTAAGTGTAGCAGTAGATACTAAAATATTACAGTAAATTAAGGAAATAAATATGGAAGTGGGTCACTCCTTATATAAATACGATTGATTTGTTTGGTGAGGTTTTAGAGGGAGGACTAAGTGCTGAGTGGAGGATGACTGGTGTTGAGTGAGAGAAAGAACAGAGAGAGAACAGGGAGAGAGAGAAAGAGAATGAGAAAGAAGACAGAGAAAGATTGTGTGTGTGTGTGTGTGTGTGTGTGTGTGCACGTGCACGCGTGTGTGTGAGTGAGTGAGAGAGAGAGAGAGAATAGCATTAGCAAGTGCTTCCAGAGGCTGAAACAGAGTGGAGAATTAGACACAGTGAAACATGAGAGTTAAAAAGAACAGGCAAGACGAGTGACTAGTTAACTTTTAAAAGGCCCCACAAGATCTATCTGCGGTGTTACCAGACAACATAGTTGTGTTGGATCTTGGATGTTTCTCAAAAGTTAGAATTCTCCTAAAAAGAATCAAGGTCTAGACTGGGCATGATGACTCACAGTGGTAATCCCAGCGCTTTGGGAGGCTTAGGTGGGAGGATTGCTTGAGGCCAGGAATTTGAGACCAGCCTGGGCGACAAAGCAAGACCCCGTCTCTACAAAAATTAAAGAAATTAGCCCTTTGTGGTGGTGCATGCCTATAGTCCTACCTACTTGGGAGGCTGAGGCAGGAGGATCACTTGAGCCCAGGAGTTCAGGGTTGCAGTGAGCTATGATCGCACTACTGCACTCCAGCCTGGGCAACAGAGCAACACCCTGTCTCTATTAAAAAAAAAAAAATCAAGGTCTAAAGAGTTGGGTTGTGGTTGTTACTCAAAAGTACAGGTTCTCTTAAAAACAATCAAGGTCTAAAGGAGGTAGCTTATATAATTTCAATATCTGGCAAATAAATAAATCTATTTTATAAAGCATAGAATCCTTATAATAGCATCTGTATCTGTAAGGGTAAAATATTATATTTCAGCCCTTTAATGCTTTCACTTCTTTCTTGAGGGCAGGATCCCATGTCTTTTGTTTTAGATATTAATGTCTGTAATTGCCAGTCTTTCACTTTTTTTTTTAATGAATTGTCAGAACTTATGCTGGATGATTTTTGGTAACTGTATTTGTTTAAGTTATATGTAAATATAAAAAAGCAACTTATTAGCTTAAGTCCCTGGAAACTTGATCTTTATATAACATGCTTACAGAGTAAATATATTAATTCAACAAGTATATATTAAGTATTCTTTATATGGTAAGCTTTTATCTAGTAGGGTTTGGGGCTCCAGACATAACCTATAGTCCTGACCCACAAGAAATTTAAACCTGAGAATGAAATTGGAGGGGTTAGACATGTAGTTACTTTTGCAAATTACTGTCCCATCAAAAATGGAAAGGGTCATGGGGCCTGCTTTATCTAGTAGTTTTAAATTGTATTCTGGTTTGACTATATCCTGGGACCCACTGGGGGGTGTGTGTGTGTGTGTTTAGTTGGGGGGAGCTGAGTAAAGAAAACTTGTGGTATGTTTTCTCCACTCAGGCTTCTATTACAGTACCTCTGTTTTTATTTGTTTTACATATTGAGCTTCCAAGAAGATTCCATTTTAGAAAAGGGTTCTACACCTTAAAAATAAAATTTGTAAACTACTGACTAATTTATGTAATCTCTCATTTTCACTGGGAAAACTGAGGATTTAGAGAGAGAATTGTTTTGCCCAGAATCACTATTATGCAGGACAGAGGCTAGAAATGAGGTCTTCTGACTGTGAAGCTATTGTACCTTTCTACTTTATTGCATCTCTTTCTTAAACCTCCTTTAGAATAAAAGTCTCAAAATTACTTGTGCAGGTCAGTTGTGCCTATATAATCATCTTTTGGGATACTTTTTTTCTTGTAAAATAGCATTTCTTTTCCCCTCCTTTTCCCCTTCTTTCCCTAGGATAGCAAATTATGTATTATTCATAATTAATAATGAAGATTTATAATCTTTATCAAGATGTCAGAGAAAGCTACCTAATTTTTTATTAAAAAAATCAATGTCCACGTGCTTTTCAGCCTTATCTGATGTAGATAAATGATGAAATGTACTAAAACCAAAATAGGTCTGTTGATTTCCTAAGGGTACACAATCAATAGGTATTATCTATTGTATATTTGTACATCTGTGATCCTTTGATGAAACTTCCATTCTCATTTTCTTTTTTTTTAGTTTTGCTTCATTAATCTTGGACTGGATGTGTTTTGATAGGCCAAGTAGGTAACATCAAATAACATCAAATATGTCATTTGGAGTCTGATGCTCTTAAGATATCCTTTTCCAGCTTTGGTCTTTCAGATACATTTTATTCATTAATTACTTGGCATCAAATTATACCATCCTGACTTGTTGTTTTTGGAAGAAGTATTTCAGTATGTCTTTTATAGGTAAATTATAAAATGATATAAGAGTATTTGGGTCTTTGGGTTGTATAACTTGAAATCTAATAACACAATTAATTTTTTTGTGCAGATCTTTGATGGAAAACAGATTCCACAGAGAATGGTTGATGGATGGAATGCTTTTTTCTTTGATAAGACAGAAGAACTGGTAATTTTTAAGTAGTCTTTATGTTACAAAATGCTCACTGATAACTCATTTAGGATTTGCATAACTTAATAATTTTACTTGGATTTGCTGTTTGTATTTGGATGGTACTGTATAGTTGTTTCTCTTTTCTTTTTTACTCATTTGTAGAAAAAGCGTTTACCTTCACTTGGAAAGAACACAGAATCATTAGGAGAGCTTTGGTTGGGACTGCTTCGCTTCTATACTGAAGAGTTTGATTTCAAGGAGTATGTAATTAGCATTCGGCAGAAAAAGTTGTTAACAACTTTTGAGAAGCAGTGGACATCCAAATGCATTGCGATTGAAGGTAATCATTTAAGCTGATACCAATTCAGGAACAAAATAAAAATTTGGCCAAGGAAATTGAGGAGAAAACTGGAACACATTAGGATTTGGAACATTCTTCTTCTGGATTTTATTTAAAAATTTTTAATATTTAGAGATGGGATCTCGCTATATTGCCCAGGCTGGACTTGAACTCAAGCAATCCTCCCACCTCAGCCTCCTGAGTAGGTGGGACTACAGGCGCACGCCACTGTGCCTGGCTTTCTTTTGATTTTTATCAGTTTTCATCCCTTAGTCTATAATTTTAAATTTGCTGATTTGGATAGTCTGAGTCAGTATATATAGTATTAGACTCCAGTTATGATTACTAAGTATATTTTATGGTACAATAAACAAAAAAATCATATACTTGTTTTCTAGATCCTTTTGACTTGAATCATAACCTTGGTGCTGGAGTTTCTAGAAAAAGTAAGTATTAAATATGGAAATGTCCTGCTGTTAAAGCTCTGACACACTAACGTCTGCATCGTTATTGTTTTCTTCTTTCTTTAATAGTGACCAATTTCATCATGAAGGCATTTATCAATGGAAGGAAACTTTTTGGTACCCCTTTTTATCCACTCATTGGCAGAGAAGCTGTAAGTTTACATTATTTGAATTCTGAATCTTTTTCTTATAGAATTTTTTTTTTAATAGTACAAGGAACCTTATCCTGTTTCCAAGTTGATGTTAGGAATAGGGAAAAAGATGGTCATAGCTCCCTATATTTTTTCTTACTGCACTTATGGTCCATAATGAGATATATTTTTGTTAAATTTTATTTGTTTAATCAGTTTGTTAAATTCAATCTCCCCCACTAGACTGTGAGCTCCATGAGGACAGGATCCATGTCCATAAGGTTCACCTTTATATCTTCAGTGCATATCATAGTGTCTGGTGCATTGGTTCTGCAAAATAAGCGTTTGTTCAGTGAGTAAGAGTAAATAGTCAGGACTCAAGATTGTTGGATTTTAGGTGCTGCTACTGTCCCTCTTGTGTCTCTAGAAATGTTGATGAAAAAAATATACACAGAGACGACAAAACCAAAGAAATGTTTTATTATTTAATAAAATACAATTATTATTATTATTATTATAAATTATTCTCTAATTTTTGTGTAGCCTTGGTAAGTTGAATTAGATGGCATGGAACTGAGAGGTTTCCCTTTGCCTGAACGGGGTGGCATAGTGTTGCACATTCCTCCTGGTCTCACTCTGGTTTTTGCTTGCTTTTCTGATGGTTAGGGAGACTATAGGGGGTCTCAGTTTCAGAGCAAGAGACTTCTAAAAGAAGAAATCTCAAGAGAGAGAAAAAACATGTGTTTACTGTTGTATAATGAATGTCCTTGAACTTAATTCAGTACAGTTTCAGGACACTTCTTTCTTGGGGGCTGAGTAAGAAAAGCAGAGAGAAGTCTGGATCTTTTTTCCTTTGGAGCACTGGTTCTCAGATATTTTTGATTTTCCAGGTGATAGTAATTATAATGGAGAGAAATAAAATAATAGTAAAATTTGAAACAACAGAAAAACCACGTAAGAACAAAGTGACTAAAAAAAGGAAAACCTAACAATAATTTTACTAACATATTAATTGAAATAGCAATAAATGAACAGCACAGTCAGATTAAAAACAAATATGATGATAAAGCATATTACCTGAAAATTGTGGGAATTCCAGCTAGTTTGGTGTATGTATGCATATGTTCAGTAGGAACCCAGCAATGTTGCATGCAGTCTGACTTTTTAGTAGAACACTAAATTAGAGCCCTCAGTAAATGGAAATGTGCTAATTTTAGTTTATGAATACAAATATTCCATAATCCTTAATAACTCAGTATGTTATAATAAGTAGTCCTCAATTACATATAGATATTAAAGTCTTTGGTCTTGAATGTCATTTGGGGCCTAGCAGAAGGGGCTCATGAGCCTGCTAATTATTTTTAGATCTACTTTATTCTGTTTTAAAAGTCAATGTTCAGTATTCCATAGCTTAGATATACTAGTTTATTTAATTATTTTCCTTTGATGGATATTTAGGATATCTTCATTATATCAGTGTTATAACTTCTACAGGTTGAGCATCCCAAATCCAAAATCTGAAATACTCCAAAATCTGAAACTTTTTGAGTGCTGACATTACCCTTGAAGGAAATGCTCATTGGAACATTTCAGATTTTGGATTTTTGGATTTGGGATACTCAAGTGGAAGGTACATTGCATATATTCCAAAATCTGAGAAAGTCTGAACTCCAAAACACTTCTGCTCCCAAGCATTTCGGATAAGGGATACTTAACCTGTATTGTAGAAAATATTCTTGTACATAGTCTTTCATATTTATACTTCATACCTGTTTCACTCCTAGGTACTGGGATTATAACAGCATACAAGACAGATGTGTTTTATTCCCTTAGACTAATGAAAGATAAAGAGTATATTTCCTATTCTTTCACTTTTCACATTCCCTCAAATATTCCCACTTCAGCTATTCTTTTACATCATTAGGTCCTCTCATATGTTGACCCATTTTGTCCGTCTTCATCAGGTATTTTCTGTCCTCATTTTCCTTCTCTATTTAACTTAGATTCCCATCTATTCTCTGGCATATATTTTAAATTCCTTTGTGTCACTCTCCTTCCTGTGCACTATTATGTGTTCAACCCTACATGAATTCACCTGTCTACCATGTGCCTGTGCTTGGGTCCCACCTTTTACCTCGGCCCTTCTCACTCTTAGTAGATCCTTTTCCTCTGAGATAATATATATTATCAGATAAATATTCCTTCAACTTTTCTGCTACCAGATCTATAAATCTGTCAGCATCTGCAGATCTTTGTTTTATTAAAGACTAGTCCTTCCATATGTACTCTGGATCTCTACTCTGAATCTTCAGCTTCTTCATCTGTGAAAACAATTTTCTTTTTTTAATTTCTAAATAATTTTTATGGGTACATAGTAGTTGTACACATTTATAGGGCACATGTGATATTTTGCTTTTTTTCCCATTAGATTTAGGGGTACAAGTGGTTTTTGGTTATATGGATGAATTGTATAGTGGTGATGTCTGGGCTTTTAGTGTACCTGTTGCCCAAATAATGTACAATACATTGTACCCAACAGGTAATTTTTCTTCCTCCACCCCCTCTCTACCTCCCCCTTCTGAGTCTCCAATGTCCACTGTACCATTCTATATGCCCCTGCTCACGTATAGCTTAGCTCCCACGTAAGTGAGAACATGTGATATCTGGTTTTCTGTTCCTGAATTACTTCACTTAGGATCATGTGAAAACATTTTCAAAGATGAAATACATAAAATGTAATTTTAGATCAGCGTTTATAGATGAACATTTGCTATCAGTTTTAATTATAGGGAACGCTAACTTTAACCCCAACTAAGTGAACTATTATCTCCCCAAAAAAGAATTCCATTCTTCTCATTAGTAAACTTATATTACAAAAACTTACATACAGTTATTACTATTAGCATATTTCTAATTTCTTCAATAAAAAGTTTTATGGAAATTTGCTTTCTCTTGTTATATAAGTACCTATATTACACCTTCAATTTTGCCACAGCACCTAAAATATCCTGGCTCTTTACAGGAAAAAGTTTGCCAACCTCAGATCTAGGCCACCTTAACTGGGATGGTGGGACAGAGAAAAGTAGATTCAAGAGATATTTTCAGTAATAGAATAGATACAACTTGGTGATTACTTACAGATGGTGAGTAAAGGAGAACAAATTCAGGGTGATTCCTAGGTTTCTGCCTTAAGCATCTGGGTGAGTTGAGAAAGGCCTTTATTTTGTCCTGGCAGAAAATAGGATGATGATTTTAATTAGCTACATTGGTTTATCAGTAGTAAATGTGATGAATTATCTCTCTCATCCTTTTTTAAAAACAGCTTTATTGAGATATAAGTCACATAATGTACAATTCATTGTGCAATTCAGTGGCTTTTGGTATAGTCACAGGATTGTGCAACCATTACCACAGTTTAATTTTAGAACATTTTCATCTTCTCTAAAAGAAACCCCTGTCCCCATTAGCAGGCAGTCCTCATTCCCTCTCTTCCCTTCTCCCCAAACCACTCATCTACTTTTTGTCTATAGATTTGCCTGTACTGGACATTTACTATTAATGGAATCATACAATATGTAGCCTTTTAGAACTGGCTTCTTTCACTTAGCATAATATTTTCAAGGTTCATCCATGCTGAAGCATGTATCAGTACTTCATTCCTTTTTATGGCTGAATAATATTCCATTGTATTGATATACCATATTTTATTATCTATTCATCAGTTATTGGACATTTGGGTTGTTTCTACTTTTTAGCTATTATGAATAATGGTGATATGAATGTCTGTTTACAAATTTTTGTGTGAATGTATGTTTTCATTTTTCTTGGTATGTATGTAATAGTGGAATTGCTACATCATTTTGATAAATTTTATCTTTAACTTTTTGAGGAATTATAGTACTGTTTTCTAAAGTGGCTGTGCTAGTTTATATTCTCACTAGCAATATATGTGGGTTTCAGTTTTTCCATATCTTCACCAATAACTTGTTATTGTCTTTTTAAATTATAGCCATCTGATTGGATGTGTCTCTTATACTTTTATCCCTGAGTTTAGATAGATTTGAAGACAGCTAAACGGACCTGTTCTCTTGCCTTCCAGAAGGATGGATATTGTTAGGACCAGCAGTCTTTGTGACAGTGCAAAACTGAGCTAAAGCTTAGGAAGGATAAGCAAGGTGCTAAGATAAAGCAATAATGAGCCTGATTGCAAGACCTGGGAAAATTATTTACTTCTTTCTAGTTCCCTACCCTCTCTTTAGGTCTGCTCCATTGTATATAAGAAATGTTTTATGGCCGGGTGCAGTGGCTCATACCTGTAATCCTGGTACTCTGGGAGGTCAAGACGGGAGGATTGCTTGAGGTCAGGAATTTGAGACCAGCCTGGGCAAGAGCAAAACCCCCTCTCTACTAAAAATAGAAAAAATGAGCCAGGCATGGTGGTATGTGCCTGTAGTCCCAGCTACCGGGGAGGCTGAGGCAGGAGGATCGCTTGAGCCTAGGAGTTTGAGGCTGCTGTGAGCTATGATGATGCCACTGCACTCTTGCCAGCCAGGGCAACAGAGTGAGACTCTGTCTCAAAAAAAAAAAAAAAAAAAAAGTTTTATCTTCTAAAAAGCTATATGCAAATTAAATCATATTTGAAATGAACCAGGGGATTGCTTTATTTTTTTAATTTATTTTTATTTTTTTAAATTTTAGAGATGAGGTGTCACTGTGTTGCCCGGGCTGGAGTGCGGTGGCTATTCACAGGCATGGTCGTAGCACACTACAGCCTGCCTCAAACTCCTGGCCTCAAGTGATCCTCCCATCTCAGCTTTCTAAGTGGCTGGGACTATAGTCGCACACCACCGTGTCCAGCAGGATTGTTTTATTTACTCCTTTTTTTTCAGAGAATAATTCCTTTCTAGAAGTGGCCTGGTATAGCAGAAGGCATGAGCTTTGTAGTCAGACAGACTTAGCCCTAAATCTTCTATCAGAGACTTAACCTACTTTTTTATTATACTGTGGGCAGATGACTTGGAACTCTCTGAAGCTCAGTTTCCTCATCTATAAAACGAGAATGAAAATAATATCTATTTTATTGAGATTTTCTCATTCGTCTGTAGCATCTCTGTGTAATATAAGGTGGTTATAAAGTGGTTAGTACTATTAGCAACTGTATTATTATGATTCTCAATCTTCATATCATGGTTTTGGTTACAGTGAAATATTTGTTGATATTTATTTCCTCTTTTTTTAAAAACCACATTTGCATCTTGGTCTCCTTTCCATTTGGATTCAAAAGTTTTATAGTGATTTTTTCTATTAATAGTAAAATCACATTTTCTCCCTAGGAGTACTTCTTTGATTCCAGAGTACTAACAGATGGAGAACTGGCTCCAAATGATCGATGTTGCCGTGTGTGTGGAAAAATAGGCCACTACATGAAAGACTGCCCTAAAAGGAAAAGGTTGGCGAATGATTATGTGTGAACATTATAGGGAAAATAAATGTAAGGCCAATTTGTAGCTGCAATTGTGTTCAGAAATGTTTAAGTGAGAAAGTTCAGGGCTTTAAATTGGACCTAAGGTAAATGTTCATTTCAGTGGAATTTTGTTATAGAGTGAGATTTGTTTGTGGTGTGATACTGTCCTGTAACATTTTTTCATTCATTAATTCATTTTTTTTAATTGAAGAAGCATTTATTGCCACCTACTGTGTGTTGGAAACTGTGCTAGGAACTAAGAAAAAAAAATAACTAAGACATGGAGTTCTTGCTGAGGACCTCAGTCATGCAAACCAATAATTAAAATACAATTAACTGAATCCTTGAAATAAATGCTGTGAGCTATACTTATATATTATATGCCTTGAGAAATATATATCTTTTATTCCTCCTCAGAATATATCTATGAATCATACTCTTCTGGGTTCATGCTATATTTAATAGGAAAGTCCCATCTTTTTGTCATCAAGTCTAGCCTAATAGAAAAACTTGGAACTTTTCAGACAGAACAAACTTCTAGTTTTCATCACTGCTGTTTACTATTAAATGTAGGTAAGGCAGTTACCTTCCCTAAGCCTCAGTTTCTTCTTTAAAGTGGAGATAATAAATATCAACCTCTAAGGATTGTTAGAGGTTTAAAATTTGATATTTAAAAAATTTAAAATATATTATATTACAAAACTACTGGAATATCCAGTTTCTGTCAAATAAGTAGGTGTGCTATAAATGTGACTTTCCTTGCCTTCAAAAAATGCATGAAATAATGGGCATGTTAGTCCCTTTGTTACTGAGACTTTTGTATAGTTTAGTTTGTTCTGTTATTCACTCAGTTTACAAGTCCCTAGCCCCACATTATTGGTATCAGCAGTTTACTGTTTAGACTAAAGAAGAAAGACAGCGAAGAAGAGAAGGAAGGGAATGAAGAGGAGAAAGACTCCCGAGACCTTGACCCGAGAGACCTCCACGACGCTCGAGACTTTAGAGACCCCAGAGACCTTAGATGTTTTATATGTGGAGACGCAGGACATATACGAAGGGAGTGCCCAGAGGTCAAGTTGGCGCGTCAGAGGAATAGCAGTGTGGCAGGTAAATGGAAAAGGCCAAAAATAGTTTCTGGTGGAAATGAAGTCATTCATGTTGATGCTAAAGATACTGATTCTTCTCTGTTCCAAACCTACCTGTATGAATTTGGACCTTACAATTACTTAAAGAGATAAAATGTAGACAGTGAGGCTTTTACTTTGGATGGTACTTGGATATGTTCACTATCAAGGTCTCCACAGTCTGTTGTGTTCAATTAACTCCCTGTAAGTATTCTTTGGATTTGAGTCAGATTCTTCATCTGTTTCTCTCACTATCAGTATAACATTCTTTACAAGAGATTTTCTTCCTGGAAATATATTGGAGAAATTATATTATATTAATAGTTCTTCCTGCTGCTGTGAGAGAGAGAGACCTGTTCCTGTTGTATTTCACAAGAAATTTTAAGAATTAGATAGTAACGTAAGTAAGAGATTATTGAAAGAAAATATAGAATATTTTAGAAGTGTGATTTTTAGTTACTCAAATTCTTACAGCAGAAAGTATTTTATTAAATAAACATTTACCTCCTTTAGAAAAGCAGTATGGCATTGTTTTTGTTTCTGAACTAGTGTTTTGTTTTTTTTTTTAATCAATCTGTAGGATTAAAAAATGGCTTTTTAAAAAAAGTTATGAGGGGGCCAGGCCACTGCTCCCATGGCATAACCACTCCCCTATCCCCTCCCTGCCCCCCAGAAAATTTAAAAAGCAAACAAACAAAAAAACTAGTTGTTACAAGTCCTTCACTAATATAGTCATAGTTTAAAAGTCCAGGTTTATAAAAAACATAAGAAGGGAGTTTACTGATTATCATTTCTCTGCTACTTTATCTGTTGATTTTCTTTGTGATGTCTTCTCTTAGCAGCCCAGCTGGTCCGCAACCTTGTAAATGCCCAACAGGTGGCTGGTTCAGCCCAGCAACAGGGTGATCAGTGCATAAGGACTAGACAGTCCTCAGAATGTGTAAGTACTCTGCTTGTGAATGGGTTAGTCTTGACAGGAACATGGTACTATTTTTGATGAGTAATAGGGGTTTATCTCACAGACTGGCAAATATAATCTTCCAGATTACATAGTGCTTTGTAGAGGTGCTTTGCTAGACTTATAAGGTGGAATGAACATTACTTTTGGAGTAATGCAGATCTGGGTTTCTATCTATGGGCAAGCTACTTAATTTACATGAGCACACTTCCTCATTTTTAAAATAAGATAATAACTACCTAATAAGATGGATTAAAACAAGGTAATGACTTTGAGGTTTCAGGTTTTGCCCTATAGAAAAATATCAGTACCAGTAATAAAAATAGACATAAAAATTGAGATGTATTCAGAGTTTAGTGCTTTTAGGGCAATATGTACATGTCATTTTTCTTGCATAAAACATTTGTGTGTCTTCTCATAGTTTGACATATGGCAACCTAGTGAAATGCACCCTCTAAAAAACAGAATATTGAATCAGAATTCAGACCTATAAGTTTTATATTAAGTTTGCTGAGTTCTTAACCTTTGTCTAATCTGTATTCACTTTGCACTTCTTAATTAATTCAATACTAATTGAGTGCTTACTCAAAATCTGACACTGTTTCAGTGGTTCACACTTGTTATCAAATTTAATCCTTTGAGAGGCTCTGTGAAGTGGTAGGTATTAGTATGATCAAATTTTACAAATTGGGAAGGTGAGAATAAAAGATTATAAAGATTCAAACCCAGGTCTTTCTAGCTTCAAAGTTGTTAACTATTAAATATGCTAAACCTGGTATGATTTGTATTTTAGAAAAAACAGAGTATTTGAAGAGTGGTAATAGAGTCTTGGAAAAACATTTAGGAAGTTCCCCACCCCTACCCCAAACATTTGAATACATACTATGTGCCTGATACTTTCGTAAATATTGTATAACAATAATAATAACATTTAATGTAGTTAACATTTGTTGAGTGTAAACTGTGTGCTGTACATGCATTCTTCCTGTTTGTTATAAAATATTTCAAAAATATAAAAACGTTTAGAAATAATAAACCTCATGTATCACCACCAGGCTTTAACAATTTTTAACATTTTTACTTTTCCTTTATTAAAAAATTACCCACAGTTGAAAACCCCTGTGCATCCCTCTTAGATCCCATCCCTATCTTAAAATCCTCCTACCATCTTCTCTTGCTACAAAAATGTATCTGCTATCCTGAATTTGGTGTTTATATTTTCCACATGCATTGTTTAGTTAATCTTCACAAAAACCTATGAGGTAAATTATTATTTATATTATACTTTACAGGTGAAGAAACTGAAATTTAAGTTTCTTGCCTAAGGTCAGTGGATATTTGGAATCAGAACTTGAACGCTCAGGCTCTCTGTCTCCAAAACTTATGCTCTAACCACTTTTCTGTGCTGCCCTAATTTTCATTCTCTGCCTTTAGCCCCCACTTCTCTCTCACCTGACCTTTTGTTAAGAGTCTGTCTAATGGACATCACTATTCGGATGTCTAACAGAGCACCTCAACGTGTGTAGGATATAGTTTATACTTCTTTCCACACTTGCCCCCCTGACTTGCCTCTTCTTTCTGTGTTCTCCGTCTCATTGAATGATCCCAGTATCTGTCTAGTTTCGAAAACTTTTCTCTCTCCTTCAACCTCTATATCCAGTTACTAAATCCTGTTGTTTCTACATTTAACAAAAATAGCTTACAGCCATTTGCTTCCCTCTATCCCTGTATTGTATTTTCCCAGCCTAGGCTGCCATCATCTCAGAACTGCTGTCTTACAGCAGCCTCCTAATCAGTCTCATCAGTCTGTTTTTAAAAATATTTTCTATTTTATTCTTATTATACCAGAATAATTTTTCTAAAATGCAGATTGATCATGTTCCTGACATGTTAAAAATCCTTCCTTGGTTTATCACTGACCTTAGGATGTAGTCTAAATTACAAGGCTTATAAGACCCTTCATTATTTTGTCCCCATTTAGCTCTTCAGCCTCAGATCTGCCATTCCTCTGCCATTGTACTCTAGCAATATTAAACTTCTGTCAGATTCCAATTACTTTTTAAAAAGCCATGTGTTTTCATGCTTGTAGACCTTCAGTCGTGTTGTTCCTTCTGCCTGGAATACCCTTCCCTTCCTCTTATCTTTGCCTTCTTGTAGCAGACTCATTTCTGTTCACACTTGAGTCTCAGCTTAGAGGTCACTTTCTCTGGGAAGCTTTCCTTGATCTCTACTTTTCTTGATCTTTTCCCTCCTTTTCCCAAAGTGACTTTAGGTGTTCCTGCTGTGGGATTTCATGATACAGTTGACCCTTGAACAACACAGGTTTGAACTGCAAGGGGCCATTTATAGGTGGATTTTTTTCCCCCAACCAATTGTGGATGGAAAATACAGTATTCTCAGGATGTGAAACGCATGTATTTGGAGGGCCAACTTTTCATATAGGTGGGTTCCACAGGGCCACTGCAGAGACTTAGTATGCATGGATTTTGGTATATGTGGGGCATCCTGGAACCAATCCCCCACATATACTGAGGGACAACTGTACACTGTACATTATACGTTCTTTATCACACTACTCATACTTTATTGTGATTGCTTTTATAATCTTTATCTGTTTCCCTCCTTATCCCCCATAAACTTTAAGCTCTATGAGGGCATACATGTTAGTGTTATTTTTAGTACCTAGAATAAGATCCAGTACATAATTGACACTTAATAAGTACTTGTTGAGGGACTGAATGAAAGTGACTGTGATATACTTAGATGAAAATTTCTAGTTCCCAATGGGAAATGTATGTTCTAATGAAGAGCTCTCTTTTCTTTGGATAATAAAAAGGTTTGTGAGGCAATACCCATGTGATGAGGGGGCTTGAGTACCTTGGGGAATTCTACCTTCATGTAAAATGAGGTTTTATCATTATTTGTTAATATATACATCATAGAGTTCTGTTTATAGCGTTAATTTTGTATTTTGATCTCTTCTTTTATAAAATTAAGATGTCTGTAAATTAATTTTAAAATGTACCTTTTTTTCTCTGCAGTCTGATTCACCATCTTATTCTCCTCAGCCCCAGCCATTTCCACAGAACTCTTCCCAATCAGCTGCTATTACTCAGCCTCCATCTCAGCCAGGATCCCAGCCTAAGCTTGGCCCACCTCAACAGGGGGCCCAGCCCCCACATCAGGTCCAGATGCCTATGTATAACTTTCCCCAGTCACCACCAGCTCAGTATTCTCCCATGCACAATATGGGATTGTTGCCAATGCACCCTCTCCAGATCCCTGCCCCATCCTGGCCCATCCATGGCCCAGTGATCCATTCTGCACCAGGCAGTGCCCCCAGCAGTATTGGCCTGAATGATCCCAGCATCATCTTTGCACAGCCTGCTGCCAGACCTGTGGCAATCCCTAGCTCCTCTCACGATGGACACTGGCCCCGTACTGTGGCTCCAAATTCCTTGGTGAACAATGGAGCAGTGGGGAATTCAGGTAACCTTCCTTTTGTTTTTTTGTATCTGTCTGTAGAAAGACTGTATGATTGGTGTTACTGGTTGAGCCTGGGGAAGTATGGAAGGCAAGCAATATTTATGGAAGGGCAGGATAGGATTAGATGAAGATTAAGAATATGGGCTCTGGATTCAGGCTGTCTGGATTTGAATCCTGGCTCTGCCACTTCTTACGTGGCCCTGGGTAATTAATCTCTTTCTGCATTGGTTTCATGTGTAAAATAGGGATATTAATAATATCTAACCTACAGGGATGTTGTCAATATTAAATGAGGTAAGGCACATAAATGTTAGCTATTACTATTTTTAATTTTCACTGCCACTCTGCTTGCTGTAGGTATTATTAGCACTCTTTTATTTATTTATTTATTTATTGAGACAGGGTCTCGCTCTGTCATCTGGGCTAGAGGTGCAGTGGCATCATTATAGCTCACTGCAGCCTCAGACTCCTGGGCTCAAGCAATTCTCCTGCCTCAGCCTCCCGAGTAGCTGGGGCTACAGGCATGCCATCGTGCCCAGCTGATTTTTCTATTTTTTGTAGGGACTGGGTCTTGCTCTTGCTCAGGCTGGTCTCGAATTCCTGACCTCAAGCAATCCTCCTGCCTTGGCCTCCGAGAGTGCTAGGATTACAGGTGTGAGCCACCTTGCCTGGCCAGCACTTATTTTATAGTTGATGCAATTGAAGGGTTAAGTAAGTTAATTGTCATACTGTCATAATTTATAATGGTAGATCCAAATTTTAAACCAACTTCTTTCTTCAAAACCTGGGTGCTCTGTGCCCTAGACTCTATTAATCTCCCAATAAGGAGCAATTCTTTAAAAAACAAAAGATATTAATAGCAATTAATAGCATTAAAATATAATAGTTTTTTCTGATATCTAAGTAATACATAAATCATTATAGAACACTTGAGAAATAAAAAGAAAATTATCTGTCATCTCAATTCCTAGATATAACTACTAAGTAATATTTTGTTATATTACCATCCAGTCATTTTCTTTATATTTGCTTATTTAAAAAATGGTTGTATGTGCCATAAATCTATTTTTATATCCAGCTTTTTATTAAAAAAATTTTTATTCACCACTGCTCAGAAGGGAAAATTTTAATTTATTTATTGTTTTAGAGACAGAATCTTGCTCTGTTGCCCAGGCTGGAGTGCAGTGGCTATTCATAGGCATGATTATAGCGTACTACAGCCTTGAACTTCTGACTTCAAGTGATCCTCCTGCTTCAGTCTCCTGAGTAGCTGGGACTACAGGCGCACATCACCTCGCCTGGTTTATATCCATCTTTTTAGTGATATTTATTTTTATTTTAAAAACTATTATATAAATTTTGAGATATACACAAAAGGAAAGAGTAAAGTATAGTGAATTCCTCCTCCCCCACCCCCCCTGGCATTACCCAATTTTAACAGTTATCAGTAATTTGCTATTCTTTTATCTGACCCTTTCCTACCATTTAAAAAAATTCTGGGCTTGAGCGTTCAATCAAATGCCAGATATTAGATCAAATTTGCATGTTAACCTCAGTTATATCACTTTCAAAAAAATCATAAGACCATTGCTATACTGAGTATAATCTAATACCAAGTCTTTGTTCATTTTTTGTTTAAAAAAAATAAGTATTCTTATTGTTGATTTATTTGAATCAAGATTCAAATAAAGCTGGGCATGGTGGCATGTGCCTGTTATCCTAGCTACTCGGGAGGCTGAGGTGGGAGGATTGTTTGAGCCCAGGAGTTCAAGACCAGCCTGGGCAACATAGACCCTGTCTCAAAAAAAAAAACAAAAACAATTCAAACAAAGCCCATATATCATAAGTGGTTTTTATATCTCTTAACTGTCCTTTATAACAGTTTCTTCTCACTATTTTTTTTCCCATATTAACTATTTATTGAAGAAACTGTAGAATTTCCCACATTCTGGAGTTGTAAGATTGTATCTTTATGGCATTATTTAACATGTACCTCTATCCCCATATTTCCTATAAGCTGGTATTTAGATTCAGAGACTGGATTAGATTCAGGTTCTTTTTGTTGGCAAGAATACTTTGTGGTTGGTCCTGTATATATTTCCTATTCCCTCACTCCAGAAGGAACTTACTGTCTAGTTGTTCCCATTTTAGTGACTTAAGATTGATCTGTGACTTAGGTTTCATCAGCTTGTTCTGTGCATTAAAAAGTTCATCATTAATTTTTACTTAATGGTCTTAGCTGCCGTTGATGATTGTTGCTGATATCCATTATTTCACTAGGGGTTATAAAATGGTGATTTTCTATTTACTATTTGATTATTTTGTAAAGAAGAACTATTTCTTATTAACTACTTGGTTACCCTGAAATACAGTTTGTACAGGAAATGTAGACTGAAAGTGTGACTCTTTCCCTTTATCCATTTTCAAAAGAATTTTAGTGATAATTTTAAACAAAACTATGCTATTCCTTAAGGCACTATTGTGGAGAAGGTATCTCCAACCTCTTTCGAAACAATGCAAATAATGTATTTTGCTGAGCAGAAATACCAGAATGTGGGAACTCAGATTTCTAAGATCAGAGGATATATGGCATATATGGCCCTTCTAATATGGCCTCTGCAAGTCATTTGACAAATATTTATTGTGTATATGCCATGACATGCACCATGATAGTCACTGAGTTATATAGCCATGAAGACAGATCCAGTGTTTTGCCCTTTGATGTATTGGCTCAGTTTTTACAATTTCAGATTTTCTCACCCCCTGCCACTAGTTGATCTCTGTTTCAGTTATAATGAACTAATTAACACCTCACAAACATACCGTACTGTCTGTTACCGGTGGTTGCTTATCTAAGTTGTTCCCTCTGCCTGGAATATCCTCTCCATTATCTCTGCTGTTCACTTTCACCTCCTTCTGCCTTGCCCCACAGCTTGGCTAACTCACTCATCTTCTGTTTTTAAATTTAGATCACTTTCTTCACGAAGCCTTTAACTCATGCTGATCCTATCCTCCAATTCCATTAGGTATCCTTTCTGTCCTCCTTGTTTGCTTAATATTCATATCATAACATTTGTCATATTGTGTTGAAATTGCCTCTTTACTTGTCTGCATAACCCATTAGACTGAACTTCTCAAGCTAAGAATCGTGTTTTGTCTGTCATTGTCTCTCTAGGAGCCAGTTTAGTGCCTGACATGTTAGATACGTTATTAATATTAGATATTATTATCTAATAAACTGTTATTCAGTAAATATTTATTATTTGTATGGATACCCAACTCATAATTAATAATACAGCTAAAATTACTACTGTGTTAAAAATGGTTGGGAATATATTAAAATGATAATCATGGTTGTTTTAGAGTAGGAGATGGGGTGAATTTTTTCCCCATTTTAAAACTATCTTTAAGAGATTATATTACTTAATTATGGAAATACTTGGTTACGAAAAATGGGCAAGGGGGATTGGAATATAGCCTTTAAAAAATACCCTTTTCTGTTAAAACATAATTTCTCCATTGGTTACGACCTAATCTGTATACCCAGTCTCATTTATTTTGTAAACCCTGAGCCTTTCAGCTTCAGCCCTTAGTTGTAACTTAGCTTTATGAACTTACAGTGAACCAGCTGCTTTGTTTTCCCGGTTACTTCCTATAAAGACTGAGCTTATAACAATGCAGCTAATATGGACTTTAGTTTTCTTGCTCTTCCCCATGCCATACTTCCTAATTTGAGTTCCTGCTAAGAAGTTTAGTGAATAAGGACAATGTCTTTTAGTTATTCCCTAGCACATTGTGACCCTGAATGAGAAAAGCCACCAGAAATTATCCAGAAGATACACTGGGTACTGTGCTTTGAAAAATGTACTTAAAGATGCATCTTAAAGGGAAATAGATTTTGGGGGGTGGTTAGCCATAGCAAGAAGAGGACTCATATTTTTTGAGTTCCTACCTATATGCCAGATCTTGTGCAAACTACTTTATTTTTCTTTTCTAATTTAATCCTCATAACAACCTGAGGTTCAGAATGGAACCTTAGTAATTTAGGAACTGGGATTTGAACTTTTAGACCTGTTTGACTACAAAGCCCAAGTTCTCAACCATTACACCACAATGCCTCAAACTCCTAATAGGATCTCCTTCCAGGCCAAGATGTAATTGATTCTGGGATAGTTGGCATTGTCTTTAGGATAAAATGTAAGTTCCTCATCGTGTACTAAGGTTCTTTGAAATGTATATCCCCACGGACCTGTCCAGCCTTTTCTCTTACTAATTCCTCTTCTACTTACCCCTCTCTATATTGCTGATTGTTTTGCAGCTCCCCAAACTTGCTGTGCTTTCCTGCTTTCAGGCTTTTGTACATGATAGTCCTTCTCTCTAAAATGCCCTCCCTGCCCTATTTTGCCTGACTAACTTTTTCTTTGTTCTTTAAATTTCAGCTTAGTTATCTTAGGGAAACCATCTAACCTTCAAAGACTGAGTTAGCGCCCTCTTTAGAACAGTTTTTGCCTGTTATAGTAATTATTACATATTGTTGTATATATTTACTTATGCCTCTCTTATGAATAATTTGAGCAAATAATAATGCTTGATTCTTGAAAAAAATTTTTTTGTGTCCTCTGCATTTAGCATAGTCTTCGGCCAGTGGTGGGTACTCAGTATATCTTTGTGGAATGAAGGAATATTTGAATGAGCAAACTGATGTTTTAAAATGTGTTTTTTCTTTCTTGTTGAAATGCAGAGCCAGGCTTTCGAGGACTAAATCCTGCAATTCCTTGGGAACATGCACCACGTCCCCCTTTCCCCCTTGTCCCAGCTTCGTGGCCTTATGGTTTGCATCAGAACTTCATGCATCAGGGAAATGCCCGATTTCAGGCCAACAAACCTTTCTATACTCAAGGTACCATTGCTTACAAATTAGTTAACAGGCTGGGTGGGTTTTATTCTGGGACAGGGAGCCTCCGTGAAGGCCAGGTTCTGGGAGGGAAAATTCATGAATTCAGTAAACATGTATTGAGAGAGCATACTGCATGTCAGACTGTGCTAGGTGTTTGTTGCTCAAGCAAGAGTAAATAAAATCTCCATACTTTATCAGACGAGCCAGACACATAAGATAAATAAGAATAGGAGCTTAGATGAATCAGTTAACTTTGTCCTAGCAGAGGGGGCAGGATTTTGATACAAGAGATTACATCACACAAGATTTTGACAATTGAACTAGATCTTGAAAGAGATACAGGATATTTTTTTCCTAGAGATTTTCTAGAGATTAGAGGAGGACTATTCTTAGCTGAGGGATTAATATATATAGTCACTGAGTTTTGCCTGGCATAATGAAGAAGAAGAGAAAATAATAGGACTAGAAGATGGAGGTATATGGGAAAAATGTGTAGGTGATAAGGTTAGAAAGGGTAGGCTGAGATTATATTATGAAGGAGTTTGGATGTCGTTTGGTAAGTGGTGGGGATCTAGTAGAAGTTTTTGAGTTGAATAGAGACATGGTCAGATTTGTTTAGTAAAAGTAGGACTTGAATGACATTAAAATTTGTTATATTCTGCTGGTGCTGGAGTAGTACCAATAATGGCTTTGACCTGGGTAATGCATATTACAAACTAAGAATTCCCAGAAACTTGGAGCATTTTATTTAACCTACTTGTCTCAGAGGTATCTGTTCTAACGTAATGTCTGTGTCTGGCTTCAGCTCTTGGTTAATCTATGAGTTAACACTGGAGTCAGAGTCATTATAGTTAAACTAGGAGTTTAAGACATTAAAGGCAGGTACTCAGGAAATGTTGACTGAATGAAATGATAACTTTAAGGGAAGGCCCTTGGTATTTTTCAAGGCTTAATACATTTAAGCTTTCCTAAACTACCCATGTACTTCTGGGGCATCCCTATAATACAGAGCGGTAGAAGCTTGACTATTGTTGGGTTCTTCTCCTAAGCAAAGGACTAGAGCTGAGGGAAGTTACCATCAGTTATACAAGCCCTTTTAGGAGGGGAGAGTCTGAAATTCTTCCCTGGTGGGTTTTTTCTCCTTGACCTCCTCTCCATCTCTTGTTTGTCTCCTCAACTTTCATTCACATACCCACATTTCCCTCCCCTCTCCCTCTTTCTCCCCACCCCTCAAATGTTTTGACATGTGTCTTCTCCTAGTATATAAATAGAAAAAAAGAGAACTAGCTGCAAATTAATTCTAGGGGTTGTCCGATAAATAGGCACAGGCCTTTCAGTTTCCTGTCTGTGTTGTATCCAACAGACAGATGTGCCACCCGTCGGTGTAGAGAGCGTTGTCCCCACCCACCAAGAGGAAACGTGTCGGAGTAATGCGAGTCCGTTTTCTTTCAGCTGGTCTACCGATGCACAGCAACCAGCCAATCCTGCTGTCTCAAGGGTATCCGTACCTCAATGTCAGTTACATTCAGCAGAAAAAGTGACATTTAATGGAAAGCAAAACAAATCAGGTCCTGATTTAAAATTTTAACATGTTTAGATAGCTTATTTAAATTACAAGACTGTTTTTAAAGACTGTATTATTTGTATATAAATATGAACTATAGTTTTTACTAGTATCACCAAATTGAGTGATACAAATTTCATCTATTTTATTACCCTATTTTTAAGGGAATTTTATGTTTTGTTTAACCTTGATGAATTGTATAAAGAGAGAATTTAAAAAATTACATTCTTTATTTTCTATTAGCTGTATTCATACTTTGGTTGCTTCAGACTTTATATATTGTTCTTAAGAATTAGGGAAGAATTTCATGTGTTTTAAATTTGTCACTTCTATTCTTTACAGAAACTTGTAGTGCCAAAAACTTTTTAAAAGGTAAAAAAATAAAATAAAATTACAACATGAAGATTCAGAATTTTTTTCTTCTACATACTTGTATATTGAACATATTCAAACTTGAAGGGAAAGTTGCTTTTGGTTGTACTTGAAGTAGTTCTATTTTAAGTTAATAAATCTTTTTAACAAGAGTCAAATTTGGTTAATTCATCTGGTTGTTTAGGTGATGGAGATGTAACAATTCAGAGATTTGTTTTATTTCTGTGAATAGAGTATTCTAAATCACAGACTTAGTTTTAAAGATTCAAGGATCTTTTTGTGTTCTTTATTTTACTGGATCTTGACAACAAAATACGAAGTTGAGAGAAGCAGGGGCCATCTCCATTGAAAATAAAAACTGAAGCACAAAGCAATAAAGTGAATTCCAAAGGTTTACATGTTGGAATTTGAATCAAAACATCTTTTGAAGGAGAATTTTTTTTAATGTTGAGACTAATACTGGCAATTAGAATGGAGGGAAGATAATTCTTATTTACTGAAGAACTAGTATGTATGTGCCAGACTCTACCCATTCTGAGTCCTGTACTGCCACCTGGAGAGCACACTTGCCAGTATGGTAATTGTTTACCAATAATACGTGTGATCAATTAGGATTATAGTATTGGAATTCAGACTCAAGTTGTTGGTGGCATTTTTTTTTTAAAGCTGTTTTGGTACTATACATTGAGGTGAGGTAATTTTCTCTAACCCCTTGATTAGCCAGATTTGCCAGGGATTTTAGGCTAAATGATGCTATGGAACTATTTGGAATGTGCAGAATAAGTAGATAAAAATGTATTTTAAGGACAGTATATTATCTTTGTTTTGCACACTCACATATTCATTACTTAAATAGGAGACTGCCTGGGCCTTTGCCATTATTTCCCAATACGATTGATATTTGAGATCCGTTGCAGAAGGGTGAGGGTATTTGTTTACAGCCCTGAGTTAAGATCAGGTGTATTTACTGTTAATTTTTCATATTAAAGCTTCAGCACACTATTAAGTGGTGGAGTCAGCTCATTTGTTTTGTTAATGAGACACCTGACCCAACCTATTCATTTATGTTAAAATATGACTTGGAGCATTCAAGATTTTCTTTTAAATTAACGTTCAAGTATTTCATCTCCTTCCATGTCTTGGAGAACAGGTGATGAGGTGTACAGGAGTGTTCATTTTACTGTTCTACTTTTGTATATACAGTCAGCCTCTGTATCTGTGGGTTCAACCAACAGCAGATTGAAAATAATAGAAAAAAAATTGTGTCTGTACTGAACTTGTACAGACTTTTCTCCTTGTCATAATTCCCTAAACAATACAGTACAACTATTTACATAACATTTACATTGTATTAGGTATTATAAGTAATTTAGAAATGAATTAAAATATACAGGAGGATGTGCATGGGTTATATGCAAATACTGTATGTTATTTTATATCAGGGACTTGAGCATCCTCGGAGTTTGGTTTTCTATGGGAGGTCCACAGATAACCAAAATCCCCCATGGATACCGATGGAGGATTTTATTTGAAATTTCCTTAAAATGAAAACAACTTGCAACAACAGAGAAGGCCAAAGCCTTCCTTCCTAGAGGAAGGCAGTATATCACTTCCAAAAGCTATTAACGGGTAACCTAGTACCAATAACCTGAGTTTTACTTATATGATAATGTTATGTATACTAATTTTCAGCATCTCATTTGCTCCTCCTTCAGTAACTGCCAGTGTTCGATAACTGGCAAAACTGCCCTAAATTGAAACAATAATCTTAGTTTATAATTTATATAGTAGCTCAGTTTTATAAATTTGCAAAGCTGATTACAAATTCAGATTCATTGTAGAGCAATTAGAAAGTACAAAAAAAATATCAATCTTATGCAGAGAGAACACACTCTTAAGATCATATTTTATGTTTTGTATAATGTTTAATGACATGGAGGTTAATATTTTACCTTGCCATTAGGATTATTAAAAAATATGGGTATTAATGATATACTGATGAATTTATTTGTTCCTACAAATGGACATTATAGCTGTATCCAGTTTTTCTAATATACATAAAATATGTAAAATGATGGGATAAAGCTATTTGTGTGTATATCTAATTATTCTGTTAGAGTGAATTCCCATAAATGGGATTATTGGGTAAAAGAATAAAAGTTCTAAGATTCCCACTACATAGTGCCAAACTGCCCTTCAGAAAAGTGGTTACAAATTTTCAGTTCCAACAAACAAATGTATAAAATGTGCTGGTGTGCTCATACAAAAGCTTTAAACTCCAACTCATTTTTTTCTTGTGCAAAATAATTTAACGTGCTTATTACAAAAGAAAATAACCATTATATAAAGGTACAAAGAACAAATCACTCAAAAGTTCATCAGCCAGAAGTAAGTACTATTATTATCTAGTGAACTTCATTCATTCCAACCATCTCTCTTAATCATATAGACACGTATATACAAATAGTTTTACAAAAGTGGGCTCATATGCTATATTTAATAAATATAGCAAATTAATTTTACTTGTATTTAACAGAAGGAAAACAAATTGAACAAATGCTCAACTTAAATATTTTTCCCACAAGAGAATCTACTTCTGAAAGATTCCTCCTAAAATTAAGGAAAACACTAGAGGCTGGAGTTTTTTCTAGTGTCATGTATGTTTAAATAGACTGTTGAGTCCTGCTATGAAAGATGAAACCAGCACACTTAAGAGTTTCTCTACTTCTGGTTATATTATTTCTTTGTAGACAGTGTTCATAATAGTTAATTTGAACCTTATAATTATTTCCCATTATTTTTTATTTAAAGTTTCTAAAGGGTTTACTACCATTCCTTTTACTGCTTTTTTGTTCCTAAGTCCTTAATTTGATTCATTTTTTCTTTGGTTGAATTTCATGATTGGGCAGTTTTTCCCAAAGGCTTATGACTGTATACTTTTAATTTCTTACATACTCGAGAATGTGTATTCCCTTTATATTGTAAGACAACTTTGGCAGAGTATAAAATTCCTGACACACTTTATTCCAGAGACTCAAAAAAGACATAAGATAACATGATCTGTTTAAAGAAAAAAAAAAAATGTAGCTGGGTGTCATGGCTCACTCCTGTAATCTTAGGGAGGCTGAGACACTTTGGAGCCTTTTGCTTCATTGACTTCTGAAGTTTGTTACAATATCTGAGACCATCTTGATTTTTTAATTCCCATTATACATGACTTGATTTCTCTGCTTGGAACCTCATTTAATTCTTTTATCTTTAATTCATCAGGATATTTCTTGATAGATTGCTGGATTTTCTTTCTTGTTGTTTTCTGTATTATCTCTATAGTTTTTATCTATTTTCCATTTTTTTCCCCCTCCAGCTTATTTGTCTGTGCTTTCTATTTTATATTTTGTGTTTTCTAATGAGGACTTTAAGCTCCACCAATCTTTACCACCATCTCTTAAGTTCTTCTTTGAACCTCTATACTTGGTTTTTTTTTTTGAAACAAGATCTCTCTCTGTCCTCTGGGCTAGAGCGCAGTGGCGTCACTGCAACCTCAAACTCCTGGGCTCAAGTGATCCTCCCACCTCAGCCTCCCTAAGATTACAGGAGTGAGCCATGACACCCAGCTGCTTTTTTTTTTTTTTTTAAACAGATCATGTTATCTTATGTCTTTTTTGAGTCTCTGGAGAATGTCACTCTAACCTTTTTGGGAGAGTGGGCAGCATCTGTGATCATTCTTTTCTGATTAATGCTTATTTAAACTTAGGTTAATCTACTGAAGAATAACAGGAAGAAGTTAGAGGAATGAGTTGGGTGGTTATATTGGAACCCTCTCACCAAATCCATCATTTCCTTTTCCCCTGGGGACGTATCTCCCTCCCTTCATTTTTAGTATTAAGAGGTCATTGTGTTTTATGGCAAAGATTTTAAGGCAGTGTATTTCAAATTGTGGTAAGTGAAATCAATTTAATGGTTTGCAGCTAATATTAAAAACTGGTATCAAGTAGGAAATATCAGAATTCATTTTGCCTAAGGAGTAAGAATTCTTTCCTGAAATTTCAGCACAGAATATACATATGTGTGTACAGAAGATGTAACATATGTTTTAAAAATGTAGGCTATAGTCAAAAAGTTTTTTGAGACAGAGTCTCTGCTGCCCCAGGTAGAGCACAGTGGCATTGTTGTAGCTCACTGCAACTTCAAACTCTTGGGCTCAAGCAATCCTCCTGTCTCAGCCTCCCAAGTAGCTGGGACTACAGGCACACACCATGACACCTGGCTAATTTTTGTATTTCTAGCAGAGACCAGAGTCTCGCTCTTGCTCATGCTGGTCTTGAACTCCTGAGCTCAAGCAATCCTCCAGCCTCAGCCTCCCCGAGTTTTAGGATTACAGGCGTGCACCACCATGCCCAGTCTAGTCAAAAAGTTTTGAAGCTACCATTCCAAGGCCTCATCCAATAGGCTAGCACACATATGACAGAAATGGCCTTACAATAAGGTTTTTCCTTAAGCTTCACCTCCCCTGCAATGCTGTTTTATCAAAATGCTATCTGGAAAGATGTTCATGTCC
The DNA here is from genome assembly GCA_023783475.1 of Daubentonia madagascariensis. Lineage (NCBI taxonomy): Eukaryota > Metazoa > Chordata > Mammalia > Primates > Daubentoniidae > Daubentonia > Daubentonia madagascariensis. The sequence goes on from JAKFHU010001129.1 coordinate 6,544,941, forward strand.
CACTCTTATCTCTTTGTTCTAATTAAAGAATAAGAACACTGTACTTCCTGCTATAGGTTGGCTGTGATGTCCCAATTTTGGTCTAGATTTCACCATATGTCTAAAAGTATGGTTCTGTGTGTGTTTGGGGAAGTTTACTTCTCTTATTAAAATTTATTAGGGTTTGTGTGTGTGTGTGTGTATTTGTATTTTATATTTTAAAATAAAAAAGTTTTAATAATATACTGGATGATGACTTGGTTGGCCCATGCCTTGCTTAGCCAGATGACATTCCTTTCCACCTAGATCACTTTAGTAAAGAAATAACTGCTAGGACTCTATAATAGATTTAAGTACAGATGCTTATATATATTTTTTTGAGACAGGGTTTTGTTCTGTCACCTGGGCTAGCGTGCAATGGCTCAATCATAGCTCACCGCAACCTCAAACTCCTGGGCTAAAGTGATCCTCCTGGCTCAGCCTATTGAGTAGCTAGGACCACAGGTGCCTATCTCCACGCCCGGCTACTTTTTTTTTTTTTAAGAGATGGGGTCTCACTATGTTGCCCAGGCTGGTCTCCAACTCCTGGGCTCAAGTGATCCTTCCGCCCTGGCTTCCCAAAGTGCTAGGATTATAGGCATGAGCCACCGTGCCCAGCCAAGATACTTATATTTATTTTTAAAAGGTAGTCCTATATGTTGTATCAGAAACCATACAGCTCTTATGGACAACTTTAACTCAGGTATAATCATGAAAGTAATCATTAAAGAGTATGAAAGCTCAAATAGTTTTAAAAAATGCTTTAATATTGCTATAAAGTCCTTCAGTTCAATAGCAAGCAACAGAACATTTATCCTATGACCAGATATAATTTCCCAAGAAACTGGATGCTGTAACACAACTGGTCTTAAGAATTCCCGCTAGGACTCAGCAGGAAGTCATTCAATCACTTTTCCCTTTTTAAAGGACTTATGGTAAGTACAGGTAAAGGGAACTCTTCTAGCAAAGATCCTTACAATCTCTTGATTATCAACGCCCATGGAGACACTTTAATCTTTACTTTGTTTCTGTGTCCTTAGACCTTGGCTTCTTTGACCTACTCCCTCCCAATTCTCCCTTTCTGAAGGGGTCATTACAGTCTTTAATAGGTGACTTGTACTTCTTCTTGTCACCAGTGTTGGTATTGCTTATGGTTCTGTTTTTTGCTTTTCCATACACACACATACTCTCCTTGGGCAGTCTCATCTGTGTATTCCACAATTACATAAACACTGTCAATTCTGGCCTCAAGCACTGTAGGGAACTCTAGTCCCTATTTCCAACTGTCTGGGCTTTAGCTATACCATAGTTATCTCAAATTAAACTTGTTTAAATGAATGTATCGTTTTCACTATTGCCACAATCCTTTCACTCCCTGTCTTTCTAAAAGCTGTTTCTTCCTGCTGTATCTTATTTTTATTTTGCAGAAACAGCGTCTTGCTATGTTGCCCAGGTTGGTCTCAAACTCCTTGCCTCAAGTGATCCTCCCGCCTTGGCCTCCCAAAGCGGTGGGATTACAGGTGTGAGTCACCATGCCCGGCCCTCTGCTGTATTTTCTGACTTTGTGAATGGCACTAGTGTCCAGCAATTCAGGTCAAAACCATGAGTAGTAGTAGACACTTTCCTGTCCGTCAAATCTTTTTCAATCCTGATGCCCTATTGCTACTGACTAGGCTTGGATAATGTTAATGTTTGTACAATAAAGGCTGAGCACCTTAACCTGGGTTTAAAAGCTTGTGGGGAAGAACAAATGGCACTCTGTAAGAAAGTGCTGCCATCTACTGAACTGTTTGAGGAAACTGGATTAAATGGTCCAGAAGAAGCCTTACATTTGAATGCATTCTGTTCTTGGCAAAACTGCTGCTAACCAGTTTTCATGTTTATTACCACTTGCCACTGCATCAAAAGTTAGGAGCTATGTTTTACTGATTTGATATTTGAATAATAGCAGCAGCACAAATCCCAGGATTCTAAAAGCAGTTCCAATCACAGAGCAACCAAAAAGTAAACTACAGAAGAAGGGGAAACAGGTGTGTCAAGTTTAATAACAAAAAGGGAATCGGTCACTAGGTGGCCGCATCTTTTCCTTGTCATTCATATCCCCAAACCCCAGATAATTAGGTCAAAAACTGACCTTAGGAAACATTATCATCCCTCTAAAACTGACCTTAGGAACGTCATCCCTCAAAGATGATAAGATTCAAAAAGAGATACAAAACTCAGCACCTCTTTCATTTGAAAAAAAGTGGAGAAACTTGATACAGAAAAACTAAAATATTCTTATAGCTGCCTGGTGCGGAGATCTTAATCCTTCCACATAGATACTCTCATATCCACAGGAGGCCATTTAGACTTAAAGCAAACTGAGTCCATTACTCATTCCCTCTCCGGCTCTTCTTATGGCTTTTCTTAGACCTGAAATGGCAACATGTATAAATCATTACATTACAGGAGCTGGACAAGGACTTAAGAGGGAACAGAGATGACACCCAATATTCATTAAACGTGCTTGGTGTTTTTTTATATTTCAGAGCAGCACTCTTGAGTGAAGTATTACTATCCAAAATTTACCATTGAGGAAATGACCTCAGAGTTAAGAGTATGTCTAACAGCAAATGGCACAATAAATGGGTTTCTAGTGAAAGCTTATCAAACGAAAATGACTTGTCCAAAGTTACTCAACTGTTAAGTTTTAAAACTCCAGGTCTCCTGATACCAAAGCTCAATCATTATCCAAAGCTGCAGTCCTACCAAAACAAAACCAAAACAAAAAAAACCCCAAAAAACAAAACATAAAACAGATACATAACCCCAGTAGTTCTTAGAGCAAGAGATCAATGTTGTCTTGTAATAAAGGAGAATTCCTAATATTCCCATCAAAACAAAATTTCAGGTTCAACTTAGTTGTCACTGGGACTTAAATTTCTGAATAAAGATTTAAATTCTTATAACAGGTCAATCCATACCTTTCAGGAGACTTTGAGTGGCTCCTGTGTCTGTGACTACGGTGATGACCTGGAGAAGAAAATGCCATTGGGTGAGATTCTACTCTTTAAACTGTCATTCTCACCTCTCCTAATGCCTCCCATGGGCTTAAATGGCCTATGCTGGGGACACCTTTTGTTGGTAGCACCTCTCTGACTTGGTGTATGGCAAGGGAGGCAGGGAAAGTAGTAATGAAACCACTTCACATACATTCAGGGCTTTATGGCTAATTTCACAAACATCATATTGGGCTTTCACCACTTCTCTGTTAGATCTTATTCCTGTAATTTCAGATGAAAAAACTGAAGCCCATCATCACATCAGCAAAGCTTGTGAGAGTCAAAATGTGAACTTTAATTTTCAAATTCTATGTCTGTTTCCTTTTCTGCTAGGCAAGAGTACATTCAGGCACTCCTGTAGTGCAGGAGGCTAATTTCTCCTCTTACATCTCATTGTTAAGACAACCTATGGCAAAAGGCCCAAATGCTATACCTGGGGACTTGGAACGGGATCTGTGCCGTCGATCTCGGGACCTGCTGCGGTGTCGTCTTGGACTCTTGCTCCGATGCCTTTCTCGGCGTGGGGAGGGGCTGTGCAAAAGACTGATTAGACTACCAGATCTGTTTGGCAATATACACCTCCCCCACCCCCTCCCTGAAGCACTATCCTTCATCACAAATGACTGAAGGCCTACCTTCTCCTTTTGGGAGATCGACTCCGCCTATAAAGAAAAGAGAGGAAGACAGCCTAGGTTGGTGCACTGGATGTTGTAGATTGCAACACTGGGCCCAATTCTTATCCTTTACCCTTCTCAGTATCCATATCCTTTGTCATGTAACTTTGTAGCACCCTCCCCCACTCTAACTTTGGGATTGACTATGTGACTTGCTTTGGCCAATGGGATATTTGCAAATGTGATACAAGCAGATGCTAGAAAAAAACACTTGCATGATTGGGCTCATCTGCTCTTGAGTTCTGCCTCTGCCATGAGAACATGCCCAACTAAGCCTACAGAGAAAAGTTGCCCCCATCATCCTAGCTAAGACCATCCTATACGAGCCAACAGATAGCTGGCCAATCAGCCAATAGACAGCTGACCACAAAACAAGTGATTGAACACAGCTTATACTTCAAAAACTGCCTATCTAAGCCATGCTTAAATCACTGACTGCATACCTGTGAACTGAACAAACGGTTATTGTTGTCTGCCAATGAGGTTTTGTGGGTGGTGGTTTTGCAATAATAGACAACTAATATATTGGACAAACATTCTTCATAGAGTGACATTTTTTCCTTCTCTGAAATCTAAACGTCTAGGCTATAGTGTTCAAAGTCTCCCTGGAAGATGCCAATGACTAGGGCCTTACCTTCTGGGAGACCGGCTCCTACTCCTCCTGTAGCGGAGCGTGGGAGAGCGACGGGGCTTGTCCAAGTCTCTGTAGCTTCTCCGGCGGTGATCAGGAGATGGCACTCTCTCCAACTGGAAATGAGGTGGTCAGGTCATTGATGGGCACTATATTTCTCTCCCCATCCTGTCCCAAAGTCCATCTCCAAGTGACTTTTGAAACAGTAATCTGACTACAAAGAGGGAGGTACTTGCCCAACTAAATATCAAAACTTACTATGAAGCTATATAATTAGGATGGTGTGGTACTTGCACATGAATAGAAAAAATGACCTGCAGAAGAGAGAAACAGACCCACATATATACATAACTTTGAATTACGGCAATGATGGCAATGCAGATCAGTGGGAAAGGAATGGTAGTGTGAGACCACTGGTTATCCACATTGAGGGGGAAAAAATTAGATCTCCATTTCGGATAAAAAAAAAAATTCCTGGTTAACATTTTTTGTTGTATTTCCTTCTAGTCTTTTTCTATGCATATATTGTTACTTATAATTTTATTCACAAATGTTTTAGATCTTTCTATTTTAACTTAATGTAAACATTTTCCACATTATTGTATACTTTTCATAATAGTTTTAATGGCTGCCTAATAGTCTGTTTAGTTATAATAGTTTACCTGATGCTTCTGGCAGCTGGGAAGCTTGATTGTCTTCAATTTTTTAGCATTATAACTAGTACTGAAAGAACGTGACTCATAGCAGAATTTTCTTTCCTTACACTAGGCTTATTTCTTCGGATAGGTTCAATTACGAAAAGGTTTTTTTCCCAATTATTTATTTTAATAGCTGCCATTTATTAGGCAATTATCATGTGTCAATACTACGCTAAGAACTTTATGTATACCCTCTCATTTAATACTCATAACAGTCTTGAGAGAAAAGTATCTTTATCCTCACTTTGCAGAGGAGAAAACTAAGGTTAAGTCATGTGTACAAGGTTATACCACTAGTAAATGGCAGAGCTGAGAAAGAATCAAAGTCAGATAGACTCTGAAGCTTGTACTTTTAATGAGCAAATAATGTGTTGTTTTGGTTAAAGAGAATTAAAATTAAGGTCTGAAAACCAAAACAAGGCCCATTCCCAACCTCTATAACTATCCCTCCCACAACCCTTAAACTCTCCGGTGCCTGACCTTCTCATCTTCCTCCTCTTCCTCTTCACTGGACTCCACATCATCCATGTCTTCTTCTAGAGCACTAACTCGAGGCTCCAGTTGCTCAGCTTCCTCTAGCACATAGCGTTTCTACAGAGAACATGATAGTTAGGGGTCATTGCTATCTCCTCTGTCTTAAAACCCCAACATTGGGCTTCTGGGACTGACAGAAAAGCCAAGGAGCAACAGCTGAGGCAATTTCATTTCAAAGACAGTTTGAGATTTTCCTAAGGAGTTTAAAATACCTGGAATAACTTTTTTAAGTTCCCCAATAAACAAAAATACAAAGCTAAAGGAAACATTTTCATTTTCTATTGGCTCTATTCCCTGTGAGCTTATACTTTATACTCTAAGGTCATTGAAATATCAATCAGTATAGGTGTAGCTAGAACAAATGTGGGCTTCATACACAGAAAACCCAAGGGCAAATAAATTCATGGCTGAGACTGTGTTGGCTGGTAGTTCCACCAGAAGAGGCCCAACCCTGGAGTAGCACCAAATCTCCATTAGACCCAGGATTCAAGGAGCTCTTGAGATTCATGCATTTTGAACTGGGCACAGGATATAAACAATCCATCTCCTGGTTCTGTTTTCTTCTATGATAGGGCTTACCAGTGCATGTGTGAGTGATTAGGAATCTGAGAGGCAAAGGTGAGTTCAAAAGTGCCAAATGGACTAACTGGATCATAAGACTCCTTCCCACATTCTTGTGTCAATGAATGCTGGATGACCTAGATGGATAGCCATAGAATAACTAGTAACATCTGTACACTACTTAGCTCTCACTCATCCTTCATCAAAATTCTGTGAAAGCTGGAAAAAATGAGACAATCACAGGATCACCACAGTTTGGGATCTAGGACTGCATCAGACAGGTCATCCAAAATACTTAATGCTTACCAGACTCAGAAGAGACCGAAATCAATATATTAATTCTTAAGTATTTGTGTTTGATGGAATGAGAATACATTCCAGAGCAACTCCATGCCAATGTTAGGGCACATCACAAGCTAAATTGATGACCTATAGAGTGCTTAATAAGAAAAGAATGAGAACAAAAGGTAGTCTTAAGAGTCACTACAACTAGGCCATATAGAGGCCCACACCAGAGCACACCTCTTGGTGATATAACATTTATCACTCAGATTTCAATTTCTCTCTCCTCAGTGGGTCTTGATTAAACACTAACAAATTCTTCTTTTGTGGTCTTTCCCTCTAGACTCCACACAGACCATGCCACTTAAATAAATAGGCTTGCTTAGAGCTGACTGGCCTTTGGAACCCTTAGCTACAACCTAATTGCTCATGGAAATTTTCCCACGTGGAGTATTTCTATAGATGATGATAATAGCTAAGGACAATAATAGGTAATGTAACCCACAATGAGTTAATGTGAAAACTGGGCTCTGAAAGCAGGTTTTCATTCTCTCCACTATATACTCTACAGTAGTCAATATGGAACAGGAGAGATATACCTCACCCATTTTCAGGATTTTTCTTTTGTAAGATTATGACTATGTCAGTGTGGACAAAGAGTTGATTCACTGCATTTATGTGTGAGCACCAATTTTTTCCAGCAGGTTTGATGCCTCAAGCAAATTCCTCTCATCCATTTATCAGACATTTGCAATCCATTCAATTCCCTATTTTTAAGTTTTTCTGTTCCCTTTGATCTTTTTTGTACACTTGGGGTGAAATTCACATAGCACACAACCATTTAAAGTGGCTTTTAGTGTATTCACAATGTTTTGTAACCACTACCTCTTGCTAGTTTCAAAACTTTATCACCCCAGAAAAACACCCCATACCCATTAGGTAATCAATCCTCATTCCCCACTTCCCACATCCCCTGGCAATCATTAATCTGCTTTTTTGTCCTCTATGGATATGCCTAGTCTGGATATATCATATAAAAGGAACCATACAATATGTGACCTTTGATCTTTAAATTATCCCCTTTGGTTTATATCTAACAAGGAAGCAACTACCTCAGAGCAGCTGGGATATAACAAATTGTTTCATAATTACTGAGCTGCAGGTAACATTATAAAAAAGAACCCTGAAGTAGTGGACTCCCCATTTCTGGGGAGTGGGATTTCTGTGGTTGCTTAAATCACGTAAGAATTAGCTCCCATCCTCGGAATACAAACAGTCTCTGGGACCCTTTAGTTAATGTTACCAATTCTAACATATAGAGATACAGAATCAGACAAGACTAGAGCTGGAAGAGCAAAGGCCTTTAATCTGCATCTATTCCAGTACTTTTCACAGTATTATTTTATAATTTTACTGAGGTATAACTGACATACAATAAAGTACATTTTTAAACTATACAATTTCATGTGTTGACATATATTGTATACAACTATAAAACCATTAGCACATCAACATAATGAATATATTCATCCTGCCCAAAAGTTTATTTATGCCCCTCTGTAATCTCTCCTCTCTCTTCCCCACTCCTTCACCCTGTCCCCAGGCAACCACTGATCTGCTTTTTGTCATTATAGTTTATATTTACTAAAATTTCATATGATTAGAATTATATAGTATGCACTCTTTTTGTCTTTTACACTCAGCATACTTATTCTGGAATTGATGCATGTTGTGCATTTTTAGTGCTTAGTAGCATTCCATTGAATGGATATACCACAATGTTTTTATCCAGTAACTTGTTCATAGACATTTGGATTATTTCCAGTTTCTGGCCACTACACATAAAGCCATTATGAATATTTGTGGTATAAGTCTTCATGCGGACATGTGCTTTCATTTCTCTTGGGTGAGATGGCTGAATTGTATAGTGGGTGTATGGTTAACTTTTTAAGAAAAAATGCCAAACTTTTCCAAAGTGGTTGTATCACCACCAGCAGCATATGAAGACTTGCAGTTCCTCCACATCCTTGCCAATACTAGATATTCTCAGTGTTTTAAATTTTAGACATAACAACACATATGTAGTATATACCTCACAATGGTTTTAATTTGCATTTCCCTAATGATTAATAATGTTGAGTGTCTTTTTATATGATATTGGCCAACTATATATATATATATATATATCTTCTCTAGTAAAGTGTGTGCTCATTTTCCCACGGGGTTGTCTTGTTATTAACCTCAAGTTCTTTATATATTCTAGATTTAAGACCTTTGTTATATATGTTGTGCAAATATATTCTTCCAGTCTATGGCTTGCCTTTTTATTTTTGTAACAGTAGCTTCTGAAAAGCAAAAGTTTAAAATTTTTATCAAGGCCAATATATTAATTTTTAAAAAACAATTCATGTTTTTTGTGTCCTATTACAGAAATTTTTGTCAAACTCTAGGTCATTAAGATTGTCACCTATGGTTACTTTTAGAAGTTTTATAGTCCTTGTTTTTATATATTTGCTTCTTTGTGATGGGAAGAAAAAAGAAAAAGAATATATTATATTTATGATCCCCTTCAAGTTAATTTTTATGTATGGTATGAGCTTAGGGTGGAGATTCATTTGTTTGCATATGGCTATTCAATTGTTCTAGCACCATTTGTAGAAAAGATTATCCTTTCTCAATGGTATTGCCCTGACATCTCTGTAGAAAATAATAAAAAAATTTTAAAAGGAAAAAAAAGAAAAATCAAACAAAAAACCAAAAAAAAAAAAGAGAACCAGGTAGTGTTTGTCCTCCTACTTTGTTCTTTTCCAAAGTTGTTTTAGGCTGGGCACGGTGGCTCCCACCTGTAATCCCTGCACTTTGGGAGGGAGAGGTGGGAGGACTACTTGAGGCCAGGAGATCTGGACCAGTCTGGGCAATAGCAAGACCCCATCTCTACAAAAAATTTAAAAATTAGCTGGGCGTGGTGGCACATGCTTATAGTCCTAGCTACACCAGAGAGCGAGGCAAGGAGATTGCTTGAGCCCAGGAGTTTGAGCTTATAGTGAGCTATAATGATGCCACTGCACTCTAGCCCAGGCAACAAAGCAAGACCCTGTCTCAAAAAACAGAAACAAAAAACAAAGTTGTTTTGGATATTCTAGGTCCTTTATATTTTCATACAAATTTTAAAATCAGCTTGTCAAGTTCTACAAAAAAGTCTACTAGAATTTTGATTGGGATTGCATTAAGTCTATAGATTAATTTGGGAATTGACATCTTAACAATATTAAGTCATAGCATAAGATATGCCATCAACACAGTGTATCTCTCCATTTATTTAGGTATTCTTTAATTTCTCTCAGTAATGCTTATGTTTTGTAGATCTAAGTATATAAGTCTTACATATCTTTTGACAAATTCTTATTTTATAATTTTAGATGCTGTTTAAATGGTATTATTTTAATAAAATTTCGAATTCCAATTTTTTATCGCTAGTGTATAGAAATACAATTGATTTTTATATATTGTCCTTGTGAGACAGTATAGGGACAAGACTTGGGGCTCACTTCTGACCAAGGCGGGCAACATGGGGCAGCATGACCCAGACTAATTAACTGCAGAAGAGCAAAAAACAATTGACCTCTTAGGTGCTGGAATTCAGCCCATACCCATATAAGGAGGGGGCCAGTTGTCTGTCTCTGGAGTAATGTCTTCCAGGACCACTGAAGCAAGATGCTGACCCCAGCTGATAAGGAAGCTTGCTGCAGAGAAACCAGACCTATCCAGATGTAACAGCCTCAAGCCAAAACAGACCCCCATACCTTACCCTAACTTTTCCCTCATTATAATCTCATTTTAATGCTAACAGTCACACCCAGGGGTGAAGATTTAAAATGCTAACGATACATGCTATGCATGAAGAAGCATGACCACCAGGTACATAGCCACCAACAAAACCCTACCTCTACACATGATGACTTCAAAGCTGACACCTAGCTCCTTCTTTACAATCCTATAAAAGTTGCCCAGCCCTTTATTCAGACAGCCAGTCTGGTTGCCCTCTTAACCAGCTGTCTCCCTTTTGTTTGAGCAAAAGCCCAGTAAAGCCTTACCTGCCTAAATCTTTCTGGTCCCGTGCCAATTTCTACTGACTTGGGGACTAAGTACCTAAAAGTCCGGTATCACTTGTATCCCACAGTTTTGAATAAACAGATGAATGGGTAAGCAAGTCAGGGTATATCCATACAATGAATACTATTCAGCAATAAAATGGAATAAACTAGTGATATGTGCAACAACATGAATGAATCTCAAAATAATTATGCTGAGTGAAAAAAGACAGACAAAAAAGAATTTTACTGTATAATTCCAAAATGCAAACTAATCTGTGACAGATAACATATCAGTAGTTGCTTGGGGGTGAGGCAGAGGGGTGAGAGGAAGGGATTCGCTGTCTTGATTCCAGTGACAATCAAAGGTGTTCACCCGTCAAAACTTATCAAATTTTATACCTTAAACATAATTTATTGGGTGTCAATTATAGTTCAATAAAGCCATTTAAAAGAAAAAAAGCCTTTGTTCAAATGAAGTTTCACTTCTCGAGCCCAATATATAACCTAGAACAGCGGTCCCCAACCTTTTTGGCACCAGAGACCAGTTTCATGGAAGACAATTTATCCATGGACTGGGGGATGGGGGGAGGCAGAGCTCAGGCAGTGATGCGAGCAATGGGGATCAGCTGTAAATACAGATGAAGCTTTGCTAGCTCACCTGCAGTTTACTTCCTGCTGTGTGTGCTGGATGGGGGGTGGGTAGTGGTGGTAGGGCCCGCAGACCTAGAGGAAAAAGAAGCTACTCTGGTTGGAATATGTGGGGCCATATCCACTTACTCCTCTCAGTATCCCTAAAACAGTCCCACAGGGCAATTTAAAGACCACTGAGGTAGTCTGATTTCCCCATTTTATACATAGGGAAACTAAGACCAGGACCGATAGCTAGACAGCTGTAATAATAACACAGAAACTCCTAATTTCCTGTTTGGTTATCTTTCCACTGTAGCCCATTCCCTTTCTCTTTAGGTTACCTATCATATCTATTTTCCCTTTGTATTTTGTAAAAGTAGTTTTTAAATCATAAAACCTGTTCCTGAAAAGGTGCCTTATAGACAATCATTTATCACTAGGGAAGGGAAGCAGGATGATAAAGGGGAAGTTTGAGGAATTAAGGGCTCAGTCTCCCACTCCTAGCTCTCTTTTGATTTTATAGTCTGGCTTTTTACATGAAGATTGATTTGAAAAAAGCTGTTCATGAAGTTTCAAAACCACTACTCTAGCTATAATATCCTTGATATAACATCCTACAGAAGATTTTAACTATTTACTTTTAAAGCCCTACCCTTCAAATACTTTATATGTTTTCCTCTCACTCCCAATCCACTACCTTTCTCATAGACAGGAAGACTATTAAGAGGTCTGTCTGTCTACAAAGAGAAGGGTGACTCTGGTAAGAGACCTTTATCTCTTACCTGTAGTCGAGGCAGAATGATATCACAGACTCTCTCACTGTGCAGTAGTTCATCAATAAACTCATCTACGTGCATCAGTTCAAACTCTGAAAGAAAAAAATCATTAGGCTCAAGCAACCTGAAAATAACAGATTTATACAGCCAAAAGTGAAAAAAGTGTTAAGACTTCATATGAGGCCATTTATGTGCCAAGCCCCTTTAGAAGCAAGGGATGAATGGAACAGGAATGACACACACAAAAGCAAACACAAACAGTCCTGAATTATGCAGGGGTGATCTTAAATAGACCATATAATTCAAATGTAATTTCTCATATGAAGACACAATGTTTCTGAACATAGAATGTGTATCTTATATGGCACATGGAGTAACAGCTTTTTTGAACTTCTATGGTAACCATTACCTTACTTCAGTGGTTCTCAACCATGCGTGATTTTGTACACCCCCACCTCCCCTACTTAGAGGGGGCACTACTTCTGTCTAGTGTGTACGGGCCAGGGACGCTGCTAAACATCTTACAATACACAGGCCAACCCCCACACAAAGAATTATCTGGCCCAAAATGTCAATAGGTTGAGAAACCCTGTCTTAGTTTAACATAATATAATCAAAAATAACTCCATGATGGCCATGACCATGTCCATCTTGTTCACCAGGTTATTTCTAGCACACAGCACAGTATGTGGAATGTCACTGGTACTCAGTATGTATTTATTCAATGAATTAAATAATAAGTTAATAAAAGTTTAAAGTACAATACCAAATTCTTAACCTTCTACTGTTTAATAATGCATATAGAGAGGAAAGGCAAACCTTTTGTTATGACACTAAGTAAGAAAAGGTTTTGACTGCATTACCCTAAATCCCTCTTTAACAAACCAAGTATCTCTTTATAAAAGGTATGAAGCTGCCTATCTTGGATATACTTATTATTTTTCAGTGGGATTCCTATGAGTTTGAGTATACTTAGTGTATACACTGCAGTGTGAGGTATAGTGCTACAGGAGAGGCCAGTAGAAAGAACTGTGAAGATATGGAACATATGGAAAACTGACTTTGTCTGGAAGGGCTAGGGAAGGCTTTTATGGAGAAGCCATTCTGAGCTAGATCTTTTGGGATGGAGCACAGGTGAAGGGGGTACACGATGCAAGGCAGGGATTGACATAAGATACTGTTGGAAAGGAAGGCAGAAAAGGCCAGACTTGGTAAGGCCAACAGGAAGCTAGTAGTCAGAATGAATACTCCCCTTGATGAGATGGAAGACCTGGATGAAGATTGTAACAATGTAGATGAAGAGAGGCACTCACATTGTATGTGATAATGTGAGGGCAGAGGTATTGATGAAATGAAAACTGGCTTAAAAATGACAGTCTGAGCTGGGCACAGTGGTTCACACCTGTAATCCTAGCTACTTGGGAGGCTGAGGTGGGAGGATCACTTGAGGCCAGGAGATCGAGACCAGCCTGGGCAACGTAGCGAGACCCCGTCTCTTTTAAAAAAAAAAAAAAAAAAGACAGTCTAGAGACTTGGCACCATACTTACCTCCATTTCGGTTCTGGCTCTTGATTTTTCGATAGTCGTTGTACAAAGGCTCCAAGTACTTGTAGCAATCTATTGCAGTGCCTGTCAGCCTCATATAAAGTGCCCCCAACATGCGGACATACCTGACAGACAGAAGACAGTGAAACAACAGGCCATCCTAAGATGTTTCTAAGTTTTACAACAGGCTTTTCTCAGGACAGTAGTGGATAAACATTTTCTTTCTTCTCTTTGGCAGATAAGAAAGCTGCAATCTTGGAGGTAGCATGGAGCAGAAGAAAGATGGCTAAAATATGGAGATGTGGGTTCAAGTTTCCACTCTACCACTTACAGCCATGGGAACTTTGTACATACTGCTCAATTATCAGATATATCATCTGTAAAACTAGAATAAAACCTATTTACCTCACAGGATTATTCTAAGAATCAGATAAGATACTGAATTTAACAGAAGGTATAAGATATATTTAATAACAATACAAGAACAAGCACACATATACATGAATGCTGGTTCTAGAAAAAAGTCTAAGACATTTGGATTCAAATTCTGATTCCATAATTTACTAATTCTGTGACATTATTGGGCAAATTACTTGTTTTCTCAATCCTTGTAAAATGGAGATGATGCTACCTAATGTACTGGCTTGTTGGGTTAAATAAGAAATGCATTTAAAGTGCTAAGCATTTAAAATGTTAAGCACTACAGCATATAGCACATAGTAAGTACCTAACAAAACTTAGCTATTTTCTAGCAATTCATGTTTTGGAAAATTCCTTCTTTTTCCTGTTCTACTTTATCCAACTACTTACTCAAATCTCCACTTGGAAAATTAGTAGGCATTTCAAATTCAACACTTTCTATGAGCAGCAGAATAGTGTAGCAAAGAATACAGACTATGAAGTCAGCGTTGCCAATTTATTAGCTGTATGACCTTGGGCAAATTAATCTCTCTGTGCCTCTGTTTCCTCCCCAGTAAAATAGGGATAATAAGTTTACAAGGTTGTTGTGAAGGTTAAATGAATTATTATATGTAAAGCCCTTAGAACAGAGCATGGCACATAATTAAACTATTATTATGTCTGTCTCCTCCTTGAGAGGCGTCTACCTCTTTTAGGTGTTTACCATGCAACAGGCACTGTGGAGAAAGATTTGCTTACTATTTTTTTTAACTGTCACATCAATCCTATGAGTAGATATTATTGTCCCCATTTTACACATAAGGAAAGTAGAGCTTAAAAAATTAAGTAACTTATCCAAGGTCACAATTAATGAGTAACAGAGTCAGGTCATGAACCTAGATCTAACATGTGTTAACTAACACTTTATGTTGTCTTTTTCACCCCTGAGCATCTACTGTCTACCAACATATTAGGTACTCGCTTCTGCTTAATATACATTCAGTGAATTTGTAAAATCCTTTTTTTGGGGAGAAATTACCAAGACCAAGAAAATAAAGCAGAAGACTAATACAATTAGAATAGACAAAATACAAACTCAAGAGCAAAAACCTGAACTGGAACTCTCTGTGGAAATGAGACAAAATAGGTGCACCCCTCTTAACTAAATTCCAATTCTGAACCACCAAAATTGAAGTTTTTATATTAGCTAGCCAACATTATACTCACTTGAAATCTTCATTTTTGATGAACTCTACAATGATATCCTTCTCGGGCTGAATTTGAAGCATCTTCAAGGTTAAACACAGAAAGGGAGTTGGTTTTATGTTGCCACCATAGACGCCACCCACAAACCTTAACTCCATGGCTTTATCAACTACAAGTTCAGCTAAAAAAAACAAAACAAAAACAAATAGAGTCACACCTCAGACACATTAGGGCTAAGCTCTTCCAGTTTTGGAAGTGGAGAGAGTTAGATCAAGATTTGGTGCTCCTAATTACTCGTCAACAGTTTAATATCAGTATTAATAATGATAATTATCATTATCATTGACTGTAACCAATATACACTGAAGGATTACTATACGCCAGGTACTCTGCTAAGCATTTAATCTTTCCTCATTTAATCTTTACAAGCCATGAGGAAAGTTCTAGCATTGTCCTTATTTCCAGGTAAGGAAAATGAGGGCTAAGAAAGGTTCAAAGGACCTTGGGCTGAAGGTCCACAGCCAGAGTATCGAAGGACATGGATTTAAAACCATAATTTGAACAAAGATCGGAAGACTACCTGAAGAACTTATATTTACATTAAGATCCAATTGTGGAAATACCGGAACTGGCCCAGATTTAAGGACAGTATGATCATGAATTTGGTTTTGAGCATGTTAACGGTCCTTTAAGACCTTCAAGAGGCTATGTCACGGAGTTCCATTTGGGTCCTTGAGCTTAACAGTTTGTAACCCAAAAGACTATCATTAAATACGGAATAACTCAAAGAACGCAACTGAGACACCCTTCAGAATAAAGCCCTATCGGACTTATCTGTGTCTCCAATGCTCAACACAAGACTAGGCACACAGTAGGAGCTCAAATTTTTCTGAATGACTGACATACTCCCCTCCGTTACCACCCCCCGGGACCAGTCGCCAGTCCTACCGGTACTCAGTCAGGAGAAATGGGCCACAGGCGGCCGAGAGGGGGTCCGCGCGCTCCCGCTCACCCGTAAGTCCAAAGCACTCCTCTTTCCAGTACTTGGACTCATAGATTCGTGTTCGAATGATCTTCTCCACCAGATACTGAGGGTTGGTGCCGTGGATGCTGTGCGCATCCTTCACTGTACGGTTCGCCATTTTAGAACTCCTTCAATTCTATTTCCGTCGGGTCCTTTAATGCGTCACGTCCAGGTTAATTTAAAAAAAAAAAAACACCGAGAGGGATGGAGAAAGGTGGGGAAAGTCTCAATAAACAGTTTAAGCGACCATCTTGAGGCCGGAAACCCTGAAGCGAAAGGAACTTCTGCCATGAAGCGCGTCGCCGAGCAAATCAAAGATGGCCGCCGCACGCTGGCGGATGTACGTCATGCAGCCCCCCGGGTGGGCGGGCAGGCTGGTTGGTGACGCCACGGGGGAGACAGCCGGGGGGCGGGACCATGCCGTTTGGCGCGAAAATTTCTTTTCTCCACCTTCTTTCCATTCCTAGCGAGGCCTCAGCTTTGACTGTGGCGTGGCCCTTGGCTGTAGAAGGAGGAGTCCAGCTGGGGCAGGTAAAAGTTGCTGCATCTCCCGGAGCTCCCGAAGCGAAGGCGGTGGGAAGCGGAGGCGTTCGGCCAGCGGAGGCTTTCGGCCAGCCCAGGCAAGCTTCGGCGCCCGGTGAGTGTAGCGTCCCGCGGCCGGGGTAGAAGGGGACCTGAGCCTCTGCAACTCAGGTCGTGGTTCTCTGTAGACTCACTCATTGATTCATTCAGCTGACATGTACCGAGCGCCTGTTAATTGCCTGGCACTGTTCTGAGCCTTTAGGAGTGTTTCTCTTTTCCGCATCCCGACTCTTAAAAGGCTTCCCGCTCTGCCGGGGTCTGAGCGTTTGCAACGGGGGAGTCGGAAGCCAAAGCATAGAAGCATGAGCATTCCTGCCTTCAGCGCCCGGAGACTCTCAGTAATGACCTAGCCTTTCCTTCTATCTGCATTGCCTTTGTAAAGCACGCGCCTCATTTCCTCTTTTGAACCATAGTGTAGCAAGCACTACAGGGAAGGCGGAGCAGATGTTATTACCCTATTTTACGGATGTTGCATTTGCTCCCAGAGAGACTTGTCTAAGTCGTTTTTCGTGACTAAGTGGCCTGGGTTCCTACCAGGTCTTTTTTCCAGATGAGCTGCTCTTAACTGCTGGGCTTCCCATCCATCTTCTTTCCAGGAGGGGAGTCCAGTGGCAGGCACCCTTTCTATTTCTCTAGTCTAACCCCGGCATAGAAGGGTCTTCTATTGTGGCAATTGGAAAAAGCACTAGTTTAGAGGGATGAGCCGCGAGATTCTTATCCTGGTCTGTTTGTGAAACTGCGATGATTAGATATGATTTTAGCTGTCTGTAAAATATGAATAATGGTACCCTCCTCGGTGCTGTATTAGGTGGGCTGGGAATGCCAAACAAGTTTCCACTGTGAGAGTGTGGTTTACCAAGTCCCTGTCCAAAAGGTTTTTTGGTCCAATATGTGGACATTAGAAGGTTGTGAATCTTCTGAAATTGAATGCAAAATTTTGTGCGAATTGTATGCGAGTTCCATAATATTCATCAAATTTTTTATATATATATATAATTATTTTTTGTTTGTTCGTTTCGTTTTGAGACAGAGTTTCGCTCTGTCTCCCCGGCTGGAGTGCAATGGCGTCATAATAGCTCACTGCAAACTCAAACTCCTGGGCTCAAGCGATCTTCCTGCCTCAGCCTCCTGAGTAGCTGAGCAGCTGGGACTATATGCGTGCCCACGCCCGGCTAATTTTTCTATTTTTAGTAGAGACGGGATCGCGCTCTTGCTTAGGCTGGTCTCGAACTCCTGAGCTCAAGCAATCCTCCCGCCTCAGCCTCCCAGAGTCCTAGGATTACAGGCGTGAGCCACTGGGCCAGGCCTATCAAATTATATTTTTTAAAAAATAAATAGAACCATTGTCCCTTACAAATAAATGCAAGAGATTAAGGAAGTATGAAAGTGGATTTACCATTTTGCATTTTCCCACTTAATCCTCAACAATCCTAGAACGGTGCTTAATAAATATTGATTGAGTAAAAGGAAGATTCTGTTATCTCTATTTTGTGGGTAAGGATATTGAGGCCTCGTTGACTGCTCAGACATTGGCTGGGAAGCCTGACTTACTGTATTATAATAAGCAAACCAAAAGCAAGCTCTTGGTCGTATGTTAACATCCAATTTCATACAGTGTGTTGAGGGCACAGTCATTGGAATCTGGCTGTTCAGGGTTTGAGGTAAGGCTGTGCCATCCTGTATAACGCTGGACAAATTATCACTTTGAAGTGATAATAGCTTCTACCTTTAATTGAGCAAATATTTATTATTGAGTGCATACTGTGCACTTAACTAGGTACTAGCATTGTTCTAGAATTATCTTAAGAATTAAATGAAATAAATATGTCAAGAGTTTTGGCTCAACCTTCTGTCATACTGGCTGAAATATGTGCTATCACTTTTACTGCAACTTCCTTATCTGTTTTTCTTGTGTGTGGTTCCTAGACTGGGTGGTGTGTATATTCCAGATTTCCAATATCTGTGACATCAAGACCCTGTAATGGTTATCTCCTAAGAAGCCAAAGCCCTCTCTAGGCCAAGTCAGGTCTGCCTTTCCAGTCCCTTTACCACTTTCCCTGGGGAATCTCTCTGCTGCTGGCGGATGAGATGAAATGCTGGGTTACGGGTAAGAAAGTCCGGTAACACACAGGAGGCTTGACATTTTGCTATGATTTCCTTATGCTGCCTCTTCAGAAGGACTCTTGATTAATTTTTTAACTTTTCATTGAAGAATAACATACATACAGGAAAGTGCATAAATGATAAAAATACAGCTCAGGGAATTTTCTTAAAGAGAACATACTCATGTAGCCAACACCTAGATCAAGAAACAGCATGACCAGCATCCCAGAAGCTCCTCCCTCCCTGCAGTGTCCCCTTTCATCTTCCTAGTCAGAAAAAGAAAATAGCTCAGAGTGGCCTGAGCTCTGTGAGGTATGCAAAATTTGTCTAGCCCAGAGAGACTAGAGTGTGGGACTTCTGTCATGCCCCTCACACCCATGCCAGGGAGCTATTGTTTAAAGCCTAACCAGCTGCCTCACACTTTATCTTCTTGTTCCTGAAATTTGTAATATAAAAAACAGTGGATAGCCAATCAATAGCTGATGTTATTTTAATGTAAATTATCAGTGAACAACTTAGAAACTTCCTCATCTTTTCCTTTAAAAATCCACTTTATTCTTCTTGGGTCAGTGTGTCAAAAAAATATATATATTTGTATATATAAAAGAAAATCCATTTTAAAATTTAACTGCTGATAATTGGAGTGTATGTATATTCAGGGCAACTTGAATCTATGCTCCTGGGTTACACTCCTCAAGGTTAGCTCCAAGAAACTCTCTGCTTATATTAATTGTGCTTCAGTTTCTTCCTTTTAGGTAGATACTAGGTTAACTTCTGTGAATTCTAATAACATAGATTACTTTTGCCTGTTTTTGAACTTTATGTAAATGGAATCAATATAGTATGTATTCTTTTGGCACCTGATTTCTTTAGTCCAGTATCATTTTGTGAGATTTTCCCCACATTGTTGTGCATAGTTGTACTTGGTTCAGTTTCATTGCTGAATAGTGCTGCTGTGAATATTCTGGTTCATGTCTTTTGATTATATTTATATATTTCTGTTGGATATATTCTGTTGAAATTTGTGGGTCGTTGGGTATGCATATGTTCAGCTTTAGTAGATATTGCTAATTCTCCAAAGTGGTTATACCAATTTACATGCTATATGCCCTCTGGCAGTGTGTAAGAGTTCTGGCTGCTCTGTGTTCTCACCTTCTCACCACACTTGGTATTGTCTTATTTATTTATTTAAAGAGCTGAGGTCTCACTCTGTTGCCCAGGCTGGTATTGAACTCTTGGCCTCAAGTCATCCTCCCCCGCCTCAGCCTCCCAAGGTGCTGAGATTACAGGCGTGAGCCACTGTGCCTAGCACTGAGTGTGGTGGCACAATCATAGCTCACTGCAGCCTTGAACACCTGGGCTCAAGTGATCCTCCCACTACAGCCTCCCGAGTAGCTGGGACCACCACACCCAGCTTTCTTTTTTTTTTTTTGGTAGAGATGGGATTTTCCTATGTTACCCAGGCTTGTCCTGATGGGTTTTTTTGTTGTTGTTTTGGGGTTTTTCTTTTGAGACAGTTTCTCGCTCTGTCACCCAGGCTAGAGTGCAGTGGTGTCATCATAGCTCACTGCAGCTTCGAACTCCTGGGCTCAAGCGATCCTCCTGCCTCAGCCTCCCCAGTAGCTGGGACTATAGGTGCACACCACCATGTCCAGCTAATTTTTTCTATTTTTAGTAGAAATGGGGTCTTGCTCTTGCTCAGGCTGGTCTCAAACTCCTGGCCTCAAGTGATCCTCCTGCCTCGGCCTCCCAGAGTGCTAGGATTGCAGGTTCGAACCACCACACTTGGCTTGTCCTGATGGTTTTTAAAACCAGTTCATTCATTCATTCATTAACCTGTTATGTACCAAGTCCTGACCTAGGCTATGGGAATGCAGTTATGAATAGGATAGACAAGGTCCCAAGGTCCCAAGGTCCCTGCTTTTTTGGAAGTTAACATTCTAATGTGGGAAGCACAATAAATAGGAAAATAATTTAATTCAATGGTTATTGCTTTAATAACAGGGTGGTGTAATGGAACATTACCCTGGAGGGTAGTGTAAGGAGGAGTGGGTAACTTTCCACTGGGTGTCAGTGAAGACCTTTCTAAGTCTGGAGGCACTAACAACCTTGGTCTGTTTGAGGTTTGGAAAAGCAGGCCTGGAGCACAATGATAGAGGCAAGGCAGGTTATGTGGTCCAGGTCCTGGTAGACTTCCTTCTAGTAGCCCTGCCTCCTCAGTGTAGGTCACATATATACACATCCTTGCTCACATATATACATATACTGGTCTTATTGAGCACAGCCCATGGTCTCCTAGAAAAGGAATGTTAAAGTTATACCCTAGCTTGGCTTTTGAAGGAGAATGCCTGCTTTAATAAGCTAAAATATGGTCTAGGTTTAAAAGATTTGAGGGTATTAGATTTGATGCCTTTGGTATAAATGAATACCTTATAGGTATGGAAGTTGTCCTTCCATATGCCAATTTGGGGTTTGAAAAAATGAGATTATTGTGCCAGTGAAATAAAATGTCATAGTCAAAGTGACAAATCAGGCCATTTGTCCTACAGTTAGATTGTAGAATTGTAGGTTTGCTATGAGATACAAATTTGCTACAAAGCACTGTCAGTGATATTCCCATTTTTTAAATGAGAAAGCTTAGTGGGTACAGCCATTTACTCGACTCTTTTGTCTGTGTCTCAGTAGTATATTTTGCCTGAACGTGGAAAACGCGAAAAGTTCCAAGTTTACTTCTGATAGTTTCATGTTACATCTTCCATTAAAAAGAGCACATATTGAAGGGTACGTTAATGTATGTATTTCCTTGAACATTTATTTAGATTTAATCACTTTTACTAATTTTTACCAGAAGATTATTGGATATTATGAATCCAAATTCATTTTTTACTTGAGCACAAGTCTACTTGTTTTTATTCATCAATCTTCTTTGTTCTTTGTTCATTTCTACACTGTATTTAATTAAAATTAGCTTGATTTAATAGTAGTGTGTTGCAAATTATACTCTAAATATGCTTAATAGCAATCATTCATGCATCTTTTGGAAGCAGTTTATTTACTAATGACTCAATATCTTCTCTTAGTTTTCTCAAAGTTTACTAAAGAAATATGTTTTTTAAAAGCAGAAAATCTTACGGGTAAAATGTTCCCAGATAGAATGTGGAACATAATGCCACTGAACTTTAGGAAATCAGCTTGTTTAATTTGGATGTTGCTATGCTAGTCTAATTCTGTTGTTTTCAACACAGACTGGAATTATTGGTCTGTCAATAATTCAGAGTAATTCTGTCAGACTGGGTTTTCTTAATTTTTTTTACCCCAGTTTTACTAAATTTTAGCTCTGTAAGAAAAGCATGGAATTCCAAGGAAAAGTTTATTTTTAAAATTACTTAAATTTAAGATATGGATTGGCATTATTATTAAAACTTTTAGATTACAGTTTCAAAACTGTAAAGAGGATTATGATGGGACTTTTCATTCACATTTGGTTTTGTCAATAAAAATGTCTTTTTTTCCATGTACTTTAATACAAGCATTTCTTTTCAGCAATATTCATATCTAGGACCTGTTGGCTACAAAGAAAAATACCCCTTCCAACTGCCAGGGTTACTGGTTAGTAACACTGATAATTTTTTTTTTTCTAATGGATTCACTTGATAAAACCCACTGCCATTTTTCCAAATACCGCTTGTATGTTTTTTCCTCTAAACCTTGGAATCCTTCATTTCATTCTATGTTATCAGTATCTACAAATTATTCAATATTCAGCTCAGGAAGTCCTTTTAGGAAGCCCTTCCTTCCTGAACAGCCGGAAGACCTTGTCCTCTAACTTCAGTAGTGTCACTGGGCTCTTTGAAGTGATAGTTGTCCTTTATTGCATTTATATTTTATCCCTATCTGGAGTGTAAGTGTTGTGAAGCCATTTACAACCACTGTATCACTGTCTTTTATAATAATTTCACATTGGTAGATGTTTCACACTTATTGTGCCTTGTTCCTAATAAATACTTCTAAACATTTATAGTTTTTTCCTTAGGAATTGACCCTCCTGTTTCCTTGGTTAGGAAGAGATAAGGCATAGTATGAGGCGAACACAGATGATACTAAGTTGCCTGTGTTTAATCTTTATAGAGCTTGACTTTTTCCTCACAGAAAATGTTTTCTCAGTCTAAAATATGTGGGAGTATATCAGGGGCAGAAAAAAAGGCTGAACTCGTTGAAGGCAGGGAGAGACTAGCTGAGAATCCATCGGAGCATTGTCCTAGTAATTCAGAGTTCGGACTTCTCCACAGGAGCCATGGCGCAGTACCCCACAAGGCTGAAGACCAGACAGACTTACTCATGGGTTGGCAGGCCATTGTTGGATCGAAAACTGCACCACCAAACCTACAAGTGAGTGATGGGCTCTTTTGGTTGTCCTGGAAATATAGTTTCTCAAGCTAAACTGTTAATAACTCGTATCCAACCTGTTCTAGTTACTACACATTGACGATTAACAGACAATAGATATGAATTGATTGTAAGGAAGAGTTTTGTCTGATTCAAGAAGATGGTAGTATAAGTATAGCAGTTAGTGATAGGGGCAAAATTATGACAGGTTAATAAATTTGATATGTGTGATAATGTCATATCTACTTAAGGTAAGTAGCTCTTTATGATATTTTGATAAATGGTACTATGTCCTTCCCAGCCCTACAGATCTCTGAACAATTTGATATTGTTATTGGGCAGCTTTCCACCCTTGGGAAGGCTATCTTGTTCTTGGTCAATAACTGAGTGGAGTTAGGGTTCATATTGAGGCCTTTGGAGTCATCACTCATACTAAAACAATCCATTCAACCCATTATCTACTCTTTCATTAACTGGGTGAATTGGTTCCCCAGTAGGAGAGTTGGTCAGCAGAGAGAAACTATTTAGGGGATTTTTGGGTTGGAGAGCACTTTTCTTTGTGCCCAAAGGGTCTAAAGAACTTGGCCCACCCTGAGTGATTTCCTAATGTTTCTCTGTTGCTTTCTAGAGAAATGTGTGTGAAAATAGAAGGTGGTTCAACTGAGATTCACATCCAGGTTGGACAGTTTGTGTTGATTGAAAGGGGTGATGGTAAAAACCCATATGTTGCCAAATTGATGGAGTTGTTTGAAGATGGTGAGTTTGGGGCTGGAATGAAAACCATTCCTTGTCATGAATGATTGGGAAGTGGGAAAGAGAGGAGAGTCCTGATTCCTCTGTTCAACAGTGGTGTGTGGAGCACATCAGACTCCGAGGTGGGGTCACGTAAGAACTAGCTTTACCCTTTTCCATCTAGAAAGCGTCACTCACCAAGGCAGTATTGAGTAAAATGGAATCGAAGGGCTCAAGAATTTAGCTTTTTTATTATTTTTAGAAGTAAGAATGGCCATTGAGGCAGGATTTTAGGGATGAAGAGAAAGGATGAATTTGGGAAGAAGGGAGAAGGAAAAAATAGATGATTTGCATTGTGATAGAGATGTGTCCCTTTAATTTTTGCATAAGGAAGTTAGTAATTTTCCAAGTGCAACTTCTTTACAAGGGAGGAGGTAAGTTGAATTTGGAAGATATATCAGTTGGTATTCAGTAAGGAAAACAAAAACACTTTAGGTATTTCACCCAGTGGAATTTGTATATAAGCATTGAAAAGGCTGGAAAAAAAGGTGATATTTCCCAGAGATCAGCAAGTGCAGGAAGCCCTACTGCCCCCAGGCTGGAGGAGTAAAAGGGAAGCTAGCATTAACAAGAGCTTACAAGCCCACACTCATAGCCTCAGCTGATTTGCTGAGCTTCCAACCCTCTGCAAACAAGAGAGCACAGAATGGTGGAATGGAGCAGAGCTCCAAAAGGAGGATTAAGAAGACAGCAATTTAAAACAATATACACTGCTTCTTCCAAGAGATAGGAGAGGAATGACATGGTAGTTAGATAGTCCTGTCAGGTTTGGGTTGTTCACGTAAGGTCACTGTCAGCTTATCTGTGTGCATGCCCCAAGTTGTTTGTTTCTGTGGTTGAGCCATCTCTTAGGTTTGTGGGTTTTTTACCCTCCTCTAATTGGCCAGCAACAGTATCTCTACTGAATCTCCCTCACCTTGCCTCTGCACCTGTTTCCCCTTCCTCCTGGTCCCTACCTAACAGTCTGGTGGCAGTCTGTATGCCTAAGGGAAGGAACTGACAGAGTGAGTGGGTAAAGATGTTTTAAATCTTTACTGTAGTTCCCTCTGAACCACTGTTTTTTTGCTTTGTACAGTTTCAGTTGCCCAAGGTCAACCATGGTCCAAAACTATGAAGTGGAAATTTCAGAAATAAACAATTCATAAGTTTTAAATTGCTTGCCATTCTGAGTAGTGTGATGAAATCTCATGCTGTCCCACCTGGGATGTGAACCATCCCTTTGTCCAGCGTATCCGCACTGTACGGTGTGTATAGGGAAAACCTAGTCTATATATAGGGTTTGGTACTATCTGTAGTTTCAGGCATCCACTGGGGGTCTTGGAATGGATCCCCAGCAGGTAAAGAGGGATTCTTGTACACAGATAGGACAGATCTTTGACAAGTACAGAGAAAAAAACTCATCAAACTAATGTCCACTAGAGGGAGCACATCAGAAATGTGGGCTTTTGTGTGTAGATTTTAGAATTCTTGCATGGTGCCCCAGTGGATGGCTTTAGTCTTTCTCTGAAGAGAGCTACGGAGAAAATAGGCGATGATTATGATGGCACTAATGATTGGATGTCCTTTCACTGGGAGCTAATGCTGGTGTGGAGTGATATTAATGATATAATGATAAAGCTAAAGATGGCAGGCATACAGTTGCCAGAAGTCATCTCAGGGGTTGATGCTCTAATTCTTGCTAGGATTTTTGTTTTGCTGCCGTGTGATGCCATCTTTATAATCCCTGATTTTGATTTGTTTGGTGTCTGTGATTAGAGTAGCTCCCCTTAAAGGCCTTTGGTAATTCTTTTTTCAACTGATAGTGCCATCAGCAGTGGAGCAACTTGAAGAGCATGGGTGCAAGCTGGAGTCAGATTGCTGTGGTTGGTCCTGTGACCTTTGACAAATTATTTAAGGCCCCTGTCACTTGATATCTTTGTCTGTAAAAGGGGGATAGCCACAGTACTTACCTTGAGGGGTTGTTATGAGGATTAAAGATGAGACACGTGATCTTAGCACAGTGCCTAGCACTTAGGAAGTGCTCAGTGAAATGTTCTTGTTTTCTTAACCTTCCACTTTCCATCTAATCCCGCCTAGATTCTGACCCTCACTCTAAGAAACGTGCACGAGTACAGTGGTTTGTCCGATTCTGTGAAGTCCCTATCTGTAAACAGCATTTGTTGGGCCGGAAGCCCGCCGCACAGGAGATATTCTGGTATGACTACCCTGCCTGCAACAACAACATTAACGCTGAAACCATCATTGGCCCCGTTCGGGTAGGTGGTGCCTTGATCCTTCGTTCTACCTTGAAGCTTATTTCTGCCTGCCTCCTAAACTGGTTGACCTCAGAAATATTACTGGCTCCAATTCACTCCGTGGGGAATGAATTTTTTCCTGTCATCTTTTCTGCTTGCCGGCCTGCTTCATCTCAACAATGTTTATTGAGAACACATACCCTGTGTTAGGAGCCTCCTGGAGGAAGTGACATTTAGGTTGTGACCTGAGGGATGAGCAGGAATTAGCAAATGTATCTCAGTGGGCAGTTATATTTAGCTGTGATGGTGGCAGGCGTAAAGCATGGTGAGGCTGAATGTGCTGGCTTAAATGAGGGCTTCACCTTGAGTAAATTGGTACAGAGAGTGCTAGTTGCTACAGTAGGCAAATTTGTGTTAATGGGATTTTATAATAAATTAGGTGTTAATGAGCTGCTGGTTTGTAGGCTGAAGTGAAACACAGGTTCACAGACTAAATATATGGGTTTTTCCTGGAACTAATAATACTTCAGGCCCCCAAGACAGGATTGGATTGTGATGTGAATTGTGGCTGTATGGGGATTAGGTGGTTGGTTTAATGGCAGGGAAGAGAGACTCTGGTCTGGCATGACTACAGTAGTTTATCTCTGAGTTAAATGAGTGACGGAGAGAAAGCTGAAGGACTGAAAGGCAGGTACAGAAGTTGAACCAACAGGATGAGATTTGGAAAGGTAGGAGGGGGTGTCTAGGCAGGAGCACGATAATGGGAATGAGCAGGACTGTGTCAAGGCCCTTATGAGTATTGAGCACTCTGTAGGTAAGATGGGGCCAGATTTTAGAAGGCATTGAAAAACTAGTATGAGTAATTTGAACTTGGTATAGTGGGAGCCATATTGACTATAGTGCAAGGGAGTGTGTTTAGAGAAGTTTTTATGGGAAAATTTGGCATGGGTGAATAAAATGGACTGAAAAAGAAAGCAACGTAGGATATGGATATTAGCTAGGAGGAGTCTGGGAATAATCTAGGAGTGAGATGCTGTGTACTTGAACTAGGGTGATAGTAATAGGAATTAAGAGGGGAAGCCAATACACGTTTAAAAAATGAAATGAATAATTTATTCTTTCATTGATGTCTTTAAAGCCATTAATGATTAAATTAATAAATACTCAGTAGATGTTAACTATTCTTATGTGTTTTTCTGTCATATATGCTATGCCATACCTGTGCCTCTTTAGACTGGGAAAGTAGCATTCCAGGTATGGATGTGGACTTAAATGGGTTTTAGTCATAACTCTGATGGAATATTCCTTGCCTCTTTTGGGCCTCATTTCTTCTATTTATTTACCTATACTTCCTAAATTCAGGTAGTAGCATTAGCCCCAGATGAAGTGGTACCTATGGATCTGAAAGATGAGAAGATACTCTTTGTGAAACTATCCTGGAATGAAAAGAAGTTCAGACCGCTCTCCAAAGAACTATTTGCGGAGTTGGATAAACTACAAGGCAGCCCCAAGTACCAGAAGCCTGTGGGAGCCAAGACTAAGAGCATAGAAAGCCCTTCTTGGACCCCAGCAGAACATGTGGTCAAAAGGATTGAATCAAGGCACTCTGCCTCCAAATCTCGCCAGACTTCTACCCATCCTGTCACCCCAAGGGCGAGGAAGAAGC
This sequence comes from Daubentonia madagascariensis, assembly GCA_023783475.1. Taxonomy (NCBI): domain Eukaryota; kingdom Metazoa; phylum Chordata; class Mammalia; order Primates; family Daubentoniidae; genus Daubentonia; species Daubentonia madagascariensis. Next base: position 6,572,820 of record JAKFHU010001129.1, read on the forward strand.
TGGAGCTTGGCAGTAAGTGCGGAATGGGTCACAGTGCACAATATTGGGGCTAAAAAAACCAAAATATTAACTCATGTGACAGTGTTGAGTTAGTGCAGCAATGGGCCAGGTCCTGATTAGACACATGTTGAAATACACATAACATAAATTTTATCATTTTCATCATTTGTAAGTGACATTAAGTACATTCACATTGTTGTACAGCCATCACCATCATCTTCCAAATCTGAAACTATGTACCAAGTAAACAATAACTCCCCACTGCCCTCTTCCCCCAACCCCTGAAAACCACCATTCTAGTTTCTGTATGTAAGAATTTGACTATGCTAGGTAATTCATACAGGTGGAATCATTCAGTATTTGAATCCTTTTGTGACTGGTTTATTTCATTTACCATAATGTCCTCAAAGTTCATTCATATTGTAGTATGTGTCGTGATTTCCTTTTTTAAGGCTGAATAATATTCCATTGTATGTATATATCACATTTTGTTTATCTGTTTTTCTGTCCATGGATGCTTTTGGCTATTACAAATAATGCTACTGTGGACATAGGTGTGACAAATATCTCCTGGAGATTCTGCTTCCAGTTCTTTTGGATATATACCCATACATTGAATTGTTAGGTCATGATAATTCTATTTTTAATTTTTAAGGAAATGCTATACTGCTTTCCATAGCAGCTGTATCATTTTGCCTTCCCGGCAACAGCATACAAGGGTTCCAATTTCTCCATATCCTCGCCAATGCTTGTTATTTTTCAGTTTTTTTGTTTGTTTGTTTGTTTGTTTTTTTAAGAGACGGGTACTCACTGTGTTACCCAGGCTGAAGTGCAGTGGCTATTCCCAGGCGTAATAATAGCACACTGCAGTCTAGGGTTCCTGGGCTCGAGTGATCTTCCTGCCTCAGCCTCCTGAGTAGCTGGGACCATAGGTGCGTGCCACCATGCCTGGCTCTATTTTCTGGTTTTTTGATAGTAATCATCCTGATAGGTATAGATAAAATAGTCATTGTAGTAATTTTTTTTAATTAATATTATTTTTAATTGACAAATCATAATTGTATTACGTTTATGGGTACAATATAATGTTATGATACATGTATACAATGTGAAATGATTAAATCAAGCTAATTAACATATCTGTTACCTCACATACTTAACATTTTTTGTGATGAGACTTTTAAGATTCACTCTCTGTTATTTTGAAATAACAGTATGTTATTATTGACTGTAGTTACCCTGTTGTGCAATAGATCTCAAAAGATCTCTTATTCCTGTCTAGCTGAAACCATGTGCCCTTTGACCAACAACTCCTTCCCTTGTTTCCCCATCTCCACCCCAGCTTCTGGTAACCATCATTCTACTCTCTACTTCTGTGAATTCAACTTTTTTAGATTCCACATATAAGTGAGATCATTCAGTATTTGTCTTTCTGTGCCTGGCTTATTTCACTTAGCGTAATGTCCTCTAGATTCATCTATGTTCTCCCTTCATGGTAGTTTTGATTTGCATTTCCATAATGATTAGTGATGTTGAGCCCTGGAATCAGGTGTTTCTTCATGAGCCCTGCTACTGTCATGACACTGCTTCTAGTTCCTCAGAGGAAGAGCTAAGAAATATATACATTTTAAAATTCTTGAATTCATACTGATACTTCTAATCTATACCACAGGCTTACTCCCCTCTTTTCCATATTCCATAATTATTTCTCTGTTGTCCTTCAGGAAGAACCCTGGTTCCCAGGAGCAATCCTGATACACATAAAATAGTTTCACAATTGCTATGTCAGTACCACTACCAGCAGTAAAATCACCAAGGAAAGTTCAAAATTTATTTGCAGTTCATTATGCCTTTAGAATATATTCCACTAAGCAAGTAAAGTTACTTTGATTAATTTTTTTTTCTTATGGTTATATTATTAGTGATACATAGTTTGGTTTTTTATTTCTGCTTGTGTTTAATTTTAGGGCTTTTCCCATCTTTGGTTTAATTTTTTAAACATGTGAAACATTAACACTATTAAAGAGTCAAAACTATTTGAAACAAATGTATTCAGAGAAGCCCTACTCCTTTCCTTGCCTTCCCACTCTGTTCACCCCTACCTTCATTTTATTACTTTCTGGTTTATCTTTCCTGTGTTTTGTTTTGGAAAAGTCTGTAGATACATATACATATATGCATACCTGTATACAAACATGCATATATTTTTAGTTTTCATTCTTTCTTACCCAATAGGGTAATATACTAGATATTGTCTTTTCCAATTTGCTTTTTACCCTTATAATGTATCTGAAAGTCACTCCACAGCCATTCTGAGAGCTTACCCTCATCTTGTTGTATGTCATTAGTCCTTTTGAATTTTTTGTTTATGTGCCAAGTTCTTCAGGTGTAAGGTACTTGTATTCTTGGTAGCTCTTTTAGTACAGCATGTGTTTTAGGAGCTGAATATCAATATATAAAACATTTGGCAAATGCAGAAAAACTATTAAATAATCTATAGTATCACCTTCTGAAATATTATATTTTGGCTGTTGAGAATGCAGGACTTTCAAAGATAGGGCAAGAAATTTAGACTTGATACAGTTACATAATTAGAGGAGGGAGGATATGATTAAAATATTTTGGATGAATTTTTTTGACAGAAAGATGGGAAATTAACAAAGGTATGACATGAGTTACCCTTGTATCTACCAAAAAATTGAATAATTTTAGTTTCGTGTTCAAAGACCTCTGAGATCTGGCCCTAGTTAACTTTTTAAAGTCAGATTTATTGTATAACTCACATACAGTAAAATTTCCCTATTTAGTGTATAGTCTTTACAAATGCATACAGTTGTGTAACTACCACCATAATTAAGATGTAGAATAGTTTCGTCACCCCAAAATTCACTTGTGCCCCTTTGGAGTCAATAAACCCCTCCTCCTCCTCCAGACCCTGGTAACCACTGATCTGTTTGCTGTCTGTATAGTTTTGCCTTTTCTGAAACGTCGTATAGTTGGAATCATGTAGTCTATAGCCTTTGAGTCTGACACATTTCACTTAGCATGCATTTGAGAGTCATCCACGTTGTCACATATGTTGGTAATGTGTTCCCTTTTTATTGCTGAGTAGTATTCCATTGTACAGATTTACCAGTCTGTCCATTCCCAGTTTAAGGACATGTGGGTTGTTTCCAAGTTTTGGTGCTTATGAATAAAGCCTCTCGAACGATGCACACACAGGCATTAGATTACTCTACTAGCCTTACCTACAGCTGTTCCTCACACACCATGTGCCAAGACTAAAGTGAGCTCCACTGTGCTCAGAGCATTCCTGTGTTGCTGCTGTGGCTCACATCCATCTCCTTTATCTCCTCACATGTCCCCTCTCCTTCCCCTTTCAGCTCTGTTCAAACTTTACCTTTCTTTCAAGGTCTATCTCAAAACATCTTCATTAGCACTTAGATGCTTTAGGACATTTATTTTACTTCATATTATAAAGACTCATGTATATCATCTCCCCTGTTAGACTAGAGTGTCATGTGTGTGGGAACCAGGATTGAGTTTCATTCAACTTTTGTTTCCTTCTAGCACCTGGCACATACCTTGCCATTTTAATAGCTCAGTTGATATCTATGAATGAAAGGCTAAAGTCCTTGGTGCCTGTGGTCCTGGTGAGGGAGGAGCAAATCCACACGATTTTGTGTATTCATAGAACCCAGCTGATTGCCTCCAGGAATCCCTCTTCTCTTCATTGGCAGATATAATCTGGGTTAAGAAAGAGCTAGGTCTTGTTACTTGATAGCATCACTAGTATAAATTTCTTCAAATGCTTTTGAGTTAGAGTGGAGGGTGTGTAGTATCACCCCTGGTTGAGAGCCACTGTTCTAATAGATTATTTCAGGGAAACCTGATTGCTGAACACTTATCCACAAAAGCTGACATAAAAGTTGATTTATGGTTCTAACTAGGAAAATCACTCATCAAATTTAGGAGAGACAAAAGATGATTAGAGCTACCTAGACTGGAGAAAGAAAGCATGGAATAATTTAAAATTTGTATAATTCAGTGGATGAATTTGGTTATAATGAGATTGGGGGTTTATATATTGCTAGGTAAAAAATTCACATGTCTGTGTGATTTCTCTTGGGCTTAGGTTTCCCTAGGACACCTAACACTAGGATGTCCCAGCAAACTTCATGTGCCTCCTTGGGTTCTCCAGGAGGAAATAAACGGAAAGTGGCCTTCCCTGAGATCACCTCACCTTCTAAGAGGTCTCAGCCTGATAAACTTCAGACCTTGTCTCCAGTTCTGAAAGCCCCAGAGAAAACTGGAAAGAATCAACTCTCTTGTACTGAGGATGACAAGGAGGCTTCACCTGAACATCACATGATTCTGAGAAAGCGAATCATAGCTTTGGAAACCACAGAGATTAGTGAGGAGAGAACACTTTCCCCTACCAGCGGGGGACGGAGATCCTCAGTGGTGCCTTCAGTGATTCTGAAACCAGAGAGCATCAAAAAGAGGTGACCAGGGACATTACCTGCAGAGCAAATTGAAATCCTTCACATAATGTTAAATGTGTGGGTTATAGTCAAAAAAATTAGAACAGTAGGTGGAAAACCTATGTCACAGAATTCCTGGAGAGCTTTTCCAAAGTAGAGATTTCTAGGCTTCTCCCCAGACATAGTGAGTCATGCTCCAAGCACTGGGCCCAGGGATCTGTATTTTGAAATGCTCTTCAGATGACTCTGATATACCCAACTGTCATTTGGGGATCACTACTATAGAAGATAATTTCCCAAACATGCATTGCTTTGCAGTTCTGGATTTTATTAGTTGCTGTGGCTCTTTGCCACAATTAGTTTTCTTGTTTTTTAAACTTGAAACCATTTTCAAATACATATAGTACAAGAAGATAATACATCTAGAACAAACTTTGCAGTTTGGTACTAGATCGTATTTGTAGATAATGGGCTATACAAATAAAAATGTGACAAGCCAGAAATTACACATTTCAGTGTTTGCTGCCTATAAACTTCAGCACCTGGCCCATTACAGGTTGCTCAATAAATGCTTTATATTGAATATATAGCTGCATTTCTGCTAACCTTGAGCCTGGGTGGACAGTAAATTCATAGATACGTCAGAAACAAAAAAGAACAAGAATCTCTGCCTGTGATTAGTATATTCTGGTCTCTAATGAGTCTGATTTAAATAATAAGCTTTAGACAAATTTTGATCTCTGGGTTTGAGTCCAACTTCAATTATAAACTTTTTAGCAAATTGTGATTGGCTCTTTCTGAAGTAGCTGTAAAAAGAACAGGAGCCAGTCAGGCCACCAGACTATCTTCTAGTGCCTGCTGTGGATCCCTGATGCCCAAAACTGCCTCCCATAACCTTACTGTAATATCTTGCAGGGATGCAAAAGAACCAGAAGCTCATAATGTAACTACCTCTACTCCCCATCGTGTCCGCAGAAAGAGTTCTCTCTTGACTTTGAATCGGATTAGGCAGCAGCTTCGGTAAGTCTGCTCTGTGGCAGGCAGAAAAATATTGCTGCCATCTGTGATATCTATAATCTTATCCCTTAAAGCCTCTTATTGTTATTTGCCAATCCATTGAAATTCATCTTTTACTAAGCACGTCTGGAATTATGTTAAGTTTCACATAAATGTCTTAGTTTGAAGGGGACCAGAAATACTGTCCTGGGCTTCGGTGGCTCCCATGGCCCCTGATTATCATGCCTGGCAAGACTAGTGTGGGGTGGAGTGCCTAAGAGCATGAATTTTGATTCTGATAGACTTGGATCTGAATTTGGGCTTTGTCATTTACAATCTATGTAACCTTGGCAAGGTTAGTTAAGCTTTCTAAGCCTGAATTCCTCATCTATAGGTAGTAAATAACAGTATACAAGTCACAAAGTTGTTGCAGGGTTTAATGAGATAGATAATATAAATAACACTAGGGCAGAGTGTATCTGTAGCAAGCATCTACATTGCCTGGTTGCAGGAGAGACCCTGTAATACCTGTAATCCACACTGACCTTTATGGAGTTTTTATTTAGACTTGAACACTGAATATCAGAAAATATGTCCCCACCATTCAGGTTTCTAGGTAATAGTAAAAGTGACCAAGAAGAGGAAGAGATTCTGCCAGGAGCAGAGATTTCAGACTCGAGCAGTGAGGAGGAAGAGGCTTCCACGCCACCCCGTCCAAGGAGGACGCCCAGAAGTGTGTCCAGGAACCTCCGATCTTCCTTGAAGTCATCCTTACAGACCCCCTCCAAGACGCCAAAGAAAACCGTATGGTTAATTTTTAGGTTTATTTTCCAGTGAAGCATCCCTCTCAGTTCAAAAGTTGCGAATGCTGAGGTCACCCAATTAGTAACAGCTGGATTCTGAGCACAGGTCTGTTATAGTCAAAACTTTTCCTCTTGGAATATTCGCAGAGGAAGGCATCTAAGTGAACTCTAGGACTGGAAATGAATCCAATTGACAGTGATTTTTGAGTTCAAGTTCCTTTTAAGGTACAGAATCAAATGGCCAAGGGTCAAACTTCCTTAGGGAAGTAAACCGACTCCTCTTTGCATTTCTTATGAAGAGCACTGGCAGAGTGCTTTGTACATGCGAAGTACTCAGTGGGCACTGAGTCCAGGGCTGCTGAGCCATAGTGCTGGTTTTGTTGTCCCACTTGATACACCTAAGAAACTGGGAATACTACTTAGGTGTTGGTAGTGAATTATGTAATAGCAAGACGAAAGTAAGAGGTAAATGGACATCTTTTCTGCTTCCTGTGGAACTTTAGTAGAACATTAAAAGGTATTAAGAAAAAACGGTCTTCTCATGTTCAAGTGTATTTTAGAAATGTTTGAATTAAACAAAGTTAAATGGAAGGAGCATCTTGTTCTTTGGAACACCGTTTAGAAATGCTTAATTAGAAGATTTTTCCTAAAGCTGATCCATTTCTCCATATGAAGATGTGAGTGGGCTTGGGTTGAAGTCAAAGAAAAACCTCTAGGGAAGGGAATCCAATAGATTATATTTGGACCAGAAGCCATCTCACCTGGAGTTCCTGAAATATGCAAAAGATGACCCTTGTTCTGGTTTGACTGTATCTTTGGGGTCCCACCCAAAAGAAGGGATAAGGGTTGGGGCACTTTTAGCCTAATAAAATAGGTCAAAAATCCCTCAGGCTTCTTGATATCTTCTCAGCAAGGTTTTGTTATTCCTTTCCTGTTTTCTCCAAAATCAATAGATATAAAACCTTTTAAACAGACAGGGTCTAAGTGCTTTCTGCCTGAGGAAGAGGTAGAGAGATTATCACTCTCTAGCCAGGCTGGAAGCAGAGGGTAGGTAGAGTGAAATGCCCCCACAGAAGGGAGTGCTTTGTAGAGACACCATGAAGATGAGGGTAGCGGTAGCAGGCCTGCTGTAGTGAGCCAGTAGCAAGGAAGAAAAGAGAATAGGGCTGTTAGCCTAGACTGAGCAGTGACCCTGGGGTTTGGAGTGGAAAAATCTGGTGAGGTTTCTGCAAGTACTGTGTCAGGGACTGTGGTAGTCCTGGACTAAAGCTTGAGCAAGGTTTATTTTCAAATAAACCTTGAGAAAGATCTAATGAATCAAACCCAGTTTATGCCTCCTCTTCTACTCTGTATTTGGTTTCTTAATAATTTGTCTTTCAGGACATTTTACTTTTAAATAGTATTTAATCCACACTTTTATTTATTTCCTCAGATTGACATTAAATCCTGATACTGTGTGTACATTAGAAAAAAGAAATCATGTTTGGACTATGAACAAAGTGTACACATAATGTGTGGCAAGAGAGGGGGACTCATGGCACTTTATACAGGAGAGAACTAAGAGGAACTTACCACCCTCTTCCTTTTAATCAGATCAGCATGAATCACATTTGTTGGTGTGTCCTGAATGGTGTTTTGCTTTGTTTTTCCTTCTGAAATAAGTTCTCTGTTTTGAATATAGCCCAAGCCTAGAACACCACGACATGCCACTCCTCAGATCCGCAGCCGGAACCTGGCTGCCCAGGAGCCTGCCAGTGTGCTGGAGGAGGCCCGGCTGAGGTAACGCTGCTCTTGGGCCCCTTTCAGGTAGCCAGGAATGAGGGGCTGGAATGACTAGCAGTCACTAGTATACATGATTAAGGTAGTGAGTAAAATGAATGTGTGTGTTTAGAAAAAAGAAACCTCTCAAGCAGCATCTGGGTGAGCCAATATGGACAGGCCCTGGGAGGAGAGACCTTCCAGTCTACAGGCATCATTTCCTCAGGGATGGAAGGTGGTTAACCGGGACAGTGCCTCTTGCTTATGGTGCCCTTTAGAACCATATGGAGACTTTTTCAAAGTGTACGTTTCTAGATCCTACCAGAAATCAAGCGGAATCAGAATCTATGGGATGAGGTCCACCCACATGATTTGGGTAGAGAAAGAGGCCACAGATTATGAGGCCAAGTGGAGGGATTTGAGAATGAAGGCCTTCCCTTGCATTTGAGGTTGAGTGTTCGTGTAGAAACTGTAGACAAGTCTTTTCCATTTATTATTGAGTAGATGGTGGTGAAATGCTTCTAAAGTCTTCCTTTTCCCCATTTACCACCAACTGTAGGCTGCATGTTTCTGCTGTACCTGAGTCCCTACCCTGTCGGGAACAGGAATTCCAAGACATCTACAACTTTGTGGAAAGCAAACTCCTTGACCATACTGGAGGGTGAGTGATGCTGAGACAGGCAGGGTGGTTTGGGGAAGATGGCCTCTGCTAGTATGCCACCTCAGGTGTTATGGTTCAACCAGATGGGCTTTCTCCAGTATCAACAGAATAGACAAAATCATTGCTGAAGCCTAAAGCTTCTGAAGCAGGTTTTGTTGTCAAAGTAATTCTATAGGAGTAGAAATTCTGCCTTTCAGGAAAAAAATGAAACTGGCCTTTTTTGGGCAGGCAGTTTGTATACAGCATTGCTGGTGGAATGAATGATTCTATATAAACAGGTCCTACTTTTACTAGCTTCCAAGGTTGGGTCCCTACTGCCCCCACATCTCCATTTCAGGGGTCTTGGTCCTTCCCTCAGCACACATTCCCACATTCCAAACTGATTACAGGGTGAGGTGGCTGACACAGACCTAGCCTATGGGCTTTCCCTTCTTGCTCTAGGTGCATGTATATCTCCGGTGTCCCGGGGACAGGGAAGACTGCCACTGTGCATGAGGTGGTGCGCTGCTTGCAGCAGGCAGCCCAAGCACATGATGTTCCTCCCTTTCGGTACATTGAGGTCAATGGCATGAAGCTCACGGAGCCCCACCAAGTCTATGTGCAAATCTTGCAGGTAAGTGAAGCTGTTTAAGCTGTTTGGAAAATACAGTTTCTTAGTGACACATGAAAAAGGAAAGGCTTATTTAATTTTGTATGTATCTCACATGTTTATGATACACCTGGCATTGTCCTTTGTGTAGAGGTGGCAAGGACAAGAAAGGTGAAGTTCTTACCCTCGAGGACCCTAAAGTCTAGGGGCTGGGTAGCGGATGTCTGGAAACTGGTACCCACCAACAAGGCAAAAATCATGGACTCACAGGTGGCAGTGTGATAAACTATGGAGAAGGGGTCAGCAGTAGGCCAGAGTTTGAACCTTGCTCTTTCATTCATTGGCTGTTGTCTTGGAGCAGGTTAAATAGTGATTTTAGGGGGGGCTTCTGGGACCAGCCTGTGATTCATATGCATTTCAAGTGCACAGACTTTCTTTATCTCCTCTTTTGGTGTCTTCTCTTATCCTTCCAGGTTAAAGTTAAGACTAAAGTAGAAGGTAGAACGTAGGATACTGAATTCCTCAGACTAAATAGCTTACTCCATTTACAGATTTGACTTTAAGCCCAGGGGAATAAAATCCTTACAGTTTACCACAACTGTTTTTCCCCTAATGCAGAAGCTAACAGGCCAAAAGGCAACAGCTAACCACGCGGCAGAACTGCTAGCAAAGCGATTCCGCACTCCAGGGTCCCCTCAGGAAACCACTGTCCTGCTTGTGGATGAGGTGAGGTGCCCACAGGACTGGAGAAGAAACGGGGTATCCAGGAGCAAGTACTGGGTGGGAGAGGAGTCCTGGCTCCCTTCTGCATTCATCTGTGCCCGTTCCCTGGTGGTGAGAGGCATGTGTCCGTTGATAGCCTTGCTGCTTCGGTGGTGTGACCTGGTTATAAGTCTTCATTCTGGAGCCCTGATTGACCCTGCATCTCTCCTTTTCCCTGGAAGCTCGACCTTCTGTGGACTCACAAACAAGATGTAATGTACAATCTCTTCGACTGGCCCACTCACAAGAAGGCCCGGCTTGTGGTTCTGACCATTGCGAACACAATGGACCTGCCAGAGCGAATCATGATGAACCGGGTATCAAGCCGACTGGTAGGTTCTAGGGCAGTTCTCAGGCTCTCCTTACAGATCCATAAACTGAGCCAAAGAGTTCTGCAAAAATGAAAACAGAAAACTAAAATAAATGGGAAAGTTAAGAAATGTGATTTATGAAATGCTTATAATTTCTATGTTGGGATGAAATATGCATGATTTTCTGCAAACATTATATCTTTTTGATGTTCTGCTACCTGCACACTTTTAAATTGTACCAAGCCCTGGAGGTTTAATTTTTTTAAAAATGTTTAGCAGGTGCGGTGGCTCACGCCTGTAATCCCAGCACTTTGGGAGGCCAAGGTGGGAGGATCACTTGAGGCCAGGAGTCCAAGACCAGACTGGGCAATATAGCCAGATCCCATCTCTTAAAAAAAATGAGAAAAAATTAGCCAGGTGTGGTGGTGTGCGCAGATAGTCCCAGCTACTTGGCAGGCTGAGGCAGGAGGATTGCTTGAGCCCAGGAGTCCGAGGTTATAGTGAGCTATGATTATGTCACTGCACTCCAGACTGAGTGACAGAGTGAGACCCTTTCTCTAAATAAAGAAAGAAAAAAAGAAAGCGAAGAAAAGAAATGTTTAAGCACTTACAACCTGCCAGGCAGTGTTAGGTGCTTAGAGTAGAGCAGTGAACCTGGCGGGCTCTGTGTCTGCCCTCACTGGCTTTGCAGTTCAGCGGGAAGCACAACATCAAATCATGAAAAGCCTGATGAGTGAAGCCAGGTGCTGTGGTAATGCCCAGCATAGACCCTAAGGTCCTCCCACCCACTGTAAATGAGAGCACTTCTGCTTCTAGTTCTAAATGATTCTGATAGAATAAAAATTTCTTAAACAAAACAAAAAAATAGTTTGAGAACCACTGCCCTACAGGTTACCACTGGCTATTGTCAGTAATGACAGTAAGTTGAAAGCAATGGTAGTCCTGGGATGAAATGTGTAAATCATTATATGGGGCTTGGGCATTAGGTTTGGGGACTCACGGGTGACTTTCCACCTAGATAACTGGTGGGCAATCAATGATCTTTTTCCTCTGTCATTTTGGCTCCCCAGGGTCTTACCAGGATGTCCTTCCAGCCCTATACTCACAGCCAACTGCAGCAGATCCTGGGGTCCCGTCTCAAACATTTAAAGGCCTTTGAGGATGATGCCATCCAGTTGGTAGCCAGGAAGGTAAGTGACCTTCGGGGAACTCGTAGCAGCACCCACAAACTAGACAGCAAATCTTTGCTGAATATCTGCTAGGTGTGAGGCCCTATGCTGGGTGCTCTGGGGAGGAAGAGAAACTTAGAAAGTCCTGTAAAAATAAATACCAAAAAAGAATAAATAAAAATAAATAAATAAATGGAAATAAATTTTAAAGGAAGAAAAACAAAATCCAGAAAAATTCCTTAACCTTTGTATGATTGATTAGAAGGCCATGAGTATTGTGGGCTTCTATACAAACTAATATTAATTGATTCAGAGAGCAAGCAGTTTTGTGTAATGAAAGAGCAATATAGTCAAGTAGACAAACCTGGTTTGAATTCTGGCTCTAACACTTAGGCATGTGGAATGTTACAGGAAATTTACCTCAAAACTTTTTCTCTGACAAATGAGAGTGATAATAATTACCTCATTGTGAGAATTCAGTGATTGTGTCTGTGACATGCCTAGCAAGGCACACACTCCAGGGTAGGTCTGAGGTGTTGGATGCCTACCTACACCTTCCATGTTTACTAGGAGAATGCCAGCTGAGGTTCCACCACAGGCTAGGCTCCAAGGCTGCTGAGGAACAAAGTGGGTTGTCTGCCTCAAGCTGAAAGAAAGAATGAAACCACACATCCACAAGTATTTCGTCACTTAAAAAAAATTATAAACTTATTTCTAGTTTCCTCTTGCCCTTAACAGTCTGAACCCTGAATGGCTATAGCAGCAGCACATGTCTGTGCCTCCTGCTTGGAGCTGGGTACTGTATTAGGTGCTGGGGTCAGAGGTGAGCCAGGTATGGTGCTTGTCTCTAAGCTTTCCTTTCTAGGAGAGAGATCCTCAAAGTTACCATCTAACCCTTCTTGGGTAGAGTTTTTTGCTTTTGGTGTCATGCATTGTCTAAAGTTTTTTTTCCTCTGAGTGGTCCTTTTTTTTTTTTTTTTTTAAATGTCATCCTGTTTATTTAAGATTGCCATCTCCCTTTGTCCTCCAAGATGCTTTTGTCAGTTGGTTTTGGTCTCTACTTGCCTTGTTAGAGACTTTTCTCAGATGTCTGGGTGGTCCACTCAGGTGTAAGGGTGGAGATTAAAAAGCTGACTGGGGGCTCTGGGCACATAAGTGGGGCTTGTTCACTGCGAGCTTTGCTGTAGGATAATCTGATTGGGTCAGTTTCAGTATCTTTCTTCTTTCCCATTGGGATAGTCAGGTTCATACTCTGGAATCCAGAGTAGGCTTCCCATGTCCTGCCTGGAGGGTAGCGTTCTGGGAGTGAGTGGGGTGAGCTGGTGCCAGGGAGGGTGGAAGTCTTCAATTTTGGCAGCATATAGTAATCATCTACTTTTCGGTAAAGGACACCTCTTCCCCTGTGCTAATACCTACTGTCCCTAGGTCTAGACACTTCTGGTTTATCTTAGTTTGAGAATAAATCTCTGGTCTTCTGCCTCAGTAGGACAGGGATAATCTCTAGGGCAAAGAGTTTTATACAAAATAGCAAGGCCCAAAATTTTCTCAGAGTCCCTCCTTCAGTGGCCCTGTTGTTCACCCAACAGCATGAAATAGGGGAATGATTTAGGACAAGGGTCAGCAAACTTTTTCTGTGAAGGGCCAGGTAGTACTTTGCCTTTGCATCTCAAAAGCAGCTATAGACAATATGTAAATGAATGAGCATAGCTGTGTTCCGATAAAACTTTATTTATAAAAATGGTTGATAGGCCATAGTTTGTTGATTCTTCATCTAGGGTATCTTAGAGTTAGTTTCTTAAGTTTCTTAACTTTCCTTAACTTTTGACCTTAACTTAGTCTTCCTTATGTTAGCCAAACATCCCCCTTTACCTCCATTTCTAGTGCCACTAACTCCTGAGTATTTTGAAATTTTTTAATGTAACTTAGATTTGTCCTTGGATTCCTCACTACTGGCTTAGGACTTGGCTTTCTCCAGTCTGCTGTGTCAACCACTGTTCTTCTGCCTCTTTCTCATTTGCAGAATTACATTGTTTACCCCTCTCCTGTTGCTTCTCTTCCTTTTAGGGTTCTTGGTTTTCTTAATGAAGATTCAGAAGGCATCAAATTAAAATGCCATTTCTACTCAAATCTCTTGCCCATAATTTCAAACTCCTCTTTTATTTATTTATTTATTTATTACATATCAAGAAACATACCTGTTTTTATTCTGTATCTTATAAATACAATATCTGAAGTCTCTGGGAGTCTAATTCTGATATCTGTTGATTTTGTTGGTCCCTGTGCATATGTGGCTTTGTTTCCTTGTTTTGGTATCTTGATTTTTATTTTATTTTTCTTGTGTACATGGGAACCAACATGTTCCTTTACTTGAGAATTGAGGCATGGGTTGGAGTTCATTCAGAATTTGTTTTTGCTCCTGTCAGTTACTGTTAACCATTTTTTAAAACAAAATTCTCCACTTGAGGATTTTAGGAGAGACAACATAAATTTGGGCTACAAATCCATGTGAGGGTTTGTGGTTGCAAAAACTCAGGGAGTTTCTTTTACCCCATACCACCTAGCACCAGGGTCAAAACAGGTAATTTTTCCTGCCATCCCTTCCATGGGACGGGTTTCATTCACCCTCATACTGAGGCTGTAGTGGAGGTCGAGTTCCAAGTTCATGCTGAGTCTCCTATTAGATTCCGTGTTGGGTGGGCCCTGGCTTTTGCTTTCATCTCCCTTGCCCCAGCAGCAGTCAGAAAGGATGCTTAGGTCCCCAGGGTTCCCCTTTCACTTTGTCCTAGGGCCCCTGCAGCAGCTCTCCAGTCCATGCTATTCACCACTAGGGGGTGCTGCTCCACCAGGCTGTGGGGGCGGTGCTAGGAGGAAAGGAGAAAGGATGCGGCAGGGTGTATGTGGCATCCTTACCAATTCAATGTGGGAGATTAGAGTAAGGGACGAGTATAAGCTGTGTGTATATTTTTGTCTTGGGTTAATTGAACAGTGATTTTTTGTTTTGAATGTCTTAAATTTGAATTCAGGAAACAAATAATACACAAAACATTTAAAATCGCCTATAATCTCACTTCCCAAAGATGACTACTTTTAATGTCTTGGTGTGTGTGTGTGTGTGTTTATATATATATATACGCCTATACAATGAATTTTGGAAGGAAATAATCATTTGGGGGATGTTGCCAGGCAGACTATGATGGTAGTCAGGTGGGTGGTAGAGATTGCTGGCAAGTACTGGGAATACAGAAACTGAGATCCTTGCAGGCTGCAGTGGGTCAAAGAATTCCCTTTGTGAGACTTAAAATGCAAGTGGCCTTCTAAGTCAGCTTGGAAGAGAGTAGAGGATTCCCTGAGAAGGGGCCCAGGAGCCCGTCAGCCCGTGTGCACATGGAAAAGAAGGAGCACCAGAAGAGCCATTGGCCTTGTGGGTTGGTCCGATTCATCTAACAAGACAATGGCTTGGACTTGGGGATTAGAGTCCCATGCATGATATAATCATTCCCATGCTTCCTCAAGGCTCCCTGCCAGGGTTAAGTACTTAACTTTAGTCTTAAGTCCATTGCCAACACCACCTTTCCTTTTTAGCTGAACACAGAATCTATTGGTTCTTTTGGGTTAAGATGGCCTCAGGAATAAGATATTCCCTGTTGTAGGTAGCAGCCCTCTCTGGAGATGCACGACGCTGCCTGGACATTTGTAGGCGTGCCACAGAGATCTGTGAGCTCTCCCCACAGAAGCCTGACTCCCCTGGCCTGGTCACTGTAGCCCACTTAATGGAAGCTGTGGATGAGATGTTTTCCTCATCATACATCACTGCTATCAAGTAAGCTGCTCCACAGCTGAGGAAGACCATGGAAACATGTTTCCCTTCCTAAGCGTTTACTCATTCAACCTGCATTTACTAACGACACAGTTCTTTATCTCAGGGGCATAGTCTAGTCAAGCATACAGAAATAAATCTGGGATAACACTTGCCATATATTGAGCTATGCTACAGGTGCAGGTGTTTAGGGAGCAAATGTGCTATGCAAACAAGAAGAAGGAAATAGTTCTCTCACACTGAGTGGTGTGCTCAGGTCATGAAATGAGGGTGTGGGTATTTTTGAGATACCAGTGTATTTCCGGATGTAGTTACCATATTCCTGCACTTCCAAAGTGACATTTTCTGCACTAGTTTGAGACATTAGGGCTGAGGGGGGAACCTTGCCATATAACATAGGAGAAAGTATTTCCCAGTTTTTTCTCTTTCTTCTCTGAAGACACAGAAAAGCTTTTCTTTGGCTTTGCCTCTGGGCTGGTGGTACATCCAATTATAAGAACTCACACTTCTTCATTTCCTTTAAGAAACTCCTCTGTTCTGGAACAGGGCTTCCTAAGAGCCATCCTTGCAGAGTTCCGTCGATCAGGACTGGAGGAAGCAACGTTTCAACAGGTGATCTCCTTTTTTCAAATCCTAGGTTTTGGTCTGGGGCTTTTAAAATATGTGGAAATTTCAATCAGTATATAATAGTTTGTCTCTATCTTGTGCCACCCTGACTATGTGAAAGAATGTCAGACCAGCACCTATTTTTATGTGATATTTTATTGACTTGCATGAGAAGAGAACTTTGGCAACTGGTTTTTGCATGTTAGTTTGAGGGCCTACTATGTGTTGGACACTGTTCAAGGAGTAAGATGAACAAGACAAAGTTACTGCCCTAATACAGCTTATGTTGTAGTATGGGCAAGGCCATGTTTGAAGACAGATAACAGCTGAGTCTGAACACTGAACATAGTTTCAAGTAGATCAAGTAAGAGGAATCAGTAGGGCTCATGCCTTAGTAGTTTACTTAAGACTAGTTTCCCTGGGTAATTGGTTGCTTTAGAAGAGGAATTGTTAAAGGTGTATGACTGTGTTTGTGTATGTTTTAGACGTCTTTATTTACCTAAAATAGGTCAGGGAAACATTTTCCTTTCAGCTACTTCTTTAATGGGCTGGTTATAAATTCTTTTATAAACATTTAGTTTACTGGTCATGTTTTGGCCATTATTGTCCTCCTAGAGCCCGAGACAGCTCTTCTGCAGAAAGCAACTTTCACTGTAGTTTGTAAACATTTCCTGAACATCTACAGTGTGCCATTCACTGTGATGGGTGCCATGAACCCTGAGTTGAATTAGTTAATATCCCTGCTCCTGACAAGCTCCCAGTCTTGCTGGGGGGTGGGGGATAGACTCATAAATATTTAGAATGGAGAGTGACCAGAAGTGCTATAGGCTTGCCTGGCCCAGCTTTAGGGTAGGAATCTGTGTTTCCAGCTAGCCTCCTGCTTTTCTTTATTTCTTTATAAAGGGCCATTATACTTTTCCAAGGGTCATGCCTTGGCATCTGTTTACTCTATCTGATAAGGAAAATGTCCTTTAGCAAAATTTGACTTGGATTTTGACATTCTCAACTGTGGAACTCTCAGCCCCTGGAGACCAGGACTATTTGTATAACAGTGACATCACTGGGGCACCCATTGATGACTTCTGGAGTATTTGGTATCTGGGATACCATGTGTCTGATTTTCTTAAAAGAAGAAATAAATGATCAGATACAGCCCCAGGACTGCCTTTCCTCTTAACCTTTGCTTTGCTTTTTGTGTCTAGATATACACTCAGCATGTGGCACTGTGCAGAATGGAGGGGCTGCCATACCCCACCATATCAGAGAGCATGGCTGTGTGTTCTCATCTGGGCTCCTGCCGCCTGCTGCTCATGGAGCCCAGCAGGAACGACCTGCTCCTTCGTGTGCGGCTCAACGTCAGCCAGGATGATGTGCTGTATGCGCTGAAAGGAGAGTGAAGAGGCTTCAAGAGGAAGGACTGTGATCTGCTGTTTTTGAAAGAGCATGATTTCCTTTTTCTAAACACATGGAATTGTTGTAGCAAAGTATATTGAATGGAAATGACTGTAATGTATTTTGGAATTTCCCATTAAATAATTTGCATAAGTATACATATTTGCATGTGTATAGTTCTGGGAGAAAATGTAAGAAATTGGTTATATTGGTTGCCTCGGGGAAAGGACTGGATGGCTAGGGTCAGAGTTTAGAGTAGGACTTTTCACTGTATATCATTGTGTATCTTTTAAGTTTTGAACAACATGAAACAAAATTTAGCTTACAAAAAAAACTTCTGGAAGTAATATCAGTGATACTATTTATCTCTAGAAATAATATCAGTGATATATTATCTCTAGCAACAAATAGCTAGAAAATGTAATCTTTTAAAAGGTACCATTTATCATAAAAACAAATCTTTAAATACAACAGATTTATATGGCACAGAAAATATAAGGTACCTAGGAATAAATCTACTAAAGGAATGCAGTTAATCTCTAGATACAAATAAATTCCAATCAGAGTCTTGGCAGGGTTTCTTGTTTGACTTTGCAAGTTAATTCTAATAATTATATGGAAACCAACAACAGGACAAACTGACATCTAACACCTCATATGAGGTACTGAGAAAAACAGCCTCCCTCATGTAATAGTCCTGTCATTGTTTGTCCTAAATCTATTGATGAGAAAATTATCAGACAGATCCAAATTGAAGGAGAAATATTCTGCAAAACAACTGTTCCACTCACTGAAAACATTAATATCACAGAGGAAAAAAGCCCCCACAAAACATGGAAGAACTATTCTAGATTAAAGGAGAATTTAGAGACATGAGAGCTAAATGCACCAGTGTGAAACTTGATTGTGTCCTGGACTTAGGAAATATGAATAATTATTAATATTATGAACTATATTCATATTAGGTAATAGTATTATGTGTTAAATTTTGTGAGGGTGATAAATTTGTGATTATGTAGGAAAATGCAGTTCTTAGGAGATTCATGATGAAATATTTGAGTGAAGTATCAATGTCTGCAACTAATTCTCAAACAGTTAAGCAAAAATGTGTGTATATGCTCATGTATATATTTATAACTGCATATTATAGACTGAGAATCAGTATCAATATTTTAAAGACTTCCACAATTAATTAAAAAAAGGAAAAATGGGTAAATAAGTCATCTACAGGAGAAACACGAATGACCAACAAAATGGAAACAGCAAAACAGGTATGCAAATCCAAACCATTTCACATCTATTAGAAAACCTTTCTGTGATGATACGGAACTGGAACCCAAATGCCCCACTGATGGAAGTGGAATAACTACTTTTGCAGATAATTTGGTGATACTTGGTCTGGAAAATGCAAGAAATTCTATGAGCCAGCAATTCCATTCCTAGTTATATACCCTAAAGAAATTTACATATGTATACCAGGAGTCATGTACAAGAATGTTCATAGCACTTTTTATAATGGTAAGCCATTGGAAAAGTGACTTATTTTCATACTGTGGAATCCCATACAAAAATGAAAATCAACTAATTAGATGAAGTATACATATCAATGTGGATGAAGCTTACAAACAGTTGAGCAGAAAAAGAAGTTGAGGAATTACTCAATATGATATTAATACCAATGATAAAATATTTCAAAGTGTGCAAAAAAATACTATGTGTTGCTTAAGGATATGTACATCTATGCTGGAAATAGAAATGTTCAGGAATAACAAACACCAAATGCAGGATAGTGGTTCCCTCTTTGGGAAAGGGAAGTTGCAATAGGGGAGATGTACAGCTGGCTTCAAATGTAGTGTTTTTTCTTAAACTTGTAATGGGTGCCCATGTAGTTATGTTAATTCACACACAACAAGGAACTACTGAGTGCCTACTATGTACCATGTACCACTCCAGACACTGGAGATACCTTGGAGAAGAAACAAAAATTTCTGCCTTTGTAAACGTGAAATATTGTATATCTTTGTGTATATCTTAAATATTTCCTATAAAAATTTTAAAAGGAATGAGAAATATGGAAGTAAAACCTTAATTTAAAAATGGTAAAGTCAGTCCCTTCTCTGGGAAATCACTCCAAAGGCAACAAGCAGATGGAAAAGCTCTTTGTCCAAAGAAACGGGAAAATCTTTGAAACTGCTTACTAAAAAATAATAATAAAACAGTTTAGGACTGCGGTCCCCAACCCCCGCGCCGCAGCTTGGTACTGGTTGGTGGCCTGCTAGGGTGCGCATCACCGCCTGAGCTTCAGCTTCCCCACCTCCACCCGCCTGTCTGTGGAAAAACTGAATTTCATGGAACTTAAGAATCGGCACCGGCTGCACAGCAGGAGGTGAGTGGCAGGTGAGCTAGCAAAGCTTCCTCTATTTATAACTGCTCCCCATCGCTTGCATCACCGCCTGAGCTCCGCCTGCCCCCGCACCCCCAGTCCGTGGAAAAGGTGTCTTCCGTGAAACCGGTCCCTGGCGCCAAAAAGGTTGGGGACCGCTGGTTTAGGAGATAGGCAGGAGTAAGTGAGGTGGCAATGTTTTAGACGGAAGAGACTAGAGGATTTCTACTGATGCTAAAGAGGTTGGTTTTGTATTTCCCTGGGCAAATAGTTTTCTCTGAGCCTGCGTTTTGTCTAGGAATGATGACCATCTTGCAAGATTGAGAACTGAGTCAGATCCATTATGAACAGTTACTTGTACAAGCTT
This sequence comes from Daubentonia madagascariensis, assembly GCA_023783475.1. Lineage (NCBI taxonomy): Eukaryota > Metazoa > Chordata > Mammalia > Primates > Daubentoniidae > Daubentonia > Daubentonia madagascariensis. The sequence goes on from JAKFHU010001129.1 coordinate 6,592,918, forward strand.
GGGAGAAAACATCCCCCCCTCAATTTGATTGCACTGCGGGGTAAAGGAGTAAGAACTTAGAATTAAATTCTCTTAAGTGTTCAAGATGTGCAGTGCTCTCTGCTTGTCTTATCTGAAGTTTTCAACTGACTGCAAGGGAGTACCCTTCACGTGCTGAATTATTAAGAAAAATAGGGTGAGCCCCGCTGCCATCTCCCAGAGACTTAAAGGACATCGACTAAGAAGGTGGCCGGCGGGCAAGCCCCGCCCCTGGCATGCTTCTGGCCCCTTCCTAGGCCCCGCCCTGTCGCTCGAGCGACCGACCAGCGCGCGCTCAGTGCCTTGGACTGAATGAGGACGGAAGCTTGGCGAAGTCGTAAATGGACAGGGGCTGGGGCGCACCTACTGCGTTTGCGCGAGCAGCTGGGCGCCCCGGCGGAACCGCCCAACGCTCTCGCCTCGTCCTACCTGCCCGAAGGCGCCTGCGCACTGCAAACCCCACCCTTGGAGTCACCTGCCGGAGCGCCCCGCCCTCTTCGCCCCGCACATGCGCTTTGCAAGCCGCCCAACAGGGGGGTCACGTGTTGGGCGCGAGCCGCCTCCCGCGCCGGTGCTTCCTGTGGCTGTCGCTGTAGCTGCCGCTGCTGCCCGGGGGCTGCGGGAGCCCGGGGAGGTGCCGGGCGGGAGAAGGCCGGGATTTGGTTCGGATCCGCCGCGAGGTATGCCGCGTACCCGCACCCCGGCATGGGGAGATCTGGGGACAGCGGGGGAGACGGAGGCGGCTTGGGCGGGGCAGGGCAGGGCGGCGCGCCCCGCTGCGGGAGTAGGGGCTCCGGCGTCGCCTCCCCCTGCGGACCGTGCTGCCCACCTCTGTTCTGAGCCAGGCCTGGCTCCGACATCGGAGCCGCAGGCTTGGAGTGTCTGACCGACCTCGTCTTTCCCCTGAGACCGGTCACTCCAGTGGCCCCGGCTCAGTTGACTGCCTCGCCCGTTCACCCAGGTCACCGAAATCTGACACCCGTGTGCTCACATCCAGTTAACCTCGGAGCCCTGTTGATTTTACTTCCTATGTCTGGAATCCGTCCACTTCTCTCCATCCCCACCGCCACCCCAGGCTCCATCAGCTCTCCTGCAAGATGCTCCACGTCGACACGGCTTCCTGCCTTCTCCCTCCTACTTCCTGTGCACCTTCCCTTCTGCAGCTCGAGTGATGTTTCCGAAACGCCGACCAGATCCCATCAATTCTTTCCCCGTTCCCCTCAGAATAATGCCCAAACTCCTTAGGCTTAAAGGTTTCTGTATTTCACCGCTTGCTCACATTTCCATCTTGGTTTGTACCATTTCTGGTCTCACAGTTTATGCCCGGGTAAAACCAGGCCTTTAGTTTCCTGGTGCAGGCCAAGCTGTTTCTCACCTCAGAACCATTAGCAGGTTGTTCCCTCTGCTGGGAATCCTATTCCCCTTGCTTCCTCCCAACTTCTTCACGACTCAGCCCACACATCACCTCCTCTAAGGAGCCTTTTCTGTCTGTGCTGGAGAAGGGGCCACCTCTGGGCACACACAGCCCTTGGAGCAACCCTGTGTAGTGATTGTCTGTTCATGAGTCTGCACCATGTAAATGGTCCTTGAGGGCTGAGACCATGTTAGATTCATTTCTGCACTCCCAGTGCCCAGCACAGGGTCTGACACATAGTAGGTCCTAAGGATGGTTGTGAGATCTTTGAGAGAATCGGAATGCTGAGTCAGGTTTCTCTAGAGCACAGCTATCCTATGGAATTTTTTGTGATTATGAAAATGCTCTGTATCTGTGTTGTCCAATGGTAGCCACTAGCCACAGATGGCTCCTGAGCACTTGGAATGTGTCTAGTGTGACTGAGGAACTGGATTTTAAATTTTATTTAATTTTAATTCATTTAAATTTAAACTTAAATAGCCACATGTGGTTTCCATGATGGACAGTGCTGCTTTAGTCTTTCTGAATTCTATCCAGCCTTGTACATACTCTGAACCTGTAGTTACTTCCCCCAACCTGCTTTCCAAATTTGAGTCAGTTCAGTAACTCTTTTGTGTGTCCACACTCCCCCCCCCCCCCGCTTTTTTTTTTGAGACAGGGTCTTGCTCTGTTGCCTGAGGCTAGAGTGAAGTGGCATCATTGTAGCTCACTACAACCTCAAGCTCCTGGGCTCAAGTGGCCCTCCTGCCTCAGCCTCCCAGCAACTGGGACTACAGGCACGTGCCACCAGCCACCAGACCTAGCTAATTTTTCTGGGTTTTTTTGTTTGTTTGTTTTTGAAGAGATGGGGTCTCGCTCTTGCTCAGGCTGATCTCGAACTCCTGGCCTCAAGTGATCCTCCTGCCTCGGCCTCCCAAAGTGCTAGGATCACAGGCATGAACCACTGCACCTGGCCTTTACACTCCCTATTAAAACCATTAACAGGCCATCTCTGTTCCTTCCCCATGTTGCTTGCTTTAGTGCTGTAATTCCAACATTAGTAATTCATCCACTGATGATAAGCATTGCCTTCTCTGGAAGTATACTAATCACACCTTACCATAGGGAGCGCTGCTGGGGGCGGGGCTTATAGGCTACTCCAGTCTGAGTCTCTTCAATCCCCTACCAGATAGGTATCTAGGCTGCGAAGATGCCAGGGCCAAGACCAAGACCTCGGAAAGGCCCTCAGACCAGTGGCCAGGGTGTAGCAGCTGCCAAGCAGGTACGAACACAGCCTCCTATGCCCTTGGGCCAGTTTGGGGGTGGGGGTCTCTAGATAGCTTGGGCAAACTGGGTCACCTATGTGGTTTTCCTATTAGTTCACAGACTTTGGGCAGTGCCTCCTGGAGGTGGCAGATCCCTTGGAGGCCCTCTGACTAGTCCCTGCTACACACGGGTGGGGAGAGGATTCAGGAACCACCAAAGTTTAGGGTGTTCTGGTGGGACGTCTACGCTCTCACAGATTCCTCATATAGGGTCACAACTTTGCTTGCCAGCAAAGGATGCCAGGACTTGAAGGCTGCAGTCAGTGGGAGGGCTTTGCTGCTTAGGGACAGAGGGCTGTAGCCCAAGTGAAAGACAGGGTCTGTCCTCCAGTTTTCTCCCTTTATTTATTCTGAGCCCAAGTCTTGAGACTTCTTTGTCCATTTTTATTGTCTTTTTTTCTTTCTTTTTTTTTAACCCCCCCCCCCCATTTTTATTGTCTTAGGCAGGCAAGGAAGGTGGTGGGGAAAAGGGTATAGACTCAAGTCAGAGACCTCATTTTAAATTATAGCTCTGTCACAAGACTCAGTTTCATCTGAACATTGGGATAAAAACAGGACCTGTCTCCACTTAGTCAAATTCATGAAAACAGAAAGTAGAATGGTGCTTACCAGAGGCTGGAGGGAGGGAAGAATGGGGAGTTAATGTTTAATGGGTAGAGAGTTTCAGTTTTGCAACATGAAAAGAGTTCTGTGGATGGATGGTGGTGACGGTAGCACGACAGTGTGAATGTACTTAATATCATTGAACTCTACACTTAAAAATGGTTATGATGGTAAATTTCATGTTACATGTGTTTTTCCACAATTAAAAAAAATAGGATCTAGCCAGGCATGGGGGCACACGCCTGTAGTCCCAGCTACTCGGGAGGCTGAGGCGGGAGGGTTGCTTGAGCCCAGGAGTTTGAGGTCGCAGTGAGCTATGATGATGCCACTGCACTTTAGCCTGAGTGACAGAACAAGACCCTGTCTCAAAAATAATAATAATGAAATAATAATAAATAGGACCTACCCCTCAGGATTGTGAGAATTAACTAAGATAAAATCGTAGAATGCTGAACACAGTGCCTAGCAGCTATTACTGTTATTGTTAGTAATAATAATGGCAGTATAATCTTACTGGGTTCTGCGTAGAGTCTCTGGGGAGATAAATGTCCCAAGGGTAATGTTGCAGGCCTCAGTTTCCCTTTCTGCACACTGGGCTTCACAGACTGCCTAGGACAGTTGGGAACCCCAAGTCTGGCTCTGGGGCTGGGCTCTGCCCTCCCTCTTTGTGCGGTTCCCAAGAATCCTGCTCTGCTCTCAGCTCGGGCTCTTTGTGGAGTTAAGCCCTGAAGCCATGCTGCTGGGGGCTGATGACACTGAGGATGATGAGGATCTGGAGGCTGAGCTGCTGGCCCTCACCGGGGAAGCAAGAACCACAGGCAGGAAACAAGCACCGAAGGGGCAGGGTAAGTTTGTGACACTGGGCTGGGCGCAGTGATGGGACCACTTGGGTGCAGGCTGGTAGTAGGGGTGTCCTCGACTTGCAGCTGGGAGAAGCCAGCCAGACCCTCTGTCCTTCTGGTGTCCCTGTGCCTTCTGCAGCACTCCCACCAAAGACTATCTCACCCTGCTTACACCCTGTGTGATGGGCACTCCCTCCCTCCCCATTCTGGACAGATCTGATTCTCAGGCTGACTGAGGTCCCTGCACTTAGCTCTAGCCAGGGTACTGGTATAGTGCACGGACTAAGTTGGGTGCATAGTAAGTGCACAGAAATTGTGTCCAATGACTGAGTGGAATCTCCCTCCACAGCCTGGATGAGGACAGAGACCCGGGAGGATCAGGGAGTCTAAATCTTACTCTCTTCTCACCAGGAGAACCAACCCTCAGAGAGAACCAACCCCCATCCCATGTGTCCCTGAGCTGAGGACAATGGGAGGACCTGGGAAGGGGCTCACTGGTCTGGCCCAGCTTTGGGGTTAGACACACCTGGGTTTGAATCCTGGCTCTGCCATTTGTAGGATTGCAGTGTTAGGAAAATTAATGTTGGAGTTTCTCAGTTTACTCAATATATAAAAAGGGGATAATAATACCCATCTTGCAGAATTGTTGTGAAGCTCAACTGGACTTTAAAAATCTTTACAGGTGTGAAAGGTATAGTTGGAGGGAATGGGTGGATATGTCTATGAATAACCACTGTAAGCAAAAGTACAGAGAAAGGAGCAGCTTGTTGCTTGGTGGAGGGCCCAGGGAGGTTTCCCTGCTAAGGGGCTTTTGAGCTGGTCATAAAGGAAGAGCAGTTTTCCAGGTTGGACTTGGCTGTGGGAGGGAAGGGGGATTTCTGCCCGTGTGTATTTGCCAATACAATGGTTTGAAGACCTTCCTTTGCCCATCCTTGACCTTATCTGAATTGCCCTGACCCACTGTGACCCTCTTCCTCCAGCCCCCCTGCCCATGGCCCACATTGAGAAGTTGGCGGCAGACTGTATGCGGGATGTGGAGGAGGAGGAGGAGGAAGAGGAAGGGCTGGAGGAAGATGCAGACCTGCTGGTGCGTCTGCCAGGCTGGTGTCCAAGGGCTCTGTGGTCAAACTGAGGCCTGGCGGAAGGGAGGGCTGTGGAGAGGAGTGTGTTCTCTGACTCTTCGAGTGCGTGCCTTGCCCTCCCCGGGCCTGTCTTCCTGGCTATATGGTGTGAGACTTGTCTCCTTTGACCTCTGGTCTGAGCTCTGCAGTTGGGGATTCTCAGATTTGGAGTCTCTGTTGTTTTCAAGGGTATCCTCAGTCAGATTTAAAGAAATATTTTGGTGAAGGGGACTCCTAGGCATAGTGACTGACATTGGGAAATATTGCTGGGGGAGGGTCCTATCATGAATGTGGTCATGAGGCCCCCAAGCTCCTAGGACTTGTTTTATCTCCCCAGACTGAGCTGCAGGAGGTCCTGGGTGTGGATGAGGAGGCTGGGCCCCCGGATGGTGATGAGGCACCTGGCCCAGGTGTTTCTGAGGAGGAGAAGGAACAGGAAAACATTGAACCTCCAGTGGAGACAGCCCTCCTGACAGCTTCAGCCTCAGCGGCTCAGGTGGGTTCTGGACGAGGGGCCCCATGTGGCCTTGTATAGCATGCGCTCATGTGGCTCACACTGCACAGCTTCAGGGACCCTTTCCGGGACCCCCCTCCAGCAGTTGCCCTAAGCAGAAACTGAGCCCAGGACACTCTTCCATGGCTGGCTAGCCTCAAAGGCCTCTCTGTTCTCCCAGACCACCCCCAGAAGCCATTTCCTGGCCTCCACTGATTGTTTGGGCCTCTGTATTTGCCTCTGACGTGGCCTCTGGCCTCTCCAGTGAGTCTTTGCTTCCCACCTTGAGGCTTTTAGGCTCTTCTTTCTCCTGGAGTCCCAGAGCTCTATCTTCTGGGCCAGCTTCCTCTCGGGGAGAGAATGGCAAAGGCCTAGCTGGCCCTGGAGTGGCCAGGCCCTGAGCTGAATTATTCTGTTCACAGGCTGGAGGGCCTCGGCTGCAGGTTTTGCTGGAGGAACGGATTCACAACTACCGGGAGGCTGCGGCCAGCGCCAAGGAGGCAGGTGAAGCAGCCAAAGCCAGGCGCTGTGAGCGTGGCCTGAAGGTGAGTTGGGCCAGGCCGGACAGCAGGGCTGGGGGAGTGAGGCTCTGGGGGAGGTGGCAGGGGGGGTTGTGTCAGTGGAGGGGAGGCCTCCCCACCAGCCCTGTGGAGGTGATGCCTGGCCTGTCTTCGAGTAGGGTCCAGGCCGGGATGGTTGGCTGGGTTTCTGGACTAGTTCTCTCCCTCAGACTCTGGAGTCCCAGCTAGCGGCTGTGAGGAAAGGCAGGAAGATCAATGAGGACGAGATCCCACCTCCAGTGGCCTTAGGCAAGAGGCCCCTGGCCCCTCAGGAAACAGCCAACAGGCACCCTGAGGCAGACCCCCCAGCGCCCCCTGCCATGGAGCCAGGTATCTGAAGACAGCCAAATCCTGGCCTAGTCCCCAGGGTCGTAGCCCACAGCCTGCCTCCCTGACCTGCCACTGTCCATTGCTATCAGTCATACCTCCCCCAAGAGGTCCTTAGGCCGATGAGACCTGTAGGGTACTGGAAATCCAGAGCAAGCACCTCTTTCTTTGACCCTCACACCCCCCCTGGGGGCTTTCTGTTTCCCTATAGACAACCCCTCCCAACCTGAGACAAGCCTCCCAGGCAGCCCCGGCATTTCTACCCCACCTGATTCAGAGCCAGACCCACGGGCCCTGTTGTCATCCCGACAGAGAGAGTACAAAGTGGCTGCCCTCAGGGCCAAGCAGGCTGGAGATCTAGACCGTGCTCGAGAGCTCATGAGGATCGGGAAGGTATGACATCTGGCTCAGATGCCCTGTGTCCCACCCCTTGTTTTACAGATGGGGGAAACTGAGGCTCGGAGAGGGAGCTAGACAGGGTTGGGGGCGGGGCTTGAGTGAGACTGGCCTGAGGGGGAGTTGTTTCAGTTCAGGCTCTTCGGGTTCCCTGGCTTATGTCCACACCTGCTTTTATTTTGCAGAGATTTGGTGCTGTCCTGGAGGCCCTGGAGAAGGGGCAGCCCGTGGACCTGAGTGCCATGCCCCCATCACCTGAAGGTCAGTGTGGGAATTGTGGGGAGATCTGCTTAGGCTGGGGTTGGGAATGGGGAGGAGTATCAGGGCTTGCCAGGTACCCCCACCTACACCTCTGCTCTGGGTCCCCCAGGTCTGAAGCCCCCCCGACAGGCTTCTCAGGCCCCCACAGCACCCTTAGTTGTTCCCCCAGCAGTGGAGCAAGTGCAGCCAGTGATGGCCTCTGACATCCCAGCAACCCCAGGTAGGACAGGGTGGTGGAGACTGGAGTGGGGACCTGGCAGCAGCAGGCAGAGCTGATGTCCTCTCCTTCCCCCCTTCAAGTGGCCCCTACAGAGCCACAGACGGTGCTGGACGCCCTGCAGCAGAGGCTCAACAAGTACCGAGAGGCAGGCATCCAGGCCCGGGGCAGTGGGGATGAGCGCAAGGCTCGGATGCATGAACGCATTGCCAAGGTGGGCCTGTGGCTGGGCAACGCCTGCCCTGCGTTGGCCTCTTTCTCTGGCTGGCTGCTGTCTGTCTCTGCTCCTCCAGCTAGCCCTGGGCTTTTCTGAGTAGTCTTCTTCTGCCTGTCTGTCTGTCTCTCTGGAGCTCCTGCTGCCTCAGGGCTCTTTTTTTCCTCCCTGGGCTGCTGTCTTTCCATCAGTCTCCCTCTCCTTGCCTCCCTCTGTGCTGTGGTGGGCAGGGAGCCTGTGGACTGCTGCCCACCATGGGTCCCTCCCCTACTTCCCTTGCAGCAATATCAAGATGCTATTCGAGCACACCGAGCAGGACGGAAAGTTGACTTTGCTGAGTTGCCTGTTCCTCCAGGTGAGTAGGGCTTGGGCTAGGGGCTGTATGAGGAGGTCTCTGGGCAAGAAGGGAGGGAGAGGTAGGTGACTTCTCATGCATCTGCCTCCACCCTGTGGGGCCACCCACCCCAGGCATGCCCAAGCAGAGCCAGACAAGGCCCCCAGCAGCCTTGGGCTTCCCTGAAGCTACTCCATCCCTCCCAGCTCTGTCTCTCTCCCACAGGATTTCCCCCCATCCCTGGCCTGGAGCCCACTGTGAGCACTGAGGATACAGTGGCAGCAACTTTGGCAGCTGCCCAGAAACTGGCCTCCTCAGAGGATACAGCCCCAGCAGATGAAGACGAGGACAAGGTCTGCTGAGGGTGTGAGACTGCAGGGGTTGGTGGGGAGAAACAGCAGATGAGGGGTAAACTCAGACCCTGTTATTGTCCATACTCATAAGCCCAATGAGGTAGGTGTTCTTTTCTCCATTTTCTGGAGAAAAAACTTTGCCAAGGGTACCAGCTAGGAGCTAGCAGAGCTAGGATTCAAACCAAGGTCTTTCTGACTTAAGAGCCCAGGTTCAATCCCCATTACCCTGATGTCTCCTTCCTGTTGGGGAGGTTAGATCAGAGAGCTTTTGAGGCTTCTAGCTGTGAGATCTTTTAGGGCTCAGGAAGGGAAGCCACTCATCTCGGGTCACACAGCAAGTTAGTGCAGTGTTAGGAAGATGGCCCAAGTCTGGGAGCTGCCATGGCCACGGTGGGGAACAAATCCCCTCATGACAGCCTCCTGGGCACCTGCAGGGTGAGGCCTCGGTGCAGGCCCCAGTGGCCAAGAAGCCAGCATGGCCTCTGGTCCCTTTGTGCCAGCCCCTGCCTGAACCCAAGGCCTCAAGTTCTAAGGAATCACTGAGTCCATCTGGTGAGTTGGGGACAAGCAGGGTGGAGGGGAGGGTCTAATGAGGGGCAGGCATGGCCCTAACTAGCAGCCTTCTCCCTTCAGTGCGGGAGCAGCTGGCACTGCTAGAAGCACGGAAACTGCAGTACCAGCGGGCAGCCCTGCAGGCCAAGCGTAGCCAGGACTTGGAGCAGGCCAAAGCCCACCTGCGGGTGGCCAAATGTCTAGAGGCTCAGATCATCCAGGCTCGAGCCGGCCGACCTGTTGATCTCTCCAAGGTGAGTCCCACCTGGTTAAGCATCAGGACCTCTCAGGAAGAGGAGGTGGGGCAGGCTTGATAGGCAGTGCTGTGAACTAGGGCAGCTTTTGGGAAGAGGTAGGATTTGGACAGGATGAGATGACAGCTGGGAAGGAGCCTTTTGCTTATGCCTCTTTCTACCACATGGCTCTCAGAGAAACCAGGGGAGGGAAGATGGACTGCCAGTGGTCAGAGATGACCAGGCAGGGCAACGCCAGTGGGAGGCAGAGTGTTCCAGCAGCTTGGGGCAGAATGGGAGGCAATGAATTCCTAACCCTGGAGTTTAGTAGAAGCTGAGGAAACATTTAGTTTGGATTCCTGCCTTTGTTGGGCTCACTAGAGGAGTAATCTGACTCTTGGGGCCCGAGGGGCCTTGTGACGTGGGTAGGTGCCTTCACCCTTGACGGATGAGGAAGGTGACTTCATCCTCATCCACCACGAAGACCTGCGACTCTCCCAAAAGGCTGAGGAGGTGTATGCCCAGCTACAAAAAATGCTTCTGGAGCAACAAGAGGTGAGTAGGCCCCTTGTCTATTCCTTTCCTTTCGGTGCCCACAGCCTCCCTGTGGAGAAAGACATGGAGCTCAGGCCACATGGACCTGGATTCAAATTCTAGCTCTTCCACTGACTGGCTGTGTGACCTTGGGCAAGGCCCTTCCCCTGTCTCAACCACCTTTTTCTCATCTGCAAATGAGATAACACCCTTTCTTTCAGGGTGGTTATGAAGTTCAAACAACAGAGTAGAGGGGAAAGGACTTTGTAGATGGGAGGGGAGACAGATATGTATGTGTATTTATGTGTGTATCTGTCTGAACTGCTGCCTGTCCTTCTGGAAAGTCTGCCTTCTGAGGTGATGTTTGAATTAGGTTTTAAAGGAAGGATAGGAGTTTGCTAAGTGAATTTTGGGGAGTGGCTGCCTTCAGGAGAGGAAATAGCAAAAGCGTGGTCAGAAAAGTATGGTGGGACTTGGGAAAGGTGTCCTTGGGGTATGTATTGGGGGAGGAGAGAGGTGTGGCTATAGAGAAAGGTTGGAGCTTTAAGAAGTCAGGCCTTGAATGCCAACCTGGGCAGGTTCTGCTCTGGGCTCTGGAGTCATTCTGGGCCCTTTACTTTCAGAAGTGCCTGCTGTTCTCCAAGCAGTTCATGCACCAGGGCAACGTGGCTGAGACTACCCGGTAAGTGCAGGACTGGGGCAGGGCCTGTGGGATGGGGAGCAGAAAATGAGCCCTGTTACGCTGACCTGCACACCCCTCACTGTCAGGTTTGAGAAGCTTGCTCAGGATCGCAAGAAACAGCTTGAGATACTGCGGCTGGCCCAGGCCCAGGGCCTCGACCCTCCCAGCCACCACTTTGAGTTGAAGACATTCCAGACTGTGAGGTGCCAAGGCCTGAGGGAAGCAGTGGCTCTATGTAGGGGCTGGGAGCCAAGGCTGGGGACTTCTGCTCCTTCATGGAGACTTCCCAAGCTTGGCCTTGCCATAGGCACTGGGGCTGGTGAGAAGTTGGACATGGTGCCTGCCAGGAAGGCGCTCAGAGCAGTCTGGTTGCTGTGGAAAGAGCTCTGGACTGGGAGTCAGAGACGAGCGTCTGTGTACCAGTTCTGCCACTTCTAGCTGGACAAGCATTTCCTCCCTGGGCCCACTCAGCCAGGCAGGCACTGGGAGAAGGGAGCTTGTTCCACTGCTCTCCTTCACTTTGAGCTCTTTCTCCTTTCTTCTTGGCTATAGGATTTTCTCAGAACTCAACAGCACGGAAATGCATCTGATTATTGTCCGGGGAATGAACCTCCCAGCCCCGCCAGGTAACCCTAGGGCCACCCCTACCCAAGGAGGCTCTTGCCCTGACACTGCACCCCAAGCGCTGGGCTCCTGGCTGCTCTGGCTCCTGACTCCCTTTTCTCCCTCACAGGGGTGACCCCTGATGACTTGGATGCTTTTGTACGTTTTGAGTTTCACTACCCTAACTCGGTGAGGTTCAGATAGAGGTTAGGATCCTCCGAAGTCCACCTTCCATTCCAGGAGCCTGTGCTCAGTTTCTCCCCATCCCTGGGAGGCCTGGCTATAGGTTCCTGGCCCTGTATACCTCTGTTTTTACAAACTTTCCTGGCTTCTCTCTCTTCTGCTTCAGGACCAGGCTCAAAAAGGCAAAACAGCTGTGGAAAAACCCAGGCTCACTGATGGCAGCATTTGTGTCCAAGTGCTTCAACACAACTGGTCACTTATTGGGAATCGAACAGGTACCTTTACACCCTCTTACGCTGTTGGGGAATAGGCTAGGAGTTCAAGAGACTTTGCCTGTGCCTCATGAAGGTGGTTACAATGGGAATGAACCCAGGAATCTTACCAACTTCCAAGCCTTCCCACTCTGTCATAATCTGTGTCTAACAAGAATAGAAAAACTGCTTCCAAGGCCAGGATCTAGATGCTCTGCCACCCTTTAGCGGCAGTCACCCTGAATTGCAGGCAGAGAGATTGAGAGGGGAAGCCAGCCCTGGACTCTGTTTCCATGTCCTCAGGAGATCCCTGGGAGCCAAGTCCCTCTGTGCCTTCCCCTCTTGCAGAGTTTGATCAACTCTTCAAACTAAACATCAACCGAAACCACCGGGGCTTCAGGAGGGTGATCCAAAGTAAAGGAATCAAGTTTGAAATCTTCCACAAAGGGTGAGCCTCCTGTCAGTCACACTGCCCAGGTAGGGTGGGAGGAAGGAAGAGCATTGCTGTCCCTGCCACCCCTGCTACTACTACATTTTCCTGCGTGAGCTCAGCCAGGTCATGTCTGCCTTCCTGCCCAGTCCAATCCTCTGCTTCCTCTTGGCTCCCCAGATCCTTCTTCAGAAGTGACAAGCTGGTTGGCACAGCACACCTGAAACTGGAGCAGCTGGAGAATGAGTGTGAGATGAGAGAGATCGTGGAGGTAGGGCTGGGGGTGGGCGAGCCGGAGGACTTGGTAAGGGGAGAGCCAGTGGTCAGTGAATACCAGTCCCTACTGTGGGTTTTTGTGCCCATTACTTAAAGTTGTCCACAAGTGTGCTGAAGGTTAGGTGGTATCCTGGGTCTGAGAAATTCCAGAATGCAGCTAGTCTGTAGTTAGGAATCAGCCCCCAGATAGCTCCTTAAGCTTCCATGAACTCACAGGATCACACAGGCAGGGACTGTTTGAGCTTGCTTCTGACAAATGAGGAAACTTAGGCCAGAGAGGAAGGGGGGTTACATAAGCTTGTACAGTGTGTCCTTGGCAGAGCTAGGACCAGACCCTTACTGATACCTTTGCAGGCTGGTGCTTTTCCCACAACAGCATACTTCCCCCCGATCGGTCTGGGAGTGTTGTTCTTACATGGGGCCCGGTCTATATTAATAGGTCACGCTGAGGGTGGTCAGACTTCTTGGGCCTGTTGCACTGCTTTGCACTGCAGCTGCCCAGAAGAGGGTGTGGCGTGATGTGTGGGAAGGAATCCTTGGCCTGGGTGCTAGTCCTGACTGCCACACATTCATCACTTCTCTCTGAGCCATCTGTGAAGTGAGGGTTTGGGCTCAGTACTTTTTAGGCTGCTCCTCAAAGGCAGTGTTTCTTCCAGGAGTTGCCATGGGGATTGAGGGGAAAATGGAGTGAGCAGAGCTCTAGGTTTCTCATCTTCACTGCAATGAGAGCACTGATGCTTATCTAAATTTATATATTACTTTTTTATTAAGACTTACTTAAAACCACCACTACCACCTCCAAACAGCAGGAGGGCAGGGTTAACATGAAATGGAAGCTCTAGTGTTAATACCACAGGACACCTTAGCTCCTCTCACTCATTTTGGGAGCATAGGGACCGGCCTGCTCCCAGCCCCTGTCTCAGTTACCATCTCCCTCTCTGTGGTCCTCACAGGTCCTGGATGGAAGGAAGCCCACTGGGGGGAAGCTGGAGGTGAAGGTGAGGTTGCGGGAGCCTCTGAGTGGCCAGGACACGCAGATGGTCACTGAGAACTGGCTGATCCTGGAGCCCAGGGGCTTGTGAGGTGGGTAGCTCTCTGGGCCCTCAGAACCTCTGCCCCTGCCTTCTGTCAGGGCCCTTTAGGGACCCTTCTCTTATTTAACTCATATCCGGGGAGAAAGCCTATGATTTTTTCATCTGTGAGGAAGACCAAGCGGCCAAACTGTTGGGTAGGGTTCGTGAGCTGCATTTTTTACTTTCCTCAATAGAACTGGGGAGGAGAGGTAACCTTCCAAGGTTTAACTGTCTTCAGGAAATCCTTTCTAAAATGTTTGTTTTCACTGCAGTTCAGACTTACTTCCTGAGCCTTGCACCCCTGTGCAGCAGAGAAGAAGCCGAGAAAAGAGGCCAGTGACGGTGTGCAGAAGCTTACTTTTCCCAGCTTTGCTGGCTTCAAAAGCCTTTGTACATAAGAGAGATGCTGCTACACAAGCACCAAAGACCTGTTAAGCATGTGCACTAATGACCTTGACCCTGGTCTTGCCTGTTGCTGGCCCCTCCTGGGCCTCCATGGAAACAGGGTGGATTCCAGGAGCCCCTCTCCCCACTGCCTCCCATTCCCCCTAATCTGGATGAAGGCAAGGATACCCTCATTTCTCTGTGCCACGGAGTCCTGCAGCCCCTTAACTCTCGCATAGCAACTGTGCAGCTTACCCCTGCCCCCAGTTGCACCATTTCTGAATGTGCCTTTAAAAGACCTAACTGTAAGGGAGAACTCGTGGGTGATCGGGAACCTTCCCTGCTTAGGGTGGGGGCAGGGTTCCGTGACTCCAGTGGGTCAGTGGCAGCCCGTCCCAGACAACTCCTTACCCCAGCTCTGCTGTGCCTGTGCCTTCGTTCCTGACAGCTGCTGCACTAGCCTTCCTGCTTCCCAAAGGACTTAGTGGAAGAGGAAAGTTATTTTTGGTACTACTTGGTGGGAAGTAAGGGGAAGGTTATATCTTAGGTTTGGTCCACCCACCTAAGATAAATGACTGTTAACTTGAAGAAAAAAAAATATATATATATATAAAAAAAAAATTTTATGTAGCAATTTTTATTTATTTAAGAAACTAGGTCTAACTCATAGCAGGGATTTTACAGTCTACACACAGAGTAACCATCAAAGGCCTAAACAAAAGCCCTGCTCCCTGTCCTTTTTAAAAGCCAGAGTAGCAGTAACACTTGTTACTGACAGCAGCTGCTGCTATGGCTTCCTCTTTTGAGAGAGGGCAGGGAAAGCCTCTCCTCACCAGCTGATCACCTGGGGAAATCCCTTAGTTCTTTCCAAGAAATTCCCCTTTGACTTTGATGGATTTATAGTGCTAAGTAGTTGTAACAGAATAACCAAAACTGAAATGTTCTACATTTTTAAGAAAGAAACACCCCATCTTCCCCCCAGCCTTTCTTGAAGCATTAACTTAAGATCAACAAAGCATTCCTCAAGATCATTTTTAAAAAGCTGTACATGAAACAAATATATTTGGCTTACTGATCACTACTGCATAAGCACAGCTCAAGGACTGAGCTTGTGTGTGTTTCTTTAGGGATAATAGGACTGGACCATGATTACCTGCCCTTAAGGGCAGAGCTTTTAGTGGGTCACAGAGCAGGAACTACACACAAGTAACTTTTTTCCCCAAGAATTCTCTGGCCCATCTTACTTACCTATCAGAAGTGAGCTACCAAAACTTCCACAGAAATGAGTTTACACTTAATTGCAGTCACGTGTGTCAAACAAGCAGTAATCTAGAATGAAAAGGAGGGCTGTTAGCCTTCATAAGGTGGACTAGGGCAAAGAATGGTGGCCAAATGTTTCCTCACCCAACCTACTCTTCCCCTCAGGGTGTGCACCCAACCTAGTGCTTACTAAGAGGGTTAGGGACCACTGTGGTTATCCTTGATGGTTCCAGCCAGCCCTGGGAATTTCTAAATTCAGGGCTTTATTGGAAATGTCCTATTACAATAGGAAGTTTTCTATGGCTCTGGCTCCCAAGAGATTTCCCTTTGCAATCCATTCGATTTGTCTGCTTCATTGCTCTTTGCTTTTTGAAAAACAGAACCTCCAGGCTGAGGGAGGCAAGACAAAGCCTCCCACAGGACTTGGAGACTGAGGTTTTTAAAAGGCCTTTGTTGTAGCCAAGGCATGCATGGGTCACTGGTAGTGGGAGGAGCCTGGCCCAGCCTCATCTTGTCCTAAGATTTGTCCACATACAGTAACCAAACATTGAAGATTAGCAACTCATGGGCAGTTGGGAACCAGCTACAACCCAAATCATTTAAAATTTTCGATTCTCTTTTTGATTTAGTGCAATGCACACTTTTTCTGAATTAGTAAACTGAATAAAATGTGGAAGAACTTTGTCTTAGAATCAAGAAGTCTTGCTCACAGTTAAAGAGCAAACTTTTGTGACTTTAACATTATTTTCCCTTTCTCATAGCACCATTCTGAAACCTGCCACACTGCTTCCAAATTTTGAAGGCATGTTTTCCAAATAAGTGTGGGCACCTCCTAAAAGACCTTGCCCCCTAAGGACAGATGCTTTCAGGATGAAACCATGAGACAGACTGGTAGATCCAGGCAACTTACACCTGGCACAGCTCCATCACAAATGGGAGTCTTTCCTCCTCTGGGCCTCAGCTGCCCAGACTCTAAAATGTAACATCATCATTTCTGCTACACTCCTTAGCCCTTCTGGTTATGTATACAATCCCTAAACATCCCATTGCCATTATTTTAGCATTATTATTAAACACCATCATAACAAACTTGCTAATTCCAGAAATACATGTTCAGCAGATTGATTGCCTGAAATGCATTAAATGCATAAATTATTTCCCAGATGACCAGTTACGATAGAGGTAAATTTAATTGGAAATTTTGGGCCCACCAGTGTTTAGGAACATGGGGGATGACAGAAGATGGGAACTTACACAGACACAACCCCATATCTCTATAGCCCTAGAGTCCAGAAGTTGCTCAGGAAATGTTGGCAGAAATAAATGGATAAACTACATTGCCTAGTATTTGGTTAAGCATTTGATAATTTGTAAAAATTTAATAAATTACCAGAATGGCAATTATATCCCTCTACGGTTTAGAAGTATCTCTTTATCTCAATCTTTCATAATCTAGAAAAATTTGCCTATTTAGAAATGTGATAGTTTAGCCCTTCACATTCTATAAAAGCAAAGGAACAAACAAAAGCTAGCCTTGGCTGTTTTATGTCCAATTCCACAAGATGATTTTACTAAACATAATTATGTAGTTGAGAATGGACCTGACCATACAGGCCAGATTTTGTCCTTAGTGGAATTAAGAAGCTTGCACTGATCCAAAAGAAATATGTACAGTGGCAAGATGTATTTGGCTGAGCAGGAAGACTATAGGAAAACAGGACCAGCCCCTGTAAAAGTTCCAAACTTCTGAAATATATTTAGATTAAGCTGGCTATTACACCAAAAATACCTGCCCTTGTTAACAAGTGCTTCCTGTTCTTGTCAGGTTTGGGAGGTGGCAGTCCCAGGGCTCAATCCTTATCAGGTGGTGCTCTGTGGGCTAAGGGGCACCTACTTTTTTCCCTTAGAAGTTCTGAGTACCTCTGAGTCTACGGGAAGGTCACAATTAGAATTCTCTACAGCCACCATCAGTAAAGCCTTTGGAGAGGCAGATGTGGAATATAACCTCCCACCCCACGGAGAGAAGGATGAACCCAGCTAGGCACTCCCAGGCCAGGCCTTTGGGCCTCTGGAAAACAGCTGCTGCCCCAAACAGAGCTCCACACCAGCCTTTTACTCCCTTGTGCTAAGCCCTGTTGTAGCCACTGGGGAACAGCCTCTCATGGTCTCAGAGGCCTGTACTAGTTTTCTAGGAATTCTTGGAGCTGTACTTTACTGCGGAGGAACTAACTCTGCCTTGACCTGGGCTTTCAGAAGATGCCAGTGACAAAGGAGTGAGTTGCCCTAGAGCAGTATTTTTCAAACTGTGGGTTGTGGAATTCATCTGGTCCATGACCAGAATAAATTTTTAACAAAAGAGAAAAAGATCAGAGTATATCACATATATCACAGATAAACCAGATCTTTGTTTCTGATACCACTCCCGTTAAAAGAAACCAGGGCTCCTTGGAGAAATGGCTGATTCCAGGGTTGAGGCAGGGTGAGCAGAAGATGAGCCTGAGGCATCTTGTTAGGCTAGAAAAGAAAGTGTTCAAAAAAAAATAGGACCATGTCACAAGGATGTGGGAGCCAGTTTGAAGGGCTCCATCTGGCTAAAGATGAGATCATTTGTACACCAAAATAATGAATTAGAACCACTGAAAAAATAATCCATGAGTCCATAATGAAAATTAATTAAATGAATAAATAGGGAAGAAGAAAGGGCTTTTCCTTATAGCAGCTTAGAAAGTCCAAGTTGTAAAGGTGGGGGAGTACTAGAATTGGAAAATCGTTTTGTAGCCATTGTAGTAAAAGATCAGTGCAGGTAAGGAACATCAGTACATGCTAATCTAAGGGGACATTTTGATGGGCAACATATTTGTAAGGTCTGAGAGTGTCTCAATATATATAGGTTATTATTCCTGGGGCGGGGGATGTACAGTGGAGAAATTGGATAATACTTTGATCTGGTGATCAAAATTTACTACCATCAATGAGGTGCAGATGGGTATCAAGTGATTCTGGCCAAAAATGCATAAACTGATTCTAAATATGAGGAAACATCAATATCAAAATGAGGCATTTTCTGTTAAAAAAAAAACAGCTGGGGTTGGCTATACTCACCAAAAATACCAATGACATAAAAGATTAAGGCAAGTCTTGAGAGATACATGACATGTCGGATCCTAGGATGGAAGGTTTACTGGAGGGGAAAAAAATGCTACAACAAAGGATATTACTGGGCAAATACTAGGTTAAAGTATCACATCAATGTTAACTTGACTGAAGCTGAGAACTGTCTTGCAGTTATATAAGGCAATGTCCTTATTTTTAGGAAATAAGCATTAATGTATTTAGATGAAAAGGACTATGATGTATGCAACGTACTCTCAAATGCCTCAATTTTTTACAGAGGAGAAAGAGAAAGGGAGAGAGAGAAACACTGATAAATCAAATGGGGCAAACTGTTAATATGTGAACAATAAGGGAATTTTGGTCAAAGGTACGTGGTGTTTTTGTACTTGCAACTTTCCCAAAGTTTAAATTTCTCAATAAAATGTTTTTTAAAATACCTCTAGTATAAATGTTGTAACTCAAAATGTCTTGGGTGTATTCTGTCAGCTTTCACAGAAATGTTTCATTTAATATCTGCCATTCACTCAGGCAGATCTCGAGTGATCCAGAACTCAATTCTGCTCTCTAAATGACCTCATTTACACTGAATTGCCCATCCATGACTAGAAGAGTGGATTAAGCCCTTGGGTCTTTGATTCACTTCAATGAATAATCTGGTAAAAACAAAAATCTAAGTGTGACTTCTACTTGATAAACAGCTGTGATGTAACTGGGACAAGATCAGTGTGGAATTCTTTTTATACCAATTCTGTACAAAGAGTGCAAGAACTAATGCTTCATTTTTTATTTCCCCTTTGCCCTCCCACCCCACCCTTGGTGACGGTTGTACCCATGTGAGCATTTCTGAGCACATGACCATAAGTAAATCTTAAAAGAGAGGAGCAGAATTCTTGTCTAAACAGTAACAGAAGGGGATTAGCTGCAAGGATAGCATAACTGTTGTGCAGTAACAGAAGCTGCCCAGATCTTCTTGGTGGAAAATGCATAGAAGATTTAGAATTATGGAACATCTGTCCCCCAACCTCCCTTTCCCACCCCTGTCTCCCAAACCCCCACTCCCACCCTACTCCACCCACCTCCCCATTAATAGTGTTAACAAAAGCTTAATCTTCCAGTTTTAAAGTGCAAATGATTTGGGTATGACTGCTGTCGCAACAGGTCTGAACAGAAAAAAATGAAGTCTTCTCTGTCTATGCAATGTTTTCCAGAATATAAAAGATGAGTTCCATGACGACGGGGCCCTCACTGAGCTGGCAGGCCCCTCCATGGATCACCGGCACCAAGGCGCTGTCCAGATCATTCATGTACTGCGAGGGAAGGGGCTGGCCGTTGCTCCCTGCTTGATAGCCAACCTATACCACAGAAAGAAAGGGTGACAGGTTACCGAACAGAGAAAGTCTCTCCAGAGGGCTGAGGACCAAGGAGGCTGAACAGGAAAGGAGATGTCCTTCTTGGCCATAGGCTAGACACATGGAAGTGAATACAAATTTCTCCTCTTCCCTGAATTGTCATTTATAATCTTGTTGTTTATTCACCCTGACCACTTGACAGCTGTGAGACACTGGGTGAGTCACTTAACCTGTTAAGGTCTTAGTTCTCTGGGGAAGGGTGGGGGTGTGTAGAAAGGTATGGAGTGTCAGAAATAATACCTTAACCTTTGGTTGTGAAAATTAAAATGAGAAATATACAATGTATAGCTCCCTAACATAGCAGGAATTGAATATCTGTTCTTCCATCTGTCCATTCACCCATGTACCATTTTCTGAGCATCTATAAACACAGGGATCCAAAGATGAATCTAACAGGGGCCCTGCCCTCAAGAGGCTCACATATTTAGCAGGAAAAAAATGCTTGTTCTTAGATTGTTTTATGTGAGGTAATTCTCTCTCTCCAGCCAGATTATCAGTGCCATTTGAGAACAGACCATGACACTTCATATGTATTACCCTGATATGCTTAGTATAGCACTGGGCAAGATGTAAAAGTAGAAAATAAATATTTGTTGATTAATGACTAGTCAGGAAGTAGAGCCAGATACATAACCTTTCATCATTCCCTGATAATGGCATAACTCTGTGCAGGAACCAGTTTCTCCCCCTAAGCACTCAGGCCAGGAGCAGAATTAATACTCGGCTGGGAGAGATAATCCAGCTGAGAATCTGCACCCATTTTCTAAATGACTCAAAGAACACACGTTGAGGGAGAAGAGAAGTCTGGCAATTTGTAAGCATCAAGACAGGACCAGTGGGACATGTCACAGGCATCCAAAATCCAAAAGAAATAGAGAGAGAGTAGAGTGCTAAGCCACAGGAGAGAGATGCTAGGACAAGGAATGGGGGGTTAATGGGCTAAGACCAGACTGCTACTACAGGAAGTGTATAAAAACTTTAAGCAAGACAGGGAGGGAAGCCTGGCAACAGGAGACTCAAACTGACAAGAAAATTAATGGGAAATAGCTCAAGTCCAGTTCACTAACTAGCATGATAATGCTAACAGTAAGACAAACCTTATTAAGGCATGGACAGGGGCCAGTCAGCAGAAGCCTGCTCTCGCTGAATTAGAAAAACAGTAAGATAAGAGAGAGCTTGGGACCTGCTCTCTAAGGGAATGCAGAATGATTCCTGATGGGTGGGACTGGGGAGTCTTAAAGGGCAGCAGAGATGCCAGGCACAGGCATGGCAGTCCTCACACACACCCCATACTAAGAAGAAAACCAACTCCTTGGAAGACCTGCAGGTGAAGAAGTCACACGGTTCAAATGGTTCTGGGAAAGTTCTGACCAAGCACCACATGTGGGTATATTACCATTCAAGGGAAGGCCAGAATACTATATCTGGTCAGGCTAGAGGGCCTGGAGAATTAAGCTCTCTGGGTTGATGCAGGAAAACCCACATGTCAGAAAATATACACTGCCCAAGGCCATCTTCAAAAGCTGCCTAAGACCCTTCTTACCTGATCTGAGTCAAGTGTCACACGTAGTCCCAGTTTAGTCATTCCATCTTCCTTCAGAAGCTTCAGGTGGGGACAGAGAGCAAGGCAAAAAGCCTTGGCAACATGCTCGGTCAATCTGCTATGATCTGCAGGATCACTGAGGCAATTGTGCTGGTCATCATTTTCAAGGAAAAATACCTGTTTCCCAAACAAAAGAGACTTTTAATCTTGTGTGTAGATTTTGGAAGAAATGAGTAGATTAGCTCACTGTATATAAGCACACTCATTCTCTAAGATGTGCAAGAAGATCTGACAGGAACAGGACACTATGAAGTCCTTGGGCCAGGAAAAGTAGGGCACTGATGTCTTACACCTAAAAAATAATTCCTGCCTCTCAGTCTCTGCACCCACGACATGGTAGTAGCAGCCTGTCTATCTCCCTGCAAGCCTCCACCATGGTCATAACAGTACATTCTTCTCAGAACCAGAAAAGGCCTTCATCTTGCATTATGTACTTCTAAAAGGTAATCCCTGCATGTGGACAATTTTCTCAGGAAATAATCTTAAGTCTAAGAGAATGGCTCTTGTACATTATGTGACCCAGCCCCTTCATGTTACAGATTACTCATAGAAAGGAAGTGACTTGCTCAAGTGTACAGAAGTACTTAGAGGCAGAGCCAAACTTAGAATGTGAGTCTTCTGCCTTTTATCACAGACGGAGCTTTTCCCACCACATGGCCCTGCCGCGGCTGAGGCCAGAGGTGTGTCAGTGTGCTCACACAGAGCTGAGGACTGCATGGCCATAGGCAGAAGTACAGAAAACTTAGAACTGAGAGACTCAAGTCCTAGTAACATAGAAGAAGAGTTATAAGCAAGTCATTTAGTCAAAGTACTAAAGGAAGACAAAGGACTTCTTAATGCCTAATTTGCCTCTATAAAGTGGAAAGCACCTGCCTTCTCTGGTTATTGTAAAGAGAAAATGATATAAAAGCAAAATATAAAAGATACAGAAATGAAAATACACAATGTTTATATATACCAACCCCTAGCTTACTGCTCAATAAGGAGCTTTTACTAAAAATACTACAAAGGAGGCAGCTATGAAAACCTGTGCCTGGATGCCCTGGTGAGAGTGGCAGCTCTGGAGCAGGAGCCAGGAGACCTGAGCTCTGGCCCCTGCTCTGCCACAAGCCAGCAGTAGTCATAAAGTTACAAAGTCACAGAGTCACATGACCTCTCTAAGCCCGATTTCCTCATTTGCATAATAGGATGGGTAACCTGCATACCTCATGAGTTATTGGGGAGCAAAAAGGAGGGAACAGAGGTCAAACTACTTTATAAGCTATAAAGAGTTTTACATGTTCCAGACTCTGCACTGCTCAAAATGTGTCAAAGGGACAATCATTACATAGCAAGCAACTAAAATCACTCAGCTGCATATGAAACATGGAGCCTGGTATGAAGGATGAGTCACGTGGACCAACTACTCAAGAACTGGAGAATTACGTTCTAGTCTCGGTGCTATCAGGAACTGTCTATGCGAATGTGGGTAAGACACTTAACCTCTGATGGCCTCAGTTTCCTTGTGTGTAAAAGAAAATTTAAAAAACAAATTAAGACTCTTACAGCTGAAAGGAATCCTAGCGATCTTATAATTCAATCCTTTATTTTACAGACAAGTATAAATGGGGTTTGAAAGCAATTAAGAGACCTGGGATCTACCTTTTTGTTCTTTGAGAACAAACTTTCTGATCTATATGATACGTACACACAAATAGGGTCCCTGCTCTGCTCCTCATTCTCAGGTTAGCCTCTACTACAGCTTTCAAGTTAAAGGAGCAACTGAATATAGTGGAAAAGAGCTTAGGTGTTGGCCAAATCTTGGTTTCAACCAGGATTTTGTCATTACTTATTTGCCTTGTAATCTTGGACAAGTTACTTAGTCTCTGAGCTTTACTTTTCCTTAATGATGAAATAAGCCTATTTTTTACAGACTGTTATCTGAGATAGTTTTAACTGTAAGTGTAGAATAACTGACCCAGCTTTCTGAAGAATACAGCAGAGATGGTATGTGCCACTCAGAGATGCACCCTTCTTGAATTCCAATGCAAATAAATGTGTAAAAGCTAGTTGACAGGAAGGAGGATACAGCAGATTGCTGCAGACTGCTCTTGATGGAATTTTTTCCCAGTGATCTAAGATAACCAGAGGGAATTGGAGTATAGAAGGCAAACAGATTTTTTTCTTATCCTCCAGAATCAGCCGAGATTGTGGCTCTTGGCCTAACAAAAAGTTGTGCTCAAAGTGGGTCAAGGATACCAAGGTTCATTTCCTTACCTC
Organism: Daubentonia madagascariensis; assembly: GCA_023783475.1. Lineage (NCBI taxonomy): Eukaryota > Metazoa > Chordata > Mammalia > Primates > Daubentoniidae > Daubentonia > Daubentonia madagascariensis. The sequence goes on from JAKFHU010001129.1 coordinate 6,616,221, forward strand.
TGTCCATCTGATGACTTTTCCATTTGCTTTATATTCTGATCCATGGAATATCTTCACATTTGTTATAGACTCCATAGATTTCCCATCTATAGGACTTATGACACTAAAATGGAGGCAAAGGAAAAACAGAAGCAGCTCTTGAAGACAAAGGAGCCATTTTTCTTATCAAGTCTTGCTGCAGAAGTCTTGCTACTAATTACAGCGGGTGCCTTGCTGAATACATCTGTGCAGCACATCACAGCAACAAGAAGCCATTGTGCAAAAATGTACATGAACAGAGCTTTCATAGAAAGGGCCTATGCACTGAAATAATTCAAAGAACACACGTGTAAAAAATGACTCATTTTTCCAGGAGCTGGTTCTCTTTAATGTAAATAAATTGTTTAATCAAACCAGTCTTCCAGCATTCCTTCTTTCAGTGAACGCATGGCCACCCATTCCCTCTTGTTTTCCACTCTGCTCCTGACTCTGTAATACTCATAATGTTATATTCTTCATATGTTTGCATATCTAACTTACAAATGAACTTCTGAAGGGAGGGAATATGATACATTTACATATGTGACTATATTCCCAGTATTGACCCACTGCTTGGAATTTAGGAGTTTAATATGTGTTTATTAAGAATTATTTGAGGCTGGGTGCAGTGGCTCATACTTGTAATCCTAGCACTTTGAGAGGCCAAGGCAGGAGGACTGCTTGAGCCCAGGAGTTCAAGACCAGCCTGAGCATCATAGTGAGACCCTGTCTCTACAAAAAATTTAAAAATTAGCTGGGCGTGGTGGCACATGCCTATAGTCGTCCCAGCTACTTAGATGGCAGAGGCAGGCGGACAGCTTGAGCCCAGGAGTTTGAGGACACCACTCCACTCCAGCCTGGGCAACAGAGTGAGAACTTGTCTCAAAAAAAAAAAAAAAGAAGAAGAAGAAGAAGAAGAATTATTTGACCAAGTGTGTTAATGATGATAGTTCTGGTGTGAACTGATGAACAAGTATCTATGTGCCTATCACAACAGACTCCCTTCAGTGCTAAATTATCACTCCTAGATTCCTAAACAGAAAGGCCACTTTTGATAGAGTCATTTCTTCCCTGAAATACAGCAAGGATAAATATGTGGAGGTACATATACATTCTGCTGAAGATTCAAAATGATTGGCACAAAGATTCCAAATTCTTCCTAACAATTTTCAAACTTGTTTATGTTCTTGAATCTCTATTATTAAAAGTCAGATTTAACTTAAACTTCAGTATCAGGCATTCACTTCATTCACTCAAAATTATTTAGACAATATAAGTTTAATTTCTAATTCATCAAATAACAATGTCAAAAAGGGGCACTCTTAGTTGCTTAGAATTCTTTGAGGGAGATACCCAGAAATATTCAATTTATACATTACAAACTGGACTCCTGAGTTTGAGTTTTCCCTGGCTAGTTATTTCTCCCGTTTTCTAAGAAACTGCCATTGTAGGTAGCTGCTGTAGGAAGGGGCAACCTGCTTATTGTCAGTTACTAATACCTCACGGCACCAGATTTTCAGATTACCCATTTTTGGGTCTTAATAACCAGGTCCATTTCCAACTATAATAGGTAATTAAATACAAACTGATTTTGAAATTAAAATTTGCAATAAAGAATGGGATGATAAAGGATGATTTGTAAGATGGGCAAATGCATTCATTGATTAGAAATTGCTTCTTTTAATTCAAAAACAGAAGTCAAAAAAGTTTTTTTAATCTGATGGTGCCATGTTCTAAAATATCTTCTATCTGCCTTTACTCCTGCTATTACCTCAGGCTGGAATGCCCACTCTGCCACAGCTATGTGGCAAACATTGACTCGTCTCGCCAGATTCAGCTCAAGCACCAGCCATTTCTCTAGGAAGTCTTTCTTGAATAATGCCCTACCACCAATACCAAGCTTTCTCTATTACTTTCTTTTTTAATCTTTCTATATCCTATATAGCTATCTATCAGCATCTTCCATACTTCAGTGCATTTGTTTATAACTTTTCAAAACTAGACTGAACCACTTGTCAGCAGGGACCATGTAGAATTCATTTTTGTATTTCCATAGCCTGAAGAATGGATGTATAAATGAATGAATGGAAGAAAGCTTAACATAATGAAGTATGGTATATTCATTCAATCAATCAATATTTTTAAAGCATCCACTAGGTGCCAGATAGTGGTTTAAGTACTGGTGATACAGCAGTAAATAAACCAGACAAAAATCCCTGCCCTCATGGAGCTTACATTCCAGGGGCAATGTAACAAAATAAATACGTAAAAATATATTATGTATTAGATAGTTATGGCACTACTGAGAAATAAAATGCAGGGAAAGGAGACAGGAGTGGGAGGGCAAAACACGTACATGGGAGGGTTACAACTTAAGAGAAGTTGACCAGGGAAGGCCTTATTGGAAAAGTGACATTTTGGAAAAGATTTGAAGGTGGTGAGGGAGTGATTCATGAGGCTGTCTAGGGGAAGAGGATAAGCTGAGAGAACAGGAAGTGCAAACATCTAGGGCAGAAGTATAGTTGATGTGTTCAAGTAAGACAACCAATGTTGCTTCTGAGAGGTAATAGGGTAGGTGGAGGGATGCACAGATTGCACAGGGCCTTATTAGTCATAAATAATTTTGACTTTTACCCTGAATGATATTGGAAACCACTGGTAGGTTCTGCACAGAGAAGTGATGTTACTCTGGCTGCTGTATTAGAAACAGACTGCACTGGGGAAAAGGAGGTGGCTAAGATTAGAAACAAGGAAATCAAGTAGTGGCTACTGCAATAATCCAGACCAAATGATATGGTGGCTTAAACCAGGATGGTGGCAATAGAGGCAGTGAGAACTAGTATGATTCTGGATAAATTCTGAAGTAGAACACACAGGATTTACTGTTGGATTAGGTGTGGGATGTGAGAGAAAGAAAAGTGTCCAAGGTGACTCCAAGGTTTTGGCTTGAACCATTAGAACAGAGTTGCCATATACTGAGAAAGAGTTCAGGATTTGAAGCCCAAGGAGGTGGTTTTTAAGTCCTAGCCCTGCCACTTCCTAACTTTGTAGACCTGATAAATCATTTTGCTTTCAGATACTTCTTTATTCATTTGTAAAATGGGAATGACAACACTTGCTATTATATCAAATGAAACAATGTTCACAAAAATGTGTCATAAATCAAAAAAGGCTTAGGTATCACTATTATCTCAGTAACTTTAGAGGGACTGCTTTGTTTCATCAACTCTTTCCCTCATCCTCCCCTCAAAAATATATACAGAAACTCCTTCAAAAATTAAGCTAAGAAACCAGAAACTTAAAATTCTATGTCATGCATACAAAGCACTCCTTTCTCTTAGGCAGGACTTTCAGTAAAACTATAAAACACCAGTGTAGACAGCGGACAAAACCCAGAGGCTAGCCCATAACTAAATGCCACGATGGGGGAAGCTTGCTGCATTTACCCTTTGTTAACGTTCTTGTCGTCATCCACCCACTGGATGTGGATGTGTTCCTGGGGATCCTCTGCATCTGCCTTCCCACAGGTGATGGTGAAGTCCTTCATCTCTCGCAGTGCCTGCCTCAAGGAATCCATGTTCTCTGCAGTGATCTGGACCATAACGCCATCTAAGAATCAATACCAAGATAATACAGATGGAAACAGCACAAAGCCAGGGAGGAGGGCAGATAAACACAGTACCTGGCATCTACCAAGTACCTCTGAGTTAAATGTAAAACTTTGCTCTGCTCTCCAAAGCTGACAGATACAAAGAAGTTTTGTTCTTTGAGCTGAACCTCTTACTTATTGAAAGTGTTGTGAGGAGCAAATGCCAAGAAGGGCTCTGCACTTGCTTGTTGATTTCACGTCACACACAACTAAGAGTTGCTCCTGAGACTACTCAAGGAAAAACTTATACACAGTCACATTCCTCTTGCAGAATCACAGATCATTTTGTTCCTATTTCCACTCTTGCATTTATCATGCTCTGATCATATTTATTTGCTTGCATCTCCATCTCTCTCACCTTACTATATGACTGCCTGGCATAGAGTGAATGCCCAGTAAATGTTTCCTAAATAAATCACTGAATAAACTACAGTAGTGGGCTTGGGGATAAATCCATTTACTGACTAGCAATAAGACAAATCTACCACAGAGTTTCATATGGGCTACCATATAGCCAACAGATGGTAACTGTTTTTCAGCTGCGACCTACCTGAGTCAAAGGCCAACATTGAAATTGAGGGTAAAAGCTGTCACATGCTGAGCAATTATCCTGCTTCATTGACACACAATTTTGTCAGCTGAAATAATTTCTAAAGAGCCTCAATAAAAATTTCATAAATAGGTAGCCAACTGCTGTACTGAAATACACAAGCAAAGTGCAAGACCCAAGAAATTCCCAACCCAGAGAAATAAACACATAGCTTTTAAAAACACTGCTTTGCATTTGTAAGGGTCTGTGTCAGTTCAATTTATCTTTCTTTTTTTTAGAGACAGGGTCTCACTATGTTGCCCAGGCTGGAGTACAGGGGTTGTTCACAGGAACAATCATAGCATACTGCATCCGTGAACTCCTGGCCTCAAGGGATCCTCCTGCCTCAGCTTCCTGAGTAGCTGGGACTACAGGTATACTACACCCAGGCTCACTTTCTCATTTTAACAATATTTAAAGGATGTTTTTTGATCACCTTGTAAAGACATAATTTCAACTATAGTCAACACTTGATCATATAGGCATTAATTAGTCACTTTAGACCAAATGACTGTTTAACCCCTGGATTTCTTAACAATTTCTTAAAATAGCATGTTTCTGCTTTGTAGTCAGAGTTGTGAAATTCAGTTGAAATTTAGTGCACTCTGCACTTCATTCACTGTTTTATTAAGTTTATCAAAAAAAAAAGACCAAATCCATTATCTATAAATACATGTAAGATTATCTATGTATTTTAATAAACACACTGGAATCTAGCCCCCAGAAAGGTCTGTTTTTACACAGGGCCTTGGGGTGAACTATCATAAAAATGAAAACTTGTCATCATGGGGGGCAGACTATGTTTTCTAAAGGTGGCCATAATATAATACCTCCTGTCTCACTTTTCTATAATGCTTTTCTACAATGCTATCTTCCTGTTCCCCCATCAAGAAGTGGAGTCTAAGTCTTCTCCTTTCATCCAACACCAGAGTTTGGTGGCAGTGACACTGGATGACTTTCAAGGCTGGGTCATTTTAAGGCAATGCAGCTTCTACTTTGTTGCTGGAACGTTCACCCTTGGAGTCCTGAGCCATCATGTAAGAAGTCCAACTATCCCAACGCTACCAGGCCATGCTAAGGAGTCTGTGTGTAAGTACTCTAGTCATCATTCCTAGTCTTTAAATCATCCCAGGCCAGGCCCCAGACATGTGTGTGAGGAAACTTTCATATAATTCTGGCTCCCAGCCATCAAATAACTTCAAGTCATCCCAACTAAGACCACCAGCATCATGGAGCATTGCCCTGTCAAGATGCCTGACCCAGAGGAATTAGCACACATGATAAAATAGCTGTTTCAAGCCATTAAGTTTTGGGGTAATTTGTTATGCAACAACAGTACCCAGATCAAAATACAATGAAGAATAGCCAACAAAGAAAATAAACAGTGCACTATTAGCCTTTCATTAATTTAATTAACTTTTGTCAGGGTATGTGTCATGTCTAATTATAGCAAACCAGCAGCAAACACATCCCATTCTATACCACAAATGATGATCACAGCATTTCTTGTGGGTAGGAGGGACTAAACTTTATCCTCACATTCACATATTTGTGCCCAATGATATATTTGAACTCAGACCACGTCCTCTCAGGCACCTTATCCCAGAGCTCTAAAAGGCCACTTCTTATTTTTTATGTCACTGTCCCAGGGTATCTCTTCCATTTACTCCCTTCTTTGGAGAGTTAAACACGCTCATAGCAGTTTTAATTTGCTGAAGAGTGAGATGCTACTGAATAAATAATAGGAGTCAGACTTCTACAGCAGAAGTATCAAGGATTCCTTTAATGTCTCTCAATTTTTAGGTGTATAATTAGGACTGAACTAACGTACATGCAGTAAACAACTCATTCTTTACCTTCCACAATACTGGACTTGGCAAGGTATCCTGAAGAGGATTTCAGAGCGCCACTGAACACAAAGAAACTGGCACCAGTCACTAAAATAGCAACAGACATAGTTTAGTTGAAGATAGACCCTGAAATGGAGGGATTGGTAACAATGAAATATTCAGTAGTTGGGAATTCCAAACATCATCATACAAAAATTTAAAAATATCAAACCTATATCCCACCATATATAAGTAACCACTAATTCTGATGCTTATGATAGCTTTGGGAAGGAGGTTTTGAGATACACTCCCTCCATTTTGTTTTGCTCTTCCTCCAATCAAGAATCAAAGAATATTAACAAGCAAAGAAATCTTAGTGGTCAAGTCCAGGGGTTGGCAAACTATAGTCCACTTAGCCTGCAGCCTGTTTTTGTAAATAAAACTTTATTGGAACACAGTCATATCCATTCATTTACATATTGTCTGTGGTAGTTTTTGTACTACAATGCTAGAATTGAGTAGTTGTTGACAAAGACCACAGACTTGCAAAGCCTAAAATACTTATCTGGCCCTTCACAGAAAAAGTTTGCTGACCCTGATCTAATCCACTGATTTCCAGATTTTTTTTTAAGATCAAATATGTTTTGAAGATGGAGATACAGTTGCCAACTATTTTATCTGCCGAGTTATTAAAAAAAATAATAAACACCTATTTAAAAGACAAACTCCTATTATACTATCTCTTCATAAAAGAAAAAATATCCAATTACATTTAGCTTTGTGAAAACTTCACCATACTGTCCTTACTTTTCCACATCTTAAACTCAACTGGGCTAATCTAACTTCCTATCCATTGGCTCTACAATATTTCTAACAGGTGGTCATCCAGCCTTTGTCAGAGACTGCTAGTGACAGGGAGCCAACAACAGCACAAGGCAACCCATTCTACTTATGGAGAGTTCTCGGTGTTATAGACAGTGCTCTCCAACTGAGCCCAAATCTGGCTCCCTGTAACTTTCTCCCTTAGTGCTGGTTCTGGCCTTTTATAGCTATAGAGAATAAGTTCAATCTTATTTCCACATAATAAAAAATCTTAAAAATAGAGATAGCTATTTTTTATCCTCTTCTAATCTATATCTTTCCAGGTTAAACATTATACTTTATCTAAGAAGTGTTCCTTTGACCTAGGTTCCAGATTTCTCACAGGTCTTGAATCATCCTCTGGAGACCCTAGTTTTATCAATATACTTACAACAATGATATTCAGAATTTATTTGAATATTCTAGATACAATTTGACTAATAAGGAGCACTGTGGACTTACCACCTACTTTATTCTAGATATTGCATTTGAATATACATGTACTAAATACCTTTTATGTCTTCACTAAACAACTGATTTTAAAAATACATTGAAGACAGTGACCTACTGTATGCCTAATAGAGAAGCATTTCACAAAACATACTAATGAAAGCTAGTTTAGGGAGAAATTCTGAGGAAAAAAAAAATTTGTGGTCAAATACATTTGAGAAGAGCTAGATGTGGTCGTCCTTACAGGCTTTCTCAGATTAAATTTATTAAGACTTTTTAAAAAATTTATTTATGTGATTTATGTGAACATTTTTGAAAACCATGGAGCCTGAGAAAACACTTTGGGTAATGCTACCTTGAGCAATGCTTCTCAAACTCTAATGTGCATTTGAATTACACAGGGATCTTGTTAAAATGCAAATTCTGATTAGTAGATCAGAGGGTGTGGATTCTTCATGAGACCACACTCTGAATAGCAATGAACCTAGATACCTTCCTTCAGAATCCTGTCTATCTATTAATTAACATTCTTTGTGAATGGTCACCCAACAAGCTCCAAATCTACCTAAGCACACTCTCACTATGGGGCCTAGTCTTACCTTCAAAATACCAGTGCTGGCCCTGTCAATATCTTGAGGCAGTATTTTCAAAATGTTTTCCTCAATAACAGAGATCCCATTTGCAAACTCTGAGTATGGCTACTTGGGAAGTCAACATAATCCTGGAGAGTATGGTTGGAAGGGTTAATTAATTTGTTTGTGGCCACCTATCTAGAAAGTGAGTGTTATGGGGCTGAGGAATCCAACTCTTCAAGTCCAGTATAATCTTTGATTATAATAATCTCGACCAGCTCAAATGCTCACCTTTCCTGGGCTGATTGTGAATACTGATAGCCTGTGTCTGGTAGTTTCCATCATCATTCTGTACACACACCAGATGAGAGTCTGCCTTTTCATTGAAGCAGGCACCTCCTGCCAGGACATGCTCATTGGACTTGTTCATGGCTTTCATCATCTGCAATCAAAGAAGACAGTTAACCTTATTCTGACAATAGGCATTTTTCTGTCTGACATGGCCCAACTCCATCTTCTCAAAGACAAAATAACAGAATAATATTACTTATTAAAGTGACAAAGGGGCTACCAAACAATGAAAACAGTGAAAAATCAGTCACCATTAGTAAATCAACATATACAAAAATTCCCTGTACAGTTTATAAGAGATTTGTGCTATAACCTAATAAGCACATGACATATTTTGTCTTTTTGTCTTTTTATTGCTGCACTGAACTTAAGTAATTAAAATTAGTTTAGCTAATTGCAGTAGTTTCTCCTAGATTCTCTGAGGATAGATACTCTGAATCTCTAAGTTCAAAAGAATGTCCCATATTTAAGTACATCTGCCTTCTTTTTCAACATCTAAAGGAATGAGGCTTTCCTCTAAAAACATATGAAATTCATTGTTTCTGAATTTTGCTAAATTGTTTTCAATTCTTTTGGGTATATATTTGGGGGTAGAACTGCAGGGTCCTATGGTAATTCTATGTTTAACCTTTTGAGAAGCCACCAAATTGTTTTTTACAGTGGCTGAAACATTTTGCATTTCTACTAGCCATGCACAAGGGTTCCAATTTCTTCACATCCTTGCCAACACTTGTTATCTTCCTTTTTTTTCCAAAGCCATCCTAGTTGGTGTGAAGTGGTACCTCACTGTGGTTTTGATTTGCATTTCCATAATGACTAATGATGTTGAGCATCTTTTCATGTGATTTTTTTTTTTTTTTGCAGAACATACTTGGAGAACCATCATGTGATTCTTGACCATCTATATATTTTCTTTTGTGAAATACCTACTCAAGTCATTTACCCATTTTTTAATTAGGTTGTTTGTCCTGGTTTGCTTGTTTTTAGAGACAAGGTCTTGCTATATTGCTCAGGCTGGCCTCATTCCTCCCACCCTAGCCTCCCATGTAGCTGAGACTAAACACACACACCAACATGCCCTGTTGTCTTCTGTTATTGAGTTGTAAGAGTTCTTTATATATTCCAGATACTAGGACCTTATCAGATATATGATTTGCAAGTATTTTCTCCCATTTTGTAGGTTGTCTTTTCACTTTCCTGATAATGTCCTTGGATGCACAAAAGTTTTTAATTTTTGTTAAACCCAATTTATCTATCTTTTCTTTTGTTGCTTGTGTTTTCAGTGTCATATCTAAGAATCCAACATCAAATCCAAGGTCATGAAGAATACCCCTATGTTTTCTTCTAATAGCTTTATGGTTTTAGCTCTTATACTTAGTTTATTGATCTATTTTGAGTTAATTTTTATATATAATGTGTGGTAGGGGCACAACTTCATTCTTTTACATGTAGAAATCTAGTTGTCTGGCACTATTTGCTGGAGAAACTATTCTTCCACCATTGAATGACCATGGCACCCTTGTTGAAATCAACTGGTCATATGAATTCATTTCTAGATTCTTAATTCCATTCCATGCCAGTACCACAGTTTTGATTACTGTAGTTTTGCAGTACGTTTTGAAACTGGGAAGTGTAAATACTCCAATTTCGTTCTTCTTTTTTGAGGAACGTTCTTGAATGGCTATTTAAGGCCCCTTGCAATTCTAGATGAATGAGTATTGGCTTTTCCATTTCTGCAAAAAAGGCCATTGAAATTTTGATAGGGCTTGCATTGAATCTGTAGATTGCTTTTGGTATTGACATCTTAACAATATTAAGTCTTCCAACCCATGAACACAGTTAAGTCTTTCCATTTATTTAGGTCTTCTTTAATTCCTTTCGGCAATTGATTTACAGTTTTCAAGTTATAAGTCTTTTATCTCTTTGGCTAAATTTATTTCTAGGTATTATATCAATACAACTCTAAGGCATCATCATCTCACGGCTTTACTTTGTCACATTTATAACTCCTGCGAAGTTAACATTTTAATATATTACTGTATCCCCAAATACATCTAAATTATAATTGAATACTCATACTGACATTTATCAACTTCACTAATCCAAACCACTTCTATCAGGGTTTTCCAAAGGTTACTTTTAAACAATTCTTCTGCAAACAGGATGAGTCAGCTAGAAGATTCTGCTTAGCAAAGTCAACTGATAGACAAATTTAGGTTCTCATTTGCAATTTACATTTGTATCACATGAAAGAAACTGAGATGATAACAATTTTAAAGAATTTCTATCCATCATTTCTTCCATATCATTAGGCTAAAGTGGTTTCTAATTCTGTCTACATAAGCAGACTGAAACATTTTCAATTCAGACATTCTGAATAAATTAGCTGGCCTTGAAGGAAATCATTTCCCTGGATGTCAATTATTAAAATAAGCCCAATGAGATAAACAAACTTCATATACCTTTAGACATGAATGAATATATTTGTTCTCTTAAAATAATGTTCATTGACAACAAGAACAAAGCTTCCCAGATATTTGGAGGAACTTACTGACCATAAAATAAACTTACACTTGTCATTTAACGGTATTAAATATTTGAGTATCCATTTTAGTTGTGCTATTTCTCTACCAATTCAAATTCTGAAATATATCTTGTATCTATACCAATCTTCACCATAGTTCAAGGCCTAATTACCTCTTTTCTGGACATAGTAATAATTGGCTTTCCTACACTCAGTCTCTATCAGTTCCTATTCATTCCACACAGTTTCCATATTAATCAAAGCACAGCTCTCATATGTCACACCTTCTCCACCTTGTCCTCCGTTTAGAATCACAAGCTTTCTATGCTGTAGCCTCAAATCCGATTTTCTGTCTTGCCTCCCTTCCTGCAGTATCCTTATATGCTGCTTATATGCAGGACTACTTCCTGATGCCCTATCATTTCCCATACCTGAGCCTATACATATGCTATTATTTAGCCTCCCTTTTCTTCTCCCATATCCATTCACTTGAAAAAGCTGTCTCCCCAAAATACCAAGTTCCTGCATGATGCCTTCTTTAACCCCAATCAGACACTAATGTAACCACTCCCATTTGAAATGCCAAAGCACATTCTCTGTATTTTTTTATATGCCATCATTCACATTCAGCCTTGGATAATGATTAATAGCAAGACTACCAGTATTTGAATAACTAGCTGTGTGCCCTTGGGCAACTTACTTTGCCTCTCTGTGTCCCAGTATCCTCCTCTGTAAAATGGGATAATAAAAGTAACTATTTCAAGACTTACGGGAGTTAAATAGATTAATATTTACAAAGTGCTTAGAACAGCACCAAACACATAATAAGCACTGATTAAGTGTTCCTTAAATAAAATTTGTATGCTTGTCTTCCCTGCCCTGCCTACTGAACCTTAAAATCGGCAGTACGTAATTCAACTGAGTACCTCTTATGAGATAATGGGACTTAGGACCATTCCTAAGAGCTTACAAATTAATTAGAATGATTTACTGATAAAAGGCAGAGGAACAACTGCTGTAACAATAGTATGTGCAAAGTAGGTAACGTTTATGGAGCACCAACCATGAGCCAGGCATTGAGTTAGCTGAGCTAAATGCTACATGGGTATTATCTCAAAAGAACCATTTTAATACATCAAGTGAAATAGTGCATGAATTTTATCTCCCTGTGTTTCCCACCCCTGGAGTCCACAAAAAATCACAAGAGCCAACTGAAAGAATATAGTTCTACAAATGACTGTGCTGGAGGGAATGGGTGAGTGAGGAGTTATATCTAATCCATCTCTGAATTAACACACCATGCATTTCAACTTCCTCTCTGAAATCTCATGTTTTAAAAATGACAGTTTAGCCTTTTGATTTGAACTAGAAAGCCTTATAGAAGAGATATTTAAGCAGTGCTTTGAAGAACAGCTACAATTTGTATGATGTGTTACACTTAGCACAAGGCCTTGCTCATGGCAGGTACTCAATAAATATTTGCTGGATATATTAATTAGTAAGCCAAACAAATAAGAATGGGTTTGGTGGGTTTGTCTCAGTATAAAGTTATACTGAGAGTTCATATTGTTAGCACAGCTTTTTTAGAAAAATTCTTGGTTCACTTGTAATTGCAGTGTCAATACCTTGTATTAGGTATCTAATAAAATAAGTTTTAATGATTCAATTCTATAAACATTTATCAAGTGATTAACAAAGGCTTTAGGTAGGAAGATCCATTGTAAAGATGTGAAAAATCTATGAGAGTGAACAACTGCATTAGGGATACAAGGGAGAATGAAAGACATACCTCTGCCCTCAAGTGGCTCACAATTCAGACCAGGATGGGATTCATACCTATCAGCTATACATGTTACTTAAATAAAGAACAGCTGGGAAAACAGAGGAGAAAAAGAGTGATACTGCCTGGGGGATGGTAAACTCTAGGGAGGTTTCCTAAAAACTATACATTTGAATTTGTTTTGAAATCAGGTACAGAAAAAGAATATTCTGGAGAAAGGGAACAGCATGATTGAAGGAACAGAAACAGAACCGAGAAAGAAGCACTGAGCTGAATAATGATGGAACAGGTGGAAGAATATCCTTTCTTGTTGTTATTTAGGAAAAATGTAAATATGTACTCTCCCAGTTAGCTGGAATTTACTAGTGTCCAGAGCCTAGATCCCACCTTCCAGTCCTATGGGTCTACATATTGCCAACTATGAGCCTTCACTCACTCATTTGGAAAATGCTTATTCATTTAGCAAGTGTTTATTGAGCATCTAATATGTGCCAGGCACTGTTTTAGTGCTTGATTTATTCAGCAGTATACAAACAAATTCCTGCCCTCATAGAGCTTATATTCTTGTGTGTGTAGGGGGAGAAGACAAAAACAATAAACAAAATAAATAAGTAAAATATATAAAACCATTATACAATGATAAGTACTATAGAGAATAATAAAACATGGAAGAAGGACTGGGAGTACTGATGGGTGCAATTTTAAATGGGACAGTCAGAGAAGGCCTTACTGAAAAAAGTGAGGAAACAAGCCTGGGCACAGTGGCTCATGTCTATAATCCCAGCACTTTGGGAGGCTGAGGCAGGAGGATTGCTTGACCCCAGGACTTCAAGACAAGCCTGGGCAACATAGGGAGAGCCTGTCTCTAAATAAAATTTAAAATTTAACTGGGCATGGTGGCACATGCCTATAGTCCCAGCTACTGGAGTGGCTGAAGCAAGAGGATCACTTGAGCCCAGGAGTTACATCCAGACTGGGTGATAGAGCAAGACCCCATATCAAAAAAAAAAAAAAAAAAAAAAAAAGAATAAAGAAACAACCATAGGGGTAAGGAAGAGCCTTAAAAGCATTGAGAATAGCTGGTACAGTGCCCTGGAGTGGTAGCATAGTAGCATGCCTGGCATTTTCAAGGACCATTAAGGAGAGTGTGGCTAGAGCTGAGTGACAGAAAAGGAAGAAGTATAAGAAATGAGGTCAGAGAGATAATGGGTTGAGAAACACAAACGGTGTAGAGGACTTCAGTTTTTATTCTGATTCGGATGAAAAAATCTTTGGAGGGTTTTGAGCAGAGGAGTGATGTGATATGGCTCAGTTCTAAAAGGATCACTTAGGCTGTTGTGCTGAGAACAGACTGACTGGGGCAAAGGTACCAACAGGAAGACCAGTTAGGAGGCTATTGTACAAATCCAGGTCAGAGACCAGATTGGTCCAAGGATTGAGAGGTGGCTGGAAACATATTTGGAAGGTAGAGCCAGCAGAATTTCCTGATAGATTGGACTATCTATCTATCAGGGAATGAAAGAAAGAAGATTCAAAGATGACTCCAAAGTTGTGGGCCTAGGTAACAGGTAGGAGGATGGCACTTAGCAAAGACTGCAACATGACCACGTTTTGAGGCAAGACCAAGAAGTCAGAGTTGAACTTGTTAAGCTTTATATACTTATGCAAGTAGAGATGCCAAGTGGGCAGTAAGACACTCAAGTCTTCAGGCTGAAAATAAACATGTGGAAGACATCAGCATAGAGACAGAATTTAAGCTCATAGGACTAGACAAAATCACCCAGGAAATGAATAGAGACAAATAAGACTTACAAGGACTAAGCCCTTGGCTGCTCCAAAATGAGTAAGAAATGGGGTCAGAAAGGGGGATGTACAGAGATAGAAGTTAAATTTTGAGCAATGAAGGATGCCCTAGGAATCCAGGGCTTCTTGAGGTGTTTGACATAAACATTAATGAGATTAGAGCTGATGGTCTCCAAGCTAAAAGTGGCAGCAAGGCTGTGAGTTCTGGGAGAGAGAGAAAGTGAGGAGTTTGGCTAGAAGCCTAGTGTCCTAGACTCACTGTTCACTCCTGGTAATGGGCATGTAAACATGGGAGAAGACAGTATTATCCTGGGTATAGGAGTTCAGCAGTGACTTCCCATGGCAGTCAGTGGAGGTACAGCATCATGGGCTCCTTCTTGGGGATCCTTTGCTTTGAATTTATACCTGTGGTTAAATACTGTCTTTCATGTATAAACTAGGAACAGCTATACTTAATCAATGGAACATATCTCCCTCTGCACTATTCTCCAGAGCACCTTTGACCAACTCCTTTCATTTCTTTGAAAAGAGGACTATCAGCTCCTCCATCCCTAAAAGAAAAGAAATGTATTCCTTGAAGGCCGGAAAATCAAACACTCCTCAAACAGATTTTAGTGCCATCTGTTCTCGCCAGTGCTACAATGAACCTATGAAATTATACTTTTGTAACTTCACACTTCTCTGAAGAATATGTGTAGTTTTAAATTAAAATAAATCAAAACTCCTATTTTAGAATTTTTAGAGTGGGAAAGGCCATTCAGCCCATTTTTCAGCCTATCTTATACAAGATGGAAAATTGTACAAATAAATGATTTCACAGATTTTGCATTATATCACAACCAAAATTAACTTCTCTAGTCCTGTCTTTTTGGTATTGAGTAAAGGGTTAACAAAATCTTGCTCCTTTTTGTGTGAGATTTTAACAGGTTAACTCTGGCTATATTCCCACAGTAACCTAATACAAGTTTGAATATCCACTACATTACTAGAAAAAAATGGTGTATTTTTTATAGTTACATTTAAAATAATTTGTCCAGGTCCAGTGGCTCATGCCTGTAATCCTAGCACTTTGGGAGATGAAGCAGTAGGACTGTTTCAGGCCAGGAGTTTGAGACCAGCCTGGGCAATACAATAAAATCCTGTATCTACAAAAATTTTTTTTAAATAAATTAAGTGGGAGTGATAGCACACACTTGTAGTCTCAGCTACTGGGAGGCTGAAACAGGAAGATCATCTGAGCCTAAGAGTTCAAGGCTGCAATGAGCTATGATCACACCACTGTACTCCAGTGTGGGCGATGGAGCGAGATCCAGTCTCAAACAAATAAATAAATTTTTTAAAATGAAAATAAAAATTGACAAAAAGCACGTATTTAAAGTGTACAATTTGATGAGTTCTGACATGTGCATACACCCATAAAAACAGCACTTGCAATTACCTCCAAAAGTTTCCTGCAGCCCCTTTGTAATCTATTGCTCCCTCACATTGCTTCCTCAAACCCAGGGTCACTAAGACTTTATCTTATGTTTTATTTCTGAACTTTTAGTTTTAATTCTTTAAGTTTATGAACCATTTCAAATTAATTTTTGTACACAGTATGAGGTAAAGGTTGAGGTTCTTCTTTTTTAGACAACTGGCTATACAATTATAAGTACCATTTTTGTTCAAAAGATTATCCCTTTCCTAAGGAATTACCTTGGTACCTTTATGGAAAACCAAATGACCACATGTGAGGCTCTATTTTTTGACTCTCTATCCTGATCTATTGGTCTATTCATATACATTTATACCAAAACAACTCAGTTTTGATCACTCTACTTTTAAAATGAGTCTTAACATCAGGTAGTCTCAGTCCTTGAATTATGTTCTTTTTGAAAGCTGTTTTGGCTATTCTAGGTTCTTTGCATCCCCCATATATATTTTAGAATAAGCATCTTGATTTTTATTTTTAAAAAAGCATGCTGGTATTTTGATTGGGATTGTGTCAAAGCCATAGATCAATCTGGGGAGAACAGACATCTTAACAATATTGAGTCTACCAATCCATAAACATAGTATTTTTTTTCTCTTTCTTTTTTTTTTTTTTGAGACAGGATCTTGCTCTGTCATCTGGTCTAGAGTGCAGTGGCATGATCACAGTTCACTGTAACCTCAAACTCCTAGGCTCAAGAGATCCTCCTGCCTCAGCCTCCCAAGTAGGTAGGATTACAGGTGCACGCCACCACTCCCAGCTAATTTTTTACATTTTTTGTTGAGATGGGGTCTCGCTATGTTGCTCAGGCTAGTCTCAAACTCCTGGCCTCAAGTGATCCTCCTGCCTCTGCCTCCCAAAGTGCTGGGATTAGAGGCATGCACTACTGCACCCAGCCATATAGTATATCTCTTTACTTATTTGGGTCTTCTTTAATTTCTCTCAGCAATGTTTTGTAGTTTTAAGTATATAAGCATTACAGACCATTTATCAAATTTATCCCTAAGTGTGTCATATTTTTGATGTAATTGTATTATTTTAAAATTTCAGTTTCTGATTGTTCATTGCTAGTACATAGAAATACAATTGATTTTTACTCAATAATCTTGCAACTTTGCCAATTCACTTATTAGATTTAGTGGCCATTTTGTAGATTCCTTAGGATTTTCTACATAGACAACCATGTTATCCATGAATACAGACAATTTTTTTTTTCCTGATTTGTATGCCTCTTAATTTTGTTTTCTGGCCTTATTACATTGGCCAAAAGCACCAATACAATACTGAATAGAAGTAAAAATGGACATCCTCTTCTTTTCTTTTTCTTCTTTTTTATAAGAGACAGGGTCTTGCTCTATTGCCCAGGTATGAGGACAGTGGTGTCATCATAGCTCACTGCAACCTCAAACTCTTGGGTTCAAGCAATCAACTTGCCTCAGCCTCCCAAGTAGCTAGGACTACAGGCATGTGCCACCACACCTGGCTAATTTTTCCATTTATTTTAGAGATGGGGTCTGGCTATGTTGCTCAGGCTGGTCTTGAACTCCTGACCTCAAGCAATGCTCCTGCCTTGGCTTCTCAAAGTACTAAGATTACAGGTATGAGCCACTGTGCCCAGCCAGACATCCTCTTTTTGTTCCCAATCTTAAAGAGGAAGCATTTAGTCTGTCACCATTAGATATGTCAGTTGTAGGTTTTTTGTAGATGCTCTTTATTATATTGTGAACATTATTTTCTCTCCCTAGAATGCCAAGATTCTCTCTCTCTCTCTCACACACACACCCCTTGAATGGAAGTAGGATTTTGTCAAATGCATTTGCTGCATCATATGGTTTTCCTTTTTCATCCTGCTAAACGATCCCATATCCTGAGTTATGGACTTATTTTTAAATGTTAAACCAATTTAGCATTCCTGGAATAAATTCCACTTAGTCTGATGTACATTATCATTTTATGTATTGTTGCAGTGGATTTACTAAAAATTTGTTAAGTATTTACGTAACTAACTTCATGAGAGATACTAATGTGTAGTTTTCATTTCTTGTACTTTCTTTTTCTGGTTTTGTTATTAGTGTAAGGCTGGACTCATAGCATAAGATTTCCTCTTCTTCCATTTTCTGGGTGTGTTTGTACAGAAATGGTGCTATTTGTTGTTT
Source organism: Daubentonia madagascariensis (assembly GCA_023783475.1). NCBI lineage: Eukaryota > Metazoa > Chordata > Mammalia > Primates > Daubentoniidae > Daubentonia > Daubentonia madagascariensis. Next base: position 6,634,274 of record JAKFHU010001129.1, read on the forward strand.
GGTAAAAGTTAGCAGTGAAACCATCTGAATCTGGAATTTTCTTTATGGGATGGTTTTAAACAATTAATTCAACTCTTTCAATAGATATAGGGCTATTCAGGTTATCTATTACTTCTTGAGAGTGCTGTGAAAACTTGATGTTCAAAGAATTTGTTCATTTTGTCTAAGTTGAACATGTATTGGCATAAATATGTTCAAATGTGTACCTTTATTGTCCCTTTACTATCTATAGGACCTGTATTGATATCCCCCCCTTTCATATCGCATAAAGGTAATGTGTGTTTTCTGTATCTAATCAGTCTGACTAAAGGTTTATCAATTTTATTGATCTCAAAGAACCAGTGTTAGGTTTTATTAATCTTTACTGTTTTTGTCTTCTACTTTATGGATTACTGGTCTTATCTTTATTATTTCCCTTCTTCTCTCTTACTTTGTGCTTCATTTGCTCTTCTTTTTCTAATTACTTAAGGTAGAAGACTAGGTCATTGATTGGAGACGTCTTTTTTCTTTTCTTTTTTTGGAGACAAGGTCTCACTATGTTGCCTGGGCTAGAGCGCAGTGCAGTGGTGTCATCATAGCTCAAACTCCTGGGCTCAAGGGATCCTCCTGCCTCAGCCTCCCGAGTAGCTGGGATTACAGGCGGGTGCCACCATGTCCAGCTAATTTTTCCTATTTTTAGTAGAGACAGGGTCTCGCTCTTGCTCAGGCTGGTCTCGAACTCCTGACCTCAAGCGAGCCTCCTGCCTTGGCCTCCCAAAGTGCTACGATTACAGGTGTGAGCCTCTGCACCCGGCCTGAGATGTCTTTTTTCTAATGTAAGGGCTCAATGCTATAAATTTCTCTCTCATCACTGCTTTAAGCTGTATCCTCCAAATTTTGGTATCTCATGTTTTCATTTTCAATCAGTTCAAAATATTTTCTAACTTTCCTTTTGGTTTCTTCTTTTACCCATGTATTACTAAGTAAGGTACAGTTTGTTTCCAAATATTTGGGAATTTTCTAGAGATCTTTCTGGTATTGATTTCTAATTTAATGCCACTGTGGTCACAGGCCACACATTGTATGATTTGAATCATTTAATATTTATTGAGACTTCTTTTACACCACTGAATACGGTCTATTTTGCAAATGTTCCATGTATACTGGGAAAGAATGTGCCTTCTGATGGTGCTGGGTGGAGTATTATATAGGTCAATTAAGTCAAATTGTTTGTGTGGTTCAAGTTTTGTGTATCCTAATTTTCTGTGTACTTCTCTATTAATTAGTGAGACAGGATTATTGAAATCTCCAAATACAATTGTGGATTTGTCCACTTATACTTCTAGTTCTACCAGTTCTTGTGTCATGCATTTTGAAGTTCTGCTATTAGATGTATAAGGTTTTAAGGCTGTTAATATCATTTTGATGAACTGATCCCTTTATAAATATAACATGTACCTCTTTAGCCCTGGCAATACTATTCGTTCTGAAATAACCTGGATATTAAAGCCACTCTAGCTTTCTTTTGATTAGTAATACTATGGTATATCTTTTCCCACCCATTTACTTGATTTTTTTTTTCTCAGACAGGATCTCACTCTGTCACCCAGGCTAGAGTACAGTGGTGTCATCATAGCTCAATGCAACCTCAAACTCCTGGGCTCAAGTGATCCTCCTGCCTCAGCCTCCTGAGTAGCTGGGACTACAGGTGCATGCCACCATGCCCGGCTAATTTTTCTATTTTTTTGTAGACATGAGGTCTTACTCTTGTTCAGGCTTTACTTTAAAAATATTTGTTTCCTTATATTTCAAGTGGTTTTCTTATATACAACATATAGTTGAAGCTTGCTTGCTTATCCAATCTGACAATGCCTGCCTTTTAATCGAAGGTGTTTAGATCATGTACACTGGAGAGATTATTGATATGGCTGGGTTTAAATTTACCATCTTGTTATTTGTTTTCTATTTATCCCATCTCTTTGTTCTCATTTTCTTCTTTTTCAGCCTTCTTTTACAATTCCAGTTTATCTTCTTTGTTGAATTATTAACTATATCTACTCATTTTAATTTATTTTAGTGGTTTTGCTTTTAGGTTTATATTATATATCTTTAACTTACCAAAATACTCTCAAGTAATATTATACCACATCACATGTCATATACTTCCACCTCTCCTTCCTTGGCCTTTGTGTTATTGTTCTACATTTTGTTTCTACATATGTTATAAATTCCACAATAATTATCATTTAATATATGTTATTTTAAACAGTTAACAACCTTTTAAAGAGGTTTTATATTTATCTATAAAATTACCATTTCTGTTGCTTTTCATTCCTTTGTGTAGATCTAAAATTACACCATTTGGTATTCTCCTTGAGGGACTGCCTTTAAAATTTCTTGTGGAATAGGTCTGTTGATGATAAATTCTTTTAGCTGTTGTGTATGTGAAAAAGTACTTTGCCTTCATTTTTGAGACATATTTTCACTGGGTATAAGATATAGGAAGACAGGTTATTTTTTTTCAGTATTTTAAAAGATTCTGCTGCACTGTCCTGTGGCTTGCATTGTTTTCATGAGAAGTCTGCTGTCATTCTTAAATTTGTTCCTCAGTACATCATATGGAACTTTTCCCCCTCTAGTAGCTTTTAAGATTCTTCCCTTTATCTCAAGTTTTAAGCAATTTGATTATAATGATTATAATGTTCCCTACTGTAGTTTTTGTCAAGTTTCTTACAATTAGGGTTCACTGGGCTTCTTGGATCTATGGGTTTACAGTTCTCATTAAATTTGGAAAATTTTTGGCCATAGTTTCTTCAAATATTTTTAACGTCCACCACCTCTCCTCTCCTTTGGGTACTTCAATCACAGAATTAGGTCGCCTGAGGTTTCCCACAGCTGAATGATGTACTATTCATTTAATTTTTTCAACCTTTCCTCTTTGTGTTTCATTTTGGATCATTTCTAGTGCTATGTTTTCAAGTTCACTAATTTTTCCTTCAGCATCGTCTAATCTGTCTTTAGCCTCATCCAGTGTATTTTTTACCCCATTGTCATCTTCATTTCTTGAAGTTTGATTTGGGTCTTTTTTATATCTTCCATGTCTCTCTTCAACATGCTCATTCTTTGATCCTTTTGAAGATTTCTTTTAAGCTGGTTAAGTAGGATCAGAGCAGCCTGAATCTATGGGTAATTTGGATCACTAAAGATAATTTGCCCTATATATTACAAGAACCTTTTCACTCTGGCTGATAAGAATACAGACTATGGCTACGAGAATTGTTCTACCTGTTTCTTTCCAGTGCTTTTCTCACATACGTGCACTGATTGGTAAGTAATAGCTAAGACTCAACAGAAACCCTTGCAGATCTTCTGAGTTCTCTTATTTCTGGTAATCTTCCCTGGAAATTCCAGCCATCATGGCCTCTCTATATTATCAACTCTGTCTCCTAAACTGTGGGAGACCTCTAGGCTCAGTTTGGGTTCCCCCCACCTGCACTATGGCCTGGAAACTGCAGGCAGTAAGGTAGGGTAATCAGAAGACTAAACTTCTCTGCCCTGTTATCTTTTATTTTGTTGTTAACATACTTTGTCTTGATGTTTAGTTATTTAAGGTGGGCTGGTGTGTTAGTGTGCTATGTGCCAGAATGGCTGTAGCAAAGTACCACAGCTGGGTGGCTTAAACAAAAAAGTGTATTATCTCACAGTTCTGGAGGCTAGAAGTCCAAAATCAAAGTCGGCAGAAATGATTCCATCTGAGGGCTGTGAGGGAAGGGTTTGTTCCAGGTCTCTGTTCTTGGCTTATAGTTGACCATCTTCTCCCTATGTCTCTTTACATCATCTTCCCTATATGTGTGTGTCTATATTTCCCCTTCTTATAAGGACACTAGTCATACTGGATTAGGACCCACCCTAATGACCTCATCTAAACTTGATTAACTTGGTAAAGACCCTATCTCCAAATAAGGTCATATTCTGAGGTGCAAGAATTGGTCCCTGTTATTCCAGCATGAACAGAACTGGAAGTTGATAAATTGCATTTGAATAGCGAGAATCATAAACACCTGATAGATAGCCATAACTTTGGTATTTCTTGAACACAGTCAACTCTTGTAATGGAGCATGTGCCCTACAGACACCCTAGAATTCTTGCCTATGAAGTTGTTACAAGAGATATTAGGTGCCGTCAGGAATAAGACTTCTAAGCCAGGACAGCTTCTGTACTTGCCTGATGTGAATCCTGTCTTCTTGCATTTGAGCAATCATTTGGGGCTGGGGGATGGTAAAAAAGATGCTCCCAATTAGCTATGTCAACTGCTAATGCATGGACTGTTGCAAGGACTGTCCTAGAAGACAAACATCTGACACTGCACTGCTAGCAAGTTATGGTTCATGTTCTATATCCTATGGGAACTCTGGGGCTAAATATGTCCTATAACCAAATAAACCTGTGAGTCTGAATGTGCAATAAAACTTATGCATATTCCTGGTAGATGCTGTACCCTTCCTTTATAGTCTTCTTTTCCTTATATTAAATACCCTGGTTAATTTCAATGTTTTTTTCCTAAAATAATTTCTATCTAGAGTCTTCACCACTCTGGTTGCCTTCCTATAGATTTACCCAAATGCCCTGTACTTCTTAAAGAAATTTAGTTATATTGGGAAGTTTGATATATCCTACAAGCTCATGAAAATGAGAAATTTGCAAAGTGACTTCAAAAAAATTAACCAAATGAACAATGAATCTGAATAATAAAAATAAAAACAACAATAGTATACCATTTATGTAGACCAGGCATCACACTAGTTATTTCACTGAAATGTCACAACAACTTTAAAAAGTGGGCATACTCATTTTCTAGAAGAGAGGTTAAAAAGAGAGGCTAACCCACTAAAGTGATATAGGTAATAATTAAAAGTCAATCTAAGGTCTGTTTGATTTCAAAGTCTGATTTTTTTTCACTATGTCTCATCACTTTTCTGATCTTAACATACGTATTAAAAAGCAGTCATATATTAGGAAATGCCACGTAGGTAATTCTAGTTTTACTATTCCATGAGATTTCAATATATATGTAGATAAACTGGCTATGCCAATGATCTGGCTTTATACTAAACTTAACAAATAGAACCATATAGGACATCCTTTTTAAGGATGGAGTCCAAAGCACTCTCCAAAAAAAAGTGTTACAATTACTTTAAATCACAAGCCCTAAAAACAGATTGGTAATTGTTAAACTGATGTCTACAGTGTAGTGGTTAAGAGTAGGGACACTGGAATCAGACTGCCTGAGTTTGATTCCAACTCTGCCACTTGCTAGCTATATGACCATGGGCAAGTTACTTAAGTTCTCTGTGTCTTTCTTTTTTATTTTTTTTTTAATTTTTAATTTTTATTTTTGTAGAGATAGGGTCTTGCTACATTACCCAGGCTACTCTTGAACTCCTGGCCTCAAGTTATCCTCCCATCTCAGCCTCCCAAAGTGCTGGGATTACAGGCGTGAGCCACCACGCTCGTCCAAGTTCTCTGTGCCTTAATTTCCTCATCTGTAAAAAGGTACTTGCCATATTCATTTCATAGAGTTGGTGAGAAGATGCATATATGCTTAGAATAGTGCCTGGTACCTAATAAACTCTTATTTATTTATTTATTACTTTAATAAGTGTTAGTTAATACAATGATGAAAATAATCTCATTATAAGAATATGAGTCATTGTCCATTTCAAATCTTTCATTCATCTAGTTACTCAATGGATATTTACATATATCTCCTTCATGGAATGTGCTGCTCTGGCTGTTAGGAATTCAGGATCAATAAGAAATCAAGAAACATTCTTGACTATTCCATTCATCAGAGCTATACTTTCTCTGAATCTTTAGTACACATACAATAAATTTCAGCACTTGTTTTAATATTGTTTTACCTATATTAGTTCCGTTTCATGTCTTCATTCAATAGATATTTCTTGCTCATCTACCTTGCACTAGGGTATCTGCTAATGATGCCAGTGGAAAAGAAGACAGACATAGTCCATCATGGAGCTAATAGTCTAGTAGAGAAAACAGACACTGAATAAGGAAGTACAGATGTACTGATTATTACAAATAGTATGTGTAGGATTCTAGGGATGCATATAACAGGGAGAGTTACCACAGGAGGGAGTTAAATGAAAGTCAATCTAAGAAAATGTCATTTAAGCTGACTCCTGAAAAATGAGTAGGGGTTAGGCAGGTGAAGAGTATGGGAAGTTTGCATCAATAAGGAAACAGCTGTGCAAAAGCCATAAGATAACATGGCTGTACAATAATAAGAATGACTATAAGTAAAAAAAAAAAAAAAAGAATGATAAGAAAAGGGGAATATTGTAATGATTAAATAAAATAATATATAAGAAAATTATCTTTCAATTATAAAGTAGAATTATTAGATACAACACAATTCAACTGCCCAAGATTATAAAACATAAAATTATGTTGAGTTGAAATAAAATTGAATTAGAAGGGAAATCAGTCTGCTAAATCAGGTAAGAAAAATAAGTGATACATAATCAGTAAACTTTACTGAAAACGAAATCTAATAAATGACAAAAAATAGTTACTCTTTTAGAACAAAGGTTTCTGAATCTGCATACCATAAACCAAGGCAGCAGAGTTCAGATAAAAACAGGTAATATCAATAGCACCTGTTGTCTTGAATATGCTTAGCCAGTACTGAAATGACTATGGGGGCCTCATAGCTTTTACAGATATACCTGTATAAACAGATACAATTCCTAAATACACAGCACCACCCTTGCAAACACTAAGGATAGCAATAGATATTATTCACTTGGGACTGATATCTGATCATCGTACTATTATACAACAAGCTCTCAGAAGGTAGGCATAATGTTATTACTCATCTTTGTATTTCACATCACAGAGTATATTGAACAAGTGTTTGTGAAATAGAAAATAAAACTTCAAATTTGATAAATAAAACAAGTTTTCAAAGCATAATCTCTTTCAACACTCTTCTGGGCACAAATTATATACAATTAATTCATTTTAAAGATTTGACTCTACCTGGTCTAATTTATTAGTCTTTGGTATTACAAGGCAGGACCATCTAAAGACTGCTAATTGTATCCCAGAAAAAAATTAAGCACACATTATAATGGCATATGGCTGCTATTGTGTAATGTCCAAAAAACCCCACATCACATGGAAAGTCATGGGTAAAAGCTTTCCTCACATAGGTCATTCTCATAATAATGGTGAGTATTAAGCTCATGAGTCCAATAAGACATCTGTGTTATTCTAAGTGCATACTAAGTACAAAATGTTTATTGAATGGATAAATGATTTTTTTTTTGGTTGGTTGGTTGGTTGGTGAGTTTTTTTGTTTTTTTTGAGACGGGGTCTTGCTCTGTCTCCCGGGCTAGAGTATAGTGGCATCATCATAGCTCACTGCAACCTCAAACTCCTGGGCTCAAGCAATCCTCCTGCCTGCCTCAGCCTCCCAAGTAGCTGGGACTACAGGCGCCTGCCACCACACCGGGCTAATTTTTCTATTTTTTGTAGAGATGGCGTCTCACTCTTGCTCAGGCTGGTCTCAAACTCCTGACCTCAAGCAATCCTCTTGCTTCGGCCTCCCAAAATGCTAGGATTGCAAGCATGAGCCACTGCGCCTGACCAGAATGGATAAATGATTAAGTAAGTAAATGACTGAGTGAAGAAGGAAAGAAAGAAGAAAGGAAAAAAGGAAAGAAATAGAGGGAAGGAGAAAATTTTTTTATACTAAGAAATTGTAGAAGAAGTGATCAGGGGAGTTACCACCCTGCCTAATAAAACAATAAATTTTAACCATTATTATATCACACTAAGTTTTAAAATAAAATTTCTCTTGAGAACCCCAATAGTTACCATTAGATATTTTAGAACTTATTTTAAGAAATTTTTAAATTTAAGAAAGATTTCACATGCAAATAGGCAAAGAAGATCATTTATATAATTCTGTTAATGTGTGTATAGTATGCATAATTTCATTATAGTTACAAAACACAGCTTAATTCAAAATGTAATTATTTGCTTTTGGAACCAAATAAGCCATATTTGGACTTAACAATGAGCTGTGCTTAAACATTAAGAATAGTTGAAAATAATATATATTTCTAGTAAGAGAAAAATTTTTTAAATCTCACCATTAACATTACAGATACAAGGTTAATTTAATACCTTTAATCAAAAATACAAATCACTGATTATCACAGCATCAAAAGGTCAAATGACACAACAAATGACTAAAGAAGTCACAAATTTGCCTTTCTGTAATGAAACTCCCCATAATTCAACTACTAGGCCATACAATATCATGAACCAATTTAATTGTCAATTAAAAATAAAATTTATAAGTAATCATGTATTTTTCATCTTCATTAATGTGCTCAACTATGAAAAATATGCCTTCATGGTAAATCTTACCTCATTGTATCTGTTGCTGGGAATTTTGATGCTGGTTTTTCGAACTTCCATATCAACCACCAAACCTTGAACTACTGGCAAGGTATACTGGTAATTTCTGAAGTCCTGGGCCAAAGCAGATTGAAGCAAAATAAAGAATTCATCAATGGTAGGATTTGACTTATAGTAATAAAATAAATACAAATAGAAAGAACGTCAATATTTAAAGATCCTATTATTTAAATAATGAGGAAATGTATAATGAAAGCCCCACCATATTTTAGCTCTCCATTTAGACTGTAAACTCTTATAAGGAAGTAAAACAGCTTCATATACCCCTTATATACAACATTAAACAAATATCTGAATGATTACCCTGCTTTATCATCATTTAACATTTTCTAAATTTATTTGTTAACTCTCTGTCTCCTCCCTCTAAGGTAAGCTTCAAGAGGGTACAGACTCTCACTTGTTTTGTTCTTGCTATATCCCTAATGCATGGCACATCTTAGGCACTCAATGTATATTTGTAGGGAAACACCCCCCACCACCACCAATATCCAGTGTGGCTGAAGCAAAGTGAGCAAGAGCGGTAGGAGTCGAGGTCAAAGTAATAGCATATGTCAAGATTTCATAGGTTCTTATAGGTCACCACAAAGACTTTTGACTTTACTCTAGGAGGCTTTTGACCTGTTTTGTAACAAACAGGTGGTAAGGAACAAGGATAGAAGACAGGACATCAGATAAACACAATAAAAATAACCCAGGTAAGAGACAGTGATGACAGACCAGGATGTTAATTAACAGTTCAAAAGATGGTGAGAAGTTGTCAGATTCTAGATATATTTTGAAGGAAAAATTGACAATATTTGCCACTGGGTTAGATGTGGAATGTGAACAAAAGGCAAGAGTTAAAGATGATTCTAAATTTTATGGCCAGAGCTACTAGAAGACTGGAACTACCATTTATTGAGATGGAAAATATGATGTAAGTTGGAGGGTGTTTCTAAGTAACTTAACTACATTACTTGTGACAGAGCTCAAGAACATTGATAGGAACACAAAAAATATCCAGCACTCGACAAGGTAAAATTACAGTGTAAGTTTGCAAAGAAACAGGAAAATACAACTCAAAATAAGGGAAAAAGAATCAATCTATGGAAACTGAGCCAGAACTGATACAAGATGTTAGAATTACCAAAGACATTATAACAGTTATTATAATTGTATTCTAGATGTTCAAAAAGTTAAGCAGAGGCATAAAAGACCCAAGTAAAACTTTAAAAAGACCCAAGTAAAACTTCTACAGATGAAAATTACAGCACCTTAGATTTGTTAAAAGATGGATAGAATTGACAGCAGCTTAAAAACTACAAAATAAAAGGTTAACAAAATTTAAAGTGTGGCAATAAGAAACTATCCTAAATGAAATACAGAGGAAAAAAAGACTGAAATAGAAATTTAAAAATCATTAATGAATTGTAAAACAATTTCAAGCAGCTTAATATATTTTTAATTGGAGTTCCTGCAGTAGAGAAGGGGGTGAACAGAAAATATATTTGATAAAAACTATAAACCCACAGATCTAAGAAGCTCCATGAATCCCAAGCAGAAGAAACATGAAGAAAACTATACCATGGCACATTATAATCAAATTGCTCCATACCAGTGATTAAAAGAATATATATTTTTTAAAGCAGCCCGAGAAGAAAAAAAATGTTATGCAGAGAGAAATAAAGACAAGAGGGAAAACAATGCAAACAAGAAGACAGTGGAGCAACACCTTTAAAATACTAAAAAAACAAAACCTAGAATTCTACATCCAGCAAAAATATCTTTCAAATATGAAGATGAAATAAAGATGTTACAAACACAAAAGCTGAAAGAATTCATCACCAGCAAACCTATACTGCAAGAAATGTTTCAGGCAATCATTCCAGCAGAAGGAAAACAACACCAGATGGAAATACAGAGTTATACAAAGGAATGAAGAGCATTGGAAATGGCAACTAGAAGGGTAAATCTACAGGAATTTTTCTTATTGTTCAAATCTCTTTGAAAGATAATTGGAGGAGAGTGGCATCAGCAAGATGGCTGACTAGAGTTGCCTGGTGCTCATCCTCCTACAAAAAGGGACCAAAACAATGAATAAACAACTATATTTCCACAGGAGTGACTGAGGAAGTATGCTGGAGATTGCCAGGAAAGTGGCAAAATCCCCATGGAGCATGGGAACCCCTGCATAGCACCATAAAGAAGGGAGCAAGCACTCTGTCTCTCCCACCAGGAATGACTCAGAGTCAGGAGGGACTTCTCACAGGGAAAAGGTAAGCTGGAGACCTCCAGCAGTCCCCATTATCACTGCAGACGCCTGCAGTCCTTGCTGGAGTCCTGCAGTCCTCCCAGGCCCTAAATCCAATTTGGAGAGTTTCTTAGAGTTCAGGGGACTGCATTGCCCCAGAGTAGGACCCCTGTTGTGCACCCCCTACCACCAGACCCAAGCTGCTACAGCAAGGTGCTATCTTAAAACTGGACTGAGGGCTAGTAGCCCCTGCATTTCTCCATCTCTGAAGCCTCTCAGTCATTCCACCATGCTCATACGGGTAGCTGCAGCACCACAATCCTGGCTGCTTGAAGCCTAGGCTCCACAGAATGGCTGAGACCCTGGCATCAAACCCACAAGGCACCCCACCCCCTCAGGTAACAGGCAGACCTGTACAGTGGGAAAACCAACACATAGCCAGCTGGCTAGGTGTGCCTGGCCATGACAGGCAGCCCAGCATGATAAAGGCCATATATGACAAACCCACAGCTAACATCATATTGAATGGGGGAAAGCGGAATGCTTTTCCTCTAAAATCAGGAACAAGACAAGGATAACCACTTTCACCACTTCTACTCAACACAGTACTGGAAGTCCTAATCTGAATAATTAGGCAACAGAAAGAAATAAGGCTGTAGTGGCTCATGCCTGTAGTACTAACACTTTGGGAGGCTGAGGTGGGAGAATTGCTTGAGGCCAGGAGTTCAAGACCAGTCAGGGCAACACAGCAAGATCCCATCTTTACAAAAAATAAAACAATTAGCCAGGTGTGGTGGTACGCACTTGTAGTCCCAGGTACGTGGGAGGCTGAGGCAGGAGGATCACTTGAACCCAGGTATTTGAGGTTGCAGTGAGCTATGAGGATACTACTGCCCTCTAGCCCGGGCAATAGAGTGAGACTTTGTCTCAAAAAATAAAAACAACAAAAACCAAACCAAAACAAACAAAAAAGAAATAAAAGAAATAAACTGGAAAGGAGGAAGTCAAATTGTCCCTGTTTGCAAATGACATGATCTTATATTACATACAAATCCCTTAAGAATCCACCAAAAAACTGTTAGAACTAATAAACAAATTCAGTAAAGTTGCAGGATACAAAATCAACGTGCAAAAATCAGTAGTTTCTATATGCTAATAGTAAACTGTGTGAAAAAGAAATCAAGAATACAATTCCACTTATAATAGCTACAAAAAAATAAGATACCTAGGAATAAACTTAACCAAGGACATAAAAGATCTCTACACTGAAAACTATAAAACACTGATGAAAGAAATTGAAGATGACACGAAGAAATGGAAAGATATCCCGTGTTCATGGATTGGAAGAGTTACTGTGAAAATGGCCATCCAACCCAAAGCGATCTATAGATTTAATGCAATCTCTATCAAAATACCAATGGCATTCTTTACAGAAATAGAAAAAACAATCCTAAAAATCATATGGAATCACAAAAGACCTCAAATAGCCAAAGCAATCCTCAGCAAAAAGAACAAAGTTGAAGACATCACACTACCTGACTGCAAAATATATTATAAAGACATAGTAACCAAAACAGCATGGTACTGGCATAAAAACAGACACATGAACCCATGGAATAGAATAGAGAGCCCAGAAATAAATTCACACACTGATTTTCACCAAAGGAGCCAAGAACACACACTGAAGAAAAGACAGTCTTGTCAATAAATGGTGCTTGGAAAATTATATATTCACATACAGAAGAATGAGAATAGACCCCTACCTCTCACCATACACAAAAATCAACTCAAAATGGATTAAAGACTTAAATGTAAAACCCAAAACTATGAAACTACTAGAAGAAAACAAGGGAAACGCTTCATGATATAGGGCTGGGCAAAGAATTTTTAGATAAGACTTCAAAAGCACAGGGAACAAAAGCAAAAATAGACAAATGGGATTACAGCAAACTAAAAAGCTTTTGCCAAGCAAAGTAAACTATTAACAAAATGAAGAGACAACACAGAATAGGAGAAAATATCTGCAAACTACACATCTGATGAGGGATTAATATCCACAATATATAAGGAATGTAATCCAAAAGTGAAAAGACAAATAACCTGATTAAAAAATGGGCAAAAGGCTGGGCATGATGGCTCATGCCTATAATCCCAGGAGTCTGGGAGGCCGAGGCGAGAGGATCGCTTGAGACCAAGAGTTTGAAACCAGCCTGGAGAACACAGTGAGACCCCATCTCTACAAAAATTTAAAAAATTAGCCATGCATGATGGTACACACCTATAGTCCCAGCTACTCAGGAGACTGAGGCAGGAGGATGGCTTGAGCCCAGGAGTTTGAGGTTGCAGTAAGATGATTTCACTACACTCTAACCCAGGTGACAGAGCAAGACCCTATCTCAAAAATAAATAAATAAAATAAAATTTAAATTTAAATTAAAAATGGGCAAAAGACCTTAAGAGACATTTCTCAAAAGATATACAAATGACCAACAGGTATATGAAAAAAATGCTCAGCATCACTAATCATCAGGGAAATGTAAATCAAACCCACAAAGAGATACCATTTCACTCTAGTTCAAATGGCTACTATCAAAAATATGAAAGAAAACAAGTGTTGGCAAGGATGTGGAGAAAAGGGAACCCTTACATACTGTTGGTGGGAACATAAATTAGTATATAGCCAAAGGAAATGAAATCAGTACCTCAAAGAGATGATTGCACTCCATGTTTATTGCAGCACTATCCACAATAGCCAAGACTTGGAATCAACCTAAATGCCCAACAATGAATGAATGGATAAAGAAAATGTGGTATATCTACACAATGAAATATTATTTGGCCATGAAGAAATGATTTCCTGTCATTTGAGATAAAGTGGACAAACCTTTAAGTGAAATATGCCAGACACAGAAAGACAAATACCGAATGATCTCACTTATATCAACAGAAAAAAAGTTGATCTCAGAAGTAGAGAGTAGAACAGTGGTTACCAAAGACCAGGGAGGGAATGGGAGAGGGGAGGAAGGGGAGAGGTTGGTGAACAGGTACAAAGTTAAAGTTAGATAGGAAGAATAAATCCTAGTGTTCTATTTCACAGTAGGGTGACTATGGTTAACAGTAAGGTATTGTATATTACAAAACAGCCAGAAGAGAGGTTTTTTAAAGTTCTCACCACAAAGAAACAATAAATGCATGAGGTGAGGTGATGGATATGCTAATTACCATGATTTGAACCTTACACAATGTATACATAGATCAAAACATCAAAATGCACCCCATAAATATGTACAATTATAATGTCAATTAAAAAATAAAACTTTTTTAAAAGTCAGGAAATAACTAGAGCTACAGCTTTCAGCATGACAGAGTGAGGAAATCACCAAATGCACTCCCCAAAAAGCAACTAAAAAGCTGGGTAAATGGTTAAAAAACCACCATTTCACTGCTCTAGAATGAGATCAAACGCACACAACACATCGAGAAGTGGTTTTCATGGAAATTCTGCATACAAACCCCAGTAAGGAAAAAGAAAAAAAAATTCCCAACTTACTGCAAGAAGATTCATGATGGTATGCCCCGTCTCTCCAAACAATGGCTTCCGAAATCTGACACTGAACAGTGGGCATGGATAAACTATGGAAATGAGAAATGACCAGACTAAGTTTGGCAGCTTAAAATTTTGGTAAAAGAGACATCATGGCTAATATATTTTTCAAGATATATTAATAATTGTAACGATTCATTAGAACATGTCAAATTTAGGGCTCAAAATGTATTTATTTAGCATAGTAGCAGACAAATCCTGAGCCACAGCAAGTCTTTTGATGATCAGAATAAGCCTTTTGATGTAGCTGTTTCAAAAATGACCCAAAAGGTCTTAGGAAGCATTCTTCTTCAAACTGAATTGACATGATCCAGGAAACAGATATCTCCTGATTCTTTTGTGCTCAATAAGTTTAAGAGTTCACTCTTCTATCATCTATCTATTATCTATCTATCTATCTATCTATCTATCTATCTATCTATCTATCTATCTATTTAGAGATGGGGTCTTAGTCTGTTGCCCAGGCTGGAGTGCAGTGGCACGAACACAGCTCACTGCAGCCTCGAACTCTTGGCCTCAAGTGATCCTCCAGCCTCCACCTCCTGAGTAGCTGGGACTACAGACACAAGCCACTGCGCCCAGCAAAAGTGCACTCTTCTATACCTCCTAACAAGGACCATCCTTAGGAGAGCCAAATCACAGGTGTTCCTACTGGCTGGCTTACCCCTTGAACTTTGTGGTTTGAAATGCCTGTACAAGACAGGAAGATACACATGTTGTTTCCTCTGCATACAATTCTTCCCTTTCCCTGTTAAATTTAGCTGATTCATATGCCTCCTTCAGAGTTCAATCCAGAGGCATTGTGGTCCAAGACGTGTTTCTTATCCAACTTGTCCTTCATTCTTGGTCAAGTCAGAGCCCACCTTGGAGCTCCCAAAGAACTTAACTTTGAGCATAGATTTTAACAAAATATACTACTATAATCATGATTTCTGTGTGTGTTCCTAATAAAGGTTCCCAAGAGCCTATAACCAGGTCTTAGCCATTTCTGAATTCCCAGGATTCATGATATATGGTACGTCTTTATTACATTCTTACTGAATGAATAAATGAGTGAAAGAATAAAGATGACTTGCTGAGAACATATAATATACTGTTTTATGGTTTACACATGTGTAATTTATTATCTCATTTGATCCTTTTAACAATCTAATTTAATATAAAGGCAAGCATTATTATCTCTAGTTTACAAAACAAACTGACAATCAGAGAACTTGAGTGACTTGCCCAAAGTTACAGAGCTGATAAGTGGCAGAGTTGAGAACCTTACTCAAGTGCTCTGATTCCTAACACGGGGTACTTGTAATTAGGTGAAGATATAAAGTTTAAAATAAAGTTTGCTTTTAACCTACAATGTCTTGAAAAATATCCAACTTAGTTGCACTGCTATAACCATGGGCAAGGAAGCTCTTCCTCTGTAGCCTACCTTACCAACTGAGAGTGGTCTCCATACCACCAGCTTCCAGTATCTGTATGTTAAGTAAAATATAATTTGTCAAAACTATTTTCCAACCACGTGACAAAGAATATGCTCATCATACATAGATACTATAAAAAATAAAGTTACTTAAGTTCAAATTCATTTTTCTGATCATAATCATGTTTTTATCAATGAACTACTAAAACAGCAAGTTTACAAGGTAATAAGTAATCACCAACTTCCTCATTCAGTATTTTCAGTCCTTCCCATTACAGCCAAAATAAGCCAAGACATGGACCAAATTTAGCTTAGCTATTTCAAAAGACTATTTCTGGTGAACTGTATCACCAAACAGAGGGCTCTGAATATTTCAGGCATTATTTAGTCATTACACCTTGGTCATATGGTTTAGAAGAAGGTGTTTTACTATCTACTACTTACGTCGATATTCAGCTCCAAGTCTTAACATTAGTCGGATGGGAAACACTTTAGCCCAAGGAGTTTCCCATTTCTGGATGAGAATCCCAAATAAGTATGGTGGGGTTGGGAGTACTAGGTCTTGTAGTGACTGGTAGGTAGCTGTCACATATAAGAATCCACCATGTTCTTTACTGCCAAGGAAACTTTGACTGAAGAAGGAATGTCCCAAATTGCTCACAACATTCCCTAAAACAAAAAAGTTCATTAATTATGTTCTTTTAATAAATTAATCATATTTTAATAATCATTATTACATAACACTGGGCTGGATGGACACGACCAAACACTAATTCCAAATCTTTCACTATGCAAGACCCATTTTTTAAAAGTTGCTTTTTAAATAAACAGCATTTATTAAATGAAAATTTGTTTCCTAATTTTATCAGGACTTCTGGTGAGCATAAAATAATTTATATTACCACACTGTTGAAGTTTGTCTAGATAAAATCCAAAATATTGATGCTTTCCTTAGTTAAACTGTACAACTTCACTGTATGAATTACTTTAGCTGTCTCAGGATAAAAATTATTGCCTCAAAGGTCATGAAAAAATGTTCAGATTAGGTAACTGCTCTCACAAAGTTTACACTCTCACTGGGTGAACAATGTAAACTCATTAACATAATGAATTAAGACAATAAGTACACTTATGAGACATTAAGGGAAGAGGATTTACAGAGAAGGCAGTACCACAGATAGGATTTATTCTTTGTAATTCTGGTTAAGACAAATATAAAAGAGATCTACAATTTAGGGCTTATTTAAATTCACATTAAGCAGGTTTGTCTCTTTTAACTACAAATGCCCTTTTCTAAGCACTTTCTAATTCAAACGCTTTTGTGAATGAAAGAGTAACAAATAAATCAGCCCTTCCTTAAGGAGACATTTTCCTCACTTTAGAATTACAAAAGAACGTCAAGAGCTGTTCAATAATGAACAGCATATGTTCACTAGACATGTACAAGATTCCTTTGATACCTCTGAAAGCAATAATCCCAAATAAAGCTATGTCCATCAGAGAAGTTAATGCTTACTTTTCCCAAAAACTAGAGTTTGTTCATACAATGGTTATGGGTCTTTGAATCCTTGAGTAAAGTGGGAAGATATGTTGATAGAATCCACAAGTGAAGGGAATATTGCCCCCATTAAACTCAGCTTTATGGCTAAAAGCCACGTTCACCTGAACATTATCATCTATATTTTACATTTAAGGTAGTACATTTAGGAATTTAGGGGTAGTAATCTTGCCCCAGGATTAACCAAGTCTGGCTGCACAATTAAACTGTTGGGCCAGATCTATAAAAACAAAACAATTCCCATATCAACACAGCAGTATGGTATTTTGAAAAAAATTGCAGATTTTGGAGTCACAGAAATATGGGTTTGAATATTGATCACTCACTACTGTGAGATTTTTGGGCAAGTCACTTAACTTCTGTGAGCCTCAACATCCATGTAAAATGGGGGAAATTATATTAAATTCCAGACCTGTTGTGATGGTAAATGACAGAGTATATATGAAATGTCTAACACACCAGCAACAGAGTATATTCTCAAAACAATTTAACTATTATTGTTCTAATGCAAATATACATACAATGTTCAGCCAAATATTATAGGATTTTTTTTTTTGCTTTACTGAAGATTTTAGAGTAAAATTTGTATAAATTTTAATCTTTTCTGGCAGCCAGTACAGAATTGGGAATAGAGTGACAGGTACTTTAGGGAGACCAGATCCCCAAATTTACCACTGCCACTTTACCACCCCCCAAATCCTGGAATTCCAGGATACAGTAAGAGACACTACATACAAAATTCAACAGTTTGTCAAAGAGGAAAAAAAGTTTTTTTCATCTTTTTGCCTAAGTTTGGGGAAGGAAGGGGGAGAATAGGAGATAAAAGATACAGGAATTTTTTTTCCCTCCATAATGGAGGGTGCATTCCTCTAAAGCTCTAGTGACAGATTGCTATGGTTTGAATGTGTCCCCAAAAAAGCATGTGTTGGAAACTTAATTGCCCATGCAAATAGTGTTGTAAGGCAGGGCTTAATGAGAGGTGAATGGATTAATGCTGTTATCTAGGGAGTGGGTTTGTTATACAAAGACAAACTTGGCCCCCTCTTGTGCTCACTCAAGCTTTCCTGCGCGTGTGCGCGCAGACTCGCGTGTGCTCTCACTCCCCACCCACCCCCCCCCGTTTGCCCTTCTGCCGTGGGATGATGCATCAAAAAAGCCCTCGCCAGATGCTAGCCCCTCAGTCTTGGACTTCTCGGCTACCAGAACTGTGACTGTGAGAAATAAATTTCTGTTCATTATAAATTATCTAGTCTGTGGTATTCTGTTAATTCTGTTACAGCAGCACAAATGGACTGAGACACAGCATAATATTTATGTTTCACAAAGAATGTCCCAGTGAATACAGCTAAGAGGTGAAAAATACATTGGCTTGGTACTCAAGGCATTTATTCACTATTCCTTTGGGATTTCCCCATCAGAGCCTAGAATCTATTACTAGTTAGTTTCCACAGATATTGATTTCCTTTCTGTCTCTACCATCTAGCACCCTCCTCATCCCAATCACACTCATGTTTTTCACTATGTCCCTTCTTATTATAAAATATATCTTTTATCCTTTAGGCATTTACTTTCTTTTAAAGAAAATGTAGATCTCCATCAATCCTAATGATTGATGTAGTTTAGTTTAGACTGTCATTTACCATCTCATCTACAAACAAATAACATTCCACAGGCGTAGATATCAGCAAAAATAAAACATTAGGTATAAGAATTTAACAAAGAAAAGAAAGGCTTTCATTTAAAGACAATCTGGGGCTCTTGAAGTCTGTTATATACTATTAATAATTTATGTAGGTACTTCTCTAAGAGAACATCCAATACAATGAATCCACTGAACTAATTATAAATACACCCCAATACCACTGAAGAATCCATATAACTAAAATAAACACCAAATCTTGCTTCTGAGCTTAAATGACCTGGCAAAGATGTGAAATGCTTTATATCAACAGTTTACAGAGCAATTTTACATGACCATTCATCAGGTGATCACCAGACAGTGATACCAGGTAAACAAGGCAGGTACCATTTCCCTGAATTATGGGGTTTTATTTTTACAAATGAAGAAACTGAGGCTTAGGGGGAGATGTAAAGTGACTATGAAAAGACATGGGGTAAATAAGTGGCAAAGTAAAATTTAGAAAGTAGATCTTTCAATCTCCTAGTCTTTCTATATATCGGTCTTTCAAAAAATATATAGATACAGTAATTTACAATTTTCCATCTTAAATTTGGAATATAAACTGTGTTTTTCAAATGCTTACAAATAACCATTTTAAATTCAATTCAAATATAACTTACTATGGGACAACAGCTTCCTTTGTTTCAAAGCACATTTGTTAATTCTCACATCAACTCAAGTGGAACAATTTCCAAGCAAACGGTTCATTTATTTCAAGAAATACTAGTATTTCCAAGTATTAATATAACAAAAACTCAAGCTATCAAAAGAATTTAGAGAGTCCCCTGGAGTTCTTTGTAATGTAATAAACTGCAGTTAAGCCTGAGTACTTTAAAAAAAGGTCATTTCCTCAGTTTAGAGCTGCGGTCCCCAACCCCTGAGCTGCACATGTTTGGCACCGGACAGGAGACCTCTGATGTCCAGCTCCAGTGGCCCGCCCCTGTGGAAAAATTGTCTCTCATGAAACTTAGGAAGTGGGGAGCGCACAGCAGGAGCGAGCCAGCAAGCAAAGCCTTATCTGTATTTGCAGCCCAGCTGGTCCCCATCGCTGGCATCACCACCTGAGCTCTGCCTCCCCCAACCCCCACTCTCGGAAAAATTGCCTTCCATGAAACTGGTTTCTGGTGCCAAAAAAGTTGAGGACCACTGGTTTAGAGCATCTATGAGATTGATCAGGTAACTTCAAAGAGCTCAAGAAGCACTATATTACTTCTTATGGTTCAAAACAGGACTTAGAGAGGACATAGCTGAGTTCAAACCTGGGTTCAGTCACTTACCATCTAAGTGTGTGATCTTGAGTAAGTTACTTAGGCTCTCAGTGCCTTTTATTTTCCTCATACGTAAAACAGAAACGATAACAGTATGAATCCCACAGAGTTGCAGTTAAGAAGGAATAAAATTGTGTACATAAAGCAATGAATACACTGCCTGGCATGTAAGTGCCAATAAATGTTAGGTATTAGTCTTAAATTGCCTCTTCAAAAATAATTCCATATAACTTTCTCATCAGTCGAAAAATTACTTTGCAAAGCAGCAACACTATGGCTCCTTTGCTCACAAAAGAGCATAAAATAAATTTAATTTACCAAAAGGTTCACAATTGGAAAAATAAAATAAAAACATGAAACATAAGATAACATTCTTTAACCAGAAAAAATATAAGAAATTGTTGATAATAGTGAAAACACCAGAGAGGTTCCTCTTTTCCCTGGGAACACTGGTTAGGAAACTTTTCTTTTTCTTCTTTTACAGATAAAAAAGTAACTTGCTTCAGAAATACCAAAAAGTATAAGCCATGAAAAGTGTAGTCATGAAAAATAATGGCACGCTACTAAAATTTAAAACAAATACTGGGGCACTGATTGATCAAACACCTATTAATAAAATATTTTTTAATATGCACAAAACTAGGCTGGCTGCTATTCATTCCACTACATTTACAGGACTCCTACCATGTTTTTATAAACTTTCTATCACTCATTTATATATATTCTTTGAAACACTACTTTTTAAAAATCTGTTTTTTCCCCCCTCTCCTAATTTAACTGGTAGTTTTTCTTCTAAATATTTGTGAGAGTACAGAATGAGCAAAAGATTGTATCCTAAAACTAGCAATACATTTTTTCCCTAAGTTAATAGTGAGTATACACCTACATTCTTAGACTGAGATAAACTTTCACATTAAAAATTAAAGCTTGACTGGGCTCAGTGGCTCATGCCTGTAATCCCAGCACTTTGGGAGCCCAAGGTGGGAGGATTGCTCAAGGTTAGGTGTTCCAGACTAGCCTGGGCAACATAGCAAGACCCCATCTCTAAAAAAAAAAAAAAAATTAGCCAGGTGTGGCAAGCACCTGTAGTCCCAGCTATTCAGAAGGCCAAGGCGGGAGGATCACTTGAGCCCAGGAGTTCGAGGTTGCAGTGAGCTATGATTATGCCACTGCACTCTAGTCTGGGTAACAGAGTGAAACTGTCTCTAAAAAAAAAAAAAAAAAAAAATTAAAGCTGAAATCCAATTTTATTTGAGGTTTACAATTTTATTAGTAACACTATAAAGTTATAAATAAAAATAAAATTCAAAGATGAATGCAATTTATTAATAATATATAAATAGTTATATAGTACCTTATAAGTTTGTATTGCCTTTTCATAAATCCATATAAGAATGAAATTTAAAATCAACCCTCAGTTCACCTGAGTTAACCAGGTGTCCACATGTTAAAGATACAAGATAAGGAAGACTTTAGAATGAAAGAAGATGACAAAAAGAGATAGTAAAATGAAAAATGATCTTTTGAAGACCTGAAATTACAGAAATTTCCCAAGTGACCTACTTAAGTGACCCACAGCACTTCTTTCTTTCTCTGGGGACCAGAGACACTGGGCCTCAGAAATACTCTCAGGCCAACCTAAATACAGGGGGTCCCAAAAGTCTCCATAAAAGGAAAAATTTTGTAATGAATATTTTGTAAATAAAGGTACATTTAGCTACAATTTCCCATTTTCTCTATGTATGGCAACTTCTGGGACATCCTGTAGTATATTCCCACGTCTCCAACTTCTAGTGGAAACAAGAAGTCAGGAATAATAAATTTTGGGGTTGTTTTTGTTTGCTTTTTTAAAGGCTAGTCAAGTGAAGCAGTGGGAGTGGAGAAGGAACAAAGGAATCTGTAGCTGGTTGTGATCAATTAGTCATAAACACCACTGCGCGTGGACCAGCCATAAGCATTTTTATTAACAGAAGTATTCTCTCGGGACTCCTTTCCTCTTGGTACTTTTCCACCAAACAACAAAAAATGCTTCCTAGTGACGTCACATCAACTCATTAATTCCCTCAACCCACAGTTTTTTAAATTAATTCTCCCTGATATGCCAGACTGTTGTAGGGATAGGTACACAGAATTGAGCCAGACAGATAAAAATCTTGCCCTCATAGGGCTTATGTTCTAATGACAAATAAACAGATAATTTCAGTAAGTAAAGTTAGTGATGAATGTTTTGAAGTAAATAAAACAAGGTAATGTAATAGACTGATGGGGGCGAAGTAGAGGAGACTTCTTTAGCCCAGAGGGTCAGGGAAAATCCTCTCAGAAGGACACATTTGAGAACAGACCTAAATAAAGAGAAGAAACCAGCCAATTAAGATCCTAAAGAATAGTATTCAGGTTATGGGAATAATAAGTGCAAAAGCCATGAACTGGAAATGAGTTTGGTGGGTTCAAAGATCACAAAGATGATCAACGCAGCTAAAACAAACTAAGGAGTAGTAACAGAGAAGAGATCTTTAGGGTCTAGATCACATAGGCCCTCATAGGCCAAATGAAGGAGTGTGGAGTTTATTCTAATTGCAGTGGGAAGCCCACTGGGAGGTTTAAGGCAGCTTCAATTGTGTCATCATGCCCATCACTATGCCAGTATGTCACATAAATGTGCTCTCCATTCGCAAAGATTAAATCTAGCCAGGCGTGGTAGCACACACCTGTAGTCCCAGCTACTCAGGAGGCTGAGGCAGGAGGATCACTTGAGCCCAGGAGTTCAAGGCTGCAGTTACTATGATCACACCACTGCACTCCAGCCTGGGGAACAGGGTAAGACTCCCTCTCTTAAAAAAAAAAAAAAAAAGATTAAATCTACCATGCCTGAGGAATAGTTGAGGGAAGATAAACATGTCTGCAAGCATAGAATTGCAAATGATTGAAAGGGAACAAAAAACGGTATTCGAATTTAAAAACGATTTAACTTGCAAGGTTGAGAATATTTACATTCTACTATTATAATTATAATCATCTTCTTGCTTTGTTCCAAAGTTAAATCTAAAAGTTGAAAATCAATAATAGTGTAAACCTTATTATGCCCATGTAAACATTAATTCAAACTAATATTTATCTGAATTAATAATTTTCTTGAAAATAGAAATATTAAATTGGAAGATAGCACTGAAGAATGTATCCTAGGATCCAGCATGGAAAGACAAAAAGATAAATTATACAAAAGACCAGTTGGATACTGAGGAGTGATTTCACAAGCTCCAACATCAAAAAAGAGTCCCCAAAGAAGACAATGGAGGGAATGAGAGAGAAGTAATATTCAAAGAGATAACTGAGAATTTTCTAAATAAAAAATGAAATGTGTTCTCAGAACAAAAGTATACCTTGAGTACTCAGCAGCATATATGTCCACATATATGTAGACATACAGACAATGGAACAGAACAAAGTTCAGAAATAGACCCATATATATATGGTCAATTAATGTTAAAAAACAGCTTCAAGGTAATTCAATGAAGTAAAGATAGTCTTTTAGGCCGAGTGTAGTGGCTCATGCCGGTAATCCCAGCACTCTGAGAGGCTGAGTGGGAAGATCACTCAAGGCCAAGGAGTTCCAGACTAGCCTGGGCTACATAACGAGACCTGGCCTCTACCAAAAAAAAAATTGTTTAATTAGCCAGGTGTGGTGGCACACGCCTAGAGACCTAGCTACTCAGGAGGCTGAGGAAGGAGGATCACTTGAGCCCGGGATTTGGAGGTTGCAGTGAGCTATGACCACGCCATTGCAATCCAGTCTGGGCGACAGAGAGAGACCCTGTCTCAAAATGGATCATATATGAAAGTTGCTGGTACCAAAATGGAGTCACTTACATCAAACTCTAACAAAATGCAGTCAGAAGAGATCATGAAGAAAAAGCCTTCACACACATGTTTGTAACAGGACCTATCATGAGACGTTCCTGCACATAGACTGGCAAAAGGACTTACCACAAGAACTTCCTCAAGATCACAGTACTGCAGATAAGCTGCTCACACAAGAACACTTAGCAATGGCTGTCTCCACCAATGAACAAACACCAACTCTGCCATGAGCTTATGGAACCTTGTTTCAAAGCAGCTGATGTGGACTTTTCCTTTTTGGCTTTAAAAGCTTCCCTGACCTCCCCACCCCATATGCATATGACCACATATAGCACACATACCCAGGACTGCAATTCTCTGCTGTTCCCGAATAAACTCATTTGTTTTAGAAAGCCTGTCTCTCTGAGCTTCTTTTTAGGTGAACACATAGATCTGTATGTAATAGCTACAACTAGAAACTTTTAGAAAAAAAATTAAAGAAAATTTTGTGACCTTGGGTTAAGGCAAAGATTTCTTAGAAAACTCAAAGTATAAACCATAAAAGAAAAACTGATATATTGATTTTATAAAAATTTAAACTTCTGCTCTTTGAAAGACAGTTAAAAACATGAAAAGACAAGCCATGGAGAGAGCAAGAATGGGCTGAACTCTTTCTTTTATAACAGCATCAATCCCATCCATGAGGGTGGAGCCCTCATGGCCTAATCACTTCTTAAAGGTCCCACTTCCTAATATTGTTACAATGGCAATTAAATTTCAACATGGCAAATCAATCAATATGATACATCGTATCAACAGAACGAAGGACAAAAACCATATGATCATCTCAATTGATGCTGAATATGCATTCAATAAAACTCAACATCCCCTCATGATTAAAAACTCTCAAAAAACTGAGTATAGAAGGAACATACCTCAACACAATAAAAGCCAGATATGGCAGACCCACAACTAGTATCATATTGAACGGGGAAAAATTGAAAGCCTTTCCTCTAAGATCTGGAACAAGACAAGGATGCCCACTGTTATTCAACATAGTACTGGAAGTCATAGCTAGAGCAATTAGACAAGAGGAAGAAATAAATGGCATCCAAATTAGAAAGGAAGAAGTCAAATTATCCCTGTTTGTGGACAATGTGAAAAAGAAACCAAGACAGTAATCTCATTTACAATAGCTACAAACAAAATAAAATACCTAGGAATAAACTAATAAACTTAACCAAAGAAGTGAAAGACCTCTACAGTGAAAACTATAAAACACTGATGAAAGAAACTGAAGAGGACACAAAAAAAAGGGAAAGATATTTCATGCTCATGGATTGGAAAAATCAATATTGTTTAAAATGTCCATACTACCCAAAGCAATCTACAGATTCAATGCAATCCCTATCAAAATACCAATGACTTTCTTCACAGAAATAGAAAAAATAATCCTAAAATGTATATGGAACCACAAAACACCTAAAACAGCCAAAGCCATCCTGAGCAAAAAGAACAAAACGGGAGGAATCACATTACCTGACTTCAAATTATACCACAAAACTGTAGTAATCAAAACATAAAAACAGACACAAAGACCAATGGAACAGAATAGAGAATCCAGAAATAAATCCACACATCTATAGTGAACTTATTTTTGACCAAGGTGCCAAGAACATACATTGGGGAAATGACAGTCTCTTCAATAAACGGTGCTGGCAAAACTGGATATACAGATGCAGAAGAATGAAACTAGACCCTTATCTCTCACCATATACAAAAATCAAATCAAAATGGATTAAAGACTTAAATCTAAGACCTGAAACTATGAACTAAACTAAACTAAAACATTGGGGAAACCCTCCAGGACACCAGTCTGGGCAATACTTTCTTGAATAATACCCCAAAAGCACAGGCAACCAAAGCAAAATTGGACAAATAGGATCAAATCAAGCTAAAAAGCTTGTGCACAGCAAAGGAAAGGAAAGAGACAACTCACAGAATGGGAAAAATATTTGCAAACTATCCATCTGACAAGGGATTAAAAACTAGACTATATAAGGAGCTACAACAAGTCAATAGGAAAAAATCAAATAATCTGATTAAAAATGGGCAAAAGATCTGAATAGACATTTCTCAAAAGAAGAATAAGAATAAATGGCTGACAGGTATTGAAAAAAATGCTCAACATCATTACTCTTCCAAGAAATGCAAATCAAAACTACAATGAGATAATCATCTCACCCCAGTTAAAATGGCTTTTATCAAAAAGGCAGTAACAAACGCTGGCAAGGATGTGGAGAAAGGGCAACCTTCGTACCATGTTGATGGGAATGTAAATTAGTGCAACCATTATGGAGAACAGTAGGGAGGTTCCTCAAAAAACTAAAAATAGAACTATCATATGACCCAGCAATCCCACGGGTGGGTATATATCCAAAAGAAAGGAAATCAGTAGTATATTGCAAAGATATCTGCCCTCCCATGTTTACTGCAGCACTAGTCACAATAGCCAAGATTTGGAATCAACCTAAGTGTCCATCAACAGATGAATGGATAAAGAAAATGTGGTACATATACACAATGGAATATTATTCAGCCATAAAAAAGAACAAAATCCTGTCATTTGCAACAACATAGATAGAATTGGAGAACATTATGTTAAGTGAAATAAGCCAAGCACAGAAAGACAGATATCGTATGCTCTCACTCATATGTGGGTGCTAAATATTAAAACAATTGATCTCATGGAGACAGACAATAGAATGATGGTTACCAGAGGCTGGGAAGGGTAGTGGGAAGGGGGGAATAAAGTGGGGATGGTTAATGGGTACAAAAATATAGTTATATAGTTAGATAGAATGAAAAATATTTGATAGCACAACAAAGTGACTATAGTCAACAATAAGTTATGGTCTACTTTAAAATAACTAAAAGAGTAGAATTGGAATGTTCCTAACACAAAGAAATGATAAATGTTTGAGGTAACAGATACCCCAATTACCCTGATTTGATTATTATACATTGTACGCCTATATCAAAACATCACCCTATAAATATATACAACTACTATGTACCCATAATAATTAAAATTTTAAAAAATTTCTTCAACATGAGTTTTGTAGGGGACAAACATTCAAACCATAGCAATACTAAATAATTTTTTAACAAATAAAGTATTAAAAGAGTTCAGAAGAAGGGATTACTTCTGTCTGAGAGGATCATCAAGGAAGAATTTATAGAGAAAATGGTCTTTAAGACTTAAAAGAACTGATAGGATTCAGATAGTCAAGGTGTTGGGAAATAGCGGGGGGGGGCACCATAATCACGGATACTGAAGGGGAAATCATTAGAATATATAAAGAACCAAGAAATGTTTATAGTTTTGCTACAACGGAAATATGCACAGATGACTAGTGGGAAATGACACTAAAAATATAGGATCAGACCAGGTAGAGTACTGAATATTAGACTACACCGTTTATTCTAAGGGCAATATGAAGCCAAAATAGGTTTTTGCATAAGAGAGGGAAACAACCAGAGATTAACTCCAGAAAAAATAATACGGTAGATACAAGTCCCATTTCATTCAAATCCATGTTCTGAATGTTTGTTTGCAAAAAAAACAGGTATAAAACGTGGAGGAAGGGAGGGGAGATGGGGACAAACAATATCTAATTTAGAATCTCTCATGCCACTGAAATACCCAGAAGGTATCCTGAAACTCTCAGAATCTAATTTTTCACAAATTATAATTCTTTCCCTCACTGTAGAAAGCATGAACAACTATGTACAACAAAAAAGTGTATATACACTAAATAAGAAGCATAGATATACACACACACATATTGTTATTAAACACATGTAGTTTCACTTTTAAAATTCACAGATTATAAAGAAAGCTCATTCAAGGACTTCTAAGGCTTACTGAGTGATTTATAACCCTCAACTAGTGACAGAGTATTCAAGGTTTCATACTCAGGAGAAATTTAAGATGCAATTTGTCAATTCCACACAATGTGCTACATAGAGGAGAAAAATAACAAATTGGGATCATTTTAGAACACCTATGTTCTAAAATATGTTTTCACTTACAAAAAATTTATAGTGAAATATGTCATGCTACTACCCTTATTATCTAGAAATAGGATTCTTAATAAAAACTGCATAGTACATAGATATTATGTATATCTGTTTTTAAAAACTGAGGTACTATAATATTAATACATACACAGAGGCAACTGACATAATTATAAAGAACACTGGGTCTGGGAGCTTTAGTCCTAATTCTGCCACCAACTAGGTCTGTGATTTAGGCAAGTCATTAACACCCGTAGGTCTCATTTTCCTCATCTGAACCATGAAGAGTTTGTACTACATGATCTAAGATATCTTTTAGTCCCAATATTTGATGAGCTGTGAAATGATTCCAATTCAAGGAGAGACTCTTATATCTCCTTTACACTTATGAAATGTTATTTACTTAGATATACACGTCCCCATCTTACATTATAGAAAATATTTTAAGATGGCTTACATGCATTATAGTTTGACTATCACTATTATTTTATAATCACTTCCAAGTAATTTTTGTAGAATTTTCCTATTTTAATAGTTCAAAATGGACTCTACTGATATATAAAGATATTTTTAAAAAATGCATAACCACTTATGCTCAACGTATATTTTAATGACTCACGCAATGGTTCACATCCTTTCCTTGCAGGTATCTCCCAGGATTCTATCCACAGTCCTAGTCTCTTCACACTGGATTATCACCAGTTTCAACTATCACATAAAAGCTGTGTCTCCCAAATCTGTATTTTATCCCAGATCTATCTCCTAGGGTCCATACCCGTACACTCATCTGCCATTTACATATTCTATCTGATGTCATTATTTCAAATTCAACAGACTGAACACAGACCTCATTTCCCTCCCCTCTGACAAATCTGCTCCTCTTCTTCTATTCATCATCTCCACAAATAAAACCAACATGCACTAGGAGCTCAAGCCAGAAATCTGAAGCCAGCCTTGACTTATCCCCTCTAACTCCTCACAGCCAATTAGTTACCAAATCCTACTGGATTGAAGTATCACGTCTTTCATATCCCTCCTCTCCAATATTCTTTTTTTTTTCCCAAAGATGGAGTCTCGCTATGTTCCCCAGGCTAGTCTCAAACTCCCGGGCTCCAGTGATCCTCCCGCCTCAGCCTCCTGAGTAGCTGACATTACAGGTACAGCCACCATGCCTGGCTTGTCTCCAATATTCCTTATTACCACTGCCATTATTAAATTTAAACCCTGATAATTTCTTAATTTCCTTCAATGGCTTTTTTAAAAATAAATTTTATCGAGATGTAACTGACATACAATAAAACAAACAGATTTTAAAAATATAGTTTGATGAGTTCTGACAAATGTAAACACCCATGTGACCACTATCCTATCAAGATATAGAACGTTACATCATCTCAGAAAGTTCCCTGGGCCCCTCTGTAGTCAATTCCAGCACTCGCACCCCCACCTCACTTGAGACAAACACTGATCTGATTTCTAGCACCACAGACTCATTTTGCCTGTTCCAGAGAATCATATAAATGGAATCATTCAATATATGTTAATACATTTTTTTGGCCTGGCTTCTTTTGCTCAGCATAATGTCTGTGAGATTCATCTGTGTTGTTGCATATATCAGCAGTTACTCCTTTTTTATTGCTGAGCTGTATTCTAGTGTATGAATACACATTTGCTTATCTACTGCAATTTCTCTTAACTGCCACTAGACTCATGGATTTTGATTCACTTTTCATACTGCTTCCATAGTCATCTTTCTAAAATGAAAATCTGATTATGTCATTCACTATCTCAAATTCTTTCAAAGGTTCTTCATTGCATACAGAATAAAGGACGGGCTCCTAGACAACACATTCATGAACCTCCTACGCCTAGTCCCTGACATCCTCTCAAAACTCACATGAACATACACTTACTTGAACCTCCAATGCCATTTCTCAAAAGTTCTTACATGTGAATATGATCAAATTGAGGAGAAAGGTTTAGGTCATTTGGGGGTGGGGGAACCTGCGGCCTCAAGGCCACATGTGGTCCTCCAGATCCTCGAGTGTGGCCCCTTGACTGAATCCAAACTTCACAGAATAAAATCCTTTTATTAATAATTTAAACTAATAATTTCAATAAAAGGATTTTATTTGTTCTGTGAAGTTTGGATTCAGTCAAAAGGCCATACTTGAGGATCCAGAAGGCCACATGTGGCCACCAACCACAGGTTCCCCACTCCTGCAAGGCAGCTTCACAGGTATCATGTGGTCAGTTTCCACCTTACCCTTATGTAATATTATACCTACATTATCATGGAGACTAATTAAAACATAAAGGCATAATCTTTTTGCAATTACATTAAAAATACAATTTTATATCCTGCTTTTGTACTTATTTCAAGGGCATTTTCCATGTTGTTATATTACTTTCATATATAATACTTTAACGACTAAAAAAATGTCCTAAAAAAGATGCATCATCTAGTAACTATAAAACAGTTAAACTTTTCATCTATAGCTGGAGCACTGTTAGGATGCTTCTGAATTTTTGTGTTAAATTTAGGTAATGCTACAATAAACACTCTCATGTACAAAAGTGCATTTTATATATTGGATAGTCTTTGGCATAGAATCTCACAATGGGAATTATTGCATTTAGAAAGTATGAATAATTTATGATTCTAATGTATTTATGAAATATAATCAAATAATGCATGAAAATATTTTTAATACCCTGGCCACCCTCACCCCTTCTCCAAGCTTTGTTACTCAGAGACAATCTCTCTTATTATTCATTTGTTTTAGTTTCTATACTTATACTCTTCTTTTCTTATTTATCAAGTATAGATATTATTTATTGACTTCCTATTACCATATATGAGAATTTAGTTTAATTACACCACTTCTTAACTCCTCTGTTAAATCAGAAGGAGGCTGACTTTGTAATAGCAAATAATACAATTAATTGTAAGTAGCTGTAATGTCAAATAAATAATAATATGTTTCTTTCTCTCTCAACATTAGTATTTCTTTATATTATTAACCTTAGTCTTCCCCAACTTATTATAGCTACACTTTTACTTTTAAATATTTATAATTTATTTTGAAACCACAACAAAGTCATCTATGCTAATTGTTTTTGAAATCTCAATATTCAAGAGAGTATTTACATTATGATTATATAAATATTCTTAACTGAAGAAACAAGCAGTAAGTTATGAGTATGATTCCTTCTACCAGGTACCAATGTCATGATCCCTAAGCCACCCAAAGGAAAATATTATTATGTCAAGGTCAATGGATTATTCTTTTATGACTTTAATTCCAGCCTCTATAAAATAATAGCAACCACACCAGGCAAAATACTAAAATTTATAATTTCTTCACACTGTAGTAAGTTCTAACTTGCCACTAATATCAAAGAACCACGCCATGCTTAAGTCCAAAGTTAAGACTATTATTTTGTATCTGAGTCCAAAAATTTTTATCATCCACAAAGGGAGTAGACTAAGTCACAAAGCATTCCCACCTGCCAGAGCATCCCGATAAAGCTGCACAAAGTGATTAAAGATATCCTTTGGCAAACACTTTTCATCTGGTAGGCACTGCAGAAGAATGACTATCTCAGACTGACCCACTGCATGCATTCCCTTGGTTGTGAAACACCAGCACTTCCTGTTCACATCTATTGATGGAATAAAAATATAAAAATAAAGACATTGCTCTCAATCCTTACTCCTAAAAAAGATGCAAAGAAATCTGTTACAATACAGCAAAGATTAAAATACATCATACTGAGTCTGTATAATTCAACTGTGAACTGTCACTGAGTTAAGCCAAAAAACTATTATAGAAAATAAAACATGCTAATGCCTCTGGCTCTTTTCTAAACACTTAGAAAAATGATTGGAAAGGAAGTAAAAGAAATAATAATGAAAGAAAATGCACTTAAAACTTTTAACTCCTATTAAAACATTCTATTAATAATGATTCTATTAATAATAAAATAAGTAAAACCAAACCATGCATCCTATGCTATAATGATTGAGGAGTAAAGACCTCCACCTTTAAATATATTTTTTAAAAAATCACTTCACCAAAGGAAACAATTACCTATGTAAAGCTAGAAACAAAAACAATGAAAGCTAACATTATAGCTTTAACTTTAGGTTGTGGCCTAAAGAAAATACATTTTTAATGTATATTTATGACCAAAAGATTCTAGCTATTTTAACTACAGTCCTTTCTGGGCAAAAATTCTAGATAATCAGCAACATGATTTTATTTGGCTTCATGCTATAAAAAGTGGTGAAAAGGATGGCTTTTTTGAACTACTTACTTCTATGCCTTCACTTTAAGGCTATATAGAACACAAACAGCAGAAGCTATATGTAAGTCAAAAATAATGTTTAATCATTGATGCTTTTATTATTTGTACCCCAACACAATGGAATTCCCCAAAGGAATTGAAAAAGGAGTCAAATAAAATTATGAATACCACCATGTAAATCAAAACAAATGTAAATCAAAAAAGAAAGATCCCTTTCTTTCACTTTGGGAATTGTTACTTTATATACCTAAACAGGAAGTCCCCAATGATGACGCATACACTTCAGGAATTCTACGTTAGCTAATTTCTAAGTATAACTTATAAACTAGATATTGCAAATTGAAATTTCAAGCAAATTATCTTTAATTTGGAAGGAAAGAAAGCAAGCATTAATAACTGGCCAAACACACAAGAGTGTGATTAACAAGTAAGCCAGAAACCTACATTTCATCAGTGTAGCACCTCTAAGGAAGTAGTAGATAAGTGTGTCTGGTTTCCACGGTCACCATAAAACAAGTACACAGTGGGAACTGGAGAACTATTCCCCAGAGACTCCCTCCTTCCTTCAAAACTGCCTATTAACACTCATTCAGGATAAATGCATTTTCTGTTTTCCCATACTATATTGGAAGGTAGAATGAAGATTCTAAATTACTGTCCTTTTTCTCATTCTGATGCCTATGAAGCTAGCAACAAGAATTGAGAAGTTTCTTCTGAATCTTAACTTATAACGTATTGAAGCTTTACTAGGTGTTAGTTAACTAACACTTTTCCTAAATAAAGTTTAACATCATGATTAAGGTTTCTGGGATTAAAACCTAGCATGTAAATTATTTCGCCTGCCTGGATAATTTCTCCAACACCAGTTATTCTGGTGGTGAGTAGTGACTTAACACACCCATCTCAAAAAGAATTTAACTCCAATCTGTTCAAGATTTGTTTGGCTTTTCTCCCTGGAGATTCACCTACCTCACCCCTGTGACTAAAGGCAAGAGTTTCAGTTAGTCTCACAGTTGTCCTCTGAGATATATTATTTTACACAAACCAACTTCTTCAGAATTCAGTGTTCAGTAAGATGTGGCTCTATACAAAAGACTTGTGTGTAACAAATTTCGAAAGCTTTATTTACTATCTATGAATCAGTAAAGCATTTCATTTCAATTTTTAAAATTTCTTACTTACAATTTACAATTTTAACCATTGACAATAAATTTGCATTTAAAACAAATACAAGTGGGTCAGGGCCACCATCCTCTAATTGCTGCATTACTGAAATCTGTGATGGTTTCTCTTCCACAGCATAGTCTGCAAGGGGAGAAAACAATGTAACAGATTGGTTAAAGGGACAAATCAAGAAGAAAATCTGATGGAGGAATGGGCTGATTATTCACAGGAAAGAGAAAAGCATTTGATTTACAGAGTGAACAAAAGATCCTGGTTTGTACCCGCTGTACTAGTATCATGTTAATAGTGCCCCCTTTTATTCTCAAAAGTGACCCAGTCCACTTTGGATAATAATATTGTTATCCTATGTATAGACCTCGCCCCAAAATGGTTTGTGCCATAGTCTAAAGACAACCCTTTTATTTAACAAAAACTTTCCAACTATCATAACAAGAATTTCACATAATACATATTCTAAGACCAACATATAAATTAACCCATGATACACAAGAAAGTGATAATATACTAGTTACCTATGGAAAGAATGTCAAAGAGTTGGGGTAGAAGGGAGCCCTACTTTTCATTCTATTCCCTTTTGTACTATTTGAGATTTTTGACCATTAAAAAATTAAACTTTAAAAAAGGAATTCAGAAAACAAAAGTATCATATGTGGCTGGTTTCATAAAACAATTCCTTAAGGACATAATATCACTAAAATCACCAGTAAATCACACATCAGACTCTGAACATGGACAAGTTAATACTTGAGACTCTGAATGTAACCCTTCCTGTTTAATCTCTGGAAGCATAGCATGTACTATTCAGCCACTTCATTTTGCATGATAGTGGTCCTCTCGGCTTGATGTCAAAATCATGGGTAATAATCATTACAGAATCCAGAGATATGGAAAAGAAATAGAAAACCTGAAAGTTGAATGTTTGGTTAATCTTATATAAAATGCATCATTAAGGGACAGTCAAGTAGAACCAAGTAACACTATAGCCCACTAACCAACAGAAATTTAAAAATTGATTTTTTGGATATAACAGGAAATATATATCATATTAATAAAAGTGTTTACTGGAAAGAGAAATAGTGTGTAAAAATTTTTTTATAATGAAGTTATTCCACTGGAATACAAAATTGCAAAATTATGGTGAAGATATTATAATATAGTTTAAGTAAATATAGATAACTAGTTGTTCTTTCTTGGTAGGAGAGGTATGTATGTATGTATGTATGTATTGATTGGTTGATTGATTGTAACTAAAGCCAAGGAAGTTAGGAGAGGTTTTAACAATTAGATTTCATGTATGTAACTTTTTATGAAAATGGAATCCTGTAATCTGACTTATTTTAACAACAGAGTAGGCTAATTTAATTCCTTATTAAGCTAAGATTTATTAAAATGACCAAAATTTGAAACCTATGTAGCAATTTTACTAACAAAAGAATGCTTAACTTTATGTGAAAGTTCATTGTTGAACTATCTGGGACACAGCTGGATTTGATAGTATAATACATTCAGCCAACATTTGCTGAGAGCCTACTATGGGCCCAGCACCATGCAAGGAGCAGAAGACACAAGCAGGAATTAAGACTGAGGAAATACATGGTCTAAGTGAAAGAATAAGATGTATAAAATATTTAAATTATAATGAGGAAAGTGTTAATATAACAACAGTCTATAAGAATTGCCATTAGTACAGAGATAAGCATAACAGTACTTTGTAGGCAGCCTAGGTAAGGATTCAGAGAAGAGTTCACCATTAAGCTGGATTTTGAAAGGTTGAGAAGTTCTTCAGAGGAAGTCTAGAGTATTCCTCTATTCCAGTATAGAGGGGTATTCCAGGCAGAGGAAGGGAAGAAAAGAAAAATATTAATTACACGCCTACTTTGTAGCAGATACTTTCTTGGTGTGTGTACTATAGGTATATCTAATTTATTACTCACGATGATTAAGTAGATGCAGTTATGTAATTTTTTAAAAAACAGACGAGGGGCCAGGCACAGTGGCTCACACCTGTAATTCCAGCACTTTGGGAGGCTGAGGTGGGAGGATTCCAGGAGTTTGAGACCAGCCTGGGCAATATTAACAAGACCCAGTCTCCACAAGAAAGAAAAAAAATTAACTGGGCATGGTGTAGCCCTAGCTACTCAGGAGGCTGAGGCAGGAGGATCACTTGAGCCCAGGAGTTTGAGGCTGCAGTGAGCTATGATCACGGCCACTGTACCCCAGCCTGAGTGAGAGAGTGAGATACTGTCTCAAGAAAACAAAAACAAACAAAACAAAAAAAGACTAAGAAACAGATTCAGAGAGGATAAATGACTTGCCAACTGGATCACACAGCTAGAATAGAATGGTACTGGCATTAAAACTCAGGTTTGTCCCATTCTGAAGTATATTCTCTTTCCATTACTCCACAGTAAAAGAAAAAGCATGAAAGAATGAAAAGTGAATATCCAAAAAACAGCAAATAATCTGAACTATGTATGTAAGATGCTGGTGTAATGGCTAGAAATAAAGTTGATAATAAACGGCTGGAAAGATGGGTTGAGATAAGGTTATAAAGAACATTGCCTGCTGAGATAATTTATACTAAAGGCATTGGGAATCCATTAAATAGTTCTAAACAAGAGCAATATATGATAATATCTATGTTTAGAAAGATTAACTGGCAAGAGTATGGAAGAGAAAATAAAAGAGAAAAAGACTGAAGACAAGGAGATGAGGTAAAAGCCTGGGACAAATCAGGAGAGATTATTAATAAACCACCTCCTGAAAACATACCAAGTATATGCTGATCTGGATACATCAACAATAAAATTTCACATAAAGTTAAGCATTCTTTTGACTGGAAAATAATTTTACTTCTTACCAGGACTCTCTAAAAATATTTTTTATCAGTAAAATTCCTATTTAAGTTCAGTGCTCTTCACATTATTACATGTATCTTTCTGAATGTATATCACACCTCAAAACAGAAAGCTAAATTAATAACTGTATCAGGGTGAGTGAATCCTAGAGTCAATCCTATGTGCTTTGAAATATTTTTTAAAACTGCCAATAAACTATAATTATATTGTAATTAATATATCTTTCCAAAAAATGAAAATGACATTATGATACAAAAACATAAACATCTACTCTAAAACAATCAATAATAGCAATATTGTTCTCATGGCATTGGGGTAGTAGCTTGTTTCATTGGATAGGATGGAGAAAGGCAGTTATCACTCAAATTCTGTCTCCTTCCCTTAATGAGAAGGCAATATTTGGCATATATAACTATACCCATTTAAATACGTAAGTTCACATACCTCCTTTTACACCAGTGGAGATGAGAATGGGAGGAAGGCCATCTTCAGGAATAAGGTTCATTGCACTTCCAACAGGACTTCCAACCTGAGTTATACTCCCAGAGAAGAGAGAAATATCCACCTATGAAAAGCAAATCAGCAAAGTGAGTATTATTCAAGACTTTGGCAGAATATAGTTAAGAATATAAATGGGAATTTAAGTGAAAATCTGAAATTTATACTTTTTGAAAGACAGCACAAGATACTCATTATACAATGAAAATGTTTTCAAATACACATGTTCTTTTGGTATCATCAAATCATGGTATTGTGAGAAGAGGCCTTAGAGCCTGGGTTAAAGATTCCTTTACCCAGGTTTCTTTTGCCATAAAAGAAAAATATTTTTTAAAAACTGCAATGGCAACAGAAACAAAATTTCAATATTATCTCATTAACCTTTACTGCCTTTAGGTCTACTTAAAGTGTCATTTATATTTCTTTTTAAAATTAACTTTGAGGATAGTGGTGATCATTGCACAATAATGTGAATGTATTAATACTCGACACTGAATTGTACACTTGAAAATGGTTAAAATGGTAAATTTTATGTTATACATATTTTGCCACAATAAAAAAAGGAAAAAAATAAACTTTGATAAAATATAGAGATTAAAATAGGTTATCATTTTCCATTTACTATGTAATAAAATAAAACTTCAAGTTCATTTTTCTTTGCATTAGTATGCAGATATTAGCTACATTTAATAAATGTAATATTGCAAAACATTTTGGACGGAGTTAAATCCACTTAATATTTAACAGAACATGCTCAAAGATCTACTAAAATGATGCTCTCCTCTCTATATTCTCTATAAATAAACAAGAGATAGAAGCTTTTAAAAAGCTAAAACATTTAAAAGCTGTTTTTAGCATGTATAAAAATGTTCATAGCAGTTTTATTCATAATAGCGAAAACTGGGAACAATTTAAATGTCCATTAACAGGAAAACAGATAAATTGTTGTATATTCATACAATGGACTACTACTCAGCAATAAAAAATTAATTTTTGATGCATACAACAACATGGATAAATCTCATAAATATTAGGCTTAGCTTAAGAGGCTAAACACAAAACATTATATACTGTATGTTTTCATTTATGTGAAATTCGAGAATAGGCAAAACTAATCTGTGGTGAAAGAAGTCAGAATAATGGTTACCTTGAAAAAAGGGGAAAGCTACTGACAGAAAAAGTGCATGAGGGAACCTAATGGAGTGATGGAAATGTTCTGTGTCTTCACCTAGATGGTGGTTACATATATATAACCATTATATATAAAATACACAATATATAAATCCATCATGTTGTTTACTAAAGATTAATGCTCTTTAAGCACTTTGCTATATGTATTTTATACCTGAATAAAGATTAAAACTATTTCTTAAAAATATGCCCATGTTTTGCCATACTTTTGTCTATGCTATCTATAATTTAGAACTAAAATTTTTAGTGGGTTTTTGCTAAAATTTTCCAGTATGGTCAGTATGGCATCATGTAAGGAGATTTGGAAAATTTTATTGGCAGAGTATTTTTTTAAATTTCAAAATATTAAGGGGGTACAAATGTTTTTGTTACATGAATCTTTTATAATGCTTAAGTCGGGGCTTTTAATGTGCCCACCACCCAAATAGTGTTCACTGTACCTGATAGATACGTTTTTATCCCTCCCCTCTTCTCCCCCGCAAAGCATTATTAACTGATTTGAAGGCCTGGTACAGAAAATAACATAATCTATTTTAACCTGCTATTTAATGGTGCATAAATCTTCCCTTTAATATCATAATTAGTAGTCAGCTGACCTAAAGGTATTTAAGTAAACAATTACCTTCTGTGAAAAGAAATTTACTTCATTTATTGAGCACCTATTAAGTGGCAGGCACTCTACTAGATGATAAAAATGAGAAAAATATATTCCAGTCTGGCCTTAAAGAGTTTGTTTTCCCTCAATTTATCAGATAAATATTAAAACAGAGTGTTGAACAATGTGAGAGCACCAAAATAAAATAACTAACTTGGTTAGTTTCTCTTATACTGAGCTGAAACTTGTTTCTCTGTGACATTCATTAACTACAGCTTCTTCATTCACTCAAAAATATTTATGTCCTGGGCTCAAGCGATCCTCTTGCCTCAGCCTCCCCAGTTGCTGGAACTACAGGCACACACCACAATGCCCGGCTGATTTTTTGTTCCTATTTTTGGTAAAGATGGGGTCTCACTCTTGCTCAGGCTGGTTTCGAACTCCTGAGCTGAAGCAATCCACCTGCCTCGGCCTCGCAGAGTGCTAGGGTTATAGGCGTGAGCCACCGTACCCGGCCCTCAAACTAATACTTCTGGATGTGATCCATTAAGAAATGACCACCACTTATGTAGTATTATTATTACTGCCAAAAAATGATTGAGGGTATTATGCAAAACATGGCCCAAATACTTAAAAAACATTTATAGGAGGACTTAAAATAAAAAGTACGAGAATTATTAAAGATTAAAAGAAACCAAAGAAACATGAAAACTAAATGCAACTCTGTTCCTTGATGAGATCCTGATTTTAAAAAATAAATAAATTTTATTTAATTAAAATATTTTTATATGTGTGTGCACACATATGTATGTATAAATGAAAGCTATAAAGACCATTATTGGGACAATTAGGGAAATCTGAATATGGATTATATATTAAATAATAGAATCATATGTTAAATTTCCTTCTCGTGTGATAATTGTATTGTGGTTATGTAAGAAAATAACTTGCACTTAAGAGTCACAAGCTGAAGTATCAGGTGGTAAAATGCAACCAATCCTCAAATGGTTCAACCAAAAAAAGTGTGTGTATGTGTGAAGTGGTAAAGTAAATGTGGCAAAATGATAACAGTTGGTGAATATAGGTGAAGAGTATATGAGTGTTCACTGTAGTATTCTTGCAACATTTCTATAGTTTGAAATTTTTTCCAAATAAACAGCTGTAAGAAAAAAAGAAGAAACTTTCTTGACAAAGTCATTGTGGAGATATAAGGAAGGATAAGACATAGTTCTGACTCTCATCCTCTGCAGCCACAGAAAAATGCAAAAAATAGACTTAAGAATATTTGAAGACAGATATGACATGGTATGATATGTATGGTCCCTTCACCAACAGGAAACTTGGCTCTGTATGTTAATAAATCTAATCTTAACAACAAGCAATTTTAATTATGACCAAATCTACAAATTATATGGGAAGTAACTATCTGAAAAAATATTACTGAACATAAATATAAATAATAATAATAATTCTATGAAAACTTCACGAATTAAAATTTAATCCAACTCTAATATAAAATGTAGACTTTGTGTGATCATGATATGTCAATCTAGGTTCAACAATTGTAACAACTATACCACTCTGGTGGGGGATATTGGCAACGGGGAGGCTATCTATGTGTAGGGGTAGGGAGCATATGAAGACTCTCTGTACCTTACTCTCACTTTTGCTATGAACCTAAAACCACTCTAAGAAAATTAAGTTTAAAAAAAATTTTATCCAAACTTCTAGTCTCTTATTTTAAAGAAAACAGATGGACATATAATTAACAGAATTAACAACCTTATTATAACCTTGACCATCAAATTTAAGGATGGAATTAACAACCTTATTATAACCTTGGAATTAACAACCTTATTATAACCTTGACCATCAAATTTAAGGGCGCAACCAGCAATAGAAAGAGACCCATTATATCAAAGGATTCTGTGTGTTTACTTTCTAACTTGGGTCTAGGTGGCTCTATTCTCTCATTCACTCAAAAAAAAAAGGTAGTTGGTATTTTTTCCCTTTTGAAAATAAAGCTTAAAGGAAAGAAAATCCCATTAGCCTCAAAATTGTGACTGCTATTCCTACAGAAACAAGGTAGAAGTGAGAGCACAGTATGAGCTAGTTCCCTTAGGTACATTATATGAGCCTTCTATCCATTAAGCCAGTGGTTTTCAACTTATTTTAAAGTTTTGGAATTTCTTTTTTAAAATCTGAAATAGAAACAACAGATAAAACAGAAAAAGGCAGAGATGCTCAGGTTGAAGAGAAAGGAATAGAAGAGTTGCTCAGCCATCTTCATATCACCCACTCTTCCTCACCATGGCACTCCTGAGAGGCTGCCACCAGAACCCGGGGAATGTGATTTGAAAACCAATATATCAAGGGGCCAGAATTCCCTCTAGCTTGACCTCTAGCTACAGTGGTAGCCTGAACTCATCTGAGAACAATCTTCATAAGAACCTGTCTCCTGAAAAAAATTCCAAGTATAGAACAGTTTTAAATAAGAACTGATTTTTGCTACATTTACTCCACCCATACATCCATACACACACACACACACACACACACAACACATGCCAAATTGTATCCAAAACCTACAAGTTTCTACACAAAAGTCACTCGACTTAGATAGAGGCAGCACAACACTGAGTAAAGTAGGTATTCACTTTTAGTTGCTATTCTGTTCTCTTACCTCTGCTGGTAGTGGACTGGTAGTTGCGGGCTTGACTGGGTCATGTGACACAGCCAGGGTTCCTGCAGAGGAAGTTCCATTCATTGTCAATTTGGCTGCATCAGCAACTTCTCCATTGGGCAAGATCCCATCAGCAAACCATACTCTCCTCTGCTCTCTGGGCTGAACCACTTGAGGGGCCGGAAAAATAAAATAGGCATCAATGTGACATTGGTAGTGTGCCTAACGTCAAAGAAGAGAAGGTCACCAATTCCAGATGTACAAAGAAATCACTATTTATCATCTTATAATTAGAAACGTCAGAACTGTGTGTATAAAAGTGGTTATAAATTAATTTAAAAATACATATTTAAATATATTCTTTACTTCTGTAACTTATATGCAAAGACTTAAAACATGGCTTTAATATACTAAGAGTTCTTAAACTCTTATAATTTATAATTATGTCACATACTCTGTCCCACATCACTGACAGAAACTAAGGAAAGTATTTTAAGTGCTTAGGAAATAAACTAATAGCAGGAAAAAAAATATCAAGCAATAGACATCCACATCTCCTAAAAGTTTCCACAGAAATTCAGTATCTGGTAAAGTGATACGGTACTTTTAAAGGGCAAAAGATGCCCTGAAGAATGTTAAAGAATAATTAGTTAATAAAGGAAGAATTGGCACAGATATGTAAGAATTGGGAAACAAACTGACCAGATCTTTGGCTAAAGTGTAATTGAAGAAGAAAAAGACTGATCTGGCAGTGCAAAATTAGTTTGCATTTTAGTAAAAGGACAGGGGAAAAGCTGGAAAACTGAGTCTGATGAAATGATCTCTTTAAATCCAGTTTTGGAATCAATTCAAACAGCCCAAACAGAGAGAAACTAGGGAAGAACAACAAAAACAACAAATGAAGTAAAGAGAATAAAGATTTTAATAAAGAAAGCCTGAACTCACAAAAATACAAGGAGTATGACCAAGGGATGATTTGAAAAGAGGGGAAAATGGGGAAGAGTATGATAATGTCAATTGAACTCTACGATCTTCAAAAGGGGAGGCGGGCTATTTAGCAAGGGGAAGGGAGTATTACTAGATGAAAAGATATAAAGTTAATGAAGGAAGATTGATTCTAATTATCAAGGGAAGCTTCTTGACAAGATTGTGTTAAGGAAATATATAAATGTTATTTTTGCTATTCATAATCCCCTGAACGTACATAGTGCCTTTCATCTGACAATATCATAATCATAAAGATATAACATACCAAAACAAGTTGAGCCGATAATTTCCTACCTGTCATATGAGGGAATCAGAATTAAAGTTCTGGATTTAAAGGTCTACGCACCTAATACAAATATTTTCATATTTTTATACGGATAGATTAAAAATGAAAAGAGAAAATGGCAATGTATATTCCAAAAAGCAATACTAGAATGGGCTGGTGAGAAGGAAGAACTCTTATTTTCATCACTTACTGACTTCCTACAAAGAACATTAAGGTAGGCATGAGGCTAGGATTTTTACAGGCTGACTTCAGATTCTGCACCTCTTTTTAAGTACTAGCAGTGTAATCACTCCATTCTTAAGTTGAAGAGGAGACTGGCATATTTTCTGAGGTGCCTCCAAAATATCTAGCAATACAATATTATTCTTTACTTGCCCAGAAATAGTCTTGACACATTTCTCACCTTGTTCTTCCACTTTAATAACCACCCAAAGGGACTTATCTGTAGCGTTTTAAAGACTTGTGCTGTAAAGTCACATCAGCACCTTTTCAGAGGAACTTCATGAGGAAAAAGAGAGAGAATAGCACATGATCCCCTACCTTCTGCTCCAGGGTGCTTTAAAACTCCCACAGGTACCATCACAGTGGGAGGTGGAGAGCTCAGGGCTCCTGAGGCCTGAGCTTGCTGCAAGGGAGGGATAGTAGAACAGTATTCAGCAGGATTGTTAGGGTTAGGGCTCTGGCTTGAGGCACTCATCATGTTCTCCCAGGCTTGAGCTAAAGCAAATACAGACACAATCAATGTGAATGGATTGCAAAATATGGACATCAAGACCTTCACAATATTGGATAAATAATGCAGCTCCTCCTCATTAACACTCATAGTATGTCTCTCTTCCAGCTAGTGAAGGTATTAAGGAGATAGGTGATTTTATTCAATAAAGGAGACCATTTAGCTAAGTCAACTATTTGGTTGGAGCAAATAAGAATTACATGATTTTTTTTTTTTTTAGAAGAATTATAGGATACTTCTGATACAGACTGATAGCAGAGAGCAGTCTGAGTTAAAGACTAGGCCCCTGGCTTCTTTAAAGGAGACCATACATTCCCTTAAGAGGGAGTGAAACAACATTAAACTTTATATTTGCAACTGGGATAGCATTTAGGTATTT
This sequence comes from Daubentonia madagascariensis, assembly GCA_023783475.1. Taxonomy (NCBI): domain Eukaryota; kingdom Metazoa; phylum Chordata; class Mammalia; order Primates; family Daubentoniidae; genus Daubentonia; species Daubentonia madagascariensis. The sequence continues at coordinate 6,678,146 of JAKFHU010001129.1, forward strand.
TTTGGTTTAATATTTAATGCATTTTATAAAGTTCTATAAAAAACCAAAATCAGGGGCTAAAGTAGCATAATTCCACTGTATAATTTTTAGTTTCATTTCTAGACTTTTAAGGCTCTTCTTTGTTACAATAAAATCTCATTTAAAAATTCCAAAGCCTAAAGCTCAGGAGAAGACATTTGAACATCTTTGTGAATTCTGCTTTTATGTAATCATCATCCTGTATAAAAGTATTCAGCAATAATAACCATTTCACATCTTTGGTGTGTCTCAAAGGCACAGGACCCATTTGAACATGAAAATGTGCCAATATCATAAAAGTGTGATCAACCAATATGGATGATCACAAATATGTTAAGATTGTGTGTACTCTGTAATTTTACTAAATACGTGACATATCAATTATTGTCTTTAAAGTAAATAGAATGAAAGGTGCTACAGAAATGAAAGATAACAAATTTTATCTTCTAGGTTCAGGTAATACCCACATGCCCAGGAATAGAAACCACCTGATATTTGAGTGTCTTTTCAAAAATCTCATTCAACATCAAAGAATGATCTATAAGATTTGAATATTTATTGCCTCCAAACTGCAAGACAAGGCTAGTAACAAAAGCTATGTTTCTTTGTAAGCACTGGCAGGAAGAGGGGAGGAAGAGAAAAGGAGAAGGGAAAAAGGGATAGAGAACACTGAAAAGCATCAAATTAAATATTCAGAGAAAGACTGGGCTAAGCCATGCGAGAGGAAAGACGCTGGAAAAACCAGGAAAAGTGGATTACCTTAGGATCCCCTGTTAAGGGCCTCTTTGGCTTAATAAAAAGTAAGTATTCCATGTGAATCCTCTGCCATTTCCTTCATCTTTAGCTATGCCAAGTTAAAAAAAAAAAAGCTATCAAGTTGGAAGATCTCATCAAATAAAAGAGGTGTTATAGGTACTATAATTAAGCAGCATGCTCTTGTCTGTGGATATGTGTCCGAAAATGAAAGCAGTGGAATAAAAATCATCAATTGAGCAACCAAGTGAAATAACCGCCATCTAAAAAGTGACCCTTAAGAGTAGAGAGAATGATTCATATTGATCAAAATTATAAGAATTCAGAAATGGGAGGAAACTGGGTGGGTCACAGGAAATTAGAACAGATCAGATTAACTTGACATGCAACAGGTTAATAAGCCAGCAACAGGAAAACATCACTATGAGCAATGCAGACAGACAAAGCAGGCGGGGTCTCAGAGCAGATAAGTTCCAGCCTCTAGGAGGCGCACTATCTTGGCACAGGCAACACGGGTGTCCAAGTTCAACATTTTATGTCTATTAGTAATTGTTCTAGCAATTGTACAAAGATGCATTCAAAGAGAAAATACTACAGCCTGATCAATTTTATTATATCTTTTTACAAGCACACTCAGGTTTTTTGTTTTTAACTAAAATGCCCTTGGAATCATTTCTCATCCCATAAAAGATGAATACTGGATAAATTTTATTTATCTTCCCTGGCCATATTCTTTCACCCCATAACAACTAAATTCAAAACCATTATGCTTATAACAAATGTAAGTAGCATTAAAGAGATTAATTGATTATAACTGAAAAATTCAATTTTCTACTTGATCCTAGATGCCAAATATTTATTTTTAACAAGACAAATAAAACAAGGTATTAATAAGGATGCACTCTAAATTATTAAGGTATTCCCTAGAAAGAGATAGCTTCTCTTGAAAGGAAAACCTTGGCCCAATTTTAATATCTCATCATCTAGGTGGTCAATAGTTTCCTATCCCCACCTCACCCTGGTCATTTTATAGGAACAATAACAACTACATAGCACCAAATTTCCAAAGAACTTCCATTATTCCTGCAAAACTTACCTGGCTTTAGCATTCATTCATTACATTAGGTACAGGAATTCTGAAATGCTAAGATTCTTTCAAAACACGGAAATTTAGTTCAATATTTTCAGTTGAAGTTATGGCATCTGAGAAGGTGTACAACTTGTACAGAAAGGCAGAAAAAAAGTCTTTTCATAGGAATTCTCTTGTTTTATCTCAACAACTGTGAAATCAACCTGTTTTAATACTTACCATTCATTAGCACTGAATGGCAAATTACACACACTCTAGCTTCCTTTCTGTCCATGTATAACAATTTACATTTGAGGCTACAGCAGGAAGCACAGAAAACCTGTAGGGAAAAAGAACAAACAAAATTTACTTGGGATCATAGTGCAAAGGGAGAAAACCAATATTGACCAATACTGATTGACAGTGAACCTGATTAGACTTCAATACTAAAGCTCCAAAAGAAAATGTAGTTCAGGAAGCTGGGCAATTCAAAAGCAAGAGTGAGATTTACAAGTCTGTCAACAATAAAGAAATTGAAAATGTTCACTGAAGATAAAATCTTAGCCAAGATCGCACAGCAAATATACAGCAGGAGGGAAAAAAGCACCTGAGTTACCCTTAGACAGGATTTCTATGTGCAGTATCACATAACATGGGCATTGAAAGATAGTTACATCTGCTATTTCTGTTTGGAAAGGAATTATGGCAGGATGAAATAAATAAAGATTGGAATTTCTGGGTTTTAACTTCTGTTTGTTACTATCCTTATGTGTGGAATAATGACCATACCAGCTGTCTTCACTGGTTTGCTACAAAGGCCAAGGATCAAAATATACAATTCAATCATAAAAATAAGCACAGCTCCCATTCCAGGAAATCAGAGCAGGCAACCAAAATCTGCCCTGACAATTTCCAGCACCTCATTTCCACTTTCTGGGCTTGGTTCCTGATAATCTCACTTCCTTCTCCCTTCCACACCAGGCAACAAGAATATCCTGTTAAGATTCCTGTTAAGATTTATTTTCTTGAGGACTCATTAGTCATTTATCACATAGAGTTTCATAGAGACAGAAACCTATTTCCAGTAGGATAAATTTTACTCCAGTTTTTATGGCCAAGAAGTATCCCATATCTTACAAAGCTGAACCAAGAGATGAAAGGTCATATTAAAGGTGAAGTTAGATATTTCCCCTCCTTGTAGGTATAATTAATATATTTAGCTACTATGATCATCAATTTATAGTTTTCAAAGAGCTTTACATTCTCAAAACAACTCTGTGATGTAGGGAGAACAGAGTAATATGTATTATCCTTATTTTCTATCAGAAGAAATTAAATTTGGATCGTTAAATGACTTCCTCAAGTTCACAGCAAACTGTATGAATACCAGGCACTTTACATGTATTACCTCATTTAACTTCAAAAATTCTATGAACACAGTCATTTGCAATTAACAGAGTTAGGTAAACAGATGTTAAGTGCTATGGCCCCAATGTTCCAAAATTCCTATGTTGAAATCCTAACCCCTAAAGTTATGGTATTAGGAGGTGATGCCTTTGGGACATGATCAGGTTATCAAGACTCTGCCCTCACTAATGGGATTGGTGCCCTTATAAAAGAGAACTGAGAGAGACCCCTCGCCCTTTTGCCCTGTGAGGTTAGAGTCAGAATAAAGCTGTCTATGAAGAAGCAAGCCCTCACCAGACACTGATGCTGGACTTCCCAGCCTCCGGACTGTGAGAAGTAAATTTCTGTTATTTATAACCCACCCAGTCTATAGTATTTTGTTACAGCAGCCCCAGTGGACTAAGACATTAAGTAAAATTGCCCAGAGTCATACAGCTAGTAAGTTACATGATTAATCTGTATGATTCCAATGACTCTGTTTTTGACTATTATGTAATACTGCCTCAAACTAATTTATATATTTCATGTTAATTTTGAGTCTTGACTTTTCTTTCTCCCTCACCATGACAACATCAGTCGCTAAGTCCTGTTGATTATCCTCCTTAAATTGTTCTTCAAAAATTCCATCTCTTCCTCTCCATCTCTAATACTGCTGCCTTTATTCAGGCTTTTATTATCTGAGGACTAGACAATCATCATAACAAACTATCTGTCCTCCTAATCTTCAGATTTGCCTTTCCAATTCATCTTCCACACAGACTAAATGAGGGAACTTTTTAAAAAGTAAACTTAATCATGTTAAACTTCTTGAAATCCTTCAATAAGTTTTCCAATAAAGAGATAAAACCAAGAAGCCACCATTCACTCATTCGTTCCATAAATATTTGAGCCCCTACTTTGTGCTAGGCACCAGACTACCCACTGAGGATGTGACAGTGAACAAAACAGACATGGTGCTTGCCTGTGTGCAATTTAGTCTATGGATTTCAGGTTAGAACGTAAAATCAAATAATAACACGATGCCGGGTGCACTAGTGTGCCTTTAGTCCCAGCTACTTGGAAGGCTGAGGTAGGAGGATCACTTGAGCCCAGCAGTTCAAGGTTGCAGTGCTCTATAATTGTACCTGTGAACAGCCACTGCACTCCAGCCAGGGCAATATAGCAAGACCCTGTCTCTAAAAAAAGAAAAAAAAATAACACAAACAAATACAAAATTACATGCTTCAAAGTGGTAAATGGTGAAATAAGATCATGTCATCTAGGCTTTAGCAAATTTGGGACACAGGTATGCATTCAGGGAGAAAACCATGTGGACATGAAGATGTCCATCCATAAACCAAGACATGGAAGAGATTCTTCCCTCAAAGCCCTCAGGAGGAACCAACCCTGCTATTACCTTGATTGGACTTCTAATCCAATCTAAAACTTTTATGAGGATTAAACAAGATGATATGTGTGTAGCACATAATAGGTTCTGAACCTATGTTGGTGCCTATCTTATTTATTTCCCTTTCCTTTCCTTTTAATATTTCCCATTAATGGCTTTCCATACAACAAATCTCACTGCCAAACTGATGAACAAGCTTTATATTCAAGTACTACTTTGTGCCTATTTATATCTTCTTACACTGTGAATAACAATTACTCCTTTGCAATTCTTGAAAGTTCAAATCATCAAATTTTCACTTCTTTCCAAATTAGAAAATGTAAAAACTGATGTCCTAAGTCTTCAAAAAGCCTTGTAATTATGACAAAGATAACTGTCATGCAAGAACAAAAAACGAGAGGAGAGTGCTTATGACTGACCTATATCCAGCTGTTCACAGTGACCAGTGACAATAACAACTTATAAAAATTCTCAAATGCAAAAGAGTACTTTACCCCCGCCACATATTAGCACATAACAAAAATCAGTATCATAAGATCTAAAGCAGTTCAAACAAACCCTGACTCTGCCTCTGTCCAAATACCTGTTCCAACTTTACTGTTATCAATTGAAAACAATAGTAATTGTCAGAGTCACTTAACAGTCCATTTAAGGAAGGGTTACAAAGGGTCTCTAATTTATACTTTCAGTATTATTTCCAGGTGAGGCTGTACAAACAGAAAGCTATTATACTAGAATTGGAAGAAAACAACATTCATCATAGAACTTTAAAGTTGCTTGCAATTGATGTAATCAGACATCGCTTCCTTTAACGTACTATGATTAATTTTTCATATATTCTGTAATTATCTTGTAAAGAACACATCTGTATTGCATTCAAAAGTTTTATGTGTGGATTGAAAAGTACCAATTTGAAATGGGCAAGCAATTAAAATATATCTCTGTATTTTGTAACTATGCTCTAACCATTTAATTCATTTTTTAAACTTTTTACTATACAAATTTTCAATCATACAAAAGTAGATGTAACAGTATAACAAACCCTTAAGTGCCCATTTCCCAGCTTCAACACGTATTAAAGCCAATCCTCACCCATTTCTCCCCCATCTGATCATTCTAAAGTAAATCTCAGATATTATTTCATCTTTAAATATTTCAGTATATATCTCTGAAATATAAGGACTATTTTTTTTTTTTTTTTTGAGACAGGGTCTCACTCTGTCTCCTGGGCTAGAGTGCAGTGATGTCATCATAATTCAATGCAGCCCAAACTCCTCGCCTCAAGTGATCCTCCCACCTTGGCCTCCCAAAGTGCTCAGATTATAGGTATGAGCCACTGTGCCCAGCAACTTGTTTTTATTTTATACGTTCCCTTCAGACACATTTATTTGTATGCCCAAGAATAATTTTTATAAGTGTAAACAAAGCATGAGTTTATATTCTATTTTATTCATATGTCACTATAAACAATTTCCATAGTGCCTTATAATAATAATTTTTAATGGCTAAATCAAATGTATGTATCATATTTAACTTAACTATTATCCAATTTTGGACACAAATTATTTTAATTTGTATTTGCTATTCTAAGTAACACTAAAATGTGTACCTTTTTGCTTACAGCTCTTGTTCTTTCAGAATTATTTACCCAAAAAGAAATTATTAGCTCAAAGAATTGAAACATATGACCTTTTAAATGAGTAAATATGCAGGTTTCAACTGCACATCACCTATATTAAGTACTATCAACAATTTCTATTTTTCATTATATAGGCATAAAATTTTAATTTCTACCTCTTAATATCTAACAAACTTAAGTATTTCTCCACTGTTTATTAACCTACTTAAACATCTCTTTTTTGCTCATTTATATGTTGAAAATACCATGGTTTTAACAATTTGTATAGATGCTTTATATAGCAAAGACACTTTGCCAGTTGACATTCTATAACCAACTTCTGATTTGTTCTGTCAAAGGAAGCACTGATATAGAACTCAATATACTACTGTGTTTTTCAAACAATTCTCTCCAGCTTATAAAAATTGTGACCAACCCAGATGAAATGGACAAATTTCTATAACTGAAAACCTACCAAGAATGAATCAGGAATAAACAGAAAATCTGAACAAACCTATAACTAGCAAGGAGATTGAATCAGTAATCGAAAACCTCCCAACAAGCAAAACCCCTAGATCAGATGGCTTTACTGGTAAATTTGTACCAAACATTTAAAGAAAAACATCAATCCATCTCAAACTCTTCCGAAAAACTGAAGAGGAGGAAACAGTTCTTAACTCATTCTATGAAGCCAGCACTATCTTGATAACAAAGCCAAACAGACACACTACAAGAAAACTACAGACCAATATCCCTTATAAATATTGATGCAAAAATCCTCAAGAAAATACTAGCAAACTGAATTTGGCAGCATATAAAAGGATTATAGACCATGACCAACTGACATTCCTAGAACACAAGGATGATTCAACATATGAAAACCAATGAATGTACACCACATTAAGAAAATGAAACAAAAAGACCCCATGATCATCTCAATCAATACAGAAAAAGCATGTAACAAAATTCAACACCCTTTCATGATAAAAAAAAAAAAAAACACTCAGCAAACTAGTAATAAAGGCCTTATATTAAAAACCCATAGCCAACATCATATGCAATGATAGAAGACTGAAAGCTTTTTCTTTAAGATAGGAATAAGACAAGGCTATGTGCTTTTGCCATGTCTATTCAACATAGTATTAGAAGTTTAGCCAGATCAATTAAAAGGAAATAGCTGGGCACGGTGGCTCATGCCTGTAATTCTAGCACTTTGGGGGGCCAAGGTGGGAGGATCACTTCAGGCCAGGAGTTCAAGACTAGCCTAACCAATACAGTGAGACCCTGTTTCTATAAAAAATTTTTACAAATTAGCTGGGTGTGGTGGGCGAGAGCCTGTAGTCCTAGCTACTCAGGAGGCTGAGGCGAGAGGATCACTCGAGCACAGGAGTTTAAGGTTGCAGTGAGCTATGATGATGCCACTGCACTCTAGCCTGGGTGACAGAGCGAGATCCTGTTTCTAAAATAAAATAAAATAAATAAAATAAAATAAAATAAATAAAATAAAATAAATAAAAAAATAAAATAAAATAAAATAAAATAGAAATAAAAGACATCCAAATTGGAAAGGAAGAAGTAAAATTATCTCTGTTTACAAACAACATGATCCTATATTTAGACAGCTCTAAAGATTACACACACACACACAAACCCTATTAGAATGAATAAACAAATACAGCAAAATTGCAGGACAGAAAATCAACATTAAAAAATCAGGTGCATTCCTATACACTAATAACAAACTATCCAAAAATGAATTAAGAAAACTATTCCATTTATAATAGCATAAAAAAGAATAAAATACTTAGGAATTAACTTAACCAAGGAGGTGAAATGCTTGTACAATAAAAACCACAAAAGATTGCTGAAAGAAATTAAAGAAGATATAAATAAATGGAAAGATATCCTATGTTCATGGATTAGAAGACTCAATATTGTTAAGATGTCAATACTGCCCAAAGTGATCTACAGATTCATTGTAATCTCTCTTTAAAATCCCAATGACATTTTTTGCAGAAATAAAAAAATCATCCTTAAATTCATATGGAATCTCAAGGCACCCAGAATATCCAAAATAATCTTGACAAAGAACAAATCTGGAGGACCCACACTGCCTGGTTTCAAAACTTACTACAAAGCAACGGTAATCAAAACAGTGTGATCCTGACATAAAGACAGACAAAAAGACCAATGGAATAGGATAGAGAAGCCAGAGATAAACTCTTGCATACACGGCCAAATGATTTTCAAGAGTTCCAAAACCATTCAATGGAGAAAGGACAGTCTTTCCAACAAATGATGCTGGGAAAATTAGATATCCGTATCTAAAAGAATGAAACTGAACTCTTACATTTTGCCATATACAAAAATTGCCTCAAAATTGATCAAAGACCTAAATGTAAGCACTAAAACTATAAAATACTTAGAAAACATAGGGGAAAAGCTTCATAACTTTGGATTTGGAGATCATTTCTTGGATATGACACCAAAAGCACAAACAACAAAAGAAAAAATAGATAAATTGTATTTCATCAAAAACTTTGGTGCATCAAAGGACAAAACGACAACTAAGAGTAAAAAACCCACAGAATGGAGAAAATATTTGCAAGTCATATATCTCATAAGGCATTGATGTCCGGAATGTGTGAAGAGCTCTACAATTCAATAACAAAAAAAAAAAACCTAATTAAAAAATTGCCAAAAGACTTAAGTAGACATTTCTCCAAAGATAAACAGATGGCCAATAAGCACATGAAAAGATGATCAACATCACTAATCATTAGCAAAATGAAAATCAAAACCATAATGAGATGTCACTTCACAGTCATTAAAATGGCTATTACCAAAACAACAGAATATAAGTGCAAGGACATGGAAAAACTGAAACCCTTGTGTATTGTTGGTGGGAATGGAAAATTAATTGCACAACTACTATGGAAAACGGTATGGTGATTCCTCAAAAAATTAAATATAGAATTACCACATGATCCAGCGATTCCACTTCTGGGTATATATACAAGTATTGAAAGAAGGGACTCAAACAGTTATTCGTACGCCCATGTTCATAGTAGCGTTATTAGTAATAGCCAAAAGGTGGAAACAACTGAAGTGTCCATTGATAGGTGAATGAATAAACAAAATGTAGTATATACATACAATGGAATATTATTCAGCCTTAAAAAGGAATAAAATTCTGATACATGTTACAACATGCTGACATAAATGTACAAACATTGTGTAATCCTACTTACATGAGATACCTGAAACAGTCAAATTCATAGAGAAAGTAGAATAGTGGTTACTAGGGGTTAGGAGCAGAGAGGGATAGAAAGTTAAGTTTGAGATGATGGGCCCTCATGCCTATAATCCCTGCATGTTGGGAGGCTGAGGTGGGAGAATTGCTTGAGCCCAGGAATTCGAGACCAGCCTGGGCGACATAGAGAGACTAGTTTCTACAGAAAGTAAAAAAAATTAGCCAGGCATGGTGGCACATGCCTGTAGTCCTAGCTACTCAGAAGGCTGAGGTGGTAGGATCACTTGTTCCCAGGAGTTCAAGGCTGCAGTGAGCTGTGATTGTGCCACTGCATCCAGCACAGGCAACAGAGCAAGACTCCGTCTCTTTAAAAAAAAAAAAAGTTTGAGATGATGAAAACATTCTGGAGATGGTGTTTATGGTTGCACAACAATGTGAATGTATTTAATGCCATTGAACCGAACACTCCAAAAACGGCTATTTCATGTTATGTATATTTTACCACAATAACGAAAATTGTGACTAGTATTTAGAAAGCATCAGCAGACTGGATAGTAAGAGGGAGGTAGCTATCAGTCAGGAGTAGAGAGATGTAATTAAAAAAATACCATGGACTTGGAGTTAGATATACCTTAGTGCCAACATTTTCTAGCTATTTTTTTTATCCCACTTTAAACTTCTTTGTACCTCGGTTACCTTATCTGTTAATAATATTTGGTATAGAGTGAGGGCATACAACACAATACCTGGTACTCAACATTACTTTGCTTTTTCCCTTATTATATATCTAGCTTTAAGGATTTCTCAAAACCAGTAAAGAAGTATCTTGGTTTTTGCTGCATCATCCTAATATTAGCAACAGTGGCTCCTATATATTTGAAGGTTGTGAGTTTTGCTTGTCATCATGCAGAAAAACCACAGATAAAGCAATAGATACATATGCAGAGCAAAATACACCTTAAAGAAAAAACATCAAGTGACTTAAATGCCATAGGAACTTGTAGGAGAAGAGCAAGTGTCAACTGCGTTGAGTGTTTAGTAGTACTAAGTACTTATTAGGCTCTTAGGCCAAGTGAGAAAGTAAGAAACATAGCCTTACCCACAGACCAAAGAATGTATTAGGCAGATTCCCAATGCCATGGTATATAGAGAAAAGTAAACTAGTATTTTATTTTAACCACAAAGCCATACAAAATTTTATCTTATTGGCTGCTTCCATTATGAAACTACTAATTTTCCAAAAAGATGTAATTAAAATAAATTACCATTTAATGATAATCCACTATATATTGTGCTGGGTAATTTACATATATTACTTCTAATCCTCATAATTCATTGATTCAACAGATCTTTACCATATATAATTGTGCAAGTTAAGTATTATCACCTCCATTTTAAAAGATGATGAAAGTGCCTTGCCCAAGATCATGAAGAAATGTAAATGGTAAATGTAAATAGTAAATGCCTGTGAGCTTATTCTAAACCTAGGTTTGTTGAACAGTCATATTATTTCTATATAAAGTTTAATGCTATATAATTAGTCTATGTTGTCAACTAGTATACCTCTAAAGCTTTGAGAAATACCGATCTTTTTTGCTCTTTACAATGCTCTTTACAATGTACCGTATCTCAACCAACTTTCAGAATGAGAAATTACTACCTCTCTGCTTCCCAAGGAGCAAAGAGTAGGTACTAAACAAATATTAGCTCCCTTCTGTTTGCATCTTAGCTGGCTGCCCAGGAACTCTGGACATATTCCAGGTGTGGCCCTTACTTAGGACCCCAATTTCATCAATTTCACTCCCTTAACCTGTTCTTTCCTGAAACCATGGCACATTGCTTGGGAGGGTGAGCTCTAAAAGTCAAAGTGCCTAAGTTTGAATCCTAACTCCACTTATTGGCTATGTGATTTTGAACAAGTTACTTAATGTTTCTGGGCCTATTTTGTCACTCATAAATATGGATTATTATAACAGTAGCTACCTCATAGGGTTGTCATGTGTATTAAATAAAGTAACATAAACAGGGACTTAGAAAAGTATCTGGCACATGGTAACAATCAACAAATATTGGGTATATCATTCTCACCACCACCACCACCACCATCATCACCATTTTTCTGCTTCCCACTATAGAGCATTTGTAGCTTCATAATTGTTCATTTCTCATTTCATATATTTAAGTCTTTTCATCTACAGAAACATGAGGGGTATATTTTAACAGGCTGGCCATTCTTTTCCTTATTTTTTTTTTTTTTTGCTTTTTAGTAAAAAACAGAATACTAAGCAATAGTACTAAGCTCACTGAATAAAAGAACAAACAAATAAATGGAAATGGATGGATAGATGGCAGCATAGATTGGTTCTACAGAACTTTTCTTACTTCTCCAACCCAAATGCTTGTATTACAAAGATAATACAAATTCTGACTCTATCCCATTAAGTCAGGACTGGACTAGTATAAACTGACTGAAAGTTTATTACTAAGTCTGAAAGGGCTCTCAAAATTTCAATTCTCTATTAGGTTTTATTTCCCACTCCAATGTAACTATCCCTCTTTCCTCAAACCTTCGTCTATCACAATGTTTATATTTTCTATATGAAGTATGAATCAATCAGATGTAAATTTCTTCATGCTCTGCCCACTAAATCTATAAACCTACCTCTGTCTGTCCCTACCTTCCCCTGTTGAAGAGCAAACCCTCAACTTGTCTGTAGATCCCATCCCTGTGGCCTTCCCAAGAATTTTTCTCTTCCTTTGATCAATCCTCCCTTTCTCCTAAAACTTCCTTTCTAGAGGCTCACCCACATCATTATATAAATACAATAGTATCTCCCATCCTAAAAAAATCCATCCATAACCACCATCTCCACCTAATAATTGCTCCAATTTTTTCTATTCTCACGGCAAAATTTCTTGAAAATGCCATTCTACTTCCTTACTTCTTATTCCATTTTCAACCCATTCCCATCTGCCTTCTGTATCCACTGCTCCACCAAATCTGCTATTTTCAATGACCCTCATGTAGTAAAGTCTAATGGTCCCTTTCCTGCCCTCATCTTATTGACCACTTATCAGCATTTTACAAAGGGGATAATCCCTCCTTTCACAAACTACATTCCTCTTTTGACTTTGAAGACACCACATTTTCTTGGTTTTCTGCCTACCTCTCCTGGCTACTCCTTCTTAGTCACCTATACGGGGTCTTCTTTTCCTGCTTGACCTCAGTGGCTCAGCCCTGAGCCCCTTTTCTTCCCTTGGTAATCTCATCTGTTCTCATGGCTTCCCATTGTACTTCTTACATGACCTGCAAAGTGCTACATGATCTTACTTCCTCTCCAACCTTTTTTTTTTTTTTTTTTTTTTTTTTAAAAGAGACAGGGTTTTGCTATGTTGCCCTGGCTGGAGTGCAGTGGCTATTCACAGGCACAATCATCACGCACTGCAGCCTTGACCTCCTGGGCTCAAGTGATCCTCTCACCTCAGCCTTTTGAGTAGCTAGGACTATAGGTACATGCCACTGCGCTTGCCTTTCCAACCTCTTTTTATATGACTCTTTCCCCACTCACTGTACTTTAACCATACTGAAGTCCTTTCAGTTCCTTGAACAGGTGCTTTCCTACCTCAGAGACCTTTGTTCATGCTGTTGTCTATTCCTGGAGCATTCTTCTCTGTGGTCTTTGAATGGCTGAATCCTCAACTTTCATGTGTCATCTAAAACGTCACATCTCAAAGGCCTTCCAATACCTCCCCATCCCCATTTTTATATTACTCCTCCTTGTTTAAATCCTTCATAGTCCTTACCACAATTTGTAATTACATGTTTGTTTGTTTTGGGTCACTGGTCTAATCTTTACATACCATTAGGGTAGGGACCACAATATCATCAGTGTAAACTCAGCACCCAGTATAGTGACAGACAAGACACAGGCACTCAGTGTTTATTGGATAAATCAGTGATCTGGGACTCATTTATTCATTCATTAACAAACATTTATTGAATACTTCATAGGTGCCAAGTATTTGTACTGGATGCTGGGAATACAAAGACAAACCAGAAGCAATCTCAAGATCCTTACAGCCCAGTGGGAGACAAAGATAAAGACAATACTGTATGGTAAGTGCTATGACATTAAGTGAGGCTCACTTTTAACCAACACAGCCTTTTGGAGGGTGTGCAATGAAAATTATTTTCCTGGGTTCAGCTTCATTAGAACCCAAGATAACCTAAATGTTGGTCCTGTTTTTTCATGCCAGAAGGTTCAAATCATAATATCAATCACAAGGCAAGACAGACATGTTTTCAGGCAGAGCGGGAGGGAAACTGTGAATTACCATGCAATATTCTAAAATAGTCACTTACTACTCTCATATCTATTAGTTCCCATCAGTACATAAGTAAATAGAAAACTAGGAAAATAAACTTGTTTTGGTTTGAATCTGTCCTTAAATAGGAGTAACACTTATGACTAGTTTAAAATATTTTCCAAAGTTCTTATATCCCTTATATCTGAATTTGATATCATCATCTAAAGACTCAAGGCACTAGATTAAAAAAATGCACTGCTACATTAAGAGACAGTATTCATTTATTTCTTCATTTATCTAACTAATATCTACTAGACGTCCACTATTGATAGGGCTAAGGATATAGCAGCAATCAAGGCAAAAAAGATCCTTACCCTCATGGAGCTTGGAAATGAATTGGAGAGAAAAACAATAAACGAGTAGAAACATAAATAAAATCGTAATTAGAAAGTCAACAGATCAAGAAACAGCTAAGTAATTCTACTGAAATGTATTATTTAGGACTATGTAAATACCTAAAAATACTTACAAAAAAATTAAAACTGGCTATGTGTGAAGTTAATAAAATGACCACAGTGGGGGAAAATATTTGCAAAACATATCTGATAAAGAATTTATATCTAAAATATATAAAGAACTCTTAAGATTCAACAAGAAGTAAAACAATCCAAATAAAAAATGAGCCAAAGACCTAACACACATCTCACCAAGTAAGATATACAGATGGCAAACAAGCATATGAAAAGGTGTTCGAAATCATATGTCATTAGGGAACTGCAAATTAAACCCGAAATGAGAAACCACTATACACTTATTAGAATGGCTAAAATCCAAAACATTGACAACACCAAATGCTGGTGAAGATATGGAGCAACAGGAACTCTCATTCATTGCTGGTACAAATGCAAGATGGTGCAGCCACTTTAGAAGACAATTTGGTAGTTTCTCATAAAGAGAAACAGGTTTACCATACAATCCAGCAACCATGTCCCTTGGTATTTACATAAATTGAGTTGAAAACTTATGTCCCTACAAAGACCTGCACATGAATGTTATTCAAGCTTTATTTATAATTGCCAAAAACTATTATAGAAGCAACCAAGATGTCCTTCAATAGGTGAATGAATAAATAAACCGTGTTACATCCATACAATAGAATATTATTCAGCAATTTTTGAAAATGCGCTATCAAGCCAAGAAAAGACATGGAGGAAACTTAAAGCATATTGTTAAGTAAAAGAAGCCAGTCTGAAAAGGCTATATACTGTATGATTCCGGTTAGAATCATATGACATTCTGGAAAAGGTAAAATTATGGAGGCAATAAAAAGATCAGTGGTTGCCAGGGGTTCAGAGAAAAGAAGGGAATAATGAATAGGTAAAGCATAGGGAATTTTTAGGGCAGTATAACTATTCTATATGATACTGTAATAGGATACATAACATGCACTTATCAAAACTTCTAAAACTGCACAACACAAAGAGTGAACCCTGATGTAAACTATTAGCATATATTTCTTTTAAAGGACTTCACTTAATAACAATGTATCAATATTGGTTCATGGGGTAAACTGTGTAAAAGGGTGGTATATAGAATTGTACTTTCCACTCAATTTTTCTCCTCTAAGAAATAAGGTCTATTAATTTTTTTTTAAGTGGATATGTCTAGAAGCTGGGCTGGGGATATGAATAGGCGGGCAAGAGGCTGCCACCTTTCAAGGTATATATATTATATATTACTTATTTAAAAAAAAAAAAGTACCACGTTTCTTTATCCCATCTCAAAATGTGTATTACACTCTCAATTTTTAACTTAAACAGTTATTTTTTTTCTTTTTTAGAAGACAGGGTCTCACTCTGTCATCCAGACTGGAGTGCAGTGGCATGATCATAGCTCACTATGACCTCAAACTCCTGGGCTCAAGGATCTTCCTGCCTCAGCCTCTCAAAGTGCTGGGATTACAAGCATGCACCACCATGCCTGGCTAATTTTTTTTATTTTTTGTAGAGACAGGGCCTTGCTATTGCCCAGGCTAGTCTTGAACTCCTGGCCTCAAGTGATCCTCCCACCTCAGCCTCCCAAAATGCTAGGTAGAATTACAGGCATGGGCCATTGCTCCTGGCCACTTTTTATTTTTTGTAAACAGACAGTCTCACTATGTTGCCCAGGCTGGTCTCGAACTCCCCGGCTTAAGCAATCCTCCTGCCTCAGCCTCCTGAGTAGCTACAGGCGTGTGCCACCACACCCAGCTAATTTTTTTTTGTAGAGATGAGGTCTTGCTATGTTGCTCAGGCTGGTCTTGAACTCCTGGCCTCAAGCGATCCTCCCGCCTCAGCCTTCCAAAGTGCTGTGATCATAGGAGTGAGCCACCGCACCCGGCCCTAGATCATGTTTTAATACGCCCATGTGATATACATGTCCTCAAGCTATTTTTTTTAAACTGTAAGTGACAAAGATCATGTGTGCCTAAAGGGACCTTGAAGAAACTAGTATGAGAAATTAATAATAATTTTTTTAAAAATTACAAATTAAAACATTAAGTATAGCCCACTTAACTAACACTTTGAGAAATAGCATTTCAGTATAACCGGGATGACTTCCACAAAACACACTTTCGGCCCAGCTCATTTCAAAATGTTTTATAGCATACTCTTCCCACAAAGTAACCTCAGCTAAGCAGTAAGTTCAGTAATAATTTTACAGAGATAAATCAATGCCACCATAAATCTTTCAGTTTCTTTCCTTCTTTCCTTCCTTCCTATCTTTCTATCTCTCTTTCTTTCAACACAGAGGTTCACGTAAGTTCCTTTAGGGCTACACGGAAAAAGAGAGAAAGTCTATGCAGTTCCTGCTTTTACAAAAGTGGAAACAGGCCCAGAGCTTTGGGTAAATTGAAGGGGTATATATTACTGCCACTAAATCTCTCCTCTTTCAGTGACTTGGCATCCATAATGTTCTTTACTTACTTTATAGTCCCAGACCTGATAAGTGAAGTAAAACCTAATATCCTGCTAACTTTGCTATGCTCCCCATCACCACTTTTTGTCTTCTTTAAAAATCAAAGACTCAAATTTCCAATCCTTTACCACTGCCCAAACTTAATGTTCACCCAAAGACAATGATTTATATTTCTAGTAAGCAATTCAAGTACAGATAAATGTGTTGTATGCAGTGTAGTAAAAAGAGCATTAGGCTTTGGAATTGGACAGATTTGTGGTAAAATCCACACATTCCCATTTATAAACTCTGAGATTTGGGGCCAGTTACTTAACCTTTCTGAAGCACATTTTTCTCACTTGTAACTGTATCTCAGAGAATTGTGATGTTAGGCAAGCCTAGCATAAAGGGGAAGTGTTCAAAAAATGTTATTCCCATCTTTAACACCAACCCAAATACAAAATATCTAAGCTATAATTATCAGTTCAAGAAGTTTTATTTTTTAAAGAATATTTTTATATGTACCACTACTAAACAGTAGATAGAACAGAGCCATTTACCAATTGGCACTTAGTACACCGTAACAGTCACATCAGTGACAGTAATGAATAAAGTGTGACAAAGTCTTGCAAATGACCAGACAAAAGATTTTAAAAAACCTTTTCTTTCTTTTAGAAATTCTTTTCTACTTTCAAAAAACTCCTCTTTCCTTTACTCTTAAACTCAATGGCTTTCCTAGGCTTTTGAAGTCAAATGATCAAATAAAAAGGGTCAAAATATTAAAGGCAAATGATAAGAGAATAAACACCATGATCTGCTGGAATTAGTAATTTCTATAGGAAATTAATATGGATATATAAAAATGGTGATGATCTGAACTTATAGGGCACCTTTTGAGGAAGGAGTTCTCTATACTCTTTGTTCTGTAATTTATTGCCTATCATACAGGAGAGGTAGGGATTATGCTGCTATATGGAGAAATTATCTAAATTAATAATGTGTAAAACCATAAGATAAAACACATTTCTTGAGCATTTTAGAGTGTGTGACATGCTTTTCCAATACAATGAAGGCACGAATGGAACCCATATATCTTGATCCCCCCATTGTAGCAATACAGAAATAAACTGCAATATGTTAACATTTTCATAAATTCTTGTATACTTATTTTATATTCTACTTACATTATACCAAGATGAATATTATAATAATTATAATACCTACTACTTAACAAGAGCTGAACATAAGCCCTATAATGTGAGAAATAATTTCTCACAATTTTCTATTAACTCCTTCTATATTCAAGCATATTTTTATCTTGACCCATTCTTCTGTGAAAAGTATTTATTCCCCTTTTCCTACTGCTAATTCTTCAGCTATGCTCTGATGTGATCCCATTTTTCTTACATACTTTGGAACTCTGTTCCAAAAACTTTGTTTCAAAGTGTTCTATATCTACTTTTTTATATCTCCCTCTCCAAGTAGTCCCTTTTTGTGTAACACCTTTCCTGACTCCCTCTACTATTCTTATAAGAATGAACCTCTCGTTCCTCAATGTTCCCAAAGTATTTTGTTCATATTGCTAGTATGAATGAGGAGGTGTGCTGGGAGAAGCAGTATGACTAAAAGACAGAGTAACAGCTTTGAAGTCAGATCTGGTATTTATAAGCTGTGTGACCTTGGACATATTCCTTGACTTCTTTGAGCCTCAGATTCTTGTTCTGTTAAATAGGAAAAATTAACACCCATTCTACAAGAATGAGGACTAAATGGGAATGAATATAAAGCACACATAACTGGCACTCTCAATACACTGTATTATAATTTGCCGTAGGATGGAATGGTCTGTTTGTCTACTCAAATCAGTGGTTCACAATTTATTTTTTGGATTTTTAAAAAACTCCAGGAAATCCAGATACTACTCTCACCATTACTGAAACCAGTGTCCTTAACTATAAACTATATAAGATCATAAATCCCCCTTTTTATACCTCGGAAGCCCCAATACCTAGTCTAGAACCTTTTATATACTAGACACTTAATATATGCTTATTGCAATAAAGGGAATTTAGCTGTAAATTCTAAGTAATTACTAGATATGCTTAATTTCTATTAGAATGGAATAAACTAAGTTTCTTTTTTCAATATGTAACATTATTTAACTAAAGCACATTGGTTGGGCTATTTTTCTAGCTACATTCCCAGTATAAGTTGTTAACAGCTAGAAAAAGTTCACATGTACTTATTTTTATAAGCCCTTTTCTTCTGAGAAGCTCGAGGATTTTTACAGACATTGTCTCACCAATCTTTATAACATCTCTGAGGTAAACGGAGATGGAAAAAAAGATGGAATTATGAATCCACAATCCATATGAATCCATAAATTCATAAATTCCACTCAGGAAAAATTCCATCTCTTTCAATTTATATTCATTTTGTCATCATTTTCTTTCTGCATCCACCTAAGGTACCTATTTACTCATTACATCTGGATACGCTGGCCTGTACCAAAAATGATTTTATTATTTGCTTAAGCAAAAAATTTCAAAGTGTTAAACACAGTAAGCAAAACATAGAACACCACAAAAATGAGGAACCTACACAAAAATGATGAACCTAATTCTCTCACAGTACTTCAGCTAACAAAAACAAGACTACAAAATATTTAGGAATTAGACTCAGTATTTTCTTCAAATGTTAATAATCAGAGACCAACAAGCCCCCTAGTCTCAGCTTTAGCTTCTTTCTGTTCCCCATCATTTTGTTCTTTTGTGCTAAGACCTTCTAGTACTTTGCTGATTGCCTACCCAGGAATTATTCTCCCCATCTTCTTTTTTTCCTAAAAATAAATTTTATTGTGTATATTCAATGTACACAATATGATGTTATGAGATATATATAGATAGTAAAAAGGTTACTACAGTGAAACAATAGGTTACTGCAGTGAAGTTAATTTGTTAACTTCAAACTAACCTATCTATCATAGGACATAGTTACTTACCCATTTTTGTTTTTGTGGCAAGAACAGCTAAAATCTACTCACTTAGCATGAACCCCAAATACATTATAATAAAATACAATTTTATTACCTATAGTCCTCATGTTATACATTATATCTCTAGACTTGTTCATCCTATGCATCTTCTATTTCCCCCTCTCCTTTGTTAATAGAATCCCACTTTTATTCAGGCAACATTGTGCTCAGCCCAGGAGATAAATCATGCTTGATTAGTGAATCCTGGCAATTCTACTCCCCTTTGCCAGTAATTGATACTGGTCTAGAACTGGCCAATAAGTTGAAGGAAGTTGCTGGGGATCATTTCCTCCCTGATAAGATGGTGGTAAGAAAAGTAGCCTCTTTTGCACCCCAGCCAGTTTCTTTGTGCTTAGGAAGTTGTCAGGTTGGACCTAATAGAGCTGAGCTACTATCTTGAGACTATGAGGGGATGACCAAGAGAACTTCTGTGATCCTGACTCTGCGCCCAGACATCAATTACCGAGTCTCATAGCTCCTTGTTATGTGAAATAAATGTTACTTTTATTTAAGTCATTGAGGGTCAGATATTCTGTTCCTTGAAGTTGAAAGCATCCTAATTTATACAGACAGACCAATAAATCAAGTGAGAAGGGAGGTAGGGATTAATTATTGAGCACTTACTATGACTTCTATAATCTCATTTAATCTTCATAACAGCCCAATGAAAATTATTGACGTTTTTTTGTTTGTCTTTATAGTTTAGAAAACTAAGGCTTAGTAAAGTTATGTAGTTAATAATAACAAAGCTGAAATTCGAATCCAGACCTGACCCTAAACTCACATTCTTTTGAAAAATATAAAATCCCCTTTCCTCCTTATTTATGACATCTGTTAAAAAAACAATTAAGTTGATGTGTTCTTAGCTAACAGAATTTGAGGAGAGCTAAGAAATATGAATTATGCTAACAACTTTGTCACAAGGATCTATAGCCTTCAACTCTGTTTTGTATTAAAGTTATGTGGGGAGAAGACAAAAATATGTGTGTATATATATAAAAAATTCCAGAATATCAAGCACAATGGCAAAAATACTACAAAAAAAAGTGGGATGGCTTCTAAGCATAATATTCAATTTCTCAAGAATTAGAAAATGTAAAGTCAATGACAAATATTTCCTAAACTGAAAAAATAACTTCCTTATTTCAAACTATTGCATTAACCAAGTATCTATCAATATAGAAACCACAAAGTTAATACTTCCTCAATTCTCATCTCTTCATGAAAACTGATTCACTGTAAATCTTGGCAACAAAAAAATTATATATACTATCTAAAAATCAGCAAGGTCATTTTTAATATAGGAATTTAATAGAACTGGGTTTTCAAAAGCTATTTATATTGTCATCTCAAGTACATTCACCTTATATTGTCTTTATTAATTTCTAATTGAGCATCACAAAATGGGCATGCCAGATTTCTGAGATTATACATGCAACTTACCTTCCCACATGCTCTGCAATGATGCCTCCTTTTGGTGAATGTAAACCTGGCTTCACATTTCATGCAATTTGGAGCCTGAGAATCCGGTACCCATACGGGAGCCACCTCACCCAGAGTGGTAAATGGCTTTTTGGCCGAAATTCCAAACTGGCCAGCTCTGAGATCATTGTCTGGGCTATCTGGAGCTAATACAAGGCACGGTCTACTGGAGATCTCAGCCTCATAACTTTCTAAATGTTCCCCATTTGTATCAGCAGTAGAGATGTTTCCCAAAGATGCACTGCATACATTGGTTGCTGAGTTTTCTCCTAATTTTGCTTTCCCAAGAGTATCATTTTTGTTTTTAATATTATTTCCACTGTTTGCAGGAAGGTCATTTTGTAAATGGTCTGATAATGGCTTTGGAATTTGAAGTTTAAGATTAGAAGGTTGCTTGGGTCTTGCACCACCAAAAGGAACACTGATAGATTGCAGGTTTGCTACTACCTTGGGGGAAGATTGCCCACGCACTGATGGAACTTGACTACAGAAATTATGTAAATAATTTTTCTTCATTAGGTCACCAGTGCTGTTTAAAAGTTGTCCACTCCCTTCTGTGGCCTCATTTCCTCTCTGTTCATAAATATTTGAATAGCATTCTGACTTGCTCTCCTCTATTTCTTTCTCTTCTGTTACTGAATCTTCTTTAGAGGGTAAAGTCTTTGGAACAATAGAAACAACTGAGCTCTGCATTCCATAGGAATCACAACCATTAGATAGAGAATTTGCTCCTGGTGTATCTATAACAGTGGAGAAATCACACCCTTCACTTTCCTTCACGCAAGTTCCTTTTAAATCTAGACCTGCGTCTGCCATTCCAACGCACTCTCCTCCACTATCACCGTAAGTGTCCCCAGGCTGACTAATCTGTAGAAACTTTTCCTTTTCTTCATTTACTTGCCTATCATTCATCTCATTTAGTTTAGTCAATTTCCAATTAGTCATCTCCTGAGATTCAGAGAAATGTTCTGTCATATTAAGAAATTCTGTAGTGCCAAGAATTTCATGTTCATAACCTTCATTTTCATCAGATCTAACTTCACTAGGCACAAGGCAATCTGAAAACTGTTCACAGCTATTATCCCTTCCAGACCCATTAGTCATGTCTGGTTTGTGAAGCAAAGGTAAACCAGACCGGAAGGATTCTTCAGTTGTTCTCTCCGCTGCTGGCTCTATTTTTGTCAAGATTCCCTCACTCAAGTGGGAAAAGGAGTTTGGACTCCCTAGATCTGTCCTAGGAAAACTGTTTTTGCCAGTGAGGTCCTCATCTGGTGCACAGTTCTCTTGCTTTTTAATAGTAGGACCTCCATCTGTTCCCTGGGATGAGATTACTGAATCAACTGTTAAACCTATAATTGCAGATATGGAGGGGTCTCTACCTACATTTTCATCATCCTTTAATTGTGAAGGGGAACAGACACTGGCTAGACTATCAGATGAAGCAGTACATAGATGGTTAACAGAATCCCCCTCTGTTTTTGGTCTATTTAGTGGATCCATTTGTTTCTCTGAGTTCGTATCTTTGTCAGTGGACCCACTTATACTAAAACTAAATTGATCAGTTTGTCTGTTTTCATTATCCAGTGAACAGCTAAAAGCATCCATAAGGGATTGACTATTATAATTATTACAATCCTCCAAATCACTTTGTAATGTCCTTTTATCACAGTTATGCATGACGGCTACAACAAGAACATTCTTCTCATCTGGCAGACAAGCCAGGTTTCCACATTTCTTCTCTCCCACTTCAACAGCACTGCATTGATCATCCTGATTATAGCTTCTCTTAATTAACTGATCTTCTGCAGCAGCATTTTCATCAATCCACATTGTGGCAATCTCTGGATTTAGACTACAGTCCTGTCCATTAGCACAATGATCCTCTCCCTCTGTGGTCAGGGGAGCTGAATGAGCTAGGGAGAAGACTTTCAGTTGTGGTTGTGACTCATTAGAAACTGCAGGTTCATTCACACTGGCCAATGCAGAGTTAAATGATAGTCGGTGAGAAGGGGGATCTAGAATCTTATTCCACTTTGTATCCAATAAAGTAGGAGAAACTGTCTCATCTGAAAAAATAAGTAATTACAATAAGTTTGCTGGTAACACTGGAAAAGCTACCAGGACTAAGTTAATCAACATTTCCAACTATACTCTGAAAATAAAATATTCCTAGGATATGAAGGTTTCTAATTTGGGGCTAGGAATAAGGAAATATATTTAAGACAGTTCCCTGAAATTATATGTCACCAAATGATAATATCTCAGAACATTCCAAACAACAAAAGAATTCTACCTCAATCTAGTAACATAATTAAATTGACCCACAGGCGGTAATGGGACCCAGGAGAGGAAAAAGCATCCTTGGATTGTCTGGACACAAGGCAGGCAGGGCAGGAACTAATCTAAGGTGGAAAAAGTTAGAACAGTGGTTAAGATATGGTAATTGAGTGGGAAGGAAAATGAAGAAATATACTGTGGAGATTAAATGCTATAATCTATATCATGATTTGGAGTAGGTTAGATTAATGTATCCATTTGGCAAAACTGGACAGTTGAGATCTATGCATTCTAATGAATATAAAGTTTACCTTTAAAAAACTATAAAAAAAATAATAATAATAACAATGAAACAGGGAGTAAGGAGAAGATAAAAGTATAAATGAAACAAAAATGGCAGCATGTCAATCACTGTTGAAGCTGGATGATGGGTACACTGGAGTTTACTATACCATTCTCTTTAATTTGTATATATTTTAACTTTACCTATAACAAGTTTTTTAAAAGTTTGCTACAGCATGTGAAATTTTGCTTGTAACCGTATCGCAACACATTATTAATCAGGTTCATATTTATATTATTATCTGAGGACATTTAGCAAAAAGTATCCATTTATCTTATTAAATCAACCTACTTATCTATCAATAAGCACAATTTCATATAATGTTTCTGTTTACTTTTTAAAAGATCATAACTATGATAGCTACATTATTCTCCCAAGTTATAGTACTATTATGTATATCTAAGCAAATTAGAGAAATAAGAAATAATGCACCTAGTGCCTTTCCTGCTTGCTTCCTCCAGTATCTCTGATAATCATGGTCCTGAAATTATGCAGATATATTTATAACATTAATCCTCAGCTGTAACATTAATCTTTAATGCACCCATAGCACTTTGTTCATATCTCTATTAAGGTATTTACTACACTGTAATTCAATAGCTTATTTACCTATCTCTTTCATCCACTGAATGACTTCTGAAGGCAGAAACCATTTCTTTCCATAAATATAAGTCCTTACTTTGCATATGCCTGGTTACATACCAGGTATGCAGGTACACAATAAATATATGATAAGTGAGTATCTACCAGAGTAAAAGCATCGGGTTTGAGGAACATGAAGATTAAATGATAGCGCTTGCCTCCAAGAAGTATATAATCTAGTTGGGAGAATAAGTGATAGATGGAATACACACATATCTAATTAGCAGTACAGGGTAGCATAAGTACAGTACATTAAGTCTTCACTTAACATCATTGACAGGTTCTTGGAAACTGCAACTTTAAGTGAAATGACACACTGTATAATGAAACCAATTTTACCATAGGCTAAGTGATATAAACAAGAGTTCCTATAGTATACAGTACATAGTTTCATGTAAAGTCACAGTTTGCAAGAACCTATTGACAACGTTAAGTGAGGACTTACTGCATTTAAAAACTATTATGTAGGAGTAGAAAATAAATTCAGAGGAGAAAGGTATTTTCCAGGATGAGGTAAGGAAGCTTGAATTCATGGAGGCAGGAGGAACTGAGCTAGGCTTCAAAGACAGTTTTATGTAAGTTTAGAAAAGAAGGCATTAGTAAGTAGAGGAATAAGGAAAAGCACAGCTGCAAACATAAGAATTTAAGACAGCAATGAGTAAATTAGTTTGGGTTGAGAAAAGAATTAGTGTAAGGAAGTAGTGAAAAGAAACTAGAAGGGGTAGAGAGTAAAGGCTAAAATACATCAGATTGTGTGAAGAACGGGCTTAGTATCCTCTGAGTACTAAATCCTGAATTTACCAAATTTGGACCAGCAGAGATTTGAGATTTAGTTACGTAGGCTTCCTTTAGAAAAAAGAAATCATATTTCCAAACTGGTTCCTGGAAATAAAAACAAGATATGGCTTCTTACAAGACTACTTAGTAATATTCAAACATGAATGACCAGGTATTAAAATTTTCATTATTCAACCACCTAGTATCTGGGTATAATGTTAATTACCTGTGCTCGCTTCGGCAGCACATATACTAAAATTAGAATGATACAGAGAAGATTAGCATGGCCCCTGCACAAGGATGCCACGCAAGTTCGTGAAGCGTTCCATATTTTTTAAATTAAATTTAATAATTTTTTAAAAATGTTAATTACCTAGTGTCATCACAGTCTGTTTGTGGTGTATTTTTCATTTAAAAAAAGGAAATAAAGTAACACAAAATGAGAAATCACTTTATTTAAAGTATATTCTCTAAGGTACAAGGCTAGAGGTGGTAGTTTTTAATACAACTGGTACTGAGATTCAAAAAATAGTTCAAACAAATGAACCACGTAGTTACAACCAAGAAGGTGGTTTCAAAAATCCTTCTCCTTCTAGTGTTATTTTTTGTAAGCAGATGCTATGTTTTCTAACTAAAATATTTTTACTGATTCAACAAATACATTGAAAAACAACTATACACAAAGTACACTACCAGAATCCACACAAATCGCAAAGAGACTAATGTAATAAACTAATAGTTTTGTGAGAGTCAATGGTATTCTAGAAGCATAGTATTCACATGATTAGATGTAACACTTGTCTAGGTATCTCATGACTCAAATAACTGATACATAGAGGGCAAAACCAAAGAAAGGGTTAAGAAAATATTTGTATAAATGGTTAAAACTCAAGAAAATAATATATCTTCCAGCTTGGTATGTACAAAGCCCACCTGGATCCAGTAAAATTCCAGATGATTAGATTTCACATTTACATGAATCAGGAATGAGCCTAGGAATATGGGTTTGCATTAGGTCAATGGTTAAAACACGAGAAGATGAGGCCATTTCAAGTGTTCTACCTCTTCCTTTTCCCTCCTTACTCCCATGATCCTATGTTCTATTTAAGGCTTGCTCTATTACAGACCCAATGTAACAAAATCAAAACTAATTTCCCTTCCCAACTGCTATCAAAGAATAGGCTGAATCACTAGATATAGTGAAGGCTTAGAAACCATTACTAAAATCATGGACTTTGGATGGAAACATATTACTTTGTAAACTTGTTACATGCCATTTCCTGTTAGAAACAGAAAACACAGGGGAAGCTGGATGAGGTGGAAGAGATTTACTTATGGCTTATCTATTCAAGTCAAACTGAGAGAGGAATTTAGGAAAAAGGCTTCCCTAAATAAAGTGCATCTTAAGCAGACATTTCTGCTGAGGCTTGAGAATACAGAATTTAATTAACCATCTTGGCAGTCACTCAAAAACGTAAATCATTTAAAATTAGGTTTAAAATGTATCTTTACTTTATTGGGCAATCAATATGGAACTATTTTTCTTAGTTTAGGAAATGCAAGCACACATTCTAAAGCTTTTCTTGACCATAAATTGATTGTATAAGGTAGGTAAAGCTCAGGCTCTAGTGTCACACTGCCTGGATGCTAATCCTGCCTTAGCAAGGTAACCTTGGAGATGTTGCTTAACCTCTCTGTGCCCCTATACTCATCTGTAAAATGGTGATAAGAAGGTCTACATTCATGGGATTGTTTTAAAGATTAAATAATATAATCCATATAAGTATCTGGCACATAGTGCTAAAAAGTGTTATTTCTTTCTATGGAAATTATTAAATATTATTATTATTATCATTAAGTCATCACATCTGGTTTTATTGCTTTTAAGGTAGTACACCCCCTTATATCCCCACATTCTCTGTATCATAAATCCAAATAGATTCACCAATGTAAATTCTCACCTTCATTTTGCTCAAATTCATCTAACACTTTGTCCAGGTTGTAAGCTTCTGCTTGGAAGTAATTCTCCATCGGTGAGGAAACACCACTTAAGAGACTTGTTTAAACCTAAAATGTAGATCAAATTCTATTACACTTTGAATCATTAAAATGTAATTCATAAATCTTAACTATACAAGGATAAAATCTTTTATAAATCTATTCAGACAATGGTAAACTATAAAACCTGTCGTCCCACTGGATATGAGATCTTTAAGCTAAGAAAGTCTAGAAACCTATAAGCTGACAATCATCAAAATATAACTAAACATAAAAGGCAGACTTGGTGATCATTTCAATAGGATATGCTTCAAAAGACAAATTTCAGGCCAAGCGCAGTAGCTCACACCTGTAATCCCAGCACTTTAGGAGGCCAAGGCAGAAGGACTGCTTGAGGCCGGGAGTTGGAGACCAGCCTGGGCAACAAACCAAGACCCTATCTGTACAAAAAAAATTTTTTAATTAGCCAGGGGTGGTGGAGCATGCTGGTAGTCCTTGCTACCCAGCTGAGCCAGGATGATCCCTTGAGCCCAGGAGTTCAAGGTTACAGTGAACTATGATCACGATTGCACCACTCCAAAACACAAAACAAAACAAAACAAAAACAAAAACCATTCGTAGATTATGTAGCCTATTTGTCTACCTAAACTTAAATACCTAACAGGAGCCAATCAATAAGTAAAAATTAACTTAATTAATAATCATGGGGAAATACTTGAGTAAGTCAGTTAAATTCCCTGAGCTCATTTTCTTATTTGTAAAATGACAAACATAATGTGATACTTTTATATACCTCGCAAAAGAAGAAACACTATTTATAAGTCAAAGAAAATTCACCATTTTTTATATTTGACTTGAAGTTTGTAATGGTAGGATATTACATTTCTGATTTTCCCTCTTCTTCATGTTTTTCTTACTCAGACTTTATGGGGAAACTCTAATCTGACCTCCCTTCCCATATATACCAGTATGAAGCCAAGCAAAATTTTCTCTCACTTTGAGAAGAAAATTTTGAAAAAATTAGGAAAATAGATAAGCATACAGATCATGATAATGGATGAAAAAAAATGGGATAATAGCTAACATTTATTTAACACCTACTGTGCACTCTTGGCATTCTGTTAAGTAGTTGACACACCTAGTGTAGACTCCCAGAGGATGCTTTTGGATGGATTAACACTAAGGAAAGTTTTGGAACGGTATTTGAAAAGAAGAGGTTTAAAAATAACCAGGTTAGAGTCATCATTAGTATTTTGGAACTAATATCCCTCACCCCTCACCCCCATGCTTAAATTTTCCTGTTATTTCCCATTTGAAAAAATTTCTATAAGCTTTCTTTTATAATAGAAACGTAATTATATACCAAACAAAATGATTCCTTTCCCAACATCTGTTATTTATCTTTTTTTTTTTAAGAGACAGGGTCTTACTCTGTCGCCCAGGCTAGAGTACAGTGGCACAATCATAGCGCACTGCAACCTCAAACTCCTAGGCTCAAGGGATCCTCCTGCCTCAGCCTCCTGGGTAGCTGGCACTGCAGGCATGCACGCCACTACGTCTCATTATATGAATAGTTTATTAAAAATCTTTTTTGTCTAATTATTTACAGGTCAAAATCATTTCATATTCATGCCACTTCATTTTGATAAAGACTGCACATTTGATCTGTCTACTAATGCTAAGAGCAAATGAATTTCTCACAACACACAATCTAGCACATTTAATATACACCTACAAGACTTAATAGCATTTTATGGTCATTATATATAAAACATTAGTAAATAAATAATCAGATCATTATATTTATTGTACATCTATTGTATGTAGGATACTATGATCATTTCAAGTCTCAGACACCATCTCTAACATCAAAAAACCTTATAATTTAGTTAAAGGTAAACAATGCTAAGAAAATTTAAATAATAATAAATTATTTTTAATAACAACTTAGCACGAGAGAAACCAAATGAGTTACTTGTCAGATAAAATAGATAAGTGCTATAGAATAAGCACTACAGAAGTACAAAAGTTATCAAGTTCATCATTTTTCATTTGAGGTCTTGGCTCAAATATCACCTTCACAGGGAAGTATTCTCTGAACACCCAGAAAAGGTGATGGCTCCTCTTATAATTTCTCACAGCACCCCTATATTTCTTTTCCTTTATAATATTTATCACCATCTGTAAATATACATCAGTGTGATTATTTGATTAATGTCAATCTCTCCCACCAGACTGTAGGCACCACAAAGGTACCCACCAGACTGTGTTCACCATGTATTTCCAGTGATTAGCACAGAACCTGAGGTGGTATCTATTCAATTAATACCTGTGGAATGAATAAATAAATGAACAGTATATGAACAGTCAGTCAATAAGTTGTACTAAGCTTCAATTACAATAACTGATTCAGGCAAGAATCAAAAATGAATGCTAAACCATTAGGTAAATGGTGATTGGAGAAGAAAATACTCAGTGCCTCAAAGCATCATTCCACAGATGAATTGTTAATTTCAAAGGAAGTAAGGTATGTTTACAATGAAGAGATAAGGGCAATCACCACCTTAACCAAATGATTTAACTTAGCATCACCAATAGTCTAACAAACTGACACTATGCACTTTCTAATGTGATGCAGTAAGAAATATAAAACATCACCTATACAGTATTCTTGCCAAAAATAATTACCCTGAATTTAATCATGAAGAAACAATTAGACAAATCTAGAATGTGAGGCATTCTATACTTGAAATCTTTTAAAACTTACATGTAAAAAATATTTTAAAAGTATAAAAAATAAGATCATTCTAATTAAAAGAGACTAAACAGATTAGATAACCAAATATCACGCATGAACACTGACTAGATCAGGGATGGGGAACCTGCAGTGTTAAGGCCACACATGGCCTTCTAGGTCCTTAAGTGTGGCCTTTTGACTGAATCCAAATTTTACAGAACAAATCCTCTTATTTTTATTAATACATTTTTGTTCGTCTTTTATATTTTTATTTTATTTTTAAAATGAACATATTTGAAATACCAAAGAATAAAATAAGTTTCAATGAAATAATCCTCCCAGATTGACTGGCACTATTAGAACATTAGTAAACCATAAGGGCTAAATTGACGGCTGCTACGTTCATGATTTAGTTCTAACTGCCTGCCCCCCGCCTGACTGGCGCCACTACCAGACGAGGCTGGTTGGCAAGAGTTTATGGGGGTCGAGTATGCCAGTCTGTTTCAGCTTTTGACAATGGTGCACTGTGTTTCTGTTTGAAGTGGAATTTGTGAATAGTTGCACAGCTCGACAGTATTTTTTAATTCTGTCTGCTTAACAGTCCATCATGTCAAAGAAGACCAAAAGAACACTGAAGAAAACAGATTTTTTAATAAGGATTGGGAATTGCAATAGTATCTTGTTTCTGCTAAAGATAAGATGATTTTCTTGCTTTTTGATACTGCAATATCAACATTAAAGAAATTCAATACTCATCAGCGTTATAACATGCATAAGGACCACAAATATTTTAAATTAGAGGGAGAGGTGTGAAAGGTTGTACTGCAGAAATTAAAAGATGAAAAGCAAAAGCAAAGACAATTCTTTCAAGCAGCAGTAAGACCTGGAAATAATGCCACTGAAACAACTTATAAAGTAGCTTATATACTCAGGAAAAAAGGGAAGCAATTCAGTGATGTAGAAATCATCAAAGAATGCATTGTCAAAGTTGTGGGATGCTTACACCCCGATAACATTTCAAAGTACAAACAACTGCCTCTTTCAAGGAGAACCATAACTGATCAGCAGCATGAATTAGCCTTCAACATAACAGAACAACTTCATGCAATACTTCAAAAGGAAAATATATATTATTCAATCGCTTTGGATGAACCAACTGATACTACTGATTCCGCACAGGCTTTATACTTCATTTGGGTCATAACAGAAGATTTTCTTTGCTATGAAGAGTTACTTGCTTTGGGCACTCTTGCAAACAGAAAACAGGAAATAGATATCTTCAACAACTTTCAAGATAAATGTCATGAAGTTGGACTGAATTTGATAAATTTAGTGAGTTTATGTACAGACAGTGCACCCTCCATGACAGGAAAACATGACAGGTTTATTGCACTGATTTAAAAAAAGTATTAACATATCCAGATGCTCTCATTTCTTTTCATTGTATCTTGCATCAGCAAAATCTCTGTGCTAAAGCTGCTATTTTAAGTGACACTGCAACAACTTATAAGTATCATTAACTATATTTGAGCAAATGCCATACAGCATCATCAGTTACATAACATGCTAAAGTTGAAGGATGAGGTATTCAGTGTGGATTTGCCGTATCATTCTAAAGTGTTCTGGCTATCACAAAGACAGGTGTTAGCCAAAATTTTATCTCTGTGAGAACAGATAGTTAAATTTTATGAAGAACAGAATCAGCAATGTGAATTATTAAAAGAAGATTTCTAAAATGCAGCATTTCTGTGTGATATCACGTCAAATCGAAACGACTTGAATATTTCTTTGCAAGGTAAAACTAAGTCTATATATGATGTGTGGCAAAAAAATCCAAGCATTTCAAAAAAGCTATCTTTTTTCAAAATAATTCTTCAAAATGAAATTCGGATGAGCATTTTCCCCAGTTAGCAAAGGTCACTGACGAGCAGGATGATATATGCAAATCATTTGAAGAATATGCAGCTGTTATAGACCTATTAATTGGAGAATACAATGAAAGGTTCACGACTTTGAGAATCGTGACATCACAAACAAAATTAGCATTAGCTGAAATGTTAATGTTCTTTAGGTGTAGTTCACCCAAAGAACTACAGATGGAATTGACTGAGCTCTCAGTAGATGACATTTTAAAGTCATTGTTTGATGCTAAGAAAGATCCAATTGAAATATGGAAAAATGCAATAGAATACCCCCACCTTTGGCAACATGCCCGAAAAATGCTTTCTTGCTTTTCAACCACTATTGCTGCAAATCTACATTCTCCTACCTAACCCAAATCAAGATGCCCTTAAGGTCACAAACGACTGATACCCATCTAAAGGATCAACTGAAACTGCAGACCTCCATGCTACAACCAAATATTCAAATGCTTTCCAACAAAAAGCAGACATAACAAAATCATTAAAAGGTTAACTTTAAAATTAACAAATAGTTTTCATTTTTTGAAATTATTAAGTACATAGTAGTTAGATTTTTACAAATTAATGTACATTTTTAAGTATATCTAATTTAAGTTTCTTGAATGCAGCCTTAATTTGACTATAGCTAAATTAATGTGACCTTCCAACATAAAAAGGTTCCCCACCCCTGTATTAGGACAATATTATTCAAGGTGCCAGTGTTCAAGAATATCATAGACCCAATGCACTGCTTCCTTCATGGATAAAGACTTGCTACCAAAAATGTCTGCTAAGCTAAAGAGAAGGCTTTATCTCTGCATGGAACAGCTCAAGAAAGGCCATACCTAGGTTGAGATAGCAGTAATGAGAAAGAAAAGTTGAGGAGGCATGTCCAGTCTATTAAAAACACAGACCTGGAACTGACATACATCATTTCTGCTCACATTCCTTCAGTGAGCTTAGTCACACAGCCGCATCTAGCTGCCAAGAAGCCTGATTGGACTGTCCTATCCCAGCTCCAGCTACTATAGCAGGGGAAAATGGATTTTGGTGGATTTGATGGATAACTGATAGTATTAAAATATTTGCTACAGTGGATGGAAAACTTCCTGAAGAGGCAATGCCTGCAGGATAAGATTTTGCCAGGTGAAGGCAGAGAAGGGCACTTCCTTCTCACACTCCCATGTAAGAAGGTTGGGGGACAAGAAATAGCATGCCAACCGCAGACCCAGAAGTTCTGGTGAAGAAGAC
The DNA here is from genome assembly GCA_023783475.1 of Daubentonia madagascariensis. Lineage (NCBI taxonomy): Eukaryota > Metazoa > Chordata > Mammalia > Primates > Daubentoniidae > Daubentonia > Daubentonia madagascariensis. The sequence goes on from JAKFHU010001129.1 coordinate 6,711,338, forward strand.
ATCACTGCCAAGTGCCTCTGCTCCATCATCATCAGCTGAAGAGAAAAGGAGCTCAGTTTCCTATCAAACACTGTTGGTCCCATGCCTTTCCTCACAGCTTACATGGAAAAATCAGAGAACTCAGCCAGAATATACAACACTCCATTATTGAATGATATAATCAGTTTCTGAAACCAATTTCACCTGCACACCCTCCCACCATTATCTACCCTGTAAATAGTCTTAAGACTCGGAAAAAACACCTAAAATGACTCTCAGTCAGGAAAAAGTCAAGGATTCTTCCTTTACAAGATTAATAAAATGCTTCCAGTTTTCTGCTGGAAATGATTGCTCTTCACAACTAATCTAAAAATATAAAATAAAATAATGTAATTAAATTTACACTTCTGAATCCCCATCCCCAAATTAGCTTTAATTGTTTAGCTCTTGCATGATGACTAAGAAACATAAATGACCATAGTTGGCCAGATATACCATTATTTTCTCTGAACAGTATTGCTCAAATCCATGTTGTTTTTTCTGAAATTACACTTTATGCTCAAGGTAACAGGAAGTTGACTCTAAAAGGGAGGAGCCAGCACTAGTAGAGAAATTAGCCTTGTGACATAATTTAACAGTAATTTTAAAATATCCTTTTCCTCTAGATTTAAACCAAATCGTTTTGAAAAATTATACTTCTGATTTAACAAGACACAATGTTATAAACGAAACAAGCAGCATATATACATCAATATTATTTTCTATAAATCTAGTTGTTTTCTCAAGTTCAACCTCTAAGAGAAATAAAAACATTAGTTTTCTTACCTTTTCCCCCTTACACACGTGATAAGGAACAGACTTCTCGGTGCTTATTCATGATGCTTGCTGCACCACCAGCCAGTCCTGCTGATTCAATATGTTCTGCTTGATCCTAAAGAAAAAACACATTGCTCATTACATTTGCTAAAACAATAAGCCCTAATTTTCTTTAAATAAATCTATCACAGCCAGACAAATAAACGCAATGGGGCTTAAACAATAAATTACAATTATACCTTCAGATTCAAAGACCTGGCCAGCATGCAAGGCAGCAGAAGACATATTTTATTGTATAAGAAGGCCAAAAGTGAAATGTTTCAACAAAGAGTTAAGACCTTTTGCACCCTTATTTTCAATGGATAATGCAAAGTGCAACATCAACAGCAGGCACTTTTTACCCAGTGACTTTAATTATGTTAATTCATAAATATACCACTTACTTTATATTACAATAGGCCCTCCAAGAATCCAAAGCTAAGAAAACTAATGCCTCACAAGAATATCCTGTTAGTGTGAATTTTTTCCTATACATCCAGAATTCTTGACTTTCACAAGCTTCCTGCTGAGATTTTTATTGCCAAACTGGTTTTCCTCCAAATGGAGTCTCTTTTGATTCCAGTCCTCCTCCACTTCTTAGAAGCAATGGATCTATTAACCCTATATTAAACTTTATTATCAGGAGTATGCATCAAGAGAAATTTCCTAACATTATTACAAATATTCCATTATCTGATATGAAAAATGATGTGCTTGCTAAAAAATAAGAGAGTAAGAAAAAGGCCTAAAATTCAAGTTTCCAGAGACCAAAAAAGACTATGGAATGAAAACTACTGGTAAAAGATTTTCCTGTCTTGAGAACTTGAAAAATATGTGCATGCTATGATATACTCTACATGAGAACAGTTATTGATGCTAACAAACAGATTTACATCTATCAAATAAAGGACTAAATCATATCCAAGTATGAAAGGGCTGTATGGGATTTAAGTACCAAGGTCAAAATGAGAATGGGAGAAAGTAAGGTTCCCTCCCTCTAATGCCTAGATAATTGAAGATTTTCTGAAACAAGTGAAATTAACTGTATAGATCCAAAGTCGAATCATATATATACATATATATATATATTTTTTTAATGTGTGAGGCAAGTCCAATAATGTTAATTTTATGTGTCAACTTGACTGAGACATGGGGTAGACAGATTAAACACTATTTCTGAGTATGACTGTGAGGGTGTTTCTGGATAAGATTAGCATTGCATCAGTGGACTGAGTAAAACAGATTGCCCTCCCTAATGTGAGGGGGCAAGAGCCAATCCATTGAAGGCCTGAATAAAACAAAAGGAGGAGGCAGAGAAAATTCTCTCTCTCTGTCTGACTGGCTGAGCTGGGACATAAGTATTCTGCCCTTAGACTGAGATTTATACCATCAGCCTCCAGTCTCAGAACTACATCACCAGCTTTCCTTGGTCTCCAGCTTATAACAACAGATTCTGAAACTTCTCAGTCTCCATAAATGCGTGAGCCAATTCCTTATAATAAATACACATGCATACACACACACACACACACACACACACACACACACACAATTGGTTCTATTTCTTTGGAGAACTCTGACTAACACAAATAATATTTTGGAACCTTCCCAAACATCACAGGTTTTTCTACTGGAATTATATTCCTTTGTCCTTCCAGTCTCAGCAAAGCCTCAACTTTGATTAAATCTAACCATTTACCTACTACATACATTCCCCTATGGAGCTGAAATACGGCTAGAGGAAAATCACACAAGACAGTGGCTGGTCTCAACTTTACATTTATGACTTCAAACTACAATTTCCTCAATCTACTTTCAACCCTGTACCTGATCTCCTCCTTCTAACATGCCTGGTATCCTTCAATTCAAAGCATCTTTTTTAGTTCTTCCAGAAAATAAACCTCTAGACTCCTGCAGAATGAAAGGGAAAGTTACTTGGCAACATAGGGTAGAGCAGAATATCTGTAAAACTAACCACTTCTTGTATCATATTCCAACCAATCTCTGTTTTCAGTACCACACCTCACCTAAGCCTTTAGAGATCCCTGGAGACTCCGCATAAGTCTCTCTAAGGCTTTGTGGGGTACCTACTTGTTTCTCAACATGTCTCCCTCTGCAGGCAAGTAGCTTACTTCTTCTTCAGTTCAAAGACCTTCACTCTTCCCATCTGTTGAAATCTCCCATCCATCGTTATCTCCTCTCCTGTTTCTTCTTACCATTTTAGTGGGGGTTTCAGGGAAGAAAGAAAAGTGTGTGTGTGGTATCAATCCACCCTGTTTAAACATTACTCTCCATTCTTACCTTTTAAAAAGTGACACATAATAAAATATATTATTGCATTCTTTCTTAAAAGTAGACTTAAATTTGCTAACGCCCTAATAAGTAAATTAAGAAATAGTTCAGAAAAACAAAGGGAAGGAAAGAGAGAGAGAGACAGAAACAGATAAGCAACAGGTAGTGAAAAGCGGAATTCTGTCACCTCACATGGAGAACATGCTTCTCAAGTAATCTAATACTTTTTACCCAGAATGGGAACTTTACGGTAATGAATTTTTCATCACATTTTGACATTATAGAATTGCTTTTTGGAAGGAATAAAAGTTGTTTAGTAAATGGATAGGTATACAACATGAAATATGGTATAAAATGCCTTAAATACTCTTCAAGATACACAGGGGGGAAAAAAAGAATTTCACAGAACTCCCCTCAAATGTCACCTTCCAATATGAAATTAATAATTAATCACATAGTTCTATGTTCCTATAATACATTTATATCTATAACACTTTTCACATTACAGGTAATTTTTCTCTTTATAAAACTATTGCACTAAACCACTAAACCATAACCTCACACAAGACAGGAAACCTTTTTTATTAATCCTTCTACTCCAAGGCTCCGGCACAGTTCTTGTCACACAGCAGGTATTCAAAATATGTGGAATGATTTAAGTAAGTATTTAATTAAGTATAGCATATAACACACGACCAAGGCAAGTATTCCAAATAACTAGTTTCTAATTTCATCATCTTTATCCCATTTCTACTATCATACAATCACCTTACTTTAGACCCTCCTCATTTCTCACCTATATTGATTCAATATAGTTCCCAACTGTGTTACTGCCTCCATTTCTCTATAAAATATATCCTTCATAAACTTACTGAAATAGCCTTCTAAAAAGAAAATAAGCTTATGTCATTCCTCTGTTTAAAAATCCTTAGACGACTCCCTATCTAATTTACTTAATGAACATATCTCTGGATATCATAATGATAGGGCTTCATTTGTCACCACGTATACTATCCAGATTATGCTTTTTTAGCTAACTAAATAGGTCCCTTTCTTCCCTTCCCCCAAAAATGAAGTGTAGTTTTTCAGCATGACGCAGAGATCCTTTCAGAATGTGGTCTCTGTCTCTTCAATCTATACTCTCACCACTTCCCTAAAGTCCAATCATACCAAACTATAGTATTCCTTGTGACATGCTCTATCATGCTTCTCTATCACTGCATGTTCTATGCTTCTGTGCCTATGTTGGAAAACTCTAGCCACTCTTCTCTGCCTTGCTAACTCACATTTACCCAAGGTTCAATTCAAACTCACTCTCAACCCAATCTGAGAAGTGTTTTCTGATTCTCTACTATCTTAGAAGAGTCACCCTATGCTCATCTCATGCATCTCTATATCAATGGCAGGACTTATCAAATGAATTTACGTTGTCAGTATGCCTATCTTCCCACTGAACTGTACCTTCATGGAGAACAAGGACTATGTCTTCATTCTCTGTAACCCAGGGCATGGTACACAGTGCTCAACAAATGCCACATGAAGTAATAAATCAAATTAAACTAATGAAGTCCACATTTAAGTAATCAACTTCATGATAAAGATTTCTCCCTTCCTAAAAGATAAACACTTGTGAATATGTGTGTGTTGGAGGGAAGAAAGACAGTAATCAAATGCAAGAGAAAAACAAAAGGAGAGAAATTCCCTAGTAGGAAAGAATAAAAGTGACAAAGTTAAATAATTGAGAAAATATATCATTATTATATAAGTATGGGCTCTTTGACACAATAACTGCCCTTCTAGATATTTATCTTAAGGAAATAACTGGATAAACAGAAAAGATGTGGAATAAGTTAACTATAAGATTGATGTTTAAAATAGTAAAATATTGGGAAAAATATTTTTAAAATTTTTTTAGAGATAAGGTCTTGCTATGTTGCCCAGGCTGGTCTCAAATTCCTAGCCTCAAGTGATCCTCCTGCCTTGCCCTTCCAAAGTGCTGGGATTATAGGTGTGAGCCACTGCACCTGGCCAATACTGGGAATAATTTAAATGTCAAGTGAAAGGAACAATTTATAAAATGTTACAAATGGTTAAGTCCCCATATTTGGGACTGCAATATGGGGGAAAGTTAAAGAAGAATCATTTAAAATTAAGAATCAAAGATTTTATTTTTTAAATAAATCGTTAAGGGAAAAAATGACAGGAATAAAGATGTTTAAAATATAAAATGCAAGCAATTCATAGGAATCTCTGACATGGACATGTTTGTAACAGAAGAATTATTTACGAAAGTAACAATTTCCAAAATCCTGGCCATAGATTTAAAAAAAGAAAAGAAAATGAGTATAAACGAGAAAATATTCTCGGTTAAAAATGTTTCCTATCTTGGCTCTGATTAATATTATTTCCCACAAAACAATTCAATAACTGGCCAGTAACAAAACCTTTTTTTTTAAATTAAATTTTTTTTAGAGATGGTGGTCTCACTAGGTTGCCCAGGCTGGACTCAAACTCCTGGGTTCACACAACCCTCAGCCTCCCGAGTGGCTGCGACTACAGGTGAGCACAACCGTGCCCAGCTCAGTAACCAAACTTCTTAACATTTCTACCAGGAAGCCTGACAAACTTAATACATACAAAATAGCATTCAATCTTTCAAAGTCCTCTTTCTCAGTTACGGAACTGCTCTTAGCCTGAGCAGGGCTCTTAGGTAGATATAGCAGATCATATTTCAAAAAATGGCTGCTATAGCACCTCCCATCCCATGTGATCTTCTTAATGTGACTGTGACACTCCTCCAATTGAATGGTGAAATCTATGTCTCCTTCCCTCTAAACCTGGGCAGACCTTCATGACCACCTCAACTGAACAAAAGGGAAACTACGTAACTTCTAAGACCAAGTCATACAAAGTTAAGACAGTTTCTGCTTGGTCTTTTTGGGATACTCACTCTTGGAACCTAGTTACCACGCCAGAGAAACCACATAGAGAGGCCACAAATAGGTGATTTGGCCCATGATCCTCTACTCATGTGAATGCGCAAGCCTCAGGATGACTCTGCCCTAGCCACTGTCTGACTACAACTTCATGAAGACCCTAAGAGAGAACTACCTAGCTGACCCTAGTCAATCCCCAGACCCACAGAGATAATAATTGTTATTTTAAGCTAGTACATTTTGGTGTAATTCATTACAAAGCAATAGACAAATGCAATAGCAGGTTAGTAACTCGATATTCTTCAAACCAATCTTAAATAAACCTTTTAAAGAGAAGGGTTAAAAACCATAAGAGGTAAGATAAAAAAGAAGATCCACTGATGGTAGTCTCTCCTCTACTGAGCTATTTAGCTCTGACTCCAAATTTGTATACACCACTCAGTAAAACAAGCTTTGGGCCTCTTAAGAGTACAGCTTAGGAAACAACTACTGTTACTCAAGCAAAAAGCTAGGTGAGAGAGGGGGCTCTTACCTCCCTCTACAGTAGCTTACCAAAGTTTTTCTCCAAACCATATACATTACTCTACTAATAAGCAAGGAGTTTTGGTGAATGTATTTTTCTAATCTCATTAACTTTCCAGTCATTTTAGTACTCCTTATAGATTGGCACCCCAGGAACTTACCTAGCTAGCCAGCTCCAAGAAGAGTCTATGTGTCATCATCCACCTATCTCATCAACCCAAAAACTCAAGTGCCATTCTGTACACTATCCTCTCCTTCTCCCCCTCTACATTCAATCTATCGTCAAGTTTTCTCAACCTTGCCTTTTAATCTTACAAATCCATTCACTTCTTTCAAGTCTCCCATTGCCATATCCCACACCACCTCCATCTTTCTGTTGCCCAGATTTTTGCAAGAATCCTAACTAATCTCCCAACTCCCCATTTTACACCCATCTAGCCTATTCTCCACAAAAATACAAAAACCAAATCTGATTATATAATTTCCACACTTAACACCATTCAGTGGCATCCTATTGCCCTTAGGATAAAGTCCATGCCTCCATAACACGGCTGACAATGCTATCTTTGATTTGGTTTCTGCTTACTTCTATAGTATGACATCTTATTCCCTATTCTCAAATTCTTACTCTATGCACTAGTCACCTTAATCAACATGAACTCTCAATTATCAATCTTGCCTATCTCCATTTCCCAAAATAGGCCTTCATACCGATACATGCTACAACATGGATGCCCTTGAAAACATTATGCTAAATGAAAGAAGCCAGTCACAAATGACCACATATTGTGTGGTTCTACTAACATGAAACGTCCAGAATAGGCAAATCCACAGAGACAGAAAGTAGATTAGTGTTGCCTGGGACTGGGGAGAGGAATAAGTAGGGAGTGACTGCTAATGGGTAGGCATTTCTTTCTGGAGTGATGAAAATGTTCTGGAATTAGACGGTAGTAATAGTTACACTACCCTGAATATACTGAAAACTACTGAATGTATACTTTAAAACTGAATTTTATGATATGTGAATTATGTCTAAACAAAACAGTTTTCAGAAAACAAGCCTTCATACCTGTTATTATTTAGGCCTTGAATAGTCTCCAACACTTTACCCCTGCCACTGTTACTTGCATTTTACCTATCCTCCTCATCCTACCCTATACTTTTTCCATGGAGCCCTCTGATACAGGTCTGAGATAGATGCCCCTCATTCTTGTATACTTTTTACCCCTACCATAGCACTTTTCAATTGATTCATGATTTTTTTTAAACTGTCTGTCTCTCCCTTCCAGGCTATTAAGGTTTTTCATGATAGAGATTGTTTCCATCTTTTTACCATTGTATCACTGGTATATGACACCATGTATGGCACAAAGTAAGTGCTCACTAACCACTTGTGATACAAATTAAAATAAATAAAGGACTAACTTTAAAAAGCACTTCCTCCTAGGAAATTTTCCCATACAAAGGATCCCAAGAGCTGTGCTGATACTCCCAAAATTTCAATGTACTTATTATTTCAAAGTTTATAAATGCCAATATAAAATGATCAGTTTGCATACTGAAGAACAGTTCAAACTTACACCATGTTTTATCAAGGTTTTGTGCTCTCTATCTACAATCACAACTCTTTGGAAAGTTCCTATTCGTTTGATGACTTACCCTTAAAGAAAAAAAAAGCCAGATTCAAGAATATGAATTCAGCAATGGAGTATCTGGCAAAACAGAGACTGGAATTTCAAATCAACCATTACCAATACATAATATACCTGCTTGATGTTTAATCCAAATGAACATCTTTTATGAATAGTCAGTGGAGCTTGGTGGAAAGAACACTGGCACAAGAATTTGGCAGATCCAAGTCTGAATCCATGCTCTAGTATTTAACAGCTGTTGCTACTCTGAGCAAGATACCTCTCTGAGTCTGTTTCTTTATACTTTATATAAAAACTATACTTTGCAGGATATTTTTAATGATGAAGACTGTGTTTTTATAAAGTGCCTTGCACAGACCTGATATGTAAGTGCTCAATAAATAGTAGCTATTATTATTCATCATCAAAAAACAATTTGTGTGGAAGAATTAGAACAGAAAGGCAAATAGTGCGATTTGTACCATGAAACCAACCAGTGGACTGGTTTGTTTCTAAGGTTAATAACCCATCAGGACCACTGGTCTTAAGTGATCAATTCAAGTCTGAACAATGAAACAGAAAAATAGGAACAAAAAAGTAACCTGACTGTTCAACTTTCTGAAGAGGCTAAGTAAATTTGATCCTAAAAAGATACCCTTTGAATATGAACGCCCTTACAGTGGCTGAAAAAAGAAATGAGATAATCTCTAAGAAGAGCTTTATTCCAGCAGATCAAGCCCAAAGTACATAAAGAGAGTAGCATCTGGAAAGTTAACATTATTGCTACACCACATTCACACAGGGATTCAATTTCCAGGATATCAATCTGGCATCTTTCACAAACATTGAATTCTCAGTCAAGAGCTATAAAGAACAAAGTGATTGTTTTCACCTAGGATACACTAAACAAAAAACCTAGTAGTTTAACAAATACTGGAAAACGTGATAACAGATGTATCAAATATATGTAGGCAGTGAAGTCCCTAGAAGAGCAACTGATTTGAGATCAGAACTAAAACAAGGAACATGTTTAATTCTCATGTCTGGCGTATTAAGACTGAAGGCCATGTAAACAAATTTGTACATATATGACACAGGGCCAGAAACTATTGAGATATACATCCCTGTGATGGTTAATTTTACATGTCAACTTGACTGGGCTAAGGAATACCTAAGTATCTGATTAAACATTATTTCTGGGTATGCCCGTGAGAGTGTTTCCAGAAGAGATTAGCATTTGAATTGGACTGAGTAAACCAGATTGCTCTCCCCATGATACATATATATTAATACATTTATAAATCATTCTGTCTGTGTGTGTGTACGTAATGAGATTTATTATAAGGAATTGGCTCATGCAATTATGGAGGAAGAGATGTCCATTGATCTGCTGTCTGCAAGCTAGAGACCCCTATCTCCTACTGGTTCTGATTCTCTGAAGAACCTAAAATAGTATATAGATTGTCCATGACTAAACCATTAATCAACATATTAGCCTAAGTCCATACCTCTAATTTCTAGATAGTAGATATCTATTGGATTATCTTTGCCAACAGAATTCTAGAATTGTCTACCCCCATCCCATACATACATACATATTTTTATTGCAAGATAAAATGCCATGTTCAGGGGGAAACCTATCCACCTAACTAGTTTATTAGCTTGGTGTGAGCTCCTGATCTAAGTTGAATGAATTACAGACCCATCTAGGCTATGCCTGAGAGATACAGCTACAATCATTGCCTTTGAATTCTGTGAATATCCTAGTATCCTTATAAAATTCCCCTTTTTTCCCTAACTTAGCTCCAGTGGATTGCCTGAACAATAGTATGATATAAATTGAGGCAAACAACATCAAAATCCTAGTTTCAACTTTAATAGCACACCTAAAATTTTAAAGATCAGACACTAACTCAGATATTCTATGACCAACAAGTAGATAATAAACAAGAAATAAATTCATGGAGAGAGGGGTGGGTCTTATGTTTCAGATTATTCTGGGTAGCATACTGACAGGGAGATATAATTCGTATACCAAAAACTGTGTGCACCAAGAGCAATAACAAGAGTATATGTAGACTTCTAGTTTCTGGTCTAGCATGTAAGAAGCTGGGAAGTCACTGCTCTGCCTTAACAACAAAGTAATAAGCTAAATAAACTGAAAAATCAACAACTCTTCTTAGATCCATAAAAGAAGTAAGGTCATAGGGCAAACCACTGCCCCAAATTTGGAGAGGCAGACAGGTGAATACAAAAAAGGTCACATACTAGCCAGGTGTGGTGGCTTACACCTGTAATCCTAGCACTCTGGGAGGCCAAGGCAGGAGGATCACTTGAGCCCAGAAGTTTGAGACTAGCCTGGGCAATAGCTAGACCCCGTCTCTACAAAACATAAAAAAATTAGGCGATCATGGCGGTGCACACCTGTAGTCCCAGCTACTCAGGAGGCTGAGACAGAAGGATAGTTTGAACCCAGAAGTTAGAGGCTACAGTGAGCTATGATGACACCACTGCACTCCAGCCTGGGAAACAGAGTGAGACTCTGTCTTAAAAAAAAGTCACACATTACCTAAGCAGAAACCTCTGTGCGAACTAGTGGTGGGATAGGAAAGCTTGAAATATAATTGATGAATTGCTGGAGGCTTAGTGTGGACAACTCTGAGAACTAAAATCTCTAGGGGGGACCTGGTCTTGGGGAACCCCCACACTTTTATGAGTGTTACCTCCATCCAGGAGCTCTACCTAGTTCTCACAGTGAGTATTAGAGAAACTCCCTCCGCCCATTCTTCTGGCAGAGAGGGAGGAAAAGGAACCATTTTGAAATAAGCCAGAGCATTCTGTTCTTAACAAAGTCTGCCCTCAGGAGAAACTAACCAGAGTCTAACTTGCTGGGGTTATATCAGAGCCTGACTGACCTGGGGAAAGGAAATACCCAACTCTAGCCCATTCTAGCCATCCTGTCCCCTCTAAACAGGGGGGAAAAACTGAGAAGCACTTGTGAATTTTCAGTCCAGAGGCACAGGATTGCTAAAAGACTGAGACTTCGTCACAGAACTACAGAATGCTTCCCTCCAAACCATACCACATTACTAAAGGCCTATTTATAGCAGTACATCATGTCCAGCTATCAAGAAAAGATTACAAGGCATAATATAAGGCAAAAAAACAGCTTGAAGAGACAGAACAAGCATCAGAACCAGGCTCAGATATGGCAGGGATGTTGGAATTATCAGACCAGGAATTTAAAACAAATATGATTAATATGCTAAGGGCTATAATGGGCAAAGTAGACAGGATGCAAAAACAGATGGGTAATGAAAGTAGAGAGAAATTCTAAGAAAGAACCAAAAAGAAATGCTAGAGATCAAAAGCCCTATAACAGAAATGAAGAATGCCTTTGATGAACTTATTAGGAGACTGGATGTGGCTGAAGAAAGAATCTTTAAGCTTCAGGATATCTCAATAGAAACCTCTAAACCTGAAAATCAAAGAGGAAAAAACAGACTGAAAAAAAAGAACAGAATATCCAAAAACTGTGGGACAACTACAAAAGGTGTAGCATATGTGTAATGGGAATACCAGAAAGAAAAGAAAGAGAGAAAAAAAGAAATATTTGTACTAATGATGGAGAATTTGCCCCAAATTAATGTCAGATACCAATCCACAAATCCAGGAAGCTCAGAGAACACGAAGCATGATAAATGCCAAAAAAACAAAAACAAAAAAAAACTACACCAAAGCATATCATATTCAAACCACAGAAAATCAAAGATAAAGAAAAAATCCTGAAAGAAACCAGAGGGGAAAAAAACACCTTACCCACAGAGGAGCAAAGGTAAGAATTACATTCAATTTCTCCTCAGAAACCATGCATGAAAAGAGAGGAGTGAAATATTAAAGTGTCAAGAGAAAAAAAAATACCAACCTAGAACTCTGTACCCCATGAAATTATCCTTCAAAAGTGAAGGAGACTATATCAATAATCACTTTGAACATCAATGCACTAAATGCAGCAATCAAAAGACAGTCAGAATAGATCAAATAATAAGATCCAATTATATGCTGTCTACAAGAAACCTGCTTTAAATATAAGGACGCATATAGATTAAAAGTAAATGGATGAAGAAACATATACCATCTCAACACCATTCAAAAGAAATCAGAAGTAGCTATATCAATTTCAGACAGAACAGAGTTCAGATGAAGGAAAGTTATCAGGGATCAAGAAGGACATTACATAATGATTAAGGGGTCAATTCTCAAGAAGACATAACAATCTTTAGATTGTATGTACCTAACAACAGAGCATCAAAATATATGAGGCAAAAATTGATAGAACTGCAAGGAGAAATAGATGAATCCACTATTACAGAAGGAGACTTCAACACCCCTCTATCAGAAATAGAACCAGCAGGAAGAAAATCAGCTGAACTCACATCACCATTAATAAGCTGGATAAAATGTACATCTATAGACTACTTCATCCAACAACAGAAGAATACACATTCTTCTCAACCTCATAAGAGACATTCACCAAGACAGACAACATTCTGGACCATAAAACACACTTTAACAAATTTACAAGTACAGAAATCATACATACAATGTCTGTTCTCAGACCACAATGGAATTAAACTAGATATCAATAATAGAAAGATAGCTGGAAAATCTCAAAATACTTGGAGATTAAACAACATGCTTCTAAATAACACATGGGTCAAAAAAGAAATCTCAAGAGAAATTTTAAAATATTTTGAACTAAATGAAAGTGAAAACACAACTTACCAAAATTCATGGGATATAGAAAAAGCGGTGCTTAGAGAAAAATTTATAGCATTACATGCGTGTATTAGAAAAGAAGATATAAAATCTATCACCTAAGCTTCTACTTTCAGAGACCAGAAAAAGAGTAAATTAAATTCAAAGTAGAAGAGAAGAAATAATAAAAATTAGAGCAAAATCAATGAAATAAAAAACAAAAAATCAACAGAGAAAAATCAAGAAAAAAGCTGGTTCTTTGAAAAGATTAATAAAATCAAAAGCCTCCAGCCAGGCTAACTAAGAAAAAAAAAAGAGAGCACACAAATTACTAATATCAGAAATGAAAGAGGGGATATCACTACAGATCATTAAAAGGATAAAAAAGGAATACTATTTACAACTCCATACCCACAAATTTGATAACTACCCAAAATGGACCAATTCCTTAAAAGACACAATCTACCAAAACTCACAGAAAATAAACAGACAATATAAATAGGTCTATATCTACTAGAGAAATTGAATCAATAATTAGTAACCATCCAAAACAGAAAGCACCAGGCCTAGAATTCACTGATGAATTCTACCAAATATTAAAGGAAGAAACTATACCAATTTTCTTTAATCTCCTTTAAAAGACAGAAGCAGAGAGAATACTTCGTAACTCATTCTATGAGGCCAGCATTACCCTAATACCGAAACCAAAGACAATACAAGAAAAGAAAACTACAGACCAATATCTCTCATGAACATAAATGCAAAGATCCTCAACAAAATACTAGCAAACCCAAATCTGACAACATATAAGAAGAATCATACACCAAAACCAAGAGGGATTTATCCCAGGTATGCAAGGCTGGTTCAACATTTAAAAATCAATTAATGGGCTGGGCATGGTGGATCATGCCTGCAAGTCTAGCACTTTGGGAGGCTGAGGTGGGAGGATCACTTGAAGCCAGGAGTTCGAGACCAGCCTGAGCAAGAACGAGAGCCCCGTCTCTACAAAAAAAAAAAAAAAATTAGCTGAGCATGGTGCTGCATGCCTGTAGTTCCAGCTACTTGGGAGACTGAGGCAGGAGGATCGCATGAGTCCAGGAGTCTGAGGTTGCAGTGACCTACGATCTATGATGGCACCACACGGCACTCTAGCCCAAGCGACGGAGCAAGACCTTGTCTAAAAAATATCAATTAATGTAATCCATCACATCAACAGGCTACAGAAGAAAAATTACTCAATCATATCAACAGATGCAGAAAAACTTTAGACAAAACTTAACCCATTCACAATAAAGACACTCAGTAAGCTAGAATGAGAGGGCAATTTCCTCAACTTGATAAAGAACACCTATTTTTAAAAACCCTACAGTTAACATCATACTTAACTGTGAGAAACATGAAGCTTTCCCACTAAGATCAGGAATCAGGTAAGGATGTCTCCTCTCACTACTGCTTTTCAACTTCATACTGGAAGTCCCAGCTTATGCAATGAGACATGAAAAGGAAATAAACAGTATACAGACTGGGAAGGAAGAAATAAAACTGTCTAGGTTAATACACAAAAGTCACTTTCCTATATACCATCAATGAATAAGTAGAATTTGAAACTAAAAACACAATACCATTTACATTAGCACTAAAATAAATTGAAATACTTAGGTATAAATCTAACAAAATATGTAGAAGATCTATACGAGGAAAACCACAAAACTCTGACAAACAAAATCAAAGAACTAAATAAATGGAGAGATGTTCCACGTTCATGAACAGATGCAACATTGTCAAGGTGTCATTTCTTCCCAACTTGATCTATAGATTCAATGCAATCCCAATCAAAATCCCAGCAAAGTTATTTTATAAATATTAACAAACTGATTCTAAAGTTTATATGGAGAGGCAAAAGACCCATAATAGCCAACACACTATTGAAGGAGAAGAACAAAGTTGGAGGGCTGACACTACCCGACTTCAAGATATACTATAAACCTACAATAATCAAGACAGTGTGGTATTGGTGAAAGGACAGACAAAAAAATCAATGCAATAGAACAGAGAGCCCAGAAATAGATCCACACAAATATAGTCAACTGATCTTTCACAAAGAAGCAAGAGCAATACAATGCGTCAAAGATAGTCTTATCAATCAATGAATGGTGCTGGAACAACTAGACATCCACATACCAAAAAAGGTCTAGACACAGACTTTATATCCTTCACAAAAGTTAACTCAAAGTGGATCAGAAACGTAAATGCAAAACACAAAACTATTCAACTATCAGAATGTAACACAGGAGAAAATTTAGACAACCCTGAATTCAGCAATGGCTTTTTTTTTTTTTTTAGGGACAAGGTATCACTCTGTCACCCAGGCTAGAGTGCAGTGCAGCAATCAGAGCTCACTGCAGCCTGAACTCCAGCGATTTCCTGTCTCAGCCTCCTAAGTAGCTAGGACTCCATGTGTGTGCCACCATACCCAGCTAATTTTTTTACTTTTTGTAGAAACAAGGTCTTGCTATGTTGCCAGGCCTTGAACTTCTGGCCTCAAGCAGTCCTCCCACCTTGGCCTCCCAAAATGCTGGGATTATAGGCATGAGCCATTGTGACTCGCTGCAATGACTTTTTAGATACAACACCAAAGGTATGATCTATGAAAGAAAGAATTGATAAGATGGACTTCTTTAAAATTAAAAATTTCTGCTCTGCAAATGATACTGTTAAGAGAATGAAAAGACAAGCCACAGACTGGGAGAAAATATTTGCAAAAGATGTATCTGATAAAGGACTATTATACAAAATACACAAAGAATTCTTAAAACTCTACAATAAAAAAACAACAAACAACCAGATCAAAAAACGGGTCAAAGACCTGTACAGACCCTTCACCAAAGATATACAGATGGCACATTAGTATATGAAAAGATACTCCACATCATACGACATCAAGGAAATGCTAACTGAAACAACTAAGAGATACCACCGCGCGCCTATCAGAATGGCCAAAATCCAAAACACTGACAACACCACATGCTAGAGAAGATGTGGTGCAACAGGAACTATCATTCATTGCTGGTGAGGATGCAAAATGGTACAGCCACTTTGGAAAACAGTTTGGTGGTTTCTTAGAAAACTAAATATACCCTTACCATACAATTCAGCTATCATTCTCCTTGGTATCTACCCAAAGGAGCTGAAAACTTATGTCTACACAAAAACCTGCACATGGATGTTTACAGCAGCCTTATTCATAATTGCCAAAGATGGAAGCAACTAAGATGTCCTTCAGTAGGTAAATGGGTAAATAAGCTGTGGTACATCCAGACAACAGATTTGACAGTAAAAAGAAATGAACTAACAAGCCACGAAAAGACAAGGAGGAAACTTAAATGCATGTTTCTAAGTGAAATAAGCCAATCTGAAAAGGCTATATACTGTATGATCCAAGTATATGACACTCTGGAAAAGTAGAGTCAATAGTAAAAATATAGAATATAGTAAAAAGATCAGTAGTTGTCAGAGATCAGTGGTAAATCAAGGGTATACAGGCAGACCACAGAGATTTTTAGGGTGGTGAAACTACTCTGTATGATACTACTATGGTAGATAATATCATTAAACATTTGTCCAAATCCATAAAATATACAACACTAACCAATGTGAACTATGGTCTTTGGGAGATAATGATGTGTCAACGTAGCTCATCAATTTTAACAACATACCTCTCTGGTGGGGGACATTGATAATGGGGGAGATTATACATGTGTGGGGGCAGGAGGTACATGAGAAATCTCTGTTCTTTCCTCTCAATTTTGCTGTGAACCTAAAGTTGCCCTAAAAAATACAATCTACTAAATAAAGAGAGTATATGCAAAGCAGTGTTGTAAGTATGACTCACTACTTACTAAACCAGTCCATGCAAGTGATATACACTTTGTATGTGAACAGTATTCACACACAAAGTACCAAATATTGGAAAACTAGACAAATTGGTAGGTTAATAAAATTATATACTTTAATACTTGCAGTAAAATAAGATAGATGTATGCTCCTGTCTTGACAACTCTTTGTGAGCATTTAGGGCATTCTATCTAACTTTTAACCACGTCAAATTTGAGAACATAACCTGAATTGTCTCAGCCAAAGCTTAGGATAACTGAGTTAGATGTAACAAATCCATGCTCAAATTACTTATATTAAGAACAATATTATTTAATGACAACCCAAAGAATATCTCTAACTATAGGCATTCTCTCAGTTTCGCTCCCTTTTCCTCTAAGGTCTTCAACTACCACCTCCATCTGAATGGTGCTCAGATTTCTCTAAGCCTCGCCTCTCACTCAAATTCCAAGGCCATAGCTTCACCTGATAGGAAATACTTCTCCATCTGGTTGTTCCACTATACTTCAAATTTCAAATAGCGAAAGCTTCACATTCAAGAGGAATATTTTCCCAAGAGAGTAGTCTACTCTCACTGTCTCCCCTTCACCCTCCACTTCTGCTCCCACTCTTTTCTGGCTTCCCCACTATTCTTGCTTCAAGTCACTGATACCTTCCATATTGTTAAAACCAATGAGGCTGGGCGTGGTGGCTCACACCGGTAACCCTAGCACTCTGGGAGGCCAAGGCAGGAGGATCGCTTGAGGTCAGGAGTTCGAGACCAGCCTGAGCAAGAGCGAGATCCCATCTCTACAAAAATTGGAAAAAATTAGCCAGGCAACTAAAAATAGAAAAAATTAGTCAGGCCTGGTGGCAAGTGCCTGTAGTCCCAGCTACTCAGGAGGCTGATACAGGAGGATCAGTTGAGCCCAGGAGTTTGAGGTTGCTGTGAGTTAGGCTGATGCCATGGCACTCTAGCCTGGGCAGCAGAGTGAGACTCTGTCTCAAAAAAACAAACAAACAAATCAACAAAAAAAAAACCAATGGACACTTTTTGGTCCTAATTTCATCTTATATCTTAGTAACATTCAATTATAGTAGATCACATCTTCTTCCTTTAGGAAACTCTTATTCTATAACTCATGTGATAATAGAAATTCTTATTTTCTCCTATTTCTTTGACATCTCTTTCTCACTTTCACCCTGACTCCTCCTTTTTTTACCCA
Organism: Daubentonia madagascariensis; assembly: GCA_023783475.1. Classification (NCBI taxonomy): domain Eukaryota; kingdom Metazoa; phylum Chordata; class Mammalia; order Primates; family Daubentoniidae; genus Daubentonia; species Daubentonia madagascariensis. The sequence goes on from JAKFHU010001129.1 coordinate 6,729,410, forward strand.
ATCTTAAATGTTGAAATTCCTCAGAGTTAGGTACTCAGTCTTCTTTTCTTGATTTATAGTTTTCCAAGGGAATTCTATCTACTACCATTGCCTCAAATGCCATCTGTTAACAACCTTCAATTCCTTTTTCTCCACTTCAGACCTCTTTCTGGGTTCTCAACCTATATATCCAGTGCCTACTCAATGTCTCCATGTCTTACAAATATCTCAAAGTCAACATGTACATCTATACTCACACTAATCAACGCTGTTTGTTCTCTGGTCCCTATGTCATCATCTACCCAGTTGCTCATGCTATACTCATTCCTTATCACCCCCTCTCCCTATGATGCTCCCCATCAACATTAATCATGTCCTAAAATTGATGAAAACCCATTTACTTCTGTCTACAACCACTACCCTGGTCCAAGCCACTATTATCCCACACCTGAATTACTGAAATAATCTCTTTAGTGATACTCTCGTATCTATTTTTGCCACCTCCTCCTCCAATCCATTCTCTACTCAGCATTAAAGTAATATTTTAAAAGATCTAATCAAGTGATTCTTCTACTTGAAACCCTTCAATTGTTTCCAATGCATTTAAATAATATCAAGACTCCTTACTATGACCTTATAAGGCCCTGCATAATTGAACAGCTGCCTACTTCTCCAGTTTACTCTTGCTGCTTTCCATTTTGCTTGCTTCTCTACATCTACACTGACATTTTCCTACTCCTCAAGAGTATCATGTTCCTTCCTTACCTCTGAGCTGTGCAGTTCCCTCTCCTTGGACTGCTATTTCCTACTCTTTTCTTTGCACTCCCTTTTCCTAGCCACAAACTCACTCATTTTTCAGGTGTCACATTAAATTTCAATTCCCCAAGAAAGCCCTCCTTCGACCCCTCAGATTAAGTTTTCTACACAGCTCTAATAACTCTATGATTATTTTGTAATATTGTAGAATATCAGCTGTGGGAGGATAGGTTCCATGGCTGTCTGGTTCACCAAAGTATAGCCAGCACTTAGCACAGCACCTGGCAGGCAATTAATAAATATTTGTTCAGTGAACAGATGCTAAAATTGTGTAAATTCACAAATTAATAAATACCCCTATATTTAATTTCTCCCATTAAATGCTATAAAATTATTAATCAATCCTTCTAGGCTTTGTTGATGTTTATGATGATCTCCAATTTACCAATCTTAATAATGTACTGATCTTTATACTCTTGATTTCTCTATCATTTCCATCAAGACTCTTTAAAAGAACCACTGTAAAATTTGCATTTCAACATCTAGCACACTCAAAATTATGTGGTAGAGCACTCATTGGCTGAGAGCTTTCGCAACATGGTGTGGTAAGGTTTACTGGCCAGTGGTGTACAAGTCTGCCAAGTTAAACCTTAATGACCGAGAATGTATGAGAGCACCCAGAATGTGGATAAATTTAAGATTATACTGAAATAAATTGTTCATATATCTTTTAATGTCATAGTATTTATCAAAAACTTCTATAAAATAGTAAATGCACTAACACTCTGTGTCTATCTTGAGGATGAGAGAAGAGAAGAAATAATGATGATAATATATACTGACCACTTACTATATACCAGACACTCCTTCAAGTGTTTATATGTATTAAACTCTTAATCCTCTTAACAACCCTAAATAGTGAGTATAGAATTAAGCCCTCCAGGATATAAACTACAAGAGGGGCCAGGTGTGGTGGCCCATCCCTGTTGTAGTCCTAGCACTTTGAGAGGCCAAGGAAGGAGGACTGCTTGAAGCCAGGAGTTCAAGACCAGCCTGGGTAACATAGAAAGACCCAGTCTCTACAAAAAAAAAAAAAAAAAATCAGCCAGGTGCGGTGGTGTGCACCTGTAGTCCCAGCTACTTGGGAGGCTGAGGCAGGAGGTTTGCTTGAACCCAGGTGTTCAAGGCTGCAGTGTGCTATGATCACACCACTGCACTCCAGCCTGGTAAACTGACTAAGACTCTATCTCTTAAAAAAAAAAAAAAAAAAGAGGGTACAGATTTTGTCTTAATGCTCCTTGTTATATTGCTGGCACCCAGATGTCTGGCATGTAGCAAGTATTTAAATATTTGTTGAATAAATAATGAAGAAATGGAGGCAAAAAGAATTTAAGTAACTTGCACAAGGTTACACAGTGGCAGACCCAGGATTTGAATCCAGGCAATCTGGTTTCATGTTCCAGACTCTTAACTACTGTGTATATATTTGGAAACAACATTCCTCCTTTACCTCTCCTATTCACCCTTTAGAAGTATTTGCAGTATAGAAATGCTTCTATGAGCTAATAAGCTATGCTCACTGTTTTGCCAAGTAGAGAAAGCAAAAGAGAAAAAGAGAAAAAAAAAGAAACTGTAGTTTAATAACACAGAAACACTACAATTTATTAATATTCCCACTATAGATGGTAGTACATATTGCAAAGCAGGGAGGAAGAAATAGGTTAACAGGTTACTACAATGGATTTTTAAAATATTTACATATTTATTGTTATAATATATTCATACATTATTTAGCATAGTATTATAATAAATCAGCACTACACAGAGCAGTGTTAAAATGAGCCATTCATATACATCTACATTTGCTACAGTCTTTTTAAATAGCTGAATAGCATTCAGCTATTTAAATGGATGTACAGTACTACAATTTAGCTCTCAACCCTATCAATAAACATCTAGATTGTTTCCATGTTTTTATACTTATAAACAATATAATGAATACCCTTGTACATGTATCTTTACACTACAATGCACAATATACCCCTAAAAGCAGAATTTGAGAGAAAGGTAGTGTACACTTTAAATTTTAATAAATACTGCCAAATTTTCCACCAAACATACTGTTTATTTTTATTTCCTCCAAGGGCATGCAAGAATTTTTTCTTCATGCTCTTGTCATTACAGAGTAAAATCAATCTTTTACCAGTCTCACAGGTAATAAATGTAAACTGATTTTCTAATTTGTATTTTTACTTATGAGTAAAAGCTGAACATCCATTTATATTTTTCATGTTTATTGACCTTTCTGCAAATTGCCTACAAATATTCTTTATATATATCATGTTTAGAATCTTTCTTCCAGTTTAATGTTTAGGGTATTTCCTACATGAAAGTCTTATACTTTAGGTAGTCAAATTCATCAATCTTTTCCTTTTTGGCTTCTGTATTTCATATCACGCTTAGAAAAGCCTTCTTCATACCAATATTATAAAAATATTCATCTATGTTTTCTCTATTTTCATGGTTACATTTGTTTGTTTCACTCTTTGAACATCTAAAACTCTATTTTGGTAGGAAAGGCTCTATAACTTGCTTTTTTCACTCAATAATATATCCTAGATATCTTTTTAGATCAAACACCTCATTTATTTTAACTGTACATATACAATTCTATAACATATCCATATCATGGTTTTATTCATTTATTAGTTATATAAAGTCTGTCCAGAAAGTATCCAGCCATTGTTAATATAACAAGAACGGTTTGCATGACATCGATGTAACCTGGCAGCCAAGGCGAGTGGACTGGAATGTGCATGTGTGTAACAATGACGACTTCACTGTACTAGTCAGTGGGGCACTAGACGCCGTTGAATGAGCACGTGTACTGTGTGGCCGTCGCATTCAAAATGATTCAGCAAGTACAGCAACGAATCTACATCAAATTTTGTGTTAAGCTTGAACATTCCTCTGCAGAAACTATTTGGATGATTCAGAAGGCTTTCGCAGACAATGCAATGAGTGCAGCACAAATAAAAATGTGACACAAACGCTTCAAAGATGGTCAAGAATCTGTTGAAAGTGATCCACATTCTGGAAGGCCTGCAACAAGCAGAGCACCTGAGAATGTTGAACACGTACTGGTTAGGTTAAGAGACACTGGGAGAACTGTGTGAGGTCCCAAGGGGCCTACTTTGAAGGCGACTGAGGTGTCATTGTCCTATGTACAATTTTTCTTGGATCTTGTATCTTCTTCAATAAATGTCTCTATTTTTCATTTTACATGGCTGGATACTTTCTGGACAGACGTCGTATATAGCTAACATATTTGTTAGTTATATATAGCTAATACATTTATTAGGTATATTTAGCATTAGTGAACATTTGCATTTTCCCTTATTTTTCCATGATTACCAAAAATGCTGCCATTAACACCATTGTACATGCCTCCTTGGATACATGTGTGCATGTGATTTTTTAAAAGATAAACATTAAGAAGTAGAATACTGAGACATTAGTCTGTGTCCTTTTTTTGATACTGACAAATTACCATCCAAAATGGTATGCCTAATATGTTTTCATTTTAAAAATTAATTACCTGTATCCATTCATTCAAGATTTATTTGTTTATTTAAAGAGACAGGGTCTTTATTTTTTATTATTTATTTACTTACTTATAGGACCTAATCTCTCACTATATACAAAAATTAATTCAAGAGAGATAAAAGACTTAAATGTAAGGCATGAAACCATAAAAATTCCAGAAGAAAACATAGGAAAAACTCTTTTATACATCAGCCTAGGCAAAGAAGTTATGACTAAGACCCCAAAGGCAAATACAACAATAACAAAAATAAATAAATCAGACTTAATTAAATTAAAAGGCTTCTGCACAGCAAAGGAAATAATCAACAGAGTTAACAGACAACTTACAGAATGGGAGAAAATATTCACAAACTGTACATCAGATAAAGGGCTAATATCCAGAACCTACAAAGAACTCAAACAAATCAACAAGGAAAAAACAAACAACCTCATTTATAAGTGGGCAAAAGACAATGAACAAAAGTTTTTCAAAAGAGGATAAGACAAATGGCCAACAAACAATGTTCAACATCACCAATTATCAGGGAAATGTAAATTAAAACCACAGTAAGATACCACCTTACCCCTGTGAGAATAACCATTATTAAAAAGTCAAAAAACAACAGACACTGGCATGGATGCAGAGAGAAAGGAACGCTTATACACTGTTGGTGGGACTGCAAATTAGTGCAACCTCTATGGAAAACAGTATGGAGATTCCTCAAAGAAATAAATGTAGACTTACCATTTGATCCTGCAATCCCACTACTGGGTATCTACCCAAAGGAAAAGAAGTCGTTTTATCAAAAAGACACCTGCACTAGAATGTTTATCGCAGCACCATTCACAATTGCAAAGATGTGGAATCAACCTAAGTGACCATCAATTCATGAGTGGATAAAGAAAATGTGATAGAGGATGTTGGTACTTTGATACTGGAGTCTGCCAACCACCTCATTTGCCAGCAAATTAATAAACTCCTCTTTCCTTCTCCTCAAACCACTTGTCCTCGTTCTTCTGATGCAGCCTCAGGGACAAGTGCCAAACTTTTGGTAACAGAATTTGGCATCCCTGGGTGGGCCCACTGGTGCCCCAGTGGAATGGCAACCCACGACTGCTGGAAGAGGCAGTGAGCAGCCCCAGGTAAAAGATGTGGGCCTTCGTGGGTAGGAGCAACTTCTTTTTGAGGTAAGAGAGCAAGGGACAGCCCCAGGAGCTGCCAGAGCCTGTTTTAGCTCTGGGGAACTCCTGTCTCTGTCTCCCCAAAGTAGACGCAGCTCCCCATAACCTGAACTGAGTTGAGGAGAAAGAAATGGATTTGGAAAGCATCCACACGCCAGGCCATCTGTTGGGTAAGTTCCCAGGCATGCATGCTGAGACCCTGATTCCACCCATTTGGGGAGGGTTTTGAATCCTCCAGCCCTGTGGCAGGGCATTTGTTTGGGGCCCTATCAGGACATTTGTTTTGAGACACCTTTTGGGGGTGGAAGCCAAGAGGTTGAGTGGAACTAGGGAACCTGGTTTGAATTCAGAGCTCATTTGCGGTTTCCAGGAAACAGGGGGACTAGGCCACCATCTGGGGAGAGTTTTCCAGGGAACAGGGGGATTAAGCCACCCATTTGGGGAGGGTTTTGTACCTTCCAGCTGTTTGTAATGGCATTTATCCCCTTTGGATTCCCATTTGTGAACCTTCCAGCCCTGTGGTAGGGCATTTGACGCACTGTCTTAGGTGCCATTTGGGGTGGCATTTGTCCCCTTTGGAGTCCCATTTGTTTGATAGGCCCTGGCATTTTTGTGTTGAGGACCCCCTGTATTATCTGTTATTTGTGAGTTTTGCTGAAACATAAGGAAGCTTCATCTCAAAGTCCCTTGGGAAAAAACTTTGGCTAAATGGTTAGCTGACAGTAAAGAGAATAGCCAATGTACATGCTGGAGTGTGAGGAGAAGGGGCTGTTAAGTAAAAATTCCCATTGGATTGCTTGGCCGTGGCATTTTAGATTGTGTTGGGAAGTCCCTATATTGCTTGTGTTTGATTGTGAGTTTTTGTACCACTTGTCTGGTGAGTTTTTGTATTGTAGTACTGCTTGTGCGGAGTGTGAGAAAAAGTGGTGATCAGTACTGCTTGTATGGAGTGTGAGGAATAGTGGCAATTGGTACCACTTGTACAGAGTGTGTGGAAAAGCAGTGGTTGATGATCCGTGGTTTATTCTGAGCTGTTGGTCCTTTTAAAATTCAGAGCTCAAATGGTCGACCTGCCACTACAGAGTTAAAATGCTGAATCTCAAGCTCTCTGCTTGAGATAAAGTCATTGTTTATGGTATACAAAATGATCTCTGTTTGTATGATTTTTGATAAATGAGGTTCTCCCGCCCCTGCCAGAACCCCCACACTGGCCAGGGCAAGGCATCAGAGGGAGCCACATCCTAGGGGTGGACCCAGGAGGAGGGAGGACTGGTGCGTGCAGCAAGAGGGAAGGAACACCTGCTACTGCCGCCATATTGGCACCATGGGAGGGACCGGGGAGGGCGCTGCTTGAACTAACTCTTCAGTCCCACAGCCAGTAAATTAGGATCAGGGTTCGAAATGGTTTCTCCCGGCAGAAAACTCAATTTGGGCCAGAGGGAATCGCTAGCTGTAGCAGGGCAATTTACAGCAATATCAGATAGAGGGCTTGAATGTACAAGAACAGCCAGCAGCGCCCTTTGAGACAGTCAAAAGGAAACGGTGAAAAAGCTGCCTCAGACTGACTTTTTGTAAAGAAGAAGGACCTTGAAAGGAACATTGCCCAAAATTACAAAGGACTCTGGGTGGCAGGAAGCCTCCAGGAAAGCAAATAAGTTTTTTTTTAACTCCAGGACTCAGACAGCAAAGGAGGGGGCCCAGAGCCCCCTGTCTCCAAATATCCCCACAGGAGCCCTGGGCAAAATTGACAGTGGGGAATTGATTGGCACTAGACACATGAACAGAGGTGGTCCAGAGGGCCCCTTCCCCCGGCCGCCACCCCAATCCCCAGCACCGGTCACGCCTGGTGCTCTGCGAGCCAGGCAAGGGGTGGCAGGGGAGGGACCAGGTGGCAACAAGGCAGCCGTAGACAAGCAGTGGCTGAGAAACTCGTTGCAGTGGGCCCGGGAGGCAGACCTGGGCAGGCAGCAGGAGCACCAGGGATTGTTTCAGAAGCAGCAGAAGCTCACCTGGGGGTGGGGGGAGCATGCCACCAAGCTCCTTTTGGATGAGTACCAGGGCCTGGTGAAGTATATGGTAGACTGCCATTATGCTCTGAAGTTCGGGCCTCAATAAGCCTGCATATCGTTACAGCACTGGCAAGAAGAAAGCTATCAAAAGTGAGTAAGGATATTAAGTATGCCACCAAAATAATGGTCCTAATACAGGCCGTGGCTGAGCCCAAACAGGTGGTCAGCATGACTAAAAGAAATCAGGCCACTAGCAGAGCTGCTAAGGAGGCCGCTGGAGGTGATCTGTTCCTCAGGGCCTTGATACCCCGGCTAGATTTAGATCCCCTTTAAAACTAAAGACTGGGGCTCTGACATTTGGAATAGCACAGCTAAATGGAGACAGAATTCTCATAGACTCGTCTCCTACCCAAAACTTTGGTTTGGCCACTTATGAGGCAACCTGTATGAATATACACATTGGGAGTGTGATACCTTGACGGATGTGGTGGGACCTCATTTGAGAGGTCCTGTTTGCAACTAACTTTATGTATTTGGGGTGGGCCAAGGACACAAAGGCAACCCGCTACACAGGGAGCCAACATGGGGGGGTCCCCCTTTTTGATTACTGATAGTTTCACTCAGATGCCTAGGCTTGTATTGGTAAATACCTTTTCAGGCTGGGTAGAGATTTGTCCTACCCAAATGGAGAGAATGTCTGAGGTTCCAAGATGGGCTCCTACCAGGAGCTGCTGGCCTGAGACAGGGCCTTTGTTGAGTTCCTGCACACATACGCCAGCACAGAGCAGGGACAGGCCTCGGAGGACGACATAACAGGTATCAGCAGTCCATGGAAAGAGGCCAAGCAGACAGACAATGGCATGCTGGTGATGGACACCATGAACAGACAACTACAGAGACGGCTCAGCAGCTCCTCTTCCTATAGCAAGGATGTCAGCATGCACCCCAGTGTCAACAGGACCCAGGAACATACTCTGCAGAGCCCTGGGCATTTCACAAGAGTGATAATGGACCCTCCTTTGTAGTGGAGGTAACCCAACAGGTAAGCAAAACCCTACACCTAGATAGGGTGTTGCTGCTTGTCCTCCTCTGGATAAGGGTAGCCCTTTAGAAATGGGCTTAAGTTAAGCCCCTAAGAAATAGTTTATGAGAGACCCTTCCTAGTATCCCGAGGTAAGTATGGTAATATAACCATGAGTTTAAAAAAATAGAATAAAGCAATATGTCAAATGAGTGGGTCGGGTGCTTAAAAAAAAAAAAGGAAGGAAAAAGAAAAAAAGAAAATGTGATATAGATATAGATATAGATATAGATATGCCATAGAGTACTACTCAGCTATAAAAAGGAATTAAATAATGTCTTTTGCAGCAACTTGGATGGAACTGGAGACCATTATCCTAAGTGAAGTATTTCAGGAATGGAAAAACAAACACCACGTGTACTCTTTAATAACTGGGAGCTACACGATGGGCACATATGGGCACAAAGAGATGTAAAGGACACTGGAAACTAAGAAGGAGGGAGGCTGGAATGGGGTGAGGGTTAAAAACTTACCAGTCAGGTACAATGAACACTATTCTGTTGATGGGCACACTAAAAGCCCCAACTTAAGCATTACATGAGGTATCCGTGTAACAAAAACATTTGTACCCCCTTAATATTTTGAAATTTTTAAAAAAGAGAAAAAATTGATTACCTGTGTCCATTTGCTCAATAATTATTTATTTATTTATTTTAAGAGACAGGATTTATTTATTTATTTATGAATGAATGAATGAATGAATGACAAGGTCTTGCTCTGTCACCCAGGCTGGAGTGCAGTGGTGCTATCATAGCTCACTGCAGTCTCAATCTCTTGGCCTCAAGTGATCCTCCTGCCTCAGCCTCCCAAGTAGCTGAAACCACAGGCATGTGCCACTGTGCCCAGCTTTCAGTTGTTTGTTAGTCAGTTTAGTTATTTTAAGAGTAGCTGGGATTACAGGCGCATGCCACTGCTGCCAGCCTCAACAAATATTTAAATGCTTTCTTATGCTAGGCACTGTCCTAAAGCCTGAATATACAGCATAATGATAACCAACCCTGACAAAGGTGCTGCTTTGGTGATTAAGAGTACAGGCTCTAAGCAGGTCACAGCGGTGCCCACCTGTAATCCCAGCTACTTGGATGGCTGAGGTGCGAGTACCACTTGAGCCCAGGAGTTCCAGGCCAACCTGGGCAACAACAACAACAAAAAAAAGTGCAGGCTCTAGAGTCTAACTGAGTTTAAATGTGGGTTCAACAAGTACTAGATGTCTGACCTTAGGCAAGTGACTTTACAATTGTGCCTCAATCTCCTTATCAATAATAATAATAGTAATAATGATAATATTATAAGAAGAAGAAGAAGAAGAAGAAGAAGAATGGCACCTACCTCATAGGATTGTTGTGAGGACTGTTTTTTGCCTAACGTATGGAAAGTATCAATAACGTTTTCTTATTATTACTTAAATTTGCTATTATTAACTTTTCTTTTTGCCAATAAGAGAGGTAAAAATAGTATTTCATTACGGAATCATCATTTCCCTAATAACTAGGCAGACTGAACATGTACTTTTACCTTTTTAGACTTTTGCACTTCCTATTCTGTGATCTGTTCAAATCCTTTGTCAATTCTTTTCTGTTGGGATATTTTTAATTTTCTTAATGATTTGTCAGTCTTTACATATTCTGGGTATTGATTCTTTGACTGTTAAATATCATGCTAATATTTTCTAATATGATACCACCGAAGCTCTGACCCATAGGCTGTTGGGTTTTATTTGTGGCCAAATCACAAGGATAGTAGTATTAACCACTGTTTTGCTAAGAAAATTTCAAGTCCTGCTCTCTACTTTTAGAAGTTCGTAATTGCTTAGATTTAGGGGAAGGAAGTAGGAAACACCCTCTAAGCAACAGAAAGTATAAGCCAAAGGCTTAGAAGCAATTTCTAACTTATCTACTCTTGTCTCCTAAATACCTGGCACAGAGTCTGGCACATAATAGACTCTGGATGAACAAGTATGCCTGAATAAACATGAAATCTCCTTACTAGGTTACAAGATCCTTATGGGCAAGGATGGTATCATACTTACCTTAGTATCACTTCCACAATGCCTAACAGTGCGTTTACACAGAAGCAGCACTCAAATGTTTTTACCGAATAGATTGCTATCTTGGAACATGCATGAAGGTAGCTGAAGTAATCAACATAAAACAAGCAATCCCTTCCTCATATAAAAATTACACTCTGATGTGCAGCTGCAGGTAGTTCTGTACAGAGTATGGTGTTGTTTTGGTCTCATCATCTCAAATTCACTGTTTTGAGTCTCTGTTCTGGAAAAAGAAATGCCCCTGGCAATTATTGTGCCCTAAATCCATCTGGATGGTGCTGAGACCATGTCCACACAGTATTTCTCATGTTTTAGTCTCCTTCAAAACATTTATTCGTACTGCACTATTTAAGCATAAGTCCATTTCAGGCCAGGCATGGTGGCTCATGCCTATTTAGCCCAGCACTTTGGGAGGCCAAGGCAGGAGGATCACTTGAGGCCAGGAGTTCAAGACCACTGGGCAACATAGCAAGACACCGTGTCTCTACAAAAAAAAAAAAAAAAAAAAAATTAGCCGAACGTGGTGGCGTGCACCTGTAGTCCTAGCTACTCAGGAGACTGAGCCAGGAGGGTCACCTGAGCCCAGGAGTTCAAGGCTACACTGAGCTATGAGTACACCACTGCACTCCAGCCTGGGCAACAAAGCAAGACCCTACCTCAAAAAAACAAACAAACAAACAAAAAAAAGAGTAAGTCCATTTCAGCACAGCAGACACAGCTATTTGGGTCTCCTGAGTTTTTTCTCTTCCCACACACCCTGCCTAGTCGAACTCTCCTTTGCTAAGTGCTACTAGACTAGTAATTTTCCAGGATATCACTCTTCATGATCTAGGCTTATAGTTTCACATGAAACCATGAGACAATGTGGTGTAATGGAAAATGTGCAGGATCCTTGGAGCCAGACGACCTGGGTTTGTGTACTGGCTGAGCCATTTACCAACTATTAATATCTGACCATAATATCCCTAAGTCTCAGTTTCCTTGTTTTCAAGTGGGAATAATACCAATAATATCTAACCACCCTGGGTCATAGGACTACAGCAAGGAAATAAAATTAGATGATAATGCAGAAATATTTTATAAAGTATTCTACAAATATATATCAATACTGTAAGAAATACGGCTCAAAGACAGTATCAATGAAAGGACTCCACCAGACAATTTACTTCATGAGGGCAAGGATCATGTCTGACTGGGGCATGGCTGCATTTCCAAAGCCTGGCATATTTGTTGAAGGAAAGACTGAAAGAACGACAGAAAAGGAAAGGGCACTAACCAGTGACCTTAGCCAAATTAATAAATCTCTGAGTTTCAATTCCCTCATTTGTAAAGTAAGAATAGTTGGAGACTTCTGTAATCCACTTTCAAAAATGGATAGAATTGGGGAGAAGATTAGCAAAAAAACTCAGAAAATGTGAAGAACACTAGTAGTCCTAGCTACTCGGGAGGCGGAGGTGGGAGGATCGCTTGAGCCCAGGCACTTCAGGCTGCAGTGACCTATGATCGCCCCACTGCACTCCAGCCTGGGCAACAGAGTGAGACCTTGTCTCTAAAAAAAATTAAATGAATAAAATTTTTTAAAATAGAGGGAAATTTATAGCTACAAACCCTACATTTTTTAAAAGTAGGATTTTAAACAATAACCTAACTTTCCACCTTAAGAAACTAGAAAAAGAGGAATAAACTAAACCCAAAGCAAGCAGAATGAAGGAAATAAAAAATATTGGAGTGGAAATAAATATATTTATTTTTTAAAATACAGAAAATTAATATACCAAAAGTTGGTTCTTTCAAAAGATCAATAAAATTGACAAACCTTTAGCTAGACTGACAAAAAGAGAGAGAGAGAAAAGACTGAGAGAAGACTCAAATTAGCAAGATCAGAAAGTATTACTACTAACCTTACAAAAATGAAAAGGATTAGAAGAGAATACTATGAACAACTGTATGCTAACAAATTAGATAACCTAGATGAAATGAACAAATTCCTAGGAACACACAAACTTCCAAACTGGCTCAAATAGAAATAGGGAATCTGAACAGACCTGTAACAAGTAAAGAGATTGAATTATTAATTTTAAAACTTCCCACAACTGAATTTTAAAACTTCCCACCCAGGCCCTGAGTGGTTTCACTGGTAACGTCTACAAAATATTTTAAACAAGTTAATGTCAATCCTTCACAAACTCATCCCAAAAAAAGCAGAAGAGAAGGGAACGTTTCCCAATGCATTCTATGGCACCAGAGTTACCCTAATACTAAACCAGACAAAGATCACAGGAAAAGAAAACTATAGGCCAATATCCCTTATGACTATAATGTAAAAATCCTTAATAACATACTAGCAGATGAAATCTATTTTTATATATTCTGTAAGTCTTGTATCAGATATGATTTGCAAATATTTTCTGTCATTCTATGGACTGTCTTTTCATTTTTGTGGTGGTATCCTTTGAAGCACAAACATTTTTAATTTTGATGAATATTAATTTATCTAGTCTTTTCTTTTGTCACTTGTGCTTCTGGTGTCATATTGCTTAATCCAAGGTCATGAAGAACATACAAAGAACTCTTACAACTTAATAAGATAAGTAACCCAATTAAAAGTAGGCAAAGCATTTGAATAGACATTTCTCCACAGAATATATGCAAATGGCCAATAAGCACATGAAAAGATACTCAACATCATTAGTCATTACGGAACGGAAAATCAAAACCACAAGGAATTATCACTTCACAACCACTAGAACGACCAGAATAAAAAAGACAGACAAGAATAAGTGTTGGTAAGGATGTAAAGAAACTAGAATCCTCATACATTGCTGGTGGGAATGTAAAATGGTATAACCCCTTTGTAAAACAGTCTGGCAGTTCCTTAAAAAGGTAAACAAAAAGAGAGAAACACCAAAAAAAAAAAAAAAAAGTAAACATCTCCTAGGTAAACATCCAAGAGAATATGTGCATAGCAATTTTTTTTTTAGAGACAGGGTCTCACTCTGTTGCCCAGGCTAGAGTGCAGTGGCACAATCATAGCTCACTGTAACCTCAAACTAAGTCCTGGGCTCAAGTGATCCTCCTGCCTCAGCCTCCCAAGTAGCTAGGACTACAGGCGCATGCCACCACACCCAGCCAATTTTTTTGAGAGATGGGGTCTTGCTATATTGCCCAGGCTAGTCACAAACCCCTGGCCTCAAGCAATCCTCCTGCCTCAGCCTCCCAAAGTGCTGGGTTATAAGTGTGAGCCACCATGCCAGCTTCTACACAGAAATTTATACACAAATGTTCATAGCAGTATTATTCATATAACCCAAAAGTGGAAACAACTCAAATGTCCATTAACTGATGAATTTATAAATAAAATGTGGTATACACAATGGGATATTATTTGATAATAAAAGGAAAGGAACTACTGATACATGCTATAACATGGATGAAATTTGAAAATATTATGCTAAGTGAAAGAAGTCAGATGCAGATTCCATTTATATGACATGTCCAGAATAGGCAAATACATAGAGACAGAAAGTAAAGTAGTGGTTGCCAGGGGCTGAGAAGGGGTGATGGAGGGAATGACTGCTAATGGGCACAGGGGCAATTAAATTGTTTCAAAATTAGATAGTGGTGATGGTGTACAACACTGTGAATATACTGAAAACCATGGAATTCTACACTTTAAACAGGTGAATTTTAGGGTATATGTCTCAATAAGGCTATTTTTAAAACAAGAATTAAAACTAGAAATAACTATAATTCTAATCTACCTGACCTTAATATGCCTATTCTGCCATGTTCATCAGTCTACCATGTAAACCACTGCAACTAATCTTCAATTATAAGATGGAAAAATTAGCAACCTCTCCTCTCACACCTATAAATTCATTTTAAGGGCTACAAAACTATTTTGTGTAGAAAATTACAAAACTATTACTTTTAATGAAATAATATTCTTTAAACCATTTATCAAATGCCAATTGTAACTGCTGAATAAACTAAGTAATTTTATTTTTAAGAAAGGATTTAAAAGTGCTTAGCAAAGCTCTATATTAAAACTCCCAACTCAATAAATATCATATTTTCTTTGGTTTATTAATCAGGAACTAATAATACTCTATACCTAACAGAGGTAAGCAATAGAATTTTAGACATTCCTCAACATTTCCCAGACTTGTAATTTTGCTTTTAATTTCATGAAAATACTTACACTAAGCATTGATAATTTTGTCAGAATAAGGCTTTCAATAGGAATTTACAAACTTTTAGCATGGTGCGACATTAGAAAAGTTGCTTAACTTCTTTTTACCAGTTTTTCTCCCTCCTAAATGAGGATAATAAAAACATATGCCCTATCTCTTTATTAGATCCTTATGAAAACCAAAGGAGAAAGCACTCTGTAGGGTGTAATTATTACCTCCTCTTAAATGAAAATCTAGACCAGCAGATATAAATTATCAAACACCTCTTAAGAAGAGCATGAGCTTGGGCTGGGGGCTGGCAAGTGGGGAGATAGTGCTGTAATCGGGCAGCAAACCTAAAGGTTCTACTCCAAAACAAAAAAAATGTTGTATGTCACTAGATTTGCAAAACTTTTTATCAATTCTTTTACACTAAACATTAGTAGCTCTTTAAATCTAAAGGATTGTTATCAGTGATAATTATCCTGGACAGTCAAGGAAGACTTTGGTTTTGTGCTAATGTATTAAATGTATGATATAGGATTCCCCCCCAAAATTGAAAAGGCTGACTTCAAAATTATTGTCCTTAAAGCTTTTTAAGAGTAAGTCACAAAAATGTCATGTTGACCTGTTTAATGTTATTTTTTAAATACCATAAATAATATTTAAGCAAAAGTAACACTTTGTCCAACACCATCCTAAGCAAATTATAATAAGAACACCAGGCCAGGGAGGCTTCCACACTTGTCATTAAAGAAATACCAAAAGGACAAATAGAACTATGAAATGACCTAATTTAAAGCTGCCAACTCGAAAGGTATATTCCTAAGGGTAAAAACTATACCAAATCATCTGACAGGTGTAAGAGTTTATAACATGACTAAATGATGTCCTCTCTGCAGACCCACTCCACCCCTACTTTGTCTTTTTAAAATTATTTTTATAAAAAGAAAAGCTCTGACAAGTTGTATTAAAGACACAGCTGAAAGAGTAACAATAAAAGAGGGAAAAGCTCTTAACAGTAAAGGAATTCTGAAATTAATGTTCTGTTCACAATTTTCAATAACTCAAACACATTTTCTGGTCAATCTTTATAATAAAAGACCACTCATAACTGGTGAAGGAAACATTGGTTTATATCAATTATCTCTTCAAAGCATCCAGTATAATAAATTTTGAAGCTAAGGGCAAACAACTCAACAAATGCATATGATTATGGTGCTTCAAAGTGGGGGAAGGTAAGCTACACCTAAATACTGAAAATAAAATAAAACTCAAAATTCACAGATTGCTAAAATTCACCCAGAGCAACAGTGTTACATCTGCATGTATTAGATAGTTTCCTTCCTTTGGACAGTGGTAAGTTTATGCATGAACAGAAGGAAAGCCTATCTTTTCGTCCACTCTATGACTTCATCCAAGCATGTATGTATTCAAGCATATATTAAATGATCATCTACTATGTACGCTCAAGAGCTGTGCTAAGAGCTCTAAAAACAAGAAACTTTCAGCCAAGTGGTGCAAGGGCCAAAAATACAATATAATCCATGATGATGGGTGCTCAGATATACAGTATTTAATTATGCTGAGAGAGGCCAGGCACAGTGGCTCATGCCTGTAAGCCCAGCACTTTGGGAGGCCGAGGCAGAAGGACTGCTTGAAGACAGGAGTTTGAAACAAGCCTGGGCAACATAGCAAGACATTGTCTCTACAAAAAAATTAAAAATTAGCTGGGAGTGGGGGCATGTGCCTGAAGTCCCAGCTACTTGGGAGGCTGAGGCAGGAGGATCACTTGAGCCCAGGAGTTCGAGGCTGCAGTGAGCTATGACGATGCCACTACACTCTAGCCTGGGTGACAGAGCAAGACCCTGTCTCAAGAAAAAAAAAAAATCACCTAAGAGAAAGTCAGAAAGATCAAATGAAATATTTGAGATGAATGTAGAATCTACGGACTGTCTGCTGCATGAATCATTATTTTTAAGGTTCTTATGTTAACTTGTCTAGACTGGTATGTATATATGTATGTATATATTTATTTATTGAGACAGGTCTCGCTCTGTTGCCCGGGCTAGAGTATAATTGCATGATCCTAGCTCACTGCAACCTCAAACTCCCGAGGTCAAGCGATCCTCCTAGCTCAGCCTCCCTCCTGAGTAGCTGGGACTACAGGCGCATGCCACCACACCTGGCTAATTTTTTTGTAGAGACAGGGTCTCATTCTGTTGCTCAGGCTGGTCTTGAACTCCTGGCCTCATGAGATCCTCCCGCCTTGGCTTCCCAAAGTGCTAGGATTACAGGCACAAGCCACTGCACTGGGCCATTATTGTTATTTTTTAGAGTCCTATATGCAATTAGAATATCTTAAAAATTGAACACTATTTTATCTAAACAGCATATATATAAAACAAAAGACTGGTCATGAAAAAAGGAAATGCAAGTATATAACAAGTTTAAATAATTTTTGGATAAAATCAGTAACTTAAAAGGCAAAAGTACCAACACAAGTCTCAACTTCCTCACTTATCCAATGAAGGGACTAGTCTAGAAAATCTCTTAGTTTCCTATGACTTCTAAAATTGAATTTGAGCTTCTATTTGTTGATGGTTGATGTTCTAATAAATTATAACAAAAACATATCCCAAATATTCATAATTAGCCTACTTAACTCAGATTAATTTATCTCCAATACATACATCAATTAATTTTGACACAATCTAGTTTCCAATATATAATAAGTGCCTATGTACTCTGTCTTTTCAACCTCTCCCTTGTATGGTCTGAAAACATCCTCAATATCTTTTGATAAATAACATTAAAACCTCTCCTTCAACCCTACTTTTCCCTCTAATTACTGCCCTTTTGCCTTCCTTTCACAGACAAGTTCTTTTTTAAAAAATTTACTGATCCATCTCCTTATCTTCAATCCACTAAAACTGCTCTAGCTAAAGCCATCAATGACTTTCTAACTCCCAAGCCCAATAGACACTTTAAATCCTTACCTTATTTAGCCTATTAACAGGAACGCTCCTTTTTAAAACTCTCCTTCCTTGCATCTACAAAACTTGATACATTCTACTGATTTTCCTCCTCTTTCTTTTCTGTCTCCTTTTGTGGGCTTTCCCCCTCCATGTCTCCTAAATGTGATTTTTGTCCAGCTCATGTTCTCTCTCATGACCTCTTCTTTCTTTACATGTTCTCACTGGATACCCTTGTCCACCCTTGTGGCTTTAACTACTTCTCCCTAAAACCTAGTATATCTCCTTCATTCCACCTCCTCATCTGGGCTTGAATCATCCAAACTCAGACAGCTAGGAACCATTTTCCTCACCAATCAATCCTATAATCAATCCTAATAATTCTAACTCTAAATATCTCTTGCATCCATCTTTTTCTCTTCTTTCCAGATGTTACTAATCTAGCTTACACTATCTTCCCTGGCTTTGTTTTCTTCAATAGTTTCCCCAATGGTGTCCCTATATCCATTATGGTCCTCCTCCAATCCATCTGCTATACTGACAACAAAATAATTTTTCTAAAAGCCCAAATATGACCAAATAGTCTACTATTTTAAACTCTTCATTGGTTCACCATGCCCTACTTTAAGAAAAAAGTTAACCCCTTTGGATAGTATATGAAGTGTTCCATGGTCTGGATCTTATGCCTAGTTTTCTACCCCATGTAGTGCACTCAGCCCCTTTTCAACCTACAAAACCACCATACCACACTATTTGCAGTTCCCCAAATTAGACAACATATGGTGCTCCACATACTTCCACACACTTGTGCCCAAGCTTTCCTCTGCTTAAATGCCCTTCTCATCTTTATCCATCTGGCAAACTCCTATGAATCTTTCAATACTGAACACAAGCATCACCATTTCGGTAAAGCCTTCCTTGATCTCCCCAGGTGGAAGTGATAATCCTCACAGAATCTGATATATTTACTTATTTACATATTTGTCTTCCCAACTAGTCCTTTAATTCCTTGATGGTTTATTCCTTTTTCTGTATCTGGCACTTAAGCACAACCTTGCCAGAGTAAATGGGTCAATAACTTGTTAAATGAACAAATAAATGAATGGATGGAAAGTACTTTACTGGGTGCTACTAAGAAGTATAATATATTTCTCCTGTTTCAAAAAGCTTAAAGATATACAGTAGAAGATTAAGAAGACATATGCTCACAAAAAGTTAAGTAACAATACAAAAATATATAGGTCCCAATTCAGAAATATCACATGGTAGTAAAATATAACAAATGTACAAATATTAAGGTGTTATAAAAACTAAGATGAAACAAAAATTATTACAGCTTAGAATTATCTGACAAGGCTTCATGGAAAAGCTTTGAACTGAGTATTAAATGAGGTAGGAATCAGAAGAATTAGGAAAAAAAAAGCAAAGAAAGTTTATTTTAATCTTCTTAAGTAAAACCTGTAAAAAATCCACACTAATTCTTGCCTGTTTCAATGTATATAACTGGTGCATTATATAACATAAATATATTTCTGCAGGAAAAAAATTGAACTTTCCTGGTTGACCAATCCATTCAACAAATATATAAGCCTGGCTGGGCACGGTGGCTCATGCCTGTAATCACAGCACTTTGGGAGGCCAAGGAGACGAGAAGTTCAAGACCAGCCTGAGCAACATAGCAAGACCTCATCTCTACAAAAAATTTAAAAATTAGCCGGGCGTGGTGGCATGCACCTATAGTCCCAGCTACCTGGTAGGCTAAGGCAGGAGGATTGCTTGAGCCCTGGAGTTTGAGGTTGCAGTGAGCTCTGATGACACCACTGCACTCTAGCCCGGGCAACAGAGCAAGACCCTGACTCAAAAAACTAAACAAACAAACAAACAAATCCCCACCTCTATAGTGACCCTGTCTTCAACAAAGGTGCCAAGAACATACAGTGGGGAAAGGACAGTCTCTTCAATAGATGGTGCAGGGAAAACTGGATATCCACATACAGAAGAATGAAACTAGACCCTTATCTCTTGCCATATACAAAAATCAAATCAAAATGGATTAAAGACTTAAATTTAAGATCTGAAACTGTGAAACTACTAAAAGAAAACATTGAGGAAATGCTTCAGGACATTGGTCTGGGCAATGATTTCTTAAGTAATACACCCAAAGCACAGGCAACCAAAGCAAAATTGGACAAATGCAATCACATCAAGTTAAAAAGCTTGTGCTCAGCAAAGGAAATAATCAACAAAGGGAAGAGACAACCCACAGAATGGGAGAAAATATTTGCAAACTAACCATCTGACAAGGGATTAATAATTAGAATATATAAGGAGCTCCAACAACTCAATATGAAAAAATCAAATAATCTGATTGAAATACGGGCAAAGAATCTGAATAGACATTTCTCAAGAGAAGACATACAAATGGCCGACAGGGATATGAAAAAATGCTCAATATAATTAGTCATCTGAGAAATACAAGTCGAAACAACAATGAGATAATCATCTCACCCCAGTTAAAATGGCTTTTATCAAAAAGACAGGCAATAATGAATGCTGGCAAGGATATGCAGAAAGGGGAACCCTCATACACTGTTGGTGGGAATGTAAATTAGTGCAATCACTATGGAGGACGGTAGGGAGGTTCCTCAAAAAACTAAAAATAGAACTACCATATGACCCAACAATCTCACTGCTAGTTACATATCCAAAAGAAGGGAATGTAGTATATTGCAAAGATATCTACACTCCCATGTTTATTGTAGCACTATTCACAATAGCCAAGATTTGGAATCAACGTAAGTGTCTATCAACAGATGAATTTGGCCGGGCCTCATGCCTGTAATCCTAGCACTTTGGGAGGCCAAGGCAGGAGAATTGCTTGAGGCCACGAGTTCGAGACCAGACTGAGCAAGAGCAAGACCCCATCTGTACAAAAAATTGAAAAATTAGCCAGGTGTGGTGGTGAGCACCTGTAGTCCCAGCTACCTGGTAGGCTGAGGCAGGAGGATCACTCGAGCCCAGGAGTTTGAGGTTGTAATGACCTATGATGATGCCACTGCACTCTAGCCCAGGAGAGAGAGCAAGAACCTGTCTCAAAAAAAACAAAAAACAAAAAACAGAAAAAAAAAAATCCAGATGAATGGATAAAGAAATTGTGGTACACACACAAAATGGAATATTATATAGCCACAAAAATGAATGAAATTCTGTCATTCGCAACAACATGGATGGAACCGGAATGGTAAGTGAAGTAAACCAAGCACAGAAAGACAAATCTCACATGTTCTCACTCATAGATGGGAGCTGAATACTAAAAACAATTGATCTCATGGAAAAAAAAAATATATGGGCTTACTACAGGCCAAGATCAAGTTGAAAATAATAGCATAGCAGGCAGTTAGGGTATAAAGACTTCATAACAGCAAGCTTTTTGGTCAAATCTCATTACAACATAATTACAACAAAAACCTCCACATAATCTATATTTATATAAATATTTATTCAATCAATACTTGAGCACCTACTCAAGTACCAGGTACTGTGCTCCTTCAACAACGAAGGGTACAGATTAAGCACCATATTATCAAAACACTTTTTTAATGATTAAGTCATTTAAACACTCAATGAAGTTTACCTAACCAAATTGTTGCATTTAAGTCTAAGCACTGGACATGAAACAGCAAGGAAACAAACAAAAACAAAAAAACAAACAAAAAAACCCAAACCCTAACCCTCATGGAGATTACATTCTAATAGGTGGAAATTGATAATAAACAAGATAAACACGTAAAATATATGATATGCTAGATGATATGTGCTAAGGAGAAAAATAAAGAAAGAGATGGAAAAGAAAGATTGGGGGTTACAATTTTACATGAGACAGCCAGGGAAGATGTCACTGAGAAGCGACATTTAAGTGGAGACCTGAAGGTCAGAGGCAACCTTGTGAATATATGAGGGAAGAGAGTTCCAAACAGAGGGAACAGCAAGAACAAAAAGCAGATTAAGTGAGGGGGAAGAATAGTAGATGAGAGGGAGGAGTTTACAGAAGGGTCCGATTAGGGCTGGCCAATTGCCAATTATTTACTGTAAAAATCAATACAACAAAATTTCAATATACTAAAAGAATCTTGATACTTCATCTAGAATTTGCTTTTAAAGAATCTAATCCAAAGTGTTACGCTCTTTTAGAATTTGTCTAGCAGGTTTCCTGGTCCTCACCAGAAGACCCCCCCAGCTCCCCAGGCAAAAAAAAAAAAAAAGGAAGAAAGAAAGAAAAAGAAAAGGAAAAAAGAAAAAAAGAATCTAATTTGAGCCAGGTGCAGTGGTGTGCACCTGTAATCCTAGCTACTCAAGAGGCCGAGGCAGGAGGATCACTTGAGCCTAGAGGTTTAAGACCAGCCTGGGCAACATAGCCAGACCCTGACTCATACATACATACATAAATGAACCTAATCTGTAACACAAACTTAATTTGTTTCTATTTTCAAATTTGACTTATGAGAGATTTTAATAATAGTTTCCTTAAATAAGGACTATACTAAAAGAAAGCAGATCTTCCTTATTGCTAAGGAAGCCCATATTTCACATAGAAACAATTGTTTGATATACATAATGACAAAATATATATAACAATGCAACCAATACTTCTAACTCCTTTCATTTCAAGAGCCTGCTGAAAAAATTTCCACCAATCCCAAACTTATTTGCCTTTTCCCAAAGGAGCTACAAAAACAGATTTTTGTCACAAGAATCTCACAGAATCCAAATGTCCAAAGATCAATTGCTACATTTTTTAAAAAGATTTGTCCACCCAGGCACAGTGGCCTGCACTGTAATTCCAGCTACTTGAGAGACAGAGGTGGGAGGATCCCTTGAGCCCAGTAGTTGAAGACCAGCCTGGGCAACACAGCAAGATCCCAAGTCAAAAAAGAAAACAGACAAACAATTGTTCAGAGTAAGGAAGTATGGAATGCAAGCCTTCAAACTGTTTTTTTTTTTTTAATCATTAGGGTAGGGTGAATATGTATGAGCAAGCAGTAAAGTATTGAGACTAAAAACAATGAAGGGTACAGAGTAAGCACTGTATTATTAAAACATTTTTTTTTCAGAGACGGGGTCTCACTGTGTGGCCCAAGCTGGAGTGCAGTGGTGTGATCATAGCTCACTGCAACCTTGAACGCCTGGGCTCAAGTGAACCTCCTGCCTTAGCCTCCCGAGTAGCTAGGACTACAGGTGCAAGCCACCACACCCAGCTGATTTTTTTTTTTTTTCCTAGAGACTGGGTCTTGCTATGTTACCCAGGCTGGTCTTGAACTCCTGGCCTCAAGAGATCCTCCCACCTCAGCGTCCCAAGTGCTGAGATTACAGGCATGACCCATTGCAACCAGCCCCTAAAACATTTTTAAATGATTAAATCAGATAAACACTCAACAAAGTTTACCTAACCAGGTTGTTGAATTTACGAAAATTTTAAAACAGGCTAGAAAATCTTAAAAGGTAAAGTTCAAGGTACAAAATTCAAACACAAAATGGCATGAGTTTAGATTACTCCAGTGGTTCTCAAAGTGAAGCCCACAGACTCCGGGGAATCCACAAGACCCTTTCAGAAATTATACGAGGTCAAAACTATTTTCATTTATAACACTAAGACATAACATCTTAGTATGCCCTTTTCACTGTGTTGACAATTGCGGCAAAGGTGCAAAAGCAATGGTGAGTAGACTACTTGCATCTTAGCACAACTCAAGGCAGCAATACCAAATTGTACTAATGGTCATATTCTTCACTATCATGCTCTCTCAGTTTAAAAAAAAAAATGGCAGTTTCACTTGATTGATGAAGCAATAAAAATTAACTGTGTTAAATCTCAACTCTTGAGTAAAGTCTTTTTAATATTCTGTGTGACAAAATGGGAAGCACTTCCATAGCATACCAAAGCGTGATGGTATGCTACCTCAGCTACTTTTTCCACATAACTATTGTTACCTCAAAGAAAAGAGGGCATTAAAACAAAGCACAAATAGCAGAAGGGGATTCAAAGAGGAGGAGCTAGATAAGACATAAGATAGCTTCCAACCCTCCGATAATTGATAACATAGCCCAGAAGACAACTAAGTTGGCTATTATTTATATGTCTGTCTACTCAATGATTCTCCTTATAATCTCAGTCACCTTGCTATGTTCTAGGAACTATGCTGACCATTAACTATTGAATTGAACCTGAAATATTAAAATTTTCTGTTGGAAGAATCCGAGTCCTAAATCAATGTAGTACTATTAACAGCAAAACCCCTATTAGCAGCAGAATCCCAACAGCAGCACACAGAAAAGTGCTCTGATTGAGGTAGGCAGACAGATCAGTACAGGTAAACACATCCCATGAAATTGCCTTCTGTCCTCCATTTACCTATTCTCAACAGTTATTCTGTGAACTAATTCAATCATATTTTCTCCCAGGTTTCAATCAATTTATTCCGTTTCCTTCTACATATGCATGTACACATGCAGGCATATACATAATACTCTCCCTCACAGACCATTCAGGTGTCCCATTACCTTTCCACTGGGACCTTTCTTCTCTAACTCATACTGAAGGATCTCAATGGGGCCTCTTCGTCAAGCTGCTTAACTTTTTTTTTTGTTCTGATGATGGTCATTTCTTTCTTTCTCCTTGTCTAATTACACTTTATTGATAGTTCCTCCAAAAGTGGTGATGGTGGACATTTTATTTCTGACTTTAATAAAAACCGTTTTAGTGTTTCACCATGAAGCCTGAATGAGTTTTTAATTATATTTATATAATTAAAAACAAGAAGAGGTCAGTATCTCCCAATCAAAAAGAAAAAGAGGCCAGTAGCTCCTTAACATTGATACTATTGTTCAACATTATTATTTTTTTAATTTCTTTTTTTATTGTGGTAAAATATAACATAAAATTTACCATTTTAACCATTTTTAAGTATACAATTCAGTGGCATTAAATATGTTCACATTGTTGTGCAACCATCATCCCCATCCATCTCCAGAACTTCATCTTCCTAAACTGAAACTCTGTACCTATTAAACAATAACTCCTCATTTTCCCCTCTCCCCAGCTCCTGACAACCACCATTCCACTTTCTGCCTCTACGAACTTGCTAATCATCTTATTTTACTGTTAAGTAATCTCAAATCCTGAAAGACTGAGAGAACTTCCCAAGATCACACAGCTGATGACTGGCAGATAAAAGTCAAAAGCAAAGCTGGGCACGGTGGCTTGCACTTGTAATCCCAGATACTTGGGAGGCTGAGGCACAAGAACTGCTTGAGGCAGGAGTTTGAGACCAGCTTGAGCAGCATAGCAAGACCCCATCTCTAATAAACAAAAAGTCAAAAGCAAGTACTTACTTAGAAAGTAGTAATCATCTATAGCCAAACAGATTCACTATGTCAGACTAACTAGCTTCATTTCCTTTTTTGCCTCAATGCCTAGCCTTGGTCTGCTGGATTTCTGCAACATATTTATTTGGCAAAGTCTCTCATTATCTCTTAATACATTTAATGGATAAATGTAGAAATTTTGGTCATATAATCAATACGGTTAATTTCTAACAGGCTCAGTAGTGTTGACCATAGATACCTATCCATCTGAAGGCACATCTCTAATGGCATGGCCTAGTGTTTGATTCTTGGTCTTACCCTGTTTAACATTTTTATTAATGATTTGAATGTGGCCATTTATGGCACAATAATGAAAGCTGGGATATGATATAAAGAAAAGTATGACAGCTGAATCTGCTGAATCAAGGAATCAGTATTCAACAGATCTAATCAAATTAGAATGAACTAAATACTATCTAATACGATGCTTTATACAGATAAACAGTTCTGCATTTGCGTTTTAAAAGACCCAAACTAAAAAAAATTTTTAATAAATAAAAATAAAATAAAAAGACCACAACTACTGAATTATCTGTTATAGAAAAAAGTCATCAGGAAACAAGGTAATGCAATCTCAAGCTGCACTGTTAGAAATGTCCAGAATAAGGGGCGAGAGGAGGGATTATCATGTTCTATGATGTACTAACCAACTGCATCGTTCACCTCAGCCAATATTCACTGAGCACTTAGTATGTGCCAGACCACACTTAAAGTAACTGTTTTCAGTTCCAAGCACAAGATTCATGTTACATATTGACAAACAAAAACATATATAGAGAAAATAAGAAAGTAAGATGTCTAAAAAGTTTTCATTTGTAAAGGATAAAAGCAATTTAGGAAAACATAATCAAATGATCATCATAACAATAATATCAAGCCAGGTACAGTGACTCACATCTGTAATCCCAACACTTTGGGAGGCTGAGGTGTGAGGATCGCTTGAGCCCAGTAGTTCAAGACCAGCCTGGGCAACATAGCAAGACCCTGTCTCTACAAAAAATAAAAAATTAGCTGGGTGTGGTGGTGCATGTCTGTAGTCTTAGCTACTTGGGAGGGATCAGGAGTTTGAGGTTGCAGTGAGCTATGACTGTGCCACTGCACAAAAAAACAATACCTAACATTTGTTTAGTACTTATTACATGTGGCAGCCATGGAGGTGTGTCACTTGTATCAACCTTCATGAAAGAACTTGGCGGTAAGCTGCTAGGCATACAGTTACAGCCTCCAGCTACAGTCCCTGCAGGATCCCCAGCTGCCAAAATGAGGCCATACTCTTCCTGGGCAACCAAAGCGCAGCATGGGCACAAAGGCCTGGCCATTTCTGTCTAACGCAGAACTCCTCTAATGTCTGAGACTGTCAGATCTGTACCACACTCTCAGCCTCTCCCTGCCTCCTCTTCCTTTTCTTTCATAGGAGTCCTCCCCTTCCCCATATACCTCTTATATTTCTAACCTGTCTCAGCAGCTGCTTCAAACTGGCACAGTTGGTACCAGAAATGGACGGAGAAAGCAGGAGGTAAGATGGGACTTGGAAACTAGATCACTTACTGTCCCACTAGCAACGAGGATGTCATCCCAGATGGCATGTGAGGTATGGACAGTCCTTGGCACAAGCTAATGGCCCAAGTGTTAACACCTTCACAAGTTGTGACTTGGGAGAATGTAAAGATTCAGATTTTTGAAAAGTGTGAAAGGGGCATACAAGAACAATAGAAATGGCTAGCTGCTATGTTACATTGACTCCCTAGAGAGGGCAGCTAACAATTGAAAACTAAGTGTGAAGGCCAGAGGGCTCTTTGGTAGCTCACAAAGAGGTCCTTATCACCTAAGTGGGAAAGCAGTAAAAGATGAAGAGCAAATTCAAGATGGTTAAGACCATTGCTTCAAAGATGATTGAATGTTCAGCCAGAGCAGGTTTGTTATGCCAAGATCAAGGCCTTGGTTTGGAAAACCTAAAGTCCTAATAGATGGGATAGGGACATCTCTGATGGCTACCCCCAAAGACTGTCATTCTCCAGATCCTTTGAACCCTCAAAACCTGCAGGGATGAGACAGCATTCCCTACTGAGCAGGAACACTTTCCCAGTCCCTGAATGTATAAACGGAATTAGCATACTTAGCAGTTGGGGTAACCCTCACCTTGGGTCCTTGGCCTGTGGAGTAAGAGCTATCATATAAGAAAAGGCCACGTGAAATCGTCTTCAACATGCTAGCCACCACTTGCTCATCTTGCAAGATCAACATGATGTCATTGATATAATGGATCAACATGCTGCTCTGAGTCCACATCTGTTCACTATATAATGACACAGTGCAATTAACATAGCCCCAAGGCAAAACTGTGAATGCTCTGTGGTCTGGCTCTGTCACCCAGGCTAAAATGCAGTGGTGTGATCATAGCTAACTGCAGCCTTGAACTCCTGGGCTCAAGCAATCCTCCTGGCTCAGCCGCTTAAG
The DNA here is from genome assembly GCA_023783475.1 of Daubentonia madagascariensis. Taxonomy (NCBI): domain Eukaryota; kingdom Metazoa; phylum Chordata; class Mammalia; order Primates; family Daubentoniidae; genus Daubentonia; species Daubentonia madagascariensis. Next base: position 6,757,075 of record JAKFHU010001129.1, read on the forward strand.
TAGCTGGGACTACAGGATTGTGCCTCCACGAGAACATATACAGATTCATGCGCAAAGGCAAACAGACCGGCCAGCTGGTCAGAGGGCTTTAAAGAGAAGGACCACCAAAAGTAGGCAAGAGGTATGGGTGGACGAAAATGAATAAGCATATGAGAGTGGGCGCAAAGCATGAAAATCTTTGTTTCATGTGCTAATGCCCACCAGAAATCTTCCAACACAGAAGAGACACTGAACAGCCAAGTAGACAAAATGACTCAGCTAGTTAACATCAGTCACCCCTGAACTGGCATTATGGGGACATGAATGAAGAGGTCACTGGGGCAGAAAGAGACATGGAGGCAGAGAAAGAGGCATGGGCTCCCATTTACCAAGGCCAACTCTGAACATCCAACCTATGAGCAACAAAAACCAACACCAAGCCCCCAATATAGCACTATGCCTTAAGCAGACCAACAGGCTATTAGGCGGCAAGATGACTACATCGTGCCCCTTCCATCTTGGAAGGGCCAGCAATTAATCCTCACAGGAATAGACATTTATTCCAAATATGGGCTTGCCTTTCCTGCCCACAGAGCCCTAGTCAGCCCCATTAAATAAGGGCTTATAGAGTACTTGATCCACAGACATGGAATCCAACCAAGGGAACCACTTCATGTTGAAAGATTTGTGGCAGTGGGCCCATAACCATGATATCCAGTGGTCATATCCATAACAGCTCCACACAAAAGCAGCCACTCTTACAGAGGATTGGAATGGCCTGCTCAAGGCACAGCTGATGCACCAACTCCAAGGCAAGAATGCTGTGCTATCCTGTAGTATGCAGTATATGCACTGATTCAGAACTACATTACCAGTAGGAAGAATGCACGGGCCTGAAAACCAAGAGGTAGAAGGAGAAATGACCCCCACTTGCCATCATTCCCAATGATCCACTGGAGGACTTTGTGCTTTCCATCCCTGCAATACTGGGTTCTATGGAGTTAGAGGTCTTTGATACCCAAAGGGGGCACACTTTTGCCAGGAGACACATCAAGGGTCACAAAGAACTAGAAAGTTACAGCTGCAGCCTGGGCATTTGGGATTCCTTGAGTCCAGGGACCAGGAGGCAAAAAGAAGAATCACCATCTTGGCAGGATTAATTAACCCTCATCATTCAATGGGAACAAGAAGGAAACAAGAAGGAAAATGCATGGAACTCAGATGATTCACTAGGGTACCACTCGATATTCCCTGCTCAACTGTGACTGTGAATGGACAAATGGACTGTGAATGTACTCACACCTGAGAAGGGTATGGTTCTCAGACCCCTCAGAAATGAGGGTTTCAGTAATACTGCTAGGTAAACAACCAAGACCAATAGAAATGATAGCTGAGGGCAAGGGCAATTTAGACTGAATATTGGAGGCGGCAAACAATGAGAACTACTATGGCCCTGAGACTAGCTACAGTGATAGGGCTGAGGCCTGTCTCACTAACCTCCTTCTATGTGTCCCATCAGGAATAGAGGTCTATGGAACCCCCTGGAGGAGCTGCTCTCAGAAAGTGTTTGAAGACATGGATCCATGCAGCATAAGAAATGGACTGTGGCAGTCACCTGGATCTCCCTTCAAAAAAGAATTGCCACTCAATTGCAAGGAGTATAGTTAGCAAACAGCCTCCACATGCAGCATGTTCAGAATTCATCTCAGATCCCCAATGTCACACTCTTCTTGGGCAGCTCCTAGCCAGTGAGTAAACATGGTGGGTGTACTAGAATGTGGCCATTTCTGCCAATGCAGGACTCCTCTAATAGGCAATTTGTGCTCTGGAGTTCTTTGTTAGGTTGGCTGAGATTTTTTTCAGATCTGCTTCAAAGACTGAGGCTCTCCCTAGCCAATTCTGCTTCTTCCCCCTTTACTTTCACAGGTATTCCACCTCCATAAAACTTCTTGCACTACTACATCTATTTCAGTGTCTAGTTCCCAGGGGACCTGAACCAACACACTATGTAATTAGCTCTTTACATGCATCATCTCATTTAACCCATTGAAGTATTGTTAGTCCCATTTTACAGGTGAGAAAACTGAGGCACAAAGAAGTTAATTAACTTGCCCCAAATCACACAGTAAAAGTAGTGGAACTAATTTGAACCCAGACAGTTTGACTCCAGAGCCTGTGCTTTGCTTTTTTTTTTTTTGGAGACAGGGTCTCACTCCTCTGTCACCTAGGCTGGAGTGCAGTGGCACAATCACAGCTCACTGCAACCTCCAACTCCTGAGCTCAAGCGATCCTCCTGGCTCAGCCTCCTGAGTAGCTGGGACTACAGGCCCATGCCACCACACCCAGCTAATTTTAAAAAAAAATTTTTTTTTAGAGACGGGGCTATGTTGCCCAGGTTGATCTCAAACTCCTGGCCTCGGGTGATCTTCCCATCTCGGCCTCCCGAAGCACTGGGATTACAGGCATGAGCCACTATTCCCAGCCAATGAGCCTTTAATCACCATGCTGGGGAGACAGGGTATGATCTTGTCATCTTTAGATATTAAGATTAAATAATCATTTATTTTGTATAATTTTAGAGAGCAAAACAACAAAATGGTAGATACTTGAGAAAAGCAAATATGGGGCTAAATATAAAAGAAAATAAACAACACTGCTAATATTCTAATAATTAGCAGCAAACAACAGAATGAGCTCCTTTAGGAAGTAATCAGGGCCTATCACCTGAGAGTTCAAATAGCCATGTGTATTGTGAGGGTGAGGCTTTATAAAACAGATACTGACCTAGATCAGTAAAAGGTATATAACACTAAGTATTATGTGGAAAAAAAGGGGTTCCACAACCAAAGAATTTTGGATAATATATTAATGTACAGCAGAAGAAAGTTAAACAAGTTTCTTCACTTTTACTCCTCAGTCTTTAAAATACTATTGTGTATTTGCAAATCTCTACCTGATGAATACAGTATACTGAAAACCCAAATTTATTTGACTAAAGAACATTTCCTTACTCCTAGGGAATACACTTCAGAAATCCTAGCCTAGTATGATTTCTGTCCAAAGTCAAGATTCACTGATCCAAGGATTCCAGAAGCAGCTAACAAGGAAAAAAATAACAATTTCTAGCTGGTTAACAATTTTCCAGCTAGTCAAAACATCACCTGTGATGACCGGTTGTTTTCATATAACACAGATCTAGATGCATTTTTTCCCAAACATAAGCACACTATCACAAGAAAGGGCAGAAGACAGGGCATAAAAGCTAGAGAGGGAAGAGGCCTCAGCCACAAACTAATTTCCAGAGTTTCAGAATTTATGTAAATTACAATCCCTTGGTCTTGGTTCTCCTATCTTCCTCAGCCACCACCTGCTGCCCACCACCCCACACTCCATTACTTCATCTATGACAGTTCATCACCAATGGCCTGGAGCCATTTACATGCCATCTATGTTTTCATTCGGTTCTCCTTTAGAAATACTGAATAGAATATTAAATGTGGAAGGCACCTGACTATATAGTCCACCACTCATTTTCAGATGAGAGAACTGAGGCCCAGATCAGGTATTGTATTTTTCTAATAATAGCAAATCAGGCATTTATCTACTTCAAAAATACCAGTACATAAAAGCTAAAATTCTCAAAAAAAAAAAAAAACACACACACCCTCACACATCTTTTTCTTGCACAAAATGCTACATGCCAGTAGTATACTTCAAAGGCAAATAGCCACCAAAGTCGATCAACTAAATATGCGCTGTCCTGATACAAATACTTCCTGACGCACTATGGAAAATCTTAAGATAAAACAAACACAGACACATGGGGAGGTTTACAAGATGAAAAAAAAGTGTGAACTTTGTAGTCAGAAATATATGGGTTTGAATCATGGATGTGGGCTCAGGCTCTCATCCAATAAAACTCTCCAAGCCTCAGGCCCCTCAGCTGTAAAATATGCATAATACTATGGATATTATAAGGTCATTTTAAGAGTTAGAACACCTACCTGAAAGATGGCACACTGTAGGCAAAGCTTTTATATTATATAAATAAGTAACAGAAGGTAAAAGAATCATGGAAAACTCCATAAACCTGGAATCTTGGAAGAACTGGATGCAAAAACAGGAGTGAGGAATGATCAGGTTGGGACCAAATCATGAAGGGCTGTATGCCAGTTTAAAGAATTTCAACCTCGCTTTTTAGACATTGAGCAGAAATTTCCAAGATTGACCTCATAATAACTTCAAAAATAATTTACCTCAGCTACTAAAACAAAAACAAAAAAAAACCACCTACAGTTATTACATCACAAGAATCACAAAAATAAACAAACATCCACACATCTTTTTCTTGTACAAAATGCTACATGCCAGTAGTATACTTCAAAGGCAAATATCCACCAAAGTCAATCAACCAAATTTGTGCTTTCCTGATAAATGATATATTTTTAAGTTTTAAAGTTTTTCTCAAACTGGCTGTGCTTTATTTCAATTACTTTTTAGGGGTTGTTTCTCCTGTTTAATTGAAAATGAAAAATGAGGACTAAAGTTTACATAAACCCTGACAGAATGTTTTCACAAAATTTTTATACTGCTTGTTCAATTTATTTCAATAAAGAGAATTCCAGGCCAGGTGCGGTGGCTCACACCTGTAATCCTAGCACTCTGGGAGGCCGAGGCAGGAGGATCGCTTGAGCCCAGGAGTTCAAGTCCAGCCTAAGCAAGAGCGAGACCCCATCCCTACTAATAGAAAAATTAGCCAGGCAGTGTGGCGCACTTCTGTAGTCCCAGCTACTTGGGAGGCTGAGGCAGGAGGATTGCTTGAGCCCAGGAGTTTGAGGTTGCAATGAGCTATGATCATACCACTGCACTCTACCCAGAGCAACAGAGCAAGACCCTGCCTCAAAAAAAAAAAAAAAAGAAAAAGAATTCTGAGATAGACTCTGATGTGCTATGAAATAATAATAAAAACATGTACCATTTACTCTTTCTTCATTTTAATAAAACAAGTTCTGGAAGATAAAATACCAAACCTTAACCATGAAAAGTTAGAAAAGAATGAAACCATATTGCAAACAGAGATGCATACCTTTTCATTAATCCTACCAAAAAGGCTCCAGAAGTACTGTTTTCGTAACTTTATATGAAAATTATGGCATCCAAAACAACTAACATATTGTATAACAAACCAGTACAAGCCTTTCAGCTCAGTACAAAGTCAGCATTACAGTTTCTAAAAGTGATCTTAATCAAGGGGGAAAATACTATAGCGATCCAAGGTATGTAAAATGAAGGCCCAAAACTTGTGCTTTTTTATTCAAACAATGGATCTCTGCAGTATTTCCTACTGGTTTGAAAAAACTTTAGAAACATTAGCAAGTCATTATTGCTGACTTTGAACTATGTCATAGAAAAGCTTTACTACCGTGAATGAGGAACAAAAAATTGGGTAATATCCTACATATAAGAATAAAGAACAATGACATCTGTATTTATATAAAATTACATATCATTGAAAGGTAAAGGCAGTCCTTAAAATCTGTCAGACCTGAGTACTCAGAAATGCTAATATGCAAATGGACTCTAAATTTTTAGAAATCTTTTAGCAGAGTTAAAAGAAAACTAAACCTGGGACTTACAAGTGCCTTTTGTTAAAAAATATTCTTAGAAGACAGCCTTTTATACAGTTGAAGTTCTCACACCACCATTCCCATCCCCACCCAATATGGTTACTACTTCTACCCACCAGAGTTCACTGTTGACTAAATAAGAAACTAGAAAGTTTACAGCTTTTATCCTCAAGACTAAAACATTCCTTATCATCAAAGAATCTGGCAATTTATCTGCAAGTAAAAGCTTTAACAATTTGGCCTGTGTTATGGCTCACACCTGTAATCCCAGTACTTTGAGAAGCTGAGGCAGGAGGATCTCTTGAGCCCAGGAGTTCAAGACCAGCCTGGGAAACACAGTGAGACCCTGTCTCTACAAAAAAAAACCAGGCATGGTGGCACACATTTATAGTCCCAACTATTGGGGAGGCTGAAGCAGGAGGACTGCTTGAGCCTGGCAGTTGGAGACTGCAGTGAGCTATGATTATGCCACTGCACCCCAGCCTGGGCAATAGAGCAAGACCCTGTCTCTAAAAAAATTTTTTTTAATTAAAAATAAAAGCTTCAGCAATTTATCTATTGACTGTAATGACTGCAAATAAAAGTTATAAACCTCTAATAGTACCTTACCTTACCACTTCACACTCACTAGGATGGTTATGATCAAAAACAGATAATAAGTGTTGGTGAGGATGTAAAGAAACTGGAACCTTCATACACTGCTGGTGGGAATGTAAAAAGGTGCAGCTGCTTTATAAAACAGTCTGATATTTTCTCCAAAGGTTAAAGGTTAAACATAGAGTACTGTTTGACCCAGCAATTCCACCCCTAGGTATACCCAAGAGAAGTGAACGCATATGTCCACACAATAATTTGCACATAAATGTTCACAACGACATTATCCGTAACAGCCAAAAAGTAGAAACAACCCAAATTGATGAATGCATAAATAAAATGTAGTATTTCCATACAATGAAGTATTACTCAGCAATAAAAAAAATGAAACATTGATACACACTACTGAACCCAGAAAACATTATGCAAAGTGAAAGAAATCAGTCACATATTGTATGATTCCACTTCTATGAAATATCTAGAATAGATAAGCAAAAACTTACATTAGTGTTTGCCTAGGGCTAGAAGGATTAAGGGGATACTGGGAAAGACTGCTAATGGGCATAAGTTTCTTTTCCGAGTGATGAAAGTGTTCTAAAATTAGATAGTGGTGATGATCACAACTCCAAATATACTAAACGCAGTTGAATTGTACACTTTAAATGGGTGAACTATATGATATGTAAATTATATTTCAATAAAGCTGCTATAAAAATTGAGCCTCACCTAATATCCTAAATTTAATTGAAATATATGTACTCTTCACTTCACATTTTAAAGCTTCTCTACAGTTAATGTTGTTTCAAGCTGCCAGAAGAACCCATACTGAATACCCATATTTCCCTAATTAATGAAAAATTCTAGACTCATGTTACCATTTCCTTAGGTCTTATTTCCTAAGACTTCTCTCAAAAAGTAACAAATTTATATTTAAGTTTACTTTAATTTTTAAAAATCTAGGACATGGATTTGCTACCTCCAGATTTTAAAAAATGCAACAGAACTGCCATCATAGATATTAAGTAACATAACCTTAAGGATATATTATCATAAACAATAAGAAAGAAGAAAAGAATTATCAACTAAAAGAAACTACTACAGTCAAAAGCCTAAGGTGGCAAAAGCATTTTTTAAGTTTTAAATAAACAAATGTAAGGATTTTAAACTAAAAGACAATTTACAGAAAAAATTTTAAGATTTTTAAAAATAGTTCTGTAAGATAAAATCCTAAATGCCTCAAGATTCCCATCAATGTGCATTAAGTCTTCCTTTTCCCTTGCCCAATATAAATTCAGTGACTCTTTCAACGTGTCCGTAGAGATTTCTTCATCTTTACCTTATTTTACTACATGCTTTCCAAGAGTATAAATACAAAACATTACATACTGTTCGAGTTCTTCCAACACTTCAGTTCTGTAAATGAGCTATTTACAATAACTTAAAAGAAAAATTTAGGTGACAGGTACACTAAAAGCCCTGACTTCAGCATTATATAATACAATTCATCCATGTAACAAAAAAACACTTGTACCCCCAAATGTATGGAAAGTAAAGAAAGGAAAAGAAAAATTTTTATGGAAATTAAAAAAAGGAAAAGAAAAATTTAAGTACTACTTAATGTGTAAAATAGGAAATATTACATAGGTTGACTATCCCTTATCCAAAATGGTTGGGACCAAAAAGTGTTTCAGATTTCAGATTTTTTCCAGATTTTAGAATATTTGCATATACATAATGAGATCTTGAGGATGAGACCAAATTCTAAATACAAAATTCATTTATGTTTCATGTATACCTCATACACAAGGTCTGAAGGTAAAAATACAATATTTTTCATAATTTTGTGCATGAAACAAAGTTTTGACTGTGTTTTGACTGTGACCCATCACATGAGGTCAAGTATGGAATTTTCCACTTATGGCATCATGTTAGCACTCAAAAAGTTTTGGATTTTGGAGCATTTGGATTTCAAATTTTCAGAGTAGGATGCTCAACCTGTATAAATAGCATTTTTCAAATTATTTTATTAAACAAAATATACTATTATAAAGTATAAGGCATTCTACTAACTACACAATTAAAATACTAATTCTAATGTGAACACCTTGGTTCCTCCTTAATTTAGCAATCTCTAATACTTCAAAATTGATCATGCTGATTTTATTTCTTAGTAGTAAACTGTATAAATAGTGATCTTTTAAGCTCTTTCAAAACTCAAACAGAGAAATATACTTCCACTTCCAGAGTCCAAATTTATGGGACTGAACTATAGCTCTGATTTACACACTATATCATTTAATATTCACAATAATCCTATAAAGTGGGTATTATCAGCTTCATTTTGTAGAGAATAAATTGAGGCTTAAAGGGGGTAAGAAACTTATCCAAGGTCATATAGGTCATAAGAAAGGACTGGACCCCTTATCTGACAGGTTATAAATCTAGTTCTAATCTACTATAGTTTATAAGGAAAAGTATATGTTCTGAAAACAGTTCTTAAATTAAGTTTAATAAATTGATATAGTTTTTTGAAAACTAAATATATGAACTATTTCTATTCAGTACCTGCAACTATATGTTTTCTAGTGGTTATTATAGATCGGTTCCAGGAACCCACTCCAATATCAAAATCTATGTATAGTCAAGTCCCTTATATAAAATGGCATAGTATTTGCATGTAACCTATGCACATCCTCCCACATACTTTAAATCAGCGGTCCCCAAACGTTTTGGCACCAGGGACCGGTTTCATGGAAGACAATTATTCCATGGGGTGAGGGTATGGTTTCGGGATGATTCAAGTGCATTACATTTATTGTGCAGTCAAACCTCTCTGCTAATGATAATCTGTATGTGCAGCTGCTCCCCAGCACTACCATCACCACCTTAGCTCCACCTCAGATCATCAGGCATTAGATTCTCATAAGGAGCGTGCAATCTAGATCCCTCACATGCACAGTTTACAGTAGGGTTCCCGTTCCTATGAGAATCTAATGCCACTGCTGACCTCATAGGAGGCGCAGTTTATGCAGAGATGCAAGAGATGGGGAGCAGCTTACTGATGAAGCTTCGCTCCTCCTGCTGTGCAGCTAGTGCTGGTCTGCAGTGGGGGTTGGGGACCACAACTTTAAATCATCCCTAGATTACTTATAATACCTAATACAATGTAAATGCTATGTAGATCAGCTATTATACTGTACTGTTTTTTATTTGTATTATTTTTATTGTATTGTTATTTTTTGTGGGGTTTTTTCTGGATGTTTTCGATTGACAGTTGGTGGAACCCACAGATACAGAGATCCAACTGTCCTAAGAATGTTGCTGTATATAATACAGATCAGGTACACATAAATAAAATTAAAGATCAATGTAAAACTCTGAAAATGAATATTTCCAAGTATACCCTATACACAGGGAATACTAATTTATTAGCTAAAAATGAAACGGAAAATATGTGTACTAAGTTAGGATCAAAATTGTTTTCTATCAAAATTTCAAAGAATTCCAAAAGTAGACTTATTCTCTTAAAAAAAAAAAAAGCTACCAAGTTTTACATCACACAGAAATTCTAATGCCTGGTTTTTGTGTTCATCAAAAGGAGGAATGGAAATGAACATTTACTGAGCATCTTCGATTTGACAGACACTGAGCTAATTATTTTTTATTTTTTTATCTCATAGAACTTGTTCTACCTCCCTGGGAAGAGTACTGTTACTCCAATAATACATAAGAAGAAACTCAGAGTCTAAATGTCACATGGCTCTAAGAGGTATAGTAAGGATCCCTGCCCACATCTGACTCCATACTCTGCACATCATGCAATTAACCACCATAAAACACACACACATATACCACCCCTTCAGGAACATAAGAACTTAAGTTAAAATCTAGGCAATTATCTTTAAACAAGCTTTGTGCCTTGCAACCAGTCTGTGGCCAGCACATAACAGGTACCAAATAAAAGTTTACTGAATGGAATGAACAGTGGTAGCTTAGCAACAGAGGAGGGAATGAGATCATCTCTACTCATTCTGTCTTTCTAAAAGAGTTAATATAAAACTATCACTTACCAGGCAACATAAAATTATTTCTCTAAAGAAAACACTGAATCAGGAATTGGAAGAGAAAGGAATAACCATATATAAAAATTATTATCAATGTTCTATAAAGGGCAAGATGAGACATAGAAGCCTTAAACAGAGATCTAGAACGTCTCACTCAATTACAACACTTGTCTGACCCTGCCTTGTAACAGTTAATTAAACTTGTCCTGCTTCCAGTTAGCTAATTGCTAGCAGAGACCTTGGTCATTTTTGAGTTTCCCAGAATACCTAAGAGAGGACATGGCACTTGATATTAATAGCTAAAAGTTTATTAAAAATCTTTTATAGGCTGGGTGCAGTGTTTCGTGCCTGTAATCCCAGTACTTTGGGAGGCTGAGGTGGGAAAATCACTGAAGTCCAGGAATTCGAGGTTACAGAGAGCTATGATTGTGCCACTGCACTCCTGCCTGGGCGAAAAAGCAAGACCCTATCTCTAAAACAATAACAAAACAAAACAAAAAATCTTTTACAGATTACAATACTTTTTCAGATGTAATTATCCTAAAAGCCTTGCAAAGTAAGTATAATAACTACAGTTAGTAGTAGTTCTGCATTTTACATACAATGATAATGAGGTCCATTAAATCCCAATGTAAGTGGCCAGGTATCCTTCTACAACACTACAGCTACCACCATAGGCTCGCAATAAATGTTTGTTGATTGAATCAGATGTCCCTGAAAATATCCTTTTTCTTTCTAACATTATAACACCATTATCTGTTGGTATGAGAAATGACTGTATTGCCACTTAAGACTGACAGCTTTGCTAGAAAACAGACACTTTCATTCAGCTCAGCAAAGTTCGTTAACTTTAAACTTATATCAGTGATTCTCAAACTTAAGCAGGAATAAGAATCACGGAGATTGACAAAAGTGAAGATCTTTGGGCCATCATCATCCCTAGAATTCTGATTCAGGGGACCAGTAATCTGCATATTTTATATACACTATTATATATACTAAGCACTAAGAATCAACTGATTCTAATGTTGGTGGTCTTTAGGGATATGCTTTAGACACAGAGTCCCACTATGTTGCCCAGGCTGGACTCAAACTCCTGCCTTAGGGGATCCTGCCGCCTCAGCCTTGTAAGCAGTTGCGACTACAGGCGCGGGCCACCGCATGGGCCTGAATTAGACTTTTAAAAATCTAAATTTAAAAATCTATCAAAAAATATTTTTAATCAAGCCAATTTTTTACAGTTAGAAATATTTAAACAAAATCTGACAAAAGCAATACAAGTCTACAGCATCTACACAGCAGGTCTTCAAAAACGTTTACCGTACCAAACTTCCTCCCTAGACCTCAGGAACTCCCCAGGCTGCACAAGAGGTTAAGTCAGGGGTCTTTCAGAGTTACCTATATTATTCTGTTTTAATTGACGAATTCAACTGTGATTCTAATGTAATTTAGTACATTTTATATGTCTTATACAAATGACTGAAGGTAAAATGGAACGCTCAGCTAATTTTGAATCTACTATACATAAATAGTAATTATAAAAATCACCATCAGTACCAGCCCATTTTAAAATTTGAATGGCCATCAAAATGTACTATCTGTGAGATTATGGGTTCTTCCCCCCCGTTATTAAATATTTATTAACAGCCATCACAGTACTTTCCAAATTTTCTACAATAAGCATATTTATCTTTTTCATGATTATAAAAGTTTTAGAAGTACCTATAAATCCTACAACCTTCACATACATAACAGGAAAGCAAGAATAACCTGTAATCATGCTTATCATAAAGCATACACACCCAAATATCTGATGTGTGGTATCAAACTGTAATAACTAAACTTTTTTACATTAATACCAGAACAAATGATTTTACTTATAAAATTTAACATGTATCCCATTTCCATCCTGTTATTAGGATAGTTAGCATAACTTAAAATCTTCTTGCCATGCATTCTCTGAATCTATTTAGGTGTAAAATTTTTTGTACCGACAACTAAAGCATTAGAATATTTTCTCTCTCTTATGAGGCGGGGGTCGGGGTGCGACAGACCTTTGTAAAAGATATTTTTTGTAACCGTGTTTATCTAGGAAACAGCATCGCAAAGATGGGATGGGGCTTTTTCCAAAGCAAACTACGCTTAGAGGTTAGAGGTAATAGGCAAGGATGAGCTACCGTCAGGTGATGAAATTTCACCTCAAACAAGACGCAAAAGATTGTTCTCAAGCAAGTCAGATCCGTAAATGACACTCCAGGAATACCAGGGGCTCTCAAGGCCCCGCGCTGTCTGCACCCCAATTCTCATCCGGCCCTGCCTTTCCCCCCCCCCCCCCCGGGGACTCTGCGGGACTCAGTATGGGGCGCCGGGAAGCCAAGGCTGTTTGCAAACAAGCGTCCTCTGCCTCTCTCCGGGATGTACGTGCAAGGCCCAGGGTAAGAAGCTGCGCTCGGCTCGGGCCGGGCCGGGCCGAGCCAAACACGAAGGGCGCCCGTGCCCCCACCAGCCCTCCGCTCCACACACGGGGCCGCGCCGGAACCGAGGCCGGGGCGAGGGCTTCCCGGCGGCACGGGGCCTACTCGCCCCCCACGGCCTCCAGCCTCCCGGGGGACGCGGGGAGGAAGGGCTGAGGCCCCAGAACCGCGGGGGTGGGGGAGGCGGCCGCAGTGGCAGGACGCCCCGTCCGCCCCGCTGGAGGGCTGCCGCCAGGGCCCCCACAGGCGGCCGGAGGCAGGCGAGCCCTGATCCGCGCCTCGCCACACTCACCTCGAGCAGCGGCCGCCTCCGCTTCAGCATGGCCGAGGGGGTCGTCCCTAAGCCGAAAGCCTCCTCCGGAGGGCACCGGCGCGGCCCCAGGCGCCGCCGCGAAGCCTCCCACTCCCGTAGGAGCTGTGGTCGCTGCGGCTGCGGCTGCTGCTCCTGCTGAGGCCCAACGCCCACCCAGCCGCATCGGCTCCCGGGCCGCCGCAGCCACGCGGATCCCGGAGGGGCGCCGCTGAGCAGGGCTGGGGGCGCAGGGCTGCGGCGGGACGACCGAGGTGCTGCAGGCGGAGATCTTCGGCGAAGCCTCCAGCGTCGGGTGGCCTCTCCTGCAGCCCGCGCCGCTGGGCCACAGCGCCCCCTGGACCCCACGTCCGGCTACGGCGCCGGGACTGCGGCGGCCGCGCCGAGCACGAGCGGCAGGGAACGCGAGGGAGCGTGGCCTGGGGGTGGCGGGGGCCCGTGCTCCCTGCGCAGCCCGCCGCCAGCGGCCGGCCGCAGACTCCGCTTCCCAGGAGCCGGAAGCCCCTCAGTTCCCACCCACCCCGGGCGTTCCCCACCCCCTCGGTCAGACCCCGAGCACCTTTTCCTTCATTCCCAAAGGTACGTGAACGTTCTTGTCAGCCAGACCCGCACCTAAGAGCAGGAGTGTAAGGGAATGTCTTCGTTTCATCTCTCATGGTTGGGGAATGGGGGGGAGATCCCGGCTAAATCCCTTCTGTGCGTCTGTCTGGATGAAAGAAGAGTGACCCAGGACAAACCTTTTTTACACACACACTTTCCCAAAACAGATGAAGGAATTGTCTTTGACCTTAACTTTTTTTGGATTTACTGGGCAGATCATTATAGAAATTTCCTACAGATACCAAAATTAACACCTAACACCCTCCCCCCCAAAAAATAGGAAAAAAAAAATATGCCAAGCCATAGATGAGAAGAGCCAGTGGGTTGTCCTGAAATTCATAAACAACTTAAAGTAAGAAAAGAGTCATCCATCTTTTACTGACACCCTCCCCCCACCCCCACCTCTACTCGCCCACCTCTCCAAGCCCCATACCTGCCTAATCCTAGGTAAGGCTATGAAAAAAGGAAATTGTTATATAGTGGCGACTATGCAATCATTCTGTTTACAGATGCCCCGTATTTGAGCCCACTCTACCTCTAGGGTGCAAACGTCAGAACCAAAACCAAAAGAAACAAAAGACTGTCAGAGGGGAAGTAGGGAAAGAGAAATTCTCCAAATCCTCTGATCCCCAAAATTTCCAAATAGAGTATTTTTTTTTCACAGAGTGGTATACTAGAATGAGCAGGGACTTTGGTGTCAGACAGATACAAACACTACCAATTTCCAGTTCTGTCATGTATAGCTTTATAACCCTGGGCAAGTTATATAACATCTTTGAATCTCAGTTTTCTCCTGCCTGCCTTGCTGGTTGTGAAGATGGGAGATAAAGGGACTGACCCATAGAAGGTACTCAATAAATGTTAGTTCCTATTTTTGAACACCCTAACTCTCAGTCTTTCTTAGGCTCAAGATTGTACCCATCTATGGGTGTGTGTAAGTAAGTGTATTCCTATCACAAGATGGAAGCATCATTCTTCATCCTCACTAGTCTGGGTGAAATTTCCCTAAATTTCACTAATGGATTTATATAACATCCCTCCATTGAAGAGTAGAGCCTCATACACTGGATCTTCTATGACATTCTGTTGCACAGCAGTTATCAGCATAGAACCAGTATATTTTTCTGTATAAGGCAATCTCACCTTACCTTAGGTTATGGCCTAATATTAATAAATCATAATGAGAAAATTACATAAGGTCTCCAGGAAATGTTCACATAATAATTGAGCAGCCACCTTGTAGAAAATATAACCTAGCAGCTCTCTTCTCATCCATGAAAGCTGTTCCTGTACGATCCTAAGTGTGCTTTTGCCACATATTTCTGAGTCAGACACAAAAAAATCACTATTCCCTTTTTATAACAAGAGAAACTGGGGCTCAGAAGGAAACTCTGATTCATCCTCACAACTCCATGAATCAGGTACTGTGCTACCACCATTTTACATGTGAAGCACATCCAACCTAAGGAAAAGCTGGAGGTACACCCTGAGATTTCCCTTCAGTCTGGTATCTGATATCCTAACAGTCCTTTCAGCAGTATTAACAAGACGCTTTAGGTAATTTGTTGCTAAAATTTTTCAGTCTAGAGAAATGGGCCCTTTAACCAATTTAGATCAGTTTCGCAACCTAACATTAGCACTGTACTTTCCAAGCCTAGATCGCTACCACTGCAGGAAATCTGCATTTGTTTATGAATAATCTTGCAACCCAGGGTGTAGCTACTACATGAGGATGATTCATTTGTTCCCAGGACCTGTTTCCTCTTGCTTCACACTTTCACCCCTTTATTCAAATTCTTTTGCTGAAAGACTGTCAGGGGGAAGTAGGGAAAGAGAAATTCTCCAAATCCTCTCCAAATCCTTTATCATCACCACCAGCTCCCTAATCATAGTAGTCCACTTTAAATCCTTTCATCTTCTGCAATTTCATTCCATTGTTTTGGCTCTTCCTACCCAGTTTGCTCTCTGCTCTTGAAATGTCTCTCATCTGTTTTCCTCTCTTCTACTGTAAATCTTTTTCATTTTAATCTACCTGAGCCTGATATCAATTGATTTGGTTACTCCACTCTCAATTTTTCATTGATTTCCACTACTATCTAGTGACTTTAAAATATCTCTTTATTTCCCAACCTGGTAGATTTCCTCACTTTGATTTTTATACCATATACATCATATAGAAAGGCAATATTCTAAGAATGTTTTTTTCAAGTGAGTTTAAAGTCTAGCGCCCCTAGGAAAATCTTCTTTGCTCTTTAAGATTGTTCTTTAAAATTCAGGCCAGGTGGGGTACAGTGGCTCATGCCTGGGAGGCGGGAGGATTGCTTGAGGCTGGGAGCTCAAGGCCAGCCTGGGTAACATTGCAGGACCCCATCTCTACAAAAAATAGAAAAAAATTAGCCAGGCATGGTGGTGCACACGGCTGAGGTGGGATTATTGCTTGAGCCCACAAGTTTGAGACTACAGTGAGTTATGATTGTGCCACTGCACACCAGTCTGGGCAACAGAGTGAGACCCTGTCTCTAATAAAAATAAAAATAAATTAAATTAAATAAAGTTCAGGCCTAAAGAATATCCATTTCCTGGCTTGGTGAATGGTATCATCATCCACCTAAGCCAAAAATCTGGGTGCCTAAGCCAAAAATCTGGGAGTCATCCATAACTCTTGGTCTCTCTCCTGGACAACTGATCACAAAGCCTGATAAATTCTACTTTCTTTTTAAATTTCTCTCCCCTCCTCCAAGTCCACTACCATACCCTTTGGTTTAGGGTATATGTTCAAAAAATTATAGGTGAACTGGATGAATAGAAGGAAGGAGGAATGAATGAATATTGTATTTGTGTACAAAAGTATATACTGTCTAAAAGTTTGTTTAAAGGGAGACACAAAACCCTTTCAGGCGCCCATTAACCCTTGTGCTCCCCAATTTATAACTATTCATTACTGCAGTGTCAGTATCTGTCTACTTGTATGTTTCCCCTACCTGACTGTGAGCCCTGTGGGCCAGGTTCCATGTTTGATTCACCTCTGTGTCCCTGCAACCAGTTTCAGCCCAGGGTACCATTCAGGGAATGTTAAGCTGAACTGACCCTCATCAGGCTGTAGCTAGCCTACATCCCACCTGCTCAGTGACTTTTTAAGACTTTTCCCTTAATTTTCAGGGCCCACCAAAAATAAGACTCCCCTTCAACAGATGCAGCCCAGAACCGAGCCTAGCCTGCTGCTGCCAGCCATGGTCTCTCATACCTTTCTGCAATCACCAACCACTGCCCAAAGTCAAACCCAGAATTCACAGTCTGTTACCAAACAGATAGCCCTAGAGCAGGCCAGAAGTCAGTAAATCAGCACAAACTTAAAAAGGAAATTGGGGACATTTGGGAACTTGTTAGGTCACTTGAGTTATTTAAAAAAGAGCAAAGCAATTCCCATTCTAGAGTTGAGCATAAGGAAGTAATCAATCATGTGGACAAAGATATATGCAAAAAGATGTTTATTGTATGTTTATAACATAATGTGAAGAAAACCCTAAAAAATTAAGTAAATTAAAATACCGCCACACCAATACTATGAATACATTAACTATTGTTTTTAAAGAATTTTAAATGACATTGAAAACTGCTCATGTCTGAAGATTCTTCTGAGTGGATTAAAAAAAAAAAAGAAACCTGCTCATGGTTCAACATCAAATGAATAAAAATAGTGTTAAGTAAAAAAGACTATTGTATGAGCCCAATGATGTTTTTTGTATATTTATAAAATATATAAATGTATTATTTAGAAGGAAATAGTTCAAAATATTATATGTTGTAGGATTTTTTTGATTTTTGATTTTGAAATAATTTCAGACTTAAAGAAAATTTCCAAAACCAGTATCCAAAAAATCCCATATACCTTTCACCAATATCGAGCCATACTTGCTTTGTCATTCTCTCTCTCACTGTCACTCTGTTTTTCTTCTATATCTATAGAGCGATAGATATAGATATATAAAGATGCTATTGTAACTATTTTCTAATCTATTTATCCCTAAATATTTTTCACTGTATTTCCTCAATACAGAGAATAAAAAATCACAGTATAATCATCAAAATTAGAAACTTAACATTGATATAGTACTATGATCTAATCTATGACCTTATTAAGATTTTGCCAATTATCCCACTAATATTCTTTATAGAAGAAGAAAATAAGTTTTTTGCTCTGGTCCAGTATCCAGTGCATTATCACACATTATAAATAGTTTCAAGTTTCTTTAATTTTCTCAAATCTGGAAACATGTCTCAGTCTTTGTCTTTTATGACCTTGACATTTTTTAAGAAAATAGGCCATTTATTTTGTAAAATATCCCTCAATTTGAGTTTGTGTTATATTTCTTCATGGTTAAATTCAGATTATGTATTTTTGGTAGTAATATTACAGAATTGATGTTGTGTCCTTCTCAGTACATCATATCAGGAGTCATGTGATACCAGTATGTCTCATCACTGGTGATAGCAACTTTGTTCATTTGATTAAAGTGGTATCTGCCAGGTTTCTCCACTGTAACGTAACTATTTTTCTTTGTAATTAATAAATATCTTGTGGGGAGATAACTTGAGACTACCCACAAGTTTTAACATTCATTGATGATTCCTGCTTGAGACAATTATTACTGTAGTGGTTGCCAAATGGTAATTTTCTAATTCCATCATTATCATTCCTTATACATTTTTTATTTGTCTTCCTACTGTACAGGAGAGCTTTTGATTCTCATCCATTTATTCATTTATCAATTTATTTATATCAGAACGAACTAATTGATTTTCATTTTATTCTGTGAATTACATAATCATTACTATCATTATTGATGCACAAATTATTTCGGATTTCGCTAGCTTCTATGTTCTTTTAATATTTCTTCATCATTTTTTAAGACTTCCCTTACTTTCTGGCACTATATCCCAGGCTCACCTTGTACTTTTCCAGTCCCATCCCTGGAATCACCCATTTCATCTAAAAGCCCTAGTTCCATTTAGTAGAAAATGGTATTTAGAAATAAAGATCTAGGTGCTAGGTGTGCTCATTGCTAATGTGGTGCCATTGCTTCTAGGCTCTCTCACTGAGCAGAGCTGGAAAATACACATACACACACACATATAACACGTGACTTTTGGACAGTATTTTTACTTTAAAGAATGACAAACAAACTATGATGATTTAGACTTGGGAATTTGGCAGACATCTTCTAGAAAATGAAGGAAGTGAGGCTGTCACTTCCAGGAAAACAACTAACAGCATTTGTTGCCAATGATGAAATTCAAACTTTCAAATGAATATTAGAATTTTGAAAACATGTATTCACCACCATGAACTTGAGAGCTTCCCAAACTTTTCTGAAGAGGTGTGTGGTGATATTAACATGTTGGGGGTGTTTTTTTTTTCCATATTGTATGATGAAATGTGTCAACATTTGGAAGATCTGTAACTTAGTGAACCAGTATTTTTTCAAATGACCAATGTGTGATATTACAAAAGCATATATGGGTAAAATATCTATTTAAAGTGTAATATAGACCAGTGGATTTTAATGTAGCATAGTACAAAAGGTTCCCTAGTACGGTTTCAGAGTCCACATTGCAACTAACCTTTAAGAAATTACCACTTGTCAAGTTTTGATGTAGTAGCAAAGAAAATATCCACAGGTCTCTGAAATGACTATTAAAATACTCCCTACTTTTCCAGTTGCATATCTGTGTGAAAGATTTTCTTCATATACTTCAAATAAAACAACATATTCCAACAGATTGAATGCAGAAGCAGATATGAGAATCCAACTGTCTTCTATAAAGTCTTTCTGACTTTAAAGAGATTTGCAAAAAATGTCAACAATGCCAGTCTTCTCACTGTGTTTTTTGTTTTGGAAAATATAATTACTTTTCATTAAAATAATTTATATATTAAAATATAATAGATTCACTATTGTTATTTTAAATAAACAAATGTTTAAAATGTTTTCTCAGTTTTAATTTCTAAGATGATAGATCTGTTGTATCTATCTGTTGTATGAATAGATACAATCCACATAAACAAAAGATCTTTAGGGTCCTCTATAATTTATGAGTGTAAAGGGGGCTGGAGACTAAAATGTTTGAGAACCACTGCTATAGTTTATTAAACCATTCTCTTATATATGGGTATTTAGGTAATTTCCAGTATTTTGCAATTACAAACAATGTTGTGAATAATTTTGCACATATGTGTTTTTCTGTACTTGTAGATGTACCTTTAGTATAAATTCTTAGAAGTGGGATTGCTGGGTTAAAAGATGCATATGTAGTTTTGCTGGATATTACCAAATTCCCTTTCCAAAGGGTTGTGCCTCACTGCTACCACTGTCCCTTTCCCCTGCCAACACCCATGCATTGTCAAACTTGAAACAATAAAGAAATACAACACTTTCAAGACTATGTAGTGGAAAAAGCTTTGGAACAAGACAGACCTGGGTTCAAATCCTGAGTAACTCCTGGATATAAACAGAAGGACCTGTTTTCTCATTAATAAAACAAAGCTAATGTCTGCTATATATACAAAAGGATTGGCACATATTAGGTACTCATTAAATGGTAGCTTCTGTTATTCATTATCTGAATCTCTCTGTGCAAGTAGAAGTGGTGGTCAGAGTTGACCAGCACAGATATCCTGGATTCCTTGGTGATAAGGAATGGACTGTCCTAATTGGAACTGTAGAGGATGCTGACAATAAGAAAGTATACAGAGTTGAGAATCTTGGAAGTTACGCAGGGTGCAAAAAAAGAACAGATCACCTAGACCAGAAAAGATTATCTAAACCAGAAAAGAGGCCAGAAGCGATGCTGAAAGCTAGGGTGTGGATCCAGGGGTTAGAGGACCTGGGCAATGAAAGCACCAAACAATTTATTATTCAGTCAGTTGGTCAAATATTTATTGAACACTATTATGTACCAAGTACCAGGCACAATGTTCTGTAGTAAGCAAGATACTGTCCCTTACGAAATTTATACTCTAGTATACTAAAGGAGGCAGATGAGAAAATAGGCAATTGTGATTTTAGGGGGTAAGCACAGTGTGCTATAGGAACACAGATCAGGGGCATCTAACCTGAACTCGGGGCTCAGGCAAGACTTCTTAGAGGAAGTGACATCCAAGCAGAGACCTGAAGAATGGCTAGGACTTTCCTAGGTGAATTGGGTAGAGAGGAGTAGACAGGGAAAGAGAGTGTTCAAGGCAGCAGAAATAGAACGTGCAAAAACCTCTAGGCACAAGAGAACACATGATATATCTGAACAGCTGAGAGAACAATTTTGTCTGAGGCAGAGAGGACAAGGCTGGGGAGCAATGACAGCCAAGACAGAGGCCAAATCAGGAAAGGCCTCATAATTCATGTTGAGGACTTTGGATTTTATCTTATGGGTGGTGAGAAGCTGTTAGAGTCTTTTATCTGGTCAATGATATTAACAGATTTGACTTTAGAAAAGATCACTCTAACTGCTGTGTAGGGAATAGATTAGAGGACACAAACTTGAAGGCAGGGAGGCCACTTATAAATGTTTATTGCAATAATCCAGGCAAAAGTGATGGTGACCTAAATTAGGTAGAATAGGGAGAATTTCAGGAGGTAAGATCATCAAACTCATGGTGGGATTGGTGTGTGAAAAAGAGGGAGAAGTCAAGGATGACACCTGGGTTTCTGGATTGGGCAACTTGGTAGTCAGTGCTGTCAGACAGGGAGACGGAGCAGAGGAGGAACAGGCTTGAGCGGAAAGACGATGAGTGCTGTTTCAACGTGTTGACAGATTAGGAAACTGAGGTTCAGACAGGCAAAGTTACCTGTCCAGGGTGACTGTGATGGCAGAACTAAGATGCCAACCCAGGTCTGTCTGACTACAAGTTTTCTTGCTGCTTTAGCACTGCCACACCTCCTCCCACACTCAGGATGGAAATGTGCACCAACCACCAGGGAGAGGCAAGCCACTAGGACCACTTATAATGGGAGGGCCTTCATATAAGTCAGATCTGACTGGATAATAACACAAGATGGTATTTCCACAGGCATAATTATTATTATTAACATTCTGTCCATGATGACTCACATTGCCATCCTTTGGTTCCAGTAAGGAAGTGTCAGGATACACTTGATACTGCAGAATGCTTATGATGTGTTTTTCATAAGAATCATATGAGGCAGTATGGCATGTATGGTACAATGGAAGGACCCTGTGCTGGAGCCTGGACTGGGTTTGAATGATGTAAACAAGGACCGGACTGAGGAGAAAAATTGTTATTTAGGCATTTGAATCTCTGGGCTTTATGTCAGGGTGTCCAGTTCAGTCAGGGCTCCTTTAGCCCACCAGCCTATTTCATACTACCCACCATGCACAGAGATAGTACAGTGTCGTGGAAAGAGCTTGCACTTTGGAGTGAGCAGATCTGAGTTCAAATTATAGCTCCACTAATGTCAGGCTGTTTGACTGGAGGAAGTGACTTATTCTGTGCCTTGTTTTTCTTATTGGAATGATACAAGGTTGTAAGGGCTATCACAAAGTGTCGGGCACATGGTAGGCACTCAATTAAAGTTAACTATCTTCTTTTGACTTTTCTCATATTTTTAACCTCAAACACTGTTTCCCATCTCTATCTCTGGCAGCTCCATAAAAGAGTTAACAACTTCTTTAAACCCTTTCCTATTCTTTCTGATGTACATGTATTCTCTCATAATTAAAAAGACAAATAAACAAAAAAAATTTTGTAGTACAGGGTAGACCAGCCAAGTAGTTAGCATGCATTACAGCCTGATGACTCACAAGGTTTATTTTATTTGGGTGTGTTACACCTCAGCTGTGCATATGATGGAGTGATGTGGACTCACATGTGTTCTCATGTGACTGTGAATTCACTTTAATTCTACAAACGCTGAGCTTTAACTATGATCCAGGCACTATAGGAATGCAATGTTTGGAAAAAATATTGTTTTTGCTTGGTTTTGAATGTGTTTATGTGTATGTGTATATGTGTTTTGGCTGAAGGAAGGGAGGATTCATAAAATTGAGGAATGTTGGGGTGAAAGCAATGATGGGCTGCCACTAGCTCATGTTGGCTCATGAGAGCTGATTGCCAAATTTTAAGAAACTTTGTGAGCCAATTGTTAAACGTGGCCATTATAGCTAGAAGAGATTTGAAATGTTCCCAACACAAAAAAATGATAAATGTTTGAGGTGATGAATATTCTAAATATCCTGATTTGATCATTACATATTGTATGTATGTATCAAAATATCACATGTGCCCCATAAATATGTATAATTATTATGTATCAATTTTTTAAATTTTTAATTAAAAAATGTAAAAAGTTAAATCTCATAAACTTATAATTAAATAAATTATATTAAAAACAAAAGTAATCAATACAGGAAGTCCTTGCTTTGCACAGTTCTGAAATGCATGAATTTTAGTTACCACAGTTTAGTTAAATAACATCAGTCCCCCAACAATATAATTCAAATTTCATTTATCACAGTTTATTGACTATAATTGCATAAAGTACAAACTTTGCTGCTAGCACTTCAGTTCGTGAATCACTATGTAAATAACAGATGCACGTTATGATCAGTGATAAATCACACCACTTCTTTCAAAGTCTATTGGTGATCAGTCACTACACGTCTGTTACTCAGTTCTTACACAAACAGGAACGCATATATTGTGTTGCCTCCTTTTCTACCAGGAATAAAACCACATGACATTTTACAAAAATGAATAATCAAAAAAGGGAATTAGCAAAAATAAATAAAGGGAAGCAAAGAAATGAAAAGTGATAAGGCAGAAATGAAACTTGAATTGAACGTAAATGGAAATACAGAAGAAATAGTTGAGCATGGGAATTTTGACACTACTTCCATTTGAAAGACTCTAGATATGCAGCCAGAGGAACTTAGTGAAGGTAAATTCACTGATACAAATAAAGAAAGTCGTTGTGACCAAAAGGATGACGATGTCCTAGAGAAAGTAACACTAGTAAAAACTTCACAGTAAAGGACCTCTTGGAGATACTGCAAGACATTGAAAGTGCAAAGAATAAAATATTGGAAGCGAATCCAAATTTAGAAATAAGTAGGACCATGTACTAAGCATAGAAAAGTTGGTTGCTCCTATTTTAAGTTATACAGAAAGAAAGCAAGTACTGTTCAAATTACTCTTGATAACTTTTTTTTACAAAGAAACAAAATAATTTTCAATGTTTCAAATGTTTCTAATGGAATGTTTTCAATTACAGTGTACTGTACCATTCAATGAGGAAAGAATAGTCTTTTTAGCAAATGGTGCTGAGACAACCGGACCCCTACCATATACAAAAATTAACATAAAATGGATCAAAGAGCTGGGCATGGTGGCTCACACCTGTAATCCCAACACTTTGGGAGGCTGAGGCAGGAAGATCTCTTGAGGCCAGGAGCTCAAGACCAGCCTGGACAACATAGCAACACCCTGTCTCCACAAAAAAAATTTTTTTAAATTAGCCAGGTGTGGTGGCATGCACCTGTAGTCCCAGCTACTCAGGAGGCCGAGGTAGGAGGATTGCTTGAGCCCAGGAGTTTGAGGCTGCAGTGAGCTATGATCATGCCACTGCACTCCAGCCTGAGCAACAGAGTGACACCCTGTGTCTAAAACAAACAAACAAAGACTTGTATGGAAAAACTAAAGTATAAAATTCTTAGAAGAAAACATGGATGTAAATATTTGTGTAGGCAATAGTCTTTTAGATATGACACCAAAAGTACAAGCAACCAAATTAAAAATAGATAAATTGGACTTCATCGAAATTTAAAACTTTTGTGAAATTGGCCATGGTGGGAATATTTATACCACAGAAATTGGCAAATGCTACATATCAGGACTTGTTTTGTTAATTGTCTAGACTTAAGAAAGTGATAGAGCAAAAATTAATAATGCAAATTAAACTTGAAATCGTGTTGTGTTTGCAGCTGTTACACTGTGAAAAGCATGAAAAAATTGAGGAAATAGTCTTCCAGTTTTTGAAAACTATTATTTGATTCAGCAAAGAAGTCACTCATAGCATTGACAGATGAGTGAAGTTTCAATAAATGTCTTTGTTGTTTCACTTTTGTCCTATTCATTAAACTAAAATATTAACCAACATTTATGTCAGAACTACACTTGGAAAGCCAGTAGTTAAACATTTACTAGCATATCACTGGCTAGAAGGGACATCAAAGATCCTAGAATCCAGCATCTCTTACCATTTTATGTGTTGGGCGCCTAAAGCCTGTCCAAAGTCACAAGCAAGTGAATGGATAAATGGTCAACATTTGAATCATGTGCTGTTCTTTCACATTTTAACACCGCCTCTCTGGGTATCCAGGAAAATGTGTTTTCCATGACATGCCACAGTGAGGATGGCAGTGAAGAGGTGTGAAACAGTTGTCATCAGTTTAGCTAATGAAAAGCCCTTCTCTCCAGTGTTCTAACAAGGCCATGTACCTGCCCTGGGGGAAGGAACAGCCAAGAAAATTAGGACACAAGAAGAGACTTGCCAGGTCCCTCTCCTTATCTGGGCAGTCAGCAGTAGGGCAAACAAACAAAGCTATGTCTTATTTTTTACTTTTCTCTGGTCTCTTTACACTCTCCTCCCCGAGGCATTGAAGAGATACTCAGGCTTCTCTCCAATCAGGGATTAAACAGAGGCCTGGCCCCATGAAAGAGAGTGAAGTTTGAACTTGACCTTCAGTCCAAAGCCCTATCCTTGGCCTCAATCACATGGAACATTACTTTAACCTTATCTTATTTACCCAGAATCTCCTTGGGAAGTGAGCTGGGAATTAATAATATTGTACCTTTACTTTTACATACAGCCCTTTACAATTTACAGGGACTTTGTACATGCACCATCCTGTGTGAGCTCCATAATGGACCTTTATGGTAAGTAGAGAAGAGATTAGTAAACCTATTTTATAGATGAGGAAAATAAGGCTCAAAGAGACAGAGTACCCAAATTTATGCAGCCAATTTTATTACTGGAACCCAGGTATGGTGACATAAAATTTAGTTGTCTTCCATGGCACAACGGCACAGTAACACAGATGTAGGGGTATTCAGAGAATTATTCTTAATGATAGTTATTAATAACAAAAATAGCTATCATTTATGAGCACTTATATGTTATACTGCACTAAGTGCTTCATATACATTCTTATTTAATCTTCATAACGATCTGTTAAGGTTGGTGCTAAACTCTCTATTTAACAAGTAAGAAGCTAAAGCTCAGAAAGTTTAAGGAAACTAGCCTGGATCACACAGCAGAAGTGTCACAGCAAGGATTTGAACCCCAATTTCAGTTTCCAAAGATCATAGCGAAGGAAGGAGAAAGAGAAGAAAGAAAACTAATTGAGCATCCACTCTTCATTTGTTGATAAATATTCCCTAAGAACTACATCTTCAGGATTTTGCTAGGTACTAGCGATAAAGGGGTATAAAAGCAGACTTGGTTCCTACACTTACAGTGCTTATTTTGGGGAAAGAATAGAAAGGATTAAGTAAACACGCATAAATATATAATTATAAACTGTGTAAGTCCTGGAATATGAGATTGTTAAGAGAGAGAATAATAGGGGCACAGAGGTCTTTGAGAGACAATAATTCAGAGGGTTCAGGAAAGTCTTTTTGAGGAATTGGCATCTTAAGTTGAGACCTGGAAACCAAGTTGTAGCTAGGGGACTTGTGTGGCTTGGTGTGGCGTGGGAATGAGCCTGAGGAACCGAGAGTCAGCTAGTATGGCTGGAGCAGTCTGAACAAAGGGTAAGTGGCAAGAGATGAGTCCAGAGAGAAGCCGACAAAAGTTAGATCATGAAGGACTTGTAGCTCATGGTAAGGATTTGGGATTTTATCTCAAGGACAATGGGAAGTCTTGGAGGGTTTTCAATCAGGAGAGGAATATGATCCAATTTATGTTTAAAATATCGCTCTGTGGATTAATAAAATGTCATATATGTATACCATGGAGTATTACTCAGCAATAAAAAACAACAGTGAATTAACACATCTGGTATTATCCTGGATGGAGCTAGAACCCATTCTTCGAAGCGAAGTATCACAAGAATGGAAAAACAAGCACCACTGGTACTCACCACCAAATTGGTACTAACTGAGCAATACTTATGTCACACAAGGAAATAATATTCATCAGGGGTCGGGCAGGTGGGAGGGGGGTGGAGGGGATGAGAAAACTCTCACCTGATGCGTGCGGGGCACACAGTTTGGGGGATGTCCACGATTGTAGCTCTGACTTGGGCAGTGCATAGGCAATATATATAACCAAAGTGTTGTATCCCCATAATATTCTGAAATAAAAAAATAATAATAATAAAATAAAATATCACTCTGTGGGAGTCAAGTCTAGTTATAGGAAAAAAAATATATATATATCACTCTGGCTACTGCAAGGTAATAGAATTGTGGAGGCAAGATTTATAACAGGGACACAGGAAACCCTCAGAAATCTAGGCAAGATGATGGCATGGACTGGGCAGTGGAGAAGGACAACTAAAAGTAGATGAATTTGAAATATGTGCCATATAGTATCCTAGATACTGTAAAATATATTTTCTTATTTAAGCCTCACAACAATCCAATGATGTGGATATTTTACAGATTTTTTTTTTGCAGTTTTATAACTTTATTTGATGTATCTGACAATCAGCAGTTAGTTCTCATCCATGTTGACTGTCTGTAGATTTTTGAAAGTGGTAACAGGTACATAGGTAACCAAAGTATGGAGCTTTCATTATGTTTTCTGGACAACCGCACATGGATACAGTATGGGACATTCCTTATTCCTTTGGCTCAGACAGCTTTGTTGAGCCTGGTATCAATGTGCACATCTGGGATCCCCATCTCCTTCATGGCAAATTTCTGGATTTCTTTGAGTGCCCAAAGGGCACACTTGTTGTAGCCCATTCCATGGATGCACTTGTGAATGTTGATGGTGTATTCTTGGGTCACCACCTCATCGATGGCAGAACGGCCCTTCTTCTTCTCGCCACCCTCCTTTGCAGAAGCCATTCTGCTGGGCTCAAGTTCCAGATTTTTAATTTTACAGATTTTAGAGCTGAGGAAGTGGAGGCTTAGAGAGGTTCAGCCTCCATATCATACTTCCTTCTGAATACCAGTGATCTGCCAAGTAAAGTAACTGATAGTCAAAACCCAGAATAGGCATCAGGTTGATTTGCATGATAAGCCCTGTCTGAAAGGCTTCAGAAAAAGGTCAATCTAGTTAGGGAACTTCTGTGGTTAGAGGAGGTTATGTCAACTAGAGAACTGTGTGTGACTTAGTAAACAATCAGGCCATCAGGACCCCTGGATTCCAGTTAGTGTGGAGCTTCCTATAGCTGGGAAACATGAAAAATTTAGGCCCTACAGAGGTGTAACTGTAGATTGAATGAATTGGAAAGACTCCTTACAGATGGTTGGATAAAAATGTCCCACTCACAGGTAAGAAAACTAAAAACTAAAGTCCAGAATGGAGTAAGGGCCTGTCAGAGTCACCTAGAATAATAGTGGCAAAGGTGGGGCTAGAGCCAGGTCTTCTGACTTCCAGCCCACAATTCCCACAGAACTGAGCTGTGCCATCTCTTTGATGGGCCCAAAGATCCTTTCACATTGGAATATTTGGTATCAAACAAATTCTACATGAGGAAACCATGCCTTTGAGTAGAAGAGAGGCAAATCTCATTTCTGCTCCTAGGCGGCCCCTGCCAGAAACATAAGTCTCTACCTTCCCACATAAAAAGCCTCTTAAATCCCCAGATATAGTTTGCTCCTGAGAAAGTTGAGGAGTAAGCCAGAGTCATCCCCAGGATTCCAGACTCCTATTCCTCCCTCTCTATCTCCTTCCTCCTCCAGGTGCTCTCTTTTCTCTTAAAAGCATGCTTTTGGGAAGAGATCTTCTGTTAATCACTTTTACCATGGCATGAATTACAGAGAAGCAAATTCCAATAAGGCAGAGGCCCTAAATTCTGCCTCTCATTGCTGTGCAACCCTTTCACAGAAGAGATCTTCTCTAGACCTGTTTCCTGGTCTGTACAACAAGGAGATTGAACATAATTTCTGAAGAGCTTCCTATTTTTGATCATATAAGAGATAATAAGGGATAATAAGGGATCAAAACTTATTACTTCCCACAACTCCAGGTCTCTGGCACAGATAGTTCACCAGAACTCTTGGCTATCTGGTGAAGTGAGGTTCATCAGGTGGAATGTCATCAACTGCTGGACCCTTCCTGCCCACCCTCCTAGTTCTACTTCTGCTCCCCCAGAGTCTCAGCTGATGACTGGAAGCTCCCAGGATTCAGATTCTTTTCCTTCTCTGCATTCAAGGGAGAAGCCCTGGGCCCCACCCTTGCTCTTCACACTCATACTGCCTGAGTATAACTTGAGAGAGGCACCTTCTTTCCTTAAAATATCTCCTCCACCTATTGGGAGGGGGTGAGATGTTGATGAAAGAGCAAGAGCTTTGGAGTAAATAGGCGTGGGTTTGAATCTCGACCCTGCCATTTTACCAGCTCCGTGACTTTGAGCTTGTTACCCCTACCCTCAGATCCTCAGGCTTTCCATCTATACTGCTTACTGCATGCTGTGAAGAGTAGAGACAATGTCTGTAAAGTACCTGTGGAAGAAAAGCACATAAATTCCTATTCACTTAAGAAAAACACCTCACATTAGAAATAAAATAGGTATTAAAAGAGCTCTGTTTTTTTCTATAAGTTTTTTTAAAATGAAGTAATACTAACAGCTTATTTTCTAAAAACCAAAATGCAACACAAAGCCTTTCTTCCTTCCACATGCTTAAAATGTAAGTGCTCAATGCATTTTTCTTATCATTATAATTATGATTGCTGATTAATTATAAGTTGAGTAAATCCACTTAGAAAGGTCTAAATTCTCTCTAAAATAGAAATCTGACTCAAAACTCTCTCCTGCTTAAAAATATTCAGTGGCTTCCCATAGCCTTTTTCCCAAGCCCAAACTTTATACTGTCATTGAGTATAACACTTAACACTCTGCTGCTAACCTGCTTTTACAGTCTGAAGTCTCTAGTGTTGTTTTAAAAAAGAAAACATAGGATTTGGTATCCCACCTTAGCCACTTAACCTGTTTCCTCCTCTGTAATACTGGGGTAGTAATTTCTATCTCACAGATTAAATATTTAATAGGAGCTTATGGTAGCTACTAATTAAGTGCTGGCTAGTGTATAAGAACTTGATAAACATTATCTCATTTAATCCTGACAAGAGCCCAATGAAGTAAGTGCTTTTATTTTTGTATGAGAAAACTTAAATTTACAGAAGTTAAATAACTGTCAAATATAACAGTTATCAAATACACAGACTTAAACCCAGAGGTATCTGCCTTCACAGTGTATAGTGTCAACCATTATGCCTTAAAGCCTCCCTTGAGGGCATATGTTTAAAAGGACTTTGTACACAGGAAAGGGCTGTTAAAATTGGCTATTAGTCACTGTCATCAATTCCTCCTTCCTTGGATCCAATGCTCTTATTACACAGTGCAATTTACCATTCTCAATGGCCTTTTTACAGCTCTGTGCCTTTACCCATATTGTTCTGTCTGCCTGAAGTGCTCTTATTTCCCTCTTAAAATGATACTCCTTTCCCAAGAACCAGGTAGGAGATCACATATGCTGTGAAGTCTTCCCTAAGACACTGGCACATCCCTCACTCCCTCAAGGGAAGGCATGAAGTCTTCTCCATTTTTTGTCTCCCTATTCCTATCCACTTGACAAACGTTCAGTAGATAATTATTGAACTCATTAATCTTAAATCATTTATTATAAATTCAGCGAAACCAACTGGGGGAGTTTTCTTTCCAAAGAGTCTTCAATTATGCCAAGGAAAATCTAAAGTGATTGTTGCGCGACGCTGAGGAGAAAAATAGCAGTGTAATTCAAGCTGTGTCCAACAGGTGGCACAGTAGCCGTGGTCAAAGTAGCCAGAGAAGTACCGTTTTGAAAAGGAAGAGTAATATTAACAATAACTAATATTTGCACAATGTTCTCGAAGCTCTTTTACATATATTATCTATGTGCACTCTTGTCCCTATCTTACAAATGAAGACGGAAATGAGATTTTTCCGAATCCCAGAATCTTTTTGGAACACATTATCAATTAGGTAAGGTGATTTCAAAGGTCTAGCTAACAAAGGCCCTGTGAGTTTCCTTCCAAATTACCTTCCTATTCCTTGAAAATATGTGAAATGTTACTTTAGAACTTCAGCTCTTTGGCTGAGCCTTTAAAATTTAAATATTTAAATGGGGGGAGGGGAATGTATGAAGTATTTTAATTCATTTGCACTTTAGTGTAAAAAGTTTCAAACATATTCTTGAGAGCTACTTGACCTAAATAGGTTGGATGGCCATAGTGAGAGTGCATAGGAGCACTGGGGTCCTGAGGAAGAGCCACAAAGATGAGATGGTGAGTATGGAAAGGAAAGGAGAGCTGTAGGAAGTTTCACTAACAACAATTTTGCAATGGGCCAGCCTGGTTCCCTATTGCTGTAGCCATAGCCAGGGGACTCCATTCATCAAGGGATTTGTCATCCCAGGAATTTGAGGGCAATGTATAACCAAGGGACAGTGTGTAATCAAAAAGTAATGGGAAATTCTCAAGAAACCCTTCACAGCATCCTCTAGCTAGACACTGGAAAACTGACAGTCAAATCTGGGATTATAAGAATGAAACCTGGAGTAAAATAGTAAAATCTGCAATTCCAAGTTTGGCACCTGGAGTTCAGTATTTGAATCTCAGGGATTGCTAGAACTTGGAGGTTGAAAATAGAATCTGGAGGTTACAGATTAGCACTTGGTGGTCCAAATATAGAATCTTGAGTTGTCATTATTGAAATTCCTAAAGTAGAGTGTCTGGTTGTGATTTTGGAATCTAACTGTAGGATTCAAGTTCATAGAGTAGAGCCTATACTTCTAATATTAGAATTTGGGGGTTCTAAGTATCAGCTAGGTTCTAATGGTAAAATGCTTAGATTCAGAGAGTAAAATCTGAAGTTGCAATAGCAGATTTTTAGAGTTTAGTATTGGAATCTCAGGCTCTGACTTTGGTACCTGCAGTTCTCATAGTAGCACCTCAAATTATAATAGTAAAATCTAGAGGTCCAACAGAGGAATTTCAGTTTCAGAGAAAGAACCTGGAGTTCCTGAACTAGAATCTGAGTTTATGAGAATAGAACGTGGAATTCTATTATTTGAATCTTGCATTTTGAGAGTGGAATTTTAGTTCCAATACTGCAATACAGGTATTGGACTTTAGAATGTGGGGTTCAAAGAGCACAGTTTTGAGTTCCAACAGTTTTGAGTTGCCATAGTGGAAACTTGAAGTAAAATATTAAATTATGAAATTCAAAGATTGGAGTCTAGCATATTAGATTAGTGTTAGAATCAGCCTTCAATAGCAATAATGCTAATGGCTAACATTTATTAAGTGCTTACTATGTGCCAGGCATTGTTCTAAGCATTTTAAATATATTACTATTATTGCTATTATTGGATTTAGTGCTCACAAAGCAAAAAAAACCTGTCAGGTAAATACCATTATTATCATCCTTGTTTTACAGATAAGGCATAGAGACGTTAAGTAACTTTCTAAAGGTCACACACCTGAGAAGCACAGAGATGGTATCTGACCATAAGTAGTCTGGCTCCAGAGCACATGTTTTTAACCACTATGATGATAAGTACCTCTAGATTCTAAAGCCTAGAAGAACCTTGAATTCCACTACTGTAGTAAAACTTGTGATTTAACAAATAGAACCTAGAGTTACTGTAATAGAAACTATAGTTCCAATAACAGCATCTTGGGTTTTGATAATATAATCCGTATGTCTAATGATAGAATGAGGGGCTTGTACAATAGAATCTGGAGCGCCAAACAAATTATTCAGTTCTGAAATTAGAGTTCCAAATGAAGAACCTCAATTTAATCCCAATAATTGGAATCCAAGATTCTACTAACAAAACTTTGGCCTCAACTCTGAACCTTCAGGTCTAATTCCAAATAATGGAATCTGTGTTTCTGAGAGTAAAGCCTAATTTACTAGAGTAGAATTTTAGTTTCTGAGAGTAGAACCTTGAGTTTTAATAGCAGAATCTTCTGGGAAGACTAAGACCTGGGGTTTTAATAGTAGAATCTAGAATTATTAAAGTAGTTCCTCAAATTCCAAGATTGGAAATTGAGATTCCAATAATGGACTCTTAAGTTACAGTAGTAGAATATAAGCTCTAATAATAGGATCTTGGGTTCAGAGAGTATAGTGTGATGTTCCAAAAGTTAGATATGTGATTCCAAGAATAGGACCTGGAGAATCTTGATAATAGAACCTTGTTTTACTAGAATATTAGAATCTGGGGTTTAGGGAATAGAATCGGGAGTTGCCAAAATAAAACTATAGTTCTAAAAGCAGCTTCTTGGGGCCAGGCATGTTGCTCACACCTGTAATCCCAACACTTTTGGAGGCTGAGACAAGAGAATTGCTTGAGGCCAGAAGTTTGAGACCAGCCTGGGCAACATAGTGAGACCCCACCTTTACAGAAAATTTTAAAAATTAGCCAGGCACGGTGGTCCTAGGTACTCAGGAGGCTGAGGCAGAAAGATTGCTTGAGCCCAAGAGTTCAAGGTTACAGTGAGCTATGATCTCACCACTGCACTCCAGCCTAGGCAACAGAGTGAGACCCTGTGTCTTAAAAAAAAAAAAAAAGCTACTCTGATTATGCAATTCCTCTGTTTTCAAATTCTTCGGATGCTTTCAATTACTCACAAAATAAAATCTAAATTCTTAATATGGTCTACAAGGTCCGGTAAGATCTGGTCCTTCCCTACGTCTTCAGCCTCTCACTCTCTGCTCACCCTTGCTCACTCCACTACAGCCCCACTTGTTTCTTCCAAAACACAAAGTGCCTTCCTGTTCAGAGTCTTAGTACAAGCTGTTCCCTCCGTCTGGAAGGCTCTTACCCCAAACTCTTCACCTGGCCAGCCCTGCTACTTCTTCAGAATTCAGCTCAAATGTCCTTAGGGTCCCCCTCCTCAATGCCCCCCTTCAAATTAAGTCAGACTGTAAACTCTCATAGCTCCCAGAATTTTTCAGAGATTTTTGGGTTCCACCAAGTAGTTGAATGCCATTTGGCTTTCATTGCTGTTCATAGAGCTACACTCACTTTATTCCTGTTGTGTGGAGTCATAAATCACTGAAGCTGGTACCTCACTACACGTTGTGATTTTTTTTTTTTTTTTGGAAACTGACTAGTACACTGAGGTCCAGGAGAGCTAATTGATATACTGACCCATTAGTTATTCTTTCCTTTTTTTGGTTGGACAGCATAGGGGTTTCTAGGAACATTTTCTAAGACAGACTTGGACAAGTTAGATGGACCTCAGAGGACAGGCAGGTCATATGATTTAGGGAGGACTCTGGAAACCATATCCTACCAGGACATGGCTCCTTTTCTAGGAAAGCTTGTGTCCCTTTCTCTATTTGGACAGCTTTGATTGTTCTTTCCTCTGGGAAGATTTCCCTGACTTCCCCAGGCAAATCTAGTCACTCCTTTCTCTGTTATCCTTTCATATAGTTAACACAGACTGCATTTATATATTTTATCCCAAATATAATTTATAGTCCAAAACAGCATTTGGGGCTTTTATCTTAGCATATATTGTGCTGTATTGCAATTTTTATCAGGTAACTTCCCAGTCTTCCACACAATCCTCACGTCCCGACACCCCCACCTTCAAGAGTCTGTAAGCCCCTTGAGAATAGAGACGATGTCTTTTTCCCAAAAAACTCTTCATTGTCCAAAAATTCATACATCTGGAAAAGTGTAAATAAATACCTATATACCCAACCTCCTATTCTAATAATTAACGTTTTGATATATTTGCTTTGTATATCATTTGCTTTGCTTTTAACTATTGAAGTGAGTTGCAGACAACATGACGCTTTCAGCGTAAAGCTCCTAAGAATTAGGACAATACCATTATCACACCTAATAAATTAACAATTCCCTAATATCATCTTGTTATTCAGTCCATATTCAAATTTCCCAAAATGTCCTCAAATGTCTTTTTTAGTTAGTTTTGTTTGAATCAATTTTCAATCATGGTTCAGCCACTGCATTGGGTTATTGCGCTTCTTATGTTCTTCTAACGTAAAACAGTTGCTCCACTTTAAAAAAAAATAACAATGACTTTTTGGACAGATGAGGCCTATTGTCTTAAAAAATGTCCCACATACTGGATTGTCTGGATTCTCATAAAGTAGAATTTAAACTAAAGGCTTGATCAAATTTAGGTTAAACATTTTTGGCAAGACTATTTTATAGGTAATTCTGTGAACTTCGTGTTGTATTTCATAAAGGAGACACATAATGTCAGGTTGGCCCACTTTTAATAATACTAAGTATGATAACTTGGTTAAAATGGTGCCATACACCCCCACATCCCACAAACACACATTTGCAATGTAAAAGTAATCTATGGAGCCATACTTTGGTATCACATACAATTTTTCACATAATAGTTTTGTTTGTCAGAGACAGGGTCTTGCTTTGTCGCCCAGGCTGGAGTGCAGTAGTCTCATTGTTGCTCACTGCAGCTTCGAACTCCTAGGCTCAAGCGAGCCTCCTGCCTCAGCCTCCTGAGTAGCTGGGACTACAGGCATGAGCCATAGCACCTGGCCCATAGTTTCTAACGACATAAACATTCATTTATTTTCTTTGTCCTACAATATACATAAAATAGTTTGGAAATTACAATACTGATATTAGTAACAATGAAACTATAGAGTGAAGTTTAAGGTTTCTTTGCAGCTCTTCTTGTCCATAGATATTACCCCACATCCCACTTAGGGTATATAGTCAGTATTATGTTCAAAAGTCACTTGAACGGCTGGGCACGGTGGCACGGCTGTAATCCTAGCTCCCTGGGAGGCCAAGGCGGGTGGATTGCTTGAGCTCAGGGGTTCAAGACCAACCTGAGCAAGAGCAAGACCCCGTCTCTAGGAAAAAAAAAAATCAGCCAGGTGTGCTGGCACGCGCCTGTAGTCCCAGCTACTCGGGAGGCTGAGGAAGGAGGTCGCTTGAGCCCAGGAGTTCGAGGCTGCAGTGATGCCACTGTACTCTACCCAGGGCGACAGAGCAAGGACTCTGTCTCCACAAACAAAAACAAAAACAAGGCAACTAGATAACCCTCCTCACAAACCCCCCACTTAAAAAAAAAAATGTCACCTGAAATAATTCTTTTCTCTCTGGTAGGTATAGTACTAATTTTATGTTGAGTTAGGCACATTTGCTTTCATTTGTTTTCAATTTTAATGTTTGATTTTTAAAAACATTTTGAATATGTAACATTTTACATGGCTCAAAAGTAAAAATCTTTAAAAAGTATATTCAGAGAAATCTTTATTTCATCTCCTCTACCCCATTTTTCCCTCTCTTGATAGGTAAGAATTTTTAGTAGCTTCTAATATTCTTCCAGTGTTTGTATTTATTTCCTCTTTCTTTTTGAAAATAACTTTATTTCAAAAATTTCAAACCTACAGAAAAGTTTCAAAAATAGTTCAATGAACTATCCATCTAATTATTATTAACATGTCTCCATTTGATTTATCTCTCTCTCTTCATAGTATTGGTGGTGGTATTAATATTTGCTGAACCATTTGAAAGCAAATTGCAGACATCATAACCCTTTACTGCTAAATAGTTCAGAACATCACCTAAGAATAAGGACATTTTCTTACACAACCATAGTATAATTATCAAAATTATAAATTCTAGGAAATTTGACTTTCATTCAATCCTGTTATCTAATATGTAGTCCATATTCAAATTTCACTCATCTCACTAATGTCCTTTAGGTTGGGAAATAATTCTCCATGAGTATTTTCACATTTCTGCATGGTCAGGGCTTTCTGAGAAAAAATCCTGGCAACCTGGGTTAAAGGATGATTGAATGACATCCCTAAAGATAGAGACTTCTGGAGAGATATAGTCTTATCTCTCCCTGGAGCTATTTGCTTACATTCCAAGGTGAAGTAAAGATCTTTCCCACCCTTCCCAGAAAGGATTTGTTTAAGCAAGATCTCTCTTTATCTCTGGAGGAAAGGATAGGCAGCTGTGAATGCCATCCTAGATGACCTGAGACTCATAATTTTGAAGTTTCACAAACTCCACTGTATGTGTAGGTGGCACCAGGCCCTTATTATGCCACCCTATAGGAAAATGGGGCATAGGAAACCGGTGCTAAGATTGCTAAGTCAGTTAAAATTTATTTTCTTTTATTTTTTGTTAATCTACTTAAAATGGTCTTATCCCTGATCCAGACCCAGAGGTCTAGCATTCCCATTTGTGTGTGTGTGTGTGTAAAACCGAGCATGTGAGATAACATCTCAGACCCATTACAATTTTTTTTTAATTTCATAATTTTTCTTTCTTTTAATTTTTATTAAATTTTCATTGCAGGTGTAATTAATTTTTATTAAATTTTCATTGCAGGTGTAAATTTTCATTACAGGTGTAATTAATTGAGGTAGCTGTGCCTAGCTCAGATCCAGGATTCTATTAGGGATCGCACGTTACATTTAGTTTGTCAAGTCTCTTTAGTGTCTTTTAATATTTGCTCCTTAACTTTTCTTTGTCATTCATGACATCAATATTTTTGAAGAGTTCAGACCATTTGTTTTGTAGTTCCCTTCCTTCTTATACATAAAACCATAAAAAAGCATACTATAAATACTCTTCTGCATCTTGCTTCTTAACAATGTATCTCAGAGGTTATGCTATAGCAGTGTATTGAGATCTTTCTTTTTTCTTATAGCTGCCTAATACTTCATTGGTTAGATATCCTCTGTTTTCCTAGTATATAGCACAGAGGTATACAGTAGGAACGCAGTGAGTGTTGAGAAAGTGGATGGCTCCAAAAAAGCAAAAGAATAAGTGAATAGGGAATAATTGAGCAGAAGAGCAATATATGGCTTGGAGAGAGAATAATTTGGAGCCAGACAGACCTGGGATGCAAATCCAGCTCTCCTAACATTAGGCAGTTTGTCATAGTGGTTAAATGGGCAAGCTCTGAAACCAGAGTACCTACCTAGGTTTGATTCCACCACTTACTTAGCTGTGTTTCCTTAGGAAGACTACTTACTAAACCAAGTGTGCTTCAGTTTCCTCATCTGTAAAATAGAAATAATAAGAGCATCTACTTCATAAGGTTATTGTGAAGGTTGAATGAGTTAAAACATGTAAATCATTGAAAACATAGTAAGAGCTCAAAAAATGTTAGCTATACTTTATAGCTATAATTTTTCTAAACTTCAGTTTCTTCATATGTAAAATAGGGCTACCCATCCAGCAGGGAAGCTGTTGAGGACTGAGACAATGTCTTTAAAGCACTTAGCATAGTGACTAGCATAGAGAAGCCATTGATAAATGGTAGCTATCAAGACTGGAGGACATGGGATGAACACGATTACTGGGAAGATTATCGGTACTGCAAACTTCCTGAGGGTTGGACTGTTTATCTTGTTCACTAACTAAAGCCCAAACACAATACCCAGCACACCAGTTTTGGAGTTAGACAAACTTATTTGTGTTTAAATTCTAGCCATGACACCTCCAAACTGTGTGATCTTGGACAAGTTACTTAATCTTTCTGATCCATATTTTGTTCATTGACAAAACAGGGATAACAATAGTACCTAGCTCAGGGTTGTTGGAATTAAATAGAACAATGTATATGAAGCTATTTGATCTCACCTTAGATGATGATAAAAAAGTAAAGCAGGCTAGGCGCAGTGGCTCACGCCTGTAATCCTAGCACTTTGGGAGGCCAAGATGAGAGAATTGCTTGAGGCCAGAAGTTCAAGACCAGCCTGAGCAAGAACAAGACCCATCTCTACAAAAAACAGAAAAATTAGCTGGGCGTGGTGGCGCACACCTGTAGTCCCAGCTACTCGGGAGGCTGATGCAGGACAATTGCTTGAGCCCTGGAGTTTGAGGTTGCAGTGAGCTATGATGATGCCACTGCACTCTAGCTGGGGTGATATAGTGAGACCTTGTCTCAAAACAAAAAAAATTTTAAAAAGTAAAGCAGATGCCTGCCCCTGTATGTATGCATTACAAAATATTTTTATGATTATCCCCCTGTAGTGGTCATGGGAATGTAACTTGCAGACCTCCAACTACAGGGAGGGTAATTGACCAAGGGCCCAACTATTGAATTCTGAAATCCATCACTGCATTTGTACTAAGGCCATGCCTCCCATGAGCCGACCCCATTGATGATTGAGTGTGGCAGAAATACTAAGGCAGACCTGTTTTGGGGAGACATGCGACTCCTCTGACGGTTGACTTTGATTGAGAATTCCCTAATGGCTTTGCCAAACCTTCCTCAGACTGCAAGACAAACTAGGATGCTTCCATTCAACCCTCTCTCCCTGTCTCCTTCACTCAGGGTTAGACCCACAAGGCAGTTTAACAGCTCTCTCAGTTTGTTCCACCTTCCTGACTATTTTCTCTTACACAGGCATTTTCCCTAATAAAATCCTTGCATGATTAATCCCATCTTGGATTTTTCAAGGACCAGACTAACACACCCACCCTTGGAAAAGCACTGAAACATAATGCATATGTGTTTTTTAAATGCTAGAGTTCATAGCATTTAAGCATAATGAGTATATTTAAGTCCAGATATTGTCTGAGTTTGTTGTTGTTGTTGTTGTTGTTTTTTAGAGATGGGGTCTTGCTCTGTCACCCAGGCAGGAGTGCAGGGGTGCAATCATAGCTCACTGCAGTTTCGAACTCCTGGGCTTAAGTGGTCTTCCCACCTCAGTCACCCAAGTAGCTAGGACTACAGGTGCGTGCCACCATGCCCAGTGAATTATTTTTTCATTTATTTTTAGAGACAGGATCTTGCTATGTTGCCCAGGCTGGTCTCAAACTCCTGGCCTCAAGTGGTCCTCCCACCTCATCCTCCCAAGTAGCTGGATTACAAGTGTGAGCCACCATACCCAGCCTGAATTTTATTTTGGAAGGGACAATGACTCAGAGAGGAGAGGAACACTGTAAAAGGTTTGACACCCAGTCACTGAGTCCTCCTGCTCCTTCTCTTCTTTACCTTCCACAGATGTTATCCTCAGTAAATTTATTGCATTTTATCTCTGTCTTTGGTGTCTGCTTCCTGGAGGACCTGAACTGACATAGCCATCCAGAGGGGGAGAATTCCTGGATATGAACATTTGCTGCCTAGAACTAGAGAAAAAAGCAGGGGTCAGGGTGGATGAGGGGGGTGCGTGAGGGCTTATTGGTGCCATTTCCTTCTTTGATCATTTTGTCCTCAAAACAGGACTTTTAAAGTGGCTGTAGATCAGTATACGCAAACTTGAGAATTGCAATAAACCCAAATTAAATTCTTCTAATTCAATGAGCAAGGCCATCAGTGACATAAAAGGTTACTATGTTCAAGCCGAGAAAGCTGATTACAAATAATTTAAAAAGGGGACTATGGGCCAGGCATGGTGGTTCACCCTGTAATCCTAGCATTTTCGGAGGCTGAGGTGGGAGGACTGCTTTGAGACAGGAGTTCAAGACCAGCCTGAGCACCATAGCGAGACCTTGTCTCTACAAAAAAATAGAAAAATTAGTCAGGGGTGGAGGCACACTCCTGTAGTCCCAGCTACTTAAGAGGCTGAGCCAGGAGGATCGCTGGAGCTCAGGAATTTGAGGTTGCAGTGAGCTATGATGACACCACTGCACTCTAGCCTGGGCGACAGAGTGAGTCTCTGTCTCAAAAATAAATAAATAAATAAATAAAATTAGTCGGGCCTGGTGTCATCTGCCTGTAGTTCCAGTTACTCAGGAGGCTGAGGCAGGAGTATCACTTGAGCCCAGGAGTTTGAGGATGCAGTGAGCTATGATCATGCCACTGCATTCTAGTCCAGTCAACAGAGCAAGACCCTGTCTCAAAAAAAAGGGACCACTCAGTAAATTAGCGGTCATGATTATATGGTGTTCTGGGGAATAGAGCACAATCAAAGCTGTAGAAAACTTCATGTGCTATGCCTTGGGTTTTAAGTTCTCTTTTATTAGGCCCAGGCAATGAGGTTAAGGAAATCACTCTCACAACCAATTGCCAAATGAGTTTCACTGTTCTGCTTTATTGCCACCACCCCAAAACATCCCTCAAACCCCTGAGGGAAGGAAGAAAAAGGAGATAAAAGGCAAAATAATGCACGTGGCAAGGTAGGAAATATCTTACACCCTTTATGATTGTCAGGGCTTGGTGGCCCCTAGTGTAGGCAACCAGTGCCTCTGGCAGATGACAGAGAGCTTTACTGATGAAGTCATGCAACACAGAGACATCTCTGTGTCCTATTTGCTGTCTCATTTGCTCCAGGAGCTGGGGTTACGTTAGTGTGGGGTTAGGATACTACAAGCCATTGTACGGTCTAATCAGATAAAATTGGCATTGGGAAATGTATCCATGGCTTGGATTCTGGCTCTCTAGATTCAGTCATGGTCAAGATAACCTGACCTTGGTGGTCACTTATTCCACAAAGTGTATACAAAATATGACTGTTCTCATGCTCACTTTTTTAAAAGGAAAAAGTCACATTTTCACAACCATTTTTAGTTATCTATAGAAAGGAACATTGATTTCTTTTATTTCTTGGTATATATTTTGCAAAAATTACCAGGTGTGGCAGCACTCACCTGTAGTCCCAGCTACTCAGGAAGCTGAGGCAGGAGGATTGCTTGAGCCCAGGAGTTCTGGGCTGTAGTGCATTATGATTGTGCCTGTGAATAGCCACTGTACTCCAGCCTGGGCAGCATAGTGAGACCATGTCTCTAAAAAAAAAAAATTAAGGCATATATTAAAATCTAATATTTGATGTTCGGTCTGGAGAAATAGAAGTCTGACATCTAAAGACCAACTTTCCTCCCCATATCCCACAGTGACATAATCTCATTGTATGTTATTAAATGAGTGATGTGGCAAAAACTGGATCTGAATTTAGGTCTAACTCCCAAATCCATTTTCTTTTCACTTGGCCTTGATGTTCTCATAAGCATGCCTTTCCCAATCCCATGCAAATTACTCTCTGAGGGAATAAATGCTAGTAAGTCATTTTTGCACAAAGCTGAAGTACAGGCCTTCCATAAATGTTAAATAACAATGGCAATAATCTACCAGTGCCAGTGTGCTTAGAATTTATAGAATCATACAGAATCCCAGGGGGTGGAAAAAAACTGCTGAAGTCATAAAGGATTTTCAAACATGTTCAGGTAGTAGAGCTCCTAGAAGTCACAGTGCTCTTTGCAAAACATCACAGATTACTGACAGCTAATGTCATTATATAAACTAGCAATGATTTCACTAGCACACATGGCATGGTGTAATGGCAAGGATCAGGCTTTCAAGTCTCACAGATCTGACTTTTTCATTTATTAACCTGAGATCTTGAGTAAGTTAATCCCTCATCTGAAATATGGGGAAAGCAAATCCGTCTTGCAGGGTTGTTAAGAATTAATTTTGAAATATGTATATATACATATATGTAATATTTGTATCTTAAAAAATGGTAGCAACTGGTCCATAATTCCTTATCCAAATTGCTTGCAGCCAGATTTGTTTCAAAATTAAGAATTTTTTAAATTTAAAAAATATAATATGAGACATATGTCATATAAATAATAACACCTAGCTGAGTTTGAGGCAGTACCCTACAACGTAACACTTTATATTTCTGTGGCGTTTACACCAAAATTTTAAAAAATATACTTTGTTTTCAAACCATTTTGAATTTAGTTGGGATTTTGGATCTGTGGATAAGGGATTGTAAATATGTATTATTATTTGAAGATAATATGACTACTATATGTTTCAGGTCTCCATAGCTTAAGAAAATATGTATTTTTCAAAATGAGGGATGCTTTTGGTGTCCCACCCAGATTCTTGTTACCAGTTGATGCACCCGTCCTCCAGCTGCTGCCAGTATTGGCTGATACAACTCACAACCGTCCCCTTCTTGCAGACTCACCCTCAACCAAACAGGAGCTCTCTCTCTTGGTGGTGAGGGAAGGGAGGAGACCTGTCAATGACTGTCTAACACAGTCCCTTGTCTCAAGGGACTAATTTTAGGTTGAAGTTCTTGTGTCAGAATTTCCCTGTGGGATTACACTGAAGCTGGTCTTGGAATCTGGACTCTTCCTTAGCTTTTCTCCACTGCCCTATGCTCCTTCCATCTCTCCTCTTTTCCTAAGGGCAAATCCTTCAATAAGTCGCGTGAGTCAGAATCCCTATCTCAGGCTCTGCTTCTAGGGAACCTAACCTAAGACATTTGGTACCAAGAGTGGTCCTAGAAAGCAGACCTAAGGATGGGATTCTGGAGTTGGATCACACCAGGACTGGATGGCCATGAGTTGGGTGGAATACAAGAGTCCTTGGCATGTTATAGATGGAATTGCAAAGACTTTCACCTATAGTGAATTGGGTGAAATATAGATGGAAAGAAGGGGATGCTCAGTCTAGCTGGTGCAATGTCTCAGGCATTTAAGAGATATATAGGAAATAGCAATTATAAGAATTGTGGAAGTAAGTGTCTGTTGCTAAATGCCATTGATTATTTATGAAAGAAAACGACAGGCTCAGATATATTGATCAACAATTTAAAGCAGGCTGGGCACGGTGGCTCATGCCTGTAATCCCAGCACTTTGGGAGGCTGAGGCGAGAGACTTGAGGCCAGGACTTTGAGGCTGCAGTGAACTATGATGACATGCCACTGTACTCTAGTCTGGGCAACAGAGTGACTCTGTCCACCCCCCCAAAAAAACACACAAAAACCCGAAAACAATTTAAAGCAAAGGAGCTCACCGATAGCACTTTAAAAAAAAAATTTTTTTTTAAAACAGGGTCTCACTCTGTTGCCCAGGCTAGAGTGCAGTGGTGTCATCATAGCTCACTGCAACCTCAAACTCCTGGGCTCAAGAGATCCTCCTGCCTCAGCCTCCCAAGTAGCTGAAACTACAGGTGAGCACCACCTCACTCAGCTAATTTTCCTATTTTTTGTAGAGATGAGGTCTCGCTTTGTTGCTCAGACTGGTCTCAAACTCCTGACCTCAAGCAATCCTCCTACCTCAGCCTCCCAAGCAGCTGGGATTACAGGTGTGAGCCACCGTGCCTGGCCACTGGTAGCATCCAAAGAGACCCTCATCTCTTGCACCCAGT
This sequence comes from Daubentonia madagascariensis, assembly GCA_023783475.1. NCBI lineage: Eukaryota > Metazoa > Chordata > Mammalia > Primates > Daubentoniidae > Daubentonia > Daubentonia madagascariensis. The sequence goes on from JAKFHU010001129.1 coordinate 6,801,047, forward strand.
GGGAAGAGACAGTTAATTATCAGGTAGAATTATAACAGTGGGAGACTTTAGAGAGAGCTGAATTTGGCTGGGCGCAGTGGCTCATGCCTGTAATTCTAGCACTCTGGGAGGCTGAGGCAGGAGGATTGCTTGAGCTCAGGAGTTTGAAGTTGCAGTGAGCTATGATGACACCACTGTACTCTACCTGGGGTGACAGAGCGAGACTCTGTCTCAAAAAAAAAAAAAAGGCTGCATTCTCAGCACAGTCGAGTCTCTTCACAAAAGTTGTGTCCTAGTAGGGAAGAAGTAGGACCCTGAGATTTGGAGTTGAGGATATGTAGGTAGACGCTTTTGAGAAGCTTGAATCCCTAGATTCCTCTGAACCCTCTGGGCCTATAGAAGTGACCCACTGTCCTAGGTAGGATGATAAAGGCCTGCCCCCTACCTCCTTTGTAGGTAACTTATAAGACAATTCAGGCTTTCCTCACAATCTTCCCTGATCTCTCCTCCTGGCCACCAGACCTATAACTAGGATCAAACAGCACAACTAGGTAAGTGCAGGGTCTGCTAAGGGAAAAGAGAGATTATATGCCAAAGTAGCTGTAGCATTTGGCTTACATATACTTACAAGTACCAGAAGAATATGCCTGGGGCTGGATATATGGGGGTGGAATTTAAAGCAGGATAGGGAGAGTTCATCGATATCAGGGCATTCTTTCTCCGACACAGGATTCAACACCCTGCAAGGTCCCCAACAGATGATTCTATGCACCACTGGGATGGCTCTTGAGGAAAGCTTGAGAAAGGCGACAGCCCACATCCACATTAAAGTAGAGATGCCAGAACTGCCATGGTAAACTATGGTGAAAGGAATCAAAAGGCTCAGAGAAGTGGACCTAGTGGAATGGCTCTATTGTCTAAGACTGGAAAATCAATCAGTTGATCATGTACTTCTTGGAAGGGCCTTGAGGATACTCCATTTACCAAGGAAACAAAAAATGCACTAGTTAAGGGAGATACCAGCATCACTGAGAAGCTTCTAGAACTATCCTACGTCAGGACTGATGGTAAGAGATGGGCTCCCAAGTAGTAATGGGGATAGATCTCAGAACAGTAGAGGCCAATGGCAGCACTTAACCATTGGAAAAAGGGTGGACTTAATGTCAAAATGGTAGCCAGGAAGGCCTGGCCAGTCAGGATTTTGGAGATGGCTCACAGAACATGGTGTTCTTACGGGCAAGATAGATGGACTGTTCATTGTATGTAACTAAAAGATTTCAAGAATGGATGAACAGACAAAAGATAAATACTGTCTGATTCTACTTGTTTGAGCTATCTAAAGTGGTCAAATTCATGGAAACAGAAAGTAGAATGGTGGTTGCTAAGGGCTGCGGGGAGGGGAAAATGGGGAGTTGTTTAATGGGTATAGTTTCAGTTTTGTAAGATGAAAAAATGCCAGAGATCTATTGCACAAGAATATGAATATACTTAACACTATGAACTATACACTTAAAAATGGTTGAGATGGTAAATGTAACATGTTTTTTACCACAATTAAAAAATTTTTAGATTATTTAAAAAAAAAAAGAATGAGAAGGCTGATATCAGCTGTCCCACTGGAAAGTCACAAATATTTGCCAGTTTTCAGACCTAGAAGCCATCAACTAAAGGAGAAACCAGGCCCGCATGAGGAAGGACCCTGCTATATAACCCAAGAATATATAATAGTGATACCTCCAGTCCTTCCCCAAAGGGACAGGTCCCTACAGTCATTTATTCAGGTAACTCTACTCTAGAGTCAGAATAATATCCAGATCTTTCTAGGGTTGTTGGAAATAGGGTCCAAGTTAACACTGATACCTGGGGATCTAAACCATCAGCATAGTCCCCCTATTGGAATAAGAGTATATGTAGGTCAGGTAATAAATGGAGTCCTGGCCCAGGTCTGTCTCATAGTGGTTCCACCAGGTGCATGGACCTACCCAGTTTTTTCCCCTGTTCCTGAATGTATGATTGGAATGAGCATACATAGAAATTGTAGAACCCTCACCACAGACTGAGAGCTATTGTAGTAGTAAGAAAGGCCAAGTGGAAGCCCCTGAAACTGCTCCCTAACAATGGCCAAGATGGTAAATCAAAAACCTATCACATTCCAGTGGAATGACAGAGTTTAGTCCTCCCTCAAAACTTTAAAGAATGCAAGAATCATGATTCCTACGATATTCCCATTTAATTCAACAGTCTGGCCTCTGCAAAAACTGATGAATGCAGAAGATGACAAGTAGACTAATGCAAACTTAATCAAGTAGTGGCTCCAACTATACCTGCTATGCCAGATGTGATATCTTCCTAGAGGAGATTACACAGGCTTAGGTACATGATGTACAGCCATTGTACTCTTTTCCACACCTATCTGGAAGAAGAATCTCATAGGATAGGCAACAGTATACATTCATGGTCTTGCCCTTATGTTGTGTTCATTCAAATGCTCTCTGTCATAATATAGGCCAAAGGAACTTGAATTGTTTGGCCATTTTGCAGGACATCATCACTTCAGTCCACTGTATCAATGCCATCATGTTAATTAGACTTGATAAGCAGTAAGTGGCAAGTACTCTGGATGCTTTGGTAAGGCACATGCACTTCAGAGTGTGAGGGAGAAATTATACAAAAATTCAGAGGCCTGACAGATCAGTGAAGTTTTTAGGGGTTCAATGATCTGGAGCATTCCAGGACATTCACTGCAAAGTAAGGAACAAGCCATTGCACATTGCACCTATTACCACCAAGAAGGAAGCATATTTGGTAGGCTTCTTTGAGTTTTGGAGACCACAAATTCTGCAGTTGAAAATTGCACCTGATACAGAAGGTTAGTAGCTTTGATTGGGACCCAAAGCAAGAAAAAACTCTGAAAGATGAAGGCTGAGGTATGAGCAACATTGCTGTTTGGACTATATGACTCATCAGATTTTATGATACTTGAGGTATCTGGGATAGAGAATGACACCTTGTAAAACCTCTGGCCACCACTTGGCTCAAATATTTGGTCATTCACACATTTTCAAATTTAATGGATTCAACATTTACCTAATATGTACTTACAGTAGGCTAGGCCCTATGCTGGACACTGAAGACACAAAGATATAATCAAACCTATTCCCTGTTCCCAAGTAGCTCAAAATCTAATTTTACTCTTAACTATTTGCATGCTATTTAATTCATCCACTTTTTAATTTTTATTTTAAAAATTTTTTTATGCGTAAACTAAATCCTAGGACACAACCACTTTTTTCTTCTCCTAGCATTTGCTAGGATTCAGGTGATAACAAAAAGGAACCAAATGGGGAAAAATTTGAGAAAAATTTTATTAACTAAAAATATACTAAAAATTGGGCCAAGACCATTATGATTTGATGTGAACAGACTACATGAGTCATGCTTTATCAATAAAAATTCATTTACTGAGTGCCTTACTATGTGGTACGTATTTCACATACATTTATTTTCCCCAACAATTCTGCCAAGTTACTTACATTCCTCACTCTCCACATGAGAAAACTGAGGTTCAGGAAGTAAGCAGATCACCCAAGTCACATATGGAGTGGTATGGCTAAGATTTGAATATAGGGCACCCCAGATCCTCTGCTTTTTCCTTAACACCATACTTCTTTCATGCTACTTCCAACCAGTGATTCATAGTAGTTTGAAAATATCTGATCTATTTCAACTTCTTCATTTAACACTAATTTTCCACTTAAAGCCCTCCAGTGACAGTGAGCTCTTCAAAGCAGTCCTTGTAGAGGACATTCAAATGTCCTTGCTAAGATCATTTAGTTGCAAGGAACATCTCTTAAACTGGCTTAAACAGAGTGATAGTGACAGAGGAGAGACATTTTTAAGAACACAAAAATCTCAATGGCAAGTTAGCAACCCAGGAGCAGAAAAAGGACAGCTGGGCATCATGGAGACAGAAATTGTGAAATCATTTCCTAAGGCTGTTCTCTCTCCAGGGTTGTCTATCATTTCTACTTCATTTTTACCAGCTTCCATTGCTTGCATATGACCCAACATTAGTGCTCTAGCTCCATCCTAAATGACCATTCAGTTCAAGGATCCATTATCACCTGAATCAGTCTTTTTTAGTACAAAATCCTTAGAAATAAATGGATTGGCCCAGCTCTTAGTCTATGGATTGGATCCTGGGTCAGTGTTCTACCCTTGGTGTGATCGTCTACAACTGGGTGGAGTCACATCTTGCAAACACGGCTATCTAGGCTTCTTGAGAAGGATCTGTGGATGTAAAACAACTCAAGAGGTGGTATGAACTGGGCTAAATACACTATAATAGCAACCTTGTCTAGAAAACATAAAGATAGAATGAAGGTCCTTTTCTTCTGTGACATTTAAAAAGAGTCTGTAGCACTTACCTGGTTCTTGGTATGATCTTTTATTTTTTGAGTGTATGCTATTTTCTAACAACTGTAAAACGATAGAGTTAGGGATTTGTGTCTATCTCTGACTCCTCAGAGCACCTACTCAAGGGCTTTCAACACCGTGGCCTTGGGAATGACTTGTTGCTGAGGTAAACTGTATCCATAGTGTTTGTGATAGGGTATGCTTACCTATAGTTGGCTGATCTCTTCAACATGGGGTTCCCAGAGACATGCCAACAGGGTTTTTTCTTTTTATTGTAGTAAAATGTACATAAAATTTTATCATTTTAACTTTTTTTTTTTTTGAGACAGGGTCTTGCTCTGTCACCCAGGCTAGAGTGCAGTGGCGTGGTCATAGCTTATTATAACCTCAAACTCCTGGGTTCAAGTGATCCTCCTGGCTCAGCCTCCCAAGCAGCTGGGACTACAGGCATGCACCACCACACACAGCCCATTTTAACCATTTATGAGTATACAATTCACATTGTTGTGCAACCATCACCACTACCCATCTTCAGAACTTTTTCATCATCCCAAACTGGATGCTCTGTACTCATTAAACAATAATTCCCCATTTTCTCCCCTTCTGTTTCCTAGTAATTCTTTCCATTTCTATGAATTTATCATTCTAAGGAACCTCATATAAGTAGAACCATAACTTGTCCTTTTCTATCTTATTTCACTTAGCGTAACATCTTCAAGCTTCATCCATGTTGTAGTGTGTGTCAGAATTTCCTTCCATTTAAAGGCTGAATAATATCCTCGTACATGGACATACCACTCTTTGTTTACCCATCCATCTATCCATCAGATATTTAATCTTTTGAGGGACCTCCGTACTGTTTTCCACAGTGATTGCACCATTTTACATTCCCACCAGTAATGTACAAGGGTCCCAATTTCTCCACATCCTAACACTTAATTTTTTATAATAACCATCCTAATAGATGTGAACTGTTAGCTTATTATGGTTTTGATTTGCATTTCCCTAATGATTAGTGATATTGGGCATCTTTTCATGTGCCTGCTATTTGTGTATCTTTGGAAAAATATCAAGTCCTTTTCCCATTTTTAATTGGGTTCCTTTTTGTTGTTGAATTGTAGAAGTTGTTTATGTGTTCTGAATATTAATACTTTTTTGAATATTAGTCCTTTATCAGACATTTGATTTGCAAATATTTTCCCCCATACTGTGGGTTGCTTTTTCTCTTTGACTGTCCTTTGTGCAAGTTTTAAATTTTTATGTAGTCCAATTTATTTAGCCAAGCAATCACTGCCAAATTTATCATGAAGCTTTCCCTTGTTTTCTTCTAAGTTTTATAGTTTCATACCTTAAGTTTTGGTCTTTGATTCATTTTGAGTTAACTTTTGTACATGGCGTAAGGATCCAACTTCATTCTTTTGCATGCAGATACCCAGTTTCCCCAGTACCACTTGTTAAAAAGACTGTCTTTTCTCCATTGAATGGTCTTGGCATCCTTCTTGAAAATCATTTGGCCATATATGCAAGGGTTTATTCCTGGCCTCTATTCTATCCCATTGATCTATATGTCTTTATGCCAGTACCACACTGTTTTGATTGCTGTAGCTTTGCAGTAAGTAAATAAGCTTTCAAATCAGAAAGCATGAGTCCTCCAACTTTTTCAATTATTCTGGCTATTCTGGGTCTCTTGAGAGTCCATATGAATTCTTGGATAGGTATGTATGTATGTATGTATGTATTTGTAGAGACAGGGCCTTGCTATATTGCCTAGGCTGGTCTTGAACTCCTGGCCTCAAGTGATCCTCCTGCCCCAGCCACCCAAAGTGTTAGGATTTATAGGCATGAGCCACTGTGCCAGCCATCATTAGGATTTTGACAGGGACTGCATTCAATGTGTAGATCACCTTGGGTAGTATTGATATCTTAACATTGTATCTTCCAGTACATGAACAAAGGATGTCTTTCCATTTATTTATCTCTTGTTTAATTTCTTTCAGCAATGTTTTGTAGTTTTCAGTGTACATTTTTTGGGGCATCATTGATTGTTTACTTCTAAGTATTTTATTTGTTTTGATGCTATTGTAAATGGAACTGTGTCCTTAATTTCCTTTTTGTATTGTTCATTGTTAGTTACAGAAATGCAACTGGTTTTTGTGCTGATTTTGCACCCTGCAACTGGGCTGAATTTGTTTATTGGTTTTAACAGGTTTTTGTGTGTGGAATAGTTTGGTTATTAAACACAGAAAAAGTGTGGTTGGAGGATAAATTTACCACCTTATTCAAGTCTATAGAATATTTTCATATATAACCCAATAATTTCTGCCTAAATAATGCCACCAAAGATTCTGTCTGAGGTACGCAAAATATCCAGTTATTAGCTTTATAAAAGTCAACTCCTGAATATATACAAAAAGTGCAAACCCTACATTTCATTAAAAAAGAAAATCCTCAAACGTACATCCTGAACAATCCTTATGACAGGTTTGACTTTCAGGCTAATATTGAGTGATATTAATTTGAATTTGATGAGGATATCTGAGAGGCTATGTACACATAATTTTCATTTCAATAAATATTTGTTGAGTGGTATGGGATGATGTTTAGAGTTCAGATTCTGGAATTTGATAACTAGATTAGAATCCTGGTTCTCCCACCAATTAGTTGTTTGACTTTTGGCAACTTCCCCAAACCATTTTTTGTTCCTCTTTAAAACTGAGATCATAATATCTGCCCCACCAGATTGCTTGAGAATTAAATAACTCTGTATTCAACAGCAGCCAGTAAGAGTTATTATGATCTTGAGCACACTACATGTTGGGCATTATGCTAGATGTTGGGGATAAAGATGTATGATATGACATCTGCCATCAGGGTGCTCATGATCTAGATGGGAAAGTATAAAGAAAATCAAATAATCTTTTTTTTTTTGAGATGTGGTCTGGCTCTGTTGCCCAGGCTGGAGTGCAGTGGCACAATCATAGCTCACTGTAGCCTTGAACTCCTGGGCTCAAGTGATCCTCCTGTGTGGCTGGGATTACAGGTGTGAGTCGCTGTACCTAGCCAATTTGAATAATCTTTTTTACTGTACCATGGCAACAGAATGGCATGTTGGAAATAAATGTAAGGCTATGATATGCTCAGATATGAAACTTAGGGAGTTTGACTCCTGTGTAGAGGGTTGGAGAGAGTGAATCATAAACAAGACTAACAAGGAGGCTACAATAATCCAGGCAAACTCTGTGGCATAGCAATACAGGTTGAAAGTCAGTGTATAATGGAGCCCTTCTGTGCCTAGAACCATGAGCTCCAGAAAGTGACTTTCTGCCATGGCTTGGGAGATAACACACTTTAATCATCTCTCATCTTCATCTTAATCATTTAGAAGAGTCTAAGGAATCATTTGACTCTTAGTCACCATTTTGCAGAGGAAGCTGAGGCTCAGACAGCAAGGCCATTGTTACACTATTAACAGGGGCACTCTTCACATTATAGTCTACAAAAATGGCCTCTTCTGGAACACAAATATGAATGGCTCCTGGAGTTGTACACTGCAGCAGCCCTGTTGGAGAGGTTACAGTATAACGGTAGGTAGTGGAACTGATCTCTATCTAAAAATCTGTGCTCTTCCCACTACACCATACTGTCTCTTATTATGTCTTATTTATGGGTACTTACGGTTAAACACTGAATTAAAACAAACAAATCAAACACATCCCAGATATGGGTTTTTCACAAGAACATGATAAGCTTATTAAAATGAATTTAATGGAATCCTATAAGTACTAGTTACTTAACAACAACAAATTAAGGTGCTTGATGTATTCTTAAAACATTACTTAATAGGAAAAATAAGGGTAAAACAGGGCCTAATCATTTACTTTGGGCTTGCCCAAAACAAATAAATGAGGAGTTTTACAAAAGCCTAAAAGGACTAACCACAAAAATTAAGACCACGAATCAATTTTCTGCAGACATTTCTTGAATTATCCTAAAATTTTAAGGCCAATTTCCCCAGAAAGTGATTTATAATTGTAATCTTGGCAAAAAATACCGAATCTTAGTAAAAAGCACATATCTAGCAATTAGTTCTTTATATATAAAAAACTATTTAATTCATATTTATGTCAAGAACACTATAACTTACAAAATTTTCATCCATACTCTTACCCTATGCCTACCCCTGCTAAAGGCAGGAATATTTCTTTGTGCTGAGGATTTCTTTGAGGCTCTCGAAGACAGGCCCGCCATTAAGAATTGTTGTCAATGAGATAAAAGGGAACACTGACCAGAGATCCTCTGGATGAGTAGCTAAACTGTGAGCAAAAGGGGAAAAGCAGCATATACACAAAGTTTTATGGTTATCAATAAAAATAAAGCCATTTCTGAACAGATGATAAAATCCCCTCCTTGAAAATTTTCAGAAATGAGGTTCACAGAACTGCAGAAGAAACTTTAGATTTAGAAACATATTATTTGACTGATGATGAATTTTACAGTAGTTAGGTGACTTGCCCACGATCACATAATTAATGCCAGAGTCTGGACTAGAACACAAGTCCCGTGACTTCTAGACGTGTGCTTTTTTTTTTTCATTAACCATACTGCCTATCTTTCTTTGTTTCTAGCCACTTGAAGTGGTCCTCCTAACTCTTTCTGCTCCAGAATCTGCCCCTTCAGGACAATCAGAGGAACAGAATTCTGGACTATGTAGACTATGTAGAGCTATTGACCTAACAATGAATGAGACATTATTTCAAATAATGACTGTACTAAAATTCATTTGGGATGGGGAATAGAAGAGTAATACAAAAGAAGGAAATTCTGTAGACAAGAATAAGAGAAGCACAAGAGGAAATATTCTACTCTTTTGTACTATTATTTTATTACTGTTACTTTATTTTGTTAAGTCCATATATTATATAAAACATAACAGGAAAAATGAACAAATTTATAAAATAAATTGAGGTGTTTGGGTGAAAAAAATACAAGAGCTTTGCCTTCATGTCTATAGATCTCTCAATAGTTTGTTAGTCTTGCACCTTAGATATCAAATAAAGATACTTGCTTGATACAAAAGTCAGTATGCTGCAAGGTTAAGCAGTAGTTAGTTTGATGATGGGCCAGGAAATGATAGATTTTCTAAATCTTATCCTTAAACATTGGCTATAACAAATGCTGATATAGCAAAATGCAAGCTTTTATCAGACAGCAAGAGGGAAACTTGAGTGAACGAATGCAACTTACCTCCAAGTCCTCTGAAAGGAGGTGAAAAAATAAATACTGTGTTTTACCAGTGCTCCCCCCAAAACATTACTTTAAGCATGCAGGAGGGTGTTGTGAGCAGCTACAACAGTAAGATCCAACCCAGAGGTAGGTTCATGGCCAAGAGTAGGAGTGGTTGAGGAAATCCTCCTAGGGCCAGTACCATTTCACAGAATGCCCATTTGTGCTGGGGGATGAGTCGATGGCCTATTTTCTTCTGATTCAAAAGGACATTCCCAATTTCAACCTTGCTGAAAAAGAGGCATTTTTGCACCTGCTATTAAGAACAGCTAGGATACAGGATATGGCTGGCATAAAATTATTTAGCAAGCACATGCTAGCTATTCCAGTTTGAAATCTACCACAATGTAAAATCAACAGGGAATGCTAAAGATGAAGCTGTTGTTCCTCAAGATAAGAGAACAAAATCTTACAAAAAGAGAGATTAGGCACTCACTTAACTCTGTATGGAGAACATCCTTCTCAAGCTAGATGGAAGATGAGAAAGAACATTACCAAAGGCTGACCAGGCCATTTGGAGACCAAAAGGAGAGGAAAACAGGCATTTAGGAAGAAAGCTAGTAAAAGAAATTCTTATGGGCCTGACTAGGTAAGTGACTCTAAGGCAACCACACCAAAGATACGCTACCCATTACTCCAGCATGAAGCTGGTGGCAAAATATCTCAAGACTTTTAAACCCAGAGAAATGTATGAAAAATACGACAGCTGACCAAGCAAATTAAAACCAAACCTCCAATGGTAAAATCTCTTCAGATCTGAAATCCAAGATACTCACTTTTCATTAATTCTGTGCATTATTGGGGTGGGGGGAGGAAGTAACAAATGTAAAGATTTGCTTTTATTTCCACTGGGGGAAGGAGGATGATAAATAGAACTGTTTTCCAATTTGCTCCCCACTGTATACATACATACCACACGCATACATACACATACATACACCAAAAATACCCCAACAAAAGACAAAACAAAAAACCCAAGAATCAAAAACCAAAACACCCTCAAACTGCACCAATACTTCATATTTTGACCAAAAGAATAGATCCTGGGAGGAAGTGCAAAATGCAAAATCAAATGACCGAAAAATGCTGAACAAACAGCATTATTAATATACAAAATATTTATATTACTGAACTAGTAACAGGTGGTGTTCTCCATGTCTGTAAAACTTTGGAACCACATAGCTGATTTGTTAAATCTAGTCCATGCCAGCTTCCAAAAACCAGAAAAAATTTTAGTTAGCTTCATTCTTTGATGCTTCATCAAAGTTTTCTACAAGATCTGGGGAAAAAAAAAAAGTAAATGAATCAAAGAATACAAAAAGGAAAAAAGAGGTACATGAAACTCTTAACTTCTTACCCAAATAAAAAACAAAATTATTGCAACTAGAATTAGCCTGAAAACATACAGGACAACAGGCAGAAATAAACTGGTGGGATCTCATTAATAATGATTTAATTATCTATTTATAACACTAATCCTAAGGAAATGTTCATCTTTTTGTCTATGCAAACCATTAAGGTGAACAGCATTTTCATATGTCAATTATAATTCACACAGAAATGTTATAACAATAACTATGTAAATTTACAATCACAGTGATTTCAATTTAATAAATGCAGGCAGCTGAGCTTTGTATGACAATCTCTAAGCTCTTTTTCTTTTTTTTTTGAGACAGAGGCTTGTTCTGTCGCCCTGGGTAGAATGCAGTGGCGTCATCATAGCTCACTGCAACCTCAAACTCTGGGCTCCAGTGATCCTCCTGCCTCAGCCTCCCAAGTAGCTGGGACTACACACGCATGCCACGATGCCCAGCTAATTTTTCTATTTTTAGTTGAGAGCAGGTCTCGCTCTTGCTCAGGCTGGTCTCGAATTCCTAAGCGTAAGTGATCCTCCCGCCTCAGCCTCCCAGAGTACTAGGATAACAGGTGTGAGCCACCGCACCCGGCCGACAATTTCTAAGTTCTAAATGGGGGGCGGTAGTTATTCTTTTTCATTAGATCTATCCACACATCACTGTGAATTAATTTAAATTCATGAGCTCCTAATCAACAAAAACCTGAAAGTCACCCATGCAATGAGTGAAATGAGATGCTAAAAACCTTAAGACTAAAGAAATGTCATTTACCTGGAACGTCATCATCCTCCTCATCAATGTCTTCTGGTTTTGGTGCTTTGCTATCCAAGACTACAAAAAGTTTATTTTAATATTAGTCACTGACAACAAAGACCTTTAACAGAACACTTAAAATGTTTATCCTTTTTTCCTGTCTAAATCTCATACATTTGCTAAGCTATATATTGTCAATCTAAAATGCCATTCATATTTTTTTGCTTAAGTAACATTAAAATCAATAAAACTTTAACTTAGATACACACCAATACAGCTGGCAATTTCAACGTGCAGCAAAGGTAAAATTTATATGCAAAATGGAATAATTCAGATGAGTTTGAGTAAAAAGACATTACAGTAAATTTATGGTGGCCACATTCTCCAAATAAAAAATTAATATTCAAGTTTTTTCCCATTTCTTTTGGTGTAAGAAAGTGTCTAGCTATATAATATAGGTACTGAAATACTAGTCTTTTTGATTTTTAGGGGCAATAATACACATTTAAAATCAGGACTACCTTGGAAATTCACAACTTATGGTTGTTACATCTACAATATTTGCAATCAACAATATTTGACAAAAATATAGTTCTCTGATAACAGTATTTTCTGGTTATCATTTATTAGTAATGAATATCAAATTAACTGTTTAAATTGTGGCCTGCAGATCCTGGCACTTTCTTTTTAGGCAATTACCTCTCAACTTACTACATTACTACCAAAATGTTTCTGAATATTCTATATGCTATATTACATAATTACTAAAGAAACAAAATTTTATGAAACATACGACTGACTTTATGGAAAGTAAAATAATTACATACAGGCAAATTCAATTTAAGAAGGGACAGTCTTTCAGTGACAGGGTCTCACTCTGTTGCCCAGGCTGAAGTGCAGTGGTGTGATCACAGCTCACTGCAACCTCGAATTCCTGGACTCAAGCGATCCTCCTGCCTCAACCTCCTGAGTAGCTAGACCTACAGGTGCATGGCACCATGCCTAACTAATTAAAAAAAAAATTTTTTTTAGAGATGGAGACTCACTATGTTGCCCAGGCTGGTCTCACACTCCTGGCTTCAAGAGATCCTCCTGCCTTGGCCTCCCAGAGTGTTGAGATTACAGGCGTGAGCCACTGTGCCCAGCCCACTTTTTAAATTAGGTTCTTTAACTAAGGTGGGGAGAGAAAGAGGTACGAAATTAAAATACCTACCTTGCCGTGGGAACTGTTCAGCTAACTTCCTAAGGCTTGTTAAGCTGTCAGCACCAAGCTGACTTAATATTCCAGGAAGCATTTCTGTGATTGGTTTAGCTTCTGCATGACCGGTAATTGCAAAGGTGTTAGCAGAGAGGGAAGCCTGGACTTTGGGATTGTTGAAATGAATAACTGTCCCATCATCTTTAATCATGTTCACCTGTATGATCACAGAAGGAAAATATACTTTACATACTAGGTACAACTAAAACAGTATCTTTTTAAAAAGCAACTTAGGGCTGGTCCAATGGTAGTAGGTTATCAGAACTTATTAACATTAGTGCCACTAAAGTTGGTATACAACTCCCCACTGCTAAATTTGACTGGTTTAAAATAAACAAATAAAAAAATAAAAAGCAACTTAGCCAATTATGGTTTTTTGCTTGGTAGTTATGCAATGCCAAGGTAGTAATTAGCTAAGCAATGGAAATGGGTGGAAAAAGACCCCTGTAATAAAGTACAATGGTGTAGATAACACAAATTACTAGGATTGGCAAGAAATAGCCATTTTGTCATAGAATCTAGATTTTAAATTCAAAGACTCCTAAGAGAAGGAAGTTCATGCCCACATTTAAAAAAAATGGAACTATCAGCCAAGAACTGGCTTCTTAATGAAATTATCCATTATCTTACTCAATTTATACTATTAAAATCAATGTAATTACTATTTGGTGGGGTAGTATTTTACTTAGGGGACTGGCTGTAAAGGGGAAATAGTATATGGCAAAAATAACCACTGAAAATCCATAAAGAACACTCAGAAATTTAATCAACCAGGTGTTTCACTCCTTCAAACACTTAATAAATTTATAAATATTTCAACTTGTTCTCATCATGTCATTCTTTGTAGGGGATTTTGTGAGTTCCTATAATTCTTAAGGGTAGCTTCTTCATAACCTTCAATAACCCCTGTAAAGGTCAAAGAAGCTCTCCCACCCAATTCCCTGGCTACCTGAACATGCTTTATCTATTACTAGGAAACCTTTAAAATCACCCTCGCATTCTTTCTATAACTTTCACTAATATGAACTGACTGTTTCAGATTTGATTTCATCAATTGCCTGGGACTTACTGAAATGGAAGGTTGAACACGTGCTATTTAAATTATTTTTCTCTTTCACTCATGTACTTTCTCTTTTTTTTGGTTGAGTTGAATCTGCGTAAGTTAAATGTGTAAATAATGTAATTCCACTGTGTAGTTGATTCCACTGGATAAGTTACCTTGGTGGTAACATGTTTATTAACATAAAAAGGTTAGGAGAGTTAACTCTTGGCTACTTTAGAAGCATTTCATGTTCCATCCAAAAACTGCCCTTGTCACAATCAAGCAGAGATGCTGAGTGTTCTCCATGGTCAGTGGGAAGTGGGCTTTTCTTCCTCAGAGGTGATCACCACTATTGACAGCACCAGAAAGGAAGGGGAAGAAAGGGGCTTCTAAATTTCAGGCAAGACCTGGAACACAGAGAAAATAAAGGCTAATCTCTGGAAAATTATAACTAAACCCCATAAATAAGTTCCCAAATTTTTTCTGATAAAAATCACTATTTCAATTCTATATCTTTCCCTCTCTCAGTATTATACTTAAGGTTCTATTAAGTATATCACACACAATAAGCATTTAATCCAGCTGTTATAAACAAATGGCCTTGTGAGTTACTTTATATTAACTTTAGAAGAGATAAATTATATACCTCTGAAGATAATTATAGTTTTGGTAGAAAAGTTCAATGTTAAAGTGGCTGAAATCTGGGAGAGGAAGGGCTTGAGAAGGATGACAGTGGATATGAAATGGGATGCTGCTCTGCATCTAGCCTAGAATTTTAGTATGGGAAAAGAATAAATAAAGATATGATAGGACTATATTTTCCAAATCAAGATCAAATCACATGGTTTAATAAAGGTTTTCTATAATACTTCCAGTTACAAGGAGTCTCAAATATTGGAATTTGAGACATTTTTGATTTATAGACATTAAAATCACAAGAAATTTGAAATCAGTATTGTTTTAAAAAATTCAGGCTACATACTTGTTGAACTTAAAGGTCTTCCAGTTCAAATCCTTTATGTTAAAGAAATAAATACTGAAGACAAGAGTTCTTGGCTAAGAAACATACTCAAGGCCAAATAGCTGGTTAAGTGCAAACCAAGAACTTTAACCTGGGTTTCCCAACTTACTCTTTAGTTTCCTTCCTACTCTCATTTGCATGGTTAGAACACTTATTTGCCTATAAAAATTCAATTCCACAGTCCCATGAGAGCTTGACAGAATTATTTATCTCAGAATATAGGTCAAATGAAGAATACAAAAGAAAAGCAGCACAGGTATATGGTTAATATATATCTTATTGGCTACAAAATAAGTAAGAGGCAAACATGGAGCCAAAAACAATAAATAAACTCATGAATTTTCCTTTTGCTCAAGCTTCTCTTCCAATTTTTTTTTAACCAATTTTTTTCATGTTCCTGGAATCAAGCTTCTCTTCCAAAGACTGTTAAGTTATATTACAAATCTTGATATGGGTTTTTCTAGTTTGAAATATGCTGTTTGAGTTTAGTGTGAAAAGCAAGATGAACTTCATCTCAGATGTGAAACAGAAATAAATTTATTCATGGTTGTTTTAAATGGAGTGGTATAAAAGATGTAGCTTCATGAATAGAAAGGTCCAGAAAGGAATAAAGAGTTTAGTTAACTTTAGCATATAGAGAATGAACTACTAGAAGTTAAAAAGTCCAGAATATTTTATTTCTATCTAACATTCCTTTCTTCCTACTGAGCAAATGACATGGTTATATAAAGTGCCTGGGCACAAGCTATTAGAAACTATCAAACGATCAATTGTTTGGCTGAGCAAGATCAGTTAGACACCTCTACTGCCCTTTTAGGCAGAAGAAAGGATAAGGAACTTGTTAAATTCACAAAGCAAAAAAAAAAATTTTTAAGACTAGTCAAATGCATCAGTGAGAAGGGGGAAAGAGCAGAACAAAGAGTTCAATCTGTAACTGACTGTGAACAATCAAGTGAGATAACTCACTACCTTTGGACCAGCCTCACAAAGCAAACTGTATACATTTCAAACGCAGACTTCACTTCTTCCAGTGATTTTTATGCTGTTTGGTTTAAGTGAGTCATATAATCTATATACAGGATTAGAACAAGGAGCAGCCAAGCAAAAAAAGACTCTTAAACTAGCTATTATATCGGTACTTAGGTCCCCCTTTCAACCAAACATCCCTTTATATCAAATCGGGGTTTTTTTTTCCCATTTAAAGGTAGCTGAAGGTAAAGGATTCTACTTGAGCTATGGAGAAGGAGGCATTTTGAGACCCTAGTCCAAAACACCAGATGCCCTTGCTCTCATTTTTTGCTAACAATATTGACATGTCTTGTAGTTAGCAGAAAACATTTTGTCATCTCATGTCTAGTGCATTTACATGAGCTGTTTTCGCTGTTTAGAAAGAACAATTTTCTATTTCTCCACCTTGCAAATTCCCATTTATCCAAGACTCAGGTAAGATGCTTCTTTCTCTGTGAAAACTTAATAAGGTGGTATATGCACCTATTGTACTTCATGGGTACTGCTATTATATAGAACTGCCTTGTAGTATAATTGTTTTTGCAAATCTCTGACCCCACTAGAAGGTGAATTGATTGAGATCAGACACCACATCTTATTAGACCCAGTACTCTCCCAAGTATCTAGCGCATAGTAATCACTCACATTTGCTGAACGAATGGATACCTCCTATGCAACTTATTCTAAAATCATGGATGCTGTAAGACCTCAACTCCCCAAATACCAGATGATGGGTCATATCAAGGTTTAGAAATAGCACTAATAGTGCCCCAGTGAAGATGCCCAGAACCTCTTGGGCTGTATCTTTGGCTTGACTTTTCCTATAGTTTTGACCTTTCAGAATCAGCCCAACCTGCCCTGTAGAAGTCAGGGCCACTTTAAGTCATTCTTGGCAACTGCTGGTTGGCCCCTCTGTGCTGCTGTCAAATACCTTAACAATCCCTGTCTTTGCTGGCCTCTGAGTAGGGTACATATATTAGTCATAGCAGCCTTCTATCTGGTGAATCTGATGCTCACTTTATTCCTACATAGCAGTAAATTTTTATGGCTAGAAGAGGGTCACAAAGTTATACTTGAGTCCATAGCTCTTGCTAATAACTGCCCTCTCAGTTCAGAGAGGAGGTTTGAATTCTTCTATGTATTTTTGTATCCATGTCCCCACTAGGCCAGCTAGCTGCAGTTCTAAGAACTAACAGTTGTCTTAAAATCAGGTTTTACTGCCACTCCTTCTGGTATGTAATGGCACTTAAATGTTTATCTGGAAATTCATCTTTTATTGATTTCTTCCAATATCTTAATGGGGTGAAATAACAGACTTCTTAAGAATAAGGCATGTAAGTGTCTGGGGTATTATGAGGCTGGGGAATGTTAGATTTGAGGATTATGGGCTTTGCACACTCTCGTAAGTCGATGTCCTTCACGTTCAATTCTTCTCACTCAGCACCTCCTTATTTCTAAAGGCTAGTTTGAAGCATAACCTATTATTAAGCTAAAGCTTACAGCTGTTATTAGACTATCACTATACCATATGCTGGGATCACTTTCTCTTACTCTCTGGTGGCAAGAGTCTGATGAGACAGGGATTTTCTATGGCTATGCTGTAGGTAGTATGAAGTGGCATACTCTCTATGAAAAGCAATTTGGCAATATGGATGAAGAGTTCTAAAAATGTTCACTGCCCTTTCAGCCAGTAATTGTACTTTCAAAAATCTGAATGAAATCAGAGATGAAGATAAATATCTATGTGTAGAAAAGTTAAACACATGATTCTTTTATTATCAAAACATTACAATTTATAATAATAAAGAAATATTAAATTATGGTACAGTATATCCACATATTAGAATGTATGTAGACACCTAGACAGATGATTAAGAGTTTTTGAATGAAGCAATGTTTATAATATAATGCTATTTTTTAAAAAAAGGATTCTAAATTGTACATCTAGACATGTAAAAAATATATGCATATAAAGATGGGAAAGATTAAATATAAGACTAATAGTAGTCATCTCTGGGTGGTGGAATTATAGTTGAATGTTACTGCCTTCTTTATATTTTCTCTATACCCCTAATTTTCTACAATGGCAATATATTTTTATATCGAGGGGAAGAAAGCTATTTTAAAAGCAAAAGATGCTGTGCTTGCTTCGGCAGCACATATACTAAAATTGGAACGATACAGAGAAAATTAGCATGGCCCCTGTGTAAGGATGACACAAAAAAAAAATGGAAAAAAAAAAAGATGCTCATAAACAAATGAATAGATAAAATGTGGTATACCCATACAATGGAGTATCATTCAGCTATGAAGGGAGTAAAGTTCTAATATATGTTACAACATAGATGAACCTTGAGAACACTATGCTAAGTGAAGTAAGCCAGGCACAAAAGGACAAATACTGCATGATTCTACTTATATGAAATATCTAGAATAGGTAAATCCATAGAATAGAAAGTAGATTGGAGGTTACTGGGGGTGGTGGAGAGGAGAACAAGGAGCTATTGTTTAATGGGTAGAGTATCAGTTAGGGAAGATGAAAAAGTTCTGGAAATGGATGGTGGTGATAGTTGCACAACACTGTGAACATAATTAATGCCACTGACCTGTACGCTTAAAAATGGTTAAAATGGCAGATTTTGTGTAATATATATTTTACCACAATAAAAAAAAATAGTAAAAAACAAAACAAAAAGCCAAAAGAACAGGACCCTAACAGAGGAATAAAGGATACTGTGGAACGATAAGGTGAATGGGACATAGTGCTTCCCTTTTACTTTCCTGTACTTAGAGCTGTCCACCTATGGGCACCTGAGGCTCTAGTTGGATGAAGAAGGAACTGTGGGAAGAGTCAACCAATAACTTTAGGTCCTCCTTCTGCACAACTGGTTTAGGAAATATAATAACCAGGAAGAATATAAACAGTAAAACTTAGATGTACAATTATAAAATTTATATTCCTGGCCCCAAGCTTTCTCCTGAACTCCAGTTCCCTATGGCTAACTTATTGCAGAACAATTCCACCTAGAATAATCAGTATCTCTAAAATTTAATAGGCCCAAACAAATTCGTCATGGGGAATAAGACTATAAACAATGAATGAACGTGGTCCCTGTTGTCAAGACTCTCACAATCTACTGAAGACAGACACTGGGTTAAAAAGTAACCATTGTACACCAATATGAGATGGTAATAAATGTATTATAGCAAAGCAAAATTAAGCTAAAGGCAGTGAAAGTATAGAGAAAGGGTTGATTATGCCTAGAACAATCAGGAAGGTTTCAAAGAGGCAGAATTATACCCCAAATAACACAGAAACTATCCTCTGAATATAATAATAAAACTCTATGAAGCAACTTGAATAATTAGGGCATCTGAATCAGAGCATTTTTTTGGCACTTCTTACCAAATTGGATAAAATCAATTGTTTCTGAGAAATGGAATAGATCCAATTGTCAATAGATACATGTTATCAGGGGAAGAAAGGTTATAGCACAGTCACTATATTCAACTAGATTATACCAAATAATAAGCACATTCAAATATCTTCAAATGTCATAAAACATTTTCAGAAATTTGGTTCTGGATTATAATCTGAGAGTTTGCCTAAGAATTCCTTCCAAAAACCTGGTTATTTACTTGACCTTTGCATGAAATAGTCTGACATCCCCCTATCCCTTACTTTTTGACAGTTTTGGATTTCTCTGTCTTTGGTAACATGTTAAAAAAAAAATCCACATATAACTTATTACACCAAATCAATAACCTGATGAATACATAAAAGACCAGAAGCTTGTCTTAATCCAAACAGTCTTTCAGATTTTAGAGTTTCTGAAAAGGACATAAATTAAGCTTTGGAAGTGAAAAAATAAAGTGTCACTAAAACTGACAGCCTATAATGTAAGATTAGAACTTTACTTCGCAAAAGTGCATTCAATGAGCTTTTGAAACCCACCACTGATTTCCATGCTCCTCACCCCCCAAACTGATTACTTTCTACTTGTTTCATGCTTTGAAGGTCTAAGCACAGAAAGCACTGTAATATTATTTTTGTTTTACAGCAACAATGGTGTCTTCTCTTTTCAAAAGTTTTTGTCTTAAACTGCCAAAAAACAGATAGTATATTCCTGAGTTTAGCACTTTGTAACAAGTTTAAAACATCCAAAAGATTAACAAAATTGTAATTAATGTTTCTTCTATTCTAAGACACACATATATATATTTTCAAATCTGTTTCTGAAAGCCATATACATGTTTCATACAGTAGTTTCTTTTTTCCCTCTCAAGAAGCTTGTTTTTAATCCAAAACTGTAAAAAAAAAGAAGTGAGAAAGCCAGGTTATATGTATTAATAGTATACTAAATGTTCCTAAACAGAAACATTTTAGATCTGCAAAGAGTAAAGTACAAATGTCTTGGTTCTCAAAAAATCAATTTTAGAAAGAAGGAAAGAAGAAAAAAAGTAAAATTCCTCTCAATCTTAGGTATAAATATTCAGAAATTTTATAGCTGCTATCTTGTATTGTTAATTACTTTATGTATATTTTCCCTGCACAACTAGTCTGTGAGGGTTGGAAGACAACAAATGCAGGGGTAGGGGGAGGGCAGGCAAGCAGCTACAGTGTACACATGCCTATTATGTAGCATGAATTCTCTGTGTGATGTTTTGGGGGCTGTGACTCCTCAAAAAGTTAGGATTGCAGTGGCAATGTCAAAAAAGAACTCACCATACAGTTTAATAAGTGATATAGTACAAGTAAATACAGGGCATTGTGGAGGCACATAGGAAAGGCACCTAACCCTTCTCTGCATAAATGTTGTGGAAGGGTGCTACCAGGCAGGCTTCTAGAAGGAAATAACACCTACATTACATTACATATCTGTAATCCCAGCACTTTGGGAGGCTGAGGCGGGAGGGTCGCTTGAGGCCAGGAGTTCGAGACCAGCCTAGGCAACATAGTGAAACCCCATCTCTACAAAGATTAAGAAAAAAAAAATTAGCCGGGCGTGGTGGCGCATGCCTGTAGTCCTAGCTACTCAGGAGTTTGAAGTGGGAGGATCACTTGAACCCAGGAGTTTGAGGCTGCAGTGAGCTATGACTGGGCCACTGCACTCTAGCCTGAGCGACACAGTGAGACTCTGTCTCAAAGAAACAAAAACAAAAAAACCTGAAAAAAGAGAAACAGCAATGTCCTTCATACTGATGAGGATTTCTTTCAGGGGTGGGGAACCTCTGACCTTGGGGTTACAATGTGGCTTTTTGGATCCTTGAGTGCGGCCCTTTGACTGAATCCAAATTTTACAGAACAAATCCTTTTAATAGAGGAGATTTTTCCCCACCCCTGGATGAATTCTGTATGGGTAGGCACTCAATACAGGATATATGGCAGGTACACCTCTTACTTTCACTTTTTTTGGTGGGGGTTGATGTAGGGGAGAAGGGGCAAGATGAAACGAAAAGACCAATAGTGAGTGTAAGAAAGTATAAATGAAAAGACCAAAAGCAGGATGAATTAACGAATAGTATAAACTCTGGTGGGGTTTTTTTGTTTTGTTTTGTTTTGTTTTTATGAGACAGAGTCTTGCTCTATTGCCTGGGCTAGAGTGCAATGGCATGATCACTGCAACCTCAAACTCCTGGGCTCAAGTGATCCTCCTGCCTCAGCCTCCCCAGTAGCTGGGACTACAGGCATGCACCACCACGGCTGGCTAGTTTTTCTATTTTTAGTAGAGTCAGGGCCTCCATCTTGCTCAGGCTGGTTTCCAATTCCTGAACTCAAGCGATCCTCCTGCCTTGGCCTCCCAGAATGCTAGGATTACAGGCGTGAGCCACCGCACTAAGCCTAAACTCTGGTTTTGACACACCCAGGTTTAAGTCTAGCTATGTGATCTAGGGTAGGTACCTAACTCTTTAAGAGTCAGCTCTCTCATCTGTAACCAACAAGAACCAACTCAAAGGGATATTGTGAAGTTGAAATGGGATAATACATATTTATTCGCCTAGTTGTCTAATTAGTTTCCCCACTAGATTGTAAGGTACAAAGGACAGAGGCCATGAATAATATCTTATGTACCACTGTATAGTAAGTCCTTGGCAAAATGCTTGGCATACAGTAGATAGTCAATAAGTATTGACTATCATTAAGTACTTTATTATGACAACTTCAATTACAATACCATGACTGCAACACAGCAGTGTAAGTTTAATTGTATTCTGAAAAGATCAAAGATTACTGACTAACTGGTTCCTTATTTCATTGTAAAACATTTATAAAGTTAATGCTACCCTTCCACTAAAAGTTTTACTAATTATAAGAGCCATAAAGTCTTTCGAATCTGATTAAAAACATGCCCCTAGAGATATTACATAGTTAAATCTATCCTGCAAGGATGATATAAATATAATTGTTTTCCTCTCTAAAGCAGTGTTTCTCAACCAAGGGTGATTTTGTCTTCAACGGACATATGGCAATATCTAGAGACATATGTGATTATCACAAGTAGGGGGTTGGGATTGGTACTAGCATCTAGTGGTTAGAGGCCAGGGATGCTGCTAAACATCCTACAAGGCACAGGCCAGCTCCCACAACAAAGAATTATCTGGTTCAAAATGTCAATAGTACTGAGGTTGGGGGGTAGAGGATTTGAAGAGTAGAAAGGTAGACAAAGATATAAAATTGCATAAACATTTACAAGTAGGTTAAGTTTAACATTATCAGATTTCATGTCTATTATTGCAACTTACTCATTTTTCCAAGTTTTGGATTTTTAAAGAGAGGTTTGAAAGGACTTAAATTTATTCTAAAATATATCCAAGATTAAGAGAATGGTCTCTCTCAAAATTATTTTAGGTCAATGAAAATATATAAAAGCTTTCAACAGCTCAGAATAAAATGTGTATAAAGTAATTAATTTCAAGACTTGCAAATGGAATTCTAATCTTTTTTGGTTTTTTTTTTTTTAGAGACAGGGTCTTACTCTGTTGGCCCAGGTTGGAGTGCAGTGGTGCGATTGATCATAGCTCACTGTAACCTCAAACTCTTGGGCTCCAGCAATCCTCCCACCTTAACCTCCTGAGTAGCTGGGACTACGCCTGGGCTAATTTTTTCTATTTTTAGTAGAGATGGGGTCTTACTCTTGCTCAGGCTGGTCTCGAACTCCTGGCCTCAAGCTGTCCTTCTGCCTTGACCTCCCAAAGTGCTGGAATTATAGGCATAAACTACTGTGCCCAGCCAAAGTTCTAATCTTTATCAGAGTAAGAATGCACAGTCACATCAAGCTGAAAGGAAAAAAGATGCTTGCAGCGTACATTTTCTACTATTTTATCAGCACACTGATTTTGAAAGTACAAAGCAGATTTAAATGTGTTAATTTTATTCATTTATACATGGACAATGGAAGGAACATGAGGTACTTTGCCATTTCACTGCCTTTTCTTTGATACTCTGCTACTTCTTTAGTAATGATCACACCTCCATATTATTTCTGATTCATGTTTTATAGCACATACGCATTAATCATCTACTAAAAACCGTAAGGTGGTGCCACACATGGTAATGATATAATTAAATTTAACTTATGGTAACGAAAATGTAAACACTAGTTACTATCAGAAATGGAATCATCAGGCAGAGGTGGATCTAGATGGCAACATCACAAGTAGTTGATGTTATTTTAAATTTCCTTGAGTATCTTTTGGAGTAATATTAATATGCGGTCTCATATTTGAGAAAAACAGTATCATCAAAATGCAATAAACCAACTTAATTAAAAATGATAAAAATGATTTCCATATTTGGTGCTTTGGGGGTAAATATATTGAAATGACAACTAAAAAAAAACTGACTTAAAAATTTAAGCAATAATTTTTGAAAGAGTGCTAGTTAAGAAATCCAATTCATGTAAAGCTATTGCTAGAATCTTTTGGCTGAGGTAATAAAGAGGCTTTGTAGAAAGGTGCCCTTATGGTTAAAAAAAAAAAAAAGTCTACCTTATTTAGGCTGGGGGTGGTGGCTCATGCCTGCAATCCCAGCACTTTGGGAGGCTGAGGTGACAGGCTCACTTGAGCCCAGGAGTTCGAGACCAGCCTGGGCAACATCTCTTTTAAAAAAAAAAAAAAAATTAGCCAGGCATGGTGGCACACACCTGTAGTCCTAGCTACTTACGAGGCTAAGGATCCCTTGAGCCCAGGAATTCAAGGTTACAGGGAGCTCTGATCAGGCCACTGCACTCCAGCCTGGGCAGCACACAGAGTGAGACCCCATCTCTTTAAAAAAAAAAAAAAAAGTCTACCTTATTTGAAGAAATCTTGGGGCTTACTTCTATATTATTAGAAAACTACCTTATTTTACATTAAAATTCAAGAGCAGTTTACATAATTTTGTCATATATGCAAATATATGTCTGAAAAGTATAATGAAAATCCTTGACTGCTTACTGAAGTTTTTTTTTTGACCATCATTCAATTTCATACAAAAAGCAAATTCAACTGCTACAGTCCTTCAAAGACATCTGAATGACAATATCAAAGATTCTTCTAAGGTGATATTTTACATTTGAAAAGTCTAGACAACTATTTGTTCATGTGGTATTTGCCCATATAATTTAACAACTTACAAAGTGATCATACCTCTTCAATACCAGCTATATTATTCACAGCCAGTTTTTTTAGAGAACTCTGAAGCTTTTTGTCATCAGCTGTAGCTGTTCTATGTACCACCTTCTTCTTTCTGCGAGCTGTACCCTGAAAAATAACCAAACAGAAGTGTTAGCATGTCTAGCATCTGGCAATTGCAATCATGTCTTCCCATCCATCATAATAATCTAACTAAAAACCACATAAAAAATTGACTAAATAGTAATGATTAATAAGACTACTCAGAGGTTGTGACTGTCAGCCTAACCCAGATTTTTGAAGGTCAGTTCTAGTCAATTCTTATTCTTATCCATTATCCAGCCTTTATCACTTCAACACAAACTACTACTTGCTAATAAAATGTAATGTGTAACTTCAAGACAATTTAGTGTACTTTATAGCAGTTTTCAAACATTAGAAGGAATGTTTTCTTACAGGAGCTACCACCCCCTGGCAATGAAGTCTAAAGAGATATTCTGAGATTTTGGGAACTACGATATAATTGAGAAGTAAATGCCTACTATGTGAGTGTTCTAGAGTCCAAGAATCCAGGAAAGAAAAAGATCAAGTTCTTACTTCAAGGAGCATTACAGTTGGAGGAAACATTACAGTTGGAGGAAAAAGTCATTAAACATATAAACAAATTAAATAATTTCAAATGGGATAAGTACTGTTAAGAAAACAAAAACAGAACATAGTAAGCAACTGGTTAGGAGTAAAGCACTACTTTATTAGAATGTCCAGGGAAGGCCCCTCTGAAGTGGTGACATATTATGAGTTGAGACCCAAAACCAGGGGAAGAGTGATCCAAACAGAATAAAACAAAATTGAACTTGTCCTTTCTAGAGAGAGAAAGTGGGCCAGCATGGCTAGAGCAGAGTGAACAATGGGAAAGGAGGAAAATGAAATCAGAAAGTTAGGCAAGGGCCAGATCATGTAGACTAGAATGCCACGGACAGGAGTTGGATTTTATTCTAATTGCAATAAGAAGCAATTGAAAGGTTTTAAGCATGGGTGTGACTTGATCTGATTTATTTACAACTGAGACTGCTATGTGGAAAATGCACAGTCCTGTGAGAGATGAGGGTTATGGCAGTGGAGATGGCGAGGGGTCAGGTCAGATTCTTACAAGAGACAACATGACTTACTAACAAATTAAATGTGGGATATGAGGAAAAGAGGAATCTAAGATAATGCTTAGACTTTTGGCCGGAGCAAATAGGTTGAAAATTATACTATTTACTGAGATTGAAAAAGTTCATTTCTAAATTGATACTTTGAAACTCTAAATACATTTTTTTCTATTGAAAAACTATTTAAAATAATGGATTAAATTCCTGGACCAATTTATAAAAACATAACTTAAAGCAGAGCTGAAACACTACCAAAAACAGCCTAAGTCTTGAGGGTTAAATCTTTCTGAAACTGGTAGGAGCAAGGAGAAAGGAATGGTGGTTTCAATCTCCGGGTAGCTCATCAGTAGTACTCAGGGAATTAGCCTTACAGAGGGGAGGCGGGGCTTTAATCTCAGCAACTCTGGTGGGAGTGGAAGAGAGCTCCCGCAGCAGAGGCTGTGCTGTCGTCCAGTTGCTGAAGGATAACTATTTGCATAGATGGTCATTTATTTGTAAAGTATTCCTGACTCAGGGATAGCTCAATTGCTTGCTGGATACCTCAATGCAAATGATCCTCAAGCACCTCAAATTCAACATGTCTAAAAGCTTATCAGTCCACCAATCTATTCTTTCTATATTTCCTAAGTTTTGCAGCTGGTAGTACCAGAAATCTGGGGTCATCCCAGACTCTTCTCCATGCTCTTCACCCTCCATATCCCATCAGTCATTAAACCATGTCAATCCCAACCCCTAAATTTGTGTCCCACATATTAGAGCAATAGCCTCTCAGTTGTTCTCTACACAAACTTCTATTTCATTCCATTTTCCACAATGCCAGCAGTTACCTTTCTAAAATGGCTGTCATTTCCTTCTTAAAATCCTTCAATAGCTGCCCACTGCCTATGCCTACAGGATAAAATCCCAAGCTCCTTAGTATGGCATATAAAACTATGATGGAACCCCAAACTACCTGTTCACTTCATTTCCTGCCATTCTTTATCCATTATGTACTCTAAACTCTAGCTGGACCAAACTAAAACAAGCCATATCATTAAGTACCGTGTTATCTCAGCACCCTGTGTGTCTTTGCATGTGTGGGAATGATAATCCCCTTTTCACCCTACCTCCACGAACCCTCTAACCTGTCTGCCTAGTGATAAATTCTTGCTTATCCTTTAAATAAAAGCTCAATGATGACTTCCTTGTCTCCCCTAGGCAAGAACACCTCGTACTTCATTATAACACTCACTATTCTGCATTATAATTGTGAGTATGTCTCTCTTCCAAGTGGAGCTGTGTCAAGAGCAGGAGACCTTGACTTGTGCTCAATAAATAGCTAAATGAATGTACCAACCACTGGTTTAAAATATAGAATAGTGATGTGGTACATCAAGCTCTTCCAAGTATATTCTATGGTTCTTGAATATCCCTAGTTTTTGCATTGGTACATTCCATCACACTTGATGCTACAATGTGACTACTGTGGTTACATGAGTGGGTTAATATGACTCTAGAGTCATATAACTGTATCACTATGAAAGAATGAGAAAGTACTAGTCACTTCTTCCCTTCCTCCTCTCTTGTGCCCATCCCCTGGGGCTGTGGTTATCATCAATGTAAATGACACAGTGGGGTGTGCTATATAAAGTAGTGTCCTACCTACCCCTACTCCAAGTCTGAGGTAAGTACTGTTCTCTCTTTCCCTTTTGCAAAGATTGTACTGGGCAGGGATAAGGGTAGAATATTCTCCTTGAGCCTGGGGCCACAACTGACGGGAATCAAAGATTTTTGGTGTTCAGAACTAGCACTTTAAAGTACATGGAATAAGAAATCTCATGCGCATATTCACCAACATGGTAGGAATTTGGAAGGAAAACCTGGCAATGAACAAAACATACAAACAGCTTGAGCATCTCCAGTTAAACCTCTTATAAACCTGACTGCACAAGCAGGTACATCCAGTCAAGAATAGATAACCCTAACATTGGTATGCCCTGCAGGCGAGTCTAACAATAATAGTTATCATTTATTAAGAATCTACTTTGTGCCAGACACCATGTTAGGCGTTTTATAAACATTACCCTAATCTTCAGGAGCATCTTATGTAGGATTATTTCTCCTTTGCAGATGAGAAAATGGAAGCTTAACAAGGTTGGATAACTTGTTCATGTCACATAACTGGCAGATGTTAATTAAGAGTCAGGATTCAAACAAAGGTGACTATTTCCATTGCACCATCAGAGAGAAAAGTCTTCTAGTTACCTATTTTAGATCTAGACAAGTTATTTTCAAATTGGAATGTGGTTTGATTTTGATTATTGAAAAGATTTTAGGTTTTCAATGACCACAAATCCAAAATAATACTATCTGGTAATCATACATTCTCCTATCAATTTTTCTTATGCCACACTCACCTTGCCCCCTATCCGGACCTGAGCCTGAAGTTTGGCTAACTTTTCTTGATTCATGCTGTTGGTAAATCTAGGGGGGGAAAAATAGATTTGTTAAAGTCACTGTTTTACCAAAATTAAAAAACTGTTTATGCAAACAGTACCTTCTGGTACACTGAGCTTGCAGTATGCATCAACATCATGATCATATTACTACTGCCTATAGTCTTAATAAATATTAATAACTTGTTCTAGCTTCATAAACCAGATATTAAAAAAATCAAAATTAAATTACCATTAGGGAGTCAAATACACAAACAAAAAATAGAATGGGAATCAAAGTCACCTATTTGAAGATCCTTCCTTAAAAGATAATTCAGTCCTTTGGCATTCAGTTAAACCTAACTGATTATGAAATCTCTGTAGTCAAGCCAGTTTTTTCCTCCAAAGATTTTTGCAGCAGAGAGCTGTCACCAAATGTTATTAGCAAAATCTTTGAGTAGATTTTTTTCTCCCAAATCACATTCTGTATTTCTTATAAACCATAAAGGTAACAAAAAGAAAAAAAAAACTGAACAAAGAAGAAATTCAACAATAGGCTGTCTAGCTGTCAAGATATCAGGTAGTCACGTCCTCTATTCAAGGTCAGATGGTGTGTTAATAATGGGGAAAGAGAACCAGATTTCTAGACATTCAGCACTTCTGCAGTACTCTCCACAGTTCATATGATACCTTGCACTGATACAGTATGTCATACTTTCAAGATATTCTTGCACACAGGATAAAATGCTTCACTGCACAATTTAACAAAAACGTATCTCTGCTACATTAACACTATTTTTCGCGGGGGAAGGGGAGACTTAAAATAAGCTTTTTAAAGCTAATCTTGATTTTGAAGACTCTAACATTATAAAGTCATGAATCCTAGTCTGGTCAGTGATATTCCTAAGGAAAAAAATTTCTTAAGTTTAGAATGGGTCATAACATTCCACACTATATAAACAAATAAAAGCCAACTTAAAAGTCTTGTTTTACTTGTTCTGTGGATCAACAAATCATTACCGAGAAGTAAAGGAGGGTAAAAGCTACTAGGTTATTATCAAACCTTCTCTGGCCAATTCTCTAACCCATGTAAAATCATCGTTCAGATGAAAAATATTGTTTTCTTCTTTTGAGAAATGAAAAAAATAGAATCAAAGACTATATAATTATTAACCATTTTGTACTCTGACACTGTACTCAGGCACTAACCTGTATATATCTCTTCTTTAAGATAAATAAAGCCACTTCCCAAATAACATTTAGAATTTGTGATTCCTCACTTTGTTCAGCACTATTATCACAATGCTCAAGCAGCTAACAACACTCTTTTTTAGGAGGAAGTGTGTTTAGAGTCCAAAACGAGAAGTCTTTGGTGTGTGCCAATCTTAGCTCTGCCACAGACTTAAATTTGCTGATGTAAATCTCAATCTCTATACTCAAATATCCACAGAAAAGGATCAATATTCACTTTTCTCAAAGGAATGTGGCCATGAAGGTGTACTGAATTAACACAGAGCTTAAGGATCTCCTGCCACAGAGGTGTCACGGGGGAAAAAAAAGAGCTTAAGGAATTCCTTACAAAAAAGGGGCTAAGTGAAAATATTAGAACTAGACACAGGGAGCCCCTTTGGGACTCTTTCGCATTTTGAAGTAACAATCCCCAAGAGAAGAGATGGAGGTTGAGAAGTCAAAACAGAGTCCTGACTTGTTCGAACCAAAATCAAGAATAAAATTAACTCTTTAAATGAACGTGTAGATGAAAGAACAGATTTCATTCCAGGTGTTCAGGACAACAGAATTGAGAAATCTTGTTCCCAAGGAGTATCTCAGAGAAAAAGGATTTTGGGGAGGTTGGAAGCTCAAGGTGGTAGGGGAGGAAGAAGGGTGATCTTTTCTCTGTTATCAAGTTGGGGTGTGTGGAATTCAAGTAGGAAAGAGGATTGGACTCAGTCTA
Source organism: Daubentonia madagascariensis (assembly GCA_023783475.1). Classification (NCBI taxonomy): domain Eukaryota; kingdom Metazoa; phylum Chordata; class Mammalia; order Primates; family Daubentoniidae; genus Daubentonia; species Daubentonia madagascariensis. The sequence goes on from JAKFHU010001129.1 coordinate 6,831,297, forward strand.
TGAGAGAAGAAAGGTCAAGCTCAGAATCTGAAGTAGACCTCAAAGATCAACTGGTTTAATTCTCTATTCCTCAATCAACCTTTACTTTATTGTACCCATCATTCCTGTCTTATATGTGAGGCCATCTCAATACTTACTAGCAGCAGTAGGGTACAAATTATAAACAAAACAGTCATCTCTCTCCCAATTTAATAGATTAGGAAATGAGGGCCCAGAAGGGAGAAGTCCCTTTCTAGGCTCTAAAGGGAGAAATGACTTCCTAAAGCCACATTATGAACGAGTTCTTCATTGGGGAGCCAAGGATCTTTTAGCACTCTTCTCGAGGACTCAAGAAAGGGTGTAAACAATGAAGTTAATCTATATTTATTGAGTGCCTAAACTACAAACACTGTGGCGGGCACTTTTACATCTATTATGTTTACACAGAGCCAAAAGTAATTTCAACCTTTAGTTCCGACTTTGTATTTTATGCAGGGTTTCTCTAAGAGAAACACAGGCTTTGGAATCAGAAAGACCACTTAAAGCTTCAGAAAGATATTTTACTTCTCTGAACTTGTATCCTCCTGCATTAGGAAAGGTTTAACACCGCATACTTCACAGGGTTGTTCTGAGGGTTAAATTAGATTAGGGTATGGCTCACAGAAGATAATAATTGGTAACTATTGTTACCACTCCCGAGGGGACAGCTATGGTAAAGTGAAAGAACGTGGGAACGGAAGTTGAAACCGCCATTCACTAGCTGTGTAGCACTGTGCCTGTCGGTCAAACATCAGGCAGTGTGAGGGGGTTTGGAAAGCAATGTCTCAAAAGGGAGGCAAACTTGTAAACAAATACTGCCATTACGAGGTGAAGAGCGCTGCAACGGAGTTCGGTCCCCAAGGCTTAGGGTGCTAACCTCAGTTTCCCTATCTGTAGACCGGAGGATCAAATGAGATGACAACAGATATGCTGTATTAAAGCTCAAAGCTGACGACACTGCTGTGACTAATGGGACAGAGGAGGGGAGCCCACCGCCTCCAGGGACTGGATCCGGGCGGCAACAGCACGGACCCGCTCGCCCACACAGGGGGCGGTGGTGCGGGGGACGTTCCCTCAGGTGCCGACCCCCAGCTGCGCCGCCGGTAACCGACAGGCCAAGCCAGCCGCCTCCGCCCCCACTCGCCACGCCACGGCGGAAGTGGCAGCCCGAGCGGTTGGCAGGTGTTGGAAGAAGAGGGCGGGGGAAGACCGTGCGCAGCGGCCTATGGCCGTAGAGTAGCGGGACCGCCGGGGGTCTCACCTGAAGCAGGGAGGGTCCTCCAACACCAGCACGCGGCAAGAGCAAGATGGCTGCCTCAGACAAGACAGAGAAAGACGACGGCCGCGGCGGCGGCGGGAGCGGGGCCCACGTGACACAGCCGGCCCCGCCTCTCCCTCTCCAGAGTGGCCTATCCCGGGAGCGCATACTCGAACTACAAAGTCCAGCCTGCTCTGCGCGTCCCACTATTTCTATTGACGGCAGGTGCAGGTGGCCGCGCTGCATCCTGGAGCTTGCAGTCTCCCGAGCGTTCCATTGTGTCTGTGCCTGTAATTTGTAGGGAACGTAATAAAAGGGCAGTATGTTTTTGTTTGGGTATGCGCTTTTGTTCGGTTGCCTTTTCACTGTGCATTAAGTACGCACTATAGGACTGAACTAGTACCAGGAGGAAAGATGGGAAATTTTGGCCTGTTTGTTATGCAGCAAAGGGGAAAAAAATGGCAAGAACTACTTAATCCACAAGAAAAATAGATTTAACCAGAAAAAACTTTACACTTTAAATGCCTGCAGTAATTTATGTCCGGGTGTCCTAAATCCACCTAGGTCAGTTTTGCAGTAAGAGGCCTCAAGTTTGGTTTTCTCGGAGCTTGCATCAGTTGGTTGCATCATCCCTGAGTGGAAGTATTGCGGTTGCAAGGAAAAATAAAGTCCTGCACTTCTCCAGTGGGAAAGGGCATGCCCCCAAGGCACAAGACCGAGCACCGCAGAAGGTCTGCCAGGTCTTCTCGGAGAGCTGAACAGGAACCTAACAATTAAATCCAGTTGTCCAGTCTTTTTTAATTGTGTAGGGGTAACGGGAATCCGAGGCCAACGGGCAACCCGCCCTCTGTTGCGAGCGGCCGACCTCACCAATCAATAATTTGCATTTGAATATTAAGAGCAGCGGTTCTTGGGGGAGGGGCTAGACTGGGTGGCTGACTCCGCCAGCAACGGTTTTCTCGAACCTCTCCCCTGCCTCCACTCTCTTGGCCCACCTTTTCCTGCTTATTCCCGGGACCTGGACGTCCAGAATCGGGAAAAGCAACTCAACGCTCGAGAGCAACTCCCGTACCATTCTACGTGATCTGCACCTTTAAGCTCTCTCCATCCCACGCCGGCCCTCGGAGGCACCGCCCACATCCGTCTAACATCACTTCCTTCGGAGTTTGGGGGAAAAAAAAAATCTAGGAACGCGAGGGGTTGGGTTGAGCCGTGCTTGGGGAGCTGGCAGTACGGAATTTCTGCTAGGACTCCGGCCCTGAGTCCGCTCAGCCCACTTGGCCCCGCGCATCTACTACCATGGAGCTGCAGCCTCGTCTCGGGGCCACCTGTTTGCTGGGCTTCAGTTTCCTGCTCCTCGTCATCTCTTCTGATGGACATAGTGGGCTTGGAAAGGGTCAGACCGCGTTCTTATCTTAATCTTTACTCTTCCTGGGCCCCAGCCCAGTATAACCCTCTTCTTGCCCTAACACCGTTCCCTTCCCGTTCTGTCTCTTGGGCCACTCCAGATTTCTTTTTATCTTCCCCAATCGCTCCTGGATTTTGAAGATTTCTTGGAGTAGGGAGTACCCGGTCTGGGGAATGTTACAAGGGGGAAGTTGTACTTGAGGCTTCTTTAAATTCTCGGGTTGGGGGAAGGAATGGCCTGTAAATTAGGAAAAACATGTTCAAGAGCCCAGCATAGTGCCTAGCATGTGGTAGTAGGTCCTCAGGAACGGTCATCTTCCCTTCTGGGAGAAATAGAGCTGTTGGGGACCAGCATATGCAGAGACCCCTGCTCTGGGTCTGAAGTTTCCTCACCTCTTCCTTGAAGAGCTAGGTTACTGCCCCCTCCTTGCCCTTGGGAAACAGCACCTGCATCCCCTGGAGAAGTGTCTGGGGTATAGGAAATGTCCAGATGAAGGGGAGAAGGCCTGCTGTTAGAGGGTCTCCAACAATTGTCCTTGCTGTGGTTCAGCCAGTGTGTCTGAAGAAACTGAAGTTTTTTGAGGAGTGAGGGATCAGTGGTTATGAATGGAGGTTAGAATGTGTGACGCCTTACTCCATCCATTGCCTACATCTTCATTTTCAGCATTGACACCTTTCTCCTCATCAGCTCTTTCTTAGTTGAAAGTTGGATTGTCTGTGAACTCAGTTTATGCTTTTCTAAGTAGTTGTGTTGTATCATGGATCCCAACCTCCCTTTTTTTTTTTAACTGACCTTACTATATAGAATGATTCTGCTGCACTCTTGCTGTTTTTAGTTGTTTTCTCTTATTCTCCCTATTTACACTATGAGATTGGATGGACATTCATTGTGCTTGAATGCAATCACTCCTTCATTCAGTAAATAATTTTGATTACCTATCATATTTCAGGCATTGTCCTAGGCACTAGGGATATAGCTGTGAACAGGACAAAGTTCCTGCTCTCATGGAGTTTATATTCAAGTCAGAGAGACAGAGTAAATTCATGAACAAATTAATAAATATGACAGTTTCAGTGAGGGATAAGTGCTGGGAAGAAAACAAGACTGTGATGGAATAGGAAATAGAAAGGCTGGGGAGGATGAGGGAGCTGGCATCACTTGGGTTAGGAAGGTCAGGGAAAGCTTTTCTCAGAAGGTGAAAAATGGGTTTCCATCTCAGTGATGAAACTGCATGATGAATCTTATTGGGCTGTTTTTATTATTATTTATTTTAATTTAATTTTTTTTTTTTTTTTTTTTTTTTGGTAGAGACAGGGTCCCAGTATGTTACCCAGGCTGGTCTTGAACTGCTGGCCACAGGTGATCCTCCCGCCTCGGCCTCCCAAAGTGATAGGATTACAGGTGTGAGCCACCACACCCAACATAGAATGTTTTAAATACTGACAATCCCATTTTAAAACAGACTACTGTGTACTTAGAGTAAAATTTTAAGTACTGAGGGAAACAGAATAGTATAGTGTTAGGAATGTGGGTTTAGATCTGAGTTTTAATTTGTTCTGCCACTGACCAGCTAAGTAGCTTGGGGCAAGTTTCTTAACCTCTCAAAGCCTCAGTTCCTAATTTGCAAAATGGGCATAATAATAACTACCTCCAACACTCAACAAATAATTTACTCTGTTCCAGTTACTGTGTTAGATGTAGGCAATACCTTGGAGTCAGGTATTTAATATCTTTATTCCTTGTTAGACAATAAGTTCTGTGTGGTTTTTCCAGTTACCATTGCTTTGTAATAAATCACCCCAAAATCTAGTGGTATAAATAAATCATTTTATTTTGCTCATGATTCTGTGGGTTAGGAATTTGAACAAGACACAGTAGAAAGGCTTGTCTCTATTCTATGATGTCTGGGGCCTTAGCTCAGCTAGTAACTACTCCATGTAATCTGTCTGCAGGGACTACTGTGGGCTTCTTCATAGTAGGGCAGCTAGATTCCAAGAGTGAGTGGCACAAGAAAACAAGGTGGAAATGCACGGCATTTTTATCATCTAACCTTACAAGTCACATAACATCACTTGGACTGAGGTATGTAGGGGCAGGTTCAAGGGGAAGGACATTAACACCCCCATCCCCAATGGGAGGTATGTTCAGGTCATGTTGTAAGAAGAGCATGTCTGCCACAGGGATCCAGGATAATTTCTGTCTTGTTCATGCTCAGGAATATTTGTTGAAAGAAGAAATGAATGATAAACATGATCATTGTGATCCCTATCCTTTTCTAGCCTACAGTCTGGTGAGATATCAAGACAAGTAAGTAGGCAATTACATGATAGCGTGATAGGTACTTTGAGCAGAGGAATACCAGATAACTGTAGGAACACATCTTAGAAGGGCGACTTAGGGCAGGGGAGCTGGGTTGTGAGGATTCAGTGAAAAAACAAAAGGTACTTAATATTATGTCGTACACTTAGAAAGTATTTACGAAATGTTAACTGATATTATTTCTTCCCATGGAAAAATATTTAATTATTTCTGAAAGGAATTAATAATATTTCAAACTTTTGTTTTATGTATCTCTTGGGTAGATTCTTGGAAAATAGATTATACCCCACCCACCTACCTCCCAAAAAAGTGCTACCCAAGGCAGTGCTTCCTGAAAATCTTGCTGAGAGGGATTTCTTTCCAGATGTTTAAGTAGCTCTGGCTCTTTCCAGAAAATGGCCTGGTGGTTTGCAGAGAGGGCAGACTGAATGATCCCCACTGGTTTCATTAAGATGAGGAAGCACAGGGGTATGGAGTGAGCATTAAATATTAGGTTAAGTATGAAATGTCTGATTTCCTTGAGTACTAAGTTTGACAGTTGATATCTGTGACATTTCACTTTGACACTTCTTGTTTCATTTTTATTGTGAAGGTACATCTGCAGTCTTTCAAACACATGTTTTGGCTTCTGATTATCTTTCACATTTTTTTTAGAGCAATTTTGGTGAAACCATGGATAAGTCAAAAATTTGTGTTATTTTCAAATATGAGTTCCATCGTGGAACCAATGCAGCGCAGACAGCTCGAAATATCAATGAAGTGTTTGGGAAGGATGTGGCTAATGAACGCATAGTACACTGATGGTTTGAGAAGTTCAGTTGTGGTGATTTTAATCTTGAAAATGAGCCATGTGGGCGACCTAAGACGAAGGTAGATAATGATGAGCTGAAAGCTGTAGTGGAAGCAAATCCATCTCAATAGACACATGAATTAGCAGCAAGGTTTGATGTTACTATTCCAACAATATTGGACCATTTGAAACAAATCGGCAAGGTCAAGAAGCTGGATAGATGGGTTCCGCATGAATTAAACAAGTGTCAGAAGAGAAATCGTCTCGAAGCTTGCCTTTCTTTGCTGTCATGACATAAAGGCGAACCATTTCTACACTTTATTGTTATGTGTGATGAAAAATGGATTTTTTTTGACAATTGCAAGCATTCGGCCCAATGGTTGGATAAAGATGAAGTGCCAAAACACAGTCCAAAACCAAATATTCATTAAAAAAAAGCTAATGGTTGCCTCCCAGTTAAAATTCTAAAAAAAAAAAAAAAAAAAAAAGCTAATGGTGTCTGGTGGTCCAGCGCTGGTATTATCCACTACAGCTTCATAAAACCTGGTCAGTCAATTATAGCGGATGTCTACTGCAACCAATTGGATGAAATGGGGAGGATGCTTGCTATTAAGCAGCTGAGATTAGTCAATGGAGACAGGGCAATCCTCTTGCAAGACAACACTTGACCACGTGTCACACAAACCATCCTGCTCAAACTACAGAAACTGGGCTTGGAAACTCTGGCATCCACCGTATTCACCAGACCTTGCACCACCTGACTACCACCTCTTCCAGGCTTTGGACCACTTTTTGCAAGGAAAAATATTCAATTCTCTACAAGCCATGGAAAACGCCTTTGGCGATTTCATCGCCATTAGCTCTCCAGGCTTCTTCACTGCTGGCATGAGCAAGCTATCGTTAAGATGGCAAAATTGTGTTGCTAGTTTAGGCGCATACTTTGATTAATTGTACTGCTTCTTGTTTGAGATATAATAAACTACACTTTTGATTCAAAATCGGACATTTCATATTTAATGACCTAACAGAAGTTAGGAGGCCTGTGTTTTAACCCTGGTCAGGCCATTTAGCCATCTGTGGTCCTCTGTGGTGACCATTTATTAAATGAGAGAGTTGGACTAGAAATGGTTCCTAAGAGTCCTTCTAGCTCTAACATTCTAGAGTTCTAAAATAATTTCACTGTTCTCCCTGGGCTGAAAATTTGGAATATATCACCTATGGGGAGAGGTGTAATGAGCAACATTTACTGTACATTTACTATCTTCCAGGTGCTGTTCTGTGCATTTTTCATGTATTGACTGGTTTAATCCTCATAATAACCCTATGAGATGGGTAATACTTTTATCATTATCTCCATTTCACAGATGAAGAACCTGAAATGAGGCACAGGAGTCACACAGCTAGCAAGCAAGTAGACTAGCTGGAATACAAATCCCAGAGTCAGTCCCCTTAACCAGTACACTACTCTGGCCTCTCAATGTAGAAACTCCTCTGAAGAGTTTAAAGGACAAATCAGAAAGCTGTCAGTAGGGGCAGTTCATGTGCTGTCCTACCTGAAACAGAAATGGATGACTTTGTCAAGTCTCTGGAGTAAAAATTTGGCACTAACACATATGAAGTGTTTACCTTCCACACAACCATTCACATTCACAACAACCCTGTGGGATAGATATTTTTGTTACCCATACTTTGCATTTGTGAAAACAGTAGGTGGCTGAACAAGGATTCCAATTCAGATCTATTTGACTGAGACAAAGATTATTTAGCCATTATGTTGTTCTACCTGTCAGATAACAGTGTTCCCTGTTTTAGAGGCTTGGTTGCCAGCTCTGACACTTGACCTTTTGTTACTTAGGTTTCGTAAGCTGGGAGGGGGTGAATAATACTTTTCTGATATCCTTACACTCATTAAAACAATTTTCGGATGAAGGGCCTGGAAATTCTGATGTAAATGCTGTGTTTAGAAATGGTTGCTTTTCCTTTCTTTTTTTTAAAATTAATGTTTTAGGGAAAGAGCTGCTAATGTAGGAAACTTTGCAGATAACTGGCATAAATTAAGTGGCTATGCAGGTGACACTTTAGGAAACTAGACTGTCTTAAGATTTCCATATTGCATGGGTATGAAGTATGGGTGGTGCTGGGGAGTTGATGATTTTAGTAACAAGGTGAAAACTGTACCTTTTTAAGTTCTTTTTGAAAGGGAAACAAAAGGACCCAAGTTTCTAGATCTGAAGTTAGTGTTTTCATTCTGCTTTGGTGAAGCTGCATTTATTCATTTAATATTTGCTGGAGAGGTAGTAAAATGTAATGATTGGTTATAACTACAGATCCTGGAACCCAACCACCTAGATTCTAGTTCCAGCTCTGCTACTTACTGGCCATGTAACCTTGGGAAAGCTATTTAACTTCAGCTTCCTTATCTATAAAAAGGTGATAGTTTGAGTTTCTACCTCATAAGGTTATTGTGAGAATTGAATAAGTTAATACATCTAAAAGCATTAAAAAAAGTACCTGGCACATAGTAAATATCATATAAGTGTTAGTCATTATTAATATTTTTATCATTATAGTATTATTACATAAAGTAAGCACCCAAATGCTGGTGGTGATTATTACTATTATAAAAAATTCCAGTGTACTTTTAAATATGAATTCTCAAAGAAATTTTGTACGTGCAGTGGGCTGTATTACACCTCTAGACTTACTCTCAGGGGTGTTGCAGTAGAGCAGCTTGGGAAGTGTTGGGGTACTGGAAAAGCATGCTAATTAGGAGTCAGAAGACCTAGATTTTGGTTGTGGTTTCCTTTGGGGTATTGGATAGCTGCTTCTCCTTTCTAGGCCTCAGTAAAATATGAGGGTTGACTAATTGATCTCTAGGGTTGTGACTCTTTAAATTTATTAAAGTGAAGTAATATTAAAAATTGAGCGCCTCAGTTGGATTAGCCACATTTCAAGTGCTCGGTAGCCATATGTAGCTAGTGGCTATCATATTGAGCAGCATAGGTAGAACATTTCCATCATTGCAGTAAGTTCTCCTGAACAGTGCTACTCTATGGTCTCTATTAGCAATAACCTCCTGTGATTGTAAACTTTGTCACCTAGCTTCTGAGTGGCCTAGGTTTATGGAGAAATTTTATTTAACCTGATATTAGTGTAGCTTCTCTGACTTTCTTTGGTTAGCATTTGCCCAGTATCTATTTCTCAGTAATTTTACTTTCGACTTCTACAAGTCCTTCTGTTTTAGGTGTGCTAATATAAACATCATAGAGGTAGTTTTTTTAAACCAAATCTGATAATTTTTGTCTTTCAAATTTAATTGGTAAGTTTAGTCCACTTATGCTTGTTGTGATTATTGACAGAGCTACTCTTGTTTCTCTTACCCAATTTTTATCTTTATGGTTTTTTCTATGCTTTTTTCTGTAACCCCCTTTTTTGGCCCTTTCTTTGGGGTTGAGTATTTGCTTGTTTTTATTTTATTTTATCTTCTTCATTAGTCTGGAAGTTGGTACTCCAGTTCTTTTAGTAGTTACTCTTGAAATTTTACTTGCGTACTTAACAAAATCTAACATTATCTTAACTTCAAATGGTAAGAGGGCATTTAACTTCAATCGCCCCCTCTTTACTTATAATCAGTTATTATCTAGTATTTTAGTTTTATTTTTAATTTCTTTTTAAATTAATTAATTATTTTAAAGATGAAGTCTTGCTGTTTTGCCCAGGCTGGCCTTGAACTCCTGGGCTCAAGCAGTCTTCCCACCTCAGCCTCCTGAGTAGCTGGGACTCATTTTAACTGGATTACCTCTATAAAGATTCTGTGTCCAGGTAAGGTTACATTCTGAGGTACTGGGTGTTAGGACTCCAACATATCTTTTTTGGGGGTACACAATTCAACCCATAACATCTCCTGTAGTCTGTTTTCAGCACAGAAGCCAGAGCAATCCTGTTGAAACAAAAATGACATCATGTTATTACTCTGCTCAAAATTCTCCAGTACCTCAGTAAAACCCACAGTCTTTACAGTGGCCTACAAGGCCCTACATTGTCTGCTCCCTCCCTTGCCTCTTTGTGCTTATCTTCTTCTGTTTCGAAAGAGAGACAGTACCGTGTAGTGCTTAAAAGCAAGGAGCCTGGACCCTGACTGCCTATGTTCAGATCCCAGGTCTGGCATTCACTAGCTGTGTGACCCTGGGAAAGTTACTTAACTTTATGCCTCAGTTTTCTCATCTATAAAATGGGATTAATAAGAGTATCTACCTCATAGGGTTGTTATGAGGATCAATATTTGTAAAGTACTTACAATAGTGCTTGGTGAGTGTATTGATAGTAAATACTTGTAGCAATTCTCAAGTCCCATATACTGTTTTGAGCTCTTTAAGGTGTTCATTCATTTAATCCTTATAGCAACTCTATGAAGCAGATGCTGTTATCCTCATTTTACAGCTGAGGAAACATTTTTCAGCTTGGGAAAGTTACTTAACTTTCCCAAAGTCACAGCTAATAAGTGGTAGAACTAGGATTCAGGGAGTCTAGGTCCAGAGTTCATGCTCTTAACCACTACATGATACTGCTCATAAATAATTTATTTATTGAAATAATAATGAATAGTGAATAACTGATGAAGGAAAAAATCTCTCAGTTTATCTACAAATGTCTATTTTGCCCTTGTTTTTGAAAGATAGTTTTGCTGCGTACATAATTCTAGGTTTAGAGGTTTGGTTTTTTTCCTCAGCATTTCAAAGATAATATTCTGCTGTCTTCTGATTTCTATTGTTCCTGTCAATCTAATTATTGATCCTTTATAGGAAATATATCATTTCTCTTTGACTGCTTTTAAGATCTTCTCATTGTTTTTGTTGCCTGTAATTTTACTACACTCAAACAGTTGTGTATTTTGTTTTTATAATTTATCCCAATTAGTACACATTATGAAGAAATCTGCAGATTCATGTTTTATCTTGTTCTTGAAAATGCTCAGCCATTGTCTCTTCAAATATGTCTTTTTTCTTCATCTTTTCATTCTGAGACTCTGATTTTATGTTAATTAGACTTTCTCAATCTACTCCATATCTCTTGGCCTCTCCTTCACAATTTCCATCTCCTTGTCTCTTTCTGTTGTATTCTGAATAACTTTTTCTGATCTTTCTCTCCACCTGTCTCTAATTTGCTGTTTTAAACTATCCATTTAATTTTTTAAAAAATTGGTAGACTTTATTTTTTGAACAGTTCTAGGTCTACAGAAAAATTGAGTAGAAAATACAGAGTTCCCATATATGCCCTTCCCCTGTTCCCTCCCCCACTTCCCCTATTAACAGCTTGCATTAATGTGGTACATTTATTATAATTGATGAGCCAATATTGATATGTTATTATTTAATATTAACTAAAGTCCCTAGTTTACATTAGGGTTTACTGTTGGTGTTGTACATCCTATGGGTTTTGACAAATGTATAATGACATATGTATTAGTTTGCTAGGGCTGCCATAACAAATACCATAGACTGGGTGGCTTAAACAACAGAACTTTATTTTCTCACAGTTATGGAGGCTGGAAGTCCAAGATCAAGGTCTTGGCAGGGTTGGTTTCTTCTCATGGCTGTATTCTCTCTGTGTCTTCACAGGGTCTTCCCTATGTGTGTGTGTCTGTGTCCCAATCTTCTCTTCTTTGAAGGATTAGGGCTCACCCTAATGATCTCATTTTACCTTAATTACCTCTTTAAAGACTCTATCTTCAAATACAGTCACATTCTGAAATACTGGTGGTTAGGACTTCAATATATCAATTTTGGGGTTGAGGGGACACAATTCAGGCCATAATAACATATATCCATTGTTATGGTATCATACAGAATAGTTTCTGTGCTGTAAAAATACCCTATGCTCCACCTATTCATCTCTCTCTCCCCCACGAACCCCTGGCAACCACTGTCTTTTTACTATCTCCATAATTTTGCCTTTTCCAGAATGTCATATAATTGGAATTACATAGTATGTAGCCTTTTCAAATTGGTTTTTCCACTTAGTAATGTACATTTAAGGTTCTTCCATGCCTTTTTGTGGCTTGATTGCTCATTTCCTTTTTTCACTGAATATCTATTCACTGTATATTTCAACAGTTATATTTTTAATTTCTAGAAGTTCTGTTTGGTGCCTTCACAGATTTGCCTATTTATTTTGTATATTGCATGTCTGTTTTTGTGATTCCATGTGTTATTTCTTTAACTATTTCATACATAGTTATTTTTGCATTCTGTGGCAGATAATTCTAATATCTGAAGTTCTCAGGGTCTAAATTTGTTTGTTGCTTTTGCTCTTACTTGTGACTTGTTTTCTTACATTTTTGGTGCTCTAGGATTGTGAGCTCATAATGGTTGCTCTTCATCACTGGTTACTACCCTGGAGGCCTAAAGTGGGGAATGGTTTCCTCCAGGAAGGTTTGGCATTTGATTCACATGGAAGCCAGGAGGTATCACTGGCCTGGAATCACTTTAGTCACTTGTGAGGGTTGGGTTAATATGGGAGTCTCAGGTTCATCTCCATTTTGCCACATCATAATGGACATTTGCTTTCAGGGCAGCCTTACCTTTTGCTTGCTGCTCACTGTTTATCTTCTGGTTTTAGCTTACTTTGTGTTTATGGAGGGATTTCTGTTATGACTGCAAGTCTAGTGAGTACATTCTGAAAGTCTATTTTATCTAGGATTTCATTGTTTTGTAGGCACGTATCCTTTTTAAACTGTATCGTTGGGCATCTCACCAAAGCAGGATTCAGTTGCCCGAGTTTAGGTATTGACAGAATGAATGATGCTGATCGTGTTAAATACCTTTAAGTTCTCCCGGGCATCCTCCCAATTTCACTCTCAATCATTCACTCTTCAGGATCAAACTTTGAGCCCTAGGCAAGTGACACATTTTCTCTTGGCCAGCAGCCCACGCTGTTGGGAATGAAAAGTGATGATGGTTAGTTTGGATATTGCCTCCGTATGCTAATCTGGATGACCTTTTGTTTCCCTGTGGTAGCACTGATGAAAATCAGATTTGAATTTATTTCTGGGAAAGAAAGTTCTGGAAGACAGGTATGGTAACCAAAAAGGCACAGATTGACGTTTAAATCTCAGCTTGGCCATTTAGCAATTATGTGACCTGGTGCAGATTTTGTAAACTTCTCTGGGTCTCAGAAGTCTCAACTGTAAAGAATAACAAAAGTTTCTACTTACTGACCACTTACAACTTGCTAAGCACTATGCTAAGTTTTTGCATATATTTCTTATTTAATATTCAGTACTAACCTTATGAGATATAGCTATTATGCCTATTTTAATGAAGTGTAGAGAGATTAAGTAAAACTGAGTTATTATTAAGGCCAAACTGAATAATTATTTATTTATTTTTAGAGATGGAGTCTCGCAATGTTGTCCATGCTGGCCTCGAACTCCTGGGCTCAAGTGATCCTCCAGCCTCAACCTCCTGAGTAGCTGGGACTATAGGCACACACCACCATGCCCAGCATGTTAAGACTAAATTTAAATGAGATAAAACATGCATATAAAGTGGTCAATAAATAGCAACTAGCATTATGATAATTAACATTTTTTGGATATAAAATTAAGTCTTTTATGTAATATGGCCTAAATATGATTCATTTGATAATAAATATTTAACACTTACTATGGCCGTGTGTACTGCTAATGCTAGGGAAACAGGAGAGAATAAAACAGATATGGTCCCAGCACTTAGGGGACTCCCCTTGGAGTGAAGGAGATGGATACATAAACATTTACAATTTAGCCTGGGAAATGCTGTGATGGGACAAGTTAGGGTGCTTTGGGAGTCAGGGAAGATAAACCAGAAGAAGTGCCCTCTAGGTCTATACCTGAAAAATGTTTTCTTACATTTTTGGTGCTCTAGGATTGTGAGCTCATAGTGGTTACTCTTCATCACTATCCTGGAGGCCTAAAGTAGGCCTGAAAAATGAGTTGGAGGTAAGGGTGGGGAGGAAAGGCACAGGTATCAGTGATTATGAAAGTCTGGAGGGGAGAGAATGCATGCTGCATTGAAAGAAGTGAAAGTATTTTTGTGTATAGCCTTTTAGGAAAAGTGTGGAAAGTGAGGCTGGACAGGAGGGCAGGTTCCATGTTCCTAAAGGCTTTGTAGGCCCTGCTGCAAGAGTTGGACCTTTATCTTTAGGACATTGGAAAGCCTCTGAAAGTTGTTTACCCAGCAGTGATATGATTTAAAAAGATCACTCTGGCTGAATTGTTGGAATAGTAACAATAGCTTTAAATCCTTATACCAACACTTGGAGGTAAGTATTATTATCTTGATTTTGTAGATGAAGAAATTGGAACTGAGAGAGCTTACTTCACTCACAAAAATTCACACATTTAATAAGAAGTGGAGTCATGGACCCATGTCTTTCTGAATCTAAAGCTGTATTGCTGTATAGCCTTTAACTAGTTGTGATTTATTATTGCTTTATGTGAAAAACTCTGTGAAAAATTGTTATTCATTCTTATAGTATAATTGGCATACTCTGTGATAGTTTACAAAGCATTTCACATCATTATTTAATTTAATCTCCTTAAAACAATGAATTACGTGGTGTTATCTCCATTTTACAGGTATGAAAACTGAGGCTTGAGGTATGGGACTGTCCATCGGCCCATATACCTAGAAAGTGGTGGAGCTAGGACTTGAACACCAGGCTCTTGAAAGAAGAAAACCTTTTTTTAAAAAAAACTTTTTTTTTAATTTGTAAGAAAATTTTTTTAGTGGGTATCTTGTGAACATGCCACACTTTTTCTTGGGTCTGTGCCCTTTGTTCATTGTGTGAATGTTTATAAGGATCTTTCCTTCCAGGTTTTGGAGATCATATTCACTGGAGGACACTAGAAGATGGAAAGAAAGAAGCAGCTGCCAGGTACAAAACATAATTTTAGGTTATTTGTGGTGGTAAAACACTTTCCAGCTATCAACTTTAGATTATGTTTAGGTGAAGGGGTATGCCAAGGCAGAGTAGGAACTAAATAGTTGCCTGATAACAACAATAATACTAGCTAACATTTATAGTTGATGCTTTAACAACATGGGTTTGAACAGCACAGGTCTACTTATAAATGGATTTCCTTCAATAAATATATTAAAAAATATTTTGGAGAATTTTGACAATTTGAAAATACTTGCAGATAAACCATGTAGCTTAGAAATATAAAAAACATTAAGAAAAAGTTAGGTATGTCATGAATGTAGAAAATATATGTAGAAACTAGTCTGTTTTCTCATTTACTATCATAAAATATATACAAATCTATTATAAAAAGTTACAATTTATCAAAACTTATACACACACTTATAGACCATACATGGTGCCATTTGTAGTCAAGAGAAATGTAAACAAACATAAAGATGCAATATTAAATCATAACTGCATAAAATTAACTGTAGTACATACTATACTACTGTAATAATTTCATAGTCACCTCCTGTTGCTGTTGTGGTGAGCTCAAGTGTTTCGGAGTACCTGCTTAAAACACCATGTGATACTAATCATCTCTGTGTGAGCAGTTTGTCTCTCCAGTAAACTGCATGTCACAGTAAAAAGTGACATCTCGTGGTTCTTGCGTATTTTTCGTGGCAGGTTTAGTGAAATACCATAAACCTAGAATAACATCATGGAACCCATACAAAGTGCCACTAGTGATGCTAGAAGTGCTCCCAAGAAGCAGGAAAAAGTCATGACGTTACAAAAAAGTTGAATTGCTTGATATGTACCATACATAGATTGAGGTCTGCAGAGGTGGTTGCTGCCCACCATTTCAGGAAGAATAAATCCAGTGTAAGGACCATTGTAAAAAAAGAAAAGGAAATTCATGAAGCTGTTGCTGCAGCTATGCCAGCAGGCACAAAAACCTTACAGTTTTTGTGAAATATCTGTTTATCTCATATTGAAAATGCAGCTTTTATGTGGGTGCAGGATTGCTATAAGAAGGACATACCTATAGACTCTAATATAACTTGAGAAAAAATGAAGTCATTATATGACAAAGGGAAGGTGAAGGATCTAAAGCTGGAATTTAATGCCAACAAGGGATGGTTTGGCAATTTTAGAAAGAGGATTGGCTTAACAAATGTCAAGATAAAAGGAGAAGCAGCTGCTGGTGACCAGAAAGCAGCAGGCAAGTTCCCAGACACCATTAAGAAAATCATTGAGGAGAAGGGATATCTGTTTGAACAGGTTTTTTTTTTTTTTCTCATGATGTTACAATCATGTCATTGAACAGGTTTTTAATGCAAATGAAAATGCCCTATTCTGGAAAAAAGTGCCACAAAGGATGTTTATTAGTAAGGAACAGGAGCGAGCACCAGGATTAAAGGCAGGAAGGGATAGGTTAACTCTACTGTTTTGTGCAAATGCAGTCGGGTTTATGATCAGGACTGCCCTTGTCTACAAAGCTGCTGACGCCTAAGCCTTGAAGGGAAAAGATAAATACCAGCTGCCAGTCTTTTGGTTATACAATAAGAAGGCCTGGATGACAAGAACCCTTTTTCTGGATTGGTTCCATCAGTGCTTTGTCCCTGAAGTCAGGAAGTACCTTGAAAGTTTTTTTGATATTAGACAATGACCGGGTCACTCAGAGCCCCAGGAGTTCAACACCAAAGGCATCAAAGTGGTCTACTTGCCCCTAAACACAGCATCTCTAATGCAGCCTCTATATCAGGGGTCATGAGGACCTTTAAGGCTCATTACACATGGTACTTTGTGGAAAGGATTGTCAATGCTATGAAAGAGAACCCCGACAGAGAGAATATCATGAAAGTCTGGAAAGATTACACCATTGAAGATGCTGTCATTGTTATAGAAAAAGCTGTGAAAGCCTGAAATAGTAAATTCCTGCTGGAGAAAACTGTGTCCAGATGTTGTGTATGACTTCACAGGATTTAGAACAAAGATAATAAAGGAAATCATGAAAGAGATTGTGGATATGGCAAAAAAGATGGGGGATCTTGTGGATATGGATCTTGGAGAAACTCAAGAGCTAATAGACACCATACTGGAGGAATTAACAGAAGACAACTTGATAGAGATGAATGCTTCCAAAATAGGGTCAGATGATGAGGAAGAACACAAGAAGCAGTGCCAGAAAAAAAAAATTAGACAAATCCAGCAGAATGGTTCCTATTATTCAAGACTGCCTTCAACTTCTTTTACGGCATGGACCTTTCTGTGATATGGGCACTGAAACTAAGGCAAATGGTGGAAGAAGGATTAGTACTCTATAGAAACATTTTTAGAGAAATGAAAAAGCAAAAAAGTCAGACAAATTACAATGTATTTCCACAAAGTTACACCAAGTGTGCCTTCCTCACCTGCCTCCCCCTCCCCCTCTTCTACCTCTGCCACCCCTGAGACAGCAAGACCAACCCTCCTATTCCTCCTTCTCCACCTATTCAATGTGAAGACAAGGATGAAGACCTTTATCATGATCTACTTCTACTTAACGAATAGTAAACATTTTCTCTTCCTTAACGATTTTCTTAATAACATTTTCTTTTCTCTAGCTTACTCTTTTGTGAGAATACATTATATAATACATATAACATACAAAATATGTGTTAATCAGTTGTTTATGTTATTGGTAAGGCTTCCAGTCAACAATAGGCTATTAGTAGTTAAGTTTTGGGGGAATCAAAAGTTATTTTTAACTATGTGGGGGTCAGCACCCCTAACCCTCCATTGTCCAAGGGTCATCTGCCCTAAGTGCTTACTATGCACCAGGCATTAAAGTATGTGAATTAACTAATTTAATTCTCACAACAACTCTCTGAAGTGGTACTGTTACCTTCATTTCAGAGATGACAAAACTGAGGCACAGCTTTGTAAGGTAACTTGCCCAAGAACACACAGCTAGTAAGTGGCAGAGTCAAGATTCAGATCCAGGCACTCTGGGTTTGGAGCCTGCACTTTCCACTAGTATACCATACTGCCTACTACACTCACGTTAAATAGTCTCAAGTCCCAAGTAGGTTTAGTTTATGCACAATTTAGTGCATAAGGAAAGGGGAAAGGCAGGGGAGGGGAGGGAAGGCTAAACACCAGTCTAAGTGTTTTACAGGCATTGATTTATTTAATCCTTACAACAACCTACTAGGTTGGTACATCTATGAAATAACAGTTGTTATTTTACAGAAGAGGAAATTGAAGTGCAAAAGAGTTAAATAACTTGCCAATATTTACAATGCTAGTAAGCGGCAGAGCCAAGACTTGAACGTTTTCTATTGTACCATACTGGAGAGATACAAAGACCTACACCCCAATATATATGCACCTACATTATACACACACATACTTGCACAGACACAGTCACATTTCTGCACTTACCAAATTAAAGTGCTTGGTGTTCCCAGAACAGCTCCTACAGTTTCATGGCTCTGGGTCTCAAACCTTCTGTAGGAGTAGAGCTGCCAGATTTAGCAAATAAAAATAAAGGATGCCCAGTTAAATTTGACTTTTAGATAAACAACAAATAATTTTAAATATGTCCATGTGACATTTGGGACATATTTATACTCAAAATTTTTTTTGCTGCTTATCTGAAATTCAAATTTAACTGGGCATCCTGTATTTTATCTGGCAATCCTACCCAGGGGAAAAATTCCTGTTAGTCATTCAAGTTCTAAATCAAATGACTATTCCTAGATGATTTCTCTAGGCAGTTTGTTTTTCTCTTCTGTTCTTTTATAACCGCACCTACATCTATCCATTATAGCATTTATTACTCTGATTGTAGGAGCCTGATTCTTCCATTCAGACACTTGATCTCCTGCAGGAAAACTGTTTTATGTTCATCTCTGAATTCCCAACCATGGAGATGTTGAATGATTGAAATAGTTATTGAATAAACATTTACTGAGAGCCAGTAGGTTTAGGAGGAGGAGTGAAGGAGAACTAGCATTTATGAATTGCCTTCTGTATGTTAAATATAGTGCTGATTGTTTTACAGTATTTAATGCTCATCAAGGCCTCAATAGGGCACAGTCTTTGGCCATAGGGAGATCACATTCTCCTGAGGCCTACAACCATTTGGCACAAATAACTGACGCCATTTCAGTCTCTGCATCTCCTTTCTGAGAAAGCTGGACTTGGGCCTAGTTGGCGTAGAACTCTTGTTTCCATAGAAACAAGGGGTTCTGTATGCGTGAAAGGCTGCAGGAAGTGCAGTTTGCACTTCCGGCTTCCGCCAGTGTCGCGGGGCAACCCGGAAATTGACCCAGAGCAATTGCACATGGTCGCTTGCCGAGAGGATGCCGCTCGTGGTGTTTTGCGGACTGCCGTACAGCGGCAAGAGCCGGCGTGCTGAAGAACTGCGCAAGGCGCTGGCGGCCGAGGGCCGCACGGTGTACGTGGTGGACGACGCGGGGGTGCTGGGCGCGGAGGACGCAACCGTGTACGGCGACTCTGCCCGTGAGAAAGCGTTGCGCGGAGCCCTGCGAACTTCGGTGGAGCGGCGGCTAAGTCGCCAAGATGTGGTTATCCTGGACTCGCTTAACTACATCAAGGGCTTCCGCTACGAACTCTACTGCCTAGCTCGGGCGGTGCGCACCCCGCTCTGCCTGGTCTACTGCGTACGGCCGGGCGGTCCGATCAGCGGACCTCGGGTGGCGGGAGCGGGGGAGAACCGGGGCCGGAACGTCAGTATGAGTTGGAGACCACGCTTTGAGGAGGGCGGAAGACCTCAGGCGGCGGGCACTGGTGTCCTCAGGGAACTGCATCCAGCGGACTCTGTAGTAAACGGGAGAGCCCAGGCCAACGTACCTAAGGAACTGGGGCCAGAGGAAACTGGGGCAACAGAGTCTCCAGCTTTCGTGACTCCGCAGTCCGAAAAATCTGCAACGCCTGTGTCTAGTAATGCCTTTTATCCTTCCGAACTTCTGGAGGCCCTAACACTGCGCTTTGAGGCTCCCGACTCACGGAACCGCTGGG
This sequence comes from Daubentonia madagascariensis, assembly GCA_023783475.1. Classification (NCBI taxonomy): domain Eukaryota; kingdom Metazoa; phylum Chordata; class Mammalia; order Primates; family Daubentoniidae; genus Daubentonia; species Daubentonia madagascariensis. Next base: position 6,851,067 of record JAKFHU010001129.1, read on the forward strand.
ACCGGCCTTTGTTTACCTTGGTTGGCTTAGAGGAGCCGTTGCCCCTGGTGGAGATCCGGGCTGCCCTGTTTGAGAACCGAGCCCCCCCACCCCATCAGTCTACACAGTCCCAGCCCCTCGCCTCTGGCAGTTTTCTGCACCAGTTGGACCAGGTCACCAGCCAGGTGTTGGCCGGGCTGATGGAAGCGCAGCAGAACGCTGTCCCCGGGGATTTGCTCACGCTTCCTGGCACCACGGAACATCTGCGGTTTACCAGGCACTTGACCATGGCAGAACTGAGTCGCCTCCGTCGCCAGTTTATTTCCTACACTAAAATGCATCCTAACAATGAGAACTTGCCTCAGCTGGCCAATATGTTTCTTCAGTATCTGAGCCAGAGCCTGCACTAACCAGAGTGGGTAGGGAGAAGCCATGGCTCCTAACTTTCACTGCGTTTTATTTTTCTGGGAAGAATACTCTGAAGGTCTGCAGAGCATATTGATATAGTACTGTACTAGAGCTGTTGTGACTGATTCACTCAAACTTTCCTGACTGCCTCTGTGCTAGGTCTTGCATTTACAGCATAAATTGGGACTGGAGAGAATGGAGAACTAGCTTGGAGTGTCCTGGCAAATTCCTTCAGAGGACAGAGCTCAGGTGAACAAAGGTTGCTTAGATTGGATTCTACTTGGGATACCACACACCACTGTTTTCCCCTGAGTTGTGGGAGAGCAGACTGGATGGATGAGAATTGCTTTAAAACAGTTGTGAACAGAAACTGAAGATGACACAGTTCTGTGTCTGCACCTGCCCTTTTTTCATACCAAACGGTTTTTGAGTACCGTACTTTTCTGCTAGTCTCTAACCTGGGACTGAGTTCACAGATAGATCCATTGGTTTCTGTCCTTGGGAGGCTTTCAGTTTTGTGATACTGAAAACATAACCACCAGGTTATTTTCTCTAATAAAATCTTTTAAAGTAGATTGCCTACTGGAATCTCTTATGCTTAATGTAACTTTATGTTCTCCATGTAACTTAATGAAACATTTTAGGCACACATGTATCATTGTTATGCCTTAGAAATAGTATTTTGACAGTGCTCAGTGAGAGACTAGTACTAGTTTTGTTGTAACCTAGAGTAATTATATTATGGCAACTTCCATAACTGTTGTGCTTCATTCTGTATTTCAAGGCAAATGTCACTAAGCTTGTCTTTAATTCTTTCATTGATTTAATTGAACAAATGGTAGGTGCCTACTTTACCAGTGCCTGTGATTTTCAAAACTTGGAAATTTTCAAAACAGTCCTTGCCTTTGAGAAATTGGTGAGAAAAAACAGGCAAGTAAACAGATGATTATAGGATGAGAAGGGCTGGTGGTCAGAGGATGATGACAAAATGCTTTGAGATCCCAGAGGAGAGAAGGACTAACTAGCTTCTAGTGGTTTTAGAAAGGCTTCAAAAGGAGTTTTAGCATTTGAACCATCACTCTAGAATAATGGTCAGCAAAGGGTCAAATAGTAAATGTTTGTTAGGTTTTGTGGGCTATAGGGTCTCTGTTGCTACTTACAATAAGTAAACAAATGAGCATGAATGTGTTTTAATTAAAACTATGGACACTGAAATGTGAATTACATTTAATTTTAACATGTTGCAAAGGATTCTTTAGATTTGCTTTTCAACCATTGAAAAATGTAAAAATTATTTGTATCATGGTTTTAAAAGGGCTGAAAAAATAAAATATTTGTGTATCATGGGCCCTACAGAAGCTGGCAGTAGGCTGGATTTGACTCTCAGACCATAGTTTGCTGACTCCTGCCCTAGAAGGATAAATAGGAGCTTGCCAGGGAGGAAAGAGGAAGCAAGACATTTTAAAATGTGCATGTTCCGAAATTGCATGGAGCTACTAAAAGGTGGGGTAGATAGGTTGCCTTGCTTGATGGTGTATTCGTTGTTCATCTGGTAAGCTGGACCACCTTTTGTTTCTGATACAGGATTCATGTGTGATAGGGAGGTTTGGAGTAGGCAACCTCAAAGGCTTTTTCCAACCTTCACTTTCTGATTTTAAGCTATTAATAGTTGATTATTGGTTGAGTTGGGTTTAAACCCATGGACTCCAGATTGCCATTCTAAATTGAAGTAGACTATAATGGTCAGAAAGAACATTGGTTTTGGAGTTAGACTTCTGAGTTAGCTAGTAAGTGGCAGAACCTCGATTCTATGTGGCCAAATATTTAACCTCTTGGGAATCTGATTTCTCATTTTCATTGTGAGACCATTAAGAGTATCTACCTTAGGACTATTTTGAGTATTTAATGAGATAATGCACGTAAAGCATAGTGCAATGTCACATAATAAACATTCAGTACATTTTGGCTATTATTATGGTTACCTAGATCCTGCTACCCACCTAAACTTGCCCTGCTTATTTGATTTACAAGCTTTTATAAGTATTGGAGACACAAATCCATCCCAGATTTGAGGTAGGCCTAAGGTGAGGTAGCTAAATTTATTTGACACTTATTAAATGAGTTAGTTTATGTGTATTTAGAATAGTGCCTGGCACATAGTAAATGATATATGTTTGCTATTAGTAATACTGTATATGTCAGACATAGGAGATTATATATAAACAGTGAAGAATTCTTTTTCTTAGAAGCACCAAGTCCAGTGGAGGAAGATGGATAAATAAAAGATACAGATCAATATGTTAAATGCAGTAATAGCTATTATAATAAGCAACATAATCCACCTGAACCAGATTGGCCAGATGAAACTCTTAAACTCTCAAGGCTCAAATGACAACTAGTAGGAGGGCCCTTAGCCACTGGCTTTTTTTAGCGTTTGTTGTTATGGTGATACAGGGGGTTGTATGATGGAGAAAGCCAATGGCTAAGGGCCCTCCTACTAGTTGTCATTTGAGCCTTGAGAGTTTAAGAGTTTCATCTGGCCAATCTGGTTCAGGTGGATTATGTTGCTTATTTTTAAAAAACCCCACTTTCCTCCCTGATTATAAAAATTATATTTAATTATAGAAAAATTGGAAAATGCAGAAGTATAGGAAAACATCCACAGTCCCATTATCCACAGATAATTGCTATTATGTTTTGATACATTTCTTTTTATCTTCTTTTATCTGTACATATTTGTATAATTAAAAGCAGACTATATCAGCCTGAGCAAGAGGAAGACCATGTCTCGACAAAAAAATAGAAAATTTAGTGCCCATCAGCACATGAGTGGATTAATAAAATGTGGTATATGTATACCATGGAGTACTACTCAGCCATTAAAAAATATGGTGAACTAATACCTCTTATGTTAACCTGGATGGAACTGAAGACCATTCTTCTAAGTGAAGTATCACAAGAATGGAAAAACAAATACCACATATACTCAGCATTAAATTGGAGCTAATTGATCAATACTTATGCGCACGTATGGAAGTACCATTCATCAGAAATCAAGCAGGTGGGAGGGAGGAGGAGAAGATGGGTAAATTCACACCTAGTGGGTACAAGGCACACTATCTGGGTGATGGGCACACTTATAACTTTGACTCAAATGGTACAAAAGCAATTTATGTTACCAAAACGTTTGTATCCCTGTAATATTCTAAAAAAAAAAAACTTAGCTGGGTGTGGTGGCTCACACCTGTGGTCCCAGCTACTCAGGAGGCTGAGGCAGGAGGATCACTTGAGCCCAGGCATTTGAGGTTGTGGTGAGCTATGATGATGCCACTGTACTCTAGCCCAGGGAAAAGAGAGAGAGAGGGAGAGACCCTGTGTCCAAAAAAAAAAAAAAAAAGCAGACTATAGATAATTTTGTACCCTAGTTTTTTATGTAACATTATACCCATGAAAATTTTTCATTAACATTTTCAGTGATTATATAACAGTGATCATTTAGAAGTACTATAACATTTAGAAGTATTATAATTTGATGTTTTCTTCTATTCTGCAATCTTTTCTCCCTAGCTGTAAAATCTAAATGTGCAGAATTTACAGAAATGTCAGACTTTAACAATAATTTTGTTAGGGTAATAATCTGTTATTATTGAATATTTAAGTTGTCTTAAGATTTTCCCAGTTGAAATCATACTATATGAACGTCTTTGTATGTTACTCTTTATAAACTGGTCATTTTATTAGAATACATTTCAAGAAGTGGAATTACTAGCTTATAATTTCTTTGTTTTGCTTTTAAGTGGATTGCCCCTGATGGTGATTATCCATAAGTCGTGGTGTGGAGCTTGCAAAGGTAAGTGTAAGTGCTTAATCTAAATTCAAACTTCAGATGTGTTGTCAAATGTTAGTATTTAACAAATGTTAGCACTGACTCTGGCCCATTATTACTGATTGCTTTAAGGAATACCAAAAAAATACAGTTGTATTTGCAGGGGTGAGGTGATTAAGATACAGTTATGTAGAGTATGAGATTAAGTGCTAAAATGTCATATGGACAATAAATATTAGAGAAAGCTAAAATCATGTATAGAGAGAGACATGAGAAGTGGTTAGGGCAGTCTTCCTGGAGGAGATGGGAACCAAATTATTAGAATTATTAATAGAACTGAAGGTTATCTGGCTTTGTGGCATGTGTTCTTTCTGCTGTACCACCTTGCCATTTTCCCAGTGAGGTTTTTTTTCTTTCTTTTGGTATGCTACACTTAAAAAAATCCTAGTTGGAAAAGGAGTGTAAAATTAGTGTAAATAATTAGTGTAATTATATATATATTAGTGACAGTGTTATTACTCCATTGTCTATTACTTCAATAGAAGTTATTGAAATGTAGCTGTAAACAGCTAATAGTAATACTTTTTAAAAAATTCTTATGGCATTATCCTTATTTTATAAATGAGATAAAATCTTCAGAGAAATGAAGTAAGTCACTCAAGGTCACATGGTTATGCAAATAAACGGCACAAGCAGGAACAAAATTCAGGTATCCTGATCCTGGTTTTTTAGAGTGTAAAAAAAAAAAAAACAGTTACATGAATCAACACAGCCTAAACTACCAAAGAGAAATAGTGATGCTCATGTTAATTAGGGTCTGGGTATGACGATGATGTTTTCTTCTATTCCCAAATCTTTTTTCCCCTCTAGCTTTAAAGCCCAAATTTGCAGAATCTACAGAAATTTCAGAACTTTCCCATAATTTTGTTATGGTAAATCTTGAGGTAAGATTGAAAGTTTCTCCTTTCTGCTATGATTTTAAGACTTTACTGTTTTAGAATTAGCATCATTAATGGTATAAAATCATATTCAGCAGAGCTGGTTACTTGTATGTGTGTGTTTTTCTCTTGACCTCTGATACTAAGGCTTGCATCAAATATTTTAGAAAGCCATCTACTTCAGGGTAGAAGAAGGAGAGGAGAGATTGAATATGATGACTAAATTTTAAGTTTCTTTCATCCTTAGTTTATGATTATGATATGTTTTATATCTTTGTATAGCTGGACTAAAGGTATAGTTATATATTGAGGCCAAAACTCCCTGCAAAACGTGGGTCAGTTGAGCACCTGCTCTGTGCTGGGCTTATATGTACCACCTTCCTGTTTCCTCATGAGATATCCTTTATATACTTCATATAGACTACAGGTCTTAGAATCCTGAGTCATAGAATGTCAGATCTTAGAATTGGAAGGGATTTTTTGGCCATTGGTACTATCCCCATTTTACAGAAAGAATGTCTTAGGCTTGAAGGAGGTATGTGATTTGGTCAAGATCATAGAGTCTAATAAGTGATAAGAATAGGTGCTCTGACCTAGTTGTGCTCACTTTTAGGTGCTCCATGATGATACGTCTAGCCATAAGTTTCTTGTAATGATAATGTTTACTCAAACATAGGATTGAGGATCTTCCAAACACATTAACAGTTAACACTGAGGCACCCAAGGAATTGTTTATATAGGTAGTGGATAGCCTGAATGCTAGCACCTCACCAAGGCAAAGTTATATTTTAGTTTGAAGAAATGACCCCATTTATCCCCTGAAATGGGAACCACACCATAAATTGTAAAGTTATTGTTGATTTCCTATGCACATGAACTCCTTACCACTTTCTGTGATAAATTAGGATTCCTACTCAAAGGAGGCAGAAATAACATCTTCAGTGAGCATTCTCTAACTTCAGAAATTTCTTAAAAAGAAAACCAATTGTGTGGTTTTATCTCCTGGGAGGACTGTGACTCCACATTTGTAGCTAAAATGCCAGTCTCATTAATTCATGCATTCAAGAAATACTATGTGCAAGTCAATGATGTAGGTACTAGGAATATAGCAGTGAACAAAACAGACAAAATTCTCTCATCAAAATAAAAGACTAGTGTGGGGAGACAGACTAGCAAATAAGTAAAATAAACCACATCAGATATTGGTAAATTCTGTGGCTAAAAATGAAGGGTGGAGGGGATGACTACAGTTTTAAATAAGTGGTTAGGAAAGAAAGTGACATTTGAGCAAAGGTCTGAAGGAGAAAAACGAGTGAGCCATGTGGATAATGGGGGAAGTGGGTACAGGCAGAGGGTAAGAGCAAGTCCAGAAGCCTGAGACAAAGGGTAGGACATGAAGTTAGAGAAGTGCCTAGGTGGCAGATCATGTAGGACCTTGTAGGCCACTGCAAGGACTTGGGGGTTTGCCCTGAGCACGAGGGGAAGCCACTGAAAGGTTTTGAGGAATGGGAGGACATGACCTGACTTAAGGTTTACATTTAATCTTAATAGGATGACGAGGAACCCAAGGATGAAGATTTCAGCCCTGATGGGGGTTATATTCCACGAATCCTTTTCCTGGGTAAGGCACAAGATCTTAATGTGGGAATCCATGATGTGGATGGAGAGAAAAATGAATCAAGGCACTGATTCCACCTCATGAAACTATACTGGGATGGCCCAAACCAAAAACAAACAAAAATTAGTTTCAGGAGAGAGTGGGGGAGTTGTGAATTACAAGTCTGAAGGAAAACTTTTCCCATTAACTAACTACTTTGTGAGCAATGACAAGAATTTGATCATCTATTTATTCATTCAGCAATCATTTGAGCATCAGCCATATGTCAAGCACTGTGCTAGGCACTACAGGGACAGAGATAAGCCGCAATTCCTACCCCTGACCCTGTAGTGCAACTGAGGCAATAGAATAGTATAAACAGACAAATGTCTTTCCACAAACAATTTTATGAAATATTTAATGACCACCTAATCTTTGCTCAGTATTCTGCTAGATTTTATGGGGGCTATAAATAAAAATGTATGATCCCACCATTATCAAGTAGAAAAGGAAGCAGAAATGCAAGGGGAGGGGTGGTGAGATAATGGGCTGCAAAGAGGAGTGGGTCTCATTTCCCAGGGGGCCTAGTGTACCATATAGTGTTTGAAGTACCTGTCTATTGTAATTACTGCAAACCCCTGTGCCATTTTATCTATAACAGATCCCAGTGGCAAGGTGCATCCTGAAATCATCAACGAGAGTGGAAATCCCAGCTACAAGTATTTCTACATCAATGCCGAGCAAGGTACAGTTATGCCAAGAGAAAGGAGGGTGGAGCTGCAAGATTTAACTAGGATGGACAACATGCAAGGTCTGTGATAGGAAACTCAATTCAACATGCTAGTTGAGCTTTTCCTGCCTGTCTAGTTTTTAGCTAGATCCTATATAGAATATAGGAGAAAGATAAAACTGAGCCCTTTCCCCTAGCCACTTACAGTCCAGTAGAAGAGCTGACTGACCCACAGGAAACTGTGAAGAACTGAGGCTCACAGAGAGAGTCACTTGCCCACGGTCTCACAGTTAATAAGTCGCAGAGCCAGGATGTGAATCCGGAACTTATTCCACTGCACTAATACAATTCTTCCTATAACAAATTCAGAGGAAGGGGGAATACTCTTAGCTGAACAGGTCTAAGGGGTTTCATAGATTTTAAACTTTAATTGGACCTAGAAGAATAAGAATTTTTCTCTGGATAGATATGAGGAGGACATTTCAAGCTATGGAAGTGAGAAGGAGGGGGGATGTAGACCAACATAGAGAGTCTATAAGACTTGCTAGAGGAAATGATGACTGGATTGAGTCTTGAAGAATAAGACCTAGTCAGCAGCAGAATGGGGAAAGCATGTTCCAGGCAGAGAGAATAGCATCAGCACAAACAGGTGAAAGAAGGTTGAAATCACATCAGTCATGCTTTTTGTTTTCTAGTCTTTGTGCACAATCATTTTGGAGGCAAGGGCTGGAATTCATGCCATGTATTGTCGTTGTTTTCCTTCCTTTTTCCCCTGGTCGATAAAAGGGAGTTGTTCGCTAAGTTGCGATGTGTCCTCTATTGCCATGCTGCCAGGTTGTTGATCACTTTATGTTTTGAGTCCTTGAAACTCTTATTTTCAGAATAGGGAGGGGGAAGAGATCTGGAAATGTTGTCACCTCTTTCCCATGGGTAAAGAGAATGTCATGTTCCTTAACCAAATGCAGATTGCTAGAGACTGATACTAGAGGGAAATTTTCCACATGGAGAAGGGCAGCTGGGCTTTAGGCCCCCCAATTCTTGTACCTTGAGATTCACCTTCCCTTTAGAATGTCATCCAAGTTACCATTGCCATCTCCACACTGGCATAGTCCTGACGTGGACACAAGACCCTTCCCTGAATCCCCCATAGCTCAGCTGACATGAAACTGGAACATTCAAACCCAGCTTTACTAAAGGAGTAGGCAAAACAGAAGGGAAATAACAGACTATATTATCTGGCTCTTATAAGCTTATGGGTTTACTTTTCAAGATTTACAGACTCTGGCTCAACCCAGCTCCCGGCCTGCCATTAATAGGGGTGCTGTTGTAGAACCACCACTCAGGAGCCTATAGCTGCTCTTCTTAAAGTCTGAATCCATAAGAGGGATGCCCCAAGATAAACAAGAAGTTTCATCTCCAGTTCTACCTAAGGCCCTCCTTCCAGGTTTCTCCTTTTTTTGCCTAAGAACTTGGCTTCTTCATGTATAGTTGATACTGGAAATGACCACCCCCTTCAGTGGAGACCATCCCTGCTCCCAGGACACACACACACACACACACACACACACACACACATACACACATATCATTGTAACCTGTAACCGCCACAGAAAGTGAAATAAATGCAACATTCATCCAAAAGATATAATGGGATGGTAGGAATGGGTTCCCTCTTCCCCTAGTGTCAAGTGAGCATCCATAGTCGATGACCAGGATTAGCTCTAACTTAGAGGGTAAGCCAAAGCAACTGCTAATATTTTTGTAGGACTTCATAGTTCATAAAGCACTTCTATTATCCATTCTCTCATTTAATTTTTATAATAATCCAGTGTGAAGTAAGTTACATGATCTCATTTTATAAACAAAACAAATTCAAAGAGATAAATGACTTGCCAGGGCTGAAATCCAGAACTGGATCTTGAGTCCAGACCTTGTACTCCTCATATTTCTCCTAAAACATTTAAAAGTCTACACTGGTTGGCAAACGTCAAATATTAAAGATGTACTTCATACTTTTTCCCCCCAACTTTCATTTCACAGTTGTTCAGGGGATGAAGGAAGCTCAGGAACGGCTGACAGGTGGTGCCTTCAGAGAGAAACATCTTGAACATGAGTTGTGACATGAATGTATCCCTTCTTTCATCAAAGTTAGCGTTCTGGAAGGAAAGCAGCAGGGGAGGGAATATTGAGGAATCACCCAGAACAATTAAATGGACAGGAAACCTTGCTCCTATCTACAGCACAAGGAGCTCTCTCACTGTGGAAGAGTTCTGCTAACAGAAGCTGGTCTGCGTTTTTGTGGATCCAGCAGAGCGTGGCAGACTTTATTCTCCTGCGCCCTCTCACCTAAATGTCAATTTGTCATTGAATGTAAAGAATGAAATCCTTTGACACAAAACTTGAGCCACTTGGAGGTTTACTCCTCACAGTTGAGTATTTGAGTCTTTTCCCATTTCCTCCCACTTTATTAACCTTAGTGGTGAAAGGAGACCAGTAGCATCTTTTCTACAATGTTAAAATTGCAGAAATACCTTATCAATTTTTTTAAAAAAAACAATAAATCCTAAATGTAAATCAGTAATTCTACCCCCTACCTAGGAGACCACCCTGTTTTTTTTCTCTTGGGAATAATTGTGGGCTTCTTCCTAAATCCATGCAACCTCCTTCCTCTTCTCCTGCTTGGGCTTCCCTGTTTGCACGCATGTGTGTGCAGGAATGGCTGTGTGCTTGGACTCAGCTCCAGTTGGAAGCATGCTTTCCCTTGTTACTGTTGGAGAATCTCAAACCTTCAAGCCCTAGGTGTAGCCATTTTGTCAAGTCATCAACTGTATTTTTGTACTGAGGTTAATAAGAAAAAAGATAAAATATTGTTCCATTAAACTTTAATAAAACTTTAAAAGGAAGTGTGTTGTGATGGCCTTTTTGTTATTGCAGAATGGAGGGAGGGATGGAGATCACTTCAGGGAGAAAACTAACCTTGAGGATCTAATTTAACCCAGGACTCCTCGTCCTCCTTCTGCATCTTCCACATTCAAATGAGCACCAGGGCTCATCTCTTTACTTTTTAAATACCCGAATTTCCTCTGTTCTCACTATCACTGTTTTATAACAGGGCAGGCTTTTTCTCTTTCCTAGACTGTTTATTGCTACAGCCCCTTAACTTGCCCACTGCCTCTAATATTCTCTCCTCCTAAAATCCATCCTCCTTGCTTCCCCCAGAGTGATCTTTTCAAAACACAAATGTGACCACATCACTCCCCTGTTTAAAACCTTTCCTTCTACCTTTTAAGATAATAGTATTAATGTTAGGAAATACTCAGGCCTTGGTATGTGCCAGGCACCCTTCTAAGTGCTTTGTGTGTATTATCCCATTTAGTTCTCCTAACAGCCCTGTGAGAAAGGTACTATTGCAATCTCCATTTTATAGAAGAAGAATTTGAAACATGAAGAAACCAAAGCACAGGATAAAGTCAAGGTCTTTGCCATGTCTCTTAAGAAGCTGCCTACTTCTTCAACCTCATTTTTTCCCATCCACGTCTTTGTATTTTTGTTGTGGTGACACCAAATTTCTTTGAGTTTCCCTGACAACATGCTGTTTTATGCTTTTGTGTCTTTGCTCACCCTGTTTCCTCAGCCTAAAACATGTTTTCTTTCTATTCTTCCTTCACAACCCATTTTGAGCCACCTCTTCCAGAGTGCCTTCCCTGACCTTTCTCATAAGGATAAAATGCCCATCCCCCAGCACATCTGTCACAGCCCTGTACCACTTTATGTTGAAGTAATCTAGTTGCACATCTGTGGCTGTCATCAGGTGGCCATTCTCTAGGGCAGAGGCTCCTCTGTCCTGTGTACCAAGGTCCTAAAACAAGGTACTTTCAAGTGACTTGCCAAACTCTATGGTAGGTTCTTTTCATCTGTTCTTTAAATACTATTAATAAGGCCAGGCACAGTGGCTCAAGCCTGTAATCCCAGCACTTTGGGAGGCCAAGATGGGAGGATTGCTTGAGCCCAGGAGTTTGAGGCCAGCCTGGGCAACATAGTGAGACCCAGTCTCTACAAAAAATAAATTAGCCAGGTGTGGTGGCACATGTCTTTAGTTCTAGCTGCTTGGGAGGCTGAGGCTTGAGCCCAGGAATTCAAGGTTACAGTGAGCTGTGATTAGGCTCACTGTACCTGAGCCTGAGCCACAGAGCTAGACCCTGTCTCTTAAAGAAAAATTAAAAAAATATATATAATCAATGGTTCTGTGATAGGTATTGTTAGCCTCATTTTATGGAAAAGGAAACTTCAGAGAAGGAAGTGACTAGCGTCTGGATTGGAGACTAAGTAATTACTGGATTCTAACCACTGTCTGATTCCAAACTCATACTTTTCCCACCACATTACTTCCTTTACATTCTGAAGTGTGATTTATTGGAACAGAAGTTTTCCATCTGTGGTACATAAAGACTTCACAAGGAATATATGGGCACAGAAACTTTCGTGAATTTATTTCTAGATCTTTGTCTTCCTAAAAGAGATTTCCCAGGATTCCTCAAAAAATTAAACATAGAATTACCATATGATCCAGCAATTCCACTTCTAGGTATATACCCAAAAGGATTGAAAACAGAATCTTGAACAGATAATTTGTACACCCACATTCACAGCAGCATTATTCACAATAGCCAAAAGGTGGAAGCAGCCCAAGTGGCCATTGATAGATGAATTGGTAAATGTGATATGTACATGAGATGGAATATTATTAGCCTTAAAAAGGAAGGAAATTCTGACACGTGTTACAACATGGATGAACCTTGAAGACATGCTAAGTGAAATAGATGCAAAAGGACAAATATTGTATGATTCCACTTACATGAGCTACCTAAAATAGTCAAATTTATAGAAATGGAAAGTGGAATGGTGGTTGCCAGGGGCTGAGGGGAGGGTAAATGGAGAGTTACTGTTGAATGGGTACAGAGTTTCAGTTTGGGAAAATGAAAAAGTTCTGGAGAAGGATGATGGTAATGGTTGCACAACATTGTGAATATATTTAACACCAGTGAACTTACATTTAAAAATGGTTAAAATGGTAAATTATATATATATTTTACCAAAATTATACTGATTTCCCAAGAAATGTCATCAAGATACTTCATTCCCAACCTCCTTCTCCCTATTCATTTTTTCTCACTTTACAGAAAAAAAGACATACCTCTTACCCTGAATTTTAATATGGTGCATTGCCCTATTATGTAAAAACCTCTGGGGCATCAAAGGGAAACTGAAATATTACTATGCTTCCTTGATTAGAGGCTTTTTGTCTTGTACATAGTTCTATCCTAAGCATAGTTCTGTGAAGAGCAAAACCTGACATTAGAAATGGGGCAGTTTGCATCATTTGGGGATATTTGGAATTCAGACGTAGTAAAGTGGAAGTGAGGCAAATTTACTTCTTCCAATCCCCAATTATTATTTAAGAAGGCATCTCTCCTGAGGGAGAGTTCTAAGAGAGCATAGAAAAAAATTTTGAAGTCATCCATTCCTGACAGGCCTTCGCCTCTTAGAATTAGAATTTCAAATCTCTTGAATTAGAATTTGGAATATTTTAGGATTAGAATTTGGAACTAAGATAGTTGTCATAGGGGACTAATGTTAACATGTTTATTTGCATTGAAAAATGAAGTGTTATGATATTGCCTCTGGGCAAAGACTTGAACTTCCCAAAAGAAGATATATGAATGGCTAATAAGCACATGAAAATGTGTGATATTATTAGGCATCAAAGAAGTGCAGATTAAAACTACAATGAGATACTATTTCCCACCTATTAGAATTGCTAAAATTAAAAAAAAAAAACCTGATGATACCAAGTGTTGGAGAGGATGTGCAGCAACTGGAACTCTTGTATATTGCTGTTGAGAGTGTAAAATGGTTCAACTACTTTGGAAAACAGTTTGGCAGTGTTTTGTAAAGCTAAATATACACTTACTATGTAACCCAGAAATTCCAGAACTATATGACTACATGGATTAGATGAAACATAGGAACACACATGTACACACACACTCGTGCACAAGCTTGTATGAGAATGTTTATGGCAACTTTATTCATAATATCTGAAAAACTGGAATCAACCTAAATTCCTATCAACAAATAAATGGATAAATTGTGGCATATTCATACAAAGGGAAACTACTCTAAAAAAGAACAAACTGTTGATACATGCAACAACATGAATGAATCTCAAAAACATGCTGAGTGAAAAGACAGGCCAAAAAAGCACATTTATAGAAGGTTTTAGAACAGGCAAAACTTACCTGTAGTGTAAGAAAGTAGATCAGTGATTATCTGGCATTGGGGGTAGGAGTGAGAAGGAATTGACTACAAAGGCACAAGAGGGAACTTTCTGTGGTGATGGAAATATTGGTTGTGATGGTTACACAGGTAACCATTTGTCAAACCTCACTGAACTGTAAACTAAACATGTGAGCATTTTATTGTGTGAATTTATGCCTCAATTTGTTTGATTTTAAAACACTTACTCCAACTCTCCAAAATGAAGTCTTTTTGAAATAAAGTCTGACTTAACTGACTGATTTTACAGTGAAGACTAGGTTGGCCAATTAGGTAATATATAAGGCTTTTCCATAAATTAAGTGAAAGCCAAGCATTTGATTAAAATATACTTAAAGCACATGATAAGATAAATGCATTTTATCAAAGCATGTTATATTGGCAAAGATTTTCTTAGCACTTTCTGAGGAATTTGGATTATTCAAGGTACCTCTAAGGCAAGTGAAAAAGTCTGAAATGTAGTTAGTAAGTCTTTGTGGTATACTTGCCAGAAATTGAAAAAGAGAATGACTCTAATGAATGGGTAACAAGTTCTTTTGCAAATTAGATGCTTTCTATTTCTTTGCTTACAATGTGACTGAAAGAGGACCTAATCGAATTATCAATGAATATATCATTAAAATTTTTTATATTGGATCATTGTGATTTTTTGGCATATAACTCAGAAAGAGTTTGAAGAATTTAATGCCATTGCAATAATGAAACTCCTTCCATCCCCATGTACTTATTTAGGTGAACATTATTTCTCAGCACTTTTATTTCTGAAAGTAATAACTAGCATTAAGAAAAATTGTTCAAAACTTTTAATGTCATTGTAGAGCATTGTTACAACAAGCTTGCCTAAAGAGTTATCTGACTTTCCAAGAGAATATAACTTAGTTTGATTTACTATTTACTATTAATTAGGGTCCAGACATTTTACAACTCCATAGAATTGGATGTTAACTTGTAGAAAACTAATAAGAGGCAAATGATTTCTTTCCCAATGAGAAGATAACCTCAAAGATTATGACTTTATTGCCCATAAGTCATTAACCAGTTTGTTTGTTTTTTTGTTTTCTGAGACAGGGTCTTGCTCTGTCACTAGCCGGAGTGCAGTCGTATCACCATAGCTCACTGCAACCTCAAACTCCCGGGCTCGAGGGATCCTCCTGCCTCAGCCTCCCAAGTAACTGGGACTATAGGCATGTGCCACCATGCCCAGCTAATTTTGTATTTTTTGTAGAGTCAGGGTCTTGCTCTTGCTCAGGCTGGTCTTGAATTCCTGACCTCAAGCAATCCTTCTGCCTCAGCCTCCCAAAGTGCTAGGATTACACCATGCCTGGTCACCATAATGGGCCACCATGCCTGGCCCATTAACCAATCTTATATCTGATTTAGCAATCTTATTTCAGTATTCCTTTTTGTCACTGACAATGTATAATGTATGTAAGTTTTTTTAATGCTCCCTTGAATTGGTTTGTTATCTTGATGGTCCTCATTAATGAGTTAATCGAAACTTTGGCATGTGCTTGGAATCTGTTTGAGAATTAAGTTTTTAACATTTTGAGAATTACTTCTGACATTTAACAAAAGGGGTTAACGCTGAATCCTCTCTCTTTCCAGCCATAAGGAACATTCTTGATGTGAACCAAAGTTTTTAAAAGCCTCATGTCATTAAGAGATACATTTGCAATAGAATTTTACTTTTTATGTTTAACAATTAACATTTGTTAATGTTTGTTGTTTTGATTGGCATAGTAATAATTCTTGTGATGATAACTGAATCTGGAAGAAAAATTTTAACTCTTATGCTTTAGCTTAGATTCTCTAAAAAGTAGGGGCTGAGAAAATGCCTTCTGTACAGGTCATATATTTGGGGAAGAGATTCTAGGGAACAGAGTGAAGGACTGGGGAGAGTGAGCCCAGGAGGAATAGCCAAAATAGGGTTTATTATTGAGCTGGTTGTCCTGATTGGTCAAGGAATGCCCTAATGGAGTTAATTTCCTGAGAGAACGTACACACAGAGGTAAAAGAGAGCCCCTGAGTCAGAAAGCAAGAGATAAAAGAGTGTAGCTATAGGGAGGTGTCCTTAGGCTACAAATATTACTGGTTACCACAGAGATAGCCCAAGTTAGAGGGGAAAGTCAACAGGTTGGAAAATAGGGTACAAAAGTGGTTGTCCAACACGACTTAGATTCTTACAGTAAAAGGAAATTTAAACATTTTTATTCCAACTAATTACATATTTTTACTATAGAGAAGTATGCCATCATGATCAATAAGAGACTTTTGAACATATAAATGTTTTACATTAGGTTAAAATTCTGTGGTAGAGTGAAAGAAATACAAGTTCAAAGAGAAACAGAGTGATGTACAATTTTCAACTATTAAAAAGAGCTTGTGCATGTATTAGTTTTAAGTGGATGATGTGGGTATCAAATTTCTATGGTACTTAGATCATAGTGGATACATTTTAAAAAGTGATGTAACAGTTTTATTTTAAATGTTAATATTTACACTATGCCAGAAATGATGCAATTATTTAAATGATGAAACTTTGAGAGGTCAACTTAAAAGTGTGTGAAGGGGTACCTAGTTTTCCAAAATTCTTTCTGGGATCATGTAAGCAAAGAAGTTTCAAGATGACTGATTTCAAACATTCCTCACTTCATAATGCAAACATTTAAATAACACTATGTGTCAGGCACTGGTCTAAACCCTCCACTTTTATTAATCCTAACAACAACCTGAATGAATTTGGTTCTATTACCATCATCATCTCTGCTCTACAGATAGGGAAAGTGAGGCACAGAGCAGGTAAATAATTTACCTAAGCTAGCAGGTATCAGAGCTGGGATTTGAACATAGGTAGCTGGCTTCTGAATCCTGAATCCATTTTTTTTTTTTTTTGAGACAGGGTCTTGCTCTGTTGCCTGGGCTAGAGTATAGTGGCATCATCATAGCTCATGGTAACCTCAAACTCCTGGGCTCAAGCAATCCTCTTGCTTCAACCTCTGGAGTAGCTGGGACTACAGGCACACACCACCACGCCTGGCTAATTTCTAAAATTTTTTTTGTAAAGATGAGGTCTCACTGCTCTCAAGTCTGGTCTTGAACTCCTGGCCTCAAGTGATCCTCCCACCTCAGCCTCCCAAAGTGCTAGGATTATAGGCGTGAGCCATGGCGCCTGGCCTGAATCCATGCTTTTAACCACTACATGCAATTTGTATTCAAATCAACCAACTCAAGAATAGCATCAATGCCTTATGCTGGGTAACAGGTACAAACTTTCAAGCCAACTAATACAATTACAAGAAAAGGAACATAATTGTATATTTCAATAACAATTATTTTCAAACGCCTACTCTGCATGGAGACAGAGAAACCCTTGATAGTCAGGTCCAAGGCTTTTGAGTTATTTGAGATTTAAACTCAGGTGACTTTAGGACTTTTTCTCTACTTCCTCCTCCCCTGGGTGTGTCTAAATCTCAGAGAATTGTACAGTATCATGACATCACCTAGGAGACATTGCCCATGCTGGTGGCATCTGCTGAAGTGTAATGTGCCCTCCCTAATCCTGGCACATTCTTCCATGAGGGCACCTGCTGAGATGTGTGTTTTTCTATCAGTCTCCAGTGGTCACTCCACTCACTCTGCTCCTTTCTCCTGTCAGCAGCCTCCTTCAGGTCCCTCAGCCCCTCTATGCCACTTCCACTCCCTTCATTGGGCAGGAAAATTTGACTGTTCCCTTGTGCCACTTCGGGCCATGAGAAGCAGTATAGCATCAGGACTAGCCACTCAACTGGTCTCACTTTGTTATCACTCAAAACTGTTCTACCTCTGCAGTCCCAAATTCAGAAATTCCGTTCTCTGACCACAGCCTAGCTGATCAACATCTTCCATTACACTGACCATAAGCAGATCTGATGTACCTCCTTCAGTTTTCCACTGGTAAATCTACAGACCTCCCGACATCTGTCCCATCTTCTCTTCCTTTCCTCTTGCTCCCGTGGAGGAGATGCCTCCTACTTATCAGAGGCTTATCCTTCCACTGAGCTCCAGAGCCATCCCTTCCTTGTCTTCAGATTTTTTTTTTACCATAAATGTTCCTTTCTCTCTCTTTTATATCATCAATCTATCTATATTAGATCATTTCTATGCAAATTTAAATGAGCACTAGCATTTCTCATTTTTAAACAAACCATTTATGGGCTTTATGTGTCTCTCCAGCCTGACCTCCCCTCTTACTTTTTCTTCAGCCTTTTACCTGCTCCACTCTGACTTGTGCCTCACAACTCCACCTACATGGTTCCTCTTACAGTAGTGGGAGAAGCTACAGGATTTGGAAGTGAGTGAGGGAACTTTGGCTGGTAAAATAATTTTTGAAAGTTCTCTTTCTAATTCATACTTGCATGGATAATGCTTGATCCAACTACCCAGACATATTGGATACCATATGCCAATTAACATCCTAATATTCTGCTAGCCAAACTAATGTAGTTTTGTACATCGTTTTAGGATCCCTAAAGGACCACAACTAGTGAAAAAGAGGAAATGGATCCTGGTGGTCCTAACAGTGGTCTTCCACTATCAAATAAGTGGCATTCCTTATCAAATAAGTAAATAGGACCATCCTCCTTACATGCCAGAAACCTGAGACCCATCCTTGACGTCCCCTTCTAACCTTACCCCTTAATCATCAATTATTGTTCATTTTCTCATCTAAATATTTTTAAAAATTCACCCACTCCTTGTTATGGATGAAATGTGTCCCCACCCCATTCATTCAAGTCCTAATACCCAGTACCTCAGAATGTGACTGTATTTGGAAGTAGGGTCTTTAAAGAGGTAATTAAGTTAAAATAAAGCCATATAGGTGGGCCCTAGTGCAATACCACTAGTGTCCTTATAAGAAGAACAGATTAGAACATAGACACACACATAGGGAAGATGATGTGAAGACATAGGGAAAAGATGGCCATCTACAAGTCAAGGAGTGAAGCCTCAGAAGAAACCAACCATGATCTCAGACTTCAAGCCTCCAGAGTATGAGAAAATAAACTTCTGTTGTTTAAGCCACCCAACCCAGTCTGTGGTACTTTGTTATGGCAGAGCTAGCAAACTAGTTTACTCCTCTTCACTCCCACCATCACTGCTGTGATCTAAACCATCAACATTCGTTGCCTATACTTTTGCAGTATAAAATCCATCAGGGCAGGGCTTTTATCTGTCTTCTTGTTCACTGCTGCGTATTCAGTCTACTATAGAATACGTAGGTTTGTGCACTCTCCCTCTTTCTATGTGTGTGTGTATATATAATTATATTTTTATATATATACACACACACACATATAGTCTAAGGTCCAGAACTAGTAGGAAGGAGTGATTAAATTCTCTCCAAGTAAGAAGGATGGGATGGCAGGATAAGTAGGAAGGAGTTTTCTAGATAAAGGAGGAATATTGAAGAGGCACCTAAGGAACAGACAAAGGCTGGTGCAAAAATGCTGAGGTATAAAAGCAGTTTCTGGGAACTCTAAATCATCCTGTGTGGTCAGAGCACAAGGACTAAGGGGGTTAGTGGTTGGAGACAAAGCTGGAGATAAAATGATCTGATCAAATTTGCTAAAGAGGTTGGATTTTATCCTACAGTGCAATAAATATTGATTTTTTCAGTTTTTCCCTTCGTTTAGGTCTGTTTTGTCTCTTACTATCTATGGTTACTTGGAAAGTTCACTTAACCTTGCTGAGCCTCAGTTTTCTCTTCTATTGAATGGTTGAGCAACATGAGATAATATATGGAAGTCACTTCAGAAAGTTCCTGGAATAAGCCAGGCACAGCGGCTGCCTGTAGTCCTAGCACTTTCGGAGGCCGAGGCGGGAAGATCGCTTGAGACCAGGAGTTTGAGGTTGCAGTGAGCTATGATGATGCCACTGCACGCTAGCCCGGGCAACAGAGCGAGACTCTGTCTTTAAAAAAAAATGTTTCTGGAATATAGTAGGTGCTTATCAAATGTTAGTTCCCATCCATTTAGTGCCTATACCCTGGCTGATTTCAGCACCACAGCTACTGGTCAGTCCAGAGGGTGCAGTTCCCATTTACGACACAAGAGGGAGTATGAGACTGTACCCTTGCCAAAGGTCACGTGTTTGAAGGGGCACTCGTTGGCAAGCATGATGTACTTAGTTATAAAAGTTATCAGATCCCTTAAAGTAGCTGATGTTATTGAATAGCCTATTATACATCACTTATTTTATATTCATTATCACTTTTAATTTAACTCTCTCAAAGAGTCAATGAAGTAATTCTCATCCCCATTTTACAGATGAGTAACCTGTAACCTAGAGAAATTCAATCACATAATTAGCACACAGTGAAAATTGGATTTGAACCCAGACCTGTCTGATTCCAAAGCTTATATTTATTATATTCATTTTAATTCAATTCCCTCATTTAATAGAGGGGGTCCAGAAAGGGGACTGACTGGCCAGTGGTGGGTGATAACTTATGAGACCAAGGGAGAACTTTGTGCCTAGGGTGAACTCATGGACACTGAGGACCCTGACCACAGACCATAGTTGTGCCAAAGCCACTGTTGTATAAACACACTGCAAGAGGGGGAAAGACTTTAGAGTTATTCATTTAACCATTGTTTCACCCTGGGAAAATCACCTGTCCTCTCTGCGCCTTAATTTCTTCATCTGTAAAATGGGTTGATTCCTTTTCATCCATCAGGTCTAAACTCAAATGTCATTTCCTCAGAGAAGGTGTCCCTGTTTAATCATTCTAAATTAGACCCCTCCCCTAGTCGTTTTCTATCCCATCGTCTTGTTGGAATATTTCCTTAAATATGCTTATCACTATCAGAAATTATCTTATGTATTTTGTGTACTTATTGTTTGTCCTCCCTCCTAGGATACATAGGTTCTGTGTGAGCAGGTGTTGTGTCTGTTTAGTTCATGTTTGTGTACTCTGTGCCTAGAAAAATGCTTGGCACATACTAAGTGATCAACCAATCTTTGTGGAATGAATGAATGAATGGTATAATGATGAAGAACTAGGACCAGAGGGTGGAAGCTGCAAACAGGCAGATTTTAGCGAAGAGGACTTTCCTAACAAGAAGAGTTATCCAAAGGCAAAGCAGTCTTCCCTAGAAGAGGTGATCTCCCCATCCTTGGAATTTAGCATATCAAAGCTATAGGGGGGCTCCCATGTAGGATTGGTGGGAGAGAGATGATTTAGATTACTTTGGCTCCTCAGTAAAACCATAATTAAGTTTTTTTAAAAAACCACTTTATTGAGGTGTGATTGACATACAAAAAGCTGTATATATTTAATATATATAATGCAATGAGTTTGGAAATAGATATACATCTATGAAACCCTCACCACAATCTATGTCATAAACACATTGCCTCCAAAAATTTCCTCCCACCCTCCTTGTTTATTATTATTCTTTTTTTAATTTCGAAGTATTACAGGGTACAAATAATTCTGGTTACATGAATCGTTTTTATGATGCTTGAGTCATGGTTATAAGTGTGCCCGTCACCCAGATAGTGGTGATTGTACCCATTAGTAGGTTTTCGCCCATCCCCTCCTCCCCCTCCCCATAATTAAGTTTTGAGCTAAAACCCTGATATCAGGGTGCTGTCTAGTTACTGTCTGTTAAATTATGGAGTGGGTATTCTCTCTGTTTAATAACTGGAGAAAGAGAGGCCCAGAGGGTGGGGCAGGCAGAGACAAGGGAACTGACAGTGCTAGATTCTGCTTCTGGGCTCCGTGGGAGAGGCCTGACTGAGATGCTAGTGGGCTTGATTAGATTTGAATAAAATAAATGAAGACAATTAGGAATAATCATTTCCAGAGCAGTTGCTGCTTTTGCCACTGTTCCCCTTCTTTGGGACTCTGCTGCCGCCGTGACCATCTCTTCTGTTCCCTTTCTCACAGAGAATGACACTACCCAAGTTACAAAGTTCTCCTAGTTGCCTCAATTTCCTTTCTCCCCATCTACATCCAATCAGTAACCAGATCTTTTCCCTTTCATGTCCCACTGCATCTCCCAGCTCGAGTCTTACAATCTCTTTTGAGTCACCCACCAGCATTTTCTCTGGTCTCCCTGCCCCCAGTATCTTGGAACCTCCAATCCATTCCCTATTGCGCAGGCTAAAATCTTTCTAAAACAAGTTTGGCCAAGTCTTCCCCTGGGGTAATGGCCTGTAACAGCTCTGCACTGCCCTGATGATGCAGTTCGTCATCCTTACCATGGGCCCCCAGGCCTTGGCGGACCTCTGGCTCTGACTTACCTCTCCCACCTCGCTCATCACCTGTTACTCTGCCCACTGTGCCTGTGATTCCAGAGGCTCAAAGTTCTCTGAAGTTCCCTGAAGACTTCCCATCATTTGACACCTTTGGGCCTTTGCTCATGCTGGTCCATCTCCCTGGGTTGCTTCTCCACGCATTTAACTCCTCCTTATCCTTGAAGGCTCAGTTTAAGTCCTTAAGTCTGCATCCCAGGACCTAGCAGGGGGCCAGGCCTAACATCTCAGGCTCCTTCCTGCTGACCTGTCCCACAGTGAGAAAACAGCCACATCTTGCTAAGTCCATTAATGTGGCTAATTTGAGTCCTGGCTTTCCCTACTTGCAATAGCTAAGAAACGGTTGGCTAGTTCTTACCTGCTCACATCTAAGATGGTATGAATCAGTCCCTACTTCATAGGTTCATTGTGAAAGTTAAATGGGATGGTGGATGTGAGAAATCCTTTGTTAATATTTTTATATCAACTTATTCAGCAATATCCCCTGAGCTCTTCTAAGAATGGTTCAGGAGGCATCATGTTGGGTAGTAGTGTGGCCTTTTCTCTTGTGGAGTTCAGATTGGTGGGTCTTATAGTCTGATATCCTGCACCAGACACTGAGTTCCTTTGGGTTAGGGACCATGTGTTATTCACCCCTGTGCATAGTAGGTGCTCAGGAGATATTTGCTGGTTGGGTAAGTGAATGAATGAATGAATGAATAGCATTCCAGATAGACAGAAAAACTGATGCAAATTCATGAAGATGTTATGGAGCAGGTCACTTCAAAGAACTGCAAGTAGTTTAATGTTGTTGGATCTCAGGGCATGAGGGGTATGTGACCAGCAGTGAGGCTGGAGCATAGATGGGGCCAGACCACCAGGAGCCATGTGTACCTATTAAACAGATAGGCTTTGGAGTAGGGCAATGGGGGATTTTAAGCTGGGCTGAGGAAGATTCCTCTGCTGCAGTGTGGAGTGTGGATTAAGGAAAGACTGGAAGCTATCATGGGAGTAGGATGGTGAGGAGACTGTGGCTGTAGAATGGAATAGAGAGCTCCTGGGAAGAAGAATGGACTGGCTTTGGTGAAAGATTGGGTGGGTGAGAGGAGGAAGGATGGGTAGTATCTGGGTTCTGACCATTGTGGTATGCCCTGGTGATGGGGCAGTGTCCTCAGTGTGTATTTTTTTTTTTTGGAAACAGAGCCTTGCTTTGTTGCCCCAGCTAGAGTGCAGTGGTGTCATTATAGCTCACTGCAACCTCAAACTCCCGGGCTCAAGCGATCCTCCTGCCTCAGCCTCCTGACTAGCTGGGACTATAGATGCATGCCACTGCACCTAGCTAATTTTTCTATCTTTTAGTAGAGATGGGGGGGGTTCTCACTCTTGCTCAGGCTGGACTTGAACTCCTGAGCTCAAGCGATCCTCCCCCCTCGGCCTCCCAAAGTGATAGGATTACAGGGTGAGCCACCATGTCCGGCCTAACCACAGTGTTTTCTATTTATTGAGTGCTTACTGTGTGCCTGGCACTCTATCAGGTGCTTTCTGGTAGCTCATTTTCTCAGTTGATCTTCACAGCTCTGGGAGGTAGCTCTCATTATTACTCTTTCTACAAATGAGGAAGGGGTGTGTGTGTCAGAAAAATGATGTAATTGGCATAAAATCACACAGCAAGCAAGTGGTGGAACATGGATTGAAAACCAGGTCTGTCTGGCCCTGAGCCTGTGCTCTTTCTGCTTTACTACATGGCCTTTCAGGGGAGGGAGAAGGAAAAAGCAATCAGAAGACCTGAGGCTTATGTAAACACAATGCCATCTGTTCTCATATTGTTTCACAAATTTAAAAGGATAGTTTTACAAGCTATCTTATTATTTCTGTGAAGAATGAATAATCATTATCATGTCACCCATTTTAAAATGAGGAAACTAGTGCCTTGTGGGAGAAAGGGAGTGAGGGAGCCGTCCAGTGTCGGATGTTTGATTTTGCGACTACAGAGGCACAAGCACTGAGTGATGAAGAAGTTCAAGAGTGACCAGGCAAACTGGTGGCCAAGGTGATGTGAAATGGAGGCTGAGGACTGAGGGACCAGGAAGCCCCAATAGCTACTGAAGTCACCAGGAGGCAGCAGGACAGGGACTAGTGAGGATGACCATGAGCCAGGGGCTGCATGCAATCTTTAATGCATAAGGAGCAACTGGGGGTCAGTGATGAGGAGGGGTAGAGGGTGGCATGTCTGAAGAGCAAAAGAGAAGGAATTTTTGTACAAGGGTGGAAGTTGCAATGTTGACCCCACCCCCTGGTTTTATAGTGTGTGGGCCGTGGGAAAATGAGAAGCCTTCTTGCAGGGGGCTACCAAAGAGGCAGTGTCTTGGAGGAGGGTCAGGTTTCAAAAAGGGCAAGGAAGTAACCTGAGTACTCTGAAGAAGCAGAGGGTGTAGAACAGTTTGTTGACAAAGGAACAGGGGTCTAGAGGGCACAGGGGAAAGCTCTGGCAGGGTGGTGGGCAGTGGGAAGATGAGTGAAAGGGCTGGGCAAGAAGCTCAGAGCAGTATGAGGATGAGTCTGAGGGAGAGGCTGGACAAGCAGAGGGGCTGTCAATGTGGGTGGTTCCCTAGGCTGGAGAGACACATTGTAGACAGGGTCACAATGGAACTTGAGGAAAAAATGGTTTGGGCATCTGAATCAGACCTCTACGATTCATGTTGGGGGAGGAGTGTGGGGAAGGACAATGATTCTAGACCAAAGCTGTCAGCCAGCTCCTGCGACCCCAGGAAGACTGGAAGCAAGGTCCACGGCAGAATTTGAGGGTGGGGTGCTAATTACCTCCTGTACTTGTCTCCCCTGCAGAACTGGGACTTCCTTATGCCAAGTGAGAACATTTCCCCATTCTTGTTGACAACCTCCAAGTTACTACCGGTAACGGGGAACCATGAAAAGTTTTGTTTTTTTTTTAAACAAGGTTGATGGTAACATGATGACATTTAAAAAGGTTACTCAGGCTGCTGCTGTAAAGGATGGATTGGAGAACGAAAGCAGAAATTGGGGAGCTGTTGCATTAGTCCGGGAAAGAAGTGATGAGGCCTGAACCAGGGTAAGGGCCGCGGAGGCAGAGGACCGGCGGACAAATGTTAAGGCCGCGTTATTACCAGACTGATAGGATGTGGGGTGTGAAGGGTAGAGGACAACGCCCAGGTTTCTGGCTTAGTTTCCACCTGTAGTCGGCAGTCCAGGTTCTGCCTCCCTCCTTGGGCTTTTGTGAGGATGGAGCCGATGTAACGGACAGGAAAGCGGTTTGGAAATGGCAAAACTGCTACCCGTCAAAATCTACATTATCATCAAGGCTCCTTAATCACCCCAGTAAGTTCAGTCTATGGAACGAGGTGTGAGAATTAAGATAAATCACGATAGTCATCCAGATATGGGGGAGCTGGGTGCCCCCAAGGTACCTCGGGTTCCCTGCACCTGCCGGGAGCTGGGGGGCGGGGCGAACCCAGATCCCGCCCCTGGGCGGGGCCTGCACGCGGCCAGAACAGAGCACAGCTGGAGCCCGAGCCACAGCACCAAGTCGCCGCGGTGGGGACCGGACCCGCGCCGCCCCGCCTCGCGCCGCCCCTCCCAGCTCCCCGAACCGCGCCGCACCGTCCCGCTGCGCCGCCCGGAGCTAGCCCCTCGTCCCGCACTGGGGGTCCGAGGTAAGGGGCGCGGCCGCGGCGTCCGCCCGCGGAGGAGCAGGGACCGGTACCGGGCGGGCGCTGGGGACAGTGAGCGGGCTGTAGGCAGGAGCGCCGGGCAGCAGAGGAGACGCAGAGAAGGGGCCGGCGAGGCCGCTGAGGAGGGGGCACCGCGGCAGCGAAGGAAGCGCTAGCTTCGGGAGGGGGCGCGGAGAGGGGTCTCCCCGGGCCGCAGGGCCGCCAGGGGGGCTCCGAGGGCAGGGGGCGGAGGGAGAGGGGAGCAAGAAAGAGGGCGCCAGGGCTGGGGGGAGAGGGTGGGCGCCCAGTGGAGGGCGGTGGGGGTCGCTGGGAGCGGGGGGCGTTGGGGGCGGGGGAGCTGAGAGGGGCAGTGCGGGAAGAGGTCCCAGGCAGCCGAGGGGCCGTGGCGGGGGTGCTGAAGGGAGAGGATTCGTGGGGAGCGAGGGCGGGGGGAGGCGTGGAGGTGAAGAGCTGAGGGGAGGGCACTGGGGTCGGCGGGGGTCGTTTGGAGTTGGAGAGGACTGAGGTGCTGAGGGCAGGCGGCGCTGGGCAGGAGGGGCGCCCGGTCGGGGAGAGGGTCGGAGGCGGGGATGTGAGCGTGGGTAGCTGGGAGCGAGGCGGGCGCGGAGCGGAGCCGGCTGGGCACCAGCGAGGTGGGTAACGGGGACTGGAGGTCGAGGGGTGGGGCGTGGGGCGGGAGCTGGGAAGAGTGGGAAAGTGGGAGCCGGGCAGGGTCTACCCCGACTGCAGAGGAAGGGGGTGGGAGCTGGTGGAGGGAGAGGGCCGTGGCCTTGGATGTGGGCAGGGGGCGCGGTTCTGGCCAGGAGTGGGAAGGAGGCGCTGGAATAGAGCAGGGTCTGGTGGCTGGAAGTGGAGGAACCAGGAGGGAACTTGGAGAGTTTAGTTAGAGTGGTGGGATGCTGGGTCAGGTTGGGGATGAGGCCAGGTGTGGTGTGAGGGTGGAAAGATAAGAGGGGGGGGGCTGGAGTGGAGCCCATGCGCTAGCTGAGTTTTGGCTCCTCGGGGGACTGAAGAGAGAGTGCAGACCCTGGACCCTGTTACACTGCTACCTGGGATCACAGACAAGAAGAGAATCGTGGACAGAAAATTCATCCACAGGCCGACTCTGTTCTGGAGTCCAAGCATGGAAGGAACTTTGGGGAGGGCCATGTGGCTAATAGAGATATGGTGAGGGGTGGGGGAGAGATGGGCCCTCTACCCCAGCTTCCCGGAATCCAAATGGAAAGGGGTTGGGACAGTGAAAGGAATGTGTGTGTGTGTGTGTGTGTGTGTGTGTGTGTGTGTGTGCGCGCGCGCGCACCTGTTCTGTGCCTATAAACGGAGGAAGACAATGGAAATCATGAAAGGTCCTATCTATAGTAGTGGGAAGCCCTGGTCCTGTGGGAGCCAGAGGAGAGGCATTTTGGAGGAGGTGGGTGGGTCACTGAAGGCTTCCTCCTCATGAAGGATTTAGCTAGCACTGGAGAAAAGTGTGTTCCTATCAGAGGAAACAATATGGGAAAAGGCAAAAATGTAAAATTATCTCCAGTCCAAGAGAGAAATCTCTAGTTTATTAAGGATTAGTACATGAAGGGAAGCATCAGTAACCTATACAGAAAGTTCAAATAGGTTTCTCCTCTAAGCTTCGAGTGCCTTAGGGTTTCTCTCCATCTCCTCAGAGTATAGCACAGGGCCTGGTGCATAGTAGGTGCCTGGTGCATGGTAGGTGCTTGGTGAATATTGATTGAATGAATAATTGATCTGTGGTGGTGCTCTTGCCTCAGTCTCTTCATCCACTCCCAAGAATTGCTGTGAGAATCAAATGTGGGTGAAAAGAGCTTTGTAAACTGTAAAACACAGTACAAAAGAGAGAGGCCACAGATGTTATTATACAGGTATGCCTCCATTCTGTCAGTGGTCACACCATGGCTCTCTCTTCTCAATCTGGAGAAGGAAGGAAATGAACATTTATCAAGCATCTGTTGTGTGCAAGATAGGATGCATCAAAAGCACCTTGTAGAATGCTTGGCATTTAATAGGTGCTCAATAAATATTAGCTATTATGATACTGTTTCTGTGGCTCTTAGAAACCTGGGGAAACAGTGAGAAGGTGGTCTGGGCTGGGCTGGACTGGTGGTGATGGGCTGGCAGTGGGGAATGGTCTAAAGAAAGATTGAATTAGAAAAGTTAGTAGAGTATGGTTTTAGGGAGAATGGGCATATGGTAAGGTCCACATTTGCCCAATTCCCTCTTTATCCTAACCGATAAATGCTCCCAATAGGAAGACAGGGAATTACATTTATTGAGCACCTGCTATATTCCATATACACCTGACCCTTGAGCAACCCGGGTTTGAAGTGTTTTTTTCACTTCAAACAGGTGGAAAATACAGTATTCAGGCCAGGCACAGTGGCTCATGCCTGTAATCCCAGCACTTTGGGAGG
The DNA here is from genome assembly GCA_023783475.1 of Daubentonia madagascariensis. Classification (NCBI taxonomy): domain Eukaryota; kingdom Metazoa; phylum Chordata; class Mammalia; order Primates; family Daubentoniidae; genus Daubentonia; species Daubentonia madagascariensis. The sequence continues at coordinate 6,879,288 of JAKFHU010001129.1, forward strand.
CCAAGGTGGGAGGATCACTTGAGCCCAGGAGTTCGAGACTAGCCTAGCCATCCTAGCCATTTTGTAGAGACCCCATCTCTACAAAAAATAAAAAATTAGCCAGGCGTGGTGGCTCATGCCTGTAGTCCTAGCTACTTGGGAGGATCACTTGAGTCCAGTAGTTTGACACTGCGGTGAGCTATGATTATGCCACTGCACTACAGCCTGGGCAACAATGCGAGGCCCTGTCTCAAAAAAAAAAAAAAAAAAAAAGAAAAGAAAAAACAGTATTCATGGGATGCAAAACCAAGTATATGGAGGGCCAACTTTTAGTACATATAGGCATTCCTGGAACCAATCCCTCATGTATACAGAGGGGATGACTGTAGTATGCTAGATGCATTACCCACATTACCTATAATTTTCCCAACAATGCTTGTTTTATGAACAAGGAAACTGTATCTTAGTCATGTAAAATTTCTTGTCAAGGTCTCACAGCTAAGAAATGATATAGCTGGAAATTTATTCTAGTTTAATTTGGAACTTCAGACTGTTTCCACTACTCAGGATCACTCGCTAGGAGAAAACATGAAGCACAGAGACAAAACAAAAATTTTTTTAAAAGGGGTTTATAAAGCACTCTCCCATATATTGGTTTTAATTCTTGCAAAAGTTTTGCCAGGAAGCCATTTTATTAACTCATTTTATAGATGAAGAAACTGAGGCCCAGGATCTGATTTGTCTAAATTTACAGAACTACCGAGAAAGCCAAGGCTCAATCCCGGACTCAATCTTGTGCTCTTTTCATCAAAAGAGAAGTACATTCATTCACTTTTCACTACATTTATTGAGTAGATCTCTTATTGCTGGATTTTAGGGCGCTCTCCTTCTCTCCTGGTTGGAGTTGGCTTCTTCCTTAGCTGGCTATTTCTGCTGCCTATCAAACTGAAAGAATTATTTGCTTTTCACAGCAACCCTTGGAAGAGCCATTTCTTTCTTTCTCCCAGCCTGGGACCAGGGATGACTTCCCAGATGGTCCCTGGCTTTCATCTGTATTGCTTGTCACGGAGACAGTGAGCTATACAGCTCTATCATTTTATGTGACTGTCACAAAAGAGAGGGAAGATTTGATTGATGCTTATCTTACAAATGTGATTCTGCATGCACCACTGTGCGGTGACCTGTCTGCTCAGATGTGCCTCTGGCAGCTATCTGCAGGGATGCTTTCTCCTCTCTTCCAAATGTCTGAGCAGCCCCTGCCCCCTCACCTGAGAAGATCCCTAGGGGACTTCCATGTGAATGTGCCTTCCAGCTGACCTCCTCAGCTCTCTGCCCTGCCTGTTCTCACACCACCTATTGGGAAAGCCATGCTGTGCGCACATAAGCAGATGTTGACAGTACGGTATGGTAGGAAGACACGTGGGTGTTGGGGATGTTTCTTTACTCACCCTAAAATTGTTACAGTTTTTGTTTTCCTTAAGCCCAGACAAATCTGGGAGTCATTAGGTAAGGGAAGTTCTAGTCATAACCCTCCAACTTGCCTGCTGTGTGAACATATACAAATCACTTCTCTTTGTGGAGCCTCAATATTTTACCTACAAAATGAAAGGGGGTGGATCAGACCAGGAATTGAAACTACTTTTTATTCTTGTCTTCACTCCCCAGTCTCACACCTGTGGCAGTCATAGTTAATAAAGGTAGGCAAATTTCCCGCTGATTCTATACAAGGCTACATGTATTTTCTCAACACTGTGTATGAAGCACACTTATATACATTCTCTTATTTAAAATTCACAGGATCTTGTGAAGTAGGTATTATTATCAGATGAGGACACTAAGGCTTAGAGTTTAAGTGCCTTGCCCAAGTTTATACATTGAGTTACTGGGAAAGCTGGGACGAGTTGCTAGGCTTTTTGTTATGATAAAGCTTTCATTGCAAAATCCCTTCTAATTCTGTCAATTTAAGAATGTAAAGTAAGCTGCATCAGAAAAGTGTAGACCAATAATATGATACATTGATAGTCTAGCACATGGAAAATGTTCACAAATATTTCTTTTTTAAATTGATGCATAATAGATGTACACAGTTTCAGGTACATGTGATAATTTAATACACTCATATAATTTGTATGGATCAAATCAAATCAGACTTAAATATTTGTCTTTTCTTTATGCTAGAACCATTTGAATTCTTCTCTTCTAGCTATTTTGAAATATACATTAGATTATTGTAAACTATAGTTACCCTACTGACCTATTTAACACTAGGTCTTATTTCTTCTGTCAAACTGTATTTTTGTACCAATTAATCAACTTAATCCCCCCTGCTCCCTACCCTTCCTGGCTTCTGGTAACCACCAATCTACTCTCTTTCTTCATGAGATCCACTTTTTTAGCTCCCATATATGAGTGAGAACATGAGATATTTGTCTTCCTGTACTTGGCTTATTTCACTTAACATAATGACTTCCAGTTCCATCCATATTGCTGAAAATTACAGGATTTCATTCTTTTTTAATGGCTGAATAATATCCCATTGTGTATATATACCACATTTTCTTTGTTCATTCATTGATGGGCACTTATGTTGATTCCATATTTTGGCTATTATGAATAGTGCTGCAATAAACATGGGAGTGCCGATGTCTTTCATTTATTGATTTCCTTTCTTTTGGATATATACCCAGTAGTGGAATTGCTGGACCATATGGTAGTTCTATTTGTAGTTCTTTGAGGAACCTCCATACTGTTCTCCGTAGTGGCTGAATAAATGTTTCTTGAAAGAAGTAACATCCTCTAAGGATGTTATAGATCCAGTGTTGATGGGGGTGTAAGGATGGATAAAACTCCCTTGAATCCAGAAGGGGAAGCAGACAATTAATTGTTAAATAGGCCCAAATAATGAAGCTCAGATCAAGGAGAGGGCAGTTGAACAAGATTTGACTGCAGAAGTGAATTAAAGGGGCCAATGAAATAATATTTTATTTTATTTTGTTTTATTTTTTGAGACAGGGTCTTGCTCTGTCACCCAGGCTGGAGTTCAGTGGTGTGATCAGAGCTCACTGCAGCCTCAAACTCCTGAGCTCAAGCAATCCTCCTGCCTCAGCCTCCCAAAGCTCTGGGATTATAGGTGCCTGGCCAGTGAAATAATATTGAGTACCTCCACGGGCCAATAAACTGTGCCAGATTGTTTATGTATAGTACTGTTCATTCTGTTTGTACCATAGCTCTGTGGAGTGGTATTTTCTCTATTTTAATGTAAAAATGCTGTGGGTTAGAGAGGCAATATGACTTGCCCAAGAATTCAACTGAGAGGTAGGGCAGTAATTTTAAACTTTTCCATAACACTACAGGGTACTAAGTCTAGTCTCAGCTGTTAGCTGTGAGATTTGGGCAAATCCTCTTGATTTCTGGCCCTCAGTTTCCTTCTTGATCAAATGGGAATAATAACCCGGGTCCTTCCAACTTTATTTTCCAGGTTTATTTAGAGGATAAAATAAGATAAAGGACATGGACTTGAAGTAAGGATCAAATCTATGTTTTAGTAAAGTCACTCTCTGACAAGCAATTCCTCTTCTACAACTCTATCCTAAGGAAATAATTTGGAAAGTGAACAGAGATTTATGTAAAGAAATGTTCATTGCAGTTTAATTTATGATAATTAAGAATAGAAAAACAACTTAAAATTAAAAACAACTTTTGTCCTAAAGAGAGTGACAACATTAGAGAATTGATCAGGTAACACATCCACAGGATAGAATATAATGTAGTCAACTGAAATGATTTTTATGAACAGTTTTAAAAGTCTCAGTGTTTTTGCAGTACTTTTTGAATTATTTCGGTTATACATTGCTTAATGACAGGGATATGTTCTGAGAAATGTGTTGTTAGGTAATTTCATAGTTGTAGGAACATAATAGAGTGTGCTTATGCAAACCTAGTATAGCCTACTACACACGTAGGCTACATGGTATAGCCTATTGCTCCTAGGCTACAAACCTGTGCAGCATGTTACTGTACTGAATACTGTAGGCAACTGCAACACAATGGTAAGTATTTGTGTATCTAAACATATCTAAACATAGAAAAGGAACAGTAAAAATATGGTATAAAAGATAAAGCGTGGTATACCTATACAGGGCACTTAGCATGGATGGAGCTTGCAGGACTGAAAATTGCTGTGGGTGAGTCAGTGAGTGAGTGATGAGTGAATGTGAAGACCTAGGACATTACTATACATTACCATAAACTTTATAAGTACGGTACACTTAGGCTACACTAAGTTTATTAAAAAAATATTTTTCTTTCCTTGATAATAAATTAACCTGAGCTTCCTGTAATTTTTTTACTTTTTAAATTTTTGGCTCTTTTATAATAACACTTAGCTTAAAACATTATATAGCTATACAAATTTTTTTTTTTTGCCCAGCTAAAAATTCTTTTATTAGGGAAAAAGAAGACAGATATTCAGTGATAACCAACAATCTTTCCCACCACCACCTCTTTCTTTTTCAAACAGAAGCAGTTCCATCTGATAAAAGTACCAATCCTTAGATTTGGAGACAAAATTCATAACAGGCTTCTCTGACTTTATCAGACATTCTACATCCATATGTAGATGGAGCCAGAGACTGTAACAAATCAGCACCAGAGGGAAGAAGATCCAAGCTTGATGACGTGTGTCAGAATGTCTACCCAAGCAAATTCCTGAATTTTCACTTGAGTGAGGTGTTGGAAAAGTAGATTATTTTATTGGTTAAAGGCAGGCAACAATATCAAAACTCCACATACATGCTCCAGTTGACTGAAAACAATGACGCAGCCTCAGGACAACAATACAGAGAAACTTCAAAGATGGCCTGAAACCATCTTGTTAAACTACTTGTTGAGACTCCTCATTCTAGATTTGTTTGGTGCTGCCTTTGCATTCAAGTCTTATTTTCCAGAAGAAGCGCAGGCACAGTCCCAATTGTTATTTCATCATCATGCATCTTGGATGCTGCAGTTAGCATCAGATTGAATAGACTTTAGCCAAAAACTCCGGCCTCCTGCCTTCTCCTTCATCCGCAGGCATTGCTAGACCCGGCCACAGCCACCCGCCAACACCTCAGCTTCCACTGACAGGACCCTTGCTGTGTCTTCTGCTTCCCCAAAATATTTACTTTATATCTGATTCTATAAGCTTTTTTCTATTTTTAAAAATTTTTATTTTTTTTACTTTCTAAACTTTTTTGTTAAAAACGAAGACACAAACACTTAAACCTGTAGCTTAGGCCTACAGGTCACGATCATCAATATCACTGTCTTCCACCTCCACATCTTGCCCCACTGGAAGGTCTTCACAGACAATAACATACATGTAGCTGTCATCTCCTGGGATAACAATGCCTTCTTCTGGAATACCTCCTGAAGGACCTGCCTGAGGCTATTTTACAGTTAACTTCTTTTTTCTATATAATTATACTCTAAAATGACAATAAAAATTTTAGTACATACATAAACTAGTAACATAGTCATTTATTATCAAATATTACATACTGTACATAATTGTATGTGCTGTACTTTTATAAGACTGGCAGCGCATTAGGTTTGTTTACACCAGCATCACAACAAACACGTGAGTTATGCATTGTGCTATGACGTTACCACGGCTATGATGTCACTAGGCAATAGGAACTTTTCAACTCCATTGTAATCTTATGGGACCACTGTCGTATGTGCAGTCCTTCATTGACTGAAACTTTGCTATGCAGTGCATGACTGTACTTTTTAAATTTAAGTATTTTTGCCAAATGGTAAGATACCATGCCTTCTAGTCTATACCTTCTGTGCATATGATCTCTGCTATTAAAATATGCATAGAAGTTATAGACTAGAATGCATGGTATGCTATCATTTATATATAAATAAAAAGTATAATTAGACTTGTATGCTTATATATGCAAAGACTATGTCTGAAGGATACATAGATTGGTAACACATTTACCTCTGGGGAAGGGATCTGGAGATTGGGAATCTGGGATGGAAGCAAGACTTACTTTTCAATGTAAACCTGATCATATTCAGTAATATTTGCAAATAGTATAAGAGTTGTTTGAATTATTTTCAATAAATGTATGTTACCTTTTAAAATAATAAATAAGATGCTATTTTATGATTGCTTCAAAAAATTAAAAAATGTTAACAAATAAAATATAATTTAAAAATAGATGGCATTCTTTTGCGTGAAAAAATATTTGAGGAAATACACTAAAATGTTAACAGTAGTAACAATAGTTTCTGAGTGGGTGGGATGTCAGGTAATTTTTAATTTTCTTTTTTACACTTTTGTATAATTTTCAAAATTTTAATAATGAGTATATACTTTCATATTAGAGGTTTTCTGTTGTAAACAAAGAAAGATGACTGGCAACAGAGTGAAGAATAGTGTGAGGTCATTGTGTTTGCTTCCCCTGTTTTAGATAGAAAAAACACAATTCCTTTGAATCAGCAGTTCTTACAACAGGCTTTGCATCTTGTACCATGAAAAGCTGAAAAGTTAAGGCTATGAGACAGTTTAAGCAGGCAGTGGCACCCTCCCCTCCAAACTTACTTTCTTCCTCCATGCCATGTCTCAGTCTCCACGTGTCCTGGGCATGTTCCACACTAGCCTAGCAAGCCTTGTCATGAGGCAGATTGATACAGAGATGGAGCTGAGGGTCTCAGATAAAGGATTGAGAGTTGGGAACAAAGAGAAGGAAGAACAGAGACCACAGGAGGCCAGTGGTGACATATTCAAGGGAGTTTTATTAAATGGCTGCTAGGCTGGGTGCAGTGGCTAACGCCTGTAATCTCAGCTATTTGGGAGGCTGAGGTGGGAGGATCACTTGAGCCCAGGAGTTCAAGGTTGCAGTGAGCTTGACATCAAAGCCATGGTAATGTCATAGCACAAAACATTGATCAGTTCCTTATCCTCATAGTTTCCTTGAGAGGTCCAAAGGGCCATATCCCCCAGTCTCCTCTGGGGGAAAAAAGCAGGGGTTCCTGAAGAGAATGAAAACCCAGACATTCTCTCACATTGGGGCTATCCTCCCACCCTCCTCCAAACCACTCACTCAGCCAACTGAGCACCCAGTGCAGAGCACAAGGAGAGATTTCAGGTGCAGAAGCAGGGTACCTGAGGCTTCCAACACATAGGAGGAGCAATGGAAGACTCAAATAAGACCGTGTGGCCTGGTGCTGGATTATGAGGTTCAGATCCAATGTGTTCCAGGAAAGGAGAGGATGGTGGCAGGACCGAGAGGGCTGGGTTCTCAGGGAAGGCCTGGCACATAATAAATATTTGCTAAATGAATGAACAAATGAGTGAATGAACAAATAAATACTGGATCTAGGTTTTGAAGCATTTGGAATAATAAGGACTGTGTTCACACCTGTGTGGAATTTACCGGTTTATAAAAGTCTCAATCATTGTTATCTCGTTTGAGCCTTGTCATACCCCTGTGAGAAAAGCAGGGCAGAAAATCTTCCCCTATTTTCCAGATGAGGAGATTGGGCTCCAGAGTGATGAAGTGACTTTTATTAATTCAGCACACATTTACTGAGTGCTATTATGTGCTAGGATTTGTGCTAGAGGCCAGGCTTACAGGAATGAAGTACCTTAAGTCCCAGATGCTTAGTCTAACAGTTCTGAAATGATACAAGGGCCGTTAGAATGTTCTGGGAGCACAGGAGCTGGAGTGCCTGCCTCTGCCATGCACAGGGAAGGTGACATTTGACCTGGATCTTCAAGGATGAATAGGAGTTTGTTAGGAGGAAAAGAGTATTCTAGGCAGGAGGAATACCTGTATAAAGGGACAAAGACAAGAAATAATGTGGCCTATTTGGAGTAAAGTGTGTAATTTGATATAAGGGTAGCACAGGTTGGTGGGGAGAAGGGTTAGGGGAAGATAAAGCTTAGTTCATTGGTTAGTGGGTTCTTTGTCAAATTGAACAGTTTGGATTTGATCTTTAGAGCTTTGGGTAGCCATAAAAGTTTGTAAAGCAGGGGAATGAATGATGGCTCTGTACTGAGCCTTCCTGGAGTATTCGTATGTTCACTGTTCTTGTCTTCCTCCCCCCCCAAAAAAAAAACCCCTCATCTCAGGAGCTGGCTCCTACAGGAAACTCTCCTTGACCACCATGCTTCCAGGTTGGGTTAGATGCTTCCTGTGGATGTCCTCAGCCAGGACTTCCCTCTGCCTTATCACTTATCTACTGGTCTGTTACTCTGTCTTTACCTGCTCTTTTATTCTAGTCTGTGGCCACCCAGAGGTCAGGCACCAAGTCCGATTCATATTTGTATTCCCCATGCCCAGCACAGGGCTTGCCCCAGAGCAACGTGCTCAGTGAATATTTGCTGAGGGAATGCATGGGAGAAGCTGGGTTCCACCCTGATGCTGAGACGACATTTGGGGCAGGTGCAGTGATGGGTCATTCTGAGTAGTGTGCATTTCCTCAGTGATGCCAGAGTGTGTGAATGGCGGGGTGATCATTAGAAGGGTTGATGACTCAAGGTGACACTGGAGGTGTGTTCTCGAGTGACCATAGGCCTCTCTTGTAGATGGCTTCAGTGACTGATGGTAAAACTGGAGTCAAAGATGCCACTGACCAGAACTTTGACTACATGTTCAAACTGCTTATCATCGGCAACAGCAGCGTTGGCAAGACCTCCTTCCTCTTCCGCTATGCCGACGACACCTTCACCCCAGCCTTCGTCAGCACTGTGGGCATTGACTTCAAGGTGAAGACAGTCTACCGTCATGAGAAGCGAGTGAAGCTACAGATCTGGGTGAGTCCTGGGCATCCTGGGCAGGATTGTCCTGAGAGGTGACTGGTTTGCCAGTACAAGGGCTGGGAGGTGGGGCCAGCTTGGAACTTCTGGGCCTTACAGCATCAGGCATTACTGCTGTTACAGGTCTGCCCCTTAGGCTGCCCCATGCTAGCTTTATAGAAGTTTGCTTTCCTCTAGGGGTTCAATTGCTTCTGCTGTTTAACTGTACAAGAGGCTTTATGCTGGCTTGAATAAATGAGTGACCAAGAAACTGAGCTTTGGAGTTAGAGACCTGGGTTCCAATTCTACATCTGCCACCTACTAGCCATGGAATTTAACTAAATTACTGAACCCCTCTGGGCCACCCTTCCTTCTTTAGGGATTATAATAACATCTACATCTTAGGGCTGTTGGGTGCTTAGCTAGTTCCTGGAACATAGTAAATATATGATAAATCTTAGCTACTGTATCAGTTATCTATTGTTGCATAACAGATCACTTCAAAACTTGGTGACATAAAAAAACAATAATAATTCATTATTTCACAGTTTCTGTGGGTCAAACATTTAGGAGTGGCTTGGGGCCTTTCATGAGTTGTAATCAGATGCTGGCTTGGGTTGCTGTCATCTGAAGGATTGACTGGGGCTGGAGGATCCAATTCTAAGGTGGCTTATTCACATGTCTGGTGCTGGCTGTTGGCAGGAGGCCTTACTTTCTTCCCATTTGGCTTTCTTACAGTGTCTTCACAGGGCTGCTTACTTGTCTTTTGTGCATGGCAGCTGGCTTTTTCCAGAGTAAGATATCTAAAAACCGAAGTGGAAATGGCAATGTCTCTTATGACTTAGCCTTAGAGTATTCCACTGGTCACTGATTCAACGTGGGAGGAAACTACACAAAAGTGTGATTACTGGGAGGAAAGGATCATTGGAGACCATCCTGGAAACTAGCCACCACACCTACTATTATTGGTATTAACCAATGACACTAATAAAATATGTACATATTTTAGATATAGCAACATGTAGATCATATGCTTTTCAATAATGAATTAGTATCAGGATTGGAAATTTTGAAAATTTGTGATTTAAAGTATTCAAAACATGTAAAGATACATTAATATATTATACATATATTTTATTGGGACAGTCTGAATATGGTACTTTTTATAATTATTTCCCATATATTAATATTATTTTATAATTAACACTATGAGGTAGGTACTATTTTAATACACCCCTGTTTTACAGAAGAAAAAACCCAGACTCAGAAATTAATTAACTTGCTTTAGTTACAACCACACTGCTATAAAGTAGGATTTGAACTCATATCTTCTGATGCTAAATTCATGTGCTCTTTTCTCTACACTGTGTATCTGAGGTCTTGTAGAGTCCATATTTCCATTTATGATAATGTTAAATATTAATTTATGTAGAGATAAAAGTTCATTGTGTTCATTTACTCTCTATTAAAGGCATGAGGAATCAGAAACCATTAGAAACGGGAGAAGCTATACAGGTCATCTAGCTCATTGATTCTCAAAGTGTGGTCTCCAGACCAATAGCATCAGCATCACCTAGGAATTTGTTAGAAACGCAAATTCTCAGGCTTACCTCAGACCCTATTGAATCAGAACCTCTGGGGGTGGGGCCAACAATCTGTGCTATGAAGAGTTTTCCAGGTGGTTTTGAGGCAGGCTTAAATTGTAGAGCCACTGATTTTTATAGTTAACTATGTTGTGGTGGGAGTCAACAAGCATTTATTAAAAGCACCTATTCTGTACCAGGTGCTTTCACTTGTGTCATCTGACATCATCCTTGCAGTCAATGCACAGTAGGGTGTGAGAGAACAGGATATTTGGGGCATGGTGAGCAATACAGTGAAACTGGATCAAGGCTGTGAAAGAGCAGGGAGCGGGTGCTGAGAGAGAACCTTGCTGAAGAGGCTATAGGGGGCAGACTGGGGGTCATGGAGACCTTGTACAGCAAATAGAAGGTTCTTGCCATCAGTCAGCAGGTACCCATCTGATGTCTCCTTTGGGGGCTGAAGAAATTATTAGGGCTTATTTTTAACCTATGAATATAAAATAAATTAATTTTTACTAATATTTACTATGTGAATCGACATGGACATCTTTATTCGATCCCCATATCACATTGTCATATATCCTACACTCAAAAAACCTTGAGGTAGGAGGAGGCATTCCACCTTTTAAAAGGTTGGCAGTGGTGACTTTCTCACTACTTTGTTCATTTTCAGCCTATTTTGAGCTTTTGCAGTTTTCCTGTGCCTGGTTAAGTGGATTTATTGATTACACTATCTAGTTTTAACTAAATGAAACATCACGATGGATATGTGGTTTTTAAAGAGTCCTGTAAGGAAACCTCTGATTGAAGACTATACTAATTATAGTGAACCCAAGTGAGCATAAGAAAATGACTGAACTGATGTTTCTCTGACTCCCAGCACAAGTTCATTGTCAGCCACATTTCGAGGTAAAATCAATGACGATCTATTTAGATCTGACATAGTCAATCACATTGCTTTTACTGGAAAAAAAAATTAGCAAAGAGTTTTTATGTGTGTATGTGCTCTTATGTAGCAAAAATATTCTGTATTTCATAAATACATTAAAATTTAAACATTTAAATATTGTTTATTTCATTTTTATATATTTTAACATCTTTTGTGTACAGAAGTAGATATATGTGTATATATACTCTAAGTAAATACACATGTGTTGTACATTCTGTCCCTAAATTTTTCTTATTTAAAGAGATATAAGTTTGGAGACCACTACTGTTAGGCATTGGGGAATCATAAAAGGGTTTTAACAAGTCAGATTTGCATTTTATAAAAATTTCTGGCTTCAGTTTGAAGGTTAGGTGGGAACAAGGCGAAGAAACCAGTGGTTTGGATCCAAACTCATCAAATTGTATACATTAAATATGTGTATTTTTTGTATCTCAATTATACCTCATAAAGCTCTTTAAAAATAAGCAAATAAAATAAAGCATTGACCAGCTATAAGGAAAGAAAAGAAAGAAAGAACAAGAAAAAGAAAAAAGAGGTCTGGGTAAATTATACGGGCCTGAACTGAGTGCATTAGCCTGCTTGGGCTTCCATAACAAAATACCACAGACTGGGTGGCTTAAACAACAGAAATTTATTTTGTCACAGTTCTGGAGACTGGAAGCCCAAGATCAAGGTGCTAGCAGGGTTGATGTCTGGTGAGGGGTCTCCCCTTGGGTTGCCTTTTCACTTAGTGCTCACATAGCCTTTCCTTGGTGCATGGGCATGGGGAAAGAGAGAGAGACAGGAGGGAGAGTGCAGACTCTTTGGTGTCTCTTCTTATAATAACACTAATTCTATTGGTTCCGGGACTCACCCTTATTTAACCTTAATAACTTCCTCAGAGGCCTCATCTCCAAATACAGCCACATTGGGGGTTAGAGCTTCAACATATGAATTTTGAGGGGAAATAAACATTTCAGTCCATAATGCTAAGAAACTGACTAAATGACATAAGGTATGTAAATGAGGAGAGAGATTTGAGAGAGATTTAGGACTAGAATTTACAGATTTGATGATCAATTACAGTCCCCCTTTATCTGTGATTTCACTTTCTGAGGTATCAGTTACCTAAGGTCAACTGAGGTCCAAAAATATTAAATGGAAAATTCCAGAAATAATTCATAAGTTTCAAATTGCACACTGTTTAGAGTAGCATGATGAAATCTTGTGCCGTCTTGCTCATTCCCGCCAGGGCTGTGAATCATCCCTTTGTCCAGCGTATCCATGTTGTGTACGCTAACCACCTGTTAGTCACATAGTAGCCGTCTTGGTAATCAGATTGAAAAAGCATAGTATATACTATACAGAGTTCGGTACTATCTGCAGTTTCAGGCATCTACTAGGAGTCTTGGAACGTATGCCCTGAGGATAAGGGGGGCTACTGTAATTGTAAAGGGAGAGGGAGGAACTTATATATCTACTTCTGTACACAAAAGTTCTGTGATTTTTCTTTTTAAGTTGTGTGAGTTTTGGTAAAGTCACTTCATTTTCTATGAATAGATAATGTCTTCAACTATAAAAACGTCAAAGTTTTGTTGAGGCAGAGCTAAAAGAGATAATATAATGTTGTGTCTGACACATTGGGAATGCGGTAAATACTGGGTTCCTTTCTTTCTCTGTCTCCTGGTCCACATGCAAAGGGTCATTGGGTCTCCTTCCAAGTTTTCCCATCTGTGGTTTCAGGGGTGTTGGAACAGCATCCAGTGAACTCACTAGCATGGTATGAAGTGTTCAGTTAAATTCCTCCATCCCATTTGATCTCTCCTAGGGGATTTCAGAAAGCCATTGTCAAGGTGGAAGGTAAAGAGGGAAGAGGAGGTTATGAGTGGGACCACCCACAATAGGAGTTTCTGTCATCTCTGGGGGATGTTGGATGATGAGGGCATTGGGAGTGCCTTATTCCCTGGGGTTCCTTGCCCCATAGGTCCCTGAGAGCCCTCTCTATTTCCTGAGAGGTTAATTACTGTGGATCAGAGAAGAAAATCTTACTGGGGAGGCGGGGTTGGGGGGAAGTCCCATTAGTAGGGAGTGAGAGCATGCACAAGCGTGAGGGGGGACTTAGTAACTCCACAGCAACAGACCTGACTGGAGGCCACTTACTGCTGGGTGCTGGTTGCCAAGCAACCCCTGAGACCTGTAAGAAGAGAAAAGCAGGAGGGGTCTTCCACCACCTCCACGTGAGGCCTATTGCAGAGGCTCTCAGGTCTCTGCTGGCCAAAGGAATAGTCTGGGGGCCTGTGGGAGGACTGAGCTAACTAACCTTGGACTCTGGAGTCCTAGGTTCTAATCCTGTCTGTGCCCTGTAGTCATTGTGTGATCTGGAGTGGCCCTTCCCCTCCATGGGCCTGTTTCCCCACCTGTGAGATGGAAAACAATCCTCGTTCTCTTTGCCTCATTGGTTGTTGTAAAGGACAAGTGAGGAAATGGAAGGGAAAGCCCATGGAGAACTATGAGACCTTGAATACAGAAAGACTGTGGATATTGTCAGCCACGCAAAGTCTTCTTGTATATGCTTGAAATCTGCGGTCCCCAACCCCCGGGCTGCGGCCCATTACTGGTCCGTGGCCTGTGAGGAAGTGGGCCTCGCGTTGCCACCTGAGCTCTGCACCACACCCTGCCTCCACCCACAACACCCCACCCCCCATCCCTAGTCCGTGGAAAAATTGTCTTCCGTGAAACAGGCCCCTGGTGCCAAAAAGGTTGGGGACCGAATTGTTTGTGTCTTTCATACCTTCCCTCTGACCTAGGGAGGTAATTATCTCCTTAAAGAATGGGTGGCCAAGGCCAGGGATGTCAAGTTACCTGTGTGGGCCCAAATGGTAAACTTTATTGTTTCATTCATTCAATAGACATTTATCTGCTGCTCACGCTGTGCCAGGCATTGTGCTAGGGGTGGGGATATACCCTTCCGTGCTCTCTATCAGGGGAGATAGACCCTAAGTCTGTGAATAGAAAGGATCTCATTTCATCTGTGGTAAGGGCCCTGAAGGAAAGAATAGCCTTGCTTTGTTTGCAGGCACTAGTACTTGAAGCTCAGGAATCCCTGAACTGTGACTTAGGGCTCATCCCTGGACTTGCAGCTGGGGTCCAGGCTCAACTCTGTTCACAATTTAAAAGCCTAGCTTAGCTGTGACCTTCACCACACCAGCTCACCCCAGGCCCGGTCCCTGCCAAGGGATGCAGTGATAGGGACCTCCCTTGTGGAGAGAGAGAATCTCCTCTTTCCTACTCCCACCAGTGAGGCTTTTTTGGTGACCTGCATGTCAAGAAAACATTAAAGACAGATGTGTCTCATGTGTCTGGAGTTACTTGTATAAAGACCAGAGAATGGACTGGTTGGCTTCTCCAGCATTATTCTACTGGAGATTTAAGAACTCTGTCTCTTGTGAAGGACTTGTAGGCCACTGTCCTTGCTCCTGGGCCTGTCCTGGTGTCACTGTTAATTTTCCTTCTTTCTTTCTTTTCAACTCCCTCTTCGGAAACCCCAATCACCCTGGTCCTTGTATGTACTTCTATTATTCTGCTTGTTTTGCTGTGTTGGTGATGATTTAAAATAAATAGTATCTATAAAGCACCAACATAGTGCCTGGCACAGAGTAAACACTCAACAAATAGTAGTTTTTATTAAGGTTCTTGGAAGATCAATAAATGGCACTCCTTTTCTTCCCCTCCTAAGTTTGGAACCAATAGATAGATTCAGGAGTTAAAAAGATGGGGAGTAACGTGAATGCGTTATTACTCATAAAAGCTAGGATGACACACACGGCTAAAGTCTTCAGGCAAGTGGAGATTGGTAATACTTTACTCTGGAGTCAGGTAGACAACACAAACCCAGTCACAGGCCAACATGGGCTGCTAGCTACGGTTAGCACATACAACACGCAGTCAAGGTCAAAGTCCATGGGAGGAGGAAAAAAAAGGTCTGGGAGCAGTGGCTCATGCCTGTAATCCCAGCACTTTAGGAGGCTGAGGTGGGAGGATTGCTTGAGCCCAGGAGTTCAAGAACAGCCTGAGCAACATAGTGAGACTGTGTCTACAAAAACAAACAAACAAACAAACAAAAAAACAAAGTCCATGTGGCCCAGATTTACTAATATTTAAGGACTAAAGCATTCCACCATGGTCTGTAGTAGGAGCCTCTATCTCCACGGACAGTCTTCTTCATGGAGGGGGAAAGGAGGGTCCCTCCTCCAACAGCTTTTATTATAATTAAAGACATAGATAGAAGTAAGCATTAGCTCCAAAGAGGGGTTGGACAGAATAATGAAAGCTGGGACAAATAGGAGGAGTCTTAAGAGATTTCCTGGAAATCCTGAATTCCACAGTGATGAGAGTGACTCCCTTTGTAATCAGGAGCTGAGAACAAGACCAGGGTGGGATGAGGGTGTTGGGCAGTCAGCTAGGTTCACCCATTAGCTAATTGCCTTATTCCTGCATATAGGCCTCAGTGAAATTTTAGGTCGCCACATAGCTTTGGAATCACTTATAAATATTAAAGCTAGTGAACATTATATCTTAGCATGTCAAGGACCTATCTCTTAGGACCAGTAACATAAGAGTACAATGAAACATAAGGGAGTTTAGGAATGTGGGAAAGCTAATCGTGCCAGAAAGCTAGACTAAGGAGGACTGTGGCTCTTGAGCAGCCATTTAACAAATATTTACTGTGTCAGACATTGGACATAGAGATATTCATATGAATATGACACATTGTCTGCTCTCCAGGAACTAGTGAGACTGAATTTACCTCTGAGCTCCAAAAGTGAAATAAAAGAAATATCATAGTTTCTTGTTTTAATTAAAAGAAGCAAAGACATCAAGAGAGGCTTTTCCTTAGAATTTAAGAATTATAATAATGGATTATAGTATGAGATTGGGCAGCTGTCTAATGGATACCTGTATTAGTTTCCTATTGTTGCACCACAAATTAGCACAAACCTAGTAGCTTAAAACAACACAAACCTATTATCTTATAGTTCTGGATAATCCAAAATGGGATCCAGTCGGAAATCCAAAATGGGTCTCACTGGGCTAAAATCAAGATGTTGGTAGGCCTGTTTTCCTTCTGGAAGCTCTAGGAGAGAATCCTTAATTTGTTTTTTTCAGCTTCCAGAGGCTGCCTACATTCCTTTGCTTGAGCCTCTTCCTGCATTTTCAAAGCCAGCAGTGTATCACCTTCCAACCTCTCTCTCTCTCTCTCTGACCCTCCTGCCTTTCTCTTATAAAGACCCTTGTGATTTGTGATTATAATGGGCCTACCTGGACATTCCAGGTTAATCTTCCCTTCTCAAGATCCTTAATTTAATCACATTTGCAAAGTCCCTTTTACCACATAAGGTAACATATTCACAGGTCCTAGGGATTATGTCTTTGGAAGGCTGTTATTCTGACTACCACAGCATCTATTAATAATATGGAAATGACATAATATAAATTCTCCCTATCCTTCAAGGCTCCAACTTAAGTTCCCTCTCCTTTGGTGATAGCTCCCTCCACTAACTGCCTGAAAAAGGTAATGTCCATGTCTTAGGCTCATGCTGCCTGTTGAGATTGCCTGTCACCTTGTTAGGTGCCAACAAGCCTGTGAATTTAGAGCTCATCACATCTTAGTCTCTCATTTTAGACATGAGGAAGCTGAGGCTCAGAGAGAGATAGGGACTTTACTGAGGGTTCATGGTGAGATCTCCTAACACGTTCCAGGGCTCCTCCTGCCACCTTTAGGAAGGTGTAATCTAGTCACCTATAAGCTGGAAACCTATAGAGAGATTGATTGACGGGCAGCACAGAGGAGTTTGGAGGCTGAACAGGGAGAATGGGGCTCCGACAAGTCCCTATGGGTTCCAGGAATGTGGACACAGTTCCTGAGTACACCATCCTCTGCTCAGCTCTTGTGATAATCAGAATTGATTTTTCTGGGCAGCAAGGTTTCCTGGTGTGGCTGCAGAGACATGCTGACACTTTTATCTCCCCAAAGCCTGTAGAAGCCAGCCGCTGGAAGAGGTTTAATCTGATTTTTAAAATCACATCAAAAACTACAGGAAGTCAATTCCTGTAGAATTGCAGGCACAATCTGCCTTTATAATTTGCAAATGAATTAACCAGCAATCCTGATTGACTATTCAAGGGGTCTCCAAGGCACATTATTTGGGGCCACGACCCCCTTCCCTCCATCCAAATTGGTGTGGGAGAAAAAGAAATAATCTACAAGCCATTTGCACATTCATTCATTCAATAAACATGTGTCATGTACCTATTATATGCCAGGCACTGTCATAAGAGGGCGAATAAACAGCTATAATACAATATAAATGATGTAATAAAGGGATGAAGAAAGTGTTGTAGGAACACAGAAGGGAGCAGCTACCTCTGCCTGGGAAAGTCATTGAAGGCCTCACAGAGGAAGGGACATTTGCACTGGATCTTGACAAATGAGTTTTTCAGGTTAATGTAGGGGAAGGGCTTTACAGGCAGAAGAAAAGACATTTGCAAAAGTATGATTGCTTTTGAAGACCCTTTATATGCCTGGCTGTGCTAGGCTCTGCAGGAATGGCCTCTAAGGGGCACTCAGTGAAGTGGGAGGAGGGGGATATACCACATGTGTACAAATATTGATGATGACATTGAGACATTGAGCAGTGGAGTGACATTCCCTAATGTTAACATGTTATGTAACAGTGCTAAATTTGTCAAAACTAAGAAATTAACATTAGTACAATATAATTAACCAAGCTATAAACTTTCACTAGTTTTCACTAGTTTTTTCCACTAATGTCCTTTTATAGTTCCAGGATCCAATCCAAGATACTACGTTGGATTTAATAACATATTTTTTCAATTGACATATTCATATACCATAAAATTCACCCTTTTAAAGTTTACGGTTCAGTGATTTTTAGTATATTCACAAAATTGTGCAACTATTATCACTATCTAATTCCGGGACATTTTAGTGACTTACATCTTAACGCTTAAAAGGATTTCTCTGAGGCAGGGTTATGCCTGTTTCAAGAATAAATTATGAAGAGCAAAGGGCAAAAGCAAGGAGAACCAGTTAGGATTTGCAACAATTGAGGCCAGGAGTGATGGTGGTTTAAACTAGGGTGGTAGTAGCATGGTAGTGAAAGTAGTCAGATTCTGTGTGTATGTTGAAAATATTGCATATGGAATAGGATGTGGAGGGAGAAAGAAGGAGAGGAGTCAAGGATGATGCTGAAGGTTTTGTCTGAGCAACTGGAAAGTTGGAGATTCCTTTGACTGAGATGGGGAAGACTGCAGGGAGAACAGGGTTTGGGGAGACAGCTGGGGACTCAGTTTGGTTATGCTCAGTTGGAGATGCCTGTTAGATAACCAAGTAGAGATACAGAATAAGCAGTTGGGTAAATGAATCTGTAGTTCAGGGCAGAGGCCCTGGGTGCAGATATAAATTAGCAATCATCAGCATATAGATGGTATTTAAAATGATGAGACCAAATAAGATCAAAAAGGGAGAGAGTGAAAGTAGGAAAAAGAAAATGTCCACGGAACATCTGAGCCCAGAGAAATTCCAACACTAGGATGAGGAAGAAACAGCAAGGACAATGAAAAAGAGTAATTGAAAAGGGAAAAGTGTGGTGTCCTGGCAGCCGTGAAAATAGTTTTAGAGAGGAAGGAGCGATCAACTGTGTCAAATACGGCTGCTAGGTTACAAATAGGAGGACTGAGAATTGACCGCTGTATTTAGCAACATGGGGCACGTTGGTAACCTTGATACAAGTTGTTTTGGTGGAGTGTTAGGGGTGAAATCTTGGTAAGAGTGGGAGAAGAGAAATTGGAGACACCAAATATTACATAGCACTTTCAAGGATTTTTGCTCTAAAGAAATAGAGACAATTGGGGCAGTAGCCCAAGGTGAAGGGGGAAGTGAGTCAGAAGAGGTTTTTGTTTTTTTAAGATGGGAGAAGTTACAGGATATTTATGTGCTGGTGGAACAATTCAAGAAATCAACAAACCAAGTAATCAACAAAGAAACAAAAATATAAAACTGATGATATAGGAAAGAGAGGAGAATTTCTAGGACGATATCCTTGAATTGAAGAGAGGGAATAGGATCACATGCAGAGGGTAAGTCCTTGCTAGGAGCACAGACTGTGCATCCATATCAACAGGGGAGAAAGCAGAGGGTTTGGGCACAGGTGCAGCTTGGGGTTAATGTGCTGGTGGGAGTTCTCTTGGATACAATTTTCTGGTGAAGCAAGGTCATTAGCTGCCAGTGAGGATGGGGGAGTAAATTTAGAGATTTGAGGAGAGAGGAGAACATCATCTAGGAAGGTGGGAGAGTGAATAGAGTAGGGAAATGTAATTTGATTGCTGATTAGCATTAAGGCTTCACTTGAAATTAGTGATCATAAATTTAAATTCATGAACTCATGAACTTGAAGCATGGTTGTGTGTTTTTCTGAAGCCATGTTTTGCTCTGTGAATACAGGCATAGAATAGGGAAGAGTTGGCTTTCATGAAAGCGTGGTTTTGCTGAATGAGTATGATAAAGCAATAGAGGTCCTAGGGAGTCAGGGGTGTGTGCAGGGAAGCCGTTATCACAATTGACCATAGAATTCAAGCTGGGCAGAGAGGGAGGTAAGGATACAAGGTGGGAAGGACAGTGAAAAGATGGTTGGGGATGAAGGCCGTTGAAGTGGGGAATCTGGAAGGAGTAAGCTGGAAAGAGCATAATGGTTGGAGTGTGGGGGCCTGAAATTATTGGTAATGATAAGGTCCAGGGCACAACTGTGACTGTGAGTGGCTGAGGCAGCTTAGAGATCAACATCACTAGAGGAGAGGAGCTCAAGGAAATGACAGTCCAAGATGTTGGAAGGCTCATCTATGTGGATATTGAAATCTCCAAGAATTATGGAGAAAGTAACAGTGAACCAGGAGCTGTTCACTGGTCAGTAAGGGATAAGTGGGTGGTATAATCTCATAACATGAGATTCAAAGATGGGGGTGTTTTGTTTTGTTGAAGGAGGGAAGGAGAATGACATGGAAGCAGGGGTGAGAAGCAACAATATCTGTCCTACCTCCTGGCCCAGTGATTCAAGGGTGATGGGAGAGGAAGCAACCACTAATGTGGAGGCTTTAGGGGAAGTTGTGTCCTCAGGGAGAGCCGGGTTTCAATTACAGCATGGAGGTGAAGGAAGCGGGTGAGAGGCTGAGCAAAAAGAGATTTTTTCTGATGACGGACTGTGAGTTTCAGAAGGCTCAGGGAAAGGATTCAGTGTGGAGGGGAGGAGACAGTGTTAGAAAAGATGATGGTACCGAGCTGTGTGGGAATCAGAGTGCAGTGATGGGGGATGAGTTGGGTTTCCTGTCATGATTGGCATGAACAGAGGGATGAAAGGTGTAACAAAACAAGTTATAATGCAGACAGGTGGCCCCAGGATAGACAGTGGGTTGCATGCTTGGTGTGGGAGGATCCTGCTTCCTGTTAATCCCTGCTTTAGCGGCCCAGAGTCTGGCAAAGGTGCCATGCCTATTCTGAGTGCTTGTCATCCCTCTTGACTTCACACATCAATAATTGTTGTGGCAATAAACAGAAGCTTCCATTTATGTAAAAGACCCTCACCTGTAAATGGGGCTAATAATGCTCACAGGGCTGACGTGAGCTGACAATGGCAGTAGCTCTCATGCCAGCACTGCACTTAGTGTTTTCATCAACTCATTTCATCCTTACAATAACCCTGGGAGCTAGGTACTGTTATTATTCCTATTTTATAGGTAAGTAAACTGAGGTCCAGAGGAGTTAAGTTGCTGACTCAAGTTCACACAAATAGTAAGTGGTAGAGTCTAGATTTGAATCATGGTCTATCCGACTTCAAAACCATGTATGCCCCAAGCCCTGTCCCCCTCCTTTTCTTGTTATATCTTCACATATGTAAAGACTTTTGGTAAAGTACTCAATCAATTATGAAAATGTTAAGAATTATAATTTATTGGGCAGCAACTATATATTTTGCAGGTACTTTACTTACATTTAAAAAAATAATTATCACAATGATGGTGCACAGAACAGATGAGGAAACTGAGACTCAGAGAAGTTAAGGGACTTGACCAAATCTTACCAAGACTAGTAAATGGCACAGCTGGGATTCAAAATTAGGGCTGTCTGCCACCAGAGCCTCTGTTCTTTTCACACCCAACTGCCTTCCCCACTCTTTCCCCTGCCCTGTGATACTCTGGGGACCTCACAAGTGGTTGAGAGTCAATGTCACAGCTAAAATTTGTAACCTCCCAACAAACACTCTCAGGAAGAGATGGGTTAACTGTTGCAAACTATAACCTATTAGCTGTCCAGCTTCCCTCCCTTTCTGCACCCCCTACAACTTCACAGGTGAGTCTAATGGGCATCCAAGGCTGAGCAACACTGGTCTATAGCTATGTAATTAAGTGACATTGCACATAATGTAGTGGTCTTTAAGGAGCCACTGCCTGGCACAGGGTGGGAGGAGGGATTGGGGGCTTGGTTAATTCAGCTGTGGTATAAGTAGAATGAACACATGGCACCAGCAATGTGATAAGTAACAATGTCTCTACTTAGTTTCCCCAACTGTAAAATAGGAAGAATATTAATGCCTACTTCTCAGTATTGTAGTAAAGATTGAGTGAGACAATATATGGAAAGGAGCTAGCATCGTGCCTGTTAACATATTGGGTCCTCAATAAACTTACCCAAAGTCACACAGTGAGGGAGAGAGCCAGGATTAGTTCATGCGTTTTCCATTGCGGCTCCATTATACCGTCAAAGGCTGGATATTCTCCTAGCTTGCTTGGATCCTGCCTGATGTGTTGCTAAAGCAGGAGTGGGAGTAGGGGAGGCCAGCTGAGGATTTATAATTCCTTCCTTCTGAAGACTCCTCCTTCCCCCACACCATTGCCCAACACTATTGCCCCACACCTTGGGTTGCTGGGTGACAGCTGGAAACTCTTACACTCCCTATACTCCTGTGCTTCTCACCTTCCTCTGTGAAGTCTGTCAACTCTGTGCTAATGACGCAGGGCTCTGAGCTCAGGCCCAGGGGACGGGAGGTCAGGTCCACTGGGGTATCTATGCACATCCCATCTGATAGATGTCTGAGCACCCCCACCACTGCCCCCAGCTCAAAATTGAGGGTCAGTGTTCCAGGTGGAACCTGGAGGGGCTCCGACAGCCACCACCCAGGACTGAGGCCCCCTTGCTGGACTGTGACATGTGCCGTTCCTATCCCCTGTGGGCAGGGGGCCAGAGGGGCCTGTCTGGGAGCGCTTTCCTGCTGTGCTGGGAGCAATAAATGTGGCAGTGTTTCTGTAAAAAAAAAAAGAAAATTGAGGGTCACCCTTTATTCCTCTCTGTTCTTGTCCTGCTCTTCCATTTGGGAGATTTGGGAAATTTGGGAGATGGAACTACAATTCCGTCTCCCAAGTTTCTCTCAAATGCATGTAGTCCATGCCCCACCCAGGTGTACTCCAAACCCCAGCCCAAACACAGGATGCACATAGAAAAAACAATTTTATTTTTTAGAACAGTTTTAGATTTATAAAAAAATTATGAAGATAATACAGAGAGTTCTCACTTAACCCCACACCCGGTTTCCCCTATTATTATCATTGTACTTTAGTATAGTACCTGTTATAATTAACTAATATCAATACATTTTTATTAACTGAAGTCCATAGTTTATTCTGTTTTTCTTAGATTTTACCTAATACCCTTTTTCTGTTCCAGGATCCCATCTAGAATACCACTTACATTTCATTGTCATGTCTCCTTAGGCTCTTCTTGGCTGTGACAGTCAGGATGCACTTTTTTGCTCCTTGCTTTGCCCAGGTTATTCCCTCCTATCCAGAGATTACCCGTCTTCCCCATTTTCTATCAGCAAACTCCCATATGACTTTATTTTTTAATTTTTAATTTTTTTGAGACTCCAGGCCCACACTGGAGTGTAGTGGCCTGATCATAGCTCACTGCAACCTTTAACTTCTGGGCTCAAGAGATCCTCCTGCCTCAGCCTCCCCAGTACCTAGGACTATAGGTGCACTACCACGCCTGGCTAATTTTTTTTTTTGTAGAGACCAGGTCTCACTGTGGTCTCACTGGTCTCGAATGCCTGGCCTCAAGAGATCTTCCCACCTCAACCTCCCAAAGTGCTGGGATTACAGGTGTGAGCCACCAGCCCGGCCCCCTTTGACTTTAAAGATTCAGTTCAAGTATCATCTCTTCTGGGAAACTTTTGCTGACCCCCCCAGCCAGGGTTAAGGGCCCCTCCTTAACTTTTCATACTTACTAACTATATTATAAGTCTGGAACTTATCTGTCTTCCTCCCAGGCTACAAGCTCTCTGAGGACAGAGGCCAGGTCTGACTCATGTCTACAGCTCTGGCACGAGGCACAGGGCATTTCAAATAGTAAAGGGTCAATAAAGTTTGGCAAAATGAAAGTGAGTGTTCAGGCTATAGCTTCATACCTCTCAAAGTCAAGGCCAGCTCTTCTCCCTGCGCCTGCAATGTCTGACCCTCCTTTCGGCTCTAGATCAAGGTTTTTGCTTCCCCGCCTCTCCCTGACATCAGTTCTTCCCCTCAGTGGCTGGGAGGTCTGAGGCTTCTCTTGGGTTAGCCTCTCTGTAGAATGGGCATACTGCTTTCTTTCCTGCTTTCCTCTAAGAGCCACTGTGGACACCAATCCAGTCAGATCATCTGATATCCGTGATCTCATTTGATCACAAGAGGAGGTCTTGTCATTCTCATTATACGCATGAGGAAACTGAGGCCCAGAGAGGTAAAGTGTTTTTACTTTACTAGAGGTCATTCAGCAGGCTTTTATGACCCACCCCCAAGTCCAGGCTCTTCCCACTGCACTACACTGTTTCTGCACATAAATAGTGAGTCCTAACCTCAGTCAACAGTTAAGTGCTGTGCTTGAGCCATCCAAGTACATCCCAGCCTCCTCCGCTGGGAAGATTTTAAAAAGGGTTCCAGGCTGAACCCTTCAGTTTCTTCAGCTAGAACTTGGAGAGGAAGAGATAAGGAAGGTAAGAGAGAAGAGAAAGAGTAAATAGAAAAAATCAGAGGTGATTCTGAGCTTGGACATTGTGTTCAGGCTGCCATGAGGTGCCATTTTGTGGAGAGAAAATGTCCTCTAAGGATACTGTCCTCCCCCGCCGGTGTGTTGCTGTATCAACTGATTGAGCCCAAAGGCTGGCCTAGAAATTTACCACCAGCAGAGGCATAATTAGCCCTTTAATTTCCTTCCAAGGGACGTTTGCTCAGGCAGTTATCAGCCTTGCTTTCTTGGGCTCCTCCCTCCTTCCACTTTCCTACACCTCTAGCTCTCTGGGAATCCCAGGCCCGTCCTGGGTGACACTAGGGGGAAGAACAGCAGATTGTTAAGGGCAAGCTGTAAATGGAATGATCTATACATGGAGTCATGTTTATACAGAGCTTTACAATTACCAAGGCACTGTCACAATACTTATTTTATCCTCCCAACAATACCGAGAAAAGGATATTATTATCAACCCCACTTTGCAGCTAACAAATCTACAGCTCAGGGAGTCAAATGCAGTAACTGGACCAAGATCACATGCCAGGAAGTGGAAGAGCTGGAATTTGAATTGAGAGATGCTTGATCCCCAAATCCATGCTCTTTCTGCTGCTCCTCACAGTGCCTGATCATTAAGTGCTTATGGTGTTTAATTAAATGACACACAAGTGAAGGGACACTAAAATTAAGGGGAGGATGAGAATGAGGGTAATTTTAAGAGCCTTCTTGAAGGAGGTGATCCCATTCCTGAGATGGTAACAAAAGTGGGTGCCAAGGTACAGAGAATTTTTTAAAAAAATATTTTTGTCTTGTTCCCAAAGGGATTTAAAGTGACAGGGAGAGATCAGACAGAGTGAGAGACTTCACCTTTTTGTTTCCTTCTGGTTTGGTCCTGACTCTAGCCCAATATTTCCTACAGGTATGCTGCTGCAAATTACTCCCCAGCAGTTCATTCAATCATTCAAAAACAAACAAACAAAACCACTAAAAGAGTTTATGTAGAGTTTACATACAAACCACTAGCAGAGTTTATAGTCTGGTGGAGGAGACAAGCACCTTGACAATTCATATAGTGTTTCCTTAGAGAGAAGGTGGAACAGGGGTTTGGAAGCCTGGGAGGTCAACTGTCTGGTTCACGTCTTTACCAGCCGTATGGCCTCAGGCAAGGTATTTAACCTCTGAATCTCAGTTACTCCATCTGTAAAATGAGTATGAAAATGGAGCCTCTGTGAGAAAGTTGTTGTAAGAATTAGCACAGTGCCTGGCACACCCTGTCTCAACAAATGGCAGCCAGTCATTACTTCTGCCTCTGGGTATTGGGGGAAATGTGAATCAGAGGAGGAAGCATTTGACCTGAATTCTGAATGGTAAGTAGCAACTCGTTCAGCAGGGCAGGAGATAGGGCTCTCCCAGGCAGAAGGAACAGCATGAGCAAAGCATAGAGACTTTGAGGAACACAATGTTTGGGACATAGGGAGTAGGCCAGGGTGGTCAGAACCTGGGGAGAAAAGAATGGAGAGGAGTGGCAAGAACTTAAGGCAGTGAAACCATTAGGTTAGAACACCAGGGATAAGTTTAGCATCCCAGCATCCTGGGAGGCAGTATAGCATAGGGGTTAAACTCCCAGCTCCAACATTTGCTAACTTGACAGGTACTTAATCTCTCTTTGCCTCAGTTTCTTTGCCTTACTTCAAGGAACTAGTTGTAAGGATTGACATAATGCATGAAAAACACTTGTCATAGTGCCTGATACTTAGTAAGTACTCAATTCATGTTAACAATTACTATTATTTGATTACAATTATTATTATTATTTATCCTGACTCCTTAGAGCTAGAAGGGGCCCTAAAATCATCTAGTCTAATATCCCTATTTTAAAGATGGAGAATCCAAGCCTGGGGTGGACAGTATTTGTAAGCCCACAAAGGAAGTTAATGATTAAACCATAACCAGGCCTCCTGACTCCCAGCCTGAGCCGTGTGGCTCCCTTACCACTGTCAGGCTGCCTCTGACAGGTTTCTCCTCCCTCCTCAAATGGTTGTCCCCTCTCCCTTGTAAATAAATTCAAGGTGTTTGCTTTGTGGAACTGAGTTGTGGTCCTATTTTTAGAATACTCTGGCACCTGTATGCAAATGATCCTCAGGGGACTTGTCTGCTATGGTGACTTGGGCCAACTCCCAAAGAAAGCAGCTATGAGACCTGAAGGAAAGCACAGCCCAGGGTGGGATGGAGATCCTGGACTCCTGATTTCTCTTTCTAGTTAAGTCCTAGAAGTCTTGGGGAGTTCAATCTAATCTTCTACCTGTCCTGTATATGTCCCTTGTGTCTCCATTTGGAAACAAGTTCAGAAGTAGGCCCTAGGCCGGGCTCCAAGCTGAGGTTTTGGCTTTGAAATGTCATGTCAGAAGGTGCTGTGGGACCCAGGGCTGTGGACATTCACATCAGCTATGGTACTGGCTCAGGTTCTGGGGAAATATTTTTTGCTTTCAGGAAAATAGAAGCAATGTGGGAGATTGGAGGGAGAAAGACCACTTTAACAGACAACGCAGTAGTTCTGCCCTGCAGAGCTGGAGAGACTTGGGTCTTATAAAATGACAAGAAGGAGGGAGAGCAAGGGCTCAAACACTTGCCCATGGCCCTTGGCATAAGCAGAAGTGACCTGATCCTCAATGGCCTTACCATTTAGCACACACAATCTGAATGTCCTACAGGTGACAGGCCCTATGTTGGGCACACTAAACCCCTCAGTGGCTCCCTGTTCTCTTTAGGACAATGTCCAAGCACCTTGGCCTGGTATTCAAAACCTCCATGATCTAGTTCCATCCTCACTTTCTACTTCCTCTCCCACCTACCATTTTAAGTATTTTGTTTCAGAGAATCTAAGATTCTATCACTTGTAAGATACATCCTTACTTCAGAGATGCTAAAATATGAAAAAGTGGACATCTTAAAATCCATGAAATACGGTATTTTACACTCCAGTGAAAATGGAACTGCTTGCATCCTCCCCAGATGCTGTGCTGTTTCAGGCATCCCTTTTTTTTAAAGCTGTTTATTATGGAAAATTTTAAACACACACTCAATTCGGGTAGAAAGAATAAATAGTACACGAACTTCATCATCCAGCTGCAACAATGATCAACTTATGGTTGGTGGTCCATGTTTTTCCTACATTTCCTTTTCCCTGGACTAGTAATAAGAGTAGCAACTGCCAGTACTCACTATGGATTTAGTTTTTTCCTTAATTATAAAAGTAATATATGCTCATTTAAAAACTGTTTTTAAATTACAGCCAGGCATAAAAAAGAAAATATTACTGATGTTTTGGTTGGTTTCTTTCCAGCTTCTTTTCTATGAATTTTTAACATAGTTGAGTTCAGATTATATATTCAATTTTATATCCTGCCCTTTTTTTAAATTAATACTATAACATAATTATAGCTAACACTGTTAGAAAATCTTTATGAATGTGTTTTTAATGACTTCGTTGTACTTTATAGGTAGATGAGCCATATCCATTCATTAATTCATTCATTCAACAATATTTGTTGCACTTACCATGTGTCAGGCATCCAAACAGTGGTAAAAGAATGAGGCTTGGCCAGGTGCGGTGGCTCACACCTGTAATCCCAGCACTTTGGGAGGCCAAGGCGGGAGAATTGCCTGAGGCTGGGAGTTTGAGATCAGCCTGAGCAACATAGCAAGACCCCATCTCTACAAAAGATTAAAAAAAATTAGCCAGGCATGGTGGTGTGTGCCTCTAGTCCTAGCTACTCAGAAGGCTGAGGTAGGAGGATCACTTAAGCCCAGGAGTTTGAAGCTGCAATGAGCTATGATCATGCCACTGCACTCCAGCCTGGGCAACAGAGACTCTGTCTCCAAAAAAAAGAAAAAAAAAAAAAAGGATGAGGCTGTCTCAATCTCTGGCCTCTCAAAACTCAGCTTCCCCCATTGTTTGACATTTAATTACTTCCTAATTTGGGACTGTTATAAATAATGTTGTAGTGATCATCCATGTGTATAAAACTTTTCCTAGCTTTCAGATAATTTCCTTTAGACAGATTCTCAGCAATGAAATCCCTATTTTACTTTTACCTTTGTAAGCATTGAATATTATCTTAGTTTTAGCTTAGCTAATTCAAGAGGCAAAAAATGATATCTCATCATTTCAAATTGCATTTCTCTGATTACTTATTGAATAATCACCTATGTATTTATTAACCATTTGTTTTCTGCAAGTTGTCTGTTCACAAGAGTCCTATTTTTATCATCTGCAATTTCTCAGCACAAGACCCCACTCTCTTCATTTCCTTTTACTTGCTGTGACCTGGGGATGTATTAAGTATAACCTTGTTCCAAGCTTCTTTTTTTTCCTCCTGGCTCTCTCCCACCTCATTTCTCTCCCCACATCTTCCTGTCTTGAAGGGGAGTTGGGTGAGTCACATAAAGGATACAGCAGGTGGCAAATTAAGTGAATTCCCCAGAGAGACTTCTCAGAATTCTGTGAATTGTGCTGATGTCAATTTGGAGGCAAAAAGAGTGAAGAGGAAATGGATTGGCAACTCTGATGCTAAATTTGTCCTTGCCGAAACACTGGAGTATTATGGAGATGGTTCATTCAGCAAGCTTCCTTGGAATACTTACTATGTGCCCAGGTATGTGTGGGGTGCCCATGAGGGCTTCTTTGCTGGAGAAGACATAAGTGAAATGGGTCATAATTAATAGTCAACCATGTACATGTTGGAGGGCTTCTGACTAAGTGGAGATATCTGGTAGACAGTTGGAAATTTCCATCTGAAACTTGGAAGTCAGGGCCCAGGGGAGGATAAGGAGCCAGTGTAGGAAACAGAGCAGGTGCAAGCAGAGATGAAGGGAGAGAACTAGCGAGGTGAAGTTTCACAGAAGCCAAGGAAAGAGGGTGTTTCAAGAAGAGGGGTGTGTGCTTGGGGGACGTTATCTTTGTTATTTAGGGCAACAGAGAGATCATATTTTCTACTCTTCCGTCATTCATTCATTTCTTTGTTCATTCAATATTTTTGGATATTGAAATACCTGCCAGATTTCAAGTATTGCTGTGGACATGGAGGACACAGACATGACAAGGCACAGCCCCTCCTCCATAGTCTAAATGTGAGATAGAGATGGGACTGGAAACAAATTTCTGATATAGGTGCTATGATCCATTCATTCAAAGAATATTTATATGCCACATACATTGAGGAACAATGAAAGGAAGCCCTATGACCTTTACTTTACCTGTTTGAAGTAAAATGTGGTGCCTATATCTTAGTGGAAATCATGGAAATCAATAGCCACATCCATGAGAGTCTTTGAGTTTTGAGTTTTTGAGGGTTTTGTGTGAGAGACCAATGCCAAAAATAAGAATACAGGGCACTCATCTCTCTGGCTTCCATTTCCATCTGTAAAATGAGAGAGTTGACCCTGTGTGTACCTAGCTTGGGATTTGTCACACATGTGGTAACTTCCCCACTAGGCTGTGAGTTCTGAGGGCAGGGATCACGTGGGTCTTGTTCACTGGCACAGCATAAGCTCAGTAAATACATGTGGAATTGATTACCCTCAAAAGAGCCTTCCAGCTCTAATATTCTGAACTCTGCCATGGCTAAAATAAAGGCCCAAGTACATTCTGTGGAAGCCCAGAAGAAATGATGATGAATTTTGACACTAGATCCTGAAGGATTTCCCAGAATAGGTACACTTTGACCTGGACCTCAAAGGTTAGATGGGATTACAGAGGACAGGGAAGTGTTTTCTAATCCTCAATCCTGGATTCCAGTAACCCCTTTCCTGCCCTCTGCCCTCAAGGATCTAGCCAGTTATTACTTATGTGTCCTTGGAAAAATCAGTAGTGGCAATGATACATGGTGTGCTGGAAAGAGCACTGGATGTGGAGGCAGAATATTTGGGTTTTTTTTTTCCCCTTTTATTTCAGCAGAATATTTGGATTTTAGTCCCAGCCAAGCCAAAAAAAAAAGTAGCTGTGTGACCTTGGGAAAGTCACTGAGTGTCCAGGTCTCAGTTTCCCTATCTGTAGAATAAAGGAGTCAGAATTGATGAGCTCTAAGACTGATTTCTTCTGGCTCTGAAAAGTCTGTATCACAGGATCATCGTCAGGATCCAATGAGATGATGTAACAAAAGTGCTTGTAAACTGTAGGGTACTCTGTAATGTGGTCTATACTGCTGAGGACAGATAGGTATAACATGAAGCTAGCTGCAAAGGACCACTCCTCAGTCCTCTGCTTCTCCCAGCCTCCAGTGAACTGCTCTCTCCTTCCTGAGGAGCTCTCTCCTTCCAGTTCCCTCCCATTCCCATGGGACATAATGCCTCGGCTGCCAGCTGCTGCTAAATACAAAGGAGCTGGAGCTGAGCAGCTGTGGGTCAGAGGGTGGGGTGTGGGGGAGAGCCAGCTTGAAAGCTCTAGTTACCTGCCTCCTTGGTGCTTATCATCCCCACCCCCTAATCTGGCCTGGAGGGAGTGAATTGAAGAGAGAGAGGAGTCTGGCTGGGGGAGCAGGCATGGAGGCCCCAGAGACAATCTCTCACTCTTTGTGTGACCTCCCAAATTGTCACCGCTCTCTTTGTCTATAACATGGAAAGTGTCCAGAAAAAGGAGGTGGTATGTATGATCTCACAGACCCTATTCCAACCAGCCCTGAAGTTCTACATGAGTTTTTCCTACTCAGCACATAGTCAGCCTTTGCGTTTCATTCACTAACATTCTTACTAAGTTCCTACTATGTGCCAGGTGATATACTCGAGGGCCTGGGATTTAGCTAAATATGATTTGGTCTCAAGGTGCTCATAACCTGAAAGAAGAAACAGAGAAATAAACAGTAAGGCTGGGTGCAGCGGCTCATGCCTATAATCCTAGCACTGTGCAAGGCCGAGGCAGGAGGATTGCTTGAGCTCAGGAGTTGGAGACCAGCCTGAGCAAGAGCAAGACCCCATCTCTATTAAAAATAGAAAAATTAGCCAGGCATCATGGTGCATGCCTGTAATCCCAGCTACTTGGGAGGCTGAGGCAGAAGGATTGCTGGAGCCCAGGAGTTTGAGGTTGCAGTGAGCTATGATGACGCCACTGCACTCTACCCAGGGTGACAGAGCGAGACTCTGTCTCAAAAAAAAAAAACAAACCCAGAAACTATAATAAACGTGATGTGTGCAATGATATAATGCCAAACCATTAAAGGGCAGGGAAGGAAGTTACTTTGTCAGGGGAAAGGAGGTCAGGGAAAACCAGAGAGGATGTGACCTTTGAATAAGGTTGTGAATTATA
The DNA here is from genome assembly GCA_023783475.1 of Daubentonia madagascariensis. Taxonomy (NCBI): domain Eukaryota; kingdom Metazoa; phylum Chordata; class Mammalia; order Primates; family Daubentoniidae; genus Daubentonia; species Daubentonia madagascariensis. The sequence goes on from JAKFHU010001129.1 coordinate 6,910,977, forward strand.
AAAGGGAAGGGCATTCCAGCCAAAGATCAGCAGGCCCAGGGGTGAGGAGCAGTGTGTTTGGGAAACCACTGGTAGTTAGGCAAAACTGGAGCTTGTTGGTTCAGTCAAGGAATGAGAGGGAAAGAACTAGAAGGGAAGCCTGAGCTAGATCCGGAAAAGTCTGTATCTACTGAGAAGCTTGGACTCTGTCATGTGGGCTATGGGAACCCAGGGAAGGGATTTAGCCATAGAGGGAGATGATGAGATTTGGATTTTAGAAAGAACCATCTGACATTCTGTGCGCTCCTTCCCAAATGTTGCAGACACCCAGTAAATCCATCCTTTCAACAAGTATTTATTGGAACACTCTGGCCCTATGTTCCAGGTGCTGTGCCAGGCACTGGAGACACAATAGTAAGTAGAACCAGACATCCTGTTCTTGTGGCACTTGCAGTTTGGCAGGAGAGTCAGACCTTAATCAAATAATTACACAACTAAATACAAAATTACAGTGGGGATGAGTGCTACAAAAGAGAAGCACATGGTGCGAGGAAAGCATATAATTGGAGCATTTGACTTTGCCAGGATGGTCAGGGAAGCTTCTCTGCTGCACTGAGTTCTGAAGGAAGAGTGTTACCTTAAGGAAAGGCACTGGAAGCCTCTATGGGGATGGGCCTCTCCTGCTTCAGAACCCCCATCCAACCCCCATGTGTACCTTCTACTGTAAACAGACACTGTAGACGTTAAGCAAGTACCGTGTTGTATTCATCTGTTTATCTTCAGGACCTAGCCAATGCTGGGCATAGAATCAGTGCCAAGTGAAGATTTGAGAGAAAAGAAAGGAAAAGAGGGTAAACCCTTTAGGCACCTTAGATATTTGAACATAGCAGTACTACTCCCCCTCAGAACTAAACATCTTCCTTCCTCAGTTGGTTCCCTTCACTGTTCTGGTCATTCTGGCAATTGTCAAGGTCCCTGTGACAGGTGGTTTAAAACATCAGTGATGTAGCCTTGTGAAAAGAGCACTGGTCTCTTGGAGACAGAAAACCTGGATTTATTTAAGCCCCTTTCCATCATTCCCTGTCCTTCATCTCTTCAATCCTCAGTGGCCCCTTTTGTGAAATAGAGATATTGGTCCTTCTCTCACAGGGTTTCTCTAAGAATTAGCTGAGATAATAAAAAAAAAACTTTGTAAACTCTAAGAGTTAAACAAACATAAGGATTTAAATATTTGGAAGTCTGCTACATGAGTGAAGAATTAGATTTATTCTTTGTGTCTCCAGAGAGTAGAGTTAAATCAATGGATAGAAATTACCACATGTAGATTTCAGCTCAACAAAAGGAAGAAATCTTCTAACAGTCAGAACTACGCATCAGGGAATGGCTGCCTTTCGAGGTGGTGGGCGTCCAACATTGGAAACACTCAATACAGTTATGCTGTGGAAGGAATTCATATTCTGAGTGAGAGGGTGGGTTGAATAACTTCTAAGGTTTCCTTTTTACTCTAGAATTCAGAAATCTGATGGTCAAGACAAGCAGAGAAGCTGGGAGAGGGCACATGTGGCAGAAAGCATAGCATGAACAGAAATATGTGGCATGTATGAGTGACCATGAGGAAATGCCACACAGAAATGAAGGATCTGTGCTGGATTGAATATTAGTTGAGCACCTGTGTACCAGACACATGTGATTTCATGTAAGCTTTGCAGATGATTTCCAGCCTTACGCTCTGGTGGAGGGGAGATTGTTGGCACCTGGAAGCCTTAGACATGGTTGGAGGATCTTCTGTCTGGGAGGCTGCAGAGTAGGCTGGGTCCTGTCGAGGGCTGAGGAGGATCAAGAATACTTCAGGCTATACTGAAAATGCATTGGTCAAAAGACAGAATTTGAATTCTAACTCTGCCTCCTTACAGCTTAAGACTCTAGCAATTTAGTTAACTTCTAAGACCCTCAGTTAATTCATATTTAAAATGGAGACTCAAATTCGTCCTGCTTCAGGCTGATGTAACAATTAAGAGAAATAATGCAGTATAAAGGGAATTCTGGAAAGAGCACAGGCTTTGGAATCAGAAAGACCCAGGTTTGAATCTCAGTCTGCAATGAAGTGGCCGCAAGATCTTAGGCAAGTTATTTAACTTTTCCTCATCTATAAATAGAGGTAATAGTATTTTAGAAGGCTGTTTTGAAAATTAAATAAAATAGAAAAGTGCTTAGCATGTGCCCAGCACATAGCAATGCTCACTTAACAGTTTTGTTACTACAAATAATAAATGAATCTCATATATAAAGTACTTATCAAAGTGCCTCGCACATAGTAGGTGTTCAGTTGACATTAGTTCCCTTCCCTCTTGCCTGCCTGTCTGTCTGCCACACTGCGGGGCTATGGGAGGCAGGGCAGAGGTTTGCTCCTGCTGATGTCTGTTCTCTGGCGCAATGCTCTGCCCGTATGAAGAGCTCAATGAACGTCTGCTGCATAGAAGTGAATTGATTGCTCTTGATGACACAGTCTCCTTCCTCAAGTAGCCAGTGAGTCACTCCTCTTTCTTTCTCCTCCTTCCTGTCTCCTCTTTGGTTCTATTTTTGACTTTCATCAGTGGGAGGGGAATCGACGTTCGTCAATGTGATTTTTAAAAATAAAAGATAGAGGGAGGTTCAGAAGCGATTCTCTGGGCTAATTTCCATTGAGCACAGGATAGTGAGAGCTGGACTGTTGTGTTTCCAACCTTTGCTTTTCTTTAAGTGAAATAACAACGACAACAATATGAACAATAATAGCAGCACCTACTATGAGCTTTATTTAGTATCTACCATATGCTCAGTGTCCTGACAGGCTCCACTCATTCATTATCTGTAATTCTCATACAACCACTTCAAAGTTGGTATTACTATCACTAATTTACAGATGAGGAAACTAAGGCTAATTAATTTTTTTTTTTTTGAGACAAAGTTTCACTCTGTTGTCCAGGCTAGAGTGCAGTGGCATCATCATAGCTCACTGCAACCTCCAACTCCTGGGCTCAAGCGATCCTCCTGCCTCAGCCTCCTGAGTAGCTGGGACTACAGGCGCGTGCCACTACACCCAGCTAATTTTTTCTATTTTTAGTAGAGGTAGGGCCTCGCTCTTGGTCAGGCTGGTCTCCAACTCCTGACCTCAAGTGATCCTCCCGCCTTGGCCTCCCAGAGTGCTAAGATCACAGGCGTGAGCCAACACTCCAGGCTGATAAAACTTTTTTATATAATAATGATCCACTTACATTTCTTCTGTGACTTGTTCCTATCTCTTGCCCATTTTTCTATTGGGATTTTAATTGGTTTCTTATTGATTTCTATGAGGTTTTAAAAACCATTTTATTCTAGTCACTAAGCACAATACAAGACACATAATAGGTGCTCCTTAAATATGCCTTGGATTTTTACTTAATTGCCTTGGGGACTTTCTAGGTACTAAAGCAGACTTTCTAAGAGACTGACTCTTCCCTTTTTCCACCCAGGACACAGCTGGGCAGGAGCGGTACCGGACCATCACCACAGCCTATTACCGTGGGGCCATGGGCTTCATTCTGATGTATGACATCACCAATGAGGAATCCTTCAATGCTGTCCAAGACTGGTATGAGACACATTCACTCATTTATTCAGCAAACTGCTCATGAAAACCTAACATGTGCTAGGCCCTGTGCTGTGTGCTAGGGAAACCCAAATGAATGATATAGGGCTCCTGGCCTCAGGGAGCTCACTAGATGAGAGGAGAGACAGGTTAGTAAGCAGGCAATGAAAATATCATGAGATAGGTGCAGTGATGAAGAGAGACATCTGGGTTGTGGGAACCCAGCAGAAGGCTCTCTGATCCAGTTTAGGGAGTCAGGGAAGGTGCCTTGGAGTTGCTGACACATATGCTGCACTTTGTCAGATTAATAGGAGTTAGCCCAAGGGATGAATGGATAAGAATGTTCCAGAAAAATACAGATGTGCAAAGGCGAGAAGATAGGAATGACACAGGTCATGGAGGATTTTGTGTGCTGGCATAAAGAGTTTGGATTCTATCCCACGATATTTGAATTGGAAACCAGTAAGTTTTTAAGGAAGGTTACTCCAGCTACAGTGGAGAGTGAGTCTATGTAGCACTTCTCTATAAAGTTTATCCCTGGGCTGGGTTGGGGGGTCCAAGAGCACATCCAGTACAAGTTCATACAGGTTTAATATACAATGGAAATTAGTACAGCACCCCAGAGGTACAACTTCTGAGCAACTGAAGTCTTCCTTCCTGGGGTATTACTCGAGGGAGAAGGGAGCATGAGGGGAAGGCACGTGAGAGGGAGGGGCCAGGAACCAGTGCCCCTCAGATGAGGATGGCAGAAGGTGGAGCTTCTGTGCCGTGGCTGTTCTCAGAATCAGAGAGGCTGAGCAAGCCAGGCACACAGCAGCAGTGCTGGCCAGTGCCAAGCTTGTCTCCTGCTCCCTTTTGCCCAACAGCTATTCTTTGAGGACTTCCCTTCTCTCAAGGAGCATTTGCCATGAGTACGTGAAGTTTTGTCAGCACCTTGGAGCCTTGGCCCAGAGTGACTTTGCAGGCTGCCTGCTGCACTCCCCTGTTCTGACCAACAGTCCAGGGTGCCATCAGTGTGTCTGTCATTCAAGGGGGTCTGTGTTCTCTTTTTCTGCCTCTTGGTCATCCTCTTCTTCCTCCTTTCTCCCACTTCCTTTTGAACAACCCCCTCCCTCTACCTTCCTTCTTTCTCCTTTCCTTCTTTTTTCTCTTCCCCTTCCCTTTACTCTCTCCAGCCACGATTTCCTCCCTCCCCCCACCCCAGGGACGAGCTCCTTCTCCAGGTGTCTCGACACTGCTCCCTCCCTGTTGGCCTTGACCTCTTTCCTCTCTCCATCAGTCTCTGTTCATTCTGCCTCAGGAGCACAGTGAATTTAACACCTGATGACGATTCCTCCAAGAATAACCTGAGCATGTTGCTAATCTGGGAGCTGAGAGAGAAGGGGGTGGGAGGAGGGAGGAAGATGAAAGGAAGAGTAGCTTGTGGATATACGGAGAGTTGGCTCCAGTTACCTGCCTTGAGTCTGAAGACTGAGTGCCCATCTCTCCCAAGCCCTGGCCTTTGAGTTTAGCCTCTGGGCAACTTGGTTCCAGCCTAGCCCCTACCTGCCATCTAAGCTTCAGTGCCCAGAAGGGGGCGTGGCTCTCTGTGGGCCCACACAGATGGTGGTTGAGTGAATGCCACCCTTTGAATGGCTTCTCACCGCAGATGAAAAGGTTGGTGGTGGGATCAGCAGGTCAGTAATATGTCCAGGTTGCAGTTAGGGTTGAGTTAGATTGAGTGTCAGTCAGGGTAGGGTCAGATTCAAGATCTGCTTCAGGATTAACCATTCACTGGCTCGTTCATTCATCAGACATTCAGTGATGCCTTCTCTGCTCTGAGCTTTGAGCTGTGAATTGGCATCCCAAAGATGAATAGGCTGCCTGTCCCTGTCCTTAGGGAGACACAGATAAATTCAGCCAAGTGTAATATGTGTGAATGTTCAGGGGACCAAAAGGGAAGTAATTATTTCTACCTGATGAGGTAGTTGGGGACAGAGTTAGCCCCATCCCCACAAAAAAGACACTTCCACAATGTAAGAGTCCTATTTTATTCCCTCTGTTAAAATTTTGTTTTTAATTATAGAAGTAATAAATGCTCACTTTCAAAAATTTGAAAAGTGCAAACATTTGAAAAGTATTTTTAAAAAGTGTCATAATCATCTTATGTAAAGGAAACCACTGCTGACACTGGTTTCTGCAGATAGTCATGATCTAAGCCTTCGGTGGAGCTTTATCCCTCACAAAGGAGGTGGAGGCTAGCTGTATCTCGAGAAGCTTGAGAAGGCTCCCCCCAAGGCATTGCAGGGTCAGCACTGGCCTTAGAGGATGAGTTAGTTGCAAGGAAGGGATTTCCAGTATAGTCAAAGGCACAAGCCATGGAAGAGCTTTTGGGGAATGAGTGGGGAAGGTTTTTGAGGTGGGAGGAAGGGTAAGCTGGAGAGACAGGACATGAATGGTCTTGAACTGAGGAATCTGGACTTGATCATGTAGCTAGTCGGGGGTCAGAGAAGCTTTTTAAGAAAGGACACATTGTTATCAGATACATGTTTTAGAAAGAGCGCTCTGCCCAGTGAGAAGAGGGATGGCCAGACACATTGGAGGTGGGTGAGGTTTGCAACCAGGGCTTAGGGGTCAGCATCTGTGACAGCCAGCAGGGGCAGGTGTCTGTGTGTCTATCCTCAGTTGAGCTAATTGGCAGTAACCTGGGTGTTGCTAACCCTGTGGGAGAGAAACCATTTCTTTGAACTTCAGATTTCTCTTTATGACCTAGGAGGTTGTATGTCTTAGTCAGTTTGGGCTGCTATAAGAAAAATACCATAGAATGGGTGGCTTAAATGGCAAACATTTATTTCTCACAGTTCTGGAGCTAGGAAGTCCAAGATCAAGACTCCAGCAGCTCCAGCATCTGGAGACAGCATCTTCTTGTAGTGTCCTCACATGGCCAAGAGAGAAAGAGAGCTCTAGTCTCTTTCTCTTCTTATAACACTAATTCCATTTATTAAGGCTCAATCCTTAATTACCTCCCAAAAGCTCCACCTCCAAATACCATCACGTCAAGGATTAGGCTTCAACATGTGACTTTGGGGGAGGGGAAACAACATTCAGTCTATAGACATTCAGTGTAATTATCGTCTCTCTCTCTGTCTCTTTTTAGGGCTACTCAGATCAAGACCTACTCCTGGGACAATGCACAGGTTATTCTGGTGGGGAACAAGTGTGACATGGAAGAAGAGAGGGTTGTTCCCACTGAGAAGGGCCAGCTTCTTGCAGAGCAGCTTGGTATGTGCATGACACATGTGTGTACATGTGTGTATGTGCACATGTGTGCATGGAAGTGGAGCAGAGGGGACAAATGTATGTTTATATTTGTGATGTTAGGGTGTGTTGTGATTGTGAATTGTGCACCTGTGTGCTCTGTGTGTACTGTTTTATATTTGTATGATGTATATATGGGCTTTATGTTTGTGAATTTTAGGTAATTGATCATTTATGATACATATATATTTTGTTATATTGAATATGTAAGTAAAGTTTAAATTTATGAATTTTTTTACCAGCTCCTTCAACAAAGGATTTGAGATGTCTTATAAAAATCGTCATAGTTCAGCAATAAAAAAATAAATAAGTGAGAAAATTGGAGCAAAGAGAAAGCAAGGGTGGGAGGAAAATAAGAGGAAACCAGGGTGAGATAAGTATATGTGTCATAAGTTCTTGGGTACCTGCAAGAACTGGGTAAAAATAGTGCCTTTGAGCTTCCTAGCAACTATTGCAAAGAAGGAAACATAATCAGTTACATGGTTCAGAGTACCCTTAATATAAAAAAACCCATTATTCCAGAGAAGCACTGCTCTTCATTGGCAACTGTAGAACAGACTGTATGCTGAATGTGACAATGTCCTTCATATCGAACATCCTTGCAGCAACCACAACACTGGATATTGTATGCTGTTTCTCACAGTTTCTCTCGATTCAAACTGATGCTTCTCACCAAAACACAATTCACAACAAAAGTTATCGTATGAGGGAGCAAAACTATGTGGTTCAAGTATGCAGTTCATTGATGCTCTGACTTTTCCCAAGATTAAAGCATTTTGATCCCTGTGTTCCATTGAGGCCCAGGTGCTCAGGCATGTCTCAGTGGTCCCAGCGCAGAAACTCTACCTACTTTTGCTTAAAAGAGCAGCTTTTATTTTATTTTATATATTAGGGTTCAGTGTAAGATTGCCTTACAGAAACAGTTCTATGCCTATAGAAAGTTTGAAATCTTCCTCTAGAATAAAGGACTGCTTAGCTTTTAGCCAGTCTCCCTAAGTATGTCTCACATCCTAAGTGTTGTCAGTATTGAGGAGTAGAGAGTTTAAAGTTATATTCTCTGAAGTGCAGATATTTGGGCTTGTAGATAGGTAAACTGTATAATATACAAGTGTGAATTATGTGTTGTATATATGTGTATTATGTGTGTTATGAGTATCTGTGTGTGTCCTATACTTCTTCCTCCCCACTTCTATTCCCCAAGGTGGCCTGGACTAGAAATTAGCAAACTGTAAGTACTTAATAACTAGTGAGGTTGGATTATCTTGGGTCTCACTGTTCCTACTATATCATAGAGGTTCTCAGAGTCCATAAAGTGCATCCACTTGGTTCACAGAGTAAGAAGCATGTGGTGAAGCCCACACTTGGTTAACTTCAGGCTATCTCTTTATGCCCTCAACCCGTAATTCCCAGAGGGACTCCCATCACTCTCCCTGGACTGGCTATATCCCATCTGCTTGGAATGTTCTCTTCTACTCCCCATTTTCTACCCTCATCCAGCTGGTGAGCCTCCACTAAGGTTTCAAAACAGTTCAAGCTTCATATCTTCTATGAAGCCTTTTTGGGCCCCCCAGAGCTCTTTTCTTTGTGCCCCCACTTAACGTACCCCATACATGTAATAGTCACAGTACCCATCACACTTAGGTGCACTCATTTACTTGTCTGTCTCCAGAAAGCTCCTCAAGGACAGGAAAGGAGTCTTGTTTATCTTTGTACCCACAGTGCCTAGCATATGGTCTGGCACTGAGTAGACATGCAAAAACAGGTTTTAATTAAATTTTATGATGTCAAGTGTTTGGCTACTTCATTTTGTTGTCTAACGAAGACTTCCTGAGCACCTACTCTCTGCCAGGTACTATGCTATGAAAGAGGATACATTCCCTGGTCTGAAGAAGCTCAATCCAGTGAGAGAACAGACAGAAACAGCAATAGCCCAAGTGATCAGAGTTGTGACAGAAGGGTGTTCCAGGGGTTGGGGGAGCATAAAGGAGGCACCTGGTTCAGTTGTGGTCAGAGAACATAATGCCCAAGTGGAGTCTTAAAGACAAGCAGGACCAGCCAAATAAGGATGAGAGGCAACAACATTCCAGGCAGGGGGCATAACACTGACAAAGGCAAGGAACAGCCCTGTGGTTCAGGGAACCATAAATCACTGGATGGTGTGAACCTGGAGTAGTGTTGCCCAAAGAGAGGAACTCACGCCACTGAAATTGTGCAAGGTGATTTTATGTATTTATTTTGATGTGTATTAGAAAAAAATATAACTAGCACATCAAGCCCTAGAGTTAAATGAGACTAAGGGTTTTTAAAGTTGAGTTAATTTTATATTAGGAAAAAATATAACTAGCATGCCAAGCCCTTATGACTAAGATTTTTTTAAAGGTAAGTTGGTTGAACATTTATTAGGTGCTTACCATGTGTCAGCCACTATTCTAAGTGTTTTAAAGTACTACTCATTTAATTTAATCCCTCTAAAACCCAAGATATGTACTTTTTTTTATCTCCACATTTTGTGGGTTTTTTGTAACAGGTTAGAAAAGGGGGGCACAGAGTAGTTGAGTAACTTCCTCAAGTCTCACAGCTAGTAAGAGGGTAGAGCCAGGATTTGAACCCAAGCAGTAGTCTGGCTTCAGAGCCTGTGCTCCTAACCACTTAGCTTTACTATACAGCAAATATGGTAATAATAGTTGGTATATATTGAACCAGACACTATAGTAAAATATTTAGCATTAATTATCTCATTTAATTCTCTCTATAATCCTTCAAGGTGGGTACTATAGAGCATGTCTAATACTCTGAAAAATGAGGTTCAGAGAGGTTAAATAACTTGCTCAAGCTTATACTGTTAGGAAGGTGGTCAGTGTAGACCAAATTTATATAGGAACACAGATAGAAGTGAGATTAAATCTTAGTGCAGAATTTAGGGAGGCACTTGAAGAAGGCCTTGATGAATTGGTCAGATTTGGGCAGGTCAAGGTAACCCATCTCTGCCCAACACAACTTCCTGAGCTTTCCTGTATTGACTACCAAAACTTGCCTGTTTACATGTTTATCTCTCTTTGTAGGCCTTGAGTGCAGGGATTATGTCTGATTTGTTTCATTATCTCAAGCACCCAGCATAGGGTAAATATTGATTAATACATTTTAGTAATTCAGTGAAAAATATTTATTGAGCACATACTCTGAGCCAAGTTCTGTCCTGACACTTAGGATCTAATTAATGGTGAACAAACAGCTGTGATCCTTATTGTCATGGAACTAGTGGAACTAATTAGGGAAGGAGATATTAAACAAATACTTACATAAATAAATATATAATTAAAAACTGTGTAAATGGGCAAATTGTATGGTATGTGAATTATATCTCAATAAAGCTTTTAAAATTGTGATAAGTTCTGCATAAGTTAGGACTCTTGTTATTACAAGTCATAAAATCCCAAGTCAAACTAGCTTTAATAAAAAACTAGAATTTATTAGCTCATGTAATTGTGAAGTCCACTCGACCCAGGACTCAATTGCATTCTCCATTTCTCAGCTTTACTCGTCCCCTTGGCCTCCTTCTGTAGCCAGACTCTCTGCATGGGGAGTAAGATGGGTGATGGCAGCTCCCAATTCCTGCAAAAAGAGGCCTTCTCTCTCTCAACCACCATACATCAATCCCAGAGAAGACTATGATTGGTCATCTGTGAGTCACATGCTTATCCCAGTGGCTGGGGGAGGCAAATATGGTAATTTATAGTCTCACTATAACTGTTTAAAATGGCAGTTCCCTAAAGGAAAGATGAGTGGGCAGATAAAATTAACATAGATCTACCGCAAGTGCTATGAAGAAAGTGAAAAAGAGAAACCTAATTTTAGGCTGGTGAGTCAAGGTCTTGTGAGAAAGTAACACATAAGCTGAGAACTCCAGGATGAGAAAAGGTTAGGCAGGCAAAGAGTGGAGTGTGGGGATGGGAGTGTTCCGCTTCAAGAACAGTCTGAATGTGGGTTAGAGCTTGAAACAGTTCATGAGAGTGAAAGAAGGCCATGTCACAGAGACTAAAGAATCCAGGGGAAAGTCGTGTGCGATGAGGGTGGACAGACAGGCAGAGGTCAGATCATGCAAGATTTTGCAAGGATGTGATGAGATCTGGGAACAGTGAGGGAGGATGCTCAGCCTTCCTCACCCTCACCCCAGTGCCTATCCCTCTCCTATCCCAGGTTTTGAGTCAGTTTCACTGGTCTGCTTGCCAGTGCAGTGGTGTCATTCTCTGCTTTATGGGATCCCTCCTCAGGACTCCCTTTCTTTTAGCTTTTCTTAGCCCACTCCACTAAGACTCTTGATATGGCTAGCAACTAACATTTATTAAAGCTGTGATTAGCAGCAGGCCTTCTACATCCTCAGAGTTCTTGGGACCTAGGTGAGATCATATAGATGTTGAGGCAGGTGGATCTTTGGGAGGGCAGAGGAGTTTTAGGGACTCCTATTTCAGGAAGCATGACATTTTAGGATTCTGCCTCCATGTGCTCCTCAGAAAGGGGCTTCTTGTCCCTTTCCTGGATCTGATTGGGGATGGGTCTGGCCAGAGCTCAGAGAGGCTAGTAAAAGGAAAATGTGCTTCTGTCTACAAAGGAAGGAGAGAGACCATTCAACATGTGGCTTTGAAACACACATATACCAGCACAGTATAGTGGGAAAAGCACCCCCAGACAAGGAGTTAGGAGATTGAGGGTTTTATCCTGCTTCTGCTACTACTTTACTATGTCACCCTAAGCGTCTCGTTTCCTGTCTCTGGGTCTCAGTTTGCCCATTTGCAAAACAGAGGGTTGGATTGGTTGAGTGGGAAGGTCTGTTGGGCTCTATCCCACTTTGAGTCCATGATTTCAATTCACCTAATTCCCCACTCATCATTCAGACCCCACAGACCCTTGTACACTGCCTTGCTTATTTTAGGTGTTCAAGAAATGTTTTTAGAATTGAGATGAACTATAGAAACCCAGCATCATTGAGCCTGGTTGCAGAGAAACAAAGACCTAGTTGGCATTGATAATAACTAACAGTGACTTATAATTCACAATGTGCTTTCACAACAATTCTCTTATGACCTTCCCTCTCACTCCTAGCCTGTAAGGCAACATTATCATCAGCTGTAGTAGGACATATTTGTGTTGCTGTACAATAGTAGTACATTATCATCAGTACAGTTGATCAGTGGCTTTACTGATGAAGAAGCTGAATCCAGATCACTTGTGTTTTCTTGCACACAGTGAACTGTGCCACACTTATGTGTCTTTATTTTTTCACTTTAAGATTAGGTAACTTTTCTAAGCCATGTAAGTAGTAGATGGCAGGCCCAGTACTCAAACTCAGCCTTTGTACTCAAAATTCTAATGCTCTCGTTATATCATCCAATGATGTTTTCCCAAAAGCCTGTCATAGTTTCTCTTCAAATTTCCACCCTCAGCCACAATGTTAGTGACACAATGTTAGTGAAATTTCTTTAGATTATGTTGTAGTAACACACAACTTAAGTCAGGGGCTTGGGTTGTAAAGGTTTATTTCTCACTCACATTACATGCCAGCTGCAAGTCAGCAGCAACTCTGATCCAGCTTGCTTACTTCTTACTCTGGGATCCAACTGGGATGACTAAACCACAGAAAGGCTCTTAAAGCTTCTGTTGAGACTTGAATCATATCATTTTTGCCCACATCCACTGGCCAAAACAAGTCACATAGTCAAACCTGATATTGATGGAATGGGGGGATATATTCTTTCCATAAAGAGGTGCTGCAAGCCATTGGCAATGGGTGGGGATGTAAAATCTCTTGAAGGGAGGGCAGTAAATAATCTGCCACAGTCACTAAATACATGCTAGACCCTGAGGACACAGAGATGAATGGGTTCCCTGCCCTCAAGATGCTCACTGGCCAGGGAAACAAAATCATAAACAGATACTTCCAACATTCTTTGGGTAGACAGCTATGCTGGTCCTTAGCCTGTTTGCTATCATTCTTCACCCTTCTCTGTGTCTTTCCTGCAACCCTCTCTGGGAAGTCTACCTTTGCAGGCTGTGTTTCCCAGACTCCTGTGACAGTGGCTTCTGGCTGGGTTTAGCCAAGGGAAGACACTAGCAGGTGATTGGAGATGGGGAAAAGGGAGAAATCCCAGTATTTCCCCCCATCGTGGCTGGCTCCTCCAGCAGGGGCTGCTCCTCCTCTCTGACTCCTGCTCCCATGGAACCAGCTTCCTTTAGCTCTAGTAACAGTAATTTTTGCTGTTGATAATCTCGGGGTTTTCTCACTATTCTGTTTAGCTTCTCAGTTCTTCCATCACCTATTTAACCAATTTCTTCTCCTTTAAATGTAAGAACAGTTCCCATTTTCCTGATGGGAATCTGACTGAAACAATCCTGCAAAGTGCCATGGGAGTACAGGGGAGAGATACATTTTATATTTTGAGTTGTAGAGATGGGGTGGAGAAAAGAAAGGGAAGGCTTTCTGGCATCAGTAATTCCACAGATGAGTAATGAAGGTGATTAGGAGTAGGAGCTAGAGAGTAATAACATGAGCAAAGAAAGGCACAAAATGAGAAAGCGTTGATGTTTCTGTAGCATAGTGTGAGCCAGGAAGATGAAGCTGAGGAATTAGACAGAGGCCAGGCCATACAAGGTCTTGGGTATTAAACCAATGAGCCTGGATATCAAATTAGTCAGACCTCTTCCAATTCCAGTGGCACAAATACAAGTCAAAATAATTCAAGTTACAAGGATGGGACATACCTGAAGCAAAATAGAAGAGAAGGTCACTGGATATGAGATGGTCAAGAAATTAAGAGCCCAAGGTATTGGATGGATTGTCCACACGACACTCAAAGTTCCTGAGAATGAGAGCACGCCTGGGGTAGAAAGGAAGATCCTGTGCAGGGGGCGTGAGTGGAAGGTGGTGAATGATGGAGATGAGAGGGTGTCAGAGCAGGGTGGGGAAGGGATTTGAACGTAATGGTGGAGGAGGAATGTTCTGGAGCAGTGTTTTGATGAGGAGAGGTGGGTTTAGCTGGTTGCGAGTTTCTAAATAGAATTCTGAGGTCAAATTCAGAAGAAGGCAGCATGGACACAGTCTATCGGTCTGTGACAGCTGCCTTTGAACAGAATAGGTAAACACAATTATCTTCGGGGGTGGGTGAACATCTCAGATTCAGTTAAGAATTGAGCCCCATTAAAGACAGCAGAAGTCTCATTGTTCTAAAGCCAATTAGAAGGAGGAAAGGACTGGGGGCCAGTCTGCTTAATTGGTTGTCATCTTCCTGGCCTCACTAGATTCTTAGCTCCTCAGAATCCTTATTAATGGACCTGAGGGAAAGGTTACCATCTGGGCGCACTAATGAAGAGCCTTCCAAGAATCTGACAGTAATTGGGTGGGGGTGCATTCTGCTAAGCAAAAGAGACCCTTTAGCTGGCTAGACCTATGAGCTGGTAACTTGAATCAGAGTTCTTGTACTTTGGGTATCTTTGAGATGACAGTGAAGACATCTCCTTGGCATGACATTAGAGCTCTGCATGTGTCTCTCACCACTTTGGGTTTTCTGCTCCAGTGATAACAAACTGCTATGGTCCTTCCAGCATATACCAAGGCTATTTTTTGCCCCGTTATCTGTGCTCATACTGTTTCCCCTGCCTGGTGTGCCACACATTTATGTGCTCACACATACACTCACAATCACATGTCTTTGTCTAGCTGATAGCTGCTTAGGCATCAGCGTCTCCAAGAAACCTTCCCTGGCCCCCAGGCTTGGTTGGATGCCTCCTCTGTGCCCTGACAACCCCCCGGCTTCCGTCTGTTCCAACACCTATCACTATAATATTGTCAATGTGTCTGTCTTCCACACTAGATTAGGAGCTCCTGAAGGGTAGGAACTGTCTGATTCACCTCAGTGTCCCCAGTGCTCAGCACAGGGTCTGCCATGCTTGTGGAGCTGAGCTTTCATGACCCCATCCACATCCCCCAACCACACCCTCCATGCTCTGTCCCACCTCCTTCGCTCAACTATTCATTCAACCAACACTCACCAAGCACCTACTCCTCTGGCTGGTGCTGGGACTCAGATGAATGACATAGTCCCTGTTTGGGGAGCTCCCTCTCAAATGGACTTCTGCCACACGGAGTGACAGTGCTGTGGCAGAGGGAAGCACAGAGAGAATGAAAACCCTATCAAAGCTGAGTCTTGAAGAATGAGAAGCAGTTAGTTAGGTGAAGAGTTTTGCTCAGTTCTGACTTTAAAGGCTCACATCCTCACTAACTTCAGGAAGCTTCCTCCCCCTCTCCTCCCCTGCCACTCTCTCCCTCTCCTGCATTCCTGTATGGCCTCTGGTTTGCTCTACCTGGGTTAGAATATTATAGCTTGTTCTGTCACTGTTCCAACTGAGAGTGAGGCAAGGAGGCATAAGGGATAGGGCCCCAGCCCATCTCTGAACCTCAGTCTTCCTATCTGCAAGTTAGAAGTGATAACCCTTGCCTTGCCCCACCCCCTCACAAGGCTGTTGTAAAATTGTATTTGTGAACAGTTAAGGACTATGCAGATGTGAGAAATTGACACTCTCTTTAGTGTGTCTTCTCCATAACTAGATTTGATCTCCCTGTATCCCTGACACTCAACACAAGACCTGGTACAAGGTCAATGTTCAATAAAGACCTGGTTTATTGATTGACCTAAATGATGAAGAAAAAGAGGATTTCCCCAAAGGCCCTGGGAGACAATGGAGGAGCAAGGAATGTGGGACTAAGGTGGGCCACGAACATATGGGAAAGAGAATTGCCATGTATTTCACATGCCAGTCACTTCGCATACGTTCATGCATTTTAAATTCTCATTACCACCCTATGAGGTAGGTAATATTCACCCCATCCTACAGATGAGGAAACAGAGGGTGAGAATGAGTAGGCAACGTGCCCAAGGTCACACAGCTAGTAGCTGACAGAGACTCTATTCAAATCCAAGCCGACCCCCAGGCCCCTTCCGCTGCCCACCTGCACAGTGTGGCATGTCCTCCTCTCAAGTGCCACTCCTCAGAAGGGATTTGGGATTTGTGCCCCTGGCCCTGACTGTGCTTTTATCGTCATCCAAACTGATGGTTAAAACCTATTGACTTCTTTACCTGTTTGCCCCTTTCCTAGACAAACAATACATTCCCTCCACCTTTCCAAACATTGCCACTTGCGATAAGGCAGCCAAAGACCGGGGAGTAGATTTTTGTGATATTCATTAAGGGAAAACTATATGCTGGAGGGTCTCTGAGGCCAACAGGGTTTCCATGGCCTGAGGATAATGAGCCAGCAGCTGCCTCCCTCTTCATCACATGTCTGCAATTAGCAAGCACTTCTGCAGCTTGCCTTTCTCAGGTCAGAGAATGGGCCACAGGAGAGGCTGTCAACTGGAGGTGGGCTGGCAGGAGCCGTGAGCGCCTTCAAGCTGGGAGGGCCCAGGGAAGAGAGGCCTGTTGATACCTGGGGCTTCAGCCCTCTCTGTGGACGGTGGGATAATAGGGAGAAGGAGGGAGGAGGAAAGACATCCCCTCCTTTGTGGGAGAAGATGAGAAAAGAGGGAGAAAGAGATGAAGAGGAGGTGGAAGGAGCAAGACGAAAGGAGAAGAGCAGAAAGAAACTCATAACAGGCAACTTTGTACAGCAGTTCAGCCATTGTCTCACTCCTCCCGGTGCTCGCGGTAGGAAAACACTGTTGTTATTCCTATTTGACAAACAAGAAGTCTGAGAACCAGCGAGGTTAAGAGATTCAGAAAGGTGAAGTGACTTGCTCAGACTCAGACACTGTGGTAGTCAGATAAAAGCAAAGGAGGCCAAAGAGACTCGTAAAGGAAGAAAAAGGCATGATCAGGAAAAACATGCAAAGTGAAAGGGAGAAAGGAGAAATGGGCGGCGGAGCTGTGTATGGACTTTGGTGACAGCCAAACCCAGGTCTAAACCCAGTTCCACTGCTGCAGCCACATGGCCTCGTGTGAGTTACGCAATCTCTTAGAACCCTCATGTTCTCATTTGTGAATTGGGGATGATGGTATTTACCCAACAGGCTGTTGTGAGGATTAAAGAAGATGGTATTATTTGTAAAGCTCCCAGCATAGTGTCTGGCACATAGTAGATGCCCAAGGGATAATAGGGATCCCAAAGAGAAAGTATAAGAAACATAAGGGCAGAAGAAGGAGCTAAATGGAAAAAAAGGAAAGAGAGAGGCTTTTGAAGAGAAATGAGGAAAGGCTCAGAAGGAAGGGAAAGAGGAAGGTAGGAGGACAAGAGGAGAGGGAGTGGGCTGGGCAGGGATGTGGTGGAGAGGGCCGCGCTGCTTGTCTTCTAGGGACTGCCACCACGCTGGTCAAGATTCCTCAGGTGGGAAGCAGCCTCTTTGTCTGAATCAGGAGGGCCTTTGCTGTGTCTCTCGGGACAAGCAAGTCCTGTTTGTTGTCACAGAAAGTGTCGTTAAGGATCTCAAGGTATAAAACAGAGAAGAACCTCACACACCTCAGGTGCACCCCTGGGCCTTTTGTTGGGTTTGTGGAGGAAGGGAGAGATCTATAGGATTATTTCAGCAGAATGCAGGGAAGAGGAACCCCACTGAGTGGAGATAAGCCCGTGTGTCTGTGGGTGGAAAGGGCAAAGAAGGCTTCACTTAGTGTGAGTCTTGAGGTGCTTCCCAGACCCCAGCTTAGAGCTGGCCGGGCTGAGGTGTATGGAAACATGGGAAAGAGGAGGGAAATTCCTGGTCAAAAAGTTCAAAACCTGGGCTTTTCAAACTGGTGCCTTTCCTCATTTTGGGCAAGCCAGTTTACTTCTCTAAGCCACAGTGTCTGCATTAGTGAAACAGAGAGGATCTGACTGACACTCCTTCCCCCAGGGGCGATATGAAGTTCAAGTGAAATAATTGATGTGATAAATGCTTTGGAAACTGTGAAGTGCTGTGCACACATTTATGTATTTACTCTTTCAGCAAGCAACCACTCTTGACCCCTCTCTGTGTCAGGCACTGGGTTATACATTTCACATGCATTATCTTGTTTAATCCTTGAAGTACTATATGAGGTAGGTAAAATTATCCCTGTTGACAAACCAGGCAATTGATTTGTAAAGAGAATAAGTGACTTGTACAGGATTAAACAGCTGGTTAATGGTAGAGCCAGGATCTGACTGACTCTAAAACCACTGCAGGAAATTCCTGCCCTGTACCATCTCCTTGAAGCAGAGCGGAATTGCATCACTCCTGAGCACTGGCCGTATTAATCCAGTGCTGGGGTTGGGGGCACAAAAGGGTTCTGGCTGAAGAAATGGGAAAAATCCTTATCTGTATGTCTTCTCCCTCCAGGATTTGATTTCTTTGAAGCCAGTGCCAAGGAGAACATCAGTGTGAGGCAGGCCTTCGAGCGCCTGGTAGATGCCATTTGCGACAAGATGTCTGATTCGCTGGACACGGACCCCTCCATGCTGGGTGCCTCCAAGAACACGCGTCTCTCAGACACCCCACCGCTGCTGCAGCAGAACTGCTCATGCTAGGCAAGGCCCACCCTCCTAGCCTCCCCTCATTGTGGCACCACACCCACTCTGCTTCTCCCTGTTACATGCTGTCCACTCCCAGCCCCGAGCAAGCTCAGTTGCTACTGTTCTTTGCCTGCCTCTGGGGTTCTCTGCAGATGACCCCAATAATAGACACTCAGCACTAGACTTAACAGTACAGGTCACTATGTGGGTGGAGATTCACTTTACAAAAGAAGACTCCATTTTACGAAGGGGATTCACCATAGGGACTTGGAAAGTGAGTCTCTTTTTTGCCTTTAAAACGTGAGTTCCTTCATTTACCAAAATTAGACACACACACGCATACTTTTCAGTAGCTGGCCAACTGTGTAAAGTGAGGCTCACCTGCACAGCTAATCCTATTAAAGAAAACCTCCCAAAGCACAACATGCTTGTTTCCTAGCAGGCTCCCTGTGGAGCTTTCTCTCACTACAAGCCAGGCTTTGGCTCTCAAAGCCTCGTGCCTGTTACCACGGATGCCCACGGGGCCTGGGCAGTTGCTGTGGTGACAGGCCAGAGCTAATCTTCAGAGAGCTCAGACTCTCTAATGATGCTGAAGGAGCAAAGGCTGAGTCAGAAACACACTTACAAGAGAAAGATTATCCCCTGCAAAATGTCAAAGATTCCTGCTATATGAAAGAGCAAGTGAGTTCGAGAAAGACAAAGAGAAGGAGAAAAAGAAACACAGGCAAGATAAAGAAACAGATTACAAGTTTCTGATTTTGCTGCTTTGCAGCTGGCTCTTAACTATGGGAACTTCATGAAATTGGTCATTGGTTCTTAGACTCCTAGAATATGAAAATTTTAGAGTTGATGGGATCCCCAAATTTACCTAGTCTGACTACTCAATTCTAACCTTCCTGTCTCTGACTAGTGGCTGTCAGGCCTCATAGCCAAATCCCCTCCTTCTAAAGCACACCTTCTAGGCAGGGACAGGAGGTCATTGTTCACAACATCTTTGGGCAGCTCTCATAGTCAGAAAGTTTTCCTTGATTTAAACCGAAACCTGCCTCCTAGAAATTCTTCTTCCTCTTCCCACCCCATTTGCGCCAGTTCTGCTGTCAGAGACCTCTGCCCTGTGACACCCTTAGATGATTTGAGAACAGGAATTATGACCCCTGGGACCTGCCTTTTCTCTAGGTCAAATACCTCTGTAATTCCATCTGCCATTCTTCGTAGGGTCTTCTCTCCATCCTGCCCCTTTCCTCCAACCCATCTTTCAATTACCCTTGAGCAGTCTAACTGGGAAGTGTAATTGGAAGCAGAATAAATCTAAGGGGGCATGATCCTGGAAACTGGGGAAAATGAACTCAGAGGTCCCAATCCCAACCCCATTCTCCTGGGAGTGAAACCTTAATTTCTACCAAAGATCAGATGTGAAACCACTTCTGGTGGAAGGCCCTTAATTAAACACCTGAAGAAAAAAAGAAAAGAAACTCTAAGACCAGAATGGATTAGCTCATGATTCTAGCCTGCTTGGCCACAGGCACATATTTGGGTTTTAGCTGAAATAATGAAATGGAACTGGCTATGATTCCAGAAAATCTTTCTTCTCAACCATGGCCTGAATCCTTAGCTTCCCCTTGTACTAACATACCACCTCAAAAGTCCATGTGGTAGGGGAGAGTCTCTCCCCAGTTTTCTCTCCCTTTCAAATGCAGCTCATTGTTCTAGGAAAGTGTATTAACTACCAACAAGTCCAATGACTAAATAAAAAGACCATCCAGAGTCAGCTGTATGGAGATGTTGCTTTTTTTGATGCAGTTCCGAGGACAGAGCTTTAGATTTGGAATCAGGAGACCTGGACTCTGCCATTAAATCAAGTGTGACTCTGGACAAGTTATCCCCCATCTCTTAGTCTTGATTTCCTACTTATAAAATGAGGGAGTTTATTTGGATGATCTTTAAGGTCCCTTCCAGCACTAATAACTCTGAGACTGTTTTTTTTCACCATCACTGTTTCAGTTGATCTGCCAAACAAACCGGAGAGATCAGGATCACCATGTCAATGTCATTTTAGCTAACACTGATGTCATACTTACTCTGTACTAGACGTTGTTCCAAGTATTTTACATGTATTAACTCATTTATCTACCCAACATCTTTGTGAAGGAGGCATTATAATCAGCCCCATTTAAAGATGAGGAAACGAAGGTACAAAGAGATTCTAGCTTGCCTAAGGTCACATAATGAGTAAATGGTAGAGCTGGAGTTCAAACCCAGGCAGTAGACGCCCAGGTCTATGCTCTTAACCACGTTGTATAGGGCATCTTTTATAGATAAACTATGATCTGGAGAGGTTAAAAGACTTGGATCACATCACTAGTGAGTGTTAAAGACACATTAGGATTCAATTCCAGGGCCATCAGATTCCAAATCCACTGGAGAAGATTTATATCTCTAATCTGTTAACAAATTGCTCTACTACTCAGACTAATCTGAGGTGATGGATGTCTAATGCTTAGGAAAGGACAGTCAATCTCTGAGGCAACCAGGTCCCATGGGCCTGGGCAAAAAATGCCCAGTGCTTCTCAGGCCCAAATGCTGGCTTTCCCCATGTTTGCCTCTGTCAGGCAATACTAATCAGGCTCCCAAGCAGTGCTCTGAGCAGCCTCCATACTCCAGCAATGGGACCTTTTGGAGGAGTGACTTAATTAACTTTTATGACCATGGAAGAATACAGTCCCTTCACAGGGCAGTGGTTCTGGATGTGCTTTTTACACTGTAAAGTCTCATACAGTGTCATGGATAATAACTATGTTTTTCTGGATAGTAATACCCATCTACCCCAGTACTAGGATTTCAGACAAAGGTCCTCATGACCCCTGGATATTTTTGTACCTATGTCAAATAATCTTTTCTCTCCTACTGAATATCCGGGCAAAGAATGAGTCTTTTTCTTTAAAACTGTCAAATTCTTTAAAACTCAGGAGCCAGTTCAAGCGAACAAGCATCGTCACAACAGATGGAATCAAGGGTTAAATGTTAAAGTGGCTAACTCTTCTACTGGGCACCAGACAACCAGACCTGCTTATTGTTAGCTGGCGATTCCCCAGCCCTGCTCTGTGACCTCATTTCTATCGAGTGGAAGGCAGCAGTTTCCAGCTGATTGCAGCATAATGTGCATCAATAACGGTAATAGTGCAATTAGCCACCACGGTTCAAGCTGCATAATATGTGTTAGTGGCAACTTGTCCTGGATTTCATCCTCCTAAACAATCCAAATAAAAGAAGATAAAAAAAAAAAAACACCTCTTGACCTCTAAAGAGGCAAAAGTAGGCCAAAAGTGCAAAACAGTATTGTAGTTATTTACAGAATCTGTTTTAAATGCATGTGTATCTGTAAACACAAAGGGATTCATGACTTCTTATTGTCTCCTCGGTCTTTAGCATTATTAACTTCTAGGAGCAGCAATGGTGTAGAGTGTACTGAATGATCACAGACTTGTTGAATATTAAATGTGGAAGGAAGCTTAGAGAAGATCTTGTCCAAGCTCTTATTTTACAGAAGGGAAGATTGAGGTCCAGGGAGTGGGAGGAAATCTCCTAATCACTCTGAGAGTACATTAGTGATGGAGCCAGGTTGAGGTCTTGGATCACCTCTAAGAAGACATTCACCTATTTGAGAATCTACTATGGGCCTAGTAGATGGATAATCTACTACGTATAGATAAATACAGATGAAAACAAATGATCCCTACCTGCAAGGTACCTATAATTTAGTGGAGGTTCTGTTTCTAAAATATTATTATCCCAATTTGGCAAGCAAGGAAACATAGCCCTGAAAAAGTTAACATGACCAGTTCACTCACTAGGATCATTTGAACCCATCTCTATCTGACTCATGCTCTTTCAAATTTTTTCTTCAGATTGTCTCAGATAAAGGGTAGACAGAGTGGTGGTAGTAACAGACTCCCAAGGATTCTTGGAGTTAATTAAATAATCTCATTTGGGCCACTGGTTTCACAACTGCTTTGTGACTTATAACATCCACAGAATGAATGGCCATCCTCCAGACCTGACTATCCCACACACATCGCTTGTTCCTGTCTGCCCCAGAGCTCCTTGCTTGGATATCAAGTTTCCTGGAGTGTCTTAAGGAATGTTTGTTTGACTTTGTTTGCCAACAGTTTGGGGAAAGCAGAAGGAATTACAATGATTAGTGTCCTGGGATCTCATCGATTTCAGATTCTCCATCCCAAGCTTACACCCAATTACCTGCCCTAGATAGAGAATCAAATAGCAGCCTGTGGCTGAAGTGCATGCAAAAAACTGGCCCATGAGATACAATACTGTTAAATCATGGTTTTTAAAGGCCTGAATCCCTTATATCAGTGGTCCCCAACCTTTTTGGCACCAGGGACTGGTTCCATAGAAGACAATTTTTCCCCAGACCTGGGGGGTGGGGGAGGTGGTGGGGAGGCAGAGCTCAGGTGGTGATGTGAGCTGTCAATACAGATGAAGCTTCACTCACTGCTTACCTCCTGCTGTGCAGACCCCCAGTTCTCATGTTTCATGGAAGACAATTTTTCCACGGATGGCGGGAGGTGGGGTGGAGGTGGAGCTCTGTGCCCAGTCCCTAACAGGCCACGGACTGTTACCAGTCTGTGGTCTGGGGGTTGGGGACCGCAGCCTTGTATGGAGTAGATAAAACTCAAATTTATTCATTCCTTTCTTTGTTCAACAAATGAGTGTCTAGTATGTACCAGGATACAATCAGCATCAAATTAGACACGGTCCTTGCCTTCATGAAACATGTGGCTTTAGTCTAGACATTGTCAAATCATCACCCAAATATAATTACAAAGTACTCTAAAGGAAAGGCACATGATGCTATGAGAACACCTACTGAGAAACCTGAATCACCTTTGTGGAAGAGGCCCTAGGAAGACTCTACTGCCCCCAAATACCTCTACTACCCCCTGGCCATTGCTCTACATTCCTCAATTAAGCTTTCATTTTTTAGTGCAAGCCTTTGATGGCTGGTCAAATATAAATCCCCCATGAAGAGTAGGGGTGGGAGAAAGAATATCTGTACTTGTGAAACATTTTTAGACTGCATGGTTAAGAGTTAATTGTGTTAAGTGTCTCTGAAGGACGTAACAAGCCACTCCAGAACTTAGCGGCTTAAAACAACAAACGTTTATTATTTCTCATGATTCTGTAGGTTGGCTGGGTGGTTCTTCTGGCTGAAGCTGGATGGTCTAGGATAGCTACATTCACATGTCTGGAGGGCCAGCTGGGATGCCTGGGCGCTGTTGAGGCCTCTTTGCATGCGGTGTCATCCTCCAGAGGCTTCCCAGATTTGTTCATATGGTGGCAAGAAGTTTCCCCAGCAGCAAGAGAAGGCACGCTCCACTGCAGAAGCACTTTTCAAGCCTCTGTTTGCATCACATTTACTAATGGCCCATTGATTAACACAAGTCACACAGCCAAGCCCAATTTTAAGCAGTGGAGAAATAGATACTATCTCTTGATGGGAGTAGATTTACAATATTGTGGCCAATTTTTTCAGTCTACCACAGGAGGCATCCTAAGTCATCTGAAACTAAGTCTGGTAAATTTCCTGGGGTCTTAAAACATGGCTCTGAAGATATCCCCAAAGAGAAGTGTCAAAATGGTTTAGGGCAGGGCAGCCTCATTATTTGTTTAGTTGTCCAAAGGGTCTACTTTGGGGGAATCAAGACACATATAGATGAAGAATTTTTGATGCTTGTTAAACAGTCCATTTGGTTACTTCTTAGCTATCCCTGAGGGATGAATCAGGCTTCTCATTCCACATGATTCATTGTAGGTAAAGGCTATACTTCCTACCTGAAGTTCTTGGTCAGAACCCCAGGAGAAGGATTCAGTGTAAGCAGAAAAGATGGCTCAAAGAATAGTTGGGCTCTCTGCTCTAGCCGCACTTTCTTCCTTGGAGTATTCATCTGGTCCTGAGGCTTTAGATGTCAAGCTTTGGTAATGACATGTATACCTAAGTGCCTACTGGACATTTCCATGCCTCAAACTTAACATGTCCAAATTGAAACTCTTGATTCTGCCCCAGACTTGTTTCAACCTCAGTCTTCATAGAAACCTAGGTGTCATCTTTAATTCCTTGATTTTTCTTTTTCTTAGCCTCCACATCTGATCCAGCAGCACTTCTAAATATACCTCAAATCTGCCCACTTTTCTCCATTTCCATTTCCATGACTGGTCCAGACTTGTTTCTTCCCTAGAGAGCTGTCAGAGTTCCTAACCGGTTTCCCTACTTACACACTTGCTCCCCCATAGTCCATCCTCCACACAACAGCAATCTTTTAAAAATGTAAATGAATGAACAGCTCAGTAACACTGAGGTTTATTTCTAGCCCTGAATCTGCCCCTAACTTGCTATAGGATTTCTGGTAAATCATTTCTCCCACATTTCTTCTAGAAATAGCCATCTCTTCTTTTGTAGGCCTACTACTCCCTCCCCCACACCAGGTGATTCTAGTGAAGACTCTCAGTAGAGGGAGCATGTATGTGATCAAGCAGAGCCAATCAGAATCCTTCCCTAAGATTTATATTAAAAAGCTGGAGATATTCTCTTCCTTTTGAGTGGCAAATATGTGAGGATATGTGGTCTAAAACAATGATGGCCTATCTTCAACCCATGTATAAAATCTGGTCTCTAGTAAGAGAAAACAAGGCCATTATTCAGAGAAAAGCAGAGACATAAGGTTAGAAAGAGTGCGGCCTATGGCTTTCCAGGCCCTGATTCTGGCTTCTTGTGGCTTGGACGATCACCTCTTCCTTTGATTCTGTTAGCTCAGTATATCTTTCTAATAAAGCCCCCATTTAGCTTTGCTCATTGGAGTCAGGTTCTTATCACTTGCAAACAAAAATATGTTGTCTCCTCTTTGGCTCTCAGTTTTCTCATTTATACATCCTTCCAGCTCCAAAGTACAGAAATTCTAATTTTTAAAAACTGGGTCTTTCATAAAGTCCCACTGACATGGACTTCCTGATCAAGACTGTATAATCTGGAAAAGAAGCCTACCCTCTTCAGCATTCTCTCTTCTTGTACCTGAATGCGTGAGGAAGAGGGATTCCACAAGGTGAGAAGCAGTTCTCCCTGGACACTGATGACAGCACAGGCGAAGGTCCCTATGATGAGGGATCACTTGTCCACACAGAGTCGGCTCCCCAGGTACTCAGAAGCTTGTGTTCAGGGGCTAGCTAACACCACTGCCCTCATTGCTCCACATCCCTTCCTATTTCTCAGCCATCTCAGTGATACCCACCGTCTTAGAGTCCACTACTTACTGGACTAAGTGCGTGGCATATGCTTTTGTCTACTTCTCCTCCATCATTTTTCAGTGGCCAAATAGCAAATATCCAAATAGGAAATCTCTGGGAGACTTAAATATAAGACATCCCTTTGCTTGGTACAAAACCATGTCATAGAAATGCTAATGGAAAGCAAAGTAAATCAGCAAGTCCCTGAGGAGTATGATTAGGATTCCTATCTCCCTTTAGATCCTAATGCATCTCTTCCTGGGGTTAACAATGAACTGGAATAAAGCTAATAGGCTGTGCAGCTTTGGTTAAGTCACTCCCTATGTCTGGGCTTCAGGAGCTTAGACCAAGTGGTTTCTAGAGGCCCTCTTGGTGCTAATGCTTTGTGATTCTGTGCCCATTTTCTATTAAGAGCTGCAAGTGGCAAACAGGATTTTGGCAGGAATCCTTTCATTATTAAAGCCTCCTTTCTTTTCGGGTACAATGAAAACAGCCATGGCTCTGCAACCCCGTCACCAATCAGCCAGGCTTATGGCCCTGGTTTCTGAGGCTGCCAGAAAGCATTTTAGCAATTAAGTGCTCCTAGATGGTCCATGCCTGCCTTTTCTAGGCTGGAGGTTCTTAAAGAGTAACAAAAGGAAGAAGAGAAACAAAAATCTCTGGGGAGACCTGTTGAGAATGGAGCACAGACCCATGTGTTTGAGAAGAGACACCAGGCAGCCATGTTTAAGTGCCAGAAATGCATTCCAACTCAAGGAGGACTCAATTTATCAAGCACCAAGCTGAGCTTGTAAGTGTGCCAAGCTGTGCCAAGGTAAGCTATAAGATCTTTCTGAGGACAAACTCTGCCATGCAGCTGGAAGCCTGGAAACTAAAGGGCTGAGAGATTGCATGTGGTAAACTATCTTCAAATCCCTCTAAACATCAGAACACAGGATGAGGTTTAAGAAGTTAGTAAGGGAGAGTTTTTAAGCGCATGGGGCTTACAAGTCTGACAGATCCAGGTTCAATTCTTGAGTCTGCATCACTAACTAGTTTTGTGACTTTGGGCAGATTACTCTTGGAGCCTCAGTTACTTCATATGTAAATGGAAAAATAATAATCTACCTCACGAGGGTGTTGACAGGATTAAATGGGAGAATGGGTATAAATCCCTTAGTGCAGTGCATGGCACACACAGTAGGTGCTGAATGTGTGATGTTGACTATTGCAACTGCACAAAGTCATCCCCACCAGGCAGAGCCAGGGAGGCAAATCTAATCCAGGGCCTTTGTAACGGAACTGAGAACCAGAGACCAGAGAAAGCCAGTGTAAACACCATGAGCAAAGGAGCAGCCAAAGCAGGGTTGTACATAGGAGATGGAGCCTGGACTTACAAAGTGGATCAAGGGTAGAAGAATCCAGTCATGCCCAAGGGAGGAGAGTCTAGGAAAATGGCCTTAAACAGCTCTATTGCATGACCTTGTTGAGCTGGCTTAAAGTAGGGGCTGCCACCAGACACCTGACAGAATGGTACCTCATGCACTTCCTCCTTCCCCCAGAAACCATTCTCCAGGAGTGAAGAATGAGCCCAAAATGAGAGTTTAGAGATTCCAGAGACCTGGGTTTGAATCCTGCCTTTGCAGCACACTAACTGTGTAATCTTGAACAAACATATTTTCATCTATAAAATAAGAGTAATAATCTTGCCTACTTTACAAGATAGTTATGAGAGCCAGACAAAAGTGCATTTTAGAAACTGAAATGTGTACATATAAGATGGATCCATTGTGAGGGGCAGGGGGTAGGTGGTATTCATCTCAGAATGAGACTGAACACACCCCTCCAGGAGGCATTTCCAAGGATCCCCTTCTCCCTACACCTCCCTCCCACCCCAACAATACACATTCTGGTCTCAGGAACCTAACCTCACCTAGAAATATCAGGGCCAACATTCCTTATATCCAGAGGTTTGGCTGGTTTCAGAGAAATTTTCATAGGCTAAAAGCAGCCAAGACGAATCAGCCACTGAATGCTGGGATTAGATGAACAGAACAGTGAGCTGTTGATGGGGTTGGGGGCCAGGAGGAGCAGACAGGAGAGTTTGTATGTGTTATGATTAGAATATCATAACAAAAATCATAAATCATGTGTTTGGCACTTCTTAGTTCCCAAAGCACTTTCTCATCCAAGCCCGTGACAATCTGTGATGTGGGTTTTATTATTCCCAGTACTCAGATGAGAAAAACTGAGGCCTGCATCAGGGAAGCATCCTACTCAAGACTACATAGAGAAGGCAGGAAATGGCTTGGTTAGTCCCAGGACAGGGTAGAGTCTGCCTCCAGGAGAGGGAAGTCTTAATCCTGAACTCAGCCTATTGGGGGTGGGGGGTTGGGGTGGAGGGGAGTAGGAGGAGGGCAGCTGAAGAGAAAACCTAAGCATCAGTTGTGTCTACACCTGGGTTTTTCTCTGCTTGTGGGAGAGAAGGAAGGAGAAGAACACATTCACCTCACCACCCCCACACGTCCAGCAAAATTAAACCCTGGAGCAGGGTTGAGCAGCAGGGGCTTTCCTCATATCACAGGGGCAGGGGCAGATGATCTCTGCAGCCACACGGGGAGATGTCACCTTACCCAGTTTGCACACCATCTTCAATTCCCCCAACTGCTCTTTTTAATTTATTCAACCGGGGACCAGGTTGGTCTCATGCCAACCTAGGAGATGTACCATAACAGGACGAGCAGAATTCCTCAGGAGGAGCAATTAGCAAAACTTGGAGTTGTCCCCCTATCGGACTGAGCAGACAGAGGAATAATAACTCTCACGTCTCTCCCCACCAGATTCTAGCTAAGCAGATTTTTTCATGCTTTTTTATTCTTCCTATGTTCTGTATACTGACATCTCTTCTCAGTGGCACATGGAATATGAAATGTCATATGGTATTGGGAGTTTGTACAAATAGAAAGAGATGTATGGATATATATGGATATACACAGTGGCAAAAGGGAAGATCTCATAAGCAAATATCTGTGGTATCTCCCTGTTCTTTGTTGATCTGTTTTATTGATACAAACTGAATTTTCTTAATGTATCTCCTATTCTTATTATAGTGGCTATGATGGTATTATGTTAAAGTTCATCTGAATTATGTATCATTTATAGAGTGAATCTTTCCTGAGTTTGGGCTAAGAACTTAGGGCAGAGACTCCTGCCTTTGGAGATCTTAGAGAGGTCCAGCACCAATGCAACAAAAGCCACAATATAATGCAGTAGTTCATGATGGACTCAGAAAAGAGGGGAGATCAGGGTGGACTACAACAGTCAGGGAAGTCTTTACGGTGGAGGAAGGACAGGCACTGAAAGAGATCGGGGGAGCCAATCAGTGTGCACTTCTGGAGCCCCGCTGGGTTGTGGCTCTGTGCTGGGTAGTGTAGAGGATGCAGAGAACAACAAGGTGCAGTGTGCCTCCCAGCAGCTCTGCTCAGGATTAACTCCCAACACAAGGTAAGGATACACTGTTGAACAGCATGTGAGAACAAGGCTGCTGAGCTGGAAAGTGGTGAGCCCACAGGAAAATGAAACAAAATGTAGACAGAACTGGCAGCTCCAGGAAGGGGCAGAACCCACTCTGTACCCGTCACTCCGCACTCCCCCCAAAATTATAACAAGTCTAAGTAGGCAGAAGATTCAGTCCAGTTTTATACCCACCCCTATAATAGTGGGGTAGGGAACCCTTTCCCTTTCTTAGCCTAGTTAACTCCTACTCATCTGCCAGGACCCAGGCATGGAGACTCTGGGGGCCAGGGAGGACACAGAACTTTGGAAGCACTGATGGAAATGTCAGAGACTGCATTCAGTCAGTATTCTTTTGATTACAAGGGACATAAACCCACTTTTAACAATCACAAAGGAAAAAAAGAGGGCATTGTGGTGGAAGGGAAATTTGTTAGCTCATGTTACTGTAAAGTCCAAGGCTACATCTAGCATCCCGCATAGCTGGAACCCAGTGATGAAATTATATTATCAGGATTCTCTATCTCTCAACTTTACCCTTCTCTGAGTTGGCTTCATTCTCAGGCCACTCTAGGCTTCTCCTATCAATACCACCATCTGAACAGAGAGAGAATGCCTTTCTTCAATAGTTTTGTCAAAAGTCCTAGCATGTATAGAGTAGTCTAGGATCAATCATTATGCCAGGGGATGAGATGTTCTGATTGGTCAAGTCTGGACCTTGTGCCGATCTTGTGCTGATCTCAGGAGGTGGGGAGTAGGGTCAGTCCCACCCAAATCAGAGGAACTGCAAGTGGGAGAAGGGCAGTTGTCCCAAAGGTAAGTTAGGGTGCTGTTTCCAGAAGAGAAAGGAGTAGATGTTGGCCAGGCAAAAATACTAGCTATTCACAGGAGATACAGAATCAGATGATTCCACAAAAGATATCCAAAAACTGGTCAGAGAAGAACAAGAATGGGTTGTGCCCCCAGGATATGGGAATGGAAGGAACAAGATGGGTAGGGATGGAGGGAGGGGCAGACTAGAGGCAGCCAGCCAAGGGCAGAGCAGTCAAGGGTCAGTGCACGTGATTGAATAGGCCGTGTCCAGCTGAGGGGGCCAGAGGGGGATGAATGGGGGTTGAAATCCAGCACAGGCTCCAGGTGCAAAGCCTTGTGGTGTCCTAGTGTGGAGCTGCCACCACTAGGACAAAGGGTTCTTTGGTGTAATTCACACAAGGGTGCTCTCTGCTTACTAAGCCATGAGCAGAGGGGCATACATCCAGAGGGGGAACCTCTCTCCAATTTGCACAAAGGTGCTGTCATGGGTTGAATTATATCTCCCCTAAAAGATATGTTCAAGTCTTAATCCCTGGTACCTCTGAGTGTGACCTTACTTGGAAATAGAGTCTTTGCAGATATAACCAAGTTAAGATGAGGCCATACTGGATTGGGGTAGGCCCTAAATCCAATGACTGGTGTCTTTGGAAAAGAAAGGAGAGGGAGATTCTAATACAGAGACACAGACAGACAAAGGGAAGAAGGCTATGTGATGATGGAGGCAGAGATTGGAGTGAAGCAGCTACAAGCCAAGGAATACAAAGTATTGCTGGCAGCCACCAGAAGCGAGGAGATGGGCGCGGAACAGATGCACCCTCACAGCCTCCAGATGGAGCCAACCCTGCTGATATCTTTATTTCAGACTTCCAGTTTCAGAACTGTAAGAGAATAAATCTCTGTTGTTTCAAGCCATCCAGTTTGTGGTACTTTGTGACAGCAGCCCTAGGAAACTAATCTGGGTGCTATATGGGCTCAAGGCAGCCCTGAGAGTAAGGTTTCCCCGTACCCCAGTGTCCTGGTAGAAGAAGATGTAGATATCCAAGGTACTCAAGTGAGGTCAGCAGAAGCATTTGGGCCTCCTCATGGGTACTACTGCCTAAGAATATCCTGGAAGTGCCTGTTTCCTCCACTGTCACACAGAAAGTAAAGAGTATTTTCAAACTATAGTGATTCCTAGAGTGAGGGCTACCAACACAATGAGGGCAACCTCTCAGTTTGAGAAGAGGACTAGGGCACACTGTAGGTCATACCCTCTGCATATACTGTTCTTTGTATACCTCTGTCCCCCAAACTCATTCATGTACCTCCTCTGGGAAACCACAGCCCCTTTTGCTTTCCTTTGCCATAGAACTTACTGTGCCATATTGTAATTTTCTGGGTCCTTGTGGAGTAGATTGTCCAATGATGCAGAATACATTTTTCTGTGAAATAAACCCGGCAAGCAGTAGGCAAATGTGTGCAAGAGGCCTGGGACCTACTTAAGGAAAGGAAATGAGACTCCAATAGTTTCACTAACAAGAGTCAGAGTTATTGAAGTGTGTTGAGGTAAACCAAGGTGGCTGACGCAGGACAGTAACAGGGAAGGGCAAGGAGTCTCCTGACTGTTACTTCATTAGCAAAGTGTACCCTAATGCTATCACATCCCCTCATCTTATTTTCTTTATTTCATTGCGGTCATCATCATGAAATTATTTTGTTTAATGAAAGTTTCATGATAACAGAGACCTTGTCTGTTTTTTTCACCCTGTATCCTCAGAGCCTCGGGCAAGTTGCTTAACCTCTGTTTTACGTAAAACCTCTGTTACAAATCTCTCATTTATAAAATGGGCCAACCTCATAGGGTGATTGTTAGGATTAAATGAGTTAACATGAGATCTTAGATCAGTGACTGGCATATAGTTGACAATCAATACTAGCTAACACTTGTATTGTGCTGACTAGGTTCCAGGCACCATTCGAAGCCCTTTACATGTACATCCATTTAATCCTCACAACAACCTGATGAGATAGGTACTATTATGATCCTCATTTCATGATGAGAAAACCAAGAGGATGGCTAATTTTCCTAAGGTCATACTGTTAGTAAACACAGAGCTGGGATTGGAATTGCGGAGTCATCTGCCCCCCAAGCCCTTAGCTACGCTGTACCGCCTCCTAATATAAATTCTTTTATTTTATTTTTTTGGAGACAGGGTGTCGCTGTCTCGCCCCAGCTAGAATGCAGTGGCATCATCATAGCTCACTGCAGCCTCAAACTCCTGGGCTCAAGAGATTTGTCTGCCTCAGCCTCCCAAGTAGCTGGGGCTACAGGTGCACACCACCATGCTCGGCTAATTTTTCTAGTTTTTGTAGAGACAGGGTCTTGCTCTTGCTCAGGCTGGTATCTAACTCCTGACCTCAAGTGATCCTCCTGCCTCAGTCTCCCAAAGTGCTAGGATCACAGGCCTGAGCCACCACGCCTGGCCCAATTCTTCCTGAATGAATAAAATCACCAAGAAAATGGAAAGAGATGCCATGATTGTAGCTCTGACATGGGCAGTGCATGGGCAATATATATAGCCAAAGTGTTGTACCCCCATAATATTCTGAAATAAAAATAAATAAATAAATAAATAAAAGAAAATGGAAAGAGATGGAACCAATGCACTGGCTGAAGAATCAAGACAGGTATTAAAGGGAAATAGTGGTTTGGGGTCTGTGTGGCAGTAATACTGGAATTTGCATCTATTCTGTCCTCCTGTGGGCAGACTTGTGTCTGGGGAACTGGCTGTGAGGGTCAATTTATAATGCAGTAGGGAGCAAGGTAATTCTTGCCTGAGTGTAGCACTGGGATGGGGTATTGTCTTCCTTCACATCCTGAAGCCTGGGCAGGGATTCACACTAGTGGCAAGGGCGTGAACTGGTGCTGGAGGTGCAGCCTCCACCACATTTCATGAGACACACCCAAAGTAACACACTCTAGCACTGGCAGTAAGAGAAGCAGAGAACTATCCATGTTTCAGCCCCCTCTGGTTTAGGCAGCTGCATCCAGGGTTTTATGGGACAGTACTGGGAAATCCTTTAAGACTGCAGTCCCCAATCCCCTGGCTGTGGACTGGTACCAGTCTGTGGCCTGTTAGGAAGCAGGCTGTACAGCAGGAGGTGAGCAGCAGGCGAGTGAGTGAAGCTTCGTCTGCATTTACAGCCGCTCCCCATTGCTTGCCATCCCCCCAACCCCCAGTCTGTGGAAAAATTGTCTTCCGTGAAACCAGTCCCTGGTGGCAAAAAGATTGGCGACTGCTGCTAAGACACAAAGTGTTAGGTGGCCCCGTCAGTTATGTTTGTCTTTGTTACCACTAGTAGTGAACTCCTGGAGGTCAGGGAAGGATGTTTTGTTTCTCTCTCAATCTCTAGATCCTTCACAGGTTCTGGCACATGGAAAAATGGCCTTTTATGGATGAAGAGAATTGAATGTTTGTTCTGAACAGATGAGGTGATACCTGGACAAGGCAGTTGCTGATATCTTAGATATTTTACCTGAAGGGCGGTGGTGTGATGATATTTTGGAAAGGATTGGGAGGACAAAGAAATCACAGTCAAGCTAGTTCTAGAGAGGGCCATGAAAGAAGTGGTTTGTTGATGTGATCACAAGTTTAAATTCCTTCATGGCCAAAGCTCTCATTAAATCCTTTCCTAACACCTCTGCAGTCTGGTTAAGTTGGAGAATGATTTTTCCTGTTTTTCTTCAAGAATAAGTTGGCAGTAGTATCCAAAGTCCACCATCAGGCACCTATGGGGAGCTGTTTTTCCAATCCCAGCTTTTGCAAGAGCTGTCTGAATCAAAATTGTGCCTATGGAAATGGAGGCCTCTACCCCCTCCTTCGTGGTGTGCTTCTGCCTTTCATACTAGATATACAGGATGCCTTTGAATTAGCTGTTAATTGTCTAAATACTTGGGTTGTCTGTGCATGACTTAATACACTGATTCTCTAAAAGAACAGCAGCTAAAAATAAGGAGCTATTTTCAGTATAGAAGTGTGTGTGTGTGTATTTATATACACATATACATGTATATGTATATATTAATATTTTACTCATCATGTGAGCAGATTTCTTTATGTTATATTAAAAATATGATCCTAGAAATACTTCTGCTCCACAACCTGCTCATCCCCAGCAGATTAGATCTGCATAAATATCCCTTGGCTGGTAGGATCAGGGTCACTCCTCATCACCTTCCTTCATCTGCTCCCCTTTGCAAAGGACACTACCTATCTTAGTTCATTTGTGCTGCTATAATAAAATATCTGAGCCTGGGTAATTTATAAAGAAAAGAAATTTATTTTCTCATAGTTCTGCAGGCTGGGAATTCCAAGATAACGTCTCCAGCAGGATTGGTGTTGGGTGAGGGCTGTTCTCTGCTTCCAAGATGGCACCTTGTTGCTGCATTCTCCAGAGGGGAGGAATGCTGCATCCTCACATGGTGGAAAAAACGGAAGAGGCAAAAAAGGGCAAACTCTCTCCAGCTAGCCCTTTTATACGGACACCTAATCTCATTCATGAGGTTGGGAAAAGATGAACTACAGTAGTCCCCCTTTATTCACAGTTCACTTTCTGCAGCTTCAGTTTCCTGCAGTTAAACACAGTCTGAAAATAATAAATGGAAAATTCCAGAAATAAACAATTCTTAAGCCCTTTTATAAGGGCACCTAATCTCATTCAAGAGGGTGGGGCCCTCATGACTCAATCACCTCCTGAAGGCCACACCTCTTAATACTTAATACTGCCACATGGGGATTAAGGTTCAATATGAATTTTGGAGGGGGACCATCATTCAAACCATAGCACCACCTTTAGGTAACTTGTGTCTTTATGCTGCCTTACAGCCTGTTCTTCCTTCCCCCAACATTAAAATGACCATATTCTCAAGTCCAGCTAAATGATAGATGCTAATAAACTATCCCTCTATTGAGATGATCTGAAAAATAAAGGCTTAATATGTCATTCCTCCAGGGTAACTGATATCAAATAGGAGTCTTCGGGAGCTGAATTCCTTTATGGTAGACTATCAGGCACTGTGGCAGGTTAGCAGAAAATAACTATTGGTGCTTCATTCATTCACTCAACAGTATACTAGGTGTTTTTATTCATTCATTCAATTAATAAATACTTCCTGAGCACATACATTAATACATGCTAGGCATGGGGCTAGATGCTAGGGATACAGTGATAAACAAAACAGACAGGGTCCTTTT
Source organism: Daubentonia madagascariensis (assembly GCA_023783475.1). Lineage (NCBI taxonomy): Eukaryota > Metazoa > Chordata > Mammalia > Primates > Daubentoniidae > Daubentonia > Daubentonia madagascariensis. The sequence goes on from JAKFHU010001129.1 coordinate 6,946,210, forward strand.
TTCTTTGAATCAATTTTTTAAAAGATGCAATTTAGAATAACAACAAAAAATATCAAGTCCCTTGGAATACATCTAACAAGAAATATGCATGTTCTTTAGGGAGACTATTATACAACCTTATTGAAAGACATTAAAGACCTAAATAAATGGAGAGCTGTACCATCTTCCAGACTAGAGACTCAGTGCTATAAGTTGTCAATTATCATATGATCAAATAAAGGTCTAGAAGGATATATTATGCTAAAGTGTTAACAGTGGTAATCTCACATTCTTATTTTTGCTTATCTGCATTTTCTTACTTTTTACAATGCACATTTATACTTTTGTAATAACAAACATTAAAAGATATCAATTACCCTTAAATTTATGCTTCGATCCAATGCAATTCCAGTTAAATTCAAATACTCTTTCATGGAACTTCAGCTGATTCCTGGAAGAGCCAAGGCATTCCTGAAGAAAACTCAAGTAGAGATTTCTGCCTTACCAGGTAGCAAAGTTTGTTGTAAAACTAAAATAATTAAGACACTCTATTGTTGGCAAAGACATAGAAAAAATACACAGAGAATATAGGAAAAGACTAATATATAAATAAAAACAAAATTCATGTCACAGAAAATATTTGCAGATCAGTTGGGAAAAGATGGACTAGAGTAATGCCCTTTTATTCAGTTTCACTTTCCGCAGTTTCAGTTACCCGCGGTTAACTGCAGTCAGAAAATAATGAATGGAAAAATTCCAGAAATAAACAATTCATAAGTTTTAAATCATGTGCTATTCTGAGTAGCATGATGAAATCTCCATTCCATCCCTCCTGAGACATGAATCATCCCTTTGTCCAGCGTATTCACACGGTATACTCTACCCACCCATTAGTCACTTAGTAGCCATCTTGGTTATAGTTAGTTCAGTATATATAAGTTAGTCTTGGTTATATATAGTACGGTATATATAAGGTTCGGTACTATACATGGTTTCAAGCATCCACTGGTGGTCTTGGAATGTATTCCCATGGATAAGGGGGGACTACAGTATTCAATAATTTGTTATCTGTATAAAAAATTAAATTTGATTCCTTCCTTACATTATAAACAAACATCAATTCTAGGTAGATTTAAGACATGTCTCGGTTAATTTGTGGTGCTATAACAAAACACCTTAGACTGAGTAATTTATAACTATTAATAATAGAAATTTATTTCTCACAATTTTGGAGGCTGGGAAGTCCAAGATCAAGGTGTTAGTAAATTTGGTGTCTGGTGAGGGTATCTGCTTCAAAGATGACACCTTGTTGCTGCATCGTCATATGGTAGAAGGGGAAAAGTGATTAGGGTGCTCCCTCCAACCTCTTTTATAAGGGCACTAATCTCATTCATGAGGGCAGAGCCCTCATTACCTAATCACTTCCCAATAGGCCCCACCTCCTAATACTATCACATTGGGTCATAGGTTCCAACATATGAATTGGGGGTGGGGGGACACACATATTCAGACCATGGCAAGACTTAAATATGAAGGCAAAATAGGAAATATCTTTATGACTTCAGGGCAGAGAAGGATTTCTTAAACAGGATCCAAAAATGTGAACCATAAAGGAAAGAAAGTATAAACTCAATTACACTAAAATTCACTTCTGTGCACAAAAAGATACCATATTATGAGTAAAAAAGCAAGACAAGAGGGGGAAAAGATATTTATAATACATATAGCTGACAAAGGAAAGGCAGAAAAAGTCAATAGGAAAATGAATAAAAGAAAACAAATAATTTCTCAGAAGAGGTCATACAAATGATCAATAAAAAATGTAAAAAGATATTCAATCTTGTCAGTTACAGAGAAATGCAAATTAAAACCACAAGATATTATTTGTCACCCACCAGATTGACAAAAATTAGAAATTCTGACAGTACCAAGTGTTAAACAGTGGAACAACAGGAACCCCCATTTAATGTTAGTTGGGGTGTAAACTAGTATGACTTTAGAAAATAGTTTGATATTACCTATGAAAGTTTAACTTGTACACATCCTATGACCCAGTAATTATATATAAAACACATGCATTCTTGCACCAAGAGATATACATAAGAATGTCCACAGCAGCATTGTTTGTAAAAGACAAAAAACTGGAAACAGCTTAAATGCCCATCAACTGTAGAATGGATAAATATATTGTGGAAAATTCACACAAGGGAATATTATACAGAAGTGAATATGTATGAACTACAGCTATACACTTGAACTACTCTAATGAATGAACAAAAAAAGCAAGTCATGGAAGAATACATACTGAAGTGGGCACAGGGGCTCAGGCCTATAGTCCCAGCTACTCAGGAGGCTGAGGCGGGAGGATCACTTGAGCTCAGGAGTTAGAGACCAGCCTGGGTGATATGGGGAGACTCAGTCTCAAAAAAAACCCAAAAAACCCCATACTGTATGGTTCCATTTATATAAACTTAAACAGGTGAAACTAAGCAATATATTTTTGGCTAGATACCTTCCGTTTGCCCCTCTATACTGCTCTGATTTCCAGGAGGCTGAGCTGCATGGAGCGGGTCAATGAGCTCCTCTGACTTCTGACTTTTGGTTAGATTGACTGATGGGAGGCACAAGGGAAGATTGGGGAACTAGAGAGTGGGGTCGGGTATTTATTCTCTGGTAGTCGTACTGTGGGTTGCTGTGGGTTGTCTGGGTTCCCTCCACTGTAGGTCTGAGCTCCTATCAGGTGGTCCCTCCACACAGCCCACTCTGTTTCTGACTTCCCGGAACCACTCCCTTCCTTCCCCTACAGGCTTAGGGTGGCAAAATCACTGTTACTAGCCTCAGAATAAAATCCTATTCTTGTGTTCTTACCATACCCTGCCTGCAGCTTTGTAAATAGTTCCTTTAATAAATTCTTTTCAAATTATCTTAATTTGAGAGTACCATCTATTTCCTGCCAGGACCCTGACTGATACAATGTTATTTAGGGATACACAAATGCTATAGTAAAACTTATGAAGAAAAACAAGGGAATTACTTATACAAAATTCAGGAGAGGAGTTACCTCTGTGGGGGAGGGAAACATAATATAAAAAAGCCACATGGGGACTCATTATGTACTGGTAATATTCTATTTCTTAAGGTAGGCTGTTTGTAGATGTGTATTTGCTTTATGATTATTCTTTAATATGGTCCTATATGTTGTGGACCATCTTTTGTATGTATGATATATTTTACAATAAAAAATAAAAATATAATAAGCACCCACTAGAATGTAAAGTTGTGAGAGCAGAGATTTTTGTCTGGTTTTTTGCTAGAATGGTGCTTACACATAGTAAGTGCTCAATACGTATGTGTTGAACATTGACTGAAGAGATGTCTAACTTTGGCCCAGGATTTCCCCAATCCTTTATATAAAGTTGAGGTATCTTCACTCAGACTTCTTATATTTTAAAAAATTTTTTTAGAGACAGGGTCTTGCTATGTTGCCCAGGCTGGTCTTGAACTCCTGGGCTCAAGGGATTCTCCCACTTTAGCCTCCTGAGTAACTGGGACTACAGACACAAGCCACCACTCCTGGCTTATAGACTTTTTGTTTTTAAACACTAAAGCCCACTGCACAAGCTAGGAAGAGCTTCCTTTTTTCTTTCTCCTTGTTAAAAGCTCCATAGACTCTGTCTACTCTGCCCTCTCCTTGGTGTTTACCACCACACACTCTGCTTTTGGAGTATTTTGCCTCCCCTCCACCCCATCCCTCACTCAATCCAGCCACAGAATTAGATACACTCTCTCTTCATCTTTTTTCTTTTTAGCACACTCGAAGAGTAATTTTGTTTAAAGGATTTTATTACCAATAATTTTGGGGAAACAGAAAAGGAATAAAAAACAAGAAGTATTTACAAAGGTCTTGGTTCCAGGTTGTATTAATAGTTTGACTTCCTACTTACTTGTAGAAAGTTAGGTTTGATTTTAGCTCTTCGCTTTTAACTATTCTTCCTTTGGGTTTGATCATTACAACTTCTTGCTTGGGCTTGGTTCTTAAAGGAACAAGCTTGGTGGAATGACAGCGAGCAATTTGTTTCTTTGAGGACCTCCGGGAGAGTTATTCCCCATTCCAGGAATGATTCATTTGAAGCATTATATTACATGACCCAGACTCCCTTCCCCAACGTTCTTTCTTCAACATCTGATGGTGGGTAATGGGATTGTTTTTAAGAACAGGCAGATAAGCATAAGAAAAACAAAACTATAAATCAGCATTTTCCAAATTTCTCCCCACAGAATACTAGTCCTATAAGAACATGCACAGCCTAAGAAAGGAGTGGGGAGGGGGTCCTATGGTCAAGCAACTTTGGGAAATGCTGCATACTGCAGTGTCCTCCTAGAGACTCAGAATATACATTAGCAAATTAAAGATCTTGAGAATCAGCTTTACTTTGTTTTAGTGCTGTGTTCCTCAAGCTTATTTGACCATTGAACTTCTTTTCTGGATACCTATTAGTACTCTGCTGAAGTTCACCAAACACACTTTGGGTAAGTTCTACTCTCATGAGAAAGTAGAATAGGGTCTGTATTAGTCTGCTAGGTCTGCCATGACAAAATACACAGACTTTATGTCTTTTTTTCTTGTCCCCACTCCCAGATTTTATGCTTTAAATGACAGAAATTTATTTTCTCACAGTTCTGGAGGCTGGAAGGCCAAGATCAAGCTGTCAGTACGTATAGTTTTCCCTGAGGCCTCTCTCTGTGGCTTACAGGTGGCCATCTTCTTGCTGTGTCCTCATATGGCCTTTTCTTTTTCCTTTTTTTTTTTTTTTTTTTTTAGAGATAGAGTTTTTCTCTGTCACCCAGGCTGAAGCACAGTGGCACAATCATTTCTCACTGCAGCTTCAAACTCCTGGGCTCAAGTGATCCCCCTGTCTCAGCCTCTGGAGTAGCTGGGACTACAGGCATGTATCATCATGCCCTGCTAATTTTTCTAATTTTTTGTACTGATGGGGTCTCACTGTGTTGCCCAGGCTGGTCTCAAACTGCTGACCTCAAATGATCCTCCTGCTTCAGGCTCCCAAAGTGCTGGGATTATAGGCATGAGCCACCATGTCCAGCTTCACATGGCCTTTTCTCTGTCATACACATCCTTGGTGTTTCTCCCTCTTCTTGTAAGGACAACAGTGGGGTTTAGGGCCCCACCCTTATGACCTCATTTACCTTAATTATCTCCTTGAAGGCCCTATCTCCAAATTCAGTCACAATAGGGGTTAGGCCACAGGACTTCAATATATAAATTTTAGGGGAACACAATTCTGTCCATAATAGGGTCACACACCTTTATCCTTTCCCTTTTGTCTCCTATTTACACAATTCATCACAATAGGTAAATCATACTCCCCAGGCCTTAGTGTTTATTCAGTGGGGAAAGAAAATCAGGAACATGGATCAGCAGGCCATGGTTCAATATACACATAATAAGTACCTACTTAGTAGAAAGTATTTTCCTAGGTATTTCAGGAATACAAACAAAAATGTGGTCACAAAGGCTAGGTCTGGCTTTCAGGGAACTAGAACCTTAAGTAAGACTATCCCTAAAACAGATTGTTTTGTCTACCACCATATTTTCCTATTCTTTAACAGAAACTCTGGGCCAAAAAACTTAGATTATGATATATGTTTTCAGTGCAAAAATCACATGGGATCCTTAGTTTCATGAAGACTAGAAGCTCCCAACATGGTACATCTTCGGAATTAGAGTTATGAGCTTTGTGACCTCAACCCTCTTGGTTGCTAATATAAGATGGATAGATGCCCTGCTGGAAAATAAACTTGGAAAGACCTTATTTTCCATGAACATCATTCTATTTAATCTTAAAGTGGCTCTTGAAGGAAGCACAGATGGACAAGTAAGGGATAAGGGAGTTATTTTTCTCAGAATGTGGAGGAGAGAGACATACAACTGAGTTAGCCAAGGAGGGCTTCTGAGGTGCACGTGATGGGCTTTGGGAGGGGAGGTAGTTTGAGCTAAATCTTGATGAATGGGAAAGACTGGAATAAGACAAAGCTGAAAAGAAAGCATTTCATGCTGAGGAACTAGCCAGGGTGAGGAGATGGAAGTTTGTACGTTGTCTGGGGCATTGAACAGTGAGGAAACATCTGGCGGTGACAACATTACCCCAGCCATGCAGCAGATCATGAGAGACTGAAACTTAGGGCTAAATGGGACCAATTCATGAGAAGCGGGAAAAGCTCAGTCCCAGACTCAAGGGTCAAGTCTCAAGGTCAAGCCAATCTCAATAATAAAGTTGATCTATTAAGGGCCCAGTGCAGTGTTCCTCAATATGTGAGTTTAGAAATCTGTATTTCTGATTTTAAATTCTCTTTCTAGTTGTTTCTCAAGCCTTCTAAAGTTTGAGATCTATTCACTGGCCTAGGGATAAGGGAGTTATCCCTTGGGGCGGGGGCGGGGGAGATTCAGAATAATGCTGAGTACTAGACTTCTACACTATGTGGATAACATTTGTTAAGCCTTCACTATGAACCAGCCAGTATTATCTCATTTAGTTCTCACAATATGTTTATGTCTATGAGAGATTCTATTAGCCTCATTTCACACATGAGGAAATTGAGGCACATTGAGAATGTGTATCTTGCCCAATGTCTCACAGCAATAGAGTCGGGGTCTGAATCCAGCTAATCTAACTCTACAGCCTCCACTGTGCTAGGCTGCCAACTTACTGTAATTGCTTGATGTTAGTTTATTCATTTAACAAATATTTACTAAGCACCTAGCAGGCTTTGTGAATAAATGAGAAAAATAATCAACAAAGCAGCAGAGTAATTTTCTCATCTACATGACAGCAGGGAAGGATTGAGATGAAGAACAGAGAATAATTTCTTAGGAGTGCTGAGTCATTCATTCATTCGACAAACATAATTGAGCACTTACTTACTGTGTGCTACATCTGATGATAGTAACTAAGGATAAGGGTATGTATCAGGACTAGTGGAGCTTGGCTGGGGAGAGAGACATATAAACCAATAAATCTAATATCAGAGTTAAAGATATGCCATAAAGATGACAAAAGTACTGCAGGCATCCAAAAGAAAGGAGGGGCTGGTTTGCTCTCAGGGAGGGTCCTCAGCCACAAAAAATGGCACTTTGGAGCTACATTCCTAAATTCCAACAGGTGCCCCTGTATCCCTCTTGGTTGACTTATTAATAAATATTTATTAACCATCTATATTTATTAAATATCTTATTTATTAAGTATCTACTGTGTGCCAGGCATAGTAACATATGAAGTTATCTTGTTTAATTCTTACAGCAACTCCATGGAGTAAGTGTTATTGTTCCCATTTTACAGATGAGGGAACTGAAACCCAGAGAGGTAAAATGACTTACTTAAACTCACTCAGCTACTAAGATCCAAATAGGAACCTGGGTCCATCTCATTCCTAATCTGTGTTCATAATCAATACATCTCATTGCCTCTTAATCCCAACTGAGCCTCAAAATTACACTGGGATTAGCAATAGTTTATCTTAAATTCTTTCATTTTCCTCCATTCCATTGATATTGCTGCAATTTACACCATCAGCTCTTACCTCACCAGAAGAGCATAGTGGTTAAGAACAGACTTGGGAAACAGACTGTGTGAATTTGAATTCTAGCTCAGGCCCTCGCTAGCTGTGCAACTTTGGGGAGATTACTTAATCTCTCTATATCTCAGATTCCGCATCTATAAAGGAAGGATATTTTATAGGGTTGCTGTGAGCATTAAATGAGTTAATGTATATAAGTTGCTTAGAAGAATGACTGGGATATAAATTTTAGCTATCATATATTACTGGTTTCTTTCTATATCAGAGTCTGGCAGGAAACAGCTGGCACAAACTAGATAATTTGAGGAGTGTTTGATAAAGGAACTATTTACAAAATGCGTGTAAGGTTTAGGGAGATCAACAGGGGAACAAAGTTCTCTCAGTGCTAGCAACAATGGAAATCATTACTCCCCAAAGAGCTATAGGGGTAAGGGGAGGAAGTGATTACCAGGATCTGAAGAGGACAGTTGAATGGAGGGTGCTGCCTGGTAAGAGTTATGGTCTTTGATGGAGGGAAGTATCCTCATACAATGACTCAGTAAGGAAGGAGCTGGGGGAAAAATGCTTGGGTCTCTCTTTCCCCTGACCTCTGATCTCCTGTTGCTATCTCCCAATGCTGGACCCAACCAAAAGCTAGAGGCCAAAGGAGCCTGTTGGGAACCCACATAGGTCAAACTTCTGGGACTTAGGACAGGTGGAATAGGGTAGAGAGAGTACAGCAGGTCCCTGAGTAACGAAGTTTCATTCAGCATTTCATTATAACGTCATTTCATTATAATGTTGATGAAGGAAAAAAACTGATCCCCAGCAGGAGCCACTGTCTATGTGGAGTTTGCATGTGCTCCCCATGTCTGTGCAGGTTTTCTCCAGGTACTCCGTTTTCCTCTTACAGAGGTGTTTTGGGTCTCTATTTAGAAGACTGGTGGTGTCTTGTGACCAGAAATATGCCATAGGAACTTTACTCTCGTTTATATCAATTAGCCTATGGTCAAATTGGTTTCCTTATGTGTTGTTTTGCTTAAAATTGCAGTTTACAAGAACCTCTTGACCATGTTAACTGAGGACTTACTGTATCTGGAGATGCAAAGAGAAAATATCCAGCACACCTTCCACATAGTCTTGCCTTCCTCCATTCTTCATCTTGCAGTCAGAATGATCTCTCTAAAGCATGAAATGATCTTGTCTTGCCCCACCTTGATGCCCTTTGGTGGCTCTCTTTTGCTCCCAGGATAAAGTTTATATATACTCTTTAACATAAAATGCAGGACTTAATGATTTATCTTCAGCTTGCTTCTCCGGTTTTAACTCTTGCTATTCCCCTTTCAACCTTTGCAGTTGAGTCATGTGTAATTACTTTCAAACCCACAAGAGCATTGCTTTCTTCTCTTTGACCGTTTTCATGTCCTGGAACTCTGCCTGGAATGGTCTTTACCCCTTTCATTCTCCTTCACTTGACTAATGCCTACTCATCCTTTATTTATACATAAAAAAATGAAGGGATTTCTCTCATCCAGTTAGATTTTGGGGGGGTTGAAGCTCTGTTTCTATAGCAATGCTGTTCTGAGTGCTGAAAGCAGTGGCACTTTGAGGCTGGTATTGAATAGTACTTTCATCTTTTAAGTGGATTTTTGTGAATCTCATGAGGTTCTAATTATAATAGGTACTTAGCTTACAGGATCATGCCTGAAAATAATGATGAGTTTTTAATGAATCAAAATCAGAGTCTTCAAAGTGATCCTTTGAGAACAACTGAAACCTAATCTACAACCTTGGAATCCTGGGATGCTAAGACAGACTTCTAGGAGTCCTGTTTGCATTGGGACTCAACGGGCTTCTTGGGAGAAATGATAAGTATGCCTTTTGGAAAGATGATTGGACTCTGAGAGACAGGAAGTCAGTCACATTGAGTGTAGTGTAGACAAAAACTGCCTCTGGCCTCTAGGCTGAGGAATGAAAAGAAAATAAAGTATTAAAGGTTTTCTTTCATAACTATTTAGTCATCTTTTATGTACCAGATACCATATTTTCTACAAGTGGAAGTGAAATTCACATTATTAAAGAACATCTAATGAATACTCCTTTGTCTCTCTCTTTTTGAAAACAAAAAACAGAACAAACAAAAAACCCAAAGGCTCTCATGACAGAGGAACATAGGCAGTGGCTTACAGGGAAATAGGATCTGTTCTAACAAAACCCAGATGGAAAACTTCTCTTTCCCCCTTAAGTCCAAAGATTCCCGTTGAAGATCAAGACATCCATTCCTGTGTCTCTACCTCCACCTTGTGGTTGATCAAGAAATTACCTATTCCAGCATCAACAAGTGAATTAGATAAAGAAGCCATCAGAACTTTATACCGTACTTTTTATATACAGCAAATAGTTCTTGAACATATACTTTGGGCTAGCCTCTACAATAAGTGCTCTTTGAACATGAATGCATTTAATCCTCACAACAACTTTATGAAGGATGTATTTTATAATGAGAAAAATCAAAGTTAAGAGAGTTTCCAAGAGTTTAGGACTTGTTCAAGATCACACCAGTGGCAGAGTCAGAATTTGAATCCAGCCCCTTCTAGGCCTTTCCTTTCTTTCATGACTGTCTGCTTATACACTTATGCACACACCTATCATATATGTTTTTCTTTTCCTTTACAACACACTTGTACATCAGTCATTTTATTTAATTCTCTCAACAACTCTATTAAGTGGGAATTAATATCCCCTTTTAGAAGGAGCTGAGGCTTAAAGAAATAGCATAATTTTCTCTAGGTCATATGGCTCGTAAGTCCTGAGTTTAACTCAGGGCTCCTTTCTCTATTATAACATACTACTTCTCAAGCTGACTTGGGACCACCTATGACAACTTCTTGTCACTATAATAGATCCTCAATATTACCAAAGAATTCATCTGAAAATTCTTGCAAAACCCCCTACCTTAGGAATGTCATTGTAGAATATAATTTCCAAATAAGACACATATACAATGAGAAAGGTACAGTAAAACAAAGTTAAGACTTGGATGCTAGGAGATTGACTAGGCCGATTTAGTAAGGGACATTTTCCCACACACCAACATTACTGGGTCTTATTTAAACTGAACTTTCAGCAATGTTAAAAAGTATTCCAGGTCAGGGACCACTGGGGTTCATAACTTTTGATTAATGGAAACTACAAATATTAAATCCATTAAATACCAAATATCTTTGGTAATGGTTTTGGCTCTACTGCAGGGATTTTTGCATTTTCAAGACAGTCCAAAAAGTAGATGATCCAAAGGAATAAATTAATGTTTAATTCACAGGAATTTGAAGTAGGCCCTAGGAGTAGCTATTATTGGTGAGAAAATGGTGTATTAGAAAAGCTGTGAGCTTTGTAGTAGGATCTAAATTTGAATTCCTGCTCTGCCACTGACTAGCTGTGTGTCCTTGGGCAAGTTACTTAATGTCTCTAGCCTCAATTTCCTCATTTCTTGAATGAGGAGCCAGTGGAATCGGAGGATACTAATTTTTTAAAATCTAACTCTGGCTTATTTTTCACAGAAACTAATTGCTAAAGGTCAATATACCAGTAAACAAATTGTCTTGTGGGGATCTAATGATTGATTTTCAGTAGATGGAAGAACAGTTCACATCATGAGTTAAGGTGTGAAAGTGCTCAATATATCTGTAATAAGTGAAACTTTGAAGAAAATACACATAATAGGCAGAATAATGGCCTCCCAAAGATGTCCACATCCTAATTTCTGGAGTCTGTGAATATGTTAGGACATAAGGCAAAGAAGAACTAAGGTTGCTAATCAGTTGACTCTAAAATAGGGAGATTATTTTGGATTATTGGAGTAGGTCCAACATAATTGCAAGGGCCCTTAAAAGCGGAATAGAGTCAGAGGAAGAGGTAAAGAGGACGATGTAACTATGGAAGAAAGAGAGATACAATGTTGCTTGCTTTGAAGATGGAGGAAGGGGGCATAAGTCAAAGTACGTGAGCAACATCTAGAAGCTAGAAATGGCAAGGAACCTGTTTAAGAAACAGATTCTCTTCTAGGGCCTTTAGAAAGGACTGCAACTCTGCTGACCCCCTAAGTTTAGCCCAGTGAGACCTGTGTCAGACTTCTGTTTTATAAAATTATAAAATAATACTTTTGTGTTGTTTAAGCCACTAAGTTTGTGGTAATTTGTTACAGCAGCAATAGAAAACTAATACAATACATATGTCCATCAGTTCATCCAGACTTGTAACCTGTTTCCTATGGTGGAGTGGAAAAAGCACTGGACTTGGAATCTGAAGACAGAGGTTGGCATCCCAATCCTGCTATTCAATAGCTGTGTGACTTTCAGTAAATCACAGTTCCTCTCTGCATTTTTATCATGTGGCAGCACCTACCTCACAGAGTTGTCATGAACAACGTATGATATAATGGATGTGTAGGTGTTTCATAAACTGAAATGCATTCTATACATGTAAGAAATTATCATTTACAGTGCCTGATACATAGTTGGTATGCAAAAAATATTTCCTAAGGGAGAATAATTATTATTTGACAGTCCTTAGGATGTGGAAATGTGATTGCAAAACATGTGTTAGGTACTTTGGGGAGAAAAAGAGATCATGTATGGTATCTGCTCCTGAATTGGTTACAATATAATTAGGGAGATACCAATCATGAGAAGATTTAAACAGGAACTCAAACTTACACAAGACACAGGAGAAGAGACAGAGTACAAGAGAAGTCACAGGTTATATATGATTAAGTGCCAAGGAAGTGATACCAACAGTATGTATCCTGAGCTCAGGTATGGAATGGATGAGGAGCGTGGCTGGAATAGTTCAAAGAAGGCTTCTAGGAGGAGGTAGGTTTTCAGCAGGATCTTGGAGGGTGTGGGTGGATAAAGAATAGTTACTACTATTACTCCTACAAGCACTATTTTTCTGCCCACAATTCCAGGAATTACATTGTACATTTAAGACATTGGTAGTCTGTTCCAATGTTTCAAACGGTACTTTTTGTTCCCCTCAGTGATATTTTTTCCTTTTTATTTTGAAATAATTTCAGACTTACAGGAAAGTTACAAGAACAGTACAAAGAAGTCCTTTTTACCTCCTGAACCTTCTGACAGTAGGTTGCCCAAATGATACCTCATCACTCACAAATTCTCAAAATCAGGAAATCAACATTGATGCATTACTATCATCTAATCCTACAGTCCCCAACCCCTGGGCCAGTACTGCTCTGTGGCCTGTCAGGAACTGGGCAGCACAGCAGGAGGTGAGCAAGCAAGAGAAGTTTCATCTGTATTTTCAGTCGCTCCCCATCACTCCCCATCACCTCCTGAGCTCTGCTTCCTGTCAGATCAGTGGCAGCATTAGAATCTTATAGGAGCATGAACCCTACTGTAATCTGTGCATGTGAGGGATCTAGATTGCATGCTCCTTATGAGAATCTAATGCCTGCTGATCTGAGGTGGAGCTGAGGTGGTGATGCTAGTGCTGGGGAGTAGCTGCAAATACAGATTATCATTAGCAGAAAGGTTTGACTGCAGAGACCATAATAAATCAATTGCTTGCAGACCATATCAAAACTCTATCAGTGAATGGCAAGTGACAATGTAATAATAATAGAAATAAAGTGCACAATAAATGTAATGCGCTTGAATTATCCCAAAACCATCCCCTCTCACCCCCCCGCCATCTGTGCAAAAATTGTCTTCCATGAAACCGGTCCCTGGTGCCAAAAAGTTTGGTGACTACTGATCAAGTCCACAGAAACCATTCAAGTTTAGCCAATTGTCCCAATAATGGCATTAGTAGTGATGCATTTAGTTATCACATCTCATTAGTATTTAATCATAACAGCTCCTTAGTCTTTCTTTGACTTTCAAGACTTTACTACTTTTAAAGATTATGGGTGAGTTATCTTATAGAATGTCCCTCAATTTGGGTTTGTCTGATGTTTTTTCTTGATTAGATTCAGGTTATGTATTTTGGGCAGGAATAGCACAGAAGTGATACTGGGTTTTTCCTCATCACATACTATCAGGTGGTAACAGTTTCAATTTGTCCCATTACTAATAATATTAACTGTGTTCACAGATTAAGTGGTATTCACCAGGTTTTTCCTTTGTAAAGTTATTCTTTGTCCCTTAATTCAAAAGTATTTTTGTGGGGAGGTACTTTGAGACCATGTCAATATCCTATTCCTCATCAAATTTTTACTGAGTACTTTAGCATACATAGAGGCTTCTTGGTTGAATTAGTTATTAATATTATGGTTGCCAAATGGAGATTTTCTAATTCCATCATCGCTTCTACATTCATTTTTGGCATTACACTGTAACAAAAAGCTCTCTCCTCTCCTTCATTCATTCATTCATTCATCAGTTTAGATGCATGAATTCCTATTTTATATGATGAGTTATAATCTATCACTATTATTTATTCTGATGCTCATTCTGTCCCCCTTCTGACCCCAAGAGATGCCCTTTGAGCTGGCCTCTGTGTCCTTTTGACATGTCCTCATCATTCTATGAACACCTCCTTATCTTCTAACATAACAAGATGTTCCACGTTCATCTTGTACTTCTCTGCCCTAGCCTTGGAATCAGTCATTTCTCCAAGAAGCCCTGGTTCCTTGTAGTGAAAAATGGCCTTTTAGTGGATAATGGCATTTAGAAACCAAAATGGAGGTATTAGGTATGCTCATTGCCATTGGGGGTGTCACGGTTCCTAAACCCTCTCAGTAAACATAGCTAGAGAATATATCATGTATATACATACTCACATACACATACACATCTATATTTATTTCTATATCTATCTATTGAAAGTCATGAGTTCACAATGATACTACAATTCCAATCCAATACCACAGAGTTCATTCTAATTTTCTGCCTTTCCGTATTTTTAACTCCCTTCTCCCACAGTAAGAAACCTAGCTCCCATCATCTTCAATACATTTACTTATTTGGTAAATCACCCCTGTTTGTAAACAATCTCCCAGTGCCACTACTGCCCTCACCCCTCCCCTCCTTACTCTGCTTGTACTCTGACACTTTACACCATGAGCCCACATAGTCACCCTCCTTATGCTACTCATGCTGTAACACCTATCATCATGCTGCTCCCACAAACCCTGGGCACAGGTGCCTGGCTTGCTTAGCCCCAACTAAACAAGTGACTTTTAGACATAATTATTCAGAAAGGAAGGCAGGCTGTTGGAAAGCCAGATGCTTTATTAATGACAGTTATGAACTGTCCTTTGGTATATATAAATTGTAACATTAGTTACTTTGCATATAATATTTAAAGATTAGACTGGGAGTTAACCACACAGGGACCAATGACCAAATTAATGAATTAGAAGTCTGTTTATTCTAGGTATTTGACAGGCAACATTTAAGAGATAAAAGAATATAATCCTTGGAATCAGAGAACATGGTTTGCAATTTTGGTAGTCTCATTTTCTTGTGTGATTTTTGTGCAAGTTATCTAACTTCTCTGAACCTCAATTTCTTCATCTGTAAAACTTCATCTGTAAGTCTGAATAACAGAGTTAGTTTGTTGTGAAGATTAAATTAGTTAATGAATGTAAAAGGCTTGGCACAAAGTATTATAGCTACTAAGGAAATGAAAACTACCAACTAGGCTTGGCCTCAAGATGTGTGAAATTTAAACACACAACAAAAGCAAATAGTTCATTTACTAATTCCCATGAAAGCAGGACCCATCCTACTACTTATTCTCTCAATTCCAGTATTGACTTTGTATCACATTTCAAAAACAAAATAGAAGCTGGGGGCTGTAAGGTACAGAAACAGCTGGATTGGTTACCGCTCATGTTTGCCTTATTTGAACACCATTTGAACAGCTGGCTGCCTGTGATTGGCCAAAATTCAGTGATTAGTGCAAGAGCAGGTTACAGTCTATTTACACATCCAGTTAGGTTTACTATGTATGGACAAACTTTTAGGTCAAACTTGAAATACGTAAGGAGGCAGCTTTAGGCTAAACTTAATTTAAGAAAAGTTTGAGTGAACAAAGTTCCTGGAACTATGTTTATAATATAGGAGAAAATTATTTTTACAATCACAGAATCTCCTTGGTATACTGTGCACACATTTAGTCTCCCAAGAGAAGACGCTATCTATAAGAACATGCCTACTTCTTGACCTAGATACAAAGTTGCCAAATGTGGATAGCAATCAGTGGGTGGGACACTTAATAACTAGAGCTCCAAAGGTATAATTTCTTAGTGTGTGGGCCCTGGACAAACTTTTAAAGTCGATAATATTTCTCTTGTTAACCTACTTCCTCTTTCTGTGCCTTTTCTCTCACATTTAACAACCTCTTTACCCACCCCAGGTTCATAGTGATCTCAAGTTGTCCAGAGTGTGCTTCAAAAGAGAGGGAATAAAATATACCCATTCACAAAATTGAGTTAGTTTTTCATTCTTTTCAAGGGTGTTATTAGCCTTTAAGAGGAGTTATAAAGAGGACAATGAATTGCTAATGAAGGAATTTTAGACACTAGAGTGAAGGAGATAATTTGGGACTTGAGACTTTAATGGGCTCATAGCACTCCCAATATATTCAATGTAGAATCAATGTTCCACATTTCTGTCTTATCCTGACTTTCAAATATAAAGGTGGATAATGAGGTTAATAATAATTTACCTTTGAATTTTACAAGTAAGGCTCAGATTTGTCCCTCTGGTAGGTAGACAGCCATCGCATTGACTAAAATAACTTTCAGAGGTAAGCATCAAACAGAAATGAGATGTTTTTAATTTTTATGATTTCTGAACTTTCATCAGAATAATAGGGATTGGTATCAAAGTTATCAAAAAAAATGAATAATAGGGAGACAAGAGTCACCAAATCTTATGGGAGGGAAATCTTTGAGGTAAGAGTGGGAAGGAGTGTAGGGTGGCTGAAGATGGAGTGGAATCAAAAAAAAGCACTTAAATACTGTACTCTAAGAAAATCTTCTGGGTAAATGGGGTTAAAAATTATTATCTTGTGCCCTTTAACTTTCTTGGGGATATCAAGATCTTTTTAACTTTCTAATGCCTCAATTTCCTATAAAATGGTAATTGCTTAACTTACCTATTTCTTCTGAGGAATACTATTTCCAATAATTATGAATGTTCAAATGAGGGGTGGCAACTTTCTAAATTATTTTCAAAGAGAAAACAATACTTCTGGTTTGGAAGTCCTGGCTACACCATAGGTCACTTGTGAGCTTCACCTCCCTGGATAGGTATTTGTCTTCGTATCTGAAGAGGCCACACTAAAGTACTTCTAAGATCTCTTGCCAATTCTCATAATTTATTATTTTTTTATATAATCCCGTTTACTATATATAAAATGTGCAAAAGAGGCACATTTATGGAGACAGAAAGTAGGTTAATGATTGCCTAGGACTGGACTTGGAGTTGTGGCTGGGGAGAGTGATTGCTAATGGGTATGGGATTTCTTTTTGGAGTGATGAAATTGTTTTAAAATTGTGGTGATGATTGCACAAGTCTGTGAATATACTGAAAACCACTGAATTATACACTTTAAATTGTATGAGTTAAATCTCAATAAAACTGTCATTTAAAAAGAAATACAAATTAACAAGCTCATGAAAAAGCTCCTATTCATTGGTCATCAAATAAAAAATTAAAAGTATGATGCAATTCTCATATTTTATACACCTACTGTGACACTTTTGACATTTGCTATGGGGTCAGAATTCTATTGGACCCAGCATCAAAGAGGTATTTTTCCTGAGATACCACATTCTTCTGGTTTTCATTTTACCACTCTGGTAGTTCCTTCTCAGTCTCTTGTGAGTTCTTCCTCTTCTACAAGCTCCTCAAGTCTTGTTCCTTGGGTCCTTTTCTCTTTTTACTTCACAATCTCAACATAGGTGATCTCATACAAGAGGCTTTGGTTGTCACCTAGAAACTGGTAAACCTCAAATTTTTATCTCCAATGTAAGTCTCTTTTCTAAGCTCCAGACTTGATCTTCATTTGTGTGGCTCACAAATGACTCAAACTTAACATGTCCAAAAGAACTAATGCTCTTCTCCTCCCAAACCTGCTTTTTCAGAGTTTCCTCTTTACTGAGTTACTGGCACCATCATCTATCCATCCAGAAAACCAGACACCAGGGAGTTATATCTGACCTCTCTCTTCTTCATTCTCCCACATCTAATCAATCATCATCCAAAACCAGTTAATTCTACCTGCTAAATACATACACGTCTACATCTATCTCCACTATCACTCCTCAAATCCAAGTTATCATTTTCTATTGCCTATATTACTTCAATATCCTCCTATTTCTAGTTGTGCCTGTGCCCCCCACACTTCCAGCCAATCTGCTTTTCACACATCAGCCAGAGTGATTTGGAAAACCCTTGTGATCATGTGTTCCCTTTTCATTTGCTCAACCACTATTTACTAAGTACCTACAGTGTGCCAGAAACCATTCTAGAAGCTGGGAATCCAATGATACAAAAAATAGACGAAGCAATGACTTCTTACTCTTAGGAAGGTTGTGTGTGATCTTGGCCACTGACTTCTTTCCCCTTTGTTCCCAGATTACTACGGTTTAGCCATAATGACCTGCTTTCTCAGAGCTTTTGAACAAGTCTACTTCTATGCATTCCCATACCAGTTCCTTTATCTTTTTCAAATGTTAAATTTCCCTTCTTTAGGGACTCTCTAACCAGGCTAGGGCCCTTTGTATATCTCCTTCTAGAACTATCCACAATTATAAATTTAAAATTTGTGTGCTTGTTTAACACCTGTCTCTCCCACCAGTTTCCTTGTAAGCTTCAAGAGAACAAGAAAATTTCTTGTTCATCACTCTACTCCCAGTGTCTGGCACATACTCAGTTTATTGGTTGAATAATGAAATGCCTCACTACAGAGTGCTATATTTCTACAGCCTCGTGACCTGTAAGATTCAGAGACCTCTTTTTAAAGGGAAAAACACATCACACTTTAGGATGTGACCTCTCTTTGCTTCTAGTTAGAAAACTTTAATTACTAGCTAAATTTTTAGATTTCTTACTTATGGCATTATTGCTTTGGAGAGGAACAAAAAAACCCTCAACATAAACATGTCACTTCAGGTATTTATTCAACAACGAACATTTACTGACTGTTTTTCTATGTACTGGGAAGCTATGCTAGGAACTGGAGATAAGAGGGAAAAAAAACACTGCTTCAAAGGAGGGAAATTTAGTGGAGTTGCTTAGTTTAAAAACTGCTAAGTTCTTAAAAAGATGTGTGGAAACAAACTGGGATATTTGAACAGTATTTTTCAATTCACCTCATTTACTGCCCCAGTTCAGGTTTCATTTCCTACCTGAATCCTCCCCTGTCCTCCAGCAGCTGCCACTGCTTTACCCTCCTATCCTGTATTATGTCTTTATAGCATTTGTAGTTTTTGAATATATCATTTTACTGTTTCTTTCCATTAGAATGCAAGCTCCACAAAGGCAGGGGTTTGGTTTTGTTCATGGTTGTATTTCCTGTGTTTGGAGCTGAGAAGAGGTCTTGAAAAACTTAAACATACAATAATGATCAATACATTTCCTTGCTTCAAGTCTTTTTCCATTCATTCATATATACTTAGTCTATTCCTTTTATGTGCTAGGATCTCTTGCCCCATGGTGTAAGTATATTGCATCTTATTAACATCAGCAGCTTTTTATTTTTCATTTATGTCTATGTTTTAGTCACATTTCTGGATTGCCCGCCAAAGGCCAATGCAAGCAGAAAAAACTCTGGGAAAAGGGACCTGAAGGCAGCAGCCTGATACACTGTAGCTGCTAAGTCTAAGGTAAAAGTTGGCTGAGGCCGGATGCGGTGGCTAACGCCAGTAATCCCAACACTTTGGGAGGACTAGACGGGAGGACCGCTAGAAGCTAGGAGTTCGAGACCAGCCTGGGCAACAGAGCGAGACCCCCCCACACCTAAATAAGTTTTAAAAAAGCCATTTTTTTAAGTTGGCTGACCATAACGGTAGGCTGACTGTGGGCTCTAGTCCGTGGAGGAGCTAAAAAAATGTCTTTGCAGAGAAGAGCGAGCACATCCACAGCGGTCTTCCAAGCACTTAAGCCCTTAGCGTGAAAAGCACCAGGGTTTGACAGACGGTAAAGGAGAAAAGCGCCATCGCCGCGCTCAGCTCCGCTCCCGAGCAGCGTCCATCCGGCGGGGTAGGAAAAGACTTCCGGCGTTCTGTTTTCCTACGTGCTGAGTCACTGCCGAGGGCTCCGCCCTGGGTCTGAGGGGCAGGGTGCACGAAATATTACACGACTGGGAAAAAAACCCAACTTTGGAATTCATTCTCACCGCTCGCTTCTCAGTTTTCTCCATTAGGGGAATATTTTTCTCTGAGACGCGGAGCACCACTCAGCGCTTGTCTCAAACCAACTCCCCTCCTACGTCACAAACGCAGCGCCACCGGCGAAGCACCCTTCTCCCGTCGTCCTCCGCGCCACTCTCTCCGCCTCTTCCCCCTCGCCCCGCCCACCTCAGGTTTCGAAATGCTCTCTGGGTACTCCGAGATTCCGGCCCGGTCACTTTGGTTGCTCACCTTCCCTGTTCCCATTGGTTGCTTATGTGAGTGTGACTGTTTTTTTGCCTCATGATTGGCTAAATTCATTAGCGTCATCGGCGGCCGGGAGGGCGGGGGGATGAGGGAACTTGGCGTGAGGGAGACCGGATTGGGGGAAGGGTTCAGGCCTGTCCTCCCCAGCGGCTGCGGCAGCACCAGCGCCGGCCGCCACCGCCTCTGGAACGCGGAGGAGGAGGAGCGGCTGGAGGAGTAGGAGGGGGAGGTGGGCTCTGGGAAGCGGGATGTCCATCGCTCCAGCTTGGTGGTGAATGCTGAGGAGAGTCACGGTTGCTGCAGTTTTTGCCACCGGGAGGAAGTTGTGGTGTGAGGCCGGGCGGGAGCTCGCGGCGCTGTGGAGAGTCGAAGCGCGGGGTCGGTGCGAGGACTCTGCTGCTGCCAGACCCTTTCCTACTCTGACCATGCCAGGAAGGAACAAGGGGAAGTCTACCTGCAGCTGCCCTGACCTGCAGCCCAATGGACAGGATTTGGGCGAGAGCGGCCGGGTTGCCCGTCTAGGAGCAGATGAATCTGAGGAGGAGGGACGGAGGGGGTCTCTCAGTAATGCTGGAGACCCTGAGATCGTCAAGTCTCCCAGCGACCCCAAGCAATACCGGTGAGGGAGGAGGCTTGGACTGGGGAGGAGAACAGGGTGCGGGCCTCTCTGTTGGTGCCGCCGTCACTTCTTGTCTCGGCATCTCCCGAAGGAGCAACAGGGCATACTTCTCACCCCAAATGCTTCCTTCGGTGGAGGTGGCACAGGCAATTAGGGGCTTCCATGTGGTGTCAGCTGGGCAAGTGGGAAATCTTGGGTTACAAGATGTCAGAATGGGGAAGAGCTATTCGAGTAATTTTGACAAGCAGGGATGGAGGTTTCTCTGAGGACGGCAGCATGGATGGTGAGGGAGCCTTGGTACTGTGTTATGAGGAAAGGTTGATGGTGTTGGGGATTTTAATGTTGGAGGACAGGATTTTAAGGGGCGTATTATCCTATCCAAAAATATTTGCGGGACCCTTAAGTGAAAGAGAGGTAAAACTAATGGGTGAAAGTTACTAGAGGATGGTGTGGCTTCAGTAAAAGAATTTTGCATCATAGTTGGCCTAAGTTGAAATGGCTTGTTTTCATGAGTAGTTCTCCATTACTAGAATGGTTGGGTGACCTCTTCCAAGAATATTAGAGAGGACTTGGGTCTCAGTTGGGGGAGATTGTAGAAGCCTTATAAGGTTTCTTGTCGTGAAGTTCTCTCTTTGGTTTATGCAGGAATCCTCTAAACATCTCTAATAATTGGTGACTCAGTCCTTACCTGAATATTTCCTTTAGAGGTAGCTTATTTCATAGAACATTATGACTATGATGAATTTTAAATAGAGTTAATATTGTCCAACAACTTCATTTTATGGGTTGAGGAAATTGAGACCCAGAGAGTTTGCTTCTTGCTCAGAATCACACAGCTAAATAATAGCAGAGCTGGTATGAAAGCCCTGACTCTTTGACACCAAATCCAGTGCTCCATTTGCTGATTTTTGTAAAGGTCTTGCTTGAGTTGAGTTGAAAGCTGAAGAAGGATTCTAGCTCTGAATTTGTTGTAAGCCCCTACAGTGTTAGAGCAGGAAAGAACCTTAGAGATAATCTTTTCCACTCCCCACCACCCGTTTGACAGATGACTGAAATTGAGGTCTAGAAAGAAGTTACTTAGTCCCAAGGTTAAGGTCAGCGTGATTTCTCCTTTCCCTCCTAGTCTAGAGATTAACAGTACCCAACTCTTTCTATTATTTTCCCCAGGGTGCCAGGGTCAAGAGATCTTTATTGATGCGCTAAATTTTCTCTTTTTCTCATCAAAGATGTGGTTGTACAGGTTGAGCATCCCTAATCCAAAAATCCAAAACCTGAAATGCCCCAGAATCCAAAACTTTTTTGGGGCTGACATGACATTACAAGTGGAAAATTCCACACCTGAAACCTTTGCTGTTTGATTGTTCTATGTTCACAAACTTTGTTTTACACACAAAATTATTAAAAATATTGTATAAAATTACCTTCAGACTATATGTATAAGGTGCATATGAAACATAAATGAATTTCAATTTAGATTTGGGTCCCATCCTCAATATGTCTCATTATATATTTGCAAATATTCCAAAATCCAAAAACATCCAAAATCTGAAACAGTTTTGGTCCCAAGCATTTTGGATAAGGGATTCATCTCCTGTATTGGTAATGTGTAAATGAGCAAGTTGAAAACTTGATAAAAGGTACTGAGTTTTTGCCTTCCAGATTAAGTGTTAAATAATGGCTTCAGGTTTTCTTTCTGCCTATATAAAGTTACATAATAACTAATGTTTATGGAATATATACTATGTATCACTTATTGTTCTAACTGCTTTAAATGTATTATTTCATTTAATGACCTCATTTTTGGTAAATTCATTTGACAAATACTTATTAAGTTCTACTGTGTGCCAGGTGCTGAGCTAGATTAAATCTTTTCTGAAACTTAGTCAAATACAATGTAAAAAATAACATTCTGGGTGACATACAAAGATGATTAGGATAGTCCTTGCCTTCAGGGAGCTTACAATGTAGTAGAAGGACACAGACACATTTACAAAAATAAAATTAGGGCACTAAAGTTTTATAGAAGCCATAATGGAAGTATGTTCTAGATCTATTGGGGAATAAAGTAGAGTGGTAAATTCCACCTGGGGAGGAAGGAAAGACTTCAAAGAGGAGATAATGCTTAAGAGGTGTTCTTGGAATAAATTGTTACATTTCTGTCTTTATGTGACCTTTGTCAATTCATCGTCCTTCTTGGTGTCTCAGCTTATTTTAAAATGAAGGGAATTGATTAGAATAGCAGTGTTTTTCAGTAGCCCTTCCTCCCCATTCAAAAGAGCGGGTCCACATTACCTGTTTTATACACTGTAGTTTCAATTAGACTTTTGAAGAAAAAAGTTTGTTACTTTAAAATAAAGATGGAAAACCTCAGGACTAGGTGATTTTTAAAGATGTAGCTAACTTAAATTCTGTAGATTTTTGTAATCAGACTTAAGAGGCATCTGCAGCTCATCGAGTTGAATTATCCTTCCAGGGTGCACTCAGATGTTATTTCTGTGAAGCCTTTCCAGGCAGAACTAATTCCTCCTTCCATTTTATTTCAGTAGGACTTTGTACATGATGCATTACAGTACACAGCCATCACATTGTATGTCTTTTGAATGTGTAAATAAGCACCAGAGGAGGACCTGTTTAAAGGAATATTATAGTGAAGTAATGCCTTGAAAGCTTTACCAGTCTGCATTTATTAATAGCCTGTGGAATTTTACTTCTGTGCGTGTAATTTGTATTCAGCTTTTTTGAAATGTTGAGCATATTTCCAGGACACCTACTATGCTTTTTTAGGGATCTGTGTTAACTGCTTGCTAAGTATTGATTCCCTTCCTCTTGGAAGAATTAAGGGACTCCAGATTGGGAACTATTATTCAAATTTTTATTGGTGTTGAGTGGAAATTCTAGATGGACAGGATCAGAAGTGGTGCATTCTAAATATTAAATTATTTTAACAATGAAGAGCACTTAATGTTAGGAAGTTTGGATTGACTAAAATAAATATAAAACACTTTCCATGTTTAACATGTTTGTAAAAAGACCTGGATTTCTATGGGGGAGGAGAGAACAACAAATGAAAAGGCATGTAAGCTTCTGGAAGGCAAGCCCTTCTGTTTTAAATTTTGGTCAGACTGTTACAAGTGAGGAGATGGTTATCTTAAATTCTCAGTATACTATAGAAAATAGTGGGTATATGCTGAATAAGGTACAGGCTATTTCTGAACATTTATTATATTTACTATGGTATGCCATTACACAGAACAAGGATCACAATTCAAGTGAGCAGAACAGCTACCTTGAGAACACTAACATCTGCTGGCTTCCCTAATAGTTTAGTAGCGGGATGGCTCACTTCTGAAAAGAAGCCTTAGGCAAATCTAAGGTATCAGAAGGCAACTGTACATCAGAAAACAAGAGAACATTTTCTTTTGAATTGGATGGGAAGAACATGGGTTTATTTGTTGATCTTTTCATCTAAACCCCCTGGAATAGTAATACTTCATTCAGTATGTCAGGCATCAGTTTCAATTTTGTGTGTGTATACACACATACACACACACATTAATGATGTGATCACAGATTCTTAGAGCTACAAAAGAAATCGTTATGTACTTACATGTATATAAATTCTAGGAGCTTGGTAACATCCAGTTCCTTGGTCTGAATCCAAATCGTGATTTTTTTTTTTTTTTTGCACCTTCTTAGTCTCGTAAAATAGAGGCAAGATTCAAGCTCATTTGACAAAGTTAGTACTTTTAAGGTTGAAATGCATTTAATCTTCTGAATCTTACTATGACTTTAATAAATATATCTTTTATTTATTTATTAATTATGAGACGGTTTCACTGTCACTCAGGCTGTAGTGCAGTGTGGCATGATCACGGCTCACTGTAACCCCAAACTCCTGGCCTCAAGCAATCCTCCCACCTGGACCCCCCAAAGTGGTGGGATAATAGGTGAGAGCCACCAGCCTTTAATAAACATACCTTTTTTCTCTTACTATTCATTAGACTGACTTCTTTAATGTGGGCTGATGGGCTGATAAAAATAGAAAGAAGGTGAGTTGTTTCTCACTAAAATGTGTGTGTGGTGTTCTTTGGAAATAAGATTTAGCATTAAAAAGCTCTCTGTTTTTGAAGAACTGAATGATATGGTAAAGGCTCTTTTGCCCTCAAGGAGTTTATGATCTGCAGTGGGAGAGTCAGGGAGCAGATACTGAAACTGACATGCATTAAGTGTAATAGGTGTTGGGATAGAGATATGTATAAAGTGTGGCATTTTTTGTCATTTGTGTATCTGGTTTCCTATCTACTTGTTATGTGACCTTGAGCAAGTTAACTAATCTCTCTAAAGCTAAGGACCTAAAGGACACAGAAGAGCAACCCTTAATTGAAATAGAAAAGGAGCAGTCAGAAAGCTGGAGAAAAACTAGATGATAGTAGCCTTTTTTTTTCAATGAAGAACCAGTGGAGGAGAATGCTTTAAGAAAGGAATGATCATAGTTAGATAATACTGAGAGGTCAAGTAATAAAAGGACTGAAAACAGACTTTGGAGATCTGAGAAATTATTCCTGGTGAAAGCAGTTTCAAAGGAGTGATATGGACCGGGCATGGTGGCCCACACCTGTAATCCTAGCACTCTGGGATTGCTCGAGCTCAGGAGTTGAGACCAGCCTGAGCAAGAGGGAGACCCCCGTCTCTACTAAAAATAGAAAAAATTAGCCATGCGTGGTGGTGCACGCCTGTAGTCCTAGCTACTCAGGAGGCTGAGGCAGGAGGATCGCTTGAGCTGAGGAGTTTGGGGTTGCTGTGAGCTGGGCTGGTGCTACTGCACTCTAGCTGGGGCAACAGAGCGAGACTGTGTCTCAGGGGAAAAAAAAAAAAAAGGAATGGTGTGGAGGCAGAAGTCAGGTTGCAGTGAGTTAAGGAATGAATGGAAAGTGAGAAGTTTTAGATTGTGAGGTAGACATTTTTCAAGAAGTTTGGTTTTAAAGGGTAAGGGATTAGAGGAGGTTTTAGAATAAAGCAATACATTTGTATCAAGGGAGAGTTTTTTCAAGATGAACGAGAAGTGGGAATGTCTTTTACTTGAAAAAAAGAATCAGTAGAGAGGGAAAGGTTGAAGATACAGGAGATAATAGATGGAACATGGTCCTTAGATGATAGTGAGGTGACAGAATCAAGAATATACATGGAGGGATTGGTATTAAAAGAGAAAATCTCTTCATTGCAAGTGAAGGAAGTTGTAATGAGTGTGGATGCAAGCAATGAGGAGTTGAAAGGGTGACTTTTTCCCCCTTTTCTGTAAAGTAGGCATTGAGAGGTACTTAAATGATCCTCTATGAAGTTGTAGGGGAAGTAGTGGTGCGTATAGGGGAAGCTTTGAGGGTGAAAGGTTTGAAATAGCTAATGTAGAGAATGGGTGAAGTACACTTGGCGAATGCCAAGAGAATTTGTGGGTTCTTGAGCATGAAAATTACATAAACAAAGCAGTATTTTAAGAAGATTAATTTTAAATCCATAGGATGTGGCAAGACTGGTTTAAGAGGCAATATATTGGCTGGGCCCAGTGACTCCTGCCTGTAATCCAGCACTCTGGAAGACCGAGGCAGGAGGATTGCTTGAGGTCAGGAGTTCAAGGCCAGCCTGAGCAAGAGTGAGACCCTATCTGTACTAAAAATAGAAAAATTAGCTGGGCGTCATGGCGTACACCTGTAGTCCCAGCTACTTGGGAGGCTGAGGCAAGAGGATCGGTTGAGCCCAGGAGTTTGAGGTTGCAGTGAGCTACGATGACACCGCTGCACTCTACCCAGGGTGACAGAGTGAAACTTTGTCTCAAAAAAAAAAAAGAGGCAATATATTAATATTATAATTGTGTGTTGAATGGTATACGCTGACACAAATGGTACTGGTCTTTGGTCTTTCTCTAATTGATGTGGTTCCCTCTTAACTTTTCTTTTTGCTTTCTTCTTAACTCAATTTAACAAATGTTTGCTTGGCTAAAAGCCCACGAATACAGAGATCATGTCTGTATTATTTACTCAGTGCCCAGCACATTGTAGATTCTCAAATAATATTTGTAAAATGTGTAAGTTCATGAGTGCTCACATGCCAGGCATTTTCATGGAACTTTTGGGGATATTTTGCCAGAAATTTCTTAGATTAAATTTGTATTCTGAAGCTGGGTGCAGTGGCACATGCCTGTAGTTCCAGCTGCTTGGGTGGCTGAGGTAGGAGGATTGTTTGAGCCTAGGAGTTTGGCATCAGTCTGGGCAACGTATTCAGACCCTGTCTCTAGAAAAGTAAAAATATAAAAATTTGTATTCTGGCCAGAATTTTATTTTAAAACAACTTAATAAGTATTTACTTTAAAATAATTACTTGATTTTCAGAGAATACAAGTATGAATAGGCAGGTTACAGAAGAAATACAAATTATACAAATAGTAATAATGCATATGGTGATACTGTAGTATATTTAATTTATGTGGAAGCTTGTGGTGCTTGGCACATAGTAAGCACTCATGTTGGTGGTATTGTTTTTATATGTTTGCAGTTATTGGATAAGGCTTTCTTTGAAGCATTTTTTGTAATAGCAAAAAGTTGGTAACAATTTTATTTTCCATTGGTTGGATAAAGATTAAGTTATGATACAGTTCTACAATGGAAATCATACATAGCTGTAAAAAAAGATACATGGTTTTATATATTGTTATGGAAAGATGGCCTATGATTTATTGTTGAATGAAAACTAGTGGCAAAACAAAATGTATAATTCCATTTTTAAAAGGAAAAAACCCCAGAAAAACAACACCACTGTGGTATGTTTACTTAAAATATAATTTTTCATGTTTAGATATATATAGAAAAGATTAGTAATGACATTTAGCAAGCTAATATCACTGGGGAAAAGAAGGAAGGATTTGACTTTTGTATTACTTATTTTTTAGTAATTAAGATAAGTGTTAAATAATAATAAATAAAAATATTATGTGGTCATTATAGGAAATTTAGATAATAAAAAGAATATTGAAAAATTCCCCATAATTATTTTACCCAGCATTAACCACTGGTAGCATTTTAAATAATTTTTATGCCTTTTTTTATGCATTTATAATTTACATGTTTTTAAAATGGTATAATACCATATTTAACAATGTCATGAACATTTTCTTATTAAATGTTTTTCAAAATATTTTATGTCTGTCATAATTTAATCACTACCATTTTATAGGATATTTATTTATTTATTCCCAAAATGAATTCTCAAGCTATATGGGATATTTAGATTGTCAGTTTTTTATTTACCTCAGAAGCCTATTTATTTCCAAATGAATCCTATGGGTAGGTGTAGGATATACCTAATGGGTTTGGTAGATATGTAAGGTAACTTCTGATGATCTGGTCTGTTTCTTAGGATACTCTCTAATTGGGAGACCTGGCAAACAAGAAGATAGTTTATTCTGGGACCTCCACTCTGACATAGGTTTCATGTACCCAGAATGAAGTCAATCATTAAACCTATCCAAATCAAAGGAAACTGAATTCATTATAGTACCTTTCCAGTTCTCCGTGGTTAGACCAGGATTACACTGTTTTCAGAAGAGTTAGAAGTAGACTGTAGTTTGGAAAGTTTACTTGGTCCTCTACATAGGT
Organism: Daubentonia madagascariensis; assembly: GCA_023783475.1. NCBI lineage: Eukaryota > Metazoa > Chordata > Mammalia > Primates > Daubentoniidae > Daubentonia > Daubentonia madagascariensis. Next base: position 6,974,654 of record JAKFHU010001129.1, read on the forward strand.
TTTTAGAGAGATTTTATGTTTTTATTACCACCACTACCAATAATCTTCCTTCTTCTAATAACTGGTATTTGTTGAGCACTTGTTAGGTACTGTTCTAAGGAGTTTACATAGATTATCATCTCATTTACTCTTTACGGTAACTATATTTGATAGTGCTCTTGTTACATGATAGCGTAAATTCTATTCTATGAAAATATATTACTGAGCAGGTACTAAGCAGTAATTAGAGTATAAATGGATTATATTCTCTTATTTGGTTCCTTCTAAACAAACTTCTTACAATGGCAGATAATGTCCAAGTCTGTCTATTTTTGGTTCTTAACTTTCTAGCTTTTTCTTTTGTTGTGCTGTTTTGTGCTCCTTTTCCTGGCACATTTTCTTTAGTCGTGTTTGCCTTGTGAATTCAAGCATGAGTATCTCCTGTGTGAGTTCTTTCTGACTCTTTTCTGTCCATCTTCCCTTTCCGCATGTAGTTAGTGACACTCTTGTGTGCCCCTGTAACATTTTTTTCCAAGCTATTTCATATATTTGTAGCTTTTACTTGTCTTTCCATTCTGTTAAGCTGAAATTTTTGAAGGGAGGGACTTTGTCCCTTTCAATCTTTGCATGTCTTCTCTTCTGTTACCAATAAATGGACTATCTGTAGTCCTGTTTAAGACCTGTCTCTCCACTTGTACACTGTATCTCATCCCTTCTCCCCTTTAATGTTCCATTAATTATTGCAGCAATTGTTCTCCTTCTGTCCTGCATCATTAATTTTCCCCTTTCACTGGATCATTCCCATGAGCATATAAATATGCTGTAATTGTTTCCCATCTTCAGGAGAAAAGCAATTTTTAAATTCTCTATTTTGAGCTATGTCCTCCTTCCAGCTACTGTTTCTCAGTTCCTTTATAGTAAAACCAGTTAAGAGTTGTCTGTATTTGCAGTTTGCAATTCGTCTTCTCCCATTATTTCTTTAAGCTCACTCAGAGTGGACTTCTGACACTTTTGCCATACCCAAATAGCTATGTTCAAGATCACCAATATCTTTACATTGGTCAGTTCTCAAGTTATCTTACTCAACGTAGCAGCATGGACACAGTTGACCATTCTTTCCTTCTTGAAATGCTTTGTTCGGTTGGCTTCCAGGTCAACACTGTTTTTTCTTCCTGCCTTATTCACAGGTCCCTCCTTTTGTCACTGAAAATTTTGGAGTTTCTGGAGCTTGATCCTCAGATGACTTCCCTTCCCTGTCTAAACTTGCTCCCTGTGTTATCCAGTCTCATGGTTTTAAATATCACCCTGTATAAAATAGTTTTACTCAGTTTCCCCACCCCCATGCTCTTTACCCTTTTATTTTTCTTCATAGCACTTATTGCCATTTGACATACTATATATTGACATACTTGTGCATTGTCTTTCTCCCACACTGGAATATATCTTCACAAGAGCAAGGACTTAGTTTTGTTCACTGCTGTATCCCCAGTGCCTGGAATAGTGCCTCTATCATAGTCTTGCTTCCATCTCTGTCTTCTCCATCTTCTTTTCTTTTGGCCTAATTGTTATATAAGGATATGCTCTTTAGTCTGTCTTTTTTTGGTCATTTTATTTGTTTTTGTTTCAGATCAAAGAATATTTTTTATAAAACAAAACCTCGGCCAGGCGCAGTAGCTCATGCCTGTACTCTAGCGCTCTGGGAGGCCTAGGCGGGAAGATTGCTTGAGTTTAGGAGTTCGAGACCAGCTTGAGCAAGAGCGAGACCCCATCTCTACAAAAAATAGAAAAATTAGCTGGGTGTGGTGGCACGCGCCTGTAGTCCCAGCTACTCCAGAGGCTGAGGCAGGAGGATTGCTGGAGCCCAGGACTTTGAGGTTGCAGTGAGCTACGATGACGCCACTGCACTCTACCCAGGGCGACAGAGCGAGACTCTGTCTCAAAAAAACCAAACCAAACCAAAACAAACAAACAACAACAAAAAACCCCCAAACCTCACAGATGTAGTTGAAGTCCTCTGTTTACTGCCCCCTCCTATTTCCTTCTCTACCCTCTTTTTCCAGTTTTAACCATTGTCTAAATTTGATGTATATACCACTTCTATATTTTTATACTTTTTTTTAAACACACATTTACCTGTTAATAGTATGTACTGTGCGTGTTTTAAAGCATTATAGAAATAAAACCACATTGGATGTCTTATAACCTTTATTATTATTATATTTTGTTTAACATTGTTTTTGAGATTTATCCATGCTGATGAGTGTAATACTAGTTATATATGTTAACTGCTATTTAATATTTTGTTGTATGAATACATCATGATTTACTTATCTATTTTCCTATTAGTGGTCATTGGATTAGTCCCAATTTTCTGTTATATTTTATTTTATGCCTATTCTATAATTTATCTTTTCTCTGATTGTTAGACATTTAGGTTGTTTCCAGTTCTTCAGCAGACTATATATATGGTTCTTTGTGCACACATTTGAGAGTTTATCTAGGCATATAACTGTGAGTGAAATGATACCTATAAATGAAATGACTGGATATACTCACTTTTAACCTTACTAGATGTTGCCTAAGTACTTTTCTAATTTGTTGTACTCATTTACATTTACAGCAGTAGAGCATAAGAATTCCTCCTTTAAATTCTTACCAATTTTTAATATTGTTGGAATTTTAAAAAATTATTGAGAATCTGCACTCTGGGAGGCCAAGGCAGGGGGACTGCTTGAGCTCAGGAGTTCGAGACCAACCTGAGCAAGAGCTAGACCCCGTCTCTAGTAAAAATAGAAAAATTAGTCTCTACTAAAAATAGAAAAATAAGCTGGGTGTCATGTTGCATGCCTATAGTCCCAGCTACTGGGGAGGCTGAGGCAGGAGGATTGCTTGAGCCTGGGAGTTTGACGTTGCAGTGAGTTATGATGATGCCACTGCACTCTACCCAGGGTAACAGAGGGAGGCTGTGTCTCAAAAAAAAAAAATTATCGAGAATCTGGTCTGTGGGAAATTATATTTTTCTCTCTTAAAAAATGGTTTTTATTTGCATTTCCCCTTATTACTAGTAAGATCAGGCATTATTTCATACTTCTAGGACATTAGGATTTCCCCTTCTATGAATTGCCTATTTTTCTACTGTTTCTCTTTTCCTTTTAAAAATTGTAAGAATTCTTTGTATATTTTGATACTAATCCTTTGTTGGTTATATAGTTGCAGATATATTCTCTAAGTCTATAGTTTATGTTTTTTCCTTGTTTATAAAGTCTTAAAATTTAATTAATCAGTTATTGATCTTATTTATGGTTTGTACTTTTTGTATCTTATTTATTTTCTTCTAAAAGTATTACAGTTTTTACATTTAGGTAGGGATCTAATTTTATTGCTATTTTTAAAAAATATGGATAACCAGTTGTGCAAGCATACTTTATATAGATACAGACCAAATGTTTACTATAAAGGGTCCAGATAAGCCTAAAGCCTACTCTAGGCTTTGTCAGTCAAGAGACAAAATTGAGGATATTATGTAAGTATTTATATAACAAGAAAGAAAACAAATTTCTGCAATTTTTTTATAAAGTTCAAATAGTACTTTTTTTGTAATACAGGACTCCTAGTAAGAATAATGGAGTTGTTTTTATTGGGATAACATTTTGCCTTATTGGGGTTCAAAGTTAGTGTTCTTTGTCATCAAAGTCGGTTGCAAATGTTCATCTCTTAATGCTGATTTGTAATGAGATTTTACATATTTTATCTTTAAAAATGTCTTTCCACACAGTTACGTACTGCTAATGTATCAGTATTGAAATACTGCTATCAATTGGTGAGTACATGTGGTCCCTGACTTATGTTGTTTCGACTTACATTTTTTTTTTTTTGTTTTTGAGATGAGATCTTGCTCTGTTGCCCAGGCTGGAGTACAGGGGCACAATCATAGCTCACTGTGGCCTCATATTACTGGGCTCAAGCAATCCTCCTGCCTCAGCCTCTGGAGTAGCTGGGACTACAGGTGCGTGCCACCATCCCAGGCTAATTTTCTTTTTCTGTAATAGAGACAGGGTCTCACTATGTTGCCCTGGCTGGTCTTGATTGCCTCATCCTCCCGCCTCAGCCTCCTGAGTAGCTGGGATTGCAGACATGAGCCACTGCACCTGGCTTGACCATAGAAATGATGATGATTAAGTTTACAAGGGCAAATGACACTACCAGCTCAATAACACATGATAGATTCAAATATTTTCTGCAGAGTATTACTGATAAGTAAGACAGTGAATAGCCATAGGCTTTGAAATACCTCCTGTTTTCAGAAGCTTTGTAAATTTGTCAAACCAAGCCTTTTTTCTACTCCACACATATTTTACCAACATAAGCAGTAACACATGTTTGCAGATTCCACTTTAGTTTGTATTCTGTTGGTGTTTTTTCAATCTCTTTGAGAATATTTTTTTTTTGTAGTTGTTCCACAAAGAGTATTCAGAGAGGCTAATTGCTCAGTTACTTCAAACTTAGTGCTGAGTCCTCAAATAAGTGACTGAGCAGTATTGGTAACATCAGTTGACACATCAAGAAACAATCTTGAACTTATTTGCCTCGTTTTTTAATTGACTATTTATGTTGCTATCAGTGTCCTTAACTCTGAGCAACAGTCCTCACTGAAAAGGTTAATAGTCTTACGCAAATTTATTTTCCCTGGATAAATTTCTTTAACTGCTACAAACACATGCAATCTAACTCACCATTGGTAAATAGCTTTCCTTGCTTGGCTAACAAACGAGCCGCTCAGAAATTTACTTTGGTTGCAGTTTTGTTTTAAGTTTTCTAAGCCTTCTGATTATTGCTTTCCTGTGAATTGGGAATATTGTGCTTAGTCTGGTAATGACATTTTATTCTTTTAGCACAGCTATAATATCAGTATATAATCAACACAATGTTTTGCCATCTAATTTGATAACAAGATCCACATTCCCCTGTTCCTTAAATGTGTGATAACTTGAGTTCCACTTTTCTTTTCTTTCCTTATTTGGACATGATGAAGGTGCAGTGATGTTTTTTTAAAAAGTTGCAGTACAGTGATACCTGTGGCACTCAAAATGCTATCAAGTTATAAGTGCATTGCTACAATTTGTAGGGTGTCCAGCAGCAGTGCAACCACCAATCTACTTTGTGTCTATCTAAACTTACCTATTCTAGACATTTCATATAAAAGGAATCATATTAATATAGGGTCTTTTGTGGCTGGCTTTTTTCACTTAGCATAATGTTTTCAAGGTTCGTCCATATTGTAGTATGTATCAGTACTTAATTTCTTTTTATTGCCGAGTAATATTTCATTGTATAGATATGCCACATTTTATTTATCCATTCATCAGTTGATGGACACTTTTTGACTATTATAAATAATGCTGCTATGAACATTATGTACAAGTTTTTATGTGGACATAGGTTTTCATTTCTCTCGTGTATATAAGTAGAGTAGAATTGCTAGATCATATGGTAACTATTTAACCATTGATGACCTGTCAGACTGTTTTCCAAAGTGTCTGTACCATTTTACATTCTTACCAGCAGTATATGATTGTTTCAATTTCTCTACATCCTCACCAACACTTATTATCTGTCTTTTTGATTATAGCCCTTCTAACGAGTGTGAAGTAGTATCTCTTTTTGGTTTGATTTCATTTTCCTGATGGCTAATGGTGTTGACCATGATTTCATGTGCTTGTTGGCCATCTTCTTATCTTATATTACATATATCTTCTTTGGGGAAATGTCTATTCAAATCCTTTTTGCATGTTTAATTTTCTTGATTGAGTACTAATAGTAGTAAAATTTCTTTGTAAATGATTTGCAGAATATTTTCTCCCATTCTGTGCATTGTCTTTGTACTTTCTTGATGGTGTCCTTTAAAGCACAAGTTTTTAATTTTTTGATATCTAGTTTGTTTTTTCTTTTGTTGCTTATGCTTTTGGTGTCATATATAAAATGCCTTATTATTATTTTTACTTGTTTAGTGTTCTTTGTGATCTAACATGAATTTAACCCCAATTCTCTGCCAGAGCTTTAAAACTTCTGTAACTGTGGTCACCTCAATCAGTTTAGAATGTGTGTCCTTCAGTTCTAGGAAATTTTCTTGGAAAAAAAAATATTTTTTACTAATTCTTCCCCTCTGTTATTTTTCCCTCTCTCTCTTTTTTCTTTTGAAACTGTTATGCAATGTGGGGATCACTGGTTCAATGTGGAGGGACTTTGCTATGGTAATGCTTTTAACCTCTTTCTCTACCTCTTACTCTTCACAAAAATAGTAACATGTCTGATTAGTAGGTGTAAATGACTTGGGGCATGGTCAGCTTAACTTCTTCATCTCTCTCTTCAGTCCAGCCTGCAGACAGCCAGTACAGTTGACCTGTGAACAACATAGGTTTGAACTGTGCAGATGCACTTATATGTGGAGTTTTTCAACTAAAGGCAAGTGAAAATACAGTATTTGTGGGATGTGAAACCCACTTTTTATATGCACGCATTCTGCAAGGCCAACTGTGGGGATTGAGTATGCATGGATTTGGGTACATGCAGGTGGTCCTGGAACCAATCCCCCACATATACTGAGGGAAAACTGTATTTTGGTATTTTTTTGGCCAGTGCAGTAAGCTGAGTGCAGGATAGGCTCCGCCTTTTGGGGGAAATTTTGCTGTTATAGTGAATAACTTCAATTCAGAGGGTGTTAGCAAGCCCTTTTCAAGCCGCTCTTAAGCCATGTTCTTCAACCCAGCTTTTATCAAAGATAATGTTGACATGTTGCTTTCCATTTGTCTATTCTCTATGTTTTTGTCTTTTTTGATTCTCAAATCAAATGGGGAAGAGAGGTGCTTTTATTTTTTATTTTGATAAAGTATACATAACATAAAATCTACAATTTTAACCATTTCTAAGTGTACAGTTCAATGGCATTAAGTACATTTACATTGTTGTGAAACCATCACCATCTCCAGAACTTTTTTATTCTTCCACACTGAAACTCTGTACTCATTAAACAATAAATCCCCAATCCCTTCTCTCCCCAAGCCCTGGCAACTATCATTCTACTTTCTGTCTATGAATTTGACTACTCTAACTACCTCATGTAAGTGGAATTCCATCACCTCTTTAGGTCTCACTTCTAATTCTAGCTCCCTTGCTATTTTCTCCCATCTACAGTTACTTCCTTTACTGAAGTCTTGAACCCCCCAAAGTCATCCATGAGGGTTGGAATCAAGTTGTTCTGAACTCCTGTTAATGTTGATATTTTGACCTCCTTTTATGAATCACAAATGTTCTTGATGGTATCTAGATTGGTGAAACCTTTCCAGAAAGTTTTCAGTTTATTTTGCCCAGATCCATTAGAGGAATTGCGATCTATGGCACCTGTAGCCTTATGAAATGTATTCTTTAAATAATAAGACTTGAAAGTTGAAATTACTCCTTGATCTCTATGGGCTACAGAATGGATGTTGTGTTAGCAGGCTTGAAAACAACATTCATCTCCTTGTATGTCTCCATCAGAGCTCTTGGGTGATCAGGTGCATTATCAATGAGCAGTAATATTTTGAAAGGAATCTTTTTTTTTTTTGTGAGCAGTAGGTGTCAAGAGTGCGCTTAAAATGGTCAGTAAACCATGCTGTAAACGTATGTGCTGTCATCCAGGCTTTGTTGTTCCATTTCTAGACCACAGGCAGAGTAGATTAAGCATAATTCTTAAGGGCCCTAGGATTTTTGGAATGGAATATGAGCATTGGTTTCAACTTAAAGTCACTAGCTGCTTTAGCTCCTAACAGGAGAGTCAGCCTGTCCTCTGAAGATTTGAAGCCAGGCATTGACTTTTCTCTAGCCATGAAAGTCCTAGAGGGCAACTTCTTCCAGTAGAAGGCTATTTTGTCTACATTAAAAATCTGTAGTGTATCCATCTTCATCAGTAATCTTAGCTAGGTCTTCTGGATAACTTGCTGCAGTTTTTGCACTTGCTGCTTCACTTTGCACTTTTAATGTTATGGAGATGGTTTATTTCCTCAAACCTCATGAACCAGCCTCTGCTAGATTCAAACTTTCTTCTGCAGCTTCCTCACCTCTCTCAACCTTCATGGAATTGAAGAGAGTTAGGGCTTTGCTCTGGATTAGGCTTTGGCTTAAGGGAATATTGTGAGTGGTTTGATCTTCTATCCAGATTACTAAAACTTTCTCCATATCAGCAGTAAGGCAGTTTTGCTTTCTTATTATTCATATGTTCCCTGGAGTAGCACTTTTAATTTCCTTCAGGAACTTTCCTTTGCAGTTACAACTTGGCTAACTGTTTGTGAAGGAGGCCTAGCTTTTGGCCTGTCTGGGCTTTTGACATGCCTTCCTCACTAAGCTTAATAATCATTTCTAGCTTTTGATTTAAAGTGAGACGTGTACAACTCTTCCTTTCACTTGAACACTTAGAGGCCATCATAGGGTTATTGATTGGCCTAATTTTAATACTGTTGTATCTCAGGGATTAGGGAGGCCCAAAGAGAGAGAGATGGAATGGCTCGTCAGTGGAGCAGTCAGAACACACACAACATTTATCAATAAATTATCAATTAAGTCTTATATGGGTGCAGTTTGTGGTGCCCAAAACAATTACAATAGCCAACACCAAAGATCACTGATCATGGATCACTAAAACAAATATAATAATAATGAAAATGTTTGAAATATTGTGATAATTACCAAAATGTGACAGAGACATGAAGTGAGCACATGCTGTTGGAAAATAGACTTGCTTGATTCAGGGATTGCCACAAACAATCTAAAAACACAACATCTGTGAAATGCAATAAAATGAAGCATGATAAAATGAGGTATGCCTGTAATTAGGTATTAATAACTTGTCACCTCTGTCTTGAATCTTGTGGTCTCAAGTATTTTTGGATTTAAATACATAAGCTCTTAACGTTGATTTTAAATTTTAGTGACTGAAAGTGGCTTCTTCACAAGAGGTTGGCTTATTTTATTAAGAAACAAATAAAAATGAGTGGTTGGATACTTAGAGAATAATACCATATTCTTGATTCTTGGACATGGTTTACAATTTGCTTCAGTCTTTATTGTCAGTACAGGAGTAGTGGGAAAATGAAACCAAGTAAAGCAAGACAGGTTGAATAGGCTAGAAGAGAGAGGTTTTCTTAGGGAGAGGTTGAAAGCTTAGAAGCCCTCCCCCCAAATATATATGTATATACACACTTATAAATACTTGAGCCCACATGGTTTGAGGAGAGGTAGTGACAAGTTATAAATAGTAGCCCCCAACCACCCTCTTTTGACCTAAAATGATTTAGCACCATCTATCCAGGCCTAGAAATAGCAATTTAAGGCTAGAAACTGAATCACTAATTACTCTCTCTATATATGAAAATGAGGTCTTGAAGGCTATATACTATTCCATTGGTATGGTTGTAGGATAATTTATTTCCGTATTTCCCTATCTATGGACATTTGGGTGATTTCCAGTTTTTCTCTATCGCAGACATTGCTGCAGTGAATACTGTTTGAGATATTCTTGTTCATGTGTGTAAGTATTCCCATAAGATACCTAGAGATGAAATTACTGGGTTAAAAGATATGCTGAGTTTACATTTTTAAAAAGAAGGCCAAGTGTGGTTGCTCATGCCTGTAATCCTAGTACTTTGGATTGCCTAGGCTGGAAGATTGCTTGAGGCTAGGATTCAAGACCAGCCTGAGCAACATAGCAAGACCCCATCTCTACAAATAATAGAAACATTAGCTGGGTGTGGTAGTGCATGTCTTTAGTCTCAGCTGCTCAGGAGGCTGAAGCAGGAGGATCGATTGAGCCCAGGTGTTTGAGGTTGCAGTGAGCTAAGATGATGCCACTGCACTCTACCCCAGGCAGTAGAGTGAGATCCTACATTTTAAAAAAAAAAAAAATTAGATATAGCCATATTTCCCTACAAAAATGGTTTTTGGTTTTGTTTTTTTTTTTGAGACAGGGTCTCTCTCTGTCACCTAGGCTGGAGAGCAGCCTCCTGCCTCAGCCTCCCAAAGTGCTGGGATTACAGGCATGAGCCATTGCTCCTGGCCTCCCTACAAAAATGCTATACTATTTGAGATTCATCAGCAGTGTATGAGAATACCCTTGTCAGCATTGGATAGCAATAATTTTTATTTATCTTTTTGTTTAGCTAATTTGCTGGATGAAAAATATTTCATTGTTTTAATTTGATTATCTTTGGTTTTTAGTGAGGTTAAGCATCATTTTGTTTATTAAACATATTGTATTTCTTCTTGAAATGTTTGTTTATATCTTTTTAACCCTTCTTTTTTTTTTTTGAGAAAGAGTCTTACTCTGTCGCCCTGGGTGGAGTGCAGTAGCGTCATCGTCATCGTAGCTCACTGCAGCCTCAAACTCCTCAGCTCAAGCAATCCTCCTGCCTCAGCCTCCCGAGTAGCTGGGACTATAGGCACGCGCCACCATGCCCTGCTAATTTTTTCTATTTTTAGTAGAGATGGGATCTAGCTCTTGCTCAGGCTGGAAATGAGCTCAAGTGATCCTCCTGCCTTGGCCTCACAGAGTGCTAGGATTACAGGTGTGAGCCACCACACTCAGCCTTAAACCTATTTTTATTAGAGTTTTTTTTGGTTTTTGTTTTTGCTCTTAGTGGTTTGAAGGAACTCTTATATGTTGCTAATTTTTTCTCCCATTATGCAATTTGCTGTTTGATTTTTTTAAATGATGTTTTATTTTATAAAAGTTCAAAAAGTTTATTTTTATTAGTATATAGTGAAATCATTCTTTTTTTTTCCTTTATAACTGCTGGATTTTGTATCTTGTTTAGTACAAATTTTCTTCACCCAAATATTATAGTAATATTTTTTCTTAATTTAAAAATAATCTTTCCTGATAGCTCTATAATATCTGGAATTTATATTTGTTGAGTATAAGGCAGAGATGGCTATTTTTCTCCCTAAATGAATAGTCTATTGTTTCACCATCATTTATTGAATCATAGTAGTAAATGGTGTTGCAACGGTATTATATAACTGCTCTGTTTCTAGAACTTGTTCTCTTTCATTGATCTGTTGGTGTTCTTATACCAGAGTACAATTCCATTTCACTCTAGAAGACCATATTTTTATAGTTGGTAAGGCTGTTCCCCCTCATTATTTTCCCTTTTCAAAATGTTCTTGGCATTTTTGTGTGTTTTGATCCACATGAATTTTAGAATCAGTATGTCAGGTTACACAAAAACATCTTGTTGGGATTTTTAAATTAGAATTGCCTTGAATTTATCAATTAATTTGGGGGGAAGAATTAATATCTTTGTAATATTAGGTGTTCCCACCCAGCAACATAGTATGATTATTTATTTAGTTAGGTCTTTTATTTTCTCCTGTGAAGTTTTCTAGTTTTCCTCATGTTGGCCGTGTTGAATAGTAGTGAGAAGAATGGGTTCCAGTATCATGCCACTTAGATTCAGTCCCTGCTAAGCCACAATGTGCTTGGGCAAATAAAAAACCTTGTTTTGTGCTTCAGTTTCCTCATCCATAAAATGGGAATAATAACTGATTAGGGTTATTGTGAAGATTAACTGGGTTAAGACATGTAAGTTAATGCATTTAAAATATGAGCTATTACTAGGTGTATATGTATTTTATAGTTTTTATTGCTTTTGTGAATGAGATTTTTAAAAATTTTAATTAGTTACCTTTGAGGTATAGTAAAGCTACTGATTTTTGTTCATGGTTCTTGATTTTGGCTACTTTGATGAACTCTGTTTAGTGCTAATACGTTTTTTATTGGTAATTCTTGCACTTTCATATATTTTGCAATGCTTGTTTGAGCTTTTGATATTTGTGCCTCATATTTTCTTCTTTATTTATTTATATATTTGATCTTTTTTTTGTTGACTAGGACCTCCAATAGTGTTGAGTAGAAGTTATGATAAAGGGCACTTTGTCCATGATTTCTTTAAATGGATCTGATGTTGACTTAGGGAAGCTATCCTCTATAAAGCTAAGGGCTTTTTTTGTGTATGTTCTTAATTTGTTAGGGAGTAGGTTTTGAATTTTTTATTAAATTATTTTTATTACACAAATAATAAATGAATATATTTTTATTACAAAAGATTGAAAAAGTGTAGGAATTATAGAGTAAAGCATAAAAATTCTTTGTCCCTCTCTCTACTCCTCTCCCCAGGTATATATTACTCTTATATTTGATTTGTATACTTTTAGTTGTTTTGCTATACGTTTATATGTATACATAATTTCTTTATTTTTATAAAACTAGGCATTAGATTTTATCTGATATTTTGTTTCATTTAGCAGATACTAAGTACCTACCATGTATCAGGCCCCCTTCAGGCATTAACATTCTTTTGTTCATTCAACAAATGTTTCTTAAATGTTTAATGTATGCCAGGTGATGTCACAGGATATAACTGTGAAGAAAAAGAAAAGCTCTGCCCTCAGAGCTAACATTCTAATGGTGCAGACAGAAAATTTAAAAAAAAAAAAAAGGCAAGTAATGATAAATGGTGTGAGGAAGGTGAAAGCAGGATGAAAGAAATTAGAGATTGACTGAGGTGCTGTTTTAGATAGTGTGTTCAGAGAAGGCATTTCTGAAAGGGAGATATTTCAGCAAAGACTTGAAAGAGGTGGAGCAGCCATACAAATACTATTAATATATCTGAGCATCAAGGGAATAGCAAGCACAGAAGCCCTGGCATGGGAATCTGTCTGCAATGTTCAAGAAACAACAATAAAGTCATTTGGTCAGAGCAAAGAGAATGAGGTAAGAGTGATGGGAAAGAAGGTTGGAGAGGTAGAGGAAAGCCAGATTGTGTAAAGCCTAGTGGGCCATGGTAAGGATTTTGGATTTTATTCCAAGTATACTGGGAAGCTGTTGTTGGTTTTTGAAAAGAGAAATAGTCTTTTATTAGTTTGCTAAGGCTGCCATAACAAACTCTCACAGATAGGGTGGCTTAAACAACAGAAATTTATTTTCTCACAGTTCTGGAAACTAGAAGTCCAAGACCAAGATGTCAGCAGATTTGGTTTCTTCTGAGGCCTCTCTCTTTGGTTTGCAGATGGCCATCTTCTTGGTATCTCCTTCACATTGTCTTTCCTCTGTGCACGCATATCTGGTGTCCCATTGTGGGTTCAAATTTCCTCTTTTTATAAGGACCCCACTCAGATTGCATTAGGCCTACTTTAAAGGCTTCATTTTAACTCAGTCAGCTCTTTAAAGGTCCTATCTCTGAATATAGTCACATTCTGAGGTAGTGGGGTTTAGAGCTTTAACATGTGAATTTTGGGGGAACACAATTCAACTCATAACAGGAGTGAACTACTTATACACCCTGCTGAGAACAGACTTGAGATATGTGTGTGGGATGGGGTTAGGGAGGTATGCTGGACTATTGAGGTTAGAATGGAAGCAGGGAGACCAGTTAGCAGGAGACTAGAACTGATGACAGCATAGACTAAGGAAGTAGCTGTGGAATTGATGAGAAGTTATCAAGTTTGTGATTTATTTTGAAAAGCAGAATGCATAGGATTATTTTGAAAGTAGAGTGCCTTTAGATTTTTTTCTTTTCTCCTTATTTTTTTAAAATTTTAAGCTGGTAAAAAAATATACCTTGTAACCTTACAAAGACCAAGTAGAGTTCTAGAGTTCCCCTCCCCTGACTTTTTTTTTTTTTTTCCCCAACCTCCCTTTATGTCTGATATGGATATCTGGGACTACCCCAAACACTGCTTGTCTAAGATGCTGCGTCTCTAAGATTCATCTTAGAATTTATTTCTGGACGGAGTGTTCACATTTTTGGGAAGCAGCTCTTGGGTTTTAATTTGTCCTACGGCTGTTTGCTTGTGTAGGGGAGGAAAACAATTTTTTCTTCATCCTTTGTAAGTTCCCCTCTTAAGTTCTTAGTTGGATTGGACCCCTGTAACAAATGACAGATTAACAAGAAAAAAACCACAAATTTATTAACATGTATATTTCATATATACATGGGAGATAACCAGAGAATGAGTACTTTTCAGAGAGTTGGCTTTGAATTCCAGTTTATATAGCATCTTTGACAAAGAGCAGTAAATTTTTAGAAAAGTGACAAGACAATGAAAAAGGACTTTGAGTCTCTAGGGGCTGCAACTTGTGGAAGGCAAATAAATGGCAGACAAAGGCTAGTTAGTAAAGGCTGTTAATGTAGATCCCTCTGTCATCTCCAGGCCAGTACAGGTCTAAAATTAATTCAGTGGTTAACTCGAGTTCTCCCTAGTAGAAAGGGGGTAGGCTGGGATATCTATTGTCTTTGTAAATTTATGCCCTGATTTTTGGCAAATAGCAGAGAGCTTTCCTGCATCTGCTTCTTAATTGCCTGTGGTTCAACAATTCTTATGCCAAAGAGGCATATTTTGGGGTGGCATATTCTGGTGTCCTACAGTTGATTATTTGGGAACATGACCTGACTGCGCAAGTTATTACTGAGTGAAGTTCTTTAGTTATCATTTTAAAAACTTTCTAAGACTGTAATATTTGATACATGCCAAAAGAAAACATGCAACTTCTATGTAAGTGATGGGTGACAAATCAAGATGAATAACCCATCACTCAACTTAAGAACTGGTATTTACTTCTGTGTTCTTCATCATCTTACCCCTCTGTATCCTTACATGTTGCCCTGCCATTCTGAATTTTGTGTTTATCATTTTTTTGCTTAAAAAAAAGTTTTGTCACATATATATTTATACCTAAACAATATACTGCTATTTCTGCTTGGCTTTTTGGCTTTGTATGAATGGTATTCATATGGTATGTAGTCTTTGTGACTTCCTTTTTTCACTCATTATTATGTTTTTAAGGTTAACCAATGTTGCAGTTTGTTGCTGAATTGTATGTTTTCCTGCTTTATAATATTCCACTGTATGAAAACAAATTTCATTGTGTGAATATACCACAGTTTTCCCTGTCAGAAGACATTTGGGTTGTTCCCAATTTAATTAATAATTGAGTTTATTGTCCTGAGGCTCTCCTTACTCATTTTACTTATTGATCTGGAGCTTAGGCTTTCTCCACGCTTTCTTGGGAAGAATGAATATCTTATCACATGTATATAGGTCTGTGGTTTCCTTTGATGTTTTCTCAATTAATCTGATCAAATTTGTATAATGTCTTCTAATAATTTATAAAAGTTTGTGATCTGCTAACAATGTCCTTTTCTGTTTTCTAACTTTGTCGTGATTTTATTCTCAAAAACAACCACAAAATTTTTTTCTATCATTTTAATGTAAATTTTTTTTTTATATGGAAAGGGGAAAAATTCTCATGTTCAATCTTCCATCTTGGCCCAGAGGTTCCCGTCCTTGTCTTTCTTTGCATGTTATTGTGCTTCTCAATTTCTGCTTGGCTAACTCTTTTTTTCATTGTTAAGTCTTTAAGTGTATCTTTTCTCAGCGAGCTTCCCTGACTCCTTCCTTCTTTCTTACATTCTGTATTTACCGTTATCATTCCATATTGTACTGGTTTGATTATCTCATTACTAGACAGTGAGTGCCTATTTGAGAGCTATGTGGTTTTTATTCTTTCTATCTTTAATGTAGCAGTGTATCTGATACATAAAAAGTGATAAATAAATGCTTATTGAATAAGTACATGAAAGAATTAGTATAACTGGGAGGAATCCGTAGTAGGTGCCTAGTCATCAAACTGGCACAGTAGCTTTACTAAATAAGAATTATCTTCCTGCAGGGCTACCAGTCTGTGGGATTTAGTTTCCTTAGAGATGTAACCATTTCTTTAGTTCGTAAAAGCAGCTTTGGAGAATTGGTATAATGTCAAATATAGTGTAGAAAAGGGAATCAGCAGAGTTTAAATTTTTGTGGTTTTGCTTTAATACTTAAACTGGCATGACTGCTCTGTATATTGAAGGATACATTTCTCTTAGGCTAAGTCTTCTGGTATGGTAGCATGTTTAAATACTTACAAACTGAAAAATAGGGGAAGCTGAGTGGTATGTTTGTTGTGTATGTTTAACTTCTAAAGTGTGATTTTTGACTAGATAAATATATTTATATAGTTCAAAATTCAAAAAACACAAACAGGGTATATAGTGAAGTGTCCCTCCTTGTGTTTCCCTCTGGTTAGCCAGAAACTGACTAGCTTTTGTGGTTCCCTCCGCAGTGCAACCAATTTTATTGGTTTACAAATAGTGTTGGTTTTGTGTGTGTGTGTGCTTGGATTTTTTTTTTTTTCCCTTAAATTCTGCTATGCTGATCATTTGTGTTGGTGTAATGTAATGAACAGCTGGATGAAAATGTTGTGTGATTTTTTTTTTTTCAGATACATCAAATTACGGAATGGCTTACAGGCACTTTTGATTTCAGATCTAAGTAATATGGAAGGTAAAACAGGAAATGCAACAGATGATGAAGAAGAGGAGGAGGAGGAAGAAGATGATGATGACGATGAAGATTCTGGAGCTGAAATAGAAGATGATGATGAAGAGGGTTTTGATGATGAAGATGAGTTTGATGATGATGATGAACATAATGATGATGATCTTGATACTGAGGATAATGAATTGGAAGAAATAGAAGAGAGAGCAGAAGCTAGAAAGAAAACCACTGAAAAACAGGTGCGAGTCATGTCTATTATTTTATCTTTTCCTAATTTGGGAATTCTTTGGGATAACTTCTAAACTCATGCTTTATTTCTTACTGGCAAAAAGGAATATTTATCTTTTGGTCTTCGGTAAAGGTCTATTCTGTATAAGGATTACATTTTGAAAACATTTTGCTCTGATTATAAAAGTAATAAATGTTTATTATAGAAACTAATGGAATATAAAGAAAACAAAAATTAAAAAATCACCCATAACTGCATCTCTCAGAGGTATTCAACAGTGATATTTGAATTTATGTGTATTTGTGTACATTATATGTTTTAAAAACAAATACTGGTAGGTAAGGATCTATATAATTCTTAGCCTGGGATAGATGAATAAGAGAGTATATTATCCTTAGACTGGAAAAGGAAGAAGGAAAGAATGGGGCTAGTGTGGAATCTTCACATGGGCCTAGAGTTCTTAGAGTCATCATGTGGGTAATTTCTATCTAGGTAATTGAATTTGATTCAGCTCTTTTTATAGGAAAGTACCAAAGGTCTGGACAAAAAAGTACATTGGAAAATTTGAAATGGAAGTACGGGGTTGAGCTTAGTTAATTTAATATATATTGACAATCAGTGAATAGATAAATAGGGCTTGATAGGAAGAATTTCCCTCTTGATATTTTTTGAAGAATGCCTCCATTTTGCAGTAGGGAGGACCCATATTAAAGGATAATATTTTGGAGGCATTACAGTGGAATTGACCAGCAAATGTTTGAAGTCAGTGAATACTTAAAAGTACTCAGCCCTCAAAGGTATGAAGATGTGAGTTATAAGTAGTAGGTATGATTTAACTAAATCCTTTGGTAGTCATTCTTCTGGAAAAAATTATTTGTTTAAATAAAAGATTATACTGGTTCTTTTACTAAGTTACTGGGGGGATTGAGTCATATTTTTAAGAAGCTTTTTGCCCCTTGCTACTCAGATTATGGGTGATCCTGTTTTTGGGTACCATGATAGTCCAAGTAGTTTTAGCTTGGAAGGCTTTAGAAATGAAAATCAAAACACTAAAAAAAATGTGTATGTATGTCACTTGATAGTCTATATGCTAAGGTCTTTATAAACAGATTAGGAATTAATAAATTCACTTTTAATTTAAAATAGATCTCATTATTCCAAATAGAGCAATAATAGAAAGGAAGGAATTATAAAAGTCACAGAATGGAAAGTATACTGACAGGAAACCTGGGCTCTAATTATGGCTCTGTCCCTATATTTCTGGATTGTCTTAGGCCTTTTCATTTTCTCATTTTTTTTCTCATTTCTAAGACAAGATTACATAATTTTTGTGGTTCATTTTAGTTCTAAGGCTGACAGTGTTCCAACTTCTTAATTGAATATTTCTTATCTATAAGTTTCTTTCTGTATCTTTCTATAAGTAGCTTTTCCCTTTGAGTTTCTTTATATTTTTTGTTAACTGATAAAGCAATGTAAAGCAATTAAAATTGTTTTAATAGCAATTTTTAATGTCAAAACATTATAAAATACTTAGCTTTGTACAGCAATTATGAACACCTTTGACAAATGAAGATGTACATCCAGGCTTTTTGGAACCTTTTTTATTTTGCTTAGGTGGATCAAATTATAAGAGATTATCTTTTCTAGAAGCAGCAGGATCAGAGTCTAGTGATCATTTAAAAAATGACTTAGGGGTCCAGGCACGGTGGCACATGCCTGTAATCCCAGCACTTTGGGAGGCCAAGGCAGGAGGATCGCTTGAGGCCAGGAGTTCAAGACCAGCCTGCATAACATAGCCAGGCCCATCTCTACAAAAAATGAAAAAATTAGCTGGACATGGTGGTGTGCACCTATAGTCCCAGTTACTTGGGAGTCTGAGGTGGGAGGATCACTTGAGCCCAGGAGTTCAAGGTGCCAGTGAGCTATGATAATGCCACTGCACTCCAGCCTGCGTGACAGAACGAGACCCTGTCTCAAAAAAAAAAAAAAAAAAATAGACTTAGATGCTACTTTTCTGAAAATTCAGTGTGACATAATCCCTCATAAAAATATTGGTAGCTAATTTTCTGGATTATACTAGAATGGAACAGAGGAACCTAAGTAGTTTGAAGAGGAGATCAAATTGTTCTGATTCAGAAGCAATGGATACACCAGAAAGACTACATGATTGTAACAATGGAAAATGGTTTATGTTCATTGAATGAATAAGTGTCTGCAAAAGGAAAATGAAGTAAATTAGTCTTGGTAAGAGGTGGCTTAAGAGTGGTATAGGATTTTGAAGGGCTATTATGATTTTTATTTGAAAAATGTGAACCCTGTTTAAGGTAAATACAAGAATTAATTAATAAAGGAAGTGGGAAGAAAAAATTTGATAGTTTTTTTGGGGAAAATTTACCTAATTAAGAAGTTAACTACTTTTCTGAGGCAACTTTTTTTTATCCCCCTCCATTTTCCTCCTCCTCAAAGAAGTTGTTCTTGATCTGAAAAGTTTGATAAATTAACAAGAAAATTGAAATTTAAGTATAGATATATATTGTATTATGATTTGTTCAGGGCTTTCTTAATTCAGTTCTCAAGTATGAATTTCTCAAGTATGAATTTCTTGGGTAGAAAATTCTCAAGTATGAATTTCTTTTCTAGCAATCGCAGAGCCTGTTTTTGCTGTGGTCAAAGCTGACTGATAGACTGTGGTTTAAGTCAACTTATTCAAAAATGTCGTCAGCCCTGCTGGTCGAGACAAGAAATCTTTATGGGGTAGTTGGAGCTGAAAGCAGGTTAGGCATCTATTAAAACATCACAGAACAGGTTAGACTGTGGTTTGAAGAAGTAGATATTCCCCCACGTTTAACTGAGTTTATGTGCGTAAGTCTTCAAAATGGGGTTGATAGTATGAAGTGAGGCTGTTTGGTTCTTCTGAAAAACATACTTTCATTTTCTGACACATGGTTAGACTTTATGCTGGGTACGTGCTATTTTTTTAAAGTTCTTTTTCTAATACGGCAACCATTTATCAAAACAATCTGTTTCACTAAATTGTGTTAGCCCTATAAAATGGACAGTTATAAAATTTAGGAAAGTTAGTAATTCATCTTCCTATCTTAAAGGATTCAAATTGACTATTTTCTCTCCTTTTTTGTCTTTTAACTTACAGTGATATAATGGTATTCCCCAATCATTTTAAGTACAGAGTTTGATGTACCTCTTAGCCAACTGTTTTGTTAAAAACTGATTTTCCCAAGGCATTGGGAGAATATATACTGATAAGTAATGTATACTGTGTATCTTCAAAAAGATGTGAAGAACTAAAAAGCCTCTTTAAAGTTTAGTTCTATAGTTTTTTTAATAGCTGAAGATTTTATCTTTTTAACTACTTATTATTTTTGTTAGATCTTTTCCTAAAATGTTATTTTACTCTCTATTTTAATAAAAACAAAACTTTCTGAGTAACATATTGAGAGGTTTCACATTTATTAACTGAGTTACTGAACAGAGTCTTTAATTGCTTAGAGATCTTTAGAAATAATCTACTTAGACATGTTACTTCTGCAGATTTCCAAAATCTAATGATTCAGGGAACAAACTTGGTTCAGAATTCTGAAATGCTGACATGAAATGATATTTGGGTGGGCTGTCCAGTCCCTCTTCCCTTTTTTTCTGTCTGTTTTTGCTTTTTTCCTTAGGTCTGCACCTGTTCAGCATTTGGCAGGATGGCAAGCGGAGGAGCAGCAGGGTGAAACTGACACAGTTCTGGTGAGTTTCACTTTGCTGCTCCTCCTGATTCTCAGGGAAAGAGTTTTGTTACTTTCTATTGGAAAACATCCATCTCCAAGTGAATCCTTAAGATGAGATGCTAGTATTATTCCTTTGGGATTGACTCAACTATTTGTATGTGTTCTACTTACTCCAGTCTGCAGCGGCTCTTTGTGTTGGAGTTGGGAGTTTTGCTGATCCAGATGACCTGCCCGGGCTGGCACACTTTTTGGAGCACAGTAAGATCTTGTAAAATATCATTCCCGGGTGTGTTTTTTTTCCTCTAAATTTGTATGAGTTGATTTCAAAGATAAGTAATTGGTTTGATAGAAGCATGATATATTTCACAAGAGAAAAAGGGTGAGGAAAAAATCTTTGATTTACCAGTATCATAGGGAGACACTTTTAATTTTAATCTCCTTCAGTGTGCTTATATTGAGAATTAGAATGAAACCACTTAGAAAACTATTTTAAAATGTCAGTGTTATTATTATTCAGGTATGGTCAGGAGAAGGAAAATACATCAGGAGAAGGTTAGGAGAAGATTGCTATTTTCCAGGAATTGGCTAGCTCTGGGAGGGGCAGTCTCTTCCAGGGTTAGCAAGGCCCCAAGATGTCAAGGCATCAGAAGCGCAGAAAATAAAAAGGCATGATTGATATAAAAACAAAACAAAATAGAAACGTCAGTTTATTATGAATGTGCTTGAATAAAACCTATCTGGAATATTATACAATTACAAATATTTAAAAAACCATATTTGTTTTTCTAAATTACTTATTTTCTATATTCTGGTTTTCTAAGCTATTTGAGGATAAACCTCTCACTTACTGAATTTTTATAGTAGCAAATAATCTGCATATATACTTCTGCTTAAACTTTAGCCTTTTTATAAATCAATTACATATTTTTCTTGTCTTTCAAAATGTAATGTTTGGTTTTTTTAGTATAAAAGTAATACATGAGCATTATAGAAAGTTGCAAAAACAGAAGTACAATGAAGAATGTAAGTATTATCGAGACATAACCATTGTTAATGTGTTGGTCTATATTCTTTCAGTTTTTCTACACATAAAACAAAGTTCATCCTTGATAATAAAAATATTGTCTATATCTTTGTGTTCTGTGACTTTTGTTCTTTCCATTTAGTGGTATTCATGGGTAGTTTGAAATATCCAGATGAGAACGGGTTTGATGCCTTCCTGAAGAAACATGGGGGTAGTGATAATGCCTCAACTGATTGTGAACGTACAGTCTTTCAGTTTGATGTCCAGAGAAAATATTTCAAGGAAGCCCTGGATAGGTAACTAACTCAAAGTGTATTTTTATTTTAATTATTTAATAACTCTTTACAAATGGAAATATTGGACATGTTCTATGGTATTTCTTTTCAGGGAGTAATCTAGTTCTATAGAATTGTCACAATACTTTATTTGAAGAAAAGAACAAACTATTAAATATACCTTGGCCTTTGTTCTGTAATATGTTGTCTTTGTACTAAAGATTAAAGTGAAACTCTTTTTTATTTTAATAGATTTAGGGTGTACAACTTGAATTCTGTTACATGTATGTATTGTGTAGTGGTGAAGTCTGAGCCTTTAGTGTACCCATCACCTGAAGAGTGTACATTATACCCCATAGGTGTAACTGAAACTCTTAAACATCTTTTGAGTTTTGTTAATGATGCATTCTGTATTGACTCATTATTACAATTAATTTTTTTAATTTAGTAGAAAATATGGAAAAACAGAGAAACAAAAAGGGAATAAGATTGCCTCTAATCTTACATAATAGAGATAACTACAGTTAATGTTTTGGTATATAGCCATCTTCTGTTTTAATATATAAGGAATCGTGTTGTTAATACCCTTTTATAACCTGTAATTCTAAACAAGATACATCATTTTACTTATATAATTTCTATATAAATTATATAATTTATAAAACATGTATTTACGTGATTATATATTATTTATATTATATAGAAATACCATAAGGTATTCAACCAGTTACATTTTATTGGAGAGTTGAGTTGTTTCCAGTACTGTAATGCTGTAATGCTGTGATGAATATCCTAATCTCTGTGTACATCCTTTTTTTTTTTTTTTTTTTTTTAATTTTGGAGACAAAGTCTTGCTCTGTCACCTAGGCAGGAGTGCAGTGGCCTGATCATAGTTCATTGTAACCTTAAACTCCTGAGCTCAAGTGATCCTCCCACGTCAGCCTCCTGTGTAGCTGGGACTACAGGTGCCTACCACTATGCCCTGCTAATTTTTTCATTTTTTGTAGAGAGGGGGTCTGGCTGTGTTGCCCAGGCTGGTCTTGAACTCCTTGGCCTCAAGTGATCCTCCCACTTCAGCCTCCCAAAGTGCTGGGATTACAGGTGTGAACCACCACACCTGGCCTTTTGTGTACATCCTTAATTATTTTTCTAGTTAAGTTCTAAGACATGAAATTGCTGAGTATATTTGCATATATATTTTTTTAAGGCTATTTAAAAAAGCTTTTGATATTCATTGCAAAATTGTTTTTCATGAAGTTTGTGTCAGTGCATTAGTAGAAATTTGATGTTGTAAGGTTGCAGACCAAAGTCTACACTGGAAAAAAGGAGTCACTTTATACCAAACTCTAGATAAATGTACAAAAAGAAATCTTGAGCTTGTCAGTATAATGTAAGCTCCTGAGGAGCAGAGATTTTTATTTTTGCCTATTGTTTATTGATATATATGCAACATTAAGAATTTGGTAGACACTCAGATATTTGTTGAATGAATTAATGCAGTTCCTTTGTAGGAAAAATTACTATAAAATCAAAAGATAATGACCAAAAAAACATGACAAAAGTCTGATTTTTCTCAGAGAAATTTGGCTGGGTGCAGTGGCTCACCTGTAATCCCAGCACTTTGGGAGGCTGAGGCAGGAGGATTACTTGAAGACAAAAGTTTGAGACCAGCCTGGGTGACGTAATGAGACCCCGTCTCTAAAAAAATTAAAAAATTAGCATGCGTGTGTGGTGGCACACGTCTATAGTCCCAGCTACTTGGGAGGCTGAAGCAGGAGGATCGCTTGAGCCCAGGAATTGGAGGTTGCAGTGACCCCGGGCAACAGAGCGAGATCCTGTCTCAAAAAAAAAAAAATTTAGAAACAGTTTAATTTGATCTGGAGAAATCTTTTGGATCTATTCCCGTAAATTGAAAGCATGTGCCACTATTTTCAATGAAATAAATATTTATATGTTCCTGAACCCCCATGTTAACTTTTATGTTAAAAGAATGCCAAAATCCCATTAAAATTGACACAGTTATTTTGATAACATTATTTATAATAGGATACAACATGGCAAATTTTCTTATCTTGGATCATTTAAGTAGTTGAGGAAATGATTGAATTTTTACTCTAGTAAGTAAGTGAGCATGGAAGCTGTCCTTACCCTGGTGGCATTTGCTAATTTCAATAAATTTGAATTTTATTTTATCAGTATTTCAGGGTAAGGGTGACAAATAGCAAAGCCCAGGATGTATATAAGATCAGACATCTAACAGGAGACCCTCCCTGCTATAAGCTGGGACTCCAAAAATCTTGAGGAAGTGGATGAAGCATCCTGAGAAAATAGCCTAGGTTCAAAGTGCCTGAGTCTTTTAGAGAGCCTAAAAGTCTTGATTGTGATTTAACATGGTCTGGAACTGGTAGTGTTCCCAGAAGCCTGGTAGAAGCAAACATTTATGTTGTTTTTATAAGTAGTTTTTTCAATAAAATGGTCAACATTAGTCAAAAATAAGCAGGCACACAGGAAAATAAGACAATATGAGTGAGAACAGATAACACAAAAAGATTCTTAGACATCTCAAGCATTGGAATAGTTACAAAAAAGTTACAAAAATAATTATACTTTCTATTTTTAAAGAAATAAAGGACAAGTTTGAATATACTTGCAAGGAATAGGAAACTGTCAAATATGACTTAAGAGATTTGAAACATGGAAAAGAACATCTTGAACTGAAAGATGATAAAAATTGAAAACATAATGGACAGGGGTAAGAAAAGAGTAGACATAACTGAAGACAGAATTAGTAAACTGGAAGATAGGCCAGAAGAAATTAACCCAAATGTAGCATAAAGAGAAAAAAATAAGATAAAAAATACAGAGAAAGGATATGAGGCATAGAGGATGGAGTGAAAATGTCTCATATTTATTTACTTGGAGTTCTAGATGGAAAGGATAGAAAAATGGAATAGAGACAATATTTGAAAGGTCAATCACTGGAAGATTTTCAGAACCTGATGTAAGACATTAAATCAGAAATTAAAGAAGTCTAACAACTTCCAAATATATACATGAGAAGAAATCCACATGTACAAAGACAAAGAAAATATGGAAAAATTTCTTCACAGGAATACTAATTGTACTACAGATGACTACTCAATAGCAATAATGGAAGCTAAAATACAGTGAGATATCCTCAGTGTTCTGAAAGAATGTAACTACCAACCAACCACAGATTCTACACTAAACAAAAATATCTTTTAAGATTGGTGTTAATTGTAAATCTTATAATTCACCATTTGACGTTCTGTGAATTATTATTTTCAAGCATTATTTAGAGCATTTGGATATTTCTTCTATTTCTCTGATTCTTTTCCAGGATAAACTTAGGAAACCCTGAATCCCAAGAGAGATCTATGATACACTTCATGTTTACATGTCAAACTTGAAAGAAAAGAAGAATTAGAAAAATACACATACACACACAAAGTAACAAATGTCAAACTGGTTTGCTAGAAAAAATAATCAGAAAACAGAAGTTAGGTTGAGAACCAAAATAGAAGGCAGAAACTGGGATGGTGGCTCATACTGTGATACCAATACTCAGGTAGGTTAGTGGTGGATGTAGTTGCCAGAATTCGGACTAGGCTAGGCACAGAGTCATGTCAAAAAATTAAAAAATACTGGTATAGTGTCATGCCTTAGTCCGGCAGCACTTGGGAGCTGAGGTGGGAAGGAATCTTAGAAGATTTTGAATAAAAAAGATGTCCAATACTTCACCTGGGAGACAGTGAGACCTTCCCAAAAACAATATATTTTAAAAAAAAAAGAATGTAGTAAATAGACTTTCAGAAAAGCTGAGGAGCTTGCCCAGCCAAACTTACTCAAGAAAAATCTTAGATTATTACGAAGAAATGAAGGTTCAAACACAAACTAGAAGTTAAAAAATAATTTTAATGTGATAATAAAACGAGACATGACTTAAAAAATAATAAAGTTTTAAAGATAACAGAATAAATACATAATAAAGAGTATATAATGGAGAAAAGTTTTGTATGGTATTGATTAACAGTAAACATTCATAAGTTAAAGGATACCTGTAATAATATTTTTAGGGTAACTTCCAAAAGAACAGAATTTGCACATAAAACTTCCAATCCAGTAAAGGAAAAACATTTGGAATGATTTTTAAACATAATAAATTTGAAGAAGAAAAAATGGGAGAAACAAAAACAGAACAAGTGGGACAAATAGTGAAAGTAGGATGAGGATAGACGTAGACCCAAATGTATCAGTATTTCCATTAAATGTAAATGAACTAACTTCCAGTTAAAAGACAATGTCAGGCTGCATTTTTGAAAACAGTTTTCAAGACTTAGATATAAACATAAGGATACAGAAAGGTTCAAAGTAAAAGAGTCATAAAGTGATATACTATGCAGATACCAACATAAAGAAGGCTAATGTAGTTATACTGATATCAGAAAAACTAGACTAAGGAAAAAAATTTTGCTATTGCTCAAGAAACTCCCTTAAAAACTTAACTAGGAAGACAATTGTTTCCAGTATGAAGACATCTAATAACATAACCTCAAAATAAATAAAACATACAAATATAAGGAGAAATACACAAGTAACTAACCACAGTGGGAGATTTAACACTCCTTTCTCAGTAATTGTTAGAACTATAAGGAAAATGAGTAAGGACAGAGAAGATTGAGACAAGACTACCAAGTTTTATTAATATTTTATGGACATATATACAGTGTTTACCCAACAACTTCAGACTACAAATTTTATTCAAGCATAATGGAACATTTAAAAATGTGACCATATTTTAAGCCATAAATTCAGTGTCAAATTTCAAAGCATGAAAATCATATAAATTATGTTTTTCAATCATGGTGCACAACTTAAGTTTAGCTAGAAATCAGTACCCAAAAGACAACTAGAGCATTCCCTTATGTTTGGAAATTAAGAAATATACTTCTAAGAAAGTCTCGGTAAAAGAGGAAAGCATGACTGAAATTGAAATTATTTTATTTATTTATTTATTTGTTTGTTTATTTTATTATTTTTTTTCAAATTGAAATTATTTTAAACTGAATTATAAAAATATTATAAAGCAACAGTTGTGGAATGTAGCTATAGTAGTTCTTAGAGGAAGATGTATAACCTTAAATGCACATGCCAGAAAAGGAAAAAGGCTGAAAATTAATGAGCTAATTATCAATCTCAACCAGTCTGAATAAGACCAGCAAAATATGCCAAAAGAAAGTAGAAGGAAATGCTAAAAATCAAAGTGGTAATAAAACAAGACTATTGTTTTATTGCTTTAATAAAATAAAAAAGCAAAGTGACATCGAGAACATTGCCAGAAATGGCTAAAATTAACTATTTTCAGAACTCTGGAAATTAAACAAAGGTGTGCAACAAACCAAAGAGCATTAATTCAAGAAAAGCAGCTGAATCTTAGTAAAACCACGAGCTTTGTGGCATTTTAACTTAATGTTTCAATTCACTCCCCTTGGCTCCACAGTAGTCTTAAAAACCAAAAGTTCCTACAACTACCCTAAAAACCAGCAGTTTAGCAACCATTGGAGGGGGCAGGATAGGCTTGGAGTTCTCTAAAAACATCATTCTTGGAGAAATGTCGTTATTTGACCTGTCTGCCACTTCCCTGGGAAGCCCCATTTGCAGGGCTTTTCTTTATTTGACCTGATTGGGAGTTCATCCATTGCAGAAATCCTTTTGAGGGGGGAAGGCTGGGCACCGGCACAGGGTGGCATTTATCTGAAATATTTAGAGGCAGTTGTTTAACTCTGTGACTGCCTGAGGCAGTGGATAACAATTGGGGCAAACAATAGACAAACCGAAAAGCTCAAAGGAAAACAACCGGGAAAGGAGATGTCCACTGGGGCTTTGAAAAGCTCCAAACTGTTCTTGGGAATTTAGAAGGCCATGTATGTGCATAGGGATATGCCATTTCCAGAGCTGTTTCTATGCTCAATAAAGACCTGAGAAGGCCATAAGCTCTCACCTTGATTGACCTTAAGTCTCTTTGCAAGCAGGATGCAGTGGGTAAGGCAGAGTTGTAAACTGCCTGGCTGAGTGCTGAAGGCATGTCTCAGCATGCACACAGAGCTCTTTGGCAAGGCTGGGAGACTTCTCAATTCCAGGCATTTAAGGAAATCTCTGTGCAGCCAGTGATTACCCCTAAGCTAACCAAGGAGAGACTTCAGTGGCTGCATTTTTCAGAGAATACAGACTTTACAGAATTAGTTTAGGAATAAATAAAGAAACGCTACCAACAACAAACAGCAATAATAACAAACCTTGGGGATAGAGGTAGATCTTGATTTCCAGAGTTGCCACATCATATTATTTAAAATAATGTTTTCAACAGAAAATTATGGGAGATACAAAGAAACAAAGTATGGCCCATACACAGGAAAAAAAGCAGTTGATAGACACTGTCCTTGAGACAGCCCAGATGTTTGACTTACTAAACAGTATCTTTAAATCAGCTATTTTAACATGTTCAAAGAACTCAAGAAAACCATATCTAAAGAACTAAAGGAAAGTATGACAGTGATGTCTCACCAAATAGAGACTATCAATTAAAAGAGAAAAATTATTAAAAAGAATCAAATGGAAGTTCTGGAGTTGAAAAGTATAATAACTGAAATGAAAAATTCATCAGAAGGGTTCAACAGCAGATTTGAGCTGGCAGCAGAATGAATCAGCGAATTTAAAGGTAAACCAATTGAAATTATCCATTCTGCGGATCAGAAAGGGAAAAAAAAGAATGAAGAAAAACAAACTGAGCATCAGAGACCTGTGGGATACCATCAAGTGTACTAATACATTCATCATGACAGTCCTAAAAGGAGAGCAAAGAAAGGGGCTGAAAGAATTGTTTAAAAAATGATGACCAAAATCTTCCTAAATTTGATGAAAGACAAAAATTTATACATTCAGGAAACCCCACAGATTCTAAGAAGAATAAATACAAAGACACCCACAAGACAGATAATCAAAATGTCAGAAACCAAAGATAAAGAGAGATTCTTGAAAGCAGCAAGAAAGGAGCAACTCATCACATACATGGCAATGTCAAAAGGTTAACAGCAGATTTCTCATCAGAAACCATAAAAGAAACAAAGCAATGGAATGACATATTCAAAGAGCTGAAGAAAAAATTCTCAACCAAGAATTCTGTGGCCAGCAAAACTATCCTTATAAAAGAAATTAATATATGCTTAGGTAAATACAAACTGAATTTGTCACTAGAAGACATGCCCTATATGAAATATAGGTGAGTGAAGTGAATTCTTCAGGCTGAAATGAAGGAGCACTTAAATCTACATGAAGAAATCAAGTGCACTGGTAAAGGTAACTACATAGATACACATAAAAGACAGTGTAAATAAACTTTTTGTTTGTAAATCTTTTTTTTCCTAATTTGAAAGACAACTGCATAAAACAATAATAAATCTGTATTGATAGGCATATAATGTAATTTGTATGACAATCATAGCACACAGTATGGCCTATACACAGGAAAAGAAGCATTGATAGAAACTGTCCTGAGACAGCACAGATGCTGTGGGTTGCGGGGAGGGAACAGATATATAGCAGCAAAGTTTTTATATACTATTGACATTAAGTTGGCATTAGTTTGAGATAGACTGTTATAAGTTGAGATGGTAGTTAAAAAAACCAAAAAATATATAGTAAAAGAAATGATGAGGGAATTAAAGTGGTATGTTAGGAAATGTCTGTTTAACAAAAAGATGTCAGTAATGGAGGAAGAGAGGGGGACAAAAGACAGAAATATGGAATGCAAATAACAAAGGGGAGACATAAATCCTATCTTATCAGTAATTACCTTACATATAAATGGATGAAACACTTCAATGAAAAGGCAGATGTTGGCAGAATGGATAAATAAATACATGTCAGGCCAGCATGGTGGCTCGTGCTTGTAATTCCAGCACATTGGGAGGCCAAGGTGGGAGGATAACTTGAGGTCAGGAGTTCAACCAGCCTGGGCAACATAGTGAGACTCTGCCTCTACAAAATTAAAAATTAAAAAGTAAGCCAGGTATGGTGGTGCATGCATGGAGTCCCAGCTACTTGGGAGGCTGAGGCAGGAGGACTGCTTGAGTCCAGGCGTTCAAGACTGCAGTGAGCTATGATTGCGCCACTGTACTCCAGCCTAGGCAACAGAATGAGATCCTGTCTCTAAAATTAAAAAAAGAGAGAAAAAAATATAATTCAATGATCTGCTGTTTATAAGATAGTAGCTTTAGATGCAAATACACAAACAGATTTTCAATAAAAGGATAGAAAAAATATGCCATGTAAATAAGTATCAAAAGGGAGCTGGAGTGGCTATACCTAATATCAGAGAAAATAGACTTTAAGATAAAAATTGTATCTAGAGACATAGAAGGGAATTTTGTAGTAAAAGGGTCACTCCATCAAGAAGATAAAATAGTTATAAACATACATGCATCAAACAAAAGAGGTACAAAATATATGAAGCAAAAATGGACAGAATTGAAGAGAGAAATAATTCATTAATAATAATCGGAGGCATCAATACCCCACCTTCAATAAAGGATAGAAGAACTAGATAGGTCAACAAAAAATAGAAGGCATGAACAACACCGTAAACCAATAGGCATATATAGAATACTGCACCCAAAATCAGAATACACATTCTTCTCAAGTTTACCATGGATCATTCTCCAGGTTAGACATACTAGGCCATAAAACAATTGCTAACAAATGTGAAAGGATTGAATTTATACAGATTATGTTCTCCAGCTACAGTGGAATGAAATTAGGAATCAATAACAATATGTAGAATTTATACAACCCTCTCTGAAATAGTGCCTTAAAGAAGAAATCACAAGGGAAATTGGAGACGAGTGGAAAAAAAAACAACAACCCACAACATACCCAAATTGATGGGATGCATCAAAAACAGTGGTCAGAGGGAAGTGCATAGTGTGTAAACACTGACATTGAAAAAGAAGGAAGATGATATGTCAGTAACCTAACTGTCCATCTCAATTAACTAGACAAAGAAGAGCAAACTAAACCCAAAGTAAGCAGAAGGAAGTACATAAAAATTAGAGTGGAAGTAAATGAAATAGGGAATAGAACTGAGAAAATTAATAAAACCAAAAATTGGTTATTATAAAAGATGAACAAAATTGACAAACCTTTAGCTAGACTGACCAAGAAAAAAGAAATCTCAAGTTGTTAAAATAAGATATGAAAGAGGGATCTTACCAAAATAACAAGACTCTTAAGGGAATACTGTGAACAATTGTAAGCCAACAAATTAAATAACCCAGATGATACGGAAATTTCAAATTCATTGAAACTACTGAAACTGACTCAAGAAGACAGCAAATCTGAATAGACCTGTAATTAGTGACAAGATTTTATTAGTAATCAAAAGCTTAAAAGAAGGCATACACCCTCTTGGCTATGGAGAAAGAGCTGGAGAAGCAGGCTCAGCCCGGCTCCTGGGACTCAGCGTGATCTGGCCAGCCCTAAGCCTCCATGGCCATGAAGGGGTCTGGGTGCATGGATCCCAGTGACCAGGCGACCTCCTGGTGCTTCCAGTTCCTGTCCTACCTGTGTGTGGGAGGGACCCAGGGAGCCCTGGCCTCACACATGCAGCACCCAGTGCCCTGCACAGAGCCGCTCAACAGGAAAAAAGTGGAATAACCTGAGGGAAAGAGGTGAGACCTACCCTGGTGAGCGATGAGCACGCCAATCTGGAGCTGATACAGCATCTGAGGGCCTACAAGAGAAATGTCGTGGGAAATAACTTTTGTGAGTATTTCATCAATGACCGTCCTGGACAAGATGAAATGCAGGGGCTTCCATGTGTTGAGCATGACAAGTGGGCCAGATGCTGGTGTGGTGCCTGCACAAGGAGTGACATGCTGATTTGTGGACAGGGAACCCCTCCCTCCCCCAAGTCCCTGCCTCACTGACTGCCTTGCCCCTGTCTTCCTAGATCATCACTATTGTGGGCCTAGCCCCAGTGGGTAGTGAATGGCCTTCTCTGCAACCCTGCCTTGGTCAATGGGGGAAGGCAGGACACTTTGCCTCTGCTATCCCAGCTGCCTCCTGCTTCAAGCTTGACCTGGAGGCGTTGGGGTAGGCTGTGCTCTGTGGGCAGGCTGCCCCTGCTAGAGCTGGGCACTCCAATGGCCCCAGGACCTGGTGGGTGGGTCCTGCATAGCTACTCCAAGCCAGTAAAGGCCTGTGATGAGTGGTTGTGCCTCTGCTCTCTTGTGCCTGGACTCTTACTATGGGGAGTGTTTCCCTGGGAGTCTGCCCACTACCAGAGAGGGAGCCTCAGCCCTGGAGGGAGCCCTCTGAGGCAGAGCCCAGCACCCTATACCTATGTATGGAGTAGAGGTACACTCTTAGAGTTTATTGGTGCTTGTTATCAATACTTGTGGTGCTTTCAAAGGAAAGGGCTAGGGGTAGGAGGGCTGGAGCCAGAGGCTACGTGGGCTACCCCTCTTTAAAAAAAAAGAAAAGAAAAATATATGCCCAGATGGCTTCTTGGTGAATTCTACCAAATGTTTAAATAATTAATATTAGTGCTTCACAAACTCTTTTGAAAAATAGAAAACACTTCCTAATTCATTATATATTGAGCCAGTATTACTCTGATACCAAAACCAGACAATGACATCACAAGAAAACTATAGGCCAATATTCCTTATGAATATATATGCAAAAATCCACAACAAAAAACTGCCAAACTGAATCCTATATCATATAAAAAAGATTACTCACCATTATCAAGTGAGATTTATCCCAGGAATGCAAGGTTAGTTCACCGTATGAAAATCAAACAATATAATGTCATTAATAGAAGAAAGGACAAAAACATATGTCAATATATCATGTCAATATAAACAGAAAAACATTTAATGAAATCCATCACCATTTCACAATAAAAATACTTAGTAGACTAGGAATAGAAAGTTAACTTCCTCAACCTGATAAAGGGCATATATGAATAACCCATAAATAACATCATACTAAATGGCAAAAGATTAAAAGCTTTCCCCTGAAAATCAGGAAAAAGATAAGGATGTCATTTCTCACCACTTCTATTCAACATTGTAGTAGAAGTTTTAGTCAGGGCAATTAGACAAGAAAATGAAATAAAAAGCATGCAGTATGGAAAGGAAGAAGTAAAAATATCTTTCGTTGCAGATGACTTTATTTACATTCCCGTTATTTACAGATTCCATATTTGCAAATTCACCTACTCACTAAAAATTTATTTGTAACTCCAAAATCCATACTTGTGGTGCTTTCAGTCATTCAGTGGACATGTGCAGAGTGGGGAATGAGTTGCTAAGCATGCACATTCCCAGCTGAAGTCGAACTCTTTGGCACTCTTTGTTTCAGTTCTCATACAGAGGTGACCAGCAGATGAAGATGCTAGGCAATAGAATGTAGTGCAAGAAGCTCTGGCTCTGGAGTCATTGGGATGGGGTTTGAATCCCCATCTGGCATTTATTAGTGGGACAGCCTCAAGCAAGTTATTTAACATTTCTTAACCTCATTCTCTCTCTTGTAAAATATAGAAAATAGAGTCTATTGTGATAAGATACCTTTAGGATTTAAGATTGTAATCTATGTGAGAGATGTGTGTGTTTAGGTATGTATGTACATATTTCCCCTAGGACAGATGGTTCAGTATTCACTAATTCAGTGGTCCTGGCAACTTTAGAGACTGTAACTACCACAAATAACAAGAACCCACTGTATATAGAGAATCCTACAGAATCCATGAAAGAACTATTAGACCCAACATAGAGTTCAGCAAGGTTGTAGGATACGAGATCAGTGTACAAGAGATGGGGTCTCCCTATGTTGTGCAGTTGCCTAGGCTAGAGTACAGTGGCTATTTGTAGGCATGATCATAGTGCACTCCAGCTTTGAACTCCTAAGCTCAAGCGATCCTCCCACCTCAGCCTCTGGTGTAGCTGGAACTAGAGGCATGTGCCACTGTGCCTGGCTTTCAATTGTTTTGGTTTTTTTTTACAGAGATAGGGTCCTACTCTGTTGCCCAGGCTAGAGTGCAGTGGCACGATCATAGCTCACTGCAGCCTTGAACTCCTGGGCTCAAGCAATCCTCCCACCTCAGCCTCTCGAGTAGCTGGGACTATAGACATGTGCTACCATGCCTGGCTAATTTTTAAAAAAATTTTTTGTAGAGACAGGGTCTCGCTATGTTGCCCAGGCTGGTCTCAAACTCCTGGCCTCAGGTAATCCTCCTGCCTCAGCCTTCCAGAGTGCTGGGATTACAGGTGTGAGCCACCACACCCTGCCTCAATTGTATTTTTATACACTAGCAATGAAAAATCCAAAAATGAAATTAATAAAATATTTCCTTTTTACATAGCATTAAAAAAGAATAAAATATTTAGTAATAAACTTAACAAAAGAAGTGAAGGATTTATATGCAGAAAGCCACAAAAAAATTATTGAAGGAAATTAGAGAAGACCTAAATAAACAGAAAGATATCCATGTTCATAGATTGAAAGACTTAATATTGTTAAGATGGCAATACTTCACAAATTGATCTACAGATTCATCTCAATTATATCAGAATTCCAACTACCTTTTTTGAAGAAATTAGTGAACTGATCTTAAAATTCAAATGGAAAGCAAGTGACCAAGAATAGCCAAAATCATTTTTAAAAAGAACAAAGTTGGAGGACTCGTATTTCCCAGTTTCAAAACTCACTCAAAGATATAGTAATCAAGACAATATGGTACTGGCATAAGGATAGACATATCACTGGAATAGAATAGAGACTCCAGAAACAAACCGTTACCTTTATGGTCAGTTGCAAGGGTGCCAAGAAATTCAACAGGAAAGAATAGTTTCCAACAATTGGTGCTGGGACAACTGGATATCCACATGCAAAAGAATAAAATTAGACCCCTTACTCACACTTTTACAAAAATTAACTCAAATTGGGCCATAGACTTAAATGTAAGAGCAAAAATTATAAAACTTTTTGAAGACAACATAGGTATAAATCTTTGTGACCTTGGATTTGGCAGTGGTTTCATACATAGGATGACAAAAACAACAAAGAAAAACTAAATTGGACTTCATTAAAATTAAAAATGTTTTTGCCTTAAAGGGCCCTATGAAAAAAGTGAAAAGACAACTCACAAAATGGAAGAAAATACTTGCAAATCATCTATCTGATAAGAGACTAATACCAAGAATATATATATGACTCTTACGCTTAACAATAAAAAGACAAATAATCCAACTTAAAAATGGGCAAAAGATTTGAATAGACATTTCTCCAAAGAAGATATGCACATGTCCAATAATTATATGAAAAGATGCTTAATGTCATTAGTCACTAGGGAAATGAAGATCAACCCCCCAGTGAGATATCACTTCATACCCACTTCAAAAAGGGGAGCAATAACAGTTGTTGATAGGTATGTGGAGATACTGGAACCTTCATACACTGCTGGTGGTGCAGCTGCTTTGGAAAAGTTTGGCACTTTCTCAGAAAGTTAAACATGAAGTTACCAAATGGCCCAGCAGTTCTGTACCCTAGAGAATTGAAAACATGTCCACATAAAATCTTGTACATGAATGTCCATAACAACATTTTTTCATAATAGGGCAAAAGTAGAAACAACCCAAATGTCCAACTACTGATGAACAGATAAACAAAATGTGATATATCTATACAATAGAATATTACTTAGCAATAAGGAATGAAGTTCTGACACATGCTACAACATGGATGAACCTTGAAAACATGCTAAGTAAAAGAAGCAAGACACAAAAACCCCATAATATGATTCCATTTATATGGACTGTCCAGAATAGGTAAATCCATAGAGACCAAAAGTGGATTAGTGGTTACCCAGGGCTGGCGGGGAAGGGAGAATGGGGAATGACAGTTAATGAGTACAGAGTTTCTTTTAGGGGTAATGAAAATATTCTGAAATTAGATAGTGGTGATGTTTGCACAATCCTGTGAATATAGTAAAATCCACTCAATCATATACTTTAAAGGGGGAGTTTTATGGTATGTGAATTATATCTCAATAGAAACAGCAAACAGAATTTTAAGAAAGCTGAGTGTTGGTTTTTACAGTATATTTCCATTTATATGAAGTTCAGGAACAAAATT
This sequence comes from Daubentonia madagascariensis, assembly GCA_023783475.1. Lineage (NCBI taxonomy): Eukaryota > Metazoa > Chordata > Mammalia > Primates > Daubentoniidae > Daubentonia > Daubentonia madagascariensis. The sequence goes on from JAKFHU010001129.1 coordinate 7,010,516, forward strand.
ATATTGTCTAGAACATGCATTCTCAAAGGGGGGTGATACTGTTTGTTTCCTTTGGTAGCAAAGATTGGTTCTTGGGAGGTGAAAAAAAAGTTAGATATTATAATGTTTTGGGGCAAACAAAACAAAATCTTTATATTTAATTTCTCTTTGTATTTGATTTTCTCGGGTACCATATGAACACCGTTTACACTGACATTGGATTTATGGAAGATATACAAAGCCTGTGCAAGATTAGTACTATAACACTATGGTGGATAGATGACTGTGATTGGAGGACTTTCAAATATTTATTAATACTTGATTTTGAAGTCATCTCAAGAGGTGGTCTGCACATGCCTGTTGGTTGCCATTGCCTGCTTTGTGGATATGGTTTATGTTTGATCCATGGTATCTTATATGTGATTTTTGTTTTTAGAATTAAATAAAAAATTTTATGTTTTATTATTTAATTCAACAGAAGTTATTCAACCCATCATTAATTATACCAAGTACTGAAAATAAAAAAGTGTCTACAATATCTTAATGAGATAGTTAAAAGTTAACCAAACATTTTAGGAAATTAAGTTTTTCAGTTTTACTTCTGCTGGAAAAAAATTTTAAATGATTTTTTAACAGTTTGATTGTATTCCTATTATGTATGTATGTAAATGTAATTTGCATATGTAATTTGATACATCACAATTTATATAAGTAAAAAACTATATCAAAAAGCAGATACAATTACAAGATTAAGTTAAATACCAAAGGCCTTTAAAATTCTAATTTAACTTTTAACTTACAAATTTTTAGACATTTGTAACCTTGCATTGAATAAAACAAATAAGCTTTATATGTTCTTTTTATATATAAATTATACAAATCCTACTAAATCTAAGCAAAGAGATAAACAGTAGCATCGTAATTGCGGGAACTTCAGCACCCCAGTGACAGAGCTGAACAGATCATTGAAGCAGAAAATCAATAGAGAAACTCTGGACTTAATAAATGGGACTCTAGAACAAATGGGCTTAACAGACATTTACTGAACATTCTACCCCAAAACTACTGAATATACATTCTTCTCATTAACACACAGGACATTCTCCAAGATTGATCATATCTTAGGCCACAAAACATGTCTCAGCAAATTCAAAAAAATCAAAATCATAACATGTATCTTCTCAGACCACAGTGAAGTAAAACTAGAAATCAATTCCAAGAGAAACACTCAAATCTACACAAAGTCATGGAAATTGAACAACCTGCTGCTGAATGATCCTTGGGTCAATGATGAAATTAAGATGGAAATCAAAAGAGTCCTTGAACTGAACAACAAAGGGGACACAAGCTGTCAAAATCTATGGGATACAGCAAAAGCAGTACTAAGGGGAAAATTCATCGTCTTAAATGCCTACATCAAAAAGACGTAAAGATCACATATTAACAACCTAATGTCACATCTCAAGGAACTAAAAAAGGAAGAGCAAACCAAATCAAAAGCCAGCAGAAGAAAAGAAATATATATGAAACATAGGTACACATATAGACTGAATATCCATGATATTAAAATTTTACAAAGGGAGTGAATAGGAGAAAATTTCTGAAAAGGCTCCTTAGGGTTGATAATGAAAAAAAAAAAAGGCTGATAAACACTGGTCTAGAAATAGGTATATAGATGTTAAAACTATAAAGAAAAGCAGAGAAGTGATTACCATAACATCAAGGAGAGAATGTTGGGAGCTTCTAGAGTACTAACTATTGCCTGTTTCTTTACCTGGGTGGACCACTCAGGTGTTTGCCTTGTAGTTATGCATTAGTCTATATGTTCATGTTTTACATACTTTTCTGTATGGTTGTTATATTTCACAATGAAAAAATTAGTGTGTAGACTTTAGTTTGAAATGTAAAAATGCAGAATATTATTTAGATTTTCTATACACATGGTTGTGAATTAAATCTCCAACTTAGTAAAATTTCTTAATTAAAATAATAAATGCTGGCTGGGTGTGGTGGCTCACACTTGTAATCCTAGCACTTTGGGAGGCCAAGGTGGGAGGATTGCTTGAGGCCAGGAGTTTGAGACCAGCCTGACCAAGAGCAAGACCTCATCTCTACAAAAAAAATAGAAAAATTAGCTGGGTGTGGTGTTGCACACTTGTAGTCCCTGCTACTCAGGAGACTGAGGCAGGAGGATTGTTTGAGCCCGGGAGCCTGAGGATGCAGTGAGCTATGATGATGCCACTGCATTCTAGCCCAGGTGACAGAGTAAGACCCTATCTCAAAAAAAAAATGCTACTACTAATAATAATAAATGCTGACTCATGAAACTGAACAAAAACAGAAATGCCAGTTTTGTTTATTTTTTGTTCAGATGGGCCCAGTTCTTCATCCATCCACTAATGATCAGAGATGCAATTGACCGTGAAGTTGAAGCTGTTGATAGTGGTAAGAGAAGTGCTTTATGTCTTGCTACAGTTTTTTCTTTTATCAAAAGAACCATTACACCAAATTATCTGGTATCAAATTACACCATTTTATCTTTATATTTTAAAGGGCTAAATTGAAATAGATGTGTTATGTTTATTCCTGAAGTCATTAAATGTCCAATTCAGTATAGATTTGAAATAAATTAAAAAGATGGTGAATTTTAGTTTTTTATCCTTTTTTGAGAGTTTTACCTTTGTAGTATAGGAGACTAATTCTTAAAGCTAACACTGGGTGTTAAAACTTTAAAAGTTCACTTACTCTTTTTCCATAAAGAGATATTTTCTCTAGGACTTTAAGTATATCATCCTGATATTTATATAGCTAGTCCTTTTTTTTTTTTAACCTAGGTCTGTAGGTGCTTTGTGGCTTGAATTTTGGTATTTCTGGAAACAATTTTGATATATTTATGGATAAAGAAACTAAATACTTGAGCAAGAAGTATATTTAATTTTTCTTTTTGACTGTTTCTCTTATCTTTGAGATTTAAAGAATGAAGACAATAAGGAACTGTGTGCTTATATAGGGTGAAGCTTCATTATAGCTCTGTGCTGTAAATATTCCTTATTTACATAGTACTAATCAATATCACCATTGTAGATTATCCCTGCTTGCTTATTTTAGCATTAGAAACACATAATACTAGACGTGGGGGGACTTCCAGTTCATGTAGGTTAGGCTTGGCTTATAGCAACTAAAGAGGCAAAGTCTCTGTATTTGTTCCTCTTTTTGTAGTATTTTCCTCCTTGGCTTGATTCACTGTCTGGTTCTAATGATGATTTATTGTATTCACTAGGCTGAGTGAACTACAGATGGCACCTGAAAGTCAACATACCTCTGTTTAACTTACAGAAATGTCTATAGCTGTGGCCCTCAGTTTATTTGTAAAAGAATAGGATGGTTAGGTTCCTACTAGTTCTAGTAGCTCCTTGAGGTCAAGGATTTGTTTTCTTCATTTTTCTTACTTGCCTACCACGTTGTCTGTTTATCTTAGACACCATTAAATATCTGTTGAATAGATGAAAAACCAAAACAACTAAGGAAAACTTGAAAGTCCTTCCCAAATTTTGAGACCTAAGAACTATTATCTGTGTCTTAAATGCTTCTAGTATGTTTTCTTCATACAGTTTCTAGAGTGGGTTGAAATCAGTGTTTAAAAAAGTAGAACTTTAATTAGATTTTGAATGTTTGTCAGAATATATTTTATCGTACTTTGAAAAATTATGCAGAAATATGTATATATATAGGCGATAAATGATATGCACATATACACATAGTACATAGTTTTAGTTTATGCTGAAATTAAGGTAAAGATCCTTAATTCTTGTTGTGTTTTTTTTTTTATTTGTTTTTAATGATAGGAGACCTAGGTTTCAATTTGTGCTCTGATCATTGTAACTAATTTAATAAATTACTTAAATATTCATTAACCAGGTTTAAAACCTCAATAATCAGATTTTTTTCCTATTCTATTCAGATGTAACAGTCTGTCTTCTATCATTCAGGTGTTACTTGTTTTATTTACATCTTTTTAGTTGCTTGCATGCTTGGCTGGCCAATTCCATATATAAGGAGATGAAGGGAAGTTCAACAGCCTTGGCAGATTCATCTTCTCATAGGGTCATTTTCCTTTTTCTTTTTTCATCCCTACCCGCTTATGGAAGAGATTCTTTGTTTCCTGGCTTTTTAATTTATTAACTCATGCTAACTTTATTACTTCATTACTGTTCCCTGGATTGATAATTCTGTTTTGGTCTAATCTTTCGATGGAGTTTGTGTGCACGTATATTTATAAGCATATGTTTGTACAATGCAGGCAGATCTATTCAATGTTTATAATTTTTGAATACATTTAATAACAGAAGCTCATATAACATATTCACAGAGTAGGTTTTTAAAATGGGATTAATTTATTGCTAAAAGAAGATTGTGGAGAAAAAAATTATTCTTTTTTTTTTTTTGAGACAGGGTCTTGCTCTGTCACCTGGGCTTGAGTGCAGTGGTGTGATCATAGCTCACTACAACCTCAAACTCCTGGGCTCACACGATCCTCCTGCCTCAGCCTCCCAGGTAGCTGGGAGTGCAGGCATGTTCCACCACACCCAGCTAATTTTTAAAAAAAAATTTTTTTGTAGGGATGGGGTATCACTATTGCCCAGGTTGGTCTCAAACTTGTGGCCTCAAGAGATCCTCCCACCTTGGCCTTCCACAGTGCTAGGATGATAGGCGTGAACCACCCCACTTGGCTTTATTCTTAATAATTAACTCTTTATTTTAATGATATTTCATACTCTCACATAAACGTGTATATTTCCTACATAATATGTCTTAAGTGATTGAGATGAGGAGTATGTCCAAAGTCCTTTTTTACCCAATCAAGTGGCACTGTGGTCTCTGACTGTTCAGATATTTATATTCTATTTTTATCAGTTTTGGGAGATCTTAAATCACTTTTTGTGGATACATTTACATGTCTATGGTATTAGTTACCTCTTGCTGCTAAACAAATTACCAGAAATTTAGTGGCTTAAAATAAAACAAATTTATTTTCTGACAGTTTTGGAAGTCAGAAGTCTAAAATGTTTCTGGAGGCTGTAGGGGAGAATCTGTTTCCATGCCTTTTCCAGCTTCTAGATGCCATCTACATTTCTAGGCTGTGGCTCCTTTCTCCATCTTAAGTGCCAGCAGTATAGAATCTTCTCTCTTCTCTCACCTCTGCATCTCTCCTTACATCTTTTCTCTGACTTTGATCCTCCTGCCTCCCACTTATAAGGACCTTTGTGATTATACTGGTACTACCTGGATAATCCAAGATAATATCTCCTTCTCAAGATCCTTAACTTAATCACATCTGCAAAGTCCCTTTTACTGTGTAAGGTAACATATTCACAGGTATTGAGGATTAGGATATGGACATCTTTGGGAGGCTGTTACTCAACCTGCTATACTTAATAATGGAATTGTTTGCTCTTAGGTTGTAGCCATATCTTCATATTTTTTATAGAGACTTTTAAAAATTTCCTCTGCTGAAGCTGTGGATATATTTTTTTAGTGTCTCATCTTTGATTTAGCCTTTATGGCTTATAATTAAAGTATTTTCTTGAATATGCTTACTTCTGCTTCTTTCCGTTTCTACTGCCACCACTTCATAATTTCTACTTTCTCCAAGTATGACAGTAATGGCCCCTAACTGGTCTTCTTGGTTCTACCCTTGAACCAATCTGTTCTGCACATTTGCAACCAGAATGAACTTACTAAAAGTCCAAATGTGATAATGTCATTCTCTTGATAAAGCATCTGCAATGTCTTACCATGTCCCATGAGAGATAATAATTGCTAGCATTTATTGGGAACTTACTGTGTGCATTATTGTGATTGTTATTACTGCCTTTATCTTTATTTGACATATAGTGAAACTGAGGCTTAGAGGGTTAAATAATTAACCAAAATCCCAGAATATATTATTTCTGCAAGGATCTGTAGTCGATAATGACTGTATGATACCAAGATCTGTACTTGTACACATGTAATACTAATTAACCAAGATCTTACTAGACCCTTTCAAAAATTGTTTCAGCCTGATCTCTTACCTTTGCTTTGATTCAGAACTTTGTTCAACCATATTAGCTTTCTGTTTTTCAGAGGTGCCACATTCTCCTTCCCTTTTCCTCTTTAGAATGCTTTATATACTCCATTTCTCTCTCTTTCTCTTCCTTTCCCCAGAAAAACTCCTGTTTGTCCTTCAAGTCTCAGCTTGAGTCATCCCCTAGCTTGAGTCACCCCCGGGAAGCCTCTCTCCCAGATGTCCACCCCACAAAGTCAAGTCACATGCAAAAATAAAACAACATTAGGTCAGTTGACACTCCTTATATTTTTTCTTTGTTTTTTGTCTTAAATACACTAAAAATTTTATTTTGAGTTTATGTGCTTTTAAACAAATCAGTGTATTTTAAAAATTAATTTGATAGTACATCATTAGAGGGCAGTTTTATAGAATTCACAAGGAACATGAAAACAAAAAATTTTAAGCAAGAGATAGAAGTATAATAACTTTATGAAACTTAGAACTCCAAGGAGTTTGCAACATAGCCCACTAGCCACAAAATCCTAAAATGGAACACAAATTTTTTCAAGTGCTAAGAATCATTTAACCTAATGTTTTCATTTACAAATGTAAAAACCACAATAATTATAATAGTAGTAATATTTTACTGAGGTCTCATATATGTCAAGCATATACATCCACCTAAGTATGCACCCCCCACTCCTGATCTTCTCATCTTGCTTTACCCTTTCATTCCAAAAAAATAACCACTTTCTAATATACCACATAATTTACATATTTATTGGTCTACATTCTTTATATTTTTTCATAATACCCTATGTGTGTAGCACTTCAACAGAATGAATTTTAATTTCCCACTGGACTCTAAGTGCCTTCAGTCATTAAACAACTCCCCTGGCCACTATGCTACCTTTGATTTCATTAAGGTATTTTTTGTCTTAAAGCCTTTGAATTTACAATTTTCACATGTAGAAAACTCTTCCCCTAGATATTCTTATGACATGATCCTCACATCATTTGGCTTTCTACTCACTTGTTACCTCCTTAGAGGGGCCTTCTATGATCACCTTGTCATCAGTCTTCATTCCTTTACCCAGCTTTATTTTTTTTTTTACAGCACTCATCACTAGCTGACATTGTGTTAAAATCCATTTGTTGGTTTGCTTATTGTTTGTCTACTCTACTAAAATGGAAACTCTTTGAGGGCAGAGACTTGGTCCCTTTTATTCGCATTTCTACCTCCAGCAACTATTTCAGTAGTGCCCGATGCACAGTAGGTGTTCAGTACATATTTATTGGAAGAATATATCTTATTTAATCCTTATAAGAATCTTATGAGCTAGGTACTATTAACTACATTATATAGATGCAGAAATGGAATCGGGGAAGTTAAATAACTTCCTTAAGGTTGTATAGCTTAGTAAGTGACAGAACTGGTATTCTACCTGTCTCAATCTGTTTGGGCTGCCATAACAGAACACCACAGACTGGGTGGCTTATAAACAACAGAAATTTACTTACTTATTTTGAGACAGAGTCTTGCTCTTTCACTCAGTCTAGAGTGCAGTGGTGTGATCATAGCTCACTGCAACCTCAAACTCCTGGGTTTGAGTGATCCTCCTGCCCCAACCTACTGTGTAGCTGGGACTACAGGCGTGTATCACCATATCTGGCTAAGTTTTTTCATTTTTAGTAGAGACGGGGTCTCACTCTTGCTCAGGCTGGTCTCAAACTCCTGACCTCAAGCTATCCTCCTGCTTCGGCCTCCCAGAGTGTTTCGATTACAGGCGTGAGCCATGGTGCCCGGCCTAGAAATTTATTTCTTACAGTTTTTGAGGCCGAGAAGTCCCAGAGCAAGGTGCCAGCAGATTAGGTGTCTGGTGAGGGCCTGCTTCTTGGTTCATAGACAGCCACCTTCACCCTGTATCCTCACATGGCAGAAGAGGCTAGGAAGCGCTCTGTGGTCTCTTTTATAAGGCACTGATCTCATTCATATAACATGTGATTAATCAAGTTAATTTTTGTTACTTCTTTGCTTTCAGTTCTGTGAACTTGAATTTCTAGATAGTAAAGAAGATACTGAATTTCATTTTATTAAAAAGTATTTCATTAAAATTGGCAGAATATCAACTTGCAAGACCTTCTGATGCAAACAGAAAGGAAATGTTGTTTGGAAGCCTTGCTAGACCTGGACATCCTATGGGGAAATTTTTTTGGGGTAAGATACTAAATACCTCAGCCTATTTCATATTTTGTAGTTAAGGAAGATTGAGAATAACAAAAGTTGATAAAGACTTGAAAATTGTAAAGTTAGGGTAGTAAGTACCTTTTACATTTTAGGATACTAAATAGCTTTTAAATAGAAAGTCGTATGCCCATATTTGGTTCTCCGACATTGGATATAGCAAGAATAGCACCTAATATTTTGTGAATGATGTTTAGGTGCTAGATACTATGCTAATACTACATGAATTATGTCATTTGATCATTATCACAATATTAAGAGATAGGTACCATTATCATCTCCATTTAAAGATAAAGAGGTTCAGGGAAACTATCTAATTTGCGTAAGTCACAGAGGTATTAAGTGGTAGTTGTGGGATTTGAACATCTGTTTATCTGATTATAAAGTCTGTGCTCTACCCCAACCTGACATTTCCATTTATCAACAGACTCAGCAGTGATTTCTATAATCGTTTTTAAATTGTGACCTAATTTTGTTTAACTGGTAAGCTGTTTAACTGGTATGTTTTTCATAATGGCTTTTTCTTGGTGGTAGAATTTAGTTATAGCCTCATATTAATCCTATTGATCATGGAGTAGAATCTGGGATGACTTGACCTAAGTTACACTTCATTCAAAGAGTGTTTTGCTTCCCTGTGTGTTTTGTACAGTTATATGTATTTTATATGGCATCCTTACTTTATGTGTTTTATTTTAAGAATTAGGCAGAATATTAGAGAGAAAACCTGAGTTAAATACTACACTAATTATTAAACAAGGAAGCTTAGGCAATTACTGTCCATTGTTAAGGTATTCCCAACTGGAGATTAATTCCTTATGTATTAAAATATACTTCAGAATTGTTTCTTGTAAATTTTGGTCTTATATTGATAATATTATTGTTACACACTGGTTTGATATTCTTGAGTCATTTGGGTTATTTTAGTAGTCATGTGTAGTAGCAGAACATGCATTGTTGGTGTAGAAGACTTTTAACAAAGTGAACTTAGTTATTTCTGTAACTTTTTCATCCTCTTACAGGAAATGCTGAGACTCTCAAGCATGAGCCGAAAAAGAATAATATTGATACACATGCTAGATTGAGAGAATTCTGGATGCGGTACTACTCTGCTCATTACATGACTTTAGTGGTTCAATCCAAAGGTAACATTATTTGTTATGCCTCTCAGAGTTATTCTGAAGTAGTGCTTTCTTAGGATTTGTTTGCCTGGATCAGTGTTGCAATGCATATTACTTTACTTTAGTAAATACATTAATTACTTTAGTGCTTGACCCTAATACAAACTAAAGGAAATCAGAGTATGGAGATGTCATATAGCAAGTGGCAAAGCTCAGGGAAGCACAAGATGATCTGATTCTCAGGCAAATGTTTTTTCTTTTATAGAAATAGGTCTTATCTGTAGGCTAGTATTGCCATCCCCAGTACCGGTACCAGTCCTTGGCCTGTTAGGAACCAGGCCGCACAGCATGAGGTGAGCAGCAGGTGAGCCACTGAAGCTTCATCTGTGTTTACAGCCACTCCCCATCGTGGGCATCACAGCATAAGCCCCACCTCCTGTCAGATCAGCAGCGCATTAGATCCTCATAGGAGCTCGAACCCTACTGTAAACTGCACATGAGAGGGATCTAGGTTGCGCGTTCCTTATGAGAATCTAATGCCTGATGATCTGAGGTGGAGCTGAGGCGGTGATGCTACTAGCACTGGGGAGCGGCTGCAAATACAGATTATCATTAGCAGAGAGGTTTGACTGCACAAGAAGTGTAATGTGCTTGAATCATCCCGAAACCATACCCCCTTTCCCCCTTTCCCCTCCCCGCCAACCAGTCTATGGAAAAATTGTCTTCCATGAAACCGGTCCCTGGTGCCAAAAAGGTTGGGGACTCCTGGGCTAGAATATGAGTACTAATGTACTAATGGATCATGACTTAATCTTTTAGGCCACCTTCAGCTGCCTTTGTATCTGTGGTTTTACATTTACTCTATTTTCTTGTTTTTTTTGAGACAGAGTCTCACTGTGTCACCTGGGCTAGAGTGTAGTGGCATCATCACAGCTCACTGCAACCTCAGTTCCTGGGCTCAAGTGATCCTCCTGCCTCAGCCTCCGTGTAACCAGGACTATAGGCACATGCCACCACACCCAGCTAATTTTTTCTATTTTTGGTAGAGACAGAGTCTTGCTCTTACTCAGGCTGGTCTCAAACTCCTGGCCTCCCAGCATGCTAGGATTACAGGCATGAGCCACCACACCTGGCCCGTTTACTCTATATTGATTGTAACTCTTACAGGGCAAGGTGTTCATTCTTACATAAGGTCCTGTAAAATGGGACCATGGCAGAAGTATCTTAAATATAAAAAACTGGTAAATACCTCTACTCTTTTCCTTTTTTATCATTATTTTCAGTGACTCATTACTTTTCACTAAAGAAATCATGGAAGCTTTCTTTTGTTTTCTTTACATTTTCCCTCCTTAGGCTATTTTTCAAAGTGAATCAATTGCTAAACTACTCCTTTTAACATACCTTACAGTTTGCACATTTCGTTTTGAAAGGCTAATCCTCTCATCCTAATGTGGTTCTCCTTTTTATAAAACTTTGTCCTTTACATTGTCAAAATTAAGATCAAAGTTGACTTGGTACTTACATGTAAAACATTTTGCATTTATCATCAAAATTAGTCCGTTAAAGTTGACTTGAAGATAAAGTTACAGATGTGGTATGATACATTCTTTTCTTCAAATTATAGATGTGCTTCTAGATTCCTTTTACATTGGTTGAAATAGGTAATTTCATATTTATTATATAAATTAATTTTTAATTTTTAATTACTGTGTTTGCAAATTACTCATGCATATGCATTTTTCTTGAACTAGGTATTCTGTTTCTTTTGCATTCTCTTCCTCTGTGATGACATATATGTAAGAGCTTATTAATACTTATTGCAGATTTTTAAAATAAGCCCTAGGTTTTGATGAAAACCTTGTACAATCTAGATTCCATAAATTTTGAAGCTTTAGCATTTATTATACTATTTAAGAATCAAACACCTATATAAATAGTATAGAATAAATTCAAAGCTTGATCAGTCTAATTTGCATCTTGAGCTTTCTATATTGGGGCTTTTCTATTGAGAATTAGTGAAATTCATGTGCCTGGTGAAACTAACAAATACTCTCCAGTGATGGTCACTGGGGTAAAGCTAAAAGGTTTCCTTTTCATTTAGATCTTGTGTTGTACTAGAAATTTCAAAAGAATTTCTTACAAAATATAAGAAATGAATCAAAAGAAGATAGAGGTCATATATCTATAAAATATAAGAAAAAGACTTTTGAGTTAAAACCTCAGCAGATATTAATTAATGTAAAACAAGTGGAGGATAAAAGTACTGATGAGATGCCAAAAGGAAAAGAAGTCAATGTAATGTAGGTTAGTCTGGAGAAACTGTCCTAGAGGATGTAAATTTTGGAATGCTTGTAAAGGAGGATAGTTGGCATATTCTTATTATCTCTTGGCCCATCACACTAGCCTAATGATAAACAAAGATTTAAAAAAAAAAAAAAAACAAAAAACAAACCTTTGGGCCTCTCTGACCTTACCAGGGAGAAATAAAAGAGTCTAACAAAATTGTCTGTCTTAAGATTTTCTTATCTACTGGTTAAGGAGTGGCAAGTAATGACCAAATTAAAATATCCCATTGTTTTGTAGCTAAAGATCTGTGAGAAATCTAATTGCATTTCTACTTTGAATAATGACATTGCATTTCCATCTCTTCCCTGCCCTCCCCCCTCAAGAAACACTGGATACTTTGGAAAAGTGGGTGACTGAAATCTTCTCTCAGATACCAAACAAGTAAGATATTTATTTTCATAAATCATGCTCCTTTAAAGAAACCATATCTTGTATGAATCCCAACAATTTGTTCTTTTTGTTTTTTAAACAGGTGATAAAATTAAGATCTAAACAGGTTTAATAACTTTTCTCAGGATCACACAGCTTTTAAGTGGGAAAACTAAGATGAGAAGTTTCTATAGTTTCTGTAGTTCAAAATTTACAGGCTTGTAAAATTATAGTAAGCAATAATTCTGAAGAATTTATGCTTCCTTTTAAATTTATTCAATTTTTCTGTGGTATAAGAGAAAGTACTGTGTTGAGAGGCAGAATATGTATACTTAATGTCCCCTAACTCAGAGCAAATTGTGTTCTGAAAGTTTGTTTTTTTAAGTCAGTTGTTTGGATCTTGGACTGCTTTTCCCTGTAAAAGAAATAATCTTTTAGATGACGGCTGACTTTCTGTATATCCTGAAAAACCTATTTCGTATAGTTGAACCAAATGATCTTTTATAAGAAATTATATATGGAGTTCCAGTTCAGGATGCTATAAGCATTTTTTGTCTGTCTCAAATTCATCAAAATAATGCTAATATTTATAAGATACTTTACTGTTACATTTTTGTTACAAAGAATACAAAAAATTTAATTTTGAAGCAGCTAAGTATTTCTTCCAACACCTAGCAGTTTGCATTTTAATAAATCAGACTTTATTCCTTGCATCAGGTGAGTAAGCTAGTGGCTTTTTCCAGTTTTTCTTCTAATACATAATTATTTTAAATTTATGAAAGTAATTAGAAATATTTGTAATAACAACTGATTGGTTATTCTCTTGCTTTACATAAATTTCCATTGATAATTAGCGGTGCTTTTTTATGTATCGAAAGGCAGTGAAAGCCATGCCAAATTTGTGGGTGGTTTTATTTCTTTATTTTTCTGATAAGAAGTGAGTGTGAGCTATGGAAATGTCAAATGGCAGATGGGAATGTCTTTCACTGTAAAACTTTACCAATAAAAGTTTTATATTTACTAGAGGAATTCATTAGGTTCTATCAATGATAAGCATCTCTTAAGCATTACTTAAAAAATTCTCTTAAATATTATTCACCAATAACTTTGGTTCCTTAATCAGACATGTTAAAAAGTCTTCAAAGCATTTTATATAATACTAATTTGTATTGATCATGTTTGGGAAGAAATAATAAGGTTACAATATCTTCAACCAGATTGGAAGCCCTTGGAAGGGGTATTTATACCAAGTTGTATAAATGCCACAGTGTCTAATATAGTGCTTTATACCTAATAGTCACTTTATATATATTTGTTGGATTAAAAAAAGTATTATTTGTAGTGTAATTTTCTTTGTGAAATGGCTTTGAATAGGAGGAAAACTGAAATTGAATGGGGCTGATAGAGGCAGTAAATATTGGGGAGAGGACTTCCCTTCAATTCATTATTTTCTCTCTTTTGAGTTGTAAAGGCTATTGAGTTCTTGGGGCTGAGGTTAAGAATAGGTTGTGTACTTCAGGATTTTGTGGCTTTGTTGCCATCTATTTGTTCATGCCTAGAATGCTTTTTAGCCAGGAGTATGTACAACAGATTATAAATATCTGTTAGTTAGACATCCCTAAAGATACTGCTTGTAAAGGCTTTTGCCAATTAAATTTTAATGTATTTGTTTTATTTTCAGTGGGTTACCCAAACCAAACTTTGGCCATTTAACGGATCCATTTGACACACCAGCATTTAACAAACTTTATAGAGGTTTGTGAACCAAAGGTTTAAAACTGTTTGAAATAACTTTAGTACATTCTCTAAAACTTAATTGAGGCTGCCAATTTTCTTTGAAAATGAGAACACAACAGAAAGTATAGCTGGGTTGGAAAGGGAGTAGATGGGCAATGGAAATCCAACTGGGCTACTGACTAGCTGCAGATTGATTGATTCTGGTGCCCTGCTACTATTTGAGACTGTTTCGTGCTTTCTCCTTGTTTTACCCTCGTTCCCTTTTGTTCTTTGGTTTTTTGTTTCTTTCCTATTTCATTTTATTTATATCCTGCTCTTTTTTGCCTTTAAAGAGAGAAAAATAGAGGCGAGGGAAAACACTTTGGTAATTGTTTCCTTTTAACATCATTATAAAAATAGTATTTGTTAAGTAAAGAAAAATTTAAAGTAAAGTATCAAGAAATAGGCGGGGCTCGGTGGCTCATGCCTGTAATCTTAGCACTCTGGGAGGCTGGGGCAGGAGGATCGCTTCAGGTCAGGAGTTCAAGACCAGCCTGGGCAAGAGCAAGATCCAGTCTCTACCAAAATTAGCCAGGCGCAGTGGCAAGTGCCTGTATTCCCAGCTACTCGGGAGGCTGAGGCAGGAGGATCACTTGAGCCCGAGAGTTTGAGGTTGCAGGGAGCTATGATGATGCCACTGCACTTTACCCAGGGTGAAAGAGCTAGACCCTGTCTCAAAAAAAAAAAAAAGAAAGAAAAAAGAAAGAAAGAAATAGGGAAAAAAATCACCCTTAAATCTTATCATCCAGAGAAGTCATTTTTGGCAAATTTCCTTTTGATTTTTTATAGGTATATTTTCTTAACATAGTTGAGATTATAAAATATATACACTTCTGTCTCCTGGTTTTTTTCCATTTAATATTATATCTATAATAATTATATAATGAGGCATCGTGTGATTAAGCTATAATTTACTTAACAATTTTCCCATAGTGAATATTTCAGAAACATTCTTAATTCACCATTTCTCTTTCTGTCTTTTTATCATGGCAGATTTTTTTCTCTTTTTCCTAATTGCCTTAGGTCTTCCCTCCTTCTTCACCCCGTTGCCAGTCTCTTTCCTCTTCTCTTCATCTGATCAATGACTGTTTGTCACACCCTTTCTGCTGCTGCTGGCTCCATTCTGTTAAGCTGACTCTTCCCAGAGACAGCTTATTTTCAATTGTTTTCTTTCTGGCTTTAGATTTCCTATTCATAGAATAGGAGAAAAACCTTAGAGATACTTTAGCCTAACTCACTCGATTTACCATGAGAAAACAGATTCAGAAAGATTTAAATGCAAGTAATTTTCTCAAGGTCATATAAGTGCATGCAGCAAGATAGTGGTAGGGCTGGATTTCAGTCATGGGTCTCCTGACTCCTAGTTCTGTGTCCTTTCTTGCAAGAAAGGATCCATCCCTAGCAGCATTTCGTATCCTCATAGTTCTTGTATCCCTACTTTGTCTACCTGTGAAACCAAATGAAAAAGAAAAATTGCATTATTCAAATTGGAAAATTGGCAACTTGAAATAATAATAACATTAAATTTAACCTTCCCCTGTTTATTGGATAATGAAATACATTGACTTTTTAAAAATTCTTTTAGTAAAAGTTATGGAGAAACACTTATATCTGTTCTTCTGGAAAATATTTTTGTTTAGTTGTTCCAATCAGAAAAATTCATGCTCTGACCATCACATGGGCACTTCCTCCTCAACAACAACATTACAGGTAAGAGTTTAAGGGAAAATTTATTTCATTAGATACCAAGTGAGTCATGTTTTTAAAGCACGGTTTAAGTTTGGGGGTTCTGAATTTATAAATACAGGTTACGTTGTAATCTGGGACTTGATTTTTCAAGATTTGCTATGTATTTTACTGTCTTTTTGGGTATAAAAACTAGAGTTTTCTTATAACTAATTGCCTTTCCTGAGTCTTTGAAATAAAGTGTTTAGAGTGAATGCCAACTTTTGTAATTATTTTCCTTGGTACTTTGAGTACAAAAATATGTTAGCTTATGATTTATTTGGCAGTGGCCAACATTTACTTTGATCTTGTCAAAAGTAAAGTTAAATAATTTGGGCCTGGATATGACTAGCACATAAATCCCAAGGATTTATTCCTATGAGTTAGGGCAGATTTATGCAAATTAGGAAAAGATTTCTATTTATCTGTATAGTTATCTCATATGAGCAGTATATTATGGGCCAAGCAGTTCTTTAAAGGATCAGTCAATGCCTACAAATGTTTTTCTAATTGGAAATAAATGCTAATGAACTGATAAAAGCTTAACTCATTTTTTAAAACCACTACCAACAAAACAAAACTGTTAGGACACACACACACAAGTAGAAGGAAACAAAGTAATGTGCACTGCTTGAGCTCAGTAAAAAATGCTTTTTGTCACTTATGTATTAGAATATTCGAGATATCAAGTCCCATAAAGTTAACAAAAACAGTATGCCTCTACTGAGCAAGCAGAGAAAATGTGTATTGACAGCTTGCTTCTTTGTCCCTGTCCTCAAAAATATGTCTAAAATTAATAGTTTCTTATATATATCCTTCAGGTGTTAACATATTGAATATAAAGCACATGTCTTTTTTATGGAAATGGAATTACACTATATATACTATTAACAAAGCCTTGTTTGTCCTTCAGTTGATTACTAAAATAGTTCATTGTGCAAATTTTGAAAATTACTGAAAGGTAGAAAAACTATCCATGATTCTGTTCTCCAAAGACTGTTAACATGTCCAGTTATTTTTTTAATGGGCTGTTTATTTGTTTTAATGTAATGTTTATCATAAGTTATTTTGAATCCCCAAATATGTGAATTCTCAGTAAATTAGCTTTTGGGGGGAGCCATTTTTTACAAAGAATCAAAGTATTTATCCCTCCAGAGTTACCAAACACAGTGCAATTAGCTTTGTTCAGATGTAAATGTTGTGTAAGCCGCTGGGCTCCTTCATTAGCTGCTTTTGTTCCTCTGCACCAGTCTTAGTATATATGCATGTAATTCAATTAATATTTTAAACAATGTTGTATAGGTTTTGGGGATTGCTTAACATAGTTGAAATCATAATATTATATCTTAACTTTTAAGAGTTTAGTGAATTTAATTCTATAACCTAATTAGATTTCCTCGTATATACAAAAAATACACAGAAAACTTGATTTTTCCATATATCTTTGTTTTAGTAGGAATACATTTTAAAAATTATAGTAGAAACCAGTAGGAAAAGACTAGTTGAACAGGATTTATATATAACTAGACTATTACATGATTAGTATATGATAAAGCATTTTCACGATTGGTACTACATTTTCAAAAAAACTCTATGCATAAGTGGTTAGGCAAGTAAAGAGAAAAAGAAAAATACAGTGAAGTTATATATCTTGCTCAAGGTCATGATTTACTTAAAGGAAAAAGTAAAACTAGAACCTAGATTTTCTGACCCTTAGAGCAACACATTTCACTTTACCACAGAACCTGATGCGGTACTGAAAACTTTTACAGATGAAGAGTGATTCATATCTGGATTAGGTTCTAAAGTGATAATCTATATTATTTCCATTTTGAGTGAAGCAAAAATTAAAGATTTTATCATGAAAGGAGGTAAGTTTGGTGTCCAAGAGAAAAAGTAGTAGCCTTAACAGTGATTTCAGATGAAGTTAAATTTTACCATAGTCTCTGTTTTTATCTTGCTATTAAATTAATTGCAATTTCATGTTAGTGGATTAGTGTGAGAATAAGTTTATAATTATATTCTCAAATATTGTAGTCTTAGAGGTAAGATTTTCTAGTGTATTTATATTTTGATTTTTTTGATTTCTGATCTTAAAATTTTTTTTTTAAGAGTGAAGCCACTTCATTATATCTCCTGGCTGGTTGGACATGAAGGCAAAGGCAGCATTCTTTCTTACCTTAGAAAAAAGCAAGTATTCAATTAATAAGTATTTTCAGTTTAGCGATCTCTGAAAAATAATAGACAATAAGTGTTACATAAGAGATTCTTTTGCTTTAGCTGCTAGGAAGCCTAGAATCAAATTTGATGCTTAATTATAGTCATCTTAATAATCTAGATTATTTTAATGGCTGTATTATATTTTTGTATTTCCTTGTAAGCTACCTTTTAGCCCATGTTGAAAGTAATTATACATAAAACTTAAAAAATTAATAAATGAAACTAATAGATTCCAGAATTACATAAAAGGGCTAGCTCTAATCAAGAATTTAGATTTGACTGAATAGTAAGGAAGTCAATTATTTAAATGCTATGGTTCTCCAGGCTTTCCAAACCAAAAGGTGGACTTTAATGAAAACTTCATCGGGCAGGTAAATCATAATAAATACGTGGGACTGTGAATAGTTTATGCAACTATGTTAGCAGAATGGTTTCTAATGCATTGAAGCACCTGTTTAAGTCACCTATAGCCAAAGAATACAAATATAACTTTAAAATAAAGACCAATACATTAAGGTAATTCCTTGTTTGATTTTTCTATACTCTAATTAGTTTAAGAATGGAAAGGTAGATGAGAAATTTAAATAAGTTCTTTAATATATTGGTGTGTACTAGAACATTCAAAGAAAGCTGAGAGGGCTGAGTTATAACAGAATAAACAAATGATATTGGATACATACACCTTTCACAATATATGTAATATGCTTTGAAATGTGCACAGTCTTTCTACCTTACTGATCTTTATTACAATTTCATACTCTTTATTCTGGCATCCTACCCCCTTATTTTAGGTTTTCAGGATTATTCTAGTCAGGAAAAGATGCAGTCTCATTGCTTCATTCTTAGACAATCTCTGTTAGGCTAGCTGACAATCTCACAGAGCTTACTTGACATTCTAAGTAGGGATGTATTTAAAGTGTTTTAAGGCTTCTCCTAGGAGACAGGGTAAAAATGGTAAGTGAAGTGCCTCCCAGCAACCATAATTTTAATATTTTGTGCTGTTCAATAAGAATTGCATTTAGCATCATAAAACTGTTGATGTTTTACTATGTTGCAATATCTGTCACTGTTTTCATTAAACAAATAAAGACAGCTATTATTTCCTTCTGGTGATTTCCTAAATGGACTATAATTCCTTGGGAGGCCTTGTGCTTTTAAAATGTGTACTTTTAAATTTACTGTTGGAAAGTATATGTTTACATCAAAGGCTGAGGTTCCCAAATTTTACATAGAAAGCCTATCTATTTTGTTGATTTGAAGTGTTTGTAGACTGTTAATCCACAGACACTGACTGGATTAATTTTTCCCCAACTGTAGGTGCTGGGCTCTTGCACTGTTCGGTGGAAATGGTGAGACAGGATTTGAGCAAAATTCTACTTATTCAGTGTTCAGCATTTCTATTACATTGACTGATGAGGGTTATGAACATTTCTATGAGGTCAGTAATTAAATTGGAGTTGTTTTCTTTTATGTACATATCAATTTATGTGAAAGACTAATCTACTGTTTTGTTTTTAGGTTGCTTATACTGTCTTCCAGTATTTAAAAATGCTACAGAAGCTAGGCCCAGAAAAAAGGTAATAAATATTCTTAGAATGAGGCCAGGAGTCAATCCTAATACATTTTAGCCTTCATATTGCCAATAGACATGCTTTAGTCCTGCCTTGATGGTTTTCCAGGCATTTCCTACTCTGTTTCCTTTACTGGCTCCATATCCTTATCCCTTTATATGTGAGTGTACACTAAGGTTTTACATTTATGTGGCCAGCCCCTTTATTTTTATGCTTCTCTTTTGTTCTTAATGATTCTAATGGGAAAGTTTAATGTATCTTGTAACTATAGTTTTCTCTTTCACAGAATTTTTGAAGAGATTCAGAAAATTGAGGATAATGAATTTCATTACCAAGAACAGGTACTGGGAGTCAAATTCTTTTTGAATGTTATCTGTGATCAAGTTGAAACTGGTGTGGACATTGTTCCTCTTTTTGGAAGTGTCATTGGAGTTTTAATTCTGCCACTCTCTGTCATGTGAGTCTCAAGATGACCCTGAAGCTATCTGAAAATGAACTCTTGTGTTTTTGAGTGTTTATATTGAATAACAGCGAGAGGATTAGGCAGATGACAGATCATGTAAGTGTGAAAATCAGTTTATCTCTATAGTCATCCATCTGTCTTGTCTGTCTCTGTGATAAACATTCATGGAGAACTTGGTATGGTATTTGATCTTTTGGGAATTCAGATATTGTGAAGACATTCTATAAGGTAATTTGTAGTTCATTTTCCTTGATCAGGGAAGGCTTTGTGGATGTGGTAAATTTGAATTGAGTTTAGCGTCAGACAATGAGGTTTGGATAAGGTTTGGCTACATTCTAGGCAATGGGAGACAGATAAATAAGGAACTCTGGGGTATTGTGAAAAAGTTAATGATCCTGTGTATCTATAGCATAAGGGTTTATGAAAGGAAGGTATATATAAGGCCTTTAAAAGTAGAGGTTTATGTTTTCACCCCATTTGTGCTTTGGATCCCTTTGGAAGTCTATTAAATCCTGTGGACCCCTCCTCAGAATAATACTTCATCCTCTCAGCTTTTTAAACTTTCAGGAAAATTGCCATAGTAGTACAATGATTACTGGTATATCCTTCACCTAGATTCACCAGGTGTAGACAAGTACTCACCTCCTTATATATGAGTGTATGTGTATATTTTTTCCCTGAACCATTTGAGAATTAATTACAGATATCATGATACTTTACTCTAAATGTTTTTTAGCATGTATCTGCTGCAAAGGCATTTTTTTAATAACCTCAATACAGTTGTCACAGTTGGGAAATTTAACATTGAAACACTGCTGTTAATTAACATACAGTCCATAGAATAGTGTTTTTAAATGCATAAAATAAAGTACAGTGCTTTACAAAGGAATATTGAACTAAAGTGTTCAAAATAGTAAAAATAGCAATAAGTGTCTCTTTATAAATATATTAAATGACAAGATCTAGTTGTACATCTAATAATTACAATTTTTAAGTACAATGAATATAAATGATGTTTTCAGATATCTGCAACAACTGTATTGTGATTTCTACTGGTGATAGTCATAGATTTTGCTAATACTACTGTGGTTTGTTGCCTATATTCATAATTGATTTTAAAAAAGGCTAAATTAGAGATTAGTGAAAATAAATATGTAATTTCTTTCCAACCAAATTCATAGATCCCCCTGAACTTGTCCACTGACATCTTGTGGGGGATGTCTATGGGCCCTAGATTTAAAAGCCCCTGATTTACAACCAGTTCATAGAACATCTTGAAAGCTGGCTTTTTGGATCATCACCAGAGACTATTCCCTGAATATTAATTATAAATGGGGAAGACTTAAGTATGTGAGGGCAAGGTCACAAAAACTCTAAGTTTCCAGTCGCTGTTGACACCTATGTAATAATCTGCTCTATGTGCTTGAAAAGAAGACATTTGAAATAGAAATCTTACTCTATGAAAATAGAAAATAGGCTTCCGTGGCTCATGTTTGCCGTTAGAGGGTCCTGTGTCAGACAGTCCTCTCTATAAATAGATCGATATACATAGCACCCACAAGTCCTGCCATCCTGCTTACCGGGAGTGGTTTTGTTCAGTCTCCTCCTCAGCTGTGGTGCACCATGGGGGCCAGAACTGTGGCAGGGAAGGAGTGGGAATGAGAATTGTAGACCACAACTATAGATGATACCTAAGTTCCTTTTTTCTGGGATCAGCGTTTTAACATTGGTTGAGTAAAATCAGTGGTCCCCAACCTTTTGGGCACCAGGGACTGGTTTCATGGAAGATAGATGTTCCACGTGCGGGGGGTGGGGGTGGGGGAGGGGGCAGGGAGGGGTGTGGTGGTGAGGAGGGAGGGGAGCTGCTGTGAATATAGATGAAGCTTCGCTCGCTCGCCCCGGGTTCCTACGTTTCATGGAAAACAATTTTTCCACGGGGGGAGCATAGAGAGGCACGGAACTCTGTGGCCCGGTTCCTAATAGGCCGTGGACAACAGGTACCGGTCCTCGGCTCGGGGGACCACAGGAGTAAATGACATTTTCACTTTGCCCCTCCAGCTCCTTCTTAGCAAGACATTTCAAGTTACCTTTTTATTGCCATTTCCCCATTTTGTAGCTCCTCTTTTTTTTCATCTTTGGCAATATTTGTGAATACTTGTCTTGAGTTAAAAACATGGGCCCAAAACATCTTTGATTAAAGCTTAACCAGTGCAACATCAGAACAAGACAAAAAAAACATTTTGTCTGCATGAAATGCTAAATGAAAAGGTTGGATTATTTCTGTTTTTAGGTTTATACACTCTGTCTTAAACAAAGTTGGGATGTCTTCTCTTCAGACTTTTTTCTAGCCTTCATTGATAAAGGCATATAGGAATGCCCTTTCAAACTATTCAAACTTTTTTTTTAAATTAAGAAATTGAATATTTTTAAAAATTTCACACAGGAACTTGGACTTGGTATGTCTTATAAATCAACTGTTTGAACTAGAGTATGATGAGAAAAGCTATTTTCTTTAATTAAGTGCTTTTCTGTAGGCAGAGAAACAGGACCAATAATGTGACAATTAATAATGGCAAGGCAGTAAGAGTTTGTCGTAGACAAAAAAATTAAAAGGTAGACATTAACAAATGTTGGAGAGGATATGGAAAAATTGGAACCCTTTGTATATTGCTAGTGGCAACAGTAAATGGTACAGCTGCTTTGGAAAACAGTTTTTCAGTTTCTTAAAAAGCTAAACACAGAGTTACCATATGAGCCAGCAATTCCACTCTTAGGTATATACCCAAGAGAATTAAAAACATTCATCCACACAAAAACTTGTACCATCATAGCAGCATTATTAATTATAGCCAAAAACAACCCAAATATCCATAAACTGATGAATAGAAAAATAAAATGTAGAATGTGCATATTATGGAATATTAATTAGCAATAAAAAGGAATGATTCACGCTACAACATGGATGAACCTTGAAAACATTATGCTAAATGAAAGAAGCCAGACACAAAAGGCCATATATTTTATGAGTCCACTTATGTGAAATACCCAGAATTGGTAAATTCATAGAGACAGAAAACATTGATGGCTGTCAGGGGCTGTGGGGAGTGAGTAATGGGGGGCAACTGCATAATGGGTTTGAGGTTTCCTTTTGGGGTGATGGAAGTGTTCTGGAGCTAGATAGTGGTGGTGGTTGCTCAACTTTATGAATATATGAAAAACCACTGAATTATATACTTTAAAAGAGTGAATTTTATGGTATGTGAATTGTATCTTCAAAAAATTTAAAGGATAACATTTAAGTGTTTTCCCCCAATACCTTCTCTATTGCCTTGGCTTCAAAGATCTGCTTTTAGCCAGGGTCCTTGGTGCTTTCTCATAGGAAATACCTATAAATCACTCAGTTTTATACTATACTGATTAGAGCAGTTATCTTAGAAGTAAGTAGCTAGTGAAAATAACTGGTTAAAAACATGAGAACAGGGTGGGAGGAGTCATCTTAAACAGTAACGATGGCACTTTAGTGACTAGTCACTTTGATGGGTTGATAATGGTTCCTGAAGGGGGCAGGGGGAGCTAACAGTAAATCTTTCCTTACTTTTTCTTTATTCTATTTTTATATGACAATGTAGTAGATAACATGTACCTATGGTCTCTAGGTTGATGTATACATGTCTCACTTCCCCTCCACAAGTATAGTAACCTTCACTTTTATTCTGTCTTCCATTAGATGAGAAACATCCCATATTGTCTAGTGAAGGACTGGGCAGTGTGGTGTTTTAGATATGGTTTGCGGATATGTTAGGAGGCCAGAGTTCTAGTTTCTAGTCTGCCTGTCATTTACCTACTGTGTGACCTTGGGCAAGTCATCTAATCAATCTGAGTATATTTCCTCATTGTAAACATGGGAATTGGAACCCTCTTGGTACCTGAAAGACCTATCATTTTTAATATTCTGTGTATCTGGATGCTCAGTAAGTACTTGAATTGATTGCTTTCCTCTGATCTATTCCTATTTCATAGATCAGAGAACTTGTGGTCATTCTTTCAGTTTTAAATTGAGATAATATACTGATTAATATGACTTTTATCTGTTGACACTTATATTTAGATTTCTACATTGATTTGATTCATGCTTACAAATAGTTTTTAGGTGATAGTGCTGTAGTGGTAGGTCCCCTGTCTTTATTGACCTCACAATCATGTGGTGCACTTGACAGGTAAATAATCATTTACAGTTCGGTGTGGTAATTGCTCTTTGAAGAGGCTGTGACATGACTAGAACCTAGTGGATTGTAGGGCTCAGGATGTGTACCCAACACAGGAGGGGTGTGCATTTAAGCTCCTTAAGGTAGTAAGTAGCTCTAGCTATATTTTCTTGGAATTCTGAGCATCAGTTTCTTAAGCTGCAATTATATCTGGTTATATTTGTTTAGAAGCTTTTGGTTTCCTTGTTTAAAAAAGAGAAAGTATTTGTATGTTGTGGCATATCAAGGATAATAATGAGAGGTTCTGGTGTGAAATAATTTTATCTCTTTACAGACAGATCCAGTTGAGTATGTGGAAAACATGTGTGAAAACATGCAACTGTATCCACTGCAGGACTTTCTCACGGGAGATCAGCTTCTTTTTGAATACAAGCCAGAAGTAAGGAGATTTTCGCTTCTAAAACTTACTATTAGGGAAAGAGGAGTGTGAGAAAGTACAAAGATGTACTTAAGAACTGTGGGAATAGAGAAAACTTAGTTACATTTACTCAGGATTTTTGTTCGTTTAAACAGAAGAAATGTCAATAGTTTTGTGGACAATTTCTCATGATTATGTTTTAATAGAAGAGGAGAAAATCTAAGTCTTCTTAGGTACTATATCTTTATAGTTTTTGAAGTGTTGAAACATCTACTGAAATAGTTAAAGTGATTCCTAAGAATTATGTGGTTTAGTTGCTACACATACTTAAAGAGTTGTTTTGCTTATCTTTTAATTAAATTCAAGTCAGGACAATTAAATTTTTAATTATTTAAAAATATTTACAAGAAAAATGTAAGATTCTCTGAATTAGAAACATATGACTTATGGCTAATAATACATACCAGTAAAAAGTTGGTCAGGGGAATAAGTTATTTTGCTTCATATAGGATAGCAGTAGTTAACCAGGGGTGGTTTTGCCCCCCAAGGGATATTTGTCAATGTTTGGAGACATTTTGGTTGTCACCACTGAGGAGAGAGGGCTGTGGTGCTTCTGGGATCTAGTGGGTAGAAGCCAGAGATGCTGCTAAATATCCTATAATTCAGAAGACAGGATCCCACAACAAAGAATTACCTGGCCCAAGATGTTTAGTACTGCTGAGATTGAGAAACTTTAGCAAAGGGTATTCCAAAATTATTAATTTTAAAGAGGATAGGAAAAGGTAAAAGAGGAAGTAACAACCACACATTCTTGCCATCTCCCTAGGATGGTTGTACCCAGAGGCATGTGTGTTTTTTTCTGAACCATTTGTTGTTTCTCCTCAAAGAAATGGTGTTTAAATGGTAGTTAGGTTTCCAAACCAACTCATAATATCCTGTGTTTAATCCTTATCATAGCTGGAGGATTATTGAAGGAGGGCTTACATTGACATTATTTTGCTGATTCTTGGATACAAAGTGGTATAAAACATAACTATTAGGAGTATAATCCTTGGAATCATCTACAAACATTGTTAGAACTCCACTTTGCCACTTCTAACTGTATTGTTCTGTACAAATAGTATAATCTTTAACCTAAGCAAATTAATTAATCTTTAACTTCTGAAGCTGAGGTTATTTTCTGTAAGTGGGTATACCTTACAGTATTATTTTTAGGATTAAATGAAATAACGGATGTTAAATACTGCCTAACACAGAGTAAAAGCTTAATAAACAATAGCTGTTTTTTCTGCTAGTGCTGTTAATATGTAGGATATGTAGGATGTGAGATGATCACTGTTTAAAGAATTATCAAGAAACATATCTGATATTTGTCAATTATATCTCAATAAAGTTAAAAAAAGTTTTTAAAACACTGATAAACTAATGAAGCTTTGTTAATTAGAGTGTTTGGGGACTGTAGATAAATATGTTTTTTTATTCATGTCCATGTAACCAATGTAGATAAATATTTTTAAGAGCATCAAGATGCTAGGATCTTGGAGGTATCTAACAATATGAGTTTGCCTTTTTAATGGAGATATATTAGGTAAAATTGTTCTCCTGTATGTGTCTCTCTCCTCCCCTCCCACCTTATTAGGTCATTGCTGAAGCCCTTAATCAGCTAGTTCCTCAAAAAGCAAATCTTGTTCTACTGTCTGGTGCTAATGAGGGCAAATGTGACCTCAAGGAGAAATGGTTTGGGACTCAGTATAGTATAGAAGGTAAATATCTTAACAGTTGTCCTACTTTTAGGTTTATCTGACTTACCTGGTGATTTTTATTCTTTAATTATTTCTCTGATAGTTCTTGTGGAGGAGAAAAAAGTATAAATTTTTGAAAGTTCACTTTGAAATGAAAACTACTTATACTACTTTGGAGGAAGCTATTTTCTGCTATGTTTATATCTATACTTATTAGCTAGTTAAAATATCCTGTTGTCTTGGTATTTTGGGGGCAGAGTTTTGACTTCGTTTTAGAAAAGTACTTCTCAAACATCAGTGTGTACTTGTATCACCTGAAGATCTTATTAAAATACAGATTCTGACTCAGTGGGTCTGGGTAGGGCCTGAGATTGTGCATTTCTGACAGTATCCCAGGTGATGCCAGTGCTGTGGGGACCACATTTTGAGTAGCAAGATTCATAGTTTTCCTGAGAAAGGAGAGTTGATTTGTGAAGGCCAGTTGATGACTGGTTTGTTATTAAGAGAATTCTGAACATTGCATTGTTTATTACATCAATTTGTTTTTCCTCTCTACAGATGTTGAAAACTCTTGGGCTGAACTGTGGAAGAGTAATTTCGAATTAAATCCAGATCTTCATCTTCCAGCTGAAAACAAGTACATAGGTCAGTAAAATAGCAATCATTATACATAATTCATCCATGTACTAAAAACAAATAGCAACTGTATAGTATATTATGTTTTACAAAGTACCATATGAGTTCCTATTTGAGAATTCCATAACATTCTGGGGTGGGCATTACTATTTTCTTACTTTTCCAAACACAAAACTGAGGCTCAAAAAGGCAAAGTGACTAATCCAAGACTATTCAGTTTGTGAATGGAGGTACCAGGACTTAAACACAGATCTTAGGACTCTCTGAAGTTTATGCTTTTTCTTGTACATTATAACTGATTCTTTCACATCAGTCTCATTAGGAATTGTCATTATCTTGGCAGGTTGTTCTGTTGTTTTCAAATTGCAGGTTGCAACCCACTAGAAGATTGTAAAATCAATGTAATGGGTTGTAAGCTCAGTGTAATAAGCTGTGAAAGCATTAAAAAATCAATTAGAATAGGAAATAGTAAAATGTTTCATTGCATGTACAAGGAGTGTTATTTCAAGAACTTTTGTTCCTGATAGGTATATATGTGTATATCTGTCTGTCTGCTAGCTTGCAATGGAAAACATATTTCTCGCAGTGAGTTTCAGTAAGACAAATTGAAAGCTTCTGATCCCAGGGCAAAGGTTTTACAGTTGTTTATAACCATAATTTACTCAGAACATCATATTTCCCAGCAATTCCACTCCTTGATGTATACCCAAAAGAATTGAAAACGGGTACTCAAACAAATGTGTATACATGCATGTTCATACACCACTATTCAGAATACCCAAAAGATCAAAATAGCCCAAATGTCCATCAGTGGATGAATGGGTAAACAAATTGTAGCATATACATACCTTAGAATATTATTTAGTCATTTAAAAAAATGAAGTACTGATACATGCTATAATGTGGATGAACCTTGCAAACCTCATGCTAAGTGAAAGAAACCAGACACAAAGGTCACATACTTAATGAGTCCATTTATATGAAATATCCAGAATAGGTAAATCCATAGAGATAGAATACAGATGGTTGGTTGCTAGGGGCTGAGGGGAGTGGGTAATGGGGAACGACTCCTTAATGGGTAGGAAGTTCCCTTTTAGGGTGATGAAAATTATTTGGAACTAGATAGAAGTGGCAGTTGCACAACATTGTGAGTGTAATAATGCACTCAAATTGTTCACTTTAAAATAATTTTATGTTATGTGACTCTTACCTCAATTAGACCAAAAACAAAAAAAAAACATTTTAAAAAAAGTATTATATATTTTAGACAATTCAGTTCCATATCTTAAACTTTAAATAATCTAAACAACCCAGTTCTTAATAAATAATAGTAAGTACTTTTTTTATTTTCAATTTTCTTAAATTATCTATTTCTTACCTACATGTTGATGAAACAATTTGTTTTCATTAAATGAAAGGACAAGTTTTTGACTTTGTTTGAGCAGAAATATTTTGTAACCTTTCAAATGTCCATAAGGTTGGTAAAAGACATTCTACAACTATCCTAACCAATTGTCCCCTCTCACAGTTTGAGAAAGGAAATGAAGCAGAATGTGTAGAAATCACAATCAACTCTTAAGATATTACAGATCTTCATAGTTCATTTAGTTTAAGGCCAAGATAGTTTTCTTTTCAGTATTGTTCTACTAATTTATAGTACTTTAGTATTTGAATTTGTCTTATTTTTGCTGCAAAGAAAAGTTACTTAGACTTCTGAAGCCAAGAACAGATTGCTGGGAATCCTGTTGAAATACTTGATGAATTATTAATCTTTTCTTTTGTTAGCCACGGACTTCACGTTGAAGGCTTTTGATTGCCCTGAAACAGAATACCCTGTTAAAATTGTGAATACTCCACAAGGTTGCCTGTGGTATAAGAAAGACAACAAATTCAAAATCCCCAAAGGTAAAATGTTGCCCTTCCTTTCACTTTCCTGCTGAGTTCTGGTGTTCTCTTTTAGATGCTGTATTTGACATGTGATTATCTGTTTGGTGTTTTCGTCCTTCTTTGTGGAGGAGGCGAGTACTGGGTGCCTCTAGTAAGCCATCTTGAAGCTCCCTTGCTCTCCCTAAAAGGAGTAAAATAAGTAAAACAAATCTTTCTCCACTTTGTAGCAACCTTTTTTTCCTGTGTCTATCACCTTCCTCTTCCATTTGAAGATCTTTTCCAGGTTTATCTGTTCCTATGCTGTCACAGAAATCATTATGGACACTCCAGTTTCCAGGAAATAAAAATTCCAGCCTAGAATGAAATTGTTTTTAGATATTTTCCTTTCAGTTACATTAAAGCAGAGCCAGGTGTTTGGCCATCTTAAGGAATTGGTGGTATAATTTGAATATTATTTTTAAAAAGAGAGTAAGAGTATATGAAGGAAATTATTCTTAGACACAATAAATAGCCTAGTCTAGCATTACAAATGTGAAATCTTCCCCATTTGCCTCCCTCTACCAGTTTGTTTTCAGCATAAAGGAAGCACAGTGTAGAGTTAAGTGGACTCTAAAGTCCTTGTCTTTAACATTGTGGCCCTAACTACATTGCTTTTTTATGTTCTGTTCTTGTGCATGGTGTAGGAATTTACTGAAGCAACTTGGAATCATAGTCTGGGTGCTCTCATTTGCCATTTAACCCGTATCCTGAACCTCAAACACAAATATACTGTAGCTCTATGGGATTCTTGAGTTTATTGGAAAGGTGTTTCTACAATTTTTTGTGAATAGCTTATAAGATTTTCTAAAAATGTTCTTAAAGTTTATTCAGCTTCCTTGGAAAGGCTCTGCTGTAAATTTTTGTGAACATTGGGGTTGTTCCTTTAATGTTCTTACCATGAATACTTACTAATATTTTTCCTGACTGAAGCTATTGATAAATATGAGTATATCATAGGCCTCTCTGTGTATCTGTCTATATATCTGGTCTTCCCAGAGATTAAAGTGTGCCTTTTGGGACACCTTATTTGGAATGATAAATATTACTTTTTAAAGACCCTTAAGAATAAAAATGTAATGAGGATTTAAGGATTAGTAGTTTATTTCAGAATTTAAAAAAAATACTAGGGGAAAATAGCAGATGTGTGAAATATTTGAGGCCTCTGGCCTTCTATATTTTATCTATGGTCTTTTTTTCTTTCAGCATATATACGTTTCCATCTAATTTCACCTTTGATACAGAAGTCTGCAGCAAAGTAAGCAATTCTTCTGTTTTCTGAAAATTATTCTTTATATTGAAAAACTATTTTGTTTCATTCTGACTCATTCTATCATTTCTGTATTAGTACTTGAGCTATGTTGCTGATTTATGTATTTTTTTCTGTGCTCCAAACAAGTTATTTGTATTGATACTAAACATTAAAATGGAACTGCTCTTTTGCCAGCACCCACATGTAAAACATGCTGATGGTGAAGGCTAGTCGTAGAGTTACTGGATTAGGAAAATTCCTTAAAGATCACTTTGGGTTAACTCCCAGTCTATAATGAGACCAATGGATCTGTTGAATTTGTAGATTGCCAAAGAATATGATTTTACCTGTTCTTAGCAATTACTATGTATTCATGTAGATAGCTGCATTGTGGGAGGCACAATTTTAGGCACAGAGAGGCAAAAATGTGCCTAAATCACAGGAGGCGTTCAGGAAATGTTAGTGCATGTCTTCTTTCCGTGGCCACTTAACTGTAAAGTCCAACCTTAAAATGACAAGCAGCACTAAAATATATTAATATTCACTCTAAAAAATGCATTACTCTTCTTCCTTCCTTCATATTTTTAATTTGTCAGGAATTCTAGGCCTGAAAGGTAGCCAGAGCCTTCAAGCCAATTGCCTCTGGTGCCTATTACATTTACCGCGTTGTACAGCATAAATATTATCATTTTCTATGTGTACATGACATGAGAAAAATTGGGAAACACTGCTAGAGGTAGGTAGTTCTACAGTGTGCCTGTGAACTTGAGTCCTGAATAAGCTATATTTGCCTCTGAACTAAAGAAGTATACAGTTTTATATTCTGGAGTAGGAAATTAACACCTTTCTAAAAGTGAAGGTTTTAACTCTAAATTGAAGTAATCTGTTTCTTCACATCTTTCTTGCCAATTAATGATGCCATTTACATTTTCTACTTCTCAGTGTGGTCCTCTTTGATATCTTTGTCAATATCCTTACCCATAACCTTGCGGAACCAGCTTATGAAGCAGATGTGGCACAGCTGGAGTATAAACTGGTAGCTGGTGAACATGGTTTAATTATTCGAGTGAAAGGATTTAATCACAAACTACCTGTAAGTACAAGTACCCTATTTTCCTCATAGAGAGCATTAAAATATATTTATGTTTGTTGCCCCTATAGCAACAAGCATAGAGGTTTGTGCATGGGATGCTGTATATAGAAAGAAATGTTTATTAATGTGGATTTTCATGAGTATACTTGGTTGATGATAGTTACTCTAACTTTGACCATACATAAGAACAACACGTATTTCATTAATTACTAGCAATGCATACAACACAGCCCATGCTTTAAGCTTGATTTCACTTCCCTTTGCCGTTAGTTTCTCTGCCGCCAACGTTGGCATTAGGACTGGTTTGAGCTAAATTTCTTATATACAGTGATAACAAATTTAATGGACCTAGCACATTGTCTGACATAGAGTAGAACTCAAACACTTGTGCCCTTACTTCCTCTTCTTGCACCCCCTCCCATTGCTTCAAGTATGTGTGTTTGCTTCCCTTCTAAGTTTATGAGCCTTTTAGAAACAGGGTCTATATCATGTCAGTTGTTTATCTCTTGGTAAAGAATGTGTTCTGATGTTGCTTTGTCAAAAACTTCATAAGCAGAGGGAAAAATAATATGGGATGCTAGCTAAAAGAATTAGATCATTAAAAACCAGGTAGAAAAATATAATGTACCCTACAAAAAATTTTATATCTAGGTTTCTTGGGTAGAATATATTAAGGTTTGGGGAACTGGGTTTATACAAGAAAAATTCTAGAGGAAAGGACCTGCCAGAAGTATGACTTGTGCTAGGAGGTGATACCCTCCATCCTGGCAAAATCCCAAGAGAAGAGTATAGCTCTTACCTTTACTCCTGTGTCCCTCTCATTCTCTCTAGGGAACAAGATTGGTCTTAGGAGACACCATGGAATATTTTACTTTTGTCAACCTTCAAAGGCCTAAATATAATGTAGCTTAAGATCCAAACAGACTAAAGCCTAATACAGTGGTTGTCATGTGGGGAGTATGTTTTGGAATTACCTGGAGAGCTTTCTAAAAATACAAACCATTGAAAAGTATTTGACATTCTTCATTTTATGAGGCTTACTTAGCCTTAATAGTAAAATCTGATATAGAACATATATATCTATGTATAGAAAACTAGAGACAAATTTCACCTATAGAATATAGATGCTAACTTCCTAAAAATTTGAAAATTAGATCCAACATAGCAAAAAATAATAATTGACCACGATCAAGTACCAGGAATGTTAGGGTTGTTCAGTATTAGGAAGTATTAGGAATTATGTTCATAATTCAGTTTATAACACAAGTCAAAGGAGAACCACTATATGAATATAGTGATAAATGCAAAAAAATCATTTGATAAATTTGAGTTGGCATTCCTAATAAATAGGAGGGGAGTGAAATTACTTAAATACAATAAAAACCTTAAATTAAAAACAGTAACAGCATATGTTACATTAACTGATAAAATGCTGAACATTAAAATCAGGAACAAGCCAAGCATAGTCCATGATCAGCTCTATTATTCTATTATTACTATTATTGTTGTTTTAGAGTTTCTGGCTAATACAATAAAATGAAAAAATGAAGTAAAATAAATACTTTTTTGGAAAAGAAAAATATTTTCCTTTGCAGATGATGTGATTGTATTAGAAAACCTAAGATACTTCTAAAATTTTAAAAATAATTTGGTGTGATATGGCTGGTCATAAGACTAGTATATCAAAATCAATGGCTATTCCAATTTGACAATTATTGAGGATTTTGGCCCCTGAAGATTCTTTGAGTCCTTAGTACTTCTCTTATGTCCCCCACAATGCCTAGTACCATGCTGGACCCCTGGTAAAAACCAGAGAAACATTTCCTCCCCTAAAACTTAGTGAATTTCTATGCTTCTCAACTTAAAGTGCTTCTTTCTTTTCTTTTAGCTACTGTTTCAGCTCATTATTGACTACTTAGCTGAGTTCAATTCTACACCAGCTGTCTTTACAATGATAACTGAGCAGTTGAAGAAGACCTACTTTAACATCCTCATCAAGCCTGAGACTCTGGCCAAGTGGGTATAAACATGATCAGCTTGTATTTTGACAGCCTGAAAATATTTGCCCTCCTAGGGGGTAGGTGTGGGGGATGAGGCTATAGTTTCTTTGCTAATTTTCAGACATATTTGAATTTTGTTGCAGTTTAGGAAACCAGTCCATAGGGTTATAGGATTTCTAAACCCAGCTTAAGGTAGCCATCTGTGAATATGACTAAAAGCAGACTACTGTACTTGACTATAGGCTGAAAGTAAAGAAGGGTGTTTTTTCCACTCTTTGTAAGTAAATAACAGTTAAAGAAATGCTACCCTTTGTTGTAGCCCAAAATTATTTACAGGTGATTTTATTTTGTTGTGTGGTATGAGTAGTAGCTGAGTTAAGTTGCTTAACATGTCACTTATCTGGCAACCTTAACTATCCAGAATTCAGGCAAGGTTCCAGAAGACAGCAAAAAGGCAGATCAACAGTCCGTATGCTAAAGCTTAAACCCTCTACTAATAGGCAGTACCCCTTGGGGCCTTCCATCAGAGCCTGTTCTTGCTACTTTAGTCCAGGGCTAAGGATAGCCTATAGGATACTTTTGTGTGAATCAGAAAACAGTACCCCATTGGGGTACTTTCCATGAGAAGGTGAAGCCTTTGTGGGAGGGAGAGAGATGTCCTCCCTGAGCAGACACAGCCCTTTGTGCACATGGCTTGCAAGCCCCTACTTGACCTCCTTGCTGAGCATCTATAAGTGGTAGACAAATAGTACAACCTTATATGGAGGCCCTACTTTTGACACAGTTATAATGAGCCCATAAATTACCAGAATTAGAAAGCAGGGGTAGAAGGGATTAAGAGTCAGGCGTGTAATAACACCAAAAGTTATAAAAACGAATAACTAAATATGAATTGGAAAGTTATCTGCAACCATTGATATGATGAATAGCCCTGTTTATCTAGTAACTCCTAAATAGTACCTGTGTATCCAGTAACTCCTAAATATTACTTTATTTATAAAAATAGTAGTCTATTAAATACTATTTTATTAAAATCCAATAACTCCTGAAATTTACTTTTTGAAGTATGGTAGAATAATAATAATATACCTTCGGTTTAGTGAAGATTTATTCACTAGATATGTTCTAAGAACTTTATATATTCATTTAATTTTAACCAAAACCCTGTTACTTCCCTTGTTTTACAAGTGAAGAAAGTGGGTTACAGATGTTAGGAGACTTGCCAAGTTCAAACAGCTTATTGGTGGTGGGGTTTAGAGATGGGGGTGGAGTTAATCTTGCTAGACTACAGCCATTGCCTGTACTATATTATCACTGCTGTACTAGATATCCATAACGGTGGCCTCCAGTAATTAATAAAATGTTAGTGAGATTTCAAACCAAAATAGTAATAATTTAAAATTGGTGTATAACTAGATAAACTTGACTCATCTGGCAACTTATGTGAAATATTTTACTCTGCAACTGAGACAGATTGTTGTACTGGTGAGTAAATCTATTTAAAAGTTTGTGTATCCAATTTTAAATTCTGTTTGGTGATCATGACGTTGTTTCCCCACCTTAAGTTGTGATAGAAATTGTCTCTTTAGAAACACATCTATAGAACTTGACCAGTATTTCTTTATTCTCAAGATTCATTTCTTACCAAAAAAAATTTTGGTTTTTTTCCTGCCCTCTGTACAGAGATGTGCGGCTTTTAATCCTGGAATATGCTCGTTGGTCTATGATTGACAAGTACCGGGCTTTGATGGATGGCCTTTCCCTTGAGTCTCTGCTCAGCTTCGTGAAAGAATTCAAGTCCCAGCTCTTTGTGGAGGGCCTGGTACAAGGGAATGTCACAAGCACAGTGAGTATGAGGTGCTCTGTTATTGTAGGCTGGGTCTGAATGTAGTTGTGAACCCTGGAATTGCATTAACTCTTCTTAAAGGGGAAGCAGAAGCTCTGTATTTTTCTGTTTAGGAGGGAACCTGGCCCCTCTGATGCTTGGCTACTTTCTTTTTATGAAGGAGACTGCTGGTAATAGAGCAGGACTTTGAGTGAAATGGGTTTGGCATATCTATGCTGTTGGTTGCATTTGTTGAAGATTGTATGTGTTAACCATAAACAGTTTAATGTAGAGATTAAAGTGGAGGAGGGGAATGGTGAAGGCTGTATACATATATACACATACATGTATACATAGGCAGAACAAGTATATCAAGCTTGTTTGTCAAGTTAAGGTGCTAAGGCTTTATCCTGTAGCAGAGAACCACTGAAGGACATAAGAGGATTTGTGGTTAAGAAATATCCAGAGAGACCTGTTATGAGGCTGTTATAAAAGGGGAACTGAAATATAATTTCACTTGTATGAGGTATCTAAAGTAGTCAAATTCATAGAAACAGAAAGTAGAACAGTGGTTTCCATAAACTGAGGAGCACGGAATTGTTAAATGGGTATAGAATTTCAGTTTTGCAAGATGAAAAAGTTATGGAAATCTATTTCACAACAGTGTGAATATAGTTAACACTATTGAACTGTACACTTTTAAAAATGTTAAGATGATAAACTTTATATGTTTTTTACCACATACAAAAAAGTTGAAGTGAAAAATGATGAAGCCTGAGGTTACGCCAAATAAATGAAAAAGTACTTAAGAGATAATGTGGTAGAATATAGCCAAAATTCACTGAATAATTGGATTTAGGGGTGAGACAGAGAGGGGAGGAGTCTAAGCTGATACCAGAATTTCTTGCTCGAAGCAGCCGGTTGGTGGAGGAGCAGGAACAATAGTAGGGTTGGGAGCATATGAAGAGTTCATTCTGATACTTATTGAGTTGGATGTGTCTGTGGAGCCTTGTACTTAACCAAGGCCTCTTCCCGGCAAGAGTGCTTGCTCAAGACTCTTCCTAAACTGTTTGGCTGTTGACTATCTTCCTCCATGGCCTCCCAGTTTCTCAGCACTGGCCCTTTAAGGAAACCACTTTAGAGATGCACTTATCCTTGCATTTATCCCTCATTTTATAGATAAGAAAACAGAAGTCTTGAGAAGGGAAGAGGATGTATTCACTTTTAGTATTAAATGTTATCCTATTGCTCTATCCAGGCTCTGTGTCAATGGGCCCAGGTGTCTAAAACACAGTAACAGTTATCATAAAGGCCACAGCCTAGTTGGGTAAACTGACACTAAACAAGTTTGATCCATTTGAGAAAGTATTACAGTGTACAGGTAAACAGAGTGCCAAGGGAGCCAGGAAAGAACCTGTTATGAGCTGCTAAGTATTCAACAAACATAATCAATATTGAATTGATTAACCCAATCAGTGAATGACTAGCCCAATCAATGAATGACTTATCCAGCATTGAGGTAACAAACTGTATCTGTTTTCCTAATGCTATCCAGGGCTCTCCAAGCAATTAGAACATTGATGTTAGCTGGTTTTGGGTGAAATTAATGTCAAAAGATCCTAATGTAGTTATTTTCTTCTCTTTTGCCTCTTAGGAATCTACGGATTTCCTGAAATACGTTGTTGAGTAAGCGTTGGTTTGAGTTTTTGGGGGTGTTCTTACCAGCATAAGGGCATTGAGCCACAACTCAGTTAATTGTTGTTAAACCCACAATTGAAATACTGGTAGATTTTCTTGAGGCTGGTATAAACAAAGCAATTCGAAAGGGACTATGGAAGGCCTGGCTGCTTCTTCATAGTCTTTGGGTGCCTCAGTGACCCATGCTGGTTCTTTTGAAGGAAACTGAACTTCATGCCTCTGGAACAGGAGATGGCTGTGCAGTTCCAGGTGGTAGAGCTGCCCAGTGGCCACCACCTATGCAAAGTGAGAGCTCTGAACAAGGGAGATGCCAACTCTGAAGTCACTGTGTACTACCAGGTCAGTTGGTCTCATTTTGGGGCCATCCTCATGGCTAAGTATCTTTAGGGCATTAAAG
This sequence comes from Daubentonia madagascariensis, assembly GCA_023783475.1. Lineage (NCBI taxonomy): Eukaryota > Metazoa > Chordata > Mammalia > Primates > Daubentoniidae > Daubentonia > Daubentonia madagascariensis. The sequence continues at coordinate 7,047,566 of JAKFHU010001129.1, forward strand.
CCTGGTAGAAGGTCTAAAGTACATGGGAATGAGTGATCCATTGACTTTCAAGGCCCTTTTGTAGTTACCTCTGTAGTTTTATGCTTGGGGCTATTTGTCCTCTTGAAGCAATTACATTTAAAAATGGATCCTCCTTCAGTCACAGTGAGGTATTGTTTCATTAATCACCTAACCACTAATCTAGAGGGAAACAGAAGTGTGGATGGGAATTCCTTCATGTTCTCTTGACAGAACCCTAAGCAGCAGAAGGACATTTGTTAAAGGATAGTGTTGAAAAAGAGGCGAAAGTAAATATAGCCAAGCAATCAATATGCAGCAAACAGAATGACTACCAGAGTCATAAAGGGTTCAAAGCACTATGTTATGGATGATAAATCCAAGGTTCAGAACCCCTTACTTGCCTGAGGTTATACAAGCTGGGTCTCAAATTTATTCATTCTATCCTCAGATTCTATGTTTTTTCTACATCATCCTGGAGGGGTGGGATGGAGCTTAAAGTAGGGAAGTGCTTTTCAACAATCTCAGTTGGCCCATAGCCTACATTAGCCTATGGTTAGTCCCACTCACTTCTAGGACTATATGGATCTTTCCTAAACCTGTGCCTGCCCAGTGACTTCCCAAACTCTGGGGCTCCTATAGCTGCTACTGTGGTCCTGAGTTCTCTGCATGAGGAATTCACTTCCCTGTCAGGCCTTGTGAAGATCCCTAGCCTGGGCTTTGGGTGGCATGGCCTTATTTTCATATTCTGTGTCCTTTTGTTGTGTTTCTGGCCCTGGGCCTCAGCCTTATCCTGATATCGGCCAGGTCCTGGTTGTCAGAAGCAAATTTACCTGCCCGATGTCATGTTCGTTTCTCTTTAGTGAAGTTTAACCTTATTCCAGTCCTTTGATTCAGCAGCTACAGTTCTGGAGCTAGGTTGATAAATTTTTCTTTCCCTAGAGGCCCAGCTTCTCTGTGAGGCCTGTCTCCCTACCTGTAACATTCCAGCCTGTGGTCTTTTTTAGGTTCTAACTACCAGGTCCCAAACTCTTTAAATGGTATGGCCTGGCCCTGCTTAGCCCAGCCCACATTTCCAGTGCCTCTGACTGCTTACAACCCAGAGATAGGGGAACTTCTCCCGTTTTAGGCAGGATTTCATATAGTAAGACTGTCTTTGGAAGTGCTTTTCATCAGTTACTTCTTAGCACTAGCTTCTAATACAAACTGCCTCCCTTAGGAAACCGATTCCCTTCTCACAGAGAGCATTTGGAATAGAAAATTGATATAAAGTTTTGACTGGTTTTGTTGCAGTCCCTTTAGAGAGAAACAGGAAATCTCAGTGCTGACTAATCAGGGCTTGCAGGGCACACAGGCTTTAGCCTCTTTCTTTAGTGAAGTGGGAAGGAAGAGAAATGGGTCTGTGTCAGTGGATCCTGCAAGATCCTGACTCTGGGATGCACTAGCAACATCCTTGCTTATTGGCCTCCTGCCCTCTTGCATTCTGACTGCATTATTTTGCCAGTTTCCAGGGCAGCCAGGATGTGGTCCCAAAGCATGGTTTCTGCCTCTTAGACATTTTTCTTATCAACTGGCTTGGGTCCAGAAGCTCCTATTCATTTTCTCTCCACCTGAGAAATAGATCCAGATACCCATCAGAATCCCCAAACATTTCCTGCTCTCCTCCTTAGGGCCTTGAACTACAAGTACTTGATTTTAGAATGTGTCCTCTGGGTCCTTGGGATCCTCTAGTCAGGAGCTGGCAAGTCAGGGATTATTGGACTCACATCCATTTTTACCTGCAGTTCTGTGCTAGTGCTGGGAATACAAACGATCAAGTATGATTCCTGTCCTCACAGACCTTCGATCTGGTGGGAAGGCAGATATGTAAATGAAATGAAAGTATCATTAACTGTTGGGGGAAGAGAAGTAATACTGGAATGAGTGGTTGCCAAGAATAGCTGGATTATTAAAAAGCCCTGTAAGCCATTGGATATTCAGTTGGTCTGACTACCTTCTCCTCTCAGTCAGGTACAAGGAGTCTAAGAGAATACACGCTTATGGAGCTGCTTGTGGTAAGTGTATAAAGGAGAGTTGAGGTGTTTAGGAGCCCCTGTCCCACTATGAGGCCCAGCCTTTCTGCCTGGGACTAGGGACTTGCGGTAGTTAGAGACCTGTGATTGGAAGGCAAGAGGGGCATTTACTATTCTCACCCACTATAAGCATGGACAGGGGGCCTGGGTCATTTAGGAAAAAGGCAGTAAGGGAGGGTGGACTTTGAGGTATGTGGAACACTTTGGGGGGAAGAAATAGAGATTTGTCTGCTGGGAGTTGGGCTGATGGGTAGTATGTTGAATTACAGATGCACATGGAAGAGCCTTGTTTTGACTTCCTTCGAACCAAGCAGACCCTCGGGTAAGTCTGCTGGCAAGGGCACTGAGCTCAAATAAAGGTCTGGGGTCTACTTTGCAGGCTGAGGTTTATCAGATATACTTACCGAGCAGCCTGTCATAGCTCTTTGGGCCTTCCATGCCTTATAGTACCTCCCATACCTACTTGTTAGAACTTCTGGAATTTGCATCTTGGAATATGATCAGGTTTTCCATTTGGTCAACTTTCAAGATAAAAAAAGCTTGTGGTCCCCAATTCAGGAGAGGGGTGGACACCTTAACATTTATGGGTCCTCTTTTCTAGGTACAGTAAGGATGAGCAGAAACCCTTCCCATTCATATCTAATGCCTCTACGGACAGGGCCCAGGTGACCACCTGAGCTCATATTTTTCACTCTGGCTGTAGGTACCATGTATACCCTACCTGTAGGAACACATCTGGGATTCTAGGATTCTCTGTCACCGTGGGGACGCAGGCAACCAAATACAAGTGAGTAAGCGAGTGAATAGTTGGAGTCTAACCTAATATTCTGGCATGGAGAGTGGGAGCTACATGTGCTTCCTTAAACTTCAGACAACTCTGACCAAGCAGGGTTTGCTCTATTTAGTCACTGCAGGGAGTGTGGGGAGGAGGGTTATAGAAGGCCAGATCCAGGACTAATCAATGGTTTCAGTGGTCCTACAGGATGTAACTCAAGTCCTGTGGTCATTGTACACGGCTTGCTGATGTTTCTTCTCTTCAGGCAGACCTGAGGACAAGAAAAGCAAGGATGCCTGTCCTGATATTCATGTTGGAACCTGTTGGTTCTCAGCTTTGATGAGGATGCTAGGAAATTGGGCTGAAGGTGGGGGGAGAGGGAACATTCTTCTCCATTTCTTCCCTCCCTCAACTTAAGGTAAAATGCTGAGGCCTGGGAAAACACTGCATCCTTTTTCCTGGAGATATGTCATGTCTTAATTCCTTCTGCATGAGACACCAGTTCTCTTGATGACTTTTAATTGAAGATGTTTTGTTTCAGTTCTGAAGTTGTTGATAAGAAGATAGAAGAGTTTCTTTCTAGCTTTGAGGAGAAGATCGAGAACCTCACTGAAGATGCATTCAACACCCAGGTGACTTTACTGTGCCAGCCTGGGCTTTTGGCCTTTCACCCCCACAAGCCCTCAGGACACCAGACACTAGTTTTAACAGCACTATGTGCTGGCCAGTTTTTGAACTTTGCAGCTCCACCTTAATCCCTCCCTGTCCTGCTGGCAGGTCCATCACAAGCCAGGCTGGACAGGGCCAGGTGTGTTCTGGGGCAACTGGTATAATGCCATGCCTGAGCATTTCTTTTTGCTGGGAACAGGTCACAGCTCTGATCAAGCTGAAGGAGTGTGAGGATACCCACCTTGGGGAGGAGGTGGATAGGAACTGGAATGAAGTGGTGACACAGCAGTATCTCTTTGACCGCCTCGCCCATGAGGTAACATGGTTTTCAGAGCAAGACAGCTCTGACAGAGGGTTCTATAGGAGTCACAGGTACAAACAAATCAGTATTTTGTATGGAAGATAAACCTGGGACACCCAAATGGGCTTGGTTACTTAACTTGCTCATTTCATTACTCAGATTCGCCTCTCTAGCACCTTAGGTGGCCACATGAGCAGGGTGCTAACCCTTTCTGCCCTACCTCCCCAATTTCAATCAGAGCAGCTCCATTTTTATATTATATTGAAGTTCACCACAAGATTTTGTGGAGAAAAAAAGGGTTCTGCTATTTAAGGAAAATTATTCCAGGTAGAAGCCCAAAGTAGTAAAACCTATGAAAAAGAGCTCTGGATCCTGCAATTCAGTGCTACTTCTGATAACATATAGCCCTATGTGGTGAATTACCAAAGAACAACATTGATCTGTGAGGCAGAGATGTTTGTTACTTAACAAGCGGTTTCAGCACAGCTCACCTTAAGGCACTTGTTTTCTTAATAGAAGAGAGATAAAAGGTTTACCTGTTTCAACAGTTGCTATATTTTTCTCAAGCCAGAATATGCAGTTACCATATAACTAGGAGGTGACACTAAGGAGATGTGGGTGTCAGGCTAAGTGTACGGTATTCAGCTGTAATTACAGCATCTGCTAACCTCTCTTGCTCATATGCCGATGTAGATCATTGTTATAGAACGTGAAGGTTCATCATGAACCTCAGAGAGGTTCATCTTTATCCTTCTCTGGAAGGTTAGGGACAAGCTGAGATTAGGAAGAATAAAATGAAGTGCTCAGGTGCTAAGCAGGGGCAAGGAGGTCTGCCTGGGGGTTATTTCTTTCCTAACTTCCCTTTCCATATAAGATTGAAGCACTGAAGTCATTCTCAAAATCAGACCTGGTCAGTTGGTTCAAGGATCATAGAGGACCAGGAAGTAAAATGCTCAGCGTTCACGTGAGTATAGTTAACTAAACTAGCTCTACCCATTTACTGGGTTTGGGTTGTTACCAGAGATCACAAATCTGGTCAGTGTATTTCTCACCTTGAGTCTTTGGCCTCTTTCAGGTTGTTGGATATGGGAAGTATGAGCTGGAAGAGGATGGTACCCCTTCTGGTGAAGATTCAAATTCTTCTTGTGAAGTGATGCAGCTAACCTACCTGCCAACCTCTCCTCTGCTGGCAGATTCTATCATCCCCATTACTGATATCAGGGCTTTCACATCAACACTCAACCTTCTCCCCTACCATAAAATAGTCAAATAAACTGCAGTCTCGTTGGCCTGAAACAATGTGTATTTAAAAATGTGTTTGTAATTTATGGAGTTGTTACACTACTACTGCCTTAGGGCTTCCACTGAATTTTTGCACTGGCATCACAGAATTTGATTGATTTACTTTTTATTCCTTCTCTATTGAAACTAACAAACCCAAGGTTATCATAGCAGCTGGCGAAGAGAAAATTAGCAGGGTGAGCCAAGTGTGGCCAAAAAACTTGTGCCAGCAATTTGGGAATCCCTGGCCTGTGTCCTCTCAGACTGAGAATCCATTTCTTGAGAGGCCCCATGTAACCAGTGTGTTATTAATAACTAAATGCTAGAGTGTTAGTACCTAAATGCTAGGTACTAATAGCTGTTTTTGATTTTTTAAACTGTATTTTTAAATAAAGATAATTCTGAATTTCCCTTCAAAATGAGCCTTTGCTGCTGTGGCATTCTTTTTATTACACTGTGGGGCTGGGGTCTAAAATTATACACTCTTTCCAAACCCCCTAATGCGATAAAATACGTTGGTACCCCTACCTGTGTGATAGGAGTTCAGTGAAGACTTTGGGGAATAGCATGGTAGAGGCAAAACAAAGAACACAGAGTATAAGGGAGGGGTGATTATTTCAAGAATCCTTTTGAAAAGCTATCTCCTATAAATAATTGGCTTCCAAGTTTAGCCATAAAGATAATAAAAAGCACATTAAAAAAGTTGAAAAAATTACTTTATGAAGCCTTAAGAAGCACTGAGTATAATTACAATTTAATAATATTTCACTTCTAAAATAAAAGTTGTTGTAGGTGAGACCATGAAATTTCCTAACACTTGATTTTAATACATCGCGCTAATTTTCTAAAACAACTCAGAGGAACCCATATTTACAATAGGCGGAGTATTTATGAAAAATCTGGCATCAGGTATATTTTATATATGTGTGTGTGTGTGTGTATATATATAACACCAAAAGTTATATGAACTAAGAAACAGAGCTTGTATATCTTAATAGCAGTACTAGAGTGCAGAGTTAGAGACTTTGATTTATAAATGCTTTCCAATGCCTGGGGTTTGGAAAAGGAGCAGACATCTTGTTTTCAAAACCTGAAGTTTTTCTCAGGACTGAAGTCAAAATCGTAATTGCCACAGAGGAAGAAAGGGAAGCTTTTCCTGCTTTAATTGTTCATCTGCGTCAGAAAGTCCAGTATCCCTGAGATAGGAACCACTGTAATAAGAAGGGAGTGAACAGATTCTCCCAAAGGAAGATTGTTGATGAATTATGCCTACTGCCCTGGTCATCAGATGTAAACTTTGCATTTCCCAGCCTAATGCTTGGCAGCACCAAGACGTTTTAGTAATGGTTCATCATAAACCCAACATTCTCCATCTTCATGAAATAACTGTAAAAGAAAGGGGGAGAATTTAGTTACACACTTGCTTTGTACTTCTACAATATGCTTTTTATTATTTCACGTCTTTTGCCCCCATTAGACTGAAATGAGTGTCAGATAGGGACCAGGGATCATCTTGTTCATAAACAGTGATTGGCACTTCACTTCTTAAACATTCATTGAAATGACTGAATGATTTACTGCTCAGAGTATAGGAGGAATAGCAGATAAGAGGCTGGGGCAGGCAAGCTTACCCTGGTCTCCCACTGAATTTCCTTCTCCTTCCTTTCTCGGGCTTCTGCTCTTTGTCTTTCTTCAAGTCTGTGCTTTGCTTCAGTTGCTGCATCAATGTCTCTGATTTTTAAGTTGAAAGTGACATCCTTCCAAAGACTAAAAAAAAAAAAAAAAATCAGGAGTAGCTGCCTATCCTGAGAATTAAAGCCTAGAGCCACCTCTGACTACAGCATAACAGTATGAGTCAAATGGCTTTAAGTGCTGTAGTTCACAGACTAAATCTCCTTAACTGGCACCAGGGTACTGGAGTAAGGAACAGGGAAATGAGCCCAGAAGACTCCACTGTTAGTTTTCAAAGAAGGAAATAAGGGACAAGCAGCCTGAGACATGATAAGGACAACAGAAGAGAGAATAGTGGAAGCTGAGACCTAGGATTCTTATACTTCTACCTCTAACTTGCTATGCAACTTTGGGGGAATCAGTTTACTTCTCTAGGGTTTGAGTGTCCCTTACTATATACTAAAAGGGCTAGATCAGAGGAGCTGAGAAAAACTCCCTTGAATTTAACAATGTGATCTCAGAGAAAATAGTATGAATATAGAGAATAAGGGTCAAGAGGTAAATTGCAGAGGATTAAGGGGGTGAGATGTGGCTTCCTCTCAAGGCCATTGTTCCCATTTCAGGAAAGGAGGTAAAGAGAGGTTAGCTAACTTAGCCATGGTTACAAAGCTAGTAAGTGGTGGTTCTGACATACGAACCCAGGCGTTCAAACTTGGTCTGTACTCTGTTATGCTCTGCTGTACTGTCTCCAAAACCCAGCCCTGTGCCTATGCCCAGGCAACAGCGTAAGCATTGCAGCAACAGCTCTAGTTATGTTTCCTTACCAGCGGGATTCATACTCATTCTGATCTTCCAACTTCCTCACTTTCTTCTTGATTATAGGCAACTTCTTGGTATCTACAAAGACTGTATTTTCCTAGAAAACAAGAGAGATGGATGTCTTATTATTCAAACTGTTCTAGGAGGAAAAGTCAACTCTTTCCAGAGACTGTAATTAGCAGACCTAAAAATCAAATCCCATATATGTTAATGATGTATGAGTTTCACATGCAGTCTTAAGCCTAAAATAAAGTTATTGTCTTAAGTCTAGAGGCTCAAACAGATATTTTCAATATGGCTATGTGCTACATGCTAGGGATATAATCTCTTGGGGAGCTAGACCCATGAATAACTAATCCTAATATTAAGCACACTGTCTGAAGTTCTTTTTACATTTCAAATTCTCCAAGTCCAAAATTCAGTTCACGGGTTCCTCCTGTTAATTTCATACCACCTTTTTTCCTAGCTTAATGAGAACACTGAGTGGGTGGTACCGTAGAGTACAAATTCCTTGAAGGCAAGGACTATCTCACTTATTTCTGTATCCCAGGTGCCAGGCAGTCAAATGTTATTATACAAAATCTTAAAACTGTGTGTGTATGCAAACATACACACACATTACTTTAGCACTTCATCTTATAAACGTACCACACATTCTAATCATATACCTAATATTTATTGAGTTCTTACTACGTGCCAAGCATTGTTTTATATATATTATTCTCAAGTTTTTTGAGAGCAGAGAGAAAAGTAGAAATCATTCTATTACCTGCACTGCTGGGAAGGTGGGGGAAGGAAGGAAAAGCCCTGCCTTGAAGAGACAACATTAGAACTGGCCTCTGTGGTTAAAGTTCCAGATGAAGGAAGCCAGAAAAAGGGATAGGCTACAATTCAATGTAGCCTGAAACAAGTGGCAAAATATAGGTTCTTACCCCTGTTGCATATTTTGCATACATTACACCATTCCATTCCCCTTCAATTGAACAAAAAGACTTCTTGTCATTTGGAGAACTGAACAGAAAAGGAAACATTTGTGTTAGTCTCAAGTTGAAAATTACTCCACCAAAGAATCTGGTCAGTGTGGCCTATCTACACAGAGTAGAATATAGAAGACCACAAAGAACTGTGAAGTCTTTGACAAAATCAGCTTAACATAACAGAACTGGATTTCCCAGGGCCAACTGTAAGAATGAGGACCTGGAACAAGATGCTTAAGAACTCAAGATCCCATAAACAGCGAATATGGGTTAAGAGAGCTCTGCTGGGGCCACAACAGATTTGGTACATTCTCTGCCCTCAAGCTGTTCACAGCCTAGTGGTGAGAGACATACTGCCATCGAGATTCTAAGTGGTAAGTGCTGTGTGAGCTTGTGTGGGCACTGGGGGTTCAAAGGCAAAACTGGTGTGAGGGTCAGGGAAGGCTCTGCTTGCGAATGTAATGCGGGAGACCAGGCTTTCATCCTCAGGTTGAAAGGGACCTTCTGGGCCTAATGCTCTGACCACTTTTCCTGAGCAAGGATCCCTTCCTCAAAAGTCCTGACAGGCCTCTACTTGGATACACAGGTATGGAATTTGAGAAGACGTGCATCATAGCTGAGGCCTAGTTACGAATGGCGAGGCATGAACAGAAGACTGAAAGAGGCCAGAAGGAGAAAAACGAACGGGGTAGAGGGATGAAAGCTACCATCAGCAGCAGAAACTTAGGTGTGCTCCAGAAGTCGGGAGGACTTGGGGAAAGGGAACAATGGGAAAGAAAAATGGCAGGATCTCAGGTTTAGGGGGTCATTACATGGTTCTTAAAGTGTGGTCTGGAGACCCCAGGGGGTTCCTAAGACCCTGTCAGGGACAGAGTCCATAAAGTCAAAACCATTTTCATAATATTAAGACATTATTTGCCTTTTTCACTCAATTTTCTCACAAGTGTATGTGATATGTAGCAACAGAGTGATTAGACTTAGAAAACTTAACAAAATGTACAATGCCACTTGTCTTACAAATTTTTTAAAGAAGTTTTAGAAAAGCTACTTTTCATCAGAAATGCTATTATTTTCATTTGTAAATGAATTAATAAATATTTTTAAATCTCAGTATTAATTTCTAATATGAAAAATATTGTTGGATATAGTCCACATAAACAAAAGCTCTTTAGGGTTCTTAATCATTTTTAAGCGTAAAGGGGTCCACAGACCAAAAAGTTTGAGAACTACTCAGTGCAATCCTTCATCTGACACTCAAATTTCTAACATAAAGACCCCATTAAGAGCTCTTCTAGCTCACATCTTTGTAAGGGGAGTCTTTCTACTAAATATGGCTCTGACTGGCAGAAAATTCTGCTGAGCTAGCAGTTCCTATTGGTGTTGGTTACCTCTAAGGAGTTCTGAGAAGCAGGCACACCCATGTGTTTGTTCTCAACATCCTAGTCCATCATCTGCCTGTTTTATTGGGGCGGGGGGGCACAGCTGCATTATTGTGGTTACTTGTGCTGTTCTTTAAGCCCTGCCCATATATTCTGACTGGAATAATTTTTTATACTGATCCTTAGTAAACTTCACCTTGTTCATGATCCCATCTGCTCAAGATATTTTTGGATGCTGATTCTGACATCCAAATTAAATTATCTCCCTGGAAAACTGGTTAAGCAATTATGTGTCTTCCATCTGGGACACTGCTCCCCAATAAGACCTTCCAGGGCAGAGAAAAGTCTAGTGGCACACCACTGCAGACTTTCCTCTTTAAACAGGCTCTGACCCCACCCAACTGACTGTTACCCAGACAGCACAGCCATCTTCATTTGACCCAACAGTGCCAAACGGAACCAAGCCAAATGCCTGCAAGATGTGACAGTTACTGTTTTTCCCCAGCAAAGGCACAGAAAAAGGAGGGGCTGTAAGGACTTGGAAACACTTCTATAGGGGTCACAAAGTCTGTTGTAAGGACTAGCTGATGGTCCAACCTGGCAAGGGTGAGTCAGGATCCATAATCTGGGTTAGCTAAACAACTTAGGAAGGCCCCTTTCAGCTCCCCATCACAAGTCACGTTCCTATGAAGGAAATTCCATCAATGAATGACCTCTGACTACTCTGGACCTAGGTTTTAGGTCTCCTTCTCATATAGGATTTTAGGAAGAGACATGACACAAAAGGTATGAAACAAGTTTACAAAGACAGAACCATTCTTTCACATTTCTAATACTGAAGGTACAGTTTAAGACAAAAGGAAAAGTATCTCAGAGAAGCAGAAGAGAACTGAGGCAGAAAAACAAAATACCTACAAAATCTCAGCGGTAATTCTGTGCTTCTTGCCCCCATAGAAAGGTTTAGTGTGGAAGACGATATTTGCACTATAGCCCGTTTTGGAACAATTAATATTGCATTCTCCTCCTAACTCCACCCAGGGCACTGTGAGGATAGACCTGCAAAATCAAAAGTTTTCAGGTAAGGCTGACAGTTAAGAGGGAGGAGAGGGGGAGGGGCATGGCTTAAGGAACAGCAGGGTCTACTCCTGGTCAGAGGACATGGACATAGCTCTACTTGCCTTCCATAACCATTGGGGAATGTGAGAATATAATGTTCATCATAGTCTAGACACGAGACACAGCCTGTGGAAAGAAGGGATAGAATCTCTGATGAGTACTGTCAACTGGGGATAACCTATCTAGTATGCCACCCCTGTTCTCACCCCCAATACAGACGCTTACTTGCTAACAATGACATCCAGTGTGGCTTTCCAGAGCCATTTTCTCTTACCAGACAAGTGTCTGGCACATGTTAGAATAACATAAATTTCTCTTATTACCATTGTAGTCCACCCAATGCCAACAAACTTACCTTGCCCTATGTTGTGCACCCCAATTGACATTCCAAGGAATTTTGATTTGGTCCAGATATGAGCATTGAATTGTATCCTCTTATTAAAACACTCTGCATAAAAGGCTGAAACTGAATAGAAAATGTTTTCAATTAGTGTAATATACAGCTACAGCCACCTCTCCAAACTCACTTAACCTGGGAGAAAAAACTGGCTCCATGGGGAAATCCTTTAACCTTCAAATAACTGCCTCAAATTAGGCCAGGAGGTACCTACCTACCTATTATACCCTTTTCCCCAATGCAAGCATCCATTCAGAGCCACATGGGCAGGAGCTTCCCTGAAATATGAGGCTGTGTCCAATCCAGGAGGCTTAAAATCAAAAAGGGGGCTATCTGTGCTCATGGTCTGCAAGTATGCAATATCACATCCTGTATCTCCATGCTTAATACTGCACTTAACAAACAAGATTTTGAGGGGCTATGGACAGTTGACAGATTCCACATCCATGGATTCAACCAACTATACATCAAAAATATTTGGAAATGATACTGCTGAGAGAAAATTTTCTTAAAAATTTGGAAAAAATAAAAAATAACAGTACAACAATAAAAACACAAATTAAAAAATATAGTGTGACAACTACACAGCATTTACATTGTATTAGGTATTATAAGTAATCTATAGATTACTTAAAGTACACAGGAGGATGTGTGTATAGGTTATATGCAAATGCGTATAACCATTTTATATCAGGGTTGTAAGCATCCTCAGATTTTGTTATTGGCAGGGCGTCCTGTAACCAATCCCTCGCAGATACCAGGGATGATTGTATTCTCTCCACTATGCCAGGAATATACTGGGCAGAAACTACATATCACACTTATACAAACCGTCTCACAGTTGCTGGAGTCTCTACAGCACAGATCATTATGTGTAAGATGACTTTGGAAGTATTAAAAGTTGGTTTCCCAAATCTCTTCTTTTTACACACATTTAATCAGTGAAGCTAAAAGTGTCTTTGGAACTTATACAAGGAACAGATACAGACATGAGGAACCAATCAACTTGAGTTTCCACTTCAGGTAATAGGAAAGATACAGCTAGCCATACAACTGACAGTAAAGTAACCTCAGTTATGGAGCTTTAAATGACCTTCTTTGCACAGAATACTTTGAAAGTGCAAGTGAGGTTGCAGAGGAGCTCTATAACTTACTGGGTGGATGATGGGAAACCTGCTCAGCCACGAACGTTACACTGTTTTTGGAAACCCCAGGAACTGGTCCTTCTGAAACTAGCTCCTGCAAGCAAATATAACATTTTCTTTTGATGTGGAAACATGAATAACATTTCAGAGAATCTGATAATTGGAACCTCTGCTCTACACACACCAAGCATCCTATACATACTTCTATTATGGCACTTACTTACACTATTGTACTTTACTGCTTTGTGTCAGTCTCCCTGACTAGACTGAGACATTCTTGAAGGAAAGGATCATGTGTCTAATTCAGGGCCAGGCCTGACACAGAGCAGGCACTTATCAATGTCTGCCAAATGAAATAAGAACAGACACATACTACCTCTATCTTTAGTAAGGACTACATGTAACATGTCACTTGGAAAGGCAAAAGATATGGAGAGTCACATTTACTAAAAGATTAGTAGTGGGGTAGGGTTTTCCCCCCCCCCACTTCTAAAAGCCTTTTAATATGCATCTGAATCTTCCTTGCTGGTTGTCATCTTCACACCAACCTCTAAATGTTGGAGCCCTGGGGCTCAGTTCTGGGTTATCTACTCTTCTGTAGCTATGCTGTCTTCTTAGATCATTTCATCCAATCCCAGGACTTTAAAATGCCATCTAAATATAATAAAATCTCTGAGAGCCCCATCTCCACCTCAGACCTTTCCCTTGAACTCCACTCTCTTAAATTCCAATTCCCTACTTGACAGCTCTTGACAGTCTAACAGACACCTCATACTTGATATTTCAAATTGGAGCTCTTGATTTTTCCCCCCCCAAATTCAATCTTTTTCTTATCAGTAAATGATACCACCAACTGCTGAAGTCCACATGCAAGGATTCATGTCTGACTGATTGTCTCCTTTCCCTTAGCTCACCCAGTTGACCTATCAATTCTACCTCTGAAATACAGCTTGAATCACCATGTCTCTCCTGGAATAATGCCAAAGCCTCCTCAATGGTCTCCATGCTTCTATTTTTGCCCCTTCTTGATTTATTTTTCACAAAATCATTGTAATGATTTTTTTCAAGACAAAAAAGAGATCCTGTTAAGCCATAAAATTATCATTATGGCTTACAAGGCCTTGCATGATCTGATTTCTAAATCTCCATCCTCATCTCATCCCACTCTTCCTCCTCCTCATTATATTCAAAATATCATGATCTCACAACAATGTTCTTCTATGGGTGCTGAGCGTCTTTTGATCATTATTAACTGCTCCTAAGTAAAATGAAATCTTGGATCAGTATACAACGAAACATAATTCAAAATATCAACATAGAACTCACTGTGTTCTCCTCAATATCATTTGGTAGTGTCCAATGACACTGAAAGATCTCGCCCAAAATGGGGTTGTATGGCTTTTTGGCAACTGATCCTTTCCTTCCTGCATGAAAGGCTGAGAGGTACCATTTTACAACCTGAACCATTCGATCCCTGGGATCCTTCTGGTCACTGATGCTGCAAGGGAGAGAGACAAAATTTAATGTCCTACTTTTTGGCAGAATGCAAGCTGATGCAACACCCCTCAGCATGGTCCACCCTGAGCCAGGCTGAGAGGACCAAGGACCCAGGATCAGGAGTTACCTCAAAGTTTCTTGTTAAAATTGAGATACGGTATAATATCTAAATCCCTTCAAAAAATAAAATGAATACAATTTTTAAAAATAAAATTTAGGTATTTATATATATTTTTCTATATATATATAAAATTAAATGTGTTGATCTTAGTGTTTTGAGGATTTGACAAATTTATATATCTACTTAATTAATCACCACCCAATCAAGACACAGAACATTCCCATTATTTCAGAAAGTTCCCCCATCTCCTTTTCCAAGCAATCACCACCTCTCTCCCTGAAGCAAACACCACTTCTGGTTTCTAGTAGCATAGATTAAGTACATTATTTAATTTTCAAATAATTGGAGATTTCCTATATCCGTGTTACCAAATTCTAATTTAATTCTTTTATGGTCAGAGAATATACCCACTATGATTCCAATTATTTTAAATTCATTAAGACTCCTCTGTATATGATCTATCTTGATGAACATCCTATATGTACCTGAAAAGACTATGTGTTATACAATTGTTAGGTAGTGTTAGAAAGGTCAATTGGGCCAAGCTGATTGACAATGCTATTTGAATCATCTACAGCCTTACTCATTCTCAGGGGGTGGGGAGGAAGGGGCTACTTGGTCAATCAGTTCCTAAGGAAGGAACTCGTGGACTTGTCTATTTCTCCCTTTAGTTTAGTCAATTTTTGCTGCATGTATTTTGAAGCTGTTATTAGGTACATATACATTTAGGAGCATTATTTATTCTTGATAAATAGACCTTTTTATCCTTACAAAATGTCCCTATTTTGTCTGGTAATATTTCTTGTCTTAAACGTCTCCTTTATCTGATACTAACACAGTTTTGTTATGCTTAGTGTTCTGATGGTCTATCTTTGTCCATCCTTTTACTTTTAACCAATCAGTTATATTTAAAGTCTTTTTCTTGCAAATAGCATGCAGACCCATCTTGATTTTTAATCCAGTCTGACATTCACTGTTCTCTTAAATGGAGTCTGTTTGCATAGTGTAATTACTGATATAGTTGGGTTTAACTCTAACATCTTGATACTTGTTTTCTACATGTCTGCTTTGTTCTTTGTTCCATTATCTTCTCTTTCCTCCTTTTTGGGAATTAATTATTTTTAGTATTCCATTTAATTTTATCTATTGGCCTTTTAGCTGTACTTTTGTATTTTTTAAATTGTTCCTCTAGGGACCTCAAAATTTAACTTCTCATATATAAAAACTACCCTTAAATCTCCAGTCTATATCGAGTGAACAACTGGTACTTTCCATTCATTTTTACTTACATGTTACTAATAAATGTTTACATTTTATTTGTTAAATTATCTATTAATTTAAACACTGCCATATTTATTTGAATTTCTACCCTTTGGGAATTGGTTAAATGATTCTCTTAAATCTTCCTCAGCAATGAAATATATATACATCAATGTCAGCCAATGTGCCCACCCACTGTGAAACCTCAGACTGAGGTTTCAAGGAATGCATAGGAGATGATTACGAAGAAAATTTTCCTCCTACCCGTGAAATGCAATGTGAACTCACCTCCTTGTAAATCAATCTCACCTTTACATCATTTCCATCCCTAGTACATATACACATATCTAACATTTCAAGCTTTATATTTAAAATTTACGAATCAGTCTATAATCTGGACACTAAATTGTAAACTCCTCAAGGGCAGACACTGTGACTTTTTTTCTACAGTTCATAACAAAGTGCCTAGCAAACAACAGGTGCTTTAGAAAGGTTTGCTGAACTCAGATAACTGAACTTTTTTAGGATATAGTATAAGTAATTTAACAGTGATTACCAATGCCTGGGTAAAAGAAACTTATGCCCTGGAACCTGTAAATACTGGCCACCTATTAATGGGCTCTTGAGAATTTTATTAAGTGTTAAACTTGGTTGCCTAACAATATCAACACTACATAACTTAAGCAAACAGAAAGGCATCCAATATAAACACATTATTCAATGCTACTTTAACCCAGAAATGTCTGAAAGTTAAGAAGGAATCCATCTACCCTGCAAAAAAAGGGCAGAAAGCTACTGAGAATAACATCCTTAAAAGTTGGAAACTACTGCGTTCAAATACCTCACAAACAGGTCCGGATGTGCAAAAAAATCTGCATACATTTCTAAAAGAGATCTTCTTTCAAGAATAAATGTTGGAAGAACTACCTGCAAAACATTCACATATGACCCTTGAGGATCACATTCCACTACAGATAAACAGATTGCTAAGCTGCTTAAAAAACAAAAAAAAAACAAAACCAAAAAAACACAACTCATTCCAATCACATCAACATCCACCACATATTGCCCATACATGCTTCTAAAAACTACTTCCCAAACTGTTCTAATTCAGAAATGCCCATTAACTTGCCCAGCAGATGAAAAACAGAGAAGGGGTTTCCAATATTCAAATGTCACTTGCTCTGTGCAACCTCCCTTTTCTCCCTGAGTGTAATACCAACAACAAACTACTCAGTAGCAATCCTTTGATACCTCCGATCTGCTGGAGCATTACATATACATTATCTTATTAAATTGCACAACAACCCTATGATGAAGAAATTATTATCCCTATTTTACAGTGGAGAAATGTGAAACTCAGAGAGGGTAAAAAATTTTCTCACTGTTCCATTATTAACGTGGAATCCAAAATTGAATCTGTCAGACTCTGGGGCATCAGTGTACTTTCCTCTCTACTGCTGCTTCTCTATCATCATTAGGTATATACGGAAATTTATCTACTTATGAATTTGTATCCTCAAATATACAGTGAGCTCCTAGAGTGCAAGAACCAAGTTTCGTTCACGTTTGCATTTTCACTACTATTTATACAGTACGAATTTTTTATTTTTATTTTTTATTTTTATTTATTTATTTATTTTGAGACAGTGTCTCACTACATTGCCCAGGCTGGTCTTGAACTCTGGCCTTAAGCAATCCTCCAGCGTTGACCTCCCAAAGTGCTAGGATTACAGGCGTGAACCACCATGCCTGGCCAGTAAGAAGTTTTTAAATGAGCAACTGAAGGAACATACAAAAGAGAATACAGATAGGGAATCAAATAGGGGTAAATACCCTTAATATATAAACAGCTCTTACAAATCAACAACAAAAAGATTATTACTCTAGTAGAAAGACAGACAAAGGAATTGAACAGCCAATTTTAAATAAAAGGCAAAAAAACATAAAAAGAAAGTTTGATTTCACTTGTAATTGAAGAAACAAAAACATTTTTCCCCTACTTAAAATTTTTCTTGAGAACTCTCATTCAACAGATCTTCAACGTTTTTAGCACTATACTGATACATGCCATTACGACAAACTGCTAGAACAGTGATGGAAGCGAGTTGGACATGGTTGTCTTCAACCTGGATTCAAACACTTGTTTTGCCACTTCTTAGCCGTGAGGAGGCTCTGGAAAATTAACTCAACTTCTCAAAGTTCCTGTAAAAGGAGGATAATTACATGCACTGCTTATATTAGGTTATTAAGTATGAAATGTCCAATTTCCTTAAGTACTAAGTTTGACAGTTGATATCTCTGACAGTTCACTTTGACACTTGTTTAATTTTTTTGTGAAGGTACATCCTCAGTCTTTCAAATGCACATCGTAGACTGTGATTATCTTTCAAATTTTTTTAGAGAAATAATTGTGAAACCATGGATAAGTCAAAAATTTGTGTTACTTTCAAATATGAGTTACATCGTGGAACCAATGCAGCGCAGACAGCTCAAAATATCAACTAAGTGTTTGGGAAGGATGTGGCTAATGAATGCATAGTACGTCGATGGTTTGAGAAGTTCCGTTGTAGTGATTTTAATCTTGAAAATGAGTCACGTGGGCGACCTGAGACCAAGGTGGATAATGATGAGCTGAAAGCTGTAGTGGAAGCGAATCCACCTCAACCTACACTCGAATTAGCAGCAAGATTTGACATTACTATTCCAACATCACTGGACCATTTAAAATAAATCGGCAAGGTGAAAAAGCTGGATAGACAGGTTCCACATGAATTAAACAAGCGTTGGAAGAGAAATCTTGAAGCTTGCCTTTCTTTGCTGTCATGACATAAAGGCGAATCATTTCTACACTATATTGTTATGTGTGATGAAAAACAGATTCTTTTGACAATCGCAAGTGTTTGGCACAATGGTTGGATAAAGATGAAGTGCCAAAACACAGTCCAAAACTGAATATTCATCAAAAAAAGCTAATGGTGTCTGTTTGGTGGTCCAGTGCTGATATTATCCACTACAGCTTCATGAAACCTGGTGAATCCATCACAGCAAACGTCGACTGCAACCAACAGGATGAAATGATGAGGATGCTTGTGATTAAGCAGCCGAGATTGGTCCACAGAGACAGGCCAATCCTCTTGCAAGACAATGCTCGACCACATGTCACACAAACAACACTACTCAAACTACAGAGGCTGGACTTTGAAACTCTCTGTCATCCACCATATTCACCAGACCTTGCACCAACTGACTACCACTTCTTCCAGGCTTTGGACTACTTCTTACAAGGAAAAATACTCAATTCTCAACAAGCTGTGGAAAACGCCTTTGGCGATTTCATCACCACTCACTCTCCAGGCTTCTTCACTGCTGGCATAAACAAGCTACCGTTAAGATGGCAAAACTGTGTTGATAGTTTAGGCGCATACTTCTTGTTTGAGATACAATAAACTACACTTTTGATTTGAAATTTGACATTTCATATTTAATGACCTAATATATTAGGGTTGTTCTGAAGAGTAAATGAGGCAAATGGGATGTGACTTAATAACCCTAAAAACTACAAAACATTTGGAAATAAACTCTTTTTGGAAAGTATCTGAAGTGAAAAAACATTCTTATAAAAGATACAAATTTAAGGCATTATTGTAATAACACTTTGGAATACATAAAAGGAATCAAGATTTCAGAATCTGTTAGCAATCACAGCCATTTGTTTGTGCCAAAAAAGATTTCTAATGGCTTATTTTTAACATATTCAGTAATAAATAATTATTATAATATCATTCATAATGTAACAAGCTTTAGCAACTATAGACCCAAATACAGATTATCTGGCAGAGAAAATTATACAAAGGAAGAATTACAAAGCTGATCATGGCAGACACTTTTCACTGCCTCCTGACATCCACGTTTCATCCCCAGCGGAACTCTGATTCGGCTCAGATTTGGCTATAGGAAGCCATAGCCCCCTCTGTCAGGTCTCAAGGGGTCAATGTGGATTCATTCAAAGTGATCATTTAGCTTCGTCTGCCAGTGATTAGTTTAGGCACAGACACATGCTTGACTCTGGCCAATGAGATTTAACAGGAAGCTTGATGAGCCACTTCTAGAAAAGAATGTCCTTCCTAACAACAACAACCACAAAAAGGCCAGCAGCTAGCTATGCAAGCAAATTATTACTGAAGCAATTATAGGAAAAAGCTTCTACAAATATTGTCCTACCTAGAACATTCCTGGTAAGTATGCTGAGCTCCACAAATTAATGTTATCCTTGTGTTTCTGTTCTCACTTAGATTTGGGGTAAAGGTTCTATTATAAACACTTATTAGAAGGTATTAAATATTATGGGTTAGTCTTTTTCTTAGTGGCCCTCTAAATCCAAAACCAAAATGAAACTCACTACTGACCATAGCATTGGAGTTGATTTTTTCATAACAAAAGTGAAAATCCTAAATTTAATTAACTTTCTAAAGCTGGGTAAAATAATAATCTAACCAATATAAAATCTACTATAGCTCATCTTAAAGGCAAAGGCAGTAGTGGAAAGATTACAGGTCTTAAAATTACAGACCAGATTAGAATCTCAGTCTGCCACTTAATATGACTCAGGCAAGTTACTTCTTTGAGTTTTAGTTTCCTCATCTACAAAACGGAATTAACAATAACACCTACTTTTGCAGTACTGTGGTGAGAATTAAAAGGATGAGACTTCTAGCACAATGGCAGGAGTATACAAAGGCACCTATACACCAGTCTCTTAATTCAATCAGGGATTCTGTTTAGAGCTCTAAATGTAAATTCAAATCCAGGTTACAGTAATTGTACGACTCAATATGTGTCATAGAATTTTATATTTACCTCTTCTTATCCTTGTAATAATCCTGTGAAGTAGGTCACTATATGTCCATTTTGCATGTGAGAACCCTGAAGATCACAGAGGAAGGGACTTGCTCAAGGCCACATGGTTTGGTAATAGCAGAGGTAGGATGCAAACAAGGTCCTCTGACCTCAAGATCAGAACTCTGCTCATTTTGATTCTCTGCATATAACACTGCTTTAGGCTTTGCCCAAACTACTAACCAAGCCCAATGTTATTCCTATTCCTCATTTGCCCCAAATAAACTCCAAATCTTAATCCATACAACCCATACATACTATTCCCTATAAAATTTTTCTAGCTTCACTTATTTCATCCTTTTATAAAATTTTCAGTTTACTCATCTGCATATATATTAAATCACAACATGGCACAAGTATAAATAGAAGTTATGTCATTTTACTATATTTATAAGCACACTCACCACACAACCACTGAGAATCCACACATACAAGTTAAGACTTACAGAAAATGCCAAATCTGGTTCTTACCTTAGTAAGATCCATTCCAAGCCTAACCTGTGACAAGAGGTGCATGATAACACTTTTGTGCTCCTCCACTGACCCTGCCTCCCCATCATCATCTCTATCATCATGTGAATCGAAAAGGTCTAAAATGAAACAAATCTTATTAGATTGGTGTTAAATTCTGCCAACCTGTGTTTCTACCAGTATCACAAATGGTTTTAAGAAAAAAAAAAGTTAAATTCTCAAAGGTCACTTACCAGCATCACTTGTTCCATTGGACATAGAAGAATTAAGTGATTCTGTGGTATCTGGACGCTTCAGACTATTTCCCGAGCTGCTGTGTGTCAAAACTGAGGCAGATCCAGAAGAACTAAAAAAACATTAATAACTTTCTTAAGCTAAAGAAATCAATTTATAAACATAGTAAGAAAACCTGCAAAGCTATTTAACCAATATATCCACATAGTGACAGAGACTAGACTCTTACAGTTAGCGGTTATATATATACATATATACACTTTCCAACTCTCCCTGCCACCCTCATTCCAAGATTGTAAACTGTAAAGTCTGATGACAAGTTCTCGTCTTGTGCTTTTTGCATAGAGTGTGCTCAACCAAATCATGTTGAAAGGCAAGGCACAGGTCATCAAAAATTAGTGAGATTTTTGCCTCTGCATTTAAGTTTAAAACTAAAGTCCATTTGCTGATTTTGTTACTTTGTATAAATGTAGATATGTCACAATTCTTGGCAACAATTTCCAGAAACTAAAAAATGGCAATAGTCTCTTACTAAGTCCCAGAAAGATGTCTTGTCTATATTTTTGAAACCCTTTGATAAAAGCCCACTTTGGTACTAACACTCTTCCCAGTCATTAGAAAACTGTATTTGAAATTATAAAATGAAAAAGCGTATTATTTTTACCAGTAAACTTATGGTAACTGGCTTTATGAGGTGGTTAACAGGTCTAAAGAAAGCTTCTATTAAATTATTATAGCTGTGATCAAAACTTACCCATGTAAGTATTTGTATATAAATAAAAGCATAATCAGAAAGGCATATAGTTTACTTATCAAATATAAAAATGGAAACCAAATTTCTCATATGCAGATATTAATAAAATGGTACACATATAATAATTCTCATTACAAGTCTACACATGTGAAACATATTATGTATTCTAATTTAAACATAGTTTGCCATTGTTATTTACCTTCTTTTCAGCTTTTTAATTAACAAACTTTATTTTATAGAACACATTTAGGTTCACAGCAAAATTGAACAGAAAGTACAGAGTTCCCACATACTCCCAGTCCCTTCACATATGCACAACCTCCCCTACTACCAACATCCCACACCAGAGCAGTACATGTGTTGCAACTGATGAAGCTACACTGACACATCATTATCACAGAAACTCCACAGTTTACATTAGGATTCACTTTTGGCATTGTGCAATCTATCTCTTTGACAAATGTATGACCAGTATCCACCACCATAATATCATACAGAATAGTTTCACTGCCCTAAAAATCCTCTGGGCTCTGCTTGTATTAGAACACTAGAATATTAGAATATATTACGTATTCTAATTTAAACATAGTTTGACCTGGTTAGTCACCTTCTTTAGATCTATTTTTCAAAACTCCTTAGGTAACTAAATACTGCTTTTTTGATAATTTAGTAGTGTATATTACAAGGTACTGTAACTAATGTCTACCTCACCAGTTTTGAGAGGCAATGGAAAATATGAGTAAGAGACCTAGGTAAGAGAAATCAAATTATCATTAAATAAAAGAACTGCATGAAAATTATCTGCCAAATGTTTTGTGGCTCTTTGACACACCATCAAAATAAAGTCAATCTTCTAAATCAATTGATCTGAAAACCCCAAATCCTATAAAACTAGAATCTCATGTTAGATGCAATTCCAAAAGTCAGATCTATTTATGTTTTGCTTTTTCTCCTTATCTATGGTTAGAAACCATGTCTGGGCCAAGTGAAATACTCAATAAGGCTGAAAATGGAAAATAAATGGGATAAATTCTCAGCCATTCCACAATTTACCTTGTGGAACAAAGGGTTGAAAGAATATAGTTAAAGACAAACAACATACAGGAAAGGTTTATATGCAATGGACTAAGTTGTCTAGAATTTAAGCATAGATCATAAAGTATACCAAAAAATTTAAAGCTCTAAATTAATTATAATAACAATTTATTGAGTACCTAGTATGTATGTGCCATACACTGTATGTGTATTAGCTCCAAAACAACCCTATAAGGAAGACATAATTACTCTTCATAATGCACAGATGCTCAGAGCCTCAGGGACCTGCCTGAAGGCATACAGCTGGTGCGTAGTGAAGCCATTTCAAATGCATGCCTGGCTCCAAAGGGTAAGTTCTTCCCAACATGTAATTTCATCTAATTTATAAATGTGAATACCACACTGCTCAATAGCATAATTCACAGAAGCTATCATTACTACAGGTCATTAGAAACAGACTAGTGAGAGGACTCAAGCTTTGAAGTTCTCTTCCTTCAGAAAGAGAGAGAAAATAGTAGATAGAAATTTGACCTGAAAGTTATAAACAAGTGGTGGCAGCTAATGACCAGCAGGTGTCAGAAGCTCAAATGACTACAGAGGCCAGGCAGAGAACATAAATATATGAATAGGGGCAAGTTATAAAAGTTATGGAACTGGAGCCAGCATACCGAAGCTGAAGAGGTTTAATGCCCCCATAAACAAAATAAAACAAAACAAAACAAAAACAAAAACACGTCAATAGAACACTGTGCTACCCAAATAAAACATCTGCACTCCCTACCAGTTTGGGCTTCTAGATTAGGGTATATAAGGAGAGTGTAAAATTGAGAGAGAAAAGGAAACCAGAGTGGGTTAGTTGGACATAAAACTTAACTCTGGACCCTTTCAAATGAGAGGTTCATGAACGGTGTGTTTGTTGTGGGAAGGTATTGGGAGAGCACAGAGAAGGAAACCCAAAAGAGGGAGGAATTAGGAGGGGCCCTGTACCGGTCCCTGGCCTGTTAAGAACCCGGCAGCGCATTGCCGCCTGAGCTCCACACCCTTTCCTTGCACCCAGTGGAAAAACTGTCTTTCATGAAACTTAGGAACCGACACCCCACCCCCGCTACAGCAAGGGAAGCTTCATCTGTATTTACAGCCACTCCCCATCGCTTGCATCACTGCCTGAGCTCCACCACCCCCCACCCCATCTGTGAAAAAATTGTCTTCCATGAAACCAGTCCTTGCTGCCAAAAAGGTTGGGGACCGCTATTTTAGACGATAGATGCATGAGTCCACTTACTAGCAAGTGATATTCAACTGTACTTAGAATCACAGCTAATGTCTGGTGTAAGATATTGTCTTTAATTCTGTTTTAATAAAACAATGATCAAACCCTTCAAAAATCGATAATTACCTTTTACCTTGCAATCTTCCAAATTATTGTTCTTTTAATCCCATTATCACAGAAATTGTTTTTTGAAATTAAAGTGAAATTTCTATTGGAAAACTGCTAATAATGGTTTCTCACTAGTTTATTTCCTAACATACAACATTAAGAAACCAAAATGCTAAACCAAACTATTTCTGCTAAACTGGCCTTCTTGAGTTGTGGATTCAAACTTCCCTTCCTTAACTCAAGTGCCATGTCTTAACTGTATTTATTCAACTAGACCAAATATATTTCATTTTTTCCCACATTCAAAAGTTGAATTTGACCCACTAAGTCAAAAAACTTCATGAATCAACACATTTTCTTTACAAATGCAAGATTTTGAGCAGTTATGATGCAATTATTAATATATATGAATGCCACATTTCTCGATTCACTTAAGAGAACTAGAGTCCTGCCCAGTATTTCTTATTAAAAGAAACCAACCTTAAAGGTCTAAGGACTGGTTGATGGTAGTTAGCGTGCAAATTCATACATAATTATTTCCAAATTTGCACTGTCTTAAAAAGCAAAAACGCAAGCTGCAGCAATAGTACCAACCCTGGAGAAATTAGAAGAGTTGGAAAAAACACCCAACAAAAACTAAGCCCACTACATCTATGACAAACACAAGTAAAATAAAAGCAAATAAATAATATAACAATTTCCTTTCTATAATAACAGCTATTATTTATTGAGTGCCAGACACTATATTAAGCACTTGACTTACATTCTCATTTAAATATTCACAGTTACCCCTTGAAGTTGAAACTCTTATTATCCTTATTTTACAAATGAGGAAACTGAACCTTACATAGGTTAAAGAACTTGACCAAGGTCACACTTTCGAAGCAAAACAGATTTAGAACTCCTTCTCTCTGAGATTCCAGAACCCAAAGTTTTAACCATAGCAACCTGTAGACTGCTAGAGCCGAAACATATGTAAATGCCTGTTAAAACTTTTTCTGTACAATGGTAGATACCTAGCTTTCATTCAATGATGTAAAAAGGTCAAATATTTTCTAACAAAGGAAAACCTATTATCAAGATCTGTCAAAAATCTGTTTCCTTAGTATCTCTGGAACCCACGCGCTTCCTGCCATTCCCAATACTATCATCTTTGTGCAGGTCTGCATTTCTCAATTTACTACCAGGTTTTGGATGGTCTTCCTACCTGTAATCCTACCGTCCTGCATTCAATTCTCACAATTTAGGCAAATCTATCTTTTTAAAATGCAAATCTCGCCAGCAACTGTTATCACTTGTGAGAAAATGTTCAAAATTCTTAAAAGGCTCAAGGACTCTTTCATGTCCTGGCCCTAGTCAACTCTCTTCTGTATCTTTTTTAAAAAACTGCTCACCATACGTTATGCTTCAGTCATAAACTATTCCTAAATACAGCACCCCAAAGAAACCAACCAAGCTCACCTAGCTTCTAGGCCTTTCTCACAGGGTTCCATCTGCATGAGAACATTTCCATTTTCCCTCCCTCTTCATCCCCATTTCCTTTCTCTCTATTCAACCACATCTCACCTTAGGATCACAACCCCTCCCTACTCTGGAATCGTCCCCTAGCTTCTCAATACTTCAAAATGTCCCATAGCTTTCTGTGCTTATCCTTACCACAAGCTATGGTCTGAATGTTTTTCTCCCCCCATTCATACACTGAAACTTAATCACCAATGTGATAGTGTTAGGAGATGGGGCCTTTGGGAGGTGATTAGGTCATGGGGTGGTGCCCTCAGGAATAGGATTAGTGCCCTTATAAAAGAGACCCCAGAGAGTTCTCTAGTCCCCTTTCTGCCAAGTGAGGACACAGTGAGAGGACAGCTGTCTATGAACCAGGAGGCAGGCTCACCAGACACCAAATCCACTGGTGCCTTAATTTTGGACTTCCCAGCATCTAGAACTGTGAGAAATGTCTGTTGTTTACAAGCTACCCCGTTTACAATATTTTGTTATAGCAGCCTGAATGGACTTAGATACCATACCACATATCCCATTGGATTATAAATGTTTGTCTGTTCCCCCATAGACTACAAGTTCTTTGTGGGCAGGGCCTGGGTCTTTTTATTTAATTTCTATTTTTTTTCCCCACTCATCAGAGAATAAGCCAGGGTCTTTTTAACCTCTGTATCTTCCCTTCACCTAATATAATGCCTGGCTTATAGGTATGGAATATCTCCACTCTAATAAAAAAAATTTTAAAAAAAGGAACAGTAACCTCTTATCTGCATAATGCTTTGTAGCTTATTCACTCTCATTGGAGCCTTTCATAATGTTGGTACTATAGAAATGTACAGAGTTCACCTAATAACATCAGCACAATATTATAGCTGATGCTATTTATTCCATTTGGATTAAGTCAAAAGTAAAACAGAACTGGCTTTGCTCAATAAACTAGTTAAAAATAAGTTGTCCAGGCTGGTTGTGGTGGCTCATGCCTGTAATCCTAGCACTCTGGGAGGCTGAGGCTGGAGGATCCCTTGAGGTCAGGAGTTCAATATCAGCCTGAGCAAGAACGAAACCCTGTCTCTACCAAAAATAGAAAAAATTAGCTGGATGTGGTGGCGTGCACCTGGAGTCCCAGCTACCCGGGAGGCTGAGGCAAGAGGATCGCTTGAGCCCAGGAGTTTGAGGTTGCAGTGAGCTACGATGATACCACAGCACTCTACCCAGGGTGACCACCCACTTAACCCTTTAGAAGCCCCTGCTCAACACAGCTGTACTCTTGGCTTCCTGCATACCCATCACTTGAGCTCATTACAAGAGTGAGACTCTGTCTCCCAAAAAAAACTTGTCCATACAACCATTATATCAATTTAAAAACCTATAAAAAATAAGTTGTCTTTTTTAAATTAAGTTGTCTTCTTTACTGTTCCCAAATAATAATTTATAAGGCAAATCTGTCATTAACAGCAGTCTTAAAATCAAACTACATTTTTAAAAACCAGGAGAGTCATTTAGATATATATTTTGTTCTTCTACTTACTCTATTAGGCGCTTTGGGGATGAGCCACTTTGATGGAATTCATCAGCATCATAGAACTCATCTTCACTGCTAGAATAAGAAAACTCTGGGACTGTATTTGGAGATAAGTTGACATGGCTTGGAGAGGTGAGACTGCTACTAGGTGGGGAATGGCCACTGCCTAGGAAGTTAAAAAAGTTTTTAATTAGGAAAAATGTTGGTATTAGAGGGGAAGAAATTAGGGAGATGGGGTCAAAGCAGATCTTCCTGAAATTAAGAAAGTTTAGTTAAGTTGGTAGAAGTCCCTACACTATGTGTAAAGAAAATCAATATTTAAACTACATAAAGAAAAAGGCAAATCATGTTACAGAATGAGGACAAAACCTTTTAAATAAATGAACACAATGCTATGTCCTCATTCTACAATCAAAGATTAATTTATCTCTAAAATTAGGAAGGGAGCTCTTGATTATATGAGTTTTGGTGTTGGAAGTCCCACAATAGATACCAGCACCAATGAGAAGCTAAGGCTCTTATTTTACCCTGTAGATCCAGACAACTAAAAACACAGCAGTGAGCCAATGGGAATGCAAAATGGAAGGAATATCAAGACCATATGAACATTAAAATATTGTTCAGTATATCACATCCATATTAGTCAATATTTTTTGACAGTCACACGGAAAACATACACCCCATCCAAATTCCTCACTTCTTTTCCACCTAAGACAGGTATCTGGGCCTCAGAAGCAGAGATAAAAACAGAGGGCTACTATGAGAAGAATGTAGAAAAGGAAGAGTGGGAAGAACTTCTTTCATACCTAAACAGTCTAACAATAGAAATGGAAATTAAAGGAGAACCAGAGAAAGAAGATTACCATCTATACTCTGAGTTGATCACGTGGTACACTGTCTAATAATAAAGTAACAACAAAAGTATAAATCAGACCAATGGAATACTGAAATCAATTTAACTTATTGAGCATCTAAAGGCTGTTAGGCAGTTTATGCTAATCCACTACAGATGCCTGGTTGAGATTAAAGTTTATTAAGTCCACTGCTGGCAATCCAAAAGCCAGGACCACAGTTCTAGAAGAAATTGAAGATAGCAATAAAAATAAATCCAGAGCCATTCATGGATTTTTAGCCAATCCCTATAACTATGGTTCAAAAGTTATGAAAAAGAGCAAATCAGTCTGCCACACAGTTAATATGGTTACAAAGATGTTTGTAAAACACAACACAAAAGGTTTGCCTCCTAAAAGGTAATACTTACTTTGGAAATTCCAAAGGTAGCTCACCTTAGCAAATAACTTCAAATTCTCTTTTTTTCTCCAATAGCAGAAACAAGAGGGGAAAGAAAAGTTTTCTTATTGGAATAGGAAAAAGTGGACCAGGTATTATAAATGATTAAGTAATGTGGAAATATTCCAGGTGACCACACAATTGAAAATGTATCTAAGAGGAAAATGAGTTTGAGTGGGAACTGCAAATAAAAGAACTGAGATTTACTTATGAGGGCAAACATTATTTCTTAGTTCTTCCTTTATTTCTTTGTTGTATTAGTGAGAGGTAAAGTAAAGAAAGACAGAGAAAACGAAGTTAGGATGAAAAAAATCAAAGTCATAAATAACATTCTGATTTAATTTTCAACTTTTCTTTAAATCTACCCACTCTAAAATGTTAGGTTCTGAAATATCTTCTGAAATAATTTTTAGAAGACAATCCTTATCTTCTGAAAGAATTTATTTTACAATTAATGTACATAAGGAAGAGCTCCTCATTTTTTCACCTCATAAAAAACAAAGAAAAAAAACCATACAAAGTACTATTTTTTAAATGAATAAAATGACACAGATCATGAAATAGAGAAATCAGCCAAAACATTTCAACTTCATTTTTCAAACTGCTTATCAGTATTTTCCCAAGAGCTTCAAGTAAGAGAAATATTGTTGATCATTTTTTTCTTTCAAAATACAGAAGACATCTACCCATGCTATTACATATTAAAGACCAAAGTAATAGCATCAGTATCTTTACTAATTCCAATTTTAAAGTGGGCTAAAATCACACGGTAATTTTTCATTATTACACAGGGAAAAGTCCTACGCAGGAAAGAAATCTGTGGAGGAACAACAGGGGCTGACCTTTCACCTCCTCAAGAGTGGTTTTGGTTTTAGTCTCCAGATTTAACAGGGTCAAAAGCACTAAGTGCTTCCTTGAGATTGGTTCTACAGGTAACTCAACATAAATTTAATTAGTTTTAAAACAAGAAATAAATCTAACATCTAACGTTAATTGTATCCTTATAAAAGAGAAAAAATACAGACCATAAATCTAAACAAATTAAGAAAATACAAATTGAAATGAAGTATCTTTTTTCTGCCTATAAAATTGGCTAAAAGTGAAAGACTGATGTATGTTTCCTAAAAATATACACATGCCAATGGTGCTGTATAAGGATATCACTGAAGTATTACTTATAACAGAAAAATATTGGAAACAACCTAAATGTCCATCAGTGGAAAAAACAAGAAATACCCACCCAGGCAGCTGTAAAAAGAATGCTATAGACCTCATTGTATGAACATGGAAAGCTAAGTGTTCTTTGTTAAAGGAAAAGAGCAAGTCACAGAAACACGTGACTTCATTTAGGTTAAAACAAAAACAATAAAAATACACATTACAGGTGTATATGTACATACATGCATATAAATGACTGAGGGGAGAGTAAAGAGGACTTTCAGCTTTTCTTCTGTATCATCTGATTCCTTTACAAGAAAAGTACGCAAGTCTAACTTAGGTACATTTTTTTTTAAGTCAATATAAATTCTAAGGTAAACAAACAAAACCCTGTAATATTTTATTTTATTTAAATTATAATTAATTACTGAAGTTTCTGGTTTAATCACAAAGTTAACAACTTCATGTATGGAACTGTAACTGAGATATCTCCAACAGAAATATATAACACATTTCTTCAACCGTTTTTTCCCCCATCAGAGCTCAAACAGAAATTTCAAATGTTAATGGAGAGTTAAGTAAAGGAATAACACAAATCTGTACCTGTACTATTTGGTGTTGGAGTCTGATGATGTCCCAAAGTGGCTAATACAGGTCCAACTGGTAGGGAAGATGGACGCTGCTCTGACTTACACAACTGGGCAGGTTCTAGGAGATTTGAACATTTAAAATAAGTTAGACAAACAGCCAAACACACATTCTGTTGACTACAATTGTCCGGGATTCAAAATCTTAAAGATCAACAATTTTTGAAACTATTTTATTCCATTAAGTCAAGTTCCAGGCTACTACTCCTTTCTGACTTCCTAATCTCTTAAACTCAAGGATCATATGTTACAGAGTACAAAGATACCAGGCAGCATATCAAAAGACTAGCCATGATAGCCCAATACTGCAGTACAACTGCTCTGTAAAATCAACAAATGCTTCTAATGGTAGTACCTCCTCTTCAGTCCCCTGAAAGATATTAAACTAATTCTCTTTAGGAGTAAAAATTCACAAAAAAATTTCACATACTTGTAAGTATTTTTTTTCTTTTGAGACAGGGTCTCTCTCTGTCACCCCGGCTAGAGTGCAGTGGCATCATCATAGCTCGCTGCAACCTCAAACTCCTGGGCTCAAGCGATCCTCCTGCCTCAGCCTCCCAAGTAGCTGGGACTACAGGTGTGTGCCACCACGCCCAGCTAATTTTTCTTTTTTTTGTAGAGACAGGGTCTTGCTCTTGCTCAGGCTGGTCTCGGACTCCTGAGCTCAAGTGATTCTCCCGCCTCAGCCTCCCAAAGTGCTAGGATTACAGGCATGAGCCACCGCGCCCAGACACTTATAAGTATTTTTTAAAAAGGATTTGCCCTTTTACAGTATAATTTCAGGCTTCACTACGTTATCACTGAGAGCAAAGAAATGCTGAATACAACAAAAAGGCAAAGGAATCAGTATAGCTATGTGTTGGCCCTGAGCCCTTCTTTGCTAGTTTTAAAAAATGATAGTATTTATTGCTCTATACTTAAAAATACAGATGTCATATCATAAATTTCATTCTTCCATTTCTCATTATCTAAAAATCTACCATGAATAAACCATTTGCATTGTTCAGAGCTATAAAGAATGCCCCAAACCAGAACATTTCTGGATTACCCTTATTTGGGTATATTAATTTTTCCTTGCTAGCCATAAATTCTGAGTCATAGGATTCTGTCCTACCAGCTAATCCAAGTCTTAGTCACCATGTTTGTTTTCCATCTCACTTTGAAAACCCAAACTCCTTTCATTATACTTCAACAGCCCCAATACCAAAAAACCACTATCAACTTCTTCCAGTTCATTTTCTGTTGTATTATTTTTTTATTCCCTTTATTTATAAAAACAAACAACAATAAAAAACCCAGAAAGAGCTAAGATTACTAAGACAGCCACACAAGTTAAGTTTTTTCTCATCAATGAATCTATGAAACACTTTTCCAAATACAATACCTGGAGGTAAAACAGTCTGGGAAGGCATTGTGCTGATCACAGGTTCCAAGGGACTAGGTTGATATACTGCATCTACAGGATTAATAGTACTCTAAGATAAAGAAACATAGTACAGTTATTTTTAATTAAATGCCCTTCTCATGCTGACCCTCCCAAATGAATGAAATGCCCACATTTCTGACAGCATAATCCTAGGGTAGTTATATAGGTATGTTGATCAAAATGCAAAGAGGAAATAAAATACCTTTTCTATACAAAAGTGTGAGAGTTTCTTATAATAAAGCATAGTAAGGAGGGAAAATGAATGAATCTCTGTCATATAAGAAGGTAAAGCTAAATGGAAAAACTTGGAAGGAGTTGTAAAATGATGAGGGGAGATTTCAGGAAGCCAAAACAATAACCTCTCAATTCAATTCAGTGCTTCTCAAATTCATAATTCACCACACATATTGTTTCTCTATCAAAGATAGAGAAACTCTCTCTTGCTTTGGTGTTAAACATTATACCTATGACCGGCTAATGTACCTGCAACAATAGGATCTCATCTTTCCATCCCATACCACTGCTACCTTCCATCACTGTATATCACACAGTACAGTTGTCCCTGGGTATCTGTGGAGAACTAGTTCCAGGATCCCCACAGATACCAAAATCCACAGATGCTTAAGTCCCTGATATAAAATAGTGTAGTATTTGCATATAACCTACACACATCCTCCCATACAATTTAAATCATCTCTAGATTACTTATAATACCTAATACAATAGCTAAGTAAATAGTTGTTATACTGTATTGTTCAGGGAATAATAAGGAAAAAAGTCTGTACATGTTCAGGACAGAGGCAAATTTTTTTCCCAAATATTTTTGATCTGTGGTTGGTTGTATCCCTGGATGTGATACCATGGTTGCAGAGGCCTAACTGTATAGGCATCTAGTTCACTAAAGGGAAAGAAATTTATCTTCTAATGGGGGTGTGGGGGGCAGGACTTTCTTTTTGAGAATTTAGAAGAGAAAAAAAATACTCAAATTATCATTATAATTTTAGAGGGAAAAAGAAGGCCAGGTTTCTCTGGTTCCAAGCCAAGAAATTATTCTGACAGCACGATGGCATTTTAAGTCTCCATAGTTTACTGATTTTTTTTTAAGGGAGGGGGGATTTTAAACCAGGTCTTTGCCAGAGTAAAGTTTAAATCCACCATTTAGAAGAATAAACTGGACAAACCCAAGAAATAAAAACACAAGTTCTTTACCTTTTCTTGAACTGGAAGACTAAACTTCAAATATATGTTAGGTAGAGCTTATAACAGAAAACGCTAAAATAGAATTATAAGGGAAATATTTTGCTAATGAATGAGCCCAAAATGTATCTGTAAAACCTTAAAAGCACCTAACAATGGACACTGAAATAATGGTAAAGTTTTTGTAGAATTCTCATTTAATGTCTAAGTTAGACAATTTTTTTAAACCAAAACCCCCATCTACATAAATATTTAAAATCATTAAAACACATCTCTTAAGTCAAGTGATTTGAACACAAGAATTCTGATTCTTGTCATTACAATACCTACCATAAATATTCTAACTGAAAAATAAAGGATGGTTAGAGAAGACACCCCGAAAACAATCACTGATAATCAAAATCCTAGTAAAAGTGAAGTGGGGAATGTTTTGAAGCATTGAGAAAAGCAAAGAAACAGAGACTTGGAGTTTTAATTCCTTAGAATCCTTAAGTCTCTTATTCACTATGGGCCTTAGTTTCCCAGTCTGTAAAAAAAAGAAGAGTCTGGATTTATAGGGCTGCTAAGGGCTTTCTGGTTATTACTTGGATTCTATTTTCAGATACTAGCAGTCATAATAACTAAACAAGTGTCTCGATAGTCCTAGAGCTGTTCTTAAAATAAATTCCTTGTTTACAGAGTGCTTTTCTCCAAAGGACTCCAAGTACTTTACAAAGGCAAAATCCCTCAGCAATGAGAATACATCACCTCTTTATCCCTCCCATTGAACAGAGTAAGAAATAACTTTGGAACAAAGGACCAGAATTCTAACTTTTGGGTGTAATCTTTTGTTTTCCAGATGAAATATTCTAAGATTAGGCTTGTCAACCAAAGAAAAACACTTTTAGACTTTTTTGTGTTGCCAAACAAAAATTATGGAAGACCACTGTTTTATACTAAGCTCCTGCAGTAGGCCCCAACAGACCAGACCAAACCAAAATGGAATCACTCATGTTAAATGCCACATAATCAAACTGAACTCTAAGGAAACAAAACACATCCCAAAGCAGACCAGTTTTTCCTGAAAATAGGAGATTCCAGTCTATCTGAGTCAGTGTAGTAAGAAAGTACTCTCTGCCTTTACCCTTACCAGAAAAGTAATGTGACATTAACCAATCAGTTCTTCTTCTATTGTTCTGTTTCCCTGTTCCCACCTTACAAAACCCAGTGTCTGCCATTGCCCAGCAGGAGTTCTCATTCTATTTTACAGAATGGAGGCTGCCGCAATTCATGAATCAAGAACAAAAGACAATTAAATCTATAGATATATTTGCGGTAATTCTGTCTTTTGACAGCATATATATTAAAAGTACTTAACCTTTTTGTTGGTGTTGATAGAAAAAATAACTATTTTACACTTATCTATAGTCCTTGGTCAATCAACTTCAGGCAAAAATATGTTACATTACATTCAACAACTTGCTTTAAAAATCAATGTGCAGAGCTTAAGAAGTGTAAGCAATAATCCTCAGCCCTAATCTACCATGACATTAATGAAACTCATGTAATACAATATGATATGCAATAAATTATATATACATATGAGCATATATAGCTAATACTTATCAAATACTGTATGCTCATTCTATACCTTACAACAACCTTCTGAGGTAGAATCTTTCAGCTTTCTTTACAGATGAGGAAATGAAGACTTGTAGTTTGCCCAAGGTCACAGATAGTAAGTGGCAGGACTGTTTTACTTAAACCCAAGCAGTCTGGCTACATCATGAACAGTTGCTTGCTTTATTATTTAAACCCAAGAAGTCCGGCTATATCATGAACAAGTCCTCTGTTTCTTCAAAATAAAAATTCATAAGGAAAAATGCTATAGTCCCTGAGCCAATGATTCAAATATGTTTTTTTGACAAGTTTAAAGTTTCTGTGGGTATAAACTTTCTAGATGTTTTTAATTGCAAATGATCAAAAGTTTTTGGCATGCTTTATAAAACCCTGCCTGTTTTTCAATATAATATAAAGTAACTAATTTGGCTTTGAAGGAAAAGAGATAAAAATAATGGCCAACATGATTCTCCTTAGGAGTCTTTGGGGACCACGAAATGCTAGACAACACATATAGTCCTCTCCATGAGGCTCACAATCTTCAGTGACATCTCAGAAGAAAATACTGTATCACTTTATATCTGTATCATACAATTGTATTATTTCACTATGGCTCACACTTTGAACAGGCAAAAATACAAGGTATTTAATTCACATTTCAAAAATGTTTCTTTTATCTCTGCTTTCTTAAGAAATATGCAAACAACGTAGATATTTAACTTCTTTTTAAAATTTTAAACCAAATATAAAGATAACATGCTCATTCTTTCAGTATAATCATGAGATGTTTTAGAAGATTTACAAAATGTGTCTCCAGATCTCAGACAAGGTGGCATATATAAAGTCCAGGACAAAAAAAAGAGGCTGCCTTCTGCTTCAGAAACAGTCTGAACAGAAGTCATTCAGTTTCCATAAAACTAGGGTAGCGCAGACTACAAACCTTCAAACTTTTTTTTCTACCTGGGAAATACTAACAATAAAATTTTCTTCTTTCTTTTTAGAGGGGAAGTTGAATATAAGGGAAGAGTAAAAAGACAAGAGAGAGGAAAGAATAAGAAAATGGCTATAAGTGAAAGAAGTCACATAACTTGTTCCAACAAAAATACAGTATACACCACATTACCAATGACAGTTAACACAATACACGAAATCTAAAAGTAAAAGATAAGAAAATAACAGGAACCTATAAACATATTAATTAGATTAAGATATGCTTTAATATTGTGCCCCTCCCCTCTGCTTTCATATGGTAAAAGAAAGTTTGACAAGAAATACAGCATTGAGTTATGCCTTATTTAATTGTAAAAGCCGAGTTTTCATACCATGATTACCCTTCAAGTTAACACATGCAAAGTGATTCAATACGAACCAAAACTTAGAAAAATTTTAAGACTGTTATTTTCCCTCCAAATGATTACGGAAAGATGGCCAACTTTAGGAATCAAGGAAAATTGCAAGAGTCAAAAACAAAAAGCAGTGAGTAGGTGAAAAGAAGAATTTGTGTTGAAATATGAGTAGAAATTCAGGCTTCTCCTGATATGACTGGTTATAATGCTCTGCAGAAGTAAAGGGAAACAAAAAGATTAGATTAAACTTACTATAATTCCATCTGCGTGCTTCTCCGCATTACTCTGGTCCTTAAGGAAAAATGTTAAAAATATTAACTTCATTCTTAAATTTATGTAACTCCTTGTGCACTTTCCCTACTAAGAGCTTATCTAACTAGGTAAGTAATAATGTTAGAACACTATTTCTCTGCTTCCACTAAGATTTTAATTCCAGTTGTACATTCCTGGCCAAACATAATTCTAACACCAGCTACACAAAAATCAACACCAGTAGCACGGCAATTATTTTTCTATTCAGGCATTTAATTAAGTTCATTGTGCAAATATCCTATGGAACTGTACTCACATTCAAAATCACAGGCAAATAGTAATCGCTACATGGATGAACCTTGAAAACATAATGCTAAGTTAATGAAGCCAATTGTAAAAGACCATACATTGTATGATCCTGTTTATATAAAATGTCCAGAATAGCTAAATCTATAGACAGAAAATAGATTAGTGGTTGCCAAAGGCTGAATGGAGGAGTGAAGGAGATACAGATGCTCCTTAATTTACAATGGGGTTACATCCCAATAAACCCATCATAAGTTGAAAATACCTTAAGTCAAAAATGCATTTAATACACCTAACCTACCAAATAATCATAGCTTAGCCTAGCTTACCATAAATGTGCTCTAAACACTTACAATGGCCTACAGTTAGGCCAAATCATCTAGCCACACGGTATACTACAGAGTTGAAAAATCCTAAGTCAAACCACCGTAAGTCAGGGACTGTCTGTATAGGGAATGACTGCTTAATAGGTATGGAGTTTCTTTGGGGGCAGGGAGGGGGGTGATAAAAATGTGTCAAAATTAGATTATGGTGGTGGTTGTACAACTTTATAAATATACTAAAAACCATTGAAGTATGTACTTTAAATGGGTGAACTTTATGGTATGTAAATTATGTATCAGTAAAACTGGTTCTTAAAAAAGCTGTTGAGAAACTAATGAATACTGATGAAAAAAGTCTATGCAGAAAAAAGGTTTGGGGAGAGAAACTAGGATCTAAGAACAACTGAAATACATAATCCACTTTAAAACTATTTTGGTCAGACAACTCCGTCCTAAAAGAATCATCTAGTCCTGTGCTGTCCAGTTTGGTAGCCACCATAACATGTGGCTATTGAGCACTTGAAACGTGGCTAGTTCAAAGTAGAAAATATTCCCATGATTTTGAAGACTTGGTGCAAAAAAGAGGGAAAGGGAGAGAAAAAGAGGGAAGGAGAGAGGGAAAGGAGGAGGGATAGAGGGAAAGAAAAAGAATATCTCAAATATCTCATTAGTGAGTTTTTATATTGATTATATGTTGAAATGATAATATTTTGGATGTACTGGGTTAAATAAAACATATTATTGAACTTAATCTCAGTTGTTTCTTTTTACCTTTTTAAATGTGGTTACTAGAAAATTTTAAATTGCACTTGTGGCTCTCATATTTCTATTGGAAATCTAGCACTGGTCTAGATTTAGGATATTCAATAAATAACTGACAAAATCAAAATCTCAAATTCGAATTAACTAATCAACAGTATTTATTTGTATCTATTTTACGCAAAACATTATAAACTACATAAATCAAACTGATCCGTGTCTACCTTGAAAATGCTAATAATCTCTATCTTTGCCTATAAGAATTGCCATGGAAAGTTCCTGATTTTTAATTATATTGAAATGTTGTTTAACTGCACAATTTAACTGTTTGGTGAAAATGAACCAGAGTTTTCCAACTTTGTACCAACTACACCTCATAACCAAAGCACGTCTAGCATATCTTTTCTCTCAGTTTCAGTGATCTTTGTAAATAATGATGCAATAATAATCCTATGGTAAATCACAGTCAACTAGCTGCACATGACATTTTAACAAACATTATAACAAGACTTACGAGTTGTGCTATGTGGTCATATCACCTAACCTTGATGAAGAACTGGTCAAGTCTCCAGCTATAGGGGTCTCCCAGATTATCTTCACTCTGCCCCCTCCCCACTCTCCCTAAGTTCCCCAAGAGCAGAACATCAGCTATCTCCACCCATGGTAAAAGGTAGAAGGAGGTCCTCTGAGATAACACAGCCCAGTTGAAAATCCCACTAACCAAGTGGTGCCCAAACTTTGCTGTAAGTTAGAATCACCTGGGAGTTTTAAAATATCTCAATGCCCAGGTGACACCCTATATACCACAACAGAAATACAACAGAATGTCTGGGGGTGGGAGCCAGACATCAGAACTGTTAAATAACCCCAGATGACTGTAATGTGCAGCAAACTTTGGGAATCAATACACTAATCATTTAGGCAGGAAAGAAGCTTTTGGAAGCGGGAAATAAAATGAAAGAATCAAAACTGGAAGGAGCATGCTGCCTCTGAGAAGCTAACACTAATCAGCCCAAAACAAAAAAGGTATCAAATTAGCTTTTCTCTTGTGTCACTTTGGGATCTCAGATGGCATTATCTCCCTCAAAGTAGCTGATTCCAATATTTCATTAATCTGTCAGTGAATAGTTCTCCAAAGTGGCTATAACAATTTATATTTCCATCAGTACTAGATGAGCTCTCCCACTTTTACCAACATGTGATATTGTCACCTTAAAATGTATGTTTTCCTAAATTTTTTAAATTCAATAAACACTTATTTAGGACTGATGCCTAGTACTAAGAGCATCACAAATAATAATTCATTTAGTCTCATAATTCAGTAAGAATCAGGTACTATTATTATTTCTATTTTATATGGGATGTAAACCAAAGCATACAGACAATAAATAGACTTGCACGGGTGGTAGGGCTGGGATCCAAACCCAGCCTGGCCCCACAGTTCATGCTCTTTAAGATTATGCAATACTGCCTCTCATTATTATTTTTAAATCTCGTATCTTAATCATATATTACTGATTAAATTTATCTAAAGATTAATTTATAGGGATGATCATTACAACACAATAGAGAAAAGGCTGAATAAAAAAAATCATACATATAGTGAAAATACTAAACCATGCAACCATTAAAAATTATACATTAATAAAATCATTCAGTAATTGAGTTATTTATCAGACACCTACTATGTGGCAGCCAATTGTAGGCACTGAGGATATAATGCCATTAAGGACTGAATGTGTCACCCACCAACCATTTCTATGTTGAAGTCCTAATCCCCAAGATGGCTATATATGGAGATGGGGCCTCTAAGGAAGTAATTAAGGTTAAATGAGGTCATCTGGTTGGGGCCCAGATTCAAAAGCATTAGCATCCTTATAAGAAGAGACACCAGAGAGCTTGCTCTCCACCTGTGTGCGTGCTCCCTCTCTGTGCAAAGGAACCAAAGAAAGACTATGTGAAGACATGGCTGTCTACAGGCCAGGAGAAGAGCCCTCACCAGAAACTGAATAGGCCAGAACTCTGATCTTGGACTTCTAGCCTCCGAACGGTGGGAAAATAAATCTCTGTTGTTTAAGCCACCCAGGGTTTGGTATTTTGTTGAGGCAGCCTGAGCAGAATGATATAAATGGTAAGATGGACAAGTCCTCACAGAGATTATACTCTAGCGTAGAGAGCCAATAAATAGGTAAATAAATATATCATGTAAATTTGGCTAGTGATAAAAAGCCATGAAGAAAAAGAAACTAGTAGGAGGTAGTATTTTAGGTGGTCAAGAAAGTCTTTCCGAAGATGTTCCATGTGGCAGAAATTTGAATAAAGGAAGGGAGTGAGCCTTGTGGAAATCAGTGGGAAATGCCTTTCAGGTGGAGGAAAAAGCAAGTCAAAATCCCTAAGCAGACCAAAAAAAGCTTGGCTTGTCTGAGAAAAAGAAAACAGACCAATGTTTTTGGAATGGTGTGATCAAGCAAGGGTAGGAGATGAGGTGAGAGAATATTGATGACTCAAACGATGTAAGTTAAGGTTAACAG
Organism: Daubentonia madagascariensis; assembly: GCA_023783475.1. Lineage (NCBI taxonomy): Eukaryota > Metazoa > Chordata > Mammalia > Primates > Daubentoniidae > Daubentonia > Daubentonia madagascariensis. Next base: position 7,087,667 of record JAKFHU010001129.1, read on the forward strand.
TTTAGATTTCATTCCAAATGAGATGGGAAACCATTTGGGGGATTTGAGCAGGCAAGTGGTATGGTCTGATTTACATTTAAATTAGGTTTAAAGATACAGAGTTCATATAGGGTACAAATATAACTGAGGGTTGTATTTGCACATAAAAAAAAGCCTTAACAACAATAAAACTTCCTTCTGAAATAAATAAAAAGCCAAACTACATTTATTTGATCAAAGTTACCCACTGTGAAGGACCTTGAAATGTAGGTTTATCAAGCTGGGCTAAAATAGACAGATAGCAGGTCCAGACTAACTTGTAGAAAGTTCTAGAAGAGAGCTTTGGTAATTTGAAATATAATACATTCAAAGACAGAGAATACCAAAAATGTTCTTGACGAGTTACTGAAATAGGCTAGGCTGCTCTACTGTACAACTATCTAAAGTTCTGAATGATTTTCAGAGATCACCCAAACACTGCACCAGCTCTTCTGCTTCCTCAATCTTCCATAGAAGGCAGTAGGAATGCCCTAAAATACCTACTCACTCACCCAAGGCATGGTGTAGTTTACTGGTTATCTATATATAGGCTTTTGAGTAACTGCAGGTGCCCTCTACTAACCCATGTAATTTCATAGCCAAGAAAAACTAAAACAAAAACCTTACCCCTTTTCATGCCTCCAACCCTATCCTATCCCCGTCATCCTCCCTTCTTCTTAGCTTTAGAATATATTCTGATCCACAAAAGTAGATGAAAAATTTAGACACATACATAGGAAATCTAGATATCAATAATATCCAGAAAGAGCACACAAGCCCTAAGTTCTGACACTTTAATATTGAATCTGGCCTCAAATGAAAATGGCAATGCCCCCTTTAATTTATAAGCTGAATATCCTTACTATTCAAACACAAATGAATTGTCCTATACTACTGTGTTATTAACAATGTTAGGTAAAAAAAACCTCTATGATTCAGCAAACAAATATATACAACTGAGTAAGTAAAACAGACTAGTAATTAAAAACTCACACAAACGTCATTTCTCAACATGGCACTGAGCTGTCCACCTACCCCCTTCTAGCTACTTGCTGTAAATACAGGGGCACAGTCAGGTAGAAATAATGAAAAAAAAAAGTTTTCAAAAATTCTTATTCTCAAACAATAAAATTCTTATTTCTGAAAATTTGAGATAATAAAATATATATTTAAGTTGAATATGCCAAATTTTTCAGAAAAGCACACAATATACATGAAATTTTTAACCCACAATAATTCAAAATATATTTTGGGAATAAAGAACAGTAATTAAAGTTCATTAATGTAGCTCAGTACTGGAAAAATCTACAATTTTTAAAAAATATTATATATCTCTACTATACTCTTCATTGTGGATAAGAAAAATTAGTGCCAAAACATAATTCCCTTATTTTCTAAGAAAAACTTTTTTGTAAAAGGTTTTGTATAATATGTCCCTGTTCCAAGTTGCGATAATGGATAAAATGGAAAGAAAGGGTGAGTCTTTCAAACATGCTTCCCTCCTTCCCAGCCACCACAAGAAATTACATTACCAATAACAGTAGGTAAGATAACATCCAAACACAATAGTTGTTCAATAGTATCAGGAAGCCCACAATACAGTTTACTGTAGAGAGGTTGTAAGTTTCAGAAATGAGTTTTTTGGCTATTAAAGAAACATTATAAATATAATTATAACATTATAATTTATAAATTCTGTTACATGAAGGTAATCAAAAGTAAAATTTACTTACTTTAGCAATCTGCAGCAATACAATGCAGTGTTTTATTGATTCTACCATGCTCTATAAAGACAAAACATTGATTTTAGGATTTTGCCTCCAATAAAATGGTCATAGTTAAAGCTTAAAATATAAAAATCAGTTCAAATGTACAGGATTTAAGTCTATACTACATAAGAATTACCCTCTCTGGATACCCAGCAGGTTCTGATATGTTGATAGTGTCAAATGAAGTTATTCATTAGCAATTCTATGAATGTTAAAGAATGCCAAAAATTGTTAATTTATACTGAATAATAGCTAAATGTTTTTTCTTTTTTTTTCTTTTAAGCGACAGGATCTTGCTATGTTGCCCAGGCTGGAGTGCAGTGGCTATTCACAGCCACAATCATAGTAGCACACTACAGTCTCAAAATGCTAGGTTCAAGCAATCTTCCTGCCTCAACCTCCCAAGTAGCTGGGGCTACAGGCACACACCACCATGCCTGGCTCTAAATGGTTTTCAACACTTCAAACAGAAAAAGATATGAGTCTGATTAACTTTCAAATTCTTAGATGAACAGCAGCAACCCTAAGACATCTACTTAAGACTTTGATGTAAGTACGGAGAGTAAAGGATCCTGTCAAAATATTGGTACACCTGAAATACTATTTTGCTTGGTTTTAAAATACTTTTATCAAGATACAAATCTCATTAATAGCCCATTGTATAATGTCAGAAGGCCAGTACATCAGAAAACTTGAATCACAATATATTTTAATCAGAAAGAAATATACACATTGTACATGGATGGCACATTTTATCCAAGGATCTCAGACAGGACCAGAAACAGATAAAATGGTACATGAAGTCAATTTCAATTAGAGGGATTATTCTGTAAGTTTAAATTCCTTTGGAAAATAACATAATTCTTAAACACCCCTGTAAAAATTCATAAAAACTAAAATCTCAGTTGTTTTTACCAATAGTAGCAGCTTAAAATAGAAATAACATTTTAAAACACTTTCTAATGCAAAATCAGAATTTATCAAACACACAACTTACATTTGTTGTCTCTTTGAGAGTTTCAATTTTCTGTGAAAAATAGTAAGTTTAAACAGAAATAATCAGAAGCATAAAGAAGCATCATTGTTGTTTTTACTGGTTAGACATTTAAATAATTTTACCAAAATGTACTCATTCTAAGTGAGTACAAGCAAGTTGGGAAGGGAATACTTTTTTGTTATATTTTGGTCTTCATCTGAATCAAATATTTAAATAAAAATCCCAGACATTTTATGGATCAAACCTTCTTAAACAAAATTCATGTGATTCAATTCAAGATTTGTAAGAATAATATAAAACATTCTTATTCCTTACCTGACAACAAGTTTTGTCTTTTCTACAGATTTCACTATGTGATTTAAAAATGCTTATTTTCCTTTCCTAAATTGTTTAAAAATGACATGCGACTAAATTCCAAAACTAAAAACAGAAGATGAATTAGAACATGAGTTACTACTATTACTAAGTTAAAAAAAGCCAAATGCAAGGATATAGTATATAGAAAAGAAAAAAAGACAAAAACAAAACACCAAAGAATGCTGTATCAGGAAATCTAGCCAAGGAAGGAAAAATGTTAATTAGAAAAAAGAACAATAAGCAAACTACAAACTCGATGTCAGAAATCCAAAGGGAAAAAATAGTAGAACTATAATTAATGCAGCATTTGTTTTGTTTCCTCCTATGGGATTTTTCTTTTTTCTTTTTTTGAGACAGAGTCTCATTCTGCATCATCACAGCTCACCGCAACCTCCAACTCCTGGGCTCAAGTGATCCTCCTGCCTCAGCCTCCCTAGTAGCTGGGCTATAGGCCTGCAGCACCGCACCCAGCTAATTTTTTCTATTTTTAGTAGAGGCAGGGGTCTTGCTCTTGCTCAGGCTGGTCTCCAACTCCTGACCTCAAACGATCCTCCCACCTTGGCTTCCTAGAGTGCTAGGATTACAGGTGTGAGCCACCAAACTCGGCCCCTATGTGATTTTTTGTCTAAAAATTCTTGCCAGTTGGTTTATTAATATCTGAAGTGATCACATATAAATATATTAAAATAACTTTCTACCTTCAACATATGATACCATGAAGAGGAAAGAACTTACTTGTGAGAATGTGGTATTTACAAAAAGGGTACTGAAATTTTGTATATTACCCTTTTGTTTAATTATGAAACCACAGCGGAAATTCACCAGAAAGTCCCCTTCAGGTCCATATTGATCAATAGGTCAATAATACTATTACAATATTCAAAACACTAAGGTACTTCTGTTATTTCTCCAAAAAGCTCTTGGATTTAAAAATTTTAAAGTCAAAATCATGGTTATAGAAGTTACCTTTCTCTGTTCATCATCTTTGCAATTTTGAAGCTTGTCATCAAAAAGCTACAGGATTTAAAAAAAAAATGGTTATAGTATTCAGACACTTTACTACACTGTGTACATTCACTAAACACGGAAAAGCAAACTTTAGTTCTTAAACACATTTCTTCCAGGGATGATTTATATGTGTATATTTTTCAAGACAACATGTATTTTTTTTTCCAAGGCATCGTATCAAGTCATATTCTATTGTATGAATGATTTTAAACAATCAAAATCAATCACTCTGGAAGAATTATAAGCAAAAGAAAATAGATAACCTTTAAGAACTTAAAATATCAATTCAAACTCAGAGATGTTTTTTCTGCTTTGTCTTCCAAGTTTATCAAGAGTCTTTTCCCCAGGACCTCTGCTTTTAATTAATTTTAAAGTAGGAATTGAAGGAGTATTGATAAAAGAGGTAAGAAATCACTCCCCTACATTCCCACACACATCAAGAAATTAAAAAACAAGGCATTAGAAATTGAGCCACTAAAACTTACCAGTTTCATGGAATCTTAAACAGAATATGAACTTAATCTTGTCTTATTTTCTTCTAATCATGTCTAGATATTTACCTTTTCCATAATGACCAAAAAAGTACATTATATAAATATGCTATTTACCAATATGATTAGATTAGAGACAAAGATCTTTCAGTAAGTCAGCTTTAAAAATTGCTGAAGAAGCACATGAGGACCATAAATTAACATCAAGTAACTGTTTTTACTCAAAATCAAGCTAACTAACATTTACTGTGCTAGAGCAATTCAATGCGTAAACTAATGCCATACCTTTAATTGTTCTATCAAGATTTGTAAGTAAGCATCAGCCTCTGTAAGTTTCTTATCAAAGTCTTGAACACTAGGAACAAATCCTGAATCCAAACCCTACAGAAAAAGAAAATTTGCAATAAATTTAGCAGAACCCAAGCAATGTTTAATAGTGCATAAAATACTTCATCCATCATACATGAAGACATTTTAATTTTTTAAGTAGAAATAGTACTTTTACACAAATAGGTCTATTTAAATTATCTAAATTCTACAAGAATAGTGGTATATCAATCTCCCTCATCAACTTCAAGCACTATCCATTCTTATCACACATGCTGCTGTTCAAATTAGGATTTATTCTTCTTTGTAGAATCACTTTTTCTCTCCCCAAAACCCCATAATTGGCTCCCAATCACCCCCAGAGAAACATTTCCTTAATCTTAACTTCATATTCTCGCTGTTTAGTTCTCCCATTCCTTAACCTACCCCATCAACTCTGAAGTTTTCCTCCCTCCTCCCTTATTAAAGAAAGAAAAAAAAGACCCTCCAAATTCTCACCTCTTCTGAGAAGATTCCACTCTCTAAGTGAAAGTGACAACACTTCTCTCCTAATCAAGTTTCCTACTTAACTTTCACCTTTGGCATGAACACTACACTCTAGGCTTGGTGTAAATGTTTATTTATTTAAAGAGCCCGCTTATTTCTCAGTTTAAAAGTCCAGTATTTGCATGTCCTACTTTTTGTACACTCAAAATTTTAAGCTCTGAGAGCATGGAATTCCTGTGTTTTAATTTTACCTGAAAGAAACTTTTGAGTTCTTAATCACCTCTGACCAAAAAACACCACCAATCCTGGATGTAGAAGACAAACCAGTTGGAGACAAGGCTATCAGCATGCCACGTTTACATGTCCAGTCATCATACAGTTAAGCAGGGGAATAAGGGTCAGCAGCCACTACTGTCAGAATCTCAACCCAACCACAAACTCTGTCCTAAATGGGTGAAATACACTTGTTCAATACACCCATCTCACACTTGACCTTCACTTGTCAGGTCTTTCCTGCCTTTGGCCAAAGCATGCTAATCATTTTCACATTCCCATTTTAGTAAATTGAGGCCAAAGTTCATTTTGTATTACAGCAACACGTCTTCTTTGCATATATAACACTTTACCATTATTAAAGCACTCTCTCAGCCATTATCTCAAAACACCAAATTGAGATGGTGTGGTATTATAGAAACAACAATGGGTTGGCAAACCTGGTTTCTAATTTCAGCTCAGCCACTAACAAGATAGTGTGGCTCTCTAAACTTCGGTTTTCTTACCAGCCCAATACAAGTGTCCTCTCCTCCTATTATTAGTGCGGCATTTACCTACTATCTCTACTAAAGACAACAATTAGTAACACTATCAATTACTGCTATCACAGCACTACTGTTGCTGTGCTCAAACTAAAATTCAAATTCTGAACCAAAACCTTAAAAACCTCAGTCCTATTAAGACCACAGGAAAAACAACTTAACTTGTAATTTATTTTATTTTTCAAATTCAGATGTGATAAATCTACCTTTTTTTTTAACATACATGTCAAGAAAATGCTTGACTTGAGTATTTAAAAAACCCTTCCCAATGAGAGATATCAGGTATAAAAACAAAGTTTAAGAAAGAAAAATCATAATAAACAATATATTACATTTATACATATATTTATAAAATTGTGGTTAAACACTTATATTTATAAATGTGGTTTAAGTACATTTTGGTGTACTTAAATTGTGGTTAAACATCTTTTGAACACATTTTTAAAGACAACTCAAGAACTTCCTATCAGAGACAGTTAATATGTAGAGTATGAGAATAAAAGTTGCAGAATGGGAAGGATAAATACATCACATTCATAGCTACTATACTACTACACTATGAAAGAAGGAAGCAATTTCTTTCCACGTTACTGTACTACAAAAAAATTAGACTGGCTTGGTTTCATTTTGTTTCACAGAGTAATATAATTATCAATAATTTAACTATCAAGACTCAGTTAACATCAGCCAAACACATTGTTTTTGCTAAATATTTAAAATGGTCAGAAGCATATTCATAAATGAATAAAAAGTGAAGCATCTAAGAGGAAACGTGATCTTTAAGACTTTTCCCTCTTCTGAATCCATTTAGAACCACCATTGTAAAAATCTAATTAACATGTCCCTTTGAACAAATCACCATTAGATTAAAAACCTTCCAGTGAATAAAATTAGATTTAAATTACTGCTATCTGTACCCCACCTAAACACCTAAATTAATTCTTCATAAACAACCCTTTAATGTTGATAGAACCACAAGAACCTCCCCTTGGCTTTCTGCTCAGAATTGCCTCTAGGTAGTCTTCGACAACTTTTCTTTACCCTTAGGGTAAACTCCACACTTCATAAAGTCCAAGTCAAAGATCTACTCACCAATCCATTTTTCTTTAGTTAATGTATAATGGGAGGTTTATAATGAGAGTTATCAGCTTAAAATCCCAGAACAGGCCTACCTGCCCTTACAAAGTAACCTATAAACTTCTGGTATACTTAAAAAGAAAACCTACATATACAGTTGCCCCATCTGCAATCAGTAAAATAACATGTACAGATTTATGAGTAATATAGATAAGTAGTTAATAGCAATTAAACTGTTTTCCCAAATCTAGTAGGAATAATGCACTGGAAGTACAAGTCTGACTATATATTGTGACTTACAGTATATCAAAGTCACCTAGTCCAAACTCCCACTCACAGAAGTTACTTTTATAACATCTTTGAAAGTCATCTAGTCTTAGCTTGAGTATTTCATGAGATGAGAAACCCATTACCTCCTAATGTGGACTATTTCATAAAAATTATCTTAAAGTATTAACTGTTCCTCTTTCCATTCAACATTTAGAACTAAGGCACTACACTCAATCATACTAATCCTTCTTAATGGAGTTTTGTTTTTAAACAGGACTAAAAACATAGTCCTTTACCATGTTGAGGGTGGTCTGTCTTCCTCTGAAAAGAACTGAGAACAGGGCAGACCCTTTAAGACAGTAGGTTGGGAGTTAAGCAAATATACATTCTAGTACTCTGTACTTGCCCTAATATTTATCACATTTTATCATAATTAAATATTTAACTGAGTGACTTCTCTGAATATTTATCTGCCCTCTGCCATGAGGGCAGGAACTGTGCCATTAATTCATCACTACACCCTCCAGGGCCAACTCAGTGTTGAATGAATGTATGTGGCACTGGCTGCAGTGTCCGGCAACTGCTGATGCCACCCTATCAGTCTTCCCCAGGACCTCTTCTTCTGAGATTTCTCTTACTTTTCTGTTCTCTTTCTCCTTCCCTTTCTCTGCCTCCTCACTCCTTTTCTTCATGTCTGTCTTTCCTTCTCTTTTGTACTTGTCCTTCAGTGGTAACTGAAATGACTATGTTGCACTGTTGGCAATCAGGACCAAAGAGGTTGCTGCTCCCTAATTTACTATATTGATGTGCACCATAGTTCTATAATTTGATGATTTCTGTATGAATTCATTTCAAGTTTAAATTTAACACAATTATAGAGAAATAAAGACAAAATGGTCTTTGATGTAACAAGAAATTAAATTAGAAGAGTCTCAATAGAAATTAAACCTCAGTCCAACCATAAAATTTAGAAATTTTTGTAAAGAAAAACCACTTATGTGGTAAATATGCTAAAAACAAAATAGTCTCTAGTTTTCAAAGTACTTTATTAATTAAAAAAAAGCTAAGGTAGATACATAAAGTCAAGAGTAACACATAATTCCGTATTATCCAGGATCTACGTATCCAGTTTCATATATAAAGAGAAAAAGAAACATACACATCTGGGCCAATTTAAAAAAAAATGTCTGAAATAATTTCTAGACTGGCAGAAGAATACCAAATTGCCTCAAAACAGTATGTCAGTACTTCCTAGTATCTTTCCAATACTTACGTTGACTAGCACCATTTTTCTCAGAAGGCACTTAAAAGCTACCAAATGTCAATAAAATTAAATCAATTCTTATTAATGATTTGAGGTGGAACATGAAACACTATACACATACACACAGCCAAATGTTTCACCCCCATAAAAAAAAAGAGTAGTGGCTAGGGAAATCCTTAAAACTGTGTGAAGTACATATGAATTATAGCTGCTTTGGAGAGACACTCCCTTAGTAAAACAGCACAGAGGCAATTTTTGAGGCAGAGTAAGAACTTTTAAAGTAATTCCTACTAATAGAGGAAGAGTAATGAATAGCGGAGATAAAGGTGGTCAAAGGTCATTTAAGATCAGAATCAGGAAATTAAGAAATTTATGGGTGACTTGAGGAACTGAGAATAAGTAGAAGAAAGCTGAGTAATAACACTGAAAAAGAAATTCACAAATGAGTAATTCTTTTCATATCAAATCGTATTTCACAGTGAAAACCTAAAGGGCTAACTGCCCTGTATGCAGTACTTTCTCTTATACAGGACAAAAATATTAATAGTATTTAATAAAAATATGCTGCAGAAAAAGAAAAAGAAAAATAGAAATAAATTATTCCATATAAGTCTTATAGAAAAATTCAGAATAACAAGAAAACAGAATAAGTTACCAGTAGTAGAACTGTAAAAGAGAATAACAGCTTAAAAACTTAACAAAGGAAAAACACCAAGAAAACAAGCCTCCTAATTAAAAATAAATGGCATGAATCTGGACAGAAGTAGACAATTTTTAAAAATTAGCAAAACACACACCCTATAATTAAAGTAATGAAAACTTTGCAAGAATGTCATTTTGATTAAAACATGAGTACTGGAAAGTTTATGTTCACAATTAGCAATTTGAGATGACATGCATCACAGATAAGCTTTCATCCAATGAAAGAAGTATAGGGCATACTTACAATTTAATCACTTACAATTATTTTTGAAAATTCAAGAACTGGAGAGATACCAGAAGACTGGAAAAAAGCAAGTGTGGTACTGATCTTCCATAAAGGTAAGGAAAAGAGAGAATAGAAAGTTACCATGCTGTGAGTCTGACATCAATAATCAAGTAAAGGAATAATAAGAGAAAAATCTGTAACTATACAGAGGAAAAGTAGGTACATAAGCAGCAAGTGGTAAGTTAAAAAAAAAAAAAATTTACGCCAAACTTAATGGCTTTTTTGTCCCTTAGAAATTTAAGTTAGTAAATTAAGTTTTTAGAGAAACGACATTTTATCTCCCTAGCAAATGACTTAAAAGTTTTAACGATGAAAAAAAAAGTATACTAAAGAAACCAGAAATATTAATAAAACCATGATTTTATGTGAGGCATACTAATCTGTGATTTCTTTAGATAACTGAAAATTTGGAGACATTTATAATCCCCACTGTTCCTATAGTTTATCTATTTCCACTAAAGGAAGAGTAGGATTTAGAGATACAGAGAAGTTCTGAGGTTAATCATTTCTACCTTTTGAAAATCCTAAACAGTACTCAACTATCAATACCTTTGGAGTGAAGATTATCCATTCAAAAGTGTCCATAAAATTGAGCCTAGTATTAAACTTTTTCCTCCACTGTACCTTTGGGAAGATGTTTTCCATTTAAGTCAATGTCCTGATAATCTAAGTCTTCAAATTAGGTTCTCTATGACCCACATGGTAGTAATAGCTATGTTAACAACTGCTAGGTACCCCAAAAATGCCCTAAAAAGGTAAGGTCTTTTTCCATAGTCCTACATGAGCAGTTCTAATACCATGGATTCACCATGGATACATAATAAATATTAAATTTTTTCAGAGTATTAGGTACTCTGCTAGAAACATTGCAAACTTCCTCATTTCATCATCACAACACAGCAAGGTAGACAGACATTAAACCTGTTTTATAAGTGCTTACCCAAATCATCCAGCTGAAATTTTTTTAAAGTTGGGATTCCAACCTAGGCCTCTGACTTAAAATCCATTATACTTTTCTATTAAATCACAATGATATTGAAAAGAGTTCGTGACATAAGGTCACTAAAATGTAATCTAAAAATTGCCTGAGAGGGCTTGATGTGGTGGAAATGAGCACAAGCTTTAAAAACCGATCTAGTTTTTAAATCCTGAATCTGCAAGTTCCTATCTGTGTGATTTGGCCAAGTTACACTCTCCACCTCCATTTTCTCATCCATAAAGATGGGTATAATAATAAACTACTCAAGGTTATTGGATAGATGAAATGTAATAGCATCTGTAAAGTAACCATGTGGTAGGTATTCTACTTCCCCTTTATAATTTGGAGACTTAGATTAAAAAAACAAAAAGAATGAATAACTAGATAACTCTATAAACCACATGCAATTTTCACAGAGATGTACAATCAAGTAAAGGATATAAGCATAAGTTAAAGTATATTTAACATCCCTTTAAAAAAGAAAAACAGATGGTTGATGAACTCTGAAGATGATAATAAGGAATGTTAATAAAAAAGGTATGAGCAAGTTTGGGGGATGACCACGATTGTGGCTCTGACACGGGCAGAACAGGGGCAATGTGTATGGCCAAAGTGTTGTACCCCCATGATATTCTGAAATTAAAAATATAAATTAAAAGAAAAAAAAAAAAGGTATGAGCAAAAGACAAAAACAAATGATAAAACAGCGTGGAAAACAGATCAGAAAAAAATCCAATGTGAGATATTCAGAAAAGTATAGGGTATTATGCCTAACTACAAAAGGTAAACTATACTTAATTATAATATTACCTTGATAACAAAGAGTCAAACAATATAAAGAAAGCCATTTCTTCCATACAAGAATCTAATTTTTGAACATACATTAGTTCTTTGAAAAATGAGACTTGCTTTTATCTTTAAATTTACAAAGAAAATATTTATGCATAATGTTAAGTTTCTGTTAAAAAAATAAACACATAACAAATCTGAATTGTTCACATACTGTTGTGACAGAAATGAGCTGCTTTGCCAAACAAGAATCAGATACAGGCAGATACCAGTGCTAAAATTCATGAACTTCGATCATAAATCTCAGCACAACTCCTTACTCTTCATGATGTCTTTATCAAATACTCATATACCCTTTGACTTACAGAACAAAACACTGATTCCATAAAGTGATTTGGTTACTCGAACAACTAAACAATAAACGTTTAGGATTTGTACCATTTTCCTCTATTTAAATCACTGATAGTTTGTCTTTCCAAAAGATACTCCCAATTTATTCAACAAAGCCATATAAAAAGTTACTAAACAAAACTAACCAAAACAAATAAAAACCTGAAGTCTGTAAATAGGATGACCATATATCTTGGTTTGCCTGGGATAGTCTGTTCACACCCATCATCTTAGCAAAATTATTAGCAGCCTCCTTCACTCTAAAAAGTGCCCCAGTTTAGACAACAAATTATATGTTCACTCTCTCTATAAAGGATGTAGCTAGCATCTTTAAGATATAGACGTCATGAAAGGCATATAAGATTGCCTCAGAGGATTCAGAATGCAGCAAATTACCTTTTAAAAAAAATTATAAAATCTAAAATGAAACGACTTTACAGGCTCTGAATTCAGAAAGCAAAGTACAGAAATAAAAGACACCAGAATTCAAATCAATTAATATTAACTGAGTCCTTACCTTATGCTAGATAGAGACATGAATAATATTGAAGCTGCATTTTTTAAAAGTTATTTTATTTACACACTACAAGTTTCATTCTCAAAAGGTTATTCATACACATATACACATCCCCGAAATAAAGCACATGAAACAAAACATATGAAACAGTTACTCCTTGGGAGTCAGACTGAGGAAATGTGGCATTTGAGACAGAGACTTCCTTAGTTTTTACTTTATACATTCATGTTGTTTGGGTTTTTTTGTTTGTTTGTTTGTTTTTTAAGACAGAGTCTTGCTCTGCACTCCGGCTAGAGTGCAGTGGCATCGTCATAGCTCACTGCAACCTCAAACTCCTGGGGGCTCAAGCAATCCTCCTGCCTCAGCCTTCTCAGTAGCTGGGACTACAGGCGTGCGCCACAATGCCCAGCTAATTTATCTATTTTTTTTTTTTTTTTAGTAGAGACGGGGTCTTGCTCTTGCTCAGGCTTGTCTTGAACTCCTGACCTCAAGTGATCTTCCAGTCTCAGCCTCCCCAAGTGCTAGAATTACAGGCGTGAACCACTGTACCTGGCCTGGAAAGTCTGTTTTTAAGATCTACCAAAAATGAAGTTTTAGGTAAGTATTCTGGAAATTGGCTTTACATATAACTAGGAGAAATTCACATTAAATACATGAATCCTTAAACTGAGTATTTTAGTAGTAACTTCAGGTTTTGAAGTAACTGCAGAATTCTCATAGCATAACAAAATACATGTTGAAAACTTGATTATGAAAAGTTTTCAAAAACAAAACCTGACATATTCACCTAACAAGACTGGATCTCTCTGTATAGTGAAATACAACAAATTAACACTCAAGGGCAACTAAATGATAAACTAGTCAGACTAACAGACAATCAGTACCAAAATACTTACATATCACACAAACCAAACAAAATAAAACAAAAACAACAACCCTGAATTGAAAAGAACAGGTGCTACAATTAGCTTGGCATTTATCCCTTATAAATTACATAAGCAAAAGCTGTCTTAAGCTGTCTTCATATATCTCATTTTAGCTGCCAGTGAATGTCAAACAATGTGAAGAAAACACAGGTTCAGTTTTTGCTAAAGTTTTTTAAAGTGTATACAAAACTACCTGGTTTAGTTTAACTGTTGTTAGAAATCTATCAAGATAGTATAATAGAATAAGGACTACAATACAAGCCCATGAGGATAGGACTTTTTTTGTTCTCTACAAGGCTAGTGCTTGGTTTGTAGCGAGTGATCAATAAAAATTCTGTAAATAAATTAAGGAATTCTGCAATGTGCCTACCTGTTAGCACTTAAACACAAAGTAATCAAAGAACTAGAGTTCTTGCAGATTATAAATCAGAATATCATGAATAAATCATAAGTAACTCATTTAGTTATAATAAAGGAATTATTATGTTAGTCGGTTGCTGAATTTTTCTAAAGCTAAAAGTTTTTAAGAAAAAACAATAAACTAAATAGGAGAAAGAGACACTGAAATAAATGGTAGTACACAAAGAAGCAAGACCAGGCAATGACAACTGTCTCATCCCTCAAAAAACTCTTTCAAGACAAATCTTAGCATGAGCACATTTTTACACATACTCTAGGCCTTAGAATTCAGTGTTACACAATAATTATGCACTGAGCATCTCTTATGACTATGGCACTGTGCTGGATGTTTTGGGGATGCCAAGATGTAGCAGATACAGCCCTAAAGAGTTTCAATCTATTAGAGGAAATAAACATCTGTCTACAAATAACTGATTGCAGCATGGTAAAATGTCGTGAGAAAAGCACCAAGAGATTCAAAGCAGAAAGGTTTTACAGAAGAAGTATTTGAGAGTGCAGGATCTGGACAGAGATGGAGAGGGGTAAAGTATTACAGCAGTGGGCCCTGGCAGGAAAAAGCATAATCGGATGAGATGTTTAAACTTTTCTTTAATGAAGTGACTACATTACCTATAGAAGTGAGGGCAGGGTTAAGGAAATTTACAAGGGATACTGAGGTACCCAGGAATTAGGAGCAGCAGGATGCCTTTACCACCCCATCCAAGGAAGGAAACTACATTACCATGGGCCAATCAGAGGAGGAGCCACTCAGTGGACACAATGGCTATAGGACAATCACTGCTAGAACTCCATCAAAATAGGGAAGAAGCAGGAGGAATAAATACTCCAAAGGTTCTCTTTTTCTTTCCCTTCCATTTTCTATTGCTGCTTCCCATTGGCTAAACCCAACCAGAAGCCAGGGGGATGGAGGATCCCAGATGCCGCAGGCTATGAAGGTCAGCCTCCTAGAGCACAGAGCAGAGACGGGCAGAGAATGAATCTGCAAGAAAATGGAGAATAACCAGAAAAGGCACACTCCAGACTGAGGGGCTGGTATAAGCACAGAGGCTAGAAAGCACAAGGAGGCCAGATGAGGAATGATATTCTCTTAAAGAAATACATAAGATGATGTTTTTCAAATCTGGATGCTGAATTTGAAGGAAACCAAAATTAGTGGCTGAACTGGAAAAAGTACTGGAGTTTGAGGAACAAAGTGAGAAAGGGATGGAGATTCGCCAGAGCAGCACCCTGATTCTCTCTGGAGATGATAAAAGCGCAACAGTCATCTAGGCTGCAGTCCTAATCATTCTAGTTTCCAGCTGTGTGACCTTGGGCAAGTCACTTGGCTTATCTGAGACTGTTTCCTCCACTATAGAAAAAGGTAGAGACTGAATTAGAACTTGAAGATTCCCTCCAGTTCCAGGATTCTGTGAAGCCAAGATATTTACCTCCAGGTAAATAACCAGATTCACCAGGAGGGTAAATACTTCACCACATTGGAAAAACCTAGGGTCTACTTAGGCTAGTCATCTTTTAAAAACTTAATTTCATTTAAAGACAATAAGAACTTACAGGTTCTAACAGCAGCCAAGTCCTCTATGGTATGACAAAGAATGTTAAAACACAAGAAAATTCCATCATTTAGTGTAACCTTGAAACTTTGTGAGAAAGACGCTATGCAACCAAATTTTAAAACATGCTCTGGAATGCAGAGAATGCAAAGAAACAATGGAGTAACCAGAATAACTTGGTTGAAGCGGCACATTTTGGGAAAAACAAAATGAGTTGCTTAGTCAATATAGTAAAGAAGCCAAGTTCTTAAAGTTGTCTCCAGAAATAAATGAACTCCAATGTGAGAAGTACAGTTCTCTCTCTCTCTCTCTCTCTCTTTTGCACACACATACACACACAGCAATCATACTATTCATTCATGACACAAATATTTATTGAACACATATTATGGCCAGGTACTATCATCTTCAAAGGACGTCTTCAAGGACAATAGAGATAATAGCAAATATAATTAAGCATTACCTAATCTTCTGGAATGAGCTCAAATTTCACCCCTTCAAAGCAATTTCACTGACTTACTCTAGCCAACAACGTGCTTTTTCCTATGATACTAACAGTACCCGAGAATCAATTTGTGCTAGTACTGCTGTTAGTATTATTTCAGCTACATTAGAGCTCATACAGATTGGGAGGGTGGGGGAGGAGGTACCTGGGAATCTGCCCACCATTTATAACGTTGCTTCTAAACATTTTTTCCAGTCCTTTGTCTCTCAGGTTTGGTAGCAACCAGGGAGTTTGGTGGTCTAGGGAACACTTTTAACTCACAGGAAAAACCCTAACTCCTGTACAACCAAGCCAAAGATTTGCACACTTAGGATCTTATTATGTCATATATTTTGAACACTTAACAAGCACCTACTATGTGCCAAGCACTGGACTAGGGATAAAGGCCCTGGGGATACAAAGATGAGTAAGAACCTCTGATCTCTAGGAAATTAGGGTCTAATGTAAGAATCATACATGTGAACAAAAATTTTACAATACAATGAAGTGAAGTGAAGGCTGCAATACAGAGGTAACAACAAAGTGCTGTAGAAGCACACAAAGGACAAGACTAAGTAACTTGCTCTGCCCAAAGGAAGGCATTGCAGAAAAGGTAACACAGGAGCTTTATGTTAAGGAAGAATTCCAGGCTTATCACTTGAGATATAGAGGGGTAATCTAAGTAAGAGGGAAAGGCTGTGAAAAGACAAAGAACTATGAGAGGCCATGGCATGTTCTAAATGAGAAACAGCTCACAGTGGATACCTCTCAGGTAAAGCACTGGAGCTGATAAAAGAGAGAAATTAGGACCAGATTGTGAAGGGCCCTGAAGCACATGCCAGGAAGGTAGACTTTGCCAAGGGGGAGTTAAAACACATTTTTAAGCATGGGAGTAACTCAGTCAGATTTGGTTTTGGATTAAAAGGATGGGTAGGGGGAGTCCAATGACAGAGACTAGTCAGAAGGTTTTTCAAAAGTCTAGGAGAGAGACGATGAGGGCCTGAATTAAAGCATTATCATCTAGAAAAAAGTGCCAAATCCAAAAGATTATTACTAAGCAAACATAAAAGGACCTGGTGACTGGACATGGAAAATTAGAAAGATGGAAAATAGTTTTAAATGACTATCTGCCTGTGTGTGGTAGAACTTCAATACATTAAAGTATTTAGGGAGGGATACTTCGCTTAATTATATTTTCAGTCTAAGAACTATTTTTTCAAGCACAATCATCTTTGTTAAACCATTTACTGAAAATCTTCCCAAGTATAACTTTCTAAGTACATTATAGTAATCATAAAAACTGTCCCTTTTTCTATATAAGAATCACTATAAACATCAGTTATCACTCTACAGTATAAAATTTAGATATTGATAAAACTTCAGGAGACATCCTAGAATTTGCTTTTTAGAACAAAAGCCTGATTATCAGACTGGTTTGTCTTCATCCTCTTTCTCAATCAACAGAGTATAAGCCATGTAACTACCTGATTTTCCAACCAGCAGAACATGGTAATATCACAATGCTCTCTCCTGGCTAAACCAAACTTAAAATGAACTAAATTCCCTGCTAATTTTCATATCAACTAGGGATGAACTGGGGATGACTGAGTGTACTAAACACAATATTTTCACATAAAAAAATCATACCATCCAGAATTTTAGAAATACCAAAGTGAATGTGACCAATAGACAGTCTTTGCAGCCTAGTATTTATTGAAGGGTGCTTCCAAGCACAATGTCATCTCTGTCAAAACCAAACTCAGGACACTTTGGAAACAGATGCTAGTTGTCTGTTATCTTTCTTGTTTCTCATTTAAACTCTCAAGACTAAGAATCTGATTTTTAGTGGTGCATACCTTCCCTGGACTGGGAAAGGTAATACAGTACTTTTATTTAAGTTGTCTCTTCTTGGGCTACACAAAAAGAAGAAGTAAAAAACTATTTTCTTAAAGTAAACGAGAGATGTTAACATTATTCATCAAAGGGCTTTATCACCTACTCAGTTCAACAGAGGCAGTGTTCTGAGAGATTATTCACAGATAACTGTGCGAGAATTTCCAGTTTTTAAGTTCACTGCAAAAGCTCTTAAAACTACAACTACTGTTCTAAGATCCTTCCTAGCTTCTCCATTGAGAAACTATGAAATAACTACTTGGTTTATTTTTAATTTCCTTAATACAGCTATAAGTAACACTTTAATCAACAAGCAAATCCAAGTGTTACTTCAGATTAGCAAAAAGTTGTTTTCTTATTCAGTAAATCTCTCAATCTTTCTTACAATATAACAAAAATATCTGTAATACAGTATGAATCCCAGCAAAAAAATGCATCATTCAAATATGCTTCCTAGTCTATTAATTATACTCAACTTTCCATAACTAAGCTGGGCTGAGAACCCCCACAAAACTATACCAAAGTTTTCAATACTTTTGCAAGCTACCCAAAAAGCATAAAACCACCTCCTTCCCTATTCACATACTCACAAATAATAGCATCTGAATTTATTGTACACAAAAATACAGAGTCAGGCCAGAAGAACACAGTACCAAAAATAAAACACGAGAAAACACTTGGCCTGCAACTGAAGACTCTACTAACAGGCAACAGGTCAAAATTAAGCTTTCACATTAAAAGAAAGCTTCGGTTTTGTATTTAAAATCATATTCTCAGACATTTTTCAAATGGGAAGCAGACTTCCACAAAAATGAATTGAAAAAACGAAAGAGATTCCCTCCAAAGTCTGATTTGGTGGCAAATGACCTCTCGGTGGAACTCGAGGCCCCCAGCCTCAGCCTCCAACCCATCTCGGCTGAGGAAGTGAGGAGCGCTGCCCGAGAAGAGGGGCCTGGGCAGCCACATCGTCCTACTCACCCCAGGGGGCGGCGGGAAGGAGGCAGAGGGAGCCCAATATTCGCGCCCACGGCCTGACCCTGGGCCGGCAGCAGGGACCCCGGGGACTCATGGGTGGGGGCCAGCCCCTCGGGGTCTACTCACTCCGCAAGTGGACAGCAAGAAAGCCATTCGCCAAGGCCCCCGCCCTCTGTGCCTCCAGGGGAGGGAGCTGGAGGCTGCGCCCGGGCACCCCTTTTCCTTCCCCCCTCGATCGGATGCCTGGGCTGCAGCGCAGGCGGTCCAGACAGAGGCTCAGCCCGTCCCCTGGGACACCCCCTTCCCCGCTACCCCTGCCTCGTCCCCGCCCCGGCCGGGGGACCGCCCCGATTGGCTGGCCCTGCGGCTCCCGGCAAAGAGACCCCTGGCGATTGGCCATGGGTCACCTGCTGTCGGGAGGTGAGCGGCCGACGATTGGCGGTTGGACCAGTTTTGGGGTGGAGAAGCAAGCGGGAGCCAGCACCAGCGGGAGGGGCGGGCAGCCGCGGGCCGTATCCGGAGGGCCGGCCCGACAGCCTCCTGGCGGGGGTCAGGGCTCACTTTGAGAGGTGTGCCTCGGGACACGCGGCCTCCGTCTTGCCAGCGCCACCCCCGCGAAAGGGAGGTTGTCGCTGGAGGGAGCTCAGCTTGGCTTCGGGGCTCCAGCCTCTGGGATTCCCACCGGGTGGCGACTGGAGAAGAACCCGGTCACGGCCGTAAACGTGCTTCACCTACACCCACGGGCTTCTAGCTTGCCACCCACCAGGTTTGCCAGCTATGGAGCCTGGGCCCAGAAGTTTCATCTTGATAACTAATTTTGCTTACTTCCGGAAAGTTGTTTGTGTCGCATGGGGGGTAGGAGGGAAGAGGCGGGAGTGAGGGGAGGAGGAGATACTGTATCAATAAACAAAAGCATGGGTGCCAGTGTTTTATTTTATTAATACGGTGAGACATCGTGGGCCTGCTGTTGTGCCACAGCTCCATAAGGAGTGTAGGTGTTTTGTCAAGGTTCTTCAGGAATCCAAATGTTGTAAACTTCAAATTATATCAAAAGTTTGGACTTACAGGACCTTAACAGAGAATCACCCAAAATGCAGGAAATCAGACATAAATGATTAACTTACTGATCTGGAGGAGAGTCTCTTTTTTTGCTCTTGCTATTTTTTCTTAGGGTTATTTATATACCTGTCCCTCTCCCAGGACTCTACTAAAGTCCCAATTACTTTTTGTATTTTTATAGCTCTACTGGTACCCGCCCGCAACCACAGCTAGCATAGCACACACTGCACAAAGGGCTCAAAGCTTGTTGAAAAAGTAAGCTAAACTGCTGGACTCAGTGTTAAAGATACCTTCAATTTGTTTTATGAAAATTGTTTCAAAATGCCCAATACCAAATGCACTCTCTTCTTCCCCCTGCCCGCTTTTTCAAAGCTGGGTCCTCTCCCAGGACTCCCTATCTAACTAAATGAAACCACTATCATCCGCCCTAATGTGCAAACCATAAACCTAGCAGTCTTCCTAGTCCTTCTCCCCCATTCCACATTCAACCCATCACCAAGTTCTGTCATTCTTACCTCCTAAATACACTCTTAATTCTGTCCATCACCACCACCCTATTACAGATCCTGGCCCCTTGGAATAAACTTCTTACTAAAGTCTTTCTGAATCTACCCTAGCTCCTCCAATTCATTCTCAACACTATAGCCAAAGCTGTATTTCTATAAACAATTTCATGAACCCTTCATCACCCTCTACTCCCCCGCCCCATGGCCAATTAAAGAACTTGAAAGCTTTCCATTGTGCTTAGGATACAACTCAGTATTTAACAATAGTCTGCAAGGTTTAGCCCTATCTACCCCTTAGCTCCATCTTTTACCTTATACTCCCTACTTGCTTTCTACAAAACGGCCTTTTTCAAGCTCCTTTAATTTGCCAAGGACCTTCCAACCTCAGGGGCTTGGCACATGCTGTTATTTCTGTCTTTTATACTGTCCCCTTAACACCAATCCCCACACTTCACATAATTTACTTCTACTAATCATCATTCCCTCCCTGCCAATGTCAATTCTTCCTACTATATGTTGTCATAGTCTATGTAGCTCTCCTTTGTGGAACTTATCACAGCTATAATTTTACATTTATTTGAGTTATTCTTTTTTTTTTTTTTTTTAAAGAGATGGGGATTCTCACTATGTTGTCCAGGCTGAACTCGAATTCCTGCCCTCAAGCAATCCTCCCACCTCAGCCTCCTGAGTAGCTGGGACTGTATGCACACACAACGTTGACCAGCTTGAGTTATTCTTTTTAATCAACTTTATTGAATCATAATTTGCATATGATAAAATGCATCTATTTTAAACATACAATATGCTTTGACAAATGTATGTAGACATATAACTACTACAATTAAGAAATAGAGTATTTCCATCATGCCCCTCTGTAGTCAATCCCACCAACCACTGCCCTGCTTTCTGTCTACTTGTGTTATTCTTTGATTAATGTTAATCTTCACCATTAGACAGTAAGTTTAATGAAGTAGGGATCTATCTGATTCTGTTCAGCACTATATCATCAGGATTTAGCAGAATGACTGGCATATATTAAGTGCTCAATAATGGATTTCCTATGGTATAAGATTCTGAAAATAAACATTAATTCTCTAATAAATATCAAGAAACTATAAAGGGTGATGGAGAAAAGATACATTAATGCTGTCAGATGGACACAGTCAACATCTAACCTTCACTAATACCCTTTAAAATTTTCCTTTAATATCTGCTTTTCTAGCAGTTAATGTTATGCTTGGATAGCCCTAGAGACTTAATTCCATATTAGCTGATCTAACAGTTCTCTAGGGCAGGGGAAAAAAAGAAAGCCTACATCTCTAATTCTATCTGTACACTGTACTATTTGACCCTGTAAGAGACATAATATTTATATAATTCCTGCTCACCAGTTCTTTCATGTGTTATGTCTGATCTTCCCAATTAGACCCACAAGGTCAAGGATGTTGTACTTAGTGCCTAGCAAAGTGTCAGACTTTTTAAAAAGAGTGTCCTCCCAATCTCCCATCACCATCATCAGAGGTCAATAGTTTCAAATTCTAATGCATTGTCACTTTTGACAGTATAGTATAAATACTTAAGTCTTAGTGAAAATTTAGTGAACTCAATTATCATTAATTTTTTATTGGTAGACAAGTATTAAAATTAATGATTAAGGCAGTAGGGAATATGATCTATGATAGGTTCCTAACAATACTGACTTTTCCTTAGCTGTATATCAAAAAAAAACTCTGTTACAGTTACATATTTAAAGAGGTCCCAGCTCCAGTCCAAAGTCTACATTTTCACACTTTAATACTAGAGATAGCTATTTGTTGCAGACACATAGCTCTCATTTTCCTAATCCTAGTATAAAGCTAGTCCTAGTATAAAGCTAGTGTGCATAAAAGATGGAGCACTGAAAATGAAACGCAATTACACAATACAAAGCAACGTTACCCATATTGTGCCAAGAAGCTATAATCAAATTTGACAACTCAAATGTTGTTAAAAGAAATCTACAAGTTGTATCAAAAGAAATTTAAGTGACCAATGCCTAAAACTCATATGACAAGTGATTTCCAAACCATGAATCAGAAGGGTCTTCAATATTTATATTTCAACTACATAACTAAGGCTATTAAGTGATTAAATTAAATTACTACTTTTTGTGGTGGGTATTTAGGATAAAAGAAGAATAAGATATAATAATTAAGTATAAAAAACAAAATGATAAAAAATCAAAACACTGAGGTTCAGGGCGTTAAAATGGCAAGAAGTCTATTCAGAAAAAATAGGCCATACTTATTACCTATGAAGATGAAAAGTAAGTTTATACAAAATTCATGTACTACTTTCAAAAATATTATTTCTGCTAGAAATTATAAGTCACAAGTAAACTAATGGTTTTGACTAGAAATCAAAATGAAAATCAATCAGGTACGTAGGTTCTAGTGTGGATGAAAACTTAGAAAGTTTCCTCTGCACAACAAGATAAAATGTGAACAAAATTAAAAAATCCACAATCTGCTTAGTTCTAGTAGGAGTAAGAGCTAAAGCACAACTGCTGTCCCCAAATTAGAGACAAACAGGAAATAACAAATTAAACACTAACCTGAGCTAAAACTTTAAAGCAGAACCTCATGAGAACAGCAACCGTGGACCCGATCTTATTAAGAAATATGCTGGAGCTCAGTATGACAAATCTGAGAGAGATAAACTCCAGGGACACCCAATCATATGGTGGTGGGGAAAAACCACACTTTTGTTTTACCTCCAGGAACTCTATAAGGTCATCACAGTGAATACTGGGAAAAAATCTCCTCTTGCTTACCCTCTAGCCTTCCATGTGGGAAAAGGTAAATACCCAACTCTCCAGCCTTTTCTAGCCATCCTGTCCCATCTATGGGGCAGGCAGGGGTGAGGGGTGTAAGAGATTTGAGAAGCACATGTGAAATTTACACGAAGTTCACTAAAAGACTGAGACCTAACCATAGGACTACAGAATGTTTCCCCTCCAGCTACACCTTCCCACCACATTACTAAAGGACAATTTACAGCAGTTCCTTTAACCCAATACATCACATCTAGTTATCAAGAAAAAAATCACAAGACATAGTAAATAGGAAAAAGCACAGCTTGAAGAGACACAGAAAGCATCAAAACCAGACTCAGACATAGCAGGGATATTGAAATTATCAAACCAGAAACTTAAAACAACTATGATTACTATCCTAAAGGCTTTAATGGACAAAGTATAAAATATGCAAGAACAGATGGGCAATGTAAGTAGAGAGATGGAAATTCTAAGAAAGAATAAAAAAGAAATGCTAGAGATCAAAAACGCTGTAGCAGAAATGAAGACTGCTTCTGGTGGGCTAATTAGCAGGTTGGACACAGCTGAGTAAAGAATCTCTGCACCTGAGGATATCTCAATAAACAACTCCAAAACTGAAAAGCAAAGAGAAAAAAGACTGGGAAAAAAAAAAAAGAACAGAATATCCAAGAACTATGGGACACCTACAAAAGGTATAACTATGCATAACAAAAATACCAGAAGAAGAAGAAACAGAAAGGAACAGAAGAAAATTCTGAAACAATAACCAAGAATTTCTGCAAATTAATGTGAGATATCAAACCACTGATCAAGAAAAAGCTAAAAAATACCAAGCAGGATAAATGCCAGAAAAATTACACCAAGGCATATCATTTTCAAACTACTGAAAGTCAAAGATACAGAAAAAACCCTGAAAGAAGCTAGTGGGGGGAAAAAAATCCAACTTACCTAAAAAGGATAAAAATATCAAAATTACATCTGATATCGTCTCAGAAGCTATGCAAGTAAGAAGAGAGCAGAGGGAAATAGTTAAAGTATTGGCGGGGGGGCAGGGGAGACCTAGAATTCTGTACCCTGAGAAATTATCCTTCAAAAGCAAAGGACAGGGCCAGCACAGTGGCTCACACCTGTAATCCCAGCGTACTGGGAGGCCAAGGCAGGAGGATTGCTAGGAGGCCAGGAGTTTGAGACTAGCTGGGGCGCCACAGCAAGACCCCACCTCTACAAAGAAATTTTAAAAATTAGCCAGGCATGGTGGTTCGCACCTGTAATCCTAGCTACCTGGGAGACTGAGGTGGAAGGATTGCTTGAGCCCAGTAATTAGATGCTACATGAGCTATGAGCATGCCACTGCATGCCAGCCTGGGTGACAAAGCAAGACTCTGTCTCTAAAATTTTTTTTAAAAGTGAAGGAGAAATAAAGACTTACTCTGACAAAGATTTGAGGGAGTTTGTTTTCAGTAGACCTGCCTTGCAAGAAAGGTTGAAAGAAGTTCTTTAGAGAGAAGGAAAATGATCAGAAACTCAGATCTACATAAAGAAAGGAAGAACTTCAGAGAAGGAAGAAATAAAGGTAAAATAAAAACGTTTATTTTTCCTATTCTTAATTGATCTAATAGATAACAGTTTATTCAAAATAATAGCAACAATGTATCAATTTGCATGTGTTTGCATATATGCTGATATATGCTAATGTACACATATAATAAATGAGATGAGTGACAGCAACGATACAAGAGATGGGAGGAAGGAAGTAAAAGTGTTCTGTTATTGTAAGATATACTACTGTGAAGCAGTATGCAGGAGACCCTTGAACAACACGGACGTTAGGGGTACTGAGCCCCCTCAATGCAGTAAAAAATCCTCATATAACTTTTGACTCCCCAAAACTCAACTACTAATAGGAAACTATTGACCAGAAGCCTTATCAATAACATAAACAGTCAATTAACACATATTTTGTATGTTGTATGTATTACATACTGTATTTGTACAATAAAGTAAGCTAGCAAAAAGAAAATGTTATTAAGAAAATCATAAGGAATAGAAAATATATTTACTATTCATCAAGTTGAAATAGATCATCATAAAGATCTTTATCCCACCAGGCGCCGTAGCACCCGCCTATAATCTCAGCACTTTGCGAGGATGAGGCAGGAGGATCACTTGAGGCCAGAAGTTGGAGACCAGCCTGGGAAACATAGTGAGACCTCATCTCTACAAAAAATTAAAAAATTAACCAGGCATGGTGGCATGCACCTGTAGTTCTAGATACCTGGATGGCTGAGGTGGGACGATCAATTGAGCCCAGAAGTTTGAGGGTGCAGTGAACTATGATCATGCTACTGCACTGGGCAACAGAGTGAGACACCTTCTCTTAAAAAAGATTTTCATCCTCATTGTCGTCTTCATAATGGGCGGCGGGGGGGCGCGTCATGTTGTCTCAGATGTGGCAGAGGCAGAAGAAGATCAGTGTATAAGTGGACCCACACAGTTCAAATCCATGTTGTTCAAGGGTTAACTATAGTGTTATTTGAAAGTGTATTTGGATTAGTTGGAAATGTATAATGCAAACTCTAGGGTAAGCAATTTTTTAAAAAGTAAAAGAAAAAAAAAAAGAAGTACAACTGATATACTAAGAAAGGAGAGAAAATGGAATCTCACAAAATGTTCAATTAAAACCACAAAAAACAGAAAAAGAACCTAAGACAAAAATTGAAACAAAGAATAAGGGCATCTAATAGAAAACAGAAACAAATACGGTACACATTAATCCAACTATATCACTAATCATTTTGACCATCAATGGTATAAATGCACCAATTAGGAGGCAGAGATTATCAGAGTGAATCAAAACACACAAGACGCAACTGTATGTTGTCTACAAGAAACCTGCTTTAAATAGAAAGACATATTAGGTCATTAAATATGAAATGTCCAATTTCAAATCAAAAGTGTAGTTAGTTATATCTCAAACAAGAAGCAGTACAATTAAAGTATATGCTTAAACTATCGACACAGTTTTACCATCTTAACGGTAGCTTGTTTATGCCAGCAGCGAAGAAGCCTGGAGAGCAAGTGGCAATGAAATCACAAAAGGCATTTTCCACAGCTTGTAAGAATTAAATATTTTTCCGTGCAAGAAGGGGTCCAAAGTCTGGAAAAAGTGGTGCTCTGTTGGTGCAAGGTGTGGTGAATATGGTGGATGACAGACAGAGTTTCCAAAGTCCAGCCTCTGTAGTTGGAGCATCATTGTCTATGTGACATATGGTCAAGTGTTGTCTTGCAAGAGGATTGGCCTGTCTCCTTTGACCAATCTCGGCTGCTTAATCGCAAGCATCTTCATCATTTCATCCAATTGGTTGCAGTAGATATCCACTGTAATCGACTGACCAGGTTTCATGAAGCTGTGGTGGATAATACCAGCGCTGGACCACCAATCAGACACCATTATCCTTTTTTGATGAATATTCAGTTTTGGACTGTGTTTTGGCACTTCATCTTTATCCAACCATTGTGCCAAACACTTGCAATTGTCAAAAAGAATCCATTTTTCATCACACATAACAATATGGTGTAGAAATGGTTTGCCTTTATGTCGTGACAGCAAAGAAAAGCAAGCTTTGAGACGATTTCTCTTCTGACACTCATTTAATTCATATGGAACCCACCTATCCAGCTTCTTGACCTTGCCTATTTGTTTCAAATGGTCCAATGATGTTGGAATAGTAACGTCAAACCTTGCTGCTAATTCACACATAGGTTGAGATGGATTCACTTCCACTACAGCTTTCAGCTCATCATTATCCACCCTGGTCTCATGTCGCCCACATGGCTCATTTTCAAGATTAAAATCACCACAGTGGAACTTCTCAAACCATCCATGTACTGTGCGTTCATTAGCCACATCCTTCCCAAACACTTCTTTGACGTTTCAAGCTGTCTGCACTGCATTGGTTTCATGATGGAACTCATATTTGAAAATAATGTGAATTTTTTACATATCCATGGTTTCACAAAAATCGCTGTAAAAAATTTTTTTGAAAGATAATCACAAGCCAAACCATTCGTTTGAAAGAATGAAGATGTACCTTCACAATAAAAATAAAACAAGAAGTGTCAAGGTGATATGTCAGAGATATCAACTGTCTAACTTAGTACTTAAGGAAATCAGACATTTCATACTTAACAACCTTAATAGATTAAAAATAAATGGATGAAAAAATATATACCATGCTAACCCTAAACAAAGGAAAGTGACAGTAACTACATTGATTTCAGACAAAATACACTTCACAGAAAGGACTGTTATCAGGGACAAAGAGGGGCATGACATTATGATAAAGGGGTCAAATTCCTCAGAAAACTTAACATCCTTAATACATATGTGCTTAACAGTAGAACATCAAAATATGTAAGGCAAAAACTGTTAGCACTGCATGGAGAAATAGACGAATCCACTATAATAGCTGGAGACTTCAATACCCGTCTATCACAAATGGAAATACTGAGCAGGCAGAAAATGAATAAGCACATGATTGAATTCAACACCACCATCTATCAACTGAATATAATAGACTTTTATATACCGCATTACCCAACAACAGCAGGTTACACATTCTTCTCAAGTTCACATGGACCATTTACCAAGATTCACTACATTCTGGGCCATAAAACATACCTAAACAAAATTAAACGAATAGAAACCATACACCATCTGCTCCCAGACCACAATGGAATTAATTAAACAAGAAATCAATAATATAAAGATAACTGGAAAAATCCCCAAATATGTAGAGATTAAAACACATTTCTAAATAACATATGGGTCTAAGAAGAAATCCCAATAGAAATTTTAAAATATTTCAAACTAAATGAAAATGAAAACACAACTTATATCTTTGGGATATAGTGAAAGCAGTGCTTAGAGGGAAATTTATAGCATTGAATGTATATATTACAAAAGAAGAAACATCTAAAATCAATCATCTATAGCTAGGTGCAATGGCTCACGCCTGTAATCCCAGCACTTCGGGAAGCTGAGGCGGCAGGATCACCTGAGCCCAAGAGTCAAGACCAGCCTGAGTAACATAGCAAGACTCCATCTCCACAAAAAAAAAAATTTTAAATAAAATAAATAAAGTCAATCATCTAATCTTCTACCTTCGGTATCCAGCAAAAGAAGAGTAAAGCCAAATAAGCAGAAAAAAAGAAATAACAGGAGTGGTGCACACCTGTAATCCCAGCTACTCAGGAGGCTGAGGTAGGAAGATCGCTTGAGCCCAAGAGTTTGAAGCTGTAGTGCACTATGATCACACCTGTGAACAGCCACTGCACTCCACCCTGGGCAACTAGCAAGACCTCATCTTAATAAAAAAGAAAAAGAAAAGAAATGATAAAAATTAGAGCAGAAATCAATGAAACCAGAAAGAGGAAATCAATACAGAAAACCAACAAAACCAAAAGCTGGTTCTTTGAAAACATCAATAAAATTGATAAGCCTCTGGATGGGTTAACTTAAAAAAAGGGGAGGGGGCGCAAGCACTGTGGCTCACATCTGTATTCCCAGCAATTTGGGAGGCTGAAGGGGGAAGATCACTTAAGGCCAGGAATTCAAGACCAGCCTTGGCAACTTTGGGAGACTCTGTCTCTTAAAAATTGAGAAAAAATTTGCCGAGTGTGGTGGCACACACTAGTAGTCCCAGCTACTTGGGAGGCTGAGGCAGGAGGATCACTTGAGCCCAGGAGTTCGAAGCTGAAGTGAGCCATGATCATGCCACTGCACTCCAGCCTGGACAACAGAGCAGGACCTCTCTAAAAAAAGAGACAGAGAAGAGAGAGAGAGAAGAGAAGAGACAAGAATTACTAATATCAGAAACAAAAAGGGGGATATCACTACAGATCCCATGGACATTAAAAGGATAATAGCAACTCTATACCCATAAATTTTATAACCTAAATGAAATGGCCCAATCCCTTGAAAGATATAATCTGCCAAAACTCACAAAAGAATAAAAAGACAATGTGAACAGGCCTATATTTGTTAAAGAAACTGAATCAATAATTAATAATCAATAAATAATAAAACAAAGCACCAGGCCCAGATGGATTCACTGATGAGTTCTACCAAACATTTAAGGAAGAAATTGTACCAATTGTCTATAATCTCTTTCAGAAAACAGAAGGAGTTAGGGAATACTTCCCAATTCATTCTATGAAGATAGCATTATCCTAATACCAAAACCAGAGAAAGACACCACAAGAAAATAAAACTACAGATCAATATCTTTCATAAACATAGATGCAAAGATCTTCAACAAAATATTAGCAAATTAAATCCAATAATGTACAAAAAGAATTATTCATGACAACCAAGTAGGTTTTATCCCAGGTATGCAAGGCTGGTTCAATATTTGAAAATCCATTAATGTAGTCCCCCATATCAACAATATAAAGAAGAAAAATCATGTGATATCAATAGATGTGGAAAAAAATTTAACAAAATCTAACACCCTTTTTTTTTTTATTTCAGAATATTATGGGGGTAAAACACTTTGGCTATATATATTGCCCATGCACTGCCCGTGTCAGAGCTACAATCATGGACATCCCCCAAACTGTGCTCCCCACATCCATTCAGTGAGAGTTTTCCCACCCCCTCCTCCTCCCTCCTGCCTGCCCGCCCCCGATGAATATTATTCTCATGTGTGGCGTAAGTGTTGATCAGTTAGTACCAATTTGATGGTGAGTACCAGTGGTGCCTGTTTTTCCATTCTTGTAACACCCATTCTTGATAAAAACTCAGTAAACTAGAAAGAGAGGGGAACTTCTACAACATGATAAAGAATATCTACAAAAACCCTACAGCTAACATCAAACTTAATGGTGAGAAACTAGAAGCTGTCTCACTAAGATCAGGAACAAGGAAGGCAAGGATGAACTCTCTCACTACTACTTTCCAACACTGTACTGGAAATTCTAGCTAATGCAATAAGATAAGAAAGGAAAATAAAAGTTATAATGATTGGGAAGTAAGAAATAAAACTGTGTTTGCAGATGACACGATTGTCAATGTAGAAAATTGGAAAGAAGAGACAAAAAAAAAAATTCCTGGAATTTATAAGCAATTATAACAAGGTTGCAGGATACAAAGTTAATATAAAAAGGCAACTGTTTTCCTATATGCCAGTAATTAATAAGTGGAATTTGAAATCATATAAATCTAACAAAATATGTATAAGATCTATATGAAGAAAACTACAAAATTCTGAGAAATGAAATTAAAAAAGAACTCAATAAATGGAGATACAGTCCATGTTCAACGATACCAAGACTCAATATTGTCAAGATGTCAGTTCTTCCCAACTTGATCTACAGATTCAAAGCCATCCAATCAAAATCACTGCAAGTTATTTGATGGTTATCAACAAACTGATTCTAAAGTTTAAGTGGAGAGGCAAAAGAATAAGAATATCCAACACGATGTTAAAAGATAAGAACAAAGTTGGAGAAATAACATTTCCCGACTTCAAGACTTACTATAAGGCAACAATAATCAATACAGTGTGGTATTGGTAAAAGAACAGAGAAATAGATCAATGGAACAGAATAGAGATCCCAGAAAAAGACCCACATAAATAAAGTTAACTGATTTTTGACAAAGAGGCAAAAGAAATACAACGGGGAAACACAGTCTTTTCAACAAATGCTGCTGGGACAACTGGACATTCATATGCAAAAACAACAAATCTAGACACAGACCTTATACTCACTTACAGAAATTAACTCAAAACGGATCACAGACCTAAATGTAAAATGTAAAACTATAAAACTCCTAGAAGATAACATCAGAGAAAATCTAGATAATCTTGAGTTTGGCAATCACTGTGTAGATACGACACCAAAGGCACAATCCATGAAACAAATAATTGATAAACTAAAGTTCATTTTCTGCTCTGTGAATGACCTATCAAGAAACTAAAAAGAAACGCCTCAAGCTGGGAGAAGTATTTGCAAAATCCCTATCTGGTAAAGGATTGTTATCTAAATTATACAAAGAACTTGTAATAAGCATATAAAAAGATGCTCTGCTACACATCTATGTCATCAAAGAAATGCAAATTAAAACGAGTTACTACTACATATCTAATAGAATGGTCAAAATCCAGAACATCACCAACGCCAAATACTAATGAGGAAGTGGAGCAACAGGAAATCTCATTCATTGCTGGTGGTAATGGAAAATGGTACAGCCAATTTAGTGGTTTAGTGGTTTCTTACAAAACTAAATATACTCTTACCATGTGATTCAGTAATGGCACTCCTTGGTATTTACCCAAAAGAGCTGAAAACATATGTCCACATGAAAACCTGTATACAATGTTTATAGCAACTTCAATCATAATTGCCAAAACTTGGAGGTGGCCAAAATGTCTTCTGGTAGGTGAATGGATAAATAAAAAGTGGTATATACAGACAATGGAATATTATTCAGCACTAAAAAGAAATGAGCTATGAAGCCATGAAAAGACAAAGAGGAACCTTAAATGCATATTACTAAGTGAAAGAAGCCCATCTGAAAAGGCTACATACTGTATGATGACAACGAAATGACATTCTGGAAATGGCAAAACAATAGAGATATTAAAAAGTTCAAGGTTGCCAAGTATTAGCGGAGAGGAAAGGATGAATAGATGGAGCACACTGAAATTTTAGGGTAGTGAAACCACTGTGTATGATATTATAATGGTGGATAAATGTTATTATAGATTTGCCCAAACCTATAGACAATACCATGAGTGAACTCTAATGTAAACTATGGACTTTGGGTGATAATGACGTGTCACTGTAAGTTCATTAATTCTAACAAATGTACCACTCTGGTGGGGGATGTTGATAATAAGGGAGGCCAGACATGTGTGTGGGCAGGGGTATAAGAGAAATCTCTGTACTTTCTGCTTAATTTTGCAGTGGATCTAAAACTGCTCAAAAAAATTGTTTGTCTGAAGTCAAATCATACTTTTCTTAGGTATTTGCCTAGCAACTCAGGCCAAATGACTAAAGCAGGTGACATTAAAAGACAGCCGTCAGAAGCAGGATATTCACTATTTTGCCTGACAGGTTCTGAGAAGTCTCAATACTAAAGTTAGCCAATAAATTTCCACGTAGAAACTTTGGCCAGATGGAATAAATATACAACTTGGCATATGACAGCAGTCCCTTTCTTATGATTAAAGCCACCATGTTCCAAATGTTTGTTAACTGTTTGTGACTTTTAATGCATTATCAAACAGAAGGAAATATTTGGTTCAAGGACAGGAAATGAACACCGTCTACAAAGTTTCACCATGTCTTGTTGACCACTATATCCTTAGCATCTCCTCACACAGGGACTGACATGTATTAGGTGCTTAATAAATGTCTGTTGAATGAATGCAAAGTTAGGTACCGTGCTATGAAAATAGCAGAATAAACTGCTTTAAAAAGTTGAAAATGGCTAGTCTGGGGGGCAGAACAGAGAAAGTGGAGGGACAGGAAGGCATAGTTTTTCTTTCTTTCTTTTTTTCTTTTTGAGACAGGGTCTCGCTCTGCTGCCCAGGCTAGAGTGCAGTGGCATTATCATACACCTCAAATGCCTGGGCTCAAGCGATCCTCCTGCCTCAGTCTCCTGAGTAGCTGGGACTACAGGCACGAGTCACCATGCCCAACTAATTTTTCTATTTTTTGTAGAGACAGGGTCTCACTATATTGCTCAGGCTGGTCTCAAACTCCTGGGCTCAAGTGATCCTCCCACCTCGTCCTCCCAAAGTGCTAGGATTATAGGCATAAGCCACCATGCCCAGACACATAGTTTTTTTTTTTTTCCAAATGAGCCTTTTAATACCACTTAATTTTCAAAATTATATTAGATAGGCACTATTGCCCTGATTTTTACAGGTAACATTCTGCATCACTTAACTTTATTCTGAAACAACTCGTAGATTTCATTGAAAACTCTTGCATTGCCAAATTTGATTAGAAATGCACAGCTCCTTGCCACAAGATGAGTGAAAATGCTTTGTATTGTCTAATTACCATTCATTTTAAATACTCCATCTTTTATGCACTGTAACTTGACATCAGGATTAGGAAGTTAAGAAATGAGAAATACATATTTATCTCTAGAAAAAAGTGTGTGAGCAAAGCTATTACTTAATTTTATACACTTCTACACAGTTTAAAATTTTTTAGAAGCTTGCGTTACTTTTATCATTATTTTATCACAGTTTTTAAAAAATTTAATCCTCATCATGATTTCTATTTTCTTTTTTATACTAGACTCAGCTCCATAAAGGCAAGGGCTATGTGTAGCTTTATTCAGTTATCTCCTCTACAACTAGTACAGTGAAGGGAAAATAATAAGTGCTCAATAAATATTTACCAAATAAATAACTTTTCTGTATGCTCTATATGTTCTGAATTGAGCATGCACTATTTAAAATTTTTTGAAACTTTATTTTTATAAAGAAAAGGCAGAAAAACATATAATAAGGTTTCCATTAAAATACACAGTTAAAACAAATTTCTAGCAGTTAAATGAATAACCTTTAACTATTTATAAATCTGGAGACTATCTGCTCTTAGTTGTTTCCCAAGAGTTCAAGATAGATAAACCATCGCTAGTATAATACAATTCATTAAAAAAATGAATCATAGAATCCTAAATTCCAATTTAGGAGCCAGAAATTCATCTGTCCTCAGTAATAGCAAGGACACTGGCAACAGCCCTCAAGAGAATCTTCCTTTGTTATGGGAAACCCCAGTAATTGGCTACTTCTCCATACCACCTTACCTGTGGAAGAGGTGACACACCTATATTGCAATCATTTCCTCTGGGAAACAAAGGGCTTCAAGGGAGAAAAACAAAACACACCTATTTTTCTACATGACACAAATAAAATCTAATGAGTCCAGGGAAACAATACAGTTGAAGTAAACAGATCTTTACATATTGAAATTGAAAAGTATGTTCAAAAAGCTAATCTTCAGCAAAGTGGTTTAACACAATCAAGAAAAATACTCAAAAGATTTCTATTAATCTTAGTTACCCAGTTAGACACATAAGCCATTACAGTTAACGAGGGTGGAATCAAAGCATCTCAATATTAAAGATTAATTTTTCAGTTACTCTCCTAAATTGTACCTTAAATACTAAATTGTGTTCATCTACAAAAAAGTTGGGCAGACGTGTAGTTATTATACCTGAGTATCTTCTTCTGAAAAAAGGCTTCACAATAGCTCTATTGTTTTTCTAGCCTCGATAATAATCTGCAGTTCTACCACATCTCCTTTCTGTATAATGATGTTTTACCCACAGATTCAATGGTATTTCTGGTGCGGTTTGCACTGGTCCTCTCTGTTCCCCTCAGCCATATTCTCACACAAGATATCATGTCCTTTCTCTCTTGGGGCTTGAGATCAAAGCCAGTGAGGGCAAAAAATTATGAAATTATAGGATAGTGTGATCAAATTCCAATTTGATAACCACTAAAGATACAGTCTACAGTAGCCTACAAAAACTATACATATGAGGACAATTAAAGCCCAATTTCTTGGCCCAAAGAATAATCACAGAAGCCATTTAGTTTAAATTTTTAAAATATCAACTCATTATAGCATAAAACTAAAAAACTTAAAGGTCTAATACCACTGAAACATCTACATGAGCATCTTCAAACTGGGATCTAAGTGTCCACAACAATCTTTCATGTTTTCCTTTCTGACAACCTATAAAAATGAGTATAACCACACATTGAATCAGCTTAATAACAACCTTAAAGCCAAGTGCTACCAAGTTATTTCATTGCCCATGTTTGTACTTATAATCAAGTTGGCACTATGTACTATTTGTCACAAAAGTGACATTGACCATGTAAACAACATATCTACGTGAAATAAAGGTCAAATAACCCCACGGCATGTGCTGTACAAGTGAAGGTTTCCCAGTAGTTAGAATAGAGAAAAGTAGCGAGATGATGGAGTCATCATAATGCACACAATAGTGTATGCATGCCCAACTTAAAAAGAATCTATACCCCAACAGTTAGGACCATTTTCACATTTTAAGTAGCGACCCACTTTTAGCAAGACAATACTGTTCATCACATTAAATTAATGATAATTTAGATTTTATTGCTTTGTGCTATGTTTGCATTTAATTCTTCCAGATGTATGGTTCTTTAAGATTTTATTTATTTATTTATTTTTCTTTAGAGGCAGGGTCTCGCTCTGTTGCCCAGACTGGAGTGCAGTGGCATCATCATAGCTCACTTCAACCTCAAACTCCTGGGCTCAAGTGATCCTGCCTCAGCCTCCTGAGTAGCTGGGACTCCAAGTGCCCGCCACTCCGCCTGGTTAACACATTAACTGCCATGTGAGTTGTATTTAACTCACGTTAGCTTTGAGCCCCAGCCTCGTGAAACACATGTGATTCACATGTTTCTTCACCTTGGAAGCCTGGAGAACTATTTTTCAAGTTGCATATAACTCACACACAGAAAACAATAAAAAAAACAAAATTTTCATTAAATTAGAAAGGATCATTTTGTTTTTGAAGTTTTTATTATATTTTCATAATAAAACACCATGGCCCCAAGGAAATTTTTTTTCTAGCGTGGCAGTCAATGTGTTAATTTTTTTTTTTTTTTTTTTGGTAGGGACAGAGTCTTGCTATGTTGCCCAGGCTGGTCACTGGCCTCAAGCTATCCTCCTGCCTCAGCCTCCCAAAGTGCTGGGATTATAGGCTTGAGCCATTACACCTGGCTTCTATAAGATTTCAAACCTAAGAAATTTATATCTGGCTTTATGTTTGCCCACATTAAACATTATAATACTTTACTTTCACATTGGCATTCAGAGCCTGCAAGAGTTTTTTCTAAAATGAGTGTAAACTTACTCACGTTGATAAAACTGATTTTTATACCTGTATGATACCCAGACAAGCTGCTGTAATTCATTATATCTTGTGCAATATAGGATACTGCAAAACCTACAGGATGTAGCATCCTGAGTCTTCTTCCATTAATCAGTCCCTTGCTTGACAATCTCTCAGCATTTAGTTTGTACTAAAGCTTACTAGGGTATATAAACAATCTGAAAGGTTACCCTCCCTTAATCCCCTCCATTAATAGATATCATCAAATATCTACTGCATGCCTCTTACAGCCTAAGAGGAGGGGATTAAGAAGCACAGCAGCCCCTCTGGCCTCCCACCTTCAAGGAGCTTCCTAATTTGGCTGGGTGTAAAGAAATGAAAAGATATCACAAACTGACATACAACAAGCTTAGAATGACTATTGGAAATTCAACCTCCATAGGAGTTGAAAGGACAGAGATTTTAGTTGTCTTCTGCCATCTTCAGACTACCCTCATTACAATTTGCTGATACCCACAGAGAAGCAGGAACAATAGGACAAAAGAAGGAATAAAGGAAAGATAGAAGGAAAGGGGAAAGGTAGAAAAAAATGCTATGAATGGATTTACAGTTAATCAGAATGGAAGAATGGAACTAATATTTGTTGAGTACCTTCTATATTTGTTGAGGTTCTATGTACCAGGCATTATATGTTAGAGATATATTATCTTAACATAACTACTTTGTTGAGGTTTTATACCTACTTCTAAAGATGAGGAAACAGGTTTAAAAGAAATTAAGTACTTATTCCAGATTATACAGACAGTAAAAGGGCAGACCCAAGACCCAAATCCTGGTCAGCCTGGCTCCAAATCTTTTCTACTTTAAAATGCTGCCTCTCAAACCATATTCAAAAGTTTGGACAGTGCTTGTTGGGCTTTGCACATGTGCCATGGGAAAAATACTATCAGTAAGATAGGTTCTCTCTCTAGTCTCATGAAATTTGTAATCTCAGAAGGATGACAGGTTATATAATACTGTATTATTAAAGAGATAATGAATGCATGTAAATCCTACATAATTGTGGCATATAAGAAGGGCTCAAATGTTAGCTGTTACTGTTATTATTACAGAACAGAACGTTATATGGGCTACAAGGAAGTGGAAAGAACAGTAGAGGTTAAGAAAGTAGAGACTGATGGCTGGACGCGGTGGCTCACGCCTGTAATCCTAGCACTCTGGGAGGCCAAGGTGGGAGGATCGCTTAAGCTCAAGAGTTCAAGACCAGCCTGAGCAAGAGTGAGACCCTGTCTCTATAATTTAAAAAAAAAAAAATTAAAAAAAAAAAAAGAAAAAAAGAAAGTAGAGACTGCCCTTTTTTTTGGAGACAGGATCTCACTCTGTTGCCTGGGCTAGAGAATAGAGTGCAGTGGCACAACCATAGCTCACTGCAACCTCAAACTCATATCAAGTGATCCTCCTATATCAGCCTCCTGAGTAGCTGGGACTACAGGTGTGTGCTACCACACCCAGCTAATTTTTAAATTTTTTGTAGAGATGGGGGTCTGGCTAAAGTATCCAGGCTGGTCTCAAACTCCTGGCCTCAAGCAATCTTCCCACCTCAGCCTCCCAAAGTGCTCAGATTACAGGCATGAGCCACTGCACCCATCCTGCTTTTTATTATAGTAATAAGAAAAGGATGGAAAGAAGAGGTAATATATGTGCTGGCCCTTGAATGACTAGAAGAAATCCGACAGGCAAATCTGAGAATTGGGGATTGTAGGACTTGGAGAGAGCAGCATAAGCATGGAACCAGGAAAGACTTCTGTGTAGAATATCAGGTACATGCAGAGACAGGAGATGGAAAGGTAGGTTGGAGTCAAATGAAAAAGGGCCTGAAATCCCCTTATAACAAGTCTTACTTCATCCTACAAGCAAATGTAAACCAATAAAGGTTTTTCACAGTTAAGGATGCCTTAAGATCATTAATGATGGTTGTTCATTTACAAGATGAAGAAGAAAAAGTCAAGAATATTAGTTAGGAGGGTTCCAGAAATAGAGCTGGCAAGATATAACAAAAACCTAAACTAGAGTGGTAGCAAAGATAGCCAAAGTGAGGGGACGGATGTAGATGATTCTACAAAAGAAGAGCTCCCAGCTCTAGCAGGTTAGAAGTTACCAACTGGGAGGAGAGGCAGGGGAGAGCAAGACGGCCAAAAAGAATCCTCTAGCAATTGTCCCTCCACACGATCACAAAATTCAACAACTATCCACAAATGCAAACACCTTCAGAAGAACCAAAAATCAGGGGAGTGACCATACTACCCGCTTTTACCATTATATCAAGGAAAGAGGCACTGAAGAGGGCAGAAAAGAAAGTCTTGCATTGCCTATGCCACCCCTCCCCCATCCCCCAGCGGTGCCATGCCAGCATGCCCAGTGGAGAGACAATCTGGGTGCCTGAGGGAGGGAGAGTGAAAGGATTGTGAGACTTTGCACTGAAGCCCAGGGCCACCCTGGCATAAGAGAACACAGCACAGGGCAGAATTCTGCCAGTGCCCACAGAGGGAGCATTTAGACCAGGCCGGCCAGGGAGAAATCCTCTGCCCTGAAATCCAAGTTCCAACTAGCCCCACCACTGGCTAACAAAAAGCAGCCTGTGGCCTGGACCACCTACCACTGGCTAACAAAAAGTAGCCTGGGGCCTGGACAAAATTCCTAAGGTAGCCAGGCCACCAAGGCTGCAGTCCTTAGGCAATTCCTGAGGCTATGCTGGCTTGCAGCCAGTGAACTTAGGGTGCATATGACCCAGTGAGACACCAGCAGTGGCAGCCAAGCCAGTGCCTGTGTCACCCCCTCCCCCCCAACTACAGGCAGTGTGGCTCAGGGAGTCTTTTTACACTTGGGGAAAGGAAAGGGAAAAGTTCAGAGGACTTTGTTTTGCAACTTTGTTACAAGCTCAGCCACAGTAAAATAAACTACCAAGCAAACTCCTGAAGCCCCTGAGTCTAGGTCTTAGTTCCTGGAAGGCAGTTCTGGATCTACCCTGGGCCAAAAGGAAACATGCTGCCCTGAAGGGAAGAGCCCAGTCCTGGCAGGATTCACCATCTGCTGACTAAAGAAACCCTGGGCTTTGGATAAACATCCTAGGTAGCCAGGCAGCAATCACCATGGGCTTTGGGTGAGACTGGGCTGGCTTCACGTGTGACCTGGCACTGGTGGCCACCATGGAGTGCACGCACACATCACTCCTCCCCCAACTCCAGCAGCCCAGCACAGAGTGAGGGAAGATAATGAGAGTCTTTGCCTGGCAATACAGGGAATTCTCCCATATCTCACCTAAGTCCACCAAGGCAGTACCATCAGGAGTCTTCAAGAGTCATTCCTGGGCTTGGGGCACCCCAGTGCAGATATGGCTGTAGTAATCAAAGACTTAGATCACAACATTCAAATCTGTTTGAGTATCTGGAAAGCCTTCTCAAGGACAGATTCAAACAAGCCCAGACTATGAAGATTAAAATAAATACCTAACTCTTCAATGCCCAGACATCAACAAACAAACACAAGCATCAGGAACACCCAGGAAAACATGGCCTCCCTGAACTAAATAAGATACCAGTGACCAATCCTGAAGTGATGGAGATATGTGACCTTTCAGACAAAGAATTCAAAATAGCTGTCCTGAAGAAGCCCAATAAACTTCAAGACAACACAGGGAAGGAATTGAGAAGCCTATTAGAGAAATTTAACAAAGAGTTTGAAATAATAAAAAAAGAAATCAAGCAGAAATTCTGGAGCTTAAGAATTCAACTGACAGACTGAGAAATGCATCAGAGCCTCTCAACAGCAGAACTGACCAAGCAGAGGAAAGAATCAGTGAGCTTGAAGACAGGCTATTTAAAAATACACAGTCAGAAGAGAAAAAAGAAAAAAGAATAAAAAAGAATGAAGCTAGAAAATAGCCTCAAAAGGGCAAATTAAGAGTATTGACCTTACAGAGGAGGTAGAGAAAGAGATTGGGGCAGAAAGTTTATTCAAAGAAATAATAACAGAGAACTTTGCAATCCTGGAGAAAGAGATCAATATTCAGGTATAAGAAAGGACCTAGAACACTAAGAAGATTTAACCCAAACAAGACTACATCAAGGCATTTAATATAATCAAGCTCCCAAAGGTCATTGGTAAAGAAAATGTCTTAAGGGAACCAAGAAAAAAGAAAAAAATAACATATAAAGGAGGTCCAATACATCTGGCAGCAGACTTCTCAGTGGAAACCTTACACACCAGGAGAGAGTGGCTTGACATATTCAAAGTGCTGAAGGAAGAAACCTTCAACCCTACAATATTATATTCTGCAAAAATATCCTTCAAACATGAAGGAGAAATAAAGACTTTCCCAGACAAACAAAAGCTGAGGGATTTCAACAACACCATACCTGTCCTATAAGATTTATGCTAAAAGGAGTTCTTCAATCTGAAAGAAAAGAATATTAATGAATAATAAGAAATCATCTGAAGGTATATAACTAACTAGTAATAGTAAGTATACAAATACAGAATACTCTATTGCTGTAAGTGCAGTGCATAAACCACTTATATCTTGAGTACGCAGTCTAAAAGACAAAACTATCAAAAATAACTACAACAATGTTTTTAAAGATAGACAGTATAAAAAAGATATGGATGGAAAAAACAAAAAGTTAAAAAGCGGGGGGGGAGTTAAAGGGTAGAATTTCTGTTAGATTTCTCTTTGCTTGTTTATTTGTTTGTTTGTAAGCAGACTTATACTTAAAATAATTGGTTATAAAATGTTTTTTGCAAGCCTCATGGTAACCTAAAATCAAAAAACCTACAACAGATACACAAAAAACAAGGAGCAAGAAATTAAAAGACACTACCAGAGAAAATCACTTTTAACAAAGTAAGACAGGAAGTAAGTTAAGTAAGAAAGAAAGGACCACAAAACAACCAGAAATCAAATAGCAACATGGTGGTAGTAAGTCCTTACCTATCAATAATAACATTGAATGTAAACAGACTACACTCTCTAATCGAAAGACACAGAGTGGCTTAAATGGATGAAAAAAAAAAAAGCCAAACATATGTCGTGTGTAAGGGACACACTTCACCTGTAAAGATACACATAGACTGAAAATAAAGGAATGGAAAAAGATATTCCATGCAGATGGAAACAAAAAAAGAGCAGGAGTAGTTATACTTCTATCAGATAAAATAGATTTCAAGACAAAAACTGTAAAAAGAGACAAAGAAGGTCATTATATAATGATAAAAGGGTCAATTCAGCAAGCAGATATAACAATTCTATATATATGCACCCAACACTGGAGCACCCAGATATATAAAACAAATATAATCAGAGCTAAAGAGGGAGACCCTAATAAAATAATCGTTAGAGACCTAAACACTCCACTTTCAGCATTGGACAGATCATCCAGACAGAAAATCAACAAAGACACATTGGACTTGCCCTGTACTATAGATCAAATGGACCTAATAGGTGTTTACAGAACGTTTCATCCAACAGCTACAGAACACACATTCTTCTCCTCAGCTCATGGAGCATTCTCTAGGATAGACTATATGTTAAATCACAAGTCTTAAAAAATTCAAAACAGTTAAGATCATATCAAGCATTTTCTCTGACCACAATACAATAATGCTGGAAATCAGTAACAAGAGGAACACTGGAAAATATACAAACACATGGAAATTAAACAATATGCTCCTGAATGACCAGTGGGTCAATAAAGAGATTACGAAGGAAATTTTAAAATTTCACAAAACAAATGAAAATGAAAACACAACATATCAAAACCTGTGGGATACAGCGAAAGTAGTAATAAAAGGAAAGTTTATAGCAATAAGTGCATGCATCAAAAAAGCAGGAAAGTTTCAAATAAACAACCTAACAATGCATCTCAAAGAACTAGAAAAACAGGAGCAAAAGAAACCCAAAATTAGTAGAAGAAAAGAAATAATAAAAATCAGAGCAGAAAAAAATGAAATTGAAAACAAGAAAAACACAATTAAGATCAATGAAACAAAAAGTTGGTTTTTCAAAAAGATAAACAAAATTGACATGCCTTTAGCCAGACTAAGAAAAAAAGAGAGAAGACCCAAATAAATAAAATCAGAGATGAAAAAGGAGACATTACAACTGATACTGCAGAAATCCAAAGGATCATTAGAGACTACTATGAGCAACTATATGCCAATATATTGGAAAATCTAGAAGAAATGGATAAATTCCTAGACACATACAACCTACCAAGACTGAACCAGGAAGAAATCCAAAACCTGAATAAACCACTAATAAGTAACGAGATAGAAGCAGTAATAAAAAGTCTCCCATCAAAGAAAAGCTCAAGACCTGATGGCTTCACTGGTGAATTCTACCAAGAATGCAAAGAAGAATTAATACCAATCTTACTTAAACTATAACAAAAAATCAAGGAGAAGGGAATATGCCCAAACTCATTCTATGAGGCCTGTATCACCCTGATACCAAAACCAGACAAAAACATTATAAAAAAAGAAAACTATAGGCCAGTATCTCTGACGAACATAAATGCAAAGATCCTCAACAAAATACCAGCAAACTGAATTCAACAACACGTTAAAAAGATTATTCATCTTGATCAAGTGGGATTCATCCCAGGGATGCAAGGATGGTTCAACATGCAAATCAATCAATGTGATACATCATATCAACAGAATGAAGGGAAAAATACATATAATTATTTCAAATGATGTTGAAAAAGCATTTGATAAAATTCAACATCCTTTCATGATAAAAAACTCTCAAAAAACTGAGCATAGAAGGAACTTACCTCAACATGATAAAAGCCATATATGACAGACCTGACAGACTCACAGTGAATATCACACTGAATGGAGACAAACTTTTCAGTTTGTCTCCTCCTCTAGGATCTGGAACAAGACAAGGATGACCACTTTCACCACACTGTCATTCAACATAGTACTAGAAGTTCTAGCTAGAGCAATCAGACAACAGAAAGAAATAAAGGACATCCAAATTGGAAAGGAAGTCAAGTCAAACTATCCTAATTTGCAGACAATATGATCTTATATCTAGAGAAACCTAAAAACTCCACACAAAAAAAAAAACTCTTAGAACTGATAGATTCAGTAAAGTTGCAGGATATAAAATCAATATACAAAAATCAGTAGCATTTCTATATGACAACAGTAAACAAACTAAAAAATAAACCAAGAAAGTAATCCCATTAACAACAGATACAAATAAAATAAAATACCTAAGAATAAACTTAACCAAAGAAAGGAAATATCTCTACAATGAAAACTATAAAACATTGATTAAAGAAATTAAAGGAGACACAAAAAAATGGAAAAAGATTCCATGCTCATAGATTAGAATAATCAATATTGTTAAAATGTCCATACTGCCCAAAACAATCTACAGATTCAATGTAATCCCCATCAAAATACCAATGACATTCTTCACAGAAATAGAAAAAATAATCCTAAAATTTATATGGAACCACAAAAGACCCAGAATAGCCAAAGCCATCCTGAGCAAAAAGAACAAAACTGCAGGAATCACATATCCTGACTTCAAATTATTTCAGAGCTACAGTAACCAAAATAGCATGGTACTGGCATAAAAACAGACACATAGACCAATAGAACAGAATAGAGAACCCAGAAATAAATCCACACACCTATAGTGAACTTATCTTGGACAAAGGTGCCAAGAATATACAGTGGGCAAAAGACAGTCTCTTCAATAAATGGTACTGGGAAAACTGAATATCCACATGCAGAGGAATTAAACTAGACCCTTATCTCTCACCATATACAAAAGTCGAATCAAAATGAATTTAGAGACTGAAATCTAAGACCTGAAACTATGAAACTACTAAAAGAACACACTGGGGAATGCTTTATGACATTGGTCTAAACAAGGACTTCTTGAGTAATATCCCCAAAGCACAGGCAACCAAAGCAAAATTGGACAAATGGGATCACATAAGATAAAAGCTTCTGCACAGCAAAGGAAACAATCAACAAAGGGAAGAGACAACCCACAGAATGGGAGAAAATATTTGCAAACTACCCAAGGGACTAATAACTAGAATATATAAGGAGCTTTAACAACTCAATAAGAAAAAAATCAAATGATCTGATTAAAAATGGGCAAAAGATCGGAATAGACATTTCCCAAAAGAAAACATTCAAATGGCCAAAAAGTATATAATTAGTCACCAGAGAAATGCAGATCAAAACTTCAATGAGATATCATTTCATCCCAGTTAAAATGGCTTTTATCAAAAAGACAGGCAGGCCAGGCACAGTGGCTCATGCCTGTAATCCTAGCACTCTGGAAGGCTGAGGCAGGAGGATTGCTTGAGGTCAGGAGTTCAAGACCAGCCCGAGCAAGAGCGAG
Source organism: Daubentonia madagascariensis (assembly GCA_023783475.1). Lineage (NCBI taxonomy): Eukaryota > Metazoa > Chordata > Mammalia > Primates > Daubentoniidae > Daubentonia > Daubentonia madagascariensis. The sequence goes on from JAKFHU010001129.1 coordinate 7,132,178, forward strand.
ACCCCGTCTGTACTAAAAATAGAAAAATTAGCAGGGCATCGTGGCACGTGCCTGTAGCCCCAGCTACTCGGGAGGCTGAGGCATGAGGATCACTTGAACCCAGAAGTTTGAGGTTGCAGTGAGCTAGGATGATGACACTGCACTCTAGCCGGGGTCACAGAGTGAGACTCTGTCTCCAAAAAACAAAAAAATATATCTGCCAGCCATGTTTACTGAAGCATTATTCATGATAGCCAAGATTTGGAATCAACCTAAGCATCCATCAAGAGATGAATGGATAATGAAATTATGGTACATATACACAATGGAATATTATATAGCCACAAAAAGAATGAAATCATGCCATTTGCAACAACATAGATGGAACTGCAGAATGTTACATTAAGTGAAATAAGCCAAGCACAGAAAGATAAATCTCGTATGTTCTCACTCATATGTGGTAGCTAAATATTAAAAACAGTTGATCACATGCAGACAGAGAGTAGAATGATGGTCACCAGAAGCTGGGAAGGGTAGCAGGGACGGGGAATAAAGTGGGGATGGTTAATGGGTGTAAATATAGTTAGACAGTTAGATAGAATGAACAATATTTGATAACATAAAAAAGTGACTAGAATCATCTGTAAATTAGGGTATACTTTAAAATAACCAAAAGCATGGAATTGTAATGTTCCTAACACAAAGAAATGATAAATGCCCAAGGTGATGGACACCCCAATTACCCTGATTTGATTAAGTCATATTGTATGTCTGTATCAAAACATCATATGTACCCTAGAAAGATATACAACTATTAGGTACCCATAATAATTAAAAATAAAAAGAGAAGTTATCACCTAAAAGCACTTTCAGCTCTCATAGATCAATGGCTCAGAGAATAATGCTGTCATTAACAGAAACAAAAATCAGATAAAAAGGTGGGTTTGGGAAGAAAAGAGATGACAAACTCAGTCTTAGCCATGTTGAAGTGCAGTTCCAGGGTGACATCTAACTGGCAAAATCCAAAAGGGGAAAAAAGTAGGACTAGAGCTATACGTCAAAAGAGATACAAAAATTAGGGGAAAAAGTCATCTACACAGAAGGTTTAGCTGAATTCACGAAAATGGTGGTGGCTGCTGGAGGGTGAAGGAGTAAGGTCACAATCTCAAAGGAAACATCATGCGGTCAAGAGTACGTGTGTAGTGTTAACCTTGGGAAAGAGTAAGAACATTTTTCTTTGGAATATGCAAAGCACAGAAGTAAAGTATAGGTGAAATCTCTAAGAACTATTGGAGTAGAAAGACCTTTTTCTATGAAGACAAGAACAGGCTATATTAGATACTGAATATAATAAAGAGATTCCACGATGGGGCTTCAATTGGAAATCAACAAGAAATCAATACGAAGACTGTTAAATAATAATGGATATCCAATTAAAGTTAGACCAAATTAAAATTGTGATAGATACAATTGTCTCACTTTTGTGACCTCTAACAGTACTAGAAGCAGAGAAACCAGACAATGGGGGCCCTGGGGAATGGAAACCTGAATTACATACAACACAAAACATCCAGTGACAAGGAATTCTAAGGGTTATAGCAAAAACGATGTTAAAGAAGCAGACCACAATGTCTATACTTGGGAATGAGATAAGCAAAACTAGAAAGGTACTAAATGGACAGGAAAAATGGAGAAGTAGAGCTCAGACCAAAACAAGAGAAGAAAGGTTCAGAAGTAAAGTGGTAGAAGATGAAGGTAAGAAAACTGTTGTCAAAGAGAAAACATTTTTTGATTTAATTTAGTACCTTGTAAGTGGTACAGCTCTTAGTAATTACAAAGCCAATCCACTATAATTTAACGGCTAAAGCAGTGATAAAGTTCAAAAGAAAAAGGAAGACATGTAAATACAATGAGGTCAAGTGTCAGATTAGGAAGCCGTACTACGTAGTAGAAGCTTCCTCATCTATAAAGTGGGGATAAAAATATATGTCTTGTAAGATTTTTGTGAGAAATCAAAATAATGAAAGAAAAGAACCTAACACAGTAGTAGATACTAGGATATATTTTAAAAGTAGGTTGCTGCCATCACTGAATCTCCTCCCATGCCCCATTGGCAGACAGCTCCATGAGTACCCACCCCCCAGTGCCTAATAGATAGTATTTTATACATCTCCAAATATTGAATAAACAGCAATGGGAAACCAATTTGTACATCAACTGCTTGTTCATTAATCCATTTAATTATTTCTTCATTTAACTAACATTTACTGAGCACTATTTGAATACCAGGCACTAGGAGAAGGAATGGTAGCAGTAGTTGTTACAATGGCAACTAACATTTATCAAGTTCTTACTACAGCTAGGCGTTATTTCAACCAGTTTTCATTTAACTCATTTAATCACCAAAACAACCCTATGAAGTAGGAACTTTTATTATCCTCATTTTATAGATAAGGACACTGGAACTCAAAGACAGTAAGTTGAATGTTAACAGTGACAATGGGATACAAACCCAGACATTTTAGCTCTAGAGGGAAGTTCTTTACCACACTTCACTACCTCTGGGAACAGAATCTTTTGCCAGTCAAACAAACATTTAATTCCATATTTCTAAATGTCCTATCCTTTCCATGCATTAAGTTTAGGGGGGAAAAAGGACTCTTCTGTATTATATGTATTTTAAAATACCAAAGCTATCAGAAGTCTAAGACTTCTTAAAAGTTATCTATTATTTCCAAAGAGAGCTTTTGCTCTCTTCTTAGCAAAAGCTCAAAAATTCCAAAACTGGATTGAACTAGGTACCTGAACTTAAGGCGTTTGCATCCTAACTGGGGAGGTGAAAACTATATATACTTGCAAACATAAACAAGAAGAATATGGTAAGGGCTTAGTGAATTGTGCAATGATTATAGTATTCCAAGGGAAGAGATGATTTTGAACTTGGGGGATGGGAGAAGTAGGGGCTAACCAGGGAAGGCTTCACAGAAGACATCAGTTCTGAATTAGGCTTTGAAGAAAAGGACAGAAGACATTTCAGAGAGAGAAAGAACATCACACACAAGAATGTGGAGGAAAGAAATGAAAAAATGGGTTTGGAGGAAAGCAAGTAAGTAACAGCACTCTAATAGAAGGTTTATATAGCAGCAGAAATGTCAAGGACGACAGGTGAAAATAGGTCATAGAGAGACTTGAATGTCAGTCTAACCAACCATGGGAGGGATCTCATCTGCCACATTAAGTCTAATATGAGTATTAAAATACTTGTCATCTTCTTATAGGATCACAAATTTGCTGAAATGATGCTGTAGTCATTTATGAAACTGTCTAAATTAAAAAGAAACCTACAGAAATTATGAAGTTGCTTTTAAAAAGCATAACTCATAGCGTAACTTACAAATCTCCTATTTCAATTCCATATTCATTTCTTATAGTCCCTTAATAACCACATCCTTGAATAATGTTTTTTAAGCCTCTACTTGAACCCTTTCAACTGATGGAGAGTCTAACACCTAGAAAGATCTAGGATGCCCTATACTACCCTACCTAATCAAGCCAATTCCTAATGTAGGACAAAGATAGGTAGAAAGAAAAGGTTATGAAACATCCACTTTCTATAACTCAATCTTCTAAATGAAAATATTCAAAACAAAATCCTCTGTATGTCACAAATATAAGCTTTTTAATTGGAAAATAAACATAGAAAATTATCTTCAGTGTGGTAGAGTAGACCCAGCATCTTTTTTTTTTCCCTATTCTGACTTTGCTTGGGGTGGGGTGGGGTAGGGTGAACACACCTTCTACATTATCACCAATGTGTTTCTGGTGAAGCCAGTAACATCCCAGCTCCAGGGTGAAGCACATGACTATGAAATTGTGATTGGTCAGGACTGGACATGTGGCTGAAACTAAGGTGATCTACACTAATCCTGTCAATCCTACTAAGGTCCAGAATGAACAACAGCTTCCTATGGACTCAGAGTTCCAAATACGCGAGGCTGAAATGGCTGCAGCCATCTTACCACCACAAAGGTAGGACCTATCTGAAACTGAAACCAACCAAAAAGAACTGGAACCTAGAAACAGAGATGGGGGATCTGAGTCCTTATGATCTCCTGTCTATTTCAGAACACATCTAAGCCAGATTTACTTTTTTTCCAACCAGTTTGGGTTGAGTTTTCTTTCACTGCCATCCCAGAGAGTACTAACTGACACATACGGTAATACCCAAATCCTGTAACAGGAAAATGACGTCACATCTCAGCACTTATCTAGCACCATGAATAATTGTTTTTGCAGTATTGCAAAATAAATTATTTAAAAATAAACTGTCTTATAAAAGGTCAGAGGCAACTTGTGATCCCAGATTCAGCTTGTCTCATAAAAGATTCAACTTCAAGTAGCACAATTTCATGTCTGCCTTTAATCCTGAACATTCTTGAATCATGAAAGAGCCAACTATTTACACAACAATAACCAATATAGATACTAAATTTTAAAAATGAGTCTGGCACATTTTAACACAGCATTTTACTTTTAAAATTGCCTTGCACTGTCTTGTTTCTAGACAAAAATCAGTATTTTACCCTACAGAAAGCACAAGAAAATAAACAGCTATAACTTTACTATATAACACCGTAAAAGCAAGAAAAAGCAACTCAGAAATTAAAAGTTCTCATTACATCACATCACAATTATTTTTTTAAAAATCAGAAAACAAACACAAAAAAAACTAATGAACTATCCAGAAGCCATGTAAAGACTCTTACTTGAAGCTGGAGAGTATGTCGAAGAATTGTTTCTTCTAAGGCATGGATCCACTTCTCTCGCTCATCAGCATCACGTGCTGGAATAAAAGATTATAAAAATTAGAAGTTTACTTTCTACAATATACCCTATCTCTGAAAGTATAATTTTAAAACTGTGATGCTAACAGAAAAGCTTTTTAGTTGTGCCATTTATCCTTTCCAGATATGCAAACCTACTTGCAACAATTTATAACAGAGGGAATATTGTATTCAATAATAGCAGGCTACACAGTTCAGACCAACCTTCCCACTGAGAACTAGAAAAGCTGGACTGGTTATTAAAAAACAACTGGTTGAAGGCATCAGAAACCAGCAAGGTAGTAAAGAATTAACAGGCCAAGATCTGGGGGAAGACAAAAATCTAGAAGATAAGCCTTGTATTTAGGGCTACTTTTCTCCTGGAGACTTTGTAAGGGACAGGAGTTATAGACTGGACAATGCACTTAAAAGCTTTGTCAGTGTGGGCAGTGGGTACATGAGCACTCTACTTTCTGCTCAATTTTGGGGTGAACCTAAAACTGCTCTAAAAAATAAAGTCTATTTAAATATTAATAAAAGCCTTTTCAGGCCAAAAGGTAGAAACCAGGGCAAACCAACAATGAGAGCTCTGGTAAATAGGCCATGTTTTGATCGGGACCCCAGACAGCTTCACCTTGGGATTAAGGATAAACCAGAATTAAAACAATTGCTTGGTCATATGGGTGGACCAGAAAAATCTTAAATCTTGATGCCTGAAATGGATTAAAATGACCCCAAATTGTTAGTGAGTCCAGACATCTAGCTAGCCAAAGCAAACGAAAATCTTTTCTGTAAGATGATAACATCATCTTAGCTTCTAAATTAAATGTCTATAAGCAATTTTTCAAATACAGTGTCTAGCACAAAGATAATCAAGTACACATAAGTGCAGACACTTTTGGAGGAAAAAAACCACACGTTAGTGAGAACCAAAAGACAATATAAACAGATAAACAGGAGCTCCAGATTATTTTATAAATGATACAGATTTTTTCCTTTCTTTAGTTTTTTTGTTTTGTTTGCTTTTCATTTAGATTTATAAAATAATCAAATATAAATTCTAAAATTGAAAAATATAATAATCAAAATTAAGAATTCAATAGATGAATTTAACAACAGATTAAATACAACTCAAGAGACAATTACAGAACTGGGAGAGAGATTAGAAGAAACTACTCAGAATGAAAGTGAGTCAAACGGATAGAAAACATAGAAGAAAGGGTAAGCAACATAGAGCATGAAAAAGTGTAACATGCATGTGATTAGAATAGCAGAGGGAGACAAAAGAGAGAATGGAACAGAAGCACTATCTGGGTGAGAATTTGCCAAAATTATGAAAGACATTTAAGCCACAGGTATCAGAAGCCCTAGGAATCCCAAGAAGGATAAATCGAAGAAATACACAGTTAAGCACATCCCAGTAAAAACAGAAAAAAATCTGTTTTCAAGATACAGGAAATACCTGGAAAACAGCCAAGGAGAAAAAAGGACAGACACTTTCAAAGAAGCAAACACTAAATTGAGCTATGGTCTTAAAAGAAACAATGGAAACCAGAAGACAATAAAGTACTATATTTAATGGCTGGAAAAAAAATAACTGCCAATCTAGAATTCACTGAAAAATATCCTTTAGGAATTAAGATAAAATAAAGTCATTTTCAGACAACAAAAACAGAATTTGTCATCAGCAGAGGTTCATTAAAGAAAATTCTAAAAGGTATTCTTCTCCAGCCATAAGGAATAAAAATGTCTGATGGAAGGTGGTAGGAGTGGCAAAGAATGAAGAGCAATAGAAACTTAAGTATGTGGGTAAAACTAAATGAATATTCTCTGTATAAAATAATATACACAAAATTAAATTGCATACAGGTTGTATATAAAAAACAATAATTGCATATAGATCGGAAAACAGCAAACAGTTAAAGAGTTCTAAGGTTCTTGCACTGTTTGGGAAGAAGATAAAATTACCAATTAATGTTAGATTTTGATAACTGAAGGATTCATGCTATAATCTAGAGTAACCACTACAAGAAAAGCTTTTTAAGTGTGTAACTTCTATAATTTAAAAAATTCAATAGTAAAAAAGGACCCAAAAATTGACAAGAAAGAGAAAAAAGAACAAATAAGCAAAACCATAAGAATGTATACAGTAAGATGGTAAATGTTTAAGCCTAAAAAAATCAATAATTAAATGTAAATGAAGCATACATTCCACTTAAAAAACAAAGGTTTTAAAACAAGAATTGTAAACGTATATGATGCTTACAAAAGACACTTATTAAATATAAGGATACAGAAATATTAAAAGTATAAAAAGAGATATGCCATAGAAACACAGAAAAAAAGGTGATGTTATTAAAATCACACAAAATAGATATTAACACAAAAAGAGATCGAGAGTCACTTTATAAATAGAGGAGTTTAAAGTAATCAGGAAGGTATACAAAATGTAAATTTCTATGTAACTAATAATATGAATTTAAGATATATATGTGTATATGTGTGCATGTCTATATATATATGTATGGAAAAGACTTACAGAACTATAAGGAAAAGTAGGCAAAGATCACAATCACAGTGGGAGATTTTAACATATCTCTCTCATTAACCAATAGAGCAAGCAGATGAAACATTAGTAAGGATATAGAAGATATGAGCAGTCCCTAATGAATAAACCTGATACAATGAACATACACAGAACACTGAACACAACAAATGTGAAACTGACATTCTTTTTAAGCACACACAGAACACTTCCAAAAATTGACCAAATAATGGACCCTAAAACAAGTCTCAACAAATATCAAAGGATTGAAATCATATATTCTCTAACCACAGTGAAAATTTAAGCTAGAAATCTGTTTTTTAAAAAAGTATAAATTAGAAAATACTGAGATGTGTTAAAATTTTCCCCCCCGCCCCCCTCATTAAAATTTTTTTAAAATACACTTCTAAATAATCCATAGGTCAAGGCAAAATATCTCACTAGAAATTAGAAAATATGTGGAACTGAATAAATGAAAATAAGACCTTTTGCCAACATTGGATGCAGTCAAAGCAGTGCATAAAGAGAAATTTATAGCTTTAAATGCATACACATAAAAGCAAAAAGGCTGAAAACAACAAGAAATTAAATTCAGAATGAATAGTAAAAGAAATAATAAGAAACAGAAATTAATGAAATAGAGGGCAAATACACAATAGATAGATCAAGAAAGCCTAAAGGGGTTACCTGAAATAACCAATGAAATTGATCAACTTTTAACAAAACTGATAGGAGGAGACAAAGACAACAACGAACATGATGGCACAGATCATTAATGTCACAAATGAGAAAGAGGACATCACACCAGATGCACACATTCCAGAAGTTCATAAGAGGATGTTATGAATAACTCCATGACAATAAGACTGAACAATTAAATGGAAATTTCTCTTTAAAAAAATATAATTTACCAAAATCACCAGAAGAACAAATTTAAAAATCTGTATAATTATATAACTATTAGGTTGGACCACAGAAAAGTACACTTGTTGTAGGTCAGAAATACTCTAATATTAAATTAAAAATCATCCCACAAAGAAAAATCCAAGCCCGTAAGTTTTCATCAGGGAATTCTTAAGGAAGAAATAATGCCAATTTCTAATAAAAATCTTCCAGAGACTAGAAAAAGAACAGTCCACAACTCTTTTGTAAGGCCAGTATAACTTTGTTACCAATCTAATAAGACTATTATGAAAGAAAAATTAGGCAATCTAATACAGTAGCAGACATGCAAAAAATCCTATATAAAAAACATTACAGCAGAATAGGACAATCCATCCACTGGTGCATGACTCTTTCCTCTCCCAGCTCAATGTAACGAGAATAAACTGTGAAATAAATAAATAACCATGACCTCAAAAAAAAATTAATATAACATGTCCAAATTGGGTCTACTCTAGAAATTTAAGGTTGGTTGAATATGTGAAAAAAATCAATCTACATCCAACAACATGAACATACATATGAAAAAGATTATTCACAATAGCATTTTTTGTAACTGGAAAATATTAGAAACATCCTAAATACTCATACAGAGGACAGTGGTTGAATAAATCACGGAGTACTATGCAGGTATAAAAAAAGAATAAAAGATTTCTTTAGTGATTTAGAGTGATTTGCATATATACTGCTAAATGAAAAAGACAAAGTGTGCTACCTTTAGTGTAAGCAAGAAGGGGATATAAGAAATATACATATATCTGCTTATTTGTACAGAAGAAATACAAAGATCAACTAGAAACTAAAGAATTGGTTACCTACAAGCCATGCGTGGGAAAGGATGGAAAGTCAGGGAGAACAGGAAAAGGTTAGTATCGGTTAAGGAAGTAGCAACACTTTTCTGAATACATCCTTTTGTATATATTCAGGTTCTTGGAACCATCATAATGTTTCACATATCCTCGTAAAAATGTAATTAATTAAAATAAACCAGGACAGGAATGAGGGACCCATAATAAAATACAGACAGTAACTTAACTGTATTACAAATGAATGTAAGACAACCACATTGAAGGAAATGAGGAAAAGGTTAAACCTAAGTGTTATGGAATAAATGTTTGTCCCCCATACCCCATCCTGCTGCTGCCCCTGAAATTCATACATTGTAATCCTAACCTTCAATGTGATGGTATTAGGAGGTAGAGCCTTGGGAGGTCATGAGGATGGAACCCTCTTGAATGGGATTAGGGACCCCAGAGAGCTCTCTTGCTTTCTTTCCACCATGTGAGGATATAAGGACAAGGAGATGTGGACTGTCTGCAACCTCTAAGAGAGACTTCATAAATTGACCATGCTGGCAACCCTGATTTCAAACTTCCCAGCCTCCAGAACTGTGAGAAATAAATGTTTGCTGTTTAAGCTACCCAATCTACGGTAATTTTTTATAGCAGCCCAAACTGATTAAGACACGAAATAGCCGATACTTAGCTTTGCCCTTATTCACTCTGACCTTGGGCAAGTTACTTAAACTCTCTGAGTTTTACTTTTCTCATCTATCATCTAAGGATGATAATATTACCCATGGGGATAACAGTACCTAAGCCCTTATTAGGTAGTTGTGAGGTTTCAGTAAGATAATTAATCTGTACATTATTTACCACAGTGCCTGACCTATGCTAAAATACCAATATGTTGTTATCACATATAGCCTTAAGAGAAAATGTGTTCTATTAATCAAATACATAATGAAGCACAGAAAACTAGTAGGAAAGAGATTACTTGTAACTCGTAATTCCCAATAATGCCTGACTTATATGAAAACACTATATGGTGCACAGAGGAAAAATAGCATTTGTCCAGTAAGTAAAATACTTACACTTTCAGGATTCTATAATCTTAGCTCTTTTATTACATATCTAATCACATTTCCTATATTATATACATTTGAATAAGTAAGAACATGAGGTCATTCAAAAGGATTCACTCTTCCAGTATAACTCTCACAAACTAAACCACAAGAAGTAGATTTTAAGACAAGGTTCCAAAATTCCTATACCTTACGATTCCTGATCCACTGCTTAGGAATCTGCCCTCCTAAAGTCATATTTTCTTCTCCTTTAAGACATAAACAATCTTGAATAAATTACTACCTGTTTGCAAAAGGAAGTGGTTATTTGCCTGTTCTGCAATTTAAGTAAAAAGAATTAACCTCTGTAATCAGGAAGACCTTCTTTTCTCTGTCAGTTATTGTGAAATGAAAACATTACACAAAAACCATGTTTATAAGATTAACTGCTGAGACACTGCCCAAATATCTACTGAGCCCCAAATACATAAGGTACTATGTTTAGGATATGAGCAAGAATAAAACAATCCATGATCACAAATAACTTACAATCTCTTGGAAAATATGATAACTTGGTTGGATAGTACATTATATAGTGAGGTTATCTTCACCCATTCTAATAGCCTCTAACACCTTTGTTTATTAGAATTCTATTCATTCTTCTGAGCTATGCTGAAATGACACCTTCACCACATATGTTGCCCATGATAAGAGCACCTGCTCTCTCCTTCCTTAAATTTATTCAAATATTCCAATACTTGGATAGTATGTAAATACACATGCCATGTACCTGTCATTGTCTTAGGCATTAGGGACACAATGTGAGCAATAGTTTATAGCTCTAGGCCAGCAATAATCAGGGTTCAAATCTACCTTTCCAGTTTGACTTCTCAACATACTCTCCCATGAACCACTACATTTCTATGACATTGTACTTAACTGCTCACATGACTCACAATTCCCAGATTTGCTCAAGTTGTTCCCTCAGCTGAAATGCCTGAACCTCATCTCTATCTGTATAAATAATAAAAGCTAAATCTAGTGAGCATTTCATTTGTGTCAGCATGGTTCTAAACACATAACATGTATTAACTAACTAAATCCTCATAACAACTACATGAGAAAGGTATTATTATTATCTTTATTTTCAGAATAAAAAAACAAAAAAGTTTAGTATTTTGCAATGGCACAGCACCTAGAAAGCAGCAATGAGAACAGAGTCTTCAGGCTTCAAACACCCATAGTTCTGTTAAATAAACCTCATCCCATCTCCTTCTTGCTAGATAAAGTCCTTCTTGGCTGGGCACAGTGGCTCATGCCTATAATCCTAGCACTCTGGGAGGCCAAGGCGGGAGGATTGCTTGAGGTCAGGAGCAGCCTGAGCAAGAGCAAGACCCCATCTCTACTAAAAATAGAAAAAATTACCCAGGTATGGTGGCATGCACCTATAGTCCCAGCTACTCACGGAGCTGAGGCAGGAGGACCGTTTGAGCCCAGGAGTTCGAGGTTGCGGTGATCCACAATCACGCCACCGCACTGCACCCAGGGCAACAGAGCAAGACTCTGTCTCAAAAAATTTTTTTAAATTAAAAAATAAAAATAAAGTCCTTCTTAAGGAATAACAATGTAAGCTTTTCCATAGTTTGGAGATATTGTAGGAAATGGAAAGAATGAAAGCCAGAAATTCTAGTCAGAAAGTTTGGGTTCAAGTCCCAGCTTCACTACTTTTGTGTGACCTCAGGAGGATAGTACTTAACACCTCTGAGTTGTATCCACATATTTCACAAGGGGTTAATATCACCAACGACCTCATGGGTCAACTGTGAAAATCAGGTGAAATAAGATACCTAACAACATTGTGAATCCAAGGAGGTCAGGCGGTCCTCTGAGCAAAACTACTTCCCTACATAATCTACGTTTTTCACTGTGTTGATGTTTGTACCAATGGTGCAAGAGCAATGGTGGTAAAACTGCTGCCACGTGAGCACAAATCAAGGCAATGGTACCAAACTGAATTGGTAATCATTGTATCCTTCAGCACTACATACCTGCAAGAAAAAAAAATATTCCTGTTTCTCTTAAGAATGCCCTTGAAGAAGCAGTAATCATTATTAAATCTCAACCCTTGAGTACAAGTTTTTTAAATATATAGTCTCTGTGACAAATGAGAAGTACACATAAAGCACTTCTGCTGCATACCAAAGTATGACAGTTATCTCAAGGAACAGCACTGTGCAAATGTCTGAGTTGTGAACAGACACTTTTTTCATCATTTTTACTTGGAAGAACAACTGGCGAAGTATATTATTCACTCTGGGATATTTGGCAAACATTTCCCTGAAAATAAATGAAGTGAGCCTATCTTTCAGGGAAAACTGACAGTACTGTCGCCAATTCTAAAATTCAAGCTCTTAAGCAAACATTAGAATTTTGTATGTATTCACAAGCCACCATGACCTTGACAGATTCTCAAAACTTAAAGCCTTTTCTGATGAGTTTGAGGCAGTATCAACAATTTTTTTTTGTCGTATAATGAAATGTGTCAACATTTGGAATATCCACATAACTCAGTAAATCAGTATTTTCAAATCACCAATGCATGACGTTACAAAATCATACAAAGGGTAAAAGATCCATCCAAAGTACCAGATAAACCAATGGACTTTAACGTGATAGAGTATTCTCACTTATCAATTTCATTAGATGTCACACTGCAACTAACCTTTAAGAAACTGTTACTTGAGTTTTGGTGAAGTATCAAAGAGAAATATTCACAACTATGTGAAAAGGCTATTAAAATACTCCTCCCTTTTCTAACTACATATATGTTGAGGCTATATTTTCATACACTTCAACCAAAACAACAAATCATAACAGGTTGAATGCCGAAGCAGACATGAGAATCCAGTTATCTTCTATTAAGCCAGACATTAAAAAGAATTGCAAAAATGTAACACAATGTCATTCTTCTATTTTTGTTTGTTTGTTTAGGAAAATGGTTCTTTTCTAATAAAATATTACTAGTGTAATGGGTTTCTTACTGCTATTTTTAAATAAATACATATTTTTTAAATCCCTCAGTTTTAATTGCTAAACTGGTAAATATTAATAAATATAATCCAAATAAACAAAAGCCCTTTGAAGTCCTCAAATAATTTTAAAAAGTATACAAGGATCCTCAGACCAAAAAGTTTGAGAATTACTGGTACATAATATATGTAACATCTTATTTGGTTACTTATTGATTCCTCCTCCACTAGAATGTAAGCTCCTAAAAAGCAGAAGCTTGTCAATCTTATTCATTGTTATATCTCTAGCACTTAGCAAAGTGCCTTGCATAATTTGTGGTGTCTTGTTCATTTTTTTATATATATATGTATATATACATTACATACACACACTATATGTATATGTATGTATACATTATATATACACACACCATATGTATATTGTGTGTGTGTGTGTGTGTGTGTGTGTGTATAAAAGAGATGGGGTCTCACTCTGTCGCCCAGGCTTCAGTGGCATGATCATAGCTCACTGTAGCCTCAAACTCCTGGGCTCAAAGCAAACCTCTTGCCTCAGCCTCCTGAGCTGCTGGGACTACAGACATGAGCCACCGCTCTTGACTTCATTATATATTTAAGAGTAGGTACATGACGGATAGCTAGATGGATACTGAATAAGAACATTCCACTTAGATAAATGGGTGGTTTTAAGTGCAACTGACTATAATTTGGAACAAGTTTGGATATGTTGAATAATTTGAAGAGGTTTTTTAAAAAGGTAATAAAGAGGTGTGGAGAGAGAATGAACAATTCACACGACTCTACAGTAATCTAAGCCCATGTTCTGATATCCAGGAGGTTTAAGAGTCATGGTTTAAATAAACTGCTTATCATAATAAGAACAGAGGTTGAGATCAGATTAGAAAGAGAAAGATCTATGTGCCTTACTATACCTTGTATAAGCTTCTATCAAAGTATCTATAACATTATAATGCTCTAGTTTGTTTACAGTTTTCCCCTTCCTTTGCTCGATGGTGTATTCCCTGAGGTCTGGGATAGAATTTGATCCATATTTTGTTCATTCTCAAAGCCTGACATTTTCTTAGCAACTAAGTTGTATTCATAATTACAACTTAGTTCATGATAACCTTCTCACACGCTACCTTCTCAATGAAAGCTCCAGACCAGCATACACTGAAACCTGGCCCCCTAACCTAGCATTCCCAATTCCCATTATCCTGCTTAATTTTTCTTTTCTCTATTGTACTCAACCCTTCTAACATACATAGTGACATGCTGCATAACAACGTTTTGGTCAAGGATCGACTGCATGTATCTGTGGTCCCTGACCCCCAGGCCACGGACCAGCCTACAGAGCTCCGCCCCGTCTATGAAAAAATTATCTTCCATGAAACTTAGGAACCAGGGGGCTGCACAGCAGGAGATGAGCAGCGGGAGAGCAAGCAAAGTTTCATCTGTATTTACAGCGGCTCCCCATCATTTGCATCACCACGTGAGCTCCACAACACCACCACCACCACCACCACCCCCCCGCGCTCCCCATCTGTGGAAAAATTGTCTTCCATGAAACTGGTCCCTGGTGCCAAAAAGGTTGGGGACTGCTGGCATATAAAACAATGGTCCCACAGGATTATAATGGAGCTGGAAAATTCCTATAACCTAGTGACTTTGTAGCTGTTGTAACTTGGTAGTGCAACGCATTACTCACATTTGTAGTGATGCTGATGTAAACAAACCTGCGTTGCCAGTAGTATAAAAGTATAGCACACACAATTACATACAGTACATAAAAGTATAGCACAATTACGTATAGTACATACACTTTTTATTATTAGAGTGTACTTCTACTTATTAAAAAAGAAGTTAACTGTAAGCTCCATGCATGTTAGTGCCCCTGAAGACCTTCCAGTGAGACAAGATGTAGAGGTGGAAGCCAGGGATACTGGTTATCCTGACACTGTGTAGGTGTAGGCTCATGTGCGTGTTTGTGTCTTAGTCTTTAACAAAAAAGTTTAAAAAGTTAAAAAAAAAATTTAATAGAAAAAAGCTTATAGAATAAGGACACAAAGAAAATATTTTTGTATAGCTGTACGTGTTTGCATTTTAACCTATTATTATAAAAAAGCCGAAAGTTTTTTTTTAATTTTAAAGTTTATAAAGTAAAAAAGCCACAGTAAGAGAAAGCTAATTTATTATTGAAGAAAGAAACTGTTTTATAAATTTAATGTAACCTAAGTATACAGTGTTTATAAAGTCTACAGTAGTGTATAGCAATGTCCTAGGCCTTCACATTCACTCACCACTCACTCACTGACCCAGAGCAACTTCCAGTCCTGCAAGCTCCATTCATGGTAAGTGCCCCATGCAGGTGTACTATTTTTAAATCTTTTATACCATATTTTTACTGTATCTTTTCTATGTTTAGATACACAAATACTACAAGTTCCCACAGTATTCAGTACAGTAATATACTGTACAGTTAGTAGCCTAGAAGCAATAGGCTATATCGTATAGTCTAGGTGTGTAGTAGGCTGTACAATTTAGGTTTGTATAAGTATGATGTTCACACAATTACGAAATCATCTAATGACACATTTCTCAGAACATAGCCTCATTAAGCAACACATGACTGTATATTTACTCATGTTTATTATTTATTGTCTGTCTCCTGCCACTGGAATGTAAGCTCTAAAAAGGCAGGGATCTTTATTTGCTTTATTTATTGATATATCACAACCCCCTAGAATTATGTCAGGCAAACAGGTACTCAATAAATATTTGTTGAATGAGGAATGATAATCCACTGATTTCATTATTCAGTGTAAGGTCCCATTTTTATATCTGGAGTCTAAAAATAGGTTATATTTCCTAAGAAATCATTATTTTTGCTCAGTATCCTATTAAAGCTGCCATAATTGGCTCCTTCAAAGATTTATTAATAGTTTTAGCTGAAGTCTCCAAAACTGTCAAATAAAATGCAAGCAAATATTTACAAACGTGTTTCTCCCCCACAACTTCTGCTTTGACTATCTGAGGCAATACTGTGAGTCTCTTGAACAAAATCAGCATTGTATTGGGCAACTGGATATCACTGATTCAGTCAAAGCAGACAATGAAAACCAAATGTAGATTAATGGGTTATTTTTAATTCATTCTACAATTACGTGCTTCTGAGTCACATTATTCCAGTCAATTAAAATCCTTACCAAATTTTTATGTAAATATACCCTAATAAATTTAGCTCCTGCAGAAGATGTCTCTTAACTACTTTAACTCCACGTTTCAGAGAAAGCCTAATGTTAGGGGGTCACTATTCCTTAATATTGAACTCTAGAAAAACCAGGATGTGAGTTTTTAGTCTTTAAGACTTACAACACTGAGAAGGCTAGAAAAAATGTTAGGAAAAGGATGGTTTTAGAGAGCTCAGTCAGACATCAATAAGGAGGGTGCTTTGGAAAACTAGAAAAAGGAGAAAAAGGAAGATTAAAAGGCTACAGAAAGTGTAAAGGCAAGAAGTGATAAAGACCTGGGCCATGTCATTGACTTAGAGGATAGAGAAAAGACAGAATCCAATGGACACATGACTCATCAGATGTAGAAAATGTAGATGCAGGGAAAAAGAAGGCTTCAAATTTGTTCAATTGGGTAAATGGAAGTGTTGCTCCACAACATTGTGAACACAGGAAGAAAAACAGGTTGATTTTTTATTCAATCTATTTGAGTAAAAATTCAAAATTTTATTTTGGGTTTGAAGAGTCTCAGACTCAATCTGAGATTTGGAAAACCTGACCTGCAGACTCTTATTAGAATTTTTACTGAATTTATTAATTAAGAGTTAGTGCTCAAATATATGTGGCTAGAAAATATTCCCTTCTCTAGGAAAAGCCAAAAAGTAGAATACATCTTTAATGCATTTTGGGGAAGAGAAAGAGAAGGATGACAGGAGGTAATTTTGAGAAGCTAAAGCCAAGTCTTAGTTCATGAGGAAAAATCAGAACTTCAAAAATATGTGCCACTGATTACACAAGGCTAAGGGTTTCAGAAAGGAAGAATAATGTCATACGCTCACTTAACTTTTGAGTAAGTCAACGAAAGGAAAGAGAGAGAGAAAAAAAGATTAATGCCTGTTAGAAAATTCAGAAAGGAAACTAAAGCAAGAGAAATAAAATATATCTATGAGAAAAGAGAATTTGTAATTTAATTTCTTTGTCTTCTTCCAAGGCAAACAAGGCCAAAACAGATGTAGCCTAACAAAGTAACAGAACTACGTTAATAAGAAACTACCGTGATTGATTTGTTACTCTAAAATGCTTAGAGAGTTTCCTGAATATAGGTGTTATTCCTTACACACTGTCAGTAAGAAAGTCCTTTAGAATTAAAAAAAAGGTATGCAAATATATCTTCAGGGTATAAAGTAGAGTGAAGGCACTTCTGCACTATAATCTTATAGTGAACAACCTTTCTGAAGGCTTCACTCTTTGCCGCCAGTAGCTCTCCAAGGAATTCTGCTCAGGGCAAAGAGCTAGCAGTAAGTTCCTTCCTTCCTTCTCTATATTTAGCTGTAAGCTGTTAATATAATATCTTCACTCTTCTTTCAGAGAACATAAATTCCCAGACCAAGGGTGCAGTAAAAACCCAGACATAACCCTAGTACATTCCACAAGCTTTAACTCCATCTGGTAAAACACAGTCTAGATATAGTATAACGTCATTGATTCAGCCCTCCCTATAATTTAGGACTTATAATAATTTATACCAAATCACTATGCTTAAACCAATTCACTAAATATAAAGTGTAAATAACATTAAAAGAAATTCCTGATGATTATAAATCATGCTAAAAAATATATTAGACAACAATGTTAGTTAGCTTAGTTCTAGTTTCTATGCATAAGCTAGAAAAAGGTTTTTCTTTCCAGGTAGCCTATGACTCAGATTCACTTCTCTTTATCCATCATGAATCAACCTGTCCACATTACTGTAATTCAACTGTACATTGCATTTATGGCATTACCTTGATTTAACTCATTAACCCGAAAATGTAAATTCCCAAAAGGAAAGGATTCCATTTGGTTTACACTAAAAAGTTCTGCAAGATGCCTAGAAACTTCCACAGAGACCATGGTCAAGCATCAATTAATACTTCAAGTAGTCATATTCTACTCATAGTCTTTCCATTAAAAAACTGGGTATATCCTGTGTAAGGTAAAAGCCAACCATTGTTCCACATACACCTGAGTAGTTATTTTCAAGCCTCTCTAAGTCATTGGTCTTGTGACTCTTTTTAAATGAAGACTTTTCTCAGGGATCCTTACATGCTCTGAAGCTTCCTTCAGTGAGATAACTCCACATTCCACATATTTTTCCTAAACAATTCCATTTACTCCTGATATATTCCAAAGTTACACTTTCATTCAACAAAATATTTACTGAGGGTATATGTATCCCCAGTTGGTAGGCACAGTAGTGAAATAGACACGGTCCGGGGCCTGCCTCAAAGAATGGTGCCACCACTCTCTCCAGTCACTCTGTCAGAAAGCTGGAGATAATTCTCAACTTCTTTTCCCTTATCCCCTTACATATAGTCACCAAATTCTGGTCATATATCTAGTCATATATATCTTCTGTATTTACATTCTCTAGGCACTGTTACTGCCTTTGTTCAAGTCTTCATTACCTTTCACCAGAACCTCTGCAATAAGCTCCACGCTGGGCTCCCCGCCTCCAACCTCACTTCTCTCCACAAATAGCTCCCAGTGTTCCTTCTGAGCCACAAATATGATAATGACATTTTCCCTGACTAAAACATGCCTCTCCCTAATTTACAAAAAACAAAACAAAACAAAACATGTTTTAATCTATCTTTCTGGTATATGAGATCTTTGATGATCTATCTAGTTCTAGACTCAACTCAAATCTCCTTCCCCTCATCTCCCATGTATTCTAAAATACACTATACTTCTTAACATTTCTCAAACAAGTCATCATTTTTCACACTTCCAAGCTTGTGTACATATTGTTCCCTTTACCTCAAATGTGCTTCTACTTTCTCTGAAGATTGATAAATGTTCTTTCTTTTCACTTCTACCCCTGCCTACCCCACCTCTGTTTCATTCTTCAAAACCCACATCAAACATTATCTCTTCTGTGAAGCCTTTCCTTGCCTCCATTAGTTTTCTCTTCTACATTTCCATAGGTCTCTATAGCATTTATGTTGTACTATAATTATTTATTCCAAACTACATACCATGGATGAGTTATTTACCATTCTATGCCTCGTTTCCTCATAACTGTCTTTTGGGTTGTTTAAACGATTAAATGAGAAAATGCAATTAAGTCTTCAGTATAGTACCTACACCCAGCTGCTATGCTCATCATTGTCATTCCGCCTATTAAATTGAGAGCTCCCTGAATAGCTCTGAATCAGCTCAGGATCCCTGGTGCCAGGCTCAGTGTGTGGTATTTTCAAGAACCTAATTTGGGTTATCTCTAGCCCAAACCCTAGGCTAGAAAAGGGAGAAATGAGAATTCCCAGAACCAGCAGCAGCATGATCATCAGCAACTTCATAAAATAGAGATTAATAATAGCAGCAACTATGATATTTTGATCCCTGCTATTTGCCAGCCACCATGTTGAGTATTTATCCCCTACATTTTCTCTAATCTTACAACAATTCTGGAGGTCAGTATTGCCATCCTCATTTTACTGGTAACCTCATGCTGTACATTTAGTCTTCTAAGGAAGCCAGGACTTCTTCTGCAAAGGAGCAATAAATGAGAAGATATATTGGTTTGTTTCCCTGAAACCTGGGAATACTCCTTCAATTGACACAGTAAGAGAGTTGTGCAGTCAGAACAAGAATAAAATTAAATAGGGTATAGGTCAATGTTTGACTCCTTGACCTTTAAATTCATACAGGGAACATTCCTAGGCCTTTTTCTGGCCAGGTTTCCAAACTTCCCACACACTTGGTGACAAACCTGTCCATTTCTTCCAACCAGTGTCCCAGTTCCCTTGCCTCAGCTGTGCCCCTGCCCAGTGACAAGCATCAACTAGGACACACGCTAAGCACACGACAGCATGAAGACACTAATAATATGATCAGCGTAGGAAGCACGCTATACTATTTGGAAGGAGAGAGAACAGTGGTGAAGCTAGAGCTGCTAAGAGGTTAAGGCATAGTAAAAGAGAAGTGAGTGTGGCCAAGAGTAACAAGGGAGGAAAGGCATGAACAAGCAGCACCATGTAATGAAAATAACATGTGTTTGAATCCAGTCTCCTACATATGTGACCTTGAATAAAAACTTGTACAAGCCTCAGTTTCCTTATCTATAAAATGGGAATAAAAATACCTACCTCATAAACATGTGTGGGGGTATGTATGAGGATTATAGTGCCCAGTACATTAACACACCCTAGTGTCTGCTTTATTTCCACCCCAATTCCTTCTTTTATTCATGAAAGGCTCAATTCTAGAATATATTATAACCTTCTCCTGAAAAAATTTCCAATCATCCTAAGAAAAAAAAAATTCCATTGACAGCCATTTTCACTTAACTTAAATCACCCATATTCAAGGGCTCAGCTCAATTCTCTTATATGATCCCCTAATTCCTCCCACTAGGCAGTCCCCCAGAGCAGATGTCCTTATTAAAGCCAGTAACCTAGCAAAGACAGAGTTCTCTCATCATTTATTTGAATTTGATTTCTTTTGTCCAGGGTATTCAAACTGGTCTCAGGGTGCTCCAAATTTAATATTAAGAAAATGCAATGATGAAACACAACTTTAATTTATATAGTGGATTGATGTTATGTGTCGAGTACGTTAATGGAAGCATCATGATCGTGAGAATGAATGTCTGTGTAAGAGTTAACTAAGGAGGTTGAAAAGACAAAGGTTTGGCACAAGTAAGCATTTCTTGGAGAATTCACCAGTTAGTTGGTAGTCTAAAAGTAAAAACAAGAGTGAGTAAAGTCTAGCCATTTCCAGAATTACCAGAGCTTTAACTCAGGAATATTTAACCCGGGTCTGAGAACAACCTGAAACTGTGTACAAACAGGAAGCCTCCTATAGAACAACGATTTTTCAAAATCTGAATTCCTTGGGAACAGGCACTTTGCTTTGCTCACCCCCTTTACACTCAAAAACTAGCCTGATGCCTGATATACAATAAAAGCACTCAAATATTTCTTGACTTAGTAAAAATGAATGAATGAAAAGAATGGATGGATGAAATACATTGAATACTAGTATTTTCTTGAAGTCCCTAAGGGCTAGCTGGGGCAGGGCTATGGGCCCTCAACACTTTGACTTCAACCAGGGCAACTGTTCTTTTCTCTGTCTCACATTTGGGCTTCATTCATCATTCTTCCTTTCCCCTAATTCCTATTATCCTTCCAAGTGCATACAATTTAACACTTAATTATCCCTTAAGTAGTTTCATGCCCCAAAGTTTCTTGATGTATGAGATTACATCTTACATAAGCAGTACTGACTACTCAACTTTCATATAACCTGTACTTTCTTATACAGTAACTCCTCACAGAAAAATTTGAATTTTCTTACATAGGGAACAAATGGACATTTTGTGCCATTGCTTTGTGTAAAGACTGCCAGACAGCAGTTTAGTTCTTGCAGCAGCAGTATCTCCATTTGAAGAACAGTGCTCACGCAACTATTTGGATATATTTTGCATTCTATTCTACCACTCTTTTAAAATTATTTTCTTAATTGACAAATAAAAAATGTATATATTTATTGTGTACAATATGTTGTTTGGAAACATGTATACATTGTGGAATGGCTAAATCGAGCTAATTAACATATGCATTACCTCACATACTTTTTTTTTATGGTAAGAACTCTTAAAATCTACTTCCTTAGCAATTTTCATGAATATAATACATTGTTATTAACTATAGTCACCATGCTGTACAATGGATTTCTTGAATTTATTCCTCCTATCTAACTGAAACTTTGTACCCTTTGACCAACATCTCCCCAACACCAATCCCCTCCAGCTCCTGGTAACTACCATTCTCCTCTATGCTTCCATGAGTTCAACTGTTTTAGATTCCACATTTAAGTAAGATCACACAGTGTTTGTCTTTCTGTGCCTAGCTTATTTCACTGAACATAATGTCCTCCAGGTTCATACATATTGTCGCAAATGACAGGATTTCCTCCTTTTTTAAAGCTGAGTAGCAGCCTGAGCAACAGCGAGACCCCATCTCTACTAAAAATAGAAAAAATTAGCTGGGCGGGTGGTACACACCCATAGTCCCAGCTACTCAGGAGGCTGATGCAGGAGGATTGCTTGAGCCCAGCAGTTTGAGGTTGCTATTAGCTTGGCTGACACCAGGGCACTCTAGACCAGGCAACAGAGCAAGATTCTGTCTCCAAAAAAAAAAAAAAAGTTAGCTATCATTATTATTATTACCCCAATAAACTATCAATAACATTTTGAATCATTATATATTAAATCATTAAATAGAGATAATTTTGAGGGTAAAATTCAAATAATTGATTTTTTTCTAATTTTTAGTGTGAACTATAGTCTTCTGTTAGGTTGAGCCATATGAACTGCTGATACGGGACTATTTTTGACCTACAAAAACAGAAATTCATATTGTTGAAGCTAATAGCTTTCATCCTAACCTCTCTGATCATTCCTCTGAGCCTGCTGGCAGTTCCATTCTAGTGTGATCCAAGGTTTAATCCTCAGCTCTCTTCTCACTCTGATGTCCCAGGATAGCTCCCACTACTACAATGGTTTTAAGCAAAGACTAAAAATCCAAAGGTTTTATCTAGCCCATAGATGCATTTTGTTTGGCGTACATAAAAAAAAAAATGTTTTTAATCTGGAAATTTCACACATACATACTCAATCCCACACACACACACAAAAAATCTGGATTTCTGACTTCTCTTGAAAAAACTGGACAATCTGGCAATACCGGGCAAGCACTCCAAAACTACAACTGTCTGGAACTAAGTAGAAGCTACCCTTTTAAACAAGGTATGACTTCTCCAAATTGCTTGAGTCTTTATACAGCCTTACTCTTACCACATTTACAGATCCATGCTGCTTAACAACAGGGCTGAGTTTTGAGAAATGGATCATTAGCCAATTTTGTCATTGTGCAAACATCACAGAGTATACTTATACAAACCTAGATGGTATAGCCTACTACATACCTTGGCTATATGGAATAAGCTATTGCTTCTAGGCTACAAACCTGTACAGCATGTTACTACACTGAATACTATAGGCAACTGTAACACAATGATAAGTATTTGTGTATCTAAATGTATCTAAACATAGAAAAGGTACAGTAAAAATACTGTGGTATAATCTTATAGAACCACCCTGGTATATGGTATATGCCATCTCTGGTATATGTGGTCCATTGTTGACAGAATGTCCTTATTCGGTGCATGACTGTACTCACCTGCCCAGCCCTTAGGCATTCAAATTTTCAGCTTCCAGTTATACCTACCAGCAATATGCTAATGACCACAAATCTCTAATTCTAGCCCAGACTCAGACCCAATTACCATCACCTGTGTATCTCACAGACACCTCAAACATGATGTCCCTCACTACCTCTGTTCTCTTGGATTCTTTATTTCCCATGTTGACAACATCCAACAGTAAGCCACACCAAGAACATCATCCTTACTACTCTAATTCTCTCACCTCCCATTTCCAAGCAATCCCCACTTCCTATAGTTTTTTTAAAATCTCAAATCTATTCCCTTTTCATTCCTATTACAACTGCTTTAATCTATCCAGGGCCACATCAACAATCATAGCTATGTTACTATGGATGAGCTGTCCACTCTGCTAGCCAAAGACAATGCCCCCAGCTGTGCATTGGGCCCCATCCTCTCTTTCCTTCTTCAGCACACTGATCCGACAACTCTCCCCTTTCTCTCTCGCATCATCAATTTTTCCCTCTTTACCGAATCACTGCCAACAACATAGAAATATGCTATTATTTCTCTTATTCTAAAAAAACAAAAAAACAAAACTCCCTTGCTCCCATTTCCCCCTCCAGATACTGCTGTATTTCTCACCTTCCTTTTATCAGTGGTAAACCTTTTGGCACCAGGGACCAGTTTCATGGAAGACAATTTTTCCACAGACCAGGGTGGGGCATGGGGAGGGTAGGGATGGTTTTGGGATGATTCAAGTGCATTACATTTATTGTGCACTTTATTTCTATCATCATTACATTGTCACTTGCCATTCACTGATAGGGTTTTGATATGAGTCTGCAAGCAATTGATTTATTACGGTCTCTGTGCAGTCAAACCTCTCTGCTAATGATAATCTGCAGTTGCAGCCACTCCCCAGGGCTAGCATCACCGCCTCAGCTCCACCTCAGGTTATCAGGCATTAGAGTCTCATAAGGAGCATGCAACCTAGATCCTGTACACGCGCAGTTTACAGTAGGGCTTGCACTCCTATGAGAATTTAATGCAGCTGTTAATCTGACAGGAGGCAGAGCTTATGCAAGCGATGGGAAGCGGCTGTAAATACAGATGAAGCTTCGCTTGCTCACCCACTGCTCACCTCCTGCTGTGCAGCCGGTTCCTAACAGGCCATGAACCAGTAAGGGTTTGCTGGCCCAAGGGTTAGGGACCACAGCCTTTACAACAGAACTTGAAAGCACTGTCCAGACTCCTATCTTAAAATTGCTCTTCTCAAGGTTACCAATAAACTTCTCATTATTAAATCCTATGATCATTTCTCACTTCTCATCTTACTTGACCCACCAGCAGCATTTGACACAGCTGCCGATCCCTCTCTCCTTCTAGAAACATTTTTTCTCTTGGCTTGCAGGATACCACATTCACTTGGTTTTTCTCCTCCTTTTTGGTTGCTTCTTCTCAATCTCTTTTGCTGGTTTTACCTCAACTTGTGCCCTCCAAATAAATGTTCAAGTGTCCGAGGGCTCAGTACTTGGACCTCTTCTCTCTACATTTACTCACAAGTCCTCGTGGCTTTACATACCATCTATGTGCCAATGACTCCCAAATTTATTTCTCCAGCCTGAACTTTTGCCCTGAACTCCACACTCCAACTGCCTACCTGACATCTCCCTTTGGATGTTTGGTGGACACCTAAAACTTGTTTAATAAGTATGTACAAAGCTAAATTCCCAGTGCCCAGTTCCCCTTCCTCCTATAATCTTCCACCTCAGTTAATGGCAACCCCATTCTTGTTACTCAAGCCAAAAATCTTGGTAGCAACCTAGACTTATCTTTCTGTCATATGCTACAGCTCAACCTTCAAAATAAATGCAATACAATACAACAGAATATTACTTAGCAATATAAAAGGAACTACTAATATATGCAACATGGATGAATCTTAAAAACATCATGCTAAGCTAAAATAAAGCCAGACAAAAAAGAATACATACTGTATATCGCATTTATGTGAAACTCTCCAACTGAAAAATGGAATTTATAGTGATAGAAAGCAGATCAGTGGTTGCCTGGGACCAGGGGCTGGGCATAGGAACTGATTGAAAGGGGCATAAGGGAATCTTTTAGAATGATGAAAATATTCTGTGTCTTGATTATAGTGGCAGTTATGAGTAAATAAATCTGTCAAATCTCATTGAACTATATACTATATACATTTTATTGTATGTTAATTATACCTCAATAAGTTGATTAAACACACACACACAATTCAACCACTTCTCACTATCTCCCTACCTCCTCTGCTACCATGTGGGAGCCACCACCATCTCTCTTCTAGTTTACAGTAGTCTCCTAAATAGTTTCCCTGCTTCAGTCTTTGCCCTTCTGAATTTTATTCTCAACACAATGGCCAGAGTGAGCCAGTTAAAGCATAAATCATGCCATGTCACTCCCTCTGCTCAAAACCCTCTACTGGCCTCTAATCTCAGTCAAATTCAATGCCTTATAAAGGCTTCACATGACTGGAAGGTCCTGTCACCTCTTGGACCTCATCACCCACTACTTCTCCCCCACCTTTATCTGTACTCCAACCAGAGCTACCTCCTTGCTGCACTTATTGTTCCCTCTGCCTGGAATGATGTACCCGCCCCCGTCCCTCCCCAACATAACCATACACCTTGTTCCCTCACTTTCTTCAGCTCTTTCACCCAAAGGTGCCATTTCAGTGACCCTTTCCCCGGCCATCCTATCTAAAGTTTCAGTACCGCCCCCCCGCCCACACAACCTCACTTGTATTTCATTTTCTTCTTTCCTGCTGTATGTTTTTCTCCCCAGCCTTATCATTCTCTTATTTACTTATATTTTGCTAACTTATCTTGTTTATTGGCTTTCTCTTCCACCAGAATGGATGACCCAAGGGGCAAGGAGTGTTATCTGTTTTGTATACCACTATACCCAGAATATCTAAAGTAGATGCTGAATGAATAAACGGATGTATCTGAATAAATTCTAGCTTTCCTTTTGACAGGAGAATTTGTTTTATAGATGCATCATTTGATATTTCATTTATTTTTTTTAAATTCTGGCATATTAAATGAAAACTTTAGCACATTAAAAAATATGTTAATGTACATCAGCCAAAATTTGCTTTTAATTCTAATCAAGATTTAAGATCAGACATCAAGAGCTTTTTATCAAATTTGCAGAGATTTTCTTATGATCAAGGACCTATGAATGTGAAATAACTCTCAATATTGCAAAAAAAAAAATACGGTCTTACTGAGTTCTTTGCAAAAGCTAGATCTTGTGTTGCCTAAGACTCCCATAACCACTATAGTAGAAAATAAATTAATTGATCCAACAGATAGGAATCTATTTTAAAAATATGCATAACTCTTATTTATCCTTATCATTTAAATAATTCAGTAGGGCAATTTCTTGTTTTATAAGCAAGCCACATAAATGTGAGGATTTAAAGAAGAGATAAATAATTTACAAGTAAACCAGAAGGTAGTGGTGGCTTTGCTCTAGAGATCTAAGTCTCTTTTCCTTTAAACATGCAAACAATATAGCTTCTGGAAGTCCAAAGGAGGTATCTCCTTAGTAACTGCAGAGGAGAGAATTCCATACTGCAGCCTTCACCTGCATCCAGCAACTCTTCTTTAAACACATTAAAGTATTCACCTCATTCAAGTAAAGAGTTCCAGGGTGTGGGAATTATTTGCTTTAGTTTATAAGCAGCATTATACATCTAACCTAAAAATAAAGACTCTGGGCTCTCACAATAGGATTAAAAATGTTTTATGAATTTAAATATAGTAGAAAATTTCAGGAAAGCATCATTATTTAAGCAGTCTGAATAAATATTACCAAATACAGTAAATATTTTAAGGATAAGCTAGAGAAAGTATTAGAGATATCACTATTGAGTAAAATGGTTTATCTTTATTGTATATAACCTGCATCTTTCATTTCTATGTGTCAATTTCTTAAACAAGACAATGAAGAAAAACAACTACAATATACTATTCTAGCATAGAAAGACAATAGCTGCCTACACACCTCACATAATATATCTGGTCACTGTTAGACTTCATAACCAAAACATTTTTAAGCAATAAATTTACTTAGTAGTTATTTATCTTGGTATACCTAGCATCTATAACAGTGCATTGTTACTTGTAGTTCAGAGAAAGTGCTAGCCTCTCCAAATCTTTTCATTTCTAAGTTTCTTGGACTGCTTTAAACATAAAATAGAGATTACTCTAAAGGGCAAAATAACAAGAACATTAGTACCAAAATTAATAAACACTCCTAACAGGTGAGAGGTACTTTAGGACAGGATCATTCAAATTGACTTTTATTTGCTGGTCTAGAGTTTTCAAAGCAAGATGAAATGAGAACGATCATACAGTGTCTTACCCTTTCTACCGGTGAACCATAGCATGCAATGTCGAAACATAGCAGTAGCAGATGGCATTGGTGTTTTTAACTATAAAAAGGATAATAGCAGAGAAATGATGGCTGGGAGACAAAACAGAAATACAGATGAAATGAATGCAAACTTGTAGTTCTTGAAGCAGAGCAAAACCTTTAAGCCAAAGGTTGCCACTAGCTTCAATTTAATTTATATTTTGAGTTTTACACAAACACTGCAACCTTCGCAACCAGTCTTTAGACTCTTCATGCAGAGAAAGCAGAACCACACTCCTCGATAAAGAAGATCAGCAACCTTCTGTAAACACAAGCCAGCAGCAGCAGCAGCCCATTACTCTCCCTTCACTGATTTTTATCCTTTAAATTTTTAATCTCCAATTGCAGCCAGATCCACAGTCGTTTCAAATAGATCTGTATCCACTGCAGACACAAATCTCTGCCTAACCTGCAGTACCACTTCATCCAGAACGTTCCTGTGCACTCGTTCATGCAGGATCAGTTGCAAAACCATTCAAGTCATCCAGCAAACAACCCAAAAGAGAAGGAAAGAAGCAGTTGGGACTGCGAAGAGAAAGAATCTCTTCTTTCAGCTCACCCTGGAAATGGAAGGTTTTCTGATCAACAGTTATTGTGAAGGTGCTGTCGTCCTCATCGTCTATACCAATCACAGCTCCCTGTGAAACAAAGAGCAAAATCCCAATAAGGCAAACAATGACATCAGCAATATTCACTACTGCTACAGCCCTGGAATACTCAATGCACCAACGACACTGGAAGCAGGCTCAACACAGAGAAGAGGAATCTGAGACTCTAGTTTTGCTTAAGGTGGAAGAACTAAAGGAAAGGGGCTGGCAGGACACTCTAGTTCCCTGCACACGTACTTTCTACACCCTGTATAAGGGGCACAGATGTGGCAGGAGGGGGAGGGAACAAACATAGACACTGAGTCTAGAATTTGTGTTTAATAGGCAGCCACTGAACCTTTCTAAGCTTTAGATTGCTCTCTAAAATGGGAGGCAGAAAGCTACACTTCACCAGGTTGTTGGAAGGCTGAAAGATGGCAGGTACTCTTCATCAGGTTGCTTTTGTGTTATACTTGTTAGAGTAGAAATGCCAGGGGACATACGCTTCAAAACACCATCCCAAACTCTTCTTCCAGGTGCTCCTATAACCACTTGTGCATCACTCTGCTACTGCACTTTTCACACTATACTGTGATTATCTGTTCTGTGTCGGCCTCCTCCCACCAAACCCACTATAAGATATTAGAAATCAAGAACCATTTCATTTATTTTGACACACAGCACTCAAGTACACATTTAGTATATTTTTTCTAAATAAAAGCATAAGCAACTCTCCAAATTTTGGGGGTAGGGGGTGAAACAGGGAACTGCATTTATAAGTTGTTTGTTTTGGGAAAGTGGATAGGGTAGGTTTAAACCTTTATTTATTTATTTATTATAGAGACAGGATCTCATCCTGTTGCCCAGGCTGGAGTACAGTGGCACGATCACAGCTCACTGCAACCTCTAACCCCTGGGCTCAAGCAATCCTCCCACCTAAGCCTCCTAAGGAGCTAGGACTATAGGCACATGCCACCACATCTGGCTAATTTTTCTTATTTTTCGTAGAGATGGGGATTTCACTATGTGGCCCAAGCTGGTCTTTAATTCCCAGCCTCAAGCAATCCTCCCGCCTCAGCCTCCCAAAGTGCTGGGATTATAGGCATGAGCCACCACACCCAGCCTTTATTTTTTTTTTTTAATATTCAATTACATGCATCCTGTTACAACAACAGGAGTTAAGGGAAGAGACAGGAAACTATGCAAAATAGGGAGTCTTTTGGTCAGTATCCTTAAGAAGTAAGTGTCTTAAGTATCCCAGGGAGAAAGACCAGAGAACATGGGAAAGGTTAAATGCCGCAGATTGGTGACAAGAGAAGCAGTAATGCCACAGACAAAATCAGAGACCTTTACATTGGGGGTTGAAATTACTCAAGGGGACAAAATACCTAATATCCCATGGAAAAAAGGCTACATAGGAGGACTACTCCTATCCCAGGAATATTAGGTAATAGAATCAAACCTTTATTCATTTCTTCCCAGAGGCTATCTGGATGAACCCCAACGCTACCCAAATTCCATCTACTTGAATTATCTTACTTATTCTTCAGTTTCACATTGGGTAGGAAATTTTATCCCCATTTTCAGATAAGAAAAGTATAATGGCCTGCCAATGTCACACAAAGTGTTAACAGCAGTACCAGGATCGGATCACCATTGGCATGGTATCTACCACTTATTCCACGACAGCAAATACAGACACACCTCAGTGTAGGAACAGCTCATTATGGTTAACTCCATTTTGTGGTTAACTGAGTTAACCTTCTAACTTCTAATGTATCAAATATTTGCTGAGTCATAACTTAACACAAAAATATGTGCTGGATATAGGTCTGGAATATATAACAATAGTCCCTGCCTTCAAGGCACTTGTATTCCAGTAGAGGAGATATAACATTCAAAGAGGTGAGTATAATACGAGGCAAAAAGTGATTTCTACCTGGATGAATCTTGAAAACAGCATGCTAAGTGAAAGAAGCTAGTCACTAATGACCACACATTATATGATTTCATTTACAAGAAATGTCCAGAATAGGCAAATTCATAGAGACTGAAAGTAGATTAGTGGTTGTCTAGGGCTGGGGGAGACAGTTGAGGTGACATGGGGAATGATTGCTAATGGGTACCAGGTTTCTTTATGGGGTGATGAAAACATTCTAAAATTGACTGTGGTGATGGCTGAACAACTCTGTGAATATACTAAAAACGTTAATTGTATATTCTAAATGGATGAATTGCATAGTATATGTATTATATCTCAACGAAGCTGTTGTAATTCATCCCACTCTCAAATGCCTGTTCTTTCAAGTTCCTTAATCAAGAACCCAAATGTAAGTTCACCAGTCACCTACTCAATTCAGATAGAAACCTCCAGGTTTTATACAAGTTCTCCCTCACTCCATAACTACAAGAGGTGCTCATTTCACCTCTGCTCTATTATCTTAAGTTCACCAACTCTTCTCCATCCTCACTGCTATTGCTCTAATTCAGGCATTCATTGTTTCTTGTTTGATAATGCAATCTGTCTGCCTTCAGTCTGGCCACCTTCTATTAATAGCTCACAGTCCTTGCTACTGCCAGAGTAATATTTC
This sequence comes from Daubentonia madagascariensis, assembly GCA_023783475.1. Taxonomy (NCBI): domain Eukaryota; kingdom Metazoa; phylum Chordata; class Mammalia; order Primates; family Daubentoniidae; genus Daubentonia; species Daubentonia madagascariensis. Next base: position 7,163,426 of record JAKFHU010001129.1, read on the forward strand.
TAAAACACAGACTCTTACAGGAGACCTACATGTTTAAAACCTTCCTTGGCTCTCCATGAACTAATAGATAAAGTCAACATTGCTTCATAATGCCATTCAAGGCTATTCCAAATTTGGTCCAACCAACCTTTCCACTATCACCACCCAACCTCGTCCCGCCCCACCTCACAGAGACCCTATATGAACTCAGCCTCAACATTTCTTCCACATGCTGAAAAAAACACCAAGTAATTTCACATTTTTATGTCATTGCTCAAGCTTTATTCCCCCCATTTGTTAAAAAAAAGCAAAACCCCACATCTCCCTCTGGTTACCACCTCCCCTCTCATTGCTTTCAGAAAGGAGCTTTTTGAAAATTGGCCATGCCTTAACAGCAACCTTTCATCCACTCCTGCAATCTAGCTTCCTTCTTCTCATTGCACCAAATTTCTCTCTCGCAGGTCTCCAATGACCATGTTACTACCCTTTAGTTTTGTCATATAGCACTTCTCTGGAGCATGTGTTGCTGCTACTGACCATTTCTTTCTCTCCTTCAATGGCTCTTTATTACCTAAGCTGTGCTGTAGAAACATTTCTCCCTAAGTACCTTTGGTAATCTATATGGGAGAAAGCACTACTTTCTGGTCCATTGCACTTTCCCTTCCCTACAAGGGCTCTTTGAAGACTTTGGAACCTAGCTAACAGTCTCCCACTCCAATTGGGTCTTGCCATTATCCTGAGCAACCTTCTATGTACATATGCACAACACATCGGACACTCTGGCCTCTCAGTTTCTTGATTTGTTCAACTCAAACTTCACCGCCATTCTCATTCAGTCACTCATTCCCTATGGCAATACTCTAGACATGCATAGTCGAATATGATGCCATTAGCCACATGTGGGTATTTCAATTTTAATTATAACTAGTTAAAATTAAATAAAACTAAAAATAATTTCCTTAGTCACATTAGTCATATTTCAAATGCTCAATAGCCACATGTGGCTAGTGGCTGGACAGCACAAATACAGAACACTGTAATCACTGCAGAACATTCTGTTGGATGGCATTGCCATAGACCTTGTCATTGCAGAACATTAAGCTATAGTAAATCATTAATACTGCCAGTTAATGAACATTTTCAATAAGCAGGGCATTATGCTAGGCATTTTACACCGAATATCTCATTTGAAAATAACATTATATTGAAATGTAACATATATACAAATCGTTAAGTGTACAAGGTCAATGAACAGAAGGTTCCCTTATAACACTTCCTAATCATTAACCCTACCCTCCATCCCCAAGGTAAACACTAACCTTAGTTTTAACATTATAAATTAGTTTTGTCTGTCTTTGAACTTTCTAAAATGGACTCAGACCATTTGTTTCCCTTTGTGTCTGACTTCTTTCATGCAACATAATGTTTGCAAGATTCGTCCATGTCATTGCATGAAGCAGTAGTTTGTTCATTTTTATTGCTTATATAGCATTCCTCTGTATGGATATCCACAATATAGTTATCAATTCCACTGCAGATGGACATTTACATTGTTTCCAGTTTTACATTAGAATAATGCTTCTATGAACATTTTTATTCATATCTTTTGTTATATATATATTTCTGTTAGATACAAATCTAGGAGTGAATTTGCTAGGTCATAGGATATGTGTATGTCAGTTTCAGTAGACACCATCAAATGGTTCTCAAAAGTGGTTGTGCCAGTTACACTCCCGCCAATGTTATACAAAAGTTTCAATTGCTCCACATCTTCACTAACACTTTTTTACTTTAGTCATTCTTGGCAGGTGAGTAGTGGTATCTTATAGTGGTTTTAATTTCTATTTCCCTAATAACTGACGAGGTTAAGTATCTTCTCATGTTTGTTGGCAATCTGAATATCCTCTTTCGTGAACAGTTCAAGTTTCTTGCCCACTAACAAGATTAGACTATCTTTTCTAATTATTTGTAGGATTTCTTTATATATCCTGGATATGAGCCCTTAACTGGTTATAAATTAGGCAAGTATCTTCTTCCACTTTGTTGCCTACTTTTGCACTCTCATAGTGATGTCTTTTGATGAAGAGTTCTTAACTTTAATGTAGTACAATGTATTGATTTTACACTTTATAGTTGTGCTTTCTGTGTCTCCTTTAAGAAGTCTTTCCCAGTCCCAAGACCATGAAAATATTGCCCTACATTATCTTCTGGAAACTTTTACATTTGGATGTCAGGTGGAGTAAGTCCTTCCAACTTTTTTTTCTTGGCCTTTATAAATTATAAATCAACATCACCACCATAGTCATAGCCAGCCCTCCCCAAAGAGGCAGGTGAGAGCAAGTCACCATTTCTACTGGGGTCTGTTTGTTGGCTGAGAACGCAGGAAAGGGTATTCTTGGCCCTTTATAAACTTTTGAGTCGGCTGGCCAAATTACACACACACAAACTTGCTAGCACACTGACTAGGAACAAACTAGGATTGCCATTTATTTAGGTCTTCTTTAATTTCAACAATGTTTATATTTTTCTGAATAGAGGTCTTACCCATTTTTTGTAACATTTATTCCCAAAAAGTTGATATTTTTGATGTTATTATAAATGTTCTCTATTTCTAAAAAATTCATTTTCTAATTGCTAGTTGCTACTATATTGAAATATAGTTGATGTTTGTGTAGTGACTTAGTATCCAGTAATCTTGCTAAATTCAGTTATGAATTCTAATAGTATATCTGTAGAATCTTTTGGATTTTCCATATGCTCAATTAAGTTGCTTTGAGTAACAGTTTCATTTCTTCTACTTCAATCCTTACACCTTATATTTCTTTTTCTTGCTTTATTCATTGGCTAGGACATCCAACTACAACAAAAGCAGTCATCAGGTAGAAATTCTAAACCTTCCAGCCATGCCCTCCCACTTTGAAGACTCATTTGTATCTAAACCCATCTTGCTTCCTTTCCATTTGTCATACTGGAAAAGACGTCTGTTCTTCTACCTAAAACCCAGCCCCCCCTCCACTCATGCTCCATCCCCTATCAACTTTTCACAGGTGTCTTCCTCTGCCAGTCTTCAACTTTTCTCTCTCTCTCTCCTGCATTTGCACATGCTCAAGTCTTTATCCTCTTTAACAACCCTTTTCAATTCCACATCCTCATCTGTCAATTGGCCCACCTCTCTGCTTCCCTTCCTGTCAAGATTATTCAGTTGTCCAAGCCTCTGGCCTGTAACTTATTTTATCCTTCCATTCCTTGGAGGATATATAACCTCATCAGTGGCTCTTCTTCACCTTCACATAAAGTGACCATATGACCTGGTTTGCCTGGAACAATCCTGAATTATTCCTGTTGTTCTGGCACAATAATAAACAGATCTCCCTTTTATTCTCAAGAGTGTTATGGTTTAAGGGATATGGTCACTCTCTGCCACAGCCCAGACTACAAGGCCCTTAGTGATTTGTTCCAAATTCTAACTTGAACAGCTTGAGATGTACCAATTGCCCCAAGTTCTCTGCCACCACCACATCTTTGCACATGTTCCATCTGCCTGAAACATCTTTCCTCTCCCTTTATCTGAGTTTAGAGTAATTTTTTACATCTGGTAAAGCAAATCTCCCTTTGAAAATCCATACATGGAATGGTGTTCTATTGTTAAGAAAAGTTATTTGTTATCCTAACCTACCAAAATATCAATGTTTTTATTTCAACTCTGCTTTTATGGTCCATTGTGCCAACATGATAAACATATGTATCTTTCAGTGACCTCTCGTGATTTTTTTCAAGGTTTCAGATGGTCAACTTTTCAGGATCTGTTAGTACTTGAACTCATCAAGGTGTCTGTTGTTCCAGGGTCATACTACCCAGGCTCCAGATACAAAATAACTAGAACTACATAGGCTTGTCCAGCTGGATGAATTTCCTGACTTTCCCTATTTCCCTTCTTTCTATACACACAGACATACTTCAGATACGAATCATAGTACTGGTGCCAAAGACAGAAAGATAGTTTTGCTCTCATGGCTTGGAAAAAAACAGAATTCTGGTTATTTGGGGGCCAATCTCCATTTCCAAGAATAAGAGAAAAGTGGGCTGGTGAACTGGTTCCAAAGATAATAAAAAAGGAATGATGACTCCTCTAGGACATAGATTGCTCACATAGCTCTTAAAAAGAATGTAAACAGTGCTAAGAATACAGAGCATAGCTACTCCCATTGTAATTCTACAACCACATACTTTCTTTCCGTCACTGCTCAAATGACATTAGAAGTCTATCTCACATTCATATAGCATTTAAATATACTGAGATTTAGGCAGAACAAGTTATTACTCTTCTTTAGAGATTAAGAAACTGAGACTCAGAGAGGTAAAAAAGTTTACCCAAGGTCCAACAACTAAAAGGCAGAAGAGCCGAGCGTGGTGGCTCACACCTGTAATCCCAGCACTTTAGGAGGCCGAGGCGGGAGGATCACTTGAGGCCAGGAGTTCAATACCAGCTTCAGCAACATAGCAAGACCTCGTCTCTACAAAAAATTTAAAAATTAGCTGGGTGTGGTGGCATGCACCTGTAGTCATAGCTACTTATGAAGCTGAAGAAGGAGAATCGTTTGAGCCGAGGAGTTCCAGGCTGCAATGAGCCATGATCGTGTCACTGCACTCCAGCCTGGGTGACAAAGTGAGACTCTGTCTCAAAAAACAAACAAACAAACAAACAAAAAGGGGGCAGAAGAATATCAGGTCTTGCAAAACCTGATTCAATGCCCTTTCATAACAGGACACTGTTATAGTAAGCAACATTCACCAATTATTTCAACACACTTATTAAATATCTCTTCTGGGCTAGAAACAATAATAGCCAGGAGATATAAAGAGGAATAAGGTATGTCTCTGCCCTGGAGAGCACATAGTATAGAGGGCAGAGAGAGAATTCAACAACATAGGAGAAAGCAGGAAGGCTGGAGGTCCAGCATACTCACCAAAGAAGATGCTACATGGAAGACCTGCGTTAGCATCATTCATTCAATGATTCAACAATTACTGAATTTCTAGGCACTGTTCTAGGTGCCAGTAATAGAGTGGTGAACACTTGCTTTGCTTTTTTCACTTAACATTTCACCTTCTTATTCCTCATGTATGAATTGAATGTACATATCATCTTTTCGTACATTTTGAATATTCTTCTGTCCTTTTTACTGATTTATATGCATTCTTTTGGGTTTTCTTTTTGCCTTTAGTTAATATGTAGTAGTTCTTTATATATACTGGATATTAATTTTTGCCAATTTTATGTATTGTAAATATTCTCTCCTGTCCATGGGTTGTCTTTTCTCTTTGATTGTGGTATCTCTTTTTTGTTCAAAAGTTATAAAATTTGAATGTTATCAAGTCTACCAATCCATCATGGTTTATGCTTTAAGACATCCTCCTCTATCTTGATGTCATAAAGACATTCTTCTGTACCTTTTTCTAAGTTTAAAATTTCACTTTAAACCTATAACGCCTCTGGAATTTATTTGTGTGTATAGCACAAGTTGTAATTTTTTTCCCACATGGACAGCCAATTGGCCTAGCTTCATTTACTAAGTGATAGTGTCTGATTTGTAATGCTCTGTCATATACTAAATACCCATGTATGCATGGTTCTGTCTCTCAGCTTTCTCTTCTGTTCCACTGATCCATTTCTTTTCCCTTATACTGTACCATTTTAATTACCATAGTTTCATTAAAAATCTTAATATCTGGAGTGGCAAGTCCCCCAACTCCTTATTCTTTAAAAGTGTCTTTCCCTTTCACCATTTTAAATGACTTTTAGAATCACCCTGTCGAGTTCTTTGATAATCCTAATTTTGGTTTTGACTTGAATCAAATCATGTTTATAGATTAATTTTATGAATAATGGGCTGGGCGTGGCAGCCCACACCTGTAATCTCAGCACTTTGGGAGGCCAACTGGGAGGATCGCTTGAGGCCAGGAGTTTTAGACCATCCTGGGCAACACAGCAAGACCCCGTCTCTAAAAAAAAATTTTTTTTTTAAGTTAGCCAGCATTGATGATGCACATCTGTAGTCCCAGTTACTCGGGAGGCTAAGGCAGGAGGATTGCTTGAGCCCAGGAGTTCGAGGCTACAGTGAGCTATAATCACACCACTGCACTCCAGCCTGGGCAACAGGGCAAGACTCTGTCTCTAAAATTAATTAATTAATTAAAAATAAATAAAGAAATAATGTACATAGAATGGACATATACATGATATTAAGTCTAACCAGGCATGAACACAATATAGCCTTTTCTTTATTCAGGTCTTTAGTTTTTCAATGGTTATTATTTTTCTCCTTCAAAGGAATGCATTGTTTATTAATTATTGTTGTTATTATTATTATAAAATATATTCCTAGGTAACTTAGAGTTCTTGTTACTATTATGAATAGAATTCTTTTTTTGTAAGTTTTTTTCTAATTGGTTGTAGGTGGTATAGAGGAACATTATTGGTTTTTGAATATTGATCTCATATCCAAAAACTTTCTGAAGCTTAATCATTCAAATGGTATTTTTAGAGATTCTTATGGATTTTTTTTACGTAGACAATCATATCATCTGCAAACACCAATAACTTTTGCTCTTCCCTTCTAATCCTTTTTCTTTGTTGGTTTCTTATTCTTGTATTACCACATTTGCCAGGACAACCAGTATAGTTTGTATAAAAACACCACCTACAAATACTAATTTTGATTCTCCTTTCCAAGCCTCATATCTTCCGCATTTTTTCTTGTCTTACAGCATTCACTAGGACCTCCAGAGTATAATATTATAAAGAAGCAGCAAAAGCAGGCCCCTCCATCTTGCTGCTGATTTTAGAGAATGCTTATTCCATATTTCACTATTCAGCACACTGTAGCCTTTTAGCAAATATATCCCTTATCAGGTTAAGAACGTTCTTTTCTTTTCCTTTTTTCTGTTTCAACCCCTTGGTCAATTTACAAGGAATGTTCTTTTTTATTCCTAACATGTTTAATCTTGAATGCATGTTTTATTTTATTCACTGCTTCTTCCATATTTACTCAGATGGCCATGTAGTTTTCCTCTTTCAATCTACTAATATGGTAAATTACTTTAATTTTAAAATTAGCATCCTAGTCTTCCCCAAATAAACTTCATTTGGTCATAATAATTTTTTAGTTATACATTGCTATTGCTGGGCATGGTTTGCTGTATTTTGTCTAGGATTTTGACATCCACATTAATAAAAGACTCTGGCCTGAAAATTACCTTTCTTATAATATCCTTGTATGATTTTTTATTAAGGTTATACCTGTCTCAAAAATTAGTTGAGGAGTCCTCTCTATTTCTAATCTCAGGGACAGCAGGATTATCTGTTCCTAGAGAGTTTAGTAAAACCTGATACTATTTTGTGAGTAGATTTTTTAAACTACTAAATCAATTTCTTTAATAGTTATGATACTATTCAGGTTCCCTATTTCTTTTTTAGTTGACTTTGGTAATTTATACTTTTCTGGGAAATTATCCATCTTCCTGTAAACTTTTATTTTTTTTTCTTTTTTTTATTTATTTTTCTTTTTTTTTAGGCTGGTCAAGTGAAGCAGTGGGAGTGGAGAAGGAACAAAGGAATCTGTAACTGGTTGTGATCAATTAGTTGTAAACACCACTGCACTCGGACCAACCCTGTAAACTTTTAAATTTATTGGCAAAATTTACTTATAGTACCTTGCTGCAAATTTTATTTTTCATATCTACCAAATATGTACACATACGTACTTTTATCTCCTTTTTCTTCTTTTTTTTAATAGACAGGGTCTCGCTGTCACCCAAGCTGGAGTGCAATGGCAGGATCATAGCTCACTGTAACCTCCAACTCCTGGGCTCAAGTGATCCTCCCACCTTGGCCTCCCAAAACACTGGGATTACAGGCATGAGCCACTGTGCCCTGACTCTTTTTCATTCTTAATATTGTTTATTTGTGCCTTTGCTTTTTTCCTCCCCCAAATAATCTTACTAGGGTTTATTTCATTACTTTTTACATAGAACACCTTTCAGTTTGTTGATGTTCTCTAATGTTTATTACCCATTTCATTAATGTATTCTCTTTGTTATTTTCTTCTTTCTACTTTCTTCAGTACCATTCTTTTCTTTTTCTAACTTTTAAAATGTAATGCTTAGCTCATTAATTTCAATCTGTTTTATAATATATTCATTTAAGATTATAAATCATGTACTCCTATAGATGCAGTTTTAACATGTGGTCTTTTCAATATCATTAAGGTTTAAATACTGTATCATTTCCATTATGATTTCTACTTTCACCAACGAATTATTTAGATGTATGTAATGAGTTGGTTGGCTACTATTTTGTTAGGGGATTTCTAATTTATTCCACTGTTGTCAAAGAATGTTATCTATGTGACACTGGGTCTTTGGTATTCTTTTTCCATAACAATTTTAATTTTTTCCCTTAGTGTCTTTTATGTCTAACAAAAGACTTTTCCCAGCTTTCTTACAGTTAGCACTCACCTGGAATATATTTTTTATCATTTTTTTATTTAATTTTAAATTGGTAATTATGAATATTATAACCATTCAGAAAATATAGCACTAATGACATCTATGTACCAATCACAGAGATTAAATGGATGTTTGTGTCTTACCCAGGGGAATAGATTTTCAATGTTAAATTCATAGAGAAGAGATAGACTTGCAAAAAGGCTACCGGATTAATAAGAAAGGCCAAAATCAATAGAGTGACTTTCACAATGAAATGACAAGACAATTGATAAAAGTTCTTATATGATACAGACCTAAGGGGACAAGGAAGACATTCTTAAGGTTATACATTAACCTAAAAATAATACTTTATTGCATCCATTCTAATATGTCACTTATTGTAAGATGCATTCCAATGCCAGGGACATTAGATGCCGTGGTATCAATCAAATAGGGCACTAGCAGAAGTCAGCGCTCAAACTATTAATAATCTGTCATGGTACACTGCTAACTTTTGTGATGGACTAAAAGGAAAGAGAACAGATGATGTATCGCTCAGGGAATCACAGTAAACTCTGATACCTAGCACAATAGATAAATGGAGTACTCAGTTTCATTGGACTGGGTAAAAGAGAGTTACTCTAAGTCACATATGAATTAATAGTTTTCAAAGACACACAATACAGTTAGCATTAAAACTTTGTTTAATACAATTCATCTTACTTTGGTGATTCCTAAGGCCCTACAGAATTCTTTAGAATCTGAGATTCATCTGTATTAACAGTAATTATTAATTACAACAGTAACTACCATTCACTAAGATCCTACTAAGTCCCAAATACTGTGTTTGGGTACTTTTTAAATAATTAATTTGATATTCACAATTCTACAAGTAAATGGCATGATGCCCATTCCAGAAATAAAGAAAATAGGGCTCAGAACCAAATGGATGACTTGCCCCAAGTCACAAAGCTAGTAAGCACAGAATCCAGGCCTGAATTTCATTTCATGTGCGCAGTTCTCGCCTCTACCTCATATTGCCTCTTTAATGTTATCACTTCTCCATTTTGTAGATATTATCTAAGAATCTCAATATTTTGCTTTTGAGTAGTCGTGGGGGTGGGGATTAGATCACGTGACTCAACCAACATTTTATTTTTTCATCAAGAGAAGGGCACCACCTAGTGGCACAAGCTTTGTAACCAACATAGTGAAGGGAAGTTTTTTCACTTTTCTGCTTTGCTCCACTGGTTTTATACTACCTTTCAACAACTGGGGGTGTCTGCATTAACTCTTCTAGTAAAGAGGAATGGAAGCCTGGTAACATTAGGGACTGAACAGCGTTTTGGAATGAGAACAAAGTTCAATCCCAGATTCACCATTTCCCTGTGACCTTGGTAAGTTACTAAAAATAGTCTGGCCCTCTGTGTCATCTGTCAATGAAATCACATCATTTACTAGACAGAGTTATCATGGTAATACATGTGAAAATCATCTAGCACAGTGCCTGATCTGAGCTTCCTGCAATGGTTTCATACCCCATTCTCCTTTCATGTAGCCTGTAACTACATGGGTGTTTGGCTTTGTTTTTTAGAAAACATATCATACCACTGGCTTATATTGTGTTTAAGATAAATAAATCCCATAGTTCTTTTGTATGTAAACCATAGTAAAAGCAAATTTCCTAACATTTATTATTTTTATAAATACATATAATTAACAATAAGCATTTTTCAGTACCTATTTATTATGTACCAGGCAATTGTGACAGTGGATGGGAGCTTACTATCAACTAGGGAGAACAGACAAGTTAACATGTAATACAACACAAGTACTTTCATGACTGTAAGTGATAAATGTAAAAAGGTAGAGGAAGGGGGAGAACCAAACCTGTTGGAAGGGTGTGAATCAGAAAGGCTTCACAGAAGGGGTTACATTGGAAAAGTCTCTTAAAAGATGAGCTCACTGGATAGGGGGCACAGAACTTAAATGACGTAAGAAAAAATATGACTGAAGCAATGGGGAATGAAGAAACACAGTGAGGGAACAGGAAGTATAGTGTGATTGGAACACAAGATGGGATGGGGTGGGGGAGGGACAGGATCAGTGGTACAGTCAATGATAGCTTATCAAGTTCATCTGGAATCTAGATGATAGGTACATTGTCTATCACCACCACTGTTGTCATCATCATCTTTAGCAGTTACCATTTCCTATACATACTTAATTGCTAAGCCTCACAACATCCCTACAAGTTATATTACGTTACCATCACAGAGGTTAAGAAATTTGTGCAGTGTCACAGAGTCAGTAAGGGGTGGAGCTAAGTGAGATTCAGCCTCAGATCTCTCTGATTCTTTCTACAACAGTGGTCCCAAACTTGGCTACACAACACAATCACCTGGAGTATCTGCTTAAAAATAAAGGTTCCAGAATACCACTCTAAAACAGCACGTCTAGAAGGAGGGACTTGGAACCTGTATTATAAACAAATTCTCCAGATGTTTCTTGACTAGGAAGCCAAATGGTAGTCTAACTTCTTGAAAATACCACAAAGCCTCTTAAAACACATGCACACACTACTAATTAATAGGTCATATCTATGTGTCAGGTACCTAATCCTCTCAAAATTCTGCAAGAAGGGAATTATAATCCCCACTTTAAAGATAAGAAAACTCAGGCTCAAGAAGCTTATAAATAGCTTCTCTCTTCCAGTCAACAAAGCAAAGGGTAAAAATGAAACTCAAACACAGGTATATCTGGTTCTTCTCTGTCATGCTGTGTGATAGGCAGAATTCTAACAACAACCCCTGCCCTTGTACGATCTCCTCCCTTTTGAGTGTGGGTGGAAATTATGAATCTGATGAGGAATCACTGGAATGATTATGTTACATTAAATGGCAAAAGGGAGACTATCTAGTGGACCTAATCTACTCACATGAAGCCTTTTAAAAGCAGAGTGAAGTCAGACATTCAGAGCACTATAAGGATTCAATGTACATTGCTGACTTGAAGATGGAAGGGGCCACATGACCAAGAATACATGCAGCCTCCACAACTGACAGCCAGCAAAAAAACGGGGATCTCAGTTCTACAACCATAAGAAACTGAATTCTGCCAACAACCCGAATGAGCCTGAAGAAGATTCTTCCTCAGAGCCTCCAGACAAGAGCCCAGCCCAGCCAACTTTTAGATTTCAGCCATGTGAGACCCTAAGCATAGAACCCAATTGAGATGTCTAACCTATAAACTGTGAGATAATAAATGGGTGTTTTTGCGTGTGTGGTAAAACATACTAACATAAAATTTACCATTTTAATCATTTTTAAGTGTACAGTCCAGTGACATTAAATACATTCACATTTTTGTGCAACCATCATCACCATCCATCTCCAGAATTTTTTCATATTCCCAAACTGAAACTCCATACCCATTAAACATTAAGTCCCCATTTCCCCCACCCCCAATCCCTGGAAACTACCATTCTACTTTCTGTCTCTATGAATATGACTACTCTAGGAACCAGACATAAGTGGAGTCATACACTATTTGTCTTTTTGTGACCGGCTTATTTCACGTAGCATAATATCATCAAGATTCATCCACGTTGTAGCATGTGTTAGAAGAGCCTTCCTTTTTAAGGATGAAAATGTTAAAATATTCCATTGTATGTATATACCACATCTTGTTTATCCATTCATCTATGGATGGACACTTCGATTCTTTCCACCTCTTGGCTACTTGAATAAGCCTCCCGTGAACATGGATATACAAATATCTGTTCAAGTTCATGCTTCCAATTCTTTTGGAGAGAGATACACATTTTTGAAGCCAATTCATTATCTTGAAAATTGGGTAAGTAAAAGAAAATAATCATCACTCTGCCTATTTGAACTGCACCACTGGGTAACCAACTAATAGATGAAGAGAAGTGTCCTCTTATAAAAATATTTCTGATAAAAATTGAAACAAAATGATAGACTATCATCATTTTGCAACTCTCAATTAGTTAATGGGTGTAGGTACTGAGCATCAACAGCTGCTAATATCAGTAAAGGGCAAAAACTAGACACTATGTGCTTCCTGCTAAAAGAATACACCACCACCTACAGTCTTACCAAAGGGCTCAAACCTGAGTCTGATCCAGTCTCTGGATCCAACTAGCAATATGCAGCAAAAACACAGGACAGAGAGACATACTGAATTGCACCAGTGTGCAATCAGTAAAATCTGTACTATGGCAAACTCCTAGAAGTCAAATGGTCTGGATTCTTCAATAAACAAATTGTAAACAAAAGACATCAAGCTAAAAAATAGGCAAGATAAAACAACAGAATTTAGGGATGCACATTTGGGTGATGAAATTATAAAGAAATGCAAGAAACAATTACTATAACAGAAATGGTTACTTGTAATTTAATTGGGGCACATGGAGAGACTTCAGGGGCAGCTGGCAAAATTCTATTTCTTAACCTGGGTGGTAGTTACAAGGGTCGATAATTAATTAAGCTATATTTAAAAGCAAAAACAAAAAACAAAAACAAACAGACAAAACCAGTGCATTAACTGTAACAATGAGAGAGTGGCCCAAATCCAGATTGAATGCAACTGAAGTGCTGTCTCAATACAGCTCTGCCGAAGTCTCACTATTGAACCTATCTCAAGCCAAAAAAGCAGTTAATACCAGACTGAGTGGTGACTGAGGTCAATAGCAAGTGCTTAGAAAACCAATTAGGCCAAAGAGACAAAAGAGAAACCAAAGGAAAAAAAAATTTTTAATTATAATAAGTTGAATTTTTAAAAATCTTTATGCTACCACATATATACCATCTGCTCAAAACAAGCCTGTCTCATTTCCATCCTACAAATCTGCCCTGCTTACTCTTATCTCAGTGCCAGAATTTTTCCATTATAATTTGGTTTCTTTCTCAGAGTTATTCCCCAATTCTACCAAGGACTGCTAATACAGGCAACCATATGTTTACCAAATATATTCACATCTTCAAAAGTAAGGATGCAGAAAAAAAGATGACAGAAAGAAATCAGGGTCCTTAAGAAGCAAAAGCTCCCAGAAGCTGATTTATCTAGTTATGATAGAGGCCAACCCTTCTTTAGATACAATAGAGTATTAGAAACTGTATCCCCAGCCATGGGTTCTTTCTTGCCTTTACCTGTTTGGACGATGGTGGAAACTGAATGAGCAATTAAAAGCAGCATGAAGCTATAAGCCTGCAGTGCTCAATAAGGTAGTCACTAGCCACATGTGGCTACTGAGCCTTTTCCTGATGTGCAGCTAGTCTGAATTGAGACATGCCCTTACTGTAAAAGACACAAAGGATTTTGAAGACTTAGGAGGAAAAAAAGAATAAAATATTTTAACAGTTTTTTATTGATTACATGTTAAAATAATATTTTAGATATATTGGCCTAGACAAAATATTAATTTTGCCTGTTTCTTTTTACTTATTAAATGTGGCTACTAGAAAATTTAAAATTATATAGGGGGCTCACATTATATTTCTACTGGACAGTACTACTATATATACCATTGTTAAATAGTGCTAAACAGGAAAAACAAGGCAGCTAATACCGGGGACTTTTCAGTTTTTTCTACTGTTGTTATCCACCACTTTAACTCATTTAATCTCCAGCCATTATCCCTTGTCTGTAAAACAGAGGTTAAAAAATACCAGTAGGTACATTAAATGATGGATAAAACATTAAATCAGGGGCCAAAATAATTGAGTTCTAGTCCTGGTTCTGATACTGACTAGCAGTTACTAGGAGAAATCACTTTTCCTCTCTGAGATTTAGTTGCCTGCCCCAAAAATTGAGTAAGGAAGCTAAACTAAATTTAGACTTCTATGATTCCATCAAAATACAATTATTTTTCTTTCTGTGAAAATTGGTTTTCATAAACATGAATAAATACTCACTCTGAGTCTAACACATCCTCTGCGAGAGCCTCTCATCATTTTGTCCTTGGACTAAAAGAAAAACAAAACATTCAATGAATAAAACATTAACAGACTGATAAATTGTTTTTAGAATCATCTGGGGATAAAAAGACAAGATTTAGAGTAATATCCATCCCTTCTGCCCACTCCCCTTCTGAAAAGAAATCACTTGTGGATAGAGGAATTAAAAGGTTTTAAATGAAAATGGTTTATAGCCTATGCAAATTAACCTAATCATAGAACTTTCTACTTACCTTTAATGTGACATATATTACACTATAATTTTCATTCCTTCTCATGTCCCTTGATTCTAGCCCAGTGTTTCTCATTTATTGAGTCAGAGAATCACCTAGAAGGCTAAGAATCACCTGGAGGTTTAAAAATTGCTCCCAGATGATTCTGACAAAGGCAGGTAGAGGACCACACTATGAGAAACATCACTCTAGCTTTACCTCTTTGCAATTCCCCAAATGCAATTTTTTGCCTCTGTGATTTCTCATCCAATATTCCTCAGTTCGGAATATCCTTGACCCAGACTTTCTGACTTGCTGTCACTTTCAGCACCTTAGCTCTGTCTGATTTAGACATATTGGCCTAGACAAAATATTAATTTTGCCCACCCTGGGCTCCCAGAGTCTCTTGCGTATTCCCCTGTCACGGCATGTGCCACCCTGTGTTATAATGGCTGGTTTACTTGCCTGACTCATCCACAAGACTGCACATTCCTTAGGGGGTAAGGAATTGTATCTGACTTATCTTATGCTTCAGAACAGTGTCTAGTATACATTAGGTGCTCAAAAAAAAAATTCAGTGATGAAACATTGCTTACCCTTTCTTTCTCCCTCACTAGACTGATCCAAGCAAAGGCTATGTTATGCACAAGAAGCACGTAAATATTTCTAAAATTAAATCACCCATGTGTAATAAACTAAAACCTCAAATAATCAAAGTGTAACAAATATTTAATACTTGAACAACTGGTATTTTTCTATACTCCACCTATGTGAGAAAGAAGCAAAACAAGCCAATATCATGGGGATTACGTTTTAAAAACAATTGTCCCAATTGAAACTATTGATGCCCTACATCCAAAGTCCTGAGCCATAGGAACTCATGTTCAGAAGTGATTATTGAGGTGCTAAAGAGAGTATTCCCTTCATTTTACTCACAAATACAAGAAGAAGGATTCGTACATTTTAGAAAAAATTTCTCAGTATCAAGGAGATTCAAAAAGAGTTCTTTGCTAATAACGCAGTGAAAGAAAACATAGTTAACAAAAACATTCCTTAAGCATTTAGCAGCCCTTAATGCTTATCTTACCTCCAAAAGTGTAAAGGCAATATTCAAAAATAATAATTAGGTTTGAAAATACCCAATGAGGTTAGAATGCAAAGTTAACTTGAACAGGGTAAGAACCTACATATTCATTCTTGATCTTCTTCAACCATAATACAATTTTAAAAATAAAATTATAGTAAACAGAAAAAGGGTGAGATAGGCCCCAAGGATGGTACTACTGTTAGGATTATAAATTAGAAGACACTGAAAGATATAACTGAAAATAATTAAGACAAATATAACTAGGAAATAAATAAATCTAGAATGTAGGACATTCTACAAAATAATTGGCTTAGACTCTTGCAAAATGTCATTAAAAAAAAGATTAGCATTTAACAATTGTAACACACAACAAAAATAAGTGTTACAGGAATACAGGCACAAAGTGCTGTGAACCCCAGAAAGCTCCCTGCCATGGAAAAACATCAGGGAAACAATACTGAAGTGACCAGTTTTCACGTTTCAATCTGGAGCTTTAAGAAAAAAGAAGAAAGAATCCAGTAAGAAGAGAGGGAAGGTATTGAGGGGGGGGTCATTCCAAGCCAAGGGACCAACATCAGCAAAGGCACAGATGCAGAAAACTTTACTTTCCAGTCTCCTACTTTTGTAGGAGAGTAGAATTATAGATCAGGACACAAAGTGCAGAGAGGAATTTAGAGATCAGGCTGAAAAGATTACAGGGACCAGATCCTGAAGGGTCTGAAAAAAATATGGCATAGTTAAGGAAATTCAACTTTATTCAATAGTTCATGGAGGGCTACTGAAGGTTTAAATGGAGGGAAATAACCTTCTCCAAGGTGTGTTTACAAAAATAACACTGTTAACATGAGGATTTGGTGGGGAAAAAGGATAATGGCAACATTAATAATAACAACAGCAGCAGCAGCAGATTCTCACTCATTGATGCCCTCTATGTGACAAATACTTTATATACAATAAACCTGACAAGATCTTGCATGGTAAGAATTATGCACATACTATAAGTGAAAGTGACACTAGGTAGATCAAGTAAATTACCCAATGTTACACATGTAAAATGTAGCAGAGTTTCACAATTTGGAATGGCTGTCCTGCAAATCATTCTCCCAGACCTTATCTGTGCTACAATAGCCTCAAATCCCCCTCTTCCACAATAGCACAGAGCCTTCTCCCTCATTCTCTCCCAACTTAGCCATACTGTGGGGCTAAAGGGAAGCTGGTATGACTATGTCGCCCAGACACAGTTGAAGAGGTGGTTACCTGACACAACTGGCCAATCATAGGATCCACTACCCCACAAGGCAGGATAGAGTCCTTTCCCAGGGAGTTTTTGGGCCAAACCAATGTACGTCTTCCATGTATTGATTTACAACTTCATATGTAATTCCTGTCTCCCTGAAATGTATAAAAACTGTAACCCAACTACAGAGAGACTACTTACTCAAGGCTTCTTGGGCATGGCTCTCTGGGCCATGGTCACACATATTTGACTCAGAATAAACCTCTTTAAATTATTTTACAGAGTTTGGGTTCTTTGCTGCTGACAGATGACACACAAATCCATGAAGCATTCTATATTTTAAAAAATAAAGTAAAAAAAGAGAAAGATCTCAAATCAACAACCTAATCTACTTTAACAAACTATACAAGGTATAAAGATGCTAAAGGATTAACTAAAAAATAAGAAAAAATAGAAGCTACGCAAAGTACAGCAACTAAACCTAAAGGAAGCAGAACAAAGGAAAAAAATAAAGATTAGAGAAGAAATAAATGAAAGCAGAAAACAGAAAAATAAAGAAAATCAATGAAACCAAAAGTGGGTCCTTTAAAAAGATCAACAAATTTGACAAACCTTTAGCTAGACTGACCAAGAAAAAAAGGGGGGCTCAAAGTACTAAAATCAGGAATGATAAGGGAGACATTATTACAATCTTACATAAATAGAAAGATTCTAAGGGAATATAATAAACAACAAATTAGATAACCTAAATGACAGGAACAAATTCCAAGAAAGATACAAACTGCGAAAACTGGCTAGAGAAAAAAGAGAAAATCTGAATAGGCCTATGACAAGCAAAAAATATTTAATTAGTAATGAAAAAACTTCTCACAAAGGAAAGCCCATGCCCAGATGGTGAATTTTATCAAATGTTTAAAAAATTAAAAACAATCCTTCACAATCTCTTCCAAAATATAGAAGAGGGCACACATTCCCATTTTTCTATAAGGCCAGTATTATTCCAATCCCAAAACCAGACAAAGATATCACAGGGAAAAACCAATGTCTATTACAAATATACATGCAAAATTCTCAACAAAATACTAGCAAACCCAATCCAGCAACCTATAAAATGAATTATACACTATAACTAAGTGGAATTTATCCCAAGAATACAAGGTTGGGTCAACGTACATGAATCAATCAATATAATATACCATATTAATAAAGAACAAAAATCACATCATCATCTTAAAAGACACAGAAAAGGCACTTGGAAAAAAATCTAACACCCTTTCATGATAAAACCACTCAACAAACTAGGGATAAAAGGGAACTTCTTCAACCTGATAAAGGACATTTATGAAAAACCCACAAGTAACCTCATACCTAATGGTGAAAGTCTAAAAGCTTTACAATTAAGAGCAGGAACAAGAGACAAGGATGTTCTCTCTTGCCATACCTACTCAACATTGTACTGGAGGTACCAGCCAGGGAAATTAGGCAAGAAAAAAAAATAAAAGGCATCTGGATTAGAAAGGAAGAACTAAAACTATCTCCATTTGCAGATGAGATAAACTTACATGTAGAAAATCCTAAATAATACACACATACCAAAAAAAAAACCTATTAGAGCTAATGAACAAGTTCATGATGGTTTTAAAACACAAGTTCAATATACAAAAATGAATTGTATTTCTATACTCTGGGAACAATCTGAAAATGAGATTAAGAAAACAATTCCATTTACAATAGCATCAAAAAAATAAAATACTTAGTATAATAATAAATTTAATTAAAGAAGTACAAGAGTTGTACATTGAAAACTACAAAACATCATTGAAGGCAATTAAAGAAGACCTAAATAAATGGAAAGACATCTCATGTTCATGGCTTAGAAGACTTAATATTGTTAAAATGGCAATACTCCTTAAACTGATTTACAGATTCAATATAATTCCTATCAAAATCCCAGTTGCCTTTTTTTTTCTTGCAGAAATTGACAAGCTGATCCTAAAATTCAGTGGAAATGCAAGAGACCCAGAATAGCCAAAACAATCTTCAAAAAAAGAACAATGTTGGAGGACTTACAC
This sequence comes from Daubentonia madagascariensis, assembly GCA_023783475.1. Classification (NCBI taxonomy): domain Eukaryota; kingdom Metazoa; phylum Chordata; class Mammalia; order Primates; family Daubentoniidae; genus Daubentonia; species Daubentonia madagascariensis. Next base: position 7,182,478 of record JAKFHU010001129.1, read on the forward strand.
TTCTCAATTCCAAAACTTAATACAAAACTACAGTTATAAGGACAGTGTGGGCCGGGCACAGTAGCTCATACCTATAATCCCAGATACTCGCAAGGCTGAGGTGGGAGGATCACTTGAGCCCAGGAGTTCAATGCTGCAGTGAGTTATGATTGTACCACTATACTCCAGCCTGGACAACAGAGTGAGACCCTATCTCTTATTTAAAAAAAAAAAAAAAAAAAAGTGTGGTAGTGACATTAGGACATACATAAAGATCAGTGGAATAGAATTGGAAATCTAGAAATAAACCCATACATTTATGGTCAATTGATTTTTTTTGCAAGAGTGCCAAGACAATCCAATAAGGAAAGAATAGTCTGTCCAAAAAATGATGCTAAAACAAGTGGACATAACTATATGCAAAAGAATGAAGTTGGAGCCCTACCCTACACCATATAAAAAAGTTAACTCAAAATGGATCAAAGACCTAAATTACATAAAAGCTAAAACTATTAAACTCTTAGAAAAAAAAGATAAGTATAAATCTTCATGACCTTGGATTAGGCAATGGTTTGTTAGATATCACATTAAAAGTACAAGTAACAAAAGAAAAATCAATAAATTGGACATCATCAAAATTAAAAACATTTGTGTTTCAAAGGACACTATCAAAAAAGTGAAAAAACAAATCACAGAACGGGAGAAAATATTTGCAAATCATATATCTGGTAAGGGTCTAGCACCCAGAATAAAGAACTCATAACTAAAAAATAAAAATATAAATAAACCAGTTTTTAAATGGGCAAAGGATTTAAATAGCTATTTCACCTAAGAAAACCAAATTAACAAGATAATTTCAGCTGGTGAAAAGTGTTAAGAAGAAAATAAAGCAGAGAAGTTATCTTAGTCCATCTGTGCTACTATAACAGAATACCTGAGAATGGGTAATTTATAACAACAGAAATTTATTTTCTTACAGTTCTAAAGGCTGGGAAGTCCAAGATCAAGGCACCAGCATCTGCTGAGGGACTTCTTGCTGCATCATCACAAAGCAGAAGGGCAAAGAGTGCCAGAGAGCAAGCCCTTTTTGTAATGGCATTAATCTATTACCCACATGACCTAAAGACCTAAAGACCTCCCATTAGGCCCCAACACAATTCCCAACACAATTGCATTGGGGATTAAGTTTTCAACACATGAATTCTGGGGGACACATTTGAACCACAGCACTGATGATTAGAAAATTATTACTGGGGAAAGGGGTTATACTTTAACTTACACGGTTTGAAAAAATTCTTTGAGGAGTTGATACTGAGCTGAGATTTGAATCAGAGTATCCAGCCATGTAAACAATCTGGGGAAAAGTTCCAGGGACAGGGAATAGCAGAAAATTATTCGTTAGTAGACTTGCTCTCCCATTCTCAGTAAGGACTATTTCACATTTTCTCCACACTCCCACCACACACACTCCCTCAGCACATCTCCACTTGGCTTTCTCACGGGCATTTCAAACTCAATGTGATCCTGTCTCTCCTTCCATCCAATCAAAGTTCCCGCATTTCTATCTCTTAAAAATCCCTCAAATCCTTCCTAATGCAATCTCTACTATCAACCACCCCACTCAAGACCTCTACAATCCATCCCCTATATTGTATCACACCTTCTTCTTTTTTTTCAAGAGATGGGGTCTTGCTCTGCTGCCCAGGCTGGAGTGCAGTGACACAATCATAGCTCTCACTGCAGCCAGGGACTCCTGGGCTCAAGCCTCCTGAGTAGCTAGGATTATAGGTCTTGTTCTTTCACCATGTGATGCCCTCAGCCATATTATGAAGCAGCAGCAGAAAGGCCCCACCAGAAGCTGAGTAGATGCTGGTGCCATGCTCTTACAGCCTCCAGAACCATGAGCCAAAATAAACTCCTTTCCCTTATGAATTACCCATCTGTGGTATTCTATTATAGCAACAAAAAACAGACTAAGGCATAAAACTTCCATGGATTTCTCAGTGTTCCTGTAAAAAGCCCGAGAGCCCTAGCAACATTTCCACATATCATAAGGATTAGATCTTTTGTTTTCCTCTGATCTGAAAGTATACCAAAAACTTCCCTTATTTCCCAGAGAAGTCCAAAAGGTTACAGCCTGGAGTAGTTCGTTCCCTCAGCTAAGTCCCCAAGGTGCCAGGAAAAGGGGTACAGCTATCTCCCTAGGTATTTGCATGTAAAAAGAAGCCCCAGAACTTGACCTCCTGGAGAGATTTTACTTACATACCAAAGGGTTGGAGTTAGGATTTAGGCTTATTACCTTTCCTAAATGACCCTTTCAGGAGGGGAGGAGGATAGTTGCCTCTTTCCCCTCATAAGCAGAGAAAAATCATTTTTTCCTCATCCCTCACCTACAGAGTATCTGGCTACATATGTAGGACAACTGACCTGGCTCTAATAGCATCGCCCTAGGAGTAAGGACTAGGACAAAGGAGGGTCATCTCAGTTATTATTATGAAATCTGCCTCTGATCCAGTATACCTTGTGTGCATTCAGGATAAAATTAACAAAGATGAATATTAAAAGCCTGTCAAATACTTAAACTATAATTAAACAACTCTGAAATTGCTTATTTAATGTTCATCACCCCTGCTGGCCTATAAATTCTAGGAGAATAATGACCTACTATACAGCGGAGAGTCAAAAAATATTTGTTGAATGAATGAATGATAGAAGGATACACATAAGTGCAGATAGCCATTTAAAATTTCATTAATTTAGCCTATAACGTTATACAGTGTCTCAACAGACAATAATCTGATGAAGCTTCTATTATTATTTTGATGATATTGGTCAGAAGACTAAAATAGAGCTGTTAAATTAGCTGCCCAAGGACAAATTAAATTTCATAGCTTTTAGTCTGTTACTAAGTCTGTTAAGCCTGTCACAGAGGAAAAGAACCTTTGTCCTTTATGCTACCGTCTTCATACCTGCTTGACATTTATCTTTTTTAAAAGTTAGTACTTTTTCCCCCAAAGAAACTTCTAAGGCTGTGGTCCCCAACACGGTACCAGTCTGTGGGGTGTTAGCAACTGAGCATCACTGCATGAGCTCTGCCCTCCCTCTCCCTCCAACCCCCAGCCCTATCCATGGAAAAATTGTCTTCCACGAAACCGGTCCTTGGTGCCAAAAAGGTTGGGGACCGCTGTTTTAAGCTATGCTGATTCCAAACATTCTAACCAATACCGCGTGAGTAGCTCTAGGCAGTAAACACCTTAGGATATCAAGATTTTCTTCAGTACTATGCCAATGTGAAAATCTACTTATTCTGTAGATCTAAATAGTTATTTACCTTGGCATTGACCACTGCTCCCAGGAAGCCAAGGAACAGATCCTAATCCCCAATGTTATGTTATCAAAACAGTTTGGGGATACAATCAACACATTCATAAGCCCCTGCTGAGACGTAATCTAGGATGGGGTTAAGCAACCAAAAGCAGCTTTTTGCTGACTGTAGAATAAAGGATCTTGTGGAGAAAATTAGTAAATTAATAAAATCAGAAACAATTTTCCTTTTCCAACAGTCATAAATTTCTGAAACAGTCACATAAGTCTATTAGAAAGCAGAATTTACCTTGCCAAAATTAATTTCCCAGACGTTTCTAGAAAATATCTTTTTGAAGTTTACTTAATGTGAGGGACATGTGTATCTATAGGGCTATACACTGCAATAAACTGAATGTTTATGTCCCCCAAAATTCATATGTTGAAATCCTAACCCCCAACGGTGATGGTATTAGGAGGTGGGGCCTTTGGGAGTTAATTCATATAGGTTATGAGGGTGGAGCCCTCAAGAATGGGCTAAGCACTATTGTTAAAGAGGCCCCAGAAAGCACATTCTCTCCTTCCCACCCTGTGAGGAGACAGCAAGAAGGCACCATCTATGAACCACAGAGCAGGCTTTCACAAGACAGTGAGTCTGCCAACAACTTGATCTTAGACTTCTCAGCTTCCAGAACTGTGAAAAATAAATTTCTGTTGTTTACAAGCCACTCAGTTTATGGTATTTTGTTATAGCAGCCCAGATACACTAAGACACACCATTTCTCTTGCATCAAACCCACCCACTATTACCAGTCCCCCCACACACTCCCAATGACCAGTTTAGAAAAAAGGGCAAAAAAGCCCAGCAACTTGTCAAAAAGTATTAAATACTATCTACATGCTAGTTAAAAATAAACAGGCTTCATCCTAGACCAAAATCACAGTGCTTAATTATAATCTCTGCAGTTCAACAGAAAGTTATCAATGAGGGACTCATTAAATAACAATTAAATAGAAAATAAACGTAATTTCAACCTCAGGTAGCTTTAAAATGTCTTGTGTACAGACCGATAATCACTGAAAGATGCTATTAAATTTTATTTTTAAATAAACCTTCTGGTCTATCACCCCGTAGGGAGAAGGGGGAGAATTTTTTTTTTTCATTTGAGAATTACAAAATAATGCAAAAATTGTTATGGAATGCAGCATTTGAAATTGGTTGTAAAATGGGTGTTTAAAAACTAGTTTAGGCCTGGCACAGTGGCTCACATCTCTAATCCTAGCATTTTGGGAGGCCAAGGTGGAAGAATTGCTTAAACTCAGGATTGAGTCAGAGACCAGCTGGAGCAAGAGCTAGACCATGTCTCCACTAAAAAGAGAAAAAATTAGCCAAGTGAGGTGGCACGCACCTGTAGTCCCAGCTACTCGGGAGGCTGAGACAGAAGGATCGCTTTAGCCCAAGAGTGGGAGGTGGCAGTGAGCTATGATGATGACAGATGCCACTGCACTCTAGCCAGGGCGACAGAGCAAAACTCTGTCTCAAAAAAACAAAACAAAACAAAAACTAGTTTAATAAAAAAAAAAAAAAAAGATCCCAGATCAGAGCAGTGTGATGACAACAATGAGATGACCTGCATTCTCAGGAGACTAGCTCAAAATAATCTCAATTCATAGTGGTCTGCCTGTTCTGTCCATTTCTTAAATCCCTAGGAAAAAGTAATTGCAAGGACAGACTAAGAACTACTCAGCTGAATTTCAGTCTTAAATCTGCTTGATAGGTCGGGGGCGGGGTGGCTCACACCTGTAATCCTAGCACTCTGGGAGGCTGAGGCAGGAGGATTGCTTAAGCTCAGGAGTTCAAGACGAACTTGAGCAAGAGCAAGACCCCGTCTCTGCTAAAAATACAAAAATGTGCCAAGCGTCATGGCACATGCCTATAGTCCCAGCTACTCAGGAGGCTGAGGAAGGATGATTCCTTAAGCCCAGGAGTTTGAGGTTGCAGTGAGCTATGATGATGTCACCGTACTCTACCCAAGGCGACAGAGTGAGACTTTGTCTCAAAAAAAAAAAAAAAAAATCTGCTTAATATGTAACTGCTTCTCACAAAGGGGGTTAACACAGTCTAGTAGGGCCTCTTAATTGTTATACTCTGGATAGATTTTGTTAGTTTAGCTGAACTTCAGTGTACCACATAAAAACACATCTTCAGATGGGATGGCTATATAAGTTTCAGAGTAAGTTAAACTAAGAACAACTCAAAATTTTCTCTATTTAGGTTTCTAAGGCTACAGATATACTCATGTGAAATCCTTCTTTTAAGTGCACAAAATCATTTCAATTTAATGAAATAACATGGGCTGTGGAGTAAGAGAGAGAAGGTTTTGAATTCCAGATCTGCCAACTTGCTAGCAGTGTGACCTTGGCCAAATCACTTAAGTTCTCTGACATTAGTTTCCTCATTTGTAAAATGTAAGTAAATCACTTAACACACGGTACATGCCCTTTCTTGTTTCTACCTTAAATACAGCAAACAGAAATCTGTGATCATTTTCTTTAAACCTATGCTAACCCTATTCTCACGGGCCATAACTCTCTTTCAGGCATGTCTCCTGGCATCAACTCTGCCTCCTCTACACACACTACATACATACATACATACACACACACACACACACTACAACCCCTATCTGCTCTAGTGATAATACACAGCCCCAGCAAAAACAAACAAGCACCAAAACAAAAATATATATTTTTCCTCCATCATGATCAAACATTTTCTCTGTGGACCCTTTCCTAGTCCAGTTCCTAACTCCTAACTTTCTCCTCAATTTATAGATGTTTCTATTGTACTAGTTATTGTATTGTATACACAGTTGTTTGTGTTCCTGTTGTCCTTGTCTGACAGTAAGGTTAATTATCTTTGTATCATATCACTATTATTCCCATCCTATCTTCCAGAACCTAATTAATGCCTGGGACCTGGATGGTATTAGATAAACACCTGCTAAACGAATGGCCCCAGATTGCTCTCCCAGGTATCCCACTCACCAACAAACACAATTCACTCTAAATATGCCCATTCAGTCCCCAGTCAGGTTATCCATCACTCCCAAGTAGAATAGGAGAAACTTTTCTTCCTTTCTGATAACCTGCTGTCTTCTTTAATCAAATTTTTATAATTCCATTTTAAAATATTACTATAAAACAATTAGAGATGAATAATAATCTCTAAGCATTAAATCAAATAAAACTTAGCATTAAAGTACTTGATTGTATCTTAATTGTAACTACTTAATTGTATGTCCAACAGCACTACAAACTTTTATAAGATTAGTTCATTATATCCTAGCATATATTAAGTACTAAAAATACCTTAAGTTAACAAATTAACTCACAAAATCTAGTTTGGTACCAGTATATAGTGCCATCAATGAAAATCTATTTAATTGGAAATACAAATAAGGATTTACTCAGCTTCACAAAGCAAATGTGTCTGGAAAAGTTTTGTACAAACATATTTAAAACTCACTAGGGAAGATTAGTTTGCCATTTAAACTAATTCTACAATCCTTTTGTAAAGCAAAAAATACCTCCCCAAATGCGTTATATAAAGACACTTAAATTTTCATTTGAATGTTAATTTTACTTTGCTTAAAATAAACTTTTATTAAAGATCAAGCAAGAGTCTCATCTGACTTGCTCCAAATCTCTCACAGCTAAAAGTGAGGTCTCCGGCTGTTCACAGTGGCTCACACCTGCAATCCTAGCACTCTGGAAGGCTGAGGCGGGAGGATCACTTGAGGTCAGGAGTTCAAGGCCAGCCTGAACAACACCGAGACACTGTCTCTACTAAAAATAGAAAAAATGAGCTGGGCGTGGTGGTGCATGCCTGTAGTCCCAGCTACTCCGGAGGCTGAGGGACAGGAGCATCGCTGGAGCCCTGGAGTTTGAGGTTGTTGTAAGCTAGGCTGACACCACACGGCACTCTAGCCCAGGTGAGAGATCAAGACTCTGTCTCAAAAAATAAAAAAAATTAAAAAGTGAGGTCTCGTTCTGAACCTAATACCTAGCGCTTCATCTTACCTTTCTTAAGACACCTATTATTCCTATCTTATATGATAATAATGTATGTGCATGCCTCATTACTTCTCTTGGAGGGCAGTGTTTCTGACTCAGCCTTGTGCCCACGCACCCACCCATTCCTCCAACCCTGCTACACGAAACTTTGCAAAGAATAAACACTAAGTTGATGGTAGAAAACATGAGGACAATGAATGTGGACAAATATCAAAATGGTCCTCTCCTTTTCACATAAATGTAAATACTGCTTCAGCATTAAGAGACGTATGAGTTCATTCCCAAGAGCATATGAGGTTGCACTCCTAGGCAGTGCTGTACCTTGCACCATCTACTCCTGGAACACAGGAAGGCAACCTGTCAAGAACTCTAACCTATAAAGATAGAAATCATTAGAGTAGGGCCCTAGGGTGTGGGACAGGCAGGAAAGAAACAGGAGGGGATTTTGCAGGAAGATTGCAATGCTCTATATTTTGAATGAGATACTGGTAAGAAGGCTGTAAACAAATGTCAAGACTCACCCAACTATACACTTAAAATCTCTGTATTTTACTGGATGAAATTATACCTCAATAAAAAATAAATTAATAAATATTACTTGCCAAAATTCCACACAGATACACCACTCATAACAACAAAATAGGAAATGACAGCAACAATACTTACTCCTGTAGTCTCCTTTCTATTTGAGAAGGTACAGACTCCTCAAGCCATCCTGATAGCATTTAATGTACTATAGAGTCTTCACTAGTTACTGCCTTATGGGCACTCAATAACCCAAAATGCCATCATGCTGCTGGAAAGCTATACCAATAAAAATTTTGAGGAGTAATAAAAACAGAAGTAGAAAAAGAAGGCCAGAACTAGTAACAGAAGGCCAGGATGAAACTTTTGTTGACCCAAAGATTAGATCTGTTCAGTTCTGATAAATAGGTATGTCTCTAATATGGAGATACTATATCTCAATGTTCATGACAGTAAATATCTACAACACATAACTCCCTTTGGTCTACTGCTACTTATAAATCTGGCATCCCATATAGCTTGCTTTCAGAGAGTAAATGCATCACTTCTCAGCCTTTTGGTTAAGATAAAGTATAGTATCTATTCTTATCTGCTCATATCTAATATGTCCCCTATCCAAAGACACTATATTAAATGGATTTTTGGAGCAGGGAAATGGAATAGGAGCTTGCTCTGTCCACTCTATGCATCGACCTGGTATTGCAGTACCTACAGGAGCACTGCACCCCTCCCACAAACATGATTGCCAATTTAATAAGCATTTTTAAAAATGGAGTAAATGTACTTATGCACTAGTTAGATGACCTAAAATGTACAGTCTTCTTAACTGTTATGTTTCTTATTATGAATTAATAAATAGAATACTGACTTATACAATAGTGACTACAATGTACATTTAGTGAATATTATGATGTCAAACACTTTCATAAATTTAGCTTTTTGTTATCATTTACTGAGCACTTATATGCCAGATACTGTGCTAGGGCTTTAAATACTATTTTATTTAATTTTCACAATGATCTTACAATATTGGTTCTTTTATTATACCCATTTTATAACTGAGGAGTCAAAGACTCAGAAAAGTTTGAGTAACTTGCCCATGGACTCTCAGACAGCAAGTAGAAGAAACAGGATTCAAACCCAGGTATGAATCCAAAGGTATATTTATACCACAGTCACTATAAGCCTGGTTAATTTAAGTCTTAGAAGTTTTTCCAAGCTACAAAGGCTGAGTGTAAAATCAGCAATCCTTCTGAATTCACTGGAGTACATGTCACCCTGTAAAGCTTCTCAGCAGGGCCTCATATGTGTGGTACCCCTACCTTCTGAACTGTCTCTGGCATAGAAACCCCTACAGGTCACTATATTACATGTCCACATCCTTTATTCAGAGACCTTTGGATTAGATGTGTTTGGGAATTTACAATTTTAGAAAGGTAATACACATATAGTACATCAACTGTGTCATACCTACAATGAGGTCTGGGCTAACCACACATACTAATGACACAACCAAGCATATTTCTACAGTATAACATATAAATATTTACACTGTGTGATAAAGATTATAAATAGCCACACATCAGCTAAAGGTAGGCTTTGCAGGCCAGGAGCAGTGGCTCATGCCTGTAATCCTAGCACGCTGGGAGACCGAGGCGGGAGGATAGCTTAAGCTCAGGAATTTGAGGTTGCAGTGAGCTATCATGACACCACTGCACTCTAGCGGGGGAGACAGAGTGAGACTCTGTCTCAAAAAAAAAAAAAAAAAAAGATAGGTTTCGCTTCCAAATGAGTATATCATAAACTGAGGGGAAAAACTTTTGGTATTCAGAAGGGATTTAAAACTTGTGGGTAAAGGACTACAGACTTACATTTTGAGCTAGTGGCCTATTACACCGCAAAGTCCCAGGTCTTTCTCTGTTTATTAAAAAACAACTTTATCTTCAAGTTAGAATTTCAGGCCAACAGATCAGTGGAGAGAACCACTATCACAGGGTTCAATTAAATACAGCCATTATGACTTAGGGTTTTTGCATCCTTTATAAAGTTGAACATTAAATACTAAATAGTAGCCTAAGTTCTGCAAACTATTTATAGCATATTAGTAATATATGCTGGAGAAGGAAACCAAAATATGCCACCCCAAAATATACTTCTTTGGCATATTTCAAGATAGCTATTCAAAGGGCTGCAGACACCGGAATAGCTCTGAAAAGCCGTCCTTTTGCAGGGCACACTTGCATCTGAAGACAATATCTACACTAGTAGAGTAAAAACACCAGGTGCAAACACCTTTCTCTGAGACCTCCTTATCTGTCTTATCCAATCTAGAAAGATTATGTTACAGGGAAAGGAAACTAAAGGTCTGACACTTTTTTTATATATAAAGATAGGGTCTTGCTATGTTGCCCAGGCTGGACTAGAACTCCCAGGCTCAAGGGATCCACCTGCCTCAGCATCCAGAGTAGCTGTGACTATAGAAGTATGCCCTGCTTCATGTTTTCTCACAAGAGTTGAATGAAGAAAACGATGGGGGTTTGTGTTCAAATATTAATAATTCTCCCACCAAACTATGAAATGATAATCCATTATTATCATTCAACTTCACTTCTCTATCAAAAATTGCCCAAGGACCTTTTTCCTTATTTGGCAAAGACTAATTCAAGGCCCCAAATAAGAAGATTATAAAAGGGAAGAAGAACACTACAAAAACTTACAGAAGATAGAAAACTTTATACAACACACAAATAAATAAAAATCTAATTAGCAAGAACAACAGCCAGGACCATGAAATTTCAGATGCATAGTCCTAATTCCAAGACTCATCCCATTGACTCCAATTTAGAATGGAGCTATGCTCCAAAAGCTCCTTGTTCAAATTTGGAGTTTGGAACTCAGAAAAATGTTTGCCAAGAAACTTAAAAATGATTCCCAAGTTAGCTAGGAAAAGCATTTGAAATACAGCATGTAAATATCAAAAGATAGAGTAAAAAACTGTTATATATTCAAACAGTGCCTAAGAAATTATTTTCCTAAAGAACTTCTCAAATGTTATGCTTAAGGGAAAGCAGAATTATGAAAGAGATTAAGGAAGTAGGTCAAGAATTCAAGAACTATGCCAAAGTGCTTGAGAAACTGTCAATGGCTTCAGAGTTAATGATCTACAAGAAACACACAGTATTTTACTTTTATAATAAGGAAAAAAGTACTTTTAAAAAGGCAATTTAAAAACATTCATTCTTTATCGGGTCTAATTTTACTTCAAAATATGTGGGTTTCAAAAAAAGAAATGAAGGCAGAATCTAAGTGTTAAAAAGCAAGTACAAATTGGTAAACTGAACTAGTCACATATGATGTTACCTATCAGAAATTTACACTTATTCCCCTTACAGGTGACTAAAATTCCAAAGTAGACTTATCTCAGAGAATTTGCTGCTACCTTTCTATGCTTATAACACATGAACATACAAAACTCATCACTCAACAAATTCTGAGACTGAGTTTCTGCTTCCCTCCCCTTCTCTCCACCTAGGAGGCTTTGGGAAGTAGTAGCGAATTGGGATAGGAGGGAGAGTCTTTGGTTTATCGTTAGCATTACGATAGATATAAAAGGATTCCTTACTTTTTAAGGATTAATCAAAGCAGTCTGCATTTATAAGGGCATATGCAGAAAGAAGTTAAGTTTATTTAATTGTGATAACGATGTAAATGTTTATCACCCGTCAGCAGACTAGTGATAACTTGGGTTTATCATCGTTCTAATCACTGCTAATCCAGCATCCAAAAGAACATTCTATTTGGAGTTCGAAAACTTGATCACACACATACAAACTACTGTGTGATCCTCTTAGGTTTCAAGTACTTTATTGTGTAAAGAAAATAACACCAACTACTTCAACTACCAACTACTATGTTACTAGTTTATGTATTTACTATACTATATTTTTATTGTTATTTTAGAGTGTACTCCTACATATATTAAAAAAAAGTTAACTGTAAAATAGCCTCAGGCAAGTCCTTCAGGAAGAAGGCATTGTTATCACAAAAGACAGCTCCATCCCTGTCACTGCCCCTGAAGACCTGTAAGTGGGACAAGATGTTGAGGTGGAAGACAGTGATACTGATGATCCTGACCCTGTGTAGCCCTAGACTAATATGTTTGTGTCTTAGTTTTTAAACAAAAAAGTTTAAAAAGTAAAAAAACAAAAAAAATTTACAATAGAAAAAAGAATAAGGATATAAAGAAAGAATATTTTTGTACAGCTGTACAAGGTGCCACATGTGGTCGCTCATGCCTGTAATCCTAGCACTTTGGATTGCTTAAGGCCAGGAGTTGGAGACCATCCTGGGCAACATAGTGAAACCCATCTTTACAAAAAATTAAAAAGTTAGCTAGGCATGGTGGGGTGCACCTGTAGTCCCAGCTACTTGGGAGGCTGAGGCAGGAGGATCACTTGAGCCCAGGAATTCAAGGTTACAGTGAGCTATGATCTGGCCACTGCACTCCAGCCTGGGTGACAGAGCAAGATCCTGTCAATCACTCAATAAAAAAAAGAAGTAGAGTCTATGTTTCCTCCCCTTGCCTATGAGTGGGTCTTTGTAACTGCCTTCCTAAGGGAGTACTACTCACCTGAGCAGAACCATAAGAGATAATACAGATTACTATACCTTCTCTTTAAGCATCACAAACAGCACAGGAAACTTAATCTCCCAAAGCCAGATGACTGAGATTTCATTAAGTAAAGATGAAGGAAAAATGGTATCCTTTGTTCATTTTGCCACTTAAAGAAATATAATACAAAATAGTACAACAAATTATACAAAAAAATTTAATAAAATGGTTTTAGGTTGGAAAATACCATGTATAAAATGATTCCATTTATGTAAAACATACATACATGTGTATTTATGCATAAAGACTTGTCAAGAAAGCTATTCTCCAAAACACTAACAGTGGGAGTTCAGGAGGAACATTTCTTTCTTCTATTGCATATACCTTTCACTATTGTTTGAATCTTTTTTTAAAAATTAAGAGTAGGTTGTCATCTCTTCAAGAACAGTAAAACCATTATTTTAAAACTTTAAAAGAAAGAGTAATCAATGTCATCAAATGCTGCAGAGACAACTCTAAGATAAAGAGTGAAAATGTACTCACTGGGTTTAGCAACAAAGTTATTGCTGGAGACCTTTGCCAGAATTTTCAGTGAAACATGGAGGTAAAAAAAAGCCTGTTGCAGAGTAAAATGCAAGATAGACAAATAGAGACAGGATAGAACATTTTTCAATAGATGTATCTATATTATGGAAGAGAAGTTAGGATGGTTATTTCCAGGAAGATGGAATTAATAGAGACATTTTTCAATTTAGGAGAGATATGATCATGTTAATTTATCAATGAAAAGTCAGTAAATCCTAACATTCATACAGAAATTCAAAAGACCCAGAATAGCCAAAACAATCTTGAAAAAAAAGTTGGAAGATTTACATTTCCCAACATCAAAATTTATAACAGAGCTACAATAATTGAGACAATACATTAATGGTATAAGGATAGACATATATCAGTGGAATAGAACTGAGGGTCCAAAAATAAAACCTGACATTTATGGTCAGTTGATTTTCAACAAGAATGCCAAAACAATTCCACGGAGAAAGAAGTCTTTCAACAAACGGTGGTGGAATAAGTGGATATCCACATGCAAAAGAATAAAGTTGGACCCTTACCTCACACTATATATTAAAAAAAAACCTCAAAAATGGATCAAAGGTCTAAAGATTATAGCTGTGAACTAAAAATAAAATCTTCAGCCCTCTACTAACTGAATGGACCCCTCTTGACCAAGGGGACCCCAGAAACACCTTAAAACTGAGTTCCTAGCCATGACTGGATGGGAGAGAGAAAGCACAATTACATGCCTATGATTTCCCTTCATAAATATTCATGACTCCTCCTATAGCTTGTTGAATATGTATATTTGCCTACCCAACTCAGTATAAAATCCTGTTCCTTTTTTGTCTCTTCTTTGAAGCACGTGTGCCTGGCTTCCAGCCAGGGCTCTGCTTCTCAACACGTTGGAATGGCTGCACAGCAGGTTGCTACCCTTTATAAGAAATAAAGCTCTCCTTTTTCCAAAGTATAAACCTCATTAATAATTTTTTTTTAGTTAACAAATGGCGACCACAAAGGGACCCAGGGAGACCCCCAGTTGCCCCCAACATGATCAGAGGTCAATGCACCAATGTCTGCATGAGCCCATTGATAGCTCAGTTGTCTCCCTGATCTCACTGGGAGAAACTCAGGTAAGCTCTCCTGGATCCAAGAACTCCCACTTTTAGGACGAAGATCTCGGAGACTTTATTTCTCTCCACCTCTTCTCTTCATTTCCCCCCAGTTCTGGTTCCCTCATTCCAGACCCTGGACATCTTTCTTAGCCCTGGAGTTGGAAGGCGGGGGGGTACTCAAGTTTTCCCAGTTCCCTCCATTCCGGATCCCAGAGGGAATGTCTTTGTTGGCCCTGGTTTCAGGGGTGGGGGTGAGATGGAAAATAAAAACTCACTGAAAACCTTTCACCTTGAAAGGTTAAGCTATAGCCCTGTTTATGGTAGATTGCTTAATCTGCTTTTGTAAGACTGCTTGTTGCAACCTCCTGGTCACAAGAATGCTTGTAAAACTGCAGCTGTTGCAAGAAAGATAACTGATAACTGGTTAACGTGACCCAGCTTACGTTCTTGAGACCAGCTCCCTCCCTGCAACTTCCTTATCTGTAAACCTCAAGAGATAAACCGCTCTGTACCCTTCCCCCTTGTTCTAAAGTATAAAAGACAAGTCCCCCTTGGGGGAGGGGGGGTGCTCAGATTTTGGCGGAAGATCCCCTCTGAGCCCGCCAGCGTTAATAAACCTGACCTCTCCGCATCCTCACGGACCTCTCCACATCCTCACGTACCTCTCAGTGTTTCCTTGGGCAACGTGACTCCAGTTTTTGCCGTTACAGGGGCTACCCCAGTCTCCCTGGTTCCCTCCATTCTGGAGCCCGGAGGGAATGTTTCTGTAGGTCCCAGGTTTGTGGGGCACCCAGTTGGATTCAGCGGGTTTATGAGGATACTCATGTTTTGGCATTTGGGGAGGATGCTCTTGAGGTAAGTGCAGCTATAAAAACTTTAGTTCTAAGAAAATGATCTCTGATCCACTGCCATCAGAGGCACTAGTGACTAACATGCTTAAAAAACTATTAAAATTTCTTTTAAATGTTTGAAATCTAATGTAAAATGATTTAACGTTTGCCAGTCACAATAAAATCTTAGGAGAGCTCTAGTTTATCTGTGCAATCAATTAAAACAAAGAGGCTGTCAACCCTTCCAAAACAGTGAAAATAATGGTATCAAAAGTTTCTCATAGCCTTCCTTAAAGAGGATGATTTAAAGTGAAAAGAGACTCCAAAAAAGTGGCGCATGTGAAATATTTAGAGTCAACTCTTTCCTTCTTTCTTACCTCTCCTTCCATCCCTGCTCCTAAACAATTGTTTTTTCTTCCTGTGAATTAAAATTAAATAAAAGGCTCCCCCCCCCCACACCAGCTGACTGAATGGACCCCCTCCTGGCCAAGAGGATATCCTAAAACTAAATTGTCCGCCAGGAGGAGGAGGTCAGACAAGCCTCACCTCGCAGCCCTCCCTAGGAGATATCCTTTGTAACTCATCAACAGGCCTAAGGCTAAGCAAGACAAACCTGCAGGTCCCCAATTTATACAACAAATATATGTCCGGTGACTTGTCTCTTATCTAAAACATTCCAAGCCTTTGGACAAAGCTTCATTTTTTTTAACCAATTACAAGTCAAGGAGTCTTTAAACCCACCTATAACCTGTAAGCCACCCCCCCTTCGAGATGGCCCACCTTTCTGGACTAAACCAATGTATGCCTTCCATGTATTGACTTATGACTTTACCTGTAACCCCTATCTCCCTAAAATGTACAAAACCAAACTGTAACCCAACCACAGCGAGTCCACTTGCTCAAAGCTTCTTGAGTGTGGCTCCAGGTCATGGTCCTCAAATTTGGCTCAGAATAAACCCCTTTAAAATTATTTTACAGAGTTCAGCTTCGTCGACATTTCCAACTGGTTTTTTTTTTTAATTGCTCCAAATGTTGACCTTTGTTTTTTTCCTTCTATTTAAAAAGCTCCTACAATACTAGCTCCTGGAATGGGACACAGCTGCCTAACTAAACTGATTCATTCACAGAACTAAGAAATTAACTAAAGACAATATGGAACGGTATGTTTAAATTTTGTTTGGTTTTTTTCCCTTGTTATTCCAATTTATTTTTCTCTTTCACTCTTTTGTCTACGTCTAACAATCTCTAACCCAAATTTCTCTATCAGTTTGCCTTTTAATATGTAAAACTTCTAACTTCAAAATAGACTAAAGAGATTAGAAATGTTTTGCCCCAAGGTATATTTCTTTGGGACTACAGCGAAACTGTCTTTTATAGAAAAAAAAAGTAAGAGTTTCCATCTTTAAAGGTCTGAAAGAAACATTTGCCACCCATTTTCTCTGAAAGCTATTACCCAAAGGGCTTCATTTGCATAACAAAACCACCTTTTGCTAACTAGTCAAGCCTTTTCCTCACTCTCCTTCCCTCCCGCCCCCCTAAACCTGTTTTTCTGCTTTTCAAGCTGTAAATGACCATTATATACCTGTCTTCTTCCACCTATGAGTGGCACATGAAGCTTTTTTGTATATAAAGGGCTCAGATGTATGAAAACGTATATCTGTTTTTATTTGTTCCATTCTCAATGACAAACTTATATTTTTAGTTTTGAGCCCCTAGAGTCTGGTGTCTGGATAGGTAGCCATGGTGAGGCCTGGACACATGTTCTCAGTGCCTAGATCAACAGCCACAAGACACAACCAAGCCAGATATGGCCCCTTCTTCTCTTCCCCAGCTTTGCCTCCTGGCTATTCTAGATGGTGTTGGATCCTCCAGGCATCTTGTCTTTTGTTCTCAACACTACACCTGGTATGTAAATTAAGGATACAGACAGGCTCTGCCCTTCTTAGCCATCTTGGATGCCACGTGGCTACATCCACTTGGATGTACGTGGCTAATGTGACTGAGGAAGACACTGGAGATGATTATCTGTGTTATAATTTCAAAATTCTTTTCAGTAATTTAAAATCATTAAAATTTAAAATCATTATGTTGAGATTAAAAAGATGATCATAAAACGTCCAAGTTATTTATAAGTAAAATACTAAAACATTAAGTATTAAACATAAGTTTAAGTTTATTTACTTTAACAACTTATTTTTATTAATATATGATATAGAAAACTAAAGATATTTAGATATGCTAATAAAAATTGGGAACTGATAACAGCTCAAAGTTACTTTTACTTCCTAATTTTTTCATCAAAAATAATGAAACTGCCCTTTATTAAATTAATAAAGGGCGAGAAAGTGGAAACTGTGGTAGGGGAAATACATATATAACCAGCCATAATTCCCTAGCTTGCTTTCCTGTAATTGCTTACTACTCAGGAGTCATATAGCTGGTGGTCATAAAGATTCTTAGCTTTCTTCATTGCTCCCATAGATAACAACACCCTTGTGAAACCTAAGGCTAGTTTTTGAGATATCTTTCAGGCCCTGCATGCCGGTGGACAGGCTGACTCACCTAGACCAGTGGCCCATACAGAGGAACTGACTCAACTGGTATTGTAACCCCCACCCAAGAACCAATTCAGCAAAGATGACAATTTCTACACCCCTATGGTTCTGCCCTGAACCCAGCCAGCCAATTAGCAGACCCAATTGCCTAGCCGTTTGCCCACCAAATTATCTTTAAAAACCCTTTCCCCAAATTTTTGGGGAGATGGATTTGAGAACTTCCTCCCACCTCTTTGCATGGCGCCTGTGATATTAAACTCTTT
Organism: Daubentonia madagascariensis; assembly: GCA_023783475.1. Lineage (NCBI taxonomy): Eukaryota > Metazoa > Chordata > Mammalia > Primates > Daubentoniidae > Daubentonia > Daubentonia madagascariensis. The sequence goes on from JAKFHU010001129.1 coordinate 7,200,292, forward strand.
CTCTGCTGTAACACCTGCTGTCTCAGTGTATTGGTTTCCTCTTGAGCAGCAGGCAATGAACAACCTGGTTGGGCTGTAACAATAAGGGCTACTAAGAGTGAACATTATAATATACATAATTAAAGTTACTAGATATAAGAGAAACAATTCTATATACAAAATGTTAAAAAATTAGATACAGGTTTTTTTCAGAAAAAAATAAAATCTTTTGCTTTTTAAAATCTTTTGACTTATCACTTTGGCTAAATAAATGACTGTTTTATAGTAACCCATAATCCTATTTTATGACAATAATTGTTTTATGACAAAGTGTTTTAAACCTTTGATATTTGACAAACTTTCCAAAATCAAAATTTTTAAATTGTCTTTTTGACCTCACACTGGCCTTTTAAATATTAGGGCTACTGAAAATCTGAGAGATTCATTTTACTTATGCAGTGTGTTAAAACTATACGAGAAGCACTGTAAAATATGAAATGATATTTCTGAGGTCCTGCAAGCACACCTTGTGACATACAAACTCCAAGACAAACTGTTCCAAACATTAACATTTGTTTTTCCATATGAAAGCTACTTCCACTTTAACTGAAGATGCTTTGAGTTTAACATCTAGACACCTCAGTTAGACGACCTCCGGACTCTAAGGAAACTGGCTGACTTTAAAAAACAAAAAAAAATGGAGGTATTTCTGAGGATTGTTAACCTAACCTCAAGCAAGACAAGAATTAATTACATGGGACTGAACTAATTTTTTTTAACCATTTGTTTAAAACATTGCTAATTCTTTAATGTTTTGTTTTCCAGAAGATAAGAAAACTTATTTTTCCTTCTTTTGAGCTATTTATAGCTTACAACAAATTAGTAAAGTATATTTTATATACAATTTGAAACATTTATTTTTCTCTCTACTTGATTTCTCCAGAATTTGGCAACTATTCATAAGTATTCTTATTTTATGGCAATATAATTCTTTGCATAAGTTCAGTAAGAATCAGTTTTTCTTTTATAACAGGACAGAATTAGAGATGCTGGTTATTTTACCAAGACTTTGACTGGAATGACATATTTTCAAATATGCCCAAACTGCTTTGAGGAATCAGGCTGACTTTATAAGGCCAATAAAAGTCCTCTGGGGAAAAAAAAAATGACCTGATACCTCATCTATAACATTTCCTGATTTGTAGTAAGTAAAGAATGTCACTTTCTAACAGGTCCAGAAATCTCAAGTTACTTTGGGACCTCAAAAAGGAGGAATTTCCGCATTCATACTGTTATTTACAGGCAGTTAAATCCTTGACTTGGATAACCAAACCAAGTATAATAAGACTAAAATTTATTTTATAAATAAGGCAGTCCTACTATGATTTGTCTTTAATAAAAATGAGAAACTAGAGACAGAAAATTGTCTCAAAAAGAAAAAAGGCCCATTGTTAAATCTCAGCCTTGTCCTTTTAAGTTTTTTATTATTTGTCCAAAGTTTGGACTAAATCCTGGTTATTTCTTGACTACAAAAGAAAAAAAAACAGGTTGTAATTTTCTTCATGACATTTTTATTTGACTCCCTAAAGGAATAGGTTCCTTTTTCCATTTTGATACCCAAATTCTTCTTCTTTAATTGTCAAATTATTAATGTTGCTTATCTCTCATTTTACGTGTGAGAAAACCAGAGTCACCATATCCTGAAGACTAGAGACAATCCAGCGAAGCCTGCAAATCTTCCTCACCTAAAATCCCAGGGGGCCTGGCTTGTTTCCATTGCCAATGCCTGTCGCTGCACAGACAGACCTTCCCCCTCTAGGCCCAGGACTGTGGGGAAGAGGGAGGCACATGAGAGTGTAAGGGCCAGTTTGAGGGATAGAAGGGTCTTAACAAAACGCTTATGTTTATATAACTAATCGCTACAAGTCTGTAACTAAAACCAAGACCACAATAGCTTGATACTTATAGATAAGTTAATTTTATGACCTTGTTTTTGGCTTTTGGTTTTCAACTATATTCCTTAAAAGGTTTTAAGGGGTTAATGAGTGCCTGTCTACCCCTATTCCTGTCTGGCCCAAAATGTTTAATTGGCCATAAGCTTTTATAGTGCTAAACCTCTCCTGGGCCATAAGGGTCCCACCATGGGCCTAAATAGACCTAGGGCAAACAACCATTCCACCCCATCAATGATGGAACAAAATAAAGTTTGGCCATCGCTACTGCCTCTGGCATATCTTGGCCAAAAGGGTGGGGGGGGGGGTCTGTGACCTAAAAATAAAATCCTAAGCCCTCTGCTAACTGAATGGACCCCTCTTGGCCAAGGGGACCCCAGAAACACCTTAAAACTGAGCTAAAATATAAAACTCTTGAAAGAAAACATAGGTATAAAACTTTATGACTTTAGATTGAGCAATGATTTCTCAGATACAACATCAAAAGCACATGTAACAAAAGAGGAATAAACTGGATATCATCAAAATTTAAGAATTTTGTTCTTCAAAGGAAACCATCAAAAAAGTAAAAGGACAACCACCCACAGAAAGGGAGAAAATGTTTGCAGATCATGTATATTAGTATGGGACTTGTATCTAGAATATACAAAAAAACCCTCTTACAATTCAACAATAAAAGACAAATAACCCAATTTAAATATGGGCAAAGACTATGAATGGACATTTCTCCAAAGAAGACATACAAATGGCCAATAAGCACATGAAAAGATGCTTAAGGTCAACAGCCATAAGGTAAATGCAAATCAAAACCATAAAAAGATACTAGTTCATATCCACTAATCAAAATGACAAGTAATGACAAATGTTGGCAAAGATGTAGAGAAATGAGAGCCTTTATACCACTAATGGGAATGTGAAATAGTACAGCCACTGTGGAAAACAGCCTGGCAAGTCCTCAAAAGATTAAACAAAGGGTTACCATACGACCCCAGCAGTTATACTCTTAGATATATGCCCAAGAGAAATAAAAACATATGTCCACACCGAAATTTGTACACAAATGCTTATAGTAGCATTAGTCATAAGAACCAAAAAGTAGAAACAACACAATCTCCATCAATTGATGAATGGAAAAACAAAATGTAGAATATGCATACAATGAAATATTCACCAATAAAAAGTACTGATATATACTACAATATGGATGAAACTTGAAAACATTATGCTAAGTAAAAGGAGCCATATTACGATGGTTTAAAAACCACTTTTATAATATAATTCTATTATATAAAATGTCCAAAATAGGCAAATCTATAGAAAATAAAACTAGATTAGATGGTTGCCTAGAGCTGGGGGTGAGATGTTGGCAAGAAATGGGGAGTGATTGTTAATGGGAACAGGGTTTCTTTTGGGGGTGATGAAAATTTTCTAAAATTGATTGTGGAGATAGTTGCGCGACTCTGTGAATATACTAAAAACCAGTGAATTGTATAGTTTAAATGGGTGAATTGTATGGTATATAAATTACATCTCAATAAAACTTTTTTATATGATATTAAAAAGAATAAAAACCAACAGGCAGCCTAAAAATTTCCATATAAAATTGTTACAATTTTATACAAGATGTTTTATTTGTTCTATTGCATAATAATAATAATACCCTTAAAAAACAAATATCCATAGAGAGGAACAAGTTGAAGATACATGAGAGAGAGAAGAGATAAGCCGATAGAGGAGAAAACGTATAGACTGAAGTCCTTAAAAAATGTGCAAGCAAATGGAATCCAGACACAGAGGGCTTACCTCCTCCACTAGGATGGGGCAGGAAACGGGTGAGAATAAAGAGGAATAGAAATATACTATACTCAAACAGGTAATGGCACAAGGAGTTGAGAGTGCTCCCACGAAATGCACTGAGTCTGTTGTCTCTGGGAGGCATGGCATCTCCTCTGAGCAACGGAGGAAAGAGGTTTGAGAGAATGTAGACAGAGGTAGCTGCCGGAGCGACAGACCAAATTTCCACCCCCGGTATTTTATTCACCCTGCTGTGCCGTAACAATACTGCTAAAATAAAATACAAGAAATAAGAGACAATCTTAGCAGGAAGGCTTAATATGAATAAAACTCCAAGAAATAGAAAACCAGCTTTCATAATAATCTTAACATTGCTATGTGAATGGAAACAAATTATGAATACCTCAAAACACTTTCCTCAAATTTTACAATTCCATGTACCATGTAAACCTAGAACTTCTGCAAAAAAGTAAATTCCCTTTTTTAAAGGAAGTCTAAACTAGTCTAAGAAGATAATCCTTAACAATAAAGTAAATGAGAAGGAAAATGATTGGGCTGGCCATTTGTTTTTCTCTATAAGCAGTAAAAGGAATTCAATCCTTAACCTAAATCACTTGTACATTGTTCTAGTTTTGATTGGGATTACCTAACTACAGAGTCTGGCTCTGTCTCCTGGGCTAGAGTGCAGTAGCATCATCATAGCTCACTGCAACCTCAAAATCCTGAGCTCCAGAGATCCTCCTGCCTCAGCCTCCCGAGCAGCTGGGCCTACAGGTGCGCACCACCACGCCCGGCTAATTTTTCTTTTTTCTTTTCTTTTCTTTTTTTTTTCTCGTAGAAACATGGTCTCACTCATACTCGGGCTTGTCTCGAACTCCTGGCCTCAAGTGATCCTCCTGCCTTGGCCTCCCAAAGTGCTAGGATTACAGGCATGAGCCACCATGCCCAGCCAGAGTGACATTTAAGAACAACTCTACTTGCTTTCTATAAATTATTACCATCAACAAAACTGCTTGTAAGAGAAGAAAGAACTGACTGCTTGTCTAGCATAACACAGCAAGCAAATCCCACACAGTTCTATAGGCTCTGGATGATTAAACAAAAGCCTCTGTCATTAACATAAATTCAACCAGGTTTTACATAAACTATGGAAACATACACATTTGCTATTAGTATATATTACAAGATTTACAAGTCTGTGTAAACAGGAATTCCAAACACCCTTCTGCCTCTCACCTCTAAGCCTACTTTGAAGGGCCTTGGACATTCCATTCACTAGAAGAATAACGTGCTACATTGTAGGGCATAAAGATATCATAATGTTCAGTACTGCCATCAAGGAGTTTATAAGCTTGCTGTACAGAAAACAATGTACTAGAGATATGGTTAATTATAACATGTAAAATGATTAAATGCCTAAAAGAATTATCTGAGTTTTAGGCTCAGGAATTTGAGAAAAGGGAAAGATCAAGACTACTAAAGTATTCCAGGAAAGTGAAAGATAAAATATCCACATGCTTCTTCCCACTGATACTACTTACCATCTTAGGGGTTTCTTTGTTGTCTTTTCAGGGCATTTAGATTAGATACAATGTTCCTTTTGTTCCTTTCACTATTCTAAAACTACTTTATTAGATTTGGACTATTAAAATGTACCATATAAGCTTAATAAAAACCACATATTAATCAAATATATTTATGAATAGTTTATTTTAAAAAGCATACATTCACTTTTAAATATTCGATGGAAGTAGGAGAATCTGAGACTATCTTTTTTACATATTTAAAAGAGAAATATATATAATTAAGCTCTTCAAAACCCTAAAATCCAAAAATTAGCTGGTATTTTATCATCTTCTAGACACTGCTAAGGATTGCCAAATAACACTCAAATGTGTTTTGACTAGCAGTGGTTTTAAAATGCAGTCATTACGAGTCTCTTCCAGTCAGTGTGTAACAGCAAAGAACATATGATTTCTCTAATGACTCCTTTTACAAAATATACTTTGAGTGGCCCAGGTAACTTACTAATTCAATGTTTCTAACCTTTTCTCCAAAATGTTACCAAAAAAAAAAAAAATCAAGAAAGAGGGTTAAACATTTATGCGTCATGACTAAACAAATCATATTTTATAATTTCAGCTAGTTCCTCACATGACCCAAATAAGATTAACCTTTAACTTGTCCTTTTTCCAGTTCCCTAGGCCATTGTTGTAAATCTTTAAGTCCTTACATCATGACTGTATCCTTGTTTTTTTTTTTTTTTTTTTTTTTTTTTTTTTGAGACAGGGTCTCTGTTGCCCAGGCTAGAGTGCAGTGGCATCACCACAGCTCACTGCAACCTCAAACTCCTGGGCTCAAGTAGTCCTCCTGCCTCAGCCTCCCAAGTAGCTGGGCCTACAGGCACGTGCCACCACACCTGGCTAATTTTTTTTTTTTTTTAGAGACAGAGGTCTCACCTTGCTCAGGCTAGTCTCAAACTCCTGATTTCAAGCGATCCTCCTGCCTCGGCCTCCAAAAGTGCTAGGATTAGAGGCGTGAGCCACCGTGCCTGGCCTATATCCTCATTTTTAACATGAACCTTGCTTCCAGTCTCTACAACATTTAAGCATACTCCTATCTTAGAAGCCTTTCCCCTCAAATCCATATCCCTCTCTCTGCCCCTTCCACAATGAAACATCTTGAATAATCTACATTCACTTTGTCTACTTCTGACCTCCTAATTACAATTCAAGCCACTCCAATCTGTCTTCCACATCCACCACTCCATAGAAACTGCTCTCACTAAGGACATTAATGATGTCCAAGTTGATCAGTTCTACGGCTATGTTTTAGACCTTATCTATTCAATCCTCTCTCTCAGTACTCTCTCAGTACTCAAGCCAATTTACTATTCCCACCTTGACATCCAGTACTCAAGCCAATTTACTATTCCCACCTTGACATCCATCTTTTGTTTCTTCTCTTACATCTCTGGCATCTCTTTTCACTCTCCTGTGCTGGCTTTTTCCTCTGCCAATTCCTTAAATGTGATTGTGGTAGTTTAAAATCTGTCCACAAATTCTCCTTTCAAAAGGTAGAGCCTAATTCCCCTCTTCATGCCTGAAATTCTCATCCCCAGGAGCATGAGCAGAATTTAATGATTCATTTGTAATAAACAAAATAAGGCAGAAGTGATGGTCTGAGAGTAGGTCATAAAAGGCATTGCAGCTTCCTCCTTGCTCTCACTTGGATCACTCCCTCTGGATAAAGCCAGCTGTCCTGTCATGATGACACTCACACTCAAGTAGCCCAATGGAGTGGCTACCTGGTGAGGAACTGGAGCCACCTTCCAACAGCCAGCAAGGAACTGAGGCTTTCTGCCAATAGCCATGTGAGTCATCCTGGAAACTGATCCTCCAGCCCCAGTCAAGCCTTTCAGATGACTGCAACCCTGGCTAATGTACTGACTATAATTTCATGAGACCCTAAGCCAGAACACCCAAAGACCCAAAGTTCTGACCCACAGAAATTACAGTAACAAATGTTTGTTGTTTTATGTTGCTAAATTTTGGAGTAATTCATCACAAAGCAATAGATAACTAATCCAATGGTGTTTTTCAGTGTCCTATCCAAAGATCCCCATTCTCACACACTCTCTCAACTCTCCATACATGAAAAATTAATTTTTATCTGCAGCCCAGATTTTTGTTCTAAGCTCCAGACTATACCACATCTTTATGTCAATTTCAACATGTCCCACCTTTCTCTCGCAATCTATTCTTCCCATCTTCCCTATTATCATTCATCCAGCTCAAATGGAAAACCTGGATGTCATCACTCTTCTTCCCTTTTCACTCACATCCAGTCAATCAATAAGTCTGTAAACAGTAACCCTAGTATTCTTTTAAAAAACTACACATTTCACCTGTACCTATCGATCAATTTTACCATCATAGAGAGACATCATGTGCATCCTGATTTGATAGTTCCACCTATGAAGTATTCTTGCCCAAAAGAAAAACCACCTGAATTTTATTAAGCTTTTAGCTCAGATTATCAGTTTATAGAAAATACAGAGGACAGCTGGGTATGGTGGCTCACACCTGTAATCCCAGTGACTCAGGAGGCTGAGGCAGGAGGATTGCTTGAGCCCAGGAGTTTGAGGCTGCAGTGAGCTATGACGGCACCACTGCATGCCAGCCTGAACCAACAGAGCAAGACCCTGTCTAGTGAGTAAATAAATAAATAAATAAATGAAAATACAGAGGACAGGGTGCCATGGCACGTGCCTGTAATCCCAGCTACTTGGGAAGCTGAGGTGGGAGGATCCCTCGAGCCCAGGAGTTTGAGACCAGCCTGAGCAACATTGTGAGACCTTGTCTCAAAAAATAAATAAAAATTGTAAAAATGAGGAAAAAAAGAGAAAAATATTGAATACAATAAAAGTTGATTAAAAAACCCAAAAAACACTGTACTCTAGCCTGGGCAACAGAATGAGATCCTATCTCTAAAAAAGAAAAAAACGAAAAACTTAGCCGGGCACGGTGGCTCACACCTCTAATCCTAGCACTTTGGGAGGCCAAGGCAGGAAGATTGTGTGGGAGGATCACTTGCAGCCAGGAGTTGGAGGTTGCAGTGAGCTATGATGATGCCACTGCACTCCAGCCCAGGCAACAGAATGAGACCCTGTCTCAAAAAAAAAAAAGAAAGAAAAGAAAGAAAGAAAATACACAGGACAAAGGAACATGTTTAAACATACCAAAAAGATGCCTCCAACGAAATGGAGATTGTGGAAAATTCTACAGAGTAAATGCCGTGGTTTCTTAAATAAATGGCAAGAAAAAAAAGAGGAATAGGAGACCTATAGATGAAAGCGAACTCAGGGCCCGGCACAGTGGCTCACGCCTCTAATCCTAGCACTCTGGGAGGCCAGGGCGGGGCAGGAGGATCTTTTGACACCAGCCTGAGCAAGAGCGAGACCCCGTCTCTACAAAAAAGTAGAAAAACTAGCCGGGCGTGGTGGCTCATATCGGTAGTTCCAGCCACTCGGGAGACAGAGGGAGGAGGATCGCTTGACCTCAGGAGTTTGAGGTTGCAGTGAGCTATGATGATGCCACCGTACTCTAGCCCAGTCGACAGAGCGAGACCCTGTCTCAAGCAAGCAGTCAATCAATAGGACTCAAGAATTTTACGTGCAGATCTTGTTTGGAATCCTCACTCAAACCAACTGGTGAGGAGAGATGTTTAAGACAATCATGGAAATTAAACAGACTGGATATTTGACATAAATAAATATTACCACCTTGGTGTAATAATGGTATTTTGATAACATTTTTAAAAAAGAGAGACCTTAACTTTTAGTGATACATACTAAGTATTCACAAATGAAATAAATATGGTATCTGGGATCTGCTTTAAAATAATCCAACGGAGGAAGGAATTGATACAAGTATTACTAAAACAAGATTGGCCATATGTTGATATTTGTACAAGCTAAAATTCATTTTACTATCTACGTTTTAAGTATGTTTGAAATTTTCTATAATAAAAGTTTTCTAAATAATAAAAACGTGCTTACAACACTGAAATGGCTCTCCATTACCCTGGGATAAAAGTTCAATTCCTTAACATGGTTTGCCAAGAAAGCCTTTCAGTATCTGTCCCCCTGGCTTAGCTCTCTAGGTCCTCTCCCACTACTACATACCTCACAGGCCAACCTCCAGGACTGACAAGCTCCTTACTCTTGTCTCCTCCAAAAACATTTATTCCCTTTGTCTCAAGCACTATTCCCACTCTGCTCATATGGCTAACCCCTACTCATCATTCAGGTCACAGCAAACCTGCTTCTTCTAGGAAACCTTCCCTAACTCTCCAAGACGTAGTGAAGTAGCCCACCTATGTACCCCCCAAATACACTGTGCTTCCCAATCACAGCCCTTACTTGCTATGTCCTCCAGCAGGCTATTAATACCATGAGAGCATGAATGATTTCCATCTTATTTGCCATTTTAACCCCACTTCCTAGCAAAGTGCCTGGCACACAGTCAGTACTCCATAAACAGTTGATAAATTAACAAAAGGTACAAACTCCACTAACTTTCTAACCTTTCAACTACTCACATATCTATACCTCCCCCTAATTTTTCCTCCTTTCTCATCTTCCTTTGTGATCATGAACCACATAAATGGTTCGTTGCTCACACAGTGTTCCCAAATTTATATCCTTAGCCCTCCCTGGGTATCTCATCTAATAATAAAAATTCAACTAACAAACTCTGTGCTATAATCCAACAGATCTTCATTTCCATGCCTTACCTATGGCTCCAAATGCCTTCTGGATTCAATCTCCTATTATCTCCCACATACACCTTTACATCAGAGCTGCTCAGAAATTCTCAATATCCTCTTAATGTATCTTACGTTCTCAAGCTTCCCAATTTGTACATATCCTTTCCCATTGCCTAAAATGTCTGTCTTCTCTTCAACCTTTATCCTTTAAGTCTCAGCCCAAGTGTCTCTCTGGCCTTTTCCAGACACTGTTCCCACAGCAACCTATTCTTTTTTCTATCGCAGAATTTGTCATATTGTTTTAAAATAATGTTTACGTACCTGCTTTGCTAAACTGTGAGTTCTTACGTGGAGGAAATTCTCTCTCCTTCATGCTCACACTCTCAGCATATATAATACAACGCCTATGACAAAGTCAGCCCTAAATAAATGCTTGCTGAATGAACTACAGTATATTAAGTTTCTAATAATTAAGAGACAGAGCTGGAGCTGAAAAAACTGCCTAAATCTACTTTCCTAAAGGAGGTAATCAGTTTCTCTATTCCTGTACTGGACAGAATAAAAATACAGTAAGCTCTTTTTCAAAAACTAAAAATTCACAGATTATGAAAACAAAAGAAACAAAAGAAAAGGATAAAGTAAAAAGACCATTTCATCCCCAGAGGCCAAGTCTGGTGAAGATGCAGGCTGAGGTAAGGCTTGGGCATATCTATTCAGTTCACAGCAATTCCAAAGATCCTAACCCAATCCCAGACCATCTCAATATCAATTCTCAGTACAGGCCACTCTAAAACAAGGCCAATCTAGTTTAGTTCAGGGTTTTCAGGGCCAACCTACAATAGACCTACAACCACAGAGCAAGACTAGAACCCAAGTGATTTTGGAAACAAGGAATAAAGTGACTTGCTATTTACTTCTGTACAACTAATTCAGATATTCTTCCTGGAAGATATAGCTCCAAGTTATGAGACATAAGGAAATCATTAATATGTACCCTCAAATATGTATCTTCAGAATCCTCATGTACTGAAACAATGTCCAGGTATACTGAATTCATTGCCAATACTCAATGTGCCTCCTACTTTCCCTTTAAGTGAATATCTATCCTTTTCCCAACTTTATTGGACCTCCTCTAATTTAAGATTGGGTTTCATTTTATTTTCACAAGATGGTACAATATTTCTCTGTTGTTTCTCTGCAAGCAAATACTTTAACATCAAACAACCAGAAAAGAAAAAAACTTCTAAACAGCCATTAGTGAGAAATATGATACCTCCTTCCGCTTGCAAGGAAAATGTTTTACATAATCTCAGAAAGAAGAAGTATTAAGGGGAAAAAAAAGAAGTATATGCAAAACCTGTATTTAGCCAGTAAGACAAGGAGAAATTTGTTCAAATATTCAAACACTGAAAGGACAATGAAGCAGAAAAAGAATACAGTAAAGAAAGGAAAACAGAAAAAAGGAAGATTATATCTGGGCTAGGAGTTCCCAAGAACCCCAGCTTGGGGCCTCTCTAGGATGGCCCTCGATTCAGGCCCAAACAAATTTGGGATTTGTAGAGTAACTTAATTACATAGTGTAACTCATTGAAATTACTCCACCTTGTATAGGTTGGAAAGGTTCCATGGTATTTTCTGATTAACACATCTACTGAAACCCAATATTATTCTTCGTTTATCTGAGCCATGGATTTCATAATTCCAGAGTTTTCAGGATATAATATTCAGTTACCTCTCTTTCCTGTCCACCTAAACATAATCTTGAACAATGTGTTTAAGACTCATTAAAGTTCGGTCTTTTTCCCTTTAAAATTTATGTAGAGAAAGGAGTTGATAGTTGAAGGATGGTGAAAGTAATACTTTTACTCTGGCAGGCTTGCCTTTAGTAACTGACAGCTTGCACTTTTCTCCCTATAGGGAAAGGTGAAGTTTAGTGGGAAAAGTCAGAAAGACAAGAATTTGCCATCCTGATTCCACCGCTTACTGCTAGCTGTGTGATCAAGCAAATTACTTAACAGCCTGGAGCCTCAGATTCCAAAACTGTAAATGGGGATATTAAGTGAGAATAATGAATACCTACCTTGCAGAGTTATTGAGAGTAAAATGAGTAGGGACCCACTAGACTAGAATATAAACTCCAGAGAAGAGGAACAGTGAATGTCTTTATCACTGTTGATTCTTGCTGGCATGGAAACGCACATAGCAGGAGCTCAATAATATTTTTTAAGTGAACGAATAAATATTTGTGTCCCCATTTCTCTCATCAACATTAACCTTTCTTCCATAATTTTATTTTTTCTGTCTTCTATTATTTTCTAAAGCCTTCAGTATATTCTATTTTGTCCTTTTAAGTAGCTTCCTCCCTCTCATTGGCTATTATTAACTATATACCATTCAGAAAAAGTACTTTTGGAAGTTATTTCTCTCTCTATTACCACCCACCTTCCATATCTAACGCCATGGGGGTGGAAGGAATAATCAAAACAAGATTCACAGCAATTCATCTACTTGCGCACGGCCACTGGTTCGTGTTAACAACAGTGAAACCCTGAACTCAGCCCTCCCCAGAATACAACTTTCAGGGAACACTGCACTATCCCTTATCTCTCTTTGCTAACAAAAGACTCGAGTACAGGAAAGTTAAGGCGTCGGTTACGCTCACCTTCCGCAGAATAGAGGGGTGCGTCCCTTGAATGAGACACTCAACCTGGACAAAAAGGAGGAATTTCACACCCCTTAGTGTTGCCCGAGGGCCTTTGGATCTATCCAGGCTCGTCTGGGCACTGCTCTGAGGAAGCAAAGCACTTCGGTCCCTGGAGGGAAGCTACGGGGTGCGGCCGTTTACAGGGTCTGGGGGAACAGTGTAAAGTCCGTGACAACGTGGGGAGACGGCATGAGCCCCACGACCAGACCCTTTAAAACATGACAACGACCATCCCTGCTCACTCAAAACTGCGCGGGACCCCACCACCGCTTAACGCCGGACCCCAAAAAGAAACGCGGCTCGCCCCAGCCCATAAATCAGACAGCCAGTGCCTGCTTATTGGCGGCGCCCGCATCTCCTTCACCCTCATTGGCTATCTGGGACGCAAATCCCTCCCCAACAAGGGAACCCCCTCGTACGGCGGCACCCCCAGCCTAGCAACCTCAACTCGGCTACCCAAAACCCCGGCCCCCCACCTCCACCCAGGGAGCGCGGCCCCCGAGGCGCTCGGAGCGTTGCCCTCCAAGGGCTCACCGTGTAGTAGGAGAGCAGTCCTGCATTGTAGTCCAGCACAAACCAACGATACTGCCAGCCCTTCATCACGTTAGTCCATTTGCTCAGCGGCCCTTCCATGATGGACGCCATCTTGGGAGCCGCCAATGACAACAAACGCCCTGACGTCACTCGCCTATATGGCATTCAGCATGCGGGGGGCGGGGCCGCCGCGGGCCGGGGCGGAGCCGGGGCGGGGCCAATTCCTGCTCCTCGGATGAACTTGCTGACCACGCCCCCGGCGATCACAGTGAAATACGCTTGCTTTGGGCGCCTATTGTGTGTAGGACTCCGTGCCATGGATGCGAGAAAGCTGCTATTAAGGTTATTTATTAACATAAACAATTGTACTGGCCACGATGATACCTTACACTTCCAAAAGATTTCACATCTGATATTCATTTATGCATTCATCCCACAAACCCATTCATTTAATAAATAATTTGCGGTTTTGTGCTAGGCACTCTAGGCTTTAGAGATTCAGCAGAGCCTTCATGGGGGAGGGGAACAGTCAATAAAATAAATGGTAAATTATATAGTATATTAAAAATGGGTAAGTGCTATAGAGAAAAAATAAGCAAGGAAAGAGGTAGAGCGTTGGGGCTGCTATTTTAAATTCCCAAACAGGGAAGGCCTGAATGAGAAAGTAACTTTTAGGCAAAGACCTGAAGAAAGTGAAGGAGAGAGCCTGTGGAAAGAGCCTTCCAAGGGGAAGGAATAGCAAGTGCAAAGACCAGATGTTAGGAGTGAGTCTGGTGTATTGAAGGAACAACAAGGAGGTCAGTTTGAGTGGAGCAGTGAGCCAGGGAGAAAGTAGTAGGAGACAAAGTCAGAGAAGTAAGGGCAATCACTTACAGCCTACAAGGGCAATTTTAGTATTTATTGACCACCTACTATATCTAGGCACTGTTCAAGGTCCTGGGAATACAACAGTGAATGAGCCAAACAGGTACCTTGCTTTCTAAGGGCTTAAATTCTGTGATGAAAGGAAACATTAAACAAGTAAACAAGAAAAATATCCAATACTGATAAACACTTTGCAGACAAGTTAATAAATTGATGTCATAGGAAGCCAATGGGTGGCTTCTTTATATTGGGTGGTCAGGTGGGTCTCTCAGGAAGTAGCATTTAAATTGAGATGTGGGGCTTGACATTCAGGCCATTGTTCAGCCTATAATCCCAGCACTTTGGGAGGCTGAAGCGGGAGGGTCGTTTGATGCCGAGAGTTCCAGACCAGCCTGAGCAACATAGCAAGAGACCTTGTCTTTACAAAATATTTAAAAATTAGCCTGGTGTGGTGGTGCATGCCTAAAAGTCTTAGCTACTCAGGAGGCTGAGGCAGGAGGATCACTTGAGCCCAGGAGTTTGAGGTTGCAGTGAGCTTCGATTGTGCCACTGCACTCTATTCCCAGCGACAGAGTAACACCCTGTCTCAAAAAAAAAAAGAAAACCAAGATGTTAAGGATAAGAAAAATCCAGCCATGTAAATATCAAGAGAAAGAGCTAAAAAAAGAAAAAAAAAGGAACTAAAAAGTGAGACATTAGCCAGAAGTAAAGATGAGGTCATGGGAGGGGTTTTCTTTTTCTTTTTTTTACTTTTTTTTAGGTTGAAGCTACTAGAGAATGTTATTTTTATGATTTTCAGAAGAGGGAAAAACTGGCGACATCACAGAGGAAGGAGGGAGAATAGCAGCTGTGAAACCCTTCAAAAGGCTGAGACCCCAAGTCCAAGTGAAAGCGTTGACATTTGATAGGAGAGCAGAGACACTTCATCTACCGGAACAAGAAGGAGAGCAAAGAGTTTGGGTTCAGATGCCAATGGGTCAGTAGTTAGGTGGTGGAGAAATGAATTAGTTTCTGTCTGCTTCTATTAAGGTCATTAAATATGAAATGTCTGATTTCAAATCAAAAGTGTAGTTTATTATATCTCAAACAAGAAGCAGTACAATTAATCAAACTATGCACCTAAACTATCGACACAGTTTTGCCATCTTCACGGTAGCTTGTTTATGTCAGCAGTGAAGAAGCCTGGAGAGTGAGTGGCAATGAAATCGTGAAAGGCGTTTTCCACAGCTTGTTGAGAATGGAATATTTTTCCTCGCAAGAAGTAGTCCAAAGCCTGGAAGAAGTGGTAGTCAGTTGGTACAAGTCTGGTGAATATGGTGGACGACAGAGAGTTTCCAAGTCCAGCCTCTACAGTTTGAGCAGCGTTGTTTGTGTGACACGTGGTCAAGCTTGTCTTGTAAGAGGATTGGCCTGTCTCTATTGACCAATCTCAGCTGCTTAATCGCAAGCATCCTCATCATTTCATCCAATTGGTTGCAGTAGACGTCCACTGTAATCGACTGACCAGGTTTCATGAAGCTGTAGTGGATAATACGAGCACTGGACAACCAAACAGACACCATTAGCTTTTTTTGATGAATATTCAGTTTGGGCCTGTGTTTCAGCCCTTCATCTTAATCCAACCATTGTGCCGAACACTTGTGATTGTCGAAAAGAATCCATTTTTCATCACAAGTAACAATGTGGTATAGAAATGGTTTGGTTTTATGTCGTGACAGCAAAGAAAGGCAAGCTTCAAGATGATTTCTCTTCTGATGCTCATTTAATTCATGCGGAACCCATCTATCCAGCTTCTTTACCTTGCCCATTTGTTTCAAATGGTCCAATATTGCTGGAATAGTAACGTCAAACTTTGCTGCTAATTCATGCGTAGGTTGAGATGAATTTGCTTCCACTACAGCTTTCAGCTCATCATTATCCACCATGGTCTCTGGTCACCCATGTGGCTCATTTTCAAGATTAAAATCACTAGAACAGAACTTCTCAAACCATCGACATAATGTGCATTTGTTAGCACATCCTTCCCAAACACTTTGTTGATATTTTGAGCTGTCTGCACTGCATTGGTTCCACGACAGAATTCATATTCAAAAATAACACGAATTGTTGACTTATCTATGGTTTCACAAAAATTGCTCTAAAAAAACAATTTGAAAGATAGTCACAAGCCAAAATGATGTATGTTTGAAAGAATGAGGATGTACCTTCACACACACAAAAAAAGAAGTGTCAAAGTGAAATGTCACAGATATCAACTGTCAAAGTTAGTACTTAAGGAAATCGGACATTTCATACTTAATAACCTAATAGTTGAGGAGAGGCTCTTAAAGCTTAGTGATTAAGAAGATGGACTCTAGTGCCTAGTACCTGGGTTTTAACCTCCAGATCCATCACTTAGTAGCTATATGGCCTTGGGTAAGTTTTCTAATTTTTCTGTGCCCCAGTTTCCCCATCCTTAAAATGTGAATAAAAATAGCAGCTGCCTTCAAAGGTTGTTTGTAGAATTAAATAAGCTCATACAGGTAAAGAGTTTAGAACAATGCCTAGTAGATAGTAAGCACTCAATAAATATTAGTTCTTATAATTTTCCCAAAGAAATGTGGTATGAAGAAAGAGAAGATGGTTTGCAAGAATCATTCCAAAGAGCGAGAAAGCAATAGAAGTTGAATAGCATTCCTGGGCAGTGTTGCATGCCCATCTAAGATTTATGGGCCGGGGAGCTCACACCTGTGATCCTAGCACTCTGGGAGGCCGAGGCAGAAGGATCCCTTGAGGTCAGGAGTTTGAGACCAGCCTGAGCAAGAGCACCACCCTGTCTCTACCAAAAATAGAAAAAATTAACCAGGTGTGGTAGCATGTGCCTGGAGTCCCAGCTACTCAGGAGGCTGAGGCAGGAGGGTGGCTTGAGCCCAGGAGTTTGAGGTTGCAGTGAGCTTGACGATGCCTCTGCACTCCAGCCTGGGAGACAGAGCAAGAACCTATCTCAAAAAAAAAAAAAAAGATTTAAGGTCAGAATTTGAAGTGAGACCAGTCAATAGGGATTGTCAGATTTTCTTCAGCAATTTCTTGCTGTTCAGGAGTAACTTCAGAGTGTGTAGAGAGCTGAATTTAACCAAAGATGTGTAAAGGGAGAGAAAAACAATTAAGTTCACAATGATATACAAGGATGTGATTATAATTATGGACTATGAAACCTGGTCTGGGTAAGAAGGGAATTAAGAATAGGAAGGATAAGAATAATAAATTGCAGGTCTTGATAAGGCCAAGAAAATGCTGGAGTGGGAGTAGGTGCCCTGGAAGGGTACGAAGTGATGGTAAAAAGATGGACACCTAAAGTCAAAATTTTGGAAATGGAACAGTTATTGATGAGGGCAAAGACTGAGGTATGACCGCAGTCATAGGTGAGTTCCCAGGGAACTCTTGACCTAGTTCAATTCAACAATTCAATGTATTAATATCATATGGAGTCAAAGACACTGGTTTAGTGGTGTGTGAATGTGGTCCCAGTCCTCAGGGAGCTTTTAGTCTAGCAGGAAGGATGGGCTGTACACACAAAAATCAGAGGAAAATGACAGTCATCAGAAAGGTACAAAGAAAATGCAAATGGAAGTCACAGAAAGAAGAAATCTGATCAGGGACTTGAAAGAGCTGGTTGGGCAAGCAGAGGTGCTTGTTAGGAAAAGGCCATTCTCATAATTATCGGAAGCATATCACATAAAATGTTTCCTATACTCAGGAGTCAATCTTGCCTACTGGCAATTTGAATTCTTTCTATTGTTCATTGCAAACTACAATTTCTCTTCCTTAAAGAATTCCACTAATTTCAATTAAACATGAGGGATATTTCCTTTATCACCATTTACATGACTTTTCAATACTTTTCCATAAGAGGCAACAAGAGATGAGGATGAGGTACCCTGATTGTCATTGCTTGGACTTTGGTAAGCTTTGAGACTAATCCTCTTCTTATATGAGGTATCTCCTATCCGTAGTAAATGAGATTATGAGGATAGCACATAAAACTTTCCTTCTCCCTTCCTCTTCCTCGAACTTTCCTGATTACATAAAGTTGGAATCGAATTGGCATCTCAAGCAAATTAATACATCTATGGATAACGGGCGAACTCATGCAAGTGAATAAGCTCTCTTCTTGGATTTTTGTCACTAATTCCTCCATTTTTTGAGCATCTACCCTGTACCAGGGACTGTGCCAGGAGTATTATATACCTTATCACATTTAATCATCACAATAACCCTATGAGTGTATCAATCTCCACATTTCACATAAGGACACTGAGGCTTAAAGAAATTAACCAACTCGCCTAGGTACCTAATAGTATTAATTGGCAAGCATCTGAGTCCATATAACACATTTCTGCCTTTTCGTTATGCTACGTGGTCTCCCCAAAACACACTACACGCTTCTCATAGAAACCTGATGTTCCAGACGCGTTAATTAACAGAAAGCCTCATGTTGCTGATGTCTTTTGGGATAAACAAAGTGTGGGGATCTTGAAACATCATGATTCAGACTAAGTTAAAAGATTTATGTAGTGTTAATTACTACTCCTCCATTAGCTTCTTAAGAGCAGGAACCAGGTCTTATTCACCTTTGTAGCCCTAGAAACTAGCCCAGTGGCTGGCACACAGAAGGTACATAATAATTATTGTTTGATCTGAATTATGTGTTCCATTGAAACTGACCTAAAAGTTTCAAGGACTGTGCTAAGCACCATCACCTACATTTTCTCCTTTATTCCCCACAACAATCCTTCAAGATTTGTATTATTACACCCATTTTACAGATGAGCACCCTGGGACACAGAGTTATTCAGTGACTTGCCCAAGGTCACATAACTAGTAAACAACAGAACTAAAATTAGAATCTAGGTCTTTTCAACCCCAGATCCATTTCACCCAGCTGCAAGCTATATTTGCAGTATCTATGTGTAAATAAACGTCTTGGACATGACACAGGCAGTAGCATCAACTTCTAAATCAGTTTTAACTTTCATCAGGGTCACCAGGCATCAGCAGGCTCTCCTTTGCTTCAAATGTCAAAACACAGGTCATCAGAGAGAGCCGGGAGCAAGTGCAGTTCTCCACACCAAAGACCATGTACAATTCCACAGCACTTTGACTGCATTCTACACAAAGTGTCAAACTGCATGCTTCAGATCATGAGCTAAAATTAAACGTGGCGGAGACAAATCAGCTCTTGTTCCTACATTCTTCAGTGAGTGGCATCGCGTGGAATGAGGTGGCAGCTGAAGCATAGCAGAAAAAGAGGATTAGGCTCAGTGCCAAAAGGTAGAAACAGTGTTAACCATTAAACATCATAAACTCATCAAGGACAGGAATTGGGATTAATTCATCCTGCCATTTAGAATATCAATAAATGTTAAATTAAAGACATGATTTTAAAGAGATCATTCTGGCAGCAAAATTGACAAGACAAGACAAGAAGACAAAGAGACTTTTAAAAAGCCAAGCAAGTAATAGAGAGTCTAAGCTCGGACGATGACAGCAGGGAGGGAGAATGGGAAAGATACTGTACTGTGTATTTATTGAGAAACATTTTGGAGATAGGATTTAAAAACTCACTAAGCAATGGAATTAAATGAGGAGGGAGTAAGGGGAGTTGCAGATAATATCAAGGTTTCTAACTTGTGTAACTGAATAATCATTTAAGTAGCCAAGTTTTGTTTTGTTTGTTTTGTTTTAAAAAGGAAGAACAAAAAAATGTCTAGTATTTCTCAATATGAAGGTTCTTTCCTTTATACAGCTGTTCAGAAATGTGAATTTTTTTTTAGTTTCTAGCAAAAATGGGTTTCAACTTCTCCACAGGTGGGAATGCAGGTGCAAATTACTTCATAATGCATTCTGTTGTTGCTAGTTTGCTGCCTTTTCTTCCTAAACTTCCCGCTAACTGCTTTTTGTTATTGCTATTATTGTCATGCTTCTTAATTGATATTTGTTGGGCATCAAATAAAACATTTCCAGAATGCTGCTTTCTTAAGGGAAAACAGAAACTTACAAAAACTTGACTGTCCTTTGCCGAGGAAACAGAAGATCATGCTTAAATTTGGGAAAAGCAAAAATAGGACATGGCCTATTTTGTCCACAAACAGCAAGTTACGGTTCTTTTCCACCCTTTCCTCTATCTAGAGAGCAAAAAAGTGAACCAAGTTTAGAAAAATATGGCTGTGATTTTGAGGCAAAAGGGAGCTGAGGAAGAGAGAGAAAGTATTTCAGGAGATCTAGGCTCCGTAAATGTTCTAAGGAGAGAAAAGAAGAATGAACTCATCTTTTTTTTTTCTTAGACACAGTCTCACTCTGTCACCCTGGGTAGAGTGCAGTGGCATCATCATAGCTCACCGCAACCTCAAACTCCTGGGCTCAAGGGATCCTCCTGCCTCAGCCTCCCCCAAGCAGCTGGGACTACAGGTGTACACCACCATGCCCAGCTAATTTTTTCTATTTTTGGTAGAGACAGGGTCTCACTCTTGCTCAGGCTGGTCTCAAACTCCTGACTTCAAGAGATCCTCCCGCCCCGGCCTCCCAGAGTGCTAGAATTATAGGCGTGAGCTACCATGCCCAGCCTGAACTCATCTTTTGTCCTTTCCTTCCAATGTCCCCTTGGAGACCCACATCCCAGTTGCCCTGGGCTTTAAACGTTTCACAAATGTTCTCCCTGCACAAGTGTAATTGACACTTCATTCTTTTGTTCCCCACCTGTACCCTGAACAAACTTCTAACAGAATCTGGGGGCACCTTATTGCATCTACTTATTCAGAGTCTGAATTCCCCTCCCTTGACTTGGGTTCTTTGAGGACTCAGTCATATGTGCATCCTCAAGTTTAGCAAAGTGTCTCACATAAGTACAGAACAGTGGAAGCAGCAGACAATCCAACTAAAAGGGTAAGGGGAGGCTAGGAAAGCTGGTTTGCTGGAAACATAGTTTTTACTTATACTTTATACTTATTTGGGTTGGTTTAGAGGAGCTAATAGAGATTGGGGGCTAAATCTCCCAAGCCACCCTCCTCAATAAATGATAGTCAAGGAAAAAGTAGCTTCTCTAAACTATAATTTCCTTGAGGTCAGTGACTTATTCACCTCTCTATCCCCAATGTAAGAACCCAGCCTGGGACATCACGCTGAATGTTTGTGAAACTGATCTGAATTGAGCTTCTTGCCTTTCTCGTGTTATTCCCTTTTCCTGGAATGTCCTTTCCCTCTTTCTCTGCCTACGGAAACTTACTAATTGTTCAAGTCCTAAACCAAATGTCAGTGCCTCTTTGAGGGCTTCTGTGGACACCCACACCTGTGCCCACACCCATATGGAATTAATCTTACCTTTACTACGTTCCAGAGCAAATTCCACATTCCTCTAACACAGATAGCAATTATCCCACAACATCCTAAATGAGTTCATCTACAATGTATTATGACAAGAGTACGAGACATTGTCAGATATGTATGTTTTAGAAGGGCAACTCCGTCTACTGTAACCAGGATGATGCCATGCTGAAATCAGGAAGATCAGAGGCTGTGAGAGATGAAGAGGCCTGGATGAAAGCAGCAACAGGGGAATGGAAAGGAAGAGGATGGAGAGGAGAAATGTTAAGCAGTTAGGAAAAAGGAGGAATCAAGTGGACTCCAAATTTCCAGGTTGGAACACAGGAAAAGGAGTGGATTTAAGGGAACACTGATAATTGTAATGTTGAATATGTTAAATTTGAAGTATGCAGCACATCCAGATTGAAACAGATGTTTAGCAGGTAAGTGGATACGCTAATTTGGAGCTCAGGAAACCAACCAGAGCTAGAATTATAAATTTGAGAGTATTAATCCACAGGTGGTTGCTGAAGTCACAGGAAGCATTGAGATCCCCCAGGGAATGTGGATAGGGCATATGGTTCAGGATGGAACCCTAGAGGACAACAACATTTAAAGAAGGGGAAAAAGGAGAGAGGCCAGGAAAGAAGATCAAAAATGAACAATTAGAATGGAGAAGGAATGAGAGAGGTTTGGGAAAGCCAAGGCCAAGGGAAAATACTTCAAGGTCAAATGCAGGAAATTAAGAGGCCTCCTCCTCAGTGAACTCTATTTCAATGTGAATTAGGTCATTAACAGATGGGCAGGAGGAAAGAGTGGGGGAGGCAGGGGCATAGATTTAGACAGTGAACTTTACAAAGATGATGGAGAGTGAAAGGCACGAGGGAGGGGCCCTGTGAAATGAAAAAGGATTTAGAAGTAGCAATAAGGACCCAGCTGAGTTTAAAGATACAAACTATTGGTAGTACTGGTTTATCCGGTTGTGAGATTTTTTTCCCCTAGCAATTCTCAGCAACCTGACTGTAGGAACAGAGGAGGCACATAGTTGAAATTACCCAAGGGTAGGGGGATTTATAGGGTAGGTGTGGCAAAAAGACTGGGAAGAAAGGAGTTGAGGGTATTGATTGAGCTGATAGAGAGCTCATAGATCTAGGCTGATTATGGCAGAAAGGAGAATAGATTAGGAGAAAGGAGTCAAGAGACTGGATTGGATCTCCTGTGAGGTTAAAGATCGATTTGATGAGAGTAAGAGAGCTGGAAGAATAGCAGGTGTAATTAGAGAGAGGAGAAAGTTTCAGATTTTGGAGGTAAAACAGGTACAGGTGATGGTAGGTGAGGGTGTAGCCTTAGGAGTAGAAAGCTGAAGTGGGGGGTATAGATTACAAGAGGTCAGGAAGTCAAAGGATTGTGAGGTAACCATGCTGAATACTTCATTTACATACAAGTTAAAATTACACGGATGATGGCAGGGGTTGGGGTTGAGAGGGGAGCTGTGGAACAGGAGCCACAACCCCAATAGAGGAAGTTGCCAAATGACAACAGTGACAAAAGGAGAATCCCTTGTGGTTCAAATTTTCTCAGAGGCCTAAACAGAAGACTAAAGAAGCTAGGTTGAGTTTTGTAAGTTATTTGAGTTTTATACATTATTTATGGACATCCATTGTCTGGGGTTTCCCTTCTCATGACCAGCAGGGATATTCCCCAGTTGATGGTCTCCCCTCACATGACCAGCATGTCCCCAGGTGCAGCAGCAAAATAGCATCAAGAACTTCTAGGGGCCAGGCGCAGTCGCTCACATCTATAATCCTAGCACTCTGGAAGGCCAAGGTGGGAGGATTGTTTGAGGTCAGAAGTTCGAGACCAGCCTGAGCAAGAGTGAGACACGCCCCCCCCCCTCCATCGCTACAAAAAATAGAAAAATTAGCTGGGCATGGTGGCACTCACCTGTAGTCCCAGCTACTCAGGAGGCTGAGGCAGGAGAATTGCTTGAGCCCAGTAGTTTGAGGTTGCAGTGAGCTACAATGATGCCACTGCACTCTAGCCTGGGCAACAAAGCCAAGACCCTGTCTCCAGAAAAAAAGAACTTCTAGGAATTTATCATTAAGGAAGTAATCTGAGATTTATGTGCAAGGATGTTGTTGTAATAGTGAAACCCTGGGAATAACCTAAAAATCCAACAATAGGGAAAGGTTCAATGAATTGTAATAGATGCATATGATGGGCTGATGTACAGCCATTAACAATTATGTTTAAGATTAATGATAAGTGAAAAAATTATGCAAAATTGAATATATATCAATAGGTATAAAATGGTTAAAAAATCATATATATAGTATGATTCCAATTTTATTAAAAATGTAAATATCTACCCAGAAGACTATAAGAATATACTACAGAGAAACATCTGTAGTCAATTTTGAGATTGTTTGATTTTATTTTTTTCTTTATACTTCTTTCATGTTTTCCAAATTTTCTACAAGTAACAGACATTGTATTTGTAAAAGAAAAAATACCATTTTGTGAAGGAACAAAAAAAGAATATGATAAAAAATACTATCAGGTAATTATATCAGCTTTGAATTTGCCAGGCATTTGCCACTTATAATCATATGCCTGCCTCCTTAAGGAGCTGAAACAAACAAGCATTACAGTTCAAACAGTGATATCCTGTCAGATCGCATTAGCCTTCTGTCCCACTCAGGAGTCCTGCAGAATGCCCTCTTTCTCATTCTGTATCCATCTAGGTACCCACAAAGTAAAGACAAATCACCACAGCCATGAATTTGCAGTGTATTCATTTACTCTTTTTTTCAAGGAAGTAGCCTTCACTGAGCAGCAACCTACGTCAAGCCCTGAACTAGGTGCTGAGAATACAGAGATCAGTCACACGTGGCTCCTGTCCTCAAGGATATCAGAGTCTGTTGGCAAACACAATGTGTTGCCAACACAAGGCTTGTTTTTTTATTTATATGGCTAGCTACCAAAAGCAGGGAATTTATTTTATGCTTATTTATAATTAAGTGAAATCGTATATTTGAAAATGGTTTGCAAACTGCAAAGTGTTTTGTTGTTATTCACCTCATTCCCTCAACATGTTTTGAGCACCCACTGTATGCCAGTCATTGTGCCAGGCATTAAGGATACAGAAAGAAGTAAGGTCGGGTGTGGTGGCTCACACCTGTAATCCCAGCACTTTGGGAGGCTGAGGCAGGAGGACTGCTTGAGGCCAGGAGTTTGAAATGAGCCTGGGCAACATGGTGACACCCCATCTCTACAAAACAAAAACAAACAAACAAAAAAACCAAAAAAACCAGAAAGAAGTAAGATTTGCCCTCTGATTCAAGAGTTTTTAGTGAAGGAGATAGATTATGAAGATATATAAATAAATTACCATACATTGAGACATGTGTTAGGGTACAGGCATAAAGGAAGGGTTTTAAGAGCCCCAAGAATGGAACAACTGACTTGCCTGAGGAAGACAACCAGGCAGACCTGAATTCTAATTCCACCTCCACTGTTTACTAGCAGAGAGATCTTGGCCACGATACGTAACCTTTTAGACAGCAAGTTCTTGACCTAGGAACTGAGGAGAAGAATACCTTCTGCACAAAATTGGCCTGAGGATTAAATAAGATGACAAATGCCAAGGACCCAGCATAGCACTTCTACATAATTGGTGTCCAGTACAAGTGCATTTCTTTTTTTCCCTTCTTTCTAGGGAAGGTAGGAAAGGCATCCAAAGGAAATATTGTTTGAGGCCGGGTGCAGTGACTCGTGCCTATAATCCTAGCACTTTGTGGGGCAAGGTGGGAGGACTGCCTGAAGTCAGGAGTCCGAGACCAGCCTGAGCAGGAGCAAAATCCCGTCTCTACAAAAAATAGAAAAAATCAGCCAGGTGTGGAGGCGTGCGCCTGTAGTCCCAGTTACTTGGGAGGCTGAGACAGGAGGATCACTTGAGCCTAGGAGTTCAAGGTTACAGTGAGCTGTGATGATGCCACTGCACTCTAGCCTGGGCAACAGAGTGAGACACTGTCTCCAAAAAAAAAAAAAAGAAAAGATATTTGTCAGAGCTGAGCTTACTGACATGAAACCTTTGCTTTCTCACTCAGGGAGGAGAAACTAATGCTTGTAGAGTAGCTACTAGAAATAGGCACTTTCTCTGGGGGCTCCCAGAATGAAGAGGAGAAGAATATTCCAGGAAAAGAGAACAGCATAGGCAAAGGCACAAAGGCTTGAGACTAAGCATTGTGCATCTGGGAAGCAGCATGTTCTTCTGGATGTGGTGGGACAAGGGGAACAAATGAACTCATGGTAGGAGTTGAGGCTGAAACGGAGACCTGGGCAGGATTGGACAATTGTTTGAAAAGTTCTTTTCCTCCCAATAGCTAGTGTTTGGTGTTTAAATATCGAGCTAGCCCTGCAGAACCAGACACACTGTCTTTAGACAGAAAGAAGTTCTCACCGATCCACAGGGTTTCAACCCTTAAGTGGAAGCATATCAATTTCAAAGATCTAACCTCCTATCTGATTCCTAGGACTACACAGTGATTTCCAAAACATGGGCCTTAGTGCATAATTTATGCACTCACTTTGTAGCTTTGTAATTAAATCCGCAGAGGATTTGGAGATACATGGCAATACTGGTACAGCTCCCTGCATATATAAATATACCATACTGGAGTGTAAAATTAATATTTTTGAATACTCCCCTTTCCTACCTATATAGCTAACGATAGATCATGTTATGGCTGCAATTAAGTGGGATGGATGCACTTAACAAATAAGAAATTAAAAAGTATGTGAACTGATCGATCCACACAATCCTTTCTGATCTGAATTCCTGTTGTAGTCGAGGTCTGTACACTCCAACTTTCTGATATCTATTATGTATGTCCTTAATTGTTCCCTAGGAGGTCTGGTGAAATAAATCTGATATCTATCAAATTTTTACTGTATCCTGAGACTGTGTGGGTAATTTCACACTCATCTTATTGAATGCTTACTCTGTGCCAGGTGCTCTAGGTACACAGTAGAGAACAAAGCAGACTTGGTTTCTGACCTTATGCAGCTTCTAAGTACCTCAAGCAATCTTTATAACAACCTTTGAAAACTGATATTTTGAAGGGAGGGAAATGAGAACTAGATGAGGTCAGTAATTGGCTCCAAAGCCAACTTATCTATTAGGCACAGTAGGCACAGTGCTTAGGGCCCATGATCCTTACAGGAGCCCAAGAAAGTGTTTTCACTTTAATTTCTTTTAAAACCAGAATAAAAAATGGATATAATAATAATGAATATATAACAGTGAATCCAGCCTGCATTGTATTTGTCATCTATGCCAATGCAGTCATAAATATATCTTTAAATACTTATTTTTAATGGAGGAAGGGGCCCATGAGGGCAAAAATGCTTAGGACCCACATCATAATATGGCCCTGATTAGTCTAATCACATAGTTGGTAGGGGACAGAACAAGTTCAGGCAAGCCTTGTAAGCCTGACATCCCTTTCAATCAGACACATCTAGAAGATGGAAACTGCTTTTACTACTCTCCTAGTGCCTGGTTCATAGGGTTAGCTCAATAAATACTGAATTAAATCACACCGAGTCAACTCAAAGTGCCTTAAATAGTGATGCTACAGTTTCAAGTACGTCCCTCCAAAATTTGTATGTTGGAACTTAAACCCCAAGGTGATAGTATTAAGAAGAGGTGGGGCCTTTGAGAAGTGATTAGGACATAAGGGCTCCACACTCATGGATGGGATTAACGCCCTCATAAGAGAGGCTTCAGAGAGCTGGCTGGCCCTTCTGCCATGTGAGGAGACAACGTTCCTCCCTTTTTGCCTCCTTCCACCAGGTGAGAACGCAGCAAAAAGGCACCATCTTGGAAGCAGAGAGCAGCTCTCACCAGACACTGAATCTGTTGGTGCCTTGTTCTTGGATTTCCCAGATTCTAGAACTGTGAGAAATAAATTTCTGTTCTTTATAAATTATCCAGTCTTGGGTATTTTAGTATAGCAGCGCAAATGGGCTAAGACAAATGAACAATAGTATATTCTTGTGGATTGAAGAAAACCCTGTGGATGATGCAAATATCATGTGGATTTTTGTATAGACCTGAAAATAAAGTCTATACATTTAATCAGTTTGTAGAATTTTTGGATTAAAAGATTAAAACAGACATTTTTGCTTACAAATAAAGATAACTGTCTTTTTTTTTTTTTTGAGACAGAGTCTCACTTTGTAGAGTGCAGTGGCATCATCGTAGCTCACTGCAAACTCCAACTCCTGGGCTCAAGCAATCTTCCTGCCTCAGCCTCCCAAATAGCTGGAACTACAGGCGTGTGCCACGATGCCCGGCTAATTTTTCTATTTTTGGTAGAGACGGGGCGGGGCGGGGGGGGGCGGGTCTCACTCTTGCTCAGGCTGATTTTGAACTCCTGAGCTCAAGCAATCCTCTCACCTCAGCCTCCCAGAGTGCTAGGATTACAGGTGTGAGCCACTGTGCCCGGCCGATACCTGTCTTTTTTTATAATATATATCGGACCTCTGACAAATCTCTGATCGAAGCATGATATCCTAAAAATAAGTACACTTATTTATACTTATAAAATAAATATAAATATTATGTATATAATAAAATTATAAATTCATACATTCATTTAACATTCACTGTACTAGGAACTGAGAATATAAAAACAAAGAAGCCGGCCGGGTGCAATGGCTCACACCAGTAATCCTAGCACTCTGGGAGGCCAAGGTGAGAGGATCTCTTGAGGTCCAGAGTTTGACACCAGCCTGAGCAAGAGCGAGACCCTGTCTCTACAAAAAATAGAAAAATTAGCCA
Source organism: Daubentonia madagascariensis (assembly GCA_023783475.1). Taxonomy (NCBI): domain Eukaryota; kingdom Metazoa; phylum Chordata; class Mammalia; order Primates; family Daubentoniidae; genus Daubentonia; species Daubentonia madagascariensis. The sequence continues at coordinate 7,228,574 of JAKFHU010001129.1, forward strand.
GGCATCGTGGTGCGCACCTGTAGCCCCAGCTACTTAGGAGGCTGAGGCAGGAGGATCACTTGAGCCCAGGAGTTTGAGGTTGTAGAGATCTATGATGACACCACTGCACTCTAGCCAGGGTGACAGAGTGAGACTCTGTCTCAAAAAAAACAAAAACAAAAGAACAAAGAAGCCACAGTGGTCACTGCCCTTTGAGGACCACATACATGGTCAACTTAATCTATTGTTTCATAGAAAATGAACAGAGTCCGTGGAAATGTTACCAAAGTAGTACCAGTGACTCCAACTTATCGGAATTGAAACATAACACAGTTTCTCACAAAGGCTAATACATTATGAGCCTAACAATGGTTGTTATAACAGAGGTTATTAGTGTTAAGGGGGCATTCCTGCTGCTCATAATATCACACTTCTTTCAAACCCCTGAACCCCATTAGTGCCTAGAGCAGCAGTTCTCAATTGGGGGTCAATTTTGCACATACAAACACATACCCTAGGAGACATTCGGCAACATCTGGAGAAATTTTTAGTTGTCACAACTGTCAGGGGAGAGTGCTATTGGCATCCAGTGAGTAAAAGCCAGGGATGCTGTTAAACATCCTACAGAGGACAGCCCTCCTCAACAAGAAAGAATTATCTGGCCCAAAATGTCAATAGTGCTGAGACTGAGAAACCCTGGCCTAGAGGAACCAAATCCAAACTCCTCCAGCCGGCTTTCAAGGTCCGGCCCAGTTTGGCCCTGTTCCCCCTTTCCACTTTATCTCCTTCTGCCTTGCTTGCTGGCCTCTCCATCTTCCCAGGAACCTTATGTTCCAGCCCTATCAGACTGTCACAAAATTTAAGAGTGATTAAGCACTTGGGCCTTGAAGTCAGGCAGAACCGGCTGTGTATCCAGGCTTTACTACTTGTCAATTGTTTATCCTTGGGCAAGTTACCTATCTCTAAGGCTCAGTTCCTTCTGTAAAATGGGGATGACAATAGTTGTTGCTATTGTGAGGACTGTATGAGATGATGCAAGTAAAGCTGTTGCACACCATCTGGTACATCTCTCTGTCCCTGTGCTCTTGTTGTTCTTGCCTTTATAAAGGCACCAAACCCAGGCTTCCCTGGTCCTAAGTTAGTTGCCTAAAAGTCCATCTCCCCAGCTTGCATGAGAATTCCTAGAGGGCAAGGATTGGGTCCTGTCTTTTTCTTTTTTTTTTTTTTTTTAAAAGATGGGGTCTCACTCTTGCTCAGGCTGGTCTCGAACACCTGAGCTCAAGCGATCCTCCCGCCTCAGCCTCCCAGAGTGCTAGGATTACAGGCATGAGCCGCCACGCCCGGCCAGTCCTATCTGTCTTTGTCTCCCAGTACTTGGCATAGCACACTGCACATAGTAGGTGATTATTAAATATTAGTTGAATTGCAATTTTGGCACTGCCTTTAAGAGAAGACCACCCTGCCAGTGGGTAAAAAAACCTAGAATTCTAAAGGAGATTCTTTCTTTTAGAGCCAGTATGGTTTCCTTTGCTGCTTCCACTTTCTCTGCCTACCTCTCAGGGCTGGAGTTCTCCAATGCTGAGTACTTGGCATGGTTCTTGGCCAATTGCTCTTCCCTCTAAAAGATCTCATCTGGCTACACAGCCTAAAATACCACTTACATGCCTCCAAATTTGCATGTGTAGCCAGGACCTCTTCTGTGAGCTCCAGATTGATATACTTTAACTGTCTACTTGACATCCCTGATTGATGATACATTGACATCCCCAGCTTAGCACACAGCATCCAAAGTGATCTTTTCAAAATATAAATCTGATTATATCACTCCATTCAAGGGCTTCCCATTGCACTAATTATAAATCCTTTCCACAGCTTACAGGCCCATTTGATGTCTTGATTCAATGCCTTCTCCAGCCTCACCTCCTGACATTGTCCTCTTTGTTTAAAACACGTTGGCCGTCTTTCCAGTGCTCAGACGAGACAAACTTATTCCCCTTCTCAGAGCCTTTGCACTTGATGTTGCCTCTGCCTGGAACACTTGCCGCAGATCAACACGTGGCTTCTCATTCAGATCTCAGCCAAAGTATCACCTCAAGGAAGACTTCCCTGACCCCCTTCCCTCTCCCAGTCTCTCAGCCTTCCCCATCTCTCACTAATCTCTAAGCCATTACCTTGTTTTACTTTTTCAGAGTGCACACCTATTTGATATTTATCACTTCCTTTACGATCTTCTGTCTCCCCCACCAGAAAGTGAGCTCTGTGAGAGCAGGAGACTTGTCAGTCTTGTTCTCCACCCTATCTTCAGTACCTAGCCCAGTGCCTGACACATAGTAGGACCTCAATAAATAGATATGGAATAGATGAATGAAGTGAAATGAAAGTGTAGGGAAGGTACTGGAATGAGAAGGCCTGCGTTCTAGCCCTATTCCATCTTTGTGTGACCTTGGCAAGTCACTTGCCTCTCAGAGCCTCAGTTTGTTTATCTGCAAAGCACATAATAACACCCTCCTCACACATTGGTGTGAAGATTAAATTATATAATGAATGTTAAGTGCCTGGTGCAATGCTTAGCACACAGGACAAGGATCAACAAATGCTGGCAATTTTTTTCACTCTATCAGCCTCATTTTCTCACAATAGGGGAAACAATGTTGATTGTATAGTATCGAGTTGTTGTAGAAATGATATTAACCTACAAGTCTTTCCCTTCTCTGGTCTTTGCACATAGTATTGTTTTTGCTCCTCTTCCTCCCTCCCCCCATTGCTTCCTGCCTCAATGTCACCTCCTTCAGGAAGCCTTCCCTGAGATCCCATGCTGGATCAGGGTGTTTCTGTTAAAAAAAAAACAGACATCACACTGTTATCATTGTTTCTTGGTGCACTGGTATCATTGATCTTCATAGGCTCAGTGGATGGATGCATGGATGGATGCACGGACAGAAGGAAGGACAGAGGGAAGGAGGGATGGAAGGACAGAGGGATGATGGAAGGAATCGTGTGGGAGCACTTTAAACCAGCTACACCAAAGTTTTGCAGGCTCATAGGACCCCAGAGGCCAGCCTCAGCTGGCCTTGCCACTCCTCCACTCCCTAGGGACCCTGCCCTGTAGCTCCCTCAACACTTAGTTGGCCCCCATTAGCTCCTCAGTCCTCCAGCACTCTCGGCGTGGGCCCCAACCATTGGCTGCGGGCCTCATTACTTCCCCCTAACCCCCAGGCCGCGAATGGGAGGCAGCCAGGTGCAGGGTGCAGGTGATCTCAGCCCCTGCCACAGGGTCAAGGTAGAGGCGTTGGTAGCAGCGCGGAGCACCTGGCCAGGGTAGCAGCGTTCCGAGGCTGGGCGCTGGGACGCGGGACTCCAGGGGATGAGGGGGTTGTGGCTGCTGCGGCTGCTGCTGGCGACCTGCACATTGGGGGAGTGGGCGCAGCGCAGGCTCTACTTGCGTGAGGAGTTCGAAGACGGGGGTAAGCGGTTCGAGGGGTGGGGGTGGGGCGGGGGCGTGGCGGGCAACAGACCAGCCCCTACCTGCTCCTCTTCAATCACCTGCCCCAGCTGTCAGGTTGACTTTCCCAGTTTGAAGCATTTAGAGCCAGAAGGACTACAGGTCAAATCCCTGCTCTCTGTACTTCCTAGCTGTGTGACACTGGGCCTGTGGCTTACCAAGTCTGCGTTTCAATTTCCTTCTCTATTAAATGAGGACAATACAGATCTTGCAAAATTGTTTAGAGAGTTAAATGAGATAAGGTGTGTAAAGCTTTGTCCCTAGTATATAGTAGGCATGCACTAAATGTTTATTCCTTTTCCTTCATCCTAAAAATACAAACAAGGGAACCCTGGAGGCAAAATGGGAGCATTAATGGTAGTAGTGAAATTTTCTGCTTTTCATAAAATATCACAGCTCTGGCCGGGCATGGTGGCTCACGCCTATAATCCTATCACTCTGGGAGTCTGAGGTGGGAGGATTCAGGAGTTTAAGACCAGAGACCAGCCTGAGCAAGAGCCAGACCATGTCTCTACCGAAAATAGAAAAAATTAGCCGGGCATGGTGGCACATGCCTGTAGTCCCAGCTACCTGAGGCAGGAGGATCACTTGAGCCCAGGAGTTTGAGGTTGCAGTGAGCTATGATGAAGCCATTGCACTCTACTTTATCCCAAGTGACAGAGCTAGACTCTGTCTCCAAAAAAAAAACCAAAAACAAAAATCACAGCTCAGAAGATCTTGGCGGTCACCTTGTCCAGCCTCCTCCCTGGAATGCCTCAGGAACATCAGGGAATTATGGCTGGGCTTACTTACCCAAGGACAGATGTTCAATGGTACTGTTTCAGCCCACACAAAATACTCCTCCTTTCTGTGATGTGTGTTGCATGTGTGTAAAATCTGATTAATTCTTTGAGGGTACAGTGGATAGGGCACTTGCCTAGGAATCAGGATTTTTTGGATTTGAGTCCATATTCTACTTTGAAAGCCTGGATAACCCCTTTCCCCTTTCTGAGACTCAATTTCCCAATCTGTGATAAAAGTAACACTGTGTTGAGGGGAGCAAGATGTAAAGGTGGTGCAGAGGTAGGAGTGAATAAGCCCGGGCAAAGGGGCTGGACAGGAGGGCTTGAGGGAGAAGGTGACACCTAAGCAGTGTTTTGAAGGATGACTAAGAGTTTATCAGATGGACAGGGATGGGAGAAGTCTTCTCCAGTCAAGAAGAACAGCATGTACGTGATACAGCCAGCAGTGGCATCTTCATGAAACTGGAAAGTGTGGAGGGGAGGGTAGTAGGGTGAGGCTGGAGAGCAGATGGGGGCTATACTGAGGGGGCTAAGGAGCCTGCCCTTTTGCTGAAAGCAGTAGGGAGCAAGTGAATGTGGTAAGCAGGGAGAAACAAGATCTCACCTGGGTATTAAAAAGAGCACTGCTTCTCACAGAGGCCAGGAAGACAAGCTGAGGGGCTGATTCTGCTTACTGATTGAGGAGGGTTGGCTAGCGAGGTCCCAGCATTCTGAGGCTTGTCCTCAGTTTAGAAGACCCAAAAATCCGATACTGTTAATGTCCTCAGAACTGGGAAGATTTAGGCACTGACTTGTTCTATCCAAACTCATAAGAGGCTTATATGTAAGCAAGATGCCAGTATTTCATGAGCATCTTAGACTTAACCTGTTTAAAACAAAACTTTTGTGTTCTCCTCCAGTCTTGTTCTCTTTTCCCCTGGTGTTCGCCATCTTAGTAAGTGGCCTAAACATTCACCTGCTTGTTTAGGTAAAAAATCTAAGAGTCATCTTTGATTCCTTTGTTTTCTTCTCCCATATCTAATCCATCAGCAAGTCCAATTGACTGTACCTTCAAAATATATTCTAAACATGATATTTTTACCTCCCAAATTGCTACTCACCCTAGTCCAAGCCACTATCCTATCTCAGGTGGACTATCGCAGTAACTTGAATGGCTTCCTTGCTTCTGTTTCTGCTTCCCCTTGGTCCCTTCTCATATAAATTTCAGAATGACCCTTTTGAAATGTAAACCTGATAGTATCATTCTGGAACTTAAAAACCTCTACTGCCTTTCTATTAGATTTAAAATAAAACCATGACCTACAAGAAATTCTGTGATCTGGCCCCTGCCTACCTCTCCATTCTTATCTCCTGCTTGTTCATTACATTCCAGCCACACTGGCTTTCTTGCTGTTTCTCAGACATTCAGAGTTCAATCCCATCTCAGGGCCTTTGCACTTGCTGTGACTTATGCCTGAAATATTCTTCTTATAGATCTTCACATGGTTTGCTCCTTCCCATCATTCAGGTTTCTGCTTAAATGTCTCCGTCCTAGAGGGGATTTTCTTGTTTGCCCTATAAAAATTATTCCCCCATATACAGTTATACTCTGTCCCTTTATGTGGCTTAATTTTTAAATCAATATTTCAAATATTTATATATAATAAAATGCACCCACTCAAAGTGTATTATTCATTGAATTTTGAAAAATGTGTACTCTTGTGTGACCACTACCACAATCAATATATAGAACATTTCCATCACCCCAAAAAGTTCCTGTGTGAGCCTTTGCATGCTTAATTTTCTTGAATACTTTTCACTATATAAGTTTCTTGTTTGTATGTTTATTGTCTCTCTCTGTAGTTGCAGCACCTAGAATAGTGCCTAGATCAGGCACATAGTAAGGGCTCAATAATTTTTTTGTTGAATGAATAAATGAATTGCCCTGGGAAATTATCCCTTTCAGAGATCTGAATACTTAGAGTAGCCAAGGCAAATCCTCCCTGGTTGTCATAGACCCAGGAAACCAAACTCAATGAGTTGGAACTTAATCTTGTTGAATGCCTGTTGTGTACCAGTGAATTTTTTTCTTTATATATTATTTTATTGAATCTCTCAACAGTTCTATAAGGAAGATGCTATTACCTCTCTTTCATTGATGAGGAAACAGGTTCAGAGAGGTTGAGTGATTTTCCCAAGGTTGTAAAGCTAGTGTCAAAAGCAGCTGGGAGGCAAAGTAAGGCAAAGTCTGGAAAGCATTCATTGCCTTTTACAGTTAGGAAGACCATTTGGGGTGATGGGGGTAGAAGCCTGACTACAGTAGGTTGAAGGATGGATGAGAGCTTTGGAAGTGAATACCACAAGTATGGGTTACCTCTTGGAGCACTCTGGCTGAGAAGGAAATAGAGAAGAGTTCAAGTAGGTAATTTGAGATGCAAAATGCAGGTTGACACAAGGTGGGAGTTTGTAGAAAGACAAATGTGCAAGGGAGTTGAGAAGAGTGAGCAAGGTGACAGATCTACATCTCTTTCAATTTTACAACCCCTGCACCTGGTAAAGTGCCTGGCACACATAAATTGCTCAATCAAAAGTTTGTGGAAAGAAGAAAGGAAGGACTGTGAGAGTTAGGAAAAAGCCAGGTGACTGAAAAGAAATGGGTATATGTGTGTCAAAAAACAGGTGTAATTCAAGTTGTACAGTGTGAGAATTGGAGGATAGGAGACCATGGTCATGGAGAAGGGGTGTTTGAGTTTGAGATTTCAGAGCAGTTTCTGGTAGTGATAAGGCCCAGTGTGTGAATGTAGGGGTAGATGACTAAACTGGAGTGGAAGTGAATGCCAGTGGTGATGGGGAGATGCAGAAACTGAGAGGCCAGGGTGCTGGATGGGTTATCCTATAGACAGAGCAGTCATCTGGCTGATGATGGACCTGAGTGGAGAGGAAGACTGTGAGCCATGTACCAGTTTTCAGCAAGTGATGGGAGTGACTCAGAGTGGTGGATGATCAGGGCAAGAAAGGAAAAGCACAAGTGACAGCATGGAAAATTCCACAGGTAGTCCCTTACCTGCAGTCTGCTTCCCACCACAGCTCTGGAATCAGCCACACCAAGGGGCCCCAGACCAGTGAACTGGGGCAAGGCATTAGCCTCTGCGGCTTCTATCATGACCTGGCACCTGAGTCCTGCTGATGGAATTGCAAGTACAGCCTTTCTAAGCCAGTTTGCAATACTGGCCAATAGCCTTAAAATTGTACATTCCCTTTTCCTAGGTAACTCCCTTCCTAGGAATTTTTTTTTTTCCTCTAGGGAAATAATCAGAAATGTGAGCAATACTTTACACTAAATACTGTGAGCATTATTTATAACTGGGAACATTTGGAGACAAACCTAACCACCCAACAGTAGGGGCCCGATTAAGTCAAGTATGGTATATCCATAGAATGTTTGTGAAGTTTTTTATGTCATGGAGAAATGTTTATGATCTAATGTTAGATGTAAAATGTACAAAATTATATATAAGGTATATATTGTCACTATGTAAAATGTATTTGTGCATAAAAATAGGAATAGAAGAAAATGTACCAAAATGTAAGTGGTAAATAATAATGTTTCCAATTATTTTAATTTTTTCTTTATTTTCTATAATGAACTTGCATCACTCTTTTAACAAAAAAAACTATTAAAAATTAAGAGAACTCTTTGGTCTTTCCATTTCTTCTTGGAGTTGAATTTCCTGCTTTTGAACTCTAGTTTTTTACAGCTAAACTGTACCAGACACCTTAAGTAACCTTTATTAAGCACAGTATTTGTCACTAGGCATGATGCTTTACACACTCCAATCCTCACCTCAACTCTGCAAAGTAGTTATGTTTTCCCCAGTCTACAGATAGTAAAACTGAAACCTAGAGAAGTTGACTAATTTGAGGTCACACATCTACTAACTGGTAAAGCCAGGATTTGAACCCAGAACTGTATGACATCAAAATCGATTTTTTTCTTGCATTATTCTTGCTCCCCACTCCGTTGCCTCCCATGAATCCAGTAAGTTAAAGGCCTTCTGGCTCACTTATTTTTTTTTTTAGAAACAGGGTCTCACTATGTTGCCCAGGCTGGAGTACAGTGGCTATTCATAGGCATGATCATAGCTCACTGAAGCCTCAAACTCATGGGCTCAAGAGAGCCTCCTGCCTCAGCCTCCTGAGTAGCTGGGACTATAGATATTTGCCGCTGTGGCCAGCTAGCTTACATTTTAAGTAGTGCTTAGCAACCTCGAGGAAGTTAAATCTTGGATTATTTGAATGTCAGAACTGAAAGGGCCCTGAGAGCTCATCTAACCCAAAATGCTCTCCTTTTCCCCATTTACAGATAAGAAAACTGAGGTCCGGAGACAGAACATGACAGGCCAGGGGCATTTAAGAGGTTTATGACAGAGACTGACTCAGGCTCCTTTCTTTCTGCTGTTTTCCCAAACTATTCCAGGCCACAGAGCAGAACAGCAACCAGAGGGTATGCAAGACCTTTAGAACCCAACCCTCTCATTGTATAGATGGGGAAACTGAGATCCAGAGAGGAAGGGTGGTTTTCCCAAAGTCACACTGTGAGTCAGTGGCAGAAATGTTTGTTAAACCCAGGTCTCCTACTTTCATAAAGATTCTTTGGCCACTGCTGCAAGCTGCCAAGTGTCAGATGGCCAGCAGGTAATAATACCAGTGGCCTCAGGGACAACATGAGTGTTTGGAATTCCAGGCCTTGCACAGGGACTGGCACATTAAAATATGCAGAAATGTTGGTAGATTGAATTGGAGAATCATCAAATTAGTGATGCAAATAGGTATGAGGGGAGGGCTAATAGTGACAGCAGTAACTGTTGTAAAAGTTGTGAAAAATCAGGCAGAAAGAAACTGGAATTCAAATGAGGGACTGAATGATGCAGGAGTCACAAGGGGTGTGTGTGTGTGAATGTGAGTGAGAGAGACAATGAATGTTAATTCTTTCAGCCCTCAGATTTAGCCATGAAAACTTGGCTTGAGAGACATTCTGAAACAAAGGGCCTCTGTGCCCAGCTGGCTCAGGCCCACTGGGGACAGTCCAGCAGGGCTGAAGAACACCCTGCTTCTCAGGCCTCTGACTGATAAGCCATTGAGACCGTCTGTGAATCATGGATACTTGGACATGCTGAGCCTGAGGAAGAATCACCCTGGACAGATGCCCAAACCCAGTAGGCCTGATCCAGCTGGCCTTTCCAGGTCTCAAGTACAAACTGATGGCAAGGATCTCTCTGGAGGCTACAGGATGAGGAGGCAAGAGCGGGTGCCTTGGAACAGACAGATGAGACTTCAAGCCCTGATTCTGCCACTTGCTCAGTGGGCGACCTTGGGTAATTTACTAACTTCTCCAAGTGTCCATAAAATGGAGATGATTATTCTAACTTCCTTGCAGGGCACTGTGAGGATTGAATGAGGTGAAGTATGGAAACCATATTGCACAGGGCCTGGTGCATAGTAAGGACTCAGTAAGCACTAGTTCCCTTTCTTACTTCCTTCTCTGTGGTATTCCACGTGTGTAGCTCATCTGGAATGTGGCTCACTACCTCTCTTCACACTCTGTTCAAATGTCATCTCAGCGTAGAGGCTGAGATATCTAAAATAACACCCTATCACTCTTAATTTTCTCCACAGAATTATTATTGCCTGATATTATATTACATATTTATATTTTATTTTGTTTAAAATTTGTCATCTTACCTGACAATTAGAATGTAAATTCCATGAAGAAAGCGACTTTGTTTTGTTCACTGCCCAGCACATAATAAGCCTTTAAACAAATGAATAAATAGAGGAAGGGAGGGCAGAAGGAAATCTATTGAAAAGATTGTTGAAGCTGCTCCCTCTTCTCTTCTTGTCATACATGGCCACTCTGGTTTAATAATTTTGTTTGAAAGATATGAGAGGGATGTATTAGTAGGATGCAGTGAGACATTGGGATTAATACATTGGTTAACAATTTTAATTCAAGGTACTTGGATAATTTGCCTTAAATTTCTCTCTCTTGAAATTTCATTAAGCTATACATATACAGTTTGTCCCCTTATGTGAATGAATATTATACTCCAATCAAAACATTTACTTTAAAAAATAAATAACACCCAGAGCGCATATCGTGGTTTCTAACACCATTCTCCAATAAAAGGAACTAGGCCTGCTTAGAGAAATGGCTGATTCTAGGGCTGGGGAAGGAAATATACAAGATGAGCCTTGAGCATCTTATAGTTTCAGAAAGTAAGGAAGTGTTCTAGGAACAAAATGATGGGAGTATGTCAAAGGGACATAGGAACCAACTAACAGAGCTTCCAATGGCTAAAGACATTTGAGCAACAAAATAAGTAATATAGTATTGGATTGTAAACCTAAGTATAAAATAGATGTCCATTAGTCCATACTGATATAAAGAAATGATTGAGCAAATGAATAAGGACAAATAGACAAATCTCCGTACAGAAGTATTCCAAATAATTTATGTAGATACTCTGCCTCAAGGAGGTGGAGTATAACTCCTCACTGTTTGAGTGTGGATTGTACATATTGAGTTCCTTTTAGAGAGTACAGTATGGAAAGAAGGGAGGAAAAAAGAGTAACTTTACAATGGAGAAACCTGACAACACTACCTCAGCCAGGTGATCAATGCTAACACTATCAGGGATAAGTTGTGTTAAAAGTGTGTACCATTGATATGATGCCATGAGAATGGCACTTTACCTCTGTGGTCTTCCTCCCCCAAACCTATAACTTCTATCTAACCACGAGAAAAAACATCAGATAAACCCCAGTTGAAAGACATTCTGTAAAATACGTGACCAGTACTCCTCAAAAATGTCAAGGTCATCAAAAACAAGCAAAGTCTGACAATCTGGCACAACCAAGAGGAGCCAAAGGAGACACAGTGACTAAATGTAATGGTATCCTGGGTAGAATCTTGGATCTCTGAACAGAAAAAGGTCATTAGATAAAAATTAAGGTACTCCAAATAAAGTATGGACTTTTTAGTTAATGGTAATGTATCAATATTGATTCATTAGTTGTGGCAGATGTACCACAGTAATGTTAGCAATAGGGGAAACTGGGTGCAGGATAAACAGGTACTCTCTGTAATATTTTTGAAACTTTTCTGTAAATCTAAAGCTATTCTAAAATAAAATATGTTTTAAAAAATGAAAAGTGTTTACAACTACCTTAACTGGAAAAAAAAAAAGAGAATATATTACTTCACCTAAAATTTTTCTCTCCAGGACTTTGCATTGAAAAAGATATCAGTAAAAAAGAAAAGAAAAGGAAAAAGTCTTATTCTTTCATCCAGTCAAACCCCTAAGAAAATGTTGCCTTGGCTTCAACTTCCTGTCCTTGGTAATAAAAATATTATTTTCCTTTTGGTCTAGGGAAGGCATCTTTCACATGGGATTTCATCTCCCGCTTTTAAGAGACAGAAAGAAGGTCAGAGTGATCTTCTTGTGCCTGCTGTTTTTTAAGTGCCTTTAATTCAAAATAGTCGATATGTCAGAGCAGCATATTTTGGAGTAGCATATTCTTAACTCCTTCAAAAGCAAGCCCAAGTCCCCTGGGTCTCCTGAGGGGAGGTAGTTGAGTCACCAGCCTCGAGTAATAGGAGCTGACAGAGCCAACTAAGGGTGGTCTTACTGCATACGTGTTGATGTGGGGTTTTCATGGGCAGAGCTAAGCGGCAATAACCCTAGATACTGGGGAGTGGGATTTGAGAAATAACCATTCAGCTGCTGGAGGAGATGAAATAAAGGCTACCCTCAAGGCCTCTTCCATCTCAAGCTGCCAGACTGCCCTATGACTCTGGGACCATGGTGGGGCCAGAAAGTAGGAATCAGCAACTCTGAAGCATAAAAGCAGAAAGGCACTGAGTGTTTGGATGGAGTGCCAGGACCCAAAAAGAATGCCTCTTTGTCTGCATGCCATCTATGCCAAAGCAAAACAAATTTATCAGCATCTCCTTGAAACTACAAGGGAGAGTCTAAAAAGTTTAAGCAACAAAAAAGGGTAAATGGAAATTGATTGTTCATTATCATCATTACTAATTCAAGAAGGTATAAAATGTTATTGTTAATCTCTTTTACTTGGTGAGCTGATTTTATTATTTTTATTTTACTAAGCATAAATATGTATAAAGGCTTAGTCTTCCTAAGCACATTTTTCCATCTACTTTTATGAGGATAAATGTTTCATGTCTTTCAACCATACATTCCCATGGTGGTTTTCAGCTCTTAACTGTCATGGAGGAGGGTGGGCTGGGGCATTAATGTATAAGTGTCAAGCACTTGGTATTTGAGCCACTCCATGTGGTAGTGCTCAAATAATGGGATTCAGGTAATCTGACAGTGAGGGGCTTGGTCATTTTTAGCTGCATTTTATTGTCTTTAAGAAAACACAAATTCTTTCTATATGTTGCTTTTTCTCCTTTACTCCATAGATGGATGGAAGAAACGATGGGTGGAATCTAAACATCAGCCGGATTATGGTAAATTTCAGCTCACTGCAGGAAAATTTTATGGAAACAAAGAAAAAGATAAAGGTAAATACAGGAACTCAGAAATATGCTAATTGGAAAAATTCTGACTTTTATACAATTGTTTTTGTCCATGATCAATTCATTTCTCTTTCTTAAAATAAAAAATTAGTAGATGGAAAAGAATGAACTCTCCACAAAAATAATACGTCCATTCATTGAATAACACACATTTAAAACTAACCCCTTCCACACATTATCCCCATCGGTCTTCCTAACTGCGTTGTAAAGTGATTGCTATTATTTTCCCAGTTTTGCAGAGGAGCCTCAGAGAGGTAGAATTATTTGCCCAAGGCTATATACACAGCTGGCAAGAAGTGGAGCCAAGATCTGATTCTGGGTCTGACTCCAGGGACTGTTCATTACTGCTAGACTATGCTGCCTTCCCCAAACCCCTAGGATTTTTCAAAGATCACTTGCTTACAGTGGTAAGCACTGTATAATGTCCAAATACTGCTCTTCCCTAGAGCAGCTTAGTGTGATGGAGACTGGAGCAGATAGACTTAGAGCTAACTTACTCCCATGACTTACTAGCTGCATAATTTGGGCAAATCTTTTTACTTCTCTGAGTGTTGATACTAAATGGAGATAATAATCATCACCTGCCATGCTCATTGTACGGGGCCATTGTAAGAGCCAAACATCATAATATTGTGGAGGAAGGGTGAGCTCTGAGGACAAGCTCTGTAGGCATCAGTTTTTTTGTCTGAGAAAGCTTTTGTCCTATAAATAGAATCTATTGATCGTCCCCTGAAGTTATTTCCCATCTTCTCTCTCCTGTCTACTGTTATGAATCTAATTTTCATGTTTATTAAAGGAGAGAATTATGAACTGGCTTGAGCATTTTAAATCTCATTCAAATTCACTCTAGAAAACTGTCTCCAGAGGAGAGAGAATTGGAGCCTAAGTGACCCACGGGATGCCTGTGCCATGGTGACTCCAGCAAAGACAATCTGCCCAGCCACCCATCTCCTCTCAGTTTGATTTCCTTAGCTGGGCATGGTGGTGCACACTTGTAGTCCCAGCTACTCGGGAGGTTGAGGCAGGAGGATCACTTAAGCCCAGGAGTTGGAGGCTGCAGTGAGATATGATAAGGTCACCGCACTCCAGCCTGGGTGACAGAATGAGACCCTGTCTCAAAAAAAAAAAACAAACAAAAAATGGATTGATTTCTTGGTTGTTGCCCCTCACGCCTTATCACACTCAGGATCATTAGATTCCCCCTGGTTGTCTAGTAGGGCCCTGCGATACAAATGAGCCTCAGTGAGAATAGGGGGATTGAACTGGGCTACATAGCAGGGGTTAGCAGGGGTTGGCGGAGCAGAGCCTTGAAGCTCGGTCTTCTGCCTACAGGTTCAGTGCTCTTCCCCTTATGCCCACTCCCTCCTCTGTGAAGTCTTCCCTGGCAACTCTAGCCGCCTTGAGGTCTTTGGGGGAAGTGAACATACTCTTTAAAATGTAGACAGCTCCTAACACAATGTCAGAAGACATGAAAGTGTTTACCACAGGGCTTGGTGTGCAATAAATGCTCAGGAAGCGTCTCAATCAGGACCTATCATCCTTCTGTGTAATTTAACACATATTTAATGAGCATTTCCTCTATGCCAGCCCTGTCCCAGATGCTGGGAATATAAAGAAGTCCCAGTTCTTTAGGAGTTAAAATTATTCAAAGAGATTGAAATAAACCTAGTTTTAGCATAGTGTGACCCCGGGAAGTACAGAGAGCTGTGGTATCGTGACAGAAGGATCCTCACCAAACACAGCTAATGATAGCCCCTTGCATTTTATGTTGACAATTTACAAAGTACTTCTCACATCTCTTACTCATTTGACCTTCACCAAGAACCCTATGAAATAGGAATAACTATCCATATTTTGCTGATGAGGACCTGGGACTCAGAGAGTTAAAGTGACAGAGCCGTAACCAGTAAGCTGGGCAGCAGCCTGGTATGTTAGAAAGATCATGAGACTGGAAGCCAGGAGACTTGGCTTGTACGCCTACCATTTGTAACTATATTGTCTTGGATTAATTAATAACTTTCCCTCTCTGGGGCTCCTCATCTGTAAAGTAATGTAGTTAGACCTGAAAGGCTCTGAGATCCCTTACAGTCCCGATACTCTCTGGAGGAGGAAATAAAGTCTTATGGTTGAGGGCACTGGAATTAGATGGACTGGTTGGGTAATCCTGGACAAGCGTCATAGCCTCAATAACTTCATCATAGAGTGAGACATTCGTAGAGCCCACCTCATGGGGTTATTACAAGGATTAAGTACAGGAACACATGTGAATGAAATACATTGGTAAAGAGTTAGTGTTAAGTACACATTAGCGATGATTATCATTTGCTCTAAGAGGCAGTATTGTGCATGGCAGAGCCTCATTCTGGTCACCTAGCAGGCTTCAGAAAAACAGGGCTTTGTCTTGTAAAGCTGCAGAACAGTATTCAAGTATCTCTTCAAAAGTCAAGGGTAGCATGGTATACAGGAAAGAATCAGGCAAACGTGACTTAAACTTCCAGCTCGGTTCCTTCCTAGCCATGTGGCCCTAGGCAGGTTACTTCACCTCCCCATGACTCAGCCTCCTGATTTGTAAAGTGAGGATAATATCCATATTGCAGGTTTGCTCTGAGGACAGAATAAGATAATGTGTACACAGCTTTCAGAGCAGCACCTGGCATACAATAGGCGTGCAAGAAAATACCAGAGGTTGGTTAGGTTAAGTGCTGGGTCTCTCTGACTGCTTTTTGAGTGTTTAAGCCTGAAGACTCTGTGCTCTCTGCTCCCAGGTCTCCAGACCAGCGAAGATGCCAAGTTTTATGCCCTCTCAACCAGGTTTAAGCCGTTCAGCAATGAGAATGAGACCTTGGTGGTTCAGTTTTCAGTAAAACACGAGCAAGGCATTGATTGTGGTGGCGGGTACATGAAACTCTTTCCTGCCACCCTCAACCAGGAGGATATGCATTCGGAATCTGAGTATTACATCATGTTTGGTAAGCTCTCTGATAGCAGTCGCTGTCAGCTCCACAAGGTCCTGATGAGAGCCACTGTAGTTGTTGAAAATGTTCGGATTGACTTGGAACAGAAAATTTCTAATATGATAGCTCCCCCCTGCCCCCATGCAGTAGGACTCTTCAAAGACCTGAAAAAAGCAACTCTAAACTTAAATGTTCATATAAATAGACCAAAGAGGCAGGGAGGCACATGGGACAGTATTAACAAGTCTACAGTACGGGGAGACATTGCCCAGTTCTCAGAAAAAGGAGAAGGAGGTCATAAACTATGTAGACACTCTCAAAGGTACCTACTACAATAAGGCGCTGTACTCAGCCTCAGTGATAGAAAGGCATAGGATGTCGGGGAAATGACCTTTATTAAGCATCTGTAATGTGTCCACATGTTGCATCTGTAACCTAAATATGTAACTAGGCCTCCTTGGGGCGGTCCAGCACTTACTTAGCTCCAACTCTGAATTCATTTTCAACATTGTTGATATTATAAAACTAACAAACAACAACAAACAATCCAGCTCCCAAAGCACAGATAAATAATGTAGATTTTACTGAATGTTTTTGTACAAAGTCAAAGGGAAGATTATACATCATACAGCAAAATTTCCTTAAAATTCTTTCATTTCCCAGGAAGCATCAGATCTCTCTCTTCAAAACCTTACCAAAATCTTCCCCTTTAGCCTTTTTGCCTTTTTTCTGTCTGCATCCTCCCCCACCCTTCTTTTTTTCTTATCTTTCAATTTCTTTCTTATGTAGAGCACTGTGAGTGTCTAAAATGTGTGTCTTTGCCCATCTTTTTATTTTCTTCAGAATCTACCCTTCTCACAGAGAGTTTATATGTGTATACATAATGTGGTGGTGGTTGTAGGGAAATTGGAAATAATTTTTAAAATGATTTTTTTTCTTTCATGTGAATATTATTTATTTGATGCTCAAACAACCCAACAAAATTGGGCTGTTAACATCTCCATTTTACAGATGAGGAAATGGAGGCAAGAAATTTGCCCAAGGTGAGTAAGTCGAAATCTAGAATTTGGACCCAATCTGTCTGGCTCTAAAGCCTGTGCTTTTTCTACTCCACCCTTCTACCTTCAGACATATGAATAATTTTTTAAAAGTCAGAATGAAAGACATACTTTTTTTTTTAAACCACTATACGATCACGGCATGAAAGACATGCTTTTAAAATGGTATTGGTGAGGTTCTATGAGATCACAGAAGATGGCATGATGCAATCCAGCTGGGAGCTTTTTAGAGGAGGTATTAATTGTTGTTTGAAGAATGAGCTAGATTTGAAAAGGTAGAGAAGGAGATGAAGGAAGTGTAATCAGGGCAAAGGAAACCACAAAAGTTCAGAGTTATGAAATTCGAATGCAAGTAGAGACATGGTGAGGCTAGTGTGGCTAGGGCACATTGCACATGCACATGTATGTGTGTGTGTGTTGGAGTGTGTTTTGGGTAGTCAGAGAGCAATAGCGTGGGAGGTAAGGTTGAAAATTAGGTTAAAATCTATTCCTGGACCTTTGGCAGGTAAAGCTTTCTGGCTCAGAGACATTGATCAACTCTAGAGTTCCCTCTAGAGTTTTCACAAAGCATAAAGGGCCTTAGGCTCTGTTTCTAGAGAGGCTTGGGTTTGATTCCTACCAATGCTACTTATTAGCTGTTTGACCTTGGGAAAGCTGCTTAACTTTTCTGAGCCTCAATTTTCCCAGCTAAGAGAGGGGACAGTAACACCTACTTGTTGTGAGAATTGAACAACATGGTATAAAATGCCTGGCGCAGAAGGGGCTTCTGGTTGGGTCTGGTCAATGGCAGCCCTGGCAGGAGATCAGAGGGAGAGAAGAGAGTTGTGCCCTCAACTGAAAGTCAGCTTCTCTCCCGGCTGTCCTCTCCACAGGACTCTTTTTCTTCCAGGCTCTGGTAATCACTCCTCCTTGCCCCTTCAGGCTTAGGGGTGAGACCCCACTGCCGCTAGCGCTAAGCATAGCACTATACCTTATGTTTTCCCAATGTCCTGCTCCCACCTTTGTAAATAGTCCCTTTATTAAATCCTTCTCAAATAATCCTAAATTTGAGTGTGCCATCTTTTTCCTGCTGAGACCCTGATTAATACACAGGCTGAGTTTGTCTTGGGTTTTGGCCTCAGACCAGGCAAACTGCCTTAAAGTGATGTGAAATCATGCTTTGGGGTTTAATTTCCAGGCCCCGACATCTGTGGCTTTGGGAACAACAAAGTACAGGTCATCCTTCATTACCAAGGGAAATACCATGAGAACAAAAAGACCATCAAGTGCAAGGTAAGTGTGTGGGCTGGTCTATAACCTAGGGGTAAAGGATAAGCATTTTATGTATGTTATCTCATTTAATTCTTACAAAAACCCTATAAATTAAATACTATCATCTCCATTTTACAGATTAGAAAGTAGACCTAGTGAAGTGCTGTAAATTGCAGGAGTTCACAAAGGAATAGCTGATCCAAAAGCCTAGGAAGTCATATAAGGTCCTCTCTTGGAACAATGCTTGGCATGGCCCAGTTCCCCACTCCTAGATGTTGGAGAGGATGGGGGAGGTAGGGAGTGGGCTTTGAAATGGGGGGGTCGGTTTATGTCAGTAACATCAAGTTAGAGAGACCTAGGTTGGCTAGAGGATGGTAGGTAGATTTCATCAGCAACTCAACAGGCATTCACCAAATGCTAACTGTGTGCTGGGCCTTGGGATGGGGATAGCATGGGCTCTAACATGGCCCCTGTAATGGCCCCAGACATGGCCTCTGACCTCATAGTAAGTGAAGGTAAGAGTCAAGCAAAGGAGAGTGATACCTAGGATGATGTGGGTAGAGAGGAGACCCTCTATCCAGCCTGGAGGCTTGGAAATGCTTGCTATAGAAGGTTTCCCCTGTGCTGAGTTTGGAAAAATAAGCATAACTTTGTCTTGTGAAGGGGTGTGACAATTTTAGGAGGAACTAAATTCTTAGAAGAGGTAAGCGCAGGTGAAAAGTCAAGGTGACTTGAGAAAGAGTAGCACTGCAAGAGGTTTGGCACAGCTGGAACACAGGGGAAAGGCAGCAAGTGAGTATAGAAAAGCCCACAGGACCTGTGTCATTGGAGAACTTGTGTTCAAGCCCAAGGCCTTCCTTAGCGGGACTATACAGAGGCTGTGCATGCAGAGGCTCCCTGTGGTCCTCCTCTGGGGCAGGCCTCATGCTGGGAGCTGTAAGCACAACACATGAATTATAGATGACCCCTGCCATTGAGAAGCGCACAGTCTAGTGGGACAGAGAGGATTAGAGAATGATCAGAGCTGCAGTGGAGAGAGGGATGAAGGCTAGAGACCAGAGGAGAATGAGACCCAGAATCCCTACGGGGCTAACCAAAGAAATATGATGAGGGGTGTGGTAAAGTGTGTTTGTGAATATGTGGGGGGGGGGTGGCATTGGGAATTCAGGGTCTGGTACATTTAATTGCTTGAGATCTAAAGATATTCTATATGGAACTAAAATATACCCCCATTCCCTTTACAGATCAATAAAGACACTCACCTGTATACTCTGGTCATTCGCCCCAATGCTACTTATGAGGTCAAAATTGACAACCAGAAAGTGGCAGCTGGGGGTCTGGAGGAAGACTGGGACTTCTTGCCTCCCAGGAAAATAAAAGACCCCTATGCCCGGAAACCAAGGAAATGGGATGAACGTCTGCAAATAGAGGATCCTGAAGATAAGAAACCAGAGGTCAGAGGTGTTTGGGAAGCAGGTGGGATCTCAGCTGTGGAGATAGGAGAAGGAGGCTGGGATGATGGAGCAGAGACTGGGGCCATCAATCCCTCAAAGAGGTATCCAGCTAAATACTGGTATCCAAAGAGGTGTGGAGGGAAGAAGGCAGCCTCTTACCTTTGTAAGGATCTATTGATCCTTCTGGCAGCCTCTGTAAGCAGTGTGTTATGATCCCTCTTTTGTGGATAAGGAAACTGACATTTAGAAAATGAAATAACTTGCCCAAGCACACACATGTTAGAACCAAGATTTGAACCTACATCTCTCTGAATCCAAGGTTATCAATATGGGGAATGTGGAATATATGCATTGATTCATTATAATTCTGGAAAGCTGTACTGGATATAGCTATGAATAGGACAATCTTTGCCCTCTAGAGACTCAGAGTCTAGTGGAAAAGGCAAACAAGAAAACAAAGATCATGCTGCATGATCAGAGCTGAGAGCCAGGGAAGCTAAAGCCTGTGAGAGCCTAAAAGAGGCTCCTAACCCAGCCTGGGTTGGGGTATAGGCAGTGGTCTAAGAAAGGCAAGGAAATGTTTGAGTGATTGAGTTAACCGAGGGGTTGGGAAAACAGACTCTGGGGTCAGACAGATGTGGGTTTGAATCTGAGCTCCACCATTTACTGACTGTGAGTTTGGTGGGCTAGGCATGGAAGCTTTCAGTCAGTCTGGTCAAATGGTCAGAACCAAGGTGAACTGCCAGGCTGACAGAGCAAAGCCTTGGAGGCTGCACAGCAGTAGAAATATGAAAGTTGGGATAGGGTAGCAGGGGTAGGGAGCCAGGTCTAGCCTGACTGTACTCTAGACTCTAGTTTCGTCCCAGTGCACACATCTATCCTCACGAAAGAACATTTCATTTTAGGACTGGGAAGACTTTGAGTACATCTCAGACCTAGAGGCCAAGAAGCCGGACGACTGGAATGAGGATATGGATGGGGAATGGGAAGGGCCTCTGATACTAAACCCAAAATATAAGGTGAGTGGGGGTCTCTCTTTCCAATGGGTATGAGAAATAAGACAGAAGAGAAGTATATTCTAATTTACAAAACAGAAACTCTGAGATCCTGTGGTCATCTTCCCTCCCTTCCACCCCACATATAAGACTGTAGCCTCATCTGAGCCCTGATCCAGAGAGAAAACTGGCTGAAACAAGCATGATTTTATTTGGCCAGTTTCCTATGCTACCCACTAGGAAGAGAACAGCCCCAAGTGCCCGGATATTTAGATAATGTTCTCTGAGAAGCTACATTTTCTTAGCTTTGTGAATTAGCTTGTGCAGATGGGGTCAGGCTCAGAATGGGTCCCTGCCACCTCATTTGGCTCCCTCTGGGTAGAAAGAAGAACTTGGAAGAGTCTGGTGCATTAACTCAAAGAAAGGGAAAGAAGCTCCAGGAAACTTGTGCTGAAACTTTATGTCTAATATGAAACTGCCTTTGTAAATTGATTGGCCTTTCTGACGGCATGAGATCAGAAGAATGAGAAAATACTAATACCATGTTCACTCTTTGTTTCTTTGCTTAGGGACAATGGAAACCTCGGGTCATTGACAATCCCAATTACCAGGGGGAGTGGATTCATCCAGAAATAGACAACCCTAAATATAAGCCTGACCCCACCATTGGTCGCTATTACAACATCAGTGTTCTTGGCCTGGACCTTTGGCAGGTAAAGCTCTCTGGGCTCAGAGCTGATCAACAGTCCCTCCAGTTTTCACAAAGTCGAAAGAACCCCAAGCTGGAAATCACAAGACTTGAATAAGTCTTGATCTTTCTAAGCCTCAAACTGCTTATCTTTAAAATGGGGTCAATCATATTCATCCTAATATAATTATAATAGCTAAAATTTACTGAGTCCCTGTCATGTACCAGTCACTGTATTACTTTGCATATGCCATTTAATTTTCACTATGAAGCCTCCTATTTCTAAATGTAGAAAGGAGGCTCAGAAAAGTCAAATAATTTGCCTTCCAGCATCTGTTAAGGTAAGTAGAAAAGCTAGGATTTGAGTGCAGGTCTTTCTAATGTCAGATTCAGGGTTGCAATACTTTATACTGTTTCTGCTGGTCCTACATGATCCTTGGGGGTGGTTCTGGGGATGAAGAGAAATGAGACATGTAGTAAAACTCTGAAATATTAAAATCCCCTGACAGATGTTAGGGGAGATTGTCCCAGCCGTGATGACAGGTCCTGACCTAGCCTTCCTCTCTGCCAGTCATCTTTCCTCTGGAAGGGAAAGAGGAGGGCCCAGATACTCAGGCCTTTAGAAAGTTATTCCCTCCCCCCAGTCTCTTCATTTCCTGAGGCTTATTACTGAAGACGGGGAGGATTCTTCCCCAAATCAGGAGAAAAGAGAGTACCTCAAGTGCAGGCCCCTGAGTGAAGAGGGGACCATGGTCCCTCCCAGCAGGCCACTAGAAACTAACCCACATAGGCCTGGGAGAAGAATTCTCCCGGAGAGGAAGGGAACTCACTTTTGTTAAACACTGGCCTGGGGTCAGTGCCTCACCTATATCACCTTCTTTAATTTTTCACAACTCTATAAAGTATCATTTTCTCTTATTATTTCCCCACCTTACATTTGGGAGAATTGAGACTCAGAAAGGTCAAGTGATGTGCCCAAGAGCTACTGCATGGTAGAGAGAGGATTCAAACACAGTTCTGTCAGCCAAGTCCTTGCTGTAATGACTATACCCACTATAAAACAGAGCCTCTGGAAACCACAGGCACTTGTCCTTGAGTATATCCTGGAAGTTCCCATGGCCATGGAAATCTCTGTCTCTGATCAGTGATTTCTACGGTTTGGAGCCACCAAAGGTCTCTGGGACAGATACCCCCTATTTGAGACTTTCTTGGTGTATTTATATTTTTTAATTTCCTACTTTATTTACTTCTATGTTCTTGGTCTTTCTGCTCAAGGAGACCAACATAGCAGTACAAGGAGGTCATGTATGAAAATTACCAGATGTGTGTGGGGGGTGGGGGATAGGGGTTCAGGAGAAAAAGAAGGAAGGAAGGAAGGGAAGGGAGGCAGGAAGGGACACATTGTATCCTTCTTTCCTTCCTCTTGTATTTGAAGAACACGGATACAATTTGTACAAGTTTGCATTATTATCTTTTTTTTTCATTGTCCCTTTTTAATACATAACAGGAAATTTCTATATCTTGTATACATGTGTGATCATATTAATATGCCTAATCTGATTGTTTCCTTAAAATGTTTTTTTCCCCACTGAAAACGTTTTAAACTATCTTTGTTTATCTACAAAATTAAAAATTATCTGGCACTAATTGCTCCTCTTTAGGCAGGAAAACTTTTCTATTTGAAGAATTTAAACAGTGCCAGAGGAATGCTTTTCAAACTTTAACATGTCTGTGAATCACCAGGATGTCTTATTCAAATACAGATTCTGATCCAGCAGGTCTGGGATGAAGCCCAAGAGACTACATATCTTGTGGGGTTTTGTGTGTGCGTGTGTGTGTGTGTGTATGTGTGTGAGAGAGAGAGAGACATATTTTGCATGATGCTGACATCACCCTTGCAGGCATCCTTTCCTTCTAACTTCTGATTGGGCCTGGCACTCACAGGTCCTACTCTGCACACCCCACTCAGCCAAGCCATAACATCCAGTTTTCCACAGGGTCCCTGCACCTTATTGGGAAAGCCAGATGACTCTCAGCATGGAGGTAGGTAGGAATTCCCTTACCTGTCCCACCCCAACCATTCCAGCCTTCAGATGCTCTGGGAGCCCAGTTGCCCTCCCTATTCCTTCTGGGTCCCAGCCTAGTGAGCCAGTTTACTCTCTTGCCTAATCCCTGACTTGTCTTGTTCCCTGTTCTGACACCTCCAAACACAACCCCTTTACCCTTTTTTCCTTAGGTGGAAGTGATTGCATTTTTAATCAGGACAGAGGCTGGGAGGAGATAGAGAACAAAGAAAATTCTTCTCTTATCTTTGGAACACCTTATGATCTTTGAAGGAATAGTAACACAAACTGCAATGAGCACAGCCTAGCCATAATGCAAAGCACATTGACATCCCTTACAGCATATGATCTGTGCCACAGCCCTGTGAGGCCAGGAGGGTAGGATTTACCATCTCCATTTTACTGATGAGAAAATTGAGGGCTCAGAGAGGTGACTTGACTTGTCAAGGTCCCATAGCTAATAAGTGCCCAAACCTACACTCTTTCCATTTTATGATCTAAGTAGGATAGCACAGGAAACCAGATAACTTTCAGTAAATTGACTTTTTAAAAGTCCCTTAGGCCTTTAAGCTTTACAGTCTAACAAAGCTCTTTCTCATGTGATCTTTTCTCCTAACAATTGTATGAAGAAAGCAGGGAAAGTATATTTTCTTCCATTTTGCCATTTTGCAACAAAAACTTGTAAGCATAGAGAGGATATGAGGAGACCATGGTTGCCAGTTAGGAAGCAGAACTGGCACCCTCACGGCCCATGAGTTTAATATAAAGGGGATGGGGGCAAAGGGGCACTGAAGAGAACAGGATAGATTAGGAACATTTCTCATGGAAGTAGGAAAAATGCGAAAGCCAACAAACGGTCAGTTCTCTAAGCAAGACTGCTGACAGCTCAAAAGAAAAAAAGTCCCAAAGGTAGAAAATATCTTAAAGTTTCACAAGGAATTTTATTTTATTTATTTATTTTTTTGAGACAGGGTTTCACTCTGTTACCTGGGCTAGAGTACAGTGACATCATCATAGCTCACTGCAGCCTCAAACTCCTGGGTTCAAGCAATCCTCGTGCCTCAGCCTCCCAAGTAGCTGGGACTACAGGCGTGCCACCATATCTGGCTAATTTTTCTATTTTTTGTAGAGATAGGGTCTTGCTTTTGCTCAGGCTGGTCGGGAACTCCTGACTTCAAGTGATCCTCCTGCCTCGGCCTCCCAAAGTGCTAGGATTACAGGTGTGAGCCACCACACCCAGCCACAAGGAATTTTAAAAACCAATTTAAAAAAATTACTCAGAGCAAAATAATACTCTGTATTCAAAGTGGCTATTTTTTCATTTGTTTTCCTGTTGGAGGTAGGGTTGGTAGGGTGATATGAGCCAAATAAAAGTCTTTCTTATTAAAAAAAAAAACAAAAAACTTTTTTGGCCTTGAAAGAGTGGGAGTTTGCAAAGCCTGGGAGAAGGACATATGCTGCAAACTTTCTCTTGGTCATACAACTTTTCCCATGAAACTGACTTGATGATTTATTTAACATACTGCTAAATTAAAAAATTAATGCTCACGCCAGGAGTAGAATAGTTTTAGGAGAGAAAGTTTATTTTACTTTCTCGAGAAAGAGAGAGAGAGAGAGAAGGAGAGAAAAGAAGGGATGAGAATATGGCATGGCACTGAAGAAAGTAGTGGGAAATGCCAGCAGCTGAGGAAAAGCTGCTTGGAGTTTTAAAGGGTAAAAATGGCTTTTTTTCCCCTCTGCTTAAGCAAACTGATAACAGAAGTGGCGGGGAAGTTGTTGCAGGTGCTCTTTATTTTTTTCCTCTGTGAGGCTGACTTTATCTGAGTCCTTGGAATCTGGGGCTGGTGAGAACTGAAGTGGAGTTCAGGTGGCTCACACCCTGCTGTCTGCTTAGGGCTCTTCAAGGCTGAGAAAATGAAACTCTCAGAACGAGTTAGGCCACAGGTGTTTTAATCAAACAAAACAACGGGCAGTTGTACTGCGAGTTTTCTCTTCACAGGGGCAATTATGTGCTGTGAGTTTATTTTTTTTTACTTTCTGTTTGATAATTTATTTTCCTCTGTTAGATAGGTTATTAGTAAGACCACCTTTCAGTAACTATTACCAGCCAGGCATGGTGGCTCACGCCTTTAACCCCAGCACTTTGGGAGGCCAAGGCGGGAGGATCCCTTAAGGCCAGGAGTTCAAGACCAGCCTGGGCAACATAATGAGACACCCCCCCCCATCTCTACAAAAAAAATAAGAAAAATTAGCTGGGCATGGTGGCATGCACCTGTAGTCCCAGCTACTCAGGAGGCTGAGGCAGGAGGATCACTTGAGCCCAGGAGTTTGAGGCTGCAGTGAGCTATGATTGAGCCACTGTACTCCAGGCTGGGTGACAGAGTGAGACCCTGTCTCAAAAAACAAAAAACCAATGATTACCATTTATTGAATGACTATTATCTGCCAGACACTGTGTGCTTTACATATATTATCTCTAATTCTCATGCCACTACTGTCAGGGAGTTATTATTTTCCATACTTTACTTATGAGGGAATAGGCTCAGAAGAATTGAGTAACTTGCCCAAGGTCACACAGCTAGTATGTGGTTGAGCTGGTCTGTCTGGCTCCATGAATTGTGCTCTTTCTATTCTGTTCCTTTATCATTAAATAAACAAACACTGGAAATATTATACAGATTTAATTAATCTTTTCCTTTAGTTGTAAATACTACAAATGTCACTTTAAGAAAATAGGGAACTACAGTACAGGATCTAAATTGTAGAGAATCTAAATTATGTTTGCATTTTTTGTCAACCTTTTTCTTTTTCCTATGTCCTTTTAATTTATCTGATTATATTAAGGAGAGGACCTTTAAAAAGATATCTATATATAAGTATCATCAGAGGTGGGTGCTATCAATCTGAGCTGGGACAAGAGTCACTGGGCACCAATTTGGAGGCTAGCAGAGTGATAAAATTTTCTTCACAACCCTCTAAAATAGTTCAGAGGCTTGAGGAACACAGAACCTTGGGAAACAGTAAATTTACTTTTTTCTAGAGCACATCAACTATGGCAGTACAGCATTCTGAACCCTCTGTATTACTAATAACCTTTGTAATATCTTGCCAAACCTCAATTATTGATTAAAATCTCTGGGCCTATGGCCTGGGAATCTGCATTTAAGCACTTCGACATTTAGGTACCTAGTTCTAATAATCCCATTGTTTTCATTTCAACAGGTAAAATCAGGCAGCATCTTTGACAATTTCCTTCTTACAAATGATGAAGAGTTTGCTGAAGAGGTTGGAAATGAGACCTGGGGAATAAGAAAGGTAAGATACTCCCCTACCCTGGACTCCTGATGATTGATTCCTCAGTTGTGTACTGTTCTTGCATTTTAAAAATCAGCCTCATAGTCATTGTCTCATTTCTGGTCACGTGGCCCTGAGAGGTGGGGGAAAGAACTCACATTCAATGGACATCTACAACTCTGTACTTGTGGCTCTGTAAACACTTCCCAAAAGTTATCCCACTTAGCCCTAAAACAACCCAGCAAGACAGATATTTTTACCCCCATTTTTCAGATTCAGAGTATAAAGTGCCCAAAGTCACATGCAGCCTTCAACTTGTTGAGTTAGAATTTGGACCCAGAATTCATGCTCCATTTGTGTATTACACAGCCTGCTCATAGTGTATTGATCCAGAAAGAAGCTACTGAGCCCATTTCTGATGGATGGCTTGGAGAAAGGAGGAAGGTGATAGTGCTATTTACCAGCTCTTTTGACCTCCCAGAACTATTTTATGGGCGGAGTGATACTTGGGACAATGGCCTCATGATGGTGACATTCTCTATCCAGACTTCCTGGTTCTGCAGGAAGGTCCATTCAAGCAGGTTTGTGGCCAGTGCTTGATTACCCAATAGGCAGATTAAACTTATGCTTAGAGCACCAGCAAAAGCTCAGGTACCAAAAAAAAATTTTTTTTTTTGAGACAGAGTCTCACTCTGTAGCCCTGTGTAGAGTGCAGTGGCATCATCGTAGCTCACTGCAACCTCAAACTCCTGGGCTCAGGCAATCCTCTTGCCTCAGCCTCCCAAGTAGTTGGGACTACAGATGCAGCCACGACATCTGGCTAATTTTTCTATTTTTTGTAGAGACGGGGTCAAACTCCTGAGCTCAAGTGATCCTCCTACCTTAGCCTCCCAGAGTGGTAGGATTACAGGCGTGAGCCACCACACCAAAAAAAATTTTTTGAGAGAATTTTGATACTTAATATTTTTTTAAAAATTGAAGTTGTCATCATGGGAAAAATTATTAGACTTTTTTGTACTTCTTAGTCTGGTTTTGTCTTGTTTTACTTGGGTTTACCATCTAAAATTTTTGTTCAGGTACTATTACATATTAGTTAAGAATTTTAGTTTTGGAGCTAGACTGCTTAGGTAAATCTAGGCTCCATTATTTACTAGCTGAACTTGGGCAAGTTATTTAACCTTTCTTCATCTATAAGTTGGGAATAATGATAGCATCTATCTTGTAAGTTCCTGGCATATAGTAAATGCTCAATACATGGTAGCTATTATTATTAAACCATACTTTCACTTGACAAATATTTGTTGAGTACCTGTTCAAAGCACTGTCGTAGATGCTAGGGATATAGCAGTGAAATAAAGACATTTCTGTCCTCATGGGGCTTGCATTCAGTTTGGGGAGACCAATAAGAAATGTATAAAGAAGTCCAAATCTCATATCCCTCAGCTAGAAAGTGGGACAAGTCACACTTATTTCACACATTGCTGTGACAAATACACATAATGTGTACCAATTGGCTAGCACTGTGGTTAGCAATGCAGTGGGCATTCAATCAATGTTTGCTGAATCAGAACCAATTTTATTTACCAACAAATTACACACACACACGCACACACACACACACATTTCTATCCACTGCACATATACTGAAAATTTGTATGTAAATAAACACCATCCCAGAAATCTTCAAGACTGTGGGAAGAGGCCAGACATTTCTAAAGTGGGTTGACTTTGTTTATACCATCTGTAAATTACTTTGAAATTTCAAATTCTAAATAGGACATAGAGAAGCAATGGAGAGAACTGTATGAAGAAATTGAAAAAAGAAAGCAGGAAGAAGAGGCCAAGAAGAAAAAGGAAAAGGAGGAGGAAGAGAAAGATGACATCTGGGGAATTGAAGAAGAGGGAAATGAACAGGATCCTGCTGAGGAACCAGGAAATGACAGGCAGATGCGGGAAGATGATGCTGACAGGGCATTTCTGGGCAAAAATGAAGAAGTCCTTGTTGACCAGAAGGATGAACTGTAATGGAAAAAAGTGGTTACGCTTAGAGGGAGAAATGCTCATGAGGTGGGCACAATTTGGGGAGTGAAATAATTTGCTGTTTTTGAATAAATTTTGTATTTATATTTCCACCCCACCTCCTTTGCTTTATATGACCTGGGGAAAGTCACATTACATCTTGAGCCTTCTATTTCCTTATTAGTGGAAAGGGAGTGATAATTTCTATTTCATGAGGTTGTTGTAGAGATTAAATGAGCTAATGTGTGTAAAGTGCCTGATATAAATATATGGCCAATAAATGGTAGCTATAACTGCTATCATTATCATGGTGTTTAGTAGAAGTCTAATGCACTATCCATTGCACCACAGAGCCACCTTCCTAGTGTTTATTAAATTAGTTATCAGTAAATAAACTTCTGTATAAACTTGATCCTCACTTTCAATTTATCCTAGTACACCCAGGGATTTTATTTTGTTTAAATATATGTATTACTTAGTATTTACTGAGCAGTGCTGTTGGTTGTACTTGTGTACAGATGTTTTCTTCTTGCAGATGTATGAAGCACTTAGAAACAAAACCAGACTTCCTCTTTTTATATATATATATTTTTTCTTCTTTTTTTAGCGATGGGGTCCTGCTCTGTTGCCAGGCTAGAGTGCAGTGGCATGATCATAGCTCACTACAGCCTTGAACTCCTGGGCTCAAGTGATCCTCCTGCCACAGCCTCCCAAGTAGCTGGGACTACAAGTGTGCACCACCATGCCCAGCTAATTTTTCTTATTTTTTGTAGAGATGAGGTCTTGCTATGTTGCCCAGGCTAGTCTTGAACTCCTTGCCTCAAGTAATCCTCCCACCTTGGCCTCCCAAAGTGTTAGGATTACAGGCGTGAGCCACCACATCCAGCCAGACTTACGAAAGTCCTTCTGCTGCTCTGCTATTTTATACCCTATCTAATTTTAAAATAATTTTTACTTCTTTGCAAGTTTACTGGTCTCATATTTATTTTTCTGTACCACCTGCTCACGAGATCATTATCAAGTGCATTCCTGTAGTTCTTTACAGATTAGAAAGCACTTCCCAGAAATTCATGGAGCTCCTACAATGTGCTCATTTAATCCTCATAGCAGCCATTGTAGATAATACCATTATTATCTTCATTTTATAGATGCAGAAACTGCTCAGAGCAGGTCATTTGCTCAGGGTTAAACAGCTAGTAAAGGGCAAGGCCAGTGTCTGAATTTAAGTTCATCTGGTTTCAAAGTTATCCTTCCACTGCACCTGGCTATGGAATGGGTAAGCAAATATCTATTACTATCGAATAGATAGAGTAGGCAACATTCCACATGGAAGAAATACCTTTATAAATATATTTTTTAAAAATGGCATCTAACAGCCAGGGATTCAGGCCCACAGACATGGCAGTCATATCATTCAGCAAATGATAGGCCAGGCCTATAAATATGAATGTGGAGTATAGTAGTTGCTCAGTAAAAATTAGTTGAAAAAATGAATAAAATTCTGCCTGGTGGTTTCAGGAAAGACTTCATGAAGGAAGTGACTTTTGAGCTAGATCTTAAAGAATGCATAAGAGTCTGCCCAGTGGAAAAGGGGATGTATGGACCAGATTTCAGAGTCAAAGAGCAGAGCACCCAGATGACAGGAAGTAGGGTGGTGAGATTAGCAAGGAGCAGCAAGAACTTCTTCCTTCTTTCAGATAGACCGGTGCTTGGTGTAGTTTCTGGACCTTACAATCTTTGGAATATTCTGTTTTGGGAAACTTGACTTTATACCTATTTCTTTTTTTTTTCTCTTTTATTTTATTTTCCCAAAGTGCAAGAGTATATACCTATTTCTAAAACCTAAGAGTCTTCCCATTGTGAAAAAGAGCAAGGCTTCAGATGCTGAGTCTGAACATTTTGTTTTGGGTCTGGAGAACTGGTGTGTGGGGTGATCTGTACTTTAGGGATGCCAGTCTGATATAGCATTGTTTACTATAAATGTCTGCTCTGATTGGACAGGTATATGCTTTACCAATTGTTACAAATTTTCAGTATCACTAGGTAGATATACTGATATTCATGCTGGATTTGGGGGGAAGATTAAACAATAAGGATCCATTTGACTATTTTTTAAAGCTGCTGCTCTCACCTTAGTTAAATTTTCTTTTGCCTTTTATTTTGATTGATTGTATACATGTTATTTCTGAAATTATGCTAATTTTAATAATAAAAATGCATCATAGTTACACTCATTCTGCACACAGACTTTGAGATTTTTTTGTGTTTTTTTCCAGGACACATCTTTTGAACACCACCATTTTGCCATTGAACTGTATTCCTCCAGAAGATCTTCTTAAAAAATTCTTATTATACCCCATGATATTCTGAAATTAAAAAAATAAATAAAAAAAATTCTTATTATATATTTAATTTTCATAAGTAATAGATGTTCAGTGTAAAAAATTTGGAGTCAAGATATGTATTAGGAAGAAAGTCAAAATTTCTTGTTATCCCCAAATCCAGAGACAACTGTGCAATATTTATTGTATTTCCTTCCAGTTTTGTGTTCATTTGTTTTTTTGTTTTGTTTTTTCCTTCTTTGAGACAAGGTCTCTCTCTGTCACCTGGGCTAGAGTATAGTGGTGTCATCATAGCTCACTGCAACCTCAAACTCCTGGGCTCAAGTGATCCTCCTGTCTCAGCCTCCTGAGTAGCTGAGACTACAGGCACAAGCTACCATGCCAGGCTAATTTTGCTATTTTTTGTAGAGACAGGGTCTCACTCTTGCTCAAGCTGGTCTCGAACTCCTGACCTCTAGCAATCCCCCTGCCTTGGCCTCCCACAGTGCTAGGATTAAGTGGGAGCCATTGCTCCCTCCTGGCCCCTATATTTTTCTTTATAATTTTTCTTTTCACATTTATTATGTTTTTAATCCTCCTAGAGTCTGCTCTTGTATAAGATGTAAAATTGTTGAAATATGGTAATTATGCTATTCAAGCCTCAATATATCAGTTTCTGAGAGGGGTGTATTAAAATTTTCAGCTAAAATTATACATTTCTCTATTTTTCCTGCAATTCTATATACTTTAAGACTGTATGATTAGGTGCATCTATGTGTTTGTCTTTTGTTTCTTTTATGAATATATAATGACTTTTCATCTCTTATCTTTTGAAACTGAAATTCATCTTTGGCAGATATTAAGATTGCAACTCAGTTCACATTTGCCTGGTGTATATTTTTCATCTTTTTATTTTTAGTCTTTCTGTCTCTTTATGTTTTAAATATGTCTTTTATAGTCAATTTATTGTTGGATGTAATTTTTTTCCTTTTTTTTCCTTTTAAATTTTTAAATTTTTATATATTTTTTTGAGACAGGTTCTTGCTATGTTGTCCAGGCTTGTCTCAAACTCCTGGTGTCCAGCAATCCTCCCACCTTGGCCTCCCAAAGTGCTAGGGTTACAGGCATGAGCTACTGTGCTGAGCTGGGGATCTAATTTTTAAAAATCCAGTTGGTGAGATTAATTTATTTATATTTGATGTAATTACTATATATTAAGATTTAGTGCTATCATCCATTTACTATAGATTCAAAAATATTTTAATCTCCATTTCTGCTTTCCATTGGATAAGCTGAATTTTCTTTTGCTGGTTTAAAATTTATACATAATATTTTTTTCTTACGGTGGTAGCACTTAACTTCAGATTCAACCCATGGGTCTAAGAGAGTTCCTCCCTCTCAACAGTTTGAACAAAAGCCCGAGCAAAAGTTCTGAGCTTGACTCTCAAAGACTCATGTCATGTGCTCATATTGATGCAATCAATGGTAAACAGTGGGTATTTGATCTCCAAAGGAAACACAGGGTACCAGTACCAAAAGAAGGGGGAATGGAAGCTGGGAGAGGATGAAACAATATATGTCCACTTCTTTCATATTAAATAACTCCTTTAAGCCTCAGTTTCTTCATCTGTGAAATGGCAATGATAATACCTATCTCAAAGGAGTGATATGAAGAGCAAATTAGGTAAGAGATATGAATGTTCCTTGTGAATCATAAAGTGCTGCAAAAAGATTAGTCATTATTCTCACTCGTGTATTTATCACATAGTATTGCTGTCATTTGTTTAGGTGTTGGTGTTTATCTGTACTGCTACAGTGGAAGTACTGTCCTAGCCAGCATTCTCCCTAACCTGTGCTGATGTACATAGAATTGATTTTCCTTCCCTGCCAATAATGAATGGGCAAGATATCAGCATTATGTTTGACCTAAGAGTCAATTTCCATTCAAAGAGTCCTGCTAAAGTCCTGGGGCAGGGTAACTTGCTAATAGACTAGCCAGACTGCACACAGCTAAAAGCTTGGTGCATTGGTGCCAAACTGGGCTCCAGTTCCTTTCTACCTTGAATTAGATATGTAACCTTAGCTAGGTCATTTAAACTCTCTGAGCCTCAATGTCCTTGCCTGAAAAATGGGGATCATAAACAGACATACCTCTTAGAGTTATGGTAGGATTAAATAAGACTATATGTAAAAGGCTGGATGCAGTGGCTCACGCCTGTAATCCCAGCGCTTTGGGAGGCTGAGGAGGCAGGATCATTTGAGGCTGGGAGTTCATGACCAGCCTGGGCAACATAGCAAGACCCCATCTCTACAAAAAAATTTAAAAACAGGCTGGGCATGGTGGCATGTACCTGTAGTCCTAGCTACTCTGGGGCATGAGGTGGGAGGATCCCTTAAGCCCAGGAGTTCCAGCCTGTCCAGCCTGGGTAACAGAGCAAGACTCTGTCTCTAAAAAAAACAAATCATACATAAAAGGCCCTGGCCTAGAAGTTCCCAAACTTATCAGACACAAATTCAAAACTCTTTATTGAGCATTTACTAACTTCCATTCTGCTACATTATGGCTAGTTCTAGTGCAGGTTCTTTCTCATCTCTGAAGTACATTAAATTGCTCTGTTTCCTTGGAGAATAACTGTTGGCCCCCTCAAGGCCCTATGTCTTCAGTATTTGGATCGGGAATACTTGCCTTTGGATAGGATCTCACAAGACAAATCCTGACTCTTTTCACATGTGAAGGATTTAGATTCAAACTAAACTGAAAGATAGTGTGTACCTGCTATGTTTACTGAAATAGGTTCTTCTATGAGGTGATTCTTTATTAACCTATAATAATCCCATGAATTAGGGCCTGATGTTCCCATTTTGCTGGTAAGGAAATGGAAGTTCACATAAATTAAGTACCTTGACCAAGGTGACCAAGCTGATCATGAGAAAGGAGACAGTAGTGTAATGTAGGGGGAATCAACTTTGGAGTCAGACACGCCTAAATTAGGATCCCAGCACTGCCATTTACTAGATCTTGAACTTCGGTCCAGTGACCTAATTTCTTAAGTCTCAGTTTCTTCACCTGGAAAGTGGGGATTATAATAATATACCTTACATGAATGTTGTGAGGTTGAATTTGAGAGAGTATATGTACGGCAGAGTGCCTGGCACATGGTAGGTACTCCATAAATACTTAGAAACTTGATGTGTATATTGGGATCCCAGAGCCCATAGAGCCCACGTATAGTGCTGCCTTATAGGAAACTTCAATTATCATCAAGCTCATTTAGAACTTTTCACTGGACATTCAGATGGTTGCCCTTACAAATTCCTTGGGCTGTGATTCCAGATCAAAGCCCCAAGAAGGAAATGAGGCCGCAAGATACATACAGTGAAAGGAGCCCATGAGTGGGAGTCTAGAGACCCGAGATCTAGTGATGGCTCTTATTTAGTGTGTGTGGGCCCTTGGGCATGGCACTTTATCTCCCTGAGCCTCAGTTTCCTTATTTGTTAAATGGAGACAGTATTCTTTAACTCACAGTGTTGCTGGAGGTATAAATGCAGATGTGGATGCAAATGCCTTTTTTGCAATTTTAGAAATGCTTCATAAATGTGAGGGATTTTAATTTGTGTCTACTATTCTCCCTAGAGGGAGAGTAAACTGGACTCAATGATAACCTGAGATCTGCCTCCTAGAGAGCAATTATTGGGGAACCCAGCCCCTAAGTGAGGCCTGGTTAACTATATTTTGCTGCTGCTGCAACAACTTGTACTCAAATATCAGTCTCTGTGCCTACTAGATCCTCATCCTTGTGGAAAGGCAGCCCTTTGCCGACCACTCCCACCCATACCCTGCTTTAACACAGCTGCCTGCACTAGGAGTGGGAATAAGCTGTGGGCTTGCTGATGACCTACAAATGTGGCTTGGCTCCTAAAATATGAATTGGACAAATCAATATTTCTCAGGAATTTGAATAGGGAAATATGAGGTGATTGAGGCAATTAGCAGCAATAAAAACTATGACTAATAGGATGTAAAGAGAGAGACCATGAGGTTGAGTAGGCGTATGTGTGGTAGGAGATAGAGTCTGGGCTGTGTCAAAGTAGTGAGGAAGCAGAAATTATGAATAAATAGAGGCTATGAAGTAGAAAAAGGTAAAGTATGTTTAGACAAATATTTCCAGAGTTCATTCTACGCACTGGAAACCATGTTTGGCTCCGAACATACAAAAGCAACTAAGACACAGCCTCTGCCTTCACAGCGCTTAATTTTAGTGGGGAAGAGAGAAAAAACAAGGAAACAAATAATTACAAATTGTTTTAAGGGCTAGGAAGAAAATAAATACAGGGCTGAGTTAGACTATATCAGGAAGGGACCTACTTAAGAAATTCGAAGTTCTCTTTGAAAAGAAAATTCAAATGAGGCCTAAAGAATGAGAGGGAGCCAGCCATGGGAAGATCAGAGAGAAGAATATTTGAGATAGAGAATGTTTAATGCCTACTGGCAGGAAAGAGTTTATTGCATTCGAGGAAGCTGGGGGTGGGGTGGGGAAAGCCATGCAGAGGGAGGAAAGGAAAGGGAAGGGAAGCATGAGATGAGTTTGGAGGGGTAGGTATAAGGCTTGTCACACAGGCCTGTGCTAGCCCTGGTAAGGAGTTGGGAATTCAGTTCCAGTGTAGGAGAAGCCATCAAAGTATTTGATGCTGGGTGGTGACACAACCTAGTATGGTGTGCTAGATAAGCTTGAAGGCTAAGAAATCAGTCTGGGTCAAACCTAAATTCTACCATTTACCAGCTGTGTGACCTTGGGCAAATTACTTCATCTCTTTGTGCCCTTATCTATAAAATTGAAGTAGATTTGGGTTTTATTTCATGGATTTGTTGTGAAGATTAAATATATATAAAGTGCTTAAAGCAGTTCCTGGCACAAAATATACATCAATAAATATAAGCTCATATTGTTATTTTGTCTTTACTTTTTAAAATATTTTTTTGTTTTCTTTTTTATACAGACAGGGTCTTGCTATGTTGCCCAGGTTGGCTTCAAACTCCTGGGCTCAAGTGATCATCCCACCTCAGCCTCCTAAAGTGCTAGGATTATAGGCGTGGGTCACTGCCCCCAGCCCTATTTTGATGTTAAAAAGATCATTGTAGGCCTGGTGTGGTGGCTTAGGCCAGTAATCCTAGCACTCCAGAGAATGAGGTGGGAGGATTGCTTGAGGCCAGGAGTTCGAAACCAGCCTGGGCAACACCTCCTCTCTACTAAAAATAGAAAAAGTAGCCGGGTGTGGTGGCACGTGCCTGTAGTCTCGGCTACTCGGGAGGCTGAGGCAGGAGGATCACTTGAGCCCGGGGGTTTGAGGTTGCAGTGAGCTGTGATGACACCACTGTGCTCTAACCTGGGTGACAGTGAGACTCTATCTCAAAAAATAAGATAAAATAAAATAAAAGAGACTAACGAATCATGACAATTAAATGCAATGCATGATCTAGCTCAGGCACTGGGTCAGAACCCGGGTGAGGGGGAAAGTCCTATATAGGACAGTATGGAGCTAATCAGTAAAATCTGAATATGAACTGTATATAAAAATTGTATCGATTTTAAATTTCCTGAATTTGGTAATTATACTGGGTGGGTATGTAGGTATATAAGAGAATATCCTTGTTCTTAGAAAATACACACTGAAATATTCAGGGTAGTAGGGGTAAATACTGCCATTCAAACAGTTGAGGAAAAAAATACACATCCATGTATATGCATGTACGCATATACCCCCACACAGAGAGTGTGGCAAAACATTAACTTCTCATGCATCTGGGAATTCTTTGTAATATTCTTGCAACTCTTCCGTAAGTTTGAAATTATTTCAAAGTAAAAAGTTAAAAAATAAACGGGAAGTGAAGAAATAGAGTATGTAGATAGCTCTTTAGAAAATTTGACTGTGAAGGGGAGCAGAGAAATGGAGCCTGAGAGAGGGTCAGGGTCATAGAATAACTCTTTAAAGATAAGAGAAACTAGAAGGTTTGTTCACTGATGAGAACCAGGTTGGTCCTCGGCCTCTCTTTTTTAAGAATAGAGAGTTAGATCAGACATCCTGTAAGGGCCTTTCCACCGCAGGCCCTCTATGACTGTCCTACCTTTAGACACTGTGAGCTCTCCTTTAACTCTTATCCACTTCAGCTGAACCCCTTGTGTCTTCCTCATTTTATTCCTTAAACTGCAACCAGGAAAAGACATTTGGGCCACCACCACTTGAGGGCAGTACAAAATGATGCTGCATGTCTTTCTGGCGGTTTTATTGTTTTAGCTGCTGGAACAAAACAAAGCCCTTTGCATGATTTTCTCTCAAATGTATTAGATGAAATAAAGCTCCTGCTAACACACCACTTTTTCGAAATGTTTTAAACAAGAAAAGCCCAACGTAATTCATACAGGGGTTTGAGGAGAGGAGTAAGAGGGTGAGAGGGTCTTATGCCCTGAAAAAATGCTGGTACATATTATAAGTTTAATAAGAATAACCGATAACAGGAAAATTAGAGCATGCCAGACTTGAAAGGGACCCTGGAGGAGGATGAATGCAGCCCCTTCAGTTTATAAGCAGGACCTTGGGTCCTTAGGGAGGGAAGGGACTTGAGCAAAGCCACAATGACATGGTAGAGAAATCAGTTAATGGTTTCAATACTTGTCTGGTTAGTCTGTGAAGACAAAGGTTCTGATATTTTCAAATGATATCATAAATATAGTTTGCAAAGAGACTGACCCCATCATTGGTATTGATACTGAGTTCCTGAAAACATTGTGACACCTCAGTTGTGAGGCTGTGCCCCTTGTATCTTCCTCTCCCTGGAAGGATATGACTATTCTTCTTTAACTCTCATCCACTTCAAATGGTCTCAGTGCCCTGGACAGTGTAGTTCTGATCATATCCAACCTATTTCCCACCCCTTTCTGGCGGGAGCTTCAGATTGTTTTTTTTTTTAATATTGGGGGGGTGTTGTGAGGAGGGTTGTCTAGTTGTCTTGTTTTGTTTTTGTTGTTGTTGTTGAGACAGAGTCCTCGCTCTGTCACCCTGGGTAGAGTGCAGTGGCGTCATCATAGCTCACTGCAACCTCCAACTCCTGGGCTCAAGTGATCCTCCTGTCTCAGCCTCCCTGAGTAGCTCGGACTACAGATGTGTGCCACAATGCCCGGCTGATTTTTTATTCCTGTTTTTGGTAGAGACAAGGTCTCACTCTTGCTCAGACTGGTTTCGAACTCCTGAGCTTAAGCAATCCGCCTGCCTCAGCCTCCCAGAGTGCTAGGATTACAGGTGTGAGCCGCTGTGCCCGGCCGAGCTTCAGATTCTTAAGGGGTCACTTTCTGCTAACTCTTTGGGGTAAAAAAAAAAGGGGGGTCACTTTCCTACTAGCATTGGGGGATGAAGTGAAGGCCATTCAGGAAAAAAGTCAGTGAGCATGTGGCAGTACATTGTTTGGAAAGAAACAACATTATCGTTGCAGTAGAGGGGAGGTGCTGTTAAAAGGCCAATCAGAAAATCCTAGCGAAACATAAAAATCCTTAATATGACATAAGGACAAGATGGAGACTAAAATAACTTTAGACTGATCAAAATACAGAAACCAGTATGACTTCATAACATGCTAATAACTGGGCTTAATTATTTAGAAGGGCTCCTAACCTCACTACTATTAGTATCTATTAAAAAAATGCCCGGGCATTAGGCTGGCATTCAAAATCCCTCACCTGGCCCCAGCTCAGTCTCTAGTCTCATGTCCTGCCATAGCTCCATCCTGTGCCCCAACCACCGTTCTCTGAGCACTCACTGCAATGGTATAACTGTGGATATTTGTTGAGGCCATGCTCTATATGTGCTCCTCTTTGAGGCTCAATTCAAATGCCACCTTCTTTGGAGGTTTTCCTTGATCTGACCCTCATATTTACTTGCAGATTCCTTTTGGCTCCCACAGCCATTGCGTGTACCTCTCTGTAGCATTTATTTCATTCTGCTTTGTCTTCTCCACTATACAGTGAGCACTTTGAGGGCATTAACTGGGTCTTAGTACTACTATTATTTTAGGGATTGTTTCCATTTATTAACAATCTACCAATAATCTTTCTTATCTTTCTACCTCTCCTGTATTTCCAGCTCACTCCTTCCAACACCCTGACTCCATCGGTTCTTTGATACCTCCTGGGCCCTACAATCCAGTGATCCTAATATCTCTTCACCATTCCTCACCCATCTCATGTCTCACTTCCCTTTGTACCCGCCTAAATTCCAAGGTCCAATGTTATAATCATTCCCTTGTTATATCCTCTTCTCTCTAGCCTCCTCTTGCTTTGTTGCTTTGCTTCACAAAACTCCTACCCTGACAATCTAACTCTCTACCTATTCTCTCCTTTTGGGAAAGTGGATGAAGAAAAACTGACAACTATGTTAACTGGACTCTTAAAATTCATCACCACTAACCTCAAGTGGGCCTTTAGTGCTTCTTGGGAATTATACTACATCTACTTTTCCTGAATGCTTATTTCATACTGTTCCTCTCCCCAGACTTTTGGTAGACACTCATTTTCCCTCCCTCTCAGCAGATAACCCACTCACCCGCATCCATGCCCCTGTACTCAGCCCTTTCTTTCCCCTGCACTCCGGCAATTGCTTCTCTTGCCTACATCATCAGTGTTTCTTTTTCTACAGGATCATCCCATCAGCTAAAAAAAAAAATACTGTGTTATCACTCACCTTAAGAAAAGAAACCTCTCTTGACTCCATATCCCCCCTCTAGCTACCTCACCATTTCTCTGCTCTTCATTTCAGCTAAACATCTCTAAAGAATTATCTGTATTTCTTGATTCCATGTCCTCTCTTTTCATTCTCTCTTGAGCCCACTCCAATCAGGGCTTTGCTTTCTCTTTCCACTGAAACTGTTATCGCAAAGGTCACCCAAGACCTCCATGTTGTTAATTCTGGAGATAATTCTCAATCCTGATTCACCTAGCCCATGATCAGATTGCACATGTTTCCTCTCTCCTTCCTTCCTCGTTCCTCCCTGAAACACTTTTTTCATTTGACTTAAGGACAGATACCATTCTCTCCTGGTTTTCCTCTAAGCTCAGTTCTTTCTTCTCGGTCTCCTTTGCTAGTTCCTTTTCATTTCCCTAACCTCTAACACCGGAGTGGCACTGGGCTCAGTAGTTGGACTTCTTGGATCTATAAAATTATATTTTTAATTTTAAAATACTTTCTTCTTTTATTTTTTTCTTTCCCAAAATGCATTCTCAGGCTAATTCTTGGATCTATAGACACTCAGATGTACAGATGGGTACATCTCACTCAATGTCATGTCAATGTCATGTACATCTCACTCAATGTCATGGTTTTAAATGCTTCCATATGCTGATGACACCCAAGTTCATATCTCCAATTCAAGCCTCTCCCCTGATATCCAGACTCTTATTCCAACTGCATCCTTGACATTTCAACTGGGTATCTAAAAGGTATATCAAACTTAGTCAAAGGCGAAATTCTTGGTGTTCTCTTTTTTTTTTTTTGAGACAGGGTCTCGTTCTGTTGCCCCAGCTAGAGTGCAGTGGCATCATCATAGCTCACTGCAACCTCAAACTCCTGGGCTCAAGCCATTCTGCTGCCTCAGCCTCCGGAGTAGCTGGGACTACAGGCATGCACCACCACACCTGGCTAATTTTTTTTTTTTTTTGGTAGAGATGGGGTCTTGCTATGCTGCTCAGGCTGATCTTGAACTCCTGGCCTCATGTGATCCTCCCACCCTGGCCTCCAAAGGTCTGGGATTACAGGCTTGAGCCACCACACTGGGCCTGATGTTCTCTTTAAATTAGTTTCTTCCACAGTCTTTCTCATCTCAGTAAAAGGCAACTCCATCAATCCAATTGTTCAGGCAAAAATCTGGCATCATCATTGACTCTTTTCTTTCTCTCATACCTCACAGTTAATCCTTTAGCAAATCCAGTGGCACCTACTTTCAAGATATACAGAATCTGATCACTTCTTACACCCCTCCCCCCAATGCTAACACCCTACCCCAAGCCATGCTCACATCTGGATTATTGCAATAATCTCATATTTGTTTTACCAATTTCTGTCCTTACTTACCTACAATCTATTTTCCCACAATAGCTCAAATAATATTTTTTCTTTAATTTTTTTATTGTGATAAAATTCACGTGACATAAAATTTACCTTCTTAACCATTTTTAAGTGTACAATTCAGTGGTACTATTAATAAATAAACTCATAATGTCGTACAACCATCACCACCACCCTTGTCCATAACTTTTTGTCTCATTAATATGAAACCAAACTCTATATCGATTACACAATAACTCTCCATTCCCCCAAATCACCCTCTTGGCAACCACCATTGAACTTTCTGTCTCTATGATTTTAACTACTCTAAGTATCTCATATGAATGGAATCACAGAATATTTGCCCTTTTGTGATTGGCTTATTTACTTAGTATAATGTCCTCAAGGTTCATCCATGTTGTAGAGTATATTGCATAATTTCCTTCCTTTTTAAGGCTGGATAGTATTCCATTGTATGTATATGCCACATTTTGTTTATCTTTCATCTGTCGATAGTACTTGGGTTGCTTCCATGTTTTAGCTATTGTGAATAATGCTGCTATGAACATGGGTGTACAAATACCTCTTTGGGGCCCCGCTTTCAATTCTTTTGGGTATATACCCAGAAGTGAAATTGCTAGATCATACGGTAATTCTATTTTTGATTTTCAAAAAATAGCTACAGCAGTTGTACAATTTTACATTCCCACCAAAAGTGCACAAAGGTTTCAATTTCTCCACATTCTTGCCAGTGCTTATTATTTTCTGTTTTTTTGATAGTAGCCATCCTAATTGGTGTGAGGTGGTATCTCATTGTAGTGCAAATAATCTTTTAAAACCTAAGTTATATCATGTTCTTTCTCTGTTCAAAACTCGCCATCTCATGTCATTTTCATCTCATTCAGAGCAAAAGGCAAGACCCCAAGTGCCATGGGACATTGTAACCTCTCTGACTTCCTTTCTTAATCATTCACCATTTCCCTCACTCTGCTCCACACATATTGGCCTCTTTGATGTTTCTTTCTTTCTTTTTTTTTTTTCTGGAGACAGAGTCTCACTCTGTTGCCCAGGCTAGAGTGCAGTGGTGTCATCATAGCTCACTGCAACCTCAAACTCCCGGGCTCAAGCCATCCTCCTGCCTCAGCCTCCCGAGTAGCTGGGGCTACAGGCCCACACCACCACACCCAGCTAATTTTTCTATTTTTAGTAGAGACGAGATGTTGCCAAGGGTAGTTTTGAACTCCTGGCCTCAAGCGATCCTCCTGCCTTAGCTTCCAAAGTGCTGGGATTACAGGCATCAGCCACTGTGGCTGGCCTTTGATGTTTCTTAGACCCACCTGCCACATCCCTGCCTTGCCTCTGCTGTTCCTTTTGCCTTGATTGCTCTCCATCCTAGATATGTACTCCTGGTCACTCTCTCACTTAAAGTCTTTTCTCAAATGTCTACTTATCCGTGGGGACTTTTCTAGCCACCTTTAAAATTTCACCCTCTCCCACTTCTCATATGCTCTCCCATCTATCTTTCTCCTTATCAACTTATGATTTTACATATTTATTTTATACATAATTTGTACATTATATATATATATATAAAATTGTCACTCTTTCTCCATTGAAATATAAGCTACATGAAGGTAGGGTTTTTGTCTGTTTTTCATTGCCATATTCTCAGTAGCTGGAACAGTGCCTAGCACATCATAGTTACTCAATGAGTACATTACAGTCATCCGTTGGTATCTGAGGGGGATTGGTTTCAGGCCCCCCATGGATGCCAAAATCCATGGATGCTCAAGTCCCTTATAAAAAAGGGCATAGTATTTGCATATAACCTACACATATCCTCTCATATATTTTAAATCATTCCTAGATTACTTATAATACCCAATACAATGTAAATGCTACGTAAGTGGTTGTTATACTGTATTTTTTATTTGTATTTTTATATTTATATTGTTGTATTGTTTCTTTCCTGAATATTTTTGATCCATGGTTGGTTAAATTTGCAGATACAGAAATGGAGGGCTGACGGTTTTGTTAAATTAATGAACAAATCCTCATGATAACCCTATGAGGTAGATTCTATTTTTATCACTTCCATTTTATAGATGAGGGAACTGAGGTTTAGATAGGCTAAAGACCTTACCTCAAATCATACCAGTAAGTGGCAGAGCTCAGTTTGGAATCAAGGCATGTTTTCCTTTAAAGCCCACATCTCTAACCACTGTGTATACCTTTTTCTATTCCTATAATTAGTCCTCTTAAGTCTATCACCACTGCTTCTGCTATAGTTTTGGCCCCAACAACTCTTACCTGAATCTTTTTAAAGGCTCTTTGACCCCATCTTCTACACAGAGCCAGAGTGACCTTTCTTGTGTGTGTTTTTCTAACTGTACAATTAAGTGGTTTTTAATATATCACAGAGTTGCACAACTCTTGCCATTATCCAATTGCAGAACATTTTCATAACCCCAAAAGAGACCCTGTACCTAATAGCAGTCATTCCCCATTCCCCCTCGCCCCTGCTCCTGGAAACCACTAATCTACTTTCTGTCTCCATGGATATGGACATTTCAAAAAAATGGATTCATATAATATGTGGTCTTTTTTTGTTGTTTTTTGAGACAGAGTTTCACTCTGTCACCCTGGCTTCATCACAGCTCACTACAACCTCAAACTCTTAAGCTCAAGCAATTCTCCTGCCTCAGCCTCTGGAGTAGCTGGGACAGGCGTGCACCACAATGCCCAGCTTATTTTTTCTATTTTTTATAGAGATGGGGTCTCGCTCTTGCTCAGGCTGGTCTCAAGCTCCTGACCTCAAGTGATCCTCCTGCCTTGGCCTCTCCAAGTGCTAGGATTACAGGCATGAGCTACCATGCCCAGCAATATGTGGCCTTTTAATGTCTGGCTTCTTTCACTTAGCATAACATTTTCAAGGTTCATCCATGTTGTATTATATAACAGTACTTCTTTTTTTTTTTTTTTTTAAGAGAGACAGTCTTGCTGGAGTACAATGGTATGATCATAGCTTACTGCAGCCTCAAATTCCTGGACTTAAGTGATCTTCTCACCTCAGCCTCCCGAGTAGCTAGGACTACAGGCACGTGCCACTGCTCTTGGCTAATTTTTTCATTTTTTATAGAGATAGGGTCTTGTTATTAATACATTGCCCAGGCTGATCTCAAACTCCTGGCCTCAAGCGTTTCTCCTGCCTTGGACTCCAAAAGTGCTGGGACTACAGCCTCATTCTTTTTTATTGCCGAATAACACTCCGTGATGGATATATCAAAGAGTATTTATCTATTCATCACTTGATAGACATTTGGGTTGTTTTCACTTTTGGCTATTATAAACAATGCTGCTATGAACATCCATATACAAGTTTTTGTGGGGGCATATGTTTTCAGTTCTTTTGGCTATATATCTAGGAGTAGAATTGCTGGGGCATATGTTAACACTATGTTTAACTTTTGGAG
Organism: Daubentonia madagascariensis; assembly: GCA_023783475.1. Classification (NCBI taxonomy): domain Eukaryota; kingdom Metazoa; phylum Chordata; class Mammalia; order Primates; family Daubentoniidae; genus Daubentonia; species Daubentonia madagascariensis. The sequence continues at coordinate 7,273,080 of JAKFHU010001129.1, forward strand.
GATCTGACAAATTGTTTTCAAAGCAGCTGCACCATTTTACATTTCCACCAGCAACGTGTGAGGGCTCTAATTTCTTCACATTCTTGCCAGCACTGGATTTTTGACACAATCTCAACAAATTCTTTCTTTTGTATGTGGATATTCAGTTGTTATTGTCCATTTAAAAAAATTATAGCCATTTTAGTTGGTGTGAAGTGATACCTGATTGTGGTTTTGATTTGTATTTTCCTAATGACTAATGATATTGAGCATCTTTTCATGGGCTTTTTGATAATTTGTATGTCTCCTTTGGAGAAATGTCTATTCAAATCATTTGAGTTATTTGCCTTTGTATGGTTGATTTATAAGTGTTCTTTATATATTCTGGGTACAATTCACTTATCAGATATATGATTTGCAAATATTTCCTCCCAGTCCTTGGATTGCCTTTTTACTTTTTTGATTGTGTCCTTTGAAGTACAAAAGTTTTTAATTTTGATGATGTCCAATTCATCTAATTTTTGTTTTGTTACTGGTACTTTTGTTGTCATATCTAAGAAATCATTGCCTACTCCAAGGTAATGAAGATTTACATTTTTTTTTCTTAGAGTTAAGTTTCTTCTAAGAACTTTATAGTCTTACACTTAGGACAAGGATCCATTTTGAGTTAGTTTTTATATATGATACGAGGTAAGGGTCCAGCTTCAATCTTTTGCATGTGAATATTTAGTTGTCCCAGTACCATTTGTTGAGAAGACTATTCTTTCCCTCTTTGAATTGTCTTGGCACCCTTGTTGAAAATCAATTGACCATTAATGTATGGGCTTATTTCTGAGCTCTCGATTCTATTCCATTGATTTATATGTCTCTCCTTATGCTAGTACCACACTATCTTAATTATTGTACCTTTGTAGTAAGTTTGAAATCAGGAAGTGTGAGTCTTCCAATTTTATTCTTCATTTTCAAGATTTGGCTATTCTGAGTTCCTTGAAATTCCACATGAATTTTAGAATCAGCTTGTCAATCTATACTAAGAAGCTGGGTGGTATTCCGATAGGGATTGCATTGAATCTGTAGATCAATTTTGGGAGTATTACCATCTTAACAAGCTTATCTTCCAATTCAAGAACATGAAAAGTCTTTCCATTTATTTAGGTTTTCTTTAAATTTTTTCAATGATGTTTTATAGTTTTTAGTTTCAAGTCTTGTACTTCTATTAAATTTACTCTTAAGTATTTTTTCTTTTTGATGTTATTATAAATGGAATTGATTTTTAAATTTCATTTTCAAATTGTTCATTGCTGGTGTATAAAAGTATAATTGAGTTTCGTATATTGATCTTATATCTTGCAACTTTGCTGAACCTATTTACTCTAATAGTTTTTTTGTTGTTTCCTTAGGATTTTCTATGTATACAAGATTATCTCATCTATAAATAAAGATAGTTTTACTTCTTCTTTCCCACCATGGATGCCTTTTATTTATTTATCTTGACTAATTGCCCTGGGCAGAATCTCCACTGCAATGTTGAAGAGAGTAACCTTTCTATAACACAATTGTGGATTTGTATTTCCCTCCCTTGGAACCTTTCTCTTTTTTGTTGTTATTGAGACAGGGTCTCATTCTGTTGCCCGGGCTGGAGTGTAGTGGTGTCATCATAACTCACCGCACCCTCAAACTCTTGGGCCCAAGGGATCCTTCTGCCTCAGCCTCCTGAGTAGCTAGGACTGCAGGCATGCATCACCATGCCTGGCTAATTTTTCTATTTTTTTGTAGAGACAGGGTCTCACTATGTTGTCCAGGCTGGTCTTGAACACGTGGCTTCAAGTGATTCTCCCACCTCGGCCTCCCAAAGTGCTAGGATTACAGGCATGAGCCACTGTGCCCGGCCTCCCTTGGAACCTTTCAATGACTCCACATTGCCCTCAGGATAAAGACTTCACTTTTTATTAGTTTACAAGGCCAGTTTAAATCTCACCCTGGCCTTGTACCTTCACAAGCTAAAATCCAACCCAACTGAATTATAGTACTTTTCCCCAGTTCCTTGCTCTCTTTTGCTTCTGGGCCTTCATGAACATTATTTTCTCTGCTTGGTATACTCCCTCCTCCATTCATCCCTTGCTTCACCAAGGTGATTCGTACTCATGCTTGAGGTTTCAGTCTATACATAGCTTCCTCTAGGAAGCCTCTCCTTGTCCTACAGCACAGATGTATTCCTCCTGTGTGTTCCCACATCACTGAGCTCTTACTCTTTTAACTTTATTACACTGCATTTTTAATTGCCATTTTACTTGTTTGTCTTCCTCTCTAGACCGTGTGCTCCTTGAGGGTGGGGATTATGTCTTTTTCACTTTTGTAACTCCTCTGCCTTGCAGAATGCTTGGCATAGTGTGTGCTAAAAACTTACTTGTTGAGTGATTGAATGAATGAATGGAAAGAAACCCATTGATCTGTCCTTTGTAAGTCCCAATCTTCAGTAAACCTGTTTTTGGGAATTTTAATCAGTGGTCTGAAAATAAGCCCACCAGGCCAGGATGTAGTTCAGTGCTCTTTTATAGGCCTGAGATAATTAACGAAACTTTCAAGTTCTAATCAGAATTGTCTCTTGTTAAATAACAAAAAAAGTTTTTCACGATAGTCTTTTTGTGGACATTTAATTATAGGAATAATTTGTTTTATACAGAATTTCAAATTTATGGTCTTTCGAAAGCATTTGGTTTTCTTGAATCCAATTCTTTTAACATTGAAGATTTTCCAGATCCCATTGCATTTTGATGTAACAAAAACTACTCAAAAAACGGGTAGCTTGTAGAATGCTTGTTTTGTGCTAAGAACTTCGTATGAATTATCATTGTTTCATCCTTGTAACCGCTCAGTGAGGTAGGGATTATCGTGTACCTTTTCACACATGAGGGACAGAGTGGCCAGGTAACCTGTTTGGGTTCTCAGAGGCAGGTCCAGAATTTGAACCTAGGCCCTTTTGCCACTAAATTTATGCTTTAAACCATTTACTTCCTCCACCTTATCTATTTACACGTAATTTGTATGATTTTACAAATAGAACAGGTATATCTTATGGGAAGTTAAGCTTAAAAGTCAGTAAGAAAGGCAAAAATTGTATAGTGTCAAAACCATCCTTGAAAAATTCTTTAAGGTACTCATTCAATATAATATATAGACACATGTGTCTGCATAAGCTCAACACAGTCAATTTTTTCATCAGTGTTAGGTCAAATCCCTGCTTCTTTAGTTGAGCACAAGCTGAAATTCTTGCCTTGCATATAGAGACAATGTTGAAAAACAACAATGAAAAAACCTTTCTTTTTAAACACTAAGCATTGAGGGTGTATAAATACATTCATATATAGTTAAATGCAACATGATGTTACTTTTCTATTTCACACTTTGATTTTCTGGACTGGGGGATAGAGTACTTAGTGCCTCCAGTGTAAGTATGTGCCATTTTTTGTATCTGTTAGTGCCAAATATTACTGTGAAATAGAACAGAGTCTCCTCAGACTTTTAAAATTTAATAGGTTTACTTCAGATCTCGGTTAGGGGAGGGACACAGAGAGTTTTTATTAGTAAAGCTAACAAACATAGGGCATTTACGAAGATAACCAAATTCTTAATCGCCATCATCATAATGGGATAGCCCCCATTTGTTGAGCACTTATTTCCATGTGCCAGGTACTGTGCAAAGTGCTTTATAAGCATTGTCCATTTAATTCTTTTAATCACTGTCTAAGGTAGTTTGCATAAAACTCAGGCTCAAAGACTTTTAATAATGTGACTATAGTGTTATCGTTTATAAGTGGAAGGCCTTCATTCAAACTCAAATTTCATTCCAAAGTCCATCCTCTTAACCACTGTTCTGATGTTAAGACTTGCTGATAGATTGGACTTGGGATGTGAGTTCCTGGCCTATAATATTGACTTTTTAATTTAATTTAATTTAATTTAACTTTATTTTTTGTAGAGACGGGATCTTGTTATGTTGCCCAGACTGGTCTTGAACTCCTGGCCTCAAGCAATCCTCCTGCCTCAGCCTCCCAAATAATCTTGACTTTCTTTTGAAAGGGTAAAATAGATTCTTGATTGGGCTTTAAAAAAAAAAAATCCAGGCCACTAGATTGGAAAATGCCATCGACACAAAACAAAGATTCTCCTTTGCTTCCAGTGGTGATTTTGTGTCTTTGAGAATCTTGAGAGAGAGAGACACATTTTTCTAAGCCTCTTCTGGCCCAGCCATGATTCCCTCTGGGTATTTCCTAACACCTCTTCCATCCTTCTCTCTATCCCTCTCCCATCCCCACCATGCTCCATTCTACCAAACATCTCAGTATGCCCTGAACACTTTTGCTCTTTTGTGCTTTGCTAACACTTACCAACACTTACCTGGAAAGACCTGGCCCGAATGTAGGCCATGTTCAGGAGTTTGATGAGAAATCCCTGTAGGGTTTTAACCAGGGAAATGATAAGATCTGATTTATATTTTAAAAAGATCATTCTGTCTATGATATGGAGAATGGACATAGGCACAATCATGGAAGCAGGGAGATTAGCTAAGGAGCTTTAGCAGTGGTCCAGGAGAAATACAGTGGCAATGGAGGTAGGGAGAAGTGGTCAGATCTGGAATATATTTTGAAAATGGAATTAGGATTTTGGATATATGTTGGAGATTGAGCCAACAGAACTTGCTGATAGATTGGACTTGGGCTGTGAGAGAAAGCCCAGAATCAAGAAAGAAAAGTGCTGAATGCCTGAACAAGGCATCCTCTATTTGTGTTATGATGTGAGATGTTCAATACACAGTCATGGTTTTAGACTGAGACACAGCTGTGATTATGGCTTAGAAAATCTTTGAAAGAGTTGTCTATTTGTCATTATGTGTGTGGTGGGGGAATATATTAGTTTTCCACAACTACATGAACCAACATCATCAGCACCTGCTATGTGCCAGACACTGAACTAGGCTCTTTCACAAAAGTTGCATCATTTAACTTTCCCCCCAAACCCTGAGAAGTTACAATATCCTCATTTTAAAGAAAAAGGGAACCAAGACATAGTTTATGATTTAATGGAAGTTATGCAGCCAATAAGGGGCTCAGCTGAGATTTGAAGTCAAATTTGACTCTGAAGCCCATGCTCTCATTACTGCACTGATTCAAAGGTACAGAATCAGGATCCTCCCAACCTTTTTTCCTCATTATGTGAAGTCTTCTGTTGACTCTCATGTGCCCTACTTTAGAGCCCAAGGCTGACAAACAGGACGGCTTTGTTCTGTCTGTAGCCCATCCTCTGACTTGCCTTGTGATTTAGGGCAAGCTTCTTAATTTGATGGTGTCTCAGCATTCACATATGTTAAGCAGAGCTAGTAATTACTTATGGAGAAAATGCTTTGAAATTTTCAGATGAAAGGACCTGCAGCTATGAGTGCAAATATTTTCTTTCCTATGGTGTTCTTTTTTTGTTTCTTATATCTTCCAGGACCCTTCATAAAGGATACAGAGGAAAGGAAGGAAATAGGGCAAGTATAAAACTGCATTTGCTTTCTCACTAGAAGCCAATGGCACTTTAGGGACATAAATGTAATAATCTCCCTTACTCTATGGTACTCAATAAGTATGACTAATGGATAAATAAATTTTATTTAAAAAACTGTTAAGTGAGTTTTGGAAAACCACTGAAAACCTTTAAAAAATGATTTCCATTTTTGTGTTCTGGCTACTTAAACCCTAACTATTCTCCAGTAGGAAGATAAAGGAGCTAACACCTAATGTTTGCTGTGTGCCAGGTATCAGGCTTTCACATGTAACTTCATTTAATCATCATAATAGCATGATCAGGTAGGTGTTATTATTACCTCCGGTTTACAGGAGAGGAAACTATGGCTTGGTGTAGTTTGCTGACTTCTCCAAAATCACAAAACTAAGAAGCTGCAGAGCCCAAACTGGACCAACCTGGGCCTTCCCGGTTCTAAATTCAGGCTCTTACAAGGACATCGCGCTGCACTGAAAAGTTAGCAATGATGACAATTTTGAACTGTCCTATCACACCCTGGGTGTGTGTGGCATTTAAAAATCTCTTGCTGCTTGTTCTTTTCATGGCTCAGTCCCTGGCACAGGGATGGTTATTTGTGTAGCACAATTGTTATTATTGTGCAGCCTCACATATTCTTTCTGCCCTGGGCAAACACGAACAATGATGGACTATATTTATGAAACCAGCAGCTTGGAAGCATGAGCTCCAGATTACCATTACAATTGTAGCATAAATTTTTTTTAATAGTTTAGCACCATTTATATGGAAGGCCCTTCTCAAAGTCTCAAACAAATAAACTGGTTGTTTGTATATTCACAGAATTCCTCATAGTTTTTTTTCATAGTTTCAATTAATCATCCTGCGTTTCTCAACTTTCTAAATGCTGACATTGCAGATGTGCAGTGTTCATGAAGAGTTGATAAGATAGTCACCTCCAAAAGCTGGAAAATAAAAAAATAAAAGTAGTTGTGATTTCCTTTAAGGGTGAGTTGGGGAGGAGGAGTGGAGTTAGAGTAGGCTAGAAAGATGGCTGATGACAAAACTGTTCATGATGCAAGGTCTCCTCTTTAGGCTTACCCTGGGTTTGGGGTTATCATAAATCCAGAGCCTCATCTTCAGCTTTCCATGTTCAAGAGTACCATTTTATCAAGTCTTATTAGGGGTGATTAATGTCTGCAGGACACTAACAACATGCCCTAGGAAAAAGCATTTGAGTCACAAGACATGTACATAATTCTCAACCTTGTCATTACGAATTTGGACAAATTCCTCTTCTGCAAAATGAGATTAAAATAATCCCTATAGGGTTGTTATGATGATTAAATGAAATAATGTACATGAAAGCAGCAATTTTTGGTTATTAATATTCAGATTTAAGTCATCATACACAGCTTTGTTTAGCTAGGGAATATCTACTTTTCCATTGACAGGGATATGTGTGTCAGCTGTTCAGGGCACCCTCTTTCTTACAACTAATGTAGCTGCAAAATCAACTAAATTATTGGAGGGTTGCCTGAGGGGTAGAGAGTTAAATGGTGATGTTGATGAATGGTATTTTATAGCTATAACTTATTGAACATCTAGTCCAGGCCAGGCTTTTTGATAGGCCTGCATGGGCTCTAATCATTATACCATCCCTACAAAGTACATATTATTATCTTTAATGTACACATCAGGAATACGAGGCTTAGAGACACAGAGATATTCAGTTGCCCTAGAAAAAACAGATAAGTCCTTTTTGTGTATTCCATGCAGCTCATTCTTGTTACAATGAATTAGATCATAACATATCTTCCATTAGCTACGTTTTACCCTCCTAAAATAGATTTGAGATGTGACCCAGTGCTTTGATGAGATCTGGGACACACATTTGCAAATTGTCATTGGTGTGTCATTAAAAAAAAAATCCAGTCTCAGAAGTTCTAGGCCTTTTTTTGGGAGTTTGGCCTATCAGTCCAATTCCTATAGACCTGCTCCCATCCCCCACTACATGTCAAGTTATTAAGAAGCCATTACAAATTACTGGTAGTCTGAAAGGGGGTGTACAGCAATTCCCATGTAATGATCTTAAGCAAGTCCTTCCTTGCTGGGGTGTCTGATTCTTCTTATTTTTTGTCAATCACACCCCAAACCTGCTTTCAATGGCTCTTACTTACACAAGTTATTTATAAAATATTTGTTCTTTGATTTTCTAATCTGTAAAATGGGTATAAAGTGAAGATCCAAATAATAGCTACACATGAGATGATGTGTTCATTTCAATTAAACAAACTTTTATAATGTACCTACTAAACATCAGGAGTTGTGCTAGATGCTGTAAATAAAAACATTTTATAAACTGTGAAAAGCAGTACTACACAAATGCAAGGTGTTATTTATTTTTTCAGAGGTATGGTCTCACTATGCTGCCCAGGCTGAACTCAAATTTTGGGCTCCAGCAATCCTCCTACCTCAGCCCCCCGAATAGCTAGGACTACAGGGGCTGGCCACTGCACCCAGGTAAGGTATTATTTTTGATTTAACATAAATCATATAAAAATTATAACAATAATTCCTTATATTTCCTCAATATTTTCCATATTGATTTGCTGATTTTCATACATGAAAACTGAAGCTCAGATAGGTTAAATGGTTTGCCTGGGGTCATACACTAAGTGACTCCAATGTTCTCTTTATTACCCCACACTGCCTTTCCAGGAATAGGGATTCCACCCTGTTCATCCAAGAGTAATATCTTGGCTCTCATATGGTTTCGAGGAGTCCCCTTGAATAGCAAGTAAAATTGTACTCCCAAAAGCAGTTTGCTCCATGATTTTCAGATTTCCTAATTTGTGTATCTACAACTTTAGGAACTTTCATATATGTCATCTCATTCATCCTCACAACAACCCTAAGGTCATACAACTAGTAAACGGTAGAGCCAGGATTGTAACCTGGATGTTCCTGATGTCTGAGCCCTATTTATTTCACTATACTATACTGCTTTGGCTATTAGTTGTATAATCTTGGGCAAATTACTTAACTTCTGTGACACTGAGTTACCTCATCTGTAAAGTGAGTATGACGATTTCTTCCTTTTAGAGCTGTTGTAAAGCTCAAATGTGGTAAGGTAAAATAGAAAATGCCAGTAGAAACATCAGTTGTAGTTATAGCTGACAAATGTACCAAAGTGGAGTAATTTAAAACGGTATTTTGGCTGGGCACAGTGGCTCACACCTGTAATCCCAGAACTTTGGGAGGATCCCAGAAGGTGGGAGGATTGCTTGAGCCCATGAGTTTGAGACCAGCCTGGGCAACATAGTGAGACTCTGTCTCTACAAAAAAGTAAAAAAATAAAAAAAAATTTTAGGCATGGTGGCATAGGCCTGTAGTCCCAGCTACTGGGAGGCTGAGGCAGGAGGATCACTTGAGCCCAGGAGTTGCAGGTTGCCGTGAGCTATGATTGTACCACTGCACTCCAGCCTGAGTGACAGAGCAAGACTCTATCTCTAAAAAACAAAACAAAATAGTATCTCCCTTTCTCCCTTGAGTTAAAAAGAATAACAGCAAAAAGAGGCCAAGGGAGATGCTCGCCAGACCTATATGGCTTGCTCTTCGTGGTTGGACCTTGTCAGAGGGGTAGAGTTAGGAGTAGTTAGGAGTTCCTGGGGGCATTTCTGGAATGGTCTGCCTATGGTGGTAAGTCTAAAAACTTAGGTGGGGCTAATTCCATCCTGGGTCTTGTTCAGTTTTCCCTCCTAGTGTGTTGAATGGGGACTGCTATGATAATGTTAATGGGTGTGGGCCTGATAGAGTTGTGCTCTGTTGTCATGGGAAGCCACCATGACTGAGAAAGTAAGACCAATTCTGGGCAAATACATTTATTGAGGCCTACTCTGTGCTAGGCTAAACTGTGAGAGAGATGTAGTAGTGAATCAGCTCCTCGTCCTCAAGGATTTTACAGTCTAGTGAGGTGTAGACAAGCCCTCAACTCTTAAAAACAAGGCAGAATACAATGAATAATAATAAGTATAATAAAGGTCATATCAGAACAGCTTGGAAGTGTGGTGTGGAGTTCCCAGAAGGCTTCTTGAAGTAGATGCCATATAAGCCAAATCTTTGAAGACCAGAATTTCAAATAACTGGTTATTCCAACTGAAGGTTGGCAGCATCAGAAAGTGTAGGATATGTTATGTTTAGTACAGGCAGGAACTAAGGCCATTATTGAGCACAAACTACAATGCTATGGTCTGAGGATATAGAAATATATAAAAAACAGTCCTTGCCATTGAGGAGCTCTTAATATAGAGGGGTAGATGGGTGTAAATAGTTTTTAGGATGATGATGACGACTTCATAAGGTAGAGAACAAAGGTTAAAACGGAGCGTATGTAACTCTGACTTGGGGAGGAGAGAAGCTACTTTGGAGAGGAGGTGATACTTGAGTTGTGTGGTGAGAAAAGAGGAGCAGTGTGCCAGGGGGACTGCAAGAGGAGTTGGGAGTGCTGCAGGCACCTGAGTAGGTCCCAGCATTCTTTTACTGAATTCTCCAAGTGTGAAAGGCAGCAGGCAAGGAAAGTATTCCTTCTCCCTCCCAAGTAGATTTTGGCTCCCAGAGGGAATGACTGAAAAATCTTCTTTTTCCATAAAATGGCAGATGGTTAAATGAAAGGCTTTGGTGTCAGATTTGGATTCTAACCCAGCTATCTAATGAGCTGTATGACCTTAGGTAAGATACTTTGTGTCTCAGTTTCCTCATTTGTATAACTTGTGTTTCAGTCCCCTCATTCATACAATTCAGAAATAAAGAGTCGAGTACAGAGCCTGGCACATATAAAGTGCTGTTATTATTTTCTAGCATGATCTCATTCAGTCCTCCAAGCAACCTGGACTGTAGGTATAATTCCCCCACTCTTCAGAAGCAGAATCTCAGAGTAGGTAGGTGACCTGCCTAAAGTTCACGGGACAGTCTGGAGACGCCTCCGCAGCCCGTCCGCTTTAATTTCATATCCGCGCCGGGTTTTCCCAGGCGGCCCCGGGGGCAGGCTCTGGTCCGGCGCCTCGAACTCCGGCGCCAGGGTTTGGGCGCCGCCGCGGCCTGCTCGGGCGGGCGGGCAGGCGGGCGGGGCCAGGCGGGGCGGGGCGGGCGTGAGGAGGGAAGTTGTCGAAGTTAGGGGAGACGCCCGCCCGCCAGCCCGGGCCTCGCCTACGGCCGCTCCCTCCGCCTCCTCCCCGCCCCGAGCCCCCGGCTGCCCGTCCTTCCTTCCCCTCCCGTGCATGATGGAAACACCATGGCTGCGGCGGCCCAGCTCTCCCTGACACAGGTAACGCCGCCCGCCCGTCCGCCGGGCTCGGCCGGCCGGAGCCCCTGGCTCCCTCCCCCCCGCCCCAAGCTTCGCCTACCGGGGCAGCTTCTCCTGGCTCGTGGGCCAGGCGGCCGGTGTGTGTGAGGAGAGCGTGTGTGAGTGAGGGAGGGCGCCATCCCGAGCCGGAGCTCCGCCGCGGCAGCCGCGACCCCGCCCCGGGTCGGTCGGCGCCCCCGGCCCCGCCCCGCGCGGGTCCCCTGCGCAGCCCCTGAGCGGACTGTGACCCCAGCGGCGCTCGGCCGGTGTCGGGCCCGGCTCGCTCCAGTCAGCTTTCACCCGCCCAGGAAGTTTCCTGCTTCCAGGCCGGACGCACCCCAGGTGCGCTCCTGTTGAGCTCGCGCGGACCAGCCTCACCCCCGGCTCGCACGAGGCTCGCACTCTGGGCCGGGCAGCGCGCTTGCCCCGGCTTAGAGTCGCCTTCCCGAGCCGACGCGCAGGCCTCCTCTGAGCCGGTCTTACCTCTCTAAACTGGTCTTTGCCCACTGGAGTCCAACGAAAGCCCTCTTTTCCCAGCAGTTTAATCTAGTCCGTCTCACTTCCAAACAAGTCTCATCCCACCCAAGTCACTCCCCTGTTAGCCCCTTCAGAATTCAGTCTTTTCCCCTCCTGATCATGTTTCCTCCTGGTCAGACCCCCATTCAGTCTTTCCCTGCTCAGGTCTACTTCCAGTCCCCCCGGGGGCTCTCCCCAATCGCTGTCCAAACGGTGCCCTTTAACAGGTGCGGTGGTTCCGCCAGTCCTGGCGCTGGGAGTGTCCTGGGGGCTTCACCTAAACCCTGTTCTCAAAGTCTTCCCTCTTGCCTTTTTGCTTCCCCCAGAGTCCTTGTGCTTCACCGAAAACCTCTAAACATCACTCACTCTGGGAATTTGGTTCCTCCCTCTCTGTGAAGAAAGCCAATTATAATCTAACCACGTTGTCCAGGACGATGAAGTGACGGACACCTGCCAGTCCCTTCCTGTTCCTCTGACCAAAACTCGCCCCTACCTCACCTTCTCAGCCCGACCTCTCCCGGGACTGGTGGCCATGTACTTCCCAGTCGAGACCCACCCCAGCGGGCTGGCCTGCCTGCTTGCCTGCCTGGTATCTCCCTGCCATCTTGTAGTCTCCTTGGCCTGGATTTGTCAGTGTTTCTAAGGCTTGAACACTGGGATAGGGCATACATTTGGGCAACAGAGTTTTCTGTTAGGATCAAGAGGCTTTGGGATGTTTTGCCTAGCACTCTAGGATAAAGAGATGGAGAGAAGAATGTCTTCTTAGGAACCGGGAGTCACATAAAAATATGTGCCTCAGGTGAAAGTTTGCAGGAATCATGAGTCTAATAAGTGAAATGTATGTCCCAGCTTCCCAGTTCCCAGTTTATTTGGCGTTGGTTGTCCTGTTCAGGGAAGAATCTTTAACATGGAATGTGATGGTTTGCATGAGTCTCTTTGGGAGGGTCCTCCTGTAACTCAAATTTGAGGAATGGCAACGTTGACTTCTGGGTATTTTCTTTCCATGAGTCTGGTTAGTGACTTGCATTAAACAAGATCCGTGTTGGCAGGCTGTTGTTTTCTGGCTTTGTTGACCAATTCTGGCAGTTTTCCCCTCTTGAAGAATTTGTTCTCTTGAAGACTTCTGTAGAATTGCTTCTAGGTTGTGTGCATACTTTATTCTCTCCCTGGGTAATACTATGTTTTTAGTTTCTATTTACTATCATTCATCTCGAGAGAATTGCTTCAGGCTCTGTCAGTTTTATAATCACTTAAAAAATTTACATATGTTCTTGTGGTTATGTATTTAGGTATTAACATGTACACAGAGTAAATACCAAATTAGTAGTAGGTATTAATTATCCTTCAGTGTCTCACATATAAGAGAACACACATGGTGGTTAATTTTTATTGATAATTCAAATAAGTCAATTTAGAATATTTTGATTTTAAGACATAAAGAGGCATAAGATACATTGTAAAGGCACAGGAAAAAAGAACCTTCCCAGTTGTTAGTATACCCTAATGTGCCTGCTTGTTATTTCAAAACTTTGTAGATTTGTGGTTTTTTAAATTTAATTTTAATTTTTTAACTGCCTGAGCCCAATAAACAGATAACAGTGCATACTAGTTGCACATTCATTATAGATCTGTTTTTCCCTTCCACCCTCCCAACACACACACTTAGACGTAGGCATAAAAAGTGAGAGATCCTTCAGGGCAGGGACGTCTTTTAACTCATCTCTGTCCCTCAGTGCCTATCTGGAAGAAAGTGATTAATAACTGTTGGATGAATGATTGAAAATTCTAAAGGGCTCTGTGACAGTCATGAAGATTAAACAGATGCTGAAGTTAGTTTCCACTCCTGGTCATGAGATGATGATGATTTTGAAGTAGGTTCATTTGTTCATTGAACAAATATATATATATATATTTTTGGAGACACAGTCTTGTTCTGTCACCCCAGCTAGAGTGCAGTGGCATCATCATAGCTCACTGCAGCCTCAAACTCCTAGGTTCAAGTGATCTTCCTGCCTCAGCCTCCCAAGTAGCTGGAACTACAGGTGCGTACCACCACGCCTGGCTAATTTTTCTATCTTTTGTAGAGACAGGGTCTGGCTCTTGCTCAGGCTGTTCTAGGACTCCTGAGCTCAAGCGATCCTCCTGCCTTGGCCTCTCAGAGTGCTAGGATTAGACGTGTGAGCCACCGTGCCCAGCCTATTCAACAAATATTTTTAAAGTACCTGTTATGTACTAGGCACTATGCTGGGATTATCTTGTTTATAATTTCTGCCTTTTTGCAATACTGACAGTTTGGGGAAAAATGTGAAAAATGTTTTAGTTTACGCCTTCCTTCCTCTTTCTCTGCCTGCCAACCAACCTTCAACTCCCCAACCACCAAAATAAATTATCTAAATTATTATATTTTAGCTTCTTTAGATGACATAATACTAGACTAATGAAACATTAGTTCCAGTCCCAGCTTTGCCAACGGCTAACTGTATGGGTTTGGGTTAAATCTCCTGGCCTGTTTTCTTAACTTTAAAATTCATTCTACAAATATTTTTTGAGCATTGACTATGTGCTGAGAATTATTCTGGGTACTGAGGATTACTTATGAACAAAATAGATAATTCCTGGAGCTTGTAAATAAAACATGGAACTTTCATTCTGGTTGGAGAATTTGAATTAGCTGGTCTAAGGACCTTTCCAACTCTAACATTCTGTTTTATAGATCATATTCTATGATTTGTAGATCTAGTGGTGATATTCTCAGGGTACTTTAGTGCTGTATAGCCTTGGTGTTTTCTAATTTCAGTTGTTTTCACTAGGTGTTGTGTTTACTTTTTGTCAATAAGAAGTAAAACCTGAGTGAGAAAGATCTTGATTTTTGCTTATAGATTACAAAAAAGGATATGTAATACTTTATCTCTTTTTAAACTTTTCCAGTTGTCCATTTCTTCCTCTAATGCCTGTATCCCTAATAATAACAACAATACTAGTAACTTCCCTTTGGGTGTTACTATATACCAGGAATTTTACTTCTCTTAATTTAACAATCCATTTTACAAATGAGGGAAGTACTTTACATAAGCTAGTAAGTGGTGGATCTAAGATTTGAACCAAGGTCTGTAGGACTTGAAAAGCTGTCTGTTATGCTGTACTTCTGTGTACTAGGTGCTTGGCATGTCCAACGTTCCCTTGTGTTACTGATTCCTTTTTTCAGTATATGTCTTGTTGTCTTAGCTAGATAGTAAACTTCTTGAGGATAAAAGTCGTATCTTTTGCCTCTGAATCTCTGGTGCCTTTGATGGTATCTTGATGATATAATTGTGTGTGCACAGTTAGTGCTCTTGATAATAAAGGTTTTATTTTACTGAGATATGACTTGAGTATTTTAAATAATCTTTCAGCAGTTCAGCTTTATACTAAAGTTTTCTTGTTTTAGTTTAGTGAGGATTCTTTTTTTAATAATAAAGAAGCCCTTAAATAGGGACTTAATTAAAAAATCCTAGTATATGGTCTAAAACAATAAGTGGCGTAAAAGTACTTTTCCTTTTATTGCTTTTATTTATTTATTTATATTTATTTTTAATTTTTTAGAGTCATGGTCTTACTCTGTCGTCCAGGCTGGAGTGTAGTGGCATGATGACAACTCACTATAACCTTGAATTCCTGGGCTCAAGCGATCATCCCGCTTCAGCCTCCTGAGTAGCTAGAACTACAGACATGTGCCACCACACCTGGTTAATGTAAAAAATTTTTTGTAGAGATGAGGTCTTGCTGTGTTGGCCAGGCTGGTCTTGAACTCCTGGCCTCAAGCAATCCTCCTGCCTTGGTCTCTCAAAGTGCTAGCATTACAGACAGGAGCCACTGTGCCTGGCCAGTGCTTTTTTTTTTTTTTTTTTTTTTTTTTAAAATTGCAAGAGTGTTATAACTGTATTACAGAAAATTTGGAAATTAGAGGAAAAAAACTCCCATGAAAAAAACTCCCATAATTTCATAGTTTTTCATGTTTATTTTCAGTTTCATTTTTAAAAAAATACACAGTGTGTGCTAATAAACATGTCACCTTAGTGGTCTGGTTTAACAATTATGACATTAAATACAGGGCAGAGTTTGAAAATTACATCATGTTCTCAGAAGCAGAAAAGGAATATTTTACTCACCATGACAGATATTTGAGTTCCTACTATGGGAAGGGCACATTAATGATATTTTTCTTTTTTGCCTATTATTATAATCCAGTGCACTCAGGAAATCTGTGCTTGAGAAATACCTAACCATTCTCAAAAATGGCTTGGAATGTTCAGCACTTGGGAGAGGTTGTCATAGTTAAAATTAATTAGGAACAGTTGGGTTTGTCCAATAGTGAGTCTCCCAGGAATAATCTTTTTTTTTTTTCCCTCTCTTTTCTTTTTGCCACATTCTACAGCAGAATCCCAGGAATAATCTTAAAAGTGCATTCCCGTTTTCACTCTATTTGCAGAAAGAATGCTAGTAACATAGTAACATGTAGTAGAAAAAGATTGAGCATCTTTAGCAACGAATCATAGTTCTGAATCTCTGTTAGCTCTAATCATCTGATTTTAAGGGCTCAATCTAAGGTGTTTTACTTGTTCTTCAGGGAATTAAAAGCACTTTATAGACTTCTTTGTTTTGTGAGTTTTGGGCTTAGTAAAATTGGAAGTCTAGAAACCAGAATGGCCTGAGAGAGAGAGAAAGAGACAGAGAGACAGATAGATAGATATCTGATTCCTTGGAGAATTGGTAGAAATAATAAATGAAAAGTTAATCCAGAGTTTATTAGACAGACCCATATGCTGGAATTTCATTTTAAAGCAGTTGAACCCTCAACAAATACGACTTCATTAAAAATTATGTTTATTAGGAGCTTGTATTAATAATAATCTGAGGAATGCTGTAATTTGAATGTTGTATTGTAGTAAAGTGGAAAATTTTTATTTAGACAAATGATCTAAGCCAGTTAAGCATGCATAGAAAAAAGAGTGCAAGGCCACGCGTGGTGGCTCACTCCTGTAATCCCAGCACTCTGGGAGGCTCAGGTGGGAGGATTGCTTGAGGTCAGGGGTTCGAGACCAGCCTGAGCGAGAGCAAGACCCCGTCTCTACCAAAAATAGAAAAATATTAGCCGGGTGATGCTTGTAGTTCCATTTACTGGGGGAGGTTGATGGGGTGTAGGGTGTGGGGGGGTCGGGGGGTGGTGGTGGTGGTGGTGGCTGAGGCAGGAGGATCACTTGAACCAGGAGTTTGAGGTTGCAGTGAGCTATGATGATGCCATGGCACTCAACCAGGGCGACAGAGTGAGACTGTCTCAAAAAAAAAAAGAAAAAAAGACTGGAAGAAAAAACACTAAGATTTTATAATAGCATGGTTATGGTTTTTATTTACCTTGTTTTCAACAGTGATTATGTATTCCTTCTGTAATCAACTGATTTAGCTTTTCTGTATGGCAACATTTTTGAAAATTTACTCATTTAAATTGAAATCAGTAACTGTAAAGTATCTACACTTAGATTTCATTTTAAACATTCTCATCTTTGGGTTTAGAGAAATTGGTCAGAGAAATGGTAATAATTATTATAATTGGTTTGGAGAATTCAGTTAGAGGGCTAATTTATAATTTTGTATTCTGCTTTATAATTTACAAAGCATTTTATGTTCTTTCATTTGATCGTCACAATAACCAATGAGTTAGGCTATTATTATCATCATTTCAAATTGGAGGATACTGAGCCTCAGAATTAGGGACTTAAGTTTTATAGTCAGTAAATAAGAGAGTCAGCATAAATCCATGTTTAAAAAAAAAAATCAAACAGTGCTAGTGAAAATTCTCCTTCCTGCTTTAGGGCCTCAGTCCCTTCTCCAGAAGCAGCCATTCTTGCCAGTTTCTTGTGTGTATTTCCAGTAACAGTCGTATATATGTTTAAAAAGAATTATATATATATATAGATAGATTGTGTATGTGTGTATATATATGTTTATACACTGTGTGTGTGTACATATATATTCTTTTGAGTAGGCTGCTTAACTGATCTAGGAGATTGTTCTATATCAGTACACGTAGATCTCTGTCATTCTTTTCAAAACTTCAGGGTGTTCCTGTGTATGAATGTACTGTTATTTACTTAACAAGCCACCTAATGATATACATTTATATTGTTTCTGACTTTCTGTTATCACCAACAACACTGCGGTGAATATTCTTTTACATGTCTTTGTGCACTTGTGTGAGTATATGGATTAGTTTCTAGTGGGTGTAATTGTTGGGTCAAAGGATATTTTTAATTTGGGTGGATATTGCTAATTTGCGTTCAGAAATGTACCAGCAACAGTGTTTGAGTGTGCCATTTCTTCCACAGCTTCAGTGACATAGTATATTATCAAACTTTTTGATCATTGTCAATCCAGTATATAAAAATGATATTTTATTGTTTTGTCATTTCTTTAATTATGGGTAAGGTTGAATTTATTTCTTTTCTCTAGAAACTGTTTGTATTTCTTTTTTTGTAAACTGTTTAATCTTTTACCCATTATCCTGTTGGGCTCTATTTAGGAAATTTGCACTTTGCAAAATTGTTTGCAAAAATTTTTTTCTCTTTAAAATTTTGTTGTTTTTGGCATTTTTTCATTATGCAGAAATACTTAAGTTTAAATGTTTAAATTTATCAGTCTTTTCTCTTAGAGCTTCTGCCAAATCTAGATTTTTAAATTTCAGGAGCAGAAAAATATACCTGCAGAATAACATACCTGCTAGAACAGTGGTCCCCAACCTTTTTGGGACCAGGGACTGGTTTCATGGAAGACAATTTTTCCATGGACCGGGGTGCGGGGGGATGGTTTTGGGATGATTCAAGCGCATTACGTTTATTGCGCAGTCAAACCTCTCTGCTAATGATAATCTGTATTTGCAGCCGCTCCCCAGCGCTAGCATCACTGCCTCAGCTCCACCCCAGATCATCAGGCATTGGATTCTCATAAGGAGTGCGCAACCTAGATTGCTCGCATGCAGTTTACAGTAGGGCTCATGCTCCTATGAGGAAATCTAATGCAGCTGCTGTTGTGCAGCTCAGGCGGTGATGTGTGTGATGGGGAGTGGCTGTAAATACAGATGAAACTTTGCTTGCTCACCCACTCCTCAACTCCTTCTGCGTGGCCTGGTTCCTAACAGGCCGCAGACTGGTAGTGGTCTGCGGCCTGGGGATTGGGGACCACAGATGTAAAGGAAACAAATTATTCAGAGTCATGTGTGTAAGAGTGTGTGTGTGTGTTTGTGTATGTGTGAGAAAGATAAGAGGTCAATATTGGGATAATAATAGCAATAATTAATACTTATTGAGCTCTTACGATGTGTCAGGTACTGTTTTCAATAATCTTTACAACCTTTTGAACCTTTTAATAATCTTTACAACCTGATGATCCTTATATCCCTGTTTTACAAAAAGAGAAAACTGAGGCACCAGAAGCAAAGTACAAGGTCAAACTGCTGCTAAGTGGTAGACCCAGGATTATAACCCACTAGTCTAAGCAACTCAGGTATTAATTGAATGAGTCTATTTTTAAGGGGAAAATAGCTCTAACAGACCTAATTATGTTGCCATTCCTTGTTTATAACTGAAGGTATGTTCTAGGCTACAGCATCTTGTGTGAAAATCAACTTACTGAGTAGACCACATCTCTAGAAAGTGATTGTTGTACCAAATTATAGTGGAGGGTTTTTACAGACATAGTAGAAGGTAGTTTTATATTTTGCGGCCTCTAAGTTTATTGCTCATGAAAACCTAAGCTTGTCTAGGTTAATGTACATCATACCAGTATTTACTTTTAAGCTAATATTCTCTTAGACATGATTATTTGGACTTTAGAATTTCTTCAGTATTTTATTGCTAATGACAGCACGTATCAGAGAGAAACACCTTAAGAAACAAACTTTTATTCAATAAAGTCTGGAACCATTAGTTCTAAAGATTTCTGATGCTCCAGATATAAATATTTTTGAGAACTAGCATAAAATAATGAGCAATCTTAGGCTTTGAAGTCAGAATGTCTTAGGTTAATTGATAGATTTTAGTTATTTATAGAGCTGTTAATTTTTATGAAATGTTATACTCAATTAGAATTTTGATAGACCACTGATACTACGAATTATTGATAACTTCATTCCATCTTGTATTCTATAGGTATAACACAGATATATCATTATGCATGTATTAAAAATATGAAACTTACATGTGTTAGAGGTGCTTCCAGTATTGCTGGTTGATTCTCTTTTATTTCAGAAAACATGTACTGAATGCCTCCTGTGTGTCACTACTAGGGTAGGCCTTGGACATAAAAAGAGAATAAGACTGTGACACTTGCTCTGAAGTTTTAGGTTTTTAGGGAGATAAACGCTGACTTTCTTGTGCAGTTAAGTACTATGATAAAAGATGATAGAAGTAAGGCACTGGGGTGCTGTGTGAGTATTCTGTGATTATAATGGAACTTTTGGCAGTAATTTAGTTTTAAATTTTTTAGTGGTTTTATAGTATCCAGGGTTGATACTTTAGATGACATTTAAATTGTACTTAACAGGACAACATAAAACTATACAAACATTTGATTCAAGGCAAATTGTGTTTTGGTGCATAGGGTCCACATTGCAGGATATAACATCCATTACCTTTGATTTATTCTCTGTTTTTTTTTCTCTTTGTAATAAAGCAAGAATTTCTAACTTTCAGCATAGGACACTAGGAAGGGAATTCAAGGATAGACTTCAAAAAATTTGTGATCTATTCCAAAATAGTATAGGAAATATTTTGTGTATTTATTTTAGCACAGTATTCTCATCTGAGGGATACTGAGAGAAGTTTTATATAGTGAGAAGTGGGACTTAGTACAAGACAAACATGGATTTGAGGCCTGGTTCTGCCATTTGTACTGTCTTTGGGTGACCATGGCGAATTACTTAAACTCTAAACTTTCATTTGCTTATGTATGATGTACATACATTGTTGGGATATAGGAGACATTCAGTAAATAGAATTGCTTTTATTATTATTGATACTTCTGTTCAGAATTCATATAAATATTTGTTTAAATGTTGCTTTATTTCCAGTATTCTTCACTCATTAAAGAAAACTTGGAACATGCAGAAAAATAGCAAGAAGATGGGTCACCATACACATCCTTTAAATTTTAGTTTTTTACTTTTTTTGAACATGGTTGTAATCTCTCTCATGCACACGTACATATATATGTGTAATTTTGTATTCTGTTTTCTTTAATTTAACATTATAGATATTTTCCTATGTAGTCTTCATAAGTGTCTTTTTAATGTCTGTCTTTGGAATATATTAATTGATTGGGTGCTTTATAGTTTACTTAATTAAGCCCGTATGTGGTACAGATAAATTATATATATCAATTATAATTAATGCTGTTGCAAATAACTTTTGCTGAATTCTTTTCTATAGAGTTAAATGTGGTACTTATTATATAACTAAATTATTTTTCTATGTTTACCTTTGAGTTTTGAAACCAAACTTGAATCATTTTTTAGTTTCTATTTTTAAGATCTTCCATGGCAAAGCAGACAGAAGCAATAATTAACTTAGGATCAATAATCTCAAAAATATTATTTTGAAGGAATTAAGATGAGTTTATTTAATTTGGTTGCAAAGGCCATTTAGTTTGTAAAAGTTCACTTAACATAGGAAATTGGCAGGAAGTTGTAAGCTTGAAGAAGAATGAAACATTTCAGTTTGTATGCAGTTTTCATTCTCTGCAGTCTGTTACTTTCATTCTTATTCTGTTCTCTACATTCTGTTCTATGTTTTGTTTTGTTTTGTTTTGTTTTTTTCCTGGCACACTTTTATGCAGGGCCTTGTAATATCTGGGGGTGGATTCTGGACCATCTGGTACTTCAGAACAGTTCAAAAATGTAACTCTTTTGACTTTACTTTGAGCCATACTTGCTTGAAATGTCCTGGTTTGTCTCTGTGCTTGGCAAGTTTTTTTTCTTCTTTATACCCTCACAGATTTTTATGACTAATTTCTTTCTTAGCACAGGAATTTTAACAGTACCAGTGTTCATAAATTAAAGTGGACAAGACTTATTTTACTATAACCTCACCAAAAAAACCCTCATAAGGAAAACTTCACAAAACATTGTTTTTTAAATGTGTATAATTGACTTAAATATTTAAATATTGATAAATATTTAAAATATTTAAAAATTCAATTTTTTAGGTACTAATTATGAGGCTATGAGGAGAGGAAAGTATATTCTGCAAATTGTAAATTTACTGGGTTGATTTGTAATCCTGGTTTTAAAATACTCCATGTGTTCAAATTAATAATAATTTTAAAAAGTATATCTGCATTAAAAAATATGAGCCATTGTGCACTTCCAGAAAGCTCTAGAGATACTGAATTTATAAAATATTTAAAAATTGTGTAGTTGTTAATAGACTTTGAGCTTTCTGCCTTTTTTTTTTAAGTTCACAAAATAGTCAACTTTTAATCCAATTTAGTTAACTACTAACCGAGCCTAGTCCTGGATCAAATAAAAACTGAAGCTTTTTTTCAAAGAATGCTAGTTTCAAGACACTGAATTGCTTACTGGAGTTAGAATAATGTTTGGAGATAAGTTAATGCAGAATTCAGTTAGTATTTGCAGAGTCCAAAGGCATTCTTTTGGGAATTCAGATCCCCTCCCCTCATTTCAATAATCCTGAGGGCTGCAAAGTTTAAAGTTCTGGACAAAATAATGATCACAAGGCACGAGACAGTATGTGCATACAACCTGTTCCATAGCATCCAGTAGTATCATGTTTACACTTCAGTAAAACAGTAGCATCCATTCCATTAATGTTGCTTTAGTTTTATTGTTTTTGAATGCAT
Organism: Daubentonia madagascariensis; assembly: GCA_023783475.1. Taxonomy (NCBI): domain Eukaryota; kingdom Metazoa; phylum Chordata; class Mammalia; order Primates; family Daubentoniidae; genus Daubentonia; species Daubentonia madagascariensis. The sequence continues at coordinate 7,295,326 of JAKFHU010001129.1, forward strand.
TTATTTTATAAATCTTTTCATTAAGGGCTATAAACAAAGTTCATATCAACTTTTATGTTTGTATAAATTTAAGAAATAAGAAAATTAACTTAAGTCAACATTAGTTAAAGTCAACCTAAGTAGTCACAAGAATTTTTCCCCTTCCTACAGGGTGCATATACAAGGGTACTCCAAAAACTTTATGGAAAAATGGAATTAAAAGATAAAAATAAAAAATGTACACATTATTTCTGAACATAAACTCCATCAAGTTCAAGACCCTTTGTAAGCAATACCAGCCATTTAATCCATCCCTAAAGAACTGAGGGTTCTGGGAATTTAACCATGTCAATGCAGTCTTTTTTACATTATTAACTGAAGAAAAATGAGTGACCTTTAAAGACTTTTTCAAGATTAGGAAACAAGAAGTCTGAGTCAAATAGGGATTGTAAGATGGATGCCTAATGATTTGCCATTGAAACTCTTGCAAAATTGCCTGTTTGATGAGAGGAATGAGTGGGAGCATTGTCCTAGTGAAGGACTTCGGTGAAGCTTTCCTGGGTGTTTTTCTGCTAAGGCTTTTGCTAACTCTGTCAAAACAATCTCATAATAAGCAGATGTTATCATTCGTTGGCCTTCCAGTAAGTCAACAAGCAGAATGCCTTGAGCATCCTAAAAAACTGTTGCCATGACCTTTGCTCTTGATCGGTCCTCTCTCGCTTTGACTGGACCACTTCTACCTCTTGGTAGCCATTGCTTTGATTGTGCTTTGTCTTCAGGATTGTACTGGTAAATCCTGTACACGTTCCATCTCCTGTTACAATTCTTTGAAAAAATGCTTCAGGATCTTGATCCCACTTCTTTAAAATTTCCATTGAAAGCTCTGCTCTTACCTGGAGCTGATTTGAGCACATTGGTTTTAGCACCCATTGAATGGAAAGGTTGCTCAATTTTAATTTTTCACTCAGAATTGTGTAAGCTAAACCAGTTGAGATGTCTGTGGTATTGGTTGTTGTTTCTGCTGTTAATAGTCGCTCCTTTTCAATCAGGGCATGAATAAGGTGAATTTTTTTTTTCTTGCAAATTGGTATCTGCCATGGCGTGCTTCATTTTCAACATCATCTCATCCCTTCTTAAAAGAAGTTATCCATTTGTAAACTGGTGATTTCTTTGGGGCATTGACTCCATATACTTTTTGTAAAGCGTCAGTGATTTCACCATTCTTCCGCCCAAGCTTCACCATAAATTTGATGTTTGTTCTTGGTTCAGTTCAGCAGATTTCATGTTGCTTTGATTGGGGTTCTTTTCAAATTGATGTCTTATCCTTCTTACTGTCTCAGACTAGATCTTTGTTATAGAAATCTTCAAATTCTTGATCAAATAAATCTGACAAATGATGTTCTCTAAGTAAAACATCCTTCATTTTTATTCTACCTTCTCTGCATATTTTGAGTAATTATCTTCCAAGATCCACATATCTTTTCCCAGTATCTCTGAGAGTATAATTCCTTATTTCCTTCTTAACTCCCTCATTATGGGAAAGTATGTTTCAGAAAAGGGTTCATTGAATTAAAAGTCAGCATATCCTATCAGACTCTCAGGCTTCTCTGGAATCACATACCTACAGCCAGTCATGCCAGGAGCATTATCTCTGCAGCAGAAAGCCAGAGATCCATTGGCATGTTCCTTGATTTGTCTCAATTTTGGTCCTGCCTCTCTGCTCTGCATCATCAGGCACAGCCCCACAAGCCGCATGATGGCGCTGGATTAAGCCCTAGGATGAGTGAAAACAGGAGGAAAAATCCCTGTTTTCTTTTTAAAAGTTTTTATTTTTTACTTTATAAACAGCTTGAGACATTCACATATCATACAGTTTACCCATTTAAAGTGTATAGTTCACTGGTTTTTAGTCTATTCTTAAATAGGTGCAAGTATCACTTCAGTCAATTTTAGAGTGTTTTTGTTACCTCTAAAAGAAAGCCTGTACCCGTCAGCTATCATACTTCTGTCCCACATGCTTCCCTCAGCCCTAAGCAACTATTAATCTACTTTTTACCTCTATAGATTTCCCAATTTGGACTTTGTATGAATGGAATCATACAATACATAGAGTCTTGTGACTGGCTTCTCTCAGTTAGCATAATGTTTTTGAGGTTTATCCAAGTTGGAGCAAGTATCAATAATTCATTCCTTTTTATAGTTGAATAATATTCCATTGTATGGTTATACCACATTTTGATTATCCATTTGTCCATTTTGGGTTGTTTCCACCTTTTGGCAATTATGAATAATGCTACTATAAACATTTTATGTGGAGGTATGTTTTCATTTCTCCTGGGAATATATCAAGTCATATGGAAACTCTGTGTTTAATCATTTGAGGAACTGCTGTTTTCTAAAGCAGCTGTACCATTTTATATTTCTATCAGCAACGTACAAGCGTGAGGATTTCTCCACATCCTCTCCGATGATTGTTATTTTCTGACTTTTTGATTCTAGCCATTCTAGTGGGGGTAAAGTGGTATCATTGTTTTTTATTTTCATTTCTCTGATCACTAATGATGTCAAGCATGTTTTTTATATGTCTTTTAGCCATTTGCATATTTTCTTTGGAGAAATGTCTATTTATGTCCTTTGCCCATTTTAAAATTGGGTTATTTGTCTTTTTATTGTTGAGTTGTAAGAATTACGTGTTATAGATACAAATCCTTGTTAGATATATAGTTGGCAAATATTTTCTCCTAATCCATGGGTTGTCTTTTCACTTTCTTGATGGTGTCCTTTGAAGCACTTTGAAGATTTTAATTTTGATGAAATCCAAATTATCTATTTTTTCTTTTGTTGCTTGTGCTTTTGGTGCCATCTTTTGGCAAATCCAAGATCATGAAGATTTATCTCTATTTTTTCTTTTAAGAGTTTTATAGTTTTTAGCTGTTATATCTAGGCCTTTGATCTGTTTTGAGTTAATTTTTATATATGGTGTGAGGTAAGGGTCCAACTTCATTCTTTTGCTTGTGGATATCTTGTGCTTGTGGTGTGGTGTTCCAGCACCATTTGTTGAAAAGACTATTCTTTACACATTGAATGGTTTTGGAAACCTTGTCAAAAATCAGTTGACCGTAGATGTATGAGTTTATTTCTGACTCTTAATTCTGTTCTGTTGATCTGTATGTCTGTCCTGTGCAGTACAACACTGTATTGAGTACTGTTGCTTTACAGTAAGTTTTGAAATCAGGACATGCTAGTGCTGTAACTTTGCTTTTCTCTTTTCAGCATTGCTTTGGCTATTCTGGGTTTCTTGCAATTCCATGTGAATTTTAGAATCAATTTGTCAATTTCTACAAAGAAGTCAGTTGGGATTCTCATGGGGTTGCATTGAATTAATTTCGGGAGTATTGCAATCCTAACAAAGTCTTCCTATCCATGAACATGGGATGTTATTCCATTTTATTTATATCTTCTTTAATTTTGTTCATTGTGTTGTAGTTTTTAGCGTATAATAAGTACTACTTTTGTTAAATTTATGACAAATAAATTGTTAGGTTAGTTGTTAAATAAAACTATTTGATGCTCTCGAGAATGAAATTGGCTTCTTAATTTCATTTTCAGATTGTTTATTACAAGTATATAAAAATACAATTAATTTTTGTATATTGATCTTGTATCTTGCAGCCTTGCTGAACATATTTATTAGTATTAATTGTTTTTTAGTGGATTCCTTAGGATTTTTTTGTATACAAGGTCATGTCATCTACAAATACAGATAGTTTTATTTCCCCTCTCCAATCTGGATGCCATTTATTTCTTCTTCTTGTCTAATTTCCATGGCTAGAACCTCCAGTATGATAATGAATAGGTGTGGCAAGAATGGACATCCTTGTCTTGTTCCTGATTTTTTCGGGGAAAGTGTACATAAGTATATTCAGTACCTTGAAGGTGCCTAGTTTAGCCATGAAATAAAACCTAGTGTTACTTGAAAGGGGTTTTTAAATTCACATTTTGGTTATATTGCTCAGGGACTCTTGAGGGTGGTCCTCATACCATCAGCATCAGTTGAGGACTTGTTTGAAATGTAAATTCTTAGATCCCACCTGGGACCTAACTCTGAAAAAGAACCAGAAACTGGAGGTGGGAAGTTTACTTAGCCTTTTGCGTGGTAAATGTAGTTCCTCTTAAAAACAAAACTAATGATGCTGCTAATGAGTAAAACATACAGGGTTTTAGGTTTGTGGAACATGTAATATTCACAAAGACTGTTTATACTAGGTATTTTATTTTTCCTTTTCTTTCTTTCTTTTTTCTTTTTTTAATATATAAGGAAATAAGCCCATTTTCTGTACTTTTGGGCAGTGGTTAAAAGAATGGGTTCTGGCATAGTACTGCATGGCTTGGAATTCTAGTTCTACCATTTACTAGCTGTGTAAATTTGGGGAACTCATTTAATAATCTCTCTGTTTATCACTTCTTGGCCTTTTGGCTAAGATCAAGTGTAATAACCTCTCTGTGTTTCAGATTCTGCATATGTAAGATGTGAGTAAGAGTGCCTACTTTATAGATTTGTGAAGATTAAATGAGATGATACAAGGAAAGTGCTGAGAATAGTGCCTGGCCTACAGTAAAAGTTCTTAATAAATGAAAATATTTTCTATTACAATTATTGCTCAAGAACACCCAGCCATGGCCCATTTCTCATACCTTTCCTCTGTACATGTTTCTTGCTGTACCTGAATTCCTCTTCCTCTCCTTTGCTTCATTCATTCAATAAATACTAAGTACCTACTATCTGTGAAGCACTGGTTTCCATACTGTGAATATATAGTGAACAAGACAGACCACAAAGTCACTGATCCCATGGGTTAATATTTCTAGTGAGGGAGAACAACAGAGAAAAATAGATAATAAATATGTCAGATAGTGATAAGAACTAAGAAGAACAATAAAACAGAATAAGGGGAGAGAGTGACATAAGGTACTTCTTTAGATAGGGTGATCAGAAAGACCCCTCTGAAGAGTTTATATTTGATCAGAGATATGAATGAAATAAGACTTGAGCCGTGTGAATGTCTATGGAGATGTTCCAGGTTGAGTGAACAGCAAGTGCGGGGGCCTTGAGATAGGAGTGCTCTTTGCAGTTCCTTGACTGGCTCCTTTAAGATTTGATTTAGGTGTCACTTGTAAGCCAAGACTTCCTCAGCTTTTTCTATCTTAATTTGTTAGGAAATAATTCAGACATGGCTTTTATCAACTCTTCTTCTGTCTCCCTTGGATACCTCTGGTCCCATAGCAACTGTGTTTGCTCCCTCTTTTTGCACTTACCACTTGTTATTGTCTGTTTTCCCCACTGGAATTTGAATTCTCAATGTCAGGGGCTATGGTTTCTTACTTATTTTAGTATTCCCAGTATCTAGGTACATAGCTGTACAACAGATGCTTAAATGAATGATTAAGCATTTATTGAAAGACAGCTAAACAGTTTTCCTGGGGGGGGGGGTGGATAGGATCTTTCTCTGTAGCCCAGGTTGGAGTGCAGTGGCGCAATCATAGCTCCCTGCAACCTCCAGCTCCTGAGCCCAAGCGATCCTCCTGCCTTAGCCTCCCAAGTAGCTAGGACTACAGGTGTATACCACCATACCCAGCTAATTTTTAAATTTTTTGTAGAGATAGGGTCTTGCTCTGTTGCCCAGGCTAGTCTCAAACTCCTAGACTCAAGTCATCCTCCCACCTTGGCCTCCCAAAGTGCTGGCATTACAGGCTTGAGACACCCAGCCAAATGGATTTTTTTAACTTTATATTTCTTCAGTATATTTCTTTCTGTACTTTGTGTCTGTCTGGTAATAATGATAGTGATTACAATTTATTTGAATACTTTATTTGTCTGGCACTCAGCTTAGTGCATCAAATACATTTTTGTGTTTAGCTGTTGTGTTATAATTTCTCTTCCTTTTTTTTAAGTTCCAGGGATGAAGAAGTCGTCTCATTTGTGTATCTTTGTATTAAGAGTGCCTAATACAAGAACACATAATAAATTAGTAATTGTTTAAATAAATGAGGGATATGTTAGTATGACAATATATTGAGTCTTCTCCTGAATCACATAGACCATATTGTGTAAGCCATATTTGATGATATTCCAATAGGCCCTGAACTAGGAGCTTTAAGCAAGTAGGTGATTTTAGATATTGTTACCTTCCTGGCTGCTTTCTCTCAGTAGCACCTTAACAAGTCTGATGTTCCTGTATGTGTTCCAACCAGAGTTAGTGTATTTTTTCCAACTAGAAATGGAAACTGGTCTAATAATTATATAGAATACTTGAAATTCAGACTGGATGAGTATTGTCTCTGTACCTGTGCACCAAAATTATCCCTTCCTCTAATTCCTTAGTAGAAATTCTTATTCCTAGTACCTTCTAAATAGAGGTTAAGCAATAGCAATTTCTAGTCTAGGTAATTCTCTGCAGATCTGCATGAGTGATCAGTAGGCAACCCTAAGGATAACATTTGCATTTTAAAAGAGAAGCTTGCTAAGTTGGCCAAATGACAAATAGGTAGAATGTGTATAGCTGAAGGTGATACATACTACTAGTATTTTACTACTGTAGGGATTGAAATAAAATAACATATTTTTTCACATTATAGTGTAGGTAAGCTGACAGTATTTTCCCTGCCAAAGATTCTGTCATTTGGCTGAAGAAGGATGCTTTGTATTTCCTGGCTTTTGGATTTATTTCCGGGAAAAGAAAGTGAAATGAAACATATGTTCATCATATTAAAATCAATCAATATAATATACTGCATTAGTAGAATGAAGGAACAAAACCACATGATCATCTCAATTGATGCAGAAAAAGCATTTGACAAAATTTGACACCCTTTCATGATGAAAACGCTGAATAATCTAGTAATGGAAGGGAACTTGCTCAGCATGGTAAAGTCCATATATGAAAAACCCACAGCTAGCATCATGCTTAGTGATGAAAGACTGAAAACTTTCCCCCAAGATCAGGAGCAAGACATGGATGCCTGCTTTCACCACTTCTATTCAACATAGTACTGGAAATTCTAGCTAGAGCAATTAGTCAAGAAAAAGATATAAAAGGCATCAAAATTAGAAGTAAAATTATCTTTTTTTGTAGATGACATGATTTTAAAATTTTATTTATTGCAACAAATAACACAATGAGGTCTTTTTTTTTTTTTTTTTTTTTTTTTGAGACAGGGTCTCTGTTGCTCAGGCTAGAGTACAGTGGCGTCACCACAGCTCACTGCAAACTCAAACTCCTGGGCTCAAGTGATCATCCTGCCTCAGCCTCCCAATTAGCTGGGACTATAGGCATACGCCACTGTGCCTGGCTAATTTTTCTATTTTTAGTAGAGACAGGGTCTCACTTTTGCCCAGGCTGGTCTTAAACTCCGGAGCTCCAGCAATCCTCCTGCCTTGGCCTCCCAGAGTGCTAGGATTACAGGCGTAAGCCACCATGCCCGCCCCGAGATCTACCTTTTAAAACAGTTTTTAAGTGTACGCTATTATTAACTATAAGCACAGGGGTGGGGAACCTGCGGCTTTAAGGCCACATATGGCCTTCTAGGTCTTTAAGTGTAGCATTTTGACTGAATCCAAATTTTATAGAACAAATCCTTTTATTTTTATTAATACATTTTTGTTTATCTTTTATATTTTTATTTTATTTTTAAGATGAACATATTTAAAATACCAAAGAATAAAATAATTTTCAATGAAATAATCCTCCCAGATTGACCGGTATAATTAGAACATTAGTAAGCCATAAGGGCTAAATTGATGGCTGCTACACACATGATTTAATTCTAACTTCCCCTGCCTGACTGGTGTCACTACCACAGGAGGCTGGTTGGCTAGAGTTTATGGGGGTCGAGTACGCCAGTCTGTTAACAGCTTTTGACAACAGTGCCCTGTGTTTCTGTTTGAAGTGGAATTTGTGAATAGTTGCACAGCTTGATGCCATTTTTTAATTCTGTCTGCTTAACAGCCCATCATGTCAAAGAAGACCAAGAGAACACTGAAGGAAGAAAACAGATTTTTTAATGAGGATTGGGAACTGCAATATTTTCTTGTTTCTGCTAAAGATAAGATGATTTGCTTGCTTTGTGATACTGCAGTATCAACATTAAAGAAATTCAATGTTCATCAGCGTTATAACATGCATAAGGACCACAAATATTTTAAGTTGGAGGGGCGCAAAAGGTTGTATTGCAAAAATTAAAAGATGAAAAGCAAAAGCAAAGACAATTCTTTCAAGCAGCAGTAAGACCTGGAAATAATGCCACTGAAGCAACTTATAAAGTAGCTTATATACTCAGGAAAGAAGGGAAGCTATTCAGTGATGCAGAAATTGTGAAAGAAGTTGTAGGATGCTAAGTGTCCACTGCCATATGTCACATAGCGGACATTAGACTGTAGTAATTGCAAAACTCTTGGAATATGTTACAGAATTTTCAAAGCAAGAAGACGTTAATATGTTGATATATTACTAAGTGACTGCTATTCAAATTCTGACTATAATTGAATTAATTTAAAAAATGAAATGAGTTTAAACAAATAGGAAAAAGGAAATATAAAACTGCAGTATTTAAAAATATTTTTTATACTGATGAGATCAGTGTTAGAAGTGAGGCCTAAGTTATAGGAAGCAGCACATCAGTCTGATTCTATGCATAATTGCCAATGGCCACAAGCAATTCAGAAAAATCTTCAGATTTTGAATATGAAGAAAGCTTTGACTTAATGTTTGATTGTTACACTAGGGCAAAAAGGTGGATAAATGTATGCAATTGAACGTTAATTAAAAAAAGTGTTCTTTAAATTATCTCTATTTTGGCAATAAATTGTGTTAAATGGAAAGTAGCACTTAACAACTAAAGGTTTCTTAGAATTGAGGAAATATGGTATACTTCTGAGTGTTATTAGGTTCAAATGATACAATTCATATGGAAGATCTAAGTAAGATAATGGTGAAGATAACAATAACATTGATTATAAAGGCAAGAAACCTAATCATTAAGGGTGAAAGTCCTGAAGTCAGACTTATTGGATTTTAATCCCGGGGCCGATACTAAACTAGGTGTGTGACTTTGAGTCACTTACTCAGTTTGTTGATATCTCATTTTCCTCGTATGTTAAATAAGAGTAATAGTGTGTGCCTCATCAGGTTAAATGGGCTTAATGTGTAAGTGCTTAGACTAGTACTTGGAGTATAGGAAATGCTTAATAAGGATTCAATATATGTTCTGGTTATGAAGCTTTAAAACACTGTATGTGTATGATTTCAAAATATAGTGTTATATCAATTCATCCTTTACAGTTTTAAAAAGCAACATTTCATGCTGGACATGGTGGCTCACATCTGTAATCCTAGCACTTTGGGAGGCCAAGGCGGGTGGATCACTTGATGCCAGGAGTTTGAGACCAGCCTGGGCAACATAGTGAGACCCTGTTGCTACAAAAAATAGAAAAATTAGCTGCATGTGGTGGTGCATCCTGTAGACCCAGCTACTTGGGAGGCTGAGGCAGGAAGATTGCTTGAATCCAGGAGTTTGAGGTTGCAGTGAGCTATGATGACTCCACTGCATTCTAGCTTGGGCAACATAGTGAGGCCTTGTCTCAAAAAAAAAAAAAAAAAAGCAACATTTCATTACTGGTTCTTTTGGGTCTCTGGTACCCTGTTAACTGAAAAAATTTTTTGTCTCCTTTTTAGATTGCTTATATTTTTCTCCCTGAATGAGCTACTCCTCATTTGTCTATATAAATACCAACATGTTTATTTACCTTCAACTAGTCCAGGTCACCTTTTATAAATTAAAGCTGTTCTGGTCTATTAATCCTCTCACCCAGTTGGGTGGCAGCAATAAACTCTGAGAGTTTGCTGTCTACCACTTTGTAAGTCATTACTGTTTAAATCATAGCTGAGAATTTGTTTTCCCAAATTCTTTGCTGTTTTGGAAATAAGAAATGGAACTAATAAATATACAAAAATGTATGTTTTCTCAGTTCACATTAAGAAACTGACTTATTTGGGAAATGGTGTTTTAACTTACACTTGAGATAAAAAAGTAAAGTTATGTGGGCATATTTTTAAAAAATGTTAGGTCTATAGTATGAAAAGAATTAAAATAGCATAGATTTCTGTTGGTTTATATTCCTTGGTTAGGTATATATGGTTCCGAATACCAGTTAAGAAATATATAGTAAAACCCTTGCTCTACATACTTGCCAGCAAAAAAATAAAAAAAAAAAGAAAAGAAAGAAAAAATATATAAAGCTCTATTTTGCCAGCCAGTTTTATATATTCTTACACCAGAACCTTTTTGGTTACAAGTGATAAGAAACACTGATTCTACCAGTCTTAAGCAGAAAGGATTAGCTTATGTAAATGATAGATACACGATAGGTACAGAGTAGAGCTGGTTTCAGGTGTGTTAGGGTCTCAGTGATTCCACTACTCAGTTTTTCCTTCATATCTTGCTTCTAGTCTCAGACAAATTTTCTGAGCACCATTTGTAGCACCAAGATGATTATAAAGCTTCAGGTTTGCGTACTTTTTAACTCCAAGTCCAGTGGAAAAGAGAGCCTCTTATAGCTGGGCATGGTGGCAGTAGCCTGTAGTCCCAGCCACTCAGGAGGCTGAGGTGGGAGAATGGATTACTTGAGCCCAGGAGTTTGAGGCTACACTGAGCTATGATCCGCGCCACAGCGCTCAGCCTGGGTGACAAAGTGAGAGCCTGTCTCAAAACAACAACAACAACAACAAAAAAAGTCAGGGAAGAAAGAAACCAGGATGTTGGATGGGATGTACAAACTGATGTTGAAGTCACCCAGTTTGATGGAGGGTTGGGGTGGTGAGGAAGACAGTGAGCCAGGTGCCAAAGCCTTAGATGAATGAGGTAGAGAGACCAGAGGTTAAAAGATAACAGTGATAAGGAAGAGATGGGAGTAATTTAGTTGAAGGGTAAGAGCCTCAAAAGAATAGAGCTTTATTTTGTTTTTGTGTTTAAAACAAAAAGTTAAATGATATAATATGGATAAGCTACTGGTGAGCTAAGAGGACTTTATTTGCATTTCTAGAACCTGAAGTGGGCATATTGCTAAAACCAGACAGCTACTATTTGAGAGGGCTACAAGGAAGGTGAGAGAATTTTTATAAATTCATACATTAGTCATTCATGCTTAAGGATCATGCTTCTCCAGTGATCTCTGTTTATTTTGACCTATCTAGAATGGCAGATATAGGACTCACTAAATCTTCTGATGAGTTACCAGAGCTACTCTTTGTGTTTACTATGTCACTGTGTCACCTAGATTTTTGATCAGGTTGAATTGGAGTCAACAAAAACTAGTCCATTATGGGTTTGAGTTGCTGGTATGGTGTGTTTATACCCATTGCTTTTCAGTAGTATCTGGCTGTATCATCTTTTTGAAATTCTTTTGTCTATTCTATTTAAAGTCCCTTTCATCTTTCATTTCTGTTAATCTCCAAAGCAAATATATTCTTAGATCTGGATTTTGAAAACTTTCTTTAGACTACTGTACTGGGTCTTTGCCTGCTAAATATGTTAGCCGTATGTAATGGTTTGCTATGGAACAAACATAAAATGTTAGCATGTTTGCAGAATGGAGCGTTACAACTTTTACTAGAATGTAAGCTCTTTTGAGGGCAGGAGCCCTATCTGATTATTGTAACTCCAGACACCTGAACCTGTTGTCCTATATGTAGAAGGCATTCAGTTCATGTTTATTAAATTATTAAATGAATTGGGAATAAGAGAGCTGAGGATAATACTGTATATTCTGTAAGGGAACTGCTCAGGTGGGTACTTGTGCTCCCTTGTGTGTCCTCCCACCCCCAAGCTCTGAAGGTGAGGACTGCTCAGGTGACATGCTTTTCTCTACCCTCCCATTCCCTCTACCCTCCCATTCCCTCTACCCTAGATTCAGAGTTGTTCTCCTTTCTAAAATTTCTCTGTTACTGGCTTTCTTTTGACTCTTCAAACAGCTTCTGATTTCTGTTTTCCTTGTCAGTTTGGATTACCGTTGATCACTGTTGCTTCTTTTTATTTTTCATTCTTGTCTTCTGTTCACTATTAGTTTTCATCCTGTTGTCCTTTGCATTGTAAAATATACAGGCCTTTTTTAGACATCACAAGCCTATTGGAAGGTTTTAGTCTTTACCCTGCAAACTGTAAACACATGTATAAAAGCGTAGGCTCTTCTTGGTTGTATTCATTTCATGGCCTTAGGAGTTGCTATTTCACCATTAAAGGGGTGGTGGTCATGGTTGAGATGGGAGTTGAAAGGATGTAATGGCTAGTCCCCACTCTGTTTCTCAGCCCTCTTGAAAATGGAACATTAGAAGAAGGTGGAATTCTAAGTAGTTGAGTTTTTTGTGTGTTAATATGTCAAAAGTAATTTTATGGCAAATTACAGAAAATTGTGTGCATTATAAAACTTATTTTTTATATTCACTAGTACTACACTGTTACTCATATTCTTAAATTTTTAGAGAGAGCAAAACTAAAAAGATTTTGAGTGATTTTATTTGAAGGAATAAAATCTGTTCTGTCGTCTTCCTTTTACTTCCTAGACTCTATATCTGTTTGCCATCACACACAGTGTTCTTTTTGTCTGAATTGCCTCCTTCTTTCTACTTCACAGTGGTCTTCAACACTGTCTTTTCATGGGAAGTTGCAAAAAGTAGTATGGAGAGGGTCCTGTGTACCCTTCATCCAGTTGTCCCTAATTGTAACATCTTATGTAACATAGTATAGTAGCAAAACCAGGAAATTGAAATTGGTGCAATCCACAGACCTTATTTAAATTTCACCAGTTTTATAGATACTCATTTGTGTGTTTGTATATATAGTTCTATGCATATGTAATTCTATCGTGTGGATTCATGTGACTACAACTGTAATCAAGATAAAGAACTGTTCTTTCACGTAGATCCTTTATGCTACCCGTTTATAATCATAGCTACTCCCTTCTCCATTTTATTAATTTATTCACTGATTACTGTATATCATATGACCTTGTAATTAACTGAAAGAAGATTGGCATTGTGTTTTAGGGGTTGTCTCTTTATTTTCACTTTTTTCTACATTGTACTATATAACCATTTAAAATAAGACTAAACCATTTAAAGTGTCAGTCCATTTTGCATGTTACAGAATCTTAGACTCTCAGAGTCATGTAATCTAACGTCTCCTTCCACATCACCCTCCCAAAAAATGACACCAGAAATTCCATATGAAGCAACTCTTGACATTTAATTATTAACCTATAAATTTCCTCAGTAACTGCGACGACTTTACTTTTTTTTTCTGTCTGATATACTTTGGTGTTAGATTTCCTTATGTGTTGACTTTTGCTGGATTATGCTGCACTAAGAAACAACCCAAAATATCAGGAGTTTACAATAAGACAGGTTTATTTATTGCCCACGTTAGAGATTCCCTAGGAATCAACTATGGTTCTGCTCTGCAATTCTTTTTCATTTCAGGATCCAGGCTGGAGGAGCAGTCCCTATTTGTGACATACTATTCTCTTGGCAGAGAGAAAAAACTGGCAGAAACACACAATAGCTCTTAAAGCTTCTACTTGGACCTGGAACTTTCTCACATTTCATTGGCCAAAGTAAGTCACATGGCCAAGCCCACTGTAACACCTACAGAGAGATACTACAAGTCACATGGCAACAGGCAGGGATGTTAATACTACTTTTATAGAGATAGATTATATACTCTGTGTGTACAAGAGGGGAATAGATGATTGAGAATTATAATACCACCTACCACACCTTAAGATGGTGTACTGTGCTATGTTGTAATAACTTTTCTTAGTAAAGCTTGTTATATTCACATTTGTCATGATTATATATGCAATTATAATGACAGATTTTTTTCTTAATGAAAATAGTAGCTCCTTTTCTTGTTTTGTTTTTGTTGCATTAGTTAGGATATTGGTTCAGGCCAAAACAAGAGAGTTTATCTCTATCAAGTAATAGTTCAAGTGGGGTAAGTGTCCTAGGGATGATATAGCAGCTTCATGATGGTGTCAGGGACCCAGGCCCTGTTTCTCTTGTTGTTCTGTTATTCTCAACCATGTTTTCCATCTCTCAATCTATTAATAAGAGAGTTGTTCCAAGCTCTGTCACTATATCTGTGTTCTAGCCAACTGGAAGAACGGCTGGAAGGGAGAAGGCATTTCCTTTCTCTTTAGGTGTGCAGCATGGGAGTTAGACATATTTCCTTTCATGTTCTATTGATGATAACTGAGATTGCAAGAGAGTCTGGGAAATGTAGATATTAGCCAGGTGTCCGTATGTCCATGTGAAGCTTAGGGGTACTATTACTAAAGAAAAAAGAGGAGAAAGGATATTGGGGGACAACTAGATATCTCCTTTTATTTCAATTTTAATTCACACAAAACCCATGAAAAATAGGTATTATTACCACTTTACAGATAAGGAAACAGGCTTTTCAAAGAGGTGAAATAAGTTGTTCAAGATCATATACCTAAGTAGTAATGAAATGGGCTTTGAATCTAGGCCTATTTGATAGCAAAGCCATGAGTATTTTTTTTTTTACAAACCTATATTGACTTTCTAACATCTCTTATTTACAAGTACTTTACATTTTTTCATACCACTAATAAATAGCAATCGACTCTTTAGAAGGAATTCTTCTGAGATTTATGAATATTTAACTTTGTGACAACTAAGAGTTTATGATATAGCCAATGGATAAATAGTCACTTTTATCATAACAGAATTTTAAAAGGTCAGATTTTGATTTTGGCAACTGGAGTTAAAGTTTTCCTTTAGAAATTAATTTAGTTGCTAAAAATTCATACGCAATTTTGTATACTCATCAAATTTTTGGATTTTTGTATTTTTCCCTAAATTGAAAATGGCTTTACTGTTTCATTCCATTTATATAAGTAGGACATGCTTATAATAAAAAAGTTTTCATGAGCTTCAAGTCAGTGACAATGGAAAAAAAAAAAGTTTTTAGAGAATGCAGAGTAGTATAAAGAAGAATGTAAAAGTCATTTATGATTCCGTTATCCAGAGATAATCACTGTTGCCATTTAAGCTATGCCTTTCAAATTTTTCTCTATGCGTTCATTATGTGTGATTTTTTTTTTTTAGTCTAATAAGTGATCCTATTTACTGTCTGACAACAATAATAAAAGACTGTTTCACTGAGACACACCAGAAACACTCTTCAGTCATCTTGCTTGATCAGAGACTTGGCAATTTGGATAGCTTTTTCCATTCTCACTTAGCTGTATCACATTAGTATAGTAATCAGCACAGGGTGTACTTCAGAACACTTTAGTGAGCTAATGCCTTCTCTTGTGGGTTTATGTAGTAACCAATAAATCTGAAATGTGACGAGTAATAAGGTACAGTTTACAGCTCAGGATTTCTTACTATGTATGAGGTTCTTTCCCGGGGTACTAAAAATCCAATTAAAATTAACGCTTCATTATTAAGGAACATATTTAATTTGCTTTCTCTAGCAAAGTATTTATACCCTTGTCTATAAATAGGTAGAATAATATATAGTTTTTCATTCAAACTGGGGTATTTTTGAGAATGAAAGGAGGTACTACAAATGTTTAAAATTCTAAACGTTTTTTGGAATTTTTTGAATCATTAAAATGGTTTTTATTGCATTGGCAGATCAATAAAATAGTTCCATTCATAATCTTTTTTCAGAAATAAAATTTTCCAAAATATTTTGTTGTACATTATGACAAAATAAAAAAGTCTTTACATTGACTTTATTTATTTATCTATTTTTTGAGCAGGGTCTTGCTCTGTTGCCCGAGCTAGAATGCAGTGGTGTCATCATAGCTCAGTGCAACCTCAAACTCCTGGGCTCAAGCAATCCTCCCGCCTCAGCCTCTCAAAGTGCATGGGTTATAGTTAGGAGCCACAGCGCCTGGCCTACATTGACTTTAACTGAGTATTTACAAACATAAGCAGAATAATTATTTTTAGTAATAACGACATTTTTATCAGTTTCTTAGCCAAATCTGTCTCTAATATTGTGATACTTTTCTGAACAATGTGATTATTTTCCAATATGCTTTTACTAGTTTTAATTTTTTTATAAAATTGTCTGCAGCTTGAGTGTGGTGGCTCACACTTGTAATCCCAGTGCTTTGGGATGCTGAGGTGGGAGGATCCCTTGAGGCCAGGAGCTTGAGACCAGCCTGGGGCAACATAGTGAGAGCCTGTCTCTACAAAAAATTTAAAAAATAAAAAATTAGCGGGGTGTGGTATCATGTGCATGTAGTCCTACCTACTCGGGAAGCTGAGGCAGGAGGATTGCTTGAGCCCAGGAATCGGAGGCTGCAGTGAGCTATGATCGTGCTACTGCATTCCAGCGTGGGCGACAGAGCAAGGCCCTGTCTTAAAAAATAAAAACTGTCTGTAGTATTTTTCAGAGTTGTATTTTATACTTTGTGGTCATTAACTCCTACAATTGACTCTTCACTTTAACTAGTTATATTTTTAATTGCTAGTATACTCTGTATGTGTGCTGCTGTACCCAGTTAGCACAGGAAAAATTTTGCTAAATGGAGATTTTTTGTTTTTTTAGAGATGGGGCCTTGCTCTGTCATCCAGGCTGAAACGCAGTGGCATGATTATAGCTCACTGCAACCTCAAACGCCTGGGCTGAAGCGATCCTCCTGCCTCAGTCTCATGAACAGCTGGAACTACAGGCGTGTGTCACCATGCCCAGCTAATTTTTAAATTTTTTGTAGAGATTGGGTCTCGCTTTGTTCCCAGGCTGGTCTCCAACTCTTGGCCTCAAGTGATCCTCCCGCCTTGGCCTTCCAAAGTGCTGGGTTGACAGGCGTGAGCCACTGTGCCCAGCCTGGAGAATATTCTTAATTCCAATTTATTTCTTATGGAAAATTATGTGTGTGTGTGTGTGTGTGTATATCTATATATCTATATATCTATATATATCAGTCCCAGTATTTTCATAGGCAGTATCTTTTTGGATCTGTTAAAAGTACTCTCTCTGATAAATATTTTTATAAGATAAATCTTGTCAAATAAGTTGTCCTTATTTATGGTTATTTACATGTTTCACCAAATTTAATGCTGCAAAATTGTAGGCCTTCTGTAATTTTATTCCTTTCCAGTACAGAATAAAAAGTTATCCAGTTAAAAATAAGAAGACTCTTGCTGAAACTCCTACAATTCATTTCAAAGTATAATTTAAAAATTTTTAAATTAAATTTATGTACTATTTGAGGTCTAATCATTTAATTTGTTCAGTTCTCCCTTTGCTTTTAAAGGATACATTTCACTGTCTTGGCAAACGTTTATGATATTAGGTCATTAAATCTGAAATGTCCGATTTCAAATCAAAACTGTAGTTTATTATATCTCAAACAAGAAGCAGTACAATTAAAGTATGTGCCTAATACATATATAGTTTTGCCATCTTAACAGTAGCTCGTTTATGCCAGCAGCAAAGAAGCCTAGAGAGAAGTGGTGATGAAATCGCGAAAGGCATTTTCCACAGCTTGTTGAGAATTGAATATTTTTCCTTGCAAGAAGTGATCCAAAGCCTGGAAAAAGTGGTAGTCAGTTGGTGCAAGGTCTGGTGAATACGGTGGATGACAGAGAGTTCCAAGTCCAGCTTCTAGAGTTTAAGCAGTGTTGTTTGTGCAGCAGTGTTGTCTTGCAAGAGGATTGGGCTGTTGCTATTGACCAATCTTGGCTGCTTAATTGCAGGCATCCTCATCATGTTGTCCAATTGGTTGCAGTAGATGTCTGCTGTAATCAATTGACCAGGTTTCATGAAGCTGTAGTGGATAATACCAGTGCTGGAACACCAAACAGACACCGTTAGCTTTTTTCCATGAATATTTGGTTTTGGACTGTGTTTCGGCACTTCATTTTTGTCCAACCATTGTGCCAAACTCTTGCAATTGTCAAAAAGAATCCATTTTCATCACACATAACAAAATGGTGTAGAAATGGTTTGCCTTTATGTCATGACAGCAAAGAAAGGCAAGCTTCAAGACGATTTCTTTTCTGATGCTCTGACGCTCGTTTTAGTTCATGTGGAACCCATATGTCCAGCTTCTTTACCTTGCAGATGTGTTTCAAATGGTTCAATATTGTTAGAATAGTAATGTCAAACTTTGCTGCTAATTCACATGTAGGTTGAGATGGATTCGCTTCCACTACAGCTTTCAGCTTATCATTATCCACCTTGGTCTCAGGTTGCCCACATGGCTCATTTTCAAGATTAAACTCACCAGAACAGAACTTCTCAAACTATCGATGTACTGTGCATTCATTAGCTACATCCTTACCAAACATTTCATTGATATTTTGAGCTGTGTACGCTGCATTGGTTCCATGATGGAACTCATATTTAAAAAAAGAAAGCAAACACTAGTTTTTGATTTACCCATGGTTTCACAGAAATTGCTCTTAAAAAATTTTTGAAAGGTAATCACAAGCCAAAACGTGTATTTGAAAGAATGAGGATGTACCTTCACAATAAAAAAGAAACAAGACGTGTCAAAGTGAAATGTCAGAGATATTAACTGTCAAACTTAGTACTTAAGGAAATCAGACATTTTATACTTAATTACTTAATAATCGGTATTTGCTAAAAGCTTCAAAAGCTGAAGTTTTTTGGAGCTTTATTCATTGAACTTTAATTTTCACTAAAGGTTTCCAACTGATTTTGAATAATATTCAAGCGATTTTTAGAGGACCTGTTTTCAAAAAGTTTCACTACTGAGACACTAGGTGGAATTTACAAAGTAGATTTATTAATGAATGAATGAATGAATGAATGAATGACAGAGTCTCACTTTGTCACCCTGGGTAGAGTGCAGTGGCATCATCACAGCTCACTGCAACCTCAAACTCCTGGGCTCAAGCTGTCCTCCTGCCTCGGCCTCCCAAGTAGCTGGGACTACAAGTGTGCGCCACCATGCCCGGCCTTTATGACAGAGGCTGATTTTATTCTATTTTTGGCAGAGATGGGGTCTCACTCTTGCTCAGGCTGGTCTTGAACTCCTTACCTCAAGCAATCCTCCTGCCTCGGCTTCCCAATGTGCTAGGATTACAGGCGTGACCCAACACGCCTGGCCTTAAAGTAGTATTTTTTAAAAGTACCAGCCTCTAAAATCTGATGACAGGTTGCAAGGAGAGTACACATATTGCTATGTTGATGTATTTTTTTTGTATTTAATCTTCATTGAATCAGCTTAATCCTTAAAAATTAAACTGTGGATATATGAAAACATTTTTAAATTTTGACAGTTGCAGCTAACTCATTAACAGTGATGTCACTAGAGCTCCCATGACAAGTAGTAATAGCCTCAGAGGTTTTAATGCAAATTATCTGTCCATCTATCTTCTGGAGAAATGAAAATATAGTGCTTAGTTTTTATTAAATACAATTTCTTCTTTTTAGCTCATTGTTCCTGAGAAGGCTAACGGAATAATAAAAATGATTACCAAACAACAAAATAAACAAACAGTTGTAGATTCATACCATGCAATAAATGATAAAACCATCCAAAAGTCTTCAGACTGATGACTCCTTGCATGTATTTTATTTGTACCTAACCTGTAATTTCCCACTGACCTAGCTAGTTGGTGGCCTGGTGCATCTTACGGGTCACTGTACATATCATTGTACTGGCTGGCATATCAAATAGCCAGCAGGAGCACCAGTGTCAAATATTTCCCCTAATAGTTCTCAAGACATTAGGAGTTAGCTGTCCATGGTTGCTTGTGTCTGAGGATACTTTCTAGTGAGTTTTCTGCATGCTGTCCTTGAAAGGAAGGTGTTAGTTATGTTGTATCTGTGAAGAATCAGGAGAAGAAAGATGGAATTATCACTAGTTCTCTGTCAGATTTCATCACTTGTTCAAGTGGTTAAAGCATACACTATTCGGTGATACCTTGGTCAGAAACTAGATATGTACAGTGGAGGTATACTAAACTCATCCTGGTTTATTTTAATGTATTTTAGTGTAACGGTTAAAAATAGTTTATTTTTAAAAATGAGAAATTTGAGACAAATGGTAAACTAAATGGGAGACTGGGACAACAGATTGTAAATCAAGACTGTCCTGGGCAGACCAGGGAATATGGGAAGTAGCATAGAGCTTGGAGTGGGACAGATCTGAATTTAAGTCCTGACTCTGGCTTTTAAAAGCTTAGACTGGGCACAGTGACTCACACCTGTAATCCTCACACTTTGGGAGGCTGAGACTAGGGGATTTCTTGAGGCTAGGGGTTTGAGACCAGCCTAGGCAACACAGCAAGACCCTTTACAAAAAAAAAAAATTAGCCAGGTGTGGTGGCAAGCTGAGTCCTAGTTACTTGGGAAGCTGAGAAGGGAGGATCGCTTGAGCCAGGAGTTTGAGGTTGTAGTGACCTATGATTGTGCCATTGCACTCCAAGCTAGGTAACAAAGTGAGATCCTTTCTCAAAAAAATAAAAATAAAAAAATAAATAAGATACAGCTTGCCACAAAAAACCATTAGAACTGATAAACAAATTCAGTAAAATTGCAGGATACAAAATCAATGTACAAAAATCAGTAGCATTTCCATATATCAATGGCAAACAATCTGAAAAAGAAACTAATGAAGAAATCCCATTTACAATAGCTACAAATAAAATACCCAGGAATAGACTTAACCAAAGAAGTGAAAGATCTCTACAGTGAAAACTAAAAAATATTGATGAAAGAAATTGAAGAGGACCAAAAAAAAAAGGAAAGATATTCCATGCTCATGGATTGGAGGGATCAATATTGTTAAAATGTCCATACTACC
Organism: Daubentonia madagascariensis; assembly: GCA_023783475.1. NCBI lineage: Eukaryota > Metazoa > Chordata > Mammalia > Primates > Daubentoniidae > Daubentonia > Daubentonia madagascariensis. The sequence goes on from JAKFHU010001129.1 coordinate 7,316,177, forward strand.
CAAAACAATCTACAGATTCACTGCAGTCCCCATCCAAATACCAATGACATTCTTCACAGAAATAGAAAAAATGATCCTAAAATTTATATGGAACTACAAAAGACCCAGAATAGCCAAAGCCGTTCTGAGCAAAAATAATAAAACTGGAGGAACCGCATTGCTTGACTTCAAATTATACTGCAAAGCTGTAGTAACCAAAATAGCGTGGTACTGGCATAAAACCAGACACATAGACCAATGGAACAGAATAGAGAGCCCAGAAATAAATCCACACATCTATAGTGAACTTATCTTGGACAAAGGTGCCAAGAACATACAGTGGGTAAAGGACAGTCTCTTCAATAAATGGTGCTGGGAAAACTGGATATCCATATGCAGAAGAATGAAAGTAGACCCTTATCTCTTGCCATATACAAAAATCACATCAAACTGGATTAAAGGCTTAAATCTAAGACCTGAAACTATGAAACTACTAAAAGAAAACATTGGGGAAGCACCTGCAAACATTGGTCTGGGCAATGATTTCTTGAGTATTATCCCCAAAGCTCAGACAAGCAAGGCAAAATTGGACAAATGGGATCACATCAAGCTACAAAGCTTCTGCACAGCAAAGGAAACAATCAACAAAGGGAAGAGACAGCCCACAAAATGGGAGAAAATATTTGCAAACTATGCATCTGACAAGGGATTAATAACTGTAAGGAGCTCGATAGGAAAAAATGAAATAATCTGATTTTAAAATGGGGAAAAGATCTGAATAGACATCTCTCAAAAGAAGACATACAAATAACCAACAGGTATATGAAAAAATGCTCAACGTCATTAGTCATCAGAGAAATGCAAATCAAAACTACAACGAGATCTCATCTCATACCAGATAAAATGACTTTTATCAAAAAGGCATTAACAAATGCTGGCAAGGATGTGGAGAAAGGAGAACCCTCGTACACTGTTGATGGGAATGTAAATTGGTGTAACTACTATGGAGACCAGTACGGAGGTTCCTCAAAAAACTAAAAATAGAACTACCATATGACCCAGCAATCCCACTGCTATATGTATATCCAAAAGAAAGGAAATCAGTGTATTGAAAAGATACCTGCACTCCCATATTTACTGCAGCACTGTTCACAATAGCTAAGATTTGGAATCAACCTAAGTGTCCATCAATGGATGAATGGATAAAGAAATTGTGGTACATATACACAATGGAATATTATACAGCCATAAAGAACAAAATCCTGTTATTTGCAACAACATGTATGGAACTGGAGAACATTATGTTAAGTGAAATAAGCCAGGCACAGACTCCTCACTCATGCGGGAGCTAAATATTAAAACAGTTGATTTCATGGAGACAGAGAGTAGAATGATGGTTACCAGAGACTGGGAAGGGTAGTGGGGTGGGGGCAATAAAGTAAGGGTGGTTAGTGGGTGTAAAAATATAGTCAGGTAGTTAGATAGAATGAGCAGTATTTGATAGCACAACAAAGTGACTATAGTCAACAATAAGTTATGATATACGTTAAAATAACTGAAAGAGTGGAATTGAAATGTTCCTAACACAAAGAAACAATAAATGCTTAAAGTGATGGATACCCCAGTTACCCTGATTTGATTAATAAACATTGTATGCCCGTATCAAAACATCACATGTAACCTATAAATATATACAACTATTATGTACCCATAATAATTAAAAATTTAAAAATAAATAAATAAAAGCTTGGACAAGTAGGCTGTGAGTGGAGAGAAAAAGCCTGAGTTGCCACCAGAGAGGAGTCAGCTCCCTAGCAGCAGCTGCCAGAGAGGCCTCCCCACCTGTTTGCCCCTCCCCTGCCATGTTCACAATGCAGCCTGCTTCTGCAAAGTGGTAGGATGGAAGGGACTATGTCATCATGGCATTTTGTGTTGAAGATAGTAAAGATGTTAATGTAAATTTTGAAAAATCCAAACTTACATTCAGTTATGTGTTGGAGGAAGTGATAATTTCAAGCATTTAAATGAAATTGATCTTTTTCACTATATTGATCCAAATCCAAGCATAAAAGAACAGACAGATCAATTTTATGTTGTTTACAAAAAGGAGAATCTGGCTAGTTATGGCCAAGATTAACAAAAGAAAAGGTAAAGTTTAATTGGCTTAGTGTGGACTTCAATACTTGGAAAGACTGGGAAGATGATTCAGATGAAGACATGTCTAATTTTGATGGTTTCTTTGAGGAGTCACAAGACAGTGATGCAAAAATGCCAGATCTGGAGTAAGGAATATTGTTGTCACCCAGATTTTGAGAAAGAAAAAATGTCTTCTCTGGAAGATTTCATAATTGAGAGAATTCCTGAGTTGCTAGCTCTAAAGGCAGATGCTGTATTTGCTTTCTTTAACCCATTTTTCAACCTGTTTTTTAAAGGCTTCGCTAAGGGTTAATATGTATCATTGTATGTGGCAGCTTTAAGTGATCTAAGGCAGTAACCTTATGCATGAACATTTCCCAGACTTCCATGAAGCTGTTGACGTCCTAGGCAATTGATACAGCAGTTGTGATAAATAAAAACATTTCACCTAAGTCTTTTTTCATAACAGAGATATGGACATGATAGAGCTCTCACTTTGGAGAAAGAGAACTATATTTTAGATTTTAGAACATGGACTCAAAAGTGGATGAAACAAATTGGCTGACACCTTAAACAGGTGCTGTCCCTCTGGTGTGTTCTTCAGGATTGTTCCACTAAAGTTTATTTTTCAAAAAATTTACTTCACATTATTGTATGTAAGTGATCACTTGTCGGTGTTCCAGGTGTATCTTAGCTAAAACTGGTGAACGCCCTAGCTTAGATGGTTATTGAAGCCTATACCCATACATTTGGTATTGCTTGGCCCAATATCTCTTAGCATGGAGAATGAAGAAAGCTGTACATTGTTGCTTGAGAGTCTGTACATTTAGACCAGATTTGTATTTGCACTGTCAGTATGGCAAATGAGTGAAAAAATGTTAATACACTATTGGATTTTTTATTTCTTTTTCTGGTTCAGCTTATATCAGGGCTGAAAACCTCAATTTATGTTCATGACATTGGGGATTTCTAAAAATGTCTATGTTCTTTCTAATAAACCATTGGAAGACTTCGACAACAGCAACAACAAAAAAAGCTTGAACCGGTAACTTCTCTGAGACTAGATGTATTACGATTCTCCAGAGAAGCAGAACCGATAGGATACACACACACACACACACACACACGTTGCAGTCATTCTGAGTCCGAATATAGGTATGTGTCTCTGTGTGTGTGTGTGTGTGTGTGTATATATATATATACACACATAGTAGTCCCCTCTTATCCTTGGAGGATACGTTCCAAGACCCCCCAGTGGATGCCTGAAACCATACGTATCTGTAATAAAGTTTATTTTAAAAATTAGGCACAGTAAGAAATTAACAACAATAATAATAAAATAGGATAATTATAACAATATACAGTAATAAAAGTCATATGGATGTGGTGTCTCTCTGTCTCTCAGAATATGTTATTGTGTTGTACTCACCCTTCTTGTGATCTGTCTGATAACTGAGACAGCTACTAAGTGACTAATGAGTGGATATACAGAATGTATACCCTAGATAAAGGGATGATTCATGTCCTGGGCAGGATAGCACAAGATTTTATCACAGTAGTCAGAATGGTGCACAATTTAAAATTTATGAATTATTTCTGGAATTTTCCGTTTAATATTTTTGCACCACGATTGACCATGGGTAACTGAAACTGCAGAAAGCGAAACTGCAGATAAAGGGGGGTACACTACTGTGTTGTGTGTATATATATGTACTTTTTAAAGATATATATACATATATATTTTAAACTATGTTCTCCTCTCCTCTCACCCGTTTAATAAGTCCTGTCAAATCTATCTTTATAAACTTTTCTTTAAACCATAGCCTTCTTTTCTGCCATTGCCTATGTTCAGATCCTCAACCAGACCATTAAAATTATTTCATAAGTAGCCCCCTATATTCTGCTTCTACTTTCTCTCTGCAGGTAAATTATTACCTAATACCAAGAGCTGATACCAAGTTAACAACTCTTGAATCTGTCCCCTTTTCCATCCTCATTTTCTTTACTTCTACCCTAGCAGATAAGACACTTCATAAGTTGTCTTCTATAAAACTTCATAATCTTATTTCCCATCCCTCTTACTCTTCAGAACTCCTGGCTGTTCTTTTCAGACCTAACTGAGCTTTCGTTTGAGTGCATGCCTTTGTGCATGCTGTTATCTCTGTGTAGAATCACCCTCTCCCCATCTTCTCCATACCTCAAGTTCCTGCTCGATGTCACCCCCATGAAGCCTTCCTGGACTCCCATCCTGGTTCCAGAACACTTTTACACATTCATGTACAGGCAAACCTGAGCCCTTAAACACTGATACTTCTAAGCTGCCTTTGAAATTAGATACTAAGTTTGTTTATCAGCTGACCAAGGAACCCTTTGAACTGTTGTGTGAATTTAATGGCACTGCCTGCCTGTAAGCAATTCAGATCTGATGACATCACTATCATCTTTTTGTATATCAGTTTGTATACTCATTTGATTATTTTATTGAAGTGGTTTTTGAACTGTATTCATAGGTACCTTGGGTACTTGGGTAGAGGATGTGTGCTTAGGGCTTTGGACCTCTCAAGTGGCTTTAACCAAAGCATTTCACCCCAAATTTGTTACGTGTTGGGTTTCAGGGTGAAATTTTGGATAAGGAAAAGAGTTCTAATGTCAAAAATAAATTTAAGATTCTTGTTATATTTCTTGTCTACTTGGTTCTTAGTAACCCATGTGTCTGTCTGTCTTTATTCTGTCTCTCGGCCCCCTCCCAAGAAGAAACAAAACGAAACTTGTTTCTCAAGTATCTGTTGAATGAATGCCAAATATGTTAATATAAGTTATTGAATAGCATGTAATTTCTATTTATTTATTTATTTTAGTTATCAAGTGGGAATCCTGTATATGAAAAATACTATAGACAGGTAAGATTTTAATTTCCTTGTTTTCCTAGATTGAACATAAAATGTACTGTCAACTCTTCATTGTATGTGTGTAGATTACAGCTGGCTGGATATATTTGACATCTAGTTTTCAATTTCTTGTGCTTTAGCCTCCTACTTTGAGTACTTAATGCTTTTGACAAACTCCCAGAAAAATGAAGGAAAGGTAATTAGGTATGAACACTTAGTTGTCTTAAATATCTGTTAAAAATCCATACAACATTAAATATATTTATTCAGATATAAACATCCAAATTAATTTATAAGACAAATAGAAATGACTTTTATGTTGTTTTTAAGACTACTAAACTATGATTTTCACAAAGTGAAAACCATGACTCTCATACAAATGTAAAATTTGCATGTGTCAAAGATTTTATTCAACTCATTAATTACTGGGAGAACCGGTCAGATGTAAAATGAGAATATGAGTTACAGAGATTTATATTCTTAACCAGACAAAATTCATTTGCACTGGACGAGAATCATTTGTATTGCTATCAGTTTTCTGTAATTTAACCTCTACCCCTACAGAGTGTGAAGTAGTATAGTCAGTAGAAAGTCAATCAAGGGTGTATACCATAAATCACATAATCTCTAGAGGGTATAGACACTCTTATTTGCCCATTTCCAAGTATTGGATCATTTTTGCTAACAGTCTTCCTTACCTAGTAGTGATCATGGTCACAGAAAAGGCTGGTTTCATTATGTTTGGTTTGGCTATCTATATCAGCGGTCCCCAACCTTTTTGGTACCAGGGACTGGTTTCATGGAAGACAGTTTTTCCTTGGACCTGGGGGTGAGGGGGGATAGTTTTGGAATGATTTAAGCGCATTACATTTATTGTGCAGTCAAACCTGTCTGCTAATGATAATCTGTATTTGCAGGCGTTCCCCAGCGCTAGCATCACCGCCTCAGCTCCACCTCAGATCACCAAGCATTAGATTCTCATAAGGAATGCACAACCTACATCCCTTGCACGTGCAGTTTACAGTAGGGTTCGCTCCTATGAGAATCTACTGCCACCTCTGATCTGACAGGAGGCAGAACTCAGGCAGTGATCTGAGTGATGGGGAGTGGCTGTAAACACAGATGAAGCTTTGCTTGCTGGCCCATGGCTCACCTCCTGCTGTGCAGCCCGGTTCCTAACAGGCTGTAACTGGTACTGGTCCATGGCCTGGGGGTTGGGATCCGCAGATCTACATAGTTGTAGCAAGTATTAATTAACCATTATAGGCTTCCTTGGTTTTGACTTGCATATCTGAGGCATACACTATTTAGCAACTTCTAAGGCTGGATAATTAACTTTAGCCTGAAAATTTTTAAGCATCTCAGATTGTACTTTTTAAAGCTTCTGTTATTTGTTCCTCCATCTTGAGGCTAGGATCCAAACCTTAGAAATTCTCTCCACTGTATTTCACTTTCAGTACATATAAATTTGAGTGAACTTATCTCATCTTGAGGTTTCCCAGGTTTGCTAAGGTTACTAGCCTGCTGGTAAGTGACCTTCTTTGCTACCTGTGAGGCTGGGACCTTACAAACCATGTAGCAGGTTTGGGAGAGCTTTGTAGACTTTGGTGGCACAGAAAGTTGATCCTTGTTCTGTCTGAATAAAAGGGAATCATTCTCAAATATGGCCTTGTTTTACACAATTGATTTATCCTGATTACAAAAGGAGAACAAATTGTTATTGAACCTGTGTAATAATTGTATTGCCATAAAGAGTAAAGACATTCAATAAAAGTATTTATTTTGAATTCTGAAGGGTCAGTGAGAATCAGATACATTGAAAACTATTTCATTCAGTTTACAAAAGCAGAGCCTACTATTATAAATTGAGGGTTGAGTGAGCCTAAGAAGAAAAAGAAAGGGCTTCTTCACATATTCATTTAGAAAATAGAACATTAAAAATAATACCAAAAGTATTCTAAGTAAATATCCATAATTAAATTTTCCTTAATAGTTCCTTCAGTCCTGTATAATTAATTTTTGTCCAACTTAGCTCAATCTTGGATCTGAAGTCTGCTTTCATGAAGTACGTCTGCTTCTGGAATGAAAGAGTCCTGAAAATCCTGACTTAGTCTACCAGTACAGTGTCAAAGTAGTCTAAGTGATGTCAGCTCAGAAGTCTTTACCCAAAAATTTTTTTATAATAATTCAGAATATGTGGAATAGTATATATCATATACTATAGGCTGTATCAAACGTTTAATCCTTTTCATGATGTTCTGAGACTTTCCTTGTTGAAGATACAGCTTTAGCCTATAGCTTATGGCAAGGCCTTTAGGCAAGCATCAGAGTATAACAGAAACTGCCTATAGATGACAAAGGCTAAATGGCTGTTTTTAACTTATTATGGTAACCAAAAGAATGGAAGATAGTAAAATTCTTTATTGGGATATAGTACATAAATATTTCATAAGAGCTTGATTGATGTTTTCCTTGAGTACCTCTATATTTAAGTTATGCTGGATGTAGGTATTCCTTTTCCACCCTGGTCACAGAGTGGGCAAAGAAAGGGAGTTCTGGAGAATTCTAGAGACAGATTTCCCAACCCTTTATGTACTTCCTTCTTACCCTAAATTTGAAGGATTAGGCAATTCTTTATTTTTTGCTGAGTGCTTCATTTATCCCACGTTCTAGTACTTAAAAGAAAGAGTTTCTCTTTTGCTTCTGTGCTGGGATTGGACTATCTGGAATGCTTTGTACAGTGTATGTTTACAGTAAACTTAATCTTTTAACTAAACTGGAAAAACAGCTGTCTCACAAATATCCTAGTATCATGTTAACCTTTCCCATAACTTTTTAAAATTTACTTTTTATTTTTACAAATAGAACTTTAGGAAATCTTTACAAAAATGAGTCTTTTTTTAAGTTTTAATTTTTTAACTTTTTCCTGTTATGTGACCTCATTCTGTCTTAAAGGAAAGCCCCCAATCAGTTAAAGTGAATGTTTCCCTTAATGTGTTTTAGGAAATTTAACAGTTTTAAAAATGTTTCTTAAAGTTAATTATGGAATCACTGCTGGTTTTAGAGCTGATATTGCTTTGATTTTTTTTTTTAAGTGCTATAGTTTCTAAGAGTAGGTATAAAAGCAAAAGTTGATGATTTAAAGATGTTTGAAGAGGCAGATAACGTGTAGCGATTCCCATTTGTCAAAAGACCTCTCTAGGAAATGCTGCCCTTTTCCTCCTATTGCCATTTAAGTTTATTGGAATTTAATTGACAACTCTAGAGGATTGGGAGTCGGAAGATACATGTTAATGTTACAACTCCACTAATTTGCATTTACTTCTCTGAGCTTAAGTTTTCTCATTTGTATAGTGGGCATAATAAAAAACACTTTTTACATTGCCAGTGTTGTCTAGTAGTACTCTACTTGTATGGCTCTCCACATATTCCTTGGCTCATATTAGTCTGAGGATTCCTGTTCCTTTCTTGAAAAAACCAGTTCCCAAATGACAGGGATGGAAGGCAGGTAAATGATGATAATTTTGCCTTTGTGTTTTGTTGTCTACTTTGTGTTTTGTTGTCTACTTTGTGTTTGTATCTTTTCAGGTTGATGCAGGCAATACTGGAAGGGTGTTGGCTTCTGAAGCTGCTACTTTCCTGAAAAAATCAGGGCTTCCAGATTTGATACTTGGAAAGGTAGTATTTGTTCATTATAACTAGATTGTAGTGAATAGATAGTACTGTAGGTGAATTGGATGGAAATTCAGAAATATACTGTCAAGAAACTTAGAACTGAGGCATAGAAGCAGTTATAATAATGGGATGGAGGGAATTTGTGATGTAGTGATTTACCCTCTTGAAAAGTGAGGTGTTTTTCAGATTTTTAGAAATAAATTGCTCTTTAGGAGGATGAAATGAGGAAGTAATTGTACATTTGGTGGGGAGAAACAGTGCAGACTGGGAATCTTGCCACCCACTGAGACTTGGCTCTATTGCTACTTCCTCTGTTGTAACTGTTTTTGTGTTTAATGTGTGGTGAATAGAGTGGGGGATGAGAGGCTTTGGAAAGAGTGCAAAGAGGTAGAAAGCCCCTCTCCTGTTAAATCTTTATATATGATATTGATATATATTCAAAATCTTGAAAAATTATCAGTAATAATAATTTAATTATTCACAAATAAATATTAACCATCTCAATTTGCCGATAGGAAAGCATATCATCTTAATAAGGATCTAAAATCAAGGTAGTATGTTCTAGTAGAAAGAGCATTGGACTCAGAGTTAGAACCTGAGTTAGTGAAAAAGACATTTGACTGGAAGTTAAAACCTGGGTTTTAGTTCTTTCCCTGATACCGTGAATATTTTTGAGCCAAGTCACTTACTTACCCTCACTGGGCCCTTAGTATCTTTGTGATGGGTGGCACTAAATAATCTAAGTTTTCTTTCTACTCTTTATTCTGTGATTCTTAGATCTGATTACCAGAGAACATGAAGTTGTAAATTACAGAGATATACTTTATCATTACGATGATTTTTGTTTAAAATATAGATTGATACTTTTTTCCCCCTAAATTTCAGATTTGGGATTTAGCCGACACAGATGGCAAAGGAATCCTGAACAAACAAGTAAGATTCAGAGATTCATATGAAAATCTTTTTGAGTGATTCAAAGTCAGCAATTTTTTTTAAGCTAAGAATTTTTTTTTTTTTTTTTACCAACATTAGGGTTTTGCAAAGGCAGATGTCAGAACAATGAAAATATTTCCAATCACTAGATGTTAAAATAACTAATTTCTAAAGGTTAGTGTTAGTTTGGTGACATTTTTCTCCTGGAGTTTGTTTTTCTTTCAGAGAGGCTTTGCTCTTTAATTAAATTTCTTGGGTGTAGAGGGTTATAAGTAAAAGTGGATTTTATTAGCAAGTGTTAAGATGGTATTGCCCAGTACATTTGAAAGGAAACTCTTAGCTAATCAAACTTGAGTATTCTGGTCCAGGTCTTACCTCTGATATATATACCAAAAAATAGTTTACAGGTCAGAAGTAAACTCTAGACCAGAAATACATGAAAGTGGTTATGGCCAAGGGTGTTGAACATCATCAGTGTACTTTGAAGTGCTGACTGTTGGGGATGGATTTCAGAGTTATGTGGGATTGAATTCAAAGTTTGCTACATGCTGATACATTTGCTAAGAGCCACTACTCAAAGCTAATTCCCCACTATGGGGATAGCTGAAACAGGATCAAACCCAGAAAAGATATGGGAAAAATTAGATGAGAGGATCAGAATACCTAGTCTTTTAATTAAGATTTCAGGGCTAGATTGTAGTCCCCTTTGTAGCCTCTGGGTGGAAGGGCTAGTTCAGTACATTGGAGACAAGAAGACTAAATTCATATGGAGCACCCAGGTACTACACATTCAAGTTAGCAAATATTTGTTGAGTACATGTTATGAGGCAGGCTTTAGAAATGCAGAGGTGAACATAACAGATGTGGTGGTGACTATCTTAAGATTTTACAGTACTGTCAGTTCTTCACTGATATTCCTGGATTTTGGATGTTGAGTTTGAGTTGTCTTCATTATTTCCAGGTAGTTGGATTTATGGGTCTGTAGTTAAACTTTGAATTTGCATTGGAGGCATAGATTTTTGAATTAACATATGAATGAAAGAAAAGAAGCCAATACTTACTGTTTCTATGTGCCAAAAATGACACTAAGCACTTTCCTCTTACAGTTTTTATTTTATTGCTCATATTAGATTGCAAGGTAGGTATTAGCTGTGCTTTTATGGAAAGGTTTTATTAACTTGCCCATGGCCTCATAACTTTAAGTAGCAGAACTAGAATTTAATGTAGAATCATTTCACTTAAAAGCCTGTACGGTGCAAGTGGACCTGATTACCTAAAAGTAATTGAATCTCACGTAGAGTGAGAAAAGAAAGATCAATGTTGGAATACTCAAAATACCAGCATTTAAAGGTTGAGGGAGTCATTGATTCCAAGAGAAGAGGCTTGAAAGGTCAGAGAATTAGGAGAGCTTTATGAAGCTGTGCTGGTGGAGGAGAACTTCAGGGAGGATCATACTTTCCCAGGCTGAAAAGAGAATGTGCAGGATGAAGGAGGCTTTTTTTTGTTTGTTTAAATCAAGCTATTGTATTTGGTAGCAAGGAGTTTATTTGTGGCATAGGCAGTAGTTTCTTTAGCTAATAGTGGGAGTTGAAGTCAGATGATACAGAAGCTTGTGGAATGAATGAGATGCAAAGGGGATATCTTGAAATAGCATTTATTTTTTCAAGAAATGAAGGCAAAGAATTGTAGAAAGTAGACAGCCTACAAGGTGACAAGAATAGTTTAGGGATTGGGTTTGAAGGGTGTATGGGAGAATAGGGGGTTTGAGAAAAGTAGTGAAGGGTTGATTGCATCAGCAGCTGTACTAGGGTATTGGCAAGTTGGAAAAGTTAAAACTGGAATAAAGGCTTTTGTTCCATGTCTGTTCCCAGACCTGACTCTAACTCAAAACAACTGAAAACCAGTTGTTTAGGCTTCTTTGCATTTATTTATTTATTTATTTATTACATTTTGGACTGAGATTTCAAATGCTAAAAATCTAAGGACTTTGGTGTGTGTGGGGATATTTATAAGTATTTTGAAGTCAAGCAGTCATAATTGTTTTAGACGCTACACAGTCATTGTCTGTAGTGATTTTGGAATAGCAATGATGGAGTCTTTTCAATTACTGATCCAGTTTCAAAATTTATAATCTCACAATCCAGAGATGACTTTTGATAACATTTAAGTTATTATTTCCTTCTAGGCTTTTTTCTAAATTTTTTTTCTCACTTAAATGATAAAATACATCTCTTATCATCATTAAATATTCTTTGAAATGTGAGTATTCTGTATAATTTCCACTATCACAATTTAAGTATCACAATTTAGGTATTTTCCCATATATATTGTTATCTACTATTTATAATATTAGGAACATCTTTGTACATAGGTCTTTTATCAATTTTAAAGCAATTGTTTTTGAAGTAAATGTGCTGTTATATTTGTTGCTACATAAAAACCCTGGACTAATTGTGAATTGTTTAATACTTTTAGATTGTAAGCATGTGTGTAGGTAGTAGAGAGAGAGAGAATACTCTTAACAGTCATATTTTTCTTTCTCAGGAATTCTTTGTTGCTTTGCGTCTTGTGGCATGTGCCCAGAATGGATTGGAGGTTTCACTGAGTAGCTTGAACCTGGCTGTTCCTCCACCAAGATTTGTAAGAAATGCTTTTAGATTTAAATTGTATTTAATTTTAAAAAAATGATACCACATGATTTGAATATTAAAAGTAGTATATTAAGAAATTCTCTCTTTAACCCCTATCAGTCAGCTACCTGGATTTTTTTTCTCTGTGACTACTGCTGTTATTAGTTTCTTGTGTATCCTTCCAGAGTTATTTTATGTGTATGTAAAGAAGTATAAATATGTATTGCCTTATTTTATGTTAATTGTAGCATACTGTACACGCAATCCTATACCTTTTTAAAATAACAATGTGGTTCAGAGATCTTTATATATCATTACATAAAAGCTTCCTCTTTGTTTTTTATAACTGCATAGTATTTCTTTGCTTGTATTTACCATAATTTATTTAACTTCCTATTGATAGGCTTTTAGCTTATTTCTAATCTTTTATTACAGTAAATGCTACAATGAATAATAACCTTGTATATGTGTCATTTTGCATGTGCAGGAATATATTTATATGTGCAAATTCCCCAAAGTGGAAATGCTGTTCCAAAAGTTTTTGCCTTTGTAATTTCTGTATATATTGTCAACTTGCCTTCCATAGTGGTTATCCTAGTTTATACTCCTACCAGTAATTGAATGCCTGTTTCTCTACACTTTTGCTAACATACTGTTGTAAAACTTTTAGATCTTGGTCAGTTTGACAGGTGACAGATAATGTGTAAATGTAATTTTAAATTTGTTCCATTGGTTTTATTGAGTGAGGTTGAATAGCTTTTCTTATGCTTATGAGCCATTTACATTGCCTTTATGTGAATGTTGGTTTTTAGCTTTTGCTCATTTTTCTTGATTTGTTGCCCTTTTTCTTATTGAATTCTAGAGACTCTTTAAATATTAGGAAATTAGCTCTTATGTGAGTTGCAAATATTTTTTCCCATTTTTGTCATTTGTCTATTTTTTAAATTTAAGAGACAGGGTCTCCCTGTGTTGCCTAGCCTGGCCTCAAATTCCTGGGCTTAAGCGATCCTCCCACCTCAGCTTCCTGATTAGCTAAGATTACAAATGCAGGCCACCCCACCTTGCCCTGGCTTGTAATTGTTTTTTATGTAAATAACTTGTCAGGTTTAAACACTTTTTTTCTTTCTTTCTTTCTTTCTTTTTTTTACATTTAAGTTTGTCCTGATGTAAAGTGTGAGTATGGATTCAAATTTATATTTTTTTAAGATAGCTACTCTGGAGACCTAATAAAGATTGATTATTCAATAAACTGTCCCTTCTTGATTTGAAATGCCACCTCAATCATGTGCTAAATTCTCATATGTATTAGGTTTTTTAAGTATGAAATGTCCAATTTCCTTAAGTACTGAGTTTGACAGTTGATATCTCTGACATTTCACTTTGACGCTTCTTGTTTATTTTTACTGTGAAGGTACATCCTTATTCTTTCAAATGAATGGTTTAGGTTGTGATTATCTTTCAAAGTTTTTTACAGCAATTTTTGTAAAACCATGGATAAGTCAAAAATTCATGTTATTTTCGAATATGAGCTCTATCATGGAACCAGTACAGCACAGACAGCTTGAAATATCAGCGAAGTGTTTGGGAAGAATGTGGTTAATGAATGCACAGTACATCGATGTTTTGAGAAGTTCTGTTCTGGTGAGTTTAATCTTGCAAATGAGCCACATGGGCGACCTGAGACCAAGGTGGATAATGATGAGCTGAAATCTGTAGTGGAAGCAAATCCATCTCAACCTACACGTGAATTAGCAGCAAGGTTTGACATTACTGTTCCAACAATGTTGGACCATTTGAAACAAATCGGCAAGGTAAAGAAGCTGGACAGATGGGAACCACATGAATCAAACGAGCATCAGAAGAGAAATTGTCTCAAAGCTTGCCTTTCTTTGCTGTAGTGACATAAAGGCAAACCATTTCTACACCATATTGTTACGTATGATGAAAAATGGATTCTTTTTGACCATTGCAAGCGTTAGGAACAATGGTTGGATAAAGATGAAGTTCACAGTTCCAAACACAGTTCAAAACCGAATATTCATCAATAAAAGCTAATGGTGTTTGTCTGGTGTTCCAGCACTGGTATTATCCACTACAGCTTCATGAAACCTGGTCAATTGATTACAGCAGATGTCTACTGCAACCAATTGGATGAAATGATGAGGATGCTTGCAATTAAGCAGCTGAGATTGGTCAATAGAGACAGGCCAATCCTCTCACAAGACATGCTCGACCACATGTCGCACAAACAATGCTGCTCAAACTATAGAGGCTGGACTTGGAAACTCTCTATCATCCACCATATTCACCAGACTTGTACCAACTGACTATCACTTCTTCCAGGCTTTGGACCACTTCCTGCAAGGAAAAATACTCAATTCTCAACAAGCTGTGGAAAACGCCTTTCATGATTTTATCACCACTCACTCTCCAGGCTTCTTTGCTACTGGCATAAACAAGCTACCATTAAGATGGCAAAACTGTGTTGATACTTTAGGCTCATACTTTGATTAATTGTACTGCTTCTTGTTTGAGATATAATAAACTACACTTTTGATTCAAAATCGGACATTTCATATTTAATGACCTGATATTTGATTGCTTTCTGGATTTTTTTTGTTCTTACCCGTTGATCTGTTTATTCTTATGCTGGTCTTACAGTATTTTAGTTATTGTATGTGGTAACATGTTTTTATATCCAATATGGCTAGTTCTTCCCACCCCACTCCTTTTTTCAGAAATTTCATCGCTCTTCTTGTTTTTAAACTCAATATTTTAGAAGTTTTGGTTTGTGTACTAAGAATTTAACTTCAGTTTAGAGAATTTCTGCACTTCTATGTTTAGGCATGTAGTCAGAGGGTTAATTTAGGGAAGTGTGGTCTAACTACATCATAGTTATGTGTTGCTTAGTGATGGGGATACATTCTGCAAAATGCATCGTTAAGTGATTTTGTCATTGTGTGAACATCATAGAGTGTACTTACACAAACCTAGATGGTTTAACTACTATACACCTGGTTTATATGGTCTAGCTTATTGTTCGTGGGCTACAAGCCTATATAGTATGTTTCTGTACTGAATACTATAGGCAATGGTAACACAGTGGTAAGTATTTGTTTATCTAAACATATCTAAATGTAGAAAAGATAGAGTAAAAATATGGTATCATAATCTATAGGACTACTGTCATATATGTGGTTTGTCATTGACTGGAATGTTGTTACATGGCACATGATTGTATTATAAATGTTTTTCAAATATATTTCTCTGTCTCTTCAACCAGATAAACATAATAGCTTGGGAATGCAGTTAATAGGGGTCATGTACTTGTAACTTAGAAATACTAAGTTGGGTTGTTTTCCCAGTCTGCTTTCCTCAGATAATGTTAAGAGGGCCCTATATATTTTTGTTAACATTCAGATATCTTTATCTTGATCTCAGTTGTAGGATTTCTTCTATCATACTTTTGTGTTTTAGTTAGTGTTCCATAGTCATTTATGCTACTAACTCAGTGAAGATGTTTTTGTTTCATTGATACCTAGATGAAGGTCAAGTAAATGTAAAATCATGTTCTGTGTGCATTGAGAGCCAGTATTTTGTATGAATATATTTAAATCCAAAGAGCATTTTTTCTTTATTGCTTATTGATGTGAGGATTTTACCTCTTCATGTGCTATACTTTCCGTTTTAGCATGATACCAGTAGTCCTTTGCTAATCAGTGGAATCTCTGCAGCTGAGCTCCCATGGGCAGTAAAAGTAAGTAAACTTTATTTTAAAATAATTTTTATTTTAGAGTATCAGGGAGTACAAGTGTTCTTGTTACATGGATGAATTGTATATCACTGAAGTCAGGGCTTTTCGTGTGCCCTTCACCAGAATAGTGTACATTGTACCAGATAGGTAAGATTTTATCCCTCACTATGCTCCTACCCTCCCCTCTTCTTAGATTCCAGTGTCCTTTATACCACTTTATGACCATGTGTACCCATCCTTTAGCTCCCACTTATTAGTGAGAACATGTGGTGTTTATTTTTCCATTCCTGAGATACTTTACTTAGGATAATGTTCTCCAGTTCCATCTAAGTTGCGCAAATGACATTATTTCCTTCGTTTTTATGGCTGAGTAGTACTCCATGGTACATATATATCACATTTTCTTTATCCATTCACAACTGATGGCACTTTAGGTTGATTCTGTATCTTTGCAGTTGTGAATTGTGCTGCCATAAACATTCGGGTACAGATGTCTTTTTAATATAATGACTTAACTTTCCTTTGGGTAGATACCCAGTGGTAGGATTGCTGGATCCAATGGTAGGCCTACTTTTAGTTTTTTGAGGAATCCCCATACCGTTTTGCGTAGAGGTAGTACTAATTTACAGTCCCACCAATAGTGTATAAGCGTTCCTTTTTTATCGCATCCTCACCAACATCTGTTGTTTTTTGATTTTTTAATAGTGGCCATTTTTATAGGGGTAAGGTGGTATCTCATTGTGGTTTTAGTTTGCATTTTCCTGGTGATTAGTGATGTTGAACATTTTTTCATATGTCTTGGCCATTTGTATATCTTTTGAAAAAACTCTGTTCATGTTTTTTGACCACTTTTTAATGGCGTTATTTGTTTTTGTTTGTGTTTGTTTTGTATTTGGTTTGTTCGAGTTCTTTGTAGATTCTGGATATTAGCCCTTTTTCAGATGTATAGTTTGCAAATATTTTCTCCCATTCTGTAGGTTGTCTATTTACTCTGTTGGTTATTTCCTTTGGTGTGCAGAAACTTTTTAATTTAATTGTCTCATTTAATTATTTTTGTTGTTACTGTGTAAGTAAACTTTTTAACTGTTTTCTCTTTACCCTTGCTTTGCTTCCTACTCACATACATCCTCTCCCCCACTTCTAAGATGTATTGCAATCTGCATTGGACTTGCATGTATATGTTCAAGGACAGTAGGGAAATATTGGTGCTGGAAATCTTTGAGGGATCTTTCAGCTCTGTCATTCATTTTGTGATAATTAGTATTGGTCTGATATTATTTCTGTTATAGTGTTAAAAATGGTGATGTCATAATCTTTATTAACTAAAATATTTGATGAACAGGTAGTTTACCCCACTGGTGTTATTTCTTATTTGAAAATTCTGGTTAACTAAGTATTCTCTCTATGGCTTAAAACAAACAGTTCTTTATGAAATCTTTTTCAGAAATGGGTATTTTGCAGTATAGTTTGTCAGAGGCAAAACATTAGTTATAGATATCTTACCAGATTTTTAAAATTTGTAATTTTAAAACAGTATTAGAATATAGCACATCAAATGATCTTTGATAAATGTGTACAGTTTTTTTGAAGACCATTTTGATTTGTATGTCTGTGTATGCTGTGGCCTATTAACTAATTTTATAAAGTGTAGGAATTTGGCCTTGACTAGGCAAATAATGAACAATAGTTTTTCAAGTTATACAAGTAACTTTCAAGATTTTTAGGCGATATCTTGTTATTTACAAGAAAAATAAATCTTGCTTTGGGAAAAATGGGGGAATCTTGATGTTTATTCCTTATAGCAGTGGTCTCCAACCTTTTTGGCACCAGGGACTGGTTTCATGGAAGACAATTTTTCCACAGACCAGGGGCGGGTGGTGGGGGGAGGGGGGGTGGGAAGGGTGGGGGATGGGGAGGTTGGGGAGGAAAGCCGAGCTCAGGTGGTGATCAGAAATGGGGAGTAATGGGGTGGGGAGGGGCTGTAAATACAGATGAAAGTTCCCTTGCTTGCCTGCTTTTCACCTCTTGCTGTGTGGGGCCACCCTTTCCTAAATTTCATGGAAGACAATTTTTCCACTGGGGGTGGGGGGGTAGGGGAGTGGGGTGGGTGGGCGTGTGTGTGGGGGTCTTGGGGGTCCATGGCCCAAGGTTGGGGACCACAGCCTTATAGCAATGATTTTATTTTTAAAAATTTATTTGTGTGAATTTGAAATGTACCTAACATATAAACATAAACTTTCTATGTTTAGAAAATCATAGAATATCACTGACTAGCTGTGTTCTTATAAAAGTTACTTTCTTGCTGTTGGTCTGTTTAAGTGAGAGGGTTGGACTAGGTGCTTTACAAAGCCCTTCTGTCTTTCTGAAATCTTTTGATTCTAACCTAAAAGTAGAAAAACAAAGATGGTCTTCCAGCTAAAAAAGGAATGGGGAGCATTGGACTCTTGAGTAGAGTCACTTTGAAATTATTATTTACTATAACATAAATATATTTTTTTCTTGTATATCCTTCCAATAAATACTATATTTTGATCAAAGTGAAAATGTTTTTTAAATGATAATTTAAAAAAATATGTAGTCTGTTCTTTGAGGACTTGATTTTTATAACTGCAGTTAAATCCTTTTCACCATTATTGAACTTGTGTTTTTTTTATATTGTAGTCTGAAGACAAGGCCAAATATGATGCAATTTTTGATAGTTTAAGCCCAGTGAATGGATTTCTGTCTGGTGATAAAGTGAAACCAGTGTTACTCAACTCTAAGTTACCTGTGGATATCCTTGGAAGAGTAAGATATTATTAAATTCTAAATGTAATTTTTATGTATTTTAATTTTACATCTACCAGGAGCACTTACAGCTCATTATTAAAAAATACACAGATCTTATTTTAACACATTCACTGCCATGTGAGTTATATTTAACTCATGCTAGTTTTGAGCCTGGGGCCTTGTGAAGCATATGTAACTCACATGTCTCTTTACCTTGGGAGCCATGTGTGGTACTCTGGGAACTCATGCTACCATGCTATAGCATACATGTTACGTGCTGGGTGGCCTCCTGGGCAAACCCTGTAGTTGGCTCATGAAAATCTTATTTGTTGATGTTCTTATTGTTACAATTAATATTGATAATTTAATTGCATATAACTCATGCACAGAAAATAATAAAAAATAACAAATTTTTCATTAAATTAGAAAGCATCATTTTGTTTTCGAAGTTTTTATTCTATTTTTGTGGCCCCAAGGAAAAAATTTTGTTTTCTAGTGTGGCAGTCAATGTGTTAAAGTTGTATTACAGAATTTTTTTTCTTTTTTCTTTTCTTTTTTTTTTTTTTGAGACACGATCTCACTCTGTTGCTTAGGCTGGAGTGCAGTGGGGTGATCTTAGCTCACTGCAACCTTGGACTCCTGGGTTCAAGTGATCCTTCTGCCTCAGCCTCCTGAGTAGCTGGGACTACAGGCCTGCACTACCACACCCAGCTAATTTTTCTATTATTTGTAGAGATGGGGTCTGGCTGTGTTGCTCAGGCTAGTCTCGAACCCCTGACCTCAAATGATCCTCCTGCCTCAACCTCCCAAAGTGCTAGGATTACAGGCATGAGCACTCAGCCATGTTACAGAATTTTTTGTGTTCTGACTTAATGTATAAAATTATTGCCAATTTATTTCTGTATTTGGTTATTTGCTATAAAATATGAGTGGTTGAAATTAGTTGTATATATAAACCCCTTAAGTAGGTCCTTTTTTCTTTGTGTTGACCTTCCAATTGCTTGAGTTAATTTCTAGAGACCATCAGTATTTTACACCACCTACTCCATGGCTGTATCATGGTGTCTTATTGTAAGGAATAGTTTCATCTCTGAAATCATATATTCTACTCTCTAATGTGAGCTGTCTATCTAGATCTCTTTCCTAGATACTTGCAAGACTTTAATTCTTTGCCTTCACTAAGACCTTTACATTTCAGAGTTCTTTACTTTTCCTCTTTTTTTTTTTTTTTTCGGAGACAGAGTATTGCTCTGTTGCCCTGGCTAGACTGCAGTGGTGTCATCATAGCTCACTGCAACCTCAAACTCCTGGGCTTAAGCGATCTTCCTGCCTCAGCTTCCCGAGTAGGTGGGTCTACAGGTGTGTGCCATTATGCCCAGCTAACTTTTTCTGATTTTAGTAGAGACAGGGTCTCACTTTTGCTCAGGCTGTTCTCAAACTCGTGAGCTCAAGCGATCTTCCTGCCTCGGCCTCCCAGAGTGCTAGGATTACAGGCGTGAGCCACCACGCCTGGTCTCCTTTTTTTTTTTTTTCTTTTCAATTTTTTCATTGTGGTAAATACACATAACATGAAATTTACCATCATAACTGATTTTAAGTGTACAATTAAGTGGCATTAAGTGCATTCACGTTGTTGTGCAATCATCACCACCATCCATCTCCGTAACTCTTCATCTTATAAAACTAAAACTCTATTCCCCTGTCTTTTGGTCCACAGTTCCATGTCCTTCTCTTTAGCTCCTTTTGTCGTGTTACTCTGCCATCTCTCCTGCATGTTGGAAATCCAACTTTGCATGAAGCTCATTATCTGCCTTCTCTGTGGTTGCGTGTGGACTACTGAGAAAGTCTAATAAGATTGGTGTTATCGTAAATTTATGATCACCAACTTCAGCTGGGCTTGTCCCTGTTTCCAGCCACTTTTGTGCCATTTCCATAGTGATTTCTCTCTACTTGTCTTCTTATTTCAGAACTTATCTCCTCTCTTTAAACCTCTTGCCCTTTCTTTAATTCCCTGCTTAAGTAGATTACGTAGGGTCGAATCCTGGCTGCACCACTTCTTAGTTGTATGACCTTGGGCAGATCATTAGAAGACTATATCTCAGTTTTCTAATCCTTAAAATGGGCATAATTCCCAGTTTATAGGGTTGTAGGGATTAAATATTATAATGTATATAAGGTGCTAGTACAGTGCTTGTTACATACTCTTTGGATGCTGGCTGCCATAATGATGATGATGATGACCACCATACCACCAGCACTAGTATGACTACTATTCAATCAGTGTTATATAGATTTTAGGTGCTCAATAAATACTGATTTTTTAGTTTTGTTTCCTATGAATTATTTCTCCACTGTGTGGTCAGTATGAAATTTCTAAACTATAAATATAATCTTGTTATTTTATTACTTAAAACTAACCTTTTAGCAGCTTCTCATTGCATTTAGGATAAAGTCTACACTTCTTTCAAGGCATTTAATGACCAGGCACTTGCTTATCTCCACTCTTAACTCTTACCAGTACACTTTCTTTCCCTGCTTCCAAGTAGCACACGAAATGAAAAGAATATTAATCTTTCTCAATTCTTCTTTTTTTAAGGTTTGGGAGTTGAGTGACATTGACCATGATGGAATGCTTGACAGAGATGAGTTTGCAGTTGTAAGTAACCTAATGCTCTCAAAATCTTAAACATCTTAATGATTTTCTCATGTGAAAATTTTCTCTTGTAGTTTATCCTTAGAGAAAAACTATTTTTCCATCAGATTGTTGGTATGTACCTTTTTACCTAGAATTTATAAGCAGTCAATAAATATTTCCTAAACAAATGGATAACGGAAAATGTGTATTTTGCCATCTTCATTTTATTTGAATTTCAGGTATATAGGAATATATGCTTTGGATAACATACCGTAAAGATGCTGAGCGATACTATCTTTTGTATCACAACTTGACCAGGTATCTCAGTACCTCCTTCTGTTACGGAATACTTTTGCTTCAAATGTACCCCCTAATTTTCACATTTATTTCATTGAAATAATGAGTAGCACTTTAGTTTCATTTCATTTATGAAGGCATGTTACCTTAGTAATTGAATAGTTAATTCCAAATAGGGTTGTATTCATCTCTTTCTTAAAGGTTAGATAAAACTCTGTTGTGAATTTATCAATGGTAAATCTCTAATTTTCCTTTCATTCCCTTATTTGGAAATTAGTCTTTTTAAAATTTTATATCACTTCTTATTTTGCTAAGGAATTGTCTATTTCTTTTACTTTCCAACTTGTTGCTACGAATTTGCATTATTCTCTTAATCTCTTCTGGTTTTGTGGTTGTGCTCTTTTCTCATTCTAAATCTTCTTTTTTTCTATTTTCACTGTCCTTCAGTCAAATCCCATTCTAAATCTTAAGTATTTTTTTTATGTCTCTTTTATGGTTTAATGTGATTTTGTCTGGTTTATTGATGTTTTAGAAGAACCATCTTTTGGATTTATTTATCCTTTCTATTATATTTTGACATTTTATTTCATCTTTTTCAGTTTTTATCTTAATTCCCTCTTTCTAGTTTCTTTTTTTCTTTATTCTTTTTATCTTAAATTTCTTGAAGATGAGTACTAAATATCTTTACTTTTCATCATCTTTATATTGAAATCATTTAAAAGAAATTTTTCCCCCTGAATACAGGCAACTGACTTTTTTTTTTAAATAAAAGAAACCTTTATTTAAAAAATAATTTAAGAATAATAAACACAATTTGTAGGGAATTACTACTTTAAATTTTGTTTTAAATAGTAAGCATCCTTTATCGTCTAGATTTTACTAATTGTTAACCATTTTGCCACATTTGCTTTCTCCTTATATGCGTTCTTCAGAAATTTTTTCCAACTTTAAATTCTAGTTTGTGTGATTTTTAAATACTACTTCTCCTGTTCCCTTTTTGTTTGAATTACCTGATATTTCTTATGTTTATTGTGTATCTCTCTTGAAAATGGCACATTTCTGTTTTTAATGTTTTACCTAATTTAATTATTTTTGTCTAAAATAATGACACACATATTGATTTTGTTTTCCTTACTGTATCTATTTATTTTACATTCTTATTTTCTCTTTTTTTCTCTTCCTTATTGTTGCTGATTTTCAAGTTGTGATTTATTCATTCCCCTTCCCTTGTTAATGTGAAAATTTTCTTATAGTGTCCTGTTCCATTAATAGTTAATACAGGTTGAACATCCCTAACCTGAAAATTCAAAATCTGAAATGCTCCAAAATCTGAAATTTTTTGAGTGCCAACATAATGCCACAAGTGGAAAATTCTACATCTGACCTCATGTGATGGGTCACAGTCAAAACTTTGGTTCATGCACAAAATTATTAAAAAGTTTATATAAAATTATCTTCATGCCATGTGTATAAGTTGTATATGAAACATAAATGAACTTTGTGTTTGGACTTGGGTCCCATCCACAAGATATCTCATTATGTATATGCAAATATTCCAGAATCCAAAAATATCTGAAATCCAAAACACTTCTGGTCCCAGGCATTTTGGATAAGGGATTTTTGCTCTGTATGGTTTTCTCTGTACTCATACTTATTTCTGCTGTATTACTGCTTTTCTTTCCCTCTTACCTTCCAACCCCAGAAGATTTTAGAATATTTTTTTGTGGTGCAAGTTCTAGATTTTGCTCAGTTAATTTAGTTCTCTTGGTTCTAGAATTTTCCTTGCAATTTTTTCAACATTAATAGTTTTATTAGTATTCTTTTGGTTGGAATTTGCCTGATATAGCTTTTACTTTCCTTTTACTTTCATGAGTGGAGCAAAATGCTCTGTACTATTTTTAAAAATTATAATTACAACATAGCCAATATAACTACAATTGCAAGTCATTGATTTGTCTTTATTTATAATATTTACAAGCATCAAAACTTTTTAAAAACTGAATTTTAAGAGCTGCTCTCACTCTTCCTTGAAAATTGACATAATTTTCAAAATGCTTTTGTAATAGTGGAATAACTAAGTTATGAACATTTTAAATTAACTTCTTAAATAATGAAATGTAAAGATAATGTACTTATTCATATGATCAGATCAGTCCTTTTGGCAATTTATACTCTGCCAAGTTTGGTCTGTTGAAGTATAAGATAGATTTTTTTTTTTCCAAAATGCCTTATTTTACTTATTAATAAAAACTGAATGGTACATCATCTTTATGTTCAAGACTTACCTTTAAAATTCTTACCCATTTCCCTTTGGATTAAATGCTTTTTGTTTGTTTGTTTGTTTTAAGGACCTGGTGTCTGCTCTGTGTTTATTTTTGAATGGGAACAGATAAAAATGAAATCAATGAGAGATTCTAACTTGGTGCGTTGAGTTCCAAGATAGATTTTTTTTTTTGAGAATAACTTATTTCACTAATGACCCAAAACTTGATTGAACCTGAATCTTTATGTTATAGGCTTACTTTTAAAATTCTTAACCAATTTCTTTCTTTTTTTTTTATAGCATAAATGGGATTTTTGGTTGGTTTATTTTTCTGATTGGAATTAATAAATAAATAAAGATTCTAACTTGTATAAGTTCTGTTGCCATGTGAACCTTTAATGAATGGCCCTGTTTCTTTTCAAATGTAAATGTTTGTTTATATTCTCAGAAACCCAGTGGTTTAATTAAAAATCCAGAATCTAGATATCTTTGAATTTTTTGGGTTTCTTTAAAGTGAATTTGTAAACGTCAGGCATTGGCATGGCCATGGGTGTTCTGGCCACTACTAAAATGACTTTTGAGAGTTTTGTGTATGTGAATATATATGTGTATGTACATACACAAGAATAAAGTGGATTTAGAAAACCGTATCTACCCCCTTGAATCTGGATTTTTAAATATCTGTGACTATGTATCAGTATTCTGCTTACTCATTGATAAATTATGAGAGTAGATTGTAAGGATACTGGAAATATATCTCCGAGTTTTACTTCTGACCCATTTAACTTAGTAGAGAGTCTCTGATGGTACATTAAGGGGACATTTTGCAAAGGGGCAAAATTTTTCTCTCTGTTACCAGTTTGAAAACTCAAACTGTACATAAAATTATGGTATTGCCATTGAACCAAGGGAAGTGACTGATAATTATGTTAAAATTTATTGTTTTCTTTGTGGGTGAGTTCTATAAGTATATAGTCCTATTCTGTGAAATAGTTCTTCGTTTTTTTAGGGCTAAAACTACTGCTTTTAAATTTAAAAGGGAAGGCCCCCAAATCTAGTAATCTAGTATTTGGTGAATGAGCTTATGCTCATGCTTTTTCATAGATTTTTAGAGTTTGACAAGATCCTGTAATTTAGCTCCTCTAGGCACAGCAGTTACTAGCTTAGAATCTGGGCTGAACCTGAGCCTTCTAGAGTCATGCTCTTTCTTTTTTTTTCTAATGAACTTTAAATTTTGGAATGATTTTACATTTACAGAAAAGTTGCAGAGATAGTACAGAGTTTCTCAATACCCTTCACTGTTTTCCCTTATTGTTAACATATTACATTAGCATGGTACATTTGTCAAAACTAAGAAATTAACATTACTACTAACTAAACTCCAGACTTTATTTGGTTTCACCAGTTTTTCCTTTCTGTCCCAGGATCCAATCTAGGGTATCACTTTGCATTTAGTTGCTGTGTCTCT
The DNA here is from genome assembly GCA_023783475.1 of Daubentonia madagascariensis. NCBI lineage: Eukaryota > Metazoa > Chordata > Mammalia > Primates > Daubentoniidae > Daubentonia > Daubentonia madagascariensis. The sequence goes on from JAKFHU010001129.1 coordinate 7,341,604, forward strand.
TCATTCTTTCTGGTATATGACAGTTTGTCAGTCTTGCCTTGCTTTTTATGACTGACATTTTTGAGGAATACTGGCCAGATATTCTGTAGAATGTCTCCCAATGTAGGTTTGTCTGATACTTTTCTTATGATTACACTGGAAGAATGGGTTTTTGCAAAGAATACTGTGGAGGTGAAATGCCTTTGTCATCACATTATATCATGGGGTACGTGATATCCTTGTGACACCACTGGTGATGTTAACCTTCACTGCTTGGTTAACATAGTGTTTGTAAGGTTTCTCCATTGTAAAGTTACTGTTTTTCCCTACTCTATTATTTGGAAGTGTAGACTCAGGACATTTGTATATTTATCTATAGTTTTTTATGTTCTTACTAAGCCATAAATTTTTCTGTCAGGTAAGTTCTTAGACTGAAAGTGGCCTAAATTTTTGTTAGTAGCATTTGTTGGGTCCTCATTATGTGAAGAGTTTTTGGCACTTGGAGATTTATAAAGGAGCTGTACTTGTCTGTATTAGCATGTATCACATAGTATTGAAATTAATTTTTTACATATCTGCTGCTTCTATTGGGTTGTAAAATTGAGGGATCTTTTTACCTTTGTATTTCTGGTGCTTAGCACAATACAGTGCCTGTTGGCCAGAAATTTCTTAGTAAACATTTTGTTCAATTAAATTGATACAGGTACTTGTACTACATGGAAAATGCAAGAAGTGCCTGATGATTTTCATTCCCGATTGTAATTTTAAGAAATTATAACAGGCAGTTCAACTGCTTGAGTAAACCAATGAGCAAGTAAAACGCCTAATGAAACTCCTAAAAAGATTGGTTCTCAAAGTGTGGGCTCCATCAGCAACATCAACATCACCTGAGAACCTATTAGAAATGCAAATTCTTGAGCCTTGCCCCAGACTGAACCTGTGTTATAAAAGCCCTCCAGGTGATTCTGATGGCTACTAAAATTTGAGAACTACAGCCTAAAAGCGTGGACAATGAACAAATATCAGAGAAAGTGAGCAGCTGTTATTAACTGACTATACCAGTAAAATTAAATCCCCTCTTTCCCTGCTATTCTTAAATTTAGGTTTATTTTTGATGCTTTTACTTTGTTTTCTTCTTTCTTTTCTTTTCTTTTTGAGACAGGGTGTAACTCTGTTGCCCAGGTGCAATCATAGCTCACTGCAGCCTCCAACTTCTGGGCTCAAGCTACTCTCCTGCCTTAGCCTCCCAAAGTGGTGGGATTACACCTGGCTTGATGCTTTTACTTTGAAATCATCAAAAAGACATTCTAAATGTTTCTTTGTTAAGTGTCTGTGTCTATCTGTATAAATGCATTTGCTAGTACATTTCAGTTTGACAACTAGTTACTAGTCATATTTTTTGGTGGTTGTTGAGTATGGCCCATCATTTGATTTAGTTGCCATTTTTATTTCAGTGGCAGACTTTGAATAGGATAAAGCACAATGTAATAAGAAAACAAACAATCACAACTTAGCAGTATTCTGTTCACTTTTTCCGTTTTATTTGGTGGAAAAATTTTTGACTTCACTTTTGTCAGGGAAACTATACTCAAGGCAAAATGGAATTACTAATGTATATTTTTAACTTTCACAAAAATGTGTCATCTATTGGTAGCAGATGGCTAACATTGCTTTTTTGCTTCTAGCGTCCACTTTTCCAGGAAATGATTCCCATCTGTGTTCAGAGGAGTGCTGTTACTGTGCATGCTAGTCCCTTGTCTTAGCTTGGTGCTAATCTAATAATATTACAGTACATACATTTTGAATTTGTTTGAAAGTATTTGCTAGCCAGATTGTTTTCTTTCTAGAGTTTCAAGCTTTTGGAGATAGAAAGTTTGTGTGTTTCTAAAACTGAAATTGAATTCTTCCAAGTTGGGTAGCAAATGGGGAGAGGAGAGTTCTTGATTTGGGTCAAGTGGTTAAGTGTGGTTCCTGGACAAACAGCATCATCACCATCACCTGGGAACTTACTAGAAATGCAAATTCTCAGGCCCAACCCAGCCTTACTGATTCCAGAATTCTGGGTGCAGGGCCCAGAAATCTGTGCTTTATTCAAGCTGTCCAAATAATTCTGATGCCCAGTAAAATTTGGGTACCAATAGGTTAATGCTTAGTTTTACTGGTTGTAAAGGAAAGCATGGTATTGTAAAATTACATGTGTGCTGCTAATAAAGCTGATTAAATCTGGAAAAAGCAAGAGTTTTGTAGCCAGAAGATCTTGGTTTGAACTTTATCACTTCTTTAAAATATTGTATTGGGCAAGTTACTTAGCATCTCAGCTTTAGTTTTGTCATTTGTAAAATGATGTTAGTAATCATGGAAATCATAGATCAGTCTTGTTATATTGGGTGCTCAATAAGTATTGACTTGAAAGACCCACAAAAAACTTAAAATGAGAAGCAAATTTCCTCTTGGGGAGAATTATGATTTTCAGGGGAAGAAAAAATTGAGAAGAAATATGTCAACTTTCTTCTGTTTGCTCTTGGAATCTTAGTAGAGATTTTGAGTAATTTCATATGCTTAAAGATAGCCATAAAAATTGTTCATCTTCTGAAAGTCTTGAAGATGCCTTGAGTCCTTTAAAATGGGGAGGATACCGTCTCTACAAAAAATAGAAAAATTAGCTAGGTGTGATGGTGTGCGCATGTAGTCCCAGCTACTTGGGAGGCTGAGGCAGGAGTATTGTATGAGCCCAGGAGTTTGAGGTTGCAGTGGAGCCACTACACTGTAGCTGGGTGACAGAGTGAGACCCTGTCTCAAAAAAAAAAAATAGAGGCTATATCCTGAGACAGTCTATATGCAGGTTGTCCCGTTTTGTGCAAGTGATTTATGTATTTATTAATTAAAATTATTTTCAAATAGATAATACATTCTCATGGTTCAGAAATCAATATAAGAAGGTATTCAGTGAAAAAATTCTCAGTTCCATCCCTGCTTTCAACTGCTCCATTTACCTCTGCACTATAACCAGCCAGTTTTCTTACTTTCTTGTTTATCCTCCTAGAATTTCTTAATGCAGATGTAAACAAATATGAATAATTGTTTCCTCCTTACCAAAAAAGATAACACATACACACTGGTCAACATTACTTTTTCATGTTCAACGGTGTATCTTGGACATCTTTTAACACAGAGAACTCCGTGATTCTTTTTTTACTGGTCAACTTTATTGAGGACCACTTTACATACAACAAACTGCATCCAATTTAAGTATGTAATTTGATTAGTTTTGTCAAACTATATACCTGTGAAGGCGCCACCACAGTTAAGATAGAGAATGTTTTCCATGATTTTTTTTGATGCTTCATAGTATTTCATTATATGGATGTACCATAATTTTTTAAATCAGTTTTTTGTAGATTGTCGCTTGGGTGCTGATATAAACAATGCTGCAATTAAAAACCTTTTTCATACAGCATTTCATATGTAGGCAGATAAATCTAAGGATAGATTTGCAGATGTGGGATTGCTGAGCCAAAGGGGAAATACATTTAGAATTTGGTGGATGTTGCCAATTTGCCCTTCATAGGGGTGGTACCCTATGAGCTCTTCAGGGTAGGAAAAATAATTTTCCAGAGTTCTTGGCTGTGATCCCCATATATACATGGGGAAACTCAGGGAAAGAGTAACTGTCAAAGAGGTGGCTTAGAACTCAGGCTTATGTAACAACAAAGAACAATACATTTTTAGAGAAGTGACAAGACAAAGGAAAAGGACCTTGAGTCTGTAGGGGCTACAAATGAAATATATGGGAAACTAATGGTAGATAAAAACTATTTAGCAAAGTTTGTTAGGTAGATTCCTCTGGTGCCATCTCCAGGCTGATAAGGGTCTAAAGTTGTTTGGGGAGGAACTTTTTAATTTTCCTCGTAGAGTGAGGAGGAGGAGGGACACCTTGGTAAATTTATGTCGTGCTTTTAGGCAAATACTGGGAGGGCAGAGAGCTTTTCTTGTATCTGCTACTTCTCAATTGCCCTGAGCTCAAAATAATTCTTATACCAAAGTAACATGTTTTGGGGTGGCATATTTTGCTACCTCTTAGCTTTCACTAGCAATGTATGAGAGTTTCCCCACAGTTTAGCAAACAAAATATATTCTGAAACTTTGGATTTTCGCCAATTAGATGGAAAATGGTATTTCAGTATAGTTTTAACTTGCAGTTTCCATGTGAGTGAAATTGAGCATATTTTTGTATGTTAAAGGACGGGCCATTTATGGTATTTACTTTTTTGTAAAATATCTGTTTATAGTCTTTGTCTATTTTTCTGTTGGACTTTGGTTTTTCTTCTAATTTCTAGGACCTCTTTGTATATTAGGGAGATTAACTCTTTCTTTGCTGATATTTTTTCCCCAAATTGTCTTTTGTCTTTGACATGACAAGAACTTTAGTTGAAGGGTATGTCTCTAAGTTTTGGTAAGTATATCTTCCTAAAAATTGCTTAGCTTTGATGTCTTTCCTTTTCTCCTTTCTTGCTTTCATCCCTCCCTCTTTCCCTCCTCTTTACCTCCCAGTGTAATTTCTTAAAAAAGGATTTGAGATAGCTTGAAGATGATTTGTTGTTGAACAGTAATCAATTGGGTGAATAGTAAATTGTTTTAATATATGTAACCCTACTTCATTTATTTTGAAGGCCATGTTTTTGGTATACCGTGCACTGGAGAAAGAACCTGTGCCAATGTCCTTGCCTCCAGCCTTGGTGCCACCTTCTAAGAGAAAAACGGTCAGTATATCAGGCTCTGTGCGGTTGATCCCCTCTTCAGCATCAGCCAAGGAATCTTACCACTCCTTACCACCTGTAGGCATTTTACCTACCAAAGCACCGTTAAGACAGGTATAGATTTATCAGTGTTAAAGGATTTTTTTTTAAACAAAGTGCATGGCATTTAACAGTTTATTACTTGATAAACATAGAAGGAACAACGGGATCAAAAATTTAGAGCTCCCTCTGGTTGAATCTACATAATGTGATGTTCCAGAGGAGGCAGATATTCCTTTTACATTTGGCCTTAGGGAATTAAAATTGGAAATGGAAGATGCTCCATGCTAACATGACATGCTTGCCCTGGCATAATTAATGGTTGTTTTTGTTTAATCTCTAGTTAACTCTTGATTTGGGGGGGTCAATTTATCCAATTCTGGGTTGTCCAAGGCCTTTTTTTCCCTCCAGCCTGTCTTGTATCAGGTTGAATAAAGGCAAATAATGGCAGGATATGCAAATCAGCCAGTTTGGCTATAGTTAAGACTGCTGAGTGAAACTATAAAAAATGAAGATGGAGAATGATCTGAATATTTTGTTTATACAGACTCTTTCAGTTACCTATATTAATGTGGGCATTTATAAATCAAGAGTTAACTATGCTTGAATTTACTCATTACTTGGAAAAAAAAAAGTAAAATGTGCATCTATAAATATACTACTAACCTATATTTTTCTTCTACTGTTTTCTCTTCACCACAACATTTTGATTGAGATATGATATGGAAGTGATACACTGTTGCTGTTCAAAATTGTGACATACTGTCATGGATTGAAAGAGTGACACTTCAGTTTGTTTCATTTTGGCAGAAATACTGTTTTTTTCCCCCCCTGTAGTGGGTTGTATCCCCTGCAGAAAAAGCTAAATATGATGAAATCTTCCTGAAAACTGATAAAGATATGGATGGATTTGTATCTGGATTGGAGGTCCGTGAAATCTTCCTGAAAACAGGTTTACCTTCTGCCTTACTAGCCCATATTTGGTAAGACTTTATTTAAATTGATTTTTAAAAAAATATGATTTTGCATTAACTCCAGTTTTATGCATTCTTACTTTTTGTCATTTTTAAGTAGGACAGTTTTTGTTTCAGAATTCTTTATAGAGAAAATTTAAATCTGAAGAATTCTTTTGAGTAATAGACAAAAGCTTGAGAATGAGTTACCTGAAGCTTTTTAAGATTGACAGTGTCAGTTAATTGTTATTAGAATGTTAAAATGCAGCAGCTGTTTATATCAGTTAAAGTTAAAATTTTAAGAGAAAATACAAATATCTGAAATTTAAACAATATAAAAAACAGTATCTTCAAGGCATACCTGTATAATTCTGTAGGGTGTATGTATACTTTCAAACCTTTACATAGGAATAAAACTCTTGGTCCTTAGAAAAGACAAACCTGGCCAGGTGTGGTGGCTCACAGCTGTAATCCCAGCACTTTGGAAGGCTGAGGTGGGAGGATTGCTTGAGGCCAGGAGTTCAAGACCAGCCTGCACAACATAGCGAGACCCTGTCTCTACAAAAAATACAAAAATTATCCTGGTGTGGTAGCATGCACCTGTAGTACTAGCTACTTGGTAGGCTGAGGCGGGAGGATCACTTGAACCCAGGAGTTCAAGGTTACAGTAAGCTATGATCACACCACTGCACTCCAACCTTGGTAACAGAGTGGGACCCTGTTTAAAAAAAAAAGACAAACATTAGTGTCTTTAATGAATTTCACATAAAATGAGATAATGTGTATGAAAAGCTTTATAGTGTGCCTGCTACCAATCTACCTAACTATCAGAGGTTATCTTGAGGTTTTCAAGAGGCAGCAAACATCAGAAGTAGTATAGAACCACATAGTTGCAAAGAGAAACTTAGAAAAGAACAGAGGAGGACAGTAGATCTGCCTTAAAAGGAACAAGAACTCAAGACTGGGAAAGATTAAATATGCATAACTAATAATAGCTGCCACTTTTGAGTGCCTAGACTAGGCACTATGCTCAATGAATGGCAGCTGTCACAGGCTTGGCATTATGCCCAGACTTATTAGGTCTTTAATTCTCATAGTAACCTCACACAAACGGTGTTATCATCTCTACTTTGTAGATGAAGAAACTAAGGCTTGGAGAAAATTTGACTAAGGTCACAAGAAGGAATAAGTAGAAAGGCTGGAATTCAAGGTTTATTTGACACCATAGCCCCATAGTCTTTTCATTGGGTCCTACTGGCTTTCAATGAATTAAATAGATCAGGACATTAGAAAGCTGAGCTTTAAAAAAAAGAAAAGAAAAGAAAATAGAATAAAGCCTTTGCTGTTTCTCTTCAAGTGATTTTGTAAAGCCTTCCAGATTGCTGTCTTCTCACATGTGATCTCCATTTGCAGTTGTTTGTTCTACTTTGGCGTGTAATCCTTGTATCTTCCTACTTCAAGAGTTGCAGGAAGCAACCTAACATGAAAATTTTTGCTTGTTTTAGAATCATTCTAGTGCCACCAATGAATCAAATTTTTTGAGACTTAGGTTTCATCTTTAACATCATTTAATGTCAAAAATTTTGGGATTAGGGAATATTGGGATTCTTTGGCCCACCACAACTCTTACTCTGTAGTGGTTCTGGAAATCGGTAAGAAAGCACAAAGTAAACCCAGATTAGAGGATCCTGCTCAACACCAGGGTGAACATTCAGCTTCAAGTTGTTGTGACTGTCTTTTTAAATTCAGCTCATTATTTTTAAAAAGGTACATAGTCGTACTTTCCCCCTGGACTTTGAGAATAGTAGTTGTGGCATTTATATACTGTTCATTTTGTTTATTTGTACAGGGCATTATGTGACACAAAGGACTGTGGGAAGCTTTCAAAGGATCAGTTTGCATTGGCTTTTCACTTAATCAATCAAAAGTTAATAAAGGGCATTGATCCTCCTCACATTCTTACTCCTGAGATGATTCCACCATCAGACAGGGCCAGTTTACAAAAGGTAAGATGACAACTTAAAAGAAAAACTGAATGCATTAATTTCAAAGGAACAAGTACAATGTCAAATTACAGACTTGATTTGAATAGAATAGTAGAGAAAATTTGTCTGGCTAAAAGCAGAGCAGTATGCTGTTTGTGGTTTAGTTTGTGCCTGTAAATATGCTGGAGTGCCTTGGATAACATCCTTGGCCTGCAGTTTGTTTACCCCACCATTCATTAAACATATGATAACTATATTTTCCAGTCTCAAAATTGGAAAAATGTGGCCTTTTTCCTTCCTGGATTTGTGAATCAATTTTTATGAATAGATTATAAAATTTAAATGAAAGCTATAAGAATTATTGTTTGGTTTGAAGATTTACTGTTACAGAAAATAATACAAATTTGAAAACAAAACCTAGGAAATGATGATTGCTTGATGTAAATTTTACATCAGACAAGCCTCCAAGAAAAACATTATGTTGAGGATCAATCTCTGTGGTTTTTGCCATAGATGACCCTTCATTCCTAAGTGTACAGCTGAACTCCATATCTGAACAGCTAGAAGCATGTTTTAGCCACTTTTGGTTTCTGGACAACAGTAGGAATTTTCAAAACTACATTGTTTTAGACATGTTGTACTTTGACTTTTCTCTCCTCATCTAGAAACCCTTCCTTGTATGGTGCATTTACAATATCTAGGCCTTTAACAGACATTTATTTATTTATTTACTTATTTTTGTAGAGATGGTGTCTCGGTACACGTTGGCCAGGCTGGTTGCGAATTCCTAGCCTCAAGCTGTCCTCCCCACTTGGCCTCCCAAAGTGCTGAGATTACAGGCATGAGCCACCATGCCCAGCCTAGTACACCTTTCAGAGGACTTACATACTGTAGTGGCTATTTGCCTTTAAAAATAAATACACCGTTTCTACAAAAAAATAAGAAAAATTAGCCAGGTGTGGTGGCATGCACCTATAGTCCTAACTACTTCGGAGGCTGAGGTAGGAGGATTGCATGAGCCCAGGAGTTTGAGGTTGCAGTGAGCTATGCCACTGTATTCCAGCCTGGGTAACAGAATAAAACCTTGTCTCTTAAAAAATAAATAAATAAAAATAAATAATAAATACTTTGTATCTTTAAATCTCTTGTGGCCTATGAAGTAACTATTGTTGTGATTCTTCACAACAATATATACAGTAGTAGGAGTTGTCAAATGCATGGTATGAGGAGAGCTCTCTTTAAAATGTCGATAGAATACTTCGGTTTTGCATTAATTTTGTCACAAGTTTTTTTAAAATCCCATTTTAACAAAACTAAAAGTCAAAATTGGGTTTTCTTCCCTAACTAAACTAAATGAAATTTATAACCATCAGGTATAAAGAGTTATTTATAGGACTTTTTATCCCTATTTTTAATAAAATAAATATTTGATTATATGCCTTGTGAGGTTTTTTTTTTGAGGGGGAGAACTTTTTGAGATTCCTTGTGATACATGATATAGGTTCCCTAAGTTGTGGAGAAGGGTGAAAGTGGTATCACCCAGAAAGATAAAGGTTATTAAATTTGTATTTTTGCCTTTTGCTATATAACTGTATCTCAGTTATGGAATACTGTGTTGTTTCATCCTTCTTTCACCTATGCAGATAGTTTTTTTTCCTTGCCTTCTTCATTTTATAACCTACTCAGTCTCCTACGAACACAAATTGCAGATATGACAAATTTCTGAAGCAAATTATGTTTATTGAAGTCCATATAACATTAGTAGACACTTGAAGTTGTGTCTGTTATACAGAGTTTTTAATTTAGTAGATTTGTGTGCAGTTCATTCATTAGAGCATAGACACCTTTGTCTACTTGTGTCAGATACCAGTATTATTCATTGAAATGGGATTTTATCACTGTTGTCTTATCTATTAACCAAACATTTTAACCTTAAAAATTAAAAATTTGTGTTATCTTTCAAATAATCTCTTTTCTCTTTATAATCTGATTTTTTTTTAAGTACTGCATTTTTTGCAGCTTTGACTAATCCTTTTTGAATGTTGCTTTCCTTTCTGTGTTTTTTCTAGTTTGGACTATTTTTTCCATTCTGCAGCACTCTGCTTTTCGCCTTTCTTATACTGTCAGTTTCTTAAGTCTACTGTCTCTCAAGGTTAGAGCTTTATTTTATGCCTTTTGTAGCATTATACTTTTTGATTTACAAGATACATTTTGAAATTAGAGGTTTTTTAATTCAGCAAAGTTGATGCAGAGAAAATACTAAGCAGCATGCTTTTGTCACATGTCACTGGTCCTTGTGTGAATTTTAGCTTGCCTTCCCTAGGCTCTCTGATCCACTTGAAATCACCGAAGTGGAATTTTTGTGTAAGGCACAGAATAGGATGAGAGAAAGTATTTTGAAAGAAGGGGATGTGCTACATTTTTCTTTGCAGGCCCTTCATAATACTACGTATAATATGAGCTGAACTTTTTCTGTGTTTCCTGGTTGCATGCCATTTTAGAGTCATCTTGGGTATCACCTTCTAACTTGTTAGAGGTTAAATTAATTTGTCTCACTGTCTTCTTATTTGATATTTTTAATGGCAAAAGATTATCAAATGTGAGTGGTTTTTTTTTTATTAGATTGACAGAAGAGGTGTGGAAGTCATGAGTTTCTTGGTACACTTGCACCTCTGAAAACAAATTTCTCATTAGCATTTAAGTGATGTAAGTTACTGTTGGTGATGAAAATGAGACCAGTGTTAATTTTTCATTTTGTTCACCTGTCTAGCTGTCTGGCCAGGCTTAGCTCATAGGTCAAGTTTAGACAGAGTTAAAATACTATTAAATAACTGTCACATTCAGAAATTCACTTTAAATTTTCTAAGTTAATTTAGCATTGATAAAAGTCTATGTATCAGTCAATGGAGCACAGTAAAACAGTTGAGGTATACTTGATAAAAATCTGTAATTAATATAAAATTGAGATTAGCATTAATTGAACCCTCATAGTTGAGTTTTGGTATTGATAGTCAAAACAAAACAAAACAGCTAAGTACTAAAAAAAGTGCAGTGTGTCATAAGGAAATATAGAAGGAATTATTTGATAAATGTTATTGATGTACCTGTTTATCAAATTTATTTTTAGGGTAATAGTTTCATTTACCTAAATGATCTTGATATGCAAGTGCTAGGGGGCATAGTGTGAAATAGCACTTGAATCTAATCAGAAAGCTCTTGATCAAACTACCTGTTAGCTGGATTCAACTTTGAGCAAGTCATTTAATCTATTTTCTCAGCTCTAAAATGGGGTTAATAATAATATCTGCCCTGCCCACAACCCAATTTTCAGATTAGTTTTGAGAATTAATGGATTTGGAAGTGCTTAGTGAATTGTAAATGAATATACAAACATAAGGAGATGGGATATTGTGAGTTTTTAGGTTCTTCTGTTGGTGACATACATTAACTTTATAACAACGTAAGTATTAATACTAAGTTTTCTATTCTTCTAATAAGGTCATCAATATGTCTTAGTTTTTATATGTTCAGGCCTCAGTTTTAACATTTCCAAATCATGATTATTCTGTTATTTGTCAATCTGGTTTTAGCACTGGTTGTAGGTCAGGTATTTGAAGGAGCAGTTATCTTTTTGCACTAACTTTAGCCAGGTATATGAGGCATCAACGATAGTTCACAAAGGAGATTGAACCGAGTTAGAAGCAACTCATTGAGAGGCCACATATTTTAAGAGCATATTCTCTTGAGGTGTTAATCATAACAATAGCTTACATTTATAAAATATCATAAAGTTTGTGGAGTGACTTCACATAACATTATCTCATTTAATTTGTAAAGTGGGCAAGGCAGACATTATTTCCCTACTTTACAGGTGAAGATCATGCAGCTAGTAAAATAGCAGGGCCCAGAATAAACCCAGCTAAATTTTCTAACTACAGGTACCATTCAGAGACCAATTTTGGCACCCTCATTATTGAAAGAAAACCATATGTAAAGAATGTCATAAGAAGACAGTTTCATATATGGTGATATATTTATTATGGAACATGCCTGAGCAGCTGACTTTACTTTAAATAGAGTAGACACTAAAAATATTTAACAAAAGTAAATGTTTGTTGAATTGAATAAAATCACCCACCGTTATAATTCTGAAATGCAACAAAAATTGGTGTACTTAACTCTGTGCCAGAATGATACAAATGCCAATAAATCACCATCCATTTGCCCAAGGAATTTATACTTCAGTGGAGGAATTAGTTTATATATCTGACATCTGTTTTACTGCAAGATTCTGAACAGGCTAGGATCAAGTGACAAAGACATTGGAATCAGAGGTGAGAATGGGGGTGCATATTAAAGAATAATAGCTTTTAGAGAATTTAAGGAAAATGTCTTAGTATAATTATATATAATTGTACTAGATATGGTTTTCTTAATTAAAAGTGTTAGTAATACAGTAAAATATGCAATACCTTGCATCTGTGTAGGGCTTTTAACATTTTTAGTGCTTTGCTATATATTACAAAATTTTATAGTAATAATGTATAATTATGAACTTTTTGTTTTTAGAACATCATAGGATCAAGTCCTGTTGCAGATTTCTCTGCTATTAAGGAGCTAGATACCCTTAACAATGAAATAGTTGACTTACAGAGGTATGTAAAGTGAAATTACAGCCTACTCATACACACACGCACAAAGTATATGTATGTATATGTGTATATATGCACACATATCCTTCTGTTTCTAATGTATATTTTGGTAAATGCTACCTTATTTGGTTAAGTTCCATAGTTCTACTTGAATGGAATCACTGTATTTTATTTCATCAAATATAAGGCAACCTTTAATTGCAGGATGTGCTATTTTCTTATGTATCACTGAAAAAAGAAAGATCACTGTCAAATAATCAATGACATGCCATTAGCTATAAGGTACTATTTGATTTCAGATCGTGAAAAATGTGAAAAAAAAGTGTATCTTAGAATGAATGAAAAATAGTTTTTCTCCAACCTTAGATATTTGGATAACATAGTAGGGAAACATTTGTATATAATGCATTTGGTGGAAGAAATGTTAAATGCAGATATCATGCCAAGAGCTTTCATAACTGTTATTTGATCATCACAAAAACCTTGTGATTTGAGATAGGTGGTGATGTTCCTATTTTACACGTAAGGAAGTTAAAGAGTTTAGAGGATTATTTTGCCCAAAGTCCTACAGACTTGTCAGCTGTAGAGCCAATACCTGATCCAAGGACTATTTGATTCTAAATTGAATCTTTTTTCTTATATGTAAATACTGTATAGAACAGACTCGAGTACAATTAGATTTGAACCTGAGTACAGCAGGTATTATTGGTATTTCCTTAATTCCCTTGTTCCCTGGAAACTTTATGGCAATACTGATTGTAAAAATCACTTTCTAAAAATTACTTTTTAAAAGGTGAGATGATTTTTTCATCTACAGGGCACTGGATTTAAATATCATTTCATATTAATACCACCTCCCCCAAACACATACTTTTTTTTTTTTTGAAGCAGGGTCTCTCTCTGTTGCCCAGGCCAGAGTGCAGTGGCATCCATCATAGCTCACTGCAACTTCAAACTCCCAGGCTCAAGTGATCCTCCTGCCTCAGCCTCCCAGGTAGCTGGGATTACAGGTGTGTGCCACCTGTAATGCCGGGCTAATTTTTTAAATTTTTGTAGAGACAGGGTCTCTCCATGTTGCTCAGGCTGGTCTTGAACACTTGGCCTCAAGCAATCCTCCTGCCTTGGCCTCCCAAAGTGCTAGGATTACAGGCGTGAGCCACCGCGCCTGGGCCTCCCCCACACTTTTTTTTTTTTTTTTTAGATATGGGGTCTCGCTCTTGCTCAGGATGGTCTTGAACTCCTGACCTCAAGCGATCCTCCCACCTCGGCCTCCCAGAGTGCTAGGATTATAGGCGTGAGCCACTGCGCCAGGCCCTCTCTCTGCTTTTTTTAACCTTCACAACACTTTTAAGCAGATAATGGATGACGTATTTTGTTTTATTGATGGTATTGAAACATAAGGGGATCAAATGACTTATCTGGCTTATATGGCAAGAACTTGACAATGATCTTACTTCGTCTGAGGCTACATTGAGATTGCTGTAGAGAAACTAAGTTTTTAGAGGTTTTTCAGTTTTAAGAAAGAACTAAACTCAAACTAACTTAAGTGAGAGTAAATTTATTGACTTGTGAAACTAAAACATTTTAGAGGTAGGGATGGCTTAAAGCATAGCTTGATATTGAGGCTCAAATGATGTAATCAGTTCTCTTGCTTGATCCATTTCTTCTTTCCATTTCCACTGGCTTGATTCCATTTTCAGATAGGCATTCCCCTTATGTTGGCAAGAGGGCTATAGCACATCTGGCTTCATGTTCTTATAATTTCAAGTTTGGTAGAGAGTGCCTCTCTTTTGGTAGTTCCTGGGAAAGTCCTGAGATTCAGTCTGATTGGATTGGCTTAGGACCATGCCCACCTCTGACTGAATCAGTGGCCAGGGATATATGTGTTACTGATTTGTCATGAACACTGTCCTGGGAGTGAGGGTGGGGGTAGTCATCCTCCAAGACTGCTTGGAAGGGGGAGTATCCCTGAATGAAAATTGGAAGCTGTTGCCAGAAGGAAGAATGAATTCTGGGAGGCAAATGTCTACTGCAGGCAATATAGCTTTAAATCTATAGTAATTTTGGTGATCATCCATAGTATCATCTACTTCTTTTAACAATATGATTTGACATTCTGTAAATTTAGTCTGGGAACCTTTTAAAATGTCATTGTTTAGTTTTGAGCATATCTGCCTTATCCTAAATTCTACCTAATTCCTATTTTCTGTTCAAAAATTGATCTTTTCCTCTTGCATAAAACCTCTAATATTGGAATCCTAAGGTAAAAAGCCAAACAAAACCTCCTTGGAGATTGTATGGTCTAATTCCTTCCTACTCATGGGAAAAAAGTCAAATCCAAAGTCACACATCAAGTGAGATGGTGCTGGCATCAACTAAGGTTTTAATAAGTTCAGCATTCTTTCTATTATACAGTTCTGACTTTCATTAAGATTTTTAAATTTTTGATTTTAGTTCAAAATAGAAGTAAACATTTGATTACTGAATCTATAATGGTGTTTAGACTTTTGATTTTCATAAGGTCCATAAACATTTTTGCTTGCCTTATGTATGTAATATACATTTTATAGTAGCTAGATTTGAAAATACTTGTCTTCTGTGCCTCTTAAGCCTATGAAAATGGACACATACTCCAGTGTTCTAGGACTTGCTTGACTTCAACAGTACTTGTTTAATGTATAAAATGTTTCTACAGTGAGTTTTAATAGGAATTAGAGCATCATAGATAGAATGCTCTTGCCACTGCACGCATTTGTAATATTTGTTACATTTTGGTCAACTATAAGATTTCAATAACTTTTAGTAACCATAATGTTAAGTTGTACCAGTGGCAGTCTTGTATAGTGAATGACTGCTACCAACATAAAAAGAACATATGTAACATTTTGTAACTATCTTATTACAAAAATGAGAGTTTGAAAATTTTGTTAGTTTTTAGGTTGTAGTCACGTTTTATAAATGTGTAATACATTTATACATGATTTGACATTTGTGAAAATATTTTCCCTACGCTTTTAGTATTAGGTGAGATCTGCAGTGTAGCCAAACTTCCATCATCTGTCAACTCCACTAATGTCATAAAGAGACTCATCTACCCATGCTAGAATTATGGTTGTTAAAATTCACTTTTGTAAGTGGTTGTATTAGGTCACTATCACCAAGTCTTCAAGGTATTACATTATAAACATTGGTTTTCATTATTGTGAATAACAATTTTTTCTGTGCAAAGTTACTATTCTTCAGCCTTTAAATCTTTTTTTAGTTAATATATCAGGATGTGATGAGTATGACTACAAAACAGGAAAAAAGAATTTAAACAGATTTTGTTTGTTTACTAAATTGTTATCTGAAAAAGATTAACTCCTTCTTCTTTGGTTTTGAGGTAAAGATATTTAATTTTAGTCCAGGGATCAAACATATAAATAAACAGCACACATAATGTGGAATTGTAATGAGTGTGTAATGAATATGGTGCTTTATAATATTTATTTTTTCTCTCTTGATGGTTATAATACATATTCATTGTAAAAATTTGGGAAATACAGAAATGGATAATGGAAAAAAGAATACATTTCTTAGAATAATATTTTGTTTTCAGCATTGCAAACCAATGGAAATATTGAAAGCTATATAAACTGGAGAGTTAGTTGGG
Organism: Daubentonia madagascariensis; assembly: GCA_023783475.1. Classification (NCBI taxonomy): domain Eukaryota; kingdom Metazoa; phylum Chordata; class Mammalia; order Primates; family Daubentoniidae; genus Daubentonia; species Daubentonia madagascariensis. Next base: position 7,357,621 of record JAKFHU010001129.1, read on the forward strand.
TAAAGAATGTTCTTTGTTATTGGTCAGAAAATGAGATGCCATTGTTGTCATCTTTCTTTTTTTTTTTTTTTTTGGAGACAGAGTCTTGCTCTGTCACCCAGGGTAGAGTGCAGTGGCAACTTCAAACTCCTGGGCTGAAGTGATCCTCCTGCCTCAACACCCACCACCCCAGTAGCTGGGAATACTGGCGTGCGCCACGACACCCAGCTAATTTTTTCTGTTTTTGGTAGAGATGGGGTCTCGTTCTTGTCTGGCTGGTCAAGAATTCCTAACCTCAAGTGATCCTCCCGCCTCGGTCTCCCAGAGTGCTAGGATTACAGGCATGAGCCACTGCACCCGGCCTGTTTTTATCTTTAGTTCACCAAATTGTTTCTAGTAGAAAATATAAGACATGGAAAGCTTGGGACAGGATACCTTTTGGGATTATTTTCTTTAAATTTTTTATATGATTTCTTCAACATTTGCTATTAATTTAGTGATTTAATTATGTCAATCAGATAAAATTGGCAGGATTTTTTTAACTTAAGGAAAAGCAATAAAGGTAGTTGTAATATAATACTCATCAAATACCTGGATCTCTTGCCTGAGCTCAAGACCTATATTTTTAATGGCCTGCTAGTGTTTTCATCTGAATGTCCACTGGAACATGATTTCTTAATCTTCCCCTGACCTCTGTCCTTTATCTCCCTTTCTTAGTGACATCACCATTTATCTAGTCACTCAAGCTGGAAACCTGAGGTTTCTCTTTCTCTTGTCCTTATTCTTCTGTGTGTGAAATGTCTCGTGAATTCATTCCTACCTTCCCATCTTCTTTGCCTGATCAACTCCTTCTCATCCTTCAACTCTCACCATAGACATCATTTCCTTTTTTCCTAAAGCCTTTCCTGACTTTACCTCCCAACTCTTCGTGTCTTATTTAAGAGCCTATCTTACATAGTCTTTGTATTTACAACTGTCAAAGCACTTACTATACTTTATTATAATTGTCTATTTTTTTGGATCTCCCACTATATTATGTGCTGCTTAAGTGTAGGAGCTGCTTGCTTGTTCACTGTTATATCCCTAGTGTTTAGCTTATAACAGATGAGAAAAAAATTTATTCAATATTGCTGAAATCAGTCTTCTCCATTCTACTGTTTTCTTAATTTTAGCTTTTATCTTTTATCTGGATCATGGCTATAACCTCCTCATTGGCCCCCTGCTTTGAGCCTTTCCTTCCTTTCTTTGGACCATCCTACTTCCAACTGATATACAAAATACAACTCAGATCCCTCAGCGACTCCCCATCTCAAACTGGATCCAGTTCACTTCTGAGCATGGTTTAAAGGCTCTTCCTTTATGATGGTCTCTTGGCATTCTGACCATTCTTCTGCCTTAGCCACCTCTCATACTATGGTAGAATCATCCTCCCTATGATACTATAAAGCTTACTGAGAGCAGACAGTGTGTTTGCTCCTTGTACCCTCAGTGATTAGCAGAGTGCTATAACCTACCATTTCCACGTCATCCTTTTTCTCCAGCCATGTGGTGGGTGGGCTTATTCTCACTTCAGCATGCCACCACTTTTATTCTCCTGTACCTCTGATCCTACTAGCATGCCTTTTACCTCGTAAACTTCTACTTGTGCTTCAAGGCCCAGCTTAAATATCATCTCTTCTGTCAAGCCTTCCCTGAAATCTTTATTTTGCTAGTTGCTCTTTCCTCTACTTCCAGAGACTTTATTCCTTTATTGTAGTATTTGCCATGGTTTATTATAGTAATTTATATTTCTTTTTTGGTAAATTTTGAACTCTTTCAGGGCAAAAGCTATGTGTTATTCTTTTTGACAGGTCTAGAAATTAACACACATGATACCTGACACTGTAGAATCAGCATAGGGTAGTTGGTTGAATGAATCAATCGAAGTATGTTATAAACATTAGAATATTACTCAGACTTCGTTTCTGCAAAGTTTATGGCAGAATAGAAGCCATATGTTAAATGTTGAAATAAGGCAAAAGATCTTCTGAATAATAGTTTATTTTGAAGACTATAGAAAAGGATCTTATATATAAAAGATTTTTTAATCCTCACAGGGACAATAAAGGTTAGTGGGCTGATTTTTCAAATTCTGCAGACCTGTTTTTTTTCAATTTCCAAAATTGTGGTAAAATATACGTACCATAATATTTATCATATTAACCATTTTGTTTTTAATTTCAAAGTATTACTTAAGGAGGTATAGGTGTTTTTATTACATGGGATATCTTGTATAATGCGTAAGTCAGGGCTTTTGGTATGCCCATCACTAGAATAGTGTTCATTGTACCAAATAGGTAGGTATCTTAACCATTTTTAAGTGTACAATTTAGTGGTATTAAATACATTCACAGTGTTGTGCAACCATCATTACCATCCATCTCTAAAGCTCTTTTCATCTTGTAAAACTGAAACTTTGTACCCATTAAACAATAGCTCCCCATTTACCTCTCCCCCCATCCCCTAGCATCCACCATTCTACTCTCTATCTCTATGATTTTGAGTATTCTAATTAATCTCATGTAAGTGGAATCATACAGTATTTATCTTTTTGTGACTAGCTTATTTCACTTAGCATAATGTCCTCAAGGTTCATCCATGTTGTAGCATATGTCAGAATTTCTGTCCTTTTTTAGGCTGAATAATATTCCATTGTACTTATGTACCACATTTTGCCTATCCATTCATCTGTCAATGGACATTTGGGTTGCTTCCATGTTTTAGCTGTTGTGAATAATGCTGCTGTGAACATGGATGTACAAATACCTTTTCAAGACCCTTCTTTCAGTTCTTTGGGGTGTATACCCAAAAGTGGGATTACTGAATCATATGGTAATTGCAGACTTGTTTTTGTGTCAGGGATTTTCTTTGAGAGTCTGATGAAGGCTGATGGACCCTGCCCCCGGAGCAAAAAGAACATGTATACCTATATACACTATTTTGCACTTGTTTCAGGAGTTCCCAGACCCTTAGTAACTATTCATGGACCCATTTTTGAGAACTTTTGCTCTGAAAGTAAAATGCCACAGTTAGAGAAGTTCTTTGCATTGGAAACGATGAAACATACTAAGAGATTGCTTCAGTCACTTGGATAGTATGGTGGTGGTGAGTTATGCTGAGGCAGGAGTTAATATTTTGTCATCTAGTAGCTTCTACTTCCTTCCTGGCTCTGTCCTTTTAGCAAGAACATCAGGAAATAAAAGCTACATCCTGTCAGACCTGTTTGTTATCCTGGTCTTGGGCCAATAAACAGGATAGATAATTACAATAATAGTTATTGGGCATTGTGCTATGCCTGCTTTATATAAATTCTCTTGTTGAATTCTTACAACATCCCTGAAGGGTAAATATTTTTATCCTGATTTTTCAGATGAGGAAATGAACAAATCTTCATTTCCAAAAAGCTTTCCTTGATATCTACCTCAGCTCAGGGAGCACTCGGTTTCCTTCTCTCAGAGCACTTACAGTACTCAATTATTATTTCTTTCCCCAGTAGACACTGAACTCTGTGATGGCACAGACCAACTCTTATTTCTAATGAGGCAATATAGTGTAGTATTTCAGAATGTGGGCTTTTTAACCAGATTGCCAGATTGCCTGACATAACTTGGACAAATTTACTTAACTATCTGTGCCTCCATTTCTTCATCTATAAAGTGGAAATATGAATAATACCATGTGCAATGTTTAACACAGTTCTTAGAACATGGTAAACTCTCAATACATGTTAGTAGTCGTCATCGTCGTCGTCATCATCATCATCATCATCATCTGCAACACCCAGCTCAGCACTTAGAGCACAGACAGGGTTTATTGAATAGCTGCTCACTAAATATTGGTTGAAGTAGCTGAATGAAATCTCTTTCCCTAGTTGAAGAGAGATTGGAGCTACGCAGCCAGGTAGCCAGATTCTGTTTTCCTAAATATATAGACCTCTGCCACAGTCATATTCAAGAACTGATTTAAAAAAAAAAAACAAAACTTTTAAAAATCTTAGTGTAGGGTTTGAATTTTTAAAAACTTTGTTTTTGGTTTAGTTTGGTTCAAATACCATTAGAATCCATTATCTCTGTAGAGTTCATTGCTTACACTGTCGAATCTGGAGCTCTTTTGCTTATATGATCCAACTTGATCTGTTTCTGACTCTCTAAAGACCTGTGGCACTGACGCTAGAAGGTCTGTGTTGTGACTACCTCAAGAATGGCATTACTGGTTAAATAATTGAAGCTGTAGGTTATAGTGTGCATTTGTTTGGTAGTAAAGAAGCAACCTAATTTTCACATAAAGTGTATGAATCATCATTTAAAGCTTCTGTTTAGGCTGGGTGCAGTGGCTCATGCCTTTAATCCCAGCACTGTGGGAGACCGAGGCGGGAGGGTGGCTTAAGGCCAAGAATTCGAGACCAGCCCAAGCTGGTAGATACGAGGCTCATTTCTACAAAAAATTAAAAAAACATTAGTGGGGCAGAGCGGTGCACACCTGTAGTCCTAGCTACTTGGGAGGCTGAGGTGGGAGGATCCCTTGAGCCCAGGAGTTTGAGAACTATGATCATGCCACTGCGATTCCAGCCTGGGCAAAAGATCAAGACCTTGTCTCTCAAAAATAAAAGAAAATAAAATAAAACTTCTGTTTAGGGAGACTCCTCTTATTTGAAGACCTTGAGAAAGTCTGGACCTGTGCTGTCCAATATAGTAGCCATGTGTGTGGTGATTGAGCACTTGAAATAAGGCTAGTCCAAATTAAGATGTGCTGTTAGTATAAAATATACTGGATTTCAAAGACTTAGAATGAAAAGTAGAATTTAAAATATCTCAATATTTTTACATTTATTACATGTCGAAATGTTAATATTTTGTATATACTGAGTTAAAAATATTAAAATAAATTTCACTTGTTTCTTTTTACTTTTTAATGTGTCGCTATTAAATTATTTAAAATTGCATATACGGTTTACATTATATTTCTATTGGACCTGCTTTGATCTGAATCAATTGTATTTTGTAAGGATTACATTTCATTTCCTTGCAGTATTTTCTGGCTTTGGTAGCTTATTAAGGAGCACTTACTGCTTTTAATATAGCAATACTTGTTAAAATGTGTTATAATCTGTCTTTGGGAAACAAAAACATCTACCAAGATATTGCAGCACCTGGAGGATTTAAGAATCACGCTCTCTACTGACATATTGGAGTCCTAATTGCCATCACTCTGGATGCTTTATTACAGCTTTCAAAAAGCCAGTAAATGCTTTGCTTTTATACTAATAAAAATATAATGATAATAATAATAATGGCTGAAACTTATTTAGCACTAACTGTGTGCCAGATATTGTTCTGGAGTCTTTCTAGGTGTAACATAAATTAATCCTGCCCATCAATTTTATTATCCCTATTTCATAATAAAGAAAACTAAAGCTTAGTTTTACATTTTTTTTCTTTTAGTTTTTCAATCTTATTTTGTCCTTCTGGGTAAGTAGAATAAATTAATTATTTTGGGTTTGCAAAGTAGACTTTTATTTCTCCTTTGAAAAATGAATCATCTAACTTTGTGTCCTGCTACTAAGAGGGTAGTGCTTTGGTCATGTAAACCACACCTCAAAGTTTGTGTTCATTCTGATTCCAGTTAGGCTCTCTTTTCAAAGATTTATGCCCATGAATATGTTCTCTGACTTATTTCTCAAAAATAAAACTTGTTATAATAGCCTCTCAGAACTAAGTAAGAAGTTTAGTTATTCCCATAGTGCCTTATGCACATAAACTTTCACTGCATTTATCTTAAAATTATTAATATATTATATATCTCACTTCCTTCACAAAGCATTTCCAGTAGTTTCTTTTGATAAACATATCATTACTGTCTGTACAGCTTATTTCACAATTGATCATCCTGCCCTCACTAATACTAAGGAAGCCTTTTCTGACCCTCTCCAGGCGGAGTCAGGTTTCCATTCTCTGTGTTCCCATAGCACCTGTTGTAGCACCCAGTACACTGCATTGTAATTATCTCTTTACATTCCTCTCCCGAACCCCCCACACCTGGTGTGTGTGCACATACACTGAATTGAGAGTTTCTTCATGGCAGATACTTCTCTCACTGTTTTATGCATCCCTGAAGTATAGCACAGTGACAGGTATGCAATAGGATTCAATATATGTTTGTTGAGTCAGTAGATAAGTCTTAAAGTTGCATAGAGGTATATTGTGTTCTGTTGTATATTTTTTTGTTACTTTTCACAATTCCGCATATGATATGTAAAGTATATATCCTTATTTTATAGATGGGGAAACTAGAGCCTATAAAGAGTTTGTTGCTGTTTAAGTTTTTATTTAGCATCTACTATAAACGAGATGTGTTGGCGTAAATTATGTAATCTTTTTTGCAATTGTGAGATACAGGTTTTATTATCCCTCTTTGAAGAGGAGAAAACTGAAGCTTAAAAAAGATTGTGACATATCTAACTGGAGCTGGTTTAGGCAAAAAGGGGAATATGATGACTCCATAAAATTGGAAGAGCAAGGGTATAGGTGGGGGAAGTGTTAGTCAGGATTCTCCATAGGAACAGAACCAATAGGATGTATATGTATGTAGAGAGAGAGACAGAAAGAGAGGGAGAGAGAGAGATTTATTTTAAGGAATTTGCTCACAGATTGTGGGAGCTGACAAGTCTGAAATCTGTAGGACAGGCTGGCAAGCTGGAGACCCAGGGAAGAGTTGATGTTGCAGCTCAAGTCTGAAGGCAGTCTGGAGACAGAATTCCTTCTTCCTTGGGGGACCATGGTCTTTTTCTCTTAAGGCCTTCAACTGATTGGATGAGGTCCACCTACATTGTGGAGGGTAATCTACTTTACTCATATCTACTGATTTAAATGTTAATCTTACCTACAAAATACCTTCACAGCAATATCTAGGCTGGTGTTTGTCCAAATATCTGGACACTGTGGCCTAGCCAAGTTAACACATAAAATTAACTATGACAGGAGCCAGGGCCTAAGTCCTACCAAGACTCACTCTCTCCATGCCTTTTACCTCAGCTCTTTTGTATGAAAATTTTATTATTATTTATGCAGGGACAACAGCTGCCAACAGCACCTGGACTCACATTTGCCTATCTTCATCATTTCATAGGAATGATTTTTCTTAAGAATGAATGTGATAATCCATGTAAAGTACTTATCACATAATGCCAATTATGTAGTAAATGCTTAATAAATGTTAGCTTCTGTAATTTATTATTACTATTATTATTAGTAGTAGTAGTAGATATGGTACTGGTAATAGTACTTTTTTATTAGTTCCAAATAAAGGCAGCTTAGGTAAAGATTCTGGTTGCTGTGGCTTTGGTCACAGGCTCATTCTTAAATTAATCGCTGTGATTGTGAGGTGGAGTACTGTGACTGGTTAAGCTTTGGTCTGGAACCAGTTCCTGGCCAATCAATGCTCAGACAGGTAGAGTCTATTAATAGGTGGCTTCTTACTATTTGAGCTACATGAGTAGAAAGATGTTAGATCTGTCTCTCTTTTAGGGAGAAAGAAGAGTAATCTAAAAGGATTGCTGGACTCTAGAAGGGAGGGTCAGCCAGAACAAATAGCTCTGACTACAGTGATTTAAGATGATCTGTGATAGAGCCAGTATTTTAATTCTTGATTATTTTTCTTAAATCCTATGCTTTAAAAACCATATAATGAGTTCCTAAAAGTAGAGAGTAGTTAGATTATTTTGAATAATATTTAGACAATATTTTGGGTCATAGATTTTTAGTGATTATGTTATTTATGCTACAACTATTGGATCAATTTTTTCTAACCTTTTTTGTAACCCATAATTCCTTTTAACAAATTTAAAAATCACTTCATCAACATTATTTATAATTCTGAGTAATGTTAATATTTAGGCTCAAAGCCTGCTTTTTTCTTAGTTATGTGACATCTTCTACATTTTGCCTTACAAATCCTAAAATGGTAGAGATATTAGCATCTGCATATGAAAAATAAGGCTATGACTCTAAAAGGTTAAGTGTCCTAATCAGAGTCAGAAAAACTATTTTTCAGCAGAGCTACGTTCGAATCCAGGTCTCTAGTTTTTGGTTCCATTTTCTTGCTCTCCATAAGACCCAGATCCCTTACTGAAGACTGTATAATGAGAATATCCTGCCTTTCTCTATTTGCTTGTAAGATAGGTTGACAGTTAAGCTACTTAATAATGAGAGCATTTTTATAGTTAAATGTGCCCCAAAAAGATTTTTATAAATAAGTCTCAGGATTGAAAAATACAGGTTTGTGAGTTTTCATAGCTTTCTATAAGTTTCCAATGGTTTTTAGTTTTTATTGTTTTCTTGTTATAAAACAATGGATGCTTATGTTCAGAAAAAAAGACAAAACTGTATCTGGGAAGGACTTTGAAGGTGATTTAATCCTGTCTCTATGATAATATTGGAATTATCAAAATTAAGACAGATGGCTCACTCCCTACTCCCCATACACAGAGCCTGGGAAGTGAATTGTGTGGACTTAAGTTCCCTCAGCCTGACTGTCCTTGTGAATAGCTTTTGACTACTTCATATTAGGTTTATGCAGTTATCAACCTTAGGCTTCTGAAAAACTAGCGTGGGCTTTGCTTTCCTTGATGGTTCAGATACTAGGTTCCACGGAATCAGAACTGTCAACCGTTGGAATACCAGGGAGCTCTATCCCTGACCTCTCTTGGGAGTGTATAGGGCCAGGGAGGTAGTCAAAAATAAAGGGTGAATGGGATCATTTCTTTTCCCTGTTCTGTATATTACTAAGGTGAAAGCAATAGCTTTTCCTGTCATGACATTTAGGATGAGTGGTGGCTTGGGCAAAATTCTCACACCTGTTTTTGAATTATATCTTACATCTGTCTTTTTCACATATATTGGGGGGAGTCCTTAGGAAGCTGCATATAAATACTGCTTTCTATTGTGGCACAGATCCTTGAAAAGAGAATGAAGTTTTAAAATTACTAATGTTAAACAGAATGCTTTGTATTGATTATGCATCCATCACATGTAGAAAAAAATACATATTGTTCAAAAGAGGGGAGAATGTAAGAAATATGGCCAAGTTTCTTTGGTGTACCTAAATGTATGTTTAGATATTTTTACTTGCCTGAAATAAGAAGAATGGTTATAGAGGTTAAGAGCCATTGTAAGACAGCAGAATAACAATTTAGCATCTCTGAAATTGTAATCTAAGTCAATGAGAAAATTCTTTGATTTTCTGTCTGATTTATAGGACGGGTTTTTGGTCATAATGTTTTTTATAAAAATAATATAACTGAACATTTAATTTTTTTAAAGTTTTCTATTTAGCAATATATGTTATAGTACTTGGTTTTGATAATAAAAGGAATTATTATGAGACCAGAATTTTACTTAGATAAACATGAATCAAAAGTTAAATATAATTGTTCTTTGTACTAAGAGGAATTAATGCCTAAAGATCCCCATATTTTATTTAGTTGGGAATGGTCTTCAGGATATGTTTGGAGACATCTCCACCACTTCCTCCCCTCCCACTTACTTCCCCATACACTCCAGATTACGAAGAGAAATTTATACTCTTCAAGCTTCCTCCGTTTTACCCAAACGTAGACTGTGTTTGCTGGTTGTAGCTGAGAGTCCTTTGTAATCTGTTTTCCATTTTCACCAATTGCACTTCCTTCCTTTGCTCTCCCATTCTTCTGTCTTGGCTACTTTGAGTCAGCTCACTGCCTTCTTTGCAGCCCTATTTTCCTGCATGCACATTTGATCTCAGCAGACACTGTCAGTGACAGCAGTTAACAGCAGAGGAGAAAGAATTAATACAAACGTGTGTGCAGTGCTGAGCTGTGACACTGTGTAATGTTTTCTATTTTTGTTGTTATCCACTGTTGAAATGAGGAGCTGAATTGGTATTGACCTTGTGTGGAATCCCTCTGAGGATTTGGGATGGGGGTACGGGGCTAGATTTTCATCTGACTTATTTCTAACATGCTGCAGCAAGACTGAAAACACTCACCTGCGCACATAAGGAGGAAAGGAAAAATTTCCAAGATTGAGCTTGCAGAATTTTTCTGGTATTTTCAGGGTTTTTTTCCTGTGTTTTTCTATTTTTCCATTTTACCTAATTCGATAAGGGTTGGAGGTGGGAAATGGCCTTTCCATAATAAATAGATTAAGATATGGAAGGAACGGGCTACAATAATGATTCACATGGTAAGGGACTGTTTAAAATCTCCACGACCTCACGACCCACATTGCAACCCATCTGACAAACGGTTAGTGAGCTCCTTGGCCATCTCAAGTGTTTAAAAGTAACGGTATACAAATAGCTTTATTCCTATGTTTTCTTCCATACAAATCTTAAGAACATTGTGCCTGCATATCCAAAATAGTTGATTTTTGTCTACATTTAAAATCTCACCTCAAAAAGGTGAGAAATATAAATGAAGCACGCAGTTGTCCCTTAAGTATCTGCCTTCGTATAATTTTCTCACTTTCCTTTATGCTAGAGCTAAATGGAGCCTGAGCTTACATTTTTGGTTATGCCTGAGATAGAAACTGAAATATAGTCATGAAGCTCAAAGAATAAACTGCTATACTAGTCTGGAGGACTTCTTAAATGCTATTATCCCTTCTCCATGTTGCTTTCTTTTACCTTTCACCACCCCAAAAATGTATTGCAGAATTTTTTGGCTTTTTTTTTCTCATTTTGTAGAAAAGAAAGTGAAGGGAGCTCTGTGTATGTGTGTTTGTGAGAGAGAGAGTGATTTCAGTACAAATGGGCAGTTAAATTTGTTGCATCAAAAGAAATAGCTTTATTTTGTAATTCTTGATCTAAGGTTGCTTGGGATTCATTCGTAGGAACCCAGGTGTGGTTGAAGAATATAAGAATTTAGATACGATGTTTCAAAGTAAAAGTGGAGCCCAGCTTTTGTTTTGAATGTTTGATTTGAAGAGTAGAAGAGATAAATGCTCCTGTGATTCTTTATTTACTTGGTATACACTGTTTTATATATTTGATCAATTGGGTTTGATATGTGGTCCTAAAATAGCTTTTTTGAGCAGATGTGGTTTTTGATAGAGCAAATTGCCTGTGTATTAACAATCTTTTCCATTTTCTCTATGTTGTTTCCTTCTAAAATTGATGCACACCAGTGATTTAAGGGGAAATTAACACTTCAATAAATGTCTTTTTCCTTAATATTGTTGACTGTTTCTATTAGCCATTTTCATTTAATTTGACAGTGATACTTAAGGGTTAACCTTACAGAGCTGATGCAACCCCTCCTTTTCTTGACCAAAAATTTTCATTGGACAGTATTTCCATAGCAACAATGAGATCAGTGAAACCTGAGTGTTTCATTGATTATTTTTCTCCTCTTCCTTTTTTAATCTATTCTTTTTTCACCACATTTTAGTGAGAAAGCGATTTTTTTTTACAAACAGCTTATATTGATTTCTATTCCATAAATAATTAAAAGAGGGTAGAAAAATCTGCCCTTCATTTAAAAATTGAATGTTTCACTATGTATTTAAAAAGCGATTCAGGATTAGGAGGATGGATAACCATACCAGCTGTAGCTGATGTTCTCAGATATTCTTGCATTGTTTGCTGGTCTTCTAGGGAAAAGAATAATGTGGAACAAGACCTTAAGGAGAAAGAAGATACTATTAAACAGAGGACAAGCGAGGTTCAGGTAAGTGAACCATAAAATTCAGTATTCTAGTTCTAATTTAGGACTATTCATTTTAAATGTATAGGGTCATTTACTATTTGATGGATGTGGTATTAGGTCAAGGGAATACTTAATATTTATATGATATAAATATTTGTCTTTTGCGAAATGATTGTTCTTTGAATTCTGGCCTGTGAAGATTGCACTGCAATGAGAAAGCAGTATTTTTCATGTAGATTTCTAGTTTTGAAAGTATTTTTTTTAAATGATATTTACTTGCATATTATATCATTAAAGGTGTAAGTTTGACTGAATTACAGTGTGAATATTATTGCACCAGTAAAATTAAATGAGTGAGATCATCATCTCATCATCATCATCATCATCATGAAAAACCAAATTGCTTTTTCATGCATGTGAGGTTTTGTTAGCTAGGAGACCTAGTATGTTAAAGGACTGTTTCTCATAATACTGATAGAGTAAGAGATGATATAGAACAATTTAAAATAGCATTTTATGAGTAGCTTATCTTATTAAGATGTACTTAGTGTATCTTAAACTTCAGTGTAAAGAGATTTAATCCATTTTCACTAAGTGCTATGTTAAATAGTTTCATTTCACAAAGAGAAAAGATGATGAAACCTGTTTCTGTTTGGGATATGATTTTTTTAAAAGGGTGGGGTGTTTCAAACATTAAAAATATAGAAAATTGGGCAATATTTTACTTAAAGCAGTAAGCAGTGCATGTGGCCATGTTATTGGAGTACTGTTTCCTGAATGTTGCACTAGCACATACAGGAGATTGGATGTAGAAGCACTAGTAGCAGTTGCTAGTAAAAGCTCATAGATGGGCATTTTTTAATGTGTTATATCTGTGTTGGATTTCCCTGCTTGTCCTAATAGTTTTAAGTAGGTGAAAGCTCTAAATTGTTAGATCCATTGTTTTGTTTTGATGCAGGACATTCATTAGAGATTGTCAGGTAGACTATGCTAGGGTGGGGAGAATGATTTACTGAAGGATTGAGGAAGAGGGCAGAGAGACTTCTTGTTGAAATTTATTCTCTGGTTGGGTGATTACATTTATTATATTTATTGCATTTTCCTGAAGGTAATGCAGAAGTCAAGAAATCACCAGTATATTTCTCTTTCTGGCAGTGAGGTTGGGTGGGGGTAGGGGAGTAAGTTAGCTGAATTGCATTATTTTGTTCAATTTTTGAGCTTCTTAAGAAATGCTAAAGAGTCACAAACTTTAAGCAGTTATTGCTGTAAATAGTTTAAGAATGGAAGATAAAATAATCTACAAGAGTTTTCATAATCTGAAGAAATAGATATAGTTACTGATATAATCTTGGACAGCTGCTGAATTTAGCCAGTTACTGTTTTAAAGTGCATAGTTTCTCATGATAGACAGTATTTTGTTATTTGAGTACATCTACCTATTGTATTTTCCCTACTACATCTTTTGAGGATGAGAATTTAAACAGCCAGTTTAGAAGAGCACTAAAATTTACATTGTTCCTTTCAGACTAAATGGGCTATCCTTGAATATTTGGTTTCTTACATTATAGAAGTTTTGTTGTCAGTCAGAATTTCTCCATGATTTGCTTGTCCTTTTTACTCAGTGGTGATGGTAAGGTATATGTTAACCTTAAGCTTTGTGAAATCCAAAATTTGTGCTTGGCACAGAAAGTCCAAAATGTTGAATGTTTTTTGCATTAGGGTGCTCTAAGTATAAGTAAGGCATCTTAAAGCATGGTTAGTACAGACCAAGTAGTAATGGTTGAACATAAATTCATTGAAAAATAACACTGGATTAAAGCTTTGGGTTAGTAGGTTCATTACTTATTCCACCCAAATATAGGTATCTCTGTGTTACCCATGGTAATGAGGCACTAGAGTAAGAATGACGTGGATAATTGAAATCTACAAGTAATTAAAACTCTTCATTTTAGTGATCATTTCCAATTTTTTGAAACACAAGATAACTTACCATAAGTGGTAATAAGTAGATTTCATTACCTGTTTTTAGTTAACTCTGATTTACCCATTGGTAATGAATTAAAATCTGTAAGTAACTCCAGCTCTCAGTACTTATTTTCTAATTTCCCTGGCAAAAGGTAATTTACTAGAGCTATTAATGAAAACAGAATCAAAGGAAGTGTACTTCACTGCTTATTTCTTTCCCCACTTTCTAGTGGAGGTGCTAATGAGAAATGTTAAAACAAAGACAACAGGAAAGAGAAGTAGGGGAATTTAGACCTGTCAGTGAGTGTCTGCTTAATCCAAACTTGGCTTTTGTGAGTGTTCTTGCTTTTCTCCATGTTAATAAAGTCACAAATAGTGATTATAGGAGCTCATATATCTCAAGCATAGAAACCAAACTTTCAAAGCCAAAAGGTTTGAGGTTGTTTTGTTTTGTATTTATATAATCTCTCTAATTCAGTTAAAGTAGAAAATCTACATAATTCATTTCTAAATTTTTGTTTCCTGTCTGTATTCCCATGAATTTACCATCTTGAAAACTTTCAGTTCCAGATTTTTTCTTGAAGATGACTTCAAATTTAATTTAATAGATGATCACTGTTAGCTTGTATGAGGTACACTACTAGTTGATCAAATTCTATGGAAAAATTAGGCCCAAAGTGATCCAATTCCAAAGTGATCCAATATCTCAAATATTTATAGTTTGGGCCTTTTTTTTTTTTTTTTTTGTAAGGGGAGAACATAGACACACATTCTTTTCTACCTTAAATTGCTTGTCTACAATCTTATTAAAATTTTTCTTCTAACTAGTCATCAAATATTCAGAGAACTACCCTCATATGTATTCTTTCTTCAGTTTTACATAGAGGTTTATAGCAACAATTTGATATCAAACAAATGTGAATTCAGTTTTGGGCTCTGCCACTTCTTAGGTTTGTGATCCTAAGTAATTTAACCATTCTACACTTTAGTTTTCTCTTATGCAACGTGGGATAATAAAAATACCAAACACTTAAGAGCTGGTGTAAGAATAAAATGAGGTAATGCAGGTTAAGTGCCTCACAGAGTGATTGGCACCTGGTAGGTATTCAGTAAATGTTCTGATTAGTTTTACTATTCTGTACCGTACAGTCATCTGCTTATTACCCTCCCTTCATCTTTAAGCTGTTTCTTCTCTGACTTCTATCAGAGTCAGCATAGGATTTTGCACATAGGATTCCCTAATTTGAAAATGCCCCCTGTTTTGACTGTTGCTGCCATTTTGGCCACCAACCTATTTTTCTCTACTTTGATTGTGTTGTGTGGCCATTTTTTCCCTTCCTATCCTTTCAGTAACCCTTTCAGTCTGCTGTTTACCCAAACCACTATGCTTTTATTTTTCTCCCCAGAGCCAGCAATAATCTGAAGGCCAAATCTCTTGGTTCTTCCTGTACTGATTACGCTTTCTCAGGCTGTATTCTCTTAGATATCCTCCTACCTCTCTGATCCTCTGCTTCTGTTGCCTTTGCCAGGGACAGATGGGCAGACAGACTCAGTCAGACTCTGTGTGTGCCTCTCTCTCTCTTTCTCTCTCTCCCCCACCCCACCCCTGCCTTTCCTTCCTTCTCCGTACCCCTGTCATCCATATGCTGATGATACCCAAGTATTTGTTAAGCTCTCAACTCTCCTGAGTGCCAGTCCCACATCTCCAATTAACCATTTTGGTATTTATCATTTTAAGGTCAATATGTCTAAAATGAATCTTACCTTGTTAAAAACTTGGCTTCAAGTTTGAACTTTCTATTTCTGTCAGTGTTTTTCTTCCTTACTACTACCACCCTTATCACCTAATATCTAAAATTTTAAAGTCAGATCATAAGTGCTTACCCCATCCTCTCTTGCCTTTCTTCCTAAACCAGTTTTAGTATCATGACTCTCAAATGTGAAAATCTTTACTATTGCCCACTGCCACTATTAATGATGGGAGGATGTCATACCTCACAGATTTATTGGGGATAGAGGAAAAGATGAAATGCAAATCCTCCCCATTTTTGACTGTCTGACTCTGAACTGTGTGCCTTATATATTCTTCTTATCCCAACTTTTATACCTTTTGTTGTTACAATCTAGAATGTTCCCTACCTCCTTGCTTATGTGAATTCTACCCAGGCCTAAAAGCCCAGCTCAAATCCCACCACTTCTCTCAAACTTTCCCTTCTCTGTTTCTTTAGTCTACACCAGTCTTTCCTATGTTGGAACTCTCTCAGAGGAGTGTATATGCACTTATATGGCATGTACCATATGTTACCTTATAGTGTCCGTTTGGTGGGTGTGTATATAGATTCCAGTATCTTCTAGCCTATATATTATGAGCTCCTTGAGCTTAGAAATTGTGCCTTGGATCATATCTTCCACTATATTTGGTAATATATTGTTAGATGGAGGTACAGTTAAGGAAGCTGTTAACAATAGAATGAATAAACTTAGATTTTGTTCATGAAATTAACAATAGAACAAGACACACCTAGAACCCACAGGCAGAAAGGATTGGGAGCACAGTAAGTATAATGAAGAGTCAGACCTTTTCATATTGTTCATAATACCTTCATGCAAAAGAAGTTCCCAATAATTTATACTTCATCAATAAAGATTCAGTAATTCTGAGTAATTGTCCATATGTTTTCATTTTAATTCACTTGGTTTTTTTCTTAGATGAAGGATGACTTATTGTAGTTGGAATAAAATTAGATACATGAGCTCAGCATTCGTTTCCTAGCCATAATGCTCTTTAGAACTACTGGGAAGCATATGATTGGGAAATAAAGGTAGGCTGTTAATGGTGTTTTCTAACACCTACCCTAGTTTAACAGGCTTCCTTTCTGTTCTTTGACTTAAACATATGCTCTACAATTGATACATTTTTATATTAAGAATAAGCCTATAACTTCCATTTTGAGTTTTAGGCCAAGAAAATGAATGTACCTGATTATTTCTAGTTTGAGGTTAATCTGTAGAGTTGGGTTTTTAATCAATTAAATAATTATCACTTTCTTTTTTAAAAATTAATTTTTTTTAGCACATACACCAAATATCTGATAATTAGCACTTTCTGTGAGGTTACTCAAATATTTAAATTTCTGCTATGATGACACCACTGCATCCTAAACTGGGGCGACAGAGCAAGACTCTGTCTCAAAAAAACAAAACTAAATTAAAAAACCGTTAAAATTCCCTTTATTCTCTTTAATAATCCTTTTGGTATTGGTATACTAGTATATATGCTTTGCATTTGGTTTTTTTTAAGTAAGTGTTTTATTCATAAATTAGCGTCCTTTTGTTTATTTTTTACTCTGTATTTTATATGAAACAGATACAAACATAGTCATGTTGTAAATATTTCATAGGTTTAATTCTTAAGTTACTCCTTCAGTTGTAAATCTGACTTGGGTTGCTCAAATGAATTGTTTAAGTTTTTAATATGTCTAAGAGTTTTATGTATTTGTTTAAATTTTATTTCCACTACTCCATAGCACTTCATGGGAGTGAGTTTGTCATTTTCAGTAACTTGATTGTTTTCTAGAGAACAGGACCTTTTCCTCGAAGTTTCTTTTTAAATAAAGCCAAGATTTCCAGCTTAAGTGTCCCTTCATTCCTGTATAGGGAATCTTGGATATGGCTTGCTTTGGTATTTTTCTAAAACAAACCTTGGCACTGTATTACACTAGTCTTGTTCACTTCATCCTTGCCATTCTCCAATTGCTGTTATCCTCCTTTCTTTTTCTGTTGATGGCACCACTAGGCAAGTACAGCATGATCAGGGGAAACAGAGCAGAACTAGGAAAGCATCTGCCAATGTCTTCAGTCACTGGAGAGGATGGCATCTGATAGTTCTGAGGCCATGCACTGACCCAGGGGAGGGTTTTCCCAAGGGCCAGCTTAAGATAAAAGAAAATTATCCAAATTCAGTGGAAGGCACTGTTTGCTAGGAGCACCTGCCACTGCTCTAGTTAAGGACATGGTGGGGGAGGAAGGGATAGGGACGAGAGAGGTACATCTGTTGTCTTCATTTAGTCTCAGGATAAGCAATCTGTACCAAAATTAAATAGCCAAGTATATCTGGATACTGATATTGATATGGAAATTACATTGCAATTGTGATAACCTTACAAGTAATTTTGCAGTGAAATTTTATTGTTATTCTTACTAGCATATACATTTGCATCTATTCATTTTGAGTTTGTTCAGTTTAATAATTTTAACTCTGCTTAGTGAAAAGGAAGATTAGTGTTGGCATTTTTAAGAGTAGATCTTTTTTCGTATTTAGAAACAGACATAGAGAAACATTAATTATAACGAATTTTAATATGGACATCTATCCAACTTAAAGTTTCTCACTAACGTGATATATTTTCTCAGTAACCTTTTCCTCAAGGCCTATATTTTTGAATTACCATATGGATTTTTACTGCAGCTAAGAAATGAAAAAAGACAATATGGCTGGGAAATTTGAGTGAATGCGTTTGTTGTTTGGAAGAGAAAGGGCAGGAATGAGTAAATATTACATTGGTTTGTTTATTTGCTTTCCTCTTACATAAGCCTATCTTCTGAGGTTATGTTTAAGTGGCTCACCAAAAATACTCTTTTTGAAAAATGGTTCAGTTTATTAAAGGAACATTGACTCTGTTGGTAGTTCTTACATAAAAATTAAGTCACATCAGAATATTTTTATATTGATACGAAACCACCAGAGATACAATACTTTAAAAACAGCAAACGACATTTCTGATTATAAAAGTAATACAGGTTCATGATAAATTTGTAAAATACAGAAAAGTATAAAAAAAGGAAAAAAACCTTTCTAGAGAGAGCCATTGTTAACATTTTGCTGTATTTTCTGTGAATATACATAAATGGCTTTATATTTATTTGTGATCATACTGTATGTGCATGTCCTAGACATTTTCTTATATGACCCTTTTAAGGTAAGTTTTATTTTTCATCACTGGATTTATAATAAAAGACATCCAAATTACATCTGACTATAAAGACTAGATATTATTAAAGATGTGAAGTCCTAGATTTTTCAGGATGTCAGATCAGCCTTGGCCTATAGATTATAAAAATTCTGAATAAGTACAGAAGTGTAGGTATTATTTAAATTTTTTAAAAAACCATTTATCATAGGTCAGTTTGAGGCTAGTATTAATATTTAGGTATAGAGTTATGTTAAAAGAATTCACAGTATGTTAAAAGAATGTAGGTCCTTTCTTTCTGTCGATCTCAGGCATGTTTCCCATTAGTTTCTCTCACATACTAAAATCTTGAGATGGTTGCAATCAATCGTTGCTTAATTAATCCCCTGGAATGTGCGAGGCATTTTACTAAATTTTGGACAAACAGTGATAAAACACCTGCTCTACCCTTCAGCAGCTTATAATTTAGAGGTAACTATGATATAGTGCAGTAAGTGTGACAATTGAGGTTAGGAACAAACTGCTATAAGAGCACAGGTAAAGGAAGCCCAAGATGAGTCAGAGGAGATTAAATTTGGCTGGGCTTTGAAGAATGAATATTGGGTTTCCACATACCTATGTGTGGAAGGACATTTAAGACAGAGGAAATGGCTTAGGGAAAGGCACCAGGAACATTGAAGTATATTATCTATTGGGGAAAGAAGAGGGTCTTCTGAGGTCACAGGTAATATGAGGAAAAGAAGATAGTAGAAGAAGAAGGATTATTTAGAGCCCAGATTTGAAGTTCTAATGTGTCTGGCAGCAAGTTTTTACTTTATCTTACAGATAAAAGGGAACATCAAATATTTTAAAAAATAAGAATGATTAAAGAAATCTTTGCAATGAATTATTTTTTAAGAAAGTTGGACATTTGAAATAGGAAGAAATGAAGGGAAAAAAACCACTTATAAATCAAGGGAAGGACAATGAAAACTAGAATAACCTTGTAAACAGCTTAAAGAGAGATTTTAAGGTAGAATCTATAGGACCTGTACAAACGGAGAAAGTCAAGGATGAACCCAAAGTTATTAGACTGGGTAAGACAGAAATTGAAGTCATTTTGTATATTCAGTATGGGTTTGTTGAGAGCCAATGCTATGTGCATATCTAAAGCTCTATCTCCATATCTGAGTATAGATAAGTTAACAGTGTAGGCAAAGTTAAAAATTTAGGCACAAAAAATTTAGGCATTCTGGTAAAATAATGATAAAGTACTAAAGGAGCTCACCATTTTGAAACTATGATCACATAGACTCACCACAGAATGTTAGCACTGGGGGAGTCTTTCATGATCGTCTATTGTGTTGGCATTTTTAAAGGAATTTTTTAAAGAAAGCAGCATGATAGTATTTTTAGACTAATCGATTGAGAAAATATAAGATAAGCAATTATGAAAAGCATTGTTCATTTGAATATCATGCTGTACTATATAGCAAAAAATAAATAAAATAAAAGCATCATTCAGTGTTCTATTTAATCACAGAACCATCTACGTATATTTGAAAATAGTGTCATACATATGTGTGAGACATTTAGTCTTCAGACACTATATAGCATAGTGGTTAAGAGCTCAGCCTCTGGAGTCAAAACCTAGTTTGAATCCATAGCTTACTATAACTTTGGTCAAGTTACCTGCATATCTGTGCTTCAGTTTTCTCATCTGTAAAATGTGAATAATAGTAGTAGCTACCTCATAGATTTGTCCTATGGATTATATAATAAATAAGTTAATATATGTAAAGAGCCTAGAACAGTACCTAGCACATTGTAAGCACCATTTAAAGTGTTTACTATTATGGTGATGGTCCTGTCTTGTGTAATCCATACAATAATTCAGAGACTTTCTTCTGGTAAGTTTTTCTTCTGCTTGTAGATTCTTATTCTGATGAGTGACTTTTGGGACCTTTGAGTAGATATTGTTAGTATTTCTAGGAATTTATGTTCACAGTTTTACTTCACTTTCTTTCAGATCTCTGCCTACCTCCTGCTGACACATAACTTAAGAGTTATCAATCCCTTCTGCTTTCTCACTTAATGGTTCCTGGAGTGAACTATGTGCCCTAATTCCCTAAATGATCCTTTATATGTAATGAATTAACCTGTCTCCTGTGCATGTACTGTGGTATTAGTAATGTATCATACTTGGGAGAGTTGGGAAAATAGCCACTCAGATGATTTGGTGTGGTTCAGATGAGGAACCCCAATCATCAAAGGATACATAAATCAGGTCATCTTGGTTGCTATGTTTCATGGCAGTAATGATGATGGCACTGCTTTCATCTATCCCTCAAGATCTGTATTTTTTTTAAAAAAACTCTATAGCTCTTATCATTAAGCATGAGATCTAGTACATAGATGAATGAATAAATAAATATAGCATTTTCAAATGGTTCATCTTTTTTTGTTTTAAGAAATTCTTTTCTACACTGAGAGGTACATTTTCTTCTACACATTGTAAAGTTTTGTCTTTCACATTCAGGTCTGTAATATACCTGGAGTTAATTTTTCTGTTTAGCATCATTTAGAGAAATATTTTTGCCATATGGGTATGCCCTGCAT
Organism: Daubentonia madagascariensis; assembly: GCA_023783475.1. Taxonomy (NCBI): domain Eukaryota; kingdom Metazoa; phylum Chordata; class Mammalia; order Primates; family Daubentoniidae; genus Daubentonia; species Daubentonia madagascariensis. The sequence continues at coordinate 7,378,849 of JAKFHU010001129.1, forward strand.
CATTTACTGAATAGTTCTCTTTTCCCCCAGTCAATTTTAATGTTGTATCTTTGAATCATTTGTTCCTGTACATGCATAGATCTTTGTCTAAATTCTCTTTTATGTTCCTTTAGTCTCTTTGTCTAGCCTTGTATCAATACCAAACTGTCTTAATTATTTTAGCTTTCCAATAGTACATGATACCTGGTAGAGTAAGTCCTTTTACATTTTATAGTGTAAATTTTAAATTTACACTATAAATTACAAGTTGCACATTTTATAATGTTCTTTTTTTCACTGTTCTTCCAAAATAATTTTAAAATCAGTTTGTCATGTTCCTTGAAAAACCCTGTTAGATTAATTAGGAGATAATTGACATCTTTATTATATCTTTCATTATTTACTAAATATTTCTGGAGTACTTTCTACATACTGGGAACTGGCAGTACAGCAGTGAATAAAACTTACAAATATACCTGGACTTACTGTCTAGTGGAAGGAGATGGACCATAAACAAGATAAATAAATTATATACTCTATTATTCACAAAAACTTTATAGCCAAAAACTGGGAATAATCTAAATATCCATCAACTAGTATATCCATACAATGGAATACTACCAATAAAAAGGAACCGAAGGAATAAACTACTTATACTTGCAGAAACACAGATGGTTCTTTAAAATGTTGTACTAGGCCAGGTGTGGTAATCCCAGTCTGTAATCCCTGTAATCCTAGCATTTTGGAGGCTGAGGCGGGTGGATCACTTGAGCCCAGCAGTTCAAGACCAACCTGGGCAATATAGCAAGACCCAGTCTCTACAAAAAAAAAAAAAAAAATTAGCTGAGCATGGTCCCAGCTACTTGGGAGGCTGAAGCAGGAGGATCACTTGAGCCCAGGAGTTCAAGGTCGCAGTGAGGTATGATCATGCCACTGCATTCCAGCCTAGGCAACAGAGCAACACCCTGTCTCAAAAAAAAAAAAGTTATACTGTGTGTAAGCAGCCAGACGACAATGGACTGCATATTATGTGATTCCATTTATGTGAAATCACCCATTTATGTGATTTCATTTATATGAAGGCAAAACTATAGCAACAGAAAGCAGATCATTAGTTGCCTGAGCCTTGAGATGGGAGTGGGGATTGATTGCAAAAAGAGTATGAGGGAACTTTTTGGGTGATAGAAGTGTTGTAAAACTGAATTGTGATGGTTGCAAAAGTGTATAAATTTACTAATTGAAGTATATACTTTGAGCAAATTTTATGGTATGTAAACTATACCTCAATTAAAGCTGTTTAAAATAATTATATGTCAATGTTGAAAATGTTATGCTAAGTGAAAGAAGCCAGTCACAAAAAACCACATGTTGTATGATTCCATTTATGTGAAATGTCCAGAATAGACAAATCCATGGAGATAAAAAGTAGATTAGTGGTTTCCTAGGGCGCAGCAGAGGGGAGGTCCAGCAGGGAAGTGGGGAGTGACTTGCTAATGGGTATAGGGTTTCTTTTTGGGTTGATGAAAATAATCTAAAATGGCTTGTGATGATTGTACAAATTTCTGAATATGCCAGAAACCATTGAATTGTATACTTTAAATGGGTGAATTGTATGATATGTTGAGATTATCTCAATAAAGCTGTTACAAAAAATAAATAATATATGCTGTATTGAGGTAGAATTAGGAGTGATATGGGGAGGTGATGGTGGTAGTGGTGAGGAATACCTCACTGAGAAGGTAACAGTTGAGCAAAGACTTGAGAGAGAGAAAGAGTTGATGAAGATTTCCCCATGTGTATACGTAGGGAAAGAACTTTCTAGGAAGAGGGGTAATCAGTGAAAGATCCTAGGGGGGCACATATCTGGCATGTTTGAGGAACAGCAGTGAGGCCAGTGGGGGTGAAATAGACCGAGCAAGGAAGAGGGCAGTAGGAAATTAAGTTGGGAGATGGAATCATATAGGACCATTATAAGGACTTTGGTTGTGGTTTTGGGTTTTTTTTTTTTTTTTGGGAGACAGGGTCTTGTTGTGTCACCCAGGCTGGAGTGCAGTGGTACGATCATAGCTCACTGCAGCCTTGAACTCCTGGGTTCAAGCAGTCCTTCCGCTTCAGCCTCCTGAGTAGCTGGGACTACAGGTGTGCGTCACCACATCTGGCTAACTTTTTTTTTCCTAGAGACAGGATCTTGCTATGTTGCCCAGGCTGGTCTTGAACTCTTGGGTACAAGTGATCCACCCACCTAGGCCTCCCAAAGTGCTGGGAATACAGGTATGAGCCACTGCGCCCAGCCAGAACTTTGGTTTTTAAAATGAGTTAGATGGGGAGTCAATACAAGGTTTTTTCAGTTTTATTATTTTGTTTTTATTTTTATTTTCTTTTTTAGAGATGAAGTCTCGCTGTGTTGCCCAGGCTGGAGTGCAGTGGCTATTCACAGGCACGATCCTAGTGCACTACAGCATCAAACTTCTGGGCTCAAGTGATGCTCTTGCCTCAGCTTCCCAAGTAGCTGGGACTACCAGTGCACACCATCATGCCAGCTACAGTGCAGGGTTTTGCAACATGATCTGACATAGGTTTTTAACAGTAGCTGCTATGCTGAAAATACACTGAAAGATAGCATGAGTGGAAGCAGGGGTACCAGTTTGAAGGTAGCAATCCAGGAGAGAGATAAGAGTGACTTGGACTAAGGTTGAAAAATAATGGTCAGTTTCTGAATATATTCTGAAGAAAGTAGCAACAGGATTTGCTGATAGATTACAGATGAGATGTGAGAGAAAGAGATTTAAAGAAGATGCCATTTTTTTGATCAGAGAAACTGAGAGAGGGAAGATTGAGGTTAAAGCGGATTTATGGGGAAATGCCTGGAGTTCTGTTTTCAGCATGTTAGAGAAGCCCATCAGACATCCAAGGACAGATTTAAGTAAGCAAATTGAATACCTGAATCTGGAGTCTAGGGAAAAGGTCCTCGAGTAAAGATTGTATTTAGAACTGTTAGTACTTTAATGCATCCGCACAATATAGTCAATAAGACAAGATTTTATTTTCCTTAAGACAGACTTTAAATTATTAGCTTAACCTTCCTCTGCTCCCAACGGGAATAAATATGTTAATTTTGTTGTATTTCAGGATCTTCAAGATGAAGTTCAAAGGGAGAATATTAATTTGCAAAAACTACAGGCCCAGAAACAACAAGTACAGGAACTCCTTGATGAACTGGATGAGCAGAAAGCCCAGTTGGAGGAACAACTCAAGGAAGTCAGAAAGAAATGCGCTGAGGAGGCCCAGCTGGTAATATCTGGCTGTTTACTGCTGCCTGGGTCTATACCTTAGTTGCTTTTCTCGGCTTAAGATTAAAACATTCTCTACTTTTTTTGTTGTTGTTGTTGTTAAGTGGCAAACTAGTCAGCAGTTGAGCACATGAGGGGGATGGAACAAGGTTCATCCAGAAATTACAGGCCCTCTTTAGTGGAAATAGAAGGGCACTTAATGTACTGTTCTTCCAAATTTTGGTTAGAAATACGGTATCTATGCCATCAACTCTCCTCTATCCCTCCCCTAATTACTCTTCTCTACCAAAAACATACATCTGAAAACACCAAAATATAAACTAAACAAATAAATGTATTGCATATGGAACATTTTAATGACCTCTTCTTTTTTTTTCTCTCTTCTTACTATCATTCCCAATGACCTCTTCTTTTAATCCCCCTTTCTCCTCATTCACCTCCATGTTACAGATCTCTTGTCTGAAAGCTGAATTAACTAGTCAAGAATCGCAGATCTCCACTTACGAAGAAGAACTGGCCAAAGCCAGGGAAGAGCTGAGCCGCCTACAGCAAGAAACAGCAGAATTGGAGGAGAGTGTGGAGTCAGGGAAGGCTCAGCTGGAACCTCTTCAGCAGCACTTACAAGATTCACAACAGGAAATCAGTTCAGTAAGTCTTTGTAAAGCAAGAAATATGCTCAAATGGACCCTCATATATCCTTTTAGTCAGTAATACTTTCCAACTTCTGCTTCTTCTCCCTCTGCCTAGTTTGTTATTCATTTTTCAGTCATTTTATACAAATGGGTTTCTTTTTGTTTGTTTGTTTTTTTGAGACAGGGTCTCGTTCTGTTGTCTAGGCTCATCATAGCTCACTGCAGCCTTAAACTCCTGGGCTCAAGCGATCCTCCTGCTTCAGCCTCCCAAGTAGCTGTGACTACAGGTGCGTGCCACTGCACCTGGCTACAAATAGGTTTCTTATCACCTGTTATATGTTAAAACTATCATACATCATACATACTATCATACATCTTATACATCTGATGATTATCATTGGAGTAGTGATTAAGAGTGTGGGCTTTGTGGTTAGAGGCTCTAAGTTTAAGTATTGGCTTTGCCACTTACTAACTAACTTACCTTAGTATCAGATTCTTCATCTTTATAACTGGAGAATTAACAATACCCCTACCTCTTAGAGCCACTGTGAAGATTAAATGAGGTAAAACCTGTGAGACATTTTAGCATAATACTTGGTATGTAAATGCTCAATAAATGTTACTTATTTTTAGAAATAATAGCCTAATGCATTCCAATTTTAAATTCAATTTTGTTCATTTGGAAACCTTTATTTTTTTTAAATTAGGAAATCATTCCTTCTGTAGATAAATATGCAGTGTTGTGGTATAGAGCCTTTGCTTTTTTATTTCTAGGCTCCTCTACATGGAGGCTAATGTTTTAAAGAATGATAGTAAGGCTGTGCGTGGTGGCTCATGCCTATAATCTCAGCACTTTGGGAGGCTGAAGCGGGAGGATCACTTGAGCCCAGGAGTTCAAGACCAGCCTGGGCAACATAGCGAGACCTTGTCTCTACAAAATATGTTTTTAAAAAATTAGCTGAGCATGGTGCCATATGTCTGTGGTTCCAGCTACTTGGGAGGGTGAGACAGGAGGATCGCTTGAGCCCAGGAGTTCGAGGTTGCAGTGAGCTATGATCATGCTACTGCCTGGGTGACAGAGTGAGACCCTGTCTCCAAGAAAAAAAAAAAGAACCTAACAAACTGTCTTAAATAGAATTGTTTGATAGATTGAAAATATCTGAATTGTGAGATATTTTCACTTACTGCTTCATCTTTATGATGGGTATTATTTTAGTGTTAAGGTTTAAATACTAGACTGTAAGGTGTAGTGGGTCAAGAAATTGATTTAATGGTCATGATAAATTGTTTTTTAACTGAAATAAAGAATAGGAAACATCATTGCATTCAATATTCATGAAGGATAAGTATTCATGAAACTTGTTTCAGTGATGTATGTGCGTGTATATATGACTGTATTTACACACATATATATATGCATGTGTGTTTCTATATTATATATGTATATGTTTATGTGTATGTATACATACAGAGACATATCCAAATATATACATATATATTCACTGTGTTAGGATGTATATATTTCTTTCTGTGGGTTACGGTAAAAATAAAACTTTATAAGCCACTGCTTTATAGCACTAGGGTATACAGGGATTATGCAGTGTATTACAAATGTGTAGTGTTTTTGGATTGTTTATAATTCTAAATAAAATGCAATTTGGTAGATACATATATGCTTGTTGATGCCTGCTGTTTAAATTTATAGATATAATAGTAGTGTTCATTCAGTGAATATATATTAAGCATTTACAGTGTATATCATTGTGCTTAAAGTTAGAGATACAAAGTTTATAACAAAAGTTGTAGTCTCTACCCTCAACAGCTCAAGGCCTTTAACATTTTTAAAAATGCAGTGAATTAGTAGAAAAGGGACAGAGAATAAACAAGATGCTGGGAAAACTTAACTGCTATGATATTGAGAATTGCAGTGTGCTATTCACTTTTACACACATTGTCCATCATTTATATAGGCCTTTACATTTTAAAGAGTTCTTTCAAACATCTTTTGAGCCACATAACAATCATCTGTGGAGGTCATTCTTGCTCTCTCTGGGGATTAAGAAACGAAAACTTGAAGAGGTTACTTTGACTAAGATCATCTAAGTAGTAGAAGGTAACAGAACTAGATTTACACCTTTCTCCCAATCCAGTGTAGTGTTCTTTCCCCAGGTAGGATCCTGAAAATACCTGTAGTAAATTACAGATTCCAACTTGAGCAATTTAAAAATCTTACAGGGAAAATAAAATTGAGGGAACAGAGCCTTGATTTATGAAAGGTCGATAAGCAACTTATGTTTGCTAAAAACAAAATACACACCATGGTAATAAAGAGAATTCAAATGTAATTTTTCTAAAATATATTTTATGAAAAATGGGAACTATTCACTAAAATTTCATTTGTCATTCCTTTTTCACTAGAAACTTACTAAATCTGCCTTTTCAATTTCTTTGAGATAATTGTAAATTTTTTTTTCTTTATTATAGATGTTGGTATAAACATTTTTTCTATTGCCTCTGTTTCACAACATTGGCTTTTTTAATATACTGCAATTTATTCAAATCTTCTTTCTGTGTCCCACTATTGTTACAGGAGTATAAATTCACTTGGAGCAAAAAAGCTTTGATTGTCCCTTATTTAATATGCTTGGCATAGCACTGATTTATAGTATACTCTAGGGTTCTAACCCATTAATAAGTTGTGCCGGAGCATAGGACACTAGCTCATTTTACCTTTGTCTGCATTCCCCTCCTTCCCAGTAGGAGTATGGATGGTTCCAAAGCCTTGTGCATTTTCCTTTATCTCTCCTAAATCTCTTCATCACAAAATCTTCTCATTCTCAGTTACTTTGCTTTTCCCCCAATACCCTGGCCCTTCTTTTTCTAATTATACCCCAAAAGACTGCCAGTTTACAGTTGTTTGAACCAAAATTCTTGGAGATTTCACAAGATGTACAAAAGCAAATTCATGTATCCTGGAATTTCAAGAGGAGAACTTACTGGGAGAGGTTACTGAAATCTTTCCTGTAAATCATGCAGCATTTCCAGAGGATTCTACTTAAAGGAAGCAAATTTATCCTTGACCAAGTCTAGGGGTGTAGCCATTTTTATTGTACATGTCTTTCTAGTAATAAATTCTGTTCTGTGTTTCTGCTGTGTGTTGGTAGATGCAAATGAAACTGATGGAAATTAAAGATCTGGAAAATCATAACAATCAATTAAATTGGTGCAGTAGCCCACACAGCATTCTCGTAAATGGCGCGACAGATTATTGCAGCCTCAGCACCAGCAGCAGTGAAACAGCCAACCTTAATGAACATGCTGAAGGCCAGAGCAACCTAGAGTCTGAGCCCATACACCAGGAGTCTCCAGTGAGTCTAACAGTTCTATAAGATTCATAATCAACTTCCTGATACAGTCAAAGTTTTATTGTCATCATACCTCATAAGAATATGTGGTCTTGCCTCATCTGAGGACAATTGAGATTTCTTTTTTAGAGTCAAGAGAGTGAGTCCTGATCCAACATTCTAACAGTTTTAACTAGTATAAAAATATAATTTTAATTAGCTAATTTATTTTTTATAGAGCATGTTTTAAAAACACTAGTTCTGTGGATAAAAACTTAAAAAAAATTTTTTTAATTACCCTCATCCAACACTGAAAGTAATTCTTCATTACATAATATTGAGGACATTCATTTACCAATTATTTGGAGAGCTACAACTGTATGCAAGAGTGCTGTATTATGTGAGAGCAACAGAGAAAAAAGACCTTTAACCCTTCCTTAAATCAGCACACAGTCTAGTAGTATATTAAAGGGCTATGATAATGGAAGCACAGGATATTTAGGCAGGACAGTTTGGAGGGGGCTTAGAAAAGATTTTGTAGGGAAAGCTTTGCAAGTGAGCCTTGACAAGTAAGAATGGGTTAAGCAAAGAGGAGGGTGATACATTCCTGGCAGACAAAACAGCATTAGCATAGGTACAAGGTGGGAGAAAACATGTAGCACAGAATCATGAGAAGTTTTGAAGGATGTATGATGATGGTGGGGAAGATATTGGTAAGAGATGATGCTGTCTCCAAGTAGGCATCTGCATTACCTCTGTCTGGTACTTTATCAAAATATAGATGTATATTCCCTACCCCAAATTGGCTGAACTAGAGTTTCTGGGATGGAGCCAGGTACATATATTTAAAAAACAAATTCCATAGGTGATTATGATATGTACCTGGATGAAAATGACCACTTTTAGGTTAGAAAGAACCAGAGGGTAAGAAATTTGGATTCATCATAAAGCACTGGGGGATTTATCTTACTGCAGTGAGTAGCCATTAAAGAATTTTAAATAAGAAGTGACATGATTAAATTTACCTTTTAGAAATGTGGATTGGAGAGTGAGACTGCACACACAGAGATACGTTAAGAGACTGTGTGTGTAAAAGTTGTTTTATTCTGCACTTATTCAGTAATAGGAGGGATGATGAGAATATAAGTTTGAGAGGTGTTAAAAATGAAAAATTAACAGACTTGATTTTATTTAGATAGTGCAGTCATACGTACATTATACAGTTTTCTTTCAAACACAAAAGGTAGATTACTGGGTTATTCTTCAGACACATAAGGGTAGTATGAAATGAAGATTGCTCCTGCTACTTCTTTAGCCTTTTACCCACTGGTCTAAGTCAGGAAAACAATGGGAAACCATTGAAGGACTTGTAACCAGAAGAGTCACGATCAAATTCACATATTAGATCTATTACTTTGGCTACTATAAGGAGGATAACTGGAAGAGCACATATTAAAGACAGGAAAGCAGTTGGAAGGAAGGCTACTACATTAATCTGGACCAGAAATGATGATACTGTAAATGATAGTGACAGTGAGGATGGAGAAGAAGGGAAGGATTTGAAAAAGAGGTAAGAGGTAAAATGAACAAGACTTGGAGTCTTATTCCAGCTGGGGTTTAAAGAGGACCTAAAGGCTCCTGACATGAGTAACTTTGATGCTTGATGACACCGTTTTCCTAAGAAAATATTGTCATTCAATAAATATGTTCTGCTTGTCTTTTTAAATTTTAAAATAATTTTTGGTTATCCTTTGTCAGTTTCCTCTGCCAAGTAGAAAAGTATATTGTTAGTCCATCAGCATTAATATTTTATAGGCAAGAAGTAGTCCTGAAATACCACCTTCAGCTGTGACTGAAGAAAACGAAGTACTGACTATAGCTGTTAATGAAGAAGTTTGTCCTGAATTTGACAATGACAGACATTCAAAAGAGGTAAAGATAATTTTATATTTAAATGTGCTTATAGTCAGGTGTGGTGGTACATGCCTATAGTCCCAGCTACTCAGGAGGCTGAGGCAGGAGGATCACTTGAGCCCAGGAGTGTGAGGCCAGCCTCAGCAACCCTGGCTGTAAAATAAATAAATAAATAAATAGTTAAAATATTCTTATCACTGGTTTCCTTAGATGGGTTAGACTGTTTTAGGCTAAGAAAAGAGAAAAATGTGTTAAATGTACTTTATAACTATAGAAATATTTGTTATATTACCATCAGTTGATTTTTCAAGCATGTGTATGACCTGAATATGTATTATTTTATTATAAAATGTTACCTTTTAAAACTTTGGTTTCTAAAAAATTTTTTTAATTTAAAATTATTTTTAGGAAGATCCATTTAATGTAGACTCAAGTTCACTAACAGATCCAGTTGCAGATACAAACTTGGATTTTTTCCAGTCCGATCCTTTTGTTGGCAGTAAGTACTCTTTTTTTATATTATAGATTTACCCAAAAAAAGGGCTTTTTAATATATAAACTGTGTAAGAATCAGGGCTTCAGTTTTGAGAGCCTACTTGTCACAATAAAAATGGAAAGGAGAGTGAGGGTTTATATGTTTAGATTTGCTAGTATTTATTTTCCACAGGCAGCTAAGTCCTGGGACTAAGCCTTTGATTATGCCTCAGGAGCCCCTATGTAAGAGTATGTTTCTTCAGATAGGGACCAAAGGAAAGAGATGTTATAGACCAGTAGAGGAGATTGGGCACTCTTATACTCTTAAGTCAACCAGCAATGCCAAACTGTGCTTTTAAAACAGTGGAAGCTGTAGCAGCATTAGAAGTCTGATCCCTCCCTTTAAGGTATCTACTTTAAGTCTTATTGAAGAAACAAAGTTTGATAAATTAAAATGTCTGATGTCAGTGTAAACTATGTTAAATACTGCTTGTATCAAAGCTTTTTTGCATTTTTATTTTATTTCCAAAATTACCTTGTGAAACTGATTGGTCACATGACAGTTTTAAAGATGGAAAACTAAGACACACAGGCAAAATAACTTGCTTAGGGTTGTGGCAGAAATGAACCCAGATATTAGAACTCTTTTTTTTTTTTTGAATGGCTTTATTGAGATATATAAAGTGTTGAAAGATACAGAAATTGTACATTTAAAGTGTACAATTTAATGGTTTTTAGTATAGTGACAGAGTTTTATAGTCATCACCACAATCTAATTTTGGAACATTTTTCATCACTCCATAAAGAAACGCCATACCCAATAGCAGTCAAGTCTCAGCACCCCCAGCTCTCAGCCCTAGGCAACCACTAATCTACTTTCTGTCTCTGTAGATTTGCCTATTCCTAGAATTATACAATATGTGTCTTTTATGTCTGTCTTCTTTCACTTAACATAATAATATCTTCAAGGTTCACATATGTTTTAGTACTTCATTCTTTTTATTGATGAATAATATTTCATTGGATGGATATATCATATTTTACTTATTCATTGATTGATGGACATCTGGGTTATTTCCACTTATGAATATTGCTGCTATGAACACTTGTGTACAAGTTTTTATGTGTTTATATGTTTTTATATCTCCTGGGTATATATCAGGTCATATGGTAACTATGTTTAATTGGTACCTCTATGTTTAATCAGTTGAGGAACTGTCAGACTGTCTTCCAAAGAGGCTGCACCATTTTACGTCCCTACTAGCATTGTATGTGGGTTGTAATTTGTCCATATCCTTGTCAACACTTGTTATTATCTATCCTTTTAATTATAGCCATCCTAACGGGTACAATGAAATGGTATCTCGTTATAGATTTGATTTGTGTTTTCCTAGTGACTAATGTTGAACATCTTCCTATATGCTTATTGGCCATTTGTATACGTTCTTTGGAGAAATGTTTATTCAAATCATTTTGCCCATTTTTTAAATTGTATTGTCCTTTTATTGTTGGCTTATAAAAGTTCTTTACACATTCTGAATACAATTCCCTTATCAAATATATGATTTGCAAATGTTTTCTTACATTCTGTGTTGTCTTTTCATGTTCTTGATGGTGTGCAATTAAACAGAAAAGTTTTTAATTTTGGTGAAGTCCAACTTATCTGTTTTTTCTTCTGTCACTTGTGCTTTTGGTGTCATATCTAAGAAACCGTTATCTAATCCAAAGTCACAAAGATTTACTCCTATGTTTTCTTCTCTAAGAGTTGTTTTCTCATCACTTCTTGGCCTTTTGGCTAAGATCAAGTGTAGTATCTGTTCTTATCAGTTTAATACCTGATACGTCAATAAAAATTTTCTAAAAATTAAAAAAAAAAAAAAAGTTGTTTTCTCACTCCGTTGCCCCAGGTGGAGTGCAGTGGTGTCATCATAGCTCACTGCAACCTCAAACTCCTGGGCTCAAATGATCCTCCTGCCTCAGCCTCCCGAGCAGCTAAGACTACAGGTGCCTGCCACCACACCTGGCTAATTTTTTCTATTTTTGATAGAGACGGGGTCTCACTCTTGCTCAGGCTGGTCTTGAACTCCTGACCTCAAGCAATCCTCCCACCTTGGCCTCCCAGAGTGCTAGGATTACAGGCGTGAGCCACTATGCCCAGCTCCTCTGAGAGTTTTATAGTTTAGCTATTACATTGAGATCTTTGATTCATTTTGAGTTCATTTTTGTATGTGGTGTGAGGTAGGGGTCAAACTTCATTCTTTTGTGTGTGGATATCCAGTTATCCTAACACCATTTTTTGAAAAGACTGCTCTTTCTCCCTTGTGTGTCCTTGGTACTCTTGTCAAAAATCAAATGACCATAAGTGTAAGGGTTTATTTCTGGACTCTATCAATTCTATAAAATTTTGTATTGCTTTAGCAAAGCTCAATATCTTCATTTCTGAACAGATGTTGATAATACTCTTCCTCCAGCCTGGGTGACACAGCAAGACTCTCTAAAAAAAAACCAAAGTTGCCTTTTTTATGAGGTCTGTTGAATTCTACCTGTACTCTTTATTATTATTTTGTCTACTTCGAGATGGAGTTATTGATTTGCTTTGAGAAGCTTTGCTTTACTTTTGTATTAAATTTGCCCTTTAAGTAGTAATGTTACAATAGTAAAGACTGTTATTTTGATTTCTGCTTATTTATGTTATCACAGGTGATCCTTTCAAGGATGATCCTTTTGGGAAAATTGGTCAGTATATTATTGAGTTCCATCTTAGTTTTAATTCGATTCTGCTTAATTATAAGGTGATGTTGTATTTAGAAATGAGAGGTTACAAGGTGGATAGTTATAGGAAATGGACTTTCTTTTTATTTAGTTTTGAAACTGATCTAAAGCCCCGTAAGATGCTGTATGTGCCTGGCATTTTCAGAGAGTGGGATATTCTTGTGAATTTGCTTAATAAACTGTTAGCTTTTTAAAAAATGATGTTAGTGTTTAGACTTTGGGGCTTTTAATAATATTTATTCTGATTTCTCCTTATTAACTAAAGGTTATGTGAGCACAATGACCTATACTACTATAGAGTTTAGAATGTAATTTTGTTTTCCTAAAATTATAGCCCATTCATGTGAATGGGGGAAAAGGAAACTTCTGGAAGAATTACTAAATGTCAGGCTTTTAAAGATAGTCTTTCTTTGGGAGTTTTTATTAGAATAAAGCAAAGCTTGTTTATCATTTAGTTTTGCTTCCCAAACCTCTTCTCAACTATTGGCTGTTAGCCATGAGCTGAGAGAGAATACATTTAACAAATTTTTGTTGTTTTATGGAATTATGATAGCATAGAATAAAGGGATATAAAATTGAATTCCTTGCAATTACATGCTATTTTAAAAAATAAGTGTATTAGGTGAAAGGCTGTGTATCTTTTATCAAAATCACAAAGGAATTTGTGAAATAAGTACCTAATTTAGATCCTGCATAAGTTCAAAATGTCTTTTAAGGCAATGATTATGCTGTCAGGTGATGAGAAATTTAGTGCAATGATTTTGTTAGTCTCTTATATTTGTGCTTTATTTTCTTAGATCCGTTTGGTGGTGATCCTTTCAAAGGTTCAGATCCATTTGCATCTGACTGTTTCTTCAGGCAATCTTCCACTGATCCTTTTGCCACTTCAAGCACTGACCCTTTCAGTGCAGCCAACAATAGCAGTAATACATCGGTAAGTGGGAGGATTAAAAACTGTTAAATGGATAATAAGTGTCCTAAGTGAGTTTCTTGAAATATAGTGATAAAAGAATCCTCATTTAGGTTACTTCTAATGGGCCATATAAGAATTTCAGTGTCGTACCAACTCATCTAGTTTTTGGTTCAGACTGGCATTTCATAGTTTGATCACCCACTGGAATTAACTAGAATAACTTACAGCGTCCGAAAGTGAAGTCCATCCTTCAAGGGACCAAATCTTATCCCATTGAGAATATTTAAAATGATTGGAAATCCATAAGCTAGTAAAGCTTTTCTGAAATGTTTGATGTGTTACTAAAATAGTGAAAATAACTTTAAAAGGAGCAGCAATGATGTTTTAGAAGGGAAAATCATTTTATGTTATTTCATAGACACACCTGGAATGTTAATCTTATAAAGTACAAATTCCCACTAAATGTCAGGCTCTCTTGAGAATGGTACATACCTACAACAACAATCAGTATTCAATACCCACATACTGTGATCCAGGTACTTCTGAGTGTTTTACATTCACTGTTTCTAATCTTCACATCATTGTTGTAAAGGTGTTGATATCCCTTATTTTAAAAATAAGGACATTGGGACTCAGAAAAATTAATTTACATGCTCAAGGTCATACAGCTAAACGTTTTATCATCTGAAGGCTTTTAAAAGATTTTATGTTATGAATATTTAAAAATACTCAAAATAGAGTAATATAATGAAATATTTTAACAAACCTCCATGTATCCATCATCCAATTTCAATAATTAGGAATGGTTTTGGAGGGTTTTTTGTATTTGCTTTTTTAATTTATATTTGGAGACTTAGTTTTTGAGGCAGCAGTTTCATGTCTGTAAGTAAACTGGATTCACAGAGGGGCAATGGGTTGACAGGCATTTGAAGCAAAAAATTTTGCCTTCTAATACTCTTGGATTAAGAATACTTACTTAAAACAGTAACTGATTCTTTTAAAGATAATAGATTTTGGTATTTTTGAATTGCTTCTTTTCTCTATTCAGTAAAGAGCTACTTGGCCAACAATGGTATTTTCCATTGATGTAAAACAGGATAAATACCTCTGTACCTGAATATTTGTTGTTTCCACAGGCTACTGGATACTCTGTTTTCCTATAACACTTAGTTTGCAGTGTAGACCCTTTCACCCATTTGCCAAATTCTTCTAAAATTGCTGCAACCTGAATTCTTCTCCTCTCACCTCTCCTTCTCTACTCCTATCATTTAAAGAGCAAGAAAGCCAAATCATCTGTTCCTAATTTAAAAATAAACCACGTTCCTTCTGGTCCTCTCTGTGGTGAATTTTTTCTACCATTTGTTCTAGTTTTTCTTTTTCTTTCCAGATTTCAAAAGGCACATTGCCCTTGTTGACAGTTCATAATTTCACCGTTAAAAACGAAACAAAACCTAAATTGGCAACATGATAACAGCTGTAGTTTATCTAATCTCTTCTATGTACCAGGGATGGTTCTAAGTTCTTTCTACACATTGTCTCATTTAATTTTCACAATAATACTATAAGGCTTTGTTATTCTCATTTTTAAAATAAAGTAAATGAGGCTTAGAGAGGTTAAGTTGGTATTAGGTCATTAAATATGAAATGTCTGACTTCAAATCAAATGTGTAGTTTATTATATCTCAAACAAGAATCAGTACAATTAATCAAAGTATGCACCTATACTGTCAACACAGTTTTGCCATCTTAACAGTAGCGTGTTTATGCCAGCAGCAAAAAAGCCTGGAGAGTGAGTGGCAATGAAATGTCAAAAGGTATTTTCCACAGCTTGTTTTTATTGCTTGGGCTTAGTCATGAATTCTTTGCCTACACCAATGTCCAGAGTAGTTTTCCCTAGGTTTTCTTCTAGTAGTATTTTTTTTAAGAGGCAAGGGGAGTGGGGAGGGGGGTTCGATTTCCTTTTTTTTTTTTTTGAGACAGTGTCACACTCTGTTGCCCTGGGTAGACTGCAGTGGCATCAGCCTAGCTCACAGCAAACTCCTGGGCTCAAGCAATCCTCCCGCCTCAGCCTCCCAGAGTGCTAGGATTACAGGCGTGAGCTACCATGCCCAGCCTCTTGTAGTATTTTTATAGTTTCAGGTCTTACGTTCAAGTCTTTAATCTACCTTGAGTTGTTTTTGTATATGGTAAGAGATAGGAGTCCAGTTTCATTCCTCTGCATATGGCAATCCAATTTTCCAAGCACCATTTATTGAAAAGGGTATTCTTTCCTCAGTGTGTGTGCTTGTTGAATTTATCAAAGATCAGCTGGCTGTAAGTATGTGGCCTTATATCTGGGTTCTCTATTTTGTTCCACTGATCTATGTGTCTGTTTTTATATCAGTACCATGTTGTTTTGGTTACTACAGCTTTGTAGTATAATTTGAAGTCAGGCAACGTGATACCTCCGCCTTTGTTCTTTTTGTTCAAGATTGCTTTGGCTACTCGGGCTCTTTTTTGGTTCCATATAAACTTTAGAAGTGTTTTTTCTAATTCTCTGAAAAGTGATGTTCGTGTTTTGATAGAGATTGCATTGAACTTGTAAATTACATTAGGCAGTATGGTCATTTTAATGTTATTAATTCTTCTGATCCATGAACATGGGATGTTTTTCTATTTCTTTGTGTCATCTGCAGTCTCTTTCATCAGTGTTTTATAATTTTCCTTATAGAGATCTTTCACTTTCTTGGTTAAATACATTCCTAGGTACTTTATTTATTTATTTATTTATTTATTTATTTGTAGCTATTATAAATGGGATTGCCTTTTTGATTTGGTTCTTGGCTAGATTGTTACTGGTGTATAAAAATGCTACTGATTTCTGTACATTGATTTTTGTATCCTAAAATTTTACTGAATTCATTTATCAAATCTAAGAGATTTTTGGTGGAGTCTTTAACATTTTCTGCATGTAAGATCATATCATCAGCAAGCAGGGATAATTTGACTTCCTCTTTTCCAATTTGGATGCCTTTTATTTTTTACTCTTGCCTGATTGCTCTGTCAAGGACTTTCAGTACTATGTTGAATAAGAGTGATGAAAGTGGGAATACTTGTCTTGTTATATTAGAGTTCTTCAGGGAAATGTCTTCAACTTTTCCCCATTAAGTATGATGTTGGCTGTGGGTTTGTCCTATGTGGCCTTTATTATTTTAAGGTATATTCCTTCAATACCTAGCTCATTGAAAATTTTTATCATGAAGGGATGCTGAATTTTATCAAATGCTTTTTCTGCATCTGTTGATATGATCATATGGTTTTTGTCCTTAATTCTGTTTATGTGATGTATTACATTTATTGATTTGCATATGTTGTACAATCCTTGCATCCCTGGTATAAAAACCCACTTGTTCATGGTGTATTATCTTTTTGATCTGCTGTAGGATTCTATTTGCTAGTATTTTGTGGAGGATTTTTTCATCTGTGTTCATCAGGGATATTAGTCTGTAGTTTTCTTTTTTTGTTGTGTCCTTATCTGGTTTTGGTGTGGGTAATACTGGCCTCATAGAATGAGTTGGGGAGAATTCCCCCTTCCTCAGTTTTTTTTTTTGTTGTGGAACAGTTGCAGGAGGATTTGTATTAGTTCTTCTTTGTATGTTTGGTAAAATTTGGCTGTGAATCTATGTAGTTGTGAACTTTTGGGAGGGAGATTTTTTATTGCTGATTCAATGTTGCTACTCATTATTGGTCCACTCACGAGTTATATTTCTTCCTGGTTCAATCTTGGGAGGTTGTATATTTCCAGAAATTTATCAAGTTCTTCTATTTTTTCTAGTTTGTGAGTATATAGTTGTTTCTAATAGCCTCTCATGATCTTTTATATTTCTGTGGTATCAGTTGTAATGTTTCCTTTTTCATTTCTGATTTTGTTTATTTGGATCTTCTCTATTCTTTTCTTGGTCAAAGAACCAAATTTTCCATTCAGTGCTCTTTCGTTTTTTTTTTTTTTTTTTTTTGGGTCTGTGTTTCATTTAGTTCTGCTTTGATCATTGTTATTTCTTTTCTTCTAACTTTGGGTTTGGTTTATCCTTGTTTCTCTAGTTCCTTGAGGTATGATGTTAATTTCTGATCTTTCAACTTTTTTCTTTTTTCTTTTTTTTTTTTTTTTTAGAGACAAGGTCTCACTCTCTCGCCCAGGCTGGCATGTAGTAGCATGATAATAGCTCACTACAACCTCAAACTTGTACACTCAAGCAATCCTCCCACTTCAGCCTCCCAAACAGCTGGAACTACAGGTGTGCGCTGCCATACCCAGCTAATTTTTCAAATTTTTTTTTTAGAAATTGGGTCTCACTATGTTGTCCAGGCTGAACTGTAACTCTTGACCTCAAGCAGTCTTCCCTTTTCAGCCTCTTAGTGCTCAGCTGGGATGACAGGCATGAGCCACCACACCCAGTGCCAATCTTTCTACTCTTTTTTTTTTTTTTTTTTAACCAACCTGACCTGGGATAAACTTTCTACTTTTTGATGTGGACATTTAATGCTATAAACTTCCCTCTTTCCACTGATTTTGCTGTATCTCACAGGTTTTGATATGTTGTGTTTTCATTTCCATTCTTTTCAAAAAATTTTTTAATTTCTATCTTTATTTCTTCATTGACCCAGTGATCATTCAGGAGCATGTTGTTTAATTTCCATGTATTAATATTTGCGTAGTTTCTGAAGTTTCTTTTCATATTGATTTCTAGCATTATTCCACTGTGGTCTGAGAGGATACCTAATATGATTTTGATTTTTTAAAATTTGTTAAGACTTATTTCATGGCCTAACATGTTCTATCTTGAAGAATGTTCCATGTGCTGGTGAAAAGAATATTTATTCTGTAGTTATTGGGTAGAATGTTCTGTAAATGTCTGTTAAGTCCATTTGGTCTAACGTCCAATTTAATTCCAATGTTTCTTAGTTGATTTTCTATCCCAATGATCTGTCTAGTGTTGTGAGTGGGGTGTTGAAGTACCCCACTATTGCAGTCTGTCTCTTTCTTTAGATCTAGTAATACTTGTTTTGTAAATCTGGGAGCTCCTAAATATATATATTTAGGATTGTTATATCCTCTTGCTGAATCGATCTCCTTATCATTATATAATGACCTTCTTCGTCTTATTTTACTGTTTTTGTCTTATAAAGTATGTGTTTTATCTAAGTATAGCTACTCCTGCTCACCTTTGATTTCTGTTTGCATGGAATATCTTTTTCCACCCCATTACTTTTAGTTTATATATGTCTTTATAGGTCTGGTGAGTTTCTTGTAAGCAGCATATAGTTGATCATGGTTTTCTTAACCATTCTGCTAGCCTATATCTTTTAAGTAGAGCATTTAACCCATTTATATTCAAGATTAATATTGATATGTGAGGCTTTAGTCTTATGTTGTTAATTGTTTTCTAGTTGTTTTATAAACTCTTTGCTTCTTTCTTTGTCTCTTTTTGTCTTTGTGGTTTGATGAAATTTTGTGATATTGCCATTTGATTCTTTTCTCTTTCTCCTTTGTGTGGTTATTTTATAAGGCCTGTGAATTTTATATTTTTGTGTTTTTTTTTGATGGTGAATATTGACCTTTCATTACTATGTTCAGGATGCCTTTGCACATTTCCTGTAAGACTAATCTAGTGGTGACAAATTCCTTCAGTGTTTGCTTGTCTGGGAAAGACTTCATTTCCCCTTCATTTATGAAGCTTCTTCTAGAAGGATATAAAGTTCTTGGTTGACAGGATTTTTTCTTTCAGCACTTTGAAAATGCCATCCCTTTCTCTTCTGGCCTGTAAGCTTTCTAATGAGAAGTCTGTTGTCAGTCTGATAGGATTTCCTTTATAGGTGCCTGAACACTTTTCTCTTGCTAATTTTAAAATTCTTTGTTTCATTTTGACTTTAGACATCCTGAATATAATATTGCCATGGTGAAGTCCTTTTTGCAATGTATTTGCCTGGGGATTACTAAGCCTCCTGTATCTGGATGTCTAACTCTCTTGTTAGACTTGGGAAGTTTTTATCAATTATTTCCTTAAGTAGGTTTTCTAAACTTTTTGATCTCTCTTCTGCTTCAGGAATACTGATAGTTCATAAGTTTGGTCACTTTATAAAGTCCCAGATGTCTTGAAGGTTTTGTTCGTTCTTTTTTATTCTTTTTTCCTTATTTTTATCTGACTGGATTATTAAAAAGACCTGTCTTCAATCTTCTGAGATTCTTTCTTCTGCTTGGTCTAGTCTATTATTGAAGCTGTCAAATGTATTTTGTATTTTCTTTACTTAGTTTTTCCATTCCAGAATTTGTTTTTTCCTAAGACATCTATCTCCTTGGTAAATTTCTCATTCACATCCTGAATTGATTTTCTGATTTCTTTGTATTGGTTTTCAGATTTCTCTTGCATCTCATTTGAGCTTCTTTAAAATGAATATTTTGAATTCTTTGCCTAGCATTTTGAGGAGTTCTTTTTTTTTTTTTTTTTTTTTTTTTGGAAATGGAGTCTCGCTCTGTTGCCCAGGCTAGAGTGCAGTGGCATCATCATAGCTTGTTGCCACCTCAAACTCTTGGGCTTAAGCAATTCTTCTGCCTCAGTCTCTCAAGTAGCTCGGACTACAGGCATGTGCCACCACACCCAGCTAATTTTTCTATTTTTGTAGAGATGGGGTCTTGCTCTGTTGCTCAGGCTGATTTTGAACTCCTTGCATCAAGTGATCTTCCTGCTTTGGCCTCCCAAAGTGCAGTGTGAGGCACTGCACCCACCCAGAGACCCTGTCTCTTTAAAAAAAAAAAAAAAAAAAGGAAAAGGACATTAATGTAAAAACTGGTGAAATCCAAATAAAGTCTGTAGTTATAGTTTTGTACCAGGGTGATTTCCATAGTTTTAATAGATGTACCATGATTACGTGAGATATTAACATTAGAGGAAGCTAAGTGAAGAATGTATGGGAACTCTGTACTATCTTTACAACTCTTCTGTAAGTCTAAATTATTTCAAAATAAAAAGTTAAAATAGTGTGCATCTATACAAATATCAATATTATGAAGAATAAAGAATACCACTAAAGTCAGGATTGTAATTTGAGAGGGCCACATGAAGACTTCTGAGGTGTTGGCAGTTTCCTGGGAGATGATTACATAGGTGATCACTTGATACTTATTTGTTAAGCCATAGATCTGTTTCATGTGCTTTTATGAATGAGTGTTGTTTTTCATAGTTAAAATTAGAAAATAAAATCTATTATTTTCATTTAGTAAGATTGCAGATCACTTGGGGGAAACATTTGTTCCTAATGTTTGCATTCTTTAATCTAGAATTTGTAAAGAATATATTCTTTGAAGTGGAAATGAAGTTTCAGCTAAGAAATGTTGCTGCTCTCATTCATGGTTTTATATAATTTGTTTAGGTAGAAATATTGAAGCACAATGATCCTTTTGCTCCTGGTGGAACAGTTGTTGTTGCAGCAAGTGATTCAGGTAAAGAAATAATTTATCAATTTTATTGAGCATTAAACATTACACTTTAAGATTCTTTTTTATTTGTGTCTAAATATATTCATCCTATTATTTACGGCTTTAAAATTATTCATAATTTGATTCAGTCTACTGGCTGGGCACAGTGGCTCACACCTATAATTCTAGCAGTTTGGGAGGCCAAAGTGGGAGGCCTGCTTGAGGCCAGTTGGAGACCAGCCCGGGCAACATCGTGAAACCCTGTCTCTACAAAAAATAAAAACATTAGCCAGGTGTGGTGGCATGTGCCTATACTCTCAGCTACTCAGGAGGCTGAGACAAGAGTATCACTTGAGGTGTCCAAGGTTGCAGTGAGCTATGATCACCCTAGTGCACTCCAGCCTGAGGAACAGAGCGAGACCCATCTCTTAAAAAAAAAAAAAAGTAAATTTTTAAAATAAATAATAATAGCAACAAGCATTTGTATATCACTTTCTACTTTTCTTATTCATTCATTATCTTATTTATTGTTCATGTTAAAAATCTTACTAGAATATGTATTCTACCCAATATCAGTAAAACCAATAAAAATGTTTTGCTTTATAAAAGGCAGTGTTGCTTTGCAGCTTCAGAGTCAGCATTGACTCTTACGGATCTTGGTCTGAGTTAAAATATACGTGGCCTCCAACAGATAATGAAAATACAAATAGATTCTGTTAATAATACAGAGAAAAGCCAAATGTTATTCTAGCATCCAATCTTCATGCTTTATTTATGGTATCTAATTTTTCATTTATTCTCTTAATAACCTTTAAGTAATATTTTCATTTTAAACATCAGGAAACTGAGCACCAGAACATAAGTAACTTGATGAAGATTGTACAGTTTACTAGATTTGAACCAGGTAAAGCTAAGATTCAAACCTAGGTCTGACAGAATCTAAAAGGTTTTCAACTTAAGTAACTCTGCTTCTTTTCCACTATTCATTTAAAAATAAAACAGATAAACAGACCAGCTATTGTTTGGGAGAGCAGTAAATTAGAGGAACATGAACTCAAACATGTAAATACTTTAATATCATGCTGAAAATGGGTTGCTTTAGTTTTCCAGATGAATATAGGGTGAGTTGATACAAATTTACTAATTGGGACAAAGTAAAGATGATAAGCGTAGAAAAAGATTAGTAGAAATGCCTTTACAACTTGGATTTCTTATATTGAACAAATTGGAACAAGATGAGATTTGGCAGAGTGCATTGTTTTCAAGTTGGAAATGAACTCCCAGCATGAGTAGCAAGAGTGTGGAATGTTTGTTAGCATGATAATGGAGTGGTAAAAATCAAAAAAAAAAAAGAGTGTGGAATGTTAAAAGGAGGTAAATAGACAAGATTTAATGTAGTGCTGGGTATTGATTTAAACAGAAACTTAGAATGAGAGCAAATGAGATTTCTAAAAGGCTTGTATTAAAAAAAAAAATTTAAAAAGGCTTGTATTAACAGTGGTTAAATTATATCTTAAAATACATGTGTTTTTTAGACCCTTATTACTAAACTGATGAATTAATATGTTACTAGTGATATTATATGATTAGAAAGGCTAACCTAAGAGAATAAAATGAAAGGTTAATACATTTATAATTAACTCTTGATTACCCACACTATGGAAATGGTAAGTGCCATAAAGTTAATTAAAGCTGCAAAGATTTAAAGAAAGGAGAGATCACATTAAGGACAAATCATAAAGACATCTGCACTCAAGTGTTTATAGCAGCACAATTCACAATTGCAAGGATGTGGAAATAACCCAAGTGCCCATCAATACTTGAGTGGATTAATAAAATGTGCTATATGTATACCGTGGAGTACTACTCAGCCACAAAAAACAATGGTGAACTAACACCTCTTGTATTATCCTGGATGGAGCTGGGACCCATTCTTCCAAGCGAAGTATCACAAGAATGGAAAAACAAGCACCACATGTACTCACCATCAAATTGGTACTAATTGATCAACACCTATGTGCACATATGGAAGTAACATTCATCGGGTGTGGGGCAGGTGGGAGGGGGAAGAGGGAAGAGGGGATAGGCAAACTGACACTTAATGGGCTCGGTGCACACTGTCTGGAAGGGCATGCTGGTAGCTCTGGCTCAGGCCGTACAGGGGCAATATAGGTAACCTAAACATTTGTACCCCCGTAATATTCTGAAATAAATGAAAAAAAAAGGGCAAATCATGAATGATTTCAAAGGAGAACGTGGCTTTTGTGGTATGCCTTGAAAGCTTGAGCTAGAATTTTAGAAAATAGATATTGAGAGAGATAGTGTGTGAAACAAAGAGAGCAACATGAACAAGGAATGGAGGCAGGACATAGATGGCATGTTCAAGGAAAAACAAACAGACATTTTGCCAAGAGCTTTTTTATAGATAGAGGAATAGTCAAGTTAAGGATGAAGTGGTAGATTACAGTCTTACTATAAACGGTTTCTAATGGCATCTGCTCTGTTGGTCTTCTCTTTAAATTCCATCTCCTAGTTCATTTCCTATAAAGTGGTAGCATAAACGACCCTAGTAGCCTAGGAAGGGCTAAGACTTATTTTTGTTACTCATAATAATAATAGCTACTATTTAGTGAACATTTGCAGAGTTCCAAACTCAACGTCCTAACCATTTTCCTGGTCTCATTTAATTCTTACAACAGCTACATGAGATAATTGGTATTGTATTTATTGTATATGCAGGGCAAATCAAGGCAGGGAGAGATGAAGCAGTTTTCATAAGGTTAAAGAAGTAGTAGTAGATGGACCCAACTCAAATGAGGTCTCTGGTTTTCCACCTGCCTCTTTGATCATTCTTTTTCAATCTCCTTTGCTGATATTTCTTCTTTTCCCCAACCTCTTAGTGTTGTGTTGTCCCAAGTCTTAGTCCCTAGACCTCTTTTCTTCTCTATCTGTATTCCCTTGGGGAACTCATCTAGTTTCATGGCTTCAAATACTGTCTATATGCTGATTTATATTTCTAGTCACATCTCTTTCCTGAACTCCAGACTTATATATCCTACTACTTATTTGATTATCTGCACTTGAATATCTGATAGATATATCTAACACAGTGTATCTGACACCAAACACCTAATCTTCCTTCCCAAACCTGCTTCTTCTGGAGCCTTCCCCATCTTAATTCATGCATTTTTCTTTTTATTAAGAGACAGGGTCTCACTCTGTTGCCCAGGCTGGAATGCAGCGGTGCAGCCACAGCTCACTGCAACCTCAAACACCTGGGCTCAAGCAGTCCTCCTGCCTCAGCCTCCCAAGTAGCTAGGATTACAGGCACATGCCATCACACCCAGCTAATTTTTTTCTTTTTCTTTTTCTTTTTTTTTTTAATAGGGATGGGGTCTTGCTGTGTTGCCCAGGCTGGTCTCAACCTCCTGGCCTCAAGCAATCCTCCCACCTCAGCCTCCCAAAGTGCTGGAATTAAAGACATGAGCCACCGCACCTGGCCTCAACTTTATCTTTAATGTTGCCTAGACCTACAACCTTAGAATCATCCTTGGTTCTTCTTTTTCTCTTACTCTATCTCTAATCTGTTAAGAAATCTTACTGACTCTGCCTTTAGATTATATTCAATAAAAGCCTTACAGTGACCTATACCTTTCCAACAACACCTCTTATCATTATTCCTTTTACTCACTCTGCTGCAGCCACACTGGCCTCCTTGCTGTTGCTCAGACAACAGTCTGATAATCCTTTGGCCCTTTGTGCTAGAAGTTCCCTCCTCCTGGGATGATCCTTCTCTGTACAACCACATGATGATCTCTATTACCTCTAACAAATCTTAGTTCAGATGTCACCTTGTTAATGAAGCTTATTCTGGCCACCCTATCGAACATTTACAAATAACACTACCCACCCCAGCACTCCCACATTACCATTCTCTACTCTTTCTTCTTTCATAATGACTTATTACTTTTGAGCATATTATATAAATTACTTTATTTTTCTCTTATTTGTCTCCTCCTCCTCCTACTAGAATTTAAGGTCCACAAGGAACTGGGATGTCTACGTTCACTGATAACATCCCAAGGTCCTGAAAATATGCCTGAGCACTAATAGTATTGAATGAATGAGTCAGCTACTCTCCTCAGAGAGCATATAATGGGAGCCCAATGAATGAGAATCTTTTTTGAGAGGGGGGGAATGGGTGGATATTATTTATTTTATTCTGATAAGTAGGGTTTTTTAAATTGTAAAATATATACAACAAAGTTTAGCATTTTAACCATTTTTAAATGTACAATTCAGTGACATTAAGTACATTCACATCGTTGTGCAACCATCATCACCATCCATCTCTAGAACTTTTGTCATATTTCAGAACTGAAATTCTGTACCCATTAAAAAATACTCTCCATCCTCCCTATCACTAAACCCTAGCAACCATCATTCTGCTTTCTTTCTCTATGATTTTGACTACTCTAGGTATTTCATGTAAGTAGAATCATAAAATATTTATCTTTTTGTGACTGGCTTATTTCACTTACCATAATGTCCTCAAGGTTCATCCGTGTTGTAGCATGTATCAGTTTTCTACCTTTTTAAGGCAGAATAATATTCTGTGGTGTATACATACCACATCTTGTTTATCTGTTCATTTATTAATGGACACTTGAGTTGCTTCCATATTTTGTCCGTGTGAATACTGCTGCTGTGAACACAAGTGTACAGATATTTGTTTGAGTCATTGTTTTCAATTATTTTGGGTAGAATTCCAGAAGTAGAATTGCTGGATCATATGGTAATTCTATTTTTAATTTTTTTAGAAACTGGCATACTGTTTTCAACAGCAGCTGTACCATTTTATATTCTAACCAGCAGTGCACAAGGGTTCCAGTTTCTCTACATCTCTGCCAACACTTACTACTATCTGTTTTATTACAGTAGCAATCCTAATGGGTGTGACCTGATATCTTATTTATTTGATTTGCATTTCCCTAACAAGTAGTGGTGTTGAGCATTTTTTCATATGCTTATTGGCCACTTGTATATCTTTTGTGGAGAAATGTCTATTCAAGTCCTTTGCCCATTTTTAAATCGGTTGTGTGTTTCTTGTTGTTGAATTGTAGGAATTCTTTATATATTCCAGATATTAACCCTTATCAGATATATAATTTGCATATATTTTCTTCCATTCCACAGGTTGCCCTTTCATTCTGTTAATACTGTCCATTTTAATTTTGATGTAGTCCATTTTATCTATTTTTTCTTTTGTTGCCTATGCTTTTAATGTCATAACCAAGAAAGTATTGTTAAATCCGATGTCACGAAGCATTTTTTTCTGTGTTTTCTTAGAAGAGTTGTACAGTTTTAGCTCTTACGTTTAGGTCTTTAATCCATTTTGGGTTAATTTTTGTATATAGTATAAGGTATGAGTCCAACTTCATTCTTTTGCATGCAGATATCCAATTTTCTCACCACCATTTGTTATAAAGACTGTCTTTTCCCCAATGTGTGTTCTTGGCACCTTTATTGAAAACCATTTGACCATATATGTAACGGTTTATTTCTGGACTCTGTATTCCATTCCATTGATCTATATGTCTGTCTTTATGTAGTACCACCCTGTTTTGATTACTGTAGCATTGATTTAAGATTTGAAATCAGGAAGCTTAAGACCTCCAACTTTATTGTTCTTTTTAAAGATTGATTGGGCTATTTAGGGTCCCTTGAGATTCCATATGAATTTTAGGATGAATTTTTCTACTTCTGTGAAAAGATGTCATTGGGATTTTGATAGGAATTGCATGAATATGTAGATCACTTTGGGTAGTATTAACATTCTTAACAATATTAAGTTTCCTAATCCGTGAACATGGTTGTCTTTCCATTTATTTGTGTCTTTAATTTCTTTCAGAACATGTTACTGTTGTCAGTAAGTTAATTCCTAAATATTTTATTCTTTTTGATGCTATTGTCCATGGAATTGTTGTCTTAATTTCCATTTCAGATTGTTCATTGTTAGTATTTAGAAATGTAACAGATTTCTGTATGTTGATTTTGTATCCTGCTACTTTGCTACATTCAAATATTAGTTCCAGTGGTTTTTTTTGTGGACTCTTTAGGGTTTTCTACTTCTAAGATCGTGCTTTTATTTCTTTTTCTTGCCTAATTACCCTGGCTAGGATTTCCAGTACTATATTGAATAGAAATGTTAAAAGCAGGCATCCTTGTTTTGTTACTTATTTTAGAGAAAACGCTTTTAGTCTCTCAACATTGAATATGACATTAATGTTGGCTTTTCATATATGGCCTTTCTTATGCTGAGGTAGTTTCCTTCTATTCCTGGTTTGTTGAGTGTTTTTACCAAGAAAGGATTTTGAATTTTGTCAGATGCTTTTGCTGCATTAATTCAGGTGATTGTGTGTGTGTGTGTGTGTGTGTGTGTGTGTGTGTGTGTGTGTTTCTGTCATTCTGTTAATAAGGTATATTACATTGAATGATTTTCATTGAAACGGTCCTTACATTCCAGGAATAAAGTCCACTTGATCATGGTGTATAATCCTTTTAATGTGCTGTTGAATTCTGTTGCTAGTATTCTGTTGAAGATTTTTGTGTCAATATTCATATAGGGTATTGATCTGTACATCTCTTTTCTGGTAGTGTCTTCATCTGGCTTTGATAATGGAGTAATGCTGGCCTCATAGAATGAGTTTAGAAATGTTCCCTCCTCTTACAGTTTTTTGGAAGAATTTGAGGGGGATTGATGTTATTTCTTCTTTAAATGTTTCTTAGAATTCACCACTGCAGCCATCTAATCTTGGGCTTTTCTTTGTTGGGAGATTTTTTATTATGGATTCAGCCTCTTACTGAGTTATAGATCTATTCAGATTTTCTATGTCTGCATGATTCAGTCTCCATAAGTTGTGTTTCTAGGAATTTGTCTCTTTCATCTAGACTATTAAATTTATTGATGTACAGTGTTCATAGCGCTCTTAACAATCCTTTTTATTCATATATCTGTGAAATTAGTAGTAATGTCCCCTTTTTTATTTTTGATTTTAGTTATTTGGGTCTTCTCTTTTTTTCTTAGTCTAGCAAAGGAATGTCAATTTTGTTGATCTTTTTGAAGAACCAACTCTTGGTTCTGTTGATTTTCTGTATTGTTTTTCTATTCTCTGTATTGTTTGTCTCTGTTCTAATCTTTTTTGTTTCCTTCCTTCTGCTACCTTTGAGTTTAGCTTGCGCTTCTTATTTCTAGATCCTTAAGGTATAAAGTTAGGTTGTTGATTTGAGTTCTTTCCTCTCCTTTAATGTAAGTATTTACAGGTAGAGTATCTCTTAGCACTGCTTTTGCTACGTCCCATAAATTTTGGTATTCTGTGTTTTCATTTTCATTTGTTTCAACGTATTTTCTGATTTTCTTTGTGATTTCTTCTTTGACCCATTGGTTGTGTAAGAGTTTGTTTAATTTCCACATATTTGTGGCTCTTCCAGTTTTGCTTCTGCTATTGATTTCTAGTTTCATTCTATTGTGATTGGAAAGGATACTTTTATAATTTCACTTTTCTTAAATTTTTTAAAATCACCACTATACTAATGAGGAATTTTCTTAAATTTATTAAGACTTGTTTTATGACTCTTCTGCTACGACAAGCGATCTGGTTGTCATCTGTGGCGTATGTATCTCGCTCTATAAACCTGTATCTTGCTCTTGCTCTTGCTCTATAATCCTATCTTGCTCCCCCTCAATAAATTTCACCTTGTGTTTGCCTTAAAAAGAAAGAAAAGACTTGTTTTATGGCCTAAAGTATGTCCTATACTGGAGAATGTTCTATGTGCATTTGAGAAAATGCATATTCTGCTATTGTTGCATGGAGTATTGTGTATATGTCTATTAGGTCCAATTGCTCTAAATCAGCGGTCCCCAACCTTTTTGGCACCAGGGACTGGTTTCATGGAAGACAATTTTTCCACAGATGGGGGCGGGGGAAGGGGGGAGGCAGAGCTCAGATGGTGATGCAAGCAATGGGGAGGGGCTGTAAATACAGATGAATCTTCCCTTGCCCACCTCCTGCTCACCTTCTGCTGTGCAGCCCCCTGGTTCCATGGAAGACAGTTTTTCCACGGGACAGGGGAGCTCTGAGGCCCAGTCTGAGGACCAGGGGTTGGGGACCGCAACTCTATTATTCAAGTCTTCTATTTCCTTATTGATTTTCTATTATTCTATTCACAATTAAAAGTGGGATAGTGAAGTCTTTGACTGTTACTGCTGTAGAGTTGTCTGTTTCTCCCTTCAGTCCTGTCAATGTTTGCTTCATTTATTTAGGAAGCATATTTGGTACATGTAGGTTTATAGATGTTTTATCACCTTGGTAAATTGACCCTTTTGTCATTATATAATGTCCTTCTTTGTCTCTTGTAACAGTTGTAGACTTAAAGTCTATTTTGTCTGATATTAGTATAGTCTCCCTGCTCTCTTTTGATTACCATCTGCATGGAATATCTTTTTCCATCCTTTCCCTTCTTGCCTTCCTTTGTGTTTAGTTGATATTTTGTAGTGGCATGTTTGATTCCCTTCTCATTTCCTTTGCTCTTTCCTCTGTGGTTTCCATGGAGATTACATAAAACATCCTAAAGTTATAACAATCTATTTTAAACTGATAAAATAATTTCAGTTGCATAAAATGCTCGTTTACAGCTCCATTTCCCACTTTATATTATTGAAAGTCACAGATTACATCTTTATATATTATGTACTCATTAACATAGATTTATAATTAATTTTTATGCTTTTGTCTTTAAAAAAATTTTTTTTTAGAGACAGGGTCTTGCTCTTTTACCCTGGCTGGAGTGCAGTGGTGCAGTCATAGCTCACTGCAGCCTCTAACTCCTGGGCCCAAGAGATCCTCCCATCTCAGCCTCCTCAGTAGCTGGGACTACAAGCATGCCACCAGGCCTTGGTAATTTTTAAAATTTTTTGTAGAGCTGGGGTCTTGCTTTTGTTACCCAGGCTGTTGCTCAGGCTGTTCTTGAACTCCTGGACTCATGTTATCCTCCTGTCTCAGCCTCCCAAATTCCTGTGATTACAGGTGTGAACCACCATGCCTGGCCTAATTTTTTTTTTATCTTTTGACTCTTGTAGTAACACTAAGCTTAAAACACAAATATATTATACAGCTGTACAAAAGTAATTTCTTTCTTTATATTCTTATTCTATAAGCTTTTTTCTATTTTTAAAATTTTTTTTTTCTTTTTTAAACTTTTTTCTTAAAAATTAAGACACAAATATACACATTAGCCTAGGCCTACACAGGGTCAGGATCATCAATATCACCTCCACATCTTGTCCCTCTAGAAGATTTTCAGGGGCAGTAACACACATGGGGCTGTCATCTCCTATGATAACAACACCTTCTGGAATACCTCCTGAAGAACCTGCCTGAGGCTGTTTTACAATTAACTTTTTTTTTTTTTTTTTGAGACAGAGTCTCACTCTGTCACCCCAGCTAGAGTGCAGTGGTGTCATCATAGCTCACTGCAACCTCAAACTTCTAGGCTCAAGCAATCCTCCTGCCTCAGCCTTCCAAGTAGCTGGGACTATAGGCATGTACCACCACGCCTGGCTAATTTTTCTGTTTTTTGTAGACAGGGTCTCGCTCTTGCTCAGGCTGGTCTTGAATTCCTGAGCTCAAGC
This sequence comes from Daubentonia madagascariensis, assembly GCA_023783475.1. Taxonomy (NCBI): domain Eukaryota; kingdom Metazoa; phylum Chordata; class Mammalia; order Primates; family Daubentoniidae; genus Daubentonia; species Daubentonia madagascariensis. Next base: position 7,409,311 of record JAKFHU010001129.1, read on the forward strand.
GATCCTCCCGTCTTGGCCTCCCAAAGTGCTAGGATTACAGGTGTGAGCCACTGCTCCCGGCCTAACATTTTTTTAATAAGTAGAAAGAGTATACTCTAAAATAAAAATTAGCTAAAATAACAATTAAAAGCATAGTATAGCAAATACATAAACCAGTAACATAGTCGTTTATTATCATTATCAAATACAGGTTGAGCATCCCAAATCCGAAAATCGGAAATTTGTAATGCTCCAAAATCCAAAACATTTTGTGCACTGACATGATACGTCAAGAAAATGCTCATTGAAGCTTTTCAGATTTCAGATTTTCAGATATCGTATGCTAAACTGGTAAGTATGTATATAATGCAAATATTTCAAAATCTGCCAAAATCTGAAATCTGAAGCAGTTCTAGTCCCAAGCACTTTGAATAAGGGATACTCAACCTGTATTATGTACTGTACATAATTGTACGTGTTATACTTTTATACAGCTGACAATGTAGTAGGTTTGTTTACACTAGCATCACCACAGACACATGAATAATGCGTTCCACTACGGACATTATGATGGCTATGAAGTCACTAGGTGATAGGAATTTTGCAGCTCCATTGTAGTCTTATAGCACCACCATCTTACATGTGGTCTATCATTGATCAAAATGTTGTTATGTAGTAGTGCATGACTATGTATGTGTATAGCGTGTGTGTATCTCTCCCTCCCCCGCCTCCTTTCCATTCACAAGGAAAAGATAGTGAGACCTTTTTTGTGAAGTCTTTCTCTTCCACATAAACCTAGGTATTGCTGCGTTTTTACTCTCTTTGAACTTTAACACTTATTGTATAGCAATTTTTTACATGTATATCACTTAGTGAAATCATGAGTTCCTTGAAGGTAGGCATTGTGTCTTACTCCTCTCTAATAAATCTCTAGTACCTAACCTTGAACATAATAGAGCTCAGTAAATGTGTGGATGGGTGGGTCGGTGAGTGAGTGAGTGAATGAATGAATGACTGGATTAAAGGCAAGCTTGGGAAAATGAATCCTTTATTGATGACTAACATATATACCTTAAATTATTCATGGGTATCTCTTGAAGGTTTTTTATGAGATTGAGCTTGATTACCTTATATCAGAATGAATCATGGAGAGAAAAAAAAGTTTCTTCCTCCTCCCAGAATTCTCTGATAGATAGCTGTTCTTTGGGGAATTTATATTTGTGAGCCTTAAAACTGTTTTCCCTTATTCCGTGTTGTTCAGCTGGTTGTACTGAGAAATGTTATGATCCCTGTTTGGAAGATCCTTAATAGGTGGCTTGTGACTTCTTTTTCTTTCACTGTTTTCAACAAATATGAGCATCTCCTATATGCCAGACCTTGTGTTAGGCCTTGAGGATACAGTAGTAAACAAATCAAAGTTCCTGTCTTCATAGAGCTTATATGGGAAGATAGGCATTAAACAAATATATGTCAGGTACTGATGAGTGCTATGATTAAATCAGGGTAAGAGGATAAAAGTGATATACCTAAAATGTGGCTTTGTCATTCACACCTTCACAAGAAAGCTTATCAGCATAGCACGATAAATGTATAAGAAAAAAATAACAGGAAAAAGTCTATTAAAGAAGTATGCTAAAATATTGTAAGTGTTATTTCTGATGATGAGATTTATGGATGATTTTTTTAGTATGCTTTTATGTATTTTTCCAAAGTGTTCATTACCTTTATTCTTGGGGGGAGGAAGTGCTATTGAGGTCATGTTTGCTTTTAAAGCCTGGTTCTGCTGGCTTGTAGCTCCTTTGTGCATAGAAAGAAAGCCACCTGTATGGTTTCTGTCAAAGTATTTCTGGGACTCCCCCTACCAGGTGTCTCACATGTGATGTGAACAAGTTCAACTCAAAGAGTCCTTCCAGCTTCTGGACAGGCATCTGCTTTTTATCAGCCATAATCTATATCTGAGAAAGTTCTTCCCAAAGTCTTAATTCCCCAATTTGGGCAAAAGTGCTTTGTCATTCGTCTAACAGATAATACATTTCCCCAGTGTTTGGACCAGTACTAAATAGGTCACTTATGAGGAAAGTGTAGAAAAAACTCTCTCGTAAGCTACATGTTCTTCATATGGAAATGCCATTTTTTAATTCATTTCTTTCACAACATACACTTCACAATATTTCAGTGAAACCTGACCTAACTCAGTGTTGTTGCACATGTGTTGTGACTTCTTGTAAACACTGTGGGACAAGGGCAGCGAAAAGGCATGAAGCACATTTTTCATTCCCTCCGGTGAAATGAGTTCACTCCTTTTCTCTTGTCACCAGTCAGCCTGAGCAGGGGGTTAATCTCAGCTGCTGTAGCATGTGGAATAACAGGAAGAGCAGGAGAAAGAAGGGAAGCCTGAAACAGTACCCATGCTGAGGCTGCGCCCCAGGCTGGGCACTCAGCAGATATGTATTAATGAAAAAGCATCTTTTATAGCTAACGTGGTAGGATTTCCTGTAACTCTGGACTTTTCCAACATCCTCTTCAGGATCATACTTGCTGGTATATCCCTAAAGGACTGATTTTTCTATGCTTCTGCCCACTCCCTTCACCCACTTCTACCCCATCACTGTCTTGGTGACAAAGCAAACAAAAATACTATATCTTCCTTGCTCCTCTCATTTTTAGAGATATGTAAAGGTACCCTTTACACATTTAAATGGGTGAGTGGGCCCATGTTTTTTCTAAGAATGGTTTGATGTGAAGATGAAGAGTTGAAGAGGACCAAGGAGAATTCTTCTGTGTCTCTTTGTCTTGCCCTCTCTTTTGCAATTCTCTTTCCTCTACTTCCTTCCCAACTCATTCCTTTGTTTCTTTCCACCTTCCTATATCAGGCAGCAATTCCTATAAACATTCTTTGACATTATTGGTAGCCCTAATGCCTAAACAGGTGAAGCCTATCTCAGAGTAGATCATTTCATTCCAACTAAAAATGTTAGTCTACTTGGTATGTGCACCATGATGGAAGAGATAACTTCTCATGCCTGTGGAGCATTGGTTAAGTAATGTTTTTTCAATGATGTCTCTCCCACATATCCATCTGTTTGGCAAACCCCATTCCTTATTCAAAAGACTTTTCAAAAGCTCAAAGGTAATGACTTCTTTGCTAGTTTTCCTGATTGTCCCAAACCTTAGTGACTCCCATTATAGGTTTTTCATACCTCTCTAATAGCCCATATAAGACTGTTTCATAGTTATTTACACATCTCTCACTAGACTGTGAACTTTTCAAGGCTAAGAACTGTATCTTCTTATTTTCTTGGATTTGGTACATGGTTAATAAATGTTTGTTGACTGTTCATTCTTTTTTAGGTAGGCTTTATTCCCTGTTTTCAGGACCTTACTATCAAAAGGGTGATTACCAGCTGGGCAAGGTGGCTCATGCCTGTAATCCTAGCACTTTGGGAGGCCAATGGGGAGGATTGTCTGAGCCCGGGAGTTCGACACCAGCCTGAGCAAGAGCGAAACCCTATGTCTATAAAAATTAGAAAAATTAGCCAGGTGTGATGGTGCATGCCTGTAGTCCCAGCTTTTCTGGAGACTGAGGCAGGAGAACCACTTGAGCCCAAGAGTTGGAGGTTGCAGTGTACAGTTATGATGCCACTGCAACTCCAGCCCAGGCAACAGAGTGAGACTCTGTCTCAAAAAAAAAAGGGGGGGGGTGATTATCAATCACAGATAACCATGGTACAAACTAGAATGCAGTTAGTGCCACAGAGAAGGAAAAAAAATCACTTCTTGCTATGGGAATTAATGATACCTAGGTTACTCCATGCTTTGTGGATGAGGTAGCATTTGAAATGGGCCTTGAAAAATGAATGTGAAATGTGGCATTAATGATATTAGCTTTTTGTACTTCTTGATGTCTTTATTAGCAATAATTTAACTTGATAGGAGCTGTATTATTTGACATGTATTACAGAGCCTTAAACACTTTACCTAGAGTTAGTTCACCTGTTTTTGACTTTGAATCATGCCTCAGCTGATTTATATAAAGGAATACATTTTGTGGGATTATCAATGTGCACTCTGTCTTTGTGGATGTCAGTCATAAATTTAGGAATTAATATTTGAGATTAGATATTTCCCATCTGTCTGAATGTTACTAACCAAAAGATGACATGAAATTTGGTGTCTTTCTGTCCTCTTGCATTGATTTTCTTTATTCATTTTAGCCACAGACCCCTTTGCTTCTGTTTTTGGAAATGAATCATTTGGAGATGGATTTGCTGACTTCAGCACATTGTCAAAGGTAATCTACAGTAATTAATGGGAAAGGAAAATATACTGTTTCCACCAAAGGAGCAATCCTCCTTTCAATTGTATAACCCTCTCACAAAGTTGCAACTTGATTTTGGCAAGTCACAGCAAATGTTGATTTCAGATAGAAATGAAAGATAAGATATAGTTAAAGTAGGCCAGGCTGGCGCAGTGGCTCACGCCTGTAATCCTAGCACTTTGGGAGGACAAGGCAGGAGGATCTCTTGAGCCCAGGAGTTTGAGACCAGCCCTGGGCAATAATGAGACCCAGTCTCTACAAAAAATTTTAAAATTAGCTGGGCCTGGTGGTATGCACCTGTAGTCCCAGCTACTTGGGAGGCTGAGGCCGGAGGCTTGCTTGAGTCCAGGGTTGGAGGCTGCTATGAGCTATGAGGTTGCCACTGCATTCTAGCCTGAGCAACAGAGACTCTGGCTCAAAAAAAAAAAATTTACTTAAAGCATACATATTACTATATATAAATAGACTATGTTGTGGTACAGGTAATTATAATTTTCTGTTGGCAGATTTGCTCAACAACTTCATATTTAGAGTTTTCTGCTTTTTAAACGTGTTTCTACCAATTGAACTACATTTTTCCCCTATTGACTGTCTCTGTCAATAGCTGTAAGATCTGGGAATTCATTCCATCCTCTCTGTATTGGTTACTTGATTTTATGTTCTGAGGCTGTTAGGGTCAATATTAAGATAATTAATACACAAAGCCCAGCACTCAGTGTTTACTACTTATTATCCAGCATAGCTATAGTATTGATTCAGGCCAAGAGAGAAGGTTTAGAGTGTACATCAAGTTATCTACAACATTGCTTCTCAACTGGTGGTTATTTTGCCCACCAAGGAACATTTGGCAATGTCTGAGACATTTTGGCTTTCACAACTACTTGGAGGCAAAGGGGATGCTGTTAAACATCCTACAATCTACTGTCTAGCCGCCCACAACGTACACTTATGTCCAGCCCAATATGTCAATATTAACATTGTTGAGAAACAGTGGCCTAAATAGATCTACAATTGTCAAGTCTGATTCATTATAGAAAAGTGAATTTTTCATTACCCCACATATGTGAAAAGCAGGATCTTTAGACACATTAAGACTTACCATTCCATGGGATCAGTTTGCTTCAAAAACTTGACTTTCAAGTTGTCTTTACAGTTTGTCAAGATGCCATTTTCTTTGTGTTAGTATTAAATCTTTCTTATATTTAAGTGCATTGGGAAGTGCTGAATCAGTTTTTTTCCTTTGATTATCATTTCGATCAGATATTCATTTGAGGAAAGTCATACAATTCCTTTAAAATGGGCCTCAGTACTTCTTATGGCATAATGTTTAGGAAAAAAATAAAAAATAAAATGGGCCCCAGGTGGTATTGTATTGAATATGGCATAAAGCTTGACAATCCTTTAATCCAGAATTGGCTTGGTTTGGTTTGATCTTTTGCTCTTAATAAGTAGTGATGTTAAAGTCACTACTCCTATAGAACAATTTTTTTTTAATTTCTCGAATTTGGCCCTGAATGCAAAGGTTAAAATGTCAGTGGTCTCAGAATTGAAATAAATACAGCTGCATAATATTCTTCTAAGTGCTACATGACTATGCACACAGTCTGCTTTGTTTAAAAATGGATATATATACAGGCCAGGTGTGGTGGCTCAGGCCTGTAATCCTAGCACTCTGGGAGGCGGAGGCGGAGGTGGAGGCGGAGGCAGGAGGTTCTCTTGAGCTCAGGAGTTTGAGACCAGCCTGAGCAAGAGTGAGACCCATCTCTATTCTAAAAAAAAAAAGAAAGAAAAAAATATATACATACACACACAAAATATATACACACACACATATGTATATATATGTAACCGTGTGTAAAACATTTCTTTTTAAACAAGGTCAACAATGAAGATGATCCTTTTAGTTCAGCCACATTGAGCTCCGTCAGCAGTGTGGTTATTACAAAAAATGTGTTTGAGGAAACATCGGTCAAAAGTGAAGAAGTACCCCCAGCACTGCCACCAAAGATTGGAACTCCAACAAGACCCTGCCCACCACCACCTGGTAGGGGAGTTGGTACCTTTCTTCAATTAGATGCCTTTTCTCTTTGTGAAAAGTATTGTGTGGGCCTCATTTACATAAAGGGCCTTAAACAAAGCAAGTCAAACGAATGGAAGCCTGCTGCTGTCATTTGTTTTGACCTCAAATACAGACGTGTGTCTACGAAACCAGCATGTATAACTGTCATGAACTGCCTTTCTGGAAAGAGCTTTTTTTTCCTTAATCATTTTAGAGAGGCAGTAATGTAGAAAGGAAAGCATCAATGAAATCTCCTGCTTTTTGGAAGTTTATTGATTATCATTTGAACAGCGGTTTCCTGCTCTTTGGTGTTCTAATTATAATTTCTACAAGCGAAAATTAGTTCGAAGTCCCCATCTTTCCCTGCAAAATATAAAATCTTTAAATCCTTTAATGTGAGAATATATAACCTCTTTGGTATCCAGAATTCAGCAACGTAGTGGTTTAAAGCAAAGTATTGCTTTACTTGAAGAAAAGTAGGATTTTAGCTCATTTAAAAGACTCCTTTATTTTATACAGTGAATTTTTTTTTTGGTCCCAAAACAAATTCTTAATAGCTTTATTTTTGTTTGTTTGTTTTTTTCATGTATGTGTATGTGTGTGTTTAGCACTATACAAGGGAAAGGTTTGTTTTGTTTTATTTTGAATGAAGATAATAAAGTTCATAATAAATGGCTAAAAAGGTAATCTTCTGAGTAGTTGTAATGCTGTTAAGCTGTTGTGTGAGAAGACACGTTTGGTACATATTTAAAAAATCATGTATTATTCTTGGGAAATTTTTACCCCCAGTAGTTATAGATTATTCTTCTTGCCTTTTCATCATAACCTCCCCGTGGTATTTCTTGGGCAGATTGTTTTTTTCTTCTTTGACTTACAGGAGTACATGTATAATTGTTAATACTCAATTATCTGTTGAAAAATCAGGTAAATGAGTTAAGTGCTTTCTGTCTTTTAAGGAAAAATAGTTTGTATCATATATTGCTAGAGGTAAGGGTGTCAGAATATATTAAAAAACAAATAATAGTCGATTTGCTCATTTAAGTTTTTATACCTGTATGATGCCAATAGTGAAGTTATTTTTTAAATCCTAAGTAAACAAAAAATATTTTAACTCCTATTCTTATTATCTTTTCTTCAAGAAGTACTAAGTTTAAGTAAGACTTTAAAATTAGAGAACTGGTTTGAAAATGATAATGAATTAATGAGTGACTAATAGGACTATATGCTATTTGGTCAAAAACTATTTTATCAGCAACGACAAAGATTTAGGCCCTGGGCTTCAAAACATTGTTTATTCTTTAGTTTGAAATATTGCCGATGACAAAAAGTAGGCAGGGTTTTGCCAAGATAATTTTTAGTTTTATGCTCCTAAGTATTATATGCAGATCCAGAGAAAAATCAGAAGAATTTTGCTATTTTTCAAAGGTCATTTGCCTGTATTCCATTAGTGGATAACTGTATAAGTATCAGGCTGAGGGTTACCAACAGAGGCCAATTTTGTCTTTATTCTTTATTATTTTCCTATTTTATCCATTCCTTCCTCTCTTCTTGGGAACATGCTACTTTGGGGGAAGATAGATTTAATTTCTGGACAAAAATAATGATTCCTGGTCCATCTTCCCTTTGCTGTTTTTTTCATTGAGCTGCACATAGCTGGAATATATTTGAGAGATTGTTTGTGAAAAATTTGAGGACAGATTGTTGGTGTGGCCATTTAAAACAATATTAAGAACGTGTTTTAGGTACTCACCCATCCTCCACCTGCTCAGTTCTTTGATGCTCTCTGTGTACATCTTCTTGTGTGCTTGTGTTTGCTGTATTTACTGGCTGAGTTAATTGTAATGATTTTGATCCAGGGAAAAGACCCATCAACAAATTGGATTCTTCTGATCCCTTTAAACTGAATGATCCATTTCAGCCTTTCCCAGGCAGTGATAGCCCCAAAGAAAAAGATCCTGATATGTTTTGTGATCCATTCACTTCTACTACTACCACTATCAATAAAGAGGCTGACCCAAGCAATTTTGCTAACTTCAGTGCTGTAAGTACTGTGAATGGGCTGTTTGGGGGAAAATCTTTCCATTTACAGTTTAAAGAGTTTTCAAAGATGACAAATTTGCATCATTTTAACTAAATTTACCAACATAACTAAAAATGATCTTTCATTCTTCCCCCAAGTAAAACCTTTGTTTGATTCTGTTTTGATGGTTCTACAATTATTGATTGCACAAATGATTTTAGTAGTCTTAGTTCCTGTGATATATACAAGTTATTTTTGTAAACCCTTCTCTTAGTCTTGGTAACATAAATTTAAGTAAAATCCTGATAGTTATTATTTTGCAGATGGTTATGGATGATGGTGATTTAATAGACCATTAAAGAGTCATTGCTGTCTGCCTACTGAATGAATAATGCCAGTAATGAACACAGTATTTGTAACTGTGTATGTGTGTTTGTGTATAACGTTTTAATGATTTCTGGAGACCAGTCAGCAACTATTATATGAGAGGATAGGGCGAGAGATTCTTTGAATAGAAAGTAAAACTATTTATTATATTTCTGTAGTAGCTTTTTAAAAATGTAAATGTACGTTTTAGGAAATAAATGATTGTCAAGATCTAAACAATCTTTAGTTCACTAGCTTCCTGTATTTTTACTCTGCATTCTCAGAGCTAACTAAAATAGGAAAACCATTAGAAACAATGGAGAAGGGTGCTATGATAATGCCATAAGCAGGGCTTATAAGATCACAGAAAAGGGGCAACCAACCCTGTAGGTATCACTCTGGAGAGACATAAAGCAGTGTCCTATATTCTATCATTATTCGGGTAAAAACAAGTTATTTTATTTTTTAATAAATTATCGGAGTAAGTAACAAAATTTCATTTTCCCAGATTTTTTTTTTTTCAGGCAAAAAGACCTTTATCATCACTGCCTATTCTATAACACAGCAGTTTTCTTCTGTTTATCACCTTATGTCCTTGAGATGGTTTTGAAAGTAGGAGATCTAGTGACCAGGTGACCCTGGCCACAATCTACCTAATGTTTCCCTCCTCAGTGTAGCACTGGTCACTCAACCAGTTGCTTTATCCCTGCAGTTATTTCTAGTTAGAAAGGGAGGTACGCAAGATCTGCAGCTTTTGAATCTGTACTCTCAGTTCCAGTGGCTTCTCCAAAATGTGAAGGAGCAAAGTAGGAATCAATATTTTGAATATTGTAAAAATGGAGTGTCAGAATTACACTTAACTTTCAATAGATGGAATTTGATTTGTTTTAGGCAGAGAATCAAGAATTGGCCTTCTTAGGAGATTATAATTCTCTTAGTGTAAAGTAACCCTCTGGCAGTTCGTGGCATTTAATATCTTAAATATGGTTTTAGCAAGTCAAAACCTGATTGGAATGAGTCTTAAACAATAGCTGAGGCATTTTACTTATTTTATACTCCAAAATCTCAATATAGTATAATATAAAGCAGCTTATAATAAAAACATCTTTCTTTTTTCATTGTGAAAGATTTGTTAAGTATTATAAGTTTCCAAGGTTCACTTAATTCCCTACAGGAAAAAGCTACCATTTTCAAAAGCCCTGACAAATTCTTTTACTTTTATCCTTTTATGGGATTTCTCTGTGTGACAAGACTTGAAACCAGGTAGAATTTGGTATTTAGTATCTGCCAAGGTTGCTGTTTTGGGTGGATAAAAATATTTCCCCAACCTAATAATTACTAGTATTAAGGTTTTATTTAGACTGGGTCTAAAAGTTCTCAAAGCCTGGCAAAACTTCAAAATGCTTTTTTTTTTTCTTTTTCTTTTTCTTTTTTTTGAGACAGAGTCTCGCTCTGTTGCCCCGGCTAGCATGCAGTGGCGTCATCATAGCTCACTGCAACCTCAAACTGCTAGGCTCAAGCGATTCTTCTGCCTCAGCCTCCCAAGTAGCTGGGACTACAGGCGTGTGCCACTATGCCTGCCTAATTTTTTCTATTTTTTTGTAGGGACAGGGATCTTGCTATGTTGTGCAGGCTGGTCTTGATTCCTGGCCTCAAGCAATTCTCCTGCCTCGGCCTCCCAGAGTGCTAGGATTACAGGCATAAGCCACTGTACCTGGCCCAAAATGCTTTTTTAAAAAAATAATTTGGTCCACATCTTGCTTAGTATACCCAATACTCTTACATTATGTATCGCAAAATCAGCATTTTTTTTGCTTCATAGTTTTTCTACACCTGAAGGGCTAGGATAAGGTAGAAAATCACCAGTGGGATTAAGTTAAAAATAATTTATCATGTGGGATGCTCACTAAAGTTGAAGTACAACAGATGTTTTATATTAGATCAGAAAGGCTAGCCCTCTCCTTTTATTAAATCTCCTAATTTACCTTAAGCATTTCTACTTTAATTGATAATATTTTTAATGTTTAGTTTTATAGATATTCTATCTGTAGACAATTAACTTTTTAAATTAAGCCACAGTTGAATAACTGGTTAAAATTAAATGTTTTTTCAGAAAAAAAAATTAACAAGTAACAAATAAGACTATTTCCAGAGTCCTTCAGGTGAAACAAATAGTTAATACCCTTTTATATTGCTTTCTTTTCTTTTTATTTGTTTTACTCATTCGTTTACTCATTCATTCACATTTATTTGTTAATTCATTTGGTCTTTTAAATGGCAGTATCCCTCTGAAGAAGATATGATTGAATGGGCCAAGAGGGAAAGTGAGAGAGAGGAAGAGCAGAGGCTTGCCCGACTGAATCAGCAAGAGCAAGAAGACTTAGAACTGGCTATTGCACTCAGCAAATCTGAGATATCAGAAGCATGAAGAATTCTTTTGTCCTTTGTCAACAATACAGTAGTCTTCTGCCTGAATACTGAAGCTATTTACAATGTGTATCAAAACTACCTATGAGCATGGGAATACATAAGGTTTGAGATTCCTGTAAATGTGACAAAATTTTAGGTTTTTTTGTTTGTTTGTTTGTTTTTTTACTCCATTTCAGATTTGTCACTTTTTTTTCTTGTAAAAGCAGTAACCCAATCAGACAACTTCACCTAGGCCCCTGTTCTGGTATACATTTACTGTGAGCTTTTTGCCTGCATATGCTACTTTTACTTGTAAAGCTAGAGCACCCAAGCTTCTGCCTTCTGGAATATAGAGAAATAGTTTCACCCTGTGCTACCCTTGTTCTGTAGTTATTCTGATGCTAGCCAGTGGGGTTCTTAAAGTTTGGAGTATTCTCCCCTGATTTGAATGATTGATTGAGGGAGGGTAAGGGAAAGAACATCTTATTTCTTTTATGATTGGTGCAAATTGGCTAGTTTAAAGTGCATTTTTGTATTTCCTCATAGTAAAAATACTGTTTAATTTGTTTTTTAGAAACAAGGAAAAATATTCCAATATTGCTATTGAAAAAGGGACACTTTAGGTTGAACCATTCTAGCTTTAGATTCGATCTTTTCCTAAATAAAAACGTTAAAGTTTCATGTGTGAAATAAATTTTTAAAAAATTTCTCTGGATTTAAAGAATTTTAGATCAACAGATACCTCTCCATATGTTTGCTAATTAATAAAATCAGTTTCTTACAAATAAGATTTGTAGGCAAATGTTCATTTTAAGTGCTAGACAGTGGAGAAAATTTATCACCTAAAATATACCCATCAGTATAAGGTAAGCAAACATCTTAAAATGGCAGCTATTCTGCCTTTGCTATGGCCCTGTCCTCTTTAGTTCATAATAGGTTTGTTTTTATACTTTTGCAGAAGAAACTTTAGCAAGCTAGAACTGGAAGGTACTTTAATTTTTCTTTTTTTCTTTTCTTTTTTTTCTTTAATGAAGGCTCAGTTACTTGAAATGTAAAAACTTTCACTGAATACAAATGAAAAAAGTGATGTGTATTATATTGCTTTTTGTCCATCTTTCTGGTTTAAATTAGTTTATTTACTCTTCATGTTTTTCACCTATAAAATTGGCAAGCTAACAAAAATTCTTGTTTTCTTAATTGGGAGAGAAGAGACCTGCCAAATTATCAAAACTATTCATGTGTTAAAAGACCATTTCCTGTAAAACTGATCTAGCAGACAAGCTGAATTTGAAATAGACTGTGAAGTAGGCTATAACTTGTAATCTTATTATTTTTTTTTTTTAACCATGAGTTATAGACTTAGATGATGTATTGAACACCGTGATAAAGAAAAATACCCCTAAAAACATTAAAATTCTCTGGGGTCACAAGTCAAGGTGGTTTTGATTTGTGTTAATCAGAGTAACTTATTGCCTAGCCTACAAAATAAATTCCAAAATATCCAATTCATTTTATCTTGAAATGGTGCTTTTTTTCTTTCCACACACAATTGGACTGCTGCAGTTTAAAACAAACCACTTGCACTGCTAACTTTTTTCTACCTTTGTAAATAGAAACATTTCAGCATAAAAGTCATACATGTGAAGCAAGGGCTGCATCATAATTACAAGGCTTTAATTTTGATAAACTAATCCAGCGACCTAAGGATTTACTACAAAAGTTGATTGAGAAGGTAGTGTTGGGAGTTGTGATAGGTGGTTTTTTTTGGTTTTTTTTTGTTTTCTTCCCCTTACTCTTTAGGAAAAAGGTAAGTTGACTTGAATAACCTTCTTTTGCACTGGGAAAATGAAGATATGTTTGAAATGCTTTTAAAATATTTTTTTTAATTAAAAAAACACTCTAGAAAGTATTAAATATATGTAACTTATAAACACCAACTTTTGATGTAATAAGTGTGCCCTAATCTTATGTATGTTTAACTGGATTACATAGATTCTTTTGTTAAAATATGTATACTCAGTGGACCAATATAATATTAAAGTGTATATATATTATATAAATATATATCTATATTTCCATGTTCACTTGTGTAGAATGAATGTTTTAGAGTCATTTGTGATACTTTATGTTGTTGACTGTGGCTCCAGGGCTTGTGCTTGAAAAGGACAGTATTGCCCGAGAGCTAAGTGGCACTACTTACAAAGTTTTAACCATCTTCTACATACTGGTTCAGGTTTATTTGGGCTCTCTTTATAGAATTTTCTCTTATGTTTTAGACTTCTAAATTGTAGCCTGTAATTATGAGAACAATAAACTTTAAATAATAATAAAGCATACTATCCATTTATCCAATTTGCAGTGGAATTTTGCACAGTTCTCTGATTATGTCCATGCTGTGTCCAAGGGAAGAGATAGGTATACAATCAGCACAGATTAATATGTGTGAAGTGTTTGGGACAGTACCTTGTATAGAATAAATAATAAATGTTAGCTATTACTTTTAGTTATGTCCTATTTTTATGAAAGAAAGATAGGAAATGTGTATGCACAGAGACAGTGCCTGAAAAATACATGGCTTTATATATATTTGTTGAATAAGGATTTGTGACATGGACTCTTGGAAGGCACTGTGATCTAATAAATTCATACAATCCTGGGATTGAATCTCTTTTCTGCCATTTTTGATAATATAATGTAAAGATGACTTTGAGAAAGTTATTTAGCCTCCCTGAACCTCATTTTCCTCATCTAATGTACATCATAATACCTAACTCACAGGATTGTTCTAAAGGATTTTACTTTGACAGCTTTTTAGTATTATTTATTTTCAATAAACAAATTCAGTCACATTATTAATAGTGAAAATAGCTATTGGTATTAAATGCGCATTATGTGTAAAGCACTCTACTAAGCATTTTATGAGTGTTTTCTTGTTTCTTATTTAATCTTCACAATAGCCTTAAATATGATAGTAGGTACTGTTTTTCCCTATTTTAGAAATGGTGAAGCTGAGGCTCAAAAAAGTTAAAATAATGTGCTTGAGATCATCCAGCTAATAATGCATAGATGAGCTAGGAATTGAACTCTGGTCTTTCTGATTCCAAGCATGATATTCTTTACAGTTTATCACGCTTTGTTTCATTTTGTGTGAAAAAAAAATTTTTGCTTATAGGCAATGGTAGGAATAGGACATGATAAATAATAACAACAAATAACATTTTTTAAGCTCCAGGCATGATCCTAAGTGCTTTACATATATTAATTCATTTAATCCTCACACCAGTAACCCTGAAAGACATAGGTACTATTACTATCTTCATTTGACAGAGGAGGTACCCAAACTAGGCCACAGTTACGCAGCTAGTAAGTGGCAGAGCTGGAATTTGAACCCAGGTGACTGGCTCCAGATTTTTAACCACTACTTTCTATTCCTGTTAAGGATGAGAAGCCAGAGGAGAAATATCACAAATAAAGTAATGCATGTAATCTCTCTGCTCTTGAGGTTTAATGGAATAAACCTACTACACATTGTACATGGCATCTTATGAGACTTTTTCCAATTCATTCTTATATTTAACTCTTATGAGGGTTTAGAACAGTTTCTGACACATGAAATTAATCATTATTAGTTGCTATATTACCATAAGTGATAACTAAATATATGGGGGAAATGGCCAGCCTTGCTTTTTATTAAAGAAATACAAGATTTAAAACCACAACATTTATTTTTCAGGTCTCATGGGAGAAAAAAAAAGAAAACACACAAGGTTAGGCAAAATGAAAAATAATTTATCAGTGCTGACAAGGCTCTGGAAAGAATACATAAAAAGGGAGGCAGAAAGTAAGTTTTGAAGTCTGAAGTAGCTCAATGTGACTAGAGTTTAGGTTTGTGGGCAAAAGAAAGAGGTGTTCATATTTGTAAGAAAGATCTCATTGGTGGTGATTTGAGGGATTGCTTTAGGAGAAGACCAGGAAAGGCAGGGTGAGCAGGTAGAAGATTGTTGCAGTCATGCAGGTAAGATGGCAATAACTTAAAATGTGGTTGTGGCTGACACCAGAGAGGAGGGAACCGATTTTAGAAAGATTGAGGAGAATTATCAGGCCTTAGAGTCTGATTAGATGTAGGTGGTGAGGGGAAAGTAGTAGTTCTCAAAATTTAGCAAGCATTAGGATCACCTGGAGGGCTTGTTAAACTGCAGATTGCTGGACCCTACCCCCAGAGTTTCTGACTCAGTAAGTGTAGAGATGAACCCAAGAATTTGCATTTCTAACAAGTTCCCAGGTGATTCTGATGTTGTTGACCCAGGGGCCTCACTTTGAGAACCACTGGAGTGGACTGTAACTTCTAAGTCTCTTTGGTCTCCTGCAGGTTTTATTAATTCCACTCACCATTCTGCAGTGCTGTGGCATCTTGTCATTCTATACTTGACCTATGTATTCTGCATCTTAGTGTAAAGCATCTCCAATCTTTCTTGTGAATAGACAGTTTTTAAAAATAATAATTGCAAGCTAACACTTAGATGGCACTTACTACGTGCCCAATACTATTTGAAGCACTTTATTATATATACTGATTAATCTCTATAACAATCCTTTAAGTTAAGTACTGTTATTCCCTGTTTACAGATGAGAAGGCTGAGATATAAAGGGGTTAAATAATTTGCTCAAGATCACAGAGCTAGGATTCAAACCCAGGCAGTCTGGCTCTAGAATTCATGTTTAATCAGTCCATTCTACTGAAGCAAGTTTACATTAAAATACCTTTTTTTTTTTTTTTTGCATGTATGGATCTATAATGTACCTCTTATTGCCAGAAAGCTCTATATTGTCTGAGTTTTGAAAATACACAATGAGAAAGTCATTAACATTCCATTGACCTTTGCTAAGACCTGTCTTGACCTAGGCTAGGGACAGAGAAGACTCATATCAGGGCCTTGCCATTAGTGGTATAGTAGAGGAGATACATTTAATTTCACAACATCGCATACTGAGGATTACCATAGGAGTGCTGGGACACCCAGAAGAGGGAGAGTATAGTTCTAGCTGAGAGGACTAGGGAAGCCTTCCCAGAAGAGGTGTTGCCAGGACATAGTATTCTCCTTACTAGCATTAGTAAAAGCATACATGGTGACTGTTAACATTTTTTAAAAAAGAACAGCTCTCACGAGGCCACACCATTTGATGTTAGGGCTCTGTCAACTGGGAAAGGCCTGCGGACAGTCTCCCAGGAGGCCTCATTTAAGTGGCATTCATTATTTTAGTGAATTCAACCTGGTCCAAGGTCTGACCTTCAAGCTTAGAAACCTGATATTCATCAGTAAAACAGAGACAGCTCTCATTAAACAAGTTCACAGGGACTGATACAGAGACCAGAATGGCACTTTCCAGTAAAAATAAAGTTGCCACAGGGCTTGGAGTACCCACAGTTGGTTGAACATGACTTCCTCTCTCTTGCTGGTACGTGGATGCCTCCTGCCTCTGAGGCTCCTCTCGGTTTCCCGGGCCCCTCTGATGGACATGTTTTTCAGATTAATATGTTTAATCAGGTTACAGTCTGGTTTGGCTGGTTGGGTAGCTATAATGTCTCTTTGGGGTGACTTTGCATATCTTTGCTTTGGTCCATTGTATGTAAATTTTTTAGTATATTAATGAGCATCATTTTTTAAATCATGAAATAGAATTTGTTATTGAATATGTACTGAGTCGTAAGATAAAATGTTTGAAAGCCACTAATTTTTAAAAATCTCTTCAAATAAATGCAGGTCTTAATGTTATATATCCAGGTGAATTATGTAAAAGATTATCTCATGGAGGGGGATGCCTTGCTACAGAAAGACCCCACCCATTTTCCCTTCCCCACCCCACAAAGTATATAGAATGTGTTCAGCTGCCCAAGACCTAAGGGCTTAGTTTCAGCCCCTCCTTTGTTTCCTCTGGGGTCAGAACTTCAGAGGATTGAGTTATTTTGTGGGAAGGAAAAGAGGCAGGGAAAGTAGCTGACACTTACTCAGGACCTTCTCTGAGCCTGGCACTAAGGCTCTTTATATATATAAAAAATTGTACTAAATCCTCACAACACTGAAAACAGATAGAAAATATGAGGTATAGAACTGAGAGGATTGGGGAAGACTCTGAGCAAGAAGCCCCCATCCAGCACAGAGCAGACAAAGCACCCCTCTGAGGATCTGCAGGACACTCAAAAGACTCTGAATGGAACTGCTTGCTCAGCCTATGGGCATTTTAATGATGGTTGGCCATGTCAAGAACAAGACAACCCTAAATTGTTCTCATCCAGAGTGTGGGCCTCTATGTGGTCTTTTTCAAGTCCTGAGTTAAAGATCCTTCCAGGCACTGTGACATACACAGACCTGGATAGGGTAGAGGTTCTACCTAATTGAATCAAAACTCTGGTCCTAGAATAAGAAGAAGCAGGTTAGGAGCCCTCCTGCCCCCGGCCCCCTTGCAGAATGCTACCTTAACCATATAGGAGCAAAAGAAAAAAAACTGATTCATTGCAGTTTCCTGAGAAGGTTCCTGGCCTTACCAAAGTAATCCAGACATTGGAGTCTTATAAACATGAGTCTAAATTCTGGCCTTACCATTTCCTAGCTGTGTGACTTTGGGTAAATCTCTTAACCTCTCTGGTTCTCAATGGGGATAACAGTTCCCTCACAGGGTTTTTGCAAGGATTAAAAATGGTGGATATAAAGTCTTGGTTCCTGTTACATGGCAGATATTCACTAAGGAAGATCTGTCATGCCCATGTTTAAGAAGACAGAAAAGGTAATAAGACAGTTTAGGGAAATACGAATCTATGATTAAGGGGGGATAAACATCAATTATCTTGAAAGTTCATTTATATGGAACACTTCATTTCCCTCTGATTCTGGATAAAACTATCACTATAGGAAGTGCATATAACACAATGTGTCTGACACTATTTTGTTTGCATTGAGTCATTTAATCCTTACAACCACCCTTGTAATAGGTTGTTATTATCCTCATTTTACTGGTGAGAAAACTGAGACACAAAAAGGTTAAGTAACTTGCTTGAAGTTATGCAGCTAGCAAGTGGTGGGGCCAAGAGTCTAACCGAGACAGTGTGGCTCCAGAGTGAGGGAGGAAGGGGAGAATAGAACCTATTCTACGTTGGGATTATTATGAGATCCAAAATAAGATAAGCTTGGGAAGGTGGTTCATAAATGCTTTGTGCATTCCAAGAGCTTGTGTGGCAGGCAGACTGGGGCTGGGGTTAGGATACAGGATCTCAAGTGGCTGCTTGTGTTAAGTCCCAGCTCTGCCACTTAACTAGTTTGTATGATCTTGAACAAATTAATCCCTCTCTGCCTTACTTTCTTAACTATAAAATTGGGATTGTAAAAAGATATACCTGATACGATTGTTTTGAGGATTAAATGAGTTGGTACATAAGAAGAGTTTAGAATAATGCCTAACAGTTCTAAACAGATGATGATGAAGAATAGGAAACAAGCCTTGAAGTTTAAGAATGCTGGGATTGAATCCCAGCTCCTGATTTGATCTTAGGAACATTTCTAAACTTCTCACTCAAATATTCTTAAAACAGAGTTGTCCAGATTAGAGGTAGTGTATGTAAAGGCCCTCAGCATAGTGCCTGCTGCTCAGTAGAAACTTGATAGATATTAGTTCCTTCTTTATCCAACACTGAGTACCTACTATGTGTTGCAGTGGTGCTAGGCTCTGTGGAAGACACAGGTATCAGACACTCTTAAAGGGGATAAACTTTAGTTATCTTGAAAGTTAGTTTATATGAAACACTTCATTTCCCTCTGATTCTAGATAAAACTATCACTATGTTCATAGAAATCTGAAGAGTGAGACTAATATGGTTGTAGATAACTAATTAAAAATATTTAGTGCCAAGTGCTATGAGAATGACAGATAAAAATACAACTTCTGAAGAGGGAGAGACCCCTCCAATGGGGAGATACTGGAGGGCTTCCTGGAGGAAGTGGTGTTGACTGTGGGCTCAGAGGCTTGGTGGGACTTTACTCCTCCATCAGGAGACTGGGTTTATAGGAGGGTCAGGCTTCTGAGGTCCTGTGGTATTCTTGCCTGTGAGCCCAGGAGAAGGTTGGCTATCTGCAGTGCCCAATGCTGCCAAGCCGGACAAGGGGTTTGGACTGAGGAGTTTGGGCCCCTGGGTGTACTATAACTGGAATTTCCAGATCTGGAAGCTTTGTGATCAGATAGGCAGCATTCTCAGGCCCTTGTTGATCTACCAAGACCATAATATGAGTGCTCAGAGAAAGGGAGAAAGGTCATATATTCTCTGCTGCCTACCAAGGAAGTGTGAGAGAAACTGCCCAGATAGTCTTTGGGGCTTCTGCCCTCTGGGCAACTTTTCCAGGGGCCTCCCAGTCCATTCCCAGCCCACCCAGGGCCCACAGGCAGGATTGGAGGAAAGCACCAGATGGGGCAGACAGGCCTGGGTTTAAGACCTGGCTCCACAACTTGGTCTGAAGGAAAATAGTTAACCCCTCTGAACCTTAGTTTCATCAACTGTAAAATGAGGATAAGTGAATATTTAATAAGGTGAAAATAAATGAGAATTTGTATAAAATGCCTGGCTCAGGGCTTGGCACATTAGAGAACTCCTGACTCATGAGAATCGGTCACCATTTATTAGACAAAGATTTGTATTGCACAAGTACCTAGGATACAAACCCAGGCCAAAAGGAAACAAAAATGATCACTTCCTTAGCCACCCTGCTCCAGCCCTGTGTTCAACTGCCACCCTCTCTCATGGGAAAAGTCTCCAGGGGGGGTCTCTGAATCCATTCTTTACACTAGAGCTGGAGTAGTCCTCAGATACCTCCTTGTGGTGCTACCCTGCTCCTTGTCCTTAGTTGGGCCTCCCATAGAAGCCTGCTGGACTGCACCGCCAGGGGATCACCTTGCTCCAGAGCCGATTCCACTTGTTGGTATTAATTTAAAATAAAAACCAAAAATGCACATGACCTAAGATAAAGTATGGGGCTTCAAAGAAAGTTTGTACTGGAGACAGGCTGTGGCTCATTCTCCTCTGTCCCCCATCTCCCACAGGGAGGACTGGGAATCTTAGAAGTCAGTGAACTGGGTCATATCCCAGTGCCTTGCCTGGCCTGGCCTGCAGCCTCCAGCCTCCCAGGGAGATGGGAAGTAGGCAGCTACTTCCCACCTCCCTGCTCTCCTGTCAGCTCCCTGTCAGTCCTTCTCTGTGCCCTGCACTTGACCCAGTCCCAAGCCCCTGACGCCATAGTTCTCTATGTAGGCAGGAGGGAGAAGGGGTTGGTGGCACCACTTTGTCCCGCGGAGACCCTGGTTAGGGCCATGACGCTGCCCATCTGTATGGGGCCGGGCTCTAGATGGAGTGGAGAAGTCTGCCACTGGCCCCTGCAGGATCTTGGACAAATCCTTGGCCCTCTCTGGGCCTCAGTTTCTCCCTGTGCCCAATGAGGGGTCTAGACGTATTCGAGATCCTTTTTGGCTCTGAATGAGACTGGGCTTGCCCCGGGACCGCAGGCCCACTCCAGGGACACCACCGACGCCCTTGCGGGGCAGGGAGACGCCCGGCAGGGCGGGGAGGAGCTGCCGGTCGCGCCCTGCCCGCCCCAGCCAGGTGCTGCCAACCGAACTGCCGCCGCCACCGCAGCCGCGAGGGGCCGCCCGCGCCCCTGTCCGAGTCCGGCCCGCGCCCATGGCCTTTCTGACCTCCTGGAAGGGGGTGGCCTCCCGGAAAAGCGACCGCAGGTACCAGGCGGAGGCGGGGACTCGGCGGGAGGTGCGGATGGGACGGAGGGGCCGCTGGGGTACTCAGCCGAAGACAGGAGGGACAGCTGAGGACGCGGCTGGAGGTAGCAGTGCGCGGGCTGCTGGGCGCCGGGGTAAAGGCCGAGGGGGCCTGGGGAGGGGCGGCCCCGCGCCTCTCGCATCTCGCATCCCCACTTGCCCCCCGCTCGCGTGTTATCGCCCCCAGCAGCACTGGGCCTGGGGATTAGAGGATGCAGTTCCACCGGAGCCCGCTGACAGTGCCAATGTGTGGGCCACCTGTCAGGGCAACATTGGGCGGGGCTGGTGAGGCGTCTCCTCTCAGCCCTCCACTCACTCACCTGGCTCTCCCCAGCTGTGCATGAGCCACGTCGCCTGAACCCTTTGGGCCCGGTCAGATGAGAGCAGGCACACTGTCCCCCTGAGGGGTTGTCCACACCGGAAGGCAGCAGTGTGGGGGGAAATCTTGCATCCCAGTCCCAGTCCAGGGTGGAATTATGTGCACCACAGTTCCTCCAAGGTCAACCCTTCAGGGATGTGTCGTTACCCTCTTCTGTGTGTCACTTCCCCAGCTGTCCCCGCTTCCTAGATGAGTTGGTGCCTCCCAGATGTGTTCCCATGAGAGGGGACAGACCTGACCTCTTCTGAGCTTTGGACCTCCCCATAAATCCTTCATATTTACATATTTAAAGTTCACCTTACTATCCCCAGGAGAGGGCATTCCACCTGTCCTCCCAACACCTCCATCTGACTTCCTATGAGCACCTCAAACTTGGCAAGCCCAAAACCAAACTCATCATCTTCACCCCCAAACCTGTTCCTCCTCCTGTGTCCCCATCTCAGTGAATGGCATAGTCATCCACCCAGTTGCCCAAGCCCGAAACCCTGGAGTCATCCCTGACACCTCACTCCCTCACTCCCACCCCAGTCTCCAAGTCTGGTTTTATCTCCTGATACCTCTCAAAGCTGTTCCTTCCCCTTGGACTATTGCAACAGCCCCTAACTTCCCCAGCTCCTCCAGTCTCTCCCTTTCCACACATCCTTTATAAAGCACAAGCCAGACCATGTCATTTTTCTGCTTTAAAAACCTTCCATGGCTTTCCATTACCTAGAGGTTAAAGTTCAAGGCTGTCAGAGTAGAGGCTGTGACCCATGCAGGCCCATTTCCCATTACTCCCTGACCCTCACTCTGTTCCAGCTACACCAGCTGGCCTTGTGGTGCTCTCACAACTGTGCTGGGGTTGCTCAGGGTTGCCTAGAATGCTATTTCTTCACTCCTGATGCTCACTCCATAGAAGTCAACTTTAGGTGGCTTCTTTGGGAGAGCCTTTCTAACCCCATCCCTGAGTGACAGTCATCATCTCCAGGGCTCCATCATCTTTGCTTCCCTTTCATGGCTTTCATTCAGTCTTTCAACACACATTGTTGAGCACTTACCATGTTCTGGGCATTGTGCTAGACACTGCTGATATGGTGTTACTTCAGACGTACAGGTCCCTGCTCTTGGAGACCATGTTCTAGTGGGAGAGACAGACATAAACAAGTAGACAAATTAGCAAGTAAACAGCAGAAATAGATGCTGTGTAAGGCTTACATTAAGGCAGTGTGATGCACAGTAAAATTGACCATGCCCACGGCATTCCAGGCAGTGAGGGCAGCTCATGTCAAAGCCTGAGTTCTGTCTGAAAAGCAGAAAGACGGGTGGGTAGTTGAAGATCCATGCCTGAGGAGACCCAGGATGCAGGCTAGCCAGAACAAACAGGGCCAGGAGTTTGGATTTCACTGTGTGTTGGGAATACACTAGAGCCACGTTTACGTGTTTAAAGATGACCATGCTACCCTATGGAAAAAGGATTTTGTGGACATACCATTTCAACACTGGGTCACTGTCATCTACTTCTTTTCCATTTCCCCACTACACATGGGGAGGGGACAGGGTTCATCTGCCCCCACGTCCCTGGAGCCCAGCACAGAATGAGGCTCAGAGTGCATTTCAATTTGATGAGGGTCGTCATCATTCCCTAATGTCTGAGGATCCCCTGGCTGGGGTGGCAAGGACTGGTTCTGTCCAGATGGCTTTCTTGCCTGCCCGGGACTTGCCCAGCCTGTGAGAATCTAGCGCTCTGTCCTGTGGGGGCCAGGTAACTTTCCAAGTTTCCAAGTGTATGTTATGGATGTCACAGTGTGGAGGGACAGCAGAGAGGAGGCTGGTGGGATAATCTGGGAGAGAGATGCCGGGGTGTGGATTGGGAGAATGGAGGGAAAGGGGGATGGAAGCTAAGAAGGAAGAACTGAGAAATGGTGAATGGACAGGCCAGGAGGTGAGACCCAGAATCACCAATGAGGGAAGGGAGGTGAGAGATGGTGAGCAGGAGGGATAAGGGGGCTCCTGGCCCAGTAGAGGCCTCCACATCCCTGAGTGGGGCTGCACACCTGTGCCTTTATACTTCGGCTGGAACTTGCTGAGCACAAATATCCAGAGAATTCTTCACTCCCAGTTGCCCCCACAAGGTCTCACACCTGAGGCTCAAACCTGGGTCTCCATTCTCCCAGCTCAGGACCTGTGACCTCTCCATTCTCACCCGTCATCTACCACGCCATCGGGTATCCCACAGCATGGCCAAGGGGGAAGGGTTTGGGAGAGTGCTCCACCCTGCCCTGCCATTCACTCACTGGCTCTTTGACCTTGATTTCATTACTTGATCTGTGTGAGCCTCAGTTTACTCAGCTGTAAAATAATAGCTATTCCCTGAGCTATGAGAAGACCTAGTGAAGTCACATTTGTAAAGGATGTAACAAACAGCCACCGGGGCATATTTGGTGTTCAGTAAACGCGAGTTTACTTCCTTCTTGGTACTAGTATGAGTAATCTTCCTTCCAGGGTATTTGCATTGAGCAGAAGGATTCTAAAAGGTTTAGGAGTCAATGGTGGGATTCCAGGCACCAGGACTATGCAGCCGGGAACTTTTGAGAAAGGAAAGGGGACTGTTTCTCACGCCCATGCATCTTTCTATGGGACCTCCACCTATTCAGCCTACAAACTGGGCCCTTCCTAGCCATACTGTAGCCCGGACTCACGGTAGGAGACGGCACCAAAACAAAGGGGAAGTGCAGGCAGGCAGATTGCTTTTGAGAGAATAATGAAGTGGCAGAGTGCTGTGGGAGGGAGGGGCCCCCCAAGAATGGAAGGGCCCAGCTAAGGAGGCTGGGGGCCTGCTGGGGCTGCTGTAGTCAGAATTCTTGCTGTAGGTATGAGCCTGAGCTAGAGGAGCTGTCAGATGCCTCCAGGTTGGGAGTTTCTAATTTGGTGGCTGGAATCCTTGGGTGGCTTTGGGGTCTTTTCCTTGGGAATGGGTCTGGACTTGAGGCCAGTGCTGAGTGTTCACCTCTGTGACTCTCAGATCCTGTGAGTTGAGGCATTTGTGATTCCCAGACTTGTTATTTAAAATTCCAAGATTCTGTAATGTTGGGCCAGGCATGGTGGTTCACACCTGTAATCCCAGTACTTTGGGAGGCCGAGGCAGGAGGATCACTTGAGGCCAGGAGATCAAGACCAGCCTGGGCAACATAGTGAGACCCTGTCTCTACAAAAAATTTTTTAAAAATTAGCCAGGCATGGTGGCACATGCCTGTAGTCCCAGCTACTCAGGAGGCTGAGGCAAATCCCTTGAGCCCAGGAGTTTGAGGTTACAGTGAGCCATGATCATGCCACTGCACTCCAACTTGGGCAACAGAGCAAGACCTTGCCTCAAAAAAAACAAAAAAAAACAAAAAAACAAGTTCCAAGGTTCTATGATGTTGAAGCTTCTAATCCCAGGATTCTAATCTACCTCCTGCTGCTGAGGGCAGCTGTATGGAGTAGGAGAGGTCTCTGGTATAAGAGGCACATTGTGGTTCCTCAGATCCTCAATCCCTAGTGACTGTACCGTGAAAAACCTCCAAGTAACCTTTGTCCCATTTTATCAGTTACGGAGGGATTCAGACTTGGAACATTTTGGGTCCTTTTTGAGATCATTAGAAATAGATTTTGTGTTGTAACTTCAGTTCTGCCAGCCTGCCACGTTTCCTAAAATATCTTAAATCTGTTACTTGAGTTGCTTGAGTTGCTTTGTCCTTCTCTGAAAATTTTTGCCTCTCAATTCAGTGTCTCTCTGTGGCCAGCTCCTTTCTCTCCTAATGTTTACCTGCATCTCCACTCAGTGCAAGGCATGGCTGCCAGCAGCTTCCAAGCTCAAGTCCTGGGAGACTAAGACAAAGCAGTAAAAAGTACTCTGGAACCACATAGGCTAATTTTGAGCCCCAACTCTGAGACTGTCTAGCAGTATGGCTTTGTACACGTTGTTTAACCTCTCTGTGCCTCAGTTTCCTCATCTATAAAATGAGGGTAATGCTAGGACTTGACTCACAGGATTGTCGTGAGGATTGCATAAATTCGTTTATGTTAAGTACTGAAAATAGTGCCTGACATGGTGCTATACCAGTGCTAGTGACTATTACAGTAGGAGCCACCTTCACCAGCTCTAGTTCGAAAAAGCTCAAGGGAATATTGGCCTTTCCTTCCACCAATCACTGTGCCCTGAAAGGTGGGCTCAAGTAAGAGGATGCTCCTCCCACTCAGCCAATGGGCTGGAGAGGATGGAAGGAGAAACAGTTTTCCAAAAACAAGGGGTAGGGAGGGCATTTAGCATAGATGTGGGCACTGAGCAGGTCTGAAAGCTGGAGGTTCATGATGTAGCCAAATTATGATGTATCTGGAACACCCCACCCATCTCTCTAAGAGCCCCCCAGCTGTTTCTGATGCCCTGAGATCTGAAAACTGAAAAGTCCCTCACGACCCGCTCTGGGGTTCTGTGCCACCCTCCACCCTCCTGCAGTTCTGACTTTGCCAGACCCAGCCATCTTCTCCCTGATTGCCACCACCACCCTGGCCTGGTGGGGGACTGGTCCCGGAGGCTCTTTGCTTGCTATTCAGGCTGCTATAACAAAATACCGTAAGGTGGGTAGCTTATAAACAACTGAAATTTATTTCTCACAGTTCTGGAGAATGGGCAGTCCAAGATCAAGGCAGACTTGGTATCTGCTGAGGGCCTGCTTTCTGGCTTATAGATGGTGACTTCTTGCTGCGTCTTCACATGGTGGAAGGAGTGAGGTGTCTCTCTTGGGCTTCTTTTATAAGGGCACTAATCCCATTCATGAGGGCTCTGCCCCCATAACCTAATCAGCTCCCAAAGGGCCCACCTCCTAATACCATCACGTTGAAGATGAGGATTTCAACATATGAATGTTGGAGCGACACAAACATTCAGTCTATAGCAATCACCCCATCCCAAGGGTGGACAGACCCAGGCTATAACTGTTAAGAACAACTTAGGAAGCAGGGAGTGAGTAACAGGAGATTTTTATGATGCCATGGCCCTCTCCAAGCTCCTCAGCCATCCTGGAAGGAGGCTTCCTGCAGCATATCCACTTTTGGGAGGGCCCAATGTATCTCTTCTAACATCTTCCTTTCCACAAGAGAAAAGGACATTTTTCTCTTAACCCAAGACTCCCAAGCCTTCCTTTCCTGTCCCAAGATCAGTCTTTCCCAGGTGAACAGCAGTGCAGAAATCTACCACTTTCAAGTAAAATCCTTCCCCTGCTCTATGAATGGCTGGTCTTTGCCCCATGACCCTGAACAGGACAGTTATATTAGGGCTAGGTGGGACATCAGGCACTCCATCCACAGGGAACTAGGCCAAGACACTCCATTCCTTTTGACCCCTTTTCTTCCCATGGGAGTGAAGTTTGTTCCTACTTTTTGCCTCCTGCAGCCTCAGATGTTCTTCCTTAGTCCCTTACAGAGTCAGCTGTGACCAGCACCCACACCCTGCAAGAAGCAGCGGCACAACTTCTCAATTCATTTCCAGCTAAGAAACACCCTTCCCCAGATGGAACAGCTAAATCTCAGGTTGAAGGTTACTCTACTGTCTTTCCAAAAAAATGAGTGTGTGGGCACTTGCTTTACTTCCAGGTGACTGAAAGGCATACCCAGGGGCTGTCCCTGAGCACAGGACAGGCCACTCAAAGGAGGACATCACTCAACAGCCCTGCACTCAGATTGTCACCCTTCTCCTCCTTCACTTGCCATTGCTCCCTCCAAGCCCCAGCTCCTCTGCCCTGGCCCCTGCCTCCAGAATGCCCCCATCCCCTGCCTCTGTGAGCTGTAAGGACAAGGAGACCTGCCTTTGACTGTGCCCTGACAGCCAGCACTTAACATACATTATCACCTTTAATCCACACAACTCTGACCAGGGGGGCCTTGTTGTCTCCAATTTAATAGATGAGGAAACTGAGGCCCAGGGAGGTGGAGTGTTGCCCCAGCTTATGGTGAAGAAGCCAAAATTCAGATTTGAACCTTCTATCCCTGACACTATACCATACTACCTCCCCCAGAAATGGCTTCAACACTTCCTCATGCTTTCTATTAATAAAATGCATAGATATTGGCATTTTCTTTTTAATACTAGATGGATAATTTTGTGTTCTGCTTTTTTCATATTTTCCCACATTCTAACAAATTCATTTATGCAACGAGCATTTACTGAGCACTGCCTGAGGTTGGAGTGTGCCTGGCAATATTTGGAGATGAGCAAGGAGGCCAGTGTGGCTGAAATAAGAGAAAGAATAAAGGGAGATGATGTTGGAGAGATGATGGGAGCATGCCGCTTGTGCAGGGCCTACTTGCCATATAGCTGTAGAGAGACTTTAGCTTTTGCCCTGAGAAACAGGGAGAGCCTTTGCAGGGTTTTGAGCAGAGATGTGATGTGATCTGGCCTAAGGGTCAAATGAGCCTGGTGCCTAAATGTCAAATGAGGACAGACAACAAGGGGACGGGGATGGGGACAGAGAAACCAGTTAGAAGACAACTACAGTAACCCAGCAAATAAACTCTCTATAAACATAATTTAAGTATCTACAGAATAGTTTACCCTATAAATTGACTATAATTCATTGAACTAATCCTTTATTGATGGACATTTGTTGCTTCCAGTTGTGTCCTTATCATAGAACACACTATGAAAACATCCTTGTACCATAAATTTTTGTCTTGATCATGTGATTACCTTAGGACAAGTGTGCTGCCCAGGTGTTACTGGGTCATCTTTCGCAGGCTTTCGATCTATAGTTCCAATTGCCCTTCAGGAAGATGGAGCCACTTTGTTTTCCCACTGGTGCTACTGTGTCTTTGTGGTCCTGGTCAAGTCCCTGGGTGCATATATTAGGAGAAATCTCTCTTCTCTGGACAGGCTTGCATGGTTCCAAAGTCCTTTTGGGTCCATTTGCTTATTTAATGCTCACAGTAATCCTGTTATCCCTGCTTTATAGGGGAAGCTCAAAGAGTAGCAATAAGGTCCTGTTCCAGGTGCTTTATACGTATTTCCTCACTTAATCCTTGCAACACCCCAGTGAGGTTGGTGCCATCATCATCCCCTATTTCAGAGATGAAGTTGCTGGCCCAGCGTGTCAGAGCTGCGATGCAAACCCTGGCTTTTGAACCTGCTCTCTGAACTGCTCTCTGATGACTTGCTTGGGGCTGCCCAGCTGAACCACAGTGGGGCTAGTAGTTCATCCAGATCTTCCTGGCTCTGCAACCCAAGTTCTAAACCCTGGCAGGATGCCACTCAATGCCAGAAACTCATTAGAGCTCTGACTCTTTTTTTCAACCAGAGCTGTCCTTGGTCCCTCATGCTTGACCCAGGCTCCTTCCTTAGACCCACCTTGGCAGCTCCTGGAGACCAGACTTTGGTAGAAGAGTCCAGATCCTAGAACCAAAACCATCAGAGCAGGGAGGGCCCTTGAGCTCCTGGTCCAAACTTCTCTGCCCTTTATATTTGGTGGGAAGAAGGAAACTAAGGGCCAGAGTGGGGCAGTAACTAGCCCAAGGTCACATAACTAGTGGGGGGCAGAGTCCATGGGGAGGGAGGAGGCCTGTGCAAGGAGTAAACCTAGAGCCTCCCTAAGGGGCCCTCGTCAGGGAATATTTAAGAGCTGTGACTGTCACAGCCCTCTTCAAGGGCCCTTTGTTGATGGGCCTGTTCATCTGTGAATGATTAATGAGCCCAAGCCTGTAACCTGTTGGGGTGGGGCTCAGTCTCTTTAAGAAAACCTGCCTTATAGTCACCAGTTCAGCTGGGTTCAGAGGGTTCTGGAGTCTGAGGAGGGGAGATCTGACCTGGCAGAGACCATAGGTATGGGGAGGGGCACTTCATGCCAGGGAAAGGTTTGGGGGAAGGGACTGAGAGCAGGGCTGAGAAGGGAGAAGGGGTCACCCAAGTAATGCTCAGTAATCCTCACAGCATCCTGGAGAGTTTGGGATTAGTACCCCAGGTTTACAGCAGGAAGACTGAGGTTCAAGAGCAGAGACAGAGTTGACTTCCCAGCTTAAGCTCTTTCTACAACAGAGGCATCATTTGTCACATGCTTGCATTCCCCATTTCTGTGACCACCCCCCCACTTTCAAATACCCCTCCTTTCTTCTCTTCTTCCCCCTTTCCCTTTAGGATAGGAATCAAGACCTGGGTTCAAGCTATGACTACATCTTGGTCCAAGTCACACTTGGTCCAACCCTCTATTTTCTCATCTGTAGGATGGGAGGTAATGCTACTACAAACTTACTGGGGTATTCCAAGGAGGTTTCACTCAACACGTATTTATTAAGGTGCTTGTTAAGCTAAGAGATGGCACAGGGAAAGCAGTCCATGTAGGTTCTCAGAGTCACTGAGAGGTGTGATGACCTTGGTGATTTGTTCTTGCAGGTTGGGGAGGAAACAAGGGAGGAAAGGAGGCCAAGCATCTCCCAGGTATAAAGCACCAGGAAACAGGTTCCCTGACAGGGGAGGAGGGACCCAGGACTCAGGATGACTTCCCAGTCCCCGGGGCTCGGCTGTAGGATCAAGGTGGGGATGGGCAAGTGATACAAGTAGGGTCACTTGGATTAGGAGGCAAAAATAATGACGGTGACTCACAGGCTCCCCTGGGTTGGGGCTGGGCCAGAGCTCCTGGAGGCTGGGAATAGCCTGGGTGGGGCCCTCCTGAGGGTGGGCCACTCCACTGCTCTGACTTACCAGGTGAGTGGCTCCAGCATCACTGCCCCTGCGGTGGCGTGGGGAGAGTTCCAGCACTAACGGCAGCTCTTCTGCTTACCTTGCTGAGCTCGGTGTTCATCTGTAAAATGGGGAGAAAAGTAGTATCTAGTGTACCACCACAACCATCATCAGGGCACTTATATAGCACTGTGCCACATGCCAGGCACTATTCTGGGCATTTTACATATATGAGTTCTTAATCCTCACAATGACCCTTTGAAGTAGGCGGTATTATTATTTCCATTTAACTGATGAGGAAACTGAGGCTCGGAGAGGTGGTTAAAAGTGAAAATTAAATGAGATAATCCATGTTATACGCTTAACACCATGTGTAGCATGTAACAAGCCCTTGATGTACATCAATCATTGTTACAATAACTATCTCAGAGGGAAACTGTAAAGTGCTAGGCCCAGTATTAGTGTTTGGTGATTAGTCAGTCACCTGATGGCAGGCCCTGAGACACAGAGATGAATCGGACCAGGCCCTATCCTCATGAAGCAGAGAGTCATATACAAACCTCACTCCCCACTTCCCACCCCCTGGACACACATACTACACATAGACCATGACAACCCAGGGTGATTAGGGGAGGTCAGAGGAGGTGAGGGCAGTGGGTGCCCAGGGAGCCCCTGCCCAGCCAGGGAGGGAGGGCTTCCTGGAAGAGGCGGCATCTGAACTGGAACCCGTAGGATGAGTAGGAGATTTGGCATATGGCAGTTTGTTGAGTTGTGTTTTTTTTTTCAAGAGATGGGGTCTTACTCTGTTGCCCAGGCTGGTCTCAAATTCCTGCACTCAAGCAATCCTCCTGCCTCAGGCTTCTGAGTAGCTGGGACTACAGGCATGCCCCACTGCACCTGGCTGGCAGGTTCTTAATAAACATTGGTCAAATAGAGGAAAGATTTCCCTTGGAGTTAATGTAGCTTATAGCTTCAGGATTTCTCACTTACCTGCCCCCTTCCAAGACTCTGGGAGGACACCAGCAATTTTATACAGGCTGAATATCCCTTATCTGAAATGCTTGGGACCAGAAGTCTTTTGGATTTTGGAATTTTTGGATTTTGGAATATTTACGTATACATAATGAGACATATTGGGGATGGGACCCAAATCTAAACACAAAATTCATTTATGTTTCATACACACCTTATATACATAGCCTGAAGGTAATTTTATACAAGTTTTTTTTTTTTTTTTGAGACAGGGTCTCGCTCTGTTGTCCAGGCTGGAGTGCAGTGGCATCATCATAGCTTGCTGCAACCTCAAACTCCTGGGCTCAAGGGATACTCCTGCCTCAGCCTCCCAAGTAGGTGGGACTATAGGTGTGCACCACCATGCCTGGCTAATTTATCTATTTTTTTGTAGCGTTGGAGTCTCACTATTGCCTAGGGTGGTCTCGAACTCCTGGCCTCAAGTGATCCTCCCACCTCAGCCTCCCAAAGTGTTAGGATTACAGGCATGAGCCACCACACCAGCCTCAAATATGAGTCAGCTATTAAACAACAACAACAACAAACAGCAGGCTTTCAATGTCCATGTCGGTGCTCCAAAAACTTTGAATTTTGGAGCATTTCAGATTTTGGATTTTCAGATTAGGGATGCTCAACCTGTATTGGTAAGTTTGTATACTTTTTTGAAAAGTGGCCTCTCAATTATAAGCTTCTGGATCCACCCCTGGCTAAATGAATGAATAACAAGTGACAAGAAAGGAAGGTGTGTTCCCGGCAGAGGGAACAGCATGTGTAAATGCCTAGAGATCTGAAAGTGCACAGCATGTGATATGGCTGCCAGCCTTATTGCCCGGGACTCCCCTTTACACACATTGCTAGTCTTCTCACCAGCCTCACAAACTCCAGCTGTCATCAGGGTGCCTTTGCCCACCTCCATGCCTTTATTCATGTTGGTCCCCCATCTGGTACACCCTCTCCACAACTTCATGGTGTCTAAATAATATAAACTTCAAGGCTCAGCTCTGTCCCTACCTGTTCCAGAAAGTCCCCCAGACCCTCCCTCATCTGGATTCTTTATAGTTGCTTTACACATTCTTTATCTGGTGGATGTCATCATAGTCTGCTTCTTGTAGTTAATTATCTTTTTCATGTCTATATATGAGATTCCCAGAGGTGGGATGATTCTTGCAAGTGAGCATCTGGGCTCTGCTTACCTATGGGCAGGACAGGAACTCATTGCCTTTCCAGGCACCCTGTTTAGATTTACCCAGTAATCTCCCAAACCTCTCCCCTCTACCACCAAGCCCAACCTGCCCGGCTCCTCTGGGATCTGGTCCAAGTCCTCTTCCCGCCATAGCTGCTTCTGCAGGCTGCCCCCTTCTGTTTCCTCTTCTGACATCCTGGAGCTCAGGGCTGATCCAGGGAGCTGGAGTTCCTCCTCCTTCTGTCCCCTCCTTTGTGAAAGGATGGCTCTAATGGCAGCCACATGCTCTGATGAGTCATGGTTAAGAACATCTGGGGCCTGGAGGTGGTGGCTCGTTAACTCCTCATGGGCCGGTGGCTCTCTCTGCCAGGAGATCAGGTCGGGTTAGGCCTACACACCCAACTCAGGGCTGGGTGCACGGTGGGCATCTGGGGAGTGTTGTGGGTGACCCACACGCAGGCATTGGGGAATCAGGGCAGAGGGGACCATGACACAAGGGGCTAGAGTGTTAGCTTTGGAGTCAGGAGGGCTGGGTTTCCTGTCCCAGCTTGCCACTTACTAGGTGAGTGACCCTGAGTGAGTCACATGAACTCCATGCCTCAGTTTCACCATCTGTAAAATGGCAGTTATGGGGATTATTTGAAAAGGCAAGTGTGCATTTCCAGCCCACAGGGAGGGCTACACCGCGTTATTTCCCGGCTCCTCCTGCAAACACAGTCACTCAGTGGGCAAGAGGGTGGGATTAAAATCCAAGCCTGACTCTAGAAGCTGTGTCTTCTTCTGCATGAATACCCCCCATTAACGCAGTAGGATGATGATGAGTGGGGGCCGCTTTGGGGCGAGCTGTGGGGGAGGGGGAGTGACAGGAAGGTGGACATCAGGTCTAGGAGAAGAACTTTCTGGCGCCAAATAGGTAGGGGTGTCTGAGGAAGGCGCGAGCTCCCGGTCCGGTCCGGGTGGTGTCCGCGCAGAGAGCACTCTGGCCTGGGTCCCGCACACCTTGAGCGCCCCGGGCTCTTACCTGTGGGAGCTGGGGGTGCGGAGCATCGCCCAGCGCCGGCCGGGCGGAGGCCATGGCCCCACTGCGCGGGTGGGCAGACCGAGGCCCGGCCCGGCCCCGCCGCCTTCCCCGCCCCCGGCGCGCCCCTCCCCGGCCGCCGCGTCCGCGGCTCGGCCGCACAGCGCCCGGCTCGGGGTTCCGGCGGCAGCACCTGCGCCGCGGCTGGCGTCCGGCGGGGGCAGCGCTGCCCGCCCCCTCGGCGATGACCACGGCCGGCGCCCCGAGCGCCCAGCCCGCGGGGTAAGTGCGCGGCGGGGACGGCCCCCGGGGGCGCGGCGGGAGTCAGGGCGTGCGGCGGGCGCCGCGCCAGGCCTGCCCACGCCACCCGCCCGGCGGCCCGCACTGCGGCTTCCGGCCCCCTGCCGGGCCGCGCAGCGCCCCCACCCCGCAGGGCCTCTGGGTGCCGCCGCCAGGAGTAGGGGAGCGGGCTGCGGGGGGAGCTAAAGCGCGGGGACCCTGGGTCGGTCACTCCCCTTCTGGGTCCCAACTTTCTCACGAAGCTATAGTCACGGCCACGTTCAGAGCCGCCTTTGTCACCTGCTCCATGGCGTTTACACCTGTGGGGTGGGCCTTGTTATTATCATGCCCATTACAGATGAGGAAACTGAGGCACAGCTCTTCGGTAACTTGTCTTAGGTCACTCAGGAGGAAAGAGTTGGGGGCTGGGATTTGAACTCAGCTATGTCTGATGTCAGAGGCCCCACCTGCATCATCTTCAGGGATATTCAGGGAACTTAAAGGGCCTAAGGTATGGTTCAGCTGGGCCCATTGGGTGCAGCGAGAACCGGGGTGGTAAAAGGTGGGCATTGTCAGTGGCAACATGGCTCTCCAGCCCAACCCTACCCCCACCCCACTGAGGAACCCTATGGGACCCCTGCATGGCCCACAGCTGCTAACTGCTGGGAGACCGTCAGCAACTCCCTGCTTTTCCGGTGCCCCAGTGGGTAGGGGCAGCTGCTGGGAGCCCTCACTGCTGGGAGATTGCTGGGCAGAGATCCGGCCCAGGTGAGCTGGGAGGGGTGCCCGCCCTGCCTGGAGCCTCCTTACCAGTGACAATATTTGCTAAAGGCCTGAGGCCTGACACATGAACAGGGAGGTGAGGAGGCTAGTGCCAGCTGGCAGCTGGCAGCCTCCATAGGGCTTATGTGTGTGTGGCCCCAGGCTGAAGGCTTAGAAGCTCAGTTGTTGGGGGACACCCTGGCCTGGGAGAGGGTTGCCTGGTGAGTTTTGCCTTGATCATTTTTGTTGTATGACTTTGGCCAAGTCCTTTACCCTCCCTAGACTTCTGGTCCCTCCTTTGGAAAATACAGGGAGGCTGGTTTGGCTGCTCCCTTCCTGCTCCACACTGAAGGCTTTATAAATCTGGAGCTTGCTTAGGTCCTTTCTGCCCAGCCCTGACTGAGCACCACGCTTGCTGCTGGGTCCAGAAAAGTGGTTTCCAGGAGAGAAGGCAGGCATGGAGCAGCGTATCCATCAAAGAATCCTAGGCTCCCGGGCTGAAAGCCACATTTGTCCCTCCTCCTGTTCATTCGCATCCGTGCCTGAGTCCCCTCTGCAACCCCGGGCGTCTCTGGCCCTGCTGTGGGCCTTCAGGGCAACCAGCTCACTCTTCTAGCATTGGTAGGTCTTCCTCATAATGAACCATACCTGCCTCCCTGCATGCCTGCCCACTCTCCTTTGAGGCCTCACAGGTTCATCTGCCCCTACCCTGCCCCTGGTCAGTGTCATCCTGGTGGGTTCTGGAGGAGGGGTGAAGCAGGACCATTCTTGCCTTCACCATAGGTACTAGCAACATGGCCACATTGTTGTTCAGTCACTCAACAAATACTGAGCGATGCCTGCTCTGGGCTCAGCCCTGGGCATGATGGTCAGTGGTGAACAAGCCAGGCCTTAAATCTCTACTACTTTAAAAATTATGAAATATTTTAAGCCTTCAGAAGAATACAGCAAATAATACAATGAACTCCCATGCCCTTGCCACCCAGCTTTGTCAGATATTAACATTGTGCCCCATTTATTTCATTTTCTTTTTAAGAAATAAACTGTGGTGGAGATTACTGAAGTCCCTGTGGAAACCTCTTCCCTCCTTCCCTCTCCAGAGATAATTGCCATACTGGAATTTTGGTTTTTATCATTTCCCTGTCTGTTTTTATTCTTTTGCTGAGTGTGTATAAGTCTAATATGTAGTTTGTTCTTACTTTAAAGTTTTATATAAATGGAGTCATATGGCATGTGTCATTCTGCAGCTTGCTTCTTCTCACTCAGCATCAGGTTTCTGAGATTTAGCCTTCTTGATGCTGCAGCTCTGGTCCCCACTTGCCTTGATGGATGATATACGACCCCATGTAGAGACCCCCATTTATTTATTTATCCTTTTGATGGACATCAAGATGTTCCCAGTATCTTGCTATTCAAACAGTGAATGTTCTTGTATGGTTGTCCTGTGCACATATGTGCTTCACTAGGGTAGGAGAATTGCTGGGTCATTGGATATGTGCACTCATTCATTATAAAGTCACTGCTGCTGGATAGAAGAAATAGTGGCAATATATAATCTTAGAAAAAATAATAGTCACTAACATTTTCTGAGTACTTCCTATTGTGCTTTCCATGGTCTTAGTCATTCTTCACAACAACTATGGGAGGTAAGTACTGTCATTCCCATTTCATTGATGAGGAAACGGAGGCTCGTGGAGGGTAAAGAACTTTCCCAAGTTTCTCCAGCAAGTACTTGCTCAGCTGCAGCTTGAGTCCAGGGTTGTCCCCTTTCAAAACTTTTGAAGGCCACGCTGCATTAGGTCATGCCATGTCACTCCATGACACATGATACTTGCTTTATGTGCAGCTCAGGGGGACTCTTTGGAAAGAGAGTCACAATCATGTTTGCAATTTAGAAAGTTCACTTTGGAAATGGCAGGTCCCCATGGACAGATATCTTCAGTTCCCCCCAGTGGTGGAGCACGGATTAAAATCCAGCTCCGACTCCAGTCTGTTCCCTGAGTGACTTTGATCCACTGCCTCACCCTGACTGGGGTCAGGGTAGGGGGATTTTCTGTCCCTGGCATGGACTAAGGGTCTCCCAGTTCTACCCATCTCTGCCCATGAGACGCTAAAGTAGCAGACAGGCAGACTACAGTGGGGAGGTGGGAGAGAAGGGGAGAGTGGGGGTGGCTGCAGGCTGCTTGACACCCCCTCCCCAAGTGTGGGTGGGATCTGAATGGGAGAGCCTCCTACCACGATGCTCCTGGCGTTGGTCACCAGTCCTGTTCCATGCTCCAGCTCCATTCAGCCCAGTGCCTCCCCCCACCCCCGCCCTGCACCCTCGGTTCCCCAAGGCACAGTGGAGAGGCCACCACCACCACAAGAATATATGTCACCTGGGCCCAGCAAGGTGCCCTGGAGCAGAAAGGCCTTGAAGACGAGGGGACAGCCTGTGGAGAAGTGGGGGCCTCAGTCGCAGCCAGGGGAGGAGAGAGGTTTGGTGCTGTTGCTTCTCCAGAAAGCATTGCTGTCTTCTCTTAGGCTCCTGGGAGGAGCCAGACCAGGTTCCTGTCTTCACAGCTTTCATTCCCGTATCTGTCAGACGCAGACAAGAGTGTGCAGTCATCAAGTTAGATAAGGTGGCATGATATTCTTTTTGTGGTGATGGGGTGGTTATTAATGCTATTATTAAGTCAGATGGGGTCAATGTCTCCAGCCTTCCCGAGCTCCCCAGCCAGCCCGGCCTTACCCTCCATTTAGCCACCTTCCAGGGCCTCTGTCTTCCAGCCCTTCCAGACTACTTGTACCTCCTGACTGTGGTGTTGCACCTCCAGCCCTTTGCGCATACTGTTTCCCCTTTTTGGACTTCTTTCGCCATCTTGTCCTCAATTCAGTGCCATCTTTTCCAGACAGCTTCCTTGAGTGACCAGGCTGGGTTAGAGGGCCTCTTCTGGGGTTCTTCAGCCACCAGGGATTCCCATCGTTGCAGTCCTGAGCAAGTCGGCAGCCATTGCCTCTGTCTGCATCTGTGTGAGTCCTCCAGGGCAGGCCTAGGGCTGGGTCCACTCTGGGTCCCCAGAGTCCAACCCCAGGCCTGGCCTGGAGCGGAAGATTAGTGGGTGAGCCACTGCGCCTGGCCTGAGTAATTTTTTTAGAGCTTTCATTTCCCTAGTTTTCTCTTTAGGTGTGTCTGATCCACTACTTATCCTGTCTACTGAGTTTTTCATTTCAATGATTATATATTTATTTTTTAAAATTTAAAACATTTTTTACTACTTCCATTTGATGATGGAAATGATTGTATTTTTCATTTCCAGAAATTCTACTTGGTTCTTTTTCAAATCTGTTTGGTTATTTGGGGCAGTATTTTGTTCCTCACTTCCAGTCTATCTTCAATTTCCTTATACGTATTAAACACATTTATATTCTATATCTCATAATTCTAGCATTTTGAACTCTCAAGGAAACTAATTCTGCTATTTCCTGTTTCTGGTGCCTGCTGCTCACAGTGGTTTGTTTCCTAGTGTGTTCTGTAATTTTATCATTTTATCACCACCTAAAGCTGCCCCTGCCCCTCTCTTCATGAGGCCAGGGCAGCGTCTGTCTGTGCCCAGGGGCATAGCCTAGTGACAGGTGTTCAATCCGTTCATCTCTGTCGGGTGAATCAATAAAGAGGCAATGAGTACCTACTGCCCTGAGTGTTTAACTGGCATTCTCTCTAAAAGCCCTCAAAATGCCCTGTGAAATGGGATTATTACCCTCACTGCAGATGAGGAAACTGAAGCACAACAGAAAGATCACTTAGCTAAGGTCACACGCCCAAGCATGTTCTAACCCAAGTATCTGCCTGAGCCAGTGCCCATCACCGCAGCCCCAGGAAGCCAAGTCCATTGCCGTGGCTTATGCCAACCTCTGAACAATTCCAGAGCCAAAAGCCTGCCTCCCACTTCTGTACACACACCTCTACCCCCACCTGTCCATTCTCCACCAAGGAAGAGTTTCTTCCTGCTTGGTCTACCTGGAGAGAAAGATGCACAGCCTGATGGACAGATGTGCAGACATGCACATTCCCCCGCACTGGATCACTTGAGGCCAGGAGTTCGAGACAGCCTGGGCAATAGTGAGACCCCCATCTCTACAAAAAATTTAAAAAATTAGCCAGGTGTGGTGGTACGTGTCTGTAGTGTTAGCTGCTTGGGAGGCTGAGGCAGGAGGATCACTTGAACCCAGGAGTTTGAGGTTGCAATGAGCTATGATGGTGCCACTGACTCCAGCCTGGGCAATAGAGTGAGACCCTGTCTCAAATAATAATAATAATAATAAGTAAATAAATTACTCAGAATCTAGCAGTGAATCAATGAGATGGTAAAGAAGCGAGTTAAGAAACATGAAATATGGAATAAAAAGACCTAACAGAGTAGAGAGAAGGGGTAGGAGGTGGTGGGAGTGGAAGGTGGAATCTTCCAACAGACTTAGGTAAAGGTGGTAGTGGCCTGGACCACAGGGCACTGGGCACAGAAGGGGTGCGTGTTAAGAGATGTTGGGAAGTAGAGTGGTTAGGGTTAGTGATGGAGGGGATGCTGGAGGCCAGGAAGAGAGATGTGGCAAGGATGACTATCAGATTTCTGGCTTGAGGAACTGGGTAGAGGGGTGTCACTCATGAAAATGGCAAAGATAGGGGGAAGGACAGATTTGGAAGAATGAACAAGAGTTCAGTTTTGAACAAAACAGGGTTCAATTGGCCTGGGAAGATCTGCTGATGCATCACAGAGGAAGAGACATTAGAGCTGGGCCTCCAGGTACGTGTAGGAGTTTTCCTGGTGGAGAAGGGAACTTCTCTTAACTAACTTTTGGGGAATAGGATTTCCCTTCAGTGAGATCACTGAGCCTGTTTCTGGAACCTTGTTTCACTCAAAAGAGGCCCCTTGAGAAGAGGCGTTCTCAAAGACCATCAAACAGACAGGCTTCTGGGATCTCTTAGTTTCATCTCTCATTTTTCAGATGGGAAAGCTGAGACCTAGAAAAATCAGGGATTTGCTTTCCCAGCCTTAGCTTCTTCATTCATTCATTCACCTAGCAGATATTTATTAAAAGCCTACTTTGGGCTGGGCACAGTGGCTCACACCTGTAATTCCAGCACTTTGGGAGGCCAGGGCGGGAGGACCTCTTGAGCCCAGTATTTTGAAACCAGCATGGGTAACATAGCAAGACCCCGTTTCTACAGAAAATAAAAAGCATTAGCCAGGTATGGTGGTGCGTGCCTGTGGTCCCAGCTTCTTGGGAGACTGAGGCAGGAGAATCTCTTGAGCCCAGGAGTTGGAGAATGCAGTGAGTTATGATGATGCCACTGCACCCTAGCTGGGGCAACAGAGCAAGACCCAGTCTCTAAAAAAAAAAGGCTTACTTTGTACCAGATGCCAAGTGCTGAGGACACAGCACTAAATAAATAAAACCAGAGTCCTGCCTTCTGGAAGCTTAAACACAAAAACAAGTAAAAAAATATCATGACAGAGGGTGATAGAAGCTGTATAGAGAAACATAAGGACTGGAAAAGGGTCAGGTATAGTGGAGGTGCCATCGGAAAGGTGAGTATGAAAGGCCCTAGGCTGCTCTTACAGGGCTGCTCCCCCCACCCCACCCCACCCCACCCCCGCAGCACAGCCCATTGTGACGTGTCTGGGATTCTAGAATGCAGGCCTGGGGGACAGGAGGAGGCCTGGAGAAGGAGGAGGGAGAGAGAGACTGAAGGGGGATTTAGTGGGTGGGCTGCACCCCCCAAGGGGGGCAGCAAAGCCCAATGGGTCAGAAGGGCCACAAAGACTCTCTTTACCCTTGTGGAAGGTAAGATAAATTTATTCCTAAGGCCACCTTGCACCCTGTGCTCAGACCCCCGCTACCTTCCATCAGATCTCAGATGACACCCCCCTCTGCTCCAGCTCCCACCCTTGAGAACACCAAGACGTGGGTCCGAATTGTCCCTGTGTCCCAGTACAGAGTGGGCAGCCTGGAGGAAGCTTGTGACAGGCATCCAAGGCTGGCCAGGGAGGTTGAGTGGGCCCTGTGAGGCTCTGGCCTGGCCAGGAGGGGCTTGAGGGGCCCCAGGATCACGCCCTGTGTCTCTCCCCCCAGGACTCCTGTGAGCAGCCTCCACGAGGCCCTGGACCAGTGCATGACCGCTCTGGACCTCTTCCTCACCAACCAGTTCTCGGAAGCACTCAGCTACCTCAAGCCCAGGTGAGGCCTAAGCCCCGGTTGGGGTGGGAGCTTGTGGGGTCAGGCAGAACCAGAGGTCTCGTGTGAAAGGAACCCCGTGTAACTGAATGCTGTCAGCTTTTTGGGTCATCATGACCCCTGAGAAGTCCCATAAACACGACTCAGACTCCCCATCCCACAGCCTCTCCAAGGTCACTGTGACTCTCTTCGCCTTAGGTTCTTGAGGCCTCTTCACCCTTTGATTCCCTGTTCCTGCTGCATCCACTTGGGCTTTCTCCCGGTCAAATAATGCAGGTTCCTCACTTAGCCATTTCTTCTAGTGTTTACTGCCTTGTTTCTATAAATACAAATAAATAATGTGCTTTTGTTCCTTTTCCTTATCACTTTTTTTCTGTTTTAAAATTGAGATATAATTCATGAATCATAAAATTTTCCCTTTTTTTAGTTATCACATTTTTTTTTAACCTTCATCCTCTATGTAATGGTTACCACTTTTAAACATTATCTATTGATAGACAAGAATTTAGCTTTCTTGTGCCCCTGTCCTCCCTTCCCCTCTTCTTGCCCTTGTTCTTATATCACAGTATTTGGCTAAATTGATAATCAATGTTTGCCTTGTTATAACTTTGTAATTAATGCTCATTGCAGAGACAAGGCATGTACTATATTGTTTCCTTTCTGGAGTTAATATTAATGATTGTCTTGGTTTTCCATTTGCCTAATTTGCTATACAATTAGCCTTAACTCTTTATAACCAATCATCCTATCATGAGTTTTTCCCAAAATGCTCAAACATACCAAGTAAGCTGTCAGTCCCTCCTGTTCCTGGAAACCTGTTCCGTGTCTTCTGGCCCCTCCCAGCCGGCTGCTGGAACCCCTTTGCTTCGCTCCTGTTTCCTTGATCCCGGGTCTTTCTCTCTTGTGTCCTCCCTTATTTCACCAGAGCATGTCCTCTAGAGATTTCCTAAGAAGGAGTTGCATGAATATGAATTTTTTCCCTCAGAATTCTGAAGGCATTGCTTCCCGGTTTTCTAGCATCTACTGTAGCTGTGAGAACCCTAATTCTTCTTACTTTGTGTGTGACCTTTTTTCTTTTCCAGAAATGTTTAGGATCTTCTCTTTTCTTTTTGAAAATCTGGGATTTCACAGTGATGTGCTGGAATGAAGGTCTCTTTTATATTCCGTATTTCTATTTGGAGACTCTCAGTTCTGGGAAGTTCTCTTGTACGATCCCTCTGTGGCCTGTGTCCCTTTCCTGGGCTCTTTCAGTCTGGTATTGGCCTTTCTGGACCAGTTGTCTTCTAAGCCTCTTATTGGCCCTCTTCCCTGCCCTGTTTCATTTCTTTATCTTTTTTTCCTCTGATTTTTAGGAGATTTTCTCAGCTTTATCATTGAGTCCTTCTATTGACTTTTCTTTATTTCTATAATCATATGGTTAATTTCCTGGTACTCTTTATTCTCTGAATGTTCTTTTTTGCCTAGAACATCTCATTCTTGGTTCACGCACTGTCTTCTTTATGTCTGTATTTACCCCCTTAGGACAGGCCCTGGCATGTAGTAAGTACTCTAATATTTATTGTTGTTATTATTATCACAGAATATTATCTCTTTTTAAAATGTTTTATTCTTT
The DNA here is from genome assembly GCA_023783475.1 of Daubentonia madagascariensis. Lineage (NCBI taxonomy): Eukaryota > Metazoa > Chordata > Mammalia > Primates > Daubentoniidae > Daubentonia > Daubentonia madagascariensis. The sequence goes on from JAKFHU010001129.1 coordinate 7,451,412, forward strand.
ACCTGCATATCTTGGCTTTCTCCATATTCCTGAATTCTCTTTACTGGTGGGAATCCTCTCCTCGTGCTTTCCTCAAATACCCAGTGATCTCTGGCTGTCGGTCTGGTCGTAGTTATAAAGAAGTTCACTCAAAGACCAACTGGAAAGTCTGTGCCAAGCCACCTTGTAAATGGTGGGATTGGCTTTGGATGATCTGGCAGAGACCTGGCCCCCAGATGTCAGCATCTGGGGTGGTTTAGCTTCTCCAGAGAAGAATCCTTCTTTCCTTGGCCTGGACAGAGACCCTCTGGCGGCCTGAATTCTGAGACTGGGGGAAGGGAGGAGGGCTGGGGTCTAGTCACGCCTGCTGCCAGCTTTCCCTAAGTCCCTTCTTTTCAGCTCCCGGCTGTCCTTTGCACTACCGTACCTGGTTTCCCAAGCCCCAAGGAACAGCTAAGGCTGAGGCAGGAGGACTGGTTTGTACAAGTCCCCAAGCCCGACCAGTTCAGTTTCTTGACTGACCCTCATTCTCCTGTCTGGGCTCAGTGGCCCAGCTTCTGGGGTGGGGTGGGGGTGCCAGGGTGTGCTGATCACCCTCTGGTAGCAGTCCCCATGCCTCACTCCTGCCCTGTGCGGGGATCTGGGCTTGAGGTGGGACAGGGCAGGCCAAGGTACATCCTGCTCCAGCATTGAAGGTCCAGGTTCCCCTCCGGGTATTTTTGGAAAGCTCCCCAGCTCCTATTTCCCTCCTGGTCATTTCCTGTCCTTCACTTGGCTCAGGCCCCCAGACCACAGCCACCCTCAGGCACTGGAAACTGGCTGTCCCAGGCCACAGCTGCTCAGCCTGTCCTGGTGCACCCCAAGCACAGACACTGGCTTTTCTCCTCCCCGAAGCCCAGCTAAGACAAGGCCACCCCTTGGTCTGCTCTAAACTGTCCTGCAGACCTGGGGCCAACACAAGGGAGTCTGAACACAGAAGGAAATATTAAAACCAGATGCCATGGCTGTACCCAGGCTCTTAAGCTGTTCCCACCACAGCATCCCTAAGAGGGCTGTTCCCTCTGTAGCCCCTCCACGCCCTCCCTCGCCTCAGGAGGGTGCTCCACCAGGAGCCCTACAGTGCTCAGGCCCCCAAAGAGGAAACCCGAGTCCTAAAGGAGGCGCCTCAGGGATCCAGTCTTCCCATGAGGCCGCCTTTTACCTCACATATAAAGCAGTGTAGCTTCTATATCTTAACCCCAGTCCTGTTCCAGAAAAGGCTCCTCCTTTCTTTTTGTGTTTAAGAGCTTTCCTCCAAACAGTAGCACACTCCCCCCACACCACCTTGTGACAAGCCAGAATGTCTCCAACAATTGCCAAATGTCTCATGGGAAATAAAATCGCCTGCCACCTTGTGACACCAAAAAATATTTCCAGAAATTGCTCAATGTCCTTGCCACTTCCACTGAGAACCACTGGTCTAAAGAAAATAATTCTTGCTAAAAAACAGCCTCACTTCCCCGTTTGTAACCATTGAAACTTCAAAAGATGTTGGGGTCCAATTTTATTCACTGCTCTTCGTTGTACACACTTTGTCTCATTTAACTGTCCTAACCCTATGCAGTGGGGGATGTTATCCCTCTTTTGCTCCTTGGGGAGGTAGCTGGGCTTACCAAACTCCCTTGGCCTGCCCCGGCATTCACTTTCCCTGTGTCCCTTCTTTGAGTGGTGTTATCTCCACTTCCACTTTATTTTACTTACACTGTGTCTGTCCCTAAGCACTGTCTCTGGAACATGGAGGCTACTCTATTTGTTTTTCTTGATGAATCAATGATTGTGATTAATAAGTGGCCAAGCTGGGATTCAAATCTAGGCCCACTGAGCTGTATGAGCCACACTCCAACTGCTGTGCTATCTTGGGTCTCGAGCAGGGTGGGGACATTTACCTTGGGCGGGCGGTGGGGGGGGCCCTCACATCTGCCTCCTCCACCACTAGGAGTAAAGAAGGTAGAAAGGGTGTGCACAGGGATTTGCGTGTACTGGTGGGGGTGGGGAGGAAGTTCAGGGTGTGTTCCTGCCACGTCCTGGAATTTCTCTGAGGAAAGAGGCAAGGTCGCCTGCCAAGAGTGAGGGGCCAGGCGGTGGGGGGGGAGTAAGAGGAGAGGGGAAAAGGCGTTTCTGGACAGCGTAACAGGCCGGCCAACGCTGGTGGTCCCTGGCTCAGGGTGTGCCTCTCTGTGTGCTGGGCATCTTTCTCCAGTGTTGCTGAGTGGCAGCGTGGAGAAAGCGGGCGGTTGTGTGGCTCCTGGACTGGGGTCCTAACTGGGTATAGCAGAAGGTTGGAAAGCATTATAGCATTTTGCCAAGAGAGGGGCTGGTATGGAGAAGGTAAGTTGAGGGGTCAGGAAGAGAGGACAGGCTGGAGGTGGGAGAACGGGGCAGCGGGAGTGATGAGCACGTGCCAGGAGGCAGGGATTTGGGGAGGGAGGGCGGGCGGCATCTTTTAAGACTCCAGAAGCAGAGCCATTCTGTGTGATGGGGATGAGGTCAAGGTGTGATCCAGGCAATGGGGGCGGTTGGGCAACTGTCGCCAATTCACTTATCAGCACGTGCGTGGCCTGGCAGTGTGCTTGGTGCTGGGCCTACAGTACTGAGCAAGATGTGGGCTGTTCTCAGGGTCCACCAGGGGAACAGTGAAACTAGCAATAAGCAACAAGCAATAATAACCTAGTCTCAGACAGGCTCCAAGATGTACCAGGGTGCTGAGAGCTGCACAGGGACCCCAACTCATGGGAAAGGGGCTGGTCAGGAAGGCTGCATAATTCTCAGGACCCATCGCAAAATGAAAATGCAGGGTCATTTGTTCAAATATTATTATGAATTTTAAGACAGTGATAGTGGAGAATTAAACCAAGCATGGGGCCTTTTTAGGTATAGGGCCCTGTGCAACTGCACAGATCACACGCCTGTGAAGCTGGCCCCAGAAGGCTTCCTGGAAGAAGTGATACTTAAGCTGAGATGGGCTGGAAGAGGAGTCAGCCAGGTACAGAGGGAACAGCCTGGGTAGAGGCCTGGCAGTGAATGAGGTCTGGCGTATCTGAGAACTGGGGACACTCATCCTGCCTCTGCCTTCCAGCCTGGAGAGCCCTCAGAGGGCCTCGGAAAGGGAGGCTGGGACTGGGCTGGGGTGGGGCCCAGGAAGGGACAGTGGGGTTGGGTCAGGTTCAGGGAGCCCAGATGGTGGGGACAGGGCAGGGCGGGATGGCTGACAAGTGTCTGACAAGGCCTGAACCTTGGGTGCTAGCTGAGGAAGAACAGGCTAGAGGTCACTGGGCTTAGCTGCCCTCCCCATGGCCAAGGAGTCCCCAGCCCCAACACCCTCCTCTGCTGATGACTTTTCCAGCACCTTCCCCATCTTGACACCTGGTCTGGGCCCAGAAAGTGGGACCCCAGTGGGCTTCATGTCCCAGAGCTGGGTTCAGCTCAGGAGGGAGGAGACTGTTGCTCCCAGAGGCCTGGATGCTATATATGCAAACAAGAACCTGTGGAGTGTAAACTAAACTTGGGTGTCTGAGGCTTGGGGGTTTTCATACCTCTGTACCCCATTTCCCAGTCCAGACCAGAGTTTAGGGGGCTTCCAGGTGATAGGCTGGGGAGGGTCCAAGATTCCTAGCCACAGGTGCATGCTGGGGCCTTGGGCCACAGACTAGAAATTCCACTTTGTCTGCCAGCTGCCTGGGTGGGGCTGTCCCGCTTCCTGGGCCCAGTACCAGACTGAGTGCAGCAGTTGGGGCTGGGCAGTGGAGCTGAGTCCCTGCGGCAGGAGAGGAGAGAGAGGCAAGGGCTTGAGAGTTAGAGAGGCCTGGGGGACGCGTCTGTGTGCTGTCAGGGAAGCCCCTCCTCAAGGGGAAGGTTTTATGCAGGGAAGTGACCCTTGACCCTGGCAGGACATGGAGGGATTCACATTTATTGAGCATTGGTGATGTGGCCCCTGGCCTTGGCATCCTATTTAAGCCACTCAAAAAGCCCTGGGAGAGAAGGGTTATTATATTTATTCTACAGGGAGAAACCCGAGGCTCAGAGAGGCTCTGAGAAGTACCAGGGTCACACAGCGGTGTCTGAGGGACTCTGAACCCAGCCGCTTCCTTTCCACAAGTTGCTGCCCTCAGATTAAGTGGTCCTAGCAAGGCTTGGGAGGGGTCCTGATGGCAGGCACGGCTGGTGAGGAATAGACCAGATTTCATTTTCTACCTGAGGGTCACCCAGAAGTAAAAAAGCAGCTTAATTCACAGGTGTTTTATGCATGAGAAAGGGAGGAAAATGGGCAAAGTCATATGATCTTATAATAAAACAATCTATTAACCTTAGTCATCTCTCTTCCCTCTGAAGTTCCCAGCACACGCCTGGCACTGAAGAGCTTCATAAATAATTAACAAGGGGCCATGGGGGAGGGAGTGAAAAGTGCCCCAGTGCCTCCGGTCCAGGTAGGGCTCCTCCCAGTCAGTCTCACTGGCCCACAGGGACCCTGGCAGGCCAGCACTATCGTCCACATTTTGCAGAAGCAGAAACCAAGGCTCACATATGTCAAGTGACTCCCCCAAGTGCAGAGAGGGACTGGCATTGTTACCGTCCCTCCTTGCCTGTTGTCCTCTCCGTGTGTTAGGGTAAATGTCCCCCCAGCACACCCTGTAGCTGAGAAGCCTGGGGCTGTGGCAGAGCAGGGAGCTTGTGGGGGCGAAGGCTTCCTGAGGCCATCTTGCTCGGCCCTGACACAGTGGTGCTGAGGACAGAGATGTGTCACACACAAGCTCTGTCCTTGAGGTGCCCACGGTCTGGGGAGAGAGCTGAGCCTGCGCTGCCATCAGTTCAGTGTGGTGGGGCCTCTGTTACAGGCACATAGTCCCTGAGGAGGAGCCCTGGGTTCCCAGAGGCCTCAGAGGCATCTGAGGGCCTTGACAGATAAGTCTGGGGATGTGGAGGTGTGGGGAAGGGCACTTCAGGCTGAGGGAACAGCATGGGCTAAGGCCTGGAGGAGGAAAGAGTAGGGTTTTCTTGTGGAAAGTGTCTGTGGTTCAGTGGGCAGGGGTACAATCTTGAGTGTGACCAGATGGGGAGTCGGGGGGGAACAAAAGCCACAAGAGGGCTGGAGAGGGGGGCAGGGCTGGCTGTCCTGTGGCCTTGGCCTAGGTGTTATCTCATGGGATGTTGAAGCCACAGGAGGCTTCAACCAGAGGGCACCGTGATCAGGTGATGAGATGGGAGAGGGAGAGGCAGCAGGTGGCTGGCAGGGAGGTCCAGGGAGTGGGCACAGGGGTATGCTCAAGGGATCAACAAAGTCTCACAGTCAGGACTTGGGCTCAGCCTGCTAGAGGCAGGGGTAGAAGGCAAGAGGTAGGCCCTGGGCATTGGGAAGGGAAGCCACAGGCCCACATGCTGCCAGGCCCTTTTCAGTCCTCACAGCAGCCATGTTGTTGCCACCCCTGCTGAGCTGATAGCAACTGAGGCTCAGCTCTGGAAGATCACTTAGAGCCACTCAGCAGGAAGAAGAGGAGCTGGGAACAGGATCCGAGGTCTTTTGAGTAGCAGTGAAAGGATCAGACCTGGGCAAGGCCCTCCCCATCCCTGGACCTCTGTCCTCTCTGTCCACCATGCAGAATGGAGGAGGGGGTGGCAGGATCTACCCAGGGCCAGTTACCTCTGGAGTTCCAGGAGTTGATGTTGTCAATGTCCCTTCTGTCTGCCAGAACCAAGGAGAGCATGTACCACTCCCTGACGTATGCCACCATCCTGGAGATGCAGGCCATGATGACCTTTGACCCTCAGGACATCCTACTTGCCGGCAACATGATGAAGGAGGCCCAGTCGCTGTGTCAGAGGTTGGGGACGACAGGAGGTGGGATGGGGGGTCAAGGATTAGAGGTTGTGAGGCCCAACCTTCTGTCACCCTGGCCCATCCTAGTGCCTTAAATGCCACTATTCATGCTGCTTCTCATGGCTAAGATGTTGTGTCCCCAAATGCTAAGAGCTGTCCCTGCCAGCCCTGCCTTAGGAGACTTTCGTCTAAGCCAGTCACTAAGCAGCTTCTAGGGACCAGTCTTGATAGGGAAAAAATGAATTCTGGCTCTTTCACTTAATGACTCATTGAGAGTCCCTCTCTGGATTCAACTTCCCTCATCTATAAAATTGGTGTGATAAAACACCATAGGGTTATCCTGGGGACTTCATGAAGACACCAGTCACAGGACCTGGTGCATAATTGGTGTTTGGTACACATTTGCTACTTGAATGAATGAACTAAGAGACCCTGAGTGTTCGTGCATTGGTGGAGCCATGATTCACTGGGCACACACTCATGCCTGCTCTGGGCCGGGCCATGTGCTGGGCACTGACGACCCAGGAAATCATCAGACCTGGGCTGGTCTGATGCCCACACCACCTGGTCATGGAGGCAGGCACAGACAGTGACATTCTGGCTTGATGCAGGGAAGTTCCAGGTGTTGTGGTGGGTGTCCAGCCATAGGAGCGGGACAGGCTTCCTGGGGGAGATGATGCCTGAGCCAGGGCCTGAGGGGTACCTAGGAGCTGGCCAGGTTGGAGGGAAGAAGAGAGGGGGCTCCAAGCAGAGGCAACAGCAGGGGCAAAGGTGCAAGAAAGCCCAAACCTTGGGGGAGCTGCCCGGAGTTCAGGTGTCTGGAGAATGCAGTGGGAGGAGTCTGCACACCTTGGAGGCCACACCAATAGCCCAGGCTGTGTCCTCAGGGTGGTGCAAAGCTGTAAGTGTTCTCAGCCGGGCAGAGCCTTTTGGAAAAACTCCCTGGCACACAGTTGGAGGGTGAGCAGGCACCAAGACTGGGTGGGCAGGGTGATAGGCCAGGTGGGCATGAAGAGACCTCCATTAGGGAGAGGAACCCAGAGCTGGGATGGCTGGGAACTGCCAAGAACAGTGTCAGCTAGATGGGGGCCGGTTGGCTTGGGGCTGCTTTATATGCTCAGCCTGTGGTTGCTATGGCGTTAACCATCCCCGTGTTACCCATGAGGACACTGAGGCTCAGACAAGTAAAGTGACCATTTTTTCAGAATTTCAAACCACCTCTGTCTGACCCCAAAGCCTATGTCCTTTCTGCTAGTGCTGCCTCTCTAGGAGTTTATTCTAGAGTGTGGCACAGAGGGGCAGAGTTAAGTGTGGCCCCTTCCCCATCCTCATCTCAGGCCCCTTCTTCCTCTCCAGGTACCGGAGGAAGTCTTCCGTCACAGATTCCTTCAGCAGCCTGGTGCACCGCCCCACTCTGGGCCAGTTCACGGAAGGTGTGGCATCTGGACATCCTCTCAACCATGCTCAGTCCAGGCAGCCCGGTGGCTCCAGGCCCAGGGAGGGGCAGGAAGGCCAGTTATGCTCCCAGTCTTCACCGAGGGGGCTAGGCCCTGGCTCTCTGGTGAGGGTGTGGGGGGCAGGTCAGACCCACTTACCTGACAGCGTGACTGGCCGAGAGCCTGGAAGTCGAGGAAAGGAAAAGCTGTCACAAGGTCCATGGGGTTTGCTCTGCAGGCCGGGGGTGCTTAAAACTGTGTGTGCAGTTAGGTTTGCTGATTTAATCACACGGGTGATTGCATGTGCACCAGAGGGAAATGTGGTTCTAGCACCTGACATACTGGCACAAGACAGCTGACGGCAGCAGAAGAGATGGTCTTGGCTGTCGTAGCCTGTAGGATGTCTTTGTGCCATGACCATACGCGGCAGTCCTGAAGGCAGCAGTGGCAGACCTACAAGCAGTTAGGGGCCTGTCAGTGCAGAGGCAAATGCCCTTACCCTCCTGAAGAGCCCTGGAAGGTTCCAGCACCACACAATGCATCTGATGGTGCTGGGTGCACAGCATCTATAGTGATGCTTGGGGAACAAGAAGGAGGCTGTGCTGACCTTCTGGGTAGTGGGGCAGGGGACCAGAAGATGAGGGGGATGCAAGCTGACTGGGGACAGTGGTGGGTGCTCTGAAGGAGCTTGACCAGGCTGATGGGGCTGAGGATGGGGAGGAGCTGACACAGGCCCCCTTTGATTTTGGGGATGTGGGGTCAGGTGGATTTGGCCTAAGCCTCCTACCTAGAGTCTCAGGAGGCCAGGAGACTTTGGTTTTCTCCTCACAGAGGAAATCCATGCTGAGGTCTGCTACGCAGAGTGCCTGCTGCAGAGAGCAGCCCTGACCTTCCTGCAGGTAGGAACCCCCAGCTTGAACAAGCAGGCGGGGAATTTCACATCAATCACCATGTTCAAGCATGACCCATCCCCTTGTCATCCAGGTGAGGACTGAGGCTCAGTGACCCCCACACTCCTGAGCCTGGCCAGGCTTGATGTGGAGGTGATGGGCCTCACCTTCCACACACCGAGCGTTGCCAGGGTGCTGCTTCTACCTCATGGCTGCTGCATTTCCTGCCAAGGGTCACATGGTGGTGACAGGCATTGACACAAAGCCTACTTTACACTTGATTCATTCAGCAAATGCTGTAGCACCTATGATGTGCCAGGCTTTTTGATGATAATACAGGCATGTAGTTTTTACATGCCTTACACATGTTACAGTTTGCTTTTTCAAACATTTATGTTTATTATTTAATCTCCACCTCATTGGCCTGTGAAGAGGAGACTTAGAAGAGAGGAGTTACTTTCAAGGTCACATGATTATCAAATGGTGAGCTGGGATTTGAACCTAGGTCTGACCAGGTCGGAGCCCAGATCTCACCACGAAGTGGGAATTTTGAGAACTGTCACTGTATGATTTTACAGTGAAAGCCTGTACAGCCTTACAGAAAGCCTGGTTATAATGATGACATATCATCATTATGTATATGTGTGTATTTGGGGGCAGAGGGACATATATACTTTAGTGTTGGGGTGCTGTTCATTTTTCTTAGCTCTTTTTCTGTCTTTTTGGACCTCAGGGGATTAGAATTGGGTTAATCCTAATGCTTGGTTTAGGACTCACTATAATAGTTACATCATGCATTTTATTTTATTTATTTGTTTATTATATTTTTACAAATAATGAACACCCACAGTCCCCCCAGCTGGAGGACACACACTGGCTGGAGCTGTCCTCACCCTCTGGGCCCTTCCCCACCCTTTCCCTGCCCCCCACAGGGGAACCACCACCGAGACTTTCGTGTTTATCATCCTCCACCCTATTTTTTAAAAATAGTTTTATCGGCTTCGTATTCATGTCTGAACAGCATATTGTTATGTTTTAGTTGGTTTTGGCCTTCCTCAAAAGGGTGTGGGACTCGCTCCCTTCACCCAGCCTTAGGGGGCTGTATCTTCCTTCGGGTGAATACGCCACTGCTTGTTTATCCGTTCTCCTGCTGCAGGGCATTTGGGTTGTTTCTGGCTCCTGACTATTGTGAACATCCTTGAAGGTGATTTCCATAGCCCATGTCCATGTTCCCCTTGGGTGTACACCCATGAGTGGAGCTGCTGGTGGGCTGTAGGTATTGGTGCTCTAAATTATAAATGTGATAAATACCTGCTTGTTGTAAAAACCATAATCCAAAAATGAGTATCCCCCTCCTTCCGCACAGTCCCAGCACCTAGAGGGAGGCCCTGTTAATCATCGGGAGTGTCCCCTCCAGGCCTCTCTCCAGGCACATGGTATGTGTACATGTGAGGCCAGTAAAGGGAGATTCTGGTCCATCCCTGGGCATTTTGGAGGTTTTATTTGGCCAAGGGCTAGGGAAGCCTGGTTTGGCTGACCTCTGACCCTATCGCCCCAGGGTCCCTCATAAATTTGGGCACAGGAAGGGGCAGTTGAGGCCCAGAGCCTTGTATGATGCATCTCAAGCCTGCCGCTACCTACCTGGGCCCGGCCTTCAGCATCTTTCCCTCCCGCAGGATGAAAACATGGTGAGCTTCATCAAAGGCGGCATCAGAGTTCGAAACAGCTACCAGACCTACAAGTGAGTATGGCTGGGGGCCACAGCGTCTACTACCCTCTCCCCCTCAGGCTGCTTTGTGGAAGGAGGAGAGTATTAACTGGAGACTGGAAGCCTAGAATGCTATGTGACCTCAGGCAAATTTCTGCACCCTCAGGACCTCAGTTTTCTGGAATAATATTCCCCTGGTTTTCTGGCTGTCTCTGTTCCTTTTGGTCCCCTGAGTGCCTACTCTGCACCTGACCCTCTGCTAGGGGAAAATAAGACACAGATTCTGCACAAACAGCTCCGTCTTGTGGGCAGGGAGACAACCACAGGAACAGTCATTTTGGGAACAGCAATAGAACTCCTATACATCTGTTAAGGCCCAGTCCAAATGCCACTTTCCCCAGGAAGCCTTCCTTGACTCCTCTAGTACACAGGGATGCTGTATACACACACACACACACACACACACACGCGCGCGCGCGCGCGCGCTCCCTGAGGACCAGGGTCATTTCCATGCTATCTCTGGGTCCCTGACATTCAGACTGGGCCAGGCACAGGCTTTGTTTATGGATGAAAGAATGAAGATTCAGTCTTCACTGAGTACTTTTTACTCAATATGGCTGTACAATGCCTAATCTACAGTTCCCAAATCCAAAAAAGGCTCTTAAAACCCGTTTTCCCCCTTGACAAGTTTTACATTAAAATTTATTTTCCATTAAAAGTTGATTTGAGACTATTTATCATCGTTATTGTCCCCACTTAATGTGACTGTTTCCCTGCAGAGATATTGTGAGCTTGCATACCAGGTATTGCTGAGGCATAATGTACCACATAGCATGTGGATACCACATTACCTGGGGGCCTGTGCTGGAACTGTCCAGAAAACCAGACAAGTATTCTGGCCCCTTCATTCTTCTTCCCAGCTGCCAGAATGATATCTCCAGAGCAGCACCTTGTCAGGCCACCCCTTGCCAACTCCCGAGGCTCCTTTTGTCCTTAGAATAGAGTCCTGGGTCATTGCCAAGTTGTTCCTTGGAGCTCTCCCCTGCCCTCCTTGCCGCATCTCCCACCTCACTCTGCCGCAGATCCTTGGGCCTTCCCTCAGTTCTTCAGATATGCCAGGCCCTACCTCAGGGCCTTGAACGTGCTGTTCTCTCTGTCAGAAACACTTTCTGCACCAGGCTAGCCCCAGCTCCTCCCTCAGGTCAAATGTCACCTCCTCAGGGAGGCCCCCCCTGATGCCCAGACTAAGTCAGGCCCCAGGATTCTTCTCCTCTGAGGCTCTCACCGCCCTTACAGTGACTCGATGGGGGTCTGTCCCCTAGAGTGGGAATGCCATGGGGGCAGCAGCGTGGTGGCTTTGCTCCCTGCTGCTCCCAGTGCCTGGCAGAGAGAAGCTTCAGTTAGTGCCTGCTGACGGAAAGCCCTCCAGATGCTCTCAGTCTAGGCAGGAGGCAGACACATCATTGAAGCCTCTGTCCTGCCCTATGTGGGCTGGGCTGTGGGCTCTGTGCAGTTGGTGACCAGGAGATAGAGAGTTGAATTCCAACCAAGAGACTATAGGAAGACTTCCTGAGGAGGGGGTGTTTGAGTTAGCCCAGTGGTTTTCAATTGGGGGGCAATTTTGCCCCCCATGAGACAGTTGGCAATGTCGGGAGACATTTTGGTTGTCCAGCTGGGGAGAGGATGCTACTGGTATCTAGTGGGTGGAGGCCAGGGATGCTGCTAAATACCCTATGATACACAGGACAGCCCCCCTTCCACCCCCTCCCCAACAAAGAATTATCCAGCCTAAAATGTCAGTAGTATCGCGGTTAAGAAACTCCTGTTCTAGACAGAATGCAGAGCACAGACAAATGCCCAGAAATTGGACAAGGCAGAGTGCACTAGGGCTGATGTGGTTGAAATTCAGGGGTAAGGAGTATGTTATCATAGTGGGAGACAGGGTTAGAAATTTATTGAATATCAGCTCTCGGGATTGCCAGAACTTTAAGAATCCATTACCAGGGAGTTTGGAGATCAGCTTGGCTGGAATGGGCCCCACCTCCCACCCCCCAGCCATTGGCTGAAATAAGTCTTGATATCTCTCTGCAGGGAGCTGGACAGCCTGGTCCAGTCTTCACAATACTGCAAGGGAGAGAACCATAGGCACTTTGAAGGAGGGGTGAAGCTCGGTGTGGGGGCCTTCAACCTGGTGAGTGGGAGTGCCTGTCCCCCATTTCCACAGTGTCTGGCTCCAGATAAATCTCCCCTGCATGTCCCTGCCCCACACATGGTCATGGCTGAGTGCTACCATGCCTGGCTGTGTGCTGGGCATTGGGACCCAGAGCTGAACGGGACCCGTGGCCAGCCTTAAGGGGCAAACAGCTGGTCAGGGGCATGCTGCAGCTGACTCCACAGAGTCCATCTGTGCATTTCTTCCCAAGTCAAGTTGTTAGCTTGAAATCCACCATGATGGGAGTCTTGATAGCACCACAGCTTGACAAACACAATAAATCAGGGCCTTTTCTGTCCCGGAGAGCTGGTTGTTAAACATTTACCAGTGTCAGGGAAGGAGACAGGCCTGAAAACAGCGGATGACCCACGGGAGACAGAGAGCCAAGTCCTCTTCCTGGGGAGGCTTTGGGGACGGTTTCTCCAGGGTGGGGGTAAGCATTTGGGCTGGATCCTTAGGATCCCTCGGAGTCTTCCAGGTGGGGAAGGGCATTCCAGGTGGAAGGAACAGCGTGACTGGAGACAGAGGCTTGGGAGAGCTGCACTTGCTCGTGGAGGAGGAGCTTCTCAGGGAAGATTCAGACCTCTGGCCCTAGGTGGTCAGGGACCTTTCCAAAGTAGGTGGGGAGCAGAAGTGGTGGCTCTCTCCCCTCCAGGTAAAGCTTGTTTAAAGAGCAAGCCTTGAGGTGGTGGGGGAGGTCCCTGCCCCTCTCTCGGGCACCCTTCACGAGCTCATCTGCCTTTCCCTCCAGACGCTGTCCATGCTTCCCACAAGGATCCTGCGGCTGCTGGAGTTTGTGGGGTTTTCAGGAAACAAGGTAACCACCTGCCTTCTAGCACCCCCGACCTGCTGAACTCCAGGCCTGGAGCTGGGCTGCACAGGGTGGGGCTGAGGGGCTACAGGGTCTGGGTGCCAGTCCTGGCTCAGCCCCCCTCAGTGTGTGGCACTGGACAAAGCCCAGACCTCTCTGGGCCTTGTCTTCTCTCCAGTCAAATGGGGCCAGGTGGTATCACTCACAGGGTGGAGAGGCTCTGGGGTAAGGGTAGGTGTGAAGGGCAGCTGTGTACAGTGGCCTGGGGGTCACATTCTCTGAGCTTGACAGGTATCAGGAGGCTGGTCCTTCTCCCCACAGACACCTCCTCACTTCAAGGCCTTGAGCAAGTCCTTTCCTCCAGGACCATTTTCTGGTACTACCACCTCATCTGGGAGATGCCTTGACGGGGAACCAGAGCACTCTAGCACTCAGGCTTTACTGAGGGTTGAAGGCACCAGATCGGGGAGGGCTCCCTGGTGGAGGAGGCCCATGTGGTAGAAGGAGCATTAGCCTGGAAGTCAGGAGCCCTGGGCAGCCCAGCCTCACCCCCTTCTCCCTGTGACTCTGAGCAAATCCCTCCCTCTTCTGAGCCTCTTCAGTGAAACGAGGGGCTTTGTATAGACCAGTAAGTGTCCCCAGAGGTGCACTTTCTCTAGCCCTTGCTGATATTGGCAACTCCCACGGGCATCTGTATTATTATTTATATTTTTTTTTCAAAAGTAACTCATAATCTTTACCAAAAGTTATTTAAAGGAAACGTTGCTACATGAAAACCCATATCATTTGGCATGATAAGAACATAAATCACAAAAATAAATACCATGAGGCCCGGCAATCTTAGGAAAGCCCTGCTAGATTGCGCGGTCGGCCCAGGGTCAGCCCCAGCTGCTGCTCCGTGAGAAAGGGGGCTCGGGTGAGAGTTTGCACACACATGAGCACAGGACCGGGGCTTTCTCCTGGACAGCGTCAGAAGGCGAAAGAGAACTGAGAAGGAAAACCCTTGCTTGTGACTCAGTGTTTCCTAACACCAGCCCACGGACCCCTAAAATCTTGGTTGACATTTGTGTGGCCCCATCTATGCCCTGGGCCTGTGGTTAGGATTATTGGCCTCCTTGTCATTCCTCCTCCCAACCAGACCTGCGCTGCGTGGCCGTCAGTGCCCACCACAGGGTGGCCAAGCAGGTGCATACAGGGAGGATTGGGGATGTGGCTGTTGAGGACATAGGGGACACCCACGGCCCGGCCAGGCCTTTGCCCTGGCCTTGGCAGCAATATCCCCTTCCCCCCAGGAAGGCGGCTGAGGCGCTGAGAGGGGCACCCCTTGGTCAGCGCCACACAGCTGACCTGGCCTCCAGGGTCCCAGGGCCCTCTCGCCCTGGCCCCTGCCCCTCTCTGGGAGCCTCAGCCTGTCCTCCTGTCCTCCAGGACTACGGGCTGCTGCAGCTGGAGGAGGGTGCGTCGGGGCACAGCTTCCGTGCCGTGCTCTGTGTCATGCTGCTGCTGTGCTACCATACTTTCCTCACCTTTGTGCTCGGTAGGCTTCCCCGTGGGGGCAAGCCCTGGGGCCCTGGAGTTTGGTCATCTCTGGGGCCAAGAGGGAGAGGGGCTGCAGACCCTGTTCGGGCCCCAGGACTGGGGATGGGGGTCCTGAAACCAGAAACAGCAGAGCCACATCAGCTGGCCTGGGGCCTGGCTTGCTCACTTCCTCCTGGTATGACTGGTTCCAGCCTCAGCTTTCTCATCTGTGAAATGGGCATGGTTGTGCCCACCTTGTAGAGGGTATGAAGATGCTGTAGGCAGCCCCTTGTGGTTCTGGGCACAGCCTTGGCAGACATATGCTCCTGGTTATTGAGGCCTGTGACATGCCAGGGATGCTATCTGCACAACCTTATTTAATCCTCACATTACCCTGGCTGGAGGTAGGAGGAATTATTATCCCCATTTCACAGAGGGGAAGATAGAGGCCCCAGGAATCCCCTGGTAGGTTGCTGGGAGGATCACAGTGGAGGTGACGTGTTCCCCCCCACCACTTCAAGGTACTGGGAATGTCAACATCGAGGAGGCAGAGAAGCTCCTAAAGCCCTACCTGAATCGATACCCTAAGGTGAGCCCCCCTCTCTGCCTGGCATCCCCAGCCTGTGAGCACCCCATGGACCCACAGGGACCCACATGTGTGTCATTGCAGGGTGCCATCTTCCTGTTCTTTGCGGGGCGGATTGAAGCCATTAAAGGCAACATTGACGCAGTGAGTGATGGGGGTCCAGGCCAGTGCTGAGGACCCCTCAGGGTCTCACAGGCACACACAGACATACTCGGGGACAGGGCAGACTGGGAGGAGGGCCCAAGAGAGAACCAACAAGGGGGCAGGGGTGGGAGAGGCACTTGGGAAGACAAGGGAGGAGGTGGCATACGTGGTAAGTGGGCTTTTGACAGGGAGAGAAAGGACTGTGGCGTTCCTGGAGAGAGGGTGTAGAGGGAGGCAGAGAGGGAGGAGGGACCGCCAGTTCAGGACATGGTGATTAGGCTGGAACTTGGTGAGTAGAGTGGTGGGGCCGGGGGTGGTGAGAGGAGCTGTGGAAAGGTTAGAGATGGGGAAGGTCACGGTCCCAGCAGAGACGCCAGGGCTAAGCCAAGGCCCAGGACAGACTCTACAGCATGGAGTTCTGGGCTCTCCAGCTGGCCCTAGCTGTGATTCCCCAGGCAGCAGGACAAATGCCTCAGGCCCAGGTAACCTCATGGAAACTGCTAGAATCTTTGGAGTTTGCTCTGAGACAGACATTATTTTATCACTATAATATCAACACTTTCTACTGCCTCTTATCCCTTCCATTATAGCTCTGTCCTGACCTCTCATTTTTGAACTGAAAAACTAGAGTTCCGGACAGGGGCAGTAATTGGGCCCAAGGTCATGTAAGACTTAGGGGGTTAGGTCCATGACTGGAGGCCATATCTCCTGGCTCCCAGCCCCCACCTGAGCCTAGCACAGGGCTGGATCTCTATGCACTGGAGGGGGCTAGGTCCACTGTGGAGTTGGGAGGGTGTGGAGGGTACAGAGGGTAGGGTGGGGCTGGGTGGGCACCCACCAGGCTGACCAGCAGGTGCCTGCAGGCCATCCAGCGGTTCGAGGAGTGCTGTGGGGCCCAGCAACACTGGAAGCAGTTCCACCACATGTGCTACTGGGAGCTGATGTGGTGCTTCACCTACAAGGGCCAGTGGAAGATGGCCTACTTCTACGCCGACCTGCTCAGCAAGGAGAACTCCTGGTCCAAGGTGGGCATTGGGAAACCAGGGCCGACCAGGCTGGCCATGAGCCCCCAGACCAAGGGCCAGTTGAACACAGATGTGTAGGCTGGAATCTAAACAGAACCATAAATTCTAATAGGACTGGAAGGAACTAAAGACCACAGGAGCAGAGAAATTTTAGAACTACAATATGTCAGTTGAGATTTTTAGTCACAAGGGACAAAAGCATGACTCACACGTGCTATCCAATAGAACTATCTGTTGTAGGGTTTCAGCACCATATTCACTTGAAATGTGCCTGGTGCAACTGGGAAACTGAATGTTTTAAATTTTATTTAATTTTAATGAATTAAACTTTAAATAGCCACATGGGGCTAGTGGCTACCACTTGGACTATGCAGATTTAAACACAAAAGGCTCATTGGCTCACATAGCTGAAAATTCTAAGCACATCTGATTTTAGGAAGGGCTGGGTCCAGGAATTCACATTCCATCTTGTGCAGATTCTCTCCATGTGACAGGCAAGGAGGCAGTGGGCTGCTTTAGTTTACCCCTTAGTTTCAAACAAAGTCTCACAATTGAGCCTCATTTGTGTGGCTTAAGGCACATGCCAACGCCTAGGATAGAGGGACGGGAAGACTCCTGATGGACTTAGAGAAGGAAAGGGTGGTTCCCCAAAAGAAAAATGAGGTGATATACCCAGAAGTAGTGTGTATGTGGGGGCACTAAAGAGATGCCATGTAGGCAAAACAAAGCAAAACAGATGCCCGCCCACCATAGATGAAGCTTACCATGGTTAAGTGTTGAGATATGTATTAGCCTTTATCATCATAGTAATGATAGCACAGAAATCTGAACCAAGAGCCTTAAAATCACCTGGCTCAGAGAGCGTCTAATCTGGCATTTGCAAATACACAGCATTACTTGCCCACAGCAGACATTGCTAATCGATCCTGGCATTCTGCTGTGAGCCTGCTGTGACCTTAGAGGCCTTCTCTGCAGAGCGCTCCAGGCAGCCATTAGCACTGGCCCACACTGGCACATGTCAGGAGACCTGCTTGTCACCTGCATCTAGTCCCTCTTTCCCATCCCTCCCCCACCTCCACATTGAAGACCTACTTCAGTGCCCCTGCCTAGGGACCAAGTGGATAGGGAATTCTCTGGGTCTGGGGCAGATGGGGCTAGGGGAGGGAGCAGGCTTCCACTGAGCTCTCACTGTGTGTCTCCACACCACACCCAGTGAGGCGGGAAGAAGTTATTATCTCCATTGGGCACATGAGGGCCACTGTGGCTAAGACAGAGTATGTGACTTTCCTAGCCCACATAACTGTTGGTGACAGACACTGGATTTGAGGACGGTTCTGTGTGACTCAGAGGCCTCTGCCTTCTCCTTGCTCCTCTAGTCCTCCGGAGGAGGCCAGGCTTGCCCTGAGCCCACCCTGCTGCCGAAGGGGCTTCCTCAGGCCTGGCCGGGCATCCATTCCTCACCTCCCACTCCCAACAAGAACAAAGCCCCAGGGAGCCTTTGTGAACTAAAGTGACTCTCAGAGCCTTCCTGTGGAGTGAGGCGGGCAGCAGGGTCCACCCACACAGGGAGAGGGAGGCCTGGGGTGGCCACACAGCTCCTGTGAGGAGCAGAGGGAGGGCCAGGCCTCCCAGGTGTCAGGAATTCTGGCTGTGAGCCCCAGCTCAGTTCCCAGATTGCTGTGTGACTTTAGGGTGGTCAGTCCCCCTCTCTCTGCAACACTCTCTTCAAAAGGACTTGCTGTGAAAAATGGGGATTGTAACACCCTGAGTTCTGGGGCCTCATCCATTCCTAATCTCCAGCACTTGGCCACCACAGAGTCCACCAACTGCCAGTCCTAGGGACCTGGCCTCTGGCCATATGCACCAGCCCCCCTGCGCAGCAACCTGCTCTGGTCTGGACCCTTCAAGGTCGACCCTGTGGAGGCCTTTGAGTTTCCCCCAGTGCTTGCAGCCTGGAACTTGAGATGGCCAGAAGCTAGGTGGTGACAGTGTTGTGCCCAGGACTGTGATGAGGGAATCCTAGGGAGCTCAGAGGCAGCCCTGGGCGACCCAGCCAAGAGGACAAAGAAGGCTTCTGGAACAAGAGACCTCTGAGCTGAGTCTTGAAGGAGGAGGAATTAGGGTGGCAGAGCAGAGGAAGCAAGAGTACACTCTAAGCTGGGAGAACAGCAGGAGCAAAGGCTTGGAAGCCAGGGTGCTGCCAGGAGTCCTGTACAGCAGGTGAAGGGTTTGTGTGGTGGGAGCGCAGGGGGCCTGGATCAGGGGAGACAGCTGCCATATTCCATTAGCGTGGCCCCCATAACATCCCTGAAGAGTTTGGATGTCCACAGCGTTGAGTCACTGCATCCAGCCTCACTCCTGGTGGCACAATGAGGGTGAGCTTTCTGTGGGGTGAGGGGAGAGGCTCTTGGAGGAATGAGCCAGGGAATGAACCTGGCCAGGAAGAGACAGTGGCATTCCAGGCAAAGGAGCAGCACAGGCAAAGGCCTGGGGTGGAGTTGCAGGATGGAGATGAAGAAAATGGCAGAAGATGAGCCAGAAAAGGAGTTTAGTGCAGATCATGGAGGGCATGAGTGGCTGTTCGGGCTCTATTCTAACAGCAGGGAAGCCTTGAAGGCTTGGGGTTTAGATTTGTGCAGCTGCTGGGCACCCCCACATGCCAGGTCCTGTGCCAGGTTCTAGGCCAGGAAATACAAGAGTGAACAGAACAAAGACCTAGTCTCAAGGCTCAAGTCCTGGTGGGGAAAGAGACAAGGAATAGACAGACGTGTTGATGTCCAGTGTAATATGGTGCCGGGTTCCAGTAAGTGCAGTAGGGACCAAGCAAGGCCAGGGGCAGGGAGTGGAGGGCTCTGTCAGAGGGCACCCACGTGGAGTGAAGGAGCAAGCACGTGGCCATCTGAAGGGAACGTTCAGGCAGAGGGAGCTATGGGCTGCAGGGGCTGGGCAGGGCTGCCAGCCAGAAGCCAGAGTGGCTGGAGTGATGTGTGTGTGTGTGTGTGTGTGGCAGGGGTTGCGAAGAGTCTCCTTTGGATTTTATCCTAAGTGTGATGGGAAATTTTCTAGAAGGTACTGATGTGATTTGACTTAAAAAGATCAGAGTGGCTACAGAGTGGGAAATGGCTTGCAGGGGCTGGGGGGGAGCCGGCAGATCTGAGACGTATGGTGGGGGCAGTAGGAAGACATCCCTGGGGGCCTGGAGCAGGGAGACGGTGTGGAGATGATGGTGGAGCAATAATGAGGAGAGTCGCATGGGCAAGGCAAGTGGCATTCAGGAGCTAGAGAGAAGGTAAAGCCACTAGGACTTGGTGCCTCCCTGGCAGGGGCAGGGGAGAGGGAGAGGGCAGGAGCGACACCGGGAGGTTCAAGATGGGACAGGGAACAGGTTTCAGTGAGGGATCCACTTCCCACCGTAGCCCACAAAGACCAGCACTTCCTCGTGTGGTACAGGCCCGCGTGGGTGGGGCTGCCAGGTGGAGGAGACTCCAGGATGGCGTGCTCCCTCTCCGCCGCCTCCTCTGTCTCGGCCCGGAGGCAGGAGCTGTGGTTCAGGGCTCGGCCACTGGAGGGCAGCACAGAGCCAGCTCCTCTCCCAGGCGCGTCCGCGGAGGGGCGCGGCGTCAGGGGAGACGGGGTGGGGTGGGGCCTCCTGCCGGGCGCTCCTCGCCTGTCAGGGCTGGCTGTGGACCCAGTGGGCAAGGTCCTGGGGTCGACTCCGGGCTCTGCCCCAGTAGCTCTGGGGTCCCAGGAAGCAGAGGCGGGGTACAGACTCCTTTCTGGCATTGTCTTTGGGATCGAGTGTGGTGCTGGATGCGGGGTGCCTGGCACACAGTAAAACGGTTCTCCCGAGCGGGCCTGAGCTGAGCCCCGCCCCAGGGCCCTGCTCACTCTTCTGGTCTCACCTCCTCTTTTATACCTCCCATGCTTCGTGCCTCTAGTCAGTATCCTTCCTACACACACCCCTACCCCTCAATGGCTTTGCTTAGGCTGTCCCCCTTGGCTGGAAGGCCCTTTCTTGGGCCTCTGCGAGTCTTCCCACGGTCCTTCAAGGGTCCACTCTGGAGCTCTTGCTTCCCAAGAGCTCCATCCCAGCCTCGCATGTCCTGCCCATAACTAGTGGCTTGGGTCCTTCTCTCCACTGCTTCAAGTGGAGAGGGTGGCTGCTTTGACTTGGCTTGTCCTGGGTTTAACTCCCAGCTCAAGTACTCCAGTTGCATCAGCTTCCTCACCTCAGTTTCTCGCCTGGGGCGGTGTGAGCTGCTGTGCTGGGCCATTGTGCCATACTGGGCTGTGGCTGGGGGAGGGCCACTCACACCTGGCTTTTGCTCTGTCTCACACAGGCCACCTACATCTACATGAAGGCCGCCTACCTCAGCATGTTTGGGAAGGAGGACTACAAGCCGTTTGGGGATGACGAAGTGGAGTTATTTAGGTGGGTCCTACCATCACGCTCCCATCACAGGCCTCAGCTGTGGACAGACCAGCCAGGCTGTGCCCATGGCCACTCTGACTGTGGGCACCAGGGAGCAGGGTGGTGGGGTGGTCATCTCCCCTGGCTCAGAGCTCCCTGCCCCCACCCCAAGATTGCCCCATGTGCTTGTCATCTCCTCCCATCACCACCCCATGCTCTAACCCCATGCTGGTTAGAGCCCTTTGAATCTGTTCAGAGGTTTTCTTTCACAGAAGTGGTTTTGTCAACATCGTCTACCACTGAGTCTCTTTCATCTGTTCAGTAGGACGGATATGAACTCTGAGGTCTGGAGAGGGGAAGGTCCTTCGTTCTGCTGAGTTAACCAGATACACTCAGAGAAGCACAGTAGAGAGCCCAGGAGTTAGAATCAAGCAAACAGGATTAAACCCAGCCTCTGCCATTTCTTAGCTATGTCACCTGGGACAATTTCAGCAACTGTAAAACAGGAATAACCACCTTCACGTTGCAGGGTTGTTTTGTGAATCAACTAGATAATAAAGTAAGAGCCTGGCATAGGAACTGGAATTTAGTAAGCTGCTCAACAAGTGGTAGCTGTTTTCATTCTTATTTGTACCACTGTGTTTACCTCCTGCAAAAGGTCATTAGAGCACAACTCAGCCTTGGCAGGCTGAGGATGGAGCCTAGAGCCTTCCTCCAGTCAAGGTGAGGTTGGCCCCAATTTGCAGACCTGGAAGTGGGTGTCATAGGAGCTTCCTTGACTCCTGCTATCACAGTAACAGGGCATTTATCACTTGTGGAGTGTCTGCTACTATAGTGAACTCCACATCCACATCTCTTATAACTCTTCCAGAAAGCCTTGTGAGGGTAGGTGTCATCTCCAGGTTAGAGATGAGGAAATTGAGGCCCGGAGAGGTTCCACAGTGAATAAGCAGGGGAGGAGTTTGCAGGGACCTCACACCTACATCCAGCTGTTTCCTGAGCCTAAATGGCTCAGGCCTGAGGTCACAGCCACACCTGGTGACTGTGGCAGAAATCAGAGGAGGGTGGGATGGAGCTGGGTGGGTGAGGTCCCAGCTGTGGAGGCTCGCCTAGCTGCATACCACACATTTTGCTCTGCCCTTGGAAACAGCTGAGAAGGCCACAGCTCATGCGGCAAGAGTTAATCAAGGGTTTGAGCTGTTTGGTGTTGGATAGGTCCCACCCTTTCTCTGGGTGTTATTCTCCCCTGTGAAAATGGGATTAGACTTCCATGGGGCCCTCCCCAGAAATAGGGCCTTGGAGCTGATGAGAGAGAACTAGGAGGCAGAGCAAGCCTGGGGACATTTAGGTGCATTCTCACCTCTGGCAGCTGGTGTGGAAGAACCCTTGCCCAGCCACAGGAAGTGGCCAGGTCTTGGGCAGGGCCTGTGAAATAAGACCGTAGACACAGGCTGTTTCAGACCTACAAGGCTCTTGAGGATCCAACACTCCCATCATACAGATGGGGAAACAGGCCCAGAGAAGGGCCAAGCGGAGGCTGGGGGGGATGGGGACCCTCAGTCCTCTCTTGCTTTTTCTCATCCTCTCTTCACCCTCCCCATCTCTTTTGCAGAGCTGTCCCAGGCCTGAAGCTCAAGATTGCTGGGAAGTCTCTGCCCACAGAGAAGTTTGCCATCCGCAAGTCCAGACGCTACCTCTCCCCCAACCCTATCTCATTGCCAACCTGCCTGTGGTAGAAGTCTGCCTTGGTTAGGATGTGGGGTTAGTGAGAGCCACTGCCAGAGGAAGTAGAGAAGAAGACCTCATGCTTGGCTCAGAGGGTTCACAATTACTGGACCTGGGGAGGAGGAACACAGATGAGTCTGACTCAGCCCCTGCTCCTTAGAGAGTGATGGTCCAGGGCCCTCATGGCTCGCACCTGTAATTCCAGCACTTTGGGAGGCCAAGGTGGGAGAATCACTTGAGGCCAGGAGCTCGAGACCAGCCTGGGCAACATACCAAGACCCTGTCTCTACAAAAAAATTTAAAAATTAGCCAGGAGTGGTGGCCTATAGGTCCAGCTACTTGGGAGGCTGAGGCAGGAGGATTGCTTGAGCCCAAGAGTTCAAGGCTGTGGTGAGCTATGATGGCGCCACTGTACTCTAGCAGCATGGGCCACAGAGTGAGACCCTGTTTCTAAAAAAGACAAAAGAAAGAAAGTGAAAGTGATGGTCCATTGAGTGTGGGGGTAGAGAGGAGACAGGTGAGCAGCTGTAGATACCAGGAGGCAGAAAAAGCAGCTCTGCTGGACAGCCCCATGCCCCTGTGTCCAGGCAGGGCTACCACCTGGCTGGCTGCTTCAGTGTTGTCACAACGATTATAACTGTTGTTTACATTGTCCCCTTCATGTGACCAAACTTTTCATGTTATATTCAACTCTGAACTAACAGTAAGTAATAGCCAACATTGTTACTGGGCACTTGACGCATTTAAGGCTCCCTACACCTATTGCCTCATTTGGACCTCACATCAACCCTCTGAGAAGGCTGGTGGTGTCTCCATTTTACAGGTGGGGCAAATAAGGCCTAATAGATAAGTAGAAAGATTAAAACAAAGCAAAACAAAACAAAAAAACACTGTCCAGTTTACACAGCTAGTGAGTTGGAGAGTATGAATTTGAACTCGGCAGTCTGGCTCCAAAGCCCGTATTCTGAGCCATTATTATGATGCTAACTTCATGCACGATTTGAGCACACATCAGATAAGGTTCCTGTTCGCAAAGAGTCCTTGTTGTTATTCAAATAGTAAAGTAGCCAGAAAAGTGGAGCTCAGCTTCAGAGACTTTTTTCTGGTCCTGGCTCTACTATTGACTAATTGTGTAGCCTTAGATAGGTTCCCTCTTCCCTTAATGCAAAATGGGCATCATAATATATACTTTTCCCATTTTGTAGAAGTTACGAGAATCAACTGAGAAAATGTGTTAAACACTTTATAAATTAAAAAGTTCAATATTCATGTAGAATTTTATTTAGAGCTTATATTCTGAATATTTCCAAAGAAATTTTAGAATATTTTATACTTTAAAATATACAGTAAAGCACTATTACTACCAAATGGGGGAGGAGGATATTTTAAGAAGGGCAGGGGAAGTAACTGTAGTCAAAATTTAGGGGAGAATTTCCCAAACTGTAATCTGCAAAATACTGTTCATACATAAAGTGATTTCTGTGATTAGTACATTTGGGAAAGACTGGCCTAAGCAAAGTTTATATACTGTAGACTTTCTTGGAGCCTTTATATGCTAATCTGCATGGTGAGTCTCCAAGAAACTCAAAGGTGAGGTTTTTCCCTAACTTGTTTGGCCACAGAGCCCTTTTTTTTAAATGAAATATTTGCTAAATCAGGACCACAGAACAATTTGAGAAATACTGGTCTAAATTTAAATTTCTTTCCTAGAACATGATAACAAGAACCACAACAATAATTTATTTCTAGAACTTTATACAAAGCACTTTCATATCCATTACCTGGTTTGATAGTTAAGGAAATGCTAATTTAAGCTAACAGGGTTACTACGAATGAAAATTTAATTTACTATTCTGAGCTTCCTGGCAGTCCAGACAAAAAAAAGGAATGAAGATATGTTTTATGGTTTTCATGATAACTCAAGTCCAAAGGAAATGGAATATGAGTTGTCATTTTTGAGCCCATTGTTGTGTTGGAATAGGAGAGAAGATGACATAGTCTTAAACTCTGTTGTCCTGAAGTGCTTAAGTAAATTATGGTCCCTCCAATGTAGTAGGAGGCCCTGCCAGCTGAAGCAAGAAGACCTCCCTGGAGAGTGTGGGGCATGGCCTGGTCCTCAAAGGATGGAAAAATTTTGGGCACAGAGAGATTGGGGAAAAGGGCATAATAGTACCTAGGGAAGAGAGGAGCAGAAAAGTAGCTGGAAAAGTTTTGGCAGCTATGAAGAGAACAGTGAGGACATCGATCCATCTGAAATCCTCACTGGGGTAAGGCAAGATCTCAGTATAAGTGATGAGCCTCCCTCTGTAATCTCCTCAAGCCCATAGCTTTACAGGTGGGGCTGAAACTTGTCATGGAAGACTAGAGCTAGAAGGGCCTTTAGTGATCCTCTGATCTGAGCTGCCCATTTTAGATGGCAAAACTGAGGCCCCATTGGGGAAGAAACCTAGGACTGACTTGTCCCTCTGCCCTCAGGAAATGATGTACATCTGGAATGGCTACGCCGTGATTGGGAAGCAGCCGGAACTCACAGATGGGATACTTGAGATTATCACCAAAGCAGAAGAGATACTGGAAAAAGGCCCAGGTGACTACCCTCAGGCCCTTGAACCTGCCAGGCTAGGTCAGGTCTTTGCAGTTGAAGGTTCCCTTTGCCAAAATGCCCTTCCTCCTTTCTCTACCCTGGTAACTATCCTTTGTCTTTCTGGACTGAACTCCAATGTCAGCTCCTCTAAGCAGCTGGCCCTTGTCCCCCAGGCAGGGTCAAAGCCTCCTTTGGGCCCCCTCAGCCCCTGGGCTTCCTTCAGTCATTGTCTCAGTATCTGCCTTTCCTTCTCAGATGTGAGCCCCTGAGAATAGGGACCATGTCCCTGGGGCCCAGCACAGAGTAGAGGCTCCATGCATAACTGTTGCAGAAATGAGCAAGCCTGTCTTCTTCCCTCACATCCCTATTTTCAGAGAATGAGTACTCAGTGGATGACGAGTGCTTGGTGAAATTGTTGAAAGGCCTGTGTCTGAAATACCTGGGCCGTGTCCAGGAGGCCGAGGAGAATTTCAGGATCATCTCTGCCAAGTAAGTGCCTCTGTGGCTGCTCCTGCTGGGACTGGGTCTCCTGGGTAGAATTGTCATTGCTTCTCCATCCTCATGCCCACTGCAGTGGCTGCCCCACACCAACTCCATTCACCACACATGTACTGGTGTCTGCTCTGTGCCAGGACCTGGGCTGGGCACAAGGGGCACAGATAACTCAGACCCAGCCCCCCAGGGCCACCAAATTGCCTGACTACAGGAGCCTGCCCATGTTGTTTCAAGTGAACAGTGCCCCCCAGCATTTGTACTTCAGCAACTCTGCCCTTGCCCTTGGGGAGTGCACATGCTACAGAGGACTAGCTATAGGCAGCTCAACCTAGGATAATCAAGGCTGTGCTAGAGGAAGACTGAGAGGACAGTAGGTGCCCTGAGAAGGGACCTAAACATAACGGGAGGTACCAGGAAAAGCTTTCCAGGGCCAACATTTAAATTGGGACGTTTATCAGGCAGAGAAAGCAAGGTAGTAGAATAGGTACAGCATGTGCAAATGCCTGGACATAGGAAAGACTCCCAAGGTTGGGGTGACGGTGATCAGGCCTTTCCCTGCCTGGGTTGAAGATGAAATAAAGAGGGCTAGACTGAGAAGGGCCTGGATGTTTTGTCTACAAGGCTCAACTTTATCCTGCAGACAGGAGAGAAACAGGAAGGAAATCAGGCAGGGCAGACTTGGGTTTTTTTGGTTTTTTTGAGATAGGGCCTTGCTCTGTTGCCCAGGCTGAAGTGCAGTAGTGTGATCATAGCTCACTGTAACCTCAAATTCCTGAGCTCCAGTGATCCTCCTGCCTCAGCCTCGTGAGTAGCTGGGACTACAGACACAAACCACCACACCTGGCTAATTAAAAAAAAATTTTTTTTTTAAGAGATGGGGTCTTGTTATGTTGCCCAGGAAAGTCTTGAACTCCTGGGCTCAAATGGTCTTCCTACCTTGGCCTCTCAAAGTGCTGGCCACTGTACCTGGCCAGATGTGGGTTTTAAAAGGATGTCTCTGGGGCAGCATGGAGGGCAGGTCAGAAGGGGCCAGATCAGAGAAAGGAGATTTTCCAGTTTAATAAACCATTCAACATGGAGAAAAGGGGTTGAGGCTTAGGTGAGGGTGGACTAAGGACACGACAGGAGCCATAGGCCATCAGGGAATTTGGGCCCAGGATACAAGACTGGAAGATTCTACAATGGATCCCAGCCTTTCTAGTGCTAGGTAGTGGGAACCTTCCAAAATTGGAATTCAGATCAGGAAATCCTCACATGATGTTTGGGGAAGGCTCAGGAGGAGGAACCTGAAGGACGTCTCAAGGACAAAGCCTGTGAGCCATTTCCTCCTCTGTTCTGCAGTGAAAAGAAGATTAAATATGACCACTACTTGATCCCAAATGCCCTGCTGGAGCTGGCCCTGCTGTTTATGGAGCAAGGCAGAAATGAAGAGGCCATCAAACTCCTGGAGTCTGCCAAGTAAGGCTTGGGAGCCTCGATCTGTCCTTTGCTTCCTCTGAGCTCAGCTCAGGAGCTGGCTGGGGCAGAAGCCCCAGCAGCAGTGAGTGGCAAGGGCAGTATGGCAGTCCAGAGAGTGGACCTGTGTCCTTGGGAACTTGGCTGTCACCTGGTATAGGAAGGCTTCCTCTTCACTTTACAAATGAACAGTTGGAATCCCAGAGGCAGGACATGAGTTGCCCAGGGTCACATCACAAACGAGCTGCACTGCTGGTGTGAAGACTCAGGTCTCCTGCCTTCCAGTCCAGGGATCTGTCTCCCAAAACCACCCCTTCAAGATTAGGTACCCAACAGGACGAAGAGTGGTTTCAGTGGGCATGACACCAGGGGTGAGGGGCTACAGACCCTTTCTGTTAAGGTTAATCTTCCCATTGGGTGGCGCTCAACTTTTTTTTTTTGAGACAGGGTCTTGCTCTGTTGCCCAGGCTGGAATACAGTGGTGTCATCATAGCTCACAGCAACCCCAAACTCCTGGGCTCAACCTGTCCTCCTGCCACAGCCTCCCAAGTAGCTGGGACTATAGGCGCATGCTGCTACTCCCAGCTAATTTTTTTTTTTTTTTTTTTAAGAGATGAGATCTTGCTATATTCCCCAGGCTGGTCTTGAGTTCCTGGCCTCAAGCAATCCTCCCAAAGTGCTGGGATTACAGGCATGAGCCACCACGCCAGGCCACTCAACTTTTTCTTTGGACACAGCAGGGGGTGGGGCTCACATAACTCAAACTGAAGAAAAGGACTCTGGGAGCAAGCAGCCTCACGTCTCTGATTCTCTGCTCACTTCCAGGCAAAACTACAAGAATTATTCCATGGAGTCAAGGACACATTTTCGAATCCAGGCAGCCACACTCCAAGCCAAATCTTCCCTAGAAAATGGCAACAGATCCATGGTCTCATCAGTGTCCTTGTAGCTTTGTGCAGCATCCCAGGCTGGAAGACAAACTGAGACAGCTGGATAGAGCTCCTGGAAACATTTCAAAAGATCCCCTCCCTCTGCCCTGCCCTGCCTTTGGGGTCCACTGGTGCT
Organism: Daubentonia madagascariensis; assembly: GCA_023783475.1. Classification (NCBI taxonomy): domain Eukaryota; kingdom Metazoa; phylum Chordata; class Mammalia; order Primates; family Daubentoniidae; genus Daubentonia; species Daubentonia madagascariensis. Next base: position 7,479,307 of record JAKFHU010001129.1, read on the forward strand.
CCTGTGGGATGGCACAACATGGGTACCCATGCAGAAGCCAAGCCGGCATTTTCACCAGTGTGGTCAAGGGCCTTTGCCAAGGGCAGAGCAGGTGGAGCCCTCTGCCTGCCCTATCACACATACGGGTACTTGTTTTTCACTGTGATGTTTAAGAGAATGTATGAACAGTTTACATTTTCCTTAGAAATACATTGATGGGATCATAGTTGGCTTTTAAAAAAAAAAAAAACCCAACACCAACCGACAACCTGTAAATCTTTGTTTTCACCCATAATAATCTGGAGGTAAATCTCTTCACATGAAGCCAAAGGGCAAATTGCTTTTCAAACTTCAGCAAGTTCCCAGCTTCTGGGACTGGAAGGACCTTCCTTTCAGAGGACCCAGGGAATGCCCAGAAGAGTGTGAGCCTCAGGCTTTGATGCTTCTGGGGGTTGGGCACAGAGGATGCTCACAGACACCCATTACCTTACTTCTCATACTTCATTTCACATCCTTTGTAACTTCCCAATTTAAAAACCAAGCTTGTCTTTTAGTGAGATAAAATTTGAGCCTATCTGTAGAAAAATCAATCTCCACCAGTAGGGAATGCAGATGCCAAGGCCTGATGAAGGAGCTGTGTGGCCCTTTCTGTGCCAAAGCGAGGCTCTCTGGGGGGAAAGGAGGAGGTTCTCAGAAACCAGTCTGCATCTTTGCTGTATGCCAAACTGAAACTGGGAATAATTTACAAAACATAAAAATCTTCTGTACTTTGCTCTAAGGTACGTTCGTTTACTGACAGCATTTTTCTTAGAAGTAGAATGGTTATTCTTGGCCTATTGTATATGTGTTAGATTTTTCAGTTAAGAGAAAAGAGATATTTAAATTATAAAATTTATACACTTAAGAGATCATGCAACATTTATTTCAATAAAATATGTGTTGCTCAAATTCTTGGGCAGGGCAGAAAGTCTTGATCAGAAGCCACATGGCCCATGTATGTTTCATTTAGACAACACAACGTTTTAAACATTTTTGAGGCCGGTTGCAGTGGCTCATGCCTGTAATCCCAGCACGTTGGGAGGCCGAGCGGGAGTGGAGTTCGAGGTTGCAGTGAGCTGTGATAGCACCACTGGGTGACAGCAAGACCCTGTCTCAAAAATAAACATTTCTGAATAAGTTACCAACATTTACAAATGGGGAGATTTCACAAATGAATCTGGTTTCTGGCCTCTAAATTAAATAAATTTTTAAAAAGGCAGCATTTAGCTTCATTCCCACAAGACAACAATCAGCTGGAGCTAAGTAGAGTCTACTATAAACACTTACATTACCCTCACAGCATCTGAATTTGCAACCTCTGGGACTGTTAAAGTGAGAACGCAAGTTCAGGGACCAAAACCAAGTTTTACCATTCACATTGTAATTTCAGCACACTTCAACTTAACCATTTGCGTGGAAGGAAAATCAGGTACACAGTTAAAAATCTTCATCTATGAAAACGTCGCTTCCCAAATGCATTGAATGCAATGTCTATAAGAGAAAAACTACTGTTAACTTTTCCAATCTTCTAGCATTGCTGTATTTAGCAAACACTTATGAGTATCTGCCAGGGGCTGGGTTAACACATTAAAATACAGTCAACCAGTCTCCTATGAGTGATATGGAATGAAGTAATGGGTTTTAGGCAAAACATATTCTCATTAGGAAAAAAACAAAGTAAAAAACCCTCATCCAAGATCTTCTTTTGCACTGAGTACTGTCAGAGTAGAAATGCTATGAAAAAATATCTCTTACTTTGTCAGAGCCAGACAAAAAAAATGCTCTCCATAGAGAATGATCGCTTTACAAGCTCTCTCTTTTCCAAAGCCTGGATGCTGGGTAGGACAGGGTGAGGGTGTGATTAGAAACAGGCTGTGGAAGGATGGTGGGCTTTTGTAGCTTCCTCACATATTAATGCTGCCTGCTGCTGTTTCAAAGCAGCACTGGACACAGGATACCAAACATAGAATTTGGAAAATTTCAGTTTGCAAAAAACTTTTTATCTCAACATTCATTTCAGGTGCTTCTGCTTTTATTTTAAAATTTCCTTGTCAATATCTGCTTTTGTAGATTCCCTGCTGGGCTCCACTAATTAGCCTATGTCACTTTCACCTCTCCTGCCCCGGTTGCAGGCTGGCTGATAAGACAAATCAGTGGGTTTTGCCTCCTGTATACCACATGCAGTTTCTGAGATAATCTGTCAAAAACATTTATGTGACAGAAAGTGAAAACATTGAGTTTCTAACACCAACATATCCTATGCAGGGACCTTTGAAAGTGAAAATTCCATCAAGAGTTTCTCAGTGTCTTCTTTTGAGTCATTTCTGGTCATTGCTTCTTTAATAGTGCAGACCTTCCCAGCACATCTACCCTGGAGAGGCAGCTGATCAGGTGGACAGTTTTGGCCCAGAAATATGGATACCTGAATTCTAGTCCCAACTTTGCTACTGATTTTCAGATTGACCTCGAGCAAGTCACAGATCCTCTAAAAATTAGCAGTTTGGACTAGATTAAGGCTCTTTCCTGCTCTCTACAGTTTGTTTCTGGATTTTTGTCTTCAAAATGAGGCAACAGATATATCTCCCTTTCTGTCAAAGCCTTGTGTCCCCAAGCAGTTCAATCAGAAATAATAGGCTTCCTTAAACAGGGGCTCTACAGTAGCCCGGACACCCAGAGAGCAAGTGATTCTCATTTAGAGAAAGTGTAAATCCTGTACCACACAGATGAACTCAGTTGTTAGGGAAGTAGCGACTGTGTAACATAATCTGAACAGACCCTTGGCAACGAAAAGTCCACCTCAGCCTCTCACTGGTTACAGGCCCTCAGACTGGCAGGGTGCCTTCTAGTAGTGTTCTGGCCCCTATCAGCTCTCCCACATGTTGGCAGGTTTCCCTATTACTTATCTCTTGAGTCAGAATGGGAGCGTTTCCAAGACAGTTATCGTCATTCACAGCAAAAAGCCACGACCTGACATCAAAGCCAGGACCCTAAATGGCCAACGTCAACCCAAGATTTGGCTGAGGTCCAGGTGGGAGGACCCAGCAACTGAAGAATGGCACCAGGAGGTTTTCAGAAAGCACCCCCCTGCTGAGTGCTAGACCCATTCAACAAGGTAACCAAATCCAGACACTTTTCTCTGGAGTTACTCCCAGGTTCATTTCTTGTAAGATGATTGGGAGTTGACAATAGTCTTTTCCTTGTTTGCTTCAAATTTAAAGCCTAAACAGAGTTCCTTTTCAACAACTGTTTCCTTGTGTCCTTAGCTTCATCACACCAATTCACTAATACAATGATAGTTGTCTGGATTCCAAAATCCAAGCAGCAAATGGGAACTTCTTATGCCCACCCCAGATATTTCTTTCCAAAGTGCCTTTCCACTTGGGTTAGCACAGCCCCTTTGAAATCTAGTGCAAAGTTCGTTACTGACCAGTAGGGTAAGTCCACAAACAAGAAGCCTCATTTAGGGGCTTGAAAATCCATTTCTAAAGCAATCTATGATTGCTTCCACTGTATAAAGTCAATTGTTAGGTGACAAAATGTGAATAGAGTCCTGTGGGGAGGCATATAATTAATTAATTACTGAGGGTCTGTATAGACTGCTAAAAGTTGATATTTAAGTTTAATCAGAGACATTACAGCTAATATCTCAAAAATGACTGGATTGGATTGGTTTTTTTTCCTTTGCATTAACAAACACTTCAGAACATTAGACACCATATACTGTGGGGAAAAGAATAAAAGTGAATATTAAGTACTCACTATCAACCAGTTGACATTCCAAGTACTTTATACTTCCGTAGTCCTCACAACTACCCTATGAAGTAGGGAGTATTGCTGCCATTGTACAGATGAGAAAACTGAGACGAAGTTTAAATAACTCAGGCGAGTTCACAGCCATTTTATAGCAGAAAGATTTGAAGCCAGGCAGCTGAATTCTAAAGCCCATACTTTGCTACACTGCTATCAAACTGTAAAATGCACTTTAAAGTTGGACCTGACTTATACTGACTCTTGGGCCACTGTTAAGGATGACAGCAATACTGGCTAATAACAACTGGAAATAGTTCACTGGGAACACATGGAACATGTTTGTGTGGCTCCCGTTGGCCATTTGGCATCATGAAGTAGGGAGATGGTCTGATGTGGAAAAAGCCAAAAGAAAAAACCCTTCAGCAACAGTACTTGCTCATAAAATCACTGTGGGATGATGGAGGAAAGGGCATGATCTAATTCCCCACTTGGATAGGAAGAGTTCAGTCAACTACCCCAAGTTGGGAAGTGAAGCTTGCACAGATGCAGAGCTTCAGGCCTGGACTGAGGTTTGAGGGGTAGCAAACCATATGCTAGAATAAGCTTCGTGTAAGACAATGAGAGGTAGGAACATTGGCAAACTGGAAGCATATGATGCTACAGGCACTCAAAACCTTTTTTTAGTTTAAGCACAAGTGCTAGGCTAAACATATCACATACGTGGGTCAAAGTGATCCATGGGTCACAAATTCATCCCTCCTGGGCTGGAGTTGACTTTATGCAGTTATCTTGGCAAAACAGATTGTGAGCAAATTCATAGTATAAGAAAAGCCTGGTTTACTAAAAATACCCAAGGCTTTTTATTTAAAAGAAATTTTTTTTCCAGACAAGGTCTTGCTCTGTTGCCCAAGCTGGAGTATAGTGGTGTCATCATAGCTCACTGCATCCTCGAACTCCTGGGTTGAAGCGATCCTCCTGCCTCAGCCTCCCGAGTAACTGGGACTATAGGCCCGCACCACCATGCCCAGCCTTAAGTTTTGAGTTCTGTCAATCACATGGGGTAGTGGATAAAAGCCCATACTGTATGCAACTTAGTTGAAGTACTTCACCACTTTGACAATCAGTTTACTCTTATGTAAAATGGGGCCTGATGCCAATTGCTTCACAAGGGTTGCTGAGGATAAAAAGAAATCATGTAATAAACAGCCAAGCACAGCCCCTAGTATATGCTACTAAGAAGGTAAATTTATTGTCCCACATATGCTGTGCAAAGGCAGTAGTGTTTGGCCTGAGGAATGACTGAATCAGGGGCACTAGTGGGGCCACTAAGGCTTCTCCATCTCTTGGCTTTGCTCCTGTGTTAGATTTATTTCTTGAACTGGCTTCTCTGTGCGGCAGAGGTACGCAGCAGTTTAGGCCTCATGTCCTTATAGCTTATGGCCAGCAAAGCAAAGGGCTTCTTTCCCTAACTCCAGTATGAAAAACACAAGATAAGGACAGTTAGTCTAGCTTGGCTCAAATGTCCATCCCTCAGGCAAGTGGTTCTCAAAGTGTGGTACCCAGATCAGCAGCATTAGCATCACCTGGTAACTTGTTAGAAATACAAATTCTCAGATTCCACCCAGACCTAAAAAACGATAGAGGTGAGGCCCAGCAATCTGAGTTTTAACAATGCCTGCAGATGAAATCTAATGCACACTCAAATTCAAGAACCACTGCCTTAGAATGGGGGAGACGTACTATAATTGGCCTGTCTTTTGACATATGCTTAGTTGGGGTTATCACTAAAAGGGAAGATGGGGGTGCCAGGCAAACGAAAACACTGTAAATCCACGATTACATCCTTTCTTTCAAAAGATGATATATAGGAAGTATTCACTTGCCACATTCCTAGGTAAAGAGGAGGATGAGGACAGTGGGTGTAGTGTGCAGTAGTGATTAGAGAGTTACCAGAAAGCTGCCCACCCAGGGAGAACTTTGCCTTTGCCCTTCTTGCCACCGTTCAAACTCTTCTTTATAAGATCTCTACCGGAAAAGTTCCTTGGGGTGGTAGCTCCCTTTCCATCAGAAATGCTCAGATTCCTTAGGACCTCTCTTTCCCCCGTTTTCTCCATCTTTTCACTTAATAAATATCTGTTGAGGAGCTACTGTCCTGCTCTCATGGAGCTTATTCACATAGGGAAGAAACAGGAGAAAAGAGAATTAGAGGCATGGAGTCATGCACCATGTAATGACATTTTGGCCAAAGATGGACCACATACTTGACAGTGATCTCATAAGATTAAGATGGAGCTGAAAAATTTCTATCACCTAGTGACACCCTAGGTGTCATAGCACAATGCATTACTCACATGTTTGTGGTGATGCTGGTGTAAACCCACCTACTATGCTGCCTATCATATAACAGTCTAGCACATATAATTATGTGCAGTACGTAATACTTGATATTGATAATAAACTATGTTACTAGTTTATTTACTAAACTATACTTATTTTAGAGTGTACTCCTACTTATATAAAAAAGTTAATTGTAAAACAGCCTCAGGCATGTCCTTCAGGAGGTTTTCCAGAAAAAGGCATTGTTATCATAGATGACAACTCCATGTGTTATTGCCCTTTAAGACCTTCCAGTGGGATATGATGTGGAAGTGGAAGACAGTGATATAGATGATCTTGACCCTGTGTAAGCCTAAGCTAATGTCTGTTTGTGCATTAGATTTTAACAAAAAAGTTTAAAAAGTAAAAAAATTTTAGAAATATAAAAGCTTATAAAATAGGGATATAAAGAAAATATTTTTATACTGCTGTACAATGTGTTTGAGTTTTAAGCTAAGTGTTAGTACACAAGTTAAAGTTAAAAAAAATTAAAAATTTTATAAAAGCTAAGTAAATCAAGGCTAATTATTGAAGAAAAATATTTTTTAAAATAAATGGAGTGTAGCTTAAACGTACAGTGTTTATAGTAGTATATAGTAATGTCCTAGGTCTTCACGTTCACTCACTGACTCATCCAGAGCAACTTCCTGTCCTACAAGTTCCACTCATGGTAAGTGCCCTATACAGGTGTACTGGTTTTCTTTTATACAGTATTTTTACTCTACCTTTTCTATGATACACAGTATGTTATGTTTAGATATGTTTAGATACACAAATACTTACCATTGTGTTACCATTGCCTACAGTATTCAGTACAGTAACATCCTATCCAAATTTGTAGCCTAGGAGCAATAGGCTATGCCATACAGCCTAAGTGTACAGTAGGCTTGACCATCTAGGCTTTTGTAAGTACACTCTGTGATGTTTCCACAATAACAAAATCGCCTACAGACATAGGACTGTAATGAGATGTATTTGGTAAAGACAGAGGATAAGAAGCCAGCTATCTGAACAATGTGAAGAGAGTTCCAGGGCAGAAAATACAGTGCAAAAAGACTTGAGACAGGAAAACAAGGCACAAAAGCATGGTCCATGATGCTAGATGGCAGAGTGAAATGAGAGGCAGAAAGCCAATGCATCCCTCTTAAGGAGTTTGGGTTTTATTCTCAGCACAATGGGAAGCTTTTGAAGTTTTAAGTAGGGAAATGACATCATCCAATTTATTCACTTAAAATTATTTTAGCTCCTCTGTGAAGAATGGATTATATAGGGTTAAACATGGAAGTTAGCCTCCAGCACCAACTGCTTCTGGTTTGTCTGAACTGCTAATAAAAACACTGCATCTTCCCTTCACCAGCTCCTAAGGGGAAAAAGAGAATGCCTTCATGTGCTAAGTGATAAGCAGGCCCTAAGATTCAATGTGAGTTGACATTTCTTGTTCTTTGCTCTTCACAGGAATCAGAAACCCAGTCTATCAAAATCCACACCCATGCACAGGATTTCTTACTTCAAAGATATTTTCAAAGCTAGTAACCCAAAGTTTAAGAAATAGTCCTGAGAGCAGAACTTGCAATAATGGCCCATCTGAAAACGTCTTACTAGAATAGCATCAGTCTCACAACCAGAAAGAATTCTTATGAATTATACTTCCTCATGTTAAGATAACACTACAGTGATTATAAGTAAGGGCCACAAGGACCAAATGGTTTGTGAAAAACAACCATCCTTCCCCACATACTGCACACTAAAATCATAACTATTAACTTATAATCAGTTTCAAAGCTGAAGGATTGGCTCTAATTCTGGAACTGGCGGGATGTAGCCTATTCCTGTATCTCTTTGTATGGACAGTGCTAGAAGCCAATCTCAATGTCTTTCTGACAGTGGAATCTAGGTTTCCCAAATCACACAATACCTAAAACTTGCTTTTGGGTCTTAACTGACCAGATTAGCTGCTATGGTGGCCTCCTAGAGGAAAGGTGAGGCTTTTTTTTTGCAGAGCCAATCAAATGCTCTTCACAGACATTCAGAGTACACACTACTATGCCCAGACTTTTAGGGAAGGCCTTTAGTTACCTTCTTCAACTTCTTTTTCTCAGTGTCAAGAAATCTGGAACCTATAAGCACTAATGTTATAGAAGGGATTCAAAGCAAATAGGTGCTGCTCCTCTTTTTATCACAGTGTTTCAGATGCCTAAAACCTGTACCATACTGATAATTGCTCCTTCTAATAGAAGGGCAAACTTTCTGTGGAAAGCACTAAAAGATGACTAAATCTACCAAGTGAATAGTAAGTAATCCTTCTCAAGAAACAGAAAACAGAAATGTAAAGAAAAGGCAATAGCTCCCAAAGTTTCTTTAAAAACCTTACGTGGACTGAGCGCGTTGGCTCCCACATATAATTCCAGCACTTTGGGAGGCCGAGGAGGGAGGATCACTTCAGGCCAGGAGTTCGAGGCCAGCCTTGACAACATAGCAAGACCCCATCTCTACAAAAACAACAATAAAAAACTCTTATGTTAAGAAATAATAAATGATTTCAGTTAATTAATAACATTAATCAGATGCATCTAGTTACTGTCCTGAGCCAGTACCAATTGCTCAGTGTGACAAAGCAAACAACTTATAATCAGATTTTAAGATAAATCTCAAATCCCTTTCATAAAATTTCACTGGAGCCTGTAACAAAAATTTTATGGATCAGGAAATAGGTTGTAAAGGGTCTCATCTATTTTCTGTATCCATGCTCAACAGCAAGGAAATAGGCAAAGGACAAATGGATAAAGCAAAAGTCTGGATAATCTTGCCTGGACAAGATTTCTCTGATCAACCAACAAGCAGCCAATACTGCTGTTTTCAATCTGATACTTAGGCAATTTTTTTTGGGAAACAAAAAAATGTACCAAACCATATGTTACATTAGTTTATGAAGGGGTCAGATACCAATGGTTCCAAAACCTGCTAGTGCATCAGAATCACTTAGACAGCCTGTTAAAAATGATAGATTTCTTTCTCCTCTCCCACTCCGATGTGATAGGGTCTCCATTACTAATAAAGATTCAGAGCCATAGGCAATTGTGTTCTAGTTGTCCTGGTCTTTGAGAGCCACTGATTTACCAGTCCCCTCACTGGTGCGGAAAATGTGGCTTAGAGAGACAAAATGACTTGCCTGGAGTCACCAAACCATTGACCTGGGATTACAAAGAACTCAAGCTTTGGCTCTTAGTTCAGTACTCTTTCCTCTGAGTTTCTCTTATTTCAGGCTTTTGACATATACAGAACTGAGAACGAAATTCTTTCATAGACTATTTTTGATACCTCTCAGGAAAGCCACATCTTAAAATAGGCCAAATAATAATTATATTCAGTGCAACGATGGAAATTTTATGGGTCGAACAGTTTTACTATATACTTTATTTAACAAGCATTATTAAGCACTTAGGTTTTGTGTACATCTTCAAGAGATAAATGGGTGGTTCCAATCTTTTAACAGGCAGGCTAACCCATGATACTGATTAATTCCTGAAAAGAGCAGGAGAGTCAAACTGCCCCTCATGACTAGGAGAGGCCTGAACATGATGGAAACAAGACCTCAAAAGCTAAATATTAAGTTAGGGGCCAAAAAGGAAAATATTAGAAGGAATTCAGCTAAGCCTCACAAATGGTTACTACAATGGAGTCTGCTGAAGACCATGACTTAGTAAGGACTGATGACTGTCATGCCCACGCTGCCCATGATGGAGGCATCCTGAATACAAGACTATTTATTTTTTAGATGAAACATTTTTCAGCTTATTAACAAGTCATGTTCTGACATTCCTCAGTTATCAGAAACTGAAGTAGAAAACTGAGTCCCAAGGACACTAGAAAATGGACAGGTGTTAAGGAACAAAAATAGTACTAACTCTAAAGGTTAAAAATACTTTAAACCTAAAATTGGCAACGATGAGGCTTGCGAAGGTCTAGTGGAGATTAAGATTGAAGCAGGGGAGCTGCATAAACAAAGAACAAGAGGGGTCATAAACTGTCTTCTCAACTCTCTCCACCCAGTAAAACAGTAGATGACAGTAAATTCAACATTACGTCAGGAGATTCAACAGCCAATCTTTCTTACGTCCACTAATTTCAAAATGAAAGAGTTAAAAAATTAGTTGAGGTTACTACATCAGCTAAGATGCATTTACATGCACATATAATCAGTTGACTCTGAGAAATGATTGCTAAACATTGCTTTTGTAAGCAGGAGTAGCCACCAAACTGTCTACATTTCTGACTTATACTGATGAAACTTACCTTCTTTCCTGTTTACCATTTTCAGTCTCAAGACCCCATGCAGCTCTGCTTTTGACTGCAGTAGTACCCACATATTCTTGGGGTATGTTTCCCAAGACCCCCAGTGGATGTCTGAAACCAGAGGTATCACTGAACTCTATGTATACTGTTTTCTCCTATACATACATATGATAGTTTAATTTATAAATTAGGCTCAGTAAAAGATTAATAGCAGTAACTAATAATAAATAGAACAATTATAACAATATACAGCAATAAGTTATATGAATGTGGTCTCTCCTAAAATATTTTATTGTTCTGTACCATGCAGGTAACTGCAGCTGTGGAAAGCAAAACTGCATGTAAGGGGGGACTGCTGTGCTTTATTAAGAGTGACTCCTTTTAAAAACCGAATGCTTCTTTATGAAGGAGCTTTGTATGCAGAGAATCTGTTACCTCAATGCCCACTATTCTGTGAAATCATACCGTTTTATATCACAGAGTAGACACTATCAGTAGGGGGTGAGTCTTCTAATACTGATTTATGAAATTCCCTATAAAGAACACCCAGACTTTAAAAAGTTGTGTGAACTAAACTACAAGTATCTGGAAGTATTTTAGCTTGGGTTTTGCATTCAAAAGGATAAGCATCCTTTGTTTTATCCTGATCAGGCTTTTCAGTCATCTCAACTCCCACAGCCAAGCTCAAACACCTCTTTCCTGTATCTAAATAAATAGATTGCACCTATTACTTAGCTTTCGAAACTTTGAAGCTATTGAGTTTCTAAGTATATGATTAGATGATAGTAAACCCCAAGCAATAAAAAAATACTTCCCAAAAGTATACATACTTATTAGACATGAGGATTTTGTGGAAAAAAAGTATAGAGATTTAAAATTAATTTCTAAAAATTATTTAAATTGATACATGATTATTTTAAAGGATTAGATATTTGGGGGAATATTCTCATGTAATTAACTCTAACTTTAGCCCTTCACACAGACATATTATAACTTTATTTAACAACTTAGTAAAAGCCAAAATTGATGGTTCTTAACATGGTATGTGGGAAACAAAGTTAAAGAATACAAAGTGCCTAAAAAAGGCCCATTTGGCTCACTCCTAGTTCCTTCATTATTGCCAAACTTCTGTGAAAGAAGCCTTGTAATAAAGACTAACTGCAACACGGAAGATGATTTAAAAAAAAAGTTCATTTACCAATTTTAACAATATAGAAAAAAAGAAAGTCTGACTATAATACTCGATGATATAGACATCACGTTTAAGTAGAAAACACAAGATAAAAAAAGCAATTATCACTGAAAATATTGCACAACTTCAGCTGTTTCCTCCAAATTTGCTTTATGTAATTGGGTGGATATAAATTAATAAACAGAAATTTAAGCAAGATACATGTAACAATTTAACAGAACCTGATAATCTAATTTCTTTCAAATTTATCTTGAAGTCTTTCCATCATGGGGCTCATAAGGAAATTAATCAACATATGGATACTACAGTTGAATGTCAAATCTTTACCAAGCACTTATGATATACTAAATTCCTCTATAATGCAATTATGACAAACCTTCACGATACTTTAATTTTGTATGTAGAAAAGTGTTAAGAGTCAAATATCCAACTCAATATAAAATAATGAGAAAAAACACTTCTGATTTCTTTGTTAGGTTGAGACCGCTTCTCCTTTTGCTAATGAATGATTTTTAGCTGTAATATCACTGAGCTGAACAAATAAGTCACCTTTGAGTACATAAGGAAAAATGAACACATGCTAAATGGATAAAACATTACTACTACATCTTTACTAAACCATCTCTACCTCTAACACTTCAGAAGCTTAGAGTTTTAAAGTATTCTTACAGTAACTGCAAGAAAAAGATAAAGGAGAAATTCCTTTTCTGAGATCACAACTATGAAGTCATGTGGTTATACAAATTCTGCATTTGTGTGCAAAACACGAAACACATTTATCTTTATTCTTACTGCTTAGTCTTGTCAGTAAGCTAGCAGGACTTAATAGATAGCTTTCAGAGAAACAGAGATTGAGATGTGTTTTATATAACTTCAATAACCTTAGCACTACAGTAATGAGAGATGCAGTATCCTTTTGCTATGGTTCAAGATAAGAGGGAAGAAGGTCACAGGAAAGAGAATAAATCAAAATTGTTACAACTGAGAAGCTACTTCTCTTTAAGTTTCACCATGGTGCCACCTTCATTTTTCACATAAACATGGTGGCATAATTCAAGCTCAATAAATCAGAATTCTTAATATTTAAAATTTACCTTGACTTTCAATTATCACCATATTAACAACCAAAATAATTAGATAAAACACATAAGAAAGGGTAATATTAAACCTCACTTTACTAGAGTTGGTTTCCTGACACATTAACTCATCTTTTATAGTAAAGGGATAGTGCATCTCAGTTTGCTTACAAGCTAGGAGATCACTTTGAATTCTGCATTTCCTAACTGCAAACGGAATATAGCACTTATAACAGGTTATAAATAAACTGGTTTTCAAGCATAGAGCCAGCCCCAACGATAATAATACACTATTTAAAAAGACCTAAGGCAATGAATTCCATTTCCAATGGAAAAAAAGAACTGTGCAAACAAGCTTAAAACTACTTTTTTTGTGCCAGTGTTATAAAATGTAGCTTTTAATAAAACCTTGACCCAAATGCCAGCAACTTCAGAAAAGAATTTGGGTGGGGAGGAAAGAAAAAAGTTATTTCATTTAGGAAAAATAACCACTATCTTTTCCTAATCTTCAACACACACAATTTAAACGTATACAGCTGCTGTAACACTTTACACAATTCCTATGTACTGGAGCAGTAACAAGATCTAAACACAATTATATTTTTAAACACTGGGTCAAGGCTTTACATAAAAATACCATCCTACTTTTCCCACTAAGTTTCTAAAATATCACATACTTTCCCCCAACATCTGCAGCCATCCAGGAATTTTTAGGAAACTTTTGTGCATGATCTTAATTCCTAATCCCTGGCTCTTTGGGCTCAATGACAAAAGATCAAAACCACCCAAAAATGATGGTTCACTTGAAGTCAGACGAGAGACCCTGGCTCAATTAGTCTCATAGGATGAAAGCAGTGCTGCATCAACTGGCTCCATGCAGGAGGGGCACGTGAAGGATCTCATCAACCAGTCATCTATACAGTCCAGGTGATAGATGTGCATGCACGGCAGAAATCGAATTGGGTCCCCATAAACAAAGTCCATCATACAGATCACACACCTGTTGAGGGGAAGGGAGAGAAATCAAAAGGCATTTTTAGAGAAATGTCCAATTCAAAAAACTCTTTTAAAATCCCATTATAAAGACAGTGTTAATGTGAATGACGCATTAGAATGGTTTGCCTGTCATCTCATTACCAAAGCATGCCAATTAATTTTTTCCTAGTAAGTGTTGATCCATATTCTCTTATTTCAAACCCCTGAGAATTTGTAGGGCTTAGGAACAGTTAACAGAGCAAACAGAAATGGGCCACATAGGGATCAAGTCCATTGTGAGATACCTGAAGGAGAATATCATACTTTAGGTAGGAAAACAGATCAACTTTGTTTCCACGTACTGAGTTTTTAGTGAAGTAATCCTGAAGTAAGAAAATTTTCATTTTATTAACTACCTGTAAAAACAGAACCACTAATCTCAATCTACTTATTAGACTGCTATAAATTAAAGCTCTCTTCATTAACCTTGGTTTTGGGTTCACTGCACTTTTCTACAGGTTTAAGAAGCAACCTGATTCTGCAGTGTTCCCAAAGTCCGTGTTCTAGATAGAATATGCTCTGTAAGTACTAGCACTAAATTGGTGCTATGGCTCAAACAGTCAAACATCAACATAGCAAACTAGATTATGTCTGTGTTGGTGAGGCCATTTGCAAATTTAAAGGGGAATAGCTGTCCACTTAGGGATTCTCATTGACAATGATGAGCCTGGGGAACAACAATTCCCCAAATGTATAATTAACTAATCTTCAACTTATCAGGCTTAATAAAATTATTTCACGAGTTAACGGATTAAAGATTTTTCTCAATCTCACTGAAAACACTTAGCCAACAATTTTAATGGTTGCATAACCTACTAATGTATTCCTGTATCACAATTTACTTAACTATTTACTTAACTATTACTTAATTAATCATTAACTATGCCTCTTCTGTTGGACAGTTCAGCTTGCATTGTTTTTCAGTAGATAAGATTATGGTGAATATTGTGTGCATAAAACTCTAATAGGGGAAGCGAGGTACACATTTTAGGAGTAGATCCTTAAGACTATCATCTTCAAGGGTTTAGTCCTTGTCTAAAAGGGTATAGGTCCTTGAAATATTACAAAATTGCTTTCCAAAAACCAGTTGACAAGGCCACCAGTAATGTTGGTCCTATTTCACATTCACATAGGTGAATGATTTTAACTACCAACAATTGTCATCCAAATGGACAAGCACCATACATACAATGGTCAGAATTCATGCCATCACTTCTTAGCTATTTTCATATGAAAATTCTTCTTAATCGCTACATTTTAACATTCTCTTGCATTGACTGAGGTGTTCCTATATATTAAACATCCAACTCCTAAAGTGCAGGAGAAAAGGCAAATTTTTCAAAAGCAAATCTCTGAAAGTAGACCTTTGAAGTATATAAATTTATTAAAACTTACTCCCGGATCTTTTTCTCTGATCCATCTCTTCCAGGGTCATAAACTCCTTTAGGCAGATGCTGGATAAGGCCTATTCTTTGAGCTATCCTAATTTGTTCCTCTTCAGTCAGCTGGGTTGCTAGCCGAGTCTGGCTAGGTGTTGGGTGATAGACTGGAACTGGAACTTGTTCCTAAATATTAAAAAATGGAGAAAAAGATTACTTTTAAACAACTGGTTTGCTGGGGGTTATGCTTTCTTTCTTTTGGCTGCAGGTAGGAGGGAAAGGGGCCCTGAGGAGATACAGGAGGCTGGGATAGTTTGCAGCAGTGTTATTGTGTTTCACCCTGCCTTAACTTAAAGTATTGCAATAAAATATACACACCCCCCAAAAAACTCACGTTTAGGTATCTGACCTACTTTGAAAGGATATAAATGCAGGCTTCACTAAAAAACTGGCAAGGAATGCTACCTTAAATATTTCCACATGAAAACCACACAACCTGGATATATGTCTGTGAACAGATTAACCAATATAAACAGATCTGCCATGCAATTAACTAGTTGGACTATACTCACTAAGCTAACTTAGTATTCCACAGGCTGCAATGGATTTGTGGCCTCAGGATTTGAACTGCCTATTATAGACTTACTTCATTTTTTCTTTATGTAGAAAATAACCTTAAAATTAATTCACTATTAATTTAATAAGATTGAGTATTATTGTGATAAACTCATAAAATTCCCTTTCAGCTTTGGACACATACTCACATGACCAAGTTATTTAACCTCTGTGAGCCTCAGTTTCTCCATGTGTGAAGTACTAGGGCCACTGTAAGTATTAAATGGGAGTTTCTAAGTGTTGTCTTGGGTATTGTACCAGACACAAATAAAAGCTCAGAGTAAATAAATGTTAGCTACCACTATTGCAGTGCTATTATTATATGACTGTAGAATAGTGTTCCAAAATTTACTTTAACAAGTGGATTGGACTATGGCAAAAGTAAAAGGGAGTCTGGAAGTCATCTAATACCAATTCTCTTAATTTGTAGGCCCAACCAAGCTTGTTTACAGTCATGTAATTATTAAAAATACTGGAATTAGAAGTCTGCTTTCATTCTAATCCTATGAGTTTTTTATGCAACAAAAAATTCTGTTCAACGGAATTGTATTTATAATCACAACTTAAAACTGAGTACTCTGGTGGAATTGGGATGGGATGGAGTTTGACCTAGGAGGGATGAGGATCCCCATTCCCATACTCTCATTTTGGTTACCTTTGCAGAATCCTCAGAATCAACAGAACAATTTGAAAAACACTACAATCTTAGAAGATGGGATTTTCAGTCTGAAGAATTAAATGAGAAGATATGAGCCTTATGTCTCTTAATGTCTTTAAGGGTTGATAGACAATCATATCAGATAACTAAGAGCTTTTTGTAAATGTGAACATTCGTAAATTATTCTAATCCTTTGTTTTCTTCCTATCATCAATTGATGCTTTGTAGACTTTAAGCCAAGTGCTATAGTCCCTGGGTTTGATCCTGACTTTCTGGCTTCTCCCTGAATACCAGCAATTCTTTGGCCTCTGTTGTGACCTCTGTCAGCTCTTTGTTCTTCAACCCTTGGATTACCATTTCCAATCTGGACTACTTCCTGAATCTCAGCCCCAGGCCTATTTGACCAATGGGCTGCCGTCTACACAAAGATGACACATATGGTCATATAGGAAAAAAGTAGTATGACACTGTGGATAAATAAGGGTCTTCAAAATGCCTGAACACACCTAAAAATCAAAAATAACTAATTTGTTTTAGAGCAAATAAACTCCAAGCATGTGTTTTTCAGAGGCTAGATTTCTTCAGTCTTCTGGTTCACATATATGTGTACAGAGAACACACGAAGCAGAACAGAAAAGGAAAGCTCTATTTTTATGGAGAAACATACTAATAGACATTAAAGAGGAAAATAAGAACTACTTTTTAACACACTGACTGCCACACTAGAAAAAAAAATTTTTCCTTGGGGTCATGATGTTTTATTACAAAAATAGAATTTAAAAACTTCGAAAACAAAAGATCCTTTCTAATTTAATGGAAAAGTTATTTTTTTAAAGTTTTCTGTGCATGAGTTATACGCAACTTGAGAAAATTTTTTTTTTTTTTTTTTTTTAGTAACAGTCTTGCTCTGTAGCCCGGGGTAGAGTGCAGTGGCATCACTGTAGCTCACTGCAACCTCAAATGCCTGGGCCCCATGTGATCCTCCTGCCTCAGCCTCCCCAGGAGCTACCACCACAGGTACACGCCACCACACCCAGCTAATTTTTCTATTTTTAGTAGAGATGGGGTCTCACTCTTGCTCAGGCTGGTCTCGAACTCCTGACCTCAAGCAATCCTCCCTCCTTGGCCTCCCAGAGTGCTAGGATTATAGGCAAGAGCCACTGTGCCCAGCCAAAACCAACAATTTTGGTTCCCACAGTTCCATGATGGCTCACTGTGCCTAAACTCTTTGTGTAAATATATGATTCATGCTGAACACCTGCTTTCCTCCTCAGAGCGTGGATTTTGGTATGTGCTATGTAGTGAGTCTCCAATGAGCTTCCCTGGTTGATAACCTTTCATATATTTTGTCACATGTTGGAGGAATTAAGTATGTCCTATGTGACTCCACTAGGAGAGGAGTCTTGGAAGCTTGTGCCTGGTTTCCTTTGGGCTTAACCTATGCATCTTTTCCCTTTAGGTGATTCTGCTTTGTGTTCTTTTGCCATAATAAATCATAGCTCTGTACAGATTATATTCCAAGTCCTGTGAGACCTCCTATTGAATCATCCAACTTGGGGATTGTCTTGAGGACCCCCAATGCCAGTGCTATGTTTTGCTCCTACTTTATATTTGCACAGCTACTATGTTTCATATCCAGCTAAAAACAAATGAAAAAAAACAAAAAACCAAAAAATTTCGATTAGCACATGTTTCAGGGCCTAAGTATAGAGCTGATGATAAAAGGTATACAATCACATTTTTTATACAATGTTCAGAGTAGTGGATGGTGCCTGAAATGAATCCCGTTGCAGTATTCATTAGGAATGTCCCCTTATGAAAAAATTATGCTTTGAATTTGACAGCAGTGGTTATCCAGCACTTGTGTTTTATTCCTTTTCTCAAAGTAAATTTTAAAAGACCTCTAATATTTGAAAATTTATTATTTAGTATAGAGAAAAGCACTTTCAAGATAGAAACAGGCCAGGTGAAATGGCTCATGCCTGTAATCCCAACACTTTGGGAGGCCAAGGTAGGAGGACTGCTTGAGGCCAGGAGTTCAAGACCAGCCTGGGCAACATAGGCCCTACTCTCTACCAAAAATAAAAAAAAAAAAAAAAATTAGCCAGGCATGGTGGTGCAGGCCTGTAGTCCCAGCTACTAGGGAGGCTGAGGCAGGAGAATCGCTTGACCCCAGGAGTTTGAGGGTACAGTGAGCTATGAAGACACCACTGCACTCCAGCCTTGGCAACAGAGCAAGACCTGTCCCTTACAAAAAGAGAAAAAAGAGATTAGAGACAGTTATGGATTGAACTTTGCTCCCACAAAAAATTCACGCTGAAGCCCTAACCCTGAGAACATGACTGTATTTGAAGATAGGATCTTTACAGAGGTAAGTAAGGCATAAAATAAAGTCCGTGTGGGTGGGCCCTAATCTAGTATGACTGGTGTCCTTGTAAGAGGAGATCAGGACACAGAACAACAGAGATGGGTGACCATGTCAACACACAGATAGAAGGCAGTCATATGCATGCCAAGGAGAGAAGTCTCAGAAGAAAATCAAACATTTTGATTTTGAATTTTAGTTTCCAGAACTGTGAGAAAATAAATTTCTATTTAAGCCACCCAGACTGTGGTATTTTATTCTGTCAGCCCTAGTAAACTAATACAGATATAATCTTATTTTACCTCTTGCAACACTTCAAAATAGGCAGAGATTAGAGTCAAGTCCAGGTCTATCTAGCTTAGAACTTGTGCTTTATCACTAAGCCTCCCAACTTTCCAGTGTACTAGGACACTTAGTACAAAAGGGAATATTATGAATGTTTATAAAAATCTAAATCACCAATGGACTAAATTGTTAATATAAATACTGGCCATCAACAGTAGTGTGTTTGATTAAAGTACAGAAGACCATTAGGGCCATAGGCCAAAAGAACATGGGGGTGAGCTTCTCCTGAATGAAAAGTTCTTTTGGATTTATATCACAGCAAGAGTCACTTGTGATTAAATTGACTGTCCTCACCTCTACATCAATGAATACAAAGTCTTATTTTTGTGCTTGGGACATATAGGTGATTAACTCTGCAATAAAACATCTTTCCTCACCACTAGACTAAGTTTGATGAAGGGAGGGGCTTTGTCTGTTTTGCTTACCAATGTATGCTATCTATACAGGACAGTATCTGGCATACCTGGGACTCAATAAACATTTCTGGGTAACTGAATGATCTAAATCAAAGCACTAGTGCTCCTGTAATCTATGTCACACGCATATTAGAATTTTGTAAACATGCCATGAAAAAATTGCTAATGATTTGGATTAAACCAATAAACCAAAAAGAAAATTTGATATAAATTACAACCAACATTCTCTGTGTGACAATACCTTGCTTATTACCTCTATCAAATTTCTACCTACCCATCCCACAGGAACTTCAATAGGTCCAAAACCAAATTAATGTTCTCTTTATTTCTACATCCTCAAACTCAGAATTTCTATTCCCCTTATGTAGATTAATGGCAGAGAGGTACAGTGGAAAGAGCATAGGCATTTTGTGGAATTTCAGCTCTGGCACTTATTTAGGTATGTGACCTTAGGCATATTACTTAATCTGAGCCTTAGGGTTCCTCTCCTCATCAGCAAATAGACATAATACTTATCTTAATAGAGTGTGCGTAAGGAATAACTAGATAAGTAAAGCACTTACCATATGATAGAGCTCAATAACTGGGCCCTTCAACTAGATATCCAAAGTAGACATCTTATCCTTCCTGATTCCCAACTTCCTCCCTTCCCTTTATCCTCATCATCTACCTAAGTATTTTATTGTCTTTTTTAACTACCATTTCTTCTTGTTGATTAGGAGACACCTATGTGCTTGCCCTGTGAGTTTAAATTAAAATGGAATTCACATTCAGAGAAGCAAATATGTTTTAAATAAATTTAAACTATTTTCTCCTTAATGCTTTCTCTAGTTCTCCACATAAGTCTGCATGCAAAAACAAAAGATGACAGGATCCAAAGAAAAGCATTTTCCTTTAAGAAAGGGAATAATTTAAAAATAAATTGTGTATTATGGAAAAATGCAGCACCACAGAAGGGGGTAAAATAGAAAATTAACGCAGGATTATAAAATATGCTGAGGCAGGGTAAAAGGAAAAGACAGGGTTAGAGGCCAAAAAAGCAAGGTTTGACCTTCTAATGAGAAAAATCTTTTGAAGCATTCCAGTTGTTTATTAATACATAATGAAGCACTTATAAAATGATGACTATTGTCAAGAGTATATGGGGCTCTAATTTTAGGGAGTTTATAAGCCAAGAAAGGCAGAAACAGGTGAAAGTTATGTATCTCTTCCATCTGAACGCTGGATTCAATTTAGGGAATGAGATACAATTTCAGAAACTAAAACAATGCAATGGGGAAGTGCCTAAATAATGTGCTGAGGCTGGAAATAGTACAAGTCTGGTTTGTGGTGAAGGAAAAATACAGTCACTGCTAAAGAATGCAGCTTGTCACCAAAAGCTGTATATTTTCCTCCAGTAGGAAATAAGATCCAGCTCTTCTGATCTTTCTCCTTATAGTCTTACAAGCTGCTGCTGGCACCACCCCCTCCCCACCTGCAGTCTCCTACTGGGAATGTTTTCTCTGAATTTTGCCAGACACTTAAGGCCATAAAATGGAGGATTTGGTATAGTTGGTCTCAATGTATATTCTAGTTCTGATGTTCCATGAATCCTGACCAAAATAACAAAACTACTAGAGATTAGCATTTATGCAGTTCTTGAACAATTACACACATAAAGGAATAAAAGCTAGCATCACATCTATGATCGTGAGAAATGATATGATTTTATATTTAATGAGAAAGTATGCAAATCAGTATGGCCTGAATGGAAAAAGGACATTGCTTTCAGGGAGGTGGGTTGGGGTTTGTTTTGTTTGCTTGTTTTTTAAAGAAATGAAAAGGTTGGTTTCTTTTCATCACATAAATATTCACTGAGCACTTAGTACACAAGGTATACCTAACTGGAGAATTGGTAGGCATTATCACTACAAGCATTCAGCATGAGAAAATCATTAGATAAGCTTATTCATCCTTCTAAACCTTGGAAACAGCTAAAATCACTTGAGCCCAGGCACCAATTATTGTCTTTATTGAATACCCAATCACATTCCAGACAATGTTTTAGACAAAGAGGATATAGTGGCGACCAAGAAAGTAAAAGTACCTGCCCTTATGAAGCTTGATACAGAGACAATGAAGAAGAAAACAAAAACAACTAAACCCCATCCACCAGCTCCAGCTCTCCCTAAATTGCCATGACTTGACAACTGAGACAGTCATACATTGCAGTGGACCTACAAGCTAACCAACACTTGATGACTTGTACCTCCTGGCTGATGAAAAGGGGTTCAATCAATCACATTCTTTCTTCTATTAGGAATTAGAAATTGGAAACTGAATTAATCAACCTGAAAGGCCATGGACCAGTATAAAAGGCACGTGTAAAAGTTAAAGTTATGAGGAAACTGATGGGATTAAAGGCAGATAAGCAATGTAGACATTAAGAGAGCACACAAATGAAAAACCTTGTAGCCTCTAGGTAAGAGATAGGAAAATGACTGCCTTGGTTCCTTTGACAGCTTTCTGATTCTAATCCATGTATACCATCATAATGAACTACCTTTTCTCAGCGGTAATTTTACCTACAACAAGAATACCCTAAGCACCACTACCACTTTCTTCCCTAAATTAGGAAACCTTTTCCATTCCTACCATGCAAACTAGTTTTCAGAAGGAATATGGCACCTACTTACTTACAAGAAATTGCTTACAACTGGCGCAGATCTCCAGGTTGGTAGTAGGCCAACAGATAGTCCTTTGATTTAGTACCTGAGTTATTGTTGGAATCACTTCTTTATAAGACAGGCAAATAATCCTGGAATTTCTCTTTCGAGCATATTATCTTTAAATTTTATAAGTTCAAATAATAAGAATATACATTTCAATAATTTTTTTTGCAACCTTAAATGGAAGATGCAAATCTAAATCTCCTTTGAAAGCTAGAGTAGTAAGTCCAAGATTGCAAAACCAGAGTCAGAAAATAGACAGCCTTTGAGGTGTTATGAGAGTTTTAAAAAAGGTACTAATTCAAAAAAGAGTATGTCTACAGCAGCCAAGGACTGGCTTTGGGGTTCAGGAAGTCTGGTATTGCATTCACTATACTACGCTCTTTAACAGATGCCCTATCCCCTTTTTATTGAATTTTTATTTTTAACCTGGAAGCATAGATTCAAGTTGCCCTGAATATAATGCTCCTCCCTTCAAAAGTAATTTCTTTAAGGACTAAGACCAACATCACTAAAAATTTCATCCCGTAACTGCTGAATGTTTTAAGAATGTTGCAAAGTAACACTTTAGGAGTTATGTTTCTTGGGTTCTAATAGTTTTTGAAACTAAATGGGAAACCTGCCCATTAAATGTATACATCATTAATATACATTCTTATTGCAAAAAACATTGAAAACTTTAAAAAAGTGTATCTCGGCATTGAGGAAATACAGCATCACTATAAGGCAAAAGGCCTACCTTTTTATAACGCCTTTGAGATAAAATTCACATAAAATTCCTCCCATTAACATACACAATTCTTAGTTTCTAGTACCACTAGTCAATATTAGAAGATTTTCATTACCCTAAAAAGAAACCCTGTACTCATCAGCAATGACACCACATTCCTCTCCACCACCCTTCTGACACCAAACTCCCCAGCCCTAGGGAACTACTAATCTGCTTTCTGTCTATATAGATTGCTATTCTGGACATTTCACATCATGGCATTACTCAGATATTGTGTGTTTGGTTCGAGACCACCATAACAAAGCAAGCCATGTGAATTTTGTTTCCCAGTGCATACAAAAGTTGAGTTTATATTATACTACAGTCTACTATGTGTGCAATAATAGCATTATGTCTAAAAAGAATGTACATACCTTAATTAAAAAACACTTTATTTCTAAAAATGCTAATGATCACCTGAGCCTTTGGTGAGTTGTAATATTTTTGCTGGTGGAGGGTCTGGCCTCCATGTTGATGGCTGCTGACTTATCAGGGTGGTGGTTGCTGAGGGTTGGGCAGCTGTGGCAATTATGTAAAACAAGACAATATGATGCATGCTGCATTGATTGACTTCCTTTCATGGAAGATTTCTCGGTAGCATGTGATGCTGTTTGATGGCATTCTACCCATAGAACTAATTTCGAAACTGGAGTCAGTCCACTTAAACCCTGCTGCTGCGTTATCAACCAAGTTAATGCTATATTCTAAATGCTTTGTGGTCATTTTGTCAATATTCACAGTAGATTCTATCCCAAGAAACTTTCTTTGCTTATCCATGAGAAGCAACTCTTGGTCCAGGCCCGGTGGCTCACGCCTATAATCCTAGCACTCTGAGAGGCCAAGATGGGAGGATCGCTTGAGGTCAGGACCAGCCTGAGAAAAAGAGAGACCCCCAACTCTACAAAAAAATAGAAAAATTAGCCCAGTGTGGTGGTGTGTGCCTGTAGTCCCAGCTACTCAGGAGACTGAGGCAGGAGGACCGCTTGAGCCCAGGAGTTTGGGGTTGCAGTGAGCTAGGCTGACACCACTGCACTCTAGCCAGGGTGACAAAGTAAGACTGTTTCCAAAAAAAAAAAAAAGAAGCAACTCTGCATCTGTTCAAGTTTTATCCTGACATTGCAGCAATTCAGTCACCTCTTCAGGCTCCACTTCTAATTCCAGTTCTCTTGCTATTTCTACCACATCTGCAGTTTCTTCCTCCACTGAAGTCTCGAGCCCGTCTAACTCATCCATGAGAGTTGGAATCAACTTCTTCCAAACTCCTATTAATGTTGATATTGTGACCCCCTCCCATGAATCATGAACGTTCCTAATGGCATCTAGAATGGTAAATCCTTTCCAGAAGGTTTTCAGTTTATTTTGCCCAGATCCAGGAATCACTATCCATGGAAGCTCTATAGCCTTACAAAACATATTTTTAAATAATAAGACTTGAAAGTTGAAATTACTCCTTGACCCATGGGCTGCAGAATGGATGTTGTTTTAGCAGGCATGAAAACAACATTCATTTCCTTGTACGTCTCCATCAGAGCTCCTGGGTGACTAGGTGCACTCTCAATGAACAGTAATATTTTCAAAGGAATTGTATTTTTCTGAGCAGCAGGGCTCAACATTGGGCTTCAAATATTCAGTAAATGATGCTGTAAACAGATGTGCTGTCATCCAGGCTTTGTTCTTCCATTTCTAGAACACAGGCAGAGCAGATTTAGCATAGGCAGAGTAGATCTGGTATAATTCTTAAGGTCCTTAGGATTTTCCAAATGGTCAATGAGTGTTGGCTTCAATATCAAGTCACTAGCTGCTTTGGCCCTTGACAAGAGAGTCAGCCTGTCCTTTGAAACTTTGAAGCCAGGCATTGACTTGTCCTCTCTGTCAAAGTCCTAGATGGCATCTGCTTCCAACAGAAGGCTGTTTTGTCTACACTAAAAAGCTGTTGTTTAGTGTAGCCACCTTCATTAACATATTAACTGCCATGTGAGTTGTATTTAACTCATGCTAGTTTTGAGCCCGGGGCCACATGAAGCATATGCAGCTGGCATGTCTCTTTACCTTGGGAGCCACGTGGTGTGCAGGCAACTCACACTGCCATGCTGTAGCACACATGTTACGTGCTGGGTGGCCCCCTGGGCAACACCCTGCAGTTGGTTCATGAAAATCTTCCTTTTTGATGTTCTTATCATTACAATTAATATTGACAATTTAATTGCATATAACTCACAGAAAATAAAATATAACAAATTTTTCATTAAATTAGAAAGGATCATCTTGTTTTCAAAGTTTTTATTCCATTTTTGTAATAAGACACCATAGTTCCAAGAAAAAATTATTTTTTCTAGTGTGGCAGTCAATGTGTTAATGATCTTAGCTACATCTTCCAGATAAAACTTGCTGCAGCTTCTACATCAGCACTTGCTGCTTCACCTTGCACTTTCACGTTATGGAGATGGCTTCTTTCCTTAAACCTCCTGAACCAACCTGTTAGCTTCAAACTTTTCTTCTGCAGCTTCTTCACCTCTCTCAGCCTTCACAGAATTGAAGAGAGTCGGGGCCTTGCTCTGCATTAGTCTTTGGCTTAACGGAATGTTGTGGCTGGTTTGTTCTATCTAGACCACTAAAATGTTCTTATCAGCAGCAAGTTTGTTTTTCTTTCTTAGCATTCATGTGTTTTCTGGAGTAGCATTTTTAATTTCCTTCAAGAACTTTTCCTTTGTAATTACAACATGGCTGTTTGGCACAAGAGGTCTTGCTTTTGGCCTAACTCAGCTTTTGACTTGCCTTCCTCACTATACTTCATCGTATCTATCTTTTGATTTAAAGTGACAGATGTGCG
This sequence comes from Daubentonia madagascariensis, assembly GCA_023783475.1. Taxonomy (NCBI): domain Eukaryota; kingdom Metazoa; phylum Chordata; class Mammalia; order Primates; family Daubentoniidae; genus Daubentonia; species Daubentonia madagascariensis. The sequence continues at coordinate 7,505,132 of JAKFHU010001129.1, forward strand.
AGTCTTCATTTCACTTGAACACTTATAGGGCATTGTAGGGTCATTAATTGGCCTGTCAATATTGTGCCTCAGGGGATAGGGAGGCCCAAGGGGAGGGAGATAGGAGACTGGCTGGTCGATGGAGCTGTCAGAACACACATTTATCAATTATTAAGTCCACTGTCTTTAACTGGTGTTGTTCCTGGGGCCCCAAATCAATTACAATAGAAAAATCAAAGATCACTAATCACAGATCACAATAACAGATGTAATAGTGCAAAGGACTGAAATATTGCAAGAATTAGCAAAATGGACATGAAGTGAACTGCTGGAAAAAGGTTGCCGACAGACTTGCTTGTTTCAAGGCTGCCAAATTTTCAATTTGTAAAAAATGCATTATCCACAAAGTGCAATTATGTGAAGCAAAATAAAGCAAGGTATGACTGTAAAATGGAGTCATACTAACTAACATGTGGTCTTTTGTGGCTAGCCTTCCACTTAGCATGTTTTCTAAGTTCACCCATGCTGCGGCATACATTAGGACTGCATTCCTTTTTATTGCTGAATATTCCACCATATGGATATACCGCATTGTGTTTAGGCATTGATGAACGCTGGTTTGTTTCCACTTTTTGGCTATTATGAATTTGGCTGTTATGAAAATTCAGGTACAAGTTTTTGTGCAAAGGTATGTTTTCATTTTCTTGGGTATAAACCTTGCCGTGGAATTCTGTTCAACCTTTTCTAGAACTGCCAAACTGTTTTCCAAAGCACCTGCACTATCTTACATTCCCACCCAGAGTGAATGAGGCTTCCTATTTCTCCACATCATTGCCTAAACTTTTTTATCTTTTTGATTATAGTCATCCCAGTGGGTAAGAAGTGGTATCTCATTGTGGTTTTGATTTGCATTTCCCTTATAGAAAATGTTCTTTTCTGTACTTGTAAGCCTTTTTTAGAATTGGGTTTTAAGAGTTTGTTATATCCTGGACAGTCTTATCAGACTGATTTGCAAACATTTTCCTGCATTCTTTGGGGTATCTTCTCACTTTGTTGATGCTGTCTTTTGAAGCACAAGTTTGATGATATCCATCTTAGTGTTTTTGTTACTTGTACTTTCAGTATCGTATCTAAGGTTTTTTCAAACCCAAGGTTATGAGTACTTACCCCTTTATTTCTAAAAGTGTTATAGTTTTAGCTCTTAAATTTCACTGTGAATTTCTGTATATGGAAAGAAAGGGATCTGATTTTACTTAGTATGAGGTTATGCAGGTGTCCCAGCACCATCTGTGAAAAACTGTTTTGTAAAGCCCTATATTTTAATATGAAATTTGTCCTAGAAGCCCAATGAAGCATTTTGGGTTGAGGTTAAAGCAGCAAGGATCTTAGAGGGCTGCTTATCTGAAGCAACCTGGGTCTCTTAAGGACACCTAAAATTAGCTCAACTAAATAGGTTTTCTACACCCTGTACTCAGATCAGCTGCTGCATCTTTCACACCAGAGATTCCTATTTTCTAATGCACTATTCAATAAGACCGATAATACCCTGGACCTCATCAATGTTGGGACTATACTAAATCACTGTAAACTGCTGCTATCTAGACCACTCAGATTGGACCACATGTTAGCTCCTGTAAGTCTAGAGGTGGAATACTGCTGGGTTTATCCTATTTATCCAACTTAAAAGTTGAACAGAAAATAAAAAACATCAGTAGTTAGAGAAAAGTCACAATTCTGCTGAGAACATGACTTTTATAGCCGATTCTAACTCCATTTGTTTAATGAGGTTGGATTCACATTTTCAAAATTAACATTTTAAAGTGAACAATTGAGCAGCATTTAGTACATTCAAAATGTCATGCAACCACCTCTTTCTACTTCCAAAACATTATTCATTTCACAATGAAACCCTGTAAGTAGTAGTCACCACCATTCCCTCTTCTCCCAGTGCCTGGCAACCACTGTTTCTATGGATTTACCCATTGTGGATACTTCACATAAATGGAATGTGACCTTGTGTCTGGCTTCCTTCAACTTACCATAATGTATTTGAGATCCATCCACACTGTAGCATTTTCCAACCCCAATTAAAAAATATAAATAGTGAATTAGTATAATATGGTTGCACATTCCTTGCAAGTAGGTTGTGACTATCAGCTAATCAATGTTTGGTTTCAACAATGCAACTTGGAATAAAAAGGTTGTAAATCAGTGAAAATCAACTTTATTATTTACACTTGAAGTGTTATACTACTAAAAAAAAGGACAAAGTTCATTAACAAATTTCAAAATAACTTTGAAGTACACAAACCAATCTTACTTTATAATTTCTGGGCTCAAGTGATCCTCCTGCCTCAGCCTCCCAAAGTGCTAGGATTATAGGTGTGAGCCACTGTGCCCAGCCCAGATCTAAAGTCAATAGTAAAATCTTTAGATTGAGGAGTACTAAAATTTGGGTCCAGACCCTTATGGGGTCAGGGATAGAACTGCATTCAATGATTTCCTTAGTAATCTTAAGTAACTTATTTTATTCATTCAAAAATCCTATCTGAATAGCGGTCCATAGCTTTCATCAGATGACACAAAGGTTTCCATGTCACAAAAAAGGTTAAGAATCCCTGAGACAGTCTCTCAGTTGCAGGTCACTGCTGCCAGAAACCACAAAGCCACAGAGTTTGGGGTTTGAGCCACAGAGTTCTGATAGGTGTGTGAAGTTAATTAAATCATGTTCTATAGCATAAGCATTTTTGAGAAACAAAATCTAGGGATGTGAAAAAAAATTCCAGATGATGAAACAGTGGAGGATGGGAAGTGTATGTGAACAAGGAAACAGACTAGCTAACCACAATTAAAAGAGGTTCTTTCAACTCTCATATGCATGTGAATTTCCTGCTAAAACTGACTTTATTTACATAAGCTATACTGTGCCAATTGAAAAAAAACTTTAACTTCAAAAAAAGAAAAAAAGGTGCCCATGTATACAAACCCCAAAAAAGTTCATTCACAAATGATAATGATACTCTACTCACTGCCACTGCCTATAGGATCTCTTTATTGGTAGTTGCTAAGAAATATTATGCCAAGCTTGATTATCTGGTTTTCCAATATGCAAATAATTAAAAATCATAAGAGGTACTTTAAGGGCAGACATACAGCAGATGAAGAACTATCTGATAGTAAGAAAAAAACTGATTAAAAAAACAGGTGTACGATTTCAAATTGCAGAACAGATTGCACCTATTAATACAAATTGTCCTACATAATTCAAGACTTTGTATGCACCATTCTATTACCTCCTAGATAATAAAATTTTCTAATAATAATTTTGAATCAATAAAACGAAATGAAAATCTGCTCAGAAATCATTTCAGTGATTTCTGGGGAGGGAGTGAAGACAAAAAGGGAGAAGTTGTGAAAGTTTGGAAAAGGACCCAGTTGAGAATCACTTTCAGAATCAACATACGAAATCGAATTTTTTTACAGTGAGTTTATATCAAGGTTGCAGGTTATAAGGACACACGGGCCAGGCACCACGGCTCATGTCTGTAATCCTAGCACTTTGGGAGGCCATGGAAGGAGGGCTGTTTAAGGCCAGGAGTTGAAGACCAGCCTGGGCAACATTGTGAGACCCCAGGCATTGTGACACATACCTGTAAATCTAACAACTTGGGAGCCTGAGGCAGGAGGATCGCTTTATTCCAGGAGTTTCAGGTTGCGGTGAGCTATGATGAACGGGATTACACTCTAGCCCAGGCAACAGAGTAAGAACCTGTCTCTAAAAAGAACCAAAAAACCAAAAAAACCCCCAAAACAAAAAAAAAACCCCACACACATACCCACTGTACTTGTCAATGCTAGCAATGAACAATTGGAAATCAAAATAAATTTCTAAAATATCATTCATCATACCAAAAAATTAAAATGCTTAAAGGTATATATTTACCTTGTGCAGGATCTCTAGGCTGAAAACTATTTTACAAAAAAATTATCACCAATGAGCCTCCACCAATCGAAAAAAATTTAAACTCCTAATTCATAGTACCTAACACTGCCTTGCATAGCAGTATGCCATAAAAATCTAAACAATCCACAAATCTTTCATGTATAGTTTACTGGTTCTTGACACTAATATCATTTCTGCTTTTAGAGGCTTTTTAGACTACAATTATCAATGGCCTTGAATTTAAGTACTACATAAAATTTAAGGTACAAAGATCATATGGTCAGTTTAGTGTTTCTGCAATTTTCCTTCAAACATCTCCTACATATGCTATTTGATCATGAACTCTTTCTTGACAACAGAAAATATTCAATTACTGACTTACAGTTTGCCCCACATTCCTCACCAATCCTCAGTACACTGAAGTATTTAGAAAAGAACAGCAAGATATCTCTAACTTAAAAATCATTATGATAATCATTGTTTTCACGACCAAAAATGAAGACGTGTTTTTAAGAGGTAGTATAGGAAATGTATTTTAGATGCTGAAATATAGAAATTCCTAGAGCATGTGATTTGTAGGGACAAGACAAAGTATTTAACAAGAGAATTTTCTCCAGAAAATCAAGATGAACGATAGCAAGAAAGGGAGCTGCACTATAGAACGTTTTTTAAACACTCTAAATTCGATCAGTCAGCCAAGGGTGCTACTCTGTCAGACACTGTGCTAAAAATTTTCATACATCAACTCATTTAATCTTTTCAACTGAATAGGTACTGAATAACCTCCATTTTTCAGCTGGAGAAAGAGAAACTTAATTAATGACCTATTTGAGTTTAGGGAGGAAGAAGAGGTTTGCTTGGTTGAAGGGTTTCTCAACCTGAGTACTCCAGACATTTTAGGTATGATAATTTTTTGTTGTAGGGGGGCTGTCCTGTGCACCATATGATGTTTAGCAGCATCCTTCTATCTGTTAGATGCCAGCAGCACCCCCTTCCTGGCCACATGTTGTGACTAGCAAAAATGTCTCCAGACTTTGCCAAATGTTTCCTGGAGAGCAAATTCATACTGGTTGAAAATCATTGGCTTAGGGTCTTAGAGTAGTAAACTAACATGACAAAAAGGGCTGGACAATTCCTGGTCTTAAAAGCCATAAAGGATGGGATACATGCTCTTTGATGTAGTAGTTTTTTGAAAAAGTCTTCCAGCTGTTGCAGGAAAAAGGCAGTGGTGCAAAGGGTTAAGTACACAAAGGTCTAGTGGAGTTAATGTACATAAAACACATCTGCACTATACCAAAATGAGCCTTAATTGATATAAATTTGTAACTTGATATCAATTAGTGATCAATATACCACTTAATTTGGGAGAAAGGTTAGACTGAGAACCCTGATTGCCTCTTAGGGAGAAGGGGAAAAGGGGAATCACTGAGAATAGGAAAGACACCAAAAACACTTTGCTAACTTCAGAATTTTGCTGTGGGACAGGGCCATTTACCTTCAAATGACAAAACAGATGTTACACATATGGGTATTTCTGTCAATTTAGCAGAACACTGTATGTGCCATATGTTGTGCCTACCTTATATAATTTATGAAACAGTATTAGAAGATCCATTTCATCATAGTCACTACTTCAGATATCACGGTATAAACTACTTCATTCCAATATCCCATTCCTCTGCTAGACTCATTCTATTGGAAGTGAACTCCCAGAGGATCCTGTGACGGCCTCTGAGTCCAATCTAGCATGTACCACAGCTATTAAGTTATTAAGTATGAAATGTCTGAGTTCCTTAAGTACTAAGTTTGACAGCTGATATCTCTGACATTTCATTTTGACACTTCTTGTTTTATTTTTATTGTGAAGGTACATCCTCATTCTTCCAAACGCATGGTTTGGCTTGTGATTATCTTTCAATTTTTTTAAAGCAATTTTTGTGAAACCATGGATAAGTCAACAATTCATGTTATTTTTGAATATGAGCTACTTTGTGGAACCAATGCTGCACAGACAGCTTGAAATATCAACGAAGTGTTTGGGAAGGATGTGGCTAATGAATGCACAGTATGTTGATGGTTTGGGAAGTTCTGCTCTGGTGATTTTAATCTTGAAAATGAGCCACGTGGGCAACCAGAGACCAGGGTGGATAATGATGACCTGAAAGTTGTGGTGGAAGCGAATCCATCCCAACCTACATGTGAATTCGCAGCAAGGTTTGACGTTACTATTCCAACAATATTGGCCCATTTGAAACAAATCAGTAAGGTAAAGAAGCTGGATAGATGGGTTCCACATGAATTAAACGAGTGTCAGAAGAGAAATCATCTTGAAGCTTGCCTTTCTTTGTTGTCACGACATAAAGGCAAACCATTTCTACACCACATTGTTACCTGTGATGAAAAACAGAGTCTTTCTGACAATCACAAGTGTTCAGCATAATGGTTAGATAAAGATGAAGTGTGAAACACAGTTCAAAGCCAAATATTCATCAAAAAAAGCTAATGGTGTCTGTTTGGTGGTCCAGTGCTGGTATTATCCACTACAGCTTCATGAAACCTGGTCAATCCATTACAGCGGATGTCTACTACAACCAATTGGATAAAATGATGAAGATGCTTGAGATTAAGTGGCTAAGGATGGTCAACAGAGACAAACCAATTCTCTTGCAAGACAACACTTAACCACATGTCCCACGAACAACCCTGCTCAAATTAAGAGGCTGGACTTGGAAACTCTGTCATCCACCATATTCACCAGAGCTTGCACCAACTGACTACCACTTCTTCCAGGCTTTGGATCACTTCTTGCAAGGAAAAATATTCAATTTTCAATAAGCTGTGGAAAATGCCTTTTGTGATTTCATCACCACTAGTTCTCCGGGCTTCTTCGCTGCTGGCATAAACAAGCTAAGATGGCAAAACTGCGTTGATAGTTTAGGCACATACTTTGATTAATTGTACTGCTTCTTTTTTGAGATACAATAAATCACACTTTTGATTTGAAACCAGACAGTTCATATTTAATGACCTAATATTTTCATTCTTGTACTATTCCTCTGCCACATTTTGTAGTTATCCCTACTGTCTAAATGCAATTCTCCTAGCTGTCCTGCTCTACTGCAAAGCCTGTTTCTTCATCTTCAAGATTAAGTGGATCTCTAGTAGTTCCTCCTTACATGCGTTTTTAGCCTCTTAAGGTCATCTGAGGTCTGAAAATACTAAATGGAACATTCCAGAAATAAACAATTCGTAAGCTTTAAATCGTACATCATTCTGAGTAATGTAATGAACCCTTACACCGTCCTGCTCCTTCCTTCCCACTTGGGACGTGAATCACTCCTTTGTCCAGGGTATCCATTCTGTGTATGTTACCTGCCTATAAGTCACTTAGTAGCCATTGGTTATTATAATACATCAAAAGAACATAGTATATATAGGGTTCAGTACTGTCCCGAGTTACAGGCATCCACTGGCGGTCATGGAACGTATGTCCTGTGGATAAGGGGGGACTATTGTATTTACTTTCATAGAATTATTATGAAAAGTAAGAACTGCTGGTTTCTGGTTGGCATGTAAGGAACTCAGAAGCTGCCACTCTGTTCTAACAAATAACCAGCTGAACAAATTGATAAATCAACAACTCTTCTTAGATCCAGAAAACTGAGGTCACAGGGTAAACAGTTGCCTCCAAAATTTGAGTAACAGACAGGCAAACACAGAGAATCACAACTCACTGCACCAGAAACCCCCAAGAACAAGTGCTGGGGTAGGAAACCTGAAATGTAATCGACAAACTGCTGAAGGCTCAGTATGGACAAATCTGAGACTGAAAAACTCCAGGGGTACCCAATCATAACGGGCCCCTACACTTTAATTTTACCTTCAACACCTCTACCAGGTTTTCACAGTGAAAAACCTGTGCTTCCAGCAGGAAGGGAAAGAAGAAACACTTTGAAATATGCCACAGCATTCTGTTCTTCACAAGACTTGCCCACAGGAGAATATTCTACCAGAGCTCAAACTATCTGGGGAAAGGGAACTACTCAGTTCCAGCCCCCTTTAGTCATCCTGTCCCACCTACAAGGGGAAAAACTGAGACGCACAGAGAATTGCAAATTAAAATTAAAAATACCACTAGGCACCTATTAGAATGGTGAAAATCCCAAACGCTGACAACACCAAAAGCTGGTGAGGATGTGCAGCAACATGAACTCTCATTCTTTGTTGGTGGGAATGCAAAATGATACACTTTTAGAAGATAGTTTGATAGTTTCTTACAATACTCTTAACATACTCTTACCATCTGATTCAGCAACTGTGCCCCAAAGGAGTTCACAAATTACATCCAATCAAAAACCTGCACACAGATGTTTATAGTAGCTTTATTCATAATTGTCAAAATTTGGAAGCAACCAGGCATCCTTCATTAGGTGAATGGACAAACTGTGGTACATCCATACAATGGAATATTACTCAGTGCTAAAACAAAACGAGCTATTAAGCCATGAAAAGACACAAAAAAACTTTAAATGCATATTACTACATGAAAGAAGCCAATCTGAAAAGGCTACATACTACATGGTTCCAAGTATGCAACACTGTGGAAATGGCAAAACTATGGAGGCAGCAGAACCATCAGTGGTTGCCAGGGTTTGGGGGAAGTGATAAACAGACAGGATTTTTAGGGGAGCAAAACAATTCTGTATGATACTAATGGTGGATATCTGTTGTCATACATTTGCCAAATCCATGTACAACACCAAGAGTGAACCCTAATGTCAACTATAGTCTTTCGGTGGTAATGTTTCAGCAATTATTGGATGTTTCCACGTAGGTTCATTAGAAAAAGAATTAAATGCAGCCCTATCAAAATCCCAGCTGGCTTATTTACAGAAATTGACAGCTGATCCCCAAATTCAAATGGAAATACAAGGGATTAAAGAATAGACAAAACAATCTTGAAAAATGAGAGCAAATGAGAACAACAGATTCATATTCCTAATTTCAAAACTCTCAGACCAGGCACAGTGGCTCTCTCTGTAAGAGTAATCCTAGCACTCTGGGAGGCTGAGGTGGCAGGATCGCTGCTTGAGGCCAAGAGTTCCAGCCAGCCTGGGCAACACAGCAGAGACCCTGTCTCTACAAAAAAATAGAAAAATTAGCCAGTGTGGTGGGCGCCTGTAGTCCTAGCTGGGAGGAGGAGACAGGAGGATGGCTTAAGCCCAGGAGTTTGAGGTTGCAGTGTGCTATGTTCACACAACTGCACTATGGCCTGAGTGACATAGCAAGACCCTGTCTCAAAAAAATTTCTTTAAACCTTTCATTATATAATAGATTTGTGTATATTTTATGGTAGCAAATGATAAAAAAGAATAGTATCTATGCATATTTTATGCATTCATGACATACCCTTTTTCTTACTTTTGTTATTTCTATGCTATGAGTTTCATCCACAAGTTTTCTCAAATTGTTGCAAATCTCCAAAAATTTTTCCAATACATTTATGAAAAAAATTTGCATAAGTGGACCCACACAGTTCAAACCTGTGTTGTTCAAGGGTCAATGTACTTCTATTCTTCTATACACCTATTAAAATATCTAAAATAAAACAGACAATTCTGGACATCTATTGTATAGCATGGTGACTACAGTTTATGACAATGTATTATGAATACTCGAAACTGCTATGAAAGTAGATCCTAAATGTTCTCACCACAAAACAAATGATAGCCTATGTGAGGTGACAGATTTGTAAATTAGCTTGATTGAGGTAATTCACAATGTATACATATATAAAAACATCACAAATATATACAATTTTGATTTTAAATAAACCTCAAGAAAGCTGGGAAAAAATTTTTAAAAAAGACTGACAATACAAGGCATTGATAAGGGTACAGAGCAAATGGAACTGTCATTTACTGTCGGTAGAAGCTGTAAACTGATGAATCCACTTTGGCAAACCATGTGGCACTTTTTGAAATACATCAAAAAATGGTGTAGACTGATAAAGAAGTGGATATATGTTAAAGCAAATATAGGAAAATGTTAACTGATAAATCTAGTTGGTGGGAATATGGGTATTCAAATAATTCTGTCAGCTAATTATTTTTTTAAATTTCTGTAATAAAATGTTAAGGGGAATATATACATCTGCCTACATAACCCAATACTTCTGCTCCTGGATATATACCCAAAATAAATAGGTACTCATGGGCATTCTTAACACAGAAGCTTTATTTATATAGCCAAAAATTGACAATCTAAATATACATCATTACTAGAATGGACAAATAAAATGCGATATACTTATACAATTGAATACTAACTAGCAATGAAAAAGAATATGAACTACTGTCATGAATTTCACAAACACTGGAACGTATTCCATTCAATGTGAAGTTAAAAACTGGGCAAACCAAATATATGGATGATATAAGATCCTAACAGTGATTACCTTTGGGGAACAGGTACTAACTGTTGAGGGGGGCAAGAGGGAGCTTTTTGGGGGTTGGAAGTAGGCTACATCATAGTGGTTAAATTATGTGAAACTTCAGTGGGCTATATAATTAAGAAACTCTTAGTTATGCTGTTAAAGAATATTTTACTATAAGGCACATTTCAATTAAAAAAAAACCCCTTATTTTCCACACATGTACTACACTGTTACTGTACAAGATTACACAATTCCTTGGACTCTCGATTCATGCCCACAACCTGATGATTATAGTCATCCCTCCATATCCAGTATCCACGGGGAATTGGTTCCAGCCCCCCCACACCCCCAGGGACACCAAAATCCTCAGATGCTCAAGTTCCTTATATAAAACTGTACATAACCTATGCACATCCCCCAATATACTTTAAATCATCTCTAGATTACTTATAATACCAATACAGTAAATGCTATGCAAATAATTGTTATACTGTATTTGGTTTTTTATTTGCATTATTTTTTATAGTCGTATTATTTTTTATTGTTTTTTTCCAAGTATTTTTGATCCGTGTTTGGTTGCATCAGAGGATGAAGAACCCACGGATAAGGGCTACCTGGGCCAGGTGCCGTGGCTCACACCTGTAATCCTAGCACTCTGCGAGGCCAAGGTGAGAGGATTGCTTGAGCTCAGGAGTTCAAAATCAGCCTGAGCAAGAGCGAGACCCCATCTCTACAAAAAAATAGAAAAAATTAGCCAGGCATGGTGGTGTGCACCTATAGTCCCAACTACTGGGAAGGCTAGGTAGGAGATCACTTGAGCCCAGGAGCTTGAAGTTGCAGTGAGCTATGATGATGCCACTGCACTACAGCATGGGCCACAGAATGAGCCCCTGTCTCAAAAAAAAAAAAAAACCACAAAAAAAAACAACAAAAACAACAACAACAACAAAAAACCCATAAGTATTTAATTCAATATTAAATTACTAATAAGGAACCACCTTCTGTATATTTTTACAGCATATTTTTGTTCCAATTTCAATTGTTTTACAATACACATAAAATTTACCATCTAAACCACTCAAGTATATAGTTTGGAGGTATTAATACTTTCACAACTTGTAACCATCACCACCATCCATCTCTAGAACTTTTCATCTTATAAAACTGAAACTCTACACCCACTAAACAGTAACTCTCCACTTACAGCCTATTTTTAATACCCTATATGAATACAGGACAGTAATATATCACCCTTAACTCTGTATATGAAGGAAGGTAATACATATAAGATATATATTCAGAAATGGCTTGAGGCAAGATAATAACATTTCTCTAATTCTGATTATATCTATAATTATCCTCTTGTCACTCCCCTCTTAATTTTCAGAGTTTACCTTGCCTGAGACACGTCAAGAAAGACAAAGAAATGACACAAGTTTAAAAATGTCTGAAAACCTGTAACAGTAATTCTGTGACAATTTTCCTACTTAGAAGAAGCTAAATAAAATTAAGCCCTTTAAAAAAAGAACACCATTCTACCTGAAGTATTTATGTATAAAAATTTTAAATATCTAATTTCTACAATAGTTTTCCACTATTACCTAAAAAATACTAAGAAAAATCAAGTGCTCAGATCTTATGCACCAAGTAACTCACTGCCCCCATCTTCTCAAGTTACCCTATAATTAGCTCTACAATTATTATAAACTGACACACAGACTGTCCTACTCTTAAAGGTGCGTACATTCTTAATGCCAACCAATCAGCCACATGTAAAGGGCATACAGAGTGGTAGATCAGGCATAAGCAAAAAACTGCAACAATGATCACACAAATAAATAGCAAATAACTTTGCTTGTTTCTAAGTCACCTAGGCAAGCTGAACTTCATACGGCACAAAACCAAATTCAAACAAAACACACCCAAAGATATTAACTTTCCCAAAGGTCATGCACTTTATAAGTTAGAAGTGACAGGCCAAACACTAAAGCACAGGATTCTGGGAACATTTTATATTGAAGCTACCATAAAACCGCACTCTTACAGCAAAATGCAATACCTGATCATCACATTCACTCAAGTATGAGTACCTGCTATGTGAAAAGCACAGTTCTAGCAACACAAAGATGATCCAGACTTGGATTCTAGCAGGAGATGTGTGACATTGCCAGAAATAATTTAAATAGAAAGGGTAAAATGTCCTAAGACACTTTTTTGAGTAAACAATGTGACAAAGGAGTTCAGATTAAGAAAAGTTTATGATCGGGAGGTCAGAATTCATGGCACTTGAAATGGACCTTGAACACTAGAATTTAGACTGGGATGGATTAAAGAAAAGCATTCTGGGCAATGGGAATACACTGAGCAAAGGAAGGAAAGCAGAAGGCATAGACAGAATATAGTGAACTGTTCAGTTTGACTGGAGTATATAGGTTGTATAACGCACAAGGCTACAAAGAGCTGGGAAAGTATTCAAAGAGTGAGATCATGACTTTGAATGCTATGTCAGATATCTTCAGTGGTTGGTCACGGAAGAACCATTAAGGATTAAGAGGCAAGGGGTCTGATCTGTGACAGAACTTAACCTAGCAGCATGAAATGAAATGAACAGGGAGGAGAGGGTACATCAATTAGGTTATTGTGAGAACTAATGAGGACCTCAATTGTGGTGGTGACAGTACAAGATGCAGAAGGCACAGTTCTAAGTTAGCTAATCATCAAATACTCACAGCATCTGCAATATGGAAGGTGCCATTCCACTCCACTGAGAAATCTTTTAAAAGTTTAATATACCTTTCTCACTGAGGAAATTTTCCTCTGGGAAAACAAAAATTTTTAAAATACCAAGAGCTAACAAACACCACAATGATTTCTAGGTAAATGTTGCAAACAAACAAAAAAGTCTCTCTGTACTTGACAAATCAGGAGTGAGATGAAAAACTAATCAGGGAAGGCTTTATTAAGAAAGTTGGAGTTGATCTGCACCTCAATGAGAAGGTAGAACTTCTTAATCATCAAGATGAGGACAAAACTTCACACAAGGGGAATTTATTACAAATTAAATAATTTGTTTAATAAGACCAAGATATGTAAAATAAATTTGGGGGTAATTTGCTCCAAAATGGTAAGCAAAATGCTAATACGTTAAAAAAAAAAAACCTTCAAGTATAGAATTTAATTCAAAATACACAAAAAATGAGGCATTAAAAAAAGGCAAAAAAAAAAAAAAAAAAACCCAAAACCCCAAGGCATTGATATATTATTGCAGTTCTGAATGTGTAAAAATAAGTATTATATTCTAGATTTTTAAAGGAAGGGGGATACTTTTAAAGATTTCCATAGCATAAACCAAAAGCCTTTTAACAGAAAAACATATCATGAAGAAAGTTTTCTTCAGGTACAACTTAAATTATCCAAAATTTTGTTTTCTTATTTCTGTACAAAACTCCTTAAACTCTTTCCTTTTTCTTATTTGCCAGAATTTGAACACAGATCCATCTGACTCCAAACCCAGAGCTATACTTGCACTAAATGCTATATTAATAAAATTAATAACTTATTTTCTTCTGATTTTAAAATTTCAAATCTATTAATCAAAAAACATAGATCGGGGGAAAAAACTGGTAAATCTCAAACTACATAACTACTGCAAAACTGAGAGATACCCATCTTTATATATATTCAGATAGAAATACTGTAGTTTGTTCAATGAATACTAAGCCCTGTTTAACAGACTGCCATCCTCAAATTACCACATGACAGAACTCTTGGTGACAGAGTGGTACCTCACTCAAGCTGTTCATACATATACCATTTGGGGCTGGGCTGGTTATCTGGCCTCCTCAAGAACTTTCATTCTCCAGCCTTTCATGACATCATCCCATTCACTGTCCTTCCAAGACTGCCTTGAATGGGCAAGATTCCCTTTGTACTATTTTTTAACCAATCAGGAGGTACAGAGTTGGGTAAAAGGTGTGCCAAATTTCTTTGTTTCTACCTTCTAATTCAAGAAACACCCTAATCTCTTCCCCTCCCAATACTTTAAGGACAGGGATTCAAGTACGTTGTCATTAAACAAGTATATTGTGATATCTATACACAGTTAAAAAAAAAAAAACCCTTAATCATTTTTACCAATAATTAGTTTAAACCAATTCCTATATTTAATATTATCGGAATCTGACTTTTTAGGATTCTTTAAAACTGATCTACAAAAACCAGGCACTGTGGTGCACGCCTGTATTCCCAGCTACTTTAGAGACTGAGGCAGGAGCATTCTTTGAGGCCAGGAGCTCGAGGCTACAGTGAGCTATGATTATGCCTGTGAACAGCCAATGCACTATGTTGCTTGGGCAACATATCGAGATCCTGTCTCTAAAAAAAAAAAAACCTGATCTACAATATAGGAACAAAAATGCTATGGGGAAAAAATAAAACAGGGCAAGAGGGACTTCCAGGGTGTTAGGGCAGGCTGCAATTTTAAATAGGATGGTCAGAGAGGATTTAAGAAGGTAGCATTTGAGAAAAAACTTGGAGGTGAGGGAGTCAGCCATGATGATACCTGGGGAGGAGTATTCCAGGCACAGGAATAAGCAGGGCAAAGGTCCTAGAGTATCCTAGAACAGCAACAAGGCCAGTGAGGTTGGCAGGAAGCCAACAAAGGGGAGAGCAATAGGAGGTACCAAGAGAGGGATGTGTGGAAGCAGGGGTACAGATTATGTAGGGTTTATGGGATGCTGTAAGGAATTTGGTTTTTACTTTCAATGAAACAAGGATCCACAGAGGGTTGAGCAAAATGTCATGCTCTGTTTTACCAGAATCCCTCTGGCTGCTGTGCTGAGAACAGGTTACATAGGGAAGGCAAAGGTGAAAGCAGGGAAACCAATTAGGAGGCTACTAAAGAAACTCACTCAGAAGAGAAATATGTACTTCCTACAAACCTGATCATCATGGTGCCGGACTTACTTTTAACCAAAAATAAAAACAAATGTGTCAGAGGCTGCTAATAGGAAATAACTGGAAATCTGCTTTATGGAGCTCTTAGCATATTAAGTACATTGTACAACAAAAAGAAAAATGACATCTTTTAACTACACTACAGAAAAAAAACACATTCCTTTATAATCAGCTATTCCCTTTTCAAAATTTTATTGCAGCTCTGTTAATCATATACTATTTCTTGAAAAAGTTACTTTTGTCAACTGAAAATATTATAAATCATTTCCCTTGAATTGCCGTTTCTCAGATCATCTAAAATAACCATTTTTATTTCTTTGGCAGGGAAAAATATTTTCCACAAATGTTTCTTTTTATGCTCCCATCTTTTAAAGTACTCATTTTCCTACAATTTATACTAAATTTGCATTAGTATCTGGGCCATTCACTTCAGGAAAGGGCAACCACAAAAACTCCCACTGTCAAAAATAACATTTCAAAAAAAATGTTCTTTCATGATACCAAAACTCTCATTATCTAGTCCTTCTGGAATGAGCAAATAACACTTCTCATAAATTCTAATACCTTTAATACTACAATTATAAGGATAGTAGAAAGAGAGCAGTAAGCCAAACATATTTAATTTGCCTGGGAAGAGGCTAGGGACACAGGAGATTTTGAAATAAAAACTCATACTTATAAAAAAAAAATGTGCACATAAAACTGAAATAAGTACATTTTTGTGTAGTATATTTGGGGGGGGAGTAGACAATGACATATAAACAGTTTTCTTGCTTTACTCAAAGATATCTGTAAAGACATTCAGATTCAGCTTGGATTTTTAAAGAGACTATCCCTGTGACAATTTGCATACCCTGGGAGTAATGGTTGTGTAAATATAGAAAATACTGAATTCACATTCATTAACTCATTCAACATTTAGGTGCTTCTTATGCGCCCAAAACTGCAAAACATTGGGGATAGTCCCTGTTCTTATATATTCTTCATTTAGCTCACAGTTACTAAATACCTACTAGCCAGATGCTAAGGATACAGCAATAACTGGAAACAGAGTCCCTACCTTCATGCATCTTATACTGGGGAAGGAGGGGAACACCTCAAGGATGAGACACACACAGTATCACAGGCGTTGCTTATGGAAGTGGAGAGGGTTCTATGGGCACACAACAAGGGATTCAGGATGGGAGGGAGGGGAATGGGACTTCAGACATGAGAGTTGACTCTTCAAAGAGGATTAGATGTTCACCTGGCCGCCCTTGGGGGAAGGGCTCCAAGCAGAGAGCAACTGGAGCTAAGGCAGGTGTGAACAGCTTAGTGTATTTGGTAGGCCTGAAATACAGAATATGAGAGATAAGTCATGGAGGCCTCTGTATGCCATAATTAAGACTGGACTATACAAGGCCCCTTTAGGGTTTTATTCAGAAAATCAGTATATGTGATCAGGTTTTTCTAGTGTGATGAGACACTGGTTTATACAGGAATGAGAAAAGAAAACACTAGATAATGATGTCGCCACATGAAACAAAGGAAAAACGGAACTCCCTTCAGGAAAAAATTAAGGTCTACTATTGAAGCCCTTCTGGAAAAAAAGTTTGTATTTAATATTTAAAATTGAAAAAGCAGACAAAAGGTTTTTACAGATATATCATGGATTATAACACTTGCATTTCTATTTTGAGTTTAAGTGATCTTAACTATTAATTCTCTAACACATCTGGGACTACTGATTGTTGTCAAAAAGCAATGAAACCTACTTCAGAGTCTCCCATACAAAGGAAGAACCAAGAGTAACAGAAAGCATTTCCCAAGTCAGGTTTAAAGGTTTCCAAAGTTCAGGATAATCAAGTTTTATTAAGTCAGCACGTTTAAAAGGTGTGTCATAGGGGTGGAGCAAAAGGAGGAGGGGTTAAAATATATACATACATAAACAAGTAACTCTTGATGTTGCTAGGACCAAAATCACCACTTGGAGATCTGTCTCAAGTACACGGAGAAATGAACACCTACCAGATCCAATTAACTAAGACGGGGGTGGGGGGAGAGCGAAGTGGATGACCACACAGGAAAATATAAATGGGGCGGGGGGAGGTTGGGGGTGGACAATCACCTATCCAGAACCCATAATCCAGTTGGCGATGAGATGAGGAAATCATACGATTCAGAAATAAAGGCAGGAAAATAATGTCACTCCCAAACTCCACAAGCGAACCACCAGACACTGGCCAAGGGGATATGATCACATATTCTGATCCCAGAACTCAAGGACAGAGAGTATCGTCCCCACACGGTGCCCGGGGGGAGGTGAAGAATCGCCCCTATTCTGGTACTGGGACGCAAGCACCCTAAGACGCACCCCTACGGGGGTCAACGCCCCCCAGGCCAGGCCTTACCGAGGCCAGGAGCGGAGACGGCCCCGAAGCCCCCTCAATCTCGGCCAGAGCTGCCTCTACTCCTCGCACCCCCCATTCCCAACACACACCCTTCCCTACCTGATATGGCGGCGGCGGCTCCTGATCCGGCTCCGTCCCCTCGCCAAAGCTAGCCCGGTCGGACTGAGACTCGTGAAGGAGGGAGATGTCATCCGAGGTGGGGGATTTGAGGCAGTTCCCCATCTTCCGGGGCTGGAGCGTATGATCTGGGGGAGGAAGAAAGCAGTGGTGGGGTCGTTCGCAGGCTCCGCGGTCAGCCTCGGTAGGCGAGGTGGGGTCGACCGGCAGGCCCGGGCTCAAGCAGCGACTCCCCCGCCCCCCGGCGCCGCCGAGGGGCCGCTCATGCCAGCCCTCGGGGCTGGGGGCTCAAGGCTGGGCCGCGGGCTTCGCTGGGGTCGCGGCGGTTGCCTCTTGCGAGGCGACGATGGGGGGGGGGCGGGGAGACGAAGCACTTCCCCACCCCGCCCCCCCGCGGGGCGGCGGCGGCCACGGAGCTGCTGGGCCTAATCCAGGTCAGGAGGGGGGGGGCGCAGCCGTCGCGGCTGCCTCAGCTGCTGCCTCAGCTGCTGCTGCCCCCGCCGACGCCGGAGCCGCGGCCGCGGGCCTCATCCTACTCCGCCTCAGCGCGGCGGCAGCCAGAACAAGGCCGGCTCGGGCCCTGCGTCATCCCGCCGTGCGTGCGCTGGTCCCGCCCCCGGCGCCAGGAGGCGAGGGCGGCTCTGGCGGCGCGGCCCCTCCCCCTCTCCCTCTCTCCCCCAGCTGTTCCCGGGGCTGCGTCAATTTCTGCTTCGCTCTCTGACAGTTTGGCTCCATACCTGGTTCCGAAACCTCACTCCTGCCTCCTACGCCTCCCAATATCCACTGCTCCCGCCCCGTTTAAGCCTCAGCTCTTACCTGTGCACTGTTCTGACCGTCTTCTCACCACCCTCTGCCTAGTGAGCTATTTATAAACCCATATCGGAATGGATTAGTTCCTTGCTTAAAATGTTAAATGGCGTCCCCTTTATCCCTGCAGAATAGAGTCCAAGTTCATTAATGAATCCTCCCTACCTCTCCAGTCACTTCCTTATCTTCTGCATCACAGCCAGAGAGATTCTTCCTCCAGTTGTATACCTCAGATTGTTCTATTTCTTTCCATTCCCACCACGATAGTCCAAGTCACCATCATTTCTGACCCAGACATTTTTTTTAACATGTCTCACCCAGACTTCTGCAATAGACTCTCAGCTATTTTCCCCAAATTCATCATTGCTGCCATCCGATGCACTATTTGCACAGTCCACAGAATTATCTTTTTAAAATGTAAATCTGATCATGTCCTTCTCCTGTTTAAAACCTTCAATGGCTTCCCAATTGAAGGGAATTAAGATAATCCTTAAATAATTTACAAATCTAATTCTTTCACCAAAATCTCGTTAGCATCATTGTCCCTTCCTTCTCAAATTCTAAATAAACTTTAGGCTGTTTAAAGTACTTTTCATTATCTCAAAGACTGTTCCCTCTGGCTGGGGCCTTTGCCCATATTGTTTCTCTAACAGAAATCCACATCTCCCCACTCTGGACCTTCTACCTCTGGTCAGGCTAATCATTATTCCCACGTTTCCTTTCCAAACTCAATTTCATTTCCCCTGGGAAGCCTCTCCTGACCACACTCCAGTCTGGGTTAGTTGCCTTCTCTGTGCTGTCAGACCCTGAGCTTTTCTATGTCACAGCCTGATCAAGCTGAATCATCTGTCCCTCCTCTGTACAAGGCCTGGAACATTGCCTAAGGTAGAGTACGGGCTCTCTCTCCTTGGTTGACTGAACAGCTCAAACAACATATGCAAAGGAAGGAAACAAGAAAGATTAGTGCTTCTGATAGTCATTCATTCAACAAGAAGACAAGAAGTGGATCTTGACTCCCTTTCTTTTTATTCACCATTTACTGATTTTGTGTGTGTGTGTGTGTGCACGCATGTACCACATGCTCCAGACTCTATACTAGGCACTAAGGAAACTGATTTACCACACCTGGCTTGTTCCTGATGTAGCCCAGAGTCCAAATGGGAAGACAAGTAAACAGATGAGTCCTTCTGAGCCCACCACCCCCAAGGATTTTGGAGAACCCAGAAGAGAGTGATTAGTTCATGTGGGGGAGGAACAGAAGGGATTCTTAGAGGTAGGACTGTATTAAACCAGTATGGGTCTGAGCACTCTTACTTTGGAGTCCCTATTCCACAAAATCATTATCTTATTTAAATGTACTTAAATTCCATATTAAATATAACTTTTTTGATGTAAAATTTTTGAAAAAACTGTCATAATTTTGGTCTTGAAATTGTTGGGCTTCCTGGAAATTATTTAATTTATGATTGGCTAAATTTACCAGAAATCAGAGGTACTCTGGAATTTGTGCAAAGTGAGAAAATCTAGCCCACAAGTAATTTTCACAGCTAATGAAATTTTTATAAATAATAAATTTAACATACCATTTACACAGTGCTAGAATTTGTAGAGATAGTGGGTTTTTTTTTTAAGTTTTGTTTTTCATATTTTTTCCCCACAGGTGGGTAACACTGTCATTAGCCCTTAAAAAATTCTACAGTACCATTCACTAGAAGGCGGAAGTAGAAAAAAAAAAAAGAGAAAAAAAAAATTCTACAGTACCTTATGAAAAGAAATGCTGTTGCTGAATCTAAAACTAGATTGATTATTTTTAATGGAAGAACATTCGAAGCCCAGTAATGGGTTGGACATGGTCCTTGCCCTCAAAGAAGTTGAAGTCTAGTGGGAGAGACAAAACAAGTGAACAGACAGTCAGTGGGATTACAGTTGAGACCTTTATCTTTGTTCCATTTTTTTTCCCACTTTTGCTCCCGCAAGCATATATATATCACCACCTCACAAAGGTACAGCTTTACACCTCTGGTCTAGTGAGAGAACAACTGTTGCATATTCCTTTGAGCTCAGTGCTACTGCCTAAGTTAGGGAAAAATATTGAAATATCTCATTTGGTAGAAATTCAAATGAGTTATGAATCACTTTTTAAGTAGCCACAGAGAGTATGATTCTGTAACAGGGACCTAATAAGGAATAGCGAGTCAGTCACACATGTGAAGAAGGGTGTAAAAATGATATTTTAGAAAAGGTAGATGTTTATTGATCATTATTTCCTTAGCGATGAATAAAATATCAGCTATAATTTTACCATAGTTTTAAAAAATTATACAAATGGTCTTGATGATAATAATGAATAAGATTAGTATAATAAAAATTGTATCTGTCAGTCAACCCTGACAACTCTATGAAATGGACACGACTAACATCCCCATATTACAGATGATGTAAGATATAAGCAGAGAAGTACTAGAGGTCATTCATGCTAGCTCATAAGAGCCAATTGTTAAAATTTCAGAATTGTGTGATCCAGTTGTTAAACACAGCCAATACTAAAAATTAAATTATATAAACTTACAGCTAGATAAGTATATTGAAAACAAAGATAATAAATACACAAAACTCACCACTTCTTAATTATTTTACTACATTTTACTATTATTTATGTTATTAAGGTTATTTACCTCTGTTGTATCTCTGTGGTAGAAATACTTTATAATGATGGGCTGTTGGGAATGTCTTCCTAATTCTGTGTTTAGTCATGCCAGATTGGTAGCTTGAAACTGGCCAGGTGGGAATATTTATACCTTGGAAATCAGCAAATGCTACAAAGCAGGATTTGATTTATTTTTTTGTTTTTAAGACTAGTCAAGTGCAATAGTGAGAAGGAGGGAAGAGGAGAACAAGAAACATGTTCTGTAACTGACTGTGAACAATCAATTGAGATAACTCACTACCTTCAGATCAGCCAGCCAATTTATTGTTTTGTTGATTGTCTACACTTAAGAAGTGATAGGGAAAGTTATGCAGATTAAACTTAGAAGTATATCATAACTATAGCCATTACATTGAGAATAACAAAAAATTGGGAAAATATTCCTCCAGTATTTGAAAACTATTACCTGATTCAGTAAAAAAGTAGCTCATTTCATTGACAAATAAGTGAAGTTCTGACATGCTTCTTCATTGTTTTAATTTTGTCTTAACTGGTTAATATAAATAAAATATCAACCAACATTCATGTCATAACTACCCTTGTTCTTCATTTGCAACCTCAGGCTGGCTATAGATATAAGAGTTTGGCAAAAATCAATGAAAGCATTCTGTGAGAATCAATTGGCTATACGGAATTTACACCAAACAGTATGTATATTTTGTAATTATTTAGAGATTGTATGCTATATATTCTTTGTATCAGTAAAATTTATAATAAATTTTGTACACATATATACATAATTTTCCCAGTTGTTAAACATTACCAGCACACCACTGGATATACGGGTGTGGTGACATGTTTTGGGGTGCCTGTTGCCTCATGCCCTCTTCTTCAGGACTTGCCTTCCTTCCCACTAATAACTGCCCACCTAAATAGGTTTATCCCTAATGCCATGTTTGTATCAGAATCTTTCATACGTCCCCCAAAATCATTGCTTAATTCTTCCGCCTGGAACAGCAACATTACTGGATCCTTTGGGATGAAAGTTTCTCCAGCCTGCAATAGACGGTGAAATTGGATCCTTTGGGAGGAAAATTTCAGGCATTTGCCTTTTCGCTCTGTTGTCATTTTCCTTGTCTCCTTTGCACTATTCCAACAGCTTCCTAATGAAGCCCTTGCCTCTACACTATCAATCCATTCACCACACCACTGCCATGAAAAATGTGATCAGAGAGCATTTGTAGACTTGTGATTCAGAAATTTAGCATGGCATTAAGGCTTTGCTCCATTTGGTCCCATCCTTATCTCCCATATGATTCCAGCGCCAACCAGGCATCTTACACTCCAGCCACATCACACTGCTTGCCATAGCCTCAATTTTCAGTACGCTTTTCCACCTCTGATCTTTTGCCCATGCTGTTCCCTTGTGTTGAAACCAAACATCTTAAGACTCTCCTTAAATACCACTTTCTTTATGAAGCTATCCCTGATTTCATTCAGTTGGAATATATGTAATGACAGAAAATAAATGGGATCTATTATAATATTATATTGTGTATGTCAACTACTAATCATATATGAATATTTTAACACAATTTTTAGTATCTATAATCACAGCTGCCATTTGTTAAACTGAGCTGGACACATAGAGCCCTGAAAAGTATACATTGATATTCCTGTTTACCGAAATAGAAATGTGGCTTCAAAGAGATTAAGTAACTTGCCTGATGTCACATGGCTATTCAGAGGATAGGGAGTGGAGGAAGACTTATCTTGAATGCCTTTGGCATAAACATGTATCCACATATCCACATGTAGGGAATTAGCTATTCAATGATCTTCTTCCTAACCTGGTTTTGGAAAGGAGCCGTTGGGAAGTGCCCTATAGACCAAAGAATGTGACTTAATCATGAAACACAGTTTAAAATTGAAAATAGTACCCAAGGCTATTACAGGAGATTTAATGCAGATGCAGATTATAAGAATCCAGAATCTTCTTTTTTTTTCTTTTTTTGAGACAGGGTCTCACTCTGTTGCCTGGGCTGGAGTGCAGTGGCATCATCATAGCTCACTGCAACCTCAAACTCCTGGACTCAAGTGATCCTCCTATGTCAGCCTCCAGAGTAGCTAGGACTACAGGTGCACGCCACCACGCCCTGCTAATTTTTAAAAATATTTTAAATTAAAAAAAAATTTTTTTTTTAAATTTTAAATTTAGAGATGAAGGTCTCACTATATTGCTCAGGCTAGTCTCAAACTCTTGGCCTTAAGTGATCCTCCCACCTTGGCCTCCCAAAGTGCTGGGATTACAGTTGTAAGCCATCATGCCTGGTCTCAGTATCTTATATTGAGTGAGATATGCAAAAATGTAGAACTATTTTTTGTTTTGGAAAATATAGTTGTTTTTCATAAAATATTTATGTTAACATGTAATAAGCTTAATTCTGTTACCTCTGTGAACCTTAATACTGTGAACCTCTCCATATATATAATTGTTCCTTATTTTATTTTTATTTAAAAATTTTCCTTTTGAATAAAGCCCCCAGGAAGAGGACTGCAGGAAGTTTTAGCTCTGGATCTTTAACAAATTAAATTTTTTTATATTTCTCAGTTTTGATTTCTTTCTTTTTTCTTTTTTTTAATAGAGATGAGGTCTCTTTGTGTTGCCCAGGCTGGTCTCGAACTCCTAGGCTCAAGTGATCCTTCCACCTTGACCTCCCAAAGTGGTGGGATTACAGGAGTGAGCCACTACACCCGGCCCTCAGTTTTGATTTCTAATATGATAAATATTAATAGGTATAATTTACATAAACAAAAGCTTGTTGGGGTCCTCAATAATGTTTAATCCTAAGATTTAAAAGGTTGAAAATTGCTGGTCTAAGGCCTTCCTACTCAAAATGTGGTCCATTGATCAACACTATTTGAATCACCTGGGAGCTTGTTAGAAATGTATTAATAAAATGGCCAGACGCAGTGGCTCACACCTGTAATCTTAGCACTTTAGGAGGCCAAGATGGGAGGATCACTTGAGGTGACAAGTTCAAGACCAGCTTGAGCAAGAGCGGAGACCCTATGTCTACTAAAAATAGAAAAATTAGCTGGGAGTGGTGATGTGCACCTGCAGTCCCAGCTACTTGGGAGGCTGAGGCAGGAGGATCCCTTGAACCCAGGAGTTTGAGTTTGCAGTGAGCTATGATCATGCCACTGCACTCTAGCCCAGGCGACAGAGTGAGACCGTCTCAAAAAAAAAAAAAGGAAAAGAAAGAAATGCAAAATCTCAGGCCCCATCTGAGACTGACTAAATGAGAATATGAATTTTACCATGACCTTCAGGTGATTTGTATGCACATTAAAGTTTGAGAAACATTGGTCTCGGGGCTTAAAAATTTTCTTGGAAGAGATGACACTTAAGTTTTGTAGGAAGAACAGGAGCAGCCAGGGAGGACAGCAGACAGGATTTAGTGAGAAGGGAGAGCTTGGGTGAAGGCATAGTAGAGAGAAATGTCATCACACACTTTGAATAGAACTGTAAATAGAACATATCTGGATTCTTGGTAACATTGAGTCCTCTAAAAAAAATTAATTATGGTGATTAAAATATCTCTACAGTAAAAATCAGGAGCTAAAACTATCTGCAGTCCTCTTCCTGAGGGCTTTATTCAAAAGGAAAAATTTTAAATAAAAATAAAATAAGGAACACATATATATGGAGAGGTTCACAGAAGGACAGTCTCAAAAACAATAATCTGAATGTTCAATCATAGAGAAATGATTTAGTGCAGTAATCATATATTCACTCCATGAGGTATTTTCTGAAATGGTCACTCACCACATCAGTCTTTATTCTCTTACCTTGCTTTGTTTTTCTCTATAGCACCTGACATTTTTCTATATATGAATTGTTCATTGTATGTCTCCTCAACTGGAATTAAGTTCACAGGGCAAGGGCTTTTTCTTATTCACTAGCGAATCCTCAGCATCTAAAATAGAGTATAGCACATTGTAGGAACTGTATAAATATTTGTTGGGTATATGAATGAATGAAACATGAAAATCTCTTGGGATATAATATTTATTAAAATATACAAAAAATGGAATGTATTCTCATTAAAACAATGAAAAAAATCACATATACATGTTGACAGAAACTAGAATTTAGGAACTTGGAGACAATAGTCACCAAGATAATGTGGAGAAATGAAAACGATTTATTTGATAGGGGATAGGATTGTTAACAATGTTCCCCCCACTTTCCTAGTATTATTGTTTCCAAATGGTTTGTGCAATGAAAAAAAAGCCTTTTTTTTTTTGTTTTTTTGCAGACAGGGTCTCACTCTGTTGCCTGGGCTAGAGTGCAGTGGCGTTATCTTAGCTCACTGCAACCTCAAACTCCTGGGCTCAAGCGATCCTCCTGCCTCAGCCTCCCGAGTAGCTGGGACTACAGGTGCACCCCACTGCTCCTGGCTAATTTTTCTATTTTTAGTAGAGATGGGGTCTCATTCTTGCTCAGGCTGGTGTTGAACTCCTGAGCTCAAGTGATCCTCCCGCCTGGGCCTCCCAGAGTGCTAGGATTACAGGTGTGAGCCACCTCGCCTGGCCTATTCACTGTTTATTTAATAATTTGCTAGAATACATCTTAATACAGTCTCAGTAATCTGCTCAGTAAATAATATAAAATTAAGATTTGAAAATATTATATAGTCAATCACACAAGATTAACAAAAAATAAAAGTCTCAAATAGAATAGGAGAGTAAAATCAAAGAGAGTAAAAACAATCACCTTATAGGTCTGTCACTTTCATTTTCATTTCATAAAAGCCTGTTAGCAAGTAGTGAGCTCCAAGGGAGAAGGGAACAGAGAGAACATCACTGGAATGAGGGTGATAACTTTGTACGATTCTTCTTCCTCTCATGTTATACAACATGCAGCTAGAATCTTCTTGACCTGTGGCTAAAAGACGGCCACTGGGATCTACAGCTACAGATGCCACTGCACTGCCTGGAGTGGGGGGAATGAAAGTTTAAATATAAAAAATCAATATACCTAAATTGCAACATAGCTAATTATGTTCACTGAACCTTTTGCTAATGATTTAATGTAGCTTATCAATACTGTTCAGTTATGGAAAAATCCAAATTAACAATCAACCAATAAACACTTGTGCCCTTTAAAAAAAACCAAAAAAAAATCTTTAAAAAATGAGGGTGATGGTATGGATAGAATGTTATACTTGCCAAGCTTATTCTTGACAAATGGGGTTATATATTCCAAGGGGGGAAGGAACAGTCCTTGGAGCTTTCAGAGAAAGAAAAATAAGCACAGAGAAGCAGAATGCTTTCCTTAGTGTTTGAACAGAATGTAACAGAACACATTAGAATCAGGCAATGTAGGGAGAAAGAATGGAAAATAGCCTCTCAGGTCTGTGTTCACAGGCTCCATTCTGAATTTAACAATGGAACACCAATAATCAGGCAAGGCCAGAGTATACAGCTGCACAGTTTATACATGTCACAAAGGTGCCCAACCCAGGAAACAAGTGGCAGCTGAAATTCGGACCTTACTCTGCTCTCCAAGTTACTGAAACCTGGCATGGGACTGTATCTACCCAGATGGTGTGCCTTTTTTTTTTTTTTAATTTATTAATTTTTAAATTTCAGAATATTATGTGGGTACAACACTTTGGTTATATATATTGCCCACGCACTGCCCGTGTCAGAGCTACAATCGAGGTCATCCCCCAAACTGTGCTCCCCGCATCCATTCAGTGAGAGTTTTTCCCATCCCCTCCACCCCCCTCCCGCCTGCCCGCCCCCTGATGAATATTATTGCCCTGTGTGATGTAGGTGTTGATCAGTTAGTACCAATTTGATGGTGAGATGGTGTGCCTTTTATTAATTTTTACAAAGGCATCACAGAGGACAGCAGAGGCCCTACTACAGATAGTAGGGTAGGCTACTGACTTAGTGTGTTACAGTCTGATGCCAAGTGAAATAACCTCTTAGTTGCACCACATCAATCTCTACTGCAGCAACACTAGGGTCTGGCTCAATGTGTAGTTTTCACAGACCCATATGAAAAGGCATGATTAGTATTTATCACACACAACCCATTACCTGGTCTTGCACACATATTGAAAGACAGAAGTTTATATGGTGGATGTAAAGATAGAATACTAAATTACCTTATCTTCCTCTAATCCAACTGCCATGATTTAATGAAGAAATGGGGGTGGGTTGCAAATAGGAACATAGAAAGGAAAGCTTTAAGTTGAAATGAAGTCTCCAATCACTTCCTCCCTATGGCTCTCTATCTGTGTCAGGAAAAAACATTAAAATAATTTCTGGGCTGGGCACGGTGGCTCACGCCTGTAATCCTAGATTCTTTTGGAGGCTGAGGCGGGTGGATTGCTTGAGCTCAGGGGTTTGAGACCAGCCTGAGCAAGAGCGAGACCCCGTCTCTAGGAAAAAAAAATCAGCCAGGCGTCATGGTGAGTGCCTGCAGTCCCAGCTGCTTGGGAGGCTGAGGCAGGAGGATCGCTTGAGCCCAGGAATTGGAGTTGGAGGTTGCAGTGAGCTGCAATGATGCCACTGCACTCTACCCAGGGTGACAGAGCGAGGACTCTGTCTCCACAAAAAATAAAATAAAATAAAATAATTTCTGAGCAGTTTGAACTCCTCACACTCTCTACACCAATCATGTGAACTCCTCAATGCTTCCCAAACATGCCATGCTCTTACCCCTCCTCTCCCAGGCCCATGCCTGGAAAGTCCTTTATTCTCTTCTCTTAGCAAATTTTCTTCATCTTTTAACACTCGGTTCTGTAGTCATTTCTCTGGGAAGCCCACCCTGATACTCTCTTTTCCCCACTATAGATATTTCCTCCCTCTTTTGTGTCCCCCCAGCAATTAGTACACCTCTCTATTAGCATCTAGCATTATCTGTAAACATATCTATTAACGTTATTAGACTGTCGGCTATCCCAGCAATCCCTTCCCCTTGAATCTGAGCAGGCTGTATAACTGCTTTGATGAATAAAATATGGCAGAAATGATGTTGTGGCAGTTTTCAAGCCCAGACCTTAAAAGACGGGAAGCTTCTACTTCCTATCTTCTGGAACACTGCCTCTTGGAGTCCTTAGGTCTCATATACGATGTCTCACATTCCTTCTGGAGAGACCTCATGGACAAGCTTTGAGACTACATGCTGGGGAGAGGGGCCTAGCTGAGCCTGGCCTTCAAGAGAGGGAGAAGGGCCTGAGTCCCCAGCCTTTCAGTTGTCTTTGCCAATGTGCCTGTCATATGAGTGAAGCTGTCTTGGATCCTTCCATACTCACCCAACTGCCAGGTGAACACCATCAACTGACCCCAGTTAACTCCATGTAGAGCAGAAGAATTGGTGATCCAAGCTGAACACTGATCCACAAAATCAAGAGAAGTAATGAAGTTTTTTAAAGCAACTAAGTTTTGGGATAGTTTGTTACACAACATCTGATGACCAGAACAGAATTTGGTACCTGGAAATGAGGCGCTTCTGTAACAAAAAACCCAAAACATGTGATATTGGCTTTGGGACTGGGCAATGGTGGAGACTTACAGAGCCTGAGGAGTGTGTTAGTGCAAGCTGGAAAGGCCTGGAGGAGATTGTTGGGGAGGACTTGCCACCAAGGAATTACTATTGGAAGCTGGAGGAAAGTTTGGCAACACTGTCCCTTGAGATAACATGGAAAATAGAGAAGCACCTAATGAGTTTGTGGGTCTAGCTGCGGAGTTTCCAGGCAGAAGGTATAAAGTATCAGCTGGCTTTTCCTAGTTGTCTATGATAAATTAGGAGAAGAATGGGCGGGGTGTGGTGGCTCATGCCTATAATCCCAACACTTTGGGAGGCCAGGCGGGAGGAATCCTTGAGGCCAGGAGTACAGGCCAGCCTAAAAAAAAAAAAAGGAAGAAAGGATCAAGGTAGTATTTATAGTTAGAATAAGGATCTCAAAGAAAGAAATGGCCTTAGGGTAAAGATCAAATCCAAGGTGTTCCCAGAAAACGAGATCACAGGGCAAAGATAAGTTAAGGGTGCAATTGTAAAACCTTTTAAGATCTCAGAAAGATTTAAGACAGTGTCTCACAAATCCTTTCAAAAAATTTTTTTTTTTTTAGAGATAAGGTCTTGCTGTGGAACCACACCAATGTCACCCAGGCAGTGGGTACAGTGGTGCAATCATAGTTTACTGCAGCCTCAAACTCATGGGCTCAAGTGATCCTCCTGCCTCAGCCTCCTGAGTAGCTGGGACTACAGGCATGTGCCACCAAGCCTGGCTAGTTTGCCTTATTTTTTTGTTGAGATAAGGTCTCACTGTGTTGCCCAGGCTGGTCTTGAACTCCAGGTCTCAAGTGATTTTCCTGCCTTGACCTCCCAAAGTACTCGGATTACTGGTGGGAGCCACCGCACCTGGCCCCAAAATCATTTCTAAGGAAAAAAATTCTAAGAATCTTAATTTTGTGCCTCATAGACCATCTGTGCCAAACAACAAGGTTTCGAAGCATCTCATTAGTGTGGTTCCACAGCAGCTTCATAAGGGGCCCAAGATAGAGAAAGGCTATTTGAAATAGATTTATGGGTGTGATGTTTTGCTAATGGAGTGAAGTATAATTTGATACACAGGAAACCCCTCAAATTTAAAAAAGACTACATGAGCTTGGCCTGAAACCTACTGAGACAATACAAAATAAAAAGAGGTTTTTGGACCTCCAGACTACTAGGGACAGACAGCAGGCTAAAAAAACTACTCAGCTATAAAAACGAGCTATTTCTTACAGAAAGGGAAGGACAACTCAGAGGGCAGAATGAAAAGTCACAGAGAATCAATTGCTGGGAAAACTAGGCCTTAATTAGGGAACTGGCAAAATGTGCCTAGCTAGATTTCAGAATTTCTATGCACCAGTGACTGTTATGTGCTTTTGCTCCCCACCACCACCTCTTTTGAACAGGAGTGTGTATTGCAGTTATCTTATGCCTCTCTCACCATTGTAGTTAGATGTGTGAGGAGCAGACAACTTATCTCTTTAGTTCACAAGTCTTCAGGTTGACAGAAACAATACTCAAGAAGTTACACCCTAGGAACTACATCTGAGGAGCCTACATCCACACCTGGAACTTATTCAGAGGATGAGATCATGGACCT
The DNA here is from genome assembly GCA_023783475.1 of Daubentonia madagascariensis. Lineage (NCBI taxonomy): Eukaryota > Metazoa > Chordata > Mammalia > Primates > Daubentoniidae > Daubentonia > Daubentonia madagascariensis. The sequence continues at coordinate 7,535,583 of JAKFHU010001129.1, forward strand.
TGATCCTGAGTCTGATGTTGTAATGGGCTGAGTTTTGCTGGGTAAGTCCTTTGAAGATGTGAGTGTATTTTGCACGTGGGAGGAATGTAAATAATTTGTGGCCAGAGAGCAGACTGTGACAGATTAAAGGTGGCTGTAAATTCTTTGATATTCCTACCACTAACAGGTGGCATCTATGTCTCCTCTTGAGTCTGGGTAGCCTCTGTTACTGCTTTGATCAATAGAATACTACAGAAGTGACACTGTGCTAGTTTCCAAGCCCAAGTAATTAAGAGGCTGGTAACTTCTACCTCCTGTTTCTATGGAACACCACCTCTTAAAGCCCTGAGCCACCACGTACTCTGCTAGAGAAGTCACACATTGAAACTACATGTGGCCCAAATGAAGCCAGCTTTCCAGCTGTTCATGGTAAGACTCAAGGCATGTGAATGCCATTGAGTGACTCCAAATGACTTCATGTGGAACAGAAGAAGTGACTAGCCTAACCCTGACTGAATTCCTGACTCACAAAATTGTGAGAAAAAATAAAATGGTTGTTGGTTTAAGCCACTGCACTTTGGGGTAGTTTGTTACCCAGCAGCGGATGACTGAGATTCTCCATGACCTTGGGTCAGTCCCTTCTCTCTCTAGAACTATTTCCCCAGCTTGGGTGGTGTTAGGCTAAGTTAGGTGAAATCATGGACCTTCATAACTCTGATTTTTAGTTTCAATGCAAACTGTACTTGAAGGAGGTTAGACTGCTTCAGGTGGCATCTAGACATTTGTGGGATGACTGGAGGGACATAGAATATGAATAATTAGATACTCAATAAATATTTTAATGAAAATTAATAAGCTGAGTAAGTAGAAGTGAAGGGAAGGACACTTCAGGCAGAATAAACAGTATGTGCAGACTTAAAAGCCTGGTATGTTTAGGAAATTGTAATCATTTCAGAATTGTTGAAGTAGCAAGTACAAGAGAGAATGGGGGATAAAATAACTAAAAGAGTGGAACTGGAACGTTCCTAATGCAAAGAAAAGTGAAATGCCTGAGGTGATGGGTACTCCAATTACCCTGATATGATTAATTCACGTTGTATGCCTGTATCAAAACACCACAGGTACTGTATAAAGATATACAATTATTACGTGCCCATAATTATTAAAAATAAAAAATTTTTTAAAAAAGAAAGAATGGGAGAGATGAAGCTGGAAAGGTAGACAAGGGCCAGGTTGTGTGGAGACTTGTGTGCTTGGTTAAGTGTTTTAGGCTTTATCTGCAGACCATGACAGACATTGAACACAAAACTATCACTAAATCATCAATCAGATAAATATTATTATCCCTACTTATAAATATGGAAAATGAGGCTTCAGACAGGTTTTGTCACCTAAGATCACATAACTTGTAATAGGTAGCTGATACAGGATTGGAATCCATGTCTAATAGCTCTGAAACGAGATTTTAGAAGACTTCAAGAGTGAATATGACTTCATTTTTAAAAAACTCTTTTTGGGTTAGGCATGGTGGCTCACGCCTGTAATCCCACACTTTGGGAGGCCGAGGTGGGAGGATCACTTGAAGCCAGGAGTTTGAGACCATCCTGGGCAACATATCAAGACCCCATTTCTAAAAAAAAAAAAAAATTAGCCAGGCGTGGTGGCATGTGCCTGTAGTCCTAGCTACTTGGGGGGCTGAGGCAGGAAGATGCTTAAGTCCAGGAGGTCAAAGTTACATGAGCTATGATTGCGCCACTGCACTTCAGCCTGGGTGACAGAGTGAGACCCTGTCTCCAAAAAAACCAAAAATAAACAAAAAAAATTGTTGAACATTCTGATGCATGTTTCTGATGGAACATTCTATCCATCAGAAATTGTGTAAAGTGAAGAGATGTGAAAGTAAATGTCATAAGCAATGTGACACTATGAATGTGTTGTGGTAGAAATGATTGATTTTCCCTGGGGAAATGAGAAAAGGTTTGTGGAAAATAGGACATTTTATCTATTTATCTATTTATTTATTCATTATTAATTTATTGTTATTTTAAACCAGAGCTAACATTCACTGAGCTCTAATTAGATGCCTGACATTGTTATAAGTGTTTTACATGTATTATTTTATGACAACCCTATGAAGTAGGTTCTGTTATTTTCCACATTTTATAAATGAGGAAACTAAAGCAAAGAAAGTTTAGGTAACTTGGTCAAGGTCACACATTTAGTAAGCCTACATTGAACCCAGGTGGACCAGACAGCATGCTTTTAACCATAAGCATGGACATTTAAACTGGGTCTTGACGGGAGAAGATTTGTGGGCCAAAGGGCATTTAAGAGAGAAAAACACATGCAAATGTTCGATGACATGAAAGTTCACTGTGTTCTAAGAATAACATTCAGGGAAGGGACGCTGAAATTTAGAGAAAGAACATTGTGTGTGTGTGTGTGTGTGTGTGTGTGTGTTGGGAAGTAGAAAGAGGCTGAGCGAGGAATGACAGGAGGAGGGTGCTAGAAATGTAGTAAAGTAGTTTGGGGCCAGTTAATGGGGGACCTTGAATACTAGACAAAGGAGTTTGGACTTTCTCCAGTAGACTGTGGGGAGCCACTGAAGTTTTTTTCTTCTTTCTTTTCCTTCTTTCTTCTCTCTCTCTCTCTCTCTCTCTCTCTCTGTTGTCCAGGCTGGAGTGCAGTGGCATGACCATAGGTCACTGCTGCCTCCAGCTCCTGGGCTCAAGCGATACTCCTGCCCCAGGCTCCAGAGTAGCTGGGACTACAGACCGGAGCCACTGTGCCTGGCTAGGATATAATATTTTGAAAGATGATTAAATGTTGCTTGTTTTTTGCTTGGGGAGGCTTGGATAAAAAGCTCATTTTCATAATTTGGAAAGCTAGGAACTCTTCCTATAACTAGTAGTCTTCCTCACAGGGTGAATCAGATACACTGAGGTCATTAGAGGATACACATATCAAAAGAGTTTGAATACTTCAATGTTTTCCTGCCCTTGCCATTTGTGACACTGCACCATCTACAGTTGTTTGCATTATTTCTACCTGAAAGCCAGGACCCTGGCTGCACTTTAAGAACAGACATGTCTCTGAGATTTTCAAATGTCCACAGAAGGCTGCCAAACTTGGCTAGACCCAAATAAAACTGAACAAAGGATGAGATAAATCCCACATTACACACATCCTGCCTCCTGGCTTCACCACACTTGACAAGGGAAACTTGCTGACATCTCCAAGCCTTTTCACATCAAGTTCATTTTGCCCAGGAAACTCTCCCTAAGAAGATCTTATCCTCTTCTACAACATAGCTCAGAGCCACCTCACCCAAGGCAAAGCCAGACGTGTCCTCCTTCCTACTCCCATAGTGCCCTCCATATTTCTCTTTTACAGCACTTGTCATGTGTTTAATAATTTCTTCAAAAATTATTTTAAAGTTTAAAAAATCAAAGTAATATACTCACATTGTTTAAAAAGTCAGATAATACTACAAGGCTTATGATGAAAACCTTTGATTCCTCAGCCCCACCCATTCCTAACCTCAAACCCAGTCCCCAAACTCTTTTAGCTATTTCTTCTACTATTTACTTCCATTAAAAAGATAATGTGGGAGAGAGTGGATGAGTGAGTGAGGGAGTGAGTGAAAACAAACAAACAAACAAACAAAAAGATAATGTGCTTGGCTGGGCCCAGTGGCTCACATCTGTACTCCTAGCACTCTGGGAGGCCCAGGCGGGAGAATCACTTACGTCAGGAGTTCGAGACCAGCCTGAGCAAGAGCCAGACACTCCCCCCCAACTAAAAATAGAAAAAATTAGCCGGGCATGGTGGCATGCGCCTCAGTCCCAGCTACTCCCAGCTGAGGCAGGAGGATTGCTTGAGCCCAGGAGTTTGAGGTCTCTGTGAGGTAGGCTGACGCCATGGCACTCTAGCCCGGGCGACAGAGCGAGGCTCAGTCTCAAAAAAAAAAAAAAAGATAATGTGCTTACACTTTTTCTTTTTGATTTGTCAATTTTAGATGTTACCTTTTGAATTTCTATTATGAAAGATGAGGATTTAGCCCTCCTCCATCACTCTAGGCCCCATTTTTCTCCTTTCTAATGTAGTTAAAATATAATTTTTAAATAAATCAAAATTTAATGAGTTATAATTCTTGTTCACTGTAAGCTAAGCACTATACTATAATTGTATTTCCTTTCTTGTACACATTTTTCTTTCTGGAGACATTAAAAATTTTTTTCATTTGCTTAGTTCTCTATGGTACTTTTTACTGTTGTCTACATGATCAAATACATCAGATGATATATCTGTTCTATTTATTTCCCTGAACATTTAACTCCTGAAGGCCTCCCCTCTCCTTTTCCAACCTTTATGCATGCTGAACAGTTGTCATTCTAGGATTCTCTTTTACCATCATCCTGGGGCTTCTGTTTGCCTCTCTCTTGTGTTATATTTCCTCTTTTATGAATCTTACTTTGGTGGCATACATCTTGTAGTAGCTTTCCGAAAAAGAAGTATGGAAAGTAATTTTTTGGAGACTTTCTAAATCTCAATATATCTTAATTTTCTTTTCATGCTTGATTGGTGGTTCTACAGATGTTGAATTCTTAGCTGAAAAAACTTTTTACACAAAACTTTTAAGGCATTGCTACTTTGTATTCCAATTTCCAATGTTTGCTGTCGAGACATTTAATGTCATTCCAATTCTCTCTCTATCTCTTGTATGATAACCATTATTTTCCCATAGAAGCTTGAGCATACTTTCTTTATCTGTGTTTTAAGTGTTCTTAATGATACACCTTGACATAGATTTTTTAAAAACTCATTTTGCTGGGCCCTTGATAAGCCTTTCCAAACTAGAAACATGTATCCTTAAGTTCTGGAAAATTTTTCTTGTATTCTTTCCTTAATAATTTCCTTTTCTAGATTCCCTATTCAACAAATGGTGCCGGGAAAACTGCATGGCCATATGTAGAAGACTGAAACTGGACCCACACCTCTCACCTCTCACAAAAATCAACTCACAATGGATAACAGATCTAAACCTAAGACATGAAACCATAAGAATTCTCGAAGAAAACGTTGGAAAAACTCTTATGGACATTGGCCTAGGCAAAGAATTTATGAAGAAGACCCCCAAAGCAATCACAGCAGCAACAAAAATAAATACATGGGACCTGATCAAATTGAAAAGCTTCTGCACAGCCAAGGAAACTATCACTAGAGTGAACAGACAACCTACAGAATGGGAGAAAATATTTGCATGCTACACCTCTGATAAAGGGCTGATAACCAGAATCTATACAGAACTTAGGAAAATCAACAAGAAACAATCAAACAACCCTATTAAAAAATGGGCAAAGGACATGAACAGAAACTTTTCCAAAGAAGACAGAATAATGGCCAGCAAACATATAAAAAAGTGCTCAACGTCTCTAATCATCAGGGAAATGCAAATCAAAACCACAATGAGATATCACTTAACTCCAGTGAGATTGGCTCATATCAAAAAATCCCCAAACAACAAATGTTGGCGGGGATGTGGACAGATAGGAACACTCATACACTGCTGGTGGGACTGCAAATTAGTACAACCTCTATGGAAAAGAATATGGAGATACCTCAAAGAATTAAAAGTAGAATTACCATTTGACCCAGCAATCCCACTACTGGGTATTTACCCAAAGGAAAAAAAGACATTTTGTAATAAAGACATCTGCTCACGAATGTTCATAGCAGCACAATTCACAATTGCAAAGATGTGAAAACAACCCAGGTGCCCATCAATACACGAGTGGATCAATAAAATGTGGTATATGTATACCATGGAGTATTACTCAGCAATAAAAAACAATAGTGAATTAACACATCTGGTATTATCCTGGTTGGAGCTAGAACCCATTCTTCGAAGTGAAGTGTCACAGGATTGGAAAAACAAGCACCACTGGTACTCACCATCAAATTGGTACTAACTGATGAACACTTACATCACACAGGGCAATAACATTCATCAGAGGGTGGGCGGGCGGGAGGGGGGTGGAAGGGATGGGAAAAACTCTCACTGAATGGATGTGGGGAGCACAGTTTGGGGGATGACCACGATTGTGGCTCTGACACGGGCAGAGCAGGGGCAATGTGTATGGCCAAAGTGGTGTACCCCCATGATATTCTGAAATAAAAAAAAAATAAAATAATTTCCTTTTCTTTGTCTCTTTGCTTTTTCTTTTGGGAACTCATACTGTTTGGATGTTGGATCTCATGAATTGATCTTCCAGCGTCTTGTTTCTTTTGTAGCATCTTTTTTTCCTACTTTCTGGGAAATTTCTTGAATTTTAATTTCCAGCCCTTTTAGTGATTTAAACAAACTTTTCTGCAGTCATATTTTTAATTTCCATGAGTTCTTATTCTCTTATTGTTTTCTTTTTTTGAAAGAAATCATCCTAGTCTTGTTTAATGAATATAATATCTATTCTTATCTAAGAGCATTGATGATCATTTAAAAATTTCTTCTGTTCTCTAATTTGTGCTTCCTTTGAGTTCATTTTTCGGTTTGTGTGTTTTTGTTTCTCTCATTCTGGAGTCTTTCTTCAAATATCTCGTGAATTTTTGTAGCCCTTCATATTTAGTAATGAGGTACTAAGAAGTAGATTGGAAGCTCCGTGTGAATAGGTGGGACTTATTGATTGGCAGCTTCCACAATAAGGTAATAAGGAGATCACCTGACCATTTTGCTGAGGATCCCAACATATCAGTATTGTAATCCTTCTTTCCGAGGCTGGTCAGTTCCTCTAGTGTCTTCCCTTGGGTAGCAGAGGCCAGTATAGCTGCCTGACTGCCCAAGTACTCTAAGCTGAGTAGGACAAGGGGCCAGAGGCCTCACCATTCAGTAAGTAGACATTCACTTAATTCCCCTGTTTTGAGTTGGCAATTCTCTCCCCCATACTACAATGTCTAATCTCTCTGGGCTGTGGCCCCTCTGATGCAATTTTCCCCTAGATCAAATCTCTGGTCTCCTGCCAGGGTAGGGAGATATAGCAGCCTGGCTAGGTAAGTTGGGGGAAGAGACCTGCAAATCTAGTTTCTCCATATGTGGACTTTCAACCAATCTGCACACCTTATCCCTGCTTTCCACAATACTCTGTGCCTCAAATTCCTGAGCCTTTCTCAAGAGGCAATGCAATATAGTGGTTAAGGGAATGGACTTTGAACTCAGCCTGGGCTTGAAATTTGACTATGTGACCTTGGACAAGTTATTTGACCTCATGCTTCACTCTCATCATTTGTAAAATGGTGAAAATAATAGCACTTACCTGAAAGGATGTTGTGATTATTAAATGAGTTCATATATGTAAAATGCTTAGAACAATGCCTGACATCTAATAAGCACTATATATATATCATTATTATTTGTACTAGTTTCTATAGTTTCCCACTGGAATTTCTCCTCAGCATATACTTCAGCTTTCTTAACTCTGCTAAAATCTCCCTCTTCTAAAAATATGTCCACTGACAACTTTTTTACATCCTCTTTGACCATGAGTTTATACCTTTAAAACAATCATTTGTTCTCATTTTATTAATGTTTTGGAAAGGAGGAGGGATAAGTATATAGAGATATATATTATGCTAGTAGTTGCCCAATTGGCCAGAAATTAAAACATTGAAATTGTAACATCAATGTTGATAAGATTGTGGTGAAATCTTATGTGGGAAATCTATTGTGAGAACTCATACAATTGTTGACATCAGTGTGCACTAGTATAATTCCTTCACAATATAGAAATCTACTGCTATGGTTTGAATGCATCCACCAAAAAGCATGTTTTGGAAACTTAATCCCCAGTGCAACAGTGTTGGGAGGTGGGGCCTAATGGGAGGTGTCTAGGTAATGAGAGCTCCACCCTCATGAATGGATTAACACTGATTATAAAATGGTTTGAGGCTGCAATTTCGCTCTCTTGCTCTCTTTCTCTTGCCCTCTATTGCCCTTCCACCTTCTGCCTTTGCCATGGGATGATATAGCATGAAGGCCCTCACCAGATGCTGGCCCCTCAATCTTGGACTTCACAGTGTCCAGAATTGTAAGAAATAAATCTCTGTTCTTTATAAATTACCCGATCTCAGGTAGTCTGCTATAGCAGTACAAAATAGACTAAGACATCTATATTGAATTATAAAAATGCTTTGACTTTTAACTGGCTATCCTATGAAATTATATAGAAGAAAAAATTCATAAACAAAAAAGTTTATTATTTTTAATGAAAATTAAAGGCACACAAATTTCCAACAATCCCAGAAAATTAAAATTCAGTGGGTTCTAGCATATCCAGTGGATAATATTACACAGTAATTATTTTAAAATATTAATTACATTAAAATTAAAATATAACAAGTGCAATGAGAAGGACACAAACATAGGTTCACTGCGGGTAAGCAATGTAAACTTTATATGTTTATTAAGGGAATATGCAAAAATAAAAATGGTTGTTTTAGAGAGGTAGAATTAGGGAGGTTTAGTTTTTCTTTTTTAAAAAATTCTTTCATGTTGTCAAAAAATATTTTTATAATTAAAAAAAACCTCAGTCCTAAAGCTGACAAAAATCATAGTGCTTTTGTCTACCAGGCCCCTTAGATGAAGATGAAAACTAAACCGTTCAGCCAAACATCTGAAAGTTTCAGAACAGCCAGGTCTTTGATGTTGGGTAGACTAAACAACCAGATGTTTGACTGAAGTTTTCTGTTTTCATCTGAAAGGCTGACATCATGTAACTATAGCCTGAGTGCATAACTGATGTCAGTTACCATAATGTTCAATGAGTTGTTAACACGGCCTCAGGCAGCTCTCCTGGCCTTCCTCATTTGGTACTCACAAATGTCATCTTTAACTTGCTCTTAGCTTTAGGTGTTATATAACTCTTTGATTACTCTTCATTATCTAAAGGATAAAGGCCAAACTCCTTAACCCTTCATAATGTAGCTCCAACTGAATTCACCAGCCCCATCTCTAATCATTTCCGTCCCTCACGAGGTCTATGTTCTGTACACTAGAGATACAGTCCCTGACTCTCAAGACACTCATAGTTGTGTCATTATTGTTGTTGTTTGCTAAGGAATATCAGTGTTATCATCCATTGAGCTATTATGTGCCAGAGTGCTAGGGCTTTGTATATACTATTGCATTTTATCTTTACCATAACCTTCTATGGCATTATTATTTTCATTTTACCAGTGAAGAAAGGGAGGCTCAGGACAGAGGTAAATATCTTGCCCAAAGTCATAACCAGTAAGTAACAGAGCCAGGACTCAGAATATTGCATTCCAAAGCCTATGCTCTTAATCACAACACCATATAGACATGTATACTAATAAGCTTACTAAGGTATTATGGTGGCTACAGTGGAAGTATGGAGAGAATGAGAAGAACTATAAAATGACAGGAAATAGGTAGAAATAGGCAAAGGTTTAGTCCAAGAACCATTTACAGAGTGCCTAATATGTGCTGGGCCTGATGCCAAGTACTAGGGACACAGAAAAGTCAAATATTATCCCTGCTCTGAAGGAGAAATCAGTCTGATAAGGGTGTCAGGCACCTAAAATTAGGTGGAAAGCAAAAGTTTCCCAGAAATGGAGCCAGCCAGGAGTGATAGTGACATACATCCCCAGGGCTCAGCTGGGGTATATAGTATCAGCCCAAAAGCTCCAGGAAAAGGGAGAGGGATTCAGAGAGATCCCAGGCATCAAGTGACTCACAGAGAGTACCCTAGGAAGATCTCTGTCTCTCATAGGAATATTTGAGGGGCGAGGAAAGAGTAGAAACTGTTACCCCATGAGAATCAAGAAGGCACTGAAGTGCAACTCTCTCTTTTTTTTTTAAGTTTCTACCCTTGTGAACAAAAGGCACAACTCTTTAAAACAACTATGAAGATTCATTTATTCTACTGGTTCCTATCCTGTGCCAGCCAGCCCTCTATTAGGCACCAGGGGTTCAGATAAGAGTCTGACACAGTACTGCCCTGTAGTGGTCATTGTGGTTTGTTCATTCTTTCAACAAATATGTATGGAGAACCTAGTATGTGTGAGTCATTGTTCTAGGCATTGGGGATGCATCAGTGAACAAAAACAGACATTGTTGTCATGGAGTTGACATTCTATTAGAAAGAGGCAGACAATAAATAAATAAATGTGTAAAATATATACTACATTAGGTAGTGAGAAGAGCCAGGAAGAAAAATAAAGCAAGAAAGAGAGATAAGGAAGTATCTGTGAGACAGAGGAGCCCTTATAAAAAGTTGATATTTGAGTAAAGCCCTTGTATTTTCAAAAAAAGGAAAGCATCCCAGGTAGAGGAAGGAACAAATGCAAAGGCCCTCAGGCTGGAGTGTGCTTGGTGTGATCTGGCAACAGCAAGGCTAGATTAACTGGAGCAGAGTAAATATTATAAGAATTTTGACTTTTATTCTGAAAGAGACAGGTAGCCATTGGAGGGTTTTGAACCAAGACGTGATATGATCTACTTTACGATATCACATTTTCATTCTGGTTTTTGTGTCAATAACAGAGTGCAAGAGGATAGGTTGGAAGTAGGAAGATCAGTTAGGAGGCTCTTGCAATAAACCACAGGACAGATGACGGTGGCTGGGATCAGGATAATACCAGTAAAGGTAGTAGTTGCTCTTATTCCAGACACAGGCACACCTTGTTTTATTATGCTTCCCTCCATTGCATTTTGCAGATACTGAGTTTTTGACAAATTGATGGTTTATGGCAATTCGGCATCCAGCAAATCTATCAGTGCCATTTTTGCTTAACAGCATGTGCTCACTTTGTGTTTTGTGTCACATTTTGGCAATTTTTGCAATATTTAAAACTTTTTTATTATTATATCTGTTATGGTAATCTGTGATCAGCAATCTTTGCTGTTTCTATTATAATTGTTTTGGGATGCCACCAACCATGCCCATTAAAGACAATGAATTTAATTCATGCTGATAAATGTCCTGTGTGTTTTGACTGCTCCATTGACCAACTGTTCCCCTGTCTCTCTCCCTCTCCTCTGTCCTCCCTATTCCTTGAGACACACCATATTGAAATTTGGCCAATTAATAACCCTACAATGGCCTCTAAGTTTTCAAGTGAAAATAAGGGTTGCAGGTCTCTCACTTTAAATCAAAAGGTAAAAATGATTAAGCTTAGCGAAGAAGGCATATCAAAAGCCAAAATAGGCTGAAAGCTAGGCCTCTTGTGCCAAATAGTTAACAAAGTTTCTTTTTTTCTTTAAGAGTCAAAGTCTTTCTCTGTCACCCAGGCCAGAGTGCAGCTCACCACAGCCTCGAATTCCTGGGCTCAAGCGATCCTCCTGCCTCAGCTCATTTCCTTTTATTTTTTGTAGAGACAGGGTCTCACTATGTTGTCCAGGCTAATCTCAAATTCAGTCCTTGGCCTCCCAAAGAGCTGGTATTACAGGCATGAGCCACCACATCTGGCCAGTTAGCAAAGTTGTGAATGCAAAGAAAAAGATCTTGAAGGAAATTAAAAATGCTACTCCAGTGAACACATGAATACTAAGAAAGCAAAATAACCTTATTGCTGATATGGAGAAAGTTACAGTGGTTTGGGTAGAAGAACAAACCAGCCACAACATTCCGTTAAGCCAAAGACTAATCCAGGGCAAAGCGCTAACTTTCTTCACTTCTATGAAGGCTGAGAGAGGTGAAGAAGCTGCAGAAGAAAAGTTTGAAGCTAGCAGAGGTTGGTTCAGGAGGTTTAAGGAAAGAAGCCATCTCCATAACATAAAAGTGCAAGGTGAAGCAGCAAGTGCTGATGTAGAAGCTGCAGCAAGTTTTATCCAGAAGATCTAGCTAAGATCATTAATGAAGGTGGCTATACTAAACAGCAGATTTTCAAATGTAGACAAAACAGCCTTCTATTGGTAGCAGATGCCATCTAGGACTTTGATGCCTACAGAGGAGAAGTCAACGCCTGGCTTCAAAGCTTCAAAGGACAGGCTGACTCTCTTATCAAGGGCTAAAGCAGCTAGTGACTTGAAGTTGAAGTCAACGCTCAATGACCGTTCGGAAAATCCTAAGACCTTAAGAATTATACCAAATCTACTCTGCCTATGCTAAATCTACTCTGCCTGTGCTCTAGAAATGGAAGAACAAAGCCTGGATGACAGCACATCTGTTTACAGCATCATTTACTGAGTATTTGAAGCCCAATGTTGAGCCCTGCTGCTCAGAAAAATAAGATTCTTTGAAAATATTACTGCTCATTGACAGTGCACCTAGTCACCCAGGAGCTCTGATGGAGACGTACAAGGAAACGAATGTTGTTTTCATGCCTGCTAATACAACATCCATTCTTCAGCCCATGGATCAAGGAGTAATTTCAACTTTCAAGTCTTATTATTTAAAAATACATTTTGTAAGGCCATAGAGCTTCCATGGATAGTGATTCCTCTGATGGATCTGGGCAAATTAAACTGAAAACCTTCTGGAAAGGATTCACCATTCTAGATGCCATTAGGAACATTCATGATTCATGGGAGGAGGTCACAATAGCAACATTAACAGGAGTTTGGAAGAAGTTGATTCCAACCCTCATGGATAAGTTAGAGGAGCTCAAGACATCAGTGGAGGAAGAAACTGCAGATGTGGTAGAAATAGCAAGAGAACTAGAATTAGAAGTGGAGCCTGAAGAGGTAATTGAATTGCTGCAACCTCATGATAAAACTTGAACAGATACGGAGTTGCTTGTTATGGATAAGCAAAGAAAATGGTTTCTTGGGATGGAATCTACTGGTGAAGATGCCGTGAACATTGTTGAAATGACAACAAAGGATTTAGAATATGACATAAACTTGGTTGACAAAGCAGTGGCAGGGTTTGAGAGGACTGACTCCAATTTCAAAATTAGGTCTACTGTGGGTCAAATGCTATAAAACAGCCTCACATACTACAGATAAATCTTCCATAAAAGTAAGAGTCAATCAATGCAGCAAGCATCATATTGTCTTACTTTACGAAATTGCCACAGTTGCCCCAACCCTCAGCAACCACCACCCTGGTAAGTCAGCAGCCATCAACAGGGAGGCCAGACCCTCCACCAGCAAAAAGATTATGACTTGCTGAAGGCTTAGATGATCATTAGCATTTTTAGAAATAAAGTGTTTTTAAATTAAGGTATTTACTTTTTTTAGACATAATGCTATTGCACACTTAATAGACCATAATATAGTGTAAATATAAGTTTTATATGAATTGGGAAAACAAAAAATTCATGTGGCTTGCTTCATTGTGATATTCGCTTTATTGAGGTGGTCTAGAACCAAATATGTAATATCTCCAAAGTACACCCATGTACCATATTTTAAAGGTAAACCTAGGTAATATTTTGCTGATGGGTCAAATTGGGGTATGAAATAGTAGAGTTAAGAAATATGCTGAGGTTTTACCCTAAGGAAATGGCAAAATGCAATTGCTTACTTTGATGAATAAGAGTGAGGAAGAAGCAGGGTTTTTCTTTCTTTTTAATTCAATTATTTTTCTTTGTTAGAAGCAGGTTTTAAGGGAAAGATCTGAAGCCCAGTTTGGACATGCCAAGATTTATATGCTTTTTTTTTTGTTTTTTTGAGACAGGATTGCGCTCTGTTGCCCAGGCTAGCGTGCAGGTGTCATCATAGCTCACTGCAACCTCAAACTCCCGAGCTAAAGCGATCCTCCTGCCTCAGCCTCCCCAGTAGCTGGGACTACAGCTACGTGCCACTGTGCCTGGCTAATTTTTTAAATTTTTTGTAGAGATGGGGTCTCTCTATGTTGCTCAGGCTAGTCTTGAATTCCTGGCCTTAAGTGATCCTCCTACCTGCACCTCCCAAAGTGCTAGGATTACAGGCGTGAACCACTGTGCCTGGCCTTTATATGCATATTAAATATTCAGGTGGAGATGTCGAGTAGGCAATTTGATATACGGATCTGTAGTTCAGGGGAGAGGTCCAGACTGAGATAAAAATTTGGGATTTATCAGAATATAGATGAAATTTGAAGCCACAGACTGGGTGATGTCACCAGGGAGTAAGTATATACGAGAGAAAAAATCTGAGTACTGAACTCTGGGAACGCCAACATTTAGAGGTCAACGTATGAGCAACCAGAAAAGAAGATTGATGAGGAACTATCAAAATTAGATTAAGTGAAATAAGCCGAGCCCAGAAAGACAAATATCACACATATTCTTACTCATATGTGGGAGCTAATAAATTTCATGTTGTGGAGGTAGAGAGTAGAATGGTTACCAGAGGCTGGGAAGGGTATGTGGGATGCAGAGAGGTTGATTAATGGGTACAAACATACAGTTAGATAGAAGGAATACGTACTAGTGTTTGATAGCACAGTAGGGTGACTACAGTTAACAATGATGCATTGTATAATATATTTCAAAATAGCTGGAAGAGAAGATTTGAAATGTTCTCAACACAAAGAAATGATAAATGTTTTAGATGATGGATATCCTAAATACCCTGACTTGATCACTACACATTGTATGCATGTATCAAAATATCACATGTACCCTATAAATATAAATATGTACAATTTAAAAAGTAAAAAATGTATCAATGTGTCAATTTAAAAAGTAAAAAAAAGTACTTAGCACAAACCTAAAAATAAAAAACTAGAAAGAAAACCAGAAGAGGGTAGATTCCAGGAGTCAAATGAAGGCAACATTTCTAGGAAAAGGAAGTAAATCAACTTGATCATGTGCTACTGAGAATTGACCATGGAACTGAACGACATAGAGACCATTGGTGACCTTGACAAGAGCAATTCCAATGGAACATTGGGACACAGCAAGATTGGGACAGTTTAAGTGAGATTTAAAGGAAAGGAAGTGGACACAATGAGACTATATAAGACTTCTGAGGACTTTGTAATAAAGGGGAGCAGGAAATAGGGTTGAAGTTGGAGGGGTATGTGAAATTAGGGAAGGATGTTTTTAAGACAGAAGAAATAACAACATTTGCATGTGCTTATAGGAATGACCTAGTACAGGGTTTCTCAACTTTAGCACTATTGACATTTTGGGCAGAATAATTCTTTGCTGTGGAGGGCTGTCCTCTGCACTGTAAGATGTCAGCAACATTCCTAGCGTTCTATCCAGCAGATGCCAGTAACGCTCCCATTCTCTTTCCTTGAGGGCTGGGGAAGGGGAATCACTCCTAGTTGAGAACCACTGATCTAGTAAAAGAGAAAAATATTGGCAATGCAGAATATAGCACGGGAGAATTGCTGGGGGCAATATCCTTGAGTTAATGAGAAGGGATGGAATCTACTGCACAAGAGGAAGGATCAGTCTGCTAGGATCACAGACTGTGCATCCACATTAACAGAGAAAGCAGAGGTATGAGCACAGATGTAGGTACAGATGGCTAGATGGTAGTAGGAATGTATGGAAGTTCTCTTCTAATTGCCTTTATTTTCTCAGTAAAATAAGAAGCAAAGTAAGCAGCTGAAAACAAGGAATTGAAAGGAGATATTAGAGGTTTTCGATGGGAGATCTGTTGGGAGATTATCTAGGAGAATGAGAGACAAAATGGACTAGAGAAATGTATTGTAATTGTTGAGCAGTAAAGACTCGTTAAGAGTAGAATAAGACTAATTAATGTTGTTGTGTATTTCCTCCAGTCATACGCAGGGGCTTTGGAGCAGGCACAGAATAAGCAGAGAGTTGGATATAAGCAGGGTTGTAGTCTCACCAAGAGAGTACCATGAAGAGAGGGGGAGCAAGGGAGTTGAGGGTATATGCAAAGGAGAGATTATAGTGATTGACTATGATATTTAAGTTGGGTAGGGAGGGATTTGAGAACATGAAGGGAACGAAGGACAGTGAAAAGGTAGGTGGTAGGATCATCAGTGGAATATAGATCCCTGTGGGATTGAAAGATTGTTGGAGTTGGTATTAAGGAAGTTGAGCTGGAAATATAAGAGATCCAAGAGTGGGATGCTTGAAGTTGAAATTATGGAGAGATGCATTTATTGGTAAGGACAAGGTTGAGGGTGTGGCCAGGGTAGTGCGTTTCAGGGTGGGATCACAAAAGCAGATGCACAGAGACATAGGAGGAGTGACAGACACCAAGACTTTATTGCAGTAACCAATATAAATAGTCACCAACTTACACTCTATCTTGGATGATTGGCCTAAACTATCTGTGGTAATTTTATTCCCCTTGCTAGTGACTGATTTAGCAATGGCCAAGTAGACAAGGGAAAGTATGCTGGGGAGCTTCTGGAAAACGTTTCCTTATTCCAGAGAAAGAGGAAGTTTCTTTTCTTCCTCTGGATTATGTGATGCCTGAAACCTCTATTCTGTTACCAGCCTAGCAGTTTTACTGCCAGAAGGAATTCTAGTTGATCTCAATAAAAACACTAGTAATAGTTGATATACATTTGCCAATCAAAAAGGTAATATAGGCCAGGTGTGGTGGCTCAAGCCTGTAATCCTAGCATTTTGCACTTTGGGAGGTTGAGGCAGGAGGATTGCTTGAGGTCAGGAGTTAGAGACCAGCCTGAGCAACACAGCCAGATCCCGCCTCTACAAAAAATAGAAAATATTAACTGGGCGTAGTGGTGTGCGTCTGTAGTCCCAGCTACTTGGGAGGCTGAGGTAGAAGGATGGCTTGAGCCCAGCACTTTGAGGTTGCAGTGAGCTATGACAGTGCCACTGCACTCCAGCCTGGGCAAAAGAGTGAGACCCTGTCTCTATAAAAAAAAGGTAATATATGTTATAGGTTCATTAGTTCCCTATCTAGCATTTACCTTCTCTTTCCTTCTTCCTAACTGTATTAATATTTTCCTTTGGAAATTATTCCTGCCTCCCTGTGTGACTGACTCCAACCCCAGCTCTAGAGGTGGACTCTGACAGAAGTCAAGTAGAGTATGCAGGGTGTGGTGACTCACACCTGTAATCCCAGCACTTTGGGAGGCTGAGGTGGGAGGATCGCTTGAGACAAGGAGCTCGAGACCAGCCTGGGCAACATAGTGAGACCCTATCTCAAAAAAAATAAGGCAAACTAGCTGGGCTTGGTGGCATGTGCCTGTAGTCCCAGATACTCAGGAGGCTGAGGCAGGAGGATGGCTTGAGCCCAGGAGTTTGAGATTACAGTGAGCTATGATGATGTCACTGCACTCTACCCCCGGCAACAGAGCGAGACCTTGCCTCAAAAAAATAAAAAAATTAGCCAGGTGTGGTGGTGTGCACCCGTAGTCCCAGCTACCGGAGAGGCTGAAGCAAGAGGATTGCTTGAGTCCAGGATTTAGAGGGTGCAGTTAGCTGTGATCCTACACTGCACTCCAGCCTGGGTGACAGAGCAAGACCCTATCTCAAAGAAAAAAAAAAGACAACAACAAGTAGAGTAATCTTATCCCTCTTGACACAATGATTTGCTCTGGTAAATGAGGTATAAATCAGTCAAATCTGGAAGTCATTTGGCATAGAAAACAGTTCAGTGGTAGTTTAGTTAAGTTTGGGACTTTTATTCACTGGTTTTGAGAAATAATGCTCTCTCCCCCTGCATGTAAACAAGAAAGCACATTAATCTCCTCTCTGCTAGCAGCTAATTTGTGCCCATGGGGGAAGCCAGTCCAAAGATACAGCCAACATATACAGGAAGTCATAGATGAGACAATCAAAGAGCAATTGAGGAGAAGCTCTGATTGAACTGTCCTGAAGTCTACATTATTCCTTGACTTTCACCTACATTTGCCAATAAATCCTTTCATTAATTCAGGCAATTTGAGTTGGATTTTTTATTACTTGCACCTGAATGGATCTCTGTTTAAAACACATATGCATATGATCAGTTTGCTTTTTAGTAATCTATATTATATTTTATATTAGCCAGTGTATGAATAATTAATGCCATAATATTTTACATTTTTAATTTTTCAGACTGTTAGATGAAATATAGAATGTCTGGTTCCATAACAGACATCTGTCAACCCTAATGGCTTGTGTATAAGGTACACAGATATGACTCTGGAGAACTGGACAGTGACAATATTTTATCTTAAAGAAAATGGTGAGCCAAGGGAAGGGTTTAGGCAGATTAAACAAATGGAAGGTTGTTTTGGTTTTGAGAATAAACATTTTCAGAAGGGAAATTATTTTTCCCTGCCTTTTTCTGTAAGTAAAATTCTTATTGATTTAAAAAATCTACTCATTCATTCAATAATTATTTATTAAGCACTTACTATGTACACATCATAGTTGTAGCAACTTAGGATATAGCAGTGAACAAAACAGACAAAAATTCCTGCCATCATTGAACTTTTGTCCCATTCAAGCCAAATAGTACCTTCTCCAAGATGTCAGCCTGAATTCTCTCAATGATATTTAATATTAACTTATTTTATGGCATGTTGTACCACTGTAATTACACTTACCACAGTCTGCTTCAAGTTGGAGGTATTGCTTCAGATATCAAATATCTCACTCACTATACCAAAGGGTCCTTGAGTTTAGGATCTATATTTAATGTCTCCCAAGCATAGAGCTAGTTTGGAGCCACTGCCAGCGGATCTTTGTTGAATGAGCAAATGATTCTGTCTATCGCCCTAAGGGGGAAGTCCTACATGGTGGAGCTTTCACTGCAGGCTCTGCTGGGCATTCATTTGGAGCAATTGGGAGCCAACCTGTCATGGGCGTAGGCAATCTGGGAGCTGTATAGAAATGACATTCCCAATGAGTGATTATTACTGATAAGTGATAACAAAGTTCATTTGTATGACCATAGGCACAATAGGAAATGAAGGTCCGGATAATTCTATTACAAAATTCAAGTAACTGTCCAATGTAATGAAGAAATGGAAAGGTGCCAACAAAAATGGTGACTGCAAGTATGAAAATATTTCTTTGGTTTAAACTTGAAAGACCTAATAATTCGGTATTGTATTCATTTGAATACTGTATAAATTACTATACAAGTAGGGACAAGATCTCTGATTTTTTTAAAAACAAAAAACAAAAAAGAACTACTGTAAAGATCCAAAGCGATTGTTTCCGCATGTCAAATGGTTGCTGTTTTGTTGCTACATAGCCAACAGAGGGAGCCCTTGTCACAAAACCTAATGATAACTTCCTTACGGAGTTTTGTACACTGGTAGAAAGCCAGTGGAAGAATAGAAGAAATAGAAAGAAACAGAGAAAATAAAAAGAATAGAAGAGTTTGGTTTTAAACTGTGTTGTGAATCTGGAATCCCTTTTATGAAACTGGGTTTGGGGGATGATGTTAAGTTACAGGTATTTCACAATAGAGTATATGTATCAGATTTTTAAAAAGCCTTTTACATACTGCCATACTGATCCTTAATCTTTGAAGTACACAGTTATATTACTCTTCTGCTTAAAACCCTCCAATTGCATCTTCATCACTCGTATGACAAATCCAACCTTATGGGGTTGTGAAGATTAAAGGAGATAATATATAACATAGTGCCTGGTGCACAGGTAAATTCTCAGAAATTCTTAGCTATTATTTTTCACTACTCTGTCTTTTATTGTACTAATCCTTCAAACTGGATGCTTTCCAAATGGCCCTATTCCTACTTTGGCTTTCATCTGCTTAATTTCCTTCTTGTCTTATAGGTTTCAGGATCCCAGAAGTCTTGCCTCATTCACAGCGTGGGTGCTTTTCTGGTACACACCATATTATAATAATTTATTACAACAATTTATTCACAAAGTTGTCTTTCCCTCTTGAGATCAGAAGTCATATCTCATAAGTTGTTCTGTCTCCAGTGCCTAGCAATAGAGCAACCAACTGTTCAGTTTTGCCTGGGACTGTTCCAGTTTTAGCACTGAAAATCTCTTATATCTGGAACCCCTTAGTTCTAGGCAAACTGGGACAGTTGGTCACCTTACTTCAGGTCCTGATACATGATAATAGTTCAATCAATAAATTTGTTTACCTAAGCAAATTATTTTTGATGAGTCACTTTTGCTTCCTGGGCTTAAATTTCTCCAACTATAACTAAAAAGTTTAAATAAAATGATGTCTAAGGCCCCTTTCAACTCCTGCAGCATGTCTAAAATATCAAACTTGATATTTTAGAATTGGATGTCACATTTATGGCCTGCCTACACTCATCATTTTACTTTATGTATACTTAGGAAATCTTAAACAGTTACCACTCTAATTTTTCAAAAAAGCACTGCTGAAATTAATCATGATAAATTAAGTAAAAATAATAAGTTATAAATCTTGCATATATCATATGATCCCAATTTTGTAAAATATGTATATTTTTGTTTTCTGATGGAATTATGAGTATATATATTTTTATTATGGATACTTTTTTCCTACTTTCTGAATTTTCAAAGTCTCTAAAATGATTGTATGATTTTATAGTCAGCCAACAAGACCTATGAAACACCAGTGTTTGTGCTGATGTACCAGTGGGTATGCTTTGAACAATTATTTTTCAGAAAATTATTACCTTTGCGTGATGTTGTTAACACAAGTTAGGTAACCGATTATATGTTTCCTTTACTACAGTGGTACTCAAACTTTTCAGGCCTGGGATGGGCCTGAAATTCTGCACTTCTAACAAACTTCCAGATGATGCCAGTGCTTCTGGTCTGCAGACCACATTTTGAGTGTATATGAATTTTAGTGTATATGAATTCTAATCCACATTTGATTATTAGTTACAAAATTTTGAACCACCCTGTTCCTTTGGCAGTGCTTCCCAAGCTGACACGGTGGGATAAATACAGACAACTGCTCATAGTTCAACTTTCTGAGAGCTGAGAGGGTTATATACCTTGGGAAATTTTATGAAATCTTTGAGGTATAGTGGTTAGGAATTCCTGCCTTACAGGTAGCTGTCTTTTGTAAACAGGAAGACAAATGTATCAAAATCTATCAGATAAACCAAAATACCAGAGCACTATGTTGATAGATGCTATATTACTCAAAATAGATTAACTGCCCCCTCTTTTCTGCCTCTCACAGAACTCCTACTACAGTTGTGCTCCATAAGTAACGTCTGAATGAAGGAATGAATTTAATTATATAATGGTAGCTAACCTTTGAGTGCGTTCCCTAGTTTTAGATAATTGGTTCTCAAGTCTCCTCCATTTCCCAACCCCCTGACAAACTCCTCCCATCCCTCTTTCCCAAATAAGCAGCAACACAGATAGTCCTGGAAGTTTTCACCTGAAGCAAAGGAAAATGCCAAAATGAAGGGGGCATATCCTTCAGCCTTTTTGTCTGGGGACAGTGAGAGACTTTCTGGGTCAGTAGCTGATTCCTCTCTGTGTTTGAGACCTTCACTGTTAACCCTTCTTCCCTAAGTCCCAGCAGCAGGCATTTGCTTCAGACTCTGACAATTTGGCATTGTTACATAATTCAAACTTGCCATTTTAAACCTTTGAAAAATGAAAAATTGCAAAATTTCTCTCTAAAAGTTGTTGAATAAAGAAAAAGTATTATTGGCCTTCTTAAAAAGTATGCTAAATAGAAAATTAACACATGCTCTTTAACATATGTTCCTTTACTCTATTAATGTAGGCACATACCTCTCATGAGGAGCAGCAATGAAAGTTTCAACTATGCCAAGAAACATAAGACTAAATAAATCAAAAGGTTGTAAAAGCATGTGGAATTTAAAAATGCTTAAATCCTTTTCAGATAAATCAAAGAGTGCTTTCATTTAACTCCTTTGTTTTCTCCCCACCCCTGAGGAAGATTGACCATGTTTTGATTAAAAGAACACTTTGAAGTGCTTTTTAAAAGAATACATTTAAGATTTTATTTTCTGTTATTTGCAATATTCTTTTTTAAAATTTAATTTGATTAATTTTTTTTTTTTTTTTTAGAGACAGGGTATCACTGTCACCCAGGCTGAAGTGCAGTGGCCAGATCATAGCTCAATGTAACCTTGAACTCCTGGGCTCAAGTGATCCTCTCACCTCAGACTCACAAGTAGCTAGGACTATAGGTGCACGCCACAAGCCTGGCTAATTTTTTTATTTTTTGTTGAGATGAAGTCTAGCTATGTTGCCATTGCCCAGGCTGGTCTTGAGCTCCTGGTCTCAAACAATCCTCCCATCTCGGCCTTCCACAGTGCTGGGATTACAGGCATGAGCCACTGTGCCCATTCTACTATTTGCAATATTCTTAAAAGTTTAAAAATACTGTTCCTTTTTAACATGGCAAAAAAGGTTGGTTTTTAACTTGCCTTCTTGTAAATAGAATGTTAATAATGTTTATAACTAATTAAACTCTTAAATTTTACTACCAAAATAAAAACAATCCTTTAATCCTATCTCAGCAATTATTTTTCTTTTCTTCCCATTTCCTTCCAGTATTTATAAGTTATGTTTTTATATAGTGATAATCCTGGGGAATATATAATGTTATGTTGTACTTTTTTCCCTTGATGACAACAACAACAATAACAAAATAGTGCTTGCTTTCTCAGAAGTTTATTGGCTTGTGCACCATCATTATGAATATTATTATCAAGTCTCTTAGGCATTGCTATCATGTCTCACACTCTTTCCTCTGGAAGCATTTTGATATGTATTATTTGATATGTATTATTTAAAATGAGTTATTATTTTAACATTTGTCTGTGGTTATTTATATATTTTTTTTACCTGAGTGAAGATTATCATCTACATCTCACTGAAGGCATGCCAAAAGTCAAGCCAATGAGCATCTGAACAGTAACATACATTTCCAATTCCAATTGCTAAGCACGTTAAACAGTGTTACTATTACTTTAATAAATAAACATTGGCATTTCTCTTTAGAAAATTAATGCCTCAGGAAATAAATGTCCCACCAAAAAAATCAACAAATTACATGAAAACTCTTTTAGGGAGGAAGAGGTAAAGATAAGGTGGAATTCTACCTTAACAGCAGATGGAGAGAGGGAATAATTGTATTCAAAGTTAGGCCTAAACCAAAAAATGAATGTAATAGAAATTACCTTGGCTAAGCATGCTGGCTTACCCCTGTGATCCCAGCACTTTGGGAGGCTGAAGCGGGAGGATCGCTTGAAGCCAGGCGTTCAAGATCAGCCTGGGCAACAGAGTGAGACTTCATCTCTACCAAAAACAAACAAACAAAAAACTAAAAAAAGAAAAAAAAGAAATGACCTTTTAAAATGATAAAATACCGTATATATGTTTTTGTTTTATATATAATCTTGTAGAGTATCAATGTATAAAATATACAGTAAGTATGAAGAATATAATTTCAAGAGTACTCAAATTAAATCATTTAACCATTTCACTGCTTGAAACACTGCAAATCAGTGAAGATTCCAATTTGTTGCTCTTCCTATAACTAATTTTGTCAGTTACTCAAACTTCTTTATCACCACTTAAAAATTGTGTCATTTTATTATTATAACATCCATAGGTTAAGCACACAAACATTGTTTGCATCAATTGTGTTCATTCCCACTACTTAAAATACTTTTCTCTCTCTCTTTGTTTTTATTTTTCATTGTGGTTAAAAAAAACCCCATAACATAAAATTTACCATCTTAACCATTTTTAAGTGTACACATTTTCAGTAGTGTTAAACATATTCACATTGTTGTGTAACAAATCCACAGAATATTTTCATCTTGCAAAACTGAAACTCTATACATATTAAATAACAACTCCCATTTCCCCCTCCTTGCAGCCCTTTGTAATCAACATTCTACTTTCTGTTTCTGTGAATTTGACTACTTTAGATATCTCATATACTGGAATCATATAGCATTTGTCTTTTTGTGGTGGCTTGTTTCACTTAGTATAATGTCCTCAAGTTTTGATCCATGTAGCATGTGACAGGACTTCCTTTCTTTTTAAGGCTGAATAATATTCCATGTCAAATTTTGTGACATGCATAACATTTTGTTTATCCACTTATCTGTTAATGGACATCTGGGTTGCTTCCACCTCTTGGCTATTGTGAATAATGCTGCTATAAACATAGTTGTGTGAGCATCTGTTTCGGTTGTTGCTTTCAATTCTTTTGGGCATGTACTCAGAAGTGGAATTGCTGGATCATATGGTAATTCTATTTTTAATTTTTTTGGGAATTTCTATATTGTTTTCCATAGTGGTTGCACCATTTTACATTCTCCCCAACAGGACACAAGGATTCCAATATCTCCACATCCTCGCCAACACTTGTTATTTTCCATTTTTTTGAGAGTAGCCATCTCAATGGATGTGAGGTTTTGATATACACTTCTCTAATGATTAGTGATGTTGAGCATCTTTTCATATACCTGTTTGCCATTTGTATATCATTTTTGGAGAAATGTCTTCTTATGTCCTTTGTCCTTTTTTTAAAAAATTTCAATGTAATTTGAAACAGCAATTGGATCCTTTGTCCATTTTTAATCAAGTATTTTTTTTTTTTTGCTGTTGAGTTGCAGGAGTTTTTTATATATTTTGGATATGAACTCCTTATCAGATACATGATTTGCAAATATTTTCTCCCATTCCATAGGTTGCCTTTTAATTCTGTTAATTGTGTCCTTTGATGCACAGAAGTTTTTAAGTTTGATGTAGTTCCATTGATCAATTTTTGCTCTTGCCGAATGTGCTTTTGGTGTCATATGCAAGAAATCATTGACAAATCCAATGTTATGGAGCTTTCTCCCTATATTTTTCTCTAAGAGTTTTATAATTTTAGGACTTATATTTAATTCTTTGATCCACTTTGAGCTAATTTCTGTATATGGTATAAGGTAAGGGTCCAACTTTATTCTTTTGCATGTAGTGTTGTCCCCGCATCATTTGTTGAAGAGACTATTCTTTACCCACTGAGTGGTCTTGGGACCCTTGTTGAAGATCATTTGTATGACATAATGTTAAGTGAATACATTATAAAACAGAGATTGAAAATGAAAGAACTAAGTATTAAATTTGAAAAATTAGAAAAAGAAAAGAGTAACACTAAAGAAAGTAGAAAGAAGAAAATAACAAAGAACATACATTAATGAAATGGGAAACAAACTTTTAAAATTATGTATATTTGTATGTATTTATGGGATACATGTGGTATTTTGTGACATGCATAAAATGTGTAATGATCAAATCAGAGTATTTAGTATATTGAACTCCTGACCTCAAGTGATCCTCCCACCTCGGCCTCCCAAAGTGCTAGGATTACAGGCATGAGCCACTGCCTAGCCCTCTCTGTGGTTTTGATTTGCATTTCCCTGATGATTAGTGATGTTGGGCATATCTTCATATACCTGTTGGCCATTTGTATGTCTTCTTTTGAGAAATGCCTATTCAGGTCCTTTGCCCACTTTTTAATGGGATTATTTATTTGTTTGTTTGTTTTCTGTTGAATGGTTTGAGTTTCTTGTATATTCTGAATATTAGTCCCTTGACAAATAAATAGTTTGCAAATCTTTTCTCCAATTCAACAGGTTGTCTCTTCACTCTGTTGATTGCTTCCTTTGCTGTGCCAAAGATTTTTAGTTTAATATAGTCCCATGTGTCTATTTTTGCTTTTGTTTCCTGTGCTTTTGAGGTCTTAGCCATAAAGTCTTTGCCTAGAGCAATGTCCTGGAGTAGGAAACAAATATTTGAGAGCATCAACAAACTGAAAGCTGGTTCTGTGAAAAAAAAAGTAGTGAAATAAACCCTGATAAGGTTGTTTCAAGAAAAAAAGCAAAGGCACACATAAATAATATTAAGAATGAAAAAGGGGAAAAAACTACCTGTATAGCAGAGATGAAAAATCTTAAGTGAACAACTATGAATAACTTCATGCCAGTAAATTTGAAAGCTTAGATGAAAATAGGCAATTAATTAGAAAAATATAAATCACCAGAATTAACTCAAGAGGAGATAGGAAACCTGAATAATACCATAACCATTAAAAATTAGATCAGTAGTTTAAAAAGCCTACTCAGAAAAACATACCAAGTGAGTTTTATCAAACCTTCTATAGGAACAGATAACTCTGCTATTCCTGAGATTATTAAATCAGGAAATCTCTTGATTTTATCAAACCTTCTATAGGAACAGATAACTCTGCTATTCCTGAGATGTTAAAGTAGTCAAAAAATACTGAAAAACTGAAAAGTAGGTGTTTCAAAACTCACATTATTTCATTTTAAATATTTTATTTACATCCAAACTGGAAATTTAATATAACTTTACTTTTCTGGCTTTAATAGAAACAAACTCATTAATATTTTCAAAATCTATTTATGAAAAAAATGACCACTAAACATACATGAAAACATGTATACAGGGGTGCATAATTTTTCTTTTGTCTCAGGCTTCAATATGGTTTGGCATGGCATTGCTAAAGCCTAACTCTAGAGCTTAAAGAACTGGGCTATAGCTTTGGCCAGGATGACTACTTTTCATATATTCAGCATTTTCCATCCCTTCTCTTCAAATTATTCTACATTATTCAATTTTAGGATATCAGTAATACAGTTTCTTCTTACTTTGTAACTATCTTCTACTTAAAATAAAGGCACAGAGTTAGTAACTTCTCAGAATACACTACATAGGTAACTTAGTTTGCTTTCTTATGTTAGTATCAATTTATCAACAATTTACCTTAAAACTAATCTTAACCCAAATGTTCATCAACTTTTGAATGGATAAACGAAACGTGGTACATTTATACAATGGAATACTCATTCAGCAATAAAAAGGAATGAAGTCCTGATACATGCTGTAACATGGATGAAACCTGAAAACATTAACCTAAGTGAAAGAAGTCATTCCCAGAAGACCACATATTGTATGATTCCATATATATGAAATATCCAGAATAGGCAAATCTAGAAAGACAGAAAGTAGATCAGTGGTTGTCTGGGCCTGGTGGTGATAGGGGATTGGGGGAGAAATGGGAATAACTGCTAATAGCTATGGGATTTCTTTTGGGATAGTAAAGATGTGCTAAAATTGTGGTGATAGTTGCACAATTGAAATATACACTCTAAATGAAGGAATAGTATGGCATATGAATTATATTTCGAGAAAGCTGTTATATATAAAACAAAAACAACACCTCCCTCATCAGCCTGATTTTACTCAAAGCACACACACACATACACACATGCACATATATGCATCACCCACCTGGCTAATCCCGCTTGTTCAGCTCAGGATTCACTGCCTTCTGTGAACCCTCCCTAACCCCTCCTCGACAATCCCACATCCCTCTCTTTCCTGTACCATGGTATACCTCACATACTGTATTTGTACTGCTGAATCTGAATTCATGCCCCCTACCCCCGGAGACAGAGGAGTCAGACACAGTGAAGAGCTCAAGTGGAAATAGAGCATTTAGGGCAAGAACAAACCTGCAGGGTGTTTGGGGAGCACAGAGAAAAGAGCAGTCAACTCTAACTTTGGCAGGGTGGGGTGAGGTTGAAGTGTAATAAGAAAGGCATCCTAGGCTGGGTGTGTGGCTTGCACCTGTAATCCTAGCACTGTGGGAGGCTGAGGTGGGAGGATCTATTGAGACCAGGATTTTGAGACCAGCCTGAGCAAGAGCTAGACCCAGTCTCTACAAAAAAATAGAAAAATTAGGTGTGCGTTGTGGAGCACACCTGTAGTCCCAGCTACTTGGGAGGCTGAGGCAGGGGGATCACTGGAGCCCAGGAGTTTGAGGTTGCAGTGAGCTATGATCATGCCACTGTACCCTAGCCCAGGTGACAGAGCAAGACTCTGACTCCAAAAAAAAAAAAAAAAGAAAGAAAGAAAGAAAGAAAGAAAGAAAATTAAGAGGCATCCTTGAGATGTTTAGGAATCCATTGTACCTTGAAGGATGAATCAGACTTGGACAGGCAGGTATTGTGGTAAAGTAAGAAGCACTACACTGGGAACAGTGGAAGTGACCCAGGACTAGGAGTCAGAATCCTCAGCTCTGCCCCTGACTCGCTGTGTAACACTGGGCAAGTCACCACCCCTCACTAGGCCTCAATTTCCCTGAAGTTCAAGGAAGGTGTTGGACTAGATGGTCTCTGATGGTCTTGCTCCTGCTTACTCCTAAACACTCATCTGCCTCTAAATTTTCATGGGGTTAGCAGATATTTATTGACCACCTATTGTGTGGCACTGAGGACACAATGAGGTGACAAAAGAGACAGCTGCCTACAGCTGAGGTGAGTGCCGTCAAGGTCAAGTGCAGGCTGCTCTGACAGTGAGTAACAAGGAGACCTGCCTGGCTGAGGAGGACAGACACCATTTCTCAGACTGTGGCATTTGAGCTGAGATCTGAAGGATGAGGACAGTGTGTCCCATCCCAGGCAGAGGGGAACAGCACATGCAAAGGGCCAGCATGGAGGGGAGCGAGGCTCAGTTGAGGCACTGAAAGGAGCCCAGTGACTCAGCAGTGGGTGGGAGTGGTAGCAGGGACCAGATCATCAACGTTCTTGCAAACCACAGAAATAACTTTGATCTTTACCTTAAGAGTAATGGGATGGATAAACAAAATGTGGTATATTAATTAAATGGAATATTATTCAGTCACAAAAAGTAATCAAGTACTGATACATACTACACTGTGGATGAACCTTAAAACATTACGAAAACTTGAAAACATTACACTAAGTGAAAGACCATATATTGCATAACTTCATTTATATGAAATATCCAGAACAGGCAAATCCATAGAGACAGAAAGTAGATTAGTGGTGGATGGGGGATGGTGGAGGGGAAAATTGGGGGTGACAGCTAACAAGTTCAAAGTTTTTTAGGGGGGTAATGAAAATGTTCTGGAATTAGATAGTGGCGATGGTTGCACAACCTTGTGAATATATTTAAAACCACTAAATTGTACACCTTAAAGTGGTTATTAATTTTATAGTCTGTGAATTATAAACTCAAATTTTTAAAAGTAGAAAAGAAAAAAATGTGGTGATGGCTGCACCATTCTGTGAATATGGTAAAAAAAAAACCATTGAATTATACACTTTTTATTTTTAAGGCACAGGCTATGTTGCTCAGGCTGGCCTCAAACTCCTGGGCTCAAGTGATCCTTCTGCCTTAGCCTCCAGAATAGCTGAGACTACTACAGGTGCCTGCCACTGTGGCCGGCTGAATTAAACACTTTAAATGGGTGAATTGTATGGTATAAAAATTATATCTAAATAAAGCTGTTTTTACAATTAGTATCATATACTTTGCAAATACAATGGAAATTGAGGGCCAGTTTTCCCCAAGCCTATAGAACTTATATGTAGAAGGCAATCTGGGATCAGATGAAATACTCTGTTTGAAGTAGGGTGAAAAAATGTTTCAAAAAAAATTCTTTAGCGTTGGTGTCAGTGAAGGAGAGCTCTGTGGCATGGTGTTTGTGGTTGAAGGGTGTACAGGGTGCTGATGGTGCTTAGCCTTTCTGGTTAGAAAGCATCTGGCTCCCAGTACCCTCCAGCACCAGCCCCATCCCTCTATGACAGGAGGCTTGTTATAACAGCCTCTGGGATAGTCACATACTACCAGGGACAAATCTCCTGTCATCATCCAGGAAAGAGTACAACTTATTTGCAATTCAGCTGCAAATACTACTATTTGATTCGATACATATGAAAATTTTTGTTGTATTATGTTTTTAAATCTCCTCTTTGCTTAATTTAGTAAATTAAAGTCCTACTTTCATTTTATTGTTGTTGGTCTAGCTTTTGTGTGTGTAAGAACAACACCAACAAAGAGAGAAACATGTTGGTAAAACCTAATGAAAAAAGAATAGTGCTGCCAAGACTGGAACAAAAACTTTTTGTGTTTTTAAATAGAAGAGCCAAAAAATAAGACTCTAAAACTTAATAATTACTATCCCTTTGGGCTTAGAAACCCTGAAAATGAAGCATAATTCTAAAAGTTCAGGAGTTACAAAAATAATCAACTTTAATACTTAAGAAGACATTTTTGGCAGATTCAAAGAAAGGCATAAGATGTTTTAATATTTGATATACTTACCTGAGGAGACAAAAATTAGCTGGCAAATTTAGATCCCTCAAGAATATTATTTTCCTGGAGCTTACTTTGTAACTTTTTGTTAAGGCACACTATGTCATTTATGGCTTATCTAATCTAAATTTAGGAAAAGAGATGGCAGAATAGTGTTTGTCCTTTAAAATTAAAACTTTGTGTAGTCTTGAATTTAAAAAATTTTAATTTTGACCTTGGTTATACAAAAAATTTTGGCTCATTGTTTTCTTTCCAAAATATTTTTCTCTATTTAAAAATGTTTGATGGCCCTGTTGCCTATAGAATCAAGTCCAAATCCTAGGTTGGCATTCAAAGCCCTCCACAATTTGGTTGCAATCTATTTTTCTAGTCCTATCTCCTATCGTTCTGTCCCTTGCTAGACTCCTGCTCCTGCTACAGAAGACTACTATTAATATTTAATCCCAAACAAGCTCTCTGCTTTTCTTGCCTGTGTAACACTGATCCCTCTGCCTGTGTTGCTCTTCTCCTACTTCTCTGCCAAGTAAAATACTGATCATTGATCAAGACCCAGCTCAGATTGCTTCTACTATATTATATTACAGCAAGTTCTTACGTGATTTCCCTCACTCTACCTTGCATATCATTTCTAATGCAATCTTATTAAAAAAATAGTTTTATCTTTTTATTATCAGTTAATGATCAGGGCTTGCAGTCCAAGACAGTGGACTAAACAATTACTGTTATAGATGTGGTAAACAAAGGACCCTAAATACTTCAGCATGTGTCCCTTAAGAATGAGGACATTTTTCTACATAATCACGGTAAAGTTATAACACTCTGCCTGGACCCAGTGTAATCTTGGCGGCTCTTTGCCACCCCATCCCCACCCCCATGCCTTGGCTCTCCTGGGCTGGGGTCGCAGGCTCAGGGCTCCAGGTGGCTGCATCTTTTGAAACCTAGGTGGAGCAGGCATGCTCCCCCAGTGTCATGCATTCTGCATGTCCTTGGAGACCAGGCCAATGGCACCACCAAAGTTTGCTATCCGTGCCTTCCCAAGAGGTAGCCACTGCAGCTCACACTAGGGCTGCAGGAACCCCCTCCCACTCATATCGCAGGCTCTTAAGGACAGAAAGCTAACTAATAAGTATAGAAAGAATGATAGAATTTATACAATAGCCAAAAGCTTGCTTTGGCTATTGTATAGAGAATGAATTGTTGAAGATAAAGCAGGGAGATAGTTATGAGATTTGCAGTAATCTAGGCAAGATAAAATAGTGACTTAGATTAGGGTAGCAGCAGATGAGATAGAAAGAAGAGAACAAATTTGAGATATATTTTGGAGGTAGAGATGGTTGGACTAATTCTGAATTCTCAAATGAATTCTGAAAATTCAAATGAATTCTGAATTCATACATCTACTATGTGCTATGCATTGTGCTGGGGATAGAAACAGTAAAAAAGACACAATCCTTACTTTTAAGGAGTTCATAAAACAGCATGGGGGACAGATATACAAATAATTGTAATATAGTATGATGAATACATAATAATAGAGTGAAAATAATAACAATAATAGAATTAAGTACAAGGTAAAATGGAAGTCCAAAAGAGGAAGAAATTGATTGTGCCCGATTGCAGGGAGTAGTTACAGAAATCTTCACAAAGGACACAGAGAATTATCTTTTAAAGGATAAAAGGGTAAGGAGTAAAATTGGCACAGGTATGTGAAACAGCCCAGTGAATGGCAGTAACCCTTAGGATGAATGAAATCTAGAATTTAAGACACTGTTTAGTGTCAGGTAGAAGCAATTGAGGGGTTTTAAGAGAGAAATTATAATATTAGATTTGCATTTATAACATATCATGATGTAGTAACAGGGACTAGATTTACCTTCCCTCTTAATTAGAAAGCCAGACAAAATATATGAAACAATGTTTTAGACATTGGGCAACAAGCACTGCAGGACTATGAACCCTGAGAAATGGGAAACAAATGAAGTGAATGCTTGAGTTCCCCAACTTACCACTTGGAGGAAGTTTCCACACTGCAGAGAAGGGAAGGGGAATTTAAAGGGTCTGGTGGTCTTACTGAGTTGAGGACACAGATATTGGAGTCTGGGGAGGCTAAGCCAGCTAGTACTGGTGGGGCAGAGTGTCAGAGAGGAGGGTACTGCACAAAGAAAGAGGTTTATACAGCCTGGGCAACATAGCAAGACCCTGTCTCTACAAAAAAATTAGAAAATTAGCCAGGTGTGGTGGCGCACACCTGTAGTCCTAGCTACTAGGGAGACTGAGGCAGGAGGATCGCTTGAGCCCAGGAGATTAGGGTCACAGTGAGCTATGATCATGCCACTGCGCTACAGCCTAGGTGACAGAGCAAGACCCTATCTCTATTAAAAAATAAAAAAAGAAAAGGAAAAAGAAAGAGCTTTGGAGATCTGCAGAGGATCCTCTCTGGATCTTTGGCTGAGTACTGATCTGTGCGTGCATACAAAGAAACTACCTAAAGCTAAATATTTAAAAGCAGCAGGCCAAACATATGTGGCCATAGCTCACCCAGGGCTGGGAATATTTTGTGTGCAAAGTCAGAGTGGGAAGACATTATAATATATAGGGGATCGGATAGAGTTCTCATGAGGGGAATGCCTTAGTTGCAGAGCTAAATTTTGCTTAGACTAAAAGGTGATCTGGACCCAATCTAACAAATTTTAAAAGCAAGCCCCCCCCAAATCAAACGGATTCTATGTCACTTAAATGCATGACAAAGACCAACATTACTTAAATAATTTTTTAAAAATCCACCAATGATAGATTATTTTTGTTGTTGGGAGCAAATACATTCAACAATGTAAAAGCCAAATTGTCTGGTGTCAAATCAGAAATTACCAGGAAAGCAAAGAAGGAGGAAAATGTGATCTATAACTAGGAAAAAAATCAATCAATAGAAACAGACACAGAAATGACAGAGATGATGATATTAGCAGACAAAAATGTTAGAACAGCTGTTATAAAAATGCTTCATATGTTCAAAGAAGTAGAGGAAAACATGAATATAATGAGGAGAGAAATGGAAGATATAAAAATGACCCAAATGGAAGATATATGTATGTGTATATATATGTGTGTGTGTGTGTGTGTGTGTATGAAAAATATACTGGATGCTGGATAGGATTAACAGCAGATAAGACACTGCAGAATAAAAATATTAGTGAACTTGAAGATAGAGCAATAGAAACTATCCAAGAGGAACAGCACATTGGGAAAAGAATTTAAAAAAAAAAGAACAGATGAACAGAGTAACTTGTGAAGCAAAATCAAATGGACTAACATATGTATAATTGGAGCCCCAAGGGGAGAAAACAGTAGAGGGGCAAAAATTTTTTTTTTCAAGAAATCATAGTCAAAAGTGTTCTAAATTTGATGAAAACTATAAATCTACAGATCCAAGCAGAATCAACATTAAGAAAACTACTTGAAGGAACATCACAAATGAAGTGCTAAAAACCAGTAAAAAAGAATATTTTAAGAGCAGCAAGGGAAAATAAGACATATAATGTACAGGAACAAAGATAAAAATGAATGTATACTTCTCATCAGGAACTGTGCAAACCAGAATTCAGTGGAATAACATTTTTAAAGGGCAGATAAGAAAAACCTACCAACTTAACATTCTATACCCAGTGAAAATATCTTTCAAAATTGAAGACAAAATATAGATTATTTTCAGGCAAACAAAAGCTGAGAGAATTCATCACCAGCAGACCTGTACTATGTTAAAGGAAGTTCTTCAAGCAGAAGGAAAATGATACAAGATGGAAATTGGATCTACATGAATAACTTTAGTGCACTGGAAATTATAAATATATGAATAAATAGAAAAGACTTTTTTCTCACTTTTATTTTAAAAAATAATTTACTATTTAAAGTAAGGATAATAACGATATATTGTGGTGTTTAAAAAAAGTAAAAGTAAAATGCATGACAACAAAAGCACAAAGCATGGTAGGGGAAATGAAGTATACTACTGTAAGATAGTTATACTATACACCATATGCACTACATACAGTCATGTGTTGCTTAACAACAGGGATACATTCTGCAAAATGCATCACTAACGCGATTTTGTTCTTGTGTGAACATCCTAGAGTGTACTTACGTAAACCTTGATGGTATATAGTCTACTACACACCTAGGCTATATGGTATATCCTATTGCTCCTAGGCTACAAATGTACAGCATGTTATTGTACTGAATACTGTAGGCAACTGTAACACAGTGGTATTTGTGTATCTAAATGTATCTAAACATAGAAAAGGTAATGTATTGTGCTACTATGTTATGATGGCTACAATGTCACTAGGTGATAGAAGTTTTTCAGCTCCATTATAATCTTATGAGACCACCGTTGTATATGTGGTCTTCATAATGACTGAAATGTCATTATGTGGCACATAACTGTATACACAATGTATATGAATATAATAGTATTTGAAGGTATATTATAAGTTAAAGACATATCTTAAAACAATGATGATAGGTCACTCTTTTCAATTCTCTGTTCCTTAGTTTCCACACCTGCTATGAGGCCAATCATTGCTGAAATAAGAACAGGCATCATAGACTTTCTCTTTTGCCTGAAATCCAGCCATTAGTTAAATTTACCACTCCTTGCTTGCTAGGACTTAGAAGGATAAAATTTTCAGATATTGGTTTGACCAATGGGCCCTTGGAGAATATAAAACTGGAACATTGGTTTCAAGATAGTAGGCTGATTACACATGGCAGTTGCCCTCAATAACAGTCTTAGAAAAAATTGAAATGCTACTTAAAAAAACCTGGAAAGATCTAGTAATGACATAATTCCTTATACTGAATAAATTCTCCTGCAGATAACAATTATAAACTGGAGGGCAGCCAAAAGAGGGAAGAAATTGGAGATTTGGCATTTGAAAGAAGGAAACTATATTAGGTAAGATGTATGTTTAATAGGCTTTTCCCCTTAGGATATTCCTGATTCTCTGTAGTACCTACAAGCTAGAACTGAAAGCAGAAAGCTACAGTTGTACTGACCTGAAGAGTTAGAGAAGGAATTTGGAACTGCAAGAATGGCTGGAAATTAAGGAGTGGAGAAAATCCTAGAAAGGAGGGAGGTGTGGACATCAGAGCACCAAATCTGCATACAAATGCCCCTTAAATCCTTGGCCCACTGTTGAGTGGTACCTGCATGGGTGAAAATTCAAGGTATCCAGGGGAAAACAATGGTTGGAGGGCTGAAAGAGCCAAGCAGACACTTCAGCTATTGCCTACTACAGTGGAGACAGACTTTAACCTTCAAAAGCTTATTTGAGATATAGATCAAAATGGTGGACTAGAGGCAGCCTGCCAGCTAGTCACTCCCAAGGAAAGAAGTGAAAGGTGCAGACAGCTGCCTACATATGGATCACTTGCCCTGGAAGCAGCCTTGTGAATTCACAGAGAAGCAATGATGGACACTCAGTGTGGAAAAAAAGGTGATAGGGTGATACATACACAAAGATCAGAGAAGGCAAGGAGAACAATAGGAGAATGGAGTGTAAGAGTGCTGTGCTCACCTTGCCGAGGCAGTGCGGACTGAACTGCAAGAGGGCACCCACTACCCCCATAGACCTCCTACCTGCTCAGATAGGGACATATCTGGAGCTGGTGCAGAGCCTTTGCACTAGACAACAAGCACTGTGGAGATCAGGAAACAGCTAAGTCCATACTGAACTCTTGGGTGCACTGCGCTGTGTCTACACCAGGCTAGGGAGGGACTGGACTGATTTGTGGCTTCCCTGAGCCATACCCTGGAAATTAAAGCCAGGCGCTTCATCCCTAGAGCACAGTGGGTTGTGGGCATGGGAATTAAGTGGAGAGCAGCAGGCACCAATCTGAGAGGCTCTGGGCGACTGCTCTGGTGGGTTCTGGGTGGGGTGGAGAGCTGCGATCTCTGCACATTTTACCTGGCATCCGCAGGACCCTTACACCTAAGAAGCAGCCTGCAGCCTGCTCAGCCAGAACCTGCCCTCCAGGTCCCAGCTGCCTCCTGCCTTCCTGGCCCTGATGCCACCCTCCAGGTCGGGTTGGCCCACCATCTGCATGGCCCCTGGCTCAGAGGCCCTGGTCAGAGGGTTTGCTTCTGGCTCCAACCCAGTCCTGGCTAGGAGGCTCTCATGCTGGGCCCAATAGGCTCTGCCCTGAGAGGCCTCAGGCAGCCACTTTGGTGGGTTCTGGGTGGGGTGAGGAGTGCTGCAACCTCTGCATGTCTGACCTGGCATCCGTGGGACCCTTGTGACTAAGAAGCAGCCTTCAGCCTGCTCGCCCTGAACCTCGCCCATCAGGTCGAGTTGGCTGGCCTTCTGCACAGCCCCTGCCTCGGAGCCCCTGGTTAGAGGCTTTGCTTCCAGCTCCACCCCAGTCCTGGCTCAGAGGCTCTCATGCCAGGGTGCAGCAGGCTCCAACCTGAGAGGCTCTGGGTGGCTGCTTCGGCAGGCCCTGAGGGGAGCATGGAGAGCTCTGTGGTCCCTCAGCCACTGGAGCCAACCTCAGCCTGCCTGACTTGGCATTCGTGGGACCCCAGAGCCTGGGTAGCAGCCTGCTGCTGCTTCTTCAGCCAAGACTCTGCCCTCTGGCTGTGACTTCCTCCTGCCTGCTTGGCCCTGACCCCGCCCCTCCAGGTCAGATCACCCGCCATCTGCACAGCCTGGCTTTTGGCTCAGAGGCCTTGCACAGACGTTCTGCTCACAGCTCCTTCCTAGTCCTAGCTTGGAGGCTCTCACACCAGAGCCTGAGGCTCTACCCCTTAGCCTCCAGGAATCCCGCCAGGCCCTAGACACCATCCCCAAGTTTCCAGTGCTGCATCTAGACCCCAAGACCCCCACCCTAGACCCTCCACCACCAAACCAGGGCTGCAAGAACTGCTCCAAAGTCCAACACCCTGCCAGGGACCCCACAGCCCCAAGCTGTCAGCACACTGTGACCTGCTTTGGTCTATCACCCACAACCTGGGAACCCATGACAACCATATCCAGCTGCTGTGGTTACCTCTGTGGGGAGACCCTGGGTACAGCAATCCCCACACCAGCCTCTGTGAAGAGAGTCTCATCCAGCTCCCAACTTGAACATCTTACAACTATCTGGAGAGTTCCCAGCAATGAACAGGAGTCCTGCAAACCTAGTACCCTGGAACTCGGAAAAGAGGGTTTTGATGAAAAGAAACCAGCAAAAGAACTCAGGCAACATGAAAAATCAAAAGAGATCAACACCCCTAAGGGATCACAACAGAGCTACAGCAGCTAACTCCAACTACCAGGAGATTGTTGAAATGACAGAAATGGAATTCAGAATATGGATGGCAAATAAGATGAATGGAATTGAAGAGAAAGTTGAAAACCAACAAAAAGAAGCCCAAAAACTATTTCAGGAAATTAATGAAAAAGTCACCAAAGAGCTTGACAAAATTAGGAAGGGTATAATAGAACTTAAAGAAATGAAAGAGTCTTTCAGGGATTTTCAAAACGCAACATAAAGTTTCAGCAACAGATGAAACCAAGGAGAAGAAAGAATCTCAGAGCTTGAAGACAAGGTTCTTGTGCTAACTCAATCATTTGAAGAGGCAGAGAAGAGAACAACAGGGGCAGAACAATCACTTAGAAAGACAGGGGATTATGTGAAGTGAACAAACATATGAATTATAGTATCCCTGAGGGTGAAGAAGAAACTGCTAAAAGGATGGAAAATCTATTGGAGGGAATTATTGTGGAAAACTTCCCCAGTATTGCCAGAGATCCAGACATCCAGATACAAGAAGGCCATTGAACACTGGGAAGATTCATAGCAAATAGAATATCTCCAAGAAACATAGTACTCAACCTGGCCAAAGTCAAAGTTGAAGAGAAAATTCTACAAGCAGCTAGGCATAAGCAACAACTGACCTACAAAGGAAAACCCATCAGGATAACAGCAGACTTCTCAGCGGAAACCTTACAAGCCGGAAGGGAGTGGGCCCCCATCTTCAATCTTTTAAACAAAACAACCGCCAGCATAGAATTTTGTATCCTGCAAAACTAAGTTTCATGTTTGATGGAGAAATTAAGTCTTTTCCAGACAAGCAAATGCTCAGGGAATTCACCAAGTCCAGACCTGCCCTGCAGGAAGTACTCAGACCTGCACTATACATGGATCAGCACAATAGATGCCTACCAGTGTAAAAATCCAGTCCCCATAATGGCTCAAGAGGTAAAACAGAGCAATAAAGTTCTACTCAACAGGATGAACAGAAATCCACCCCACTTATCAATTCTTTCAATAAACGTGAATGCCTTGAACTCCCCACTCAAGAGATACAGGCTGGCTGAATGGAAAGAAAAATACAAGCCAAGTATCTGCCATCTCCAGGAAACACATCTAACCCACAAGGACTCATTCAGACTCAAGGTGAAGGAATGGAGAACAATATTCCAGGCAAATGGAAACCAAAAGAAAGCTGGTGTAGCAGTTCTCATATCAGATAACATGGTCTTCAAATCAACAAAAGTAATGAAAGACCAAGATGGTCATTACATAATGGTGAAGGGAACAATTCAACAAGAAGACATAACAATTCTAAATATTTATGCACCTAAGACAGGTGTGCCCAGATTCATAAAGCATATCCTACTTGATCTAAACAAAATGATAAATAGCAGCACCATAATAGCCGGGGACTTCAATACCCCTCTGACAGAACAGGACAGATCCTCCAAACAGAAAATAAACAAAGAAACAATGGACTTAAACAGAACTCTAGAACAAATGGGCTAACAGACATTTACAGAACATTCTACCCAAAAACCACTGAATATACATTCTTCTCATCAGCCCGTGGAACATTCTCTAAGATAGACCACATCCTAGGCCACAAAATCATGTCTCAACAAATTCAAAAAAATAGAAATTATACCATGCATCTTCTCAGACTACAGTGGAGTAAAATTAGAAATCAACTCCAAGAGAAATACTCATCTCTACACAAGTAATGGAAACTAAAAAACATATTGCTGAATGAAAGTTGGGTCAAGGAGGAAATTAAGATGGAAATCAAAAGATTATTTGAACTAAACAATAAAGGGGACACAAGTTATCAAAATATGTGGGATACAGCTAAAGCAGTCCTGAGAGGAAAATTCATAGTCATAAATGCCTACATCCAAAAAACAGAAAGATCACAAATAAACAATCAAATGAATTGTCTCAAGGAACTGAAAAAGGAGGAGCAAACCAATTCCAAACCCAGCAGAAGAAAAAAAATAACCAAGATCAGAGCAGAACTAAATGAAATCAACAACAAAAGAACTATACAGAAGATCCAATGAACAAAAAGTTGGTTCTTTGAAGAGATAAACCAAATTGACAGACCTCTCGCTAGATTAACCAAAAAAGAAAGGACACTAATAAGCTCTATCAGAAATGAAAAAGGAGAAACTACAACTGATACCATGGAAATACAAAATATCATCTCTAAATACTATAAAAATCTCTAAGCACATAAACTTGAAAATGTGGAGGAAATGGACAAATTCTTAGAGACATACAGCTTCCCTAGGCTCACTCAGGAAGAAATACAATTCCTGAACAGATCAATATCAAGTAACAAAATTTAAACAGCAATAAAAAATCTTCCAACAAAAACAAGTCCTGGACTGGATGGTTTCACACCCAAATTTTACCAGACCTACAAAGAAGAATTGGTAGCTGTCCTGCAGAAATTATTCCATAACATCAAGAAGGAAGGATCCTCCTCAACATGTTTTATGAAGTCAACATCACCTTGATACCAAAGCCAGGAAAGGACTCAATAAAAAAAGAAAACTACAGACCAATATCCCTTATGAGATAGATGCAAAAATTCTCAACAAAATCTTAGTAAACCAAATTCAGCTGCTCATCAAAAAAATATTCCATCATGACCAAGTAGGCTTCATCCCAGAGATGCAGGGATGGTTCAACATAACACAGATCTATAAATGTAATTCACCACATAAACAGAAGCAAAACAAAGACCATATAATCCTCTCAATAGATGCAGAAAAAGCATTTGAGAAAATTCAGCACCCTTTTATGATAAGAACACTTAACAAAATAGGCATAGATGGGATTTACCTCAAAATGATAAAAGCCATACATGAAAAATCCACAGCCAACATCACACTGAATGGGGAAGAACTGAAAGCATTCCCACTTAGAAATGGACCCAGACAAGTTTGCCCACTATCACTCCTTTTATTCAACATAGTGCTGGAAGTCCTAGCCAGAGCCATCAGACAAGAGAAGGAAATCAAGGGTATCCAAATGAGGGCAGAAGAGGTCAAACAATTGCTGTTTGCTGACGATATGATCTTATATCTAGAAAACCTGAAAGAATGTGCCAAGAGACTACTGGAACTGATAAATAAATTCAGCAAAGTCTCAGGTTTCAAAATCAATGTACACAAATCAGTAGCATTCATATATGGCAACAACAGTCAAGCTGAGAACCAAATCAAAGACTCAATACCTTTTGCAATAGCAACAAAGAAAATAAAATACCTAGGAATACATTTAACTAAGGAGATGAAAGACCTCTACAAGGAGAATTGTGAAACACTGAGGAAGGAAATAGCAGAGGATGTAAACAGATAGAAAACCATACCGTACTCATGGATCAGCAGAATCAATGTTGTTAAAATGTCTATACTACCCAAAGTGATCTACAGATTCAATGCAATCCCTATTAAAATACCAACATCATTTTTCCCAGATCTAGAAGAAATAATTCTATGCTTCATATGGAGCCAGAGAAGACCTTGTATAGCCAAAGCAACCTTAAGCAAAAAGAACAAATTGGGAAGCATCAGTTTACCAGACTTCAAGCTATACTACAAGGCTATAGTAACCAAAACAGCATGGTACTAGCACAGGAACAGAGACATAGATCAATGGAATAGAACAGAGAACCCAGATGTAAAACCATCCTCGTATTGCCATCTGATCTTTGACAAAGCAGAAAAAAACATACACTGGGGAAAAGAATCCCTATTCAATAAATGGTGCTGGGAAAATTGGATAGCCACGTGTAGAAGACTGAAACAGGATCCATACCTCTCACTACTCACAAAAATCAACTCACAATGGATAACAGACTTAAACCTAAGGCATGAAACTATAAGAATTCTAGAAGAAAATGTTGGAAAAACTCTTATAGACGTTGGCCCAGGCAAAGAATTTATGAAGAAGATCCCAAAAGCAATCACAGCAACAACAAAAATAAATAAATGAGACCTGATCAACTTAAAAAGCTTCTGCACAGCCAAGGAAACTATCATTAGAGTGAATAGACAACCTACAGAATGGGAGAAAATATTTGCATGCTGTATATCCAATAAATGGCTGATAACTAAAATCTATAATAACTCAGGAAAATCAGCAAGAAAAAATCAAAGAACCCCATTAAAAACTGGTCAAAGGACATGAACAGAAACTTTTCAAAAGAAGATAGACTAATGGCCAAGAAACATATGAAAAAATGCTCAACATCTCTAATCATGAGGGAAATGCAAACCAAAACCACAATGAGATATTATTTAACTCCAGCAAGAATGGCTTTTATCAAAAAGTCCCGAAACAAGAAATGTTGGCATGGATGCGGAGAGATAGGAACATTCATACACTGCTGGTGGGACTGCAAACTAGTACAATCTCTGTGGAAAGTAGTATGGAGATACCTCAAAGAACTAAAAGTAGACCTACCATTTGATCCAGCAATCCCACTACCGGGTATTTACCCAAAGGAAAAAACGACATCCTATAAAAAAGACATCTCCACTCGAATGTTTATAGCAGCACAATTCACAATTGCAAAGATGTGGAAACAACCCAAGTGCCCATCAATACATGAGTGGATTAATAAAGTGTGGTATTTGTATACCTGGAGTACTACTCAGCCATAAAAAAAATGGTGAACTAATATCTCTTATATTATCCTGGATGGAGCTGGAGCCCATTCTTCTAAGTGAAGTATCACAAGAATGGAAAAACAAACACCACATGTACTCACCATTAAATGGATACTAATCGATCAACACTATATGCACATATGGAAGTAACATTCATCGGGGATCAGGCTAGTGGGAGCAGTGAGGAGTGGATGGGTAAATTTACACTTAATGGGTGTGGTGTGTGCTGCCTGGGGGATGGGCATGCTTGTAGCTTTGACCTGGGTGGTGCAAAGGCAATTTATGTGATCAAAGCATTTGTGCCCCCATAATATTCTGGAAAAAAAAAGTCTTACTTGACTTGAATAAGAGGAAAAGCTCGAGCTCTGGTGAATAGGTCTGCCTTGAATTACCACACTATAGAAGTGTGGCTCCTCAACCACTTCCCAGATTTGAACCAGTTCACAGATCCAGAGCCCTTTGGATAAAAGATGGCTTTTGAAGGAGGACCCTGTTTTTTTGTTTAAAATTTACACTGTAAATCTTTTTTCTAGGCTCCTCCCAAA
Organism: Daubentonia madagascariensis; assembly: GCA_023783475.1. Taxonomy (NCBI): domain Eukaryota; kingdom Metazoa; phylum Chordata; class Mammalia; order Primates; family Daubentoniidae; genus Daubentonia; species Daubentonia madagascariensis. The sequence goes on from JAKFHU010001129.1 coordinate 7,578,031, forward strand.
AGATTTGCAGCCATTTACCAGGGGACAGGTGTTAGGCTAAGAGAAATAACTAGATTTTTTAAATGGATTACTATATACTGGCTGTGAACTGACAATTCCTGGAGACCTAAAATGTCACAGTGGTCTACTAGTAAAAATAGGGGCTATGGAGGTCAGGTTATTAATAGAGTTTTGGTTTGTGTCCATCTCAGTGGGCCCAGTGGGTTCCAAACCCACCCCATGGTAATTTCCTCAGTTCTAGGATGTGTAATTGGAACAGACATAATTAGCAAAAGGCAAAATCTACACATTGGTTCCCTGATCCATAGAACAAGGGCTCTTTTAGTAGCAACTGCCAAACGGAAGCCATTAGAATTGCTTTTCCCTACCAAAATAGTAAACCTAAAGCAATATCACATATCAGCAGTCCCCAACTTTTTTGGCACCAGGGACCAGTTTCATGGCAATTTTTCCACAGATGGGGGTGGGGGCCAGGCAGAGCTCAGATGGTGATACTAGCAATGAGGAGGGGAGCAGCTGTAAATACAGATGAAGCTTTACTGGCTTGCCAGCCTGCCACTCACCTCCTGCTGTGTGCACCCCATCTTCCTAAGTTTCATGGTCGATGGGGTGGAGCTCAGGCGGTGATGTAGCTCGAGAGCTGGCTGTGTCCTCTTAGGGACTTAAAGGATGCAGGGGTGATGATTCTTGCCACGTCTCCTTTCAACTTGTCTATTTGGCCTGTGCAGAAGGTAGATCTTAGAAAATGGAAGTGGATTTCTGCAAACTTAATCAGGTGGCTTTTTCAATTATAGCTACTGTTCCAGGTGTTGTTTCATTGCTGAAGCAAATCTGCACATTCTTTTGCACATGCTATCCAGCTATTCCTCCGGCAAATGCTTTTTTCTCTATTCCTGTAATTATAAACCACAAGATGTAGTTTTCTTTCACCTGGAAGGATCAGCACTACACCCTCACTGTCCTGCCTCAGAGCTATATTACCTCTCCAACCCTCTGTCATAATTTAGTCCAAATGGGCCTTGATTGTCTCTATTCCACAGGATACCACAAAATATTTGTGAGATCATGGTGACTGGACCTGGCCAGCAAGAATTAGTAACTACTCTACATAACTTAGTAAGATGTACGTGTACCAGAGGGTAGAAATAAATCCCACAAAATTCATGACCCTGTTGCCTCAGTAAAATTACTAGATATACAGTGGCTTGGAGCATGTGTGGATATCCCTTCCAAGGTGAAAGACTAGTTGCTGCATCAGAGTCCTCCAACCACTAAGAGGCACAATGTCTAGTGGGCTCCTTTGGATCTTGGAGACAACATATACCCTATTTGGGTGTGCTACTCTGACCTATTTACTGAATAACCTGAAAGAGTTCTATTCTTCTGAGTGGGGTCCAGAAGAATAGAAGACTCTGCAACAGATCCAGACTGCTAAATCAGTATTTCTGCCACTTATGCCATATGACCCAGCATATCCATGGTACTTGAAATATCTATAGCAGATAGGGATGCTATAATGGAGACTTTAGCAGGCCACTATAGGTTAATCAGAGCCTTTAGGATTTGAAGCAAATCTGTGTTCTCTTCTGTCAATATTTCTTCTTCTTTTGGAAACACTTTATGGCTTGCTATTAGACTACTAGAGAATTAACATGTGACCGTGGTCACCAAGTTACCACATGAGTTGCACTGTTCACAATGAACTGGGTGTTGTATCATCCACCAAGACATAAAGTTAGGCATGCAGACTTTCATTCAATCAACAAATGGAATTGGGACATAATTGACTTTGAGCAGATTCTGAAGAAAAATACTGCATGATCTTTTTCTTTCTGTGTCTGGCTTATTTCATGCAGCATAATGTCCTCCAAGTCTATCCATGTGGTGGCAAATGGCAGGATCTTCTTTTTTAAGGCTGAATAATATATATATTTCACAATTTCTTTTTCTTTTCTTTCCTTTTTTTTTTTTTGGACACAGAGTCTCGCTGTGTTGCCCTGGGTAGAGTGCAGTGGTGTCTTCATAGCTCACTGTAGCCTCAAACTCCTGGGGCTCATGCAATCCTCTTGCCTCAGCCTCCTGAGTAGCTGGGACTACAGGCGCACCACCACACCCGGCTAATTTTTCTGTGTTTTGTAGAGATGGGGTCTTGCTCTTGTTTAGGCTGGTGTCAAACTCCTGAGCTCAAGTGATCCTCCCACCTCGGCCTCCCAGAGTGCTAGGATTACAGGCGTGAGCCACTGCGCTCGGCCTTGTATTTCACAATTTCTTTATCTATTCATTCATTGATGGACACTTCAGTTGTTTTCATATCTTGGCTATTGTAAATAATGCAGTAATGAGCATGGGAGTCCAGATATCTTTACTTGGGGTGATTTCATTTCCTTTGGATATATATCCAGAGGAGGGATTACTGGATCATATGGCAGTTCTATTTTTAATTTTTTTTTAGGAACCTCCACACTGTTTTCCCTAATGGCTGCACCAATCTACATTCCCAGTAACAATGTACAAGTGTTCCCTTTTCTCTGTACCCTCGCCAACACTTGTTATTTCTTGTCTTTTTGACAAAAGCCATCCTAACAGGTGTAAGATATTTGATTGTGGTTTTGATTTACATTTCTCTGATGATTAGTGATGTTGAATACCTTTTCATATACCTGTTGGCCATTTTTACATCTTCTTTGGAGAAACATCTATTCATGTCCTTTGACCATTTTTTAATTGAGTTACTATTAAATAATTTTTTGGACATTGAATTATGTAAGTTCATTATATAGAAAGTTTATTAACCCCTTATCAGATATATAGTTTGCAAATTTTTCTTCCTGTCCATGGGCTGCCTTTTCATTTTGTGATTATTTCTTTAGCTGTATAGAAATTTTTTAATTTGATGTAGTCCCACTTGTTTATTTTTGCTTTTGTTGCTTGTGTTTATGATGACCTATCCAAAAAACCATTGTCAAGAACAATGTCAAGGAGCTTTTCCCTTATGTATTCTTCTAGGAGTTTTATTGCTTCAGGTCTTATGTTTAAGTCTTTAATACATTTGAGTTGATTTTTGTTTATAAGGTAAAGATTTCATTCTTTTGCATGTGGATATCTAGTTTTCCCAACAGCATTTATTGAAGAGGTTATCCATTCCTCCAAGGTGTCTTCTTGGTGCCCTTCTTGAAAATTAGTTGACCATATATGCTTGGGTTTATTTCTTAGCTCTCTTTTCTATTCCATTGGTCTATGTATCTGTTTTTAGGCCAGTGCTATAGTGTTTTGGTTACTATAGTTTTGTGGTAGATTTTGAGATAAGGTAATGTGATGCCCCCAACTTTGTTCATTTTGTTCAAGATTGCCTTGGCTATTTGGGGTCTTTTTGGTTTCATATGAATTTCAGGATTGTTTTTTCTATTTCTGTGAAAAATGACATTGGGATTTTGATCAGGATTGCATTGAATCTATAGATTGCTTTGGGTAGCATGGACATATTAACAATGTTAATTCTTCCAATACATGAACATGGGATATCTTTCTATTTGTATATCCTTCAATTTATTTCATCAATGTTTTATAGTTTTTTGTGTACAGATCTTTTACCTCTTTGGTTAAAATTATTCCTAATATTTTTTATAGCTATTGTAAATGGGATTTTTTTCTTGATTTCTTTTTCAGGTAATTTGTTGTTTGTGTATAGAAACACTACTGATTTTTCAGAAAGGTCAGTTAATTTCCAAAACAGTAGAATCCCACTTGCTACAAAAATACATGATTCTGACTTTCCTGTGAAAGGTTTCACACCCAGGTCCCAACAGGGTTAATTTTTGGTTGTTTGCATTTGAGCAGTATACTGCTGTTAGGCTTCAAAGGACTTATGCAAGGGTTATCACTAATTGGCTTGGTTTGGCAAGCAAACTTTAGGATTCATTTTTCTAATCTCTTCCCCATTTTTCAACAAGCCATGCATGTATTCATTTCTGAATGCTGTGCTTCATATATGAAAGGAACTTCTTGCCTCATGATTAGGTCTTCCAGTACTGTTAGAATGATCGACAACCGCCCCCACCCCATATTACCAACAGAACCTATAGGTACATTGGATCCAATTCCCTAACTTACTTTACCTAAACTACATGGAAATTAACTAGGAAGAACTAACTAAGCAGCTCAGATATCTACTTTGAGGTCAAAAAGCTTTGCTGTCCATCCTGGTGTACACTCCTACATTCCTACAGGGGAGTCCCACAGGGGACAGACATGCATGCTGCAGCATGCTCAAATGGCAGGGGCTTTCTACAGACACTTCTGTCAATTCTAAAGTCCATGAGTTATCCTTTATCCTCTCTTTTGGTCCTGCATTTGTAAAAAGAAATTATTTAGTTCATTTTTTGGGGTCCTTTTCAGATTTAATTATCTACAATTAGTTAAAAATAATATGAATCAGGGCAGTCATTTAGGCTTGGGGGCAAAGGGCACTGAGTAAATACTAAATGCTGTTTATTGCTGCTAGCCAGAGACCTTGTATACCTGTGTGGGTGGTAAAGAATTTCAGATACATATATTTATGTAATGTATCATATTATATATTATTATATAGAGAGTTTATAAAACACTTAGCTTTTTGCAAAAAAAAAAAAAAAAAAAAAAACAACCCTGCAGATCCTGTTAAAATACATTCCAAGGGGCCTATGTGATTTTTCCTTAGTGTGGACTCTTTTTGAGTATGAAATATTTCTTCAAATAATAAGCTACTAATGGCTAAAGTTTTGTTTTACCAGAATGGTGGTAGTTATAAAGATAGTGGTTAAGACCAAGATTAGTGTACATACTACTCTAAGTGGATTGTTACTCCATCCACCCATCTAATACATACATATAGACCACCTCTAAGGTGCCAGGACCTCTACTAGGTGCCAGGGATACAAAGATGAATAGGAGACAGTCTCTGATTTTAGTCATGAGTCAACATGAGGAGGAGCATGTAGAAGCCAAGGCAGCATGGAGGAAGTACCAATAAATCTGCACAGAAAGACCTCACAGAGGAGGTGACAACTGCCATAAACTATATGTCATGACTGTATGAACGTCCTACCCATAAACAGGGTTAAACCTGGTTTCCAATGGCCTAGCTCAAGTGAATATTTGAAAGCAAAGAAGGTTATGGAGGTGGCGAGAACACACATACACACACACACACAAATACATTTTCACTCTCAGAAAAAAAAAACTACTGATTTTTGTATGTTGATTTTGTGTCCTGCAACTTTACTAAATTTGTCTATTAGTTCTAACAGTTTTTTGGGGGAGTCTTTACATTTTTCTATATCTAAGATCATGACATCAGCAAACAAAGACAATTTAGCTTCTTCTTTTCTAATTTGGATGTCTTTTATTTCTTTCTTTTACCTAATTGCTATGGCAAGGACTTCCAGTACTATACTGAATGGAAGTAGCAAGAGTGGGCATTGTCTTGTTCCTGATCTTAGAGGAAAAGTTTTCAACTTTTCACTATTGAATATGATGTTAGCTGTGGGCTTATCATATACGGCCTTTATTACATTGAGGTACATTCCTTATATACCTAATTTGTTGAGAGTTTTTATCATGAAAGGATGTTGAATTTTGTTAAATGCTTTTTCTGCAACTATTGATATTACCGTATGATTTTTTTTTTTGAGACAGAGTCTTGCTCTGTTGCCCAGGCTAGAGTGCAGTGGCATCATCAAGCTCACTGCAACCTCAAACTCCTGGGCTCAAGGGAGCCTCCTGTCTTAGCCTCCTGAGTAGCTGGGACTACAGGCATGCACCACTAATTTTTCTAGCTAGGCATGCCTAGCTAATTTTTCTATTTTTTGTGGAGACAGGGTCTCGCTCTTGCTCAGGCTGATCTTGAACTCCTGAGCTCAAATGATCCTCCTGCCTTGGCATCCCAGAGTGCTAGGATTACAGGCATGAGCCACCACACCCAGCCATCACATGGCTTTTGTCCCTCATTCTATTAATGTAGTGTATCACATTGATTGAGTTGCATATATTGCACCATCCTTTCATCCCAGGGATAAATTCCACTTTTAATGCGCTGTTGAATTTAGTTTGCTAGTATTTTTTTTGAGGATTTTTGCATCTATGTTCATCAGGGATATTGGCCTGTAATTTTCTTTTCTTGTAATATCCTCCTCTGGCTTGGTATCAGGGTAATTCTGGCCCTATAAAATGAATTTGGTAGTATTCCATTCTCTTCCCTGTTTTGGAAGAGTTTAAGAAGGACTGGTATTAGTTCTTCTATAAATGTTTGGTAGAATTCAGCTGTGAAGCCATCAGGTCCCTGTGCTTTTCTTTGATGGCAGATTTTTTTATTACTAATTCAATCTCTTTACTACTTGTAGGTCTGTTCATATTTCCTATTTCTTCATGATTCAGTCTTGATAGGTTGTATGTTTCTAGGAATTTATATATTTTTTTAGGTTAACCAATTTGTTGGCACATAAATCCTCCTGGTAGTCTCTTATGATCCTTTGTATCGTTATGGTATCTGGTGCAATGTCTCCTCTTTCATTTCTGATTATATTTATTTGAGTCTTCTCTCTTTTTTTCTTGGTTAACCTAGCTAAATTTTTGTCAATTTTGTTTATCTTTTCAAAAAAAATTTATTTGCTAATATTATACTGAATGTGGAAAAATTAAAAGCCTTTCACTAAGATCTAGATGAAGACAAGGATGACTATTTTCACCACTTTTATTCAACATAGTACTGGGAGTACTAGCCAGAAGCAATTAGGCAAGAGAAAGAAATAAAGGACATCCAAATTGGAAAGGAAGAAGTCAAATTATCCTTCTTTGCAGGCAACATGATCTTATATTTAGAAAAACCTAAAGACTCCACCAAAAAATTCTTAGAACTGGTAAACAAATTCAGTAAAGTTGTAGGATATAAAAACAACACACAAAAAAATCAGTAGTGTTTCTATATGCTAACAGTGATCAATCTGAAAAAGAAATCAAGAAAGCAATCCCATTTACAATAGGTATAAAAAATTAAAATATCTAGTAATAAATTTAAAAGAAGTGAAAAATCTCTACAAGGAATACTAAAAAACACTGGTGAAAGAAATTGAACAGGACACACAAAAAAATGGAAAGATAGCTAATGCACATGGATTGGAAGACTTTATATTGTTAAAATGTCTACACTACCCAAAGGGATCTACAGATTCAATGCAATCCATATGAAAATACCAATGACATTTTTCACAGAAATAGAAAAAAACCCCTAAAATTGTATGGAACCACAGAAGACCTCTAATAGCCAAAGCAATTTTAAGCAAAAAGAACAAAGCTGGAGGCATCACACTACCTGATTTCAAATTATACTACAAAGCTGTAGTAACCAAAACAGTATGATATTGGCATAAAAACAGATACATAGACCAATGGAACAGAATAGAGGACCCACACATAAATTCACACACTTACAACTCATTTTCAACAAAGATACCAAGAACAAACATTGGGGAAAGGAAAGTCTCTTTAATAAATGGTGCTGGGAAAATTGGATATCCATATGCAGAAGAATGAAACTATATCTCCATCTTTTATCATATACAAAAATCAACTCAAATGGATTAAAGACTTAAACTTAAGACTTGAAACTATGAAACTACTAGAAGAAAACATCAGAAAACTCCAGGACATTGGTCCGGGCAAAACCTCAAAAGCATAGGCAACAGAAGCAAAAATAGACAAATGGGATCACAGGAAGATAAAAAGCTTCTGCACAGCAAAGGAAACAATCAACAAAGTCAAGAGACAACCTACAGAATGGGAAAAAACATTTGCAAACTATCCACCCAAAAAGGGATTTATAACCAGAATATATAAGGAACTCAAACAACTCAGTAGCAAAAAACCCAAATAATCTGATTTTAAAATGGGCAAAAGACCTGAATAGACATTTCTCAAAAGAAGACATGCAAATAGTCAACAAGTATATGAAAAAATGCTCAACATCACTAATGTAGGCAACTGCTAATCAAAACCACACTAAGATATCATCTCACCCCAGTTAGAATGGTTCTTATCAAAAAGACAAAAAATAACAAATTCTGGTGAGAATGCATAGAAAGGGGAACTCTTATACACTGTTGGTGGGAATGTAAAGTAGTACAGCCATTATGGAAAACAGTATGGAGGTTCCTCAAAAACCTAAAAATAGAATACTCACACACACACACACACATATATATAATGCCACTACTAGGTATATATCCAAAAGAAAGGAAATCAGTATACTGAAGAGATATGTGCACTCTCATGTTTATTGCAGCACTACTCACAATAGTCAAGATATAGAATCAACTTAAGTGTCTACCAATGGATGAATGGATAAAGAAAATGTGGTATATATACACAATGGACTACTGTTCAACCATAAAAAAAGAATGAAATCATGTCATTTGTAGTAAACATGGATGAAACTGGAAGTCATTATGTTAAGTGAAATAAGCCAGGCACAGAAAGACAAAAATTTTATGTTCTCACTTATATGTGGGAGCTGAAAAAGTGGATCTCATGGAGGTAGAGAGTAAAATGGTGGTTACCAGAGGCTGGGAGGGGAAGGGAGGAGGGGAGGATGAAGAGAAGTTGGTTAATGGGTACAAAAATACAGGTAGATATAAGGAACAAGTTCTAGTATTTGATACTAGGGAAATTATAGTTAACAATAATTTATCATATATTGCAAAATAGCTAGAAGACTTGTAATGTTCCCAACACAAAGAAAAGATAATTGTTTGAAGTGATGGATATCCCAATTACCCTGATTTTGTCATTGCATATTGTATAGAAGTATTAAAATATCACATGTACCCCAAAATATGTATAATTATTACATATCAATAAAAAATACAAAAACCCCAACTCTTAGTTTTGTTGATCTCTTCTATTGTTTTCCTAGTTTCTATTTGTTTCTGCTCTGCTCTTTATTATTTCCTTCCTTCTACTAACTTAGGTCTTAGTTTGTTCTTCTTTTTCTAGTTATGTTGAGGTATGATATTAACTCGTTTATTTGAGATCTTTCTTCTATTTTAATGTAGGCATTTATTGCTATAAATGGTCCTCTTAGAACTGCTTTTGTTGCATCACATAAGTTTTGATATATTTTGTTTCCATCTCATTTGTCTCAAGGTATTTTTAGATTTCCCTTATTATTTCTTCTTTGACCAATTTTTTGTTCAGGAGTGTGCTGTTTAATATCCACATCTCTGTGAATTTTCCAAATTTCCTATTATTGATTTCTAGTTTCATGTTATTTTGTTCAGAAAATATACTTGATTTCAATCTTCTTAAATTTGGTAAGACTTGTTTTGTGGCCAAACATATGATCTATTCTGGAGAATATTCCATGTGCTGATGACAAGAATGTATATTCTGCAGCAGTTGGGTGAAATGCTCTGTAAATGTCAGAGCCTATGTGGTCTAGTGTGTAGTTTAAATTTGATGGTTCTTTGTTGATTTTCTGCCTGAATGATCTGTCCATTACTGAGAGTGATATGTTGAAGTCCCCTACTATTACTGTATTGAAGGCTCTCTCTTCCTTTAGATCTATTAATGTTTGCTTTATAGACTTGGGTGCTCTGGTATTGGGTGCCTATTTATAATTTTTATGTCCCTTTGCTGAATTGACTCCTTTATCATTATATAGTAGCCTTCTCTGTCTCTTTTTACATTTTTAAAAAAACTTTTTGAGACAGGATCTTGCTTTGTTGCCTGGGCTAGAGTGCACTGGCATCATCATAGCTCACTGCAACCTCAAGCTCCTGGGCTCAAGCAATCCTCCTGCCTCAGCCTCCTGAGTAGGTGAGACTACAGGTGTGCACCACCACACCTGGCTAATTTTTCTATTTTTTGTAGAGACAGGGTCTCTCTATGTTGCTCAGGCTGGATCTTTTTATAGTTTTTGACTTAAATTCTATTTTGTCAGATTTTTGTATAGCTACCTCTGCTTTCTTTGGTTTCCATGTGCATGAAATGTCTTTTTTCTATTCCTTCACTTTGAATTATGTGTGTCCTTAAAGATGAAGTGAGTCTTTTGTATGCAGCATATGATTGGCTCTTGTGTTTTTTATTCATTCAGCCACTCTATCTCTTTTGATAGGAGAATTTAATCCATTTACATTCAAGGTAATTACTGATAGATTAAGGGCTTAGGATTGTCATTTTATTAATTGTTTTCTGGTTGTTTTGTTGATCCTTTGCTCCTTTCTTCCTCTCTTGATATTTTCCTTTGTGACTTCATGATTTTTTGTAGTGATATGTTTGATTCCTTTCTCTTGATCTTTTGTGTCTACTACAGGTGCTTGCTTTGCAGTTTCTGTGAGGCCTACATAGAACATCTTATAGTTATGACAGGTTATTTTGAGCTGAAAGCAAATTTTATCACATAAACAAACTCTATACTGTCACTCCATCTCCCCTCATTTTGTTTTTAATGTCACAATTTACATATTTTTAAAAATTATCAAATATTTTGATTCCTATTCACCTTTCTAAGATATATTTATATGATAGATTATTTATTTATTTTTGAGCTGAGGGTCTCACTTTGTTGCCTAGGCTGGTCTCCAACTCTTGGGCTCAAGCAATCCTCCCACCTCAGCCTCCCAAGTAGCTGGGATTACAGGTATGCACCACTGTGCCTGACCTTACATTTTTAAAAATTGTCCATCTGTTAACAAATTTTTGTAGCTATAGTTTAATATTTTCATCTTTTAACTTTTATAGCAGAGTTAAAAATGATTTACACAACACTATTACACTATTATTCTGAATTTGACTATACATTTACCTTTACCATTAAGTTTTTTACTTTCATGTGTTAATTGGCATCCTTTGTTTCAACTCAAATAACTCCCTTTAGCAATTCTTGTAAGGCTAGTTGTGATGAACTCCCTCAGTTTGTGTTTGTCTGGGAAAGTTTTAGCTCTCCTTCATTTCTGAAGGATATATTTGCTGGGTATAGTATTTTTGGCTGCCAATTTTTTTTTTCTTTCAGCACTTTGAATGTATTAACTCACTCCTTCCTGGCTTGCTAGGTTTATGTTGAGAAGTCTGCTATTAGCCTTATGGAGTTTCCATTGCATGTTATGAGCTTCTTGTCTCTTGCTGTCTTCAGGATTCTTTGGATTTGCCTTTTGACAATTTGACTATAAATTCCACAGAGTTATATTCTTCTTTGGGTTTATCTTCCTTGGGATTCTTTAAGCTTCATGAACCTAGATGTTTATATCCCTCCCAAGATTTGGGAAGTTTTCAGACAGTATTTCTTTAAATATGCTTTCTGTCTCTTTTTCTCTCTCCTCTCCTTCTTGGATTCCCATAATTCATATAGTCATACACATGATGGTGTCCCTTATGTTCCCTCTGCTGTCTTTATTCTTTTTTTCTTTTTGTTCCTCTAATTGGCTAATTTTGAATGACCTTTCTTTGAGTTTGCTAACTTCTTCTCCTGCATAATTGAGTCTGCTGTTGACACTGTCTATTAAAGTTTTAAAATCTGTTATTGTATTCTTTAGCTCCTGGATTTCTTTTTTATGATTTCTATTTCTTTTTTTTTAAATTTCAAAATATTAGGGGGGTACATATGTTTTTGGTTATATGGGTTGTTTTCATAATGCTTGAGTCAGGGTGATAAGTGTGCTCTTCACCCAGATAGTGCTCATTGTACCCGTTAGGTAGGTTTTTAACCGTCCCCTCCTCCCGCCTCCTGCCTGGTTATTTCAGTTGAGCTTTACTTCCCTCTATGCAAATGTGTGTTCCTCTGTTAGTTCCAATTTGATAGTGGGTACCTGTGGTGTTTGTTTTTCCATTCTTTAGATACTTCACTTAGGATAATTGTCTCCAGTTCCATTCATATTGTTGCAAAAGGCATTAAGTCATCCTTCTTCAAGGCTGAGTAAGTATTCCATGGTATACACATACCACATTTTGTTAAGTCACTCGTGAATTGATGGGCATTTGGGTTGATTCCACATCTTTGCAATTGTGAATTGTGCTGCGATAAACATTCAAGTGCAGGTATCTTTTTGATAAAATGCCTTCTTTTCCTTTGGGTAAATACCCAGTAGTAGGATTGCTGGATCAAATGGTAGGTTGACTTTTAGTTCTTTGAGGAATCTCTATACTGTTTTCCAGAGAGGTTGTACTAATTTACGGTCCCACCAACAGTGTATAACTGTTCCTTTCTGTCTGCATCCACACCAACGTCTATTGTTTTTGGACTTTTTAATAAAGGACATTCTGACTGGAGTAAGGTGAAATCTCATTGTGGTTTTAATTTGCATTTCCCTGATGATTAGTGACATTGAAGATTTTTTCGTGTGTTTATTGGCCATTTGTCTATCTTCTTTTGAAAAGCTTCTGTTCATGTCTTTCGCCTACCTTTTAATGGGGCAGTTTGATTTTTCTTGCTGATTTGCTTGAGTTCTTTGTAGATTCTGGTTATTAGTCTTTTATCAGATGTGTAGCATATGAATATTTTCTCCCATTCTGTAGGTGGCCTATTTGCTCTGTTAATTATTTCCTTGGCTGTGCAGAAGATTTTTAATTTAACCAGGTCTGATTCATTTATTTTTGTTGTTGCTGTGATTGCCACTGGGTCTTCTTCATAAATTCTTTGCCTAGGCCAGTATCTAGAAGAGTTTTTCCAACATTTTCTTCCAGAATTCTTATGGTTTCATGCCTTATATTTAAGTCTTTCTGCATCTTGAATTAATTTTTGTTAAGTGGTGAAAGATAAGGATCTTGGTTCATTCTTCCACCCACAGCTATCCAATTTTCGCAGCACCATTTACTGAACAGGGATTTTCTACCCCAGTGTAGACTGTTGTCTATGTTGTCAAAGATCAGATGGCTGGAAGTGGATGGTTTTATATGTAGGTTCTCTGTTTTGTTCCATCGGTCTATGTCTCTATTTTTGTGCCAATACCATGCTGAGTTAGTTACTGTAGCCTTGTAGTATAGTTTGAAATCTGGTAATGTTATGCCTCCCAATTGGTTCCTTTGGCTTAAGATTGCTTTGGCTATTTGGGCTCTTTTCTGGTTCCACACAAAGCGTAAAATTATTTTTTCTAGATCTGTGAAATATGCATTGATATTTTGATGGGGATTGAATTGAATCTGTAAACCACTTTGGGTAGTATGGACATTTTAACAACATAGATTCTACCGATCCATGTTTGTATCATCTGCGATTTCTTTCCTCAGTGTTTCATAGTTGTCTTTGTAGAGATCTTTCACCTCCTTGGTTAAGTATATTCCTAGGTATTTTATTTTCTTTCTAGCAATTGTGAATAGTATTGAGTCTTTGATTTGATTCTCAGCTTCACTGTTATTGATGTATAGGAATGCTACTGATTTGTCTACATTGATTTTGTAACCTGAGACTTTGATGAATTTATTTATCAATTCCAGGAGTCTCTTGGTGGAATCTTTGGGATTTTATAGGTATAAGATCATGTCATCTGCAAAAAGTGATAGTTTGAAATCCTCTTACCCCATTTGGATGCCCTTAATATCCTTCTCTTGCCTGATTGCTCTGGCTAGGACTTCCAGCACTATGTTGAATAGAACTGGTGACAGTGGGCATCCTGGTCTTGTTCCAGTTCTTAGTGGGAATGCTTTCTACTTTTCCCCATTCAGTATGATACTGGCTGTGGTTTGTTGTATGTGGCTTTTATAATTTTGAGATATGTTCCTTTGATGCCTAGCTTGTTGAGAGTTTTTATCATGAAAGGTGCTGAATTTTGTTGAATACATTATCTGCATCAATTGAGATGATCATATGATCTTTGTTTTTGCTTCTGTTTATGTGGTGAATCACATTTATTGATTTATGTATGTTGAACCATCCTTGCCTCCCTGGGATGAAGCCCACTTGCTCATGGTGGATTTTTTTTTTTGGATATGCTGTTGAATTCGGTTTGCTAGTATTTTATTGAGGATTTTTGCATCTATATTCATAAGGGATATTGGTCTGTAGTTTTCTTTTTTTGTTATGTCCTTTCCTGGCTTTGGTATCAAGGTGATACTGACTTCATAGAAGGAGTTGGGGAGGATTTCCTCCTTCTTGATGCTATGGAATAATTTCTGAAGAGTGTGTACCGGCTCTTCTTTGTAGGCCTGGTAAAATTTGGCTGTGAATCCACCTGGTCTGGGGCTTTTTTTTGTTGGAAAATTTTTTATTGCTGCTTCAATCTCATTGCTCGTTATTGGTCTGTTAAGGAGTGCTATTTCTTCCTGATTGAGTCTTGGGAGATTGTGTGTTTCCAGAAATTTGTCCATTTCCTCTACATTTTCAAGTTTGTGTGCATAGAGATTTTCATGGTATTCACAGATGATATTTTGTATTTCTGTGGTATCAGTTGTGATATCTCCTTTTTCATTTCTAATTGCACTTATCTGAGTCCTTTCTCTTCTATTCCTGGTTAATCTAACAAGAGGTCTATCAATTTTGTTTATCTTTTCAAAGAACCAACTTTTTGCTTCATTGATCTTCTATATAATTTTCTTGTTTTCAATTTCATTTAGTTCTGCTCTGACCTTAGTTAGTTCTTTTCTTCTGCTGGCTTTGGGCTTGGTTTGATCTTCCTTTTCTAGTTCCTTGAGAATTGTCATTAGATTATTAATTTGTAATCTTTCTGTCTTTTTGTTGTAGGCATTTAAGGCTATGAATTTCCCCCTTGGGACTGCTTTTGCTGTATCCCACAAATTTTGATAGCTTTTGTTCATGAAGTGTTTTCCTAATTTCATTTAGTTGCCTATCTGTATTTTCTTGCATCTCATTACTCTTCTTTAAGATGATTATTTTGAATTATCTTTCAGGCAATTTGTAGATCTCCATTTCTTTAGGTTCAGTTGATGGAGCTTTATTAGTTTCATTTGGTGGTGTCATGGTTGCCTGATTCTTCATTATCCATGTAGGCTTGTACTGGTGTCTGTGCATTTGAAGGACCAAGCACCACTTCCAGTCTTTACAGATTGGTTTCAGAATGTTAAGAACTTCTGCTAAGATCCCAAGTTGATGGGATTGCCTCTGGGATTGTGGTCAAATGGGGTTGGAACTGGATCACATGGCTGCTGCTGTGTCTGCAGTGGGGTCTGCAGTTGGTGGACCTGTTACCAGGGGCTCTAGTGGGTGTGAATCCTGTCTAGTTCCTGTCTCCAGGAGCTTGGTGGTGGGCTGGTGCTGGGATGAAGGTCCACATCAGGGTCTGTAGACAGTTGGCCTGTTACCAGGTATACAGCCACCTGTGTCTTCCTCTGGGTCCCTGGGAAGCTTCCTGCTGGGTCACTGGGTGGCTCTCTTCACAGGCAGTACTGCCCTGGGCCATGGCTCCATGGCTGAGAGGGGTTGCAACCAAGTTGCAGGGGTATGTCAGGGGCTGTAGACAGGCACGCTCCCTCTCTGTGTGCCTGTGCCACTGGCAGGAATGATCTGACCATTGCTGGGAGGGGCTGGAGCCAAGTTTCACAGCCATTTCAGGGTCTACTGTGGGACTGAGGTTGGAAAGTTTGCCCTGGGGACTCAGGTGAGCATGTCTCCTTCTGGAACCCCATGCTGCCAGTAGGACTGATTTCTGACCACTGTTGAGAGGGGATATAGTCAAGTTTCAGAGCCATTTCTGGTAATGCTGCTGGGACAGAGGTCAGCAGGTCTGTCACCTGAGGTATGAGTGAGTGTGACTTCTCCCTGGTCCCTGGATGAATGGTTCTGGTAGTAGGATCAAAGCAAAATAGGGCTCAGAGCTGAGTTTACAGGGGGATGAGCCATTTCCAGATCTAGAGTCAGGGCTGTGGTCAGTGAGTCTGCCACCTAGATGCAGTTTTGCCCTCTCAAAAGGCCCTCCTCAGTCTTGGGCTGCACCAATGTTTTACAACCTCATACGTGGATCCCAAAGTTCTTGCAAAGACACTTTTTTCTGTAGATGGCTGTGAAATTACTGTTGCTGTGGGGGGATATGAGAGGGAAATCTCCTATTCCACTATCTTGCTGACACCACTTTGCTATTGTTTTTATTTGGAAGTTTTAAATATGGTGGCCAGGCATGTTGGCTCACACCTGTAATCCCAGCACTTTGGGAGGCCAAGGTGGGAGGATTGCTTGAGGTGAGGATTTGAGATCAGCCTGGACAACACAGTGAAATCCTATCTCTACAAAAAATTTAAAAAATTAGCTGAGCATGGTAGTGCATGCCTGTTGTCCTCACTTCTCAGGAAGCTGAGGTGGGAGGATCACTTGGGCCCAGGAGTTCAAGGTTATAGTGAGCTATGATCATGCCACTGCACTCCAGCTGGGGTGATAGAGTGAGACCTCATCTCTTTTTTTTAAATTTTAATATTTTTTTTTAGAAAGTCTACTCCACAGACAGCAGAGGCAAGTTCTCCCTGCAGAAGAGAACCGCCCCCCTGGTTCCTGTTCCTCATCTCTTATTAAACAAACAAACAAACAAGGCTAAAGTATAAATAAATGCCAATTGATAATGGGTGAACTGTGGTTTGTACTGTGTTAACATGGTTAAGCTAGAATTATGTTTCCCATAATCCTTTTCCCTGTATAGTTCTGGGTTAAAGTTGACATAAAAAGGAATTTGTGCAATATTTGGAAGACATAATTTAAACAGAAGCCATTACTCTGTGAAGGTCATCCCATTTAGATGTGGTAACAACTACAGAGAGGCTAGGGGGTTCCAACTTGTCCTCACTCCTCTGCCTTGTGTCCAGTTCTTCTTTCCAGCGTCCAGTTCTTCCTTCCAACTTCTGATCATGTTGGCAAACAACAGCCCCAGGCTTACCACCAGATGCTTGGCAGCACACTGTCAAAGGCAGTTGTTACTCAGAGGCACAGCTTCCCAGACATCGCCACAAGCCTTTCCTCCCCAGTCTCATTGTGGCAGTTGGACAAGGTGGCTTCTCAGATTAACTGACTGGTAACTCCTCTGATTCTCTAATTTCTGTCCTGAACCTTCACTTCCTCAGCTCTTCTTATAATTATGTAAGATGTAATAAGTCCTATAATAAATCTCTTATCTCATACCCGATAGTGGTTCTTCTCTCATTGAACCTTGACTGGTATAAAGAGGAAGAGTCTTGATGGAATTTGAGCCTGTTTCACCTGTTCTTGAGACCCAGTTACAACCTTGTGCTTCCTATATTTAGCTGTTCAAATAGTTTTTCAAACTATTTGGATTCTGTTTATGAAAGAAAAATTTTTTTTCCTTGAGCTAATTTGAATTGGCTTTTAGGTATTTGTAATCAAAAGAACTGTGATTAATACCCTATGGCAATGTTAATTATGGGTCTCTTGCATTTTTGCATGTTTGTGTAGAGACACTGCTGTGTTCCAAACTATCTTTCTAAGGATATTTATAAAGCAAACGACCTTGGAAGATAGAGATAATAGCTCCCCCTGGTGCAAAGGACAGCATGCTTTACTGTCCAGTTAAAAATATTTGGTTCCTTAAACTCTTTCCTGTACTGCAACCCGCTGTTGGTGCAGGCATTATCTGGCCCTCTTCACACTGCCCTCAGGAAACAATGCAAAAATGATGATACTCTGCTGTTGCTATAAATAATAAATAAATAAATAATAAATTGTCCTCTGTCTTTAACACAAGGGATATGAAACTGTTGTGGGCTAACCTGTCAGCTTGCACACTGAAATCTCAGATCCTTCATAGTTCATGAGAATAAGATTATTTTAGAGTGGTATAATTTCAAAAGTACTGTTCACTGGGTTTTTCAAACAGAACAATGTATATACCTATGAGATGGAGTAACATTTTAATACACAAATAAATGTGTTAGGTTTTTAAGAAATAATTCCATTTATTATATCATTATAATATAACAATTACTTTATATGCATAAATCTCTTTATTTCTCATTTGTAACATAAATAAGAATTTGGGAAGGATGCTTTGGTTGTATTAACAGAAACAAAACTCTAGTTTATGCAAAAAGGAGAATTTATTATAAAATTACAAGGGTACCTTAACAAAGCCAATAACAACAGCAAAACCAGGCCTCAAGGATGGTGGCCAGTAATAGAAATCAAATCTTGCTAGCTTAAGCAAAAAAGGGAGGTTATAATTAGGATACAAGAATACTTTACCAAGTCAAGGAAGGAGATTATAGCCATGCTTCAGGAATGGCTGGAACAAGGGAATGAAACACTGTTAGAAAGCCAGGAATCACACTCTCCTAATTTCTCACGTCCACTTTTCACTTTGCAAATGCTTCATTGCTCTCTCACTGCAAATTTGCTGTTTTTACTTCCTAAGCCACATGGTGGGACATGGCAATCCATACATCCCAGTTTATATTTCTTCTATTCCAGAGACTAGTCAGACCAAGGCTAGAATCTCTTGTCTCCAGCTCCAAATTCCTAGGGAAGTTTTAGGACCTCAGCAAAATTAGAGATACCTTCTTTCTATGGGTCAGTCCATAGATGGAAGTTTCAGGACACCAGGAGAGAGAGGCCAATTAAAATTTTTGTTTTTACTACTCCTTACAGAGCTTGTGCTGAAATAGCTTACTTAGATTTAGAGGTGGATGGAGATAGATGTGCTCAGAACTCATAGCACACTGTGTGGAAATGACCAAGTGCTTCAAAAGAGAGAAGTGTTCTAACTCCTTTTAATATTTCCCTTGGGACAGAAATTATAGGCTTGAATAATGCTATTATCTTGAGACAAGTTTCTTTGCATTTATCGTAATAGGTATGATTTATCTCCTGGGAAAGTATGGAAAGGTCTTAGTATGAGTAGTTTAAGCACAAAAGGTAATATATTTTGTTAATGAATCATCTTTCCCAAGAGAAAGAAAAAAGGGATTAATTACATGGAGAATGTTTAGGAAAAAGGAAAAAAGAAAAGATTAATTACATGGTGGGTGTCAGAAATCCCTGAGAACCATTAACAGAAATCTGACCAAAGGTGTCTCAGACTGGAGAGAAACTCTGATTCATCTAGCTTGAGTCAAGTGCCTATGAACCATTTTCATAGTAGGGTGAGGGCAAGGGGCCCATTCTGAGAAACAGAGATAGGAAAGAGGAAAGAAAATTATTTTCTGGATTCTTTACAGTGTACTTACAGTACTTTCAGGCTCCCCTGTAGGAGCAAAATTATATTGCTTACCAAAAGCATAACATGATCATATTTGAATGGTGGGTGATTTATGTATTTTAAATTTAGGAAAGCTAATAGAGGTATTCCACCCAGCCCTACCCACACTGAAATAAAACTGGAAACGTCAAAAGTATAAGCAAATGCTATAGATGTTTTATTAAAAAATATATTATTTTGGGCTGAAGATTTCTTAAATTATTTTTCCTGTATGTTGACATACATTCCTATTATTTATTATGTTTTTTGATGAGATACAAAGACTTAAACTTAATGTTCATGATATCATTCTAGTTATTCTTGCAATTTTGTTTCTAGAAATAACCAACAAGGGAAGTAGGACCACTCTGTGGTAAAAAACAAGAAAAGCAATATTAGCATGGACATGTTAAGAGACTCAGAAGCTAGTAATTCAGTTTTAACTTTACCTGATTTCAGTGAATACAAAATTTCAAAAGAAAAAAGTCATTCAATATTAGGTTGAAGGCTTTGTATTTCAACCTCTGTGTTTCTTCATGAACATGTTTCCTTAATGCTGTCATTTTTTTGATCATCATTTAGGGTCATATTCAGTACATTTTCAGTACATTCATCTAATGAAATGGTAGACAGGTATGAAAATACTTTTTCCATTAGCGGTTCCCTGAGAAAAGGCATTGGAGAGTTTTTTTTCACTAAAGAATCATCAGAAAACCAGTCATCAGCTGCTTCTATACTTTGGCTGTAATAAGAATCAGATGGCAATGTTGATAAGCTTAATGTAACACTGCTGCAATTTGTTGCTGAGCTAGTCTCTGAGGGGTCACAAACGACCTTTTCTGTTGCAAGGCAGAATTCATCTTTAGAGTGATCTTTAACTTCTGTAAAAAAATGAGATTTACTAGATTTACTATGAATATTACATATTCATAAGCCAAATCTTAATTATAAGGACAATGTTATAATGGGCAGGATA
The DNA here is from genome assembly GCA_023783475.1 of Daubentonia madagascariensis. Classification (NCBI taxonomy): domain Eukaryota; kingdom Metazoa; phylum Chordata; class Mammalia; order Primates; family Daubentoniidae; genus Daubentonia; species Daubentonia madagascariensis. The sequence goes on from JAKFHU010001129.1 coordinate 7,598,155, forward strand.
ATGCTATAAAGAATTCTGAGTTGCTATCATCATCCATGTTATATGTAATTAGGAATTAGCAATATTTTCATAATAATCAAGAGTAGAAAAGTCTATTCTAAATAAAATCAACCTGTTTTAACAAGAAAATATTCTAACTAGGCTAGAAATCTCATTTCTGAAATGTTTCTTAAAATCACAAAAGGCAGATAGTTTCTTAACTATTTATAGCTAAATATTGCCTTATTTAAAAAATCAGTTAAAAAAACACATGCCTCCTTGAGCAGGCAGATTACAAAATATTTGGTCTGCATTAGGAAGGGCCTATGAATTGGCTCCATACCAATAATGGTAACAAACATTCCTATAGAGCCTTACAATTTACAAAGCATTTTGATATACTTCTATATCTTATTTATGCTCTCAATAATTCTTCAAGGTAGTTACTATTAGCACCACTTCACAAAAGAAGAAATAGACTTAGAGAAATGACCCGTCACAGATCAGATACAAAATGAATTTCAACCTAGATTTTCATTACTCTAAGTCTCATGCTTTTCCCATTATATCACTTAGTCTGCATATTTGGCATTAAAAATGTTAAGTTTTAGAAACTATCACATTTATGTAATATCCTAAAGTATGTTTTATAATATTTTACATAGTAACTTTGAATATTTTCCACACTAATTTTTAAACTGTTTTAAATACCTTATTATATTTTATATTCAGCATTTCTAAAATTATGTAGGAGGTAGTGTTTTGAGGTACTAAGATATATGTCTTTTGACCCTCAGGCATTACTATATGGCGTTGACTATGACACCCTGGGGTACACATAAGAGATAAAAATTAAAATTTCACATTTTAAGATATGACACTACAAGTTTTCTTTTTCTAAAAAGTAGATGCCCATTCACACACTAATAAATTAATGTTTCCCTTAAATTTTCATGGCATTTAAAATACTTAGCTAACATTTAGAATAGCCTCTTGATTCTTTAAGATGTGAATTGCTAAAGTTGATTAAGTTTTCTTCTAATAAGTTGTTGAGAAAAAGTACCTTTTATCCGTGCTGCTTCCTGTTTTCTTTGCTCCTCCTACATAAAAAAGTTATTTGTATTTAAAAAACCGAATAGCTTTTATATAACATTTGATATATTAGATTTATATATTTATATGAGTAATAAATATGAACATTATAAATTGATGGGAAATGCTTTTTTCCACAATATGAATTTCTTTCACCAAAATATATTAACAGAAAAGGAAAAATACTGAGGTATCATCCAAAAAGAATTTGGATTGGTCCAAGAAGGCAGTCTCCCGGACAGGGAATAAAAGGGTGAAATACAGTTCAAACAGGATTACTTCTCTCCATCCTCACTAACTTAGAGTCACTAAGTTAGAACTAGAGAGAGCTGAAAAACAATTAGAATTCCTAGACTTACTCATTTAATTAACTAACAATAACAATAACAAAAAAGTGAATTCTGGCCAAAGGCCTTTATAAAAATGGGAATATTCTTTTAAAGCAAATCAAACATTGCTTAAACAACACATTCCAGATGTGTTCTGGGAAATGTTGTGGGATAGTAGTTCTCAAACTTTTGGGCATTAGAATCACCTGGTGTGCTTGTTAAAATTCTGATTCTTGAGCATTATATCAGACCTTACCAAAACAGATTCTCTGGGAGTGGGGCTTGGAAGTATGCATTGGAACATACTCTGCAAGTGAATCTAACTCAGGTTTTCCTTAGACCACTAGATAAACAATGGGCTAGTACATAGGGAGTTTGGGATGGAGTGGGTGAAGATGCAGCTAGAGAGTTAATAACATTATCTCTTGTGTTCTGGGGAAAAAGGTGTTAATGCTCTGTGCGGATCTGCATTGTCCTGTCTCCCAAAAAGGCTTGCTTAGGACACATATAACGCATTCTAACACATAAGCACTTTTCTTAGAACCAACTTTATGTCTTTGTCATTTTTACCTTTTATTAACAAATGCCAGCATGGGCTTCTGATCTTACCTTGCCTGGATTTAGGACCAATTCATTTTGTGACTCCTGTATAGATTACATTAGAATATTGCTTCTCAGAGTTTAACGCGCTGAGAAATTATCCTGGGAACTTGTTAAAATGCAGATTATGACTCAGTAGGTCTGAGGTAGGCTCTGAAATTCTGCATTTCTATAAGGCTCACCCAGGTAATGCTGATATTGCTGGTCTGGAAACCAAAGAATAAGGCCCAAAATTCTACCCAAACTAAGGGATAACAAAAATGGGCATTCTTATATACTGCTACATGTACATAGGTGGAATTTTTTGGAGTGAAATTTTAAAAATCCACTTCTAGAAATTTATTATGCCAAGTAAATAATTTTGGTTTTGTGTAAATATTCAGTTACTGGATATTCATCCAACATTGTTTAGCATTTTTTAAAATCTGAAATTTAAAATTTAAAATTTCAGGTGTAAGGAAATAGTTAAATACATTATGATACATAGATAGTAATACAATGAATATTCTTTTAAGTATTAAAAATGATTCTATAGATCAGTAAGTAAGGAAGAACTCAAAAAATGATGGAAACATATCAAAAAGATAGAGAAACAATCTTGAAGAGGTACCTACTAATTAAATTTGGAAAAATTTGAATATCAAAATAATAATAATGGATTATAATCTGCTGAATAAAACAGTAATCCATGAGTCTATAGAGATAATAAACAAATAAAATAAGAGAGAAGGGAGAGCTACTTCCTTACATTCATAGAAAGCCAAATGACAATTGTGGATAGGAGTGGTAGAGTTGGAAAATTATTATTTTACTACAGTTTAGTAAAGATTGGCTCAGGCATGAATAATTTCTATAGCTAGAAAGTAAATTTGATAAAGAGAAGGATATTTGCATGGTTTAAAAGTGTCTCCACACAGATTGCTTATTAATTGTAAGGGTAAAAATAGGAACGATACAGTGGGGCAAAAACAGACATCTTGATTATGTGATCAAACCAAAATCTCTAACTAAGGACAAACATTGTATGCCTTCAAATGTGATAAACTAGGCAGGGCATGATGGCTCACACCTGTAATCCTAGCACTTGGGAGGACTACTTGAGGCCAGGAGTTCAAGACCAGCCTGAGCAACATAGTGAGACCCTGTCTCTATAAAAAAAAAAATTAGGTGGGCATGGTGGCTTGAGCCTGTAGTCCCAGCTACTTGGGAGGCTGAGGCAGGAGGATTGCTTGAGCCCAGAAGTTTGAGGTTGTGGTGAGCTATAATGGTGTCACTGCACTCTTGCCTGGGCGAAAGTGAGACACTGTCTCAAAAAAAAAAAAAAAGTGGTAAACTGAGTGTGATCACATGGAAAACTCAAACTAGGAATCACCTATTATTTATAAAATAACTTGTTTGTATTCTTCAAAATTGCCAATCTCATGAAAGACAAAGAAAGGCTGAAGAACTGTCCCTGATTAAAGAAGACTGAAGAGACATGACAATTAAATGCAAATGTGATTCTGCACTGGATCCTGTACTAGAGGAAAAAAATTCTATAAAGCACATCATTGGGAAAATAGACAAAAATGGAATATGGATGGTAGATTATATAAAAATATTGAATCAATATTATACTTCCTGAATTTGAAAGGTGTATTTTAGTAATATAAGAGGATATCCTCATTCGTAGGATGTACACTGAAGTATTAAGGAGTAAAGGAAAATAACATGCAACCTACTCTCAATTGGTTCAGCAAAAATACATATAAATACATACACACATATGACACAGTTCATAACTCCCACCTTTTAAACACTTTCTACACTAGCCTTTTGGGATACCTCTTGGTTCTCTTTCTACTGGCTAGTGCTAAACTTTTAAAGTTTGGAGTACCTCAGGGCTAATTATAAGTACTTGATCTTCTCTTCCTAATATCAGTGTACACATCTGTTGAACATAGCAAAACTTCAGTAGAGTTCTTCCCTTTTTTCCTAGAGAAAAAATTATTTTCTTTAAATATTTTTGTTCTTTTATCACATCCCTTAATTCTCCCTACTGAGATGCATTAAGTTACTTTTGGGCAATGGTCAATAATCCCTTTGAATTGGATGGAGGTACCTATCAAAAGTCTGAGCTGAGGAAAATAATGCAAATAAAAGCAGAAATTATTTAAACAGAAAACAGAAAGCAACAAAGAAAATCAACAAAACAAAAATATGGTTCCTTGAAAAGATCAATAAAATTGATAAAATTCTAGCCAGAATGATCAGAGGAAAAAAAAGAGAGAAAATGCAAATTAACAGTATCAAGAGTGAGAGAGAGGATATCACTATAGATACCAGAGACATTAAATGAATAATAAGGGAAGATTATGAAAACTTTATGCCAATAAACTACACATTTAGATGAAGCGGACAAATGCCTTGAAAGACACAAATTATCAAAGCTCATTCAGGGAGAAATAGATAACATGAATAGCCCTATATCTATCGAAGAAATTGAATTGATAGCTAAAAACTTTTCCACAAAGGAAACCCCAGATGACTTCACTGGTGAATTATACATTTTACATTCCTATGTTTGATCCATTTTTAGTTAATTTTTGTACAAGGTATGAGGTTTGAGTCAAGGTTCATTATACCAAACATTTGGTGAATAAATAATAACAATTCTACACAACTGATGAAGGCACCAATCTACAGATTCAAAAACCCAACCAAATCACAATCAACAATGAAAAATAAAGCAATCTAAACCTAAGACACATATTAGAAAAACTGAACAAAAATGAACTGTGATTAAACTGCTAGTGGTCATTTCAATGGCAACTATGAAAGCCAGAGACAAAGCATATTTTCCCTCTACTAAAATGAACCTTGACCTAAACCTCATACCTTATACAAAAATTAACTAAAAATGGATCAAACAAAGGAATGTAAAACATAAAACTATAATAGTCAAAACGATCTTGAAAGAGAAGAACAAAGCTGGAGTAGTCACACATCCTGATATCAAAATTTACTACAAAGTTACAGTAATCAAGACAGTGTGGTACTGGTCTAAGGAGAGAAATACATATCAGTGGAATAGAACTGAGAGTCCAGAAATAAATGCTCATATTTATAAGTCAACTGATTTTTGACAAGTGTGCCAAGACAATAGAATGGGGAAAGAATATATTTTTCTACAAATGGTATTGGGACGACAAGATACTCCATATGCAAATGAATGAAGCTGGACACATATCTCACACCATACGCAAATACTAACTCAAAACAGATCAAGCATCTAAATGTAAGAGCTGAAAATGTTAAACTCTTTAAAAAAAATAGGCATAAATCTTTGTGACCTTAGGTTAGGCAATGGTCTTTTTATTTTATTTTATTATTTTTTTTTGAGACAGGGTCTTGCTCTGTTGCCCAGGCTGGAGTGCAGTGGCATGATCATAGCTCACTGTAACCTCAAATTCCTGGGCTCAAGCAATCCTCCCACCTCAGCCTCCTGAGTAGCTGAGACCACAGATGCGCACCACCACAGCTGGCTATTTTAAAAAAAGTTTTTTTTGTAGAGACAGGGTCTTGCTATGTTGCCCAGGCCAGACTTGAACTCCTGGCCTTAAGCAATCCTCCCACCTTGGCCTCCCAAAGTGCTGGGATTAGAGGCATGAGCTGTGCAGCCTGCAAGGACCTTTTTAGATATGACACCAAAACTATAAGCAACAAAAGAAAAAGACAGATAAATTGGACTCATGAAAAAAATTTTTTTTAATTTATTTTTTTATTTGAGAATATTATGGGGGTACAACACTTTGGTTATATATATTGCCCATGCACTGCCCGTGTCAGAGCTACAATCGTGGTCATCTCCCAAACTGTGCTCCCCACATCCATTCAGTGAGAGTTTTTCCCAGCCCCTCCACCCCCCTCCCTCCCGCCCACCCCCTGATGAATATTATTGCCCTGTGTGATGTAGGTGTTGATCAGTTAGTACCAATTTGATGGTGAGTACCAGTGGTGCTTGTTTTTCCATTCCTGTGACACTTCGCTTCGAAGAATGGGTTCTAGCTCCAACCAGGATAATACCAGATGTGTTAATTCACTATTGTTCCTTATTGCTGAGTAATACTCCATGGTATACATATACCACATTTTATTAATCTACTCGTGTATGGATGGGCACCTGGGTTGTTTCCACATCTTTGCAATTGTGAATTGTGCTGCTACAAACATTCGTGAGCAGATGTCTTTATTAGAAAATGTCTTTTTTTCCTTTGGGTAAATACCCAGTAGTGGGATTGCTGGGTCAAAGGGTAATTCTACTTTTAATTCTTTGAGGTATCTCCATATTACTTTCCATAGAGGTTGTACTAATTTGCAGTCCCACCAGCAGTGTATGAGTGTTCCTATCTGTCCACATCCCCACCAACATTTGTTGTTTGGGATTTTTGATATGAGCCAATCTCACTGGAGTTAAGTGATATCTCATTGTGGTTTTGATTTGCATTTCCCTGATGATTAGAGACGTTGAGCACTTTTTTATATGTTTGCTGGCCATTATTCTGTCTTCTTTGGAAAAGTTTCTGTTCATGTCCTTTGCCCATTTTTTAATAGGGTTGTTTGATTTTTTCTTGTTGATTTTCCTAAGTTCTGTATAGATTCTGGTTATCAGCCCTTTATCAGAGGTGTAGCATGCAAATATTTTCTCCCATTCTGTAGGTTGTCTGTTTACTCTAGTGATAGTTTCCTTGGCTGTGCAGAAGCTTTTTAATTTGATCAGGTCCCATGTATTTATTTTGGTTACTGCTGTGATTGCTTTTGGGGTTTTCTTCATAAATTCTTTGCCTAGGCCAATGTCCATAAGAGTTTTTCCAATGTTTTCTTCGAGAATTCTTATGGTTTCATGTCTTAGGTTTAGATCTGTTATCCATTGTGAGTTGATTTTTGAGAGAGGTGAGAGGTGTGGGTCCAGTTTCAGTCTTCTACATATGGCCATCCAGTTTTCCCAGCACCATTTGTTGAATAGGGAATCTTTTCCCCAGTGTACATTTTTTTGGAATTTGTCAAAGATCAGGTGACTGTATGAGGTTGGTTTTATATTTGGGTTCTCGGTCCTGTTCCATTGGTCTACGTCTCTGTTCTTGTGCCAATACCATGCAGTTTTGGTTACTATAGCCTTGTAGTATAGTTCGAAGTCTGGTAGATAGATGCCTCCCAATTTGTTCTTTTTGCTTAAGATTGCTTTGGCTAGACGGGGTCTTCTCTGGTTCCACACGAAGCGTAGAATTATTTTTTCTAGATTGGCAAAAAATGATGTTGGTATTTTGACAGGGACTGCGTTGATACTGTAAATCACTTTAGGTAGCAAAGCCATTTTTACTATGTTGACTCTGCCTATCCAAGAGCATGGTAGGGTTTTCCATCTATTTACCTCCTCTGCTATTTCTTTTCTCAGTGTTTCGTAATTCTCTCTATATAGGTCTTTGACCTCCTTAGTTAGATATGTTCCTAAATATTTAATTTTCTTTGGTGCTATTGTGAAAGGTATTGCATCTTTAATTTGTTTCACAACTTGATTGTTATTAGCATATATGAAGGCTATGGATTTGTGTGTATTAATTTTGTATCCTGAGACTTTGCTGAATTCATTTATCAATTCCAGTAATCTCTTGGTTGAATCTTTGGGGTTTTCTATGTATAATATCATATCATCTGTGAATAGTGAAAGTTTGACCTCTTCTGCCCCCACCTGGATGCCCCTGATTCCTCTGTCTTGTCTAATTGCTGTGGCCAGGACTTCCAGCACTATGTTGAAAAGAAGTGGAGATAGTGGCCACCCTTGTCTGGTGCCAGTTTTAAGGGGGAATGCTTTCAATTTTTCCCCATTCAGTATGATATTGGCTGTGGGTTTATCATATATGGCTTTAATAGTTTCGCGGTATGAGCCATCTATGCCTATATTGTTAAGAGTTCTTATCATAAAAGGATGCTGGATTTTGTCAAAAGCCTTTTCTGCATCTATTGAAAGGATCATATAATCTTTGTTCTTGCTTTTATTTATATGGTGAATTACGTTTATAGATTTGCGTATGTTGAACCATCCCTGCATCTCGGGAATGAAGCCCACCTGATCATGATGAATTATTTTTTTGATGTACATTTGAATTCGGTTTGCAAGGATTTTATTGAGAATTTTTGCATCTATATTCATAAGGGATATTGGTCTGTAGTTTTCTTTTTTTGTTGTGTCCTTCCCTGGCTTTGGTATCAAGGTGATATTGGCTTCGTAGAATGAGTTTGGGAGGACTCCATCCTTCTGGATATTTTCAAATAATTTCTGCAGTGTAGGCACCAGTTCTTCTTTGTAGGCTTGGTAGAATTCAAGTGTGAACCCGTCTGGTCCAGGACTATTTTTTGTGGGAAGATTTTTTATTACTGCTTCGATTTTGGTGCTTGATATTGGTCTGTTTAGAAATTCTGTTTCTTCCTGGTTGAGCCTAGGGAGGTGGTATGTTTCTAAGAATTTGTCCATTTCCTCCACGTTTTCGTGTTTGTGGGCATAGAGGTATTTGTAGTATTCAAAGATGATGTTTTGTATTTCCATGGTATCAGTTGTGACTTCTCCTTTCTCATTTCTAATTGAGCTTATTAAAGTCCTTTCCTTTCTGCTTCTGGTCAACCTGGCGAGTGGCCTGTCTATTTTGTTTATCTTTTCAAAGAACCAACTTTTCATTTTATTAATCTTCTGTATTGTTCTTTTGTTCTTGATTTCATTTAATTCTGCTCTGATCTTGGTTATTTCTTTTCTTCTGCTGGCTTTAGGATTGCTTTTCTCTTCCTTTTCCATTTCCTTAAGATGATTCATTAGTTTACTGATTTGTGACCTTTCTGTCTTTTGGATGTGGGCATTTAAGGCGATAAGTTTTCCTCTCAGGACTGCTTTTGCTGTATCCCACAGATTTTGATAACTTGTGTCCCCATTATCGTTTAGTTCGAAGAATCTTTTGATTTCCATTTGAATCTCCTCCTTGACCCAATAGTCTTTCAGCAACAGATTGTTTAGTTTCCAAGTTTTTGGATGAAGATGTGGGACTCATGAAAATTTAAAACTTTTGCTCTTCAAAGGTAAACATCAGAAAGTGAAAAAACAACCCATGAAATGGAAGAAAATTTTTGCAAATCGTATACTGAACAGGTGACATATATAGAATATAAAGCAAACTCTTACCACTCAACAATAAAACCACAAATAACTCAAGTAAAAAAATGGACAAAGGATCTGAATAGACATTTCTCCAAAAAAGTGTTGGCAAAGGTGTGGAAAATTGGAACCCTATACATTGCTGTTGGGGATATAAAATGGTGAGGTGCTGTGGAAAACAATCTGGTAGTTCTTCAAACATAGTTACCATATGACCCAGAATTTCTATTTCTAGGTATATCACCAAGAAAAATTAAAACATATGTCCACACAAAAACTTGTACATGAATATTCATAACAGCATTATACATAATAGCCAAAAAGTGGAAATAACCCAAATGTCCAACAGCTGATGAATAAACAAAATGTGGTATATCCATACAATGGAATATTGTTCAGCCATAAAAAAGAATGAAGTGCTGATATATGATATAACATGGATGAACCTTGAAAACATTATGCTAAGTGAAAGAAGCCACACACAAAAGACCATATATTGTATAATTTTATTTATAATAAATATCCAGAATAGGCAAATATATAGATACAGAAAGTAGATTAGTGGTTGTCTAGGCCTAGAATGGTTGAGGGAAGTATGGGGGAAGGATGATTGCTAAGGGTATGGGGTTTCTTTATGAGGTGATAAAAATGTTCTAAAATGGATTGTGATGTTGGTTTTATAACTCCATGAATATACTAAGGACCACTAAATTATATACTTTAAATGGGAAAATTGTATGGTATGTGAATTATATCTCAATAAAGCTGTTATGTATAAAACAAAAGCAACCCAAAACTATAAAACTTTTAGAAGAGAACACAGAAGAAAATCATTGTGACCTAGGTAGGGATAGGCTAAGAATTCATAAACATGAAACCAAAAGCACAAAACAAGAATGAAAAAAATTGATACATTTGACCCAATCAAAATTTAACACTTTCGCTTTGCAAAATTCCCTGTTAAGAGGATGAAAACAAGTCACCAAATGAGAGAAAATATTTGAAAAGCACATATCTGACAAACAACTTGTACCCATAATCAACAAAGAACTCTCCCAATTCAACAGTAAAAAAACAATCCAATTAGAAAATATACAAAAGATCTGGACAGACACTTCACCAAAGAAGACATATGGATGGTAAGAAAAATGTCAAAAGATGTGCAAAATCACTACCTGTTAGGGAAATGTAAATTAAAATCACTGTACATACTTTTAAATGGCTAAAATAAACAATATTGATAGCATCAAATGCTGGCAAGGATGTGTAAAGACTGGATCTCTCATACATTACTGGTGGGAATGTAAAATGATATAGTTACTTTGGAATTCAGCATGGTAATTTCTTAAAAAGTTAAATATACATTTATTATATGACCCAGAAGCTGCATGCCTGGGCATTTATTCTAGAGAAACAAAAACTTATCTTTACAGAAAAACCTGTACATGAATGCTCATGGCACCTTTATTTGCAATAGCCCCAAAATGGAAACAACCCAAATGTCCCTCAATAGATATATAGTTAAACATACTGTGGTACATCCACACACTGTTGTACTACTCAGCCATAAAAAAGAACAAACTATCGATACATGCAACTACTTGGGAGGGATATTAAGGATATTGTATTGACTGAATGTTTGTGTCCCCCCCAAATTTTTATGTTGAAATCTTATCCCCCAATGTGATGATATTAGGAGGTTGGGCCTTTAGGATCTAATTAGGTCATGAGGATTTGGACTCCTCATGAATGGTATTAACACCCTTATTAGAAGAGACATAAGAGCTTGCTCTTGCTCTCTCTGCTCCCTGCCATGTGAGGACACAGGAAAGAAAAGGCCATCTGCAAACCAGGAAGGAGGTCTTCGCCAGAACAGGATCTGTTAGCACTTTAATCTTGGACATCTCAGCCTCTAGTACTGTGAGAAATAAATGTTATGTTGTTTAAGCCACCCAATCTATAGTATTTGTCTTATAGCAGCCTGAACTGACTAAGACAGGAATTATGCTGAGTGAAGAAAAGCAAGTCTCCAAATTCCACATGCTATATGACTCCACTTACATACCATTCTGGAAATGATGAAATTATAGTGATGGACAACAGATTAGTAGTTGCAAGGGCTAGGGAAAGGAGGGAGGGAGTAAATATAAAGGGTAGCATGAGGGAGTTCCTTTGTGGTGATGAAACTATTCTATATATTCATTGAGGTGATGGTTATACAAATCTATGCATTATGATAAAATGTAAAAGAATTATACACAAAAACAACAAAAAATGAGTACATGCAAACATAGGTAAAATCTGAGTAAAGTCTATAAACTAGTTAATTTCACTGAACCAATATCAATTTCCTGGTTTTGATAATGTACACTTAGGATAAAGTATAAAGTATATTTTTGACAAAGTATACTTATATAAGATGTCATCTTGGGGAAAGTGGATGATGGATACACAGGATATCTTTGTAATTTGTTTGCAACTTCTTTGTCTGTAATTCTTTCAGAATAAGAAGATAAAAAAATCAATTATATTTATATTCACTAGTAACAGACAATAGGAAAATAAAATTTAAAAATCAATACTATTTACAATGGCATAAAAAATAAATACCTATTAAAATCTAACCAATAATGTGAAAGATCTCTATACTGAAAACTATGATACAAAAATTTAAAAGGCTTCAATAAATAAATTAAATTGAAATTAAAAGACATATCAATAAAAGTAGAGTAATACTATATTCATGGATTAGAAGAGTCCATGTTGTTAAGATGTTCTCTCTAAATTGATTCTCTCTAAATTGGTTTATAGATTCAATGCCTGTCCAATAAAAATTCAAGAAGGTCTTTTTGTAGAAGTAAACAAGCTGTTTTCTATATAATATGGAAAGACATATTATCCAGAATAGCCAAAACATTCTTAACACATTGACTGCCACACTAGAAAAAAAAATTTTTTTTCCTTGGGGCCACAGTGTTTTATCACACAAATAGAATAAAAACTTCAAAAACAAAATGGTCCTTTCTAACGTAATGAAAACTTATTATTTTTTATTGTTTTCTGTGCATGAGTTATATACAACTTGAAAAATAGTTCATGCAGCTCCCAAGGTAAAGAGACGTGTGAGTTACATATGCTTCACAAGGCCCTGAGCTCAAAACTAATGTGAGTTAAATACAACTCACATGGCAGTTAATGTGTTAAACAAAGAAGAAGACTGAAGGACTTACAACATCTGATTCCATGACTCACTATAAAACTACAATAATCAGGACAGTATGGTATTGTTTAAGGACAAATAGTTCACTTAAAAGAATACAGAGTTCCAGAAATAGACCAACACATTTATAGTTGATTGATTTTCAATAAAATGCCAAAAGTTCAATGGAGAAAGAGAAGTCTTTTTAACAAAATTTTCTGGAACCACTAAGTATCTTCATGGAATAAGAAAACCTTGACTTCTACCACATAGACCTAAACACTGTAGTGCATCTTATAGGGAACGTAGGAGAATATTTTTGCAACATCAGGAAGATAAATGTGTATCCTATTTGCTAGACAAGATAGAAATTTCTATTAAAAGAAAAAAAATCACAGATTAGACTTCATCAACATTAAACCTTTCTGCTGATCAAATGATATCACTATAAAAATGAACACAGATGCCAGAGTCTGGGACAAAACGTCCATAACATATATATTTGACAACAGACTTGTAGCCATATTGTATTAAGAACTCCTACAAGTCATTAATTTAAAAAGCAAACAAAACAAAACCAACAATCCCATTTAAAAAGTGGGCAAAAGACGAATAGACAGGTTACAAAAAAAAGAATATATGACTGGCCAATGAGCACATGAAAAGGTGCTCAACATCTTTAGTCATCAGGGAAATGTAAATTAAAAACTTATTTATTTATTTACTTATTTTTTTTAGAGCCAGAGTGTCACTCTGTCACCCAGGCTGGAGTACAGTGGCACAATTATAGCTCACTGCAGTCTTAAACTCCTGGGCTCAAGGGATCCTTCTGCCTCAGCCTCCTGATTAGCTGGGATTTCAGGAGTATGCCACTATTCCTGGCTAATTTTTAAAATATATTTGTAGAGATGGAGTCTTGCAATGTTGCCCAGGCTGGTCTTGAACTCCTGGGCTCAAGCAATCCTGTCTTGTCCTCCCAAAGTGCTGCGAATACAAGTGTGAGCCACTGCAACTGGCTTAAAAGCATATTTAAATGCCATTTCACACTCATTAAAATGGCTAAAATTAAACATACTAATAACACCACCAAATGTTGGTGAGGATATGGAGCAACTGGAACTTTTACTTATTGCTGATGGGAGTGAAATAAGTTACAATCACTTTGGAAACCTGTTTGGCAGTTTCTCACAAAGTTACACATACATCTACCCAAGCCCTGGCAATTCCATGCTCAGGTACTTATGAAGAATAATGAAAATATAGGTTCACCAAAAGTATATGAATGTTTAGAGCAGCCTTATTCATAATAGTCAAAAACTAAAAATAATCCAAACGTCCATTAACACGAGAATGCATAAACAAAATGTTGTATGTCCATACAATGGAATACTACACATCAATAGAAAGAACAAAGTTCTAATCCACATAATAATGTGGGTGAACCCCCAAAACTTGTAGTATGTAAAAAGTGCCAGACAAAAAAGATATATATTATGATTCTACTTATATGAAATTTAGGAACAGATTAAAGACTAAACCTTATTGATAGAAATCATAAGTTGACACCTGAGATGTGTAAAGGAATTGACTGGAAGGGGACATGAGAGGATTTTCTCAGATGATAAAAGTGTTCTGTACCTTCTTTTAGGTATTGCTTGAATGTATATATAATTGTCAATGATCATTGAATCAAATATCTAAAATCTTTGTATTCTATTGTAGGTAATTATATATCAATAAAATATTTTTAAAACCATATCAATTTCACTTCAGTGGTATTCTTCCCCAAAATCCATAACACCAGTGTAATAATGAGAAAAACATTAGACAAACCAAAATTAAGGGATATTTTACAAAATAAATGACCAGTACTTCTCAAATCTGGAAATGCCAGATAAAACAAAGAAAGACTGAGGTACAGTTACAAGGCAGAGGAAATTAAAGAGACAAATGCAATGTGGTATCCTGGATTAGGTCCTGAAATAGCAAAAGTACATTCATGTGAAAACTGGTGAAATCTGAATAATGTCTGGAGTTTAGATCATAGTAATGTACCAATATTAATTTCTTAGTTTTGAGAAATGTATAAGAGAACTTTATATTATCCTTGTAGCTTTTCTATAAATGTAAAATTATTCCAAAATAAAAAGTTTACTTAAAAATCAGGAGACAGAATCAAGATTGCCGACTAGACACAGGTAGTATGTGCCTCCTCCACTAAGAAGAACCAGAATAGTAAGTAGATACTCACATTTCAAACAAGTCTTCTAGGAGAGAATGCTAGGATTCACCGGAGAAGTGATGAGAAGCACCAAAAATAAGTAAGAAGAGGGTTCAAGGCAGTTTGCCAGGCTGGGGACAAGCTGAGAGAAGCTCCTGGACATGGGGAAACAGTAAGAGAGAAGCCCCCAGGGCTTCAGACTCTGAAACAGGCTTTTACAATCTTGGCTATAGGAGAACCCCTCAACTCACATGGGCCTCAGGCCTAACATAGGGAGCTGCCTAGATATTACACATAGATGTTGTTCCAAAAAGGGAACCCACACTGAATCTCACAGGCATCCAAGCCTAGAGCACCTCCAGCTGGGTGCCATCCTGAAAGCCTAGATACCAGAGGTCTACAGACAGAGCTGCTGCCTGCCCTGAGGAGGGAGAGGGGTGACTGGGGGCTCCCATGCAACCCTGGAAACCCAGGTCTCCACTACCCTGCTGTAGGCTGCTGTTGAGGAGGAAGAGGAGGGACAGGGGAACAAGGCACACCTAGGACAATGCCCACTGCCCTACAACTGGCTGCTGCGAGACCAAGATACAAGTGGACCACACTCCCCACAACTTCTTGCTCATGCTGCACACCTGAGTGGACCCCTCCACCTCTGGTTGCAGACCCACAGCTAGCACCATTTTGAGAGTTTAATGCTGGGCTGTGCCCTGCCCTCTGGCCAAGCTCGGGCTGTCACAAACAAAGCCTCACATATCAATATTAACCTTGAATGTAAATGGATTAAATGCTCTACTCAAAAGATAAAGATTGGCAGAACAGATTTAAAAAACATGACCCACATCTATGCTGCTTACAAGAAACTTACCTTAGCTGTAAAGACACACAGACTGAAAGTAAAAGGTCAGAAAAAGATATTTCATGCAAACAGAAGGCAAAAGCAAGCAGGAGTAGCTGTACTTATATTGGATAAAACACACTTTAAATCAAAAACAGTAAAAAAAAAGCCAAAGAAGGTCACTATATAATGATAAAGGATTCAATTCAGCAAGAAGATATAACAACCATAAATATATATGTACAACATCAAAGCACCCAGATTCACAAAACAATTGTTACTGGACCTAAGGAAAGAAATAGACAGCAATACAGTAATGGGAGGCTTTAATATCCCACTCTCAACACTAGACAGATCAAGACAAAAATCAACAAAGAAACACTGGACTTACATTGAACGTTAGACCAAATGGACTTAACAGACATTAAAAGAACATTCTACCCAACAACTACAGAATATACATTCTTTTCACCAACACATGGAACATTCTCCAAGACAGACCATATGTTAGGCCATGAAAAAAGTCTTATCAAATTAAAAAAAATCAGAATCATATCAAGTATTTCCTCAGGCCACTGTAGAATAACACTAGAAATCAATATGAAGAGGGACTTCAGAAACTATGCAAATACATGGAAATCAAACAACATGCTCCTGAATGATCACTGGGTCAATGAAAAAGTTAAGACAGAAACTAAAAAATTTTTTGAAGTGAATGAAAGTGAAAACACAACATACCAAAACCTGTGGGATACAGTAAAAGCAGTGCTAAGAGGGAAGTTTATAGCATTAAATGACTACATCAAAAAAGTAGAAAGATCACAAATTAACAACCTATGGTCACACCTCAATGAACTAGAATAGCAAGAACAAATCAAACCCAAAGTCAGCAGAAGAAAGGAAATAATAAAGATCATGGCAGAACTAAATGAAACAGAGACCTCAAAAACAATGTAAAGGACCAATGAAATGAAATGTTGGTTCTTCGAAAAGAGAAACAAAATTGATAAACTACTAGCTAGACTAACCAAGAAAAGAAGAGAGAAGATCCAAATAAACAGAATCAGAAATAAAAAGGGAGACATTATAACTGATACCACAGAAATCCAAAACATCATCAGAAACTATTATGAACAACTATATACTCACAAACTAGAAAACCTAGAAGAAATGGATAAATTCCTGGAAATATACAACCACCCAAGACTGAACCAGGAAGAAATAGAACTCCTGAACAGACCTCTAATGAGTAGTGAGGTTACATCAGTGATAAAAAATCTCCCCCCCCAAAAAATAAAAGCCTAGGACCAGATGGATTCTCAGCCAAATTCTATCAAACATACAAAGAACTAATACTAATCCTCCTGAAACTGTTCCAAAAAATCAAGGAGGAGAGAACTCTCCTCAACTCATTCTATGAGGCCAGTATCACCCTGATACCAAAAACACACAAGGACACAACAAAAAAAGAAAACTACAGACCAATATTCCTGACTACCATAGCCATAAAAATCCTTAACAAAATACTAGCGAATCAAACCCAACAACAAATCAAAAAAATACACCACGATCAAGTGGGTTTTATTTCAGGGACCCAAGGATGGTTCAACACATGCAAATCAATAAATGTGATACATCACATGGACAGAATTAAGGACAAAAACCATTTGACCATCTCAATAGATGCAGAAAAAGCATTCGATAAAATTCAGCACCCCTTTATGATAGAAATCTTCAACAAACTAGGAGTTGAAGGAACATACATCAAAATATAATAATAAAGGCCATAAACAACAAATCCACAGCCAACATCATACTTAATGGGGAAAAGATGAAAGCATTCCTCCTAAGAACTAGAACAAGACAAGGATACCCACTCTCACCATTCTTATGCAACGTAGTACTAGAAGTCCTTGCCAGACCAATCAGGCAAGAGAAAAAAATAAAAGGCATCCAAACTGGAAAAGAGGAAGTCAAGCTGTCCTTGTTCACTGATGCTATGATCTTATATCCAGATAAGACTAAAGACTCCACCAAAAAACTCTTAGATTTGATAAATCAATTCAGTAAAGTTTCAGGATACAAAATCAACATACAGAAATCAGTAGCATTTCTTTTTTTTTTTCATCTAGATCTTTAGCCAAAAGTAGCACTTCTATACACCAACAGTAATCTAGCCAAAAACCAAATCAAAAGGGCAATCCTGTTTACAATAGCTGCCAAAAAACCAAAAATCCCTAGGAATGTATTTAACCAAGGAGGTGAAAGATCTCTACAAAGAAAACTACAAAACACTGATGAAAGACATTATAGATGACACAAACAAATTGAAAAATATCCCATGCTCATGGATGGGAAGAATTAATAACATTAAAATGACCATACTGCCTACAGCAATTTACAGGTTCAAAGGAATCCCTAACAAAATACTGTCATTTTTCACAGAATTAGGAAAAACAATTCTAAAGTTCATACGGAACCAAAAAGAGTCTGAATAGCCACAACAATCTTGAGCAAAAAGAACAAAGCTGGCAGCATCACATCGCCTGACTTCAAATTATATGACAAGGCCATAGTAACCAAAACAGCATGGTACTGGTATAAAAATAGACACATAGACTAATGGAACAGAGTAGAGAACCCCGAAATAAGGCCACATACTTACAGCCAACTATCTTTGACAAAGTTGACAAGAACTGGGGAAAGGACACAATTTTCAATAAATGGTGCCTGGAAAATTGGACTGCCATATGGAGAAGAATGAAACTGGACCTGTATCTCTCACCATGTAGAAAAAACAACTCAAGATGGATTAGAGACCTGAATGTAAGACCTGAAAGTGTAAAAATAATCAAAGAAAACCTAGGGAAAACTCTTCTGGACGTTGATCTAGGCAAAGAATTCATGACTAAGATAAAGAAAATGAGGTATATATACACTATTCAGCCATAAAAAAGAATGAAATTATGTCTTTTGCAGCAGCATGGATGTAGGCCATTATCTTAAGAGAAACATCTCAGACAAAGAAAGACAAATATCACATGTTCTCACTTGTAAGTGGTACCTAAACAATGTATACACATGGAAGCAGAGTGTGGAACAATGGAAAATGGAGACTTGGAGGGGTTGAGGGGTAGTATAGGGGTGATGGTGGGAGGTTGCTTCGTGGGTACAATGTGTGTTGACTCAGTGATGTATGCACTGAAGCCCTGACTTCACCACAATGCAATATATCAATGTAACAAAATTGCCCTTGTACACCATGAATATATACAAATAAAAAATAAATGGGAAAAACAAGTTTAAAAAAAATCATATCACAAAAGCATAAACACAGAAATTTTCCAGTAATAAAAACTACCATAAGATGTGCAAGGCTTTTATAAAGTTAATTATAAAGCTTTATTGGGAGACATTTAAAGATAACAAATATAAATGCATACATATCATATTCACGGATTAGGAAACTTAACATTATAAATAATCAGTTTTTCCAAACTGCAATACAGTTCCCCTCAAAATTCCAAAAGATTTTCAGTAAATGCTACTGGATACATACCTAACGTAGAAAAAAGTGAAATTGAATTTCTATTTATACCAAACACAAAAAATCAATTCTAGATGGATTGAACACCTATATAGGTAAAACTATAAAACACTCACAAGACACACAGAAGAGAAATTTTATGATTTCAGAGTAGGGAAGGAAATAATAAATCATAAAGGAAAAGCCTGAGAAATTAGGTGACATTAAAAAATCAAAGCATTTTTTATTCATCAAAGCACAAAAATAGCACCATGAAAAGTCACAAAATAGATGAATATGTTAAAATTAACATAGTTGAACAAGGATTAGGTATCCAGAATACATAACTCTTTAAAAAGTTTTATAATAAAGAGATAATCTAATAACAAAAGAGGTAAAAGACAACAGGCATTTTACATAATGGCCAATGGACTTTAGAAAAGACAATCACCTCATTTGTTAGCAGAAAAGTACAAATAAAAACTACAATGAGATATCAAGAGAATGACAAGACAAGCCATGGACTGGGAAAAAATATTTACAAAAGACATATCTGATAAAGGACTATTATCCAAAATATACAAAGAATTCTTTAAAACTCAACAAGTAAGAAAATGAATAGCCCAATTAAAAAATGAGCAAAAGATCTGAACAGATATTTCACCAAAAAAGATATACAGATGGCAAATAAACACACAAAAAGATGCTCAACATCATACATCATTAGGGAATTTCACATTAAAATGAGATACCACTATATATCTATTAGAATGGTGAAACTCCAAAACACTGACGACACCAAATAAGGATGTGGAGCAACAGGAGCTCTCATGCATTGCTGGTGGGAATGCGAACTGTTACAGTCACATTTGAAGACAATTTGACAGTTTCTTACAAAACTACACATATTCTTACCATATGATCCAGCAATTGTGCTCCTTGGTATTTATGCCAATGAGTTGAAAACTTATGTCCACACAAAAACCTCCATACAGATGTCTATAGCAGCTTTATTCATAATTGCCAAAACTTGGAAGCAACCAAGATGTCCTTCCATAGGTGAATGGATAAATAAATGGTATATCCACACAATGGAAAATTATTCAGTGCTAAAAAGAAATGGGCTATGCTATGATTTGAAATTCATGGTGAAACTTAATCCTCAATGTGGCAGTATTGAGAGGTGGGGCCTTTACGAGGTGACTGGGTGATGAGGGCTCTTCCTTGATGAATGGGTTAGTGGGTTAATGGTCCCACAGGAGTGGGACTGGTGGCTTTATCAGAAGAGGGACTTGAGCTAGCACACTCAGTCCCCCCTCCGTGTAATGTCCCGTGCCGCCTTGGGACTCTGCAGAGAGTCCCCAACAGCAAGAAGGCTCTCACCAGATGTGCCCCCTTAACTTGGACTTCCCAGAATCCTGAACTATAAGAAATAAATGTCATTTCTTATAAATTACCCAATGTCAGGTATTCTTTTATAAGCAACAGTAAACAGACTAAGACAGGCTATCGAGCCATAAAAAGACATGGAGAAAACTTAAATACACATTTGCTAAGTGAAAGACGGCAATCTGAAAAGGCTACTCACTGTATGATTCTAACATATGACATTCTGGAGAAGGCAAAAAGTATGTAAAATGATCAGTGGTTGTCAGGGGTTGGGAGGGAGAGAGGGATGAATCGGTGGAGCACAGAAGATTTTTAGGATAGTAAAACTATTCTATATGATACTATAATGATGATACATGTCATTATATATTTGTCAAAGCCCATAGAATATATAACACCAAGAGTGAACCTTAATGTAAACAATGAATTTTGGATTATGATGTGTCAGTGTGGGTTCATCCATTTTAACAAATGTATCACTCTGGTGCAGGATGTTGATAGTGGGGGGAGGCTGTGTGTATGTAGGGGCAAGGGATATATGGGAGACTCTACACTTTCTGCTCAATTTTGCTATGAACCTACAAAAACTTGAAAAAATAAGGCCTATTTTTTAAAACTACAGTTAGATCCATTAGATTGTCAAAAATTTAGAAGCCTAAAAATATCAATAGTTGTTGAAGATATGGAGTAATCCATGCACTTATGCATATGAATGTATATTGATACTGCTACTTTGGAAAACAATTTGGAATTATCTAATAAAGTTGAACATGCACTTCCCTCATGACTCAGCAATTCCACTTTTAGGTATATTCCCTATGAAAGTTTCCTAGAGAAATAATTGCAAACAACCCAATATCCACCACATAAAACTTGATATATTCATGCAACAGAATACCAAATAACAGTAAAAATAAGGCACTATGGCTATGTGTATCAACCTGGATGAATCTCAGAAGGAAAGGTTAGATATGGAGTCCAAAAACACATAAAATTTAATAACAAATTGTTCAGAAATCCATAACATTTACGGCAAAACTATGAAGAAAAGGAAATGGTTAACTTTAACTACAGGATAATGATTCCTTTAGTGGAGAATGGGCGTTGGGAGCGTGAGAGATATATAAGACTCGGGATGTCTCAAAGGTACTGGTAGTATTCTATTGCTTATGCTGGGTGGTGAATACAAAAAATTCTATTTATTATTATTTAAACTGTGTTTATATGTGTATATTCTTCTATTTGTCTTATTTCACAATAAAACCTTTTTAGAGAAATCAATCTCTAATCAATCTCATATTTATAGAAAAATACGGCTTATTATATTAAACCATATTTTTTGTTATAATTTCCATCCCCCTGCCACATAGAAATCTGTCTGTAGTAGCAGAGTATGATGCCAATACAGAGGCAGAAATTGAGAAAAGAAAAAAGAGGGACACTATGAAGGAGTCCTTTTGTACTGAAACAGATTGTGGCTGAGGTCAGCACTACCTTATTCTTTTTATACTATTTTTTTCTTTCTTATTCTAGTTTGAATGGGGTTCCTATCAGTGACTATCAAGAATCCTGAAAAACAGCCGTAAAAAAGAAGGAAATCCTGTCATTTGTGACAACATGGATGAAGCTGGAGGACATTATGCTAACTGAAATAAGCCAGGCACAGAAAGACAAATACTACATGATTTCACTCATTGGAATCTACAAGAGTTGAACTAATAGAAGCACAGAGTAGAATGGTGGTTACTAGGAACTGGGGGTGGCAGGGTGGGTGGGGAGAGGTTGGTCAAAGGATAAAAAATTTCAGTTAGGAGGAATGAATTCAAGCCATCTATTGTACAACACAGTGACTCTTAGTAACAATGTATTGTGTTGTTGAAAATTGCTAAGAGAGTAGATTTTAAGTGTTCTCACCACAAAGAAATGCTAAGTACATGAGGTAATGCATATGTTAGCTCAATTTAGCCATTCCACAATACATACTTATTTCAAAACATCATATTATACACAACAAGTATATACACTTTTTATTTGTCAATTCAACAAATGATTTTTAAAAGAATCCTGAATAATATTTTCTATTTACTTACACATTGTTTATCTCTTCCACTACACTATAAATTTCATAAAAGTATGGACTATTATCTCCCTTGTTCACTACAAAATTCCCAATTGCCTAGCACAATGCCTGGCATATAAGTACTTACTACATATTGGTTGAATGAATAATAACCTAATTAAAATTGCACTCATGACACTTTTGTAATTGTCTATTTGTATGTATACATCATTAAATATGATGCCATTTATTATTATATCATTAGTACCTAGCAAAATGCCTAGCATGTGATGGGTGCTCAATAAATTAAATTAATATTAAATGAATAGAAACAATTTTTTCTCTGCAATGCAACCTCTATTTCAAACTATCTTTCATTTGAAAGTCAGAGCTAATAATCTTCAGAATTAATTTGATCTTTATATCTACCTGCTTAAAACCTTCCAGTAATAATGATAGGCTTGTATGGTGCTCACTATATGGCCAGGCACTATTCTGAATGCTTTTTCAGATAATTATTCATTTAATCCCACAACAACTCTATGGAGGTGAAATTATCCTCATTTTGCAGATGAGGAAACTGAGACACAGAGAAATTAGGTAACTTGCCTAAGATTACATAGCTAGTTGTGGTAAAGCCAGAATTCAAACCTGTGTGATCTGGCTCTATAGACCTTGCTCTTGACCATATTCCTATAATGCCTCCAGCAGATCTGTATAGTATATGGGGTAAAATCCAAAATCCTTAGGGTGAAAATGATGCTCATTACAATCTCTTCTCCAGGGGCTTTGTCACCACTCTCTTCTATGAATCATAGGCTCTGAACAATTTTACTGAATATACTGCTTCCTTTTATAGCTGCAAGCCTTTGAACATAAGATGTCCTCTGTTCTGTTTACTCCTGACAAAATTCTATCCATTTCTCAAAACCCAGTTCCAAATGTCTTCTCTGTGAAGCCCTCCTCCATTCAGGCTCCCTTGTCTGTACTACTTCAATTTTGTGAACTCTTATTATACTATGGTGTAATTATTAGTTTATATGTTTTCCTTCTCTACTGACTTTGGGCTCATTTAGGGCTCAGCTCAGATATAATTTGTTTATACAGCCTCAGTGGCAAAACTAGTGCTGCCATATGTAAGGCGCTCAGTAAATATTTATTAAACAAATAGATGAACACTGAGTTCAACTTGAGTTCAATACTCAAGATGTATAATGAAACTTTGCCAACCTATCAGTTTGTCACTCACTATTTATCTATTAATGCTATAAGAACACTATTTCTTTTGCTTAGCTATTATCATAGTTTTAAATTTCTACTGGTCTATGCCTTGTTTTACTTTATTCATAAAACACTGTTTTGACATTTACCATATTACACAAAGTTAATTATATGTCTGCCTTTCTCACTTGTTCTATATAAGCACCTTGAAGATAGAGGCCATGTCTTACTATCCCCAATAGGGGGACCCAGAGCTTGGAATATAACAAAGGCTTATTACATTCTTGTCAAAGTGAATTTAATTTCAATTAGTTGGTATGGTTAGGTTATTTGAGTATCTATCTCCAAATCTTCTTCCTGTGACAGGCCTGGTGATTTTGCCTTCAGTTTTTCTTACGCCATTAATCTTTCCTATGGCAATCCCAGTATGTGGAATGTAGTTTCTTGGGCTAGAGATATAGAGAAGCAACTGTAGAAGGAGGTATATTTTCATTTAGTTTTTCAGTTTTTCTACTGTATAAACTCTAACTAGTTTGGGTAATTTAAACTTGGCTCCATACCATTGTCCCTGAAATTAAAAAGTAATAGTAGATTCTCTGTCCTTCAAATTTTAAGACAACAATGCTAATGACATGGTATCAAAAGAAATTATTTGAAAAGATTGTTATAAAATATTACACTCTACCTGTAATTGGAATCCTCCAGTATGAAAATTTCGAGAAATAAAAACACACTGAGAATGAGATTTAATCTTTGCCTTTGATGGTCTTTGCCTGCATCTCTCATCAGTTGCTTCAAATTCGGAATTTTGAAATAATTCTCTGAAAAATATTTTGTGCAGAATATTATTAAACATGAATTAGATTATAAACCAATTAAAATTATTGTTTCTAATATTTATACACAAGGGTTTCAAAATTATAATAAATACATTACAGTATATATATTTTTATATATATATTTAGAGACAGAGTCTCACTTTGTCACCTAGGCTGGAGTGCAGTGACCCGATCATAACTCACTGTAGCCCCAAATTCCTGGGCTCAAGCAATTCTCCTGCCTCAGCCTCTTGAGTAGCTGGGATGACAGGCATGTGCCACCATGCCTAGCTAATTTTAAAATTTTTGTAGAGACAGGTTCTTGCTATGTTGCCCAGACTAATCTCAAATTCCTGGCTTCAGCAATCCTCCTGCCTCAGCCTCCCAAAGTGCTGGGATTACAGGTGTGAGCCACCATACCCTGCCAGCATATTTATTTTTAAAAGCACAAATCAATTTGTCTACTCCCTTCTCATATGTGAGATTTCATTACACCTCTTTTATTCACAGAATGTAAATTAAGCTACTTATTTTATTCATAAAATGTAAATTAAGCTACTTGTGCAGGGTTTTTTCAGTTTGAATATTAAGCAGGAGTCTCTGACACATTTCTTTTTTGTTGTGAGAAAATTAACCGACTTTAATGTTAATTAGCCTTTTGATAAATTTGTCTTTAATAGTGAAGGAAATTAAATAAAATGCAACACATTGGTCAATTTTGGTACTTAATAATAGCTCTTGCTAAAAGTAAGACTTGAAACTAATGACCTACAATGGAAGACCTGTGATCTTTTATTATACGTGCAACCACAAATGAGAGAGGGTTAAAAATAATAAAGTACCAGTAAAACCTCAGCTGATCAAAGATAGATAGTTAAGTATAAGGGAATATAGTTTCAAACAGTCACTCTTAACTTAAGGATTTTAAAAATAATGCTTCCAGACAATGGAATATTATCTAGCATTAAAAAGATATGAGCTATAAAGCCATGAAAAGACATGGAAGAAAATTAAATGTATATCACTAAGTGAAAGAAGCCAATCTTAAAAGGATACATATTGTATGATTCCAACTAGATGATATTCTGGAAAAGGCAAAACTATGCAGACAGTAAAAAGGTCAATGGCTGCCAGGGGTTAGGTGGAGGGAGGGATGAATAGATGAAGCACAGATAATTTTTAGGGCAGTGAAAATACTCTGTATGATACTATAATGGTAGATATATGTCATTATACATTTGTCCAAACCCACAGAATGTATAAGACCAAGAGTGAACCCTAATGTAAACTATAAACTATGGATGATAATGATGTGTCAATGTAGATTCATCAATTGTAAATTCCCCTCTAATAATAGTAATAATGTTGATTGCCATTTCTTCTTGCAGAGGTACTAGAAAATTTCCAAATTAATTCAAGAGAGCACATCATGTTACTTGATGAGGTATTAACAATTAGGATTCACAAATTGAATTCACTGAATTCAATTTTCTTAACAAATATTTATGGAATACTCAGTATATGCCAGGCATTATGCTGGGTGTTGTATACATAGCAGTGGGGGAGAAAAGCACAGCCTCTACCCTCATGGAACTGTCATTGCTCCCATGGAGCTTAAACATTATGAAAGAAAACAGACATTAATAAAATAGTCACAAAAAAGAAAAAATTACAACTGTGGAAAGTGCTATACAGGAACACTATCTGGTACTGTGTGAGTATGTAACAAAGGGAATTAGCCTAGTTAAGGAGGTCAGGGAAGGCTTTCTTGAGGGAGGGATGATTGAACTGGGCATCTGAAGAAAAGCAGTAGTTTTAAGGTAGAGTGTGGTGGAAGAAGGAAGATGTGAAAGTAAAACTATACTACAGGCAGAGAGAGTATCAAGCACAAAGACCTAATGATCAGATTAGAACAATGTAGCAGAAACACAGAAAGCAAGAGGCAAAGCAGGAAGTGAAATTGGGGAGAATGCACTAGCAGACCATATAGGCCCTTAAAAATTTTGTCTTTATCCTAAAAGCAATGAGAAGTCCTTTAAATTATAGTGGGTGTGGGGTAGAAGAATGGGGATCAGATTTGCATTTGGAAACTGGTTGAAGTGTGGAGAAGAGATTACAGGAGGACAATAGTGAAGGTAGGAGTCAGTTATAACTCCTTTTGCAGTGGTCTATGTGGGGGATAATAATAGCTTGGATAGGGTAGTGGCAGTGGTAATGGAGAGAACTGAGTAGATTTGAATGATTTATGAGGTAAAATAAATAGAACTTAGTAATAGTTCAAATTTAGTGGGGGTGGAAAAGAGGTGCTTGAGATATCAAGAATGTCTTTCATTTTTAGAAAAAAACAAAAAACCTTCCTTGATCCCACGTTTTCCTCCATTTACTGCTCCATTTATCAGCACATCCTCACCAAAAAAAAATTCTTGAAAGAGATGACTATCCTTGTCTCAATTTTCTCATCTCTTGTGTTCTATTCAAAGGCGAGCTTCTGAACCCATTACACCACCAAAACTGTTCATCAAGGTCACCAATGACATCTATGTTGCCAAATCCAAACTCTGTCTTCAGCTTTCTCAATTTAAGTACCTTCAACATAGCTGCCACCACTTTCTTCTTGAAATATTTTAAAAATTTTGACCTCCTTGACACCACACCTTTCTGCTTTTCTTTCTTCTCAGATGTTGATTATTCCTACTCTTCTGCT
The DNA here is from genome assembly GCA_023783475.1 of Daubentonia madagascariensis. Lineage (NCBI taxonomy): Eukaryota > Metazoa > Chordata > Mammalia > Primates > Daubentoniidae > Daubentonia > Daubentonia madagascariensis. The sequence goes on from JAKFHU010001129.1 coordinate 7,625,307, forward strand.
AAATTTCAAAATGTTGGTGACAGTTGTAGGTCCTTTTCTCTTTCAACATTGACTCCTTGGTTAGTCTCATCCAATTCTATGACTTGATTCTCTATATATATCAAATCTTCAGCCCTAACTTCTCTCCTGAAGTTTACACATGTACACCCAACTGCCTATTTGACCTTTCCACTTGGATGTCTAATAGGCTTTCAAATTTACATGCAAAACACAACTCCTAGTTTATCACCACTCCCTCAAATTCCTCCCCCCTTTAATCATCTCTTCATCTCAGTAAATGGCTGAGTTTAAGGGAGCTGAGTACAATGTAAGCTTTTCAGCTGCTAATGGTGAAGATCTAGGTGTCAGCATTAATTCTGCCATTTTCATCCAATCTATTAACAAGCCCTGCTGACTCTACATTCAAAACATATCGCAGACGCAGATCCAACCTCTTCTCTTCATCTCTTCTACTTCCATATTAGTTCAAGACACTATAAGCTCTCACCTTGACTATGCAATAGCCTTCTAACTTGTCTCTTTCCTTTCACTCTTGCTCCATTAAAATCCAGGCTTCACAGAGAAGTAAGAAATAACTTTCAAAAAAAGTAAATCAGAACTCTCATACATCACTGGTGGGAATGTACACCCATTTTGGAAAACTGTTCAGCAGTTTCTCATAAAGTTAGTCATATGATCCAACAATTCTACTCTTAAGTATTTACTTAGAAGTGAAAACATATGTACAAAAGATTTATACAAGAATGTTCATGGCAGCCATTTTCCTAAGAGCTAAAAACTGGAAGTGACCACAATGTCTACTAACAAAATAATAGATGAACAAATCAAGGTATATTCATACAATGGAATACTACTCATCAATAAAAACAATGAACTATGGATAAATGCAATATAAGTGAATCTCTAAAATATTGTGTTGAGTGAAAAAAGAAGACATATGAAAGTCCATATCATTCCATTTATATGAAGTTCAGGAACAGACAAAATTAATCTATAGTGATAGAAATCAGAATAATGCTTGCCTTTGAGGTAAGAGGTAGGGAATGATGCCTGGAGCATGAGGGAACTTTCCAGGGTAATGGAAAAGTTCTATATCTTGACTGGGGTGGTGGTTACATAGGTATGTATTTGTTGAAATTCATCACTATACATTTAAAATCTATACACTTTATTGTATGAAAATTATACCTCAAATTTTAAAAGGCATTATTAAAATGTAAATCAGCTATAGGAGGCATTACAGAGTCTTTAAAATGGGAATAATATTAATTCTACATCATGGGGCTAAGCCTAAATGAGATAACATATGAAGCACTTGCAATAGTGCCTAGCATGTAGTAAGCATTGAATGCTACCTATTATGATGACAATGCCTCTCTTCTGTTTAAAACCTTCTAATGGCACAAATAAAATCCAAACTCCCTAAAAATTCCTATACAATCTGGCCCTTACCTGCCTCTTCAATCTCATAATTATTTTCTTCTCTCACTACAGGTTATTCACATTGGCCTTCTTTCTGTTTGCTGAATAATGCCAAGATCATTCCCACCTTGGGGTCTTTGCGCTTGCTATACTTTTACTTTAGAAAGCTCTTGCACAAAGTATTCATATATCTGGCTCCTTCTTTTAATTCAGGTCTTAGATTTAATAAAACCTATTTGTATAGGCATATCCTGACCACTTTTTATCTATTTTGTTCATTATCTATTCCCTGCCAGCGGCACTGCAAATCTATGAAAAAGAAACCTTGTTTGACTTGTTCGCAGTTGTATACTCAATACCTAGAACAATGGCAAACACCAAATAGATAAATAAATAAACAAACAAATTTATTGGAAGAACAAATAAGTGATAAGTTTCTGACTTGTGCATGTGGATGGGTAGTATGTATTCATTAGCTGCGATAAGGAACACTAGAAGAGTGTATGGGAAGATTATGTTACAATTTACATTTTTAAACATCAGATGATACAAACACTGAACTGATTAAATAACTAGAAACATAAAATTTTATGGTTGAAAGGAACTAAGGTGTCAAATAATCTTTTTTTTCTGTTTCTGGCAAGAGACTACTTTTAGTCCATACCAGGACATTCTGTCAGCTCTTTTCTTAAATATCTCCTAAAGAAAGAGTGTGTTTCCCTCTCAGTTTCTTTTTTAAGAGACAGGGTCTTGCTCTGTTGCCCAGGCTGGAGTGCTGTGGTGTCATCATAGCTCACTGTAACCTACTCCTGGGCTCAAGTGATTCTCCTGCCTCAGCCTCCTGAGTAGCTGAGAAGATGAGACTACAGGCACACACTGCCCCACCCAGCTAATTTTAAAAAAATTCTTTTTAGAGATGGGGTTTCACTTGTTGCCCAGGCTGGTCTCGAACTCTTGGCCTCAAGTGATCCTCCTGCCTTCAACCTTCCAAAGTTCTGGGATTACAGGCGTGAGCCATTGTACCTGGTCCTTTCTCAATAATGTTTTTAACCTCTGAATTGGGAGTCAAATTTTAAAAAATTTTCTAGCCTTACATTATAATCAAACCCATGTCTTTGAAAAAATAAAACAGGTCTTATTATTCCTCAAAATCTTAATGCATGAAGATTGCTTTTACTAGTACTTCTCTTTTCAGGCTATTTAAAACATGTAAAGCCTCCCCTTCCCAACCAAAGGGTCTGTAACCAAACTGCAAATTACAGAGTCAATACTATCATAGTTATTTAAGTTTAATACCATTGAAAAAGTGCTTCATTGAATTTTTAAAATTAAAAAAGTTAAACAAATATTCTAATAAACCTTACCTTCGTTTGCAAATCAGGAACCACAAAGCTGATGCCAAAGCAAAGAAACCAATTCCCAAAGTAAAAGCACCAGCAGCCAGAAAATAGGTTAAGTGGTTAAAAAAACCTATCCAAATAAATTATAAAAGATTATTTCATGCATGTATCTTCATTCTCTAGGTAAAATTAAATGATATAATATTTCAAATGATATAACATAGTACAGTGTTAAGACATTAACTAGGAGATTCAGAGACATGAATTCTAGTCCCATGCAATTCTAATAAACTTCAAGACCCTGAGTTAGAGAATTACAAAAGGCCTCCTATTGATTAGGGCCCAGAGCACCTTTTTTTTTTTTTGATGAGGCCAGGATTTGAAACCTAGGTTTTGTTTGTTTTTGTACAGTTGCCACCTCCTTCTTAGCAGGTTTTCTTCCTTCCCCGTCCAGCTTTTTGTTATTTCTCTAGTATCATTCCCATCAGTCTTCCAACATAAGACATTTTTCATTTTAAGATTTGTATTATCAACCACTACAAGGAGGTAGATGAGGGCAATAAAGCAACAAATAGGAGGAATTTTTAAGATCTTAGAAATCTTTAAAGTTTTATCTTTATCTCAGGAACTGTAAAAGATCATGATCAAAAGCTAATTGAAAGCAATATACACTAATAACATCACAAATTTTATAACTGGAAAAGCCTATAGGAATTATATGGTATTACCCTTTGATTTCACAGATGGTAAAATTGAGGTCCATGTAAGAGAAGTAGCTGAACTAAGGTTATGCAGCAAACTAAAGCCAGTCCTCTGTTTTTTTCCTATTATCTTATCCCTGCTACCAATCATCTTAATGCTGGTATGTATTAAAAACAATTAGGAATAAAGAAAGCATGAAGTAGTTATAGTCAGGTTGGTCAAATCTTCATTAAGTTTCTGAAATCTGCTACCTAAGCATAAAGCAAACTGTAGAAAGCTTTCACAGAAGGCTATACAGAACTTGAAGAATCTTAAGACAGCTAAGGAGTATATTATTTGGTAAAAAGATTGATAAATATAAAACTAATTGAAGATCTTTTTGTGTGAACATATTATTAAGTTCTACTAAGGATTTGACACGATAAAGACTTTGTTGTTTCCATAGTTTATTGTTTCCTAAGTTCCAGCTTCAAGATAGTGCCTCTAAAATCTTCATTTTCTTTGAGTTCAGAAATGTCTACATTGAGGAATTAATTAACGGTACAAAACAAGTTATATAAAGCTATTTACCAAAGTGATACTTTACATATAAAAAACTCTAAATATTCCAAATTAGGAAGTCAAATAAGTTATAATGATGTTGTATATGAAAAATATAGTATTCTTTAATTATTTAGTGCAGGGTTTCTCAATCTCAACACTGTTGATCTTTTGGACTGGATAATTCTTTGTTACGGAGGATTGTCCTGTGCATTGTACCAAATATGTCTCCAGGCATTACCAAATGTGCCCTGGGGCATCTCAAATTGTACCCAGTTGAGAACCACTGATACAGTGGTGTAAGGAAATACCAGATAATATTAAATGATGAAAAGATGATAAAACCTATATTTAAAAAAATTAAAAAGACATGGTCATACTCAGATATAAGGTAAGGATCTCTATGGACAGAAGAAGAAATGCAACACAGAGAAACAAGGAGGGCTAAAATCACAGGCATGCTAGGCTCCAATATCTAGAAGCACGAATTAGCCAGAAGAAACAGAGACGATCACTGAGACAAGACCTAGTCCAAACTATTCTCTGGCACAGTGAGTGAATTTATATTACCAAAATCTTTGAGAGAAGGGAGTCCTGAGCCACCAATAATAGACCAATTTTAAAAAAGGACCAATGACAAATCTTAGAAACGAAAAATTAAAAAATTAAAAAATGGAATAAACCCTTCTTTGAACACAAAGAAAGAATTAATGAAATGAGATAATAGTGAGCAAAATACCTGATTACAGAAATAAATGAAAACTATGCAAAAGAAATTATGAGACATGGAAAACCTTAAAAGTATATAACATAAAACTAAAAGGAATTCCAAAAGAGAGAATACAGAAGTAGCAGAAAAGCAATACTTAATACTCAGAGATACAACCTAAGATTTTTTTACATTAAAAAAATTTTAAGTTTACACATAGTAAAATTCACATTTTTGGGGTGTGCAGTTCTATAAGTTTTGACAAATACAAAAAGTATTCAGTCACCACCACAACTAAGTTACAGAACAGTTGTATCACCCCCCAAAATTTCCTCATACTGCCTCTTTGGGGTCACTCACTAACTGCTGCAACCACTGGTTATTTTCCATCTCTATTCTCCATCCTTTACTTTTGCCTTTTCCAGAATTTCATATAAATGGAATCACACAGCATGTGGCCTTTTGAGTCTCGTTTTTTTCACTCAGTATACTGTATTTAAGATTCATCCATGTTGTTGTATGTATCAATAGTTTGTTTCATTTTATTGTTGAGTAATAATTCCATTTAATAGTGATTAGGAATACAGTTACTATACACTTGCACATAGGTCTTTGTTTAAACATAAGTTTTTATTTCACTAGGGTCACACACCAAGAATATATTCAAATTTATAAGAAAACTGCCCAACAGCTTTTTAACCAAAAAAAAAAAAATTTCTTTTTTTGGTGCCATGGCTCAGATTGTCAAACTGCTTTTTTTTTTTTTTTTTTTGAGGCAATGTCTCACTCTGTTGCCTGGGCTAGTGTGCACTGGTGCAGTGGTGTCATAATAGCTCACTGCAGCCTCAACCTCCTGGGTTCAAGCAATCCTCCTGCTTCAGCCTCCCAGGTGCACACCACTATGCCTCTAATTTTACTTTTCATTTTTTTTAAGAGACAGGGTCTCACTACATTGCTTAGGCTGGTTTTGAACTCCTGGCCTCAAGCAATCCTCCTGCCTCAGCCTCCCCAAAGTGCTAGGATTATAGACATGAGCCACTGCACCCAGCCTCAGACTGCTTTCTAAAGTGGCTGTACCATCTTGCTTTCCCACCAGCAATATACAACAGTTTCAGTTGCTCCGTACCATTACCACCACTTGGTGCTGTCTGTCAGTTTCATTTTAGCCATTCTAATAGATGTGCAATAGCATCTCACTGTGGTTGTAATTTTCATTTCTTTCGTGAATAATGATGTGGTGTATATTTCCATGCATTTATTTGCCATCCATATATCTTCTTCAGTGAAGTATCTGTTCAAATTTTTGCTGAGTTTTAAGAAGTCTTTATATACTCTGCATACAAGTCCTTGGTCAGATATGTAATTTGGAAATATTTTCTCCCAATCTATGGCTTGTGTTTTCAATTCTCTTAACTGTCTTTTATAGAGTTTTGGTGATGTCAAATTTATCCACTTTTTTCTTTCATAGATTGTGCTTGTGCATCCTATCTAAGAACTCTTTGCCTAACTTAGATCACAAAGATTTTCTCTTAAATTTTTTAATAAAAGTTTTATAGTATTATGTTTTACATTTAATTTATGATTCATTTTAACTTAATTTTTTATAAGGTGTGAGGACTGAGGCAAGTTCTTTCTCTTTTTCTTTTTTTTTAATATGGATACCCAAAGGTTCCAACACCACTTGTTGAAAAGATGATCTTTTTAGATTGAATTGCCTTTGTAACTTTGTCAAAAATCAATTAGCTATATTCGCGTCAGTCTATTTCTGTTTTCTTTATTCTGTTCCCTTTATCTGTGTCATCTATCCTTTCAGCAATAACTACAATAATAACATCTAATACTTATACAGCAAGTACTATATATATGCCAGACACTGTTCAAAATGCTTTTTATATATTAACTTATTTAATCTCACAACAACTCTATGAATTAAGTACTATTATTTCCCCACTTTGCAGATGAGAAGACAGATGAAGTAAATCGAGGCTAAGTAACTTTCTCAAAAGCACACAACTGGTAAGTTGGGGAACAGTAGCAACTTTTTTTCCCCTAGAGACAGGGTCTCATTTGTCACCCAGGCTGGAGTACAGTGGCGCAATCACAGCTCACTGCAACTTTGAACGCCTGGGCTCAAGCAATTCTCCTGCCTCAGCCTCCTGAGTAGCTGAGACGACAGGCATGGGCCACCACACCCAGCTAATTAAAAAGAATTTTTTTTTTTTTAGAGATGGGGTCTTGCTCTTTTGCCCAGGCTGGTCTCAAACTCCTGGCTTCAAGCATCCTCCCAAAGTGATGGGATTACAGGTATGACCCACTGTATCCCGCCTAGTAATTTAAATATTGCTAATATACTTCTTTATCTAGACTGGGTGAAGAATAGAGACACTGAATATCTTTAGATTTTGTCAGAAAAACAGTTAAGTATGGGTGTTAAAATTTTAAGAGTAACCAAAGCAATCTACAGATTCAATGTAATCCCTATCAAAATACCAATGAAATTCTTCACAGAAATAGAAAAAACAATCCTGAAATTCATATGAAACCACAAGAGACCTCAAATAGTCAAAACAATCCTGAGCAAAAAGAACAAGTTTTGAGGCATCACACTACCTGACTTCAAAATACACTACAATGCTATAGTAACCAAAACAGGATAGTACTGGCATTAATAACAGACATACAGACCAATGGAACAGAATAGAGAACCCAGAAATAAATCCACATATTTACAGCCAACTGATTTTTGACGAATTCATCAAAAACATACATCGGATAAAGGACAACTTCTTCAATAAGTGCTAGGAAAACTGGATATCCATATGCAGAGAAATAAAATTAGACCCCCTATCTGTCACCATATAGAAAAATCAACTCACAAAGGATCAAAGACTTAAATGTAAGACCCAAAACTATGAAACTACTAGAAGAAAACATAGGGGAAAGGCTTCAGAACATTGGTCTGGGCAAAGATTTTATGGATAAGACCTCAAAAGCACAGGCAACAAAACCAAAAATAGACAAATGGGATTATATCAAACTAAAAAGCTTCTGTACAGCAAAGGAAACAATCAAAGTGAAAAGACAACCTGTGCAATAGGAGAAAATATTTGTAAACTATTCATCTGGCAAGGGATTAATATACAAAATATACAAGGAACTCAAACAACATTATAGCAAAAAAAAAGGAAATTGGATTAAAAAATGGAAAAATGATCTGAGCAGATATTTCTCAAAAGACAAATGGTCAAGAAATACATGAAAAAATTCTCAGCACCACTAATCATCAGGGAAATACAAATCAAAACCATAATGAGATATCACCTCACAATGATATTATATCTGATCCATTAGAATGGCTATTATCAAAAAGATAAAAAAATAACAAATGTTGGCAAGGATGCAGAGAAAAGGGAACTCTTATACACTGTTGGTTAGAATGTAGACTAGACAGTCATTATGAGAAATAATATGGAAGTTCCTCAAAAAGCCACAAATAGAACTACCATATGATCCAGCAAACCCACTCCAGGGCATTTATCCAAAGGAAAGGAAATCAGTATATCAAAGGGACATCTGTACTCTCATGTTCATTGCAGCACTATTCACAATAGCCAAGACATGGAATCAACCTAAGTGTCCATCAACAGATGAATGGATAAAGAAAATGTGGTACATATACACAATGGAATACTACTGAACCATTAAAAAGAATACAATCCTGTCATTTGTGGCAACATGGATAAGCCTAGAGGACAGTATGTTCAGTGAAATAAGCCAGGCACAAAAAGATAAATACCACATGTCCCCACTCATATGTGGAAACTAAAAAATTGGATCTCCTACAAGTAGAGAGTAGAAAAGTGGTTACTAGAGGCTGGAAGGGTAGGGGTTTAATGGGGATACAAAATTACAGCTAGATAGGAGGAATATATTCTAGTGTTTTATAGCACTGTAGCGTTAACAATTATAGTTAATGATATTTTATTGTTAGCTAGAAAAGAGGATTTTGAATGTTCCCGACACAAATAAAATGATAAGTGTTTGAGGCAATGGATATGCTAATTACCCTGATTTAATCATTATACATTGTATATGTGTATCAAAAAGTCACCCTGTACCCCACAAGTATGCACAATTATTGTGTCAATTAAAAAATAATAAAACAAAGACAAAACAACCAAAAAATTTAAGAATATCATAAAAGAGAATATCTAAATATTCTAAATATTTTATGTTTAATAAACATAAAAACGTTATTAATCAGTAAGGAAGTGCAAATCAAACCACAATGAGATACTATGACAATTATATATAATGCCTAAAATGAAAAAGAGAAAGGAGTTAGAAAGAGGCAGAGCAACCTGAACTCTCATTCACTGCTGGTGGGAATGTAATTTGGTATAATACTTTTAAAAACTGTTTGGCACTATTATTAAAGCTGAATGTATGCATACCCCCTGACCTAGCAATTCAACTCTTAGACAAATAACCCAACTGAAGAGCATACAAAAAAACATGTACTGGAATATTTATAGCAGCACTATTTGAGATAGCCCTCAAATTGGAAACTGCCCAAATGCCCTTCAGTAGTCGAATGGATAAATTTAAAAATGAATTAATTAAAGAAAAAAAATTCTACAGCAATGGGAAAGAATGAACTGCAACTACATACAACAAAATGGATAAGTTTTATAAACATAATGTTGAGCAAATGAAGGCAGATATAAAGTTGAAACAGACATTGGGGCAATTCTAGGATGCTCATAATGTTCTGTTTCTTGATCTGGCTCCTGGTTATATAGGCCTGTTCAGTGAAACTTTATCAAACGTAACATTTATAACTCGTGAATAAATTAGATCTCTATATATATCAGCATGTATAAAACTGAAAAACAATGTTCAGTGAAAAAAGCAAGTTCCATAAATTTATATTCAATGATTCCAATTATGTACTGATCCTATTTAGGTACATTGAAAGAAAACACAAAATAATAACATTTTTAACAATTAAAAGTAATAAAAGTATTAAAATACACCAAATGTATGATATTAGTTGTCTCTGGGGGGGATGAGGAGAATGGGACTATGGATAGAACATAAATTTAGATTTTATCTGTAATGTTTCATTTCTTAAAAAAATTACAGACCTGAAACTTATATGACAAAAAAAAAAAGGTCATTTAGGAGATTACATGGGAGTTTATCATTCTTTTTACTTTTCTTTTTTCTTTTCATTTTTCTGCTTTTCTCAAATATTTTTAAGATGTAAAAATAATATGATAATTTTATAAAAAGATGAAAAAGAGAAACATATTTGTATAAGGAAAATAATCAACACTGGCTATTCCTGGGGTAAGGGCTTATAGGTAAAATTTGCACTCCACACTTTTCTATATATTCAAATTTTCTACCATGAAGGTCTTAGAAAAATAAAATATTTTGTTGAAGCTTCATATGTAATTCCTGACTCATCTACTTAGATGCTACAAGTCTCCTTGTAGAACCTTCTATATTTTTATCACTATGTTTATAGCCTACTTAGCTTTCACCTCCTAAGGTTCTCTGCCCTCCTACTTATTCCCCTTTTTAAAATTCTTCATTAGGGAAGAAAAGTAGGTATGATTAGTACACTATTCCAGCCTCTGGTTTAAATGGATCATTTACACCTCAGGGGAACTTCAATGAGATATAAAGAATATGAAAGTTTCCAAAACACTTTACCAAGGGAATGACAAATTACATATTTGCTACTACCTTCAACAAGTCACACTTTCTGTCTAAATCAGTTTGTAAAATGAGAAGCCTTGACTCTGTGATCACTAAGTTCTGCTCCCACTCTGAAGGTTTAGTTAATAAATATTATAAAGCAATATTATATACAAGGTAGTATTTTTACTTTTTCCACTCTGCCCTTAAGTGTGCTATCTAAAGTAATGACTCCTCACTTGCAATAGACACTCTATCATATCACTCTATTTCTTTGTCTTTAGTAAATATCATTAATAATATTTTTTACTTATTGGTCTATTGTCTATTGTCTGTCTCCCTCCACTAGAACATAAGTCTTTTTCACTATAGTATTCTCAGAGTTTAGAATAATGACTGCTTACTCAAGAAATGATTGAATATTCAATGAATGACTGGTAGAAATTGTGCTAGATGCTAGTATTATTATAAAAAATGAATAGTATAAGGTTCTTTCCCTCAAGAAGTATGTTGCTTAGTAGGAAGGACATACATGGAAAAAAGTGCAATAAAAAGTATTATAGATGTTACAATGGACGAAATAAGTAGAAAATAAAGACATAGGAAGATCTATAGAAAGATAGGGGAAAGTTAAAAAAAAAAAAGGCTCCACAGTTAAATACTGCCTGAGAACTTTCTATTGCCAAATCCTTGTCAAGAATTGGTGATTCAAAGATAAGTAACACATACAATCTAGAAGAGGACAAGACATTTAAACAGATATGTTCTTTAAAAAACCCTAAGTGCTATAATAATAACCTGTTGACAGTGCTGTAACAACAGAGGCAGTTTGATCCAGTGCAAGAACAGTTTTCTACAAATGACACCTGAGTCGAATCTTACAGAATGTAGGAAACAGCTAGCCAAAGGGATTAAGTCTTAAATCTGGTTATGATTTGTCCATCTGAAAATAAACAAATAAAACTCTCTCTACCCACAGCACTCTCCAGCTTACAATCGACCCTCTTTTTACCATTTACAGCCAAACTTCTTAAAATAGAAGTCCGTACTTCCTCACAACTTCTATTTCCAAGGTGATTAATAACTTCATCAACACTAAATCAAAAGGTCACTATTGACTTTTCTCCCTCTTTTGCCTTGGTGTCTGCTACCTAAATTTACTTGGTTTTCCTATTTCTCTTCTCCATACCTTTATTGCCTTTGTAGGCCCTTCTTCCTTAGCCCATCTATATACATTTATATATCCATGTATTATATATTTATATGTTATATATCTACATATTAAATAAAAATTACTAAGTATTTGTAGCAGGAGTATTTAAAATTTTTTTCAATGTTTCCAGAACTATAAGTCCCACTTTATTTTTTGTGTATTCACAAACTACCTGTTTTATTTTACTCTTTTGGAGTTTTGCCAGATTTCAGTATTAGGTTTACACCACTTGTAAGTGGTTTACTCCATTTCAACAAATATTTGTTGAATACCAAATATGTGTGAAACACTGTGCAGGGCACCAAGAGGTGGGGAATAAAAAGCTATTTAAAATAAGAATGAATCCTTACTCTGAGGTTTAAAAATCTATAATGAAATATAAGCAGGGTTGATATGCAAACAGTACATAAAGTTGATCAAACTGATTGTTTATAGTTGGTATCTGCTTTGATTTGATATAAATCTAACTGAATCTGTGAATTTTGAAAAGCTATTTATTATATTGGTTGGATTTTAATGTTCTCACTTGAAAAATGGGAATCATACAATCTACAGAATTGCAATAAGGAATAAATAAGATAATACTGTAAGAAATTAATAACGTAATAAATGGAAAGATGTATCAAGTGAACATGAACATACCAGGCCATAAAGCAAAACTCAACAAGTCTTATAAAATCATAATTATACATACCACATTCTCTGACAACACAATTTCTAAATTAATAACCTAAAATTATACCCTAAGAAAATTTCACATGCTTGTGGAAATTTAAAATCACATTGTAAATAACTCATTCATTAAAGAAAAAAATCAACAGAAATTAGAAAATATGTAGAACTAGATAATAATAAAAGTACTATGTATAAATACTCATAGCAACACAGCTGGAGGGACTTAAGGGAAATATATAGCCCTAAATGTATATAGTAGAAAAGAAGTTTGAAAAATAATGAGCTTAGCATCCAAATTAAAAGTTGAAAAAGACCAGCAAAATAAACCCAAAGAAAGTAGAGAAAGGAAATAACAAAGAAGAGAAATTAATGAAATAAAAATTAAGATTCTTGGTAAAGACTAATAAAATTGGCAAATCTCTAGTAATAGTAACCAAATAAAAAAACAGAGGGCATAAGTAAACAATATTAAAAATGAAGAAAGAACATAGTTACAGATAAAGCAGAAGAAAAAATACTTGCAATGAATTTATGCTAATATATCTCAAAACGTATATAAAGTGATATATACCTAAAAAGTGACTTACAAAAAGTGACTCAAGAAGTAATAGAAAACATAAATGAACATGTATCCATTAATTGAATCAGCAGTTACAAAATTTCCCCCAAAGAAAACAGCAGGCCCCAATAACTTTACAATTTCTACTGTATACCCATGATTCAAGTATTTCTTATCTTATACAAGCTCTTCCAGAGAACAGAAAGAGATTGCTGGCTGGCTGTCCAGATACATTTTTCTCTTCTTCCTGGGCAAAAAGCTAGACTACATGTCCTAGCTTCCCATACCATTAGGTGAAGCCATGCGACTGAGTTCTAACCAATGGAATTTGAGTGGAAGTGATGTCATAAAAACCTCCCAAGCACTTTTCTTCATGCTCTTTCTCCCTTTAGGCTGACTGGGATGGAGACGATCCAGGGAAACCTGGGAAGCCATGTGTTGATATCACTACCATCAATCAATTCATCTAATTGATATTTATAGAACATTCAACCCAACAAGAGCAAAACACATATTCTTGGGAGGAAGGGAAGGGCGAAAACTTACCTAATGGGTACAATGAACAGTATCTGGGTGATGGGCACACTTAAAACCCTGACTCAAGCATAACAAAATCGATACATGTAACCAAAAACATTTGTACCCTTATAATATTTTGAAATTTAAAAACCCCCACATATTCTTTTCAAGTGCACATGGTACACTCTCTAATATAGAGAAATTTGAAATTTCTAAATAACTTCTAAATAACACATTTACTTCTAAGTATATCCATGAGTAAAAAGAGGGAGTCTCAAGGGAAAATAGAAAATATTTTCAACAAATAAAACAAAAACACAATATATCAGGATTTGTGTAATGCTACTAAAGCAATACTTAGGGGGTATAATGTACCATTTTTTCAAAAAAAGGCCACCCTTTAGTTTTAGATAAGTCTAACTAGATCTGTGAACTTTGAAAAGTTGTTTATTATATTGGTTGGGTCTTAATGTTTTCACTTGAAAGGTGGGAATCATACTATTTATCTTACAGAATTGCAGTAAGGAATTAACTAGATAATACTGGAAGAAATTAATAACATAATAAATGGAAAGACATATCAACTGAATGTGCATATACCAGCCCACAAAGCAAGACTCAAGAAGTTTTATCTTCACTGGTATTTGTTATTATAGATCCATTACTATATTATATATTTCATAAAAAATTTATTCCATTTTTTATTCCCAATGAACTACTAATCTAAATCTAGAACACATAATCTAGTAGTTTACATGGTAGTCAGGGAGGCTTTGGAAATAATTGTTTCTTTGGTGACTTATGCTTTGCTTATTTTTAAAATAAATTTAATCTAATGAATTATGTAGATCTTCAGTCAGCTCTTTCTTCTTTACTGCAGGTGTTCTGAACTTTCATCTTTTTGTTCAAATTTTCAACCCCATCTACCACTTTACCTAATTCCAAACGACCTTCTCTCTCTTCTTTTACTCTCAAAGCATGAGTTTCCTCCTATATTTTAAAGTGTTATAAACCTTAGAGTTACAGGAATGGCATAAAATTTCAGCCTTATACAAAGTAAAGTGATATTCCAACCTTCCTTCTTAAATTTATTCTTAAATAACTTGGATCAGCTTCTGTATATACCGACAAGAAACATTACTATATTGCTATAATATTTTTATTGGGGATGCCTCTTGTCACATCACCAAATAGTCCCTAAATGAAATTCTACATGAGAAATTAATTTTTTCTATCAAAGAGAAAGACGTAGTTACCATATGTCCTTTCACATTTTGAGTTTTTTCTATTTTTATTTTTCATTGATACATAATGTATACATATTTATGAGGTACATGTGAAAATTTGATACATTCAAATAATCAAATCAGGGTAATTGGGATATCCATCCCATTAAATATTTATTTTTTCTTTACGTTAGAAACATTTGAATTGTTCTCTTCTAGCTATTTTTAAATGTACAACAGATTAATGTTAATATAGTCACCCTACTGATCTATCAAATACCAGGTCTTATTTCTTCCCATTAATCCACCTCCCTACACTCTTACCAGCCTCTGGTAACTACCAATCTAGTCTCTATCTTCATGAGATCCACTTTTTTTTCTTTTTAATTTTTATGGATGCATAGTAGTTGTATATATTTATGGGGTACATACGATACTTTGATACAAACATGCAATGTGTAATGATCAAATGAGAGTAATTAGGATATCCATATCCAAATCAAATATTTGTTTATTTTTGTTGGGAGATATCTACTTTTTTAGCTCCCACACATGAGTGAGAACATGTGATATTTGCCTTTCTCTGCTTGGCTTATTTCACTTCATATAATGACCTCCAGTTCCATCATGTTGCTGCAAATGACAGGATTTCATTCTTTTTTATGGCTGAATACACATTCCATTGTGTATATATATCACATTTTCCTTTTTTATTAAATTGACAAATAATAATTACACATACTCATGGGGTACATAGTAATATTTCAATACATATAGTGATCAGATCAGGATAATTAACATATCCATCATCTGTCATTTCAAACATTTATCATTTCTTTGTGTTGGAAACTATGTATTATTCTTAACTATAGTCATCCTACAGTGGTATAGAACACTAGACCTTATTCCTACTATCTAGTTGTAATTTTGGTATCTGTTAACAAATCTCTTCTTAGCCCTTCCTTTGCCCTATCTTTCCCAGTCTCTAATATCCTCTGTTCTAATTTTTACTTCTGTAAGATCAAAAATTTTTTGGCTTCCACATATGAGTGAGAACATATGGTGTTTAACTTTCTGTTCCTGGCTATTTCACTTAACATAATGACCTCCAGTTCTATCCGTATTGTTACAAATGACAGGATTTGTATTTGTATTTGTATGGCTGAATAGTATTCCATTGTGTATATATAATTGTGTATAAATATCACATTTTTTTTTCTTGAGACAAGGTCTCTCTCTGTTGCCCGGGCTAGAGTGCAGTGGTGTTGTCAAAGCTCACTGCAACCTCAAACTCCTGGGCTCAAGCAATCCTCCTGCCTCAGCTTCCTGAGTAGCTGGGACAACAGGCGCAAGCCACCATGCCCAGCTAATTTTTCTATTTTTTGTAGAGACAGAGTCTCGCTGGTGCTCAGGCTGGTCTTGAACTCCTGGCCTCAAGCGATCCTCCTGCCTCAGCCTCCCAAAGTGCTAGGATTACAGGTTTGAGCCACTGCGCCCAGCCTTTCTTTATCCATTCATCTGTTGTTTGACACCTAGTGGCTATTGTGTATAGAGCTACAGTAAACATGGGAGTACAGATGTCTCTTTGATATACTGATTTCCTTTCCTTTGGATAAATGCCCAGCAGTGGGATTGCTAGATTATGTGGTAGTTCTAGTAGTTTTCTGAGGAACCTCCATACTGTTCTCCATAGTGGCTATACTAGTTCACATTCCTACCAACAATATATAAGAGTTCCCTTATCTCCACATCCACAGTGTATAAGAGTTCCCTTATCTCTGCATCTTCACCAGCATTTGTTATTTTTTGTCTTTTTGATAATAGCCATCCTAAGTGGGGTTAGATGACACCTCATTGTGGTTTTATTTGCATTTCCCTGATGATTAGTGATGTTGAGCATTTTTCATATATTTTTTGGCCATTTGTATGTCTTCTGAGAAATGTCTGTTCAGATCATTTGCCCACTTTTAAGTTGGATTTTTCTTTTGCTGTGGAGATGCTTCAGTTCCTCGTATATTCTGGATATTAATCTCCTGTCAGATACATAGTTTGCAAACATTTTCTCCCACTCTGTAGGTTAGCATTTCACTCTCTTTGACAGTTTCCTTTGCTATGTAGAAGGCTTTTAGTTTGATACAATCTCATTTGTTTATTTTTTATTTTGTTGCCTGTGCTTTTGAGGTATTATTCTTAAAAATTTTTCCCAGACCAATATCCTGAAGGGTTTCCTCTATATTTTGTTCTAGAAATTTTATAGTTTCAGGTCTTACAATTAGGTTGTTGGTCCATTGTGAGTTGATTTTTGCATATGGTCAGAGGTAAGGGTCTAGTTTCATTATTCTGCATATGGATATCTAGTTTTCCTAGTACCATTTATTGAAAAGACTGTCCTTTCCCTAATTAGTGTTCTTGGCATCCTTGTTAAAAATCAGTTGGATGTAGATACGTGGATTAATTTCTGACTTCTCTATTCTCTTCCACTGGTCTGAGTCTGTTTTTATGTTGGTCCCATGCTGTTTTGGTTACTACAGCTTTGCAATCTATTTGGAAGTCTGGTAGTGTGATACTTCCACTTTTGTTCTTTTTGCTCAGGATTGCTTTTGCTATTTGGGGTCTTTTGTGATTCCATATGAATTTTAAGATTTTTTTCTAATTTTGTGAAGAATTTCCTTGGTTTTTTGATAGAGATTGCATTGACTATATAGATTGCTTTGGGTAATATTGTCATTTTAACAATATTAATTCTTCCAATCCACGAGCATGAATGTTTTTCCATTTTGTGTGTGTGTCCTCTTCAATTTCTTTCATCAGTGTTCTGTAGTTTTCCTTGTAGAGGTCTTTCACCTCCTTGGTTAAATTTATTCTCATATATTTTTTTTGTAGCATTTATAAAGGGGATTGACTTTTTGATTTCTTTTCAGCTAGTCCATTGTTCATGTACAGAAAGACTACTGATTTTTGTATGTTGATTTGCTATCCTGCAACATTACTGAAATTGTTTCCCAGTTCTAAGAGTTTTTTGGTCGAGTCTTCAGATTGTGTCATCTACAAACAGGGACAATTTGACTTCCTCCTTTCCAATTTGGATGCCCTTTATTTCCTTCTCTTGACTAATTTCTCTGCCTAGGACTTCCAGTAATATGTTGAATGAGAGTGATAAGAGTGGGCATCCTTGTCTTGCTCCAGTTCTTAGAGGAAAAACTTTCAACTTTTCCCCATTCAGGAAGAGGTTAGCTATGGTTTGGTCATATATGGATTTTATTATGTTGAAGTATTTTACTTCTATACCTATTATAATTTATCAAAAGTTTTTATCATGAAGGGATGTTGAGATGATCATATGGGTTTTGTCCTTCATTCTGTTAATGTGATGTATGATGTTTATTGATTTGTGTATGTTGAACCATCCTTACATTCATAGGATAAACCCCACTTGATCATGGTATATTACATTTTTGATGTATGGTAAGATTTGGATTGCTAGTATTTTGTTGAGAATTTTGCATCTATGTTCATCAGGGTTATTGGTTTTCTTGTTTTGTTGTGTCCCTGTCTGATTTTGGTATCAGGGTTATGCTGGCCTCATAGAAGAAGTTAGGAAGAACTTCCTCTACTTTTTGGAATAATCTGAGAAGAATTGCTATTAATTCTTCTTTAAAGGTTTGGTAGAATGGTGAAGCCATCCAGTTCTAGACTTTTCTTGTTGGGAGACTTTTTATTACTGATTCAATTTCATTCCTTGTTATTGGTTTATTCAGGTTTTCTATTTCTTCTTGGTTCAATCATGGTAGGTTGTATGTGTCCAATAATGTATCCATTTCCTCTAGGTTTTTAAGTTTATTGGCGTATAGTTGTTCATAATAGTTTCTAATGATCCTTTGAATTTCTGTGGTATTTTGTGTTTCCTTTCTTATTTCTGATTTGATTTATTTGGTCTTCTCTCTTTATTTTTAATTCATCAAGCTAATGGTTTGTTGATTTTGTTTACCTTTTCAAAAAACTAACTTTTTGTTTTGTTGATTTTATGTATTATTTTTTAGTCTCAATTTCATTTATTTCTGCTCTCATCTTTATTATTTCTTTCCTGATACTAATTTTAGGCTTGGTTTGTTCTTGCTTTTCTAGTTTCTCGAGGTGCATCATTAGGTTGTTTATTTGAAATCTTTCTAGTTTTTTGATGTAGGCATTTATAACTTCTAAATACTGCTTTTGCAGTGTCCCATAGGTTTTGGTATGTTGTGTTTCTATTTTAATTTGTTTCAAGGAATTCTTAAATTTCATTCTTAATTTCTTCACTCACCCACTGGTGGTTCAGAAGGATGTTGTTTAATTTCCATATATTTGTATAGTGTCAAGTGTTGCTCTTGTTATTGATGTCTAGTTTTATTCCATTGTGGTCAGATAAGATATTTGATGATTTTGATTTTTAAAAAATTTTTGAGCCTTCTTTTGTGTCCTAACATATGGTCAATCCTGGAGAATGTTCCATTTGCTGATGAAATGAATGTGTATTCTGCAGCTATGGGGTAAAATATTCTGTATATATCTATTAGGTCCATCAGTTTTATGGTGCAGTTTTAATCCCATGTTTCTTTGTTGATTTTCTGTCTGTCCAATGCAGACAGTGGAGTGTTAAAGTTCCCAAGTACTACTGTATTTGGGTCTATTTCTTCCTTTAGATCTAATAATATTTGCTTTATATATCTGGATGCTCCAATGTTGGGTAAATATTATTTATAATTGTTATATTCTCTTGGTGAGTTTATCCACTTTTATTAATAACTTCCTTGTTTCTTTTACACCTTTTGACTTGAAGTTTTGTATGATAACTACTGCTGCTGTCTTTTGGTTTCCATTTGCATGGAATATCTTTTCTCATCCTTTCACTTTCAGTCTACATGTGTCTTTACAGATGAGGTGGGTTTTTGTAGGCAGCATATAATTGGCTCTTATTTCTTTATCCACTCATTGACTCTGTCTTTTAACTGAAGAATTGGTTCCATTTATATTCAGTGTTACTATTGATAAGGAAAGACTTACTACTGCCACTTGTTTTCTGGTTATCTTCTAACTCCTCTCTTCCTTTCTTCCATTTTGACTGTCTTCCTTTGTGGTTAGGTGATTTTCTCTAGTAGTATGTTTTAATACATTGCTTTTAATTGTAGTATATCTATTATACAGTTTTGCATTGTGGTTACCATGAGTATTACAAAAAAACACTGTAAACATATAACAAGTTATTTTAAAGAGATGACAACTTATCTTAGATCATAAAGAATAGAAACAAAAAAAGAAAAAGAAAAACTCTACACTTTAACTCCATCCCTCCTGCATTTTGACTTTTTGTTGTCTCAATTATATTGCCTATCTCTGAACAAAAACTTTCTGAACAAGTTTTTGTAGCCATTATTGTTTTTGATAGATTAGTCTTTTAGGTTTCATACTAGAGTTGTGAGTCAATTGCACACCACAATTACAATATTGGAGTATTCTGGGGTTGTTATACTTAGTTTTACCTGTTGGTTTTAAATCTTCAAGTGTTTTCTTTTTGCACATTAGTGTTTTTTAAAATTTTAGATTGAGGAACTTTCTTTAGCATTTCTTGTAAGATGGGTCTAGTAGTCAAGAATTTTCTTAGCTTTTGTTTGTCTAGGAAAGACTTTAATCTCTCCTTCATATCTGAAAAGGAGATAGGTTTGCTGGAAACAGTATTCTTGGATGGCAGCTTTTTTCCTTGCATCACTTTGAGTATGTCCTCTTACTCCTCCCTGGCCTGTGTGGTTTCTGTTGAGAAGTCTTCTGCCTGACAAACTGGAGTTCCTTTATATGTTATTTGCATATTTTCTCTTGCTGCTTTTAGAATCCTCTCTTCATCCTTTAACTTTCACAGCATGATTATTGCATGCCTTGTGGTAGTCTTATTTGAGTTAAATCTTTTTGATGATCTCTGACCTTCCTGTACATGGATATTTATATCTTTATCAAGTTTTGAAAAATTTTGTTATTATTTGTTTGAATAAGCTTTCTACTCCTTGCTTTTGCTCAATACCCTCTTGAACACCAATAATTCTTAGATTTAGTCTTTTGAGGTAATTTTATGTATCTTTTAGGGGGATCTTTGTGCCTTTTGATTATTTTTTCTTTTTTATTGTCTGACTGTAATTTCAAATAGCCTGTCTTCAAGCTCACTGATTCTTTCCTCTGCTTTATCCATTCTGCTTTTGAGAGTCTCTAATGAATTTTTCAGTTCAGTAAATGTATTTTTCAGTTCCAAGATATGTTTGTTTTTTTAATTATCTCAATCTCTGTGTTAAATTTCTCTGATAAATTTCTGAATTGCTTTTCTGTGTTATCTTGGTGATCATGGAGTTTCCTTAAAACTGCAATTTTGAATTCTTGTTCAGAGAGCTCACATACCATCTTGTTAGGGTAAGTCACTGATTCCTTGCTCTGTCCATTTGGGGATGTTATGATTCCCTGTTAGCTATTGTTTCTGGTGGATGTATATCTATGTCTTTGCATTGAAGGATGAATTTATTCCAGTCTACTCTGTCTGGTTTATTTTGGTTTTTATTGGGTATGTTTGCTTACAGATTCCTTGTAATTTACCTGTGGAATTTCTTCATTTTTTTACTGCTAGGTCATTGCTCCTTTTCTGCACTAGATGGTGTCTTATGCCCAGGTTTCCCTTGCCTCTAGCAAACAACTGGCATGCTGTCTGTCCCAAATGGAGGAAGTCCCAAGGCAGATATCCTGGCAGCGTGGGAAGGCTAGCTAGGGGTTTGTGCCCAGTGGACCTGTACAACATACTTCCTACAGTGTGGTGCTGCCAAACAGCCACTCTAATTTGGCATCTCCTCTGGCCAAGTTACAGAGCAGACTTTCCAGCACTGGGGGTGGTAGTCCCACAAGCCCCCTTTGGTCTGTGGTTGTCCTCAGGGATATTTCTTCCTTCAGGCACTCTCAATGTTTCCTGTAGGTTGAGGCAGGGACAGGTCTCCTTCCAGGGAACCCAAGATGGTGGGGAAGCTGGTTGTCCACCTTGATCTCACTTTTTCCAGTACAGTACAGAAATCATGAGTTGCAGGAAATTTCTCACATGCTTTGTGGCTGGCAGATTGGGAAGTAGGGTGTCATGGATATGGAAATCCTATTCTCTTACTGCCTGCTGAGAGTTTTGAACTTCTCTGTGGCCCCAGGAAGTGACTCATCCTCATATTTTTGTTCTGGGATCTTGCTGGTGATAATATCAATGCTGTATGTTTGCTTTTAGTTTTTGGCAGGGGTGGGGGACACTCAAGGAATGAAGCCAGCTTGCTTCTACACAGCCATTTTGAAACCAGAAGTCTTAACAAGTTTTAAATGTAGTCAAAAGTGCCATATTATTCTCACATATCCATGAGAACTTTTGTGTCCACTGGTCTTCTGGTGGAAAATCTGTCCTTTCATATTTTGGCTTCTAGGAAGCTCAGAGATAAATTTTAGATTAGGTCATCAAAATGGCTGACTAAAAGTGCCTGGCACTCACCTACTCCACAAAGAAAGACCAAAACAGTACATAGATAACCATATGTTAAATAAAGCATCTAAGAAAGAACACTGAAATTCAACAGTGAAGTTACAGAGACCTGCTTAGGCATGGAAGGAAAGGGAAGTGAAGCAGCTGGACCAGCTGGCATTGGTTCAGACACAGGAAAGATTCCTCATTGTGAGGAAAAGGTAAGCAAGAGATCCCCAGTGGTCTACATTCTTACCACAGATGCCTGCAATCTAAGCCACAAGAGAGCCCCTCAACCCTCAAGGGCAATGAGCTTAGTATGGTGAGCTGGTCTGAAGTCCACAGGACTGCATTGTTCCAGAAAGGGAATTCACTCTGGATAACTTCACTTGAGTCACTAACCTCCTAAGACTCAAGCTGTAATACAGCATGGCACTATTTTGAGAGCCCAGGACCCACCAGACAACACTCTGCCCTGGGATCAAAGAGTCCCTACATCCACACATCCCTGGAACACTGCAGACATCCCCCCATGAACACCCAGAGGGCTGCATTGTCACAAAGCCAGCTGGACCCAGTGGTGTGGCCAGGTCCCCCACACTCTAGCCCATGCAGCATCCTACACTCTGGAGAACAGGTGGTCCAGCACACTAGGGAGGCTACCCTCCGGACAAAAATAGTGAGGTGCATGCTTGTCAGAGCCTGGGAGCCACTGAACAGAGGCCATTGCCACCAACAGACACCCTGCCCCCTCTAGGTGATACTGGCACCCATGCCAGCCATCCAGGGTCCTGAGGACAAGTCCACCCACCTGATGTTGCCACTGGTATTTGCATGCAGCTCCTGGGGGCCAAGACCAGCCTACCATTGCTGCCACTGGCATCCATCGCAGAAGCACAGGGATGGGCCTGCCCAACCCAGCAGCACCACTGCTGGTGCCTGCAGCACCACCTAGGGGCCTCAGGGCCAGCCCACCACCATTACTGTGATCACCAGCACCATGAACAATATCAAGGGGTATGAGGACTTGCCTCCCCGGCCTACTGCTGCCAATGCTGGTATGTGTGCATACCAACTGGGGGCTTGAGGACCAGCCCACCTGGGCACCCATGTATGTCACCTAGAGGCCTTAGGACTCATACACCCTGCCCACAACCACCACCACCAGTGCCCACACATGCCATTTAGGGACCTAAAACCCAGCCAACCTGGTATCTGCTTCCACAGCAAAGCCTTGCCACAACTTCCACTAACAACCATAGCCTAAGCCACAGAGGAATTTTCACACACCACTGATGTTGATTACAGCCATAGAAACCATACAGAGACTAGAGTACTGCACCCATCCACAATCAAAGCCTAACCACCCTACCCAATCAACAGTATAGATACATCTACAGGAAAAAAATCTTTCCCTATAACAGCTAATCCATAAAATGGGAAGAAGTGACTGTTATGTAGGATGCACAGATATCAACATAAGGACACAAGAAACATGACAGAACAAGGAAACATGATACCTCCAACGGAACAAAGCAATTCTCCACTAACAGATCCCAAAAAAAAAGAAATCTATGAAATGCCTGGAAAGGAATTCAAAATGATCTTAAGGAAACCCAGCAAGATACAAGAAAACACAGATAGACAATATAAACAAACCAAAAAACAATTCATGATCTGAATGAGAAATTGAACATTGAGATACATATCATTAAAAAAGAACCAAAAGAAATCCTGTATCTGAAGAATTTAATGAATGAAACAAAAAAATACAATCAAGAGATTCAACAATAGACTAGATCAAGAAGAAAAACAGAATTTCTGAACTTGAAAACAGGTATTTTGAAATAACCCAGTCAGACCAAAAAAAATTAAAAATAAAAAATTTAAAAACCTACATAACATATGGGACACCAAAAAGAAAAGAAATATTCTAACTTCAGGAATTATAGGAGAAGACATGGGAAAAGGCATAGAAAACCTATTTAATGAAATAATAACTGAAAACTTCCCAAAAAGAGATATAGAAATCTCCAAAAGATTTAGTCCAAAAAAGTTTTCTCTGAGGCACATTATACTTAAATTGTCAAAAGCCAAAGACAAAGACAGAATTCTAAAAACAGCAAGAGAAAAGTGTCAATTCACACATAAGAAAATCCCCATGAGACTAATAGTGGATTCTTCAGCAGGAAGCTTATAGGCCAGGAGAGAATGGGAATACTTCCAAATTTATTCTACAAGGCCATCATTACCCAGATACCAAGACAGACAAGGCCAAACCAAAAAAAGAAAACTACAGACCAATATCCCTGATGAACATAGATGTAAAAATCCTCAACAAAATATTAGCAGACTGAATCCAACAGCACATCAAAAATGTAATAGACCATGATCAAGTGGGTTTTATACCAGAGATGCAAGGATGGTTCAACATATGTAAGTCAATAAACGTGATACATCACATAAACAGAAATAAGGACAAAAACCATATGATCATATCAATAGATTCAGAAAAAACATTTGATAGAATTCAAAATCCCTTCATGTTAAAAACACTTAACACTCTAGGCATAGAAGGAACATACCTCAAGATAATAAAGGCCATATATGACAAACCCACAGCCAACATCATACTTCATGGGGAAAAGATAAAAGTATTCCCCCTAAGAACTAGAACAAGACAAGGATGCCCACTTTCATCTCTCTTATTCAACATGATACTGGAAATCCTAGCCAGAGAACTTAGGCAAGAGAAAGAAATAATGGGCATCCAACTGGATAACAAGAAGTCAAACTGTCCCTCTTTGCAGGTGACATGATCTTATATACAGAAAATACTAAATGTGCCACCAAAAAATTCTTAGAACTGATAAATGTTTGGTTAAGTTGTGGGATACCAAGTCAACATACAAAAATGAGTAGTGCTGGACGTGGTGGCTTGTGCCTATAATCTCAGCTACTCAGGAGGCTGAGGTGGGAGGATCACATGGGGCCAGGAGTTTGAGACCAGCCTGGGCAACATAATAAGACCTTGACTTAAAAAAGAATAAAATAAATTAGCTGGACATGGTCACACACACCTGTAGTCCCAGGTACTCAGGAGGCTGAGGTAGGAGGATCTCTTGAGCCTAGGAGTTCAAGGCTGCAATGAACTATGATCATGCCACTACACTCCAGCCTGAGTGACAGAGCAAGATCCCATCTCTAAAAAATTTTTTAAAATAAAAAATTTAAGAAATCAGTAGTGTTTCTATATACTAATAATGAATTATCTGTAAAAGAAATCCAGAAAGTAATTCCATTTACAATAGCTACAAAAAATATCTAGGAATCAATTTAACCAAGAAGGGGAAAGATCTCTATAATGAAAACTTATAGAACACTGATGAAAGAAATGGAAGGGCACATAAAAATATGGAAAGATATTCCATGCTCATGGATTGAATGAATTTATATTATTAAAATGACCATTCTACCCAAAGCAATCTTTAGATTCAATGCAATCCCTATTAAAATACCAATGACATTCTTTACTGAAAGAAAAAAACAATCACATAATTCATATAGAACCACAAAAGACTTCAAATACGCAAAGCAACCATGAGCAAAAAGAACAAGCAAGGCTTGATGCATCACACTTCCTGATTTCAAAATACACTACAGTGCTATAGTGATCAAAACAGCATGGTATTGGCATAAAAACAGGCACATAGACTAATGGAATACAGTAGAGAATTTGGGAAAAAATCCACATATTCACAGCCAACTGACTGTCAACAAGGTACCAAGAACATAACTGGGGATAGGACAACCTCGTCAGTAAATGGTGCTGGGGAAACCAGATATCTGCATGTGGAAGAATGAAACTAGACCACTATCTATCACCATGCACAAAAGTCAACTCCAAATAAATTAAATACTTAAATGTAAGATATGAAACTATGAAACTACTATCAGAAAACACAGGGGAAATGCTTCAAGACATGAGTCTAGGCAAAGATTTTATAGCTAAGACTTCAAAAGCAGAGGCAACAAAAACAAAAATTAACAAATGGGACTATATATTTTATTAAAAAAAGCTTTTGCAAAGCAAAGGAAACCATCAACGGAGGGAAGAGACATCCTGTACAATGGGAGACAATATTTGCAAAATATTCATCTGACAAGGGAATAATATCCAGCATATACAAGGCACAAAAACTATTCAACTGCAAAAAGTCAAGTTATCTCATTACAACATGGGCAAAGGATCTGAATAGACATTTCTCAAAAGGTAACAAACAAATGACCAACAGGCATATAAAAAGTGCTCAACATCACTAATCATCAGGGAAATGCAAAGCAAAACCACAAGATATCATCTCACCCCAGTTAGAATGGCTATTAAATGATTAAATTAAAAATTGCACAAAGGATCTTTTCTTTAACAGCTAAAGACATGTATATGCAAAGGATCTTACACATTTCTCAAAAGAAGAAATAAAAATGGCCAAACAAATATCATCTTACCCCAGTTAGAACAGCAATTATCAAAAAGACAAAAAATAACAAATGCTGGTGAGGATGTAGGGAAGCTGGAACTCTTATACACTGTTAGTGGGAATGTAAATTGGTACAGCCACTATGCAAAACAGTGTGGAGCTTTTTCAAAAAACTGAAAATAGAACTACCATAAGATCCGGCAATTCCACTACTGGATATTTATCCAAAGACAAGGATATCAGTATATCAAAGGGATACCTGCACCCTCATGTTTGTTGCAATACTCTTCACAATTGCTAAGATATGGAATCAAGTTAAATGTCCATCAACATATGAATGGGTAAAAAAACATGGCATATATACACAATGGAATACTATTAGCCATAAAAAAGTGAAATCCTGTCACTTTTTGGATGAGATTAGAGGACATTATACTAAGCAACATGGATGAGATTGGAGGACATTATACTAAATGTAGTAAATGAGGTACAGAAAGATAAATACTGCATGTTCTCACTCATATGTGGGATCTAAAAAAATTTTGAGCTCATTGAAGTAGAGAAGAGAATTGTGGGTATTAGATTTTGGAAGGGTGAGGCAAGGGGAGGATGGGGAGAGGTTGGTTAATGGACACAAAATTACCATTTGATAGGAGGAATGAATTCTGGTATTCTACAGCAGCAGTCCCCAACCTTTTTGGCACCCGGGACCGTTTTCATGGAAGACAATTTTTCCATAGACCTAGGGACGGGGATGGTTTTGGGATGATTCAAGTGCATTACATTTATTGTGCAGTCAAACCTCTCTGCTAATGATAATCTGTATTTGTGGCCTCTCCCCAGTGCTAGCATCACCACCTCAGCTCCACCTCAGATCATCAGACATTAGATTGTCATAAGGAGCGTGTAACCTAGATCCCTTGCATGTGCAGTTTACAGTAGGGTTCTATGAGACTCTAATGACCCTGCTGATCTGAAAGGAGGCAGAGCTTATGCGGTGATGTGAGTGATGGGGGAGTGGCTGTAAATACAGGTGAAGCTTCACTTGCTTGCCTGCTGCTCACCTCTTGCTATGTGGTCTGGTTCCTAACAGGCCACGGACTGGTACTGGTTTGTGGCCCGGGGGTTGGGGACCACAGTTCTACAGCATTGTAGGATGAATATGGTTATCTATAATTTATTACATATTTTCAAAAAGCTAGAAGAAAGGATCTTGAATGTTCCCAACACTAACAAATGGTAAATGTTTGATGTGATGGATATGCTAATTACCCTGTTTTGTTCATTGCACATTGTAAACACATATCAAAATATCACTCTATATCCCATAAGTATGTATAATTATTACATGTCCACTAAAAATAAAAGGAAAAATGGAAACAATTTTAGATTAAATGTAGTTACTATGTAGAATTTCTATTCTAAAAAATATGTTGCCAATCCTGAATCTTAACTATTTATTACATTTTAAAATTTGTTCTAGGTATAAACCCTTGTTGTAAGCTGTGTTACATTCTGAGATAAAGAAGATTACATGTCTTAAAGCTAATGTCCTGGCCTTACCGTCACAAACCAGAAAGAACAGTTTAATATCAAGCATACCAAAATCAATATTTCTACTTATGGAAAATACTTTCCAGTTTTGAAATGGATAATGATAAGTATATGATTCATTATATATGTGTTTTCAGTTATGTATGGGTAAATTTTATAGGTAACTCATCCTAAAGGATCTATCTGGACATAATATTAAAAATAAGATGGGCAGATACTTAAATGCAAAAGAAAATGTAGTTGTCATTGCAGATACTCTTGGGACTCATCTTTTTTTTGAAGATAGGCTAGGTTAGTAGAAAAAAGGTACCAGACTTCATGGCAGAAATTCTGAGTTGAATTCTGATTATGTCTCTTGATATCTAGCTCTTGGGATTGTAGGAAAGATTATATGAGCTAATGAATAAAAAACATATTAAAAGCTGGAAAGAGTTATCAAAAATGTTATTGTTAATCTGGTGAGAATAAATGTCAACCTCCTAAAAATAGATCACCCACTTTATTACCTGTATACCTACCATATATAATACATATTTAAAAGTCATATTAAGTCATTAAATTTATCCTTAAATAAATTTAGCCTTCTGCCTGGCACACAGCAGGGATTTAACTGTGGAGGGTTCATGCCATGATTTAAAGAATCACTATGCCATAAAAGTGGAATTCATCAATTCCACAAATATATACTGAGCACCTTCTATGTGCTAGCACTGTTCTATTACAGAAGCTAGTAATACTGTGGTAAATAAGACAAGAGTATCAGAGCTCATATTTTAGTAGGAGGGGAAAAATAATAAACATATAAGCAAAAAAGATACTGTCAGAGATTGATAAAGGTCTTGAAGAAAACACCTGTTATAATAACCAGATGGAAGTTGCAAATGATGCCTTAAGAGAATATGTATGCTCATACTATCATACATAGAAAGCTCTGAATTGTCAATATGAAAGACACACTGCCTATAATTATCACCAATTCAATCACTGGATGCACATTTTTTAACAGTGCTAGGGAATCTCATTTAAGGATGCAAAAGTAGATCTTGAACATTATGATATCACTGGAGAACAAGAGAAGTCCACTGACATTCACTAATGTAGTCTTCCAATTTTATCTCTCAAGTTCCCTCCGAATTTTCCCGGGTTCTCTTCACATTATAACCTTTCTTCCAAAAGTTGAGTAGGTCACAGGCCAAAATATAAATGGGCATCACTGTCTAGGATAAGTACTTAAGTATTAGTTTCCCTGACTTGAATTAGGAAGATGTGAGGTCACAGAGGCCATTGTTTGCTTTTCTTCATGCAGTTGTAGCATCCTCTGGTGGGCATTAATTTATTTTATAGTTTGTTTGGGTTTTTTTAAGAGATGGGGTCCTGGATAATTTTAAAATTTTTTTTAGAGATGGGGTCTCTCTATGTTGCTGAGGCTAGTTTCAAACTCCTGGCCTCAAGTGATCCTCCTACCTCAGCCTCCCCAGTCACTGAGATTACAGGCATGAATCACTGTGCCCGACTATTTTATAGTTTTTTAGAGAAGCAAAGTTTTTATAGCTTTTGAGAAATAGCTTTTATAAAGCTTTTGGCACAGCAATAAAATACATAGTACTTCATTATTTTCATTAAGTTATTAACTTCACAAAGCATCATGTTAGTGCTCAGTGTAAGATTTAAATAAATACTTAGGAGAAATGCAATTATATCAGCATAAATAATACTGATACTAATAACAATAAATGGTAATGTGGAATTCTGAAAAACCTTCAATTCATATTTTAAGAGGAGGACATCACCAAGATGGCCAACTAGAAGCCTTTGCAATTGTCCCCCATACAAAGATAGCCAAACCAGTGAATAAACAACTATATTTTGATGAAAATAAGTGAAGGGGAAAACAGGACTTTACCAAGGAGTGGAATAAACTTTGTAGAACACAGAAACCCAGGATGGCTGCATAGATAAGAGAAGGAAACATTTCACCTCTGCCACTCCATCTATCCCCCAGTCAGGACCAGCTTGCAACCAGGAGGGGCTTCTCCCTGCAAGAAAAAGGTAGGCAAGAGCAACCCAGCAGCCACTATTATCACTGAGGTCACCTATAGTCCTCACCACTGGTAATTCCTACAGTCCTCACAGGTGCTAAGTCCAGCTGAGGTAGCTGCCTGGAGTCCACATAGCTGTGCTTCCCCCAGAGAAGGAGTCAATGATTGATGTGACCTGCCCCTCGTGGCCTGTGCTACTACTGTGCTGCACCACCTTAGAACCAGAACCACTGCTGGAGTGTTCTGGGGGTGAGTGGCCATTGCACCCCTCCATCCCTGAAGGCTTTGTTTACCCTGTACCACCCCTGCCTGGTGGCCCACCAACCCTGAACTAAGCTGCTGCTACATCCTACCCCATGAGACCAAACTGCTGTGCCCTACCCCTTCCAGAGGCTGCTGCACCCTGCCTCCCAGCACAGGAGCTGAAGCAGTGGCGTCCCACCTTCTGGGGAGGTGATGCATTGGCCACCCAGAGTTGTCATGCTTCCCCCCACACCAGAGCTAATGCAGTACCTCCTGGGAAACTGGTACCCAGAGTAGTCACCCACCAGCTGCTGGAGCTGAAGCAGCACCCCACTTCACAAGATAATGAGTGCCTTGGTTGAGCCAAGAAGATGCACCTCCCATAGCTGAGCCAATGTGGCACCCCAAATCTCAGGGAAACAAAGCATTGGCTGAGGTGGAAAGCTCTGCTCTCCAGGCTGAACAATTATAGCACCCTGCTTCCCTGGAACTGGACTAGTCTCCTAGTCTGAGCTGCTGAGACACCCCACCTCCCTAGGGAATGCAGTTATCACTGTATGGCTCCCTGTCCCCCAGGGTGCAAGCCAGAGCTGTGCTCCGCCATTCCTGGGACCTTATTGTTACTGCACTTGAGCTCGCAGAGCATAGGATAAAGCTGTGTCCCATCATCCCATAGTCAAGTGTTACCACTACACAGTATCTCATCCCCCCAGGGCCTGAGTTGTCATTGTGTCCTATAGCTTCCAGTTCCCAAACTGCATCTATTCCCTGCTCCTCAAAGCCCTGAACCTCCAGAGCACACCTTCTTCACCAGAGCTAGGCAAGTGCTGTGCCCACAGTCACAGCTACAACCCAGCTCTCTAGGCCAGAGCAGCTAGAGTGTTCCTCAGAGTCACAGACTCTGGTTTTGTGGGCAATCAGCATCTTCCCATGCCTCAGAGGGTGAATCTTTTCCAGGTGCCACAGTAGGTTGGCAAGATCCTGAGCCCAGGACCCTGGCTTACAGTTGATCTCAGCACCTCTGCCCTGGAACCCACTGCCACTGTGGCTGCTTGTGGTTCATACCAGACCTGACACTAAGAGGGATCCCCTGAGTTAAGACTCCCAATTGTGGGAAAAATAAAAACAAGAGGAACCCAAAAGCCCTTCCCACTGAGGACACTAACAGCACATGCTGCTGCTGCCACTGCAACAAACTCCTGCAGCCTAGGCCACTGAGGCACACACAATCATCACTGACATTGACTGCAGCTGAAGATGCTGCATGGAGGCTATGCCACCACATCCACCTGGAACCAAAGCCACCACATCCTTCCCAGCTGGCGCCTTAAGACCCATCTGCAGGTGAATGTCTTTCCCTATGAAAACTACTTGGTAAAGTCTGGAAGCACTGATGGTTCCATCAGATGCACAGACATCAACACAGGGACATAAGAAACAAGAAAAAGCAAGGAAACATGACACCACCAAAGGAATATAATAATTCTTCAATACATGACCCCAAGAAAGTGGAAATTTATGAATTGCCTGAAAAGGAATTCAAAATAATGATCTTAAGGAAACTCAGCAAGATACCAAAGAATACAGATAGACAATTCAATAAAACTGATTTTCTATTGAATAAGAAACTCAATAGAGATGCATATAATTTTAAAAAACCAAACAGAAATCTTGGAGCTGAAGAATTCAATGAATGAAATAAAAATTACAATTAAGAGCTCTGATAGCAGACTAGATCAAGCAGAACAAAGAATTCTATGAATTTGAAGACAGGTCTTTTGAAATAACTCAGTCAGAGAAAGAAGAAAAAACCTATGGGACTTCATTAAGCAAACAAATATTTACACTATGGGAGTTGCACAGGGAAGAGAAGGAGAAAGGCACAGAAAGCATATTTAACAAAATAACTGCTAAAAATTTCCCAAGTCTTGGGAGAGATATGAACATCCAGATCCATGACAGACAAAGGTCCCCAAAACAGGTTTAACCCAAAGAAGGCTTCACTGAGGCATATTTTAATAAAAATGTCAAAAGTCAAAGACAAAGAGATAATTTTAAAAGCAGCAAGAGAAAAATATCAAGTGACACACAAGGGAATCTCCATTAGAATACCAGCAGACATCTCAGTAGAAATCTTGCCAGAAGAGTATGGGATGATATATTCAACGTACTGAAAGAAAAAAAAAACAAAACCCTGACAGCCGAGAATACTATGCCCAGAAAATATGTCCTTCAGAAATGAAGGAGAAATCTTCTCAGACAAGCAAAAGCTGAGGGAATTCATCACCACTAGACCTGCTTTACAAGATGCTTAAGAGAGTTCTTCAACCAGAAATGAAAGGACAATAATTACTATCATAAAACATATAGAAGTATAAAACACACTGGTAGGAGTATATTCATAGTCAAATTCAGAATACTCCATTACTGCAATGATGGTGTGTAAATCTTTCAAATCTCTAGTACAAAGGTTAAAAGTAAAAATGGTCAAAAATAACCTATAAGTTATTAAGGAATACACAATATAAAAAGATGTAAATTGTGACAACAAAAACATAACTTATGGGGGAAGGGTAAAAGTCTGGAGTATTTGCTTGCAACCAAACTTAAGATATCATCTTAAAATAGTCTATTATAACTATTAATATAAGAAGTTTTATGTAAGCCCCATGGTAAACACAAAGCAAGAAACTGTAGCAGATACACAAATGAGAAAGACAAAGGAATCAAAACTTAGCTACTACAGAAGATTACCAAATCACAAAGATAGACAATAAGAGAGGAAGCAAGAAAAAAAGGACCTGTAAAACAACCAGAAGACAATTAACAAAATGGCATGGGTAAGTCCTTACCTATCAATAATAATCCAGAATATAAATGGATTAAACTTTCCAATCAAAAGACATAGAATAGATGAATGGATAAAAACGAAGATTCAACTATATACTACCTACAAGAGACCAATCTTAGCTTTAAGGACACACATAGGCTAAAAGTGAAGGGATGGAAGAAGACACCCCATGAAAATAATAAACAAAAGAGAACAGAAGTGACCATATTTACATCAGATAAAATAGACTTCAAGTCAAAAACTGTAACAAGGGAAAAAGAAGATCCTTATTTAATGATAAAGGGGTGAATTAATCAAGAAGACATAACAATTGTAAATATATATGTACTTAACATAAGAGCACCTAAATATATAAATCAAGTATTAATGGACATGAAGGAAAAAATAGATATCAATACAGTAATAGGAAGGGACTTCAATACCCCATTTTCAACAATAAATAGATCAACTACACTGAAAATTAATAAGAAAATACTAAACTTGAACTGCACTTTAGACCAAATGGACCAAACAGACAAATATGCATTCTTCTCTAATGCACATGGAACATTCTCCAGGACAAGCTATATGTTAGGTACTAAAAAATTCTTTAAAAATTCAGGAAGATTGAAATTATATCCAGTATTGTTTTCTACAATAATGGTATGAAAACAGAAATCAGTTACAGGAGGAATATTGGGAAATTCACAAATATTCGGAAATTAAACATGCTCCTGAAAAACCAATGGGTCAAAGGAGAAATCAAAGAGAAATTTAAAATTTTCTCAAGAGAATGACAAAGGAAACACAACATATCAAAACCTATGGAATGCAAGCAAAAGCAGTTCTAAGAGGAAAGTTCACAGCAATCAGTGCCTACATTAAAAAAGAAGAACGATCCCATATACATAGCCTAACATTACAACTCAAGAAGCTAAAAAAGGAAGAACTAAATATAAAGTTAGCAGAAGGAAGGAAATAATAAAGATCAGAACAGAAATAAACCACATAGAAAACAGAAAAGCCATAGGAAGAGAAATCAATACAACCAAGAGTTGGTTCTTTGAAAAAATGAACAAAATCAACAAATCCCTATCTAGACTAAGAAAAAAAGAAAACTGAAATACATAAAATCAGAGATGAAAGTGGAGACATTACAACAGATGTCTTAGATATGAAAAGGATTATAAGGGACTACTATAAATAATTATGCATCAATAAATTGGATAACCTAGAGAAAATGGACAAATTCCCAGAAAATTATAACCTAGTTAAATCAAGAAAAAATAGATAGCTTGAACAGACCAATGAGAAATAAAGAGATTGATGAAGTAATTTAAAAGCTTCCAACAAAGAAAAGCCCAGGACCAGATGGCTTCATGGCTGAATGCTACCAAACATTCAAAGAATTACTATTACCAATACTTCCTAAACTATTCCAAAAAGTAGAGCTAGAGGGAATACTTCCAAACACATTTTACAAAGGCAGTATCACCTTGATACCTAAGCTAGACAAAGAACCTAACAATGCACCTCAAGAAACTAGAAAAGCAAGAACAAACCAAACACAAAATTAGTAGAAAGAAATCATAAAGATCAGAGAAGAAATAAACAAATAGAAACTAAAAAAAAATCAACAAAACAAAAAATTGTTTTTTTAAAAGATAAACAAAATCAACAAATCATTAGCTAGACAAAGAAAAAAAGAGAGAATACCCAAATAAATAAAATCAGACATAAAAAAGCAGGCCAGGTGCGGTGGCTCACTTCTGTAATCCTAGTACTCTGGGAGGCCAAGGTGGGAAGATTGCTTGAGCTCAGGAGTTCAAGACCACCCTGAGCAAGAGTGAGACCCTGTCTCTACTAAAAATAGAAAAATTAGCCGGGTGTCATGGCATGTGCCTGTAGTGCTAGCTACTCAGGAGGCTGAGGCAGGAGGATTGCTTGAGCCCAGGAGTTTGAGGTTGCAGTGAGTTATGATGACATCACTGCACTCTACCTGGGGCAACAGAGCAAGACTCTGTCTCAAAAAATAATAATAATAATAAATAAATAAATATAAATTAAAAAGGAGATATCACAACAGATACCACAGAAATATAATGGATCATTAGAGACTGCTATAAACAACTATATACCAATAAATTTGAAAACCTAGAGGAAATGGATAAATTCCTAGACACATACAACCTACCAAGATTAAACCAAGAAGAAACAGAAAACCTGAACAGATCAATAATGAGTAACATGATTAATCAGTAATAAAAAGGCTACCAACAGGCCGGGTGCAGTGGTTCACACCTGTAATCCTAGCACTTTGGGAGGCCAAGGCAGGAGGACTGCTTGAGGCCAGGAGTTAGAGACCAGCCTGAGCAAGAGCGAGACCCCATCTCTACAAAAAAAAAATAGAAAAATTAGCTGCGCGTGGTGGCACATGCCTGTAGTCCCAGCTACTTGGGAGGCTGAGGCAGGAGGATCACTTGAACCCAGGAGTTGGATGGTGCAGTGAGCTATGATGACACCACTGCACTCTGTAGCCCAGGCAACAGAGTGAGACCCTGTCTCAAAACAAAACAAAACAAAACAAAACAAAAATGCTCCCAACAAAGAAAAGCCCAGGACCAGATGGGTTTACCTTTGAATTCTAACAAACTTTTAAGGAACTAACACAAATTCTTCTCAAACTATTCCCAAAAACTGAAGAGGTGGGAATTCTTTCAAATTTATTCTATAGGGCCAGAATTACCCTGATACCAAAACCAGACAAGGACACAACTAAAAAAGAAAACTACAGGCCAGTACTGTCAGGTGTGGGGACCAGATGTCAGGTCCATGTTCCCTGGTTCTTGGTTCCCACTACCAAATAATGGTTATTGGCACTGAGTCAATGGAGCAAATGAGCGGACCAAGCAGATACAAGAACGCAAAGTGCCAAAGTTTATTATAGTACATTCCAGGGAAGGAACAGGTCAACCCCCACAAATGGAGGAGACCCTCAGTTTAACAAGATTTTCCCTTTTATGCTGATTCCCTAATTTTATGGTAAGTAGGGGGTGGAATATTCATTGTTTTTCTTGGAAAAACAATGTGGAGAATCCCAGAACTGGGAACCCTCCCCATTTTTATCCTTGTAAGGCAATTTCCAGGGGTTGCCATGGTATTTGTAAACTTTCATGGTGCTGGTGGGTGTGATTTTTACTATGTTAGTAAGGGTAG
The DNA here is from genome assembly GCA_023783475.1 of Daubentonia madagascariensis. Taxonomy (NCBI): domain Eukaryota; kingdom Metazoa; phylum Chordata; class Mammalia; order Primates; family Daubentoniidae; genus Daubentonia; species Daubentonia madagascariensis. The sequence continues at coordinate 7,661,779 of JAKFHU010001129.1, forward strand.
GTCACTTGAGGATACTGTCACTTTACTTGTGTGTATACTCCAAAGACCCTCTTTTGTGGCCTTGTTCATAACTCCACTTTGTGGCCTTTACACCTCTTTCTGGTTGGTCAGTCCTTGGAAACCCCCTATCATAGACCAAACATCTGTTCTTTCTTGGAAGCCCCCTCTGGTCAATTTGTTCCTTTTAGTAGACAAAGCATCTCCTAGTGCCATCTGTTTCTCAATGGAAACCCCCTACACAAAGCATCTGTTCCCCTTCCTCCTTGTCCCACCCTAACATTATCCCTGATGAACACAGAGGCAAAAATCCCTAATAAAATACTAGCAAACTGAATCCAACAGCACATCAAAAAGATAATACACCATGACCAAGTGGGATTTACCCCTGGGATATAAGGATGGTTCAACATATGTAAATCAATAAATGTGATACATCACATCAACAAAATAAAGGACAAAAACAATATGATCATTTCAACAGATGCAGAAAGAGGATTTGATAAAATTCGATATCCCTTCACGACAAAAATTCTCAACAAATTAAGCATAGAACATACCTCAACACAATGAAGTCATATATAACAAACCCACAGCTAACATCATGCTGAATGCCTTTCCTCAAAGAAATGAAACAAGACAAGGATGCCCACTTTCGTCACTCTTATTCAACATAGTACTGCAATTAGACAAGAGAAAGAAATAAAGGATATCCAAATTGGAAAGGAGGAAGCCAAATTTTTCCTCTTTGCAGATGACATGATCTTATAAATAGAAAAACCTAACGACTCCACCAAAAAACTCTTAGAACTGACAAACACATTCAGTAAAGTTGCAGGACACAAAATCAACACACCAAAATCAGTAGCATTTCTGTACACAAATAATGAACTAGCTGAAAAGAAATAAAAAAATCAATCCCATTTTACAATAGCTACAAAAATAAAATACCTAGTAATCAATTTAACCAAGGAGGTGAAAGATCCTACAGTGAAAACTACAAAACACTGATGAAAGAAATTGAAGAGGACACACAAAAAAATGGAAAGGCATCACATGTTCATGGATTAGAAGAATTAATATTGTTAAAATGACCATACTACCCAATGCAATCTTTAGATTCAATGCAATCCCTTTGAAAATACCAATAACATTCTTCACAGATCCACAGTTGGCTGAATTCATGGATGTGGAACCTGTGGACACAGAGGGCTGATATATACCCTAAGGAAATAAGATCAGTATGTCTGCACTTCATGTTCATTGCTGCATTATTCACAATAGCTATGATATGGAAACAACCTAAGTGTCCATCAACAGATGACTGGATAAAGAAAATGTGGTATACATACACAATGGAATACTAGTCACCCTTAAAAAGAAGGAAACCCTGTCATTTGCAACAACATGGATAAACCTGGAGGATATTTTGTTAAGTGAAATCAACCAGGCAAAGAAAGAAAAATACCACATGGTCTCACTTATATGAAATCTTAAAAAGTTGAACTCATTGAAGTGCAGAATGGCAGTTACCAGGAGCTAGGGGCATGGGGTAGGTGGAGAGGTAAAATAAGAAAAAATTTACTTTTACTTAAGAGTATATCACCCTCAAATTTGCCACCAACTCAGATGGACATACAAAATTGCAGATAGGAAGCATTTTTACAAATGGAAGGGAAAAAAGCATAATTGTTAAATGTATTTAACAGAGGTCATTAAGAGACCTCTAAAGTGACTAAGAGACATGATGCCAACAAGGAAAAAAGAAAAAATTCTGCTCAAATACTTTCAATGGTTCCTTAAAGTTCAAACTTTTAGCATAGGATTCTAGATCTTTATATGAACAAAGAAAACATACAAAGCACAAAGTGTAAAGACAGTATTAATTCTTTATTGCTAGGCAGGCAACATGGTCTAAGGAATGAATGAATGTAGGATGTAGAGACACAGGATTTGAATTCAAGTCCCTGCTCCAATACTTAGCAGCACTGCTACCTTACTAAATTAAATTTTGCTTCAACTTATGTTTCAAACTCTATTGCCCAATGCATCTGCTTGCCATACACACACATGTGTGTATATATATATGTTAAATATATTTTTTCTTTTCACACCAGAATACTCATCACTTCCTAAATATGCCCCAGGTTTTCCATCTGAGTCATCATTTACCAAGTTCCATACCTCTGGAATGCTTTTCACCCACTTTTTTTATTTGTTGAAAGCTTTCCTATTTTTAAAGAATAAACGCCACCTTGTCTATGAAGCCATTTAACATCTCACCAGTTGGAATTAATTCTGTGTCTCCTCTCCCACCTCTATTGTTTGTAGTTTATACCACCATCAGCCTATCTCATGAATATATCTGCCTCACAAAATCACATAAAATCAGAACTGCAACCTGAATGAGACTGGCAGCCCAACAGCAGTTTGGGTACTTTAGTTCTCCCTTAATTTCAATCGTCCTCTACACAAGTCATCCCAAATAAACACAGCCTAAAAATTGTATGCTTACTATTGCCAACTTCAAGACAAGTTCCCTAAACCTCATATTTAACCAGAATTTCCATTACTAAGCTCCTCTTCTTTAAGGAAATTCAGGAGCTCCCACTGCTAAGAGATTATCTTTTCCACTAGATTGTAAACTCTTTCAGAGATAGGTCTTTGTACCCACCAGGGTGTCCTGACTGCACTCCCTGTTTGCTGCACTGAAGGAAAAACAAAAAACCCTCAAGAATCAGAAGGATGCAATTAGGCTTGCATGTGCTAAGACTAAGTTAACAAAAGGTCAGTAGAGACAGATGCTCTTTTAGCATTAAAAGATCTAAAAATTATGCTACTATGAATGTGGCACACATGCCACATGAGAACCACTGATAGAAGATTAATGTTCACAGTGAGAGATGTCTGGATATCTTAATTTTTTTTCCAATAGTAACCAAAAATAAACAAAAGGGGATGGAAAGAAAAAGCTTGCAGTTACTCTTCTTTTTACCCAGCAGAGGAAATAGGCAAGAGAGATGATAATGATAAGGCACCATTGCATGACTGAGGCATGATTTCCCAGACATAAAACAGGTTAGAGAAAGGCTACAACCTAAAACAGAGGGGAAGAAGGGAGATTTGGGCTGTTTGGGAGCATAGAAGAGACGTGACAAAAGAGTTAAAATGTACCAGACACAGGGAGAGGAGAGAAAAAGGTACTTTAAGAAAGAGCTAGGTCTTTGTGGGGTATTTTTCAATAGTAGAAGGAATGTCCAAAAGAGGCAATGTGGCTCCAGACACATGCTTTGTGCACAGGGATCTGGATTAGGGGTACCATGCCCAACTTTTCATCTCCCTCATGTAGGTTCTGCATGATTTGTAAAACTGGAGTACAAAATTAATTGTACCTTGTTTGAGCTTCCTTGTTTGTTCAATAAGAAGAGAGGGAATCACTCCCTTTTCTGTTTAGTGTAAGGTGTCTGAGATACCTTTTGGAACAGGTGACAGGGGAAAAAATGAAAAAGAAAATCTCTCCTGGAGCTCATCTGGCCTGCTAAACAGACCTGATTTTTTGGACTCTTTTCTTTCCAAAAAGCACTGAGGCCTTAAAGAGTCTAGTACTATGACTGCATAATCATCATTCAAAACTAAAGATAGAAGAGATTTCATTTTAAAGATTAAAATGATTTGCTAGGACAAGATCTAAATATAAACAAGAGTAATAGTTACTTTGGTGGTACCATATGTCCATAATATACAGATAGGATAATCTGAAGGAACATGAGATTTGGAGCAATAACAGACCTGATGTCAATTTCTGCTATGGTCTGGGGGATCTTGGATGAGGCATTCGCCTCTCTGAATTTTGATTAAAATGAAAATAAGATTGCTTTGAGAGGGTTAAATGAGATAATGTATGCAAAACTAGCTAAAGCATTATATAAATAACATTTCATATTCCTCATCCTCCAAATGGCAAACACACTAACTTGTTATATCTAGGTACCTTGTCCTATTATCCCTTCCATTTTTTGTATATGATGCTTTTACATAAAAAGCTACATATTAAGAATATAACTATAGTGCTAGATTAGACTTCTCCTACTTATCCTGCAAACATTCTATTTTATCATATTTACATGGGTAAAGAGAAGATTGTCAGTACAGTTGTAGTGGGAACTACATTAGTTTAATGAGGTGAAAGAGAAATAGCCATAAATATTCCACAATGATTTTTAATATTTTTTTCCACAAAGAAATAATCTGTTGCCAGAATGAGGACTTGGTACAACCTCACTGAGACTCTCTTATACTCTCCTTATTTAAATGCTAATTTAAAGGAGTCTCTGTTATGTACAATACTGTCACATGTATAACTGATAGAAGTTTTGGGGAGAGGGGAAAAGTACTTGGATCCTTCATTTATCACTCAAGATATGTATGAAAGTATCAGGTTTTTATATTCCTTATGACAGTTTTTTATATCACAAATAGGGAAATAATGTCTTTAGAAACTTTTCTCTAGCAACCTAGGATATAGTTCAATGCAATGACAGTAGCCTAAATAATAAAAATTGTAAAACCACTTAACTGTCAAAAGTATAATCTATGAAATTCTTAGACAAGTATATAGCCTGTAGACTGCTTATTCAAATCTAGGAAATAACATTTAAAAATACTAATAATCTGCACTCATACAGAGGGAAAAATATTGTGATCTTAAGCTTACCTACAGTTATTGGGACAGTTTGATCATCTGTGGAGCACTTCTTTCTTTTACTTAAAGTATTCAAAGCAGCAAGCTTATAAAAGTTCAATTTTCATAATGAGTCATCCACCTCACTAAGGAGTACATAAAATTAACTGTTAGTTTTCCCATCTATCTTGTTTATCTGGCATAAGACTTCTTGGCCTTCAAGTTTTAAATTCATCAAAAGAAAATTATACTTTAGGGAGAGGAGCCAAGATGGCCCACTAGCGACCTCACTTGTCTGATCATCCTGGTGGGAGGGTAGCATATTGGATTGAAGAGGGGGAGAAGAGCCAAAGCTCAGGTGTGCATCACAGAGAGTGATGACAGAGACGGCTGGGGATCCCATGGAGAAAAACTGCAAAGCTGAGAAGACAGAGGATAAAGAGGAGAAGATGTTGGTGAGGATCAAGCCCAGAGAGGCTCGGAGCCCAGTGAAAGGGTAAGGGGGCTGCCCCTCCCCCTCCTACACACCTTTGGTGAACAGCAGGCCACTGAGCTTATGGAAGGCTTTTCTGCCCTCCACAAGCTCAGGTGTGATGGCAAGTAAGGAATAGTAGAGTGGGAACTAGTGAGCCCCAGGAGTTTGGGCAGTCTGTGAGGGGCTCCTCCCAGGAGAGTGCCACGAGAGGCCCGAGTGCCGGCTTTCTTCCACCCAGACACTTCCTCCCCTGCACTTCCCCTAACTACTGCAACCGAGAAAGCAATTTGAGCTCAGGCTGACCGAGAGCCACAGCCCCTCCCTCACTCATTACAACTATGAGAGTAGTTCGAGCCAAGAAGTTCACAAATGGCAACCTCTCTCTAGTGGGGTCACATGCCAGTGGCTCAGATAAGTAAGCTGGTCCTGGTGCCCACCAGACATGAGAGAGGTGAAGAGGGATGCAGGGGAGAAATCTGGGAGCTGGACTTGGGTGGCAAGGAAGCCCATGCAGACATATCCAATGAGAGAGTGTGGTGGGTGCTGAGGAACAAGGATCTGGGAGCATGACCATCCCCCCCACTGGAAAACCACCATATTGGATAAGGGTGTGGCATTTGGAGAGGAATAGACTACCCCTGGCTACATGGCAACCCAACACCTTGCACTCAGGAGGTGCACCAGCTGACCAGGTGCTGTGGCCCCTCCCCCTACTCATTACAACAGGGAGAGTAGTTCGTGCTGAGAAGTTTGTGAGCAGTCACTTCTGCTCCATGCGTGGGTGATCCTGGCTGAGATCCCCACAGATAGAGGAGCCCACACTTCTTCCTTTGAGGACTTGTAGTGCAACAGGGGTGCACAATAGGGGAAGTCCCCACCTGCCAGTGTTTCACGGAGACACACACTAGTGCGTCAGACATACAGACTGGTTGGAGGTTTGAGAGTTGGACTTGGGTGGTGAAGGAGCACACATAGACTGATCTGATGCGAGTGTGCTGTTGGGGTCCAAGGAGTGGCAATGTGGGAGAGTGCCCACCCCTCCCTGCAGAAAAACTGCACTACTGGATAAGGATGGAAAGATCCCAGCCCAGGGCCTTAGCACTCAAGAGTTTAGGCCCCTCCCCCATGAACATCCTTCCCAGCTCAGAGAGCTTGTCCTGACCCTCCTACTAGTGGCTCCCCCTAGAGGCCAGAAAAGCAACTTCTGAGCCCTGCTGAGGCTTTGCAAAGCCACAAGGCTCCCACAACCTAGCCATGAATTGCCTTGCTCCTCCCCCCACTTCAGTGGTGGCAGAGATCAAGCAACCCCCTGGGAGCTATAGGGTCCCTCCTAAAGCTTGGGGCACTAAAGTACTCCACCTAAGGGATCAGAGCCTGCCACAGACACAAAAGAACATCTCAGCAGCTGCCTCTTTCACATGAACATCAACCTATGACAGGGAGAACAACTCTATAGCTCACGATAGTGTCTTCCAACTCAAGCAAACAGGGCATGGCCAATTCATACTCACAAGTACCACCCACCATCTCAGAGATTAGGGTGGGAGACCTAACACAATTCACACTGCTGGGAAGAGGTGAAGACAGCAGGACAGAGACAACCTAAGAGGATCATCAAACCTGCATGAACACCCCATAGGCAACTGGGGACCAGCACTCTTCTCCCTGGCACAGTCAGGGATTGATCTTTGGGAACCTGGGGACAGGCCTGAAGCCAGGCCTAGTATCCCCAAAACTCGATCTAGAGGCCAGATGAGAAGGAATCAGTGAAAGAACTCTGGAAGTATGAAAAATCAGAGCGAAAGTACACTCCCAAAAGGGAACAATAACTCTTTACAATGGATACCAACCAAAACAAAAATACTGAAATGACAGATAAAGAATTTCAAATATGGATTATAAGGAAGCTCAATGAAATACAAGAGAAAGTAGAAAAACAACACAAAGAAACCATGATGAATGAAATCAATGAAAAATTCAAATTATTTGATTATAAAATCAAATTATTTTAAAAAATCAAATAGAACTTCCAGAAATAAAAAATTCATTCAGGAAATACAAAACACAGTGGAAAGTTTAAAGAACAGACTAGAACAGGCAGAACAATGAATCTCAGAGCTTGAAGACAACACCTTTGAATTAAACAAATCAGTCAAAGATAAAGAACAGAGAAATAAGAAGAATGAACAAAGCCTACAAGAAATATAGGATTATGTAAAGAGGCCAAACATAAGACTCATAGGCATCCCTGAGGGTGTAGAAGAAAATACACAAGGGTTGGAAAACCTATTTGAGGGAATAATTGAGGAAAACTTCCCTGGTCTTATTAGAAATTTAGATATCCAGGTACAACAAACTCAATGAATACCTGGGAGGTTCATTGCAAAGAGGCAAGAACCACAACACATAATCATCAGACTGGCCAAAGTCAACAGGAAGGAGGAAGTCCTGTGAGCCGCAAGGCTAAAACATCAGGTAACTTCCAAAGAAAACCCATCAGGCTAACTGCAGGCTTCTCAAGTGAGACCTTTCAAGCCAGAAGGGATTGGGGCCCCATCCTCAGTCTTCTTAAACAGAGTAATGGCCAGGCTAAAATTTCGTATCCTTCAAAACTAAGTTTCTTATATGAGGGAGAAATAAAGACGTTTTCAGACAAGAAAACATTGAGGGAATTTGTCAACACCAGACATGCCCTGCAAGAAGTACTCAGATCTGCATTATACATTGATCAGCACAATAGACACCCACCACTGTGAAAGTACCCAAAAGCTAACCCTCAGAGCCCATATAAAATAATGGCTGAAAAGGTAAAACAAAGCAATAAAGTTCTACCCAACAGGATGAACAGAAGTGCATCCCACTTATCAATTCTTTCAATAAACATGAACAGCTTGAATTCCTCACTCAAGAGACAGGCTGGTTGAATGGCTAAAAAAAAAATACAAGCCAAATATCTGCTGTCTCCAGGAAACACATCTAACTCACAAGGACTCATTCAGATTCAAGGTGAAGGGATGGAAAAAAATATTCCACACAAACGGAAATCAAAGAAAGCTGGTGTAGCCATTCTCATATCAGATAACATAGACTTCATATCAACAATAATAAAGAAAGACAAAGATTATCATTATATAATGGTAAAAAGAGCAATTCAACAAGAAGAAATAACAAGTCTAAATATTTATGCACCTAACACAGGTGTGCCCAGATTCATAAAGCAAACCCTACTAGATCTAAACAAAGGGATACACAGCAGCATCGTAATAGCCAGGGACTTTAACACCCCACTGACAGAACTGGACAGATTCTCCAAGCAGAAAATAAAGAAACACTGGACTTAAATGAAGACTCTAGAACAAATGGGCCTAACAGACATTTACAGAATATTCTACCCAAAAACCACTGAATATACATTCTTCTCATCAGCACATGGAACATTCTCTAACATTGATCACATCTTTGGCCGCAAAACATGTCTCAAAAATTCACAAAAATAGATATACCGACCGTGTATCTTCTCAGATCGCAGTGGAATAAAATTAGAAATGAATTCCAACAGAAACACTCAATTCTACACAAAGTCATGGAAATTAAACAACCTACTGCTGAATGATTATTGGGTTAAGGAGGAAATCAAGATGGAAATCAAAAGATTTCTTGAAATAAATGACAAAGGGGACACATGTTATCAAAAATCTGTGGGATTCAGCAAAAGCAGTCCTAAGGGGAAAATTCATAGCCTTAAATGCCTGCATCAAAAAGACAGAAAGATCACAAATCAACAATCTAACGAACTGCCTCAAGGAACTAGAAAAGGAAGAGCAAACCAAACCCAAACCCAGCATAAGAAAAGAAATAACTAAGGTCAGAGCAGAACTAAATGAAATCAAAAACAAAAAAATAATAGAGAAGGTTAAGGAAACAAAAAGTTGGTTCTTTGAAAAGATAAACAAAATTGATAGACCTCTTGCTACATTAACCAGAAGTAGTAAAGGACCCAAATAAGCTCAATCAGAAATGAAAAAGAAGATATTACAACTGATACCACAGAAATACAAAATATCATCTATGAATATTATAAAAATCTCTATGCACATAAACTCAAAAACGTTGAGGAAATGGACAAATTCCTGGAAACACACAACCTCCCAAGGCTCAATCAGGAAGAATTAGAACTCCTGAATAGACCAATAATGAGCAATGAAATTGAAGCAGCAATAAAAAAAACTTCCAACAAAAAAAGTCCCAGACCAGATCGTTTCACGGCCAAATTTTATCAGACCTACAAAGGAGAATTGGTACCCATGCTATAGAAATTATTTCATAACATTGAGAAGGAAGGAATCCTCCCCAATGTGTTCTATGAAGCTAGTATCACTTTGATACCAAAGCCAGGAAAGACACAACAAAAAAAGAAAACTATAGACCAATATCCCTTAGAATATAGATGCAAAAATTCTCAATAAAATTCTAGGAAACCAAATTCAGCAGCACACCAAACAAATAATCCACCATGACCAAGTGGGCTTTATCCCGGGGATGCAAGGATGGTTCAACATACGTAAATCCATAAATGTGATTCACCACATAAACAGAAGGAAAAACAAAGATCATATGATCATCTCAATAGATGCAGAGAAAGCATTTGACAAAATTCAGCACCCTTTTATGATAAAATCTCTTAACAAAATAGGCATAGATGGAACATATCTCAAAATTATAAAAGCCATATATGGCAAACCCACAGCCAACATCATACTGAATGGGAAAAGTTGAAAGCATTCCCACTTAGAACTTGAATAAGATAAGGATGCCCACTGTCACCAGTTCTATTTAACATAGTGCTGGAAGTCCTAGCCAGAGCAGCCAGGCAAGAGAAGGAAATTAAGGGTATCCAAATGCAGAAAGAGGAGGTCAAACTATCACTCTTTGCTGGTGATATGATCTTATATCTAGAAAACCCCAAAGATTCTGCCCAAAGACTCCTGGAATTGATAAATAAATTCAGCAAAGTCTCAGTTACAAAATCAATGTTTATAAATCAGTAGCATTCCTATACACCAAGAACAGTCAAGCTGAGAATCAAATCAAAGACTCAATAACTTTCACAATAGCTACAAAGAAAATAAAATACCTAGGAATATATCTAACCAAGGAGGTGAAAAATCTCTACAAAGAGAACTATAAATCACTGAGGAAGGAAATTGCAGATGATGTAAACAAATGGAAAAACATATCACGCTCATGGGTAAGCAGAATCAACATTGTTAAAATGTCCATACTACTCAAAGTGATTTACAGATTCAATGCAATCCCCATCAAAATACCAATGTCATTTTTTGCAGATCTAGAAAAAATAATTCTACACTTTGTTTGGAACCAGAAAAGAGCCCAAACAGCCAAAGCAACCTTAAGCAAAGGGAACAAATCTGGAGGCATCACTTTATCAGACTTTAAGCTATATTACAAGGCTATAGTAACCAAAAGAGCATGGTACTGGCACAAAAATAGAGACATAGAACAATGGAACAGAACAGAGAATTCAAATATAAAACCATCCACATATTGCCATCTGATCTTTGACAAAGCAGACAACAATATACACTGGGGAAAAGAATCCCTATCCAATACATGGTGCTGGGAAAATTGGATAGCCACATGTAGTAGATTGAAACAGGATTCAAATCTCTCACCACTCACAAAAATTAATTCAAGATGGGTAACAGACTTACCCTAAGTCATGAAACCATAAGAATTCTAGAAATGTTGGAAAAGCTCTTCTAAGAGATATTGACCTAGGCAAAGAATTTATGAAGAAGACCCCAAAGGCAATCATAGCAACAACAAAAATAAATAAACGGGACTTGATTAAGTTAAAAAGCTTCTGCACAGCCAAGGAAACAGTCAACAGAGTGAACAGACAACCTACAGAACGGGAGAAAATATTCAAATGCTATACATATGATAAAGGGCTAATAACCAGAATCTACAAAGAACTCCAGCAAATCGTCAAGGAACAAAATCAAACAAGCCCATTAAAAAGTGGACAGAAGACATGAACAGAAGCTTTTCAAAAGAAGACAGTCTAATGGCCAATAAACATATGAAAAAATGCTCGTTAATAATCATCAGAGAAATGCAAATCAAAACCACAATGAAGTATCACCTAACCTCAGTGAGAATGGCTTTTATCAAAAAGTCCCAAAACGATAGATGCTGGCGTGGATGCAGAGAGAAAGGAACACTCATACACTGCTGGTGGGACTGCAAGCTAGTGCAACCTCTATGGAAAATAGTATGGAGATTCCTCAAAGAACTAAAAGTAGAACTACCACTTGATCCAGCAATCCCACTACTGGGTATTTACCCAAAGGAAAAAAAGTCATTTTATCAAAAAGACACTTGCACTCGAATGTTTATTGCAGCACAATTCACAATTGCAAAGATGTGGAATCAACCCAAGTGCCCATCAATACATGAGTGGATTAATAAAATGTGGTATATGTATACCATGGAGTACTACCAAGCCATAAAAAAAATGCATTAATACCTTTTGCAACAATCTCAGTGGAACTGGAGACCATTCTCCTAAGTGAAGTATCACAAGAATGGAAAAACAAGCACCACTGGTACTCACTATCAAATTGGAACTAACCAATCAGCACTCATGTGCACAGATAGAAGTAAAACTCAACGGAAATCATGCAGGTGGGAGGGGGAGGCAGGGATGGGGGAAATCATACCTAACAGGTACAATGTACACTATCTGGGTGATGGTCACACTTATAACTTGGACTCAAGCAGTACAAAAGCAATCCTTGTAACCAAAACACTTGTACCCCTATATGTTCTGAAATAAAAAAATATTATACTTTACATTTGTGAAAAATGTTCCTATTTTCCCCTGATGCTACACTTCTGTAGTTAAAACATACATACATTTACCATAAGATTATAATTTTTAAGTTTTAAATAATATATTCAACTTGATAGGAGACTGTCATAAATTTTCAAATAAATCTAGTTGTTACTTTTTTATACATTTGCATTACTTCGATGTAATTTAATAATGCAAATGTGACATTAACTGTAGATCACATTTACAGATGTACATTTTGCTTCTTTTTCAGAAATGTTTTTACTTTAGATACCTGTATCTTTTGTAAGCCATTCCTGCAACTTATCAATTTAAACATTTCCTAGACAATTTCTGATTGTTTTGTGTCACCTTCCATTTGGCTTTAGTAACTTATTATTTTGGAGATCTGGGTGAAATTCTTTCAAAATGTATTGAAGATCCCGTCATACAACCATATTTAAATCTCATATTCTTTGCCACTTCAGAGTGTCAATTTAAACGAACATATGACTTTTGGCTTGTCTTGAATAAATTCTGAAACTGCTATTTTACTTTTGCTTTTTAAAACAAATTGAATAACTGTTCCAATCTCTGTTATTCACTTTATTCCAGACATTTCTTGAGTTATCTTGAATATTCTTATCCTATTACAATCAAACCTACATTTACTATAACTTGACTCTTTTGAACTTTGGTTGATTTTTGTTCAACAGAGGTTAGGAAGACTGAAGGACTTTTACTTTCGTTTTTTGGGTAAATCTTGGTAAATGATTTTTCTGAGAATATTTGTGAACTATGTCTACCTTTTATTAAACTATTTAAAGACCATAATCCTCCATGACATGCTTTAAATAAAACATGATGGGATTTTTGTCCCTATATTTTCCTGTTTAACACATAAACCAGTTTTGAATGCAGTAATTTAAACAGAACATTTGATTTTCATGTTCTGAAACTCTGCTGAATTATCTTTGAGTTAAGAAATGTTAGCAATCTACTAAAAACATAGTATCTATTTTTCTTTTTCCTCTCCCCCCACCCAGGTGTAGGGCATTTGTTAGGGCGGCCACAAGTTTTTGTGTCCCTTGTCACAATGATCCTACATTTCTGTTGGGTGTGTTGTAAATACAGGAGACATTATTCACTCCCCCTGTTCTGAGCACACCCTTATCTGTTTTCCATTTTTAGTTTGAAATGATTGTTTTTGTCATTCTGAACAGAGTTTGGTTAAATTTAATATTGAGATGCTATGTCTTTTTTATTGCCATAAGCTTTTCTAAATGCATTCACCAACCACGTATCAAATCACACTATTAATATTTATTAAAGCATGTTGGATTAGTATTCTTTTCAACTTTCTTTTTTAGTTAACTTAAAATTCCTTTATAATATATAATCTGATATCTCTGTGTTTCTTCAAACCTATAATCTCTAACATCACTTTTTCTGTTAAAGTAGAACTGAGTTTCTTTTTCTTGTTTATCTTTTATAGATATTTTTATTTCACTGATATTTTCTTTTTGTTTGCTTTACAAAATGATTTCTAAATATTTCCAAATAAAAGTTTTTGTTAATTGTTGTTTTCGTTTCATATTTTGTGTTGAAACTCTCAGCTACTCTAATATCCATAAAATAATTTTCCTCCCAACACTTTAATAAATTAAATTCTTTGAAGTGTAGCCTGCTCTGAATTTGAAAATGATAGCTGTCCAATATAAGTAGTTTAATTTACCACTGATATTGGTTCTCTTTTATTTGATCTGAAAATCAAAGTAAAATACAACCATAATATAATAAAGCAGATGTTTTAAATCACTTTGTTGTTCAATATTAAATCATTAATTATTGTGATCATAATTATTTTGTGAAATTCTAAGAAATAGTAAAATATATCACTGGAAAAAATCTGCTAAACAATGTAGTAAAGAAATAAACTATAAAATGAAGCTGCCTTACGAACATTGGATTCCATTAGCTTAATGTGGTAAAGTAGTCAAAATCACCTATTAGGCTGGGCACAGTGGCCCACACCTGTAATCTCAGCACTTTGGGAGGCCAGCGTGGAAGGATCACTTGAGGCCAGGAGTTTGAGACCAGCCTGGGCAACACAGTTAGACCCCATCTCTACAAAAAATTTTTTAAAAAATTAGCTGGTTATGGTGTTGTGCACCTGAAGTCCCAGCTACTTGGGAAACAGATGAGAGGACCTCTTGAACCTAGGAGTTCAAAGTTACAGTGAGCTATGATAGGGCTTGGGAGTGTGGATGACAGAACAAGACCCTGTCTCTAAGAAAAAAGAAAAAATCACTCATGCCTATAATCCTAGCATTTTGGGAGGCTGAGGCAGGAGGATTGCTTGTGGTCAGGAGATCAAGACCAGCCTGAGCAAGAGCAAGACCCTGTCTCTATGAAAAATAGAAAAATTAGCCAGGAGCACTGAGAAGTGTCTATTATACACACATTATTATATTAACATATTCAAATAATTTTTTTAGTATTTTTATGGGCTAGGGACTTAACATCACTCTATGGAATGCATAATTATTATCTCCTGTTTACACAGACAGAAACTAAAGTTAATGAATGAACTGGACATATCAGTGCCCTGCCCGTATCCCCTTGCCCACCACTGAGGCCACCTACAACTTCAGTGGCAGTTCCCATACATCCTATGCCAATGCTTCATATCTCAACCATTTTTCCTTTTGCCTGAGGGTTTTCTCCAGCAGCAAGAGCATGCTGCTCAAGGGAAGGCTGCCAAGGGAAGTACCAGAGAGTTAACACTCCCAGGAGTAACCCTCAACCATTGAGGGAAGGTAATTGGTGGATAAATATCCCAGTTTTCTTCTCCCTCAGTGAAATAATTCTGAGTTCTGTTGTATATAGTCTCTCAGAGTGTCTCCAGTGGAATTGAGTTCCAGTTGCCCTCAGTGGTAACCTACCCATTGACACACTTTTTATTGGCTTTCCTCCCTTCCCTGTGTCACTTCCTCACCATGCTTCCCAAATAAAGTTCTTTGTACCCCAGTCCTGGTCTCAGGGTCTTAGTTGTGAGGGAACCCAATTTAAAATAAATAAATTGCTTAAAGTAATATATAGCTAATAAACAGTGAGCTTAGGTCCATCTAACTCTACACAGCCCACATTCTATTATACTTATATTACCTCCTAACTTATTTTGAACTTTCTTTTTCCAAATTATTAGGCATATGACATAGGTTCATAATTAAATTTACATGTGGCATAAACTCAGGGAAGGGTGAGGATACATAAATTCAAAAGTAGAACTTTTGAACACACATTTTGGACAGTGAACAAAATAAATAACATTTTGAAAAACATTTGACAGATTTTACTAGTGGAAAGTATATTCAAGTAGAATTGGTTGCTTTTATTTTGATCTGTGCTTTATTGTTTTGTAAGGTTCAGCACATCTTCATTTTGGAATAAGTTAGCCATAGATATTTCTTTGTGCCCCCTAAAGTATTTACATTTCATTACCATTACAGTTCCTGCAAAAAGTAAGGTCATACATAAAGGAGAGGCTCCTGCCCTTTTCCTTAAGTAGCACGTGGTGGGAAATTAGTTTCTTTCCAGAAAGTGTTCAGATGTAAGGAAGAGGGAAAACAGGATTATCTCATTATGACAAAGACCATTCTGGAAGGGCAAGAATGGGGCAACCTGTTTAGTTTTACAGTTAGCACTTTCTTCCTTCTTTACGAAGATTCAAGCCTTTCCCTTACAATCAGGGCAAGGGGCCCTTCATTGCAAGCCAAAGGCATCAAGTAGAGCACAGGCTTTTCCAGAAACTCCGATCAGAGAGGGAAGCCATTAACCCCAAAGCCCAATGGATGCCAAAGAAAGGCAGCAAGGGAAAAGAAGAGTGAAAATGGATGCCATGTTTCCCACTCAGACCTGCAAAAAGACTCCACGGTGGCCGCCGAGGTCCGTAGGAGCAAAAGGAGCGAAGACTTTTTCCCCCCGGCACGTTTGAAGTTTGCTGGGGCTGTGGAAATGGAGCGAGAGGACTCGGCTAGGGCGAGTGAGGAGTGGAAAGACCAGCCAGGTCAACCAATGAGCCTCGCGGTCAGAAGCCGCTCAGAGGTTTTGAGACAGGGCTGTGCCTCCACGACTGGCCGGAAGCCAGAGCCCCGCGCCGGAAGTCAGGGGCTCAAGGGCTGGAAGCTGGAGTCTCTAGGCGGGAAGGCGGGCCTTGGGGGCGGGAAACAGCCGTAGCTGTTTTGGAATTATTAGCTCAAGTTGGAGCCAGCCCCTAGTTTGGTGTAACGTGATGGAAGGGGACCAAGCCTCCCGCTGCACTCCCAGCAAGCTCCTTCAAGTGAAGTTTCACAGTCCCGGTTCCTGGCTCAGATTCTTTTGAGGTAACCGGCTTCTGCAGCTCACCAAACCCAGTGGTGTGCCAAGCCCTTCCGAGCCCCCGTCCTGGGGGACTTTACCTTTGCCACTCCTTCTAGCCTATGGCTAGAGTGAAGAGCCTTAGGCTGGGTCTTTTGAAGGCACACAATGTATTTTAGTCACTTACTATTAGCGTTTAATTCAGCAGCATGTAGTAACTTTATATGCACATTCAAGTCCTGAAGGAAATTAAAGGTCAGTTTGACTTTGGTTTTATCAACTTTGGCATATTAATTTCAGTAAAATTTTCAACCAACATGCTGCACGGAGCATCTTTGTCTAAAATCCTAAGGAATTGAAACGTAGTTCTTGCTCTCAGGGAGCTCCCAATTAAGGTAAAAATATTCAAGGCAAGCATATCCATACTTCTTCATATATATTAAATTCAATGTGCATTTATTAAATACCTATTATGTATTAAGCTCTGTGCTAAGTACTGGGTGTAGGAAAAGTTGAATCATTTTTCATCCTAGTGCTCTGAGCTCACAATCTTGGTGAGGGCAGAGCAGAAAATAATTGTCTATAAAGGTACAAGACAAAGACTGTTAAATGCTACTGCCCAGATTCAGAACAAGTGAGAGTACAGGAGACAGAGAACTGACTTAAATGTTCAGTGAAAATTGGAAAAGCTTTGTAGAGCAGGTAACGCATCAGGTAGCCCTGGAAGGAGAGGTTTCTTTTACAAGTGGAGTTGTGGCTTAAGTGTTGTACTTTCTAACAGATCTTGCTTGAGGGTTTTGCTCCATTTTTATCTTTTATTTTCTCTCGCTGTCAAGCCTACTTTGCCATCTACCCACCCTTCCATCCCTTCGTTTATTTTCTTGGAACTAGCCTAGGCCAAGGTATCTCACTTAAATGATAATTACCTTTTATTTAAAAACTTATTTCTGCAGGGACAGTACTTGTGAAGAAAGAATTTTCATTTTTTAGAATTTGTTTTAATCAAGTCAACAAAGCACAGTTCCTGTGGCTCATCTGTTAGAACACAAAAATAGCCTCACTATGTAGAAACAGATGTTTAAAATGGTATTCATTAAAATGGATTCCACCTGTAATAGAAAACAGAAAATGGATGCAAAAGGAATGTTGTAAGTTGGCAGTCATTGCTATCACCTTCCATTCCCTTAGAATGTATATTTGTGGGTAAAATCTTGCTAATAGGAATATGCTTCTGGTTTTAGTGCCTAGCAATATGGGTTATTAGTAATGTTGAAACACAAGTATCCTAGACTCTTTAGGAGGTAACAGCCATGGGGAAAAAAATACTTTTAGAGTGAGTGCCTTCTTACCAATGAACAAAGTTATCTTGGGCAGAAAATTCATGACTACCCTATATTAGAAATTAACATTTACTGATTACCTTCTATGTTGGGTGCTGTGTTATATGTTTTTACAAAAACCCTGGAAAGGAGGCATTATCTTCATTTTATAGGTAAAGAATTTGAGATTGAGTGATATATTAAATAACTTGCCCCAAATCACAGCTAGACTGTAATCCAAGATTTTCAGATTCCTAAGCCAATGTACTCTTTCAACTGTTTCACACTGTCTTTACAACAATGGATGCACAAAGAGGTTAAATAACCTACACTATCAAGGTGAGTATCTAAGATGTAAATCCAGATCTGTCTGTTTCCATAGTCCGTGTCCATGTCCCTCTTCTATATATTCTTGGCCTTTGCCGCCAGGTTCATTTAGCACCATTTACAGTGTGGAGGTAAAGCAGGCAACATTCTAGTGGAATAGACAGAGTTCTAAATTATGATTAGCAAGCCCAGGCTAGCATTAATAACTGTAAACAGTTCGTAAAAACATTATGCAAACTGGCGAAAATACATGAGCCATTTTTGAATGGATATAAACAGCAGATTATTACTTCTTAAATCATATTCTTCCATTCATTAATCCAACAGATATTTGTTGATTTCTTATTTTGTGTGAATCATAGGATCAATCAGACTAAAGTCTCCGTCTTCATGGAGTTTACATTCTGGTTGGAGATGCAGGCAATAAGATAAATATAAATCAGCAAAATATGTCACACATTAGTTGATAAGTGTTGAATAGAAAGTTCAAGTTGGGAATGGGGGTAGAAAGTGTGTGGTGGGGACTGTTGCAATTTTGGTAGGATGGCTAGGGAGGACCATACTTAAAGGAGGTTGGGGAAAGAGCCAAGCAGATATTTGTGGGAAAGTCATTGCAATAGATGGAATATCAAGTGCAGAGGCCTTGAGGCCAGTGTGGCAGGAGCAGAATATGGGATGCAAACATAGTAAGATAAGTAATAATGAGAGGGGGTTCAGATCATGAAGGGCATTGTGGGTCATAATTAGGACTTTGACTGTTGATCTGATTAATCTGATTGAGAGGGAAACTGTTGAAGGATATTATGAGTGACCTGATTTGCTTTATATTTTAACAGGATCACTTTGGCCCCTGTGTTGAGAATACAGCAGTGGGAAAAGCATGGACACTAATTAGGAGGGTATTGCAATAAGTAATCCAGTGAAAGATCCCCACAAGAGATTAGAGGGAGGGTAAGACTGGGGTCAGGGTAATTATTCCCCCGAAATCTCCCTGCAAGGTCACCTGGTTGTGTCTCTTGACTAAAGGCCATTGTTCCTCTAAAGATAGCTAATTGTACACAATTCTTTTCAAGTTATGATAACCTCCCTTCCCTGTCTCTTTGGGTATAGGGGTGGTGACAGCTTGGCTACTACGGGTATTAAGCTCAGGATAAACTCTGCTCTAGTGGAGTAGACAGAGTTCTAAATTATGATTAGCAAGCCCAGGCTAGCATGAACTATACCTAGTGGTTGCCCTATACCTACACCTTGTAAGTAGTATCCCTTTGTAAATAAGTCCTCACTGAATTATACTTTTTCAAACATGCAATATGTTTTCTGATTGACAAATACATTCTTCAGTTTGAGATGCAATGTTTTAAGTATTTCCATTAAATCAAGCTTGTTAATTATGTTCAAATATTCTGTATTACTGCATTTAAAAAATCTGTGTAATCTATCAATTACTGACTGATACGTTAAAATCTCCAATTATTACTATCATCCCCTGTGTCTTTAAGAACCAAGATTCTCAAAAGGAAAAAAGGAAATAGAGAAGTAATATAGAAGATAGAAGAGGTCATAAAAACTCTGTGGCACTAAATTTGAATTAGAAATATTAGTATGAACTTATGAAATGTTATTTATCTGTGTATATGTGTATGTATGGATATATATCTTAGCTCTGTCCACTAAAAGACTAGAAAATGACCAACCCAGTAATAATGAGGAACCCTAGCACCCACATACCCAGATGTCTTAAATTAATATTTGCCACTCAAAGAAACCAGGGCTTCTTAGAAAAATGGTTCATTCCAGGAAATGTGCAAGATGAGACTGGAACATCTTGTCATACTAGTTATCAAGGAAGCTATCAAAGATTACTAGGATTTAATCAAAAGGACACAGACCTAAACTTGAAGTGGTTCCCACTGGCCAGATATGGGAAAACTGAGCTTCAATAAGGATCATAATCATAATAGACTGAAACCCATCAAATCCATTAGTTCATAATGATAAAAAATATTGCTCGCAATCATAAAATGATATGAAACAAAATTGTTATCATGAAAACAACAAAGGGAAAGATCAAGAATTTATCCTGCCTTTTCCTACATGAACTATACTATTGGGTAACCAAATAATAGATGAAAAGAAGCAATACTTTATTGAAATATTTCAACTAGTAAAAAAGAAATGTTAGAATTAGAATACCACCATTTTGAAAGTCCAAGTGAATTAGTGTTTGGAAGCATTCAACAGCAATAATTATTAGCATCACAACCAAATATGTTGAACATCTTAATGAAAGACCACAACCCTGTCTATGGTTTTACCAAAGTGAGTGACCCTGGGTCTGTTCAAGCCTCTGAATGTGGCTGCCAACTTGCTTGAAATATAGGAGTCAGAGAAACAATGAATTGCATGTTCCTCTGACGTAGTTTTAAGGGAGGTCACTTTTAAATAATTCATTAAGTTATGCATTAATGTGTTACTTTTTATCTGTTTTATAATAATAAAAAACAGTAAACAAAGTCTCCTACTATGCTTGGTAGAACTGCATATACACACACATAAGTTCACACATAATGTTGAACTTTGAACAACACAGGGGTTAGGGGTATTGACCCGTGCACAGTTGAAAATACACATATAATTTTTGACTGTCTCCAGATTAACTACTAATAGCCTACTATTGATTGCACCAATAACACAAACAGTCAATTAACACATATTTTATATGTTATATGTATTATATACTGTATTCTTACAGTAAAGTAAGCTAGAGAAAAGAAAATGTTATTAACAAAATCATAATGAAGAGAAAATATATTTACTCTTCATTGAATGGAAGTGGATCATCATATAGGTCTTCATCCTGTTTGTCTTCATGTTGAGTAGGCTGAAAAGGAGGATGAGGAGGGGTTGGTCTTACTGTCTCACAGGTGGCAAAAGTGGGAGAAAATCTGTGTATAAGTGGAGCTGCACAATTTAAACCCATGTTGTTCAAGGGTCAAATATATATATGTGTATAAATGTGCGTAAATATATATAAAAAGAGAAAGGTGCACAATGTATTAGGGACATACAGGTTTAGAATTATTATATCTCCTGGTAAATTGTGTGCTGACTCTTGTTGTTAATATTTTTTTTTTTAAGTGTATTTTTATATTAATATAATGACACCAGTTTTCTTGTGGTTAGTATTTTCCTGGTATATCCTTGTCTATCAACTTAATTTTTAACCTTACTGTGTCCTTTAGTTTTAGATACATCTCTAGTAAATAAATCAGATATTGCTAGCTTTTGTTTTTGCGTCCAGTCTGTCAACCTTTGCCTTTTAACTGGAGCTTTTATACTCCTTTATGTACTGCAAGTATTTACATACTTGAATTTTTTTTAGAGACAGTGTCTCACTCTGTCATCCAGGTTGGAGTACAGTGGCATGATCATAGCTCACTGCAGCCTTAAACTCCTGGGCTCAAGCAATCCTCTTGCCTTGCCTCCTGAGTAGCTAGAACTACAGGCACATGTCACCATGCTCAGCTAATTTTTTTTTTTATTATTATTTTTTGTAGAGACAAAGTCTTGCTATGTTGGTCAAGCTGCTCTTGAACTCCTGGCCTCAAGCAATACTCCTACCTCAGCCTCCCAAAGTGCTGGGATTACAGGTGTGAGCCACTGCACCTGGCAGATATACTTGAATTTTTAAAATCACATTGTGTCATCTTTTATCTTACTTTTTATTGTTTCTTTTTTTCTGCTTTCTTTGCATCTTTTGAAATGTTTTCATTTCATTTTTACCTACTGCTATTTTGGAAAGTATATACTCTATTTCTAGTATTTTAGTTTTTTACTTTTATATTTTCATATTTATATTTAACATATCAAAGACTAAAATTAACCAATATGTTTATCCTTTTCCTAAACAACACAGGAATGCTAGAATATTTTAATTCAGATCAACATCTCCTGACTTACACACTATTTTTTTAATGTGCTTTAATTTTGCTTTTTTAACCCCTCAAGATGTTGTTATTTTACAGTGACTATTTAGCATTACCTTTTTAGGTAAAAATATTATTCTTTTTAAGTTTAGAATTATTTATCCTTTTTTGCATATAATTCATCTCACATCTCACAGACCTTCCATCTATGATTACTTTCTTGCTGCTTGCAGTTTTTTCTTTAGAATTTCTTATCCAGGGAGATCTGTTGGTGACAAATTCCCTCAGTTCTTCTATGTTTGAAATTATCTTTATTTTGAATTCATTCTTAAATGATATTTTCACCAAAATGGCAATTTTAGGTTGAAACTTATGTTCACTTATCTTTTCTCATTCAGCTTTTATTGTTACAGTTCAGAAGTCAGCTATCAGTCTAAAGGCAGTTCTTTTGTAGGCCGTATGTTTTTTCTCTGTAGCTGCTTTTAGGATTTACTTGGCCTTGTGTTCTGCACTTTCACTATAAGGTAGCTAAGTGAAGGTTTTCTTTTTATCATGCTTGGGATTTATTGGGATTCCTGAACTTATAGATTGATGTCTTTTGTAGGTTCTGGAAAGTTCTTAGGCATTATCTTTAAAAAAACTGCTGCTTCTCCATTCTCTTTCCTCTTCTTCTGAAACTGATTAGATGTACATTGGACCTTCTCCATCTATCCTCCATGTATCTCAACCTTTTTCATTTCTTTATGTGCTATGGTTGAGATAATTCCTTCAAATTCATCTTCCCAGTCTTCATTTTGAGTATAACGTTTTCCACTTACAGAAATTTGATTGTTTTTCATATTATGTTTGTTGTTTACAAAATAATCTCTTGTTCTTTATCCATATTTTCAATCTCTTCTTTTCTAAAAAACTAAACATGGACATTTTATATTATATTTGTAGTGATTCTGAAGTCTCTGCAGATCTGATTCTACTACCTGTTTTGACTCTTGGCTCTCACTTATGATATTTTGTTTCCTTAGGTGTTTTGTGATTTTTGTTTTTACTATAAGCTTATATTTGTTGAAACTTTATCTGTAGGAATTCTTTGAAGGCATTGTTAGGAATTTGGATTTGCTTCTGTGAAACGTGGCAACATTACCAGATGGAACTATCTTATTTATTTTATTCATTTTGTTTTAGAATAATTAAACATAAGTTAATAATTAACTGTAAGTAATTACATCTAATCAGTTTCAGAAAGATTGCAAGAACAGAATAAAGAACTCCTAGAAATTCCACTCAAGCATCACTATCTGTTCCAATAATGTATTTGATAGCAAAAGGATTTGGGTAGTCATATTTCTTTTAGTCTCCTTCAATCTAGAAGAGTTCCTTTGTCCTCCCTTGACTTTCAATATTTGAATCTTCAATAATTTTGAAGATTGCAGCACAGTTATTTTGTAGAATATTGATTTATTTAGATTTTTCTGATGTCTCCTGATGATTAGATTCAGGTTATGCATCTTTGGCAGGAATATTTAAAATGTAATTCTTGAATTTTAAAAATTGCATTCTACATGGGTAGCACACAATGCTAATTTGTTCCATCATAGGTGATCTTAACTTTGATCATTCAAGTAAGACATCAGATTTTTTACCTTTATGATTAATAAGTAATTTGTTGAGAGATATTGGGAGTACTTCTCAGCTCTAGATCCACATTTCATTGCCTAATCTGTAAAACAAAACTGGAGCCTGTAAACATTTCTCTTTTGCCTGCTAATACAGTGTTAATCTTTGTCAAGATAGGGTGCTGGAGAGACTCTAAAGAAGAAACAGGTATTCTTTTTTCAGCAGACTTCTGTAGTATATAGCTTCTACAGTATGTGGTGGCCAGCAGCGTACAGTGACTAGCAGCATGTGTCATCTCCCTATGGACATCTTCCCTTGATGCACAAGAGGGCAGTTTCCTACACAGCATGCATCCTTGGAAACTCTCTGGTTGCTGTCTTTTATAGGCCAGGTGTGACTATGGAAGATGCCACTATTAAGATGGACTCCCTGATTTTAGTGGTGCTGATGGGATCCCAGAGTGGCAGAGGCCATATGATAGCGTTTAACTGCCAAAACAAAATGGGCACATTTACTATAAAAGAAGGCAGGGACATATCGGTAATGGAAATAATTTGGCCCCCAGGGATTTTGGCTGTGGCTTATTGATCATGGTATCCTTAGGAATAAAGTAGATGAACAGTCTACTAGAGTGTTACTGTATCTATTTTATAGGCTAAACTTTAGATCTGATAGCAAAAATCCTGACTTTATTTGCCAAATTTGAGCGTGGGGCTGTTCATTCAGTATCAAGGCCTAAATCAATTCACAGCTCCAGAGCCCTTTGACTATAGGGAGGGCTGTCTGTCCTTGAAGAAGACCCTGTACCATTTCCACAAATGCATACCATAAATTTGTCTTCAATCCTTCCCCAAAGGGAACTGTGACCGTTTCTAAGACTCACTGCATTGGGAAAAAGGAAATAGCCAGGCTTTTCAGGGATTACTGAACACTGACTCATAATTGACACTAATTCCTGGTGACCCCAAATGCTACTGTGTTCCATCATTCAAACTGACATCTTATGTGTTTAGGTGATAAATGGAGTCTTAGCTTATGTCCAGCTCACACTGGGTCCAGTTGGTTCATAAACTCACCCTGTAGGTATGTCCCCAGTACCTGACTGAAAGGAATAGACATGCTTGTCAAGTAACAGATTTTCTACATTATCTCTCTGACCCCATGGCATAAAGGACATTATGGTAGGAAGAGCTATGTGGAAGTCCCTGGAACTTTCTTCTTTACCAAAGTGGTTAAACAGAAGCGGACCAAATCCCTGGGGATGTTGCAGAGAGTAATGCCACCATCAAAGAATTAAAAGAACTTGAGCATGGAACATTCACCAAGGCAGATCACATTCTGGGTCATAAAATAAACTTCAAGAGACTTAAAATAATTGAAATAATACAAAGTATATTTCTGACATATTGCAATCAAACTAGACATAAACAACATAAAGATATTTGATAACCCCTGGGTCAACGAGGAAGTCTCAAGGGAAATTAGAAATATTTTAAATTGACTGAAAATGAAAATACAGGGCTGATATCAGTGGGAATGGTGGACTAAGAACTCCAAAAATTCTATCCTCTTTAAAAACAAAGATAATGACAGAGAAAAATGTCAAAATCAACTTTTTCAGAACTCTGAAAATAAACCAAAGTTTTGCAGCAATCCAGAGAGCATTTGTTCAAGAAAGATGGCTGATTTTGGTAAGTACAATGTTTTGTGGCATTTAGCTTGCCCACTACTTCCATACCCCTCTCTGCAGCTCAGTGGTAGCCTTGAAAAACATCAGTAAAAATCAGAAGCCAAGCAGCCACTGGAAGGGACAGACCAGGTTTGGAGCTCCCTAAAATCTATATTATCAGAGAATTGTCATTATTTGACCTGTCTTATAGCTCCCTGGGAAACCCCACTCACAGACCTTGTCTTTATTTCACCTGACTCAGAGCTCACCCAGTTTGAACAGCTTTTTCCTTGGACACATTCATCATAAACAATCACAGGCAATTATTGAACATCATAGCTGTCTAGGGTGGTAAAAATATTTGGGGAAAACAAGAATGTGACTGAAAAACTTAAAATAAAAATCCAGGGAATGCAATATCCATATGGGGCTTTGAAAAGCTCTGACATTTTCCTGGAAATTTAGAAGGCTACACACATGCATAGGATTGTGAACATGCCTGAGCTGTGCACATGCTCAGAAAAGACCTGAGAAGGCCCTAAGCTCTCATCTCTGACTAACCTTGAGTCTGCACAAACAGGAATTGACAGCTAAAGCAGAGATATAAACTGCCTGCCTGACTGTTGAAGGTATCCCTTAACATGCACCCAGGGCCCCTCAGCAAAAGCTGGGAAACATTGATTCTAGGTATTTGAGGAAATCTCTGCAACTGTTAGCTGACTACTAAGATAACTGAGCAGAGACTTCAATGGCTACACATGAAGAAGGATAGAGACTTTATAGAATTAGTTCAGGAAAGTCACTAAACAAATAAACAGCAACAACAACCAGCAACAACAACAAATAAACAACCAACAATAACAATAAACCCTGGGGAAGGGGAGAATCTGATTTCCATAGTTATTATATTATATTATTTAAAATGACCATTTTCAACAGAAAATTATGAGACTCAAAGAAAAAAGCATGGCCCATATACTGGAAAAAAAGCAGTCAATAGAAACTGTCCCTCAGGAAGCTAAGGTGCTAAACAAAGATTTTAAATCAGCAATATTAAATGTGTTCAAAAAACTAAAGGAAACTATTTCTAAAGAGCTAAAGAAAGGTATTTAAATAAAGAGAGAATATTAATAAAGATATAGAAATTATTTTTAAAAGAACCAAATAGAAATTCTGGAGTCAAAAAGTACTGAAATGAAAAAATCACTCGAGGGGTTCAATAGCAGATTTGTGCTGACAGAAGAAGAAATCAGTGAACTTGAAGATAAATCAATTGAGATTATCTAGTCTGAGAAAGAGAAATAAAAAGAAATGAACAGAGTCTCAGAGATCTATGGTATCAAGTATACCAGTATATATAATCATAGTCCCAGAAAGAGAGAAGAAAGAGGAAGGGAACAGAAAATGTGCTTGAAGAAATAATGGCCAAAACTTCCCAATTTATATTTTAAAAAATCTACACATTGAAGAAGCTCAACAGACTCCAATTACAGTTGACAGTTGAACAACACAGGTTTGAATTGTGTGGGTTCACATATATGTGGATTTTCCTCCAGTCCTGAGATAGCAAGACCAACCACTCCTCTTCTTCCTCATCTTAATGTTACTCAATGTAACTATTATTATGAATACATACTATCAGATTGAATCCAGCCTCTTATAAAAAGAATTATGCACCATGACAAAGTGGAATGTATACCATGAATACAAATACAACATACACAATAATATACCATATTAGTAGAATAGTGGACAAAAACCACACAGTAATTTCATAGATACAAAAAAAGCACTTAACAAAATCCAACATCCTTTCATGATGGAAAAAAAACCCACTCAATAAATCAGGAATAGACGGGAACTTCCTCAACCTGATAAAGGGCATCTGTGAAAAACCACAGCTAACATCATAGTTTATGATGAAAGACATGAAAGTTTCCCCACTAAGATCAGGAATAAGACAAGGATGTTTACTCTTGCCATTTCTATTCAATGTTGTCCTAGAGGCTGGATGCCCACCAATCAGCGTCCTTTCACCATCTTTCCCCACTGAAGCCAGTCAGTAAAGTGCAGAAGAGGTGACTGCTTCACCAAATGTGCAGAAAACAGCACAAGGCTACAAGAAACACACACACACACACACACACAAATCAAGGAAACATAACACCACCAAAGGAACACAATAATTTTCCAGCAACCAACCACAAAGAAATGGAGATCTATGAATTAACTTATAAAGAATTAAAAATAATTGTTTTAAAGAAGCTCAGCATGCAAGAAGATAATACTTAAAGACAACTCAATGAAATCAGGAGAACAATGCATGAACAATATGAGAAGTTCAACAGGAAGATATTAATACAACTCATAAAAAAGAACCAAACAAATTTTGGAACTGAAGAACCTAATGAATGATATAAACAATACAATAGAGAACTTCAACAGCAGACTTGGTCAAGCAGAAGAAAGCATGTGTGAACTTGAAGACAGGTCATTTGAAACTATCCAGGGGAGAAAAAAAGAAAAAAAGAATGAAGAAGAGTTGAGAAAGTCTACAGTATTTATGGGACACTATCAAGCAAACCAATATATGCATGGTGACAGTGTTAGAAGGAAAAGAGAGAGAGAAAGAGGTAGAAAGCTTATTTAAAGAAATAATGGCTAAAAAAATTCCCAAATCTTGGGAGGGAAATTAGACCTCCAGATTAAGGAAGCTTAAAAATTCACAAAGAGGATCAACTCAAAGCAGACTACACACTTTAATTAAATTGTCAAAAGTAAAGGACAATGAGAGAATTTTGAAAGTAGCAAGATAAAATTGAGTCATCACATATAAGCAACCCTGCATAAGACTATCAGTGGTTTTCTCATCAGAAACCTTGCAACCCAGAAGACAGTGGGATGATATATTCAAAGAACGGAAAGAAAAAAAACTGCCTACCAAAAATACTATATCTGAAAAAATTAGCCTTTAAAAATGAAGGGGAGATAAAGTCTTTCTTAGACAAAAACTAAGGGAGTCTATCACTACTAGCCCTGCCTTACAAGAAATGCTTAAGGAAGTTAGTTCTTCAAATTGAAATGAAAACAAACTAAAGAGCAACATCAAAGCATATAAAAGCATAAATATTATGGGTAAATGTAAATATAGAGACAAATACAGATTAACATAAGACTTTAACAGTGGGACCTAAATTACTTTTAACCGTAATACAAAAGTTGAAAGATAAAAATTTGTCAAAGGATGCACAATATAAAAGGAAGCAAACTCTGACTCCAAGAACACAAAGTGTGGGGTTAGGGAGTAAAAGTGTAAATATTTTATATGCAATTGAAATTGTTATAAATTTAAAATAGATGGTTATGAATACAAGATATTTTTTGCAAGCCTCAAGCTAACCACAAAGAAAAAACCTATAATAGATACACAAAACAAAGAGAAAAAAATCAAAGCAAATCATTACAAAATATCACATAACAAAGGAATGCAGCAAGAGAGGAAGAGAGGGACAAGACAGCTGCAAAAGAGACAAAAAAAATGAACAGAACAGCAATAGTAAGTCCTCACCTATCAATAATTACTTTAATTGTAAGTGGATTAAACTCACCTATCAAAAGGCATAGAGTAGCTGAATGATTTGAAAAAACAAGATCCAGCAATGTGGTTGTCTACAGGAGACTGCCTTTAGATTTAAAGACGCACATAGGCTGAAAGTCAAGGGATGGGAAAAGGTATTTCATGCAAATGGTAACCAAGAAAAAGAAGGATGGCTATGCTTATATCACAAATTCAATTTTAGTCTAAAACTGTTGATAAAGACAAAGAAGGTTGTTATACAATTATAAAAGAGTCATTTCAACAGGATGATATAACTTACAAATATGTACTTACTCAACATCAGAGAACCTAAATATATAGAGCGTATATTGACAGAGCCAAAGACAGAAATTGACAGCAACACAAAAATAGTAGGGGACTTCAATACTCCAAATATATTAATAGTAATAGATAAATCATCCAGACAGAATATCAATTAAAAAAATAACTTCAACACTACAGAACAAATGGGCAAATGGGGATATATACAAAACTTTGCACCCAACAACATA
Source organism: Daubentonia madagascariensis (assembly GCA_023783475.1). NCBI lineage: Eukaryota > Metazoa > Chordata > Mammalia > Primates > Daubentoniidae > Daubentonia > Daubentonia madagascariensis. Next base: position 7,691,112 of record JAKFHU010001129.1, read on the forward strand.
AGATTACCCATTTTTCTCAAGCAAATGTGGAACATTCTCCAGGATAGATCACATTTTAGGTTACAAAACAAGTCTTAACAAATCAGGGAAGATTGAAATCATTCTAAGTATCTTTTTGGACAACAATGGAATGGAATGAAACTAGATATCAATAACAGCAAGAAAACACTAAAAATCACAAATATGTGGAAACTAAACAACACACTCTTGAACAACTCCTGGGTCAAAGAGGAAATGAAAAGGGAATCTGAAAAGTATCTTGAGACAAAGAAAAACAAAAATAGAACATACCAAAACTTATGGGATGCAGCAAAAGCAGTACTAAGAGGGAAGTTTATAGTGATAAGTGCCTCCATAAAAAGAAGGATATCAAGTAACATAACATTACACCTCAAGGAACTAGAAAAATGACAAAGTAAGCCCAAAATTAACAGAAGAATATTCCCAGGGCAATTAGACTAAAAAAAAAAAAAAAAAAAAAAAAGAAAGAAAGAAAGAAAGAAAGAAAAAGAAAAAAAAAACCCCATCCAGTTGAGAGGTGATGGCAGTGCTCCAGGCCCAGTTGGTGTCAGTGCAGCATCTTGAACACCAAGCTGGCCAAGATGTGTGCCTTGCAAGCTGAGATCACACCCTGCAGTGGGCATGTGAGGAGCTGCCAGTGCCCTGGGAAGAGATATCCAGAGCCCAAATATCATTTCAAGAAATATCCCAATCAGATTCTGAAGGATGAAATTCTTCAAAAGATCTGAAAAGTAAGCTTGGACATTTAGAATCAGAACTTACATTTCTAAGTATGCTTACTGGCATCAATATTAGAAATTATTCCAAGAAGACAGAGGACCTAATGAGCACTGAGATGACAGAAAAGAGTATAAAGAAAGTTCTTCAAAGTCACAGATTATCAGGAAATTGCCACATAGTTATATTTCAACTTGAATTTCAGATTCTGGAAATTCAGAATAAGGAGAGGTTATCTTCTCTTATTACTGACCTCTACATGATAATGGAGCCCATGGAATGTTCAGAATTAAGTGAATTATTGTCTAGAACAGAAGAAAGAAGAGATCTGTTCATGTTTTTCCAAAGCCTACATTTTTTTTTTTTTGTGGAGTGGTTTGAATATTGTAAGCATAGGTTTAAACATTTCAAGGAAAAGTACCCAGGTACTGTATACCTGTCAAAGGGGGTTTCCTCCCACTACTTGGGGATCCAGTGTGCCAGCTCTGGATTTGAATTCATTGTTTAGAGGATACAGATAGATGAAGAAGGGAAGGTTTCGCCAAAGCTAGATCTTCTTACCAAAGTCTCACAGCAAGCCCTGGAACTGGACAAGAACAGAGTCATAAAAACTGCTCCTTTCAGCTTCCAAACCCTGCTAGGAGTGCTTGGAATTGAAGCTGCTCTAGAAAGCCTGATAAAATTGCTTTGTACAGAGGAAAATGATTAGTTCCAAAACAGTTAATGTGTAGGAATAAGGTGCTGCACTGAAAAGCATGTGATTTTATTGAGTATACACATTTGCTATTTTCCCCTTAGGAAACACTCTTAAAACATGCTGTCTATGCATTATGGAACATTATATATAAATTATCATGATAAAAAATAAGTACAGATATTTTAAGTACAAAATGCCAAAAAAATAAATAAATAGCATCAGAATTGTAAAGGAAGAAGTAAAATTATCTCTGTTTGCAGATGATATCATCATATATGTACAAAACCCTAAAGACAAAAAAAAAAAAACCTGTTGGAACTCATGAATGAATTGAGTAAAGTTGCAGGATATATAATCAACTTATTAAAATCAGTTGCATTTCTATACACAAACAGCAAAACTATCTAAAAAGGAAATTACAAAAATAATCCCATTTACAATAGCTACAAAAAGAATAAAATACTTAGAAATAAACTTAACCAAAGCTGAAACACTTGTACACTGAAAATTATGAAACATTGATGAAGGAAATTAAAGAAGAAATATACTATGTTGCCAGTTTTTGAGCAAAAAAAAAAAAGAAGAAATAAATAAATGGAAAGATATCCTATATTCACAGTTGGAAAAATTAATATCATTAAAATGTCCATACTGCCCAAAGTGATCTACAGATTCAATACAATCTATACCAAAATCCCAATAGCATTCTTTACAGAACTAGAAAAAGCAATCCTAAAATTCATATGGAACCACAAAGGACTCAAAGGCCATCTTGAGCAAGAAGAACAAAGCTGGAGGCATCACATTTCTTGACTTCAAAATATATTATAAAGCTACATTAGTCAAAGCACTGTGTTATTCACATGAAAACAGACATATATAGACCAATGGAACAGAATAGAGAACCCAGGAATAAATCCATGCATCTTTGGTCTACTGATCTTTGAAAAGGGTACCAAGAACACACAATGGGGAAAGGTTAGTCTTTTCCATAAATGGTGTTGGGAAAAATGGGATACAGGTATACCTTGTTTTATTGTGCTTTGCTTTACTGCACTCTGCAGATATTGTGTTTTACAATTTGAAGGTTTGTGGCAACCCTGGGTCGAGCAAGTCTATCAGCGCCATTTTTCCAACAGCATGTGCTCACTTCGTGTCTCTGTGTCATATTTTAGGAATTCTTGCAATATTTCAAAACTTTTGCATTATTGTTTTATCTGTTGTGGTGAGCAGCAATCTTTGATATTACTATTGTAATTGTTTGGGAGTCCCATGAACTGCACCCATGTTAGACAGTGAACTTAACTGGTAAATGCTGTGTGTGTTCTGTTGCACTGACCAGCTGTTCCACCATCTTCCTCCCTCTCCTTGGGCCTTCCTATTCCCTGGGACACAACAATATTGAAATTAATAACCCTACAATGGCCCGTAAGTGTTCAAGTGAAAGGAAGTATCTCACCTCTCTCACTTGAAATCAAAAGTTAGAAATGATTAAGCTTAATAAGGAAGGCAAGCCGAAAGCTAGGACTCTTGTGCTAAATAGTTAGCCAAGTTGTGAATGCAAAGAAAAAGTTCTTGAAGGAAATTAAATGTGCTGCCCCACAGAACACATGAATAATAAGAAAACAAAACAGTCTTATTGCTGATATAGAGAAAGTTTTAGTGGGCTGGACAGAAGATCAAATGAGCCACAACATCCCCTTAAGCCAAAGACTAATCCAGAGCAAAGCCCTAATGCTATTCACTTCTGTGAAGGCTGAGAGAGATGAGGAAGCCACAAACAAAAAGTTGGAAGCTAGCATAGGTTGGTTCAGGAGGTTTAAGGAAAGAAGCTATCTCCATAACATAAAACTGCAAAGTGAAGCAGCAAGTGCTAATGTAGAAGCTACAGCAAGTTCTCCAGATGATCTAGCTAAAATAATTGGTGAAGGTCGCCACACTAAACAACAGATTTTCAGTGTAGATGAAACAACCTTCTAGTAGAAGAAGAAGCCATCTGGGACTTTCATAGCTAGAGAGGAGAAGTCAATGCCTGACTTCAAAGCTTCAAAGGACAGACTGACTCTCTTGTTAGAGGCTAAGACAGCTGGTGACTTGAAGTTGAAGCCAGTGCTCCTTTACCATTTCAAAAATCCTAGGGCCCTTAAAATGATGGTAAATCTACTCTGCCTGTGCTCTAGAATTGGTACAAGAAAGCCTGGATGACAGAACATCTATTTTTGGCATGGTTTATTGAATATTTGAAGCCCACTTTTGAGACCTACTACTTAGGAAAATACTACTTTCAAAATATTACTGCTCATTGACAGTGCACCTGGTAACCCAAGAGCTCACCCAACATCTAATGGAGATGTACAAAGAGATGAATGTTGTTTTTATGCATGCTAATACAACATCCATTCAGCAGCCCGTGGATCAAAGAGTAATTTTGACTTTCAAGCCTTATTATTAAAAAAAATACATTTCATAAGGCTGTAGGTGTCATAGATAGTGATTCCTCTGATGGATCCGGGCAAAGTAAATTGGAAACCTTCTGGGAATGATTCACCATTCTGGATACTATTAAGAACATTCATGATTCATGGGAGGAGGTCACAATATCAACATTAACAGGAGTTTGGAAGAAGTTGATTCCAACCCTTATGGATGACTTTTGAGGGGTTCAAGACTTCAGTGAAGGTAGTAACTGCAGATGTGGTGAAAATAGCAAGAGAACTAGAATTAGAAGTGGAGAGAAAGAGTCGATGATGGGAGGTTGTTTGGTAGGTACAATGTGCATTGCTCCAGTGATGTATGCACTGAAGGCCCTGACTTCACCACAGTACAATATATCAATGTAGCAAAATTGCACTTGTACTCCATGAATATATACAAATTTAAAAAAAAGAATTAGAAGTAGAGCCTGAAGATGTGACCAAATTGCTGTAATCTCATGATAAAACTTGAATGGATGTGGAGTTACTTCTTACAGATGAGCAAAGAAAGTGGTTTCTTGAGATAAAATCTACTCCTGGTGAACATGGTGTGAACATTGTTGAAATGACAACAAAGGATTTGGAATATGACGTACACTTAGTTGATAAAGCAGGAGCAGGGTTTGAGAGGACTGACTCCAATTTTGAAGGAAGTTCTACTATAAATAAAATGCCATCAAACACAGCATTGCATGCTATAGAGAAATCTTTTATGAAAGTAAGAGTCAATTGATGCAGCAAACTTCATTGTTGTATTATTTTAAGAAATTGCCACAGCCACTTCACCCTTAAGTAACCATCACCCTGATCAGTCAGCAGCCATCAACACTGAGGCAAGACCTTCCCCCTGCAAAAAGACTAAGACTTGCTGAAAGGTCAGATGAATGTTCCCATTTTTAGCAATGAAGTATTTTTGAATTAAGATATGTAAATTGTTTTTTTAGACCTAATGCTATTGCAGACTTAGTAGACCACAGTATAGTGTAAACATAACTTTTATATGCACTGGGAAACCAAAAAATTTGTGTGACTTGCTTTAGTGCAGTATTCACTTTATTATGGTGGTCTGGAACTGAACCCACAATATTGCTGAGTTATACTTGTGCATTTGTAATTTTGCAATATTTTGCCAAACTGCCCTCCATGGAAGTGCACTATATGATAACATCAACAATGTATGAGAATGACTATATATCCACATCTTCACCAACATGGTAGTATATTCAATTTCTTTTCATTGCCAATTTAGGGAAAAAATGATATCACAGTGTAATTCTAATTTTTTTAAAATTGATTTTTAGAACACGTTTTTTGAATGATATTATAGAACAGAAAATACTTCTGTCATTTAATTTTAGATTATTTTCAAAAAGTGTTTCTAAAAAGAGTTAGGAATTTGCAAGGACCAAAGATTCTAGTTATATATGATAGCTGCACTGACCTAGCTGTGTATGTAACAGAACAAAATTGAACAATTTCTTTCAAGCCTCTAGTTCATTTCTCTTTATAATAGATGGATTTCAGAAAATACATATCTTAAAGACTTGTAAAGAATTTTAAGATATAGTTCTTAATAAAAGAGAATAATGATTAAAAGGATATTAACTGTCAGCCTAAATAACAAACAGAATGGGAGACTCTCTAAAAGAAAATATTGACCATCTTTGTCTTTCTTTCCTTTTGCTGATTTGAAGTCTGTTATCTGATGTGAGGACAGCTTTCTTTTGGGTTCCATTTGCATGGAATATTGTTTTTCATCCCTTCACCTTGAGTCCGAATGAGTCCTTGTGGGTTAGATGTGTTTTCTGGAGACAGCAGATAGTTGGCTTGTATTTTTTTATCCATTCAGCTAGCCTATGTCTCTTGAGTGGGGAGTTCAAGCCATTCACATTTATTGAAAGAATTGATAAGTGGGGTGGATTTCTCTTCTTCCTATTGAGTAGAACTTCATTATTCTCTTTTACCTCTTGAGCCATTGTGGTGTCTTGGCTCTGACTTTTATATTTTAGTGATTTTACACTGGTGGGTGTGTATTGTGTTGATCCGTGTATAATGCAGTTCTGAGTACTTCTTGCAGGGCATGTCTGGTCTTGACAAATTCCCTCAGTGTTTGCTTGTCTGAGAAGGTCTTTATTTCTCTCTCATATAAGAAACTTAGTTTTGCAGGATACAAAACTCTAGGCTGGCCATTCGTCTGTTTGAGAAGACTGAGAATAGGGCCCTACCCACTTCTGGCTTGTAAGGTCTCAGTTGAGAAGTCTGCAGTTAGTCTGATAGGTTTTCCTTTGTAAGTTACCTTATTTTTTTTTCCTTGTTGCTCATAGGAGTGCCTCTATTGTGTTTACTTTGGCCAGTCTAATGACTGTGTGTCATGGTGATTGCTTGTTTGCAATGAATCTCCCTGGAGTCCTTTGAGCTTCTTGTATCTGGATATCTAGATTTCTAGCTGGGCCAGGGAAATTTTCCTTTATTATTCCTTCAAATAAATTTTCCAACCCTTATGTATTTTCTTCATCACCCTCAGGGATGCCTATGATTCTTATGTTTGGCCTCTGTACATAATCCCACATTTCTTATAGACTTTGTTCATTCCTCTTATTTCTCTATTCTTTCTCTTCAACTGACTTGTTTAGCTCAAAGGTGTTATCTTCAAGCTTGAGATTCTTTCTTCTGCCTGATCTAGCCTATTCTTAAGGCTTTCCACTATGTTTTGTAACTCCTTGAATGAATTTTTCACTTCCAGAAGTTCTCTTTGGTTTTTCTTTAATAATTTGATTTCTGTAGATAATTTTTCATTCATTTCCTGCATTGTTTTTGTGACTTCTTTGTGTTGGGTTTCTATTTTCTCTTGTATTTCATTGAGCTTCCTTATAATCCATATTTGAAATTCTTCATCTGTCATTTTAATCTTTTCATCTAGGTTGGTATCCATTGGTAAGGAGCTACTGTTTTCTTTTGGGGGTGTCCTTTCGCTTTGATTTTTCACATTTCTGGAGTTCTTTCACTGGTTCCTTCTCTTCTGGCCTCTCAATTGAGAGCTGAGGGTGCTAGGGCTGGCTTAACACCATTCTCATATTGCCATCTGATCTTTGATAAAACAGACAAAAACATACACTGGGGAAAAGAATCCTTATTAAATAAATGGTGCTGGTAAAATTGGATAGTCACATGTAGAAGACTGAAACAGGATCTGCACCTCTCACAACTCACAAAAATTAATTTACAATGGATAACAGCCTTAAACCTAAGACATGAAACTATAAGAATTCTAGAAGAAAATGTTGGAAAAACTCTTCTAGACATTGGCCTAGGCAAAGAATTTTTGAAGAAGACCCCAAAGGCAATCACAGCAACAACAAAAATTAACAAATGGGACTTGATTAAATTTAAAAGCTTCTGTACACCCAAGGAAACAATAGAGTGTACAGACAACCTACAGAATGGGAGAAAATATTTGCATGCTATACATCCGGTGAAGGGTGATAACCAGAATCTACAAAGAACTCAAACAAATCAGCAAGAAAGAAATCAAACAACCCCATAAAAAAGTGGGCAAAAGACATGAACAGAAGTTTCTCAAAAGAAGATAGACAAATGGCCAATAAACATATGAAAAAATGCTCAAAGTCACTAATCATCAGGGAAATGCAAATCAAAACCACAATGAGATATCACCTAACCCCAGTGAGAATGGTTTTTATCAACAAGTCCCAAAATAACAGATGCTGGCATGGATGTGGAGAAAAGGGAACACTGTTGGTGGGACTGCAAACTAGTACAACCTCGATGGAAAATAGTATGGAGATACCTCAAAGAACTAAAAGTAAACCTACCATTTGACCCAGAAATCCCACTATTGGGTATTTACCCAAAGGAAAAAAATTCATTTTATCAAAAAGGCATGGGCACTTGAATGTTTATTGCAGCACAATTCCCAATTGCAAAGATGTGGAATCAACCCAAGTGCCCATCAATACATGAGTAGATTAATAAAATGTGTTATATGTATACTATGGAGTACTACTCAGACATTAAAAAATGGCAAACTAATACCTTTTCCAGCAACCTGGATGGAACTGGAGACCATTCTTCTAAGCGAAGTATCACAAGAACAGAAAAATAAATACCACATGTACTCACTATTAAATTGGAACTAATTGATCAACACCCATTTCACATATGGTAGTAAAACTCAACAGAAACCAAGCAGGTGGGGGGGGGGATAGGTCAGTATGCACCTAATGTGTACAATGCACGCTATCTTGGTAATGGGCATACTTATAACTTTCACTCGACTTCACAAAAGCAAATCATGTAACCAAAACGTTTGTACCCTCCTAATAATTCTGAAATAAGAAATAAATAAATAAAAGAAAATATTTATTAGGGATTAGGCATTACAATGGGAATATGTGTGCCATAGCAAAGTATGTGCATATTCAGGGAGGTAAAGGAAGACAAAAGTTTTTAAAGGAAAAATAGGAAGGATTACATAATTATTTCAAGATAATTTTCCTTGGCTATAAGGATCAATAACTGGGTGGCACCAGGCCAAGGTTGGATAGGCAGTTGCTGGGCAGATGTTCTCACAGAAATATTGGGTTTTGTGTTTGTTTCGTTTTCTAGAGATGGGGTCTTGCTATGTTGCCCAGACTGGCCTTGCGCTCCTGGGCTCAAGTGATCCTCTAGTCTCAGCCTCCCAAGTAGCAAGCACCACCTTGCCCAGCTCAGTTTTTATTTTTGGTAATAAAGCAAAAATGTTTTATTTTTGGTTCTTATCACCTTTGTGCAATGTTGTGGTTTTTGCACAGTCTTTTGTGATGGTTTTTGTTACCAGGTATTTGTGCATGATGTCCCTCCATTTATGGCCTTCCCAGCCTCTATTTGCCAGGGTTTTTAAAAACACAAATGACTCCATTTTGATTCTGACAACTTTCACATAATCATTAAGGAAATTTATCTCCTATTTATTTTCTATTCTTGTTTAAAGCTGGCTAGAATGTTACAATAATATACCTACCTTCCTTATAGTTTCATAGCATTGTATTATTAGAAGAATTTTTTCTCAAAATGCCACAAAAATAAGTTTAGTACATTTAGATTTTTGCATATGAAAATGAAACAACTTAATTTGGTATACCTCCAGGACTTTGGGTATACAGGTCTTTAAATTCTGTCTTAAATCTCCAGATGAAAATCTCTGATATATGTCTGAATTTCTAAGAAGCAGGACTGCATTAGGATAAGAATTGAGGCTTTTAAGACTTGAGTTTAAATCATGGCTTCTTATTAGCTGTGTGACGTTGTATGGGTTATATAACTACTCAGTCTCCATTTTACTCATCTGCAAAGTAGAACTAATAGTACTGACTCAAAAGATTGTTGGAAGGATTGTATTAGATAATCTATCTAAATGCCTAGCTTCTGTCTATTAGATAATCTATCTAAATGCCTAGCTTCTGTCTACAAAAAATGCTATTCTGCCTTCCTTTGTCCTTTGTGTAAATATGGTAATAAAAAGTTTTAAATGTAATTGTAAATTCTAAATACTGAACTTTTACAATGAAAGTGTTATAGAAAAATACTTTCTGTAATCTTTTTAAAAAAAGTCATTAATTACACCAATGATTTTTCCGTACTACTCTCTGAGGTCAGATGAGATTGCGGGCATTCACAGTGGTATGGCCATAGACTGTGCTACTCTCTGAAAAAGTCATTAAAACATTGTGTGGCTAATACTTTTTAAATTAAAATATTAATATATTTAGTATAATTTCTTATCACAATTAATAAATATTAAATACTTAGTATTAAAATAATTATATAATTTTTGATTTCATACTATCAGAACTTGATGTGTTTTGGTATGCTTCCTGTAATATTTGACAATTACCAGTGTTCTCCATTCTACCTCAGAAGAATTTGATTCAAAATAAGTGGTTCAGGACAGGCACGGTAGCTCACTCCTGTAATCCTAGCACTTTGGGTGGCCGAGGCCTGAGGATAGCTTGAAGCCAGGATTTGAGACCAGCCTGAGTATGAATGAGACCCCATCTCTACAAAAAAAAAAAAAAAAAAAAAAAATTAGCCAGGTGTGGTGGCTGTGCCTGTAGTCCCAGCTACTCGGGAAGTTGAGGCAAGAGGATTGCTTCAGCCCAAGAATTTGAGCTACAATGATGCCACTGCACTCCAGCCTGGGCACTGGGCAACAGAGCAAGACCCTGTCTCAAAAAAAAAAAAAAGAATATATAAGGAACTCAAACAACCCAACAGGAAAAAAAAAACACAGTAGCATACACATGCATTTATATTTATATATGTAAACATACACATACACTATACACACTAAAATATATAAAACTAAAATATGCATTTGATGTGTTCAGCACCAGCTGGCCAGTTTGAAATTTTATGTAAACAGTTAATATAGAAAATACTTTAAAAAGAAAATGTAACCATGCCAGAGCTAGTTCAACAGTTTACTTATATAGTTGAAGCCCTTTGAAAGAGAGTGAAGATTACTTGCTAACATTTTATTTTTATTAACTTAAACTAAATTTTAAAACTTTCATTTTTTAATAGATAACTTTCATTTACAGTGTTTCCATGTTTGTATAGTCCAGCTATTTGATCAAATATCCACAAGATGGTGCCATGGTTACCATGTTAACATGGGAATTTGAGAATTAAAAGGGAGAAAAGTAACACGCTGTTGTATATGACAAAATTACCATCAAATTTTCATGTGTTTACTATAATACTACTCACTATGCATTTCAAATGTTCAAATTACTGGATTTTAGTTTAAAATTTTTTATCCTTTGTTAACATGTATTTCTTCATAGGAAATATTAAGTAGTGAAATGATATGCAAGTTGCTAACACAAACATAAATTGGACCTTTTATACTTTACAAATTAATGGATATGTTTTTAGTGATCTCCTGCTCAATTTTCAATGCTAGGATTTAAAATAATATTCAAATGTCATCCCGTTAACTATCTTAAGTTAAGCTTAGATATTGGCAAGGTCTTTGCTATATGCTGAATTGAGTCCCCCCCAGATTCATTTGCTGAAGCTCTAACCCCCAATGTGATGATATTTGAAGATGGGACTTTGGGGAGGTAATTAGGGTTAGATGAGGTCTTAAGGTTGGGGCTGTCATGATGGGATTAGTACCTTTATAAGAAGAGACACCAAGCACTCTCTCTCACCATGATTTGAGGATATAACTAGGTGGCCATCTGCAAGCCAGGAAGAGATAACTCACCAGAAAATGGCTGTGCTGGCACACTGATGTTAGACTTCCAGCCTTGAGAACCATGAGAAAATGAATGTCTGTTGTTTAAATCACCCAGTCTTTGGTATTTTGTTATGGCAGCCTGAGTGGATTAAGACAGTCTTTAACAAAGAAAATCACCAAATTTGCAGAAAACAATTTTTTTTAAAGAGACAAAGTCCTGTTCTGTCGCCAACAGAATTTGGAGTGCAATGGCACAGTCATAGCTCACTGCAGCCTTGAACTCCTGGGCAAGTGATGCTCCCACCTTGGCCTCCCAAAGTGCTAGGATTATGGGCATGAGCCACCATGCCTGGCCCCAATTTCTATTTGCTCTACAATATACTCCTTTTTTTAAAAAGGACTACCTGACGTGGTAGCTCACACCTGTAATTCTAGCACTCTGGGAGGCCGAGGCAGGAGGATCGTTTGAGGTCAGGAGTTCAAGACCAGCCTGAGCAGGAGCAAGACCTTATCTCTACAAAAAATAGAAAAATTAGCTGTGTGTGATGGCGGGCGCCAGTAGTCCCAGCTACTTGGGAGGCTGATACAGGAGGATCCCTTGAGCCCAGGAGTTTGAGGTTGCAGTGAGCTGTGATGACACCACTGCACTCCAGCCTGGGTGACGGAGTGAGACCCTGTCTCAAAAAAAAAAATTGTTTTGGCTGGGTGCAGTGGGCCAGCCTGGGCAACATAGTGAGAACCTGTCTCTATGACCCAAACTCTGAAGAGGGGCACCCACAAGCTGAGGCTAGTGCCTTTGAGGAGAATAAGGAACAATGAAGCTGGATCTGCATAAATTGGAATAATTGCATCCTGGATTTAGTTGCTCTGATGGGAAGGAACTCCTGCCATGGTGAAGAATTACTAGGATGCCACTCATGTGAACTGTAAGCAGATATGGGCCCACAGAAGACCAAACAGAACAAATAGAAAGGAACTATTATCTTCTATCTCCTCAATTCCTGTAGTCTCCCTCAATCCCCACCTATTGGCAGAGATGCTTTTAATCTCCTGAAAGTTTTCTCACAGTTCCTGTGTTAGTTGCTGAGAATTGTCCTGAAATCTGTCAGCTACCTAGCTATGGTTTCCAGAGTTCCACCAATAGCCTCAAAAGACATAGTATAGAAGGATGGATTTGGAGCTCAGGGACAGTAATGTAATAACTGAGACAGCCAGCATCTACTGCTAGTTCACCATCATTTATGAAATCACATATCCAGAGTCTAAATGTAATGGTTAATGCCACAGCTAACATTCCATAGAAGGAATGATGATACTAAAAGAATGAGAATACTAAAAGAATGAGAATATTTCAGTTCCTTTGGCTACAACTCCTTGCATCAATCTGTCTTATAGACATGGCTTTGCAAATATGATTGGAATAAATGAAGGAGTTTGCTACCTACCATTACCCTTGGACTTTGCTTAGTTAGATATTGCTAATATTTGTGGTTTTGCTCCTCCTTTTCTATGCTCTTGGATGAATATTCCACTTTTTAAATTTTCTTCTTTTAGATTCATTAATACATTTAATAAATAATGTCTAGCTGGTTTGACAGCCTTTGTTTTACAGCATTGGCTTTACCTGCTGAGAAGAAACTTGAGTATCTACAGAGGTGTTTCCAAAATCTATACATATGAAAGGATCAGAGACAGCAATCTAGTTCAGAGCAGCGCTTCTCAAATTCTCTGTGCTGAAAGATTAATTTTACTTCCCATCTATCACATACCAATACTTTAAAAAAAAATAGAATAAAAATGCACTAGGTAAAAAAATGAACTGGTAATAAAAAAGACATAAAAAGCAAGCCAAATTTTTTATTATTAGATTCAAAAGACATAAAATTATATTTCAATAAATGTAATCAGTACAGACATTAAGTAAGAATAAGGAAATAAATTTTAAATCTATATGCTTTTAATTTCTTTTTCTTGCCATATTATACTGACAATATTATACTTGCCATATTATACTGTATCAATTGAAATTATCATGCCTTTGTTTTTTATTCTGTTAATATGGTATATTATATTAATGAATTTTCAGATGTTAAGCCAATTCCTGGGGTAAATCTTACTTGGTCATATGTATAATCCTTTTTATATGTTGTTGGATTTTATTTGCTAATACTGTGTTAAAAGATTTTGCATCTGTGTTCATGGATATTGGTCTATAGATTTCTTTTCTTATGATGCCTTTGTCTGGCTTTGGTATCTGAATAATATTGTCCTCACAAGTTGGGAAGTGTTCTTTCCTCCTCTATTTTCTGAAAGAGCTTGCATTTCAAGCTCTTTCAGGATTAAAATAATTGGCATTATTTCTTCTTTGAATGTTTGATAGAATTTATCTATGAATCTGTCTAACCCTGGGCATGTGTGTGTGTAAATTGTTTTATTACTGATTCAATATATTTCCTTGTTATATGTGTGCTCAGATTTTCTGTTACTTCTTGAGTTTTGGTAATTTGTGCTTCTCTAGGAATTTGTCATCTAAATTTTCTAATTTGGCATAAAGTTGTTCACAATAATACCTTTAACCCTCTTTTTTTTTTCTGTAGAACATACTTGTATCCAAACATACTTTTTTTAAAGAAATTGGAGCGGTACCCTGAACCAGTAATGCTGCAGAGAGCACCCTTTTTATTTATTTATTTTGCAAACACACTTTTAATGATTATAGTCCTTTTGAATTTTGGGACTAGTTTCATATGACTATATATATGGTCAGTCCCGAGGAATAGCCTATGTGTGCTTGAAAAGAAGATGTATTCTGCTCTGTTTTATGGACTATTCTAAAAATGCCTCCTAGGACAAGATGGTTGATAATGTTGTTAAAGTGTTCTCTTGCCTCGCTGATTTTCTGCCTAGTTATTCCATCAGTTATGAGAATGATATGCTGAAATCTCCATCCAAAATTGTTGAATTGTCAATTTCTCTCTTTAGTTCTGTCATTTCTTTTTTTTTTTTTTTTGCTTCATGTATTTTGTGCCTCTGTTGTTAGTGCACACATATTTTAAATGTTATATCTTCCTGACATATTAAACTTTTTTTTTTTTTGGAAATATGGTCTTGTTCTGTCGCCCAGGCTAGAGTGCAATGGCATCATCGTAGCTCACTGCAATCTCAAACTCCCGGGCTAAAGTGATCCTCCTGCCTCAGCCTTCCAAGTAGCTGGGACTATAGGCACGTACCACCACGCCTGGCTAATTTTTCTATTTTTTGTAGAGATGGGGGTCTCGCTTTTGCTCAAGTCTTAAACTCCTGGCCTCAAGCAGTCCTCCTGCCTCAGCCTCCCAAAGTGTTAGGGTTACAGGTGTGAGCCACCATGCCTGGCCCATAAACTTTTTAACATTATGAAATGTCCCTCTTTGTCTTGAAATTTCATCTGATATCTGTTATCCTTACTATTTCCATAATACATATTTTTCTTTCATTTTACTTTTAACCTATTTGTGTCTTTAACTCTAAGTATGTCTCTTGTATATAGCATATAGTTCTTCAATATCGCCTTTTAGAAAGACTGAAATTCTCTGCCTTTTAGTTGGGGTATTTAATCCATTTTCATTTAATTAATTATGATGTGGTTGGATTTACATCTGCTATTTTTCTATGTATTTTCTAAATGTCTAATGTTTTTTTATTCCTCTATTCTTTCTTTACTACATTCTTATGTTAAGTACATATATATATTTTTTTATTTAGGCAGATCTTGGCTGATGTGCTAAATGTATTTTAATATATCATTTCAATTCCTCTGTTGATTATTTATCTGAATATTTTGTAATTTTTTCATATTTGTTCTAGAGATTACAATATGCTTCTTAATATGACCATCTATTTCAGGTTAATACTGATTCAATTGCAATAAAACATAATAACTTCCTTGTGCTACTATTGTTATATATATTTTTATATGTTATCAATTCAACAAGTGTTATGATTACTTCACATAATATAATCTTGTCTTTTAAAGAAATAAAGAAAAGAGAAAAATAAATATCTATATAGATTTTTATCTTTACCCACATTTTAACCATTTCAGATGCTCTTCATTTCTTCCTGTGGATTCAGGTTATTGTTTGTGTCATTTCCTTTCAGCCTGAAGGACTTCCTTGGTATTTAGTATAAGGTAGGTCTGCTAGCAATGGATTTTCTCAGTCTTTGTTTAATCTAGGGATATCTTTAGTTTTCCTTAATTTTTATTATGGAATTCTTTGGTGACCTTTCCCCCCTCCCCTCGGCACTTTGAATATCATTCCACTACCTTTTGTCCTCCATTGTTTCTGATGAGAAGTCAGCTGTTAATCATATTGTTGTTTCTTTATATTTAAATCCACTTTCTCTTGCTGCTTTCTATTTTCTCTTTGTACCTGTGGTTTGTTGAGCTTATTGAATATTTAAATTAATGTTTTGTTATTTTAATCAAATTTGGAAGTGTTTCAGCCATTATGCTTCAGATAATTTTTTAATCCCTTTCTCATCATCCTCTCCTTCTGAGACTTTCACTACATTTGTGTTGATATACTTGATGTTCCACAGATCTCTAAGGCTCTGTTAATCGTTATTCCATAATTTTTCTCTTTGTTCTTAACTTTGAATTATTTCTATTGGTCTAAATTCAAGTTCACTGGGTTTTTTTGCTCATTCAAATATGCTATTGAGTTCATCTGGTGAATTTTTCATCTTGCTTATTTACTTTTCAACTCTAAAATTACCACTTGTTTTTTTAAAAATAATTTCTACATGTTTATTGATATTCTGTATTTGTTTACTTATTGTCATAATATTTCCATTTAATTTTAAACATAGTTCCCTTTAATTCCTTGAACTTATTTATAATAGCTGCTTTGAAATGTTTTTATACTAAATCCAACAATATGATCCATGCATAGTCAGTTTCTGCTGGGTCATGAGTATGAGTCACACTTTCCTTTTTGTGTGTGGATGCAAGCAACCCTGGGCAAGAATTCCACATACTCCCACTATTCAGCAATTTTTCACAAACACTTTTCAATTTTTTGTTTGCCTTTGGTCTATTTCCAGAGCTGTGAAAATTGTTTTTAACAATTTTATCCAGTTTTGTAGTTGTTTTATGGTGAAAGGACTTGCCAAAATCTTCATTCCATGACAGGCAGAAGTCTTTTCCTCTTAACTCTATAATTTTAATTTGATAAAGTAAATATTATTGTTGCTGTTATTGTTAACAGGTTATGTTTGTTTTGATTTCTCTATATGTTTATACGTGTTCACTATTTAAATTATTATAGATTATCCTGCTGGGATCATTTTCCCTATTCCTTAAATTCATCCTTTAGAAGTTTTTTTTAGTTTAGGCTTCTTGGTAGTAAACTCGAATAAATTTTGCTAATCTAAAAGCATGTTTGTGTTTTTTTTTTTGAAAACCATCATTCTTGAAATATAATTTTGCTATACAGTTTAGGTTGATAGTTATTTTTTCTCAGCACTTTGAAGATATTATTCCATTTCTTCTGGCTTCATTGATTGCTGCTGGGAGATCTTCTCTCTGGTCTCAAGTATTGTGTGTTGTTCCTTTGTAAGGAACCTGTCCTTTTTCTCTGGCTACTTTTAAGGTCTATCCTTTTTCGTCTGTTTTATTTTTTGAGTTTCTCAGCAATATATCTAGGAGTAGATTTTGTTTATTTTGCTTTCTTTTTCTTTATTTCTTTTTTTTTTTTTTTTTTTTTTGCTTATCCTGACTGACTGGTAATTGTCTCTGTATATTCATGTTTTTTTTTCAGTTCTGAAAAATTCTAAACTGTTATCTCTTTGAGTATTACATCTCCTCCATTCTTTCTTGGAACTTATTTAGACATATGTTAGAACTTCTAACTGCTCTTAAATTCTCTTTCATGTTTTTTCATTCATACTTTCTTTGTACTTCAGTCTTGGAAACGGCCTTATGTATATCTTCCTTTCTACTTCAGATCTATTGTCTACATTTTGCTATAGCTAATCTGTTGTTTAACTCATCAACTGAATTTTTCAATTTTTTAATTGTATTTTTTATTTCTGGAATTTCTATCTAATTTGAAATTTGCTTGGTCATTTTGATTGTCTTCTTTATTGATGATTTTTGAATATCATATTAATAATTATTTTGTATTTAAGTGGAAAACACACAAATTTTATTTTCTTTGCTCTCACATCACAACAATCAACACAGAAGCCTTCTGTGACCAAATGTGGATTTCTTCCCACCAACAAGCAAGCAATCAATTTTGCAGCAGACACCAACCAGGTGTCCTCTAATTCAATTCAATTCTGACACTATATATCTAGAGATAGCATCAGATCTCACATGTTAAGGGCTCAGTCCTCAAGACTGCCCCTCACTTCTGATGTCAACCACAAGCCCCAGGTTTTGTTTTGTTTTGTTTTGTTTTGTTTACCTGTGCTTCTGACTTACCTGCTATAGACCAGGGATGCCACAACTCCCTCCTTGGGTTCAATTAATTTGCTAGAATGGCTCACAAAACCTGGCAAAACATTTATGCTTACTAGTTTATTATAAAGGATACAGATGAAGAGATGCATAGGATGAAGTATGGGAAGGGAAGCTGCCATGCCTTCCCTAGGTGTGTCAGCCTCCAGGAATTTCGACATGTTCAGCTATCCTGCAAACCCTGTCCTTTTGGGTCATTATGGAAGCTTCATTATGTAGGTATGATTGATTAAATCATTGGCCATGATGATTGATTTAACCTTCAGTACCTCTTTCTTGCCCAGAGTTTAGGGGGTAAGGCTGAAAGTCCCAGCCCTCTAATCATGCATTGGTCTTTCCAGTGACCATCTCCCATCCTAAAGCCATCAGTCAACTCGTTAGCATACAAAACTACATTACTTTGGAGATACTACAGATTTTGGGATTTGTATGCCAGGAAACAGGGAGGAAGACCAAATATATATTTTACAATATCACAGTATTCTTTACATAATCTTCTAATATATGAAGTTCCTGGAGGTCTAAACTTGTTGTTTGTCATTTTCCTTGTAGTGACTTGTTTCCTTGTGTGTTTGCTATTATGAGTTTGTAGACCTTATTAAATTCAATATATAGAATCACGAGGTCTAAATTGGGATTGCTTTCTTCCGAAGAGAACTTGGGCTTACTTCTGATGAGAACCAGGGTGCTATAAATGTGGGACAACTTTAATCCCATTCAGGAACTCCAGTTAATTATTGGAGTCTCAAGTTCAGCTCTTTCACATTGGGGCAGGCTCCACATTCTGCCTCTCAACATTAGAGTTAGTATTGGCATTTGATTCCAAAGGAATCTCCACTTTAGTATTGATTAACCCTTCACAATTCAGGTTTTATATCATTGTGTCTTTATTTTGGCTCTTGGCTCTCTTCTTCACTTTATGGAATGCCCAGAAAAGTTTTAAAAAATTATGCTTGTTGTAGTTTTCCAGGATCTCAATATATTGTAGTAGGAAAGCCCTTTAGAGTGTCTAGTTTGACATTTTGCTGGAAACAGACCTTTAATGTATTAATTTTGTCAGAAGAATTTTTAAATGTTCCAAGAAATAATTTGATTGTGAATTATTAAATTTATTAATTAATAAAAGGAGAACTAGCATTTTTCTATGCTTATATGAGATATTTCCCTATTTAATCTGTTTCTTTTATGTCCCTCAGGTATATGTGTTTCTTCATATAAATCTTACGTGTTTATTATCAAGTTCATGACTAAAAATTCTTTGGGTTGGTTGTTTTTGGTGATGGTTGTCATCATAATGGTTTTATTACCAAATATAGTAAAACTTTTTATTTTGCATATTTATTTTGTAACCAACCACGTTAGTAAAATTTTTCATGTTTCTAAAAGTTTTCAGCCAGGTGCAGTGGCTCACACCTATAATCCTAGCACTTTAGGAGGCCAAGGTGGGAGGATCACTTGAGGCCAGGAGTTTAATACCAGCCTTGACAATATAGTGAGACCCCATCTCTACAAAAAATAGAAAAATTAGCTGGGATTGTGGCACATACCTGTAGTCCCAGCTACTCAGGAGGCTGAGGCAGGAGGATCACTGGAGCCCAGGAGTTCAAGGTTGCAGTGAGCTATGATAACGCCACTGCTCTCTAGCCTGGGCAACATAGTGAGACCCTATCTCAAAAAATAAAAATTCTTCAGTTGATTCTTTTAGGTTCTCTAGATACTCTATCATATTATCTGCTAATAATAATACTTTTGCCTCTTTCTTTCTCAATTAGTACTTTATATTAATATCTTGTACTTTTGTCTATATGCATTGGCTAGGTCTATCACAAACCTACATATTCTTGCACCCAAACCTTCCAAGATGTAGGATAACCACGCAGCATATGCTGAAACTGAAAATAAAATAATTGACTAAAATTATCTATTAGCAGATGTGTTCTTTAGATTCTATCATAGGGACATGTTATGCTATTGTAAATTGGTTTTAGATTTATTTTGATTTTAGACATAACTTCCAAGTGATTAAATAAGTGGCATCCTGAATTTGATTTCTAGAGAGACTCTTGGGTTGGAATCTCAAAAGGGTATCCTAGGCCCTCCTCAAAAAATGCACCATTTCAAATGATTTTAATGTTTCCAGTAGATACCTAGGCACTGCAATAGGTATCTAAATCTTCAAGAGCACCATTAAATAAACTTGTATATTCATTTTCTCCAGAGCAATATATTGTTCCTTAACCTTTACTTATAATGCCTCTTTCTCTTTCATCGTTTTTGTTACTACCCTGTAAGGTTTCTCTAAAAGCTCTGTTTTTCTGGGGTTATAGAACTTATCATTGGCTTACAATCAGTCTAATAGGTATCTGCTCAGTTGAAGAGGGATAAGTACAAATTGCTTGCTACATGTTGTCCTCTATGCATGCTAAGATTTTGTGTGCATTTTTAACAGGTTTACTGAATTAGACTTGTTTTCAGGTTGTGGTACCTTGTTCTTTAAATCTTCTTCAATCATAATTGCATATAGCCTGTGTTCAATAAGAAGTCATATAAAATAAACCCCTTCTTTTCTTTGGGTAGTGTCATTGGAAATTCTTAATAGACCTTTATTAGAAGAAGGAAACCATTATATATTTTGTCTGGATTTCAGCTAATACTCTCTGGACCTGATCTATTTTGACAACAGGTGGTGGATAACGTAGGGTATGTTTACTTGATAAATAATCAATAAAATGAGTATTTACCTATATTAAAAACAATACTCAATAAGTAACAGTCATTGGTATGTTTTAAACTGAAGGCATTAAAAGCTAGTAGTAGGCCTTAAAGAAATGAGTAATTCTGTAACTGGGGCAGGAAATACACAAGATGAGACAGAAAGTAAGAAAGTAGTGCCAGAAAGGGAAGGTGCTTTAAAAAAAAAACCCCACAATGATGGAAATATGTCAAAGGGATACAGTAACCAACTGAAAGAGCTCCCAATGGCCAAAGCTGGAACAATGTGAACAACAAAATTAATAAAGTCGTATTCAGTTATAACCCAAAGTATTAAATAAATATCCATGAGTCCATACTGACACAAATAAATTATTGAATAAGTTAATACATGGGGAGAATAGACAAATATCCCATACTGAAGAATTCCAAATAATTTATTGTATGTAGATATTCTGCCCTTGGGGAGATGGAGTATACATGCACACTTTGTAAGTGTGGGCTGCATGTAGTGACTTTCTTTGAAAAAGTAAAGTGTGGAAAGAGACTTTTATAAAGAAAGAGAAAGAGTAATTTTACAGTGGAGAATCCTGACAAACACTATCCAGGTGATGAAGGCTAGGATCAACAGTGTTAAGTCATATTGATAGTATGTACCCTTGATGTGATGTAATGAGAATGGCACTTTACCCCTGTGGTCTTCCTCCCCAAAACCCATATCCTCAGTCTATTCAGGAAAAACATGTGGTAAAATCCATTTGAGGCACACCCTACAAAATACCTGACCAGTACTCTTCAAAACTATCAAAGTCATCAAAGACAAGGAAAGTTTGAGAAACTGTGACAACCAAGAGGATCTAAGGACATGTGTCTCCTAAATATAATGTAGTGTCTTGGATGAGATCCTAGAATAGAAAGAGGATATTAGGAAAGAATGGAGGAAATCTGAGTAAACTATGGACTTTAGTTGATAATTATCATTATTATCTCATTAATTGTGACAAGTATACCATACTAACAATGCAAGATGTTAATAATAGGAGAAACTGGGGGTGGGGTGTATCTCTGTACTACCTTTATAATATTTTGAACATCTAAAACTGTTTTGGTTACTATAGACTTGTAGTATAGTTTGAAGTCTGGTAGATTGATGCCTCCTAATTTGTTCTTTTTGCTTAAGATTGCTTTGGCTAGATGGGGTCTTCTCTGGTTCCACACGAAGTGTAGAATTATTTTTTCTAGATCCTCAAAAAATGATGTTGGTATTTTGATAGGGACTACATTGATTCTGTAAATCACTTTAGGTAGCAAAGACATTTTTACAATGTCGATTCTACGTATCCAAGAGCATGGTAGGGTTTTCCATCTGTTTACATCCTCTGCAATTTCTTTTCTCAGTGTGTCATAATTCTCTATATATAGGCCTTTCACCTCCTTACTTAGATATGTTCCTAAATATATAATTTTCTTTGGTGCTATTGTGAAAGGTACTGCGTCTTTAATTTGTTTCTGGGCTCAACTGTTATTGGCATATATGAAGGTTATTGATTTGTGTGCACTGATTTTGTATCCTGAGACTTTGCTGAATTCATTTATCAATTCCAGTAATCTCTTGGTCGAATCTTTGGGGTTTTCTAGATATAATATCATATCGTCCACGAAGAGTGAAAGTTTGACCTCTTCTGCCCCCATTTGGACACCCCTGATTCCTTTTTCTTGTCTGATTGCTCTGGCAAGGACTTCCAGCACTATGTTGAATAGAAGTGGAGATAGTGGGCAACCTTGTCTGGTTCCAGTTTTAAGGGGGAATGCTTTCAATTTTTCCCCATTCAGTATGATATTGGCTGTGGGTTTATTGTATATGGCTTTAATAATTTTGAGGTATGAGCCATCTATGCCTATATTGTTAAGAGTTCTTATCATAAAAGGGTGTTGGATTTTTGTCAAAAGCCTTTTCTGCATCTATTGAAAGGATCATATAATCTTTGTTCTTGCTTTTATTTATGTGGTGAATTACATTTATAGATTTGTGTATGTTGAACCATCCCTGCATCTCAGGGACAGCAAACATATGAAAAATTGCTCAACTTCTCTAATCATCAGGGAAATGCAAACCAAAACCACAATGAGATATCACTTAACTCTATGAGATTGGCTCATATCAAAAAGTCTCCAAACAATAAATGTTGGTGGGGATGCGGGCAGATAGGAACACTCATACACTGCTGGTGGGACTGCAAATTAGTACAACCTCTATGGAAAGTAATATGGAAGTACCTCAAAGAACTAAATGTAGAACTACCATTTGATCCGCAATCCCACTACTGGGCATTTACCCAAAGGAAAAGAAGACATTCTATAATAAGGACATCTGCACACGAATGTTCATAGCAGCACAACTCACAATTGCAAAGATGTGGAAACAACCCAGGTGCCCATCAATACACGAGTGGATTAATAAAATATGGTATATGTATACCGTGGAGTATTACTCAGCAATAAAAAACAACGGTGAATTAACAAATCTGGTATTATCCTGGATGGAGCTAGAGCCCATTCGTCAAAGTGAAGTATCACAAGAATGGAAAAACAAGCACCACTGGTACTCACCATCAAATTGGTACTAACTGATCAATACTTATGTCACACATGGCAATAATATTCATCAGGGGGTGGGCAGGCAGGAGGGGGGTGGAGGGGATGGGAAAACTCTCACTGAATGGGTACGGGGTGCACAGTTTGGGGGATGTCCACAATTGTAGCTCTGACATGGGCAGTGCATGGGCAATATATATAACCAAAGTGTTGTACCCCCATAATATTCTGAAATAAAATTAAAAAAAAATAAAATAAAGTGTTCCAAAAAGGTTATAAATTATGTAGACTATGAAAAAATATTAAATATGCATTGTGTTTCATTTTAATTTAAAAATTAAAATAAAATTAAAGTTAAACTAAAAAAAGAATAAAACTGTTGGAAAGTAAAAAGTTTATTTAATAAATAAATTTTTTAAAAGCTAGCAGTATAAGGCGAGGTGGCTTATGTCTGTAACCCTAGCACTTGGGAGGCCAAGGCAGGAGGATCCTTTGAGGCCAGGAGTTCGAGACCAGCCTGAGCAAGAGCAAGACCCCATCTCTACTAAAAATAGAAAAATTAGCCAGGTGTTGTGGCGCCTGCCTGTAGTCCCAGCTACTCAGGAGGCTGAGGCAGGAGGATCGTTTGAGCCCAGGAGTTTGAGGTTGCAGTGGGCTGTGATGATGTCACTGCACTCTCTAGCCAGGGAAACAGAGCAAGACTCTGTATCCACATTAAAAAAAAAAAAAATGGTTAGCAGTACAGCATTGTTTCTTCCATGTTTGGTGTTTAAATGACTATCTTGGATAAATATTGTAAGTGTCCCAATCAGGGTTGATTGAGAAAAACTAGAAGGGATAGCTAATTTGTTAAATAAGATAACCAAGATTTTAAAAGATCTTGACAGACCAGAATGAGGGACTTATCTCCAACAAGATGCAATTTCATAAGGTTAAATAATTTTGAATTTATGTTCAAAAATCAATTGCACAAGTAAGTTATGTTTACTGTCTGCAGCATGTATGGAAAAATCTTAAAGGCTTTATTTTATAATAAACTTCATGTGAGTCTGTAAGTTTTTGCTGTCTAAAAAAGTCAATATTTATCTAGATTAATAATATTTAGAATGGAAAGTAATAGTGCTACTCTCCTGTGGTCAAAATAATCCTTGAATATGGAATTCCATTTGGGAATGGTTCACTTTAAGAGAGACAAGATAAATTGGAGCATGTCCAGCAAAGAAAAAGTAGAAATGTGAGGAAATTCCACTGTATTCATGAAGACGTTTTGAAGGCAATAGCATGTTTAGCCTAGGATGGGGTGGGGGGGATTAGAACATAATGGGTCTCTTCACATATTTGAAGGGCAGCAATGTAAAAGAAAAGTAAGATTAATTTTGTGTGACTTTATTTTTTAATAAAGAAAAGAAATTTATTTCTTACAGTTATAGAGGC
This sequence comes from Daubentonia madagascariensis, assembly GCA_023783475.1. Classification (NCBI taxonomy): domain Eukaryota; kingdom Metazoa; phylum Chordata; class Mammalia; order Primates; family Daubentoniidae; genus Daubentonia; species Daubentonia madagascariensis. The sequence continues at coordinate 7,715,507 of JAKFHU010001129.1, forward strand.
TAGGAAGTCCAAGATTGGGCAGCTGCATCTGCTTGGCTTCTAGTGAAGGTTTCATGCTGTGTCATAATATGACAGAAGGCATCACAGGGTGAAAGGGACATGCTGAGAGCCAAACCGGCTTTTATAACAGATCCACTCTTGTGATAACCCATTAATCCATTAATCTATGAATGGATTAATCCATTTATGAGGGGAAAAGCCCTCCTGACCCATTCATCTCTTAAAGGCCCCAGCTCTTAATACTGTTACTTTGGGAATTAAGTTTCAATGTGAGTTTCAGAGGGAACAAACATTCAAACCATAGCATTCTGCTCCCAGACCCCCAAAGCTCATGTCCTTGTGACATACAAATACATTCATTCCATCCCTATAGCCCCAAAGTCTTAACTCATTCCAGCACCAACTCCAAAGTCCATAGTCTTATCTGTGAGCCTGTGAAATCAAAACAAGTTCTCTACTTCCAAGATACAATGATGGGACAGGCATTGGATATACATTACCATTACAAAAGGGAGAAATAAGCCAGAAGAAAGGAGTACCAGGACCCAAGCAAGTCCAAACCCAGCAGGGCAGACATTAAATCTTAAAAATTAGAGAAAAATCTCTTTTGACTCTATGTCCAGTATCCTGTGCACACTGGGGTAGGGGGTAGGCCCCCAAGGCACCAAGCATCCCCACCCCTATGGCTTTGCTAGGTGCAGACCATGTGGCTGGTCTCCCAGGTTGGAGTCCAGTGTCTGTAGCTTTCCCAGGAGGGCATTGCATGTGGCTGGTGGCTTGACAGTTTTGTGGTCCCAGTGGCAGCCCCACTGGCATAGCTCCATCAGGCATTACCCTGGTAGATGCTCTCCATGGTGGCTCTGTCCTTGTGGTAGGTTTTTGCATGAGCCCCCAGGCTTTTCAATACAGCCTCTGAAATCCAGGTGGAGGCCACCACGGCCCCACAGCTCTTGTATTCTTCATGCCAGCAGAATTAGCACCACATGGACACCTCCAAGGCTTACTACTTGCACCCTCTGCAGAAGTGGCCTGAGCCACATCTAGGCCCACTTGAGCCACAACATGGTGTCACCAAGGTTTACCACTTGTACCTTTTGGAGAGGTAGATCGAGCCCTATTTGGTGCCACTTGAGCCACAGCTGGAGCAGTTGAGTAGTGCTGCACTGGGATCAGGGAACAGAGTCCTGAAGTGGCCTTGGGCAGGTAGGCTGTGGAGGGTGTCCTGGGCCATCCCACTAAACTATTCTGTCCTCCTAGGCCTCTGGGCCTGAGATGGGAGAGGCAGCATCAAAGACCCCTGAAATGCTTTTGAGATCTTTCTGTCATTGTCCTGATGAAGAACACCTGGCTCCCTTCTATTCCCACTAATAAGTTTAGTAACTGGTACCTCAGCTATACCCTTATTTTGTTGTCCCAAACGTGCTTTTTTTTCCCTTTATATGGCCAGGCTGCAAATTTTCCAAATAATTATGCTGTACTTCCCTTTGAATTATAAATTCTGTCTTTAAATCCTTCCTTTGGTCCTGTGTCTCACTGTGAGCAGCCGGAAGTAACCACATAGCATCTTGAATGCTTTGCTGCTTATATATTTCTTTTGTCAGAAATCCTATTTCATCACTTTTAAGTTCCACCTTCCACAAAGCCCTAGGACATGAACATAATGCAGAGAAATTCTTTGCTACTTTATAACAAGGATAACCTTTATTCCAGGTTACAACACCTTGTTCCTCATTTCCATCTGAGACTTAACAGAATGGCCTTTACTGTCCATATTTCTATCACAACCACTTAAGTAATCTCTAAGTTCTATACTTTCCTTAGCCTTCTCTTCTTCTGAGCCTTCACCAGAATCATTCTTAATGCTCCATTCACAGCATGCAGATTCTTCCAGTATTCACTTCAGAACTGTTCCAGTGTCTACCCATTACCCTGTTCCAAAGTTGTTTCCACATTTTCAGGTATTTATTATTAGCAATGGCCCCACTTCTCAGTACCAATTTTCTGTCTTAGTCTGTTTTGCATTGCTATACTAGAATACCACAGAGTGGGTAATTTATTTTTAAAAAATTATTTCTTACAGTTCTGGAGGCTGGGAAGTACAAGACTGGGTGGCTGCATATGGTTAGCTTCTAGTGAAGGTCTCATGCTATGTCATAACATGGCAGAAGGCATCACAGGGCAAGAGGGGCACAGTGAGAGCCAAACTAGCTTTTATATAAATTTTGTGTGACTTTAGAAGATAGGATAGAAATAGGGTAAAAGTTTAAAGGAGGCAGGTTTCAGAAAAAAATTAATTTCTGAAAATAAAATTATCTACCTTAATATGAGTTCCCAGTCACTGGAGGTATATAAGTAAAGCCTATATGATCTTTTGTTGAAGATCTTTATGAAAGATTCAAGTGTTTATGAGGAGCTTTAGTAGAATATAGTTAACCACCTTAGCCTTTAGATTTTTGACGTTTCATTCAATTAAAAATTTTCAAGTATTTTTATTTTCTGGTACTAGTTAATTTCCTGACGGCTTAATATTAGGCATTGGGAAAACAGTAGAGCACATACTGGATAAGATCATAGACTTTGGAATGATTGAGTTCAGGTCTGACTCTGCCACTTACTAACTTTGTGACCTTGGTCAATTTCTTAATATCCATGTCTTAGAAACTTTATCCAGCCAAAAGCAATGTGTTTCCTCATTTGTAAAATGAGGATAATAGTACCTACCTCATGAGATTATTATTAAATGTAAGGACTTAATGACTTACTATTTGTGAAGTGCTTAGAACATAACTGGTATGTTATAAGCACTATAAAAATGTTGTTTAAAAAATAATGAATAATTTTAGTAAAAGTTTTAAGGGATTCTAGGTTTGAGATTGAATTCTGTATTTTATACAGTGCCTTTAAATATTGAAATACATAGTTTCTATTTCAATTTAGACCTTTTGCTGCTGTTTTATTTTTAAATAAGAGGCAGTCTTTTCATGCCACAATTTTAAAATAGTAAATCTAATAAGATCAGTTAATTAATGACCCTGTGCTATGTAGATGTTTATACATTAAAATCTTGATTATTTTATGTTAGATTATTCCCCCCACATTTATTCTATATCAAGTTTAAATTCTGAAGAGTTTCTTCCCTAACTTATTTTAAGGCCTGTCTTTCCTTGCTTTCTTTTTGCTCACCCCAAATGCAACAATACCCTTGCTTAACTCACTTATGCATCTGGAATTGCAACATAAAGGTCCCAAAACAGTACTTAAGAATCTATGATTTATACTTAATGTGTTACAGGTGGCTTCTTAGGAGAAATGCTTATTTCTTATGTCATTAAAATGATAAATTTCTAAATTCTCAAGTTCCATTTCTGTTAAAAGTTTACTGCAGTTGATTTTCTTCCAAATTTTGTTTTGCATACCCATTCCCAAATAATACTTTTGGCCTTATGTTTACAAGAGCAAAATTACTAGTAAAATCCTACTAGAAGTAAATTCAGCAACAGGATTTCCTGTTATTAAAACATCATAAGTTATTTAGACTAAACTATATCAGCTTTTATACCATGTTCTAGAGATCATCTGCTTAAAAAATTTATATCAGATCACTATCAAAACCAATAGCAATGTAATAGATAAGACAATCTCAAATATAAATTATACCAAAATAAGCAACTATTATAGATTGGAACATGTTATCTGTTACATTGATTTCTGAGGGATTCACTAGCAGCCAATTTATGTCTTTTGAGAATTTTAGCTTCAGTTTCTAATTTTTTAAAAAAAGGTTTACAATGAAATAAATGTGATAATAATGTCTTGAAAACACATTTGACTATACCTTTGCAAAGTTAATGTTTCAATTTAAAAGTTACTTTAAAAATGAATATAGAGACCAAACACAGTTTCTGGTAGCTTTGGTGTGTTACTAAAAACATCTGTTGATTTAAAGGTAAAAGGTGTATTGTACTACGGTAACACATGTCTGACTTTTAGGTACAACTGCTATGTATTGTCAATTAAATGTCCATCATTTTGGTAAAAGATAATCTTATTTAACTCTACATGTGATATTTTAGGAAAATATATTTTTGATAATGATTACGTGAAGATGGCTGTTTTCAAAATTTTAACTATGATAAATGAACTTTAAAAGTGCTGGGAAGATAGCCATTTCTATATTTTCTAATGTTTAAAGCCATTGTGTTCCTGATGAATGACCATATGAACAAGCTGTACTAGCCTAATTTGCCCCTGTTTTTATTGCTCTCATGGCTACTCTTAAGGAAAGAGAGTAGATCTACTGATTGTCGGGCCTGCCTTGGGCAGAATTATCTATCCGCTATTTAAATCACTTAGCTGTTAAAATGGTTTTGGGGGTTATGAACAATTTTCTATATTTAAATGTCTCCCTATAACTGAAGAAAGTAAATTTAGTACCATCTTTTCAGTATTTAATTCAGGAATTATGGAGTTGTGTCTTCTAAGCCTGTGTAGACCATAGGAAAGCCCAGATCTACTACTGAACATGTAGGAGAAACTCAATATCTACCAGGATTTTCCCTAATTGTTCTCTTCTTCTGTCACTTATAAAAATTCTTATTGTGCCACTTTATGTCAGACTTTATGCTATGTATTTATAATATTTTAAAAAGAAAACAAGCAAAAATGCCTATTCTCAAGAACTTTACAATCTAGTGAGAGAGTCAGAGAAGTAACAAAAACTTAATGTACAGTTTGAAAATGTTATGATAGGGTACTAAAGTACTAAAAGAACACAGCAAAGAGGTACCTAATTGTGCCTGAGGTGGCTTGGGAAGGTTTTCTGGATAAGGTAATGATTGAATTAAGACTTGCAATTTTGTGGAAATTACTAGGAAAATTGGGGGGTAGAAGAAGAGGACACTAAGCATATTCCAGGCAAAGAACAAAATTTTGTTCTTTGGCAAAGAGGTTTAAGAATGTGTGGTATATTATTAAAAAACACTAAATATTTTGGTATACCAAGTAAACAGGAGCCTATTGTTAGAATGGAGAATTATTTCTAGAAAAGCAAGGTACAAGTCAAGAAGTATCTTCAATGAAATCGTATAATTTAAAAATTTTATTCTGAATGTGACACATTGTCAGTTTTGCGGTAGCCATACTACTATTTTCCGTTGAGATACAACATACATATAGCAAAGTGCATTGTCTACAACTTTATGAATTGAAGTATATAAACACCTCTGTAACTACCACCAAGATTAAAACACAGAAAATTTCCACCACTCCAGGTTCTCTCATGCCTCTTTCCTATCTATATCCACTCCTCATCCAGACAACCACTATTCTAACTTATGTTACCATGGATTAGTTTTGCCTGATCTTATACTCTTTTTAGACTCTTTTTATCTCTTCTTTTACTCAACATAATATTCGTCAGATTCATCAACATTAATACATTTTAGTACTAGAAAATTTTTCATGTAGTACTAGGATTTTTTTTTCTTAGTCTCTCATATGATATTATTGTACTCTGTCCATTCTACTATTAACTGGCATTTGCAGTGCTTCCAGTTTTTTTCTGCAATAAAATAAAAGTACTATAAACATTCCTTGCTTATGTTGATATGTTGATTGCATTCTTTGATAGATATGTGTGTTCAGTTCTTTTGGGTGGATTCTCTTGGAAAGAAATTGGATTTTTAGGTTTCGTGGATACTGCCAAAAAGTTTCCTAAAATGGTCTTACCAATTTATACTCTCACCAGCAATGTATAAGAGTTCTAGTTGATCTACATCTTCAGTACCTGGTATTCTTAGTCTTTTTCATTGCTAGCTACTCTGGTGGATATGAAGTGATATGTCATTGTAGATTTAAATCGCATTTTGCTGATTATAATGATGTTGATACTTATTGGCCACTTAGATATCTTCTGTTAGGAGGACGTGTTCAACTCTTTTGTCAATTTTAAAGTTAAAAATACTTTTCCTTTGTCTTATTTGTAGGAATTCTTTATAAACACAGAATACATACAAAGGTTAGATGTATGTATTGTGATTATCTTCTCTGGACTGTAACCTTCCTTTTCACTCTCTTCATGGTATTTTTGATAAACTAAAGTTCTTAGTGAAGTTCAGTTTATTAATTTTTATTTTATAGTTGATGTTTCTTAGTGTCCTACTTAAATCTTTGCCACCACAAGGTCATAAAGATATTCTCCTTTGTTTTCCTCTATAAATTTTATTGTTTTAGTCTTCCCATTTAGATTCATGATTCATCTTAACTATTCTTAAGGATGATGTGAGTTAGGGGTTAATTTTCATTGTTTCTCATATAGGTATCCAGTTAGTCTAGCACCATTTGTTTAAAAAAATTCTTCCCCTTCTTCATTACAGTTACAACTTCATTGTAAATCAGGTGACTGTAAATGTGTGGATCTATGTCTGAACTCTATTCTGTATCATTATTGGTCTGTATGTCTATTATGCCAATACCACAATATATGAATTATTGTAACTTTACAATAAGTCTTACAATCTTGTTCTTCTCCAAGATTATTTTGCCTATCCTAGATCGTTTGCATTTCCATATAAATTTTAGAATAAGCTTGACAATTTCCACAAAACTCAAACCTCCTGGGATTTTAATTGTGATTGCACTTAATATACAGATAAAATTGTGGATAATTGACATCTTAATAATATTAAGGTTTTTTCCTCCATGAACATAGATTAGCTCTCTTTTTATGAAAGTTTTCTTTAATTTCTCTCAGCAATATTTTGTGATTTTTCAGTGTAGAGGCCTTTCACATATTTTGTTAGAATTATTCCTAGGTATTGACTTTTTAAATGTATCGTCAATGGTGTTGCTTTATAAATTTCACGTTACACTATTTGTGGCTAGCATGTGGAAATATAATTAATTTTTATATATTAACCTTATAGCCACCTACCTTGCTGAATTCACTTATGTTTTATAGATTTTCTTGGATTTTCTATGTACACAATCATGTTATCTGCAAATAATGTAATTTTTACCTTTTTTTGGATAAAATAACATTTTTGTTATGTAAACAAATTGAAATTGAAAATAAAATATGATACTAAATAAAAAAGCATTATTCTCTGTTAAAAATATAAGTAAACTAGGAGTGGTGTTTGTCATGATTTTGACATTAGCATAACAAACTTCTCTTTTTTCACTGCTTGAGCTTTTATGCAGAGGATTGCAAAGTCATTAAATATTATTGTTCTATAGTATTCTTTAAGTTATTTTAAAATTAGTATTAATTTGGTGAAAGAACATTCTGCTAACTATCTAGTAATGGAAATAATAAAAATTGAGATTAAAAAGGATACATTTAAGAAAAACTTGTACTCATGTTTTAGTGTAACAGTTATCACAGCAAATTCCAAGATACTTTTATCTTTTTACTTTCACGTGATAATAATGCTTTTATTCAAAACAGTAATTGTGTTGTTTATGCTTCTTTTTATTTGTACAAATTTATGGGATACACGTGAAATTTTGTTACAGGTATATAACGTGTAGTGATCAAGTCAGGATATTTAGGATATCCACCTCCTGAGTACAATACATTTTTGTTTGACTACAGTCACCCTACTCTGCTATCAAACATTGAATTTTTTCCTTCTATCTAACTTTATGTTTGTACCCTTTAATCCACTTTTCTTCATCCTTCCCACTCTCATTCACTCTTCCCACTCTCTGTTCTCTATGTTTCTACTCTCTGCCTCCATGTGATCAGATTTTTTAGTTCCCATATAAAAGTGAGAACATGTGATATTTGTCTTTTTGTGCCTGGCTTATTTCATGTAAGATAATGACTTCCAGTTCCACCCATGTTGCTGCAAATGACATGATTTAATTTTTATTTATTTATTTATTTATTTTTTTGAGACAGAGTCTCACTCTGTTGCCTGGGCTAGAGTGCAGTGGCATCATCATAGCTCACTGCAATCTCAGACTCCTGGGCTCCAGCGATCCTCCTGCCTCAGCCTCCTCAGTAGCTGGGACTACAGGCCCATGCCACCAAGCCCAGCTAATTTTTTTTCTATTTTTTGTAGAGACAGGGTCTCGCTCTTACTCAGGCTGGTCTCAAACTCCTGGCTTCAGGTGCTAGGAGTGTTCCTCCTCCCACCTGGCCTCCCAAAGTGCTAGGATTACAGGCATGAGCCACCATACCTGGCCTGATTCCATACCTTTACTATTGTGAATAGTGCTGCAGTAAACAGGCGAGTGCAGGTATTTCTTTGATATATTAATTTCTTTTCCTTTGGGTAGATATCCAGTAATGGATTTCCTATATCACACGGTAGTTCTATTTTAGGTTCTCTGAGAAATCTCTGTACTTCAAATCTCCAAATTTCCATATGACTCTACTAGTTTACAATCCCACCGACAGTGTATAAGAGTTCACTTTCTCTGCATCCTTGCCAATATCTGTTATTTTTTGCCTTTTTAATAATAGCCATTCTTATTGGGTTAAGACAATATCTCATGTGACTTTGATTTGCATTTCTCTGATGATTAATAATGTTGAGCATTTTTTCATATACCTATTGGCCATTTGTATGTCTTCTTTTGAGAAATATTTCTTCATGTCCTTTGCCCACTTTTTAATGAGATTCTTTGTTTTTTTCCTGTTGGGTTGTTTGAGTTCCATGTGTGTGTGTGTGTGTGTGTGTGTGTGTGTTTTGTTTTTTTCCTGAGACAGGGTCTAGCTCTATTGTCCAGGCTAGAGTGCAGTGGCATCATCATAGCTCACTACAACCTCAAACTCCTGGGCTCAACTGATCCTCCTGCCTCAGCCTCCCTAGTAGCTGGAACTACAGGCATGTGCCACCATGCCTGGATAATTTTTCTATTTTTTGTAGAGACAGGGTCCTTGTATATTCTTAATGTTAGTGTCCTGCCAGATTAACAATTTGCAAATGTTTCTCTCATTCAACAGGTTGTCTCTTTACTCTGTTGATTGTTTCCTTGGCTGTGCAGAAGCTTTTTAGTTTAATTAAGTCCCATTTGTCCATTTTTGGTTTTGTTGCCTATGCTTTTGAGGTCTTGGTCACAAATTCTTTGCCTGGACCAATGTCCAGGAGAGTTTCCCCTATGTTTTCTTCTAGTAGTTTTATAGTTTCATGTCTTACATTTCAGTCTTTAATCCGTTTTGAGTTGATTTTCATTTATGGTGAGAGAGAGGAGTCCAGTTTCATTCTTCTGCATGCGGCTATCCAATTTTCCCAGCACCATTTATTGAAGAGGGTGTTCTTTCCCCAGTGTAAATTCTTGTTGCCTTTGTCAAAGATCAGTTGGCTGTAAATATGTGGCATTATTGCTGGGTTCTCTATTCTGTTCCATTGATCTATGTATCTATTTACACAAATACCATGCTGTTTTGGTTACCATAGCCTTGTAATATATTTTGAAGTCAGGAATGTGATACCTCCAGTGTTGTTCTTTTTGTTCAGGATTGCTTTGGCTATTTGGGCTCTTTTTTGGTTTCATATGAACTTTAGGATTGTTTTTTCTAATTCTATGAAGGATGATAGTGGTATTTTGACAGAGATTGCATTGAATCTGTAGATTACTTTTGGCAATATTGTCGTTTTTAAAATATTGATTATTCTGATTCTTGAGCATGTGATGTTTTTCCATTTATTTGTGTCACCTTCAATTTCTTTCAGCAGTGTTTTGTAGTTTTACTTGTAGGGATCTTTCACCTCCTTGGTCAAATTTATTCCTAGGTTTTTTTTTTTTGTAGCTATTGTAAATGGGATTACCATCTTGATTTCTTTCTTGGCTAAATCATTATTGGTGTATAGAAATGCCACTGATTTTTACAGATTGATTTTGTAACCTGCAACTTTACTGAACTCATTTATCAAATCTAGGAGTTTTTTTGTAGAATATTTAGGTTTTTCTAGATATAAGATCATATCATCAGCAAAGAGGGACAGTTTGACTTCCTCGTTTCCAAGATCATACTTTTTAAAAAACCTGTTTTCTTATTGCACTGGCTAGGACTCCTAGTATAATACTGAATAGATGGTAGTGAACATTGTTTTCATGTTTCCAAATTTAGGGGAAAAGTGTTACTCCTATATCCTAGCTATAGGCTTTGTATAAATGCTTTAGCTACGGCTATTGAGATGATGATACTGTTATTCTTCTTATTCTGTTAATGTTGTAAGTTAAATTAATTGATTTTTCAAATGTTAAACCAATTTTGCTTCCTGGAATAAATCTAACTTGGTCATGATGTGTTACCCTTTTTACATATCACAGGGTTTGATTGTTAACACCTTGTTTAGGATTTTGGCATCTAGGTTCATGGGAGATATTGGCCTGTAATTTTCTTTTTTTATATTGTCTTTGTCAAGTGTTGGAATTAGAGTTACGCTGGTTACATAAAATGAGTTGGGAAATGTTCACCCTTTCACTATAGTCTGAAGGAGGTTCTTAATATTGGTGTTATTTATTTCCTTAAATGTTTGAAATAATTGTCCAGTGAAGCCATATGGACATGAAATTTTCTTTGTAGAAAGAGTTTTAATTATGAATACAGTTTCTTTAACAGATAGAAGACCATTCAGATTTTTTCTTTCTTCTTTTCTTTCTTTCTTTCCTTTTTCTTTATATATTTTGAAGATATGCTATTAGGTGCATACAAATTTAGGATTGTTGTATGTTCCTTTTGAATTGACACTTTAGTCATCATTAAATGTCTCAAAATGTTTCTCTTTATATCTAGTAACACATCTTGCTTTTTTGTTTTTTTAGAGACAGGATCTTGCTCTGTCACTCTGTTACAGGCTCGGGTGTAATGGCTCGATCATAGCTCAAATTCCTGGGGTCAAGCGATCCTTCTGCCTCAGCCTCCCAAGAAGGTGGCACTACAGGCATGCACCACCACACCCAGCTAATTTTTTAATTTTTGTACAGACATGGTCTTGCTGTTGCCCAGGCTGGTCTTGAACTCCTGACCTCAATCATCCTCCTGCCTCAGCCTCCCAAAGGGCTAGGATTACAGGCATGAGCCACCGTGCCTAGCCAGAACTTCTACCACAATAGAAAAATCTCAGGACAGTTTAATTCCATTTATTCTTCTTCCTTCCTTTGTAGCATTTTTGTCATATATTTTATATCTACATATGTAATAAACCTCATAAGATACTACCAGTGCTCCTTAACTTGTGATGGAGTTTGTCCTAATAAACCCATCATAAGTTGAAAAATTCATAAGTTACAAATACATTTAATACATCTAACCTACCAAACATCATAGCTTGGCCTAGCCTATATTAAATGTGCACAGAACACTTACATTAGCCTACAGTTGGGCACAATGACCTAACACAAAGTCTATTTTATAATGAAGTGTTGAATATCTCATGTAATTTGTTGCATACTGTGCTGAAAGTGAAAAACAGAATGGTTGTGTGGATACTTAAAGTGTGGTTTCTACTGAATGCATATTGCTTTCCCACTGTCATAGTTGAAAAACCTTAAGTCAAACCATTGCAAGTTGGGGACCATCTGTATTATTGTTATTTTGCTTTTTTAAAAATCTAGTTTCTTTTGCACTAACCCACATATTTACCCTTCTGGTATTTTTCATTCCTCCTGCAGCTCTGTACTTCATCTGGAACCATTTTCCTTCAGCCTGAAGAACTTCTTTTAGAATTTATTGTTGTGTGGATTTGCTGGCAACAAATTCAGTTAGTTTTTTTGTTGTTATTTTTGTTTTGTGTATGTGTGTGTGTTTTCTTGGTGTGAGGTTGTCTTCCTCTCATCTCATTCTGAAGAATAATTTTTCTTGGTACAGAATTCTAGGTTGGGAGTTATTTTCTTTCAGCAATTGAATGATGTCATTCCATGGTCTTTTTTGCTTCTGTGGAAAAGTCAGTTGGAAATCTTATTGTTCCTCTTTTAAAGGTAATGCTTCCTTTTTTTTGAGCTAATTTTAAGATTTTAGTTTTTTGTCTTTCATTTTTAACAGTTTTACCAAATTGTATCTGGGCATGGGAATCTTTGTATTTGCCCTGAACCTCTTAAGTCTGTGAACTGAAATATTTTTCTCAATTTTGGAAAGTTCTTGGCCATTATGTCTTCAAATATTGCTTCAACCCCATTCTCGTTCTCTTCCCCATTTAAGAGTCCAATTATACGTATGTTAGATCATTTGACTGTGTCCTGCATGTCTTTTATTACCATTCTGTTTTTCTCATTCTTTTTTCTTTCTATGCTTCAGTTTGGATATTTTTGTTGGACCTGTCTTTGTGTTCACTAGTCTTTCTCACCTGCTCTTAAACAGATGAACTTATTATTTCAGTTATTTTGTATTTTTCATTTCTGCATTATTCATTTGATTCTTTTTTATAAATTTTTATTCACTCTTGAAGTTTTCACCCACTTTTTCACCTGCTTTTCTAACTCTTCTTTGACTTTTTAAAACATTTTGTAATAGTGATTTTAAAGTCCTTTTCTGCTAATTCCAACATATGGATCAAATGTGGGTCTGGCTCTATTTGTTTTTAATCTTGATTATTGGTGTCATTTTTCTTCCTCTTTGTATGTATTGTAGTTTTTAATTATATGCATACATTGTGTGTAATAGGACCATAGAGAGTATAGGTAATGTTGTTTTGCCCCAGAGAGAGTTCAACATTTTCTCTGTTAAATACATGTGGTAAGGTGAAGATCACCTCAGTCCAATATGGAATTGAGCTAGGTTGGAGCTGAGTTTATAGTTTTAGTGACACTTAGTTCACCTCTGATTTACCCCTGTTCCTTAGAGGTGGCTCCTCTGAGCTTTTGATTGAAAGCTGGGTAGGTCTAAAGTACTTACATATTGTGGGGAAAGCCTGAAATGCCATTGGAAATTCATCTGTCCTTCAGAGGTTTGAATGCCATGAAATCACAAGAGATTTTACTCTGCCTTTCTAGCCCAGCCCCATTCTCAAGTGTGAGCATCCCAGGCTTTTGATTGAAAGCCTAGTGAGTCTTGGTTTCCTCAGCCCTGAAATGTCTGTGCTTTGGAGTTTTGAACTTAATTCTTTTGCTTCTTTCTCCATGCAGTTTCAAAATTTGGCAAATTTCTTGGGAGAAATTTGTGTGTGTTTGTTGCAGACCCATTCACTTTAGCAAAACTCTTTGTCTCCTAATCACCATGAAATTTCACTCTGCCTTCCTGGCCCAGGCCCACCAGCTTCCTGTTCCACTCTGTCAGAAATGTCTCATGTGATAAGCTGGCTGCACAGTCTGTAGCACCTTTAAATTCCAATCTGTTAGGCCAGCCCATGTGGCCATCAAATGCTCTTCTTTCCCCCAAGTGAGTCCTTCTGACTAGGCCAAGCCCAATTCATCAGTCTGTGATTAGAATCAGATAGTGTGAGAAAAGAAAAGTTAGCTATTGCCAGCTTATCTAGAGAGGACGCTTCCCTCTGAAATTTTAATTCATCTAAATGAACACTGATATATTAAAAATATGATTTTTGTAATTTATCTATTTTTTTCTAGTTGTTAAATCAGAATATTGGTCTATCCTTCCTATTATATCCTATCTACAAATGGACTTATCATTATGATTTAAAGTGAATTTTCCAGATTACTAATTAAGTTGAGCTGTTTTCATGTATTTATTGGGTATTTGTATTTCCCTTTTTGTGAAATATATGTTAAATTTTTGTCTCTTTTTTTTCTATTGGGTTGTCTTTTTTTATTGATTCAAAGGAGCTTTTTATATATTCTTCTAGAATGGATCCTTTGTAAGTTTTATGTGTTGCAAATATCTTTTCCCCTCTGTGGATTTTTTCTTACTCTTCAATGGTATGTAATACATCGTAATAAAAAAGGTTCAAAAATATTTTAGAGATGTTGAGATTGAGATACCTGTGGACCATTCAAGTGGTAATAACTGGACCACAGATGTACATTTGGGAGTGTACTTGACACTTTTTTATGCATTGCCTCAGATTCTCCACTAGTCTTTCTGGCCATCAGCTGCTTTTCAGCCCCAGCTACTGCCTCAGTGACCAACTCCACAGACTCCAGTGGACCCATGTGGTTTCACAACTGAATCTTGGAGTTTCTGACTCCTCCACAAATTCCAGACTCCAATGAAGGATTGTAATACAGGGTGTGGGATTTTGCTTATCCAGAAAATACAGGAGAGGCCAGATGACTGAAAGTATAGGATAATTAACTTTGTGAGGGGCAAACTTTGACAATGGGGGACAGAACACAGGAGGGGGCCAACTAATAAATTCCTTCTTTATTCTTCTCCAATAGACTTTTCTGAGGCATGGTGTTTCTTTATAACCTGTCTGGAGATGTCCTTTGTGGGTAAGTTTCTGGCTATAGAGATTAGAGAAATAACGGCCAGTTTAGTAAGGCACCACACTGAATTTGCTACAATTTTTTCCCTGTCTCGCTTCCCTTTTTCCTCTCTCTTACATAAGCAATTCAGCTTTGCCTCAGGATTTGTCTTCTAGGAACCCCAAACTATCAAAAGCCTGTTAGTAGTCTTTCCTTCTCTCCTTCAAATTCTATCTACTCTCCCACTCCCATTCCCTTCTCTGAAGTATACAATGTTATTTTCAGGTCTTGTTCAAACAATACCTTTTCAATTTTACTTTTTGAATTCTTTTTTTCACTCAACTCTCCTAGAATTTTCCTCTTCTTTTCCTATGATACCATTTCCCCCCTTATAATATAATTGTAACCTTTTCATTGAACAAGCTGGACCCAGTATAGTGCTAGCAGTAAGTAATTTTAATCTTTCTCATTGATTCCTTCAAGCCTGCTCTCTCAAGTTTTTCTTCTCCATCCTGGATGATATCTCAGGCAGATTCCATAACTTCGCAAGTCACTTTTAGTAATTAAAAAAAATTCTCCAGTCAAATAAATGATGTCTCTTTTTTAAAACTAAAAAATGTCCAATCCAAACTCTTCTACTTCAAACTCTCATACAATTTAAACTTCTCCTTACTCAGCGTGGCCTCCTTCAGATGTAAAAAGCCTTCATTGAGGAGAGTTATATAATTGACTTCTTTTCTACTTTACCACTTTGTGCTTCGACTCCTACTCCCCATTCACAAGGCTGTATTTGGATTAGAACGAGAGAGAGGGAGGAGAAATGAGGGGCACAAAAAAAATCTCACTTGACTGATGCATTTATAATCTGCCTTCAGGGTCTTCTTTCTGGCATTTGTACAATCAGTGGTTTTATCTTTAGTAGAGTACTTTTGTGGGCTTCTTTGTAGATCTCTCTTTTGAATTCCTGGGTATCTCTTTACAATCTATGTCTTTTCCAGATTATTGATTACAATTCCCCTCAACTTTAGTTTCAAGAAAAAAAATTCTCCTTATTTAAAAAAAATACAACCTTAATTTCTGGCAGTTCACCCATCTGTTGAGGTCACCTCACCCTTCAAATAGCTCTTTTGTGTGGAGTCCCTCTCAAGAAGACCCAATCTGACTCTCTGGCACCCTTCTAGGACAGTGGTAGGGATTGAAGCCAGACTTTAATAAAATGACCACAAGATTTGCTTATAGTGATTCTGAATACGGTGCCTTGGCATTCAATAAATGTTAAATTTTGTTATGCCTCAGTGCCTCTACCAGAAGTCAAGGGGTAGCACAAAACTCTCAAGGAAGACTTTCTCTGTCTTGCACTAATCACTACTTTACCACCAAAATCTTCCTTGGGACTTTCAAAATTAATCTTACCATGTCATCTATCCCTGTTATACCAATCACTACAGAAAGCCCAAATCTGGCTGGGCGCAGTGGCTCACGCCTGTAATCCCAGCACTCTGGGAGGCCGAGGAAGGAAGATCGCTTGAGCTCAAGAGTTCAAGACCAGCTCTGAGCAGGAGCGAGACCCCATCTCTACTGAAAAAAAAAAATAGAAAAAATTAGCCGGGCACAGTGGTGCATGCCTGTAGTCCCAGCTACTTGGGAGGCTGAGCCAAGAGGATCACTCCAGCCCAGGAGTTTGAGGTTGCAGTGAACTGTGATGATGCCACTGCACTCTAGCCCAGGCAACAGAACAAGACTCTGTCTCAAAACAAACAAACAACAACAACAACAACAAAGCCCAAATCTCACAGGTCACCCTTCTTACCCAGATGTGATCTCCATTAGGCGATGTATATTGTATTAGGCTATGTATATTTCATTACCTGACTCCTTTTCCACCTACCTCTGCCACTTACTACCATAATAATACCCTAAATCTTGTCTTACCTATAACTATAACCTTTCCCTAATGCCAGTTTCATGCATTGCACCCTCTAACCATCATCTCCTGTCTTTCCATTCACTTCCTGTAAGATTGTGACTCCAAAGATTCTCCAAGTTGCCTGAGACTTGTAATCCATTGCTCCTATGACCTTTTACTTGTCCTTCATCCCACTTATGACCTCACACCATTCTCACCTAATTTAAACTCCATGGTCAATGATTATAGTTACTCCCATCCTTGCTTTTCTGTCACTTTGTCATACTGCTATGGCAAAATTAGTTAAATTCAACTCTCTACCATTATATTCACACTGCTAAATGTGACTGAAGAAGAACACACAACTATACTGCTGCTCTCACTTTAAATTTATGATCACTAATCTCAAGTGGGCCCTCAATGCTATTCAGAAATTATACTATATTACCTTAGTGTTTTTACTCTACCACCCTCATACCTTCTGTCTCCTCAAATCTCCAACTCCTCTCCCTCCCCTTTCTCTTCTCCTCAGTCTGGGTTGTGTTTGCCAAATGGGCTTAGCATGCTTCCATGATGTCTGCAGAAGGGGCTAGAGCAGAATGCAGGCTTATTGGAGGACAACACTGGCAATGTAAGGTCAATTGGAATGGACTAACACAGATGTGGCTGAAATCAAAGATAGGCTGTGAATATGTGACATGGGTGCCAGAGACATCTACTACAGAGGGTCAATATGCCATTGTTATAATAATTATTGTTTTAAATTAAGAATAAAGTTGCTTCACAATATGAACAGCTAAATTTGGAATCAATACATTTCAGTGCTTAGCTTTTTTCCTTCTCAAAATCAAATTCAGTTTTTGGTCTAGTTAGGATACAGTGAGAATATTTATTACATTTATATTTTTTATGGAATTTACAGTCTATTTGGGGAGATAAAACAACTTGTAATTTTGTAAGATGTACAAATTGGTGAATGATTCAGAACGAAATATAAAAAATAAGTTCCATAAATTCAAAGATATGGAGTGTTCAGGAAATGAGAGCATTTTTAATCTCATTCTTAACATATTAAATTGTCATTATTATAGCTAGTGGTGTATGTAGTGTATTTGGTACCAGGATTAGAACATTTTGTTAACACATTTCTCCTCTAGATGACAAAATTATTTTTAATAAAAATCAGAAAATGAAATGAATAATCATAATGGCCAAAAAATAAATAGAAACAGTGAAAAATCTTCTTTTGTTCAAAATACAAGTGAAAGATAAATAAATATTACAGTATGAAAAAATTAAAATAATAGATTAATACTTTTTAATTAATTAATTTTTTAAACAGGAAAGAAACATATTTACATATTGAACTGTTGCAGTAATGTATAACATTTTATTTTTGAGCCTTAACTTCTATGTATTTGTCAATGACTTCATCAAAATTGGTCATCTTCACACACTCATATTCAGTAGAGAATATAGCTAGATTTGTCAATCTATCTTCACTTACTGTTCATTGAAGAACTCTTTTTATTAATTTTAATTTTGAAAAGTTTCTTTCAAATGAAGCATCATATCTACAAATCGGAAGGGTCTTTAAAAAGATACGTTTGGCAGAGATTCATAAAAATCCCATTTCACAATAAATTTTAGAAATTACATGTCTTTGTTTCTTCAGGATTGATTTTAGTGGCTTTCAAATGTCTCTGCATCTTAAATTTTAACTTTTAAACAGAAATAAGAACTCCATATAGTCATGTAAAATGACAGAATTGAAGTGACTAAAGTTCTGTTTTTTCATCTTTATAATTTGTTATCATTTTTTATAGCAAATTTACCAATTTAAATGCGGAAATATGTAGTACCACAGAGGTTAGAGACAAGAACAGCATCTGCAGTGAGCTCAAGCAGTTCTGAACCCATATGAACTTACTCAAAACAAATGAATGTGTAGCTGGGTCTGATTGTGTCAGAGTCTGACTCTGAACTAACTTCCATGTAGAATACATTGTTTAAATAATAAAAATATGCTAATTGGAAATTACATATACAGGGTGTCCCAAAAGTCGCCATACATGTATGGGTTTTCCCTATGTATGGCAACTTTTGGGACACCCTGTATATTATATACATAACTGGACAATTGTCTAGAACTTAGGCGAACAAAACATTTTGGGGAGAGGGGTATTTTATCACTGACATGGTTTAGAATTGCTCATGCATGGTAACAGTAAAAAGCAGATCTACCTTTAGACAGTTTTATTATTACTTTCACATTTGCTACATTTCGTTTACCTCCTTATTGCCTTCATTCAGAGAAGACTTCTCCTACCACCCCATTCTTGGCACACCATGGGGATCCTGCGGCCTTCTGATTTCAAGATTGCTCTTTTTTAAGCACTAAAGGAGGGAAAAAAAGCTTCATCTTTCTCTGCTGCACCTCTTTTAATAAAAGGATTTGTTGTGTAAAATTTGGATTCAGTCAAAAGGCCTTACTTAAGGACCAGGAAAGCCACATGTTTCCTTAAGGCCACAGGTTCCCTACCTCTGGTAGGAATTTGCATTAATTGATTTGGGGGAAGTTTAAGGAGCAAAAAGAGGTCATAAAATCAGCAGGGTGATCCTAGTACAGTGGCCTGTGCCTGTAGTCCCAGCTACTGGTAGGCTGAGGTGGGAGGACCACTTGAGCTCAGGAGTTTGAGTCCAGCCACTACAGGTAACATAGTGAGACCTCATCTGTTTAAAAAAAAAAAAAGCAGGGGAGCAGGGTGAAAAGAACAATTGGGAAGACAATATGCGGTTTTGTCCTAAAGAATTGGCCAAGCTAATGGGCTTAAGTTTGAGCCTCTTAGGGACAGGTACTCTAACCAGAAATGCAACAGGCTATTTTTAGAAATTACTTTGGGAGTACTTGGGTCAATCAGCATTCCCTGGTTTCCAGGCACATGAAGTAAGGGAAAAGGGCATTCTCACCTTTTATGCTCCAAATATTTCCCATTGAAAACTCTAAGAAGTTTTCACTATTTTGTTACCTCAAAGCTTTTGGCATATTGGCACTAGTAGCTTTGGGATCATCAGGATACAGTACCTTTGGACTGGACGTCGGAGTACTCAAGATGGGCATCAGGACTAGTGGCAGTGCAGAGGCATCATTAAGTAATATCACAGGCAGTGGGAGGTCAGGTTCACTGAGGAGAGTCTAGCAGGAGAGTACAACATGACAGATGGTAGAAGAAGGTAACTTCTCTATCATCTTCATGATCTCACATGGGATACTCTCAGACTTCCAGACATAACATTAAAGGTGGGAGAATGGTGAGACTATAATAATAATAAAAACAACTAAAACAACAATAAAAAACATTTTGAGTACACAGCTATATGCTAAATTTCTTGCTTTTCACAGAATCATTCTAATCCTACAAACATATTCTAGTATCCTATTTTTATAAAACCCTCCCTCGAATACTAAGCTCACCTTCAGATACCACTTCATTTCTTTGCTCCTTTTCACAGCAAAATTTTCAAACTTGTCTATATTCACTGTCCATTTTTCCTTATCTCCCATTTACTCTTCAACCCACTTCATTCTGGCTTCTGCCCTTATTACTTCAGACTTCACTGAAACTACTCTTGTCAATGTCATCAACAAACTTAGTATAACCAAATCCAATGGATGATCTCCTTTCCTCATTGTACTTGACCTCTCTGAAGCATTAAACACTTTTCTTCTTGAAGTTTTCTTTCTTATATCTATGACATCATTGTCTCCTAATTTTTCTCCTCACTTCTCTGATTTTTCCTCTTTAGCCTTTTTTTGCTGATTCTTGTACTTGAGCTCTAAGTGTTGGTGTGCCCCCCAGGTGAACTTATTTAGCCTCACAACCATAAAGCTAAATTTTATCTCTTGATAAAATTATCTTGATCTCTTCTCTATGTTCAAGAACTCATATATAACCACTTACTTGACTTTTCCACTTGGAAATCTAATAAGTATCTCAAATTTAACACATCCAAAACTGAACTTCTATTATTCCCTGTTCCCTCCCCTGCAAAAAAGGCCCTTTTCTTTCTTGGTATTCCTCATAGTAGGCACTCAATATAATTAGTAGAATGAATATGAATGAATGTTTACATTGCCTGTTGTCATTCTATCAATAACCTTATGTGTTTATTGTAGGTGCTATTTTTAGCCCCATGCTAAAAATGAGGAAATTAAAGTAAATAACTTTCCTAAGGTCACAAAACTTGTAAAGATTCAGAGCCAGGCTTCTAATCTCAGCATGCTTTTCTCTAAGGCTCAAATGCTGCTTCTCTATGCTACAATGGCTTCCATTGAAACAAGTATGATTATTATAAATAAGATTATATTTGTAGGCTGGGCGCAGTGGCTCATGCCTGTAATCCTAGCACTCTAGGAGGCCAAGGCGGGAGGACTCCTTGAGGTCAGGAGTTCAAGACTAGCCTGAGCAACAGGGAGACCTCATCTCTATAAAAAATAGAAAAAAATTAGCCAGGAGTGGTGGTGCGCGCCTGTAATTCCAGCTACTTGGGAGGCTGAGGCAGGAGGGTCGCTTGAGCCCAGGAGTTTGAGGTTGCAGTGAGCTATGATGACGCCACTGCACTCTAGCCTGGGAGAATGCAACCCTGTCTTAAAAAAAAAAAAAAAAGGTTATATTTGTGACTATAAACTAGTGCAAACTGGAAAAACATAGGTTATATTATTATTAATAATGATTTATACAGATCACTTATTGAACACCTTTCACATACCAGGCATCAGGACAGGCATTTTTAAAAATTAATGGACTTTATTATTTATAACAGTTTTAGATTTATAGAAAAACTAAGCAGATAGTACAGAGAGTTCCCATATACCCCCCACTCTATCCACACACAGTTTCCCCTATTATTAACATCTGACATTATTAGTATGGTACATTATTATAATTAATAAATCAAAAGATACATTATAGTTAACTGAAGTCCATAGTTTATTCACATTTTCCTTAGTTTTTTCCTAATGTCCTTTTTCTGTTTCATGATCCCATGTTACATTTAGTTATATTGTCTCCATAGGCCCCTCTTAGCTGTGACATTTTCTCAGATTTGTTTTCTATGACCTTTACAGTTTTGAGGAATACTGGTCAGGTATATTGTAGGATGCTCCTCTATTAGAATTTTTATGTTTTTCTCATGATTACATTGGAGCTTTTAGATTTTTAGAGGAATATTATAAATGTAAAGTGCCATTTTTATCACATCATATCAAGGTTATATAGTACCAACATGATTTAGGACTGTCGATGTTGACTTTGATCACCTGACTGAAGTAGCATTTATAAGGCTTTTCTACTATAAAGCTACTGTTTTTTTCTCCCTTTCCATATCTTACTCTTTGGAATAAAAGTCACTATGTGCAGCTCACACTTAAGGAGTGGAGAGATAGGCTTTCATTCCTTTAGGGTGGAGTATCTACATAATATATTTGGAATTCTTCTGTATAAGAGATTTGTCTATTCTCCCTAATTTATTAATTTATTCATTAATTTATATTAGTATGGACTTCTGGATATTTATTTTACACTTTGTGTTATAATACGTTGCTACTCTCTTTATTTTGTTGCTCAAATTGTTTCAGCTTTGGTCATTGTGAGTTCTTTCAGTGGGGTTCTGTGTCCATTTGACATAATCTACCAATGTGTATGTGTGCATTTTGAACAATTCCTTACTTTCTGGCACTACAAGATAATCCAGGCTTGTCTTGTATTTTTCCTGCCCCAGTACTTGAATCAGCCATTTCTCCAAGGATCCTGGTTCCTTTTCATAGAGAATGGTATTAGAAACCAAGATGTGGTCATTAAGTATGCTGTTTGCCACTGGGTGTCATTTCTTCTAGGCCCTCTCAGCTGACTGAATAAAGAAATATGTGTGCATATACTAACATATGTATATACACATATCTATAAATATTTCTAAATGTAACCATCTATATCTATATTAAGTTAAACATGAGTTCTTACTGATGTCTCCAAGTCTAGTCCATTACCACATGGATTATTCTAGTCTGTTTCCCTTGTTTATCTGTAATCTCCCATTCATGACAAGAATTTTATATATATATACGATCTTATTTAATCCTGTGAGATAGCTACTATTATCTCATTTTATAGTTGAAGAAACTGAGGCTCAGAGATTATAAATTTTTTTCAAAGACACAGCAATTAAGAGGTAGAACTAGGACCTCTTCTGGGAGAAAAAGAACAAAAAAGGTGTGGAACTGAGAAGGTATATGGTTTGTGAAGTAGGCTATACTGGTGAATCAGTAAAAGAGATTAATGCTAAGTTGGTATGATCCTGAATTAAACATTGATGATTCTGAAATTATGCCAACTGTTTAAATGTCATACACATCCCTTTAAGGAGCAAATTGTACTGAAAATCTATTACTAATTATACATCGCCCCATGAGTCAACTGCAAAACTGTTTAAATTTCTTTTGTATCTTCTAAAAGAAATCATGACCTACTCCTAAGTTCATAAAGATCATGGGGTGTTGTACATTTTTAATCAGTTGATTGAATGATGATAAATGGGAGTGAATTAGACAGGTAATTTGCACCTGTAGTATAAATTTTTCCTGAACCATTTAAAAAATCCTAAATAATAACCACACACCCCCCAAAGAAATTGTGGTCTACTTTGAAATCTTAATATTTCCTCATTGAAAAGGGGCTTTGTGATTTAAAAGCTTGGAAAACTGCATAAATATCAATCTTCTGTTGGAAATTCATATATGCTTATTAAAGTAACTGAGAAAACCTTCAACAAAAAATCAATTCAACTGTCAAGTAACTATTTCCCAAATTTATTTGTCCATAGAATGCTTTTTTTTTCACTGTAAGGGCTATTAATATATATCACACAGATCTATATTTGGAATGCAACATTTTATTCATTTCATAAGAGGAGGAACTTGGTCCATTTTTTCTGTTTTATGAACCTAAAACAGGGCCTGGAACATAGTAGGTACTCAATATTTGTTAAATAAGTGGACAAGCAAATATTTATTGGGCATCTATTATATGCCAGTCACAAGGAATATAATGGTGAAAAAATAAACATGGCCTCTGTCCTCCTGTAACTTATAGTCTATTGGAGAAGATTGTAAAAAGGCAAGTAAAAAAGTTATATTTTAGATGGAATGGTTATGGAAACAATTTGTTGAGATGGAGGTGGAGGGAATGCTACTTTTGAAGATAAGCAGCTAGGCCTTTAATGCATTTACCCAAAGAAGTCAATAGTTACCCAGGATCTGGATATTTCAAACATCAACCTTCATTCAGATCACATGTTGAAAAAGATTATATTAATCAAGGTCCTTGCATAAAACTGATGTCATACTCAAAAGGACTTGAAGAGAGTTTTATAAAGGGACTATTTACAGAGATGTGGACAAGGTTAAAGGGGGAAAAAAGGGAAGAGGATCCCAAGAACCAAAGACAGCCAGAAGCCATTAGCATCCTTTGACCTGAAAGACAAGGTAGTCAGTGGATGCAAAGCATTGGGGGTTGGCTGAAATTAAATTATATTTAAGTATCTAGATCATATGGAGGCAGCACAAACCACTTCAATATAAATAGGCCAAAATTGTAATTCCATTTACAAAACCAAATCTGTCTTCTTGACTATATCTTAGCACCTATTACAGTCATCACTATCCAGTCATAGCACTGTGTGTTGAATGTATAAATTGCATCCAACAGACATAACTTGCTTGAACAGCAATCATCATGTGTGCTTAAATGGAAAGAACTTATCTCTTTTATAGAGTTTTAATTCTTCTGAAATTTTGCATATAAAGTAGTTACTACAGTTAAATAGTCAGGGTAACTTTTATAAGATTTTAAATGTTTCAAGTTTAGAACTGTGCCCTATTTGGCAATTACATATTCCAAATGAGGAAAACTATTCTCTTAGGGGTCTAATGAAGAAATCAGAGAAATCAGCAATAAACTGAACAGAGGTTTAAAAGGTACTTTCACAAAGGTGTAAAGCAGGCCTTCTTTTATGTTTAGTTTTAAGTGTTGACAGTGATTAAAGAACACCTTAGAAAAAATATTTTGCAATAAGAATTATACTTTTGCATATCAATTACAGTTCCATTCTATGTGAAAAAAGATTATTAGCATTAATGTGACTTTTAAAAGATAAACGGCTCAGTATAAAATATTGTTAAAAGAATTTGTTTAGGTGCATAAATTAATCACATTGAAACCACTAGCATGGAATATTGTGGCCATAAACACTACATAGCTATTTTCTTTCTATTAAGTTAAAACGAGAACATAAGCATAAAATCTGCACAGTAGCCCAATCTTTTTGCCAGTATTCATCATCCAGCTGCTTTGGGTGGAATTGACTCAATGCCCCCAGAGATAGGCATGACTCAAGGTTGGCCATACAAAGCCACAGTGATTACTTCAAAGATTGGTATACCAGCTAATTAGAGCCAATAAGGCACAAGGATGAAGAAAGTAAGAAGTCATCAGGTTCATAATACATATATGTATAAATATATATAAAAATAAATATATTTTGGTGATGCAGTCAATAGAATTTGCTAATAGTTTTGATAGTGTAAGAAAAAGGAAGAGTCAATATTGATTACCCTGAGCATTTGGGTGATTATGGGCCATTTACAGAGATAGGAAACATAGGAAAAGAAACAGGTTTTATGGATTAAAAGTTAAGGGTTTAGTTTGGGACATCATACATTTGAAATACCTACTAGACACACAATAGGAGAAGCCAAGGAAACAGTTGTGCAAATGAGTTTAAGGGAAATTTAGAATTCCTTAGGGTAGATTCCTAATAGTAGAGTTGCTGGATCAAAGGTTATGTGTATTTTTAGTGTTGTGCTGGAGCCAGCTGGCTAGGATAGCCAGTGTAATATTGAATAGAAGTGGTGAAAGTGTGCATCCTTGTCTCATTCCTGATCTAAGGGGGAAAGCATTTGGTCCAACAGTTAAGTATGAGATTAGCTGTAAGTTTTGCCTAAATGCCTTTTTGGTATTGGAGAAATTCTGTTTTCTTACTGTTTTTTGAGTTTTTATCATGACTGGGTGTTGAGTTTTGTAAATGCTTTTTCTACATGAGTTGAGATAATCATGTTTTTCTCCTATATTTTGTTAATGTAGTGAATTAAATTGATTGATCTTGGGCTTCTGGGCTAAACTTCACTTGGTCAAACTATATTATGTATATTACATATTGTTGAATTCTATTTGCTAATATTTTGTTAGGAATTTTTGTACCTATGTTCATGAGGGATAGTCTGTACATTTATTTTCTTGTGATGCCTGGTTTTGGTATCAGGGTATGCTGATGTCATAAAATGAACTATAAATCATTTCTCCCTCCTCTATTTTCTGAGTTTGTGTAGTATTGTTTCTTTCTTAAAAGTTTGATAAAATTGACCAGTGAAGTCAT
This sequence comes from Daubentonia madagascariensis, assembly GCA_023783475.1. Classification (NCBI taxonomy): domain Eukaryota; kingdom Metazoa; phylum Chordata; class Mammalia; order Primates; family Daubentoniidae; genus Daubentonia; species Daubentonia madagascariensis. The sequence goes on from JAKFHU010001129.1 coordinate 7,741,218, forward strand.
TTGTGCCTGGAGTTTCTTTTACAGGAGTGTTTTAAACTAAAGAGTTCAATTTCTTTAATAACTGTTCACCTGTTCAGATTTTTATTTCTTCTTCATTCAGTTTTGGCAATTTGTTTCCTTCAAGAAGAAATTTGTCCTTTTCATTCAGATTGTGGAATTTATTGGCATAAATCTGTTCACAATATTTCCCTTTATCCTTTAAATATCTGTAATGATTAATTTTTGTTTTCTGTATTTCTTGACCAATCTAGCTAAAAGTTTATAAATGTTATTAACCTTTTCAAAGAACCAGCTCTTCTAAGAACAAAGATATTCTCCTACATAATCACAATGCCATTATCTCACCCAAGAAATTTAACAATGTCAGGGACTATAGGAGGGGGAAATGAGGAATGACTGCTAATGGGCATAAAGTGCCTTTTAGGAGTGATAAAAATGTTCTTTAACTTTGTACCCCAGTGTTTTCAAGGTTCATCGATGTTGTAGCATATACCAGTACTTTTTATGACTGAAAATATTCTATTGTTTGGATATATCATATTTTGTTTATCTATTCATTACTCCATATTAGGTTATACAGCTCTTCCTAACTTCATTAAATAAAAATTTTTCCTCAAAAGACAAGCTGGGTAGGGTGGCATGCACCTGTAATCCCAGCTACTTGGGAGGCTGAGACAGTAGGATTGCTTGAGCCTAGGAATTGGGGACCACCATGGGCCTAACGCCCAGTACCTGTGAATGTGAACTTATTTGAAAATAGTGTCTTTGCAGGTAAATGACTTAAGATGAGGTCATTAGGGTGGGCCCTAATCCAATATGACCGGTGTCCTTATAAATAGGGGGGATTTGGGCACAGAGGAAAACACACATAGAGGAAAGACAATGTGAAGACACAGGAGAACACCATCTACAAGCCATGGAGAGCCTGAAGCTATCAGAAGCTAAGAAAAAGGAATGGAAGAGATTCCCCTTACAGCTCTCAGAAGGAACCAAACCTATAGACATCTTGATTTTAGACTTCCAGGCTCCAGAACTGTGGAACAATAAATTTCTGTTGTTTAGGACACTGAGTTTGTAGTACACTTTTATGGCAGCCCCAGGAAAGTAATACACCAGGGATCAGTAGATGCCTCCTAGAACAGCTGGCATCAGACTCACTTTCCCTCATTTTTGGTCTCTGTAGATTTCTCTTACTTTCTTACTAATACAACTCTACATTCCAAAATATGTTTTAAAAAAATATTTTATCCAGCAATTTATTTGTTCTTCTTTTAGGAATTTTTTTTAAGGATATTTAGTCTTCATTTTGTTGGAAATGGAAGTCTGCTTGATTCTTCAAGGATACCTTTCTGAAGATGGGGTTTGGTTTTTCTCAGGTATTTGTGGTCACTTTACAAGTCAAATTTATTATTTCTTTTGTGCCTTAATTGTGCCTAATATTCTATTATACTCTGTACATGGCATTTTATTTCTCACAAAATTGCTAGCTCCTTGAGGGTTGAGATGGTGTCTTACTCACCTTTGTATACTGAGCATATAGAACAATACCTCACATATAATAAATATTTAATAAATGTGTTTATTAAATACATTCAGTATTTAAACTGAATGTGCTTATATATTGATCGTATGCATAGGTATGTGAAGTAGATTGGAGTGATAGCTTTAAGTCTTAATTCAAAATTTGTATTTTTAATTTGCAAAATGCCTTTGTTACTCAGGGTCATGTTCATCTAGGAGGGATTTTATTTTCTTTCTGACTAATATAATTAAGTCTAAGCCTCAGGAAACTTCTTGGTTTTTGGCATTTCAAGTTTCCTATATTAGAGTTTGAAGTGACTTATCAATAAATATTATTTATAATTATTACAACCCTGTAAAGTAAATATTATTACACTCATTTTACAAATGAGGAAAGTAAAGGTCAGAAAGGTTAAGCGCCTGTTCCAAGGTGAGATACATAGTTAAGTACCAGAGTTAGAAAAAAAGTTGATTTGGCTCTAAAGCTATTCACTATCTTATACTGACTACTTATTATGGGTCCCATTTTGTAATGATTATGAAACTCCTTGATATTTTTCTATTCCTATTTGATTCAGAGTATCATATTTACTTACTCCAAAATAATGAAAGATACCTTTCAAAATAACTGCTTATGTCTGCTTTTTATAATATATTTTCTGTCCATGCAGTCACTTTCCATTATTCCCCTGATATATTTGTTAGCCTCAGAGTTATATGCTAGAAAAACTAATTATTTTAACATAGCTTTTCCTTTTTCTTCTCAGTCAGGAAAGTTTTCCAGTGTAAGATATTTAAATCCATACCATTAGCCTTGTAATAGGATTTTCTGTAATAAGGGTGCTTTTTGGTGCAATGTATACCACATACTACCATGCACTTGCTTATACCTTGCTTACTTTCCAGTTGCTATAGTATGCCATATGTAAACGTTATTTACCCAAATAGTTTTTAAGTTCCTTGAGGTCAAGAATGAACTTTCTGTTACTTTGTATTCCCATAATAATAGGTGCCATTTATTAAATGCTTACTGAGTACCAGGAACTTTGCATACATTTTATTTATTTACAATAACATGGCAAATTAGGTATTATTACCCCCATTTTACAGATGTGGAAAGCCTCAGATATAATTAGTCCCAAGATTGTAAACCTATTACGTGACCATAATGATGGGTGCTTAATATGTGATTGTTGAGTTGACTGATTTGTGGTAATTTTCCTGAAAGATCTTTTCATCTGGCCATAGTGCAGTAGAAAAAGATAGCAGTTTGTATCCTTATGCTATAAATTACCAGCCTGTGCCCACGGACAAGTTATTCAACATCATCAAATCTGAGTTTTCTGATTTGTAAAATGTGACAATAAAGTCCAATCCATGAAGGAGTTATGAATACTAAACTAGGTAATACAGATGCAAAATAAATATTGATTTATTAACTTGCTTGATTATGTGTTTTTTTCCTCTCACTGAAATGTAGGCTTAATGAATAAGTGAATAAAGAAGTACCAAAAAGAAAAGACATTTATCAAAATACCTCCTATTTGCTTTATATACATGTGATTTAATAGCCTACAAATTTTATGAATACATTCAGTATAATTCAGGATTTTATTGAGTGCTTTTCATATGCTAACATATTCACAACTACATTAAAACATCTTCAGAGAATACTCTCAGATCAATTATTATCACAGTTCCTAAACAGAGACCACTTGTTTTTAGGATTTTCATATCCCTTTCCTAAATATTTAGGATTTTATTTCTTACAATATTGGATAAGAGACTAGTAATCTTTTAATCTAATGGAAAGATATTTAAATATTTTTACCACTCCTTTCCCCCAAATTAGTAGATAATTTTTGTATGAGACAGTTGATTTAATATCGTTGTTCTGTGGCTTGAATTTTATGTCTGATGTTTTGATCTTATTTCTCTTCAGTATGTTCTGTTGCTGAGTAGAAACCTCACAATGGCCATTTACTGTTCTTGTTTAAATTCTATATATTTAAACTCAAAACAATGATATAAAATATTACTTTACTATGGAAATGATAATTCATCTTACATTGATCCTAAATACATTCTGTTTGTAAAAGACAAAAAAGTGCTGCTAAAAATTCCCAGATCTTCATCCTAGTAATTTGAAACAGAATATTTTCCTTAAAAAGCACTGATCAAATTATTTTATGTTGGTAAACCAGAAATTCTATTTGCTGATCTTAGGTGCAAGATCTTTCAGTAAGATCTGATGAACTAACAAGTATTTGGGGGTACTTTTAAAAAATTAGAATATAAACAAGTTAATATGTATTGTTATTTATAGATAATAGTCCTATGTTTGAAGAACTGTGCATTTTAAATCTTTAAAATATGATAAATAAGCCATTTTTAAAGAAAATGAAAGCCATCATTGATCTTCAGGTGATATTATTATATGCAATTCTCTATTAATTGCCACATTAATAATTTCCCTATGATATCCATGATGTCCCTCTGGACTTATATATATATATATGTGTGTGTGTGTGTGTGTGTGTGTGTGTGTATATATATATATATATATATTCCTTCTTTTAACAGTCTTTTATAGAGTTATTTGCTTTTCCAGTAGGTACATCGTATATTTAAACAACTGTAGGCAATTTATATTAGCTCAGAGCCATTTTGATTAGTCTTGAGCAAATTAGCCAGCATTGTCAGTTCAGTGCTCTCTTCCGTGTGGCCCTACTCTGGTTCACATTGAACAGCCCCTCAGTCTAGTCCAGATGTCCAACTGTATCCACTCACTCTTTCAGAATGGTGTTGAGCTTGCTATTTTGGGATAGAATATGTGTCTGTTGTTTGTAAGTAAAACATATTATATATGTAATTTATGCATATGACCATAAATAGTGTTTTTTCTAGCTATATGTTTATAAAGCATTATCTAAGTGAAGATAGTAGAAAACATCACAGGAAACTGGAAAATTAATAAAAGAAAATTAAGTAAATAAAATCATTTTATTTGTATTTATCATTGTGATATAATGAAAAAATTGTTTTTGGTCTTGTTTGCCCTGCTTTTGGATTCTTGGGCAAATATCTTTTACTAGCCTTGTTTTGTCCTTGCTTTTGGATTCTTTAGCAAATTGCCCATCATGGGATTAATATTAAATTAACCTACAGGCATGGCTATCTCAAACATTTAAAATATCCATTCTTCCTCTTGTCACTATCACAATTCTATTTCTAATATTTGAAATTTCTAAATTGTGGATGTTAAGTGGTTTTTTAAATATATTTGCCCTATGACAAGAATTTGAGACAGTAATTAGGTGGAACTAGGACCTGCATCGGTGTTTTCAGTTCTAAGGTTTTAATTTATATCCTTGCCAGGATCATTAATGAAAATGATCTTACCTATATCTAAAAAATTATCAGCATATATTTCTTTAGTAGGTCATAATTTAACATCTTAAAATAGTATTGTGAATTGAATTGGTAGTATTTGTTCAAAATATCCATTTCCTTAGTACTAAACATTAGTGAGAAATATCTCAGCATACACACATATACATAAAGATATTCATATACTACAGAACCAAAAACCATTGTTTTGATTACCTGCGTAGTACCAACTATATACTTATGGATGACCATAGAAAACTTTGGTCCATGTGCCAAATGTAAAATATAATTATAAAATAACAAACACTATAATTAAAATACATAATTTACCAGTAGGAATAATTTATTTTTAAAAACTTGCTTTGGATTTGATGTCATAGTCCTCTCTTCATATTTTTCTATAAGTATTAACAATTTAACTTTTTATTAGTTAATATAATTAGCCTTATTTTAATATGGCAAATTAAAATATATTAAATTATTTTCTGAAGACCAGAAATTAAATTTAAGATTTTCTAGATCTTAATTCTATGCTGAAAATCTTAGAATGTGTCAAAATGTTAAATATTTTTAACATTTCAACTTATTTATATTCCAAACATAAATACACAATTGCTATAACCTAATGTACAACTTTTTTCACTTTGTTTTAAGTAAAATACAGACAGAATGCTTTTTTTACCCATAGGCCTATGATAAATTTGAATTAATGGGGGTAATAACTACTTTTTAGCATCACTAAATATGACTTTAAAAGTTGAAGTAATGTTAGTGAATAGGTAAACAGATGGCTGAGGAAGTGGGAATAAAGGAGAATTGGAAACCTCTATCTACATGCTATTTTTGTTCCTCACCTAAAATGTGGAGGCAAAAAAATAGAAAAAGTTAAAAAAAAAAAGGATGAGAGATAGCCAAAACTATAGGTGATAGTATAATGAAATATTTTTTTAAAACTTGTGTTTTAATTACATTTGGAAAAACAGTCTCTAGAGTGATCAATTACTTTTACATCTCATGATTATACAATATCTTTCACAGTTAAAAAGCGTACCACAATACATACTATTGCCTATATGAATATTGACATGGGGAATATTATACTGCTAATCATCATCAAGTGCTGCTTAATTTAATAATTTGATCTCACTTATTCTTCTAATATATGAGTATTTTTATTTCATCTTGAATCATCACCACACTATAATATTATTGGTTTGCAAATTAATTATTCTAGGCCTCTCAAATGTTAATATTCATTCATATCTGTTCCAAACCTTGACAAAAGAAGAAATAAATGTTCATTTTTAAATGGCCTATATAGATTTGGTCTGAAGTGCTTGAATTGGCAGAATGGGCATCAGAATGCTGCTGTATCATTGAGGACAGTCACTTTTTAATAAAAATATCTGAAGGAGAAAACTATGGAACAAGAATTCCCAAAATGTACAATACAACAGTTTCAAAATATTAGAAAAGGGATACTGTTATATTAGTTGTGCACAAAATAGCAAAATTAAAGCATAATTATTCCTAAAGGCTAGTAAGTTATTTTTTATTTTAGGAAATCATGCTTCCAAAGCATAAATTTTAAACTCAGAACAGACTTCTTTACCAACAAGTTACACACACTGTACCCTGAGAAGGAACAGGGGAGTGGACTGTATTTTAATATGGTATGATAATTTGGTTGAATTTCTAAATTTAAAATTAGCATTAAAAGATGTTGGAAGTTTTCCTTTATATGTGAACTTTCATTATTCATATAACACATCTGAAAATCTAAAGCATATAATGAAAATAAATTTGGTCAGCACGATACTACTTTATATGGTCAAGATAAAGTATCAGGTTTTTTTCTAAGTAACTACTGATGAAATTTAAAGAGCAGAAGCCTCTGTCTCCAAAAATTTCCAGGAAAATTTTCGAGTTTGTCACGCATTAATTCCAGAAACTGTCCCATTATTTTCATATTAAAAGACAATATCACTTTAATTATACCAATTAAATGAGTTTGAGGTCCTGGCAAATTATTTATTTCATAGCATTGGTTGCATGTAGGATTTCTTCTTAGTGCCCAAAAGAAATGATGCGTAGTTGGATAAAGATTAGTGGTTTTTTACTTCCTCCCCAAAAGAGCTGATGTTTTTGGCTGGTTGTTGTGTGTGTTTGTGTGTGTGTATGTGTTTGGAGGGGGGAGATGTGAGGGAAGAGAAAAAGGCTGAATACAGAATTATTGAATAGGCCTAAACTAAAATTCTTCCTTGACCGATGAGGACGGGGTGGGGTTGGGGGGCTGGGAGAGAGAGGTGAGCGGGAACAATTGAAGTGTAATAATATCCGTGTAGTTTTTAAAAATGTACAAACTGTCCTCCTCTCCCCGGTCCCCCTCCCCGTATGTGCTGGTACCTCTGGACGGTTCAGAAGCCATTTTAGTACTCAAAAAGCAAAATATGTGAGTTCCACTTGTGCTTTTGCAGGTGCTGTGGTGGCAAGGATAACCTTTGCTCACTTGCCAGGTGTGTTACCATGCTGTTATTTAATGTCTTTGAGGATTAAAGACAGCACAGAAAATTCCAAACCCACATCCTAACACCTGAAGCTCGCACAGTGTTTCTATAGCAAATGGCAAAACATTTCACTGGAACCCGAATTTACCAAGTCTATATCCAGATCTGGTGAGTTTTAAAATCGGTGACAATCCATACAGTACTCGATTTTTTGAAACTATTCGGGATGGAAAAAACTAGACCCCTTCTAGATATTTTGCGCACCCCAGCCTTGCAATTCGCGGTGTTTCAGGCAGAGGGTCTTCGGAATTGAACAGGCATTTTCAGTCCTGGACGTCTAATAATTTATGGGGGGAAAGGCAAAACCATAGGGCAACTTTCCGACTAGTCTAAGGGGCTAAGAAGCCAGAGAGGCATTTGCCTCTTCGCAGTTGGACTCGAGGCTCAGCGCCCGGCTGTCCTCAGCTGTCATGGGGGGAGGGGAGTGCTGGCTTTGGCTTGGGGCACTGAGTTGCACCAGCCGCGGGGCTCCGTCCCGCCGCCTGCTCACCTCCGCAGAGAGCTAGGCACTCACCGGCCCGCTTGCCCCTGCTCCCACGCCGCCCTCAAGCCCCAGTCCTCAGGCACAGGTCGCGGGAGCCATCAGTGGGATGGCTGCCGCCTCCTCCGGGACTGCTGCCTGAGGGCCAGGACCGGGGCGGGGGGGCCTGGACGCCCGGGTAACCCGCAGCTCCCGGGGCGCTGCGGCGGCGGCCGGGAGGCGCCGGAGCCCGCTCCCCCTCCCCGCCCCCAGCTCCCGCCTCCTGCCCGCTGCGCCGTGCGCCAGCTCGCCCCAGCCGGCTGGCGCGGCAGCGCACACACTCACTCCGAGGGCGCCTCCAAGGTTACCCGCGGGGTGGGGGCTGGGGCAGGCTCCGGCCACTGTCCTCCTCCTCTGCCTTCCTATTGCTGCGGCCCTTCTGCCGCTCCAGGGCCACCAGGATCCAAGCCCCAAAGCAGAAGACGCTCCAAAGTCCGGAGAGGGAAGTCAAGCTGGGAGGCAGGCAGGCGTCTGGGCTGGGGGCAGCCTTAGTTGGCTCCCGGTGCCGGGACAGCCGGGTCAGGCGAGGTCGCGGCACGAGGGGGCTGTGGCTCCGGCGGGCGCGCTCTGTGCGGCGCTAGCTGGGCCGGGGGCAGCGCGCGGGGGCTGCAGGCAGCACGGAGGCGCCCCAGGCGCCCCGGGCCGGTAGGGGGGCAGAGACAAGCGCGCGGCCAAACCTGCCGAGGAAACTAACTAAATAAAAGGAGACTGTTATTTAAGGCGCGGAAATTTGAAATATTTGGACAGGAAGAGAAAAGAAAAGAAACTTTAGAGAGGGAGGGGAAAAAAACGCGAGCTAACGGTTTTGAAGCTTCCCCACCCCCACCCCGGGCTGTTCTGCGCGCCCTGAGGGAGCTCTGGGTTCCAGCTTCCTCACTAGGGCTCTGGGGGCTGGATTTAGAGTCTGGTGAAAGAGTTTCAAAGGGACAGAAAGGATGTCTTCGCAGCCCCTCGGTAGAGAGGTTAGGTTTGCTATGTGCAGAGCTTTACCCTGGATCTCAGGCGTGAAGTTTGTCTCCTGCCTCTCACTAGGTTCCTGCATGGATCTGTTTTCATGGGACTGCCGCGTAAAAGCAAAACAGTCTCCAGGGACCAAGACAGGGACTTTCCCCCTGGAGCCTTTTGACGAAGGTTGCTTAGGGCAGTCAGGAAGGCTGCGAGGACGACCCTTTCTTGCTCCAGCACTGTGATCTTCCAGCGCTTCTGGACTATTCTACCCCCGGTAAAAGCCAAAAGCACCTTTTTGGGAACTGAGATTTCGAAACCAGTCCTGACCCACGGATTCCACAACGTTCATTTGATCAATAGGACAAGGGAAATTTGTCATATTAGCAAGTGAATTGCTTTCCCAGAACAGAATACTTTATCTATATATTAGTCACCCCGTGTGTGTTTGTACTTGAACTCATTACACCCATTGCGAGATGCATACTGTTTATCAGAAAACTATTAATTCACTACCGAAATATGATAAAAGGTACTTTGCTTAGTGGTTCAGGGACCATCACATGGACTGAGGTCCTCCTGTTAGTGCCTTCCCCCCACCCACCCATCCAGGTGTAAGCTTGGCTTCAGTTTACTGGCCAAAGGCTGAGCCTGTTTCCCGGGGTGGATGCCGTCGCAGTGAAGAACTGAATTTGAGCGCACATCTCTGCTTTGTATCCTCCATCCTTACTATAGCGTCTTCCCCTGGGGCTCTGGGCGCTCTGTTAATTAGCACTTGCACCCCACTCTCTGCATCTGAATAAGTTTAGGCTGCTGCCCACCTCAGTTCGCTGCAAATTAGACTCCATTACACTCAGCAGCACCGTTTCTTCCATCCTATACATTTCGGCATATTCAGGACTCTTTCTGAATATTGTCGAGGTTTTTGAGAGAGATTGAATAATGGCTTTTCATATTTCCTAGAGGGGACCACACAACTCATTTCTAAAATACTTAGATTAGCAAAGCTACTTCCTGCGAAGAGCCAGAGTAATGCCTAGCAAATTTTAGGCTGATGAAAAGATAGAGCTTCCTCTCCCCCTGTTGTGCTCCGACCACCCGAGAACAAAGCAATTGCAGAAGTACTTCTCTTTTGCTTATGAAATCTTTAAATGGAAGTTTTACTTTATGAAATAAAGTAAATGCTGAGACATGCTGGATACTGTAAAGTCCGTTAAACTGGATTTTAAATTCAGAAACGTCCATCTTTACAGCTGCAACTTTTAAGGGTTGTTTTTATTACTTTCAGTAATAGTGTTGTATTTTAAAAATATTCAGCTAAGGTAGTACATTTTGCATATTGACTCTATTTTTGAATATAAAATACTTTTTCCTTCAAAACCATCTCAATTTCTACTTCTTTCTTTAAAAAAAAGTGTTTTAAGTATAATTTTATGTTACCATAAAAAATTTATTTAGTAACTTGTGGTTAAAGATGACAGAAGTCAAAGTCTTGTTGCCCTTAGGGATTGTGAATTTTAGTGCAAAATGAAAAGGTTTAAACTTTTCCTTCTATATTCTTTTATACTATCCTGAAAAATAAATTATTGAAAACCACTGCCTACAACCATTCCAGTCCTTCTTAGGGCAGGCTTCAGAACCATGTCCTTCAATAAACCTTGAAGTATTTTGTTCTTTTTGGAGCAAGGGCAGAGAGCTTATGAAGGAGAAGGAGGGAACTTTCACATAAAACATCTTTGATCACGTCGGAGATGATGAATAAAATATTTATAAATTTAGATAATCTTTAATTAAAATGACAGAGTTAGTAGTAGATGCTGGAAGATCCTCTTGGAAATTTGATATTTCTATTCAAAAAAGTTTTTAAAATTTTTTCCTTCAAAAAAAGTTTTTAAAATTTTTAGCTAAACATGTTCCTAAAAAGATTTTATACTCCTTTACTAAAAAGTTTTGAGGAAATTAAGTACCATATGTGGGAGTGGCTTTATTATTGTACAAGTTACTACCTTTATTATTCTGCCGACCCTAAAATAGTTATGACCTTTATATATGATTTATACATTTTTTCTTTGCTGAGTTTTTCAATGCCCTAAAAGTTGGTATTGTATTTTATTTTAATACTTAAATATTTTACAATTTTACATTTCTGACATGGGGGGTAGTCAATGTTACACTTAGTATACTTATGTTTTAATTTTGGGAAGTGTATTATATAACCACTTGTTTCATTTTGTGATTAAAAAACCAATTAATGGGAAGCACTTTTAAGGTTGCATTTTCTTTTAAAACTGGCTTTTAGAACTAACATTAGTTTGTTTTCAGATCACTACTTCTGTAACCTGTCCTTCAACTATTTGACTTAACTTTGAGAAAAAGGGAAGATGGAACATTAGGAAAAGTTCACACTGAAATAATTTCAGGTTTGATCTTCAAAAAATGTTGTCCTTATTCTGTTTTAAAGCAGAAATGCTAGGCACCAAGTAAAATCTGAGGGAGGGATATGGGGAGAGGAAGAAAAGAATAACTGAATCATAAAAAGAATATGTCTAGTTTTCCAATTGGTCTACTTTTTCTAATGTCAAGACTTACAACATCAGTGAACTTTTAGTACAGTTCTCCTTAGCAAGTGGCAAGTTGTGTGTGGGTTATAGAGTGAAAATCACAGAAAAACGTTGTCCTGTTTTGAAAAAGTGTTTTAATTAGGCAAAAGAAGCATCAGGACAAACCATTTTAAAACCAAACTTTCCAAGTTGAGTATTGAGATTGACAAAGCGGGAAGCAAGGAAAGATAAAATATTCAGAAGAAAGCCAAAGCTATTTGCAATTACACATTAGAAGTCAGGATTTTGCAGGTAAAAAAGACGTTGCTTAAATATATTCATAAACCTGTTGTAAGATTTCCACTTATGCAATTTCAGAAGATTTAACTACTGCTTAAAATATGACAAAACTGTATTTTAACAAACGATATTAAAAGTCATAACAGCCACCCAATTAACTGACAAAGTACAGACAATGTGGGAAAGCCCTCCCCACATTCATTGCAGATTCGAGGCTCCCCCTGCCCCGTTTGCCTGCATCAGGTTTATGACCTCGTTCCTCCCGTAGAGCCTGGCCAAATCATAGGCGGTGTCCCCCTTATGGTTCCGATGCCCCACATTGCTGGCCGTGTGCTTCACCAGGAACTCCACCACCGGGAGGTGGCCTTCTTTGGCAGCCAAGTGCAGGGGCAGGTTCCCTTCATTATCCTCGATGTTAACATCAGCTTGAAACTCCAGCAAAGTCTGTAAAGTGTCCAGGAAACCTGCTCTGGCTGCATCGTGAATGACAGCGAAACCAGTTCGGTCTTTCAAATCGGGATTAGCACCTCTAAGTAGTAGTCTCCTGGCAATCTCGGGATTTCCAAGTTTCATAACCTAGAAAAGAAGTAAAAATGGTGGAATACTTCAAGGGCTTATGCTACAGAAATATTTTAAAATATATATCAGCCCTTCTATTTATGCAACTATTTATTTTTGATGGAGTGCTTGGGGAAGACCCATAGGATGGAGTTTGAAGGGCTGAGTTGCAGAAAAGTGCTAGTAGGTAAAAGTGGAGGAAAACTTCTAAAAATTGAGCTTCTATGATGGAATATCTTAAATGGGCCCCAAAGTAGGATAAATTGATCAATAGAATAGAATTTGTGCAATTTGTATAAAATTCACTGATAATTCAGTTTTCTATCTCCCATGAAGAATTATGCACTTTTATGAATTTATTAAAATAAAAGAAATGGAATTTGGGATTTAAGTAAGAGTCTCCTTTTGTTTGCTTGTTCATACTCATAAAATGTGTCTTGAGTATTAATTCTGGAAAATCAAATGTGGTTGAAATTTATTTTCTAAATAGCTACTGAAAGCAAATAAGGATGGTGAGTTTCTCTAAACCCCAAAACAAGTGTTTCAACACATCTGAATCCATCACCTAGTGGAAAAATTATCTGTTAAAAGATAATTTCTGATATTTTCTTAAATGGTTAATTTTTACAAGTTCCTTCCAAATAGATATAGTACCAAATTTCCAAGCATTTCATTAAAATAATTTTTTTCTTTGCAAGTTATTTAATATTGGCTTCTAGGTGTATTCAGTGCTTAGAATTTTTCATTTTAAATTACAAAATGTTACTGATTATTAAGGTGTTAAATAAGCAACAGTGTTCTACATTGCTTATGATATCAATTTATGTAAAACTAAGTTCCTGATATGCCTTGTATTAGATAGGAAATGACTGCATGACAACTGTTCTTCAAAAGAATGAAATAGTTATCCTACTATATTATTTACTATTTCTCAAAGTTCTCACTAACCTCATTTCAAGTAAGCAAAAGAATAAAAAATAAGATATTTAACAAGTGTTTTGGGACACAGACAACCTTGTCTTGTGGTTTGAGCCCATTTAGGAATCAACTGGTGATCCCATTTTATTTCCCTTTGCAGTTATTACCAAGCATTTAGGAATAGTTATTTGTAAACTGCCAACATTTTAAGAGTCACAATGTGGTATTAACATTTGCTTTCAACATACAAATAATTCACATCACAAAGACTTATCTGCTGTTATTTGAATATATTTCACTCTAATAAGAGGTCGCTATTAGTATCTCATAATTATAAAATATCTTGTAGAGCAACATACAAGTATAAAACATATATAATTTAGTTTTGAAAAATATTACTCTTATTAGCATGCCAGAAATTTTCTGCATTTTAACTGGCTTTATTTATATTTAGGTATATTCATAATAATCTAAATTTATAATAAATAGATAGCTTACATAATAGACACTCAGTGTTTATGAAATTAAATGATAATCCATTGGAGAATACAAAGTTGCTCTATCTGTTTAAAATGTTTTTTGTAAAAATAATCACAAATTAAGTAATATAAAAAATATATTTAGAGTGAATAATATTTTTTAAAGGCAAACTATATAGATGGCCAAAATGTTAAGATTCCCCATTGAAAGGAACCCTGTTGACTTTTAGACATTCCTTTGGGACAGTGGTAAAAATTTATTTTTTAAGACATAATTTATTTTTTAAGAACTTCAATGAAATATACTTTTGGTCATTAAAAATTAATATAACCTAATTTTTGCCACAACTGTCTCTAAAGATTTAGTCACATTTAAGGACGTAGAATGAGAAAAATAAGAGACAGACACCTTGGATCTCTGTAAAGCAAACTTACGATTAAGGCCTTTGATATTATCCTGATAGAAAAACTACACTAGGGAGGAAAAAGCTTTTGCAAATGAGTTAAACAAACATAATTGCAGAAAGTAAATTTGCCTTCTTTCACAGCAAATAATAGTAATATTGGAAATGATTTTGAAGAAAGTTCTTTCTTGAGTTATGACATAACTTCAGAGTCAGGATTATGCATACTGAAAATAAGCTTTGAAACTCCTGTTTGTGTGTGTGTTTCATTTTATGTACCAGGACTAAGCCACAATGAGTGGGTGTTAGTATCTTGATAAGTATGTTTAATATAAACAAGATTCAGAGTTGTATTAAAAACGTTTGTCCAAACTTTTTAAAATAGTGTTAATCTCCCAGTTTTCCTGTTCGTCAAAAGTCCTGTAAGATCTTATTCTGAACATGGGTAAAGTGGCTCATTCTTTGTGAGGTTTATATAATCTTTTGAGTTTTCAACAGGAAACTTTTCAATATATTAAATTTGTGGCATTGCTATCATCATCAAATCTGTTCAAAACTCCTGGGTGGAAAAAGAAAAAAAAAATCCTTTCCCTATTAATCTACCTGAAATAACAAGATAAATAATGTAGTATCTATGCATAAGCTTCCTTAATAATGAAATTTTTGCAAGGCCAGTGTATTCTGATTTAAAATGTTCAAACTGCATGGATTTCATCTGTTAATATTTTATCTCTTGCCACTTAAATTTCAAATTCTCGCAACCGAAACAAAGCCCTCTAAACACCCTCTTCTCAATAGGTTTTCAAAAACAACTTCAAGTGTTGCATTTCCAAATAAGAATAGCTCATAAGAATGTCATCAGAACTCTGATAAAGCAACTATTTGATACTGTTTTGCCATTTTTCTGTTTCTAAGCTTTTCAACTAAATTACATACAACATTCAGACAAGGAAAAAAAATTATCAGGTACAATTCTTGGCAGCTGGACACATGTCAATTGTTTCCTGTAAATCTAATTACTGAAAATTAGAGCATACCACGGCATGATCGCAGAGACAAAAACACTGCAGCTAAACTCTGTTAGAAAATTCAACTTTTTATTCTTTCCCACTCCTGAATGAGTGGATGGTATTACATTAACTGTGAAATGTACATCCTGTCCCGGTGCCCAGGCCACCCATTCCAAACGAGGAAAGGTCGTTTGTCACAACTTGAAGCATTTGAAGGAAAAACATCCTTGCCAGTAGTCAAGAAAATTAACGTTAAAGTCAATTATTGGGGGCAAAGTACATGAAACCACTAATAGCAGTGTATTTACTTCAAATAATCATAATAATGTGTTTACAGAGCTGTCTTAAAAAACAAAACAAAACAAACCTCGGCGCTACTCTGACTACTTTAAAATCCCCACCGTCACAAAAACGTTCCAAAAATTAAGACCAAACCTGGAACTCACTTGATATCGAGGATGTTATTGGATTTGACGAATTTGTTCAAAGTACGTCATTTTGGGGAGTTGGGTCCACTTAAAGATATAAAATATGGCAACCAACTAGGTTTAAAAGCAGTGAAATTTTGTACCACTGAAAGATTAAAAGCTGTCATTCTAGAAACCGGGTCACGTAGGCAACATTACTGACCTGTTTTCCCCACCTCTCTGAATACCAACCTGCAGCGCAGTCCTTCCAAATCCATTTTGTGCATTGACGTTTACGTTATTTTGCAACAAACTAGTAAGTTGCTCTAGGTCCCCCCTGGCAGCTGCGGACGCCAACTCGTTCCCCCAAGGCTCGGCCATTCTTTAGGGTCCTGACGATCGGGAAAAGATGAATTAGTTGTTTTTCTTTTTCCCTTTCCTTTGCTCCTAACCAGGCTGCATGATGGCATCGGAGACTGACAGAAGGACTGGGATGGTTAATCTGGAGTAGAGCTCGGTAGTAAATACTAGTAAGATCTGCCTGCCAAAAGCCCGCCCCTCGATTCACACGTGATTATTCAGCAAAACCGAGCCATTGGAGAGGGGCTCCTCTCCTCGCTTTTTAGCTTAACCCCTATGAAGAATTCTAGTGATTCAACAGAGACACAGACACACATACATTCCTGGTTAATTACTGTGGACGTAAGATGTAGGCAGAGCTGTCACGTACCTACGCTACAGATCTCCGTGAGGAATGTGTGTGGAGACTTAAGGGACTAGAATCAGGGCAGAAAATACCGCGGAAGAAAAGGCATTAACCCACCCTTGTTCACGGTGGCGACTTGAGCCGCACGAGCCAGAACTGCAGGGGCAGGTCCTCGAAGGGACTCGGTTTCCATCCGTCTCGCCGAGGGGGTAGTCCTGAGTCCTCAGCTGCTGGGAGATCGCCGCGGTGGCTGGATGCTGACGTTCTCCGGGGGGTTAAAGATGATCGCCAAAGGCAAACGGGATAGCAGTTCCGTGGCCCTCAACTTACTGGTCTTAACGACTTCCTAGTGCTCTCGGCTTCTCCAGAAGAGCCTTTAGTCACGTCCGGGCCGAGCCGCGGGCTAACGCTGCGCGGGAAGGCTCCGGATCTCGCCTGCCAGGCTGCCGCAGCCCCGCCGAGCCTCAGAGGTCGTGGGAGCCGGGCTCGGCGCGCGTTTCCGGAGGCTGCCAGGAGCGCGACGAGCCCCCAACAAGCCCGTCATGCCGGCCCCACCAGGTCCCGGGACTCCCGGCAGCCTGAGGAAGGAGGAGAGCGATGTGGGAAGCGTCTATAGGGCCCCGGCCGCTGGGGCAGCTTGCGGCAGCATCGCGGCTGCACAGGGCAGCCCACCGGTAACTTCCCGCCTACGACCGAGCTAGTTCAGGCTTTCTACTGTAGGCGTTCATTGAGCTGCCGCCGCCGCCGTCTTTTCCTTCCTTTCCCGGTTTTCTGGGGGCCTCCGGAGATGGGGAGGGTCCTGGCAAGTTCAAGCCAAGCTCTGAGTAGGGGGAGTCGCCACAATTCCACAGCGCCCCTAGTCCCACCGCCTTCTCGGCGAGAGCCCGGCAGCTTCTGCGCCTGGTGCCACTTCGCCAACCTCTGGCGGTCCCGGGCCTGTGCCGTGCCCCTAGCCTGTGCCGCGGATAGGGCAGCCGCCAGCCAGCTGTGCCCTGGAGCCCAGCCTGGCAGCAAAGCTTCTTCCCGAGCCGCAGTGCTCCCAGTGACAGTTGCTTTTGTAGCTGGTCCCCCCAAATCGCCAGTCCCTGCTCCCTTCACCCCTACAGACACTTGCCCGTCTTCCCCCTTTCTGCTCTTTTCCTTCCCTCCCTCTCTTCTTTTTTCGCTGAAACAATTGCTGCTTCTGTTGCCTTTCAGAGACGGTGCCGGTTTCTCTCCTTTTTTTCCGACCTCATCAGCTTTTTTTGAAAAGAAAAAAATTGAGCGCTTTTTGAGTTGAAAAACCCGCCCCCATTTTAACGGCAGAGTTTTAAGGAGGCTCGGCGGAGTTGCAGCGCCGCGGGAGCGGGAAGGCTGGGCACGGCCCACGCCCCGCCCTCCGCCCTGCTGGCGCTCGCGCTCGCCGCCTCGCAGGCTCCGCCTCTTCGGCCCCGCTCCCTTCGGCCCCTCTCCTTTCGTCCCGGCTCCTTGCTCCCCGCCTCCTTCCCTCGGTCTCTCCCGCTGGCTCCCGCCCGCCAACCCAGCGGCCGGGCCCTAGCTGGAGCGGGTTTCTGCCCAGCCGAGCCGAGGGCCGGCTGGAGTCTGCGACGCGAAACCCCGCGCTGTCCCGAACTCTACGGGGACGCGAGCGGGGATGGGGGGGGTGTTAATTAAGACGGCGGTGGAAAGCCGCAGGGCCTCAGAGTCTCAGCGGCGCTGGCTGTGGGAAGGCTGAGAGCGAGCTGGCGCAAAGGGAGTGTTCTCCAGCCCTAGCGGGGCAGGTCGGCCTGCCTCCGCGCTCTCCTGCCAGCCTCGGAAAGTTCGGGCGGCCAGGCCTGCGGCTGCCGCCGTCTCCTCTAGGGCGCGCGCACTGTGTAAACTTGGCCTCCTTCGCTGAGCGCCAGGCCTCGGCCTCGCACCTGCCAGATCAACGCCGAGGGCTGCGATGGGTAGAGGTGGCCATGGGGGTGGGGGAGAGAACCGGACTGACTATACTTTTTTCAAAGCACAGTGCTTAGAAAAAAGTAAGCCTTGTATAGACTGAATTTCACGAAAACTGAACGCATAGTATAGGTAAGAAATCATAACGAACTCTGAAGCCTTAATGTTCCAAGGACTAAGAAACAGAAATATTCCTATTCTTGGAGGAAAGGGAGAAAAACAATTACTTTTAAAGCAAAATTTAAAATAAGTCTTGGAAAGTCTTTTCTAACAAAGTCACTTCTCTGTTGCCGAAGTTCTCTTTCGTTACTTAGATATGGCTTGGTTTTGGGGGAGGTGGGGGGGGCGAGAGGTGGGGAGGGCTTCTAGATGTAAAGGAATGGTCTCTTTCCTAATTGTTTATTTAATCATCTGACACCAATTCTCTGTACTTTTAACTTCCTCTTTTAGCTATGTGAGATAAATTACTGCTTTCTGTATTTTTACGCTCTTAAAAATATCCAACACGGTTGCATGATGCACCCCGTGGTCAAAATGAAACCAAGCAAAAAATGACAAGCGGTCTAATTAGAATCCGTCTTTGGCAAGCATATCCTCAAGCAACATCTGTACCCTTATCCTTGAAGCATACTGGGAATATTAACAACAAAACACATCAGAAACATCTGGGTAATCATCTAGCAACAGATTGGCTGGTAGGTAGAGGGAGAGTTGAAGCTGGGAAGAATCTGGCAATGTTTTCTATGACTGAAATGTTAAAAAAAAAATCACAACAAAACCAGAGCGCTTTTCTCAGGTAACTAAACTTGAATTGTGAATCAAGTGGGAACTACAAGAGAAGAAATTAACTCCTCTCTTTCTTCTTACATATAGTTAGACGTTTCAAATAAAACATTTAGATTTCATTTATGCTAGTAAGAAATAAATAATAATTTACTTTTGATTATTCTGGGAACTATGGAATCTTTTAGTACAGCTGGAGGGAGAGAACTCCAATTTATGAGTTGCTTTCTAGCGTTTGTTCTGGTTTCGTACTTAATAGTGTAATGAAGAAGAATATTAAATTGTACTTATTATATAAAGTACGGGTATAAATGTGTTATAATTTCCATGAAATAAAATACTTTTGCTGAATAACTGAGTAAGTAAAATTTATGATAATTTAAGATGCACACAGAGCCAGATTAAGATTTTTGGAGGTCCTAAGCACTGAGAAGATTTTGATGTCCTAACACCTCTTCCTCATATGTAAATAAAAATAAAAATATACAAAACCCAAAAATAAGAGTAAAAAAGTCCAACAAAGTTCTGATTTTCCCCATGAATACTTCAGTGCTTTTGTTGACACATTAAATTCTTTAGGAAAGTTTTTTTTTCTTTTTGATTCTTGTTTTGCTGGTGCCCTAAAGCACGTGATTAGCCTGCCTACTGGGTAAACCAGAAATAGCAGTACAGAGGCTACAGTCTTAGTTCAGAGAGCATAAGTTAGCATTACAAAGTACCTCCAAGGAAAATCTAATATTTACTGAGTGCCAGCCAGTTCAATGAAGCTGATTCAAGGATGAGTATCTCTGCCCTCAATAAGCTAATACTCTAATACTGTTTACACGAAAGATTTAAGAGTTAAACTCTCTATTATATTGAAAGTAGTGGTTTCTCTTTTAACATAGTAGTGGTATGTCCCTCAAATACTGAAATTCAGCCTTTATAGATGGATATTAAATACTAAGAATCATGAAAATCTTTTTCTTCAGCAGTTCATTATCATTTTAAAAGACTTATAGAATATGACTTAGTCAAATTATTCTGTGCTTTTCCCTCATTGACTCAAGTATGCACAGTTTCTGAATGATTAGCTTTTGGAAATGTGTATGTGGTATTTATAATTTCTTTAAATGTTCTCAAAGTCTTCCTCTTTGTTGTATTTATAGATCAACAGAAATGGAAAACAGACTGGCAATCTCAGGGGGCCTTTTTATCACTTTATAATTGTGGCTTTGGAATATTATTTCTGAGATCAGCAAGCTTTTCCATTTGGGTACTCACACCACTTATGAAAGTCCTTTTGTAAAGTAAGAAAAACTAAGGCCCAGTAAGCAACTCAAAAGCTTAAACACAATAGCAACAATTAATATTTGTATAGTGTTTCATGGTTAAAAATATAATGTTTACATTTTTTAATCTTTATAACAACTCAGTAAAGTAAATATGATAATTAAATCCATTTTTCAGGTGAGGGAATTGAGGTTGATAGAAATTGTGATTTAAACTCAGTAAGTTTAGCATCTCTTCTGGTTTGAGTTAAAAACAAATAAAGTCAGTAAGTAGTGGACATAGAATTTGAACTCAGATCTTGGGGCCCCAAATCTTATGCCTTTTCCATTACTTGAAAGTCCAGGATCAGCCACTAGACTCTTAATATTAAATCATTAGATGAAATATGATTATTTACGTGTGGATCTAACTGTATAGCAGCATGAGTCTTCTCATGAATTAACTTATAAGTGAGAAGTAATGTTAAGAAACTTGATTATCTTAACCAAAGCATCAAGGATAACACAACCAGTAATAAGTCACGTTGATAACATGTGGCCCTGACATGATGTGATGAGGACACATCCCCTCTGTGGTAGTCTTCTCCCAAATCCATAAACTCAGTATAATTCTGAGAAAACATTAAGCAATCCCAAGTTGAGGGACATCTTATACAGTTCCTGACTTTAATAAAGTGTTAAGACTGAGAAACTGTCACACATTGGAAGAGGCTACGGAGACATGACAACTAAATGTAATGTGTGGTATTTCTGTATTGGACCTTGGAACAGAAAAAGGATATTAGCATAAAAATCAAAATACAGTCTTTAGAATTTAATCAACAGTATTGTAGCAATGTTAATTCTTTAATTTTGATGGATGTGCTATATTTATGTAAGATGGTAACATTAGAGGAAGATGGATAAGATGTATATAGGAACATTGTGTACTATCTGTGGAAATATTCTCTAAATCTAAAATAATTTCAAATAAAAATTTCATAAAATAACTACAAATAAGCCTGATTATTTATATTTGAAAGAAAGATGAAATAAAAGTTTCTTTTAAAAGAACATGGAGATTCTAGAAAAAGATCTGTATTTGACTTAGGCAGAGCTCCATGAATTATTATTACAGTGGACAAACTGAGAATGGATAGATCAAAATTATTTTTTCTTTGCTCATGCTTATGGATGGAGAATTTCTCAACATTTCTATTCTGTTTGTGGCACTTAAATAAAATTGTTTCTCTTAAGGGAGGAATTCTGGAGAAATGAAAAGTGATTTTTTTCTCCTAACTCAGTATTTGTTTTTCTCTCCTTATTTTCTCTGTAGTAGACAATTCTGGATTCTGGGTACCAAACCATGAATAGTTAGGCCATAGGGAAGAAACAGTTTCTTCAGGAACTATATAAACTTAGCAGCATGGAGGGTGAATTGAAGGGAGGCAATAGGATAAATGGAAAGAACACTAGTTTGACCTACCCTTGAATCCTAGGTCTGTCACTTTGTAACCTCTCAGAGTAGCTTTTTATTATGTAAAGTGGTTGTTGTGAAGATTAAATTAGATAAGGCATGTAACGTACCTGTACATAGTAGACACCCAATAACAATTAATACATTTAAAAGTATTGACTATTACATACTTTGCTATGTATAAACTATGGCAAGTGTAAAAACACATGGGATAAAACAGTTTATAACCTCAGGGAACTTTCAACCTTTGGGGAGAGATAGAACATACATGGATGAGGCTGGGCACAGTGGCTCATGCCTGTAATCCCAGAGCTTTGGGAGGCTGAGGGGGGAGGATCTCTTGAGGCCTGGAGAACAGCCTGAGTAACATAGCGAGACCTCGTCTCTACAAAAAATCAGAAAAATTAGCTGGGCGTGTTGGCCTGCACTTCTAGTCCCAGCTACTTGGGAGGCTGAGGCAGGAGGATGGCTTGAGCCCAGGAGTTTGGGGCTGCAGTGAGCTGTAAATACCCCTACTGCACTCCAGCCTGGGTGACTGAGTAAGACCCTGTCTCACAAACAAACAAACAACCCCCCCAAACAAAACAAAACATAACAAAACAAAAAAACAAGCCCCAAAAACATAGATAGATGAAATGATTAGAGAAAAAAATTACAGAATTTACTAGAAACACTAAATTGTGTTGTAAAGATCGTAAAAGCAGTGATTAGAAAGGAGAAAAATCCTTATTGGCTTAAGTTTTGTGAAAAAGGTGACCCTGAGAAAATAATTTAGGAATTGGTATACTAACATGTTTGGAGAACTTTAAGGTTTATGAGGAGTTTTCACAAGTATTATATCACTCTACATTCAAAGTCAATATGTTTTCTTAGCCTGATTTCAGAGATAAAGAAACTGAGTCAGAGAGGTTTTGTCAAGGGGCAGAATTAGAATGCAAACCCAGAAATGCTGACTTTGAAATCTATGCTAGTTTTGTAAAAATATTTTATGTTTTCCATGTATTTTTATAATTGTTTTCTCATTTGTCACTTGAAATAGTCCTGTCAGAAGCTGAAGTCAGAAAGACCAAGTGACTCATCCAAGTTCCCTCAGCTAATTATTTGGGAAAGCAGTACTAATATGCCTGAATGTCTAGGGCATTCTTCCCATCTTTCTACATAACCACATTGTTTTAATTTCCAGGTGGAGAGAAGGGAGAGAGAAAGGGAGCAGCATGGGATTTTAATGGCTTCTGAGGTACACACATGTGTCATCACAGAGAATAACCCTCAACTTTTCAGGGCTGCATTAATCCTTGGGCATGTAAATAGAAAAAATTATTCACCTGCCTGGTACTGAGGGTGATCTATATGAATGGGGCAACTGAATTGCCACACTTATATTGTTGCCACTGTATTTCACCTTTGTGCTGAATATTGGAATTATTTTCTTAGGGATGACAAGCAAGACACTTCAACTCATGTGACTATGAAGGGTTCTATTACTTAGCTAATTCTGGTCTAAACACATTATCACATAAAAGTTGTAGGCCAGATTATTTTCATTTGGGAAAACACACGGAATAAACCTGGATCTTAAAACAATATATTGTACTTCTTTGTATGCAGGGAAACTGAACATTTAACTCAGATTTTCTGATTTTTCATGAACATATTCCCAGTTTAGGAAGCCTAGGCCTTGATACTATATGGTGATTTCACTAGTGTTTATTTTAGCTCTACAGCATAAAATTAGCAATTTTACTTCACATTTTTAGGCTTTAACATCCTTTCCAAAGCCAGCAAATGTCCTATTACAATCCAGAAGCTGATGTTTTCCCAAGTCAAGGTTGAACATATTCTACTGTTACCCTTCCTCTAGCCTGTATGTCAATTACAAACTGGCACACTTCATTGTCCATAGTCTTTGGCTGTCTTAGGTACAGAGGCTGTCAGTTTCTGACGATAGGTTGAAATTTTCAGTAACTGGTGAGTATTTTAATATCGTTTCTCTACTTATGAAAGTACTTTAAATAGACTGACTATATTCAAAGCTGGACTCAAGTTTTGAGTCTACCCATTTATAAGATATCTGTTTTAAAAACAGGTGTGACTGCGGCAGTAGGTTTTTAAACTACCCGTACCGATTTAAACAATGCTTATCCTCTTCTTGGGGACGAGATTCTCACCTTTTTTAGCTTCCACGTCTCCCCCGTCTCTACCGTGGGAGTCTGGTTACCTCGGTGTTGAGAGTCTGAGGATGCAGACATCGGGAAGCTTGGGATTGGGTGTGACACTGTGTAATCGGGTTTTGACAGTGTGGTTGTGTATAAGAGACTGTAGATGAAATTGTGTTTGGTGAAATTTTGTTGGAGAACATGTATATTTATGAAACGCTGTTAGACGGGTCGTTGAGAGTGTGTTCAGTTGGGTTGTGAGGCTGGATGTGTACGTGTTTGACTAACCATGTGAGGCGAAGAATCTGATCCCCGCCCCAGCTAGAAGGAGGCGATACCCCGAGGCCTTTGCTTTAATCCAAACCAGAATAACCTGTTGCGGGACTTCAGGTTCCCGCAGTTGCAGGCTGGCATCTCCAAGAGGAACTCCTCGCCCGGTAGTCGCGCGCTCAGCGCTTGACAGGAGGGCGGTCACGTGGAAGCCGCAAAGCAGCGCTTTGCGACCTCGATGACAGGCAAAATGTGCGACAGCCCTGGCGCTGGCCAACCAGGGGTGGAGGCGGCGGCCAGGGAGGAAGCGGAGGAGGCGGAGGCGGCCGTGGCGTTCGCCCGCCTGCTCGCTCGCTCGGTTTCCCCGCCCCCGCCGGTCTCGCCGCCGCTGAAGGGAGCCGGGTGCGCGCTGTCGCAACCTGCCCTCATCCTGGCCGGCGACCGTAAGACCGGACCCGCATCCAGACTAACCTCCCTGTCGGGTCGGCTGCGGCGCGGGCCCCGCAGAGCGCAGGCGGGCGGTCGGGGCGCCTGAAGGTTACCGAGTGCATGAGCGCCTAGCGCCTCCCGCGCTGCCCCGCCTGCCGGCCCGCCGGCCCGCCCGCCGGCTAGCCCGCCAGCCCCTCGGCGCCCGGAGGCGGCGGCGGCGGCGGCGGCGACGGCCGCAGGAGGCGCCCTCTCCCTCCCAGGTGCGCGCTTCGTTCCCGGAGCCGCGGAACTCGGTGGCCGCCATGGCGTCCAACATGGACCGGGAGATGATCCTGGCGGATTTTCAGGTGAAGTATCTGGCCCTGTTCTCCTCCCACCTCCAATCTCGTGGGTTCCTGAAGGGTGGCCTCTTTCCAGCATCTGTTTGAGCGCTGCTGTAGTGGTTTAGGCTTTTATATGGTATATGGTTTGGGCGCGGTGTGTGTGTGTGTGTGTTGTGAGCCGTGGAGGAGCATATAATATGCTATGTTGGGTGTGTGTAGAGTGTGTGAAATACTGGTTGAATGGGATTTTTAGTGTGAGGGCGTGTTACGTCTTTTGGGTTACTGTGTGTGTGGAGTGTGTATGTAGTGTTTCCTGTATTACCTGGGGAATGTGTAGAATTTGGGGATATTAAGAGTTTGGCCATTAAGTATGGGGCGTTTTGGGTTGTTCCATGAGGACAGTGTGATGTATGGAGTGTGGATGTGGAGCGCGTGGCGTTATGGGTGTGGTGTATTGTATTAAGGGAAGAGTAAAAAACCGAATGGTGAAGAGGAGGTGATGTGGGTAAGCAGGGCATTGTGGTCCTTTTCAAAGAGGAATAAACACTTGAGACTTTGAATACCTTATTGGAATCTTTAGAGAGTAAGAAGATAATTGGAAGGCAGATAAAACTGTATATTCCAAGGTATCTCTGCAGTGAATTCACAAGCTTAATAAATTACCAATTCATATTTGTTGATTACCCTCCCCTACAGACTTGAATTGTTTGGTTGGTGTCCTTTCTTCAGGAATAATTTAAAGGATAAGTAAAGGTTATTCCCTTACTGAACCCAGCTGTAGTGACACTGACATGTGAGTATCTTAGGGAGGCTCTTTGAAAGTAGAACTGTATGCATCATGAAAGACTTTGAGTTAGAACTAATAACCTGTGAATGCTATCTTTGCCTTTTGATGTTTGGCGAAGAAAATATTTTAGTGAGATGTTTTAGATCATTTTAGCATTAACTTAGAAGATACTGTCAAGTGTAGGCAGACTTTTCCCTTTTTCTTTAACACTCATCATTGCACATGGTCTAACACTAGCATAGTAGGCAGTATTTTTTGTTACTGAGATTTTGTTGGGCTTCCTTCTCTTTCTGTTCTTTTAAGTTCCTTATTTTTACAACCTAATGTTCTGATGAGTCTTTGCAGAGTTTGCTCTTTTGGTTATCAGTGGTATCTGATATACAGGTATTAGGAATATGCATATATCTACATTTTGATTATACTGTCATCTCCAAATTCAGAAAGGAGGGTTCTTATATTTTAAGTTGACCACAAAATTTTGGTGTTTTGTAGGTTTAGGACTGGCTTGAGGTTGTTTGCCTGCCTAAATTTTCATCATCATCTTTTTGTTCTCCAGTTCAGTCTTTTATCTGATGTGGAATGCGTTGTGTGAAAAAGGACTCTATTTTTCTAGGTGTAGTTTTATCCTGTTATAAAATTGTGGTGTTATGGTAGGAAAGGCTTTGGACAACAAAGAACGTAGTTTATCTCATTAAATCTTTAAGGTAATTATAACTTTGATTTCACCAAACTTTTTACCTCTAATGTTAATAACTTGTAGCTGCTTTCTGTCTTATTATTTGTAACAATTATTATGCTTACTGTAAACCTTATATTGCCCAAAGGACAGGAAATTTAAGCTTCTTGTGCTCAGGCAAAGTAAGATTTTCTGACAAGTATCAAGGATTTTGGTTTGGAAATCAAAATGATTATTTTGACCACATTAATAAAATCTAGTAAGTTTTTCTCTTCAGACCAATGGCAATGCTGTCAGTGGTTGTTTACAAATAGAAAAAAGGTAATGGCATCTGCAGTGAACAATAGTTTGCCAAATGCTGAGAGTTAGTTTTATATTGTCAAATAGGTAAGAGAATGTTATTCATAGAATATAACATTATTTAGAAAACTACACACATGTTAAACACATTAGCCATTTTTGTGATTAGGAACCTGCAGTCCTCTTACAAATGATGATACCAGATCAGTTTGCTCCTGTGGTTTTAGTTTTAAAATGATTATTCTGCCTGTTTTTTATATTATGTAATTTTTAAATAGGATTAACTTTTAAAAGTCAGCATTTATCCAGTTATAAGAAAACCAAGTGATTTATTTTGAAGATTGCAGCTCAAGACTTGGCATGTGGGTCCTTGGATGATGCTGGTTTTTTCTATAATAGTAAAATTATATTCTGTTTATCTCATATGATTGTGAGAATCAATAATAGTTTGAGAGCTCAGTGCTTTGTAGAAAGGACACAATTTTAAAATTTGATTAGATTTTGAAAATAAATGTCAGATTTTGATCATTGCTAGATAATAGTTTCTAATAAATACAATGCCTAAATATGGAGAAGCTTTTGAGAAGGATTTTTGTATTCTTTTTGACTATTTTAGTTCAGTAGAGAAAGGACTTCTGTTGAAATCAGTGGGAGTAGTGGATGGAAGATTACAGGGACAGGTTTGGAACATTATAGATCGATGAACTTAATATAATGCAAATATATTCCAAATTGTCCTCTATAAGACCCAACCCCCCCAACAAAACCTCTCCCAGATAAAATACTTATAAAATTTGGCATCTTAGCCATTTTAAGTGTACAGTCAGTTGCATTAAGTACATTCATATTGCTGTGCTACCATCAGCACCACCCATCTCCAGAACACTTTTCATCTTACAAAACTGTAATTCTGTACCCATTAACCATAACTTCTCCCCCATTTCCTCAGCCCCTGGTAGCCACATTGTACTTTCTGTCTATGAATTTTACTGCTCTAGGTACCTCATATAAATGGAATCAGACAGTATTTGTCCTTTTGTGACTGGCTTATTGCACTTAGCATAATGCCCCCAAGGTTCATCCATGTTAGCATGTGTCAGGATTTTATTCCTTTTTAAGGCTAAATAATATTGCATGGAATATTATTTAGCAGTATATATATCTCACAAATATATCACATTTTGTTTATCCATTCCTCTTTGATGTATATTTAGGTTGTTTCCACTTTTTGGCTACTGTGAATAATGCTTCTGTGAACATTGGTGTACAAATATATGTTTGAGTCCCTGCCTTCAATTCTTTTTTTTTTTTTTTTGAGACAGTCTCGCTCTGTTGCCCTGGGTAGAATGCAATGGCGGCGTCGTAGCTCACTGCAACCTCAAACTCCTGGGCTCAAGTGATCCTCTTACCTCAGCCTCCCGAGTAGCTGGGACTACGGGCGTACACCATGATGCCCAGCTAATTTTTCTATTTTTAGGAGAGGCTAATATTTGTAATTTTAGTAGAGATGGGGGTCTCACTCTTGCTCAGGCTGATCTTGAACTCCTGAGCTCAAGCGGTCTTCCTGCCTCGGCCTCCCAGAGTGCTAGGATTATAGGCGTGAGCCACCTTGCCCCACCCCTGCTTTCAATTCTTTTGGGTATGTAACACAGAAGCAAAATTTCTGGATCGTATGGTGATTTTGTTTATAATTTTTTGAAGAACTACCATACTGTTTTCCATAGTGGCTGCACCACCAAAATTATGAATGGAGATAATGCCAGCATCGTGCTTAATCAATTACTTTTTAAATTTTTAATTATTATGGGTACATAATAGTTGTATATATTTAATTATTTTTAAACTTAGTTCTGAGCTGATGAATTTAGAATTTGGAATATTCTACCCCAAATCAGCTTTAAATGTACATAGTGTGAGCATAGTATGTTACTGGTAAAGGAATCACTAAAGTAGTACACACCTACAGTTCTGGCTGGCTAGAGCCAGGAGGGGGTGTAAAGGAATTTCCTGGGTTTAAAAAAAACAGGCAGGCATTGATGAATCATGAGGTTCCCCCCCTCCAGTGTTTTTATAACAAAGAGATACATTCAGGTGAAAGTTCCAAATCTTCTTTTTGCAATTGTAGAATTCTTTTTTTTTTTTTAGGTTGAAGTATACAAATATCATTTGATCAAACAAACTTTTGAGACTCTATTTGGTTTGCTTACACATGTGAAAATAGTTATCCAAACAATTGCAGTTGCTATCAAATAATTTCAGTAATAGTAGTTACTTTCTACTTTGGGTCTAGATGAATAAGAGTTTTCTGCCCCTTAACCTTTTGATTAATGTTGTGCTAATTTCTTTTTCCTCTAAGATGAAATTTTATAACATATAATAAAAGGGGGATGTAGTCATTTAGATAAGTGTCACAGGTTGGTCTTACATATTTTTCTATTTATGTTTCTCTGTTGCTGATAATATAGAGACAGATCATAGCTCTGATCAAATGAAGGAAAAAAAGAACAATTTTCACTAGTAGTAGTATTTTGTTTCAGACTTTCTCAGAAACAAAATCTTATCTGCCTTGCTAAAAAAGTGTTCTTTCTGAGCCTAGTTCCAAGGGTGTCGTAGATTGAGTCCTTTTATTTCTTCTCTAATTTGGCTTTTTTTTTTTAACTCACCGCTATACAAATGAGGATTGGCATTGATTTTGATGTTGCTTTCAGTTATGTTTTCTGCACCACACAATTGTGCCTTTGTGTTTTACTCCTGGTCTTTCCAGCTAGTAATACTTTTGCTGCCTAAATTGCTTTTTTAAATTTTCTTATATTGGGCTATCACAATGGAACTTTTAAGCTTCATTTGCACATGAGTGCCTCTTTGAAGCATGGACTCTTCTATGGCACTACTCATAAGTCACTTGTGTTCAGTGACACACAAGTAGTTTCTGCCCCTTCATAACGTTTTCTCCTTCTAAATGAAGTTGTGAATCCCTCTTCTTTCTTTTTTAGTTTGATACAAAGCGATAGTTTCTACAAAAGACAATGACTGTGTGAAGAAAAATGGTTTCAATCCAAACTGATAGGTATCCTTTTTGATGTTGTGGATTAGGGACCAAACTAAATATCCATGGAACATCATATTTCATTCCTGGGAGGTTGTCTTGGGCAGGAGATTGAGTGTAATGGCCACAAGTAGTCTTGTTACCTGTCCTTTCTTTCCTTTCTTCTCTATCCTCTTTATTTATTAGAGGGACAAATTGTTGTTTTAGTATTTGGATTGTAGGTTGTTGGGAAAATAAGGTTTTGGCATGTAGAATACAGTTTAATCGTTAGTAGTTAAGGATATAGACTGTGGGTTCAGACCACTTGGATTTAAATCACAGCTCTACCACTCACTCCTGTGATCTTTGACCAACCACTTCACATCTCTGGCCCAGTTTCCCCATATGAAAAATGAGTTAACACATGTAAAGTGATTAGAAAAGGTGTCTGACATATAAAGTATTCAATAAATTTTAGCTGTTATCTATGACCATTTTAAGGTGTGTACTTGTTCTCTGTAGGAAACTTCAGAGATAATCTATTTTGGAGTTTGTCATTTTTCCTTTTGTGGAAATTGAGACCCAGAAAAAAGAAGTGACTTGTCCAAGGTCATAGGTTGGTTTGAAACAAAGATTTTATCCAGGTACATGTAAGAGTGTTCATTTTCTAGCTAATTTGTCAGATAGCTTGGAGTTCTTGAGGAAAACAAGACCTGCCATTTAAAAATTTCTCCAAATGAGGAAACTTACATGTAAAGTAATGGTGCCTGGCGTGTAGTAGACATACAGAAAGGAAGGAAGGAATAGAAAGCTGGCACTTTGGTCATTACTAGTCTACCACTTAGTGCTGTGCTTCTAAGCTCATAGGTGGTCAAAAGCCATAGTATGAACACAGTGTCTCTAGATTACTGAACATGATTGGGTTGATGCCTATGTTAGCCTGACTGCTTTTATGGACCCTGTAGATCAGAGATTAGCAAACTATCTTGCAGGCCAGTTGCCTGTTTTTGTAAATAAACATTTGTTGGAACACAGCCATACCCATTCATTTACCTATTGTCTGTAGTTGCTTTCTTGCTACAGTGACAGAGGTAAGTAGTAGTTATTGAGACTTTATGGCCTATAAGCCTAAAATATTCATTACCTGGGCCTTTAGGAATCTTTTCCTGCTCCCTCCATGATACCACTACTTTTCTTTCTAGGTTTTAGTGACTTCAGAGTGCTAAAACATTTGAATGCCTCTCAGGTAAGCAGTATGAGGTTACACCTCCATGGGGGGTAGTTGTTAGAGCATTGCATTTAGGTAGATTGCCTGGAGCTGTAGAGTTTTGTTTTGTTTTGTTTTGTTTTTTGCTGTGGTCTCTGAGAAAGTCATTTACCATTTATGGGCTTCAGTTATTTAGTCTGTGGAGTGGAGATCTGCCTAGAGCCATATCTACCTATAAACAAAAGACTGGACTAGATCAGGCCAAATAGTCTGATCACTTGACAGCAGTGGGGTTGAGGACTTTCAATTATAATTCAGGTAATCCATCTAGATTACAGGTCAGCAAACTATAGCCTGAAGACCAAACCACCATCTTCTTTGGTAAATAAAGTCTTATGGGAACACAGTTATGCATATTTGTTTACATGTTGTGTCTGGCCATTTTATCCTCAGTAGCAGAGTTGAGTAGTTGACTGCATGGCATGCAAAGCCTAAAATATTTACCTGCTCCTTATAGGAAAGTTTGCTGATTCCTGATCTAGATCTAGATCGAAATCACCCTTTCAACTGAGGGTGATTTCTGTTCCCCCAGGGGATATTAGGCAATGTCTGGAAACATTTTTGGCTGTCACAACTCAGGGGTGCTACTGATTTTTAGTGCATAGAGGTGAGGAATGCTGCTAACCATTCTATAATGCACAGGACATCTCACAATGAAGAATTATCTGGCCCAAAATGTCAATAGTTTTGAAAAACCCTGATCTAAGTCAATGGTTCTCAGACTTTAGCTTGTATCAGAATAACTTGGAGGGCTTGTTAGACCACAGGTTGCTGAACCACCACCTTAGGGTTTCTGATTTAGTGGATCTGGGGTAGGGTCTGCAAATTTGCATTTTTACCAGGTTCCTAGGTTATGCAGATGCTGCTGGTCCAAGGACTACAATAGAGAACTGAGCTAGATGACTTTTGAAGTTCCATCCATTCCTGTTATTCTTTGATTTTGTGATCTTAAGTACTGTTCCATTTCTATGACTTAGCAAAGTGGAATATTTCAGTGAATACTTGATGCTCAGGCTGTTTCATGACTCCATGTCTTTGGACCTTTACTTTTTGTAACCCTTTGGAAAATTTCTAGTAATATTTGTCTTTTGAAACCCACTGCCTACATTTTGCTTATAACATTCATACCTTGTGCCAAGTTAGGGTTAATAATTTATTCTTACGTATCTTATACATGCTTCTCTTCTTTTGAGTCTTATGTTAGATTGTCAATAATCATTTGATGTGTTTCTTTCCCCTACTGTCAGCTCTTTGGGGCAACAACTGCCTGGATCTTAACCATCTGTTCCTACAGTATCTAGAAAGAGGTGCTCAATGAATATTTACTGAAAGAATATTGTTAATATAGGCTATTAGGGTACAAATAGAGTAGAATTGTATATTTTTATGTATTTTTAAGCATCTACCATTTGTTGACATGATTTTGAATAATAAAATCAGTCATTGAGAGAATAAAGATTTGACTGTTTTGTTAAATTGAGGACTATAAGTGATCCATTTATAGAGAAGTATAAAACATCTCCCCTCTGGTTTAGCTTTTTTGGAGGGGCTCAGTAAGGTAATGTGGCAAAATAGAGGCCTTGAAGACAAGAACTTTGTAAAATTTGAACGCTGTTACTGAATTGCTGTAGCAGTCACTCTTCCTGGTTATATTAATAGTTTACTCTCAAACTGTTTTTAAGGAAGAAATTTCAATTTCAAATCAAAAGTGTTCACCATGTTAAATCACTAGTCATTGACATCAAGGTGAGTTTGAGATAATTTCAAAAAGCAGTTGGCCAAAATTAACAGAGAAGAATTACACCTGCCTTTATACTTATTTGTGGCTATAGAGGAATAATTGAGATAGGAAGAATGAGATGTCAAGTTGTGGTAAAGGAAGAAGGAAGAGTTTTCAGGTTATGTGCGTCTTGATAGCTTTTGAGTTAGGTTTGAGTCACCATTCTTTTTCTTTGCAATCACCTGGTTCCCTGGATTCTTTAGTGATTGAGCTATAATAAAAGAGAGTTAGTGAGAGGAAAGCTTTCTCTTGTGCTGTCCCAGCTCTCTACTCTTTTTACCCAAGGGAAAATAGTGGTTGAACTTGTTTTTTACAGTCAATTTTAGATGTATCTTTTGGCATCTAGTTAAAGGGAGTTGGAGACACAACTGAGCATTCTTATTTTAATAGAGAAGGAGTAAGAACATTAACTTCTGGCTTTTAATTGCTCTGTATGTGCTAGATACTATAGGAGGCTCTTAAGATCTAACTTTTACAGTAATCCTGTATTGAGATATAGTGATACAGTTCTCCATGGTTTCTGTGTATCTCGTAAGCAGAGGCATTGATTTCCTTTTTTTCTTACTGTCTTTTTAAGGATGTTTGTATAGTGAACAGCTTTGGAAGATAGAGATAATGTCTCCCTCTGCGGTGAAGGGAGGTAGGCATACTTTCCACTATGAAAGATTTGGGTTCGCTAGGCTCTGAGTTCCTCTTCTGTAATGCAGTCCACTGCATGTGCAGGTGTCACTTTGCCTACTTTGTGTCGCCCTGTGGGAAGTGAGACTGGAAAACCAGTGTAAGAAAATGCTGATACTTTGACTACTGATATTGCTGTGAATCATAAAGTTCATTGTCTCTGACCTAGGAGTCAATGTCTTCTGCCAGCATCCATGAAACTGACAGGCTAAGTTGTTAGCTTGCAAGTAGTGTAAATCACAGATTCTTCACAGTTCTTAACAGTTTGGGCAACACGGATGGAATATTGGCAGACATGTGACTTTCTGGAAGAAGAAAGATGAGGGCCTCAAAGGCTGGTTAACAGAATTTGAGGGTAGTCCCTGGGAATTGGTAGAAACATGTTGGCTAAATTAAGTGATTCTCTACTTTATTGCCTGTTAATGAGGAGATATTGGGGAGGTGGTTGCAGACTGAGTTCCAGGAAATAGGTTTAAAGGCAGCTGCCTGAACATTCCTGTTTGTTGCCAACTCTCCTTTGGGTGGGTGGGTGGGTGGGGTTTCACCAATCTGGAGGTCAGCCTCAGGTTCTCCCCAGTGTAACAACTAGTACTAAGATGCTTCCTGGCTGGGCGAAAAGTTCTGTTTTCTTTTAGACAGCAGCTGCAGATTTGTGTGCATCTACACTGAGTGTGAAAGGAGGCAAATTTGCAACTTCTGTGGGCAGAAAACAAAGTTGTTAGAACTTTGCTTTGCTTGAGAAATGGAGTGCATAATGTCTTATGGCTCAGTCCCCCCTTTGGAGGAAACATTATTTCCTACTTCTCTGTCTGAAGCAAAATCGCTGGCTCAGTGAAGTCCTCAATTCACAGAGGTATCACTTCAAACCGGGATGTGGTTTGCTGATGGTTTTAGCCAAGCTGAAAGCTGATTGTGTCTGCCTAGTTTGTGGGGCTGTTCAGCCTCTGTACCAGCTATGCAGACTGATAATGCATATGATTGCTCTATTCATTGGGCAGAACTCAAGGTTGTTCTTATAGCTCTGCTTAATACTGTCCTTGATGAAACTTGTTATATTTCTGCTGATCTTTGCCTATTGCCAATGGCCTAGCTGTTTGGTCTGCCACTTGGAAAACTATAGACTGGAATATTAAAGACAGCTCTCTTTAAAGCTGTGAACTTTTTTAAACTGTAAAGACAAATTGCAGATCAAACTATCTGGATCACTCATGTAGATACCCACAGTAAGGGCCTATATTCTGGTGAAGCCCACTGGAATCAAGCTTCTGCTTGAGGCTGCACTGTTCAGAGCCACCATTTTTGCCTGTATTCATCATTGTATCAGATGTGACTGCACAGCAGTCGTCATAAACTGGGCACAAGGTAAAGGACTCTGACACAGAGCGTACCATTAAATGTCAGACTTTGACTCCTGCCAAAAGTTTACTTCTTTGTCACGTGATGAGAGAAGCCAGTTGCATGGGGTGTGGCCCCTGCCTGCTCTTGGCTGATTGAATATATTGGACCTGTGACCTTCCTCTTAGAGCTGTCAGTGGTGCCTCACTGCTGTTGACACTTTTTCTGGTTTTGATGTTGCTATTCTAGTGCAATCAAATGGCTCTGGCCGCACCATTGTGGCCCTAGAAACTTATCTGTGCTATGCTTTTGGCTTTCTGGACCATTTGCAGTCTGACAATGGTGCCCCTTTTATCACAAAACCACTCAACAATGAGTCAGTGTATTTGATGGACCTTCTATGCTTCCTACCGTCCACAGGCATCTGGTATATGGATAAATGTTGAATGTTGGAACAGCCTCTTCAAAAATTGTCTCAAAGATTTCTGACTCTACATCCTTCATCTGCTCCTGGTCCACATACCTTATTAAGTCAGTTTGGTCATTGAATGTAGCTGTCCTCAGAAAGGGAACATCTCGTCTTGATCAATTCCTGAGTAATTATTAGGATGGAAGGGGTGGGAGGTTGTATAGCCCTATTTTGAAAATTTAGGATTCTACCCTGACCATTTCTGGGCATGTTTCTTTTTTCTCCCTAGCAGCAACCCAAGGCCAGCCTGGTTGGTGTACACCTTCTATGTGGCAGCTAGGCCAAAAGGTGGTTTAGGGAATTCAAACTTAATTCTTGTTCAGTTACCTGGATTCTCTTGTTGGATTGATATGGTTCTAGATGATCAGAATAATGACCATTTGGTTGAGTATACTGCTTGCTTAGTCTCTCTGCAATAGATGATGTGGGCTGGTAGGGGCCATAATGGATTTCTGTAGGTTTTATAAAAATTCCCTTGACTCTCTTGCACCTGACATTTCCAGATGAAAGTTCTGGGTGTTGTGAGTAAAAGGTGATTGGAAAAAAGGTGAATTTATAGCTGCTGGAATGGGACATACTGATTTTGTGGCAGTGGACTGAGAGCAACAATCCTTATACCTGGGGAGGGACACCTTAGACCTGGAAGGTTTGGGGGAGGGAAAGACATTAATGTTCTTTGTCTTTCACAACCACCCTTGAAAATGCCACCAGGAAAATGCCCTGGTGCAGCTTTTCCAAACTGTTGCAAGCACATTAAATTTAGCTGACTGCTGGGTCTGCCATTCCTCATTAGATGGCTCTGATCTTGATTCTATTGGAAACAGCGGGGGTTGACTCTAGCGCCTGTACCTTCCATGCAAAACACTTGTCAGCACCTCCTGACGTCTTCCTCATTCCCATCCCATAGGCTTCACTCAGAGATTCTGTGAGGGCAGATGATGGCCACCTGGCTTTTGACTTGAACAAGTGGGACAGGTTGGCCCTTATTCAGTCCTTTGAAAAACAAGGATTAGACTTAATTATTTGAACTGAACTGGGAACCCTGTGTTGGGACACAGGTTGAAAGGCACCTCCTAGACTGATGTAGGTCCCACTTGGAAAGACCCAGTGATTCTAAACTACTTTTTCTTTCCGGGTGTACCATCTGTTTCCTTGGGATGTTACTTCTTTCGTGTAAGCCAGGCAATAACTTACCTCCCTGCTAAAAACATGGACTCTTGGCATCTTTGAATGTTTAAGGAAGTACAAAAAAATCTTGTAGACTTTAGATGTCTGTGGCAATCTCTCTAACATGAGGCTATCCTTGGTTACTTGGGGAAGTTTCCTGGAGTGATAACTGATTTATTATTTATCCACATCCTGTGAACAATTATCTCTGAGGGGAGTCACTCATTTAGACTAGGAGGTTCAAAATTTTTCCTGACTTTTTAGCTGAAGTAGTCAATGACACCACCTTGGCCTTGGAAGGCATTAAGGTCAGCTTTGGTTCACGGGCCAGAGTTGTTATGGTTGATAAAATTGTCCTGGACTTTTTTGTGTTTGTGTGGGCCAAGGCGGAGTCTGTACAATTGCTGATAAATCCTATTGGTCCTGGATTAATGCCTTGGGCCAATACAGAAACTTAAGGAGAAAGCTACCTGGCTTTCTGAGGTAGGCCCTGATGGCTTACAGGATTTCTTTATCTTATTTGGATGTGCAACCTTGAGGAACATGGTTGAAATCATTTCTGAAGATTGACTTCATCCTGTTGCTTAGAGTTTCATTGGTAGTAGCGGTAATTAAGTGCTGTATGAAACAAATTGATTGGATTTAGTCCAAGCCTCTGTCAGTTGGATTGATCAGAGTGTCTGATGAAGTGACATACTCATGAGTTGAAAAATGTGTCAGCAGCCAAGATGGTTAGAAATGAGAAGTGGATATTGTTGGGAAACAATTCTCTAGGTCTCTCGTACATTTCTGCACATCTTATGAATAGAGGCACTGATTGTTCTAGGCTATCTTTTCAAGGATGTTGTGTTGTGACCAGCCTGGATAGTGTCTCCTTCCAGACCTAAGGGCAGGTTGCTTACACTCTGAAGATAAAGGTACTTTTTCCCTTCAAAGTAAAGATCAGGCATGCTTACCATCCATTATAAAAGATTCATATTCCCTAAGCTTAGGATTCCTCTCCTGTAATGCAGCCCACTGTGTGTGCAGATGTCACTTGGCCCACTCTGTGTCACCCTGTGAGAAATGGGAACTGGTATTAAAAATGCTGATACTCTGGTTACTGCTATTGCTGTGAGTAATAAAGTACTTTGTCCTTGACCCAGGAGTCTTGTGTCTTCTTCCAACATCCATGAAATTGTAACAGGCTAAATTGTTAGCTTGCAAGTAAGTAGGGTGAACTCTTAGCTCCTTTGCTGTTCATACCACGCTGCAAGGTAGGTAAGCCTTCATTTTACAGATTGATTTTGGAGATGGTAATTATAATAACTATCATTTACTGAATGTTTTCTTTCTGCTGGGTTCTGTGATCAGTGTTTCATCTGCGTTATCCCATCTAATTGGTATATCCCATCTAAATCTGTGATAACTATTGTTATTTCCATTTAAAGATGAGAATATGGAGGGATATAAACAGGTTAAGTAATAATCTAATGACAGGTAGTGAGTAATGAGGCTGAGATTGGAACTTGGGTTTTTTCGACTATAAAGTCAAGTCTATGATCTGATCTATCCACATTTCTCAAATGGGTATGCTAGGCAGTACTCAGATCTCCAGAATAAATGTGCATGTCTTCCTGTAGCACCAGTTTACTAGACTAATATAAAAAGAAATATGTGGTTTATTTATCTTTTTATTTTTAATATGTGGTTTATTAAAAAGAATTATGAAGTATATATAAAATTTACATGAATTTTATATAGAAAATGAGATTTCAAAGACATTGTGAGGATGTGGCTTGCTTCTCTTCTGGTCATTTCCACCCTCCACCAGTGGCGGAACATGTTTCCCTTCTATTATTAGGACTATAGTAGTGCAAAAATTGAATAAGTACTGCACTTTACTATGTTGCCTTTTAAAAAGCAAATTAAAACTGCATCCAGGTATTTTCTGATTCCTTCCTCCTATTGTAGCTTCGTGGAACACAAAAAGAAAGGACAGTATAGTTTTTCTGGTGGCTATGGAGATTACTTAGTACTTCAGCAAGAGATTATTTTGTCACTGGTATTTTTACTTTACATTTATCAGTGTCTAAATTATAGTTAGTATACATCTTTATTAATGCTAACTAGTTTGCCTTATTTTTCTGGGAGTACTGTCAGTTTTGGGTATATTCTCAATGTCTTGGTAGTGGAACTTGAAGGAAAAATAATGATGTTGTGGCAAAAGTAATAAAAGTAATAGAATTGATTTCAGCTAAAGCAAGCTGGCCTCAAGTTGAGACCCATGAACTTTGTTTTAAACTACATTATATTTCACAAGAGGAAAAATAATACTTACTGATTACTTTGGAATAATACAGTAAGAAATATTCTGCCAGGCGGGCACTGTGGCTCATGCCTGTTATCCCAGCACTTTGGGAGGCCAAGTTGGAAGGATCGCTTGAGGCCAGGAGTTTGAGACCAGCCTTTGCAATATAGTGAGACCCTGTCTCTACAAAAAATAAAAAAAAAGCTGGGCATGGTGGTGCATGCCTGTAGTCCCAGATACTCAGGAGGCTGATGCAGGAGGATTGCTTGAGCCCAGGAGTTTGAGGTTGCAGTGAGCTATGATGACACCACTGTACTCTAGCCCAGGGCAGCAGAGTGAGACTCTGTCTCAAAAAAAAGAAGAAGAAGAAATATTCTGCTGACACTGACTAGATGGATATTTGATGACATTAAATAATTATTTTTTTACAGTGTGATAATGTACATACTGGGTTATGTTTTAAAAAAGAGTCCTTACCTTTAGAGATAAATACTGAAATATTTATGGATGAAATGATATGATATCTGGAATTTACATCACAGTGGTCTGCAAGGGGCTTGGGGATGGGGTTGGTACGGAGTGAAGCAAAATTGGGCTATCACTTGGTAATTGTTGAAGAGGGTATTGTGTTCATTGCTGTTCATTTTACTGTTATCTCTACTCTTGTGTATGCTTGAAATTTT
The DNA here is from genome assembly GCA_023783475.1 of Daubentonia madagascariensis. NCBI lineage: Eukaryota > Metazoa > Chordata > Mammalia > Primates > Daubentoniidae > Daubentonia > Daubentonia madagascariensis. The sequence continues at coordinate 7,780,548 of JAKFHU010001129.1, forward strand.
CCATTATAAAGGGTAAAAAAGATGTTCTGCCAAAATAAAAATGACTTTGTGAACATTGTAAACATTAGTATAGTATCTTCATGTTCTAATAGATGATTGGATTACAGGAATGGTGATGACACTATTACAAGGAAGTAATGGCATAGCAGTTGTAGTAGTATTAGTATGATTACCATTGCTTTGTAATCATAGCATTTTACCAAAATAGTTGGTAAATTTTTGTCTATATTTGCTGTCGCTGGAAAATTTAAAGTAGTTTGTTAGTTAAATTTTATTTGTAAAAAGCCTCAACTGTAGTCTTGGAATAAAATTTTCCTAAAAGTAATCAATTTTTCTAAACAAGATAAAAGTTGGAAAGTTGGAAGAAATTAACTTCATGTACTAAATATGAATAACTGAAGACAAGTATTATTTTGGCAAAGAGGTGGTAACAGCATTTTTCTTTTTATAACCAATATATATTTTTTTTAATTTATTTTTTTAATTTCAGAATATCATGGGGGTACAACACTTTGGCCAAACACATTGCCCCTGTTCTGCCCGTGTCAGAGCCACAATCGTGGTCATCTCCCAAACTGTGCTCCCCACATCCATTCAGTGAGAGTTTTTCCCATCCCTTCCACCCCCCTCCCACCCGCCCACCCTCAGATGAATGTTATTGCCCTGTGTGATGTAAGTGTTCATCAGTTAGTACCAGTTTAATGGTGAGTACCAGTGGTGCTTGTTTTTCCAATCCTGTGACACTTCGCTTCGAAGAATGGGTTCTAGCTCCAACCAGGATAATACCAGATGTGTTAATTCACTGTTGTTCCTTATTGCTGAGTAATACTCCATGGTATACATATACCACATTTTATTGATCCACTCGTGTATTGATGGGCACCTGGGTTGTTTCCACATCTTTGCAATTGTGAATTGTGCTGCTATGAACATTCGAGAGCAGATGTCTTTATTATAAAATGTCTTTTTTTCTTTTGGATAAATACCCAGTAGTGGGATTGCTGGATCAAATGGTAATTCTACTTTTAATTCTTTGAGGTATCTCCATATTCTTTTTATAACCAATATTTTAACAAAATCGGAAGCCTAAAAATGTACAAAAGATGTATTAAGCAAAAAGAGAAGGCCGATTAGATGATGTATCATTTTCTGTGTGCATTGATATAATATGTTTTTGCAATGATTTTTTATTCTTCCTTTATTGTCCTAATAGAATAGCATGTGATAATAATGTTTAAATATAGCTCATCTGTTTTAAGAATGGAGAAATACTGCATAAGTTATTAGTCTACCCACTTACACATGTGTGAAGGTTATAAAGTTAAAATGTGAATTATGCCAAAATGAAGTACTTTTAAAATTAAGATTAAAGATTTTATTAGATAATAAATCCTACCCATAATCCAGGAGTAATTTAATTTGCCAAGATAAAAATATTAATATGCCAAGAAACAGCCACTTCTTTTCCTGGCATGTCTATTAGAAAGATTTTTGTTTCTTTTTAAATCTATGCAGATTGTATGTGTTCATACATGTTTATTGCAGAGCCTTGGTGTTTCCAGGGATTGGGTCCTGAAGGTATCCTGAGTTAATATGGATACAGTCATCCTTTGGTGAAAGGGCACTGGTGACTTACATAGCTGGCCACAGGACTCAGTTCCATATAAGTTCATACTGAGTTTTTAAGAGACCTTCATGAAGATAGCTGCAAGGAGCTCCCTGCTGGCTAGGGGACGTGTGTCTTACAGTTGCTCTTTGTTACCCTTAGGGAAAGTATGAAAGTATAGAGCTGTGGCTCTTGGTTGCTTTCCACCATTGCTATAGTAATCCCAGATAGGATGTTCTGAGCTTGCCCAACAAGGCGTTTACTGAGAAATACTCATGCTTGGCATTGTGGTCAGATAAGGGAGATGGGTATATCGTGGAGTTTTTGTGGTATAAGTGATAGTGCTTAGTAAAAGAACAGTGTATTTAATTCTTACTGCTTTAAGTCATTGTGTACTGAGGGTATACCAGATACGCATTTGTTCAACTGGTATTTGAATGGCCTCATATGTGTTGTGATGCAGGAAGTGAGGAATACAGAGAAATATGTATTACCTGACACTGTCTTCATTCATATTTTCACTCACTTGACAAAAATTTATTGAGTATCTCCTCTGTGACAGGCATTATACTAGGTACAGGTGGCTACGATTAGGAAGGGGAGGAAGAGATATGAAAATTAAGATTGAGTCAGTGTTCTTAAAATCTTCATAATAAATAATTACAGTACAGAATAATGAGGAATGTAGAATTTGGTTCCAGTGGTTAAGGTGGATACACTCATATATCACTTTGAACCAATACTATTACAGATGTCAGTAGGGTAGATACAATTAACTGTCAGATGACTGGTAAAACCGTGCAGATCTGTGGTACAAAGTTTTGGGCCTGAAATCCTCTCTGTATCTTTCCTCACATCCAACTTTTGCTTGAAGGTTTTTGGTAATTGGGAGATCACTACTTTGTAAGGCAGCTAATAAAGCTAATAAAGGTTTGCCTTTTTGTAACTTAGTGATTTATTCTAGACCTATACAGAGTCCCTACCCCCCAAGAAGACAACTATGTTGCTATTAACTCATTATCTGAGACCTAATTTTCCAGTTCTTTCCACTGCTTTTATCACTTAGTTGCTTTCCTCTGGATGTGCTTATTTGTTAATGGTGCACTTCAAAGGAGGCGCTCAGGAGTGAATACAATATTCCAAAAGAGATTTGGAGAGAGTAGAATGGCCTCTCCCCTAGTTTTCACATTGTATTACTATTAATGCAGTTACCTTACAATTTTGACACATACTTTTAGTGAGTGATAACTTAAAGATCCCACATAAGTAAGGCATACCTCCCCTCATCTTAAATTTAATCATTTGAGTTTCTCCAGCTCAGTGAAGAACTTCGTATTTATCTTTGTTAACGTTCATCTTTCTGCTTGCTCTTAAATTATCTCTCTAGGAATTTGCTCCATTAGTTTTTTCCCTACATTTCCTTTGGCTTCTGTATCTCTCCTTCCACTGACTCCCTCTTCTCAAGCTATTTCCAGTTTAAAAACTTGCCAACTCCCTGTTTAAAAATCCCCTTCATTGAGCCTATGTTCTATTCTCGATGATTCTGTATTTCTCTCTCCTTCCCCTCATATTTCTCTTAAGTGTTAATGTATTTTAAGGGTCTGTTCTGTCCCCTTTTCCTTTCTACCCCATCCCATCTCTTAGGGTTTCTAGATAATCATCCTTTCCTTGGTTTAACTATCCATTATATATATGCTGTTGACTCCCAAAGCAGCAGCCTCATTCTTATCCTCTCTTTTGAACTCTGTATTCAATTGCTTATGTAAGGTGAAGGTCAAGTTCATTGGCAGGCTAACGAAGCTCTTTGTGATTTGGCCTTCTGTAGCCTATACCTTGCGCTGTAGTAATACTTTGATGCTTGTGATTTTTCTTGAACTAATGTCATTTCTTGGTTCTTTGCTTGTCAGTTCTCCTATTGTCTGCCTCTCGGTCTTCGTAGATTTCTGCGTAGGCATTGTCTCCTGTGAAGTCTTCCCTGACAACTACTCCTTTCTCTGTATTTCTTATTCTTATATATACACACCTGTTATTGTACATATCACATTACTTTGTAAATATTTATCTTTCTTAGTAATTTGTGAGTTCTTTACATCCAGGAACTAGGTCTTACTCATTTTGGTATTTTTGGTGCCTAGCATACTTCCTGGCACATAATGTGTTCTCACTGAATATTAAATTGAACTGAACTAGTTAATTTTGAGCTTGTTGAAATGAAGAAGGAAAAGATTCAATTTTTTTTTTTTGCATTCTGATTCTGTCCTCAGAATGTAGCTGTTTTAGTTTTGTGTCATTTGCATATGTAAATGAACATTAGTCTCTTAACACTCTCTGAGTGCCCTGCGATTTGGGACTATGTCATATTCATCTCTCTATTGCTAGTACCTAACACATTGCCTACCAAATGTCAGGCTATCAGTGCTTATTGAGCTGAAGCAAATTAAATTGAAATTAAATGAGGGCATGCATATTGCAGATATGCCATATGACTAGTAGCATTCATATTTATTTCTGTATATTATTTTTAAGGATAAATCAGAAATTTTGTCCATTGCTTTGCTGAAATCCAGTTTAGAAAATGTTATATTCCTGATGTACTAATCATCTGTCAAACAATATTTTAGCATGAATTATTCATAGTGAACTCATGATCACTCCTAATGATCATACTTCCAAGGAATTATTGTCCAACATCTCTATGAATTTGTTCTAAAATTTTGGCATGAATTGATGGCAAAGTACGAGGTTTGTAATTGTTTTAATTTTCCTGTTTTTTTTTTTTCCCTTTTGAAAGTCTCTTAGCATTTCTCCTATTAAAAAATTCCCCAGAGATTTCTTGCTGATTATGTGGATCTTATAGGCAAGATTTTTCAGTACCTTTGCAGTTAGTTGGTATAAGACACAAATTTATAGATTACAAAAGCTCAGTGAACACTAAGTAGGTTTAATACAAAGAAAATCACATGAAGCTACATCATAGTCAAACTGCTGAAAACCAAATTAAAGAGAAAATCTTAAAAACATCCAGAGACAGGGAAAAACCATTCTATTAAGGAAACAATGACAAGAATGATAGCTAACTTCTTATCAGAAATAGTGGAATCCAGAGGACAGTGGGATGATATCTTTCAGATGTTGGATGAAAAGAATTTATCAAACTAGAGTTTTATATTCAGCAAAATTATCCTTCAAAAGTGAAAATGAAGAAATTTTTAGAAAATAAAATCTGAGACAATTTGTTGCTAACAGACCTGCATATTATAAGAAATTCTAAAGGGAGTTCTTTAGGTTGTAGAGGAAAGATATCAGATAGAAATGTGGATCTATAGAAGAAATGAAGACCACTGAAAATGGCAAATATGTGGGTAAGTATAAAAAAATTATGTGGAAGTAAAGTATATGACAACAGTAGCAGAAAGGAAAGAAGTAAATGACTTTTTTTGTAAAGTTCTTACATTATATGGGATGTGGTGACATAAACTCAAGGTACACTGGTAAGTTCTGGATGCATGTTGTAATTCCTAGAAAAACACTAATAAATAGAAGAGGTATAGTTAAAAAGCCAGTAGAGGAGATGAAATGGAATACTAAAAATATGCTCAACCCTAAAGAATGCAGACAAGGAAGAAAAACTGAAGAAAAACAATTGGGATAGATTGAAAACAAAAGAGAGACCCAAGATATGGTAAACTTAAACTCAGCCATATTAATAATTACCTTAAATGTAAATAGGTTAAACAATAATCAAAATGTGGCGACTGTTAGGTTGAATGAAAACAAAAAATTGAGCTATGCTGTTTAATAGAGGAGCATCTGAAATAAAAAGATCCAGTTAGGTTAGAAATAAAAGAATGGAAAAATATATATCATGTAGACACTAATCATAGCAAAGCTGGTGTGATTAATATCAGACCAAGTAGACTTCGAGATAAGGCATATTACTAGAAATACAGAAGTTCTGATCAACTATTTTTCTGCTTTCTAACACTGGATAAGTCATATGGCCTTCTTTAGTTTTCTTATCTGTAAAATGCAGTTAATATTTGAGCTATTATGTTAGTCACTTTACCTGCATTATTAATGCTTGCAACACCATTGCAAGATGATTGTTATTCCCATTGGAAGAGTGAGAAATACTGATGCCCAGAGAGGTTAATAACCTCCCTAAAGTCACAGGGCTAGTTAAGTGGCAAAGCTTAGATTTTAAGCCAGTTGTGCTTTGATTTGGACTTGATTTTTTTCACTACATATTGTTTCCTGCTAATATATGTTCCTGAATAGTACTGTACCCCAAGCTTTGCTTCTATGTAAACACACCTAATTGGAGGGGCTCTCCTGAGGTCACCTACCTAGTTCATCATGCTCTTTTGGAATCCATTCTTCTTTAAATCATAAGAATAGCTGTATTAAAATATCATTAATAGCCTGTGATTGGGAATTTTCAGTGTTGGCACTATGATTTTACTATTTATCAGTACATTTCAAAGATGTCTCTCTTGCTAAGGCAAGACAGCCCCAGATTCCCCTAGGTAAATGTTAATTTGCTAACATTTTGGTTAAGCTAATTAAAAAACACTGGTGACTTAGGTCATTGGAGTCCACTTAGAATAGGAAGATATTCACATCTTAGAGCTTACTATGAATTCTTTGTATAGTAAATTGCTTAATTCATGTTGTTTGCCTTTTAGAGTTGTAGACTGTAAATTGCTGATAATTTGTTTAGTCACTACATCATACTTGTAGTTTCTGGTCACACTCAATACTTAGAAATTATGGTTTATAATAATGTTATAAAAAAGCTAAGTGTGGTTGGTTTGTGTTCATGTAAAGAATCTTTTAAATCTGTAGATGTACTTTGTTGTGTGAAGTATTTTAAATACTAAGGGCAGGAGCTATATCTTTTACCCACTGTATTTCCAGACCGTAGCACTATACCTCGCACATAGTAGACACTCAATAAATTTTATTATTTTTTCTAGTTATTGTCCCCTGAAAGTCTTGTGTGAAAACTAATGTGTAATGAAATTCCCAAGGTCTGTTAAATGTTTGCTCCCTCTTGTGGATAGAAAGGAGAATGGAAGCTCTTATAATGAATCTGTTCTCTAGTTTTTATCAAAAGATGTATTATAAACTGTGTAAAATTTACCAAAATTTATCTCTTTTTGGAGGGATGTTAATACAATTTTATCAAATGAATAAATGTTTTAGTTTACATACACTCATAAAACATGCATAATTCATGCTCAAGTATCATTTTTGAAATGTCCAGAATAAAATTTATATACTAGTACTCAATTCAGAACTTAAAAAGCACTTTTTGAGCCCACTCCTGCTTTCCTACATGTAAATTGTATGAATCATGAAAGAACTTCTATTTTAATTCTAAAATTCTATTAGATATTGTTAGATATTCTTTGAGAGTATTATTGAATGTATTATTTCCTAGTAATGTTAAGCATTTTGTGTTTTGATTTTTAAAAGACCTCATCATTTTGCTAGCCTTCACAGTTTATAGAGTCAGAACACCTGGCCAGTTTTTTTTTTTTTTTAAAAGCATAATACTTTTATTCTAAAGAATTAATGCCATTGAGGCTATAAGCAACTGGGCTTTGGGAATGCTTTGACAACATAGAATAAATCTTTTAAGGAAAGGTATAGGCTCTTTTTTTTTTTTTCCTTTTTTGGAGACAGGGTCTCGCTCGTTGCCCAGGCTGGAGTGTAGTGGCATCGTCATAACGCACTGCAACCTCAAACTTCTGGGCTTAAGCAATCCTCCTGCCTCAGCCTCCTGCGTAGCTGGTACTATAGGCATGTGCTACCACACCCAGCTAATTTTTTAAATTTTTAAAATTTTTTGTAGAGACAGGGTCTCACTCTGTTGTTCAGGCTGGTCTTAAACTCCTGGCCTCAAGCAATCCTGCTGCCTTGGCCTCCCAAAGTGCTAGGATTACAGGTAGGAGCCACCACACATATTGTTGAATGTATAATATTCAAATAATAAAGAACACAGATCCTAAGAGTATAGTTTGATGAACTTGTATAAAATGAACACAACCATATAAACAACAGTCAGGTTAAGAAAACAATATACAAAAGAGTAGGAAAAAAAAGAGGAGATTAGGGCACAAAGAGGCGCGGAGGGAACACCACGTGAAGACACACAGAAAAGACAGCCATCTACAAACCAAGGAGAGAGGCCTCAGAAGAAATCCAACCTGCTGACACCTTGATCTTGGACTTCTAGCCTCCAGAATTGTGAGAAAATAAATTTCTGTTGTTTAAGCCAAAAGAAAAACAAAAAATCAAACAAAAAATAAAACATAAGTAGAACTCGAGATGCTTCCTCCTTCTAGTCAATTATCCCTCATACTCCAGGGTGAAGGCAAACCCAGTACTTTGACTTCTAACATTTTATATGTATATATACACACACACACATTTTATATACATATCAAATGAATAGTTTTGCTGGTTTAAAAAATTTTTGTGTATGAAGCCATACAGTAGGCCTTTTTTATTGTGGTAAAATATATATAACATAAAGTTTACCACTTTAGCCATTTTAAGTGTACAGGTCAGTGGTATTAAGTATGCTGACATTGTTGTATACCATCACCACCATCCATCTCCAGAACTTTTTCATCTTCCCAAACTGAAGTTCCATATTGATTAAACATTAATTCCCTGTTCTTCTTTCTGCTTCTTTGAGTTTGACTACTGTAGGTACCTTATAGAAGTACAATTATACAATATTTGTCCTTTTGTGTCTGGCTTATTTTACTTCATGTAATATTTTTAAGGAACATCCATATTATAGCATGTGTCAATATTTTCTACCTTTTTAAGGCTCAGTAATATTCTATATACATACTACATTTTGTTTATTCGTTTGTGAATGGACATTTGGGTTGTTTCTACCTTTTGGTCATTGACAACAGTGCTGCTATGAACATGGGTGTATATATATGTTTGAGTCCCTGCTTTTCATTCTTTTGGGTATATACCAGAAGTGAAATTGCTGGATCATGTGGTAATTCTTTTTTCTCTTTGTACTTTTAGTTTATATGTAACATATGTATTTATGGTTACAGAGTGATGTTTTGATACATATATTATAATGTGTAATGATTAAATCAGGGTAGTTAGCAATAACATATTTCTACCATCCTGTTCAATACATTAAGTTATCATTTCCCTTGTAGTGTAAGAGCACCAGAATCTCTTTTCTACCTTTTTAAAATTGTAACATCTTTCACATATTCCACCCTTGCCTTACAGACCCAAATCACATTCTTCTCTAATCCTAGCTATTTTTTTTTTAAACTCCCATGAGTGATCACTGCCAGTTTATTTATATTTCTATTTTCTTATTCCAAAATAATTATTTCTTTTTAGGTCATCCAATTGGCTGAGACAGGATTCATTTTATTTTACTATGCTTTCCATTGTTAATATCTTACTCACATTTTAAGAATCATCATTTACCATATCATTGATGGAACACCTTGATGGTTAGTTTCCATATCTTGGCTATTGTAAATAGTGCTGCGGTAAACATGGGGGTGCAAATATCTCTTCAGCATACTGATTTGCTTCCTTTAGATGTATACCCAGTAGTGGGATTGCTGGATCCTATGGTAGTTCTGTTTTTAGTTTTTTGAGGAATCTCCATACTGTTTTCCATAATGGCTATACTAGTTTACATTCCCACTTACAGTGTATGAGAGTTCCCTTTTCTCCACATCCTCACCAGCATTTGTTACTTTTTGTCTTTTTGATAATAGCCATTCTAACTGGTGTGAGAAGGTATTAACTGTTGGCCATTTCTATTTCTTCTTTGAGAAATGTCTATTCAGATCCTTTGCCCATTTTTTTTTTATTTTTTGGGGGGACAGGGTCTCTGTTGCCGGGACTAGAATGCAGTGGCGTCATAGCTTACTGCAACCGCAAACTCCTGGGCTCAAGTGATCCCCCTGCCTCAGCCTCCTGAGTAGCTGGGACTGCAGGCTTGTGCCACCACGCCTGGCTAATTTTTCTGTTTTTTTGTAGAGACAGGGTCTTGCTCTTGCTCTTGCTCAAGCTGGTCTCAAACTCCTGGCCTTAAGCAATCCTCGTGCTCGGCCTCCCAGAGTGCTAGGTTTATAAGCGTGAGCCACCGCGCCTGGCCCACTTTTTAATTTAATTAACAGCCATTGTAACTGGGGTGAGATGATATCTCATTGTGGTTTTGATTTGCTTTTCCCAGATGATTAGCGATATTGAGCATTTTTTCATATACCTGTTGGCCATTTGTATATCATCTTTTGAGAAATGTCTATTCAGATCCTTTGTTCCCTTTCTAATCGGATTACCTGATTTTTTGCTGTTGAGGAGTTTGTCACCATGGATTATTTTTGCCTGTTATTGTACTTCATATAAATGAAGTCATACAGCGTGTAATCTTTTCCATCTCACTTTTTTCCCCTCAACATAGTGCTTTTGAATTTCATCCATATATGTAGGTATATGTAGTTTTTAATTGCTGAATAGTATTCTATTACTCCAGTAAAGATATAGAACAAATTTCTATTTCTGTTGCTCCAGAAAGGTTTCCTCAAGGTCTCATCCAATCACTCTTCATGCCCTATAGAAAACCATAGGCCTGATTTGTGTTACTACAGGTAGATTAGTTTTGCCTGTCATTGGACTTCATATAAATGAAGTCATAGCATGTAATCTTTTGAGTCTGGCTTCTTTCTCTCAACAAAATCGTTTTGAGGTTCATCAGATATATGTATTGTGAATATTTTCTCCCTGTCTGTGGCTTACCTTTTTATTTCACCTTAGATCCTGGTGTGTTGTCTGAGGTCTTAACTTTGGTCCTGATGTGTAATTTTTGTTTTGTAAGACTGCCAAAAACTCTGTGTTCTTTTTTTTAGGGGCTTTTCACTGAGGTTTTTGGTTTTCTGATCTGTAGATACCTTGAATTTAGTATGTTACTTGGCAGAAAACTGGCATTATGTTTGAGGCTCCCGAATTGCCAAGAAAATGTTCTTATTTGTTGTTCTGTGGATGCAAATCATGTATTTTCAGGTTCTTGCTCAGAATTGAACATGATCCTGGCAGTAGTCAGCTTACCTCTTTGAGGTTCTCCCAGAATCTTAAGCCATCCTGTTCTTGTTGACTGCTGTGAAGAAGCTCTTCTTGGCCTTCAAATAGATTATCACAGTATTTCTTCCAGCTTTTCTATTTTCAGTGAGAAAGCTACTCTTCTGCAAGCTACTCCATCCTACTTGGAAGCAGAATCTTTTGAATACATTGATGGGAATACTTTTTTAAAAAAAATGGTTTGGATTTTAAGTTTTGCTCTTTACCCAAGCATAAGCTATCATCTTCCACTGTTTTTTCTTCCCCCTTCCCTGTCCTTTTCTGTAAATTATGGTAATAGCTGATGCTTTTATGATTATAGATTTAGGATATTGCAGTCATTGCTTGATACATCTGGCAGAAACTTTCTTTCATTGACAGTTATCTGGGACTTGTCTGATTAAAAATTAAAACTGGGGTTTGGTTAATTTCTCTTCACCTTTTAATTTCCTTTGATTTATCTGTTTTTATTTCTCTCTTTTGCTTCTAGATATAAACCAGGGATGGATAGGATAGACACTGTCTTTTCTTATTGACGTTAATGCTATCCTTGTTAACACTTGTTATTCTGAACAGCATTTCATCATTAAAACTTCATTTCTAGCCTGGGCAACATAGTGAAACCTCATGTCTACCAAAACAAACAAACAAAAAAAATTAGCCAGGTGTTGTGTTGGGTGCCCCTAGTCCCAGCCACTTGGAAGGCTGAGGCAAGAGGATCACTTGACCCCAGGAATTCAAGGCTGCAGTGAGCTATGATCATACCACAGCACTCCAGCCTGGGCAACAGAGCAAGACCCTGTCTCTTAAAAAGAAAAAAAAAAAAGGTACATTTCTATGGGTTTCTCAAAGTCTTCTAGAAGTTAATATGGAGGCCTTCATTCTCTTTCCAGTCCATGACTTGTTCATGTTCCATACCTCTCCTTTTATTTGTCAAGATTTTTGCAACTTATCAGGGAGTATGTTATATAGGAAATTATCTGTTATGGTCTGAAGAGTTTGAAGCTCTTGCTTCTGCATTTAGAAGAGTCTGTTTTATATTAAGGCAGCTGAAGAACTGAAGCTCTAGAACTCTGAGAACGAACCTTTCAACTTGCCCATTAGTAAAGAGGGGTAGTGTCACAAGCAAGAGACATCATTACTATGAAATTGAGGAATTTGTATGATTTATGTATTAATTGTGAAAAGCAATGCTAGAAGGTAAAGCTTATTGTTAAAAGGCCAGGATTTGGGATCAGATAGCCTTGGGTGCTTATCCTATTTTTATTGCTTATTAGCCGTGTGACTGAATAATTTACTTAACCTGTGTTGTTTCCTCATATATGAGATGGAGATAATATGTTATAGATTGTTATCAAGACTGAATGAGTTAATAAGAATAAAAATTAGCACAATGCCTGTCCTGCTTTCTATCCTTCCTCTCCCCTCACCCCCTTTTGTTTGTTTTTGTTTCTGTCTTTCATGTGAGAGGCTTTCCTCAAATGTCTGGTCATCCTTTATTATCTATTCACTTTTAAGAATGTGTACTGAAAAATTACTTGGAAGCTCTGAGGACATGGTCTGGGATTATAAAACAGAGGGCTTTATTCTCTCTGATGTTGTTGTTTGACTTGCTTTCTCTTTGGGGACATCCAACTGTCAGCGTATGAAGTTATTTTCTCAAGCCATTCAGCTACTAGGGAGAAAAAAAGGGTTCTCCTGTCTCCTGCCTGAAGGATGTAAACTCTTCTGCCAGTGTTCTAGAGTAGGATGGGAATAGTGAATGTGGATCTTACCTTTCAGAACACAGATTTTACTTAGCCTTCTTTTCTTTTTTTTGCGGGGAGGGTGGTTACAGTTTGATTTTATTTATTTATTTTGAAATTTATAAAAAAAATTCAGAATACTGTGGGGGTACAAATGGTTTCATTACATGGATTGCTTTTGTACTGCTGATTCAAAGTTATAAGTGTGCCCGTCACCCAGATAGAGTACATTGTGCCCATTAGGTATGATTTCACTCATACCCTCCCCCCCCACCTGCATGATTTCTGTTGAGTTTTACTTCCGTCTGTGCACATGAGTGCTGATCAGTTCCAATTTAATAGTGAGTACATGTGGTGTTTGTTTTTCCATTCTTGCAATACGTCACTTAGGAGAATGGGCTCCAGTTCCATCCAGATTGTTGCAAAAGGTATTTATTCATTTTTTTATGCCTGAGTAGTACTCCGTGGTGTACATATGCCACATTTTATTAATCCACTCATATACTGATGGGCACTTGGGTTGATTCCACATCTTTGTGATTGTGAATTGTGCTGCAAGAAACATTCAGGTGCAAGTGTCTTTTTGATAAAAATGACTTTTTTTCCTTTGGGTAAATACCCAGTAGTGGGATTGCTGGATCAAATGGTAGTTCTACTTTCAGTTCTTTGAGCAATCTCCATACTATTTTCCATAGAGATTGCACTAGCTTGCAGTCCCAACAACAGTGTATAAGTGTTCCTTTCTCTCTGCATCCACGTCAGCATCTATTGTTTTGGGACTTTTTGATAAAAGCCATTCTCACTGAGGTTAGGTGATATTTCATTGTGGTTTTGATTTGCATTTCTTTGATGATTATTGATGAGCATTTTTTCATATGTTTATTGGTTATTAGTCTATCTTCTTTTGAAAAGCTTCTGTTCATGTCTTTTGCCCACTTTTTAATGGGGTTATTTGATTTCTTGCTGATTTGCTTGAGTTCTTTGTAGATTCTTGTTATTAGCCCTTTATCGGATATGTAGCTTGCGAATATTTTCTCCCATTCTGTAGGTTGTCTGTTTGCTCTGTTGACTGGTTTCCTTGGCTGTGCAGAAGCTTTTTAACTTAATCAAGTCCCATTTATTTATTTTTGTTGTTGCTGTGATTGCCCTTGCAGTCTTTTTCATACATTCTTTGCCTAGGCCAATATCTAGAAGAGTTTTTCCAACATTTTCTTCTAGAATTCCTATGGTTTTGTGTCTTAGATTTAAGTCAGTTATCTATCTTGAATTAATTTTTGTGAGTGTTGAGAGAGATGGGTCCTGTTTCAATCTTCTATATGTGGCTATTCAATTTTCCCAGCACCATTCATTGAATAGGGATTCTTTTCCACAGTGTATATTGCTGTCTACTTTGTCAAAGATCAGATGGCAATATGTCAACGGTTTTATGTCTGGGTTCTGTGTTCTGTTCCAATGGTCCATGTCTCTCTTTATGTGCCAGTACCATGCTGTTTTGGTTACTATAGCCTTGTAGTATAGCTTAAAGTCTGGTAAAGTGCTGCCTCCAGATTTGTTCCTTTTGCTTAAGGTTGCTTTGGCTATTTGGGCTCTTTCCTGGTTCCAAACGAAGCATAGAACTATTTTTTCTGCGAAAAATGACATTGGTATTTTGATGGGGATTGCATTGAATCTGTAAATCACTTTGGGTAGTATGGACATTTTAACAACATTGATTCTGTTGCTCCATGAGCATAATATGTTTTTCCATTTATTTACATCATCTGCAATTTCCTTCCTCAGTGATTTGTAGTTCTCTTTGTAGAGATCTTTTACCTCCTTGGTTGGATATATTCCTAGGTATTTTATTTCCTTCATAGTTATTGTGAAAGGTATTGAGTCTTTGATTTGATTTTCAGCTTGACTGTTGCAGTGGTCCCCAACCTTTTTGGCACCAGAGACCGGTTTTGTGGAAGACAATTTTTCCACAGACCATGGGTGGGAGGGTGTAGGGAGAGCTCAGGTAGTGATGTAAGTGGTGGGGACTGGCTGTAAATACAGATGAAGCTTTGCTCACTTGCCAGCCCACCACTCACCTCCTGCTGTGCGAAGTTTTGTGGAAGACAGTTTTTTTAATGGATGGAAAATGGGGAGGTGGAGCTCAGGTGGTGATGTGAGTGCCTTCTGCTGTGCAGCCTGGTTCCTAACAGGCCACGGACTGGTACTGGTCTGTGACCCTGGGGTCGGGGACTGCAGGTGTATAGGAATGCTACTGATTTGTGTACATTGATATTGTAGCCTGAGACTTTGCTGAATTTATTTATCAATTCCAGGAGTCCCGTGGAGGAATCTTTGGGATTTTCTAGATGCAAGATCATATCATCAGCAGAGAGTGATAGTTTGACCTCCTCTTTTCCCATTTGGATACCCTTAATTTCCTTCTCTTGCCTGATTGCTCTGGTTAGGACTTCCAGCACTATTTTGAATAGAAGTGGTGACAGTGGACATCCTTGTCTTGTTCCGATTCTGAGTGGGAATGCTTTCAACTTTTCCCCATTCAGTATGATGTTGGCTGTGGGTTTGTTATATATGGCCTTTATAATTTTGAAATATGTTCCATCTATGCCTATTTTGTTAAGAGTTTTTGTCATAGAAGGGTGCTGAATTTTGTCAAATGCTTTCTCTGCATCTATTGAGATCATCATATGATCTTTCTTTTTGCTTCTGTTTATGTGGTGAATCATATTTATGGATTTACATATGTTGAACCATCCTTACATCCCTGGGATGAAGCCCACTTGGTCGTGGTGGATTATTTTTCTTGATGTGCTGCTGAATTCGGTTTGCTAGAATTTTATTGATGATTTTTGTATCTATATTCATAAGGGATATTGGTCTGTACATTTATTTTTTTGTTGTGTCCTTTCCTGGCTTTGGTATCAAGGTGATACTGGCTTGGTAGAATGAGTTGGGGAGGATTCCTTTCTTCTCGATGTTATGAAATAATTTCTGCAGTATGGGTACCTTCTTTGTAGGTCTGACAAAATTTGGCTGTGAAACCATCTTGTCTGGGACTGTTTTTTGTTGGAAGATTTTTTATTGCTGCTTCAATTTTGTTGTTCCTAATTGGTCTGTTCAGGAATTCTGTTTCTTCCTGATTATAGAGGTTGTGTGTTTCCAGGAATTTGTCCCATTTCCTCAATGATTTCAAGTTTATGTGTATAGAGATTTTTATACTATTCACAGATGAATATTTTGTACTTCTGTGGTATCAGTTGTAATATCTCCACTTCTGATTGAGTTTATTTGGGTCCTTTTTTTTCTATTTCTGCTTAATCTAGTGAGAGGTCTGTCAATTTTGTTTATCTTTTCTAAGAACCAACTTTTTCTTTCATCAATCTTCTGTATTATTTTTTTGTTTTCAATTTCATTTAGTTCTGCTCTGACCTTAGTTATTTTTTTCTTCTGTTGGGTTTGGGTTTGGTTTGCTCTTCTTTTTCTAGTTCCTTGAGATGATTCATTAGATTGTTGACTTGTGATCCTTCTGTCTTTCTGATGTAGGCATTTAAGGCTATGAATTTTCCCTTTAGGGCTGCTTTTGCTGAATCCCACAGATTTTGATAACTTCTGTCCCCTTTATCATTTAGTTCATGGAATCTTGATTTCCACCTTAATTTCCTCCTTGACTCAGTAATCATTCTGCAGTAGGTTGTTTAATTTCTATGACTATGTGTAGAATTGAGTGTTTCTGTTGGAGTTGATTTCTAATTTTATTCCACTGTTGTCTGAGAAGATATGTGGTATAATTTCTATTTTTTTTGAGTTTGTTTAGACATGTTTTGTGGCCTAAGATGTGATCAATTTTAGAGAATGTTCCATGTGCTGATGAGAAGAATGTATATTCAGTAGTTTTTGGGTACAGTGTTCTGGAAATGTGTCAGGCCCATTTGCTCTAGAGTCTTGTTTAAGTCCAATTTCTTTGTTTATTTTCTGCTTGGAGGATCTGCCCAGTTCTGTCAGTGGGATGCTGAAGTCCCCAGCAATTACGATGTTCCTGTTTATTCCTTTGTTTAGATCTAGTAGGGTTTGCTTTATGAATCTGGGCACACCTGTGTTAGGTACATAGCTATTTAGGATTGTTATATCTTCTTGTTGAATTGCCCCCTTTACCATTATATAATGACTATCTTTGTCTTTCTTTACTATTGTTGATTTGAAGTCTATGTTGTCTAATATAAGAATAGTTCCACCTGCTTTATTTTGCTTTCTATTTGCATGGAATATTTTTTTCCACCCTTTAACCTTGAGTCTGAATGAGTCCTTGTGGGTTAGATTTGTTTTCTGGAGACAGCAGATATTTGGCTTGTATTTTTTTTTTTTTTTTAATCCATTCAGCCAGCCTACGTCTCTTGAGTCGGAAATTCAAGCCATTCACGTTTATTGAAAGAATTGATAAGTGGGATACATTTCTGTTCATCTTGTTGGGTAGAACCTTATTGCTTTGTTTTACCTCTTCAGCCATTATTTTATGTAGGCTCTGAGGTTTAGCTTTTGGTTGATTTTACATGGGTGGGTTTCTATTCTGCTGATCGATGTATAATGCAGATCTGAATACTTCCTGCAGGGCAGGTCTGGTCTTGACAAATTCCCTCAGTGTTTGCTTGACTGAAAAAGTCTTTATTTATCCCTCATGTACGAAACTTAGTGTTGCAGGATACAGACCTCTAGGCTTGCCCTTATTTTGTTTAAGATGACTGAAGATGGGGCCCCAATCCCTTCTGACTTGTAAGGTCTCATTTGAGAAGTTTGCAGTTAGCCTGATGGGTTTTCCTTTGTAAGTTACCTGATGTTTTCACCTTACGCCTGGCAGGAATTCCTCCTTCATGTTGACATTGGCCAGTCTGATGACTATGTATTGTGGTGATTGCCTCTTTAAAAGTGAGCCTCCCAGGTATTCATTGAGCTTCTTGTGCCTGGATATCTAAATTTTTAGCAAGACCGGGGAAGTTTTCCTCAATTATATCCTCAAATAGGTTTTCCAACCCTTGTATGTTTTCTTTTCACCATCAGGGATGCCCATGATTCTTATGTTTGGCCTCTTTACATAATCCTATATTTCTTGTAGGCTTTGTTCCTTCCTCTTAATTCTCTGTTCTTTATCTTTGACTGGTTTAATTTGAAGGTGTTGTCTTCAAGCTGTGAGATTCTTTCTTCTGCCTGGTCTAGTCGATTCTTAAGACTTTCCACTGTGTTTTGTATTTCCTTTAATGAATTTTTCTTTTCCAGAAGTTCTATTTGATTTTTTTTTAATAAGTCGATTTCTGTAGTGAATTTTTCATTCATTTCCTGAATTGTTTTTGTGGTTTCTTTTTGTTGGTTTTATATTTTCTCTTGTATTTCATTGTGTTTACTTATAATCCATATTTAGAATTCTTTATCTGTCATTTCAGTATTCTGATTTTGGTTGGTATCCATTGCTAGAGAGCTGGTGGTCCCTTTTGGGGGTGTCCTTTTGCTCTGATTCTTCATATTTCTGGAGTTCTTTTGCCGATTTTTTTCTCATCTGGAGCAGGTGTTGCTTCTTATTTTTGGATTTTGTTTTATTTAGATAGGGCTTTTTCCCCTCACCTCCCTCGTATGGGTGTATGGGTGTGTTGGTAGCATATGTTGTGTAAGAACCTGTGGCTTTGCATGTGGGTGCTTTGATGGCAATCCAGGTTCTGGATGGATGCCTTGGTTATAGATATCCTTGGTGTGGTGGTTTTCTCAGTTGCTAGTTGTTTATAGGCTGTAGGAGTGGTGAGCTATGTGAGCAGGCAGATTCCCTGTCTTTCTTTGATGAGGGAGGATGGAGGTCTTTGAAATCCTTTTTCTTTTCCCAGCCCTGTGGTCTTTTTAACAGTGTGAATTGTAATGGCATGTGCAGTTTAATCTCTGAGACAGTAGGTGGTGCTTGTGGGTGAGAATCAACCACGCCCTGTATGACTGAGTCAGTAAATGCTGTAAAGGGTGTGCAAATTGACCTCCCTGTCAGTAGGTGGTGCTTGCTGGAAGGAATAAGCTGCAGTGTTGTTTTTGGGTTCTGTGACTTGAATTGGCCCTCAGGAGAAGCATTCAAATGCCCCAGGTGGTGGGTGGGGCCCTGGAACTTCAGGTGAGTCCTTATTTTCTGCCATAGCAGAGGCGGGTGGGGGAATAAGGCTGGGCAGGGCTGGGTTAGGTTAGCTTTCCCTCAGGCTCCACAAAAGCTGGCCAGGTATCTGATTCAGCAGGGGTCAAAGGTCTGTTCCCAGCTTCTAGGCAAAGCTACTAGGGAGGGGCTGAAGTGGCCCCACCCAACCAGGAAGTCTGCTTGTGGAGGCAGGTCCATCTGAGATTCTCAGTCTAATAGTCTGGAGCTGGCCTCACTCCTCTCTGCCTTCCCCTGCTCTGTGGTCTCCCCCTGGCATCTGCCAGCAGGCAGGAGCTCAAGCCAGCTGAGCTGCCCCACAACTGTCATGCAGGCTGGGAGGTTCCCTGCCTAGGATCCTGGCCTGAGCTGAGAGCGCAGCCCTCCTGTGGGGGGAGGGGTGCCTGTGAGCACACTGCTGCTAGGACCCACGCTGCACTCTCCCCTCTGATCTGTCCATGCAGGCTCCCTTGCCTCCTGAGACTAATTCATAAATCTCCCCTCCGTGCCCCCAAGCAACATGATTGAGACCTGGGGGTATGGGATCTGGCCCACAGGCCCATCCCCGGGTCCTCGAAGATCAGTCCCTGACCATGCCAGGGAGAAGCACACTGGTCCCGAGTTGCCCACGGGGTGCCCTAGCAGGTTCAATGTCCCTCTGCTTCAGGGTGTGCCCTGGTGTGATGGAGTCACTGGGCAAGCAACACCAGGGAGGGTCGGCAGGAAGGGAGCTCACGGTCCAAACACCCCTTGGTCCGCTGCAAGACTCTAAGAGGAAAGGTCTGGGCCCCACTCTCTGTGGAAGCCTTGGTGTGGTGGTCTCTCTCGGCAGCTGTGGCGGGACGGTGGAAAGAGTCTGAATGGAGGACAGCTAGCACTCTGATTGTGTATGTCCCTCACTCCGGGAGGCCTCCCACCCAGAATGTCCAGGCACTGGAGTCATGCAGATCATCAGGCACCGACTGGACACCCTGTGGCTCCTGCAGTCTGGGTCAGAGTTGGAAAATGTCTGTGTGGGAACGAGCAAGATGAAACCTGGGGAGTTGAAGCCTCCTGGGGAGGACAAAGGTACATGGTGGGTAGAGCAACAATATGGTGCCTACCATCCTGGCTCAGGTCTGTGGAGATGGGAGGCACCCCAGGGGGGCTGGGAGCCTGGTGCCCTGTCCACAAGAAGCTCCCAACTCACTGGTGGCAGCAGCCTCTGGGCTGGTGTGGGCAGAAAGTCTCTCCAGCAGCTCAGGAAATTGCCAACTATTAGAAATGGGAGGGAGGGAGAAACAAACTATTCCACCTACCCTTCTCACTGGACTCCAAGCCTCTCGGGGGTTGATCTCTGCTGATACCTTGTTCCTTCCTGTTCTGCTCTACAACTTCTTCCCGTGGAGTCTCCTGAAGGTTCTGGCACTCTTTTCTCAGATCCACACCTGATCTCAGTTTGTCTGATTCTTTGTTTTTTCTCTTTCATCTAAAACTTCTCCTTCTTACTGAGACGATCTGGCAGCTGTTGTCTGTGGTTGGCCATCTTGAATCCTCCTCACTTAGCCTTATTTTCATTCCAACAGTTCCTCCATTCCTCTTCTGGGACTGGTTTCCGTGAGCCTGAAATATATGTTCCAGGATCTTTAGAGAACATATTTCTTTTCTCTTAAGGAGGTGAAGGGGAGGGTTAGTCACTTCATTGTGTGAAGATAGAGTTTGGGAACTGGGAGGTCTAACTGCTCCTTGTGTACTTAAAAAAAAATCCCCCTGCTTTTAGCCCCTTGTCTCACCTCTGCCTTCTGAGGTACCTGGTCCATCCCATTACTGAGCCTTTCTTCAGGGCAAATCAGCTTATTTCTCAGAAATCATCTCTCCATGCAGTTAGGTTTGATTTTTTTTACTCTGCTAAGTAATTGACCGTTTCTTACTGCATCCAAACTTATTGTGGTTCAGGGATATAGATATCTTCTGTTGCATTAAAGATGCAGTTTGTGTTTCAGTAACTTGTTCTTGTTTTTGAGTGATGAAAAAGAAGAGTAGAAGAGGGCAGATGTATCTTCCTATGTCAGCCTAAAACTGGAAGTTTTAAAAACTTTGTAATGTGGAGAGCTGATTGGAGAGAGTTCATAGTTTATGTAGGAAAACCAGTTAGGAGACTTGCAGAAATCTGAGGATAGAGGGAAACATGCTTGATCTAGGGTAAATGAGAACAGGGATATAAAAAGGCTGGATGAATATATTGATAGTGATTTGTTTGGATCTAGGGAATGAGAGAGAAAGGAGTCGTCTAGCTTGAGTATTTGAACATTGCTCTCGTAGTGCCATAGAAGGGCTATAATTAGTATAGCATCTTGTCCCTTCTGTTGGTTTTTTAGTTATTTAGGAGGGATCAGAAATAGACAAGAAGTTAAATAATATTATGAGGCAAATAATAGTATAAGTCAGGAGCTGTATATAATATATGAGGGACTTTAAGCCTTAAAGGCATAAAATCTGAGTCTTCTTTTGCCTTTTTTCTCTGTCACATCTCAAAATGGAATGTGATGAAATGCTAAGTAAATCTCTCAGATTTTTTGTTTTGATGCACTAATTGCAGTAATTTTGGAAAAGCAGTTTGCCAGTGGGCTAAGCCTGAAGAAGAATTGATTTGATGGTGGACAATTAGAGAGTAGGATTGGTTTCATTTTGTTATCATATGTTTGTTTAGGGAAAAATCTAGCTTATATTAAAAGATGCTTTTTATTGGTCTATATAGTTTTATATACTTATTTATATGTCTTTGGTATCATAAACAAAATTCCCTTTTTGGTGTATTTGAATGTGAATGGAGAAAAAGATCTAACTTTAAAACACTGCTAAGATTGAATCAAAATTGTTAATACCAGGTTCTGATATTTCTGAGAAATGTGGCTCAAATAATGAGAGAGGTTGGCTGACTAATCAGGAATCCATGGTCTGGTCTTTTGCTTGGCAGACTTAAATATTTGATTTTTATCTGTTATCCATCAGTGACAATGTTGTTGGAAATTGATTTAGAGTAACAGATTCATAGGAGACTGATTTGTTAACCAGAAAATTTGCAAAAGGATAGACACTTTTACATTGTCCAAACACTTGTAATCATTATTCAGAGCATCATCTTCATGGTATTAGGATACCTGAGAAACCACTTTGGTCACCAGAACATGGGTTGGTGAGCATGGTAGCAGAATAAACTTCCTGTATTGGTTTGGGGGATTTATGCAGGCTGTGGTAAGTCTAGGAAATGATTCCTGCTTTATTTCTAGTGTTTGGATATTCACACCATCAGTTTCATTAGTACTATCTATCTTTGTAGTAACCCTTTTGGATAGTAATAGATAAATTCTTACATTCTGATTCTTCTTTTTCTATATAATGTGTGGAGACTAATGTTCAAAACTTACTTCAGACATATATTATTGTGAATATTTCAATTGGTACTTACCTTCTGTTACTGACAGTTTACTCTTCTTGATGAAATTTGGGAACAGCCCAAGCCTTCCTAAGACTCTGCTAGAAATTCGTTAACACCTTGATGAAATTTGCAAGGTTGTAGTGGAAAGATTGAGCACTTTGATGTTGTGGCTCTCACTTTAGATTCTGGTTCTGCCACCAAGTAACTCAGTAAAGTTGGATGTGCTACTTGATCTCTTTAAACTTTTGTTTCATCAGTGATACTTTATCTTATAAGGATTATGAGAGGATTATGAATTAATGTATCTAAAACACCTGAGCAGTATGGAAGAAATATTTGTATAAAATTCATTCATCCATTCATCCTTCCAACGAGTTTTTGTTAGATTTTTATTTTTAGTTACTTATTTTTTTTAAAGACAGGGTGTTGCTCTGTCACCCAGACTGGAGTGCAATGACATGATCTTAGTTCACCGCAGTCTCGAACTCCTGGGTTCAAGCAGTCCTCCTGCCGGAGTCTCCCAAGGAGCTGACACTGTAGGCACGCACCACCATGACCAGCTAATTTTAGAAATTTTTTTGTAGAGATGGGGTCTTGCTATGTTATTCAGGCTGGTCTTGATCTCCTAGGGTCAAGTGATCCTCCCACCTTGGCCTCCCAAAGCAACAAGTATTAATTGAGCAATCTACTGTGTGCCAGGCAATTTGCTGTGCACTGGGATTATAACACTGATCATGATGGTCATAATCTGTACTCATGGCATTTACAGTCTAGTGGGGAATAGAGGCTTATAAACAGGCAATTGTAATGCTATGTAATTAGTGCTATAGTAAATGACAGCATTTTTATAAGTGTTTTTAGAGGTCCTTTAAAAAATGCAGTATAAAAATATTTAAGGCTTTTGAAGGCTTGAGTCCCCCAATTTACTAACTGGCTGGTTCATTTCTGTTAATTGAATTGAATGCAAGCACAACTTGTGTGAGGGAAATGTTGTATGAAAGATAGCTTATCAGAATTTAATTCTGGTGTAGCTACTATAGTTCAAGTTTTTTTTTTTAAGAAAAGTTATTTAAGAAACTGGAACTAGATCAGTGATTAGCTAGTATTTTCTAATATGAAACTGCTGTTTGACAAAATGTGTGCACCTGCTCTGTGGCAACATTTGCCTTTTATAAGCATTTACCAACATGTGAGCAGATTGCATCAGTGTAGAGTCATAGGGCAGCTTATTTTGGAAAATGGTAGAGACATAATTTATTTTTCTTAGTGTACATTGCCAATGGTAGTATCTATGTAGGTTGTTAGACTAATGATGTTAAAAAGAACACCACACTAAGCTTAGTAAAGTTCAAAATAATATAATTCCAGGCGCAATGGCTCATGCCTGTAATCCCAGTGCTTTGGGAGGCCAGGGTGGGAGGATTGCTTGAGGCTAGGAGTTTGCGACCAGCCCGGGCAGCATTGTGAGACTCTGTCTCTGCAAAAAAAGAAAATAAATTAGCTGGGCATGATAGCCTGCACCTGTAGCCCTAGCTACTTGGGAGGCTGAGAGGGGAGGATCGTTTGGGCCCAGAAGTTAGAGGTTCAGTGAGCTATGATCATGCCACTGCACTCCAATGTGGGCGATAGAGCAAGGCCCTGTCCCTTAAAAACCAAAAGAAAACGAAGTGAAATTTTGTAATTCTGTCATCCTTTTTAATAGTACCAAAACTTTTGCAGAGTTAAAGTGATTTGCTTAAGGATACCTAGCTGGGAGTTGGGTGATGGGCAAGGCTCTCTTTTCACTGTACTTGTGGTTTTCAGACTTTAATCAATGTAAGAATCACCTGGGATGCTTAGTAAAGTGTAGGTTCTAGAGCCCTACTTCTAGAATGTCTGATTCAGTAGTCTGATGTGGAGTCTGAAAACTTGTATTTTTAATAAGCATCTCAGTTAAATCAAGTAAATCTCAAGTCGTAGGGACGAAGACCACAATGTACATAATCCTTTAGCATACCATGAGACTCTCCTGTGCTGTCTGTGATAGTGACTTGTCTACTTGCAGCTCCATCTTTCTGAAGTTGGTGGCCTTTTTGAAATCTTGTTCTCACCATCAAAGCATTGACAATAACAGTCCACTCTGTGTTGTTGTACCTAAGGTCCTCGAAATGCTCTGCTTTTGAGTATCCCTTGGATACTTGTGCATTTTCTCATAATGTGGTGATGACTAGCCCATCAATCTTTTCTTTCATTTTCCCTAGCAGTTCTTAATTTTTAAGTTTTCTCTGACAGAAATTTATGCTTTAATAAAAGTGAACTAATGTTTAGTTTCCGAACATTCTATTCTTTCCCTTTTTTTTGCTATTCTATATTCTGTCCCTGTGAATTTGACTCTTTGTAATCTATTACAGGGCAATCCCTGTAATAGATTACAGGGCAATCTATTTTTCCCTGTATCCCTTCTTTCCTCCCATCTTTCCTGTTTATGTTTCCTTTGCCCAACTATGAGCTTCTTAAAGTCTGGAATATAATCAGTGCTTAATAAATATAAGTATGTGAATAGTAAGTCTTGAATTTTCTAAATATTATTTAGTCAAATATATGTTTTATAGCTGTTTTACCCATTCATAGAAATAAATTTTTATTACGAAAAACAAGACAATAATGAAAGCAAAATTCAGGATAGTGGTTACCTTAGGGGAGAAAGGAAGGTGATTAGGAAGTAGCATTCAGAAGACTTAAAAGATATTGATAATAGTGTATTTTGTGAGATAAATGGAACAATCTCTGCACTTGGGATGATAAACCCTCAAATGAAATCCACAAAGGAGATATTTGACAACTTGCTTTTGGTGAGATAGGTAGGAAATCTCAGCAGAAGTAAGTATTACTGAGGGATTATCTTAAACAGAGTTTTTCACGAGTGTAATAAAATGTGCATAACATAAAATTTATCATTTTAATAATTTTTAAGTACAGACAGTCCCTGGGTTATGGACAACCCACCTTATGACATTCTGTACTTACAAATAGGCTCCCAAGGCTCCCCATAAGGATAATTTATAATTAAATAATAATTAATAATTTGGGAACTAGTTTCTTCTATGCATGTAAACAAATGTGTGTGGCGTAAGTGGTACATTGGCACAGAATCTTTATGCTAGTGGCTAGTCTCATCATTTATACAGTTGCCTTTTGCACAGCATCACTTTTGTCTTAACTTTTTTATTCGATTTTGTGACTCTGTCTGTGTTTACCTTTATGACCATGGCTCCAAAGTGAAAGTCCACTGCAAGTCCAGGCGAGCCTGCGGCAAAGAGAAAGCTGATCCAATGAAAGCATCAGTTATTACTAAGCAGCATAGTAGATTAATTTTTGAAATGGAAAGGTTATTATTGATTTGGTGAGATCAAAATAAGTGTAACATTCCTATTAGCCTAGCGTTGATGCAACATTAGGTGAATGTTAACCTTTAATATTCTTTTTTGAAATTTCTCCTATCTCCTATCTAAACTTTTTGTATGAGTTTGTGTTTATGTTCTGTTTGAATTAAAAGAGAGAGCACAATAGTTTCTGTAACTTATTATTACAGTACAGGGGTATTATTATTACAGTATTACACAATTATTGTTACTACATATGAGCCATTATAGTATTGTTATTACTATTATTACCAATTATTATTACCGTGTATTCACTCTTCATCACACATCAGAGTTACATACAAATCTGACCTAAAGATGGTCTCAGGAATGTATGTGGTCCATAACCTGGGGACCGCCTGTATATAGTTCTGTGGTGTTAAGTACATTCATGTTGCTGAGCCACCGTTACTACCATCCATCTGCAGAAATTGGGGGTGCTATTCTATATTCTGTCCCTGTGAATTTGACTACTCTCGTACCTCATGTAAGTGGAATCAGATAATATTTTTCCTTTTGTGTCTGGCACATCCACGTAGTGGCATGTGTCAGAATTTCCTACCTTTTTAAGGCTGAATTCTGTTCTATTGTATGTACATACCACATTTTGTTTAAATATTCATCTGTCGATGGACATTTAGGTTGTTTCCTCCTTTTGGCTGTTGTGTATAATGCTGCTGTGAACATTGGTGTACAAACATGTTTGAGTCCTTGCTTTCAGTTCTTTGTGTATATACCCAGAAGTGGAATTGCTGGATCATATGGTAATTCTAATTTTAATTTTTTGAGGGCTGTCATACTTTATCAGAATTTTTATGCAGTTTCCATTAACAACTAGTGTTGTGAGGTGCCAGTGGAGGAACTTAGAAGAAGAAGCCTGTATCTACAACCTGTAGAGAGAACAAGCTGGAAGCCAGTTGAGCAAGAGACTATAAAGAACAAAGACTCTTCCTTAATTAATCCTTGCTCCAGGGAGCCAGGGAGAATTCAGTTCTGATAGTTAGTAACTTTTGCTGCTACTTTACTTGTCACCAGAGGTATATTACAATATTACTAGTGTGGTTGGTTAGCAAATGGAGTCCTTTCTTTTCTTTTCTTTTCTCCTCCTCCCTTTAAATTCCCTGTTACACCTGGTGTCCTCTGTATTTATTTTAGTTTTTCTTAGGTGCCCAAATGTTCCAACATTTTTTTTTAAATAAAACCAGAACTTTTGCTAGTGCATGCACAGTGATTTAATTTATGCATATACTAAAGAAGCATCATTTAATTCCTTTGGAAAGCATTTATTACCATTAGTTATACTATATATAGTTATGGGTGATGGAGCTACAAAAATGAACAAGACACTATTCATATCTTGAGGAAACAATATATAAGGATATAGTCATTTTATATATATATATATATATATATATAAATCATTATAATTTATATGTATCTCAGGAACTTTGAGATAGATATACACAAAGTCCTAAGAAAACACAGGTAAGTAATTTTTTCAGAGGTTGGAGACTAGGGATGGTTTGGGAAGGCTTTACTTAATGAGGTATCTAGACCAGCAGAGAAGATGATAAATGTAGGAAATAACTTGAGTAAAGGTGGGAGTAGTTTGAAGATACACTAGAGATGAACAAATATTGTCTGTGCTGTCCACTTGAGATAAAAAGATGGATAAGTTATGGTTCCTATGTTTCAGAAGAACAGAATCTAGTAGAAGAGGTAGAAGATAGGTACGTAAACAAAATTATAGTGTGGTAAATACCCCAATATCGTTGGAGAGTAATAGAGAGCAGAACCAAGAAGTAACCCCTGAAGTATAATTTAGTTGAATAACTGTGATTTGACTGGAACTCCTGACACAAATCATTTAATGTAGGATTTATATTAGTTGGTCCTCCATATCCTTGGGTTCTGCATTCCCAGATTCAACAAACTGCAGATTGAGAATATTTGGAAAAAAAAAAAAACAATACAACAACAAAAAATAATACAAATAAAAAGCCAATACGGTATAACAACTATTGACATAGCATTTACATTGTATTGGTATTATAAGTAATATAGAGATGATTTAAAGTATACAGGAGGATGTGTGTAGGTTGTGTGCAAGTACTAACTAAGCCATTTTATATAAGTGACTTGAGCACCCTCGGATTTTGTTACCTGAGGGGGATTACTGAAACCAATCCTCCACGGATATTGAGGGATGACTATGTATTCTTTGTGTGATTTCCTATAAAGGGAGGTGAGTTTAAGGCAGTGCTGTCCAATAGAAATAGAATGTGAGCCACATATGTAATTTATAATTTTCTAGTAGCCATATTATAAAAAAGTAAGAACAGATGAATTAACTTTAATAATATACTTTATTTAACCCAGTATATCCAAAGTATTATCATTTTAACATGTAATCAACATAAAAATTGTTAATGAAATATTTTCTTTGATTTCTAAGAAATCTAGTGTGTATTTTATACTCACTGCATGTCTCAGTTCTCATTAGATATATTTCAGATGCTCAATAGGCACATGTGGCTAGTGGCTACCATATTAGATAACACAGGTTTAAAGACTCTATTAAAAGAAATTAGAATTTCTGGAATAATTTTTTAAAAATCTTGAAAGTACTTTTCCTTTTATGATTATAGAAGGATCTTTTTCATGATAAATTAATCAACTGTCCGCTTCTATCTGTGACATAGACTGAAAGCCTTACATTGGTGGGATTTATCAGGAACTTGGAGAGTGATGCAGTAACAAAAGTTATCTTGCACTCTTTGGAAATTCATTATTTCCTGATGAAAATTAGGCACTTTGAAATTTCATTAATCAAAGCTATCTATAAATGCTATGGTTTACAATGTGTAAGGCTGCTGAAGAGCTTTTCTAAAAGATCTGCTTATAGCACTTATAAACCATGTGATCATTAACTGGCTGTAACAGTTGGTTTTAATGAGGCACAAATGTATTTTGGGGAAGCTGATGTATTATTTGTAATAAAACGACTTCAAATTAAAATAATTGATCTTTCATTGTTTATTCTCTTTTCTCCCATCCCCTTCAGGGGCCCTGGTGTCTGTCTTTTTCTTTTTCGATGGTTTCTGTTGCCTTTTTCTGACAACAATAAACTTAGCCCTGCAGGTGGAATCCTAACCATTTGAAGCAGGATTTTTTTTTTCAGGAGGGAATAAGTAGCTGGATTAGAAGACCATAGATTCAGATTATTTTCATACTGATGTTATAAATGAAAAAGAAGGCTAGAGAAATATACAGTACATTCTGAATACTCCCATATTTTTCTAGGTACTAGGCTTTTAGTGTTTTAAACAATTTACTATGTCACAGCAAGATCAAATCTTTAAACTGTAACAGTTACATAGGGGAAGTGATTTTAAATCTATTGGAACTATATATAGTTATGGTTATACATACTGTACATATTCAATATATACACACATATATAGAATTTACTAAGTGAAACATAAATGTGAATAAATAAATTACTCCTTTGAGGATATATCATATATTAGTACATAATGATTATTTATAAAAACAGACAAGTTATAATGGAAACCTTTATATTTAATAAACGGATAAAGGGGAAAGTAAGAAGGGTACTTACTGAGCATCTGCTGTGAGCTTGCTGCTGAATTTATCTCATTTAATTTTAACAACCCCATAAGGAAGGTATTATTTTTCTCTGTAGATAATGCTTAGAGAGTTGAAGTAACTGCTATGGATTATGAAGTTTGTAAATTCAGTCTGACTTCAAAGCCTGTGCTCTTTGTGCTCTGCCACACTCAAAATTGCTTTCATCTATCCATTCATCCATGCATCATAACTGTGTTTAACACAGAGAATTACAAGGAAGAAAACAAAAAACCCTCTTAATCCCACCAAAGATTAGGCTAATTTAAGAGAAAAAATTGAAAGTAGTGAAAGTGAAAAAGAAAAATTACTAGTGTTCCCCAAGGTTGTGAGATGTAATATATTTTATATGAAATGAAGCCTTTGGTATTCCATAAGTTAGTTTAGAAAGCTCCAGGTTGAAAAAGTTGGAAGAATTTCTTTTCTGAAGTATTTCTTAGGGGCTTTAATACGCTCAAATGCAGTGTAAATTTCCAAGAGATGGATATTATATACAGAATTTCTCAGCTTATTTGCCATGAAACCTATTTTTCCAGGCATTTCTCAGAAGATTAAAATTCTTTGAGAAATGCTGGAGCTATTCACAAAAAAGGAAGAAAAATAAAAAAGCAAATGGAAAATATTTATGAAGTAAAACATCTGCAGAACTCACACAAAGCATAGACTATTTCTTGTTCCCACCAGCTGAATGAAAATCTTTCATAATAGATGGAATATCCTAAATAAATAAATGGGGCATCCTAGAGTACTCAGAAGGATATTGCCTTAGTAGTAGGGGGAAAATAGCCCTAGTACTAAAGGCTTCTCCGGTAATGCCTAACAAAATTTAAAAAGAAGCCTGAAAAATATCAGTTACTTCCAAGCATCTCAGAACAAAGCTCAAGAATATTTAAAGGAATACAAAAATATTTAACATACAACAGGGAAAAATGTCACAGTATTTGGACCCAGTAAAAAATTACCAAGCATGCAAGAAGCAGGAAAATATGACCCATAATCATGAGAAAAATCATCAATAGAAACAGGCATACAAACGACATAGATGGTATAATTAGTTGAGAAGGTCATTAAAAGTTGTAACTATATCTCGTGTGTTTAAGACTAGAAGGAGGCATGAGTATGTTGAGGAAAGACATGGAGTATGTGAAATAGTACTAAAACATGTTCAGATGAACAGCATAATGTTTTAGATTAGCAGTCCCCAACCTTTTTGACACCAGGCACTGGTTTCATGGAAGACAATTTTTCCACGGATGGAGGTGTGGTGGGGTGGGTTTGGGGTGATGGTTTCAGGCTGATTCAAGCGCATTACATTTATTGTGCAGTCAAACCTCTCTGCTAATGATAATCTGTATTTGCAGCTGCTCCCCAGTGCTAGCATCACCTCCTCAGGTCCACCTCAGATCATCATTAGATTCTCAGAAGGAGTGAGCAACCTATATCCCTTGCATGCACAGTTTACAGTAGGGTTCACACTCCTGTGAAAATCTAATGCGTGGCAGGAGGCGGAGCTCTGGCCATGATGCAAGTGATGGGGAGTGGCTGTAAATACAGATGAAGCTTAGCTAGCTGGCCTTCTGCTCACCTCCTGCTGTGTGGCCTGATTCCTAACAGGCCGGTACCAGTCCGTGGGCTGGGGGTTAGGGACTGCAGATTTAGATGAACAATACAATAAATGAGATTAACAGCAGATTAGACATTGCAGAGGAAAAGATTAGTGAATTTGAAAACATAGGGATAGGAATTATGCAAAACAAAACAGAAAAAAACTGGGAAAAAGATCAAAAGAGGAGCATTGATGTGTGGAACCACTTCAAGCTGTCTAGAAAACATATAATTGGAATCCCCAAAAGGCAGGGGTGGGTGAGGAGAGAAGACAAAAGTATTTGAAGAAATAATGGCCAAAATTTTCCAGATTTGAGGAAAACTATAAACCAACATATCAAAGAATTCATTGAACCCCAAACACAGGAAATGAAAACCACAAAGCATATAATCAAATTGCTTAAAACCAGGTTGAAAAGAGAAAAATTTAAGAGCAGCCAGAGGAAAAAAATATATATACAAACTAACAAAGATAAGACTGACAGAAGACTTCTAATCATAAACAATGGAGGCCAGAAGATAGTGAAGCAACATCTTTAAACTTGTTTTTAAAGTGTACAGTATAGTTTCATATGGTCTATCCTGGAGAATGTTGTATTCCCTCCCTTCGATAGGAAACATTAAAAAAATTATCATTTATTTTTCTTTTGTTAAAAAATAGAAGTAAATATGTATTTTTTCATATTCTTATGAATCTAAAATAATGGTAGCAGATTATGCAAACTTTTCTATACCATTTTTTTATTCAAGGATATATTCTGGAAGGCTCATTGTAGAATATACATAGAATAAGTTCATACATATATGTATAGATATATCTACATATGTCTGTCTCATATACTTATATCTCTATTTGTAGAGATTAGCTCATTTCTTTTATAACTGCATAGTGCTCCTAGAGTTTTTTTTTTTTTTTTTTTGAGAGACAGGTTCTTGTTATGTTGCCCAAGCTGGAGTGCAGTGGCTATTCCCAGGTGTGATCATAGCACAGTACAACCTTGAACTTCTGGGCTTAAGTGATCTTCTTGCCTCAAACTCCCATGTAACTGGTACTACAGGTGTGTATAACCGTGCCCGGCTGGAGTATTTTTTTAATGCAAATCCCAGGAATAGTATTTCACTTCAAACTAATGCTATTGCTGTGTAGTGAACAGACCCATAGCTAAGTGGCTGAGAAAATGATTACTCTCATTCAGACATTTGCTAAGAGTTGTCTGGTCTAGTCTGTTTAGGTAACTGTTTCGAGTTGCAGGTCTGGTTGGACTTGGCTCCAGAGCAGGCTGGGCTCAGATATGTGTATTTATTCTGTGATCCTCTGATGGGATTACAGTTAAATCAAAGGAAAGATCTTATGATGAGATAAAATTAAGACTACAAGCAGATACTCATGATACCTCTAAAGGCCCAGGTTCAAAATTGTCATAGCACTACTTCTGATCTTATTCCACATTGACAGGATAAAGTCATGTCTAAGCCCAGTGTCATTGGAAAATACCCTTCAGTGGGAGGAACTGTGGAGTTGTATGGTATAGATGTATGGAAGGTTAAAGACTTGAGTTCAGTACCACAGTCCATTTTGTCCTTGCTCCATAAAATTAGAGATATTTTTTTAAAGTTGGCTGTATAGTCAGTCATTTTTCTCAGAAAGTATATTATAGTATATTCATAGGGTATAATATAGGAAGTCACATTGGAAGCCACCTAGTCCGATTTCCTCTGAAAGCAGGCATATATTTTATAATACCTCTGACAGATGATCAGCTGTCCACTTTTAAAATTTCTCATTAATTTATTCATTCATCCATGGGTTTATTCAGTCATTTACTTAATATAGGAAAAGGAATATAATGTGTTCTGTGTTTTCCCAGGATGTTCAGGTTGTAAGGAGAGAAACACACACATACATACACACACACACACACACACACACACGTATTGGATAAGCGGTGTAGTAAATGGTTAAAGTTTAACACTGCCTCATAAAGGAGTAGTGATATGAAGGAAATTATAAGTAATTGACATCTTAACAATATTGTGTTTTCCTGTCGGAACATGGAATATATCTTTCCATTTATATATATCTTCCTTGATTCTTTCATTAGAGTTTTGTAGTTTTCCTCATGTAGCATCTTGCACATACTTTGTTAGATTTATTCCCAAGTATTTCATTTTTTACTGGTGCTAATGTAAATGGTGTTGTGTTTTTATTTTGAAATTCCACTTGTTTATTGCTGGCATATAGGAAAGCAATTGACTTCTCTTTATTTTTTAAAACTGTGGTAAATACACATAATATTCACCATCTTAACCATTTTTGAGTATACACATACAGTGATATTAAGTGTATAGATACAGTGATATTGTTGTGCAACCATCACCATCATCCATCTCAAGAACTCTTTTTTTTATCTTGTAAAACTGAAACTATACCTATTAAACACAAATTCCCCATTCCCCTTCCCTCATTCCCTATTCCCTGATAACCACCATTCTACTTTCTGTCTCTTTTTTTTAGTACTCTAGGTACCTCATATTAGTGGAATCATACAGTGTTTGTCTTTTTGTGACTGGCTTATTTCACTTAGCATCATGTCCTTAAGGTTCATCCATGTTATAGCATATGTCAGAATTTGCTTCCTTTTTAGATGAGTAATATTCCATTGTATGTATATACCACATTTCACTTATCTGTTCATCCATTGATGAATAATTGGGTCGCATCCATGTGTTAGCTATTGTGAATAATGCTTTTATGAACATGGGTGAACAAATAACTCTTCAAGACCCTGCTTTTTTTTTTTTTATATATTTTTTTAAATAATAGAGACAGGGTCTCACTCTTGCTCAGGCTGGTCTCGAACTCCTGAGCTCAAGTGATCCTCCTGCCTCGGCCTCCCAGAGTGCTAGGATTACAGGCGTGAGCCACTGCGCCCGGCCTAAGACCCTGCTTTTTAATTCTTTTGGGTATATACCCAGAAGTGGAGTTGATGCATCATATGGTAATTATATTTTTAATTTTTTGAAGGGACTGCAATACTGTTTTCCACAGTGGCTGTACCATTTTACATTCCTACCAACTGTGCACAAGGGTTCCAGTTTTTCCACATTCTCACCAATATTTGTTATTTTCTGTTTTTTTTTTTTTTAAAAAGTAGCCATCCTAATGGGTATGAGGTGGTATCTGATTGTGATTTTAATTTGCTTTTCCCTAATTGTTAGTGATGGTTAGCATAATTTCATATGCTTATTGGCTATTTATTTATATACCTTTGCTGGAGAAATGTTTTCTTAATTTCTTTCTTGAAATGCTCATTGTTAGTAGATAGAAATGCAACTGATTTCTGTATGTTGATTTAGTACCTTGGAACTTTGCTGGATTTGTTTATTTGTTTTAACAGTTTTTTTTTTTAATGTGGACTTTTTAGGGTTTTCTACATATAAGGTCAAATCATCTGTGTACAGAGATCATTTTATTTTCTTTGCAATTTTGATGCTTTTTATTATTATTTTTTTCTTGCCTAATTCCTCTGGCTACAACTTCCAGTATTATGTTGAATAAAAGTGATGAAAGTGGGCATCTTTGCCTTGTTTCTGATCATAGAGGAGAAGCTTTCAATCTTTGACAATTGAATATGATGTTTTCTGTGGGTTTTTCATATTTGGCATTAATTATGTTGAGGTATTTTCCTTTATTCCTGGTTTGTTGAATGTTTTTATCATGAAAGCGTGTTGAATTTGGTCAAGTGCTTTTCTGCATCAAGATGATGTCCCCCCATATTGTTAGTGTGAGGTATTTACATTGAACAGTTTTGTATATCGAACCATCCTTGCGTTCCAGGAATAAATCCCACTTGCTCATAGTATATAATCTTTTTAATATGCTGCTGAATTTGGTTTGTTTTGCTAGTACTTTGTTTGCTGAATTTGGTTTGCTAGTATTTTATTTGATGGCTAGGATTTTTGATCGGTGTGTATAAGGGATATTGATCTGTAGTTTTCTTGTATGGTTTTTGTCTGGCACTGATACCAGGACAATGCTGGCTGCATAGAATGAGTGAGCAAGTGTCCCTTCTTAAATTTTTGAAAAAGTTTGTGAAGGATTGGTGTTAGTTCTTTTCTAAATGTATGGTACATTTTAAATGTAGAATTCATCAGTGAAACCGTCAGATCAGGGCTTTTTTGTTGTTGACAGATTTTTTGTTACTGATTAAATGTCCTTACTAATAGGTCTATTCACATTTTCTATTTCTTTGTCATTCAGTTTTGTAGGTTTTGTATTTCTAGGAGTTTGTCCATTTCATCTGGATTATCCAATTGGTGGGCATACAGTTGTTTCCAGCTCTCTTATAATCCTTTTTATTTCTGTAGAATCAGTAGTAACATCCCCCCTTTCATTTCTGATGTTAGTAATTTGAGTCTTCTCTTATTTAAAAGAATTTTTAAAAACATTAATTTATTTTAAAATTAATGCTTTAAAAATTAAATCATAATTGTGTATATTTATGGGTACAACGTGATGTTTATGTAAACAGTGTGATCTGTAACATGTGAACAATGTGAAATGATTAAATCAAGCTGATTAACATAGTCATTACCTTGCTTATTTTTTCTGGTGAGACACTTGAAAATTATTCTCTTACGTATTTTGATATATACATTACTATTACTATAGTCACCCTTCTATGCAAAAGATGTCAGAACTTATTCCTTCTATCTGAAACTTTGTACCTTTTAACCAACAACTCTTCATTTCCTCCCCCATCCCCACCCCTAACCTCTGGTAACCATCATACTACTCTCTATTTTCTGTTTCTCTACCTTTATGAGTTCAACTTTTTTACATCCCACATATAGGTGAGATCATGTGATATTTGTCTTTCTGTGCTTGGCTTATTTTACTAAGCATAATGTCCTCCAGGTTTATTCATGTTTTTGCAAGTGACAGAATTTTCTTTTCTAAGGCTGAATGGTATTCCATTGTGTGTATATATCATATTTTCTTTATTCATCTGTGGTTAGACACTTAGGTGTTTCTATATCTTAGCTATTGTGAATAATTCTGCAATGAACATGGGAGTGCAGATATCCCTTAGGCATCTTCTCTCATTTTTCTTAGTCAGTCTAGTTAAAGATATGCAACTTTGTTGATCTTTTCAAAGAATCAACTTTTGGTTTTGTTGATTGTTATCTGTTTTTTTTTTTTTTTTTGGTTTGTTTTCTATTTCATTTATCTCTGTTCTAATCTTTACTATTTTCTTCCTTCTGCTAGCTTTGGGTTTAGTTTGTTCTTTTTGTAGTTCCTTTACTAATAAAGTTAGGTTATTGATTTGGTTGATTTGAGATCTGCGTTCTTTTTTAATGTAAGTGTTTATAGCTGTAAATTTCCCCCTTTGTACTGCTTTCACTGCACCCCATAAATTTTGTTATGGTCTACCTTCATTTTTATTCCTAAGTATTTTTTTTTCTTTGTGATTTCATCTTGATCCACTGATTATATAAAAGTGTGTTATTTAATATCAACAAATTAGTGAATTTTCCAGTTATCCACATATTATTGATTTCTAATGTCCTGTTGTGGTTGGAGAAGATACTCTGCATGATCTCTATCTTTTAAAATCCCTTGAGTCATAATTTATAGCAAAGAAGTGCTTTATCCTGGAGACTGTCTCATGTGTACTTGAGAAGAATATATATTATGTTGTTTTTGGGTAGAGTGTTCTGTATGTCTATTTGATCTGTTTGGTTTGGTGTGTTATTCTGTGTGTTTGTAGATCTATTTGGTTTCGTGTGTTGTTCAAGGCCTTTGTTTCCTTCCTTATGTCATATTGGGTTCTGTCTACTATGGAGAGTAGGGTATTTAAGTCTCTACCTATTATTGAAAAACTTTCTATTTCTCCCTTCAATTCTGTCAATTATTGCTTCATGTATTTTGATGGCTTGTCATTAGGTAGGTAAATGTTTATAATCATTTTATC
Source organism: Daubentonia madagascariensis (assembly GCA_023783475.1). Taxonomy (NCBI): domain Eukaryota; kingdom Metazoa; phylum Chordata; class Mammalia; order Primates; family Daubentoniidae; genus Daubentonia; species Daubentonia madagascariensis. Next base: position 7,817,214 of record JAKFHU010001129.1, read on the forward strand.
TTGTTGCTGTATTGAACCTTTTATTAATATATAATTTCATTCTTTGTCTAGTGTAACTTTTTTTGATTTAAAGTTTATTTTCTCTGATATTAGTATCATCAGCCCTGCTCTCTTTTGGTTACTATCTACACGGACAATTTTTTTTTCATCTTTTCACATTCAACATATGTGTATCTTTGGATTTAAAGTGAGTCTTTTGATGGAAGAGTTTTCATTTGTGTTTAAAATAATTACTAATAGGGAAGGACATACTTCTCATTTTGCTGTTTGTTTTTATATGCCTTGTAGTTTTTTTTTTGTCCTTCATTTCTTACATTACTGTCTTCTTTTGTGTTTTGTAATGTGTTTTGGTAATGAAACATTTTAATTCCCTTCTCATTTCCTTTTTTATATATTCTATAGCTATTTTCTTTGTGGTTGCCATGGGATTTACATTTAAAATTCTATAATTTGAATTGATATCAGCATAAATTCAATAAAATACAGAAACTCTGCTCCTATTCAGCTTCATGCTAACCCCCTTTCATTAACCACATTCACAAAATTACATTTTTATTCATTGTGTATCCAAAGACATGACTAATAATTTTTTTCATTCATTGTTTTTAAAAATCATGTAAAAAACAAAATGTGGAGTTACAAACTGAAGTTAAAATAATATTAGCTTTTAGACTAATAATTTTTTTAAAAAAGTGTTAGTCTCTTAAGTCATGTAGAAAACAAAAATGGAGTTAAAAACAGAGGTTACAATAATACTTCCTTTTATAATTGCTCAAGTATTCACATTTACTGAGATCTTTACTTTTTCATACAGCTTCAGGTTGCTGCCTGGTATCCTTTCATTTCAATCTACAGGACCTCCTTTAGCATTTCTTTCAGGACAGGTCTAGTGGTATCTAACTACCTTAGGTTTTATTTATCTGAAAATGCCTTAATTCCTAACTCACTTTTGAAGGACAGTTTTGTCAGATATGATTTTCTTGGTTGACAGGGTTTTCTTTTAGCACTTTGAATATATCAGTTCATTGCCTCTTGCCTCCAGAGTTCCTCATGAGAATTCTGCTGATTATCTTATTGAGGATCCTTGTGATTGAAAAGTTGCTTCTCTTTTGCTGCTTTCAAGATTCTCTCTGTCTTTTGACAGTTTGATTATACTGTCTTGGTGTATGTCTGTTTGGGTTCATCCCTCTTGGAGTTTTTTGAGTTTCTTTGGTGTTTATATCCATGCATTTCTTCAAATTTTGGAAGTTTTTGATCATTATTTCTTCAAATAATCTCTCTGCCCCTTTCTCTCTTTCTCCTCTCTGAGAATCCCACAATGCGTATGCTGGTCTGTGTAATGGTGTCCCAAAGGTCACTTAGACTCTGTTCACTTTTCTTTAATCTTTCTTCTTTCTCTTCCTTGATGATTTCAATTGTCCTATCTTAAAGATCTCTGACTCTTCTGCCAGAAATGTTTTTTAATCCCTCTAGTGAATTGTTTTAATCAGTTATTGTACTTTTCAGTTCTAGAATTTTTTCATTTTTGTTCTTTTTTAAGGTTTTCTGTGTCCTTATTGATATTTCCATTTTTTTCATATAATGTCTTCTTGACTTTCTCCATACCTTTCTTTATTTCTGTGATCATTGTTAAGACAGTTGTTTCAAAGTCTTTGTCTACCATATCTCCCATCTGGTCTTTATCCAGTATGATTTCTTTAGTTTTCTTTTTTCCTTTGAATGGGTCATACTTTCCTGTTTCCTTGTATGCCTTGTGATTTTTTTTGTTGTGGAAAAGTGGACATTTGAATCTGATAATGTGGTAATTCTGGACATCAGATTCTCTTCCTTCCTCCATGTTTGCTGTTTTTTAATCTTCTGTTTGTATTCTTTTGTTTTTTTATTGTTATAGGCTCCCTCTGTGCCAGGATCACCCTGAAGTATAAACTTAAAGTACTCTTGGGTATTTTCTGAACCTGTGCCTTTCCCTAGATGTGCTTGATGACTTTCTAAATTCTTCTGTATATGCAGTTGCTTTAGAATGTCCTAATCTTTACCTGTCTGGTGCCCACAAAGGGAAAAGGAAAAAACTTAGGGCTAAGAAAAAAGAAAAGAAGCACTGAGTGCTTTAAATTCCCTGGAAGTTGCTTCAGCCACAGGGGCAGGGGCTTTCAGAAAAGGCTGTCAACTTCTGTGCTTGCATTTCTGAGATCAAAAGTTATGATCATGAATGACATCAGTGAGGTAACAGAATAGGCAGTTCCAGCCTGTTTATCCTCAGAAAAATACTGATTCAACAATTATCTGCACACAAAAATACCTTCATGAGAGCTCTGGAATCCATAGGAGAGATTACAGCACCTAGGTGGAGCACAGAGGAAAAGATGCATTAATGAAGGTAGGAAGGATAGTTTCATACTACACAAGTCACCTCTTTCCCCAAGCCCACAAAGCACAGGGCTGAGAGATATCACCTCAGCCCAGGATCTCTTCTGTGGGGAAAGGAGTGTGAAGCAAGCATCTGCTGTTACTATGTACTCATGCTACAGGCCTGCACCAGTGGTTCTGGCACCTGGCCAAGTGGTGCAGAACTAGGCTCCTGGCTTGCCAAAATATGACACCACCAAAGAAACAAGATGAAGCAACACTAACTGACTCTAAAGAAATGGAGATGTATGAACTACCTGAAAAAGAATTCAAAATAGTTGTCTTATGCTCAATAAGCTACAAGAGAACACAGATTGAGAACTAAGTATTTCAGGAAAATAATATATAGAGAAAATAAGATGTTCATCAACATGATAGCAACAATAAAAAACAACCAAAGAAATTCTGGAGCTGAAGAACACAGTGAGTAAACTGAAAAATTAAATACAGATCTTCAACAGCAGACTTGACTAAGTAGAAGAGTGAATCAGTGATTCCAGAGACAGTTCATTTGACATTATCTAGTCAGAGGAACAAAAAGAAAAAATGGCTGGAAAAGGATGAGGAAAGCCTATGGAACTTAGGGGACATGATCAAGTGAACCAATATACACATTATTGATGTCCCAGAAAGAGCTGAGAAAGAGAAAGGAGCAGAAAGTTTATTTAAAGAAATAATAACTGAATACTTACCAAATCTGAGGAGAGAAATGAACATCCAGATCCATAAATACTAAAGAACTTAAAGTGTATTGAACATAGAGAAGTCTTCAGTGAGACCCATTATATATATTATATATAATAAAATTGTGAAAATTTAAGGACAATGGGAAAATTTTCAAAGCAGCAAGTGAAAAATAACTCATCACATACAAAGGAATCCTCATAGGACTTTCAGTAGATTTCACAGCAAAAACTTCACATGCCAGGAGAGAGTGGGATGATATGTTTAATGTTCTGAAGGAAAAAGAATTGCCAGCCAAGAACACTTTGCCTGGCAAAGCTGTCTTTGAGAAAGGAAGGAGTGATGCTTTCCTAGACAAAAGCTGAGGGAGTTCATTAGACCTGCTTCACAAGAATTGCTAGAGGGAACTCTTTAGGTTGAAACAGAAGGATGCTAATTAGGAGCATGAAAACATGAAAATATAATTCACTGGTAAAGGTAAGTCTGTGGTCAAATTAAGAATAACATATTCTCTGTATTATGTATAATGTACATAATATATTATGTATAATATATTCACTGTAATGGTGGTTGATAAATAATTTTTAACTCTAGTGTAAAAGTTAAAAGTTGGCTGGGTGTGGTGGCTCGTGCTTGTAATCTCAGCACTCTGGGAGGCCAAGGCAGGAGCATCACTTGAGACCCGGAGTTCAAGACCAGCCTGGGCAACATAGCAAGACCCTGTCTCTACAAAAATAACAAAATTAGCCGGGCATGATGACATGCACCTGTAGTCCTAGCCACTTGGGAGGCTAAGGCAAGACAAGAGGATTGCTTGAGCCCAGGAATTCAAGGCTGCAGTGAGCTGTGATCGTGCCAATGTATTCCAGCCTGGGTGACAGAGCAAGACCCCATCTCTGGAAAAACAAAACAAAATGTTAAAAGACAAAAGTAATCAAAATAAATATAGATAACACTAATTTGTTAATGAATAATCAATATCAAAAATGTAAATCATGACAATAATAACATAAAATATGGGGCAGGGAGTGAAATAAAAATGTAGAATTTTTGTATGCAGTCAAAGCTAAGTTGTTAGCAACTTGAAATAGACTTTTAACTATGGTTTGTTTTGTGTACACTTCAGGTTATCACAAAGAAAAAACTTGTAGTCGATACAAAAAAGGTAAGGAGAAAGGAATCAAAGTATAAAAAAAGAAATCATATCACAAAGGAAAGGAAAAAGAAAACAGTAATAAAGTAACTATAAAATTGAAAACAGTTAACAAAATGGCAATAGTCAATTTTTACCCATCAGCAGTTACTTTAAATGGATTAAATTCTACAATCAAAAGATACAGGGTGGCTGAACAGGTAAAAACAAGATACAACTATATGCTGCTTACAAGAGACTCGCTTAAGGACACAGAGGCTGAATGGGAAGGAATGCAAAAAGTTTTTCATGGAAATGATAACCAAAAGATAGTAAAGTTGTCTAAAACAAGGAAAACAGATTTAAGTCTGAAACTGCCACAAGGCAGTGAAGGAAATTATGTAATGATAAAGCAGTTAGTTCATCAGGAGCATATAAGAATTGTAAATATATATGCGTCCAACATTGGAGCACCTAAATATATAAAGCAAGTAGAATTCACACTCTTCTCACGTGTACACAGTACATTCCCCAGGATAGATCATGTGATACAGCAAAAAACAAGTCTTAATCAAATTTACAAAGATTGAAATCATATCAAGTATCTTTTTCTATCACCATACTATGAAATGAGAAATCAATAACATGAGGAATATTGGAAAATTCATAGATACATGGAAATTAAACACCACACTCCTGAATAACCAAGGGGTCAATGTAAAAAGAGAAATAAAAAATACCTTCAGACAAATGAAAATGGAAACACAACATACTAAAACTTACAGGATGCAACAAAGCAATTTTAAGAGGGAAGTTTGTAGTATTAAACACACTAAGAATACAGAAAGATCTGAAATAAATAATCTAACTTTACACTTCAGGGAACTCGAAAAAGGTGAACAATCTAAGTCCAAAGTTACCAGAATGAAGGAAATACTTAAGATTAGAGTAGAAATAAATGAAATAGAGACTAGAAAAGCAATAGATCATTGAAACTATGAATTGGTTTTTGGAAAAGGAACAAAATTGGCAAACTCTTAGCTAGACTAAAATAAATAAGATAATACTCAAATAAAATTATAAATGAATGGGAACAATATAACTGACATCACAGATTTGTAAAGGAGTATAAGAGACTAGTGTGGACAATTATATGCCAATAAATTGGAAACATAGAAAAAATGGAACAATTCGAGAAATACATGACCTACAACACTGAATCATGAAGAAGTAGAAAGTCCATAGACCAATAACAAGTCAGGAGATTGAATCAGTAATTAAAAAACCAAGCAGGTGGGAGAAACTTCGGGAGGTGATGAATATGTCTGTGCCTTTGAAGGTGGTGATATTTTCATGGGATTATACTTATCCCCCGACTCATTGAGTTGTATTCATTTACTATGTACAGCTTTTTATATGTCAAACATACCTCATTAAAGTGGTTAATTAAAAAAAACAGAGCAACAACAATCAGTGATCTGAACAGAGATCCCTTATATTTGGAGGACAGAGTCATTATAGCCTACCCTGGCTTTTACAAGGTACACGCAAGTTGATCCTGGAAGACTTGCCCAGCTTACTTACTCAGGATGGGGCTGGAGGTCTCATAGCTTGTACTGTACTAACTTATTTTGAACAAAATTTATTAACTGCAATTTGCTGTCTAACCCGTCCCCTAGACACTGCCAGCCTTTTAATAGACTCCAGAGCTCCAAAATAGTTACATCAGACAGATTTTGCCAGTACAGTTGTTTAGATGTGGATATACGTTCCTGGAGTTTCCTACTCTTGCCATCTTCCCAAAATCCTCTCTCGGGAAGCAATTGACTTTTGTATATTAATGTTGTATCCTCTAAACTTGCTGTAATCTTTTGGTAGTTTTAGGAGTTTGTTGTTGTTGATTTTGGGGATTTTCTATGTAAACAATTATGTCATCTGTAAAATGACAGTTTTATGTTTTCCTTTCCCGTCTGTGTACTTTTTCTTTTCTTGTCTGATTTGCATTAGCTAGGATTTGCAGTATGATGTCGAATAGGAGTGGTGAGAAGGGATATACTTTGCTTCTCCTGATGTTAGGAGAAAAACATCTAGTTTTTCACCATTTAGTGTTATGTTAGCTGTAGGGTTTTTTTGGGGGGGTTAGATGTTTATCAAGTTGAGGAAGTTTTCCTCTATTCCTAATTTGCTGTGAGTTTTTATGGTGAGTGGATAATGCATTATTTGCAATTCAGTTTTGTTTCTTTTATATTAACTTGTTGATGAGTCCAGGATAGTCTTGTAGAATGTTGTACATTCAGCATTTGTCCAGTTGTTTCTTCATGTTGTCGTTTGACTTGTTCCTGTACCTCCTTTAGGTCTAGAGGATTGATTAGACTTAGGTTGAATATTTTGGGCACATGTGCTTCATGGGTGATATTGTGAACTTCATACTTTTTCACACCAGAAAGCTCATAGCCTGATGTTTCTCACTGTTTGTGATGCTTAGTATGGTCATTTGTTTTATGTGTTGACTATTTGGCAAATTATCAAGTAATCTGGGGGTGGTATTTCAGCATTTTGCAAATGAAAATCTGTTTTTAAAAAGAATCAACTTAGATTTTAATTTATTCAGTACATTACAATCCAATATAGATATTTTTATTTATTTATTTTTTAAAGTTAAATTAAAATTTTTTTTGGAGACAGTCTTGCTTTGTCACCCCAGCTGGAGTGCAGTGGCATCATCAGCTCACTGCAACCTTAAACTCCTGGGCTCAAGCAATCCTCCTGCCTCAGCCTCCCCGGTAGCTGGGATTACAGGCACACACTACTACATCTGGCTAATTTTTCTTTTTTTTGTATAGATGGGGTCTCACCCTTGTTCAGGCTGGTCTCGAACTCCTGAGCTCAAGTGATCCTCCCACCTCGGCCTCCCAGAGTGCTAGGATTGCAGGTGTGAGCTACTGTGCCTGGCCTATATTTTTATCTTTGTTCAAATTGCCCCATACATTTGCTAGTTGGCCCAATGTTGTTTTAGACACTGAGAGAGGCACTTGATTTGCATCCTTGCAGGGTAAACAGGGGTTTCTAAGTAGAGCTAACAGTGACTTCCCAGCTTTCAAATCTGGTGGGCATTTATGAGTCCTAATTCTAGACCTCTTAGCTGCATTTCAAAATGAATTCATTGGCCAGGTGCAAAGGCTCATGCCTATAATCCTAGCACTTTAGGAGGCTGAGGTGGGAGGATTGCTTGAGATGAGGAGTCCACGACTAGCCTGGGCAATAGTGAGACTCTGTCTCTACAAAAATTTTTTAAAAAAATTAGCTGGGCATGGTGGCATGTGCCTGTAGTCCCAGCTACATGGGAGACTGAGGCAAGAGGATTGCTTGAGCCCAGGAGTTTGAGGTTTCAGTGAGCTATGGTGATGCCACTGCACTCTAGCCCAGGCAATAGAGCGAGGCCTCTGTCTCAAAAAAAAAAAACAAAACATACATTAACCTAGTATTTGTGTGTATGTAATGTATGTAATACTAATATATGTATATTTAATGCAACTACTCAATCTTCCATTTCCGACCTTTTTTTGTGATATTGCAAGATATGTGCTTCTTTATTAACGTATTAAGTTAACATCTAGTGGAGGGCCTGATAATATCTTACTTTTAAGTAATGATGAGCATAAGTGGTATATGTTTTTTACCTTATTGATACATAATATTTTACATATTTATAGGGTACATGTGAGTATTTGTTACACTCATGGAGTGTGTAATGATCAAGTTGGGTTATTTGGGGTATCCGTCATTTTGAGTATTTATTATTTCTATGTGATGGGAACATTTCAAGCCTTCTCTTCTAGCTACTTTGAAATATACAATATATTGTTGTTAACTATCGTTACCCTACTCTGCTATTGAACATTAGGTCTTATTCCTTCTATATAACTGTATGTTTGTATCCATTAACCAGCCTCTCTTCATCCCTCATCCCACCCGCACACATCCTTCCCAGCCTCTGATACCTGTCATTCTGTTCTGTACCTCCATGATATGTTTCATATACCTGTTAGCCATTTGTATATCTTCTTTTGAGAAATGTCTATTAATGTCCTTTGCCTACTTTTTAATTGGATTATTTTTGATTGTTGAGTTCCTTGTATATTCTGGATATAAGTCCCTTGTAGGATGAATGATTTGCATATATTTTTCCCATTCAACAGGTTGTCTCTTCACTCTGTTAATTGTTTCCTTTGCTGTGCTGAAGCCTTTTAGTTTAATATAGTCCCATTTGTCTATTTCTGGTTTTGTTGTCTGTGCTTTTGAGGTCTTAGCCACAAAGTCTTTGCCTAGACCTAAGTCCTGAAGTGTTTTCCCTGTGTTTTCTTGTGGTAGTTTTATAGTTTTGGGTCTTACATTTAATTCTTTAATTCATCTTGAGTTGATTTTTGTATATAGTGAGAAATAGGGGTCCAGTTTCATTCTTCTACATAAAAATATCCAATTTTCTGAACAATATTTGTTGAAGTACAGATGCATTGGGAAAAGGACCTTTGTTAAAAATGAGTTGGCTATAAATATGTGGATTCGTTTCTGGATTCTCTGTTGTTTCATTGGTCTTTGTGTCTGATTTTATATCAATACCATACTGTTCTGGTTCCTATAGCCTTGTAATATATTTTGAAGTCAGGTAGTGTGATGCCTCCAGATTTGTTCTTTTTGCTCAGGATTGCTCTGGCTATTCAGGCTTTTTTTGGTTCCATATGAGTTTTAGGATTTTTTTTCTAATTCTGTGGAAAATAATGTTGGTATTTTGATAGGGATTGCGTTGAATCTGTAAATTGCTTTGGAAGTGTGGTCATTTTATCGATATTAATTCTTTCCTTCCATGATCATGGTATGTCTTTCCATTTTTTTGTGTCCTCTTCAATTTCTTTCAGCAGTGCTTTGTAGTTTTCCTTGTAGAGATCTTTATTATTTCTTGACTTCTACTAATTTCGGGTTTAGTTTGTTCTTACATTTCTAGTTCCTTGAGGTACATCCTTCAATTATTTCAAATCTTTCCCCTTTTTTTTTTTAAGAGACATGGTCTTGCTGCCTTGCCCAGGTTGTACTCATACTCCTGGGCTCAATCAATCCTCCTGCTTTATCCTCCCACAGAGTTGGGACTGCAGTTGTGCACGGCTGTGTCCAGCTTTTCTAATTGTTTTATGTATATGCGCTTACTGCTATAACCTTCCCCTTCATCACTGCTTTTACTGTGTCCCCTAGGTTTTTGTATGTTGTGTTTTGATTTTTATTTGTTTCAAGAAATTTTGTGATTTCCTCTTTTCTTTTTTGGCTCAAAGGTCATTCAGGAGCCTATTATTTAATTTGCATGTATTTGTACGGTTTCTAAAGTTCCTCTTTTTCTTGATTTCTAGGTTTATTTCATTGTGATCTTAGAAGACACTTGATATGATTTTGATTTTTAAAAATTTGTTAAGATGTGTTTTGTGGCCTAACATATTGTCTGTCCTGGAGAATGTTCCATGTCCTAATGAGAAGAATGTGTGTTCTGTAGCTGTTGGATGAAATGTTCTGTAAATATCTGTTAGGTCAATTTGGTCTAATATGCAGCTTAAATATGATGATTCTTTGTTAATTTTCTGTCTAGATGATCTGTCTCATGCTGAGTGTGGGGTGTTGAATTTTCCCCATTATTGTATTGGAGTCTATCTCTCCCTTTAAATCTAATACTATTTGCCTTATATATCTAGGTGCTCCAGTGCTGTGTGTGTATATATTTAGAATTGTGGTGTCCTCTTGCTGAATTGATCCCTTTATCATTATATAAAGTCCTTCTTTGTCTCATTTAACTGTTTTTGGCTTATATTTTGACTTAATATAAGTATGGCTACTCCTGCTCACTTTTGGTTTCCATTTGCATGGAGTAAATTTTTCTACCCCTTTACTTTCAGTCTGTATGTGTCTTTATAAGTGAAGTGAGTTTCCTGTAAGGAGCATGTAGTTGAGTCATTTTAAAAAATCCATTCAGCCAGTATATATCTTTTAAGTGGAAACTTTAATCCATTTACATTAAATGTTATTACTGATATATGAGAACTTATTCCAGTCATTTATTAAATGTTTTCTGATTGTTTTGAATATTGTTTCTTCCTTTCTTATTATTTGTCACTGTGGTTTGGTGGTTTTCTGTACTGGTGACATTTGCGTCTTTTCCTTGTTTGTATGTTTGCTTTACTAGTGGTTAATGTATGTATTTTCATGTGTTTTCATGATGTTAGATAATATTCTTTCATTTCCAGGTATAGCTCTCCATTAAGCATTTCTTGTTGGGCTGGTCTAGTGGTGATGAATTTCCTTAGCTTTTCTTTGTTTGGGAAAGATTTTATTTCTCCTTCATTTATGATGGATAATTTTGCTGGGTATGGTATTCTTGGCTGGCAGTTTCGTTTTTTTTTTCCTTCCAGCACTTTGAATATATCATCCAATTCTCTTTTGGCCTGTAAGGTTTCTATTGAGAAGTCTGCTGTCAGTCTGATGAGATTCCTTTATGGATGACTAGCCGCTATTCCTTTACTGCTTTTATAATAGAATTCTCTCTTTGTCTTTGACTTTTGACAGTTTGATTGTAATATGTTGTGGAGAAGACCTTTTAGCATTGTATCTGCTTGGGGATCTCTGCGCCCCCTCTCTCTGGATGTCTAAGTCTTTTGATAGACTTGGGGTGTTTTCATCTATTATTTCATTAAATAGGTTTTCTAACCCATTTGCTTTCTCTTTGCATTCTATGACCCTGAAAATTTGAATATTTGGTCACTTTATGGAGTTCCATATGTCATGTAGGTTTTGTTCATTCTTTTTTATTTTTGTCTGACTGGGTTATTTCAAAAGACCTGTCTTCGATTTCTGAGAGTCTTTCTTCTGCTTGGTCTTGTCTATGGAAGGTTTTGAATGTATTTTGTATTTCATTCAATGACTTCTTCAGTTCCAGAATTTCTGGTTGGTTCTTTTTTATGATATAGATCTCTTTGCTAAATTTCCCATCCATATCCCAAAATATTTTTCTGATTTGTTTGTATTGTTTTGCAGTATTCTCTTTTATCTCTCTGAGACTCTTCTTTAAAATCTATATTTTGAATCCTTTTTCTGGGATCTTATAAATTTCTTTTTGATTGGGATCTGTTGGTGGAGAATTAGTGTGTCATATTTTCTTGCTTTTTCATGTTTCCTATATGCTTACATTGATATCTGCACATTTGCTGTAACAGTTGCTGCTTCTGGTTTTTAAATTTTCATTTGTAGGCGAGGACTTTTCCTTGAATATGTATGTATCTATGGCATTGGTTGGGTTGGGCACTTTGCCTTTGATTCTGAGTATATGCGGTAGTGTAGTTTAGGTATGATTTCTTCAGCATCAGTGGTATCTGTGATTTACTCAGTGGCTTAGGGAGTAGTTATTAGTGGAGGTTGTGGTGATATTTTGCTGGGGACTAGGATGCCGGGCCTGTGTTCAGGCCCCAGTAGTGGTAGTGATGAGTTACCATGCCTGGTTTTGGATCCTAGGGTAGCATACACTGTCACTGGTGTCAGCAGGTCCAGACGGGCTGATTCTTGGACCTCCCGGTGGCTTGCTCAGGTGCTGGTAGTAGCAGTGGCAGGCCAGGTGAGTGGGCAGGTTTTTGGACCCCTGGGCAGATGTGCAGTGTGGGTGATGGCTGTAGGAATGCTGGGATGACACTCTGGGTCTTGAGGGATGTTGCGCTGGTGTTGGTGGTAGCTGCAATGGGCTGGGCAAGCTGGTCTCCAGGCCCACAGGTGATACATTCAGGTACGTGTCAGCTGTGGTTGTAGCAGGGTGGGCAGCCCCAACCTCACATTTCTGGGAGGAGTGCTCAGGTGCCAATGGTGGTAGAATGGGCTGGGCAATCCCCAGGGCCCTGGACTGTATGCTCTGGCACAGGGAGGGGGCCAAAACTAGGCCAGGCAGTCTTGTATTTAGGCCTCCTGATTGTTTGTGCAGGCACTTGCCATGGTAGGCAGGGGTAGGGTAATCCCCAGGTACCCAGTGGAATGATTGAGTGGGGAGCAGTAGTGACTACCCTGTAGCACTGCCACTGGGGAGGGCAGGGCTGCCTTCAGTGTGGCAGCCTGTGCTGGCGGGTGGGAAACACATACCCCATTCGTGCCTCAGCATTGGCAGTGGCAATTCATGCCTCTCTCACACCTCAGCTCCTGCATCAGTAGCCTGTGCCTCACTTCCATATTAACCTTGGTGGTGGCAGCCCACACCTTGATCCTGCTTCAGCTCTGGCAGCCAGTGTTTCATCCATACCTCAGCCCTGGCACCACTGGGCCCCAGGTAGTGCTTAGTCTGTTGTGGGCTGGGCTGTCAAAATGGCAGCCTGCTGTACCTGCTTAGGACTTGGGTGAAGTGTAGGACTTGGCTCAAGCTCCCTACCTGGAGTAGTGTCGTCATATGGTCTCCAGGCCAATTTCTAGGTTAGTTTTAGGGCCCGCAAGGGTCTAGGGGCTATCCTGTTGCTAGGATTTCAAGGGCCCATGGTGGCAATGTGGACTGCTGGGGTCTTTCACTTACTCTTTCCCCACTTTGGGAAGTCTCCTGGCTCCCAGCCAATCTCGGCTGAGCAGGCTGCCTTGCTTCCCTCTCCTTCCTTGTGTTAGGTGTTTCCTGTCATTTTTCTGTTGGATGTCAGTGTTCTTCCTTGAAGGACTTATTAAAAAGGTGATCATCTACTCACTAGTTTAGGAGGCAAATACAAGATGCCTCTAGCCAGCCATCTTGAAGTGCCTCTAGATCTTTTACAATATAAATATGCCATTCTTGTTTTGTCATCCAGAGTTTTTTTTCCCCCCTCATAAAAAAGCCCCCTTTTGGGGCTTAATTTAGGACTTAGGCTTAATATGGTACTTGGTTTCTTTGAAAAATATGTGGGTTTTTTTTTATATATATATTTTGGTCCAATAATCATTGCTCAGAATATTGACTTGACATTTTAGATGCTTACTGTTTTTTAAGCATTATCATCTTTAATGGCTGTTGACATGGTGCCTTTTGTGGGAAGTCACCATTAAAATATACTTAAAATCAACTGAATAGTAGAAATCTAACCAACTTCAATGTTTCCAGCTTAAAAATTTATTTTTTACCTTATATGTTTTCCCATTGTATATTAATGTTGCTTTCTCATAAATGCATTTTTTGTATCACTATTAAAGAGTTCCTTAGTTCAGGATTGAAATCACATATAGGTTTTGAGTATTATCCTCTGTATTAGATGAAATAAGATTCAAGTGTTTTAGAAACCACTTGTATGATAAGATAAAAGTGATAAGCTTGTTTTCTGCCTTATGGGGAGCAACTCCAACTCTGCATGAGTACCTGCAGGTGTGGCTAAGAATTTTCCAGAGGGTTGCTTTCAATTTATTGATACATGTTAGGGAGTATTTACTCAAATCCCCAGTGTTATATACCATAATATTTGAAAGACTTAATCTTGGTCTGGATGTTCCTTTTTTGGTGGTGAGCGGCATATGAGGATGAGTAGATAGGCAGATTTTTGGAATAATTAACTCAGTCATATAAATAATTGCTATCAAACTCAAATTGGGACACTATTTAAGTTTTCAAGCTTTCAAGGCGAGTTCACCAGGAGGACAAGTTTGGAAGCAACCTTCCAGAGGAAACAGCAGGTGTACAAGAACAAAACCAAAAATATCTTTGTGCTAGAACAGTTCAGTAGATTGTATGAGGGGACCACCTACATCAGAACTACTTAGAGAATTTTCTAAAATGCTGATTCACACACCTCACCATAGACAACCTGAAAAAGAGTCTCTGGGAGTACGGCCTAGCAATTTTTAGTTTTCTTTCACTTTTAATTTATAGCAAAATAGTACTTGTTTGTTGTCTAGAGCAATGGTTCTCAACACTGGCTACAACACATTAGAATAAACTGGAAAGCTTTTTAAATAGTGCTAATGTTTGAACCCCACTCAGGCTAATTAAAATCAGACTCTGTGAGTTTGTAGGCTATTGATATTGATATTTTAAAAAATATATCCATGTACCAAGGATTGAGAACCGCTGGTTCATAAGGTGATTTCCAAAGCTGAAAAGCAATAAATAGCATTTCCCTTGTTGAAACTGCAGAGCCAAGTAGTGTGCTGGAGTTTCATTTTTTTTATCCCTTCTAAGATGGTAACTCCAGGACTGGACTACTCGTGAAATTTATTACAGATTTGCTCAGGCTGGTCACAAACTCCTGGCCTCAAGCAATCTGCTTTGGCCTCTCCAAAGTGCTAGGATTATAGGTGTGAGCCACTGTGCCCAGCCCCTTTTTTGTATGTTTTTAAGGTTATCAGTGATTACTTTTGGGATTACTAATAACCTTTTCAATTTACACCAATCTATTTTGAGTTAATACCAATTTAGGTTTAATAGTATACTCTGCTTCTGGCCAGGCTTGGTGGCTCATACCTGTAATCCTAGCACTTTGGGAGGCTGAGAAGGGAGGACCACTTGAGGCCAGGAGTTCGAGACCATCCTGAGCAAGAGTGAGACACCGTCTCTACAAAAAAAAAAAAGAAAAATTAGCTGGGCATGGTGGTGTGCAACTGTAGTTCCAGCTACTTGGGAGGCTGAGGCAGGAGGATTTCTTGTAGAGAAGGTCTAATATTGACAACCTCCATCAGCTTTTGTTTATCTGGGAATGTCAGTTTCTTCAGGTTTGAAGGACAGTTTTTTGGTTCACTTTTTTTTTTCTTTCAGCAATTTAACTATGTCATCCCACTGCCTTCTGTACTCCACAATTTCTGATAAGAGATTGACTGCTAATGTTATTAAGGCTCTCTTGTACATGAGTCACTTCTTTCTTGCTGCTTTCAAGATTCTCTTTGGCTTTTCACAGTTTTATTATATGTTTTGGTGTTGATGTCTTTGTGTTTATACTTGTTGGAACATGTTGGACTTCTTGAATTTGTATATTCTTCTCTTTCATCAAATGTGGTAAGTTTATGGCCATTATTTCTTTAAATATTTTTTCTGCCCCTTACTCTCTTTCCTTTCCTTCTGGTAATCCCATTATGTGTATATTGGTGTGCTTGATGGTGTCATAGAGATTTCTTAGGCTTTGTTCATGTTTCTTCATTCATTTTTCTTTGTGTTCCTCATAGTTGATAATTTCAGCTGAACAGTCTTCAAGTTTTGTGATTTTTTTTTCCTTCTGCCTCCCCAAAGCAGCTATTGAAACCCTCTGGTTAATTTTCCATTTCAGTTATTGTAACTTTCAGCTCTAGAATTTCTGTTTGGTTTTTAAAAAAAATAACTTCTCTTTATCAACATTCTTTCCTTTTGACACATCATTCCCTGGTTTCTTTTAGCTATTTGTCCATGATTTCTTTTAGCTCTGTGAGCATATTTAAGGTAATGATCGAACGTGTTTGTCTACTGAGTCTGATGTCTGTTTTTCCTCGGTGGCAGTTTCTGTTATTTCCCCTCTCAAATAGGCCATACCTTCTTACTTCTCTGCATACTTTACAATTTTTATTTTTGAAAAAAATGGACATTTCAAATATATAATATGAGAACTCTGGAAATCATATTCTTCCCCTCCTCATGTTTTGTTTTTGTTGCTTTCAGAGGGTTGTAGTTGTTTATTTGTTTAATGACTTTTTAAACTATTTTTGGCACATTTGTTTTCTTTGTCACATGTGGTCTCTGTCTTAGTCTGCTTGGCTGTCATAACAAAATATGATAGACTGGTTAGCTTTAAAAATAGATGCTTATTTTCTCACAGTTCTGGATACTGGAGGTCTGACATCAGGGTGCCAGCGTGGTCAGTTTCTGGTGAGGGCTTGCTTCCTGACTTGTAGGTGGCTTCCTTCTTGCTGTGTTCGCACATAGTAGAGGTAGAGAGAGAGAGGAAGTTCTCTGGTATCTCTTCTTATGAGAGCACTATTCGCATCATGAGTGTTCTGCTCTCATGACTTTATCTATCCCTAATTACTTCTCAAAGGCCTCAACTCAAAATACCATAATAGTGGGGCTTAGGACTTCAACATAGGAATTTGTTGGGGGGTGGTGGTTACAGTCCATAACAGTCATTCAGTCCATAACAGTCTCTGAAGTCTCTCATTTTTTAGCTGTGGTCTGCTAGTATTTTTGAAATAGATTTCCTTGAATACCTGGAGTAAAAACAAAAGAAAAAACAAAAACCAAAAAAGTAAAAAAGAGGAAAAAAAGAAGAAAGGAAAACTTCTCTCAGTCTTTGTACATTGTCTCTGTTGGGCATTCCATCAACCTTAGCCCTACAGTTTAGAACTCTGCCTTTGCCTTCACTTCCTGCTTTTGCTGAGTCTAGAAAAGGACCAGTGGTTTTCTTAGGTCTATTCTTAATTGGTGTCCTGCCCTAGACATGTGCATGTCTTTCTAAATTCTCAAAGTGCTTTTCAATGCCCTGATTTTCAAAAAAACTCTCTTTCCAGCTTTTCCTCTAGGTTTTTAGCATGTCTATTGTTTGCTTCAGCTGTAATCTTTTGCTCCATGCAGCTGTGGGTTTTTCATTTGCCTTAAAATGTTTTTTTTAAAAAATACCCCCTGGGGAGCTACTTTTCTGCCCTGAGAGAGTTCAGAGTTAGGTGAAACAAGGGAAAATGCCTTGAATCAGTTCTTCATGTAACCCCAGACAAGTCAAACAAACACAATTCTTTGAGAACCAAGTCCGTTCTGCTCCCTCTGGAACCAGGCACCAGTGTCCAACAGTGGTAATGTGGCCTGCTTGTTTTAAGACTGCTACTGAGCTGAGGGTGGGACAATGGAAGTAAAAATGCTGCAGAATTTACACACTGTTTGTAAGTTGCCTTTTTCTTGGTCCAGTGTTTGCTCACCTGATGCAACTGAAGATCAGTTGATCTTTTGACTATTTTCTAGAGTTAATGCAAGGTTGATTCTGATGGGTTTTGCTTGATTTTTCAGTGTTTCTGTGGAGGGACAAACTACCTACTCCACCTTGGACTACTCTATCTTAGAACTACGTACTTCCCCATTTTTGTTTACAACACTGAGGAAGTGTACTTTCTTACATTTGTTGCTGTTGGGCTCCCTCTGCACTCTCTGTGGTTTTTCTCTTCTTCTATGTAACTTATGCCCTATCTTAACTGTTCTTGGTAGCTTTTATAAGTATTTGGGAGTCTTTGGATTATCCCTCTCTTCTCATTTTACTGAAACTGAAGATTGTATTTTTTAATGTTGTTTTACTTGTTTGCCTTTGTTGCTTTTATATGGTATCCAGAATCAAAAGTGTCCCATCAACACCCTCTCCCCCAAGTTCCCTTTTGCTGCCCCTTTGTCACCAACCCTTATTCTTATCCAAATTCCTGGCAATCATTGATATATTTTCTGTTCTTATAACTTTGCCTTTTCCAGAATGTCATAGAAATGGAATCATATACTATGTAGCCTTTTCAATGTAGCCTTTTTGAATCAGACTTCTTTCACTTAGCATAATTTGAGATTTATTCATGTTGTTTTCTGTTATCAGTAGTTCATTTTTGTGGCTGAGTAGTTTTCTGTTGTATGGATGTATTGAAGGACATTTGAGGTGTTTTTTGTTTTCAGTGATTATGAATAAAGCTGCTGTGAAAATTCAGTATAGGTTCTCATGTAAACCAAAATTTTAATTTCTTTTGGAGAAATACTTCTAAGAGTGGGATTATTGGGTCATAACTTTCTAAGAAACCGCAAAACTGTCTTCACAAATGGCTATATACTTTTGTATCCTGACCAGTGATGTAGGAGAGTTCTACTTCTGCATCCTCACCATCCCTTGGTATTGTCAATATTTTAGATTTTAGCGTTCTAACGTGTGGAAGTAGTATCTCTCTGTGTTTGTTTTGCGTTTCCCTAATGACTAATAATGTCAAGCATTTTTTCATGTGTTTATTCAGCATCTGTATATCTTTTTGGTGACATTTCTGTTAAAATCTTTTGTTATTTTTAATTTTTAAAAAAAGAGTTTTGTGAATTTTTGTATTCCGTTTACATGTCCTCTGTTAGTCGTATTTTGCAGATATTTTCTCCCAGTCTGTGACTTGCTATTTTATTCTCTTAACGGTATCTTTCAAAGAGCAGTAGGCATTAATTTTAATAAAGCCCATTTTATTAGTTTTTTGGATCGTGCTTTTGTTGTCATATCTAAGTAATATTTGCCTAATCCGATCATAAATATATCTTCTGATTTTTTTTCTAGAACAGTACTGGAAATATAATATAAGTCATATATGTAGTTAAAAGTTTTTTAGTATCCATGTTAAAAAGGTAAAAAGAAATGGGTATAATTAATTGTAATATTATGTTTTATTTAAGCCAACATACCATAAATTTCCATTTCAACATGTATTCAAAAGAAAAATTTATTAATGAGATAGTTTACACGTTAAATTTTGTACTAAGTCTTACCTGGTGTGTATTTAATATTTTACACTTACAGCACATCTAAACTCAGTTAAGCCACATTTGAAGGACTCATTAGCCACATGTGACTAGTAGTTACCATATCAAACAGTGCAGGTCTAGAAGTTTTATAGTTTTAGGTGTTACTTTAGGTCTGTTACTTATTTTGAGTTAGTTTTTGTATAAGGTACAAGGTTTGGGTTGAAATTCATTTATTCATCAGAAACTTTTGAATAAAAGTTGTTCTTGACAATTAGATATCATCCAGGACTCCAAAGCTCAGTATTTAAACATAGTTCTTTTATTGATTTATTTTATTGTCTTTTTGCCAGAGCAACATAAATTTACTTTGTAATTAACAATTTTCACATGATATGTATAAAATGCTCAGAAGTGTTAGGCATTTATATGCCTTTATGCACATATCTATTTGAACATAAATTATATATTATTTATATCTTTAAGTCTAACTAACCTCCTTATTTTTAAAGTTAGATCTAAAATGCTTATTTACTTTGTTTCCAGGCATGCACTGGCATTGAAAACATTGATGAAGCTATTACATTGCTTGAACAAAATAATTGGGACTTAGTGGTAAGTATTTTTGCCTTTCTCTGACCAGTAATCAAATTTTATGAATTCTTGAATGTCTTTAACATTCCTTATAGATGGTTCAGCAACCCAAAGCTCATTTATAACTGTAATCTGAATGAATAAAATCTAAATGTCATATCTTTAATATGAAGTTCATATTTAGTTCAGTATTAAGTTACTAAATTGTCATGAGTACTTAGATAATTTAAATGATTTTTAACATTGTTCTCTTATCTTACTGTGTATTATGGTTCATCTTCCCATGTGGTATTTTGGTGGAAATGATTTTAAGGAGAGAAAAGTCAGACTTGTGTGAATGTCTGAATAACTCTATTTGATGTTTCCCTCTCACTTCCTGGGACCCTCACTGATAATTACTCCTTCTTAATTTGTTAAAGAAGTGGCATTCTGCTGGGGTTTTCCTCATGAACTTCAGGCAGTATATTATAGAGGTGGCTTAGTTTTTTCCTTTTTTTCTTTTTTGGCAGTAACTCAAAAGGCAAGGCACAGCATTGCACTAAATATTCACCTATTACAAAGCAAACTAAAAATGGATTGTATAATGTTATTGGAGTATTGGTTGTGTTAGGATGACCCTCAATGACTTTCAAATGCTAAAGAAAGTCTAAATTATAATTTTGAAGAAGTGCTTAAGATACGTACTTATAGAAGTGAGATTAGTTATGTAGGTATATATATGCATGTGTTACATGGACTTACATAATTAACTCTTGGTTATCTGTGTGCTTTGTGTAGATATACTGCTATTAAGTTTTTTTGCTCAAAATGTAAAGAGCTTTTTTTTCAGATTATCAAAGTATTAATATGCATTTTAATGAAATGAGAAGATGAAAAATTTACAAAGAGGAAAATTAATCCCCTTTAATCCATCACTTAGATAATAATTGTTTAACATTTTTAGGTAAATTATTCCAGAGTGTCTTCTATGATTATGTGATTAAACCTTTTTTAAAAAAGTACAATGGATTATTTTATACCTTCTGTTTTGTACTCTGCATTTTTCACTTAACATCATATTATGAACATTTTTCTATCTAACTAAATGTGGCTGTTCATCATTAATGTTTGCATAGTATTTCAGGGTGTGGTTGTAGCATAATAATTTTACCAACCAGTTTTATGTTGTTGGACATCTAAGATTTTTGAAATATTTGCCATTATGAACACTATTGTAGAGAACATTCCTTACATACATATTGTATATTTCACCTATTATTTTACAAGAAGAAATTGAATAAATTCAATTTATAATTTAATTTCTGGGTCAAATTCCATGCATATTTTTAGGGTTTTGAGTACTTATAGCCAAATGGACTTCCAAGAGGGTTTTACTAATTTAAATTTCTACCAACTATGTACATTTTTGAGTTTGTCTATTTCATTAAACTAATGCTTTCTTACCTTTTTCGTGTTTTGGCACTTCAAATTTGTACGGCCTGACTCCAAATCCATACTTTTAACCACTGTGCTATACTCAAACAAAGCATAGTACAGGTGACAGCTCTATGATTTCTATGTAGAAGAGGGGGGAAGGGGCAGCACCTTATTTGGAATGATGCCCCGAAGTTTCTTGTCTTGAAGCTTCTTTTGCAGTAGCAATTGCATTGCTTTATTTAGTTTGTATATTTTGGGAGTGTCTCCTGGAGAGACTGATGGAAATTATTGGGGATGTTAAAAGCTCACCAAGGCATTCTTGCATGATACTGATGAGAGGGATATGGGATGGGGAAAAGGGAGATTGCAAGTTTGGAGTAATGAACTGCAAGTCTTTGGTGTGGGAATTACCAGTTGGGGAGATGGATGTAAGTTCTTTCCTTATCTTCTTCCTATTGGCTTGTGTTCATTAGTTTTGCAGGTTAGTACACTTACTGATTTTATTTTCTCAATCCAGTTTATCTCTAGAGTATTGCAAAAGGAGAATTTCCCCAGATAATGTTGAATAATTGAATGGTAAGGTGCTCTCCACCTATTTCTGAGTTATTTGATTTTGGAAAGTATTGTAATAGAACTGAGGTTAAAAACATTGGTATGATATTTGTGTAGAAGTGCAGTCTCACACTGTATTGGGCCCAAGCAAAAGCATCAAGCTTTCACAACCTTAAACTTTGGCTTTTTTTTTGAAATACATCTCCTAGCTGGCTTTTCGCAACAGATGATCCACTTTTATTCACAGTAAAGATTCGCTGTGCTTTGTAACTATCTTGCCCTATAAATTTTATCATATCTTCTGTTTTCATACAGCACTCACTATATATTGTGGTTTTAAAAAAATGAAACTTAAGTATTTTGAATAACTCATTACTAGTTCAAACTTCAGTAGCATCATGGAACTTTTTATATGGAGTCTTCTATATTTTGCCTATACATTATATTTGTGTTTCTAAATTATGACTATCACTGCTTTGCCCTTTATGGACCTTATGTAACAATTTGCATTATTTAAGTGGCATTGAGTTAGAGAATCTTTTACCAAAGGACTGTCTTTTTACATGGAAGTGTACTACACAATCATTATAAATTGTAATCTGGTCCCCAGAATTGGCCCATTTCTCACTTTCTTTTTCAGTATAAAAGATTTTGTGCCAAGGGAGAATATCAATCTTTATGGTTTGTGTAATTTTGAGTAATCAAAATGTTAGGCAGATATCTATAGTGGTAAACACGTTGCATTAATATTGAATTGGCTTTTCAAACCTCTTGTCATTAATTTACTGAATATGGCCTTGGCCAAGTTACTTCTCTCTGAACCTCTGAACTTCCTCTGTAAAATAAAAGGTTTGTACTAGATTATACTCAGGCTCCCATGATATATGAAGTATTTATGAAGGATCTATTATGTCCTATTTTCTGTTAAGATTCTATGAAAAGCAGTCAGTTACAAACAGCAGTATAAACAAATATTTTAATAGAACTTTATAAGTTTGAAACACTTGTACACAAACCAGTTTTAAAAATTCTTCTAACCACTTCATAATGTAGATAATGGCAGGAGAAGATGCTCTGTTAGTTGTTTTATATAAGGTCTATATATATGAAACTCCTTCAATAAATTAAGTTTTCCAATAGGCTCTACCAGATCCAGGAAAAGATATTGGACATATACTTGATAACCCAATGCTAAGTGAAATAAAGTGAAAGTAAACATTAACCTAGCCATACTACATTTTAAGTACCCTATGCTCTTGGGAAATGATTTTTGAACTTTGTGCTCAATTTCTGCTCTAGTTTGCTGCCTGTGCTGACATTGCTGTTTTGTTGAAGAAAGACTCTATTCAGAGTGCTTGAATTTATCTTTAACTACATGTTCCAACCTAAGACAAAAATGATACAAATCAGTGTATATATTTCTGTGTTGTCACTGAATTTCTAGTTTTCAAAGATAATTTTGTAGTAATAGAAGCTTACAGTAAAGTCATATACACTGAAGAGTCAAAACCAAGGAAAATTATCATGCACATAACATGTCTCATTTTAAGATGCATTGAGGTGCCCTGAGACTTTCTATTCTACCAGTTTGCATTTTTGAAGAGACATATCTTAATGATTATCCTAAAGTTTTGTAGAACAGTTTCTTCCACTACCCTGCTTAGGATGTGGCTGTAGAGGTCCTTGAATATGTTCTGCTTTTCTACTTTATACAGTGTTATGAACACCTGCAGTTTTGTGAATGAATAGTCTAACCAGTGACATAATGAGTCTCTGTCCTCTTCAGAAAGCAGCCAAGCATTGAGCATTACCCTTCAGACACTGGTTTGTATTTGCACAGAGGCTTGCTATAACAAAAGAGAAGTTACTGTGAAGAAAGATCCCATCATATCAATTTCTCCTCCTTTGCTACTGCCAAATTTGATTCTTTTGCACTCAAGGGACCATAAACCCATTATTTACAGAATTTTTCAATTTTGCAGTTTATAACCTGACAACCATCCCATCTTCTACTGTCTTTCCTTTTATTGAGGGCCTGCTTTGTGCTAAGCATCATGTCAAGTGATTTATCTACATTATTTCATTTAATCTTCACAGCAGTCCCATAAGGTAGGTAGGTAGGTATTAGTTTTATTTTATAGATGAGAAACTGAAGCCTAACAAAGGTAAATAAATTGTCCAAGCTCACATAGCTGTTAAGGAGTAAAACTGATTTTGAACTCAGGCCTGTCAATTCACATAAGGAGTTTTCATAACTTTAAAAACCACAGTTTAAGATTATTTATCAAATTTTCCCTACCCAGTATGCTATTCTTCTCTGAACTATTTTTTTCTTCCTACCACTCAAAACTAATTTCACACTGTCAAGTGAAAGAGCTTTTACTGTAGTCACATAGTGTTGCTTTACTTTAAATATGTTTATGTTTTCAAATAGATTCTAAGATTCCAGAGGAAAGGAACTGTGTTTCTTGTTAATTTTGTCTTTGGCACTTTCTGCTTAATGAATTCTTGACTGATTTTATTATTAGCAAGCTTATTTTTAGGCCTGTTCCTTCTCTATCATTTGGAAATTTGGAGGTCTTTGCTGTTAAGACTTCTGACTCTTACCAATATTACTTTTTCTTATTTGGCAAACATAAGGCTTGAGGAAGGAGGGGTGGATAACCAGAAACTCAAGGAATAGGTTAGTGCTGGTTTCAGTATGTTACTAGTAAAATTTAGATGGTCTCTACCTGTTGTGGCTTTTTTGAGAAATACTTTTCACAAATCTTTCCTTTGCATTTTTTTTCTAATCAGCTCATGAAAATCTTTTTTTCTTTGCTGTTTATTTTTGGTTGTGCCATTCTTCCTTAAGGAAAGCTCATTATATAACCCAACCTATTTGAAAGATTTTATCAGTTCTGCTTCTCAGGAGAAAACTTAGGGCAGTGAAAGACAACTGCTATTTAAAGTGCAATTAAATCGGTATGAAAGAATTGTTTTCTACTTTTCAAAGGAAAACCTTAATTTGCACAGAGATGAAATTCTCAGTTTACTAAACTAACATTGGTTCACATTATCAGATTGAAACCATTTGAAGTTCACAATTTTTCCTGACTGCAACTTGACTTTCTGCTTATTTTTATGTTGGATTTTGCTCTACATGTTGTATCATTTTCCCTTTAAATATAATCTACTTCTAGAATTACTTTATTGCATGAACTAAACATCTCTTCTTTTATAAAACTGATGGTAGATAACAGTTCAGAGGCTTTCCTAAGCCTCATAAAAATGTTGTCTGTTATTACATAGGAGGAAATGATGGTGCCCATTGTTGGGTACAGTTTCGAAGCATGTGGCTAATGTTTACTGTTTTTTGATTTCTAGTGCACCTATCTACATTTAAATTGTTTTTAAAGTTGTTCACATCAATCAGATGCACTGTGTACTTGATATTTTTTAAGCTTACTAACCTACAAGTTAGCGAGGGTTTTTTGTTTTTTGTTTTTTTTCAGACAGAGTCTGGCTCTGTCGCCTGGGCTGGCGTGCAGTAGCACAATCATATCTCATAACCTCAAACTCCTGGCCTCAAGTGATCCTTCTGCTTTGGCCTCCCAAAGTGGACTACAGAAGTGAGCCACTGTGCCCGGCGAGTTAGATTTAAAAAATGGATTTATTTTTGACAAGTTGCCTTGCTATGATATTTAATTTATTTCTATTACTGGAAGTGGTTTAAACAAAATATCATTGCAGCAAAGTCAGTGGTTTAGCACACCTGTAAATGTGATGACTTGGCAGTTCCTCCTGCTAGTTTCAATGATCAGCTGACATAAATCAGTATGTGCTTGGAAAAGAAAAGTGATATGGCAGTTAAAATTCCTATTTATAATTCTGTATATTTATACTGCCAGTTTTTAAAAAATTGCTACTTAGTGGTAATATGATTTCTTAAAATTTATACTTCTATATTTTTATTTGAGTAAAATGTTAAAATGTTCATATACGAAATCTGTATTTCCTACTTATACCTGCCCAGGTTCTCAGTTTTTTCATCTTTTAATAACCTATTTTTGGATTTTATTTGGTTTGTATTTCATTTAATTTGATTTTTTATATTTCTGATGTGCTCATTTAAATATTGCTTTATCTATAGTGCATGTTATCTCTTGTGCGTGTATTCAATTTCTCTCAAACATGTACTTGCTCTGTATCTTTAAAAAAAAAAAAAAGAAAAGCTAAGCCTAAAATCTCTCTACATGGTGAATAACGGCAACCATAGTTCCACAGTTCTTCAGATTCCAAGATAGTCTAAGATTAGCTGTTCTTTGAATGCCTCTGTTACTGAGTTTGGGCTTTTCTCCTTAGCTTTATGTTGAAAGCTCTCTACCATTTAACCCTTCTTCTTCATCAGTTGGTTAGATGAAGGTCTTCCTATAGTAGATTTCACCAGAAGGGCTGATTGGTACAGAATTCTCTTAAGTTTTTATATGTTGAAAACTATTTTTCTGTCACCCTGATATTTGAAGAACAACTTGCATATAAAATCTTTGGTTCATACTTAACTTTCACTGAGTTTTTTAAAAACTGGTGCTCCTTGCTTTATATATTGGTTTTGAAACTTAATTGAATATGTCATATTAATAGAAAATGATCAGAGTTGATCATTCTGGATTAATTTTCCCCAGGCATCCAATATAGATTCATGTTTTTTCGTATTTCTGGAAATTTTTCTAGGATTATGGTTTTAAATTTTAGTTCTATTGCATTGCTTTGTTTTTATTCTTTAGGGACTTGACATTATGAATATTATTAGTTCTTTGTCTCTCTTCCATTTCCACTGCTTTCTCTCTGATCCTTTTTACTTTTTTCATTATGTTATTTTGATTAACATAGTTGTTTTCCTGCCATTCTTCAATGTCCCTCATTACATTTTTGTTGACATGTATTTTTCCCTTGAGCATTTTGTGGTTTATTCTTCATTTCTGGGAGAATTTTGTCGTCTTCTTTTTCCTGAGTATCATCAAATTTATTTCATTTCTCCCTATCTTTTTGTTATGGTTGTTGCTGTTGCTGTTAGTTTTTGAATTTCAGATTCAGTGTGGTTTTTCATCTCCTTAAATGCTTATGTAAGTATATTTAATTTTGTAGTATTGATTTGCAGTTTTGTTCTGCTTCATGATGATTGTTTTGGGGAGGGAATTTTTCTCAGTACATATGTACGTAATTTTGTTTCCTGATTTTTCTTTTTGCAATAGCTCTTATAGATTTGAGATATGGTGTGTGTCTGTGTTAGCATGTTCATTTTTATGGTAATAGTGTGATTTATAAGATTTTTATTTAACTGCACCCTCTTCTGTCAGTTTAGCAAAGTTCAGGTACTTTACCGGTTGTTTAGTTTTCTGTTTGTTTGTTTTGGTGTGTAGGGGTAAGGGGGTAATGAGTACTCTGATTTTGTGGTTCTCTTTTGTCTTATAATAACCTAGCTTTTCCCATTTTACTTCTTTCCCTCTTTACCACTCAATTGCCAAAGGGAACTTCTCACTTTCTTTTTAAATTTTTTTTCTTTCTCCAGAAGCTATGTTTCTTAGTCTATGTGTTCCTTTAAATCATGCCTGCCCCATTGAATTCTACTTTTTTCCTTTTCCTATAATCTTTGCTCTGATCTGCTCATATACTTTTTTAATGTCTTCAGATAGGTTTTACGTAGGCTCTCAGATAGTAATTTTAGAGCAACCTTATCTCCTTCTCTAGCTTCCCTTTTCTGTCTCCCCCTCAGTTTTCTTAGATCTGTCTTTGTGGAATTGAGGGTGGGGCCAGGAGCATAAGATCAAATTTGGTAATTTTTCTCTTTTTATTCACAGTTACTTTGAGGGTTCAGTATTCTCTTTCATCAAGTCATGGTGAGGACAGGTTTTTTGTTTAGTTTTATTTGCCCCTTGTTCAGTATTGTTTTGGATGGTTTAACATTCTGGGTCCAATCAGGAGGTAGAAAACCACACAGTTATAATAAGGAATTATTAACTATTATAAAGGAATAAATGTAAGATATAAGGAAATTCTATATAGTACCCTAGGACTACGGGAGAGTACAAAGGAAGGACAAACTTAGAAGAGATTCAGAGCTTGTTGGAGAAGGAGTAGTTCAGCCTACTGAATAGAAAAGATGGTTTGGCCAGTCCGTGGCTGCTTTATAGTCACTGGGCAAACAATTGGTACCTTCTGCTGTGCAGGTGAGGGAGCAAATCAGTAAGCTGTAGTGTGAATGTGCAGTGGGCTTGCATAGAGCGTGGGGACCCTCTGGGCACAGACAGGCTGCGTGTAGGGAGTGGGCAATTTGCAGAAGGAGTGGCAGCATGATATGAACCCTCTGATCATAGGCAGGATGTGCACAGGGTCTTGCAGAGGAAATCAGAGTGCTGGTGGGTGGATAGGAGGCCTTTGGACACTGGTTTCCATGTTGAGAAGGCCATGGAAAGAGTATCATTAGGCCAAGACTGCAAGGTTGCAGAAGTACCATGTTCTGGGCCTATGACTAAGGACACTGGATGTCCTCACACTCATACTGCCAGCTTCCATGTTGTAGCGAGAAACTCCAGGAGAGCTTCTTCCTTCTACAGTGTCTTTCTAGTGCCCTGTACTGAGAAAGCTTAATATCATCCTCATTTTAAAGGCAAGAGATATCTAAAGAGATTCATTTTTTCCTTTTTTCCCCCCTTAAATCACAGAGCATAATTGAAGGGTATTTTTGGAGCTGAGAGTCAATAAATTAATAACTGAGACAAATGGAGATATTGGATGACGAATAGTAAGCAGCCACTGTTAACTTTAGTTAGCTGGAAGTCTCACCAAATTTTGTATATCTGTACCTTTTCTCTTACTAATACCTTCATTTGGAGTGCTGCTCCTTGGTACTTCATGTATTTTCCTCCTCCCAGCCTGCCAAACATTTATCTTGCTTCAGTCACCCTCTGTTATAATCTTTACCATAACTTTCTCATTATCAGTACTGCCATCTCCTTTGTAATTTTATTTTCAGGCACCTCTGTTTCCTGCCACCATCTCATAGTCTTTATTAACCTGACTTGGAAAATCTTTCAAGCACCCTAGGATCTATAATTTACTGATCCTGCTACCTTTACGTTGTCTTTCAGATCCTTTTTATCCACTTTTCCTAACTTAGATTTCTCAGTTACATCATTACATTGACACTGCTGTGGTACCAAAACTTGAAGCCCAGGTCTTCTGACTCTAGACTCAGATTCCACTATACTAGAGATGACAAACAATTTTAACACTTAAGCCAATTCTGTTCAATTATATTTTGCTGTGAGCAAAGGCAATTGATAGTGTTTGCCTCAAGCAGTATATTAGGGTTTATGGAGTTATGTTTAGGTTTAGCAGGAAAAAGTGACATAATTGCTTTTGAACATCTGCTCTGGACATATTTCTTGCTGTAGCCATGCTTGTTTCAAAGTGTGTTAAAAATCAGTTATGATCAACAACCTATAGAATGGGAGAAAATATTTGCAAACTATTCATTCAACAAAGGATTAATAACCAGAATATGTAAGGAATTCAAACAACTCAATAGCAAAAAACCAAATAATCCAATTTAAAAATGGGCAAATGATCTGAATAGACATTTCTCAGAAGAATATATACAAATGGTCAACAGGTATATGAAAAAAATGTTCAATATCACTAATCAGGGAAATGCAAATCAAAACCACAATAAGATATCATCTCACTCCAGTTAAAATGGCTATTATCAAAGACAAAAAATGGTGATGAAGATGCAGAGAAAGGGGAACACTTACACATTGTTGGTGGGAATGTATATTAGTACAGCCTCTATGGGAAACAGTATGGAGGTTCCTCAAAAAACTAAAAGTAGAGCTACCATATGATCCAGCAATCCCATTGCTGGGTATATATCCAAAAGATGGGGAATCAGTATAGCGAAGAGATATCTGTACTCCCATATTTATTGCCGCACTGTTCACAATAGCCAAGATATGGAATCAACCTAAGTGTCCATCAGTGGGTGAGTGGATAAAGAAAATGTGAGATATATATATATATACACACACACACACACACACACACACACACACACACAATGGAATAATATTTAGCCATAAAAAGAATGAAATCCTGTCATTTGCAGCAATATGGATGGAACTGGAGGTCCTTAAGTGAAATAAGTCAGGCACAGAAAGACAAATATTGCATGTTCTCACTCATATGTGGGAGCTAAAAAGTTGATCTCCTGGAGGTAGTGAATAGAATGTTGGTTATCAGAGGCTGGAAAGGGTAGTGGGGAGCGGGAAAATGAAGAGAGGTGGTTAATGGGTACAAAAATACATTTATATAGGAGGAATAAGTTTTAATGTTTGATAGCACAATAGAGTGACTATAGTTAACAATAATTTATTGTATATTTCAAAATAGCTAGAAGAGAAGATTTGGAATGTTCCTATATCAAAATATCACATGGATTCCATAAATATGTACAATTATTGTGTATCCATAAAAATGAAAAAAAAAAAAAGAATTAGATGAGAAACCATAGGCAAACCCTCCTATCACATATGTGACACATAGCCCTCAATATTAAAACAAAAATTAGTTATAATCACTAGTAGTATGTTCAAGTAGCAAATTTAGGTTTTGGTTTAGACAAAAATAATTGACATTGATAACACCTCTATTCTTATCACTTGTCATGATGTTTTACAAAGCTAGTAAATATTCCAAAATGAGTTTATCTCATTCACTTACTGATTAATTAATTCAAATATTATATTGAGTCCCTAGTGTGTGCTAGCAGTTTTCTAGGCACAGGGGAGGTAACAGCAAACAAGACAAAGTCCGTGGTCTTATTAGAACTTACATTCTTCAGTAGATGGGATCCAGATAATCTGTAAGTAAATTTATACATACACAGTATAATTTTAGAAAATGATAAATACCATGAAGAAAACCAAACAGGATAATGGAATAGAGTTACTGAAGGTGTAGAGAGGGTTATTATGTAATGTGGACTCAGGTGAGGTTATTTTATGAGGTAGAATTTTAGTTGAGACCTGAGAATGAGGAGCCAGTCATATGAAGATCTGAGGAAAAACATTGTGAAGACAGAGGGAAGAGCAAATGCAAAGGCCCTGAGGTGAGAGAAAACGTGTTTGAGGAAGAGCTAGAAGTCTGTTGGGGCTAGAGTATAGTGAGCAAAGGTGTGTGCTTAAAGGAAAAGACAGAGATAAGGGTTTGATTTTGTAGGACTTTGTAGACAAGAATTTTGTGTGTGGCAAGAATGTTTCAGTTTAATGACTCATTATCCAAAAATGATTTTTTCATTAATGCATATAATATTAAAATACATACTTAAGAATGATCTAAAATTATATTGGTTTGGATTACACAGTAGTCTTCTCTTAAAGTAGACCTCAAATGGCAAGCTATTATAATATGTGTCAGTGAGGAAACAGTGGAAGAACTCATTATTGTTCCAAAGAAATCATTACTCAGACCCTCAGCTCTTTTTCTTTGTACCTACCTGCCTTTCACCATTTGGGCTGCATCAATCTAGGACCTGAAAATCTAGAGTTTTACATCAGAATGAAAGTATTGGTTCTAGTCAGTCAATGTGGAAGGGTTAGTATTCTAGTTAGTGAGTATAATAAGGCTTGGTGTGGTTAGTCAGTGTATCTGGATCCAGCACTCCTATTTAGGGTAATGAAACTTAATATACTTAGACAAAGTATAATGACCCTTAAATTTTTGGTCAGTAAAGTGAAATGGAGTCCAGAATTCCAAGTAAGTTAGAAAGTATAATGAGGGCCTTGCATTCCTGGTCAGTCAAGAAGTGTAATAGAGTCTAAAACTCTTACTTAGTCTGGAAATGTAATGATCCAGCATTCCTACTTAGGAAGTGTAATAGTCCAGCACTTAGCCAGATATTGCTTAGCAACTGGTATGAAGGTTGATGGAAAGGAAACAGAAACTAATAGTCAAAGTGAAGTTTTGGAATCATTAATTTATTCAGGCCATACTTTTGACTGATCTCCTTAAAACTGTTATGCCCCCATATCTGGGTTTTCCTTTTTACCTTAATAACTTTTAGAAAATCTTTTACTATCTGGCTTTTTGTTCTCTCCAGTTATTTCCATTTCTTACTGTGTTAATTGATTGGCTAATTCAAAATGTTGATTTTCAAATAACTTCATATCGTTTTCTTCTTTGCTGGTCAAATGCCTAGTTCTTACCCCTATCTTCCTTTTTACCAAAACCCTAAAGGCAAAGAAACAAATGGAAAAAAACTTGGTTTTTCTGGTGTTTCTTCTGCGATAACTAGTATTAATTATATTTTAAAATATATTTTTGTTTTAATACATGAATATAGATAGATATTATTGGAAAATTAAGAGCTACATAAAAGCACAAAGGAGAAAGTAACATAATCTTATACTACAACTTTTGGCTTTTTGGTATGTTTCCTTCTAGTCTTTTTTTTTTTTCTCCTTTTTCTATGCTTATATATAAGCATGTATACATACATACCAGTTTTTCTTAAACTTAACTTGGAGTCACAAATACCTTAAAAAATTTTGAAACCTGTAGATGTGAGACAATATATAAATGTTGAAGACAAAATTTTATATGTATTTTCAGGGGGATTTATGAATCAGTCTGTTAGCACAGGTCTTTTTCATTCAGTATCATGTTGCTGAAACTTGTTCTTTTAGATCTTGTTCTTACTGCTGCAGTAGAGCCATTGCTGCCCCCGATCTTTGCTCAGTGGTAGTGCTATAGTTGGGATGTAAGGTTACAGTTACCATTCCCATTCCCATAGTTCCTGTTCCTGATAGCTATTTTTGTCAAAGCCTGACACTTATGTGCCAAGGGGTTGGGTCCTGAAGGACTTCTAGTCTGAGTAATGTGTGGTGTCACTACCAGTCTTACTTCAGTAACCCATGTTATCATTTTTTTCTTGGCTGAGTAGTATTTCATTTTAGGATATACCATAATTTATTGAATCAATCCTCCATTAATACACATTTAGGCTCTTTATAATTTTTCTTTGTTATAAACAAAACAATGGTGTAGTAAATATCCTTATATTTACTTGTGTTAAAATGTCCATGGGATACATTCCTAGAAGTGAAATTTCTCAGTCAAATTTGATATGAATTGCCTGATTGCATTTGAGAAATATACCAATTTATATGTCAAGATATCCCAGAATCTTTCTGGTATCAAAATTGATACTAAGTCTGGGAAGTGCTATGGGTAACTAATTTGTTCCTGTCACTACTGCTGGATTCTGTACCAGTACAGGACAGTGGCAACAGCTGTTGAGGCTGCTGTTGCTAATGTCTCTACCATTTTGAAAGCTACTAGTTGTCTCAATAATGGTTCCACTAGATTTGCAAATACATTGAGAGGAAATGTGTTGGTTTTTTCCATTTCCTCCTTCATATTCTCCTTGCCACACTGCACATTCATGTTTCTGGTATCAAGTGTATTCATTTCCTAGGGCTGCCTTAACAAATCACCACAAACGTGGTGGCTTAAAACAAAAGAAACTTATTCTCTTACACTTCTGAAGGCCAGAAATCCAAAATGAAGGTATCATCAGGACCACATTTTCTCTGAAGAATCTAAGGAAGAATTCTTCCTTGCCCCTTCCAGCTTCTGGTGGTTCCTGGTGTTCCTTGGCTTGTGGCAGCATAGCACCAATCTTTGTCTCCAATTTCACATGGCCTCCTTCTCTGTGTCTGTCCTTTTTTTCTCTGTTATGGACACTCTCATACACTGTCATTGTATTTAGGGACTCCTTTAATCCAGTATTATCTCTTCTCAATCTATACATTATATTCACAAAGACCCTATTTCTAAGTAAGGTCACATTTTTAGGTTCTGGGTAGACATGTAATTTTTGGGGCATATCATTTAAGCCACTATAGGAAGGTACTAGCAATTTGAAAGTACTCTTATTGATGGGGACCTTGTTTTCTCTTGGTCACATTCATTCATTTACTCACAAACATTTAATCAACCTCAACACTGTACCGGGGAAAGTTTAGACACAGATCGATCAGATATACTCTTTGCTCTTAAGGTGCTCCTGGTGTCGTTGGGAAGCAGATATAGGCATCCATATCTACAGTACAAAATGACAGTCTGGACAATAGACCCTTATACACGGTGCCGTAGAAATACAGAAGGCAGATTCTATATTTGTTGTTGAGGGACCCAGGAGGGAAGAGATAAAAGGAGAATCAGAAAAGACTTAATGAAAGAGGTAGACATTTGAATCTTGAAGGAAGACAAAGAAGTTGCTGAGACAGGAAAAATCAGGTGTAAAGAAATTATGGATCGAAAGAGAGTGGCTTAGGAAACGATAGGTTCTTAAATGCAACGGGACCATAGAATGTATATGGAGGAATAACCGTAAATAATAAGCTTCAGTTTTTTTATAGCATTGACTTCCTGGTCCTGGATTACAACAGTCGTATGAGCACTGTGGCAAAGACAATACAGTACTAAATTTCTCCAAGTTCCTTTTCATATTACTCCTTCCAGGGCAAACAGAAAAGTAGATTTTCAAGTCTTTTTGAATTTAGGTGGGGATGTCTCTCTCTCCCCACTTTCCTCCTTCCTTCCCATGCTGTGGCAAATGATGGAGGCGTGTATCTTATGGTGAAGCTCCGATATTTGAGTAGCCTGAGTCAGTGAGTTACCACATGGGATAACAGCTATCCTGGAGAGTTGCCCATATTCTCAGCAGGTTTTGCTTGAGTGAGAAATAAACTTTTTGATTGTCAAGCACTGAAATTTGGACATTTATTACTGCAGCATGCAGGGTTGGGGAACCTGTGGCCTTAAGGCCGCATGTGACCTTCTAGATCCTTAAGTGTGGCCTTTCGACTGAATCCAAATTTTACAGAACAAATCCTTTTATGAAAAGGGTGCAGCAGAGAAAGATGAAACTTTTCGTGCCTCGTTTGGTGCTTAAAAAGAACAATCTTGAAATCAGAAGGCTGCAGGTTCCCCACCCCTGTTGGGATTTTTAAAAACTTCCTTTATATATACCCTCACATTAAAAATAAAAATGAAGAGGAAGCTAGTGGCTAGTTTTATATTTTAGCTTGAAAATATATTTCAAATGTAAATAAATATTTCAAACTTCCCCCTTGTTATTTATTATTATGTAGTGATTTAACTTACTTTTTTCTCAGCCAATTAATTGTTGGTCTCAGTTAATCAGAAACATTTTTTATAACCCCTGTTTTCTGTGTTGACTTGAAATGTCACCTTTAGCATATGTTGAATGTTTCTATTTAATATGGTTTCTTTTGGGGTATTTTTTTATTTTTTATTTATTTTTTTTCTGAGACAGGATCTCGCTGTGTTGCCTGGGCTGGAGTGCAGTGGTGTGATCATAGCTTACTGCAGCCTTGAACTCCTGGCCTCAAGTGATCCTCCTGTCTTAGCCTCCCAAGTAGCTGGGACTACAGGTGTGTGCCACCATGCCTGGCTAATTTTTAAATTTTTTATAGAGATGGTATCTCACTATGTTGCCCAGGCTGGTCTTTAACTCCCGGCCTCAAGTGATCCTCCTGCCTTGGCCTGCCAAAGTGCTAGGATTACAGGTGTGAGACACCATACCCAGCCTCTTTTGGGATTTTTTTCTGTCTCTTTGATTTTTAAAATCTGTTTTTGAATTACCTTCAAATGGTTTTCTTTAATGTAACTTTGTAATATGTGCTTACAAATGATGAGACAAATGTATTGTCATTACACTCTTTTACAAAAATATTTTGATTGTTTTCAACTGTTTTTCTTCCGGATGGGTTTTAGAATTATTTTAAGTTATAAAAAAGATTCTGTTGATATTACTATTGGAATTTCTTTATTCTTATGAGTTAATTTGGGAGGAATTGGCATCATTCCAATAGTCTTTCCATTCAGGAATAGCTTCCCATTTTTTCAAGTTTCCTTTTTGTGTTCTTCAGTAAAGTTTTAAATTTGTTGATTTTTTATTTTAAAGTGAGACGAGAAGTTATTGGAGTTGGCGCACAAGACTTTGAGCTCTGGAGGAAGCCACAATATGCAATAGCTAATCTATTGGATAAATTAATAACAAATTCTATTCAGACTAAAAAGTGTGGGTTGGCAAAACTTGGAAATGTTTAATAAAAGATGTTTTAGTTGCTGAAGCGGTCAGTCTTAATTAATCTAATGGTCAATTTGAATTGATCTAATGACCATCATAGAAAATTTGTAAGAACAACTTTTTTGTTTCAGTGTCTCTGTGTCTTAAATGACACCCTGGGGGTCAGGAGAAGTGAGTTAGATTGTGTTTAATCTAGATCTCTGTGATGTGGATACACATCACAGCAGCCCACTGGAACCTAAAAGGGACCTAGCAAGACACCAAGGTTTGGGTGGTACTTGAGTGCCAGATTCTAATTATCAAATCACTATCACTTTTGTAACTTTATAATTCCTTTCAAACTATTAATAATGCCTTTTGATTTAGAACGATGTTTTTCTTATTATACTCACCCTCATGAGTTTGGCTCATGAGGTTTAAAGAACTGAAAGGCTGGCTTTTAGTTTGTCAGTAATTGGCAACTCAGTAACAGGTTGCAATATCAGCTGCCCAGATTTAGAAGAAACAAGTGGAATAGGAAAAAAGAGAAGGATGTGTGGGCAGTTTCTTGGTTTCCTTATGTTTCCACTCAGTAGTACAGAATGCTCTGAAAGAGAAATGGACTTTTGGGAAGGGGTGTTACTCTTCACTGCCTTTAATCCTGAGCAGCAGTCTCAGTTTCCTACTTACTCTGGCACACATGCCTGTTTTCCTCTTGTGGAATGTGTTGAGGAAGGCAGCAGATGGGTGTTGGCACTGTTGAGGTTAGGCTCTAATGAAAGGCCGTTTAGTTGGGGGTGAATCAATTTATGGTTTATAGCACATTGTATTAGTAATTCACAGTAGGCAACACTATGAAAGCAAAACTGTGATATCTCATTAAACAGGTAGTTCAGGGTTAATGCCTTTTTTGTATATTTTACCCCACTAAACAACAGACCCTTCTGCTTGGGCTGGTTTCATTTTCCACTTTGACTTTAGAATATGGCTCCTCACGTCAATGCCCCTCCCCTACCCACCTCCTTCACACTGTGATTATACCACACTACCTCTTTCAGAAAAGTGGTTATCAGTGCAACCGATCTCCTCTCCCATTGGCAGAGTTTGAGAGTTCCAGCTGCCCTACATTCTTGCCAGTACTTGTCAGCCTTTTAATTTTTATCCATTCTTTTGAGCATAGAGAGATTTCATTGTGGTTTTCTTTTTTATTAAAAAAAATTTTTTTAATGTTTTGGGACTGGGTCTTGCTCTGTTGCCTGGGCTAGAGTGCAGTGGTGTCATCACGGCTCACTGCAATATCAAACTCCTGGGCTCCGGAAGTCCTCCTACCTCAGCCTCTTGAGTAGCTGGGACTATACAGGTGTGTGCCACCATACCTGGCTAATTTAAAAAAAAATTTTTTTTTAGAGACCTGGTCTCACTATGTTGCTCAGGCTGGTGGAGAACTCTTGGCCTCAAGCAGTCCTCCTACCTCAGCCTCCCAAAGTGCT
Organism: Daubentonia madagascariensis; assembly: GCA_023783475.1. NCBI lineage: Eukaryota > Metazoa > Chordata > Mammalia > Primates > Daubentoniidae > Daubentonia > Daubentonia madagascariensis. The sequence goes on from JAKFHU010001129.1 coordinate 7,854,056, forward strand.
AGGATTACAGGCCTGAACCACCACGCCCAGCCTATGGTTTTAATTTATACAACCCTGATTACTAATGACCATTTGGGGATGCTCTCTTCTGAGTGCCCATTCAGATCTTTTTCTTATTTTTCTATTGGATTGTGTGTCTTTTTCCTGTTTAATTACAAGAGTTCTTTATATTTTCTGGATAGAAGCTCTTTGTTGTGTGTTACAGAAATCATCTGCTATTCTGTGGCTTGCCTTTTTGCTTTTAATGGAGTCTTTAATGAGCAGGAATGACTAATTTTCACGTAGTTCAGTTTATTAATCTTTTCCTTTATTGATTTTGTTTTTTGGGTCCTGTTTTTAATGAAATCTCTGTCCACCATAAGCTCATGAAGATGTTCTTCTGTGTTTGCTTTTAGACGTTTTATTGGTTTTACTTTTTACATTTAAAGTTGTAATTTGTCAGGAGTTGATTTTTGTCTGTCGTATGAGAGGCTCAAGTTTTGTTTTTTTTCTCATGTATTATCATGAGATAATTTGACCTATTATCATTTATTGAAAAGACCATTCTTTCCCTATTCTTTATAGTGCCATCTTTGTCATGAATCAGGTATCCTTACATGTGTGGATGTGTTTCTGAACTCTGTATTCTTTTCTATTGGTTTATTTGTCAATCATGACTTCAATACTACCCTGTTTTATTTACTGTATATTTATAAAAAGTCTTGATAATCTGGTAGTTTAGGTCCTTGAACCAAGATGGTCTTGGCTATTCTTGGATCTTTACATATTCATATATAGTTACAATCAGGTTATCAATTTCCACAAAAAAATCTGCCAGGATTATTATAATTGAGATTATATTGAATTTGAAGATGAGTCTCAGGAGAATTAACATCTTTACAATATAAAGTCTTCAAATCCATGAACATAGAATATTCCTCTATTTATTGAACTTGTCCTTAGTATCTCTTAATATTCTTTTATGATTGTCTTTGTAGTAGTCATGCAAATTTTTAAAAAGATACCCTCTAGGTATTTAAACTTTTGTGATGCTGTTGTAAATGGTATGTTTAAAATTTTCCATTTATTTATTTTTTCTCCAATACTTTTTATTTCTTTTTCTTGCCTATTGTACTGACTCAGACCTCTTGTACAGTGTTAAAGGAGTAATGCTAGTGAATATCCTTGTGTTATTCCCAATCTTATAAGGAAAGATTTCAGTGTTTAAATTAAGAGTGATGTTAGTTGTAGGTTTCTGTACCTCCCCTTTATCAGGTTAAGGAAATTTCTTTTTACTCCTTTTTTTAAAAAATTATCTTTTTAGCAATTATAATTGATACTGACTTTTATTAGATGCTTTTTTTACATAGATTGAAATTACCATAGAAATTTTCTTCTTTAGTCTGTTCATGTTGTGAATGATGGTGATTGATGTTTGAATGTTATATGTTATTTTTTACTTATTTCCGGATGTCTTCACTAGTACTGCATTTATGAATTTTGCATCTGTGCTCATAAGAGAGGTCTATGTATGATTTTCTTTTCTTGTAATGTTCTTAACATGTTGTGGTATCAAGGTTATTTGGCCTCATAATCATAAGTAGGGTTGGCAGATTTAGCAAATAAAAATCTCATACGTACTTCTGGTAAACAATATTTATTGTTTATTTGATATTCAAATTGGCATCCTATATTTTATCTGGCAAACCTACTCAAAAGACAAATTAAGAAATGTTGGCTTGCTCCTTTTATTTCTGGACAGTTTATGTAAGAGTGGTGTTCCCTTCCTTAAATGTTTGGTAGAGTTTATCAGTGAAGCTATCTGTATGTGGAATTTTCCTTGTGAGAAGGTTTTTAATTGAAGTTTCGATATCTTTAGTAGATATAAGACTAAGCTAATTTTTCTATTTATCTTGTGTTTTCATAAGTTGTGTTTTGCCAAGAATTTGTCTACTTAATCTAAATTTTTGTATTTATTGGCATAAAGTTGTTCATAATATTCTTTTATGATTTTTTAAATATTTGTAGGATTTGTACAGACTTTTCTCTTTCATTTCTAATATTGGACATTTGGGTCTAGTGTCTCTTTTTCTTAACCATGTTGCCAAGAGTGTATTAATTTTACCAGTCTTATTAAAGATTCAACTTTTATTGGATTCCTTTTATGGATGTTTGAGAATCTTTGTGTATTTCTCCACACAAAAAAGAGTATTTGTTTACTATTATTGTTTTTCACATTTATTTTTATTTTTTAATTCTTTCGTTGGTTTTCATTTGTTTTTATTTTTGTCATTTATTAATGAGTGCTTAGATAACTTTTTAAAAGCCTTTCTTTGTTTTTAATATGTATCATTAAGGCTGTACATTTCCCCTTAAGCATGATTGTAGTTGCATACATATTTTGCTACCATGTATTTTTATTATTATTTAAATATTCTCCAATTTTTTCCCTCTCTTTTGGCCCTAAGAGTTATTTGGAAGTATACTGCTTGATTTTCAAACATAGGAGAATATTCTGCTTAACTTTTTAGTATTGTTTTCCACCTTACCTCCACTTTGGTCAGAGAATATGTTTTACGATTCGGTACTTTGAAATTCACTGAGATTTGCTTTGTTGCTCAGCTTATGTTCAAATTTTGGTAAATGTTTTATGTGCACTTGAAAAGAGTGTGTAGTTTGCATTTGTTAAATCCAGTGTTCTTTATGTTGTCATTATGTCAAGTTATGTTCAAATCTTTCATATGCTTATTAATTTTGGTGCTTCCCCCCCCATCAGTCACTGGTAGAGATATATTAAAATCTCCCTCTATGATATGGATTTTTCTGTTCTTTTAATTCTATTTTAACCCTTTGTTCTTAGGTATCTACAGATTTTAAAATGACATTTATTCTTGGTAGATTGACCCTTTTATCCTTATGAAAAAGCCTCCCCCCCCTTTGCTTTAAAGTTTTCTTTATCTAGTATTACTACATCTACACTAGCTCTAGTGTTTTCATAGTATTTCTTTTTCTAGTTTTAAAAACTACTTTCAACATTTCTACATTTTTATATTTAAGGTATGTCTCTTCTCAGAAATATTTTTGGATTTTTCCCCCAATTTTTAAAAATTTGTACATAATTGTACATTTTATGGGGTACATGTGATAATTTGATACATGTGTACAGTGTGTAATGATCAAATCAGGGTAGTTAACATATCTATGACTTCAAACATTTATCATTTCTTTGTGTTGGGAACATTCCATGTCTTCTCTGTTATCTAATTTGAAATAAACAATAGGTTATTTTTAACTATAGTGACTCTGTTGTGCTATGGAACACTAGAGCTTGTTTCTTTTTTTTTTTTTTGAGACAAGAGTCTCACTCTGTCACCCCAGCTAGAGTGCAGTAGTGTCGTCATAGCAACCCCAAACTTTTTGGCTCAAGCAATCCTCCTGCGTCAGCCTCCCGAGTAACTGGGACTACAGGCGTGCACCACCACACCTGACTAACTTTTCTATTTTTTGTAGAGATGGGGTCTCGCTTTTGCTCAGGCTGGTCTTGAACTCCTGATCTCAAGTGACCCTCCTGCCTCAGCCCCCCAGAGTGCTAGGATTATAGGCATGAGCCACAAGCCACCATGCCTGGCCTCCTTTTATATAAACATATTTTTGTACTCATAAACCAACCTCTCTTCATTCCCTTCTTTCCCCTACCCTTTCCAGCCTCTGGTAACCATCTATTCACTATCTCCACGAGATCAATTTTTAGCTCCCACATATGAGTGAGAACGCATGATATTTGTTGTCTTCTGCCAGGCTTATTTTACTTAAGACAAGATCTCCAGTTCCAACCATATTGCTGCAAATGACAGGATTCCATTCTTTTTTATGGCTGAATAATATTCATTGTGTATACACATCACGTTTTCTTTATCCATTCATCCACTGATGGACACTTAGGTTGATTCTGTATCTTGGCTATTGTGGCTAGCACTTCAGTAAACATTGGAGTGCAAATATCTCTTTGATACGCTGATTTCCCATCTGTTGGATATATATTCAGCAGTGGGATTGTGGGATCATGTGGTAGATCTCTTTTTAGTTTTTTGAGAAACCTTTATACTGTTTTCCATAGTGGCTGTACTAACTTACATTCCTATCAGCAGTATAAAAATGTTTCCCTTTCTCCATATCCTCACTAGTATTTGTTAGTTTCTATCTTTTTGTTAATAGCCATTTTAACTGGGGTGAGATGATATCTCATTGTGGTTTTGATTTGCATTTGATTAGTGATGTTGGGCATTTTTTCATATATCTGTTGGCCATTTGTATGTCTTCTTTTGACAAAAGTCTATTCAGATCCTTTGCCCATTTTCTAATTGGATTATTTGATTTGTTCTTGTCAAGTTGTTGGAGCTCCTTGTATATTCTAGTTAATAATCCCTTGTCAGATGGGTAGTTTGCAAATATTAATGTTTTCTCCCATTCTGTGAGTTGTCTCTTTCCTTTGTTGTTTCCTTTGCTGTGCAGAAACTTTTTAGCTTGATGTGATCCCATTTCTCCAGTTTTGCTTTGGTTGCCTGTACTTTGGGGGTATTACTTAAGAAGTCCTTGGCCAGACCAATGTCCTGAAGCATTTCCTGAATGCTTTCTTTTAGTAGTCTTATAGGTTCAGTCTTACATTTAAGTATTTAATCCATTTTAAGTTGATTTTGGATGTGGTGAGAGACAAGAGTCCAGTTTCCTTCTTGTGCATGTGGATATCCAGTTTTTCCAGCACCATTTACTGAAGAGAATGTCTTTCCCTCAATGTATGTTCTTGGTGCCTTTGTTGAAGATGGGTTGGCTGTAAATGTGCAGATTTGTTTGTGAGTTCTCTATTCTGTTCCATTGGTCTATGTGTCTGTTTTAATGCCAGTACCATGTTGTTTTGATTATAATAGCTTTCTAGTATATTTTTAAGTCAGATAGTGTGATTCCTCTAGCTTTGTTCTTTTTGCTCAAGATGGCTTTGGCTATTCTGGGTTTTCTGTGGTTCCATATGAATTTTAGGGTTTTTTTTTTTCTATTTCTGTGAAGAATATCATTGGTATTTTGGCAGGGATTGCATCAAATACATCAATTCCTTTGGGTAGTATGGACATTTTAATGATATTAATTCTTCCAATCCATGAGCATTGAATATCTTTCCATTTTTTGGTGTCCTCTTCAATTTCTTTCATCAGTGTTTTGTAGTTTTCATTGAAGAGGTCTTTTACTTTGGTTAATTTTTTTTCTAGTTATTTTTTTCTGTAGCTATTGTAAATGGGATGAATTTCTTTTTCAGATTGTTCACTAGGATTATATGTAGAAATGCTACTGATTTTGTATGTTGATTTTGTGTCCTACAACTTTACTCAATTTGTTTATCAGTTCTAATAGTTTTTGGGTGGAGTCTTTAGGTTTCTCTAGATATAAGATCATATCATCTACAAGCAAGGATAATTTGACTTCTTCCTTTCCAGTTTCAATGCTCTCTATTTCTTTCTCTTGCCTGATTGCTCTGAATAGGACTTCCAGTACTGTGTTGAATAAAAGTGGTGAAAGTAGGTATCCTTACCTTATTCCAGATCATAGAGGGAAGGCTTTCAGTGTTTCCTTACTTAGTATGATGTTATCTGTGGGTTTGCCATATATGGCCTTTATCGTGTTGAGGTATGTTTGTTCTATACCTAGTTTTTTGAGAGTTTTTATCATGAAGGGATGTTGAATTTTACTGAATTCTTTTTCAGTGTCTGTTGAAATGATCATATGGTTTTTGTCCTTCATTTTGTTGATATGACGTATCACATTGATTTGCATATGTTTGAACCATCCTTATATCCCTGGGATGAATCCCACTTGATCATGATGAATAACCTTTTTAATGTGTTGTTGAATTTTGTCTGCTAGTATTTTTGCATCTATGTCCATCAGAGATATTGGCCTATAATTTTCTTCTTTTGTTATGTTTTTGTCTGGTTTTGGTATCAGGGTGAATGAGTTCGGAAGTATTTCCTCCTCCTCGATTTTTCAGAATGGTTTCAGTAGGATTGGTGTTAGTTTTTCTTTGAATGCTTGGTAGAATTCAGTAGTAAAGCCATCAGGTCCTAGGCTTTTCTTTGGTGGGAGACTTTTTATTACTGCTTCTATCTCATTACTTGTTATGGGTTTATTCAGGTTTTGGTTTTCTTCCTGATTCAATCTTGGTAGGTTGTATGTGTCTAGGAATTTATCCATTCTTCTAGGTTTTCTAAGTTATTGGTATAGTTGCTCATAGCAGTCTCTAAAGATCCTTTGGATTTCTGCAGTATCAATTATAATGTCTCCTTTTTTATCTCTAATTTTATTTATTCTTAGTCTGGCTAAAGGTGTGTCTGTTTTGTTTATCTTTTCAAAACACCAACTTTTTGTTTCATTGAACTTTTGTATTTTTGTTTGGTTTCAATTTCATTTATTTCTGCTCTGTTCTTTATTATTTCTTTTCTTCTGCTGATTTTGGGTTTGGTTTGCTCTTGGTTTTCTAGTTCTTTGAGATGCGTTGTTGTTTATTGGAAAGTTTTGTACTTTTTTGATGTAGGCACTTACTGCTGTAAACTTTCCTCTTACTACAGCTTTTACTATATCCCATAGGTTTTGATATATTGTGCTTTCATTTTCATTTTTTTGAGAAACTATTAAACTTCCTTCTTAATCTCTTCATTGACCTACTGGTCATTCAGGAGTGTACTGTTGAACTTCCATGTGTTTGTATATTTTCCAGTGTTCCTCTTGTTAATGATTTCTAATTTTATTCCATTGTGGTCAGAGAATGGTATGATTCCAATTTTTTTGAATTTTATGAGAGTTGTTTTGTGGCCTAACATATGGTCTATCCTTGAGAGTGGTTCATTAGCTGAGGAGAAGAATGTGTATTCTGTAGCTGTTGGATAAAACGTTCTGTAAACATCTATTAGGTCCATTTGGTCTATAGTGCAGATTAAGTCCAATGCTTCTGTGTTGACTTTCTGTTTGGATGATCTGTCCAATGCCAAAAGTGGAGTGTTGAGGTCTCCAGTGATTATTGTATTGGGGTCTACCTCTCTCTTTAGCTCTGATAATATTTGCTTTATATATCTGGGTGCTCCAGTGTTGGGTGCATGCATATTTAGAACTGTTATATCCTGTTGCTGAATTGACTCTTTTATCATTATATAATGACCTTCCTTGTCTCTTTTTACAGTTTGTGTCTTGAAATCTATTTTATCTGATAAAAGTGTAGCTACTCCTGTTCTTTTTTGGTTTCAATTTGCATGTAATATCTTTTTTCATCCCTTTATTTTCAGTCTATATGTGACTTTATAGGTGAAAGGTGTTTCTTGCATACAACATATAGTTGGCTTTTGTTTTTTTAATCTATTCAGCCACTCTGTCTTTTCTTTGGAGAGTTTAGTCCATTCACATTCAGTGTTATTGATAGGTAAGGACTTATTACTGCCATATTGTTATTTGATTTCTTGTTGTTTTGTGGTCTTCTCTTTCTTCCTTCTTTCCTTCCTTCCTTTCTTTCTTTGTTAAATGTGATTTTCTCTGATAGTATGTTTTAATTTCTTGGGTATCTGTTGTAGGTTTTTTGATTTGAGGTTACCATGAGGCCTGCAAAAAACAATTTATAATCAATTATTTTAAACATATGATAACTCTGCTTACAAACAAACAAACAATAAACAAGCAAAGAGAAATCTAACAGAAATTCTACCCTTTAACTCCATCTCCCCCTTGCCTTTTAACTTTTTGTTTCCATCTGTATCTTTTTATACTCTCTCAATAAGTTGTTATTTTTGAGAGGTTTGTCTTTTAGTCTTCCTACTCAAGATATAAGTTCTTTATACACCACAATTATAGCAATAGAATGTTCTGTATTTGTGCCCTTGCTGTTACCTGTGAGCTTATACCTTCAAATGATTTCTTCTTGTTCATTAACATCCTTTTCTTTCAGATTGAAGAACTCCTGTTAGCATTTCTTATAGGATAGGTCTGGTGTTAATGAAATCTCTCAGCTTTTGTTTGTCTGGGAAAATCTTTATTTCTCCTTTATGTTTGAAGGATATTTTTGCAGGATATAATATTCTAGGGTTAAGGTTTTTTTTCTTTCAGCACTTTGAATATGTCATGCCACTCTCTCCTGGCCTATAAGGTGTCCACTGAGAAGTCTGCTACCAGATGTATTGGACCTCCTTTATATGTTATTTTTTTCTTGTTTCTTGCTTCCCTTAGGACTTTTTCTTTATCTGTGACCTTTTGGAGCCTCATTGTTAAATACCTTGAGGTAGCCTTACTTGGGTTAAATCTGCTTGGTGTTCTATGATCTTCTTGTACCTGAATGTTGATATCTTTGTCTAGGTTTGGAAAATTCTCTGTTACTATTTCTTTGAATAAACTTTCTACCTCAATCTCTCTCTCTCTACCTCCTTTTTAAGGCCACTAACTCTTAGAGTTGCTCTTTTGAGGCTATTTTCTAGATCTCATAGAGATGTTTCGTTCTTATTTATTTTTTATTTTTTCTCTTCTGACTGTGTTTTTTCAAGTAGCTTACCTTCAACCTCACTAATTCTTTCTTCTGCTTGGTCAGTTCTGCTGTTGAGAAACTCTGATGCATTTCTCAGTTTGTCAATTGAATTCTTAAGCGCTAGGATTTCTGCTTGATTTTTTTTATTGGTTTAATCTCTTTGTTAAATTTCTCTGATAGGCTTCTAAATTCCTCCTCTGTGTTGTCTTGAAGTTCATTGAGCTTCTTCAGGACAGTTATTTTGTATTCTTTTTCTGAAAGGTCACCTATATCCATCTCTTCAAGATTGGTCACTGGTACCTTATTTATTGACAGTTTGGTAAGATCATGTCTTCCTGGATGTTCCTGATGCTTGTGGATGTTCGTCAGTGTCTGTGCATTGAAGAGTTAGATATTTGTTTTAATCTTCACAGTCTGGGCTTGTTTGAACATGTCCTTCTTGAGAAGGCTTTTGAGATACTCAAAGGGAATTGAGTGTTGTGGTCTAAGTCTCTAGTCACTGCAGCCATATCAGCACTGGGGGTGCCCTAAGCCCAGTAATGCAGTGACTCTTGCAGAGTCCTTGTGGTACTGCCATGGTAAGTTTGGGTAAGATACAAGAGAATTCCCTGGAATACCAGGCAAAGTCTCTCACTCTCTTCCCTCACTTTCTGTGCTGGACTACTAGAGTTGACAGAGGAGTGAGGTGGCCACCACCACCAGGTCATACCTGATGCCAGCCCAGTATCACCCAAAGACTGTGGTGACTGTTGCCTGGCTATCTCTGATGTTTATTCAAAGCCCAAGGGCTCTTTAGTCAGCGAGTGGTGAATTCTGCCAGAACTGAGTCAGTCCTTCCCTTCAGGGCAGTGTGTTTTCTTCTGGCCCAGGGTGGGTCTAGAAATGCTGTCTAGGAACTAAGGCCTGGAATCAGAGGCTTCAGCAGTCTGCTTGGCACTTTATTTTACTGTGGCTGACCTGGTACTCCAGTTGTGAAACAAAGTCCTCTGAGCTCTTCCCTTTCCTGTCCTCCAGTGGAAGAAGACTCTCCCTGAGCTGTGCTGCCTGTAGTTGAGGGAGGGGTGACACAGGCACTGGCTTGGCTGTGGCCGCTGGTGTTTCACTGGGTCATGTGCACCCCAACTCCACTGCCTCCGAGCCAGCCCAGCCACAGAAATTGCCCAAGGACTGCAGTCCTTGTGGCCTGACTGCCTTATGAATTTAGTCCAGATCCCAGGCTGTTCTTTGTCTGCCAGTGGTTGGAGCTAGTGTGGGAACACGGGCTTTGGGTGCAGGATTTCCCTCTGGCTGAGCTGGTCAGAATGCTCCCTCTGTGGGCTCCGGCAGAATTCTGCCTTGTGCTATATTCTGCTGTGCCAGGGTAGCTCTAGGCTTCAATTCAAAGCCCCACAATTACTTTGCTTTCCCTCCCCTGGGCACACATTCTCTCTCTACTCTCTGCGGTGGTGCAGCGCTGCTAGGGGATGGGGGAGGAGTGGCATAGGCAATGCAGGACTGTCTTTTATGCCCTCTTCAGTGTCTGTTTCCTTGATATAATGTTAAAACCAGGTAATATGATTGCTCACCTGATTTTTGGTTCTTCTGAAGGTGCTTGCTTAAGTGGACAGTTTTTGAATTAGGTGTTCATGTGGAGGGATGATAGCTGGAGGTTTCTATTCGGCCATCTTGCTCTGCCCCCTCCTTTCCTTTACTCTGGAAACATATTTCCCCTTGGTATAGAATTTTAGGGTGGAGTCTGGGCGCGGTGGCTCAAGCCTGTAATACTAGCACTCTGGGAGGCTGAGGTGGGAGGATTGCTTAAGCTCAGGAGTTTGAGGCCAGCCTGTGCAAAAGCAAGACCCCGTCTCTACAAAGAATAGAAAAATTAGCTGGGCATGGTGGTGCACACCGGTAGTCCCAGGTAATCAGGAGGCTGAGGCAGGAGGATTGCCTGAGCTCAGGAAGATTTCCTGAGCTCAGCAGTGAGCTACCATGATGCCACTGTACTCTAGCTGGGATGACAGAGTGAGACTCTGTCTCAAAAAAAACAAAACAAAGAAACTGCCAACCCTAAATTCTGTAATCATAGAACACATCTGTCAAAAATAGGCAAAAAAAAAAAAAAAATTTTAGGTTGGTTGTTATTTTATTTCAGCACATTGATTTGACGATATCATTCCGTTATCTTCTGACCTTTGATTCTGCTAGCAAGGTAGCTGCCAGTTTTACTGCCACTCCTGTGATTGTAATCTGGCCCTTTTCTCTGGTTTCTTTTGTAACTTATTTTAAGAAATTGAGGTATAATTTACATACAGTGATATGTGCACTTTAAGAGTTCAGTTCAACTAATTGTGATGCATGGGTACCATGTTTTATTGATTGCTTTTTCTAAACAGGCATTTTTAAGCATGAAGTCTAGGTGCTTGACCCAGGCTAATCTTTAAAGTGTCTTGGCCCAATATGTCTAAGGATTTCTAGTGACTCAACCACTGGGCGTAAATCTAGCCAGTGTCCTTAGACATTGGTCGTTTTACTTTAACTTTGGGTGGCCGGATGTTTTTCCTCCCCCACCACTATTTTTCTCCTTTTAGTTTCTCAAACACACTAAGTTTATTCCCATCTTATAAAATTTGTATGTGTTATTTCTTCTACCTGAAATACTCTGTCCCCAGTTTTTCATGTAACTGGCTTATCTGCTAGGTCTTAACAAGTATTTACCTCTTCAGAAACCTTCCTTGATCATAAAGATTTCTTCCACTTTCACCATCACATTTTTGCCATAACACTATTCTTTCATTTTGTATTGCTCAGTTCATCATGATGATGGTTGTGTTTGTCATTTGCCAATTTCTCTACTTTCCCCTGCTTAGCTCTGAATTGTATAGCTGACCTATACAAAGCTGCATTCCTCAAGCTCTCTTGTGAACTGGCCTTCAACTGTCATCGAATGACAGCAGTGTTAGAAGATTGGAGAGTGAGAGAAACCAGGCTATTACTCCCCTTCTCTCCTTGTGTCTGTGGTGTCTCCTCCAGTGGTTTCAACTCTTGTGTGTCTTCAGCTCATTCCAGAGTTCCATCTCCTGCTTGGCATCCTTTTCCTCCATGGTTTCTATTCCTAATGGATAGCCTTGGTTTATAGACTCTGTTAATATACTTCCTTTCTTGTCATCTCCAGCTCTGCAGAGGTAGTAGGGACTTCCTCTTGTTGCTTATTGCAGGGTTGACTCACATAAACCATTTTTTCCTTTTAAATTGAAGCGAAATTCACAAAACGTGCGATTAACCATTCACTGGTTTTTAGTGTATTCCCAGTGTTGTATAACCACCAGCTCTCTCCAGTTTCAAAACTTTTTTATCACCCCATAAAAACATCTAGTACCTATTAAGTAATTCCTTCCCATTCCCCTTTCCCTCATCCCTTGGTAACCTCTAACCTGCTTTCAATCTCTATGAATTTGCCTATGGTTGAATTATATGTAAAAAGAATCATACGATATGTGATCTTTTGTGTCTGGCTTCCTTAACTTAGCATAATGTTTTCAACCATTTTAGTTCTTTCAATACTCTTAAAAGTAGTTTTTCTTACTGAAGTCCCTCTGTTGAACTGTTTGGTGTTGGTTCCTTTTTCTTATTTGACCCTGACTGATAAAATACATATTTATATGTTTATTTGCTTATTACCTGTAACTTTTTACATATTCTGAGCTTCATGAAGGCAGAAACTTAGTTTGGATTTTTTTTGGTGGTTGTTACTGTTGTTGTAAGAGAATTTTTAATAGTGTGCAAAGGAATATCACAGATCACAGAAAGGTTATTAGAGATCTTATTCAAAACAAAGAGCTATTAATTAACCTTTACAGTAAATGGGTATGTATGACTGCATTTCTCATTATTTTCACCTGCTTTTGCCAATAGCCCTCTACCAAAAATATGTAGACTATCAATTAAGCAACATAAGAATAGGCCAATGTAAATATTTTTAAGTTTATGTATTATTGACCTTTAGGAGAAGAAACTACTCTCAGAGAGTATTTATCTTTACCATCCTAACCATTTTAAAGTGTACAATTCAGTAGTGTTAAGAATATTCACATTGTTGCGAAACAGATCTTCAGAACTTATTTTCTTGCAAAATTGAAATTCTATACCCATTAAACAACAACTCACCTTTCCTACTCCCCTCGGGTCCTGGTAACCACCATTCTACTTTCTGTGTCTATGAGTTCACCTAATTTAGATACTTCATGTAAGTGGAATCATACAGTATTTTTCTTTTTGTGATGGCTTATTTTACTTAGCATAATGTCTTTAAGGTCCATACATGTAGCATGTGACAAGATTTCCTTCCTTTTTAAGGGTGAATAATATTCCGTTGTATGCGTTGTTTATCCATTTAATAGGCATTTTGGTTATTTTTACCTTTGCCTAATTGTGAGTAGTGCTGCAATGAACCCATGGGTATGCAAGTATCTCTTTGAAACCCTATTTCAGTTCTTTTGGCTATACGATGGCTATCTGGAAAGTATCCAGCCATTGTTAATATAACGAGAATGGTTTGTGTGACAATGATGTAACCTGGCAGCCAAGGTGAGTGGACTGGAACGTGCATGCGTGAACAGTGACCACTTTACTGTACTAGTCAGTGGGGTGCTAGATGCCGTTGAGTGAGCACATGTACTGTGTGGTCGTCGCATTCAAAATGACTCAGCGAGTAGAGCAATGAATCTGCATCAAATTTTGCATTAAGCTTAAACATTTCTCCATGGAAACTATTCCGATGATTCAGAAGGCTTTCAGGGATGATGCAATGAGTACAGTGCAAATAAAAATGTGGCACAAATGCTTCAAAGATGGTTGAGAATCTGTTGAAAGTGATCCACATTCTGGAAGGCCTGCAACAAGCAGAACACCTGAGAATGTTGAACGTGTACGGGTTAGGTTGAAAGACGCTGGGAGAACTGTGTGAGGTCCCAAGGTGCCTACTTTGAAGGGGACTGAGGTGGCATTGTCCTATGTACAGTGTTTCTTTTATCTTGTATCTTCTTCAGTAAATGTCTCTATTTTTCATATTACATGGCTGGATACTTTCCCAACAGCCCTCTGTATACCTAGAAGTGGGATTGCAGGATCATATGGTAGTTCTATTTTTAATTGTTTGAGGACCCTTCCATACCATTTTCCATAGTGGCTAGCTTCATCGTTTTACATTCCCAACAGTGTACAAGGGTTTCAATTTCTCCACATCCTTAGAAAAACATGTGTGGAAAAACATATCTACTGAATTATAATAATACCAGCGTACTTGGATTGTTTGATAAATAGCAACAGGGGTCTATAGCTTTCATATTTTCCCTCACAACTTTTCTTTTACATGCTGTGATTAAGATGAGCATTTACTAAAACACATTCTGTTCTTCAGAAATTTTATTAGTAAAACTTTTTATTTTCTGAAGTTTTGCTTTTGCCACAAAAATTTTTTAAAAAATTTTTATGAGAAAGAAATACATGGTTCTTAAATCTCTATGTTGTACACTATTTCTTCACTGTAAATCTTTTTTGTCTGTTTTCTGCTTCTGTTGTCTATATTCATATTTGGATATCTGATAGTTACCTTCACATTACCTTCACTGTGGTAGTTGTGACATGAAGTCAGTCACTAATGGGTGTGAAGTACCCCATCCCACCATTCTGGAATTTATTTTTGTTTGTCAATGGCTAGAGGAAGCATGTTTCATTAGAGCAGCTTGACAGTGCTGTATTTCATACTTGCTAATAAACTTTTTTCTTTCAGTATTGGAAGAAACTAGTTACTTTACAATCTCAGAAATGACTGGGGAAGTTGGGTGGTATACTAATTCTTAGAAGTAAATCTTTACAAAAGGGATCTAAAAAGGAGAGAGATTACTTTTAGGTAAGTAACTGTATGTCTGTTCCAGGCAAAGAGTTGTCCTGATAGGAACGGGAAGAGGGTAGTTATATGTTTGGTGCCAATTGTGGTCTTATTAGGGATTTGAGAGGTAGGCGAATGGTAGAACATAAAAGGAAATGAAGATGGCTGCTACTGTGAGACAGAATAGTACTGTGGGTAGAAAATCTGTTTTCATATAGAAAGAGAGTAGACTAGAGATGATCCAACCATCCCTCTTTGTTTTTTTCCTTCTTATATGCAGCAGTGCGTGGTGGTGTGGGTGTCTGTTGCTAAGCCTTTAATTTACTCTGTCTCTCACCATGCTCAGTGTTAAGATGGCAGCATGTGGCAGAGCAGACAGAAAATGTGGCAGGAGATCCTTCAGAGAAGATCTGTAATGAAATGTTAGGTTTATAAAATTATTGGTTGTGATTTTCACTATCCCAATTCTTTGAAGTGAGACTTGAGAAGTCACAGAACTGTTGGTGTAATTTAAAGCAAAGACAAACTAAAGGAAAAGCTAATTTATTTTTTTCATCTTGCAATACATGCCAAAGATAGTAGACATGGTAGCTGCTTTTGTCAGCATTCTCAAATTGGTGATTTCGCATTTCATGTTTCTTGTATTTTCAGACTGAGGTTAGATGCTCAGGTACGATATATTGCTAGTGCTACTAACATCTATGTAGCAGTCGGTGGATATGATGTATTTAGATGTTTTCTCATCTTTTTGTATTGTCAAAATGGTAGATTGTGTATGGAGCAAAATTATTTGTCTTTTTTTTTTTTTTTTTGAGACAGGGTCTCACTCTGTTGCCACGACTAGAGTGCAGTGGCATCCTCATAGCTCACTGCAGCCTCAAACTCTTGGGCTCAAGCATTCCTCCCTCCTCAGCCTCCCAAGTAGCTGAGACTACAGGCGTGGAGCCACCATGTCCTGCTAATTTTTAAATTTTTTATAGAGACAGAGTCTCACTATGTTGTTCAGGCTGGTCTTGAACTCCTGGCCTCAAGCGATCCTACCACCCTGGCCTCCCAAAGTGCTAGGATTGCAGGCATGAGCCACTATGCCAGGCTGTGGTATTTTTATGACTTGTAACCTAACAGAGAAAATTTTAATAAACGAACAGGTGTTTTTGAATGTTTCATGGAACCGTTATTTCACATTTCCTGTGAAAAATTGTATTCTGTAGTCTTATTGATATCCCCCTTCCATCCTATGTTTATTCCATGTGGCCAATACTTCTTCAGATATTGCCTAGTATGATTTTGCTATATTTTAAGTATATACAATAATTATTTTATATTATTTAATTATTTATATTATTTTATATTATTTAATTGAGAAAGGAAGAATATGCCTTAGCTTAGGTCTTTAATTAGATCTATTGATTTTCAGAGTTTTAATTATTAGGATTTATTTTTTAAAAAATTTTTAACCACTCCTACCCCATTCCAAACTAGTGTAATAGTTTCAACCTTATAAAAATACACCACATTATAAATTTGTGAGAATCAAATAAGTATCACTTTTACCCTCTAAGCTCAGCTAACTTGATATTGTTTTGACTTGAGGACTCTGTACGTAAGCCATTAAATTTTGTCACGGAAAACTTAGATTTCCCTGTTGAAACTTGAAACCAAGAGAGCATCATGGACCTTTGTTGATCAAATCAGTTTGAGAATCAGTGATTCTGAAATTTTAGTGTGCTGAAAATTACCTGGGAGCTGAATGCAGAGCCCTGCCTCACCCCCTCAATTAAGTTTGCAATTTTTATTAGCTTCTCTTAATAACTGTTTAGAAGGCTAAAGAGAATACCCTGGAAGCGAAGGGTATTAGTTCATTGTGTCCCTCAGCCTGCGGTTGCCATAAGTTCAAATTCGTAGTGTTTGAGGTTCTGATTCTCTTGTTTACATATCCATGTTGGTACCTGTCTCAGTCTCTTTTGCTTTGCTATAAAGGAATACCTGAGGCTGAGTAATTTATAAAGAAAAGACGTTTATTTGGCTCACTGTTCTGCAGACCACGAAAAGCATGGCATCAGCATCTGCTTCTGGTGAGGGCTTCGAGGATCTTCCAGTCAAAGTGGAAGGCAGAGAGGAGGAGCAGGAGTGTCACATGGCGAGAGGGGATGAGAGGGGGAGCGTGAGAGGGAGGAGGGTCTTTTAAACAACCAGCCCTCGTGTGAATTAATAGAGAAAATTCACTCATTACTGCGGGGAGGGCACCAAGCCATTCATGAGGGATCCTCTATCATGACCCAAACACTCCCACTAGGCCCCACCTCTGACACAGGGGATCAAATTTCAACATGACATTTGGAGGGGCCAAACATCCAAACCATATCAGTACCCCACACCTCCTTCCTCTTCTAGCCTCATACTTATCAAAATGGACCCCTTTTGATACCTATTACAGCTCACTGTGAAAAATGGCTTTAAGGAAAGACTTGATAAAATACAGTGTGGCTTTTTTAGAGATGAATGTGCGAACATGATGACACTATGATACTAGACAAGATGCCTAAATACCTGATTTAGAACTCCATTTCCAATATTTACCAGCTGTAAGTTACTATTTACTAGGTAAGTTTTAACTGCTTTGATTCTCTCATAATCATAATTACTTCACCAGGTGGTGAGGATTAAACGAAATTACATATGGAAAGTGCCTAGCAGTGTGCTTGTCAAATTGCATTTGATCTGGTTTTGAGTTCCAGTTGTTGTTGTATAATAAATTAGCCCAAATCTTAGTGGCATGAAACAAACACATTATTATGCTCACAGATCCAGTGGGTCAGAAATTTGGAAAGGATATGGTGAGAATGGCTTGTCTGTTCCTTGATTTCTGGGGCTGCAGGTGGGACAATTTGAATGGCTGAGAAGACTCATATCACTGAGAGCTCGAATATATAGGGCTGAAGGATCCACTTCCAAGGTGGTTTCATCACTCACATGTCTAGAGCCTGTGCTGGGATGACTCCATCGCTGAGCTAGCTGGGACAGTTAAACTGAAGCATCTCTGTGTGACCTCTCCTTGTGGCTTGAGTCTCACAGAATGGGGCTAAGTTCTGAGAGGGAATTTCCCAAGAGTAAGCATTTAAGAAAACCCTGGGGAAATGCTATGGCTTTTTATCACCTAGCTTCGGAAGTAACGTGTTATACTTCTACCATACTTTATTGTTTGAAGTAGTCACATGCCACCTGGATTCAAGAGCCCACTTCTTGATGAAAGAATTGTCAAAGAATTTGTGGCCAGTTTTTAAAACATACAAAGCCCTTGGAAATTTTGCATCTAGTCCAGCTTTTATGCTGTCCAGTAGTTTTAACTTTATTGGGGGGGGTTGTGTGTGTGTGGGTGGGTGTTTGTGTGTGTATAAAATTTGTTAATTTTCTTGAAGAATCCCATAAAGATGCATGAGTAGACTCTGTGAAGTAAATACCTTCACAGATGAAAAAGTTGGAGGTTATGGGATCTTAGAGCTGGAAAAGAAAGACCCTAGAGATCTGTGATGGTTAATTTTATGTGTCAAGTTGGCTGGGCCATGGTGCCCAGATACTTGGTAAAACATTCTGAATGTTTCTGTAAAAGTGTTTTTGGATGAGATTTACATTTAAATTTATAGACTTTGTACAAAGCTGATTGCCTTCCATAATGTGGGTGGCCTTCATCCAATCAGTTGAAGACCTGAATAGAACAAAAGACTAACCTCTCCTGAGTAAGAGGGTATTCTGTAGCCTGACAACCTTCAGACTTATACTGTAGCATCGGCTCTTCTCTGGTCTCTAGCCTCCTGGCCACCCCTGCAGATTTTGGACTTGTCAGCCTCCATAGTTACATGAGCTAATTCTTCAAAATAAATCTCTTTCTGTAAATATACACATCCTATTGGCTCTGTTTCTCTGGGAAATCCTGACTAATACAAGATCATTTAGCCCAGTCCCCTTACTTTTATAGATTTGGTAACATAAAGGCTCAGAGAGATAAGGATATTGGCCAAGGTCAAAAACAAGTTGTTTGAGAAAGCCAGGGAGTGAAACCCAGTCTCCTGACTTCCAATTTAACACACTTATTACTAGGAATTGCATTGCCCAACAATATCAAATGGGAAAGTTCTCCTCCTCCTACCTCAAATAAAAAATAAGCATATGGAGTACTTTCTATGTGTTAGACACTATTCTAAGCAGTTTGTATCCAGTTTTCTTATTAATTCTCACAGTGGCCCTAAGAAATAAGTACTATTATCACCTTCCCCTTTGCAGACTGAGAAGTCAAATAGTTTGCCTAAGATGACATGTCTAGTCAATGGTAGATCTGTTGTTTGAACTTAAATCTGTGACTACAAAACTGGAACTCTTAATTGCTATAGTGCTGCATTCTCTCCCTGTATTTCTTTTATCTCTGTGATAGTGAGTGATAGTAAGTAGGGAAGAAAAGATTTGGGTTTACGGAACTTTTGATTCTCATCAGCCTGGAGCCTTTTCATTTCGTTAGTTTGACAGGTTGGTACGTGATTCATACTGCTTACCTTTAGGTCTTAATTGTGATCCCTTATCTTTTGCTAATACTGATTCTTTTCTGAGTAGAAATGTCTGGGCTGTTTCTGAATGGTGGTACCCAAGACATTTTCAAAGTGGACACTGATTAATTTACTATGAAATTACGAGCCCTGGACACATACATTCTGTGCTGCCACTATTACTGTACCTGCCTTTCTCTCCTGCCTTCCATCCCTTCCTGGGGGTTGAGGGGGAGGTAGGTGGAAGCTGTTAGAGTCTTTGATCTAGGTGGAAGTAAGCACAGAATATTTCTCAAAATAAATTGCCTATTTCAGTTGTATAAAGCTTGCTTGTTTGTTGGCTTATAGGCCTAAACAAGGGGAAAATATAACCAACCTAATACATTGTGATTTTTTAGCACTTTGACTTCTGAGCGCTGATATTTAAACAGTGTGCAAATCAGATAGTAATCTGTCAGTAGAGAATCAACGATTGGAAGTTGGAAAGACACTGAACTTTAGTAGTGTTGACCTTGTGCAAATTGCTCAAATCTACTGAGCCTGAGATAATTGTCCCGTAGATTGTTTTATAGAATAGATTGAAGGCTATTTTGTTTTGTCATATATTTGGAGAACCAGAACCACAGTTTTCCTTCTTTCTTCTAGAAAATCAATCAACTCTAGGTGGTATGATGTGTACGAAGAAGTAATATAGAGGAGAAAAAGGATTAACATTATAAGGCAAAACATAATATGTGATAAATGAATGTGATAAAAGAAACCTATTGTCTTCAAATAGGTTTGGGCAATAAAAACTGCAAGAGAATGAGAATAACTGAGAATGCTCCGGGAATGGAGGAGAGACTTGAACTGGGCTTGGTACCTACTGGAATGGGTGAACCTAGCTGCTTTTAAAATAAATACCAATATAAGGACTTACTGTATGTGTCTGAATGTGAGGTGGTTCTCATTTTTCCAATGACATGATAGTAAAAATGTTTTGATCAATTTGAATATATAAACTTTAAACCTTGTAGCAGAAATAGTCATTATATTTAGCTTATTAAGTTAGTTATACATATATATTTTAAAGTATCTAATAGAAAATAATACTTTAGAAATATTGCTCTTTTATACTTGTTTCACGAAATAAAATTATTCAAACTCTATACGCATTTTAAACATTAGTGTCTTCCTCATTACCAGAGTTATTCTCTCAAATTTCCAGAGAACATGGTCTTAATTTTTACTTAACATGGTTTGAAATAAAGCACTTTTAAAAAATCTGAGTATAATACTTTCCCTGGGAATTTTTATCTCCAGTTACAAGTACTCATTTGCTATTCATGAAGTTTACAATGAATCCCTTTCAAATAATCAATGGACTTATTTATAATGGCATCTAAAAGTTTTAATTGTGAGTTTATACCTTCCAAATAATTATGAAATCTGTGTTGAATTTCTTTGCCATCCTTTTTAACTGATTCCACTGGATAACTTCTTTTCAGTGTCCCAAACTGGTATTGTCTGAAGTTGTTTCAGGTTATAGGTCTTTTCCAAACAGTTTTTTGGATTTCAAAAATAAAATAATTGTAAAGGCTTATGTGTAAGGTAATATTCTCTTTTCTTTGGGAAAATTTTGGGAAAAGAACTTTATCTTATATTTAATGTCATCATCAAAAATGGATCAAAGTATTAGAAGAGAGGTAGTGAGAGAAGTGAAGGAGATGGTTGGAGTGGAATGGAGAGTCTGGAACAGTGTTGTCTAATACCTAAGCCACTAATCCCATGTTGGTATTTGAATTTAAATTAAATTAAATTTAAAAATTCAGATCCTTGGTCACATTAGCCACATTTCAAGTGACCAATAGAATAGCCACATGGGGCTAGTGGCTACGATGTTAGACAGCACAGATACAGAATATTTTCATCATTGCAAAAAGTTCTTTTGGGTAGCACTGGTTTAGAAGATGTTCTGTAATCTTCAGTATTCAATGTAGCTCAGAGATTTCTAGGAATGATCATTGGTGGTAGTAGTCAGACCTTCCTCCTCATCCTTCCCATTCCCCCAGCCCACACCCTCCCTTCCCAGACACAGACACAGATCAGAGATGGACTGATTTCTCAGTTTTTAAAATAGACTTAGTGGCCCAAGGAACTATAGCAAATATTAATATTGCTAGTGTATTATAGAGATTATATAGTGTATATATTGAGTTTCAGATTTGATCTGAAACTGAAAGTGCGTCCTCTTTTCTGTGTTTTTGTCAAGAAATAAATCCCCCAATTTGCGTTGTAGGGAAAAGAGCAGGACTTTTTGAAGTCATAGGGAACTGAGTTTAAATGTTAGCTCTGCTACTGTGTATGATCTTGGATGAATCACTTAATCTTTCAGAATGTCATTTGCCTCATCTACAACATGCTTGCTTTCATCCAGTGAGGATTAAATTGAGACAGGTAATTTGTAATAACTTTACACAGTGCCTTACTCTTAATAAATGCCTCTTTTCCTCTCTGTTTCCTCTTAAAATCCAAAAAGACATCTTATAATGAATATTAATTCACAAAACACTTTCATACAGAATTCACCGACAGATATTTATTAGCATTTACTGTATGTAAAGCTCTCTTCTCAGTGCTGGGAATATAGCAGTGAACCAAAACAGATAAAAATCCCTGCCATGAGAGCTTACATTTTCATGGGGGGAAGACAGACTATAAATGATATAAATAAGTAAAATTTTATAGTGGGTCATAAAGTGATAATTCCTAAGGAAAAAATTAAAGCAGGGAAGAAGGCTAGAAAGTGTGTTGGGTGGCATCTGTAGTTTTTAAGAAAAAGTGAGTAGGTGACATTTGAATAAAGACCTAGAGGAAGTGAGTAAGGAAGTGAGCCATTTCAGGCAGGGGGAATAGTAACCTCAAAG
This sequence comes from Daubentonia madagascariensis, assembly GCA_023783475.1. Classification (NCBI taxonomy): domain Eukaryota; kingdom Metazoa; phylum Chordata; class Mammalia; order Primates; family Daubentoniidae; genus Daubentonia; species Daubentonia madagascariensis. The sequence continues at coordinate 7,875,896 of JAKFHU010001129.1, forward strand.
ACCCTTAAGTGGGAAATTAGACCTTGCATTTTGTAAGAACATCAAGGAGACAAGAATGGCTCAGAAAGGAGTAGGTGGTGAAGTTAGATTATAAGAATGAAGGAGGGAAAGGCATCATAAGGAAGTTGTCTTTTTATCTCCGAGTAAAATTCATTGGAAGATTTTGAGCAGAGGGTAGACATGTCTGACTTACATTTTAATAGGCTCACTATGGTCAATGTGGTGAGGATATAATGAAGGTGAGCAACGGCAAAGCAAGGAAATCAGTTAGGAGGCTATTGCAATATTGTTATAGAAGAGAAAGAGGATGGAAGCTTGGGACCAGAGTGGCAGCTGTGGAGGCAGTGAAATGTGATTAGATTCTGGATGTGTTTTAACATTTCAGCAATCAGAATTTGCTAGTGAATAGAGAAGGGGTGGGTAATGAGAGAAAGAGGGAGTCAAGGATAACTCTGAGATTTTTGACCTGACCAAATGGATGAATGGAGTTGCCAGTTTTTGAGATATAGACACTTTCTGTATTCTGCTTAGCATTGTAGATATTTGTGTGCTTATCTTATTCCTCCTCCTAGTTTCCCAAGGTTTGGGGCTGTCTCATACATGTATTATCCACAATACCTAGCACAATTCCTTGCACAGAGTAATTGCATCCTACTTTTCTGAATTGAGCTGATTTTAAATGTACATCAATCTCAAAATGGGGGCAGCTATATTCAGGGCTGCTAGTAACAAGGAATAATGTTTTACTTCTGTTGCTCCTTGTAATGTAAAACAGATATGGCTTGTTGGCTTTGCTTAACCCTTTACTCTAAAAGTCTTTCCTTGAATACTGCAGGATGTCTACCTCCAAAATCCTTAAAACTACTAACCTTCAGACATTTTTGTTGCTTTTAGGTTTTAGCTTGCAAATTCAATCTAGAAAAGGGAGATTAGTTGACATTCTCCTTCTGCATTCATTGAATAGAGGAGAAGGGCATAAGAGAGAGAGGTGAGTGGGCCTTTATGTGATACTGGCCAAAGTCTAATTATCACTGTGTTGCCTAAGGAGGGGCAAAGAACCTGGGGGAAGGGAAGTAGGTGACTATCACACAAAACATCTTTCTTGCACTTTAGTTTTAGTAAATGAGATCTTGGTTGTCAATTCCTTTTGCTCCCAGCTCTGTGGTTTTCCCAGTCTACTATTTAGTTTTTCACTCATAGATGTTATTTGACAAGGGTGAGTCTTTCAGGTATCATTAGTTTTGGATCTGCCTCATATTCCCTTGTGTTTAATTTGATCTGGATCAATCTTGATTCTGCCTATTGGGCTATTTTGATAGTGATATCTACTTGGAAGGGTTCAGTGAACATTCTTTTCATTTGACTGAAAACAGATTGTGGAATGGTTACATGTCTTAAATTGTTCTGCTTTCATTGTCCACCCCCACCCCCGCCCGGAAAAAAATCCAATTAGAACTTATTAAAACCAAATATTTGGCTGTTAGGAGCTGTTTTAGGATGTCAGTTGGAATTCTTTTCTACTGCAAAAATAAACAGCAGGATTAATAAAAAGAAACTTTGGTTTAGAGTGGTAAGGCTGTTAAACTACTCATTTTTCTTCTACTTTAGTCTTATCATCTTGTCTGTACCTGACAAAGCATTTTGATGGTGGTAGACTGTTATTTAAAAAGTGAAAAGAGGGAACATTTCCAGAAATAAATTGCCTACAATCTATTTCTTTAGTGTTTATTCTTTGCCTTTAAAAATTTTTATTGAAAACCTTTTGTGATTTTAAAAAAGGGTAAATCTCAGTATGACAATAATTACAATAAAAGCAGCTCACCTTTATTGAGTACTTTACTGAATAAAGTATCAAGCACCATTTAAGCACTTTATATGAGTTAACAAGTTTTGAACAGACTGGCTGTGGTGGCTCACGCCTGTAATCCCAGCACTATGGGAGGCTGAGGCAGGAGGATGGCCTGAGCCCAGGAGTTCAAGACCAGCCTGGGCAATATAGTGAGACCCCATCTCTACAAAATATATATTAAAAAACTTAGCTGGGTATGGTGGCACACACCTGTATTCTCAGCTACTCAGGAGGCTGAGGCGGGAGGATCGCTTGACCTCAGGAGTTTGAGGCTGCAGTAAACTGTGATTGTTCCACTGCACTCCAGCCTGGGTAACAGAGCAAGATCCTGTATGAACAAGTACTGTTATCCACTCCTGTTTTATAGATGAGGGAAGCCAGGCAGGGAGAAATTAAGTGACTTTCTCAAAATTACACAGCTAGTAAGTGATGGATCTGGAATACAATGGCTTTCTGGCTCCTGAGCGCTCACTCTGAGCATATTTAATAACATGAGTTTATGAAGGATCTATGCCTTTTGCCGTTAACTTCTGAAATAATACAGGGCCTGTAGGAAATAATTCTATATGGTATGACATAGTAAAAGATTTTTTATGGGCCTCTAATAGTATGCCAAAAACCATCTATAATTTTTTCAAACCTGGCTGTGCATCAGAATCACTTGAGGAGCTTGTAAAAAACATATGATTTCTAGGTCCCATTCCAGACTACCTTGCTGGGTGCAGGACTTTGATATATCTGCATTTCTAGCCCAGTGTGAGACAGACATTTATGTAATGCTGGTATATAACACATAACAAAATAGATTTTTTTTAAAAAACTACATATTAGGGAAGGATAATTATGGTTGTGGGGGCTGACATTTACAGAGTACTTTATCTGTATTATTTCATTTAATCCTTTTAACAACCTTGTAAAGTAGGGTGGTTTTATTGCTTCTGTTTTATAGATAGGGAAACTAAATTTTAGAGTAGTCAAGTTAACACGACCAAGCCCCATGTTCATTGCAGCATTATTCACATTATCCAAGATATGGAAAAAACCTAAGTGTTTGTTGGCAAATGAATGGATAAAGAAAATGTGATATATATACACATATGTATGCATATGTACATATACACTGTGGAATGTTATTCAGCCATAAAAAAGAATTTGTGACAACATGGAGTAAGCTGGAGGTCTTTGTACTAAGGGAAATAAATTAGACACAGAAAGACAAATATCTGTATGTTCTCACTTATGTGTAGAATCTAAAAGTGTTGAACTCCTGGAAGCAGAGAGGTTAGAATGGTGGTTACCAGGGGCTGGGGCATGAGGGAAATGGGGAGATGTTGGTCAAAGGGTACAGACTTTCAGGTATAAGATGAATGTGTTCTAGGGATCTAATGTACAGCATGGTGGCTATAGCTAATATTAATAATATTGTATTATTTACTTCTTGATATTTGCTAAGAAAGTAGATCTTAAGTGTTCTCAGCACATGCATGTGCACACGTATACACACACACAAAGGGTAACTAAAGTTGATGATGGATGTGTTGCTTAATTTGATTTTGGTAGTTATTACACAATGTATACATATATCAAATCATCACATTGTACACCTTGAATATATACAATTTTTGTCAGTTATACCCCAGTAAAGCTGGGGGGGGGGAATGAGTAATAGCACATAAGTAGTAAATACATGATAGAGCCATATTTAAAAACAGGTTGGTAAGAATATGAATGCTTTACATTAAGTATATTCACACTGTTGTGAAATAGACTTCCAGAACTTTTTTATCTTGTGAAACTGAAACTCTATACCCATTAAACAACAATTCTTCCTGTCCTACTCCCCCTAATCCTTGGTAATTACCATTGTGCTTTTTGGGTCTATGAATTCAGCTATTTTATATATCTCACATAAGTGGAACCATACAGTATTGGTCTTTTTGTGATTGGCTTATTTCACTTAGCACAACGTCTTTAAGGTCCGTACATGTTGTAGCATGTGACAGAATTACCTTCCTTTTTAAGGGTGAATAATATTCCACTGTACGTACATACCATATTTTGTTTATCCATTCATCCATCAATGGACATTTGAGTTAATTTCCACTTCTTGGCTATTGTGAATAGTGCTGATGTGAATATGAGTGTGCAAATATCTCTTTGAGACCCTGCTTTCAGTTCTTTTGGCTATATACCTAGAAGCAAGATTGCTAGATCATATGGTAGTTCTATTTTTTCCAAATACTTCAAAGTGTATAACTCACGATTCCAAACTCAGTATCTCAAACTCACATATTTTATATTCTTAAAAATCTATGGGATATCTCTATGTGAATGTCCCGTCAGTACTTCAAAATCAACATGTCTAAAACTGAAAGCCTCAAATATCCGTATCCTCATCCATCCTTTGTTCATGTTCTTGGGTTCATGGCATGCATTCATTTATTCATTCATGTATTCAGTATATATTAACTCAATTCACCTAGGTACCAGGCACTGTTGTTGGTGTTGAGGACACATCAGTGAACAAAATAAAGTCCTTTGGAGCTTACATTCTGGTGAGGGAAGACAGATAATAAAAAAGGAAACAAATAAATATACAATTTGTTAGCTAGAGTCTTATGGTTGGAAGGGGCTATCATTTAGATACGATAGTTAGGGAAGGCCTCTCTGAGATGACCTTAGAGTAGAAACTTTACTGAAGTGACGAAGTGAGATGTGTAGATGTCTAAAGGAAGAGCATTCCACCAGACACTCAGTATAAGGAGTTTGATGTGAGAGTATGCTTGGCAGGTTCAAGAAATAGTAAGGAAACCATGGTGGCTAGAGTAAGTGAATGTGGAATTAGTGGAAGAAGGTGAGGTCAGAGAGGGAGTTGGAGCTAGAATATGTAGTCTTGTGAGATCAGAATAAGGACTTTTACTCTGATGATATGGGAGGGTATCGGAGCATTTTGAGTAGGAAAAAGGTTTTATTTGACTTGGCATTTATATGTATCATGCTGGCTGCTATTTGAATAAACTAAGTGTAAGGGCCAAGGGTGGAAGCAGGGAGATAGGTTTGGAGACTGTCAAAATACTAATCCAGAGGGAATATGATGCTGGTTAGACCAGGGTAGTAGCAGAGGAGGTTGATCAGATTCTAAATTTTGGGGTTAGAACAAAGTACTCCTCATAGATTATTAGATATGAGGTCTGAGAGAAAGAAAGGAATTGGGTTGATTATGTGGCTTTTGACTTGAGCAACTGAATCTTTAGAATTGTTTGCCATTTTCCATGATTGGGAGGGCTGGACCAGGAGCAGTCTACCAAGTCACTCAAGCCAGAAGTCTGAGCATCATTCTTAGCTCTTCTCTCTTTTTCAGTTCATATCTCATAGTGCTGACCAAATGATGTTCCTAAAATGCAAATTTGAGTTGGAATAGTTGCATTATCTTCAGGTTAAATAAAACTTTTAATGCCTTTATATTGCCTCTCATAATCTAACTCTTGCATGCCTTTCTAACCTCTCTCTCACTACTTCCTGACCTTTGCTGAAGTTGTGCAGAACCACTTTCAGCTTCCTGGATATGTTAAATACATTCATACCTTTTCATGTAGGACAAAAAAAATCACTCCATGAATGCTCTCTCACTCTGGTCTCTTTCCCCTAGAAGAGCCCTTCTTTAAGACTTGGTTTAAGTATCGTCCTTTCTTTCCAGCCTTTCCTCTGTTATTCAGATTTCTTCCACTGGTTTTCCTTCACAGTATCTCTTGCATGTTCCTCTATTGATATCCTTTATAAATGAATCATCACCTGTGGAGTCACACAGTAGAGTACTTGAGGAAAGTTTAGAGAAGAGTACCAGAGTGACTAAAATATTTGGAAAGTAGGGATATAAAGAAAAATTTAGAAGAATTAATTTAAATATAGTAGATTGTTACAGTTATGAAAAATTAAATAATGGTTTATGAAAAATGATTTTCTTTTCTGCCCAGAAAGAAAGGAGAAAATAATATTGAGTGTGTTTTTGAGACCTCATTGGTTTACAGCTATAATCTCATAGTTTTTCTTCAGAACTCTCTACTTTAGTGTGGACTCTTAAATCTATTCTTGTTTCTTTGGCCTACCACATCTGTAGCTGGGGAAGTTTTCATCCCAAATAAATTTCTTTTTCATAGCTCACTTGATTGACATAATACTAATGAGATCAAAGCTGAAAATTCCATAATTCTTACCTGTAGAATGATGGACTCTTTCAGAACCTTTCATTGATAGAATGAGACCATTTTACTCAGAGCAAAAAACATGAGAGGAGGATGATTCTTATCTTGTTCACAACTGTTTCCTCGTACCGCAAACAATTCTAGCTTAGTAGTTAATTTGTTGGAAAGATTGATAGTAGACTGACTGATTGAAATATTTTAATGAATAAGATGACTATTACGTAAATTTAATATTATGGGAAAATCATTGGGAAAAAGTTGATACGAGTCAGTTAAATTTTTTTTGAAGGAAATATTCAAATCTGGGTCTTGAGCTCTGTTAGGCAACAATAGACATTTCTTATTTTGTGATCCCATACTGCTTTTGACATTGCATTGCAATCATTTCCATAACTCTCTGTCCTAGGAACATGTGTTGTCATCTTTGTACTCCCCCTAGTGTCTAAAACGCTGTCTTGATTGTATCAAGTGCTCAATGAATAAATGAATGAATGAATTTGAATTGGTGGAAAAGAGAAAGGATATTATGTATCAGTGTGAATGGAGGAGAGAAAATCTTCTGTGTGTTGGAAGAATTCACTTGATGGCAAGATTGGAGTTGTGAATACTGAAATACTGGTCAAATGCCTATTATTTAAGTATTTTGAAAATGTTTGAAATCTGAAACACCATATAATAATAATAATTTCAAATTGAACAAAAGTGCACTGATTGAGAAAGGTTTTTTAAATATTTTAGCACATTAGCTGCCATGTGAGTTGTATTTAACTCACACTAGTTTTGAGCCCAGGGTCTCATGAAGCATATGTAACTCACACGTCTCTTCACCTTGGGAGCTGCATGAACTATTTTTCAAGTTGTATATAGCTCGGGCACAGAAAACAATAAAAAATAACAAGTTATTCATTACATTAGATAAGACCATGTTGTTTTCAAAGTTTTTATTCTATTTTCATAATAAAACACCGTGGCCCCAAGGAAAAACATTTTTTTCTAGTGTGGTAGTCAGTGTGTTAAATATTTTCAAGAGATGAAAAAATGATATTTGGCAAAATAAAGCTAATATTGCAATAATAATTATTCTAGTTTGTAGGCTTTCTAAAAATGGAATATGCAAATTACCTGTACTCTTAATTCTATTTGCTAATAATGTATATTATTATATATAATAGAATGTGTTCATTATTTTTATTTTCGTAAATGTTTATATTTGACTAATTTTCTACTTGTTTATAAATTCTTATATTTGAAATGTTTTTGGTACTTAGTTTCACTGATCTGTAATCAGTAATTGGAGACTGACCACCCGAGGAGGCTGGTAATAAGAATAAAGCTAATGATAATGCTATGATATAAGCCTTGAAGCCTGGAAAAATGGTGGTCTGCTAGTAACTTAATGTGTATTATATTGAGCTTATTGTGTAACCTCTTCTAATCTCAGTTTATCATTGTTTGAATATAAAATGGAGGTTGGGGGTGGGAGTGTAAGGAAGCAGGATTTATTGGAAGGATGTTGAGAAACTCACAGATTTGAAAGAAGACTTGAACAACCAGCCCTTAAGGAGGTCAGTAAACAGAGTTGCTCCATCAGAAATTCATTATGAAAAGTGCCTCTTGAATACTGTTGTTAGAAAGACACAGCTTCAGCCAGCTCTCATTCATTCGAGACCCACATTCCCATGACAGTCTGATTGATCAAGCTTGGGTTGTCATGATTAACACAGCTGCAACACCACATGGCATAGGGCATGAGTTGTTGAAGGACAAGTGAAGTCTGTATCAAAAGAAAAAAGGGAAGGAATGCCAGGCAGGTACAAACCACAGATGGGTCGCCATAATAGCTAATGGGGCAACACATGTTTCTGAGATTGCATTTTTCTAGCATTCCATGAACTGAATTAAAGTGGAGTTACAATGTTCTTTTGTTAAATCAACTTTGTCAATGACTAATTTAATACAATAAAATATACAGATTTTAAGTATAGACAGTCCTATGCGTTTTGGCAAATGTATACATCATACAGTCAACCCCCCCCCACCCCCATTAAGATTTCCATCATGGCAGAAAGTTTTTTCTCTTTTCTAGCCAATAAAACTTTCTTCTTTTTTCCAGTCTGGTCCAGGCAACCACTGATCAAATTTTTATTGCCACGTATTAGTACTTTTGTTTGTTCTAGAACTTTATACCGGTTGAACATTCCTAATTTGAAAACCTGAACTCCAAAATGCTCCAAAATCTGAAACTTTTTGAATTCTGACATGACATTACAAGTGGAAAATTCCATACTTGACCTTGTGACAGGTTACAGTCAAAACTTTGTTTCATGCACAAAATTATTAAAAATATTATATAAAATTAACTTCAGGCTATGTGTATAAGGTAAAAATGAAACATAAATGAATTTTGTTTTTAGACTTGGGTCCCATCTCCAAGATATATTATTATGTATCTGCAAATATTCCAAAATCCCAAAAACTATGAAATCAGAAACACTTCTGGTCCCAAGCATTTTGGATAGGGGATACTCACCTTGTATAAAGGGAATCATACAGTACGTACTCTTTTGTGCCTGGCATTGTTCACTCAACATAATGTGTATGAGATTCATCCATATTGTTGTGTGTATCAGAAGTTCATTTTGATTACTGAACAATATTCCTTTGTGTGAATCTACCACAGTCTGTTTATCTCTTCATTGGTTGATGGACATTTTGGTTGTATACAGTAGTTTGCTATTATGAATAAATCTGCTATGAATAATTATATACTGGTCTTTGGTGGACGTGTGTTTTTATTTCGCTTGGATAAATTCCTAAGAGTGGAATTGTGGGAATGTATGGTAAGTGTATGTTTAACTTTATATAAAACCGCCAAACTGTTCCCAAAGTAGTTGTATCATTTTACATTCCTACCAACAATGTATGAGAGTTCCAGTTTCTCCAAATCCTTGCCATCATTTGATGTTGATAGTCCTTTTAATTTCAGTCATTTTAGTGTGTTTGGGATGGATTTCTTTGTGGTTCTTTTTAAAAAATTAACTTTGTTGAGCTATAATTTATATATGATAAAATGAACCCATAGTAAGTGTCAATTTGATAAGTTTTGACAAATGTGTACACCCGTGTATCCCCCACCATAGTCATCATCCCTAAATTTTCCTATTGTCCATTCCCCGTGATTCCCTACCCACCCCAAGCAACGCTTGATCTGCTTTCTTCAGCTGTAGATTAGATTTTTCTTTTCTAGAGTTTCATATGCATGGAATCATATAGTACTTACTCTTTTTTTTGAGCCCTTTATTATTTATTGGAGAATATGTAAATTATTGAAAATATTTTTTAAATTGAAGATAAAATATGCTGTTATTCTTTTTTACAGCCTTATTGAGATATAATTCACACACCAAGCAATCCACCTATTTAAAGTGTACAATTCAATGTTTTTAAATGTATTCATGGTTGTACAAATGACACCATAATCTAATTTGAGAACATTTCATCCTTGCCAAAAGAAACCCTACACCCTTTAGTAGTCAATCCCTATTCTTTTTTTAAAAATTATTTTTTATTGTAAAATACACATAACAAAATTTACTCCCTTAACCATTTTTAAGTTTATAGTTCAGTGGTATTAAATACATTCATAATGTACAACTATTACCATCCATCTCTATAACTCTTTTCATCTTTTAAAACTGAAACTCTGTACTCATTTAACAATGATTCCCCATTACCTCCTACATCTAGCCCCTAGCAACCTCCATTCTACTTTTTGTCTATAGGATTTTGACTACTGTCACCACCTCATATAAGTGGAATGATACAGTATTTGTCTTTTTTGTGTCATACTTAATTTATTTAGTAGAATGTCCTCAGGGTTCATCCATGTTGTAGCATATGTCAGAATTTCTTTCCTTTTTAAGGCTGAATAATATTCCATTGTATGGATGTACCACATTTTGCTTGTCTGTTCATCTATTAATGGATACTTGGGTTGCTTCCACATTTTAGCTGTTGTGAATAATGCTTCTATGAACATGTGAACATAGGGCACAAATATCTCTTTGAGACCCTGCTTTTAATTCTTTTGGTTATAAATCTAGAAGTGGAATTGATGCGTCATATGGTAATTCTATTTTTAACTTTTTGAGGAACTGCCATACTGCCTTCCACAGTGGCTATACCATTTTGCATTCCCACTAGCTGTGTACAAGGGTTCCAGTTTCCCCACATCCTTGCCAATGCTTATTTTCTCAGTTTGTGTGTGCGTGTGTGTGTGTGTGTGTGTGTGTGACTGACAGAGAGACAAATAGAGAGATAGTAGACATCCTAATAGGTGTGAGGTGGTATTTCATTATAGTCTTGATTTGCATTTCTCTAATGATTACTGATGTTGAGCATCTTCTCATGTATTTACTGCCCATTTGTATGTCCTTGGAGACATTTCTATTCAAGTCTTTTGCCATTTTTTGAATTGGGTTGTTTGTGGGTTTTTTGTAGTTGCTGAGTTAGTATTTACTTGTATATGTCTAACTTTATTCACTTAGCATAATGTTTTTGAGATGCATCCATGTAGTTGAATGTATTTGTAGTCTGTTTTTATTGCTGAATAGTATTTTATTGTACCCCTACAATATGGTATACTCCAAACAACATTTGCCTGTTTTGGGGGCATCAGGTTTGCTTCCAGTTATAGGGTATTATGAACAAAGCAGCTATGGATATTAGTGTATAGTAGTCCCCCCTTATTTGTGGTTTCAGTTACACACAGTACAGTACGATAAGGCATTTTGAGAGAGAGAGAGACCACATTCACATAACTTTTATTACAGTATATTTTTATACTTGTTCTGTTTTATTAGTTATTGCTGTTAATCTCTTACTGTGCTTAATTTATAAATTTAACTTTATCATAGGTGTGTTTGTACGGGAAAAAACATATTATATATAGGGTTTGGTACTATCTACAGTTTCAGGAATCCACTGGGGATCTTGGGATGTATTCTGCAAAGATGAGGGAGATTATTATAGTACAAATCTTTGGGATATATGTTTTTATTTTTCTGGGGTAAATACTTACAAGCGGAATTGCTATATCATATGTTTGCCTTTATACAAAGCTGCCAAATAATTTTGAAAGTTAGTGGTACAAAAATATGAGACTTCCTGTTGCTTGACATTATTCCTAAAACTTGTATGGTCTGATTTAATTTTAACCATTGCGTGTGTAGTGGTATCTTATTGTGGTTTTAATTTGTATTTATCTGATGATGAATTTGAACATCTTTTTACATGTTTTTTGGCCATGTTTTCTTGGTGTCTTCATTTGCAAAATGGGGGTAATATGAGAGTCAAGTGAGTTAATACATGTAAAGTACTTTGAAAATGTACTCACATCTAGTAAGAACTGTATAATGTTAGCTGCTGTTATTGTCACTACAATGCCTTTACTTACAAGTTATCATTGAGTCTTTTAGATACTGTACATGCCTGTCCCATCTCCATTCCTCCTCAAATAATGTCATTGCTGTTTTCTTTAGGTGCTTTTTGTTAAAAAAAAAAAAAAAAAGACCAAAGCCGAGATGTACGTTGGAGAAAGGATATCCTAACTTTCCATTTAGGGGATGATTTGTATTAGATGCTGCAGTTTTATAATCCTCCAATTTACCAGTAACTCAGTTTCCTTTCATAGATGATGTTCTAAGGCTGTGGTCCCCAACCCCCTGTTAGGGACTGGCCCCAGAGCCTCACTCCCCACCCCGTGGAAAAACTAGGGGGAGGCACACAGCAGGAGGTGAGCGGGGTGGGAGGAGGGGGGAGCAAAGCTTCATCTATATTTACAGCTGCTCCTCATCACTTGCATCATTGCCTGAGCTCCACCTCCCCTGTCCCTCCCCCAGTCCTGTGGAAAAATTGTCTTCCATGAAACCAGTCCCTGGTGCCAAAAAGGTTGGGAACTGATGTTTTAAGGAGATTTACAGGAATTTCTGCCATTTCCCTCCCCCAAAAAGTCTAAAGCCCACCATGAATGTCATCATTTCCCCTTCTGTTAAAGCTAAAGATCTGAATATTCTCAGTCTTCTATGGCCCTCTCCAACTTTGGCTTCCACTGTGCTTTACACACACCTTACAAGTCTTTCAGTGGATTATGGAAAATGACATTTCTGAGGGTGCTGGTGTTGTCAAGTTTTGCTAAAGAGAACTTAAAGGCTGGATTCTGATTGTGGTAAATCAACTAGATTAAAAATATCATGGTCATAATTAACATGAAAGCAACAATAGTTATACCAAAATGGAGTTTCATATGACTATAAACTAGGTCAGGGCAAGATGCTTTTCTTAAAATACATTGCAGTATGATGACAATCCACTGTAGTCATTTGAGTCAGTTTTAGAAATGGAAATATTGTCCTGATTCTATTGTGTGTTACTTTGACCAAATATTTAATCAGTCTCTACCATTATTTTCCTTTTATAGAGTGAGAGATATAATATCTTTCCAGCAAAAACAATATTAGCAATGGGATAATTAGTATTTAGCAAATGATATTTAGTTCTTATAAGTGTTCAGTATCATTTTTAGTTTGCAATCCAGATTTTATCGATCTCTTTTCTAAAGATGTCCCTTCTGTCTGTACTCTCCTGAGCCCTAGAGCAGGTACCAGGCATCCCCAAAGTATACCATAGTGCCCAGCAATGAATAGGTATTTGGGAAGAGTGTGTTGAACCAAATTTTCAATTTTACCCATTTCTTGAGTCTTTTTTGTTTTCCTTTCCAGTGGATTCTATATAAGCTCAAGAAATCACTATTAGAAAAAGGGAAACAAACAAAAACTTATTGCAGCCATTCTTACAGTTCCTGTCTTTATACTTTTCACACTAAATGTTTTAAAAGAGTCGTTTATACTTAACTTTCCTGTTTATTTTTTAGCCTCTTATGATCTAGTTCTTGTTAAACTGTTTTCAAGTATGTTGTGACTAACTCACATTTTCCAGTTTTTGTCTAATCTCTCCTTATAGTTCCTTCTTTGTCCCCCTCTATGACATATTACTGGTCTTTTTCCTCCTATCTGACTTTTACATTTTAATTTTTTTGTTTTGTTTTTAATGAATTCCTCAAGATTTTATCTTTGTCTCTTTTCTCTTCACCAAAGAAGATAGCTTATAGAAGGAGGGAATTAAAATATTTCTAGGGCTTCATTTATTTGCTTTTAAACAGATGTTGCTAGCTCTGAATTTTTAAATTACCTTTTGGACATCTCCATTTGGGTATTACCTGAACTTCTCATAGCAAAATTAATTGTTGAATATATTTTGTTCTTACTAGAAGGCAAGCTATGTTTTGTCCATCAGTATATCTCCATTGCTTAGCACAGTATTTGGTATATAGGTGTCAATCCACATTTAGTATATGAACAAAGGATGTCCTACTGTCACCTCAAAGTTAACATGTTAACAATTGAACTAATCTGGAATTTTCCTTTGCTTCTATATATACCCATTGTTTGAAGTCCAGATCAAATGCTATCTCTTTTCTGAAGCCTTCCTTAATCCTCACAGTCAAAAATCAGTTTATTCTATATCCCTTTAGCAAATTATACTTTTAATGTACCTTCATTCTGAATTACATTTCACTTATTTATGTATAAAGTTTATGATGTACATAAAATTGAGGTCAGGGACTAACTTCCTATCCCAAAATAAATTCACTATATAAAATGATCTAAGATCTTGGAAGAGGAAAGTGTTGAAAAGTGGTGTGTCATTGTTCCTTCTACATAGAATGCTCCCCACACCCCAGTCTTGTTATTTTTCACTCATCCCTCAGTCTCAGTTGAGATGTTACTTTATCCAGAAAGCTTTCCCCGAGCCTTCCTCAAGTCTTGACTAGGTGACTTTTCTTTGTAGCCCTCTATTATCATACTTTTAACAAATAAGTATTGAGTGCTTTATGCAGGCACTGTGCTAGGGAATGGAGATAAAGTGGTGAACAAAACTGATATTGTCTCTTCCATTATGGAGCCTACAGTCTAATGAGAAAGACAGACATTTACAAATCACCAAATAAGTAATTGTAAATTATGATAATTACTATGAAGTACAGGTTTAATTTGGGAGTAAACCTAATTAGGGTTGATCAGGGAAGCATTTTTTGAAAAAGTGTATCAGAAGCTTCACTTATGATGATTAGGATTTAGCCAGACAAAGAGTAGGGAAAGGCAATTCCAAATGGAGAGAATATCTTCAAGGACCTTAAGAAATAGAAAAACTTGATGCCTTTGAGGAACAAAAAGGCAGGCCCATTGTGGCTGAGGATGTAATGTTAGCTCATTATACAGATGAGGAAACTGAGGCTCAAGGAGGTTCACTGAATATACTAAGGTCACCAAATTAATAAATGGGAGAGCCTGGATTCAAACTTATGACTTTCTAAATCCTTAGTGTTCTTTCCGTTATACTTTGGCATTCCCTAGTAAAATTTGAACCAAATCTTTCCAAGCTCTGGTATTTTGTTTCTTTTCCAGCATCATAAACGTTTTCTTAACCATTTATTATTATTTAGCAAAAGAGATATTTGTATATGAAGTGATTGCCATCAACAGAAAGCGAATAATTGACCTGGCACTAGGCAGAGATGCTTCCGTTCAATTTGTAGCTTTGAAAACTGATTTTAGCATTTGCTTGACTTAGAATTTATGAGCCTCCAGAGTAGTCAGGGTTCTATGGTCTCCACTGTCTGAATTAATCTGTGGATTTCTTTGATTTTTTTTTTTTTTTTTTTTTGCCAGTGGAACATTACAACTCTCAAAATTCATAGCAAGCATCCTACACTCTGCTTTATTTATTTATATTTAACAGTACAACAGTGTAAACTTGACCCACCTCTGGCAAATATTTAAGATTATGTTTCACAAAATACACAGACTCCTTTTGGCAGTTGATTTCCAGGCAGCTGATAAAATATTGAAGTGTTAGGTGTTTTTTGTTTTTGTGTTATTTTTTCATTTTGATGTGGATAGGGAAAGGTAGAGAAGGAGAAGTTGTTATGGTGCAAAGGCAAAGTTGGAAAGGTTGGGAATTTTTGTTGTTTTTTGTTTGTTTTTTGCTTTTTGTTTTTTTTCCCCAGGGAATATTCTCTGTTACCCTGCAGTGAGCTACCTACAGTCCAGGACGTGACAGTCTACTTGCTTAGTAGTCTTCAAAAACACCCATGTCGGGTCATACCTGTGCTATGTTCTGACTAATCAGTAACTAGTTAGCTTAGAGACCAATTTCAGAAATGTTTTATATATGGAAACTTCTCTGATATTGCCTCCTTTTGTCACCTGATGTAGTCATAGTGTTAGATTTATTGAAGAACTTTTGCCTCCACATTCTTTCCTTCTTGATGTTCTTTTCATTAAAAATAATGATTATAACATGAAAGAATGAATTTGATTCTTGAGCTAATTTTTGTATTCTCATAGAGTTTTTCATTTGTGATTTTATATTTTGCTCCTCTCGATCTGAGGTAGGAAATAATTTTCCTAAGAGACACTGATTTTTCTTGTTCTTATATCCTTGAACATTGGTTTTTCTGGGCATTTTGCTTCAATAAGGACTGTGGAATTAAGCTTCTTATGACTCAAGTTTTGGGGATATTACATACCAAATGCATGTTTTTTAATTTTCTTTTTTTTTAAATCTTGCCTTCCCTTAATTTTCTAAAATACGATTTTATTATTGAGAAGTAGAGAAGCATTTAATAGAGAATATTTTGCATCATTAAGAAAATATTTAGTATTTTGTTTAAATAAGTATTTCAGAGTATACTTATTTCCCTTTACAGTGTTTCCCACTCCCCTTGAGCATTGATCTGTTTCTTTAAATGGCCTTCTTTGTTTCTTGTTTGCAGGCAGCTATCAATGGTGTAATACCCCAAGAAAATGGCATTCTACAAAGGTATGTTATAAAGTGCTTAATGGTAAGATGACAGTTTAGCAGTAGTAGTTTATTAGCAGTAAAGAGAAAGCTGCTAATTTTTTTGTTTCACTTTTTAATAGAGCATTTGATTTTTTGGTACATAAGTTCATTAATGTGGTCATTGTTCTTTCAGACGTTTTTATTAATTCCCCTAAAGTCTCCAACTTTTAACTGTATATTATTGCAGACTGGGTGATACTATCTTTTAAGGTGGTTTTGTTCTTACTTTTCAGAAAGCTTTTCAAGGGCATCTTCTGATTCATAAAATGGAAGGAACTGAATTCATTAAACCATTGGCACCAAGGAAATGAGACATGACTCGGTAGCCCCAGAGTATGGTTATCTTCTAACTATACAGGCTTTATCTCCAAGCTTACTAAAATCCTTTTTCTTTGCTCTTTTGGTTTCTAAATCAAGAGTATGATAACTTGCAACAATTTGATTAAGTCTTTAATAATGAAACTTGCCAGAGCACTGAACTACTTTACCTAAAGAATCCAGTGTTAACAAGTGGAATGGTTTTAGTGGTTTTGTGTTATTGCCAGAATGTAGAATTAGGAGATGAGGCCAAGAGAACTATAATAGTTACAACATAATTACTTAAGTTAAAAATAAATTCATAACTTTTCTCTCCTTAAAATTGGAGACTCTGGTTCTGGATTAAAAGAACACACTATAAAGTCGTAGGAGGTAAAACCATTCTCCCTTCCAAATGTAGTTTAATTACTTCATTTTTTCCCCCTCTCTTTCCTCTCAGTTCAAACTTTGGCTTGAATTTTGGTGGCTGGGATTTCTAAGTCACCAAAGCATGATCTGCTAAGTGCAGATGAGGCAAACAGAAACAGCAGACTAGGAATGAGGTTGTTTTGGAGAGGAAGAAAAGTACTCTTGCAAAAACATCAAAAAATTCACCATGAACTGCAAAATGTGCTATACTTTATAGGAAACTGTGTATACTTAGGATGGAAGCAAAATTCTGTTTGAAACCTTTACCACCCTTAATGATTGGTGGTTTTTAGGTGAAAGCAATGATAAACAGACTTATTCCCCCACTCCCCTTTTTTTAAACTGTCAGAAAGAGTTTCATCCAGAATAAATGTGGCTGATTTCCAGAGTCTCTACCAACTTATTTTCTTTGTTTTTTTTTTGGGTTTTTTTTGTTCAAAAGCATTTAATTAGATTGAAACCCTTGTCTAGAAAGCAAACCAGGTGATTATAGGAACTTCCTTCATGATCAGTTTTTTTCCCTGGTTTAGAAAGTTTTAGACTGTTAAATATCATTCCAGTTTTATTTTTGAGTAAATGTCATTACCACTTTTTGTGCCAAAATTTCTTCAGTGCTAAACCCTTGTGGTAAAGTTTAGCTACTAGATTCTGAGTACATATTGGATACATCTTCCAATTAATAGCATTTGCTATGGGTAAACTGTAGAAATCCCTCTCTCCTGGAAACATTCCGTTTTTCCTGTCACAGGTGATTCTTTTTGCTGACTATATTTTATGACTAGAAATTTAGTACTAAACTGATTTCTCATAAAGTTACTATAATATTTGAGTTTTAATTTTTATCATAGTGGGGTTTTGTTTGCTTGTTTTAAAGGAATGAATCATGTCTACAAATGTATCTAGTAACATTCAACTATTTCCTTCCTAACTTTGTTCTTCAGCTTTGAAATCACTGTGGATTTGACATAACTAAGAATTCCTCTTGTGTGTCTACCAACCAGAGGAATATGAAAGAGGGCTTTTTATGCTCTCTCCTACGCTTAACACTGAAAGCAAAAGACACTATGCTAGGAATGGTACATACAGGGAGCTAAAAGGATCTTTGTTTTGTGTGTTTGGTTTTTATAATAAAGTTGAATATAGTCTGTGTTTACAACTGACTCCTAATTTGTCAGTTCATACCTTAACAAAGAAAAGAGATATCAAATACCGCAGTTTAAATAAATTACTGCATAATGTAATGTTGTCATGGGATATTGAACTTGTTGGTAGGAAATAATTAAATACCTACAACACTGATAGATGTGTTTATACTTAATTCCTTTGACCAGAGGTTATAAAAAAATTGTACTAATTATGTACAATCTAAAGGAGGTTTTTCTTTAATATAAATTATTTTTGGAGGAAGAAGAGCCAATATCCTCGTGCTTTATAGCTTTTCTTGAAGTCAGATTTTTGTGTGAATCCAAAAGAAGGAGTATGCTTTTTAATATACCTGTAAAGTCCAAAGGAAAGAAGCTAAGATGGAGTCAGGAATGTAAGCAAGTCTTCTGGCTCTTTCTCTAAAGTTTATTTCACTAGACAATGTATTGCTAACACAACATTTATAATGGTTGTAACTTGTGCAATTATAAATACATTCATTCAGTCATAAACATTGAGTAAGTGTATTTACTACATCATGGCCTAATATTTTATTTATTCAGTTTATTGTCCAGAGCATCTTTAAAAATTATTTTTGGAGATATTATTAGAAAGAAGTGTTAGCAAATTACTTGTACTAGTTGAGAGCTGATGCTGTGCTTTCTAAAAATAAATTTTATAAATTAATAGTGTAATTTTAGTTGTTCACTAAATGGGTGGTATTTATTAACTCATAGTTATTTTTTAAGACCCATACAGGTGTATAGTATGCACATTTGTCCATTGTTTAATTCATTGCAAATACCTAGAGAAGAAAAAAATTTGTTTTCAAACCTTGACCATTAATTATGTTTTCAGAATATATAAATGCCCACGTTTTCTGACTTAGAAAATACCCCTTTTAGTTGATTTCTTTCTATGTCTTGTAATTCCCATTTTAAAAATCTGATTTGATTCACAAGTTTATCTCTAAGATAAATGGTTTTTTTTTTTTTAAGAGGAATACCCAAAGATTCTGCCATGAGATGGACTTTAAAAATTGAAATGATAAACAAGAGCAGCGTTCCTGTTTACTTTGCTTTTTATTCATTGACTTCCAAGAGCCTGAGTGGTTTGTAGAGGGAAATTGAGTAAGGATAAAAACACTCCTTCAGTTGAGGTTTTAGATCTAAAATAGATCTTTCCATAGAGATTCCCTTACCACTCAGTGTCTTTTTTATTTTTAAAGAAATGAGGACACACTGTGTTGCCCAGGCTGGACTAGAACTCCTGGGCTCAAGCAATCCTCCTGTCCTCCTCTCTTATCCTTCCAAGTAACTGGGACTACAAGCATGTTCTACCTGGCCCAGCTTCCAATCAGTGTTTTGTTCTGGTTTTTTTAAAATTGATTAGATAGAATAGTGAAGTTAAATTATAAGATGGTAGTTTTCATAGATGGAAGATTTTAAAAATACATTTATTCTTTTTTGAGTCAACAATTTTGGATGCCTTGCATTCTTTTGATGTCACTGAACATTAGCGAGAACTGGTGGGGTCATTCATTAACTGGTAGGATCTTTTCCTTTCTCTCATTTATTGGATTGCTAGTGAAAAACTCTTCATTCAAAATTTAAATTTATTATTTTTGATTGATCTTGAAATAGAATAATTATAACTACTAAGAAAATTTCCAAGGGATAACTTTTAAAAAAAATCTTCTTTGTGGCTGACAAGCATACCAAATGGTCTGCTCTGATTGAAAATGTTATACTATCTCTTAGAGTTAGGCCTTGATAAAGGAAAAAAAAAATCGTCCTGGGAATTTCAACAGATGGAATTTCATATAGGGAATCAATTTTGCAGATGTGGAGAAGGTTGAAAGATCAAAAAGGGGATCCTGAGACAACCCAGATATAATGACTGCAGGAAGTAGCTTGACCATCAGGCCCAGATGGGGGTGGCTTCTTCTGGTTGATGAGGAAAGAAGCCCAGGGTGAGAGCAGACTCACAGCTGCAGTTTCCCCTGAGAAGGGTAAGCAGAGCTGGGGCCTTTGTGTCTATGTGGGGTTGTCTAGATGCCTACTGCAGGTCAAGAAGCAGTGGCGAGAGCAGTCCTACTGGGGAGAGCCTCCTGCTGACCACCACAGGGCACAAAGGAAAGTGCTGGAGGAACAAAGGAAAGAGGTTGGGAGAGACTGAGGTTAACAGAACTTTGAAGCTCAGAGGAAGGGCCCTAGGAACTTGGCCTCAGTCATATTAGTAGAAAGTCCTGCTCAACTGATTCAGGTAGCTCTGACAAGATGCAAAGAGGCTTGTGTAAAAGGTGCTGGAAAAAACTAGAAGCTAACACCAGTGGCTGATGCTAAAACAAAGTGGGTGCCATTGTTAGGGTGATATGTCACTGTTAGGGTGATGTTGGTAGGATCAATGTGCAAACTGCAAGAAGAAAGTTGAGGGGGTTTTGTGTATGTGTGTATGTTCGCATGTGCTACTGAAGTCCTTGTTTCTATTACTAGTCATAAGGCCATAGTTGATATTTTCAGTTTGTTCTCCCACTATTTATTCTGTATTCTGTCTTCAGCCAACAACTCAAGTAGTCAGGGTTTTTTTCATGGTGGGGCATCTCAAACCTTCATTCTTGAAGAGTCAGAATCCTCAGTGCACCTGTCCCTTTTATTAGTTGTTATTTTTAATTAACTCTTATTGGACATGCCCCAGAAAATCCCCAGGGCTCCAGATATAGTTCATTGTGTAGCCACCCTGCCCCCCTCGCTTTTTTTTTTCTTTTTAAGTAATCAGGACCATTCACTCCAGTCAATACCCTCCTTTTCTGATTGATTCAGTGCCACAAGGAGTACAAAATGGCCAAGTGACACTCTCAAGTTCCATTTCAATGAAAGTCTTGTGGGAACATTACATCTCTGGTACTATGATCTCTGAACCATCAGAGCCCAGTTGCAGGAAATTATTAAGAGGGACCACTACCACCACTTAATTCCCAAACATGTTTTCTGATAGTATGAGAAATAGCATGGTGTTTTGGTCTCTGATATAAAGCATATACCACATCCTTTTAGATGGAGCCCCAAACTTTGAGGTTATCTCCCAACCTGTGTCATCAGTAAGCTATTTCATTGTTCTGTCAAGCCAGCTGCTCCTAGGTAATGGTGTACGTGAATCTTGGTAATGGTGTACATTACTGAGCCCAGTGCTGCGCTTTTGCTGTGAAATGAATTCCTTCGTTAGAACCAATTTTCTGTGGGAAGCCATAGATCAATATGGTATTCCCTAAATACATGAATGGTGGTGCTGGCAGAATCACTGCTGTCAGAGAAGTCAATTTCATGTCCAGAATAGTGGCTTTTTCAGTGAAGATAGATCACTGCCCCCTCCATGATAGAAACAATTTATTACTAGGTCCCTAGGGAATGGTACAATACTGGGGACTCAATGTCAGTCCCTGTTCTTTGCAGTTTAGGCACTCCATAGTTCTCCTAGCCATATTCAGCCTTGATGAGGGGAAGTCCATGTTGTTGTGCTGATGCCTAACCTCCATCTCTGTTGGCATGGCCATATTGTACATTAATACATTGAGCATCCCCAGTAGCAAGGGAAAAAAGCTAACTGAACGTCGTCTTATCCACGTTACCAAGATCCTTTTTTTCAGTGGCTAGCCTATAGGGAACACACATTTGGGAAACAAATATTTTTGTATTCTATATCCATTCTAAAAGATCCATTTCCATATTTCTTCCCCAGACTTCCTTGTCACTCAGTTTTCCAATTTTATTCATTCCAAGTTCTGTTCAGCTGGCCAACCCATTATCTGTTGCCTGTGATTCAGTGTAGATTTATACCTCATGCTCTCTCTCCTTCCAAATGAAGTGGTTAACCTATGTTAACCTAAGTTCTCCCCACTGGGAGGCTTTTCTTACACTGCTATCTTTCAGAGATATCTTTGATTGAGGCCATATGCTGCAGCAGTCTAATTTTGGTATACATAATCACTTTTTCTCTTCCCAGTCCAGTTTTTTCCTTTTTCAGTTAACTTAGTTATTTCTTATTTATTGATGGGAAATACAAGGTACAGCTTTTGATCACTGGATCCCAGAAACTTTACCAAGGTGGCAGGCCCCTGCATTTTTGTGGTGCATATCTGCTAATCTCTAGCATGCATGTGTCTTACCAAAGCATCCGAGTACAGGGTATATCCTTATTTGAAATTCTTGGGATCAGAAGTGCTTCAGGTTTCAGTTTTTTTTTTTTTTTTTTAAAGAGACAAGGTCTCACTCTGTCAGGTTGGAGTACAGTGGCATGGTCATAGCTCACTGTAACCTCGAATTCCCAGGCTCAAGCGATCCTCCCTCCTTAGCCTCCTGAGTAGTTGGGACGACAGGCATGCGCCACCACACCCAGCTCATTTTTTTAAATTTTTTCTTTTGTAGAGACAGGGTCTCACTGTGTTGCCTAGGCTGGTCTCGAACTCCTGGCCTCAAGCTAGCCTCCTGCCTCGGCCTCCCAAAGTGCTGGGATTATAGGTGTGAGCCACTGTTCCTGGCCATGGATTTCAGATTTTTTTGTATGTTGTGATATTTGCATTATACTTAACTCATGAGCATCTCTAATTCGAAAATCTGAAATCCAAAATATTGCAATGAACTCTTTGAGTGTTATGTCAGCAGCCAAAAAGTTTCAGATTTTGGAGCTTTTTGTATTGAGTATATTCAGCCTGTACTTACTACTTTTGTTCTTCAGGACCAGTCTGCATTGTCATCAATTTAATGTTCTGTGGAATGTCTGGTGGTTAAGATCTCTCCAGACTTGATTATTATGACAAAGAGTAGGAGAGTTGACAATCCTTAGGAAAAGACTGTGAAGGTATCTTGTGTACCCTGCTGGGTGAAAGCAAAATGCTTGTCATGGTGCTTGCAAATTTAGTGCAGTGGGTAAAAAGTATTTGCAAGAGCATTTGCTTCCTGTTGTCCTTTCCTGTGTTATGTCCCTTCCTATGTTATGTCCCTAACTCCATGGATCAGGGAACCAATATGGGATGGCTACTAGTTACTGAGTGTGTCTTTCTATTTTACATTCAGGGCCTAGGGAAATCACTGCAGGGTAGGTTGAAAGATTGATTGAACTTACTGAGAGTTGATTGGGGCCAAATTTCATTTCCAACCTTAATCTTCCACTTCTGTAAAATCCCAGGATTTAGCATCATTTCAAAGTTAGCATCTAGTACTCCCTTAAAAATCTGGATATTTTCCTTTTATCGGCACACAGATACCTTAGTAAATGGCTGTAGATCTCTTAGTGGAAGTCTTAGGGGAAAATTTACGATACATACTTGTGGCTCTGTTGAGTTATCTTTTGGGGAACCAGGACTTCCATTTAATACAGGGGCTTTATGTCTGTGAACCAACTTTTGTTTAGAAACTAGGAGTGACTATGACTCTCTGTGATGGTTACTGAAGTCAGGATTTAGGCTGCTAAGTCTAGGGTTTCTACTGTTTATAGATCAAGTAATAGTTCAGTAGACGTTTAATTTTGTTCCTTAGAAATATCATGCTCAGTTAAACACTACTAAAGGTCTCTGCAGGTCAAAACCTTATGATTGCCACTTTTTGTCCATGCTGTCCATTAACATAATTGCTCTCACCTTTCCTTATCATTACAGTTTGCCATTTGACCTCTGCTACTCTGGAATCTCATCAGCCCCTTAGAAAGTCTTTCTCAATGGTGTCAACTCCCCATGACATTCCCAACCACTATAGAGTTTTTCAAGAATACAGATTCCCTTACTAATGTATTTTTCAATGCTTTAATGTAATATTCTCTAGGATCTCATGGATGATGTATTAGGAGGGTGTGGGTATATTCAGGTTATATATGGTAAATCCATGCCAGCATTCCTATTTCTTTAAGTATCTGGATTTTTTCTACATTATGCTAGGAGGTTTGGGCATCTCATCCTCATTAAATATAGACTCTTTTGAGACTTTACATTCGGCCAGCAAGCAAACTATTAGAGATGCTTATCGCTGCTTAAGCCAACATGTTATATTTGGCTCTATCCAAACTCTTTTGGTCAAACACACTTCAAATTCATTTCCATACTTATTTCCCAGGTTTTTGCTGATAGAATTTATCAAAATGTTAGAATTATTTTTGGATATAAACAGTCTTTTCTCAGTGAAGACATTGTACTTGTTGTCTTAGCTGATCTGATTTTAGAAGCGATAAGGAATAGTGGGGGATGGGTTTTAAGAATAGGCATCTCCTTTCAAGGTAATGTCTCAGGTAAGAGTATTAACATAGCTTTCAAGAAAGTGGAGGCTAGCCTTCTCAGTCATGGGAGGAGGAGCTGTTTCTGCTTATAAAAAAAGTCTCAGAGAGACTTGGGGGTGGGGGGGTTCAAGATTATCTTTCATCTGAGTCCACTGATGTATCTCCATTCCACATCTTAGGATCTCACTCCTCCCAAAACAGTATCTTAACTTTTTCAAAAGAGACTTAGAAAGTATGTTTGTTTAACTTTCATCATAATTCTACAAACTGCCAAATTAAATTTTGGAACTAATTCTTGGCAGGGTCATACTTATGGTTACAAGAAAGAAGAAACTTTTAAAATGGCCATTTTCAGAACTTTGTAGCTGTCTTTTCATGACTTGAACTGAAAGTTAAAGTCTCTGAGTGTATCATTTTCTTCAAGTTTCCGAGTCAGAAGTAGCCATCATTGAGTCCTTGTTGTCATTATTATCACCATAATAGTCAAGTCAAACAGTCATTTGGTCCCCTTAGGCACTTGCTTTAATAGGCATATCATCATAATTGGCTACAAGTGAGATATATATATATAAATTTTTTAAAGAGACAGACTCTTACTCTGTCACCCAGGCTAGAGTACAGTGGTGTGATCATAGTTTACTATGATCCTTGAACTCATGGGCTCAAGCTGTCCTCCCATGTCAGCCTCCTGAGTAGCTAGGACTAGAGGTGGGCACCACCACGCCTGGCTAATATTTTACTTTTTTTGTAGAGATGAGGGTCTCCCTGAGTTGCCCTGGCTAGTCTCGAATTGCTGGCCTCAAGTGTACAACCTTGGCCTCCCAAAGTGCTAGGATCACAGGTGTGAGCCAGTGCTCCCAGCCACTAGTAATAATTTAATAATCATTATGCCAATACATGGCATGGACCACTAGTATTCCATTTTCCGTCGGCAAGGAGCTAACAGTGAATTGAAGGTCAAGGACATAATCAAGCCAATTCCTGAATCCTATCTTTGAAAGTGTGTTTCTTGGGACTCCTTTACAATATCTGCATCCAATCAGAAATATGAAGCCATCTTAAGTATTTCAACAAAGGGAATTGACTGTAGGATTGGTTACATAGATGTGGAAGACTAAAAGATCAAAAAGAGGTAGTAACCTGGATATAACAACTGCTGGAGGAAGCTACTACTCTTAGGTTTTGGGAACAAAAGGGTTAACAGAACTGTGAAGCTCAGAAGGGTCCCATGAAGCTGGGGATCAGATTTCTTTGAATGCACACCATCCCGCTGCTGCTGGTATCTGAGGGAATGTCAAGAAGCTGGTTATAAGAATGCTGGGGGGAAAAAAACCCCCAAAACAGAGGACTACCTACAGGGTGATATGGATAGAAATGCATGCAAGCAGGAAGAAGAAAGTCTCCTCTCCCCTCCTCCTAACTACTAGACTCTATGTAATATCTTCTGTTGGCAGAATCTAACAGGAAACCATTTAGCAAAGGCAAATATAGTGTTGCAGAATCCCAGCCCCAGCATCACAGAATAGACTACATAGAAGGGTGGATTTGGAGTCAAGAAACAGTTTCAGTGACCAGCTTACTAATATTAGCTGTTTTTCTTAGGTTCTGAAAAGTTGTGACAAACTTCAGAGATGTGAAGTGTCTTGCCCAAGAGCTCACTTTGGATTTCAATAATGGCATTCTTTTCTGCTTTGAACATTTTCTCTGTTCCCATGTTTTCCTTAGAAGATTATTTTCTTCAAATCTAAAAATTAGGAGAAAGATAGGTTTTTGTCTTGGGATCAGTGATTACTGGAGTATCTCAACTCTGGTGAGATCTAAACTAGTTGCTTTCAAACATTGTTGACTATGACTTGTAATGAAAAATACTCCAAAGCACATATAAACAAATATGTAACAGAATTAAAAGCTTTAGGAAATAATACTTGGTCCTAACTATTAAGTGACACAATACTGATACTTTCTATTTCATTGTGTTCTTATCTTTAAAAGACTGGTCACAACTCACTAAATCAACTATATAATCTAGTTTGATAAACACTGTTCAGAGCAATAGTATGAAGAAGGGAAATAAATACAAATATTTTTCCTGCTTAATTGTATGAATAGTGCTTAACTTGGCATGTTTTTGATTATTGTTGTTGTTCCTATGCACGTTCCCAGTCCATTGTTTTTTGGTAAATTCAAGGTGAGAAGAAAGATATTTTAGAGCTGGTCTTGAGTTCTGGCGATGGTGGAATATATATACAATAATGATGTTGCAACTGAAACACTCCTTATTTCCTTCCCTTCCCACCTCCTTCCCTCAGGGAGGGAAAAAAGGTGACAATACATATGATATATTAAGTCAAAGAAAAGCCAAATTTTAAAATAATTATTCCTCTACTCATTAGTTTGGCAAATATTTGAGTGCCTTCTAGGTATAAAATTTTGAGCTCAGGCCAGAAGATAAAGCCATTAAAAACACAATGTGAGCAGTATTCTTGTGGAACTTACATTCTATTGGGGACATAGATATCAAATGATTAATTATACAACTAATTTTATAATTAAAGATAGTAGTGGGGAATTAAACCTAGTCTGAGGTAGCAAAATATGCTCTGAGTTGAAAAACATTCAATCTGAGATAAAAAAGTATGAGTATAATTAGCTAAAAAGGCCTGGCGTGGTGGCTCATGCCCGTAATCCCAGTGCTCTGGGAGGCTGAGGCAGGAGGATCGCTTGAGCCCAGGAGTTGGAGGCTGCAGTGAGTTATGATCATGCTACTGCAGTCCAGCCTGGGCAACAGAGCAAGACCTTGTCTCAGGAAAAAAAAAAAAAAAAAAAAACTCCACAAAATATTAGCTAAAAGAAAGATGGAAGTGGGGATGGGTTGAGGAGGAAAGAATATTCTTAGAGGAAATTGCCTGTGTTCCCCCATGAATTAGGAAGCATCAAGGTAGAAAGAGAAATGAAAGTCCATGTGCCTATTAGCATAGAGAGATAGAGAATCCAGGAGAGAAGGAGATATCTAAGATACTGTAAAGGAAAATGATAATCCCTAGGTAAGGAGAGGGGAGGGAGAGTGACAGAGAGAGAGAGAGAGAGAGAGATGGAGAGAGAATGCAAGAGCGCATTTGCAGGTTAGCTTTTGATTTGATATTAAGAAGGGAAATTTCTCTTGATGGCTTTTGTTTTCTCGGCAAAGTGGGAAAACAATTATCTTTGAAGACTAAAGAGTGAGATAGGGAGAATTGAGGTTCAAGGACAGTGAAGTTTCAAAATAGTCTTCGTAGAAAGTAGGGTTAACGAGTGAAATAATGATTCAGTGAGTAAGAGTGAGTGAAGGAGAAGACATTGTTCTTAATTTACAGAGTTTGAAATGATGTTTACCAACATCATAACAATACAAGGCAAAACCTAATTAAATGCTAAGTGATATGATATTGCCAATAAACGTAGAAAGGCAAGGATGAGAGGGAGAGTAGTGTGACCTTCAGTCCCTGGGAAAGATTTTGTGGAAGGAGTAGAATTTAAGTTTGGCCTTCACATATGCTTAGGTAAACTTGATTAGAAGAACAACACAAGCTAAGTATGGAAAGAGGGTCCCTAGTGGTCTTCTGTAATGATTTGGTTGATGATAATCCTTCTTTTATGTCAACATTTTAGTGAATATGGAGGTGAGACCATACCAGGACCTGCATTTAATCCAGCAAATCATCCAGCTCCAGCTCCTACTCCCTCTTCTTCTTCGGCGTTTCGACCTGTAATGCCATCCAGGCAGATTGTAGAAAGGCAACCTCGGATGCTGGACTTCAGGGTTGAGTACAGAGACAGAAATGTTGATGTGGTACTTGAAGACAGCTGTACTGTTGGTAAGGTTTTTCCTACCATAAAGCCTTCACAAATAAATCATTTATTAGGTAAACATTTAGTTTATATTCTTTTCTTTTGAGTTGACTGCCAACAATAAGGGGGAAAAAAGCAAATTGAAACTGATAACTTTCTCATACAGATTATTGTGCTGTATTTTTACTGTGTTAAAATTGAGGTAAGTTTGAGAATAATTTTTTCTGTTCTGTGTATGTGAAATGATATATGATGCTGTTTTAGGGCTGATGCAGATCAAATATTTAGGAACTTCAAAAAAAATGCCCTAATTAAGTACATTGCACATCAGACTTTACAACTCAAGCTCACTCATTTTTCATACTATGTGTCTTAGTCTGTTTTGTGCTGCTATATCAGAATACCTGAGTCTAGGTAATTTATAAATAACAGAAATTTATTTTCTTACATTTCTGGAGGCTGGAAAGGCCAATATTAAGGTGCCAATGTAAGAGCACCTAATCCCATACATGAGGGCAGAGCCCACGTGGCCTGATCATCTTAAAGGCCCTGCATCTTAATATTATCACATTGGCAATACCTGAATTTTGAATGAAACACATTCAAACCATAATACTGTGGTTAGTGAGAAGTCAGACATGAGATACATTTCCATCACTTTTTCTCTCTGCCAGATGAAAAAATGCTATCATATCAAAGGAAACTTGAAGTATATGACACAGCCTGTCATTCCTGGACAGACTTTACCAATTTACTGTAGTTTAAATATGTTGAACTCATATTTGATTCAATTTATTTGATCTATTTTCATTGTAGAACTGCAAATTGTATTAATTTCTATTTTAATGTAGTTTTGCCTTAATTCTAAATTCCAGATATTTCTGAAATTTTCCCTTTGTTCCTTTTGGGGGAGATCCTTTCCTAATTTTATTTAATTTTATTAATTGAGCCTTGAAAAACAAGGCTGTTAAATCATTCCTGAACACTAATCAGATTGTGTTATTCCCTTTCTTAAAACCATTTAAAAGCTTTTCATTGATTTTAGGATATAATTCATCTTTAACATGGCAAGTCCCTGCTTGATCAAGCCACCCCTGCCTACATTTCTAGTTTCATCTATTACCACTTTCCTTCTTGCTCACTATGCCTGTGTCACATTGGACTTCTTTCAGTTCACTGAGAAGTTATTAGCCCACTCTACTTGTGGGCTTGTTTCTTCTTCTGCATAGGTTCTTCACCCAGATCATTCACTTCTCCCTGTACTCATTTCCATGCCCTTAAACATTCTCCTGTACATTCTTGTTTTTCATATTTCAAAAAATTGTAAAAAAACCCCACATAATATAAGATTTATACTCATTCTAAGTGTACAGTACAGAATTGTTAATTATATGCACTTTTTAATCTTGCATAACTACAACTCTATACTCATTGGACAGCAACTTCCCATTTTCCCCTCTCTCAAGCTCTTAGCAACCACTATTCTACTTTATGCTTCTTAAAACCTGGTGACAGGGAAATGCTTTCTTCTATCTAAAGCAGTTTGTAATGTTCTTTTGTTTTATCTGTGGTGAAAATAGTTTAGCCTTTGTATAGCTTTCCTCTTATACGCGAAGATATTACTCTATTTTTTACTTTCTCACAGTGAATAATCTAGTTCTATTAATTGTTCCTCAAAAGTTTATTTTTTATTTCTTTATTCATCATTGTAATTTTATCTGTACCCTTGGTGCCTTGCTTTGGGTGTGGGTGATAAATAGGCTAGGTGGTTATTTTATGCTATATTTTTAGGTATGCACTAACTGGAAGTGTTTTACCTTAGAATGTTAAGTGCATATTGCCCTCATGGTTATTTTTATTAATTCTTTAGGGCTTCTTTTTTTACCCCTCTTATTCATATGTAAAGGTATGCACTTGGACATTTTTCAGTTTGAGTTCATGAACCTTGATTTTTCTACTCTTGCATATTAATATATAATATTTATGGAGTGCATACGGACATACCTCATTATTGTTCTTTATTTTATTGTGCTTTGCAGATATCATGTTTTGTTTTAAGGGGAAAAAAAAACAAATTGAAGGTTTGTGACAACACGGTGTCCGGCAAGTATGTTGGCACCATTTTTCCAACAGCATGTGCTCACTTTCTGTCTCTGTGTCATATTTTTGTAATTCTCACAATATTTCAAACCTTTTCATTTTGTTATATCTGTTATGGTGATCTGTGATCAATGATTTTTGATGTTACCATTTTACTTGTTTTGGGGTGTCACAAACCGTGCCTACATATGACGGCAAACTTGATCGATAAATTTTGTGTGTGTTCTGACTACTCCACCAATTGGCCATTTCCCCATCTCTCTTCTGCTCCTTGGGCCTCCCTATCACTGAGACACAATGTTAAAATTAGGCAAATTAATAACTCTACAAGAGCTTCTAAGTGTTCAAGTGAAAGGAAGAATCACATGTCTGTCACTTTAAACCAGAAGCTAGAATTGATTAAGCTTAGTGAGGAAGACATATCAAAAGCCAAGATCAGCCATAAGCTGTCCTCTTGCACCAGTTAGCCAAGTTGTAAATGTAAAGGAAAAGCTCTTGAAGGAAATTAAAAGTTCTATTCCAGTGAATACACAATGATGAGAAAATGATAAGAAAGCGAAACCACCTTATTACTGATATGGAGAAAGTTCTAGTGGTCTGAATCAAAGATCAAACCAATCACAACATTCCCTTAAGCCAAAGCCTTAGCTAAAGCCAGGCCCGTCTCTTGAATTCTGTCAAGGCTAAGAGAGGTGAGGAAGCTGCAGAAGAAAAGTTGGAAGCTAGCAGAGGCTGGTTCAGGAGGTTTAACACATTAACTGCCCTGTGACTTATATTTAACTCATGCTAGTAGTTTTGAGCTCAGGGCCTCGTGAAGCATATGTAACTCACATCTCTTCACCTTGGGAGCCGTGTGAACTATTTTTCAAGTTGCATATAACTTATGCATAGAAAACAATAAAAAATAACAAATTTTTCATTAAATTGGAAAGGATTGTTTTGTTTTCAAAGTTTTTATTCTATTTTCATAATAAAACACCATGGCCCCAAGGAACAATTTTTTTTTTGCTAGTGTGGCAGTCAGTATGTTAAGGAAAGAAGTCATCTCCCTAACATAAAAGTGCAAGGTGAAGCAGCAAGTGCTAATGTAGAAGTTATGGCAAGTTATCCAGAAGATCTAGCTAAAATAATTGATGAAGGTGGCTACACTAAAGAACTGATTTTCAATGTTTACAAAACAGCCTTCTATTAGAAGAAGATGCCATCTAGGACTTTCATAGCTAGAGAGGAGAAATCAATGCCTGACTTCAAAGCTTCAAAGGGCAGACAGATTCTCTTGTTAGGGGCTAATACAGGTGGTGACTTGAAGTTGAAGGCAATGTACATTGACCATTCTGAAAATCCTACGGCCCTTAAGAATTATGCTAAATCTACTCTGTCTGTGCTCTATAAATGGAATAACAAAGCCTGGATGACAGCACATCTGTTCACAGCATGGTTTACTAAATATTTTAAGCCACTGTTGAGAACTATTGCTGTGAAAAAAAAAGATTCCTTTCAAAATATTACTGTTCATTGTCAATGCACTTAGTCATCCAGGATCTCTGATGGAGATGTACAAAGAGAAGAATGTTGTTTTCATGCCTGCTAACACAACATCCGTTCTGCAGCCCATGGATCAAGTAGTAATTTCAACTTTTAAGTCTTATCATTTAAGAAATACGTTTCATAAGGCTATGGCTGCCATAGATTGTGATTCTTCTGATATTGATGGATCCAGGCAAAGTAAATTGAAAACCTTCTGGAAAGGATTCACCATTGTAGATGCCATTAAGAACATTCATGATTCGTGGGAAGTCAAAATATCAACATTAACAGGAGTTTGGAACAAGGTGATTCCAACCCTTATGGATGAATTTAAGGGGTTCAAGACTTTAGTGGAGGAAGTAACAGCAGATGGGTGAAAATAGCAAGAGAATTTGATTTAGAAGTAGAGCCTGAAGATGTGACTGGATTGCTGCAGTCTCATGATAAAACTTCAACAGATGCAGAGTTGCTTATTATGGATGAGCAAAGGAAGTAGTTTCTTGAGATGGAATCTACTCCTGGTGAAGATGCTGTGAACATTATTGAAATGACAACAAATAATTTAGAATATGACATAAACTTAGTTGATAAAGCAGTAGCAGGGTTTCAGAGGATTGACTCCAATTTTGAGATTACTTTTACTATGGGTAAAATGCTATCATTAACAGTTTCACATGCTTCAAAGTAGTCTTTCCTGAAAGGAAGAGTCAATCGATGCAGCAAACTTCATTGTTGTCTTATTTTAAGAAATTGCCACAGCCACCATAACCTTCAGCAAACACTATCCTGATCAGTCAGTAGCCATCCACGTCAAGGCAACACCCTCCACCAGAAAAAGATTATAACTTGCTGAAGGCTCGGGTGATCATTAGCATTATTTAGCAATAAAGTATTTTAAATAAAGATATGTGTATTTTTTAGACATAATGCTATTGTGCACTTTAAATAGAGTATAGTATAGTGTAAATGTAACTTTTAATTCACTGGGAAACCAAGAAATTTATTATAAATAAAGTGTGAGTGGCTTTTTGTGACATTGACTTTATTGTGGTCATCTGGAATCAAATCCACAATATTCCCAAGGTATGCCTGTACTATCTACCAGCCTCTGTATTACATCCTTTGTATAATATAATGGCTTGTTTGAGTTATTCAGTCCTTGTCTTGTTCTCAAAAAAAAGGCATTTATTAGTATTACAAACAATATTATTAGATATAGATGTCAGAAAAATGAGGTGAAATGAAAATAAAGCAAAATAATAAAAAGTCTGGTGCATTCTATGATAGGCAATAGCCTAGTTAGAGTTGAACCACACATTTGCCCTCAAATTGTCAAATAGCTATTCTGGAAGGGAAATTGGCTTCCTTATTATATTTTAATATTCTTAAAATATAGCAAACCAGTTAGTCAGAAAAATGGCAAGTGTATCTGACCATAGATAATAAAGAAATTTATTCCACGTGTCCTCAGAGAGAGAAAACATCCCTGTAAGATTATTTTTTGTGATTAGCTCCACTTTATTTGCCTTGCTTAAGGTCACAGATCTCACGTGTAGTCATCCCTGGACTTAAGAATTATTTGTCTCTGAAGTTCACAGTCTTTGCCTTGCACAGTTTACCATGATCTTTTAATAATAATTTTTAAAAGTTAAGGTATAATTTACATACAATAAAGTACAGTTAACCCTGGAAAAACACAGGTCTGAACTGTACAGGTCCACCTACATGTGGATTTTCTTCTTCCTCTACCACCCCCGAGACAGCAAGACTACCCACCCCCTCCTCTTCCTCTTCCTCCTCAGCCTGCTCAACATGAAGATGATGAGGATGAAGACCTTTATGGTGATGCACTTCCACTTAATGAATAGTAAATATATTTTCTCTTCTTTGTGATTTTCCTTAT
Source organism: Daubentonia madagascariensis (assembly GCA_023783475.1). Taxonomy (NCBI): domain Eukaryota; kingdom Metazoa; phylum Chordata; class Mammalia; order Primates; family Daubentoniidae; genus Daubentonia; species Daubentonia madagascariensis. The sequence goes on from JAKFHU010001129.1 coordinate 7,909,401, forward strand.
AACAATTTCTTTTCTCTAGCTTACTGTGTTGTAAGAATACAGTATAATAATACAAATAACATACAAAATATGTGTTAATCAACTTCATGTTATCAGTAAGGCTTCTGGTCAACATTAGGCTATTAGTAAAGTTTTTGGGAGTCAAAATTATGCATAGATTTTTGACTGTGTGGGGGGTTGTGCCCCTATCATTCCCCCTCCATTATTCAAGGGTCAACTGTATATAAATCTCAAGTATATAGTTCAATGAATTTGTATATATATAAATACCCTTGTAACCACTACCACTCAGATCCAGACAGAGAATATTTTCTGCACCCTGAAAGTCTTCCTTATTCCCCCTTGTAGCCATTTACCTCCTCTGACCCATATCACCCTGGATTGCATTTGCCTACTTTGACCTTCATATAATTGAAATCATACAGTATGTACTCTTTTGCGTTTAACTTCTTTCACTCAACATTATGTCCTTGCTGTTCAGTAATTTATTTATTCTAATTGCTGTGTAGTATTCTATTGTATGAAAATGCCATAATTTACCCAATGTACTGGTGTTAGATTTTGGGGTTGTTTCTAGGTTTGTTATTTTTTTTTTGTTATAAACCTGCTATAAACATTATTGTACATATCTTTGGCAAACATAAGTATTCTTCTTTTGACCTTAAAGTGGAGCTGCTGTATCATAGGTTATATGTTTGCTTAGAGTTAGCAGGTACAGTAAAACAGTTTTATAAAATATGGTTATACTCCTACGAATAGAACAGAGTTCCAGTTGCTCCCCATCCTTGCCAATGATTAATCTTGTTAATCTTTTCAATGTTAGCCAGATTCCTGATTCTTTCTTGATCCTTTCTGAATTTCTTTATTTCTTTCCTTAAAATCAATTCAGATTCCAAAGTTCATTTTGAATTCAGACCTTGTAATGGGCCGGCAATCTCTTTTTTCTAACCTGGTAACTACCTGCATTCTTATTTCAGGTTGATTGTCCAAACTCATCAAATTCTCTTAGATGTGATGAGGATACCTCTAATATAGTTTACAACCTGCGTTTTTTCTTTTTTTCTTTATTTTCAGTTTAAGGTCTTCCATTGAATAAAAAATTATTTTTTATTTTTTATTTTTTATTTTATTTTATATTTTTGGAAACAAAGTCTTGTCCTGTTGCCTAGGATGGAGTGCAGTGGCATGACCATAGCTCAGTGCAACCTCGAACTCTGGGCTCAGGTGATCCTCCCTACTCAGCCTCCCTAGTAGCTAGGATGATAAGTGTGTGCTACCATACCTGGCTATCTCAAAAAAATTTTTTGTAGAGACAGGGTCTCACTATATTGCCCAGGCTGGTCTCAAACTCCTGGCCTCAAGCCATCCTCCTGCCTTGGCCTCCCAAAGTGCTGGGATTACAGGTGTGAGCCACTTTGCCCGGCCTTGGAAAAATATTTTTATAGTATTGATTTAGCAGATATATAATAATGAAATGCAGTTATGAATTCAGTATGAGTTTTAAATGAAATTGTATCTTTTAAATCATGAAACCCCATTTATTGATATTTGAAGAATAGTATTATTTATCTTTACAATATTAATTACTCAGAATTGACCATGCTTGGTGCTTATAGGGATTTTCAATAATATTGCTAAGGCATCCTTGGTTTATTAGTTGGGACCACTTAAAAAGGGTATGACTTAGCCTTTACTTTATTATTTTAGTGGCAAATATTTTTATTAGAGGGGGCAAAGTCAGTGCCATATCAAACTCCTTTTAAATCTTAAAATTTGCCCAGATTTTTGTCTGTTTTAAGAAAACTGGAATGCAATTATATATTAAGTGAATTTTAATTGCTATTATGTTGTGTGTGTGAATTCATGTGAATGAACACTGTCTCATTTCAAAAAGACCTAGTTCTTTTTGTTGATAGACTATTTGGTATATGGTGGAAGTTCATGGATATTTTGATCACTCAAACCACTTTCTCAACTTGAGTGAAATTCCCTTGTTCTTTTCAAGGATGGTGATCAGAAGTAGTGGCTTCTCTGGATTATTACTATTATTATTAATGTTACATTTTAATTCCATCTTAATATGGAGAATATGACTATGGAAATATTTTAAAGCTTTATCATAGATGTATATGAAAGAGTTTCCATGGATCACTGTTTGTAAACCTTTGCCTTTATAATCCACTGTAAAATCTAACTTGTGTTCAAGTATGATAGAGTAGGAGCAGTCAAGTTACCATTTTGTTTGAAAACAAATACAGTTAAGACAGTTATAGACACATTGTAAACAAAATTTGACTCAAGGTGAATTATAAATCAGATATTGTTATTATACGATATGTACCTGTTCCTGCTTTTCCTAGCTGTTCCAATTGTATTTGTTCTGGATTATAGTTATTACCTTGTTATGAATTATATGCCAGTCAGAGAATCATGTCATGTACCTTCTCTGTGTTCACTCTTGGCATGGAAGGCATACTTAACCATAATATTTGGGACTTGATAGAATTTTTTCTTCTTTTGCTGCATTTGATTGATTAAGTTCGGTGAGTTCTATCACAGTATCACTTGAATCTCTTCGTTATTTTCATCCCCTTTATTCCAGTTCAGGAATTAATTTCATCCATTAGTTATTAAAATAATTTCCCTGTCTAATTTCCCTATGTTCAGTTTCTTTCTTCTTCTAGTTCATATTTTTCCATAGTTGCCCTACAGTGATCTTTCTAAAATATAAATCTCCTTATATGTTTTTCAGTGGCTCCCTATTACTTATTAATATGTCCTCTTTGATTTTCCCTTTCTTGTTTTAGTTTTCTAGAAAACTCCTACTCAGTTTTCAAGATCCCACGTAAATATTTCTTCTATGAAGCCTTTCCTAACCCCTATGAACATAGTTAAATTGAATCATCCCCTGCGATCCCAAAAAATTTTGTATATACTTTAAACACGGATTTTTAAAACATCTTACCCTTTCTTTGTCTTTCAGGTTTCGCTTCTGAATGTTAACTTCTCAAACTTAAAAACCAGGTCTTATTCTTCTCTAAATTCTTTATCCCAGTGCACTGAGTAGTACCTGTTGAGGAAATTAATGGCTTAATAAATGAGTGCATATATATGTGTTAATTCATCTATCATAGGAAATTTTAAAAAATAAACTCATTAAAGTTTATATGACCTGCAATATAATTGTTCTAGATATAAATCATTTTAGTGTTGTTGGAATTGGAGAAATAGTAATTTTTATATAGCTATATGTACATAAATATTAAAATGTAAAAAGGTGCTCAGTAGGATAGTGCAGCTTTTCCACATTACCGGGAAGATGTAACAAGGTATGAAAGCAAACCTAAAGGCAGCCAAGAGCTTTATATCAGAGTGACACCTAGTGGTAATTTCACTGGCCTGTTAATGTTTTTAGTGTCCTGTTTATTACTGCAGTTTTATTAACAAAAACCTTGTGAGTTTTATTTTCTTATCGTGAATAAATTTTAAGAATTAGTTTAAAGCATTGGTTCTCCTATAAAATACTAACTAATGTGAAGTATTGTGATCTCTTCGAGGGTAGGGATTGTTGTATATTGTTTTGTCTCTAAGATCTAGCAGTGGATTTAACCTAACATACAGGTATTTATTTAATAAGGTGTGTTGAACCTGCTTTTGCTGGGCTTATGCTGCATAGCCTTAATTCCATTTCTGGAATGTGGCAGAAAAATAGATCTGTTTTTATTTGAACAATTTATCTTTTTTTCTGTTTTTAATCTACTCTCTTAAAGCTGCTTTTATTATATTGGATACTATTTTAGTTTAAAAGAATCAGGTTCAATATGGAAAGATTTTAAACATTTAGCAAGTGTATTTTCTATCTGAAAAAGTAATTCAAGTTATTTCAAACCAGTTTTTGTCCTAAATCTATAAATTTAGTTTCTAGTCTTGACTCTGTAACTCAGATGCAGTATATAATCTTTGGCAAATGCCTAACCCCACTATGCTTCAGCCATGTTTTATGAACAATACACACTACTTAAGTGTTTTTTTGTTATTAGTACATATGAAAAGAAGGAAAAAGTGACAATTTTATTTGCCTTACAAAGATGTTGTGAGCATGAAATGACAAGAGGATTGATGATAGCTTGTACTTTTGGGGAGGAAAGACAGCAAATGTTCTGTATTAGTAGCATTGCTTGGTCCATCTGCAAACTGATGTCTGTTGCCTCCATGCCAATTGTGTATGTCCCACATAATTTGTAGAATCATTTTAAAACCTGAATAAGTAGCATCTCAAACTGTGGTCTTAATGTGCATAGTTTATTTTTATTTATGCATTAGAAATAGTTCTTTAATCTAGCTTCACATTTTAAAATTGACATTTAATAATTGTTTGTACTTATGGGGTACAATGTGATGTTTTGATACACGTATACATTGTAGAATGAGCAAATCAGACTAATTAACATATCCTTCACCTTACATAGTTATCATTTCTTTGTGGTAAGAACATTTAAAATCTACTCTTTTAGCAATTTTGAAATATACATTATTATTAACTGTATTTACTTTACTGTGCAATAGATCATCAGAAGTTATTCTTCATGTTTTACTAAAACTTTGTACTGTTTGACCAACATTTCCCCTTTCCCCACCAAGCTCCTCCCCCAACCCCCAGCCTCTGGTAACCACCATTATACCCTCTACTTCTATGAGGTTGAATTTTTAGATTCCATATATATGTGAGATCAAGTAATATTTGTCTTTCTGTGCCTGGATTATTTCATTTAACACAGTGTCTTCTGGATTCATTCATGTTGTCGCGAATGACAGAACTTTGTTCTTTTTTGGGGCGGAATAGTATTCCACTATGTATATATACGACATTTAAAAAATCTGTTCATCTGTTGATGGGCAATTAGGTTGTTTTCATATCCTGGCTATTGTGAATAATGCTGCAATGAACATGGAAGTGCAGACATCTGTTCAACATATTTCAATTCCTTTGGATGTATACCCAGAAGTGGGATTGCTGAATCTAGCTTCACATTTTTAAATGTTGTACTTATATTAAAAAAGTTTTTAAATAGTGAAATATATAAGAAAAAGTATCTTTTCTTTCCCTCATTATTCTTGCTATTAACAATCAGTTTGGTATATAGTTTGAGATTGCTATTTTGTGAAAAGCCTTTAATTTTACTTATTTAAAATTATTGTTCCATGAACTACTTTTATCCCTGATGTCACTTCTGTTATCTTCAAAGTAAGGCAGTAAAGAATCAGAAGAATAGATTTATTTTTTCTAATATCTTTATTTTCTGCCATTCCTCTGTAAGTCTTTTCCTCTGATATTTCCCTATTATTTTTCAAGATAACTTTTTTTCCTTTTTAAAGGAATAAACACACATACTAATGGTTATAATAATAAATAACACTTCACTTTCTCAAGGTCTCATATTTAGCAATTACTGCTGAAAATTAGGAGGTAAGTTTCAAAAAGCTTTTGTGCAAACAAAGTAGGTAATTTTATTATAGAAGTTTGGTGATTACTTTGTGCTCAGTAATATGTTATATTCTGGGGCCAGTCCTTATCCAGGATAAGGATAATCTGCTGGGTTAGGAGCAGGGAGGAAGACATGGAAATCAAAGGCATTTATTCATTCATTCACTCAATTAATTACTTTACTGTCTCTTGCTCTCTCACACTATCACACATACTACCTACTCAACACAAGTCACTGTGTTCTCTATGTTTAGATTTTATACAATGCTTGCAACAACACATTGAGTCAGATACCATTATCCCTGTTTGAAAGGTGAGTAAACTGAGGCTTAGAGACTTCCTGAACCAAGAATTCAGTCTTAGACTGAATGTAGAACACAGGATCTTTCCAATGAAATAATTTCTATTATGAAAGTACATACAGAGTGCTATGAGGTTATTGAAAAGGAAGCAATTAATTTAATTTTATTTGTGTATTGGGAGTGTGGAAGGGGAATAAATAGGGTTGTGGGAATGGTTAAGAAAGATTTTAGAGAGGACCAGGCTATGAAATATGAGTCAAATATGTCATATGGACGAAGTGAGGAATAATTTATTCTAGGCAGGGGAAAAGATATATCATTATATCTGAAGGAATAATGAAGAATATAACTGCCTTAAGCATAAAGCTGGGGATGAGATCTTCAAAATTATACACTCTGCTCTTTGAAAGACATTCTTAAGAAAATGAAAAGACAAACTGAAGACTGGGAGAAAATATTTGCAAAACACACACCTTATTAAGGACTTGTATCTAGAATACATAAAGAACTCTCAAAATTCAATCTTAGAGGACAAACAACCCAATGAAAAAATAGGCGAAAGATTCAAAAAGACACTTCATCAGAGAAGACATAGGTAGAACATAATTATGTGAAAAGATGTTGAACACCATTAGTCATTCAGGAAATGCAAACTAAAATCACAAGGAGATACAACTCTACACCTATTAGAATGGCTAAAATTTAAAAGACTGAATACTGAGGGCCGGCAAGAATGCAGAGCAACTGGAAACCTCATACATTGCTGGTAGGAATGCAAAATGGTACAGATGCTTTTGAAGACAGTTTAGTAGTCTCTCGTAAATGAAAACATGTACTCACCATATGACCCAACAATTCTATTCCTATGTATGTACCCAACAGACGTGAAAACATACACACACAAAAACTTGCAGATGAATATTCATAGCAACTCTATTCGTAATGGTCAGTCCCAAAGTAGAAACACCTCAACTGTCTATCAACTGATAGTGGATAAGCAACATGTGATGCAACCACACAATGGAATACTACTTAGTAATAAAAAGGAACAAACTGCGAATACGGGCAACAGTGTGAATGAATCTCACGTTATGCTAAGTGAAAGGAGCCAGACACCAAGAGCAATTTGTGTAATTCCATTTATGTGACATTCTGGAAAGGCAAAACTTTAAAAGAAATCAGATCAGTGGTTGCCAGAAGTTGGGAATGGGGTAGGGGATTGACTGCAAAGTGGGACACAACGGAATGTTTTGTGGTGATGGAAATGTTCTTTATCTTGATTGTGGTGGTGGTTGCACAGGAGTATACATTTGTCAGATCTCATCAACAGTGCCATTTTAGGATAAGTTCAAGCTCATTAGCTTAGTGCATGTGTGTGTGCACACATATCCTTCCCTATCTGGTCTTATCCTACCTTTCTAGCCCCCCTGCTTTCCTTTCCTGATAAGTACCAAGTTCTAATTTCATTGTGTTCTACTATATGCCAAGTGTACATCTAGTCCCTTAAAGATAGACCTGGCATTAAATTGTTTTATTAAACTCATACTGTAAGCAGCTTTAGAGGTTAAAAATGCAGTCTAAAAAGAATAAATTAAGTGGTTGAATAGTGTGGTAAAAAGCAACCTTTAGGCAGAAGGGATTGTTAAGTTAAACTAGTATGAAATAGAGGTTCTGTGGTGAAGCCACTGATCATGGAAAACCCACAGCAACGGAAGATAGTACCCATATGCTTGATATCTGAGTCATTTCCTCTATCCCTCCATCTCTTTTATCCTCAGGTTCTATCAGTATTAAATGCCATAGGAGTGTTTCTAATTTTGTGTGCATAAAAATTATGTAGAGGTGGGGGATGGGGTGGTAATTAAATGTGCAATTCCTACGGTGAATCCCGTAGTTTTAGATTTTAATTCTGTAGTGAGATAGACCCCATAAATCTCCAGTTTCTTCAAAAAACAGCACAGGTGATTCTGATGAAATTGATTGAAGAACTGCATCTTGAGAAACATTGCTATAAATTCTTCTTCACAGATTACTGTCTCATGCATCACCTTTTCCATTTTCAACATAGGCAGTTTATGCTTTCACTCACTTTCTGTTTTTGCTATTTTAATAGCCTCTGCTAATAAGGTTTCACCTTTTCTGTTTCCCATTCAATTCTTTGCTCTACTGCTAGATTGTTTTATTGCTTAAAATCTGTAAAAGTCCCTCATGCTACTCAGTACACATGATTAAAATATGGCACTTAGAAGAAAGCCTTTCAGTAGATATTAGTTGCATTGTTCACCCTTTCTTCCTCAAGTTCTGGGATAGAAATTGCCTCTCTCTGTTTTCAAATACTTCATTTGCAACCCCATTCCTACTCTGATGTTCATTGTAGAAAATTTTTGAAATGAACAAAAGAGGATGTGGAGAAAAGGTAACTCTCATGCACTGTTGGTGGGAATGTAAATTAAATTAGTATAGCCACTATGGAAAACAGTCTGGAGATTTCTCACAAAACTAAAAATAGAACTACCATATGATCCAACAATCCCACTACTAGATATTTATCCAAAGGAAAAGAAATCAGTATATCAGAGGGATACTTACACTCCCATATTTATTGCAGCACTATTCACAATAGCAAATATGTGGAATCAACCTAAGTCTCCAAGCGGAAGAATGGATAAAGAAAGTGTGGTATAGATACACAACAGAATACTCTTCAACCATAAAAAAGATTGAAATCCTGTCATTTGCAGCAACATGGGTGGAAGTAGAGGTCATTATGTTAAGTGGAATAAGCCAGGCACAGAAAGACAAATATCACGTGTTTTCACTCATGTGTGGGAGCTAAAAAAGTTAATTTCATAAAGGTAGAAAATAGAATGAGAGATACCAGAGGCTGGGAAGGGAATGTGGGAGTGGGTAGTGGAGATGAAGAGAGATTGGTTAGTGTGTACAAGCATATAGTTAGATAGAAGGAATAAGTTCTGATGTTCCATAGCAGAGTAGGGGACTATAGTTAACAACAATGTATTGAATATTTCAAAATAACTAGAAGAAAGGACTTGAAATGTACCTAACACATAGAAATGATAAATGACCCGAGGTGATGGACATCTCAAATACCCTGACTTGAACATTACAGATTCTGTGCATTTAACAAAATATCACATGTGCCCTGTGAATATATACAAATATTTATAGCAAAAAAAGAGAGAAAAAGAATTAAAAAGTAAAAATTGCCAGTTTTTCTACTTTTATCTATAGCTAACATTTTGCCGCATTTATTTTGTTTCATTCTATGTCTATGATATAAATGTATATTTCATAAAATTGAGATTAGACTATATTTGATGCTTTATGATCTGCTCTTTTCATTTTTAATATTCTGTCATGATCATATATTTAAAACATTCTTCAACTACACAGTTTTAAAACATCTACCATGATTTATTAGACTATTCTTCTTTTGCTGGTTATTTTGAGTTTGCATCTATTCTTGATATTTTACTGTGATATACTAGAATAAATCTTCTTGAACCTCGGTGGTTATTTTCCTTAATACAGATGCTTAGAAGTATGATCCTGCGTGTACATTTTTAAGGTTCTGGGTATATTCCGCCAAATTACTCTTCAGCAAAGTCTATTACTTTGCCATCAACAGTATGCTATTTTATGCCCTAGTCAACAGTTTGTGACATTAAAAAAAAATGCTCAAAGACCTAAATCTAAATGTAAGAGCTAAAAATATAAAACTCTTAGAAGAAAAATAAGAGAAAAGCTTCATGACTTTGAGTTTGGCAGTGATTTCTTATATATGACAGTAAAAGCACAGGAACAAAAGGCAAGTACATGAGTCAGACTTTATCAAAATTAAACTTTTGTGCATCAAAGGACACTATCAACAGTGAAAAGGGAATCTATGGAATGGTAGAAAATATTTGCAAATAATACATCTGTTAAGGGATTAATATCCAGCATATATAAAAACCTCTAATAACAAAAAACTAACCCAATTCAAAAATGGGCAAAGGACTTAATAGACCTTTTCTCTAAAGAAAATATAGTGATGGCCAATAAGCACAAGAAAAGATGTTCAATATCATGAATCATTAGGGAAGTGCAAATCAAAACCACAATAAGATACCACCTTATACCTATTAGTATGGCTATTATCAAAAAAAACAATAAAAGTGTTGGGCAAAGATGTGAAGAAATTGCAGCCCTTGTGCCTTGCTGGTGGGGATGTAAATGGTGCCACCACTGTGGAAAACAGTATGGCAGTTCCTCCAAAAAAATTAAACATAGAATTAGCACATGATTGAGGTATTCTACTTTTGGGTATATACCCAAAAGAATCAAAAGCAAAGACTCAAATAGGTATTTGTACATCCATGTTCATAGCAGCATTATTCACAGAAGCCAAAAAGTGGAAGCAATCCAGATGTCCATCAACTGGTGAATGGATAAGCAAAATGTGATAAATATATACAATGGAATATTATTTAGCCTTAAAAAGGAATGAAGTTCTGATACATGCTACAACACGGATGAACTTTGGAGACATGAAGCTAAGAGAAATAAGCCAGACATAAAAGGACAAATATTGTATTATTCTACTTAGAAGAGGTAGCTATAATATTCAAATTCCAGAAAGTAGAATAGTGGTTACCAGGAGCTGGGAGAAGTTATTATTTAATGGAATTGGAGTTTTAGTTTGGTGATGAAAGTGTTCTGGAGACAGATAATGGTGATGATTGCACAGTGTGCATGTAGTTAATGTCACTGAACTGTAGACTCAGAAAGAGTCAAAATGGTACATTTTGTGGTATGTATATTTTACACAATAAGAAAAGAAAAACAAACTTTGCCCATTTGATTGTAAGTAAATTTATTTTCTTTCACTACTAATGAGGTAATACTTCTTCACTAGTTGTAAGTTTATGTGTTTCTGTTGTGACTTTCTTTTTCTTATAAATTTATAAGAACTTTTTATATTAGTAAGGTTATTCTTTAATCTGTTATCTGTTTTGCAATACAGCCCCCGATTGGTTATTTCTGTTTTCATTTTTATTGTGCTTTTTGAGACAAGGAAGTTTAAAACTTTTACACTATTGGGCTGCTCATTCATAGTTTTTCCCTTTATGTTTGTGATTAGGAAGGCCTTCCCATCCTGACATAAAGCTTTTGTATTCTTCAAAGTGCTTAAATTAGTGCCCTACACATAGTAGATATTAATGTAGATGTGAGATTTGGGGACTGGAAAAGCCTTTATCAGCCATTTAGTCTAGCTGCTTTATTTTATAGGTTTGAAAATTTAAACCTCAGGAAGGCTGACTTGTCTATGGTCCCACAAATAGTAGCAGAGCTCAGAACAGCCAGTCACTGTCTTTTGACTGTCAGCTCAGTACACTTTCCACTAAATTTAAAACAATTTTGTTGTGTGAGTGAAAGAATAATTTTCTGGTGAGCACAGAAAGAATAATTTTCTGGTGAGCGCAGAAAGAATGTCTTCATTTGGTCAAAGGCTCTCCAATATAAGAAGCAAAGAGGTAAATAGAAAACACATTTGCTCATGAAAATTAATTGATCATCTTTATTGATCATTATGTTTCATAAATGACTGGAACTTTTGCTCCCTGAAAAAATATTTTAGAGGCTTCACTTTCCTACTAATTGTAAGTTTCTTTCAGTGTTAAAGGAATCATTAATTTTGGGGAAGAAAGACTTCTCTGTCTTTTAATCTCACCGAGACAATTAAACGTCCTCCTCCTGAGCAATCTGGTAGGCTTTAGTAAAAGAGAATGTCTGTATGCTCTCAAACACTCTCCTTAAATAATCTCAAATCCTGTAGGACCCACTGACACTGTAAATAATGTTGTATAGAAATGAGCCAAAGCTGGGTGCAGTGGTATGCACCTGTAGTCCCAGCCACTCAGGTAGCAGAGGAGGGTCACTCTAGCCCAGAAGTTTGAGACCAGCCTGGGCAACATAGTGAGATCCTATCTCTAAAAATAAAAATAAATAAAATAAAATGAGCTGAACTTTCTGAAATCCTTTTGTCTCAGAACCCTCAAATAGTCACATGTTTATGAAACTTTTAATTATAGGTGTTATGTTAATGACTTTTTAATATAAACTTATGTATATAAGCAACAGTATATGTAAGGGTTGCATCTTGAATTTGTGAGATGAGAATGGTACAGAGAGAAAAGCAATGCAGGATTGCCTTGTAGTCTTTCTCATTAAATCACTTTTTTCTTGGGTAAGTCATATCCCAGAGTGGTTTTAAACATCTGGGATGGGTCCTTTCCAGCCCTAAAAGTCCAAAGTGCCCATTCTGACAGAATCTTAATGTGATTTTTCTCAAAGGAATAGCTTTCATAGTTTAAACTAGAAGTATTATGGGGGCTGGTGACTTATAATGTTTAAAATAAGGAAATGAGTAGAGGCAGTAAAAGATTTCTAAAATTACAAAAAATGTTAATGGACCAAAGGGAGAAGAAATTTGCTTTTGAGAATTGTACTTGAGAAAAGGCTAAATGATATATTATTGTGCATTTCGTTTCTTCTGGGTAACAGGTTTGATTTCCTTATTGCATCTACTCTGAGATGGGCTAATTCTCATTTTACTATTTTGAGTTTTTGGCGCCACCTTGTGTTGATATTTTTAATTTTAAAAAATGATAACAGGCAGTGTTAATGTGAAATGTATTGTAGCTTTTTTTATTCCTAGTAATGTGAAATTTGAGGCCCAGACAGTGCCTGTAATTTGACTCGGTAAAGTCACATAGCGATAGAATAGGGATAATGCTTTACATCTTAGTAATCGTAACATTGCAACAGTGTGCTACATTCTGCTTGGAAATGGTTAATGTAGTCAAAGTATCCAACTTTCACTACACAGTTTCCTCTCTGAAAGGAAATAATTGGAATGTATTAATAGCCCTTTGTTTTACATGTGCAGAATCCCATTCCCCCATGTTTAGTTGCCTTCCAGAAATTATTTATTAAAACTATAAATAATAAATTCCTTCCAAATGACCTTGAAAACAGGTAGTAAATTCTATAGACAATGTATTTGCTAAAACTTGGGACTGTGAAGAAAAATAAAAACAGCTATTTGAATGATCTGTTTTTCAGGCATTTAAATGGCAGATAAAATGTTTGTAAATCTGTTTTCACTTTATTGGAGTGTAGCAGACTAAATGGAATGACCTTTTGCTAATTATTTCTCTCCTGAGCAGGCCAAAATCCATTTGGAGTAATTGCTGACTTATGTTTGAGCTAGGCCTTTTTTTCTTTTTTCTTTTCTTCTTTCTTTTTTTTTTAGCTTTCTTATCACTAAACACTGGAAAGTTTTAGAGAAAGAGTGCTATTAAAAATGAAAAGCAAAGACAGTTGTACTCAGAACAACATTTGAAATATCCATATTAATCTGTAAGATAAATTGTTAGATGAAACGATTTATGGTAATAACTTGGTTTATGTTAACATAGAACCAAGTGAATGTAAACCATCCTAATTTCGAGTGTAAAGGTAGGCATTTTCAATGTCAAATAGAATTAATGTGTCTAACAGATGGGGGAATAAGCTTTTATAAGTTACATCTCTGAACAGATTAGTTTTTCTGAAACTCATTAAATCCGGGAAAATATTTTAATTTTTCTTGGCAGTAACTTTGTATGATCTATAGAAAATTACGAGAATTTCTACTTCTGTGCTTGAAGGAGTGACTGGTATAGTACCTTCTCTCCTGCTGTAAGCGCCTGGAAAACTGGACAATATACATGAAACAACTGTTTGTAGGCATTGGGCAACAGGGAATATAGGCCTATGATTTCTGAGAAATGGGAAGCAAACAGGGTGAGCTGTGTAGTTTTCCTTGATTTCTGTCCAGAGGAAATATCTGTACAAGGGTTCAGGAAAAGGGGACTTAAACAGAGCTCAACAGCCTTGCAGAGTTAAAGAGAAGAGCTAGGAGATCCTTGGGGCTGAGAAGACTGGATTGTATAGGGCAGAATAGAGCTATGTGGAGCAAAACTTCAGAAATCTGGATGTTGTTCCCTAAGATCTTTGGCTGACTAGTAATCTGTATATGATTGGGTAAGCTGGACAATTCCTTGCGCTCATAGGTAGGACTAGGAAACTATTAAATTCCTTCCCACCAGAGAAAAGAGACTTTCTTGGACACATGGGACAATTAGTAGAGACCCCAGAAGGAATATTTTCTGTATTAGTAATTAAAACTGAGAGATTTAAAAAATACTTATTTCTTAATTAATAAATAACAATAATGAACCCATTACATGTTAATATAAGACCTTTCATGAAAAATAATTTTTCAAAGCAAAAAATGTAGTGAGAAAGTGGTATTGTTTTACATTTTTGCAAACTCTTTAATATCTGTCTATATAGAAGGCAGCTTGAATTCTTTTATCTGCTTCTCCATTCATTTTTTTGCAATATGTTCCTTCTGTTGAAGTGTGTAAAGCAAAGGCCACCTCAAACAGATACATTGTTGAATGGAGGATTATTTTAATAGCCAGATAATTGTGGATATTCTTATTTGATACTATATAAAAACTTGACAAGTGATAGTTTCTTAAAGGTTAGTTGTGATGTAAAATCTGAAACCACTTCACTAAAATTTTAGTGTTATATTAAAATCCATTGAGGTATCTTGTACTTTCAGTGCATGATTTTGTAATATGAATTGGTCATTTGGAAAACATTTGTTCACTTTATTAGGCATAGTAACTAAAGGTTGGTATAACATATCAATAAGTATGCTTGTTAATATCGTTATCATTCTTACAGAAAAATATGTCAGTATTGGGAAGCTATCAGGCCTTTAGGGGCAGGTGGAAATTATTTAAAATTTGGATTTTAGTTTGAAGTCTTAAATTTTATCATTGACAACAAATGTCAGTTGTTTTCCTTGAATTTACAGACTCACTCAGTTCATTTTTGAGAAAATACCAAGTCTGAATACCTATCTTAGTCCATTTTCTGCCACTATCACAGAATAACACAGACTGGCTAATTTATTAAAAAAAGAGATTTATTTTCACAGTTCTGGAAATTGGGAATTCCAAGATTGTGGCACTGGCATCTGGTGAGGGGCATCCCATGTAGAAGGCATCACATGTCAAGGAAGTATGTGGGACACAGAGGAAATCAGGCTGTACTCATCCTTTTATCAGGAATCTATTTCCCCAGTAACTGATCTACTGTAGTGGTAACAGCATTAATCCCTTTGTGGGGGTGGGGCCCTTATGGCCTATTCACTTTTTAAAGACCCCAACCTCTTACTACTGTTATATTGGTACTTAAGTTTCAACATGAGTTTTGGCAGGGATATTCAAACCATAGCAATACCATAGTTTGTCAGTCATTTGTTTGAGTAAAAATGGTGTTCTGTGACAAAACAAATACAGTCATGTGCTGCATAACAACGTGCCAGTCAATGAAAGACCACATAATACAATGGTGGTTCTGTGAGATTATGATATCATATCTTTACTGTACCTTTTCTATGTTTAAATACGTTTAGATACACAAATACTTGCCATTGTGTTATAGTTACCTACAGTATTCAGTACAATAACATCCTATGCAGGTTTGTAGCCTAGGAGTAATTGGCTAAGCCATATAGCCTAGATGTATAGTAGGCTATTCCATCTAGGTTTGTGTAAGTACACCCTATGACGTTCACACAACAAAATCACCTAATGACACATTTCTCAGAAGGTATCCCTGTCATTAAGCAACGCATGACTGTACTTTTCCTCAAGGCAACCACTATGCTTTAGTATATAGCACAAGTGCTTTTAGGTACTTCCCATTTCATCATGCACAATATTAAAAGCATCAAGCATCAAGATTTAATAAAAGTAATAATTTTTGTTACTTCCTGAAACACATACTTAAATGAAGGTTTTTTCTTTTTTTTTCTTTTTTTTTCTTTTTAAAGCAAGTGTGATGAAGAATGCAGTATAACGACCACTAGTTCAGCTTAGCACCACTACTTTGATTTGTGGTGAGATGTTACAGTTTTACCAGGAACCCCAGGAATCTGTTATTATACTTTTGAGAATCGCTGCTCTAGATCCACCTGACAAAAATCTTGTAAAGAAGTCTCAAAAAGATCAACCTGATATACCTAAAATTTAAGTGGCTGCCACAATAAACTTCTATACTCTTTAAAGGCAAACCATTAAATCCAGACACTCATTAATGTAATTTTCATGATGTCTAGCATTCAGTCAAAAACTAGTAGACATGAGTAGTAACATGTGACTCATAACCCAAAGAAAAGTTAGAATATAAAAATACATCTATAAATGGCAAATGTAATGGAATTAGCAGATGAGGACTTAAAAACAAGTCTTATAAATATGTTTAAGAATTTAAAGGAAATCAAGAATTTAATGAGGAAATTAATGAAAAAATGTTGAAAAATAACCAAATGAAAATTCTGAAGCTAAAAATAGAAGCTGTGCAATTAAAAATTTACTCTGATGGATTTAACAGACTAGCTATTGAAGAAAAGATCAATGAATATGAAGACACAGTGATAAAAACAATGCAAACTGAAGCACACAGCAAAAATACTGGGGGTCAGGGAGTGGGGAAGGAAGAATAGAGCCTGAGTGACTTGTAGGTAAATATAAAATGGTGTAACGTGTGATTAGAGGCCCCCAAACGGGAGAATGGAAAGGGGAAAATTTTAAAGAAAGAATAGCCCAATACTAGCCAAATTTGATGAAAACTTATAAACTCACAAATCTAAGAAGCTCAGTAACACCAAGCAGCAGTAACTCAAAGGAAACCACATCATAATCAAATTGCAGAAAATCAGTAGTAGAAAAATCTTAAAAGCAGCCAGATGTGGGGAAATAAAGACACATTTCATATAGTGAAAGAGAGGTTTAAAAATACAACTGCAGACTTTTTATCAGAAGCAGTGCAAGCCAGGAGACAATGCAGTGATATTTGTAAGTGTTGAAGGAATAAAATGTTAACTTGGAATGCTATATCCAGCAAAAATACCTTTCAGAAATTTAGACTAAAGATATTTTTCAGATAAACAAAAGCTACAAGAGATGTTCAAGGTTGAAAGAAAATGATACCAGATGGAAGATTAGGTTAACACAAAGAAATGAGGTGCACTAGAAATGGGTAAATACTGGATACACATTAAAAAAACACCCTTTTTAAATTTTTTAATTTCTTTAAGTGATAATTGACATTTTAAAGTAGAAGTAATAGCAATGTATTGTAGCATTTATAAAATATGTCAGTGTACAGGTATGACAGCAATAACACAAGGAATAGGAAAGGGGAATGGAAGTATACTGTTGTAAGGCAAAGTCCTGTCTCACTAGGAGGTGGGCTGTGTGGGGTTAAAAATGCATGTTGTAAATCTGAAACAGTGAACACGGATAATGGTTATTAAGCCAAGGGTTGAGATGAAATGGAATACTAAAAAATACTCAGAAAATCCAAATGAAGGCAGGAAAGATAACAGAAGTAAAAAGTCAGATAGGACAAATAGAAAACAAATAATAAGACCATATAGATAATTATAATAAATATAAATGATCTCATATTCTAATTAGAAGGTAGAGATTGATTGAATAAAAAAGGAAACCCATTTATATGATATGTATAAGAAACCTACTTTATAAAGTATAAGCATTGAGAAGTAAAAATAAAGAATTGAAAAATGTATATGAAAATCATAATCATTATAAGCTGAAGGAGCTATGTTAATATTAGATGAACTAGACTCTGGACAAATAATAATATGAGAGGTAGATGGGGACATTTCATGATGATGAAAATACCAATTCATCAAGAAGACAGAAGTATCCTAAATGTGTACATATCTAATAACAGAGTTTGAAATATGTGAAAGCAAAGACAGATAGAACTGAAATGAGAAATGGACAAGTCCACAATTTTCACTGGAGATTACCACATGCCTCTCTCATAGTAATGTTCAGAACAACATGGAAAAAATCTGAGCAACATAGAACCAATTTGACTTATTTGAAATGTATATAATGCTCCTCATAATAACAGCAAAAGACACTTCTTTTCATGTGCAATTGATACACTCATTAAGGTAGAAAATATGCTCAGCCGTAAAACAAGTCACAAAAAAATTTAAAAATCACTTGAAGCATGTTCTCTGACAACAATGGAATTAAGTTAGAAATCAAAAGAATCTGGAAAATCCCAAAATATTTAGAAGTTAAACAACATGTTTCTAAATAAACCATAAGCAAAGAGGATGTCAAAAGGGAAATTAGAAAATATTTTGAACTGAATTATGATGAAAACATGGTATATCAACATTTAATACCAACAAATTAGTATTGAGAGGGAAACTGAAGGTTTAAATGCTTAATTACAAAAGGAGAAAGTTGTAAAAGCAATGATTAAAGCTTTCACCTAAGAAGTAGGAAAAGTCCGCACTTCCACTTCCAACCAAGATGGAATAACAGGCAACAGATTTACCTTCACTCCTATAAGAACTAAAAAAAAATCACCTAAAAGGCTTAGGGGGAATAAGACTGGGAGTAGTGTCTGTTCTTACCAGCTAGATTGGAAAACCTTATAATTCATGGGGCTTTGGTGTTTCTTTAGTAGTGGAGAATAATTAGCCCTAGATTAAGTATTGCTCAGGTACTAACAGATTTTAAAAGTAAAACCCAAAAGGATTGAACTGTGTCCATGTAGGCTAACTGCATCCCAGAACAAAGCTCAGGAATATTTATAGGAATACAAAAATATCCAGCACCCAAAAAGATGAAATTCACAGTGTCAGGCATCCAATAAAAAATTACCAGGCATACAAAGATGTAGGAAAACCTTGCCCATAATGAGTAGAGAAATCAGTCAAAACCAACCCAGAACTACCACAGATGTTAGAATGAGCAGATAATGACCTTAGAACAGTTACTATAACTGTATTACCTATCTTCAAAAAGAGAAAAGGTTTAACATGATAAATCATTCGAAATGTGAAAATGACCCAAATTGAACATCCAGAGATGAAGACTGATGTCTGAGATGAAAAGCATACCAGATGAGATTAACAACAGATCAGACATTGAAGAAAAGAAGATTGGTGAACTTGAAGACATCACAATAGAAACCACTTTGGGAAACACTTTGGCAATTTCTTAAACTTAAAAATACACTGGCCATTTCCTCTCCTAGTATTTACTCTAGAGAAGTGAAAGCATATATCCATCAAAAACATGTACATTACTGTTCATAGCAACTTTGTAATAGTCTAAACAGGAAACAGGCCCAAATGTACATAAACAAGTGGATGTATAAGTAAATTGTTGTATATCCGTACAATGGAATACTTAGTAATAAAAGGAATGGACTATTGTTACATGCAACAACGTGGAGGAATCTTAGTTTATTTTGAGTGAAAGAAGCCAGATGAAAAGAATACATTCTGAAATTCCATTTATATAAAATTCTAGAAAATTTAAACTAATCCATAGTCATAGAAATCAAATTAGTGGTTTTCTAGGGAAAAAGCTGGGGGTATTGTGGAGGAATTACCAAGGGGTACAAGGAAACCTTTGGAGGTGATGGATAAATCCATAACCTTGATTATAGTAGTGGTTTCATTGTTGGATACAATTGTCACAACTTATCAAATAGTAGATTTTAAATATGTACAGTTTATTTTATGTCAACCATATCTCAAAGCTGTTAAAAAATTTTTAAAAAGAAGAACAAATCAAACACAAAGCAAGTATGGAAGGAAAATAACATGTATAAGAGCAGAAATCAATGAAGTAGCAAATGGCAGTAGAAAAGAAGTAGATAAAATGAATAAAACCTAAAGCTTTTTAAAAAAGATTAATAAAATCAATAATTCTTTTGCTAGTGTACACAAGAACAGACGAGAAAAACGCAAGTTATTTATATTGGGAATGAAAGAGGTGCCTGTAGACGTTACGTGGACTATAAGGCCATATTAAGAACAAACTTATGCCAGTAAATTTAAAAGTTACATGAACCTCTAAAAGATTAGAAACTTTTTTTTTTAAGTCACAAGTTACCACACAGAAGAAGAAAATCTGAATAGCATTACATCAAACATATAAATTGAGCTGACAGTGAAAACCTTTCCACAAAGAAAAACCCAAGGCCATATGGCTTCACTGATGAATTCTATCTAATACTTAAGGAAGAAATATTACTAATCCTTCACAAAGTAGAGAGAGATGAAACATTTCCTAATTCATTTTATGAGGCGAGAATTACCCTAATACCAAAACCAGACAAAGATATTATAGGAAAAGAAAATATTTCATAAAACCATAAAGGCAGAACATCTTTAAAAAATTTGCAAATTGAATCCAGCCAAATATAATAAATTATATACATCGGTATATAATATACATCATGGCCAAGTGGGCTTTATCGCAGGAATCTGAGGCTTGTTTAACAGCCTTGTTAATTCATCAGTGTAATTTGCCATATTACTATAATAAATGAGAAAATTCATTTGATCATTTCAGTGGATGGAGGGAAAAGCATTTGACAATATTCAACATCTATGTTACGTTTAAAAAAACTAAACTTGTAGCAAATAGGAATAGAAGGGAACTTTGTGAACCTGATAAAGGACATTGCTGAGGAACCTACAGCTAACATAATACTTTATAATGAAAGACTAACTACTTCCTTCCTAAGATCAAAACCAAGGCTAGGGCCACTTATAATGCTATTCAGCCCTTTATAGAGGAAGATAAGCAAATAGCCAATAAGCACTCGAAAAGATGCTCAGTGGCATTAGTTATCATTAATCATCAGGGAATTCAAATTGAAACCACAATGAGAAACCACCCATTGGAATTTATACTCATTGGAATGGCTAAAATTAAAAAGACTGAAAATTCCAATTGTCAGTGACATGGAGCAACTGGAACACTGGTGGAATGCAAGATGGTGCAATCACTTTGGAAAATGGTTTGGCAGTTTTGAACATATGCTTACAATCTAGCAGTTCTGTTCTTAGGTATTAAGAGAAATCAACACATGTTCACAAAAGGGTGCACAATAATGTTCATCTCAGCTTTATTTACAATATGGAAAAACAGAACCTAAATGTTTATCAACTGGTAAATAGATAAACAAATTGTGCTATATTCATATGTATTAGTTATTTGTTGCTGTGTAATAATTTACCCAAAATTTAATGGTATAAAAAAATTTTGTTATCTCACAGCTTATATAGGTCAGGGATCCAACCATAAATGGTATCTTATGAACTGAAATCAATATATCATCTCAAGGCTCAATTAAGGAAGGATCTACTTCCAAGATCACTTGTTGTTGCTGGCAGGATTCATTTTCTGAGGGCCGTTGAACTGGGTGGGGTGGACGTCTCAATCTTTTGTAACCTAACTCAGAAGTGACATCCCATCACCTTTACTGTATTTTGTTTATTTTATTCTTTCTTTCTTTCCTTTTTTTTTTTTTTTTTTAAAAGCGAGAGGGTCTTGCTCTGTGGCCAAGGTAGAGTGCAGTAGTGCAATCATAGCTTACTCCAACCTCGAACTCCTGTGCTCAAGTGATCCTCCTTCTTCACCCTCCTGAGTAGCTAGGACTACAGGTGTGAGCCACCATGCCTGGCCTGTATATTATTGTTTAGAGGCGAGTATCTAGGTACAGCCCATACGCAAGGGAGGAGATTACAAAGGGCATTAATACCAGGAGGCAGGGATTATTGGAAGTCATTTCAGAAACTGCCTGCCACACCGTATAATGGTATAGTACCTAGCAATGAAAAACAGCTACTTATTGATGCATGAAACAACATGGATGGATCTCAAAAACATTATGCCAAGCAAAAGAAGCCAGACACAAAAGAGAAGAGACAAAACTAATCTTCAGGGTGAGAAAAAGGATCAATGGTTGGAGTGGGGTCAGGCTTTTGTTTCTAAGGGATATGAGCTAATATTTTGGATGGAAAATGTTATTTATCTTGATTGTGTAGTGGTTACAACAGTGTATATATTTGTCAAAACTCACAAGTGATTTTTATTATATGCAAACCATAATCCAATTAAGTTAACTTTAAAAAAGTGTGCTGTTAGATTCAATGGTCTGTTCTTGATAATATCTGCATATCTTCACAGTTTTCCGAGTAGCATGTGGAGAGCACTGTACTGGCTGTCCCATCTTGTGGTAAGATCTTTGGAGTTAGGCAGACCCAGATATAAATTCTGGTTCTGAAACTTGCTTCATTCTAACACTTTACTTCCCCAAATTATTTTGAATATCCTAGAAACAATAATTACCATTTATTGAGAACCTCTGTGGCCAGGTACTGTGCCAGACACTTATGTGTATATTACCTCATTAATTGTA
Source organism: Daubentonia madagascariensis (assembly GCA_023783475.1). Taxonomy (NCBI): domain Eukaryota; kingdom Metazoa; phylum Chordata; class Mammalia; order Primates; family Daubentoniidae; genus Daubentonia; species Daubentonia madagascariensis. Next base: position 7,931,589 of record JAKFHU010001129.1, read on the forward strand.
ACAATAATACAACTCAAAATAACCAACATTTTTTTAATTTATTGGTATGTATTAGACACTCTGCAAAACATTTTTCATGACTTACGTCATTTAATACAGCAACCCAATGAAACGTTGGTACTATAGTTATCATGTTCGCTTTACAGAAGAAGAAATTGAGGCCAATAGAGAATAATTTTAAAAATATGACAAACTCAGGTTGCTATTATGATTCTGGCTTTGTTTTCTAGTCCTCTCTGCTTGTGGAACAAAAGGCTATTTTTTTCCCTTGTCTTATGTGTTACCCAGGCTTTCTGCAAAGAGTAACTGGGACTTTAAGTTAAAATCTTTTTATTTTTCCGTTAAGATACTTCTTTTAGGTCATGAAGGCTAAAAGTGTTTTCAAGAGTGTAAGAGGGAGGTGTCAGGTAGAGATAGGTTTCTAAGAGGAAAGCACTGGGCAGACTTGCAAATGTATAAACTCAGTTCCAGACAAGTACAGCTTTAGAAATAGCACAAACAAAAAGGCAATGTTTATATGTATTTAATATAAAAAAAGTATGGCTTACCTTCCTATTATTTCTATAAACAGAATGATCCCTTATCAACAGTCATATTTTTGAAGGCCAAGGTTGATTAAAGTTTGTGCTTCTGCAGATATAATGTTGAACCAGAATTATTTTTATGATGGTTAATCACTATCCAAAGTGCTCAGATAGAACCAAAATTATTTTTGTGATGGCTAATCACTATTCAAAGTGCTCAGATAGGAATTTTCTTTACGAAATTAAAAAATATCACTGAGGCCATGAATGATTGGATTGTAGCATTGCTTACTTAGACAGCTGTGTTTTCATAGAACTTGTGTAGCATAAGCTTTCCCACTCTTCTTTTCCTTTATCAGCATGAAATTACTTTTCTTCTTTTAATATATAACATAATCAGGTTTTTTGGTATTCATGTACTAACTTATTATAAATAGAATTAAATTATGTGTTAATCTAAAATTATAGACTAGCAGCAACCTAACGTAAAACAGATATATGAAAGATTTGTACATTCTGATTCAATGTCTGTTTAAAATAGTGCAGTACCATAAATTAGCTGATGAATTTATAAGTAGGCTTGATTCCTGAAAAAGAATTTCTGGAGCACTGGGAAGATTGTGATTCTTCATTATTTCTCATGAACGTTATGTCCATTTTTCCTTTTTTACCTTTCTGTCTTCACTGTATAGAGTGTCTTTGCCTGTTTTGGTTTGGCTACCCTTCACAGCTTCATCTCTCTCACAAAACCTTCTCTGGCTATTTGATCCAACACGATTTTTTTTTCTTTTCTGAAATTCTGTGGCTTTTTTTTTTTTTCCAACACAATTTAAATTGTCTTCTAGATAATATGTATTAGCTTTATTTTTTCAGTTACTTTAAAGTATATCTCCACTCATCCTCAGATCCTAGGACTAGATAAAATAGGTAATATTATTCCCCATTTTATAGATACAGAAATAAGAATGGGCAAGTTATTTGATTTCCCCAAAATAAAACTTCAACCCAAATTTTCATTCCCAATACTGTAATGCCTCAGGTTTTATACTTTATCTGCTACTCCTATTACATGTTGAGCATGTAGTAGATATTGTCAGTTAGTGGTTTGAAAGAGATTGTTTCTGTTCAAACCCCCAATCACTAATACCTATTTCTTTTAAAAAGCCATGCTTTAAAGAAAATTAACTACATAATTAACTACTTAATTAATTGTGGAATGTTTTGTCATAATTAATGTTGAAGCCTGAGTTCTTGAAAGGGGCAGCAGGTTGTTTAATCAAGGAGACTTGAAGTTTGGATTACTGAAATTTTTCTTATTCATTCATGGGACAAATATCATTGACTGTGCACTGTATGCCAAATATTAATGCTAGCCCTGGATATGGACAACTGTTGAATATGTTATTTTGTTAGTAATATTTGGTCTCTTCTTATTTATACAGGAGAAATTAAACAGATTCTAGAAAATGAGCTTCAGATACCTGTGTCTAAAATGCTGTTAAAAGGCTGGAAGACTGGAGATGTGGAAGACAGTGTGAGTTTACTAATTGCCTAGAAATAAAAGAAAATTAAGTTATGCAATTGGCTAAGTGATATATAAAAACTGGTTTTGATTGATGTTGTTACATATGACAGAGTAGATTTGGCAATAATAATTTAGTTTAAGGAATCACCAAACAATGTTTTTTAAGCTAAAGCATTTTCATGCTAAACCAATGACAATTTTAAATGAGTTGGGCATGTAAATGAAAGCACAGTATGGCATGTTTTTCCTATTTGTAAATTTTATAAGAGTTTGGCACTCTTTTTTGGGAGCCTTTAGTTTTTTCTCAAACCTCTTAGGGTATCAGTGAGTGCCTTGGAATATTAATTTAATGAACAATTACATATTGGCCTGAAAGAAGTCACACACATATTTTTATGCCAAGTATTGATTATGGAACAAAGATGATAAAAGGAAATTTTTTAAACTTGGAGAATATAAATGGTAAGAATCTTTCTTTGTTTAGTCGGATAGTGGCAGGTGCATGGAAGGAATTATATTTTAAGAATTTGCACAAAGTGTTTCATTTTAAGGAAAGAGTTGCAGTTCTCAAGGACCCAGTAGCAGCCTCAGTTATAAAATATTTCACATACTTTCTTTTTTTTTTACAGAGAGAGTGAGGAAGGAGGGAAAGACATTAGTTAGCTCTAATGTTTTAGATGTTTGAGGTAGAAATAATTATCATATCTTTTTACACTAGTTACTGAGTCGTTATTTTAATGACGAGGCATAAACTTAGAATCTTCAACTTCATTTCTTAATTGTGAACGGCTTTTGGTAGACATTGTGCTTATAAGTACTTATATGTGAGTTCATTTGAAATACGGAGATGTTCTGAGTATTTCAATACTTACAGGAATTTCAGGTTGGCAAGATATTTGTAAGTTTAGATACAAGTTAGTGATGTGTCATGTTAGGAGTCAGCAAACTTCTTCTGTGCAGAGCCAGGTAGTAAATATTTCAGGCTTTGTGCACCGTACAGTCTCTGTTACAGCTACTCAATCCTGCTGTCATAATGTGAAAGCAGCCATAGACAGAATGCAAAAGAGCAAGCATAACTATGTTTCAATTTAACTTTGTTTATGGACACAGAAATTTGAATTTTGTGTAATTTCATGTGTCATGAAATGTTCTTCTTTTGATTTATTTTTCCAACCATTTAAAAATGTAAAAACCATTCTTAATTCATAGGCCATACAAAAACAGACCGTGGGACAAATCCAGTACTAGGCTAGATTTGTGCCACGGGCCATAGTTTGCTGACCCCTGGTGCTGCATGACTGTTCTAATTGATACATGGATTAAAAATTTTAAAAAGTGCTGACTGAGTAAATCAACAGCCTTGGCAGAAATAAAACACCAAGTGAATTCGTTTGTGTAGCTATATTATTTATTAATTCATTCCTTGTGAAACCTGTGGGTATGAATCAAACTTGCATGGCATTTTCAGAAGTTTGTGAAGAGAAAGGCAATCATTTGGAAAATTTTCTTCAAGCTATGTATTCTAATATTTGAATATAGTCTTTGCTACAAATAGTACTTTTAGTTACTTATTTCTATATACTCTTTTCTGTAGGTAATTTCTGCTATTCCTATGCCATTAATTTTCTGATTGCCCCCAAATTTATATTTCCAGCCCATGCTTCTGTGAATTCACATATCCAAATCGGTAATTGATTTTTGTACTTGCATATTATTAGCATCTCAAACTTAACATGTTTAAAATGTAACTCTTGATTTTCCCTCCTATGTTATTTCTCTACTAGTCTTCCCCAATAAATGGCAGCACTATATAGCCACTGCTAAATCCAAAAATGTCATCATTAGTCTTTTCCCATTTGTTATAACACCTAACCCTTTGGTAAGACCTATAGTGTCTACCTCCAAAATATATCTCAACCATGGCCACTTTTGAATATTTCTATTGCAACTGCCTGACCCAGGCCATTAGCATCTCTTGGTTCAATATGAAATGTCATTATTGTTGTGTCACTTTCCTTTCATGGGTTCTTGTAATGCATTCTCCACACAGCAGCCAGAGTGATCTTTTAAAAACCTGAATTATATTGCTCTCCTGTTAAAACATAGCTTTTTATTGCACTTTAAATAAAATTCAGACTACTTACCATAGTTTAAAAGGTGTTACATTATTTACCCCCTCCTCACCTCTACAATCTCATCTTGAGCCTTTCTTACCCTCACTTTCCATGCTACAGCCATAGAAACCTCCTTTAAAATCTTAATAGGCTCATGCTTTTTACATCTTTACCTGGCAGATGCTATTCAACTGTCTGGAATGCTTTACCCTGAATTCTTCACATGGGTGGCTCTTTTTCATCCTTCAAGTCTCAGCTTAATGTTACCTTCTCCAACAAGGTCTCTGTGTCTAATTTGGCTCTTATCCCAGCGTTTTCCATCACAGCAGCATGAGTAGAGGGACCATATCTGTTTCTTTCACCATTGTATATCCAGTGCCTGGTATAATAGGCATCAAATAAATGTTCTTGGAATGAATGCATGAGTAAATGACTTAAGGAAAGTGTCCATTTTGTTTATTCATGCCATATGTGGTTTGACAGGGCAGATTTAATAGAAAATCTTTTTGGATAGTGGCATGGCAAAAAGATACTAATGACTTGATCAAGTGGTAAGACTAAGCATTTATCGGTAATTCACAAAGTAAAATACTGAAAGATAAAAAGACAAAAATAATTTTCCTGTGTGTGTGTTTTGTTTGTTTGCATGTTAACTCTACAGAGATAACACATCAATTTCAAAAGGACGTCACATATTTGACATAAAGTTTCAGGACTTCAGTGCATCCTGGTAGATTATGAAGTTATGGATAATTGCCTAATACAGTGTTTTTTTCAAACCATGGACCACAGACCTTTGGTGGGTTGTGAAGTTAATTGAGTGGGTTATAGCCAGCATTAAAAAAAAAAAAAAAGAAAAGTAAAAACCAGAATACAATAGAAAATGTCAGAGTGTTTTTCAAATAATAAGGGTAAGTATGTATTTCTTTTTCTTTAACACATAACTAATATAAGTCAAGAGTAAGTCTCAATACCCTTGGCATAAGACTGTGCACTCAGTAAGATGGGCCTTCTCATGGAGGGGTCAAGAATAAGTTCCTCACGTTCTATATTTGGGTCAGACTGTCCCTTCAGGCATCCTTGCCTCCATCTGCAGGGTTAAGAAGGATTTTTAAACATCCACTCCTCCTTGCTTTCTAACACTTTCAGCCTTGCCATTATTATTTGCTTTGATTCAACCAGGACTAATTTCTTTACACCTTTTCCCCCTGTTTATGCCTGTTACTTCATGGAGTCCAAAATTCCCAGATCACCCCTCACTCAAATCTTCATAGTCTTTGCACATTCTATACTTATCTTTATCCTTTTTTTCTCTACAATGTCTGAAACCTTTTTGCTATGCCCTGTGGAACTAATTCATTATTAGCAAAAGTCCTTCTATTGTCAACCTTTTTCCTGTACATTCCCTTCACTATCTTCCTTTGACTGAAAATCCATCTTCCTGAGGACATTGTTTCTCTACAACCTTCTCAGTGTTAGTTGTTTTTCTCTGTCAACCCTCATATCACTGGAATAAGTGGCAAAATATATCTCCTCATTGTTCCTCATTTTTACTTTCAGAGCTTTATCTGTCTTTCCTCTCTAAATTTCCTTCATCTTTAAATTTCATGTCAAAAGATTATATCACTGACTTATTGAAGTCATCTCCCCTCATTTCCTGATTATTTTTAACTCCTGGTTTATAATTGATTCTTGTCTTAATTCTTAGTAATTTTAGTATCTTTGTACATGATTATTCTAATACCTTGGCCTCTTAGTTCCTTCAACTTCTCCCTTACAAAGATCTTTTTCTCCACCCTCCCTCAGCTATGTATATCTTCTCAATATTTTGTCAAGTATTAATAATGACAACAATTCTTAAATCTTAATTTCAAGATTCCCATTTTCTGCTCACAATCTCTCATCTTTTTAGCTTTCTTCTTTTGGTATCCTAATTCTAACAATCCTCCAGCTCTACTTAGACTCCAATCCATTGTTTCTACCTTCTTTTCATCATCATTACCTCTTTCATGTCCTCCCTTCCTTACACCAGGTTAAATTCCACAGTCAGTCATTATAATCACTTTTCTTGTGTATACTCTCAACTCTTGGTTCAAGGTCCTTGCTTGATGAAAATTCTTACTTGGTTAAATCCAACTCTCTGTGTCTATTCCGTGTCTCACAGCTAAATGTTGACAAGAGAAAAACAAAATCATACTGATTAATATATCTTTAAATTCATGAACACGATCTTGAGAGAGTTCCTTAATGTTCCCAATTCAGAGAGTCCCTTAAAGCTCCCAATTCGGTCTCTGTTCACTTACCTGCATGTTACCCACATACTCTCCTTTCTCTCCTGTTACTCTAGTGGCCTGCCCAGGCTCCTGTGTAAGACCAAACCTCCATTTTTGCTCTGGATTACATTCTCCGTCTCTTCTTGCCTATTCAGGGGCTTCACTCTAATTCTTCTCTGTCTCTCCTGTGTCATCAGTGTTTTCCTCTAGTAGATTGTTGCCATTAACATTCAAACATGATGTTATTTCTTCCATCTGGAAAAAAAAACAAAAAACAAAAACTCTTGATCCCAACCCCTGTTCCAGCAATGGCTCCATTTCTATAGTACCCTTGATAACAAAACTTCCCCTAAAGACTTGTTTTTATTTGACTTCTCCAATTCCTGTCCTCCCATTTAATTTAGCCCTGTCTGAGCAGGGACCTACTAGTGCTCTTGTCAAGATTACCAACCATTACATTACTAAATTCATTGGTGATCTTGTCCAGTTTCATGGCTTTAAAATGTCATTTGTATGCACTCTCAATTTTATATCTCTAATTTATATCTCTATCCCAGACATGTTCGCCGATTCCTGGTTGGTATATCCAGCTGCTTACTTGTCTTTTCCACTTGAATGTCTAATAGACGTTTCAAACTTAGGTTGTCCAAAATGGAAGTCTTCATTTGCAGTCTTCCCCATATCAGTCGGTGGCAACTTCACCTTTCCAGTTGTTTAGTCTAAATTTTAGACTAAACATATCTAGTTTGTCAGGAAATCCTTTGGGAGCTATCTTCAAAATATATCCACAATCCAATGCTTTTGCACCACTTCTACTGCCATCACAGTGGCTTAAGCCACCATCAGTCTTATCTTAGTTTATTTCATTAGCTTGCTCTATCCTTCTGCCCTCCTCTGTCAACCTCTTTCCCATCATTCTCAACACAGCTGCCACTGTGATCCTTTCAATGTATGAATCTAATCTTGTCATTTCAATAGCTTCTCTCTCATTCAGAGTAAAAGTCCTCACGTTAGCATAAATAGCTCAACACATTTCCTGTCCCCACCATCACTGTTACCTCTCTTTACTTATCTCCCAGTGCTGACTTGGCTGCCATTTCACTGGACACCTCCTCGTTCCTTAAACATTTTGCACTGGCTCTTTCCTTTGCCTGAAATATTCTTTCTGTATATGTTCTCATGGTTTCTTTTCTCCACCTTTAAGTTTTTGCTCAAATATTTCATTCTCCAAGCGAGACCCAACCTATTTACCCTGTTTAAAATTGCAAAGCTCCCCACCCACACATTCTTTATCCCCCTTTCCTGCTTTATGTTTATTCAAAAAAATTATCAATAATATTCAACAATACAGAGTTACTTATTTTGTTTGTTCCTACTAAAATGTAAGCACCGTAAGATCAGGGATTTTATTTTAGGCTTTTCTATTCACTGCTATATTCTCAGTGGCTGGAGTAGTCCTGGCACAGCGTGGTAGGTGGCTCAATAAACATCTGTTGAATAAGTATATGTCCTGGCTTACAATGTAGAGATGTAAAATGTATTTGTTAATGTGTATTGCTGTCAAAAAAAGTTTGAAGTACTTCGGCAAGTTTTTACCATTAAATTGGGAGTTTGAAATGTATATGAGTTTTGTGGCGAAGAAATTTAATGGAATTTTTACAGTTATCAAGATATTAAGTCATATGGAGCTGAAGAGTAGTTAATTCACTTCCAATAGAGAGCTTTAACAAAAAAAGGTACCTGGAGTTAAGAGTAAAGTGACCCAAATAACACTTACTAGAGTCCTCATCCAAGTTACTTAACCTCTTAGGCTGCATCTCCTCATTTATAAAATCATTGGCATGAGGTACTTTCTATGATTTTTTCAAGGGCTAATGATCTCTGAAAACCTATATTGCTAATATTTTCCATAATGACCCTGAAATGAAGTACATATTAGTTGCAAGGAAGTACTTCTTCAGTGAAGAAATTATTGAGTCACAACTTTGTTCTTATCTATTTGTATCTCTTTATGAGCTCAAGAATTTATATATTATTTTAACATTCAGGTTTATGGTAACTTATGACACATAGAGAAAATAAGATTATTTGGGTTCAACAGTTCTTTTGCATTACCCTATTTGGGAAATTATCAAAAGATGAAAAGTCAAACTACAAAATTGCCAATTTTTAAGAATTATAGGAAAAATTAGTAATGCACAATCAACATTCATTTTTTTGTTTTACTTCTTTTTCAGACGGTCCTAAAATCGCTGCACTTGCCAAAAAACAACAGTCTTTATGTCCTTACACCAGACTTGCCACCACCTTCATCATCTAGTCATGCTGGGTAAGGTGTTTACTTTTCCTGGGGATCTGAAATAAAAAGTTTGATTGTTAAATTGCTTTAAGCTGTATGTAAACATCAAAATTAAATCCAATACAAGTCTTGTTGAAGCTTTAACTTAGCAACTACTATTAAGTATATTAATTTTCAAACTATTTGGTCTAGAAGTTTATTTGTTTTAGTGGTATAATCTTCTTATCCAAAGAAAATATTTAGCAAAACTCCAAAATGTAAAAAAATAGTCAAATGGTACTTCTGTGATTGAAGGAGAAGAATTAGAGTTGGAGGGAAGAGAAAGTGTAAATGGAACCCCAGTCTCTCTCATTGCTAAAAAGACATACCTTTGAGGAAAAGTCACCAGGCTCTGCAAGATAAAGCTTGAAAAACACTGATATAAAATTTTTATTAAGATTTTACTAACTGATCAATGCTTATGTGCACACATGGAAATAATATTCATCGGGGATCGTGCAGGTGGGAGGGGGTGGAGGGGATGGGTAAACTCACACCTAATGGGTGCGGGGCGCACTATCTGGTGGGTGGGCACGAATGTAGCTCTGACTTGGGCAGTGCATAGACAATATATGTAACCAAAGTGCTTGTATCCCCATAATATTCTGAAGTTTAAAAAAAAATACAGTTAGATAAAAGGAGTAAGTGTTCAATAGTAGAGTAGGATAACTACAGTTAACAATAATTTATTATATATTTTGAAATAGCTAGAAGAGAAGATCAGAAATGTTCCCAGCACAAAGAAATAATAAATATTTGAGGTAATGGATATCCTAATTACCCTGATTTGATCATTACACATTGGATGCATATAGCAAAATAATATATGTACCCCATAAGTGTGTATAATTATTATGTTTCACATTTTTTTAAAAGTTTCAAAGTTAGATTATTTAATTAAAGATAGTAATGTAGATGATTATTAAAAAAAAGATTTTCCTTCTATTTGAAATAGAGAATCTTATTGTTTTTCAGTTTTCACAATGGAACTCAATACAGTTATAGAATGATCAAATTATTTTAGTATATTTAATTACACATTAAGTTTCTATTGCTAGATAAAGCAAATTGATCTATAGTAAGTGATTATGCTAGTGATAGAATAATAATTTTTGTGAATAATGTTTTCAGACATTATTATTCCAGAACTATGTTTAAGTTATTTTTAGATTTTCACAGTTTTTAAACAAATTTTCTTCTTTTAAATACAACTTGGTGGCTTTTTGTGGTCCCTAAACTTTGAATATTGTCAAGCTTTCCCACCCATCACTTACAAATATCTTTATTTTTCGGAAGCTAGGAACAAAAAGAAAATTAAATTTGGCTTCACTAAAGTAGAAATCACTGAACTGAAAAGTTAAATCTAATGTAATTATATTTGATTGTTAATAGTTTGTTTTGAGTTAAGAATTTAAAGATTTCTTGGATTGCTCTTTATCTTCTACTATGTTTAGATTATATATTAATGGGAAGTAGAATTTGTACACTACTACAAAATTATAAACTACAGACTTGTAGTCCATGTGTTTATAGTAATGTCGATATAAATTTCAGATGAGATTAAGTTAAACAAAGAGTTATAGTTCTGTATCTAGTCAGGTAGAACATTATTTTGTAGGTTAGTTAACAAAGTGTAATCACTGTCATACAATATGTAATCCACATAATTAAAAGCAGACAGGAGACATCATTGTTTATAATCTGTTGCTTTTCAGTAGCATGATTAAATGGATTTATCAAAATGTCTTCCTGGGCTAATGGAAATGTTCTTCATTGCCATGTGGCTGACCTTAGTTTGATTGCCAGTCACTCAATCCCTAGACAAGCAGGGACCTACAGTGCTGCTGATACGCAGTGTTTATTAGAGAATCAGTACTTCACATAGCATTAAAGTAGTTTTCCTAGTTGCCTTTGTGGATTTTTAATAAGTTATAATGATGCTACTTCTTGTGTTGGAACAGTAAGAAAGAAAAATTCAAAGGCAAACAAAAAACATAGTGTAAGGAAGGGCAAATGGAAACTCCTGCTGATGTAAAAGTCATGTTAGTGCACGTTTTATTAAAACCTAACTAAAAAGCCAGGGTTCACTTCTTATAGTATATTTATCCAACATATCTTTGTATAAATCTAGAGTTTTTTTAATAACATATCTTAAATGCTGATTTCATGGGAAATGATTTAAAAAACCAAAATAAAATCCATGTAGAACCTTAAAAGCTAATAGTAATAATTATTTTTAACTTGTGATTTTCATTTTGTGGTTCACTAGATAAAAATAATTTTTGACAACTGTATAGTGGAGTCCAAAAAATAATCTCCTAGTGAGTTATACAGCATATCATATTATTAAAAATGGTAGACAGATAAATTTGCTTTGTACTAGACTCCATAATGAATAAAATTGATTTGTTTTTATAGAATTTTGTTATAGTTGGTGGATTCATAGAAATCTTATTTGTAATTTGCAACCTAACTTATAATCTAAAAAGGAGAAAATAAAAGGTAATTGTGATTCTTAGGACTATATTTGGGAATTGGCAAATGAATAGATCTATTCTGAAATTGGTAGAGGAAAATGGACAGGTTTATGTACCATATAATCCCTGTCCCTCTTCATCTCAGATATGAGATTTCTTAAAAAGTGATATATTTTATGTAGGTAGTTGTTTGATATTTAATTGGTTTTTTTGTTGTTTTGTTATGTTTTTCTCTGACGTGAGTTCAGTAGATGTTGGAAGATGGAGGGGAATTGGAGGATAAACTGCCTGTTAATTGTAGTGCAGAGCTATGATATAGGCCTGCTCCTGGATTCCACCATTCCAATTCCAGTGCAATGGCAAACATTAGGTTCTTTCTTTATAAAGTATTAGTCTTCTCTCAAGGTACTAGACAACATTTGTATTATAGTGTCACTTCTAAACAAAATCTATTGTAACCAAATCAGAAAAGTAATATGATTATAATTCATCTCTCCTGACAAAAGACATTAAAGTATAATGAGAAAAACTTGGATTCCAGTCCCAGGTTGACCTATGGCCTTAGATTTTTCATTTGTAAAATGGGAAGCATTGTTTGCAGTTATAAGGGTGGTTGTAAAAATTCAGTAAGCAATAGTGCTACATTATATGTGAAAGTGCAAATTACAAAGCACAATAATTGAAATGATTTATATATGATAATAAAGACCAGTAGTAATTCTTTTCATTCAAATTTCACTTGACTTTTATAACATCTCTGCAAGGACACAGGCCTATTTTGATGCATCATTTTTATAGATGAGGAAATCAAGGTGTTTAGAATGGATAAAAAGTTGAGATGTTTAGAAGAGCTATTTAGATTGTTTGCATTCAACAGTAAATATTCTGACTGTGAAGACTGTGGTGTATTCCATCTACTATATAGCTTTCAGACTTTTGACAGAAAAACACAAGCTTTATTCCAAGGGTACCTTCTTTTTTGGAGGCTGTTCTCTAGAAGGAGACTTCTTTTATTTATTTGTTTTTTTGTTTGTTTGCTTGAGACAGGATCTCATTCTGTTGCTCAGGTTAGAGAGCAGTGGCATTACCAGAGCTCACTACAACCTCAAATTCCTGGCCTCAAGCAATCCTCCTGCCTCAGCCTCTCAAAGTGCTAGGATTACAGGTGTGAGCCACCACGCCCGGCCCTAAAGGAGATTTCTTTTAAAAATCTTGTAACTTGTCATTATATACTCTTTGAAGGACATTTGCATTTGTTATTTCACTTATTGTAATTCGTTTCAGGAATTTTTATGAAATTTCATTATGTGAATTCACTCTTAGTTACAGGATATTATTAATCATTTAATAAAGTGTAGTTATAAAATAACATGTTTTTACTGACAAACCATTTTATTGTTATTAAGTTTTGGTGAGAACTATAGATACAGAAAACTATATCTCAAACCATGTTCTATTTTTTAAAAAAACCTTATTGGCTTGATTTAACTGCCACTAGGGGGTGCTTGGTAATTGAGTCTTTGTATTAATATATACAGTTTCTTTCTAGGGAAAAAAGGATACAGGCTAAGAGCTGCAGACTTACCATATAAGTGCTTATGATTGAGTTTAGAGTGATTTTTAAAGTAAATTATGTTTTTCGTAAAACAAAATTTGAAGCTTCCTGAGAATTTAAGAGCAAACTCTTTAATCGTAATCTTTATAACAGTTGAAAAGCATTTTAAACCTTTTTAAAAATAAATTAGATTTCACTAATTAATGGAAAGAATGAAGCAGTACCCCTGTGGCACAACTGTAAATTATATTACAAATTATAGTAAAATTAGAAAGGGGCAAAAACTGTTAATTATATGTTTCATATTATTATAGAAAAGATTTGTTCCATTAATGATTTACTGATTACCTGCTAGATAAAAACAAGCTCTGCCCTCATGGAGCTTGTAACCTATTTATTAAGGATGTTAGGTCTTTTCTTAATTCATTCCTTTATGGAAAATTTCCTTAGATTCTAACTCATTCCTGGTGTTCTTTCTGACATTCAAATTGCTTAATCTAGTCTCCTTTCTGAGCTCTTCTTCTCTTCTCTTTTCTTTTTTTTTTTCACATATGATCTTATTTTTCTATGCATCAATAACACATACATACATTTTAATAAAATGGAATCATTTTATACATACATTCTATAACTACTGTGTTAAAAAATTTCATTACATAAAAGCACAAAAATAATACAGCATAATATGTGCCCTATGTAAAATTAACCAATGTTACCATTTTTCATGGTTGCCTCAGATCTTTTAAAGTTTCCAAATATGTATAGACAACTTACAAATCTCTGTTTACCAACTCACATGTCCCACCTACCTATGGAGTGTTTCACTTGTGTGTGCCCCATATGTAATTCAAAGTCATAGGTCTAGAACTGAGCTAATCATCTTCCCAAGAAATTTGTACTACTGCCTATATTTTTGTCTCAAATGTACAATGGTATAAAATACTGAGGTGTATTTAAACTAGGATGATGCTTAAGAAAAAGGTCATTGGGTTAGGCATATAAATAATTAATGACTTTATTAAGGTCATTTCTCAAAGAATGGTGAGAATGAGAACCAGATTGTAGTAGATTTTAAGGGATAAGTGAGAAATGAAGAAATGAAGTTACTTTTATTTTCAGAAAACTCAACTGTGAAGGGAAGAAGAAGTTGAGGGAGAAGTAGGGTTAAGAGACTGGAGAATTATTGGAAATACAAGGAGAAAGAGACAGCAAATAGGAAAAATTTAAACAAGTGAGACTGGTGGCCAAAAGGGATATGAGACTATATTGGTTTTCCATGGCTGCTATAACAAAGTAGCATAGACTGGGTGGCTTAAACAACAGACATTTCTTTCTCCCAGTTCTGGAGGTTGGAAAGTCCAAGATGAGGGTTCCAGCAGGCTCGATTTCTGGTTAAGGCTCTCTTCCTGGCTTGCAAACAGCCAGTTTCTCGCTGTGTCTTCACATGGCAGAGAGAGAGAGAGAGCAGGCTCTGGTTTCCCTTCCTCTTCTTATAAGGATGCCAGTACCATCAGATTAGGGCTCCACCCATATGACCTCATTTAACCTGAATTACATCTTAAAGACCCTATCTCCAAATACAGTCACATTGGGAGTTAGGGTTTCAGCATATGAATTCTAAGGGGATACAGTTCAGTCCATAGCAGGGAGGCAGGGGTGGAGCCCAGGGATTAAGTATTGAAATGACATTAGCTAGCAGGTTTAGAGACAGTATGAAAGGTATAAAAATAGAAGATTGGAGCTAAATGGAAAATATTTCTGGGTTCCAGCTTTCAGTGCTATTGTAGTAATGGTTGGTGACAAAGTTCAAATTCTAGATAATACTGAAATAGAAAATAGGTAATAGTTATGATAATAAGGATGCTAAGGAAGTAAGAAGCTAAAGTATCTGATAAGTGACGGTGACACGGTAACTATCATATATGAAGCCAGGCTTTTCTGCCAACCCCTTTATATATGTTATTTTATTAAATCCTCACAGTAAATCGTAAGTAGATATTATTACCCATGTTTTGCAGATGGAGAAACTGAGTTATGGGTAGAGGTGAGGTGATGACAGAGAGATAGTGGTTATTGGGAGCTTGTTTAGATTCTTGTTTGCTAGAGATATTGGTTAACTTTAGTTCATATTAAAAAAATAAACTGAGGTATAAATGTTAATAAGTAAAAGGATAAACACTAAAGAAAAATAACCTGCATACTTCTAGAAGAAAATAGAAAATTAGAAACTTAGTCAATACATCAGCAAACAGGAATATGAAACAGAAATACAGGAAAACAAGGAAAGTGGAAAACAGAAAATATGATGGCAAAAAATATATATATATACACATCAGAAATCTCCATAAACAAGAAAGTATTAACTCTCCGATTAAAAACAGAAGATCTCAAATAAGACTTTTTAAAATAGCTATGTGTTTATTAAAGAGATATCCTTTAATGAAATGACAGAGAAAAGAGAAAGGAAAAGAAAATGACAAATATTAACTATAAAACGTATTATAAAATGTAACTGTACTATAAAAATGTACTATAGCAATGTTAATATAGCATAAAATTGAATTTAAGGCACATAGCATTGAGGGACAATTTGCCAAGAAGATATGACAATTGTGGACTTGTATGCAGAAGTCAGCAAAATTTGACAGAATTGCAAGGAGAAATAGACCAACCACATTGTATTAAATACATCAGTTCAGGAACTGATGAATTAAGCAATAAATCTGTGTAGGTTATAGAAGATTTGAATAACCCAATTAAGCATACATGGAATACTTAGAAATTGGTCATGTACTAGAACACAAAGCTAGTATTGAAGAATCATTATCCTATTGACCACATTCTCTGATCATTGTGTAATAGGAAGTGCAATAATAATATTAATAAAAAGATAACCTCCTAGATCCCCTATATATTTGATACTAATAATTTATTTCAAAGTCATTTATGGGTAAAAGTGAAATCATAATAGGAACCATCAGATATTTAGAAGTGAACATAAATGAGAGTGCTAGACAATTAAACTGTGAATATAGCAAAAATAGTACTTAGAAAATTATGGTCTTATGTCTGCTAATTAGAAGACAAGTGTTTTGAAAGCCCCCAGCTAATTTGGGATTCTAGTACCAGAGCAGTTAGCAACTCTGCTCTAATGGGAAATGAAGGAGAAATGGATGAATATGTTTACAGTGTGCCTTTCACAGGATACTTCTTTTACATAGCGGACAGCCTAATGCCTAGTTGTCCAACCTGAGACCAAGGGTCCCTCACATGGGAAATTTGTTTATACTGGCAGATGCCCTTGTGGCTTTTGTCTGACCTGTCTCCAGTTTATGCCTGACTGACAATCACTCTGGCACTGGGAGCCTGACCTTGTGTTCTCTTTGGTATTGTGGGGAAAACCTGGCCTGGGGCATCCCCTAGTTCTTCAGATGGAAGGTGCAAATTCAATATACCACTATAATAGGAAACAAGTTCAAAGATTTTTTACTTTCAGATCCTGGGCAGGGAGGGCACAATGAATTGGGAGGGCAGTCCTCTATCCCCAGGTAATGGGAGGCAGGAATAAAGAGTCAGGCAGAGAGAGAAAAGTGTGTGGCAACTAGCAGAATGTATGAGGGAATAGGTGGGTCACTTTAAGTTCACAGGCAAATGCCTGTGGTGTATGACTGGAAACTGTGTCAAGGGTGACTAAGCCCGGCTTCTGGTATGGGAGAGTTAAGGTTGTATTCAAAACAAATGCTGAGACCACATAAGATTAAATAATTCACTACAATAAGATAGAAAACAGCTGGGTGTAGTGGCTCACACCTGTAATCCTAGCACTTTGGGAGGCCAAGGTGGGAAGATTGCTTGAGCTCAGGAGTTTGAGACCAGCCTGAGCAAGAGTGAGACCCCGTCTCTACAAAAAATAGAAAAATTAGCCCAGCATGGTGGCGCGCACCTGTAGTCCCAGCTGCTTGGGAGGCTGAGGCAGGAGGGTCGCTTGAGCCCAGGAGTTTGAGGTTGCAGTGAGCTATGATGACGCCACTGCACTCTAGCCAGGGTGACAGAGTAAGACCCTGTCTCCAAAAAAAAAAAACAGAAAAAGAAAAAAGAAAACCATTGAATTGTATGTTCAACTTAAGAAAATAGAGAAATAACAGAGTAAATTGGAAGAAAACAGAGGGAAAGAAAGATTAAAGAACAGAAATTAATGATAGAGGCAATCAACAAAAGTAGTAATTATTTGCTTGAAAAGTCAAGCCAAGAAAAAATGAGAGCATAAATAAAAATACTAGGTATAAAAAAAGGAGGACTTTGGTCTGGACATGGTGGCTTGCGCCTGTAATCCCAGCACTTTGGGAGGCCATGGTAGGAAGATCACTTGAGGCCAGGAGTTCAAGACCTGCCTGGGCAACATAGTGAGACTCCATCTCTACATGAAAATAAAAAGGGGGACTTTACAGATTCAGAGGAGATTTTTAAATTAATAAGATAATTATTAAATAATACTAAAATAATTAATAAAACACATTTTAAAATAAAAATAAACAATATGCATATCTTATGCCAATACAATCTGAAATTTAGATGAACTAGCAAATTTTATATAAAATATAAAGTACAAGAAGAAATAGATAACCTGAAAAAAATAATTATTAAATAAACTGGATTAGAAGTCAAAAATTCCACGTCACTTCTCTCTTCTTCACCCCCACCCCCCAGAGGATTTTCACAAAGAAATTTTACCAAATCTTCATGGGACAGATTATCCCAATCTTATATAAACTACTCCCAGAAGGATTACTACCTATCTTATTTTATGATGCTCACATAATCTTGATACCAACACCAGAAAAGGAAAATAATTTTTAAAAATATATGGCTAAAGCTCACAACCATAGGTAATAAAAATGGCAAGGTAAACTTTTCTTTGGCTTCTCTCAGCCTTACCATCTAATAACTTCTTCTTTTCCCAGTGCCTATGCTACTGCTTTCAAACAACATCTTCTCCCAAGTTCAAATGGTCTCACTTAAGATGTAAATGAACCATTTCTCTTTATAAAACGTAATGTGATTATGTCTCTACCCTTCTCAAAGTCCTCCACTAGCTTTCCAGCACACGAAGAATAAAATCCAGGTTTCTTACTATGGCCTACAAAGTACTTACAAAATCTTGTCCCTGACTTTCTCTCTAACCTCATCTTTTATCATTATCCCTCTGGCTCATAGCTCACCAGCCACACTGGCTTCTTTGCTCTTCTTTAAACATTCTAAGTGTGCTTCTACTTTAGGGCATTTACACTTTGCTATTCCCCTGGCAGGAATGATCTGCAAGGTAACAACTTGACTCATTTCTTCACTTTATTCAGGCTTCTACTCAAATGTCACATCCTCAGAGAGGTTTTTCTTGATGTCCCTGTCTAAAACAGCATCTTTGTCATATTCTCTCTCTTTGCCTTGCTTTGTCACTACCATGCATTATATTAGTAATATGTTCACATTCATATTTGTTATCTTTTTTTCTCACCAAAATGTAAAGGTACAAAAAATCAGGGCCTTTTTTTTTTTGTTCACTGTTGTATCCCTAGTAGCTGCAAGAGTGCCTGAAACATAGTAGGTACTTAGAAATATTTGTGGAATGAATACTGTAAAGTGACACATTTCTAAGGATATTTGTCTCTTAAAAGAGATCGAAGCTAAGGAGTTAAGTTCTAATGGTGGAATATTCAGTATCATGCAGAGCAGAGACTAGACATTTGGGTAACAAAAGACTGTATAAGTAAGTGTCCCATAAATGTAATGAATAGACAATCTCCACTCTTTGGCATCAGATTAGCCTTAATCTTTGTGCAGTGTTCCCTCTGGTTTTCCCCATCATGGTATGGAGTAATGGAAGGTACTCTGGCTTTATAGTCACAAAGACTGTTCAGTCCTATATCTGTCCTACACTAAGTTTTGTGGCCTCAGGCAATGATTGCTTTCTTCTATGAATCTTAATTTCCCCAGGATTATTTCATGTATGGCTATCCTCTCTCCAACCGGACCCTGAGCTATGAAGAACAAGAACATTCTTACTGAGCATTTCTCTCAGCTCATAAAAGTGTTATATGTATATGTAAGAGGCCCTTAATAAACATTTGTAATAAATATGAAAACTTTCATGACTAATTGAAGAATGTAATTTTTGGTACATGCATCTATATTCTCTCCATTGACTATTTTGCTGTTGTCAGACTCATCTTAAAGTGTTTTCAGGTAAATGGAGATTTCATCTATCATGTTACACGTGCAGGGTGTCAATTACTCACTCATTGACAAGATATATATTGAGTATCATCCTGTGATGTGTTAAGTCTTTGTTCTAGGTGCCAGAGATATAATGAGGAACAAGACAAACAAGGTCCCTGCTTTCATGGAGTTTACAATATAATACGTGTAGAGGTGAGAGGGGGAGTGTAAACAAGATAAACAAGAAAAAATATCAGATGATAATAAGTGTTTTCTGGAAAACTGAAATAGGGTGACATGGTCATGAGCAATTGGATGACTAGTGTAGGTTGTAAGGTCAAGAAAGGCCTCTCTGAAGATGTACTATTTAAGCTGAGACATGAACAATGGAGGAGCCATTTAAGTGAAGGGCATAGTGAAGAGTATTCTAGACAGGGGATATAGCTAGTGCCAGAGCCCTAAGGCCATGTATGAATACAGTTGGAGAAGGTTTGACGTTTCTGGGCTTGATATTGCTGATGATCGCCTTGCTAGAAAAAGGCTGCATGGATGTCTTGGTAATAAAAGATGGTCTTTGCAACTTGCTTTGTTCATAGTCTAATAAGTGATGAAAATGTACAGCTCTGTTTTAATTATGTAGATTTTCTTCATTTTTATGGCAAGGTAACAGAAAACATGGTATCCCTTGTCTGTTGTCCCTTTTACAAGTAGTAATTGAGTCTTGCTATTGGCTTTTACCTTTTTGTACTGGGCTGATGGTTGCAGTTAATATTTTAATGATGTCACATGAGGGTATTGTTGAGCTCTGGTCATGCAGTCAAGTCTATGACCCTCTTGTGTGGCTTCTGGGTTATGAAGTTGTTTTTTTACTATGGCTTTGAATTAGTTGCTATTTGTTTAAGCAGGAGTAAATTCAGGTTGCTAATTGGGACTCCTGTGATAGTTGAGTAAACCAATAGCATTAAAATATACAGCTTGTGTGTGTGTGTGTGTGTGTGTGTGTGTGTGTCTCCTTGGAAAACAATTGGTGGGAAAGCAGGTGACAGTAGTCATGAATTAATCCTACTTGAATATAAGGAAGCTTTTCTAGATTCTTAGGCATTCGTGATGCTGCTCATCCTTCCTTTCTTCTAGGGTTCTTAGTAGTGGATTAGATATATAAAAATCAGTAGACAAATTGGAAATCAGAACTCCAGATCTAAATCTTAGTATCTGGATGCTCAGGTGGCCTATAGAAGGAGTTATGACTCAGTGTTCAGAGCCTGATGGACTGATGCAGTAGGCCTGCCTTACCAACCTAGTCACAGTATGAAAGACAGTTTAGAGACCTCATGGCAAGCTTGTCTAGAGTGTACCTACCAAAATGGGTAAAAAATGAAAAGACAACTTAGGCTGGGCATGGTGGCTCATGCCTGTAATCCCAGCACTTTGGGTGGCCGAGGAGGGAGGATCTCTTGAAGCCAGGAGATCGAGACCAGCCTGGGCAACATAGTGAGACCCTATCTGTACAAAAAATAAAAAAATAAAAATTAGCCAGGTGTGGTGGCAAGCACCTGTAGTCCTAGCTACTCAGGAGGCTAAGGCAGGAGGATCGCTTGAGCCCAGGAGTTGATGGCTGCAGTGAACTGTGATTACATGCCACTGCACTCCAGCCTGGGCAACAGAGTGAGACCCTGTCTCAAAAAAAAAAGAGAGAACTTAGTGAACTAGGGCATAGAAAGTGAAAGAGGAAGCTGTTGGTCTTGTCCCTGCCTTCTGTAAAATCTAACCTAGTACAGTGTGACTTTGTGAGTAATTCTAATTGGCTCTTTTTTTCCTCTGGGACAAATAAGTCTAGAATGTGGGGAGTGTAGGGGAGGAGCCACAAATTTTCTCATTTAAACTCTTCCCTAGTGGGGAGTATCAGCAGGGGCAGAAGTTTTATCCTCCCTATGAGGAGAGGCAGAAGCCTGAGGAAAAGTGAAAAAAGTGTCATACTTGAGGTCTCTCTTCCAACTCTCTCTGTTTGAGATGCATTCCACTACATCCATTAAGTTTGAATGTATAAGAGAAAAATTCTGAAGTATTACTTCTCTATCTCTGCTTCTAATAACCATCCGGCAGCAGTGGTAATAGGTATCCACTTGTACTCCCAGCCCTGGTCCTAGCAAAGAAGTGGCACCCTCTGGGTGGTATGTGTATTGATATCATACAAACATAGTATACCTTTTCCTTTTTCTCATTCCCACCTCTCTCCCCCTGTACTGAGGCCATTATAGCCACTCTTCTCTTTTCTGCCCCCATTATCCTAACTAAGAAAGATAACTGAGAAGTGTCGTGGAACTGTTATGGGGTTCACTTATTAGAAGGACATTCTGAGGATGCTTTCAAATAGTCTCATCCTACTTCTGTTTCTCCAACACCTCACAATCTCTGCACAAATATTAATCCTTGTAATATTTTTCACTTTTGTCTAGTTTCTGCTATTTCAGTTTGTGATGTACTCCCTTACTACAAGAGAAGTCACATTCATGAGAGCTCTGACTTAGAATGAAAGGAAAGCTCTAGGATATCATCTTTGTAAGGAGCTAAAACAATCATTTAATTCAGTCCTGTTTTATGACTAGGAGAACTGAGGTACTGAAAGAAGCAGTTAAATGGCCTATTCAGGCCTTAGCTTCTTCACTCAGAATGATCAGGATGATTTTGCCCTCCTAGGATTTTGGGGAGGGGTGGCTGTGATTAAATAAGATAGCATATGTGGGCTTTAGGCCTGGCACAATGCATATGTACAGGAGTTTCTCTTTGCCAGGTCATAGAGCTAGTTAACTGATGAGCCAGTTCTTCATAGGGCCTGAACTCTAAATCACTCATCATAGTACCTTTGAACATCCTAGAGGTGAGTTTTTCACTGTAACTCAAGGGGTGCTCAAAAAGTCAGAATCAATATGGTCCTCAATGTAAAGTCTCATTTCAGGCTAGTTCATGTGTGAAGTAAACTAGGAGCAATGCTTGCTGGCCCATAGTAGATACTAAATAAATCCTTTGAGTGAATAGGCAAAATGATGCAGTCATTTCAGGAATACATGAACAACTGCCAATGAGGGATTCTTTTTTCTAAGTATTTTTATTTTCAAACTAGAAAAAAAATAGGTTTTAATATCTCCAAATAATTTGGTATACTTTCATTTGAAATGGTATTCTATGAGTGTGTCTTCTTCATGATGGCTTTTTAGTGATTTTGTAAGGTTGTAGCCGTGTGGCAGAAAAGGAAACCTTTAAGTGACCTTTAAGTTAACAGTTTTCTGAAAACTTTGTGTATGCAAGTAAATGTTCTGAATGGGTTAGTTGTACTTTTTTTCCCCAAAATGCTTTACAAAACAACTTTTTTTGATTATCATGGAGGATATTGTAGGAGAGTGAAAAAGGGCTTCCCTTCACCCTTGCAGGTTCCTTGGCTGGGCTACAAATTAAATTTACATAAGACAGATTAACAGGAGAAAAACCATGTTTAATTACATGCATACACATGATAGTCCCACAAAATTTGAGACTTGAAGAATGGCCAGATGATTGAACCTTATATAGCATTCTTGAGCTACAAAGAGGAATAGGACCTTGGGGCTTCTGGCTGAGGGGTGGTGACACAAGTTATGGGAAGGTGAGGGGAGGAAATGGATGGTGAATAAAGGTTGTCTTGTTATGCAGATAAAAGGTCTCTCACGTAATAAAAATTGTTTTAGAGCAGCCCTCAGAAGAAGAGGTGATAGTCTATCTGGACATGGTGTCAACCTCCAGTCTCCTTTCCTGTGATCCAAGTTATTAATCTTCCCTGGTGGATAAGATTCCTAGGGAGGGGATTCATGACAATTGAGTTCCTTTTGGAGGATCTGTCTTAAGGCAGATAAGGAGAGCTTAGAGAAAACCTCTGTCTGTGTCAGCTGTTTCCCAAATGCCCTCAGTTCAAAGTAATCAGCATACCAAAACATCTCATTTTGGGGTAACATTTCCTGAACTCCTTCAATGTTTATCTGTAAAAGTATTTTAAATTACCAGTGTTATAATCAGAATAATGCATGCTTTGATATAGAGACAGGGTCTTGCTTTGTTGCCTGGGCTAGAGTGCAATGGTATTATCATAGCTCACTACAACCTCAAACTCCTGGGCTCAAACGATCCTCCTCCCTCAGCCTCCCAAGTAGCTGGGGCTACAGGTGCATGCCACCATGCCCGGCTAATTTTTCTATTTTTTGTAGAGATGGGGTCTCTCCATATTGCTCAGGCTGGTCTTGAACTCCTGGCCTCAAGCAATCACTGCCTTGGCCTCCCAAAGTGCTAGGATTACAGGTGTGAGCCACCGCCTATAAATGAGCTTTGGCTCATTTTAAGAAGACATTTTCTTAAGGGTATACATTCTGGATGAAAGGAGAAACTTGTCCCCAATTAAAGCATTGATGGAGATCACAACACATCTAATTGGAGTGTTGTACCAAACTCATTTATACAGATTACCATGTATTGATAGGTCAGTGACCACTGAGATTAGCTTGTTAGCATCACACTTTGAACAAGAACTGCAGGTATTCTCTATGGTTGTTTTAATGGGTAGTCAGAAACTTGGTCACTAATTCATGAAACAAAAATCGGTATATCTGTAAATTAATTTTTTTTGCTTTTTTCATATTTTGTCTAGATGGATAGTATTATATTTTGACAGTTTTGCTATGTACTGCTTGATGGATCGCAATATATCACTATCACTACTAATTACCACATTTTGATTAATCTCATATACTTTGGCTAATACATTTTGCTGAATGCAATATCACTATATTGATTAAACAGTAATTATAGACATAAGGCCACCTGAACTTTGAAATCATCATGAAAAATGTTATGAGGAATTATGTGAAACCAAATGTTTATTTATCTAGACATATTTAATTGCCAGCAAAGAAAGCAATTAAAAGTCGCTGCAGAGTAAGAGGCCAACCTTCGTTAAACATGGTTTTAAGATTGTTACAGAACTTGTGGTGAGGATAACATGGTGTCTTGGAGGATGTTAACAACTGTAGCAGAGTGTTAATTAAGAGTGATGTAATCTGCAGCTCAGAATTATTAGTATATGTTAGTTTAGCTGGACAGGAGTTTCAGTTATGATGAGAGCTCAAGTCATATTTATAGTGGAAAGATTAACATTTTATTTTTATGCTGTCCCTGAGACAATTTAAAAATCCTGAATGAAATACAATCAAGTGTAAACATTAAGGCCCTAGCTCATTTACATATGTGCCAGATTTTCAAACTGATTGCTATTTGAACCTAATCTGTCATTGCTGGCTGTATTAGCTACAACAAACATTACATTTACATATTGATTTCTTATTTTGTTTTAGTGTAAATAATCCATAATTATAGTAAATTTGGTCTTTTGTTGACAAGAGCTCATATGACTCTGTAAGTTTAGAATGGAAATTTAAATTGCCATGTGTCATGCTTTTTAATTTAAAATCTTGATGTATCTACAAGGATAAAAGTATTGTAGATCACAAAGTATTCCCAAAGAGACAAAAGAGAGAAAAAATTTTAGGGCCTTTGGAAAGATATAAAGTGTTAATAAAAAATTCAGTATCACATTTTAAAATTATTACATTTTTATAATAAAAAATTATAGTAATTTTAAATTACTGTTCTTCAGTATCAGGCCATATTTATAAAATAAAATCTACTGGAAATGAACCTTATAAGCCTATTTTATATTGATATTTTTGTTTAAAATATCCAATGCAAGAAAAGAAATAGCATATACATATAGCAGGAATGAAACAAGACTTTCAATCCCTATATTGATGTTAATACTTTACTCAACTACACATATAACATCCATTTGAGAAGTATAATTTCACTGCTGACAACTCATATGGGTCCGTGGACATATAGTGTTATTAACAATGGCAATAAATCCATAGTTCCCATTTACACTGGTTAAAAGTGTGTTGTATTTTTGAAGTTAAAAATATGGAGCCCACTTAATTGCAAAAATGGTCACTATCAGATTATGAAAGCATTTTTTATGGTTAACTTTTTTATGGAGATACAATTTGTATATAATAAACGTACAATTCTTAAGTGTCTCTGAGTTATATGAGTTTTGACAAATGTGTCTTGTATTCTACTATGGATTTTAATGAGTGAGATTTCAGTTTGGCTGTGTGCATATAAGTATCTAATAAGCAGCCATTTTAGAAGCCTGTGCTTCTTTAGAAGCCTGTGCTTCTTTAACTGGGGACAACTGATGGCAGCCGTTTACTTGAGTGCTATGAGTGCAGAGGCCCTAAAAGCCTTTATGTTAGTCAACTTGGGCTGCTCTAACAAAATACCATAGAATGGGTGGCTTAAATAACAGACATTTATTTCTCACAGTTCTGGAGGCTGGAAGTCCAAGATTAAGATGCTGGCAGACTCAGTTTCTGACAAGGGCCCTCATCCGGGTTTGGCCTGCCTTCTTGCTGTGTCCTCACATGGCAGAAAGAGTGAAAAAGCCTTTGTCTCCCTTCCTCTTTTCATAAGGACACTAATCCCATCATGGGGGCCCCACCCTCATTAGCTCATCTAAACTTAAACTTCCCAAAGTCCCTATTTCCAAATATTATCACACTGGAGGTTAGGGCTTCAACATATGAATTTTGGGGAGGACACATACATACAACCCATAACAGCCCTGCAGCCCAAGTATGAATTTATCTTTCCTAATCTAGTAGTTTAATTTTGATGCGTTTATACTTTGTAAATAGTGAGTGCTTGCCCTAGTACTATTAATGTTTTAATAGGTGGGCTATGGGTTAGCTTGGCCAAATCTTCTCTCCACTCAAGACTTTAAGAGGGAATTCTGGATTTAAGGAATTGCTAGAGAGGAAATCTTTAAATGACTATTATTATTCTTGGTTCAAAACACCTTGTCTACTACTGTGATACCCTATGAGATGGGCCTGGTGCTAGTTGGCAGGAGGGAGGTCATTCCTGTTCTTCATCAGGAATTATAAATGATTGTTTTATTAAATACTTCCATAATTCAGCCTTAAGTTAACCTTGAAAAATTACTATGTCATATGTATTAAAATAGCTCTGTGTTTCCTCATAAGTGGATTGCTAAAGTACTCTTTGAATGTGAGATAAACTCAGTCAAAGCAGTAAAGACTGTTACATTTATTCTTGGTGGTGTTGCTGATTTTATCAATACTTGACATATGGAAGCTAATAATATATGGCTTTGTATGTTTGCATGTATAAAAATGCCTGTACTAGAGCTTCAAATTTATTGGGGTCTGTGTGTTAAAATTTGCCATACATGGCTTTCCTCCTTTAAAAAAGAAGTTGGAAGGGAATGTAAAATGTATAAACTAAGCTGGTCGATTAAAATTATGTTGGTAGTCAGAAAGCAGGTATTTTACAGATAACTTCTCTGTTCATGATAAATATACATAGTTAAACTGGAATGAGTCTCCCCAGGCATAGATGGATGGACATTCTGCTAATGAAAGAGCTTTGAAAGCCCAAGACTTACAGACAAAGAGAGGAGAGAAAAGATGTTTTACTTAAACTATTTCTAGAACTGTGTTAGTGGCTTAGATATTAATGATTAGTTATAGTACTGAGGATTTTAGGGAAGTGGTTATCTGTCTATATTTTTATGGTTCCCTCTGTTACAACCCCCCCCATTTAAAAATGAATAAACTGGTTTGGGGAGTTAGGAGGTGATCTACGTGAAAATGTCTAGAACTTTGCCTAATAGGTGCTTAATAATGCATTTTTATTATATTTTATTTTATTGCAAATAGCCCCTAGCTCACAGTCTAGGGGCAATGTATATGATTCTGATTACATTTTAAACATTAATTTCAGTCTGTATCTGAGGGTAGAGCAAGGACTGGTAGTTTTAATGTCCCTTTTGTGTTTGTAGAAACCAAACCATGTCCTTGTTGACAAATGCAAATATTTCAATTGAAAGAAAAATTATAATGGAGAAAAAAAAAACCAGTGAGGACAGAATATATGTTCTATCAAAATCATTTCTTGCTTTGAGTTAAAATTCAAACTGCTTTAAAAATATTCCTACATTTGCTTACACCTTTTCTTCTCCCTCTAATTGAAGAGAAAAGATGTCATTAAAAAAAAGTTTCATTATTTCTCACCTGTTTTGATTGACAATCATCTTTAGACTCTCAATATCAAAAGTTAGAGTAGCATAAATGACTTTGCATCTTGAAGGTAAAAGAGAGATGGCATAACTGTGGGTGACTATCCTAACCAACCATTAGAAGGCACTGCTAGGGAGAAAATTTCTCCTGGATGCAGCACATGAGGACTCAACTCACTGTTAGCTTCAGCATCTAGAATCAATTTGCCTAGATAACATTTTAGCAATAAAGTCTTTGCAAATTATGCAGATCACCGTGGCAAATTCCTTACAGACTTCCCCATTACCCCCTCTCCCAAAATCATCACAAAATAAACGAAACTTACTCAGTTCACATGCCAGCTTCTGTGGAAAGCATCCTTGGTCTAATGTAGGTATTCTTCTGTGTTTCCATAGCATCTTAGGAAAATCAGTATTAGAGATCTTAGCACATGGTACCATATGTGAATTGTAAGTTTGCTTATTTGCCCATCCCTCAATAAACTCAGTGAAAATAGTTTCATTGAGTTCTTACTGGGTTCACTTCCTTGGTACCTGGAGGGCAAATCATAAGAGTATAATCTCTGAAGTTAGACCTGGGTCGCTGCTACTTTATTTTTGTGTGACATTAAGCAAGTAACTTAATATCAGTTTCCATATCTGTAAAATGGAAATGATGATAATAACTTCATAAAGTCTGCATGAATCTCTTAATGTCTGATACGTAGTAGCATTTGTTAAAGGCTAGCCATTATTATTAATGACTAAGTGAATGAATCAGGCTAGAGTCTGATGTCAAAGATAATGCTGTCAGCTGAATCCTCCAAACAAGCTATTCTCATAAGGAGCATAAATATGGTAGATCAACCCCAAACAAGACCTGTGTTTAAAAAAAAAAACACTATGTAGGGACCAAGGCCCTTGGCCCCCTAAAGGTTTGCTGAAAAATCACTGATATGAGGCAGACGGATTAGTAGGAGAAAAGGTATACAAATTTATCTTTTTCAGAATAAAGATCCAAAGATACAGGAGAAATTGTCCATTTTTATACTCAGGATCGACAAAGTCAAAGTATAGATAGCTGTGTAGAAATATGAGTGGACACAGAGGGTATGATCTAATGCTAATAGACTGAGTGGGGAAACCCAGCAAGGCTTGTCTGTTTAGATCCTTTTTGGCCTCCCTAAGCCAACATTCCTTTCTTCTGGGTGTAGGGCAGGGCCCTCTGTGGAATGGGGGGGTCTTATGACTTATAGTCAAAGAAGGAAAGTCAGATAATTTCTTTATGGTCAGTTTTTACACAGAAAAACTTTAGGTTTTATGGCTGGCCTTCAGGAAAAGGGGTTCTTGTTTTTATGGCCCACCTTGGGGAAGAGGGATTCTAGTTTCTATGGCTAGCCTCAGGGGAGAATGGGACTGAGAAACAGGACAGGAGAAGGTCAGAGAAAAACTTTTGCTTCATTTTTGAAAGGCTGCTTCTGAGGCTTTCATTTTGGGGTACTGTTTTCTGAGTCCCAACAACTGTCAGTCTGGATAATATTAGGCACAATATGCAGTTATGTTAAAGTTTTATTCTCTGTGAACTCCTGTAGGGAAACAGAGCCAAAACATGAAAAATAACTGTCACAAAAGTACCATAGATCCTTTTGTTGAAGTTTCACTGTCATTGTAAGATTTTAAAGTATAGAATACCCCTCAAAAGTGTTCTATTTTCAGTAAGTTGTAATAGGTCACCTTACAACTTATGTTCAACAAAAATTCCCATTTGCGGTGAGACTCTATCTCAAAAAAAAAATTCCCACTTGGCTTTTTAAAATTTAATATTTGTAGTTCTATGAAGAAGGGATTATTATTCTTTTCCTGAGAATTTGCAAAGTAGTTAAGTGCCTAAAATAGGGCCTTGTATATGGTTGACACTCAATAAATACTGTTGAAAGAATGACTTGTCAAGGTCAAACTAGAGAGTAGTGGAACAGGGATTCAAATATAGCTTTATGACTCCCAAGCAGTTTAAAGCCATAAATATTTTTCCTGCCAACTTACCTTCTTCCACAGCTATCCAGGAATTGTATTAAAAGAACTAGACTAAATTGGTGTTCTTCTAAAGTAGTCTGGCAGTCAGTGCTGGTCCTGGCAAACCTGTCTGCAAAGTTATTGCATAAGTCTGCCAGTCAAGACCAAGAAACATATCTAAGGAATTGCATAAAGGCAAGCACTAAAAATATTAAACATATGCATAGATTCATATGTAAAGATAAAGGAGGATCTGTATAATAATCAGGACTTCTAAAACTCTGAGCTCTTTAGCCTAGCACCTGAAGCTCTCCATATGTAGGTCCTTAATATTTTTCAGGTTTTCTCTATTACAGACCCTTCTTCACATCCCCTCATACTGCTTCCTCTTTGCTTTCTACATCTTTCCTTATATTCTCCAATCTCCATTTCTGTTCAGACTATTCTGTGTCTGAAATCAACCTCCATATCTATTTATCAAATTATTATCCATTCTTCCTCACAGTACTTCCACATATTCTCCCTTCTCCACAATCTTTACATCTGTTTGAACCTCTCTTCATTGTCTGTCTTGAGGTCAGTGATTATGTCTTTTATTCGTATATTATTACAAATAATAGGAATCAAATAATTAAGAATGAATGAATGAATGAATGATGAAATTCTAGCAGGAAGGAGTTTTATTCATCTTTATGTTTCCCAAGCAGCCTATCCTTTTAGGAAATAGGATGCTAAGGTGTAAAGAACGTGGAATCAAATGTAGGTTAGAAAGTAGGTTCCACTTCTTTATAGCTTTATGACCTTGGGCAATTGACCTTTCTGCACCACAATTTTATGAATAAAATGATACCTCACAGGCAGGCTCAAAAAATGAGAATCAATAGTTTTTTATATGCAGTTCAGAATATGCAGAACTATTTAAATCTTCATAGGATTGAATTGAATCACCTTCTGGTGTGCTAGTTGCGAAGGGATATACTGATGAATAATCAGATATTTGCCCTTAAAAAGCTTATAGTGTTGAATTCAGGGCATCCACACGTGAAACAAAGCAAACTATACAAGACATGCTATAATTAACTATTACTATATGTGATATAGGAATATAGAGGAGAAGAGGAGCTCCACAGTAAATACAAGTGGTAGGCCTGAAAGATGGTCTGAAAACTGTATAGTATTTGGAGGGGAGTAAAGGAATGGAGGGTGAGAACAACATAAAACAGAGATTGAAGTGAACATGGTGTGATGTTTTTGACATGAGGGAATGTCAGCCAAGCTCTAGAGCAAAAACCAAATTTGGAGAATAGTTGTAAAATAGGTCTACCTATGAAGGGCCTTGAAACTTCAAGTAGGCTTTCCATTAGTTGCCACTTCTGACCCCGAATTAATTTACTATACATATATTGAACATTGACCCATCCTATTATTTGAGCCTCATTTCCCAATACACTTCTCTCACACACCCTTCATTGTAGTCACACTGAGCTTTTCTTGCCTTACTGCCTTTAATGTCTCAGCAGCATTTGTCATAATTGATCCTGCTTTTCTAATTGAAACAGTTATTTCTTTTGGCTCCCTTATAGTAGACTTTCTTGATTTTTCTTTTCTTTCACTGATCATTTATCAATCTCCTTTAAACTGACTCCTCCTCTGCTTGATTTGAAATGATTGGAATGCCCCAGGGCTCCACCTCGGCCTCTCTCCTTTTCTCTAGGTCACCTGTTTTTCTAGGTGATTTCTTTTGGCCACAGAGTCTAAATACTGACTATATGCTATCAACTATCCTGCTCTAAGCTCTCTTACTTGACCTTTGACTCTTATATTCAAATGTACATGACATTTTTTTATTTTTAATTTTTTAAAAATTTAAAAAAAGGGTTTTTTTGTTGTTTTTTTTTTTGAGACAGGTCTTACTCTGTTGCCCAGGCTGGAGTGCAATGGCACCATCATAGGTCACTGCAACCTCAAACTCCTGGGCTCAAGCAATCCTCCTGCCTCAGCCTCCCAAGTAGCTGGGACTATAGGCACCCACCACCATGCCCAGCTGTGTTTTGTTTTGTTTTGTTTTTAATCTTTTATAGAGACAAGGTCTCACTATATTGCTCAGGCTGATCTTGAACTCCTGGCCTCAAGCAATCATCTTGCCTCAGCCTCCCAAAGTGCAGGAATTATAGGCGTGAACCACCGTGCCTGGCTGACATTTCTTTTTGGATGTCTAATAAGCATTTCAAACTTTAACATATCTAAAACTTCACTCTCAATTTCTGCACTCACCCCACTCCTATTCTACTTTTCCTTGTTAAATGTAATTCCATCTTTCTGTTTACTTAGGCCATGAACCTTGGGATTATGTTTTTCTCTCACACTACATCAGTGAGTTGTCTGACTTCTACCTCCCAAAATACACTTTGAACCTCACAACTCCTCACCACTTCGGCCTCTACCACTGTAGTCCAAATTATCATCACTTCTAGCCCGGGCTGGTAGTCTGTCTGCTTTCCCTACCTCCAGTCTTTGCTCACTATCACCAGAGCAGCCAGAGTAATCTTATAAATGAAAATTTGTATAAAAAAAGTATAAATGAAAATATGTCAGATCTTACCATTTCCCTTTATAAAAACCCTCCAGTGGCTTTCCTTTGCAATTACTACAAGGACCTACATAATCAGACCCCTATTATCTCTTTGTTGTCATACTAGCCTCAACTTATATATGTCACTTCCTCCAAGATATCTTCCCCAACTATTCTGTTGACAGTAATTCCCTTCACCACGCCCCTCTGTTAGCTTTTATTTTGTAATCCTGTTTTATTTTCTTCACAGCCCTTAACATTCTCTAAAATTATTTATTCATTTACTTGATCATTGTTTGTCTCCTTTACTAGAATATAAGTTTCATGAAAATAGGGACCATGGTTTTTCTTGTTCACCACTGTATCCCTAGCAACTAGAACAGTGTCATGAACATAGGTAGGTGCTCAATGAGTGAACATGCCGTGTTCTTCCACTTGTTTTTTCTTGTCTAAAAAGTGCTGCCCATTTACCTTCCTCAAGTAAAACAAGACAAAAATTTTATCCCTCCCTAGTGATAAACTCTAAGGTCCTACTTAACCCTCATATTTCAACTTAAAAAATTTTTTTCCTCTGAAACTTTCCCCTGATTCTCTTCCCCTCTCACTGAGGCAGAGTTAAGCACTTCCTTCTCAGTGTCCATTGTACTTTTTTCAATTTCTCATTTGTACTTATTACATTATACTATAATTATTTATATATTTGTCTACCTCTGTTAGACTATGAGTTTTTCATGTACAGGAATTGTGTATTGTTTGGGTTGGTTTCCTTAGCACCTAGAATAATGCAAGACATTGAGTTAATGTTGATAAATAAATGAATCAAAATCTTAACTCCTGTGGTAGTTTTTCAGAATGTAACATTGCTGTGTGATATACAAAGATGAATAAGACTCTTGACTTCTGGAAATTCACAATTCATTATTCAATAAATATTTATTTGCAGTATGCCAGGCATTATGCTTAAGTGCTAAGGATACAATGACAAAGGTCCTTGCTTCAAGAAACTCTATTTTAGTTGGGTATAATTTCCTTTGATTTTGATCATTACTATTTCATGATATATATTGGTGCTTCCCGGATATTTTTAGGCTGTAATTAAGCTGTGAACTCTGTGGGAGACAAAAGGACAGACAGATTAGCTGGCTAATTCTAATCGTTATGTTGCGTATATATTTATCACATAGTTACAGATTGGCGAAGGAAGAATGATGAAGGCCAGAACCGTGTAGCACACCCAAATTTTTTCCTGATGCCATAGGAAAATTATACTTGAGACAGGTGGTACAGATTATTGAGACATAATACTGATAGATTTTTATTTTCAATACTGATGAAAATAGTGTTTCTTATTATTGACATAAAAATAGAAACATGACTTACGTTTCGTAATTTGTGTGGCTAATTTCATATACTCTTCATGGTTCTGACACATTTCTAACATTTTGGAACATTGTCATAGGGTTAAAAAATGTTGCTCGAAATTCTCTAATTTCTGAATTCTGTATATTGCTGAGTCCTAAGTGAAAGCAATTTTGGTATAGCAATTAAAGTTCTATAGATTTCAATACAATTTTGAATTCAATAGAATTTCTGAATTTTGATAGAAATCATATTTCTATTCTTGTACAACATTCATGAATATAAACAATAGTTTCATACTTCTGTTATTCCAGAACAGTTATTTCACTTGGAATTGAACCAGAGTCTTTGAGTATATATTTTAGTTGTATGTTTAGAATTCAGTATAATTGACAATTGGTTGTCTTGGAGGAAATACATATGCAGACAATAGCATATGACTTGTAGAAAATTCTTATGTATGCAAAGTATTTAGAATTGAAGTTTAAAAACACCTCAGTAGAGAAGGAGTTAACAGGTTAGCTCCCCTTGGTTGTTCTCAGCATGCTCTCTTGCCTTTAGGAGCTGAAAATATGATAACATTGGGCCTGGACATGCCTATGTGGAGGTTAGGGTACTCCTGGGGTTTTTGCAGCTAGATGTAAAGCAAGCTAGAACTTGTTCATCTCTGAGTTCCCTGTTTTTCTTTCAACCCTTTCAGTGCCCTGCAGGAGTCATTAAATCAAAACTTCATGCTGATCATCACCCACCGAGAAGTCCAGCGGGAGTACAACCTGAACTTCTCAGGAAGCAGTACCATTCAAGAGGTGAGTTATGTCTCACAGCTAAGGAATAAAGGTAGCTCATTATAGCTAATGTTGACCCTGTTAAAGAGGGCTTATCTGTTCTGAGTGGAAACTCTCTTTATGTTTCATTATTGGGTTCTTAATTTTAATTAACTGGAGCATCAGTGATTACTGTAGATACACTAAATGACTTGACCTAGAAAGATAGATGTTGTAAATGGGAGCTCTTGATAATTCTTAAACTAGTCAACTTAAAACCCTGCTTAAAAATAACTCATTATTATGTAATAGATTTCATGGTTTTATAGTAATTATTCAAAATATTAATTTGGAAATTATTGACAATATTAATTTTGGAGGATGCTTATATTTTATTTGAAAGGTCACTCTCAAATATATGATTTATATTGTGTAGTCTGCCTGTTTCTAAAGGGAATTTGAGGAGACTTTTCTTAAGCAGCTCAATCCCAGCCTTGGGTAGTATTCTTAAAATGCTGTTGGAAATTGTCATTTAGCTTACACTATCTGGGAAGAGTTGATAGTGTCACTATTTTCTTCAATAGGGCTAACCAGGGCCACTGTTTCAAAAAAGAGCCTCCCCCAAGAAAGAAGAGGTACCTTCTTGGTATGCCTTGGGCCCCACCCACCTAAAAGCTAGTAATTTATCTCCATGGGGAAAAAAAAGTGTTTAA
Source organism: Daubentonia madagascariensis (assembly GCA_023783475.1). NCBI lineage: Eukaryota > Metazoa > Chordata > Mammalia > Primates > Daubentoniidae > Daubentonia > Daubentonia madagascariensis. The sequence goes on from JAKFHU010001129.1 coordinate 7,966,184, forward strand.
GGCTATGACAGGACTTGTGTTTAGAAACATTGAAATGGTGACTATGTGATATTACTCCTCACATTATGAAGGCAACAGTCATTTGTCTGCTAATCTTTTCAGAGAAAATTAATCATGCCTAATCTTGGATTCTTTCTTTTTTTCCTTAGACTACATTGCTTAAAATAATTAACTAATGTAATCTTGAAAGAACAAGTCATCTTTACCCTAATCATTTTTTTTCCAGAAGTATATGAATTGTTTCAGTAATGGCTAGACTGTCAATGGTTTCCTTTTTTCATATTTTGTCGAGGAATTTCAACTTATGAATTAGGCTTAAATAACTCATTGCTTTAAGTTTATTTTCTTCATTGATCGCTTGAATAGTTTGTTGATTAGTAACTAAAGTCTTTAAAATTTTTTCTGATCTGACTTTTAAATTGAATCACAGGTTTGGGTTATTTGATTTTTTCCTGGATTTTTTTCAGGATTTTAAATATGTGTAAATTGGTGTTTTGTTTTTAACATCCATAATGGATATTTTATTCCCTAAATTTAACATTTTAATTCCTTGAAGAATAATTTTTGTTTTTAAGTAGAAATAATGTTTTGCTGTGGCTCTATCTTAGAGTTATTACAGGATCTTCATGATAGTAAAAGCTAAGTTATATATGTGAATATAATTAAATAAGCAAATTTAATTTAAAATAACTCCAATTTAATCCACAAAGCAAAGATAATAAGAGGCAAATTCATTCTATTGTTGATTAACTTTTTTGAATTGAAGAATAGTATAATGCATGATGGATAAATATGACTTCTTTCTTTTTCTTTCTGATTGAGTTTTATAGCCAAAAGTTTGCTTTTTTCCCCCCACATTGCCAGTTTCTATAATTTGGGTGTGTTTCAACTTTCTCCCACAAGAGGGCAGAAAGGACTATTAAGCGGGTAGCCTAAAAATGCCATTCAGTGTTTTCAAATTAGCTTCTCTTATATTAACAAAAAGGAGCATAATGGCCAAGTTATTGTTTGATTTACAGATAATTGGCATATTGCGGGGAGGAGACTTAATTTCACCCTTTAAAATTAAACAGGGAGATTTAAAAAGACATAAAATATTCATTAATGTTCGGTGATTATAAAGTAGTGGCATATATTTATTTTGCCTTTATTACTGTTTCGATGGGAAAATACTGCAAATATTTCCGAAATCGAGTTGGCCATACTGACAAGTTGAAATGTTTAAGCAGCGTTAATGCAATCTGCTCACACCTGATATCCTATGCAGAATGATTCAAAATGACTACATCAATTATTAAAAGAAATATTTAAAATTCTGTAAATGTGCCATTGCGCGCCACAGTTGGCTGAAACTGTTCTCCGTGGCCTGCTATTTTGATTATCAAATATATCTTAAGCTTCAAGGACTTGAAAACAGTAAATTTTTTTCATACCATTTTCTAAATATTGTTTGAAAAATGTTCAAGAAGTTTTTTGCAAAGACATTCTTACAAGAATTTGATTTCTTCTTTTTCTTTTCTTTTTCTTTTTAAAGCTAATTTAAAATAATATTTTGAAATGCTAGTTTGCCAGGAGAAAATAAATGTAGATATTCATAATGTCAGTTGCTTTTCTGTGAGTAGACAGATACACATACACACTCTCTAGGCCTAGTCCTATGGCTTTTCTGCTTCAAATTGTGGAATACCTGTGGTGGTGGGGGTGGTTTCAGGAGAAGGACAATGTGCTCCTATCTACAGCCTTGTAATCCACAGTGACACTTAAGTATGTGCATTTTTTCCTGTTGCATGATTGAAGTCAGTGTGCACCAAGATAAAAATAAAATTATGAAACAATTTTGCAGTTTTATTGTATAAATGCTAGTTTTTTTTTTTATTAATGTGTAAGCTTAATGATGCTAAATGTCATATATTGTAAATTAATCTCTGTCGCCAGTTTCAGGAATCTCTTTTCAGTATTAATAGGTCCAAGAATGAATTCTGAATAGTGTAATTGAGGGAAAGGAAGAAATTTTATAAAAATAAAACAAAAATCCCTGATCTTTTTTCCAATATAGTATTAATTTTTAAAAAGCTTTGGGTTTCAAAAGAAAGCTTTTGCAATATTTTTTCCCTAGAGGGAAATTTCTAATAAATGAAATAGGATTGAAAAAGGCACTATGATTTCAACTTTTACTTAGACAAAATCCATTTTTTAAAAATACTGAATTAGAAACAAGAACTAAGATGCAGTTTGAATTTCAGATAAACTCTTCAGTGACCATGTGGTCATGCAAGTCATTGGTGATAAATCAATAGTTGTACAAGTGTTTGTTCATTCTGGCTCTGTGGTCTGCTGCCTCAACAATGCATGACTTGTGTCCTTTGGGTGCTCTAGATTTTAATTTAAGCTAGTTAGTTATTGAGGGGTTTTGTTTTTGATTTTGTTTTTGTTTTAAGCATTTTACAAATCCTTCCATTTACATTATCGTACTTAAGGAGAAGGCAGTGATGGTATAAAAGGTCAGAATGGAGAGAGTTGTGAGTAATCATAAGAAGATAAATCCTTTCTCTTTTCTATTATGAAAAAACAGCTTGTAAAAATTATCAAATAATATGACAATAATTTTGTGATAGTCTGTCTTTTCCACCTTTTTTGGGTCCTAAGTTACTTGTCACACTTTAAAATAGTGAATTTCTTTAAAAATGTAAACAAGCTTACCTTATTTTAATTAATTTTTTACACTGAGAACTCAGATTTTTAAGGTTAATTGTACAGATTCTAGTAATTCTATCTAATAGTATTAAAGATCTGTGGTTACAAATGCACTTGGGATGGGTTAAATTCAGGGGAATAAAAGATTGATTTGCTTTCAGCAAATCCTAAACCCAGGTGTGGAAGAGGATATAAAGTCCCTGAAATCAAGCCAACTTTTCTTGGAAACTGATTCTTTGTTATGCGTCTCACTATTTCAAAAGCTTCTGTTAGGCAAAATATCTGCTTTTCTTTGTAGATGTCATACGAATTTAAGGAATATGCACATGACCCAGGATAACGATGATAAGAAACTTAAGTATTTTTAGTGTGGAATCATGGAGCATTACTTATCTATTACAGCAAGAAGCACGATGAATAGCTATTGGAATTATTTAAATCCTCTCCCAAGTTTCACTTTACCCCAGAATTCTCACTGTTCTTATTAATGTTAATTTAGTTCTTCATGGGAATGAAAGGGCAAAATTGACAACCTATAAAGATATATCTTGCAGGGAGTAGTAAAACATTTCACTACTAGTACCACAGTGTGTGAACTAGTGATTAAGTAGGAAGCCAATAGAGTTTGAATTAATATCAAGAATTGAACTAAATACATGAGTCATACTAGTCCTTAAAAATAATCTTGGTTAAATAACTGTGAAATCGTGAGGCTAGCTCTGATTCTGAAAATTTGAACCTCATATCAGGTTTTGTGTGTTGGATCTATTTTTCTACTTGTTACTTTCTCAACTTGCTTGACTAATGTATATTTTGTACTATTCTCCTTTAATGCTGGTGGTTAGTAACAGCAATTAAAATATGTAGTCTTTTACAGATTATGATAATGAGTGATTTTCTAGTAGTGGGTTGACTATAATTTCTTAACTAACATGCCCTTTTTGTAAATGTTTTAAGTATTGGATGTTTTTTTTGGTTGGTTTGTTTTCCAGTTTGGGGAAGGGGGGTGGGGTGCTGGCACAGAACTGAAGAAAGAGTAGAGTAGCTGAGAATGTGCATATGCGAGAAGGTAAATTAAGTTTTGTGCTTATTTAATTAAAAGTTTAAGTGCTTGTTGTACTGCAAGATTAATGGCATATATTATATCAATTAGCATGAACCAATTTTAATTAGTATATATCATAGTTTGATTTTTTAAAATTTGAAACCATAAATGATATCTTAGCAAGAATGAGGTACATAATTTTTTAAGGAACTGGGCAATGAATTCAAGCCTTTATGCAGCTTTCAGAAAAGAAGATTATGAGTTTCTTTTAAATATACATATATAGTTTTAGTTCAAATTGTATTTTAAAACTGAGATCTGTTGAAATCATTCCACTTCAAATGAACAAATCAGTAATGATCATTTTATAAATATTGAGGTTTTCTGTGACTTTTAATAAATTATCCCCTTCGGAAACAAATTTAAGTAATATTTACAATGCAATCATTTGTAGCGGCAGATCTTTTTCCTCCTCTAGAAGTATTTTAGAATAATTTGGATTGGAAATGTTTTTCCGCCCATGTAAGTATTTATTCACCTGTATTTCAAGATGATAGAAACAATGAAATTTTGTTAAGAATAAAGGACTATGTTTTAGCCCTTTGTTACTTAAGATATGTGTATCCTAACATCTTAGCCGGCCACGTTTCATAATCTGTGATTTGTGTGCTGGTAGTTTTGAAATGCCTGAGTTAAGAGAAATTATGTTCAGTTATCAGAAACTAATAAACACAAGACATTTTTTTATATGCAAGAAAAGGCAGAGAGTAAATAATTGCACTGGTGACCAATACTGTAATAATCCTGTTTTACAATATGCACTTGACAGGTTGTAATAGTGCTAATTGAAGAGACTAATTCACACTTGCTTCATTCTATTCAAAGGCAAAATCAGCAGCTTGTTTTGCTTTTGACCAGATGGTCCTCATGAACACCTACTGTGCACTTTAAGTGCTTTACTAGAATTACAAAGGCTGGGGGCTGCGTTCGACTCCAAATGATTTGAGAAGAGAGGGAGAGGAGTGGGGGGAAAAACCCTCTGTGCTCAATGGATTTGGTGCAAGTAAATTAATTCTAGTGGACCCATTACACACTGAGCCCCCTTTTCAAAGCTCTGAGCCTCCTCGCTTGCTCTGTAGCAATGAGAAAGAGAAAGAGAAAGGCAGATTACTGCAAACAGAAATAAAAAAAAGGGGTATGAAAGGGAGAAAAGAGGCCTTGAAGCCTTTCATATCATTTGAGTTTTTCAAGTGCGTTATTTTTGGGGAGGGTGGATATATGAAAAGCCAATTGGAGTTTTTTTTGTTTTAAAGTGCGCTATTTAAGCACTGTGAATATAGGCGCAAGAGCAACAGTTGACTGAGTTTACTGTGGTGAAGCTTTGTGTCCGAGGATGAATCAAATTCATTATATTCAACTCTTTGTGTTTTAACATGAATGTAGGGTTAGTTTCACAAGACTGTGTCTGTTTAGGATAATTATAATTTAATATTTTCCTTTCATAAAGTTATCACTGTAGATGTCTAAAATTTTAATCAAAGCAGATTTTGTACATTGACTTTGAAGCACCCTGACAGTTTAAAATTCAAAGGAAAGCTTTTTTAGTTTTCAAAAGAAAAGAAAGGCTCATTTTAATGGCATTGAAGCAGAGATTATTATAACTAATTAGAAGTCACACATCTGTTAGCTTTTGGTTTGTGACATATTTGTGTATTTTTTGAGTAAAATATATACTTTAAAAATATATTGCTGTTATTGAATGAACCTGAAGGGATAAAATGCACTTAAAAGAGAACCATTTATTTGAGCTAGTCATTTTTGCAAATCTCTATATAGTCATATAAAAATATGTAATGTAATAAAGTGCATTAAATGTGAATTGGAATTGTATAATTAATAACCTTGAATAGAATGTATTTCCAAATAAAATATTTTCACACAATTCTGTTAGCATCTCTGGTTATTGACCAAAGTTGTTATGAGATAACCAGAAAATATAAACCAATCCAGTTTGTACAAATTTATAGTTATTCCTTATCATTAAAGCTGCTCATGTACAGTAGTGTAATTTGCGATACTGACAGTATAAACTAATTAGTTCTTATTGAAAGCTATGTGGGTTAACATACAAGGGATCAAATTTAGGAATATATGTCACTTGTTTGTTTTTACAGTTCTAAGTTTAATTCTTGTGATATATTTTAGTGGCATGGTCTACTTTTGTTTGATGCCATATATTACTGACACAGTTATTCAAGTTCATTTTAATTATAGCTATTGGCAAAGAATGCAACAAAATCATACCAATAGTACATAATGATAACAGTGAATGTTTCATAGTCTTTTCTAAATTTAGCTCATCTCTTCAAATGAATGTCTAGATTTTATATTTAAAATGGTATAATGCCCCAGTATACTTTTTATGTCAATGTTTTAATTATGTTTTTAGAAAATAAAATACAGAAATGCAAAAGCAATCACAAAAATCCTTTTATTTCCCAAAGACTTTTTACTGAAGAGAGTAGCATGCTTTCTTTGATATTTAAAATAAAATTTGATTCATATTAGTGGGGTCATAATTTTGGGACTTGTTCATGGAAATATAAGTTGTAGGGTGGGATATAAGGCGAATTCCCAAACCTTCAACCAAGAAAATATCCAGTGAAATTTATGAGCAGTGAGGTGTTAATGAAATGATATCCTTGGAAAGAAAAATATTCCAAGAAAAAATTTGAAAGATTAAGAAAAAACTAGCTGAAAAAAACTTTTTTGCGGTAGACTATTTATAATAAAATACAGGTGAAGGTACTAGATTCTTCTTGTAGGTACAATAAAAAGCTATCTTTAAAGCCAAAACCTCAATTAGCAGAAGTGGATTGATCATGACCATGCAGTCTGGTTTCATAGACAGTGGTTGGAGGTTTGCTCCTCATGGAAGAGTTTTTTCAGTATTAAAATATTAAATCCTAGATTCTTGAATGCCAGAGATGAGGTTCTCTCCTGTAGGATATGGGTTGGGAAAGGCTGCACTTTCCTCATAGACCTCTAAGTACATTACTTAAGCTGAGAGGTATTTTAACTATTATGTATCCTCCAGCCATAAAATAAGAATAATGACCTCCTCATTCCTCCCCAACCGCCTGCCCCACCACAAAACAAACAAACAAAAACACAAGGAATTAAATAAAAGGATGAGTAAATCAATATAAAGTGCTTATAAACATAAGCAGGACCAATACTAGGTATATTAAGATAAGGCCTGCATATTGAAAATTATTTTCATATTTATCCTTACATGCCAAAGTTTATTTGGTTACAACATCTTAAAACATCAGATTATGGTAATTTTTATTTTGTCTAATGTATCTTGTGTATGACTCAGTGTTACACAGTCAAAAAGTTATTCTTTTTCAAATATATTTAGTGTGGTAAATATACTTTTAAAAAACATACTGCTCAATATAGGGCTATATTACAGTGCTCTATTGCCCTGGATATATTCCTGTTACTCTTTTTTTAACTTTTTTTTTAAACAGGAAAAAGACTTTAAAAGCTTATGGCAAACATTTTGTATAAATGACAAAATGTATTCCTTGCTTTGTGTTCATTGCGTGACCAGACAGTAGAGTACTGGATTGTTCTAAGGTTTTACAGCTGCAAGACAAAAGCATCTGCTCATTGCAAAGCCGGCATTGTTTAATTTTGACACTGACTTTTCCATGCATCTTGTACCAAGCACTGGATTAGATGCCACTAAGATGAAATTTGTTTTAAGTTGCTCCCAAAGTGCAGCTGTCCCTATATACAAGCCTTGTAGCTTAACCAAAACAGACAGACTAAGGATCAATCAGAATCTTTGTACAGGGTCACCTCACTAGGCTAGGGAGGCTCAGAGAAAGAATGTTAATGATATTATTTATCATGAATAACTGCAAAAAAACCATATATACATGCAAAATTAGTTTCTAGGCTTATTTAATGTGTATAGAAGCCTCTCCCCTCCCCCTTTTAGAGCAGTAAAACCATTATTGAATATTTAGCTTTTTAAACTGGATTATAATGGTTAAGTATTTGAGTGTCCCTGTGTATCAGGCACTATTCATCCACAATCAATTGCAAGAAGAATGATTGGTTTATTGGTCACTAAAGTAGTAATTGACTGGCAATAAAACCCATTCTAAAACAACTCTGCTAAAATCTTGAAAAGTGGACATTTTTATAGAATGATAATTTTTCTTTAATGTTTCAAGTGAATGAAAAATGAAAGAGCACCTCACTTCCCAGGTTTCCTGGGATTGTGTGAATTTCTACCCAGCTGGTCCAAATTGATTGATACAGGGCCAAATATTTGTCTGCCTACATTTCAAAGTCTATAATTTGCTAATGAATTGTGGTAATAATCTTTCATCATACATGAAAGATTGAGCCAAACAATTTGCTAAGTATATATTTTGATCATAAAATTTTTGGACTTACACCAAGCTTTACATCTATTTTACAGCTAATGTGTGCAGGTGGAGGGAGGGCAGTGGGAGAATTAATACTGAACATGGACACTTGATGGAAAGGGATGAAGGAAGCAAGAGGAAAGAAGGTGCTTTGGAAAAGAATAATGCTGGGAAAGTCCTATGAGTGACCAAGGAAAACAAACTACATTTGTGCTCAAAGTGCAAAATAGAATTTTTCAAAATGCCAGCAGAGTTTTAGCCTGCAGTATCCAGAGATATGGTATCCATTTAGATGAAAGCAAGGAAGGAATCTTTTCCTATTTTGGACAGCTATTCCAAATTATGGAATTATTCCAGATTATGGAATAATTTTCTAGAAACTTGATGCTACAAAAGTCAAATGCCCACCAATTTTAAGTAACTGAAGGCATAAAAATCAAAGCCAAATGTTCATTGGGGTTGAGTTTTTAAAAAATCCAGTGAAGAAAAAAATGTGATTTGACCAATTCCAGAAGAAGCCGAGAAAGGAGCCTCCTAGTTAAGTTTTTGAAATGACTGTAGGCATCGAGAGAACATTTTCTCCCTCCAAAACACAGACAGACTGTACAAAGAAAAATTAGGTTATATTTCTGGGAGGATATGTAGCATTAAGTAAACTCTGCTTGAAAAAGTGCAAACCATAACTATTTATTTTAGGAGAGGAGTTTGAGATATACTCCAGAGGAAGTCCAGCATTACCCTTTGGAGTGAGAGGGCAAGAAAATGTTCAAAATAAGACTTGATTTATTCATGTAATTTCTCTTCCATTGTTAGAAATCAAGGTGCCATGATTTCCTATTTGACTTACATAATTTGAATTGTTTTCAGGTGGTCCATGAGGAGAATATTAAATAATACTGATAGAATTTCCCTTGCCTAACAATTTAATAGCAAGTAGTTTTTTAAAAAAAGAACTTTGTCCTATAGAGAGAAACCATATATATTATAAAAGAGATGTACCTTCCATTTTATAGATTTTAAAGATAAGCAACTCTAGAATTTTTATATACCTGCTGGACCTCTTGATTATGTAATTAAATGTCACATTTCCAGAGCATTAATTTGTATTCATTTATACAGTTCTCTTTTTGTTCTCTGCTAGAAATAAGCCTGCTTTAGGTGTTTGCAGTGAATATCTATCCAAGGTGGCACCACTGGGCAATCTTAAAGCATTTAGGAAAGTGAAAAATCTCTATGTCTAAATCTAGCTTTATTTCAGATGAATTGAAAATTTTGTTTTACACATTGACTTCCTCAGCCTCTTTGCTTCTATTTTGGTGGCAGTTAAAATCTTTATCAATTTAATACTTATCATACTTTTTGTAGGTATGTTGTTATCACATTATGATAGTTACTACAGTAAATACTTAATAAAGTTTTGCTTTGGGGGATCTTTTTAAAAATTTTTTTTCTGGCTATAATATTATAGAAGAGATCCATAATCACTATGAAGGAAAAAATATAATGGAAGTCATATTTAAATAAAATTAATTATAAGTGAGATAATTAGTGAGATTCCTGATTTTTTTTTTAAAAACCCAATTTCAAAAGCAAATATTAGAGTTATAGATTATGTATATAAAATTCAAAATATGCCAATAGCATTTATTTCTAGGTCTTTTGGTGTTCTGTTTTCAAAAGCACTTTACATTTACATGCCTGCCTTTGCCTAATGTAATATGAAATATTCCCTGCTAAAAGGTATGTTTATAATGTCCTATGATAATCATCATCATAAGAAAAGAATATCAGTTAAATATCAGTTCATTTCTGTTGAATTAGAAGCTGTTTTCCTTATTCTTCATATTGTAAACAAGGGAATTTTAATAAGACATTTTAAAAGCCTACAGTTTTCTTGCTGGTGAAAATTTTTATTGATGATGGCATATATACACATGGATCACTTTGCTGGAAATTTGAAATATCGGAAATATAGTAAATGTCTTAAGAGTTCTAATTTCTGTTGGCAATTGTCATTTCAAATAATTGTAACCAATTTTGTATATAATGAATGGAGCAATATGTGAAGCATGACAAGTGGAAATGTGATTGATATATTGACATGCATATGTGTCATAAATCTAAACGAATGTTGACTCCTTCAAATCAGTCATCTTTGTTGGTGATACAGGTATCCTTTATTGCTCAAAAGTTCTTCTAGATTTCCAGGAACTGGCTTTAGAGCCCATGATGCATTTTTTTATAATTGATCTCTGGTATGGTCAGTCTTTGTCCTGTGAAGGGGGAAAATTGATTTGTTAAAGCTACCAAAAGTAATTTGAAGCCAAGTGTTGCAAGCCAGGTGATTATTCAATCTGGGTCGTCAAATTCAGGTTAGGTGTCTCTTTTCTGAGTTCTTTCTCTCCTTGTGAACATGTCTGGCATAGCATTTACCACATTCATTTTCAATTATCTATTTACTTGCCTATTTCCCTGGTTAAACTATGCATACCTTAAAATAGGAAAAGTATTGAATTCATCTCTTTATTTTAGGGCCTATCACTGAATTTGTCAGAGAGTAGCTGTGCTTAGTGAATGACTGAATTAAAAAAGAAGGATCTATAAAGCAATGAGATTATTTGTAGCTGAAGGCAATTGCAAAAGAGGAGTTATCTAACTATTTCTGAGTATTTCAAGCATTTCAAGTATTAATGTTGAAATAAACACATACTTTCTAAAGAGGATTATTATGAGAGGGTCACTCTGATTTGGTAATATAAATTCTCACTTATTTGTCAAAAATGAGGCTGAGAATAGACAGCTTCCAAAAAGTACAAAATAAAACTACTTTAAAATAGATTGATGTTATGCTTAATTTGTAATATTTGACAAATAATTTCTTAGTGGTTTCCTTCTAAATGAGGTTATAGCTGAATTTTTAAAAATATATTCTTATGACTCATGCCTGTAATCCTAACACTCTGGGAGGCCGAAGTGGGAGGATCACTTGAGGCCAGAAGTTTGAGACCAACCTGGGCAATAGCGAGACACTGCCCATGTCCCCCTCACCCCCCAGTCTCTACAAAAAAAAAAAGATAAAAATTAGCTGGGTGTGGTAGTGTGTGCCTGTAGTCCCAGCTACTCAGGAGCTGGAGTAGGAGGATCGCTTGAGCCCAGGAGTTTGAGGTTGCAGTGAGCTATGATGATGCCACTGCACTTTAGCCTGGGCAACAGTGAGATCCTGTCTCAAAATAAATAAATAAATAAATAAGTGTTCTTAATCTAGGAATGCATTATTACAGATTTAATTAAACAATACTTCTCAACTGGCAATTAGTTAGCTAGTGATAGTAGGAAGATCATTGCACTGTGATATAGGGAGCTTGAGTTTTAATCCTCCTGCCATTAATAAGCTACATGCTCATCTAGCCCTGAGTGGCCTGATTTTTATTTTTCATTTGTTTGGATTTTTTATAATGTAGAACAGTAGCAACTCAAAGTTTTTGCTAGTAAAAATATGTAATAAAATGTCTTAGAACCTTAAAATATGTGTGAAATCCCTCTGTCCATTGAACCTGGTATACACTTCTGTTGTAGCACCTCTGTCTTTTTGTTTTTTCATATTCATTTTCCTTCTCATCATAGCCTCCTTGAGGGCAAGATCTCAGTCATATAATCTTTTTGGGGAGGGTACATGCGATAATTTAATACATTCATATAATTTCTAAAGATCTAATCAGCATACTTGGAATATCCATCATCTTAAATATTTGTCTTTATGCTAGAAACATCCAAATTATTCTCTTCTAGCTATTTTCAAATGTGTAATAGATTATTGTAAACTGTTACCCTACTGATATATTGAACACTAGGTCTTATTTCTTCTATCAAACTGTGTATTTGTAACAGTCATTTAATCTTTACGTTTCTAGCCCTAAGTATAGTACCTAGGTCCTTTTAAATAATTGTTAAACGAACAAATGTTTACATGAGTCAGCAACCACTGGGTAAAAAGAAACTTGTAAACCTGGATTCTAATACTTGTTTTTTTTTGCTTCCTAGCTATGTGATTTTGGGCAATTCATTTAACCACTGTGGGTCTGGGTCATCTATGAGAAATGGGAAATGATTTCAAAGGATTTTTCTGGTTTTAAAATTTGGTGATCACATGTGAATTTAGAAATCTCATATATGCTTCAAGTGAACCATTTGTGTGTGTGTGAGAGAGAATGTGTATGTGCAAGCGTGCACACTGGTCAATAGGCAGTCACTGTGTATGTAAATGTGTAAATATGTAGTATGAAATGTAAATATTCCTTTAATCCTTAAGGTGTTATTTAATGGGTTCAGGTTTGAAATAGAGTTCTCTGTTACCATGGTGTTTGAATTTCTATAAATCAGGGTTTTTTCCCCCTGAATAATAAAGAATTTTATTTTTATCTTAAAGTAGACTTTTACCTTATATACATACGATGCAAGAAGACTTTAATAGCAAATTACATATAAATAACAAGACTTTCTAATACATAACATTTTGTAATGTGGAGAATCTATGAATGTAAATGGTATTAATTTGATGTCATTAGCTTCACTTGTAGTAAGTGAATTAAAATTCTATGTGGGTAGTAAGACTGTGGTACCAGCATAAGGGCAGACATACAGATCAGTGGACTAGAATTGAGAGTCCAGAAATGAACCTTTACATTTATAGTCAATTAATTGTCAACAAAGTTACCAAGATAATTCAACATGGAATGAATAATCTTTTCAACACATGGTGCTGAGACAACTGGATATCTACATGCAAAAGAATGAGATTGGACTGTTCCCTCACACCATATAGAAAAATTAACTCAAATTGTGTCGAAGACCTAAATGTAAGACATAAAACTCTAAAACTCTTAAAAGAAAACATAAGAAAAAATTTTCATGGCCTTGGATTATGCAGTGGTTTCTTAGGTATGACACCCAAACCCCAAACAATAAAAGAAAAAATAGGTTAATTGGATTTCATCAAAATTTAAAACTTTAGTGCCTCAAAGATCACCATCAGTAAAGTGAAATGACAATTCACAGGAGAAAATATTTCTAAATCATAAATTGATAAGAGACTTGTGTCCAGGATATATATAGAACTCTTAACAACTCAATAATAAAAAGACAAATAATCTAATTGAAAATTGGCAAAGGATCTGAATAGACATTTCACAAGAGAAGATATGCAAATAGCCAGTAAGCACATGAAAAATTGTCCAACATCTTTAGTCATTAGGGAAATGCAAATCAAAAATCCAAAGAAATTGAAATGAGTATGTTGAAGAGATATCTGCACTCTCATGTTCATTGAAGCTTTGTTCACAATAGCCAAGATATGGAAGCAATCTAAGTATTCACCAATGGATAAATGGATAAAGAAAATGTAGTGTAAATACACAATGACATACTTTTCAGCCTTAAAAAAGAAGGAAATTCTGTCATTTGCAACAACATGGATGAACCTGGAGGACATAATGCTAAGTGAATAAGCATTATCTCAATTATATGTGGAATCTAAAAAAGTTGAACTCATAGAAGTAGAGTGTAGAATGGTGGTTACAAAAGGCTGGGTGTGGGATGAAGGGGCAGTGATAAGGAAAGAGGAGATGAGATGTTGGTCAAACAGTACAAAGTTTGGGTTTGACAGGAGGAATAAGTTTTAGTGATCTCTTGCACAGCATGGTGACTATAGTTAATGTATTGTATATTTCAAAATTGCTATAAAAGTAGGTTTTAAATGGTCTCACCACAAAAAAAACAGTAAGTATGTGAAGTGGATGTGTTAATTAGCTTGATTTAATCCTTCTACAATGTATACATACATCAAAACATCACATTGTACCCCATAAATGTATACAACTATTATTTGTCAGTTAAAACAAACAAAAAACCACAATGAAGTACCACTTTACACCACTAGGATGGCTAGAATAGAAAAGGTGACAATAACAGGTGTTACATTGGCAAGGATGTGAGAAATTGAAACCCTTACACATTGCTGGTGGAAATGTAACATGATTTTGTAGCTGTGGAAAACAGTTTGGCAATTCCCCAAAAAGTTAAATATAAAGTTACCATCTGATGCAGCAATTCTACTCCTAGATATTTACCAAGAGAATTGAAAACAATACCCACCAAAAAATGTGTACTTGAATGTTCATAGCAGCATTAGTCATACCATCCAAAAGGTGGAAGCAATCCAAGTGTCCATTAATGGATGAGTGGATAAACAATGTGGTATATCCATACAATGGAATATCATCCAGTCATAAGGGAACAAAAGTGCAGATACATACATTTTATTTGCCATATATATGATTTTTCTGTGTTTTTCTAATTGTAGGAAAATATATGTAACATTTACCTTTTTAGACATTTTTGAGTGTTATGTGCGCAGAAGTGGAATTGCTGGGTCATATGGTAATTCTATGTTTAAGTTTTGAGGAATTTTTTTTTCACATTCCCTCTAGCAATGGATAAGGGTTTCAATTTCTCTACATACTCACCAGTTCTTGTTATTTTCTGTTTTGTTTTTGGTAATAGCCATTCCAACATATGTGAATTGGTATCTCATTGTAATTTTGGTTCGCATTTTCCTAATGGCTAGTGATGTTGAACATCATTTCATGTGCTTATTGGCCATTTGTATATCTTCTTTGGAGAAATGTCTATACAAGTCCTTTGCCCATTTTTGGGGTTTTTTTTTTTTTGAATGATGAATATGTTCTAGAGTTAGCAATGGTGGTTGCACAACTTTGTGAATATACTGAAAGTACACTTGAAAATAGAAAGGAAACTAAATTTAAAAATGAATATGGAAAACTGAGGGCTTATATGAGAACTACACCCCAAAGTGAAAAATTGTACCAAAAAGGTACAGAGAATTGGGGATGATGTCACCTGGATAAAGTACAAGAACAACAAGTTTCAGTTTACCAATGTTTGCCAATAATTTAAAGAAACTCTTTTTGAGATAGTGACTAGGTGTTTTCCCTTTCTATTGAAGTTAAACCAAGAGAAAATGGACTTTGTAATGTTGGATACAATTTTTCTTGAGTTTTATATTATTAAGCATTGGGGAGTTTTATGAAACTATATTTTATAAGAATTTTTGTTAAATTTTTAAAAGGGGACATGTTCTTGCTCTGTTTCTGACAATTTGATGACAGGTCTATTGCACTACCACAGTAACATTTCAAGTGGATTAATACCAACTTTTCTACATGATAACACAGATAGACGTGCTATTAACAGGTACTGTTTTAAATCATCATACAGAGTTTCTGTGACTAATTTTGCATAGTGCTCCCATCAGTAGAAGTGTATTTGCGCATGGAATGAATACTTTGTATGGAGAATAAAGATATTAATTAGCCTGTTAGAAAAACATATTCTTTATGGGGAAATTATTATATATCATCTGTATTTCTAGTAGACATCCATTAAAAAGGAGAATGGTTTTTACTTCATAGTAATTTGAGTGTATTTCTGTGGAGACTCTTCTAGTCAGTGTTATTCTAGTTGTTGACCTTGAAAGTTCATATCGACTCCATTGAGGGGGAGCTTCACATTGGGTTAATGTTTTATACTTTTCAACTCCTTTCCCCCACCTTAGTTCATTTGATTCTTAAGGCATCTACTAGTTTTAGGTATGCTACATATGGTTGTGCAAATTGAAAATGGCACCTCCTGAAACTGTGCAACACAATGGTCTTGTGAGAGTATGAGTATAGGGCTTAATGGTCAACTCTCCCTGCTATGCAAACAGGGGTACTGATGCAGAATATGTTACAGTTCACAATGAAGTCGTTCCTTTTTCCCGTTGTATGATTTGTAGTGCTTTCAGTGATTCCATTTCCTAAATCTTCCATCCATTAATATGGTCTATACTGCAGCAGTAGCTTACCTCACCCTCCTTCTGTCTCACTACATAAACTCTTTCCTCATCTGTAAAATTAGCAAAGTGGTAATATTACTTGTCTGACATATTATTTGTGAGAATGAAAATGAGACAATGTAGGTGAATGCAACTTCATTAACTGTAAAAACTTTTTATGAAAATTATTCTTCTTTCCATTTACCTCATATTTTACCAAATGATATTTACTTACTTGTCTCTGAACATGCCTCACTATTTTTAAAAAGGATATGAATCCTTGCTCATATAGTTCCTTCAGCTCTTCTCCCTCACCTTGACCCCTTCTCACATTATTTAAAGACCTATATGTGTTTCAGGAAGACCATACTCAGCTGATATATCCTTCAGGAAATCTTCTATAATCCTCTGTCCTATATGAATGTAACCTCTCCTTACTTCTTGAGTTTGCCCTCATATACCACACAGTGGTATTGTGCCTCATACCACACTCATTTGTGTAATTGTCTCAGACCATCTTGTAGCCTGTAAACCTTTGAGAAGGGACACTATATTTTACTATGTTTATATTCTCTATAGAATTGAGCAGAATGCTTTAAGAATAACAGAAGAGCAAATACTATTTGTTGAAGTTAATTGAATTTCATTAAACCAATCTAACCACAGCACTTTCATATACATGTATTATAGCACTTACTTATGTTAACTTGCATTTGATTGAAATTATTAGTTGTTTGCTGGAGCTAACTCCTGTCAGTGCAAGACAGTTGATTGTTAAATATTCAGGAATTTTTGAAGCCAGTAAAGCATTGGTAGCTTGAAATCAGCTACAGTGAGATTATTTACCCCATGGAAATTGGCAAACTTCAAATTATGGCTTTTTGTTTTGGGAGAGACAGTTTACCAGTACACCAATAGTTGTGTGTCTATAACCCTTACTTGATTATGAGATCCTTCAAATTCATCTCTGCCTGAATGCTTGGACTGTGACAGAAACATTCTTTGCTGAATTAATGAATAAATAAGTGATTGAATATATCAGCTGCTTTATTCCTCTACTGTCTGACCCCTGCTGGCAGAGACTGCATTTTGGAATCGAGTGTATTATGGGGGACCAAGCTTTGAAGTGGCCCATTGTCATAGACTATAATTTCTTTCTGCTTCAGAGTTTGAACCAAAAAAAAAAAAAAAAAAAACTACTGGAAATCAAGGGTGTTAAATACACAGGTTTCAATAGCACAGTCAGGATGGCATTTCTGTCTATTATCACCTTGTAAAGCTACTCCTGCTATGACTTTGCTGCCTACTAAGTTTTTGGCGTCTATTGCTTAACTGACTAACTCACCTTTCAATTTCCAAGTTGGAAGCCAATAGCATGAACCATCTCAAATTAGCTGAAAGATTTCCTTTCATATTATAAGAGATAACTAACTGATTAATTTTCCCTAGTCATAGATGGTATAAATACCAACAAATGAAAATATAATGTCTTGGAGCCTTAAAATATTTTTTTATATGATAAAGCTGTTTTATTTTATTTTTGGTTTTGTTGAGAATTTATCTCTGTTTTTTTCCCAGCACCATTTATTGAATAGTATGTCCTTTCCCCAGAGTATGTTTTTGTCTGCTTTGTTGAAGATCAGTTGGTTATAGGTATATAGGTTTATTTATGGGTCCTCTATTCTGGTCCATTGATCTATGTGTATTACTTTTATGTTAGTACCATGCTGTTTAGGTTACTATAGTCTTTTATTATAATTTGAAGTCAGGTAATGTGGTGGCCCCAGTTTTTTTTTGTTGTTGTTATTGTTTTGCTTAGAATTGCTTTGGCTATTGGGGCTCCTTTTTTGGTTCCATGTGCATTTTAGAATTGTTTTTTCTAATTCTATGAAAAATGAAGTTGATATTTTGGTAGGAATTGCATTGAATTTGAAATGCTTTGAACAGTGTGGTCATTTTAACAATATTGATTCTTTCAATCCATGATCATGGGATGTTTTTCTGTTTGTGTTGTCTACGATTTCTTTCATCAGTGATTTGTAGTTCTCCTTGTAGAGATATTTTACCTCCTTGGTTAAATTTATTCCTAGGTATTTTATTTTATTTTATTTTTTGCAGCTATTGTAATGGCATTCAGTTCTTGATTTGGTTCTCAGCTTGGTCATTGTTGGTGTATAGAAATGCTATTGATTTTTGTACATTGGTACTATAACCTGAGACTTTGTTGAATTCACTTATCAAGTCTAGGAGTCTTTTGGAGGAATCCTCAGGGTTTTCTAGGAATAAGGTCATATCATCAGCAAACAGAGATAATTTGTGTTCCTTTTTTTCAATTTTGATGCTCTTTGTTTCTTTCTCTTGCCTGATTGCTCTGGCTAGGACTTCCAGTACTATGTTGAATAGAAGTGATGAAAGTGGGCATCCTTGTCTTGTTCCAGTTCTTAGAAGGAATGCTTTCAACTTTTCCCCATTCAGTATGATGTTGGCTGTGAGTTTGTCAAATATGGCTTTTATTAATATTATTTTGAGTTATGTTCCTTCTATGCCAAGTTTTTTGAGGGTTTTTATCATGAAGGGGTACTGGATTTTATTGAATGCTTTTTCTGCATCTGTTGAAATGATCATATGGTTTTTGTTTTTAATTCTGTTTATATAGTGAATCACATTTACTGACTTGTGTATGTTGAACCATCTTTGCATCCCTGGGATGAAACCCACTTGATTGCAGTGAATTATCCTTTTGATGTGCTGTTGGATTTGGTTTGCTAGTATTTTGTTGAAGATTTTTGCGTCTATGTTCATTAGAGATATTGGTCTGCAGTTTTCTTTTTTCGTTACATCCCTTCCTGCCTTTGGTATCAAGGTGATACTGACTTTGTAGAATGAGTTAGAGAGGATTCCCTCCTTCTCAATCTTTTGGAACATTTTCAATAGGATCGGTACCAGTTCTTCTTTGTACATCTGGTAGAATTGGTAGAATTTGGCTGTGAATCCATCTGGTCTTGAGCTTTTTTTTTGTTGGGAGATTTTTTTTATTACTGATTCAATTTCACTACTCATTATTGGTCTATTCAGGAGTTCTGTTTCTTCCTGGTTTAAGCTTAAGGAATTGTATGTTTCCAGGAATTTATTTATTTCCTCTGGATTTTCTGGTTTATGTGCCTAGAGGTGTTCATAGTAGTCTCAGATGATCTTTTATATTTCTGTGGTATCAGTTGTGATGTCTTCTTTTTCATTACTGGCTGAGATTATTATTATCAGGGCAGTGGGAATTGTACTAGGTATATGTAGGAAAGCTTGGGCTCCACTGTCCTTCCTCAGTTGGGTGGGGCTGCAGTTGAGTCAGCCCAAATCAGCCCAAGGGTGGGGCACTGGCCAGCTTTCAGCTCCCAAAATGGCACCTTGGGCCTGTGGCCAGAGAGGGTGGGGCCTTCTTAGGCAGGCTGCTCTGTCAGGAAACTGTGAGGAGTACAGTTCGCTAGAGACTTGATACCACAGCAGCTGGCTGCAGGATGGTGGCCACTGTCCCAGATGTGTGCTGGAAAGCCTGGTTTCCCTGCCCCTCCCCAGCCAGGTGGGAACTGAAGCCCAGTGTCAAACTCTCAAAATGGTACCTTGGACCTGCGACCAGAAAGGCTGGGGCCCCATTCAGGCAAGCAGTGTGGGCAAGAAACTGTAGAAAATGCTGTGGGATTCTGCGTGGCCTACCTTTATGGAGCAACATCTCTGCAATCTCTAAGCAGCTCCCTATTTTAGGCCTAAGACCTGCATGGATTGGTGTGGGGGTTGGGGGGGTTCTCTCCTAGCCAAGATCATAAAAGCTTATCTCGGAGAGTGGAGCCCTCGCAGCTTCTCTCTTGCTGTTTCTCCACGTCTAGGAGCTTCTCCTAGCTGTTAGCCAGTCTTCAGCTGGGCAAGTTGCCCTGAACCCCCTCCTTACCCACTTTTGGTGCTTCCAGTTGCTTCCCTGGTGAATCCTAGCATTCTCTTCTAGATAATATGTTCAAAATATGAGAATCTGCTTACTGTTCTCGTTTGTCTCTATGGAGGAAGCTCATACTACTTATGTCTAGTCAGCCATCTTGGTCCTATCTCTGGAGCCTTAAAATATCACTTTAAAAATTACTGTATTAAAACAACTTGTGTTCATCTATTAAAGTTCCTATCAATTTTATCAAAAATAATATATAAAATGAAATTTAAAGATAATGTTGAGTTATTTGGATTTTTAATTTTTTTCTAAAACATCCTCCATAATCATGATATATATGAGTTTTTTAAAAATGATGTTTTCTGACCATCCTATGTGATACCTATGGTCATTTAAACTTGAAACCATTTTTAATTTCTTTTAAATTTTGGGAAGAATAAACCCTATGTTCAGATCTTAACACTAAATATTAAAAGAATAGAAATAGCAACTTCTGGCTCGGCACAGTGGCTTACTCCTACAATCCTAGCACTTTGGGAGGCTGAGGTGGGAGGATCAGTTGAGGCCAGGAGTTCCAGACCAGCCTGGGCAACATAGGGAGACCCTGTCTCTACGATAAGAAAAAAAAAATTAGCCAGGTGTGGTGGCACGTGGCTGTAGTCCCACCTGCTCAGGAGGCTGAAGCAGGAAGAACGCTTGAGCCTAGGAGTTTGAGGTTGCAGTGAGCTATGATGACACCATTGCCCTCCAGCCTGGGTGACAGAGCAAGACCCTGTCTAGGAAAAAAGAAACAGCAACTTCCCTCTGAAGTTCTCAGTCAGTTTTATGTTCTATATGCCATATTTACTATTACTTATAGTACCTGAATTCGCTTTCAAAATGGCTGAGATGTACTGGTGTGTATTAAATATGTAGCAGATCTATTCTTATAACCAAGGAAGTAAGAAGGCTAATCCATTACCAATGTAATTTTTTATTTTTTGTAGTTCTGCTCTCAGTTTAGACCAGTGGTCCCCAACCTTTTTGTCCTCAGGGACTGGTTTCATGGAAGACAATTTTTACACGGACTAGGGGGTGTGGGGGTTGGGGGGATGGTTTCAGGGTGATTCAAGCACATTACATTTATTGTAATTATTATTTCTATTATTATTACATTATAATATACAATGAAATAATTATACAACTCACCATAATGAAGAATCAGTGAGAGCCCTGAGCTTGTTTTCTTGTAACTAGACAGTCCCATCTGGGGTAATGGGAGACAGTGACACCCAAAGTGTGTTGTTTATGTCCAGTCTACTCTGTAATCTCGTTTTGGTTGCTATCAGTGCAGAAAACACTGCTTCACAAAGATAGGATGTTGGAAATGGAAGGTGGTTTTTAAGTGCTTTTGTGTCAATCTTAGGATATTCTGCCTTGATTTTAATCCAGAACTTATGGAGATTTGAAGTTGTCTCAAACATACTTTAAGGCCACTGTCATTTGTGATCTCAACCAGTTGAACCTCTTCTGGCACAGACAAAGTCGATTCACCTGGCTTATTCACAAATGGGTTGTGGGTCCATTCCTTCCCAGTTCAGGGATTTTTGTGATTGGGAAGTAATGCTCAAACTCTTTTGAAAGCTGAGATAGGTGATCATGCACCAGCTGGGAGAAAGAAAGCCCTGGCTTAGTCTCTTTCAAAATCTCTGCTAATGTTTGAAACATGTCAAAAATCCCAATGTTCATTTGTTACCCCCATAATTCCAGTTTGGCTTTGAATGCAGTCACTTTATCTGCTGACTTGATCACAGTTGTCAGTCTCCCCTGAAGTGACAGATTGTGTTCATTGAGCAGGTTGAATATGTCCACAAGTAAGCAAGTTTTGCGACCCATTCTGTGTCACTGAAACATGCTGCCAGTGATGACTGTTTTTCTAAAAGAAATCTCTGGAGCAGCTCTCGTAACTCAGAAACTCTGGCCAGTGATCTACCTTTAGAAAGCCATCTCATTTCTGTGTATAAGAGAAAACGGGTGTGCTCTGTGTCCATCTCCTCACAGAGCTGCGTGAACAGATGTGAGTTAAGGGCATGTACTTTAATGTGGTTGATAATTTTAATCACATTCTGCAAAATGTTGTTTCGCTCAGGTGACGTTTTTTGGCTAGCCAGCATTTCTGTATGGATGATGCAATGCGTAGACTCACATTCAGAAGTGACCTCCTTGACCCAAGTAGTGAAACTAGAAAGCCATCCAGTGATGGCAGCCACTCCATCCATGCATATACCGACACAAAATGACCAATTCAGTTTTCCTGATATGTAATCATTCAAAGACTTGAATAGTTCTGCAGCTGTGGTGTTGGTTGGCAACAAGAGTGCACATAACATATCCTCACTCACATCAGCCTGAAAAATATATTGCACAAAAACAAGCATTGTTGCCTGGTTATCAACATCGGTAGACTTGTCAACCTGGATTGCGTACCACAGTGATTCATTAATCCTTTCTAACAGTTGTGCCTCAACATCCTCTGCTATTTCATCAATTCATCTAGTTATGGTGCTAGCCAAAATAGGAACACATGCCACCTTTTGAACTGCAGCTTCTTCTAAAAGTTCGTGGCACGTGTCCTTAGTAGCAGACAAGAGCAACTCTTCACCAATAGTAAAGGGCTTCTTAGCTTTAGCAATGCAGTTAGCCACTAAGAATGATGCTCTCAGTACAGACACATTTAATAAAGTGGTGGCCTTCAATAATTGCTTCTGTCCTTCGTGTTCATGTTTTTTTCTTTTGAAAAACTCCAAAGACTTGTCTTTTCATGCAGGGTGCTTAGTATCCATGTGGCAAAGCAGTTTTGAAGGTTTCATGGCTTCATTGAGTAGCTGGTCGCCACATATACAAAGCGGGCTTGGAGAATGTGAATCACCTGTTGCAATCAACCCATAATTTAAGTAGGACTCTTGGTATTTTCTTTTAAATGCAGCTTTCATTTTGTTGGCAGTCTTAGAGTCTTCTGCTGTCTCATCATTGGGTCTTTCCTCCTTTTCAAAGAAGCTCTCCAGCTACATTTTTTTTTAACTCATTTTTGCTAGGCTTGTGGGCTTGCTTTTGCTTGTGGGCTTACCAAAACTGTGACTGAGACAAGTGCACAGTGCAGGAAAGAGGCACGGACAGAAGTGGTAAATAAAATAGTGGGCAGGTCATGCACGTGCCAAAATACGTGTCAGATTCTGACTTAAAGCCTGCCACCAGATGCAGCTGTATAGTTGAAGTACATCAACTCACTGGCCACTGTAAAGCCTGACACCAGATGCAGCTTAATTGTTACTTGCCACTCACTGATGGGATTTTGATAGGAGAGAGTCTGCAAGGAATTGACTTATTAATGGTCTCTGTGCAGTCAAATCTCTCTGCTAATGATAATCTGTATTTGCAGCCGCTCCCCAGCACTAGTATTACTGCCTCAGCTCCACCTCAGATCATCAGGCATTAGATTCTCAGAAGGAGTGGGCAACCTAGATCCCTCTCATGTGCAGTTTACAGTAGGGTTCGTGCTCCTGTGAAAATCTATTGCTGTTCAAAGTAGCCTGAGAATTATTATTTTTAAGAGAAACAGTAAAAAGGACAGCTGACCTCTCAATGAACAATGGAATCCAGAAAATAATGAAATATCTTTAGAATGCTGAGAGAAAATAACTACAAATCTAAAATTCTACCAATATATACACACACAATAATGAAGTTGAGTGAATTTGAAAAAAAAAAAAAAGAAAATCTGTTGCTGCCGTGGATCTGACAGGAGGTGGAGTTTATGCGGTGATGCCAGCTATGGGGAGCAGCTGTAAATACAGATGAAGCTTTACTTGCTCACCTCCTGCTGTGTGGCCCGGTTACTAATAGGCCATGGACTGGTACCAGTCCGAGGCCCAGGGGTTGGGGACCACAGCTTTAGACAATGGGTTTAATATTTTGTTGGTAAAATCAAGACAAACAGAAAAGACATTAGATAACATGCATATTTGTTGGTTTTATTGAGAGCTCAGAAGCTGTCAGAATAGTTTTAATTAGGTGCAAGTACGCTCTATCTCTAGAGGTACGTCTTTTGGCATCAGCTACTCAGTTGCATATTGAAATACTATACTGTATGGAATTGATATACCACAGATACTGAAGGTAATTTGATTCAAGAGTAATAGTGGCTCCAATGTGTATTCTGGCTGTAAAAAAAAAAAAAAGAAGAATGGAGTGATGACATTTTAATAAAACCTTGCCTATTCTATGGAACAATTAAGTGATAGAAGCTAATCATAAAAATGAAGTACTCCTGGTTGGCTTAAAAATTTATAGTGTGCTAGTATTTTTTTTAAATCAAGTGTGTGCATATGAGAATATTATTGAATCCTTTACAAAGGCTAGTAAGTATTTTAAATTTTTAATAAATCAAAACAGAAAATTACTTTCTGTTTTTCTGCCAAAGTCAAGATCATTACAAAATTGGGGTGGAAAAGAAGCATGCAACTAAGAAAGAGTTTTCTTTTTTGGGCATTTTATAAAAATCATTAGAATTCTGAATGTAGTTTTTGTGATCTATAATATATGGTCACTTTGTATCTGTAGAAGCAACTGTTCATGTTACCATATAAAATAGCTTTCTGTTGACCCTACTTATAATTTGTTTGCTTAAGTTCTGTGCTTAATTGTTCTAACTATAACAATAAGAAAATCAGAGGTATTTTAAGTTGATCTGAGCATGTTAGAGGCAGATATAAACACTCAAAACTCTGATCACTTGTTAGAGGTTTTTGTTATTGGGACTACTACATGGAGTAGTTATTTTGACCAGATGATCCCTTAGGTCACTTTTGGCCCTGAAGTTCTTAAAATCTTTGATGGATTTTCCAAGTGTTCCCTTAATAATATGATAGAGTGTTAGAACTTCTGTTTGAAGGCATCCTTTCTTTAAAATGCACCTTATTTAAATAATGTATAGCAGGGAACAAACTAAAAAAAGTTGTAATTAATATTTAGTGATAAAGGTAATTGTCAGTGATACTTGAACACTAATTTTATAAAATATTAATTAGATATTTGTTATCAGTCTGTTACAGACTATCAGAGCTTAATGTTTCATCAATTTGGGAAACATTATTTTAAAATTTGAAGATCCCTTCAGAATTAAAATTAATTCAGAATGAAACAGAAGTGATTTCTTAAGCATTTACTTTGTGTAGTAGATATATCACAGTGAAAGTGATTTTCCTTTTTTAGCTAGATTTTAACTCAAGGGAAACTATTGCTCATTTTGAAGCAAAGGTATAAGTTCCAGGCTCTAGAAATTATTCCTGCTTAGGTCATTACTGTTAGGTCCAGAAATGGAATATATGGTTAGTCTATGTGATGTTGTTGCCAGTTTGTATGGTTCAGACTCTACGAAAGTAAATGCATGTACAGAAACTATTTAATTTTTAGAATTTGCATTTAGAATATCTGTGACATGCAAATACTGATGGAAATATATAGCAATTACTAATATTTTCATTTTGTATTTATTACTATGTGCTTTACATTTTAATTACATAATATTATACTTTTATTCATCAGTAAAAATGTGTTTTCAGTAATATTAAACTGAAATACAACTGATAGAAATAAAATAGAATTTACTGAGGAATTATTTTCTTCAACACTATATGCCATGTGAGTAATTAATCCTTAAAGATGGTAGACTAGGTTTAGAATATTGGAGTTGTGTCATGAAGTTGTGAATTCATTTTAGCCACTTGTACTCTTGGAGAGAATTCTTTGCCACTTCATACCACTGTTTTGAAGAACAAATTATTTATGACTGGGTACTTAGAAGCCATTATACCCAGTTGTGTCTCTAAGTCTCAACTAAGAAGGATCTTTAGAGGTCCTTTAATCCAACCCCTCTATTTTATAATTGAGAAAACTAAGGCTTGCTCTATTTTGAAGCAAATGTTTAAATTCTTTGGACCTTTGGAAGCACAGAGAAATTAATTACACAGTTTGCAAACAGCACAGCCAGGTTACACATCAGACAATCTGACTTCAGAGTCCTCGCTCTTAAATGTGTTGTAATACTGCCTTGTTGAAAGAATGAGACCTTGAACAAGTCTTTCACTTGACTCTCTAAACCTATTTCCTTTGCTATAAAATGGGGGTTTTAAGGGTTAAAAGATATGATAAAGTTTTTATGCATTTAAAAAGCCTAGCTTCCCCAACCAAGTGAATGTTAGAAACCTGGGCATCATCTTTGATTCCTTTCTTCTTTATTCCCCACATCTGCTTCTAGCCACCATCATCTCTTATCTGGACTTACTGTAGTAGTCCATTATTGAATCTTCTTGCTTTGATTCTTACACCCCTAATCTCCATCTAGTCTTCATGTAACAGCCAATGATATTTTAAAAACATGTTTACCCCATTGCTTAAAACCCTCTGTAATATCCCATAACAGAATAAAACACAAATTCCTTACCATTGACAACAAAGATCCCATATGATCTTACATGATCTGATTTACCTCTCCAGTCTCATTTTTTTCCACTTTTCTCCTGCAGCCACCATGCAGTTACCACATTCACTCCTTTACTTAAATGCACAAGTCTTTTGCCTTATTCATCACCTTTGCTCTGGCTATTCTATCTGGAACATCCTTTGCGTGCTTGGCTTCTCATTCTTCAGGCCTCAGCTTAAATGTTGTCTTAGAAAGACCTCTGTCATCATCCCCCCAGTCTAACTAGGTCTCTACCCTTTGTTAGTTTCCATCATTTAACCCAGTTCATTTCCTTCATAGGACTTATCACAAGTTGTAATTATACATTTGCTACCTGTTTTTTCCGTTAGACTGTAGGCTTCATGGAAGAAAGACCATGTCTGTCTCATTCCCTGGCATAACCCCAGCACCTAGTTCAATAACTGCAACACAATTTTACTGCCTATAAGAAATTTTTCCAGTCAAACTCACTCTCTTTCTCTCCTATGCTGATAGAGCACTTTGTACTAAATTCACCACTTTACTAACTCTCTAACCTTGGGAAATTATTTAGCCTCTCCATATCTCAGTTTCCTTATCTCTGACATGGTGACTTATCTCAGGTTTTGTTATAAAGATTAACTGTATTAGTGCAATTAAAGCTCTTAACACAATGCCTAAAATATAAAGAACTTGATACATGTTTTTAATGTCATTATTATTTTTAAATGTTGCTTGGATTGTGTTAGAATTATTTATAGATCTGAAGCTAGGGTGGCCTAAATTAAAAAAAAAAGAATTATTTATCAATGCCTCCATTGCTTCCTTTTTGTTGTAAGTTTCAGGAGGAGAATGGGTGTGTTTTATTTGTAGCTTACTGTATCTAGTACAGTATTCTCTAGCAAGTTAAGGTCTACTTCAACACTACTTGATGCGTGGTCCTATTCCCCAAATATCTACATAATAATAATAATTGCTCTCTTCATGTCTGAGTATTGTTATGAGTTAAAAGCAAACAACTTCATCTTTTGTATCCCCTTGTTTACCAGAAGCTCCAACCATTCATGGATCTTGAGGTACATGTCCCTGAAACTTCTTGGACCTTTGCCTTGTTCGTGCTGTCTTCTGCTCTCTTTTACTTTCCATATCCATATCTAGAAAGTTTTTAAGGTGTATGCTGAAAGGTTGCCACCTCCATAAAACTTTCTCCCATCCTTCTCATAGGGACAGAATGACTTTCTTCTTCCACTTGGCTCTTTGTTTATGATTTTTTTTGATACTTAATAATGTAACATCTTAAAATTTGGGTATTTGCATAAAGGTCCACCTGTACAAAAGAAATATAGACCTTTACATTCAACAAATATTTATGGTACTTCTACCATGTGCACCATGCTAGCAGCTTATAACACATGGATGATTTACATGTGGACTTTCTGAGGAGATAAACATATTAAAGATGATTTAATAAGTGCTGTAACCGAATTCTGTTGGAAGATTATAGGGACTGGGATTAGCTCTACCTACAGGGTTTAGAAAGGCCTTCTCAGGAGGCTGTATTTGAACTGATCCTTTAAAAATGATTAAGAATTTTCCACGTAGATAAGAGGTGAGACCTTGGGAGCTTGAAGGTACGTGTATTTTAAGGAAACATCATTTTTCTGATATACCTTAAAAAAAAAAGGTTTCTTTTATCTTCAAAGTCATATTAGGCTCTACCTAGCATTGTGTTTGACATATAGAAAGTTTTTAATGTTTGAATAATAAGTAAGCACAAGTGATATAAGTCTAGCACAAACCAGCATAAGCTCTTCTCTATATTTTCTTTCTTCTGAACTATCTTTATTCTCAGTATATTCCCAGGTGGTGATGTAGTGGTTACTACATAAAGCTATGTGTTTATATTCTGCCAGTTTAGTAACTTCAGTGAAATTTGCCATTCCCATAGTACAGCAAAAATTTCTGCTGCTGATTTAACTGACTCAGCTTGGGTCACATATTCATCTTTAAACAAATAACTGTGGTGGGTGAGAGGATAATTATATTATTAATTTTGAGAGGTGGGGGGCAGATCATTATAAGTACAATGAGATGCTTTTAGAGGTTTTAAGTAGAGAAAGTATATGGTCCCACTGTACGTTTTTTATAATATTGTTTTTGCTGCTGTGTGTGGAATGGATTACACAAGGCAAAAGTAAAAGCACAGTGAGGTGGTATTGTAATAGTCTAGCTGATGGTGGTCTTTTGATTATGGATTGAAAGAAGTGGATGGTGAGATTAAGGGGAAATGAAAAATGATCCCTAATATTTTTACTTGGTAACTGAGTGAATGGTAGTGCCAGTTATTGAAATAGGGAGAACTAGGTATGAGAATAGTTTAGTTTTGGCTATATTACCTTTTCATTGTTAAATGTCTGAGTGGAGAAGCAGGTTCATCAGTTGGGCAAATACTTAGGTGTCATTTTTCTCACCTGTAATGTAGAAATAATGCCACTTAGTTAATAGCGTTACTTAGGGGTGTGTTAATATATAAAGCACGTGGCATTTAATGGTTAAATGAA
Source organism: Daubentonia madagascariensis (assembly GCA_023783475.1). Classification (NCBI taxonomy): domain Eukaryota; kingdom Metazoa; phylum Chordata; class Mammalia; order Primates; family Daubentoniidae; genus Daubentonia; species Daubentonia madagascariensis. The sequence goes on from JAKFHU010001129.1 coordinate 7,995,232, forward strand.
TGAAGTAATGAATGAACGGAGTTGACGTTTAAAGCCTAATAACAACACCCTTTAAAAAATTGGAACTGGCTGCCTTTCCACCAGTAATTTTGTTGCCACATGTACTAGTTATAAATGTACTGTGTGTTGTCATATTTGGTAAATAAAGGATTTGGCAGAGGAAAATGTATTTTTTAAAAAGCAACTAGTTTTACTTTAATTGTCCAGTTCTTGCCTTCTTCCTTGTGTTTTACTCATAAAGAATGGTGAGTTTTGTGAAATGTGTAGGTAGGCTAGAGGAAAAAGGGATTTCGTATAATATCCTGGTCAATGAACTTACCCTTCGATATATGCTTGACATTGACACTAATGAACTTGCTCCTCAATATATGCCTAACATTGCCTTACCCATGAGTTATAATAATAAAGACGACATTGTGGTTTCAACAGAGTACAGTTGCCTGGTTACCCAGTCCCTATACGCTTGCCTATGAGGATAATGCTATTTGGACTTAGGAAAGATTGGGGAAATTCCTGATGCAGTTTTTAGATTTTGTATTTTGGGATAGTTTAAGGAGGGTTGGGGTGGAAGTGTACGGTTAAAGCTGGCTGGAGCATACAAAAGGCCTGAAGTCAAGTGTTAGTTTTGAATGGACAGTAGCTATATCAAATAGTCTTAAATTATCCAAAAAATACAAATTAGTACTTTTTCTTTGTAGTTTACCTGTTTGGCCTGATTTGCTTCACAATTATATTTTTCTAAATTTAGTAATATGAATTAAAATGAAATTATTCTATACATTCAGATTGACATCCAAACATTGAACAGCAATTTTTCCATTACAGTGTTATTTACTTTTTCTAATTACTCAAGAAGCACATATATAACATGTTCATTGTAAATGACTCAGGAGCTCAGAAATCTAAAAAAATAAAACATGAGAGCTCCTCTTTGTGAGTTGTATGGATTTCTCTAGGATAAGTATTTAGAAATGAAATGGCTGGGTTGAAGGCTACATTAATTTTATTTTGATATTGCAAAATTGTCCCTCAAAAAAGCTTGACCTACTTTTTCACCCAGTAGCAGTGTGAGAGCAGGCATGTTAGAATATACATGAGTATATTCTTACCAACAATAGATTATGTCAATATTTTTAATTTTTGCCCAATTGATGAGAATGGTATCCTGTTTTAATTTACATTTCCTTAATTACTAGTGAAATTAAACATTTTTATTTGTGTATTTATCTTAGTGATAGTATAGTTTCTGAACTGAGTTACTTTAGTATTCATTCAATTAGAAAGTGATTAGTGTGCATGTAGTGATGGACTATAACAATATTGAGGCACCTGATTCACATTGTTAGCTTTATTACAGACCAAGTATATGTTGCTATGTGTATTTTATTGCCCTTTTTCGTGTATATAACAGTTGGAATAGGATATAGAGAAGCAGCATAAATAGTGGTTAAAAGTATGTACTCCTACATCTCAAGTGTCAATGTCTAAAAATCACATCTTGAATATATGTTTTATAGTATCTTCCAGGGTGATTATTAAATTGAAAAGAATATCTAAATTTTTCTCTTTCTTTCTGAAATTATTTGGGTGAAAAGGGAATTAGTTTAATTTTCAAATTTTCATATAATTGATATTCAGAAAATAAGACTTTGGAGCAATGAGTGGCAGTGTGATATGGTAGAAAAAAACCTACAGATTTTTGAAGTCAGAAAGAATGGGGTTCAAATCCAGCTCTACCACATAATAAAGCAATTTCTATACCCATAGGATTGATGTGAGTATGAAATATAGTAACATACACAAACTACCTAGATTAGTGCCCTAGTACTCAATAAATGGTAGCTGCAGCTATTATAATTGCCTCGTCTCTGTGCCCTACCTAATACTTTATTGATATCTTTATCATTATAACTATCATATTGTATCATAAATATTTGTTTCTAGGTGTGACTCTTAGAGGGCTGTGAGTTCCCTTAAGGCAAGAATATTTTGTCTTTATCTTTTTATTTCTCCTGTAAAGGCTGCAAACTGACAACTGTGAGACTGTTTGGTTTGCTACCAGTTTGGGTCCCAGAGTGTTTTAGATTTGAACTGGTTGCAAACATTTAAAAATTAGGAGGTTTCACGTTTAAAACAAAACAAAACAGGATTCCTGACTTCTGGTTTCTCTCGAAGAATCAGAAAATTCTGATGATGCTGAACTGTAGATTTTCCATAGCAGCAATCAGTTGATCTGAAGTAGCATCTGCCTTCTTGGATAGGGCATTCTCTCCAATTTACCATATCCCCTAACACCCCAGTATTGTTTCCTTAAAACTAAAGCTGAATGCCATTTGCCCATCAAATTTCACTCGTTTATGTTACTTGTCTGGCTGCTCTAGACATTTGCATTTGAGACTGCTGCTTTAGTGACTATCAGAGAGTCTGGAACATAAGGAAGTGCTCAATAAATGTTTGTTGACTGGATGAATGAAAGAACCATAAATATGCACAAGTATAGAAAGTCTTAGGGCTGGGCACAGTGGTGCACGCCTGTAGTCCCAGCTACTTGGGAGGCTAAGGCAGGAGGATCACTCAAGCCCAGGAGTGTGAACTATGATGACGCCACTGCACTACTCTCTCCTGGACAACAGATTGAGACCCTGTCTCCAAAAAAAAAGAAAAAAAAAAGAAAGTAAGTTTACCAGATCTACTTTAAAATGTACAAGGTGATAGAGGTCTAGCTCTGCTTTAGCAACAACTATTCCCATCATTTTTTTCTTTTTCAATATACAGCATGAAGAATGAGTGGTAATGTTGGGGGGTCAGAGAATGCTTTGAAATAACAGGCTTTTCTTATTTATTTATTACTGGCATAATGCGGTGAAACATGACAAAAAATAAAATATGATCAAATGCACTTGCCATTTATTTTGGAATGCATGACAATATCTATTCACTTGGTCAAAAACATAAACAACACCCAACTGTGTTTGAAGACAAGGTATCTTTGATCAGAATCTCTGAAATATCCCTTTGAGTTAGCTATCATTATAGTAAACTTTATTAATTTGTACCTGACAGTAATTTGGGATTTATGATTATTTAGTTGAACTAAAGCATGTCCCAAATCTATAAAGGAAGAGTTAGCCAAGTATGTGAATGGTGTGAGTAACATTTCTTTGGCAAGGAGAATGTATGTGTGTGTGTGTGTGGCGGGGTGATCTACAGAAAAAGAACAAACTTTTCTAGTTGTAGTTTTTTAGGGAAGTATCATGGTACAGTAAAAAAGAGAAAATGCCTCAGACACCCATAGATTTCCTTTTGAATCCTGCTTTTGCTACTTACTTTGCAGAGTTTGGACCCTTAATTTATTCTGTAAAGAAATAATAAAAGCTGCATTAAACTTGATAATAAGTATTAAAGAATATGTACATGTATGTAAAGCACCTGACAGAACCTTTGCATTTCATGTTTTGTTTACCTGGAACACTCTTTCTGGAACTTGTACCTTCTCATTCAGGTTTCAACCCATCTAAAGGACAGAATGACTGGCAGGAGTCTCTTATTACCCTTCCTAGCACTTACCTAAGTCTGAAATTATCTTGTTTATATATCCCCTTATTTACTTTTGTTTCCTTCTCCCCTGGCTCTCCCTTACCACCATACACATATAGAATGAATATAACCTCCATGAAGACAGAGACTTTATCTCTTTTGGTCACTACTGCAAAATAATACCTCCCTCATATTAGGCACTAAGTAAATATTTGTTGACTGGCTAGACAACTGAATGTTCATAAATTATTAGCATTCAGTGAATGTACTTGTTAAACTTAGAACAGGTTTATCAGTTGCCTGTAAGTCTGTTGGGAAATTCTTCTAGCATTTTGTTAGCAATACATTTGTATTTCCTTTTAAAAAAGTTTTTTAAATGTTATTCTAACTTACATGTGTCTTAATTTTTAATTAACAAAGAGATGGTTTGCTTTTTTGTAAGGAGGTGGAAATTTTTTTTTTTTTTTTTTTAAAGACAGCGTTTTGTTTGTCACCCAAGCTGGAGTGCCCACTGCATCACAGCCCACTGCATCCTCAAACTGGTCTCAAGCAATCCTCCTGCCTCAACCTCCCGAGTAGCTGGTACTACAGGCATGCCACCACACCCAGCTGATTTCCTTTATTTTTTGTAGAGATGGGGTCTCACTATGTTGCCCAGGCTGGTCACGAACTCCTGGGCTCAAGCAGTCCTCCTGCCTGGGCCTCCCAAAGTGTTGGGATTACAGGGGTGAGCCCAGCAAAAATTTTTATATTTAATTCTCAAGTCTCTTCTCTGGTCACATCTACATTTTTTTCCATCTGCATTTTTAAAATTAATTTGTTCAGTCAGTTTGTTACTTTTTTTAAAAATCCTGTAATAGGTGTATTTATATGATAAAAACCTATTCACATGTTTTCTCCCCAACTTGATTAAATTCCTTAAGGGGAGTATAGAGGTCTGCTCCCAAAGCATCCTGTTCACTCAGCAATTTCTTTGCTGTATTATAGTCACTTAAGTGATAGATGTTCAGTAGGTACTTATTGAATTGATAAAGGATTTGAATCTGAGACTGGTAGTGATTATAGTATCCATTTCATCTGCTCCTAACATAATACATAAATGCTTTAAGGATCTTGACCCAAAAAAGGAATTAATTCTGTATCATCACTCTCTTAAATAAAAAACTGCCAGGTATACAGTTAACATAAACTATTGTAGTAACATTTAAATCACTGTACTCATCCTCAGATAATCATTTTGTTAATGAATTAATGAATTAATAAAAATTAGACTCTAGGTTACATAATTAGCAGCTATGTAAGTCAAACTTAACATTTTTAACTAAAGAATATTTAAGTTTTTAATTATTATAATCTAGTCCATTGTTGCCCCGCTTTTTTTCAAGTAAGGTATTATTTACATGTATTCTATCCCTCTTAAATTTCAGGATACTCAAGCATATAGTTTCTATTGATACTTCTCAGGCTACTTTAAAATAACATTATTAAAAATAATAAAAATACTAGTGAAAAATTATTTTAGCTACAGAATTTTTACCTTTATGTTTCAAGGACTGTAATGAAATAAGAATGAAGTAACGCATGTATGTTTCTACTTTCATCAATGGTATGTTTTTATGTTGCTCTATATTCTCTACTTTATTAAGTAATCTTAATATATTATCCAATAGAGTAGCTGCTAGCCACAAATAGCAATTTAAATTTAAATTAATTAAAAATTTAAAAAAGTTTAAAATTCTATTCCTCAGTCAGACTAGCTACATTTTAACTACTTAGGAGCCATATGCAGCTAGTGGCCACCCTATTGGGCAGCCCAGATAAAGAACATTTCTGTCATCACAGAAAGTTCTGTTAGCTCTTATAGACCATTATATACACAATTCCTTACCATTTATTTTGCCACATTGTCATTAGATTTTTTTTTGTAATTTCAAAATAGAGTTTAATATTTCCTAGAAATACTAACTTTTGCTAACTTCTTAAAATCTTATTTCCCCCAAATGGTCGCTTTATCAACTATATATTTAAATCAACATGTTCTTTTTTATTGTTATTCCATCTGTTAGGATAGTCAACCACCTGAGAATTTTATCATTATTTAAAACTGTAAGTGTAATGCCTCTAGGTGTTATTCGCTTTTAAGACAACACAGCATATGACAGTGTCTCCATGTGTCTCTTTTACCATATACAGTGAAAAAATACATATTAAATGGTGATTTTTTCCCCTTTATCTTATTAAGTAAATTATATGGTCCTTTTTTATGGAAGCCTCCATAGTTAGAGATGTAAAACAGCAATTTCTTGGTTCTATAGCATGACATAGTTCAGAGCTGAGATTAGAGAAACCCCGTAGAGTTGTTAATACTTGAGGGCATCCCCAACTAGAAAAGTATGTGAATTTAGGCATGGGAGGAAGGAAGGATCTGCTTTAAATTTAGTGTAGGGTCACTGAATCTTAATGATAGATTAAACAAGGGAGGTAGAATAATGAATAGGGGTATGCTGTGTGTAGCACTAATACCAGAAGTCCATGGTTTGTGGCGGTTTTTTAATGTCCTTTCCCATATGGTTTTGAATAGAGCAGGTTATGGCAGGGATGAGCTAAGGAATAGCTTTGTTAATGAATAAATAGGAGTAATTTTTTTTTTTAACAGGAGACTTCAGGCAGTTTATTTGGAATGTCTGCTTATTTAATGAATCATGTGTTTAAATTTTTTTCTGATCTTAATAGTGCATAAAGTGGGAATGCTAAGGTATTTCTGGTATTTTCTTTCTAAAATAGCTATATCTACATTTCAGAACTAGCCCTAACAGTGAGTCGTTAGGTTAGAATTTTACTTTCTTAATTAAAAGCCATTTGTATGAAGCTTTTGAGCATTGGTAGCATCAGTCCTTAGTTAGGGTTTGGCGTGCAGTATTAGACTTTCATTCACGGTTGCCAATTCACTTGATAAGATTTAATAAATTGTTTGGAGCCAGTTTCCAACTCTACCTCATTTACCTGAAACTTAGCTAGGTGTACAATTTTGGTGCCTATCCTTTTATTATAACTTTCCTCTTGTCCAAGGCAGCTACTTTTCTTAAGATATCCTGTTTGCCTTCCCACCTACGTATCTCAAAGAGAGAGAGTGCTAAAAGCTGATCTTGGAAAGTAGTAAGTTAGAATCAGAAAACCTGACCAGACATACTTTTAAATATCTCTCAGGGCTGTTCTTTGGAGGAGCTTACTTAATATTTCCTAAAGGAGAGGTTAAGTAGGTTGTCTCTGGTGCCTTAGTTAATCAGAGTGAAGGGAAATGTAACTCTCCTGACTCCAGGGCCCCAAATGCAAACACTGGCCTAGTTGTTCCCAAACTTTCTTCTTGATGTGGGTGACTTGAATGGTTTATTTTCACTTGATGAGCCACACCCCCAGGCCACTTTAGTATTCATGGCAGACCCCAACACTAAGTCCCTTTGTTGTCTTTGTTTTTTGCATTTTTTTGTTAACAAGAAAAGATAAAATTATGAGAGACCTGATTATAGACTGAGGTTCTGTTGCTGATGGTTCCCACCACTTTTTTCACATCTCAGAGAAAGGCAAAGGCCTAGATGGGCAACAGAAAGCATCAAAGCAAATGTAAACATCATGTCTGAGCATCCATATGGTGCTACCAGAGTGGAAAAGGATATAGTCTTTATCAAAATGTAAAGATGGTTCTTTGCTAAAAACATTGATTGTCAGCATTTAAATAATTTTGAAGTTTGCTATAGAAGCAATGGTCTGTTCTTTAAGAAAAAACATTTTCTAGAAGAAAAAAAAAGATTTGGAATTTTTAAAAATCTTCATTATCATCCTGACTTAGATGTTAACTAAGTGAATGACATTTAGGCAGTAGCTTAATTTGTCTGTGTTTGTGCATGCATGCACTTGTGTGTTTTACCCACATGAAATCAAAATTAAAAAGGAAATGCAATTCTATAAAAAACAAATTGGCAGAGTAGATTGGTGGCATTGCCCCACATCTTCTTTCTTACAGATGCAGTTTTATTTTAGAATTTACAGAGGTTGCAAATAAAACACAGCTAACTATTTCTGATAAGAGTTTCACTTGTCCAGATCAAAAGCATAGGAGAGGTGTTGGCAAGAGTGCCCAACTGTTGAAAGAGGGAAAACTGGAATAACAAGATAGGACACAATTGATTTACTGTACCTTGGCCAAGTAGAAGTAGCAGACCTATAGTATGAATGCCTTCATATTTTATTCTAGTCCAAACCTTTATATTCCTAAGGGGTGAGGGAGACTCAGAAGGCATTGGCCAAAAGTTTATAAGAGGAAGAGCCTTTGCTAATCCTTATGTGATAAAGTTTATTTACTATTTTAATATGCTATTCTCCTTTTGTTTACCTCTATTTATCTGCCTTGGATATTTTTTTCTTGCCATTTCTTTTCCAGCTCTCTGTGACACCAGGAATTGCCCTCTTACTGTGAAGGCAGCATTCAATTGTTGAAACAATAACAAGTTGCTATTTACTCTGGCGGTTGTCCTTTATAGCACTTAAAAGTACAAAGTTGACAGCCTGTAACTGCTCTTCATTGCCTGTTGCAGCACAACAGCTGTGAAAAGGCTCACTTGCTCTCACTACAGAGGGAGGCTTAGCCCATAGTTGGTCCCTCTCACTCGTTACCACGTAATGACTACCGTTCTGAGTTAGGTGTAAATGGTCTCAGAGAAAATTCTTACACATTACAATTATAAAAGTGTCAGGTGGAAAATAATTTTAAAGATAATTTATTGCAACTCTATTTTCCAGAAGAGAAAATTCAGTCTAAGAGAAGATAGGTCATAGTCGTGAAAGAATCTAGACTTTGGAGTTTCGTAGAACTAAATTAAATCCTATGTCATCGTTTACTAACTTAAGTAACCTTGAGCAAATTATTTATTGTCTCTAAGCCTTACTTTTCTCATTTGTAAAATGAAGATAATAATACATGTAAAAGGTTATTGTGAGGATGATATATTAACATAGAACCTAATACCTGGTTTATAGATGATGCCCAATACATGTTCAATTGCCTTTCTCTTTCCTTATCTTTCCTTAGCTCAGCATCACTCAGATAATTAGTGCACAGCTGAAATGAAAACCCAGGTTGTTCTCACTCCAAGTGCATTTCTTTACTTTTGAATAAAAAAATTTTTTTTATTGTAGAAGTGATAGAAACTTAGAAAAGAGGTACACAGAAATTAAAAATGAGCCATAATTCCATGATATAGAGGGAATAAATTTTAACATTTGTTTTATATCTTTCTGGTCTTTTTTCTATGCATACATATATACATATACATGCATGTGTATGTATAACTTAAACAGAAATGTACATGACTTTATAATCTGGTTTTTCTTTAATATCATATAACAACTTTTAATGTTACTATTCTTCTACATCAGAGGTCAGCAGTTTTTTTCGGGAAAGGGCCAGATAATATTAATAAATATTTTAGGCTTTTCAGGCCATGTAGTCTCTGTTGCATGTACTCAACTCTGCTATCCTAGAAGTGCAAAAGCAGCCAGAGATAAATGTAAACAAATGGAAGTGGCTATGTTCCAATGTAACTTTATTTACAAAAACAGACATCAGACTGGATTTGGCCTCTGGGCTGTTCTTTGCTGCCCCTGGTTCTACATTATCACTTTAATGGCTGCATGGTATTTCATTCATTTATTTAACTATTCTATTATTGGATATTAGACCATGCTAGTTTTTTGTTGATTTTGCATGATAAACAAGGCTGCAATGAATATCCTTGTATCTAAATATTTGGTTACATATATGATTATATCTAAGATTAACTAGTACATTGCTTCTGACATTATGTTAGATTGTTTGTCTACTAAAATTCAGATTTAAAAATCAAAACATTTCTGGTCCACAGTATGTCTTGATTTATGTGACCAATCTTTAAAGTAGTAAATAAAATTGAACTTCACAAAATGATTTTAGGTTAAAGTAAAACTCCTAAAAATGTTCTTATAATTTTCCAGTTATTTTTAGAATTGACTTTTTACTGAAATTGGTATTTTCCTTCCTGGAAGGAATTATAAATTGATTAATTTACTAATGAGGAAATTTTAAGAGCTTTTATTGAGTGACTGCTGTTTTATTCACTGCAGGCAGTAAGAAACATTTGCTTCTATAGTATTTATTAGGCCATTAAATAACTGGAAAAACTTTGTTCCTTCATTGTTTCCAAAAAGTGCACAGAGGAAATATTGCCCTCAACGATAAGGTCTTGACTTATTGGTAGGCGATTAACCTTTTTCCTTTGGGTCTTGTTTCAGCTAACCTATGAGAGGAAGAAGTAATCTGTTTAGTCTTTTGTATGGCTCAAACTTAGTTCTCTGTTGTTTAGAGATATTTCTTCAATTCAGCTGACATACACAGGTATCTTCCACGTTTATTTAGTGTGACTAATAGATCATTTATTGTGGATTTGCAGGTTTACTGCAATTTCCAAATATATATTATAGCCAGAAAGCAATCACTTTTAAGCTTGAGGCAGAAAAACTGAAGATTAACAGAGACTTTCTATTAGCAGAAATTTAGATTAAACTAAGAATGCTGTGAAGTCGGTAGTAAAGAGGTAGTGTCTTCTCTTATTAATTTCTTAGACTAATAAAATCACTTATCCAAACAAAATTACAGCATTTCTAGAATTTCTGTAACAAATTATTATTAATTACATTCATTGTCAAAAGTGACTGGCCACCTTACGCAGAGTTCAAAGAATTTTAGAATCAGTAAACTAGAGAGGCATGGCTATCCTGGAAAAGCCTGCATACAATTTGCACATCCTAAAGCAGTACTTCTTAAACTTTGATTTGGTAAGAATTACCTAGAGGGATCATTAATACACAGATTACTGGGCCTCCAGAGTGTCTAACACATGAGGTCTTCAGTGGAGCCCAGGAATTTGCATTTCTTATAGTTTCCAGGTGGTACTAGTACTGTTCACCACACTGTGAACCACTGTTGTAGAAAAATTATTGACCAAGTTTTTTCAGTTATAATTTTAATTTCTGCAACTTCACAATTTCTATAAACCTTTATGTCCGAAAGCTCCTAAAATTTAGCCTCTTTTCAACTTGTGAAATATACTCAGCTTTGGTCATCTATAAACATTTTCTTAGCACTTTAAGAACTGTCTTTTATCTTAAAATCCAAGTTTAACCTTTAATTAAGGATATAAATTCATTTTAATAAATTCATGATTATTAGTTCAGTTACTTTAAATATGATATAACTTTGCAATTTTAATGTCATTTTCACCCACACCAAACTTTTAGTGTAGGCAGTTATGAATATACCCATGTTTCTAATGAAAGTGCTAAATCTTATCCTTGGTAGTTTTTTTTAGGATGGCCAAAATCCGTTTTCAATTATATACATTTAAACTAGTTTCCATGTTTGATTAGCTTTATCATCATTATCCTATTAATCTCTTAAAATGTCAATTGTCAAATTTCTTTATAGGTAAGTAAGAGGTGAAATAAGTTTTTAAGTATGATACAAAGCTAAACTAAGTTACAGTTGTTGGAATGAAGAATTAATTCACTTAGAGCCAAAAGATGTTTTAAAAGTGCGGAATACAGTCAGTTCAAAGCCTGATTGAAAGCAACTCAATTTTATAGTTTTCTTGAAACAACATCCTCATTGTTTTTGGAAAGATAGTATTTGAGAAGAAGAAATGTCTCCATTTACTGTTTTTATGAGGAGAGAATACTTAGGTCTTTTAAATGGTTAATGAGAAGAAGTAATAGTTAAACACTTGGAGCATTGATTTCTGATTTGAATTCTCCAACACAGGCCAGCCCTGGGGGAAGGAAAAAAAAAAAGCCTGCTAATTACCATTTGATTACTGATGCCACCTTCTCATTCCCCTTGCACCATCCAGTTTCAAGTGCTTTTTGTTCTGGAAGGATTTTTAGGAGGGTTTTAACTTGCATCTTAGTAAAACAAATATGTACAATATGTTAAAAAAGAAGAAAAAGAAAAGGCCTTAGATATGAAGTATGTGTTCAAAACCCACTTTGAATCAGAAGTGATTGGTTTCTTAACTATAAGCTTTCAGAGCACCAGAGATTGCTAGGAAACTGGAACTAAGCCTAGCCTGTATGCCTTATTTTGATTTAAACACACACAAATACTTACTTGTTCAGTGCAGTTATTATTTAGCAAACTCAACCAGAACATCATTTGATAGAGTGAAATAGTTGGAGCTCAAATTTTGATATATTTAAAATTTGGATAAGCTCAGGTTCTAATATGACCAGAGGCCTTTTTCTTCTAAGAATGATCAAAGAATGAGGTAGATGTCTTGTAGTTTCAGGGTACTTTTTATAAGGGCTATAATGTACCATAGTATCTTAATTCAGAAAATGTAGAAACTAAAGTGCTAACTGATAGCTATTCTAAACCCATGGCAATTAAATATTTTGTTATTTTTTTGCTGTATTAAAATGTTTGATATGTGAAGAATCATGGGCCAGATTTCACAAATTTTTAAATGTTGAAATAAATTAATAAAACTTTGAAACTGTATCACTTTGCTAGTATTATGGCAAAACCATAGCTACTCTGATAACATTTGGTTGATGGAATAGTTATTTGGGAAACCCGTGTGACAGGCTTCATTTTTAAATGAGATCTCATAAGGGGAAAATATTAATTAGCTTTTCATAAAAGTGTAATAAAAGTAAAGACTAAGACTTTTCTTCATCCAAGAAAAAAATTCACCTGAAATGTTTATATCTTTATTTCTCACCTGAAATTATTTGCCATTTTTCTTTTTGATGTTGTCTCTACTATAGTAACTCTACTATTGTTCTTCCATTTTCTAGCTGTTATAGTTTTAAACTTTCCCTCATTACTTCCTTGTCTTATATATATTTAGCACTTCTTTTCCTGTACCTAGGATTAACTCCAATATTTTCATGAAATCATAGGATTTTAGAGCTTTGAAAATCAGAAGTCAACATGTTTTATTCTCTTCTAAGGTTAAGTAAACTCAATCTCAGGCTTCACCAATTTGCCCACAGTAACAGCTGAATTAGGATTAGAAATCTAGTTCTCTGCCTCTCATTATGCCACAACACCTCAAACTTTGTGACTTTTCTATTATTAGAAACTGCTGTCACTTGGTTAATACCTGAATGACATTTAAAATTCCCTGAAATGTTTTTCAGTAGTTTGACCAACATTTAGTTCACAAGAAATGATCCTATTATAGCTGGCAATGTTATCTACTGTTTTATATTTTCAATTTGTATAGTTTAAAACAATTTCTTTGAGGCTGATCTGAGCATCAAAATTTAGCCTTTAGCAGAGTAACTTTTCCTAAGAATTATTTTTCTAAGAACTTCTGATGAGATTTAATTAAAAAATAAAACTGAAATTTTAAGTTAATCATAATCAAAATGTATGGGAGATGAGTATCTTGTGAATGAAAATGTAATACTTTTATAATTTTATATTGAGCAGATCATAATAAAATGATCTTTTTCCTAGTGTTGTGTTTAGCATTGAAATTGCCACAGACACTGAACAAATAGAAGTTTGAAGTGGAGTCTGTTGCTTAGCATTTTACATTAAATATAGTATATAAACAGATGTTTATTAACAATGACAAGGTAATAAGGAAACAAATCAATACCATATTAATTCTTTACTATTAAAAGTTAATTGATTTATATGTTTTCTCAGTTGTAAATTTATCTGAAACCATGGGGAAGAAATTAAACTATCCCTTTTGAAAATCTAGAAAACAAGCTAGAAAATCTATTGTCAATCTGGAGCTCTTGATCCAAATACAGTATAGTTTGTAATGTAATTTCAATGTTCAGCTGGTAATCAAAGCATTTATTAAATTCCTTCAGAACTAATTGAAACATTTGCATAGTTTAGCAGCTTGAAATCTCATAGATTTAGAGCTTAATGCAAAACAAGAATTGGAAAGATTATGAAGGTTCAGCATGATCTTGAGCCAATGCTGATCAAAGAAAATGTGTAAAACAAAAATGCCCTTAGGAAATGTTACCCTGTGAAGTGCCACTTGTCCTTAACTGGAATTTAACACACTCTCTAAAGATGAAACTCCATCAGAAGCAGCACAATAATGGCAGCTGGGCATGCCAGCCACAGCAACCCAGCCTGTGTGTGTGTTCTTTCTACCTCTCACAAGTGCTCTCACATCTCTCAAATCAATCAATTACTCTCCTCCCCCTTCTCTTTCTTGCTCTCCCCCCTCTTTCTGTTCTCCTCATCTCCCTCTTTCTGTCTCTTTACCTTCCACCTCCCTCTATCTCCTTCCTCCCTTTCCCTTTCCCCCTCCTTCCTCCTCTCCCCCTCCTTCCCTCCTCCTCACTTCATCCTCCCTCCTTCTCTGAGAGAACTCTCTGTCCTTCATCTGATTCATGATGACTTTACATTCATCTGCATCATTTTATACACAGCTGTATTTTATCATTCAGGTTTTCTAGAATACTAATTTTTTTAAAGAATCATTTTTACTTTTGCTTTGTGTACATTTTGTATTTTTTCCTTCCCTGTAGGATTGTGGTTTAAATTTTTAATTAAATATAACCATCAATAAAGTTAATGGAATTTCAGTATCTCTATTAGTAAAATCATAACTCATTTGGTGCATTTGTTATCTTATCACTTGTGCTTCATCAATATACTGGTAAAATCTACCTGTGGTTACAGTATTGATAAGCATGGAATTATTTTTGAAAAACCAATTTGTTTTCACTTAAATTGTTGTTTAGTGATTGTGGTTCAACATAAAATTCTTTTGGCTTAATCTCAGCATACTCTGTGAATTTAGCCTCTGCATTAGAACAATTAAACATTAGCCTAATATGCTTTACATGGTACCCTCTCAGCCAAGTTCTGTCTGCATTAACCAGTTTATTCTATGACAAGTTGCTTAACAGATGTCATTCTGAGGAGAACAATGAAGCCAAATACTTGTGCAATGGCTAACATTACTCTAACTTTGATCACTTTTGTTCAGCACATCAGTCTGGCGTTGTGCTTTATACCAACATAACACTATAGCCAGAACATGCTTTTCAGGCTTAGAATAGCAAAGGAATGTTATTCAATTCAGTGCAGTTACAGATGAGTTAATGAAAGAAGAAAATACTGTTTATTTCATAATACCTTATTGTTGTATTCTGGAATTAAGGTGGAATTTAAAGAATCCTACTCCAAAGTTATTTGTTTAAATACTCATAGTATTTGTGTATACTTTCAAATGCTGGGGTAGCCTTGCCACTTTTCCAACAGATACAAATATTTGTCCTGCTTTCATTCAAAAATAGCTGATAAGATTTAGTGTATCTAGACAATATAATCCAAAAATAATTTTAAAAAAGGAATTTTTTGCCTCAAAGCCTAAAGACTCCTCATACTCCCTCTTCAATCCATTCTCTTTCTCTTATTAATACAATGCTTTGGGTTTGTGGATCACCTTTCTCCTTAAGAGCGCTAATGTTTAGGCATGACTAGATAGTCTCAGCTGGTGAAAGATCAGACGTTAGCCCAATTGCATTTGGTTAAATTTTTGGGTTGATAATGACTGATAAAAATTTCCCAACTTGACGTGACTGACTATAAACAAAATATTGCATGGTAGACTGGCCATTGCTAAGAACCTCTGAAGAAAAGCTGTTTGTTTGAATTGAGTAGGGATCAAGCCATACCCCAAGCTCCTCAGATCTCATTTACTAAGTCTTTTTTTCCACAGGTGTACATTAGAGATAAAAATAGATTGAGTTCTGTATTTTGTTTTGTTTTGTTTTTCCTTTCCCTAGTGAACATATATCTCTATTTCACTGGAAGGATAACTTAGATGTGTTTATGTATAAGAAAGAGTAATGTGATAACAAAATGCTGTAATTGGACAACATGATACTTTAGACTTCTGCATTTTTAAAACATGAATGAATGCTGCTTGTTGAAGTTTAAAGAACCATATTGAAGTCTTATTATAGAACATAGTATGGGCAACATTTCAACGCTAGCTTCATTTGTTACAATGGGGTAATAATGCCATAACTAACCTGAAGAGACAATGGTCTCTCCATTATTATGATTTGTTAATTTATTTTATTTGTGAATAAAGAATGAAATAGAATTTCTATAAGCTATTTAGAAAAAAAGCTGAAGGAAAGACATGATACTTCTTAATTATTAGATAACATAGAGTTTAACCTTCCAACACCTTATTCTAATAAGTTACTTTCTCTCCTTTTAAATTGAAAGATACAATATTCCATGTTGAGAAAGATAGTTTTTCATCTTTAACAGCATTTGCTGTATTTTCTTTTCAGGAAGGGCCTAAACAGTATATTAATGGATGGCTCTTATGTTAGTAAATATTCCATTGAAATGATTTTTAATTTGGGGTGATTTTAAAGAAATAACCTCTGCTACTTTATTAGTAAGTTTTTATATCTTTGAAACTTATATCAAAAAATAAAGACAACTTCAAGTTTTTCCTCCCATGCCCTCCAAAAAACCACTACCCTTCTCTCTCCCACATAGAAACTTGTAATGTATGTTTGAATCATTGCACATTTAAAAAACTAAATAAATTACAAAAATTTATAATTGCAGTCTGCCCTAAGTGAACTGTGTGCCTGAAATTTGTTGACTAAAAAGAAACTTGAAGTCACCCAGGAGTTGAAAAACAATCAATGGGAGAGGGATGTTTCTTCAACTATTATTTCATCTAGTCTTCACTGAAAATCTGCTTTTAAATTTGATATTGTTGTTTTTTACAAAATTTTTCTGACTTGTGTTTTCCTTGTTTCAAATTCTTGTTGTGGATCTAGAAGAAAACAGGAAATTCAGTGTATGTCACATAAATTGACTGGAAACTATCATAAGTCATGTAGAAATCCTATTTTAATTGTGCTATCTCTTTCTTTTTATAGGTAAAGAGAAATGTGTATGACCTTACAAGTATCCCCGTTCGCCATCAATTATGGGAAGGCTGGCCAACTTCTGCCACAGATGACTCAGTAAGTAACAGTCAAATTCTGAGTTTTATATCCTCCTCTTTCTATTGCTACTTTTGGTCTAATTGGTTTGATCATAAGCAGAATCAAATGCTTTGAATCTTTCATTGAAAGAACTTTGTAAATCAAATAATTTGAAAATAAGAGGAGTTGTAATAATTTGAGTTCACTTGCTGAACAGATATTATAAGCCAAGCACATCAGTTGTATTGGTAGTGTTACAGTATCTGTGTCAAGAACTTGATCCTGCTTGATTTGACTTAAATTTTTCCTTGATGAGAAGAATATATTCAGATATTACTAATGTTCAAATCAAAAAATTTTTTCCCTAAGTTACAGATATTTCAAAATCAACCTAATCATTATCTTTCATTTTAAAACCAAATTTCTCATAGTAGACTGGTGCTTTAAAAAACAATTTTTACAGTTAATATTAATAGCACTTTAATCTTAAACATACCCATAAATTTCACTATCATAAAAAACTGGAAAAAAAGATTTAGTCTGTCATTTTTACCTATTATTGTATTTATTTATAATGATTTTCCTATTGTAAATTTTCAAACATTTTCTATCTCTGCCTTGTTTTCAGTCATTGCTCTTTTCCATGCGAGTGAATTTTATCATCTAAGGAGGCAACTGAAATTGTTTGGTCACTTTTTCCTGTAAACTTGTTTATTCTAACCAGATACTCATTTTTTAAGAAAAGTGAGAATGAATCTTTCAGGAATTCTGAAGTTAAATCTAATTTTTAAAATACATAGGGCTAAAAAGAGATTGGGATTTCGTAAACATCTTGTAATGATGAATACTGAGATAATGATTGTGGCTTAGAATTGAATTACCTTTCCATATCTTCTAGTAAATGTTACGTTTCCACCTGGATAATAACTGCTCTTCCAGCACTAACAACATGTATTTCAATATAAAGGAATTCTCTGTGGAAGACAGAAAAATTTTAAGACAATTTGTTTATGTAGTTGCTACCTAAGTCTAATTACTCTACATCGTTAAACACTGTGCCTTTGAAACATGCTTTGTGGGTTATAAAACTTTAAAAATAATCAGAAAATAGCCAAATTTTTTTTTAATGAACCCTTGCAGAAAAAAAAAATTATTTAGGTATAGGCACTTACGTTTATTTCTGAACAACTGATTTTATCATTGAGATTATAGTATATCATTAAAATTATTGGCTGGCTGTCCATTGCTAAGGATAGTAGTTGTTGGAGTTTTTTGTCTTGTTGGTTTGTTTTTTGCTTTTTTTTTCCTGTTGAGGTTAGAAATTTGATAGAATGTGCTACATTTGTTTTTACAAAATTGAAAGGGTGATGTTCATAAATGATAGCCTACTGTTTACCTGAGGAGACATGAAGAAACCAGGAATGTTCTTCATATTGTCTAAGAACCTATTACAAGAAATAATATTAATAGAAGGAAATAAAATTGAGATCTAAGCATGTCACTTAAATTCCCTGAGCTTTAATTATCTCACTTATTTGCAGCATTGTTATGAAGATCAGTGATATATATATATATATACAGTATCTGACTCATAGTAGATAATAAATAAGAGTCAATATGGTGATTAACATTAAGATAACTCAAAAAAGGATCACAGGTGTGAATTGGCTGGTTTAAATAAGTGAAATGGTGTCTGAAATTTGCTTCAAAATAACCTGTTGGTGGTGGGAGAGAGTGAGGATAGAGGTAATCCAGACTAGGCTTCTATTGATCATTGTTGAATCTGGGTGGAACATATGTTGGGTTTATTATACTGTTCTCTCAACTTTTGTATGCATTTGAAATTTTTCATAATAAAAAGTTTAAAGCAAAAATAATCTGGTTTAGGAGCACTGGCATAAGGTAATAGAGAAAATCTAGAAATATGGGGCTTCACAGGGTTGGAAGAGCCAACTGCTCATGGTCCCCACACTTGTAGAAACCAGACTGAAATAGGCTTATTAGGTGCCAGTTCCAAGAATAATAGGCAAATTCAATGAAATATGATCAGTTCTTCTGTCTGTAACATAGTGCCTTATACATTTTCGGTACTAATTCATTGAATTGAATTGACACTGTCTTGTCTTTTCTTTTTATTTTTAAGAGACAGAGTCTGGCTCAGTCACCCAGGCTGGAATGCTGTGGCACAATCATAGCTCATTGCAATCTCGGGCTCGAACTGTACTCCCACCATAGCCTCCCTAGTAGCTGGGACTACAGGCACGCCACCACCATACCCAGCTAATTTTTAAATTTTTTGTAGAGACGGGGACTCACTGTGTTGCCCAGGATGGTCACGAACTGACACAGTCTTTTGAGACCCATGTTTTAATGATTTTTATAACATTTAATTTCTTACCAGAGAGTTGTAATGCAGTTTCATTACCATGGGAAAATATGGAAAGCAGCTAAAACTTACTGTATCCAGGACTGTAATGCTACCTGGTGCTGTATCTAACACAGCAAACACAAGAGGGAATCCCCACTAAGAGGCTTGATTCTTTTTGCCTCATTATTCATATTTTCACCTTGTCCCGGAACCTGTGAAGTTGTGCCTGCCCACACGTCTCCAGAGCAAATGTTTCACATTGGCAGGATGTTGCCTTAAGCTTCATTATTTGATACAACAAAGATGTTTAGAGCCAGGCTGCTTTTAACTGGTGCTACAGCAGATCCACTAGCTCTAGTGCTTGAGTTTAAATAAAAATGGCTTATAACTGTAGTAATCTAAGGAGATCCTAGCCAACATTTCTTAAGGTTCTCTGTCACAAAACCTTTCTTTCATTAGGACTATAAAAACTCATAAAGCTGGTGCTTGTAATCCATATTGTTGCAGGCAGTGGTGTTTTTATACTTACTGAAATCACTCAAGTGGAGGCATCTGCTACAAAACAAGATAGTCCTCACAGCTTAGGGCATGAATTGGGTACAGCTGAGAAATGTCAGCTGTGTAAACAGCCTGAAATGTGTTACCAACAAAAATATAATTAATTTCTTTCCAAGACAGTATGCCATAACTTAATACTTAGAATGGTTTAACTTTCAGAGAAAACACCTGAACATTTGCTTCCCAGTGCCAGAGTAGAGGATTGGTTATAAAGGTCATTAAAAGTGAGGTTAGTTTGTACTTTTCCTGCTCAGTTGCAGAAATTTGTGTGGCTTTGAGTATACAGTAGCTTTAGATACCAGTGGCTTCCTTGAATTTATGGAAATACCATAGATCAAGAAGTTAATGGATTTGGAATGATGAAAATATTCTAAATATTAGGTTGTGGTAAAGGTTGCACATCTCTAAATTTACTAAAAATCACTTAATTGAACATTTACAATGATTAAATTTTATGGCTTGTAAATTATGCCTCAATGAAGCTATTCTTTAAGAAAAAGTGAAGAACTAGGCTAAAATACTTCGTTTGTGTTTTTATACTGCATGAGAAATACTTTGCAATAATATAGGAGATATTTTCTTCAGTATACTTTTCATTAACCTTTGACTTGCTAAACAGGATGAAGAAATAGGCTTCTTATAATCAGATTCGTGTATAATCTTGACTTTCTTATTAACCTGGTAGATTTCAGTCATTTGACACTTTCAAACTACTCAGTGAAGTCAACAATCAAGAACATTGTTGCCCATCTCCCTTCAGAGTTAAAATATTTTTTTCCTTGTGGTTGTACTCTAATGGAGTATGGGATACTATGTGAATTGTCAATAATTCTTTCAGTTCTTTTTGCACTCTTTCATCAGGGAAATAGGTATCTAAAGCTTTACCAGTAGGGGAATGTTTTCATGCTGTGACAGTTCAGCTGTGAGAACAAGGAGTTGCAAGTAGGCAAAATCTCATTTTACACTTTAACAAGGACGCTGTTGGCTTACAGAGAGTAGAAGTAATTTTAACACTGTGAATTATGTTTAGACACCTTTTTATAATGTAGACAATTTGAATATATGTAGTTTTTTAAATTCCAGGATTTGATAATGCTTATACAAGAGAGGAAAAATCCTTCAATTTTAATACTTTTTTGTTGTGCATCTTTTTTTTCTTTTGAGATTACTAATGGTCTTCCATGGTTCTATCATTGGCTAAGAAATACTCAGAATTTAAAAAATTAGGAATTTTAGAATCAGAGGTCTTTGGGCATATGTTAGGAGACAGCTATTTATTAAATATTTTCACATTGAGAATATGAGATCACTTATAAGCAAAACCATTATACAGTGGCCTTTCTGTAGAATAAAACAAAACAAAAACCACACACACTCTTAAATAGAAGTGAATCTGTGAATGAGGGAATGTCATTTGCTTTGATCCTTCTGATGGGGACCATTTTCTTCTGTGACTTCTCCCTGGTGTCTTGTGTGTAGCAGGTGTCTACTTGTGGACATTATCCTGACACAGGACCCCCACCCCCACTTTATAGGTACAAATACAGTCTTGTAGTCTCAAAGTTACCACATACTTACCACACTGTAGTCACCATCTAAGTAAATTCATAAGCCTCCATTATAGTCATTCTACTCGTGTTACAAAATTAATATTTCTAAAGCATAACATGAATCACATTCAGCCTTGCTTGCTTATTTTAAATGGCAATGCAATACCTGCTCATTTACGTATAGATTTTTATGCTGGCATTCAAAACCTTTCATTCTTTGGTCTCAAACTTTCCTTCCAGGTTTATTTTCCCATACAAGCCCTGAGTAAATGCTTGATAAATATTTATTGAATGAATCATTGAATATTACACCTTATGTGCCTCAGCTTTAGCTAAATACTCATCTTCCTCAAATATATTATACTTTTTGCTCTCTCCCACTCTGTGTCATTTAATCATATTATTCCTTCTACCTAGACTACCAACAACAATTATCTCCTTCCTTCAAGACCTTTCTTTAAGAAACCCTGCCTGTGTCCCTCCCATGGTCTCTTCTTCAACCCTCTTAGAAATTAGTTTGTAGTTCTGTTCTATTTAAATTCTTTTCACTTTCGTCGTCTTCTTTTTTTTTTTTTTTTTAAAGACAGGGTCTTCCTCTGTCACTCAGGCTAGGGTATAGTGGCATGACCATAGCTCACTGTAACCTTGAAATCCTGGCCTCAAGCAATTCTCCTGCCTCAGCCTTCCAAGTAGCTAGGACTACAGGCATGCATTACCATGCCTGGCTAATTTTTAAATTTTTTGTAGAGAGAGGGTCTCGCTGTGTTGCCCAGGCTGGTCTCAAACTCCTGGCCTCAAGCGATCCTCTGGCCTCAGCTTCCCAAAATGCTGAGATTACAGGCATGAGCCACAATGCCCAGCTTCTTTTGTTCTTTCTTTCCTTCATTCTTCCCTTCCTTCCTCATATCTGACTCTGTCACTTACCATCTGAATCATCACAAACAACTTAACTTCTGGGTCTCAGTCTTCACAACTGTAGAACAAGGGTAATTACTCATAGAGTTATTATGAAGATTAAAGGCATCAGTAGTTAAAAGGATAGTTACTCCCAGGTTTATTTTGAAGAATGAAATAGTCAGTACTGTTAAGTTATTAAGTACGAAGTGTGTGATTTCCTTAAGTACTAAGTATGACAGTTGATATCTCTGACATTTCATTTTGACACTTCTTGTTCTATTTTTCTTGTGAAGGTACATCCTCAGTCTTTCAAATGCACAGTTTGGCTTGTGATTATCTCTCAAAAAAATTTTTAGGGCAATTTTTGTGAAACCATGGATAAGTCAAAAATCCATGTTATTTTTTAATATGAGTTCCATCATGGAACCAGCGCAGCACAGACAGCTTGAAATAATCAACCAAGTACTTGGGAAGGATGTGGCTAATGAACGCACAGTATGTCAATTGTTTGATGAGTTCCGTTCTGGTGATTTGAATCTTGAAAATGAGCCATGTGGGCGACCTGAGACCAAGGTGGATAATGATCAGGTGAAAGCTGTAGTGGAAGTGAATCCATCTCAACCTACACGTGAATTAGCAGCAAGGTATGACGTTATTATTCCAACAATGTTGGACCATGTGAAACAAATGGGCAAGGTAAAGAAGCTGTATAGATGGGTTCTGCATGAATTAAATGAGCATCAGAAGAGAACTAGTCTCGAAGCTTGCCTTTCTTTGCTGTCATGACAGAAAGGCAAACCATTTCTATACCGTATTGTTATGGTATAGATGAAAAATGGATTCTTTTTGACAATCACAAGCATTCGGCACATGGTTGGATAAAGATGAAGTGCCAAAACACAGTCCAAAACCAAATATTCATCAAAAAAACCTAATGGTGTCTGTTTGGTTGTCCAGGGTATTATCTCCTACAGCTTCATGAAACCTGGTCAGTCGATTACAGCAGATGTCTACTGCACCCAGTTGGACAAAATGATGAGGATGCTTGTGATTAAGCAGCTAAGATTGGTCAATAGAGACAGGCCAATCCTCTTGTAAGACAACACTTGACCACATGTCGCACAAACAGCGCTGCTCAAACTACAGCAGCTGGACTTCAAAACTCTCTGTCACCCACGGTATTCACCAGACCTTGTACCAACTGACTACCACTTCTTCCAGATTTTGGACCACTTCTTGCAAGGAAAAATATTCAATTCGCAACAAGCTGTGGAAAACACCTTTCACGATTTCATTGCCACTCACTCTCCAGGCTTCGTCACTGCTGACATAAACAAGCTACCATTAAGATGGCAAAAGTGTGTCGATAGTTTAGGCGCATACTTTGACTAATTGTACTGCTTCTTGTTTGAGATATAATAAACTACACTTTTGATTTGAAATTGGACATTTCATATTTAATGACCTATAGAAAGAATGTCTAACATAGGTAACCTTTGGCTATTATTGTTTTTTTTTTTTTTTCCCATTCATCTGTCTGTTCACTCACTTGACATTTATGGAACAACTCTTATAGATCAGTAACCTTCCTGGCGCTTAAAGTTGCCAGGATGAGGTCTTGCTTCTCAGGGACTGAAGAGTATGTTGGGAGACAGATATGTAAACAAACAATGACAATTGAAATTTATATAAATGCAATGGGATTATAGAAGAGGGAACAACCAATTTTGCTAACAGATGGTGGTGATGAAAAAAAAATGGCTTTCCAGAGAAAAAGGACGTTTGATTACATTTTAATTTGTATGCTTGCATTCCTCCCTTTTGTAAATTCTAAACATTGGAAGTAGGAGCTATCTTCCTCATGTTTGTATGCTCTGCGGGATCAAACATACTGTTTTATGCATTCATTTATTTAAATTGTTCAGAGCTCCACTAAGTTGACATCTTTGACAATTAAACAACTAAAGGATCAATTTGTATGATTATAGTAACTTGATAAACTTTTTGAGAATCAGATTATTTTCTTTCTAATAAAAATTAAATTATCAAGACTAAACTTTTTTACATGGCAAGTGGAATAACCGATTTAAGAGAAGGGGAAGCTACATTGTGAGTTGATTTGTACCAATGTGTGTATGTATGTATGTATGTATGTGGGGGAAAGAAAAGGCGGGGGAGAGAGGGTGGAGGGAGAAAGAACTAGAGAAAACAAGTGAGCAGACCAACACAAATTCACTGATTCACAACATTGCTATTATTTGCATACGTTACTTATTATACAAGTTTCAGTTTATTTCTCTGCAAATTAATTGGAGTTGATGTTAACACCCTTGAAAATCTATTGTGAAGATTAAATGGGTTAACATATTTGGTTGAACTAAATGAAATTGCCATTTTTTAAGGACAAAAATGATTGCATATTAGCAATTTCGTATGGTTTTAGCTAATATGTAAAAGCACATAATATAATGCAGGGGTTGGTGATTATGACTGTGGGCCCAAATTCCCCCTACCATCTGTTTTTGCCAATAATGTTTTGTTGGGACACATTCACACCCATTTGTTTATGTATTGTACCTAGCTGCCTTCACACTATAACGGCAGGGATGTCTAATTGCAACAAAGACCATATGGCCCACAAAGCCTGAAATATCTACTGTCTGGCCCTTTTCAGAAAAACTTTGCCAACCCCTGTTGTAACGTCTGGCATTTAGTAGGCATTCAACAAACATTAACTCCTTTTCCCTTGAGTAAGTGCCTTCTTTATATTACCTACACATGCAGAATCAGAACCATTCTTTGAGTAGCTTTAGGGTCATCTTATGCTATTTAAATTACTTTGTTAGCCTATCCTAGGGCAGATAGATTCAAGCAATCTTTAGACATTTTCACTGGCTTTTTCTGTATTTGGCAAGGTCATGGATAATGTTGCTTCTGATAGTGGTGAGACTCAGTAGCTTCAGAGGGTTCATTGCCCTTGTCAACATATAGAGTCTTTTACAAATAACACGGGAACAGACTAAACAGACGGAAAGAACAGCTTTGAAAGCAATAGAAGAAAGTTTGAGTTTAAAAGGAAAGAAAAGTTGTGAAATGAACTCTATCCTAAAACAGAGAGAATGAGAAGTTTGGGAGTGTGGATGAAGCACTCAAGGGACATGTTTATTCACTAAATATGAGGGAGAACACATGGAAGTGAGACAGTCCCATAGGAAACTTATAAGCACTGAGATCTGATGGTGTGGATCTTAATTTCAGTTTATTAAAATCCCAAACCTGTAGACTGCTGCTTCTGCCCATGAAGGGATAACTGCTCTGGGATTTTCCTTCTCTGTTTAAACAACTAGAAGACAGGATAAAATATATGAAACAGCTATTTTCAGATATTAGACAACAAGTAGTGCAGGACTCTGAAGAAGAGAACAGATGAGTCCTATGATAGTCTTATGTTCTACCTGGAGGCAATTTCTGGATCCTATTGCAAGGAGGTGAAACCAAAACAGAGGCTGGTGGTTTCACTGAATTGAAGGGACAGAGTTTGGAGTTTTGGTAGGCTAAGGCAGCTACTGGGCAGCTCTGCAAGACAGACTACCAGAAGAAAAAAAGGTCCAGAAATCTGCATTGGGTTCCCCAAGTCTTTAGCTGAATACCAGTCTGTGTATATATAGGGTGAGATTCCAGGAGGCTAGACAAAGAGAATCTGCCAGAAAAAAGAATAATCAAGTGGGAGCTGTAAGGTAAACAATTCCCAGAGCTCACAGAGAGCTAAAAATAGTTTGAGTTCCTACCACCCATAGTAGGGGCACCTCAGTGAATACAAAGGGCATTCAGTAGATACCTTCAGAAGAGTTACACCTTTGTGGAGTAGATCAACTAGTTCTAAAGTGAAGGACTTCATTTTTAAAAGCTTCAAAACAAGCCTCAAAAGGAGCAAGCTGATTAACAGGTAACTACCTCTAAAAACAAAGTCCAGCATCCAATCAAAAGTTACTGCACATATGAACAAGCAGGAAAATACGACCCATAACCAGGAAATAAATCAGTCTAAAGAAACAGAGAAGTGACGTAGATAATGAAATTAGCAGATGTAGACTTTAAAGTAGCTATTATAAATAGTAGGAATATGTTCAAAGATTTAAATGAAAGCATGAACTTAATGAGGACAGAATAGAATATACAAAATAGAAAAAAAAGTGTTACTTCTTGAAATAAACAATACAATATCTGAAGCGAAAATTTCACTGGATGGGATGAATAGCAGATGAGACACTACCAAAGAAAAGATTAGTGAACCTGATGATCTAGCAGGAGAAACTATCCAAACTGAAGCACAGAGAGAGAAAAGACAAGAATAAATGAAGAAAGTATCAATGACCTGTGGGAAAAAATTAAGCAGTCTAACATACATGGAGCCAGAGTTATAAAAGGAGAGGAAAGATGGAGGGAACAAGGTCAAGGAAAAAAAATTTGAAGAAACAATGGCTGAATTTTTTCCATATTTCATGAAAACTATAAACCCATCAATCAAAAAAGTTCAATGGACCCCAAGAAGGATAAGCAAAGAATTCTACAGTAAAAGCATGTCCTAAAAAATTGCTGAAATTGCATGTAAAAGAGAAAACTTTCAAAGCGGAGTAAAAAAACTATACATTACACACAGGGAAACAAATAGAGAATGTTTAGATTCCTCATTAGAAACAATGCAAATCAGATGACAATAGAATGACATTTTTAAAGGGCTGAAAGATTTTTTTTAAATGATCAATTAGAATATTATGTCCAGTTAAAATAATCTCTCAAAACTGAAGGTGAAATAAAGACTTTATCAGATAAACAGAAACTGAATTTGGTGCCAGCAAACCTACACTACAAGAAACATTAAAGGAAGTTCTTTAGGCAAAAGGAAAATGAAACCAGATTGAAATTTGAGTCTACAGAGAAGAATGAGAGTGCCAGTAAGGATAAATATGTGGTTAAATATAAAAGACATTTTTCCTTATGTTTTTAATATCTTTAAAAGATAGTTTTAAAGGAAAAACAATAACAAGTAGGTGGGGTTTTTTTAAACATATATAGAAGTAAAGTGTGTGACAACAGTAGCACAAAAAGCAGGAAGTATACTGTTGTAGAGTTCCTACGTTATATGTGAAGCGATATAACATTAATTGAAGGTAGTCTGTTAAATTAAAGACGTATATTATAAACCTTAGAGCAGTCACTAAAGAAATAATACAAGGAAGTATAACTAAAAAGCCATTAAAGGAGATAAAATGCAATACTAAAAAGAAAATCCTAAAGAAGGCAGGAAAAAGGGAACAAAGAAAAGATGGGATTAATACAAAGCAAATATAGCAAGATGGTTTAAAATCCAACCATATCAATAATTACACTAAATATATTGTTTATACATTAAAAGGCAGAGATTATCAAAATGGATTTTTAAAAGCAAGATTCAATTATATGCTGCCTACAAGGAACATATTTTAAATGACAATGATAGGTTAATCTACTGTGAACATTCTTCCACTAAATAAATGGAAAAATATTTACCATGCAAGCACAAACATAAGAAAGCTGTAATAACTATATGACATCAGAAAAGATACAGAACAAAGAATATTATTAGGATTAAAGAGAGGGGTTTCATGCTAATTAAAAGGTCAACTCATCAAGAAGACACAATAATCCTAAATGTGTATGTATCTAATAACAGTTTCAAAATATATGAAGCAAAAACTGCCTAGACTAAAACAATACATAAATCTACAATTATAGTTAGAGATTTCACATTCCTTTCTCAGTAGTTTACAGAAAAGTAATAAGTAGGGATATAGAAGATTTGAACAACATTATTAATCAACTTGACCTAATTGGAATTTATAGACACTTCACTCAACAATAGCAGAATGTATAGTCTTTTCAAGTGTGCATGGTACATTTGCAAGATAGACTATACCGTGGGCTATAAGTGAAGTCTTAATAAATTTTAGAGGATAGTAATGAGTATTACCATTGATGAAAACAAAATTGAATTACATATCAACAACGTAATGGTATCTGAAGGTCCCCAAATATTTGAAATAAACAACATACTTTTTAAAAAATAAAATCCATGAGTTGAAGAAATCACACAGATTGGAAGCATTTTAATGAAAATGAAAAGACAGCATATCAAAATTGTGGGCTGCAACTAAAACAGTGTTTAGAGGAGGATTTATAGCTTTAAATGCTTATATTAGAAAAGGAGACCCAAAACCAATGACCTCATCTTCCACCTTAAGAAGATAGACAAAGAAGAGCAAATTAAATCCAAGTAAGTGAAATGATACAATAAAGATAAGAGCAGAAATCAATGAAATAAAAAACAGAGTAGAAAAAAATCACTGACCAAGTGCTGACTCTTTGAAAAGATCAATTAAAATGATAAACTTCTAGCTAGACTGATCAAGATAAAAAGAGAAAAGACACAAATGACCTATGCCAGCAATTGAAGAGGGGACATCACTACAGATCATACAGACAATTAAAGGATAAAAAGGAAATATTATGAATAACTTTATGCCAATAAATTCTACAACTAAGATGAAATGGACAAGTTTTTTGAAAGACTCAAATTACTGAATTGATCCAAGAAGAAATACAAAATGAGAATAGCTCAATTATAATTTTAAAAATTGAATTTGTAATTAAAAACTTTCCCAACAACATAAACTTCAGGACCAGATGATTTCACTGGCAAACTGTATTAAACATTTGAGGAAAATTAATACCAATCCTGTACTGATTCTCTCCCAACTCTTCTTATGAAGCTACTGTTATACCAAAATCGGTCAGAGACATTATAAGAAAAGAAAACCACAGACCGATATCCTTTATAAAATACATGTAAAGTTTTAAACAATTTTACCAAATTAAATGCCACAAGATATAAAAAGTATAGTATGTGACTATTACATTTTAAAAGGGTGAATTTTATGTTATGTGGTATGGTATTATATCTCAATGAAGCTATTATTTTAAAAAGAAAGGAAGACAACGAGGAAGGGACAGGAGAAGGCAAAAAAAAAAAGGATCATGCATCATTATCCATTGGGATTTATCCTAGGAATACATGGAGGGCACAGCACTGGAATATCAACCAATGTAATTAATTTTATTAATGAAATTAATGAGAATATATGCATGATCAGTTGAATAGATCCTGAAAAAACATTCAATAAAATTTAGCATACATTCATGATCAAAATTAGTCAGCAAGGTAGTAAGGCAAAATGATACAGCTGCTTTGGAAAACAGTAGCAGCTTCTTAGAAAATTAAATATTCACTTAGCATACAATCTCAACTCGTAGGTTTTACCCAAGGGGAATGAAAACATATATTCTCACAAAGATTTGTACTTGAATTTTTTATAGGAGCTTTATTCAAAAAGCAAAAAATCAGAAGCTACCAAAATGTCCATCAACTGGTGACTGATAAACAAATTGTGATATATCCATACAATGGAATGTTACTCTAAATGAAGAGGAACAAGCTACCGATATATATAACATTTTTGCTAAGTGAATGATGCTAACAGACACAAAAGACTACAGTACTGTGTGATTCAACTTATGTGAAATCTGGAAAAAACATAACTATAGCTACAGAAATCGTATCAGTGGATCACCGGGGGGTTCTGGGGGAGACTGACTCCTATAGGGACACAAAGAAACTTTTTGGGGTGGTAGAAGTTTGTGTATTATAAATGTGTTTGTGTTTATACAACTGGAATATTGGAGAATTTTTACATATAAATGAGTCTCCAATATACCTATGTTTTTGCAAAAGAAAAAACAAGTAACTCAGCAAACTAGGAATAAAAAAGAATTTCCCCAACCTGGTAGAAGGAATCTATGGTGAGGCTGCATCTGACATATTAATGAGGGAATACTTTCACTCTCAGTTTGGAAATGAGGCAAGGATGTCCACTTTCACAACTTCAGTTTTACCAATACTTACCAGTACAATAAGGTAAGGAAGAAAGAAAACACATGCAGATTAGAAAAGAGGAAATAAGATTGTCTTTATTCTTATACAAAATATTTAGTAGTTTGTTTCTTTGAGATCCAACATAATTAGCAAAAAAGCACAAGAAGTGACAAATGAAATTAGTAAGATCACAGGCTGAGATCAACATACAAAAATCAATTGTATTACTATATAGTAGTCAAGAACATTTTGAAAATTGAGTTTTAAAAAATTATACCATTTACAGTTCTATCTAAAAACTTGAAATACTTAAGGATAAATTCAGCAAAATATGTGCAAGATCTGCACATTGAAAATTACAAATTATTGGATAGAAATTAACAAAGTTCTTAGAAATGGAGAGGGCAATCATGGTCATGTGTTGGAACACTCAATATTTTTAAGGTGGTAGTTCTCCCCCAAACTAAGCTATGATGCTACAATGCCAATCAAAATCTCAGTAGCCTTTTTTTTGTAGAAATTGGCAAATTAATTCCAAAATTTATATGGAAGTGTGAAGGATTTAGAATTCCCAAAACAATTTTGAAAAAGAACAAAGTTAGAAGACTTACACTGCCTGATTTCAAAAATTATTAATACAGTATTCAAGACAATGTGTTTTTGTAAAGATAGTCATATAAGTCAATGGATAAAATAGAGTGTTCAGAAATAGATCCATATATATGTGTTGTTGATTAATTCCCTACAAAGATACCAAAGTAATGCAGTAGAGAAAGTAAGGTCTTTATTTAACAAATGGTGATGGGGCAACTGGATATCAATAACAATAACTTCAACCTTTACCTTATGCCATGTACAAATTTATCTCAAAGTAGATCATAGACATAAATGCAAATAAGAAAAAAGCAAAAGCTACAACTATAAAACATGTAGGAGAAAATCTTCTAAGACCTTGGGATAGGAAAAAATTTCTTAGGACACTAAAAGCTCTCACCATAGAAAAGAAAAGAAAAAAAAATGAATAAATTGGACTTAACCACAATTTGCAAGTTTTGTTTTTCAAAAGACACCATTTTAAAAAAAAAAAGGACAAGCCACGGACTAAGAAAATATTTGCAAAACATGTATGTGGTAAAGGGCCTGGATCCAGTTTATATTAATATAAAGAAGTCTTACAACTAAATAATAAAATGACAAACATCAATTTAATGGTATTTGCCTGGGGTCAGATATGGGGAGTTGACTAGAAGAACATAAGGGGATTTGGGGAGGTGATGGAAATTTTCTATATTTTGATTGTGGTGGTGGTGGTGATGAGAGTGTATATGTATATAAAAACTCGAACTATACTTAAAATGGGTGCATTTTATTATAGGTAACTAGACCTCAATAAATTTTATTTTTAACTAGTGGATTAGGGTGAATATGTTGATCTGAAACCTTAATTAGTGAATGATAAGGTAAAATGCAGAACCAGTATTCGACTCCAGATCTGCTCCTTCCCTGATGCAGGTGCTCTTTCTCTTGTACCATGCTATTTCTTGTGTGTCCATGTTTCTCAGAATAGTTCCAGTTTTAAAATATCCAGTCCAATTTTTCCCATAATTACACTAACGCTGGTCAAACCATTTGCCTTTATTGAAGTTTGGGAACTATTATATAATAGCAAGAGGCATGGATGGACTTTCTGAAGTACTTAAAGTCTATTCCCCCAATATCTGACCTAAATCTCCAATTACATTATAAATTGGGCAATTATCTTGACCTCTACAGTGCTCTAAGAAGCCAATGGCTAAGGCTAGGCATGGACTCAGGGAGTCAACAAGGCCACATGAGTGAGCTAAAGGGCATTAATGCAATAGAATTTATAATCAGCCATTTCAGGAGGATTTCAGTGACTGATCTAATGTAATTCCAGTATTTTTGTGAAGATTTTAAATTAAAATCTTACTATATTCTTATGTTCCCATATTAGACCTACCTCTATTTTAAAAATCAAATTGTCTAAAAAAACTAAATTACTCTGGATTAGGACAGTGTGCTGAAAATGATTTAGATTCTTTTCATTTCAAGTTGTAGAGGGAAAGTAGAGAGATTTGGCTGAATTTTTCTGTCTTAATATGATTATACTGAGTTTGAAGGTTTACAATTATTCAATAAAAGGCCGAAACAGAGAAGCAAAAATTTTCCTTTATTCTCCTTTATTAGGTTAGCACTTGTGTCTTTGAATTTAAGTGAATTTCAAATTTTTCACTATGGCACTTTGGTTTGCTTGTGTTCTTCAATAGCATATTATTAATGTGGCAAAGAATGAGCAGTAACACTCTATTTTGGTACTCAAAGTTACTTAACAGTGCTAGGTGAGTATGGAGACATTTATATAGTGATTTGTAGTTTACAAAGCATATGTCACATACACGATGCGACGCCATTTGAGCCACATAGTAGGTTATAAGTGAATATTTTTTGATAGAAATAGTATACAGGAGAATACAGTTACTATCTATTATCCTCAATTTTCCTAAGGGCTACTTCAAACCACCTTTTTCCTTCTAGGTAGCTTGTAAGAATAGTACTTGTGATAACTTTCCTTTTTTGAGATTATGAACTCCTTGAGGGCAGGAAGCAGATCTTTATAAGTGCACAGCATAGACTCTGGCATAAAATAAACAGTAAATGTTTATTTCATTAATGTTAAGTGTGGCACTGGACCGTCAGCGATTGGCTCTGAATTATAATAAATAACTGCTAGCCCGTTACTCCAGTACATATTACTGCTTTCTCCAGAGACATCCCTGCTCTTTCTCAAGAAAACAGGCTCATTTCCTCTGTTACTGAGAAAGGTCTTGTTGGAACCCTTGTACTTGACCCTGTTCTATAACTGAGAAATGGAAGGTTGTTTATAATACATATGTGCATTACTTAATCTCTGGCATTTGTATTTGCAAGTTAATGTGCTGTCTATTGCATTTGAACAGCTGTAACATATGTGATAAGATTTCTTAATAAGTTATTTTCTTGAGCAATAGAAATATGAACCCAAAGAGTAATAGTCCCATCTTATTGCACTTTTAGACCCTTGGGTTTTACATATAATCAATTGCCTGTAATTCTGTATTTGAGAAAGAACATGAAGATAGCATTACAACCTGTTTTGGAGCTAACAGATTCAATGGCATTTTTTGATGTACACAAAAAGGAGGGTGTTCACAACTGTGTCTAATTGGCTATGAATTCTTATAAATTTTCTAACCCAAAGAGAAGGCTTTAAGTGAGCATTCATGCATGGTAAGCAGCCTTTTAAGCTCAAGGTGACTTAATCGACAGTCAAATCAATTGTTGCTCCACATCATGACATTCTACATGTAGAATATATATAGTTTTTAAAAAACAAATATCCACAAGAGATTGTTGGTACTGATTGTTCCCAGAGCCAGTGAAAGTCTTTTTGTTCTTTTATTGTATGTTTGTTGACAGTTGTGATCAACATGGAATGAACTGCTTTACAGTTTATTACTTTCAAAGTACAAATTTAAATGCTGTGGATTCAGATGTATAAAAGAGATAAAATTACAGACAGCTTTGAGTGGCAGTTACATATCAAACCTCACTGGGGTTTGACAGGCAACGAATATCGTTATTAGACGCTTTTTCCATAATTGCTGACATTTATCCAGTGTTTCACAGTATTTGCTAATGTATTAATGCAGTCAATCTCTGAGAGGCTGCACATGCCTTTTTAGCCCTGGCTTTTATGGGATTCTGAAATTCATAGACCCACAGATACTTATTCCCTGCTGGTTGCCTTAGTGACAGAGCTCAGAGATAAGCCAAGACAGAGCCCTTTTGTGATTGCTTTTCAGGTGACATTCAGCGGCAGCTTGAGTAGAGTGTCCTTTTATAGTTCCTGTAATTCAGAAAATGATAACAGCTTTTTGCTGCTTAGAAGAGAAGTCTGTGAACTGCTCCCAGTGGGATTTTGGTTTGCTGTGCCACTTCATACCAACACCAGTCTGATAAAGTTCTTATTATTGTGGAGATTTCAAAGTGCAAGGGGACTGAATTAATTATGACGGGTTAGAAGATACATGACTGATACTACAAATAAAACTTTAAAGAACCAATACATGTTCCCCAGCAATATGTAACAAGTTAATTTGGACATTTTAAGCTATTCGTGGCAATATAGTTCACCACTTGTTTAATAAGTAAATGCACCTGACTTTTAAATTGCTTGCAAACCCTGCCAGCTGTTCCATCTCAAAGTTTAGAAGTTATCTTTCATTTCGCTGTGTCAGTTTCTCATTTAAAACTATTGCTTCAACATTTTGTTATTTAGAGGCAGGTAGCTTTATTTGGGCACTTTCTCGGTCAGGGTATTTATAATTTCTTTTCACTATTCTTAGCAGTGGAATAATTAAAAATAGATACTTTATAAATAGCAGTTTATATGAAGTACTTCAAAATCAGGAGAAAATACCTATGATGGTGGGGAAAAACAGGGGAAGGAAAGCAGTTCAAGAAATAAGTGGAGAAAATTGAATCTTACCTAGAAAGGTCATAGAAGTCATAAGAAGACATTATTTTTTCCCTATACTCTAGTCTTAATTCTGGAAGGAGAACTCCACTAACGGTGAGTAAGTATGGGAAACCTTGAGAGCTGGAAGCCACTGTCGTGTAGTTGATGCTATTGACAAAGAGGCAAAACAAACAAACAAAAAACCAACCACCAAGAAAAATCAGGGACACCAACCCAAATTGAACCATGCAAATCTGATGGGAGATGTGAAGCACTTAAATATCTTACCCTAAAATTTAAATGTAATTCACAGTTAAACAAGGAGCAAGTAGAATGAATTAAGTAGAGAGGTAACTTGAGAATCTGAAAAGGTAAAAAAGAACAGATATAAATTACTGGTAAACCATGCTTAATGAACAAGCATATGGATAGCACAGGAATGAGGGTTCAGAAAAACAATTTGGCCTAACACAAGCTAATCAGTTATCATGAATTAGGTGTGCAGTTGAAAAGCTGGAGATCTGATTTGTGTTACTTATTTCTAACCTTTTGGTCTCATTTAGAACAGATGTAAACTCAACTCTCATAAAATTCAAATATTTGTAATTCAGACAAAAAAGGGTAATCTTCAGACTAGTGACAAACAAATATGACATTTTCAAATGATATTTAGTAGAGCTTTATTAACACTGTGTTACCCTGTGGTGTTCATTGCATCCCTTACCTCTTATGGTTAACTTAATCATCAGTCATCTACTTTGATGTACAGTACCCCCTTATCCTCAGGTGATATGTCCCAAGACCCCCAGTGGATGCCTGAGACTGCCAGAAGTACCAACTGCTATGTATACTATGTTTTTCCTATGCATACACACCTAGGGTAAAGTTTAATTTATAAATTAGGCACAATAAGACATTTATAATAATAATAATAATACAGAACAATCATTTTATTGATTGATTGATTGAGACAGGGTTCTTGCTCTTTCACAGAGGCTAGAGTGTAGTGGCACAATCATAGCTCACTGCAGCCTTAAACTCCTGAGCTCAAGCAATCCTCCTGCCTCAGCCTCCTGAGTAGCTAGGTCTACAGGTGCTTGTGCCACCATGCCCAGCTAATTTTTTTTTTTTTTTAAGAGATGGGGTCTTGCTATGTTACCCAGGCTGTTCTAGAACTCCTGGCCTCAAGTGATCCTCCCACTTCAGCCTCCTGGAGATTTTTTTTTTTTTTTTGGAGACAGGGTCTCACTCTGTCGCCCACACTAGAGTACAGTGGTGTCATCATAGTTCACTATAACCTGAAACTCCTGGGCTCCAGCTATCCTCCTGTCTAAACCTCCCAAGTAGCTGGAACTACAGGTGGGCGTCACCACACCTGGCTAATTTTTTTATTTTTTGTAGAGACGGGGTCTCGCTCTTGCTGAGGCTGGTCTTGAACTCCTGGCCTCAAACAATCTTCCTGCCTTCACCTCCCAAAGCTTTAGGATTACAGGTGTGAGCCACCGTGCCTGACCTCTGAAGATTTTTAATAATAAAATAAAACACTTGTTTTGGAAGATCTCAATGCTTTCTGGCACAATATATTGCCATCAGTTAGAACATGTTTTCCATTCATGTCTTCCACCCACAAATTTAATACCTTTTCCATCTTAACTAAGCACTTATCACATACCATGGTTGTAACTTTTATATTAATAGTTTGAGATGTGACAGCAAAACTAGCACAAATTTCTTTTTCCTTCTTCACATACAATTTCATGGACAGAGAAGGTAAGTTCTTACTGTAGATCTCAGCAACCTCACCAAATGATTTTTTTTTCTTTCCTTAAGTTGAGAAATATCTCCTTTTCACTTAAAGGAAGCACTTTATGGCTTCTCTTTGGCATATCTGAATTGCCAGCATCACTATTCTTGAGTTTTAGGGCCATTATTAAGTAAAGTAAGAGTGGATTCAACACGAACACTGTGATACCTCCACAGTCAATCTGATAATGGCTACTTAAGTGACTAACAGGCAAGTGGTGTATACAGTATGGATACACTGGATGATTCATGTCCTGAGTGGGATGGATCAAGATGATGCGAGATGTCATCACACCATTCAGAACAGCCTGCTATTTAAAGCTTATGAATAAATATTACATGGAAAATTCCAGAAATAAACATTTTTGGACCACAGTTGACTGCAGGTGACTGAAACCATGTATAAGGGGGGACTACTGGAGGTCCACTTCATCTTAAAGATGAAGAAACAGACTTAGCAGTAGTGTGGAATAGCTAGAAGATTTGTGTTTAGACAGTAGGGGTAATTGTGTAAACACAACAGAAGAAGAGTGAAAATAGATATATACTATACAGGTAGATATGAAACTGTGGAAAGTGAAACTGCAGATAAGGGGAGACTATTAAATAAAAGGGAGAGAAATAGAGAAGAGAAATTTGTAAGAATTGAATTATTACATGATGTGCTTTTTAGTGCTGTGGTTATCCATGTAAGGTACTCTCTCTGAATTTTGCCATCCACTGCGAAGGTCTTTAAGACCATATCATTCCAGTGTTTTAGAATAGATAAATATCAGTTTATAATTGCTACTAAAAACAAAACAAGAAAGCAAACCAAAACAAAATGCAACCTATATTGTAGGGGAAAGAGTCATGTAGTCTCAAAAAATGTAAAGAAAGTCCATGTTAAAAAAATGTTTGTTATATTCAGAGAATTGGTTCTTTTTACTAACGTGGCAATTTATCCCCTAAATTCAGAAGCTCAAAAATTTTATCACAGTTATTGTCTAAGATATTTATCTATTTTCATTCAAACATAATATAATGAAAATTGGCCTTTTATAGTATAAGATCACAAGTTTTCAAGTGAGCAGTAAAATAACTTTCAAAAATTGAATTTTAGTTATTTTAATGCAAAACATATCTTAAAGCAAAATGTGGAATACTTTTGTGACTTGACCTCTAGGAACCAAAAAAAAAAAAAACTAGATGAAATTTAACCCTTTCTCTTGACCTATAATTATTATTTTTGTTGTCATTAATAATAAAAGTAATAACAGGAACAATATCTGTTTATCCTACTTTGTTTTAGGCACTTTGCTGAGCCTTTGTATGTCTTATCTCTAATCTTCCTATTAATCAGTCCTGAAATGTTACTATCCCCATCTTTATACATGAAGGAACTTAGGGTAGTTTAATAACTTATCCCCAATAACACACAGATAAGGAGTATTGAAAAGGGGATCCTGACCCAGGTTTGACTCTAAAGGCTTTCTCTTTTCACTATACCAAAAAGAGATTTCCATATGAACCTTAAATCCCAAGTTCTTATTTTTCCTTCCCAAGCAGAGTTCCCCAACTTCACCTCTTATGCACAAAGATTTTCCTTAAAGAATCTGTCTGGTCCCATAAGATTGGTCCCTTTGCCTTAAGCTCATCTCAGACCTCTCCCTCTGAGAATAACAATAATAGATAACACTTAAAAAATACTTACTATTTACAAAGAGGCACTAGTCTTAGCAATATACATATAACAACTTACTTAATCTTCCTACCAGCCTTACAAGGTGAAGGCTATTGATTGTCCTGTTTTACAGATGAGCAAACTGAGCCATATTCATACCACCACATTAAGTAATAAGTAGTAGTGGGATTTGAACTCAGACAGAATGGCCTTGCCACACTGTACGCCTCTCATAGCAGAAGAGAAGATCAATGACAGGATGTCTGAAAACCTATCTGTCATCTCTGTTCTTTACCATGCCTTAATGCTCATTGTGGTATGACTCATGATGAGCATGCCACATTCATTGTGACCGTAGTCCACTTTTATGGAATGTGAGATGGAAAATGGTAACTAGGTCTTTCTATAATTTACTCTGAGGTGTGACCATAGTGTGTACCATGTCTTCCAATTCTCTTTTCTTTTAGTTGCATTGGTCTAGAGGCAGTTTACACGTTTAATTATTAAGCTTTTGACATCCAAAAAGTAGAAAGTATTGTCATTCTAGCCTTTTTCATCTCTAAAGCTATTAACCAAGAGTTTACTAATTGATCCATAAAACTCCAGAAATTATATTAAATGTTATCCCCATTTTAAACACAGAAGATGCTGTGGCTACCTATTTAAAAACTCATCCAAGGCCACAGAGACAGGATTAAAACTTGGAAGCTCCTTTTACACTGAACATTAGAATATTGCCATTAGCCCAAATCCCACACTTTCAAATCAGATAACTGTGTATAGAAAAAGAGCACTGGATTTGGGGGTCAGAAAACCTTGTTTCTAGTCCAAGGTGAGTAAAATTAGTCCCTTCACCTGTGCTCTGTATCCCCTTCTATCTTCTCAAGAGCCATATGCTATCAATAATCTCTTTGTTAACATATTTTATATTTAACTATCTCATTGTACTAGATGCTCTGTCCACATTTAAACATGAAGAATCTGTCATCTTAAAAGAAACACACTGAGAGAGAAATATACACGTACATGAAAGCAAAACCAAAACATCCTCCCTGACTTTACTTACTACTTTCTCTCTTCTTTGCAGCCAGAATTCAAAGAGTTATCTGTAGTTACTGTCTCCATTTTTTTCTCTTCTGCTTATTCCTCAACTCATACCACTCTGGCTTTCGATCCATTTTTCTACCAGAATAGTTTTTCTTCAGGTGCCAATGACTGCAGTGTTTCTAAATCAAGTAGACCTTTTCAATCCTCATTGTTCTTGACTACTTAGGAGCATTTTTAAAAACTTTTTATTCAAATATATTCATTCAGAAAAATTTACAAATCATGAATGTACAACTTGATGAATTTTTATAAAGTAAATATTCCCATGTAACTAGCATCCAGATTAGGAAAGAGAATATTTCCAGCATCCCAGAAGCCCCCCTCATATCCCATTTATCCAAGAGATAAGACTGTAGATTAGTTTTGCCTGGTTTTGAACATTATATCAATGGAATCATATAGTATGTACTATATGTCTAGTTCCTCCCTCCTTCCTTCCTTCCTTCTTTCTTAGTTTGTGTGATGGATCCATATTCTTATATGTAGTTATAGCTCGTTCATTTTCGTTGCTTTATAACATTCCATTGTGTGGATATTCCACATTATTTATCTGTTCTGTTGATGAGGCAAGCATTTCTGTAGTTTCTACTTCTGGGCCAATTTAAATTCTTCGCAGCAGTATTTGAGCCTGTTGAAAACTCCTTCCTGAAACACTCTTCCCTTGATTCCCAGGACACCTTACTCTTCCGGTTTCTCCCTTGCCTCTCTGGTGCCCCTTCCTTTTCTGTCTCCTTTGCAAGCTCATCCTCGTTTACCCAGTCACTAAACATAGGAGTTCTTTAGGAATCAGTTCCATGTACTCATTTTGTCTTACTTAGTATGTTCTCCCCAGGTATTCTTTATCACATCTATACTTTAAATTATCACCCATGTGATGATTACTAACAGATTTCTATTTCTAGCCTGGTCTTCCCATGAAGAACCTTCTTATTGTCTCAAAGGACTTTAAATTCAACACATCCAAAATTGAATTTGTGTTCTTCCGTGGCCATACCTGATCTTCTTCTGATGTTTTCTAATTCCCTAAATGGCATCATCCATCCAGTTCCACAAGCCAGATGGGAGTTATTCTTGATATCCCTCTCTGTTGCTGACTTTATCCAAATCATCATCAATTCCTGTCAGCTCCTACGTATCTCCCGTTCATTCACTTCTGTCCATTTCCAATGCCACTACCCTAATATAAGTTAACAACTTCTTGAATCTGAGCTGTTTATTGCCAAAGACTCCAAACTGGGCTCCCATATCCACTTTCACTTCCCTTCAATCACCTCTCCATACTGCATCAGAATAATCCTTTTTCAAAAAGATAGAAAGCTACTCAAGTAGTCTTCCTGCTTCAGTCTTCCCAAATAAAGCCCAAACTCCTTAACATGACCAATCAGGCACTGCACAGACTAATTCTTGCTTTCTTCTTTAGTGTTATATTTTACTGCCTCTTGTTCCCTGTTCTTCAGCTGTGCTGGTCTCCTGAGAGTTCTTCTGTTATACCATCACTGGGCCTTTCCTCCTCCTCCCTGATGTCTCTTGTATGATTCTTATTCATTCTTCCAACTCAAACACATTCTTCCATCTTAACCATTTCTTCATGGAAGCTGTTCTTTTATTATATTTACCACAGTTGTGATTTTATATTTTATTCAAGTGATTATTTCCCACTTTATATAATAAGTTCCACAAGGCTGTCTGTTTGTGTTCACCATTGCATACCTAATGCCTTCAGATAGTAGGAGCTCAATATTATTTGAATGAATAAACCTCTCTAAGCCTCAGTTTCCCATTCTTACAACTATCCAACGTTGTTGTAAGTTCAAATAAGATGATATATGTGGAAACACCTCAAAATATAGCACACTAAGGAAATGGTATCATTATACCCAAGCAAATAGATTCTTGCTACTGAAGATTATAATTCTTTAATTTCACTGGGATCTTGGAATTATGCAAACAAATGGCAAAAATTATTGTGGTTTCAGTTCTCACCCATTTTTGGTCCATTGATCCATCTCCCCTGTAGTTCTACCATTCTTGCCATAGTTCAGGCTCTCCTCATTTTCTTCTGATTTCCCAGTTTCAGGTCTCCCTTTCTTGCTTCCTCCACTCCATTCTCCAGAACTTCTGGAGTGTGAGTTATCTTTGTTAAATGCATTTGCATCATATTACTCGCTTGCTTCAAATCTCTCAGTGGTTTCCTGTTGCCTACAGGATAACATCTAATCTCCTTAATAGGGCATATTTGACCCTTCATGATCTGACCTATACCTAGCCTTCTACCTGTGTTCCTCACCATTTTTTGCCTTACCTGTCCTCCAACCACTCTGAACTACTTGTTTCATAGATGTTGTTACCTTCTTTCTTGCCATTGCTCTATCATCTCCTTCTCTTCAAAGGTGCTTACACTTCTCCTGGCCTATTCATTAATCAAATCATCGTTTTAAGACTCAGCTGGAAATCCTTTGTGACATTTCCCTTTAAGTCTTCAGGCAAAGTTAGACATTTCCTCATCTTGTGCTCCCAAACATCTATTATGGGACTTACCACATTGGTAAAATTAGTTATTTACACTTCTTGTGTATAAATTCATTCACTACTTGTTTGTGAACCTCTCAAAGGCAGGGATACAATTCTTTTTATCTCTCTATCCTTAGGTACAGAGCAGATACCTAATCATCCTGTTTTATTGACAGGATGATTAGAGGAGGGGAGTGACCAGAAGAAATGAGGAATCGCCAGATTTTAAGGTGTGAAAA
The DNA here is from genome assembly GCA_023783475.1 of Daubentonia madagascariensis. Classification (NCBI taxonomy): domain Eukaryota; kingdom Metazoa; phylum Chordata; class Mammalia; order Primates; family Daubentoniidae; genus Daubentonia; species Daubentonia madagascariensis. Next base: position 8,036,985 of record JAKFHU010001129.1, read on the forward strand.
GTTATAGGGGGTCAAATTCATGCTGTAATAGTGGATTCCTTGTATTATTGTAGTTAAGACTAAGGTCAGCTGCAGGATCCTGGTGCTGTATACAGAGGGAAGTTAAATCACATCTCACTTTGGATGAAGTTAACATGTTTTTATTGTACATCTACTTACTATGTGGCACTTGGATTTTACTTTGGGGTCATACAAAGTAAATATAAGTCATACAAGGTGAATTCATATGAAAAGTTAAAGATCTGATAATGTTATTTATTGTGTAGGATAAGCCTAATAAATGTGGGAGAAATAAAACCAATCATCGGTTTTTCTACTTGGTTTTGTTTTTCACATGTTGAAGCCCTAACCCTCTGTTTTTCAGCTTTAAAGTCCTTTCACATAGACTAACTCATATTTTTCATAATCTATTTAATTAGGCGGAAGAGTTATTGGTTTTGTTTCGTTGTTGTTTTTATTTTTTTATTTTTTTTTAACAAATAAGGAAACTGAAGTTCAGAAAGGTAAATGACTTGGACAAGAACACTACAAAGTTTGAAAGTTGTGTCTAAACTATAACCAGTCATTTCTGACTTGTCTACCAGATTGCCTCCCACAGAACTACATGGCCTTCCTGGTTGGCTACACCAGCACATGGTGCCATTTGTGCTTTGATCTATCAGGAAATTTTTAACCTGAGCCAAAATTTCCGGAAATTCCCAAACTAGAGTAAAAATGGAACATTGTCCCTCAAATGCCACAGTTTCAGTGAATGAATATAATCTAGCAAAGTCTTCAAGTGTTCTTTATTTGGTATGGGCTGGTTCAGGCATGGTGCATTTATTGAGTTAGTTGATATTTGAGGCTTAATACAGGTAAGGTTCAGTAAAGTTGGGAGCTAATGAGAACAGGAACAAATCTGAGTGGTTTCCCATTGCCTACAAGATAGTATCTAAGTTCCTTCATGGGGCATATCTGACCCTTCATGATCTGACCTATACCTCTACCTATCTTCCTCACCATTTTGCGCTTTACCTGCCCTCGAGCCATTCACTTTAGAGGAGAAGAGTAACCAGAAGAAATGAGGAATGGCCAGATTTTAAGGTGTGAAGCATTGTGTGGGTCAAATTCATGCTGTAATAGTGGATTCTTTGTGTTGTTGTTAAGATGGAGGTAAGCTTGAGGTAAAAGCATCTTTATAATTGAAGATTTTGTCTTGATTCTCTGTGAATATGTTGTGATCGTAGAATAAGGCATTATGATATTAATATGAATAAGCCCTAGGGGGCAGAGACTAGGATACGGTATGAGATTACCGAGTCCAAGAGGATAAGGGAGGAACCAGATCCTAGAGGAGGATTTGGGGGATGAGGGTAGAGTCTAGAATAAACTCCAGGCTGCCTCCCATTAGTGCCCAATTGTGCCCTCTGCTGCTCCCAGATATGCACAGCCATATTATCAAGGGCTCCTCCGGGAAGCGAGATTTCCTTCCTTCTCACAGTATCCCCAGGGACATCCCACTCTAGTAGACAGTAGATCATAGTAGATGTCCAATAAATACAGTAATCCTCTCTGTTCCTCTTCACTATCCTCTACACCCCCAAGTTCAAGGTTTCCCTTAACTCTAAATTCTCTGATTCTATACAAATCTTATACATAATTCTTTAGCAAATTAAATTAATCAATTAAAATAGGTAAATTTCAAATAAGACCCATGAATAACAAATACACGAAGATCTTTTTAAAAAATAAATCTTATTGGCTCATATCAAAAAATCCCCAAATAACAAATGTTGGCGGGGATGTGGACAGGTAGGAACACTCATACACTGCTGGTGGGACTGCAAATTAGTACAACCTCTATGGAAAAGAGTATGGAGATACCTCAAAGAATTAAAAGTAGAATTACCATTTGACCCAGCAATCCCACTACTGGGTATTTATCCAAAAGAAAAAAAGACATTTTATAATAAAGACATCTGCTCTCGAATGTTCATAGCAGCACAATTCACAATTGCAAAGTTGTGGAAACAACCCAGGTGCCCATCAATACACGAGTGGATCAATAAAATGTGGTATACGTATACCATGGAGTATTACTCAGCAATAAGGAACAACAGTGAATTAACACATCTGGTATTATCCTGGTTGGAGCTAGAACCCATTCTTCGAAGCGAAGTGTCACAGGATTGGAAAAACAAGCATCACTGGTACTCACCATCAAACTGGTACTAACTGATGAACACTTACATCACACAGGGCAATAACATTCATCAGAGGGCGGGCGGGCGGGAGGGGGGTGGAAGGGATGGGAAAAACTCTCACTGAATGGATGTGGGGAGCACAGTTTGGGAGACGACCACGATTGTGGCTCTGACACGGGCAGAACAGGGGCAATGTGTATGGCCAAAGTGTTGTACCCCCATGATATTCTGAAATTAAAAAAATAAATTTAAAAAAAAAAAAATCTTAGATTAATTCTCAAATCATCTTTCTCTCATTTTGCTGAGAGATTGCATTTTATTTTATTTTTGAAGGAAGATTTCTGACATTACTATATGTTGATCAAAATAATATATAAAGTGATTTATCCCTGTCTCTGGAAAATGTCTTTCAGTTTTTGGTTTTTGTTATATTCACATTAAACATTCTTTTTTTCCCCTTTAACTCTAGTAACTTATTGTTACAGTTTTGACTAGTTTTTTGAAAAATTAGGCTTATAATTAGTACACAAAAATGATTTCTGCCTGTTTTGAAGTGTTAACACTTAACAGTTTTTATTTTACACTAAATTTGTGGTATTGACATAAATAAATGCTACAGGTATAAGTCTGCCCACAGAAGACATGCTTGACTTGGAAATAGGTCATTATTTTACCATGTGTCAAAATACTTTTTAAAAGATTATTGGATCTGAGGATTTTCTCATTTTGCTTTCTGTTTTGATTTTTAATATAAAAGATTATTCTGGGTGTGTATGTGTGTGTGTGTGTGTACAAGAACCAGTGAACCAGTAAGTAAACATATACACATGTATATAGAGTGATTATTTACTGGTTCTTGTATTTACTTGAGTGGGAGTCCTAAAAAGTATAATTAGTCTTATAATAATGCCGAATGTATTATTCTTATGTGAGACATTTAAAGTGTGTTGGTGTAGTTTTATGTTAAATATACATTGTTAGTTTCTATACCAATCTGAAAATGTTTTTATTAGCTACATTATGCATCCTCATAAATTTAAGAACTGTCATATCTTACCAAGTAGAGTTGAAATGACATTTAGATTATTCTAATTCCCATGAAGTCCACAGAGATGAAATATTTTAGCATATAAAGATAATTATACTGAAACATTAAATATGAAATAAAACTAGTATGCCTTTATCAAAAAATGAAAATGCATAAATTCAAATTACGTTGATGTTGAATTTGAGTGGTCTGTATTTTGCTTATTTTGACTGGTGGTTTCAAGTCATCAATGACTACTGAATTAAATTTAACATGCCATCTCATGTCAGAATACTTTTGAACCTTATACTTTTTACTCAGGCTCAGAAGTCAATCAGATAGTTATTTAAACTCTGGTGATAGTTTGTAGTATTTATCTCACTTTGGAGTGGTTTCCAGGTTTTGGGTTGTAGGATGAGGTAGATTATATTAATAATTTCTCTAGAAAATTACAAGTCTTTTGTATTTTATCTTGGCAAGGAAAATAGGGACAGTATCCATTTAAATTAAAGCAGTACACATTTATTGTGTGACTAGCCTATGCAAAGCAATCTACTAAACCCTGTGGCAGCTAAAAATGACAATGTAAGGTTCAGGCTCTGTCTTCAAGGACCTTAGAGTCACCTAAACACAAACACAGCCAAAGTTATGGTTCTTTTAAGTCACAAACCAGAAATTCTAGAGGTCCGCAATAAGGGTTATAGTAGTTGAGCAGAAGGAAAAAAACTCACTTGGCTGGGATGGACCAGCAAGGATTAACCAGCAAGGTGAAATTATTATTTTTTTATTTCCAGACAGTACTCATTTATGCTGGTGTGCCTAACTTGGTATAGTTAATTCAGATTCTATTTTTCCTAGGAGGAAAAGCCAGGACAAGATGCCTAGCAGCACTATATCCATGTGCTGAGACCAAAGTTGTTAGCATAACTGCCCGAGTTTTGCCAAGGAATTAGAAGCTGCTGGAAAAATATCCAGAGCTCCTATATTTGCTATCCAAAGAGTTCCACAGTGTTGTGGGGTAAATGGCATCTCACTATTGACTAGACATGTGCCAAATGGCTGGTTGGTACTCTTCATGCATACAAAACAGGCTTGAGATGTATCCTTGCATATTTGGAGGTTCTATGGTTATGATGAACTGAAATTGCCACTGATTAATACAGTAGGTCTCTAAAATAATGAGATTTTTCTACTAACAGAACCTCTTTATCAAACTTAAAATGAAGAACAAGCTTGAGGTAAAAGCACCTTTGTAACTGAAGATTTGGTTTTGATTTTCTGTGAATATGTTGTTATTGTAGAATAAGGCAAAGGGCTTGTTTTGATAAGATCCTGGACTCCTGTAATCAGTATTTCTTACGTTGACTTGATATGCTTTTGTTAATAAGTGACTTTCTAAATGTTAAAAAAGAAATAAAAATATCTTGAGAAAAATTCTACATTCCAATATATCTTTTGTGTGTATGATGGTTTTAAAATTTGTCAAACTGTTAAGATAGTGAAATTATGTTGCTATACCAAGATTATCATCAAACTCTTTTCATTCGCTAGTGGGTGTGATTTTCTGCAAACTAGCAATTAATTTCTTCCGTTGAATTTCCTGCTCGGTGTCATTATTTTGTTCTTTGCATTTTGTGAGTGTTTAATACTTTTAGATTCTGTTTCTAAGCCAATCTCCATGAGCTCTGGCTTGTGCCCCCCAGCGTGCGTGTGCGTGTGTGTGTGTGTGTGTGTGTGTGTGTGTGTGTTTGTGTGTGTGAGAGAGAGAGAGAGAGAGAGAAACAACACTGAATTCCTGTTAACTCTGGTCAGGTAACAGATACTCAGCATTCGTAAATCAAATTGTGCACATTGTGGCAGATACAGATCCGTTCACTGTTGTTTTGCTAAGGCACGTTAGCACTGATTATGATGTGGACATACTTTGCAGCTTTCTGGGTCCTCATCTAAGGAATAGCAGCAAATAATTAAGTATCCATAGTTTTAGCCATCTTCATTCCATATTTCCTGAGTTTAAATTGAAGTAAAAATGAAGTAAAAGGCCATTTTATTTATTTTTTAAATCTTCTGTCAGCAGAAAGTAATTAACTCAAGATCCACAATTAGCCTCACAGCAGTCCGTATTAACCACCTTCAACCATCCTAGGTCTTCCAGAGGTGGCATGATTTTGAGATTATTTTGCACTTGAAACAGAGAAGCTCATAATAACTAGCTTGAAACACATTTGAGAGTGTGAGGTTTTCCTTTTTCTTTTTGTGTTAATATTTACCCTCTTTAATGATAATTTTCTGGTTTGCAAGTGGAAAAAAACAAATACTAGAATGTTTCTGTCCTACCTAGTATAAAGCGATATCTTTTCTTTGGTAAGTCTAGAAGTAGCTGCTTTGCTTTAACTGGAAATTTCATTATTTAGTTACTTGACACAAAAGAATTAACCAAATGAACCAAATATTCAAGCACACTGAAGAAAACTTAAAGAGGCCTGCTCATCACCATTGCTGGCTGGTAAAGTAATTGTTGGCTCTGCCTTGTTTACCTTTTTGGTTTGGTTTTGTTTTAAAGGAAATGTTCACTTGTATAGCATTCCTGCATAATTCAGATACTGCACAAAGCTCAACCCTGGGAACCTATTTTGTGTCTCTCTAAATGTTTTTTATGCAACCTGCTTTTATAGGTTTAAATTACATTTTGTGACACTGTTTTTGTGGTTGAATTAGAAACTTTTTTTTTTTAAGTTAAACCTGTGATAAGTAATTGTCACAGTTAGCGCCCTGGTACAATGCTAATTTGAAGTGACATGTCCATACTGGCCCTCAGTAACATGAAGAAGCCTAACAGGTGTGAGGGGTGTGGCTTCCCATGGGCTCTGTTGAATTTCTAACCAGAGAAAAATAGCAGAAAAAGTGAAATGAACCTTGAATAAAGCTGTCAGCAGTAATTATTTCAGCAACACTTTGTGAGGAGATAAAATAAGCACGGATGCTTTTATAACCTGAATACACTGCATCCAAGATAGATTTTTTTTCCCCATTTAACATAAACTTCTAATATTTTCAAGCGATATTTTCATAGAACAGTAACAACAATTAAACATGAAATAGGAGTTTTTGGAAAACATGTTATTTTTATCTGAGCACATGGTTTCTTTTTGGTATTTGTTTGTTTTAAGTAGTTTGGGTAACAGAAAACTTTTTTTCCATGCTTATTGTTTTGCTAAGCCATTATGCTGTGAAATCTCAAGTAATGTATAGAAAATTATATTCTCTTCTGGGAAAAGATACTTTTCACAATTAGAAAAATACTTGAAAGTTTGGTTTTCAATTACTTGGAGAGGTGCTCAGTGTATTGGACTGACTAATATGAAACAGTATAACACATATATGTGAATGAGCTGAATGACCTGCAAGCCATCATACAAATGCCGTATTTAAGTGGAGTAGAAACCAGGGAAGATTTGAGAAATCTTTTTCAATCTGTTCTCCAAGCACAATCCATTGTCATTTTCTTTGACAGCTGTATTTTTAAAGTATACTTTAATTTATTTAACAAAATAATTCAAATGACATGATGATTAGGTTTGTTTGACCTGAGAAGTATAGAGAAGTTAAAGTAAGATTTTTCTTTATAATTTCCTGGCGACAGAAGCTAAATGTGCAAAAAACAGATGAGATTTTGCAACATAAGTTGTTCTCTTTATTTCTTTCATCATCTTTATATTGCCTTAAAATATAGTTATATATTTTGAGCAATCTAATGATTTAACCTTTTTTTTTTTTTACCATAATTCAACTTTATCATGTTCTTGCACCCCCAAAAATAGATGCTTAACAAGCTAGCCAGGTTGGTTCACCTTTCAAGTGGAGGTGATGTCATTTTGAAAAGCTAGGAGTCAACTTGTTAGTTCTAACTCTGTTCTGCTATTTATTAACTCTGTGATCTTGGGTAGAAATATGAATCTCATTTTTCTTGTCTGTGGAATGGTAATGTGGCAAACTATGGCAGGTTCACTCTCACTAAGGAGGTAATAAAAATAAGGATAAGGTGTAGCAGCATAAAATAGAACTAGCATGGTCTATACTTTATTCACAAACCTATATAGCTTAGAAAACCATTAGCTTTATCAAAGCAGAAATTGTTCACCATTGGCTGTATTCCTAGCACTCAGCTGAGTTCTTGGCACATTATGCTTGCTCAGTAACTATTAGTTAAGTGCATGAATAATAGTATTTTGCACTCAACTTAAAACAAGTTTAGTGTTATCTGTCTGTTCCCTCAGAATTATATAGCAAAATTTATATCACCAAGCATACATGGGTAGCTAGATAGACAGACAGATATAGATACATCAGAAAACTTTACAGAGGAGGAAATTGAGGCACTAAGAAGATAGGAGAGTTGTCCAAAGTCAAACAGCTATTAATTGGCAGACAGGATTTCAAACCCTAACAGTGCGGCTTTGAAGTCCAAGTTCATAATCACTCTGCTTTTACACCTCTCCAAGGAAGTATAGTGACGTCTGCTTACCAAAGAAATTGCCTTACAGTGACACATATTTTTTCAGACACTTTCCTGTCACACGTACAAACGATTGGGGAAACGTGGGGATACATTTTGGGGTAAGATTCTTCTTCAGTAGGACACTACCTTTTCCCCTCCCTTCTTGGAACAGCAGGTCCCCTGATCCACCGCACTCATTGAATCCTAAGTGCAGTATTGCTCTTAGGATTACCTCTTCTCCAGTGAACAGAAATATCGTACAGGGCTATGGCCTGGGCAGACTTCCACAAATGTAGGATGACCAAGTTTTGATGTCTAGGAATTTGGGCTTCTCCTCAGTTGGGTCCAGCTTCTGGCCCAGCCATGTAAAACCTCTGCCTGTGACATCCCCACTGCCTCTGTCTACTCAGCTCCTACCTGGGATTCTGGTCCTTCCCTTAGGAGCTAGCTGAACAAAAGATGCTTATTTTCTGGAAGATTTGTCTAATTGTCACTGGGTATGAATACCAAAAAGACACCAAGTGTTTTAGGGACAGAAAATTTTGAGATTGGGGAGGTTATTAAAAGGCTTTCAGGAAAAGATTGAGCTGAGTTTTGAAGAAGTTTTCACTTACATTTTTTTATATGATCTTCACATACCTTTGAAGTGGTCAGGTAGAAAAGAACAGTGAGAGAAACCTAGGCAAGGGTAATAGAATGAGCAAAAGCCTAGGAGTAGGCAAGTGCAAGGCACATTTTTGGATTAATGAGCAAACAGACCTGTGTACAATATACAAAAATAGTGGGAGGTAATAGCTGGAAAAATAGGCCAGGTTATGGCCTTAAACTTGAACTGAAAAAATTGTTCTAGGTGAGAGAAAAGAACTTGGAAATCATCTAGTCCAATTTTTTCATTTTACAGGGGATAAAACTGAGAAAAGAGAGTTGATCAAGGTCACACAATGAATAAGAGGCAGATTCAGGATTCTGACCCAGGTCCTTGGAGCTATATACAGTATTCTTCTCCTGTATTAGCCCACCAATGTTTTTACACACATGGAGTCATGTCACAGGCAGCATTGATGGGAGAAAGGAGCGTAAAAGGGCACCATGCAGCCTAAATACATAAAAGAACAATACTTGCTTTGTATTAATGGTGGTGACAGAAAAAAACATGGCTTACAGGCTGGTGATATATATTTAAGCTGAATAGCTGAATGTTCTCAGTAGGTTTAATTGGTCTCCCAAAGCCACTACAGCAGACAGGGACACCCCTTTCCTTTGCTCCTGACAGCCTGTTGTCCTGTCTCACAATTTTGGTTAAGTTCATCTCACAGGAATTTAATGGGAAACCTGTAGCAAGTTCCAATTTTGGACATCACTTTGTAACATATGCTTTTAAAAATGGCAGTCATAAGCAGATAGTGACTGATGTTAGAGATGGGCCCTTAGAAGCTCTCAGAGCTACCATATATCTAAAAAAACATACTCTCCACAGGGTTGCACTGACAAGAATATTCTGTGGGAAGAGACAAGAAACTCTTAAATAATTTAAACTTACTTTGTTCAATTAAGAAGACAATTTTGTTAAATATTGGTCAACATCTTTTGGATATCTTTGGTATAGAAAAGATTAATATGTTAATATTTGGTTGCTCTGTGTATGTTTCAAAACACATACTAATAAAGATAAATGTACTTGACAAAGCTGGTATAGAACATTTAAATGATACTAATACTGTCATCTAGACTTAGACTCTTAAAGTCAGAAATAATTAGGCATTGAAACTGAAATCACCTATATGATAATCCTGCCTTCTGGCAAGAAGCCAAAGATGAAGTGTTTTATGGTTTTTATTTTTTAAAAAGTTAGAAAATTAAGTCCACTCTGCTAGATACTTACCATCTTTTTATTGCTGTCAACATAGATATTATTCCCATTTCTCAGATGAGGAAACAGAGGTCTTATGAAGTAAGCAACTTCCCTTGGAAATGATGCTAAATATCAAAGCCAGGATCCAAGACCAGGTTATCTGGATCCAAGTGCCTGACATATGATAAGAACTTAATGTTTATTGAATGATTAAGTTATAGACTACATGGTTAGTATAACTTATTCAGCAACCAGCTCTAAATTATCGAATAATTTGGGGACGAAGGGCAGAGTTAAAGAGAAATCTGCATGTGTTCCAGATGTTTTTCCCCTCACCAGTCTTATTGATTAGAGGCAATACATTTTGTATGTTCTTTTCCATCTTCTGCCCTCCAATAGAGGGCGCTCATTAGCAATTAAATGACATAAAGCAGTAGAGACAGGAACTGAGAAATAAGGACCGTTCTAATTCACAGCATGGATCATTGGCCTCTGTGCAAAAGAGTTGACTTTATTTAAAACGGAACTCTTGATACAACTGAAATAGTTTTGGTTTAAAGTTGCCTCGCAAATAACATCTCACCCGCCTGCCTGAGGGTGGTATTTTTATATAGGTAAACCTGACCATTCTCTCTAAATAGGTGTGAAAGAGACTATGCCACTAGGCAGTGTTAGGCTGATCTAAAAGGGCTATATTTCTTATTGTATAACTTAATGCTCTTCAGGATTCTAATGTTCTGAAGTACTTCAGAACCTCTTCTAGTGTATTCACTAAAATCTATAAATAATAAAATCCAAGAATATTGTGATGTCTATATATTTAGTTAATAAAAATATATCTGTTTAGAAATTTTGCTAATTCTATTACAGTGAGAAACCCTTTATGTCCTCATGTAATAATGTGGTTTTAGGGGCTGAGATGGCAATAGAAAAAAAATTGTGTTGAACAACCTCTTTTTGATAGAAAATACTCAAAATAATGTTTGACCAGTGTGGGGAAGCATAAAGGTGGGCAATTGTAATGTGGAAAAGTAGCATCAGGTGATTCTCCTTGGTTTTGAGAGTCCCACCAGATTAAAAGAAAGAAACCAAAAAAGCAAGCCAGGAACATTTTAAATTATTTTCATATGTATTTCCAAAAAATTTTTTAAAGAAAAGTTGAGGTAATTAAACCAAGATACTTATTGGTATTTTGCAACTAGCTATTAATATAACCTCTTTATAAAAACATAGTTAAGGTTATTTAGTAGAAAAACCAAGATTAGGAGCCAAGAGAACATGCTTGCACTATCATTAAACAAACATGAAACTTGGGGCAAACAACTTTACCCCTCTACACCTAAGTTTCTTTTCCTGCTAAGTGGGAGAATTAGACTAGATCTTGTGAGAAGAAACTGCCCTTCATTTGGAATCTGTCGGGGCTAGTAGGACTACTAATAGTGGAAGTTTAAGAGTAGACTGCGGGTATCTTCTCTCTGTAAATTCTCGTTACTAGTTTGGAAATGGGGCAGGGGATGATTGGCAGGGGAGGGTATGGCAGCAGCATTTGACTCAGCTAAGGCTTCAGGATCTGTGGTCACTTGCTTGACGAATTCTGAGGAGCCTTCCAACTCTAATATCTTGAGTCTAAAATGAAGCCATCTATAGCAGCCATCCTTGTATCTTCCAACACTGCTTGCTTACATGGTAGCGTTTGTGTTTATGTATATAGCAAAAAGCCTCTGAATTTGTTACTGTTTGTATTTATTTCATTAAACCTTGCCAACTTGCCAAATTAATTGAGAACTGTAACACAGCTAGGCCAGGCAGAAAAGACAGTTTTTTTAGCTGTTTACACAGGAGTTTTGTAGATAATTGATCTTGACCTACACATCTCTTTTAATATTCCATTTGTTCCAGAATATTATTAGTCATTTCCTTTATAACAGTGTGCTTTTTTGTGAAGTGACTAAACTGCTATTTAACCCTGCTACAAGAATGTGGCAATGGGCTAGTCCAGACAAGTGGATGCACACTTGGTAACTAGCATTCTTAATAAGCTTGCTTCAACCTGCCACAAATTAAAGCTTTGTGTGACTTTTCTAGCACATAAGTGACTTAAAAAAAAAAAAAAAAGGAAAGTAGGAAAAAAGCTTGGATTGTGAATAAAAGTAGATAAGGTTTTTTGATTTGCACTTTGGTTGGCAGTAAATGAAATTTTAGCCTCATGACTCAGTTTGGTTTAAAACTACCTCAGTAATCTGTTTAGCTGAACAGTGAGCATCTGAAAATTTAAAAGGAGTATTCTAGCAGTCACCTTCAAGGCCCCTTACTCATCAAAGGCTTTGTGTTGGAAATGTGATGTAATAGAAAACTACATGGCCTTTGGAGTTAAATTTGGTTTGCCACTTAGTAGCTGATTATCTTGGACAAGTTATTCTATCTCTCTAAGCCTGTTTTGTGGTCTGTACAATCATGATAATCTTTAATTTGCAGAGTTGTCATTTTTGATAAACATATGTTAAGGACTTACTATATATTGCCTGACAAATTGATGGTTTCCGGGAGTAGTTATTTTAATTAAGCCAAAGAATACTTATTGTTTATTAGATCGTAAGACAAGATATACTAGAGCCTAAATAGTTGTTTGATTAGATTCTTTTTAAATGGTTGTGAGATAAAACTGCCCAAGTTTTAATTTTGGCTCACCACTCAGTACCCATGTGACCTTCGGCAAGCTTCTAATCTATGTAAGGTTTAGTAACCTTACCTTTAAAATGGGGGTTATAATACTTACCTGGCAGGGTTATTGTGAGAATTAAGTGGCATAATGCATATAAAGCACTTTGTGTAATAATACATACTAAGCTCTTAATAACAATTATTATTAAATATTTTTTTAAATACCCTCTGGTTTTATGGGTGTATATATGCATATGTCAGAACTTATCAAATTGTATACAAATATGTGTAGTTTGTTGTAGGCCTCCTGTACTTCCATAAAGCAATACTCAGTTAATATATACATTTATATCTGTTAATATATACATTTATATCTTCATAATATGTATTGCAATGATTTTATTCAATGCTAGTACCCAGTAGCATTCCCAAGCCTGGATGAAATTAATTATGCTGGTGCCTTGTTAGGATGATGACAAACTTGAGATACTGTTTTTTAAAAACTTTCTTATATTAATGTTCTTTTTAGAACACATGGGAATAATATTTTACAAGCTGATTGAAAAAAAGATACAAATAATAAAGCTATAGTTTCAGACTTGTTCAGTTGTATTACTCCATGTGTCACATGCAGGGCAAGGAGCCTGCCGGTGACTTAACCAAATCCCCTTAGTAACATATTAAGATCATAGCCCATTAGAGCTGGAAGGAATCTAAGAGGTCATTTGGTAGGTCGCCTTAATATTTTACGGAAGGAAATATTAAGGCTCCTGGTGACTGACTCAAGATCCCATAACTCAGGTCTTCTAAATTCCAGTCTAGTACTCTTAAAATGTCTTAGTCTCTGCCATTAATAATTAGGAAGAAAGACAGATTGCAAACATGTATTTGGGAGAGAGTTAAAATTTGACAATGAAATAAAAAATATCTTGAAGGACTAATTTGTATTTTTAAAGAAAGCAGTATTAAGAAGGGCCTTATAAACACCAAGGGCCAAGCTTAAAATAATAATACTGTTTTATTAACAACTTGTCAGAGATAGCAAATGATCAGTCATGATGGTTTACAGGAGTTTTCTTTTGCATATTGTCTTAATATTTTATTTTAATATGTTCATAAAGAAAACATTGTATGCTTTGTTAATTATATGAGGAAACATTATTGGGAAGATTCTAAAATTTCACAGAAGAAAGTGCTTTTTTGGCTTCTCTGTTGTTTCAAATAATATTCATGAAAATTAGTTGCATCTGTACACATTGCGTGGTTTAGCAGTTCACAATTTTTTGGTCTCAGGATCCCTTTGCATGTATGAAGAAATCATCAAAGACCTCAAAGAGTATATTCACTGACGTTTACTATTTTGAAAATTAATATTGAGGAAAAAATAAATAATTAAGATAATAAATCCATTACATGTTAATATAAATAGCATTTTTATGAAAAGTATTTTTATTTTCTAAAAATTTAGTGAATAATATAGTGACATTGTTTTTACACTTTTGCAAATCTCTTTAATGTCTGGCTTTAATAGAAGACAACTGGATTTTCGTATCTTTCTTCTTCTGCATTCAACCTGTTATTATGTATTGTTTTGGTTGAAGTATATGAAGAAATCTGGCCTCACACAGATTTGTAGTTGGAAAAAGGAAGAGTATTTTAATAGTCTTTCCAGATAATTGTAGAAATTCTTCATTTATACTAAGGTAGAACTTGACAAGTAGTAGTTTCCTAAAAGTTTAGTTTCAATGCAGAATCTGAAGCTGTATTAGTATACATTTTGTACTTTGTTATTGTAAGAGCCACTGATTTGCCTCACACTTTGAATAGAACTTTTACCCATGCATGATTTTATAACACCATGCATTCACTGTTCATTTTAAGAATACTGGTCTTCTAAGTTATACAGATGTTCTAGATGTTGACCATTTCATTATATGATATCAAAAAATTGCATTTGTTAATATCACCACCAATCTCATCAGAAGTCTTTAAACATTGAAAAGCTTTCAAGCTCATGATGGCCAATAGTTTTTTAAATTTTTAAATTTTACTTGAAAACTCAGATTTTATCATTGGCAATTAATACTGTCAGACCTGTTCCTTGAAGTAGTAGGCTCACTTCATTCATTTTGGAGAAAAAGCCTGCCAGATACAGGTTGGGTATCCCTAATCTGAAAATTCAAAATCAGAAACTTTTTGAGCACCAATGTGATTTCAGATTTTAGGATTTTGGATGCTCAACTGTTAAGTATATATGATGCAAATATTCCAAAATCTGAAAAAGTTCAAAATACAAAACACTTCTGGTCCCAAGAATTTTGGATGAGGGATACTGAACCTATACCCAAATCCAAATAACGAGTTTGTCTGTTGGTCATTTGTTTAAGTAGTAGTGGTGTTTCATGACAAGAGTGGTTGGTTCAGCACACAACTCAAACACAAGTGTTTTTTCCTCAACACAACCATTATACTTTGGTATGAAACCTGAGTGCTTTATGCATACTTCCCATTTGTCACATAGAATATTAAAAGACATGTACTCAAGAGTCAAAATTTAATTAAAGTTAATAATTTTTACTGATTCAAAGGGGCATTTTTAAGTGAAACTGCATTTTACAGTGAGTAAATGGCACTGGAGATTTTAGCACAGTTTGATGCCACTACCTTGATTTGTGCTAAGGTACCAGCAGATTTGCCCACCATTGCTTTTTTAACATCAGCATAAAAATACAGTGAAAAGATACAGAGCAAGCTCAAGAGTTCTGCACTTCTAAGGGTTATCATATCTACTATCAAATTGGCAAAGCCAAAGAATACTCATCAGCACCACACATACTTTAGTCTGGAACAACTCAGAGTATTGAAAGAAGAGTTCAAAAAGACCATGCACCCAAACTGGGTTACCATAGAGGAACTGGCTGCAAGGCTCCACCTTGATGAATCAGTGATAAAGACTTGGTTCAAGAACCAGCGTGTCAAATGGAAGAAGCAGTAGCAGCAGCAACAAACTCAGTCAAGTTTGTCACCAGGAGCATCAAACCATACTATTTCAGTGAAGAAGGAGGAGACCCCCTTACCCATACGTGCAGCAAGCACTCATTCAATGAGTTATGGAATTTCGGGTGCATCTTACCATGACCCACATGAGCCTACTGGTATCAAGAAACCTGGAGGGACTGGTGCTTCTGTGTGGAATTCATCATGGGATTCTCAGCCTTTTGATATTCAACAGATATGTCTGGGGGATTCTGATCCTCCTTGGGCCTCCATTCCCTATGAAATAGATGAATTTGTGCAGTTAGAAAAAATACAGTGAAAAAAGTCAAATACCATCTAAGTATTATTATGAAATAATTTTGACCTTGTGGAACTCCTGAAAGGGTCTCAAGAACACTTTGTCTATGGATCATACTTTGAGAATCATTAGCATAGTTAATAATAAATACCTTCTGTATGAAGAAAAGAAAAAACTTCAAATGGGCTTTAACAGTATTCACTCACTAATGGAGTATCTACTATGTGACAAGTGTATTCTCTTTTAATCCATCCTCATGGAAAGCCTGTTAGGAAAGGGAATGTCAATTTTTATAGAAGAGGAACTTGGGTTTGAGATGTACAATATTGATTGAAGTGAATAGGGGAACTGAATTTGTACTCAGAACGCTGACTTTAAAAGTCCATGCTACACTCAGCTGTCTCCTGTTCCTAAATAGAAAGAATTCTTTTAGCAATCAATAAGAACTTACTAAGTACCTGCCTTTTCCTTGGATTACTTTTAAATATATCAAATTTTTAATTGATTTTGGTCATATTTCTTCATGTCTAATTTAAAAATGATTTGCCATCCTTACATTTCAATCATTAACAGCTAACAAGAACAATCAGATTGAATTCTTGCCTACTGTAGCTATTTATGCTTAAAAATGTGGCCTTATCTTGCAAATAAAATACTGTAAGACAATCACTTATTTTTTAAAAGAAAGGGTTCTTTGGGCAGTTTAAATGTATAAGCTTTTTGATGTGTAGTATAATATTTACTTGTCAAATTAATTCATTTAATTGGATACACTTTAAAATAATGTTAATTTATATAAAGTAATGTTAATTTACAAATACTCCTTTTGTCTACCCTCATGTTTCATGAAATAATTTTATTCAAATTCTATATGCATTTTTATATATATATGCGTAATTATCACTAGAGTCACATTTCTTAGAGTCCATCCTCTTTAAGTTGAGATTCAGCACCATATTGAATCAGCATATCATGCTCTCACTAGATATTTTATCCCAAATCATAAGTACTCATTCACAGAATAACAATAACTTAATGTTTGTTGAACATCTACTGTGTGCTAGGCATTTTCTCTTTGCTTTACCTATGTTAGCTCAACCTTATTATCCCTACCCCATAGGGAAGCTACTAATCCAATACTGTTCCTATTTAGGTATCATTAGGACAGTTGTGGGGTTTTTTGTTTGTTTGGGTTTTTTTTTTTTCTCATTTGTCCTGTAGATGTATGTTTATCATCTTCCCAAGACATTATTCAAAGTATCTTTTAAAGGCTTGTTTATAAGGGCTTTCAACACTTATAATTGTGAGATCATACCTCTAGGAATAATCATGAAGTTGATAGTAAATATCCTTGTCTTCTTTATTAACTGATTCTGACAGGTAAGCTCTGTAAGTATCTGAAGCATCATTGACTGGGATTATTTCAGGCTAATTTGTCTTTCCCAGTGTATTGAAAATAAAGTATTTGAGGAAGCACCCTGTAATAGGAGAACTTTTGTAAATATTCAAATATAAGGCAGCTTCCTCTTTTCTGAGAGATTATTTTAGGTAAAACCTAAATTTATAGTTTGGTATATTTTTGGTATATAAGTGTCTTCTGAAATTTTTTGATTCTGTGTCTCATCTACAATTTTGTTTTTCTACTCTTACTGCCCTGGGAGTTAGGAAATGAGGTGGTATTCTACTAATCTGACACATACTGAGGGAAAAAGTGTGTATGATTTGCCTTATTTTTTGCTCATTACCATTTCCTGGAGCCATAGTCTATTACCATAACATCTTACGTGTGGAAAATTTTCAGATTTTCAAAGCCTTCCTGGTAATGTAATACCCAGGCTACTAGAGTAAGCTTTCTAATCTAGCTTCAGAAATAATAGAAAATGTTCAAAAAATAAAATCTTTTTGTGAAGCATGGTTACATTTTGTTTACAAGTGATGGATTCTACTTTTTGCAGATGTGTCTTGCTGAATCAGGGCTCTCTTATCCTTGCCATCGACTTACAGTGGGAAGAAGATCTTCACCTGCACAGACTCGGGAGCAATCAGAAGAAGTAAGACTGTTTGCCAGCTTTTCATTGAGCAGAAGGCCTATCCTCCACCCACCTGCCCACTTCCTATTCTTTTTTATCTGCCACAGCAATGAATAGATAAAATCAATGTAGCATGAATAAAATCTCAGTACATTCTTGAAGGCAGAAACTTTCCATGCTAAGTTTTTACTAATGTGCTCCTTCTTGTTCTGTTAGTTTCATGTTTCAGCCAACAGAATTCAGGCAGATTGGTTGAAATGATTTTTATTTAGAATTGTCAGGTTAACAAAGGGATTTTCTTTGTTGCTATGTAGTTACATGACTGTGTAGTTGAGTGCATTTATTAGGATTGCTCCTGGAGGTCCTTTGTAACTCATTGGATTGGAGCACCTTCTATGACCCAGACACTGTGCTTGATATTAGATAACAAAGGTGAATAACACTGTACCTGTACCAAAGTGCTCAGAGCCAAGGGTGATAGATAGTAAACTAATAATGACAGTATAATGTAAAAAATGCACCAATAGCAGTGCATACAAGGGTGCTATAGAAACAAAGAGGAGGAGCAGAAAAGATTGAACATGTTTGTGTATGTGTTCTGCCTATTTGTATCTATGTGGGCCTGAAGAATGTTAAAAGGCAGTATCTTAATTCTTTTCCATGGCTACAAATAGCACTTCCATGCTCAACTCTGACCACAATTATAAGGAAATGAGAAAGAGAGCTTGGATGGTACAATTTATTCATGTAGGAAATATTTACTGAGTTCTTACTATGTGCTAGGAAGAGTCATCACCATGATTCTAAAAGTGTATGCAGCAGAGGTCGTAACTAAATAGCACAAAAAAACTTTATTAAAACTAGTGTTTTTTAGGTTAGAGCATGATTCAGGAATTTAAAAGCTTGGGCTAGTCCAATAAAACCTTTTTCCCACTTACATTCCATACAAAATGTGGTTGCTCATTTTTATTTAAACTGACTATAAATTTGGACACCCACTCTGGAAGCTGCCACAGGACTTCTCCAGCCATCTTCTGAATATGTATCTGTATCACTTAAATACGTGAAAGAGAAGTGGAGTTGTATAAACAAAGTTCTAGTCTTTGCCCATCCTGTGAAAATGATAATTTGCCACTCTGGTTTTTAACATTTTTTAGAAAACCACAGAGAAGGAAGCTTTTTTCCCTGCCACAGATAATACTGTACTATATTGTACTGTACTGTACTTGGGCCTCCAAAACTGTTAATTTCTTTAAAGAGAACACACCATTTTTTCTAGCACTTTATCTTACTAGTCCTTGTGAAAGAAAAATGAGAATAAGTTTCACTTTTTGGCAGAAAGTACCAGAAATAGTTTAGTGAAATATTTCTTTATAGTGCTTGAGTTTATTTTTAATGGCTATAGTAAGTCATGCTTCAAACTCTTTAATGGATAAATAAATGCACTAATATTAAAAGGTGGCCAACTTGCTCCAACCAAAATTTTTAATTTTGCTATGCCCTGAGAGGTTACAGGTAACTTGTTGACTCATTTTTTCCCTTCTCTAATCCTCACCATTATACATGTTAATTGGATGGTGCCATCAGCAGAGAGAAGTCAGTTCCATACAGTGAGGAGCAGTGTTTGTGAGGCTAGCACACTCTTATGTTAATTAGAGAAAAGGGTAAAGTGGAGTTAGGAGTTCTTACCTAACTATAACAGTCACAACCTTAGTAATTCCTTAAAAATCTGACTATCTGGAGTGAGCTCATATTTTTCCTTCCCTCGCTAATTTGTAAATACCACCTCCTCTAGGAGGATGGTGAGAAATGGGAAAGAAGCAGTGACTCAGTTTTTATGTTATTATAGAATTATAAAGCTGGAAGGGATTTTTGAGATCATTTGACCCAACCTACACTTTCATCCATTCAAATCTTATTCATTTAAACTATTATTTAATGTATTCTAGGTGCCTGACATTAGGACCATAGTCCCTATGCTGAAAGAGCTCACTGTCTTATATAAGAATCTCCCCAAAATATCTCCAATGACAGGGTTCAGCCCTTGTGTGACAACAAGTTTCTTGTTGTGCAGCTCTTTCTGTTGATATCTTCCTTATATTAAATTGAAATGTATGTACTTATAGCTTCCACCAAGTGGTTCCACTGCTTTCTTCTGGTTCTGCCTTTCTCCTACATTACTTCACATATTTCAAGACAATCACCATTTTGCTATTGACTTTCTTATTTATTTATTTATTTGTAAAAATTTTTAAAAAAAAATTTTTTTTTATTGACTTTCTTAAAGCTTGAGTTAGAAAGGACCTTGAGTTAGGACCTAAATTCAGGTTTTAGATTTTATGGATTATAGTTATGTGTCCTTTAGCTGGGGGAATTTTGATTCTTATATCATCCATCTGACCCTACAAACACATTTTCTTTATGATGATTTAATATTTTCTCTTTCCTTCCCATCTACCCCTTGCTCCTGAGCCTCCCTTTTAATGATTTTCCCATATCTCTGGGTACCTAGCTGGATACCAATCTCCCCTCTTCTCAGCTGCTTGGGTGACACAATGTGGGGGCCCTGTGGACCCTGGCTTCTCGGAAATTGTTCAGTTCTCAATTGATATTGGAGAAGGAGAAAGGTTAACCCAAAAATAACAAAAAAAATTTTTTTTTCAAATGTAGTTAATGTTAAAAGCCCGTTAGTTTATAACTGTGGTTAAGGAAACATTTACTGAATGCTCACTATGTGCTGGTCAGATGAATTTAAACTGATAATTTCCTCTTATATGATTAATGAGAAAATTGAGGCAAGTATGAGATGCTAGAGGAGCACAGATATGAGGGGCAGCATAACCATCAAGAATGTTTGCAGGCAAGAACCTTGTTTGCCTTATCCACCTTTGTAACCTAATACCTAGTGTAGTGCTTGACGTGCAGCAGACACAGAGTATATATTCATGAATGAATATTTTTTAAAGAAAAAGAAGGACTAGAAGAGTTGACATCCCAATTGATTTACAGAGAATGAGCCACAGTCAGCCAAATAAAGAATCATCGGAATTATATTCCATTCAATGGAAACAGCATGATCTGATGTAGTATGTCGGGGAGAGACAATTGCAGTTTGATATTAGTACGGAATAAAGCGGGAGAAAAAGAAAGATAATAGATAAGGCAAAAGTAAGTAAGTCTTGTATGTCACACTGAGAACTTGAACTTTGGGGAGCAATAACAGATTTTTAAGTGGGGAGTGATTTTTTTCCCCCAAATATACATTTTGGAGAAGAGCACTCTAACTGCTGTGCAGAGGATAGCAAGATTGGAGATGGAGAAATCAGGTATGAGTCTATTGTACTAGCTCAAGCAAGAGATAATGAGATCCTCAATGCAATGCACTATATTAACAGAGTGAAGGGAAAAAAACACATGATCATCTAAACTGATGCAGAAAAAGCATTTGACAAAATTCAACACCCTTTTGTGATAAAAACACTCAACAAACCAGGAACTGAAGAAAACTACCTCAACATAATAAAAGACATATGTAAAAACATCATACTCAATGGTAAAAGATTGAAAGTTTTTTCTCTAAGATCAGGAACAAGGCAAAGATGTCCCCTTTCACTATTTCTATTCCACATAGTACTGGAAGTTCTAGCCAGAGCAATTAGGCAAGAAAAATAAATAAAAGGGATCCAAATTAGAAGGAAGAAGTAAAATTATCTCTGTTAACAGATGATATAAATTTTATATGTAGAAAACTCTAAAGATTCCACTTAAACAAACTATTAGAACTAAAAAAATGAATTCAGCAAAGTGGCAGGATACAAAGTCAACATAAAAAAATCAATAGCATTTCTATACAGTAACAATAATCTGAACAGGAAATTATGCAAATAATTCCATTTACAGTAGTATCAAAAAGAATAAAGTGCTTAGGAATTAACTTAACCAAAGAAGTGAAAGGCTTGTACTATGAAAACTACATTGCTGAAAGAAATTAGAGAAGATATAAATATGTGGAAACACATTCCATGTGCATAGGTTGAAAGACTTAATATTGTCCAAATGTCCATACTACCCAAAGCAATCTACAGATTCATTGCCATCCCTATCAAAATCCCAATGATGTTTTTTGAAGACATCGAAAAACTCTTACTAAATTCATATGGAATCTGAAGGGACCTTGAGTAGCCAAAACAACCCTGAAAAAGAAGAACAAAGCTGGAGGACTTACTCTTTCTGATTTCAAAACTTACTGCAGAGCTATAGTAATCAAAACAGTGCAGTACTAGCATAAAGACAGACATATAGACCAATGGAATAGAATAGATAATTCAGAAATAAACTCTGGCATATATGATCAAAAGACTTTTGAGTAGGGTGCCAAAACCATTCAATGGAGGAAAAGAAAGTCTTTTCAACAAATGGTGCTGGGAAAACTGGATGTCCACATGCAAAGAATGAAATTGGACCTTTACCTAACATCATATACAAAAAATGAACTCAAAATAAATTAAAGACCTAATTGTAAGACCTAAAACAATACAACTGTTAGAAGAAAACATAGGACAAAAGTTTTAAAACACTGGATTTGGCAATGATTTCTTGGGTATGATACTAATGGCACAGGCAATAAAAGAAAAAATAAAGAAATTGGATTTCATGAGTTCTAAAAATTTTTGTGCCTCAAAACCCACTATCAACAGAGTAAAAAGGCAATCCACAGAATGGAAGAAAATATTTACAAATCATATATCGTATAATATGTAGCGAGCTCCTATAACTCAGTAACATAAAACCAAACAGCCCAATTCAAAAATGGGCAAGACCCAGAGCTGCAAGACTGCTACTGGTATGGTTGTTTTTGCTTGGGAACTCAACCCAGCACCCTTGGCAGTCTCTGGGTACTTGACCCACCACTTTTCTCCTTCCTCCCTGCAAAGCCACCTGAGCTGCTCATGCCTGGGTCCAGAGTGCCTCCTCAGTAGACTTTGCATTCTCCAAGTGCCTAAGCCACCATCCGTTCTCCCCAGTGCCACCCCAGTTGCTGACTCTGTGGGTGCTTTGGCCCAAGGACACAGCACAGCTACTACACATCTGCCTGCACACAGCCCTTAGGCCCCCCACCTGAGGCTCCAACCCCACCACCACATGTTATCTGAGGCTGACCCTTGCAGGTAGGCTACTTCATGCTGCCAGTCCTTGCACCCACAGTTGTACATGCATAAGCAGCTGATCCTGCCCCTCAGCTCTTGTCCTCACCACGGCGCTTGCAGCCACAGACAGCCCCACAGCTGCCTTCATACACACAGACAACCTACTTCCTATCACCTAACCCTGGCTGGCCCCTGCAATTGTACACATGCAAGCTGCCAGTCCCTATTGCCATGTGTGCTCCCTCAGTCAGCCCCAGCCCCTACTTCTGTCCCCAGCCCTCCCTCCAGTACATGAGCCTGCAGCTGGCATCTGCTGCCACAGTTGTGTTTGCAGTTAGCCTCCACATCGGAGGATGTACACACATTGCTGCCAGCCCTCGTCCATTGCTGTTGGACACAGAGACACAACAGAGGACCTCAACACCCCTCACAGTATTCGTAGACCTCCTACAGCTCTTGCCACCAAGGACTATGCAGGTGCTAATGTCACAGGCTCCAGTTGCCTGAATTGACGAGACATAGTGCCCCCCACACCCAGACCTCAAGTAAGCACACACCACCATACTTGGTTCCCTGTGCCACTAGACCCACTACCACAGTACACCCCAGAGTTCCTCCCTTCCTCACCATCCCCATAGGTGAAGATATTTATTTACCAAAGCCAATTCATAAAGTCTGGAAGAGGTGACTCCTTCTTCAAATGTGCAGACACCTTCACAAGAATACAAGGATTATACTAGCCTAAGCAAGAACAAGACCCTGTCTCTGCCAAAAAAAAAAAAAAAGAAAGAAAGAAAAAAGAAAAATTAGACAGGCCTGGTGGCACACACCTGTAGTCCCAGCTACTCAGGAGGCTGAGGCAGGAAGATTGCTTGAGCCCAGGAGTTTGAGGTTGCAGTGAGCTATGATGATGCCACTGCACTCAAGCCCAGGCAATAAAGCGAGACCCTGTCTTAAAAAAAAAAAAAAAGAAGAAAAAGAATACAAGGATTATGAAGAATCAGGGAAACATGACACCACCAAAGGAACACAGTAGACTCCAGTAACTGACCCCAAATTATTGGAGATACACAAATTGCCTGGCAAAGAATTCAAAATAATTATTCTAAAGAATCTCAGCAATTACAAGGGAACACAGATAAACACTTTAATAAAATCAGGAAAACAATACAAGAACAAAATGAGAAGCTAAGCAAAAAGATTGAAAACATAAACAAAAATTTTGGAGCTTAAGAATATAATGAATGAAGTAAAAAATCTGATAGAGAGCTTCAACTGCAGAATAGATCAAACAGAAGAAAAAATAAGTGAACTTGAAGAACAGTCAGAGGGAAAAAAAAGAATGAAAAGGAATGAAGAAAGCCTATAGGATCTATGGAACACCATTAAGCAAATAAACATGTGCAAAATAGGAGGTCCACAAGGAGAAGAGAAAGAGAAAGGGACAGAAAGCTTATTTAAAGAAAAAATCATTGAAAACTTTAGACCAAATTGACCTAACAGATGTATACAGAACATTCCATACAGCAGCAACAGAATACACATTTTTCTCAAGTGCAGACAAAACATTCTCCAGGATAGGTGATATTAGGTCACAAAACAAATCTTATCCAATTTAAAAAGATTGAAATCATATCAAGTATCTTTTTAGACCACAATGATATGAAACTAGAAATAAGTTTTAGAAGAAAAACTGGAAAAGTCACATATGTGTGGAAATTAAACAACATGCTCTTGAACAACCAGTGGATCAAGAGAAATAATTAAAAGGGAAATTAAAAAATATCTTGAGACAAATGAAAATGGGAACACAGCATACCAAAACCTAAGGGATGCATCAAAAGCAGATCAAAGAGGGAAGTTTGTAGCAGTAAAAGCCTACATCAAAAAAGAAGGAAGATCTCAAATAAATAAACCTAACATTATACCTCAAGGAACTATTAATAGAAAAAGAACAAACCAAGCCCAAAGTTAGCAGAAGGAAAGAAATAATAAAGATCAGAGCAGAAATAAATGAAATACAGTCTATAAAAACAATAGAAAAGATAACAAAACTAATAGTTTTTTGAAAAGATAAAATTAATAAACCTTTAGCTAGACTAAGAAATAAAAAGTGAAGTCTCAAAGGGGTAACATAACAACTGTTATCTCAGAAATACAAAGGATTGTAAGAAACTACTATGAACAATTATATGCCAACAAATTGGATAGCCTAGAAGAAATGTATAAATTTCTAGAAACATACAACCTACCAAGACTAAGTCATGAAGAAATAGAAAATCTGAGCCAAGTGCAGTGGCATGTGCCTCTAATCCCAGCAACCCTGGAGGCTGAGGTGGGAGAATTGCTTGGGCAAACATTCGAGGAGTTCAAGTCTAGCCTGGGCAACATAGCAAACCCTGTCTCTTTTTTTTTTACATTTTTTGTTGAGACAGAGTCCTCACTCTGTCGCCCTGGGTAGATTTCAGTAGTGTCATCATAGCTCACTGTAACCTTCCAATTCCTGGGCTCAAGCGATCCTCCTGCCTCAGCCTCCCAAGTAGCTGGGACTACAGGTGCGTGCCACAACACCCGGCTGATTTTTTGTTCCTATTTTTGGTAGAGATGAGGTCTCACTCTTGCTCAGGCTGGTTTCGAACTCCTGAGCTCGAGCAGTCCACCTGCTTCGGCCTCCCAGAGTGCGAGAATTACAGGCATGAGCCACCACACCCAGCCTCAAACCCTGTCTCTTGAAAAAAAAAAATTTGTTTTCTTGGCCAGGTATAGTGGCTCACACCTGTTATCCCAACACTTTGGAAGGCCAAGGCAGGAGGATCACTTGAGCCCAGGAATTTGAGACCATCCTGGGCAACACAGCAAGACCCCATTGCTAAAAGAAAAAGAATTAGCTGGGTGCAGTACCTCACACCTGTAATCCTAGCTGCTCAGGAGCCTGAAGCAGGAGGATTGCTTAAGCCCAAGAGTTCCAGCCAGGGCAGCAGATTGAGACTCTGTCTCTATTAAAATAAAAAAGAAGAAGAAAAAATCTGAAGAGACTAATAATAAGTAAGGAGATTAAATCAATAATAAAAGCCTCCCATCAAAAAAAAAAAAAGCCCAGGTCCCAATGGCTTTACTGCTGAATTCTACCAGGTATTTAAAGAACTAAACCAATGCTTCTCAAACTCCTCCAAAAGATTGAAGAGGAGGGGATATTTCCAAACTCATTCAAATGATACCAAGCCAACCAATACCTGATACCAAAATGAGGCAAGGATACCACAAGAAAAGGAAATTACAAGTCAATATCCCTGATGAACTTAGATGCAAAAATTCTGAATAAAATACTAGCAAACTGAATTCAACAGCAAATGAAAAGGATCATTCACCATGATCACCTGGGATGTAACCACCATGATCACCTGGGATGTAAAGATGGTTCAACATATGCAAATAATAAAAGAAAAGTGATATACCACATTAACAGAATTAAGGACAAAAACCATATGATCATCTCAATAAATGCAGAAAGAGCACTTGACAAAATTCAATATCCTTTCATGATAAAAACTTTCAACAAAGTTAGGTATAGAAGGAAATGACCTATAAAGGACATGCATATGAAAAGCCCACAGCTAACATCGTACATAATGGAGAAAAGTTGTATGATTTTCCTCTTAAGGTCAGGAACAAGACAAAGATGCCCACTCTCACCACTTCTATTCAGCATAATACTGGAAGTCCTAGCCAGAACAATTAGGCAAAAGAAAGAAACAAAAGTCATCCTAATAGGAATGGAAGAAGTGAAATTTTGCAGTGTTTGCCAATGACATGATCTTATATATATGGAAAACCCTAATGACTCCACCAAACAAAACTGTTAGAACTAGTAAATTAATTCAGTAAAGTTGCAGGATACAAAATTAACATTCAAAAAATAAGTAGCATTTCCATGCACTAACAATATCCAAGAAAAAAAATCAAGAAAATATCTCATTCACAATGGCTACAAAAAAAAAATACAATGCTTAGGAATAAATTTCAGTGATGTGAAAGATCTGTGTACTAAAACTGTAAAACACTGATGAAAGAAGTTGAAGATTACACAAATAAATGGAAAAATATCTCATGTTCATGAATAAGAAGAATTAATATTGTTAAAATACCCAAAGTGTTCTCCAGATTCACTGTGAGCCCTGTCAAAATTCCAATGGAGCCTGGCATGGTGGCACACACCTGTAGTCCAGCTACTGGGGAGGCTGAGGCAAGAGGATTGCTTAAACCCAGGAGTTCCAGACCAGCCTGGGCAACATAGCAAGACTCCGTTTCAAAAAAAATTGCAATGACTTTTTTGCAGAAATAGGAAACAATATCATAACATTTATATATGGACGCTGAATAGCCAAAGCAATCTTGAGCAGAAGGAACAAAGCCAGATGCATCACACTACCCAATTTTAGAATATATTACAAAGCTGTAGAATCAAAACAGCATGGAGAGGGGGCAGAGAAAGATGGCCAAATAGAAACCTCCAGCAATTGTCCCTTTGCACAAACACCAAATTCAACAACTGTCAACATGTAAGGAAGCACCTTCAGAAGAACCCAAAATCAGGTGATTGATCACAGTACCTGATTTTAACATTATATCAAGGAAAGAGGCACAGAAAAGGGCAGAAAAGACAATCTTGCATTTCCTACACCGCGTCTCCTCTATCTCCCAGAAGTGCTCGCCAGCATGCCAAGTGAAGAGTGAATCTATGTGCCTGGGGGAGGGAAAGTGAAGTGATTTTGAGACTTTGCATTGGAACTCAGGCCTACCCTGTCACAAGGTAACACAGCACAGGGAAGAAGCATTTAGACCAGCCCAGCCAGAGGGAAATCCTCCTCCCCAAAACCCGGGTTCTGGCTAGCCCCACCATTGGCTGACCAAAAGCGGCCTGAGGCCTGGAATAAATTGATAAGGCAGTCAGGCCACAAAGGCTGCAGTCCTTGGGCAATTCTTGTGGCTGTGCTGGCTCAGAGCCAGTGGTCTTATGGTGCACATGACACAGTGAGACACCATCAGGGTGACCAAGCCAGTGCCTGTGTCACCCGTACCCCCACTACAGCTCAGGGAGAATCTTCTTCTGCTTGGGGAAAGAAAAGGGAAGAGTTCAGAGGACTTTGTTTCGCAACTTGTGTACCAGCTCAGCCACAGTAAAATAAGGTACCAAGCAGACTACTAAAGCCTCTGATTCCAGGGCTTAGTTCCTAGACAGCATTTCTAGACCCACCCTGGGCCAGAAAGAAACACACTGCCCTGAAGGGAAGGACTCAGTCCTGGCAGAATTCACCATTTGCTGACTAAAGAGCCCTTTGGCTTTGAATAAACATCAGAGGTAGCCAGGCAACAGTCACCACAGGCTTTGGGTGATTCTGGGCTGGCTTCAGGTGTGACCTGGTGGTGGCAGCCACAAGGTAGTGCCCACCTCACTCTCCCCCCTACTCCAACAGGCCAGCACAGAGAATGAAGGAAGAGGGTGAGAGACTTTGCCTGGTAATACAGGGAATTCTCCTGTATCTTACCCAAGTTCACCAAGGCAGTACGACCGGGAGTCTGCAAAAGTCACAGCATTACTGGGCTTGGGGTACCCCCAATGCTGATACAGCTGCAGTTACCAAAGACTTAGATCACAACACTCAATTCCTTTTGAATATCTGGAAAGCCTTCTCAAGAAGGACGGGTTCAAACAAGCCCAGACTGTGAATATTAAAATAAATACCTAACTCTTCAGTGCCCAGACATCAGTGAACATCCACAAGCATCAAGAACATCCAGGAAAACATGACCTCACCAAACAAATAAGGTACCAGTGACCAATCCTGGAGTATTGGAGATATATGACTTTTCAGATAAAGAATTCAAAATAGCTGTCCTGAAGAAGCCCAGTGAACTTCAAGATGATAGAGAGAAGGAATTCAGAAGCCTACTAGAGAAATTTAACAAAGGGATGAAATAATTTTTAAAAAATCAAGCAAAAATTCTGGAGCTGAAAA
Source organism: Daubentonia madagascariensis (assembly GCA_023783475.1). Classification (NCBI taxonomy): domain Eukaryota; kingdom Metazoa; phylum Chordata; class Mammalia; order Primates; family Daubentoniidae; genus Daubentonia; species Daubentonia madagascariensis. The sequence goes on from JAKFHU010001129.1 coordinate 8,065,695, forward strand.
ATTCAATTAACAAACTGAGAAATGAATCAGTCTCTCAACAGCAGAATTGACCAAGCAGAAAGAATTAGTGAGCTTGAAGACAGGCTATTTGAAAATACACAGAAGAGAAAAAAGAATAAAAAGAATGAAGCACACATACAAGATCTAGAAAATAGCCTCAAAAGGGCAACTCTAAGAGTTATCGGCCTTGAAGAGGAGGTAGAGAGATTGGGGTAGAAAGCCTATTCAAAAAAATACTAACAGAGAACTTTCCAAACCTAGAGAAAGATATCAATATTCAGGTACAAGAATGGCATAGTACACCAAGCAGATTTAACCCAAACGAGACTACCTCAAGACATTTAATAATCAAGCTCCCAAAGGTCATGGATAAAGAGAAGGTCCTAAGGGTAGCAGGAAAAAAGAAAAAAAAAAACAAATAAAGAAGCTCCAGTACATCTAGCAGCAGACTTCTCAATGGAAATGTTTTAGGCCAGGACAGAGTGGCATGACATATTCAAAGTGCTGAAGGAAGAAAACCTTAACCCTAGAATATATCCTGCAAAAAATATCCTTCAAACATGAAGGAGAAATAAAGACTTTCCCAGACAAACAAAAGCTGAGGGATTTCATTAACACCAGGCCTGTCCTACAAGAAGTGCTAAATGGAGATTTTCAATAGGGAAGAAAAGGATATAAATGAACAATAAGAAATCCTTTGAAGGTATATAACTCACTGGTAACAGTAAGCCCACAAATACAGAATACTCTATTGCTGTAATTGTGGTATATAAACACTTACATCTTAAGTAGGAAGACTAAAAGACAAACCTATCAAAAATAATTACAACAACTTTTTGAGAGATAGATAATATAAAAAAGATATAGATGGAAACAACAAAAAGTTAAAAAGAGGGGAGATGGAGTGAAAGTTTAGAATTTCTGTTAGATTTCTCTTTGCATGTTTGTAAACAGAGTTGTCATATGTTTAAAATAATTGGTTTTAAAATGGTTTTTGTAATTCTCATGGTAATCTCAAATAAAAAAACCTACAACAGATACACAAAAATTAAATAGCAAAAAATTAAAACACACTACCAGAGAAAATCACTTTTAACAAATGAAGACAGGAAGGAAGAAAGAGGACCACAAAACAACAAGAAATCAAATAACAACATGGCAGTAGTTAAGTCCTTAACTATCAATAATAACTTTGAATGTGAAGGGATAAATCAAAAGACATAGAGTGGCTGAATGGATAAAGAAAAAAACCAGATCCAACTCTATGTTGTCTACAAGAAACCCACTTTACCTATGAAGACACACATAGACTGAAAATAAAGGGAAGGAAAAAGATAATTCTATATAAATGGAAACCAAAAAAGAGCAGGAGTAGCTATACTTCTATCAGATAAAATAGATTTCAAGACACATACTGTAAAAAGAGACAAAGAAGGTCATTATATAATGATAAAGGGGTCAATTCAGCAAGGGGATATACCAATTCCAGATATCTATGCACCCAACACTGGAGCATCCAGTTATAAAAAGCAAATATTATCAGAGCTAAAAAGAGAGATAGATCCCAATACAATAACTGTTGGAGACCTCAACACTCCACTTTCAACATTGGACAGATCATCCAGACAGAAAATCAACAAAGAAACATTGGACTTAATCTGCACTATAGACCAAATGGACCTAATTGATATTTATAGGTTTCATCCTACAGCTGCAGAATACACATTCTTCTCCTCAGTTCATGGATCATTCTCAAGGATAGACCATATGTTAGACCACAAAACAAGTCTTAAAAAATTCAAAACAATTGAAATCATGCCAATTATTTTCTCTGACCACAATGGAATAAAACTAGAAAATCAATAACAAGAGGAACATTGGAAAATATACAAACACATGGAAATTAAATGATATGTTCTTGAATGACCAGTGGGTCAATGAAGAGATTAAGAAGGAAATTTAAAAATTTCTCAAACAAATGAAAATGAAAACACAACATATCAAAACCTATGGGATACAACAATAACAGTAATAAGAGGAAAGTTGATAGCAATAAGTGTCTACATCAAAAAAGTAGAAAAACTTCAAATGAACAACTTAACAATACATCTCAAAGAACTAGAAAACTAAGAGCAAACCAAACCCAAAATCAGCAGAAGAAAAGAAATAATAAAGATCAGAGCAGAAATAAATGAAATTGAAACAAAAAAATACAAAAGTTCAATGAAACAAAAACGTTGGCTTTTTGAAAAGGTAAACAAAATTGACAAACTTTTGGCCAAACGAAGAAAAAAAGAGAGAAGACTCAAATAAATAAAATCAGAGATGAAAAAGGAGACATTATAATGGATACTGCAAAAATTCAAAGGATCATTAGAAACTATTATGAGCAGCTGTATGCCAATAAATTGGAAACCTGGAAGAAATGGATAAATTCCTAGAGACATACAACCTACCAGCATTGAACCAGGAAGAAATCCAAAACCTGAATAGACCAATAACAAGTTAACAAGATAGAAGCAATAATAAAAAGTCTCCCATCAAAGAACATCTCAGGACCCAATGGCTTCACTGCTAAAGTCTACCATGCATTCAAAGAAGAACTAATACCAATCCTACTTAAACTATCCCACAAAAAACGAGAAGGAGGGAATACTCCCAAACTCATTCTACAAGGCCTGTATCACCCTGATACCAAAACCAGACAAAGACTCAATGAAAAAAGAAAACTATAGACCAATATCTCTGGTGAACATAGACCCAAAAATCCTCCACAAAATACAAGCAAACCAAATTCAACAGCACATTAAAAAGATTATTTCATTATGATCAAGTGGGATTCATCCCAGGTATGCAAGGATGGTTCAACATATGCAAATCAATCAATGTGATACATTATATCAACAGAATGAAGGACAAAAACCATATGATCATTTCAATTGATGCTGAAAAAGCATACGATAATATTCAACATCCCTTCGTGATAAAAACTCTCAAAAAATTGGTTATAGAAGGAACTTACCTCAACACAATAAAAGCCATATTTGACAAACCCACAGCTAGTATCATACTGAATGGGGAAAAACTGAAAGCCTTTCCTCTAAGATCTGGAACAAGTCAAGGATGCCCACTTTCGCCACTGTTATTCAGTGTAGTACTGGAAGTTCTAGCTAGAGGAATCAGACAAGAGAAAGAAATAAAGGACATCCAAATTGGAAAGGAAGAAGTCAAATTATCAGTATTAGCAGATGATATTATTTTATATCTAGAGAAATGTAAAGACTCCACAAAAAAACTATTAGAACTGATAAATTCAGTAAAGTTGCAGGATACAAAATCAACATACAAAAATGAGTAGCATTTCTACATGCCAACATTAAGCAATCTGAAAAAGAAACAGAGAAAGTAATCCCAGTTACAATAGCTACAAATAAAATAAAATACCTAGGAATAAACTTAACCAAAAAAGTGAACAGTCTCTACAATGAAAACTATAAAACATTGATGAAAGAACTTGAAGAGGACACAAAAAAATGGAAAGATATTCCATGCTCATGGATTGAAAAAATCAGTATTGTTAAAATGTCCGTACTACCCAAAGCAATCTACAGATTCAATGCAATCCTCATCAAAATACCAATGACATTCTTCACAGAAATATAAAAAGCAATCCTAAAATGTATACGGAACTGCAAAAAACCAAGAATAGCCAAAGCCATCCTGAGCAAAAAAAAAAAAAAACAAAACTGGAGGAATCACATTACCTGACTTCAAATTATACTACAGATGTGTGGTAACCAAAACAGTATGGTACTGGCATAAAAACAGACAAACCAGTGGAACAGACTAGAGAACCCAGAAATGTTAATAAATCCACACATCTATAGTGAACTTATCTTCAACAAAGGTGCCAAGAACATACAGTGGGGAAAGGACAGTCTGTTTAATAAATGGTGCTGGGCAAACTTCCATAAGCAGAAGAATGAAACTAGACCGTTATCTCTCAGCATATACAAAAATCAAATCAAATTGGATTAAACACTTAAATCTGAGACCTGAAATTATGAAACTACTGAAAGTAAACATTGAGTAAACACTTTAGGACATTGTTCTGGGCAATGATTTTTTAGACTTGACTCCAAAAGCACAGACAACAAAAGCAAAAATAGCTAAATGATATCATATCCAATTACAAAGCTTCTGCACAGCTAAGGAAACAATCAACAGAGTGAAAAGGCAGCCTACAGAATGGGAAAATATATTTGCAAAACATACATTTGATAAGGGGTTTATATCCAAAATATAGAAGGAACTCAACTCAATAGCAAGAAAACAAATAACCCAATTTAAAAATGGGCAAAGGACATGAACAGACATTTCTCAAAGCTAGACATCCAAATGGCCAATAAGTATATGAGAAAATGCTCAACATCAGTAGTCATCAGGGAAAAGAAAAATTAAAACCACAATGAGACGTTATCTCACACCTGTTAGTATGGTTATTATCAAAAAGAAGAAAATTAACAAGTGTTGTCGAGGATTTGGAGAAAATGGAACCCTTGTACACTGTTGGTGGGAATATAAATTAGCACAGCCGTTATGGAAAATGATATGGAAGTTCCTCAAAAAACTAAAAATAAAACTGTCATACAATCCAGCCATCCCACTATTGGAAATCACTACCAGCCAGACGTGGTGGCTCATGCCTGTAATCTCAGCACTTTGGGAGGCCGAGGCAGGAGGATCTCTCGAGCCCAGGAGTTTGGGACCAGCCTGATCAACATAGCAGGACTGCGTCTCTACAAAAAATAAGAAAAATTCGCTGGGCGTGGTGGCATGCATCTGTAGTCCCAGCTACTCTGGAGGCTGAGGCAAGAGGATTGCTTGAGCCCAGGAGTTTGAGGTTGCAGTGAGCTATGAGCATACCACTAATCTCTATCCTGGGCAACTGAGCAAAACCCTGTCTCAAAAAAACAACAACAAAAAGAAATCACTATCAAAGGGATATCTGCATTTGCATGTTTATTGGGCAGTATTCACAATAGCAAAGATATGGAATCACCTAAGTGTCTATCAATGGATGGATGAATAAAGAAAATATGGTATATATACATAATGTAATACTATTCAGCCTTAAAAGAGAAGGAAATTCTGTTATTTGCCAAGTGGATACACCCACGGGTCATTGCACTAAGAGAAATAAGTCAGGCACAGACAGACACTGCATGACCTCACTTACATGTGGAATCTAAAAAAGTCAAACACGTACAAGTAGACAGTAGAATGGTGGTTACCGGAGGCTGGAGGGAGCAGGGAATGGAGAGATGTTGGTCAAAGTGTACAAGTTTCAATTAGACTGGGGGAATAAGTTTTGAGATCTATTGCATGGCATGCTGACTATAGCTAATAATAATGTGTTACATATTTCAAAATTGCTAAAAGAATAAGTTTCAAATAGTCTCACCACAAAAAATTATAAGTAATGAGTTCATGGGTATCAAAACATTAAATTGCACCATATAAATATATAGAATTATTTGTCAATTAAAAATTTTTAAAAATTGGCAAAGGACTTGAATAGACATTTCTCCAAATAAGATACACAAAAGTCCAATAAGCACATGAAAAACGCTAAACATCACTAATCATTTGGGAAATGCAAATCAAAACTACAGTGAGTTACCACCTCACACCCATTAGGATGCTGCTATCAAAAAAGCCAGAAAATAACAAGTGTTGGCAAAGGTGTGGAAAAATTGGCACCCTTGTTTGTACACTGTTGGTAAGAATGTAAAATGGTACAGACACTGTGAAAAACAATACGGTAGTTCCTCAAAAAATTAAAAATAGAATTGCCATATGATCCATCCGTTCTCCTTCCAGTCACATACCCAAAGAATTGAAAGCAGGGTCTCGAAGAGATATTTGTACACCTATGATCACAGCAGCATTATTCGTGATAGCTAAAACATGGAGGCAACTCAAATATCCATCAATGGATGAATGAATAAGTAAAATTGCAGTATAATGGAATATATATATAATGGAATATTACTGGGCCTTAAAAAGGAAGGAAATTCTGCAATATGTTCCAATGTGGATGAACATTGAAAAAATTACACTGAGTGAAATAAGCCAGTCACAAAAAGATAAATACTGTATGATTCCACTTATATGACATACTTAAAGTTGTCAAAATTAAAAAGACAAAAAGTAGAATAGTGGTTGCTAGGGGCTGGCGGTGAGGAGGAATGGAGGAATGGGAAGTTATTGTTTAATGTGTAGACCTTCAATTTTACAAGATGAAAAGAGTTATGGAGATGGATGGTGATGGATGAACAATATTAAGAATATATTTAATGCCACTGAACTGTACACTTAAGAATGGTCACCATGGTAAATTCTATGTTATGTGTATTTTAACACAACAAAAATATTAGGAAACAAAGAATATTGGAAAATTGAAGAAAGATACTTTACAGCAATTGCAATAAGCTATATGAGTGGGAACAAATACAGGCAGTGAGGTGGCTACAGCATTCTAGGTATGAGGTGATAGATCCTTGAATTGTTTATTCAAAAATTTGAGGCATTTCAACTCAGGTGCCAGTGAAATGTAGAAAGCAACAGGTAACTGTCCAGATAAGAAGAATGAGAGAGTGACTGTGTGAAATTTAAAATATATATTCCCAAGGAGAAAAAAGATAATGATATCCTGAACTAGAACATTAGTAGTGAAAAGAGAGAAGGGTATGGATTCAAGGAAATATTTTGGAGGGAAAATCAATAGGCCTGGTGGCTGATATGATCTGTGGGAAATGAGAGACAGGTTAGAATGATGCCTAGGTTTCAGCTTTAGTGACAGAGAAGATTCATTCAGTATTCATTCAATAAAATTTGATTGTACATCTACACAAGGGGACTTCAAAAAGTTCACAGAAATGGCCTTAAAAGATAAATATAAAAAATACAAACTTTATTTCTCTACATCAGGTGCATCAAGTTCAAGACAATTTTGTAAGCAGTGATACTGACCATTTAGTATACCCCTAAAGAACTGAGGGCCCTGGGGATTTAACCATGTCAATTAGCTTTTTTACATTAACTAAAGAAAAATGGGTGCCCTATAAAGGTTTTTTAAGATTAGGAAACTAAAAGAAGTTAGAAGGAGCCAAATCAGGACTGTAAGGTGGATGCCTAATGATTTCCCATCAAAACTCTTGCAAAATTGCCCTTGTTTAATGAGACGAATGAACAGGAGCATTGTCGTGGCGGAGGAGGACTCTCTGGTGAAGGTTTCCCAGGTGGTGGTTTTTTTGTTGTTGTTGTTGTTGTGTTTTGGTTTTTTTTTTTTTTTTTTTTGCTAAAGCTTTGGCTAACTTTCTCAAAACACTCTCATAAAAATCAGATGTTCTTTGGCCCTCCAGAAAGTCAACAAGCAAAATGACTTGAGCATCACAAAAAACTATTGCCATGACCTTTCCTCTTGATCAGTCTGCTTTTGCTTTGAGAAGACCACTTCTACCTCTTAATAGCCTTTGCTTTGATTGTGCTTTGTCTTCAAGATAGTGCTGGTAAAGCCATGTTTCACCTCCTGTTAAAATTCTTCAAAGAAATACTTCAGGATCTTGATCCTACTTGTTTAAAATTTCCACTGAAAGCTCTGCTCTTGTCTGCAGCTGATCTGGGCACAACAGTTTTGCCATCCATCAGGCAGAAAGTTTGCTCAACTTTAATTTTTCAGTCAGAATTATGTAAGCTGAACCAATTGAGATGTCTATGGTATTCGATGATATTTCTGCTGTTAACTGTCAGTCTACTATAATTAGAGCATGAAAGATAAACTTTTCCCTTGCAAATTGGTGTAGATGGTCTGTCTGCTGCTGTGGGTTTCATCTTCAGTGTCATCTCTTCCCTTCTTAAAACTGGTTATCCATTTGTAAACTGCTGATTTCTTCAGGGCATTGTCCCCATAAACTTTGTAAAGCATCGATGATTTCACCATTCTCCCACCCAAGCTTCACCATAAATTTAATGTTTGTTCTTGCTTCAATTTTAGCAGAATTCATATTGCTCTGAGAGGAGCTCTTCTAGTACTTCAAACTAGATCCTGTTCAAACATGTTATATAACAAGTTAGTATGAGTTTATTTTGGTACAAAAAGTTTTATATCCTTGCATAGATTTTACATAATATACATTTCCCATGAAATTTTTGAAGATGCCTCGTATATGCTAGCTACCAGTCTAAGTGCTGGGAATATGGCTGTAAACAAAGCAAAGTCTTACCATAAAGAAGCTTATACCTAAAAAAATGGGGTGGGGAACCTGCAGCCTTAAGGCCACATGTGGCCTTTTGACTGAATCCAAATTTTACAGAACAAATCCTTTTATTAAAAGGGGTGCAGCAGAGAAAGATGAAGCTTTTCTTGTCTCCTTTGGTGCTTAAAAAAGAACAATCTTGAAATCAGAAGGCCGCAGGTTCCCCACCCCATAGTATGTGACATTGTACCACAGGCAGACAAGCTAAGTAGTAATCCACTTGCTTGCTAAACATGTTTGAATACCCGCTTCAGATTCACTCTGTACAAAACTGAACTTAACATGTTCTTCCAAAAAACCATCTCTTCACTCATGTTAATGCTCACAATGGACCCAAGCCACAAACTGTTTACTCTGGTCACTGGTTAAATGGTTTTTTGAAACTGTCCCAATTGATCTGATACATTGGGATTTTTATGAACCTTTCCTTTTTGACTGTTCAAAAGAGGATATTTTTATAGTGGCACCAAATTTTTGCCTTAATCTGTTAGTTAAGAAGTTTCTTTGCTATTAGAGTTTATGTTGTATCCATTATCTAGCTTTTCCCACAACACTGACCCAATAGGATGGGGTCTGTCTTGCATTTTATCTTCTCCTTCTCTATTGGTTCCTTCTCTTCATCCTAAAAACATGTTCAAATCTTCTAAAAAATATATTCCTTCAAACCTGACTCCCCCTCATGCTTTAGCTCCATCTTTTTTTGTTTTCCTTCCACAGCTAACCTTCTCAGAGTGATCTATATTGTATGACTCTATTTCTTCATCTTCTATTCATTTGACTCCCTACGATTGGCTTATTTCTACTGTGTGACTAAAATTGAAATTAACTATTAAAGTCAGTTAATAGTTTTTGTAAGATACCGTATGTGCTATGTCATCTCCTTTCATTTTCACAGCATTTTTGAGGTCAGTGTTAGTCATATTCTAGAGTTGGAGTGTGAAGATACTTGCCCAAAATCATACAGAAAATAATAAGAGTATTCAACCCTATGTCTTTTGATTAAAAATTCAGGGTTTTTTGGTGGTGGTGGTTGGTTGTTGTTTTCTTACAATACCATAGCTATTTCTTTCTTAATCCTCATTCTACTAAACCTACTTACTGTTTTTGTCATCCACTCTTATTCTACAAATTTTCTTAGACCTTCCTTCTGTAACACTTTCTCTCAATTTATTTTCTAATCTTTGACAGCTGTTTCTCCATTTCTTACTGGTTTCTTTTCATTCACCAATTGAAAAATATAGATACAGATACATACATAGAGATATTGTTAATTCTAATCGTTATCACTCTTCTTCCTCTGTTTTTATAGGAGTGATCTTCTTCCCTATTGTAACCTTAACTATTATTTATATGCTGATTGCTTCCAAATCTAAATCTTTTCTGGACCTTGTTCCTGAGCTCCTGAGAAAGTGTTTTTGTTTTTGTTTTAGTTTTTCTTTTCAGCTGCCTGTGAGATATGTTTACCTGGATGTGCTACAGCTACTTCAGATTTATTCTATCAGAGAACTGGCCTTAATACCCTCTCTCACCAATCTTGGCCTTCTCTACGCACTCATCACCCAGACTAGAAATCTTGGTGTCATTTTTGCCTTTTCCATGTTCTTCATCCCCAAGTCTAATTGGCCAACAATTCCAATCAGTTCTGCTGAAGTATATTTTAAGTCTGTCACCTTTAGTCAATTTCCACTGCTACTGCTCAAGTATAGGCTCTCTGTTCCCTACCTGAAACTTTGAAATAGGTCTTCCCTCTCATATCTTCCTGTCTAATCTGCCACATGCCACCACACCATCCCAAACACACACAGGCACACACACACATACACACACACTGCCATCAGAGTTGTTTCCTTGAATACTCCTCTGCCTAAAAACCTCTAGTGATTTCCCTGTTGCCATCAGAGTAAAGGCCAAATATCTTAGCATTCCAATTTAAGGACTAACACAATCTAATTCCATCAAACCTTTTTGTCCTTACTGCCAGTCCACACTTGTATCTCACACAGAACTGATGATTCAGTTTACTTTTCTGAATTCTTTATTGATTTTTTTAAATACCCAATTCCTTGCCTGAGTTTTTACTATGCCTAGTATACAACTCCCTCCTCACCAATCTTCCTATACACATACTCTACCACACTGATATCTTTCTTCAAGGTGTGGGTTAAATATTAACACTTGTGTGAAGCTTTGTGCAATTGTCCTCACTGATCCTACGAATCACTTTCTCCTTTATTCTCCAATAGCATTTGCTTATAGTTTTATTGTATCTCTTATCACACTAAAAAAGAAATATTTGTAGCTAAATATATCTTCCTTTCAGAATGGGAATTTCTTGAAGGCCAACGCCATGTTTTATCTCTGTATAGCTTGCTTTTAACCTGGTGCCTCGACATAATAGGTAATTGGTGAATGTTTGCTGAAAGGAACAACGCTTTGATTATGGGCTTGCCAGTTATGAGTTCTAAATTTTTGTCTCAAACAGTTTAGTTATCATGTCTTCCAGAAAGTTTTTACTGATCTTCCCACCCCTAGTGAGTTAGATGTTCTTCTCTGAATTTATATGTCAAAACACTTATCACTCAGTATTATAATTATCTGTATATATTATATGGTGCCCCTTGAGAGAGCATAGACTATATCTTTCACACAGTTCTGGACTATGTGGCACTTAATAGGGATTTGTAAATGTTTGTTGAATGATAAAGATAATAAATGAATGCAATAACCAGCCAAAATAGAATCACTGATTTTTTAGCTGTTTTTATAATTCTGAATAAATAGCTTTTCTGGATTCAAAGAATTTTAGGACAGCCATGACTGATACCAAGAGATTATCTATTCTCATCAGCAAACATTAATGAAAAAAAGATTGTTTATCTCCTTTTTTAGAAAAAGCTTTTCCTAACCTGTTAGATGACTGATAAGAAAATATGAAGAGATTGGGAGTTCCTTATACATAATTAAGTAGCTCATTCTTACAGATACTTCAATAATTCATATTTGGAATATACTTTTTTCAACAAAATCGGCTTTTTAGATACCTCCCTTTGAAGATGTCATTGCTGTAGGATTTCGTTTTCTGGGATTTTCAGGGAGGATTCTATACTTTGTGAAGGCAAAATGAATAATGGAGACACAATGAGAAAATTAAAATCACTATCTTAGTATGTGTTAAGGTCCTTTTGTTGTGGAAAAGGGCTGTTATTTGATTGAAAACTTGAGTTGGAGAAAGAGGATAGATCTGGGACAGTAAGGGGTAAGAAAAGAAAGAAGCATCTATAGAACATTCCCTTTTTTCCTCCCCTGTGCCCCCACCCCTTGTTCTTTACCTGATGCATCTCAAAGAGAGGGATGAGTACTAGGCGAGACTTAAGCAAAGACTGAGATGATAGCTTAGTTGATTGCAGTGGTCCCCAACCTTTTTGGCACCAGGGACTGGTTTCATGGAAGACAATTTTTCCAGGGACCTGGGGCTGACAGGGGCGGGTAGGAGGAGTATTCTTACAGATACTTCAATAATTCATATTTGGAATATACTTTTTTCAACAAAATCGGCTTTTTGTTGAAAAAAGCTCAGGCTGTGATGCGAACAATAAACAATGGGGAGCAGCTGTAAATACAGATGAAGCTTCTGCTCACCTCCTGCTGTGCCGCTTACCTCCTGCTATGTGGCCCATTTCCTAACAGGCCATGGACCAGTACCATTCTGCAGCCCTGGGGTTGGGGACCGCAGTGATAGAGGATGTGAAAAGGTCTGTCATACTGGCCTTTGTTTCTTTCCATTTGCTTGTTTGTGAACCTGGTTAGGCACCGTAAAGGAACGTCCCTATAGTGTACCTTGTAGATCTTGAGGCTTTACTTGTTTAAGACTAAGCCTCAAAGTTAAAGGAAACTTCATGCTCCAGATATTTGACTGCCTTGAAACGCAGGGGGAATTCAAGCACAGTTGTCCTAGTAAATGTGTTGTTTTGTAGAGGAGTCTCCCTCACTGCTTTGAAATGAGAGGGGGTGTTGAATGTTTAAGCTGTTGAATAGCTTACACTGGTAGGAGATCTTGACTTATAGAATAAACTATTAAGGGAGGATTAGGATTGCATGTAGAACCAAGGTGTCTGTAAGAAACAGTGGTGGAATCAGAATAGTGGGTAAACTACTTAAGGCAAGGACCATTCATTTTTCATCCAACAAGTATATCTTCATTACCTTGTCTGTTCAAACTACTGGAAAGACTGTCTTAAAGATGTGAGGGAAAATATCATGATTATGATTCTGGGCATCAATACTTGGGTATGCTAAAGAAGGAAATGCTGAGCATACTGAGTCAAATGGAGTAAATATCTTAGTTTCCTAATTTGGAACTGTTAGAACTACTAGATCAGGAGTTACAAAAAGTGTTCCACAGGGTTCTGAAATACTTTGGAGGTATCCCAGCTGTCAAACAGATATGAGGAAGAAAAGGCCAACTCTAAGAGCATCAGGCCCCCCATTGCCCTCCCCCTGCCTTAATGAGAGTAGCCCTACTTTTATCTATGGTGTGCATTGCCATTTTACTTAATATTTTGTTTGGGCCTTGGGAGGAAGGTAACCACATGAAGAGAAGTTAGAAAACCATTAATGAGAGATTTCTAAGATCCCTTCCAGCTTTAAAATCTATGATTCAATAACTGGCTGACCTCTGACATCTGCTCTAGCTAAATTTTGAATCTTAGATTCTGTTTCTCTTAATGCTTTTCTGTCAAATATTTATCTCTACGTTAGGCTCTTCTGCATAGACTGAAGGATCAAATAGTTTCCCCATTTTCATAACTTAAGTACATAATACCATATTTTAAAAGATAGAAATTTCATTTACTAAATAGTCTTTGTAGACTTTATTTATTGAACATAGTAGACAGGCATGTCTCTAGATACCTTGCTTGGACACTCTTCTCACCTAAGGCTTGAATATTTGTCAGTATTCACAACCCAGTTCTAATACTTTAAATCTCAGCATTTTGGAATCCCACTCTAACCCCAGAGAGAACAGCAGCCTAGTTCATATTTTGAAGCTGATGTTTTAATACCTTAAGCATCAACTGATGTTGCCAAAAACAAAATAAGCAGAGAATGTTTATCAGTGCCTAGCATGTAGTAAATTCTCAATAAATGTTTACTAAATTAAACATCATTATTACATCTCATATTTAACAGCCTTCAGTTTACAAAGAGCTCTCATATGTATTGTATTTCATGTTATCTTCCCATAATACTGTGAGGATAGTATACCATATTTTACTAATGAAAAATTTGAGAACCACTGCAGTAAGGAAATGGCAAGTTTGAAAATGCTACCATTGTTTCTACTTGCCAAATATAGATTAGTGTGAGTTTTTTGAGAGACTCATAGCTTACTTTGTCCCTGACTTCTCCAATTGTACCCATTTCCTTGTTTATTGAGCATTTAATTATATACTGTAGGCTGGAGATAAACAGACAAAAATCCCTGTCTTTATTGAGTATGTAAGCATTCTTTGGTTTTCTTCAGTCTCCAACTTTTGGTCTACAGATATCACAGCAAGTTTAGAAATGTAGGTAAGCCTTAAAATGAAAAATAGTAAGCTTTACTTTAGCAAATGACTTCTTATTTGAAAAGTATTTCTTAAAACTCTTTTAAGACTAATGTCCTATTGTGATTACATAACTTATACTTTAGAATTTGATATCTTAAAGTCAATATGGAACTAATCAGAACTTTCCTTAAATAGCAAAGCACCGATGTTCATATGGTTAGTGATAGCGATGGAGATGATTTTGAAGATGCTACAGAATTTGGAGTGGACGATGGAGAAGTATTCGGCATGGCATCATCTGCCCTGAGAAAATCTTCAATGAGTGAGTATTAATAGCTCTTTGGGTCTAGCATTATAATTCTCCCTTCTAGTACACAAACTTATAAAGAACGGTGAACTTAAAAATCTCCAAAAATATAGTGAGTGGGTATTCTTCATTAGAACCAGAGCCTTTTGAATTTTGATTCTCTTAAGACCCCAAATTCCCAATGCATTAGGAAAATTCATAAAAAATGCAAAGGAGTGTAATCTTTGTCTTACATGTATAATTAGTTATGACTCTCTCTCTTTACATTAGTCCTAGAAGTTAACAAAACAGCTGTACTTTCTGTGACTGGTACTTGTTTCCCCACATCTTATCAGTTTTAAAAGTAGTAATATTACTTTTCCATTCACTGGTACCCATCTTTGGAAGGGAAAAAAGTAAACTAAATGTGCCATCTCTCTCACTTCTACTTAATGAGATGCATACTATAGAATAACAAGCAATGCTATATGGAAAATGAACACTAAAATAAATCCTTAACTGGCTCATTTATTCTGTGAAATAGAGAATTCCTCGGGCATAAAAAAGTATATGTGATATTTACATAAAATTGACTATTTTCCCAATTAATGAGGTCTTTAAAATAATGTCAGACTCTTTTTATATAATTTAATCACAAAATGTCTATTTCAAGAAAACATTGAAATCCTAAATGATGACTGGCACATATTTTAAATGCTTAGCGGGATTGTGTCAGTTGGTTTTCCAAAATATATTAGCTTGGAATTTTTTTAAAGTTTTTAATTCTAGTTTGATAAAATCGAATATATGTTGAGTTAAAATGTCCCCTCAGATATATCACAGAAGCTAAAATTTAATTTTATTTCCTCTTTATTGATTAAATATGTTTCTTATATGTGGGATTAGATGTTATGTGGTTTGTTTTTTGTGTCTATTTGTTTTGTTTTTTTTGTTTTTGTTTTTTCTTTTGTTTGTTTTTTAGTGCCAGAAAACGCAGAAAATGAAGGAGATGCCTTATTACAATTTACAGCAGAGTTTTCTTCAAGGTAGGGTTAGGACATTAAATATATAAAATTGATGTTCTTTCCTGCTACTGTGATTTTTCCGGGGCAATTTTAATTATAGATTGTTTAAAATTTCTCCCTAAAGTATTCAAAGGATACATTTATCAATTTTTATAGCCCTGATAGTGAAACACATGCAGTTCAATGTGAGATAACTAGCAAATCATTTATGCCGCTTCAAAGATGTATTCAACTTTATTTCTGTATCTTTATAGAAGTTCAATAAATGGATCCTAATTTAATATTTTTATTATATTCCCAAAAGGACTAGGATATAGAATACTAATTTTTAGTATATCCTAGGACAGACAAAAAATTCTTTAAAGTTAAGTGAAAAGGTAATTTAAAAATTTTAAATGTAAATGGATTTTTTTCTTTTAACTTTTTTTGGAATTGTTTAGCATTTCTTCTTTTAAGAGTCTAATATAAATATAAAATGTTTTATATGCATTTGACAGTCTGGTGGGGTATTTAAATATAAAGAGGATTAATATTTAACCCTCAATTTTGGTGTAAATTGTATTTCTCTTTAGTGCTATTTTCTGATGTAATGTAATATGGAAACTGCAAGAAACCATTTTTTCCCTCTTTATTGGAATTATGTAATAAATGAACTAAAGTGGGAAGTTAAGGCTAATGTAACTAAGAAAATGTTATGAAAGTGAATAACCATGAATTGCTCCTTATAAATGGCATGTTTTCATAGCACTTATTAAGTCCATTTGCTAGGTATACTTAAAATTCCAGTGTTCTAATATGTCGGTATAGGCCAGGAAGAATTCTAAAAGCTAATGAAGCTCATTTTCAAGCTTTTGAAGAAATGTTTTAATGTTTGGTTTGTACTAGACCTTAGCCCCAACATTTACTTTAAAAGTCATTAGTTAGACTTGTGAAATTTTGAAGTGAATTTGAAATGTATTTTAATTAATAGATTCAATTTTTCCTATAGATATGGTGACTGCCATCCTGTATTTTTTATTGGCTCATTAGAAGCTGCTTTTCAAGAGGCCTTCTATGTGAAAGCCCGAGATGTAAGTACAGTCTTACCTTTTACAATTAAAAAGTGCATCCCACAGATTTACCACTAGGCCTGAGGCAATGCTTAACATTTTGTTTTTGTTTTGACATTGAAAACTGATTTGTTTCTGGTTCTTCTGCCAACCTAATCTTCACCAAGATGCCCATTCTGGAGGAGGCATTAGTGTGACAGAGTACTGCTGGCTTTTGCAGAAGTCCTTGTCAAGCTCTGAAACAGGGCTTTTTTAAAAAGAGGAAAAGAAAGGTGGGCATGCTTAGAAGGGACCAACTTACATGTTTGTATTCTTTTCATTTACATGAATGTCAAGTTCTTGGTGGAGGATTTGTTCTTCAGTCTTTTCCCAAAATGATTATTCCATGTAATAGCATATATCTAACAACTACAATATTTTTTCCCCCAAAAGTCACTTCAGGGAAAAAAAAAAAAAGATTCTGTTTTAAACATAGGAATGGGCTTTGTGATCTTGAAACCCCGTAGATTAAAGTTTAACAAGAATTCAGAAGGTGCATTTTGAGCAAGATTCTAATCACTCTCTTCATATGTTGACACAGCAGTCAGGACTTCAGTAAACTGGTTCCTGCCTATCTGTATGGCTTCAGCTCTTCCCCTTCCCTACCTTACACTTAATAAATCTGGCAATAGTGTACCATTTGTATTTCCCCACAATCTAATTCTTCTTTCATGCTTCCCCAATGCTGGGAATGCCTTTCATCCTGACCTTTACCTGGAGGACTCCTACTTGTCCTCTGAGACTTAATCTTTCCTGGCTCTTCCACTTCTTTCATATTGGCTGCACCTAACCCCTTTTAGTACTTCCCAGTGAAACCCTCTGCTTATCTCTTATTGGTACACTTAACACATTGTTTATAATAGTCCATTCTGTATATGTCTTCATAGGAGATTTGATTTTCTTTTGGCAAAAACTGTGTCCCTTATGTCCCTGCACATAGTAGATACTCAATAAATGTTTAATGAATGAAGGATAAAAGAAAGGGAAGTAGGAAGGAATAGAGTGTACATGGAGTAGAGGGGGAGGCTGTTGGAATTAAAGAGAGCAAGGAGTTTAGAAAACAGTACAAGGATGTCTCTGAGATTTCTGGTTTCTAGTTTATGTTAAATTCTGATATAAAGAAAAATTTATTTTGAAACAAATTTTTAAAATTGAATTCTATGATGATAAATAAACATAGAGCTGTCATTGACAGTTTAATGAATTTAGATTAAGAAACAAACTATTCTTTACCCTAAGAGTAGCAGAATAACCATTTTAAAGGCTGTTTTAAGTATTTATTTAACTGTTAAATCTATATAAAATGGCTGTTATTTTTGTTTATGGTAATATGTTTATGGTTTTCATAAATAGAGGTTTACAAAAAATACTGAAAAGCAAAGGGAAAGTATTCTAACACAGATTGTTAGCTTTATGATATATGTTCTTTCTATACATTTTTTTTTAATTCAACAAATATTTATTGAGTGCCTATTATGTGCTAGATATTGTTCCAGGTACTTGGGACACATCAGAGAACAAAACAAGTAGCCTTGCTGTCCTGGAGCTTACAGTCTAGTGTTTATTGCCACTTCACCTGCATACTGTCTGGGACAGGGGCAAGTCACCACACCTCTGTCCTCAGCTGCCCAATAGGGGGATAGCAGTGCCAGCTTAGACATCGATAATGTGCCTGGTGTACTGCAGATGCCAAGTTGGACACCCACCCCCAACCCACCATCCAGACAGTGGATAGGGCTGGAAGTTGATTTTTAATAACAGAGTACAATGGGGAGAGGCAGAGGGAGTTGAGCCGAGTTGTCTGGTGTGCGATGGTGGTTGGTAGGCTGGCTATACAAATTGCTGCTGCTGCTTCTTGGTGGCTGCTTTGTTGGCTAGGTCCTTGGCCTTTTCTGTAGCTGCTAGTGCCATCTCCTATGCCTTCTCCTTGGCTTCCTTGGCTGTCCCAACAAGTGTTTTGGAAGGGGCCTCACCCTGCAGTTTGGCCAAGATGTATTCAAAACCTTTCACAGTCTTGGTCATGTTGCTTTTGAACCAGATGAGACCAAATTCCAGGACAGCTCTGGAGACACCAAATAAGCTAGAGGAGACCCAGGCTTCCGACAGATTTCGGTCCAGCGATGTTGTCAGAGTTCACATAGTAAACACATCATTCCTCCACCACCATCAGCTGGGCATGGTTGATGTTACAGATGAAGGTGGTCATGGTCTGATTCTGTGGATCCACAATAGATTCCCTCCGGGATGTACACTGAGTGAGCAACATTGGCAGGAAACAGTTGCTCAGCCCAGCAGGACATCCTGTTGGTCTTGGTCAGGAGTTGCCATGACAGGAGCTTCTGGTCAGGGGTCACCGCCCGGTGTACTATGTCTTCCGTCAAGACATGTTTGCTATAGGGATTCCAGTACAGCTGCCAGAAGGCAGCAAACACTTGGTCCCGGGAAATCCGGAGCATGCTCTGGCCCAGGAAATACTTCACCATCATCCCAGCTGGGGCAGGCTCAGCACTCGCGCAGCATTAGCCTGCCAGGCTAGCAGCTCAGTCACCACCGTACTGTGCCCAAACTGCTGCAGCCACCATGAGTTGTCCAAGCCTCCTTTCTATATTTTTTATTGTATGTTTAGATGAGTATGTTTATAGATATTTAATATAAAATTGAATCATGTTATAATCCTGTTTAAACAGCTGTTTTCATCTTTCAATAGTATAGAATCATTTCCTTATTTATAACTTATTTTATAGTATCTTAACTTTTTATCACGCAAAACAACTTTTTTCAAAAATTTTAATACAGAAAAAGTAGAAAGAATAGTACAATGGACATCCAAATTCCCTATAACTAGATTCAATAATTATGAAAATGTTGCCATATTTGCTTCTTCCATGTATAGGCATCCCAAAGTCTTGATGGAGTGCTAAGACTTAGTGGCTTCAAAAGTTTAACTGCTACAACTGGCAAAAGAGCAGCCTTTGAAATTTAATTATTTATAATTTTATACTTATTTGGATGTATGATATTGATGAATAAATTTTTATGATAAATTTTTGTTTCAGTTCCTCTCTACTTGAAAATGGCAAATGCTAACTGGAACAGAAAATAAATTAAAAATCTATTATTCAAAATTTACAAAAGCAAATAAGTATAAAATAAATATAAATAAAGTTACAAATGAATTTTTTTAACATTTATAGCAGTTAAGTTTTTGAAGTTATTAAAACTGCAGAAAAACATTTAGGATCCCCTGTATGTTCATTATTTTTTGCTGAACTATTTCAAAATAAATTGTAGGCATCATACTTTTCCCCTAAGAACTTCAGCATACATTTTCCAAAAATGATGATATTCTCATACATAATCATAATACCATTTTCACATATAACAAAATTAACAGGCCAGGCACGGTGGCTGATGCCTATAATCCCAGCACTTTGTGAGGCTGAGGTGGGAGGATTGCTTGAGGCCAGGAATTTGAGACCAGCTGAGCAAGAATGAGACCCTGGGTGGCTTGCACCTGTAGTCCCAGCTACTTGGGAGGCTGAGGCAGGAGGATTGCTTGAGCCCAGGAGTTTGAGGTTGCAGTGAGCTACGATGGTGCCCCAGGTGACAGAGCAAGACCCTATCTCAAAAAAAAAAAAAAAAATTATCAATAATTCCCTAATATTATCTAATGTTCAGTGCGTATTCGAACTTCACATTTTCCCCAGAATTTCTTTTTAGCTGTTTTTTTGGAACCACGATCCACTCAAGAATCACAAATTATATTTGAGTATTAGATTTCTTAAATCCTTTTAAGCAAGTAGCATATTTCCCCTTTTCTTCCTGGCATTTGCTTTGTGAAGAAAGCAGGCCAACTGACTTGTAGATGGTTCCAAATTCTGTATTTGTGTGATTGTTTCCTTGTAATATTATTTAACTTGTTCCTCTATCTCTGATTTCCTGAAAAATGGGTTAGGTCTAAAAACTCAGTTTAGATTCAGGTGAAATGCTTTTTGCAAGAATGCTTTGTAAGTATTCTAAATACTTTATTATAACATGATTTTTAATGGTTATAGACTCTTTCATTGTATGGCTATTTTATTATATTTAAACAATCACTTATCATTGGACATAAAAATGTTTGAAAGAGTATCTAATTATAGTTTTTAAATCATTTTTCAACTCATTCCTTGATAAGAGTGTATTTGGGATATATCTGTCTCTGCTTTCCTGCAAGATTGCTAAACATTTGATGTAACCAGAAAACAGCAAGGCCTTTTGTAACAAACTGTAGCTCCCAAAATGGCATAAATATTTTAAAAATCGCATTTCAAAAGCTTCTATAAGATGTACTATGTTTACCTCACACATTATAGCTTTAAATGCAGATACTTATACTTAAATATACAGTATATTATGGACAAAAGAACTTTTACTAAGTGCTTTGTACACTAAATTGACATTTGGATTTATTCAGACTGATAATCCCCAGAGGAGTATAAGATCTTGTTTATTAACTCCTGGATATTTCTAAGGAAACAATTGATTGTTTGCTTTTGATTACTGTCTAGGTGTTTTAGCAGATGATAATCATTGGTTCATGTAATTAAATGTTTTGCTTCATATTAGATTCATACCAAAATCTACTGACCTCTCTGGACTCATAAAATGTCTTTATCTTTCTCCCCCTGTCCAGGGCTTTTTTCTTCCCTCGCTTCTCTTTTCCAAGTTACAGATCAGTAGTTTACGTATAGTTTATTACATTTTTGTAAAGTTTAACTCCATGACAGATAAATTATTCAAAATTAAATCTCAGCAGTTACCTTTATTATATTCATCAAGCAGAATGTATACATCTCCTTTTAATTGTGTATTGTGTAAGTAAAGTAATAGTAATGCTACTTTAGATTTATATGATGTTCTGTGGTTTGTAAAACATTTTCCTATACATATCTCATTTGAACCCCACAACAAACCAGTGAGATAGGGACATAGAATATTCATAGTCCCATTTTAGAGATGAGAAAGCTCAGAAAAACTACATGACTTGCCCAAGACACATCAATAGTAAGTAGTAGGAGCCAAATAAGAGCTCATGTGTTCCAACACAGATAAATATGGCTTACACTATACGACCACACTTCAGTTTTCAGTGCTAACTGCTGTGCTGCAGGATTTAATTATTAAACTTCCTCTCTCCTTTTCAGATTTCACATTTGAGAGTTAAAACAGATCTTGCTCGATATTATTTTTTAAAACTTCTGAATGAATCATTTTTGAGAAAACAATTTGCTGATGTTGAAACATTTTAAGGCAAGTGTGAATGATACTGTGGCACTCTTACTAAATTTCTTTCATCTTAAATGTCACATGTTTAATTTAAACTGTGGGAAACACATTAATTTTACCAGGGCAACAGATGAGCCTCAAGCACCAGCATTCTGCACTTGAAGTGAGAAATTGAGTTCCAAGAGTAAATAAAAACAAGATTGAAGGTTTAAATCCTCTGCTAGGCTTTTTGAACTTATATACTCATTAAATGTTTATTGGAGTGGTGGGATTACAAAGGATTTGGGGAGCTTCATCAACTGGTATATAGTTAATCACTAAGTAAAACACTACATTTGATAAAGTGTTTCTCACGATGCCACATTCAATCCATCTTAATGAAAACTGCTTCAAACTGATTTCATTTGAGAGCACTTGGTAGTGAGAGTGCTCGTAGTTCTTTCTGCCTTTTTTTCTTGAGGAATTTACAATACTGTACAAAGCAGAGCTCCAACTTCAGTAAAGCAGGTATTCTAAGTTCTTATGTTTCTTTTAAGTATATTGTGACAAAGAGTTGGCTTCTGGTAATGTGTTGATCAGTTTTATGACCTCCTTTCTTGACCTTAACCATGAAGGATGCTCATCCAGTTGAGGGATGTATATTTATCATATGTCCACTAAGGATCTGGGATATAGAGGTTTCCTGCCCTTGATAAACTCAAAGTCTAGCAGGGAAGATAAGACAATATAAACAGATCCATAAAATATAATATGCTGTAGAAGCATAGAGGAGAGGTTCTTCATCTACCTTAGAAGTTCAGGAGGAAGATTTCTAGAGGAGGTACATCTGACTTGGATCTTAAAAGATGAGAAATACTTAGGCAAATAACAGAATTCTAAACAGAAGGAAGATTAAAAGTAAAGGCAGTGGAAGATTAAGATGAGGGGACTACAACCAGTTTGGTGTTACTAGAGCAAAAAAAAAAAAAAAAAAAAATGTAGGACAGAGAGCTACATTGCAAGGCATGAGGCTGGAACGATCAATGGGGTCCAAGGCATGGAGAGGGCTATGATTCTCTGGCATTAGCTAGCATTTAAAAGATATTTTTTGAATGAACCTTATATTTTATCTTTAGATAAATGAGAGCTGTGGTGAGCCTCCTTAATTAAGGTTGCAAATGAGTTACCGCTGGCTGTACCATGATTCCCTGGGAGTGTCTTGAAGAAGATTCTTTTTCTCCTTGTAGCCCCCACACCTGTCATGCCTGCTGCTCATGAATTCTCTTCTTCCACACAACAAAAAGTACCCTAGAGAATCATTAGGCATTTGTAGTAACTAAAAATCAACAGCAATAAAAATCTCAATGCTAGAGCTTATCCCCCATATGAAGGATTGTTCCTTTCCCAAGCATCCCTTTGGGAGACTGGGCTTTGATATTAGTAATCCTGTTACAGCTCCATAGATCTAACTTCAGACCGGTACTTTTTGCAAATATTATACATAAATTAAGGAAACCAGTGCTAAACTCTTGGTTTCCCATTTAGCGGCTCTGTGGCCCCAAACAGCTAATGAGCCTGTTTCTAATCTGGAAAAAAAACGGAGATGATGATAGTATCTACTTTATAAGCATTGTTCTGAGGATTAAATGGGATACCACCCAGCGCTGTGCCTAAGATAGGCAGTGCTGTTAAGAAGTTTTGGACAAATTTGAGAAATATTTGTAAAGTAACGAAACTGATTTTCTTGTTCAGTTTATGAACTAGCTCTAAGAGCAGTTCCAAAAGGAATTTTGAAAACCCCACTGAGCATTTCCATCTCTAAAATGAGTGCTTCACTTTAACAGTGCTTGTTAGTTATCAATTTTTTTATACTTATTTTTATAAATCAGCCCATCTTAAAGTAGTGCTATTTCTACTGCCTCTTGTTGAAAGAAATCTAAATGCCATCATTGATCAATGTCTTTAAGAAAAGTAAGTTCTACACAAATCTGAGGCCACAGCTATAGTTGGTTAGCTTTAGCACCACATCATCTAGGAAACCAGGCAAACAAACTTCTTTGTGCTTTGGAAAATATGCCCAGTCTGCTCTTGTCTGTGTTATCTTTTCAATTTAAATTCCTTAAAGGCAGGCCAATATCTTTTGGAGTAATTTTGTGTGACAGCTAGGACAGCATCCTGCACATGTGTGAGATAAGAACTATGATGCTAATATAATTTTTTAAAGAAAAATATATTTTCATTATACAAATAATGTATTTGTTGTAAAAAAAAAAAAAAAAAGATACATTTTAAGTAGAAAATGAAAGTTGCCACAAAATTCCAAACCTGAAAATAACCACTAGTAAATGCTTTTACTTTTTAAATAAAATCTATAGACATGATTATCAGTCAAAAAGCTATATATTTTACATAAATACAACCATACCAAATCTGCTATTTTGTAATTAGATGTTTCCACTAAACAGTATATTGTTAGCACCATTTAGAATTTGCCTTTAATTCTCCAACCTAGTTATCAGATCTGCCTAATTAAAATTATAAAAATCTTTAGTGTCCCTATTAAAATTATTTCTTAAATCAGTTAAAAATTTATTAAATTAGTTTTAAAATATGCTGCCATGTAAAACTTTCTTCCCAGTTTACTGCTATTCATCTTTTTAAGCCATATTTGGAAAATAGTACTGGTAAAATTTATTAAAATAT
Organism: Daubentonia madagascariensis; assembly: GCA_023783475.1. Lineage (NCBI taxonomy): Eukaryota > Metazoa > Chordata > Mammalia > Primates > Daubentoniidae > Daubentonia > Daubentonia madagascariensis. Next base: position 8,089,914 of record JAKFHU010001129.1, read on the forward strand.
CAAAAGCAAAACTAATTTCTATTCATGGACTTTATCCATATTTGTATCATTTTTCCCAAAGGGCCCTCCCTGGTCCTAGAAAGTATTTTTTATTCATATTACCTATTTTAAAAAGATAAAAAGATAAATTGGATCTCTTAAATATTTCATATGTAATGAAACCTGTTCCATATCTAATCCTAAACATTTTCATTTAAAAATAAGAGGTATGGTAGAAAGAGTACTAATCAGAATTCTCAGGTTTGAATTCTGGCTCCCCTTTTCCTAGCTATTACTAGTAGCTGTGTGTTTCTAACCAGATTGTTCAACGTCTGTTAACATCAATTTCTACATTTAAAACTTTAGATAATAATTCATACCTCACAAGGTTTAACAAAAAATATATGTAAGATATCTTTGAAATGTATATGAAACATCTTTGAGATTGTTTGCTTATAGTAGATGGACATTGAGTAAATCAGGCAGATTTGGATTTGAAAGTAGGCCCTGATACTGACTAGCTGTATAAGCCTCCATTTTTTTTTTCCTGAAATGGGGATAAAAATATCTTGGTTATGAACCCACCTTGTACTAATGAATCCTTATCTTAATAATTGCCAATTTTTTCAGATATACATATTAGAGAAGATGAATAGGCCTGTTTAATTGGTATATAGGGTACTTATAAGGGAGCAGTAGGACATAGGGCTAGAAGAGAAAAGTCTGGGGGCAGGAGTCATCAAGGAAATCCCTGAATGCTAGCTAATGATATTTTTTGTTGTTAGGCTGTGGTTAGGTTTTGAAAGTTTTTGGAGAGGAGGGTGACATTGTCAGAGCTGTAATATAGGAATAAGTAATATGGTGCCAGTTTGCAGGATGGGTTGGAGGGGAGAAATTGGTGATAGTAAGACTGATCTGTATACATTTGTATATGACACAGTGTCAGGAAATGATTAGAAAACCATAGTACAGTAATAGTAATAGCACAATATAGTTTACAGACTTTTTGGCTCTAAATTTCTCAACCTGTTTGCTTTTGTGTACCTTTTAATACACATGTATCTTCTGGTGTCCTGTTTCTCAGCACCCTCTTTGGAAGTGTCTAAAAATAATAGAAAAGAATAATACTGCTTTTGTCATAGACCTACTCTAATATGTTCTAGCCTTTGTTTCTTCTGGAACATTTTAATAGAATTTGTTGATTTTATATATGCCCTATCTGCAGTCTTTTATAAATAATTATATTGAAAAAAAGCAAAGTATTTCTGACATCACGTAGTGCATAAAATCATTATTAAAGGTACTGGAAACTTACTGGTGGTGTAAGAGCTAATTTCTCTAAAATGTACACTTATGAAGAACTCCAAAAATCATTAAGAAAAAGACAACAACCATAGTATGGGCAAGCAATAAACAGGTATTTCACAGAAAAGGAAATAAAAATGACTCATAAAATATGAAAAGATGTTTCATATCTTTCATAATACAAAAAATACAGATTAATACTATACTAATATACGATAGTTTTCACCTATCATGATAGTGAAAATCTCTCTAAATATATATTTATGCAAATGAGAAATAAGAAATACAAGAATACTTATTACAGCATTGTTTACAATAGCAAGAACTGGAAATATCTTAAATACCCATCAATAAAGAACTGATTAAATAAGTAATGATACATTGATACAGTGGAATACTTTGCAGCCATTTAAAAGAATGAAGTCACTTTATATATATATAGATGTGGAATGCTGTTCAAGATATATTGTTAAGTGAAAAATGTAAGGTGCATAATAGTATGCATAGTGTATCTGTTTTTGTGTTATAAAAATTATATATGTGTATAAGTAGGTAGGTAGATGATAAAAAGTAAAAAATACCTAGACCATCCATTTACTATAACTTCCACCACCTTACTGGGTCTCAACTATATATAATCTGGGACATGACATTTCAGGTAATGCACACTTCACTATTACATTATTCCAAATTCCAGTAGGCTATCCTCTCTCTACTAAATGGGCTAGACCACATGTTGGCAGTGAGGGCTCTCTCTGCCCCATTGCATGAAGACTAGACTAGATTCACCCCAAGCAGCAATTTCCATATCTTCTTTTGCTTTCTTCCAATCACGGTTCCTACTTGGCCTTCTGAGAATAGGTTTCCTGTCTTTTTACTAACCAGATGTACAAGATGGAAAAATAGAGCAAGATGAAGCTTTCTAAATGACCAGTTAATTAGGTCATTTGCCTAAAACCATGGTAATTATAATCTCTTAAGATATGATTTGGGTTCCATTGGCAGGCTGTCACAATCTTTCTGCTGAGCCAAGAACTAACCAATAAATACATACCTTTTCTTCAGATCTTCTGAGTTAATGATACTATAGACTAAGTTCCACATGATTTTTGTATATGACTAAGGATTTCTTATAGGTGGCCTATTAAGAGTTAGGATTGGGTTTAGTTGCTTATAACAGAAGAATAAAAATTAATAATGGCTTAAACAAAATAGAATTTAATTTCTTCCCTTCAAGAAGTCCAGAGGTAGTCTTTCCAGGCCTGGTATGGCAAATCATAGAGTCAGAAACTTGGGTTCCTTCTATCATGTTACTTCAGTGCACAATTCAGGTGATGTCATGATTGAGGATGACTACTGAAACTCCAACTAGCACTTCTGCTTATATTGACCAGAACTTAGTTGTGGGGTCACACGTGATTAAAAGGGAGGCTGGGAAATGCAGTTTTTATTTCAGTCATCCATTAATCTAACTAAAAAAAATAAATAAGAGATATTTTCACTAAGGAAGAAACGGAAAATATTTAGGGATTACTAGCAGTCTCTGCCACTGCTATTGAGTGATTAAGAGTTACTCCAGTTCTGTATGCTTAAACTCTGCTTGTTTTTATAATTTACAATATCCTACTTCCAAATCTGTCTGCCAGACAATACTTGATGGTATTAAAAAGCTACTGAATGTGTACCCGTAAATCATTGTAATTCTTATGATTTTTAGCAAGAATGCATTATTATCAATACATTTTAAATGAAAAGTTACTGAAAAAATATAATTCTTTACTGCTATGGTTCTCCCATCCCCTTGGAATGTGGAAGTAGATGAGATAGGTAAGCTATGGGTTCTTTTTCTCTTCCTCAATGGCCTAAAGGTGGGGGAGGGGAGTATTGGTTTACTACTGCCTTTCAAAGTGTGTACCTCACATTCACACTCGTGTTGTTCTGCCTGTTTAACAGGCATGTGGTTGACTAGGGATAGTGTTATCCCTCTTAGAAGAGAATAGCAGAGGATCAGAAAAATCCTTCCTACACTTTTAAGAGGCTACTTTTCCAAAGTCCTTGGTACTGCATCTAAGTGTTTATCTGGAAAACCAATGAGATAAGATCTTTGGTCTGGCCTGAAACTGCCTACTTCCTTGCCTCCACACTCCCTCTCCTAGCCTCCCCAGAGAGCATGCCTCCCTCTCTATAATTTACTGTAAGAGCTAGTCACTTAAGCGTCTAATTTCCTTATTCGTAAAAACTTTAGTCACATGTTGGCCTTCCTCAAATATATTTCATTACCTGAGTATTACAGTCTGAGCAATGAAAACTGATAAAGGTCTGTACCTGATGAACATTTGTCAGCTTATTTTATGAAGAGAGTTTGATTTTACTTTAGGCTTTTTTTTAACCCTCTGACTTCCATATGACGGTTCTCCCTATGTGAGATTCAAAGACATCTGTGTCTTTAAGATTTCAGAATGCTATCGCAACAAGGAAGTGAGAGGAAAAAGACACCATCCTGGCGTCTTCTCATCTTCAGCAGCTGGCTGTTGCCTTTTGGAATCTTTCCAGTTTGGTTGCTGCCTGTTGGTCTCTGAAATCATCTTTGGGAGCCAAACAAGGCAAAGTGTCATGATTCTTTTCACAATACAACTTGCATTCTGGTTCTTTACTCTTTAAAAATAGCTGCCTTGGTATTCTTTGAACATATTGGGCCATTGGCACTGCTGGGCCTTTCCCAAACCTTCTGTTTGCTTTTTCTGTTTTCACTCTTCTTTTCCTCACTATTATCTAAATTTAAAATCTAGCTTCAGTCACAGAGAACTCAATTACCCTGTCCTATATTTAAAATTCAGCTCAAGTGTCACCTTCACAAAGAAGCAGCGAGTCTAATGTTCATGCCCAGATCACAGAACCACCTCTGTTATAGCACTCATTACACTGATTTGCCAGCCTTAGCTTCTTACTACTCCCATCTAGACAGAATGTTGGACTTCCGACCTTCAGAACTATATGGCACCCATGTAGAATATAAAAATATGAAGCAAGAAACAAGAAATGGAAAGGGTCAAGTAGGAAATGAGCAGGGCAGGGCTGGGGGGGGCGCGGGGCACGTGAATTAGGAAGTGAGAAGGGCCAGGTATGAGGTATAAGAGAAAGAAGTAAAATATTGACTTAAAATAGACTTTAAATATTCATCAGATTGCAAAAAAATAAACAAATTATGATATATCTGAACAATAGAATGCTATTTAGCAATGAAAATAAAAAACTGGTGATACATTTAATAATGTGGGTAATCCTTAGAAGCATTTTTATTCTAAAATTCCATGAATATGACAGTCTGGCCTAGGAAAAACTATTGGCACAGAAATTGGATTATTGATTAGCAAAGCTGTAGATACAGGAAGAAGAATGGCAATAAAGATTCCTACAAGGAAGTTTTGGGGTGGTGGAAATATTCTATATCTTGAATGATACATGCCTGTATATGTTTTTCTAAACTCACAGTACTGTATACCTATATGGGTGAATCTTACTGTATGTAAATAAAATCTCAGTTGAATCTGATATAAAAATAAATACATTTCTGTTCAACAAAGGAAAAAAAAAAAGAACTGTATGGCACCTAAGCACAGTAAAGTGAAGTAACTTTACCAAGGTCATACAGCTAGGAGGTGGCAGAGCAGGAATTTGAACCCAGATAGTGTGGCTTCATACTGCCCTGCCTCTGTTCTCATCATACACTTATCTTGAGTCACGACTGTATACTGAGCTGGACCTATGAACATCTATATACAAGAACAGGACTGTGGAAGTGGGCAGAGTACTGGAATGATCCAAATTAGATCCTGGATTTAAGACAATAAAACAGGACATTTTGGGGTACTTGGGGAAAATTTGAATATGAACTCTATATTAGATGATAATATTGTAACAGTATTAAATGTCTAGTGTGTAATAAAGATATGATGGTTATGTAAGAGAATGTATTGTTCTCAGGAGACAGATACTAAAAGTGTTTAGGGTAAAAGTGTCATGATGTCTCAATTTCCAAATGTTTCAGGGAAAGAAGTATAAAAAGAATGATAAGGCAAATATGGAAAAATGTTAATAATTGGTAAATCTATATAAAGGATAAGTGGGTGTTTATTGTGTCAATGTATTCATTGTTTGTATCAAAAAGCCATCACCAAACTTAAAAACAAAAGAATGGTAGTGATAATGATTCTGATTGTTATGGTGACGATCATGATGATGGAAAAGGAGAACAGAAATCGTAAGGAAAGAACTAAAGTCAGGTCCCAGTTTACACAAAGGAAATTATTTTATACTATAATTCTTATACTGAAAAAAGCTATGAACTACATTGTACTATTTCTATTAATAGAAATTATTTGTCATATCAACTTTAAAATCATTGAACACACAGATTATGGATGTTCTGGTACTGAAAAAGAAATGCTTCTTTTTAGTCCCTCAGCATATATTTCCTGAGTGTCTGTTCTGTGCCTGGCTTATTGTGAGACATAGCTCATTTCTTCCAGCTCTAATGTTCTGTCATTCTGTGATACTAAACATCTAAATACGATAGCTACTGTAGCTCAAGACCAAGTCACATTGGTTGCTGTCTGCTGGGCATTTCCTAAGTATCAACTTAGTACCTTAGCTCCTGGATTTGAATGTGAAGATTAGTGAGGCACTGAAGGCAGGGACACAATAAGCATCTCAGACTCTTTTGCCAGTAGGAAAAGTGAAGGAGCTGCTTAATCTTTCATACATTTTCATGGCTATTATTTCTCTTGAAAATGCTTTCAAAACCCTTCATTTTGCATGGATAGTTCAGGAATCTATATCCTAACAGCTACCTTTCCGCACCTACTACGGGCCAGGCATTGTAAATAGGCACTTAACCTACTTTATCCACAAGACTTACAACAACCCATCTTGCCCCGTGGTCACGCAGCTGGCAAGTGGCAGAACGGAGTTTAGAACAGAGCTTTCTATTACTTTGAAGCTTGGAGACTTTCCTTTATACTATGTTACCAAAACCTAGATCACAAAGAGGGAGTCTGAAGATAGCGTAGCTGGGTTGCTTACCTTTGTGGTCTACCAGACTTAGACCTTCTCTGCCAAATTAGAAAGGACAAATAAAATATGTTATTTTTAATGCCTCAGTATTATCACTTGTTATATGGTACTACAATTAAATGTTTGCCTCCCCACATCCCTCCCCCCAACTCTTTGAGGGCAAGGGACTTTGTTTTATTCATCTTTATATTCTCAATGCCTAACACATAGGTACTCTTTAAATGTTATTGAACTAAATTATTAATGGGCCAAAGGAAAAACTGGTTATGGTAATGGAAAACAAAACAGTTTCTTATGCTTTTTCTATAGTACTAGATGCCCATTCTTCACAATAGCAGTTTTGCTTTGCCATTTTAACTCTCCCAAATTGTTTGATATGGGGAACCCAGTTCGCACCGTTTTGGCCTGTGCTTAATTGAGCTCAAGAAGGTAATCAGAAATCTGAGCCTGGAGTTCATCTGTGCCTATAATTTAATCAGAGATTTATATAGCCCAAATTTAGTAGTGTATGCATATTATTAAGAATCTTTATATTTTGTTTATTTACCGTCATAATAGTAGAAGAAAATTTTTTGTTGAAAGCTTATTATGTCAGAGAAAGGATTATCTTAAGATTATTCAGTTTTCCTTTTGAAAGGTACTATGGGAGTACCCCTAGCCTGAAGATCCTCTTCTGATACTCTTTTATCATCTCCTTTTTCACATTCAGTTTAGAGCTTAAAGTGGGAATTTTTTAAAGTGTGTTTTCCTGGCATCTCATGTTTAACAGTGTCAGGGGTTTGTGTCCCTGGAACGAAAACTGTTTCTCCAGAGCCTTTTTTCTCTCAGCTTCCAGTGAAAAGAGGGGCGAGGCGAGCCAGTCGCTTACCACAAAGCAGTGCCACCACAAAGGAAAGATTAAGGGTTTAGAGAAAGGTCAATGTGGGTTTTTCTCTAACTAAACACTTTCCTAAAGTTTCCTTGTGGAAAAATAATGAAGTCATCTCAGAGTTTTTAAAGAATTTTTATTTCTTTTTTACCGTCTGCATTCGCTTGTCTTCTCAGCATGGATGTTTAATCTTCCTAGGCTTTGTGAATTGGCCCAAATGAATAAGTGGTGAGCTGTCTCTCTAGGAGCTAGAGGCTTATTCTAAGGGCCTAATCACTGAGTAAACACATCTTTGCCCTCCCTCTCACAACTGCGGTATAATAGTCGAGATTCTAGCACAGTAACCTGGATATTGCAGGGACCGGTGCTTTGAAATGCAGAATGATTGATCCTCCAAAACAGTGCCTGATCTTCGCCTGCCTCTTTCTTCTTTTTTAAATTAAATATTGCCAAAGAGATGCTGTTTTATTGCTTGATATTGTGCATTAGTGCCCTGGATTTCCAAGTTTAGTTTCAGTCAACACTGTGGGCTGCACTTATAGGGAACTCTGCATGTTGGGTTTCTTTAGTAGCTTCTTCAGCACATGTGTGTTTGGTTTGGAAGAACATTTAAATTAAATCAGTGAGATAGCGATGTAAATCACTAATCTCTTTCCCAAAGTCTAAATGTTCCATTGCAGTGTTCTTGAAAGAAATATGCATTTTAAAGATTTAGCCATTGCCATTGTTTGATTAGAAATGGACAGCTCTCTTGTTCCCACTGTCTCATTAAATGTAGTTGCTGAGATACGAACAAGCCGAATTAGAGGTTGACATCCCTCTGTCTATTCAGCTAGAGAGCTCCTAAGAAGAGGAGCTGTGAATTTGTTAGTGGTGCCAGGTTCATGTTCCTTTTCCTAAAGCAGCAGAATTCTTGATTCATTTACTAAAATGGATTTAGCATTGCTGCTACCATTGGGTGTCTTTTTTGCCAGGGGGCTGTGGTTGGTATCAGCTTCCAAGTTTTTTTTTTCTTTAATCAAATAGGCTGAGACCTATGCTAGTTTAAGGATGTAAAGAAGACTGAAAAAGACCCCATCCTCAGAGCCCTTGAGAGACTTAGTCTAGAGGGGAAACTGGTAAACAATTATGGGAAGAGATAGAGGCCCAGGAATGGAAGCACTTAACTTTGCCTGAGGGAATCAGGGAAGGTTTCATGGAGGCATTTGCTTTGAGCCTTAAAGCTGCAGTCTCCCCAACCCCCAGGGCTGCGGACTGGTGCTGGTCCATGGCCTGTTAGGAACTGGGCTGCACAGAAGGAGGTGAGTGGCCAGCAAGTGAAGCTTCGTCTGTATTTACAGATGCTCCCCATCACTGGCATCACCGTGTAAACTCCACCTCCTGTCAGATCAGCGGTGTGAGAGTCTCATAGGAGCATGAACCATACTGTAAACTGCGCGTGAGAGTGATCTAGGTTGTGTGCTCCTTAAGAGAATCTAGTGCCAGATGGTCTGAGGTGGAGCTGAGGCAGTGATGCTAGGACTGGGGAGTGGCTGCAAATACAGATTATCATTAGCAGAGAGGTTTGACTGCATAGTAAATGTAATGTGCTTGAATCATCCTGTAAACCATCCCCCCGCCCCCACCCTGGTCCGTGGAAAAATTGCCTTTCATGAAACCAGTCCCTGGTGCCAAAGAGATTGGAGACCACTGCCGTAACGGATGAGTAGGAATTTACTAGATAAGTGTCTCTCCAACAATGTGTCTGTTTACAAACTTCCTAGAAGCCTGGTACTGTTCTCTGCAGACATCAACGTGGATGAAGAAACCCTGAGTCTTTCTTGTTCACCATTTTATTGCCAATGCTTCCTGCTGGGCCTGACACAAAGAGTATTTCAACAAATGCTTGTGGAATGAATGAATAAATGAATTAACACATAGAAGCAGGATCGTATCAGCTGAGCTACTTATACCCAGGAGTCCTGTCCTTATTCCCATTACATGCTGTGCCTGAGTCCCGGAAGCATTGATATTACAACAGCAGTCTGGCATCTTCATATTATATGAGCGCTCCCACAAGCCTTGACTGCAGTGTGGTTGATTTCCCTCAATCACTGTAATGTCAGAGAAGGAAAACTTAGGCTTGGAGTCAGACAATCTGGTATCCATTCTCAGCTGTATTACTTACTAGCTGTGAAATATGGGACAAGTCAGCTTTCTAAACCTCAGTTTCCCCATATGCTAATGAGGTTAAGAATGCCTATTTTACAGGTTTATTCCTAAGATTAAAGTAGGTAATGATTGTAAAACTAACTGTGCCTCCTATTCAGAGTTGAAGCTTTTAGAATCTTAATGTACCCATCTAACTCTGGCTACCTCATTTAGTACAAAATTTACCTTGGCAGAAAATATTTTAAAGATTGCCTTATTATTATTATTATTAGGATTCTTTATCAAGATAATTCCAACCATCAGACTTCATTAGCCTTTCATCAGCATGAACCTTATATTTTTCTATAAATATCCTTCTTTTGTTTAGAATCCCACACAGCAAATTTTCATTTACTATCATCGCATCCTTATTTAATAAGAAGGGAAAGATCCTAAAAAGATCCTTGAAATTTTCCTTTGGTAGAATTTCACCGATTGGTTTGTATGTTGTCTTTACCATAAAATTTTACCTTTCCTTTTTCTGGTAATTATGACTATTCTTAAATAAGTCAGCTGTTCTATAAGGTAGCACCAAGAAGTTAGTCAACAATTTAGGCTCTTTCATCCTCACAGACATAGTTGTTGAAGCTAACATGTTGCAAATTATAAGCTGAGCTACTTAATGCCCATTGTTCTTGTTTACCTATTTCTTTGTTCAATTTCAGTTTTTAGTTTCAATTATTTTATTGAATATCCAACTATGACAGAGGACACTTTTAAGAGAGCAAGTGTCATCTCGTGAAGGCAAGTTTTACTATGGCAAAAAGGAAAGAATAATTTTCCATCTAAGAAACCACATTGGACATTTTCTGAAATATAAACTAGAAAGAATTCATGTGACCTGAATTTTTATCATCTTTTCAAATGGCAATTAGATGTTACATGCTCTTAAATAAGGACTTTAACATGGGAACCTGTTACCTGTGGAACTAAAACAAAACTTCATTTTAGACCTTTTCCTTTCAAGTAGAAGAGACTATTCAGTGTTCAGATTAAAACCATACAAAATATGTAAGAGGGACTTTGCTATCCAATCTTAATGAGTATTTTTTCTTTGTATAGTTCAATAGTTCAAAGTTAATGTTTCTTACATATAAAATACATATTAAATGAGAAGAATGGTAATTCCATTTTATTCAAGGAAAATGCAGTTCTGTTGCAATTTCTGCTCGAGATAGGTTTGCACATGTTAACAGATATCTACAACAGTCAGTCTGTAAAACTAGATAATTATCCTAGGCTTTTTAAAGTAGAAGTAAGCAAAACTTATTGATATAAGTAGATGCTTTAGGAACTCCAAATGTAAGGTACTCTTTTAGGGAATAGCATTTAATTTTTGTCTTTGTTATTCATATAGACTGACTATGCTTCTCCAAAATTCAAGAAATCTTATTATGTTAGTGGATATTTTAATTGATCAATCTTTTCTCCTCTTTTCAGAGAAAGCTTCTTGCTATCTACCTCCACCATGATGAAAGTGTATTAACCAACGTGTTCTGCTCACAAATGCTTTGTGCTGAATCCATTGTTTCTTATCTGAGTCAAAATTTTATAACCTGGGCTTGGGATCTGACAAAGGATGCCAACAGAGCAAGGTAATACTGTTGTTCACAGGTTATAGGTTGGGCTTCTGTTTTTTTTTTAAAGTCATCATTGTGTTTGGTTTCCATCATCATAAACATTTTTTATCCTCAGCATTCAATTCTCTACCATTGCATTTCATGAGATGGAAGGTATTTGCTGTGGCTAACACATGCAGTTATTTATAATTGTGAAAATATACCTTAACTCATAAAAGACTCTTCTTAAATTCAAGAATAACCTGAAAAGAAAAATTAATTTCTCTCATCTTTTTTGTAATGTGACAGATACAGTACAATTCTAATATGTTGTTGAACATTTAAGAAAATCAGTGTTTTTAATGATATTCAGAAAAGGCAAAGCAAATCTAATATATAATCCTAGGTAGTAAGTTTATTTTTAATAACTTCAGTAAAGAAGGCAGGACATTCTGGACTAGTCCATTGGAGTTGGTAATAGCTTAACTCTAACATATGCTAATTGATGTAATTGCTTTATTGCACACATTCTTTTGCACATAGCCAGCAATACATCCATATTCTCAATAGGAAAATAAATCTCTTTACTAGCTGTCAGGATAAGTTTACTTAGTTTGTTAATCATAACATCTGTAAGTGATGAGTAACTCTTCATATTTTGCCTATTTGAGTTTCCCATCTGAAATATATTTCATCATGTTTAATTACACATGTGACCATAACATCCCATGATGCTACTTTGGGTGTGTTAACACAATCATAATCACAGGCTGCTGGCTTATGAACAGGGAAATTAAATTAATTCATTTCAAGGCAGTCCTATTATAGTTACCTGATTTAAGCAATTATAGAACAATTAGAAATCATCTGGTTTGTCTTTTTATTGTATGGCTCACTGAATTTTTGGTCATCATTCAGACTTTGTTTTATTTAATCTAAATCTGTAAAGAAAGATGATTCCTCCCCTTAAATGTGAGGCAAAGAATGTTGAAGCAATTTCTTCATCTAATACTTCATTTCTTTAAGCAAATGGTTAGGAAATTTCATAGGATGACTTCGTTCTGCCTTGGAAATGTTCCCTGTTATACATAAATAAAGAACCTTTAGCACCTGTATTTGTTTAAATTAAATCAGGTTATTATTCACACTCAGTTAAAGGTGATGAAAAGCAGTGCCAAAAACAGATAAAAATGCCACATCGAAGGTCTTTCATGAGGCAAAATACATAGACTGGAGACTTGGCTAAATCTTTTGCCATTCACTGGCAGTAAGGAATCTCCTCCTTTCCTTTTATCCACAACTTGATGGAGAAGGAAACACTATTTCTAAACCATCTGTAGTGGCTAAGTTCAGTGGGCTACCTGCTGTTATTTTGTTCTATCCTCCATTTAATTCCTTAGTTCCTTTTATTTTACAATGACAAAAAATTGCAGTGTAGTTTCTTTTGAAAAACAGTGTTTGAGGGGTTTTTTTTATGACTGGCAATCAACAGCCATGTAATTGCTTTGTTATGTTTTACTAAAGAAGTCTGTTAAGTAGCACAACTTTGATACACTAGTAATAAGAGTTTGCAGGTTACAGAGACACCTGTGGTGACCAAAGCGACAGAAGCTGCTTATTAGAAAGAACCAGTACAGCTGTGTCCTATTAACTCCTTATGACACTTTTTTAAAAACACTAAATAAAGGCCTTGTTTAAGGCTTTAGAGCTATTTCTCGATGAATTGCAGGACCAACTATGAAGTGTGATAGGATATTTCAATCTATATTTTTAAAAATGTGGTATCCCATTATTAAGTAATTGTCATAAAAATAAAAAGAAGTGATATTAAAGACTGAAAATAGAAACATCTAGGAATTCAGTTTATTAAACATTTATAAGCACCACAAACGGGGCAATGGGGAGAAAAAGAATGGAATGATTTCTGGAATTTAAAATACGTGGCATCCTTACTGAAAATCTAATCCTGTCCATAGTGCAAATTAAAAACTATTTTAAGTTAAGGTATTAAATTTCTCTTATTAAAGTAACAAATAAAATTACATAGCTACTTTTGATGTCCAGTTCCATCACTGTTACTATTAAGAAAAATGGGAAAATACACATTTTACAAACACAAGATAAAAATTCCTTAGAATGGCATATTCCCAAAAAAAAGTAAAAATAGATTTCCTTTGATATATAAAACCATATATAATTAATTAGGCTGATTTATTTCCCCAACAAAAGGATTTAGCTTAGACATAATTTTCTTACCACCTATCGTAGATTCATCCAAATAAAATTGTCTAATTGGGTTTCCTCTTGGATGATCTTTCTTGGGTTTTCATACCACATTTATCCAAAGGTGTTTAACATTAAAATTGACTGCATCATCCATTAGATGCTTTTATTAATAACTTTGAGTTATAAAACCTCAAACTTTCACTCAGTTCAGTGGAAGACTGCTTGCATTAATATTTATTGATCTGTGTTCTATGTATCAGAAGTGTTATGTGATCATTTGCATATTACTAGAGAGCTGAGATGGAACATATTAATATATGGAAATACAGAAGAGATTTCTAGGCATCACAAGTAAAATTGTTATGGGTTTCCTTTTAACTGTGATTTCTTTACAACAGATATAAGTTTTGAAATAAATTCCTGGTGGATAGCTTATCTGATCCCATATCTGATTATCCTACTTCAGGCTAGTCATATAAATTGAGAGAATCCTGGGCCTGTCAGTGATTTGGTCTGGGTGCTTCCTTAGTGGTTTTCTAGGACCACCACCTGATGTTATAGCTGGGGACATTAATGTCCAAGATGACAAAGGACTTACCAAGCAAGCTTAATACTCTTGCTTAAGGAATACTCCGATTAAGCCTATAAAAACATTAGTCCTCCAATCACAATTTACTGTGACTCTCTCGTGTGTAGAAGTGAAGGATATTGAACTAAGTGAATGCTTTGGTAAAGTTACCATAATATGAGTATCACTTGCTATTAAAAATTAAATTTCCTGATTTCTCTAACAAACTGGAATAAGAAAAGAAGCAGATTTCTATAAAATGTCATAACCCCTGTGATTGTTGGTGATTTAGATTTTACGCCTCTAAAATGACTCTAATAACTTTCTTTCTGAATTGAATACTTAAATTGACCAACCCATATCTGTTTAAAATGTGTTGGAATAGTTTCTAGGTTGATCTTGGAACATGCCAAATATGAACCAACTCACCAAACTTTAGCCATAATGATTAATGCCTGTCATTCCCCCTACTAAATTGTGATCTCCTAGAAGGGTTTATTCATTTTATTTGTCTCATTAAACAAAGCACTTTTAAAAATTCTAAGAAAAAGAAGCCCAATAAGCATTTAGCAAATAAATATATGCATCCAGTTCCATCTAAGAATTTTGCTTATAATTTCAATATTACATGCTAAGTGGGGGTTTTTTTTCTTAGAAAATTCTGTACAGTCTTGGCTACCATGTCTTATTGGATTTCAGGGCCATTCTTTCTTAAAGCAGTAGACAGAAAGCCTTTGGTAGTCTTGAGGTTCTAGAGGGTATGATTTTTTTTTAATTTAAAAATATTTTTTTTAGAGATGAGGTCTTGCCATGTTGCCCAAGCTGGGGTGCGGTGGTTGTTCAAAGGCTCAATCATGGCACACTGCTGCCTTGAACTCCAGGCCTCAAGCAGTCCTCCTGTCTCATCCTCCCTGGTAGCTGGTGTACACTACCATACCAGGCTCTAATTTCTTAAATATCCATTTGACCAGCGATCCTGATAGAAATAGTAGGATATACCGGTCAATGGAAGACCTAAAAACAGAGAGGTAATAGTAAAGAAGGAGATCCTGAAAATCACTTGGTGTCTGTGGGGGATCAGTTCAAGGACCTCCCATGGATACCAAAATCTGTAGATGCTCAAGTCCCTGATAGAAAATGACATAATGTTTGCATATAACCTAGGCACATTCTCCCATATACTTTAAATCATCTCTAGATTACTTATAATACCTAATACAATGTAAATGCTGTGTAAATAGTTGTTATACTGTATTGTTTAGGTAATAATGACAAGAAAAACGTCTGAACATGTTCAGTCAGTGCAGACGCAATTTTTAAAAAATATTTTTGATCCTCGGTTAGTTGAATCAACAAGTGCAGAACCCACAGATATGAAAGACCAACTGTATTCCTTCATGCTTATTCATTGAGTAAACACTTAATGAATATTTAATATGAACTAGGAATGGTGCTATGCTCTGAGGACAAAAAGTTGAACAAGACACAATCCTAACCCTCAAAACGCTCATAGTCTAGTAGGCAAGACAGACATAAGTGCTAATATATAATATGAGGTATGTACTTTTAGCAGTACATACTTTTAGCAGCGTAGATGAACTTCATAGTGAGTTGCTAAACCTGAGGGGGCTCAGAGAAGGACTTAAAAGAGATAATAAACAGAAAGATGAAATTAGAATTTCACTGTTTTTTTGTTTGTTTGTTTATTTCAGAGTATTACGGGGGTACAGACATTTAGGTTATATGTATTGCCTTTACTCTGCCCGAGTCAGAGCTTCAAGCGTGCCCATCTCCCAGAGAGTGTGCTCTGCACCCCTTAGCTGTGAATTTATAGAATTTCACTGTTTCTATTCAGAGAGTTTTATATTACTGTGATAACATTCCTAGTCTATTGGGTTGCAGACTTTGCTATTTTTTAACTAAAGAGTATTAGTATTTAAAACCTCATTATTAGGTATTTGGAATAAAGGGTCAGTGGCTGAGATAATTGTGGAGGGGAGAAAGAATAGAGGGACCTGGCCAGCTAATGTAATCCAGCATCGTCTGAAACAGATTGAGAATTAAGGTCAACCAACTGGGATGGACAGATCCAAAGAAGTTGTTCTATTAATGATTCATCCCAGTATTGGCATATGCTTAAAGGCAGACAGTGGAACAGAGATCAGATATTCTTTTGGATATGTAACATGTGGAAAGCCATCATGGATTTACAATAAAAATATTTTTGAGTACAATGTATTCTTGGTGAATGAGTGCTTAGCTATGAAAGAATAAGTTCTTAAAATTCAGGACAGATATCACCCCTGGAAGGCCTTGCCTGTCCCCATCCTTCCTTTGCCGCAGTCTGGGTTAAAATGCACATTCTGTATGCTCCCATGATGTCCCTATACTAACTTGTATTAATAGCACTCATTACATTGTATGGTTATCGTCTGTCTCCCTGCTAGGTTTTAGTTCCCTGAGAGAGCTATGTCTATAATCTCATTGCTTTATGCAAATGCCTTATAAAAAGTAAGTGCTATATTGAGAATAAACAAATAATCTCTAATAGGCTTATTGAAAAATAATAAGAGAGAACCAGTTTGGGTAATGGCAAGAGCATTAGAAATACCACTCCATCCCTCTAATTGTGTGACCTTCCCCTGTAGCCATTAATGGGCCTAATAAAGCTAAAGCTTTCGTTCTCCTTGCAGAATGAACTATAATGTCCAGACTGGGTACTTTGTCTTCTGATGGCCTTGTAGGGCCCCAGAATATCATGGCCTATGCTTATGTGCCCCAGACCATCTGGAAAGGAGCTTGAATTTCCAACACAGATAAGTTCATCCAGTGGTTCCATAGTTTCTTCCCCAGATTTCACCAAGTCTCTGTGATACCCCAGAAGAAGTTGGCCTCCCAGATTCGTCCATTCTGGGATGGTACTGAGCTTTCTGCAATAGTGGTAGCATTGATTGAAATAAACGTGTCCGTGGGATCAGACTGTTAGACTAACTCCATGGTGAGAGATGCCAAGCAGTCAGGCATGTTCCATTTGGACACCATTAGAATTAACCATAAATATTACTATATAAAGCATCAGTGCAATTAAATGTTAGTTTGTTTCCTTCTATTAAAGCTATTTGGACACGTACTGGATGCACAGGAACATTGGCACAAGTACCCTCCATGCTGAGCTGTGGGTTCTTGGCTGAAGTTGCTTCATAAAGAAAAGCCATATCATATATATGGCACAGTAAACCACTAGTATTAACCAGTAATAAGTGGGTTAGTGGGTATCTCTTGTTCTGACCAGGAGGGCCCACAAGGCAAATATAGGTGCTGGTTTCGATTATCTAATTCTAGAAAATTTAGAATCAAACATGAATTTGACTAAGATAGTGCCAAGTGGGTAATCAGCCAGCTATGAGTGCTGAAGAATGAGTTGCTCATATGTAAGTTCCTGAAGTGAAAATGTTTTGCACATCAGTGTACATACTACTGAGTGTTAAATCAAGCATTGCATATTATTTCTAAGCAGTGTTCAGAGGAGCTGCAAACAGTGCCCTAGGAATTGCTGACAGTGCCTGGGTTACACAGGTTGCATGTAACTTGTACATAGCATTGCATTAAATTTTGTACACACAGTTAGTACCAGTGTTCACAGACAGAATTCTATTGCCTGTCAATATTAGCTTTTGAACTTAATGCCCTTGGGTGCAGTATTTCAGGTCACTGCAGACTTCCGCTGCTGTGCTGACAGGTACTTGTTAGCCTTAATAGTCAAGTGATAGTTTTCCACATTACTTAATCTTTGGTAAGAGTTAATTGACTTAAAGCACTTGTTATCAGTAGGCTGTCTTCACCTGTACTTTCCATCTCAGTAATTAGCCATGTTCACAGTGGATTACCCTTAATTCCAAACTACTCAGTGGTTCATGCCTGGCTGAAGCCTAGCTGACTATGTTACTCTAACCCTACACTTCCATTTGATCCAGCAAACATAGCCCAGGTGTGGGGTCTTCATTGGAGACACAAGGAGTGTTAATTTCTAGCTGCTACCTAAGAACAAATACAGATTGTGCAGAGGTAGCTGATAAAACAGATGAACATATTGTTATCAGGGTACTAAGACTTCCAGAGAGCCTTCATGCCAGATTTCCATATAATTTTCCCCAAACTTCTTTATTCCCTTTGTGTAACATGTTCCTTCCAGTACTTTTAAAGGAAGTGTATTGCCATCCTAAACATCCCAGGTCAAGGGCTTAATTAATGCTTTAAAATGAAGGTTCCAAAAACACCAGGAGAGTTTGTCATTTTCTCCCTGGTTTGTTTTGTGAAGAGGGAGGAGAGAAGGTGAGGAGGAACCCCTCCTGTTCCATGATTACATCCTACCCACTCATTTTCTCCTTTTCTCCTCTGCTTTTGATTTTTAGTGGCGGTCTTAACAGAATGTCAAGATCAATTTGCAGCATGGTTTAACTCAAGGTTTGTGTTCTGCCAGCAGCAATTGTCCCTGCAAACAATGCCATGTGTTCTTGTAACTTCAGAAGCTTTTAGAGGGATCATGGCAAGGGCAGCATCTAATGACTTTATTAGTGTAGGGTTTCAAAATGGGCTCAGTAATTGTTCATATCTCTTTGTCAGCAAGTCATAATTACTGCTCAGCATTGTCCAAGGGTGCACTTGTGAATAGTTTCCTAATAGTACTGAAAAGAAGGGAAAGGGGGAACGGATGAAAGGTGATGGCCTCTTACGATTGAGAACAAGCCAGTCTCTGTGTAGATGATAGCCAAACTGTTTATAATACATTTTTCACTCTTTTAAAAATAGATTATCCTTTTAAAAATGTTCTTTGAGATAATTTAAAATTACCAGTTTACAAGCCTTTTTTGCTCTGATTTGAATACTTCCCACACTTCCATCTAGCACTACAATTACAACTGCCTGGTGGCATATGCATTGTATCTGAATCAAAGCATTTGTGTTTTTAAAAAAAAGCCTATTTGTTTCCTCTACCTTAATCTAATTAATGCTATTCAGGAAATATGCATTTAACTCAGATACAGTTGTCAGTAAACAGTCTATATGAAAACTGTTGTTAGAAAAGAGCAATACAAAGGTGATAGTATTGACAAGCCAGTCCAAAATAACAACATTGTAAGTTTTTATCAGATAATCCTATTCTTCTCATGCACTCTTTCTTGTTAGTCTATTGTTAGTCTATTGGTGTTTTTCTTGGTCTTTCTCCTAATCATTCTATGCTTTGAATATTTTAGGTATCTTGATTATGAGTCACAAAATTAAAAGATTCATCACCACCTCAAGATATATGAAGTTTGATCTTAATTCCAAGCCTTTCCTCCTCTGTGATCTGCTCCTGAATCCTTTCTCATTCTGTGGCCCCTCTGTGTTGTACTCATGTACAATTATGTGCAAATATTCACTCCCAATAGCTAGTTATCCTTGTATTTTAGGGCTGCAGTACCTAACCCCTGGGCCATGGACCACTACTCGTCCGTGGCCTGTTAGGGACCAGGACACAGAGCTCCGTTGGCCCTACCACCACCACCCCGTCCGTGGAAAAATTGTCTTCCGTAAAACTTAGGCGGGGGGATGCACAGCAGGAAGCGACCAGTGGGTGAGCAAGCAAGGCTTCGTCTGCATTTAGAGCCGCTCCCCATCGCTCACATCACCACCTGAGCTCCACCCCATCCCATCCCCCGGGTCCGTGGAAAATTTGTCTTCCATGGTCCCTGGTGCCAAAAAGGTTGGGAACCACTGTTTTAGGGCATACAAGTTCAAATAAATATGGCTGCCAGAGGTACTTGATCTAGTTTTTATATAGATTCTAAAACATGAGTTATCTAATGAAACAAATTCTAAAAATAAGACATTTATAAAGTGAAATATCTGAAAATATATATACCCCATCATGTCTTTTGCTCTTCTTCTTGCCTGAAATTGAAAAGGTCACAAAAGATTTGTTTCCTTAACTGCTCTCTCATTGTTAATAATTTTTATATTTGTGGTTGTTTCTGAAAAATTTTTACTTATTATGTCATCTATACCATTTAAATTGATAGCACATTTCTCCTTTTCCATAAATATCGGTAGTAAAACAGAAATTATAAAAGAAATTTCAGTTACATAAAACTACATGTGTAAACTGGTTCCTCTGACACATTTTACAGTTTTTGCCTATCAGTCAGCATAAACACTCAAAGAGATTTTAGTGCTCAACAACCTTAATGATTTAGTCTGCCAAATACACCACCCAAAAATTGAAATTTCCTCTTAATCTGCAATTGCAGAGTAAGGTGGAATCCTGTTTCTTAACTGTTTAGGAAATTCATTAGGGAATAGATTTGGGTCCTTTCCTCAAGCATGTGCTTTTATCTCTTCACTTGATAGCATTAGAGTAATAGAGAAGAGTGATGGATAGTTTTGTATTACTCACAAATAAAGGGTTAACTATAGGAATTTTTAGACAGCTATCTGTCAGTTTATCTACTGTTGGCTAACTCGGTCTGTAGCTACAGCCAACAATTTAAAAAATTCTAAATTGGTTCCTTTCATGCACCTTTCTTTTCCTCAGTACATGATTAGCACCAAGAAAGTCCTCTTTAATACACAGTTTTCTACACACCTCAACTAAGGAAGGAATGAGGCAAGGTTACATGAAAAATAAAGAAACTTTGATTGCCATACCTCTATCTGAAAAATTATGTTGCCCAGTCCCAGTAGTATATGAGGTATTGGAGTCTCTGAGCAGCTCTCAAATAAATTACTCAACCTCAGCAACAAAAATTTATTATGTGGCTATTATGAAAGCTATATATTAATTTGTTAGTTCTTAAAGCCAACCTATGCACATTTAAATATGTCAGTTGCTGTTCTTTAAAAAACTATGAGTTTTTAGTATTAATACAACTATTTTCTCATTTCTTATGCAGTCAGACATCAATCATAAAATGTAGAGCAATTAAGAAGTGAGGCTCAGTCAGGTTGGAAGTATGAAAAACAAGGTGGTATTAAGCAAGTAGTGTAAAATCTCTAGATATTTCTTTTACATGTCTGAAAATAGAAGCCTCACCTATTTGACCTGAGACCTTTGACCCTTATCACTAATATTCTAACATGGACACAGTTGTTTTCCATAGAAAAATATGAAGTAAGCAGGATTCCATTTTTTAAATAAATGTTGATGAAGATTATAGCATGAGCACTCTTAGATTATAGCGTGAGCATGCTGCCCTTACCAGCTTGTGATAATCTAGTCTGAGTGATTTAGTGGGATGTAGTGAAGGAAGCCACAGTCATTTTCTTCCTCTTTTATCCTAAAAGGCAGCTTCCTTTCACTTCGAACTGTCTTCCGAGCTAGTATTATTTGTGACGAGGAACATTTATTGAAAGAGTATCAGTAACTAAGAGCAATACCATCACAATCGATTTTTTAAAAATGAAAACATATCATAACAACTACAACCATTGATTAAGCACCTACTTAAATTATAGTACTAGACACTATATACGTTATAAATGTATATTATAACGTATATAGTGTCTAATTTAATCTTCACTTTATGTATTGCCTCATTTAATCTTTACCACAGTTCTGCAAGGTAAATAGCAAAGGTCCCATTCACATGTGAGGAAACTATTTTTGCCTCAGAGAGGTTCTGTAACTTACCAAAAGCTGTGCCAAGTGGCTGTACCAAATATAAATCCCAACCCTACCTGTGCTTTTCTGCTACACAATGCCTCTTGTTCTATAATCTTGCCATGCTGAATGATTCAACAACAAAAATGTACTGAATAATTATTGTGTACAAAGTTCTATGGCGGCATCAAAGAAGTATAAGGCATGGACCATTTGCTCAAGGAACAAATAAACATGAAATTCACCAAACCTTAGAGTTGGGGATCAGACACTTCTTTAGTCTGCAGTACAACTTGCAGACATGCAGGCCTTTTTTCCTATAATATGCTTAACTGATGTTCCAACTTCTGCCTGAGTACTGCCAGGACAGGGAAATGAAAGCTTCAAAAGATAGCATTTTTTGAGCTGCTCTAAAAACTGGAAGGATCTTTGCCTCCTCTATAGAGAACTTCCACACTTTCTCCTTTTTGGTTCTAATTTTGCAATTACCTGAAACAAACATAACTTCTTTTCTGCATTACAGCCTGTTACCAGTTTAACCATAGCTCTCACTTGCCTTATTTTCCCTCCTTTTTCTTACCAAATATAATTAGTCCTTTCCACTGTTCCTCATATGATAGTGTGTCTAGATCCAGCCTCTTCTAAAGATACCAGGATCAGGCAAAGTGCTCTAGAGGAGGTTTGTCAGGTATGATGCACAGTTCTATTCTGAAATTTTATTATTGGCTTCTGTTGAATGCAGGGAGTCAACTTAAACCCCCCTACTTGTTTTCCAACAAGTTGATATTTCTACTATTTTCTACTTATGCAATTCACTGACAAGATCTTTGGGGGTTCACATTCTGTCTGTTAACTTTTCCAAATTTTAACACTCACAAATAAGACCTTAACTCCTTATCATCTCTACTCCTATCATTGTTCTTGATAATTCTCTCAGTTCCTGGATGTGTCCAACTGCAGAAAATTTTTTTCCTTCCCCTTACTTACCACACTTACATGTGGTCATCAAGAGACACTATATCACATCATATATTTTGATTTCAAACATCTGGCTCCGACCACCACTTCCTACCACTCCCACTCATTTCTTCAAGCATCATAGTGCTGAAGTTTTTTTTCTCATGCCTTCCAGTGTATTGACCTTTCTCTCACTCCATCTACCCTTTCCTGTCTCCAATTTTCATTTCCCTCCTTGTCCTATTTAGAATTTGAGGTTCATCGTTATAATTTTCTTGTTATATTTGAAACTCCCTCTATTATACTCACTTTGTTTGATCCACCTATTCACCTTCTGTATGCCTATACCTTGCAGTTGAACACTGCTGGAGAACATCACACTGACTTTTTTTTTTTAAATAAACACAAACTTCAAAAGAGCACATAATGATGCTGGGCAAGCCTACTGGGATTCCCTAGTTAGTTCTCTTTGCCTGGGTGAGATGTCTGTTTCATACTACTCCTCATTCACCAAACATGTCATACCTCTCACTATTCCCCTTCCTAGCTGCCCTCATTAGTTGCTTGAGAAAACAGAAGTCATTAGAAAGACAGAAATGAATCCATTTTTCTGTTCTTCAAGTCTCAGTTTAAATATCCCTTCTTCAGAAAGGTCTGATGAACCTTTCTAGAGAAGGCTGCTCCCCCATCATTCTCTTTAACAGCACCCTCACAGAACTTTCCATGATAAGCCATTACTTTTGCTTGTTGTAAGATTTATTTTCTAATTCTTCCACTAGAATATAAACTTCGTAAGGACAAGAATTGTACCAATATTTTTCACTTTTGTTTCTTACTACAATGCTCAATACTTACTTGTTGGATGTTATAAGAATGCAAAACATCATAATAGTCAAGAATATGAATGAGCTTTGGATTTGGTCAGACCAGGATTGGGATTCTAGTTATGCCACAAACTATGCCACTAGGCCACTATTCTGACTGTGGGTGAGTTGCTTAAACCCTCTAAGTTACAGTTTCCATATTATAAAATGCTGAAGGATCCCTTGAAACACCTTCGTATATGCCTTAATGAAGTCCAGATAGTCAAAGCTTATGGAATGCTGATGTATTCTCAGTCTTCTAAGCTCATGGTTGGTTTTGGGCATGATGTGTTCTTAATGACCTATGCTGCCTCCAGTTCATCACAACGATGTTCTAAATATTCATAAACCATTTGTCTAAGCAACTCTTCTAGATTTTGTGGGGACTAAGGGCAAGTTTACAGGTCTGTACTTTGTAAAATCATGGTATTTACTTCTCTTTAGGGATACAGATTCCTCAGATGATAGTCACCTCATCATCATTGATGTTAGCTTTTTACAGTCCTATTCACTCTATCCATTTCTTTATCCAAAAAAAGTATTCATTAAGCACTGACTGTGTACCATATACTATGCTTAAATTGGGAAAACATTCTTGCCCCCCCTTATTTTCTCTCCTATATATATGTCTGTTTTTTTTCCATTTAGCATTTATAATTTGCCTACTTTTAAAAATGGATATAATTGCTATACAAGAGTAAAGATAATATCAAAGAGGAAAATAAAAATAAAATCAGAGGTAAGCCAATTAATAATGGCAAATAGATGAGTATTTATAAGCACCTGAGTTGAAGTTTAGCTCTGTGATTCCAGCAGCTAAAGGAGAAAAAGGAAATGTCATAGGCGTATACTCATTGATCTGTCCATTCCATATATATTTATTGTGTTTCTCTTGTGTTCCAGGTACTATGCCTGAGAGTTTACAGTTTACCATTTACAGTTCTCATTGTCTGATACATGGAAACCTAATAGTTCTCAAGATTTTCTGACACCACATTCAAGGGAGGATTTTGTTGTATGATTTTCTATTTAAGAGTCGTTAGGAAAACTAAATAGAACAATTGTCTTCCACTGTTGTTTTGCAGAAGACAGATTATTTTAAATAGATGTTTTTAAATATTAATCCCCTGTAGAAGCAGAGGGCTTTGTATTGAATCTTTTTTTCAGTAATGATAATTCTTTAGGGAGCTTAGGTGATATGGTCCTCAAATATTCCTTTTTGATGATCTAACTCATAATAAGTTTAAAGCTTAGAGGAAAACCTACACAGTCAACATGTCCATTCAACTCTCTCTGTCAAACATCAGCTGTCTCAAGTGAGCCTTTATCAAGTGCTGGGTTGAAATTGATTCTTGCTAGAAAGATTTGATGAGTGACTGAAGTGCTAGTATTCTGTACTGTTGGTCATTTATCTTTTAAAGACTTTCCTCCTGTGTATGAGATTATTACCACACTTTTTTATCCATTAGGGTTATAGTTGTTTTCAAATACTTTAGGAAATTATGTATAAATGTCAGAGTTCCAAGAGAAACCATCCAGCCCTGAAATAAATGGCTGAAATTTTTTTATATAATAAAATCATAAAGTCTCTAAATTTGGTGGGTGGAAAAGATCAGAGAACACAACAACATGAAATTGGTCAATCAATATATATACACATCCATATGTATCTTTACTTTAAATCTCTGCTCTGGAGTAGGGCATCATGATGATGCTGGTGCGTACTCTAGAAGTTATACAGCAATATAATATATTGCCAAATGTGGTGTTAAGGATAACTCCTTGTTTAGTGATAGAAGTCTGAGATTGCTGCTATAACTTATTTTAGGAAACATTTCACCGTATCTTTAATTTTTGAGGAGGGGGACCAATTTTGACTCTGAAGCATATAAAAGGTAGGAAAAGAAGTAGTATTTATTAATCCACAGGCCAATTCCAAAAGTAGGTATCATTATCTTCATTATATAGATGAAAAAGCTGAGGCTCAGAGAGATTAAGTAAGCCAAAAGAAAAAAACTATTAATAGTAAGTGTCAAAATCAGGTTTGTTTGACTCCAAAGTCTTTGTTCTTCCCACAATACCATGCTGCTTGCAATAATTCCTGCTTCCTCTAATATGTTAATATTTGTATGTTTTAAACCTCTTCTAAGTCACATTTTCAGTCATTGGGTGGTAACAAGATAAAATTATATATTAATAAAAACTGCAGTTTGCTAAAAGTCAGAAGGGAAGTTTAGAATCATGAACTTGTGGGCCACCTGTTTATTTTGAGGGTCCAAGTGACCTGTGAAGATGGAAGCACAAAGGGGCCCGGGAGACCATGAATTATTATGGCCGACAGTCTTAGAATTAAACTGATTTCAGAAGTGGTTAGAAGAGGAAAAGGAAGGTTGTATGGTCAATACTATCATGGTAGAGATAAAAGTTACTAAAGTGAATTGGCCCATTCATACAACAAATATACGTTAGGTACTAGGTGCTAGGAATGCAGAGGTGAGTAAGAGATGTTTATCTCCCAACAGCTGTCCAGTAGCACCACCTTGCAACATAAAGTTTTCCCTGACTTCTAGTTCCCCATTCCCTTTGGATTCCTCTAGCACTTAATGTGAACCATTAAATCTAGGCCCCGGTAATATACTGGATTACATTTACTGTTTGGGGGCCTTGATTTATAAAAGCCAAAATATTCTTAGTATCCTAAGGACAACAACCATGTCTTATCTTGTCATATATTAAATAGACTCTCATAAATTTGTATTTATTGGTAAAAGGCAGAACACAGAAGAAATGCTACATGACATTTAACATAAAATTGCTCTCTGGTATAGCCCCTGAAAAATGAATCTCTGGGTGGATAAATAAGAAACTTATAACATTGCCTCTGGGGATGGTAACACAGAGACATACATTATTTTGTATATAAACAAGCTAACATATATTTATTTTTCCCAGTTTTACACAAATGGTAAATATATTTAATACCTGACTTTTTCTGCTAACTTTATGTCATAAAGATAATCCATATCAGTTCACCAAAAGCTCTATTTTATGGCTACATAGTTTTCTTTAAATTCTATAAGATACTATAATTTTTTTAACCAGACTTTATTGATAGACGTTTGGGTTATGTTCAATATTCTGCTATTACAAACATGCAGTAATTAGCTGTGTACATAAGTGACTTCCACATGAAAGTGTATCTATAGACTAAATGCCGGATGTAGAACTGCTGGGTTAAGAGTATGTATGCATTTTTAAATCTTAATAGATATTGGCAAATTGCCCACAAAGAAATTGGTACCAATTTCACTTCTACTAACAGTGTGTAGTAGTGATTGTTTTTCTATAACCTTGCCAGTGCCAAATTTTTTAATCTTTACTAATATGACAGGTAAAAAATGGTATTTTAGTATAGCTTTAATTAGGGGTTAGCTCATTATGAGTTAGAGTATCTTTTCACATGCTTTTGAGCATTACTGTTTCCCTTTCTGGAAGCTGTCTTTATATTAAATATATTGTTTGTTGATCTTGTACTTATTGGTTTGTAATAAACATATATATACACAAATGAAATATATGTTAAGGGTATCAGCTCTTTCTCTGTGGTTTGAAATTTAGAAAATTTCCCCCTGTTCATTATTTATTTATCTTCTGGCCTTGTTATGGTTTTTTGGGGGGGGTTGGTTTTGTTTTTTTACCAAATAGAAATAGTCACAGTCATCAATTTTGTCTTTTATGCTTCATTCTGCTCAAGCTATACCAACTTCCTTGTTACCTTTCCAAATACATTACTCTCCAACTTCAAGACTTTTGTATTTGCTGTTCTTTCCATCCTGGAGTCCTCTTGGCTGAGATACATGTTTCACTCCTTCCTTTACCTCTTTTGAGTCTTTGATCAAATGTAAACTTTTCAGTGAGACTTCTTGATCACTCTATTTTATATTACAACCTCCCCTTCCCTGCTTTATTTTTCCTTCATCACCTGGAGCTCACAGACTTTTAAGGTATTTATTTATTTGTCCCACATCAGATTGGAGCTCACCCATACAAATGAAGCAAGTGGGAATTAACATTCGTAAAGTCACTTCAGGAGGCTAGACCCTTGGTCCAGTGAAGTTGCCATTGCCCAAAACATTTTTTGGATGACTTCTTTAAAAACTGTCTTCAGAGACAGCTTAAAGCCTCACAAGGAAAGCAGTCCTATATCCTGAAAGCAATGTTTCTCAAAGTTGGCCATTAACCACTTGCATCAGAATCACCTGGAGTGGAGTTAGGGGTCTGTTATAAAGGCAGTTTCCTGGACCTTACCCCACATCTATTGAAGAATCTCTGGGGGAGTGGGGCTGAAGAACTTGCCTTTTTATTTTATTTTTAAGACAGGATCTTGCTCTGTCACCCAGGCTGGTGTGCAGTAGCACAATCATAGCTCACTGCAACCTCAAACTCCTGGGTTCAAACGATCCTCCCACCTTAGCCTCCTGAATAGCTAGCACTACAGGTGTGTGCCACCACACCCAGCTAATTTTTTTAACTTTTTGTAGAGAAGAGGTCCCACTATGTTGCCCAAGCTGGTCTTGAACTCCTGGCCTCAAGTGATACTCCTGCCTCAGCCTCTCAAAGTGCTGGGTATTACAGGTGTGAGCCACAAGCCTGGCCTCTGAACATGCCTTTTAAATAAATTCCCTAGGTGATTCATAGACCACTAAAGGTTGAGGATCACTGCTTTTATAGTCAGTGTCCCCCCACTTAGTCACGTACCCTATTTTCCTAACTCAGTTTGAACCAAAGACTTAGGACTGTGGTATGGTTTGAGTGTGCCCGCCAAAACTCCTATCAGTGGGGCAGTGTTGGGAGGTAGAAACTTTAAGAGGTGGAACCTAATGGGAGGCATTTGGGTCATGGGGGCTCTGCCTCTGTTCTCATGGTAGTGAGTTACCCCTCTTGCTCTCAGGAGACTGGATTAGTAGTCAAGAGAATGGATTAGTTCCTGGAAGAGTGGGTTGTTATAAACCAAGGATGCCCCTCATGTTTTGCCCCTTCATATGTGTCTGCTTCCCCTTTGACCTTTTGCCACATTATGATTAAATATAAATGTATTTAAAAGAAAATAGTGATTTTAGTTTTGTATCCACTTTTAAATATTTAAAGTTTTGTAGTATTCACAGCTGCAACATGTATAATCATATTTTCTTAGTTTCTAAGTATTGATACCTGCCCATTCATTTTCTGAATGAAAACAGTGACCATTTTTGTTTAGTCAATAATTCTTTGATACTATATCTTACTGTGCAAAAAAAAATCTCTCAGTGTTGACCTGTAGGTATAAACTGTCATTTTAATCCTGAAAGAAATGATGATAAAAATGTTAAATGTCATTATGCATTTAATAATACTAAAATAGCTACCAGTTTTAAGGGCCTACTATATTTTAGGCACAAGTCCAAGTCCAGTTCTTTTCTGTATCTTACCTCATTTTATCCTTACAAGAAAACAAGTGTTTTAAAGATAATTGCTATTCCCACTTTATAGCTGACTCTCCTTTAAACTTACGGGAGTCACATTGAAATGTAGTAATCAGGAACCCTTAAATAGAGTAGTTGGCAGTGTTGTGGCCTCCATTTTTTATCAGATGTGCCTCCTTTTACAGTACCTGGTATCCAGTAGATAGGCAATATGTGTTTGTGGAATTTCATCTCCCTCCCCCTAAATTCCTAGGTTTGTTTAATACATATTTTATGTTGGAGTACAGCTTAGTAAAAGTCAGTGACTTATGTAATTATGACTTAGATTGAAAGAAACTAAACTATATTCTGTTTTGAATTAAAAGAAGATTACTTTTTTCCATATCTGATTTATTAGTAATCCTGGTTTCCATTAGCAAGATAGAAAAGATCTGTGCTTCAGAGACTGAAAATTTTACTGATTAATATATACTAGCCATCAGGTATTATTTATTTTTCTCCCCAAACTTTAGATTAAAACCATTCTATCTTACCTTCCCAGTTTTCTAATAGCAAGAACTGGTGAATATAAAGTATACCTGGCTTGTGATTAACCATTTTCTTTCATTCATTTTCTCAACCCTTCTTTCTTCCTCCTCTCCCTTCCTCCCTCATTTTACCCCCTTAGTGAGGGCATCTATTCTTTGTCTTTCCAAATTTGTCATTTTAGCATTTGGTCTTGGGGGTTGATTTGGCAACTTGTTATTCCCCTCCCCAAATAGATCTATGATCGGGTAGGTTGTCTGATTTATTCAAATCTTTTATAATTAAAAAAACAGAACAATTTCCCCTTGTTACAGAATAGTTTATCATTGCTTCCCCACTTTGGGCTTGAGATTGCAGGAATCCAATAGCTGTGGAAACTATTTATCCCTCATGACATCTCATGAATGCCGTGTGCAGTTGGGTTGACAACTTTGGCCCTGACACTAGATACACCGGCACACTTTTATCTGTTCAAGAGGAAGAAAATACCACAATTATGAGAATTATACTTTTCCTCTTAAAATGACTTGTTTTTACCACGTCGGTTTTCTTCGAATGTTTTGAACTGAATTTTTTGCTGCTGATAGTGTGCTATAAATGGTAACCTTGTGCTATGAATGATCTTGGGAGAAAGAAGCAGAGCCTCCTAGCCATGAGAAAGATTTGATATATGTGTTATGAAGTGTTACCGCAAGTTCTTGTTACTTATAATGGAAGGAACTGACAAGTAGGAATTTTGCAATTTGGTACTGTCCATTGGCCCGACAGGCTCTCAGTGATTGCAATTTGAAAATCTCAAACATGATTCAGATTTTAGGAAGATTAATCAGATTAATTAAAATTTTAATAGTCTCTTGGATTAGAACAAATTGTTAGTTAAAACTACTATAAAGTGTCAGCTGGCTGTGTGATCCCTGCATACTTCCCAACTACTTCCAAAACATGAAAGTGATTTGAAAATAACTGGTAAAAAAAATTGATCACTTTGTTGTTTTTTTATAGTTAATTGAATGGATATGTGCTTTTAGAGACTGTACCTCTCTTAAATATGCTTTGTGTGGTTTTGAAATTTGTGTTTTACAGTATTTTACACCAAACAAGATACCTATGTTTTCATAATTATTTTTCCTTCTTGCTCATTTTCACAAAAAGAATTTAGGAAGTATACAATTTCCAGGCAAAATTGTCTTGAAGTGGAACTCTTAAAACCACTGAGCCTGAGCTTGCCTGCTTTTCCTTTTTTTTTTTTTTTTTTGGAGACAGGGTCTCACTCTGTCACCCAGGCTAGAGTGCAGTGGTGTCATCATAGCTCACTGCAACCACAAACTCCTGGGCTCAAGCAGTCTTCCTCCTTCATCCTCCTGAGTAGCTGGGACTATAGGCGTGCACCACCCCACTTGGCTATTTTTTTTTTTTTTAATTATTTTATAGGAACAGGGTCTCCCTATGTTGCTCAGGTCAGTCTCGAACTCTTGGCTTCAAGCAATCCTCCCACTTTGGTCTCCCAAAGTGCGGGGATTACAGACATGAGCCACTGCTCTCGGCTTGCTCGCTGGTTTGCTTGCTTGCTTGCTTGCTTATTTGCTTGCTTTCTCTCTCTCTCTCTCTTCTTTCCTTTTTTGAGGGGTCTCTTATATTTAATATTACTTGTAAGGCTGGTGCTGCAATGGGCATCTACTGTGTTGTATCCACTTAATCCACTGGTGTGAAAGCAACAAAAACTTATTCCCTTTTATAGAAAATGTCATTCCAACTGTTTTCTGACATCTTAATTTCAGAGGTTGCCAATGATTATGTCAGGGTCAAGACTGATTTCAAATATTTAAAAAAGAAGCACAAAGAAAAATGAGATCCTAACTTTTTAGCCTCCTGATCTACACATCCCCATGGATGAGTTAGAGCTATGTGGATGTGAAATTTAGTGTGGAAGCTTAGGCTGCCTGACCATCTTTTATCCCATAATGGTTGTGGAATGTGAAGGTTTGAATTTTCATGGTGGCACTATTTCATGGCCAACAATGGATTTCTTAAGGCCTTCTCATATCATTGACATAAGGTCTGATTATTGCTGCTCTAAATGTGTATGTGAACCTGCCTACCAGTGAATTTACTGCAGTCGTGCTAACTTGGTCTTGATACTCTTGCCAGTAATTCCAGTAGCCCTTAACAAGACCTACTTTTTATAGTCACAGCACAGGTTTTATGAAGGATTCAGCCTAAATTTCTGAGATGAATTTCCATAGACAGAAAATATATTGGCTTTAAAAATTAAGAGATTTGATTCTGTTTTGAATTTGGATATCAAATGAATCTGAGCACATGACATTTTAATGTCGTTTGTCTTTTCAAATAGATTTACCTTCTAATGCATGTGATGACAGGACTTTGCTCATCAGCCAGAACATGCATTTCAGAGGAGTTGTTACCTAAAATATTATCATAAGGCATATGAAAACACACGATTTAAGTTGCCTTTCATGAACATAATTAAGAATTAATAAGCTAGTACCAGTGGCTAGTCCCCAGAATTTCCACTGTTTTGCCTTTTGTGACCTGTGTTATTAAAAGTCCATTATTTTTACAGACTTTATTAAATTGGATCTTATTAAAGCATTCCATATTTGCATTTGGTCTTTCATAATTCATTATTATTATGACATTTACTTTTTACCATCAGATCTGAAAACATATCATAAGCTACCCTTTTCTCTTGAAAGAAATGCTAATTTCAAACAGTCCTCTAATAGAAGAGAAAAGCTTTATCAGTTTTTTCATTTATTCCAGATCGTGTTAAGAATACTAATGCTAGACTTCAGTATGCTAATATCTCTGAGCTTTTTTTTTGGTTAAAAGCTTAGAATTATTATTTTTATCTCATACTAAGTATGAAACTAGAAGACCTACTACTACTAGAGAAAACACAATTCTAAAGTACAGTTCTGGATTCTAAAAACTTGTAAAAATGTTACTAAATTCTGTTTTTTAGGATGATGCTAGTCAATTTGTCTTTGTACCACACTATATTATTTGTTCTATTTAAGAAACTCTCCCCTCTTGAAATTCTTCAGTTTGTTTTTCTCATAGTTTAAGGGTAACACAACTTGCAGTGTTTAAGATTATGAATCCTATGGTGTCAACCCAGACAGCATTTGGGGTATGCTTCCTGCTTTTCTATATGATAATCATTTCTATATCGTTTAAGATTTAGTTGAAAAGTCAATATAGCAAGATCTTGCATATTAATATCAGGCAGGTTATCTCATTTTAATATAACTAATAAAACAATAAGTTTTTGTTGGGGTACTAGTAAATTTATTAAACTCTGAATGAAATGAAACTTACTTTGGATTTTGTCTCATTTTAGATTTCTGACGATGTGCAATAGACATTTTGGCAGTGTTGTTGCACAAACCATTCGGACTCAAAAAACAGATCAGTTTCCACTTTTCCTGATTATTATGGGAAAACGATCATCTAATGAAGTGTTAAATGTGATACAAGGTAAAGTACATGTCAAAAAGAGACTAAAGGCTTCTTGTGTGTGTGATAACTATAGTTTTTACCATCAAAGCTAACAATATTTCTTTCTATTGGTGAATATCTTTGCATTTTAAAATATAGAATATATTTAAGAACATCTTCAAAAAGTATAGTGCTATAAAAAATAAAATATGCTGCATGAAAATCTAACAGAAACATCTCAATAAAATTGCACATCCCTTGGAACATAGGATATTCAAATTAAATATTCAGAATTACTAAATTCTCTAAATGAGCAATTAGGTCATAGTCAGTTACCAAATATGACATTTCTCATTTATACTGATTTATTGCTATAATGTTGATTAGTTGAAAGAAATGCTTATCTTTAGTTATCTGGAAAATCCAGTCACTGAATATTGTAGATTGAATTGTTCACAGTGACATTTGTTTCTCCTTATTTGTGTGATTCCATGTCTAGGAGGCCTGATTTTTAACTACAGTGCACATTCTTTACCAAAAACCAAGTGAATGATTTTTAAATTTTTACTGTCACTAATGCACTCCAAGAATTAGTGTACCTAGTAAATTGAAAACAGTCTATCTTCTCTATGCCACTGGGAAAAAGGTTTTTCAAGTGCTCCAAGCTAAAGCTGTGTCTGGGATACTTAATTTCTGTCCCCATTTAGGTCTGGTGGAGGAGAGGGAATGTATACATTCCAATACCTTTAAAACCCAAACAAAACGAAACCTCTGGTATTTTATGTTTTCTCTATAACTAGAACATTCAGT
This sequence comes from Daubentonia madagascariensis, assembly GCA_023783475.1. Taxonomy (NCBI): domain Eukaryota; kingdom Metazoa; phylum Chordata; class Mammalia; order Primates; family Daubentoniidae; genus Daubentonia; species Daubentonia madagascariensis. Next base: position 8,123,400 of record JAKFHU010001129.1, read on the forward strand.
TTCATAAACATTGTTAAAAAAGACCTACGGGGGAACTGATTTGCATAGGGTAAATGAATAATGAAGATAATACTTAATTCCTGCTTTCCCTGTCAGAGGCAATATTGCAATAGCTAGCTGTTCTCAAAGTGTGGTCCATAGACTCCAGAGGTCCCCTAGACCCTTTCAGGGGATCTGTAAGGTCAAAATTATTTTCATAATTGTAATAAGGCCTTTTTTTATTGCCCTTTTTACTCTGCTGACATTTGCACTTAGTGAGTCAAAAGCAGTAGTTTGTAAAACTGTTGGTACCTTAACACCGTGGTCCCCAACCCCTGGGCCGAGGACTGGTACCGGTCCGTGGCCTGTTAGGAACCCGGCCACACAGCAGGAGATGAGCAGTGGGCCAGCCAATGAATGAACCCTACTGTAAACTGCGCATGCATGGGATCTAGGTTGCTCACTACTTATGAGAATCTAATGCCTGATGATCTGAGGTGGAGCTGAGGCAGTGATGCTAGCACTGGGGAGCGGCTGCATATACAGATTATCATTAGCAGAGAGGTTTGACTGCACAATAAATGTAATGCACTTGAATCATCCCCAAACCATCCCCCACCCCCAGCCCCCGCCTGTGGAAAAATTGTCTTCCATGAAACCAGTCCCTAGTGCCAAAAAGATTGGGGACCACTGCCTTAGCATGAATCAAGACCATCACATAAAACTGTACTTGTACTAGTTGTCATGTCACTGGCATGTACTTGCAGTTAAAAAAAGAAAATAAAAAGCCATTTAAAAATGTCCCTGATGAAGCAGTAAAAATTATTACTTTTATTAAATTTTAACCCTTTTAATAGTTTGTGACGCAATGGGAGGGATGGATAAAGCACTTCTGCATACTAAAGTATACTGGTTCTATCAAAAGTACTTGCGTGGTTGCTTGAGCTAAACTAGTTTTTTTGTTTGCTTGTTTGTTTGTTTTTACAGAAATCATTTTTACTTGAAAATCGGACTGACAGACAAACTATGCTTATGTTGCCTGGCAGACATTTTCTCCAAAATGAGCAAAGTGAATCTGTCATTTTCAAGTAAAAGAACTTACAGTCTTTGTTGTCATTGATCAAATTTGAGTTCTCAAGCAAAAATTTATATCCTGTACCTTAAGATTGGTGGCTTAAATACTTTTTGGTGACATCAGTGGTGATATTAACAAATGTGATTTTTTTATATCATATAATGAAGTATGTCAACATTCAGAAGAAATGCACAACTCAGTGAACCAATGTTTTCCAAATGACTTATACATGATGTTATAAAATCATGCACAGTTAAAAGATCCATTCAAAGGGCAATGGATTTTAATTAACAAAGTACAAAAAGTTCATTGGTATGGTTTCAAATTCCACATGTATCTAATTTGAAGAAACTTCCACTTGTCAGCTTGAGTGTAGTATAAAAGAAGAATATCCACAATCATCTATCAAAATACTTCTTCCTTTTCCAATTACCTATCTTTGTAAAGCCAGACTTCCTTAAGTTTCAACCACTACAATGTATTGTAACTAGTTTAGTGTAGAAGTAGATTAGAAAATACAGTTGTTTTCTATTAAGCCAGACATTACAGAGATTTGCAGAAATGTTATTAAAACTCTTCTTACTAAACTTTTTCTTTTGGAAAATAGTCATTTTTTGTAAAAATGTAATATTTATATTAACATGTAATGGGTTTATTGTTATTTTTAAATGTATTGGTAAATCTGTTTTAAACATTTTAATTTTAATTTCTAATACAATAAATGTTGGTATCTATAACCCACATAAACAAAAGTTCTTTGGTGATCTCAGTAGTTTTTAAGAGTGTAGAGGGGTCCTGACATCAAAAAGTTTGAGAACCGCTGCAATTGGCTGTGAAGAATAAATTTGCCCTGAACTGCATTAACTGGTACCTTACCTCTGTCTTAGATCATTAAGGATTTATGTATAAAGTACCTACAAGTCCAATTTGGCAGTGGGTCTTTGCAGTTAGGGCTGAAGTGTAGCTGATAAGCAGTGACTTAAGCCTGAAAATTAATGGCCAATGTTTAGTCACCTATACAACTATAGTATTTTCCCACTGATGATTTCAGTATACTCCATGAAGTACTTATTTCTCATACTCTAAGTCTTAATTACTACAGTTTGCAAATAAGATATGGAAACCCAGGACCTGCCTAGTAATAAAATCTACATTGAAGGTGCTCTTAAATTTCTTTTGCCATCTGTCATACCTATTAATAATGACCAGTAATTGTGTGTGTACTATGTACCAGGCACTTTACATTATCTCTACTCCTTCTATGAACATTACAGAACTAGTATTATCTCCATTTTTAAAATAAGGAAATTGATCTTTAGAGAGCTACAGTCTACTCATTGACTTATTCATTTATTTGTTTATTAAACAAATGTCTATTGAAGCCTTTGTCATGTGCTAGACAGTTTATAGGTACTAGGTCATATAGCTTATAAGTGGAACTAGGGTTGTTACTCTGACTACAAAACCAGTTCTGTTTTCTTAGTGACAAGATAACATTTGTCCTATGGCTCATTTATTGAGAGAGTAGTGCTGATGTGAGCAAATTGGATCATTTCTTTTTCTAAGGACCACAGATGTTCCTTAACCCCATGCTGCCAGTGGTCATAAGGAAATTAGGAAAAGGGCCATTGAGAGATCATGCTAATAAAGCCTGCTGGAAAAACACCAGCAAGGATGCTCGCTCTTTATTGTCTCATTGGTGGCCATTTCATTAATGGGACAAGAAGACTCCTTCTCAAGCCCTGGAGAAAAATTAACTCTGCCTGTAGGTTTGAGAGAAGAGAAGAATTGTCATATGTTTATGTGTCCTTATGAATTTCTCTCTTGTACATCCAAAGCAAGTAACATACTTAATGCTTTCAGGAAATGGCATATATATGCTATATATTTGTTATGGACTTGAACAGGGAATAAAATTATATTAAGGAAAATCAAACATTTTAAATATCCTCTTCATAAAGATTATAGTATAGTCATTTGAAAGCAGCTGAAAGGGAAAAATACCAATTGGGCAAAAAAAAGAAATCAAATGTTTTCATAAATTGAATTGCTCTTTGTTTCACCAGAGAATTTTTAGGGATGGGAGATAATTCTAAGTAAGAGCAGTGTACTGAGGTGGCAAAGAGGATAGGCTTCAAGTGAGCCTCCTTTGATTTCAAATTCTGGCCCTACCATTACCCAGCTTGACTTTGGTTGGGCAAGTTAATGGAGCTCTCTAAGGCTCATTATCCTTTTCTTTAAAATCGAAATCATAATGACCCATTCATAGAATTGTTGTACAGGTTAAATGAGAAAATATATGTAAAGTGCTAATTGCTGACATGTAAAGAGTTGTTGTACATGTTGTTAAGTGGATATGTTTTCATAGTTGGAAAGAATTTTTGAAGCTCATGACCTGGACATTCTTCTTTATAGTGCTAAAAATCCTTCTTATTAAGAGACTGCTCCCTCAATTCTAACTATTCTAAAATTTCACCTGCCAGTATATACTACTACTTATTCTTTCTTATTGAACATATGAAACATGTCAATGAAAACATGAAAGTATTTTAACTATAATTTTTTAGACTATAGTTATTCCTTTCTGATTAATTCTAGAATGACTTTCCATTTTTTAATAACTTTAATACTTTGAAGTTATATATAAAAAGTTTATATAAAGTAAAGTTTGTCAATCTCCATGTGTTATTAGGCAACACAACAGTAGATGAGTTAATGATGAGACTCATGGCTGCAATGGAGATCTTCACAGCCCAACAACAGGAAGATATAAAGGATGAGGTAAGGTGAAAGGTTAAGGAGATTTTAATGAGGTGATTTGTCAAATGATGATGCCTACCTATGTCATGACTGATAAATAAGGATGACAAAGATGCATTTCTAGATTTACCAAGGTCTTTTATGCCATTGAGTTTACCTTTCAGTCCATTCTTTTCATGACTCCAAGACCCAATAATTTGTTTAAATTTATGGACAGTTTACACTTTGCTAGATTTGGGGTGGTGATGGGAGGTCAATTTGCAAGAAATGAGTTTGGAAGCATGTTTACAGAAGAAATTACAGATCAGGAAATCCTGTCTACTATATGGATTTTTCCACTCACTTTTAAGATTTACTCTTTTTAAATATTGAAATTGATTAGCAATAAACATATTTTACATTTGAATATATTTTTGAAGTACTGTGAGAATTAGTAAAATATTTCCAGAATTCTAAATTTCTCAATCTCCCAAACATATTAAGATGTTATAGGTAGCATGAGCTTAGAACCTCAAATAAAATAATAATAATAGCAGTATCGATAATGACAATAGTATTCTATACTTACTTAGTACAAATAGTAAGTATTTATAGCACAGATACTTACTGAGTATTTGTAATGTACTAGGCACTGTGCTGAGCACTTTACATATGTCATCATCTTGTATGATCCTCAAAATAACCCATGAGGTTGTATATCAATCAGAGTTCCGGCAGGAAATAGATGACACTTTCAATCAGAGTTATTTGAGAAGAATTTAAAAAGGATACCGTTTATAAACATGTGGGCAGGGTTTACAGAAATCAACAGGGGATATTACAGACCCCAAGGCTAAAGGGAGCCATTACCATTTCTAGGCCTGAATGCCTAGTAGAAGGTACTGTATGGAGAGGACTGCTTTTGATAGAGGGATATAGCCAGCTTTCATGATCTAGTAGGGAGGAAACCAGGGAATAGCTTCACTTTCCTTCCATACTGTAATCTCCTGCTGGTATCTTCTATTGACCTAACCCCATCAGAAACTATTACTAGAAGGCAGGAAAACCTCCCTGGGCAAAAAGCTAGGTAGAGCATGGAACCTGAGGGGAAAATAGAAGATAATCTAGCATAGATTGGTATGATTATCACCACTTTTCAGATGAGAAAACTGGGTTAAGTAAATTTGTCCAGGTCACATAGCTGGCAGGAGCTATAAATAATCATCTGAAGTAATCATTAGTACATGACCAATCTAGAAATGTCTGGATTTGGAAAATAGCCTTAAGATAAAATATGAAATAAATATTAGCATTTGTTAATTTAAGATGCTAAGTTCACAGGTATTTATAAAATTATTGTTTTTAATTTTTTAAAAAAGATTTCCATAGAACAAATAAGGGAGAGTGTGATTTTGAGCAATGATGAAAAGCTTCTGAGTACAGTGAGTGTTTTTAATAGTGTATTCTTTAATTATTGCAAATGTGTGAAACATGTAGACAATTTTAATATAACCCTGTACTGTTGTATTTCACTTTATTATCTCTGTCTTCCATTAGGCTGTGAGTTTGTTAAGAGCAAGAGCCATATCATATTCGTGTTTGTAACTCTATCCCCCAACAGTGTACTTAGGACAAAGTCAGCACTCAGTAAATGTTTGTTAAATGATTGAATAACTGAATATTTAGAAGAATTTACATGAAATAAGGTAACTTGAAAAAACAATATTTGATTACAATGGTATAAAACCTAATATATCCACATTAACAAATACAAAAATTTGGAGTGGTATAAATAGTTTAGAGTTTTAATGCTCATTGATTTTCTTTTATTGCTGTAAAAATGTTGACTTTATAATTTTTCTTAATGGTGTTTCATTTACTCTGAAGGAAAGACAATTGGGTATATGGTGGAAAGATATTTATATGTTACTCTATAAATTGACAGTGACATTTTGAAATAATGAAGTACTGTACTTAGTTAGGAATTTGTAATAAATAGGTGTGTTGCCATTCAAGATTACATTTATCCTGGAACAGAGGCATTGATTGACAATAATTCACTAAACACATTCTTCAGCCATTTAAGTCTTGAGTCTCATTAGTACCAGACTTACAGATTATGCTGTATAATAATATGAATGCACAATATTTGCATGCATATTCCCAGTTCATTCTTTCATCTTAATTTGTATTCTCTATAATTCATTGGTAAAGAAGTTGACTTTAATTCCTTTAATACTGAGCACAAAATTTAATATGAGCGTTATAGGAAAAATCCAAGGCTCCATATAATTGAAATTTTTATGAAATTTAACTGTAAGAGGTAAGGATTTCTCTTTGTTTTTAGAGTGTCTTCATGAAAGTTACCACTCAAGTCATAAATAGAGTTCCTAAGAAAAGCTTTTCTAAGTTTAAAAACTTCTTTTGGACTATGCATAGATCATAATGATTTGGTGTCTGCTGAACATGTGACAAGAAACACTGTCCCTTGTAATTGTGAATTTGCCTTTATTTTTAAAAAATTACAAATAAGACTTCATCTTAAGCTTGCAATTAAAATCAAATTAGTGAACAGGTTTGGAGGATGGCTTACTAGGCCTGAATTTATTTAAACTTAACTTTGATTAACTTATATCCATCACTTCAACAATTCCATTATATTAGTGCAACCAGAGATACCTATGTATAAAGTTTTTATTTAATAAACCCGAGCCTGAGCCATATTCATACTCTGAATCATTCTTCAGTGGCCCAGAATGAACTAACCGTTGTATCACTGATTGTTCTATCTCTAACCAGGACATATACATTACATGAGCCTCTGTTTTTGACAGAACTGCCTATAGCTTCCTTCTAAGACATTTTCATTAATATCATTAGTTAGGTTTTATAAATATTTATTGAGCTTCTACCAAGTACATATCCCTGGGCTAGGTCCTTGGGACAGAGAGGTGCTTTGCTCTAATGAGGGGCTATTGGCAAAAAGGGGATGAGAAAGGAAACAAGAATCACTACATGAAAGTGGCCACATTTTAGAATCTATTTTTGCTTAAAGCCTGGTTCCAAATAATAGATGCTTTCTAACATGTAAATGGATTAATTTTTTTATATGCACTTTTTTTCCTCTGATAATCAAGAGTTTGTGATACTTAGTTCCTGACCTATTTATTGTTTCATTCATTCATTTGTTTATTCATTCAACATGAATTTATTTATAATTCTCTATCCTGGATGCAGGAATTACTCCCTTCCAGGCTAACCTCTCTGATTGACTTGTGTCTGAGCAATAGCTTAGTAATTGTCACAATCCAGATGTTGGAGATGAGGGCAGATTTCAAGGGCAGTTTACATCATTCTCATTTCTTTGGTAATTCTAAGAATACATGGGTACAATATGCCAGAGGAACATTCTAGGCTTATTTTAGAGGGTTCTGATTTGGGACTTAAAAGACAGCATTGCCATAGCACAGGGAGGGAATGCTTATTAGTTTATGGCAGGTTTTTTGTTGCTAAAGGAAATTAATTGTTGGCTTTGTGGTTTGCTACATGGAATGTGTGACTTTTTTCCCCTAAGCTTTGTCTTAGTCTTACTGTTTTCAGCAGTTCACTCCTTTTCCTTTCCTCTGTTTAAAATCTCACCATTGTCATACCTATTCTCTTTGCAGAGCTAACTAACAACGACAAACAGGATACAGGTTCTGGCTTCTGTTTCTGTTTTCTTTAAAGACACACAGAGAACAAAAACAATCTCTTCGTACAAAAACTAAAGCAAAACTTACTAAACAGACCAACCTTTCAAAGGATCTTTTACTGTTATTCTTTTAAAATATATGTATATAGACCACTTCTTAAAGCTAGCAAGACTACTCATTGGTCATTGTTTTGTTAGGAGAGTTTTCCCTGATGTAGCTGCATATAAATTTATATGCGAGAGACAAAAAAACTAAAAAGGCAATATTTTTAAACATCAGAAGTCCACTGAAAATGCAAAAGTCATAGAAGATCTAATATTCAAAACTAATTTTGAGGAGAAAGGAGTGTTTACTGTTAATGATTAGGGTACTAAATGGAAAGCTGAGTACACCATAGATGCCTTTCTGTAGGTAGTTACTTTTTGCTCAGAAAAAGAGTTCGTTATCCAGTGATTTTTCTCCATAGTTAGGCCCAGATCACAGAAGAAGATAATTTCTCTCATCTTGATTTGTATATTCATTTCATAAATGTTTATTGAGCTTTTACTATATGCCAGACAATATATGGGGCACTAAGAACATAGCTGTGAACATAGCTGTGAGTAAACAAGGTCCTTGGGCTTACAACCTAGAAATTCCAATGAAGTCTATCAAGTGATCAGGTAGATGAAGCCAAGGGAGCACCTAGCCAGGGTGGGCCAGACACGCTGTGCAACTTGTCATGGTGGTGCAGGAGCACACAGAGGGGCTCTTGCCTTTTCCTAGTGCAAGCTACAAGGCAGGTAGAACAGGTAAGAATGTAGATAATAATAGCCAGTCTTCAGGTTCCTGCTCATGCCAGCAGTAGTTCTGGTCTCTGAGGCAATGTTTCTCAGTGTGATTCCTGAACTACTGGAGTACCTCACTATCTACCAAGGTTCCCAGGCAGTTAGGTATGAAGAAGCAATGGGCCAATTTTGTTCATGTTTATTTCACATTTTAAAATGTAAGATAAATTATGATATTCCTCCAAATGCTATTTCATTCATCATATCTGTTACAATTTATTAGACTGCTATGGATAACAAGGATTGCATTGGTTGTTTTGTCTTGGCAAACAGGGCATTTTGACTTTGGCATCAGAACTTTCATGTCATTTATATGTTATTGTTAAATTTACATTCATTTTTCCCTGTTTAAATTAGTTATATTCTCAGTTACCCAGAATTGATCATGGCTCAAAGATGGTTTGTTGAATCATAAAAGTAATGATGAATATAGTATAATAAATACCACAAACTAAGTATAACAGTTCGAAGTACAGTTGACCCTTGAACAACATGGGGGTTAGGGGGTTGGAAAATCCAAGGATAACTTTTGACTCCCACAAAACTTTACTAATAGCCAACTGTTGACCAGAATAACATAAACAGTTGATTAACATGTATTTTATATGTTAGATGTATTATATATAGTATTCTTACAATAAAGTATAATACAGAAAAGAAAATATTGTTAAGAAAATCATAAGGAAGAGAAACTATATAAAGATCTTCATCCTTGTCATCTTTACGCAGAGTAGGCTGAGGAGGAGGAAGAGGAGGGGTTGGTCTTGCTATCTTAGGGATGGCAGAAGGAGAAGAGGTGGAGGCGATAGAAGGGGAGGCAAGAGAGGCAGGCATACTCGGTGTAACTTTTATTGAAAAAAATGTGCTTATAAGTGGACCCACACAGTTCAAACCTGTGTTGTTCAAGACTCAACTGTAGTTCAACATTAGTATAGACTTAAGTATCTATAATATATAAAGAACTCTAATAACTCAGTAACAAAAAGATAAATTACCCCAGTAAAAATTAAGGAAAGGATTTGAATAGACATTTCTCCAGGGAAGATATATGAATGGCAATAGCACATGAAAAGAAGCTCAGCATCATTACTCATCAGGCAAATGCAAATCAAAACCACAATGAGATACTACTTCACACCACTACAATGTATAGAATCAAAAGGTGAGATAACAACAAGTGTTGGCAAGGATGTAAAGAAATCTGAACCCTCGTAGACTGCTGGTAGGAATGGTGCAACAGCTTTGGAAAACAGTCTGACAGCTCTTCAGTTGATTAAATATAGAGATACCATATGATCCAGCAATTTTACCAGTTATATACCCAACAGAAATGAAAATATATGTCCATGCAAAAATTTATATGTGAATGTTCATAGCAACATTATTCATAATAGCCCAAAGGCAAAACAATTCATATACCCATCAATGGAAAAATGGGTAAGCAAAATGTGGTATATACTTACAATGGAATATTATTTGTCCATAAAAAGGAATGAAGTTCTGATACATGCTATATAATGGATGAATCTTGAAAACATTATGCTAGGTGAAATAAGCCAGTCACAAAAGACCACATATTATATGATTCCACTCATATGAAAGTTCAAAATAGGGAAATCTATAAAGAGGGAAAGTGGATTAGTGGTTGCTTAGGGCTTCGGGAAGTGGTAGTAAGTGGGTTGAGGGTATAGAAGGGTGGTAGATAAACCATATGTGGTTTCTTTTTCAGATGATGAAAGTGTTCTAAAATTGACTGTGGTAATGGTAGCAAATATCTGTGACTATGTAAAAAAAATTGCATTTTACACTTTAAATAGGTGAATTGTATAATATGTGAATTACATGTTTAAAAAGCTGTTAATAAAAACTCTAAGTTCAGCAAGGTTGCTGAAGGAAGATCATGGCTATTCAAATGAAAAAGATTGCACCTGAATGTCAGTCCACACACTGCTTTACTAAAATGAATACCTGGTAATTAATATATCCCTCAAATCTTGATAAGATATTGAAGAAAATAATGAAAATTGCTAATATCTTAGGCAGCTTCAAATAGACATCTTTCTAGTAGACTGTTTAAAATAATGGCAAGGGAGTCTAAGATGTTCCTTCTCGTAAAATAAGTGTACTGGTTATCAAAGGCAGTTGTCTCAAAGTGTCACCTGGGAACCTGTTAGAAATGCAATTTCTCAGGCCCCACCCCAGACATGCTGAATCAGAATAATGAGGGTGGGACCAAGCAATCTGTGTCTTAGCCCTCCAGGTGATTCTGATGCACACTAAAGTTTGAGATCCTCTGATCTAAGAGACAGATGTGAGCATAAGCTTTTGTAATCAGGCATGAGATAAAAACTTTTCATAACACAGGTAATAATGGTAAAAATGCACAGGACTTTTTAATCTTATATCTGAGTATATTCTTGAATATCTGAATATCTATTATTTTAGGGCTAAAAATACCAGTTTTAAATTTTGAGAATAAAATACAAAGATTTATTAAGCAAAAAGGAACTGTGGTACACATAGATTTCATCATCAAGACTTTGATTCTTTCCAAAAACTTGATAATTTTCTTCATTCTTCAGTGAAGTAAATCAATGATATGTAATAGAGGATATCTTAAATTCCCTAACAAAGCTTCAACAGAACATTAAGAAATGCTTTCTAGAGTAAGAGCAACAAAAGAATGAATTAGGAATCTACTCACCACTATCTTCCAAGGTTAAACAGTCAACCTTTCACCTTTTGAGTGTGATAAACTCATTGACAAAGTTTACAGTAGCATTTTATGAGAAATCCTTCCATTTGAGTCCTTGTTTGATCCAAATATTCAGAGGTCACTGAAAGAGCCAACAAGCATTTGCTTCCATTCTTAATAATCTCTTTTTGGGACTTTCTAACTTATTAGAAATAAAGAAAGAAACAGGGTATAAAAGCTAACCTACAGGTCAAGATAGGAGTCATCAAACTGGATATAAATAACCTTTCTGAAATATTACAAACTATCAATTACCTTCAAACTGGTATTAAGCTATTATTATTATTATTTAAATATTGTTTCATTTTTATTATCTAAAAATTATGACCTTGGAAATTTTCCTAAAATTCCTGGTTTGCCTATGGGCCAGTAGCATGTGCTCAGTATTAAACAAATTAAAATCAATTTCTTTACCAATGAATTATGGGGAACACAAATTAAGATAAAAGAACAGACTGGAAATATGCATGCAAATATTTTGCATTCAAATTATTATATAACATAATCTATAAATCTGATACTAAGACTCAATTGATAACAGAAAAAAATTGACAAAAGTCAACACCCTTTCATGATAAAAACAAACAATAAACTATGAATAGAAGGGAACTTCCTCAATATGATAAAGGCCATACATGAAAAACCCACAGTTGACATCATAGTCAATGGTGAACCACCTAAAACCAATCAGGAAAAAGCCAAAGATGCCTACTTCCACCGCTGCTATTCAACATAGTACTGTAACTTCTAGCCAGAGCAATTAGACAAGAAAAAGAAATAAAAGGCATCCAAATTGGAAAGGAAGAAATAAAACTATTTCTACTTGCTGACATGATCTTTTGCGTAGAAACCCAAAAGATTCCACACCAAAAATCTGTTAGCGCTAATAAACAAATTCAGCAAACTTGCAGGGTATGAAATCAACACATAAAAATCAGTTGTATTTCTAGGCCAGGCATGGTAGCTCATGCCTGTAATCCTAGCACTTTGGGAGGCCGAGGCGGGAGGATCACTTGAGGCCAGTAGTTTGAGACCAGCTTGAGCAACATAACAAGACACCCTGTCTTTACAAAAAATTTACAGAATTAGCCAGGTTTGGTAGCACGCACTGGTAGTCCCAGCTACTCAGGAGGCTGAGGCAGGAAGATTGCTTGAGCCCAGGAGTTTGAGGTTGCAGTGAGCTATGATGATGCCACTGCAGTCTAGCTGGGCAATAGACCGAGACCCTGTTTCAAAAAAAAATAAAATAAAATCAGTTGTATTTCTGTACACTAGCAGTAAAGAATCTGAAAAGGAAATTAGGAAAACAATTCTATTTACAGTAGCATTAAAAAGAATAAAATACTTAGGAATAAATTTCATCAAGGAGGCCCAAGCCTTATACACTGAAAACTACAAAATATTGCTGAAGGAAATTAAGAAGACCTAAGTAAATGGAAAAACATCCCCTGTTCATGGACTGGAAAACTTAATGATGTTTAGATTGCTGCCCAAAGTGATCTACAGATTCAGTGCAATCCCTATCAAAATCCCAAAGCAATTTTTTTGCAGAAATAGAAAAACCCATTCTAAAATTTATATGAAATTTCAAGGGACCCCAAATAGCCAAAATAATCATGAAAGAAAAGAACAAATTTGGAAGATTCACACTTCCTGATTTCAAATCTTACTACAAGCCTACAGTATCAAAGCACTGTGAGACTGGCATAAGGGCAGACATGTAGACCAATGGAACAGAATAGAGAGCCCAGAAATAAACCCTTATATATGTGGTCAATTGATTTTCAACAAGGGTACCAAGACCATTCAATGGGGAAGGAACAGTCTCTTCCACAAATGGTGGTGCTGGAAAACATGGATATCCAGATGCAAAAGAATGAAGTTGATCCCTTACCTCATACCATATACAAAAATGAACTCAAAATGGATCAAGGACCTAAATTTAAGAGCTAAAACTATAAAACTCTTAGAACAAAACATAAGGGAATAGTTTCATGACCTTGAATTTGGCAATAGTTTCTTAAATATGACAACAAAAGAAAAAGATAGATTGGACTTCATGAAACTTAAAAACTTCTGTGCATCAAAAGACACTATCAAGAGCGTGAAAAGACAACTCAAAGCATGGAAGAAAATATTTGCAAATCGTATATATGTATGATAAGGGTTTGATACGCAGAATATATAAATCCTGCAACTCAACAACTAAAAACCAAAAAAACCAATTCAAATATTGGCAAAGGACTTGAATAGACCTTTCTCCAAAGAAGGTATACAAATGGCCAACAAGCACATGAAAAGATGCTCAACATCAGTAGTCATTAGGGAAATATAAATCAAAACTACAAATGAGATACTACTTCACACCCACCAGGATGGCTATAATCCAAAAATTGGAAAGTAACAAGTGTTGGCAAGGATGTAGACAAATTTGTAACATTGCTGATTAGAATGTAAAATGGCAGCCCCTGTGAAAAACAATTGTTCATTTCTCAAAAAGTTAAACATAAGGTAACATATGACCCAGCAATTCCACTCCTGGGAATAAACCCAAAAGAATTGAAAACAGGGACTCAAATAGGTATTTGTACATGAATGTTCATTGTATCATCATTCACAATAGCGAAAAGGTAGAAATAACCCAAATGTCTATCACCAGATGAATGTATAAACAATATGTGATATATCCATACAGTGGGATGTTATTCAGCCATAATAAAGGATTGAAGTACTGATGCATGCTACAGTGTGGATGAACCTTGAAAGCATTATGTTAAGTGAAAGAAGTGAGACAGAAAAGGACAAACATTATATGATTCTTGAATAGGCAAATTTTGGGGGGAAAAATATTTTGAAGAGGCAAATTCATAGGGACAGAAAGTAGATTAAAGTTACCAGGGACTGAAGGTGTGTGGTAGGTTGGGGAGTTATTGCTTAATGGGTACAGAGTTTCTTTTTGGGTGATAAAAAAAAGTTATGGAAATTGATGGTGGTGACAGTTGCACAATATTATGAGTGTACTTAATGCCACTTAATTGTATACTTAAAATAGTGTATTGTATGTTATGTGTATTTTACCGTAATAGAAAAGAAAGAACACAAGAATACACATAATATTCAGTCCTTTTCAGTGCAGAGAAGTGAGAGATTACTGTGGGCTGACAATCTGAGAAGTTGTTGATCCCTGGGCTCAGTATTTACTGGACACTACTGGGAACTGACATAGAGGGGAAAGATCCAAGCTCTGCCTTCATGAGCTTTAATCCTGAGCAGTTTATTACTCTGTATTAAATTCCGAACTTTCACCATATAGGGAAGTAAGGAGTCAGGTGAAGTACCTTAAAGAAGGGACTAAGCATGTGTTAAGTGTCTGCTAGGGCCAAGCACTATGTTAGATACTTTCATTAAATAATCTTTTCTAGTTTTTATGATAATCTTAACAGCTAGTTATTTCCCCCATTTTATTGAGGAGGAAACTGAGGTTTATAGAAGTTAAGTAATTTGCCTAAGGTAACACAACTATGTAAAAGCCAGAATACACACATACATGCTTTTGATACATCATGATCCCTTATAAAGCTGAAGTACATTTATATTAAAGACTTATAGGATAAAGTGAATCAGCACTCTTATCAAGATTAGGTAGAATCAGAGTGGGCTGACCTGAAGAGTAGATTAGACATTCCCAGTTTCCCAAATACCATATTCACTTGAGCAGAATAAGAAAGCTTCTCATAACTATTTTTGTGCATGGAATAATGCTCACTGTTAAAAAGATATATCCACACCCTCTTTATTTACATTTGTTGTTCTTAAAGTGCCTGCTGAGAGATCACTTCATCCATGCCTGACACCTCAGAGTATTTAATAATTGTCATATATGAAACTAATGTAAAGAGATTTGTGATTCAGCAGTGGCATTACAATTCAACACACCTGTTCAGAGCCAGCCCTCCACATTTTTCCCCTTTTGCCTGAGGTGGAAACTTCTTCATGGATTACAGTAACACTTTTTGACAAGCTTAGACTGGGTGGAGCTGCTGTGTAATGACAGAGCATAATTGATAATATCTCAGTAATGCATTCTTTTTTGATTTGGGCTGTCACCATTTATTACTGTAAAAGCATTCATTGTTAAATAGTTGGCCCAACCTGTCTACTTCTTGTTTTTAGTAACTGTAAGGCCTAACAAAGTATATTTAATTTTATAGTTATGAGTTAGCTGGCTTTGAGGTGGTAACATATCCAGTTATTGTATTTTCTTTTATGTATCATTGTTTTAAAAATAGCTATCTTGGTGTTCTCCAAATAAAAATTAAACCTTCTGCTTCTTCTGAAGTCTTTTCAAGTGCCTATTGAGTATTTCCCAGTGTCATAAACCTGACAGGCACCTATGTAAAATGTTAACTGGAACATTTTCTCTCTTTACACATATGCTTTAAAGAGAATCAGAAGAAACTATTTATGTCTTAAATATTACACTAACCTAAATCCCTATCTTTGGAGACAGTCATATCCCTTATGAATTTTTCTTTCCCCACAGGACCTTATATGACCATGTTTGTAAAAGGGAACTTAGGGGCTGAAAGTACCTTTTCATGTGCATTCAACTTTTACCTTGTTTGCTACCAAACATACTTGCTTGCTATCAATTGAGGAACTACCACCAGTTGTTTCTGGGGAGGTTAAAAAAATAGTGTGAGTTCTCACCATGAAAAATTATAAGTATGTAAGGTAATGTGTATGCTATTTAGCTCAATTTAGCCATTCTACAATGTATACATATTTCAAAACATCATGTTGTACATGATAAATACATATAATTTTGTCAATTAAAAATCAATTAATTTTTTAAAATAGTGAAGCAATAGTCCTATTCTTTAAGGAACTTACCATCTAAAGTTGGTGAGCCAAGGCTGGATGTGGTGGCTCATGCCTTTAATCCTAGCACTCTGGGAGGCCCAGATGGGAGGATCGCTTAAGGCCAAGGGTTTGAGACCAGTCTGAGCAACATAGCAAGATCCCACCCATAAGAAAAAAAATAGAAAAATTAGCTGGACATGCTTGTAGTCCCAGCCTAGTGAGGATGCCAAGGCAGGAGGATTGTTGAGCCCGGAGTTGAGGTTGCAATGAGCTATGATGATGCCACTGCACTCTAGCTTAGGCAACAGAGTCGAGACTCTATTTAAAAAACAAATAAAAAAATAAATTAAAAAATAAAATGAAGTTGGAGAGCCAAGGCATATCCTTACAAAAATATCCCTAGCAACAGTTATGTGACCTAGAAAAATTCAGAAGGAACAATCTTTATGGTCAGGAAGAACTTCTCTAAAGAGGTAAAATTTGATCTGGATCTGGAAAGGACAGTGCAGTTTTCATGTGCAGAGGTAAGAGAAGAGAGTGTTGCCATGTGGGGAAAGCATGAGCAAAGGAATAGTCGAAAGAAGTTGAAATAATGTTGGCAGTAAAAAGCACAGAATTTGGATAGAAAAATTGCAGAAGGAGAGATTCGATTGCCTTCCATTAGTATTTTTAACAAGTCACCCTTACCTCTCCAAATTACTTTTCTCTGGCTTTTTTGCCTCTCAGGGGGGATCCTGAGAATTTTCTGGCACTTTTCTTCCAGTTAAAAATTTACCTTGACTTCAGTTACCCTATTCAATTACCTGTCATCCCAGTAAACAGCTACTTGCAATATAGGATGAAAGCACAACAATGGCAGTAAGTATAAGGTACAGGAATGACACAAAGAAGACTTCTTTAGGACAAAACATTTGAGTTTTAAAGGATGATATGTAGAGGTTCAGCAGGTAAACCACCATTAATTTGTTTTGGCCACTAAACCTACACATATCTTTAGGGACCTGCTGTGTGCCCACATTGTGCTCAACACCAGTATATGGGATGATACAGTCCTCTAGATATTTAGTACATGCAAACAAAGGATTCCAGCGTAATGACATAGATTGTATGATGGAGGTATATGTAGGGTGTTAGATTAGCCTAGCAGAGTTAGGCTTCACCAAGGAAACTCTATTAAGCTGAAACTCAAAACATTAGCAACATTGTGGCAGGTAGACTTAGAGAAGTGTCTTCTAGAACAGCAGTCCCCAACCTTTTTGGCATCAGGGATGGGTTTCATGGAAAACAATTTTTCCACAGATGGGGGTTGTGGCGGAGGGGTGGTTTGGGGATGATTCAAGCCATTACATTTATTGTGCAGTCATACCTTTCTGCTAATGATAATCTGTATTTGCAGCCACTCCGCAGCACTAGCATCACTGCCTCAGCTCCACCTCAGATCATCAGGCATTAGATTCTCATAAGGAGCACGCAACCTAGATCCTGCACATGCGCAGTTTACAATAGGGTTCGTGCTCCTGTGAGACTCTAATGCCACTGCTGATCTGACAGGAAGTGGAGTTTATGCGGTGATGCGAGGTGGCTGTGAATAGAGATGAAGCTTCACTGGCTGGCTGCTCACGTCCTGCTGTGCGGCCAGTTTGAACCAGTACCGCAGTTCTAGAAGAAAGAATAGTACTTTTCCAATAGATGGCTAGATTGGATGATTTCACCATCAGTCAAAAGAGATACATTGTAATTAACATATTACCTGCCATGTGAGTTGTGTTTAACTCATACTAGTTTTGAGCCCCGGGCCTCATGAAGCATACGTAACTCCCACGTCTCTTTACCTTGAGCCACATGAACTGTCTTTCAAGTTGCATATAACTCACAAATAGAAAACAATAAAAAATGACAAATTTTTCATTAAATTAGAAAGGATCGTTTTGTTTTCAAAGTTTTTATTCTATTTTTGTAATAAAACACCGTGGCCCCAAGGACAAAAATTTTTTTCTATCGTGGCAATCAGTGTGTTAAATGAGGGCTACTTGGTTAGTTAGGCACAAAGATTCTAGTTTCAGATTAGATATTTCACTTCAGCAACAGCAATATATACTCCTCATTTCCTATTATGCTCATCTTTGCAGACTATTTTTAGCATAAACAACACCAAAGTCAGTCAAGGCAAAAAAGATATGATACTTCATACTTCTAAATTTTTGTTGCTAGAGGTTTTTGTTTTTATGTCTAGATATATATAGCAAAACATCCTTATAGAAAATTTTAGCAGACTAGAGAAAACTATCTTAACAGGATTTGCTTTTGGAATTCTCAGCTGCCCACTATTGTTTTCTTGAAGCAATTTGCTGCTTGTATGCTAAAATACACATCACAGCTTTGCACAGCTTTGGGAAGTTGAATTAGAGATGCTTATTGCCTTTGAGTTAAAAGAGAGAACGTTAAAGTCTTGATGGAGAACAACCGGCACTCTTACTCATTGTTGATGCTGGTAGGAATACAAAATGGTTCAGCCACTCTGAAGAACAGTTTAACAGTTTCTCAGAAAGTTAAACATATATTTAGCATATGACCCAGCAACCCACTGCTAGGTATTAGTCTAGAAAAATGAAAACTTAGGTTCACACAAAAACTTGTGCGTGAATGTTCATAGAAACTCTGTTCATAATTGCCAAAACTAGAAACAACCCAAATGTTCTTCAGTATCCTTCAATTCACCTTCAATGGGTGAATAGATAAATAAACTGTGTTTTGTCCATGTAGTGGAATACTGCTTAGGAATAAAAAGAAACAACCTGTTGATACATACAACAGCTTGAATGTATCACAAAGGCATTATGCTTCCTAAAAGAAGTCTGTCTCTAGAAGTTACATACTGTGTAATTCCACTATGTGATATTTTTGAAAACACAGAACTGTAGGGACAGAGAACTGATCAGTGGTTGCTAGAGGATTCAGGGGAAAGTGTGACTACAGAGAGATACTACAAGGGATTTTTTTTTTTTTGTATGATGGAACTGTTTTGTATTCTGATTGTGATGGTGGTTCCATGAATCTATACATGTGTTAGAATTCATAGAATTGTATACTAAAAATAATCCATTTTACTATTACTGTTCATTTGAAAATAAAATTAAAAATAAGGAAAAGAAGCAGTCCATGGAATGGACTTTAAAATGGGTTTTAGCAAAATTTTATTGTTCTTTCATTTGTTTTAATAACTTTTTGGATGCCTGTGATAATAGCTGTCATTATAGGCATAGAACTGGGCCATTTGCAAATTCTGCAAGACAAGTTTTATTATACCTATTTTAGAGATGAGTAAACAATAGCACAGAGCATTCAGTGATTTTCCCAAGTCATATACTAGTTGGCAAAAAAAATCTTATTTGATAGACAACAGTTGGGATTACACAATCTTTAACAATATAGACTACAGCCATTGGTGTAGCAGTTCTCAAAGTGTAGTGTAGTGACTACTAGCATCACAGTCACCTGGGGAGCTTGTTTAAAATGCATTCCTGGGCCTCTGATCTATTGAGTCAGTTTCCAGTTTTCTCTTATATAAAATGGGGATGATAATGGTACCTACCTGCTATTCATGTTTTGAACATTAAATAATATATGTAAAGCATGCACTAGTGCCTAGGATTTAGTAAGCACTATTGTTGCTCTTATTTTTACTCATGGCTGAGCTGAAAGGAACTTTAGAATTCATTTAATTTTACTTCATTACTCTGTAGTTGAGGAAACTGAGACCAATATAAGTTATTTGTTCGAGGTCATTTACAGAGTCAGGCCTTTTGTTGTTTTGTTATTTTTTTCTCCTTTTAGGGTTATTTGCTCTTAATGTAAATTAAGTATTTCTCCTGTAATGGGGCACCTAGTAGGTGTGGGGAGGTTGGGGAAGATTTTCAAATGATTTTGAATTCTGGCTTTTGGTTTTAAATAATATTTTCCTTTTAAAATAATTATCCTACATACTTTTGCTTAAAAAATGCTTCCTTAAATTCTCTTTTTCATAAAGCTTTTATATGCCCATGTATATATTTGTTTATGCTACTTTAGCAGTTGTAAAAGATTTACCCTGAGCAAAAGATAGACTAGAATAACTGTATGTAAAGTGCAAAGACTACAACTTATGGAATCTGTTCACTGTAAATATTCCAGGTATAACCGAGACAAAGAACATACACTTTGTAATCCTGAACTAGTTTATTCATGCAAAGCAATAGAAAGATTCAGCTTTACAACCAACCCAAAGTGTTTATGAAAATCTCTTACCTGGGAAGGGACTAAAACCTTCTATACAGCTTTTTAATCCAAAGATCAGTTTGAATGTATAGCTGTAGGTATCTAATTACTGTTTACTAGGAGATTGAACTGTAGGATTTCACTTTGAAAGTCAGTACCAGTCAACCATGGAAAACAAACCTACATATACTGGAGAGCCCTTTCACATTTGCTTCTCAGACTGACAGCTTTCTGTCAAGAAAGGAACCGTTTAGC
Source organism: Daubentonia madagascariensis (assembly GCA_023783475.1). Lineage (NCBI taxonomy): Eukaryota > Metazoa > Chordata > Mammalia > Primates > Daubentoniidae > Daubentonia > Daubentonia madagascariensis. Next base: position 8,143,839 of record JAKFHU010001129.1, read on the forward strand.
ATACACCTACCCTCTCCCTCACTCTCCACTTTGGAGGGACTACCCATTACCCACTCATGTGCTCTCTCTCCAACCACTGAACATAGTTTAGTTGGTAAAATGCTTGCTCTGTATTTCAGTCTAAGAAAAATGCTTTCATTGTCTGCCATGTGACAAGCCCAGGCCAAGCTACACAGGGTGACACAATTTCTACCCTCAGGGAGCTTGCCACCTACTCTAAAAATGAAACTTTAGTGCCTAAAACAATTACAGCACGGTTAGGTTTAAAATGGGGAGATATGGTCCACATACAAGTGGAATGTAAGGAAGTTTAGAAGAGTAAGATATGAGGGTAGGCTAGAGGAATCTAAAGAGAGATGGGGTTTGAATTAGGCCCTGGGTAAGTGGAAGGGAGTCCTTGCCTGAGAGTACTCAACTATCTCGAGAGACAGCTATAAGTTAGTGGTTAAGAGATTATGGTGCCGTACTGCCTAAATTCAAATCCTGTATCTGCCAGCTAGTAGCTATATAACCTTGAGAAAAATTGCTTAGTCTTTTTGTGCTTTAGTTACTTTATTTAGTAGCTACTTGATAGGATTGTTGTGAAGATTAAGTTGATACACGTAAAGTGCTTAGACTGGTACCTGACATCTAGTTAAGTACTCAGGAAATATTTTCTGTAGTAATAATATTATAAACTGCATTTGAAAGAATGAGGAGGAAGAATCATTTAGACTGAGGTTGAAGTATATAGCAAAAATTCGAAAATGTGATATAACTTGTAGGTGTCCAGTGGCTTGGGGCATGTGGAAAAGGAGAAGTAATGCAATAAGGCAAAAAGAAGCTGTTGGTAGAAGGGCGAAGTGAGGAGATTGCAAATGTTCATTAGGGCACATTTTTCCTGAAGGTATGTCTGTGTTCCGCCATAAAGTTTGAACCTTAAACTGTAGGCAGTGATTATTCATCATTTCTTTTAAGCAGGAAATTGACATAATTAGATTTGCGATTTAGGAAACTAATTCTGATGGCTATGGGATTTGCTCACCCACTCTGTTCGTATCTTAAGGATAATAACCATTTTGCTATAATTTCTGTTATTTTGATTTTTGAACTACAGTGCTTTTCCAAGTGTGTTCTATTGAGCACACATTCGTTAAAAATACAAATTTCTGGGCTTCCAAGCTAGACATACTGAATCAGAATCTCTGAAGGGGGGCCAGAGAGTCTGTGTTTTCACAAGTTTCCCATATAACCAGTGATTCCTATGTATCTTAAAGTTTGAGAACCGATGGTTTAGCAGAAAGAACTAGGCTTTAGAAACAGACAGACCTGTGTATAAAACCTGATTCAGTCCCTCATGAGGTATACACGACAGGCAAGTTATTAGCCAATTTGAGTCTCAGTTTCCCCTGTCAAGTGGAAATAATAATACTTACCTTATTATGATACTGTGTGAATGAAAAAAAACAGCATATGTAAAATGACTAACCCATAATAGGCCTTCATATTTATTGCCTTCCTTTCCAAGCTTATATAGCTTTCTTCTACAACTCATGAAAAAAGGGAACTATCTTACTCATCTTATTGTCTCCCGTTTCTAACACAGGGCCTACATCTAGTAGGTGTCCAGTAAATATTTTATAAATGTCTAAGTGAATGAATGAATGAATGAATTTTATGGAAAACGACTGGAAATTGGGATACCTGTTAAGAGGCTAATGCCATAGTCTGAGCAAGAGATGACAAGGTCTAAACTAAGGCATCATTCTTGAAAAATGTGCAGGTTCCATCCTAGGTTACCAGGAAAATATGTAGATTGTCTGTGGATTGGTTTAGCCTTAACATAAACTCTCACAAGTTAGCCAGTTTTCCTCTAAAGCAGACACTGAGACAGCAATCCATCGTTTGAAATCCTGCCACTAAAGAAATTAACAAACCAGTCCTAAATCCAGCTTTTCAACTCACTCCCACATACCACTTCTATCCAGATGAAAAAGAATCTTTTCTAAACATCTCCACCGGAAATTCCAGAGATTTATATTCTAGCAGAGCAAGACGATCTCAGTTAGGACTTGGAGGTTACTTGCTACTTGTGTTTTCATAGTCTTCCATGGACTATTTTGAAATTTCACTGTTTAAAACTGTTGATAACTGGAATTTAAAAAATAACCAATTAGTCTGACATTTAAGCTCAATGTTTGATGTGATAGGTAGTAACCTGAAAGAATACTGAGGGTCAGGTTTGCCATAATCCTTATTTCACTGCTTTTGAGCACTAGCAGTTCATTAATGATTTTATAGACAAATCAGTTTAGCAGATATGAACTTATGATGCAGATGTCTGTGGAGCCAAATTCTCACTTGATGTTCATTTTTTAAGATCTACCAAGTACCAGGTAGTGCTTGGTACTAAGGATACAGAGATAAACAAGTCAAAGTCTCTTCAGTTTGCTTAAGGTCTGAAGAGAGAAATAGACATGTAAATAGACGGTGACAACTCTGCAGGATAATACAAGGCTGGAGGTAAATATCCTTTCCTCATCATCTTGCTCTTCTCTATGGAGAGTCCATTGGTAATTAAATAAATTAAACCCATATTTGTTATTCCTATGCAATTCATTCAGCGAGTGGAAACAGATCATTCCTTACATCAGGAATATTATTCCATAACTATACCCTACACTGATCCAAGGACTGTATTTGCACTGTTTGGAAGGAAGAAAATTTACAGGTAGAGAAACACAGTAAGCATGTAGGTTCAAGAGAAGTAAAATAGCAGAAAGAACTCTAGATTAGGTAACAGGAGGCCTGCATTCTAACAAACTGTGTGACCCTGGGAAAATAACTTATGCTTTCTCAGTCTCAGTTTCCTCATCTCTAAATAGGGATAAAAGTCCCTTCCTGGCTAATCTAATTGTTGTGAGTATCATATGTGAAAGTGCTTTGTAAACTTTGAAATATAAGACATTAAAGGATTTAAAGTCTTAGATAAAAATATAGGCAGGAGGATATTCATTAATACTTAGTACATTTTCCTTTGCAAATACTTACTTAGTTAATGGTAGATTTGATGAGATAAACAAGGAAATGAGAGATTTTTACAGAATGTTAGCCACAGTGATAAATTAGGCCTAGAGCCAGGGAACTCATTCTTATCACAGAGATGAGGTCTGCTAAGTTATTCCTATTTCCATTAACAAAATGATTTTTCCTTCTGGTCTGGAAACCCCTTAGTACATTTCAGAGCACAATCCCACTACGTATTTCTCCATTTGATCCTTACAGCCTGGGCTACCCTAAGCCTGAGGGCTTGCCCTGGGCCCTCATACAAAAGTGCCTCCTTCCTCTATCTGCCCCAATTCCTGCACTTAGAGTGTGATTACTTAAAGGCACACTGGGCACTTTATGGAAGCAGCGAGTAAATTCACAAATAGGCAGACAGTAAAAATTAAAGAGAGATAACTTTTTGTAATTTTGTATTTCAGAAAAATCAAAATAACCATTGTGAGAAAAATAAGAATTTTGCCAGACTTCTGAAACTTATTTACAGTTGAAGTATTGCTTTTCTTCTCAATTGCATATGGTGTATAATGTGTGCTCAGTACCTCTAATTTCTTATTTTTGGCCCTAAGACACCTATCAGAGCCCTGGCATGTAGAGACTGACTTGGCTGGAGTACAGCAGTCAGGCAGGGAATGATGAGAAGATGCCTCAGAGACCTTAAGCTCACATTCATGTAATTATTCCTGAGCCTTCCCCTACTTCCCTTCCTCTACCATTGCCATTTTACCTACAGAAAAATGATGCTATTAGTGACCTTTGCCCTGTACTGTTCTGCTACCAGGATGGAACAAAGACTGGGATCCAAGCCATTTGGCTAGAAGATGAATGTCCTGGTCCTAGTATACAATGAAGCCCATACTACCAGGCAGTACTTCTTTTGAGTGCCAATTTAACATATCTTTTCAAGCAATGCCCTAATCATTTATACTTTAAGTGCAGAAAGATTAAAATATTCCTCTCCCTCTTTCCTCTGCAGACAGCTTTGTTGTTGCTTAGTTCTTGGCTCTGTAGCCATCCAAGACAAGCAGCTCATGTGACCTCCCTCTGTAATTTTGATACTGGGTTTTTTGGTAAAATTCACGTAACAAAATTAATTATTTTAATACACTTAATTATTTTCAAGTGTACAATTCAGTGGCATTTTGTACATTCACAATGTTGTGCAACTATTACCTCTATCTAGTTCCAAAACATTTTCATCACCCACATGCCCATTAAGCAGTCACTTCCCTACTCCCCTGCACACACTCACAACATTGATTTGCTTTTCTGTCTCTGTTGATTTGCATGTTCTAGATATTTCATATAAATGTAATCATACAATATATGACTTTTGTGTCAGGCTTCTTTCACTTAACATAATGTCTTCAAGGTTCATCCATGTTGTAGCATATATCAGTACTTCATTCTTTTTTATGGCTGAATAATATTCTAATGTATGGATAATACCATATTATGTTTATCTATTTATCTGTAAATGGACATTTGGATGGTTTCTACCTTTTGGCTATTGTGAATAATGATACAGCGAACATTCATGTATAACTATCTGTTTGAGCACCTGTTTGCATTTCTTTTGGGTATATTCCTAGAAGTGGAATTGTTGGGTCATATGGTAATTCTATGTTTAAGCTTTTGAGGAACCACCAAACTGTTTTCCAGAGTGGCTACACCATTTTACATTCCAACCAGCAATGTACAAGTGTTCTGATTTTTCCATATCTTTGCCAACATTTATTATTTTCCATTTAAAAAAAATAATAGCTATCCTAGTGGGTATGAGATGGTATCTTGTTGTGGTTTTGATTTACAATGACTATTAATTATTAATTATATTTATTTATTTATTTATTATTATTAATGACTGATGATGTTGAGCATATTTTTATGTGCTTCTTGGCCATTGGTATAGCTTCCATGTCTAATTCTGATTCTTGGAAAATATGAAAATTTATTTTAAATATTTAAATATTATTTAATATTAATATTAAATATTATTATTTAAATATCTTGTTTTGTAAGCAAGATTATCAGAATGGCCTGAGAAATTTCCAAAAATAAGATCTGAAATATCTGAACTTCAATTCTATCCCAATTTGACCATAACTTATTTTTTAAAAAAATAAGCTTTTCACCTCTCAAACACTAAAGAAGAAATTGAGGCATATTCTTACATTTTTCTAGCACCTAATTAATTAGTCCTCTTAAGAATAGTTTAATTACTGAAATCTCTGCTTCCTCTGTTCTCATACCAACCAGGTACTTACTTAGAAAATGTAATTATCAATTTGGCTTTATGGGCAGATTTTGAACACTTGGCTTTAAATTATCAAACATTTAAGTTATTTTACTTTTTTTCTTTTTGACATCACTGAATCTACAAACTTGGCAGGGCCTTGCTTATCCATTTTAGTGATTCAGGAAGTCAGTTCGTTGTCCTCCTAGTTTAATTCACTCCACATTTGTTGAATGCCTACTGTGTGTCAGGCACTGTGCCCAGCAATCAGCATGAAGATTCCCCCTGAAAAGAAACACGTCACCCATGTAGATTATGTTACAAAGGGTAGTCCTAGAATAACCTGGCACCCTATATGGGAGAATAATTTTCCTCAGTAGAGCTATTTTCTCATTCCCATTCTTGCCTATTGTCATTTTTCTCAAGGCTTCCAGCCATCTTGTGAATCTCAAAACTTAAGCGAGGGGTAACGGTAGTAATGGCAACAAGAAGAAAGCAAACAGAGCATTTACCTTGCAAAGGCTATTGACACTTTCAAGATCTATGACAGTTTCTAGAGCAGGTACCTTAGCTTCCTTTGCCTTTTTTTCATCTTATATATATGGTCACCTCTTTTCTTCTCTCTGTCTCTCAATATATGTGAGGATTAAATGAGATAATAATGTGTGAAATGATTAAAAGAGTACCTATAGTAAGCATTCACTAAATGTTAACTGCTATTATCTATCAAGTACTAACCATTGTTAACTTATGCTGAGAATTCAGAGGTTAATAAAACAATATCCCTGCCATCTAAGTGCTCACAGTCTAGTGAGAGAGACAAATATATAAATAGATAATTATAAGCATACAATGTGAATTCAACACAGATGTGAAGCCACTCAGTCCAGGGTTAGGGGAGGAGGGAGAACCTATGAATGCCTACAGCTACACTTAAGTTGGATTTGAAAGATGAATGTGATTTTGCCTGAAGGAGAAGGGATGGAGAGAATTCCAGGCCAAAGATAAAGGGTGTACAGAGGCAGAGAGGCACAAAAAAGCCTAGTCTGTTTAAGAGTTGTGAGAGCTTGTGTAGGCCAAGCATAGGGTATGTGGAAGGGGAAAGTAGACAATGAAGCTGATAAAGTATCTGAGGCCAGCTGTGCTAACATGTTTAGACTCTGTCCTGGAGGTATGGGGGAATCATTGAAAGTCAGAAAGGAGTGTTATGATATGATTTTTATTTTAGAAAGGTAATTCTTTTACCCATACTGACTGTGCTTTCAACAACAGGGATCTGATAACAGCAGTATATAACTACAAAATCTCTGAAAATAAGAAAAAAAATCCTTCGTCCTTTTCTTTTAGATAAAATCTAGATACTTCTTCAAGTAGGAACTAGTTTTAACATTTTTCTGTTTCCCACAGTACCTGGCCCAGTGCATTGCTAATAGTAGGTGTTAAATTAGTTTCATTACCTGAAACTAATCCAAGATACCGAGTGGTTCAGAACAAAAAGTTCTATAGCTAAGTCTCCAAGACAGGTTGTTTTTTAAAATGTGTCTAAAGTTAGAAATTATTCCTCCACTTTTCCTAGATACCTAGAAACCTATCTGTTCTTTCAAGACTGTCTCTTATTAGCCCATGTAAAATTTGAAGTATACTGCTGTATTAAGACGTTTTACTTTAAATCCTTCACACTAATGTCGGAGCTAATTCTGATCTTTTTGTAATGAACAAATTAGTTACTCTTTCCATTTGAACTTTCCTTTTCCTGAAGCTCTCCCTTCTATAAATTTTAAATTTAAACTTCTATAAACTTTAAATGCCATTAGAGTTTTATTCCCTACTTACTAAAAGTTGAAAGTTTAAAAGGCTGAAACTAACATTTATAGTGATTTTAAAAGGTCAGTAAACTTTTTCTATGAAGGGCCAGACAGTAAATATTTCTGGCTTTGGGGGCCATATACTTTCTGTCACAGCTATTCAATTCTGCCATTGTAGCACAAAAATAGCCATAGACAATACGTAAATGAATGAGCATGGCCCTGTTCCAATAAAATTTTATTTACAAAAACAGGCCAGCTTTGGCCCAAAGACCATAGTTTACTGACCAGTGATTGAAAGTAAGCTTCATCTTCTTGTCTTATCTGTGTACTTTCAGGAAGTAATCTTAACTGGAGAAGTATCCACAGAATGCAGCATTCAGATTTTATCAGCTACCGTTATATCATTTCTCTGTTACATACACATACAAGTACACACACCACACAAATTCTCCAGAGCATTTAGCTGGATTTACTATGTAACAGGGCTGCTATATTGGAGAGGAAATATGTGTTTGACTGCCTTTCTCTGAATATATGCTGTCAGTGGACATATTCCTGTGTGAGGAATTTACATGTCCATTTGAGAACCTATTATGAGTCTCTGTTCAAAAGCACAGGTTTTACGTCCCAAACTCCTGTCTGGCTGCTAAAGGATTAGGTCCCACTCCTAGTTTTTAACCACTCTTCTGTACCAATGTGGATTAACTTTCCTCATTGATGTCTTTTTTCCTTTTTGCTTTTCTTTCTTTCTTCTTTTTTTTTTTTTTAAGACAGGGTCTCACTGTGTTGCCTGGGCTAGAGTGCAATAGCATCATCATAGCTCACTGCAACATCAAACCCCTGGGCTCAAGCAATCCTCCTGCCTCAGCCTCCCAAGCAGTTGGGACTACAGACATACAGCACCACACCTGGCTAATTTTTCTACTTTTTGTAGAGATGGGGGTCTCACTCTTGCTCAGGCTGGTCTAGAACTCCTGACATCAAGCGATCTTCCCACCTTGGCTTTCCAGAGTGCTGGGATTACTGGCATGAGCCACTGTGCCCAGCCAGCCTTCTTAAATTTTAAACATTCTAGTAGGTGTGTAGTGGTATCTCATTGTGGTTTTAATTTGCATTTTCTTAGTGATTGAGATTGAGCATTTTTTCATGTGCTTTTTTACTATCCATATGTCATTATTGGTGAAGTGTCTGCAAATCTTTTACCCATTTTAAAATTTAGGTCCTTTATTATTTTTGTATTTTGAGAGTTTTTTGTATGTTCTAGATACAAGTCTTTTATTTGATATGTGATTTGCAAAGATTTTTCTCCCAGTCTGTGGCTTGTCTTTTATTCTCATTATCATTTCTCTCTTTCTTTTTGTAACAAATATCGTTAATTTATTTCCAACATATTCTACAGTGCACATTTTATATTTAGTGGTAGAATTACAGCTTTATTGAGAAAACAGAGATTTATTTTATTGTTGCTTCCAATCCAAAAATAGTATTTGTTAGTAGCTCATGATAATTCACAATAATAAATATAAGATGGCATTTCCCTGCTCAAGAAATGTTTTGTAACTCTTTTTTTTTTCTTTACTTTTTTGGGAAATTCTCTTTTTTAAATTTCAAAATATTATGGGGGTACAAATGTTTTTGGTTGCATGTATCAATTTTGTTATGCTTGAGACAGGGTTGTAAGTGTGCACATCACCCAAGTGTTCATTGTACCTGTTAGGTAGGTTTTTGCCCATCCCCTGCTCCCCCTCCCCCTTTGTTGATTTCCACCGAGTTTTAATCAATACTTCCCTCTGTGCACATGTGTGCTCATCAGTTAGTTCCAATTTAATAGTGAGTACATGTGGTGTGTGTTTGTCCATTCTTTACATACTTCACTTAGGATAATGGTCTCTAGTTCCATTGAAATTGTTGCAAAAGGCCTTAATTCATCCTTCCTCGTGGCTGAGTAGTATTCCACGGTATACATATACCACATTTTATTAATCCACTCATGAATTGATGGGCACTTGGGTGGATTCTATGTCTTTGCAATTGTGAATTGGGCTGCACTAAACATTCAAGTGCAGATGTCTTTTTGATAAAATGACTTCTTTTCCTTTGGGTAAATACCCAGTAGTGGGATTGCTGGATCAAATTGTAGATCTACTTTTAATTCTTTGAGGAATCTCCACACTGTTTTCCATAGAGGTTGTACTAATTTACAGTCCCACCAACAATGTATAAGCATTCCTTTCTCTCTGCATCCATACCAGGATCTATTATTTTTGGACTTTTAAATAAAAGCCATTCTAACTGGGGTACGGTGATGTTAATTTGCATTTCCTTGATGGCTAGTGACGTTGAGCATTTTTTCATGTTTGTTGGCCATTTGTCTCTCTTCTTTTAAAAAGCTTCTGGCTTCTGTTCATATCGTTTGCCCACTTTTTAATGGGGTTGTTTGGTTTTTTCTTGCTGATTTGCTTGAGTTCTTTGTAGATTCTGCTTATTAGCCCTTTATTGGATGTATATATAGCTTGTGAATATTTTCTCCCATTCTGTAGGTTGTCTGTTTGCTCTGTTGATTATTTCCTTGGCTGTGCAGAAGTTTTTTAATTTAATCAAGTCCCATTTATTTATTTTGTTGTTGCTGTGATTGCCACTGGGGTCTTCTTCGTGAATTATTTACCTAGGCCAGTATCTAGAAGAGTTTTTCCAACATTTTCTTCTAGAATTCTTATGATTTCATGCCTTACATTTAAGTCTTTTATCCATCTTGAATTAATTTTTGTGAGTGGTGAGAGATATGGATCCTGTTTCATTCTTCCACATGTGGCTATCCAATTTTCCCAGCACCATTTATTGACTAGGGCTTCTTTTCCCCAGTGCATATTGTTGTCTGCTTTGTCAAAGACCAGTTGGCTGTATGTGGATGGTTTTATATCTTTGTTCTCTGTTCTGTTCCATTGGTCTATGTCTCTATTTTTGTACCAGTACCATGCTGTTTTGATTACTGTAGCCTTGTAGTATAGTTTGAAGTCTGGTAGTGTAGTGCCTCCGAATTTGTTCTTTTTGCTTAAGAGTGCTTTAGCTCTTCGGGCTCTTTGCTGGTTCCAAATGAAACATAGCATTATTTTTTCTAGATCTGTGAAATATGACATTAGTATTTTGATGGGGATTGCACTGAATCTGTAAATCACCTTGGGTATGATGGACATTTTAACAATGTTGATTCTACCAATCCACGAGCATGATTTGTTTTTCCATTTGTTTGTGTTGTCTGCAGTTTCTTTCCTCAGTATTTCATAGTTCTCTTTGTAGAAATCTTTCACCTCCTTGGTTAAGTATATTCCTAATTATTGTATTTTCTTTGTAGCTATTGTGAATGGTATTGAGTCTTTGATTTGACTCTCAGCTTGACTGTTATTGGTGTACAGAAATGCTACTGATTTATGTACATTGATTTTGTAACCTGAGACTTTGCTGAATTTATTTATCAATTCCAAGAGTCTTTTGGTGGAGTCTTTGGGGTTTTCTAGATGTAAGATCATATCATCTGCATATTTTATAACTCTTAATTCCACTGTTAGATGAATAGCTTATAATTGTATAGTAATAATATTTGACTTTTGTGTACCTCAGGTTTAATTTTTAACTATGATTTTTTAAATAATTTTTTATTTTTAATTTTTATGGATACATAATAGTTGTACATATTTATGGGGTACGTGTGACATTTTGATATAAGCATACCCACTATCATTTTCAGTTGTCTTTAGGAGAGTAGAAGTGTTTAATTTTGATGAAGTCTAATTTAAATATTTTTTTCTTTTATGTATCATACTTTTAGGTCATATGTAAGAAATATTTGCCTAACTCTAAGTCAATATTTTCTCCTATGTTTCTTCTACAAGTATTACAGCTTTAGATTTCACATTTAGGTCTATGATCCATCTGAGTTCAATTTTGTATATAGTATACATATGAATTGAAGTTCTTTGACAAGGGAGGGGGGGAGTGGAGGAGAGACGGGTATCCAGTAGTTCCAGCACTATTTGTTGAAATAGGTATCCTTTTTCCATTGAATTGCTTTTGCATCTTTGTCAAAAATCACTTGATCATATATGCATAGATCTATATCTGGACTTCATTCTGTTCCATTGTTCTTTTGTCTGTCTTTACACCAATATCACACACAATTACTTTAGCGTTATAATAAATCTTGAAATCAAGTAATATAAGTCCTCTAACTTAGTTCTTCTTTTCATAGTTTTTTGGGCTATTCTAGGCCCTGTGCATTTCCATGTGAATTTTACAATCAGCTTGTCAATTTCTACAAAAAAAATCTTGCTAGTATTTTGATTGGAGTTGTATTGAATCTGTAGATCATTTAGAAAGAATTTATATATAGAGAGAGAGATATAGATTCTTCTAATCCATAAAAATGCTATATCTCCCCATTTATTTAGGTTTTCTTTAATTTCTCTCAGCAGTGTTTTGTAATTTTCAGTGTACACATCATTTGCATCTTTTGTCAAGTTTATCCCTAAGTATTTAATGTATTTTAGGCTATTATAAATGATATTTTTAAAATATAAGTTCTGACCATTCTTTGCTAGTGTATGGAAATATAGGCTGGCCTGAGTGCAGTGGTGTTTACAACTAATTGACCACAACCAGTTACAGATTTCTTTATTCCTTCTCTACCTCTCACTGCTTTACTTGACTAGCCTTAAAAAAAAGAAAAGAAAAGAAATACAGTTATTTCTTATCTATCTGTTTTATATCCTGCAACCTTACCTAACTCACTTATTATTTGTAATAGCTTTTTGGTAGAATTCTCAGAATTTTCTACATTTCTAATCATTTTATCTGTGAGTAAAGAGAGTTCTATTTCTTCCTCTCCAACCTAGATGCTTTTTGTTTCTTTTTCTTACCTCATCAGATTTAAAAATCAGTCAGTGAAATTCACTATATAATCATCTCAATGGATGAAAAGCATCAGACAGAAGCTAGTCTATTACTGAAAAAAATCTTTCAGTGAAACAGGAATAGAGTAGAACTTCCTTAGCCTAAGAAAGGGCATCTATGAAAAGCCTACAACTAACATCTTACTTACTGATGAAAGATTGCATGTTTTCCTGCTAAGATCAGGAAAAAGGCTGGGATATCTGTTTGTATCACTTCTATTCACCATTAAAGTGGCAGTTCTAGCCAATCTAATAAGCAACTACTCTGTATTTCCCCTTGCCTCAGCTTCTGGCAACCTCTAATCTAGTTTCTATTTTTTTTTCTTTTTTCTTTTCTTTTTTTTTTTCTCAAACAGTCCTCAACTAGACAAATAATCTACTTTCTGTCTCTACGAGTTTGCCTATCCTAGGTACCTCATATAGGTAGAAATGTACAATATTTGTCCTATTGTGTTTGGCTTTTTTCATTTCACCTAATGTCCTCAAGGTCCATCCATGTTGTAGTATGTATCAGAACTAAATTCCTTTTTATAGCTGAATAATATTTCACTATAGGTATATACCATTTTGTGTATCCATTCATCTATTTTTTTCATTGTTTTTTTTAATTTCAAAATATTACAGGGGTACAAACGTTTAGGTTACATATATTCCCTTTGTACTGCCTGATTGAGAGCTACAAGCATGCCCTCGCCCAGACAGTGTGCACTGCACTCATTGGGTGTGAATATACCCATTCCGTCCTCACCCCTTCCACCTACCTGACACCTGATGAATGTTACTTTCATATGTACACATAAGTGTTGATCAGTTAGTACCAATTTGATGGTGAGTATATGTGGTGCTTATTTTTCCATTCTTCTGATACTTCACTTAGGAGGATGGGCTCCAGCTCCATCCAGGATAATACCAGATGTGTTAATTCACCGTTGTTTTTTATTGCTGAGTAATACTCCATGGTATACATATACTACATTTTATTAATCCACTCATGGATTGATGGGAACTTGGGTTGTTTCCACATCTTTGAAATTGTGAATTGTGCTGCTATAAACATTCGAGCGCAGATGTCTTTATTATAGAATGTCTATTTTTCCTTTGGGTAGATTCTCAGTAGTGGGATTGCTGGTAGTTCTACTTTAAGTTCTTTGAGGTATCTTCATAATTACTTTCCATAGAGGCTGTACTAGTGTGCAGTCCCACCAGCAGTGTATGAGTGTTCCTATCTCTTCGCATCCACACCAACATTTGTTGTTTTGGGACTTTTTGATAAAAGCCATTCTCACTGGAGTTAAGTGATACCTCATTGTGGTTTTGATTTGCATTTCCCTGATGATTAGAGATGTTGAGCATTTTTTCATATGTTTCTTGGCCATTAGTCTGTCTTCTTTTGAAAAGTTTTTGTTCATGTCCTTTGCCTACTTTTTAATGGGGTTGTTTGATTTTTTTCTTGCTGATTTTCCTAAGTTCTATATACATTCTAGTTACCAGCCCTTTATCAGATGTATAGCATGCAAATATTTTCTCCCATTCTGTAGGTTGTCTATTTGCTCTAGTGATAGTTTCTTTGGCTGTGCACAAGCTTTTTAATTTAATTAGGTCTCATTTATTTGTTTTTGTTGATGCTGTGATTGCTTTTGGGGTCTTCTTCATGAATTCTTTGCCTAGGCTGATGTCTATAAGAGTTTTTCCAATATTTTGTCCTAGAATTCTTATGGTTTCATGCCTTAGGTTTAAGTCTGTTATCCATCATATAGTTGATTTTTTGTGAGAGGTGAGAGGGTGTGGATCCTGTTTCAGTCTTCTACATGTGGCTTTCCAATTTTCCCAGCACCATTTATGGAATAGGGATTCTTTTCCCCAGTGTATGTTTTTGCCTGATTTGTTGAAGATCAGATGGCTATATGAGGATGGTTTTACATCTGGGTTCTCAGTCCTGTTCCATTGATCTATGTCTCTGTTCTTGTGCCAGTACCATGCTGTTTTGGTTACTATAACCTTGTAGTATAGCTTGAAGTCTGGTAAATTGATGCCTCCCAATTTGTTCTTTTTGCTTAGGGTTGCTTTAGCTATACAGGGTCTTTTCTGGTTCCATATGAAGCATAGAATTATTTTTTCTAGATCTGTGAAAAACGATGCTGGAAGTCCTAGCCAGAACAATCAAACAAGAAAAGGAAATTAAGGAAATCCAAATGGGGGCTGATCTTATATCTAGAAAACCCCAAAGATTCTGTCAAGAGACTACTGGAATTGATAAATAAGTTCAGCAAAGTCTCAGGTTACACAATCAGTGTACACAAATCAGTAGCATTCATACACGCCAACAGCAGTCAAACTGAGAACCAAATCAGAGACTCAATACATTTCACAATAGCAACAAAGAAAATAAAATACCTGGGAATATTATTTAACCAAGGAGGTTAATGACCTCTACTGGGAGAACTGTGAAACAGTAAGGAAGGAAATAGCAGAGGACGTAAACAGATGGAAAACCATACCATGTTCATGGATCAGCAGAATCAACATTGTTAAAATGTCTATACTTCGAAGTGATCTACAGATTCAATGCAATCCCTATTAACATACCATTCATCCATTGATGGACACGGGTTATTTCCACCTTTTGGCTATTGTAAATAATGCTGCTGTGAACATGTGCTTGCTGACAATTTATATATTTTCTTTAGAAAAATGTTTCTTCACATCTTTTGCTCATTTTTGAATTGGCTTGTTTATTTGTTGTTGAGTTTAATAGTTCATTATATATTCTGGATATTAATCCTTTATCAGATATATGATCTGTAAATATTTTCTTCTAGTCTGTGCATTGTTTTTTCACTCTCTTCATAGTGTCCTCTGATACTCAAAAGTGTTTAATTTTGGTAAAGTGTAATTTATCTATTTTTTCTGTTCAATGCCTATGCTTTTGGTGCCTTTCTGCAAAATCATTGCCTAATCCAATGTCATGAAGACTTTCACCTATGTTTTTATCTCAGAATTTTATAGTTTTAACTCTTAAATTTAGGAGTTTGATCCATTTTGAGGTTTTTTTTTTTTTAATATGGCATATGATAAAGGTCCAGCTTCATTCTTTTGCATGTGGATATCCTGCTTTTCCAGCACCATTAGTTGACAAGACCGTCCTTTTCCCATTAAATGGTTTTGGCACCCTTGTTGAAATCAATTCACCTTATATGTGAAAGTTTCTTTATATGCTCTCTATTCTATTCCATTGTTTTATATGTCTCTCCTTATGCCAGTACCTCACTATTTTAATTGCTGTAGCTTTGTGGTAACTTTTGACATCAGAAAATGTGAGTCTTTCACCTTTGTTCTTTTTCAAGATTGTTTTGACTATTAGCAGTCCCTTGAGAGTCCATATGAGTTTTAGGATGGGTTTTTCTATTTATGTAAAAAATGCCATTAAGAGACAGTCAATTGTTTCTTAAAGAAATTTTTATTTTTTTATTTATTTATTTTTTTTATTTTTACTTTTGTATTTTTTTATTTATTTTATTTTATTTTATTTTTTTATTTCAGAATATTATGGGGGTACAACACTTTGGCTATATATATTGCCCATGCACTGCCCATGTCAGAGCTACAATTGTGGTCATCCCCCAAACTGTGCTCCCCACATCCATTCAGTGAGAGTTTTTCCCATTCCCTCCACCCCCCTCCCGCCTGCCCACCCCCTGATGAATATTATTGCCCTGTGTGATGTAAGTGTTGATCAGTTAGTACCAATTTGATGGTGAGTACCAGTGGTGCTTGTTTTTCCATTCCTGTGACACTTCACTTCGAAGAATGGGTTCTAGCTCCAACCAGGATAATACCAGATGTGTTAATTCACTATTGTTTTTTATTGCTGAGTAATACTCCATGGTATACATATACCACATTTTATTAATCCACTCGTGTATTGATGGGCACCTGAGTTGTTTCCACATCTTTGCAATTGTGAATTGTGCTGCTATGAACATTTGTGAGCAGATGTCTTTATTATAAAATGTCTTTTATTCCTTTGGGTAAATACCCAGTAGTGGGATTGCTGGGTCAAATGGTAATTCTACTTTTAATTCTTTGAGGTATTTCCATATTCTTTTCCATAGAGGCTGTACCAATTTGCAGTCCCACCAGCAGTGTATGAGTGTTCCTATCTGTCCACATCCCCGCCAACATTTGTTGTTTGGGGATTTTTTGATATGAGCCAATCTCACTGGAGTTAAGTGATATCTCATTGTGGTTTTGATTTGCATTTCCCTGATGATTAGAGACGTTGAGCACTTTTTTATATGTTTGCTGGCCATTATTCTGTCTTCTTTGGAAAAGTTTCTGTTCATGTCCTTTGCCCATTTTTTAATAGGGTTGTTTGATTTTTTCTTGTTGATTTTCCTAAGTTCTGTATAGATTCTGGTTATCAGCCCTTTATCAGAGGTGTAGCATGCAAATATTTTCTCCCATTCTGTAGGTTGTCTGTTCACTCTAGTGATAGTTTCCTTGGCTGTGCAGAAGCTTTTCAATTTGATCAGGTCCCATGTGTTTATTTTTGTTGCTGCTGTGATTGCTTTGGGGGTCTTCTTCATAAATTCTTTGCCTAGGCCAATGTCCATAAGAGTTTTTCCAACATTTTCTTCAAGAATTCCTACAGTTTCATGTCTTAGGTTTAGATCTGTTATCTATTGTGAGTTGATTTTTGTGAGAGGTGAGAGGTGTGGGTCCAGTTTCAGTCTTCTACATATGGCCATCCAGTTTTCCCAGCACCATTTGTCGAATAGGGAATCTTTTCCCCAGTGTACGTTTTTCTGGAATTTGTCAAAGATCAGGTGACTGTATGAGGTTGGTTTTATATTTGGGTTCTCAGTTCTGTTCCATTGGTCTACGTCTCTGTTCTTGTGCCAATACCATGCTGTTTTGGTTACTATAGCCTTGTAGTATAGTTTGAAGTCTGGTAGATAGATGCCTCCCAATTTGTTCTTTTTGCTTTAGATTGCTTTGTCTAGACAGGGTCTTCTCTGGTTCCACACAAAGTGTAGGATTATTTTTTCTAGATCAGCAAAAAATGATGTTGGTATTTTGATAGGGACTCCATTGACTCTGTAAATCAATTTAGGTAGCAAAACCATTTTCACTATGTTGACTCTGCCTATCCAAGAGCATGGTAGGGCTTTCCATCTATTTACATCCTCTGCAATTTCTTTTCTCAGTGTTTCATAATTCTCTCTATATAGGTCTTTGACCTCCTTAGTTAGGTATGTTCCTAAATATTTAATTTTCTTTGGTGCTATTATGAAAGGTATTGCATCTTTAATTTGTTTCTTGGCTTGATTGTTATTAGCATATATGAAGGCTATGGATTTGTGTGTATTAATTTTGTATCCTGGGACTTTGCTGAATTCATTTATCAATTCCAGTAATCTCTTGGTTGAATCTTTGGGGTTTTCTATGTATAATATCATATCATCTGTGAATAGTGAAAGTTTGACCTCTTCTGGCCCCACCTGGATGCCCCTGATTCCTCTGTCTTGTCTAATTGCTCTGGCGAGGACTTCCAGCACTATGTTGAAAAGAAGTGGAGATAGTGGGCAACCTTGTCTGGTGGCAGTTTTAAGGGGGAGTGCTTTCAGTTTTTCCCCATTCAGTATGATATTGGCTGTGGGTTTATCGTATATGGCTTTAATAGTTTCGAGGAATGAGCCATCTATGCCTATATTGTTAAGAGTTCTTACCATGAAAGGATGCTGGATTTTGTCAAAAGCCTTTTCTCCATCTATTGAAAGGATCATATAATCTTTGTTCTTGCTTTTATTTATATGGTGAATTACATTTATAGATTTGCGTATGTTGAACCATCCCTGCATCTCGGGAATAAAGCCCACCTGATCGTGATGAATTATTTTTTTGATGTACATTTGAATTCGGTTTGCAAGGATTTTATTGAGAATTTTTGCATCTGTATTCATAAGGGATATTGGTCTGTAGTTTTCTTTTTTTGTTGTGTCCTTACCTGGCTTTGGTATCAAGGTGATATTGGCTTCATAGAATGAGTCTGGGAGGATTCCATCCTTCTTGATATTTTCAAATAATTTCTGCAGTATAGGCACCAGTTCTTCTTTGTAGGCTTGGTAGAATTCAGGTGTGAACCCATCTGGTCCAGGACTTTTTTTTGTGGGAAGATGTTTTATTACTGCTTCGATTTCGGTGCTTGATATTGGTCTGTTTAGAAATTCTGTTTCTTCCTGGTTGAACCTAGGGAGGTAGTATGTTTCTAAGAATTTGTCTATTTCCTCCACGTTTTTGTGTTTGTGGGCACAGAGATTTTTGTAGTATTCGAAGGTGATGTTTTGTATTTCCATGGTATCAGTTGTGACTTCTTTTTCATTTCTAATTGAGCTTATTAGAGTCCTTTCCTTTCTGCTTCTGGTCAACCTGGCAAGTGGCCTGTCTCTTTTGTTTATCTTTTTAAACAACCAACTTTTCGTTTTATTAATCTTCTGTATTGTTCTTTTGTTCTCGATTTCATTTAATCCTGCTCTGATCTTGGTTATTTCTTTTCTTCTGCTGGGTTTAGGATTGCTTTGCTCTTCCTTTTCCATTTCCTTAAGATGATTCATTAGTTTACTGATTTGTGACCTTTCTGTCTTTTGGATGTGGGCATTTAAGGCGATAAGTTTTCCTCTCAGGACTGCTTTTGCTGTATCCCACAGATTTTGATAACTTGTGTCCCCATTATCGTTTAGTTCGAAGAATCTTTTGATTTCCATTTGAATCTCCTCCTTGACCCAATAGTCGTTCAGCAACAGATTGTTTAGTTTCCAAGTTTTTGGATGAAGATGTGAGTTTCTGTTGGAATTGATTTCTAATTTTATTCCGCTGTGGTCTGAAAAGATACATGGCATGATTTCTATTTTTTTAAATTTGTTTAGATCTGTTTTGTGGCCTAGGATGTGGTCAATTTTAGAGAATGTTCCATGAGCTGATGAGAAGAATGTATATTCAGTGTTATTTGGGTGGAGTGTGCTGTAGATGTCTGTTAGGCCCAAATGTTCTAGAGTCCTGTTTAGGTCCTTTGTTTCTTTGTTTATTTTTTGTTTGGAGGATCTGTCCAGTTCCGTCAGTGGGGTGTTGAAGTCCCCTGCTATTATGGCATTGCTGTTTATCATGTTGTCTAGATCTAGCAGTATTTGCTTTATGTACCTGGGCGCTCCTGTGTTGGGTGCATAATGTTTAGGATTGTTAAATCCTCTTGTAAGATTTTTCCCTTCACCACTATATAGTGTCCATTTTTGTCCTCCTTTACTTTTGTTGCTTTAAAGTTTATATCATCTGAAATAAGGATGGCTACTCCAGATTTCTTTTGGTTTCCATTAGCCTGGAAAATTGTATTCCATCCTTTCACCTTGAGTCTGAATGCGTCTTTGTGTGTAAGGTGTGTTTCCTGAAGACAACAGATACTTGGCTTGTATTTTGTAATCCATTCAGCCTGCCTATGTCTCTTCATTGGGCAGTTCAAGCCATTTACATTTATTGAGAGAATTCATATTTGGGGTAAATTTCTGATTATTCTATTGGGTGGTGTCTTTTGTTTTACCTCTTGCATCATTGTGGAATCTGGTTTCTGGGGTTTTAGCTTTTGTACAGTTTTACATAGGTGGGTGTCTGTTGCACTGGTTAGTGTGTAATGCAGTTCTAAGCATTTCTTGCAAGGCCGGTCTGGATTTCACAAATTCTATCAGTGATTGCTTATCTGGAAAAGTCTTTATTTCTCCCTCATATAAGAAGCTTAGTTTGGCAGGATACAGAATTCTGGGTTGGCCTTTGTTTTGTTCTAGGAGACTGATGATGGCTCCCCATTCCCTTCTGGCTTGTAAGGTTTCAGCTGAGAAATCTGTAGTTAATCTGATCGGTTTCCCTTTATAGGTTACCTGCTCTTTTCGTCTTACAGTTCTGAGGAGTGCCTCTTTTGTGTTTACTTTGGTCAGTCTAATAATTATGTGGCGTGGTGAATGCCTTTTCACGTTGAGTCTCCCAGGAGTCCTGTGTGCTTCTTGTACTTGGATATGGAGTTTTCTGGCTAAGCCATGGAAATTTTCCTCTATTATTCCTTCAAATAGATTTTCCAGCCCATGCAAATTTTCTTCCTCTCCCTCAGTGATGCCTATGATCCTTATGTTTGGCCTCCTTACATAATGCCACATTTCTTGTATGCTTTTTTCATGCCTCTTGTTTTTGTGTTCTCTCTCTTTGACTGATTTATTTAACACATAGGAGTTGTCTTCTAGCTCTGAAATTCTTTCCTCTGCATGGTCCAGCCTATTCTTAAGGCTTTCCACTGTGTTTTGTAGATCCTTGAATGCTTCTTTCATTTCTAGGATTTCTATTTGATTTTTCCGTAATATTCCTATTTCTTTGGAGAAATTTTCATTCATTTCTTGCATTTTTCTTGTGGTTTCTTTGGGCTGGGATTCAATTTTCTCTTGAATTTCATTGAGCTATCTTATATCCATAAACAAAATTCCTCTTCTGTCATTCTACCCATTTCATTTCGGTTGGTATCCATTGCTGAAGTACTGATGGTTTCTTTTGGGGGTGACTTTTCACTCTGATTTTTCATGTTTCCTGAGTTCTTTCGCTGGTTTTTTCTCATCTGGCCTCTTGGTCGAGAGCTGGGGGTGTTAGAGCTAGTTTATGGCCCTGTCTCAAGGCCCACAATTTTCATTCCTTGGCAAAGCCAAGGAGAGAAGTAGTGGCCTGTATTGCCTTGGGTGTATTTTAGCAAGTTTGGTGGATCTTGAGTTATCTCTGGCCCGTTGTCTTCTCGTCTTCCCGGTGGAGTGTGGTGAGAATGACCTCCCAGCTTGGGCTCTACGCTAGTGAATTGTACTTGAGGATATGAGTCCACAGCTCCCTATTAGCTAGGTATTCTGTTATGTCCTTGGCAGACTCTGATCCCCCAGTTGGGGTATGTGAAAGCCCCGCGCTTTGGGAGGGGCCTTGTAGCTCCTAGGGGTTACTTTGACCCTGCTCCTCCTGAGGTGCAGGTAGAAACACAATTTCTTTTGGCTGCAGTGTGAGAGCTGAATTGGGAAAATTCTACGCAGCTCAGAGGTTGCTTATCTAGCCACGTGTGTCTACCCTTCTGATGTGTGTCTCCGCGTGATACTGGTCGATAGGGGGATCTCCAATTGTGCACCCCTTTTCCACCACTAGACCCCCAAGGCGAGGCAGGTGGCTGTCTCTATCCCCAGCAGTCTCCACCGGGGGGATGTACCCACAGGGCGGGGGGGAATAGTGGCCACTGGAAGCGCTCTTGGATGGCGTGAAATTCCCTTTTGAAGTGGGCAGGGTTATGGGGAGCTGCTCTGGTTCAGCCTGTGGCTCTTGAGGTATTTGGTTGTTTTGAGAACCAGCAGTTATACCAAATGAGTCACTATAGCCAGCAACCTTCAAAATGACCGATCTCTGGGGTACAGGAGGGCTGGGACCTGAAGGACGAGCACTAGGACCAGCACGTGGGGGACTTGTCGGAGGCCAGAGCCGGGATAGCAGGACCAGATGGACGAGCTGCAAACTGTTTCCAATACACAAAGGTCCTGCCGCTACAGTTCCGGGATCTCATCCCACCTGGAACCGGCGGATGCAGCTATCCCTGGCCACCAAAGGCAAAACCTGTCTCGCCCCAGCGGAAGAGCCCCGGGCCAGGGCGGTATGGAGCTAGAGACCCGGCTCACAGCTCCGGGCAGGCGGCTTTAACGATGGCTGCCATGGCCAGCCTGGCGCACAGCCGGGCTCCGATCACGCCCCGGAGCGCAGCTTTTCTCCGCGGGCCACAGCGGAAGTTGCTAGCAACCTCTAAGGGCGTGTCCCGCTCTCTGTTAAACTCCTGGGCCCAGTCCCGCTGACTTCTAGTGGTGCAGTGCCGGCCTGCGGGTTCCTGCCCACTGTCCCGGGAAGCTGTATCTCTGTTCCATCCCTGCCCAATTCCTCCCCAGCCCTCAGCAATCTCTGTATATTGCAGTTGAGAGTTGTGTTTGGCTCTCGCAATTGCTTCCTCTCCACAGGGTCTGCTTTGCCCCAACTCTGGATTTGTCCCTGACTGAGCAGATGGGGAGGTGCGTAACCGCTTGGGGGGCAGGTCGCACTGCACCGACCTGGTGAGCACATCCTTGCCTGCACTCTGGGCTCTATTGTGCTCCGTGCGCTCTGGGATCTTTGTGAAAATTTTGTACCTGTTTTCTTGGGCTGGGCGTTCTGCCTTGTTTCTCTGTAATTCACAATGCTGTTTTCGGAGTGAGCGGTCCGTGCTCACAGGTAGCTGCTGGCGTTTTTCACCTCCTTCCCTGGGAGTGGTGTGGTGGGAGGACTCTATCAGACCGCCATTTTTTCCGAGTTAGCTTAAAGAGATTTTTAAATAAGAAAATTATTTATTAATTTACCTATGAAGTTCCCACTTCCAGTTTTCTTTATTACTTTGTCTTGACACAAAGACATTCCTTTGTGGTATCATTTTTCTTTTACCTGAAAGAATTCCTAGAACTTGCACTGTAATACACATGCTAGTGATGAATTCTTTTAGCTTTTGTATGTTTGAAAAGTCTTTATTTCACCTTCGGTTTTGAAAGATATTTTCAGTGGATATAGAATTCTAGGTTGACTGGGTTTTTTTTCTTTCAGTACATTAGAGATGTTGCTCCACTTCTCAGTTGCAGTGTTTCTGACGAGAAGTATGTTCTTAGTCTTTGTCTCCCCTGTGCATATATCTTTTTTCTGACTGCTTTTAAGAATTTTCTTTTTATTATTAATTGTAAGCAATTTGATTGTGATGTGTCTTGATGTCGTTTCTTCATATTTCTTTTGCTTGATGTTTGTTTAGATTCTTGAATCTGTGGCTTTTATAGTTTTCATCAAATTTGAAAAAATTTTGGCCATTATTTCTTAAAGTGATTTTTCTTCTCCTTACTCCTTCACGCCATTCCCAGACTCCAATTCATCTTACATTCAGCTGCAGAAGTTATCCCAGAGATAACTTTTACAACTTCCTACCTTGATTGAGTCCAAAATAACATCTCTGGTCACATTTGGGCCTCTATTTTACCAAGATGGATAACTTACCTTGTCAGGTTCTTTATTACCTTATTATTTATGTCTCTTATTTTCAATTTGCTCTTTATTTCTTGTACCCAGAAACTTCCCTTTGTGTCTTTGTTTCTTTCTGATGTGCTCAGTAGTCCTTTTTAACATATTTGTTATATTTTATCTACTATCTCTAAGTATTTATATTGAGAGAATTTCAGGTTATCTTGAGTCATGTCTCTTTAGGGATAGACAGCAGGGCCATTTCCCTATTTAAAAGGACATATTTGTTAGAGTAAAGAACAGAGGATGCATTCTAACCTGGGCATTCAGAAAAATAAATAAATGTCGTGTGTGTATGCATTTGGTAAGTATTTGAAAATATCCTAGCCTCTACAGCCTGCTTCAGTTTGATAATTCAGAGTTTTGTATTGGTCTTTTGAGAATTAACTAATGATTACTAATCTTCAACACTGTTGAAGGATAATAAATTACATTTAAATTCCACTTTTGGTTAATTCTTCCTTTAGGAACCATTTGACACCTCATAAAATGTTTTCATTTATTTTAATGGACACTATTTTTAGTGGGTTGTAGTGAAATCTGATTCAATGGCTGTTATCTCAGAGATATAGGACTATATTAAACCATGTAGTGTGCTACAGTGGGGGAAAAACATAGGCTTTAGGGTAAGAATGACTAGGTTTGAATTGTAATTCCAGCACTTCTTAACAACTCATAATACTCAGGATAAGAAATATATTTAAATAAAAATTACTAGTCTGAAGAATACTTAGAGTCTCTAGGACTTCTGATATGTAACTGTTGAGCACTGATAATTCCATTCATTCATACACAAATATGTATTAGATGCTTGTCATAAAGTACCCTGGATGCTCTAGGAGATATTTTATATATGGACATATAGAATCTTTTCCCTCTGGGATCATACAGCTCAGGTGGGGAGCAGTAAGACAAATATACAATGAGTATAGCACTGAGCAGTATGAGAGCAGTGATAAGTATGCTATGAATGAAAGGCTTCAGTTGAGGCTATCACTTACTTCTGAGAAATCTGGCTTCTTGCTTTGTTGTGACAAGGAGTAGGGTTTTTTTGTTTTGTTTTTTTTGACATAGGGTCTTGCTCTGTCACCCGGGCTAGAATGCAGTGGCATCATCGTAGCTCACTGCAACCTCAAACTCCTGGGCTAAAGCAGTCCTCCTGCCTCAGCCCCCCAAGTAGTTGGGACTACAGGTGTGTGCCACCATGCCCAGCTAATTTTTCCATATTTTCTAGAAATGGAGTTTTGCTCTTACTCAGGCTGGTCTCGAGCTCCTGGCCTCAAGTGATCCTCCTGCCTCAGCTTCCCAAAGTGCTAGTATTACAGGTGTGAGCCACCTTGCCCAGCCACAAGGAGTGCTTTAATACTAAAGTAGCCTAAGCCATAGCCTAAGCAGCACTTAAAACCTGTTTCTGAATCTGATCATCTAGCTGTTCCACCTCCACTCAGTCAATGTCTAGAAATTTCTAGTTACTTTGATGTGTCCTTTCAGATTTAGAAAGGGGAACCTCCACAAGGACAGCTTTTGTATGGCATAGGAGAAGTTCCAAGAGACACATCTACAAGTTATGAGAACAACTTTATACACAAAATGTTAACCACAACACCTGGGATTTTCTAAAAAGTCTAATAATAAAGAATAATATGGCAAAAATGCCTAAGAAGTTTCCTCTAATTCCCCAAATTGGAGGTGACTTTGAACAGGACAGTTAGAGAGGTAAGTACGACATCTACAGAACAGACAAGAAGAAGTGATAGGCATTCACAAGCAACTACCAAACATGCAAGAAGCTATGACCATGATGAATTTAGGGAAATTCATCCTGGGCCACATGCCTAAGCCAGCCCATCTGTTGGGGTGGTCAGGGAGTGCTGTGGGGAAGGGAAAGAGTGCACAACAGGTGCCACATTCTGATTCTGTGGCACAGATCCTTGTATTTAATGGCCTTTCTTATCTGCTACAGTCTGTTTTAAAACAGAGCTGTTTACTTAGAATGCTTTTATTATAAACAGTATTTGTGCTCAAAAGGCTTCCAGCTGTGATAGCTTTTAGAACGTCTCTTTGTTATGTGTATATAGTGTCATAACAGGTCATTCCTGCCCAGCCAGTCAATTTCATTGACCCTGATGGGGGTGCTTTATGGATGAGCTATATCTTTTTCCTTTTTCATTTTTGCTGTAGGCAGTAAGTATTTTATACCTGGAAAGATGATTCATTTATTCAACGTATGCTTATTAAACACCTCTCAAAGTCTAGGCAGTGTATGGAATACAGAGATATATAATATGGACAAGTTCTTTGCCTTTGTGGAGCTTACAGTGCCATGGGGGAATCCTATATTAAATAAATATATGATAATTAATTAATTGCAATTGTGATAAGTGCTTTAAAGGGAAAGTACAGAATGTTATGAAAGAAACCTAAATGAATTGGAAGGGGTGAGGTCAGAAAAGTAAGGTCAAATTAAATTTTTAAATAGCCAGGCATGGTGGTACATGCCTGTAGTCCCACCTACTTGGGAGGCTGAGGCAGGAGGATCACTTGAATCCAGGAGTTTGAGGTTGCAGTGAGCTATGATGATGCCACTGCACTCTAGCCTGGGTGACCGAATGAGACCCTGTCTCAAAAAAAAAAAAAAAATTAAGTCTTTAAACATCTTAAACATTTCACCATTTCAAATATAGAAAGGTAAGATTACTCCCATAGTTTGTTGATTACATTTAAGAGATATGTAAATTTGGAAAGATAGATTTATTCACAGAGGCATAGGATCCTTAGAAGTTCAGTCCTTTGATTTAATAGATAACTGAAAGGGGAGTTGTTATTTACTCAAGAACACATAGCTTGCTAGAGATAGCCAGTTGGAATTAGTGAAAATATATTTAAAGGAAAATGCTTCTCTTTCTTTGATATAGAAATACTAACTGCCAAGTACAAGTCTCTAATTAGAAGTTTTTAAAACCCAATTTTATTCATGGGTAGTATTATATGACGTGTGAATTATTCTGAATGCTTTGCAGCCTGAGTGGTCTCTCAGGTTAAACATGGTTCCTGATATTTTCTAGTATAACAGTTAGCTTCAGGCCAGCAACATCTAATTCTTCCTAATTTTTTATTTGAAAAATTGGGAATCAATGAAATGTTACTCTTCATACCGGAGCTTTTGGAATTAGT
Organism: Daubentonia madagascariensis; assembly: GCA_023783475.1. NCBI lineage: Eukaryota > Metazoa > Chordata > Mammalia > Primates > Daubentoniidae > Daubentonia > Daubentonia madagascariensis. The sequence goes on from JAKFHU010001129.1 coordinate 8,170,181, forward strand.
TGAATTATTGAGACTAGAAGAAGTATTAGGCTTCACACAGAAGGTTGGTCTTGGTTAGGTATCAGAGAGAGTACCTAAGAGAATGCTGAAGATATATTCAGCCTTGAGTAGGTATATAGTGAATTGGGGAGAAAAAAAGTAAGAAAGCATTAAGTTAAACCGTATGAAATTTCCAGTTTTATCGGTCAAAAATAGTTAAATATTGCTGACTTATATATGATTCAGCCTAATAAACAAGTGATCGAAAAGGAAATCTACACTCTAATATACGCAAGTGTGGGTATTTATTAAGTTTAAGTACATGTATATTGGCTATACTTCTGAACGTAACAAATGAGAAATTCTGTTAGTGAATTAACTTTTAATTTTATAGGGAATCATGATTTAAATATGGGCAGATGGTATAATCACTTCAGAAGCTAAAAATATTCTAAAAGATTATCAATTTAGATAACTTCTGTTATCCACACTTCACGAGTATGACTATAGTGGGGAAATACTTATTTGATAACCAAAGCTTTAGAGATGTGGTATGGAATGAGGTTAACACAGGGTGTTTTGCTTTCAGCCTCTTTCTATGCCAACCAGGGGATTAGTTCCTAGTCTTTTTATTCCTTTCCAGTGCTTAGTTTCAATACTGACAGTCTCCAAGTTTATCTCAGGAAAATCAGGAGAAAGGGGGAAGAGAATTAATTTCTTGGGAAAATGAACTAAGTGCCAGATCCTTTGCTAGACAGTTTATATACTTGCATTTAATTCTCACAATAACCATATAAGGCAAATATTATTTCTCTTTTACAGTTGAGGAAACTGAGACCTAGAGAAGTTAAGTAACTTACACAAGGTCACATAGTTTATAAGTGGTAGAGCTAGGATTCAAACATTCTTATTTTCACTATACACCATATTGTTCATCATATTGTTTGCTTATATCCTATACACTTAAAATTTTTCTTATTTAATTATAATAAATTCACACAGGAGCAAGACAAAGGCATTATCATTGTTTTTTTTTTCTTTTCTTAAACAAAATAATATGGTAAAATGCATTTGAATCTTTGTCTTTCTTTTAAGGATGAACGCGAAGCCAGAGAAAATGTGAAAAGAGAGCAAGACGAGGCCTATCGCCTTTCACTTGAGGCTGACAGAGCAAAGGTAGGTTTGGTCAGGTGACTTCTGGGATAAAGCACTCAAACCTAAATAGTCTTTCATTATTAAAATGCCTGCCCTTTTATCACTTTGATCCCTAAAAATACTGTGTTTGCAATGGAGAAAGCTAGATTCAATTAACAGAAAGAATATAATTCTATCGATGGTTCTTAACACATTAACTGCCATGTGAGTTGTATTTAACTCACACTGGTTTTGAGCCTGGGGCCTCGTGAAACATATATAATTCACATGTCTCTTCACCTTGGAAGCCACGTGAACTATTTTTCAAATTGCATATAACTCACACACAGAAAACAATAAAAAATAAATATTTCGTTAAATATAATGGGAATGTTTTAAAGAAGAAATGGTATATGTGAGCTGGACAGAGAAAATGGAGTTAGGAGGAAAGAGAAAGTAATATAAGCTAGCATCAAGGGTCTAGAAAGCATGGAGGATGGATAGAGGCTGATGAATAGAGCTTGAGTACAGGAGAGATAACAGAAAATACCAGAAAGGAAAACCAAAGAAACGTCCTGTAGAATCTTAAATGCCACATTACCCAGAGCTATCAAAGGTGTTTGAATAGGAACCCAACATTTTTAGAGAGCTGAGCTTTGTTGTTGCTTTCATTTCCATTCTTGTTCGGGAGAAAAATGTTTCCATTACCACAGTGTACCTCTGAGTCATGTTGGGAGTGAGGCCTTTGAATGTAACGCACTCCTTCCTTCCTTCCTTTATTTTTAGGTAAACAGTATGTATTGAGTATTAAGTGCTTGCTCCCTTTCTATTTTATAAACAGAGGGAAGCTCATGAGAGAGAGATGGCAGAACAGTTTCGTTTGGAGCAGATTCGCAAAGAGCAAGAAGAGGAACGTGAGGTAGGGCATAATTTTAAGAAAAGTTATTCAAAAGCTAAGTTGTATTTCCACTGTATTTGATGCTGAGGCTATTGATATTTCTTACAACTTATTTTTTTCTACTTTTCCCAGACTCATTTTAATAGGGAAGACCTAACTTTTCCTTAATCATTCCTGATCTGTTGTATGGAACTCTCAGAGAACTTAATCTTTTATTAAATTCACAGCTTTCTATTATCTTCAATTCCTTTCCCCTTTTTCTGCCTGTCAAATACTTCCATCCTTCCTGGATGTTGTCTCACCCCGAGAATAAACAGAGTGTCTTTCCTGTCCTTTCCTCAGGCTTCACTTTACCCACCAAAAGATACTACAGGTTACTTCTGCAACATCTTGCACTGGGCCCCTAAATATGGGAAATCTACTTAGCTTAGCTGATATTTTTCCCCCCTGGGTTTATGTCATGTCCATACCAATATTGAGACTTTTTCATTCACTCACTTTGCAAACATTTTTTGGATACATACTACATACCCAGAATCTGTTAGGGGATAATGATATAGACATGGATCCTGCCCTGAAGGAGTTAATAGTCTTATAAAAATGGAATTTTAATACTGTATGTAAAAGTTATCATAGAGGTATGCCTAAGGTGAAGTGGGAACAATGAGAAGGGGAGTCAAGACTTCCTAGGATGGCTTCACAGTAAAGGACTTTTATTAATAAAACTTTTTTCTAGATGTGAGATATAATGGCAAGATTCACTTATAAAAAAAAGGAAGCTATCTAACAAGTGACAGAAAGGCCTGAAGGGCCCTAACTCGGGTTGAGGAAAATTCAGTCATCCACCTCTTTTGCTTATTTAATACATGCTTTTCAAACAAGAACTGTGCTGAGCACCGAAGGGAAACAAAGGATAATAGAACATTTTCTGCCTTCAAGAAGAGGCTACATCTTGGAGGGAAGCTACAACATGTCTACGAGTAACAGCAAATCAATGAAAAATGTGCTAAAGGACATAGAAGAAGTTAAAAGCAAAATACTTAGGGAGTTCAGGACCAAAGGAAAAATCTATTACACGTTTGATAATCACACAACATATGGAAGAAGTAATATTTGAGCCAGGTCTTCAAAGATGTGTGAAATTTTACTGTTTGGAAATCATAGTTTATCTATGTTAAAACACTTATTGAGTACATATCACATACGTACTATGCCTGACAAACCCTAGTCTCTGCACTTTCAGGACTCTCTATAATGGAAAATAGAAAATACATTGTTGAGCATCTTCTGTGTGTCAAATACTCTGCTAGCTGCTTTACATATGCTTACTCATTATTCTATAGTAGTCATATATGCAGAGTTTCATAAAAGTTTAGATAAGGAAAAGATTAATCACTATCCTTTTAGGCTATTTCAAGAAATATACTTTTAAAACTTAGGATTCTTGCTCCATTATGCTCTCTTTCACCCATGTGTGCTCTCTCTCTCTCTCTCTGAATAATATATCTTCAACCATCCTGGTTTGCTAAAATGTCAGGAGTACACAGTTAACTGCATGTTCTGGATTCTGGAGCTTGGCAGCATATGTACTTTCTTCTGACGATTTGCCTAATTTAACCTAGGCCAAAATTTTCTCTCTTTTCCAAATGTAGATAAAGCCTGTCCTTTCATAGAAGACCCTATAAACATCTTTTAGCATAACTCGTTATACATGTTCCAGCTGTTAACATGTGAGAGGATGAGGCGGGGGGTAGGGAGGGCAGGTAAGATTTTGCATCTAGTCATTACTTGCACTTGTCCATTGATGTGCTCCCATAAAATGCAAGTTTGGATAATACTGTGCACTCTACCCTCACTCACCTGAGAGTCACAATTAAAGGCTCTTATAAATCCCACCATAAAGAAACTGTTTATCTTAATTTAATCCAGTCTTATCCAAATTTGACCCCTTTTTTTTCATGGAACACCAATTAATATATTTCAGCACACTAGTGTATCACAAACCCCTCTTGGGGAAAAGCTGGTATTGTACAACCTCTGAAGAAACTGAGACCCAGAAAGATTATGTGGTTTGCCTATGGTTACCAAACTGGTTGAACACATAATCTGGATCACAAGCCAGGTCACCTGACTTATCACAGTAGCACTACCTTCCTTCTAACTGGAAATCCTAACTGGTATAATTATGTCGAGAGACAAGAGTGGTTTTATTATTTTTATTATCTCCAGTATTTGAAGATCCTTTAGAAAAATGAAGTATTGAATAGTTAAATCACCTGGGTCTCAGGGAAATTCCTTAGTGGTGGAGCTCATTTTGCTGTGTGGTAACTGTTGGAGTGAAATCAGTAAAGTCTAGAAAAGTATATTGATCTGGTCCTTAGCCCTGATAAGGAGAAAGGCTTTAAGACTATTCTGAAGGAAAAACAAAGAAATGACAGCAAAGATCTCACCCTATTTTACTAATTTATATATATTTACTTATTCTTTACAAAATCAGTTTCAAGAAATTTACATAAATACATGCAATTCAAAGGGATTAAAAAGGAAAGAATAGGTAAAGAAATCGGGGTAAAGGGTAAATAAAGGAAGATAAAGCCAAAGGTAAGATTAACATGTTGACGATAGATAATCCAGCACAGGCACCAAATCTATGTGGATAGGGTTCTATACATTTGTTCAACATGAGCCACAGAATTTGTTCTATACTTCTCTTGGGCCAAAAAAAAAAAAAAATTATAGTTTACAAGTTTTACTTTGTGTGTAACATCAGATAAAGGCCAGTATCCCAGAAGGTGCCCACATTTTTCTAGCACTGAGACTTGAGAGCACTGTTTCCTGTGATTCCTATTCAGGAGGAAGCTGTGCAATGTGGTGAATACTATCCCCAACTATATCCAGTAGCTACAATGACAATAGCAAGTCATGTTTGCCAGCTTCTTATAACTATTTAAATGTAATTCTAAGTCATAAGGCCAAAGCATAATTCAGTAAAATCATCTCTGCAAAGGCCCAAATAATACATTTTTCTGGTAGCCTGGTTTAAGGGATGGATTTTATAATAACTAGAGAAATGTATGAACCACATATCTTCCAGGAAGGCCTTCCTGAATATTGTTTTTTGCCACTGAGTTTTTGGTAAGTAGACAAGGTTTAGCTAAGGTCTTTGACTCCCAGATCAAATAGTATGTGGACAAATTTAGGACACGGTCTAATAATTAGAGCTATGGCTAAAAGGGCTAAATTTTGGAGAATCATGGGTGGGAGAGAATGGACACAAAGCTATTCCCTTTTGCTGATGGTTCCCTTAGATAGAAAAAAAGTTAATTTTTGCCTATCTACCCAAAGTTGCTTCCTTTTATGCCTTGGTGTGTCCTTAAGTAGAAAATGTCATGTAATATGGCTGTTAAGTGAAGGAACAGAAGAACATGGAATTAGAAGCCTTGGCACTTTCCCCTCAGTTTCTGATTTGATTTTCACAACCACTCTACAAAATTGGTAAGGCAGATATCATTACTGTTTTATAGTTGAGGAAAGTAATATCACAGCTGGATTTAAAAGTCTATTTTTAGCCTTGTCACAATGGTGCATGCCTGTAGACCCAACTACTCTAGGGGTGAGAGGCTGAGGCAGGAGGATCGCTCAAGCCCGGGAGTTTGAGGCCAGCGTGAGTAATATAGCAAGATCCTATCTCTAAAAAAAATTTATTTTTTATTTTTTTTTAAATTTAAAGCCTATTTTGAAATTCTTACCTTACATTTGCCTGGCAAAAGCAGAACCAGAGGTTCTATCCAGTACTCATTCTACTTATTACCCCACATTGGAAGAATGAAGGTGGAACCAAGAGTTGGTTATTAAAGCAAAACTGCTTGTTATAATTTGTGTTTTTGTCTTATATAAGTTGCTTTTGTCATGTAAAGATAACACCACTACACTGGACCATATTGATAATCATCTCTGTCATCATCATCATCATCATCAACATCATCACTATGTATTGAGCAATTAGTATGTGCTAAACTCAGTAGTGATCACTTTATAGACATTAATTATCTTATTGAATTCTTACAACAATTCAATAATGTAGGTACCAATACATAAATATCTCCTTATTATAATTATGGAGACCATATATCCACAATTCCCTGGAGAGTTACAGTTTGAAGTATTCCACCATTGTCCTCATGAACCATTAAAACAGACCAGAAGTTCTAGGTCTATGGTGTCCAAATCACAACCTACACACTGTTCTTCATATCCAGAAGCAGCTAAAAGTCATCTATCTGAATTTTAATTTAGGAAATATGATCATTTGCCTTGTTGACTTTATCTAGGAGTGAGGTTATATTTGTAGTAATACTCTCTAGATGGATGATTGGTTGCCAGGAGCAGAGAATGGCTACAGAATTGGGTCAGATCAACTGTTCCTATATGGAATCCCATTCTATTCCTTTGGTGATCTCATCCAATATCATGACTTTAAATATCGTCTATACATTTGACTCCCAGTTTTGTATCTCTAGCTCCTCCCTTTCCCTGAACTCCAGACTGGAATATCTAACTGCTGGCCCACCATCTCCACTTAGATATCTAATATACATCACAAACTTAATACGTCTAAAACTGAACAACTCATCTTGCCCACCCCACCCAAACCTGCTTTTTCTGCAGTCTTTCCTATCTCAATAAGTGGAAAATCTTTCCAGTTGTTTGAGCCATAAACCCTGGAATCATCCTTGACTTCTCTCTTTCACATCCATTTTTAATGAGCAAATCCTATTGGCTCTACTTTCAAAATATATGCAAAACTGAAATGCTTCTCATTAACTCTACCACTACCACCCTTATCTAAGCCATCGTTATCTGTTATCTGGATTACTTTAATAGCCTCCCCACTTGATTCCATGTCTCCATTTTTGCCTCTCCTACAGTCTTTTAAAGAATCCTTTTAAAATCACTTGTCATATCATGTCACTTCAAAAACCTGCATTGGCTTCACATCTTAAAGTAAAAGCTAAAATCTTACAGTGATTCCAATCAAATCTCTGTAGGATTTTCTGTAGAAATTGACAAACCAATTGTAAAATTTGTATGAAAAAGAAGTAGAACTGGCATAGTCAAAACAATTTTGAAAAAGAAGAACAAAGCTGGAGGACTTACACCACCGGGGTTCAGGACTTATTGTAATCAAGACAGTATGGTATTGTCAAAAAGATGGACCAATAGGTCAGTGGAACAGAATAAAGAGCCTAGAAGTAGGCCCACACATATATGATCAATTGATTTTCAACAGAGGTGCAAAGGCAATTCACTGGAGAAAGGATAGTGTTTTCAACACATGATGCTGCAATTGGATATTCATATACAAAAAAAATTTTTAAAACCCTTCAATTCATACCTTGCATCACAAGCAAAAGGTAACTCAAAATGAGTCATAGACCTAAATGTAAAACCTAAAACTATTGAAGTTCTAGAAGAAAACACAGGAGAAAATCTTCATGATCTTGGGTTACTCACAGATTTCTTAGATCTGACACCAAAGACACAATCCATAAAATAACAAATATTAAAATTAGAGGTCATCAAAATTAAGAACTTGTATTATTTGAAAGATACTGTTAGGAAATTGAAAAGACAGCCACATATTGGGAGAAAATCATATACCTGATGTCCAGAATACATAAAGAACTCTCAAAACTCAGTAAGAAAATAACTCAAGTTCAAAAATGGACAAAATATTTGAACAGACACTTCACCAAAGAAGATATATAGAAGACAAATAAGTATGTGAACATATGCTCAACATTTTAGTCATTAAGGAAATGCAAATTAAAACAATATATACATACCTTTTAGAATGACTTTCCAAAAGAAAAAGGGACGATACCAAGTATTGGCAAAGATGAGCAGCTGGAACTCATACATTAATGTTGAAAATGCAAAACGGCACGTCCACTTTGAAAATTAGCTCAGTACTTTCTTATAAAGTTAGAAATACGTATACCATATGACCCAGCAGTCACACTCGTAGGTATTTACTTACACAAGTGAAATGAAAGTAACAGTAAAGTTTATGTTCATACAAAGCAGTTTATGTTCACACAAAATTGTGCACAAAAATGTTTATAGCGGTGTTATTTGTAGCCACCAAAACCTGGAAACAACTCAAGTGTCCCTCAACTGGAAAAGGGATAATCAAATTGTAGTGTATCTGCACAATGGAATACTACTCAACAATAAATTGGAACAATTTAACTACTGATAAATTCAACAACATGGATAAGTCTCAAATGCATCATGCTAAATGAAGGAAGCCATTTATATGACCTTATGATTACATTTACTTAACATTCTTGAAAAGACAAAACTAGGGACAGAAAACAGGTTGTTAGGGGGTAGGGATAAAGAAATGTGTAGGGGTGGGGAGAGGTAACAGACAACTGTTCCTTATCTTGATTGGTGATGGTAGTTATGCAAATGTATGCATTTGTCAAAATTCACAGAACTGTACATTTAAAAGGATAGATTTTAGTGTGTGTAAATTATACCTTAATTTTAAAATGGGAAAAAAATCATTAACTGGCCTTCTCAAGGCCATATATGATCTAATCACCTCTCTCCTTTGCTTCCTCTCTAAATTTAACTCCAATCCACCCTTTGCTCATTCTGCTTCATACACATTGGCTGCCTTGCTATTCCTTAGTCAAGCCAGGCACCAGGGCCTTGGCATGACTGCTCCTGCCTGTAATATACTACTCAATCTAAATGTCCATGTGGCTTCCTCTCTCTTTTAGGCTTTTGCTTACTGAGGCTTACATTATTTAAAATTGTACCCCTCCCTCCCTTCTACCAGCATTCCCTGTACTCCCTCCATAGCTCTCAATACTATGTGACAAACTATGTACAGTCATGAGTCACTTAATGACAGGGATATCTTCTGAGAAATGCGTCATTAGCAATTTCATCATTGTATGAACATCATAGAGTTTACTTACACAAACCTAGATGGTATAGCCTACTAACACACCTAGGCTATGTGGTATGTATAGTCTATTGCTCCTAGGCTACAAACCTGGACAGCATGTTACTGTACTGAATACTACAGGCAGTTGTAACACACTGGCAAGAATTTTTTATCTAAATATATCTAAACATAGAAAAGGTGCAGTAAAAATATGGCATAAAAGATAAAAAATAGTACACCTGTATAAGGCACTTACCATGGAAGTTGCTCTGGGTGAATCAGTGAGTAAGTGGTGAGTGAATATGATGGCTTAGGACGTTACTGTGCACTACCATAAACTTTATGAACACTGTACACTTTGGCTACACTAAATTTTCCAAAAATTTTTTCTTTTTTCAATAATAACTTTAGCTTATTGTAACTTTTTTGCTTTTAAGCTTTTAACTTATTTCTAACCTTTTAATTCTTTTGTAATAACACTTAGCTTAATATACAAACATACTGTATAACTGTACAAAATTTTTTCTTTGTATCTTTATTCTATAAGCTTTTTTCTATTTTTAAAATGTATTTTTCTTTTTACTTTTAAACTTCTTTGTTAAAAAAATATATACATTAGCCTAGGCCTACACTGAGTCAGGATATCACTGTCTTCCACCTCAACATTTTGTTCCACTGGGAGGTCTTCAGGGGCAGTAACACATATGGTGTTGTCATCTCCTATAATAACAATGCAGCACTCTACAATACCTCCCGAAGGACCTGCCTGAGTCTGTTTTACAGTTATTTTATTTTATTTTATTTTTGAGACAGGGTCTCAATCTATTGCCTGGGATAGAATGTAGTGGTGTCGTCATTGCTCACTGCAGCCTCAAACTCCTAGGCTCAAGCAGTCCTCCTGCCCCAGCCTCCCAAGTAGGTGGGACTATAGGCAGGCATCACCACACCTGGCTAATTTTTGTATTTTTTGTAAAGACAGGAGGTCACACTATGTTGCTCAGGCTGGTCTCGAACTCCTGACCTCAAGCGGTCCTCCCACCTCAGCCTCCCAAAGTGCTGGAATTATAGGCATGAACCACCATGCCTGGCCTACAGTTAACTTTTTGTGAGTAGAAGAAGTACATTCTAAAATAAAAATTAAAAGTAGAGTATAGTAAATACTAGGCGGTGATAGGAATTTTTCAGCTCCGTTATAATCTTACAGGAACACTGTGGTGTGTGTAGTCCAGCATTGACCAAAACATCCTTATGTGGCACATGACTTTATTTTCCTGTGTGTGTCTTTGTTGTCTTTATCCCCACCCTACTAGAATGTAGGCTCCATTTAGGCAGAACTTTTTATCTACTTTGTTCACTCCTATTGTCCCATCATTTAGAAAAATGCCTGACACATAGAAGGTGCTCAGTAAGAATTCATGGGATTAATGAATGTTAGCTATAGCCTATTTAACACTATGCATCAGCCAGCTATAAACTGTTATTTGGTACATACTCATAGAAGCCTAGAGAATATTGTGTGTGTGCATGTATTTATATATACATCTGTGTACGTATGTGTAAGTAAATTAAGCTGGTCTTTGATTTGTATTATAAGAGATTGGTGTAAGTGTATATTATTCTTTCTGCTTAAAAATGTAATTGTGTAGAAACAGTCTTTTGTGGGTATCTCTTTTCGATGCCTAATTGCACTTCAAAACATGTCCCCATTTCTCATCTCTCAGATGTGAATGCTTTAAATATTCAGATATTTTTAGTAAAAGTCCAAGATCAGTTCATATTTCTAACTTATACCAGGTTTCCTTGTTTTATCACAAACCTAAAATAATGCAAATAAAAAACTCTATTTGTTGAGCAAACCAAATTGAAGTTTAACAATGGTGTTTACTATGACTGCTGTTTGAATGTAGGTGTCCTTTATGTTATTGTTTTACAACTGTGTTTGCTTACATGAGGCCCTTGCTCTTAGCCGGTATGTTTGAAACTGAACTACTGATGTGTTTTTGTTCTTTTTGCCAGTAAAACTGTTGGGTGTTCAGATCCCAAGGTTACATTACCTAATGTCTCTTTATTGTTTTCCACATTGTTCCACTGGTGTGGGATATCTGAGGTCTGTTTTCATTCTGGGGAAAAGCCCTGGAGACCGTGTACATTGAGGAGCAAACATTGTCTGCACAATGAATGGAGTAATGAGCTACTGTTGTTTATTCTTCTATAGTATAATTGGTTGAGTTCAGACAGTGATGTAGCATCTGTTGTTATACTGTGCAGGGAAATGTCAAAATAGAAAGCAAGCAGACAGATGGATTAAAGGGAGAGCAGGAAGGGAAACCAGGAAATATCACATTAAGTTCTGATTTAAAGTAGGTGCAAAGGAATAATCATAACGATAATGGTAACACCAACAACTGTCATCTGTTGATCACAGTGTTACATATAACATGAGGATCAGTGCTAGGCACTTGTCATTAGTTCAGTGCTGACTATGTGTCAATACTTCCTAAGTGTTTTAAAAACATACTGCATTTTATACAAGGACCTTATGAGGAAGATGTTATTGGCCCTATTTCTGTTTTGTTTTGGGGTTTTTTGTTATTACTGTTGTTTTTTGATTGAGACAGGTTCTCACCCAGTTTGGAGTGCAGTAGCATGGTCATAGTTCACTGCAGCCTCAAACTCCTGGGCTCAAGCAATCCTCCCACCTAGGCCTCCCAAAGTGCTGGGATTATAGGCATGAGCCACCCTACCCAGCCCCTATTTCTTCTATAAGGAAACTGAAGTCCATAAAGACTGTCATTTGCCTTACTGCCAGGATTTGAACCTGGCTGTCAAACCCCAAAACCTATGTTCCTAACCATAACACTGCATTTAATTGAAATTTTTAAACTGTACTGTTAGGAGACAGGATAATGATTAACTTTGAAAGGAGGTAGTTCCCACGAAGAGACATCCTTCTGAGATACTTAATCAGGGTGCTAGTTATGCAGGCATACTGACTTTCTGAAAATGTATCAAGTTATGCACTTAAGATTTGTGCACTTTTTCGTATGTAAGTTATACTTTAATAAAAACTTAAAACCAATTGCAAAATACATGACTTTGAACAAAAATAGATAAAACTTTGATTCAAATTTTATAAAAAGTTTAAAGTATATACTTATAAAAATATGCATGAAAAATTAACCGTATTTGCTGATTATCTGAGGTGATAAAAAAAGTTTTGGAAATAGATAGTAATGATACAACATTGTGAATGTACTTAATGCCACCAAATTTTACACTTAAAAATGGTTAAAATAGTTTAAAATTTTAATGGATATAAACACTCAAATGATGGTAATCTCTTGATGGAGAATCCACAAATTACTTTTAATGTTTTTTTTTTAATCTGTTTTTGCAATGAGTTTATGTTACTTTTATAATCAGGAAAAATGTTTTTAAATCTCAAAGATATGGTTTTAAAGAACCGCCAATGTTACTGAGAAATAAATGATCCCATTAATTGTTTGGAAAATGTATATAATTCTTATCCACAGAAATTTACACCTATAAGCAACTCATGGTTTGCCCTTAGCAGCGGTCTCTAAACTTTTTGTCACCAGGGACCAGTTTCATAGAAGACAATTTTCCCACAGACGGGTAGAGGGGGAGGCAGAGCTCAGGCAGTGTTACGAGTGATGGGGAGTGGCTGTAAATACAGAAGAAGCTGCTTTGCCCCCTTGCCCGCAACTCACCCCCTGCTGTGTGGCACCTCCCACCCTTTCCTAAGTTTCATGGAAGACAATTTTTCCATGGACAGGAGGAGGTGGGGTGTGGGGGGCCAGGGTGGGTGGTGGAGCTCTGCGGCCCCGCCACAGACTGGGAGTTGGGGACCGCAGCGTTAAGGGACGTATATGTGGAAAATTAATCTGAACAGTTGATGCTAGAAGAAGTCAGACCTCAGAGGAAGGAGAGTCAGGATGTTTAGTTCTTGATTACTAGAAGCAGAGGCCATGATATTCAGATTCTTTTACCATTTATTAAACACCTACTATGTGCCTATAACCATACTAAACACTTTCACATGAATTATTTCAGTTAGCATGTTAGTTTATTCCTTCCCTTACTAAATGCATATTGAGCATCTATATTGTGCTATGCACAATACTTGGAATAAGAAATAAGACATGCTCCCATGCCCTTACAGAGCTTGCAGGCTAATGAGAAAGCCAGACATTAAACAGATAACTGTGGTACACTACAGTGAATGTTATAATAGACATACTATTATACAACTAGCATTTAATTTTTATATACACAGATTCATCCACTCATTGTGTTATTAATATATGACGGTGTTACTAAAATAGTTTAATATTTGGAAATATTCAGCTGAAACTCATTGCTGACTCAGCAATGAGTCACCAATATTAGATAAACTTCCAGTCATACTATCAGAAAAGAAAGCAAAAGTAACTGGTTTCACTTCCTATTCTTCTGATTTTTGAACTATATTTCTTATGTCACCATTTCTGAGTATCAGTTTCCCCATATAAAAAATGAGAGTGGGCTAGGTGCAGTGGCTCACACCTCAGTAATCCCAGCACTTTGGGAGGTTGATGTGGGAGGATCCCTCGAGCCCAGGAGTTCAAGACCAGCCTGGGCAGCATAGCAAGACTCCCATCTTCACAAAAAAAAATTTTTTTTAAGTGAGAGTGTAGGACTATTTGGCCAGTGCAACCCCTTCCAGATCTGATATTCTATGTAGATTTTTTCTTCATTATATTACTAACAAAAGCAACCATCACAGAAGCCTATTATGTGTCAGACACCACACTGTGAACTTTACATATGTTGTGTGTGTCATTCCCATCTCTATAGTGCCCCAATAAGGTAGGTGGTTATACAGTACCTCCAAAAGGAAAATAACCTCAGAGTCATAGGAGAGACGAGCTTTCCATATACACTGCAGAAATTTCGAGTGATTTCTTGAAAATGCTTTAGTATTAGGGGCAACCAAATTCTCCTGAATGATACAGAAATTAACTAATTTCTTATCCATACTCATGTCTGAGCAAAGTTTGCTTTTCTGTTTGTTATTTTAAACATATTTTTAAACAGATAATACATTTATGTAAGTCAAAAGTCAAAAATATAAAGAGACATATGCAGAAAACACTCACTGTCACTTTTTCCACCCTGTTTCCTCTACCCTGTGTAGGTCACCATATTTATTCATTTCTTTATTTATCTAAGTTTGTTGGTTTCCTCCAAAGAACCAGCTTATTTATTAGTTGACTAGTTATGTTTTGTTTTTCTAACTCATTTCTTTATGCTTTTAGCTTTAATAATTATTATTCTCAGCATTCCTTCCACTTGTTTTATTGTATTTTTCCCTAGCTTTTTGAATCCAATTCTTAATTCACTTATTTTTATTCTTTCATTTTTAATGATATAAGAATTTTAAGGCTATGAATTTCCTCTGAACATAAGCACTGCTTTAGATGAATCCCATAGATTCTAAGATGAAATATTTCTCAGGGTGCTAGGGGAAAAAAAGGTTTTAGTGGATTTCCACCATAGATTCCAACATGGATAGGGACCTCAGAGACCCCCTAACCTCCTTCCAGTGGAGTGTCACAAATGTGAAACAATGTAATACTAAAACCTGGATTCAAGCCCAACTCTAGCCATAAGATCTCCCAACAGTTTATCCCATCTGTTTGAGTCTGTATTTTCATCTCTAAAATGAAGGGTTTGGTCCATCTGTAGGTACAGAAATCAATCATTTCTGAGACTTGGCCAAATCCCATAGCAAATTAATGGCAAAGCTGGAAATAGGACTGTGGTCTCCTGCTTCCAGTAAACCTGAAATTTGGATTTCTTTGCATTCCATTTTTTTTTTACTTTTCTTTTATTGTGGCAATGTATATATACAGAAATTTGCCATTTTTAAGTGTATAATTCAGGGGCATTGATTACATTCACAATATTGTCCAACCATTACCACTATTTCCAAAATTTTTCATCACCCCTCATAGAATCTTTCCATTCCATTTTGACATTAACACATTATCCAGTATTCTACAAATTCTTCAGTTACTTCTACTTGAGAAATTTTTCTCAAACATTATAAATATGTTTGTGTGTGTATCTTTTGTGAATGCATCTAATAGCTTTAATTCATACCCTAGAAAGGAAGCAATTGGGTATTTGATACCTACTTCCTTGGTCACAAGTATCTGAGCATAATAATAATATATGTCATCAAAGTGGGATTTATTTTAATTAATTGCCTATTGGGCTAATATTAAGAAAATGAAAAATACATGATTCTATTGTTCAAGCATTAGGCTTGGTTAATAAATGGGGCAGTGACTTTTCAATGAGTTTCTAGAAAACAGCAGCCTTTTTCTAATATCCCCCTCCCCCACTCTACAGTCCCATCCATCCCACATTTTAACACCTAGTTTTTGCTCTTCTTAGGCCATCCGGCTCTCTTTGGAGCAAGCCCTGCCTCCAGAGCCAAAGGAAGAAAATGCTGAGCCCGTGAGCAAACTGCGGATCCGGACCCCCAGTGGCGAGTTCCTGGAGCGGCGTTTCCTGGCCAGCAATAAGCTCCAGATTGTCTTTGATTTTGTAGCTTCCAAAGGATTTCCATGGGATGAGTTCAAGTTACTGAGCACCTTTCCTAGGAGAGACGTAAGTTCCCATACCTATCTCAGGAAGTGCATCCAGATGGGAGATATTCCATCATTAGAGCTGAACAAAGGAGTCCAAGAAAAGCCCCTTGGTACAGGGTACTACAAGACACCCAGGAGTCCTTCTTTGTTTTTCATATCATTCTCTCCTCAGCTTTGGCGAAGGTATGGCTTCCTAGACCAGCAGACATGTGCCCAGTAGTCTGTGTAAGAAATCAGGTACTAGGTCTTCCTTCCTATCTGTTTCCCCTATTCTAGCATTCACAGGCTTTCCCGAGGTCTCGTCCCTATATACCTCAGAGTATATCTGAGAATTGTGTGCTTAACAGCTTAACAATTAGACATCAGGGTCAACAATTGTAGGTTTACTAAGAATGAGTCATGCTAAGCAAAGAGTATTTTGTGATTTGATAGTCTTACTAGCCTGGGAAGTCAGGGAGGGTGACCTATATTCACTGTGTACTTGTATTTCAGCATGGTATTTGGTGGTATTCTGGGGCAAAATAGAGACATGTAGATCTATAGTTAGGTAGATTCATTGCTGATTAGATGGTTGTGTCCAGAAAATGTTGACTGCCATCTCCCTGTAGGGAACCAAGAGGCTCTGTATTTAATCCTTTATTAGTCATCATATTTATTGGCAACCTAAATGCAGACTTTAACAGATTTATGGGATTATAAAAAATAAGATGCAAGAAAACCTTAAAATACTGAAACTGTAGACAAAAATGAAGCTGCTGAAATACTATAGAAATATGTAGAAATAGATTCCTTTAGCAAAAGTTATGGTTGAATTAAGCTGAATATACATTAATAATGTGTTGTGGCTGCCAACAAAAAAGTTAGCTACATTTTTAGAGGTATAATCCCAACAAGAAGATAACTTAATGGTCCTGCACTAAGATAAACTACCCCTAAAAGAGTCTTTGGGCTTCATGCAAAAACAAGAAGCCTGAAGAAACAAGATCATGTCTAGAGCAGGGCTAGTAGGAAGGTGAGGGAACTAGAAATCATGTCATTTGAGGAACATTACCTCTAGAGAAAGACAGATCATAGAAAACATTATCATCAGCTAGTGGAAGGCCTGCCATGTAAAAGAGGGATCTGACTTTGTGAGGCTCCAGCAACAGAACTGGGACCAACGAGTTGAAAATTACGGGAGGCAAATTTGGCCTAATATAAGAAAACATTTTCTCGGAAAGGAATATGTTGTGTTGTGAAGTGTTAATTTTCCTATCACGGGAGATTACCAACCACTGCTCTTTTCAGCAATAATGGCTATATATGGAGAGAGATTCATCCCTGATATTTCTGCTTTATATGGGATGGGACTTGGACTAGCTTAACTCTAAGATACATAGTAAATCTTAATATTCTGTGACTCCATTATGATCTAGATCTAGTAAACTAGCATACCAAAACCAAAAATTTAGTTAAGGCTCATCTAAGTCCTTCACATTGACTGTCAGATTTGCAAGATAGAGACAGAAACCAGTGGTATATTTTTAGCTCCGCCACCCAACAACAACTCCCCTCTGAGTGGGATGAGGATCCCGCCACTTATGTCTAGGCCCAGGAGATTATAGTGGACTCCAGGCACTGACCATTGGTCCTTCTCTCACTGGACTCACCTATTGCTCCAAGCTCTTTCCCTTTATTCATATATAAGGCACAAACATGCACAAGGGAACACATGCATGAATATCCTCTTACCACACAGCCAGCTAAGAAAACTACCTTAAATTCTGTCACTGAAGTTCAACTCTAAATGTGTAAACATTTAGAAAAGAACCATTATCAAAGCATTCAAGATCGGCCTGGTTCTCATACATTGATTGTGATGAACATCTCACCTTGGAGAACTTACAAAACTTAGGAGCTAAATTTGTCCTTCCCAACCCTTGGTTTTAAGTCACTCCTTTTCTGGGCCTCATCTGAATGAAAGTACTAGAAGAAATAGAGTCTAAGGACCTTCCCTGATTTTAAATTAAATTTTATTTTCTTTCAGATTAATTTTTAAACCCGATTAGTGACAGGGGTAGGGAAGAGGATATCTTAAAAGGAGTTAAGCTTTTTGATCAATATTAACAACCTCTTCCCACAGGGTATAAATGTGGACTATGAAAAGGTGCTGTTGAAAAGAAGCAGGGGAAGTGTGGTGTGAAATGCAGAGGGTTCTTGGGCCTCCTGCCTGCCTTCCTCGAGCTCTACTAGCCAAGTTTTCAGCTTTTTCAGTGCAGACTGTTGTATCAGTCTGGATTAGCCCTAAGTGGCAAGTCAGTCCCTTAGAGAAAATTTACTCCTGATTTAGCTCTCCGTCACTCACCCTTTGTTTTACACTGCTGAAGAAAACTATTCAATCTGGTTAACAGTCTCTTCTGCCAACGTCCCTTAAACACCTGACCACAATTCTACCTTTGTCCCCATCCCAAGACCAATTTAGACCAAGTTGGCCCGGTTCCCCAGAGAAAAATCTAACTAGAGAAGTTTGTTTCTATAGGAGAAATCAAGAGTCTTCCCATACCCATCACAGGTCTATTTTATGGTCCTTGGTCAAACTGAAATTATCTGCCACAGAGTGATTTTTCCAAAATCTCACTCTGATCATTCCCCGTCTTGCTTAAAAAACTCTTTAGTAGCTCTGTACTACCCTAGGATAAGTATAGACCCCTTAGAATGTTTTCAAAAACTTTTTACAATCTGGTCCATTCCCACCTTTCCCACCTTATATCCTGCCTCTCATTACTTATTTCCATCACCATGAGATAAGAGATTGTTCACTGTTTACTAAAGGCACAAGAGATTCTCATGCTGTTGTGCTTTTGTATAATCTGTTC
Source organism: Daubentonia madagascariensis (assembly GCA_023783475.1). Classification (NCBI taxonomy): domain Eukaryota; kingdom Metazoa; phylum Chordata; class Mammalia; order Primates; family Daubentoniidae; genus Daubentonia; species Daubentonia madagascariensis. The sequence goes on from JAKFHU010001129.1 coordinate 8,188,667, forward strand.
TCTCTTCCTTGAATATCCACCCTCTCTACTTTTTCAGGCCTTCATCTTCCAGGCCTGTTTGAACTCATCTTTTAATGCCTAGCTCAAATGTCATCCCCTCTGTGAAGCCCTCCCTCTTCTCCCAAGCTTCTGACCTATGTACCACTGGCAATTTGTACATTCCTCTCTCATAGCATCTATCCTATTATTCTATAATGATTTACAAAGACAGTCCATATCATGTTCATATCTATCTCCCCTGCAGTTCCCAGCATAATACCTCATACATAAGCATTCAGTAACTGTTGTTGAATGTTAATAACTTCAGACTCCCCTAACTCTGGTTCCATAGTGAACAGAGAGGCTGTTCCAAATGAGAGCAGATGCCCTCCAAGGATGGGGAACCTGCAGCCTTGGGGCCATTTGTGGCCTTCTGGATCCTTGAGTGCTGTCTTTTGACTGAATCCAAATTTTACAGAACAAATCCTTTTCATAAAGGGATCTGGAGGGCCACATGTGGCCTTGAGGCCTCAGGTTTCCCATCCCTACATGGCCCACCCAGATTCCAGACCTACACCCAGAAAGCCCACCCAGGACTCTTTAGGCCTCCTAGAGCCAGGGGTGGGGTGAGAGTTAATGGCCCTTCATCCTTTTCTGAATTCTCTTTCAAGTGAAATGACTCGTGTTTTTGCAAGGCTATTCCGTAACAGCCATCTGTGTCTGCAAGGATTAGGATCCAATTTGTAAAAGTCATCTTAAATTACAGCCAAACTCAAGACTGTTAAAAAGCACATCTTAAGACCTTGCCTCTTTAATAACAAATAATGTAAGACTCTGGTAGTCTTATTGTTTCTCCAGCCTTTTCTCCACAAAGCAGAGACTGGTTTTCTCACCAGAAGACCTGTTAAACGTTCCTCTGCACCCCCATCTCCCCCCCTCCAACCAAAACAATACTTTATGTTAAGATTTCTGAGCTGTTCAATTATTTACTAAATGTCTGCTGGGTATACTTCACTGAACTGGGTATACTTCACTATGGGACAACCAAAATAGCAGCAGACATAGGCCTTCCCCAGAAAAGCTAATTGTTGAGTTGTAGGAACATTGAGTTATTTGTTTTTGTTTTTGTTTTCTTTTTCTTTTTTTCCATTTTTCTAATAACAGTTACCAAGAGAAGGGGTAGTATTTACTTGCAGAGCTTTGATCATTAATTTCTACTTCTTGGTCATGTTAGAGCCATATGAACATCAGTGACCCATCTGCCTTACTTGGGTTTTGCCAATGAATGAGGTAGTTGAGTCCTAAAAACTGAGTAATGACACTGAGTCCATTACTACTCCTATAGTCTGACTTCTGTCTCAGAGTCAGAATAAGTGACTGCTGCCCTCTGGGCCTACAGTGGCCCAGACACGAGCCTTTCCCAGGAAAGCTGATTGTCACTCATGCCATTTGGTATGAGGTTGTCAATATCCCCCAGCCTTCCTCTCGTGTGCCCCTTCCTTATCTTCCCTTTACTATCCTCCTTCCTTTCCCACCCCTCTCCTTTCCAATCCTATTTTGCCCTTTTAATCTTTTCCCCCTTCTTTCCACTTTTCCCTTCTCCATATTTCTTTATCCCACAACTCTTCTTTCTGCCTCCTCTGTTTTCCTTTTTTTGCCTACTCATATCCATGTCACTCAGAAGAGCTTTACCTACAAATGGAAAGTGAGGTCTTTCAATTTATGAAATGACTGGAGAGCACTAGGAAAGGAGGATAAGGAATGGCAGGTGAGCTCCAGGGACTAATGGCCCGTGTGCCTTGTCACTGATGCAATCACACAGCCCCTGTTCTTGCCTCAAGAGCATGTCTTCCTCCAGATCTGTGGATGTGAACACCCAAAACAGTCAAATACGCTTTCAGGAATAAACTGTATTCTGAAATTTTGTATTCTAAAATAAAGTAATGAGTGAATTTATATTTTCCTCCAGCTCTCTAGGTTTTTTTTCCTCTATAACTGTAACTCATAAGTTTTTTTGTTTCTCCCTCTAAGGCTTAAAGGAACAGGAGAGTGAGTACAAACATGCTCCAGCAGAGTTTCCCCCAGAGCAGGCCTTCAGTAAAAGTTTGTTTAAATGTACTGGGGGAAAAGGCTTTCATATTGAGGGTATACAAATTCCTTCTTCTGTCACCCATCCACTTTTATTATGCTAAGCACCAAGCTAAGCACTGGGAACACAGTGTTAAAAAAACAATGGCACAGTTCCCACCCTTGTAGAATTTACAGTCTGTATCCAGAAGCTAGTGCTGGATGAAGTTTGACTTCATTGATAACACAAGGATATCCTATTTGCTACCATAAGGAAATATAAACAGTTTAATTTTCATTTCATTCATTCCATCCAAGTTGCTGTATTTGTTCCTTCATATAAAAAGCATTTGCTGAGCAGCTACTTTGTGCCAGCCTCCATACCAGATGCTGGTGATACAGAAATAAAAGAAATTGTAACCAACCTTGAAGAATTCACATTCTAGTGAAAACACACACTAAAGCAAATTGCATTGCAAATTATACCCACTGTTAGAAGGAAGGTAATTTCAGAGTTCAGTGATAAGGGAAGGCATTCCAGAGGAAGTGAATTTGACCTGAGTCTTGCACAGAGAGATGTTTGGTGAGTGGAAGCAGAATAGCATAGTTAGAAGTTAAAGTGTCAGTGGTAGTTACATTTGCATCTGAATCCCACTCCATCACATTGAACATTGGGCAACTCACTTGGCCCTGCTGAACTTTCATTTCTTCATCTTTGAAAGAAAATGGTAGTATCTGGCTGAGAGAGTTATAGTAAGAGATAAGTGAACATAAACTACTGTGTCCCTAGAACATAAAACAGTATCTGCTATAATTATCCTAAGTAGAGAGACGAAGAAGTAGTAGGAAGGGCATACAGCTAAAGAAGCGTGGCAGCAGTGAATTCTTTCTCTAGAACAGTGATGGATATTTGCATTACAAATACTCAAGTGCTGTAACCCAGACTTAAAAATGTATCATTGAAATCTTAATATCTCATATTTGAAAAGGATTTCAGAGATATCAAGGCCAATGCTGTCATTTTACTGATGGGAGAATCAAAGCGTGGTAAAATTAAGCACTTAAGTCAGATGATCAATCATAATAGCAGAGCTGATACCAACACCAGAGTTTTCTTATGGCTATTGCTTTTTATGGTTGTTGGGTCCTTTAAAAAAATCTTTTAATAAATTATAGAGAACCTGCAGCCTCAACGACACATATGGCCCTCCAGATCCCCAAGTGCAGCCCCTCAACCAAATCCAAACTTCACAGGAAAAATCCCTTTATTAAAAGGATTTGTTCTGTAAAATCTGGATTCAGTCAAAAGGCCGCGCTCAAGGATCCAGAAGGCCACATGTGGCCCCAAGGCCGCAAGTTCCCCACCCCAAAGCAGCTCCAAGCACCAGTATTTTAAAATATTTTGTACTTCAACAACTTTCATATTTTAATGCCTCTAATATTGCAGTGGGATTGATTTTCAATTTATATTAGACTGAGTTTTGTTTTTTTAAAAAAGACAGAGGCAAAAGGAAAAACTTTAATGCCACTGAGCTACCTATATCTTAAAGCTTTGTTCTCAAAAATAAACCAAGATGAAGTATCTAATTGGTGAAATACATGTTAAAGTTAGTACTGCTGAGCTCCCTCCATACCTGTCAGGTTTTTTTGTTTGTTTGTTTACTTTATTTTGAGCTTTTTTTTTTTTTAATAGATTTAGGGGGTATAAGTGGTTTTTGATACATGAGTGAATTGTATAGTGGTAAAGTCACCCATGTTCGGTATACCCATCACCTGAATATTATACGTTGTACCCGATAGATAATTTTTGATCCCTCACCTTCCTCACACTCCCCACCCTTCTGAGTCTCCCAAGTCCATTATACAACTCTGTGAGACTATGTATACCTATCATTTAGCTCCCACTTATAAGTGAGTACATGTGTTATTTTTCCGTTCCTGAGATTCTTTGCTTGGGATAATGGCTTCCAGTTCCATCCAAGTTGCTATAAAAGATATTATTTCATTCTTTTTATGGCTGAGTAGTATTCCATGGTGTGTGTGTGTGTATATATATATACATATACACCAAATTTTCTTTATCCACTTATCCGTTGATGGGCACTTAAGTTGACTCTGTGTCTTTGCAATTAAGAATTGTGTTGTGATAAACATACAAGTGCATGTGCCTTTTTGATATAATGACTTCTTTTCCTTTGGTAGATACCCAGCAGTGGCTTTGCTGGATTGAATGGTAGGTCTACTTTTAGTTCTTTGAGGAATTTCCATACTATTTTCCATAGAGGCTGTACTAATTTACATTCCCACCAACAGTGTATAAGCATTCCCTTTTCACTACATCTGTGCCAACATGTATTGTTTTTTTACTTAATGGCTATTCTGACAGGTAAAGTGGTATCTCATTATGGTTTTAATTTGCATTTCCCTGATGATTAGTGATGTTGAGCATTTTTTTATATGTTTGTTATCCATTTGTATATCTTCTTTTGAAAAATGTCTGTTCATGTCATTTGCCCACTTTTTAATGGGTTTTTTTTTTTTTCTTGGTGTTTTGTTTAAGTGCTTTGTAGATACTGGATATGAATCCTTTGTTGGATGTATAGTTTGCAAATATTTTCTCCCATTTGGTAGGTTGTCCATCTACTCTGTTGATTATTTCTTTTGCTTTGCAGAAACTTTTTAGTTTAATTAAGTCCCATTTATTTATTTTTGGTTTTGTTGTATTTGTTTTGCTTTTGGGGTGTTAGTCATAAATTCTTTGCCTAGGCCAATATCCAGAAGAATTTTTCCTAAGTTTTCTTCTAGAATTTTGATGGTATCAAGTCTTACATTTAAGTCTTTAATCCATCTTGAGTTAATTTTTGTGTATGGTGAGAGATAGGGATCCAGTTTTATTCTTCTGCATGTGGCTTTCCAATTTTCCCAGCACCGTTCATTGAATAGGGTGTCCTTTCCCCAGCATATGTTTTTGTCTGCTTTGTCAAAGATCAGTTGGTTGATGTTGGATAATGTAATGCCTCCAGATTTGTTCTTTTTGCTTAGGATTGCTTTGGCTATTTGTGCTATTTTTTGGCACCATATGAAATTTAGGGTTGTTTTTCTAATTCTGTGAAAAATGACTTTGGCATTTTGATGGGAATTGTATTGAATCTGTAAATCACGTTGGGCAGTATGGACATTTTAACAGTATTGATTCTTCAATCCATCAGCATGGGATGCTTTTCCGTTTGTTTGTGTCATCAACAATTTCTTTCATCAGTGTTTATAGTTCTTTTTGTAGAGATCTTTCACCTCCTTGGTTAAGTATTGCTAGGTATTTTATTTTCTTTGCATCTACTGTAAGTGGTATTCTTGATTTGATTCTCAGTTTGGCTATTATTAGTGTAGAGAAATGCTACTGATCTGTGTACATTAATTTTATAACCTGAGACTTTACTGAATTTATCAATTCTAGGAGTCTTTTGAAGGAGTCTTTAGGGTTTCTAGATTTAAGATCGTATCATTGGCAAAAAGGGATAGTTTGGCCTCCTCTTTTCAGATTTGGATACCCTTTATTTCTTTCTCTTGCCTGATTGCTCTGGCCAGGACTTCCAGTACTATGTTGAATAGAAGTGGTGAAGGTAGAAAGTGGGCATCTTTGTCTTGTTCCAGTTCTTAGGAGGAATGCTTTTAACTTTACCCCATTCAGTATGATATTGACTATGGGTGTCATATATGGTTTTTATTATTTTGAGGTATGTTCCTTCTATGCCTAGTTTGTTAAGAATTTTTGTTATGAGGGGGTGCTGGATTTTGTTGAATGCTTTTTCTGCATCCATTGAGATGATCATATGGTTTTTGTTTTTAATTATGTTTATATAGTGAATCACATTTATTGATTTGTGTATGTTGAACTATCCTTGCATCCCTGGGATGAAACCCACTTGATCATGGTGAATTATCCTTTTTATGTGCTGTTGGATTTGGTTTGCTAGTATTTTGTTGAGGATTTTTGTATCTATGTTCATGAGGCATATTGGTCTGTAGTTTTCCCTTTTTTGTCATGTCCTTTCGTGGCTTTAGTATCAGGGTGACACTGGCTTCATAAAATGCGTTGGGGAGGATTCCCTCCTTCTCAATGTTATGGAACAGTTTCAGTAGACTAGATACCAGTTCTTCTTTGTAGGTCTGGTAGAATTTAGCTATGAATCCATCTGGTCCTGGCTTTTTTTGTTGGGAGATTTTTTTATCACTGATTCAATCTCACTACTCGATATTGGTCTGTTCAGAATTTCTGTTTCTTCCTGAACAACTTGGGAGGTTGTGTGTTTCCAAAATTTTATACATTTCCTCTAGATTTTCTAGTTTGTGTGTGTAGAGGTGTTTGTAGTAGTCTCAGGTGACCTTCTGTATTTCTGTGGTGGTGGTATCAGTTGTAATATCTCCTTTTTCATTTCTGATTGAACTTATTTGAATCCTCTCTCTTCTTTTCTTAGTTAATTTGGCTAGTGGTCTGCTGATTTTGTTTTATCTTTTCAAAGAACCAACTTTTCATTTCATTGATCCTGTGTATTGTTTTTTGGTTTCCATTTCATTTAGTTCTACTCTGATCTTTGTTATAATATTTCTTGCCTCCTGCTAGCTTTGTGTTTGGTTTGTTCTTGTTTTTCTAGTTCCCTGAGGTGTGACATTAGGCAATTAATTTCTGATCTTTCTGTCTTTTTGAGGTAGGCATTTAGTGCTATGAACTTTCCTCTTAGCATTGCTTTTACCATATCCCAGAGATTTTGGTAGCTTGTATTGCCATTGTCATTCAATTGAAATAAATTTTTTATTTCCATCTTGATTTCGTCATTGACCCAAAGAACATTCAGCAGCAGGTTGTTTAGTTTCCATGTCTGTGTAGTTTTGAGAGTTCCTTTTGGAATTGATTTCTAGATTAATCCACTGTGGTCTGAGAAGATATATGGTATGATTTTCATTTTTTTAAATTTGCTAAGATTTGTTTTGTGGCCTAATATATGGTCTGTCTTGGAAAGTGTTCCATGTGCTGATGAGAAGAATGTAAATTCTGCAGTTTGGGGGTAGAATGTTCTGTAAATGTTTGTTAGGTCCATTTGCTCTTAACTCTCATTTAAATCCAGTGTTTCTTTGTTGATTTTCTGTCTAGTTCTGTCAGTCAAGTGTTGAAGCCCCCATTATTATTACGTTGCTGTTTATTTCATTTCTTAGGTCTAGTAGTATTTAGTTTTATCAATCTGGGAGCTCCAGTGTTAGCTGCATATATATTTAAGATTGTTATATCTTGTTGAATTGATCCCTTTATAATTATATAATGGGCATCTTTGTCTTTTTTACTGTTGTTGATTTAAAGTCTATTTTATCTGATATAAGAATAGCTATTCCTGCTTTCTTTTGATTTCCATTTGTGTGGAATTTTTTTTCCATTCCCTTACCCTGAGTCTAGCTGGCTCTTTTTTTTTTTTTTTTGATACAGGGTTTTGCTCTGTCATGTGAGCTAGAGTATAGTGGATGGGTTTCTTGGAGAGAGCAGATATTTAGGTTGTGTTTTTTAACTCATTCCATCAATCTATTATACAGCTTATAGGTGAGGCATTTAGACTGTTTACTTTCAAATTTAATATTGATAAGTGAGATACTGTTCCAGTTATCATGCTAATTGTTACCTAATTGTTTTGTATTCTCCCTTGTATTACTGTTTTATAAGAGCTGTGAGTTTTTACTTTTGAGTGTTTTTATACTGGTGAGTATCGACCATTCTTTTCAGCGTTTTGAGCACTTTTGAGCATTTCTTGTAGGGCAAGTCTGGTGGTGACAAATTCCCTTAGTGTTTTCTTGTCTGGGAAAGATTTTATTTTTCCTTCATTTATGAAACTTAGTTTTGCAGGTTATGAAATTCTTGACTGACAGTTATTCTGTTTAAGAAGACTAAAGATGGGACCCCTTCTGGCTTGTGAAGTTTCTGCTGAGAAGTCTACTGTTACTCTGATGGGTTTTCCTTTGTAAGTTACTTGATGCTTTTGTCTCACAGCTTGTAGGATTTTCTCCTTCACTTTGACTTTGGCCAAACTGATGACTATGTGCCTTGGTGATGTCCAGTTTGCAATGAATCTTCTAGGAGTTCGTTGATCTTCTTATATGTGGATGTCTGCATCTCTATCATGACCAGGGAAGTTTTCCTCCATTATTCCCTTGGATAGGTTTTCCATGCTTTTGCTTTTTTTCCTTCCTCCTCAGGGATACCTGTGATTCTTATATTTGGGCATTTTACATAATTGCATATTTCTTGGAGACTTTGTTTATTTCTCTTGATTCTTTTTTCTTTAATTTTGATTGACTGGGTTAATTCAAAACCCTTGTCTTCAAGCTCTGAAATTCTTTCTTCTGTTTGGTTTAGTCTGCTGTTAAAACTTTCCACTGTATTTTGGAATTCCCTAAATGACTCTTTCATTTCTAGAAGTTCTATTTTTTTTTTTAAAGATCTCTTTAGTGAATTTTTCATTCATGTCCTGAATTATTTTTTTGGTTTCTTTGTGTTGGTTTTCAACTTTCTCATCAATTCCATTGAGCTTACTTGTGATCCCTATTTTGAATTCCATATCTGACATTTCAAATTTCCTTTTGGTTGTAGTACATTACTGGAGAGCTAGTGTGATCCTTTGGGGGTGTCAAAGGAGCCTGTTTTTTCATAGTGCCAGGGTTCTTATGCTGGTTCCTTCTCATCTGGAACCTCTTTCCTCAGCTCAAACCAGGTAGCTTGCAGTTCACCTGTTCTTCTCTGCTGGTAACTCTGTTACTCAGTGTAGACAGGAAGAGGTACACTGTCTTTTGGCTTATGTAGGTAGGTACCCACTGTGGTGTTTCTGGCAATTGGGTCAGCTGAACGTCAGACCTCTGGGAGGGTGTTCAGGTGCTAGCAGTGTTGGACTAGGTTAGGTAATCCCCAGTTCCCAGGCTCCTGGATGGTGTGCTTGAGTCCTGGAGGGACCAGGCTGAGACCAGGCCAGCAAACTTGCCCTCAAGCCTCCCTGAGTTCAGGCACTGGCAGAGTTAATGAGGGATGGGATGAAAGAATGCTCAGGCAGAAGAAGGGTAGATGCACCATGTGCCTGTGACAGGAGGGGTGGGCCCTTCTTGATGAGATTAGCAGAGACGGGCAGCTCTGGGATGCACAAACTGCTCGCACCTCCCTCTCTTGGCAGTGTGGTGGTCTCTGTCCTTCAGGGGCACAATAGCACCCAAATTCCCAACTCCCACCATGGCCCAGCTGCTGCAGAGGTGGTAGAAGCAGCTCAGCCTGCTGTGTGCAGGGTTACCACACTGGCTATGGGCTGTTGCTGAAATGCTCTGGCAGGGTAGGTGTCATTGTGCCAAAGACTTGCCTCCATGGAGGGTAGAGTCCTCCCAGAAGAGACAGGCAGCTGGGGTGGGAGGACTGCTAGCCCTGCCTTCCCTCAGGGGAGGTGGTAGTTTTTGTCTTTTGGGCATACAAAGGCGCCTGCCCCTTAGATATTTTATATCATTGTATCTAGTACTTGAAATTTTCCAGTATGCCTAAATGATCAAGATTAAGAGAATAAGAACTATGATTTTGGAATGGAACACAGCTAATGTCTAGATGGTAACAGTATCACTTCTGCCTCTAAACTTCTTTCAAATCTGTTCTTTTCTTCTCTTTACCTCCATACCACTGCCCAAAACTTCATAGCCCAGATTAAACCTATGGCTTCCTAATTCATCTCCCTGAGGCACTAAAGAAGTTAAGTAACTTGCCCAATGTCATAGTAAATATCAGAACCAGACACAAACCTAGGTGTATGACTTTAGAGCCTGTGCTCTTAATCCCTATGCCATTGTGCCTCCTGAGCCAGGTAAGGAATAAATTAGTGAGGTAGATTATCATCTAGAAAAATACTTTCTATGTGTAAATGAAAGTCAGTGTTATATATTTGGGAAGATTTCATCATCTCTGATTTCTTCATTTCATCTTTGTAATTCCTATTACTGGGTCACAGCCAAATGTAGGGAAAATATACATTTAGTTGTATTTCACACCCTGTTTGTCCAACAAACTTATTTTCCAGGCAGTCTGCTAAGTGCTAAGGAATAAGGCATAGTCCTCACATTTAAGAATATCCTGGCCTCTCATACAAATAATCCTCAGAGTGCAGTTCATGCAGTGGGTCCAAAGGATAGTTAGGCTAAAGGGGCAACAGAAGTCAGAGTTGGCCAAAATCCCTGCTGGCCTGGGTGACCAAGAAAGGCTTTGTAAAAGAGGTAGCAGTTGAACAAAACTTGGAGATAGATAGGATTTTTGGTGAGTTGTTAGGAAAAGAACATTCTTCAGCAGCTAGGACAGCTTAAGGAAAGAGGCTAATGTTGGAAAGCACAAGGCATGGCTAGAAGGTAGAGTGTAGACCAGATTGGCTGAAATATGGGGAGTTCGTATAGTAAAGTCCAGAGAAAAGGCTGAAGAGGGATTGGGAACAGAATGTATAAACCTGTAATACTAGGCAAAGGAGCTTGGCTTTATTCCATGTAAAATTTGTTGAGTAACAGAATGACATAATCATCATGGTTATCATCAAACTAAGAGTGTTTACCCATACAGTACTCCATAATTTACAAATACTCCATAATTTAAAAATTCACCTTGCCTGGTGCTCAGTAAATGCCAGTCCTCTGATCTCTTTCTACTATTGTTATCTAGGCAATCTCATCCAGTCTCATGGCATTAAATATCATATAAACAGTTACAGTTCCCAAATGTATATATCTAGTCCAAGTTCTCTCCTCAGCTCCAGACGGTCGTACATACAACTGCCTACTCAACATCTCCACTTTATGTCTAATAGGCATCTCAAATTAAAAATCGTCAAAACTGAACTCCTTATTCTTGCCCTCCCCCAAACCTGCTCCTCCTATAGTCTTCCTTGTCTTATTAAATGGCAGCTTTATTCTTTTTCTTCAGGACAGAAATCTTATAGTCATTTTTGACTCCTCTTTCTCTCATTTCTCAATCCAACTCATAAGCAAAATTTGTTGGTTTTATCTCCAAAATGTATCCAGAATCTACTTCTCAATGCCTTCACAACTAAACCCTAGTCCAAGCTACTTTAATCTCTTGTCTGCATTATTATAATGACGTCCTAGCTGGCCTCTCTGCTTCCACCCATTCTCCCCCCACCCCATGCCCCCACTTCAGTGTCTTTTTCCAAAAAAAACAGTGATTTTTTTTTTTTTAATAAGGCAAATCATGTTTTCTCTTCTCAAACCATGTAATGGCTCCCCATCCAGTTCAAAGTGAAAGGCTTTCCTTGATCTAACTCCCTAGCATTTCTCTGATCCCTTTCCCACTCGGTCTTTTCCAGTTACCCTGGCATCCTTGCTATTTGTGCAACACCATGAAACATGTTCCCAATTCAGGGCCTTGCACTCTCTTCTACTGAAATAGGCTTCCTCTAGATATCCTTATTGCTCGTGCCCTCACTTCCTTCAAGTTTCTGCTCAAATATTGCCTTTTCATTGAGGACTTTTCTAACCAACCCATATAAAATAACAGTCTTCCTTCCCTCACTTTTCTTCCCCACCCTGCCAGACTGACAATCCCTATGCTTTGTTTTTTTCTTACCCTACTTTGTTTTTCTCCATTGAACTGATCCCTAATAGATATTTAAATTGTGTTTTGTTTCCCCCCTACTAGAATGAAAGCTCTGTGAGGGCAGGAACTTTATTTGTTCACTACTTCATTCTTGGCATGTAGGACAGTACTTGGAACCTAATTGATGCTCAGTAAATATCTGTTGAATAAATGAATGAATGAATGAATGATGCAAATGAACAAACAGCCTATAAAGTAGTAATAATGCTGTCTACCATTTATTATTTCCATTATGTGTCAGGCAACTAAGCTAGATACTTTATAGTTGTCATCTCATTGAATTCTTACAACAGCCCTATGAGATTGGTATTATCCTTACTTTACAGTTAAGAAAGTAAAAGCTCAAAGAAGCAGATTTCAAACCTATATGCAAAATCTATTATACCAAGAAAATATTATTTCCATGTTCCAGTACAGAAACTGAAACTATAAGTTAAGTGTTTTAACCAAGATCACATAGCCAGGAAGTGGCAGAGCTGGAAATTAAATATGAAGGTGTTGATTCTTTCTGTTCTGTTTCACTGGCAGCCTGGAAAGATGAATTAACATGGAGAAAGATGGAAGCCAGAAGCCAAGGGTGTTACAGTCTTTAAAAGGAGATGATAAAAATGCAGCCAGGCAGGGGAAGATTAGAAAGATGGTTCTATGTGAAGGCTCCCAATGCCTGAACTAAGTACTTTGATAAATGGCTCCCATAGCTCCTCCTAGCCTCTCTGTAGTTGGAGTTAGGCAGATCTTTGTTCTAATGCTGGCACTTCCACCTATTTGCTGAGTTACTCTGAGTACATCATTTCTCTTTTCTGTATTTCAGTTACTTCATCTTTCAAGTGAGGATAGTTTCGTGTCCTCACAGATAAATTGTGATGATAAGATCAAAAGTGATAATGAGAACACTTGGTAAACAAAAGAGGGCCATGCTATTGGAGTTGGTAATGCTGAGTTTCTTTGATCCATCTCCCACAAGTCATGGCTTTTGACCTGTCTCTAGCCTTTTAAAAAATGTAGGCTCATTCCTCATTCTTAATATGAGAGCAGCCTGTACTTGTCAATTGCATTATAACAGACCCTTCCTTGAAGGAACATCCACCATTTATTGCAGTCCCCTTAATGCAGGGAAAATGTGTTCTGAGCCTTGGGCAATCATGACAGGGAGACAGCATGATGATAAAATATAAAGAACCAGTTATGGGGGGGGATGTCTTAGGCAAGTAACATAACCTCTCTAAACTGGTTCTTTCACCTGTAGAAGGCAAATAATAATAACCACCAGTGAGCTGATTATAAGAATTAAGTGAGGTAACATGAGGGCACAGACATGGCACATGGTAGGTACTCAAGACATGTGAGACTTTAATATGTATAGACCTCTCCTGGGAAGGAATAGCACAGCTCACCAACTGGACCTGCCCAGGACAGGGCATTGTATGCAGGATGAAACACACCATCTCACTTTCAGTCTCACATTCCTTTAAGAAAGCATATTCTCTCCTCTCTCCATGTTACTGTTTCCACAAACCAAAATCCTCTCAGCTGGGATTGCATGGAAATGTGACCAAACACCAGAGAAGTTTTCAGTGAAATGTGCTGGTACAATTTTCTGCTTAGTTTCAAGATTGAGTTGGGTTGCAGGCTTCTAAGAGGGGGTAGATCCCTGATATGGAAGTATTCTTTGAAATTTTTATGGCTGATTTGGTGACCTCTTCAGTTCTTATAGCCTTTTCCAGCTCTCAGTCAGACAGAGGATTAAAAAATTATTAATGTTCTGCTCTGTTCCAGACCTTGAGTAGACACTTCAGAAAGTATTCTGTCATTTAAGCTTTATACAAATCCTAAGGCATAGATAGTAGCCCCATTTTACATGTAAGACAACTGGGGCTAAGAGATGTTAAGTAATGTTTACAGGGTCACATACATAGTACCTGACATAATTGGGATTCCAACCTCCAAAGCCTATGCCCTTTACCTAAATAGGAACATTTTCATATAATGTGTTGAGGGTCCCCAAGACTACCTCCAGGTTCAGCGATTTCCTAGGAAGACTCACAGAACTCTGCATATAATCATACTCATGGCTATGAGTTATTACAGCAAAAGAACACAAAGCACAATCAGCAAAGAGAAAAGGTACATGGGGTAAAGTCCAGGGGAAACCACGCACAACCTTCCAAGGGTCCTCTCCCAGCGGAATCATAGACCTGATTAATTCCAACAGCAGTGATTCAAGACAACACATGTAGAATGTTGCCAACCAAGGAAGCCTATAGGGACTTTGTGCCCAGAGTTTTTATTGGGGGCTGACCCCATAGGTACTCTCTGCCAGGCACAAACCAAAATGCCAGACTCTTATAAGGAAAGCAAGTGTTCAGCATAAACTGTATTGTTCACACACAGTTTAGGTACAATGAGCCACTTTTATCAGTTCTGGAAATAATGGGACCCCTCTTGAAATCCAAGTTCCCAGATGCCAACCAAGGGCCAACCTTGTAAGCACGCTTTTAAAAGACTAGCAGTCAGGCCTGCCTATGTTAACCCTTCTCTGCACATATAATTTTATTTTTTAAGATATTCATGTCTCAAATCCACTTCTGGGGTTTACTGCTAGATATGTAGGGGAAACTCTATAAACAGGGAAACTTCTAAGCACTTGACTTTGCCTCCCACCTTCACTTGGAACATAACTTAGTCTTGTAGCAAAGGGTAAAAAGAGTCTCAGAAGAATATACTAACAAGCACCAATTAACCCTGTATTTTCAAAGGAGATTTTTAAGAGAGCCTGAGGGCAGCACAGTCTTTGAAGATGGCCGTCATGTAGTTTGTAGGGTGCCAACATATTCAGTGCAAAATTGCCCTAAACTCTGTAATAGTTTGCTCAGAGCCCATACAGTTGTCCTTGAGGCTGCAGCCACTTCTCCCTCACTGCCTAGGGAGAACACTTTCTTCAAACTGGCTACTTAAAAAAGGGGGGTAGTTGTTTGTATTTATTTTTCCGTGCTTGTTATATAAACAAATATATATCAGCACTGTAATGATAATTTATTTAACACTACCTCTTCTTTTCAACCACATATCAGAGGCATTGTAGACTGAAACACACACAGGCTATGGAATCAAATGGATCTTGCCTTGAATTTTGGATCAACTCTTCACTGAGTGATCTTAGATTACTTAATTTCTTGGTAAAATGGGAGTAACAGTATCTACTTCAAAGGGTTGTTATGAGCATTAAAGAATGAATATAAAATGTTTAAAATATATATATAGCATTTAACACAAAGAAAGAATCTAATGTAGTTGGTATGGTGGCAATGGTGATTATTTCTCTCCTCAACCCCATTCCCTCCTTCCTATATCTTACTTTTTTTTTTTTTTTTTTAGTGCTTTAGTTTCAAGAAGACAAAGAATCTTTGTCTAATATTAACTCTTTGGAAACTACCAGCTTTTAAGTAAGGATATTGAACAGTGTGCCTTACATGCCTAATAACAAAAGGTTGAGAGTAGCATTCAAGTAGAAATATCTAGGGTTTGATATCTGCCTTCTGTTTTACCAAACCAGCAGGTTTCTTTCAGAGTTGGAAACATTCCTGAATTAGAGTATAGTATTTTTCCTAGTGTGAGAGACAGGCTTATTCCCTCAGAGATTTTTACCTCATTTATGTCAGGGGCCTTTGGGGACTGCTCTGTATAAGCTTGTTTAGGGCAGTAGCTGTACTGTGTCACATTTGCCTTTGTACCTTCAGTTTCTGGCATAGGGCCTACACAGGTCTAGCACAGAACAGAGGCTCACTGAATTGTGGGTAGATGGGTGGATAGATGGATGAATGGGTGGCAAGTATACACTATGAAGGATGTGAAGTACAGTCAACTCTCATTGGTCACAGTGGTTATGTTGTATATAGTTACCAGAATCACTGAATTAGCTAATACTCTATCATTACTCCTAGGGGAAATACAGGGTTAAGTTCTTGTGAGCCTCTGGTCACATTTTCATGAACCAATCAATACACAACCTTGTTTTATGTATGTTTCTGTTTAAATGCACTTTATATATGTATTGTTGATTCATTAATATTGAACTCATGGCTAATGGTCCTAAAACTCATGCCTGAATGAAGCTTATCTAACACATATATTTTCTTTATAAGGCATATCATAGCCTTCCTGCACTTAGAAACATGAGACAACACTACAGCACTCTGTTTGGGGACCATTTTAAACAGCAAATCACTAACAAAAAGCTCAAAAATGTGAAAAACATGGCACTAACTATGCTGCAAAAAGGACATTTGTCTACAGTATGAGAGCTGAAACAAGAAGGCAGAATGTTGCTTTGTTCAGCCTTAGCTGGGGACATGAGCATTGGGCAACTGAAGTTTTTCACCAGCCTACACATGTCCTCAAATGACCATGAAGTGCTGCAAGTTTTGATTTGGGGGGTTATAAAAAACTTCAGCAAGTAGACAAATGCGTAAGTATAGAATCGGCAAATGATAAGGATTGACTATAATATGTGAGCTGTGTTGCCTTTTGGGAAGATTTACATAGCATTTCACCGTTTTCACAACACTTTTACATGTAACTTGTAAGTTACTCTGCATATATTAATTTAATGAACATTTAATATATGCCTCGTTTTATCAGCTACTTGCTAGGTACCAAAGATACAGATATGACCAAAGGCTTTATAGATGCATAAAAAAATCAAGGTACTCAAAGGTCAAAAATGTTGTGATAGTCCATGCTGGCTATAGTGGGAGCCCAAGGAAGAGTTGAGGATTTAATTCTACCTGAAGGTCAGTAAAGAGTAACAGAAGAAACAGAGTTTGTGCAAGTCTTTTTAAAAAAGGAATAGTGGAATACTGCCGAGCAATAAAAAGGAATGAACTCTTGATACATGCAACAACTTGGATGGATCTCAAGAGCATTATGCTGAGTTAAAAAATGCAGTCTTAAAAGATTACATACATCTGATTCCATTTATATAACATTCTCTTTTTGTTTGTTTGTTTGTTTTGTTTTGTTTTAAGAGATGGGGCCTCACTGTGTTGTCCAGGCTGGAGTGCAGTGGCACAATCATAACTCACTGCAGCCTCGAACTCCTGGGCTCAAGTGATCCTCCTGCCTCAGCCTCCTGAGTAGTTGGGATTATAGGTGTGCACCACCACACTCAGCTAATTTTTTTATTTTTTGTAGATGTGGGCTCTCGCTATGTTGCCTAGGCTGATCTCAAGCTCCTGGCCTCAAGCAAGCCTCCCACCTCAGCCTCCCAAGTAGCCGGGTATATAACATTCTTAAACTGACATAATTATAAAGATGGAGAACAAATTAGTGGTTGCCAGGGTTTAAGGATAAAGAGTTTTGTGAGGGGTGACTGCGACCATAAATTTCTTAGATTCATTCTGTATCTTGATTGTAATAGTGGTTACACAAATCTATATATGAGATAAAATTGCATGTAACTATTCACATACACATACACTCAAATGAGTATAAATAAAAACAGATAAAATATAAGACCTATAGTCTAGTTAATAGTATCATATCGGAGTCAATTTCCTGGTTTTGATATTATACTGTAGTCATGTAAGATGGTACCATTAGGGGAGCTGGGTAAGGGAACATGAGACTTTACTATTTTTGCAACATCCTGTGAGTTTATAATTACTTTCAAATAAAAAGTTAAAAGGAATGGGCATTTGCTAAGCAGAAGTAATATGAACAAAACCATAAGAATATAAACTAGCATAATATGTTTGGGGAAATACACATATTTTGCTATGATTGGGATTTAGAGTATGAAATCAGGTGTGAAGGGAAATAAAATAAGAGATGAAAAAATACTGAAGAGTTTTCTATGCATTAATCCAACAAATATATTTTGAGCACCTCTGATGCACAAGACATTGGGGATATGGTAATGAATAATTCTTTAAAGGAACTATTCGTAGAATAGAGTAGTTCTGTGAATAGTTCTTCATAGATTTCTTCACTACTGTATGTCTACTAATAGAGGACAAAGTTCTTGCCCTCATGAAACCAATTCTAGTGCTCGTTTTAACTAGCTAAGGTAGTTCTTAGCCCCTATATTAAAGATGAGAAATTTAAGCTTAGAGCTGCCAAGTAGCACAAATTAACATAGCTGAGTTGGAGAGCAATGGCTCCATGTGGGTCTTTGATTCCACATTTCTGCTTTCTCCCACTGTCTCAACCCTGTTGATTATTTTGATTAGGAAGGATTAGAGTAGGAGAGTCTGGGAAAGGGAGACCAGACAGGATAAGACAACAGGCTGTGGGAGACTATACTAAGATGGCAGGAATTGGGGATGAAGAGGAGGCAGCAGACTCAGGAAGTAAGTAAGAATGAGTGGGATTTGGTGATTGTCTGGCTATGTCAAGGTAGTGAGAGGATAGGAAGAAGGATTTATCAGAAGTGACTTAAAGGTTCCCAGCACGAATGACTAAAATGATGGTAGTACCACAGGCAGAAATCAGGAAGACAGATGGGAGAGACAGGTTCACTTTGGGATTTGTTGTATCTGAGGGGCCAGGAGAAAGTCTGGGTGTTGCTTTCTAGTAGAGGATAGAGATTTAAACTGAGGCTGGGCTGAACACCAGAAAATGTCCCTGGCAGTGACTGGAGCAGATTTGAAGGAGATGAGTGATGGAGAGACCATATAGGTTGGTGGTTAAAAGACTGGGTTCTGGAGTCCTAGACTAAATCTCAACTCTGCTTTTCCCAGCCATTTAATCTTGGGTAAATTACTTAACCTCTGTGTAGCTTAGTGTCCTTATTTGTAGGATAAGGATAATGATAGTGCCTACTTCATAGGGCTGTTGTGAAAATGAAATGAAGTGATATTTATAAAGCACTAACACATAGGAAATGCTCAGTATATCTAAGCTATTAGGATGAAGTTGATGGCAAGAAGAGGAAAGGATCTTGCTAACCCACAGAGGTATTGAGGGAACCAGTAGAATTATATGAGAGAACCCATCATTATATGCTTCTGACCAGATCAAAGGAATGCATAAAGGAATTTTTAAAATGTGTTTGAGGTAATTACAGCCATTTTTGGGGAGCTGAGTAGAATTTAGAGTTTTAATAAAATCTGCCTTTGCCCCTTTCTAACTTATTTGCTTGTTTGAAGGACTTGGAATGGTGGGGAATGATGACAATGAATATAGCCATTTCTTTTTGTGCTTATTGTATGCCAGGTACTGCAAATATATTAGTTCTCTGGAAGACAGATATTGTCCCCATTTTACAGATAAGAACACAGAAGCTTAGGTTAAATTTCTCAGTGTTGCACAGTAAGTGTCTATATCAGTATTTGATTCTCAAAACCCAGATGCTTTCCCCATACTGTACTGAACATAAAATGGAGTGACTATTACTGATTATGTGTAGTGTGTTGATGTATTTAACCCTTTTCAAAATTATTTACTCTGTCCCAGAACTTAATTTTTTAAGGTGTTCATAAGCACTATACCATTCAAAATTGCTATATCAGAAATCAAATAAACTTTTGAAGGCTGCACATACAATCCAATCTGATTCCATCCAATCATAAATAAAAAATTATTAGTTCTGTGCCTAGTATTTCAGGTGCTTCAGCAGACACGCTTTGCTCACTTAAAGTCTGTATAATAACTCCACTGTAAACACAAACAACTGCAAACGTGTATACACGCAGATTAACCTTTTCTAGACACTCCTTGTCATTTTCAAAGCCAGTGCTGGAATTCCAGAGTATATTAGCACATGCATCAACATGCCAAATTCCCCTGGGCCTCACTGCAGTGCCAACTCCAGCCCAACCCTATCCCCAGCCCCAGCCTGCTTCACCCAGACCACACCCTGCTCTTCACCTAGAACCAGGACCTCAGTGCTTCAGGTTTAATGTCTATGGCTGAATCCCAAACCTGAAGATTCTTTTGCTATTTCCAAATGTATTTCACTTTCCTTCCTCTAGTTGGCTTTATGTAAGACCTTGTGTAAATAGGCCTTCCTCATGCATGCATTCTTTACTGTGAGAGCTAGAAAAGGCCCTTATTTTATAGATGAAAAAACTGAGATGCAGAGACTGAAAGTACTGAAAGTAACTTGCCCAAGGCCTAGGAAAACCAAAAGACACCAAAAGCAGAAATGGCTGGCTCAAGTTCATATAGTTAGTCACAAAGTGAAGGTAAGATATACATTTTTTTAGATAAACATTAAAAAAAGTGTACACACTAAGTTTGAATTTATTTTGGATAAAGTCTAATTAATCTGAGGGTTCCCTAGCATAATGTCTGGCACATGGTGAACAACTAATACTGGTTTATTGTATATGAAAGTAAAAGTCAGCAAAATGGTTAATTGTAGGAGACAGTTGTGCGTATTAGAATGGGATAAGGAGGAAAGAGAAATAGGGAGCTAATTGACACCCTAGGACCAAGTTAGGCATTTACCTTCCTTGTGCTCCTCTGGTGCCCTCTTCCCTCTTGTAGCCCTTTACTGTTCTGAATTGCAGTGGGCCACTTTCTTGTCTGCATTCTGCCCTGAAATCTACACTCTTTGAGGGCAAAGATACTGTCTTGTTCACTACTGTAATCCAGTACCTAGTATAGTTTCTTACATGTAATAAACACTCAGGAAATATTTGTTTAGTAAATAAATGAGCAGAAATAAAATGTTCCTACCCATTCATGCATCCACTGTTTTTGTATTTTCCATCTCACCAGGCAGAAATTCATAATACCTTCATGTCTTGAGGATAGGCAAGTGAGGGTCCACATTATAGTGACATTCACCCTCACTTATTCCTAGTTTCTTTCCCTCCCTCCCTTCCCCTATCCCCTCCCTGCATGGCCATGGAAGTAGAACTCCCAGGTCTATGGTGGGGGTGGGGGGGTGGAGGGAGCATGGAGTCTCTAGAGCTCAAGTACCAGAAGTGACCCATTTGGTTAAAATTTTCAGTTGTCATCCTCTCATTTTGACATCGCCAGCAGGACATTCTTAGAAGAATGTGGTACAAACCAGGTACAGTGGTGCATGGCTATAGTCCCAGCTACTCAGGAGGCTGAGGCTTGAGGCTAGGAGTTCAAGGCTGCAGTGCACCATGAGCATGCCTATGAATAGCCACTGCACTTTAGCCTGGGCAATGTAGCAAGTCCCAGTCTCTTCTTTTTGTTGTTGTTAAATCAGAAGAATGTGGTGCAGCTGGAAGGAGACTAAGCTGGGAGTCAGGCATCCTGGGGCAAAATTTTTATTCTTCCAGCCACTTGTGAGATCTCAAGCAAGCCACATACTTCTCTGAGTCTTATTTTCCTTATCTGAAATATGAAGAGATTAAAATGGGTGTTTTCCGAATAATCTTTCAACTCTGATACTATGTGATTCTATGATTAAATAACCTAAATGTTGATAATACCTGCCCCATTGACAACTCTCTTCTGAAAACTGGAACAAAGCCATTGGCTTCCTGGTCCTACTGGCTTTATTTAAGATCATCTTCTCTCCGCTTATATGAGAATGTCTCCATCCCAGGCAGTTTACGGGGACTTAAGCTTTTATTTACTGTAGCTGGAGGCTCCTATAAGCCAAGGCTTTGACAATATTTCACATTTATTTATCTGAGCCAGAGCTTAGGATCAGGTGGCAGCTAAGTCACTTAAGGTTATTCAAATGCATTGAAAATATTGCTTAATAATTCAGAACCAGTTTTCTCTGTTTAGACTATTAAGATTTTTTAAATCCTTCTAATTAGCCAATTCCAACAGCAGTTTAAATAGGGAAAAATCTGTCCCTTCTGAAAGGGCAACTGATGCAAACTTATTATCAGCCCCTGTGTCTGTGCAGCAGGACCGACTGAGGCTAGGGCCAGAGAGCATCCAGAGCCAAGGGACCTGCTGGGGTGACCTGCTAATGGTATCACTGGCAGGGTCTGCCTGCTGTAAGAGTGAGGCTAGGGGCAAGAGGTCTGGGGATGCAGCTCCTCTAGACTCCATTTCTTTAGATTGATGGAGGCTTTAAAGAGGAGTGGGGAGGCTCCATTCAGTCATTCAGTAGGTCAGTCATTTAGCAAACATCTCTTAAACTTACACAGTTTCCAGCAGTATGCTAGGCCCTGGGGATAGGTAGCCAATAAAACCTCATATGTCCCCTCAGAATTCAACCTGACTAGAAAGATAGACTTATAAACAAACAATTGCAAAATAGCCTGAGAGGTACAATAGGCAGATAACTCAGTGTGAAACTCTAGCTGATCCTCTAGGATCCTTTGCCTTGTCAAAGTATAAGAATGCTGTTTTAGCAAAGGATAGGGTTGGCATTGCCAGTACCCACACTCCAGTTGAAACACTGACCTTGAATCTGCCAGCAGACCTTGGCAGCTGCCTTGACTGTGGAGCCTAAGGTGAATGAAGGTATTAGTTCAGTAAACATGGATTGACCACATGCAGGGCTATGGAATAGGCATATGAGGGAGAGATCACAATGAATATATATGGTCACTATGTTCATGAGCCCAGTGAATGGGAGAAGATGCCAGTTATGATTAACTCTGTTATAGGACTAAGAGAAAGAGATTAATTTAGGCTGTGTCAGGCCTGGTTTTGTGCAGAAGGTAGCATTTGAGCTCATCCTTGAAGGGATATATAGATTGGAACAGGTGGAACTGGGGAGGAAGGACAGTCCAGGTAGAGGAGACAATATAGCAAAGGTTCAGGGAGGAAAAACATAAGACACATTTGGGGAATAGAAAACTACTCTAATTGGCTGGAGAATAGGGTCTATGAGAGGATAGTATTTAGTGATCAGAATAGTAAGAATGTTGGGATCAAGCCAAGCCACTACCACTCTTTCAAAAAGTTTAGGCCTTAGGCCAGGAGAGTGGCTCACGCCTATAATCCCTAGCACTCTGGGAGGCCGAAGCAGGAAGATTGCTTGAGCTCAGGAGTTTGAGACCAGCCTAAGCAAGAGTGAGACCCCTCTCTACTAAAAATAGGAAAATTACCCAGGCCTCGTGGCGTGTGCCTGTAGTCCCAGCTACTCAGGAGGCTGAGGCAGAAGGATCGCTTGAGCCCAGGAGTTTGAGGTTGCTGTGAGCTACGATGACGCCACAGCACTCTACCCAGGGTGACAGAGTGAGACTCTGTCTCTAAAAAAGTGAAAAAGTTTAGGCCCAGATTTCACTTATTTGATGTATTTTTCAAGAGAAAATACAGTGAAGATTTTGCCACTTCTAAAATTTTGTTAATGTGGGTTTGCTCTGTATTTTTCAATGTTCCCTGATGTACATTCTTTGGTTTGATACTTTAATCAACAAGCATTTATTGAAAATATATAATGCACAAGGTCCTTTGCTTGAGTACTAGAGATACAGAAACAGCAAACACACAGTTCCTGACTTTAAGTTGCTCAGTCTCATCGAGGAGACATTCATGTAAAGTACTGCAGAAGGTAAGTTCTGATGATGCTCATAGTAGGTCCATAACGTGATGCAACAGATGTCAGCATCCTTGTTTAACAGACATGGAACTCAGAGAAGGAAAAGGAACTTGTCCAAGATCACACAGGTAATCAGAAGCAGTATGCTAGGGTTAGGAAACAGGCTTGAAGTTTCCCAAAAGGTGCTTGTTCCCTGACTCTACTCCTCTACTCTGAGCCCTGACCCTCTATAGACATGGAGACTGAACTGATAGGAAATGGGCATGAAGAAAAGGCTGGCTGGGTAAAATGCATATCTCTAGCCACCTTCAAGTACCATTTCCTTACCATCCTTTCTTCCTAAATACTTTCGTTTCTCATCATGGTACTTTTCCTTAAGCTCAGGAGTTTGGGAATTTTTGGCTTAATTTAGGTTTGGTATTGTACAGACAGCTGCTGGACCAGCCTTCAAAGAAAACACCTGCTCTGTTCCTGATTCTTGCCTTCCAGTTTCATAAGCTTTTGGGCAGATGAAATGTAATATCAAAATAGCTAGAGCCTTGGTAACATTTAAGATATTGAACGTGCTGCATCTGGTAACTAGAAAATTTAATGATCTCCTGCTGTTTTGGTAATTGGATAAGTAAATACATCAGAATAAATCACACCGGCAAGTCTTTTGTATGTCGTTAGGGACTCAACTCTTTTAACTCCTGTTCAAAGCTCCAGCTCTTAAGTGGTGTTTGTGTGTAGAGCTATGCACACACCAGCTCGCATGGTCCTGCTTGGGTATTAAAATGCATTCAAAATGCTCACTTTCTCCCTAGCCACACTGCCTGAAGAGCACATCTAGCACACCACTCCAGATCTCTCTGAAGCCAGGGAGAAAAGGTTTTTTCAGAAGTTTAATACCTGATAAGACATTTGAGCTCTCCATGATCTTTGTCCAAACTGTCTTTCCAGCCATGTCTTCCTTTATATGCCTGCTATGAGCCTTCTCAGAAATACTACCCATTTACAAATTGGGAAAATGAGGCCAAAGCAAAAGGGGACTATCCTGTTTCAGTAAGGAATCTTTTAAAAACTTTCAGACATTTTGTTCAACTCTCTTATGAGTGAAAGTGTGAAGGAAAGAGACCCAGAGGGAAATGGTCTATTGAGAGACCACTGGATGTTGGGTGATGCTGTCACCAGCTTACAGATGAGAAATTTGGGTCTTACCTCATGATAAGAGGTTAAATGACTTGCTCAAGAGCGTACAGGCAGTGCCAGGATTTAAAACCCACCAGTGCTTTTTCTTACTGCCCCCCTAATTAGCACTTAATCCATACCTAGTGGTGAAACTCTGAGGCAAACAATAATAGGATTTCTCAGAAGGCTTTTTAAGCCGAGTTAACAGTTCTAAACCTAACCAGTAAACAGATATCTCTCCTTTCATTTGTCTCTTAATGCCCTGTTCCAAACACGGTGGTTAGTGTTGTGGACCAGTCTTTTGTCAGAGGCATCCTAGGAACCTTTTATACAAGCACCTGGCTGCCTTCCATGGTATTGTGAAAGTGAGGCATGTCCCCTAAATCTTGCTTCCCAGCCTTTTTCAAATCACCACACACATTGAAAATGATGTCTGTTTGCTTTACAGGGGAACCATACTAGGTTGCTCAGGGTCAGAGGCAACCCAGCCCTGAGGATCCTGGCTGTGCCGAGGGATGAGGAGAACCAGTATCTTGGCCCACCTGTAACCTGGGCACATTGCTGGGGCTGATCTGCACTAGGTTTCTCTTGCCACACTACAGAATCCTCACTCATGCATTTGCTTATATCCTGTTAATGTTTTGGGGGATAGTGAGCTTGCAAACTGCTCTGTAAAGCAGGACTTCCTTTTATTTACTTGAAATTGTATCTTCTAGATCCCAAAAGGGACTAATTTTGGGAACTGACATCCCAGAATGGGGAGAAATTCTTGTTCTCATTCCTTTCATGTTCTATATTCTTTTATTCTTTTTATGCTTATTCTTCAGACTTGAATTGTCTCCTATTTTTAGACAAAAGAGGCTTTTCCCTCCCCACCCCATCCTTGTTATAATCCCCTCCATTCCCTCTAGGCCTTCCCCACTAACTTTGTCATTTAATAGTATAGTGACCAAAGCCACCATCAGGGTTACCGATGTAAGGAGAAGGTCATATCTCTTGTTTGGTGTCCAGAGTGTCCCTGACAATGTACCAAGTTTGAGGCCATTTTAACATTAGTAACACTTTAGAGTTGGTGTCTTCATTAAACAGCCCATTTAAAGGTACAAGCTGGGAATAAAGAATCCAGATTTGCCATGAATGCTAAGTAACCCTAGATAAGTTCTTTCCACTCACTTGGCTTTTCTGCTCCCATATGTTACAGAGATGACCTCTTAAGACCCATCCAGCTCTAACAATCACTAGTTCTGTGATAACTGAAGAGCTAGATGAGTAAAATTTGCCCAAATGCCTTAGGCAATAATATACTCTGTTATGGGGAATATGTGCTTCAGGTACATGAAGGGTACAGTCCTTCCAAGCAAGGGACATAGAATAAATAGTCCAATGCATGACTACAATACTAAAATAATCTAGTGTGGTGGTTAAGAACACAGACTTTGGAGCTAGACCTAGTTTTAAATCCTTGCTCTGCCACTTCCTGCCTGTGCAGTGTTAGGTGGGTTATATAATCTTTCTTAGCCTCTATTTCTCATAGGACTGTTGTAGTGCTTATAAAGCACTTGGCACAGTAAGCATCTAGTAAGCTCCCAATAAATGTTAACTGTTGTTACCATTATTATAATGTGATGAAACAAAGAACAGACAGGACAGCCTATAAGACACAATTTCTATCCCTTTCTTACATTAATCTTCTCTCCCTTTGTTCTTTCAGCTTTTCTTTTATTCTCCCTTTTCCCACCTAAAAAGAAGTCATCAACGAAAGAAAATGTCTTAAGCATCCTATGCTTTGCAGCCATAGAAGCCCATCCAGCCTCACTCCCTAGCACCCCAATTGTTCTATCACAGTTCAGTAATGAAAAGAGGAGCATCTATCACTGTTTCTTAGAAAGCGTTATGCCAATGTCATTTCTTTCCTGTGGTCCAATGAGACAGATTGGCCTAGCCAATTCTATTTTTCTAATAGAGTAGTTAATAGACTAGGTTACTCATAGCACACCAAAAAGATTAGTTGTTCTCCCACGTTCAAAGTAAATGCTAACTTTGATCAACACCAAAAGCAGATATATTCAGCTTCACTATAATCTGAGAACGTATATATATGCAGCCCTTGTATTGCCTCACAGAGTAGAAAGAGCTCAGGATTTGAAGGGAGAAAACCTGGGTTCAAATCTGAGCTCCACCAATTTGTAGTTGTATGACCATGCAGAAGAAATGTCCCTATTTGAGCTTTGGTGTTCTCATCTATAAAAATGAAGATGAATGATCCAATCTCTTAGGAGAGCTTTGAGGTTTAGGTAGTATATGTGAAAGTGCTGAGAGCTGTAAAATAGTAGTCATTATTACTATGTATGTATGCATTCTTCAGATGGAAGTTTACTAGCACATTCATTTTGTGTTCAAATAACTTGGGTTTAAAGAAGCTTCTCTTTAAGAAGTTTTGTTGTGGCTTTATGTAGAGATGGAAAATGTATTTTAAAATTGATTTATGCCCTGACTGGTTGACTTTCTCATCTTTTAATCAAGACCAAACAGGCGTTGAGAGCAAAGAACTGTGACTCTTATATCATGTTACATCAAATCCTAATTGCTAAGCACTTGCTTAGTGCTGTGGGGTATTTGGGATTTTAGGGATTATTGAATAATATACTTTTACTTAACTAGTTCAAGACTAATTGAAAGACATAAGACCAATTAAAAGATAGACACAGGACGCAGGTGGGGATAAAAACATCACCTTTGTTACCCAAAAAGTTGATCAGAGGTAGTGGTTTCAGATCTGTAGCCAAGGAGCTTGCTGATATATTCTTTGCCCATAAATTATACAGACTTGTCCATCCAGTCCATGGTACAGCTGGACACTGCAGGCCCTTGCACCTTGTAACACTAGAGCAGGTTGATTCCAGAAAAAGGAAAGGAGGAGGCTGAGCTCAGACTCTTCTCCCAAACTCACCAAACATTTAAGTCTCCTACCCTGTGTGAAAGATAGGGAAAGTATCCAAGAGTCACCCCATATGGAAGCAAGAGTATGAAATAAATGTTCCCCCCAAAAAGGGTTGTAAGTTTTGTCTTATTGGATCCTCACAACAACTCTGGGAGGCAAAAAATGTCTCAGTTTTATAAATAAAGAAACAATGAACCAGAAAAAGTTAAGTAACTTGCCCAAGGTCATCAGATAGCTGGAAGGTTATAGAGGTGGGAATCTAACCCAGGTATTCTTCCCTACATCACACTTCAACCATTCCAACCTTTTGGGAGCTCAAGCCATACAGATGACATCTAACACATAAAGAAGGTATTAAATCATAATAGCATCCATGTGTGATGGCTATTTTAATCCCTACAACAACCCTCTCATCCAGTGAAGAAGGAAACTGGAGTGCTCTAAGCATCCTGTTGACTTGGCTAAGAGCTGAGATTTGAACTCTAGTGTTTGTATTTCTAAAGCTCAACTGCAGTCCAATTGACTCCATTGAATCGCTAGTCCCCATATTTTTTAAAAGGCAAAAATTAAAGCCTAGGGAAGAAAAGTGACTTGTCTGAAGTCACACTGCTAGAGCCAGGACTGGAACTCATACATTCTGGTCCTTTAGATCCTGACAACATTAGATAGTGTACAGCCATGGCAGTCAGTACAGGAATTCAGAGGAGGGAGAGCTTTCAAGACGTAGGTAGGCTGTAACTGAAAGGGTGGATTTCCTTGAGCTTGGGGAAGTTTATTGTGCTCTGTCTGAGTCTGACGTAGAGGGTGGGACCTTGTTGTCTTTCACATTGATGGGAAGGAAAGTGAGGTATGGATGAGGTTCTGGTGTTTGCTATCTATGTGGACTAGAAGAGACTTACAAATTTTCTGCCAGTGTGGCAAAGGATTGCTCCCGGGGGTCAGGCTGTGCAGGACTCCCTCTGCTCACAGTGCTGCCAACACAAGGTCTAGAAAATGGTAGTTGTTGATCATCAAAGGCAAGCAAGCAAATACCACAGCAAGTTTGACAACAGAGCTTTTCTGCCTTGAAGAAGCTGGAACTTTCTGAAATGCATATTTCACTCTAAAAGCAGGAATACATTTTAAGAAACCTTTATTGGTTATTGCTTCCTAGTTCCACACATTGAACTTGAAGACTGTAACTCATGGAGTAAGAGGGAACCCTGTTAGGCCACTTACAAGTGGGGAGTTACAATAGAAATTATGAGGAAACAAGTCACAGGTTCTGGTTCTGCCTCTGCCACTGTGTGTGTGATCATAGGCAAACCTAATCTCTGGGTCTCGTTTCCTAATCTACAGAGTGGGGCTGATTTCCAAGTACTGTTGCAGCACATTTGCCCCATAAGCTGTTAAAATACATTTGGGAACATTAAGGGAAAAAAGAAAAAAATCCAACCTAGCATTTTTTCTAAATGTAAAATATTAGATCCAGACTTTCCTCTATTCAATTTAAAGATAAAAGCATTACCTCAGCAAAATTAAATAAAATTTAGAAGGGCTGATAATACCACCTCCCCCATATGACTGTAAGTTAATGTTTATGTAAATGTCTTGCAAACTATAAAGTACTATGCAAATATTGCTCCTGCTATTATTTTTAGTATTAGTCAGCTCCTGCCCTCAAGTAACTCCCAGTGTAGTAGTACAGGTTGTATATCTCTTATATGAAATGCTTGGGACCAAAAGTGTTTCGGATTTCAGATTTTTTTCAGAGTTTGGAATATTCGCTTATGGATGAGCATTTCCTTTGAGCATCACGTTGGTCCTCAAAAAGTTTCAGATATTGGAGTATTTCAGATTTCAGATTAAGGATACTCAACCTGTAGCATTATATTTATGCTCAAGTATTTAAAAAAAAAAAGTGAGAGGCAGAATGATGTGACTAGAAAGAACCTTAAAACAGAAAGAAGTCAGGAACTCTGGGGTAGAGTACTGCATCTGTCCCTAATCAGCCATGTGACCTGGGCTGAGTCACTTGATGTCTGATGAGCTTCAGGTTGCCCACCTGTGAAATGAAGGGGTTGGACTATTTGGCATTTAAGGAACTTTCCCAGCCTAACATTCTAGGATTCATAGTGTGGCCTAGGATGAGAAGCTGTCACATTGATTCATATATTTCTCAACAGCAATGTTATATTTTTTAGAAAAGGAACTGAAGCCCAGGGAAATAATAGAAATAAAATGTATATGAAATTTCAAACCACTGAGAAAATTGATCTAGAAAAGAGTAGCTGTGTTTGGCAAAGAATGTGTCCCATTTTTGCTAACATAAACATGTTTCACAAAGCCAATTTGCTAAATTATTAACTTAATTAGAACATATATCCATTCAGGTTTCCAAAGTACAGTGAAGAAAATGTCAAGATGTTTGACTTTCCTTTTCTAGCTATAGACAAAGTCAAACCATACCTCTTATTTGAGAACACCCCTCCTCCCCAACGAGTCCCAAAGGTTGGGTTTCTCTGTTGATTTAGAGAGTCAATAATTCAGTAAAGTCCCAAGTAAATGGCACAACACAAGCTCAGATTGGGTTTTTGTATTCGTATTTTATAAACATTTAAGGATTTTTTTCCTGACCCTTGACCTTTTGGCATTCCTAAAGTGCAAAAGATCTTATATCCTGGAAGCTTGGTTAGGAACAACCTCAGAGTCATCTCATCCAACTTCTTTTTCTGTGTGGATCCTACTCTTAGCAACACCTCTGGCAATATAATCTAGTAGTTAAACATGGGGATTCCAAATCGAAATTACCTTGTTGATTCACATTCTGGCTCTGCCCTTAATAGTTTTGTGACCCTGGACATGTTACTTAATCTGTTCCATGGCTCAATTCCCTCATCTGTAAAATGGAGATAATAATTGTCAGATAACCTACCTCAGAGGGTTATTATGAAAATTAAATTATTTTATAAATGTGAAGTGCTTGGAATATGCCTGGTAAAAACTAAATGCTCAATAAATGTTAGCTGTCATCATCTGCAAATAAGCCCCTAATTGAATGCTTCTAGGGACAGCAGGGAGTTCACTCACTTCTTCTCTCCCTACCCCTCCATTTCCCCAAGGCAACCTGTTGACATGTTGGCCGGAAGCTTTCTGGTTATCATGAGCTTTGGAGTCAGACAGATCTGAGTGTGAAACCTTATTCCACCTGCAACTTTGGGCAAGATAACCCATGGTATCTTCATCTGTAAAATGGCAATAATAATACCTATTTCACTGAGCCATTGTGAGGACTAGTTAAGGTACTATATATAAAGTATATAAAGTACTTACTATGGTTCCAGCTACATAGTAGGTGCTCAGTAAATGATAGTTGCTGCTATGATGATGATGACTGTGAAGAACAAGCAGAAAATAAAGAACAGAAGGAACAGAAAGAAAGAGAAGTAGTAGTAGCCATACCAGCAGCTGCTGCACTGTCTGTTAAAAAGTTCTTTCTGACTAGCTAGGTTCTGCTTCCTTGTGATTTTACCTCACCAGTCCTAGCTCTACCCACTGGAGCTACACAGAACACATCTACTCTATCTTCTACTTGTCAGCCCTTCAGATATTCAAAGAGGGCTGGCACAGCCTCTTCCCTGCCCTATGGCAGCAGTAGCAGGACCACCCCTCAGCGCCCTCTCTCCAATGAGATATCTCCCATTCTGCACTTGTTTCTCAGAAAACATAGTTTTTAGGCTTCTCCCTAGCAGGAGGTCCCTTCTGGCATGCTCCATGTCCATCTTGAATGGGGCCCAGAGCACTGAAGTGTGGTTTCACATATGGCCACTTTCTTGCTGGGGAAATCATCATATCCTACACCATCCTAGGTTTCTCTTAATCTTTGTCCAAGCAAGGGAAATGAGAATGGAAACAGAGATTGTACATGTTCACCTTGAAATTCTTATCTAAAACGACCTTCAAACAACAACAACAAAAAATTGGTTCATCTGGGGCACCAGAGGGAACACCACAACAGAGCCGTGTTTGCTGTGAAGCAGTTCAGTGGTGGCACAGCCCCACTAAAGCTATAGAAGGGGGTCTCCAGAGATCAAGGCATTACCCAATCAGGGAAAGGGTAGCATTCCTGCCAGACAGTAGGATAGAAAGAAGAAAGGCAGCCTTCAGATCAGGTTGCAGATCAGGGTTCCAAGAGGCTTCGGGGAAAGAGCTTTGAAGTTAGAGATCAGGGCCCCTACCTAAGGCAAGCCCCAGCCAGTAATGGCTACTACCTGCTGGCTCAGGCATTGTACCACAGGCTTCACCAACATTATTCCATTTAACCATCATCACAACAACCTATAAAGGAGAAACTATGATTCCCATTTTACAGGTGGGAAAACTGAGGCTTTCAGGTTATATAGCTTCTTTTAAGGTCATATGGGTAGGAAGTGACAGAGCTAGGATTTGACTCTTAAGTTTGCTTCACTCTTCTTAACCATTATGCTGTATAGACAGATCCTCACTAACAATATGACTTTAAACAAGTGGCAGCCACTTTGAGCCTCAATTTTCTCCTCTACAACCTTGTATGGTTGTTGTACAAATAAATGAAATAATATATTTAATATAAGGGCGTGGCATGTAATAGGTGTTCAAGAAATTTTAGTTTCCTCCTTCCCAAATCCCAGCTCTCCCACTTAAAGTGACTGGAGAAGACCACTTAACTTTTCTTGTACACAATTTTCTCATGTGAAAACTGGGTATGGTTTATGAATCTCTAACCTTGCATGTTGACAACCCCAGCAGGGTGTAACTCAAGCCTGATAGTCAGGCCTCCCAGCCTCTTTTGCTTCCTACTACATCTTCCTGCCTGTACTCACAGCCCTGGCACTATTATGGTTTTGGTTTCTTCCAAGAAACATCCTATTTACAAACCACAAATAACAAAGTAGAAGATGCCGGAAGAGCTCTGGCATGTTAATTAAGAACAATAGCAGAAGCAGCTGGGCAGAAAATGCCAGAGAGTCAGAAGCACAGGCAGCATAGCTCTGTTTGTTGACAGAAGCCAGCACAGTATTGTACGTTAATTGGGGAAGTAAGTAAACATTTGCCAGCAGTTTGCCCCCCAGTGCATTGGAAGATAGACAGCAGGCTGGGCCTTCCCCACCCCTGCTTGCCCATCTGCCTATAACCCAAGAAATACTAGTAGAGCAGAGTTGTCCTGGGTTCCTTATAAAAGCAGACAGGATTCTAGGGGTGGATGTGTCTCCTTAATGATCCTCCTGGGCATACCAGGTTTCCATCTAGATACAGTTGTAGATAGTGTCCCCCTCCTGCCCCTCTTCAGCTTGCCAGCCTGCCTGTGACACTTGTCCTTGGCCCCCAGGGACTCCCCTTCCCCCTAGCTAGAAGATAGAAGAATCATCTCATTAGGAGCGGCTTGAGTTGAGCAGAAGACCAGATTGCCTGGCTCGGGTGCTACAGTCTTTGTCCAGGGGCCCAGAGCTCCTGTATTTAGCACAACAGCAGCCTCAGGCCTGCCTAGAGATTGCTTGCCCTCCCATCAGACATGCTCGGAGCTGCCTATTCATCTGTGTGTCCACCCATCCTTACAGTTGCTTTCATACACAGCAGCCATTATTGAATACCTGCTCTGTGCCAGACACTGGTAATTATATATTTTTTCTCATTTAATCCTCACATCCATCCTGCAAGGTTGATACTAACTCCAAAGCCACAAAGCTGATAGCCAACACAGCTGTGATTTAAACCAGAGTCTTTCTAGTTCCAATATTTCTCAACTTTTAAAAATTCATGACCCTTTTTTTTAGAGATAGGGTCTCGCTATGTTGCCCGGGCTGGTCTCAAATTCCTGGCCTCAAGCAATCCCCACACCTTGGCACCCCAAAGTGCTGAGATTATAGGCGTGAGCCACCATGCCCAGCCCCCTTTTTCATAAACCTTCATGTCCCATCCCTGCCCCTGGCCTAGGAGGGCATAAACCTAATTCCTGATGCCCTTATGATTAGGCATATCCCATTAAGCCAAGATTTTGTCTAGCTTTACTTTCAATAGTTCATATTAAAAGTAATGATTTTTTAAATTTCTAAAATATAAAATTGTACTATGACATTGACTCATTTTTTTTTCAAACTAAATACACTCCCAAGAAGGACACTGTGATATGCCTAACCTCACCAGGGGAGATATTCATCATTGGGCTTGGTGGAACAACCATTCTGCAGTTTATGACATGTAGTTTTAACAGGAAGATCAGCCCCAAAGGTTTAGCTGTTGTCCCACCAAGCAGAAAAGGCCCTCCCCACTATAAGGAGTTAACCAAGCAGAGATCTCCAGGAATGCCAGTCAGTTGTTTAACCAGCACCTTTCCTAAGGGACCCCTGTTCTGCTGGCCAGGCTGAGTGGTGCAGGAGGGAAGGGGCCTCCACCTGCCCAGGAAGAGGTTAAATCTCCAGAACCTATGCCCTGAGATGAAATGCTAGTTCTTCCACCAAACTAAACTATGAGACTTCACTGCTCTGAGCTCTGGTTTCCTCACTTATAAAATGGAGGTGTTATAACAGCACCTTACAGGGTTATTTTGAAGTTCAAATAAGATAATGTGAGAATGCTCATGCCAGTGCATAATAGGCTGAAAGTCAGTGTGCACAGATAGAATGAACGCCATGTGGACAAAATAGTGCTTGTTCCAGTCTTTTGAATGTATGTTTTTTTTCCTCTTTAGATAACTCAGCTGGACCCAAATAAATCATTATTGGAGGTAAAGTTGTTCCCTCAAGAAACCCTTTTCCTTGAAGCAAAAGAGTAAACACGGTCCAGCGGTGGAACCCGCCATTCCTTGACAAGCCGGCGGCCTGCATCAAGAGAAGGGCTCCTCGCCTCCCACCCACATGCTCGTCTCACTCAGTTCGATGTCACTTCTGCCTCTTGCAAGATTGCTGGGAAAAAGTAATAATAAACATACTACTTAAAATTTCCCATCCATGAGTGTATGTTCCCAACCCTTATTACAGAGAATTACAACTTTGCCACCCTCCCTTACCCCTTGCACTGCACCCTCGTTCAATGACTACTGCACTGTTCAAGTGTGAGTGATCACTAAGTGTAACAGAATTCTTACCTCTACAGTACCCATCTTTTCTCCACAGTGTCTAGGACGGTTCTATCTATTTTGTGACACCAGGATGCTGTGTATTTGGTATGTCTCATTGAGCCAGGGCTCATACACCTCTGCCTTTTTATTTTCGTGACTGGATTTCTACACTGTCACATAATTTTAAGAGGCAGGGAGGAAGAAGTCAAATGGGACATTCTCGCATGGAGATTAAACATTGTTGTAAGAAAAAAAGCCTATCATTTTTGTTAGTACTTTCGTACTTTATTAAGATGAAAGGTTTTGTTTGAGGACTGTATTTGACATATATGCGAGATACTTATTTACTGCTGCAGCCTTGGGTCTCCATGTTCCATCTAGGAAGTATTTGCTGTTCCACTGCAGCATGGGAAACTAACTGTTCAAGCACACAATGTGAATGTGGAGATAATGTGCAGAGAGGACCAGTACCAAGACTTTGGTAACAGAGGAAGCTGCTGTTAGGTTTGCATTTAGGCAGTTAGAACCTCACAGATACCAGCTCCCAAGTTTGCCACTCCATCAGTGTACACTGAACACAATTCTTTATTGCTTTTCTCTCCTACTCTATCATGCTTTTGGACTTTGTCACTTGGTGTTTTAAGCACCTTGTCTATCAACAAAATCTGATCAGCCACCCCATGGACTCTCATGTAATAAGGAACTTGCTCTATTATTTCATTCTTTTAATGTTTTAGTACTAGATATCAAACTGCCCTCTCAATTGATAGGGATCCCATTCTATGGCTAAAAATTCAGAGTTCATATATTGAAGAGAGCAAACTTGGGGGCTCAAGTCAGAAGACATGTGTTGCCTGAACCTATATATAATAATTTTGGGTTTGATTTAGTAAATGTGGATTTTTCTTAATCTGTGGATTTGGGGTTTGGGGTTTGGGGTTTAGTTTATGGGAACACGGTTTATACCCTCACAGCCAATGATTTCTTTTTTTTAGTCTTGGAATGTTTCTCCATGTTTGTTTTTGTGTCACCTGTGGTTTTTATCCTAGGAGTTGGGATCCCAATTTTGACATTTTGTACTTGTCCAAAAGAGAGACTAAGCACTGGTTTTGTTCCCCCAGCCCCAGCCAAGGGGTTCTTTCAGAAAACTCTCACCAAAGCTGGAGAGATGCCTGGTCATTTTCCCTCTGCCCAGAAGTGAGTGTTGGCCAGGAAGACTCCACCTTGTGTCTTTTCTCTCATGCTCCAACCAGGAACCTCCTCTGAACACTCTCTTAAAAGAGATACGTTCCTAACAGACTAGTGCTACATCTCTCTAGGTGTGGGCCTTCACTGGCCCTAGGGTTCTCTCCAGGGACCTGAAAGGAAGGGAGACCCACTGCAGGGGGTAGTTCAACCTGAGCACTTCCTCTCCAGCTCCATTCCTATCTTCCAAACTTAGTGGCCCCACAAGATACTCATTTCCAGTGCTACAGATGCACTTGCACTAGAGCACCAGCTCTTCTTTTTCAGGTAGACATTGTTCTGTAGCTGCTGTGGAGAAGCTGCAGCCCTGAACTCAGGAACAGCAGCAAGGGTGTGGGTGGGGGTTTGAGTGAAGGGACTCTGAATTCACTTTCATGTTTAACCTGTTCCATCTGACTTGGGTTTGACTTCATCATATTGTTCCCTCCCACTCTCCTTCACTTCTGTATTCCAAAAATACAGACTTTACTCTGAAGCCAATTTCATAAAAATTATTAAATGCTACTTGAATGTGTGTGAAGTTCACATACCCTTTTTCAACCCTGTCTTGGAAAGTTCTCCTCCTCAGTCTGGCCTGCTCAGTCCCATTAAGTTCTCTCCTATAGGCCCCATAGCTTGGAAAGTCCGCAGCTAATTGTTCACTCATGACATGATGGTCTACTGAGCTCCAGAACAGGAGGCCAAAGCAATTTTACACCTTTTCGTAGAAGCACAACATTAAAATGACTTGCAGCCGGGCATAATGGTTCATGCCTGTAATCCTGGCACTTTGGGAGGCCGAGGCAGGAGGATTGCTTGAGGCTAGGAGTTCAAAACTAGCCTAAGTGAGACCCTGTCTCTACAAAAAATAGAGAAGTTAGCTGGGTGTGGTGGTGCACACCTGTAGTCCCAGGTACTCCAGAGGCTGAGGTAGGAGGATCACTTGAGCCCAGGAGTTTGAGGTTGCAGTGAGCTATGATGATGCCACTGCACTCTAGTCCCAAGTGACAGAGCGAGACCTTGTCTCAAAAACAAACAAAAAAATGACTTGCTATCGCCACAGAAATAGCAGTGTCCTTTGCGAGTCTTCCTCCTACTGTTAGGCTTCCGTGGGCTTTACATCCCAGCTTCCAGATGCAGTAAGCGAGTCAATCAGAATATTTGCTTGGTGTTCTTATGCCCAACTGTTTACAGTGAAGCTCCAGGGCTCCTTGTCATCCCCCTATTCCAGGTCACTCCTTTGTGTTCATGGTCTATTAGATGTGCCTTTGGAGCATTAGTTTGAAAGTTTAAGTAAGTATTACCAATTTCCCATTGCCTTTCAGAGAGTGCAATTTCTTGGAGGTTTCTGGTTTGGGATGTTGCCATGCTCTGGCACTGCTAGTTTTATAGGATGTCTCTGAATTGTGTTCATCTCTGAATTGTAAGCATCCAAAGTCAGAGTTGAATGAGAGCATCTTTTATGGAATCTTCCATTTTTAATGTAAGGGAATAAGATTTAGGCTTTTATAGATTTTATTTGTTGATGACATTGGAAACACAAAATGAGTTTGCAGTTGCATTAAAATTGCTACTCTCGAAAGCTAGATATGCTGACCTGAGTGTGCTGGTCAGTGGTATGGGTTTTTAAGAGGTTGCAGAGCTCTGGAAAATTTCCCCCAAAGTATAGACTTTTCTTCATTTGGATGTGGGACAGGCTCTTACTTTTCTCCATTAGCAGCATCACTGATTGACATGCTGCTGCCTTCTCAATCTCTCACCCATTGAGTCCTGGATCCCCACAGGTGGATGGGACATGGAGTCTTAAATCCAGTCCAGGAGTAACTCACATAGGCTTTACAGTCTATGTATCCCTTTCACATGCATTATCTCTTTTGATTCCTTTTAAAAATTCTTGGATGGAGGGAGATCTTCACATACACACACACACACACACACACACACCCCCCAACCACAACCACACATACACACATTCCAGAGACTTCAGTGTGTTCCAGTTAGAACCTTGGTTCTGCCACTTAGCTGTGTGACCTTAAGGTAAGTAACTTCTCTGAACCTCAGTGTCCTGACAACATTCAGATGGCACTTTGCAATTTACCACACCTTCTACACTCATCATCACAGTCTCCTGCTGTGATGAAAGCAAGGCAAAGATGATTATTCCATTTTTGCACATGGAGTTCAGAGAGTAGTGGCTTACTTAAAGTTACACAGCATGTCAGTAGAAGATTCAGGACTTACGCCCTGGCCTCTGATTTTCCACTGCTCTTCCATAAAGAATCTCTAAATTTCATGTTCAAGAATGGATCTTGGAATCCTCTACAGTTGTACACAAAAAGGTAAATGTATATTTGTCTAGAAAGAGAATCTGTATTTCATCAGATTCTCAGTGGGATCTATTAACAAAAAAATTTAAGAACTACTATTTACATCATCAAACAACATCAGATTACTTGGGAAGTTTAATCTGTCCATTCTTTTTATCAAGCCATATTTTTGACTAAAAGAAACCATCATAGAGGATGAAATGCAACCACTAAGCTTTCTTGCCTTGAATGTCCCTCTGCATTTAGTATTTCTCCCTTGTCTCAAATAATCTGCTTTGGAAAATGACACTTAACCCCAGCCAGCCATACAGCTCCTCACTGCTGCGTTTTGAAAGTTTGGTCTGAAAGGAAATATCAATAAAAGAGACTTGATCTCCAGTCTTCAGTCTACTAACTCTTACTTTGTACACCTTCTATTAGTGTGGTTCTTGGTTTTAAAGGTGGTATAATGTATGGTTAAGAACACAGTCTCTGGAGCCATATTGCCTGGGTCTAAGCAATTATACCACTCCACTAACTAGTAATGTGCCCTTAGGACATCACTTCACATTCCTGTGCCTCAGCTTTTTAGCTATAAAATGGAAATAATACTGGTACCTGGTTGATAAGGTTTTATGAAGATTAAATGAGTTAATGTAAAGCAGTTAAAACAGCTATTATCTGTTCTATGGACTCACAAGAGATTACAATAGGAAAGGAGAGTGGGTGATGACAACAGTGAGAAGTGGCAGTTTATGGGAAAGGACACAGAAGTCCAGGAGCACTGCTCTAGGGCCCTTCAGAGGAGGGTCAAAGAGCCCTGCACACTGTCACTGTGTTCCTGGTGTCTGTAAGGATAAGCTTGGGGCACTGTGGGAAGGAGGAAGGAGGAGGACTTACTTGCTGAGCACGTAGATTGTGCCCCAGTACTGTGCTTGGAGCATTACAGACCTTTCCTCACATAACCTCACAACAGCCCTGTGAGGTGGGTGATCTTGACCCTATTTTGAAGAGGCAACAGACTCAAATGGGTGAAGTGACTTGCCTGAGCTCCACAGCTAATAAAGAACAGAGAGAGTTTTGAACCGAGACCTTGATTCCAAAGCCCCTGCTGTGTTTATGACAATGCAGTGCCTTCAAGGAAAGTATGGCATATGACCAAGGCTTTTCAAATAATGACAATAACATTTTTAAACTGTTGGTGGTGGCCTGTGCGGTGGCTCACGCCTGTAATCCTAGCATTTTGGGAGGCCAAGGCAGGAGGATTGTTTGAGGCCAGGAGTTCAAGACTACCCTGAGCAAGAGTGAGACCCTGTCTCTACAAAAATAGAAAAATTAGCTGGGTGTGGTGGTGTGCGCCTGTAGTCCCAGCTACTCAGGAGGATGAGGCAGGAGGATCGCTGGAGCCCAGAAGTCTGAGGTTGCAGTGAGCTATGATGACGCCACTGCACTGTAGCCCAGGCGACAGAGCAAGACCCTGTCTCAAAAAAATAAAAAATAAAGTGTTGGTGGATGCTAAAAGGGGTAAAGACACATTTTTATAGAAAACTCAGCTCTCCAAAATGACCTATTCACCAAAAGTTCTTAGCACTATTGTTATATAGAAATGTCAGGGGCCAGAATTTAAGCAATGCCTTTTATTAAGTGCATGCAGTGACTTAAGAAAGATTCTGTAGCTTCTATCCTTTTAACATCTTCAAAATCCGTTCTCTACTCCTTTATCCTTTATCCCACTGCCATTTCTTCCCTTCAGACCTTCATGGTCTCTCACTTGGTCATAAAACCACATCCTAATTGATCACCCATTCTCTAGTCCCTTCTCTTAATGACCAGTCTTCACACAGCTGCCAGGAAGAGCTTTCTAAAACACCTGCCTCACCATGTCACACCCTGCTTTCATCCTCTCAAAGGCTTCCCATTGCCTTCCAAATAAAATCCAAACTCTTGGCTTGGATTTAAAACTCTTGTCATCTGGCCCCTACCCCCCTCCCCAACTATATCTCCAGCCATGCCCTCAACACATACTGAGCTACCTGCAGTTCCCTGAAAGTGCCAGCTTTCTGTCATCTCTGGCCTTGCACACTATGCCTTCTACCCAGATAGACTCCTACCACCCGCCCATCCTTCACTTTTACCTTCACTTCCTCCAGATGCTTTCTTGACCATTGCCACACCCTCCTCACGCCCTTCAGGTTAGAGGCCTGTACTGTGAATCTTCAGCCCTAGTGCTGCCCTTTTCATAGCACTGGATCACTCTGAACTGTAACTCTCAGCTTACATGTCCTTTCTCTCCCCACCCCCAGACTGTGAGCCCCTAAAGGGTCTAGTCACTTCATATTCTCAAGGCCTAGCAAAATGACTAGGACATAAGCATACAGTAAATTTGGACTTATTAACTGAACTTAAACAAAGAAATAATGGCATCCATGTACTAATAAGATGGTCACGTCCATCTCTAGTATCCAACTCATGTGGGTACATTGAGAGGGCAGGGATCAGATCTTCGTCATTTGTTTATTTCCAGAGCCGGCCGAGGATCTGGCACATAACAGTCATGCACCCAGTGGTTACTGAAGAAGTTAATTAATTGGATCTAGAGCAAAACCAACTATAGCTGCTGAGGAAAGAAAACAGTGAAAGAATTGGTGTTGAGTACCTAAGTAAGCCTAGCACAATGCCTGGAGCCTTATACACTGTCCTCCCGCACCATCCTCAGAATTACTCTGTGAGGTCAGTACTATTATTATTCTTATTTTACAGTTAAGAAAAGTGAGGTTCAGAGAGACTATGTCACTGTCTCAGAAACACACAGCTAGTAGGGACAGGAACTAGGCTTCTATTCTGGATCTGTGCCCAAAGCTCATGCGTGCTATTTTTCCTCCTTGATAAGGTCCACCTTCCCTGAGCTGCTTTAGTAGGTGTAACTTCTAACCCACATATAGAATTAAAATAAAAATAAATAAAAATAAAATAAAAATTCTCACACACTCCCCCTGGCCCCCACTTTCTAAGGGCCTAGTTTTCCTCCCACATACAGTGGAGTATAATAAAAATTCTCACACACTTCTCCCCCCTGCCTTTGCTTTCTAGGATAACGTATTTCCCTAGTTTCCTCCCATCTCTCTGAAAGATCCTTCTCTATCTTTTATGTAGAGTTTTCCTGCTCTGCCTGCCTATTAAATGTCAGCAGCACCTGAGTTCCTTCCTCAGCCCTCTGCTCTTCTCTCAAACTCTCCTTAGATAACAGGCACTTTGTACTCAGCT
The DNA here is from genome assembly GCA_023783475.1 of Daubentonia madagascariensis. Taxonomy (NCBI): domain Eukaryota; kingdom Metazoa; phylum Chordata; class Mammalia; order Primates; family Daubentoniidae; genus Daubentonia; species Daubentonia madagascariensis. The sequence goes on from JAKFHU010001129.1 coordinate 8,229,782, forward strand.
CGGATTTTACCTAAGGTGTAAACTCCATGACAGTAGGGTCAATCTGCATGGGTCTGTCCCTGCAGAGGCACTTGATATATACCTATTGATAATATAGTGAACTCCTATGTTTATTTTATGCCAGGCACTACGAGATTTCCTTGTATTAATTCATTTACTCCTCACAACAACCTTATGAAGTAAGAGCGATTATTATTCCCATTTTATTGTGAGCCAACTGAAGCACAAAAGATTAAGTAATTTGCCCAAGGTCACACAGCTAGTAAACCAAGGAGCCAGGATTCAAACACAGGCCATTTGGCTCTAGAGTTCAGGCTAGTACCACCATACCCCACTACTCCTTCAGGAAGCCTCCTGGAACCCCTAGGACAAGTTAAAGGCCTTTTCTAATCCCTGTGTTTGCCCCTAGCAGAGCAGTTATCACATTATTGTGATTATTTGCACAGAAATCTCCCCCTCTGGACAGTGACAGGTCCATCCCCACAGGACCTGGCACAGGGCATAGATGATAAATGGTATATGAATGAATGAACTACAAGACTACCCGATAAGATAGAACATACTAGGCCTGTTTCATACATTGATAAACTGGGGCCTAGAGAGGTTCAGTCATTTGCGCAAAGTCTCATAGCTACTACATTACATACTCATGACCTGTGCTTGGGCCTATCTCCAAAGCAAATTATTTTTTTCACTAGACCAGCATTTAATTTAAGTACGATTTAAGTGCCCTTTGCTTTATAGAGGTCAGGTTAGCTATGAATCATCCATTCATCATTGAGGGCTTTAGTTAAACACAGGATCTCGGTCTTTACCCTTGACTCAGAACTCCCAAGCTGGGGTAGGGTGGGGCCATCAATTTCAATGCAGTGCTAGAAGAGTTCCAGTGAGGAACTAGCATGCACAGCTATCACCAACATGCCTCAGTTTCTTCAAATAGGGTGCATTTTATGAGTTTTTTACATGTTACAAGAGGTCATGGGCACAGAGGGAAGAACATATTCTCTGCAGTAAAAGCAGTACCATGCCAGGGGGGCACAGAGCCCAGCCCTGCCTTTGGGGAGCCCCACTGGGAACCAGTGGTGCCAAGGTGTGTCCCAAATAGTGGAGGCCCTGAGAAGAGATTGGCAGGGGTAGGTATGCTTCCCAGAGAGACTTGTGGTGAATCCTGGGCTGTGCTGCTCCCTACTTACTGGGGCAGTGCCACTTTGTGCTTCATGGCAAACATAGTCTGATTAATGGAGCCTCTGGAGAGGGGGGAAGGTTTAGTGGGTGAGGTGAGAACCTAGGGAGGGAGATGGCCCAAAGTCCCTCTGGGATCTTGAGCACCCCGGGGCTGATGAAGGTATCTAGGCCATGCAAACCCATCAGAACTCTGGTTCTGAAGGGAGTTTTCAGATTAGAATTCAAAATCGGAGGCACCTGGGAAGGCATTTCCTGTTGCCAGCTCCAGGTTCCCCAGTCTTCCTCCTCATGGAGGCAAAAATGTGCTGAGAAAGGAACAGTTTTCCTCTCTGGAGTGAAGGTAAAGAGAGGGATTTATTCATTCAGTAACTGCCTAACAAATAATAATACCCAATATTTCTTGAGTGATCATTATGTGTCAGACACCGAGAAGGACCTTACATGAATTGCACTATTGAATCCTCACAATGACCCAATGAAAGTATTATTTTTACCCCCAACTTACATGTGACAAATGCAGGACTTCAGCCCAGCTCAGCTTCCATACTGGTACCTCTGCTCAGCCCAGGCCCTGTGACCAGAGGTGTGGAGGATACTTGAAGAGGGTGCCAGACACTTGACTGGCAGTTAGAACACAGTGTGGTCAGTCCTGGGGGGTGAAGGGAGGCTGGAGGTGCACCGAAGGGAGTAAAGAAGTCCCCAAAGAACCACCCCTGTGCTCCCAGCAGGCCAGTTCAGGGAACTGGGTAGGGAGAGTGGCCTCAACTCCACATCCTAGTCTCCAACCAGTCTCTCTTCTGCAGATGCAAAGAACAGTTCTCACCGCTCCCCCCACTAGCTGTACAATCCTGGGAAAGTTTCTTCTTCTCTATACTTCAGTTTCCTCTGATATAAATTGGAGATGAAAATGCATGGCTGTGTGGCTTCAGAGAGTTTTCAGAGTCATTGTGTGCCTGTTGTGCCTCTCATGATGTACAGTGGGACATCCCTGAGGCTGGATCCTAAAGGATGAGTAGAAGTTTTCCAGCTAACTGACCCACTTGGGACAGGGAACCTGTAGAAAGCAAGCATCTGTGCATCAGTGCCAGGGCAAGCCTGCAGTCGGAACCACCCACTGGAGTAGACAGTCTATTTGTGAGCCAGCTCCTCCACCCAGACCCCACCAGGAAAGAGTTATGTTGGGTTCTGCACCAACTAGTATCAGAAGGATGGACCATGCAGGCTCTGAGCCAGTCATGCAGCTAGAATTCCCAGGTCCACACATAGCCTAGAAGGGGACTGTGTGCCTCAGTAGGAAATAGGGGTGGGAGGGGTGAAGTCAGAATAGGACAACTCTTTATTTGAGGGAAAGCTGCCAAGAGGAGGGGGATGTGTGTGTGTGTGTGTGTGTGTGTGTGTGTGTATTAGGCTTCTACCTTCCAGACCCATCCCTCTTCAGTTTGGTCTGTGACCCAGGGGTTACAGGGTGAGAGCAGGCTGGTATGTGGCTGCCCACAGTCCCTTGTGCACTTCCCAGGAGGGAGTCTGGACTCATAAGCAAGCTGATAGAGGACAGAAGCCAGCTCTAATGGCCTTCTTCTCCACAATCTCCTTTCCCCCACATGTAGTGGCCTTGCCGCTGCAGTCCTCCAAACAATCTGACTCCTGAGTGGCTGGGAGGCAAGCCCAGAGAGGGCTAGCTACTCAATCATGGTCACTCAGCAAGGCAGAGGCTCTGAGTCTGGGTGGTGCATCAGCCACCCAGTGATTCCTGGAATCGCTATTTCCAGAGGCCCTCTTGGGGGATGGAAACCAAGAGAAGGATGATCCAAAGAAGAACACCTTGCAAGTACACACTGTCCCCAAAGCCCCAGGAGGACCTGCAAATCGCTTGGGCCTTTGTGCACTGTTTCCTCTGCATCCTCATCCCTCTCTTCCTCTGCATGGTCAATTCTGGGTCCTTACAAACTCAATTCTGAAAACTGTGAGAACTAATTTAAATTTTTTAATGGGAGAGAGGTCAGAAAGGGGGCCGGTTCCAAGATAAATATACTATAATCAGTAACTTTCTTATGCTCCTGTCATAACCAGTTGGATGTTATAATGGGTGAAAAGATTCCATACACAATAGCTACATAAAATACTGAGAATATACACTTACAAAACAGAACTATTGGAAGAAAACAACACTTACCAAGAGACATAAAAGTCATGATAAAGTCATATTCGTGTCCTAGATGGAAATATCCCATATTGAAAAGATGCATAATATCCTTCAAATTAATTTCTAACCGTAGCTAAATTTACAATTTTTTAACTTCATTTTTTGGAACTAGCTGTAAAATTCCTAAAATATTTATTCAGAAGACTATATTTTGAAAATAGCCATGAGAATTTGAAAAATAAAAATCAAGAATCAGAAGGATGAATTCCCCTCTCAAGTTACAGAACTACAATAATTAAAATAGTGAGGCTGGTACAAGAAGAGTAAACAACTCCCTAGAAGATAAAGTCCTGAAACCAACCAAAGGCCATCTGAGAATTTAGTATATAGTATATGGTCAGTGGGGAAAAGGGTGGATCCTTAAATACTGCTGTGATAACTGGCTAATCATTTGGGGGAAAATTAAGTTACAAGCTTCACACCTTCTATCAAAATTAATTTCAAATGAACTAAAATATAAATGTAAACAATGAAAAAGAGCTACTATAAAATATAGGTGAATGCTTTTAGAACGTTGGATTTGGAGAATCCTTAGGTATGATACTGTAAACAGAATCTATAAAGAAAAAATAAAATTGGCTACATAAAAATTTTTAAAACTTCAGTATAATGATAGTAAAACAGGATAAACAAAAACAACAATGTGGAGAAATGCAATATATATAGATAAAAGGATACTACTATCTCATATATAAATAACTATTACAAATTAAGGAAATGAGAAGCTCTGTGATCAAAAAATAAGCAAAGGATATATATGCATAATTTTTTTTAAAACACACATGACCAATGCATATAGGAAAAAGTAAGGAATAACTAAGGAAATGTAAATCACAATGACAATGAGATACTATTTTTTCTTGCTTGAATTGGTAAAGATTAAGAAGATCAGCAAGATGCACTTGTGTCGAGTGTGTTCATTGACACAACCTTTCCTGAGGGCCATTTGACAGGTAGCTATCAAAAGCCTTAAAAAGAAAAAAAAAAGCCTCTGACCAATCAACCTTATTTATAGGAATTTATCTTAAGGAAATAATTAGGCACATTCACAATGGATGTTCATGGAGCAATGTTTATTAGAGCAAAAATTGGAAACAAACTACCTATTAATAGGGAATTGGCTAAATAAAATACATCCATACAATGGAATATTAAACAATCCTTTAAGAGATTATGTAGAAATATTGATAAATATGAAAATATTTATCATGTTTATAAATAAAAAAGTAATGAAAATATATTTTTGTCAGTGTGGGCATACAGAAAAAAGTTTAGAAAAATATATACCAAATATATTTTGCTGAATTGTCTAAAATGTTTTATAAGACGTTTGACTTCATCAGAACAAGCAATAGCAATGTTTCCATTTGGGAAACCCCTTTCACATCAGGGGTCCCTTTCTTCAGGAAGCCTGCCCTGGCCCTCCTTCCCCCATTCCCAAGTTTAGGGACTCCCATTGCAGCTCTATTCTCATTGTGAAGTAACTGGTAGGTGCCTGTGTCCCCAGTTGGCTAACAAGCTCTCTAAGAGCCCCTTATGGTTGATTTTTCTCGGTCCTCAGGTCCTGGCACATACTAAGTGCTCAACAAATGCTGTTACATGAATGAATGAATGACCTGTTCTTTCATGTTTCTGTGAATGATCAGTGAACTGAATGGAATCCCCTAGGTCTGTCTGATCCCATGCGCCCAGAACAGAAAGTGAAGAGGAAAAAGCCTGAGAGTGGGAGTCCGATCTGGATTTCTGTCTTTCTTGAGGCTCAGCAGCTCTGTGGCCCCAGGCAAGTTATGTCGCCTTGTTGAACCTTGGGCGCCTCGTATCTGAAGCGTGGGCTGTCGCGCCTGCCCCAAGGACTGCGTGCCAAGCAAGATAGCACACACCAAGGATTTAGTCAGCAGAACGGCGGTACTCAATAGGTGCTCAAAAATAGAAGCAAATAGTTGGGCGGTGAACACCACTCTCCACTCGTTTGTCCGAGGCTCAGATGCGCCCATCCCGACGGTTGTGGCGATAGGAAGCCTGGCGACACTGAGCAGCCTCCTACCCTGCGCTTGCCCTGCAGAACTGAAGGCTTGATCTAAAGGAGAGCTGCGGCCACCAGGGCTCCGCATTGGGGGCTCCTGCTGCACTCTCAGCGCCAGTGCCCTCTCTCCCCCACCTTCAGTTAGCTCCTCGGCCGGCTCCTTCAGTGGGGGGCCGAGGGCCCAGGAGGAAGCTGAGCACCAGCTGGTCTGTCGCCCGCGGGCGCGGAGGCGGGCCTCAAGCCAGGCACTGGTCCGCCGCACCCCGCCCGAGCCGGCGCCTGGAACGGTGCAGACCTGGCGTTGGATGAGGGTATTCCCGGGTTTGAATTTTGCTCTATTCCGCACGAATTGTGACATGTAGGACAAGTCACCTCACCTCTCCGAGTCTGTTTTCCCACCTGACAAGTGGGATCATCAGACCTACCTCGCAGAGGTTGGTAGGTCTTCAGTAAGACCCTGCAGGGGAAGCGCTAGGGGCAGGGCCTCTCACAGGAAGAGCGCCCTGAGAAACCCAGCGCCAGGACAGGAGAGGTTCTTTCTGGCTCTGAAATTGTGCCGGGTCCCTGGCCCTGGCCTAGGCCAGATCTGTGGCTTCGACCACAGAAAAGGGCCACTTTAGCGGGGTGGGGGACGGGAACAGCACACCAGGCTGCGCTTCTCCCTGTTCACCCGGGGTGCGCGCGGCTGTGGGTCTTAATCAGTAGTATAATGTCTTCATGTGTCTGTGTACACGTGTGCATGTGCACGTATGAACAGGAGCGCCTGTAGTTGTGCGGGAAAACGCGTGTCGGGCAGTCGGCGGGGACTCCTCCCAAAGGCGTCTTCCCTCTTTTCTCGGCGCCCAGTTCCCGGGTGGAGTATCAGCCAAACTAACGGAATCCGGCATGGCCAGGGAAGGGGTGGGGACGGGAGGGGCCATTCTGTCCTGGAGCCACCGGTTTGGGGATAATTACTTTTAATGTCAGAAAGATTTAGTTTAATATCATCTCTATTAGGCTGCCGGGAGGGTAATTAAACGGAACGCATCGCAGCCGGCAAACAGATGGCGTCTGCTTGCTCCGAGGCCGCGGGCAAACAGCGCAAAAATCAACGCCTCCCGGGTCTCCCATCGGCGCCCCTGGCCCTTCTACTCTGTGCCACTGAATCCTCGCCCTCGGCCCCCCCTTCCCTACGCTGCACCTCCAACCCTCTCCGCGCCCTTGGCCCTCAACCCCAGCCTCACCCTGAGTCTCCACGCGGGCAATCCCTTTGGACGCCACTGAAGCCTGGGCGTGGGCGTGGGGGATGCGACCGGTTGAGAATAGCAGCAGCGGAGAGTTTTCTTGGCTGGGCGCTCTCACCCTGGTCACCAGCCACAGGCACAGCAGAGGGGTCAGCAAATGATTCCAAGCTAAAAAGACGTGTGTGAGTGTGTACGGGTGTGAATATGTGAGGACGGGCTCTCTACACACAGCCGCCTCATTTGTCCCGGAAGACTGTGGCTTTCTCTACCAGGGCCTTAACCATAGGAATAGGGCTCGGGCTCCAGGGATGAGCGAGGGCATAGTGCATAAGGATGTGCTTGTGTCTGGGTGTGCAGTCACCGAGGTGGGAGTCTGTGGGAATCTATGTGTGAGGTCACACACCAAGTGGATGTCCTAGGATGAGATGAGGACATGCTTATGGGAGCGCTGGAGGTCAAACTTTCTGAAGGGGTTCTCTAGGGTGGGAGGGCAGCGTCAGAGGTGAGTGTGTGCCCAGCAGGCTCTCACTGCGTGCGAGTGTGAGGGTGTGTCCAAAACTTTTGCAGAGTGAGGTCACACGTGCCAGGTTGTATGTCCAGGTGTGAAGCTACACTCAAGTTGGGGAGGGAAGAGCCCCTGCTGCCTCAACCTGAGCATGCATTTCCTAGGGCTGGCGGCTCAGCTGTGCCAACCCCTCCCACTTCCTCTCCAGTCCCAACCGCGGTCCAAACCAGGAGGAGCTAGCCCCAGAGCGGTCTGGGAAGCTGGGCAGAGGATCCCTGCCCTGTCGAGGTGCGGTGCCCTTGGCCCAGGACAGGTTTACTCTGCCACCCTCCATTACACATTCACTCATGTTAGCACCGTAACCTCGGGGGCTGGGAGAAAAGGTTGTGGGTTCCGGACCTGTAGGGATGTGAACTCCAGGAAAAAGGAGCGAGAGGAAGAAGAGGCACCTAAACTAGGGGTGGGCAAATTCCCTCTGGTTGGGCTGTGTTGGGTTCCAGGATGCTTCTCCTCCCTATCTTAAGAAAATGAGGTTCCTCACACATCCGTGGGAGAGCCTCGGGTTCTCAAGTCTTTGTGGCTGGACCCTTGGCTCCGGCGGGTTCACCCGGACTGGATTAGGGGAATCTTACGGTGGCCTAGCCTCAAACACAAAGAAGGATACCTGGGCCACTGCCCCCTCCCCAAAGTTAGGCAGATTTTTATAGTTTATTTCGTTTGAGGTTTAGGTTTAAAAAAATTTCCCGAAAACTTTGTGCAAATGAGCTCTGGGAGCAGACGCCTGGAGGCCCCCGCGCGGAATCCGGCTGTGGTCGGTGCTCTCCCCCGCCCATCCCCCCGCCAGGGTGCAGTTCTTGCGTAGATTTTCTTGGCAGCATAACCTTCAGGTGTTGGAAGACGGGGTCTGGGTCCCGAGCTCCTGGAGGATATATTATCCCTGACCACTCCCTTACCCTCACTCCATGTGGGACACCCTCGCGGGAGCTGAACCTTTTCTGTCTCCCAAAGCCATTCGCAGGCTCCAGCGAGTGGAATTTCCTGGGAGCGAGCGACCAGGTTTCTATCGCTATCACAGACTGTGTCCGGGTCCGAGTACCCTCGCACCCGGGCCTGGTCAGCTTTCTGGAAGCTTTCTGCCGGGTTCTTCCGCACATCACTCCCACCCCTACGCCCCTTCCAACCTCATCTCCCGGTTGGCTTCTTCCAGGGGAGCCTGCCATGGCTCTCCCCAGGTGCAAAGTTCTGCGGTCTGCGGTCAGGGCCCTGTTGGTCGCAACTTCCTCCCCCCATTCCCCAGCCCCAGGGGTCAGAAGCGGCTGGACTGACAGGGTGAGGCCCCGTAGTCGTGCCAGGCGGGAGGGGATGCGTACCGAGGCCGCGATGCCCCGGGCTGAGTCTGCGCGCCTAGTAAGTCGGCCGCCGGGACGGCGCGGGTCAGAACCCTGCTGCCCAGGAGGTTCGAAAGAGTTACGCGGAAACGCACGGTTGCGAGTGGAGGGAGAAAGACGGGAAAGCCCATTTTCCTCATTATTTAAACGAATTTTCTTTACTCTGAAGGAGATAGAGAAAAGTAGAAAATAAAAACGAGAGTGCTAGAACATTAGAGGGAAAAACAGAAGAGGCACAGAGATAGAATCAGAGCAAGAGAAACTGAGGGCGACCCCGCCCGAGAACCGCAGCATTAATTCCAGATGTTGTCATTCAAAAGGGAAACAAAATCCGAAACCTGTTACCTCCTCTGCAGAACGAGCTGTTCCTCAGGGTCTTGACGTCAGGACCGGGACAGTAAGGCGAAAGTTAACACTATTTCTGGGGCGAAAGCTAAGACTGTTCCGTGGGGGGGGACCCCCGCCCCCCGCAGCGACCGCGTCTCCTGCCGAGAAGGACCGACAGACGGCTGCGCGCCTAGAGGATCTGGAGAGACACAGAGGCCACTTTTACTTTTGTTTAAAAAAGATAAAAACAAACTTCGTTAATTTAAAACAACAACGACAAAGAATCCCACCACTACGGAAAGAAAAATCGAGATGCTGGAGAAATGAGGGAAGGAAAGAGCAAAAGGGGCAACAGGACAGGAAAGAGGGGCGGAGAGAGGCAAGGCTAGAGCGCCAGGGATTCGGCACCCACAAGAAGTGCAGTCTCATTTCTGTTCTCTGGGCTCCTCTTTACAAACGAAAATCCCCATAAACTACACTTACCCTCCGTGATGCCCATCGTATCAGGACTTTTAAAATAAAGAAACTTAACTTTAAAGGCGGCAGGAGGAAAAAACAAAACAGCCCCTAACTACCCCAAACTCGTCGGACTTGGGAGCACGCCGAAACAGAGCCGAAAGGAAGCAGGAAAAATCGTCTTGGCATTTATGCCGGGAACACCTTCCCTTCCCCACCCCCGCAGCCCCGTTCCGCCCCCACCCGTCCGCGGTAATTGAATTGTCACCTGCCCCCATCCCGCCCCAGGGCGCCAGGGCTACTTGGGAAGCTCGGCCTTGCCAAGAGCCCCCGGCCAGGGAGAGCGGCGCAGCGGCGCCGGCGCCCCAGAAGCCGAGGGGTTACACACGTCTACGTAGAGAGGCGCACCGGACACGGTAATTAGGCGCAATTCACACGCTCTCGGCTCACGGAAACTACTTGTCACGATGTTTTCAACGCTCCTCCTCACCCACTTTTCTCCACTCCTTCCCTGGCGCGCCCCCTCCCCTCCCCGAGGCACAAAGTGGAGCTTTTGGAGTTTCGAATCGTTCGGACTCTGTAGAATGCGGGGCTCCCCGGGCGCAGGCCCGGCCAATCAGAGCGCCGTCTGCCTCCCCTGGCCAATGGCAGACGCCACATTGTTGTCCAATTCTGTCTAATGGAGCCCTAAGGAGCAACAATAGAGCGGGCGAGCGGCTCATTGAGAGTCTGGCAGCGCCGGGCAAGTGGGCCCCGGCTGCGCGCATCCTCCCGCGCGCACCGCGAGGGGACGCAGCACCGCGAGAGCCCGGTCGCGGTTCCAACCAGCCGACCCCTAGACGGGCCTCCGACTCCGATTTCTGACGGGAGGTTTGGACTGCGCTGCGTTCTGAGGGGGTCCGGAAGTTCGGACATGGTGACTGAAAGAGGGTGACGTGGTCAGATAAGGGGCCGGGGGCAAGGGAAAGAGGCCAACTGCGCCAGCATCGCGAACGGAGCTGGGAGGCTTGTGCAGCGCCAGCGGAGGAGGAGGATTCCGGAGCCCAAGGCAGGTAGTTGAGGGCCGCTGGGAGAGCAGGGAAGGCGACCTTGTCTGCGGCCCCTGTTGAGGAGGCCTGGGCCGGGCGGGCCTTAGGAACTGCGCGGCCCTCGGGGTCTGGAGGAAGAGTCCTAGCTCATGGAGAGGAGGTCTGGGGTTCTGGGACAGAGACACCAGGATTCTGTCCCGGGTTCTGGCGGGGACAGGGTGGGGGTGGGGTGGGGGTGGGGAAGCAAGGAGACCGGGGTGGAATCTGGGAGCTGGGCCTGCTTGGGCCTTCTGGGGCTGCGGCGCGGGTGGGACTCTTGTGTCCGTTCATGGCCAGTTCCGAAGGCGACTCCCCTGCCTCGGTGCGGCCTACTGGGCCATCCAAGTCCCAGGAACCCAACTCGGAGACGAGAACGCAGGAAACTGTGCTCGAACAAGGTCCCTAGGGGCCCCACGATGGGGAGGGTGTGTCTGACGATTCTGTCCCCAAACCCGAAGGGGAGGGAAGGGGAGGACAGTGTGAAGTGGTCATCAAAAAAGACCCCCCTCCCGCAATGCCTCACTTTTCACAGGATACTTCTTCCTCCCCAACTACTTGTCCAGACTACAAAGCTAAAAATTGTAGCACAGGTTTTACCCTATCCCCACCGGTAGCCTTTGCGGGCACGTTTGTTTTCTTACACGTTTTTCTGTCTAGAGGGTAAACCCTGGATCCCAGACACTTCAAATCAGCTGATTTTTTTTGCTGTTTTCCTTGCCCATCAAGCTAATCTTTGGGCTGGTTTGCCTATCCAAAGAAAGTTTCTTCGGTCGAATATTCTCTTTAATCCTTCCCAGGCCTCCTAAACTCAGTTCCACAACCATTTTCTCTGCCACTCTCTGGGGGCCAGCACCATGGAACTTACAGAGTTCACATTTTTACAGGTCCCAGGACCACGGGATCTAACTTTGCCCCTGAATTGGTTGTTTCCTAGCCCTCACTCTACTTCTTAAAGCTATTTTTTCTGTTCCAGATTTTTCTCTCAAACTCTCCAGCTCCCACCAGCATTACAAACAACCACCAAACACACAAAATCCCGGCACAACCAACTCAACTCTGCGCCCAACATCTCTCTCCTTCTCTTCGCCCTTTCACCAACCTGAACGTTTTGTTCCGGGTTTTCCTGTTTTGCCCTTGGCATTGGCCTAACTGTTGGGCCAAAATTTTCTCTCTAATCCGAGTCCCATCGAGCAAACATTTTTCTCTACCTGTCTCACCCCAATTAAGCTAAGCTTTTGGGGATATTTTCTTTTTCAAATCCTCGTTACATCCATCTGAACCTGTGACTTTCAAACTTTGTATGTCTCTTTATTTTTTCCAGCGGAACCACTGATTCAAACGAAATCTTACACCTGACGCATAAATCAGATATAAGAGCAGCTGTGGTGGGACTGGGGTGGAGGAGCTCGGACTTACGAGGAGGTTCTGATTTCACGTCCTCCCAGCAATTTGGCAACCGCTAGCCAAACTTCTGCGGCCAAAATTTCCCTAAGCTTGGGTTTAGCCTAGCGCACGGTGTGCTCCTCACCCGGATCTCTCCCCCTTTCCCACCGTCCACGTCAGGTCCTGCCATGGAGCTGCGCTCGGAGCTGCCCAGCGTGCCTGGCGCGGCGACAGCGGCGGCGACAGCGACAGGGCCGCCTGTGGCGTCAGTGGCGTCGGTGGCGGCGGCCGCGGCGGCGGCCGCGTCGCTACCGGTGAGCGTGGCGGGCGGCTTGCTGCGGGCGCCGCCGCTGTTGTTGCGGGCGGCCGAGAAGTACCCGCGGACTCCGAAGTGTGCGCGCTGCCGCAACCACGGCGTCGTGTCGGCGCTCAAGGGCCACAAGCGCTACTGTCGCTGGAAGGACTGCCTGTGCGCCAAGTGCACGCTCATCGCGGAGCGCCAGCGCGTCATGGCGGCGCAGGTGGCGCTGCGCAGGCAGCAAGCGCAGGAGGAGAACGAGGCGCGCGAGCTGCAACTGCTCTACGGTACTGCCGAGGGCCTGGCGCTGGCCGCCGCGAATGGCATCATCCCACCACGGCCGGCCTACGAGGTCTTTGGCTCAGTGTGCGCCGCTGAAGGCGGGGGCCCCGGAGCGGGAGCGCCCGCGGGGACCGGAGGCGGCGCAGCGGGCGCAGGGGGCGCAGGTGAGAGCGCGGTCAAGTCGTGGGGAGGGGAGCCGGATCGGAGCCCAGGGGCATGCGGCCCAGGGACTTGTCTCTGTTCAGAAAGAGTAGGAGAGTAGAATCTCCTTCTCCAAACGCCCGGATTGCTAGAGTCCGCCGCTCACCCAGACCCTGATACTGAGCATGGACAGAAAATCTTTCTCCCCTTTCTGGAGCATTTGCATTTTACTCCTTTCTCTTACCGCGGGCCCAAATGTAGACCGCTTTAATCTTACTGTCTACCCAAACGCAGGCAGGGCCCTGCTTCCTTACTTAGTTTCATCTGCTCCCCAGTGTGGAAACGCGTACGTGTTTTCTTTTTCTTCGCTCTGCGCTTCTCCACACGCCGCCTTTCCCTCCACTCCTTTCCAGCTCTCTTCAGAAACCCTACCCACCCAACCCCAACCCCGTCCTCACTACCTTCCCTAGGTACTGAGACTCTGGTTCCGGCAGCCGCACGCTGTGCCCTCCTTCTTTCTAGCTTTTTACCCACTTGTTACGGTTTTCTCAGAGTATGAACTCTCCGGCTTTCCTAGACCTCTTTTCCTCTTCCCTGTCTACTCCTTGCCTAGCCACACCCTCTCCTTCTGCACTCTCGTAGCTTTTTCTGGAGAGGGCGGAAATTAGGCTGGGGCCATGGGGAGAGGGCCCTTGAACTTCTTAGGTCTCAATTTTGGAATGGGTGAATTATGAATAAGAATTCTTATACTTCTGTAGAGAGGCTTGGGACTTCCTAGATACCCAAGGAGCCTTTCCTTACAAGCTAGGCTTCCCAGGGCAGGGTTGGCTCTTGGAATCGCAGGAGTGGAGTGGGATCTTACAGTGTGTAGAATAGGTAGAAGTTATGTTAGCTCCTGTTTGAATCCTTGACCAGGCCACTTCTCCAGGGCAAGGCAGGACTGAGAAGGAGGTTGAGGGTGGAGGTGTTGGGGCACAGATGTGGGAAGTGCAGCACTGGACGTTTGAGTTTACAAGGTGGCACCAAGTGGTTGGGGTTCTGAGTATAGAGAGCGAGTGAGCCCTGGGGTCAGGGGAAGAGAGACTGGGCTGTAGGGGCTCAGAGAGGAAAGAATGCTGGAGCAAAAAGAAAGAGGGGCACTGGAGCACAATGAATGAGGCTTGTGGGGCTCAGAGGGAGAAGAAACTAAGATCCAAAGAGCTGAGTTGCTGTGGGTGCGGTCTTCTCGCCAACCGCTGCTCACATCCCCTTTTCTCCCCTCCCAGAGGCCAAGTTGCAGAAGTTTGAGCTGTTCCCCAAGACGCTGCTTCAGGCAGGCCGCCCAGGCAGCCCGCAGCCGCCACCGGTGAAGCCGTTATCACCCGACGGCGCGGACTCGGGTCCCGGGACGTCATCCCCTGAGGTGCGGCCCGGCTCAGGATCCGAGAACGGCGACGGGGAGTCCTTTTCGGGGTCGCCCCTGACCCGGGCCTCAAAGGAGACAGGTGGCAGCTGCCCAGGCAGCGCTGGGCCTGGAGGTGGCGGCGGCGAGGAGGACAGCCCGGGGTCCGCTAGCCCTCTGGGCTCTGAATCCGGTTCGGAGGCTGACAAAGAAGAGGCTGAGGCCGCGCCGGCGCCAGGGCTGGGCGGAGGCCCGGGTCCACGCCAGCGGACGCCGCTGGACATCTTGACGCGCGTCTTCCCGGGCCACCGGCGAGGCGTCCTGGAGCTGGTGTTGCAGGGCTGCGGCGGCGACGTGGTGCAGGCTATCGAGCAGGTGCTGAACCACCACCGCGGAGGCCTGGCGGCCGGCCTGGGCCCTGCCGCACCCCCGGATAAGGCTGCTGTGGGTGCTGCAGCAGCTGCCGACGACGCGTGGCCCGGCCGCGTGGACGCCGCCGCCGCCGCCGCCGCCGGGGGGCCCGGGCTGCCCGCGCCGCTGCAGGCCGGGCCCGCCGCGCCTCCACACCACAGACCCTTGCTGGCGGGCGCCATGGCGCCCGGGGCGCTAGGCTCTCTGAGCAGCCGCTCAGCCTTCTCGCCACTGCAGCCCAACGCCAGTCACTTCGGCGCGGATGCAGGCGCCTACCCGCTGGGCGCGCCGCTCGGCCTCAGCCCGCTGCGCCTGGCCTACTCTGCGGCGGCGGCACACAGCCGCGGTCTAGCCTTCATGGCGCCCTACTCCACCGCCGGCCTGGTGCCCACACTCGGCTTCCGCCCGCCCATGGACTACGCTTTCAGCGATCTCATGCGCGACCGCTCGGCCGCTGCTGCCGCGGCTGTGCACAAGGAGCCGACCTACGGCGGCGGCCTGTACGGGCCTATGGTCAATGGCGCCCCTGAGAAGCAGTAAGGCGACGGGCCCGGCAGCCGGGCCGCCCCCAAACAGGAACCCCAGCCTTGTCCCCGCGGGCCGCTGGCCCCTCTTCGCTCTGCGCGCTCTCTGCGCCCTGGCTGGGGTCCTCTCACTCCAAGGTGGCTTTTGGTTTTGTTTTGGTGGGTGAGTGGGGACGACTGAGCAAAGGGGGAGCAGCTACAGGTGAGGGTGTTTTCGGAGAGGGAACGTGGCCTGGATCCTCATGCCTCCCCTACCCGAACTCTATCCGCTCTCCACAGTTCCCCCAGCCGCCTTTTCAAAAAGCTGGGAGTTCACGAGAATTGAGGCTGCGACTGACCGCAGCGCACGCTCCTGAGGCTCCTTTAGCTATGCTCATCTCGCCCGCCTGCGCTCTGTAATGGATGGCAGGGTAATCCGAGAGTCTCTTCTGTGTCTCCCCAGCTCCCCTTTTAAAAAATTTAAATATTCACTCTAACAAATATAAATTTAGGATGTATAAATCTCTTGGCACTGAGTCGAGTTTTTGGGACACACATATATATCCATATCAATTGTAAAAAAAAAAAAGGAAACAAGTTCTAAGGTGCACTTTCCTCGTTGCGTTATGTCGCTCTTTGTTGCTTATGCCAATAAGCATGGGTTTCCTTGGTGCAGTGTGAGTTTTTATATATGTATAAATCTATATATAATCTATACATATATATATACAAGCCAGTGTATAATGTTATAAAATGGAATTCTAAGTTATTAATTGTAATCTGTAGGTGACCTCGGTATTAACGTGAAAAACATTCAAAAACAAGCAACAACAGGACAAAATGGAAAAAAATTAGACTATGCGCGCATTGTACTTATCAGGTTTATAGATTAAATATATTGTAAACTCGGGACGAATCCTGCCCACCTGCCCCTCTTGCCTGCGGCCGATCTCTCCCTAAGGAGCCGTCAAGGTGCGCGCTGAAGCAGAAACAGAGCGACCAGTGACTGAGCCAGAACCGCCCGCTTGCGGGCCCATCCTCGCCTTCTGGGACTCGCCAAACGCCCTGGCTGAAGGGCCGGCAGCGGAAAACGCTGCTGCAGAGCAGCACTTTGTGCTTTCCTTTGCATAGATATGAGCTAGAAATAAATGTTATTTTCTAAGAAAACAACGCCGAATCCCGTCCCGCTCCTGGAGCTGCCGGGAGAAAAGGTCTTGATTTCCCAGTTGGGCCACCGTCCCAGAGTGAAGTTTGACCGGGGTCCCGCAGGTGGTCAACCTTTGGGGGCACTAAGAAAGGAAACTTCCTTTGGCGCCCCAGAGGGCCCATCCACCAGGGTGGTGCGCGGCTCAGAACTCTTGGAGGAGCGGCGCCCTCTGCGTACCCCTAGATTGGGAGCGCGGGCTGTGGAGGGGTCACTTTGCCAGTGCTCTCGGTCCCCGGATCGCCGGCTGAGACTTCACAGGGATCCTGCAAAACTGGGGGCCCAGTTTCCGCTCTCCCTGGGGCGCAGATTTGGGCACCGCCCGGATCGAACAGTTCGAGAGCTTTCCTTCTCAGAGAGGTTTGCAACCGTAAGCAGTGGAGGCGACCGCTGGGAAGGGATAGCTGCTACCATTCTCCCGCCGGGACCTGCGGCCTGGGAGTTATTTTTGGGTGGTGGAGACGGTGGGAGAGTGCCTTCGCCTGAAGCAGTGGAATCCGATGGTGGCCGCGAGGACCGGCCTTCGCCTCCGAGCCAGACCTCATCCCTCACCCTTTTCACCGTCCCTCCTCACTGGGAGCTGAGCAAATTAGCTGCTCTCCGGCCGACCCCCTCCTCCAACCTCCCGTCGCTCCCGCTCCCTGTAGGGTGACTCCCCCTCTGCAGGAAAAACAGTGCCTCCTCCCCTAGGCTAGGCCCGGCGGTATCCCAAGGTAAACTTCTGGGGCCCGCTCGAGTTCCGCCAGGCGGTGAAACTTAATAGCAGGACAAGAAAACGGTTTAATAAAGAAGGGCTTTAATAGGGAACTAATTTGATTGAGTTGCCTAATTCCACTTTAATTGGAAAGGAGGTTTGGCTGTTTGGTTATAAAGTGCGAGGGTGAAGATGAGATGGAAGTGGGGGGAGAAGGAGCGAGAGAAGAAAGACGCCGACAAGAGGGACGGGCGCGAAAGGGAGTGAAGATGGGAAGGAAAGAAGAGGGAGAGAAGAGAAAGAAAAGAGGGAATAGTCGGTTAGGAAGAAGAGAGGAAGGCGGCAGGAAGCGCGAGGGCGAACTTTCCTGCGCTTCGCCGCTGCGCCCTCTCAAGCCGCCGGCACGCTCCCGCAACTCCAGCTTTTCCGAGGCTCCCGGCCTCGCCCAGCCAGGCGGCTCTGGCCGCCCCGCCCCCGGCCTCTGCTCCCACTGCAACCGGGGTGAAGCTAAGGTTGGTCTGGGTCTCTTGGTTTCAGGGGGGGACCTACGCTGGGTCCCCAGAGGCTCCTCCGTACCTGACCGTGCTCAGACCAGACCCGAGGGGGCGGCCTGTGGGCCCGCTTTGCTCATTCTGAAGAACCTCTGGAGCTTCCTAGATTTCAAGATGATGATGAGGATTTTTTTTTTTTTTTTAGAGAAAGAGTTTCTTTCACCTAGCCTGGAGTGCAGTGGCCCGATCATAGCTCACTGCAACCTCAAACTCAAGGGCTCAAGCGATCCTCCCACCTCAGCCTCCCAAGTAGCTGGACTACAGGCGTGTGCCACCACGCCTGGCTAATTTTAAAATTTTTAATAGAGTCTCCCTATGTAGCTCAGACTGGTCTCGAACTCCTGGCCTTAAGCAATCCTCCTGCCTTGGCCTCCCAAAGTGCTGGGATTACAGGCATAAGCCACCCCACCCGGCCAGATTTCAAGATTATTATTTTAGTTTATCCTCACAGCAAACTGGGGAGAATCCAGAGAGTTGTTTATCACTGACCCCACTATACAGAGTAAGAAACTGAGCTCCAAAGTGGTTCAGGGACTTTAACCCGGATCTATCTCCTCGCCTCTCCCCACCCAGTGGGCCTTCTCCTCCTCCTCTCATGAAGTGGTCTCTGCCGGCCGAGGGTGGGCCTTCCCTGAACATATGAGGCCCAGACGCCCGCGCCGCCCTCAGCTGCAGGCTGCCAGCACCTTCGGTAGAGCTCAGGAATGGTTCGTGAGCGGCGGGAGTTCTAGGGGTGGGGTAGCGGGGTTCCCAGGTTCCTCTCCTGGGCCCTGCCCGCCTCTGTGGCCCAGGCCCCGCGATGGAAGCTCAGGGCGGTCAGTCATAGCCGTTGGCGCCTGGCAAAGTCCTTTGCCCATGGCGCGCCCCTGACCCACTGCCCATTGCCCAGTCAGAAAGAGTGAGGCGCAGAGACCGGCCATGACCGGCCCAGGGTCTCACATCCAGGGCCGGAGGAGTCGGAATCAGAACCCAGGATGTTCTGGCCGGGTTGCTATGTGGCGGTGGGGTGCGGGCTGGGGCGAGTGAGTAGGCGTCGCTGGTTCTGGGAGCTTCTGCAGCCGGCCGGAGGGGACTGCGGCCTGAGCTCTCCGCTGGGCTCTGCGCCGGGGAGGAGTTTGGGGGTCCCCGGTCGCGGTGTGCGCTTGCATCCGGGAGGCAGAGGGCAGCGGCGGCAGGCCGCCAGGAGGGGAACGGGAAACGGGTGTTCTCTTCCTGACCTCCACTGTCCACGTTTATTCCCGAATTCTCCCCGAAGCCAGTTGGAGCCGGCCCTGGCATGGGCACTGGGAGGACACAAACAGGGCCCGCCCTGAGGAGACAGACTCAGGGAAGAAGTAGTAGTTTTAAAACTTTCTTCCTCTTCCTGCCTCTGTCCCTCCCCTTCCCCCTCCTCTCCCTGCACAACAGCAGCAGCTACACACTGTTGAGTATCTACTGTTTGCCAGGTCCTGTACTAAGCATGTTCCCCACCAGGATCCTGCTCAGTGGGTGAGAAAGAGCCAGGAGCTGGGATCCAGGCTCTGTCACTGACTAGGGTTATTCATTCAGGGATTACTTCAGTCAGCAAATATTCACAAAGTACTTACAATATGTCAGACCCAGTTCTAGGACCTTGGAATGCACAAGTGCATGCCAGGCACCCTCCCTGCCCTCACAGCGTTTGGGGGAAGGAGGGGCAGCAACTGAACAGATAGGAGGGTGTGCTCATCAGTGCCCGGGTTAGGGAGGTCTGCCTGCGGGAGAGGCAAGTTAGGCGAGGCACTTAACCTGGGTTTCCTCCTCAATCAAATGGTGCTAATAGTAGTGTCAGTCTCTCTAGGTGCTGTGAGGATTAAATGGAATACGTGTAAAAAGCTCTTAGCTCGGTGCTTGCTCCCTAGGTGTTCACTATTACAATTCTCATATCCTTTGGTGTGGGCATTGTTGTCCCATTTAACAAAGGAGTAAACAGCTCAGAGGGATGGAGTGACGGGAGCAGGTTGGGCTAGTAAATCCTCTAAAGTGTTACAGATTGTGGGAGACACCCTGCCCAGAGCAAGGGGCCACAGAGACGGATGGGAGAGTGTGGTTCTGGAAATGGCTCTGAGGAAAGGAAGCTGCAGCTGAGTCCTGAGGGGTTGGTGCAAGTTTGTGAGGGAGTGAGGGGTCCCAGTGGACCAGCAGGTGGAAAGGGAGGAGGTGGGGACAGGCTGTTGAGGTTAGACAGAGGTCAGAAGTCAGACCGTGGAGAACCTTGAATGCCAGAGAAAGGGGCCTGGGTTTCAGACGAGGGTATTGGGAGCTGTGGACAGCTGTGGCTGGTGAGATTTGTGTTTGGATTTGGCAGATTATTAGAAGAAAGGCCGAAGTCCCCTGAGGAGGAGCCATAAAAAATGGTAGTGCCAAAAAGTGACCAGTGGGAGCATGGGGAGGAGGGAAGAACTGCTGGGAGCCAGACTCCCCGTTGTGGCTCCAGTGTGGGCCGTAAGTGAGGAGTGGGGCTCACGGCCCATTCCCCAGGAGTCTGGGCTGGGATGACACTTAGAGATGCGGGCCCCTAGAGCAGAGACAAGATTAGAAGGTGAGGAAAAAAGTTCAGTGTTCAACATACAGAAATTGAGGGACTTATAGGGCCTCTAGGTATGGACACCAAGTGGTAGAAAAAGTCATCATGTGGAAGGCAGCAGTATCATGGGAGGGATGAGGTGGCCCAGCCCCCCACCCCAAAGGACGCAGGACTCCCTTACTGGAGGCCAGGAGCCTGGGAGGGATATTGAGACCCCAGATGTTGGGGTTTTGCCTCCCCTCTCACCATTTCTGTTGCTGCCAAGAGGACTGGCCTCTTAAATCATTCTCTTAAAATTTTGCACCCTGTAAAGGTCATTTTTCTGGGGTAGGCATCCTGTTCCTGGGTTTATTGTGACACCAATGAATCTTAAATTTCAGGGCTCCCCACCTATACAAGTCCCTTTTAACCTGTCCCTGGCCTCTACTCCCTAAAGCTTCAGCTTCAGCACCTTTTCTCCCCTCTCCTGTTGGTCCATCCCTGTGTCCCCTTGCCTCTGCGTTCTAGACACACGGAGCTCCTCAGACTCGCCTAAAAGACTATGCCTTTCCTGCTTCTTTGCCCATGCAGGTCACCTCTGCCTGGAAAGCCCTTCTCATTTTCCTATGCTTTGAGGACTGTCCTCACCTCCCATAAGGCCCAGCTTCACATGGATTTATTGTAACACCAGTGGGGCTTAGACTTGAGGGCGCCTCACCTGTGCAGGTTCCTCTAAAGGTCTTGTACTTTGTGCATATAGTCAAGTGACTTTTTTTTTTTTTCAACTTCAGGCCCCATTAAAAACTACATCCAGCACTGCCCAGTTTAAATCACACCCTTCTGGCAGCCTGTTCCTGTTAACTATTGTTGCTTAACAAATGACCCCAAAATTTAATAGTTTAAACAATAACCATTTTATTATATCAGGATTTTGTGGGTCAGGAGTTTGGGTGGGGCTTGGCTAGGCCATCTTTTGTTCCAATACTGTTGACTGAGATCTCTTGGTGGTATTCAGCTGATAGATGTGTTGGGCTGGAGGGTCTCAGACAGCTTCAGTCACTTGTCTGATTCCTTGGTATGGGTGGCTGGAAGGCTGGACTCAGCTGGACAGCTGATAGGAGCACCTACATGTAGTCCTTCCATCATATCAGACCTCTTATGTATTGACTCAGGGTTCCAAGGCAGTTGTCCCAGCGAACAAAGTGGAAGGTCCATGGCCTTTTATGGCCTAGCCTTATAGGTCAGAGAATGTGACAAGACTATCATTTTTGCAAGTGATTGACACCCAAGTCACACTGACTTAAAAAGAGGGAATTGAATTCTCCTTCTCCTCTTCTTCTTCCTCCCCCTCCTTTTCCTCCTTCTCCTCCCTCTCTCTCTCCAGAGTGTATCTCAGGAATAGCTGGAACCAGGTGCTCAAGCACCATTCAGTTGAGCTGCTTTTCTCCGTCTCTTAGATCAGCTGTACTCTAAGTTGTCTTCACACCAGGCAGGCTTTCTCCAAACGAAGTGCAGATGGCCATCAGTGGCCTCAGGCTCGTGTTCTACTTTCTCTCCCAGTAGTTAAAACATTTTGGAGCTGACTCATTGGCTAGACTTTTGTCACCTTCCCACCCCAGAACCAACCTCATGACTGCATGGTTGGGCCTAATTCATGGTCTTACCCCTGAAATGGGACAGTAGGCTGCTCAGCCCAACTGAGCCACAAAAACAGTGAAGGGGGGTAGATGTTTCCCCCAAAGGAAAACTGGGTGCAGGAAAGGGGGGATGGATACAGAGCAGGCTAGAACCTGCTCCTATGTCCTCCCTGAAACCAGTCCTCAGAGACCCAGGCTTCAACAGGGAGTGGGGCCTGCTGGAAAACCAAGCTTTCAATATAGCTGATTGCCCATTTCAGCCCTAAATCGTCTTTGTTTTAGCATCTTAGGGTAGAAGCTTTATAAAGAAGTTACTTGCTTTTCCATTTTCTTTTCCAAGGGATTCTGCAATGCTCTAGGTGTTCTTTGATTCAAAGTCATCCTCATGATATTTGAGTGAGTGCTTGGCAGCACTGGCACTAAGAGACTAAATAAGTCTGGGCTTTTTTTTTTTTTTTTGGAGACAGGGTCTCACTTTGTTACATGGGATAGAGTGCAGTGACATCATCACAGCTCACTGCAACCTCATACTCCTGGGCTCAAGTGATCCTCCTGCCTCAGCTTCCCGAGTAGCTGGTACTACAGGCATGTGCTACCATACCTGGCTAATTTTTCTGTTTTTTGTAGAGACAGGGTCTCATTTTTGCTCAGGCTGTTCTTGAACTCCTGACCTAAAATGATCCTCCCACCTTGGCCTCCCAGAGTGTTACGATTACAGGCGTAAGCCACCACCGTGCCCAGCTGAAGACTTTTTATTATGAAAAATTTCAAGTGTACAAGAAAGTCGAGAGAGAACAGTATGATAAATCCTTGTGTACTCATCATATAACTTCAATAACTATTTAACATTTTGCCGTATTTATTTCACCTAATTTTTTTGAAGTATTTAAAAGTAAATTACAGATATTGTGAAATTTCACTGTGAAATACCTCAATATGCATCTCTAAAACATGAGGACATTTTCTTACAAAACCACAATATTAGTACACTCTCAATATTAAAAATAATTCCTGCTGGGCACAGTGCTCATGCCTATAATCCCAGCACTTTGGGAGGCCACTTTTGGAGGCAGGAGGATAGCTTGAGGCTAGGAGTTATAGACCAGCCTGGGCAACACAGTGAGAGCCCATCTCTAGAAAAAATAAAAAAATTAGCCAGGAGTGGTGGCACACTGGGGGGAGGGGACTGCGATGGGAGGGTCGCTTGAACTCAGGAATTTGAGGTTACAGTGAGCTCTGATCAGGCCACTGCACTCTAGCCTGGGTGACAGAGCCAGTCTGGGCGACGGAGCAAGAACTTGTCTCAAAAAAAAAAATTATATTACTTAATGCCTAACATATGTTAAAATTTACCTAATTGTCCCCATTGGAGATATTTTTTGAATTTAACAATTGCTTTGTTCAAACCAGGATTTGGTTACCTATAGCTGACACTGTCAGAGCCCTACTCATATCCCTTGGACCTTTCAGTCTACTGATGTCCAGCTTCCAGTGGCAGTTTGTCTGTGCTTAAGGGTTTTACTCCAGAACCACAAAAGAGAATAGCATACCAGGGTTGGAATGGTGGGGGCCATCATTCCCAGAGTAGGTAATAAAAGGGTACGTTGTTTGTAGAGAAAACAATAATAATACTGACTGAAAGTTGGTTTTCTTTTTAAGTTGTTACCACATCCCAGCAATTCTAAACAATGTCACAGATAAAATATTTCTCACCTCAAAAAACTTTTGTTGGTGATCTAAGTTCTAAACAATCCCTGCAGTGATTGTTGAGTTTAAATTATATATATACACACATACACAAACAATATACATTTATATATTTCCTTACTTATATCACAAAAGGTCACTTTATTATTATTTTTTCTGTTTAAATACAGTAAAATTGCCTTTTTATGGTACATCTCTAAAAGGTTGAACATATATACATTTAGATTTGTGTAACCACCATCACAATCAGAATTCAGAACAGTTCCATAACCCCCGAAAACTTCCTCGTGCTACTCCTTTATAATCAAACCTTTTTCCCTACCCCAACCCCTGGCAACCACTGATCTGTTCTCCATCTTTATAGTTTCTTCTCCAGAATGCCATATAAGTGGAATCATACAGTATGTAGCCTTTTGAGACTGGCTTCTTTCATTTAGTGTAACAATTTTGAGATTCATGCAAGTTGTTGCATGTGTTCATAGTTCATTCCTTTTTATTGCTGAGCAGTATTCAATTGTATGGATGTACCACTGTTTGTTTATTCATTCACTATTTTGTTTTGTTAGAGACAGGGACTTGCTCTGTTGCTAGGGCTAGAGTGCAGTGGCATCATCATAGCTCCCTGCAACCTCAAATTCCTGGGCTCAAGTGATCCTCCCACCTCAGCCTCCCGAGTAGCTGGGACTACAGGCATGTGCCACCATGCTGGCTAAGTTTTCTATTTTTTGGAGAGACAGGGTCTTGCTATGTTGCTCAGGGTGGTCTCAAACTCCTGGCCTCAAGCAATCCACCCGCCTTGGCCTCCCAATGTGCTAGGATTATAGGCATGAGGCACTGCACCTGGCCTATTCATTCACTGTTAAAAGACATTTGGGTTGTTTTAGTTTTGGGTGATTATAAATGGGGTTGCTATAAACATTCATGAACAGGCTTTTGTGTAATCATAAGTTTTCATTTCTCCAAGAAATACCTGGGAGTATGATTGCTAAGTCATATGGTAAGCATATGTTTAGCTTCATAAAATATTGCCAAACTATTTTTGCATTCTCACCAACAATGTATGAGAGTTTCAGTTGTCTCACCAGTGCACTGGATTTGTCTTACTCTTTTTTTTAAAGCCATTTTAGTAGTTGTGTAGTGGTATCTTATTGTGGTTTTAATTTGCGTTTTCCTAATGGCTAATGATCTTAAGCACTTTTTCATATACTTATTTCCCACCCATACATCTTCTTTGGTGAATTGTCTTTTCGAATGTTTTTTCTACTTTAGAAAATTGGGTTTTCTTATAGTTGAGTTTTTAAAAAATAACAGCTTTACTGAGATATAATTAATATGCTGTTCAATTTGCCTATTTAAAGTGTGCAATCCAGTGCTTTTTAGTATATTCCCAGAGTTGCAAAACCATCAGCACAATCAATTTTGGAACATTTTCACCACCCACAGAAGAAATCCTGTACCCGTTAGCAGCCTGTTTCCATTCGCTCCTAACTCCCAAATCCTAAAGGAGTTTCTGTCTCTAATTTACTATCTAATCTACTTTCTGTCTCTATAAATTTGTCTAGTCTGAACAATTCATATAAATGGAATGATACAACATATGGTTCTTAGTGACTGGCATTTTCACTTCACATAAATGTTTTCAAGGTTCATGCATGTTATAGCATGCATCAGTTCTTTATTTCTTTTCATTGCCAAGTAATATCCTAATATACATATATATAATCTATCCATTCATCAGTTGACGGACATTTGGGTTGTTTCTACTTTTTGGCTATATGAATATGCTGCTATAAACATTTGTGTACAAGTTTTTGTGTGGACATATGTTTTTATATCTCTTGGGTATACACCTAGGAGTGGAATTGCTGGATCATATAACTCTATGTTTAACCTTTTGAGAAACTGCTAAGTTGTTTTCCACAGCAGCTGCATCATTTGACATTCCCACAAGCAGTGTAATAGGGTGTCAATTTCTCCTCATCCTCGCCAACACTTGTTTTTTCCTATCTTTTTGATTCTAGCCATCCTAGTGGGTGTGAAGTGGTATCTCATTATGGTTTTTACTTGCATTTCACTTATGATTAATGATATCGAGCATCTTTTCATGTGCTTTTTGGCCATTTATATATCTTCTTTGGAGAAATGTCTATTTAAGTCCTTTGACCATTTTGATATTGTGTTATTTGTCTTTTTACTATTGCGTTGTAAAATTTCTTTATGTCTTCCAGATGCAAGCCTCTTATCAGTTAGATGATTTGCAACTATTTTTCTCCCATTCTATGCTTTGTCTTTTTACTTTTTTGGTGGTGTCTTTTGAAGCACCAAAGTTTTTGATTTTGATGAAGTCCAATTAATAAATTTTTTTCTTTTGTTGTTTGTACTTTTGGTGTTATATTGAAGAAGCCACTGCCTAAACCAAGGTCATGAAGATTTACACCTATATTTTCTTCATGAGAGTTTTTAGCTCTTATATTTAGGTTTTTAATCCTTTTTGAGTTAATTTTTGTATGTGCGTGAGATAATGATTCTAATTCATGCTTTTGCACGTGGATATCTAATTGTTCCAGCCCCATTTGTTGAAAAGACTATTCTCTCCCCCATTGAGTTGTCTTGACAATTCTCTTGTCAAAACTTTAACCATAAATGTGAAGTCTTATTTCTGGACTGTCAGTTTATTCTATTGGTTTATATGTCTATCCTTATGCCAATACCACATTGTCTCGGTAACTGTAGCTTTGTAGTAAGTTTGAAATTGGGAAGTATGAGTCTTCCAACTTCATTCTTCTTTTTCAAGATTTTGGCTAGAGGAGGGGATGGGTAAATTCACACCTAACAGGTACAATGCACACTGTCTGGGTGAAGGGCACACTTATAACTTTGACTCAAACTGTACAAAAGCAAATTATGTAATCAAAACGTGTGTATCCCCATAATATTCTGACATAAAATTTAAAAAATAAAATTAGCAGGATTAAAAAAGATTGTTTTGGCTATAATGTGTTCCTTGAATTTCCATATAAATTTTGGGATTAAGCTTGTCAATTTCTACAAAGAATTTAGCTGAAAATTGATGTGGATTGTGTTAAATCTGTAGATCAATTTGAAAAGTATTCCTGTCTTAACAATATTGAGTCTTCTGACTCATGAACATGCGATGTCTTTCTATTTATTTGGGCCTTCTTTAATTTCTTTCAACAATGCTTTGTACTTTTCAGAGTATAAGTTTTGTACTTCTTTTGTTAAATTTATTCCTAAGTATTTTATTCTTTTTTATATTACCGTAAATGGAATTATTTTCTTAATTTCATTTTTGGATTGTTCATTGCAAATATATAGAAATACAATTGATTTATGTATATTGATTTTATATCCTGCAACCTTGCCAAACTGATTTGTTAGTTCTAGTTGTTTTTAGTGGATTCCTTAGGATATTCTTTTTACAAGATTATGTCATGTGCAAGCAGATAATTTTACTTCTTCATTTCCAAACTGGATGCTTTCTCTTTCCCTCCTTGCCTAAATTTCCTGGATAGAACCTTCAGTGCAATGTCGAATACAGGTGATGAGACTGGACATCCTTCTTTTATTCCTGTTCTTAGGGTGAAATCATTTAGTCCTTCACCATGAAATAGGATGTTTGTTGTGCATTTATTGTAGATACCCTTTATCAAGTTGAGGAAGGTCCCTCCTATTCCTAGTTTGCTGAGTGTTTTTATCATGGAGGGGTGTTGAATTTTGTCCAGTGCTTTTTTCTGCATCAATTGAGACAATCATATGACTTTTATCATTTATCCTATTGGTGTGGTGGATTCTATTAATTGGTTTTCTGATTTTAAACCAACTTTGTATTCCTGAGTTAAATATCACTTGATCATGGTGTATAATACTTCTCATATGTTGCTGGATTCAGTCTGTTAATATTTTGTTGAGAATTTTTGCATCTATATTCATAAAAGATATTGGTCTGTAGTTTTCTTGTCACATCATTGTCTGGCATTGGTGTCAAGGTAATACTGGCCTCATAGAATGAGTTTGGAAATAGTCCCTCCTCTTTTATTTTTTGGAAAAGTTTGTGAAGAATTGGCATTGATTTTTCTTCAAATGTGTGGTGGAATTCACCAGTGAAACCACCTGGGCCTGGGTTTTTCTTTCTGGGTAGCTTTTGATTATGAATACAATCTCTTACTTCTTGAGTCAATTTCAGTAATTTGTGTCTTTCTAGAAATTTGTCCATTTCATCCAAGTGATCTAATTTGTTGGTATATGGATGTGCATAGGTTGCTTTATAATCCTTTTTATTTCTGTAAGGTTGGTAGTAATGTCCCCTCTTTCATTTCTGCTTTTAGTAATTTGAGTCTTCAGTCTCTTTTACTTACATTCTAGCTAAAGCTTTGTCAATTTTGTTCATCCTTTCAAAGAACCAAATTCTTTTTTATTTGCTCTATCATTTTTCTATGCTCTATTGCATTCATTTCCACTTTGTTCTTTATTATGTCCTTTCTTCTACTTGCTTTGGGTTTTAGTTTGTTCTTTTTATTGTTGAGTGTTAAAATTTCTTTATATATTCTTGATACAAGTCCTTTGTTGAATATATGATTTGCAAACATTTTCTTCTAGTCCGTACATTGTCTTTTAATTCTCTTAACAGTGTCTTTTACAGAGCAAAAGTTTTAAATTTTTATTAAGTCAAATTTATCAATTTTTTTAATGGATTGTGCTTTTTTGGTGTTGTAGCTAAGAACTCTTTTCCTAATGCAAAGTCACAAAGATTTTCTCCTGTCTTTTCTTCTAAAATTTTAATAGCTTTGCATTTTACCTTTAGGTCTATGATCCATTTTGAGTTAATTTTTGTAGAAAACATGAAGATTAGGTTGAAGTTTATTCTTCTGCATTTGGATGAACAGTTGTTCCAATACTGTTGGCTGAAAATACTATCTTTTCCTTATTGAATTATCTTTGCACCATTGTCATAAGATCAATTGGCCATATTTGTGTGTGTCTACTTCTGGACTGTATTCTGTTTCATTGATCTATGTATCAATCCCTTTGCTAATACTACACTGTTTTGATTACTGCAGATTTATAGTAAATATTAAGATGGGTACCATGAATCCTCCAACTTTATTCTTCTTTTTCAAAATTGTTTTGACTATTGTTCCTTTGGCTTTCCACATAAATTTTAGAATATGCTTGTCTTTATCTACAAGAACTACTGGGGTTTTGATTGGAACTGTGTTAAACCTATAGATAAATTTAGTGAGAAATGAAATTTTTTTAAATAAGATTATCTACTGGACATGTATAAAATTATACCTATATTGAGTATTCCAACCCATGAATATTGTGTATCTTTCCCTCCATTGAGATGTTCTTTCATTTATTTTATCAGCACTTTGTAGTTTTCAGCATATAGATTCTGAACATGTTGTGTTAGATTTATACCTAACTATTTCATTTTTGGGGAACCATTGTGAGCACTATTTTAAAAATTTGGTCTCCAATTGTTCATTGCTATTTTATAAAAATACATTTGATATTTGTATGTTGACATTGTAACAAGCAACTTTGCTAAATACACTTATCAGTTATAGGAGCTTTTCTAGTATATTCCTTGGAAATTTCTGCATGGATAATTATGTCATCTTCAAGTAGGGGCACTTTTACTATAATGTTAAATAGGAGTGATGAGAGCAGAGAGCCTTGTCTCGTCTCAGTCTTGGAGGGCAAAGCCTTGGCCTTTCACCATTAAAATGGCATTAGTGCGGAGTGTGGTGTTCTGGGTTGCAGGTGGCCTTTAAGTCCAGGCTGGGAAATATTGGAAAAATAAAAAATAAGAAAACTCACCACTGGATTAGTGATTCTTCAAGTTTTTGTTTCCTTTCGCAGGTCTCCTGCCGTTATTTACTTTTTAGAGTCTTCAGATAGCTGCTTTATGCATTTTTTTCCAGGATTTTTTATTGCATTCAATGTGAGAGACAGGGTGGAGTGTGCTCACTTCATGTTAACTAGAACCAGAACCAAATGTTCACTTTAACAAACATTGTATTCTACATGGAAGTTAATTCAGAGGAATTCCAGTTATACAGTCAGCACCCAACATATGTAGACTCAGCATATAAAACATGCATTTATTTCAAGAGTAAGTCTGTAAGGTTTAGAATCATTGGACCTTGCTTAGGATGCAGTTCATTACTCCAACCTCTGTTTTACTATATTTCTGTGTTTAAACAGTAGATGTGAAATAAATGATGATAGTATAGTGAGTTAAAGATGAAAAATCAGAACCTGAGTTTCTTAATTCTGTCACTGTATGTGACCTCTGAGAGACTGTGTTTAAAATTTAAAACAGTAAGGGTTGGGTGCAGTGGCTCATGCCTACCACTTTGGGAGGCTGAAGCGGGAGGATTGCTTGAGGCCAAGAGTTTAAGAGCAGCCTGAGTAAGAGCAAGAACCCATCTCTACAAAAAATAAAAAAAATTAGCTGGGTGTGGTAATGTGTGCCTGTAGTCCCAGCTACTCAAGACACTAAGGCAGGAGGATCACTTGAGCCCAGGAATTTGAGGTTGCAGTGAGCTATGATGAGGCCATTGCACTCCAGGCTGGGTGACAGAGCAAGATCCTGTCTCAGTTTAAAAAAAAAAATTTAAAACAGTAAAACAAAGTGTGAATTCTGAGACGCAATATTTTTATTTGGTTGGTATAGTGTAGTAGAGGTAAAAATCAAACATATTAATTCCAAATCTTTATTTGTATCTTATACAATTGTTCTGTGAACATTTATGGAGTTCATACTTTTGAAAATGTTTCTTAATGTGTAACATTTTTCAAACTTTGTAAAAAAAATCTATGCTTTTCAATTTTACCTTATGTATAAAAAATGCTGCCAAATGTAACATATATAACATATAGCATATAACAGTGATACGGATTATGCCAGGCAAATGAAGCTATGTGCACAGAAGGACAAATTTGGAACAGTTAATGTTAACTTTCGAAATACAGGCATAAATTGGAAATATTGTGGGGTCAGTTCCAGATGACCGCAATAAAGCAAATATCACAATAAAGCAAATAACAGAAATGTTTTGGTTTCCCAGTGCATATAAAGTTATGTTTATGTTATACTATAGTCTATTAAGTGTGCAGTAGCATGATGTCTAAAGAAACTATGTATATACTTTAATTAAAAATATGTTATTGCTAGAACATGCTAATGATCATCTGAGCCTTCAGTGAGTCGTGATCTTTTTACTGGTGGAGGGTCTTGCCTTGATGTGGATGGCTGCTGACTGATCAGGTTGCTAAAGGTTGGGGTGGCTATAGCAATTCCTTAAAATAAGACAGCAATGAAGTTTTTGCCACATCAATTGACTGTTCCTTTCACAAAAGATTTCTTTATAGCATGCAATACTGTTTGATGGCATTTTACCTACAGTAGAACTTCCTTCAAAATTGGAGTCAATTTTCTCTCAAACCCTGATGCTGCCTGATCAATTAAGTGTAAGTGATATAAATCCTTTGTTGTCATTTCAACAATGTTCATAGCATCTTCACTAAGAGTAGATTCCATCTCAAGAAACTAATTTTTTTTTTTTTGCTCTTCCATAAGAAGCAACTTCTCATCTGTTCAAGTTTTGTCATAAGATTGTAGCAATTCAGTCACATCTTCAGGCTCCACTTCTAATTCTAATTCTCTTGCTATTTCTACTACATCTGTAGTTACTTCCTCCACTGAAGTCTTGAGCCCCTCAAAGTCATCCACGAGGGTTGGAATCAACTCCCTTCACATTCCTGTCAGTGTTGATATTGTGACATCCTCCCATGTATCATAAATGTTCTTAATGACACTTAGAATCCTTTCCAGAGGCTTTCAATTTACTTTGCCCAGATCCATCAGAGGAATCACTACCTATGGAAGAAATAAGCTTTACATACTGTATTTCTTAAATAATAAGACTTGAAAGGCAAAATTACTCCTCGACCCATGGGCTGTAGAATGGACATTGTGTTAGCAGGCATGAAAATAACATTCAGAATGGTAAGTGCGCATTGGCTTCAACTTCAAGTCACTAGCTGCTTCAGCCCCTAACAAGGGAGTTAGCCTGTCTCTTTGAAGCTTTGAAGCCAGGCATTGACTTCTCTCTAGCTATGAAAATCCTAGATGGCTTCTTTTTCCAATAGAGGGCTGAGTCTACATTGAAAATCTGTTGTTTAATGTAGCCACCTTCATCAATGATCTTAGCTGGATCTAGATAACATGCTGTGGCTTCTGCATTAGCACTTGCTGTTTCATCTTGTACTTTTATGTTATGGAGAAGGCTTCTTTCCTTAAACCTCATGAATCAACTTCTGCTAGCTTCCAACTTTTCTTCCACAGCTTCCTCACCTCTCTCAGGCTTCATCAAATTGAAGAGAGTTAGGGTCTTGCTCCAGATTAGGCTTTGGCTTAAGGGAATGTTGTGGCTGGTTTGATCTTATATCCAGACCACTGAAACTTTCTCCATATCAGCAATAAAGCCATTTCACTTTCTTGTCATTCATGTGTTCCCTGGAGTAGCTCTTTTAATTTCCTTCAAGAACTTTTCCTTTGCATTCACAGCTTGGCTAACTGGTGCAAGAGGCCCAGCTTTCAGCTTATCATGGCTTTCTACATGCCTTCCTCATTAAACTTAATCATGTCTAGCGTTTGATTTAAAGTGACAGACATGTGACTCTTCCTTTCATTTGAACACTTAGATGCCATTGTAGGGTTATTACTAGGCCTAATTTCAATATTGTTGAGTCTCAGGGAGTAGGGAGGGCCAAGGAGAGAGAGAGAGAGAGAGAGAGAGAGGCAATGGCCTGGTTGGCAGAGCAGTCAGAACATACAAAACATTTATTGATTAAGTTCACCATCTCATGTGGGTGCAGTTTGTGGTGCCCCAAAACAAATACAATGGTAACACCAAAGATTACTGATCACAGATCACCATAACAGATATAATAGTAATGAAAAAGTTTGAAATATTGTGAGAATTACCAAAATATGACACAGAGACATGAAGTGAGCACATACTGTATAAAAAATTGTGCTGATAGACTTTTCATTGTAAAGAATGCAATATCTATAAAGCACAATAAAGTGCAATAAAACAAGGTATGTCTATACTATGCAATATAAAATAAAG
The DNA here is from genome assembly GCA_023783475.1 of Daubentonia madagascariensis. NCBI lineage: Eukaryota > Metazoa > Chordata > Mammalia > Primates > Daubentoniidae > Daubentonia > Daubentonia madagascariensis. The sequence continues at coordinate 8,262,042 of JAKFHU010001129.1, forward strand.
CCTGGGCATAAGAGTCTCAGCTCATAATTTGTTCTTTGCTCCATATGATTTGTTTTCTGAATTATCTTTTATTATTTGGTGTGAAATTTTAGATGAGGTTATTAATAGCACAAAAGTATTTGCAAAGACCCAAAATCAGCCTTGAATAATGTATAGTGAAACTCATGCTTGAAGATCAGCAAATAATAATTCTGGAGAAGGCTATTGACTATGGAACACAAAATGAAAGAAATGGACATTTACAAGGAAAAAAGAATCAAATTTTGAAGAAGAATGCCAACAGTGTAATCATCACAGCTATAGCCTGAATCTTATCTTAATCTGTCATAGCTATAGCCATGGAAAATGTACTTCATAAATAAAAACAGGGATAATAATGGTTTTACCTAACAGTTTATTGTGAGGATTAAATGATAATAATGATAATGATAATAATGTACTACATTTCTGCACCTAATAACAGACCCTCAAATTATATGAAGCAAAAACTGACAAAATTGAAGAGAGAAACAGACAGTTCTACAATAATAGTTGGAGACTTCAAGAGACTTCAATAACGTACTTTCAATAATGGAGAAAACAACCAACAGAAAGTAAGCAAGGCAGCCTTAAAAGAGAAGGAAATTCTGATATACACAACAACATAGATGAACCTTGAAGACATTGTGCCGAAAGAAATCAGCCAGACTCACAAGGACAAATAATATATGATTACAATTATATGAGGTACTTAGAATAATCAAATTCATAGGCAAAGAAAGTATAACAGTTGTTATTGGGGCTGAGAGAGGGGGAATGGAGAATTAGTGTTTCATAGGCACAGAGTTTCAATATGGGATGATAAAAGTTCTGGAGACAGATGGTGATGATGGTTGCACAACAGTGTGAATGTACTTCATGCTACTGAACTGTACACTTAAAAATGCTTAAAATGGTAGATTTTATGTTATGAATATTTTACCACAATGATAAATAAATTTTAAAAATATAATACTAATATATAGATTAGTATGTTTTAGGCACTGTTCCAAGCACTTTACATAGTATAAATCTACTTAGTATGTAAGTAATGCACTTAGCATAAAACCTGGAACATAGAATATGTTTGATAAATGGTAGCTAATAATAATAATTCCTGTTGATGATGACAATCCCCATTTTAAAAATAAGAGACTGAGGCTTGGGGATTTTAAGAGTCTTGTCCAAGACTGCTCAGCCTGAAGGCATTGATGCAGGGTTTCCATTTGGCTGCCAGACTCCAGGACCCTTAACTTTCCTATTGCTGCTTCCCATGAGTCATTGAATTTTATAGCCAGCAACTAATAGTAACAGAAAAGATGTATGGAAACAAATCCATCAATGTAAATAAACAGTTGTTAGCAACCAAAATTTTCAGTGCGACAGAAAATTATAAAATCAGGAGTTGTACCAGAAAACATGTTCAATATCACCCCTCATCAGGGAAATGCACATGAAAACTACAATGAAATACCAATACCCAACCATGAAAATGACTAAAGTGAAAAAGTATGATAATATCAAGTGTTGACAAGTGTGTGGAACAATTAGAACTTTCATACATTGCTGGTGGGAATACAAAATAGTTCAACCACTTTGGAAAACACTTTGGCAGTATCTAATAAAGTTAAACATGCATTTATATTTTCTAACAATTCTACTCTTAGGTATTTTTTCAAGAGGAAAAAACCCACATGTCCACACAAAGACTTGTACTGGAATGTTTATAGCAACTTTATTCATATTAGTCAAAAGCTGAAAACAACCCAAATGTCCATCAACTGGTGAATGAATAAACAAATTACGGTATACTCATACACTGGAATTATATTTTCAGCAACAAAAATGAATATAATATTAATATATGCAAAAACATATGAATCTCAAAAATATTATGCTAAGAGATCAAACACAAAAAACTACTTATCATATTGTCAAAAGACGAAATTATGACAAATTTTGTAATTTGAGTTTAAAGATCTCAATTGGCTTTATTGAGATTCTTGAATTGGGCAATACTTCATTCCATAAAATAGAATAAGTATTCCTATGACTCAAGCAAAGGAGGTTGGCTTTATAGACAGAAAAAACGGAAACAAAGAACAGAAACAGATGGGTCATTTCAGAGTTACTTTCCTTATAAGGCAGGGACAGGGAGACAGAATAATGGAAAGATAAGTGATCAGTTAACTTCGGGTTACTTCAGGCTACTTTTTGTTGTAAGAATTAGAACACAGGGAACTTCATTATCGTGCAGATTGAAGACTGAAAGTAGCCTATTGGGCAAATTAGGCTGTTATTAGGCCAGATAACAGCTCAGTTTTGGTTTGGTGAGCATGGGTGACACGATTTTGATTTTTACTCTGGTCTTTTGAGGCCTAGTGAGAACCTTTAGTCCAAAACAATGGCCTCTTATAATTTTTGTTTAATAACATGATACCGTTTATATAACATTCTAGGGAGGCAAATTAAAGTGACAGAGGGGTTGAGGATAAGGAGAGGGGATCAACTGCAAAGGGGTATGAGGAAATATTTTAGGGTGTTTGTGTTACACAATTGTATACCTAAAAATGAGTGGATTTACATTGTATGTAAATTATGCATCCATAAAACTATTAAGAAATCAAAAGAGTTAACTAAAACTCCTATAATGTTGATTTTGAATTAGAAGTATTAATAGAAACTCACAATTTAAAATATATTCATATTTCTTCACTGGGTTAAATGAAAAAGCCTAGAAGCATTGACAACTTAGGAGAAAAGAGCACTTCTGTCACCCAGAACTTGGTCCTAAATATTATTTCCTCACCATAATACTGTGGGTAAACAGGGCTCTTTGGAAAAATAGCTGATTCCAGGCCACAGGCTGGTAATGTGCAAGATGAGTCTGGGACACCTTCTTGTACTAGAAAGTAATGAAGCTATCAAAAAAGTAAGTAGGGCTGTATCAACAGCCCACAGCCAACAATAGCTCTTCCAGGCAAAGATAAAATAATTTGAGTATAAAAATTAACAATCAATCACCGAAGTTGATTGGAGCACAGATATGTTTCTGTCCTCATGAGCATAGAATGTAGTAGGGAGACATACAAAAACCATGCAAATAAGCATACTGAATTAGGCAGGCCAAGCCAGGCTATCCCTTGGTAACAACCCCAAATCTGCTTAACATAATAAAGGAACAAGACACTATGAAACAGAAAAAAAGTCCTGAAAAAGAATCAGATAAAACTTACAGAAATGAAAAATATAAAAATTAAAATCTCCATGAGCAGCTTAAATATCAAATTAGACACACCTGGAGAGAAAATTAGTGATCTGGTAGATAGATCTTAGGAAATTACCCAGGATGTATACATAGATACAGAGATGGAAAACATAAAAGACAGGTTAAGAAACATAGAGAATAAAAGAAGAGAGTTCAACATTCATCTCGTGAAGTTTCCATGAGATGAGAATAGAGAGAATGGGGAATGGGGGGACAGAAAATATTCAAAGCAACTTTGAGTAAGAATTATCCAGAATTCATGAAAGACATAAATCTTCAGATGTAGAAAGACTAAAATATCTTAATCAGGATAAATAAATCTAAATCTATACATATACACACTGAAGTGAAGCTGAGGAACCCCCAAATCAAAGAGAACATCTTAAAATAACCAGAGACAATAAAGGCATTAGTCAGTCACAGAGAATGAAAATTAAACTAATTTTAGACTTATCAGCAGCAACAATAGAAGCTAGTGGCTGGTGGTATGATGCTGTCAAAGTACCTAGAGATAATAAATATCTACCTAGAATTTTATTCCCAAGTAAATCAGCATTCAAAATAATGAGAGGAACATTTTCAGAAAAAGAATAATATTTTCCAGTAACTGACCTATGCTGAAAGAATGACTAAAGGATATGCTTTTAGAAGAAGGAAATGTAACTAAGGAATAAATGTACAACAGAATGATAATAAAAAATTATGAATAAATATATATAAAATTACAAATAAATTTGGGTTTACCAAATGTGAATTAAAATAAAATCCTGAGCCCCTCACTGACTGAACAGACCCCCCTCTTGGCCAAGGGGACCCCAGAGAAAACTTAAAACTGCCTTCCCAGCCATGATGGGATGGGAGGTCAGATACTCCCTTTATACCCCCTCCCTCACTAACAGCCATTAGGCTTTCTTCCCTAGAGCCTAAACAGAAGCTAATCTCAAGATTGCTCCTCCCTTTTTGTGGTTTCAATATGACAACTGACCAGCATTCCTTTCTGATAAAAGAACACCAATCATGGAGTGGTTCTGACCAATCTGCGGAGGCTGTGCAGAGAGGGTTTTTGTGTCCTCTGCTTCACCTTTTGACATCAGAAGGCCAAAAACTCTACCCTCAGATCATGCTAAGGCCACCATTTTCTGAACATGGATCCCATGAAGGACATGATTGTGCATGTGCATGTTTTTCCTTTCATAAATATTCACGACTTTTCCTATAGCTTGTTAAATATGTATATTTGGCCACCTTGCTCAGCATAGATTCCTGTTTCCCTCCAATGAAGTACATGCTCTTGGCTTCTGCCCAAAGCTGTGATTCCCAGCCTGTCAGAATGGCCACACTGCAGGCTGTAAACCTTTATGAGAAATAAAGGTCTCCTTTCCAAATTTATGAACCTCATCATTTCTTCAGTTGACATAACTTAGCCCTGATTACATAAGATGATAATAAAGGTTAATTTTCAGTGGTATAAATAGAAGGTAGAACAAAAATATTATAACATAATAACATACATATGGATGGGGTGATTGGGGTTAAAGATCTAAGTCATTGTATTATACAAATGAGGGTAGAGATATACTTTAACTTTAGACATTGTTAAGTTAAATTTTAAACTGAACAATGTGTATTAAAATTTTAATGGTAGCTCTAAGAATAGAAATAGAGTATGTAATTTTAAAACCATTAGGAATTTAAAAGAACCCAGTCAATCTAGTAGAAGGCAACAGAGGAGAAGACAGAGACATTAATAAAGCAGGAAATACAGGCAGCCCCAAATAAGATATTAGAAACAAATTCAAGCAGATAAGAAATCACAAAAAAAGTAAATAGACTAAACACATCAATTAAAGACAGAACTTATCATATTGGATTGAAAAAATATGGCCATATGCTCTTTAGAAGAGACGTTTTTAAATGATAAGGACATAGGTGAGGCATGTACAGAATTTGCTATAGTCTCCCCTTGCACTGATTAGATCCACTGTCTCACCGTATCAAGTCCATGCTATCCTGTCACTGATTCTCCAAGGTGGTAGCCATTCATAATCCCTAAAAAAAGACTTACACTAGGAGGATTAGTAGGATGAAAATTACAGTCTGCACTACTCTAGTTGACTCTGAGGCTTTAATTGATATTTATCATCTTCCTCCTCTTTTTTCCATTCTACATTTCCCTTACTCTCAGCTTCAGCCAGAACTTCTGCTAGTCTAGATTGTTTGCCCAGTGGGATGACCCAGACCTTCAACTCAAAGGGATCTGGGCTCCTAGTTACCTTGCCTTTGTAAGGCCAAGATTGCTGCAGTTGTCTGTTTTTTTGTTGTCACTGGTCACAGAAACATCAAATTTCAGACATACTCCTTCCTGCTCCCATTATATAGCAACACTTCTGTTTCCTCATGATAATCAGGGCTAATACCTTGCCAATGTAATAACTCCTTTCTTTGTTTTGAGGTCTACCAGCATGAAGAATCCAAAATGACCCGAAGACAGTAATAGCTTTAGGTTGAATGTCCTTTGGTCAAAATATTTTATCCCTTGGTGCAATAACTTATCCTATGCTTTGGGGTTAGGGAATGTCTTGGAATGCTCAAGACCATTGGACTACTAAAAACGTTATTGATGTGGCAGGCCTTTTAATCTTTATAAGGTTAATCTCTTACTTTCTGACACAGATGTTTCTTTCCAAGGTGCTATAGACTGAATTTTGCACCCCACCCCGGGCCAAATTCATATGTTGAGGCCCTAAACCCTAGTGTGATAGTATTTGGAGATGGGGCCTTTGGGAGGTAGTTAGGTTTAGATGAGGTCATGAGGGTAAGGGCTTCATTATGGAACTGGTGCCCTTATAAAAAAGAGCCACAAAGAGCTGGCTTCCTACCTGTCTCTCTGCCATGTGAGGACACAGGCTATCTGCAAACCAGGGAACTGAATTGGCCAGCATCTTGAGCTTCCAATTCCTAGCTTCCAGAACTTTGAGAAAGAAATTCCTATCATTTAAGCCACCCAGTCTATGGTATTTCATTATGGCAGCCTGAGCTAAGATACAGGCATTCAGAGTGCTTCTTCTACTCATCAGATTTAATTAACATTATGTCATCAGTATATTGGGCCAGTATGATGATGTTTTGTGGAAATGTCAAAATGATCAAAGTTTCTTTGGCTTATATTGTGACAGAAAGGAGAATTATCATAGCCCTGGGGCACGAAGTTCAGTGTGTACTGCTATTCATCCTAGGTGAATGTGAAATGAGTACTGCAAACTGCTTTTGATCTTCCTTTTTGATGGGGATAAAAAGAATACACTTGCCGCATTGATAGCTACAACCAAGTGTCAATTGATGCTAGTAGACATACCATATCTGGCATACTGGTTGTAGTTGGATCTACCACTTACTTGGTTAAGTTTATGGAAGTCTACCATTGTCCACAATCACCACCTTTGTATCCTTTAAATCATTGAGGGTAGCAGTAATTTCTGCCATTCCATCCATGATATAGCATTGCTTCTGATTCCCTCCCTTGGCCAGGGTGGGGGACAGTTTCAGGGGCTCTCACTTGACCTTTTCTCTCATGAAGTATTTAATTTCACAGAGAACCAATACTAAGTACATCTATCCTGAATATGTGTCCAGAGACTAGAAAAATGATCATAGAATGGACATCACCTTAAGATGAATGTGGGCCAGGACTTCATGTATCATCTGGCCTTCACATGACCCCATTATAACACGGGAGCAATGATGGCAAAATGGCTTTCTGGCAAAAGTGCCAGTGCAGGCCCTTTATCCAACAGCTTTCTAAAAACTAGGGTGTATTTTTGTATACAATTGAAGTTAAGTTGTTATTAGCTTAAAATAGACAGTTATAACTATAAGATGACTTATGTAAGCCTCATGATAACCACAAGGAAAAAACCTCTAGTAGATACACAAAAGATAAAGTGAAATGAATCAAAACATAGCACTACAAAAAAAGCCAAAAACCAAAAAACAACATCAAATCACAAATGAAGATAGCAAGAGAGGAAGAAAGGAACTACAAAAACAGTCAGAATACAATTAACAAAATGGCAAGAGTAAATTCTTACCTATCAATAATTACATTACATGTAAATGGATTGAATTCTCCAATCAAAATACATAGAGTAGATGAAGGGATTTAAACAACAACAAAAAATTAAGATCAAATAACATGCTGCCTATAAGAGATTTATTTTAGCTTTAAGGACACACATAGTGAAGTGAAAGTGAGGACATGCAAAAAGATATTCCACGCAATTGGTAACCAAAAGAGAGTAAGAGGGGCTATGCTTACATCAGGCAAAATAGACTTTAAGTCAAAAACTATAAAAAGAGACAAAGAGAGTCATTATATAATGATAAAATGATCAATTTAATGAGAAGGTATAGCAATTATAAATATATGTGCACCCAACATTAAAACACCTAAATATGTAAAACAAACATTGACAGAGTTGAAGAGAGAAATAGACAGCAATGCAATACTAGTAGGATATTTCAATATCCCCCTCTCTGTAATCCATAGATAATCTAGACAGAAAATCAATAAGGAAACAGCAGAACTGAACAACACTATAAACCAAATGGACCTAACACACATATACAGAACTTTCCACCTAACAGCAGAAGAATGCACTTTCTTCTTAAGCACACATGTTCTATATAGGCCAAAAAGTTGAATAATCTAGAAGAAATGGAAAAATTTCTAGAAACATATAACCTGTTAAAACTGAATCAAGAAGAAATAGAAAGCCTGAAAGACCAATAACAAATAACAAGATTGAACCAGTAACTAAAAACCTCCCAAAAAAGAAAAGCCCAGGACAAGATGGCTTCACTGGTGAATTCTGCCAAACATTTAAAGAAGAATTAATACCAATCCTCCTTAAACTCTTTCAAAAAGTAGAATAAGAGGGAACACTTCTAAACTCATTTTATGAGGTTAGCATCACCCTGATACCAAAGCCAGACACAGACACCACAAGAAAAGAAAATCACAGGCCAATACCCCGGATGAACATAAATGCAAAAATTCTCAGTAAAATATCATCAAACTGAGTTCAACAACACATAAAAGGAATAATACACCCTGACCAAGTGGGATTTATCCCTAGGATGCAAGGATGGCTCAACATACACAAATCAATGTGATATACCATTGACAAAATGAAAGAAAAAAATCCCACACAATCATTGTCTTAGTCTATTTGTGCTGCTATAATAAAATACCTGAGACTGAGTAAATTATAAAGAAGAAATTTATTTCCTCACAATTCCAGAAGCTGGGAAGTCTGAGATCAAGACACCAACAGACTTGCTGTCTGGTAGGGCCCAGTCTCTCTGCTTCCAAGATGGCACCTGTTGCTGCATCCTTTGGAGGGGAAAAACAGTCTTCACATGGCAGAAGGTGGCACGGCAAAAGGGGCCTAAGCTAGTTCTCTCCAGCCCTTTTATAAGACACTAATCCATTCATGACAGCAGAGCCCTCATCACTTAATCACTTCCAAAAGGCCCCACCTCTTAATATACCACAAGGGAAATTAAGTTTCAACACAAGAATTTGGGGGAACATTCAGGCCACAGCAATCATCTCAATAGATAAAGAAAAATCATCTGATAAAGTTCAAGGTTCAGCAATGATTAAAACTCTCAACAGAATAGATACAGAAAGAACTTACCTCAATACCATAAAGACCATATATGAAAAGCCCACAGCTAACATCATAATCGATGGGAAAAAACTGCAAGCTTTCCCTCTAATATCTGGTACAAGGCAAAGAGGCACACTCTCACTGCTTCTGTTTAACATAGTACTAGAAGTCCTAGCCTGAGCAATTAAGCAAGAAAGAGAAATAAAAGTCATCCACATATTACCCAAAGCAATCTAAAGATTTAATGTATTCCCTATCAAAAAACCAATGGCATTCTTCACAGAAATAGAAAAACAATCCTAAAATTCATGTGGAACCACATAAGACCCTAGATAGCCAAAGCAATCCTAAGAAAAAAAGAACAAAATTGGAGGTATTACACGACCTGACTTCAAAGTATACTATTAATACTAAGTCAGAGTAACCAAAACAACATGGTACTGGCATTACAGACACATACACCAATGGAACAGAATAGAGAGCCCATAAATAAATTTACATGCCTACAGCCAACTGATTTTTGAGGAAGGAGCCAACAACACATATTGGGGAAAAGACAGTCTCTTCAATAAATGGTGCTGGGAATATTAAATATCCATATGCAGAAGAATGAGACTAGACTTCCTACCTCTTACCATAAACAAATATCAGCTCAAAATGGATTAAAGACTTAAATGTAAAACCCCAAACTATGAAATGACTAGAAGAAAACATAGGAGAAATGCTTCATGACATTGGATTGGACAAGGATTTAAAAAATAAGACCTCAAAAGCACAGGCGGCAAAAGCAAAAATAGACAAATGGATTATATCAAACTAAAAAGCTTTTGCACAGCAAAGGAAATAATCAACAGAGTGAAGAGACAACATACAGAATGGGAGAAAATATTGCAAACTAAACATCTGACAAGGGGTTAATATCCAGAATATATAAAGAGCTTAATAGCAAACAACAACAACAAAAAACAAACCCAAATAACCTGATTAAAAAATAGGTGGAAGACCTTAACAGACATTTCTCAAAAGAAGACAGACAAATGGCCAAAAAGTATGAAAAAGTGCTAAATATCACTAATCATCAGGGAAATGCAAATCAAAATCACAGTGAGATACCACTTCACTCCAGTTAGAATGGCTTACACTTGTTACACCAACAAATATTGGTGAGGAAATGGATAAGAGGAAATGGGTAAAAGGAAATATTAACACGCTGTTGGTGGGATTATAAATCGGTACAGACATTATGGGAAACAGTATGGAGGTTCTTCAAAAAATTAAAAATAGAACTACCATATGAACCTGCAATCCTACTACTGGGTATAGATCCAAAGGAAATGAAGTCAGTATGTTGAAGAGATATCTGCACTCCCATATTTATTACAGCACTGTATACGATAGCCAAGATATGGAATCAACCTAAGTGTTCAAAAACAGATGAATGGATAAAGAAAATGTGTAATACATATACAATGGAGTACTCTTCAATGATAAAAAAGAATAAAATTCTGTCATTTGAACAACATGGATGAACCTGGAAGACATCATGTTAAGTAAAATAAGGCAGACACAGAAAGACAAATACTGCATTATATCACTCATTTGTGATATAAATGAAAAATATAAATTTTTTCTTAAAAAAAAAAAAGAAGAAATCATAGAAGTAGATAATCAAACAGTGCTGCCAGAGACTGGGGAGGAGAGGGGAAGAGAAGAGGTTGGTCAACAGGTACAAAGTTACAATAAGATGGGAGGAATAAGTTCTGGTGTTCTATTGCACAGTAGGGTGAGAATGGTTAATAGTTAGGTACTATATATTACAAAATAACCAGAGTAACAGGCCTTTTAATGGTCTCACTGCAAAGAAACGATAAATGCTTGAGGTGATGGATATGCTAACTACCCTGATTTGATCATTATACAACATATACATTTATCGCAATATCAAATTGTACCCCATAAATATGTATAATTACAATGTGTCAATTAAAAAATAAAAGAAGTGAATGTAAATATGTACAAATATTATGTATTAATTAAAACATAAAATAATAAAGAGGTTAATGATAAAAAAAGAAATAAAAGGTATCCAAATCATAAAGAAGCAAAATTATTTGTTTGCAGATGACATGATCATGAACAAAAAAAAAAAAAAAAAAAAAAAAAAAAAAAAAAAAAAAAAAAAAAAATAAAGAAAAAGAATAAAATTAGAACCCTAAAGATAACAACACACTGTTAAAACTTATGATAAAGCACAATTATGGACAAAGTCTGCAGGATACAAATAACATACAAAATTGTTCCATTTCTTACATCAATGAACCTATTCAAAAAAGAAACTTAGAAAGAAAATCTAAATTACAATAGCACAAAAAAAATACAAAATCTTAGCAAATAGACTAACAAAGAGAGGAACAACTTGTACATCTGAAAATATTCACAGTACAAAACATTGGATGAAAGAAACTTAAAGGCACAGAAGAAATGGGCGAAAAACATCTGTGTCATGCTTGAAGAATACTATTGCTAAATGTCCATAACAATACGCAAAGATAATCTACAATCAAAGTTGCAAATCCTATCAAATCTCAATGGCATTCTTCTACAAATCAGAAAAAATCACTAAAATCGATTAGAGAATCAACAAACAAAACTCACAGAAGCACAAAGCAATCTTGAAGCAATGAACTGACAATGCTGGGCATCAACTTTCTGATTTCAAATATATCCAAAGCTACAGTAACCAACAACAGTATGTACTGTCATTACAAAAAAGACTAAAGCTCATGACAATAGAGGACCAGAAATAATCTGTGATGCATAAGTCTTGACAGGAGTCACACACAAAATAGGAAAGGACAGATCCATAAATTGGGAATGGATACCAAAGAGAAGAATTACTTATCTCCATCCACGAACTCAAAGTATAAAGATATTGAAACCTAATCTAACTACGAGAAAAATGATAACTGATGGTCTGGCATGATTTTTGGGATATGATACCAACAGGTAATAAATGCAAAAAGAGACAAGTGGTATTGCATCAAACTGAAAAGCTCTGCTGAGCAAAGGAAACAATCAACAGAACTAAAAGGCAACCTACAGAATAGGAAAATATATTTGCAAACCATACATCTGATAAGGGGTTAATATCCAAAATATATGGGAACTCAAACAACTCAATAGCAGGAATAAAAACAATTACCCCCCCATCCACCAAAATGGGTTAAGGACCTGAATAGACATTTCTCAAAATATATACAAATAGCCAACAGATATATGAATAAGTGTTCAACATCACTAATCATCAGGGAAATGCAAATCAAAGCCACAATATCACCTCACACCTGTTAGAATAGCTATTGTCAAAAAGACAAAAGAACCCAAGCATTGATGAGGATGTGGAGAAAAGGGAACCCTTATACACTGTTGGTGGGATTGTAAATTGGTACAGTCATTATGGAAAACAATATGGAGGTTCCTGAAAAAATTAAAAATAGAACTACCATATGATCCAGGAATCCCACTTCTGGGTATATACCCAAAGGGAATGAAAGCAGTATCTTGAAGAGATATTTGCACCCTCATGTTCATTGCAGCATTATTCACAATAGCCAAGATATGGAAACAACCTAAACTGATGGATGAGTGGATAAAGAAAATGTGGAATATACATATACACAATGAAATGTTATTCAGCCTTAGAAAAGGAGATCTTGCCCTTTGGGACAACATGGATGAGCCTGGAGGACATCATGCTAAGCGAAATCAGCCAGACACAGAAAGACTTACAGCATGATCTTACTCATATGTGGAATCTAAAAAAGTTGAATTCATATTAATAAAAGCAGAGAGTAGAATGGTGGTTGCCAGGGGCTGAGGGGTGGGGGAAATGGGGAATGTTGGTCAAAGGGTACAAAGGTTCAGTTATTCAGGATGATTAAGTTCTGGAGATCTAATATACAATGTGGTGACTATAATTAATAATACTGAATTATATCCTTGAACTTTGCTAAGAGAGCTAATCTTTAGTATTTTCACCACACACACACACACACACACACACACACACATTGTAACTGTGGGAGGTGGTGGTTATGTTAATTAGCTTGAGTGTGGTACTCATTTCACTATATATATATATATATATAATATATATACACACACACACACCCCAAAACACCATGTTGTATACTTTAAATATATACAATTTTTATTTGTCAAGTATACCTCAATAAAGCTGAAAAACAAAAGACTTGGGTATCCTCCTTTCTCTAGAATGCAATTGGTGTGGTAGCTGGTTATAGGACTTTTGGGGAAAGGAGGTAATATGTATTGCATATACTTGCAATGGCATTGTAGGGTCCTTCCTCAAGGGGATCTGGGAACTCCTTCAATTAATGGACTCTGGATCTGAGAACTGGCTCAAGTCTCCAAACTGCAATGGATTATGATTTTCCATTGTAGCAACTTGTTATTAGTATCAGTCGTCTGCTTCCATGCTCTTGATATTTTTTGGTTTATAAGTCAATACTCTAGTTGGCTGCCCATCTATCTCATCTCTAGAAACACCATCACCTATTAGCCATCATTACAGATCTCTGTAGGTCAGGGTCTCTGGTTACCATTCCAGTTTTGTTGCCCATAACACCCACCTCACCTCTGATGTTAAAGTGTCACCACCTGGCCTCTGAGAGTTCAGAATCCTATTTTCCCATTGACACTAGGCAGCCAGTTCCATAGTTGCATCTTCACCATCAATTTGGTTTACAGAGGAAAGACACCACGGAATTTCTCATAGTGCAGTCTTTATTCCATAGTGCACAAGCGTTTAGCAAACTGAGTGTTCTCTAGTCCTCTTACAGAACTTGGTTGTTGGCTGGTTTTACATCATAAATCCATTCTAGCATGCCCACTTCTCTGAGCCTTGTGATTCTTTCCATAATACTCTGCCAAGGTACTCATGGCATTTCTACCTAATTCGCTGTGGGCCATTGTTATCTCCAAGCTTTAAGGAGCCATTCTAGCAATGTGTTAAGACTGGCTTTGAGCATCCTCAGGATGTGAAATCTGGAGTCACAGGAGCACTTATTTCAGTAAACTATCTTCTACCCAGCCTTATATTCTCCCTCCACCATGGTCCAATATCCTCAAAATACACTCTCATACACAATTCGCCAGTTCTTCCTGGTATATTTTAGTTAATTTCTGCAGCTCTGATGGTGAATAATCTATTAGGCCCCATGTAAGAGACAGCACTTCCCTCAAGCCATGCTGAGATGAGGCCATAGTTTTTGGTCTACATGTCTTGGATGGCAGGGTTGGGGTACAGTGAGGGACTGTAGGAGGACAACCATTATCTCAGAAGGCATTTGCCTTAGGTGAGTGAGGACTATTTTTGCATGGCCTCCTGGCAATGGGAGGCTACTCTTCTCTATAAAGGGAATATAGGTACTTATGCCAACCTACAGGACTTAGGGGAATGTTGGTCTAAGTCTCTCCAGTCTGAATCCCAATCTCAGGGTCCCACTTCTGCTCTATTGGGGCTCCGACTGACTGGGGCTGTGATTCAGTCTCTTGCAACTCACTCATGCTTGCAATTGAATCTTGGGCTCTGGTTTTTGGCACAGTCCACCCCTCAGTTGCAGGAGATGAATGTCTGTTTAAATTGTGCCATGGAGACTCCCCAGATTCTACGATGTGCCCTAAGTTGATGGTGTACTTACCTGAGCCTGACAGATTCTCTTTCTTCAAGGGTTCTGTGGCAGACAACAAAAGCTTATCAACCCCACGATCCTTATAACTACCATTGCCTCTATACCTTTCAAGTGTTAGAGCTACTATATAGCCTTTGATCCCCCTGCTACTTGTGTATCTGCCCAGTCTGTCACAGGCAAGAGTCTTATTAACTGTGATGTTGCAAAAAACATGCCACTTACTACCAGTACTGGGATTTAATTTTTAAAAATTTTTTTGCCATCTGGCTGGTTAGTGATTTAATTCTAGAATCCCCTCCTGACATCTGCTTTCCAGGGTCACATCTAGTACCAACTGCTCAGTTTGGGTTTCCCCAAAAGTACATCGTGAGCCTTGGGTATTAATAGTTTATTTGTGAGGGAAGCACAGTGAGGGAGTGGGGAAGTGAGACAGGAAATGGAGAAAAGCTAATAAAAGGCATATTAATGAGTGGGTTACATGTGAGTACCTGGAGCTCTGTCCAACTAGGGACCCTCTGAATGGCTGTGTGGAACACACCCCAGAACTGTCCCATGAGGGCTATCTATCCACGAATGCCCATCCTTTATTGGTGGAGAGTGGCTCCTGGGGCATTAATTCATCAGCATTCTGGTCTGCCCTGAACGTGGCTGAGTAGAACCCAATACTAGAGAAAGCTCTCAGGCAGAGGGACATAAGAATCTATTGACATGTTTGGGAACTATGCAGGCGACCTCTGGAGTAGGCCAGGGGGACGTAGGCTCCAGGCAGTGAACATCTCCCTTCTGATCACAGCAGCCTCCTCACTGGCAGCTCCCAAGGCTCCAAGCTGGCTGTGCCATTGTGCTGTGTAAAATCCTGCAATTCTTAGCATAAAGTGACTACTGTTCCCTGAGGGCCAGTGAAATGCCAGAAGTTGGATAAAGATCTTCCCGTGCACTAGTACATTTTATCTTTACAAGAGCCTCATGATGTTCATTCCACTGAGGGGAAAACTGAGTCTTAAAGAGGTTGACTGCCTCAGACTGGCACAGGAGATTCTTCATAATCCTACCCTGCCTACTCTTCCTTCCAGGCCCTCCCCTTTGTCTCAGCCGCACCAAGCCACTTATAGTTCCTCAAACAGATCCATCTTTACACCTCGCTACCTTTCTATGTGCAGATTCCTTTCTCTAGAATGCTTTTCCCTTGCTATGCCTTGCAAATGCCTTCTTGTCTTTCAAGATTCAGCTCAGTAACATCTCCTCCAGGGAGTCCTCCTGGCTTACCAGGCTGAGTTAGCCCAGCCTTAGTGCTGCCATACTCTCTGTGCTCTCTATCAGAACACTAACTTCGTGGTATTCTGTTTGACTCTTTACGTGTTCATGCCCCTGCCAGGAAAGTGAATATTTGCCAGGTGAATGAAGGATCAACTCACCCATTTTAGTTCTCACTTTTTGATAGCTTGTGCTGTTTCTTCACTTTTTAACATTCCTAAGTTTTTTCAGGGCCAGGCTATAGGCTTCCAGGGCAGCAGCCTCTGTTTTCCTGAAAGTCGGTCCTCCCTGGATTAGAAGCTTCAGGAGCGCAGGAAACACAGTGGACCCTCTCTTCACTATGTCCCAGCACCTAGTCTGGGCCTGGCTGAAGTGGAGCTAGACACATACAGCTGAGTAAATGAATGAGTAATAAGTCCCCTTTATGATGTGCTCACTTATTGTGCTGTGTGCTGTGGATGGGGACATGAATAAGGTAAACAGACCATGTTTCTGTCCTCAAATTTGGTTTCCTCTAGAAGCCTACCCTGAGACAAGAGAGCTCACGTGCAAATACCTTATCTGAGAGGTGGTCCCAGGAAGCACTTCCCTAGGAGACAGGGCAGGCCTGAACCAACTGAGGGTATGTTACTGAAGCAAGTTGCCACTGTGAGTAGCTGGAGCTTTATCCTGCTGGAGACTATGGGAACGCCAATGTAGAACACATGCCTTAGAATTACTCCTCCCGAGGGTGAGGGAGCTGGGATATTTACACACCAAACCCTATCAGTCAATGGTTGAGGGCTGGCACGTGGGTGGGAAAACTGGGCTTTGGTAGCCAGAGGAAGCCCTTAGGGAAAGCAGATGCTGGCAGTTGGAGGGTGGGCAGGCAGGCTCAGGAATGGTAAGGACAAGGGGATATGGGTGGGTATGGACAGGGTTATCTAGTGAGTGAGAGTCCCATGAACATGTCATTATTGTACAGTCAGGCTCCAGATGAGAATTCCTTCAGGGACCAGGTAGATAATGCCAGTGAGAGGAGCGCTTGGGTTGAGAGCAGGGGCACACACTCTCCCCTTGGCCACTCCCTCTAGCTCTGACAGAAAGTTACTAGTAGTTTTAAGGAGGATGAGTTTGGGAGTTTCCTTTAATACTTGCCTGCTATTGCAGTTGTCAGATACCTTGAGGAAGGGACTGTGGTAAGTGGAGTGTGTGCTCAGCGTAAACGTGAACAAAGAGGCTGCTTTGGCCTCTAGCCACCACATGGGAATCTCAGATGCAGATGATCTCAGATGCCAGATCTGATTTTTCAAAAGAGAAGTAACACAGATATTTATGCAAAATCTCCTAATTTTAAATATACTGAATTGAATAGTGTCCCTCAAATTCATGTCCCTCTGGGACCTCAGAATGTGACCTTATTTGGAAATAGGTTCTTGCAGATGTAAGATGGAATCATAGGGATTGGGGTGGGCCCAAATCCAATGATTGTTGTTCTTATAAGAAAAAAAAAAGAAAACAGGGACAGCACACACAGTTGATGACCATGTGAAGACAGAGTCAGAGATAGGCATTATGCTGTCACAAGCTGAGGAATGCCAAGGATTGCTGGCATCCACCGAAGCTAGAAGCAGCAAGGAAGAATACTTCCCTGGAGACTTTGGAGGGAGCCTGGCCCAACTGACACCTTGATTTCAGACTTCAAGCTTCCAGAACTGTAAAAGAATAAATTTTTGTTGTTTTAACCCAACCAGTTTGTGGTGATTTTTAAGCTGGTCCTAGGAAAAAGTTTGAAGTGACCCATTTTTAAAAATTGTGTGCTGGTACCCATAGTGAGGGGAAAACACTGCACATCTGTAGGCTGACCCTGGTCCCTGAGTTGCCAGGTCACAACCTGCTGTGCACAGGGGGCAGCAGGAGCTCCAAGGAGGGAGCCCCTAATGCTGCCTGGGGCAAGCAGGGAAGATTTCCCAGAGGGGGTCGGTCGGGGGATGGGGGGAGAGGACTGCTGTCTTCCATGTTCCCTGGGCTGACTGGAGGAAGGTGGACCTGAGGGAGTTTTGGAGAGCAGAGCTGACAGGATGTGAAGGTTGACTGACCATGGGGATGAGAGCTAGAAGCACTGGGTCATGCCGAGGTTTCAGGCCTGGGTGACTGATGGCATGGAGATGGCAATGTCTGAGGCAGGCAGGAGGAAGTCAGCTCAGTTCTTGACATTTTGAGTTGAAGGTTTCTGTGGGACACACAAGTGGAGAGGGACAAGAGGCACTTGGGCATGTGGGTCTGTGCTCAGTAGAGGTATCTGGGCTGGAGACAGAGACTTCAGGAATTGCCAGCAGGGGAGAAAGGGGAGCTTACTGAGGAGTCAAAATAGATGTGGTCAGAGAGGTAGGAGGAAAACCTGGAGTAACTGGCATCAAAGGAGCATGGGAGGTTTCCGAGGGAGGGAGGGCTGATGCTGCTTCAGGCTGCTAAGGGGTTGCTTTGGCAAACAGCTTGTTTGGAAAATTCACAAAGCTTCTTCAGAGAGGGTGAGAAACCTTCATGAGAGGACAGGGGCCTTTGCTTCAGAGGAGTGGGGTGGAGGTGGAAGCCACAGGAGAGGAGAGGGGAGAGTGTGGGCGGTGGTCTGCTGGGGTGCGGGGCAAGCTTCACTGCTGGTGGGAAGGTGCCAGGACAGAGAGGGGCTGATGGATGAAGAGGTACACAGGTGGGGGGTGGCTCTGGGCAGGAGGAAGGACCCTGCTTTTCAGAGGGGCAGGAGGACAGGGGCAAGGTGGTGGAGGATGTTGGCCACTGTTGAAGGGGAAGGCTAGTGGGGGGGGCCCACTTATTTTGGGGCCACAACTGACTCTGTGAAGCAGGGCCTGGGGTCACCTGCCAAGAGTGAGGGGGTGGTGGTGAGGGGGTATATATGGAGAGAGGACTGCTTGGCCATCGGTGGGCACAGCAGGGGCTGACCCAGGGCTCCTTGAAGGAGGCCCTAAAGCTCACTCTTCTTTGAAGGGCTCACCATCCCACGCATACATTCTTCTTGAGGTACATGGTTGGGGGGGTGCAAGGGGCTTTGTCCCCAAGTTATTGTTGGCTGAAAGGACCACCTGTATTGGGGTATGCGTGTCCCTGTGGGGGGCTCCAAAGCATGGCAGCAGATCTGGTTGAGTATCTGCTGTGTCTAAAGCCCTGGAATACCAATCATCTCTTTTACTCCATGAAATAACCCTGTGAGAGCATTATCATTCTTCTTTTACAGATAACAACACAACTCCCTGCTGGGAACACCCTGTGTGCCAGGCTGGCTCTTTGCATTCATCCCCTCATTTCATCCTCCCGCCCTGCCCTGTTGAGGAAGAAAGGATCACTATTGTCCCCATTTTTCAGAAGAGCTCTGGGCAGGGAAGGGTGGTGAAGAGGGGTGCCCACTGCAATTGGAGGTCAGGCTTTTGGAGACCAGCTGCAGAGCACCTCCCATACCAACATGCTGCCTCTCCTGGTGCCATCTGTTTGGTGTGCTAACTATGCACATATTTGTCCCTGATGGGCTACAGATTGGGGGTGTGGGGCACAAGCAGGACCAGATCTTCCTCCCTTTGTCCCTGACAGGGATGGTGAGCACATCCAAAAGACCTCTCGCCTGCTGCCCCGCTCTGTCCTTTCATTCCCGACACTAAGTTGTTGGACAGCAAAACGCGGTGCCCACCCAGCACCGAGCCCCCAGTGGCATCAGGCTGCACGCAGCAGGTAAACGTGGAACTGAATTTCAGCAACTGGGATGAGCAGGCACTTTCTGTTCCCTGCTGAGGCAGAGGACGTGGTGGAAGAAAGGGTCAAAAGCCCTGATCTTGAGTCCTGCCCCTGGTATTCCCTGGCTCTAGATCTGTGTGCTAAGCCGTGTGATCGTTCTGGGCTTCAGTTTTCCTAGCTGTAAGGAGCGGGGGATATTTTTCAGCAGCACTCTACAAACCTAGAAACCAAGGGCCCTCCTCCATGTTGTGAGGATTCAGCAATAACATCATCGCCATCACTGGCGCTTATCGAGTGTTTATTATGTGCCAGGTGCTGTTCCAGCGCTTCACATACGCTATCTCATTTCATCCTCACAATAATCCTGTCAAGTAGACACAGAAAGCAAGGCACAGAGAAGTTATAACCCAGCCGGCAAGGATGTAGGGACCATTCTGTGATTTGACAACTGGCCGCGTCGTTTCTCATCCCCAGTTTCTTAAACTGGGAATGAGCGCGCGATACTGTATGACAAGGTGAGAGCCCAGCACCTTGCAGACGGTCACTGTCCACGCGTGGGGATCGCCATCACTGTTAGCAGTGCTTCCTGCCTTTATCGCTGTTTGTCTGTCTCTCCCAGCGCCCTTCATTTTCCTAATATCTCTTTTTTTGAGTATTTTCTCTCTGTTTCTGGTCTCTTTCCCCCAGTCGGTCTCCTACTTTCTGCCCTTCTCCCACCCCACCCCCAAGACTCTCTCGGTTTTCTCCGCCTGTCCTCTGCTGCCCCCGTGCGGCCCAGGATGGAAAGGCCGCTGCTCGCGGGCCCCACCTTTTCCGCCTCCGCGCACCTGGGGCTGCGGCCGGAGGGGAGCGCTTGCGGCTCCAGGCGGGGATCGCCTTCTGCATCCATCTGGCCGGGAGTGTGGATTTGGCACCGAGGCTTGACCTGATCCACTCCGCGGATATATTTTGACCTTGTTCTTGGTGCGTGGGACCGAGGCCTGGCTGTAGCCTCGGTTTTGCGTTGGTGACCTGCGAGAGCTGCCCGGCTCCTTCCTGAGCCTCAACCCCAAAGGAGGGCTTTGGCCTGGGTGTGCGAGCTTCCCTTTCGCCTCAAGAATTCGGTGAAACGTGAACTATAACAGCACTTTCCAAAGCCCTTTCGCCCTACAGCTAGTAGAGGCTTTTTATGCGTCCGCAGAGGAATTTATTCGCCTCCACCGCGCATTGCTAAAGAGAGGCAGCGTTTGAATTTGAACCCGAGGTATCTTCAAATACTTTTCTTACGTTACCCAGCCTCTTTTCAGAGCTTAATTATCCTCCTGTCAGAAACCTGATGAACATCCTGTTCCTAAGTTGTTTTATATGGGTTTACAATATTTAACTGTTATGTTTTTATATATATTTTTAAATTGCACAAGCAATGCATGTCGCTGTAGAAGATTAGAAAACACAGCAAACGACATCCAATTGACAATGACAGGTTGGACACGTGCTTTTTCTGAAGCTCCACTAAAATGATAGCAAAAAGATTTTATTAAAATATTTAAACCCACAAGGACAAAGAGAACAGCAGAGGAGATAGTCACAGCAGCATTACAATCTTTTTTTTTGGCTTTATTGAGGTATAATTCACAAATAAAAAGTGAATATATTTGGGGTGTACAACATGATGTTTTGATGTAAGTATACATTGTGAAATGATTCCACAACCAAGCTAATTAACATATCTGTCACCTTACATAGTTACTTTTTTTTTTTTTTTGAGACAGAGTCTTGCTCTGTTGCCCAGGGTAGAATGCAGTGGGGTCATCATAGCTCACTGCAACCTCAAACTCCTGGGCTCAAGTGACCCTCCTGCAGCCTCCTGAGTAGTTGGGACTACAGGTGTGCACCACCACACCCAGCTGATTTTTCTATTTTTAGCAGAGACGGGGTCTTGCTCTTGCTCAGGCTGGTCTCGAACTCCTGAGCTCAAGCAATCCTCCCACCTCAGCCTCCCAGAGTGCTAGGATAACAGACGTGAGCCACTGCACCTGGCCCATAGTTACTTTTTTTTTGGCATGGTAAGAATACTTCACATTTACTCTGTTAACAAATTTCAAGTATTATTGCAGCAGCATTTTGGAAGCTGGAGCAGAGAGTGACATTTGACTCAACAAATCTCAGACAGCAGCATCTAAAATCCCAATGGGTCTACCAAGCAACTGGGTTTACATTGGGAATCCCCAAAAGACTCAGGCACTTCTAGAAGTAGGTTAGGCTGGAAACAGAAAGTATTATAGTTAGACTTCTCGATTTGCTCACTGTCAACAAGCCAGAACCATGTGCACACAGATCCTGATCAGCTTTTTAATTTTTTCTTTTAAAAAACTATTTTCCCCCTAATTTAAGACTTAGAGAAAAATCGTAAGAATTCCTGTCTACTCTTCACCAGATTCCTCAGATTTCCCTAATATGTACATTCATTTTTTTATAATGATGCCCCATTACCCCTTTACTCCTTTACATGCTTTTTAGAATTGAAATCAACATCGATTTGGGGCTATTATCTTACCTACAGACCTTGCTTAGATTTTTGCCAATTATGCCTATAATGTCCTTTACAGCTGAAAATTCCAGATTATGTATTGCGTTTAGGTGTACTCTCTCTCTCTCTCTCTCTCTCTCTCTCTTTAGAGACAGGGTCTTGCTCTGTCACCCAGACTGGGGTGCAGTGGTGTGGTCACAGCTCACAGCAGCCTCCAACTCCCAGGCTCAAGTGATCCTCCTAGCTCAGCCTCCCGAATAGCTAGGACTACAGGCATGCGCCACCATGCCCAGCAAATTTTTTTTTTTTTTTCTTGAGATAGTGTCTCACTCTGTCGCCCAGGCTAGAATGCAGTGGCATCATCATAGCTCACTGCAACCTCCAATGCCTGGGCTCAAGTGATCTTCCTGTCTCACCCTCAGCCTCCCAAGTAGCTGGGACTACAGGCATGTACCACCACACCTGGCTAATTTTTTAATTTTTTTGTGGCGACAGGGTCTTGCTATGTTGCTCAGGCTAGTCTTGAACTCCTGGCCTGAAGCTATCCTTCCACCTCAGTCTCCCAAAGTGCTAGGATTATAGGCATCAACCACCTCCCCCTGCCAAAATTGGCTGATTAAAAAAATTTTTTTGTAGAGATGGGATCTTGATATTTCCCAGGGTGGTCTTGAACTCCTGGACTCAAGCAATCCTCTTGCTCCAGTCTCCCTAAGTTCTGGGATTACAGGCATGAGCTACTGCACCTGGCCTTGTCCTGTCTCTTTAGTCTCCTTCAATCTGAAGCAATTCCTCAGTCTTTCTTTGCCTTCGTGACATTAACATTTTTTCAAGAGTACAGTACAGGTATTTTGCAGAATGTCCTTCACTTTGAGTTGGTCTAATGTTTCCTACCAGTTTCATTTAGGTTATGCACTGTTGGCAGGAACATCACAGAAATGATGCTGTGTTCTTCTCGGTGTACCATATCAGAAGGCACATGATACCTATACCACTGCTGGTGATGCTAACTTTAATCACACATTTAAGGAGGTATCTGCTAGGTTTTCCCAGTATAAAGCTATTTTTTTTCACTTTGTAATTAATAAGTATCTATCACTCACTAGTTTTAGCGTTGTTGATGATTCTTGCTTGAATCAATTGTAAATCATGATTATCTGGTGGTAATTTTCTAATTCTACCATTCTTCCTACATTTATTAGTTGGTTTTCTACTATAAGGAAGACCTTTACCTTCTGTAGTAAATTCTTATAATTTTATGTTGCCTCAGCATCCATTTTCAATACAAGTTTAACTTTGTCATACCAGAAGCAGGGTGCTCAGTCACCCTTGACACAGTTTCTAGTCCTACACTACACCCAAATGGCTCAAGCCAGTGGTCAGAGGTAAGAACTCAGGAACATTCTCCTGACTACTAGGATGGGCTTCCCACTTTCCTGTAGCTTCCTTTAACCAACCATTCAGGCATTTGCCCTTGAACTTAAAGTGACCCACACTCTATTCCCTTATACATACTGCTGGTTGCCACACACTTTTCTCTTTCTGCCTGACTCTTTATTACCACCTTACATGATCTGGGGCCAGAGGGCTGTCCTTCCAACTCATGGCTCCCTCCCTGCCCAGGATCTGCAAGTAAAAAATCTTTGAACTTGTTTCATATCATGGTGGTGTATTGAATTTGTGCTTTCCATCTGAAGAACCAGGGACTGCCCCTGGCCGGGTTTTGTCCAGGATGCCAGGGAGAAAACAAGGTTGAGCTCCCAGTGCCAGAGCGATGGTCAGGCAGGCACAAACTGGACATGGGTCAGATAAGAGCCACAGGGGTGTCTGCCAGTATAAACAAGTTTCCCATGAGAGGGACCCCGTGCCGTGGGTTGGACAAAAAGGTATTAGGCTGTCTGGCAGGTAAAAGAAGTATCCCATGAAAGGCACACTGTAAACACCCTCGTTCAGTGCCCCTTCATTTCTTGTTAGAGCAGAGTTGCTAACTGCTCTGGTACTGACACCCCAATTTAGCTGGGGGCTCTCAAAACAACTGGCAGTGAAAGATGGTGTGTGTTGGTGCAGGTTATACACCTCCACAATGCCCGTTAGCTGCAAATGGCTTTCTAACTCCCCTCCCAAATAGCCTTATTCCTTTGGGAAGGAACCACTGCTTGCTAGTGGTCTGTAGCTACATCATGCTGTGTCCAGTGTTGCCTTGGGGATTCTCTTGAAATTGGAAATTGCGGTGGCTGTAGACAGCACTTGGAGCTGTGGGATTCCCCTACAGCCACCTGAGGGTAGGTCCCAATGTAAGGAGGGTGTGTTTCCCTGCACAGCATCAGCAGCCCTTCCTGGGATCGGGCCACTAAACAGTGGGCTGCTACTCTAGGGTGTGTTGGCCCCTGAGCCAGGTGTCCTGTTCCAGTGACCTGGCGTCTTGGTAGTAGTCAGGACTCTATTGGCTATAAGTTGTGAAATCCTGGTGTTGAACCAGACTAAGCTGGCCAGGATGGTAGAGATCCACCTCCATCTCATTGGTGGTAGAGACATGGGATACCAGGCTTCAGGTTTGGATTCTCTCCTAGTAAAGTCAAACAGGGTGAAATGACGCTGGGCTCACTGTGTTGGAGTAGAGCTCGTGTGAAAAGTCAACTTGCCTAACCCAGACCCAGACAGGGCTAACTTCGCCTGGGTCCCCACGAAGCCTTGCAAGACTAAGTGCAGCCAGGCACAACTCTGTTGCTGCACTCCTTGCTGCTGTTGCCCCTTGTCCCCAACCCCATGGGGTATCATGAGTCTAATCGCTGACACAATATGGCCAAGACAGGTGGGGAACCTGCATCCTTGGGGCCACATGTGGCCTTCTAGATCCTTGACTGGAGCCTTTTGACCGAATCCAAATTTTACAGAACAAATCCTTTTATTAAAAGGGGTGCAGCAGAGAAAGATGAAGATTTTCTTGCCTCCTTTGGTGCTTAAAAAAGAACAATCCTGAAATCAGAAGGCCTCAGGTTCCCCACCCCGGAATGGGAGACAGTGGCATATGAGTGTAGGAGGAGGTGACCTCCTCCCTAGGAGTTCCTAGTTACTATCCATCAAACCAAAACAGCCCAAGATAATCAGCAGGACCAAGAAACAGGAAGCACAAGTGGAGACTGCTGCTCACAACAGAGGCTACTAAATACCACCAGCAACTTGTCAGGTAAACATCCCAAAAGAGAGAGAAAAGAAAAAATTTATATATAGATATACCTTGGAGATATTGTGTGCTCAGTTCCAGACTACTGCAATAAAGTAAATATCCCAATAAAGTCAGTCACAAGAATTTTTTGGTTTCCCAGTGCATATGAAAATTATGTTTCATGCCTATAATCCTAGCACTTTGGGAGGCTGAGGTGGGAGGATCACTTGAGCCCAGGAGTTGGAGGATGCAGTGAGCTATGATCACACCACTACACTCCAGCCTGGGTGGCAGAGTGAGACCCTGTCTCAAAAAAAAAAATTTGTTTACACATACCTGTAGTCTATTAAGTGCACAATAGCAATATGTCTAAAAAATGAATATACCTTACTTTACTAAAGAATGCTAACAATCTGAGCCTTCAGTGCATCGTAATCTTTTTGCTGGTGGAGGGTCTTGCCTCAATGTTGATGGCTGCTGACTGATCAAGATGGTGGTTGCTGAAGTTGAGGTGGCTGTGGCAATTTCTTAAAATAAGACAACAGTGACGTTTGCTGCATTGATTGACTCTTTCACAAAAGATTTCTCTATAGCATGCAATGCTATTTGATAGCATTTTACCCACAGTAAACTTCTTTCAAAATTAGAGTCAATTCTCTTAAACCCTGCCACTGCTTTATCAACTCATTTTAAGTAATAGTCTAAATTCTTTGTTGTCATTTCAACAACATTAACAGCATCTTCACCAAGAGTAGAGGTAGTGGTTTCCCGAGAAACTACTTTTTTTCCCTCATCCAGAGGAATGAACTTCTCATCCATTCAAGTTTTATCATAAGATTTCAGCAATTCAGTCACATCTTTAGGCTCCACTTCTAATTCTAGTTCTCTTGCTATTTCCACCACATCTGCAGTTACTTCCTCCACTGAAGTCTTGAGCCCCTCAAAGTCATCCATGAGGGTTGGAATGAACTTCTTCCAAACTCCTGTTATTTTTGATATTGTGACCTCCTCCCATGAATCACGAATGTTCCTAATGATGTCTAGAATGATGAATCCTTTCCAGAAGGTTTTCAGTTTACTTTGCCTAGATCCAATAGAGAAATCACTATCTATGGAAGCTCTATAGCCTTCCAAAATGTATTTTTAAATAATAAGACTTGAAAGTTAAAAAAAAATTACTTCTTGATCCATGGGCTGCAGAATGGATGTTGTGTTAGCAGGCATGAAAACAACATTCATTTCCTTGTACGTCTCCATCAGAGCTCCTGGGTGACTAGGTGCACTGTCAATGAGCAGTAATATTTTGAAAGAAATCTTTTATTTTTTTGTGAGCAGTAGCTTTCAAGAGTGGGCTTAAAATATTCAGTAAACCATGCTATGAATAGATGTCCTATCATCCAGGCTTTGTTCTTCCATTTCTAGAGCACAGGCAGAGTAGATTTAGCAAAATTCTTAAGGGCTATAGCATTTTCAGAATAGTAAGTGAGTGTTGGCTTCAACTTTACGTCACCATTTACATTAGCCCCTCACAAGAGAGTTAGGCTGTCCTTTGAAGCTTTGAAGCCAGGTTAACTTCTCTCTAGCTATGAAAGTCCTAGATGGCATCTTCTTCCAATAGAATGCTGGGTCTACATTGAAAATCTGTTGTTTAATGTAGCCACCTTCATCAATGATCTTAGCTAGATCTTCTGGATAACATACTGCAGCTTCTGCATTAGCACTTGCTGCTTCACTTTGTACTTCTATGCTATGGAGATGGCTTTTTTCCTTAAACCTCATAAATCAACCTCTGCTGGCTTCAAACTTTTCTTTTGCAGATTCCTCACCTTTCTCAGGCTTCAGCGAATTGAAGAGTTGGGGTCTTGCTCTGGATTAGGCTTTGGTTTAAGGGAAAGTTGTGGCTACTTTGATCTTATATCCAGACCACTAAAACTTTCTCCATATCAGCAATAAGGCTGTTTCACTTTCTTATCATTCGTGTGTTCCCTGGAGCAGCTCTTTTAATTTCCTTCAAGAACTTTTCCTTTGCATTAACAACTTGGCTAACTGGTGCCAGAGGCCCAGCTTTCAGCCTATCATGGCTTTCTACATGCCTTCCTCATTAAGCTTAATCATGCCTAGCGTTTGATTTAAAGTGACAGACATGTGACTCTTCCTTTCATTTGAACACTTAGAGGCCATTGTAGAGTTATTACTTGGCCTAATTTCAATATTGTTGAGTCTCAGGGAATTGAGAGGCCCAAGAAGTGGGAGAGAGACAGGGGACCAGCCTATCAGTGGAGCAGTCAGAACACACACAACATTTATCCATTAAGTTCTCTGTTTTATGTGGGCCTGGTTTGTGGCACTCTAAAACAATTACAATAGTAACATCAAAGATTACTGATCACAGATCACCATAACAGATATAATAATAATGAAAAAGTTTTAAATATTGAGAAAATTACCAAAATGTGACACAGAGACATGAAGGAAACACATGCTGTTGGAAAAATGGCGCCAATAAACTTGCCGGACGCAAGGTTGCCACAAACCTTCAATTTCTTAAAAATGCATTATCTGCAAAGTACAATACAGTGAAGTGCAGTAATATGAGGTATGCCTGTATATATGTTTTAGACACCTAGAAATACAAGCCCTTCTAAGGATCTTATTTAAAAGAAAAAAAAAAACAAAAGGAGAAGAGGGACTGATTATCTTGCAGCGAGACTAGCCCAGATTGAAGCTACTGTGTAGAGGCACTGGGCCCCTTCCTTCTCTCTCTTTTCCTCTTATCAACCAGAGAAAGAAACCATTAATAAGAGCCTCCTCTCATATTGGTAAAAACCTAAAAGCCTAAAAAAAAAAAAAAAAAAAGAGACTACTGTTTTAGACAGCTTCAAGTCCAAGAAAAACTTTCAAAGTACTGAGCACACTCCAGGTCTAGCAAACACAGTGCTGGCCTTAGATTACTTATTGATTCATGAACAAACCCTTAGATACAGGGGGAAAATAAAAGGTGATTAAATAAATTATATATAATATTTTAATATAAATACAGTTGTCAATTTAAAAATCACAAATTTATAAATTTAGAATGGAGACTTTATTTCTTATAAAGGGTTACAACCTGTAGGCTGGCCATTCTGCAGGCTGGGAAGTGCAGGCTCTGGCAGAGACTGTTAGTAAGCACTTTGAGGGAGGACAGGGTGAAACAGGAATTTATGCTGAATGGGTTGGCCAAGTACACCTATTCAATAGTTTACAGGAGGAGCTATGAATATTCATAAAGAGGGTCATAATGCATGCATATTGTATAAAAATATATGTTACATATGACCCATGTTCACTTTGGGGTGGAGACTTAACACTTAAATTCGTTACAATTAGGCCCTATATGTCAAAAGGTGAAGCAGGGACACAAAGGTACTCAAGTGTGCAGCTTCCATGACCTAGCCAGAATCAGTCCATGGTTGGTGGTCTCTTATTAGGAGAAAGTTACTGAAATCAGTCTCTTGTCCAGTCAAAGCTGTAGTTACGGCTTGTGGAACAGGGGGGTCAGTTAGTCAGTGTCTGGTGGTAGGTGAGCTGCAATTGTTTTAATATTGTTTGTCTTTAGGCCAGTGCTTGTTTCAGTGCTACAGAAAAAGAAAAAACTTTGTAGCAGTTAGAACATAGTTTATTCTTTAAGTGTGGGGGTACATGACTTAATCCTTGCCTGGCATGGCCTTAAGTCCTGTTTAAAATTTGGTATCTTATTGCCAAAGGAGTCTGTTCTGTCAGTCTTATGATCTCTATTTTAACATTAATGCTGGTCAGTTGTTGTAGCTAAACTGCAAAAGGGAGGGGGTGTAATGAAGGGTGTCTGACTTACCATCCTGTCATGGCCAGGAACTCAGTGTTTAAGGTTTCTCTGGGGTCCCCTTGGCCAAAAGGGGGTCCATTCAGTCAGTTGGGGGGTTGGGGAGGCTTAGGATTTTATTTTTAGTTCTCACAGTTTATAATAAACAAATTGTATATATGACATATTTTCCATAATTTGATTCAATTGGATATTTAAAATTCATATGCTAATTTATATACTAAAGAATTTACATAACAAAAAGATAAAATGGACACTGATTGGCTTTTGTACCTCTACAATATAGGTTCTAGTTTAACTTTAACACTGGCTAAAATGCACTAATTAACAAAAATTCATGGACTTAATCAATATTGGGACACATATTATAGTTATACTTGGGGATCCCACTAAATTTAAACACTCTGCCCCTATAATCTGAGACAGTAACTAAATATAAAATAGAAAAAATAAGTATGCCTCATTTTAACTATAGCCTTGCCTATATTTCCCACAGTCATATGTCCATTGCTGTAAAATATTCTGTGTTGGACATAAATGCTCTGATACAATAAGTAATAAATCATAATTAAAGTAAGTTAAGTTTTTGGCATTTACAAATTGGCTTGATAAAATGGGACTCTGTGACCCCCCAGTTAAGTTAGTTAATATGGCCTAAAGTAAGTTAAAGCAAGGTCTCAAATATTATAATTTATTATATAGAACCTAATTAATAAAGGAGGGGTTATCGCCACCACTTCTCCATTTAACAGCCCAATATTTCCCTGTCCCCAAAGGATGTTTTATTACTACAGCCTTAATTCTGTGGTCTCATACATCAGGGCCCCCATACCCAATACATAATATTATTAAAATTGCTAGTTTTATTCAATCAACAACTGGTAAGTATTTTGCTCTTATAGATTTGGCTAACATGTTCTGTTTAGTGCCTATTTTAACAGCCTCTCAGCTGCAGTTTGACATCACTTCTGAAGGTACACAATGCACATTTCCAGGCTACCCATGGGGGATAGCTTTGTCATCACACATAATCTTCGCAGACAAGATCTTAACAACATACACCTTCTCCAGGAGCACAGGTACAATGTTACATTGAGGACATCCTCCTTTAAAGAGATTCATTTGCTACACACATTAAGGACATTTAAGTCCAATATATCTTGGAGTACTTTTTGGGTTCTGGTGACAACATATTCCTCATTTATAAATTTTACTTCTAAATTAAACTCAACAGGCACTCCTGTGAGTGTCCTCAAAAAATAGTCACTATAGAGACTTTGGCAACCTTTTATAATGCCACCTGGAGTCTGTGGACCACTTATGATGGCCATTAGTTGCCCCAGGGCTTCTGATACAACATATCATCCATCTTGGCCTCATGATATACACCATTAAAACAACAAATGACTGGCTACCTACTGGGATCTCTTGGAAACAGAGGCTCTGACAGACCCTGAGCCTGTCACCCTCCATACCTCCCTGCCCATTATGCTTTGGGTCATGGAAAGTACCCACAAACTTGGCACAGCTACCCAAGTCCCCCCTAAGACAGGGTGGAGCCAAAGTGGGGCCCTCTGGCATATTCCACCTGCAGGAGGGGGTGGTTTCCCCTGTCCTTGGTCCCTTGCCAGAAGCCAGGGTTCTAGAGGAGACCACCTCTGCCCCAGGCCCCTTGACTACCTGGAAAGCCCCTTGGGATTCACTGAGTGAAGAGTAAGGGGAGTCTGTAGACTATATGAATGGCATTGCTAACAACAATACATGGTAGAGCTCAGTGGAGAGTTGTTTCTTCCTACCCCTTAGCCAGGACGTCCCTGATAAAGGATGGGTCCCAAGAGATAACACACGTAGCCAAACTTCAGGCAGTCATCTTAGCACCAGATACCCTCATCAACAAATGACCCCATCTTCACATTTATTAAAAACATTAGGCCATTACCTAAAAGTTGTCCCCATCAAGATAAAAAACAATGAATCAAAACAAAACAACTCTGGGAATCTCTTGCCTCACAGAAACCCAAAGTATAAATCAAAATCACACATCTCCACATATACTAAGGCCATAATGTAAGGCCTTGGTAGGACACTCCTTATTCCTTTCAGAGTTGTAGACATTATCAACGGTAACCAAGGCATACATTTCGCTTCTTAGAGTACATTATGCTGGGCTCTTGGGAGAGGCATTCAATATAAAGTTCACGTCCCTGAGAAATCCCAAATAGTCAGTTTAACTGAAAGACATAATGATGTCCTCAAACAACTCCTTTTCAAATTCTAATACAACAAACAAGCTCCTAAAGTTCTCTAGTTAGCCCTAGACCTAAACATATTTTTGATCTTGACCCCGTTGCACAGGGGCTGGAGCCCAGACTAAGGGTACACATACTGCTGGGACTCATTAACCACAGATTGTCCCACAGGCCAGGCGACTGCTCATCTGATAGGGGACCCATTTGAACCTAAACTTCCACCCCAAACCAACCCAGTCAGGGCCAGCTGCACACTATTATGTTGATTGTTGGTCTTATTACTACTGGCTTGGGTGCTTTCATTGGTTTACAATCCAGAGGCCCAGACACTCCAGTAGATGACTGTTTCAACCAAATATGACAAATGCTGAGGCCCACATCAACTTGAGTGGGCAACCACTTGAAGAACATCCTAACCCCACATCTTAGACAACATTGCCCTGACTCAAAATCTGACTACTGGAGATGACATCACCTCAGACGACATCACCCCAACCCAAGACCTTGGCATTGGAGATGACTTTGCCCCCTGTGCCACAGATGACTTCACCCTTTACAATGCCCATGGGCTACCTCTCCTAAGATGCAAATGGACACAGAACATTCTGCCTTTCTTCCTGAACTCCCTGTCTGCTGAGCCCATCATCTTGGTATACTTCTTGCTATCTGCTCAAAGGTACCCCCCCACACTTCCATACCTAAAGGGAACTCTGGCACATGTTACTAAAATTAATGGAGACTATTGCTTTCCCAGAAGGCACCAGCCCCATATCAGTCAACACCCTGATGCCCTGGGGAGAGGACCACCTACTCCCTGACATCTTTTCCTACTCCCCACCCCTTTGGCCTTCTGCCACAATCTCTTTATCCGAACATAGCCACCACTACTCTTTCCCTTACAGTCAATAGGTCTTCACTATGCAACTACGACTGCCTTGCATTTATTGTATAATGCCAAGGCACCAAGGGGTGGATTTTAGTGAATTCTTACAACTTTATGCTGTCTCCACATCTACTTTGAATACAAGTGTAACTTTCTCATATCAGAAGCAGGGCGCTCAGTCACCATTGACACAGTTTCCAGGTCTACATTACACCCAAATGACTCAAGCTGGTGGTGGGAGATAAGAACTTAGAGGCTTCTCTTCCACCTAGCAGGCTGGGCTCCCCACTTTCCTGTTGCTTCCTTTAAATGGACCATTCAGGCACTTGCCCATGAACTTAAAGTGGTCCACACCCTATTTCCTTATATATGCTGCTATATATACTGTGCACTTTTCTTTCTCTCTGCCTGACTCTTCGTTCCTGCCTTGGGTGATCTGGGGACAGAGTGCTGCCCTCCTGACTCATGGCTCCCTCCCTGCCCGATCTGTAAGGAATAAATCTTTGAATTTGCTTCCTATTGTGGTGGTGTATTGAATTTGTGCCTCCATCTGAAGAACCAAGGGCTTCCCCTGGCTGGGTTTCCCCAGGATGCCAGGAGAACACAAGGTTGGGCTCCCAGTGCCTAGTGATGGTCAGGCAGGCTTAAACTGGACACGGGTCAGACAAGAGCCACAAGGGTGTCTGCCAATATAAACAAGTTTCCTGTGAGAGGGACCTCCTAGTCGTGGGTTGGACAACTAGGCATTAGGCCATCTGGCAGGTAAAAGAAGTATCTCATGAAAGGCACATTACAAACACCCTCATCCAGTTCCCCTTCATTTCCCATTAGGGCAGAGTCGCTAGCCACTTTGGTACTGGAACCCCAATTTAGCTGGGGGCTCTCAAAACACGTCCTCCCCATGTATTTATTTATTAAATTATATTAGTGTGGACTCATGGATTTTATTTCAACCAATGGGTCATGGTCTGTTACTATTGATATATATTTTTATGCTTAATTTGTTCTAGGTTTGTCCATTGGGAGCCCTTTCAAGCTGCCTCTGTATCCTTTTGGTATGTCTTCAGCATTCTTTGAGCAATTTCTGTCACAAGGAGATGTTCTGGGCTTATCTGCTACTTTCTCTGTCCTAGGCTGGGAATTACCCATTTCTTCAGGAGACTCAATTCTTTTAGTAATGCCTCCCATAAAGACAGCAAAAGATAATCAGACAGCCATGGAGAGCTTCCAGTAGAAAAGATAGAGACAAAACAAAACAAAGCAAACAAACAGGAAAAAGCTACTTGGCAGAAGCAGAGACTAAGCAGGGAGATGAAAAACTTAAAAAAATCAGAGACATTGTCATTAATATTTTCAGAGAGCCAAGAAAAGCTGTTGTAGCCATTAAAGAACAGGATGCCATGAAAAGGAATGATCAGGAAGGAAAAAACTCTTAAACATTAAATGTTTGAGAGCATAAATAAAAAACTCAATTAAAGGGTTGTGAGATAAAGCTGAGGAAAATCGAGAAAGGTGAAGCAAGAAGACAGAGATAGAAAATGTACAAGCCAAAGTAAGACAAATCAGAGGCCCAAATTCTGAACGGTAGGAGATGTAGAAAAAGGGAATGGGAAAAATGGAGGTGAGGTCCATGGTAAGAGGGGGCTGGGTGTGGGTAGACGTGGGCAAACCAGGCCTTTTGTGGAATGAGGGATAGAGCTCCTTTATTTGGGTATTTAAGGGCTGTTGGGCAGTGGTGTGCTGGCAAAATTTTAATAACCAGCTCTCCAAAAATGCATGCATACATGTGCATTCATAAGTTTATTGTAAATTTTACTGATATAAGTAACACCAAATTTATAATATAATATACAATATACTGTATTATGAATTCTATACAACCAATTGATTCTTGTAGGATACTTTCACTGTTTTTTGCCAAACTCATATCTGCAGCTAACTGATGGTTGTGATTCAACCATAATTTGACAGGTGGAGTTGCATCCCAGTCTGCTCTTTTTCCAATAAATTATTGTTATTAAATCTTATATATGATGTACTATAAAACTATTATATTTCCCAAACCTCAAGGTATAGTCATTAAATTTAAACCTCTTTCAGCTTCATTACTACATATTTGGAGTTTCACCTGTTTGTCAACGATGTAAGTGACTTTTTTGCTACATTAGATAATAGTTTTCAAATGCCTGAAAAATATTTCCTCCAATTTTGTGTGAGTTACGAAGTAGCAGGTACATACCTGACATGTTAGTAATATGCATTATTAACATTTCTCCATCTCTTTCTAATGTCTAGACCGAGGGTCAGCAAACTCTTTCTGTAAAGGGTGAAATAGTAAAGATTTAGACTTTGAGAGCCTCGTATGGCCTCTGTTGCATATTCTCCTTTGTTATGTTTTTACAACACTTAAAAAATGTAAAAATCATTCTTAGTTCAACATATAAAAATAGCATCTTGTCTGTAGTTTCCTGATTCCTGGTCTAGACAATCCACAAGACAATAATTCAATCCTGAATTTGTAGTGTTTGCCAATTTCTGTGGTGTAAATCCTCTTACTATGTACAAGCTAGTAATGTGATGTCCCTGAACACAGAGTCAGGGAGAGATGTGCAGCAAGTAGCATACCATTATAGAGTATGTATACCATACAGAAACGGAAGACCTAAATCGCCTCAAAAGCATAGAAAGCAATAAAATATAATAAAATAATTAGGAAGTAATGCAGCAAAAAAGTCACTCACATTTTGAATATGTACTTTTTAACCTCTGTTTTTCTATATAGCTTATTTAGTTGTTAGTTTATATAATTTAATTTTTAATAGTGGTGATATTTACCAACTGACTTGCAAAAGGTTTCCAAATTTAACAATTGGCTCTTGTGATCTTGTATGAGTCAGCTCCAGGACACAACTGCTGTTGGGTGAAAAAGGGCACAGCCTTGCTCTAAGTGACTTCAAATAGAATCAGGACCAATAGCAGAGATGACTGGGAGGCAGCCATAAACAAGGACTTCCGTGGTAGAGACTGCTGGTCCTCAATACCCTACAACTCTGGATTTGTTGTTGAACATAGGGTTGACTAGAGTAAAGACTACATTCTCCAGTCTCCCTTGCAGTTAAATGTTACTACATTCAGCTCAATGAGATATAAGTGGAAGTGATGCTTGCAATTCATGTGAGATGTCGTTAAGAGATTGGGTGTGCCCTTTCCCTTTTATTTCTTTTTCCTTTTACACAGAATGTGGGCATAGAAGTTCCTGTGAGCAGCTGCCTTGAACCATGCGGTATCCTTGGAAATGGAGACCAAGCATGGCAGAGACATAGGACAGAAGAAACCTGGGTCCCTCCCACATGGAGGGTTCTAATAGTCATTCACTGATACTTCTGGACTTCTTGGACATGAAGAGAGACCTGAACTATTATTGCGTTTAAGCCGCTGTTAACTAATGCACCAAGTTTGTGAGGCCTCGTGCGGCAATTCATGCCCTAGAAGACTGATTTGTTTGTTGACCTGAAGAATATAGGGGGTTGGACCTGCTTGTCTCTAAGCTTCTTTCCAGACTTTGGAAATCTATTGTCCTAACTGGAGTTGACTAATAATGAACTTGACTTCCTTATGAAGTGGTAAGTTCCCTATTCCTGGAAGTGTATAACAATCTATCAATATCTTCTCCTAATAGTCTGAATTTTGTGAGGAAAGGGGCTTTGTTTGTATGGTTCGTAGCTGAAACTTCAGAACCTGGTCCTTAGCTAGACCCAATAAGTGATTGATGAATGAATCAACTAACACATGAATAGATAGTATCTGAGAGAAATATTATGGTGAAAAAAGCACTGGTGTTGAATTTGGACATATCCTTTTCTTATCCTAGCTTTTCCACTCACTCACTGCGATACTAGTGCTCTATCTGCTCGGCCCCTCTATTCTTTGGAATTGGGACTCTCACCCTGACCCATCCTCATAGAACTGTCATGTTCTTCACATATCTTAGGTTCTGGCCACAGGTGATTGGCTGAAGAGTGGTGAGGGTGCTTGATGCTGGACCAATCAGGGTCCTTCCCCAGGAATTTGAAATTGGGACTCAGAGATTCTAGCTGAACCTCACTGTCCTTGTGGACTGGGATGTAAATTTGGGAGCTGTTTGTATCAGGGATATTTTGTCCTGTGGATTGGAAATAGAGAAAAATTAAGCAGATGTTCAAAGAAAAGCAGAGAGACCAAGAGAAAGGGATTCCTGGGCTCCCTACAGTGCTCCAGGCCCTGGGTCTAGTCTGATCCTGAGACCATCTTCCCTCGGGATCTGGAGATCCTTTAGCTCCTTAAAATACCTTTTGGTTTCAGCTGACTTCAGGGGGATTCCATTCCTTACAAGCAAGAGTCCTAACTGATGTGCAAATAATTGAGATCTCCCCAGGAAAGTAAGGTGGGGGGAAGAGCAGGGGGCCTAGGATGGAAGCCCGGGGACCACCAGCATATTACCCCACACAAGCAGGGGAAGAGGAGCCTGTAAAGGAGACTGAGGAGGAACCACCTGAGAAGTAGGAGGAAAACTAGGAGAGGTGGTTGTAAACACAGCCAGGACAGGCAATGATGGGAAAGAGTCTACTGCAACATGGGCATGCTTGGGAACCTCAGGGAGAACAGTGCTGGGAGCATGCACATGAAGTCTGGCTGCACGCAATGCAGAGAAAGTGCAGGTGAGGAAGTTCATCTGTCAGGACAGACACTCCTGAGGAAGCTTGGCCAGGAAAGAGGGTGAAGGGAGATTGGTGCTAGCTCAAGGGGAAGAGGGTTGAAGGAGACTTTTTTTTTAGGGTGAGAGATACTTGAAGGTGTTTTTAGATTGAGGGGAGATGTTAAGGATGCTCAGTTGAGAGGGGCTGACAGGAGCTCCCTGAGGGTCCAGGCACTGGGGCAGGTTGGACTTGGGCAGAGGAGGGATGCTTCTAAGGTGGAAGGGGAGGCAGTAGGAGTGGTTTATAGTGTGTGAGGGGAATGTGAGGTGCTTCCAGCCTGATGCCTCAATCTTCCTGTAGAAGTGAGAGGTGAGCATACAGGGTAGGGCTGAGTGAGCTGGAGGAGAGTGGTAGAGGCATCTGGAAAGGGGAAAGGGAGAAAGTGATGGCAGAGTGAGCAGAGGGCTGGGGCTGTTTGGAGGTCCTGCAGTGATGGGCCAGGAGGTGCCTTCTGCACAGCAGGGAGGCCCTTCTGCAGCCAGCTCAGGTAGATGGTAGGGGTGTGGGGGGGGGGGGTCACTGGACCACCGTGGTGGGTGGACAGGGGTGCAGAGTGCTGCGAGTGTTTGTTCAGATGATCCACGGGGGGTCACTCAAGCAGCAGGGGAAGGCGAGGTGGGACCCACTGGGAGAAAAGAGCAGAGTGGGGGACTGGAGGCCCTCAGGAGGTCCAGGGCTTCCAGGATGCTGCTGAAGGTCTCCTGGAGAGCAAGCAAGGGGGACAGCAGACATTTGGTGGGGTCTGAGGGTGGGTTTAGTTTCCAGCTAAAGTCAGAACTCAGTCCATAGACAAGGTTAGGCTCAGGCTGTGACACTGTGTCTTTGCAAGGCTCAGTCTGGGATTAATTTTTGGGTTCAATATATGATCTGGGAGAAGTTGAGCATCTCTCCTGATGAAGCAGACTGACCCCTGCACAACTGGAACCTCAAAGCCAGGCCTGTGCATTCATAAGCCTGGGAACCAGCTCACAGAGTCTGAATTATCTGAGATTTCTCCCCCAGTCTTCTGGGTGAGGCCTCTTCCCCTGTCATCTCTTTATCTCCCACTAGAGGGCAGCAGAGACTTGCCTAACAAGAACTTTCAGCCGGACAGCAGAGGATGAAACCCGGGCGGAGCTTGACTCACAATATCTGGGGGCTGGGGAGGGATTTCTCACCTCTACTTGCACCACCACTTGGTTGCAAGCGCAACCTTCTTGCTGAGGATAAGCTCCCAAGGTCAGGGGCCAGACTCTGGAGTCCTGATCTACTTTGACCCCAGCCCCTGACACTGACCCCTTACGGTGCCTCAGCCCTGGCCCTGTCTCTCCAGCCAGATGATCCCTCCTGGAGGTTGGAGGTGTGGTTTGATTGTATTTCTATCCCCAGTGCCTGGCACAAAGCCGAGCACCTAGTGAGTTCTTGGGAAATGTTTATTGAATCTGTACTTGGAGGGTGGGGCGGTGCAGTATGCTGGAGAGCACCTGGCTTTGGAATCAGATCTGATTTAAAGTCTGGATCTAGCTGTGTGACTTTAAGCAAGTCACTTAGCCTCTCTGAACATCTGATTCACTATTTGTGAGAAGAAACACTGGTACCTAACTTGAAGGGTGGTTGTGAGGATTAAATGAAATGACACAGGGATGTACCTAGTACCAGAGGCTTGTTGCTTAATAAAGGGAGCAATTATTAAGATGCAGTTTTGAGGAATGGTGAGTAACCAGGTATGGACAGAGGCATAGGTAGGAGATGGAAGATGTGATTGTCAGAAAAGGAGGCTGGAGGTCACAAATGAGCCTGAATGTCACAT
Source organism: Daubentonia madagascariensis (assembly GCA_023783475.1). Taxonomy (NCBI): domain Eukaryota; kingdom Metazoa; phylum Chordata; class Mammalia; order Primates; family Daubentoniidae; genus Daubentonia; species Daubentonia madagascariensis. The sequence continues at coordinate 8,300,861 of JAKFHU010001129.1, forward strand.
CAAGAACATAGGGTTTTCTTCTGTCTGCAATGGGGAGCCCCTAAGGAGCTCTTGATCTACTTGGTGAGGTGCAACCAAGACACAGGAAAGCCTTTCTCTCAGCTCTTTGGCAACCTCACTTATTGAGAACCTAGTGCATATATACACACACACGTACACACACTCACACACAATTTAGAAATTATTTCAAATTTACAGAAGAGTTGCAAGTGTAATAGAAAGAATATCCACATTTTTTCTATCCCAGGATCACCTACTCTAAATTGTCACATTTGCTTTATGGTTTCCTCTCTCTGTCTCTGTCTCTCTCTCTCTTTCTCCCTCCCTCTTATTTATTATTCTGAAAGTGCTTGAGAGTAGGTTGTACACATGATGACTCTTTGCCTCTAAATACTCCAATGTGTGTTTTTAAAGAATAAAGATATCCTCTTACATAAGCACAGGACACTTATCAACTTCAGTAAATTTAACAGTCATGCAATACTTATATCGATTACTGACTGTTGTAGGTGGGATAATGGTCCCCCAAAGATATCCACATCCTAAATAAATTTATGTTGCTTTAAGGCACTAAATTTGTGATAATTTGTTATAGCAGCAATAGAAAACTAATACTTTCATCAATTCTGACTGTAGTCCAATTTTGTCAGTTGACCCAGTAATGTTCTTTGTAGCACTTTCTTGCTCCATTACTTGATTCAGTCTAGGATCAAATATTGTATTTAGTTGTCATATCTCTTTAGTCTCCTATGACTTGGAAAATTTCATCGGCATTTCTTTGTCTTTTATGACAGTGACATTTCCGAAGATACAGTCTATCTACCCTCCTTCTCACCTCCCCCATCCCTAGCTCCTTTTTCAGTTATTTAAGCCCAATATTTCTCATTTTGGGTTTATCTGGTGTTTCCTTGTGTTTAGATTCAGGTGATGCATTGCTGGCTGGAGCACCACATGTGTTGTATCCTTCTGAGGGTAACATCTAGAGGCACTCCATGTCCATGTACCTCTCGTTGGTGATGTTAATTTTGATCCCCTGGTCGAGGTGTTTTAATTTTTTTTGATGCTGGGGCCACTGAGAAGTATCCTGCCTGCCCCCACTCACCTGCATCCCACACAGTGGGAAATGGTACAATTTGCATCATGACTGTCATCACTGTGCTGGGAACTGGGCACCAGGAGATAATCCCTGCCCTTGAGGACTATGTAGCTTCCTTAGAAGCTCCCAGGCTAGTGAGAAGACAGACTGGTAGATTCATTCATTTATTCATGCATTCATTCCACATATATTTACTAAGCACCTATGTGGTCCAGGCTAGGATACAAAGGTGAACAAGACAGAACTGGTAACTACCTTCATGATGCTTCTAGTCTAGTGGAGAAGAAGATAAAGGAGTGCTGCATCCCCAGTACCTAGAACTGTGCATGTTATATAATAGCTGCTCAGTTGACTAAATGAATGAATTAGTGCACATCGCAGCAGCCTCAGTTCTTCTCAAGGGCAATGTTTGCTTCTGCTCCCTTAACAGGTGAAGACACTGAAGCTCAGAGAGGGGAAACAGCCCTGTGTCCCTAACCAGGTGGCCTTGGGGGTTGTAAGTCCTGATTCTCCCAAGCGGAATTGGGCCAGCAAGTTGGTTTCCTGTCTGTGGGCATCTGGGGGTTGGGCTCATTTGGGAAGGCGCCAACTCCCCCGCCTTCCTGCTGGGCTGCCTCCTCTCCCTCTCCTGCTTTGGGGCCTGGGGGTTCCTGATTGGGCCTGTGGTTATTTAGTCAGTGATAATATTGGATTTACTTTCATCTCTGAATTGCATCAAATGTCGCCAGTGACATTTAGCTGACACACAAGGAGGAGGCTGGCATTTTTAGACTGTCAGCGTGTTACAGATGTAGAAGCGGATTGTGTCGGGGCATCTGGTTTATTGTTAATTAGATGGAGCCAGCAAGGCCTCCTCAGCGAGCGGTTGGATAAGCCCTTCCATAGCTCCTGCTTCAAACCAACTTCAAACCCCCTCCCAGAAATTAATGAGGCCCTGCCAATTTTCCCATTGTGGTGGGGAATTCATTTCAGAAGTTTGGGGAGCAAATGACAAAGTGAGCTGTTCTCCATCTGTGGGTCTCTTTTATATTTCTATTATGCCCTGACAACTTACTGTCTTTCTCTTTTGCAACTGAGAGATAAAGTGAAGGGAAAACAATCAGATTTGGATAACAATTCACATTAGTTCAACATTTACACATTCAACAAATATTTATTGAATGTTTACCAGCTGTCTGACTGCAGGTTAATTTCTTAACCTCTCTGCCTCAGTTTACTCATCTGTTAATTGGGGATAATAATAGTCCTACCTCATAGGGTTGTTGTGAGGATTAAATAAATTAAAATATTCAAAGTGCTTAGAAGAGTGCCTGGCACATAGCAAGCACCATGTACCTTATTACAACCACTACTATCACTGCTATTATTATGATTAGTGTGGTGGCTACTGAGGAGATATGGAGTTGTGTATCTCCCTCAGGTAACTTATGATCTGAGGGAGGAGATGGACATACGCACAATTGGCTCTTCACAGTCTAGAATTGCATTATTTTAGGAGTCTGTGATTATGGGACTTGAAAATTCTATGATTACATATTTTTAAGATTCTCTATGTTCCTAGTCCTTATATTATATGGGTCTATGATTCCATGGTTTTGTGATTCTAAGTGCCAAGAGTTGATTTGAAGTGACAAACACTGGGTTGTTTTTCATCAAACTCATTTCCCTTTCCTCCTGGGCACGCAGATTGTTTTTGCAGCCTCCTTTACCATTAGGAGTGTCTGTGGTGCTGCGTTCTGGCCAACGAAGGTAGGCAGAAGTGATGTAGGCCACTGCCAGGCCTGGACCATGAGACCTTCCATGGAATCCTCCACACCCTCTCTTTCTCCATCTTCTGGCTGAATGGAGTGCACACCAAGGACCTATCAAGGTGCAGAGCTACAATATGGAAGGAGCCTGGATCCCTGAATAATCACATGGAAGGTTGTCCAGCCAGGAATATGAGCAAGAAATAAACTTCCATTGTGTTAAGCCACTGAGATTTCATTGAGGTTTATCTAATTTGGTAGCTAGCAAAATTTTAATACATTCAGGCACTCTTTAGGAGTTATAAGGAGTCAGAGATCACAGAAGTTTGGGGCAGGTGAGAAGGCAGGTGGGAACCTTTCCTAATAGAACCTTCTTCCCATCCTTTCCGCATTAGCTTCCCACTGCACCAGCTCTCTCTCATGCCTTCCCCATCCCTGAAGCTAGGGCAGGTTGTCCCCCGAGTATAGGTCCAGGCCTGCCCCATCCTGAGCCAAACTCAGCTTTTAGTAGGTGGCACATCAGGCTGTGGCCAAGGTTCCTGCTGCTCCTCACCCTGTAGCAAGTATGGACACCTTGGCTGGAGTTGATGTTGTCGTTGCTCTGACCATGGGCGTCTTGTGGGCAGGCCCAGGCCTCTCACACCCACCCACTGTGCCTTTCTCTTTTAGAATGAGCTGGGCCCAGCTTGCTCTCTCCCTCTCTACCTCTCTCACCTTCTCTCCCCTGTCCCTGGCACCCGCACAAGCCCCTCTCCCCAGACTCCTTCTCTCTGAGTGTACCTACGAGAATACAGTCTGCTTCTTGTCAGAGAAAACTTTATGTAATTTGTGCTTAAACTGCCCCGGGAAAGACTGTGCTTTCAGCTTGTGCTAGCTTGATAAGTCAATGGCCAAATGGATAAGGAGTTTGCTTCTGCCAGAGCCTGGCTAGGATCTGAACAACCTAGGATCTGAGCTTTAAAAACAACCTTACAAACTTCAGCCACTAGGCTGCAAAGGCAGTGGGAAGAGGGGCACAGGAAACTCTTTCGTCTTTGCCCAGAAGACCCTCCCCTTCTCCATCCAGCAAACTGGAATTCCTATGTCACCTTGTCCAGGATGTCATCCTTGATTCCCTCAGAGTTAGCTTCTTTCTCTGTGCTTGTTTCCTCATCTGTAAAAGGCAGATGCCTATTCACAGGGACAAGCTAAGGATTAAATGAGATAATACATTGTAACATTCTCAGAGCAGGGCCCGGTCCTAGCCAGCACCCGGTTCTGTTAGCTGTGGCTGTTGCTGGTGTTGGTGTTAGGATGGCTCACCAGGATTCTAGTTTCATGGAGATGTCCTGGCCTTCTGGGATAAAGACCAGTAAAGAAAGCTTTGGCCTCAGGATACAAATATTAAGACCTGAATTGAAAAAAGGGGACCAAAGCCGGTCCCTGGAATCTGGGAAGGGTGTCCAGGGAAGGCAGGAGGTGGATTCAGTCATTTGTCTTCAGAGGAGAGAGGCATTTCTGAGTAGGGACCTTGACACGTATTTCAATCCAGGCCTCCAGCAAACATTCATCCCAGATTCCTAAAGAGAATGGGATGGATGTTCTGGGGAAGGCAATTAATGAGACCTAGAGCAATCTGTGCCAGATACTTTACACCTAAAGAAGCTGAAGTTCAGAGAGGGTAAGTAACCTCCCCAAGGTCACACAGCTGTTAGCTGGCAGAGCTAGGACTGGAACTGCAGTCTGAGAGACTCAATTGTTCCAGGTCTTTCCTTTGGTCTGGGCCAAGGCCACATGGGAGAGGACAGCAGCTGCAGGGGTGGAGAACTCAAGAGGGGCCTCTCAGTTGGCAGTGCTGGTGAAGGCAGCTGGAAAGCTCTGAATGCCACCAAATAGAAATCATGAACCTGCCCAGGGGCCAAGAGAAGGAGGTTGGGGTCTCATGGACTCATCATTCCGTGTCACAGGGATGGCCTTCCCCTCCAGCTGGCATGGCAGGGAAGCCAGCAATATTGCACATGATGCCTGCTCCCTGCAGAATAGCGCTTGTTTGCAAGGGCCATGTACACTGTACATTTGCTCTATGTAAATAACAAAATAAAAGGCAGGCACTGGCACTGTGCAATTCCACAGTCCCTGTGCAATTCTGCTGTCCCTTGGAGCAGGAGGCTTCCAACTGAAAGATGTTTAGCTACTAATGGATTCTACCTGAGTTGCCATCTAAACAGCAAACATCTTTGCAGCTGCATAAAGTCTTTCCCGTTTCAGGCAGTGGCTAGGGAGAGAGGCGAGCTGTGTGGAGTGGGTTTTATGTGCTGTTATTTTTAAGACATGGGGGAGGGCCTTAGAGATTTGAGCTGGTGTGGATATTAAAGAGGGAGGTCTTTCAGGTTGGATATAATCCCTAAAACTGGAAAGAGGCCAAAATTTGTGGTCATTCTTTAGTGGTACCTGAGATAAAAAGCTGAAATATTTATGTCACCTTTTAACCTGAGTTTTATAGGGATGAAATTTAGCATCTATCTTCCACTATGTGTTGTCAGCCTTATGGCTGCACCCAGTTACGGAGCTGTTATAATGTGCAGCAGACAGTTTTATTTCTCTTGTTTACACGAGTCTTCTCTGGCATCTGACTGAGTCCCTGACCAGCACATCTATGGTAATTCGCTTGAACACCTGTATATTAGAGGTGGCCTCAGTGACATACAGCTTCGAATATATTGGAAGCCTTTCAAAACCCCTCCTTGTGGTTGCTGCAAAGTCAGAAGATATGCGGACAACCAATCTCTGCTTAACAGTGAACTCATAAATAACTGCGGGATGTGAATGAAACTCAGGAGGCAGCCAAGTCAACCCAAAGGAGGGGAGATTATGATATGGCGCCCTGTCACATGTTTGGAGGCAGCCGCACAAACAGAAAAGGCACATGTTTCCCAGTGAGACAGAATTGGGCTGCAGTCTCAGATCTGCCACTTTTGACTGGGAGGCTGGCGAAGTCATTTTACCTCTTTGAGCCTCAGCTTTATCTGTGGAACAGATAATAGTCCCTGCCTTACAGGGATGAAATTAAATAAGGAATGTAAACTTCCAGCAAAAAATGGGTCCTCCATAAATGCTGGTTTTTATCCCCTTTGGGGACACCTGGCTTTAATCTATCTTAGGTTTGTTGTATTTCTGTATTTTCTTTCTCTCTGTGTGTGTTGACTGACTTAGAAGCTGGGCTGAATAGAACAAAGACTCTGAGTGTGAGGATATTGTGAGTCCTGTTTTCTACTAAACACCTATCATTTTTGAGGTTTGGAATGTTGTGTTACAGACTATTTCTTGACATAATTAATTCTTCAGCTATAGATTAAAACTTAGAGGACCTGGTCCTTGGCTCACAGTGTGCTCTCACTAACTATGTGTAATGTTGGCTAATGAATTGACAATCAATCCTCATCATCCCAGGGCTTCATGTTTGGGCTCCACACAGGAAATTCGTTGACTACCTGCCACGTGGACGTGGCTGAGCAGATACTAATAACACCCTGGACTTGGAGAGCCCTTCTCTTTGCTTAAGAAAAGGTTCTGTGCAATGTGGCCAGGGTACACTGAGCAAAGGGGGACTGATGGTTTGGGAAGTCAGGAAGATATCACAGAGGAGGTGACATCTGGGCTGGGCCTTGAAGACATGCAGGAGTTCCCCAAAAAGAGAAGGAAGAGGAGAGTGCTTCAGGTCAACAGCACGTGCAAAACCCAGAGGCATGCAAGTTGAGGTTCAGTCCTATAATCTAAGTGAAGCCCAAGCGTGCTGAGACAGCAGTTCTGCTGTGCCCAGGGGCAGCCAGACAGCGTCTGTGCTTCAGACAGAGTCCTGCCGCAGAGAGGCAGCTGGGGATGCTGTTCATTATGGTAATAATATTAGTTAGCATTTATTGAGCACTTAGTGTGTGCCTGGCACTATAGGTGCTTTACACATATTAACTCCTTCACTCTCCATCAATTTATGAGGTAGCTACTATCTGTCCCCACTTTAGAGATGAGGAAACTGATGCTCACAGAAGCCAAATAACTTACTGAAGGTCACATAGCTCAAGGTGACAAACACCCCATTTCTCCCTTTCCTTCATAATATGGGTGCGCATTTCAGTACACTCACCTATTTGACGTCTCCCATGAGAGAAGTGTGCTGCCCACAGATTTATTATATGATAAAGCCAGAATGAGCCACTAATTTGGAAATCGTTGTTCAGCTGGGAATGGGAGGGGCGGGAAGAAGAAATTGCGTGCGATGGCAAGACGGAAAATTAGAGGTGGCTAAAACTAAGTGATATTACTCACACGTCCCAGACCTCTCCCACACACGCCTGTTTTTTTTTTTCCTTTGTTCTCCCTTCTGGTTTTTAGTGGGGTTGGTCACAGGGTGCTGGTGATAAGAAGCTGAGAGAATGACAGTGTCCAGAGTGGCCTCCCCGCTGGCGCCGACCTGGAAGGCAGTGCCAGCTCCCTGGTGCGGGACCATTTTCATTCCCGACTTCCTCCTTTGTCTTTTTCTTCTGAGGCTGCACTTTCAATGAAGTTTCCCCCCTCGCTTGTTGAAGGCCTGGGGATCAGGAAGTTTGTCAATAGGGAGGAGGGGAGGAGAAAGCGGGGGAGAGGGAGGGGGAGGAGAGGAGGGACCTGGGGGGAAGGGGAGGGAGGACAAGAGGAGGGAAGGAGAAGGAGCGGGGGGAAACTGAGGTGGGAGAAGGTGTCAGACCGTTTTTTCTCTCTTGGTGCTCAGGAGACCCTCTTCTCCCTGCCTCTCTGTCTCCCTCTGGTGTTCAGAAGATGGTAGTTTTCCTTCTGGTCCACAAACCTCAGTACCCCAGGAAGGGCCTAGTGCTGGACCCCAGAAATCCATTCATGTCGTTCTGAACAGCATCGTCGGTGCCCAGTGACTGTGGAAATAAAAGGAATGGACATGCTCACTGGAGGGCGCTGGGTGGCCATCAGCGAGTGTAGGTGAGGCTTGGTCTCTGATTCCAGAAGAGGGATGGCCTGGGGTAGGGTGGGTGGTGCTGGGTTTTAGACTCCAGTAGATCTGTGTTTGATCTCAGCTTCTGCCACTCACCAGCTGTGCAACCTGGGTAAGTTACCAAACCTCTCTGGGCCTCAGCTTTCTTTAGGGTTGTTGTGAGGTTTACATGACATTAATTATACAAAGTACCTGGCACATACAAGTTCCTTCCTTTCTCTTTACCAAGGATTAACTCAGTAAATACTGAGTGTGACTTGGGGCATGTCACCCCACTTCTCCAAACCTCAATTGCTTGATCTGTAAAATGAGGAAAAAATAAACCGCCTCTTGTGCGTACCTCACAAGGTCAGTGTGAGGATGAAGGATGAAATGATATAAAGAGTTGATGTATAAAAGTTGTATACTTAAAAGTTGATGTATAAAAACTATAAAGAGTTGAACTGGTGGGAGAAGTCACTGAGGTATTAGTTGAATTGCTTGTCTCTGAAATCGTTGTTCAAAGTGCTGGGATCATAGAGCCATAGGGCTGGCCTTACTCTTGCTTGACTGTGTCCCTGAAAACCTCAGGGTTTGAATTACTGTATTCTGAATACAGTGGAATTACTCAGTGGCAAGGGGGTCTTCTGAGGTGCTGTTGTGTTCTATATTTTGATTTGGGTGCTGGTTACATGGGCAGTGGGCTTTTCGAAAATTCATCAAGCTGTACATTTATAATTAGTGCACTTCTGTATGTGTATATGTATGTATTTATACATCAATAAAAAGTTTACTTAAAAATATTGTGTGTACTGACTGCTTTTTTTTTTTTTTTAGAGACAAGGGTCTTGCTATGTTGCCCAAGCTGGACTTGAACTCCTGGGCTCAAGGGATCCTCCCACCTTAGCTTCTTGAGTAGCTGGGACAACAGGCACATGGCACCACACCTGATTGACTGCATTTTTAATGATATTAATAAATTGTTAAAATCTTAAGGTGGATTAAGGGTATTTGATTAAAACAGAGAAAGAATCCTTACTCTTTAGAGATACATGTTGAAATATTTAGGAATAAAATGAATGGAATTTGATTAAAAAACAACAACCCAGGGGTTTGGAAAGGGTGAATGGGGAGGAATGTAGATGAATCAAGACTGGCCAGGGGTTGGTAATTGATGCAGTTAGAAGGTGGGTATGTGCAGGTTTACCATTCTCCCTACTTCTGTATATTTTTGAAAATGTCCATAATAAAAACTTCTGAAAAATATTGAGAAGTTTGTATACTCTGCAACCAAGTGGAATTTATCACAAGTATGAAAGGCATGTTCAACATAATCAGTTAAGGTGATCCATCACATTAACAAGCTAAAGAAGAAAAATCCCATGATCTTATCCAGAGATGCAGAAAAAGCATTTGACAAAATCTAACATTCATTCATTATTAAAAAAAAAACTCTCAGCAAACTAGGAATAAAGGGGAACCTCCTCAACTTGATAAAGAACACCTACAAAAAACTACAGCTAATATCATACCAGATGATGAGAAACTAGAAGATTTCCTGCTAAGATAGGAACAAAGCAAGGATGTCCCCTCTCATCACTCCTTTTCAACATAGTATTAGAATTCCTAGCTGATGCAATAAGACAAGAAAAGGAAATAAAAGGTGTAAGGTTGGGAAGGAAAAAATAAAACTGTCTTTGTTCACAGATGACATGATCATCTATGTAGTAAGTCTGAAAGAACTGACAAAAAACAAAACAAAGCAAAGCAAAATCTCTTGGAACTAAGAAGCAATTATAGCAAGGTTGCAGAATACAAGGTTAATATACAAAAGTTAATCATTTTTCCATATATCAGCAATTAACAAATGGAATTAGAAATAAAAACATTACTATTTACATTAGCACCACAAAAAATGAAATACTTAGGTGTAAATCTAACAAAATATGTAAAAGATCTATATGATAAAAACTATAAAATTGATGAAAATAATAAAAGAAGAACTCAATAAATGGAGAGATAGTTCACGTTCATGGATAGAAAGACTCAATATTATCTGTCAGTTCTTCGTAACTTGATCTATAGATTCAATGCAACCCCAATTAAAATCCCAAATCCCAGAAAGTTATTTTGTAGATACTGACAAACTGATTCTAAAGTTTATATGGAGAGGCAAAAAACCCAGGATAGCCCACACATATTGAAAGAGAAGAACAAAGTTGAAGGACTGACACTACCCGACCCCAAGACTTACTATGAAGCTACAGTAATCAAGACAGTGTGGTATCGGCAAGATAGATAAATGATCAATGGAATAGAATAGAGAGCCCAGAAAGAGAACCACATAAATATAGTCACCTGATCTTTGACAAAGGAGCAAAGGCAATTCAACGAAGAAAAGATAACTTCCTCAACAAATGGTGCTGGCTCAACTGGACATCCCACATGCAAAAAAATGGATTTAGACACAGACCTTAAATCTTTCACAAAATTAATTCAAAATGGATCATAAACTTAAATGTAAAATGCAAGATGATAAAATTCCTAGAAGATAACGTAGGAGAAAATCTAGATAATCTTGGGTATGGCAATGACTTTTTAGAACAACACCAAAAGCACAGTCCATGAAAGAAATAATTGATAAGCTGGACTTTATGAAAATTTAAAAATTCTGCTCTGTGAAAGACCTGTCAAGAGAATGAGAATACAAACCACAAACTTGAGAGAAAATATTCGCAAAAGATATGTCTGATAAAGGACTGTTATATAAAATACACAAAGAACTCTTAAAACTCAACAATAAGAAAATGAATAACCTGATTTTAAAAATGGGCAAAAGATCTGAACACACACTTCACCAAAAAAAAAAAAGCCAGCGGGGAGGAAGGGATGAATAGGTGGAGCACAGAGGACTTTTAGGGCAATGAAACTATTCAGTATGATACTATAATGGTGGATACATGTTATAAATTTGTCTAAACCCATAAACAACACCAAGAGTGAATCCTGGCACAGACGCAGTGAAAAGGGAACACTTATATACTGTTAGTGGGAATGTAAATTAGTAAAACCTCTATGGAAAACAGTATGGAGATTTCTCAAAGAACTATAAAAGTAGATCTACCATTTGATCCAGCAATCCTACTACTGGGTATTTACCCAAAGGAAAAGAAGTCATTATATCAAAAAGACACCTGCAATTGTATATTTATCACAGCACAATTCACAATCTCAAAGATATAGAATCAACCTAAGTGCTCATCAACTGATGAGTGGATAAAGAAAATATGGTATACATACACCACACAACACTACTCAGCCATAAAGAGAATGAAATAATGTCTTTTGCAGCAACTTGGGTGGGACTGGAGGCCATTAGTCTACGTGAGGTAACTCAAGAGTGGAAAACCAAACGCTGCATGTTCTCACTTACAATAGGGAGCTAAGCTATGGGTATGTAGGGGCATACAGAGTGGTACAATGGATGTTGGAGACTCAGAAGGGGAAATGTTGGGAGGGGGGTAAAGGAAGAAAAATTACCTATTGGGTATAACATATACTATTTGGGTGATGAGGAAAATAAAAGCCCAGACATCACCACTATACAGCTTATCCATGTAACCAAAATCTACTTGTTCCCCTAAATCTATTGAAATAAAAAAAGAGTGAATCCTAATGCAAATTATGGACTTTGGGTGATGATGTGTAGATTCATTGATTGTAAAAAACATAGCACTCCGGTGCAGGATGTTGGTATGGGGGAAGGCTGTGTGTGTTGGGGTCAGGGAGTATATGGGAACTTTCTGTGTCTTCTGCCCAATTTTGCTGTGAACCTAAAACTTCTCAAAAAATAAAGTCTATTAAAATATATTGATAAATTTGGAGTCAGATCCACCTTGGTTTGAGGCTAAGTTTTGCCACTTATAGGTGGCTTTGGGCAAGTTTCATACATTTTCTGAGCCTCGGTTTCCCCCAACCATAAAATAGAAGACAATAGCTACCTCTTAGAATTGTGATAATTTAAAAAAACAATGTATGTGAACTACCTAGAGCTGTTTTGGGCTCAAAAATGTAACTTAGGAGAGGCATATGGTATAGTGGTTGAAAGCTTAAGCTCCGTAGCCAGACTTCCTGGGCTCACTTCTGGCTTTGTCACTTATGACCCATGTAACCATGGGCAAGATACTGACCCTCTCTAGATGCCTCAGTTTAACCTGAGACAGTACAGGCTGGGGGTGTCAAGTCTTAGAGACCTGCAAGATAGTGCACATGGACTGGGCGTCTCTGCTTCACTCCTTGGATCCTTGGAGTCCTGGCTACAGGAGAAAGGTAAGAAAGCCAGGCAGGGGAAGGAACAGAGCTAACACTTATTGAGACCTACTGTGTTCCATATTTATTCATTTATTCCACAAGAATTTAGAGTACCTGTTATGTGCTAGGGGGTGCTCTAGTTGCAAGCAAGACAGAGGAGGGCCCTCATGGAGCTCATATTCTTGTGGGGCAAACAGACAACGGGTGAGTGAACAGATAAATAGGGTGACTTCAGTTTGTGATATCATCCCGGAGATGAGTGGGATGCTGAGATGGAAAGAACTGGAACACCTCCTCTAGGTTGGGTGGTCAAGGAAATCTTCCCTGAGAAGGTGACATCTGAGATCTGAAGGGTGACAAGGAGAAGCCAGCCATGTGAAGCTCTGGGAGAAGATCATTCCAGGCCCTGGCCTAGGACGTGGCTATCATGTATTCTCACAATTGTGAGATATAATTATACCTTTTTTACAGATGAGAACACAGAGGCTAAACGGTTAAGCTACTTGCTTGAGAAAGTGGTAGAGATAAATTGAGCCAGGGTGTCAGACACAAAGTACCCTTTCAGGTAGTGTTTTTGCAAAGAAAATAAAGGTTAAAGCTCAGCATTTTATCTCATAGAAATAAAAGAATAAATTGGCAGCTCTTGTGAATGATGCAATCTTAAAAATAATTCTTTCCTGAGGGGGTCCTCAAGGCAGATTTCCCCCTTCCACACCTTTGCCTGGGCCAGCTTCTCAGCCCAGAAGGCCTTTCCTGCTTCTCTTTGCCCATCCACATCCTCCCAGCTCCCAGGGCCTCAATCCAGCTCCGCTTCTCAGGAAACCTTCCAGAAGGGCTCCAGGCCCCCGCAATTCCAAGAAATGCCTTCCAGAGAGGGAAAGAGCTTTGTCCAGGGTCACGCCACAGGAAAGGGGTGTCAGAGCCAGGACGCCAGACTCAAATGCAGGCTTCCTCCTGACCCTCAGGGAGGGCACCCACCCCAGCTACCCCGGCCTCCTCACCCCGTGCCCAGGCGGCTGCCATGCAATGCCTTCTGCAGGCCTTGGTTCCCGCCCCTCCCTCTCCACGCGCCTCAGATTTCCTTCTGGGAGGAAAGAGCGTTTTTTTCACAGAGATGATTCTCTTCTTGTGGCCATAGATTACTCTTGACACCTAATTACTGTATATCATCGTGCCATAAAATGATGATTGGAGGTGTCACTGTCCCAAATTTGCACTCATAAAATACGTGTTCTTTTTGTTTTCCTCCTCTGCATTTGTCTGGGAGAAAAGACAGGCAAATTTATTCCAACTTTTCAGAGGAACTTTAAAGCACAGGAACAGAAGAGTTTTAGAGGTGGGTGGTTTTAAAAATACCCTGCAGAGGGAGGAGGCCTCAGCCCAGCTGATTTTGTGTGGCCTGGGGAGAAAATGAAGACCTTGCCTAAGACATTGGCACCTTCCAGCCTGCGCTTCTCTGCCTTTGCCTGCCTGGCAAACCCCTCCTCCATCTTTTTCTCCCCCACCACCCCCTGCTCCCTATTGTCTCCCCCCTCCCCATTGGGCCTCTATAAGGAAACATTGGAACATGGTGGGAAATATTCCCATTCTAATGTCACACAGACTTGGGTTCACATCTTGCCTCTGCTGTCCACTAGCCCAGTGACCTTGGGTAAGTCGAGCCACCTCTGGAGTCTTGGTTCCCTCACATATAAAATGCGGAATAATAAATACTACCTCTATACACAGCTGCTATGAGGATTAAGAATAAAACAACCGTAGAGGTAAAACATCCACTAAGGAACCTGCCACAAAAGAGGGGCTCAGCAAATGTCTGCTTCTTTTCCTTCCCCTCAAAATCTCTCCTGCCTGTTCTCCCTGAGAGGGCCCTGGAATCTTAGAATCACTCCTTATCTGATTAACATTCCCTTTCTCCCATGAGCTCAGGCTGCAATCAGGAGTCAGTAGAAAAGCAATCTCATTAAACTCACTGGCACGAGGGGAGAGTGACTCCGAGAGGCATCAAGGACAGTTTGCAAAAGCAATCTTATTTGTCACTGGGAGAAACCAGTGAAGTCAGCTTGTTCCACTGCTCTCCCTGCACAAGTCCCCCGCAGGTGGCTTTCCAGCCGCTTGCCCACCTCAGATGGAGATGAGTTCTCTGCCTCCTGAGGTAGTCCATTTAGAGCTCTCCTCTCTGAGGCCTGATGCTCTCACGGGGCGCATATTCTGTCTGGGCTTTGGGAGTGGTTCTTTAAACCAAGATAGCTTATCTTGTGAATCCAAACCAACTTGCCAGTGATTCCTGCCTTGAAAGGAGGACTTGAAGATTTCCAGATGGGGGTGGAGTGAATGGCTGCCACAGAAGATCCTTTATCCCATCTCACCTCTGTCTAGCCAATACCTGAGCTCTCAAGACTCAACTAAGAAGCCACATCATCCGAGCGCCTTCCTTGGTCCTGGCTTGAGGTATTTGTCTCCTACTCTGGGATCTCTTTGTACTGAGCTCCTGTCATGGATTAGCCCTCTGTTGGAGGCTGTATATGGGTCTGGGCCACCCTCTGGCCTGGAGGCCCAACTCTCAGAGCACCCTGAATGTTTTCCAGGCTTATTCAATGTGTGCCCCTCTACACTGGCAGCTTCACTAGGGCAGTGGTTGGATCAGCCTGCTTACTGCTGTATCCAAGGTACCTAGCACAATGCTTGTACACAGTAGGCGCTCATTGAACACTCAAACATGCTTACTATGTGCCAGGCACTATTCTAAACACTTTACATATATCAGTTCATAAAACCGTCAGGACAACCCTAAAATGTGGGTACTGTTATCATCCCAGTCTGGTATGGTGAATAAAGGCAGTGATTCTGGAGCAATCTAGCTCCACCATATATTTCCTGTGTGACCTTGGTTAAGTACTTAACCTTTCTGTGCATCAATGTTAAATGGGGATAACCGTATCTACTTCTTCATAGGGTTGCTATGCAGTTAAATGAGTTCACGCCCATAAAGTGTCTATATATTAGGTATTATCCCCATTTTATGGTGGCAAAAATTGAGACAGAGCGTTTTGATAACTTGCCCAAAGTCACACAGCTGGTGAGCGACAGAGCCAGGACTCAAACTCAGGCAGTTGGGCTCCAGAGTCCATGCTCTTAACCACGACACTGCACTGCTCTTACTGGAGGAGAATTTGAAGCCCTGGATTCAAACGCCCTGAGAAGGGTGTTTAGGCCTCTTATGCTGGCCTGGGCCCCTGTCTGGGCCTGTCTTCTCGATATGCACGCAGCGCGTAGTACCCCTGCCCTCTGAGATACCACTGTGGGAGGGTGTCATAGGCTGAGGAGGTGGCCGCGGCCGGTCCCTGGCGCCACGACTCTTCCTTTCGCCAGCAGGGGTCAGCCGCGGCCGCTGTTGGTGCCTCGGGTGAGCTGCTGCGAAGCGCGGGACGCAGTCCAGGACTCGGCGCGGGAAGGACCCTTGGAGGTCATGCGGCCACAGGCTGGACCGAGGCCTCGAGACGGGGGAGGCCCTGCCCAAGGTCACCCCGGGGGCCGTGCTAACGGGGCGGGACCCCAAGTCTCTTCACTCGTCCCTGGCTCTTCCCCAAAGCTCAAGAAACCAGTTCGAGGGGCTCTAGAAACCAGGAGGTTTGGGCCCCTGCAAGGTTTCCCTGGAGGTGTGAGTCCCGGGCCTGGTGGTACCACTGCCGTACTGTGTGACCTCGGTCATGTCGTCACCCTCTAGCCCCAGCGCCCATCCAAGGAGGGTACCCGGGCAGCCGACACGTCCTGTGATTGTGAGAGGGTACCTCTTTCAGTACAACGTGCCCCGGCCATGGCGGGCCAGAATTAGCCCAGCCGGGTGGGGTCGGAGCCTGTCCTGCAGCGCCGCGCGCGTGGCGGCGTCGGGACCCGTATCCTTCCCGGCGGACCGCGCCGGGCCGGCTGGGAGCGCAGAGCACGGCGTCCGGCAGGGGGCGCTGCCGCACCGCGCGCGGCTTCCCCGCGTGTCCTCCCAAGGACGGTGTGGACGCGGCGGGCGGCGCCGGCAGAGGCCGGCTGCGGTCTGGCCGCGCCCACACTAGCGTTGCCCGTCGGAGGTCGGCGACACGGTCTGGGGCGCCTAGGGCGGCGGGGCGAGTCGTCCAGTGCCCCCGCTGGCCTTTAGCCGGTTTCTGGATGTGTGTGTGTGGATGGGTTTGAGGGATGGGGTGTTAGGGGTCTCCTGAACCAGCACTGGGGTCCAGGCTTCGCTGCGGGACCTTGAGAGGTCACTGCCCCTGTCTGGGCTCGGTTTCCTGTCTCTGCAATGGGGATGAGCTATCGCTTATGAAAATGCCTTGGGAAATCCGAGGCCCACGTTGGATGCAAATAGAAAGATTTTTATTGAAAAACAGCCATCCCTTGCCTCACCCAATCCATCCTCCCAGTTCCACACTCTGGTGGCAACCACTTTAGTCATTTTAACCTGTATTTTCTGGCATTTACCTACATATTTTGGAGTAACATGCTTATACTGCTATTTCTTAATTTAACAACGTTAGACATTATCTATTGTCTTTCAGTAGGAATAAATAAGGAATTGGCTGTCTTCCAGCCCCATCCCCCTGCCCAATATATCTGGAGCACTATTTTTAGGTAACTCAGTGATCAGCATTCCTATTAAGAAAATGTAGCTCTTCCTTTCCCCAAAAGCTCCATGAGAACTGCCATCCGCCTCTCATCCTATATCTTCCCCACAAAAAGCTCTGTCATGTTCCCTATTCTGTCTTGAGCTCCCTTTTCCCAAGGGTGCTCCCTCCCAGACTGCGCTGGCTGTCTGCAAGGACCCTCTGCTCCAAGGTTTTCTCTCCATGCTTGTTTCTTGGTTCTCTCTCTGTCTCTATTGGTTTACTCTCTTCTTTTGGAAACTTCAATTGCTTCCTAAGAAATTGGGCAGGGGTAGGGATGTTTCCTGTCCGTGGATTTGCCTGTATTCTGCCCTTGCACTGGATGGATAATCCAGCTAAGCAGAGAATTCGGGTTTGGAAATCATTCTCCTTTAGATGTGGGTGCTCTGCTCCACTGCCTTCTGCACCTAGAGTTACCGTTGAGAAGCCTTCTGATTCATGTTTTTTCTTATGTGTGACTTTTTTTTCTCTCTCTCTCCGGATGTTTTTGAGGACCTTTTCTTTATCCTTAGAATTCTGGATTTTCACAATACATGTGACAGTGTTGGTGGCTTTTGTCATTTATTGTGCTGGGCCCTGGGTGGTCCTTTTCAATGTGGAGACTTGTGTCCTTCAGTTCTGTGAAACTTTATTTTTTCTTTAATAATCTCCTTCTCTGTGCTTGCTCTCCAAAATTCCTATGAGTTTGTTCCTGGGCCTCCAGGACTGATCTTCCAGTCTGTCTTCTCTTTTCTATATTTCCCATCTCCTTGTCTTTCTCTTTTGCTCTCTATATTATTTCCTTGTATTTATGTCCCAATCCCTCTATTGAATTTTTAAATTTAGCTATCATAGTTTTAGTTTCCAAGAATTCTTGCTTATTCTCTGTTCTTTTCTTCCTCCCGCCAACATAGATACAGCCTCGTTATTTATCTCTCTGAGGATATCAGTTAGTGATTTTTTTCTCCTGTTTACTGACTTGTCTCTGTCTCCTCTAGTTTTGCTGTTTTGTTTGGTTGATTTGTTGTGGTCTCTCTCTGGCTCTGTGTTCCTCCTCATATTGGAGGCTTCTTTAGTAGTCCTTGGCTTTTGTCCATATTAGTTAAGGATAAGGGTCCAAGAAGTTGACTGGCTTTGGATGTCCTGTGAAGGTAGATGGGGCTGATTTCCCTTTGGGTAGACCAGGCAGGGCCTCGTATTTCATTTGGGGGGACACATAAATATCAACAAGGGGAGTTCTTTTCTCTGGGACTGCTCTATTTCTCCAGGAAGGCAAGATGGATGTGTTAAGAGGATGGATTTTGGAGCCAGACTACCTGGGTTTGAATCCCAGCTCTGCCACTTTCTAGTTGTATGACCTTGGACAAGACACTTAATTGCTCTGTGCCTCGGTTTCCAATCTGTAAATTAGACCTAATAAGAACACTAATGCATGAGTTGATGAGTTTTTATATGCAAAGCTCTTCATCTGGCATATAGTGATAGGTCTGGGGTCACTGGCATGTTCTTTATAGAGTGGCAAAGGGCTTGGAGCAGGGGAGTCTGACTGTTCTCTAGGTGAATTCACAGTTAATCCTACCGTTTTCAGCCCTTTCTGGCCTCCAAATCTCATGCCCCTCTTCCCACTCTGTGAGATAGTTGCTTTTTTTCTCATTGGTACATCTTCTGCAGGTCTTATTCAACTCGATAGAAACCAGTGCAAGGTTGGCTAATCAAAAAAATTGTTTCATGTGAGAAATTATTAAAAAAAGATTATATTTTATTTTAACCTAAATCACACAGATACCTATTCCTTTTTCTTTGAGTATGGGCCTGTTAGTTGGAATGCTATAAGGTTTTTCTTGTGCAAACCCCAATGCATAAAACATTGTCTGCCATTTCCAGGTTCAAATTCTTTATAGTGCAGCTAAAACTTAAAGGCACTTATGGAGCAATCTGAATGCAGATTCCTTCTAGATTTATGTGATTATCCTCCCAATCTGTTACAATTTGCTTGTCTGTAACTCATCTGAACATTTTTTTAATAGCAATCTTCCTTCTTTGAATCTTTCAAGGCATTCGGCTTCATTTTCGTAAAAACAACTAGCTTTTTACAATCATGTTTTATTGGTTTATTAATATTAAATTGAATCACATAATTACAAAAGCAAGTACAACTGGCATAAATAAGTTTGGGAATAAGCAATTGTTTCTGGGAAAGCAGACAGATTAACTGGAGAAGATGTATGTGGGCATTCTAAGGAACAGCCTGCCTGACAAGGTTTCAGCCCGTAGTTTCTAGAGAGAATGGCGAGTGTGGCTGTTCTGAGAGTGCACATTCAGTGGTGGTGGATCATGAAAGCGTAAGTTGTGTTGTGGCTTCTACCACTCTGCAAAGTAAGTACCATTCACTCCTTCATATCCTTTTGATCTTACAGAAATTCATTGAACTCTCTCATCCATAAATGACTCCTCTTCCTTTTTTCTTGTCCTTATGGGTTTATATCTTCTCTTTTCCTTATGGTCATTTTAAAGGGAGAGGGTACAGAGAAGGAGAGAAGATAAACATTAAAGTTCAAGCTGCCATTTTTATCCAGACAATTCTCTCTCATTTAAGACTCCCAACATCCAGTAAGCAGCAGAGCCTATTATTATCCCCACAAAGGTCACGCAGCTGCAAGTGACAGAAGCAAGTTGCAAATTCAGATCTGTCAGAGGCTGTAGTGGATACTGTGGTGCTTTGTCTAGATTCCTCTCCAGGGTAGACACAGCATACCCCAGCTGCTGGGAACATTGATTGCTGGCGGCTCACTGTGGCTGCTTGCTGGAAATGTCCATAGCTACAGGAACTGCCTCACCCTAGCATATGCTTCCTTTCAGGGGATTGCCGTGGCCAATGACTGGCAGAGGCAGGGATATAAAAGCCCAGACCTCTTCCCTCAACTTGAGACAATTCTGAGGGGCCAACCAGCTCCAGAGTTCCTTGTGGGATCAGCTGTAATATTGGCTGCAATTCATTGTGGGTCAGCTTGTCCCTCTGCCCAGTTGCAGGTGTAACTCCAAAGAGCACTCTCCAACAAGGCTTCTGCACACAACTCTTTGTTTCAGAGTCTGTTTCTAGGAGCCCAATATAAGATAGAGGGCACGGATCTTGCTCGTTTTGCTGCCTCTTTGGGTAGTGGAGACTTTGCATTCCCAGGCTGTCCTGGGGCAGGATTCATCAGCAAGGAGAGGAAAACTGGGCAGGGGTGCCGCGGTTGCAGAACTCAGGACCCACCTGGGGCTGACATCCTTGCAGGAGGGGTGGGAATGGCACGTGCCCTGGTAGGGTTGGAGGGCAACGGGGTGTGTGGGGCATGTAGTGGGCGATGAGGCTGAGCAGACAGGCGATATGCACGTCCAGGTCCTGGAGGGATTTGCCATCATTGGGGAATCATCAGAGGGTTTTACACAAGGAGTGACATGGTCAGATCTGTGAGTGGGCTAGATGGACGACCTCAAGATGGATTATATGTGTCTAGGTGGGGTCAGAGAGAGCAGTGAGGAGGCCCTTATAATGGTTTGTGAGAGAAAGGATGGGGCCTGGGCCAGGGCAGTGAGCACACAGAGATGGTTCTCAGTGACTCACCACCTGGCATCCCAATTCCTGGTACCCTGGTCTTTTTTCTGTACTTCCTAATGTACCATATCATTGACTTATTTATTATGTTTATTGTGTGTCTCCCTCCATTACAATTTAAGCTCCACAGGGGCAGAGATTTTTGTCTGTTTTGTTCATTGATGTGTTCCCAGCAATAGAAGAGTGTCTGGTACATGGCTGGTGCTCGATAAATAATGATGAATGGATGAATGGATGGATAGATGGATGGATTCTTATGAGGTATGGGAGACTGGAACTAGGCATCAGGGTTGATCTCTTGGCTTCTGTCTGGATGTCTGATGGATGGTTGGGGCTCCCTGAAGTGAGGTTAGGAGGAGGGGCCCCATTTTCATGAGCTGAGGGGCATGGATGAGGGGTGGGAGGAGTCCCAAGTCCTGATGTCTCCGTAGACTTGAATTGTTTGGTGTTGCTAGGAGTTGTGGATTTTTCCGTAGTGTGATCAGAGGTCCTGGGCTGGAAAAGGGTTTCAATGGGTTCCTAGATTTAAAAGGCTACTTATCTGTTGCCTCCCTGACCCAGTCCCTCTCAGCTAACAACCCTGAGCTCTGAGCAGTGCTGGAGGCTCCACGGGCATTAGGCAGTAAGACTGTTGATGGCGTCTCACACAAGACCAGGAAAGAAAAGAGAGGAGACTCATGCTTGGTGTTGTGTAGGTACTCAGGTAACGTCTACTGTTGGTGATAATGTAGTGGAATGGCCCTAGGTAGGAGTCACCAGGCTTGAATTTTCTAAATAATAAATAACAATCATACAGGAATAACCCTTATAATGTGCCCAGCAGTTTACAAATTATGTTTGTTGCATGTTGCCATGTGGTGTTATCTTTCTTTCGTTGTTGTTTGAAAAGATCTTTATTTTGTCTCTGCTCTTTGCAAAAAGTTCTATTACAGAAAATTCAAACTTACACAAAAGTAGAGAGAATAATATAATGAACCCCATGTACCTGTCACCCAGCTTCAGCAATTATCAGCCCATGGCCAATCATGTTTCATCTACTCCTGCCCACTCTTCCCACCCTATCCTGCCTCCAGATTATTTTGAAGCAAAACCCAGACAACATATCATCACATTTATAAATATAAGGATGCATTAAAATGTATAACTATAATGTCATTACTGTGTCTAAAAAATAACAAAAAAATTCCCTAACATCATAAAATATATAGTTAGTGTTTCAGTTTTCTAGGTTAATTCATAATTTTATTTTTTTTTACAATTTGTTTGACTTAGGATCCAAATAAATTCCATATGTTACAATTAGCTGATAGTATCTCTTTTAATCTGTAGGTTCCTCCGTCTTCTTATTTTTCCCTAGCTATACATTTGTTGAAGAGTTGTTTATCCTATTTTCCACATCTGGATTTTGCTGAATGAGTCCCATAGTGTCTTTTGATATGTTCATCTGTCCCCTGTATTTCCTGTATATTAGTAATTAAATCTAGAGGCCTCATCAGATTCGGATTTGATTTTTTGGCAAGAATACTTCAGAGGTGGTGGTGTGAACTTTTATCAGGAAGCACAAATGTGTAATTGTCATCTCTCTTTTTGTTGTTAGCAGCCAGTGATGATCATTGACTGGATCTATTATTTCTTCAAGGTTCCCATAATATTGATATTCTAATTCTATCATTTTTTCTTTGTTTGTTAGCTGAACTTTTATGAAGAGTAACATCCTCTCATAAACTATTTGGTCACCCTGAGGTACAGTTCATTCAGGTGAAGCAGGATAAATGCTCAATTCTTTCCATTTATTTTCAGTTTCTGAAACAATGAGTGGGTTCTCTAGTATTATCCAAAGGTGACCAATGAGATTACTTTGTATCATTAGGAACTCATGGCTTTGAATAAATGTGATGTGTTTCAATCCATTTCAGTTTTTATCTTTATTGACACGCAAACTATCCCATTTTTTGGCTAATGGAAATCTCTTCAACTTGGCTCCTGAGTCCTTTTGAGTGTGATCCCAGTGGTCTCTGCTAGCTTCCCTACTTTCTAGAATGACAAGATGTTCCATTCTGTACATTTCCTTCCCCAGACCTGCACTCAGCTTCTCCAAGGAGCCTGTGTTTCTTTTTAGTGGGAAATGGTATTTAGAGGCCAGTAGCCTGGTGTGTAAGGGAGTTACATTATCTCTTTAAAAACACTGTATTTGATACATACAAAAGAGTATAGGCACCATTTATGTAATTATGAAGCATAATAATAAAATGAGTTCCCATCAGCTAGCACCCAACTTAAGAACTGGAACATTACCAACAACAGTTCATCTTTGTTTGTGCTCCTCCTTTAACTAATCCTCAGCCTCCATTCAAGAGGGTGGATTGTGTATTTATCATTCTCTTACTTAAAAAAACTCTTTATCATATATGTATGTATTAAGTACACATGTTTAGCTTAGTTTGTTTTTGTGCTTTATAAAAATGATATCATAATGTTTATTGTCTTCTATGACTGCCTTGTTTTTATTCAATGCATTTTTCTAAGATTCATCTTTTTTAAAGCTATAGCTCATTTATTTTTAATGCTATATAATATACCATTGTGTGACAGTACTATAATTTGTTTTATCCATTCTCCTGTTCTTGGACATTTGGGTTGTGTCCAGTTTTTGCTACTAAATACTTTGCTAAGATAGTGCTCTTCACTCCCCAGAAAAATGTGTAGAAATTTGTCTAGGACAGTGGTTATCAAGCATTTTAGTGTCAGGAACCCAAAGAGTTTTTGTTTATGTGAGTTATATCTAAAGACATTTACTATATTAGAAATTAAGACTGAGAAAAATGTAAAAATTCTATTTATTAATTCATTTTAAAATGACAATAATAAACTCATTATATGTTAACATAAATCATACATTTTTAATGAAAACTGTATTTTCTGAGACAAAACAAATTAAGAACATTGTTGACATTTTTGCAAATCTCTTTAATTTCTGGCTTATTAGGAGACAGCTGAATTCTCATATCTGCTCCTGTGTTCAATCTGTTGCAATATCATACATCACGCATCCTCTGAAAAACACTGTACACTCATGTGACAAGGGTGAAAAAGTCAAATAATACCTTTCAAATATATTATGAAAATAGTTTTGACCTCATGGTTCCCCTGAAAATATCTCAGGTCCCTGGACCACAATTTGAGAATTGTTGCTCTAGAGAATGCTGGTCTAGGAGTGAAATTGCTGGATAACTGTGCTGCGCGGAACACATGCAAATGTTTAGCAGTATAAGATAACGCCAAATTGTTTTCCAAAATGGTTGCAGCAATTAACACTTCCACCACCAGTGTCTAAGAATTCCCATTGATCCATATCTTTCTCAACACTTGGTATTATTAGACATTCTAATTTTTACCCATCTAGTGAATATGAAATGGTATTTGATTGTAACCTATCTGTGCTCCAGTTTCTTCCTGTTTCAATGCATCCTTCTCACACTGCCAGATTAATCTTTCTACGAAGATATTTTGATCATGTTATGCTTGGTCCTCCTTAAAAATGTTCAAAGCCTTTTTTTTTCCTCAACAGAACTAGGAGCAAGTTTATCATCCCTCTATTCAAGACTCATTTGGTTATGGGCTGGACTAATCAGGTGGGGGCCTGCTTAGGTTCTGACCAGAAAGGTGCAACTCATTCAGGTAAGGAGCCCTCGCTATGGTCCAGCCCAGTTCTCAGCACTGAGTTTGGGGCCAAAGCCCTGTTAAAAGTCAGTGTGACTGAGCCATCCATTTTCTTTTCTTTTTTTTTTAATTTTAATTTTTTAAATTTTTAAATTTTTTATTTTTTTATAGGTAATATTTATTTTTTATTTCAGAATATTATGGGGGTACAAACACTTTGGTTACATATATTGCTTATGCACTGCCCAAGTCAGAGCTACAATCATGGACATCCCCCAAGCAGTGTGCCCTGCACCCTTTAGTGTGAGTTTTCCCATCCCCTCCATTTTCTAATTATTGTCTTGGTCACTTCCTTCCCTGAGGGACTTGAAGGAGAAGGTGAAGGCAGGGAAGGTTTGGGCATAATAACATCAGTGGTACTTGAGTTCACCTGGTTTCTAATAGTGTCCCTGGTCCATTAGGATAAACATGCTCATTGCTTATGCAGGTGGGCCCAAATCTTGCTGAGGCCTTGGTCCCATTCTGCTGAAGAGAGATTTTCAACATCATCATCATCATCATTGTCACCATCACCACCACCATCATCATCATCATCAAACAGTTCCCATTTACTGAGCACACCTGTGTGGACCAGGTCTTGTGTTAGGTACTTTACGTGCTATTGTTCATTGGATCCTTGAAAAACTTTGCAAGGCAGGTATTGTTATCCCTGGTGAGGAACAGGTGAAGAAATGGAGTTCAGACAGGGGAAGTGACTTTGTCAAAGTCACACAGCTGCTGCATTATGGAGTAGAAGGTAGAGCTCAGTGCTCCCAGCTCTTGGTGCAGGACTATCAGTGGCCAGAGTAGGGTGTCACCATTCCATGGCTAATGTGGTCTTAGGCTTTTAGAGAGAAATTGAGCAAAGGGCAAGTTCAGTCACAAGATGTGTTTGTAGGCTTAGCTGGCCCATCTACAACCCTGGCCATCATGAGAACCACCTCCCCTCCCCTCAGGGCACTATTTCCTGCCTTGAGAGGGCCTCTGGGGTCTGCTGTGTGCTGAAGTAGGATGGGAGCTAGTAGGGTCTGTGGGACCTGTGTGATCCAGGGCTTGCCACATAGGCTCCTTGAACCTCAATTTCCTCTTCTGTAAAATAACGTCAGGACCATCTCTGCTTTTTTCTTAGGACTTTTGTAAGGAAGAAATAGTTCTAAACAACAACTCTCATCTATTTAATGCCTATATATCAGGTACTATGCTGGACTCTTTATATTTTCTCATTTAGTCTTTGCAATAACCCTCCAAAACGGCATTATTGTCCCCATTTTATAGATGAAGAAACTGAGGCATGACTTTCCCAAGACCATTGAACTAGAGAGTAGCAGAGGTAGGGTTTGCACTCAGATCTCTATAGGATACTAAGAGTTTTGTAAGGATAATTGTGGCAGCATGTGATGGTGTGTGTTGATGCACGTGAATAAGAGCTCTGGGCAATGCTCACTTGCAATAAGCCAATTTATTTGCAAGAGACAGATCAGGGTGGGTTAGACCAGCTAGAGATGTTACATTTGCAGAAAGACATACCAGAGAAGAGAAATAGAGGGTGGGTTCTCAGGAGGGGTGATGGGTGGTGGCAGAGGCGGCAACAGCTCACTCCAGCACACAACCACTGGGCTCCTGCTCTATGCCAGGCTCTGTTCTGGTCTCTGAGGCCCCAGCAATGGAGCAGACCTAGTTTCACTCTTGGGGAGCTCAACTGGGGAGAGAGAGACATCCTAAAAGATGTTGTATGCTATGTTGTGTGCTATGTTCTATCAGGATGTGGAGGTTGCATTCCTAAGAAATCTTGTCTTATAAAAAATGGAATTATAGAGACAATTGCTTCAATGGGGAAAAAGAGGTTAGTGGTTTGAGAGTGTCAGACTCACCATAACAAAGTTATTTTTCCTTCAGGAATGTCAATAATAAAGGTGCTTTTACAGCTATAAGTGTATGGCTGTAAAACCTGAACATCACAGAGCAAATCCAGCATTAGACTTCCTCACGATTTTACTCAAGAGGAACAGCCTTTTTTTCCCTGTCACCCCAGCATTCTCATGAGCTCAGACTTCCAATCACCTTGACCATCCACTGCTGGAGTAACAAAGCACCAAGTCCCTCTAAGGAAGCATCCAAAGACATCAGGACACGCCCTTGCCCCCCCCACAATCTCCTTTGCTAGTTCCCCTGTAGCAGAACCCTCCCCTCCACTGTGTTATAACTAACTGTGATCTGCTCAGCGTAAATTGTGCTCTCTAATTAAAGGATCACATTATATTTAATTTGTATTTAAAAATCCCACCATAGGAGAAATCTTTACAGGGTGTGAGAACATTAATGTAGAAGCAGTGTCATGTCACAAGTAAGAGTGGGGCTTCTAGAGCCAGTCTTCCTAAGTTGGAATCCTAACTTTGTCACTTACTAGCTATGTGACCTTGGGCAAGTGACTTAATCTTCTATGCCTCATCTCTAAAATGGGGAGAATAGAAGCATCCACTTCACGTGGTTGCCAGGGTTAGGAGAGATAATGATTGTGCCATCTGAGTACACAGCCTGGCACATAGCCAGCACTCAACAAATGTTAACTATAGCACAGTGCAGGGAGAGGAGGGGTCTGCTTACCTGGAGGGTGGGGCATGGGGAGTAAGGGATGTCTCTGCAGAGGAGGAGAGACTGGAGCTGGACATAAAGGGTAGGTGGAGCTGGACAGGAGGATGAGGCAGAGGGAACAGAGAGACACAGCAAAGCTCTTTTGAAGTCCCCAAAGGAGTCTGGAATGACCAAGACCTGGGTTTCTACTTAATATCAGCTGCTGTAACAGATAAAACTCTAAAAGGCTTAGCATAATAGATATTAATTTCTCGCTCACATAAAGTTCAATCAGTGGCAGTGGGGGAGGAGGGGTACTCTGTGCCTTCCCGTTATTCAGTAACTCAGGCTAACAGAGGCTCTACAAGCATCCATGTGGCTTCCAAGGTCACGCTGGGCATTCACATCCAGCCGTCTGATGGGGAAAAAGAGTGTATAGGCTGACGCAGGAAGTTGTTATAGGCCAAGCTTAGAAGTGGCACACATCGGTTCCTCTTAGGTTTCATTGGCTAGAACTTGACACACAGACGACGTCTGCAAGGGAGTCTGGGGAACATAGGCTAGATGTGTTCCCAGAAGGAAAGTGAAATGGATTTGGTGACTAGGTGGCCCATCTCTGCCCCAGTTCTGGGGCTAAGAGGTGTACCAGCCCAGAAGAGCAGGGGTCCAATGGTGAACACTCAAGTTCTGAGCCAATGAGCTTGACCTTGACTCTGAGGGCAGTGGAGAGCCACTGAAGGGTGTTCATCAGGAGAGTGACATGGTCAGAAAGTGCCAGAGGTTTCATTGGCTCACTCCAGCTACAAGGTGGAGGTATGGGGGAGGGGGAGGAGGAGAGGTTGGATGATCAGTTAGCGGCTGGTGCAGGGATCTAGGCAAGAGTTGATGAGGCCAGCACTCAACCATGGCCTGGAAGGAGGGCAGCTTCGAGAGAGTTCACTGGGAAAAAGTTACTTAGAAGATAGCTGTTATTCTATGATCCTAGTGCTCAGGGCTGTGGAGCATATAAGGAAAAAAATCCCAGACCTTATCTGTTGGGAGCATACACTCTATTTATGGATATGAAACTGGAAAAGATAACTTTTAAGTATTAAAACTTTGGAGTTCACTGGCCAGAGTCATCCTAGAGTGGCCTTCTATGGCCTTGAACATTATCATCTCACTGCATCACCCCATCTCTTCCCCCCCAACTCCATATTTCATCTTTGCTTCTTTCTGCATGTGGCTTCATTCTCCTGCGTGGACTGTCCCCACCAAGCTAGAACCATAGCTGAAGCCAGGCCTAGGCTTACATTAATGCATCCCAGCAACAGAGAGGCATAAATGTCTGATAATGGCTTAGAGCAGTGGTTCTCACTCTTTGTACATCAGAATCACCTAGAGGGCTTATTAAAACACAAACTGCTAGGCCCAGAATTTCTAATTTAGTAGGTGTATTAGTTTCCTAGAGTTTCCTTAACAAAGTGCCACAGACTGGGTGGCTTAAACAACAGAAATGTATTTCCTCATATTTCCTCACATACTAGAAGTCTGAGGTCAAGGTGTCAAAAAGGTTGATTTCTTCTGAGGCCTCTCTCCTTGGCTTCTAGATGGCTGTCTTCTTCTGGTGTCTTCTCATGGTCTTCCCTCTGTGTGTGTCTATGTCTTAATCTCCTTCTTATAAGGACATCAATCATATTGGATTAAGGCCCACCCCAATGACTTCATTTAACCTTACCTCTTTAAAGACCTTGTCTCTAAATACAATCACATTCTGAGGTACTTGGGGTTAGAACTTCAACATACGAATTTAAGGGGGGGGACATAATTCAGCCCATGACAGTAGGTCTTGGGTGGGGCCCTGGAATGTTCGTTTCTAACAAGTTCCCAGGTGCCGCTGATGCTGCTGGTCCAGGGACCACACTTGGAGAACCATCAGCTTAGAGTGGTTGCTCCTTTCCCTGGTATGTATGTACTTGAATAGGAGCATGCTGGGGCTCAGAAAATTATAATATTAATTGGAAGGAATGTCATACATTTGTAGCTGGCAAATGGGAGAGAGGGTTTTGAGCTGAGAGACTTTCAGGCATTTCCCAAACGACATGGTGCAGGTATTTTGGCCTTCAGCAGAATGTGGCAGAAGAAAGGGCTCAGTTTTCATATGAGAGAGATGATGGATCCAATCCTGACTTTACCCCTTCTGAGCTAAATTTGAGCAAGTCACATAACAACTCTGAGTTTCAAATTCCTCACCCATAAATAATACCGATAGGGTAGTTGTAGAAGTTAAATGTAATAATTTACATAAAGGCTTGACACTTAATGGTAGCTGTTATGTTGTTATTTATTTATTTATCCATTTGTTCATCAAATATGTAACTAGAAGTCAGAAGACATGAGGTCTAGTCCCAACTCTGGAAGTAGCTGTATGCCCTTGGGCCCCACTTAACCTCCTTGAGCCTCAGTGTTTTTATCTGTCAAACAAGGGAGAACATTTCTCTCCTACTACTCCAATCATGCTGGCCAAGTGATACACAGATTGGCAAGGCCTTGCTCACTGCCCCTGGGCCCGTTCTGCCTTCCTCCTCTTTTCTCTTTAGTAGGAACCTGCAGAGTCTGCCCTATCCCCTGCTTAGCCAGACCCTTGGGTGAAATCACAGAATCATAGAACATAGTTCCTTAGAATTAGTAAACCAGAGAATAAATAAATCTTAATTCTCACAGATTTTAGGGAAAAGTCTTGCATGGAAGATGTGCAGTCTCTCTCAACTCATACTGGGGGGGGAACTTTTCACACTACTCACTGGTAGGAATCAAAGAATATTTTGAGGGGGGTCCTCTTGCTTTTAGCCACTACGGCAAGTTGGAATTAGTTTCAGCATTTCTTTAAAAATACAGATTCATAGGCCCTGTCCAAACCATCTGAATCAGAATCTTCATGGGCAGGACCTGGGGATCAGTATTTTTAAAAAGCTTCAGAAGTGCATCTCATGCAGCCGGTCCATAGGAACACCACAATGAAGGTTCACGTGTTCCTTCCTCTGCTCTTCTAAAAACGAGAGAAACTGGACAAGTAGGGGACAAGTGACATGACTCAGAGGCAAAGAAGTAGAAGGGCTCAGCTTCATTATCTGTGTGACTTGGAGCAAATTACTTTCCCTCTCTGAGCCTCGTTTCCTCATCTGATAATTGGCATTCATGATAACTCCTGCCTTACAGGGTTGTTATGAAAAAGAATTTATTCCCTCCTTCTGTGTTTAGGGCCCCTCCCATGGAGGAGGGTGAAAGCTCTGGAAGGGCCAGGCTTCAGGCATTTTCCTTATATCCTTCAAAGGGTTGAAGACAGGTGCATGCTTGCTCATGGGCTATCCCTTCCTCTCCATCTTCGCAGTCATAGGGGAGCTCCAATCCTCCGCCACCTGGGTATGGCCTAGCCTCCTTCCAGGTCTTGCCAGCTCCTCCAAGAGACTCTGCAGGGGGGAAGCTTGGTCCTTCCCAATGGCTCTTTCTAAAAACTCTGTGAGGTTGCCTGGTAACTCTCTGGCTTGGCTACCCACTTGCACCTGGAGCCTCTATTGCCCAGGAGTTCTGGGCCAATCCCCAGCAGGGACTTTCTCCTGGCTTAGTTTCTTCTAGTCCCTAATCTCAGGACTCCAAAAGAGCTCATGAAGAATGATATAGACTTTGGCCTGGATATCAACTCTGGAGATTGTTGATGTCTGCTATGTAACAGAGTGAGCCAAGGGGAGGCACTTGGAATCATAATTGGGTGGCCTGGAGCAAGTTGTTTCTCCTTTTTTAGGGGCCTTAGTTTCCTCAGGTGCCAAATGGAGAATGCTAGGATTTGTCTTGTAGGATTCTGTGAAGTTTAGAAATACCATAGATTCAGTGCCTGAAAAAGGGAAGTTGTTTAATGAATGGTAGCAAATATTATTGCTTGGTACACACACCGTCCTCGCTAAACTGGGAGCTCTTTGAGGACAGGGACTATACTTTTGTACAACATAATAGTTCTCTTCCCATGAACTGAGCAGAACTTTCATGGGTCTAATAATTACACTTACCTCATGGGGTTGTGTGTGGGTTAAATGAGGAAGATTGTCCCTATTTTACAGATGAGGAAATGGAGGCTCAACTAGGTAAACTCTCTTTGTTTGCAGCTTTGTGTTTCTCTATCCCTGCACACGCCCTCACACAGGGCAAGTACTTGAATGACTGTGAAGTTGCAGTACCTAGTGTGGTGGACTTGGCCCTACTCACAGGGCATGTTGGGAGGGACCCAGGCTTCCCTGCCCCCTCCCCTTCCCTTTCCTGGCCTCCCTGGCAGGAAGGGAGGGTGGGAGCCTGTTGCTGGGCTTATGCTGAGAGAGAGTCTCAAAAGTCTGAGAGCCAAGTACAGGGAAGGGAAAGCCCATCAGAGGCCCCCCCATGGGTGGGGGGACGTTGCCAAGGAGCAATCTGAGAGGGATTGAGTCAAATTAAAGTGGATGTCGGGGGTTGGGGTGGGTGGGGAATGGTGGTGGATATGTGCAAAAACCCGCCTCTGCTCTCACTAGTGGAATTCTCTGTTATGGCCTCAGTCGGCAGAGGCTCAGTGCTCCCTTTGCCTCCTTCTGATTATGCCTCTTACTGTTTTGTTTTCTTTGGGGCACTGAGGCCCACAGAGGGAGAAGACTTACCCAAGGGCATGCAGCCTGTGTGTGAGGGAGAGCCGGGTCTCACAGACTGTAAATCCTTCTACTATTGGCAAGTGCCTTGAACAAGTTACTTTAACCTCTCTGAACCTCAGTTGTCTCATCTTTAAAACAGGGATGTTAAGAGTCTCCATCTCATAGTGTTGACATCGGGATTAAACGAGGAAGTGAAAGCATTTGTCCAGCACAGTGCCTGACACGAGTAGATGTTCAAAAAGGGGGTTCATTTGTTTCTTTGCTCTTTGGCTCCTGCCTTTTTTTCAATTGCCCCAACTCCCTTTCTGCTTACCTCTTCTTATTCCACAGGCTCTTTATACCACTGTGTCAGCAGGTGCTCCTGCTACATATTTCTTTCTCTTTCCAAAGCAGGTGAGTGGAAGGAGAGCCCAGTGGACAGCTCAGAACCTCAGTAATCAAACCACACAGAATCCATCTCAAAGGAAACAGTGAGTGAACGAGAGTGACCTCCACGTGGTTTCTGATTTCATTTACAGCATGCAAGGGCTGCAGGAAGAGAGCTGAGTGGGGAGTTGGGAGACTGGAGTCCCAGCTCTGCCACTGAGTGGTTGTGTGACTCTGGGCTGGCCCCTTCCTCTCTCTGGGGAAGTTTCCCCATGTGACAATAAGGGGGCAGGCCAGGGGAAATTCTGACACTCTGAATTTTTAATTTTATTCTAATTATATGTTTCAGGGAGGAATAACTGGGCCCTGGATGGGATATGATGAATGAATATTCTTAATGAGAAGTGGAAATAATTTGTGGTTGAGAGCCATGCCTCAGATCAGAGTGACAGGATACATGGCTAGGCTATATTTTCCAGCAGATTAAGTTAAAAGCTGTGGCCCAAGACTCTGAAATATGAAGAAAAAAGGAGAAGATGACAGGATATCTTTTTAAAGAAATATTTTCCAGCCAAATGATGCAGCAGAGGACTTCCAGGAATTTGCTCTTTTTCTCTATCGAAGGTGAAGAGTTCACGGCCTTCAAGGAAACAAGAACCATGGGATGGAGTGAGGGAGCCTGGCCTGGGTGGCCTTGGGCCAGCTGCTGAACCTCTCTGAGCCCCAATTTCCTCATCTCTAAAATGGGCTGATTCTCTCCACCTCAGACGATTGCTGCAGGGATTAAATGAGGTATTGAGAGGGAAAGCATCCTTCGCATAACAGGTGATCTCTGAATAGGAGGATCTGAGTTCT
The DNA here is from genome assembly GCA_023783475.1 of Daubentonia madagascariensis. Lineage (NCBI taxonomy): Eukaryota > Metazoa > Chordata > Mammalia > Primates > Daubentoniidae > Daubentonia > Daubentonia madagascariensis. The sequence continues at coordinate 8,333,339 of JAKFHU010001129.1, forward strand.
GGTTCTGGGCCTGCTAGGGTGTGGCTGGTTAGGAGGGCCAAAGATATAATTAAAGGGATTGCTAGTTTCATTATGGGGAGCCAAGATTCCAGTTTAGACCAAAAATGTGGCCAAGGTGGTAACCTTACGTTTTGGTTCTTCACATTTATCTATTGAGCCAATATTTATTGAGCACCTATCATGTACCTAGCATTTTCTTTGTGCTGGTTGGACAGCAGCCCCTCCCACAATGTATAAAGTACCTCCACAACCATAGGCCCCTCTCTACCCAGGTCCAACCCCATGCAGCCACTGCCCAAGTAGAGAATGGGATGCAGTGTCCCTGACCTTGCTGCCCCCATCCAGACAAGCACATCTTTTCTTTTCTTTTTTTTTTTTTGAGACAGGGTCTCTCTCTGTCACCCAGGCTGGAGTGCAGTGGTATCATCACAGCTCACTGCAGCCTTGAACTGGGCTCAAGCGATCCTGCCTCAGCCTCCTGAGTAGCTGAGACTACAGGCATGTGCCACTGTGCCTGGCAAATTTTTCTATTTTTCTATTTTTTCTAATTTTTCTATTTTTTTTGTAGATACGGGATCTTGCTATGTTGCTCAGGCTGGTATCGAACTCCTGGCCCCAAGCAATCCTCCCTCCTTGACCTAACAAAGCACTGGGATTACAGGCGTGAGCCACTGCGCCTGCCAGACAAGCACATGTCGTCCATTCTTTCTCCTAATATCATTCACGCTCCATCTTCTCCTGCGGCACCCCGTGTTGGGGGTCCCATATCATCTTTCTCCTTTCCTTTCCAATTCAGGTCCCACTAGCAGCCAGAGTGGCCCTTCTAAAGCACAAACTATGTCACTCTCTTTGCTCAAAACTCTTCAGTGGCTCCCTCTGCCATCCTCAGAAAGGACATGGCCCCCCACGACCTGTCCTGCCCTTTAGCCTTGTCATGCACATCTCCTTTAAGCCAAACCTTACTTGTCTGTGCATGTTCAGCCATTTCAAGCCTCCATGGCTTTGCTGGGCGCCCTCCCTCTGCTGGAATTCACCCTTCCTGCAGGCACCTACTCAGTTGTGAGCATTACTTGCTCTGTGAAGACACTCCTGAGTTTCCCCTAGCAGAGCTGATTCCTTTTCTCAGCTGTAGGAACAGTCTTGTAACACAGCTCTTTGTATTAGTCTGCTCAGGCTGCCATAATGGAATACTACAGACTCAGTGGCTTAAACTACAGAAATTTATTTTCTCACAGTTCTGGAGGCCGCAAGTCCAATATCAAAGTGCTGTCAGGGCTGGTTTCTGGTGAAGCCTCTCTTCCTGGCTTGTAGGTGGCCATCTTCTGGTTGTGTCCTTACATGGCCTTTTCTCTGTGGGTGCACACTCCTGGTATTTCTTCCTCTTCGTGTAAGGACACCAGTCCTACTGGGTAGAACCCCACCCTCATGACTTCATTCGACCTTAATTACCTTCTTAAAAGTCCTATTTCCAAATATAGTCACATTGGGGATTAGGGCTTCAACATATGAATTTTGGGGGGAGCACACTTAAGTCTACCCTTCTTGCTGGAGATCCGAGGCCAGGACCCATAAAATGGTTCTGGAGTAAGAGCAGGCCATGTGTGTCCTGGGGAACTAAGGGGGGCGGTGCAAGGAGGGGCTTGGTGGTTAGAGAAGGAGAGGTAGAAGGCTGGGACAGTCAGGGACGAGAAGGGGAGGGTGCTAGTGGCCTTGGGAGAAGGTAAGGAGGGAAGAGCAGTCTGTGCAAAGGTGTGGGGGCTAGACTAAGTATAAACATGCAGGCTGGGCTGTGGAGGGGGCGGGTAAGGAGGATGCTGGTGAGTGTTGCCTGCCTTGATGTTGAGAGTGATGGAGAGCATGTCTCTTTATCTGCAGAGCAGGTGGTCACTAAAGGCTGTCATTTCTTGTGTGAACTCAGCACCTCTCATCTAGTCTTCATGTCACCTTTCCAGGAGTGATGCACACCCCCATTTCTGGGAAGTGGTAAAATCAGCTGCCTAAGTTAATTGTCTGCAAGTAGCAGAACTAGGACTTGAACTCATGGGTCCTGATCCCCAGCCTGGGGCCTTTTCTTACCTCAAGGTCAGGACAAGGGTAAGGCAAGTGAGGTGCCTAGGGGGCACTTGCACAATCCTGAGGGGGAGGGCCTCCTTAGATTTTATGCCCTAGCCACCTCTCTTGTCTCACCCTGGTCCTGACCCCCTTCCTCCTCCATGGTGAGCCCTGTTTTCCCTCTAACCCTCTTCTGTGCAGCAGAGGCAGCAGGCTGTAAGTAGCTGCAGCCAGGCTTGGCATTGCTCCTAACCAAGTGGGAGGCATTAAGTTAATGGCCCTGCAGGTGAAATCAATCCAGTTAAAGTTATTGTCCTCTCCGTCCCCTGCCCACTTCGAAGCTAGCCATGCAGCATTATCTGTTCTCACTCATCTTCTTGGCTCATGTGCCTCCTAGGTCCACTTTTAGCCACTGGGGTGCCTGGCACAGAGCTGGGGTGGGGCTGGTGGAAAGGGATGGGAGCTGCTCTCTCCTCACTCTGCCCCATGGCCAAGGGCAGCTGTTGTCAGAGGCCAGGAAGAGCTCAGGACTCGTAGCTGGAATCCTGAGTTCAAGACCTAGCTCGGCCACCTCCTGATTGTGTGACCTGGGCAAGTCTCTAGGCCTCTCTCTGAGTCTCCTCACCTCCTCTGTGAATGGGGTAAAATAATTTTTGCCCTTCCACCTTCCAGGCCACAATGAGAGGTTGGTGTGAAAATTCTTTGGAAGCTGAACAGGAGTGAGGCAAAGTTGGAAATAATAATCACTAGTGCTTTTATAGTGCCTACTGTATGTACCTATTCTCATATAACTATTAATGTATAACCCTATGATGTATGTATTGTCACCACCACCATCACTGTCATCATCCTCATCATCCCCATATGGAAGATGAAGGAACTGAGGCTCCAGAGGTTAAGTCGCTTGCCTAAGGCCACACAATAAATGGTAAAGCAGGTTCAAACCCCGGCAATCCAGCTTTAGATCTAGGCTCTTAACCACAGTGCTATTTTTTCTTCTGGGTCTTTTTCTACTTATTTTTAAGTGTTAATTAAGAATAGTCAGTTGCTTACTAAGGGCCAGGCACTTTACATATATTTTTTTCATTTGGTTATCCTGAGATTCTGGAAATTATTCACCCATTTTGCAGATGAAAAAATTGATACTCAAAGAAGGGCATATAACTAGGAAGTGGAGAGTCAGAATTCAAGTCTAGGTCTCTCTGGTTCTAAAATAATAACGAGTAATGACAATAATGATAATATTCCTATTAGTAACAGTTACCAGACAGATATTGCTCTCAGGGTCAAGATAACCTGTATTCTCATCTTGGCCCGGCTTTGGATTTGCAAGAGACTTCCCTCTTGGCAGCTCACATTGCCATCTCTCCTTCTCAGGCCCCTCCAGCCCTGGCAGGGAGTGATTCACCAGGGTTGGCAGTGAGGGCAGCTGATTCCCTCAGACAGAGGCATTTGTTATCTGTACATTGGAAATTATTTATGTGTCTCAACCTAATTAGTGAACAAGCATAATTTTAAAAAAGCCATCCTGGAAAGGGAACTGCTGTTGGAAACAATTGTTTAGACAAAACACCATTTGTTCCCAGCTCTTGCTCCCTGCTGGAATGGTGGGCCACTTGTTGTGGTGACAGATGCCTTTTGACTGGAATTTCAGAGCATGAGAAGTTGCATGGGGTGGGGTTGGGGGTGGAGCTGGCCCACTCTCAGTTGACCTCTGAGGGGAAATCCTGAGGTCCCCTGGAGGTAGGGTACTCTCCACTCTGCAACCAAGGGGACCCCAGGCCTTGTGGCAAGGCTAACCCCTCAGTCCTGATGTTGCCTTATAGACTTAGAACTGAGGTCCAGAGAGGCACAGTGACTTGCCCAAGGTCACTCAGCAAGATGATGGCAGAACCAGAACTAGTATCCATATCACCTCATTTTTCCCATGGTGGCATGTGGTTTTCTGAACCAATGGTGATGTCATCTCACCTGACTTTAGTATCTGGAATCTAGTCTATCTGCTCATGCTCAAGCCTTGTCAGGAATTACTAACTCCTTGTGTCCTGCCATTGACCCTAAGAAATTTGGGTTCCCACCTGGCACTATCACCCTCTGGCCTAGATAGGTCCCTAGGGGCCCAGAGGTGGTAATGTGGCCCAGCAGAACAACTGTTCAGGCTCAGGCAAAGCAAGAGGGACTTGAGTCAAGTATAATGGTTTTGGTCTTGGTCACGTGACTTCCTTGCTTGTGTGTGATCAGTGGGTACCTACATTCACTTGCATGCTTTGATCTCAGATTCCTCATTTATAAAATGGAGCAGTAATCTCTGTTCTCCATACCTCATTCGCAAGGACACAGTGAGAAAAAAATTACATGAAGAAATAAAAAGTACTTGTGAACTAAAGAGTGATATAAAAATATGATTAATAATAATGGCCAACATTTACCAAGTGCTTTCTATGTGTGTTAGTTGAAGTAATTAATGCTTGCTGCTGGAGCACACAACCTTCAAATTCCCGTGGATTAAACAACAAAGGTTTATTTCTCACCCACCATAGTCAGAGGTGGGCCAGGTGGCTCTTGGGAGCAGTTCTTTTCTAACTTTACCTTCCTGGAGTCTTTCGCTTTCAGCCTCACCGACAGGGATGAGAGGAAGCACGGAAGATTGCGTGGGAGGTATAGCGGCAAGGCTGGAAGGGGCGTGCTCACTTCTGCCCACATTCCATTGACCAGAATTCAGACTCATGGCTCCTTGCGGGGACTGGGAAATGGAGTCAAATTGTGTGCCCAGGAGGAAAATAAAACTATTTGGTGGATACATGGCATTTTATCAGCTACAATGTGCCATGCACCTTAGTAACCCTCATAAAAATCCTCTAAATGGCTTTATTACTATTTTTTTTTTCATCTGAGGAACTAAAGACTCAGAGAGGTCTCAAATGACTTACAGAAGATGCCAAATTAATGGGAGAGTGGTGATCTGTCTCCACAGTACCTGCAGTTTTTTTTTGTTTTTTTTTTTTTTTTTTTTACAGAGAGAACTTCCAGCTGCAGGTGGATCCATTTAACTCATTTTATTTATCGCGTGCCTACTGTGTGCTGAACATTGTGCTATCTCTGGCACAATGTCATGACCATTCCTTTTTCTCCTCCCCATGCTGAGACTATGTCTTTTTCATCAGCAATTCTTTCTAGTCTTCAAGGTTCAACTTCAGACTGTTTCCTTAAGGAAGTTTTCCCTGTTTACCCCAGGAAACCATTCTTTTCTGAACCTCTCTTGTGCTAGCCTCAATTCCAGGAAATAATGTGAAGGATAGAGTGAGGTGCAGAGTGGATCCTTTTTTTCCCCCTAGGAATTGACACCTAAAGATTATGGCTTATAAAAAAGGCACAAAGTCTCCACATTTTAAGAAATTGACCATGCCACTTTCCCACAGGGCTAAGAGGCTTCTGCTTTTGAAAACCAGCCCTACTCTGACCTCTTCCCCCTAGAGGAGGAGGGTTGGGAGGGGAAAAATCTGTGACTTTCCATCTCGTTCCCCTAGGGGTGACAAAGAATTCCCCTCCTTGAGACAAGATAGGGAGCCCCAAGGAAAGGTAGGCTGACATTTTGTTTCTGCATTTAGCTGCCTGGTGTGGTTCTGCCACAGCAAGGGAAGAGCATGGGGAGAGATGGGTTGTGGCTTGACCAGACAGAAGGGGCAAGGATAGCCCCCCACCCAATCAGGTCTCGAATGTGCTCACAGGCCTCTCAGTGGGAGCCACAGAGATTGGATGCGATTACAGACCTCATGCAGTAAGGGGCATCAGGGGATTTGGTTTGTGAGACTATGATGGTGGGCATCAGTCAAAAATGAAGCAAATCTCAATGGGGACCATCAGTGTGTACAGGGCTGCTCAGGGAGGGCTCCCATCAGCAGAGCTTTTAGGTGTCTCCTCTGCACCTATAAGGAGGCCATAGACAACAAATCAGGTCAGTAGCCAGGGCACATTTAGGAGAGGGCTCTCACTAGGAGTCCACTATCCCCTGCCTCTCTCTTCACACCCCCGTACCAGAGCAGTGGAAGAGGGGAGGAGGTGAGTGAGAGCAAACCCTGCCCCCTCTGCCTACAGTAGATGCTTGAACTGGATTAGGGATGATGGGGGCAGGGGGCATGGAATAACAGAGGTTGGGGAGGAAGAGCTTTGAACATGAGAATAAAAAATATAAGTAAATAGGATTGAGTCCTAAAGAACCCAAATGAGACTCTTCTAATAACTGAAAGTGACTGAAAAGTTATGGTCTCAGACTGAGTTTGTTAAGGCAGCCTGCTACCCAGCAGGAAAAGGGAGGGTTCAACAGAGCACAGTTGGTAGCAGTTATTGGAAAAATAAAACTATTCTGGGTTTATAACCCAGTGAGCTGAAGCTCCATATTAAATCAGTTTCATACTCATCCATTTAGCTATTTGCTGAGCTTCTAGTCTTTGCCAGACAATGCTCTTGGCACTGGTGAGTAAAAGGAACTTACCATAGTGAGGAGACAGACAAGTAAAAAAGTAACTGTTCAGTATGATAAATGCTATGAGAAAGGATGGTAGAGTACAGTGGAGCATGGCAGAGAGACTTAGTCATGGTTGTGCCTGTAAGGGGAGGGGTGGGAAAGATTTTCTGGGGTCTTGAAAAATGAGTGGGGGTTGATTAGAGAACTGCACTGGGGAAGGGTGTCCATGTACAAAGGCGCAGAAGCGTGAGAGAATGGGGCACATTAGAGAAACTGTGAGTAGTTTGTTTGAGCCATGCATAAGGGGTGTTTATTATTACCATTTTGCTTCTGGTTTTCATTTTATCTCTTTGCCCGACTAGACTGTAAACTCCGTCAAGGAAAGGCAATATCAAATCTCACTTTCATCTCCTCACTTGACTAGCATTAGGTGTACAAATGTAATTCTGAGCTGTTTTTCACCAGAGGTAATCCAGCAGAAGTTGTATAATTCTAGGGCTTGGAAAATCCTGCAGAGGAAGGGAGGCAGAGGGGTTTGTGTGTGGCTTGGGGCAAGTGAGCCTCCTGCCTAGGCCCTAGTTTTCCATAAGAAAGTTGACCAGATAATCTCTAGGATTGGCTTGAAGATAGTTTGAATTTAGAATTTAGGAGACAAAAGCAGTGGATTGAAAGTCAGGAGACTCAGTCCCTACTTCCAGCTGTGCTACTGACCCCTCCATGCCTCAGTTTCCCTATCTGTAAAATGCAGGAGCATCACACTATCTCTAGAGTCTCTTAGGCGCCAACCTTCTATGCCTTCCACACTGAATTCAGTTGACCTTGTCCTGGACTGGTTTCCTTGCTCAGGAAGGCCTCACTTTCCTCAATATTCTTTAGACACATTTTCAAACTCTATGGGGTAGAGGAGGAAGATTAGGGCTAGGAGAGGGTATTTGAGTGAAGCAATGAATATTTATAACAGACGTTCCCACCAGAGGACACATTAAGTCTCACAGCATAACAAAACTGAATTACCATGAAATAAACTTTCTTAATTAAACCAATTAAATTTCTTCCCAGTATGTAATTTAGAAACTCTGATAAACCCTGGTTGAAAAGGTTTGTTTTAGCCTTAAGCTGGCTGAGAAAGCAGGAACATCTGGTTGGTGGTGGAAAGGCCTGTTTAGGCTCCAGGCCATGGGGGCAGCACCATAGAGCTATCCATGGTGCTGAAACAGCCTCTGCCTCACCGCCTCGATAAAGGACACGGGCAGGCCAGGGCCCAGTGGTGCTTAGGAGATGTGCTATTTGAGGACAGTATCTTCCACCCTAGGCATGGTGCACTTTTCTATTTCCTGTGCTTGGCAGCAGCCACTCAGAAGTTAACCATATATTCTCTCTGACCCCACAGGTACACTGGAGTTTGAAAAGATGCCATGAATTTTCTTATGTTTATGGAATCTTAGACTCTTAGAGCTGGGAGGGATGGCCTGGTCCAATCACCTTATTATACATGTAAAAAAATTGGGCTTCAGAGAGTTAAAATGACTTAATCCAAGATTATACAACTTGTAAGTGACAGAGCTGAGATTCAAGCCCAAGTCTCTGACTCTAAATTCAGTTCTCTTTTCACCAGAATGTCCCTATAGTCAATGAAACTTTTGAGGGCAGAGGTGTGTTGTTCACTTGTGTTTTCATCTGGAACCTGTCTCAGTGCCTGCAAAACTTTTTTGAACAAGTGAATACATGCATGCTCTTTCTATTCCTTCATAGTCAAATAATTTCAACAGTAGCCATACCAGAATACCAATTATACTAAAACAATCCTTTACATTGGTAAGATTATTACAATTACCAAAGTGTTTTTTGCCTGTTATCTAACTTGATTTTCACAATAATCTTGGAAGCAGATTATATTAGTCCCATTTTACACCAAAGGAAACTGAGGCTCAGGGGTCTAGTGGCTTGTCCAAGGTGACATAGTCAGTGAAGAAGCAGGAGTGGAATCCAGCTGTCCTGATTCCTATCCATGAATCCAGTGCTGCAAATAGTACATAGTGAAAAGCAGAGGTTACTACATGGCTTCTGCTCTCAAGCTACAATACAATTGTGGAGATAAGGCACACGGGCCAGTGTGTGGAAACAAGGTATAGGTACTCAGGAAACGGGTAATGGAATGAGGTGATGTAGGCTGAGGGCTGAAGAGTGGCACAGATAGTGACTGCTTTGGAATTTCAGGAGAGAAAGTGGCCCCAAAGACCTGTTGGGGATTAGAGAAGTTCTCAGAGAGCAAGTGGGAGTGGACCAGGCACTGGAGGGTGAGTAAGATTTTGATAGGCAGAGGAAACACCATTCTCATGAAATCAAACAGTTTTAATGCTGGAAGAACCTTAGAGATGATTACTCTTACTACCCCTTCATTTGATATACAGGGAAACTGAAATCCAGAGAAATGAGGGACTTGTCCAATATTATAAAGCCATTTATGGCAGGCTTTTTTGGGTAGACACTAGGGACACAGGACAGGTATGATAGATTCCGTGCCCTTAGAGAGTTCCCAGGCTAGTAGAAGATGGGTTATGGAAGTGAATAGGTTCATTCAAGTGTCATAGAGGTAATGAGGGGCCCAGAGCCATTGCAAGGAGAGTGCACCCATTTATACAGTAGTGTACTCAAAGTTCAAAATACCTCGTTTGAGCTAGTCAAAGCCAATCAAGGTCAGGTACCAAAAGTTAAAGTCATCTCCCAGTTTCTGAAACAGCTGACTAGAAGGAATTTCTGCCTAGGAATGGCTTAAGCTGGAACACTGGAGAGAAGCAGACACCGAATCTGGAATCTGAAGGGCAGAGTTTCAGTTCTAGTTCTGTCTCTTTCTGGCTGTGTGGCAGCGGGCCTGTTGCTGCCACTTCTAGGAGCATCAGTTTTCTCATTATCAAATGGAGTGGGGTACTTTGTCCTTTTTCTGGGTTGCAGGATGATCAGAAGAAACATCTAAGGGAAAGTGCATTATCAATTATAAAGTAATAAAGCAATATATATGTTAGTAGTTATTATTCCTCCTATATATAGAGAGCTTGGTGCAGAAGAAAAAGTCCTGGATTATAGTTGAGTCACATCTCTGGGCCTTTGCTTTCTTGTTTATAGAATAGGATGATACCTGTCTCATCTACCTTACAGAAATGGTATCAAGTGAAAAAATGCCCATGATAATAAAAGGGTAGATGTCAACAAACAAAAAGTGTAGTTATATTTCTGAGTGGAGATCAGTGATGATTGAGTAAAAGTCAAATTGGGCATTGTTACTGTAAACTGACATTTGTGTCTTGATTCCATTTACAAACAGCATTCATAGCTATTATTATATCCAATTCCCTCAACCGCTCTGTGAGATAGGGATGAACTTATCACAAATGATTAGCCCATCTCAAAGATGAGAAAACAGAGACTCTGAGGAAGTAATGATCCCAGAAGCTGAATCTGTCACTTCTCCTCCAACCTGGAACCAACCCCCAGGTTTCTCGTGCCCAGAACTCTGTCTTTATCCAAGTTAGTTTGGAAGACAGGCCAAAGTCATGTTCTCTTGGACTCCTGCCTTTCCTTCGGGGGCAGTGCTGGTCTTCTCTCCCATTCAGTACTTAGCCCTGGGAGTGCTTGATAAAATCTCTTCCAGAGATGGGTTGGAGGTCTTGCCTGCAGGAAGTGCCCCTGCAAACTGATAAATCTAGCCACTGGTACCTTTTTCTTTGTTCAAAGGACTCCACATGGGAGACTGGCACAGCTGGCACACTCTGGAGGCGTGCTTTCAGCTGCTTGGGCTGCCTCAGCCGAGGCATGTTCTCCTTTGTTCCTAATCTCAGTGAGGACTGTCCTCCCCATAATGCAGGCAGGAATCTAGGGGTTATTGTCCACTTCTCTGTTCATGCCTCTTCTTTTTTGAAACCCTCCAGTAGCTGGATTAAACCGGTCCCTCATGTGTGTTCCCTTGCCCAAAAAGATCCTAAAGAAAAGAAGAGAAGAGAATCATTCTATTTTGGGATTTGGGGACGTAACTGGATTGTATTGTTGGAAGGTTTACTGCAAAGAATTTCTTCCACAGTGTGGCCGTAGAAGTTTGGGAGACTTTTAACCTGGAGCCTTCAGTGAGGCCTGAATATACAGAATCCAAGAAGCAGGGCTTGGCTGAGTCTTTTTTCAATAGGAGCAGTATCTGGTTGTGAAGTATACAGATCCAATTAGGAGGGGAAGGGATTATCAAGACCAGAGCTGGCCCAGGCACAGAAAACACTAATGCCTGCCTCCTGGGGAGCAATTATTGTCAGCTGATTAGCCTAAAAGGGCAACTCAGACACCCCCTCTTTCAGAATGACTTCTTGATCCCCAGATTGGATTGGAGGGTCTTTTCTGGGCTCTCAGAGCCATGGGCTTCTCTCTTTCTCAGCTTTGATCACACTGTGTTGTTATTGTCTGTGTTAGTGACTATGTTCCCCCATTAGACTGCGAGCTCCCCCAGTGCTGGTTCTGGTTCATCTTTTTACTCAACTTCCAGCACAGTAGGCTTGGCACATGGTAGTTTTAACATTGTGGTTAGGAGCATGGGCTCTGGATCCAGATTGCCTATGTTTGAATCTCAGCTCTACCATTGACTAGCCTGAAGACTCAGGGCCAGTCACTTAACCTCTCTGGGTCTTAATTTTCTCATCTGTAAAGTAAGAGTAATAATAGTAATTGCCTCATAGGTTTGTTACAAGGGTTAAAAATGTAAAGCATTTAGGACAGTGCCTAGCACAGAGTAAGAGCTATATAAGGGCTGCATGTTGTTATTTGACTCCTGATTCTGGAGTATTTTGAATCTTCACTTTACTTAAAGTAGGGCCACCTGGAAGATATGATTCCACATCCCCCTTACCCCCAGTCTACTTGTGAGGATGTGTTTCAAGGGTCTGGCACTGAAGGGCAGTGCAGGCCAAGGAAGAATGCATGGGAGAAGGTATAATTGTTTTGTAAAATTTGACCCTTAATGAAATCTCTGTGTTCTGTGACATGAAATGCAATTAGACTGACTCCTCCTTTTTCTACTCCTAATCTGCTCATGTGACACCCGTCACCCAGATCCAGCAGATGCTGGGAGACATTAGTGTTCTATATATGGCAACAGGAAGACCCTCAGAAGGCTGATGTGACCCAGCCTTGGCTGGTTTGTGTTGAGTGGTCTGGGCAGGAGGGGAAGTTGGAGGGCAGATAGTGGAGATGGGTGAGCAGAAAGTACCAGAATGTTTCATGTTGGAGAGGATATGGGTAGGATAGTACTATTGAGTATGTCTAAATGGCACAGTGTCTGGTTAATATAGGTGTTTTTAAAATAAAATAAAATACACCCTCAATCAGTATGGTGAGGGAGGAGCCCTGGCATGGCCTTTGGAGCTAGGCAGTTTGGGCTCTGCTGCTTTATAGTTGTATGACCTTTGGGAAATTCATTTGTAATTTTAAGTCATAGTTTCCCCTTGTGAAAAATGAGGGGCTTAAAATCAATGTTCTTAAACCAAAGCAGATTCCCAGGCCTTCTACCAGAGATTTTCATTAATTGGGCCCAGAACGGGGCCCAGGGATCTGTGCTTTTAACAAGCAACTGGTTGATTGTGATGCATGGGCTATACTCGTGTGCACAAATTGCTTCTTCCTGTATTCAGTACGTTATGGGTCTATAATTTCCTCAAGATTAAGTTAGAAATCTGACCATATTGGGCCCCTGTGTAAACCTTTCAATGACCCCTGTTGTTTTAAGATAAAGTCCTGCCTTCTTAGCCTGGGGTGGGTGCTAGCCCCGATTCCCTCTCTGGACTCATCTCTCTCACACCATTGTCCTCTCCCACTCCAGCCATGCAAGGACTGTTTGCAGCATGCATGTTTCCCACCTCCACATCTCTGCTCAAGCTGTTCTTCCTTTCTGATGCATTCTTCCTATTTCTTTCTTCTAAGGTCTTGCTCAGTCCAGCCATGGGGATTCTGTTCTCTGAGCTACAGAAGCACACACTTGGTACCAACCACTGGCCATGGGCAGGGTGCCTTGTATGATTATTTATTTGTGTCTCAGTTTTATCTTGGCCCTCTCCACCATTAGCCTATGAACTCCCAGAGGGCAGGGACTCATCTCTGTCTCCCTACCCCCTGCTTTCAGTCAGCAGAACATCGTAGACATTCAGTACCTGTCTGATACCTGATCAGGTACCTGATCAGTACCTGATCAGTGATACCTTAGAAGGATACCCTCTCTCTCAGGTACTGAGTTTCTTGGTTGGTTGGATGGCCCATCTTGGGGTGAACCACATTTACTGTATGTGTTTTCCTAGTTAGGAAACACACAGTAACAGCCAGTCACAGAATAAAAGAAAATGTCATGACTAGTAATACTATTTTCACTTATAAACTCATCATCATGAAATTATCACCCATTACAGTTTGAGTATCCCTTATCTGAAATGCTTTAGAAGAGTTTTAGATTTTGGATTATTTTTGGATGCTTTTTGGATTTTGTAATATTTGCAGTTATGGTTGAGCATCACAAAACCAAAAATCCAACATCCAAAATGTTCCAATAAGCCTTTTCTTTGAGCATCTGTCATGTTGGTGCTCAAAAAGTTATGGATTTTGGAGTATTTTGTATTTTGTATTTTTGTATTTGGGATGCTCAACCTGTAATAAGAACAATGAACTATTTTATAATTTGTTAAAACTGGAAAAAATTCATAGCTATTACTTAAACTTTAAGAGAAAGTATGCTTATACTCACATGTATCTGTTTAATAAACATAACACAGTTAGGGAGTGTCTGTGGTTATTGAGCACTTCTGGGCTCTGAAAGCCCCACCCAGGAATCTTTTGTCCTCCCCCTCTGCCTCCCTCAACCACATGGCTGTCATTAATTCTGCATGCTAACAGCAGTGTCATCTAAATAAAAAATTATGATTTTCAATTAAGGATCCCAGGACCTCTGGGATCTAAGCTGACCCAGACACCAAAAGGCCTTATGTTCCCCAAGAGGCCACAGAGGCAGCTGCAGCTCCACCCTTAGCTAAACCTACCATACCCTCTCAGATTAGAGGGGCTTTCCAGAACCTGAAGCTGTGCGCTCGAATTGCCTACTACTCCCACTGCCAGTCATTGTGATACGGGGAGAGCAGCTCTGGCCTGGGAGTTAGATGACTTAGTATCTCGTCCAATATTCATCTCTTGCCTACTATAGCAGTGCTTCTCAAACTTGAATGTACCTATGCAGCACCTGGGGATCTTGCTAAAATGCATATTCTAATTCACTAAGTCCAGGGTGGGGCCTGGGATTCTGTATTTTTCAGGGAGCTCCCAGGTGATGCTGATGCTGCTGATTCATGGACTATACTTTCAGTAGCAAGGAGCTAAACCATGAGCTTTCCCCTCTGAGCTCATTTTCCTTGTCTTCAAGATGAAAGTGTTAGGCTCGGTGATCTCTGAGGACCTGTCCAGATTTGATTTTCTGTGATTACATAATAAATAATAACCATAGCTTTATTATTAAACATTTATAGCAGTGCTATTCATAATAGCCAAAATATAGAAACAACCCAATGTCCATCAAGCTGTTGAAAGGATAAACAAGTTGTGGAATACCCATACAATGGAAACATACTCATCAATAGAAAGGAATGAACTACTTATACATTAACCACATGGGCGAGTCTCACATGTATTAGTGCTAAGTAAAAGAAGCAAGTCGCAAAAGAATCCAGAATGTGTCATTCCATTTCTGTGAAATTCTAGAAAAGGAAAACTACAAGGATGGAAATAAGATCAGTGGTTGCGAGGGGCCATGAGTGGGGAGAGGGTATTGATTGAAAAGGGGCACAAGGAAAGTTTTTAGAGTGATGGAATTGTTCTATATCATGATTGTAGTAGTGATTATGTGACTACATACATTTGTCAAAACTCATTGAACTATTCACTTAAAATTGGTGAAATTTAGGGTATATAAATTATCCTCAAGAAAGCTAACCAAAAACCAAAAAAACAACAAAATCATAGATACTGTTTATTGAGTACCCACTATGTGCCAGGCATTTTACAGAGATTGTTGTCATTCTTTATAACAACCTTTTGAGGTAGGACTATCCTCAAATGAGGAAACCTAAGTTCAAAGGAAAACTAACAGCTTTCAAAGAAGGGGTAGGATTTGAATCAACAAATATCTGATGATTCCAGGACCTGGGCTACTTCTGGATGGCTACCTTAGCTCCCATACTCTCAGCCTCTTCTTGCAAGTGCAGTTAGTTCTAAAAGGTATCCCAGGGTCATGTCTGACTCCCAGCCTCTCTACCAGGGACTTTCATTTTAAGAGATATTGTTGTTATGTATTCCTTTGTTGAGCATGGAACTCACCCTGATTAGAACATGCCTCTAAAGTGACATCAGCAGCCTGGTGGGTGCAATAAATCATCAATACATACATTGTCTTATGTTATTTTTAATTAAACAAGTAAAGGTTCTTCTGGGAGCACACAGCGTTTGGGGGAGTGTGGATAGTGGGCCCAGTGGGGAAAGTGGGGCTTCCTGTTAAGGAGGCCAGGGCAGCACATGCCCACTGGCCCTTCCCAATGTTCCCAAGGAGGCTGGGATTATTATTTCTCCATTTTGCAGATTGGGAACCTGAGGCATGTAGGGTTGAGCAAATTTTCTGAGGTCACACAGCTTGTTAGTGGCAGAGGTCAGGCTTGAGACTGCTCTTGTGGCTCCCAATTCTATGCCTTTTCCTTTTTCCCACAAGCAAGAAGACAGAGTCCTGCCCTTGAAAAGTTTACAAGAGTAAAGCAGCTGCTCACAGCTATAAAAGAACGTTGAAAACCAGGATACAATCCTGTGGACTTCATGGAGTAGCTCAGAATAAAAGGAATTTAGCAGAAAAATGAGCCAGAGAGGGCAGAAGCAGTAAGAGAAGACTTCCTGGAGGAGGTTAGGTACAGCTGGGGCAGGCAGAGGTGGAAGTGTTGTATTTGTGTGCCCAGCCCTAGCTCCCCAGGAAGATCTGGACATGAACCATGCAGAGGAGACTTGGAAGGTTCTAGGCTTGGATCTGACCAGGATGGCTGGAAAAACTCTCTGCTATTGTTTTCCTTCTGGTTCTATTCAGGGGGCCTATTTGGGAAGAGGAGGCTGCAGGAAGGGGGCATCAGCCACCGACAGTGGAAGGGCCAGGGAGGGGTGTGCTCAGGGCCTTCCAAATGGCCTTGCCCCTCAGCATTGCCAAGGATGGCCAGCAGGTCTCTCCACTCAGGCAGGGCAGGCACCAGATCCTGTGGCCCCATGACTCCAGATGGGGCTTAGGAGCTGCTGGTTCTTACTCAGCCACCCTCTCAACCCTGACATCACCCCCACCCAGGACCAGGCCACCTTCTGGGCACCCAGGAGTCCTGTTGGCTCCAGCAGCTGGTGTAGGACTAGTAATTGAAGCCTCTCCTGAGCTCCGGGTCCATCAGGGACTAGTCCTCCTGCCGCCTGCTATTATTGTGCTCTGATCAATTAGTGGGGAAGAAATGAGGTCAGAGAGAGCAGGTGTGGGCTTGGCTTTGTTCCCAGGGAAGGGCTGGGCTGGGTTGGGGCTGGGCCGGGGTAGTGATGAGGAGGAGACGGTTCTCAGGGCTTCAGGCCATGAGCAGTAGAGAGGAGAGTGAACCACAACAAGTACCGGGCTTGTAGCTTGAAGGGCTTGGCCTCACTGCTGCCAGGAGATAAAAACAGCACTTGAAAAACATTTGTGCTCCAGGCTACACAGGGCACTGGGATGGGCCCATTAGCCACTTAATGTCCTGGATAATGACCCTCCGCTTCCGAGAACATCGGCTGGAAACCCAGACTCTACCAACAGCGTGGAAACCGGCCAGCATCCTTGGCCTCACGTTCAACACCCTCCCCATCTACCAACCAACCTCTCCCGTTTCCCCTACAGCCTTCCTCTCATGTGGCTCTATCCCTCAGCTCTCTGACCATGGCTGGGGCTCTCTCCTTTCCCTTCCTTTGCTTAAGATGTTGCCCACCATTGCCTCACTCTCTTCCATCTCTGCCTGGCGAAATCTTCCTCATCTTTTGCGCACCATGTCATATGCCAGCTTCTTCATGAAGGCTTCTCTTACAGCCACTGTCGGAAGTTGTCTCTTGCCTCTGACCTCCAGGACGCCAATGGCAGTTTGCCTTATATTAAGGGAATCTGAGTTTATTCTCATCTTTTTTCCCTGGCTGGGAGTGCTGGAATCACAGAATGCCAGGACTTGTCCAGGATGCTTCCTGGCACACAGTAGGTTCCGGTGACCGTTAAATCAAGTACCCGCTTGCACATGTGCAGTGTGTTTCTCTATAGTACTCTGAGCCCCTCCTGGGTGCACAGCTTCTTTCACCTATCTATGCGTTTGCACTTGCTGTTCCCTTTGGCTCAAGTGCCCTTCCCTACTTTTCTGTCTGGCAGGATCCAGCTCTAAGTCGGGCTAATCTGCACTCTCTTTGTATCTTTTATACTTCTTTGATGGCATGATTTACACTGTTCTGTGAATAAGATAGGCTTTTTGCCCTCAAAGGATTCAGGCTGGCAAACTGACAAATGGCTGTAATACAGCCTTCAAATCTAGGGCTGACTCTCAGGCTCCATGATTTGGTGTTTTAAAAATTCAAATAGTATAAGAGTAGGTAATGAAAAGTTTCCCTCCTCCATAATCAGAGCTGCTGCTGCATTGTACAACTCCAGAGGACACTATTGCCATTGTGGTCTAGGTAGGTGGCTCCAAGTGGGCTTGCAGGGTGTACAAGCTTTCCAGCCTTACCTAGCAGCCCTGATCCAATACTTCAATTCCAGGTCCATTCCCCAGAGATCACCACTGTTACATTTCTTGTGCATCATTTCAGATGTCCTATACATATCAAACATTTTTTTGTGTGTGTACGTATCCTTGTTTTTTTTTTTTAACACAAATGGGATTATGTCATATATAATCTTTTGCATCTTGCTTTCTTAATAGTCTTGGAAATCATTTCCAGTCTGAACATCTGGGTCTATTCCATTACTTTTTACTACATTATTTTTAATAGCAGCATAATATTCATTATATGTGCATACCATAAAATTACTCCCCCATTGATGAATATTTATTTCCAGTTTTTTTTAACACCCTAAACAATACTGCAACAAACATCCTCATAGGTTCATCTTTGAACACTTGTTTGAATTTGTCTGTAGACAAATTTCTAGAAGTTAAATTGCTGAGTCAAACAGAAGGTATATGTGTTTCAGATTTTGATGGAAATTACCACGTTTCTCTTCAAAGACTGTGCTGAGTCTTATAAGATGAGTGCAAACTAGTGAGGTAAAGGCATGGTACAAGGAGCAGCATGATCAGAGCTGGATGGGGGTTTGATAACACACAGGCCGTTTGGAGGAGCTGAGTCACACTCTGGATGGATTGTAGAGAGCAAACATCATTGCACAGTGATTGATGAGGCTAACCTCTGTGAGGCAGTGGTCAACTCACTCAGGGAATTGTGGGTTGGTTTAAGTCACAGAGGTTGGCAAACTATGGCTTGCTGACCTGTTTTTGTCAGTTGAATTTTACTGAAACACAGCTATACGCAATTGTTTACTTATTGTCTATAGCTGCTTTTGCTACAATGGCACAGTTAAGCTGTTGCATCAGAGTGCATTTTTCCACAAAGCCTAAAATATTTACCTCCTGGCCTTTTATAGAAGAAGTTTGCTGGTAAGAAGTTAGATTAGTCTGAGAACAGTGGCAGGCCTTGGAGGGTTTCATAGAGAAGAGGGACATGGTCAGTTTGCCATTTTGGAAAGATCTCTCTGTTGCTGTGCAGAGAGGACTGCAGTGGGAGGAGGGCTGAAAGACCAGGGAGGCGGCTGGTGCAGTGACCCAAGTGAGAGATTTTGGGGCCTGGAATAAGACAGAGGCAGTGGGAATAGAGAGAAGAGGATGCAGTTGGTAGGTACTTGAGAGGACTTGGAGAATGGCTGAGCGTCTAAGTGGAGAAGGTGGAGAAATCAAGGATGTTTGGGAAGATGCTGTGTTCTGGTATTGACATGGCAGCAGATGATTCAGGCACCCCAGAGCCTCTAACTGTGTTCTGGCTGCTTGTGCCAGCGCTCAGGGTGTGGCTGTGCCCAAGTCAGTGTCTCTGGTCTCCCTTGACTTGAAGGACCAACATCCTCTAACCCTCAAGCTGGCATTAGCAAAAGGAGACCTAGAAATGTCTTATAAGGTTGGGCTCAATTTTCATCTTCACTTACAGCATTAATCCAGCTTTGATTTTATATCTAATCCATCTCCCTGATTTCCTATTTAAAAGTTCATTACCAAGAAGACTCAAATGATCTATGCAGCAGTGGGAAACTTGGGCTCAAGGGCTCAAAGGCTATTTTGCTTTTACGAGCTTCATATAGATAATTTCATAGTCTCTTACCACAGAGAAGTGGGGGAGCTAGTGGGGGTATCCCATTCAAATCAGAAAGGTTAAGTTAAAAAAGCAGGTGAAGAGCTGGGAACAGTGGTTCACTAGAAGTTAAAAGGGTAGAGTCAAGAGATTTCAGGACGCATTGGAATCAGCCTTTCCAGGAGGCAGTGACACAGTCTCAGAATCGTTGTTTGAGTCGTAATTATATCTCAATGACAACACAAGATAGACCATGGCTGTTCAGATAAAGGCAGAAAATAAAGAGCAAGCTTAGTTCAAAAGGCTTGTGGCAGTAATTGCTCTAAATTTTGGAACAGAGTAGTCTGGGACATTTGGAAGTTTTAAGACTGACATGCTCTACGGAGAAGCAGAGAAAAGAGAAGAGGGAGAGGGAGGAAGAGCAGAGGATAGACAGAATGAGGAGAAATAGATTAAGAAAGGAGATGGAGAAGAGGAAATTGAGTAAGTTCCTATGCATAATAGTTACAGATTTTGCACAGTAGTTACAGATAAGCTATTTTCTGTGCTAGGAACTCCATACCTATGGATCATTTATGTCTTTTAATAATTCTGGAGTGCAGGTGGTATCGCCATCACTTTATGCATGAGGAAACTGAGGCTCAGAGAAGTTGAGTGACTTGTGCAAAATCCCCCAGGGACTAAGTGGCAGAAGTGGGGCTCACACAAGGACTAATTGGCTACAAAGCCTGGGCTCTTTCTTCCACACTCTATGGGGCTGAGAGTGGGTAATGGGTAGGGCAAAGAAAGGAGAAGTTTGGGAAGGCAGCAGGGCTGGAGGAGGCTCACAAAATCCACGGCGCTTGCCAAGCCCAGCCACTCGTGCCTGAACAGTTGGCTGATTTTTCATAAAATAAAAGAAGTCCCTGGATTGAGAAATATGTGTGTCTCCTAGATTGGATTGTGCAGTGAACAGTAGCCAGAGCAAGCAGTAATCCATCATGGCCTGGCGTTGGCGGGTGCTGCCAGCCGGAGCCCTGGTGGAACTGTCGTGAAGGTGACCTTGTGGGGAAAGCCAGGGTCCAATCTCCAACTGCTTCCTGAGAGTCTGGGTATAGTGTGGGGGGGAGTGGGATGACGAGTTCCCTCTTTCCTATTGGTCAGCTGTTTTCCTCCATTTTTTTTCAGCATTTTACATGCTGCACCAATGCTGGGTCTCACTGCAGCTGGCCGGGTCCCAGGAACTGAGGATGGGAATAAGCCTGGAGAGATGGGTTGAGCCAGCAAGACCCAAAATCTTTACAATGAGATTCGAGTTATTGCCCCTTGTAACTCCAAGGTCAACTGTCCTCCCTTGTTGGCTGAGGATCCAGGTGTGGAGCCAATCAGCAGAGATGGGCCTTGGAGGGCATCACCTTACTCAGGGAAGGCCAATGATTTAAGAAGTTTGACTCCATAGTCAATCAGACTGAGTTCAAGTCCTGGCTTGGTTGCCTATGGATTATCTATGTGACTTGGGCAAGTTACTTAACCTCTGAGCCTCAGTTTCTTTACCTGTAAAATGGGAATTCTTAGTCTACATAGGAGGACTAAATAAGATAATGTAGGTAAAGTCAATAGTTAAATGCCTGATACACAGTCTGTATTTTGATTATAATTATTTCCTTTATTCCTCAGGGTCACCCTGTTGGATGGGAATTATTTAGTCTATTTCACAGAGAGTCAAAGAGGCACCTTCCTGTGCTTTTATGGTCTTAGAAGAGACAGGTGACAAAAGGCTTGCTTTCTGAAACTAGTGCAAATTTTGATACCTTGTGATCTCCTGCAACATTATTGGGCTTTCTGACCTCCTGGATTCTAGGCTACCATAACCTGAGTGCTCACTACGTTCTAGGTACAGCATTAAGCTCTTTCCAAGCATTAGCATTAGTTAGGGTATCATAGCTGCTATAACACACAAATCCATGAAAACACAATGGTTCAACCACTGTAGAAGTTTATATCTTTCTCTGGTAAAGTCCAGAATGGGTGTTTTGATTGATAGGAAGCTCTCCCCCAAGTGGTGAGTCACACCCAGGCTCTTTATATATTGTGGCTCTGTCAAGTTCAACATGTGGCTCTAGAGAAATGCTCTCATCTACACCCAATGGCAGAAGGGGGAAGAGCATGGAAGTTTTTGTGGGCCAGGTCAGGAAGGGCACACATCACTTCTGCTGACACAACATTGGTCAGAATTCAGTCGTATGGCTAATCCTAATGGCAGGGAGGCCAGGAGGTGTAGCAATGTGCCAGGAAGAAGAGATGAGTTGGTAAAGAGTTAGCCAGTGTCTGTCATGTATCATCATCCCTTTTTATTTTCACAATAATTGAGAGAGAGAGAGAGGGAGGGGGAGAGGGAGAGGTAGAGAGAGAAAGAGAGAGAGAGAGCACGAGCGAGCTCCTTCTGTCTTAGCCAGCACCTGTGCTGAGTTCCTTTTCAACCTTCCAATATCTACCTGGCCCTTTAACCCTGCTGATCTCCATTGATTCCCCTTTTATCACCTCCCTCCCCAGTCCAAGTTCTCTCATTCTAATTATTCTCTGCAGGGTGCCAGATATTTGTATAAGAGTCAGTGTGTCTAGAAATGGTTTTCTGTAGTATATCTTATAGTAGATGGTTTGGATTACCTATAACAGGCAACACTCACTGAGTGCTGATGAGATGTCTGAAATTTTCCAAGTATTTTGCACATATTATTTCATTTAATCTTCACAACCATTTATGGTTCTCTAAGGATCCCATTTTACAGATGAGAAAACTGAGACAAAGAGAGGTTAAATAACTTGCCCAAGGTCACCCAATGGTGGAGCCAGAATTGGAACTTAACCAGTCTGTCTCCAAAATCTGTGCTGTGGATGCTGTTTTTACTGAGCAGTACTGTGGGTCAGGCTCAGAGCAAAATGCACCATCTGGATTAACTACAAACCCACAAGGAAGAGATTATTGTCATTGTCCTTACTTTATGTACGAGGAGATTAAAGCTCAGAGGGGTTAAGCAACTTGTTCAAGGTCACACAGCTAGTAAGTAACAGGTCTGAATGACACCAAAGCCTAAATTCTTAATCACTAAACTCTAAGAATAATAAGAAGATGGAGCCCTAATCATATTTTCATTTTCCACTGGGAAGTAGAAAGACTTTTTTTAAAGGATGAGAGGGCAGATGGTTAGTGTCTCATTTTAGGTGGTTTGTGTATGTCTCAGAGGGGGAGGCAAGCGCTGAGGGAGTGGAAGAGCCCTTTAGTTTGCTGAATGTGACAAGGAATCCTGAGTCCCTCTGAGTTCCATTCACATTCTTGTGCCTGGGAGCCCACCTGGCCTTGCAGAAAACTTGTGCATGTTAGCATCCAGCAAATCTATGTTTAACTCCCAGCTTTGCCCTTTACCCTCTGTGTGGTCTTTAATAAGACTGAACCTCTCTGAGTCTTATTTTCTTATTTCTAAAATAGTGATAATAGTGTCTGTCTGCATTATAGGGGTTTTGTGTGTGTGCACATATACGTGTTTATAGGTTGTCCTTCATAGAGTCTGGCACAGAGTGGGTGCTTGACAAATGGTTGCTCTAGTTATTGTGCCAGCTGAGGGGTCAGGTAGCTGGTTTGTGACCACAGAGCAGAAGATGGGCAGGGGGCAGGGGGCAGGGGTACCATCCTCAGGGGAGGGACAGAACAGTCCTCCTCTTGAGATAAGGAAACTGAGGCTAAGAGCCAGGGGACTGGCTTTCCCCATGCCACACAGCCAATTTGTGGCAGCAGCAGGATTCCTGGTCCAGAAGTCTTTCCTAGGCTTAACCTCAAACCATGATCTTCTGACTCCATGCTCTGTGGCTCTTTTCTGACGGGTCGAGTGACTATCCAGGGGCTCCTGAGAAATGCTGCCCCACAGAGCTGCTTGTTGAAAGATAGATAGTGACTGAGCCTCTGCAGTGAGTTGGAGCTACTTCTTTCTTTTTCAAGGTCGGGGGTTACAACAGGTGAGTAAGATAGACAGCCAGGGCATGGGAGCTGTGCGTGGGGACCCAACCAACAATCTTCCACTGTTTGTTGTACCCAGGCCTGGTCAAGTGCATGGGGATTAAACTCCTCATCTATCAAGATCCCCTTCGTTCTCAGATGCTTTGTGGTCCCCTCAGTCCAAGAGCTGAGCTATTCCTGTTGGCCAAGGCTGGCCTAATGTGGCTGCCATTTTCCTGAGAGGGTGCTGCCCCCTCACACCTCCAGCTTTCCCACTCTCTGTCTCACTGGCACTCCACGCCCTAGCCCAGCCCTCATCCTCCCTGACAGGGGCCCTGCAGCGGCCCATCTGCCACCCCCAACCCACTCTCCAGTGCAGTCAGAATCAGTTTTCTTGCCAAATCCAGCCATGCCACTCACCTCTCCAAAACACACTTTTGGCTTTTCTCTGCCAACTGAATAAAACTCCAAACTCCTTGGCTGGGCACATGATTCTTACTCTTCACTCTGAGCCCTGCCTGCCCCTCCTCCATCATCTCCCCCATTCTCTACCGGCCTTGTTCCCTCAACATGCCCCACGCCATCCCAGTTCCCGGCCTTCGCCCTTGCTGTTCTCACCGCCTGCAGTGCCGCTTCCTCCTCACCTATGTGGCCAGGCCTCCAAGGCCTAACCAAACTACTTCCACCTCAGCTCTCCCAAACCTGGCTACTCCTCCTTCACTCCTCCATAATGCTGTGCGTGCAGTTCTCTTACAGCACTTGTCTTCGGTGGCAACTGCTTGCTTGCCTCTCTGCCTGGCCCCCCAGTTCCCCACTGGACAGTAAAGGGCTTGAGTCTCCTTCATTGGTGTATCCAGGTCTAATAGCTGGGCTGTCCCAATAGAGCCCTGTTGGTTGTCAAAATTCTGAAATAATTTTATACTGGCTGGCAAATAGTTATCTTATCCTCTCCCTTAGTATCCTCAGCCCTCCTGTGGTCCAGCAAGGGCAGGGTTAATGGTGAGCATAGCAAGGATCTCCTGATCAGTCAGTGCCTTGGTCAAGCTGGTTGTTGTAAAATTTCTAATTTTACCCAGAGAAGCCTTTCACAGGGCACAGGCCCTGCCCCCTTCCTTCTCTACCAGGCAAACACCCCAAGTTCCTCCCAGGTCTTGATTTCCAACTCATGAACAGTCTTAGTGGCTTTGGAGGCTTCACTCTCTGGAAAGAAACAGAAAACTTCCCCTAAGAGGCCCAGGTTTGAGAATGTGATCAAGTGTGATCCCTCCCCAGGGACCTAGCTCTGAGGCAGGTACTAAAGGCTTTAGATTTCAGGTCACAGGCTCTGGGCTGGGGAGGGCTCGGCAGCTCTGCTTAGTTATGGATTGCACACTGCAGGTGGCACCAAGCAATGCAGCTCTAGAGCTGCACTGGGGTGAACCCTGCAGGTTTGGAGCTCACAGCCTGGATGGGGGACAGACATGTAAACAGACAATGACAACACAGAATGATGATGGGGGGTGTGTTGTGATGGGACCTCAAGAGGCCCAGGGTCAGGGAGGGCTTCTTGGAGAACAGAGGAGGTAGGCTGGAGCCAAGTCCTGAAGGACTACACAGAGGATCCCTGCCTGGCTCCAGGGTCACCCCTACAGGCCACTACCTCCTGGAAGGCAATGCCCAGTCATCACTCTGTCTCACTGCCAGTCTCGGCCTGCCAAACCACAGTGTGAATAACCATGACAACAACAGTAATAACCAATACTTAAATAGTGCTTACCATGTTTTAAGTGCTTTATATATAGTAACCCATTTAGTCCTCATGATGACACTATGAGGTAGGTGCAATGAATAGGTGCATCGTCTTTTATAGGTGGAGAAACCAAGGCATGGAATATTTCTGTAATTCTCCTAAGGTCTCAGCAGTAGGATGTGGTACAGCCAGGGTTCAAACCCAGGCAGCCTAGCTCTAGGGTCTCTGAGCATGTAACCACCACACCACACTGCTTCACACTAGCTCCAAGTATCACTGTTGGGGCCCTGGCCACCTGTGATCAGCAGCAGGAGGGGACTCCTCAGATGTCTGGCAGGTCTGTTCCTCTGGAGTGTATCATGGGGTTGGCAGTTCCTACAGTCTCAGGCACTTGGCACCTTCTGACACAAGCTACTGAAGGCCCAGGTGATACATGTGTCCCTCAGGTATGTGACCCGCAGGGAGGGCCCCAGCCATGGGCAATGGCAGGCTGTCCCCTTGAAGCCAGTGGTCAGCTCACCATCTACGTGAGACTCCAGGAGCCCAGCTCTGAGAGAGGTTCCCTGAAGCTGTGAGGTCCACTCTTCCCCAAACCTGCCTCATCCTTTCCTGAGTCTGTGTCCTCACCATGCCCCTCCTCTCCTCTCAGGGAAGGCTGCATGGGGTAAGTGACATCAATTTGGATCATGAAGGGTGAGGAGGAATTTTTCATGCAGAGGAAAGGGGCACAGACATTTGGGGCCAAGAGAGCTTTCCAAGCACAGGCATAGGAGTGTGAAAGAGCATGCTTT
Organism: Daubentonia madagascariensis; assembly: GCA_023783475.1. Lineage (NCBI taxonomy): Eukaryota > Metazoa > Chordata > Mammalia > Primates > Daubentoniidae > Daubentonia > Daubentonia madagascariensis. The sequence goes on from JAKFHU010001129.1 coordinate 8,358,772, forward strand.
GTGGGGAGGGAGAGGGCCAAGGGCAGCTATGAGGCAGAGAAGGTAGGTTGGGGCTATGGGCTTAGCCTTTAGTAAGTAGGTTGAGGGGGGCCACTAAAGAATATGGACCAGGGGAGTGAAATGGGCATATTTGTGTTTTAGAAATACCACAGAGGGTGGTTTCACAGGGAGGGACTGGGGGCAGGGAAGCCCAGATGGAGGTTGGAGTCATAGTACCCCTACAATAATGGCCTGAATTGAGGTGGTGACTGAGAAGGGGGCAGACACAAAATGCTTTGGAGAGCTTGGGACTGTTGATAGTGGAGTGAAGGTGGGGGCAGTCAAGGGCGATCCTCAGATTCCTGGTGTGGGTGCCTGGGAGTTGGGTCCCGGGAGGAGGTGTACATTTAGGTAGAAGGTGGTGAGATTGGTTTTGGACTTTGACTTAGGTGAGGCCTGGGTAGAGATGTCCCCTGAATTGTTGCCTATGTAGGTGAGCTTGGGAGCAGGCTCTGGTCTAGAGATAAAGATCTGAGAGTCCTCAGAAGAGGGAAGAACCAGAAGCCATGGGAAGGGGTAAAATCCCCCAAGGAGAATGTATTGGTGACACCAGGAAGGTGACTGGAACTTGAGGGAGACCAGCTGTCCAGGGGAGGGCTTGAGATGCTACTGTTAAACTGCAAGGTGTAATTCCTTCACTCGTCAGACTGAGTACCTTCTATGTGCCAGGCTCTGCTCTTCATACTGTGAATGTAGAAGAGAACAAGGCAGGAGAAAATCCTGCCCCATGGCAGTACATTCTAGTGGGAGGATGTGGCCAATAAACAAAAGTAAAACAGTAGTATGGCTGGGCACGGTGGCTCACGCCTGTAATCCTAGCACTCTGGGAGGCGAAGGCGGGAGGATCACTTGAGCTCAGGAGTTTGAGACCAGCCTGAGCAAGAGCGAGACTAGCTCATAGTCTCTACTAAAATAGAAAAATTAGTCGGGTGTGGTGGCACACACCTGTAGTCCCAGCTACTTGGGAGGCTGAGGCAGGAAGATCACTTGAGCCCAGGAATTTGAGGTTGCAGTGAGCTATGATGACGTCACTGCACTCTAGCCAGGGTGACCGAGTGAGACTCTTGTCTCAAATAAACAAAAAATAAAAAAACCCAAAACCACATAGTGTGGTGATAAGTGACATGGAGGCTAATTAAGCAAAGGAGGTAGGGAGGCTCAGGTGGAGGCTGCATTGTAAATAAGTGAGGTCTCACTGAGAAGGTGACATTTGAACAAAGATTTGAAGGAGGTGAGCGAGGTGGATATCTGGGAAGAGGAAACATCAAGTACAAAGGCCCTGAGGCAGGAGAGTGCCTGGCATGTGGGAGGAATAGATAGGAAGCCATGTGGCTGTCACCAAAAAATGTAAGTATCATTATTGTATAATTATTATGTAGCTTTTGGTTTCTACTCCTGCTCTGTATTGCAGTGAGTTTTATAGGAGTGACCTTGGGCAAGCCTCAGTTTCCTCATCAATAAAATGGGGATAATAATAGTGTGTATTTGTTGGCAGGATTAAATGAGTTAATATATGTAAAGTACCTAGCACAGTACCTGGCACAGAGTGTTAACAGCTACTTTTATTATTATCATCACCATTATTTCTATCATCATTTTCTCCCTCTCTCTAGACTGAGAGCCCTTTAAGGACAATGGCTGTGTGTGGTTTTTCCTTGCAGCCCAGGGCAAGGTCCCCAGTATGGTCTCAGTAAGGGGGGTTTGGATAGAATGAATGAAAAAATAAATGGCAGGATGTGGCAGGCAGCCAGGTCCCTGCTTGTCCCCCAGCCCCCAGCCCCCCAGAGCTGACCAGAGCCTGGGCTGGCTGGGGCTCGAAGCAGGCCCCTCCTCAAGTCAGTGTGTGGAGCCTCCAGGCCTGACAATCTATTTGTTATTAGGGTAATAAATAAACAAGTTGCTTGTCAGCACGGGGGCTGGCACGAGCGCCTTAGAAGATAAATGCCGCCTCTGAAATAGACAAATATTTACCATCCTCCAGACGAAGTTGTCAGCCCTGCTAAAGGCCTCCAGGGCTTAGAATTAAAGTGAACGTGAAGATTTTTTTTTACCCTAATGGAAATATATCAGTGTACTTCTTCATAACAAAGAGTGTGAAATTGCCTGTCCTTGATCTCCTACTGTGTGCCGGGGCTTTCCCACAAGCTCACCACAACCCTTTGCGGTAGGGATTGTGGTCATCATTTTACATCATTTTACAGATGAGGAAACTGAGACTTGCATGAGTGCAGTGACTTGCTAAAGGCCCACAGCTGGAGGTGGTAGAGCTGGGATTTGAACCTGATCGCCAGCCCAGGGTTCTGGGTTGGAGCTTCTCATAGCCAGAGTGTTGAGATCCATAGCCCAATGGCAGGGGTGAAAGGTAGGAAGACAAGCTTCTCTCCTGTGAGAACCTGGAGGTTGCTTTGCTTCATGGAATAGACAGATGAAGCCCATGATGTGCTGTGCGCTTGAGGGAGGTAGTCCCAGGAGGCTGGAGGAAGTTGTTTGAATTATAAGACTGGAAGTGTCAGAGCTAGGAGAGGCCTTAGAGTTCCTTGTACATATAGAGACCAAGGTCTGGCCCGACCCTAACACCTCAGCTTGTGCTGTGTGTGCAGGAGTCAGGTGATGTGGTACCCATTTTACAGATCAGGAAACTTGTCCAACTACATGGCCATGGGACGGCAGCCCCAGCGTTTGAAGGCGGAGCATCTCCAGAGGGTGCAGGTAGAGTGAGTGTGGTACCTCCATGCCAGACCGCAAGGTTCTGTCGCCTGTGGTCACTTATTAGCTGCAGGGCCTGGGGCAACTGACCTAGCTCTCTGTGCTTCTGCTTGCCCCTCTGTAAACTGAACATAATATTAACTTACCTTGGAGGGTTATGAGAAAGATAACAAAGTTAGTAGGTACAACTACTGTCCCTGACACATACCAAACAGTAAATATCAGTAATTATTATCACCATTGAGTTGTGTGTGTCAGTCATTCAACCAGCAACATTTACGTGTCTGAAGCAGATGCTGTCAGTGCCCGTTCACATGTGCCGGACACCAATTCCAAGCACCGGGGGCAGGCCAGGAATACCCGGGCGTTAACACCACTTCCCCGAGTTCCCTCTCCCCTCGGGTGGGATAACTCTGAGACACGAGTTCTACACTGGCTCCCAAAGGTAGGTTCTAGTTATTCACACAGGTAACTTGCTTTAAAAATGCATCTTTCCTGGTGCCTTCCCTTCTCTGTCTCACTTCCCACTGTCCCTTCTAGTGTTAACTGGGATCAATTCCCAAATACATTACCTGCACTTGAATCCGTGTTTTAGAATCTGCTTCTGGGGAAAACAAAACTAAGACAGTTCCTAATATGTACCAGATTCTACATTTGGGACTGCTTAGCCAGATAAAGTGGGGTGGGAATTTCTGGCAGAGGGAACAACATCTACAAAGACACAGAGATGCAAGCAAACCATACTTGGCAAAGGGTGAGGACGGCAGTATGGCTGAGGCAGGGAGCTAACTGCCTTACAATTTGAATTTAAGTTTGGCCATCATGTGGACAGGCTTAGGAAAGATCCCTCTGATGGCCATGAGGAAGACTCTGCCCAGACAATCATCCCAATTTAAATATTTGTGGACTTCTTGGCAAAGGGTGGGGTGTCCCTCTGCATTTTTTCTGGAAGTCCCCAAAGATGTTCCTCAGCTTGAGGATGGTTTTCGTTAGTTGCACTTTGTTAGAAAACACCAGTAATTGCTGACGAACCCCACTGCAGTGCCTAAAAGCTGTGAAGGCAGATGAACATTCTCCGGAACCAGTGCAAGAAGGAGGCTCAGCTCAGTCCTAGAAAAGACCTCTGATCCCCACAAGGGTCGGGGGCAGGAACAGGCCTCTTCCTCTCCCTAAACAAACCTTTCCTTTTCTCATGTCCCTCCTCTAGGAAGTGTCCCCTCCACCCACACCTCCCCACCCCCCACTCCCTCACCCATCCCCCCACACACCCCAGCACACACCCTCACCCACACCCACACACCCACACAACTCCCACCTACACCCACACCCACACCCCCACACACACCCCACACACCCCACACACCCCCACACCAGCACCTACACCCTCACCAACACACACCTCCCATACACCAACACCCACACACACCCTCTACACAACCTCACCCACATCCCCACACACCCTCACCCACACCCACACACACCCTCACCCACACACCCTCACCCACACCCACATATATACACACCCTCCTGATCTTCTCATGCCTCTGCAGCTCTTCTGGATGCTCACTCTCTTTGTCATCCAGTTCGGCAAACAGTCTCTGAGCTTGTACTCAAGCAGGATTCTGTGCTTGGCCCTGGGGACCCAGAGAAGCCTCAGATGTAGTTCTGTGCCCCAGAGCATCTCTCATTCTGTACAAGGAGACAGACATGTACGATGACAATGGCTATATGGTTAAGGAGATGTCACAACAGAAATTCAGAGGGAGGGATTAATCAAATCTAGGGAAGAGGTTGTGGAAACCATCTCAATGCCAATGAAGTCTAAGTATGGTTTTGAAGGATTTAGAAGAGTTGGGCACTGCTAGGGGTGTGCCTTCCTGAGAGGATGAGCATCAGTCTCTCCTGAACTCTCAGTTTCTTCCCCTAGCTCACAGCCAGGTACATTTAGGCTCCACCCCCATCCCCATACCTTGAGTCTCATCCCATTCTGGTGTGAAGCAGGAAGTGGTTGAGAGTCTTGGCCTGGGACCAGCACTACCCCTCCTCACCACTCTGCTTTTGAATTCCTGACCTGGAGCTCCCCTGCCAGTCTTGGGACGCTTGGGGCTTCTTTAGTGTTTGCCCAATAAGACCTCCAAGAGGTAAGAGCTTCCACCTTAATCCTCCATCCCGGGTGGATACAGCCTTTATTTCTTCTTCTGGTTTGGGACTCTTACATGAGCATTGGCCCCAAAGTTCTCTTTATCATTTTTCTCAAGGTTCTTGAAGCCCCACTGTGGAAAGATTCCTACTATTCCAGAATTCCAAGGTGAATAAGCAAATTAGATTTCCACAGTGACACCCGCCAGGCTTCAAGGGGAAGGTGGCATAGTGTAGAGACAAGCATCCAGGCTTTAGCCTTAGAGAGGAATTGCTGGGAATCTGCATCTGTCCCTTTCTTTGCCATGTGATCTTAGGCAAGTAACTAACCTCTTTGAGCTTCAGTCTCCTCTTGTGTAAAGTGGAGACATCATAACCTATTTCACAACAATAATAAATAACTTACATAAAAGGCTAAGCTTAGAGCCTGCCAGGGAGGCAGGAGGAAAAGGTAGCCTCATGCCTCCCATCAATACCCAAATAGCTATCTCCCTCTGGCCTGGAACCCTCCCTGCAGAGCTGGGGCATCCTATTTCGCCCACTTTGTTTCTTTCCTGTCTTCCCTTTCTAGACTATGAGATCCTTGATGGACTCCAAATCCATCATCTGACTTATTTTATATTCAGAATATGAGGTGGGCCACGAGAGGCAGAGTGAAGGACTCAGGGTTATACAGACAGGCAGAGCCTGAGTGGGTCCTTGCACCTGGGTCTGAGTTCATGCTCAGATTTGGTGTCTGAAATATTCTGATAGAACATTCTAAAGCTGCTTAATATTTCAATCAAACAACCTGGTTCCAATCTCAACTTCTCTCCACTAACATTCACAATTTGTGAAAATTCAGAACTTGTGACCTGACTAGAAATTCATTTTTGCATTTTCCATGAAAAGTCTTAGCAAAAGTAATTATTTCTAAAGAAAAAAATTCCATGGTGATGTTTAATTGATAGTAAATGTATTAACATGATGTGCACATGGCAAAGATTAATATTCATTCATAGAAATGAGTTATTCCAAGCATGGCTTTGATGGGCAATAGAATATGCCACTTGTAGAGATGTGGGGGCAAAACTTATTTCCTTGCTTTTATCCTGTAATTTGCTTTTTAATTTGTCAAACAAGGTCTCTGAGCCCCTCCCCTGTAGCCACACTAATTCCGATTATTTCTTCTCCCAGTGCTTTTACAGTGGGACAGCCCCCTGCCCCTGCCAATAACTGTGCCATCACTCCTGGTGAAGATGAGGGCAGAGTGGTGAAGGGAGAGTCCTGGAGTCCAGTCCTAGATCCCCACTGATTCTTTGTGTTCTTGAACAAAGTTATTTAACCCCTCTGAGACTTGAGTGGCATTCAAGTCTCTCTTTACTTTGGCCTGGCTCACTTTTATATCCTCAGATCCCATTTCTATTCCATACATCCCTAGACCTTCTAGTCAAGCAGGCTTACTTCCCATTCCAGGAACATGCTCTGTGCTCTCCTCCTTCCTTCACCAGGAATATTCTTTCTTTCTTTGCCATTAAAATCCCATGTATCTTTTCAGATTCAGATGAGAAGCTGTTTTCTCCATAAACCTTTTTTCTCAATTGGCTGTAAGCTTCCCCCTACCATCTTTGGGGGCTTTAATCATATTCTTCCAGGTATTAGAATTCTTGTAGATATTTTTTCCCACTACTAGATTATAAGCTCCTTGAAGACAGAGCCAATATCTTCTATATCCACATAAATCCACATTGTAGACTCATGGTGTGCAGCTGGAATGGAGCAGCTGGAATTCATACTTGGAAGTTCTCACTGCAAAGCCCCTGTGTGATGATTAATTTTATGAGTTAACTTGGCTGGGTGAAAAGATACCCAGATAGTTGGTAAAATATTATTTCTGGGTGTATTTGTGAGGGTATTTCCAGAAGAGATTAGCATTTGAATCAGTAGACTGAGTAAAGAAGATCTGCCCTCACCAGTGTGGGCGGGCATCATCCAATCTGTTGAAGGCCTGGATGGAACAAAAAGGTGGAGGAAGGGCAAATTCTTTGTTTCTTCTTGAACTGGGACATCCATCTTTTTATGCCTTTGGGTATCAGAGCTCCTGGTTCTCAGGCCTTCAGACTCTGATTGAATTATATCACCCACTTTCCTGGTTCTCCAGCTTGCAGACAGCATATCATGGGACTTCTTCACTTCCATAATTGCATGAGCTAATTCCATAATAAATCCCATTATCTATCTGTCTGTCTATCTATCCTATTGGTTCTGTTTCTCTGGAGAGTCTTGACTAATACACCCTGCTTTTGTATCCTTACGGAATGAATAAAAGAACCTCAGTTTCCCTGGCTTTCAAATGCAAATAATATTCTGTATTTTGTTACCTGTGAGGGCAAATCATAAACTCTGAAGTTCTCTCATTCTTAGGGGATTGTGGGATGACTTTGACTTTCTTGGATGAATAGGCTGGAAATTCAGCAGGAATTTAGTAGCAGATCTATTTCAGGGATGTCACCATGGAGCCCGCTGCTGGATCTTGGAGATATCTAGGCCTGAGGTTGACCACTTCTTTGTTCCTAAGCTTTGGGGCAGGGTGGACCTCTGAGGCTGACAGGGGTTCTGAGCTGGCTCCCAATCAGCCTTTTTACCCCTTGACACCCACTCTCCCAATCTCTTTACCATCCAGTGCCTAGTCAAGAAACATTGGTTGAGTCCTACTATGTATCAGGCATTGAGTTAGGCCCTGGGAATACGAAGAATAACCAGATACTATCCCTGCCCTCCATGGGAAAAGGCAATAACTACTCAGGCAGATACATGTTACGGTAGAGGGCAGCCCAGGGGTCATGGTGGCCTAGAGCAGAATGCCCAGGGGATCTGAGAGTTCACATTTCCTGCTTCTCGCTCTTTCTGGACTATGAATGACATTAATTCACTGTAAGATCTTAGATCACATTTCTTCCCTGGCCTTAGTTTTTGTTCTCTACACAACAAAGCAGCTGGGCTCAATGGTCCCCCAGATCTTACTCCATAATACTCATCTCTTGATTACTTTGTGCTCATGCTGCTGGGCACCATGCCAATCCTCATCATACCCTCCATATATCTCAAGAGGGCAGAGGCCTCCCTATCAGGCAGAAGCTCTGGCATTGGTGGGGGTGGGGGTGTGTGTGACTCTGAGATTTTTATAGAGGTTCCAGGCCTTCTATTGGTATTTCAGTCAGTGCTAGACATGGCCAGGCCTGCTCTGGGCACATTGCCTGCCTTCCTGCCAAGTCAGAGGGGAGGCTGCCTCCTGTGAGCATTGTGCCAGCACCTGAGAGTGCAATGGTGAGCAAAAACAGACACACTTCCTAACCTCATAGAGTTTGCAGTCTAGTTGGGGAAAAGGTTTTTTATTAATAAAGCAGTCACATAAATGAATGTATAATTATATCCTGGGATAAGTGCTAGAGAGCAAGAAACATAGTCCTAGGAGAACAATTATAATAAAGACTTAAAAATGGGTTTAGCAGCATGAGGTCATTATTGAGAGTTGTTTTGTCAGAGTGATGAGTCCGGAAGCCACATGAGAGTGGGCTGAGGAGCAAGCTGGAGGTGAGGAAGTAGAGATGGTCAGTGTAGATAACTCTTGATCAATCAGCATTGAAAGGACTGGGAGAAAAACCTTTGAGGTCTTTCCTGGAAGGCACTTTAAAAAAAGTTTACAAAGAGATCCACAGACATTATCTTTTGCAATCTTTAAAACAATCTTGTGACATGGGAGGGTCAGGTTTTGTTCCCACTTGACAGATGAGAAAAATACAAATTCAGAAATGTTTTGTGTCTTGAGTAGAGTATTCACAGCAGAGCCAGAACTGGACCTGAAGTCCCCAGAATCCCAGCCTTCCTTCTGCTTTCCAAACAAAGGATGGCTGTTTTGGGATTATCTGAATGAATGAGGATTGTTTTCACCACACTCAAGATTTCTTTATTCTTTCTTTCTTCTCTCCTCAGGGCTTAAAGATTCAGAACCATGGCCAGTGCCCGCACCTCCCTCTGTGAACGCTAAGGTAAGCCCAGAGCCTTAGCTTATGAGGTCAGCACTGCCTCTGTAAGTTGGTTTTCTCAACAAACATCGGCTAAACATCTACTAAGTATCATGTGCTATGGGAGGTACCAGGGACATGGAATTGGAAAACTGCTTGTAAGGAGCCCACAGTCTAGGATGGAGAAGACATGGACACAGAGTGGGAGACGTGCACAGGGGTTGTGAGATTTTAAAATAGAATGGGGACCAAAGAAGGCCTCCTGGAGGAGGCCCAGCCTGAGACGAATCTTGAAGAGAGTAGATGGCAGTGAGAAGTCACTGAAGGGTTTTAAGCAGGGTCATGAAAAGGTCACACGTGTGCTTTAGAAAGATCCTTCTGTGCAATGTGAGAATAGAGGAGTGGGTGAGAGAAGAGACAGGGAGTCTGAGTACGAAGAGTTTTCCCAAGCACATCCTAAAAGACATAGCCAGGTTTTAATTTTGCTTGCAAGAGCAGATGGAAATATTCTTGATTTTGTATGTTTCCTTTTGGCACAGGAAAGTTTCACTACCTTGATCAGCTGAAGCTGACACTGAGGGAGTTGTATTGCTCATGGGCAGGAGGAAAATGAAATGCAGAGGAAAGGAGGAGAATTTGATTTGTTGAATTGTCATTATGCATTAGCACCATGCTAGATGATTTTCACATATTCTCATTTAATTCTCCCAACAACCTGTGAAGTAAGGAGGTCATCATTTTTCATAACAAGAAACTGAGGATCAGAGAGGTCAATTACCTGTGGTCATGGTCATACACAAAAATAAAAGGAAGAGGCAGGATTTGAACCCAGATCTACATGGCTCCAAATGCCTGACATTCCCTCTTCGTGCACATGCTATCTCGGTGGAGAATAAGGTGGAGACCCAGATGACAGAGGAGAAATAATGGCTCCTGGGCACCTACCCCTGCAGCCTCCTTGTTCACACATGAAACAATAATTACATTAAGCGTTCTTTTCTCAGCTCCCAAGTCCAGGAGCTTCGGAAGGCCACAAATGAACTCAGTATCTGTGACATGGTCCCTCCTGGGGTGGGCGGGTTTTGCTTGCTCCTTACTACCCCATGATACCTCATCTTGCAGAAAAGAGTGCTTCTGTGTTCAGGGATGAGAAAACGAGAGGTTCCATATTGGTGCCAATTACCTGTTTTGACAACCTGAGGTGCCCTTGGCCCCCAAATTTTGGAGACTGCCCCATTCTCTCTGGGCCTTTTGTGGCGGTAGTGGTGGCGTCTGCCGCAGAGCCTGAGGAAGCGTTATGGAGATGGTCACACTCCAGTGCCCAGCCTACTTGTTGGAACTTTCCAGAAATATTGCACTGCAGACATTTTCCACGCCGTTATGCTAATGGAATCAGGAAAAATCAATTGTCCTTAAGGAAGAGGGGAAGGAGACGTGCTGTAAATGCCACAGGATGAGTGATTGGTTGATTGCTTGCCGGCGATCGGAGCGCGTCTCATCCCTACATTATTCTGATGAATTTTTATGGCATGCCTCCTTTCTTGCTTGCTCCCTTCCCCCGCCCCTCTCCCCCCTTTAGCTGGGAAGAAGGTTTATGGCTTGCAGCTTCTCAGTTGATTGAATGCAGCTGGCATTGTTGCAGCAGAGGACAAATAGGTACATTTGCTTTACAGGCTGAGAAAAGTGGATTTGGAGAAATTGCACCGCCACGTCCCTCTGCAACAAAGGCGCCCTTAAAAATGCAGATATTTTTAATGAAATGACTTTACTCTCCTTCTCGGCTGTCCCTAATCTTCCTGTCAGAGGAAAGGGCAAAAAAAAAAAAAAATTGGAGAAAAGAAATATATAGCTTGCGATTCTGCGGAAATCCGATTTTTCATTCTTATCACAAAGGAAGCTAACGAAGGCATTTCATTAGTATTCATTTTAGGCCGATGTGATTTTCTCCTCTTTGCTAACACAAAAATAAATAAATAAACAGTCGAGCTATGTCTGGGAAACTGCCGACAAGGCGGCTTGGAGCAGAGGTCAGCGTTTTCTGGAAGGAGTGTGTACCGCATTCAGCCAGGTGCCAAGAAAATGGATCCAGCCCAAGGGCCATCTGGGGCAGGGAAGAGGAAGAGACAAGGTTTGGGTGGAGACAGGTCCCTTGGGTTTCAAAGCTGGTGTCCAGCTTGGCCATGGCAGTTTATGGACTGGAGAAGGCAACCAGGCTGTGACCTGTTTTCCACGGGGAGATAGCTGCGGCTGATACTCTCCATGCCTGGCTGCTGGTTCTGAGGCTGGGGGTCTTTCATCCCTCATCAGGGTGCTAGGGAGTTCCTTCCTATTGTTTGTTCTTTCCTGTTTCTTCCTCAAGGGCAGCTAAGCCCTGTTGAAGGTTGGGAAATGGTTCTGGGTGAAAATCTGGGAGTGTTTGGCAGGAAAGAGATTTGTGGATACAGTTGTCTTCATCCATCCAAAAGGGACATGTGGACAGAGGGGCAGGCTTATTGCATTGGGCTCCAGAGGGCTAAACTGAGATTGGTTGGCGGAAGTGACAGAGAAGCAGAGAAATCCACCAGATTTGAGATCAAATTTCAGATGGAGCATTTTCTGAGTATGTCCGTAGGCAAGTGATTGATATCTCCCGAGCCTCAGTGTCCACATTTATAAAAGGAAGTAAACTAGAATAAAACCCAATCTATTATTTCCAAACTATTGTAAGGTGCAGTAACTTGGAAGTTACTGTGCTGGGAAGTGGGTCTTACTGGCCCCTTTTTAAAGAAGAGGAGACCCAGATTCAGAGAGGTGGTAAATAGCACAATCTCTGGGAAACAGACCCCTGGTCTCTGAGGCCAGTGCACTTTCCCTGCCCCAGCCAACGGCCTCCTTGTTCAGCTGCTTCTCAGGCTGCTATGAGGAGGAGGTGAGATACACAAGCAGAATGCTCTTTGTTCTTGGATAAAAAATTTTCCCCAGTTTGCCTGAAATACCAAGTTATTTGACACATTTCCATCTCTTTCTTGGGCTGTACACTACCAGAGGGCAGTGTCCCTTTGTACTGTCTGTGCTTAATTCAGATGCTTCAGCAATTCCTGACTTGTCTTAACGCACCATGTCCTTTGATACCTCCCCGCCCTGGCCCTGCATGGAACATTCTCCCCTGCCTTTTCCGTTTGCCAAGTCTCACCCATCCTTTAACTCAGATGCTACCACCTCTGGGAAAACTTCCCAGAGACCGCACACAGGTCTGTTAGTCTCTCTGTGCTCTTCCTGGGTTACCATGTAGTTGTTTACAGAACCAAAGTGGTGCGAGTAACACAAAAGGCAGTGGGAATCATGCTGTCGGGTTGACCTGGGTTCAGATCATGACTGATGTGTAGTCATGAACGAGTTATCTAAACTCTCTGAGCCTCATTTTCCTCATTGGTCAATAGTGATAATAAATATTAATAGTACCTACCTTAATGGCTATTTGGAAGATTCAATGAGAAATATTTGTAAAGTACTTTCTCAGTGCCTGGCATATAGGTAACCTTAAACAATTCAGAATGAATGACTGAATGAAATTTCTTTTTGGTTGGCTAGAAATCTTGATAGAGATGGCTAACAACATATTTTTTTCAGTTCCCTCATCCTCCTGTCTATTTCCCCCATCCTTATCCCTCTCTGCTTGTGCTGTGAATAATAATTAACACCCACCATGTGCCGGGCAGTCTCTGAGGCCATAGTCTAGGGCTCTCTTTCATTGTCCCCCTCCCAATCAGGACTGGGAGCTTTTCAAGGCAGGGGTCTCCTCTTTACCTATCTCCCCTGCTGTGCCTCCCATAGGTCAAGCCCCACTGTGGGTGGTCTGTGAAATGTTTTGAGGGGGTAGGGGTCATGGGCTCACTGGCAGTGAGATCTGGAGCCCAGTTCAATCTCCGCCTGCCTGTGTGACCCTGAGGCCACCAGTTTTCTCATCTGTCCTGGGGTGATGATACTTCCTGCCAGACCTACTGTACTGGGCTATTGCTAATGAGAGAGGAAGAGGAGGGTGCTCTGTCAGCTCTTATGCATGGTCGAAGAGATTGCTGCTGCTGTTGCTGTTGTCCTTGTTTTTGTTATTGTTTTTCAAAATAAAAAAGTCCCCACAGCCAGGGTCCTGGAGCCAGTCTGTTAGAGGAGATGGCTCTGCCCTTGAAAGCCACTCTCCTGGTCTGGCGTTTCCTGTGGGTAATTTGAAACTGGGGCTCAGGGAACTGAACTCCAGTTAATGGTTTTCAATAAAGAATTAAGTGCTGCTTGTCAGGCTGGCGATGGGGCGCTGGCTTCCCGGAAAGGGGGAGAGTGCTGGGCATGGGCGGGGGGAGTTGCATGCATTTAGGGATGCGTTTGCATTTTCCGGTCAGTTAGGCAGCCTGATGAAAAAGGGATAAGATCAGGCCACAGCAGCCAGAGGGTGGAGTGGAGGGGGGGCAAGAGAGACCCAGACCCCACACCATGGAGGCTTCGTGGAGGGAGTAATGGTCACGCCATTAGAGCTAGATCAGTGGTTTCCACAAGAAGCCTGCCAGGCACCTGGCTAGTGGCCTCCTCCTCTCTGGGGGGCCCTGTGGGAAGGAATGCTGAAGCTCTCTCTGCTGGTGCTGCCTCCTGCATCAGATATCACCGGTATAACAACCACAGTTCACTCTACGTGCTTTCTGCATAAAACAACTCCTTAAAGCCTCATCCACAACCCTAAGGAGTTGCTACTACTTTCATCACTCTTGTTTTTCAGATGAGGAAACTGAGGTACAGAGAAGTTAAGTAACCTGCCCAAGGTCACATAGCTTCTGAGTAGAAGATCTGTGCTTCAAACCTGGGTAGACTGGCACCAAGGTTATGCTGTATAACCACTGTGCTGTATTGCCTCTTGGACGGTCTTGAATCACTTTATCTGCAGCCCATGAGGTCAGCAGGGGAGGGTCATTTGCTCCATCTCATAGATGAGGAGACAGGGTCAGGGGGGTGTTGTGCCTCTGCCAGGAGAACCGGAGAGGAAGAAATAAAGCTGGCATCCAGACATGGGGAGAGAAGTAGAAAGGCCCCATGAGAAAGGTATTTGGCAACAGGTATCAAAAGCCTTCAAAAATGTTCAAACCCTCTGCCCTGGTATTTCCATTTCTGGGATTCTGCCCTAAGGAAATAATCCTGCCAAAAGGAGACAATTCTAAACAAAAGAAAAGATTGATTATCTATAATATCAAATGATTGGAAACAATTTAAGTACCTAACCATGGGAAATGGTTAAATAAAGTCTGGTGTTTACATTTGATTTGACAGTCTGCAGCCATGAAAAATAATGGTTCTGAAGGCAATATAGTAATCTGGAAAAATGCTTATGATATAATGTTAAATAAGGAGAAAAGTAAGACCAAATTGTATGAATAATAAAATCTCAACATGTAGAAGATATGCAAAACAATAGTTGCTGTGTTAGGATGATGAAATTGTAGGTACTTTTCCTCTGTTTTTCCAACTTCCTATAATGTATTGCTTCAATTATATATAAATTGTTGGACTTGGTTCAGAATATTATTGTATGACCTAGGAAAGGTTACATCCCCTCTCTGTGCGTAAAATATGGATAAAACCGCCTTTTTTTCAGGATTGCTATATTTAATGAGATGATAGACATAATGTACCTAGCACGGTACCTGTGTATAGCAGGTGACTAAGTGATGTCAGTTACTCCCCTGAGGTTCACTCCATTTCTCACATGTTGTCTTCTGACTTATTGAAGTTTGCACAGTGAAGATGGGATAGCCAGGTCCAAATCTGTATTCCAGAGATGGGGGAGCCTCAGAGTCAGGTGTAGACATATCATTTCTCCATTACCTGACATTCGCCAAAAAAAAGAAGGCCAGATCCTCCAAGGAGGGCCAGCTGGACCTCCAGCCCTGAGGCAGCCCTGAGATTGACTTTCCCCCAGGACCTCTCTAAGAAACACACACCACTAAGCTGGGCTTCTGGACAGTATCTCTTCAGAACGTCTGGTGGGGCATAGAAACTTCTGTGGTTCTGATGCTGCCTGCTGGGGGCTCATAGGTCAACAGTTTCCTCATTCATTTGTTCATTCATTAGTCATTTCACTTACTCATCAAATTATATAGAGAGTCAGCTACAGTAGATCCTTACTGCATGTTGACTCCATGTCTATTGCATGTAGAGGTCTGTACCAGGGGCCTTCACTTACCTTAGCTTATTGAATCCTCACATCTCTTCTGCAGAAGAGGTTCACTTAGCAGAACACTGCAATTTTAAAAAGCAAGACACAAATGAGTTTTTCCTCCCATAGTCAGTCAGTTGGTCCCCTGGCACTGTCAATTCTGCCTTTTAGTGCCTCTCGGATCTAATCCTTCTGCTCCAGCCCTCAGCTTGAGTCACTCTGTCTGCCAGAGTTATCTTTATAAAACCCAAACCTGACCTCAGGAGAGCATCCCTGCTCCTCAGCCTGCCAATCCCGGTTTCTTGAGTTCTGACCCCTGACCATGCACTCCAACACACAGCCACTTCTCTCTGCTCCTCTGCGCCCTTTTATGACTTTATTCTTCATGCACTATTCCTGTTTCCTAGAATGCCCTTTCCTGTATGGCAGACTCTAACCATCCTCTAAAACCTAGTTCAAATCCCCCCTCCTCTTTGGAGATTTGCTGTTCCCCTTCTCTGCCCATTTCCCATTGGACAATAATAATTTCTCAGTCTGTTCCCCTTCCCCCCAGGACCATGCATCCTTCAAGGGCAGAGACCATGTTTTTTTAATTTCTGCACCCCCAGAGCTTAGCTGAGAGCCTGGCACAGGCAGGAGCCCAGCGAGTGTTTGTTGAGTGAATTATGAATGACAGTGTGATCTCAGGGCCTCCACAAGGGAGGAACAACAGGGCTCTTTGACCTCTTGGGAATGGGAAGTATTCTCAGCTGAGTTCTCCTGGCAGACACTTCTCAGCATCACCAGCTGCTCACTCCCCAAAGGCCCTATGTCTGCTCAGCTCCCCGACTGGTATAAGAACATTTGGTCATAAACCTGGCTAGCTGTGGGACTGCAGCCACCACCTTTCAGAGAGCTCACCCAGACAAAGCCTTGACCTGGACAGCTGGGCATACAGGAAGGCTTATGGTTAGGCTGTGCCACATCTCAGCCCCATGCCATGCCTCTCTGCACCCTCATGCTCCAGGCTACAGCCAGACTGGAAAGTTCTTGAAGGAGCTCATGATTTTACTTTTTTTTTTTTCTTTAAGAAACAGGGTCTCATTCTGTTTCCCAGGCTGGAGGGCAGTGATGTGATCATAGCTCACCATAACTCAAACTCAAGTGATCCTCCCACCTCAGCCTCCTGAGTTGCTAGGACTACAGGCATGTGCCACCACACCTGGCTAATTTTTTTTTTTTGTAGAAACAGGGGTCTCACTATGTTCCCCAGGCTGCTCTCAAACTCCTGGCCTCAAGAGATCCTCCCACCTTGGCCTCCCAAAGTACTGGGATTATAGGTGTGAGCCACTGCGCCCAGCCATTATTTTAATTTTCTTTATGATTTCTCTGCCTGGAATGTTCTTCTCCTGCCCACCCTTCCATCTTTGCCCAGTGAATTCCTACTGGTTCTGCTTGGTTCAGGTGTCACCTCTCCTCTTGGCCAGGGGCCTGCCCTGGGTACCTCACAGTCTCTGTGGCACCTTCATCATTACACTGTTCACACTGTGTTGTCATTGTCTGTTTATTTTCTCAGTAAGCCTGTGGGCTCCCTGAGGGCAGATACTTGGTCTAATTCACTTTGGTGTCCCTAGAACCTTGATCACAGTGGGTGCTCACAAGTATGTGCTGCATGGATGAATGGTTGGATGGATATGTGGGTAAATTGTGCCAGAACCGTTCCCTATTACTCTACTACTGTTTGACTCAAACAGTAGTGTGGATGAGGTTTAAGGGTGAGAGTCACAGTATAGTAAAAGGTGCACCCAACTTTCGGCCTGTTTCCCAAGTGCAGCAGTGGGTTGGAGAGAGGCCTGGGCTTCAGGACCAACTCTACTTCCAACAGGCTCTGAGTTCTCACCTGTCTAAACTTGTTTTCTGACCTCTTAAATGGGAAGCACAACCCTTGCTCATCCTACCTAATAGAATTATTGTGAGGAGCAAGTGAAACAATGTCTCTGAAATCACTTTGTAAACTGTGAAGTGCTGGGCTTGTGTTTTTTCTCTGGGGTGGGGTGTGGCGGGGAGTGAAGTTGAACATTGTAAGGTGGCAGTGCCCACTAGAGGGAGTGGCAGAGCAGGCCAGGCCCTTCTTGTTAGAGACATGGACAGCAGGTGCCAGCTCTGGGCTAGAATCCGGTCTGGCCCAGAAAGAGGGGATGCAGGGTCCAGGCCACATCATGATGAGGTCCCAGGCTCCCCTCACTTCAGCATTTCTGTCCAGATTTAAATGACATTTTGGGCTATCTTCGAAGTGCTAGAAAAGAAATCAGAAGAAGCCCAACCTGATGGCAGAGGGGGCAGCCCTCACTCTCTGACTTATTGGTGAGGGCTGCTATGGACAGGGTGAAAGTGTAGGATTTCAGGTTCTTTTCTTTAAGCACAGTTTTCCCTGTCTAACTCAGGAGCCAGGAGTCCAGGGCTCTGAGGCCATTGTCTGGCTGGTATAGGGCACATCTGCTGGCTTATGAGATGCCACCTTAGTGGGACAGGGCCTTGGTCTGTGTCCCCCCGTGGATGCTTGAAACCTGCAGACTCTGCCTCATAGTTGATTAGTGTCCTCTTTGCTGGGGCGGGTGGGATCAGACAAGAAGGCCAGCTGGAGAGGAGCTTTGTAACCCAATTTACTGTGCAGAGAAGCCAGTCTGTCTGGAAAGAGCTAATTGCAAAGCTGCTTCCTCTAAGCCTGGACCCAGGAGAGCTCTAGGCCTGGCTGGGCGGGGCCCCCTTGGCTCATCCAACATCACTTAGTGCTTTGTGGGAGCCGCTCCCAGCGGGAGAGCACTTAGCCCTGGTAATTGGCCAGGTAGGCTCATCATTAATTCATACCAAATTGTATTTCTTCTTTTGAGTGAGAGAGAGAGAGAGAAGAGTGGGGGTAGGTGGGAATAAATGAGTTTCTGAAGGGAGGAGTCAGGAGTCTGTTTCAGGGTTTGATTGAAGTAGCTTCATTTTGGGATGGAAGAGATTGAGGATTTATTTGCTAACTTGCTGTTGACCTGAGCAAGTCATCTTCCCTCAGGTGGTCTTAGTTTCCTAATCTGCGGTAGGAGACAATAACCTGTGATCCATCTACCTCAGAGGATGGCTTTGAGGATTGAATGCAGATATAAGGGATAAATGCTCTTCAGATGTTCATTTCAACAGGCTCAGGGAGACAGGGATCCATTTACATTTAATGTCATTACTGATGTGGTTCTGTCTCAGTCTACCATCTTTTGGATCGACAGTAGTTTTTGATGACTCCATTTTGTCTCCTGTTGGCTTCTCAACTCCTTGTGTGTTATTTTAGTGATTACTTTAGGGTTTCCAGTATACATCTTTAACATTACAGTCTACCTTCAAGTGATATTTTAACTGTTCACATAAAGTACAAGAACCTTACAGTAGTATACCTCCGTTTCTTCCCTCCTGGCCTTTGTGCTAACTTTGTCATTATTGTAAACTCCACATTATTATATTTGTTTAAACGGTCAATTATCCTTTAAAGAGACTTAAATAATAATTTAAAAATCTTATACATTTACCAATGTGGTTGCCATTTCTGGTACTCTTCATTCCATCGTGAGGATTTATATCTGGTTTCATTTTCCTTCTGACTGAAGGACTTCCTTCAACATTTCTTAAAGTGCTGTTCTGCTGGTGGTGAATTCTTTTAGCTTTTGGATATCAGAAAAAGATTTATTTTGTTTTCACCTTTGAAAAATATTTTCACTGGGTATAGAATTCTAGGTTGACAGAGCTTTCTTTCTATACTTTAAAGATGCTGCTCCACTGTCTTTTGGCTTACATTGTTTCTGAGTAGAACTCTGTGTTCACTTTATCTTTGTTTCTCTTTGCATAACATTTTTGTTTTTCTCTGATTGCTTTTAAGGTTTTCTTTTATCACTAGTTTCGAGAAATTGGATTATGATGTGCCTTGGGGTAGTTTTCTTAATTTTTCATATATTTAGAGTTCATTGAACTTCTTGGATCTATGAGTTTATAGTTTTCATCAAACCTGGAAAAAATTTCAGTCAGTTTTTTTCAAATAATTTTTCCATCCCTTGCCTCCTTCAGGGACTGTAATTATACATATATTAGGTTTCTTGAAGTTGTTCTACAGCTCACTGATGATCTTTTCATTTTAAAATTCCTATTTTTCTGTGTTTCATTTTGAATGGTTTCTATTTCTATTTCTTCAACTTCACTAATTTTTTGCAAGGTCTAATCTGTCTTTAACCCAATCCAGTGTATTCTTCATCTCAGACATTGCAGTTTTCACCTAGAGAAGTTTTAAGTCCTTTTTTATTTCTTCCATGACCCAACTTTTTGAACAGTGAGAATACAGTCATAATAACTGTTTAGTATCCATGTTTCCTAATTCTAACACCTGTGTCAGTTCTGGGTCAGTTCTGATTGGCTGATGTTTCTTCTCAATGTAAGTCCTATTTTCTTGTCTCTTTGCATGCTTGGTAGTCTTTTATTGGATTCCAGACATTGTGAATTTTACCTTATTGGGAGCTATATATTTTTATATTTCTTTAAATATTCTTGAGCTTTGTTCTGGGATGTAGTTAAGTTACCTAGAAACAATTTGATCCTTTTGGGTCTTTATTGTAAGATTTGTTAGGCAGGACCAGAACAGCTTCTAGTGTAGAGCTAATTATTCCCCATAACTGAGGCAAGACCCTTCTGAGTACTCTAGCCAATGCCCTGTGAATTATGAGTGTTTTTTCAAGTTGGCTGGTAGGAACAGACACTATTCTGATCCTGAGTGCGTACTGGGCACTTATGGGTCTTTCCCTGGCCTTGTGTAGTTTCCTTATACATATGCACTCACTACTCCAGGGGAATCCTCCACAGATCTCTAGAATTCTCTCTCTGTGCAGTGCTCTCTCTCTCTAGCACCCTGTCCTGTAAACTCTAGTTGCCTTGCTCTCCCTGGACTCTCAGCTCTGACTCCTCAATTCAGGGAGTCCACCAGATTCTTCCTGCCTGTGCTGAGGCCTGGAAACTTTCAAGACAGTAATCTGGGGCAATTGTAGGGCCCACCTTGCTTGCTTACTGTTTCTCAGAGATTGTTATCTTTTGTTGCCATATGTCCACTGTTTTGAAAACCATTGTTTCAAATATTTTGTCTGGTTTTCTTGGGGGGTTGTTATAGGTGGGAAGGCACACCCTATCCTTGTTGCCATCTCTGCTACAAGTAGAAGTTCCCAGGGAAGCAGGAAATGGGGACCTTCTTAAGAAAGTATGCTCGTATCTCCAAGCCGTGACAGCGTGGGATTCCCAGGGCAGGCTGCAGCGACGTTTGCTGGGCAGAGTGGAGGACAGCAGCAAAGAGGCCAAAGTTCTAAATCCTATAATCTGTCCCCAATTCTCCTGCTTCTCATAATTTTTAGGAGAGAGTCCAAAATTCCTATTATATTGTTCAAGATTCTTCCCAATGCAAGCACCTCTAGAAGGGCTCCTCAGAGAAAAGAAAGGAGCCCAGGAAGGAAGAGGGTGAATAAGATAAAGTAAAAAATTGTGTAGAATTCCATTTAATCTGAGGGGAAGAGGACCTAATTTATTAATCATCTCACCAACTAGGACCAGGTATTGGCACAGGCACTTTGTGTATATTATTTAATTTAAAGGTTCCAGTTAATTTGGAGCCACCTACTAAACCTGATCCCAGCTACAAACCTGAGCCCTGTTCTCAGACTGAACTGCTTCTGTTCAGATACTGAGCTTTAACTGTGGTTCCAGATTAAGCTCTGATGCTGGGAAGCATTGGTTCACATGAGGAGGAGTGAAGCTCCTTCAGTGCATTCTATTCTCACTATAGTAAACTCCTTAAAAGGTTTTGTGGCTAAAAAGTGGGAGTCTCTTCCTTTCTTTGGGCCTCAGTTCTTCTTCTGTAAAACTGAGAGTCTCAATGGTCTCAATGCTGAGGACTGTAACTGTGTTCTTCTGAGATTTAGTGTAGGTGAACAATGGCACATCACTCACCCAAACCCTTGTACCCAGCTCTGATCTCTGTTCAGTCTGGCTCTGACATCTCCAGTTCTCTCAGAGCCCACAGTGAGCTTGGATCTAGGAGGGACAAGAAACATTCATGGGAAGTCTTTTTGCCCAAATCCTTATATATGAAATGCAATCATAATGCTTTTGTTTATGTTAAGCATAAACAATAATCTTTATGTTATATTGTTTGTATATAATTTGGTAATTCATTTAATTATTCAACAAATATTTATTGCCCACTTACCATATGCCAGGCACTTTTTAGCTGCTGAGGATATATCAGTGGACAGAAAATAATCCCTGCCTTTGTGAATCTTATAAATTCTAGTGATGGAGGAGAGACAATAAATAATGAATATAATACAGAAGTGAATTATATAGTATGTTGGTATGTAATAAGTGGTATTGCCTATGAAAAGCATCACCACAGTACCTGACACATAGTAGGTACCCAACAACTGTGTCTGAGAAAGCCAAAAAAAAGTGTCTTCACATTGGGAAGCCAGTGGGAGCCAGGTCTCTGAGAATGATGAGAGATTCACCAGATACCTGACAGGAGAGTATCTGGCACAGGAAAAAACAAGGGTAGAGGTTGGAGATGGGGGATTGGCTTGGAAAATGGCCAAGGTCCTATTCCTGACAAACCCACACAGTGGCTGTGGGGAGAACGCATCAGGCTTTCAGGGCGGCAGATGGAAGCTGTGTCAGTACCACGGAGAGCTCCAGAGGGATCGGGCCCTAGCTGCTCACCAGCTGATTTCTCTGGCCAACTTAACCCAAGCCAGAGTGACTCTGTTCTAACTTCAGGCAAGGCTGCTATCTGAATATGACTCTCAGAATTGGAAGCTAGTCTATCCACACCTTCCATCTCTTGATGTTGGAGTAGTTGGCAGAATCTCATAGCAATGAAATCTCTGGAATTATTATTTGAAGACCTGGGTTTGAATCCTAGTTCTACCACTAACTAGCCATGTGGCTTTAGACAGATCAGTTAGTCTCTCATATGTGCAGATAATGACACTTATCTCAGTGGTGTTGTGAGGACTAAGTAGGATGGAGCTAGCAAAGCAACTAGTGCAGTGCCTGGAACATAGAAGATACATTGCAACCCTTTGTTGAGGGATGAGTGAAATTTTAGCAATGTTAGAGCCTCTCTGGAGGTGATGCATAGGATTTCAGGGTGGATAAGGGGGAGAGGACATTCTAGGCAGAGAGAACAGCAGGAGCAAAGGCAGGGAGGCATGAAAGTGGATGTCTTGGCCAGGATATGGAGAGTAGTTTAATGAGACTGAAGGCATTCAGCTGACACTTTAATTCTGAGGCCTCCTGAACCACTATTTTCAGCACAGAGCACTCTGTTGAACTCGACTTTATTTCCAGCTAGCTTATTGTGCATCTCAGTTGAAAGTTCTACATGCACCTCTAACCCACCTTTCCAAAACAGAATTCATCCGTTTCCTCCAATGCGCTCCTTCAGATAGCACATCAGAAGGAAGAAGTGTGTCTTATGAATGGTCTTAAATTTGTTGAAAGTTTTCTTAAAGAATATGGTGACCTTATTTTCCTTTCCAACTAAGAGCAGAAAATGAGAATGGCTTAACCTAAAGCATGAGATAATTGAGTTGGAGCAGGAAGGACTTCCAATATCATAAATTGTAAGCAAATCAAAAGGGCTGATCAAAGGAGGCCATGCAATTCTCTTCCCTGAAGAAGAGGAGATATTATCATCTAGCTGGAATATTCTTCATTATCACTATTATAATAATTGAATTACTAATATTCTTTTAACAAGAGTTTACATTTGTATAGAGCTTTACACTTGTAAAGGTCTAATTTGATCTTAGTCACTACCCTATGAAGTTATCAAGACAAGAATGATTAACTCATTCCACCTCTGCCCTCATTTTATACATGGAGAAACTGAAACTGCAAGCCACAGAAGTGATGCAATTGGCGAGAAATCAAGTGGTGTAGCTAGGAACAAAACTATGTCTTCCAGCTCATACCCAGACCTATACTTTTTTCCCAGTAGAGCATTCTGGCTGTCAACTGAAAACAACAGCAGTAGCAGCAGCAGCAGCAGTAGCAACAACAACAACCGTTGAATATATGACTAAAGATCCATAGGGTCCCTCTTTCTGGTGTTAGTTGCTACAAGGAAGGGGAGAATGAAGATCTGACCTCCAGGAACACAGGAGTTTTGATTCAAAGTTCCAGGGCTAAGCTATTAATATTGGAAGGGAGAGAGGGCCTGATGCCATGTCAGCTATAACCAAGAGAATTGGCAGTAATCTGTTTCTCACATGGTCTAGGACTTGACAGTTCACAAAGCAGTTTTATGCACCCCAACTATTTGATATGCTCCCCCCCCTGAAGGATGTGTCATTGTTATCACCCATTTCCCAGATGAGGACAGATAAGATGAGGATGAGGAGGCTCGGGGAGGTAAATGGACTTGCCTAAGGTCGCTGGTCGGAGACTGAGCCAGGGTCTGAATTGCCTTCCCTGGTCTCTCGGTCTAAACTCTTCCTGTCACTCTTTCTGCTACATCCCAGCTGCCTCTCCGTCTGGCCAGACCCAAAAAACAAATCCCGTAATTGAGTTGGAATGTGGGTGCTGGGGCCCAGGAGACAGTGTTTCCTGCTTTTCAATCTGTTCTTAATTTATTAAAGTGATGAAATAAGGAAGAGGCCCAGAAGGGGTGGATGTTTTCCATCAGTGAGTCAGGGGAATGTGCAGAGGCAGAAGGTCAGGAGGAAGCCACTGTTGCTCCAGCAGCTTTACCCACCCTGGCAAACCCGCACAGACCTGCTGGCGGGGGAGACCTTACAGCTGCCCCTAAGAGTGAAATAAGCCAGGAAAGAGCAGGCCCTGCAGGGGACCCTTCCTCCTCCCCATAATGTCGCCTCTGACCACCTGAGCACCTTCCCTCTTGTCTGACAAATGCCTGGTGTCCTGGGGGAGAAACCCAGGGAAGATGGGGGCAGGGAGCCTGACTCAGTCTGAGGGGGATCAGGAAAGGCTTCCTAGAGGAGGTGACATTAAAGTTTGGGACTTGAAAAGTGAAGAGAAGTTATCTAGGAAAGGGGAGGTGAGGAGGAGAAGGGATTTTCCGTGTGTAGGAAACAGCAGGTGAGAGGCCTGCAAATGAGTGAGAGAGGTCTGGAGCCAGCAGAGCGGAGAGCTGCGGCCGGACGGGCAGAGGGGTTGGCAGCCTCGTATCCAAGGGCCTTCCAGGTTAGGTTGTCAGATGTCTTTTGAAGAAGGGTTTGGATTGTTAGCTCAATTTCTTTGGCTATAGGGGGATGGAACAGGATCCTATTAGACAAGAGGACCCCTGGTGGATGGTGATTGGATGGTGGGTGGGAAGAGGGAGGAAGAGGGAGGTGTCAGCTTGGCCCAGGCCCTGGTGACTCGGTCCAGGTGGCCACTACTGACAGTTGTCTGTGTATAGTGGATTTGAGGGCCACATTTTCCAATTGCTATTCCTGCCCGGACTGTTTGCTTTTCATCTGTATTGGTAGGGTTCTCCAGAGAAACAGAGCCAGTAGAATGTGTGTGTATGTGTGTGTGTATAAAATATGGAATTGGTTCATGCAGTAATGGAGGCTGAGAAGTCCCATGATCTGCCTCTGCAAGCTGGTGACCGAGGAAAGCCAGTGGTGTAATTCTAGTCCAAGTCTAAAGGCATGAGAACCAGGTAGCCATGATGTAAATCCCAGTGCAAAGGCAGAGGGCTCATGTCCTAGCTTAAGCAGGCAGGCAGGGAGGGGATGAATCTTTCCTTTGTCTGCTTTTTGTTCTATTTTGGCCCTCAATGGATTGGCTGATGCCCACCCACATTGAGGAGGGCAATCTACTTTGCTGAGTCTACTGATTCAAATGCTAATCTCATCCAGAAACATCCTTACAGACATACCTGGAAATAACATTTAATCTGGGCACCCCTTGGCCCACTCAATCTGGCACATAAAATTAACAATCACACCATCTATTAGGCAAAACTTTTCTGTGCCAGGCTCTGTGCTGGGCATTGGGCATACAGTGACAATTCAGAACCAAACCTTGCTCTCCAAATGGGGAGACAGGCACATAAATAGCAATGACAACATGGTGTGATAAGACTGGGACAGAGGAGTTGTAGGAGTCCAGAGAGGGCACCTAAAGGAAGGCAGGAATCAGGGAAGGCTTCCAGAAGAGGTGACTCCTGAACCAGTTCTTAAAGCCTGGTAGGAGTTATCTGGGTTATCTGGGTGATTGAGGGAGAATAGAATATTCTGAGCACAGAAAATGGGATGTAAAGAGCATGGTATGATCAGAGGGAGGTATACAGGTACAGCCAGGTGTGGGGAGGAAGAGGACAGGTAGGGTTGGACTCTCTTAGCCTGGCCTTTTATGTACTCTGTTCTTTCAACTTATTTCTCTTTGGCCCACATCACACTACCTTTCAAGGTCCACGTTAAAGTCAAACTCTCTCTTGAAGCCTTCCTTGATCCCCTCTCCAGTGACACATCATTTATTGAGCACCTACTAAGACCTCTTTACATACCACCTTTCATTTCTTCATTAAGACATCCCTGTGAGGGCAGCAGTTCATTTCAGTTCAACATCTCTCTGGTCCCTACTATGTGCCATACCGTGAAAACACAGAGATAAATCAGATATTGCTCCTGCTCCCAGGTAAATTGTGTTTTAATGGGGAAGATACATCTATTAATAGATATTTTTAATAAAAGTGATATTGGGTGCTATTATTTCAATTGTGCAGAGGACAAATGCAGACATTTATATATTAACTGACTTTTCCCAGTGTCATATGGATAGTAAGTGAAATCCAGCTCTGGGTAGAGTTGAAGTCAGTGCTCCATCCTCTGCTCCAGTCAACTTCCATGACACTTACAGTCTGTCTTCTTTGAGGAAAGGATATATAAATAAGAAGACACTGGTAGTTTGACTTACCCTGGTACTTGGTTTTTAGCTCGATGAGAGCAGGATCCAGTGTTGTAAAGTGGTCCTGCAAAGAGAGTGCCTGAGAAGGGGATGGGAACTAGCATTTAGGAAGTACCTGGCATGTGTCAGCCTTGTGTTCTGATGCTGGTCCCACCTCCCATCCGTGTGCCCTTTCCTCTGCATTTTCTGCACCCTCCCATCCTCATCCACCCTGGCTCTTATCTCTTTCTCTTGGTCACTGCCTATTCACTTGTCTGTCTTCCCTTGTCTATTCAGTTTGGAATCTTCAGAGCCCTGTGTAGTGTGTGGACTATAATCAGAGTTCAGTAATCTTGAATTGGACTGACTGAATTCTCCTTATTGATTGCCACGTGCTCTTACACAGAGTTTGCCTGTGTCTCTGTGAGTATTTGTATGCATTGAGTCTGTGGGTTATCTGTGTGGGCTCACCATAGTTTGCATGGTGTGTGTAATACTTGCCTGTGGGGCCTTGCACTGACTTCCTGCATGTTTCCTATAAGGGCATTCCCACCTCCTTCTGAGCGCCATGCCTCAGCTCGTTAACATCTTACCCTGACCAGCCCTAAATGTCCCTCTCTCCCAGAAATGTATTTCAGGGTAACTCGTGTCTCCTAGCCATGATTAAAATACTCCTGAACACACTGGGGTTTGGAGCCTGGTCTCTCGGTGCATATCAAGTGCCTGCATTTGCCAGCTGAGCTCTATAACTGCTGAGAATGAGATCAGGTCCAGCTTGGTTTTAAAGGTGAGTGGGCAGTAAATGATAAAACTACACTTAGCCCCCTGCACTGTCCCCAACCCTGAAAGCACTGCAGCTGATTTACAACTTCTCTAAGGGGCTGAACTTTTGCGGGGAGGGGTGGAGAGGTAGGGGTTTGGAAATTGTTGTCTCTAGACAGTTTGTGTTTCTGGGTGTATAGGAAGGTCTCTCCCCCCTTACCCCAAGCTGATCATAGTGTTTTAATGACTCAAAATCATGAATATTAAACCAAGGGAAAGTTGACAGTATTTAAATGAGCATCATTAAGAGACACATAAATTAACAGGGTTTTTAGTTCTTGTGGAACTGCCGTTTCAATGTTAATTAAACAACCGGAGTGTTCGGGCGCTTTTGCAGCAAACTGTCCCCAAAGTGTGCTGCAGAATATCATTATGGGTGGCTGCCTTGCTGTTTAATTATTTCCAAGTTGATTTTTTTTCCCATTGCTGAAGTAGTTTTTTGCTTGTCTTGCATTTGGAAAAGGTGATGGAGCTGAACTTCTAAGGAAGCTGCCAGTGTGATTCTGTCTGTCCCATGGTGAAGACCTGAGCTAAGCAATGCCGGCCCTCTGGAAAGGAAGGCCCAGGTGACCTTTCGGTCTCCTGATGGACTGGTCCATGACTGTTAACTCAGGGCCTCTAGGAGGCACCTGGCTCCTAAGTTGCAGGCAATCTTACTCTTACAAAGTTGGGGGTCTGAATTTGGATGGAGCCCTTTGATGCAGAAGGAAAGTCAGGGGCTACCTGAGCAGGGGAAGTGGTAATGAAGGCCTCCATGGCTATGCTTGAAGCAGTGTTAGGTGGAGTAGCCAGGAGCCCTGGGGTCTGCTCTTGATTCCACTGGTCTGAGCTGAGTGACCTTGAGATATTCTCTTCCCCTCTCTGGCGTCATGCTCCGGGCTCCCGCATGGCATACCTCTACTGCTTCTTTATTTCTACTTCTTATTGTTGTGTTGCTCCCCTGTACCCTCTCTCCTTTACCTCCTCCAAGTCTGCTCAAATGTCACTTTCTCCATGAGACATTTTTTGTCCTCCCAATTTAAAACTACTCCCCTCCAACCCATGCCCAGACATTGCTCATCCTATCCTTGATTTTTCTTCTTCTGCATTTTGCTTATGTTTACCCCCTCACCAGAGTGTAAGCTCCCTGAGGGCATGGATGCAGGTCTGTTTTAGTCATTGTTGCAATCCCAGCATCTAGAAGAGCATCACACATAGGAGACAATATTTATTGAACAAATAAATGAATGAAGTGGACTTCCTTCTTATAGCATTCCATGCTGGGTGTTGAAAATATTGGTGAAACCGGCTGACTACTAGATGGTGCTGTGACTGGGGAACCCAAGACCAGCTGAATTCCACCACAGTGAAGCCTCCTCTTCCTCCCTTTCTGCTCTCAATGTTTCCAGGGATATTCCTGCACAAGGTGGGGACCAGTAAATGAACCTGAAGACCCAGGCATGCTTCACTCTTAACTAAAGTTTTCACTCCAATCCCCAATGCCAAGAACCCCAGGGAGATGATGTGAGCCACTGCACGTGCTCCTTTCTTCTAGCTCATTTTGTCTGCACTTACCCAGATCACATCAAGTTACCAGTGCCCAAATCCAGGTCTCATATCTTACCCCCATGATTCAAGGAAATACTAATCCAATGCCCAGAAAAGTGGAGGGAGAGAGTAAGAGAAAGTGGGTGTTTGCCTTTATGCACAGTGCTGAGCTAACCCAGTTGCTCAGGAGGTTGGAGCTAGAGAGACCCTCCAAGGAAAGATGCTTGGACAGATAACTTCTCTTTTCGGATACTTTAATATTCATTTATTCATTCTATATCCCCCAGGGTGGATTTATTTAACAGCTTAGGGCAATGTTCCAAATACAGAGTTAAATGGAAAAAATAAAGATAGAAAGCTGTGCATCTATCTATAGCTATCTATGTATGTACGTGTAGATACATGAATGAAATCTAGTCAAATGCTGCTAAGAGCTCTAATTATCCATCCGGTTGCATATTAAAGCACCTGTGGTAGGGGCCCAACAGAAAATAGCATGGAGTTGGGGTGTTGCTATCAAGCCTAGGCTGATGGAGTAGGGCCTCTAACCTCTCTAGAATGGTGTCCACCGTGAACACAATGTGAACAGAGCACAGCACTGTCTTTTCTAGAAGGGGCCAAGGCATGGGTCTGGAGATAAGTTGGAGTTTCTCTTCTTTTAGTCTTGACTTCTGGCTGTGCCCAGGTTTGCTCACTGGTATCCCAACTTAAGAGAGCTTCCAGCCAGGGGTGCAACTTCCTTATTTCAAAAACCCTTTTAGACAGATTAATATGTAGTTAATCTTGGGGCTAGGGAAGCCTTTAAGCCTCAGAAGTCCAAAGACAAAGATCATAAAGGAAAAAATTAATAAAGCTATAAAACTTTTAGACGTAATACTTATCAAATTATTGAAATTACTTATTTAAGGTGTTTTCCATATTCGACTGTAAGCTCCATGGGAACAAATGCTGTGTATACATTTTCCATTGTTAGTTGACTGATCTCTGGCACATACAAAGTGCTTAATAAATAATAATAATACTACATAATAATAAATAAACAACAAGGAATTCACATTCTTGGGCTGTGAACAGACACAAGGGACCATAGATCTTATTCCCAGGACCCCAGTAAGAATTGACCAATTCCATGAGATGAATTGAACTTGTTCTGCCTCCCTCATCTATGAGTGATTTGTTGTAATCAAATCTCCCCATCTCCAGAGCCCTGTTACATAAATTCTCTCACTGGGCCTCCCAAATGTCCTGCAATATAGGCACGGCAGCTGTCAGTCCCATTTAGTAGATTAAGAAACTGAAGCTCAGAGTGGCTGAGTGACTTGCCTGAGGCCACACGCCTCCCCTGGTTTTCTTGATGCCACCATCTGATTTTCTCCATCATTCTGCTTCTCTGTGGGCTACTGGACCTAAACCTGGGGAAAAGGTTCATACCTTTCTGCCACAAGATGAATATGAGTAGTACAAGAGAGTAAATATGTCCCTGCATAGAAATTTAGTTCATCCAATCAAAGAGACAAAGGTATCTGGGAGTTAGTGTCAGGGCACCTGAACGGTGGGCAGGAAATAATGGGAAATACTGAGGTTGAAGAAAACTATGTGTTCTCGAGGACCTTGTTGTCCAGAGCAAGAATGTCCCTCAAAACAAATATTGTGTCCAGTGCAGAGTGCGATTACAAAGGGAATGAGGCCATATGTTCAAAACAATGACACAGAAAAGGACATTGAAATGAAGCTACTTATGTTCTTCTGGACACAGTTTTGGCATCACTTTCTCTAGAAGGTGTTCCCTGGCCCCACTGACTGGACAATATGGCACTCTTCTGTGCTTTTATTGTTTCCTGTTTCCATCTGTCCCAACTCTTAATAGTTGGTAGAGTAATTTCAATTTAATGTCTCCCTGGCTAGACTATGGAATCCTTGAGCAGAGACTAAGTCTAAATCATTCATGAATCTGACTGTCATGATCACAAAATGAGCTATGATCCTGACCACATTTTAGCCAGGCCTTGACCAGAGACTGGTCCTGGGCTTCAGGTCTCAGGTGAGCCCTGATCTTGGCCATAGACTGAGTGATCCTGGCATCAGCCTGAGCTCCAATCCTGGCCACAGGCTGAACCCTAAATATGTTCATAGTCTGAGTCTTGATCTTGGTCACAACCTGAGCCCTGACGTTGGTCCAGGGTGAGGTCTGATCCTAGCCGTAGAACGAATCATAAACCTGGCCCCAGACTGAGTCCTGACCTGGCCATAGACTAGATCTGGCCCCGTCTAATATACCCATCATCTCACAAGGGGCCCAGCCCAGCCAACCTTCTTGCTATTTAAATAACCCCTTGCAGACATGTTTGTTTCTCCTTGTTTTTGTCAGAGCTTGAGCGGTCCCAGGGCATGTCTGCCCCACAGGCTGGCATAGGGTGGGGCTTCTACAGCCTGCTGACCTGGTTTGCTGAGTGACTATGTCCTAATGAGGATGTGTTCACCGTGGCTGCACTGGAGGAGAAACAAGAACCAATAAGGTCCATTCATAGAAAAACATCTCGACTGCCTCTACCCTGGCCATCTCTGTGATCAAATGACATTTGAGAAAAAAATTTGTCTTTTTGCATGCAACATAACAGAATCCCAGGTATCAGAATTTGCCTATCCTTAACCAAAAGTCTGCCAGAAGTGGGAGAACAGTCAGGAACTTGAGGGCAAAGAAAGTGAGAAAGAGAACTTTGCCTTCCCAGGCATAAAATTAATTATAAAATCAGATTGTGTTACCAGAATTGTTTATATCTGTGTTTTAAGGAATTTGCCATCTTCTGAATCTAATAGATGGAGCAGTCGGAGCTTGACTGCTACAACAGTTTTTAATTTGTTTGGAAATTAGTCCAAATAATAAAGAAATGCTTTTCAATACAACATGAAGGCAATACAATTGGCATGTCTCCTTTTAAACAATGACAACAACACAGTTCTGAATGTTGAATAATTAAAGAAAAGTATCTGTCAGAAACAGGTTGTGAACCTCTGGTTTGGAGGATTGCCACTTCTAAGGGTACACCAATACCTAGTAAAACTTCATACTTCAGCACTTTGTTGTCTGTGTCATTTTTGCTCTTCAAAATAGACCTGAGAGTCAGGTAGGCAACCTTACCTTCCACTTCAGAGAGAGGAACCCCTGAGGAAGGGCTCAGAAGAATGGAGTCACTTGCCCAGGGGCACATAGCTGAGCTGGTGCTCTCTGCACCCCTTTGCTGCCTCTTTCTCTGGGTTTGGTAAAGGTTTTGTCTCATAAGAAATAGGTAAATGGCTTTGTCTGGCAACCTGTGAGTTTTTTTTTTTAATGAGCAAATCAGTCTGAAGCATTAACGATGATGGATGATACAGCCCAAGTCCCTGCTTACAGCCTCATAGCCCATTTTCACGTAGATCTGCATAACTGCCCTGGTTTTACCACTACTAACCTGCTGTGTGATCTTGTGCATGTCTTTTTTCCTCTCTGAGCCTCAATTTCCTCCTTAGCAAATGGGGGTAATAGCTACCTTACTGATTTGTATGAAAATTAAAGATATTGTTGGTATGTTAACAAGTAGTCTTGAATTAGTTAATTAGTGGTTGTGTCAGACACTGGTCAAAACCATGGAGTCCCTGAGCTGTGCCTTCTGAGGTTGCTCCTGTGCCTCAAGGTAAGATGTAGCCCTCAGGATACAGGAGCCACAGAATGACATTCCTCAATAGGTGACTGAGCTTTGAGAGATCACGGCATAAAGGTTGGGAAAGCTTCTCAAACTCACCACTAAAGAAAGGATGATCATTTCTTGGTTCCCTGCTCTAAGAATTCTTCCACTGGGAAATTTCAATGGATTGGAAGATGGTCTGGTGGGGCAGGCTTCTTTATTGAAGCTGAACTTTAATTCTTTTCTGGGTCCTGAGATGTGGACCAGATTTCAGAAAGCAAAGAGCTAGGGGAAGGGCTTCCAAGGAGAAGCCACAGCCCAAGCAGAGGGCGGAGGTGCAGGGAGTGAGGAGGGCAAGGCTAGGGAGGCGGGTGGGGGCCGTGTTGGGCTAGGGAAGCGGGCTTGTTCTTCTGACAATTGAGTGCTGTGGAAGTTTGGGGAGAAGAGCGGCATTTACTGGTCTCCTGTTAGGTGCTTTACACATGTCAGCCATTTAACCCCGGGAGGAAGGTATTATCATGCCCATTTTACAGGCTGAAAAACTGAAATTAAAAAAGGCAGAAGTAACTTACTGTAGTCACACAGCTGGGAAGAGTGAGAGCCAGGATTTGAGGCCAGTACTAATGAACTCCAAAGCCCTTGTTCCTTCTAGCACACTTGCTGCCTCCCAGTTCAAAACTGTGCATGTACGCCCGAGTGGGCACTTGCGACGTCGAGCTCCTGGGGATGCGGGCCGCGTGGGGCTGAGCAGAAGGGGAGGCCCGAGCTGCCGGCTCCCAATTTCCTCTGTTCCTCCCAACAGGAGGCTCAGAGGCCTTCAATACCAGGTGTGCAAGGCAGTATTCTCCCTTCTTTCCTTTCTCTTATCTTCTCACTCCTGCTGCTCTACTGGCTTCCTCTCCCCTCCAGCCCACTCTTCAGCCTTTTATGGCTCTCCAAGATGTCTAAGGACAGCCCTCCTCAGTGGCTGGCTTTGTCTTGGTAAACAATTTGCATGCACAACACACAGCTGAGTAATGGTGGAGCTGGGCTGGAATCCAGGAAGTTAGAGCTTTTTGCATTGTACTGTTCTCACGCCTAGCACTGTGCCTAGTACATAGTAGGTGCTCAACGAATAGTAACTTGTTTCTCTTCCTGCAGGAACCAATGTCATCCCATTGGAGATTCAGAACTTTAGAGCCTGCAGGTGCATTTGCCCTTTGGAGGCAGCTTTTGTCACTGGTTGGATTTCAGCCCTTTCCAGGGGAGTAGGAGGGCTAGGGCTTCCTCATATCTGCAACTTATGCTGGGGAGGCTGTGGTCCAAGGGTCTGGCCCCAGTAGAAACAGGGTGGCCCAGCCTCAGCTCCAGCAGTCTCTCGGAGGACGGAAGATGAGGCCCTGGCTGCTTTGCATGCGGGATGAGGGCTCCTCTGGTCAATTTGCTTTCACTAATGTCAGGCC
Source organism: Daubentonia madagascariensis (assembly GCA_023783475.1). Taxonomy (NCBI): domain Eukaryota; kingdom Metazoa; phylum Chordata; class Mammalia; order Primates; family Daubentoniidae; genus Daubentonia; species Daubentonia madagascariensis. The sequence continues at coordinate 8,392,226 of JAKFHU010001129.1, forward strand.
CCCGCAGCGCTGTCGTTGGTTGCATAGCAACTGGCCGAGCGGTGCGGCAGAGGTGGCCATGCATAAAAGATGACACATGATGGTGGGGCGCAGGGTGACGATTTGCAAATTTAGATACAGTCGCAGCAGGAATATGAACTGGGTACTCGACAGGCATGGGGGTGGGTGGCTCTGTCTCCTCCCATCTCATTCAGAAAGCCAGGTTCCCACTGTACTCACAGAGGTCTGGGGAAAAGAAGCAGAAGTGGGGAAAGGTGGCTTGACTTCGGCCCCCAGAAAACAAGGGGCTGGGCTGGTGAGGGCTGAAAGGGGAAAAGGGAAGGAAACAAGTTAGGACAATAATGCCAGCAAGGACACCCTGAGGACTTTCTCAGCAGCTGGCTCCCTTGCCCCCTGGAAGGCTGATGAAAGCAGCTGGTTTGAACACCACCCCCCTCTGCCAGCCAGTCTTCTCTGTGCCACTCCTGATAGCTGTAGGGGGATGAGGTGTGCTGGACTTGGAGTCCCCAGGCCTGGGTTCAAGTTTTAGTTCTGCCATTTCCTGATACTTCTGCTGGTGACTTTAAATCACATTCAATTCAATCCATCCAATACCAATTGAGCACCTAGTGTGAGCCAAGTGTTAACCTAGGGGCTAGAGACAGAATATTATAAAATTCACTCCCTGCCCTTGAGGAGCTCTCAGTGTGGTGCAAGAAACAGATGTTCAAAGGATGAAATTATACTCTAATGCTTTGAGTGCAAAAATAGCAGGGGGGGGCAATTTCTGCTCTGAGTTTTAAAGGTAATACAGGGATTAGCCAGGAAGGCAAGGAATGGAGGGGTAGGTCCCAGGCAAAGGAAACAACATAGGCAAAGGCACATAGGTGAGAACCAGCAGATATTCTCAGCAGGAAGTGAAGAGAAGAACACTTAAAGGTGTTTGATGTGGCCAGAGAGTAAAATTTAGTGCCTCAGTCTCAATGAGGACACGCCTGGAAATCTCCAAAGGTCCTCATGAGTATGTGGCTTATCTTCCTGCCCACCCCCCACCCTCACTATCCAAAGAAGTAACAAACCACACAATCATTGATAGCCACCTGATAGGCCTGGAAATCCATCTGACCCAAACTCCTTATTTTAGGGAGGAGCACGCAGGCCCACAGAAGAGGGGGACTGCAGATGGCTCGCCTGGACTAGGTGGGGAAGGAAGAAAGAGGAGAGTTCTGGGAGTAGTGATGGGGTACCGCAATGACCTTCATCCAAGGTTGGAGGTTTGTATGTGGAAATGTGGTGGTGTTGTATGAAATAGTGAAAGAAATTTCAGGAAGAGCTGATCTGGGAAATAACTAATGCAAATATCACCTTCAAATGTAAACTTCATGAGGGTGGGGAATTTTGTCCTGTTGATGCAACTAGTCCTGGCAAGGATAGGTCCTTGGAAAATGCTTGTGAAAGATAATTCTTTGCTCAGGGCTTTGACACCCATTTTTAAAATTTCATCTTCCCCAAATCTCTGAGGTAGGTATTGTATCCTCATTTTTCAGATGAGGAAACAGCTCAGAGAGGAACTTGCCCCAAATCACACTTAGCCTCAGATCTTACAAACTTTATTAAGTGATGCCATGTCCCCTTTCCTCCCTACAGCTTTGTTCTGAGTAAATTGGGGTAATTGGCTGAAATCAACGGCCAAAATTACAGATATTGGGAGTTGGACCTAGAAGGTTGGATTTGAGGGTGATCACTTCACAATAAAATTGTCTGAAACAAAAGAAGTAATTTGTCTAAAAACTTTGCTTGGGCTTCTCTGAATAGGATGACATATCAAAACAGAACCTCTGATAGGCAAGGTGACTTCCCTCATGCCTCAGCACACTTTTTTATCATTCTTGATAACCATGCATGAGTTCAAATCCCAGCTCAGACACTTATTTGCTAAATGACCTTGGATAATTCATTTTGCCTCTGTTTCTCAGTTTCCTTCTCTGTGAAATAAGGACTTGTTGTGAGAACCATATAAATTAATATATGTGAAGTGCTTGGACAGGGCCTGGCATATGGTTAGTGCTTAATAAAGGCTTGGCGTTCTACTGAAAACACAATTCTTACTGGAGCAGAGAGGAGGAGCACAATTCAGCTTGGGATAGGAGTTGGAAGATGGAGGGTGGGGAAAGGCCATGTTGTCAGAAAGGATCTGATACCATGAGTTGAATCTAGAAAGACACATAAGTTAGCCAGGGCAAGAAGTAGAGAGGAAGGGTGTCCCAGAGAGGGGGAACAGTGGTTGCTAAACTTCAGAGGCTCCAACCCTTTATTTAGCAGATAAGGACACTGCAGTGTAGAGAGGGTGACTTCCCTGTTGAAGGTCATGCAGCAAGCATTAGCAGAGCCAGACTGGCCTCCAGGCCTAAGGCTTGAGGGAAGAAGAGAGCTCTGGGTACCCCAGGGGGCAGGATCTTCAGATGAACATGGCCTCATGCCCTCTCTGCTGGGGCTGCGTCTGGAAGACACAAGGCAAGGCAAGGTGGACAGGTGAGGGGGACCTTCTCCAATGTCCGGGGGATCAGAGGGGAAGCCGAGTCCCACTCAACCTTTGAGCTTCTGCCTAGGGAAAGGGGAGCAGTGACCTCAGGTGGGCTGGTGGGGCTGGTCTATTTAAGGGTGCTCAAAAGAGGCAAATACATCCATAGTCCACATCCCCCAGTGTGGGGCCTGTGTGCTTCCAATAGCCTTTACATCCTTTATGTGCTCTGGCATCTGTGAGGGGCTGCATGAGGATTATTACCCCTTCTTTCCTGGGGACCTCCATGTAGGGTCCTTGGGTGACACCTTGACTGATATGAGCCCAAGAATGTTGGTCTTGAAGTCTGAAGACAGATTCTCTCCAAAGATGTGCTCTGATTTTTCCTGGGACGTATGAATCATGGTGGCCAAGGGACCTTGTAGCTTCTTAGGGACAATTGTTGCAGTCTAGAGAAATGCACCAAGGGCCTGAGGATTCAAATCCCTGCTCTACCACCTCCTGAGTGTCTAACCTTGGCCAAGTTTCTTAGCCCTCCTCCCTTTCCTCATCCTTAAAATGGGGATAGTAATAGCACCAGCCTCAGGATCATTGAGAAGATTAAATGAGGCTGTTCATGTAAAACACCTGGCAAATGAATGGCCTGCCACAAATGAAGTGCTCAGTCAATGTGAGCTGTTGTAGGATCTCAAATTTAACCCACATTCTAACCCAAATCTGTAGAAAAATGTATTATTTTTTTCTATTGGTGATCTGGCTTTCCTTCTGAGCCTCTGCTCTTGTTTTTAGCTCTGGCCGGGATAAAAGTCTGGATTTTTTTTTTTTTTTTAATGTCAGAGGCTGTATATTACTTCATCTTTCTCTTGGAATTCCTTCTGAAAGATTCTCAACTTCACACTAGTTAGACTGGGCAAAGCTCATGTACTTGGACAAGCAAAAGAGAAAATCCTTAACAACTTCCAAAATATTGCCTCTGCTATCCTTCTGTTATCATAATAATGATGCAGGGCCCCCATCACCCACTCCAGGTTGTCGTTTGGGTAGCAGCCCATCTTACACTCTGAGGCCAGAACAAGGCACAGGCTAGCCAGGGCAGAACTGCTAGAGTGGGCCCCTCTAGGGCACCTGCCTGCACTTGCAGAGGCAGCTGGTGACAGACGCCATCCCTCCACAGAGGACCCTGCTCTCTACACTGCCCCCATCTGCACTCACTGCTGCCGTGCCCTGTGCCAAGGGGACCTGCCACCTCTTCAGATCCCAGCCACCTGACCTCCAGCTGCAGCTCTGTCTGCTCCTCAGAGCACTTTTCAGAGACTTCTGCCAAGAGCAGTTAGCAGAGAAAAGCAGCAGTTCCAGGGGCTTGTGCTATATTTTGTTATTAAAAAAAAAAAAAACCCAAAAGCAAAAAACAAGAAAACCACTCCCTTCTCGCCTTCTGGAGACTATCCTCTGGATTGGCTTCCAACTGTCTCTTGCTCACCGTCCACAGAACCCAGATTTACAGTCAGATGGAGAGCACCAGGGGGCCCTAGAGGGGTGACCCAAAAGGGGCCACCCACAGATGCCACCACTAGCCTGGGACTAGGCCCTGAGGAATCAGTCTGCAGCTACCAGAACTCCCTGTCTGAACACTGTCCTTGCCATGTATCTGCAGCTCTGGCCTGGACAGTGGCTGGAAGAGCTCTGGGCCACTCTGACTCACCAAAGGGTAGAATGACCAGCACGTAATTTTAGATGGTTTGAGGTGACCTCTAGCAAATTACTACCTCTCTGTGCCTTAGTCTCCTCTCTCTAAAGTGGGACTAATGGTATACCACATAGGGTTATTACATGGATTAAATGAATTCTTTTTTTTACGTTTTTGGAAAAGCTTCTGACACATAGTACGTGCTATGTAAATGTTTGTTAAACAAATAAAATGGAAAGGTCATAGCATTACACAGCACCGACTCACAAGTGAGAAAGTGGTTTCCATTTAACTCTTCTTTCAATCTGTCTGATTATATCAAGAGGTGCTTACCCCTCGGTTTTGCACTAATACGTCTTGAGCACCTGTCTAACACTTGCATTTTCCCAAATAGGGGCAGACTTAAGACTCGGAGCTTTTATCAGGCAAGGGCTGCTCTAGAATTTAATAATTTTGTTTTGTTTTCAGTGGAACTAATTTTACATTTACTTTCTCTTGCTGGCATATAATATTGGTTTTCCATTTATGATAGTGATATAGAATTCACTTAAGATACAAATTGAGTAAATTTAAAGAAAAATATAAAGTAAATAATGATATTGGTGACTTATGGTCATGGCAAAAATAGTGATACTAGGAAGTGAATCCCGGAAGTTAGGGAGACACAGAAATAGAAAGTATATAAAATCTCTAAAGAGAAGACACCCTCCTGAGGGCCTGGGGCATTGATTTTTAGATCTGCTCTGTGGAGTGTCTCTCCTTTCCTCTGTCCCACATGGGCCCAGTCTGGCAGAGCCACCTTCATGATGCCCAGTGCATGTGGCCCAGCTTTCCTGATAGGCCCCAGGCTGGTGCCTCTTAAGGCTCTGCTGCTGTAGAGGTCTCTCTCCCCTCACTCTCTCTCTCCCTCTTTTAATTTTCTTGCTTGGCAGAGTGGCTGTAAATTACCATTAATTTCCAAATCAAGCCAAGTTCCATAGTAACGGAACGGCTTCCATCCAGACCTGAAAAGATTCATTAGGAAGTTGATTCGTTAAGTGCCCTCAACTTACTTCTTCAAAAGAACAGCTGCATTTACCCAATTCTGATAGCTCTCCAGGGGCAGGGGGTGGAAGTAGCCGTGATCCTGATGCTCGTGCTACCAGGGTGAGGCCTTGAGCAGGAAGGGTGGGAAATTCCAGGGAGTGGGATGTAGGCCTCAGGCAGGCATTGGAAATCTGGGCACTTCAGGATGCTGGTCTGCCTGCCCCCCTTGAGAACTCCTGGATGCCTATTTGATTCATTCTATTTGTGGGCAGATGTTAAGCCTGCTGGGAGAAGTGGCTGGGGAATGCTTTAGGACTGACTGACAGGCCCCAGGACACTGGAAAAAGTGGGGAACATAGGCCACCTCAACCTCTTTATGTCAAGAGGAAGGACTGAGAAACCAAGGAACATATTTCATGGTTAAAAGGGTCCAGTAAAACATTTATTTATTTATTTATTTGAGACAGAGTGAGATTAGAGTCTCATGTGCAGTGGAGACATCATAGCTCACTGCAATCTCAAACTCCTCGGCTCAAGCGATCCTCCTGCCTCAGCCTCCCGAGTAGCTGGGACTACAGGCATGCGCCACAATGCCTGGTTAATTTTTTCTATTTTTAGTAGAGATAGTGTCTTGCTGTTGCTCAGACTGGTCTCGAACTCAAGTGACCTCAAGTGATCCTCCTGCCTCCCAGAGTGCTAAGATTACAGGTGTGAGCCACCACTCCCAGCCCCAGTAAAATATTTATTTTTAAGGTTCAAGTAATTTTCTATGTAAACTGTCCCCAGTAGGATGTTCTTTGAAAGCCTCAATAGTCTCATGTATAAATGAGGACAATAATACCTTCTCACAGGGTTGCTATGAGGCCTGAACGGGATAATGTATGTGGAGTACTTAGTAAAAGTGCCTGGCATGAAGTTAGTTCTCTATATCTGCGATAATGATGATGATGATGATGAAGTTGATGATTCGCAGTCTACATTTCTGTCAGCAGCTCCACTATCTACCCATTTATCCATCCCTCTCCCTTAGTATTCCCTCATTCAGCAAGAGAGCAGATTCTGAAGGTGCCTCTTCCTAAGCAGCTCTCTGTTCCACCACCTCCTCTTCATCCCCCTGCCCTGGTGAGGCTGTTGTCACCTTTCATTTGGATGCCTGGAACAGCTTCCCAACTAATGTCCCTGCCCCAGTCAAACCTGAAAGGAGCAAGTGAAGCAATCCCTCCTCCTTCTCTGCTCCCTCCCCTCTAAGCAGTTGTGGGTAAGGTTAAGGCTCTGGAGTGGTTAAAGCTCTAAGGAAGACAGACATGGAGTCTGACCAAGATTTGCCACTCACTATCTGTGTGACTCTGGGCAAGGGACTTGACTTCTCTGAGCCTGCATTTCCTATCTATAAAACTGTGTGGCGCTGCTTTCTCACCTTATGAAGTACTGTGATGTTAAATGAGATTGTGTTTGTGAATTGGTTAGCCTTGGGCCTGGCCCAGAGTAAATGACTGGTAAATGTTAGCTACTCTGTTCATTTTCTTGGGCTGGGCCTAGTGCTGGGCACTGGGGCCCAAAGCTGGGTACAACTCAGGCCCTGCCCTCCAGGTGCTCACTCACAGATGAGCAAGATGGACATCTGAAGGAACAACCATAACTCAAGGTACCAGAGGTGGATGTAGGGGGCTCTCCAGGAAGACTTCCTAGTAGAGACCACACAGAGGCTGGCAGGATTGTCCACGTGACATAGCAGGATACTTAAACCTGTGCCAAACACCCCCTGATGCCAAGGCCCTGAGTCCAAGTTTCCTGCAGAAACCTGAAGAAAGTGTAGTTAGAGGTCAGCAGACCAGGCCAATAAGCTGTAAGGGTTTCTTGGGAGAAGTGACTTTAAGATAGGTTCTTTATTTTTTAATTTGAGAAAATTGAGAAGACATTGTGTTTACTGCTTTCCCGTACTTTATATGATTCCATTTAACTGTGAGAAAGGCAATGATAACAATAGCTGACAATTACTGAAGACCTGCTAAGTGCCAAGCTCTAAGTGCTTCTTATATATTATCTTATTTGATCCTCAAATAATCCAATGAGGTTTACATGACTTGTTTTCCCATTTTATTGGTGAGACGGAGGCTCAGAGAGGTCACACAACTCAGGATCACACAGCTAAAAAGTTGTGTCTGCCTGACTCTACAGTCTTAATTCCCCATCATCATGCTAGGTCTCCTGGCATCAGGAGATCCAGTTTGCAGATGGGAAAACCAAGGCTCAGGGAAGTGGCAATCATTTTGAAATGGAGTTGCAGGGCAGTGATGCAGGACTCAGGACTGGCCCTAGGGAAACAGAAAGAGTTGCAGATAGGGAGGACCACCCTGCCAGGAAGAGAACCAAAGTGCCACCATTCCTGGAAGAGCTCCCCTTTTTGCAGTGTCTAGTTTTGGGGCCCCAATTTCCCAGTAGTTTTCTGTCTGTGCTGAAACAGCTTCAGGCCAATGTGCAGGCTTCCCCAGCAGCTGCCCAAAGGCAAAGTCTTCCTAATGGAGTTTGTATTTGCATTACACCTTCTTGCAGACTGCAGTGGGGAGGGGGTGGGGAGGGGGCCCTCATTTTAATTTGCCAGAAATTAATAAGTCTGAGTGGAGAGACATCACATATTGGGCTGAACATGGCATTGTCACCCCCTCTAATTTGTTAGACAATATAGCCCTGCTGTACCTTCCAGTGTAGATGAGGAAAAATAAACACATGTATATTAATGACTTTAAAAGATTTCCGTTTATCCAAGCGTGTCTCTTTCTTTTTATTCAGCATCTCATCAGATCAATAATTAGTCCCCATACATTTTAATAACTGGAGTTTTCACTTATGATTGTTTTTCATAATTTTGCATTTATGTTTGACAAGTTCAGGAATTTGTTCAGTTTGAAAAGGGAAAAAGAAAGTCAGGGATGGTTTCTTCTTGTGCTGTGGTGTCCCAAATCTAAAAGAGCTGTGGAAATGTGAGCTGAGAGGGGCTCACTGGAATCTGGTGGGTCTCCTGGCCTGCTTGTGTTCTTGGTGGTTCTAACCTCAGAGATGCCTGGGTGGGGGCAGGGGATTGGATTCTTCATTATTCACTTTCTTTTCTACAAATTTTATAATTAGCAGTAAGCCCTGCTCAGAAAGGAGACCCAGTAGGGGAGGTGGGGAGCTGTTCCATGTGCTGAAGCCAGTTAAGCGTCTTCAAGAGGTATATTATCAATTACAACAAATGTACCACACTAATGCAAGAGGTTGATAATAGGGGAAACTGTGTGTGGAGGTGTATGTGGGGGAATATATGAGAACTATGTACTTTCTGCTCATCTTTTTTCTATAAACCTAAATAAACTGTTCTAAAAAGAATAAATAAAAAAGAGATTTTAGTCCCCCATACACTTCTAACCTAGAGCTTCTATGTCCTTTAGGAAAGGTCATTGCCCCATGGTAGAGGGTGATACCTGATAACCATTGACACCTACTTTACACCAGGTCCTTTCTCTATTGCCATCAGAACCATGATGACATTGTCCAGCAGGTACTGTTACCCCACTTTACAGAAGAGGATACATGAGTCACCCTGGGCCACACAGCAGAGAAGGCTCTGAACTGTGCAGTTTGCCTGACTCCGGTGTCCATGCTCCTTTTACTGTATCTTCCCACTCCTGCCCTCTCCTGTCACTCTTTTCCGTTCTTCTGTTATGACCCAGCACATGAGTAATTTCTTCCAGGAAGCCTCCCCTGGCTCCTCATATCTCCTCTCTGGCCTCCAGGCCACTGTGCTTCCCTCTGTCATGGCACCGATCTGTGCTGTAGGTGTGTATGTTGATGCTCCATGTATGCACTGGTAGGTTGTCATCATCTGTTTACATGAAGTCTCCCCCCTTTAGAATCTGGGCTCCTCAGGGTGAGGACTCTACCTTATTTATCTATGTGTCTCCAGGCCTTGAAAATAAATATTTGTGGGAGAGAGGAAGGGAGGGAAGAAAGGAGAGAGGTAGGGAAAGAAGAATGAATTATACTAAAATAAACTGAGCAGATTCTAAAGTTTTAGTCTTTCTCAGTGCAACATATTCAGGCTGAATGGAGAAGCTTTATTTCTCTTTTCCCATCTTCTTCTTTTTATTTTTTATGAATGTGAAGGTTTTTATTTATTATTAAAGGCATATTATTATTTTTAAATGAACTGTGTTCTCTAAGCAAGGCAAAGAAGGCTACAACACAGTCTTTGTTTTGTCAGACTTTATAATGGAGCTTGAGAGACACATATATAGGATGTGTCAAATGACCAATAGGAGAGCTTATTTTTAAGAAGAGGAGAGAGTGAGAGACTTAGTTATTAAGCATGTGCGATGGGCCAGGAACTGAGCTAGGTGCTTTACATACATGTCTCATTCTATCCTCACACTTGTGCAGTGGGCATGACAACCCCCATCTTATAAACAAGGAGAGTGACGCTCAGGTTGGGGAACCAAGTGACTCATAGAACTAGCTGATAAGGAATATGGATCAGAAGGCTCCCAGATTTGTCAGATTCCCAAGGCATATTTTTAGTCAAGTTCCCAAATAAAGAGAATAGTCAACACAAAGTATATGGGCTCCCAGGGGTAATGGAGGCAGAGAGAAGGTACTGTGCTGGTCCTGCATCTCCTGGCCTGCTCAGTGGCCAGTCCCAAGGCTCTCTTGCATCACCATGCCCTGAGCCATCCTGAAGCTGGCAGGGTGGCTTTTGTGTGCAGCCTCAATAATGGGTGGGCTTTGGAATTGGGCTCACAGACTGAGCCTAGCATGTTGGGCGCCTGCTGGGACCCCTTTGAACCACATCTTCCTTTCTTGGTGTTGGTCCAGCAGATGTTTGTTTCAGTGTCCATGATGGATCTCCAGTGTCCTACAGAGGTCTCAGCCTTGCCCTCAGCCTGCTTGGCTGATGCTTTGATCCTGTAGCTGGGTATTGCCTCTGATTGAAAGAGTAGAAAGAGCAATAATGTGTCAGAAAATGTCCACTTTGCAGTGAAGCAACCTCCTCTAGGTATTTCAAGCAGAGAGACTTGGTTACAAAGCTATTGGTTGGGCTGGAGAGCAAAAGGGGAAAGGAGCTGCTCCCCAGAGATTAGTTACTGCAAGGAAACCATTACTGCTCCCAGGTCTGGAGAAGTAAAAAGGGGAGAGTGGAGGCTGCACCCCTACAGAGACATTCCTAGAACTGATGTCAATGTGGCTCCTGGAATCCGAGTCCACACTCCCACAGATGACAGAAGCCAAAAATTTCAATTTTCTTCCTGCCTTCTTATGCCCATGTGTGTCCTCCAACTGCAGAAGCAAACTGGAACCCACCTGCATAAGAGTCTGTGAAATGTAGTTCTCAGCTTTCCAGCCCTGATGGTACATGAAAGACAAATTGACTGCAACCAGCATAGGATGGAAAGAGCAGGGGCTTGAGAATCAGATGGCTTTGGATTCAAATCCTGGCTTAATGGGTCTCTGGGCAAATTACTCAATTCCTTCAGACTTAGTTTTCTCATCTGTAAAATGGGAATAATTATAATACCTTCCTCATAGAGCTGCTGTGAAACTTAATCAAGATTATACATATAAAGCACTTGACACAGTCCCTGTCCATAGTAAGTACTCTCTATAAATGTTAGATTCTATTGGCAGTTGTATGTTTTAGTTCACTTCCATTCCATATATACACAATCCTTTGTTTCCTGAACTGCCCATTTCTGCTTCTTTATCATTACAAATGTGTGCCCAGGTTCACTACCTGTGAGGCTTTTAAAAATGATTCAGATCCTTGGAAGATATTGTACATTTGCAAAGCACCTTCCCACCTCTGCTGCCTCAAAGTTGAACTCTACCCAAAGCTGTGCTATTCCTCACTCTCTTCACCCCATTTTCCCTGGTGATCCCAAGAAAGTTAACAGGTTCAAGCAGGAGTACAGGACCACTATATGCCCAGATCTGTGATCTCCATGACTCTCCATGACAACCATTTACATAGGGATTATTGACTCCATTTAGTATAGGAGAAGACTGAGGCCTAGAGATATTTTAGGTTCAGGAGACCCACCTTCTGCTCTCCACCTACTCCTGTCTCCAACACCCACAGTAGGAGCTGGAGGGCAGGACTGCTTGGGTGGTGCTCAGCTCCTTTCAGCATGTTTCCTGGGCGCCCACGGATAGTGGGTATGGAGCCAGGCAGCACTGCCAAGCCCATCCCGTTTGGAGTCAACTCACGAGACTCACGCGGCTAGGAGGGGGTTGGCAGCAGGAAGAAGATGGTGTGAGAAAAGAACATCTCATGCTCCCCTTGCCTACGCACGAGCCTCCCCTGAAGAAGTTGGATTCAGACACTTTATTCTGCTTTCTGGCTTTTAAAATGCAATATTGGGCTGGTTCCAGTTCAATCCCATTTCACATAGGTTTATTGAGTATCTACACAGATGGGTCAGGCCCACGGTCTGCCCTGGAGGAGCTCACAGGCTGGGAAGGCAGATATGTAACAGCAAAAATGACACTGTTGGGTCAGTGCTATGTCAAGGCAGCACAGGTGTTGTAGGAACACAGAAAAGGGGCTCCTAATTCTGCCTGGGGAGCCGGGAAAGACATCTCAGAAGAAGCAACTGCTGAGCTAAGACAGGAAGGAAGCAGAGGAGCTGGTTCGATGAAGAATTGGAGATGGTGACCCAGGCAGAAGGATCCAAATATTCAAAAACCATTTAGGGAACTGAGAAAGGCTCATGCAGCTGACACATGGAGGGCCAAAGCAATTATGGCAAATGCTGAGGCTGTGATGGGTAGCAAAGGGCTGAATCATGCAGGACCTTGTGAGTTATGTCTGTGAGCTTGGACTTCATTCTAGGAACAAGGGACAGCCACTGATGAGTTTTAAGAAGGGAAGTGACATGCCAGATTCATGGTTCAGAAAGAACATTTTGGGACCAGAGTGGAGTAAGAAAGTACCCAACAGAAGACAGGAAGGCCACTGAGGCTGTTGCTGTGTCTGGGGAGAAATGGCAATTGCCTGGACTGGGGCGGTGGTACAAAGAATGGAGAGAGGGGCAGGTTCATTCCCAAGATACTTAGGAGTAGAAGCAACCAGCATAATAATAGTAATCATAATGTGTAACACATAGAACTCTTGCCATATGCCAAGCATTGTTTTAAGTGCTTGACATATAACTCATTTAGTTCTCACAATGACCCAAAGAAACAGACCCAGAGGGGCATAGGAACATATTCAAGGTTATATACCTAATAAGTGGTGGAGTCAGGATTTGAACTCAGGAAGACTAGCTCCAGAGTCCATGCTCCCAATCTCACACCACACTGCCTCCTGAGGTCACATTGCTTGGTGGCTGATTAAGTGTGGGGGGTGAGGTCCAGCATGACTCCCAGTGTTCACAGAAGCTCATCCTGTGCCTTTAAGCAGGGCAAGGGCAAAGCTGGAGGAAGATGAAGAAGGGAGCACAGCTGGACTCTTCTGTGGCTGACAGCCGGCCCCGCAGGCCAAGATCCCATTTTCTTTCTGGACCCAGATTTTGGTCCTCATCTTTCCTGGCATCCTGTGAAATCCTTGACATTGTTCAAAACCATCAGTTTTGACAAAGCCTGGGAGTTCAGGTTAGCAAACATTTCCTTCCCAAGGGGTCCTGAGGACACAGAAATGCTTCAGACATGGTCCCTATCATTGACAGTCTGGCTGGGGACATCCTTACTTCTTCTCTCTCCAACCCCCCAACATACTCCCCATTCATTAGCACTTCTTCTAAACTATCTGTGGTTTTATTTTTTATTTTTCCATTTCCAATGTGTTGTGGACTGAACTTTTGTAAAATACAATAAAAATGTCTCAGCAATATCAAATTGCTATAATGCTTTCCAAGTCCTTGCTCTCTTGTCCTCCTTTTTGTACTTGTCTGGTTGTGGACTGGTCCCAGTTCACGGAGCACTCTGTTGAGCGCTGCTCAAGTCTCTACGATTCTACTGCCATCACTCTTGATGGCCACCATCATCACTTGCCTGGATTTCTGTAGTAGTCTCCTAAATAGTTCACCCTCATCCACTCTCTAACCCATTCTTCACCTAGTAGCAAGAGGAATCCTCTAACCCACGAATCTGGCCCTGTCACACCCTTGCTTAAACCCTTCAAGGACTTCTCATTGCCCTCAGGGTTGTTCATGATCGGCCGTTCCTACTTCTTACTTCAACTGTCACTTTCCTCCTCATTCACATACACCAGGCTTCAAGTCGTACCAAACTACCACAGTTTCTTTTCTTTTCTTTTTTTATAATGAATGTGCTCTCGCATGTCTTAGGGCTCTCACACAGGCTGTTCTATCTATGTGGAAAGACTTCCCCCCCTCTCCCCACAAAATTCATTCATTCATTCATTTCACCAACACTTGTGGAACACCCACTGTAAGCATACAGACAAAAGCACATCTCAAGGAAATGCGCAAAAACATTCACTTGTTCATTTAACAAATATTTATTGAATGCCTATGTGTCAGGCAATAGGCCAGATGCTGGGCCCCCAGTGGTGAATGAATAGACATAATTACTGTCCTCATGGCTTGTGGACACGGACATATACTCACCTATGGAGGCATATCAGATTGAAGTACACACAAACACACCCCCCCCAAAACAAAGACACAACCAAAGCCCATGAGCCAAATATGTGTTGGGTGAGAGAAATGAGTAACAGCACAGAATCAGGCAAGAATAGCCCCTCATGCCCCCTGACATGCCCGCTTCCCTCATGTGAGCAATGGGGAGTCCCATTAAAAGTCAGATTAAAACTGGCTTGGGATTTCAGTGCCTTCTCAAGAGAGGGGAATAAACAAGCCTCAGCAGAAAGGCCTGAAGCATTGAGGGAAAAAAATTCCCAAGTCTCACTTAAGTGATTTTTGGCAGAAATCAAATTAACGGCGAGACTATGGACTGCTGACAAGGTGCTCCATCATGCTCTGCTGTGTGAATGTGTTTCTTCTACATGTTGTTTTCATTAGCACTTCATTTGATAATGATAAATGGCATTTTCATTTGAAAGGAAAATATTAAAAAGTTCTGATTTGCAAGAGCAAGTTAGAATAAATGATATTATTATGTCCTGTCACTTGTTCAGCTCAGAGAAAAATAATAATAATGATAATAAAAAACCCCAACAGCTTTTCCTGCTGAAGAAACACAAACATTTTATTTCTCCAGTGGGCCATTTTCTCATCATCAAATCTGTCCTTGGTACAGAGACTGCCAAAAGGCAATGGTCTTGGAGGGTGGGGGAGAAATTGTAGAGACGTCAAAAATCTATCAGGAGAGGGTGACCTTGGGAAGTCTTGGTCCCCTTGTGGGTTAGCAGGGGGAGGGATTGCTTACTCTCTTTTGGGGCCTTGAATGCACTTTCTTGCCTTTGGGTCAAATTTCAGAAACTTTCCCTCTACCAGCTTATAGAAGCCAAGACTCTTATGAGCTTACTTTAAGGACTCCAGGGTCATTATCATGGCTGACCAAGTCACTACCTTGCTTAAAACCCGTTGAAGGGCTCCCCACGACCTACAGGATAAAGTCCTAACTCCTTAGGGCTGGCATCCAATGCCTTTGGTGACCTTGGCTCTGTCTCTAGCCCCAACTCTCATCATTCCTCCACCCTTACCTAGTGCTCCAGCTACACTGTACTTCTTACTATCCCCTGCATATGCTTTCTCCTTTACCCAAATGCCACATGGCACCTCTTGACCACTCCTTGGGTGAACTCCTACTTATTCCATGATCCAGCTCAAGCATCTCCCTGTGAGACCTTGTTTGAATCCTCCTCTAGAAGAGCCTTCGTTTGTTGGTTCCCAAGCCTTGTTTTTACATACTCCATCATGGGTGTGAATGCATGAAATAGCCTGGTGCAGATGAAAGGCTGCAAGTCACTGCATGACTGTAGATGGTATGAGCAGGTGCTGCAACAGGGAGCACTGGAGCCAGAGCTGGGCCCAGCCCATAGAGGGCTTGCTGTCTTCAAAAGCTCTATGGCTATGCCTAATTCAAGCTAGTGAGTGCTGTCTTCTCTGGCTCCCACAACACCCTGGGCTACCCGCATCCTATGACCCATCACACTTTAATGTCTACAGTGGTCTAGATCCATGATTCTACCCCTTACCTGCCCCTAGACTATGAGCTTCTTTAGCACAGTGTCTGTTCTCTGTTCTCTGGGTATTCCCAGGGCCCAGCACAGGGTCTGCTTAAAGTAAGCATTTGTTAGATAATCAAGTGAGTGAATGACATATGATGGCCTCTCTAAAAGGGCATGTCATCTAAACTTACACAGAAGTTGTGAAAGTTGAGGTCTAGGGAAAGTTGTTTGGACGACTTTTTTCCTAGTATTCCTTCATATCAATAATGTAACCTTTCTTTTCTCCAGAGGTGAATCAGAGTCTGATAAGCTTGTTTGAAAGCCCAGCACATCTCAGCAAGGGTCGATGGCATTAGCATGTGTTGTGAGATTTCCAATGTCTGGCTTCAGCCCAGGCGATTGACGAATCTCCTTTCTGTCTCCTTTGCTGCCAAGGCGCCTGGCATGATGGGAGAGGGTTGAGTGTCTGCTGCCTCTGGAGGGCGTGAGAGCTGCCCAAGGTCAGTGACCACAGCAGTAATGCATCACTTAGAGGCTGCCCTTGGTCTTTCTTCCTAATCACTGGACCATCTACTGCCTCATTTAATGTCCCCCAAAAGCCCCATGAGAAGGCAGTTAAACTAACATGAGATGAACTCCTACTAAGTGCTAAATACCCTGTTGGGTAATATAGCAGAAGAAGTATGACTATTCCCATTTTATAGATGGAGAGACAGAGGTTCAGAGAGGGGAAGGTCACATAGCTAGCTAGTAGATGAAGCAGGACTAGAGTCCAAGTTTGTCGTGCTTTTACCTAGGTTAAGGGTCTCTCTTCTCCAAAGCAAGACATTCTTAAGCACCCATAAGGTCCTCAGCCCTGGAATGGGTGCTGGGGGAGAGAGAGGGCTGAATGAGTTGCAGAAATTGGGATGGAGAATAGAGTCTGCATCTTGGCTGACACTAAAGCGCAGTCCTTCTTCTGTCTTCGGCCCCCTCCCTGCTTATTTCACATCTCAGCCAGTACTCCAGTCACACCATTCCCTGAGCAGGCCCTGCCACATTCCTTAGTCCACACCTTTTCTCAATATACCCCTCCCGCCTAACAGGCCCTTTTCTTAACTTCACGTGTTAAGATTCCAAACATCCTTTAGGATACAGCTCATAGCTCACCCCCACCAAAAAAATCTGCCAGCTCCATGTGGTTTGTTGTCCCCACAGCATTATGAGCCCTCTGGGGATATAGAGGGCTCTCTAATTCACCCTTGAATTATTCCCAACACATGGTAGGTGCTCAGTAAGGGTGGATGTAATTATAATTATCATATCATATTCATCATTATTAACATTGTAATACTTGGCAATATTTGTCTAAAGCAGTGTTTTCCAATTAACTTTGAATTCCCTTCTCCTTTAAGAACCTGCTGCTGGAAGCTGTGATCCCTGCTGCAAATGAACAGAGGAGTCCCATCACATGCGGGGTTGGGTTCTAAAGATAGTCTGTGAGGCAAAAATCACATGTGGTTGAAACTATCCTTGAAATCCTTTGAATTGCCCCTAAAAGTCCAGAGTATATAGCTTGGTGTCTACACAGTAGTTAGTTGGTTTATGTTTGGGAGCTACGTTGTATGAAAAAGCCTTTCTTTAAATAATAGAATCACTTTTAGCACAGCAAGAAACTTACCTATAAGAGGTGCAGAGGAACTCAGATTGTCTGAGGGACCAGCAGATCTATGCCTGTACATACAAAATTTAGCATCATCTTCAAGAGGTTCATTGACCTCAACACTCAGACATGGACCTCAGGTTAAGAGTCTTTGGTAAATAGCTTTAAAATTTACAAAATCCTTCCCACACGTTAACTCATTTAAATCCTCAAAAACCTTATTTGAAATGGATATCATTGATGTTATTCTACTTTACAGATGAGGAAATTGAGACTCAGAGAGGCAAAATGACTTTTTAGTTCAAAAACCTGGCTTTCTTATCCAGTGACTTTGCTCAAAGACTCCCCCACTCCACTGCCTTGACAGCCACCTTGAGGAGTTGAACTGATTGGTCCCTGATCCACTTGATGGAATAAGAGGATATGTGATCTTAGACTAGTCACCTAACCTCTCTGAGAGCTCTGTTTTCAAAATAAAGATAATGAAATAATATCCATCAGGCAGTGTTCTTGTAGGATTAAATAAGCCATTGGATGTGAAATTGCCTGGAAGGGTGCCTAGGATATTGCAGGGACTCCTCAGGGTTAGCCTTTCTTCCTCTTCTCTGCTGACACGGGCGCTCTCCCAGGAAATCAAACAGAGAAAAACCTTCCTCTGCGTTATTGGTGAAGTCCTCTCAATGATGTCTGTGCCTGCTCAGTGTCATCTCTGACCTTCGGAGGTCTTCAAAGAGTTGGAGTCTTGGGCAAAGTTGCTTGAGAATTTGTAAACATCTTTCTTTGTCCTTGAAATTTCTGAAGTCCTCAATGCCATTTATTTAAAAGGGAGTGGAGAGCAAAGGAGCAGGCACCAGGGGTCTGTCCTATCACAAATTCTGTGTGACTTTGGGAAGGTGTCTTCGATTCAGGAAAGGTTTATGGAAACACAAATGTGTTTTCATTCATCAGGCTTTCAAAACTCTTTGTGAATTTCCGCTTGAACCCCCTGATGGCTGCCTATTTTACTTAGAGAAAAAGCCCAAGTCTTACAAGGGGTTATGAAGCCTTTATCATCAGAGTCCAGCTGGGAAACACCATCTACACCAGGTAATTTAATAGAGACCATTTAATACAGGAAATTAGTTATAAAGGTGTTAGAAGAGCTGAAAGAGCAACCAAGAGAAGGTGGGGTAACCCTGAGATTAGCAATTGCAGGGGGCCACCACTTCCCCTAGGAATGCTGGCATAAGGGGAGAAGGCCATGTTACTAGAGACCATGAGCTAGAGCTGCCCCATGAGAGCTAGAAACATAGTGGGCCTGTCTGGTGGGAATCAGAGCCATGGGGAGCTGAGGCCCCTGCTACCCCACTTGAAACAGAGACAGTAGAAGACAGACTTGGCTTTTCTTCTCTCCTGCTCTCTAATCCCTTAACAGTGCATCCCTTTGGTCAAACCTAGCCAGAAGCCAGAAGACAAGGGAGCAGCACAGAGAAGGGAAGGATGAATATGAGAGGAAACTGGCCACTGACGGCACAAGGACTTTCAGTATATGGTGCACCCCTCCTCAGCCCCCTAACATCTCTCCAGACTCATGTCCCAACATCTCATATCTTACCCATTTGGCTCCAGCCACACTGGCCTCCTCACTGTTCTTTGGCCCCTAGGCCTTTACATTTCCTATTCTTTCTGTCTGAATTTTGTCCACCAGATAGCCACGTGGCTCCTTTCTCTGCTTCCATCACCTTATAAGTAAGGCCTTCTCTGACCATCCTACTTAAAGTTGTACCTGCTTCCCCCTCAGTGGCCTTCCTTCCTGTTTTATCCTTTTCTCTAGCTTTTATTCGACAGTCTATGCAGACTACTGCCTCTCTCTAGAATGTGAGCTCCAAGAGGGCAGAGATTTTTGCCTGCTTTGTTTACTGTGGTAGCCCCAGTGCCTAGTACTGTGCCTGGAAAATAGTGGATACTCAGTAAATATTTGCTAAATAAATGAATGGGTAAATCAAGACCCAAACCTCCCCTCTTCATTTTTATTCATTTGTTTATTCAAAAAACTCTAGTGTGGAGGATGAATTGGAGAGGGAGTATAAAGAGGCAGGCTAAGCAATTAGGATGCACTTCTGATCTCTGGGCCTCTGTTTCCCCATCTACAAGGCAAAGGGGCTGAGCAGGAGACCTCAAAGAACTATTTTAGCCCCACTATTCTATAAATCTAAGAGTATTTCCCGGTAGAAATACTTGGAAGATAAAATTAATCCTCTTCTTAATCAGCAGTTCTATCTCTGCACGTGACTTGTCAGGGGAACTTTTCTCTGATGCTCACACGATGTGGGAACTTGTCACATCTTCCATCTCCGGGAACGTCCTCACCTGAAATTGAAAGGTAAATATTTCAGTTGTGAGTCTCTCTGTCATGACTCAAATAATTTTAAAATTGCTTAGATGTCTTTGCCTAACAATGTTCAGATTGTTCTAATGCAGGGGAAAACGGTAGTTTTAGACACAGTAATATTGATAGCAGCTAGTAATTTCCATGTACTTCTCGTGGTTATTGGCGCTGTGAGGATTACCAAGGAGAACTTTTTACTTACTAAAAAGACATTCTATGTCGAGGGCCTAGCATAGTGCCTGGCAATAGAAGGTGCTCACTAGATGATGACTTTTGCAATAATTATTAATATTTTTATGGAGTTGGGTTGGAAAATACAATGCTTCTCTCCAGGATGCCATAATGTCATCAGGGATCCCAGCTCAAAAGGATTGTATCCCCAGAAGACCTCTTTAGATACCAGAACAGGCCCACTGCAAGAGTTGCAGGAACTTTGTAGGGAAGGAAGGAGTCGAAGGGTTGAAAAGTGTTGAGAAGGGTTTACTTTACAGCTGGAAGTCAGTGGATAGACAGCTCAGAGTTGGCATGATCCCTCCTTTATTCATTCAGCAGATAGTCTCTAGTGCCTTCATGGGAATCAAACTCCATTCCTGTGCTCAAGCAGCTCCCTATCTAGTTGAAAGGATATTATAGTGTGCCATAAATACCAGTTAATGGGTCTTGGTGCAATGGTAAGGGAAGGTTTCCTGAGTTTTTAGAAGATCAAAGAATGATGTTTCAAAAAACTATACATCAAATCAAGCATAAATTTTGTTTTGCCACCTTCACTTACCAGTCCTAAAAGAAAAAAAACAAAAACGGAAAAGGAACTAATATAATAAACAATTATCACAACCACCTAAAAGACTATAGTTTATGTGGTTATTTTTATTGTCTATTTTTTTCCTTAAGGCCAGGGAATTTTATTTTGTTTTGTTAACTGCTTTATCCCCGGCATCTAGAACCATGTTTTGTGCATAGTAAGTACCCAATAAATATTTGTTGACTGATGGACTAGACCAGCTCAGTCTAGATCACTGAATAGGAGAAGGAATAAAACTGGGCCCCAGTCAAGAAAGAAGCTAGAAGAGCTCTGAGGTCCATAAGGTCAGTGGGATGCATAGAGATGGGGTGGCAGTTGGGAAGAGGAGGGGAAAATGTTGCAGAGATTGCAGAGGTGGCCAGATCCTGGAAGGCTTAAATGCCAGGCCAGGCATCTTGGCCTGTGTCCTGAGGCCCTGGAGAGACACCGAAGGATTTTAATCTGCAGTGAGTCCTGCTCAGACTACTGCTCCATGACCTTCTCTTTCCTTCCAAAGAGGTTTCCAAGTTTCTTTTGTGTCTCTTGCTTTACTTGACAACCCCAGTTGTACTTGGAAGTTGTCTGGCCAGCAAAAGTCTTTCAATGAGTGGAAGGGACCCAGTTATCTGCTCTTGCCTTCCCCAAATCCAACTCAACCTGACTTAAGCCCACATTCTTCCTGTAATTAAATTCAAACTCCAACTAAATTAGGCAAATATTTAAAAATGACAACTCAAGAAGGATGTTTTAGTAATTGTGTGATGAAGATGTCAGATCTTTGTCATCTCATTATAGTCAGAAGGCCAGCTGGTAGGGAAGTCACTTTTTGAGTTTTAATAATGTGTCTAATCTTGATATGTATAAAAATGATGACAACTGGATGCCAGTTCCAGAAAGGATGGATCCAGCTTTGGTTTGGTGTGTCTGTGCTATCTGCTTTGTGTCAGGGTCTTCTTTATTTGATATTAACAAAACTTTTTATATCCATTAACAAATATTTATTAAGCATCTACCAGGTTTCAGACACTGCCCTAGAAGCTGGAGCCAGGGAGTCAGTGTTCACAAGAGTCCAGGTCTTTGCCATCAAGGACTTTTCAGTCTAGTAGGGAACATTTGACACATGGCCCTAAGGTCACCGCAACAAAAACAGCTGTCTTTATCTACTACATGTGATTTACATACATTTTCTCATTTAATTTCGATAGCAATCCACTGAGGTTGATATTTTTATCTCTATTTTACAAGACAAGAAAACCAAGTGCTGTGTTGTTAGTATTGGTGAAGTCAGGATTAAAGCTTAGGTCTGACCCCAAACCCATGCTTTTTCCATAGTGCCTTAGAGGAGAGCAGTGCACATATGTGGGGTGGGGATAGGAGAAGGGTAGCCATGTAGTATATCAGGAATCCTTAGAAAAGATGAAGGAGCAAATAAAAAATGGAAATTGGCTAAGATGAGGAATGGGGAAATTAAAAGGAATAGAATTATTGGTCTGCTACAGAGGTGGGAAAAATCACCAAATTCCAAGAGTCTACGACCTTTATTTTAATGAAAACAAGGCCCACAGTTCTAAAGGTCCTGCCAAGAGAAGGCAGACATTGGTATTGCGGTGCAGTGGAGCTCCAGGCTGTCTATCCCCAGTAGAGAGAGTACTCCAAAGATTGACCGAGGGAAGATCTTGGGGAAGTAGGCCAGATGTCAGGCAAGGGTTAGACAAGGACGGGAGAGAATATAAGCATCAACTGACTCACACAGCCCCGTAAGCATTTACTGATTTCCCCTGGAATTGCACACAGATTCATTTTACTGTCACTGACACTAGCTGCATATCACTATGGATGTGCCTCACTCACTCTGTGGTAATCACAGATTGTCCACAGAGATTCCACTTACTCTCCTTTTAGGCACTTTCCTGCTTCCTTGTATTTAGGCATAGCCATATGACTTACTATAGTTAGTTACATGAATGGAAGTAACACACACAGAAGGAAGCTTTAAGAGCCAGTGCATGATTCACCACATTCTCTTCCCCCTCCTGTGGTGAAAGCCAGTGTCAAGACAGAGCCACCATAATCCTGAGTCCCTGGGTGACTACAATGAGCAAGGTCTCTCTGGTGATCCATAATGAATGAGAAATAAACCTTTATAGTTTTATGTCATCAAGACTCTGCAGTTGTTTGTTACTGTGGCATAACCTAACTAATTCTGACTGATACACACTTCAAGTTATGTACAAACTCATTCCCACATCATACACAGTCTCTCTTATTCATTCAGTCAACCATCCACCAATCTATCCACTTATTCATTCATTTACTTAGTGAAAATTTATTGATCCTCAACTATGGACCAGCCATTTTTTTTTCCTGGCTGATGGGGATAAAGCAGTGAACAAGTTCAAGGTCCTACTCCAATGGAGCTTACTTTCTAGTGTGGCAAACAGACTTTCTCTCTCTCTCTCTATATATATATATATACATACATACATATATACACACATGGAGTTGGTGAGAAATGGTCAGATTTAAGGTTAGTTTTGAAGATAGCTTGCTAATGGACTAATGGACAGGATGTAGGAGATAAAAGAAAGAGAGAAGGTGTCATATCAGTACTGTAAGGTCACTCACTCACTCTGATGCTCACCCCCAAACCAGCCCCAGCCTGGAGATGCTGAGGAGGCTGCCACCTTAGCACCTGCACACTTGGAGTCTTCCTCAGGGAGCCACTTGCGTCCCTAGTCCTTTTCTCTCTGTTTACCTAGATTTTCTGGTTTCTGGTTCATATCTACCTTTGTTTCCTCCCACTTATTTGTGAACCCCCTCATGCTGTTCCCAAGACATCATTCCACATGGGCTTCTGATCACAGCCCACACTGGTGTGGGTAGAGAGGGACTGTAGAGGTGCCACCATGAGCCACTGCCCCAATTTCTGAGGAGGCTCCCAGCAGGGACCACGTGTTGCTGGGCTACTGGATGCTCCCAACCCTGGCTGAACTTCTGGCTGACCTCTCTGTCCTTCATAGAGTTTGGGGCCACCCTTGGATTCTTTCTGTAGAGATGGTTAGATGATGGTGATGATGATGATGATGACAATGATGACAACAACGATAAGAATCAACATTCACTGGGTACTCACTGTGTGCTGTGTGCTGTCCTGTGCTCTAAATTACTGAATCCTCCCAACAGCTGGATAAGGTAAGTACTCTTAAATCTCCACCTGGGAGGGCCAAATGCTCCTGCTGTAGAGGTGCCTTTGCACTCCCCTCCCCCAGGCTCTGTAAGAGGAGGGAGGAGGCAGATATCCCTGCGAGAGGCGGTAGGACTTAGTAGAAAGAGTACATGTAGCTTTGGAGTCAGACAGACTGAGCTGGAATCCCAGCTTCCTCTGGGACAAGCTGTAGGTACTGAGAAAGTCACATGGCTTCTCTGCATCTCAGGTTCCTCACCTGTAAAGTAGGGGAAATAATATGTGGTTTAATGGGGCGTGGTGTTAGGAGGATTTTAGATAATGCAGTAAAGCCCTTAGCTCCTGGTCTGTACTCACAAAAAGGGAGTCCTTATTGTTATCTCTGGTCTGAGCTCCCAGACCCCATCCCTGGGCCCGGCCTGGCCATATGAACATGTGGAAGCCTATTCCACCACTTCAGCTTCCCTTGGGCAGCCCTGGGCAGCTGTTTGAAGATGCAGGAAGAGCTGCAGCTACCCGTACATACCACGCCACCCAGCTAGTGCTGACCTGGAACTCTAGCCTGGCCAAGGTGCATGGTCCATGGTTGTCAAGGTGCATGGTGCAGAGTCAGATACCCTACTCCTTTCATAACCCTTCTTGGGGCTGTCCTGATCTTGGGGCAGCAAAAACTGCAGTTTCGTTAAGACTTATATTGAACTCTCCCTGAGCACAGAGATGAGGTCCAGAAAGCCTCAGGAGAGGGAGAGAGTGAGGTAAGAGTTAATGGTCAAGGTAGGGGTGGGAGTAGGCAAGGCAAGCCCTGGGTTTGTGGCCTTAATAGGCCAGAACTCTGAGCTCCAAGTACTCCCCTGTCAGCAGGTTACTTCTCAACCTTCTTTCTCAAGTGCCAGGAACTTAGCTGGAATCTTGGCTAGAAACCCTCAAGCATCACTAGGAAATGCCTTTTAACTTTTAACTTGCACCACAGCAAAACAGCCCTTGCCCATTTTAACCTCTTCCCCTGCAAACCATTTCTAGCTTTCCCTTTTGCTTGGTCCTTGCACTTAACAATCTGATTAATATGACCTTCAACCTCTGTCAATGACACCCCTGAAGATCTTTTGCTAATCTCATTTGAACCTCAAGACAATGATACCAAATAAACAGGTAAAAGATGGTTATCCTTTGATTATAGATGTGGCGCTCAGAGAGGGAGAGATACTTGCTAAAGGTCGTATAGCTTAAGTCTGGCAGAACAGGGAACCAAATCTTTAGGTTTTAACATTATTCCACATTCTTTATTTAGAAAATTGGCGAGAAAAAATGAAGTCAGTGACCTTAGAATAAAATCCACACTCCTTATCAGGGTCTGCAAAAGCCTGCATGATCTGGCTCCTGCCCAGCTCTCCAATGTCTATCAGGACCTATCTCCCTTCCCTCACAGTTCTTTTGCCACTCTGGCCATCAGTTGTTTCTTAGAACCCATTAAGCTTTTACCTACCTCTGGGCCTTTGCATCAATGTTCTTCTGGCTCTTTCCACAATGGCTCATTCAGGCCTCATTTCAAAGTCATTTTCTCAGGGAAAAGACCTCTATCCTGTCTAAGTAAAACCCTTCTGTTATTTTCTTCCATAGCACCTTCCTTCCCAGCCCTTATCACAATCTGTAATAATTATTTTATTTATTGAATGAACAGATGACAAAGGACTTGGTAACAAAGTCACTAAATTAAATTAATTTAGTTATTCCTTTATTCAGCAAACATTTATTAGTACCTGCTAAGGGTCAGGCACTCTTTTAGGAGGTGATGTTACAGTGAGCAAAATACATACACACCTCTGCACAATGGGGAGAATTTTTATGGAATAGAAGAAAAAAAAATAGAGTTAAGCATAACTCCAAGAGTTTTGGTTTGAGTGACTGGGAGGATAGTGCTGCCACTTGCTGAGATGAAGAAGAGAGCAGGTTGGGTGGATGGGAGGGCAAAAAGGAATTGATTTGTTTGTTTGTTTGTTTTTTGGCATGTTCAGTTTGAGATGCCCTTTAGACAGTCAGGTGGAAATGTCTACTAGGCAATAGGATATATGTTTCAGAGTTCAGGAGAGAGGTCTGGGGTGGAAATATATTTGGGAGTCATCCAAGCATTAATTATATTGAAAGCCATGACACTGGATGAGTGACCCTGGGGAGTGAATATAGTTAGAGAAGAGACCCAAGAACTTTGCCTCCAACATTTAGAGGCCAAAGAGAAGAAATAGGCCGGGCGTGGTAATTCATGCCTGTAATCTTAGCACTCTGGCAGGCCGAGGTGGGAGGATCACTTGAGGTCAGGAGTTCGAGACCAGCCTGAGCAAGAGTGAGACCCCGTCTCTACTAAAAATAGAAAAAGTTACCCGGGTGTGGTGGTGCACACCTGTAGTCCCAGCTACTTGGGAGGCTGAGGCAGGAGGATCGCTTGAGCCCAGGACTTTGAGGTTGCTGTGAGCTAGGTTGATGCCACAGCACTCTAGCCTGGGTGACAGAGCAAGACTCTGTCTCAAAAAAAAAAAGAGAGAGAGAGGAGAGAAGAGATAACTGTGGAATGGCCAGAAGGGTAGGAAGAAAATATGCTGAGTGGGAAGTCCTGGAAGGCAAGTGAAGAAGGCATTTCAAGGAGGAGAAGGTGGTTGGCCAAGTCAAATGCTGCTGCAAGATTGAGTACTGAGACTTGCCCTTTGGATTTAGCAGTGGAGAGATCACTGGTGACTTTGGCAAGAGCAGTTTGGGAAGAGTCGTGGGGGAGCAAATCTCACTAGAGTGAGTTCAAGGGAGAATGGGAAAAGAGAAACTGGACAGTGAATATCACTATACTTCTAAGAAGTTTTCTTGTTGAGGGAAGGTAAGATATGGAGTAGTAACAGGAATTAGGGTAAAGAGGGATTTTTTTTTAAGATGGGAGAAGTAACAGTATATTTGTATGCTTATGGGAATGACCCAGTAGACAGGGAAAATCTGATGATGCAGGATAAGAGAGGCAAACTGCTGAATCAATGTTCTGGAGGAGGTGAGAGGGTGGGATTTAATATGCAGGTGGAAGAGTTGGCAATGGACGGCTTATCCACAGGAATAGGAGAGAAGTTGGAGGAGGGGGCTAGTGGAACTTCGCTTCTGATTGCTCCGATTTTCTCAGTGAGATAGGAAGACGGGTCTTCAGTTGAGAATGAAGATGAGGAGGAGGTATTGGACATTTGAAGAAAGAGGAGAAAGTAGGAAAACATTATCTAGGAGAGAAGGAGAGGGAATGAATTAGAGAAGTACAGTGTGAGCTTCTGGCAGTTTTAGGGCCCACGTGAGGCTGGTGGTCACTAATTGAAACAGATCCTGATCAGCACAAATGTGTGTTTTTTTCTCGAAGTGCATGTTCAGCTGTGCAGGCGCAGGCGCGGAGTAGGTGGAGCGCTTTGGTTGAAACCAAGGAATACAATGGAGGGAGGGAGGGGCAAGGCAAATGCGAGTGTATGCAAGAGAGGGATTGCATGTTTTATATGGAATTTAAACTGGGTGGGAAGGGGAGTGAGGACATGAGTGGGGGCAGTAAAGGTGGATTGAAGATCCAAGGGGGGTTGAGGGTTATTTTGAGTCAGGGTATGAAAGGTAGTGAGATGGGAAGCATTGACAAGGGGGTGCTTGAAGCTGAAATTAGGGTTTTAAGGCCTAAGGGATGAGCAGGGAGGGAGTAACTGAGGTGGAAGGAGGTGGGAGGTTGAGGATGCGGGTGTTGGAAGGATCATCTGTGTGTGTATTGAAATCATCAAGATTTATGACAGATGTGGTTTTGAAATCTTAGTGTGGTTTGGAGGAGTATTTATGGGAGCTAAGGTATGTTTCTGGCACATAGTGGGTTCTCAACCAATGCAGTCTAGTCTAGTCACTTATTCACCTAATATTTGTTCAGGGCCCGGGGGCTTCTCCCTCGGTTGCCTCCAAAGCAGAGCTTTGTGGGGTGTTGTGACATCGCACCGAGGGAGGGGGTGAGGTTGGAGACACAGCTGGGGTGTGGTCCCTGCTGCTGAGGCTGCCCCCCAGTCTAGGGCCCAGGCCCTTCTTCTGCCTTCCGGCTGGGCTCCCGCCACAGCCGCATGCCTTTGGCTCAGCGGGAAAGCAGCAGCAGATGGCAAAAAGTGGGTGGGCTGGGGGTATCTGCCGCTGATCCCACAGCCGCCAGATTAATGAGGCCTTGTGCCCGCCTTCTTTTCTGCAGCATGCCAGCCAACAGTAGCTTCCTTTGCTGGGGTGGGTTTGTTTGTGGGAAATTTTGGCAGCGGAAGCTCAGCACCTGATTGAAAACTTCCTCTCCCCTCATTTCTCTTCCTCCCCCGGCTCCTGTACTGGTTCTAATGTACTCTGGGGCCTCGAGCCTGCCCCTGGGATTCCTCCTGGTGTCAGACTGACGAAGCTGAGATGAAGTAGTCCTGCTTTTGCATTTACAGATGGGGAAACTGAGGCCTAGAGAATTTAATCATTCATTCTGCAGCAGGAAGCTCAGGACTCTACACACATTCCACACCCTCTGGTTTCTGGCTACACCCCTGGGTTCATAGACCCCATGAGTAAGAACTTGGATTGTTCATATTGGAGGTTCAGACATATATAAGCATATTTGATCAGCATTGAGGTCATGGGAATAGGGGACATTGGAATCTAGATTACAATAAGTATAATGGGGCCTCTAAGAGAAAACATCACTGAAAGTGAGGAGGGAGTCCAGCACAGAGGACCAGAACAGCAAATGGGATTAAAGCTAAAGAACACCAGTTGTAGGTGTAGTGTAAAGCTCTTCTTAGCCTGCCGTGACCTGGCCCGGCCGGCAAATCCAAAAAATATTTTACTAAGTCATTAGAGATCCAAGTGACTGTGTGGTAGGACTGTACCTTACCCATCAAAGTGGAATAAAAGAAAGGGAGGGTGCTTTCTTAATGATAACCGAGAGAGAAAGAGAAAGAGAAAGAGAAAGAAAGAAAGCAAGCAAGAGATGAGCCCTAGAGATGTGGAGGTGAGCAAAGATGCTGAGATATGCCGGTCAGTGTGATGGCAGGAACTGAGGTACCAAGGAGTACTGGGAGTCAAAGATAGGTCAGTGCCACTGATGGGTGGTCCAAGAGGAGTCTTGGATGCATGGTAGACTGATGCAGGCAGCAATAAGGCAATGACAACTTGGAGGCAGGTGGTGATAAAGCTTTATCAGTGGGGACACTTGGAGGGGAATTGGAAATTGAGGGTACAGGCAATGGCCAAGTGGGACAGAGCAATAAATAGACTCAAACCAGAGAGACAAAGTTGTGTAACACTTTTCACACAGTGGTACACATATGAAAATATTTGTATTGCCCAAAAGGTAGAGGGACAGGCTATTTGGGGCCAGAGACAAATGACTTGGGGGCTATAACAGCCCAGGGCCCCACCCAGGTTCTTAAAGGGTTGAGGAAATAAAGTGAGCACATTAATAAGAATGTGTTAATTGGTTGGGAAACTCTGTAGTAAGGAGTGTATTTTTCTCAAATAAGAAGTCCAGAGGAGACAATCCAGGACTGCTGTAGCAGCTTAGAGAAACCATTGAGAACATAGGCTCCTCATGTGTTTCTAATCTCCCATCCATGGTTTTTGGCTGTTGCCTTCATGGTTGCAACATGGCACCTGCAGCTCTAGGCATCACGTCAGCATTCCGGATGGGAACAAGGGAAAGGGAAACGAGGGCAATGACAAAGGGAAAAGAGTGTGTCAGCTGAGTTTGCTCCCTTTTAAAGAGCTTCCTAGAAGACTCAGCAGAGACTTCTCACATCTCACTGGTCTGAGCTGTGTGATGTAGCCACTACTTGGAAAACTGAAAGATGTTTTGTAGCTAGGCATTTTGTTGCCCTCATAAAATCAGGGTTCTGTTAGTAAGAAAGAAGAGAATTAACATGAGTAGGCCCGTGACAAACATTGTGTTGTACTGAGGGAACAGTTAGTAATTTTGTGTAGCTGGACCATGAACCGTGAGGCAGGAAGAGGAAGGGGAGAAGGCCGGTTAAGCAGTCGGAGCCTAGATGAGGCAGGGCCTTGCAAGTCATGCTCAGGAGTCTGGACCGCATCACCTGGGTGATGGGAATCCACCGAGGGGATTTAGGCGGGGGAGTGGTTTGGTCAGGTTCGTGTTTTAGACAGATTGTTCTGACTGGGGATGAGTGGGAGAGTGCACGGTGAGAAGGGGAGGTCTCCTGTGAGATTAGTGCCAGAATCCATGCACGTAGCAGGGGTTCAGTTAATAGTTTCTGCATGAGATAAGATTTAAGCTAGGATAGTGGAAGTGAGGGGGGAAGTGGAAGTGAGGAGATGAATTTGAGAAATTTTCAGGAGGTAAAATTGACAGGATTTGGTAATTGGTTGGATGGTTGGGGGAAGGGGAGGGAGTTTATGAATACTCTAGGCTTTCCCACTATTAATTGAGATGTAGAACACAAAGGAAGCAGCAGGTATGGAGTATATAATTTGTTCAGAATCACACTGGAAATTTAACCCAGGAACTGCACACTTGAAGTCCGGTTTCCCGGGCCACTATCTCTCCATAACCCTAACTTACACTCCAAATTCTTTCCTCTGGAGCCCAGAATTACAGTTCACTGATATCTCTGGACTCACTTATTTTTCTCCCCCTTCTCTACCCACCAAGTCATGAGATCCCAGAGATGATGCTAATATGGTAGTGGCACCTTGTTTCTGGAGGGCCCAGTGGGATGAGGGTGTGCTCAGAGGGTGGGAACTGGGGCTACCATTAATACTTCCCCTTTCCTCACTGATGCGAGGGGGTCAGGGAGGGCCTGGGCTGAACATTGGCTTCTCCCCGCAACTATTCTTTCTCTAACCCCTCCTTTATGCTTGGCTGGGGTATTAGTTTTCTACTGCTGCTGTAACAACTTACCACAAATTTAGTGGCTTAAAACAATACAAATTTATTCCCTTATAGTTCTAGAGGTCAGAAGTCTAAATTCAAGGTGTTTGCTGGATGGTTTTCCTTCTGGTGGTTTCAGGGAAAAATCAATTTCCTTGCCTTTTTCAGCTTCTAGAGGCCCCCTGTATTCCTTGGCTCATTCCTTCTTCCTATCACTCCAATGTTTCGTTCCCATCCTCACACCTCCTGTTACTGACTCTTATCCTCTTGCCTCCCTCTTGTAAGTATCCTTGGGATTACATTGGGCCCACCTGGATAATCCAGGCTAATTTCTCCATCTCAAGATCCTTAACTTAGTCACATTTGTAAAGTCCCTTTAACCATTTAAGATAATGCTGTGGTCTGAATGTTTGTGTCCCCCCAAAATTCATAAATTTAAACCTGATCCCTAATGTGGTTTCATTAAGAGGTGGGTGCTTTGGGGAGGTGATTAGGTCATGAGGATTCCACCTTCATGAATGGGATTAGTGCCCTTATGAAAGAGGCCCAAAGGATTTGTTTGCCCCTCCTACCATATGAGGATGCAGGAAGAAGGTGCCATCTATGAGGCAGAGAATGAACCCTCACCAGACACTGAATCTTCTGGTGCCTTGATCTTGGACTTCTCACCCTCTAGAACTGTAAGCAATAAATTTCTGTTGTTTATAAATTACCCAATCTAAATCATTTTGTTATAGCAGCCCAAACAGACTAAGACAGGTAACATATTCACATGTCCAGGGATTAGGATGTGGACATCTTTGGGGGGCCATTATTCAGCCTACCACAGCTGACCACCTTCACTGGCATGCTTTTCATGCATGGCCTTGTGCTGATGAATAGGGCACAGTCCTCACCCTTAATGAACTTACAGCTTAGGGGAGAAGGCATAGAGGTAAAGAGCACATTATTCTTTGGAGTGAGAGAGGACTTTGGGAACCCAGAGGAGTGGTACGTAACTTCATCTGAGAGGTTAAGGAAGGAGCTCCAGAGAAGATGATAGCCATGCTCAATTTTGAGGTATGTATAAGAATTAGCCAGATGAATAATAATAATGATAACAACAATAATAGAAACATTTATATAGTTATTACTATCTGCCAGCTAGTGTTTTAAGCACTTACATATTTAATGCATTTTATACTCTCAATACCAAATAAGGTGGGTACCATTATTAATCATTCCTATTTTATAGATGGTGTATTAGTCAAGGTTCTCCAGAGAAACAGAACCAATAGGAGAATGATAGATAGATAGACATAAATATGGATTAGATATAGATACATGAGAGGGAATTTATGATAGGAATTGGTTCACACAATTATGGAGGCTGACAAGTCCCATGGTAAGCTGGAGAACCAGGGAAGTCAGTGGTGTAGCACATTCTGAGTCTGAAGGCCTGAGAACTATGGGAGCTGGTGGTATAACGCTCAGTCTAAGGCTGAAGGCCTGAGAACCTGGGGGACTGCTGGTGCAAGTCCCAGAGTCTGAAGGCCAGAGAACCAGACCAGGAGTTCTGATGTTCAAGGGCAGGAAAAGACAAGTGTCCCAGCTCCAGAAGAGAGGGGGTGAGCAAATTCACCTTTCCTCTGCCTTGTTGTTCTATCTAGGCCCTCAACTAATTGGATAGTGCCCACCCACATTGGGAGAGGGCAGATGTCCCTTACTTAGTCCACTGATTCAAATGCCAAGCTCTTCTGAAAATACCCTCATAGACATATCCACAAATAATGCTTTACCAGCTATCTGGATATCTCTTAACCCAGTCAGGTTGACACCTAAAATTGACCATCACAATGAGTAAACTGAGGCTGAGAGAAGATGATCCATTGGCTGAAACATAGGCCCTTCTCATTACTCTTAAGGGAAAGATCAAAGTCATTTCTGTGGCTTGCAAGACCCTTGATGATCTGGTTCCTGCTACCACTCCCACTCTACTCCCCTCCCCTGCTGAGTCACTGGGCTCCTTTCAGTGCCTCAACTGAGCCTCGATCCCCTCCACTCTGGCCCTTTGCATGTGCTGTTCCCCTCTGCCTGGGATGGGACACACTGTCCTCATCCTTCAGATCTCAGCTCAAATGCCGCAGTCTGAGAAATGGTGTTCTTCCTTCTCATCCAGAGAGGTCTTCTTGTTACTGTCAGAGCAGCCTGCTCTTGACCTTGACAGCACTCATCTCAGCTGTAGGCAGCTGTCTCTTTCGTCCCTTCATTGTATCCTCAGTGCCACATAATAGGTGGCCAATAAATATCTGCTAACCCCATGAAAAATTTAGAGGCAGATGCGTGTCTAGAAGTAAGCACGAGCAAGACCATCAGGGACCATCTAGTCCAACACCTTCCTTTAACTTCAGGAAAATTGAGGCCTAGTGAGAGATGGTGACTTGCCCAGTGTTACACAGCGAGTCAGGGGCAGAGCTGAGGATTCTGACTCCTGGTCCTGGGTCACTTCCACTGTTCCCAGTGTGATGCTCCTCCCCTCCCCCAATACCTACCTGTCCAAGTCTGATTCATCCTTCAAGATACAGCAGATTCTTAAACATCTCTAGGATGTCTTTTGTATTACACTTCAACCTCACCCCACTCTACAATGTTAGAGTTGACTGCTCTTTTCTCTGTGCTCCCCAAACAACCTGTAGCTTTGTTCTTGCCCTTCTATGCTCTGCTTCCACTTGAGCTCTTCCAAGACAGGCACTGTGTCTAACTCCTCTGTCCCCAAAGGGGCATGCGTGCAGAAGTACAAATTTATGTGCGAGGTGTGCTGTGATACAGGAAAGAGAGGGATGTGGGATTGTCAAGAAATCCCCAACCCAGCACAAGGTCAGGGAAGATTCCCAGGAGGCAGTGAATCCTGAGCTGAACAAGCGGGATTAGCCAGATGGGTGCTGTGTGTGTGTGCATGCATGTGTGTGTGCTTCGAGCAAAATGGGGGTTGGGGATGAAGGGAAGGGTATTTTAAGGAGAGAAACCTTAGTGTTTGTAGAATGAGATGATAGCTAGTCACATGGGGTTGGGTGGAGGTTGAACAACTCAAAGCCCTTTCTCTCCCAAGGATTCAAATAAGGAAGTTGAATGGACTTCCAAGGGCTTTCCATAGCTAACTAAGCAGGCAATGACAAAGCTGACTGTGTGACAAACAGGGAAGTACTGCCCTTTACGAAGGGTTTAATTGGATCCATTTCCCATCTTGGAGGAGACAGAACTTTTGACTCTTTCTTGTGCCTACAGCCAAGAGGAGCAGGGCTTGGGGTTATTAGCCCTTTCCCCACATTTGCTTATGATTGAAGGGGCCTCACTTCCCTGCTCACAAGCCTTCTGGTGTCCCGCTTCCCTAAAGAAATCCCCTGCCTCAGCCTGCACGACCAGCCCTTTTCCTCTTATCCTTCTGCTTTCCCCTCCCACTGCTGCCTACCTAACTCCTTAGCACTGGCCTCCATCCCTTCACCCTGTGTGAAGTCCCCTGTAACTCTTCCATGATGCTCCCAGCTGTCTAACTCTCAGGGATGAATGAGGTGAAATGGCTGAGTCACGGTAATGTCCAGGCACAGAGGAGAGACCAGTTGGGTCTCTGGTTGCTGAGATGGCAATCAGAGCCTCTGCTGGTATGTGGCTGGAGTTACTGTGTTTCAAAAGCAGCTTAAGTTTCACAAGGCCAGTCAAGATTCCCAACAGCTTATTCCCACATGTTTTCCTGCTATTTCTTCCCTCTTTCACTTGAAGGGACCTAACTAAGGGTTTCTTGGTTCTTTATATCCAGGGCATCCATCAAGCCCTCTTCTCCCTGCCACAGGGCCTGGCCCAAGCTCTCTTCTTCTGGGAACTCTTTCTGGCTACTGTTTGATTCCTACTACTCTTCACTGAGTGCCAGGAACTTAGGATATTTTATCTCTAATCCTCCCTTCCCTGATCAGGAATCTCAGCTACAGTAAATGATTTGCTCAGGGATCCAAACCCAGAACTTTCTTTCACTAGAACTTGTCTTCTTTCCACTCTCCTTCCTTTCTGGGTCCCAGAATACTCCTTCCACTCACAGATTTTCGTAATTTCCTGAAATTCTCCCTCTAGCACAGAAACTACCTATGCTAGATCTGTGTGGCTAGCTTATTGTTCCGTATGTCTTGTCTTTATAATAAAACTCTAAATTTCCATTCCTGTTTTTCTGTCATAACCCACTGCATAGTATCATGCCCAAAATAGGTGCAAGAAAAAAAAGCTGGACATGTTTATTCATCAACACGCCCCTGGCTTAGTACTTAGCATATGGTAGGTGTTTAGAGTAAGGATTCTAGTGTAGACAAGGCTTAGGCTAGTTCCCTCAACCCCCACCCTGCCATACCTCACACCTGGGTGGGTGTTCCAACAAATGATGGTGTCACAGTGAAAGCCATCAGTATGATTTAGTGGAAAGATATGGGATTGGAACCAGATGACATTTGTGTAAATTCCAATTCTGCTGTATGCTGTGCAATCTTGGGCAAGGTATCTAACTTCACCGCGCCTGTTTTTGTCAGATGTAAAATGAGGATTATGTTATATGCCTCCCAGGATTATTCTGAGGATTCAAGGGCAACACAGATAGTGAAAGGAGTGCTCACCAAAGTGCTATTGTTCATACAATGCCTTTATCTCTTGGGGGGACCCATGGGGCCCGGCTCTGAGGGAGGCTAAATTGGCTTGTTAACATTCTTACCTGCCTGTCTCATCCTCAACTCCTTTTTACCTCAGTGATTTTGGTGGTTAAAATAGACCTGTCAACAAACTAATTTCATTTTTAAATACTGCTGGGCGATAGTGCTTAAAAACTATCACTTTTAGTCTTTGTCAATTTGCTTGGAAACCAATGTTATTGGATCTGCTTTTCCATTAAAGATTTGGGGAAGGTGTTAGCCCCAGGCACAGTGCATTAATGTAATTTCCATATTCCTTGCATAATAGGACTCATCCCCACTTTTAAATGAAGTGAGGACCACTTGGAAATTGTTTTGGCTCTAATTATGACAGAATTGTCTTGGAGCCAGGGTGTATAACTAGGAGTCTTGGGGGGTCAGACAGGCCTGGGTTTGACTTTTGGCTTTCCTCCTACTGGCTTGCACAAAATATCTAATCTCTCTGTTTTTGCTCAAGGTAAAAGGGGGATGATAACCCCCCCCACTAGGACTATAAGCATGTATAGTGCTTGCACATAGGAAAGACAATAAATGCTAGTGCTCTTTCTAAAAACGATTTCTTAAACCTCATAGACTTTGCTGGAAACTGTTTGAAATAATTACGTGGCATACTGGAGTGTCATGTGAGTCCACTTTGCATTTGAACCACTAGTAGATTAGGCTGAACTTGCATCAAAAAACCTTCTGGTAATTAACCTGGGGTTGGGTGATTTTAAGCCAGTTTTCATTCTGCTGCAGAAACAAAAAAGATGAGACTGGAGAAATGCTATTCCTTTAATTGAAGGAACACTCTTATGTTCTCAGGTCTATTTTAATCTTAAGTGCCGATTATGCATCATTCTCTCCTGTTAACAGACACTTCTGTAAGTGATCTGCACAGAGAGAAATATGATTCTTACATAAATACTGTACCATGAGAAATTATCTTATTACCTAATATGCCAAAAAGCTAATAAGATGAAGGAATGGTACGAGTCATTTTTGGACAATATTAAAACTTGATTTTAGCTCATGGAAATAAAATGTAATTTCCTTGCATTATTCTCTTCTTCAGGTAGAACAAAGGCAGCGAAGGGTGTAAGGATATTAGACAGCTGTGTTCCATGAGTTCTCGTTAAGGCTGTGGAAGGGATCCAGGCAGGATGGCCTCAAATTAAGATTTTAATGACTCTACCATTTAGAAAATACACTCTTGCTCTTAATGCTACCTTGTCAGGTATGACTTTTGAATTCACAGGTGAAAGTAAAAAAAAAAAAATTTCTTACTTGTACAAATAGTTGCCTCTGTGTATTTGCATGTGTATGTCCATTAAGGAACAAATGCATAGTGTCTGCTGGAAGTAAGGGCAAAATATTTTCAAGGACTGGAAGTTTCCTGAATTATCTATGGCAAAGGTGATTATGTGTATTTTGACAAGGTTAAGATATACACACCCAAATACTGACTTAGTATGGGCCCCACAAGACTTTTGTGAGTTTCAAATATACCTTCAAACATTATTCTTTGGGGGTTAAGTGTTTTATTTACAAATGAAAAAATGGTGATTTCTCTTGATGAAAGAAATTTAAATAGAAACCCAGTTGATAAAAATTTCTGGCTGTTACCATCATTTGGTCAGTGTTTGATCTTCAGTAATAGAAGTAAAGTTTTGATGCTGGTGGCAATGATGTGGGATAGTTATAGACACAAGCACATTTTTTTGCACTCTTCCCTTGCTATCGCTTTGACAGAAATAACACTAAATAAATGCTATCAGCTTTCTATGACATGTAATTTTTCATTCAAGCAAAATATAACATACCTAGGACCTCAACAAAATTTAATAATCTCTACATCTTGTGATTTGTTAGACCTTTCCCACAAACACCTACGGGAACTATGTGTTTGCTTGGAGATTTAAGGTAACAGGCTTGTACTCTCAACAAGATGAATTTTTTATTAGATGTTAGGTAGCCTCATTGTGCTGACGTTGAGAAGTGTTGCCAAGAGAGTATATGTAGAATGTCCTTCAATGGATGTTTTCAAGATCTATTTAAAGACCTACATCTATTGGTGAAACTTTCAGGATAGATCTGTTGGAGGCTGGGGAATGAACTATATGAACTGGTAAGATTCCACCAACTTCCAATATTCCAAAATAGTGCAGCCATCCATTTAAAGTACACTCAAGTGACACCTTTAAGGCGCAGGGGTGGTGATGACTGGTAACTATCGTAGGTTTGGCAGTAACATTTTTAGACTCTACAAACATGTTTGTGAAGCTGTGATATCCCTGGGGGAAACTGTTCATTTGAATGCCCATTTTTCTCCAGAAAAGAAACATAGGGACTTCTCTTTAGGATAAAACTAAAATAAGAACCTTTGCATTCAGTGATGTGAGGTTCAGGCTGACTTAGAGGTTTAATATTTAGCTTGGTTAATTAAATCCCATTCTTTGCCTTGAATTTAATTATCCCAATCAATGTGGTCACTTAATATAATAATAATAAAGGGGTTAATGAGAAATGGAAGAGAATCTAACTACTCGTTCATCTGGCTCAGTGGGGGCATTTCTTCTTGAAGTGTCAGTTTATGGTGATGTTTTATAGGGTATGCATGAATTTTCAATTAATGAGAAAGTGAAAATGAAAGACAAGACAGTAGATCATCAATGAGTGATTGTATCAGGAAATCACTAAAAAGCTAATCTGTAAAGTTCAGGGCATATTTTAATGTGACTTCATGATAATGTTGGCAGTTTTTCTCCCGAGGTTGAGCTTAAATCATATTCTTCATACACTACGAAAAAATCCTTGTTTAGGGTTTCTATTCAAAGGTAAAAAAAGCCAAATATCTGCTACTTCTAAACAAAAATGAATGCTAAAATGTAAAGATGACCTTTCTTCTTTAGTTGTCACTTTCAATACAAATGGTGGTCTTCCTTAATATTGCTCAAAAAAGTTCCACAATCTCAATGCTGAGGTGCTGTGTGGCAGAATCAGATTGGGATTGAAAGCTCAGCTGGAAGCTTGCTGGCTGCGTCAAGTTACTAATCTCAGTGAGCCTCAGTCTTGTCATCTGTGCAATGAGGATGATGCTGTCTATTCCTCTCAGGTTGCTGAGAGGATAAAGTGAGAGAACGTAGAGGACACAATACAGCCCGCCTGCCACGTAATAGATGCTTGGCAAACGGTGACTCCCTGTCTTCTGAGCAAGTCACAGTATTCTTATAAATTAATAACAGACACTAACGTTATGTAACAGACACTAACCAAATGTAACGCCAAGTGTTCTGGCTTATAAACCAAAGCAGTACTCCTTAAACTTTAAAGGACCAGTGATTCATGTAGAGATCTGGTTAAATATAGATTTGCATTCAGCCTGAGATTCTGCATTTCTACCAAACTCCCAGGTGATGCTGATACTGCCTGTTGGGGACCACACATTTAGTAGCATGCAAACAGAGCAATGACTTCTGAATACTGAGTGACTCTGACACACTGAGGTAAGTTGCAAAACAGAATTTTACTCTACCTTTTTTTTTTCTGGTTTAATGATAAAAATATTGGGGAAATCTGAAGATGCTATGGAAAAAAGGTTTGAATGAACACATTTAAAAATTTGGGAAGCTCAAATCCATTCTACACACTTTCATTTATTGTCTGGACAGATAAAGTACAAATAATTCAAACACAACAAGATTATGGAAAAAAAAAAACATTTACAATACTTTCCCTCAGAAATAATCTAAACTAGTGAGATTAACATGAAGTCATTCATTATAACTAAAGTATACAACTGCCTGGTCCTAAGATTTTTTTCCCTTTTTTTTCCCCCCAAGATTGAACACATTATAGAGAAGAGATTTTGGCATGCCTTTTCCACTAATGCTTAGCAAATGCATCAAAACTTTGCCAGCAAACTGCGTTCATTCATAGCAGGTGACGTAAAAAGATTTCCCTGAATGTTGACCGAGTGTTCTCTGAACTGAAATCTGGTGTTATTTCCAAAACTGAAAAGAGGAAAAAAAAAAACAGAAAAAAAATTTAAAGGAGGAGTCTATGATGCAGCCTTGGTATTCGTTATCTGTCTACCACTACGACGACTACTACAAAGTTTGCCTTTTCAGTGTGAAAACAACAGTCCTATCTACATGCACTTAGTGGGTTCAGCATGGGAAAAAATGCACAAAATAAGCACAAGTTATAAATAACCATAACGTTTTATTACCATTAAGACTAAACTTGTATTGAAAAGATTTTATGTAACAAGACAAGAAAAGCAATAGCAAATTTAACTATCAACTAGATTATGCATAGCGAGCAACTGTTTCTATTACCCAGGGAAGAGCATGAACCCTTGTATTTTTTTTGTTTTGTTTTTGTTTTAAATATATAACCGTACAAAGCACAAACATACTAAAATGATCAGTGCACTGGACGTGGGAGAGTGCTCCCTCAGTCATTTTGTTCCCTTAGCTCTGTTTTGTTTTCCCCAATCTGAATTACATTAAAATAAAGACCCAGTTGTTTTTATTTTTCTACTGTGCAATAAGAAAAAATATTCACAACAAACATGACAATATATCAAACAATAGTTCTACACAAGTTACCTTGATACCTCTTTAACTGTCACTTAAATATCATAAGAAAACATTTTAAGACATATACAAACAAAACTAGCCAAGTGTTACAACTTATAATAAATTAACCCAAAGAAAAAATAACTTTATATATATATATTTATATTGTATATACACATACACACACAACAGAATGACACAATAATATGCTTCTTCCCACAGTTTAAGTAAACAAATAAGTAGTCTAGCCAATCTAGCTATATTTGATCTCGGCCATAGGCATCATCACATCGGCGATTAAATAAATAAGTGTTTCAAGCAACATAAACAGTGTTTCAAATGTACCAACACAGCCCAATTCTATCAGCATGGGCTACAAAGTGAATTTGAAAATTTCTTAATGAATTTAAAGTAAATGTATCTTTTGTTTTCCTCTCCTAAACACATTACATTTAACTATGATACTAAGATATGTAAATAATTTCATAGCACCTACTGCTCAAACTAAGGAAGTTTTAGATCAAAAGGAAAATTAATCTTTTTAATTTTTGTTCTGCTGACATCCCATACTGATGACTTAAAGTAAAACTGTCTTTCAACTCATCTCCTTGCTTTTGGGTTTTGACTGTGGGGAACTGTGGTACCCTGGGTAGAACGAACACTCCTTTCCCCTAGTAATTAATAATTGTTTTTTTTATTATTATTACATGCTATGAAAAGATATGAAGATCATCTGTTTATAGCCCATCCTTCAAAAAACAGTCTACGAATCCAGTTTAAAACACACATCTTGATCTCTAAAAAGTTACCAGTGCAGTATGAACGCGACAAAGTTGTCAATTTCCCCTAAATTAGCCAGTCAAAATATTTTTTTCTCAAATCCAGATTCTCTTGTAAAAATTCTTTATATTTTATAAAAATAGATTTTTCTTGAAACCCATTTTCAGCAAAGAGACCACCTCTTTGGCAACAATGTTAATGTTATTAAATTGTTAATGTCATCAGGTATCCCCCTTGCCCCCATCCCCTAACAGAAGACTGTTTTAGTTCACATGATATAAAAGAAAAAAGGAAAAATAAAAAAATTTGCAAAAGTTTTTTTTTCATTTTTGCTATTTTTATTATTCCTCTTTAATTTGTGTGGGGGTTTTTACCAATCTGATTGGATCAACATTTTGACAAAAAAGAAAAATCTTTTTTTCCTTTCTTTGAATCCCATTACTTTGTAAAAATTGTTTTATTTTTGTTATTTTTTTTTTGTTTTTTGTTTTTCTTCTTCAAATGAGCGAATGGTCATCTTAAAAAGACCCACCTTCAAGGAAGGTAGTAAAGTTAGCTGGCTGGGTAAAAATCCCTGCACATCGCTATCTATGTATATTATATTCAACAACGACAGCTATGAAAGAACATTCAATGCATCAAAGGTATTTTTTTGTTTTTTTTTTCTTTTTTTCTAAGCATTATAAAATCCTTTCCTGGTACACTTCAGGATAATCCAATGTTTTAATACTTAGGCAACACTGGCTTATAAAGTCCATGGTTGAATATAAGCCTTGAAAAGTTTGTTTCTCTCTCTTTTGTGTATGTGTGTGTGTGCGCGCGCGCGTGTTTTGTTCGTATATATTTATATATATATTTTAATAAGTAAGAATAGGAAATTCAGGACTTGTGGGCTTTGTTGGTTTTAAAGGAAACTTGCAACACTCTATCTCCCAGGCGGTACCCGTTGAGGCTGGCGATGGCCATGGCTGCCTCATCGTAGTTGGTCATGGTGACAAAGCCGAATCCCTTGCACTTGTTGGTATTGAAGTCACGGATGACCTTGACGTTGTTTACTGCTCCAAAGGGGCCAAACAGCTGCCAAAGGACACTCTCATCGGAATCAGGGGATAGGTTGTAGACAAAGATGCACCAGCCTGTTCCTGTGTGACCAGGGATGTTCATTCCCACAAGGCTTGTCATTCCATCAATGGTGATTGGGGAGAACCTGGGGGGACAAGCAGAAGGGGGGACTGGTCCAGACATCAGTCTGACCATGGATAACACACAGACGCACAGACACAGACACGGGGCAGAGGGCTGAGTGAGTGTTTGCTGGAGAGTCTTTAGGGTTTAAAAACCAAAATGTAAAAATTGATGTCTATGGCATTTCTTCTATGGGAATGGCTAGACTGGCTAAGTCATGTACATGCTGAGAGAAAGACCTAGGCCAATTCTTAAAAACCATCAGGGACTCCCAGGGCTCCCAGAGCAAGGCTCTATTATCGTTCTACCACAGTATATGCTCACAGAGTATCCCACCCTGACCCTACCCTGCCCTCATACCCACAATAGATAGTGAGCTCTTGGGGGAAGGGCCTCTATTTCATTCATTCTGTGGCTCTATTCATTTGTTCAGTGGAGCACATATGGCAATCTCACAGATATAGTGACACACAGAAAACACTCAAAAAATATTTATTGATTATGTGAGTAAATAACTTTGGTTGATGTCAATGCCTGGGAAATTTTATTTTTTTTAAAGCAGATTAGGGTATAGCCTTAGCAGTGCTCAAGTCTACCATCTTTGCAGTCCCTTGACTTGTGGTTGCCAAAGATCTCTTGGTATTATTGAGGATGGAGATACGTGAGAATGAACAGGCGTGTCTTGTTATTAAACAGATGGGTGGCTCATGTCCCATTTAGCATTTATTCAAAAGGGTTCCCCCAAAACCTGAGCAATAATAATAAGGATGTATCACTCCTTGATGCTATATTATTGGAATTCATTTCTAGAAATCACTAGAGCAAGACTTCAAGTGGTTTGTGCATTTATATATCCTGAATCACTACACATTAGAAAAGCATTAAACTGTTATTTGCACTATTATAACTGCTTTTGTATTAAGCTTAGAAATCTCGGTTTTTCTGTAATCCTAAAAATAAAAACATGACCCTTCAGATTCTATTTACTGTCTGATAAAATAAATCCATGTGTGATTTGTGATGGATGTATCAGATGAAACAATTAGGTTACTAGTGCCTACAGCAGAAACAATATTTGTTAATATTTTGTTTCATACTGAACTAATACAGAGATTTTTGACCCTATACGTTGACTACTATCATTTGGTTGGGGTTTAATTTTGGAGGGATGGGAGAAGGAGAGGAAACAAAAACTAGGAAAGAGCATGAGGTAAAGTGTGTTAGCCAGGGCTGTTTTTAAAAATAAGCAAATATTCTTGGATATTTGAAAATCCTACTAAAGAATAGTTCTGTGTCTAACTAGAATTTAGATAATCAAATGGCTGCTGAGGATATGCTAGACATAACAACTCAATAGACATTACTTTTGCTATTATTTACTAAGTCAATCTTCTCTCTTGCTTAAAAACAAATAATAAAACTAAAAAACATCATGGTTACATATATTAGAAGGGCAAAGCCAAGTCTAATTGCTATCTGTGTTATTTCTGAAGACTGTCTTCTCAACCTTCTCTCCTCCAACCAGGTCAGTTGACCCCTTTCAGTTTATATGTAGAGAATGGCTAAGTATTTATTATAAGGCCAAGATCAGGGCCAGCAAAGAGGTTGCAAGTAGAGCCTCTACTCTAGTTGGTGATGGCTACCTGGGGCACTTTGGTATGAAGGATTCTAGATCCAAATCTGGATTCAATAGGAAAAGAGAATGCTGTTATCAACTAGTGGTGTCTCCTCCGGGTGGGGCAGTGGAGGTGTCAGCATGCATGCCACAGCTGTATCTTCCCTGGTCTCATCTATGTCACAAACATCACTCTTTTCAAAATGTTTGGTGCTACCTCAGAGAGGAGCAAAGGGATGGGATAGAGCGAGGAAAGATGTAAAATGCCCGGGAACAGGCAAGCAGTGCTAGACATGTGGAGATAATTCAGTTGTCCTCACTGGTGCTGGGGTTGAGATTCCAGAGGCTGGCGGGCTGACAGTGAAGTCTGCAGTCAAGTTACTTCCTCTCCCGTGTGCCCGTTCCCAGCGTCAGGGCACTTACCACGCATGGCCAAGTGAAAGAACTGCCTAGTACAGGGAGTGTGATGCGGACTATTAAAGATCACATTTCTTTCCCTTGACTATAGGAAGGGCAATTAAAGTGTGCAGCTCTACCGAGCAAGATGATGAAGACGCTACGTCCCTAGCAGTGCTGTGGAGCTTATCAAAATCACATATGGGAATCTCATGGACACAGTGACATAACACACCTAACTTCCCAAGATTCAGATTTCAGACTGGGTCTGGAATACCCCTGTGACTGCGTT
This sequence comes from Daubentonia madagascariensis, assembly GCA_023783475.1. Lineage (NCBI taxonomy): Eukaryota > Metazoa > Chordata > Mammalia > Primates > Daubentoniidae > Daubentonia > Daubentonia madagascariensis. The sequence continues at coordinate 8,435,962 of JAKFHU010001129.1, forward strand.
CAGAGAGCCCCAAAAGCCTTGACTCTGTTTGAGCCCCAAACCCCACAAAAAAGGCTTTCAATGAAAGGAACAGCAAGTTTAAAACACACATACATATATAACCAAGGGAGGATTTATAATTACTGTTAAAACCTGTAACAAAAGAAACCCCTGGTTGAGGTGCACACAGATACACTTCATTCTCAGGATGTGCTCTGAAATGCACACTGAGGCGGGGGCAGGAGTTAGAATGTCATCCATGTGTTTATTTATGCTTTGGCCAGGGCTGGTAGTCCAAAATCTAATTTTTCTACTGAAAATCATAAGATTGTCAACTGTGATTAGCAAAATGTCCTAATTCTGATTTGCTGGAACCTGCCCTCTTAACTGAATCTTGGCATTGCTAATGCGAAACAGTTGCTCTTCAAGTTTGCAAAACCAGCCAGCAAAGAGTCAAGGCCTTCCCCCTTAGGGGAGCCATTCAAAGGACCAGATTATCAAGGGCTTGGTAGCTGTGGCACCTGAACCATAGGAGAAGCCCACCTGCAAATAAAAGAAAAAGTGAAACACACAAATACATTTTGTGTGCCCTAAAAGAAACAAAATCAACTGAGGTCTGAAATTAAAATTAAGAATTTGACATGCTGGTGGAAGAAAAAGGAAGGATTCTTTTTTTTAAAAAAAGTAAAGTTAGTGAATTAAAAAAAAAAAAATTCTAGCCCCAGTCTGTGCCAACACGGACATCTGGCAATCTGTGGAGTTTTAATTACCTCTTTACGCCATAGGCCATATTAAGCAAATTGTCCAGCCTGCAAAGAGAAGGAGGGTCTCTGGGTTAATGCCTCACAGATGGCAAGATCGCTCAATGGAACTATTAATAAGAATGCTCCATTTTCAAAGAAGAAAAGCTCAACAACTTTCCCCACTGCTTAGGAGTCTATCCACCGGTAGTTTCCCCTTTTCTGCCTCCAACTGCAAGTAATTCATGTTCAGGTCAATGCTGGAGTTTAAAGCAAGTGTCTAATGAATCTCCCTTTCTTCCAAGGTCTGAATTAATCCCACTACCCCCACCTCTCAGAACATTTGTGTGGATTTTGTTTCATATTGTGTGTGAAATTGTTAAAAGGGGAGGCTTCTTAAATTCACCTTTTACTATAATTAAACTTGTGAATAAAGGTCTCTGTTCCAAATTAACAATACATGTGCACACAATAAGCATAAGAATGGATCTTTTCTGTTAGCCTAGCTACATTAACTAAATCTTCCTACCACACACATTTTTGGAAGGCTGGGGGTTTGCGGGTTAAGATTTTTAAATAGTGGCTTACTATTTACCACCCGATAGCACCTCCCAGCAAACTGCCATTATGTTATAATCTTCCTCACGTTCAGTACGTTACTTGGGGACAAGCTATTCCCACCATGGGGCAGTAGTAACCATAGTTTCCACCATTAGAAGCCTGCTGGAGAGGCTTTTACATAAATACTGCATGTGCTCTCACACAAAATAAAAATTAGATGACTTGCACTCTTCATGAAATCATTAACCATTTCAAATTCACGGGGCATGGGAGGACACTAAAAAGGCTGATTTTTCTCCTCACTGTGGGCAGATGGACCATACTATCCTAGATAGAAGTACCTACTATTTTCCTATGTGAAGTTGGACAAGGAGAAAAATCCTTTCATTAAAGGGAAGTTGGGACATGGGTAGAATAAAATAATTATTTAGAATTTATTATGGGTAGGTAAAAAAATATTCTTATCTCTTGCACAATAGTAGCCCATCAAGGTCATACTGCCTTCATGGAGAGAAACCTGTCTTTCAGAAAAGTCTCAGGACAAGGGAAATGCCCCACTGCACCAGGAGCTTCCTACAGTTTAGGTACCTGAAGGAAACACTACTAACGCTTGGACAAAATCTTCCTCCTTGTCTTCCCAGAGTCAGCTGACTTAACAGAGGAAAGTTAACAACAAAGAGACTCCCCTTTTCCCTGAGCCCAACAGTGTTACCTGCTGAGGGAAAAGAGGACGGGAAAAACCACTCCCTCTAGCAAGGATCTGCCTCCTTGTCTATTCTTTGACTTTATTAAAAGCCACTGTCCAGCCTTAAGTCTAATTTGCTGAATGTGGTCACTTATCTGTGATTAACTCTTGTTGAAAGTGAAGCTTCTTGTTTGGTTAAATGCAGTAATTTTGTTTCCACCAAAGAATCTGAAGGTTAACCACACAGTCACAGTGGTAAATTGAAAGGGGGGGTTGGAAGAGCACCTGGTCTAATCGTTTTACTTTACAGGAGTAGAAACTGAGGCTCAGGGGGAGTTTTGCACAGTGATTCCTGGGGGCGGAGGCTCTTACCCTTGCCCCATCCTTCAGAACCATGCACTTCTCTGGCCCTTGCCCAGTTCTGAACCTCTGTAGCAGGGCTCCTTCCTCTGTGGGCATGCCTACCTGAACCTCTGAGCCTGGTGGTGAAGTGGGCCGGGGTAGCGCCGGTTGGGAGACTGGTAGAGCTGGGAGAGCAGGGCCTGGCTGGACTTCTGGCTGGGATTGTTGGCAAACTTCACAGTAATCGGTTCCGTAGCACCGCTGGGCTTCTGGCCATTCAGCCCTTTGATGGCTTCTTCTGCTTCGATCCTCTTATCAAAGCGGATGAATCCCACCCCTCTAGACACTCCTGGGGAAAGAGAAAGAGCCTTTGTAAAGAGTGAACAAACCAAACTGCTAAACATCTCTGGGAAGAGATGGCCTGGGCCCCATGCATACTGTGTGGGGAGTCAGCCCACCTGTGGGGTCAGAGCAGAGCCTGGCTCCCTGAATTTTTCTCACCCATCAAAACTCATCTACCTGCATTTCTGCCACCATGGCTCTGGACAGATGCCTCCCACCCACAGAACAAAGGGATCTCTTGCATCTGTCCCCTCTAGCCCTCTACTACTGCCCTGCTCAGTCCTCATCTCCCATAAGTTACTGTAACTGATCACACACTGTCCAGTTTCTAGTCTTCCCATGTGTCCTCCACACCTAGCAAGTAAGTAATCTACTTGAAAAGCAAACTCTGACCACATCACACCTTTTAAAAACATCTTCTATACCTCTTTTGTACCTTTTGAAATTTTTACCTTGTGCATGGTACCTATTCTTCATTGCCCCCATTCCAAACAGAGTAACAAACAAAACCCATAACATACCCTTCCATGGCTCCCCGCTGCATACAGATAAAGTCCTAACTTCTTGGCACAGCATTCAATGTCGCTGGAAGTCTGGCCCCAAATACCCTGTTGAGCATCACACCAGCCACTCTGAATTGCCTGACACTCCTTGAACAAGTTGTGTTCTCCCTCGAATCCATGCCTTGGGATATGATGCCCTCTCTACCTAGAATGTTCCATTGCTCTTTTTTGCCAGATAGCTTCAAGTCATCCTCCCCTAATCCCTATTCAAACATTGCCTCTTCAATGGAGCGTTCCCAACAATTCCCACCAGGCATAGCACACCTCCTGAGCTCTCACGGGGGGAGGGGAGACTGGACATCCCCCAGCAGGTACTTGTCACACTGGAGTCCTGTAAGGGTGGGGACTGTGCTTCCTTCATCGTTGGTCTCTGGCATCCCTCTGCACAGTGTCTGGGGCAGAGCCAACTTCAGTGAAGATTTGTCTCATGTGTGAAATGAGGCAGTTTGAGATTCCTTCTAACTCACTAATGCTATGAATTGGAGTTGGTGCTATATACACAGGTTCTTTACACATACAAAAGTAATGCTACTTGGTTTAGGGCTGAAAGAGACTTTGACGGTCATATAGTCCCACTCTCAACCTGATGCCAGAATCCTCTTTACAACCCTGCCAAGTAGTTTAGCTGTTGCTCAAACAAGTCATCCGTGATGGAGAACTCCTACCTCCCAAGATGGCCTATTTTAAATTTGGGCAGACTGATGAGAAGTTGTTCTCCCAAGTTGAACATCTGTCTATTCATGACCCATATCCTCTACTTTGTGAACATTAGCCTTCTGCTTTTATGGGTAACAGGGCATGCTGGCTGGTGACATTGGGATACAAGGAAGAAATTACAAAGAAACACTTAACCTGTGACTTGATCAACCAGGATTCGTGAGGTGATGATACGGCCATATTGCGAGAAAAGCTGCTCCAGTTCCTTCTGGGTCATGGTTTTGGGAAGGCCGCTAACATAGAGGTTAGCATCCCTGATTGAGGCAGAGCTTGGACGGGCATATGAGACCTAGGAAAGGCAAGAGGAGCTAAATCCATTATAGGTAATCACCCTCAGAGTAGAGACTGAGTCAACAAGCAAGATGACAGCCCCTCATCTACCGTTACAACTCATGGTGTCAGTTTAAATCACTCAGTAGTTCAGATTTTTAGATACTCTTGTAATAGTAATGAGAACCAGGAGAACAGCAATAGAGGAACAAGAGGATAGTTGATGATAACTTTAAACAAATGCACAGATAAGGGTCTCTAAGTGCAGAACAAAATAGCTACTGTATGGCAGCTGTTAAATGCAGAGCTACCCACGCATGGAGTTCTGAAGATTTACCTCCTGGATGTGGGTGTATAGATGATTTACTGTATCCAACACATAATAATCTTTGAATAAACCAAAAAAAACCCCATGAAATTCTGCTCTGCACATTTCTCTCCTTGCTGCCCTCCCTACCCCCATCCCCTTCTTCTTGAATACATAAAAGCAATCAGATTCTCTGCAAGATTTTTTATGTCCTATCCTTTGTGTTGCTCCAGTCTGTTCCCCTGAGGTCTGCTCTTGCTGAATGACAAAGTGCTGGTGAAATAAGGCTGAATGAACATCTGCTTGCGAAACTGAATATGTGACCTTGTTGTCACATCTGCAAGGACCAGTTGCCTCTTACTTTGAGGCAGGGCAGATAAAACCACAACAAACCAAATGGGGGCACGGTAGAGAGGAGGGAGGGAAAGGTCAGTAAGAGAGAGAAGAGAGCCTCACCAATGGTTATAATAAGTTTGACTTTGTAAATTTGTCCTCCCAGATCGCTCAACTGCTTTTTTTTCCCCCAAAAAGCTAACACAGAAGTGTAAACAGATCTGAAATTCCATCTGCAAGAAGCCAAATCTGTAGCAGTACACATAAGCAAAGCAAACCCCAGCAGTCATTAATTTTAGACTTTCATTTACTTATTTATTTATTTTTTAAGAAAACAACATCAGACATTTGAAATATAATTTACAGCTAGTCTAACAAAAGCACTTTCCTGCTAAAGCTATTTCTGGGGTGGTTATGGCTCAGAATAGATGATGAAAACAGTCATTTCAGAGCACATCTGACAACATTGGACAGGAAGGGACCTATAATGCCTTAGCATTTTTCAGTTGGAAATTTTATTTATTCTATATAACCAATTCACAAGACTTGTTAAGATTGTAGGGGTGAGAGTGTGTGTGCCTGTGTGTGCATGTATACAAAAGCATGTGTGCAAAAGAATTGCACATGTTAAACTGGACCTTTGACATTAAGATCTAAACCTCCAGTAGCAAAGTGGACCTGCTTCTGAGACCTTCAGGGGTGAGACTGGGTCTAGCGAAGAAGATGAAGGATGAGCAGACCCCTCATCCATGGTACTCTCTCCCTTTCCATGGCAGAGATGCCAGGTCCCTTTATGGGTTCTAAACCTAAAAATAGATGTTGACTCAACAGATAAAATGATGTGAGTGACTAATCTGCCGCTCCGGCCTCCTCCTGCTGATGGAGCGAGGCAGCTGCCTGCAGTGTCTACATCTTCTAGAAATTCATGGGTGACCCGGAGGCTCCTTCCCAGAACATGGTTGAGAGGCAGAAGGGCCTTTACATGAAAGGATCCTGTGTGAGCATTTGGGGCATGGGGCTGAAGGACTAAGAAACCCAGGCAACTGCCTGGACAGGGCTTCACTCTACAGAAGGTTCTCCTACCCCTGTCTTTTAAGGGACAGAGGCTTTCATGTTATAACTCAGCAGAACTATTTTTTTGGGCGGGAGGAAGGAGTGCCAGGGAGAAGGAAATAAAAACATCATAGTGATGTGCCCATGGTAATGAGGGTCACCTTTGTCTCAGCCCTGCCAATTACTGACAAATTAATTATCTGAATGACACTTCTGCTCCCCCAAAACACAACCTCCCACCTCTATGCCTTTCCTCATGGGGAAATTTTTTCCACTTACTTCCTCAAGTCCAAATTCTACTCCTCTTCAGGGCTCAGCTCAAATGACATCTTCTCTAGACAGCTTTCTCTGATCTCTCCTCCTCCTAAAAGTCTCCCTAGCAGTGCTCTCAATGAGCCATGGCACTTAACCCATTCCGACCTTAATTCACCACTTCTTCACCTAGTCTGATGATCTCTTTAGGTCATGGGTTGTGCGTGTGTGTGTCTTATTCATCTCTGTGGCTCTAGCTCCCAGCATAGAGCCTGATACTCACAGGGTGCTCAATATCTACCGAAAAAATGAATGAACACCCACAGTTCATGATGAATGATGCTGGCATTACTGCCTCTTTGGGGTCAACTGCAGCTTGATTCCTCTACTAAGGTGCATCACTGACAGTCAAGCACCTAGAATCTCACCTGTATTTCCCCACCAAGCTAAGAGCTAAGGGACATATTTCCTATTCTCCAGTATTTGGGGTTGGAAGAACTGAAAGATTGTTCTAGGACTACACATCACTTAGAGGCCTCCTCTCTGCAAACATTTCCTGAGATTCTACTATGAACCAGACACAGTGCTATGTGCTGGGGATACAGTAAAAACAAGGCCTGGTGTCTTGCTCTAAAGGACCTCCAGGTCCAAAGAGGGAAATAGACAGCACATGGGGGGTACTCGACAAATAAGAGTTGAACGGAAGAATGGGTGTGTAAATGTATAGACTGATTATCACAATGCCACAAGATGTGCCCTATGCCAGGGCTACGTATGGGGTGTGACTGAAACGCAGAGGAGAGAGAGACTAATCAAAGGTTAAAAGGGCCAGGAGGAAGACAGAGCTGAGGTTAGCCTGATGGCGAGACAGGTGGTGGTGAGGTCAGGAAATGGCAGCTTGATAATAGCTGTCCTCTGTTGTGAGGACAAATGAGGTGATGAAGGCCAAGGGCTTAGTGCAGTGCCTGGCACCCAATAAATGCACAATGGACAGTAATGACCTTGATTTTCATTAGTTCTGGGCAGCCAGAGCTGGGGTACAGAGGGAGCAGGCTGGGGACAGATCCTGCTAGGGAAGAGGAGCTGACACTGCAAAGTCAATGACATAACCAAAACCATTTGCCCGAAACATGATTCTGAAAATCTCAACCAGGGAGAATTACTGTGACAGATCCCCCAGAGATGGCCCCAAATCCCAAAGGTGAATAGCACCTTGATCATTCTCTACCAAGCTAATTCCTGTTTAGTTTTTCTCCTCCATTTGGAACCTTAAGTCTATTGTTCTCTTAGTTTCCTGTCCACGAAACCTTTAGGATTTGGAGTAGACAAAAATGACAGAAAAAAAATCTTTCCACATTCAATATCCAAATGCTCATCCTAGCATCTAAAAATTTCAACTTTCCTCATACATTTATTAAATTCTAGCTGAATGACTACAGGTGTCAGGCCCTTTGTTAGGCTGAAACATGCCTAAAAAATTGCCAACTTTCAGACCCTGTGGAGGGTCAGGCATTGCTGGCATATTAATCACCCTGAGCTGATGGCCTAGAGCCCAGGGCTTCCAACACTGGAGCCAGCACCCTAGAGAAGCCCCATGGCTTCAGACAGTTGGGATCCTACTCGCTTCATTCATCCAGAATCTCAGAAGGTAAGACTGCCATTTTTAGGCCAGCACTGACGTCACGGTGGAGCTCAGAAAGAGCTGGGAGTGAAAAGACCACTCCCCTCTCTCTCTGGGTAAGGGCGGCCCAAAGGCGAGTGACCTTGAACGGTTGACTTTATACATGATCTCCATAGAAGATCTGCAGTCCCTCCAAACTCCCCAGCTCTCCCCATCCCTGCCATGCACAGTCCCCACCCTCTATAAGAATGACACTTACTATGGCATCACACTTATGATCCCTGACTGTGGGTCAGCTCTAGTACGCACTAGCTGTGTGACCTTGGGCAAGTAATTTGATCTTGATAAGCCTCAATTTCTTTACTGGTAAAAAGGGAGATGATTTTCCTTTGATGGGTTATTGTAAAGAACTGAGATAATATATTTAATGTGTCTAGCACATACCTAGAACTTAGTACTTATTAAATATTATTACATCATGAGTCATACAGGCTTTTGTGGGCCAGCCTGGGAATCTAGTCCCCATTGGGATATACCCTGCAGTTTTACCATACAAGCAAACATGTGAAACACTAACAGTGAACGCCTGTAGAGGTACTGTCCTCCTCTGCTACCCTGGTAGGGTCTGGACCATCTTTTACCACTTCACTGCCATGAATTTCCTCTAGCACATTCCCACAGATCCCACTGCTTCATGTCCACAAAGTACTTTCCATTTTCCAAAGTGACTTCCCAATGCTGCCTTCTGTGATTCTCACCAAGGTGGGTAAGGCAGGCATTGTTATCCATCACAGATGGGGCAGCAGGACCAGGACTGGGGGCTGCCTCTTCCCACATGGCACCCACAGCTCCCTGTACCTATTCACAGCCAGGACTTGGCCCAGGTAGGGTGGGAGGAATAGCATGCCCTGGGGAAAAATGTTCCTTGAATCATCCAGCAATACCTCCCCTCTTGTCTGACCCGCCATAATACAGAAAATGGAGAGGACATGGAAAACACGATAGAGGCATGACCTTGGGTGCAAAACGATAAAACGATAGGAAGAGGCATCCTTCCCAGCCCTGGAGAGGGGCTCCTTGAGGGAAACACTAGCACTAGAAGAGGAGAGTTCATTCATTCCTCTCCTTCCTGAACATCTACTGGTGCCAGGCGCTGGGATGGGTGCTGGGAGTGTCTCTGCGTCAAGGACCCCACAGTCTGGTGAGGGACGTAAACAAGCCAAAGGGAGAGTGCAATCCCGAGGGCTGCTCCTGACAGGATCATTTCCCGCTCCCAGTGTCTCCTTCCACGCAGAGGGAGCCCCCCGGAGTAGCAGTGCAGGCCTTTTTCTAGCCCCTTCCCTCACTCTTTTCCAGGGGAAGCAAAGTGACCACTCCAAATGGAGGCTTTAATAAAAGAAATGGGCACGTAAGGCTCAGACACTGCCTGCCTCCTCGCTTCTGGGAGCCAGATGCCAGCTGGAAGCACACATTCTGTTCCAGGCTGTAAGTTCTATGGGGGCAGGCTCTGCTCTCACACGGAGAGGCCAGTGGGGACCAGAGCCCCTGTGACAGGGTGTGTCAGTCTGTCAAAGAGTAGGGTTCAGTGTTAGGAAGCTTATTGTGTCCATGTAACCCATCCAGGCCTGAACTGGTAATGAAGACGCCCTTAGGATTTCATATACTGGTCTCTTTTGTCTTGCCTCTTAATTGATTTAGAACTCACTGTGTGGAAAACAGCGATGCCATTTTTTGGGTCCTTTCAGATTACAATAATGACATGACCTCTATCATTGACTGGATATTTTCATGAGCTAGGCATTCTATTCACGAAACTGCTAATCTCTGTAACCATGGTTTGTGGTAACTGGAGATAAAGGTCACAGAAGGTGACACTGGTGGTCTCAATAGAAAGTACTATTCCCGAAATCTGCTCCACAGAAACTTGGTTCTGGAAGTAACCACAAAGGTTCAGGGCAGGATCCAAGATAGCTGGCCATCCATCTTATACACTTCCAAAGACAGGAAGCTCATCACCTCATGAGGCATCCTGCACTATCACTGGCTATCACTGATTGTTGGGAAAGTTCTTCCTTCTACTGAGTTCACATCTGTCTCCCCTGTGGCCTCCATCCTTCTGCTACTATTATTCTATCTCCACACCCCAGAAGCAACCTTCCTGTCTTCATTATCCCTTATCCTGTGCGTCTCATTGATAGAGGCTAGTCAGAGTATCAGGTACCTCCAAAGGAGCGCTTGTTTATGTTACTTTAACTAAGATTGAGCACCTGCTCTAGAACGGAAAGGAGACAGAGGTTAAGAGCAAGGGCTTTGGGGTAGGAGACATGTGGATTTGAATCCTGACACTTACTAGCTATATGCCATGCGGTAAGTCACTTAACCTTTCCGAGCTGCATGACTTGAATAACACAGTTTAGAAACTCTCTAATAGAGCTGTTTGAGAGTTAAACAAGAAAATGCATTCCTAGGCACAACACCTGGTACACAGTAAGTGCTCAATAAACAGTGGCTTTGATAGATTGCTATGTACTCAGGCCTTATGCTAGATACCAGGGGTGCAGAGATGAATACAACAGTCCCTGATGTGTAGGACTATTAGTCTAGCAGAGGAGACATATGCACAAACCAATCATTTCAGAAAATCAGGCTGCAGATTTTCCCCAATCTGTTGTAACACCCTATTCTCTGAGTGAATACAAACTCCCTAGAGCAGACAGGTCCCTGGGGAGCATGCATTCCAAAGAGACCAGAAGAATGGCAACAGAGAACAGACTCTGGTGCTGCCAGGGCCTTCTAGGAGCAAACCCTCCCAGGGACCTCCAATCCCACCTCCAGGAGCAGGGAGAGAAGAAAGAAGACTGGCTCCTGGAAACAACAGCTTTGATTGTGAGGATCGGTTTACCTCTGTGCCTGTGGCTGCAGCCCTGCCCACAGGCAGGACAGGCCTCTTCTTAGCACCACTCTTTATGCTTCCCCCACCTGCCACCTGATACATGCTATTCTTTTATCAGGGGCAAAACCTGATGATAACATTTCTAATGAGTTCTGATTGTGCCACTTTTACCTGCTCAAAAAACCTTCAATGGTTCTTTAACACCTTGCAATGGAGATCTAAACCCCTTACCTAGGCATTCAAAGCCCTCTGGAATCTGGCCCCACCTTTCATCTCCTGCTAACTCCTTCATGCACCCTATGCCTCAGTTCAAACAAAAATATGGTTACAGTTTTCTGAATATGTCCTGAAGGTTTCAACTTCCATGTCTTTGTTCTTGCTGTTTGTTCATCATCATGGCAAAATAAACTCCTGCCCATCCTTCTAGGCCCAGCCTGAATGCCACCTCCTCCATGAGGCCCAGGCATGAATGACTGTTCTTTCCTTGGAGTCTACAGGATATACACGTTTCAGTGGCAGCAGCTATCACACCCTTCCTCCCATATCATAGCCATCTGTGCTAACACCTTACCTGCCCTATTAGTCTGAGCATTCCAGTGATCTCTGCAGACCCCCTGTGGTATCTAGTCTCAAAGCCTTCCTAGGGCAGGACCTCAAAAAATGCTCTCTGAATTGAAATGAAATGTATACTATATTTTATGCAGTGGGTTTTAGCTTATTTTCCAGGAGCTGACTCTAATGTGAAGAAGGAGCTAGAAGGAATCATGGAGTTAAAGAGTATCCAAGAATATCCTCAGAGTATCTGGCACATGATAGGCTAGATAGGTATTTCTTTTAAAGAACAAAAAGGTGTGATGATAGATTCACGTGTCTTGCAACTTCTTTTAAAATGTTCATCAAATTATCAAATGGGCTCACTTAGTACATATGAGGTTCTCCCTGTCTAGGAGCCCTGAAAAGGGAGAGGTGTGCTAAAGGTTCCATGGCTTGCTTAGTGGAAGAGCTGGTTCTCGGACTCAGGGACCCAGACTCAATCTCTTCACTAAACTGCAACTCCTGGCTCCTGCTTTATGAAAGACTGATATGATTATAGTGGTCACTTGGAAGCTCCGTTATATTTTCTACTGTACAAAGCTTTTTACATACATTGCTTGAGTCTTAATAAGACTCAGATGCCTTCTTTACTCTCTTATGCATCTCTGAAACACGTACATGGAAAAAAGTCCTGCCCTCTCCTCATGTAATTTGTACCTTAGGGATAACCCTATTAACCATCATCTTCATCTTGGGGAGCATTTCTTGAGCATCCATTATAAGCTATGATTACCTACAAGTGAGATATCATTAGTTCCATTTTCAAGATGACAAGCTCAGTGAGATCAAATACTTGTCCAAGGTCACACAGCTGAACTAAAAGACAAACCAGTATGTGACCCCAAGCTCTGGGATCTTTCCACTATGCCATGCTAATCTGGACAGTGAAATAAAAGCCGTGTGCTTGGCACAAACTCTTACTTTCCCTGGAAAGTTACCAAGCTGGAAAGATCACGCTATAATATTTTATTAGTTAGACTGTTGGAGTTGGAAGGAATCATTCTGCAGATAAGGAAATAAGTCCAGAGAAGTAAAGTAAGTTGCCCAAGGTCATCCCTAGTAGTTTTTGACAGAGCTGGAACTTGACTTTCCATCTAAACTCAGAGCTCTTTTGAATGGACAAAAAAGGAGAAGGGAAGAGGGGTGTGGTGCCCTATGATCTTTGATAGATCAGCTGTTCTGCCCTGAGGCTGTATGAGCACAATGGAGAAGTGATTCTTTAATCTTTAGGGCCACTGATGTTTTAGGCTAACACTGTCCCACAGAACTTTCTTGGATCAGGAAAATGCCCTATATTTGTGCTGTCCCATATGGTAGCCATTAGACACATATGGCTACCTAGCACTTCAAACATGGCTAGTGTGACTAAGCAACCGAACTTTTAATTTTATTTAATTTTAATTAATTTAAAATCAAATATAAATAGATATAAGTAGCTGTATGTGGCTGGTCGCTACTACATGGGACAGAGCACCTCTAGGTCCAGAAACAACACAAAGTTACAGTATCTCAGAAATAGCAGGAGCCTTTAAGATCATACAGTCAGACTTCATTCTGAGACTGAAATCCCTTCTACAACATCCCTAATGACTCCATTTGAATACTCTCCTGATCAGAGACTCACTACCACCCAAGGCAAATAAATAGCTAGACAGGTTCTCGTCCCAGATTCTTGAAATATAGGATTGAACCAATGTCTTGGGGTGACTGCAGAATTTTCTTTCCTAGAGAATGGAAAAGCAACCATTGTGGGGTGAATATGTGGGTACAGAGCCTTCTTTGCTATCTTCATCATTCACCTCTGGACAACGTTTACAGTGTCAGGTCTTTTCAAAACATGAAGCTGAGAACGGGACACAAGACACCAGGAGGGGCTGACCAGAGTGGACACAAAAGGACCACTATTTCCTGTGATTCAGAGTCCGTAATTCTACTAACATAGCCAAGAGTCTGCTTATTTTTTTAAGACGCAGCTCACATAACACCGTTGGCTTCTTTTACATTGGCAGACAGCTAAGGCCCCCAGATCCCATTCTGCATACTTCTGAAAACCTAAGTGTCCTCCCAACTTGTACATGTCCAATTTTCTTTTTTAATCTAGACACAGGACACTACAAATGACCTTTAAGATACTGGGACCATATTGACTTCACTTGGTTGAGAGAGCAGGGAACTGTATTTCCATTTCTCCAACTCCTATCCCTTTATTTGAGATTATTAACTCAAAGGAAGTTGACAGGGCACTGGGAAGCAGAGCACCCAAATAAAATCTCCCACAAGAAAGAGAGGGCAGCTGGTAGGACTGGGGTGAACGTGTCTCCAGTTTCCGTTGGTGTTGCCACGTGCCCTCTCTTGGCTCCTTGGGGATTCAGTGATCCAGCTACCCCTGCTGACCTTGGCAGGGAAGCACTCAGGCATAGGCTCTGACTGTAGCAGTAACGGAGGAGAGAAAACACCTTTTTATTATTAACAAGACTGAGGGAGGCAGTCCATCATTTCTGGCTGGGGTGATATCCGTCAGCAAAATACGATCTGCTAACTCTCCAGGAAGCATTAAGAGCAGTGATAGGAGAAATAATTGCTTATGCCGAGTGCAAAGAAAAGATGCTTCAGCGGAATGGAGGCCTTTAGCAAGGCAGGTGGAAGGAGGGAGGAGGGGGAAGTGCAGCTCCCTGATGACCCCTGGCAAGAGAAAGAAGTGGGAGGGGTAAACTGGAACCTGCAGAGCTCAAGTGTGGAAAGATCCCCTGGAGGCACGGTGAGTGCTATTAGAAGAATAAAGCCAAAATGGAGAAATGGTTAAGCCCAACATAACACCGAGAGGTGGGGAGGAGGGGCGGGAATAAAGGAGCTCACTCTCCTTCTGGAGAAGGGAAATTTTTCCTTCTGAAAGCCTTCCCTCATGTACCTTCCCCGTCTCTACTCCTGCTCCCTCCAGCATTGGGCTGCTGCCTTATGATAAAGCATCTTTCTGACTCTCTCACCCCACTGCCTGAGTACCAGCTCTCACTGGTTTGCTCGGAGTGGCAGAAGCGGCCCTTTTGTGCCTTCATCCCAGATCCAGTCCTGAAATCGCTCACAAGACCTGTGCTCTGGAAACACTTTATTTAAAGTCACATTTTTATCATTTGAGTAATAGGTTAATGTAATTATTCGAAAAAGGTAAGTCACTAAATCATTTGTAAACATGTAATGCAATGAGAAAAGGACACAAATATGTAAAAATGTTAACGCTATTGCTTTGGGAATGGCTGATACTGCCTTCGTGATACGATTCTGTGTATTTCAAATTATTTACAAATAAGCATGTCTTGCTTTTAAAATGAATGAATAAAGCTTCTAATACAGCTGATGAAATCCAAAGTCTAGGGCTGACAAAAACCTACCACAGTAGCCTGCAAGCTGCTGGTTTCGTGCATCAAGCACTCCACGTGGCACAACATTGACAGATGAATCTTCTTGGAACATTACTTTGCCCAGACAGATCCCTCTCTCGCTCAAACCTTGAACAGCTCTCTATCTCCCACTAACCCCCAACATCAAATGGGAACCTCTGCAGCCCCATGACCACTCCCATCCCCCTGCATTACAGATGGTCCTTTGCAGGTCTGTGTCCCCCATGAGCCAGGAGCTTCCAGAGGCAGAGCCAGCACCAAACACTTGTATAATCCTGCTCCTCACACTTAGGTCAAAACCTAAACAGGTGTCCCACCACTCTGAAAGGTTTAGTGGGAGTGATACCAAACCCTTAAATTCCATTTTGGATCACTTTATACTGAGGGTTCTCAGTGTAACTTAACTATCAATCAGAACCTTTGGTAAACATATTCTTCTTTTGGAGCTTCTACATAACCATCTAATTTTTTTTGTTCCTAATTAATGTGACAGAGCGGGACCTAATGTGACAGAGCTGGACCAAATGCAACTGGATTCAATTAAACACTTCTTAGTAAGAGGCTGAAATTAGTGTAAATTCAGAAGCTGCTCTTTTAGAGCCCAGGAGAGAGTCAAGACTGGGACCGGTATCCAGTGTGGGGTCAAGGAGTACTGGGAATCATTTTTCAGAATCCACAGCCATTTCCAGAGTCTAAAGTGATCCCTGTTGGAGACAACTGGGAAAAAAAAAGCTAAACAAACAGCACCCCCAAATCCTTAAATGGAGCAAATCATCTCCACTGAGCTCAGGGCTGAAATACTGAAAAGTGACCCAGTTTCCCATGTAGTGCTCCAGGCTGCTCTGGCAGGCTAGAGAATGTAAGCCCCGTGATCCATACCCCATGGCTCTCTGACACACATGGATGGGAGAATCTCCAGGGCACTGCCATCTCTGGTTCACCTAAATCCCAGGACCTAACACAGAACCTGGAAAGCAGGGACCCAAGTACAAATGATCCGAAGTCAGGTCTGTCCCTGGGTGGGTGGCAGAAGCCCTCAGCCACAAGTCTGTTTACTAAAGAACCCAGAGGAGCCACACAATTCATTTGTTTGCTTTTTATATCACCTTCCCATGCCAGGGAGTATAACCCGTGTGTGTGCAGAGCCAAACACACACCCACACATCCTCACAGAATGCACGTGCTGCTGAGCAAGCAGGCAGTGTGACATTCCAACACTTGAGACCTACTGCCAGAGAGTTATTTTTAAAACCTTTTTTTCTTACTCCAAATCTCACTTACCAATTGTGTGATTCTGGATATGTCTCTAAACCTCTTTGATCCTCAGTTTCCTCATTTGTCTAAGGAAGATAATAGTACCTCCTTACAGGGCTATTTTAAGAATTAGAGCTGATGTGTGTAAAACACTTAGACCCAGGGATATTTCAAAGATTAAGTGATATCAAACACGTAATAGGGTTACAATAATATTGGACACAGAGTGAATATTCAATATAAGGTATTACCATTATTATTATTATTATTTCATACTCATGCTAACACATTAAGCAGCTCCTTTTCTGGCAGAATCCTCCCAGGCCCTTTGGATGCTAAGTCCAACTCAACTGGCAGCCAGCTATGTGGCTTTGGACAATTCACTTCATCTCTCTGAGCCTGATCTCCAAGGTGTGGGGTGGGAAACTTTTCACACTATAGAAGTTATAA
The DNA here is from genome assembly GCA_023783475.1 of Daubentonia madagascariensis. Classification (NCBI taxonomy): domain Eukaryota; kingdom Metazoa; phylum Chordata; class Mammalia; order Primates; family Daubentoniidae; genus Daubentonia; species Daubentonia madagascariensis. The sequence goes on from JAKFHU010001129.1 coordinate 8,452,313, forward strand.
TCCAAAGAACAATTCCTCTGGAGTCACCATCCACATTACCCATTGGGGGCTTAATTATGCATCATGTTTTTTCTCTGCTTTTATGCTATAAATGACTAGATTGTATGCTCCTAGAGAACAGAGGTCTGGCCTTGCCCTCCTCATGATGTTAGTATTCACACAGTCACATGACATCCCTCTAAATAAAGGGGAAATGGATATTTGTTGACAGGGAATCATTGTTTGCGTGTATCTCCTAACTACAGGTTGAGTCTCCCGAATGCTTGCGACCACAAGATTTTGGATTTTTTAAAAATTTTGGGATATTTGCATTATACTGGTTCAACATCCTTAATCTGAAAATCCGAAATCTGAAAGGTACCAATGAGCATTTCTTTTGAGTGTCATATAGGTGTTCAAAATGTTTCAAATTTTGGAGCATTTTGGATTTTGGATTTTCCGATTAGGGACACTCAACCTGTAGTAGCCCTATAATGAGCCATTCACTGCCAACTGAAAACAAGTATTTGCGTATTTAAATTTAAGTTCAGAGGTTGCAAACTGCCTGTCCAAAGGTCAACTATCAAGTTCTTTTTAGCCCACCTACATAATTCTTAAAATTTTTTGAGTTAGTTTCCAATATTTAAAAATTAGGAGATTGGCCTTTAAAAAAAATCTAGATTTCAATTTCTACTGAATAATTGGAAGATCTGGCAACACTCTGGATTTAGACAATCATCATCAGCAACAGAATAGCTGCCCCTTTTACCACTCACTACAGTCTCCACCACTCCCTGATGGCTTTCCAGAACTGTCCCTGAATCGAGCTGTTAATAATTAACCTTCACAGCTGAGGAATTAACTCTTGATTTACCTGCACCTATTTTGTGCATTACACTTAACAAAGTAGTGTGTTTTGCATGAAGCACTCCAGAAATGTGAAAAGGAGGGACAAACTTGACCGAAGTTCACAAACATGTACTAGATGGTTCTGAGGAGATCTCTGTAATGCATACTTCCAAAGAAGATACTTGTTTTTTTCCAGTCAAGTTATCTATTCCTTCATGGGAGTCAGAGCAAAGAGATAAATCTCATGTCACTTATCAAAGCAAACTGAAGCAGAAGTAAACAGTAGCCTGAAAGGCAAAAAAGCAATTTAAAAAAAATTAATAAATGATGAGGCTATTAACAGCACACAAAAAGAGTTTGCTTTTTTCTACCCTTTAATATGATTTTTACCTTAAACACTGTGTCCCTTTAGGAAAGGGAAGAAAAGTTAATAAAGGAACCTATCACTCAAACTTAATTTTTAGTATGGCAAATAAACTGCTTTAATGAAAGGGCTGAAATCCCAAGGTTTGCACATTAAATTTTCATTCGTAGTAGAGAATGGAAATTATTGATTCAGCCGTGGCATCGTGCATTTTGAATCCTACAGTGCCTTAGAAGCCCAGGTTACCGCTGCGCAAAGGGGTTGGCAGCGTTTTGATACAGGGTGAGCACAGGGTGGATGAGGGGGTGGAGAACGGATATAGATAAGGGAGGGAAGCAGATAGGCTCTTCCATGGAAAGATAATAATCAATGTTTCTTGTCTGTAAGATCCACTTAGGTAAAGCATCGGATGGCATGATGGGCCAGGGGGTGCATTCTGAGACCAGAAAAGCTAGGTCCATTCAGTCTTTGAGGAAACCCCAATGGCCCCGTGGAATACTTAAAAAAAAAAAAAAAAAAAAAAGCAGGACAAAAGGCTGATTATTTGATCCTAAGCCCCTGAAGAAGAGTTTGGGTTTCAAGAAAACTGTAGAGGAAAGCAAAGTACCTTTCTCAGTACAAGGTCAATGTGTTCGTCAAGGGAAGAGTAAATGTTTGACATTCTAATGCTGGACTGGGTAGCACAGAAAATCAATGAAACCCACAAATACAGTTCTCAATCTAGTGAGGCCTCATCAAAGAGTCAGGTGACATGAGTATCCCTTCTTTACTTAAAGCATAAAAATAGGTATGTTTTTCCTTTGAAAGAAATTCATCCTCCTCCCTCTCAGAGGATTAGCCCATAATTAAACAACTTTTGATTATTTCCCCCTTAGAGAACTCATAGGAATTGATTCTAAGCCTAGACTGAGGGAGCCTGCATCAGCCCCATTTTGGGGTCTTTGTGTACCAGACTGTATGAGATCAGAGAAGGCAATCATCTTCGGAAATGAGCTAAACTCAATTGCAAAAGTAAAGCTTCTTTAAAAAGAAAGAAAGATAATCACATAATATATTCTAAAAAGGGAAAGGTTTTGCTTTGTTTTGTTTTTGTTTTTGTTCTGATTACCTCCCAGCTAAGATTATCTTATATCAGTAGTCTCCTCTGTCAGTCTGGATGTTGGAAAAGTAGCTTTGTTGGACTAAAAAGTTCTTTCTAGTTTTGTGTTTTCAGATGCTGAGAGCTGGTGCCATCTATAGATTTCCATTCTGGGAGAGGTTTCTCTTTTGTCCTACTTTGCGTCAGACCTGCTGTCGTGAGGATAAGAGCGCCCAGGAGACACTTCCCTGCGGTTTAATAGGCTATGAAGGATGGGACTCATTAATCGCCTGGCAGCTGCCCCTAAACAGGACACTGCCTGGAGGTGGGAGGAGAAGGGGAAGGGAGGCTGAGGAGGAGGCAGGCTCCATTCATGAGACCACTACCCGCTGCTCAAGGGGAGCCCCACAGCAAACAGCATCACCTCCTGAAGGATCCCACAAGTGAAGTCTGAACAGAGAGCACAACAATCCAGTCACAGAAACCTAAACCTCCTTCTGGAGGAGCGGGCTCTGGGTTACTGTTTTTCTTTTTTTGACTTAAAACAACCTCTCCTGAGATATCATCTACCCACCTGATTATTTTCAGATTGCTGAAATGTTACTTTTTCTGTATTTCCCATACTATGTTCTCATTGATTTTATTATAGTACCCATCCCTATTACACTACTCTGTTTATTTATAACTGATTTTTCCTTTTCGAGCCTCAGTTAGGAGGGTCCTAGTCACCCTTGGGTAAAGCCAATCTGCTCAGCCTGGCACACAAGGACTCCTAATTTGGCCCTGCCCACCTCCCATCCTCATTTTTTCGCCTCCCTATCCACACTTAGGCCACACTATTTCTATGCTGTCGGCCATTCACAATGTCTTATATTTTCACAGCTTTGCATGTGCTGTTTCCTCTGCCTGGAACAGCTTTTTTGCCTCAGCTTTTTCCCTTGGCTCTGTTCTGGCCATCTTTGCAGACTCAGGCTCACAGGTCCTCTTGGTGGGGTCTTAAATCCCAAATACCTCATCTGTCCTCTGGATTTAGGTCCAACAGCTCATAGTCCCTTCTCTCTATTCAACCCTCACCTCACTCTCCTGTAATAGCCTGTGTCCCTCACTTAGTACAGTGGACAGTAAATGTTTTTGGAATAAATAAAGAGCACCACATTCAGCTCCCGCATAGCCTGGATTATTAGATCAATGGAATGAAACTTAACCAGTGCCTGCTGAATCAGGAGCTGGCACATCACTTCTTACCTTTATGGTTTTGGTCTGGAGTCTGAGTCCATTTAAAGTGTTGATGGCTTTCTCTGCATCCTTTGGATCAATATAGTTAACAAATCCATACCCTAAACTCTGTCCTGTGGAAACATTAAAAAAGAGAGAGAAAGAGAGAGAGCACACTCAGTATCTTTATAGAGGCAACACTTCCCACTGCAGTGAGTCAAAAGTCTCATCTGGTATATGGTTCCTCTTACACGAGGGTTTACCCCCAGATTGAGAGGTTTCCAATTCCTCCAGCTCTCACTCCTGCTGGCCTTTAAACTCACAGGAGCCACCCAAGCTAAAAATGGGTAAGTGCCCCCACACATCCACACAAGATATACAAGTGCCACATAATCAGGAAGAGGTAGGACAGGGTAATGGGAAGACAGCAGGTGTGGTTTGTTAGAAGAGACTTGAACTAGAGTTCTGGGGCTTTCCCTATCAGCTATGTGACTTTGAAGAGAAGTCATTTAATCTCCCATTTTCCTCCCAAATCTCTACTCTGGAGATAACAGCACTTACCTCAGATAGATTTGAGACAGTTAGTGAGATATTGTACCTAAAATGCCTAACAAGTACATTGCCTAGAACACAGTAGGTGCTCAACAAAAGACAGTTAACACTTTGCTTAGTCCTGTAAAACTGGGGCAAGAGCTGAACGCAGTAGCTGTGTCTATTGCCTCGGTTATGCTAGCCACACCCACACTCAGAGGGATGTAGCACGATGTGAGCAGCAAAGACTGGAGACATGTATAGTGAAGAATGCAGGCATGGCCAGAATTTAAAGCAGTTGCTACAAATCATTCTTTGCCCTCATCATCCCTTGAGCCAAAGAACAATTTAAAAAAAAAAAAAAAAGGAGGGAGGCTTTCTATTGGAAAGAGCTGGGGAGCTCCTAACACAAAAGGGAGAGTGCAAACACATCATGCAAAGAGGATCTAGCTACTTTAGGTGGAGACAGCATCAACTTGTCTGCAAAGAGAGGTAGCAAATGACAGGGCTCCCCCCTAAGTGAAATAAAAATAATGTGCTTGCGATCGTGCCACTGATTATAAATAGTCCATCAGCTCTGCCATGTGTCATCAGCCAGAAATATCATTAGGAAACTTTACATTTTATGACATACCCTTTAAGAAACACAGAGCTTGGGGTGGCTGCAAAACCAGCTTGAACTTCCCAGGCAATGTTATTGATTTGTGGGCGGCAGCAAGAGCCATCGGGGGAGGAAAATGACAGGACGTCACACGTCAGGAAAGACTGATTACATAAACCTCTCTTTGGAGTACCAGGGCCAGGGCTGGGAGACAATACAGCAAAAAGCCTGCCATGTCCTGGTGACAGGAGCCCATTTCAGCAGCCAAAAAATCTTTCCAACAGCTTCTGTTTTGCTGGTAAATGTCTGTGTTTGTGTTGGTTGTAGGAGGGAACCTGGGAAAACAAGTTGGGTTCTGGATCAGAAAATGGGTGACTTTGTTATGCTTTATAGGATGGAAGCAAAGAGAATCATGAGGAAACTCAGTGGCATTTGTCCCCCAAATGGAAACCCCAAAATGACAACACCTTCCATTAGAATATTCCTCTGTGTTTTGGAAGAACAGGGTTAGAATAGGAAAGACAGAGGCAAACTTTGCCAGATATGCCCTTCACCAGACAGAATTAGTAACTGAAGAGGGAAGAGAGAATGTTGCGCACACTCCAGCTGCTGGTCCTTCTCTTTCCATTTCACTGTATAAGCGTAGTGTGTGAGTAGTGTGTGTGTGTGTGTGAGAGAGAGAGAGAGGAGAGAGGTGTGTGAATTACAAGACCCTGCCACATGTTCTGAGAAACTTCATTTTGCAAACACAAAATACAAGAGACTAATTTCATTGGTTTAAAAATATCATTTATCCTAAATTTGGCTCCACCTCATCAAGCCTAACTAAATTCACCTAATTAACTCCATTTTCATCATGTAAATTTCTCACATTAACCTTGCATATATGAGAAGCCTTAAAAACTGCTGTATTAAAATATTCTTATAATCACTTTTTTAAAACAGCCAAGTTAAGCTGCTATTAAAGGGCATTTAAAAGCAATTATCTCAATGATAAACCTTACGTGTAAGTTCTAGGAAACTAGTCAGATGGTCAGTCTATCCAGCCCAATTTAATTTGTGTAAAATTAAAGGGAAATATGAAAAAATATAAAGAAAACACTCATCACATATAACTGCAAACATTAGACCTAACTCACACTGAAATAGTACCTGATTCACCATACTGATGGAATATATGTGGAAAAATATATCATGCTTACTAGTGGCACATGCTCCCAATACACTGTCCTTCTTTCTAAAATTATTCATATATTGATGGAACTCTAAAATAAATACAGTGGATAATAATTTTTACATTCTACATTTTATCTTTCTTTTAGACATTTGCTTCCAGAAGAAGGAAAACACTTTCAGCCTCAAGTCCTAGGAAGGTTCTGAAGGTCAAGTGAGGGAAAGGACTCTTGCCCAGCAAGATGTGTCATGTCAACCCACCTGCCTGTATCAGTCCCCAATCCACCATCACCTCAGTTCTTGACTACAATTAACACTACTGTGTTATCATCACAACCTCTGGGTTTAGAGAGAGACTGTATTTAACATCAAGAATAAGGGTGCTTTTGGGAAAACTAAAAACCAGTTGAACATCATTTCAGAAAGGAAGGGGAAAAGAAAGATGACATTTCTCCTTGATATAAAATAATAAACTGCAAACTCTAAAACTGAACACTGTAGTGAATAAGAGGAGGACAGAGGCAGAAAAACTTGCCTGTGAATTGAAACATATGAGATAGACTCGCAGCACAATGAAACTACCTGTGGTTAGCCTAGTTCATGAACAGGCTTTCTTAACATGCTTCTCACCATCATAGGAGTCGTCCAGCTAAGTCTAATAAAAAACACTATATGGATCTAAGCATTCTCTTTTAAAATGCCTTAGAGAGAATTAAATTCCTAGGTAGAAAATATAAAAACCCAAGCCTCATTTCTTTTAGAAACCATCTTAGTAGTGGGGGAGAGAGTAAAATGAGCAAAAATTTTATGTTTTAATTTTGGTGGCCCTATATTAGTGATGGGTTTTAGATTTGCAGTTCTGTATGTGAGCATACATGGAAAAATATAGATAAAACATGTTCACAAAAAATACCAACACTTTTTCCATGGGGACCAAGAAAGCCACCATGCTGGCAGAGCCTGGAGGACCCAGTCTGGAGCCCAGAGCTAAGTGTGTATGTATCTGCATTCCAGAAATAGATAATGTCTTTTTATTATGCTTTTTTTTTTCTTCAAATAGCTACATCTTCTTCCTTTATCAGCAGTAGCAAGATTTGAGCATATAGGTATGGCAACAGTATTTTCAGAATAGATAATTAAAACAAACTTTAGTTTTGTTCACAATTTATCAGTTTATTTTGATGGCAAGTTGAACAAATTAAAAAAAACGAAATCACTGAAGTTATGTTTATTGAATCATCTTTATTGAAAAAATAAGATATTATGAAATGAAGACTACCTCCAAAAGTTAGAAACTATAGTGAGCATCTGGCTCCTTGATGCCCAGGTGACCTACAACACTTACATTTGACCATTCCTGAGTAGTCCTGTCCAGCAGGCATGGGTGAGGGGTTTTAAAAAGCTATTACTAAATCTGAACCTGAATATTTCTGTTTTTATAAAGCACAGGCATGTGCACATACATAAAAACACACAATGAGTCCTCATACTATGACATAGCAACATCTTTATTCTGTTACAATAATTTGTATATTTAACTTTTCCCCTTAGAAACCAAGCAATTCTCCCCACAAGAACTAGATCATAAAAGTTGGCATCTTTGCTCATAGTAGGTAATCAACAAATGCTTGATAAATGAAAGAATGGATGTATGCATTTGTACTAATCCTCCATTTCTAGAAGCAGCATACGACCAGAATGCTTTGTATTCTGGAATAAGGGGGTACCTGGGGAATTTATTTTGCATAAGGGGAATAAGGGGGTACCTGGGGAATTTATTTTGCATTTGTAAGAAAGAGAGAGCATGACAACAAACTGACACCAGGGATTAGAAAACAAAACACAAAGAATGTCCTGGGTGGGTTCTCCTCTAGTAAAGATCAGGTGAACAGCAAAAACCATCCCTGCCCACCTTTCTACAGAGATTCTGAGTTTGCAAAGTGCTTTCCCGTCCATTCTTTTGCATTTGATTCTCACAACCACCCTGGGTGAGAGATAATCATCAATTTACAGATGTGGAAACTGAAGCTTAGAGAAAATAGTGATTTGCCCAAGATCATAGAGCTAGATCTTAGTCTAGATCAGGGGTTGGCAAGCTTTTTTATGTATAGTGCAAGACAGTAAATAGTTTATGTTTGGTAGGGTCCTACAGCCCCTGTTATGACAACTCTGCCATTGTGTAGCAGCCATAGACAAGATGTAAGCAAATGAACATGGCTGTGTTCCAATAAAACTTTATCTAGAAAAACAGGCAGTGGGCTCAATTTGGCCCTTGGGCTGTAGTCTGCTGATCCTCTGGTCTAGAGCTTTTGACTCCAAATCCTGCACCCCTTTGGCATAACCACAGTTACTACATTTGGACTAAAATATTATTAACAACTATTCTGGGCCTTGAAATACCTCAGAGGCTTTTTTGAATCATCTAAGAAAAAGTAAATTATCTTCAGTAGTTCACTTTAAACATTTTTATTGTATTCATTCTCTAGACAGTGTTGAGATCATAGCTGGTTATAACCCCGTATTTTCCCAGCCATTCTGGATAGAAGGCATTTTTCCTTGCCCTTGGGGTCCTGGGGATTATTCTGATCCTGACATCCTCATGGTTGATGGCAGCAGTAGAGATGCTGGCCAGAAGGAATCTCAGCATTTCTGCACTGCCAACCTGCACATCTTGCTCTTTATTGCTTTAAAAACCATCATTCTCCAGAAACCTAACAGTTACTCTCTTCATCTGCAAAGCCCCTGAGGGGGCAGCCAGATGGGTAGCTGCTGCTGAAAACTTCTGAGTTGAGTAAGGAATTTTTGTGGATGTTAGAACCCCTAGCTCAGGCTGAAATCCTGTTCCCAAAGCACATGATAAAATCCCCAGTCACCTCAAGATCACCTGTGTGGCAATAATCCACACACCGGGTTAACTGCAGCCAACTCCAAATCCTAGGACTCCTTCACTGCCAGTTCCAAGAAGGCTTGGAACTGGCAGCTTTCAGCTGCCACAAATATACGTAAACTTACCCGAGAGGGCATCAGAGAGAGAGATGTGTGGTTATTACTTCATATATAAATGTGTGTGACTCAAACGTACTTACTATATAACCTTGATTAAGTCATTTAAGCTTCATCAAAATGTTCCCTTATCTGGCAAAATAGAGATAATCCATTAATCCTCACAATCAAAGAATCACTGGGAGGATTATGTTAACTCAGGGACAAATAGCAGCTACAATTTATTCAGTGCCTACTTTGTGCCAGGCACTGTGCTAAGTGGTAATTAATGTTACCTCATTTAATCCTGTGTGAAATGGGCACCATCAAGCCCACTGTACAGACAAGGAAAGTGAGGCTTGAGAAATGTTAAATAATCTGCCAAAGACAACCAGCCATTAGGATCCAGGGCTAGAATTCGAATGAACCGAGGTCTGTGTGATCTCAGCTCATGCTTTGTCTCCACAGGGGCTGGCCTTGGTGCAAGTGCCAAAATGTGTGGCATCAGATAAGTATACAAGGGGATGCGCTCACCCCATGTTAGGGTTTCTTCTCCTTCCTAACACTGACTGGGGATGCCTTTGGGTTCTGGAGCATCTGTGACTCTGCTCCCTCCCATCCCACCTCTGGGAGGTTTACATGGTGTTGGTCAGTCTGCGTCTTGGCTTTTCTCCTGAAAATCTAGTGTTACTACGGTCAACTAGTCAGAGGGTTTATTTTCTTTTGGTAGTTCACACAATTTCCTCAAACTAAGTCTGGTATGCTTTGCTACTCAAAGTTCTGTACCCATACCAGCACGATTGGCATCACCTTAGGACTTGTGAGAAATGCAGAACCTCAGGTCCCATCCCAGATCTTCTGAATTGGAATCTGCATTTCAACAAGATCCTCAGGTGAGTTAAATGCCCATTAAAGACTGAGAAGCACTGGTTTAAAGTGTGATGAGAACCGAAACATTTGAATGAAAGGGACTTGGAGTTGGTCAGACATGGGTCTGAATTTTAGTTCTCCAGCTTATTGCTGTGTGACCTTGGCTAAACTAAATTAATCTCCCTGTGCCTTGATTTCTGGAAATACTACACACCAGACCCATAGTAACAGGGAAGGGAAACTCTGATGGGAAATCTCTCAGAATCACTTAATGTATGCTATTTTTTTGTTCCCAAATTTTGCATTCCTACTTTGTCTCTGTCTGCTTCAGTATTCTCATCTATAAAATGGGGTTAATATTACTTTTTCAAGGGGTTATTAGGAGGATTAAAAGTGATAATGCATGTAAAGTGACTGGCATATAACAGATGCTCAGTAAATGTTGGTTCCTTTTCCTTGTTCTGTCATGCTCCATTAGATACTGCCTTATAGTCTTGCCTGTGTGGGTGTTGTCTCCTCAATGAGGCCCTGACCTCCTTGAAGGTGGAGAATGCTTCTGATGCTTTTCTTTTACATTGGAGCACATAATGTGTAACATCTTAACATGTGTGCAACAAATTCCACAATAACTATAACCTAGCACATGCTAGATGCCAGGGGTGGACCCCCCAAATGATCAAGAAATCGTTCCTGCCTTTGGGGGACTTATGATGTAGAAGGGAAAGAGAGATGTAAGAACTAATTATAGCCTGGCAAAAATAATAAATATAGCAGAGATTTTTTTTAAAGATATATACAGGAGCAGAGAGGAAATGGAGACTGATTCTGACTGAGCAAAGTAGGGAAGGCTTCCTGGAGGTGGGGGCATTTGAGCTGGGCTTTGAAGATGGAGTAGAGTTTTGACAGAGTTCCCCTACCAAAGTGATGACATTCCAACTTGAGGGCTGAATCCAAGTACTAAATTTATCCCATAGATATTTATTGAGCATCTGTTATATGCCAGTCATAGTTCCATTTATTGAGAATATAGAAGAGAACAAAACATACTTGGCTTCTGCCATCACTGAATTTATAATCTGATTGGGGTTGAGGTAGATAGATAAGAAATATACAAATAAAATACAAAGTTTGTCAGATGGTAGTGAGTTCTAGGGAGAAAATAGAGAAAGAGGAAATTGTGGGGGCAAGGTTGCAATTTTTTAATAGGGTGGTCAGGTAAGGCCTCACTGTTAAGGTGACATGAGAGCAGAGACCTGAGGGAAAGGAGGTAACCAGTCACTCCTATCTGAGGGAAGGGCATTCCAGGTAGAGAGATCTCACATGCAAAGGCCCTGAGGCAGGAGCATGCTTGGCGTGTTGGAGCAATGGCACAAGTGAATATGAGGGCAACCTACCGTCATACTTGTCAAGTGACTGAAAAGAGGAAAGGGGCACTCTCGGTTTCTTCAAGCTGAATCTACGGTGCTGCTGAATAAGATGTATGTGAAAGCCACTCTGGCCCCTCCCCTCAGTTTTTTGGGTCAGGTGAACTCTCTCAATGACACACCCTTTTAAAACTGTCTCTTAATGTGTCTCTGTTCCCCACTAGACTGGGAGCAACTTGGGGCCAAGATGATGTTTTATTTATCTCTATACCCCCAGGACCTACCAAAGGGTCTGTGACATTGTTGGATATCCAGTAAATGTCTGTTGGGTGAATGCATGAATATTGTCTCCTCACATGCATAATTACATACTGTCAACCACCCTCAATCTCCCAAATACCAGGAAGAGCAGCAAAATCTTTTTTTTTTTTTTTAATTAAGCAGAGCCTCACTTGTGTCCAGAGGAAGATGGGAAGAAGAATCAGATCCCATAAGACATATCTGAAAGACCTGTGGGCATGTAGTCTGAAGGGGAGAAGACTGTAGGGGTACTCAAAGTCCCTTCTAATATTTTGAAAGGCCATCATGGGAAGGCAGGGGTAGACTTGCTTTGTGGGGTCCCAAAAGAGAGAATGAGGACCAGGCAGAAGAAAATGAGGGAACAGATTTTTGCCTTGATAAAAGGAAGAACTTTCTAATAATGATTTTATAAGGGGGTGGGCTGCCTTGTGAGGTGGTAAAGGGCCCCATGACTAGAAGTATGCAAACAGAAGCCAGAACTACCCTTGGTCATGAGATGCTATAGCACTCAGTAAGACTGACCCATAATATTCCTTCAAAGATCTAAGATATATTTATTTTAGACCCAATGCTCATAGCTGGTTTTAGTTTATCTTGATTTCTAACTAAGAAAATGAAAATAATAGGGAATATTTATTGAGCACCTACTATTGGTCAGGCACTTCACTTATATCATTACTTAAATCTTTGCAACCCACTGAAGCAGTTATTTCTATCCCTGTTTTACAGAAGGGGAAACTAAGGCCCAGAGGGAGAAGTAACTTCCCTAAAGTTATTTGGCTGAGAATAGTAGCAAAGCCCATCTGACTCCAGAGCCAGTGCGCTTTCTGCTGTGCCCTGGTTTCTTGAATATGTGCTAATTTCTACGCTAAACACTTTCCCTGATATAGCATAGTATGCCTGAGACTTTGAGAGAGCCTGGGTTTTCTAGTACTATCTCCAAGTCCTTATTCTTCCATTTAATTGCAATATATATCCCAAAGTATCCCATTTCCATCTTCCAAATTGGTTGTGCCTTTAAAACTGGATCCGGTTCATCATAGAATGTCAGTTTTGGAAAAGACTTTAGTATCAGTCATCTTCAAATCCATTTTACAGATGCAGAAACTGAAGATGAAGGAAGAAGCAAGGAAGGACTTTATGATCTACTAGGGAAGTCAGACCCATGAATTAATGATGATAGTAGAGTATGGTTAAGTGTTATGATAGTGAGAAGGAGAGAGAGCTTTCTGGAGAATGTAATACCTGAACTGAGACTAATTTGAAAAGGAGACAGAAGGAGGTGGAAGAAAATTAGGAGACAGCCAGGCAACAGGAAGTCAAGAGCAATAGGCAGAGAAGGGTATTCCAGGAGGAGGGGACAGCATTAGCACCCACCCCTTGAGGGGAGAGGACTGTCACTAAGTTTATGGCCATCACTTCCACGAGGCCACTGGTTGTAGATATTAACCTGTACTGTCAATATCATTTCTAAGTTGAATCCATCCTCAGATGCATATATGAGATCTCCCTATACCTCTGGCAGAGATTCAGAAATCATTTAGGCATCTGTAATTTTGAGTGTGTCTTCTCTCTACCAACAATACTGTTAAAAAAACAGGACCCAGCCTTCCTTATTCTGAAGTCCCAAAGTATTTAAAATTACCTTGAGCCAGTCCTTGGTTATTTCCAGAGGCTATCTATATTCTGGATTCCTAAGTAGATGTCATTTCTAACCATCATGTGGCATCAAACTGGCAACAAATGAAGTGCTTGGCCCACAGTTGGTATTCAATATAAGCTTATTGAACTGAATGTATTTCTCAACGGACTCCAAGTTCTTTAAGGATGGGGATGTGGGTCTTATTCTGACCCACATGGATCTTGTTAGACTAATGTCTGGCACATAGTAGACTTTCAATAAATCTACATTGAATGGATGAATGAATGAATGAATTCAATAAGTGAATAGATAGTAACAAAAACAGTTATCATTTTTTGGTGTCGGTCACTACACTAACTACACTAAACACTTTATTTCTATCATCTCATCTACTCCCTTAAACAACTACAAGGTAGGCATTATCACTGCCATTTACAATCAGGGAGGCCTCAGATCCTGAGACTTGAATCCATCCAGCTCCAAAGCCCACACAGGCTTTTAACAGTTTCCTGATTTCAGAAAAGATATCAACCAAACCGTTCACGTAGATGTAAAACGATGCCTCTGCACATGGCCATGCATAGAGTATACACACTCATTTCCAGCAGTCCCCAAAGCAGAAAGGACCGATTACAAAGCTACAGTATTTGACAAGAAAAGTCAACCAGCTGATTCTCAAAGAGACTTTTTTCCCCCTTTGATTTGTCCTATAAGATAAATTGCTCCAAATAACAGGTCTTCAAATATACATTTCAATAATAAACCTCAATAAATGAACAACTGAACTAATCTGAACCCTACTTTTCTTCTGTTTGTTCAGGAAAGAAAGGAAATTTGTAAGATAAAAAGCTAGTATCAAGTACTTAGTTAAAAAAAAAAACTGAAAGGAAAAATACTCTACATAATGCACAGGGGACAAGAGAAACCTCAGTGACAACTATCTCAACTTCAGCATTTGTCATACAAAAATAAGGAGTGTTCAGACTGATGACCCTAGGGCAATGAATGATTCTTAATTGAAGCAACATTAAATTAAATTATGTTCAGAATATTCTTACAAGACAGGAAAGAATAGTCACACATTTTAAAATATTTTTAACAATAGTTGAAAAAAAAAAAGCGGAAGATTTTGGCAAACTCCCAGCTAGCCAGAAAAATGAACCAGAATACTTAATTCTTGGTTGGCTCACTCTCACATGAAACAAAGGTCTGGATGTCAGATAGACAAGACTTTCCACCCAGAGTGGATGCAAACCAACAGGTGATTCCAGAAATGTAGCTGATGTTAAAGACGAGGGTTTAGCAACAAAGGAAGAAGATGTAGAAAAAATTATCAGGTTAATACTAATTACATACACTGTAATTAGCCTTTGGGCAAAATGAGACTTTCTGTGGGTGAAATGTCTGTGGGTGAAAGGAATTGCTGTATTTAACACTAAGACAATGGCTTCCAAAACTCCTACCAGACACTATTCTTACAAAGGGCATGTGGAGGCTTCTGATATCATGTTGGGATTCAGATTAAATGAGATAAGTTATGTGAGAGGGCTTGGCACAAAGTAATGCTTCATGAGTATTAACTGAACATAAACCTGTTAAAACTGCCTTTATTCAAAGTAAAAGCAAATTCATGGCTCTTGCTGAAGGAGATGAGATAAATAACTTGTCTGTGCACATATAAGTCAAGATATCAAATGTTAGCTGAAGGCCTGTGTCTGAAAACCTCTGCCAGTGTGTCCTTTCTGAAATAAGGCCTTGGTTTTCTCTGGCCTTGGACCCACCACTAGTACCTGTGTGACATGCAGAGACGAACACCTCTGTCCCTATCTTCAAGGAGTTCACTGGTAGTAAAATACCAGACATGAAGCTCACCACCATGGTATGACAGCTTAGTTCGATTCCAACAAATTTTTGAAAAGAAAGAAATTCCTCACATTCGTGAAAAAGAAAAGAAACAAGAAACAAAAGAATGTTTTTCCTTTTTATCAGTATTTAGCTTGCAGATAGGAGATAAGGCAAAATAAAGACATAAAAACCCAAGAACAAAAGAACTCACAGAAATAGGTCTATAGAGTAGAAATTGAGGAGGAAAGCCATCTTCTTTGGTTTTCTAAAAAGCTAAGGGATTCTCAGGGCATGGCTACACCAAGCAAGTATGACCAGCTTCATTATACTGAGTAAAGCATCTGGCAGATGCGAAAATGGAGTGCCCAGGAATATGTGTGAGATTGCAAAGTGTGAACACCTTCTAATGGCTCAGCTCTTCCAGGCAATGGAAAATAAAATGTCACCCCAGAAATCAGGATACTAAATGAACTCATGGTTGGAATCATGCACAGAACGTGCTCAGTACTCAATAATTTTCCAAAAAATGCCTAGTGTGAGATGGGACTGTGTTGATGCTAGAGAGTTACATCCATATGGCACCATTTTCTGTTTTCTTTTTAAATTTCAAAATATTAAGGGGGTACAAATGTTTTTGGTTGTATGGATCACTTTTATAATGCTTGAGTTATGGCTATAGGTGTGCCCATCACCGAAATAGTGTTCATTGTACCCATTAGGTAGGTTTTTGCCCTTCCCCTTCACTCTCTCCCCCCTGCTTAATTTCCACTGAGTTTTGCTTCCCTCTGTGCACATGTGTGCTCATTGGTTAGTTCCAATTTAATAATGAGTACCTGTGGTGTTTGTTTTTACAATCTTGAGATACTTCACTTAGGATGGTCTCCAGTTCCATCCAAATTGTTGCAAAAGGCATTAAAATTCATCCTTTTTTATGGCTGAGTAGTACTCCATGGTATACATATACCACATTTTGTTAATCCACCCATGAACTGATGGGCACTTGGATGTTCTTCCTTGGATTAGATGAGACTTTCCCAGGACATCAAGGCCTCTACTTGCCCACCCACAAGCAGTAGAGTATCTCACCTCTTTCTTAAAAGAAATGAGGTCATCAGGTAGAAACTGTCCCAAATTGCCTTCTTCTCTCCCACTCCCAAACTTATCCCTCATGGAGCTCCATTCTTTCCTCCTGGCTTGGAAAGGATAGTATAGAAAATGCTGAAGGAAAAAAGGTTCCTTGGGTAATGCTATGTATTATACCATTCCTTTTCAGTTTTATAATGCATGTTAGCACAGACTCAGAGAAGTAGTGATAAAAAGAAACCTCTCTTAAATTTGCTTCACTTCCGTTTCCCAAACTCATTTGATCACAGAACCCCTTAAGAAAAAAACCATATTACTGATTAAGCACATTTGGGAAGTACTTTAGATGGGATTTCCAATTGAACATTACCCTTTCAAACAGGAATGAATACTGTCTCAGGATGTAATTAACCTAAGGTGTGGGGTCAGGTCCCCAAAGCTGAGCTATATAGTTCCTGAGATAACAGAAGGACCAGTAGAAAACAAGGAGACCAAGCCAGAGAATAGTTCTAAGGTCTCTTTTTACTGTGATAGGCTATGATTCTGCTTCTGAGAAGACATTACAGTCTTGCTTCTGGGATAATCTAGACATAGGACAAAGATGCATAATGGGGAGGGGAGTCAGACATCTGAAGAAATGTTTTCATGTTAGTACCAGTTGTATGAGTCTGGTTCTAGATCACTATGTGTCAGTAGTCAGCATGCAATGAGCTTAAAAAGTTTTACTAGGAGAACCAAAGACCTAAGGAAAACAAAACATAATTGGGTGTGGCTGTATGGATACTTACAGGAGCACACTCTTGTAGGTACATGCATACAGACACATACATAAACAGTATCTATACTTTATGAACTAGGTGTATGACCCTGGAAGATAATACAATATAGCAGACAAAAATAGAGGCTTTGGAGTCAAATAAACATGCATTCAACTTTGCTCTGCCATTTAGAAGCTGTGTGATCTTGGACAAGTTACTTAACCTTTCTGAGCCTATTTCCTCATCTGTAAAATAGGGCTAATAAAACCTACATTTCACAGAACTGCTGTAAGAATTATAATAGTGTATGCCAAGTGGTGTTCTGAGTATTTTACATATATTAATGCTCACAATAATCCCATCAATATACCTATTTAGAAATGAAAATGCTAAGGCACAGAGAGGGTAAGAATTTTCCTGTTACATGACTAGTAAGTAGTAAGGCTGGGATGTAAATACAGGCAGTCTAGTTCTTATTCATTAGGCCTAGCACAGTGTTGTATTAGAGTAGGTCCATGATATTCCCAGACATATATAAATATACAAACACCATACATCTCCTCTTCCTCTCTGGTTTTAAAAATCTGTTGTTTTTGTTATTAGTTTATTACATGGTGCAGTTCAAGTGGGCAGCATGTAGACACCAGCTTCCCAAACACAAGGATCCTGTGTGGCTGCTCAAGGAACAGAAGAACAAATTCAAGCCTGAGAAATGTTAGTTCATTCTGAATGATGACTCACAACCGCTATTTTCACAAACAGCCTGCTAATTAAACTTTCTTATGAACTCTGCTAACCAATTTTTCCAATGCATGGAGGAAAAATCATTCATTATAGACCGGAATCCAAAATCTAATATTAACAGTGCAAGTAGAATCTGTGGCATTGTAATTTGATCAGCTTGAGCATTAATAACAGTTAGACACTGATGTCTGAGAGAGTTAATCATCTTTTGTTGAGATGTATGTAGATAACTGAACAAAACATCTGGAATGCAGACTAGAAAGCAAAGCTACCTTACTTATCACAGCTAGCTTTGCCTTCATAAATCCCCTGCTTATCATGTCCTATCTTCTAGGTGATCACAGTAATATCCTGAATTGGTGCATCATTTTAATAACTTACCAACACATTGCAGCTCATCTGATCTCACAACACACAGTAAGGTGGGAAGAGTCAGTATCATTATTCCCATTTTATGCACAACAACCAGAGGGACAGAATGACTTGATCCACGGAAAGTCCCACAGCTACTGCTAGAATAAAAACTTGGTAGATCCTTCCATTTTATCATGTTGCAACTCATAAAAGTGGCTTAATTTTTAAAATAATCTCACAAATTACCCTGATCCTTTCAAATACAGATGGTCCCCAATTTAGGACGGTTCGACTTACAATTTTTTGACTTTTCAATGAGTTTATCCAACTTACGGTATTTTCGACTTACAATGGGCATATTGGGACACGGGCCCATCGTAAGTTGAGGAGCAACTGTATTGAGTTAAAGGCTTTTATTTACAATCTTCCAGAACCACTAAAACTGATGTTCATTATTACTGAAGCTATTTCTGAGGCGTACTGGAATACATCTTACACAGCCACGTTCATGACTCAGGATGAAACAGGAAGAACATGGGGAACCCTCTCTGTGAAGGTCTCTTGTCCCAACTGGCAGGCAGACATGGGTATGCAGCTGGCTTTGCCACTTGCCAGCTGTGTGGCCTTGGGTCAGTCACTTCAAATTCCACGAGCCTCCCTCGTCTAAATAATAGGGTCGCTAACATGTACCTGTCGGGTTTGTGGTCAGGATTAAGTGCGATAACATTCCCATTCCAGTCTCCTGCCTTCTCAGATGCTGTCTCCGACTTCCTACTTGGAATTACATAACCGAGGATTGAACCAGGGACATCCACTTTCTCGCTCCTCTCCCTTTAGCCATCTTTTGGCCCAAGGTAAGGCCCTTGGTGAGAAGAAGTTAGGAGTTATGAGATAACAGGGGTCTCTCCCATTTATAGGTTGCTTCTGTTTACAAAGTGCCTTCACATATGTCACCCGGTTTGAACTCACAAGCACCATTCAAAGAAGGTAGGGTTAGGATTTATCTTCTGTACTGTATATTGAGGAAATGGAGGTCTAAGAGGATAGAGTCAGTTATGTAAGGCCATACATGCATCTGTTAAGTATGTGTGTTGGGGGCAAGACTTCCACTGAAGGCTGTTTCACTCCTGGCTAGTTCAATGCACTATGTTTGGTATTTCCAACTAGAAAGTATTTGGGAGGGGTGTGTGTGTATATGTGTATTTTGGGGAGTGTGGTGCTCTTGGGTAGTGCTCTCTCTCTTTTGCACTTCGAGGGTAGTCTGTCTCATTGGGAAGGCTCCACTGACTGGTGGGAAGAGCAAAAGTGGCTGAGGTCTAGTTCCAGTTTCCCGGTCAGGACCAGCAAGTGAGAATGACATTTGAGTTTCCTGTTTGTTGCGCAGCTCAGGGTCTGGGTAATGGGGAACTAGCCAGAACTTACTACAGAACCCTCACCAGAAAGATGGAAGCAGACGACTGAAGTTCCTGCATGTCCAACCTCAGGGTCTGAAGGGAGAGGGAAGACTGAAGAGAGTCAGAAACCAGTAATACCTCAGTTCAGGGCAGCAAGCAAGGAACGCCTGCTTCAGAACACCTCCTTTAGCACGTTGTTTATAACCTATGTCAATAAAAACAGGGACTCCACTCAGGCAGCTTCTCTGTGTTCCTGCCTGCCCTGGCTATAAAAAGCAAGTCGATCAACCCAAAATGGGTTCAGGTAAGAAAGATGAGAAAAGGAAAATTGCATATATGTGATTTCAGGCTTCCTACCCAACTCCGCATTACAGCAGGCAACTGTCTCCACAACCAGAGGCCTGTATATCCAGAGAAAGGGCTACAGTGAGGGTGGTGGGAAGGGGTGTGGGGCTGAGATCCTGGTTCCCACTTGAGAAAGGGACCAAGGTTGTCACCATCCATTTTTCTCTGATGTGAAGAAAACTCAAAGTAGGCGGTCTGTTACTTGTCAGACAAGTCACCTAGCCACATTTAACACATTAACTGCCGTGTGAGTTGCCTTTAACTCATGCTAGCTTTGAGCCTGGGGCCTTGTGAAGCATATGTAACTCACATGTCTCTTCACCTTGGAAGCCGCAAGAACTATTTTTCAAGTTGCATATAACTCACACACAGAAAACAATAAAAAATAATAAATTTTTCATTAATTAGAAAGAGTCATTTTGTTTTCAAAGTTTTTATTCTATTTTTGTAATAAAACACCATGGCCCCAAGGAAAAATTTTTTTTTTCCTAGTGTGGCAGTCAATGTGTTAATTTACCAATTTTCCTCTGGTCTCCTTTTACCATTCTACATCCATTTTCCTCTACCCCGTTTTTAAAAAATCTATAGCTATTTTAATTGTAGCTGTTTTCCATATTATCTAATAAGCCAATTCAAATCCTTTTGAATCAAAGTGGCATAAAAATAACCAAGAAGGCAGAAAGAGCAAGCAGGATAGGAAACAGCAAAGAAAAGAAGAGAAGAAAAAAGAGTAAGGAAAATAAGAAGCCAGGTGCTCTTGACTCAGGTGTTCTTTAGGCTACACTGGCTTCATCTGTAAAGTGAGTATGGATATTGCCTATATTGGATGCTTCAACAGGTTAAAGGAAGTACTGAATATAAAAGCCTCTGAAAACAAACACAAAGGGCAAATATCAGGGAGTACTAAGTATACATTTTATGCTCATACCACCAATAAAATGATTTAATCTGATTCAAGATGTTTGTGGTGAGAAATCCTATTAGCAGCCATAGGAATAGGAATTATTACCCTAACTGGCTGTATTCACTTTGTGTTGATGGGGCCTTGCATCTCACCAGACATTCAACTACAAAACAAGGGCCAAGCAGAAAAACAAACTTATAAATCAGCAAGAAATTGAAGTAGGTGGAAAGCAAGTCACTGAGTGAACCATGTACCTGACCCCAGTGATACAAACAATGATTCTCAGATCATAGATGCCATTGAAAGTCTGCAAGGTGTCAACCTCCTTCTGTGTTAGGTAGGGTTATTTATTAGCAAAGTAGAAGGAACGTGAGCTTCAGAGTCTGACAGACTTGAGTTCCAATCTCAGCTCTACCACTTATTAGCTGCGACCTTGAATAAACTACTTAACTTCTCTGATCTTTAGTTATTTCATTGACACAAAGGTGGTACCAATACTTACCACCCCCCCACCCCCCCAGTAGTCCTGACTGTTCTACCTACTATCCCTTGAAGATGTCTGTATTTGTCATTTGGGGCTGCCATAACAAAATACCATAGACTGAGTGGCTTAAACAATAGAAATTTAATTTCTCACAGGTCTGGAGGCTGGACATTCAAGATCAAGGCGCTAGCATAGTTGGGTTCTGGTGAGGGTTCTTTTTTTGACTTGCAGATGGCTGCCTTCTCGCTTGGTGTGTGTATGGAGAGAACTCTGCTCTCTCTTCCTCTTCTCATGAGGACACTAATCTTATCAGATCAAGGCCTTACTCTTATGACCTCATCTAACCTTAATAAATAGAGGCTCTATTTCCAAACACAATTATATATATTGGAGGTTAGGGCTTCAACATATGAATTTGGTGGGAACATAAACATTCACTCTGTAACAATGTCTCTGAAGCTTGGCTCAGCTGCCTCTTTTGCATGGATTGGTCTCCTACAATCTAATCTCTGCCAAGTTCAGGGCCAAGCTGAAGACTCACTCTTCTTTGACATTTGTTCTGAGAACCTCAGTCCGTTGTCATCTTTTTCTTCTTTGAACACCCATAGCTGATGTTGTCTTTATCTTCATTCAGCAGAGGCAGAATAGTGGTAACAGAAAGACTATAGGCTTTGCAGTCAGACCTACCCTCACTCGCCAGCTGACTAATTCTAGGCCTTGGCGTCCTCATCTGCAAAATGAGGATAATACCACTGATTATGCATGACTGGTACAAAGCTTCAATGTCATAACATATATAATATGCCTGGCGCTGTAGCTGACACATAGTAGGCATTCCATCAAACCTCTAACTTTATTATATTGTTATGAATCCTTATTCACTATCTTTCGAATGACATTAATAACCAGGACCAGGAAGGGTGAGATTGGGCTTTGGTGAAAAACAAAACAAAACACCACCCACAAAAGAGCAAAGGTAGATATGTAGTGATATGCATCAAAAGCAGGCTCCCAGGCCCTCTCCTACCTTACAATGGAGGGCCCTGTAATTTGTTCTAGCTTCCCCTACTCATTGGCCCTGCAGCAACATGTGGACACAAACTATGTCTTATTCTTTTTGGCTTCCTCACAGACTGTGATACAGAATTTCAGAGGAGAGAAGGAAACGGAATAACATTTATTTGGTCTGAGAGAGTAGACATTAAATAAATACAGTTGGCTGATTGAAAATGTTTTATAAATGTAAAAGCCTTATATAAATATATGGTCCCAATCTGAATTTTATCTTCTCTCCAAACTAGAAATATCTTCTCCCATCAAAGCTCAATTTGGGGACTGTAGAAAAAACGAAAAGGCAACTTAGAGATATTTAGTTCTTATGAGGAATAAAGACAGATACAGAGTTCATCAGTTAAGAGCAATAAGGGAGATATGGAATGGGGGTGGGGGACAGATTGAAAAAAGAAATCACCACTACTACACCTCACAGAAGACAAGAAAAAAATGAATTCCCCATTAACACATTTCAGAAAGTACTTTCCTCCTACCCTGAAGCTGATGAATTACATTTTTAGATAATGTGTGGAAATTTCAGTTTGACATTACTTTCCTGCTTACTTCCTAGTCTCAATCAACCAGGCCATTCTATAGAGAAGGGGGGAGTGAGTGAGTGATTGTGTGGGTGTGTGGGTGTGTGTGTGTGTGTTGGGGGAAGGAGAGGAGGCTGGGTGAACAGGGAATTGGTCTTATGAACCAAATAGTCAGCTAAAGCACAGAAATAGAAAATTCTTAAAATACCCAGGCCTGATTCACATCCTAGGTAAAAATCCTTTGAGACATCTCTCCTGGGATGTGAGAATACTTTCCTATGGTTATCTGAGTTTGGAAAAAGGGCAAAATCATCTGATTTGGAAGGGAACATGAAGGGCAAGACAGCCAGGAGGCAAAAGGAAACCATACCTGGTCTGTAATCCTGACCACTGCCATCCTGGGAAAAAAATTGTGTTGAAAGATGCACAATGTACCTGCATAAACCCTAAACCTCATAGCTCCACTCAACTGCCAACCTGTCCTAATTAGAAAGGATGGAAGGTCTCCGATTCCCCTTGATGAGTGTGTAAAAGGTACAATGATTATATGGTTTACTGTTTGCACTTCATGTTCTGACGTTCTTCAAGTCCCCCTTAATAAGGCAGACTTCTATTCTCCTGTTTTGTAACCCCATTAGGCTGCCAAATCTTCTCCATACTTAAAATTTTCCATTCACCCCAAGAATAATCAACCCCCCTTCCCAAGTCAACAAATCAAAACTCTTTTATTCTTCTTTGTGGAATATGTATGACTGTAGGGAGGTGATAAATAAAATGACAGATGCAAATCTGCCTGATTTTCCTCCGAATTTAGGAGACACATCACACTATACCAAGCACATTTTCCAAATCAGCAGTAAAATATGCTGATAAATGCTACTATTTCCTGTACTTTTCCCATCACTAATGAATATCTCTCTGATGTGCATGTAGAAAAGTTCATTTAGCTAATCAATATCTTGGGATTTTCTTGGATATGCCTAATTGAGGATGGGTTTTAACTATGCTTAAATTTAAGGCAGCATCCATTTTAACAGAGTGCTTGCAAAATAAAGAAAAGGTGAACATAATGAATGGTATTTCATGAAAGGAGATCATCAGAAGTTAAAAACCATTCCAAGTCTAGTCTTTCTTGTTCAGGTAAGCAGTGACCTGTTTAATTCAAAAAATTTATCTTTTTAATGCACAATGTGCTATTTTCCAAAACAAAAGATTTTGAGCTCTAATTATGTTTCCCTGTACCAAAAGTTTTCACTGCCCAGGTATACAAGTCAAATTGGCTTGTGAAGGAGAGGAGACAGTTTAGTATTTTGGGGTAAAATTCCAGAGATAAAGTACAAATTAGACAACTCACATTAGTCAGATAGCACTGGATTCAAGTCCCAGCTCCCCTAACTTGGAAACTAAGTCACCTTGGAAAGTTACTCAAATGCTCCTAATTTCAAGTTTCTTCATCTTAAAATGGCTGTCTTGAGGATTACCTGAGACTCCATCTACTCAGCACAATGTTTAGCATACAGTAAGTGCTCAATAAACATTGGCTATTATGATTCTCCAAGAAACCCCAATTTATCATTTAAATGACCTACTATCTTAAGGCATTTATTACAGTGCTTGGAACACACATTAAGGCACACAAAAACATACAAAAGCTGCTGCTATTATTCTTACTTGTCTTCACCGGGTATTGTGAGAAATTATGCCAATAAACTCCCCTTAGGGCTGGATTCACACTTCAGGAGTGAGTTCAAAGCACTTTCATATTTTAGGATTTTGCAGAGCCTTTTACTGCTTATACAGTTATCTCAGAAGTAAAATTCAACCAAATTCCCATAGTGTTCCTGTAAGTCCAGTTCCTTAAAAGTATATGAGGTAACATAATACATTCTACAACCCTCACTACTCTCTCTCCCTTTTCAATCCAACACTGTACTCTGTGTCATGCCTCCTGGCCTGGATGCTCTAATAGATACTATCACCACTGCTGTGGTCCATGTCCCACATCTCACCTACTAAGAGAGACACAGGATTATTAGCACTTTCACAAATCTGAGAAAGAACAGAAGTTACCTGATGTCACTGCATCAAAACGGAGTTGATTCCTTTAATTAGAGATGTAAATTCAGATACAAAGATGGTAGCAAAATATTCACCCTGATGTCCATAGTAGTAAAGGGTTTTGCTTTTTTTGTTGCCTTGTTCTGCTTTTTCCACTGGGTAATATTAATTAAGACAAAGACATGTGTTTTAAAGAAAGAAACAAAGGGATGGATTAAAGGTGGCATTTAGGAAAAGTTGCCTTTGTCCATTGGGGTGCAACTCTAACCAACTTAATTTTCTGGCATGCTTAACTTAATTTGGCAAATGCTGCTTCATATTAGACCACTGCTTCCAAAGAAGCATGTTCCAGCTCTACTTCCTTCATCCAAAGCACAGAGGAATAAAAAATGCTTTTGTTCTTTGACTAGAATTTTAGCTCTGTTCCTTTGCCTTTCTTTCCTCTACCTAAATCCTAACCCCATTTTTTAAACCTTCCCCAACAGCTCCAGCTAAAGCAAACTTCACCTTTCCCAACCACCCAAGCACTTATGTAATCTGTTCCATATACTTGTCTCTTCAATACATTCAGTTTTGTAATCGATAAGATTCAGCTTGGACTGACCTGTCCTCAAACATCCCCTTCAGAGCTCTCACTTACCTGAAATAGAAAATTACTCTTAAAAAGTACACTGCATGGACACCCAGAGAGTGACAGCAAGTAAAAATATAATTCTTTTATAGCACCGTGATAATAATCACACAATGCCGATAGGCAAATCAAGACTGTTTGCTGTCTTACACTGATTTCTTTCTTTCTAGGGATTTTTCTTTGTTACTTTTTTGCCTTTATTCATTTTGGGGTGGGGTGGTAACAAGATAAACATTTATAAAAATGTAATCTAGCATTCCAGCTCTGTAGGCTTCAAGACATACCCTGAGCCTCCTAACCCTGTCCTGGCCAAACCATATGTTTCCTCCCCGAAAATACTGATCATATAGAAACTTGGATTCATTAAGCCAATCTTAATGCTTATAAAACAAAAACAAAAAGGCAACAAAACAAAAAATAAGAAACTATATCAATTCTTCGAAGTCCATGGGAATAATAAAATTTCTACCAGGGGGTTGGTGTTCTTTGCCTGAGTTTCTAGGTTGCATGAATCCTGTGGGTGACATGCCACTTCCCTTTTTCTCCAGCAGCAGAGACTGCAGGTGGATGAAGGAGAAAAGCAAAGGACTTGGCTTCTAATGCTATCATGTGCCATGGCTGCACACAAAAGCAATTCAGGACATGCATTTTTCTCTCCCTGGTACCTAGATTATCCTGATAAATGTCCTTTCCCAATTGGAAAAAGAAAATCTAATGTCTTTGAGAAGATAAGTAACAGAGATGTCCAAAAACACTGTAATGGTAACTCAAGCCTGGCATTTTCAGTAAATTTTGCTCTACTCTGAAGGAAGACACAGACTGAGTTATATCCCCAGAGGATGATAAATATTTTATTTTTGCCTCCCTTTATACACAGGAGTCTCCTTTAAAGCTGGAGACTGGTGCGTTAGGTAGACTCTCCAGAGGGTAGCCAGCAACCTCTTCTCAGAGGAACACAATGTTGCATTGTGTTATGAGGTGGGGTTTAAGCAGAAGTCTTCACCCTGTACATGCATCCAAATAAAAATCACGCTTTTGGAAACTGGGGATCACTCCCAGCTCTACCACATGCTGATAACTGTGCTGCCTGGGAAAGTTACTTTACCTTGCTAAGCTTCAGTTTCTCCTCTAAGAAAACAGAGGCTGTTCTCTGTGTTGAATGAAATAAGGTATGTCCAGTGCTTAGCAAGTACCTAGCACAGAGTAAGTGCTTGATAAATGGTGGCATTTATGTCCTCAGCACTATAACACTTAAGTCCATGCCCCAATTTTTTCTATGTTCTCAAATAGAGAATCCATTGACAACCCACAGCCAAGGGTGAATCCAGCCCACCAGTAATACTATCAACAGTCGCTTCTCTCTCTCTCAAGGAATCTTAACATTACAGAAGCCAGAACCTTCTAAGGGAATCCATTACATTCTCTTAGGGAGTGGTTGGGGCTGAAAAATCTTAATCTTGAATTCTTATCTCTTTGCCACCTCCCACCCCCCCAATCCTCCCACTGGATATTTAGAACTCCTTGTAAACTTCACAGGTTCGAGATGCATTGAGATCTGTAGGAGGTGTTGGAGGAAAAGGGGGGACTGAGATGTTAAAAATCAGGGCAACAAAAATACCTATGATGTCATTTACCCTGACTTCTGAACCACCAGCTGCAGCCTTTCCACTTGCCTGGTGTGATACCTCACCTCTCCCAGCCTGCATTAGACTTGACCCCACATGTAGGCCTTGGAAGGTCTTCTGCTAGAGCGAGTCCCACTCCTTCCCCGTCTCCCACAGCCCTATCTCTCCCTCCTTCTCTGACTTTTAGCATAGCCAATTAAACCTGAACAACGGGTGGATGGAGGAAATATGCTGCATCTATTGAATGGTACAGCAGGGACCAGTTTCACTGTTAATTTAAAATGCTAGAATTAATTAGGTAGTGTAAATGAAGAATTTAATAAGCACTCTTTACAACCACAAGTTCTACTTTTATTAAACACTGCTACCAAATGAGGGCAAATATCTCTGGTCTCTCTATATTTCCCTGTCTCATTCCCATAAGTTCTCTACAAATAAAACTCTTTTTTTTGCCTGAATTAAAAAAATGCATAATTATAAATTTATGGCTGAATTGTATTTCTGCTTTCAACCCATAAGCTTCTTCTTTAAGCTCAGATGCTACTGTATGTCTCTGCTTGTGCTGGAGAGGGTGCTAAACAAACCAAAGTTGACAATTTTGGTTTTGTATACCAAATTAAAGGCTGTCTTCGAAGCTGTCACTCCTATTCAAATCCACTCGGTGAACTACCAAATTAGCATTCTTTCAGTAAAGGAATCTGCTTGTTTAAACATGTGTCTTTAGAAAACAAGGAACAACACCATGAATCAGTACTTCTTAAAAATCTCACTACCATTCTAAGAGAACTCTTCTGGAAAGGTGATTAATAATATTCACTAATATAACTGGCAGAGTCCCTATTTAGAAGGTAAGGCTATACCAAAAATACATTTTCCTATACTGGAGTGGGAGGAAGAATCATATGGTTAACTGGTTTTAATTTGGTTTGAATTATCATCCTATTATATAAAGATTATTCAGGAATCTAAACATCAGCTTTCTGAAAGTATAGGCAATTCCGTTAAAGGATAGATGATCCTGGCCCTATTTGGGAAGCTTGATATAACTTTTCTGTTTTAGCCACTCTCCTTGAAGTGTACTAGCTGTATCTATAGTAATAACATCCCCCATTTATTAAGAGACCATTGCACAATAGGCATTGTTCTAGATGCTCTATATTCAGTCTCTCATTCAATCCTCACAATAAGCCCTTTGAGATAAGTATTATTTTCCAATTTTACAGATGAGGAAATTGTGTTTGGAGGGTTATGTGACTTATACTTTAGAAAGTAGCACTGTTACTTAAGTTTTATGATTTTGCAAAGTAAGTTATAAGGGGGACAAATTTACATGTGAATTATGAGAATAGAAGATATGTATATTTACATGTATACATATACACTGTATTCTCTGATTTAAAAGCCAGATGGTGTATCTCCCTGTTTTAATCACACAGCTTCATCTTTTCTTTTATAGGACAGTTGCTCATCAATTAAAATGTCCAGAGAAAGGGAAACAAAAGTCAACACTCAAAACTGACAAGTACTCAAAGGTGAGCATGAATGATTTCAAGAGTGGAGTATCAGAGAGCAGCAGCTTCACTGTCATCATTATATAGCCCAATATTTTTCAAAGAAAGTATTCTCACTTCCAATAAGATTACAAGAAAACTTCCCCCCAAGAATTATAGTGTCAGTGTCTGGCAAACATTTCGTCCTCAATGAATAGTTGTCAATCAGGAGAAAATCAGAACCTAAAAATCTCAAGTAGTGAAGTTGTATAGGGTGTTGTTTCATGTTCAAGTAAAAAGTCCCTGACTTCCCAAAGAGTATTTTCAAAATGAACAACAGATGAAATAAAGTAAAATACCTCAAATATAAATCTTCACTAAGCATCTCCCTCCTACTGCAGAGTGGTTGTATTCCAGAATAATCTGCTATGCTTAGGGCCTATTTCTCCCCAAGACAATGGGCAATAGTGTCGCCCTTCCACAAGTCCACAGTGGCCCCCTTTAAAACACTTGTCTCAGACACATGGAAAAACATTGGACACACACAAACCAAATGTTTGAGAGGAGAAGAATACATGAATAAAAACTAGCATGGAGTATAGGAAGGGCAGAGGGCAGAACTGGAAACTAAAGAACAAAAGGAAGGGGTGGCTGATTAAGAATAAAAGAGGATAAAACCAAAGTGGAAGAAGCACCAAAGTCTTCATCTGCTTCCCAGTCCTACCAATCCATAGCATGGTTTTGTGTGGTGTACACACACGTATGTGGTGTGAGTTTACGACTGTGTATCCACACAATCTTGCACACAGGGTACATGATGCAGACCCTCAGATGTATCATCACCCATGTGCATTTCTGCTAAGGTCTGCACATGTAAAGGAATAATGTAGCTGCAAATCCCACATCTAGAATATTGAAGAAAAACATACCTGTAATTTTGTCTCTCACAAGTTTGCAGGATTCTATTTCACCAATGCTCCCAAAGAGACTCCTGAATTCCTCTTGGGTCATATTCTGGGGTAAATAGTTGACGATGAGGTTGGTTTTGCTGTCATCTGTGGTCGCCCCTGTCTGCATGGGAGAAGGACAGTTTCTGTTGTTGCTGGAGGGTCCATTGCTTGTATTGGATGTCGGGCCATTTGACACCTGAGGCTCCATGGTGCTAATTATCTAAATGAAAATAAAAATAATAAAAAGAAGACTTTTGAAATCTCAGACACAATTAAAGTCTCTTTTAAGATTTTATTTTATTTTATGAAAAGAAAGAGAACAAGATAAAGCAAAACGAAGCAAAAGAGACTGGGTTGTGAACACAGCCAATTTAGAAGCATGTTTTTAACCAAAATGTTAAACTCCCCTTTCTATTTTTAGGCCAGCCCATAGATATTGAACACAGACTAGAATGCAGTGGGAACTCTCCCATTATTTTGTTAATGAAAAGCTAATTCCTGTTTTCATTACACAATCACTCTCAGAAATGTATACTTAAGCCACACCAAATTATAATTAAAATGTAAAGTAATAATCATGATTAAAATTATAGTTCCATTAAAGCTGAAAAAGCTAAATATAGAGGGCTACACTCACAAGATCAAATACAGTACCTGTTTATTAACTATCTCATAAAGTAAAATGACATTAAATTAAGTGGGGTTGTTCCATATGGGAAGGGTTTAGATTTTCATTGATGCTTAATCGGTGATCAAACTTCAGATTTCGTAAGTACATGCTGAGGAGCTGCAAAGTCATCTAACGATTTTTTTACCCAGCCACTCTGTAACTGTTTCTCCCAGACTTCTAATAAAACAAAAAACGTGAAGGAAAAGTTTTCTCTATGTCTCCACCTCTATGTCTCCAGCACTGCCTGAGGCTGTCCTCTCACACATTACTCAAAAGGATTTTCTCTGGACTTAAATATTTAATTAAACCAAGATTTCCTTGGATGTGTGAACTGTTCCAGGCAGCATGCAAGGGAATAAAGAAATGAATAAAAGTCCTTATCCTCAAGGAGCTTATAGTCTATAGAGGGCATAGGCAGGTAAATGGCTTGCTGTAGGGCAACGGGCATGTAGTAAAGAAGCAATTACTGCTGCTTATAGGATAGGGGGATTCAGGGAAAGTGCTGAAGAGATGCTAGAATAGGGTATTAGATGGAAAGTAGGTTTAAGCTCATGGAGTCAGGACATGAAGATGCCCTGTATGATAAACAAGGAGAATCACAAAATTGCAGAGCCAGAAGGCAGTAAAATCTAGTTCAATATTCTCATGTTTGACAGGAAGTCCAGAGACGTCCAGTGACTTCTCTGTCATCACAGGAAAGTGGGGCCTACATCCAGGTTTCCTGGCTTCAGTGCAGCCCATCAGTTCCACTGTCCCATTCTATCTTATCACCATCCTCTACTTCTCCATCATGATATGGCTTCTGCCTTCTCTGAAATCAATCATCAACTTCTTGGAAATGGAATCATGCTCTGTTACTTCCTAACTGTGTGACCTTGGACAAGGGATTTAAACTCTAGGAGCCTCAGTTTTCCTCATTTGAAAAATGGGAACAAGGCCACCTGCCTTGCAAAGCGATCAGAAGGATCCGGTGATATGATACATGTAAAGTGCCTGACCAGTGGTGGGAACATAACCACAATCACTGATATTTACTGAAGTCACTTTGCCAATTATCTGATGTGACTTCTCTCACTGTCTCTTCACAAGAAGGCAATGAGGCATATTCTAACATTCTCTACATTTTATAGATGAGGAAACCAAGGCTTAGCAGATATCTGATAACTTGTAGCTTCCATTATTATTACCATTTGGCTGCTCAGAGAATTTTTTGTGGGTATTTTCATTGACTATAACATACGTATAGTAAAGTGTGCACATCTTAAGGGTACAACTCAAAGAACATTTTCATAGTGGACACAACTCACATCTGGGTAACTACCTTTCAGGTCACAACGCAGAACATGACTAGCATCCCAGAAGCCTTTCTCATGTCCCCACCCCCATCATTTACATCACTCCCTCCAGAGGTAACCACTTTTCTGAATTCTAATCCATAGATTTGTTTTATCTATTTTTCAACTTTATATACATGGAATCATACAATACATACTCTTTTGTGCCTTTCACTCATGTCTGGAGTATAATCTGTGTTGTGACATGTAGCAGTAGGTTGTTCTTCACTACTATAGAGAATTCTGTTGTATGGAAATATCACATTTTATTTATCTGTTGATGAACATTTGGATTGCTTCTAGTTTTGAACTACTATAGATAATCTGCTACGAGCGTTATGTACATGTATTTTGGTACATACATGCACACATTTCTGTTGGGGATAGACCTAGGGTTCTATTTTTTGGGTTATAGAATTTATGTACATTCAGCTTTAATAGATACTGCCAACAGTTTCTCAAAGTGGTTGTACCAATTTATACTCCCATTGGCACAGTAGGAAAGTTTCACTTGCTCCATATCCTCATCAATGGTTGGAGATTGTGGTTTTGTTTTTGTTTTTGCTTATTTTCTTATCTGAAGCAGAGTAGCATAGTAAAAAAGGAATGAGTTTTTAAGCCAAGACAATAGCTGACTTAAAATCCTAGTTCTACCACATATTAGCTGTGTGATCTCAGGCAGGTTACTTCAATACTCTGACCCTCAGTTTCCTCTTCTGTGAAACTGGGATAAAGCCTGCCATGCAGGGTTATCTCCATGATAAGAGATCATATATATTAAGTCTCTAAAACACAAAGTGCTTAGAGGCATCATAACTATTATTCCTCATCATGCTCCACATAGGTTAGTGTTACTCTAATTGTTCTTCTTCTGACAGTCACAAATGGAAAATGAAACCAAAAGAAAAACATGAAGTCTCAAGAGGAGCCAGGGAGATAAAGTGGATTAAGGAAGGTGGGGAGTGTCTAAGATTCTTTACCATTATGTAAGTAACTTAAGTGGCTCCACTTCTCCCATCACCAGAACTTTCTTCTCGGCTTCAGGTCAACTGTAGGATTCTAGAAGGCTGGTCCAGACAGCAAGGAGAAAGCAAAAAGCTTCTGAGAAGAATCTTAAATCAAGCTCTCTTCACGATGGATAGAAATTGTACACAGCAAAGCCTATTCAGCTGCTCTGTCCTTGAGGCAAGGGTCCAGGAAAAGAATCAGGGAGATGGGCCCAGGGGAGGGAGGCATGCTAATGGAGAGGATGTTACAGAGCATCAGCACAACTTCTGGCTGGGAGGCAGGTTTCAGCTTTGCCAAACCATCGTCAGGCCTCCTGGGTCTGTGCGGTGCCTCTATTTGCTGTGTTGTCTCACTGCTTCACTGAGTTAGGTGTCCAGGCAACAAACACAAGAAGCACTGCCAGCTCAATAAGGAACTTGAAATTCAGAATTTATCCGTTTCAGGAGACCCAGCTGGCAGAACCACAACGCTGCCCAACTACTACATTTTGATTTAATGGCAAAAAACCAAAACAAAACAAAAACCAAAAAACAGTCTCACAATCTACAGATCCCCTTCTCTGCTCTCCACCTTTCTCAGGTTACCATTCTTTTGGCTCCCCTACAAACACCTAGAAAATATTCTGCATTGAGGCAGGTTTCTTGGTGGTAATGGTGGAGTACGTAGAAGAATGTAAGTCACACCTAAGCGTTTGGGCCCCAAACTGTTCAAGGTCACCTGACGGCCAGATTCATCTTTTGTTCACTGGATGCTCATCTCATAGTCACATGGTAAAAGCAAGCATTTGTCCACATGGACATCTCACAAGTCCACCCGCTCCAGAAAGGCCTAGGAAGTAACAAGGCTGCAGCAAAGTAACTTCAGTTCCCCCATCAGCTTTGTGGATCTCCTTGCATCTTATGTGGATTTCTAATTGATGTTCACTTCTGGAGTTGAGCCCTATGTATAGATTAGACAACCCCAGTTGGGCCCAATCCTTCAAAAAGGAGCCATGAGATGCAATGTTCACTACTGAGCTACTTCAACTGACCACATCTATAAATTAGGTCAAGTCATTCTCATTCAATGAAGATGGAGCTTTCTTTGCTCTGCACACACACTACACAGCTATCCTTTTGTGTATCCAGAAAGAACCGATGCAAATACACACATACACATACACACACACACACAGAGTTTTCTCAATAAAAATGTACAGTCTGAAAGCTGAGAAACATTTGCAAATGTGTTAATATACATTATGTAATAAGACCCCTCACTGGTCTTAATGATGCATCCCAGGATGCAACATAGGCTAAAAAAAAAAAAAGAATCAGAAATGTAAAATGTCAGAATCAAATCTGACATGTGAGTGAATCAAGAGGATTTTAAAACATCATCTGGAAAATAAGAGAAGTTGCCAAGATGTAAAGATATTGAATGCACGAATATGAAACGACAGCATTTTAAGGTACATGATAGATCTTAAAGAGAGGACATGTATACTCTCTACTTGGGAAACAGACCAGAGGTAGAAAAGATGTATGTTGGTGGGAAGCACATCCTCCAATAAGCACAGAGGCTGGCTGGGCAAAATCAGAACACTTGTTTCCTCAGGCTAACACCTTTGATATTCCAACAGCACAATTTTCATTGCAAATAAATGTATCAGTTACTCAAGTGTGCACATGTACTTTAATGAAACATTCTGTGTGGGTCTCACAGCCAACTTTGCAGCTGACCAGGTTCCAAACCCCTGACTTGCCCTCCTTTCCTATTCTGAATGGCAATTAAGAACAGAATTACAGTCAGCATCCAGGGTAGAGAATTGAGGAGGTTCAGTTGACTTCAAACTCTAATGGTTGTACAAAGCACTACATTAAATCTTTTATGTTCCTGTGATATATTTTAAGAAACATTATACAGGCAGAAAATTTCAGGGATAAACTATTAGAACAGTGCATAATAATGTAGGCACTCAAATCCTGTCATTGTAAATGTCGATGGTTTGAATGACTAATTACTCACACTCAACACATTAACCTCACCCCTCCCACCACTCTTTTCTGCAAAATATACAACAAAAGCAAGAGGGAAGGCCTCAGACGTGCAGCTGCCAGATCATCACCAGGGCTGTTTATCTCTGCGGAGGGGAGGTAAGAAGCGGAGGCTGGGCCAACCTTCTCAGGGTGCTCCTGAAAAAAAAAAACAAAAACCAACCCTCTCTGCCCTTCATGACACCTTCCTCACCACAGTCCAGGGTCCTTATGTCCACCCAAGGTACCTGTAACACTTCCTGGATGTCAGATCACATGCACATAAAAAAAGGGTTTATTTCTACTATGGCTAGATCTGGGTATGTTAGATGAACAGAGGTGGAGCCTCGATGTGCCAGGCACTGTGCTAGGCCCTGGGGATACAGAGATAACAAGGAGTAGGGCATTACTGAGTTTACCGTGTGGGTGCACAACAGATATCAGAGAACACTGGGGATCACAGAGCCCAACTCCATAATTTTAATGACGAGGAAACTGAGGACCATAAAGGGGAAATGACTTGCCCAAAGTCACATTACTAGTCAGAGGCAGAAATGGGATTGGAGCCCATGTCTACAGACTACCTCACTTGTGTACTTTTGTGATAATGCAGGCATGGCCATTTGGATGAGGATTTACTTCTCCTTTTGAGAAGGGGGTGGGAGAGAGGCAGTGAGCAGTAGTCATATCAAAGAAATGCACTTAAACAGAGGTGTAGAGACATGTCTACCCCCATACCTTTCTAAGTACAGCACTTTACAGTTCATAAAGAATGGTGACCTGAACTCTAAGGTCCGTGGCACAGAAATCACATCTGTTTTGCTTATTACAGTATCTCCTGAATGTAGAACGAGGCCTGACAATTGGTAGGTTCTAGATAAAGAACTGTTGAATAAATGAAAGTCCTTGCAGGTCCAATAGCTCACTGGATCTCTCAAGCAACCCCGTGAAGTACAAGCCAATAATGTATTAATATTACCCTCATTTTACGTATAACAAAAGAGGACAGAACAGGTAAACAACCAGTCACTTACAGAGCACCTATTAAATGCCAGCCATACATGTAGATACTAATTCAAATGCATATTCTTTTTTCAATTTTTTTATTGTGGTAAAATACACATGACATAAAATTTGCCATCTTAACCATTTTTAAGCATATAGTGCAGTGGTATTAAGTACATTCATATTGTTTTGAAACTATCACCACCATGCAGGATTCTTTTCGTCTTGCAAATCTGAAACTCTATACCCATTAAACAATAACTCCTCATTCCCCTATTGCTCCCTTTCCCCAGCTCCTGGCAACCACCATTCTACTTTTTGTCTCTATGTCAAATGCAGATTTTAAGAAGTATTCATTCAAGCAGAAGGGTTGAACCTTTGGCTGCTGTGGATCCACTAGAGAAACTATTGAATGCCTTGGCCCTTTCTCCCCAGAAAAATGTATACTCATAAAACATTTTACATACACTAAAGCCAATCTATTATCTCCACAATGAAAGTCCCCAAATTGATCCTTCCCATTCAAGCCTGTAACATTTTTGGAGCACCTCTGTATAGACTAACACTCTTTTTACTTCTTGATGGGAAAGTTTAGAACCCCGCCTTACCCCACTTCCTCCACCTACCCATCCTCCACCCCACTTCCCATACTAAGATAGCTGAGAACTGTTAGTTAAGCATGCTGGCAGCATATAGTGTCCATCGCCCTCTTTGGGCCCCTCCACACCCTCATCTCAGCCCCATGTAATGAGTCATCAAGAGGGAGATAGTAGAACCTGGTGGTTCAGGGCAGGCTTTGGTTTTACTGGTATGAAAAGGGGATAATAATGGTACCTCCCCTCACTGAATTGTCATGAAGACAATGAGATAACGTACGTGGAGCACTCAGCACTATTCCTGGCGGGAATCCCTCCACAAATAATAGTGATGTTAAAATCATTAGAAGAGAACAAGGAGAAAGATAAAAACCAATACCAAAGAAACTAGGTTGGGGGTTAGACGAGAAAAGCTGAGTAGCAATATAATCAAAGGTAAAACCTTTCCTTCCTTCCCAAATCACTCTTTTCATATAATTTCTTGCTCTCGGAATTTATTCACTCATTAATCAAACAAATATGTATTGCTGAAAGGTCCCTGTGTCAGAGGAGAAAGCATGCCCTGTAGCCAGGAAAGTCCATGAAGTATATCAAGCAAGACCACTCTAAAATTCTAAGTGTACTTAAGCCCCCTTTAATTTTTTTTTTTTTAAGAGACAGGGTCTGACTATGTTGCCCAGGCTGGATTCAAACTCCTGAGCTCAAGTGATCCTCCTGAGTAACTAGGACTACAGGCACACACCACTGTGCCTGGCTTACCCCTTTAATATTTCTCTCATAGGCTCATGAATTCCTTATACCTCCCTCCATCCTCCACCCTTCACAACACTTTAATTTGCTCAAGTTTGGGGGAAATCAGGCTAGAGTTACAGGACTGATCCTCCTCCTCACAACTGAAAAGAATCATTGTCTTAGGCCCCAGAAAGCTGCATCAGAGGTGTGGCTCATAGTACCCTCACCAATCCTGCTAGCCACACCATTGTGTCCTTGCCCCAATATTTTCCATAAAAATGGCAATTTAACAATAAACTGTATTGTTTTGTATTCATGTATTTTAACCTAAACCTAGTTTCAGGATTTACTTCATGAGGCAAATAAAAGGTTACAACTTTACATTACAGGAACCTTCCCTGATGTAGAACTCACTACTGACATCTATCATCCTAGCCTAGTGCAGGGCCCTTGTATACCCATCACCACACTCTTGGCCATCCTCAACTCTTCCTTTTCTGGTGGAGGTGTTGTCTCACTGCTCAGTTCAGGCAAAAGGATCAAGAGGAAAGAACCAAAGAAGGTCATAGGAATATGATGTTTCTTTTACAAATACTCTCCCCCTCTCCTTTCAGCCAGCCCCCTTTAAATGTCAGTATTCCTAGAAACTAAAAAAAAGATGCTAAAGGAATGTACTGATTGCAAACATGTCTCAGGTGTGTACATCTGAGACACACAAATATATTTTATTAAATATTTTAATGAGTATTTAAAGGCGTTTTCTTTTACCATGTTGGAAGGACTTTTGAAAATTTTACGTATAAAGGCTAACCCTTATGTAATAGAAGAAGCGCTCCCAAGAGCGTGAAGAATAATGTTTACCAAGGGCAGTCACTGAATAGAACCATTAAAGAAATAGATTTAAATTATTCATGAGAACAAAAATAAAAGTCCTAATTCTCTTTGTAGGCATTTCCCACTTAACCCTTATAAAATTCTGACACACAGTATGTTAGACTCTGGTGGATGCAATAGGCCAGCAGACTATTGCATCTCACCTGCCTTTCAAAAGCCTGGAAAATAAATCCCCAAAGTTAGAAAATTAAACAGCAGGCTCTGTGTTCCTGAAGACAGACATTATTTTTAGGAATAATTCCTCACTTCTCTTCTTGCTCCTTAAAAGATACTAAATATGTCCTTACAACCCCCCAATTTCATATTTCTTTAAAGTTTCTTACATCAGCTCATAAAATCTATACTCTCCCCTCCATCTTTTCAAGAGGCTTTAATTCACTCAAGTCCATTCAGGTTAGTATTTTTTCCTAAATGCAACACTTTCCTTGTTATGATTCAACTGTGAAGGAGACACATGTTATTAATGCGGCCCAAGAGGAGGCGCTGAGATTTATGATCTGATCACTCTAGGAAAAGGGAACTTGGGAATACCATCCCTCCAAACAAATTACAGGAGATGACTCACAAAGACCATTGGACCAGGGGACTGTGGCTGAAGACTGCACTCATGTCCCCCAAAACCATTCATACCATGTTTCTGTAGATTCTGCTGGAGGGTAAGTAGAAAACTCTAGAAAAAAATATTTAATTCCAACCAGGGAAAACATGCTGACAGCTTAATAATACCTTTGGGCAGATGCACAAATAACCTGAAAGACCTATTTACTCTAGGAAGTTATGTGGTAATAAATTCTCAGCATATCCTTAAAACAAGTGTATTCAATTCAACACAAGTTTACTGAATGCTATTATAGGCCAAGGCATTCTTCTAGAAGGTAGGGAAACAAAAATAATTTGGTCCCTGCCCGTAGAGAGTTCAAGCTGGAAGGATGGCAGAGAGGGCAGGTAAACAAATACTTAATTAAAATCAATTGTATACACTCCTTTCTTTTAAGCAATCTCCTCCAGAATTTCTCTAATGACTTCCCCTCCTCACCAAAAGCACATAAATTGAGTACGCTCAGACTAATCCTACCCGTTCTGATACTGAACTGACAGTCCTGTTCCCAGTCTAAATGCCTACCTAAACACATGACTATTTGTAACAATGAGGTAAGCTTGAGGCATTCCTCCTTTGAAACAGCACCTTCTGCTCTGGAGATGAACAGGCATGCCAAAAGTGTTCTCAGTGGTGGTATTCAGGGCTTTTAAAAAATCAGCAGCCGCTGGAGAGAACAAGAAGCATTAATACTTAAAATAGCAGGGCCAGCATGGATATGAAAAGCATAATCAAAATTTAATTTCTCTTAGGCATTATTCTCAAATTCACAGAAATCCAAGTTTTTAATCTTCTTCCCCAGACACATCACACACATTTCCCCTCCTAAATAAAAACTGGCCTCCTTTACATCTTACAGTGTTTCTTTAGAGCTTCAATTTGGGCCTAAAAGGATTTCCTGGTGCGTCCATCCTGATGCAGTCCTGGTAGAACTCCTGGGTGTTTGATTTTAACTGACTTTCACAGCAAACTCTCCAGAGCTGAGGGACAGCTTGGTCATCCAGCTCATTGTAAAGATGAGGGAATCTTTCTTTCATCCCCCACAATTCAGTCGCCTTTTCCAAAATGACCAATAAATAAATACAATCTCAAACTTTCAATAAGCTTTCTTTGTTCAAGTCAGATTTGAAAAAGACAAATGTTTACATTTTAACATAAATACAATTTCATGGGCAAGCTCAGGCTTCCTGCAAAAATATGAGCTCTAACAAAAAAAAAGTCGATTGGAAAACAATTCCTTCCCACCCTACCACCTAAGCCCCACTGAACTCTGAATGTTTAATGTGGACAAAATAACCAAAATGCTTAATAATAAGCTGTGGATACCTGTTGGGATGGAAACCAGTTGTGATGGTAAATATGTTATCTTCATCTTCCATACAAAGAACAGTTAATGAATCATTTGAAAAACTGCCCACAAACTGATTAAGTCAGTTTAAAGCATAAATAATTCTGATTAAATGCATAAATAATAGCCAATGGCACAATTCATGTAAACACAAGTATTGTATATTTATAAAATGCCTGCCTAGTGGCTCAGAGTGTGAGCAAACTCATCAAGATTTAGCTGTAAAAAGCAACGTGCTATTCTGCATATATATCATGATCTAAGGCATTAGGTCATGTCTCTGAATTTAAGTTTTATGCACACTCAGATTAAATTCTTCAGAAATCTACATAGAAATACATTTTATTTTGAAAGGTAACATTTGTTTTCTTAATACAGCTAGGGTGAGGATGAGGAGAGTGAAGGGGAGTAGAGGGAGTCAGCATCTAGAAAAATCTGTGTAAAGCAGCCTTCTCTTTTTTTAAGAGAAATTGTATAATGCCAATGGCTCTTCCAATTGTGCAATTCAAAAGAGAGATTATTTGAGCCATTGTGAAGCTTAAGCTAAAGATACTGAGTGAAATAAAACAGTTCTCAGCACCTCAATTTATTAAATATATATAAGTGGCCATGGTAAATTATACCCATGGACAATTCACACAGCCTCACATATCTATGTGTTCATTTGTAAAAAGGGCCTGAATGTCATGCTGATAGGGTAGTTTTAAATGCGAAGATTACTTTATCACACTTGAAACTTTATTGTTAATTTCTCCCTTCACGGCCTCTCTTTGTTTTTGTTTTTGTTTTTTTTAATAAGAGAGAAGCATTAGAAAAAAAGAACTTGGTGGGAGAACTTCATTCCTTAAACTACCTCTGAGAGCCAGCTGGACACCATTGCCCCTAGGCATTCTCTGGGAAGGTAGAATGGGCGGCAGTAAAATTGGACTCCACCAAATCAGTGTTGGTGAGAAATTCAGACCTGGGCTGGGAGAAGCATGTCTTTGAGTTATTTGTGGGCAACATGTTTACATACAAAAAATTCAAAGTTTGAAACTGTCAAGCTTTAAGGTGCTTTAAAGTATTTATATATTTCTTATCATTATCAGTGGAAATACAAATCGGCACAACCTTTCTGTACTTTATGTTCACATTCTTAGACCCACTGACCCATTATGAAACTCAGAAAAGAATCCAAAATTCTATAGACCAAAGGTACACACAATGAGGTATATCAAGAAGAGTGAAAATAACAGAATCAGCCCAATGGCCTGATGGGGGGTGGGGTGGGGAATGGTTAAATAACTTGTTGTACAGTTTTATAATATAGTATTCTGCAATTGTTAAAACTATGTTTATAATGGATTTTTATAACATGAGAAAATGCATATGAAAAAAGAGGTGAAATAAGATTGATTATCCCAATTTTTTTTTTTTTTAAAGAGATAGGGTCTTGCTCTGTTGCCCAGGCTGGAGAGCAGTGGCCCAACCATAGTTCACTGCAGCCTCAAACTCTGGGGCTCAAGCAATCTTCCCACCTTAGCCTCCTAAATAGCTAGGACTACAGGCATGTGCCACCATGCCCGGCTACTTTTTATTATTATTATTATTTTTTGTAGATACAGGGTCTTGCTATGTTGCCCACTCTGGGCTTAAACTCCTGGCCTCAAGTGATCCCCCCGCCTCAGCCTCCCAAAGTGCTGGGAATACAGGTGTGAACCACTGTACTTGGCTAATTATCTCAATTATATAAACATGCACAGAGTAGGAGGGAAAAATAAAAACACTAACAAATGGTAGGATTATAAGTGATTGTTATACTTGTTTCCATCTTTATTTTCCAACTTTTTGTTTTGTTTTTACAGTGAGAATATAGCACTTTCATAATCTGAAAGGAAGCTACTTTTAAAAAGAAAGAAAATGTCAAGTCTTTCAAACCAGTTTGAAGCCACAATATTAATTAAAAATGATTCCATTTCTTCCTTAGAATCATCCTGCAGGATCTCTCCTTGGCCACACTCTGTTTTTTCCTACATTAGAGGACACATGGAAACCCAAATGAATAAAAATCTCATTTCTTGGAACAGTCTCTGGTTCGGTCTCCCCTTCACCTAAATCACTATGAATTAGCAAGTTTACAATCTTAAGTCTGCCTTATTGCCTGGCAGCAACCTTCATCAGGACAGCAAGGAGAGAAGATGATTTATAAGAAAACTGCTCCTTGGATCAGGGAGTGAAAAGTACTGATCCGTTCTAAAAGCTCCTGCTGACAAACTCTGATATTATGAACATTCTGCACTTGGACAAAAGCTCCCACTTTTCTTAATTACATGGTTTGAGCAGGAGCCTGCTTTCAGGATCTGCCCAATCATACAACAGCCATTTATTTTCCCAACTGCAGCTGCCAAAATTTCCCTGATCTCTGTTCTGTGCTCTATCTTCAAGGACATCTTGTGAATGTATGACACTATCAAGCAGCATTCCATACCAAGCTTTTTAAGCTTCTCTCTCTCTCTCTTTCCTGCATACGAAGATCCTCCTAATAAATATTTATTAAAAATCTCATGAACAAGAAGCAGAGAGGAAAAAAAATCACAAGTATCATATTATTTTTGTCTGCCTTGAGGAAAATACTTTATTATGACAATGAACTGCTAATAGTTTCTGTCCTCTGTGTGACAGGTTTGCTTTTGTTTTATGGACACTGAATCTAGTAATTCATTGAATCCCCTCTTTTTAACTCTGTTAGGAAAAGGAGTGCCAAATCTGCAGCCCCCTGTGTGTAAAGAGCATAGGATCTCACTGCCAACTTTGGTTGTTTTTTGTGTTTTTTTTTAACATAAACCTTATTTCTGAATTTATTTTCTTATTGTCTTAATTTTCCTTCACCTCAATTTCCTTATTGTTCTATTTTTTAAAAATCTCCTACTGTATTTATTTTTATGATTTGCCTCATAATAATAGAATTTCAGATTATAATGCAGAATAAGTTAATATTTCTTCATA
The DNA here is from genome assembly GCA_023783475.1 of Daubentonia madagascariensis. NCBI lineage: Eukaryota > Metazoa > Chordata > Mammalia > Primates > Daubentoniidae > Daubentonia > Daubentonia madagascariensis. The sequence goes on from JAKFHU010001129.1 coordinate 8,494,700, forward strand.
ATCTTTTGCCTTTTCAAAATATGATTTTGAAACCTCACTAATTATGCAAAAGTCAAACTGGCATTTTAAAATTCAGAAATAAGATTTTTTAAAACACATGACAACATTTCAAAAACATTACTTTTGTATTATAATTCAAACAGTATAATATATAATTCTCAGATAAGGCCCTTTTAGGACTAATTTACTATGTCCTTAAAAATAATTTGACTATGATACATGTATATGTATCAAATGGATGTAATACATGTGTATTGAAATTAAGATATTACTTCTTTGAGTTGGGTAACTTGTTCTTTGAAATCACAGATGCAAAGTTAATTTACTTGACAAACTCTCTTCCAACTCTTGATATATTCTTTTTAATCCTAGAAATTTACCTTTTAAAAAAATGAAAGGCTAACAAATATTCAGAATCATCTGTTGTCACACTAAAGCAACGTAAAATTTCTTTAGTTATAGGCATATATTTGAAAGCAAGTTACGAGCCACAATTTAATGATGTTAATACAGTGGTTTATTTGAAGAACCCCTCCTCACAACTGAAGTTAACTCTTAAAAGAAGAAGAAAAACGGTACAAAGGAACAAAAGCTAAGCTAAATTCCTTAACATTCATGAGTTCCTTCAATGGACCAGAAACCATTATGTTAAATACCAGGGATATGAAGGACAGAGAAAGAGTTGCTGCCTGCAAGGAAGTAAATAAATAAGTAACTAAGTAATTACCATGTAATGTCATAAATGTAGCAAGGGAAAGTATACAAAGTGTGCCTAGCAAAGTCCCTGCTCAAAACATGGCAAACACTCAGTAAATGGAGATAGTATTCTTATGCTGATTAAAGAGAGACAGGAACACTCATACACTGCTGGTGGGACTGCAAATTAGTACAACCTCTATGGAAAGTAATATGGAGATACCTCAAAGAACTAAAAGTAGAACTACCATTTGATCCAGCAATACCACTACTGTGAATTTACCCAAAGGAAAAAAAGGCATTCTATAAAAAAAGACATCTGCACTTGAATGTTTATAGCAGCACAATTCACAATTGCAAAGATGTGGAAACAACCCAAGTGCCCATCAATACACGAGTGGATTAATAAAATGTGGTATATGTATACTATGGAGTACTACTCAGCCATAAAAAAACAATGGTGACCTAATACCTCTTGTATTATCCTGGATGGAGCTAGAGCCCATTCTTGTAAGTGAAATATCACAAGAATGGAAAAACAAGCACCACACATACTCACCATTAAATTGGTACTAATCGATCAACACTTATGTGCACATATGGAAGTAACATTCATCGAGTGTTGGGCAGGCAGAAGGCGGGAGGAGGGGACGGGTAAAAATTCACACCTAACGGTACGGTGCGAGCTGTCTGGGGGATGGGCACGCTTGTAGCTCTGACTTCGGTGGTGCAAAGGCAATATATGTAACTAAAGCGTTTGTACCCCCGTAATATTTTGAATTACATTTTTTAAAAAAAGTGCTTTGGGTTACACAGGAAAATGTAAGCAATTACCATTAACTCCTTCCAATTCTACCAATAGTAAGCACATAATAAACGGTGATAGGTGTTTTTACATACGTCACTTCACTTAATTCTCACACACCTTTGCAAAGTGGGTATTGTCATCTCCCACATTTACAGATGTAGGAGTGCTGTCATTCTACACATGATGGAAAAATGAGGCTTCAAGCAGTGTCCACTGTCACTCAGCCAGAACTGCAACTCGAACCCAAGGCTGAAACCAAATTCTATGCCCTTTCCTAAACCTCTAAGTCTGAGGATTGTTCCCATCTCCATAAAAATGCAACTCAGTAGTCTTGGAGAAAGCAAATGATCTAATCTGATTAAAACCATAGCCTGTGTATCTGCTGCCTATTAGTTGGTAAACACTGCCAAATAAATAGATGTTACAAGAAAGATCTTAATTCAAAATTCTACATGATGTAATGGAAAGAGCATGAGGTTTGGATTTGATATGACCTGGGTTTGAAAACCAGCTCCAGCCTTGACCTTGGTTTAGCCTGTTAAAACTCTCTGAGGTGCAATTTAAATTTACTCATTTGAAAAATGTGAACAATTCTATCTGCCTTGCAGGGTTGCCATGAGGATTAAAAATAACGAATTTAAGGCATCTGGTTCAGAGCTCAGCACACAGTAAGCACTCAATATATGTTCATTCCCCTTGTCCACAGCATAACATTCTGAAATATGTGCCCATTAAAACATGCTGCAGATGGCAAAGTTGACTAATCTAAGAGCTGGTAAGATTTATCCTTGGAATTTAATTTCTGAAATAGAAAAGAACACTTAAAAATGTTACTACTCATCACCTATGCCAATAGCTATTTCCTTCATCTTCACAATGCTTCACAAACATTCACTAACAAGCTCTCACAATAATGCCAGACAGGAAAATACATAGCAAAGGGGGAGGGGTTAAGTGAACTCTAAAAAATGAATAATGAAATTACCATTTTTGACACAAACACAATTTCTGGTATCCTTTGTCCTTTCAAAAAACCCTCCACTGTGAATGGTTAAAGTTAGATACTTCAAATGCAAATAAGCACAGTCATCAGGGTTCCTGATTTCCCACAAGGAAAACCCTCATGTTTTCATGAGAAATTTCAGAACACCGACACAGTGCACTCTGTACACTGATAGCAAGAGGGCATTTTCACCTTTCCATAAGGACCTGCTCAGGGTGGAAGAGCAAGGGTGGTTGTTAGTCCACTCTCCACTTGAACTGCTCCTTCCTTCCTGTGGACCCCGAGAAGCCGCTACACTGACAGAATGCGCTTCTAGAAGATTTTCCAGGGCAGTCAGAAAGGTGTGGTTGGAAATGCAGAGATAACACAGCAAGTGTTATCCCCACTGAAGAAATGAGACTAACCCTTACAAAGCCCTTATAAAACCTTACTTACAAAGTAAGAATTCATTAAATCACATGCTGGACTAAAGGGATTTTGTAAGCACATTCACACCCATCACCCCATTTAATCTTCATGAAGACCCGGAGAGATGGGTGGGGTCTCCCGTTGCCATCACTTGCATTTTACAGGTAAGCAAACTAAGGGTTAAGGAGCAAATGGAAGGTAAAGCTACTAGCAGCAACTAGCCTCTGTTTACATAGTGCAGAGCTGGGGTTGAACTGACATCTTCTGGTCACCGACTCCCATCTTCCTTTTACCCACAACAAGTTCCATAAGTCCTAGAAAGCACTTTCCAGGCAGCATACTTCTATATCTTTCTGCAGCCAGCAATGACAAACCAGAATACACTGGGTTTTCTCCCCCTGCCATACTCTGCACAAACACCCCCCTTGGCCTGGAAAGCCCTCCTCTCTGCCACCAGGCCTTAAAACGCTCCTCCCTCATCCCCTGTCACAGCTCCGCCTCTAGCCTTCATACATACTTCCATGCAGACATCTACCGCAAGCACTGAAACTCTCCAGCTTCCATCTTTCTCTATCACTGGACTGTGAGCTCCTGGAGGACAGGGGCTGCATTTGACTCATTTGTAATCCCAGGGACCAGCACAGAGGCAGGTTTTGTTGGTAGAATAAATGAATAAATGAATGACTCTCTAGGTCCTCACCTGCTTTCCAGAGCCAGATCTGCTTTCCTTGCTCTGTTCCCACCACTCTCCTCTCACTACAAACCTCTTTCTTATCTCTCCCCTTAAGAATCAATTTAAAAATAGGAACACTTTCATCCTTTTAAAGCTATATTGCCCTTATCATTGTTGTCTCCCTCAACTTCTTTCAAACTGTCCCAAAAGACTGTATTTTTAAGGCCAGAGGCCTTCCATTTTCCAGGCAAGGCCACCTTTACAACCTCTGTTTCTTCATCTCCACATTCCTTCCGTCTCTGATTTCCTCTATTTCAGGCCTAGACTCATATTATTTTTACTTTGGGTCTGAATTTGGCTGAAGTCTGCAGTACCATCTTGAGGTGAAGAGCCCCACAGAACATTTCCACCTGTGAGAGTTTCTATAAGCCACACAAGCTAAAGCCAAAGCCAAAGCCAATGGGGGTTCTTAACATTTTGCTGCAACAACTATTAGACCTGGGCATGCCTGGTATGTTCTTTCTTTTAAATAAATGAATAAATTATCATGTAATTACTTCTACATCCATTTCATTAAAATCAATTCAAACATTTATTAAATATCTATTGCATAGCATAGTAATTGAAAACATGGGCACCAGAATCTCACTGCGCATGTTCAAATTCCTATTTAGCTGTGTGATCTTGGACAAATTACTTAACCACTCTGTGTCTTAGTTTTCGCAAGTATAACTTGGGGCATATGAATAGGGGTAATGTTGATAGGGTTCACAGGATTGTGGCAAAGATTAAATGTATTATCATTGTTAGATAACTGAGTTCCATGGCACTTGATCCTTGCCCTCTAGGAATTCAGTCTTGGAAGGTTAGTAGACAGATCTGAAAGCAAAGTTCCTAAATGCAGTGAGGCAAGTGCCATAATCTGAACGCGTTTGGCAGTATATCCCTTCCATGTCTTCGTATATGTGCCCACTGAAATGCTTCTCCCGCCACCATCTAAATAACCCTGTTATTTTGCAAAACTCCCTGGAGCCCACCCCCCTGACCTACACAGTCTCAGGCATCTCCTTGCCCTCCTTTGTTCTGGTACTTATCATGCTACACTGAGTCACTTTTTACCCACCTGTCTTCCCATTGAAAAGGAGTTCCTTGAAAGTAGGGCCTGAATTTCAGTTGACTTCTTGCTCCCAGCATGCAGTATACAGAGAGAATTCAACCAATGCCCGCTGAATGGATCAGTGATCAGAGACAGGTGCAGGGTGCTAGGAGAGTTTAGAGGGAGAGAACAAGGACACATAGGAGACTTCCTTTTTTCCAACCCACCAGGCTCCTCAGCATACTGAGAAAACCATAAAAGGAATGGGTGGTTCTATATTTTAAAATCCTTTTCTTAAGCCTTTTCTTCCTTCTTCTTGCTCTGTTTATTTTAGATGAGTGCAGGCATCAAGATCAAAACAAATGTGAACTAGTGGCCAAGGGGGTCAAATAAATTCTGGGACAATACTAACATGCCACTAACCAAGAGAGGAAGAAAAAAAATATTTAGAGCTTCATCCAGTGCTGTGCACAAAAAGTACACTGCCGAATGCTTAGAAAATTATTCTTTTATTCTTAAATGTGTTTGATGGAGAGTTTTGTTCTGTTTTTAAAGGAATTTCAAGTCTACACATTGCTGATGAAAACAAAGGAGCTTTGGGATGAGAATAAACTGTATCGTTCTCTCTCTCTCTCTCTTTAATCTTAAAATTTTAATCCAATTTTATAGAATAGTATATACAATAGAGAGAGGAGATAAAACTACATAAAGGTTTATATCTATATTCTAAAACTAGTGCTTTCCAGTTGCTCACATTGGAGCACCAAGTAGGTTTATTTAAAATTCTAGTTAGTATAGGGGTATTTCCCTGAATATTTTTGATCTATGAAAATAATGAAATCATCCCTTCCCCTCACTCCCCCCCATTCAAAAGTAAATACTCCAACTTATTCCAGGAAGGAATTGAACTCAGGATTTCGGAACCCAAAACCCTTTAACAAGTGCTTTTCTTTATAGAGCCTCAGGCCTCTAAGAGCCTGTAACCCCAGGAAGATGGAGCCAACACAGCTTTGTGACAGAGACTGGCTGTTCTAATCTCTAGCATACTGATTTGGAGCAAATCCAATCTTATTTTCCTTTCTGAGATGATTTCACAATCCTTTCTGAGATGATATGTCCTCAGTTTTGAAATTATCTGCTTTCTTTTTTGAAAGTTATGGACGGGAAGTAGCTCTCATATTTTAGTCTAAATTGTCTCTCCCTGTGAACCCTGAAATAAATTGCTAATATCTAAAATGCACAACCTATGGGGACTGAATTTTTTAAATCCTCCTTTATTTAGTGTCTACTATGCACCAGGCCCTGAATCAGGCTCTTTACAGATGCTAATTTAATTAATCTTCTAAACAAGCCTCTGAGGAAGGTATTATTAGCCCCATTTTATAGAAAAGAAAACTGAGGCTCAGACAAGTTAGTGACTTTACCAAGACCCCCCAACAAGAAAGTGGGGAAGGAAAAAGATTCTATCTCTCCATTCCAAAGCTGATGCCCTTAACCAGTAGAATACTCTTAGGGAACAGAAGAATCCTATGACAATGCCAATAACTACCGCACCCTCTAGGTTCAGGATCCAGCAAGGAGCCATCAGGAGATCCTACTTGACAAGACATCCTAGCTGACTCTGTCCTTAGCTGAATGATTGGCCAAACCCTCCTTCTGACCTTCCAAGAACATTTATCTCATTTCACAGCCTAATACAGGGGACTAAAGTAGAGCCTCTCCCTTACAGGCTGGGACCCCTGGACCATTTATGAGTTCTCTATGTTGGGTTTTCCTGAGGCTCAAACACCTCAGCCCAATTATTCAATTTCCTCCTATGTTCCAGGGAAGACAACCTCACACCAAGTGTAGGTCAGGAAAGCCTGTCACGCCAAGAGTTAGCAGATGGATATATGAAGCTTAGTCTTTCACAACAGGGCACTGACTATTCCAGCTCACCAAGCAGAAGCTAAACTATTGGCTAAACTAATGTGGCCTCACTGTGTCCACAAACAAGTACTCATTAGTGTCACTCTCTAACCTATTCTCTTTTGTTTTTTAAACAACATTCACTATGTGAAATTATAAAATACCACACAATATATAATATCTACTAATATCTACTTATTTACTTTCTCTATTATTTGTCTTCCCCCTCTAAAAGAAAAGATCCGTGAGGGCAGGGACTTGCCTTAGTCACTGCTGTTATCTCCAGCACCTAGAACAGTGTCTGGCAGGCACTCAACAAATATTTGAAGAATGAGACATTCATTTAATAGCTAATTACTGAGCACCTATTAGGTGCCAGGCACAGAGATAAACCCAGTCCAGATTGTTGAGGTGGTGGTGAAGCATGGACAAATCAACATTTTGATTACGGAGTGTTGAAGACCAATGGTCGAATGTCACTGGCAGTGTTAACAGAGGAGGCTCCAGTGCAGTGTGTGTTAGGGAAACCTTTCTGGGTGAGACAGGCCTCCTTTTTGACTCATGAAGCCAGGTGAAGAGAGCAGAAGGATGTTGGAGATTGAGGGATCTGTCTGAGCATAGGAAGGGCATAGCATGGTGTAGTCTCACAGTGAAGCATGAACGCAAAGCAGAGAGCTGCAGGATGGGAGGCTGGAAAGGAGAGCAGGAGCCAGGCCACAGAGGGTCTCCTGGGCCTTGTGAGGGCAGCCGGACTTGGTCCTGAGCCACAAATCAATTAAGTAGCAATCTCTGACATCTCATCTCAACTGTGTGCATGTAGCAAATACACAGTTTCCCCACGAAACACAAACAAAACAGCACTGAGAGAAAGAAAAAATACTTTTTTTTTTTTTAGGTTTGCTGCTGAATTTTCTTTGGGGCCCTATTTTCTTCCTGAATAGATCACAGGCATTTTTAGCACTACTGTAGTATATCACTGCTTCATAATACTGTTCCCCTTTTTGCTCTAAAGTCATTTTAAATTCAGCTCTGTTCAGCAAATGTTACTTTCTCTTCCCCAGCACAGTACCCTGAACAACTTGGTAAATATTTGCTGAATTGGGCTGGATTCATGGAGCAACTACCAGATAAGGTACCACTGTAGGAATAAGGCTGGGACCCAGGGGTAGGAGGAGATAAAAAGATGAATATCACAGCACCTTTGCCCTCAATAAACTTGAAATTCTAATTCTACAAATGAGACCCATACATGACAATAATACACACACCCCCAAGGTAGACTGTAGGGTGCTGCAGTCTATCAGTAGTGGCCTTTGCAGGTGGTGAGAGTCTGAATCCCACTTCTTACAGCACTTTTACCAGACACTCAGCTCTTTGAGGGCAGGGGGCTGTGTCTCCTTTAGTACTAAATCCTCAGAGACCACAAATATTAAGTCTTAGTAAGTATTTATCAAATGGATCTATTTAATCCTCACAACCCTGAGAGGTATAATCATTTTACAAATGTGGGAACTGAGGCTCAGAGAGGTAATGTGACTTGCTTGAGGTTATAAGGCTAGTAAGCAGCATAGTAAAAACAACAACAATAACAACAATAATTATTATTTTCTGTCCTAAGGAAGCCCACCCTTCCTTTATCATTCTCCAAATGTCTCTGCCATGGGATTCACTTTTTATACTAAGATGGAAAATGTTCTCTCTGGCTGAATAAAACTTGAAGTTTATAATTTGAGTTCTTGAGCTCTCATTGGCTTTTCTGTGCTGCCAGTTTTAGGAGCTCCAAAAGGCACTGAATGGCTTTGGGACAGATGGATCTGCCTATATTGCAGGTAAGGTCACCCATGCCACTAGGCATATAAAAATGTAGTGATTCCTTAGCACAAAGGTTCCCCAATACTCTCTCCACTCCCTCCCAAATCCCTAGGTTAGAATTAATACAACTTCAATTCAATTCAATAAATCTTTATTGAATGCCTACTATGTGCCAGGCACTTTTCTTAGTACTTCCAGAGTACAATATACAGCATGAAAACTCTCTGTGCGTCCTATCTCCTGTTGTGATTAAATCAAGCCTTATTCACCTTCATGTATAGTAAAACACCAAGGGCAGCTAGTAAACCCTCAAGGGCAGAGACTGACTGAGCCACTTGTCTTTGGAGAGGAATACAGAGCTAATACATAGTAGGCATTTTAGTACATTTTCATGGAACTGAATAAATCTTTAAAATTTCGCTCTGGAATCAGACAGACCTGGGTTCAAATCAAATCCTGGTCCAATCAGTTGCTGGCTGTGTAACCTTAATTTACCTCTCAAAACCTCAGTTAGCTTGTCCATACATTAAAAAAATTAACATTTACCTTTTAAGGTTGTTTTAGGATTAAAAGGGACAATGTTTGTAAGGCACAGTGCCTGACTCATACCAAGAGCTCAATAAATGAAAGCTAATCGCATTATTTCTGGTCCCACCTCTAGGTTACTCCACCACTTATTATTATCATTATTATTATTACTTTGCTGGTTCAGCTAGGTAGCACAGCCAAAGAATGAGGTTTGCTAGTTAATAAATATTTGGTTAATAGAGAGTCCCAATGTATACCATGTAGACATCATTAATTATCCAATATTTAGGATACAATGCTTCATATTAAATCTAAAACAATTAGAAGTCATCCTTTATTTAATAATTTGGAAGATACTAGAGATCTTGTATTGCATAGTTCTGAAAAAAGCTGACTGTTATTTTTCCTTTGGATAATACAGAGCTCACTATCATCTAGAACACTGCTTCTCAAACTTTTCTGACCATGACCCAACAAAGTAAAAAAAAAAAAGTAAGAAATACACTGAAAATGCAATTTCATATCACAACTTAGAACATAGGTAATTAAAACAAAGTTTCATGAAATAATACTTACCTTAGTAAATACCATCCACTGATATTTTCTTTTCTATTTCATTCCATTCTATCATTCCACTGTTTTGATTTTTTTTTAATGCTAGTCAAGACTCAGTAAAATAACTATAGGCAAAACTAGAACCTAGTAATTTACTAATATTGTTATCCTGACCATTAGAGTGTATCAAAGATATAGTTCAACTGGTCCTCCCATTAAGCCATGAATTTTTATTAATTCTATTTTATACATTAAGAAACTGAAACTCAGAAAAGATAGGTGAGTTGGGCTAAACAGATTCCCACAAGTTAATGACAGATCCAAGATCCGTAAGTCTTCTAACTCTGTAGTTCAGGCTCTTTAAAACACAAAAACTAAAACCCCTACAAAAACCACATTATGATAATGCAACTTAATTAAATAAACATTTATTAAGTACCTACTATGTACCAGACATTGAAATAAGAGAGCATTTGATTCGATCTCTGTCCTCCAGGGCTAATAGACGACCAGGAAAGACAAGCATGCTTTGGAAGTTTGAAGTGGGTACTTTTTTACACTGGAGAAAATAAGCTTATTCCCCACCCACCACCATCCTCTCTCTGGCCACACATTATCCCGCAAAATGAGCACTGGTACCTGTTGGTGAGAGAATGCAGTCTATTCCTCTAATGGCACATTTCTTTATGATCTGAAATAAAATCGATATTTTTTCTCCTATTGTTTTCTGGCACTGTAACCCTAAAAGCAGTCTTCAATGTGACTTCACCAATGAGCATCACCATCATAACATCACATTATGACCAGGAGGGTGCTCTAATGCCGATTCCTTCTAACCAATACCTAATTTAGAAGCATCTTGAGGGTGACTTCAACTTCTGAGAAATAATGACTTAACAAAGGCAGGTCTTGACCCTGCAAAACAATCAGGAAACGACAGTCCTCTGATCCACAAATTCCACAGCCACAAATTTGAAGTCAAAATCAAGTCAAAACACTGGAATCTTTCTAAACCATAGCTTTTACCTGTCTCTCTAGCTTTATCTTTATACATCCTATGCTGTATTCACAACACACTAATCATGATTTCTCAAGCCAGTCCTGTAAGTTCCCATCTCCATGCCTTTACTCATACATTCTCTCCACATGGAATTCCCCTTTCTCCTAATTTTTCTGCCCGTTCAGCTTTCCTGGCTCCACTGAAATGGCATTTCTACCATGAAGCCTTGTTTCCTTCCCCCAATAAAAACTAATGTCTCTCTCTTCTGTACATTGCACCTCCTCTGCCAAGACACTGCCCATATTCTGCCTGTCATTGTCCTTACTCATTATATTAGAATATGTTTTAAATACTGAGACATTCCAGGAGGCACCTAGAATATGTGGTTTATATGCACTAGACATGCAATATATATTTGCTGATTCTCCAGTGAAAATTTTTATCTAGAAAAGAAATTACCTTTTTTTCCCCACAAGAAAGGTAAACTTCGGTCAAGCTGGACATATTCCCAAACACTGTGGAGCAAGGACTTCTGATATTGTTGAACATGTAACCTTTGGAAAGTGGCTGAGCTATATTTTCTATAAAAAGGAGTTAACGGTACCTGCCCTAATTAAATTAAACAGATCAAACTGACACCATAGGACAAAAATTACACAATGCTAAGTGAATACGAGAGATGATCTCCATGGTCACAGATCTGTTACAAGCAGAACTGTGCTGGGAACAGTTGAAGTTCTAGAATGCAAACTTGCTCCTCTGTTCTTGGGAAATTGACATGACCTGATAGTTCAGGAGGAGTCCTGTTAAGATTATACCAACTGTAAGCCCATGTCTGCAAAATTCACTGACTGGAGACCTGCTTACGCGTTCTTACTACAGCTCTTTTAAGCTCTAAGTCTTTTTTCTTCTCTTGAAAAATCTTAAGCCAGAAACGTAAGAAAAGAAGGAATTGAGATTCAAGTATTGACATAAATATGGACAAATTTTCAATTTTTTAATAATATAAATGCCTACCTAGCAAGAAGGTCCTAAGAATATCCACCTGCCCCCACCCTGCCCATTTGGCTGCTCAAATCACTCAATCATCTCTTTTTGGTCCTTTATTAATAGGTGTGAGATTTTTCTAAACTAAAATATGGAGAAACGTCTTCTATACCACCCTCTTGTCAAAATAAAGCTCCCCTGTTTTTTATAGCTATATTTCTGCAGTATACAAATACGGTCTAAAAACCAACGAAATTCTTCCAGAGAGCTTGCACCCCACATACAAGGTATATACACATACACCTGCAAAATCCTTTGAAGATTCTTGAGGAAGCCTTGAAATAGATCATATGGAAAGAGAAAAGTTCTATTGCTTGTCTGTTTCACAATAAAGGGTCTTTTTTTAAAAAAAGCATAGGGCCTGCAAAATGGCACTTGGGGATTAGATCAATTTATAACCCTAATTTTAAGGATTAAATTGAAGAAAAGACAATGACTCCCCTTCACATCCTTTCCATGAGCATATGAAGTAGAATTCAAAATCTGAAAATCAACAAGAAAAGATCAAAAAACCCCATTAAAAAATGGGCAAAGGACATGAACAGAAACTTCTCAAAAGAGGAGAGAATAATGGCCAGCAAACATATAAAAAAGTGCTCAACTTCTCTAATCATCAGGGAAATGCAAATCAAAACCACAATGAGATATCACTTAACTCCAGTGAGATTGGCTCATACCAAAAAGTCCCAAAACAACCAATGTTGGTGGGGATGCGGACCGATAGGAACACTTATACACTGCTGGTGGGACTGCAAATTAGTACAACCTCTATGGAAAGTAATCTGGAGATACCTCAAAGAACTAAAAGTAGAACTACCATTTGATCCAGCAATCTCACTACTGGGTATTTACCCAAAGGGAAAAAAGACATTCTATAATAAGGACATCTGCACACGAATGTTTATAGCAGCACAATTCACAATTGCAAAGACGTGGAAACAACCCAGGTGCCCATCAATACACGAGTGGATTAATAAAATGTGGTATATGCATACCATGGAGTATTACTCAGCAGTAAAAAACAATGGTGAATTAACACATCTGGTATTATCCTGGACGAAGCTAGAGCCCATTCTTTGAAGCAAAGTATCACAGGAATGGAAAAACAAGCACCACTGGTATTTGCTATCAAATTGGTACTAACTGATCAATACTTATGTCACACATGGCAATAATATTCATCAGGGGGCGGGCAGGTGGGAGGGGCGTGGAGGGGATGGGAAAACTCTCACTGAATGGGTGCGGGGTGCACAGTTTGGGGGATGTCCATGATTGTCGCTCTGACATTGGCAGTGCATGGGCAATATATATAACCAAAGTGTTGTATCCCCATAATATTCTGAAATGAAATAAAAAAAAATCTGTGACCTTAAAACAATGTTCTAAGATTGTGTTTTCAGTTTAAGTCTTGAATCCCTTCAGTAACTATTTCTATTATTTCTCTATCCTCACTAACAGCAACAGGTCCCAATTTAAAACAATTTGTGAATTTGTTTATTGTGCCTATTTATTTCCCCCTTCAGAGCCTTGGAAAAAAAAGAACAAAATTAGGTTTGGCCTAACACCAGTCCTGACTCCACCCACAACCCCTTCCCAACTGTGTGTAATAAACAACAACCATGTCAAGGCCTTTGTTGTGGTTTTCCTCCTTTCTCTTTTTTTTCTTCAAATGGGAGGGTAATGAATTGAGGGCCAGCATTCTGCTCACATCTTGCACACCTCTTCAGTCAATCTGCGCTTCTAGGGCTGTTTGCACTGCCAAAGCCATCCATCATCCTGCCTCGCCAAGCAGAAGAAGGATAACTGATGGCAAGTTAGAAAAAAATCTCATTAAGCCACTTTTTGCCTCAGCCTCTTCACCACTCCTTGAGAAACAGACCTTCAAAATTCAGCCTATTAGGAACACAAGGTGGATACAGAAAAAAGCTGATGTGGTGAGGGGGAAAAAGTAACTCCAAAGTAAGTTGGTTTCTGGGCAAAAGTCAAATAACTTACAATATATACACATAAAATAAAGATATAAAACTTAACTATATATAAAATATATAAAAATACTTAAATATATAAAAATACATGCCTAAAATAACTTGCAATATATAGACAGCAAAGATGGGATCATATCAGTTAAGCTCAACCCATTTTTATTTTCTTTCTGGTTGACTTATACAATTCCTAACAGGCTCTTTCATGAAATTTAAAAAAGAGCACCAGTTAAAATTAATTTTATTTTCATCTTTTTTCTCTTTTGACAAATAAATGTCAAGTCAATTCTAATTTCAAAGATCACGGATGTACTTTGCAAACCTGTAGGAAGATGCAGAAAACTTAATAAAGCCACACAATTCCATGGAAAAACTGAGGGCTTGTCTATGTGAAAAAACCAATGTGTGTCACCCCCCCTTGAGTGCTGGGGAGACTATGGAGACTGTGAGGGTAGCATGTGATGTCACTGCCCAGGACATCTGGCATGGGCAGATGGGCCTCCTCCTGAGGAAGGGCATTTGCCAAGGGACAGAAAGACTGACAGACTAAAAGAGACCTAACATCCTCTAAGCACCTTCGATTTTTCAAGTCCTACGTATGACTGGTGCCTTCAAATACTATTTCTCATCTAATCCTCACAGAAACCCTCAGCCAGGCATTATCATCACCATCATAAAGATGAAATTGAGGGTCAGAAAGTTGAAGCTGCTCATCCATGATCACCCAATTATTAACTGGAAGAGTCAGGATTCTAACTCAAGTTCAGACTCTGAAGTCCTTTGTACTTCTCGGTTTCTTAAGACAAAGAACAATCTTTTCAGAGGCTTGTCTGTACAGGCACACTGTGAAGGTCCTCCAAGGCCAGAGGCAGACTCATGGTTCTGTGGCCTCTGAGCTTGGCCTTGCCAACAAAGGCATAGTGATAGTGGTATCTAGCAGAAACAAATCTAATTTTCCTACATGCGTACAAGTCAATGTAATACATTTTTAGCCCCATCTGCACACTGGCCCTCTGGGTCCTAATCACAATAACCAGGTTGATTTCAAGATCGGAACCTTTTCCACTACAGAGGCAATTAAAATATAATCAAGCTAGAAAGTTATCCTCCCCCAAAGCCACCTAAAACAGAGCAACTCCAAAATAAAACCAATTTACATATTTTAGCCCAAATTAAAAAGTAAAAGCTAAGGATTCCCTTTTAATATCCTGAATAAATAAATGCACATTTATGTAAAGCTTCCTTTAGGGAATGGTTACTATGAGGACAACTTTCCCAATATTATTCATAAATATCACTTCTGTTTTGGTGTTACAGTAAGAATCTGGACTTGTGGGAATTGTACTGTCTGTACCCAGTGCATCAACAAAGATAATTAATGGTGAAGACATGTACAATATACAGAATTTTGGATGTGTGGCTGGCTGCACTACAAAAAGTAACATAAGAAAAGATGAGTCAAATCTGGTCAAAAATCACAAATTGCAGGGACTTAGTCGTTTACTCCATTTTAAGTGAGCACTTTCCTAATGAAAGTTTCATTAGTAAAGATTGCAAGTTCTCAGCCTTTCCACGACAGACTTTTAAATAGCACTTAGAGCTAAGGTTTATCATTAGAGCTGTATTTACTACTGCCACATCTTCAAAGTGGGCACTTGCAAAAAAATTCAACTCAGCCTGTTACTTTTCGTGTACAAATCAGAAAGCAAAACTTTAAAGGGTTTAGACTGGCAGCTTAGGAAAACAGAGTACTTGAGAAGCCATTACTGGCACATCCACAGCACAGGGGGATCACAGCTGCCTTTCTATAACACACACACACACACACACACACACACACACACACACGGGTCACATAGTATCTAGATGTGTATGACAAAGTAACTATAATTTCTGCTCCACTGGCAAACTTCCAGTTTGCACATGGGCATGCCAAGAGGGTAACTATCTGTTCAGGTGTTCCTGGAGGGCAACAGAGGAAAAGGAATTCAAAGAGTCATTTCTGTCACAAGCAAGGCATTCAAATTTTGTAAAATTAACAGGTTCTAGCCAAGCTTCACAGGCAGCTGCCTGAAAGACAAGTTCCTTCCAACTGTCCAAACTTTACTTCTTCCTGAGAGTGAACATCTGGACACATGGAACCTTATAGACTAAAATGTCCAGAAGAACTTTTATTTCTATCTTTTGGAGTCATGCCTACGCTTTTACAAATACAGAAGGAAAAACATTCACCACAGGACGTGCAACCTTAAAATCCCTCACCTTAACTTTATCTCCAATCACAGGGACTTATCCCCTAATTACGTCTTTTGATCAGTGTCAAAAGAAAAAGAAATTGTGACCTTGAATTCCACGCTCCAAAGAAAGGCACATAGTAAGTCCCCAACAAATACATCTTCGTTCAATAAGGAATGACAGCCAGCCTCTACTACGAACCCTGTTGGCAAAAAACTTCAAGGGCCACTTGTTACAGGAGAGTAGACAACAATAGAGGATAAGTGATTCATAGGCACAGGAGAGTATTCAATGCCCTGAAGTGTAGATAGAGGAAACCGCGGTGCTGTGGTGTGTTTTTCAGAATTCGCCATCTTGGCTGGATCGTTTCTCTGCTTCCCCATATCCTGAAAAAAGAACTAAACTTCTTATAGAAAAATATTTACAAATTACATTTTATAGTTTAAATGAATAATTAAAGCATTAAACTCAAGTTAAAATGTTATTTTTCAAACCAAGAGTCCAGGGGAAGCTATTTTCAGGAGAGACCTACGATATATATTTTTCCATTTTAAAAAAAGTCACATGTGCTAGTTTTGCATTTTACTTTTGTGGTTAAAAATAAGACTTTCCAAAAACAACAAAAAACAAAAAACGCAAGCACAACCATTACACTGACCTTATTTTCTCACATAAATTTTGGTTGAGAATGCAGTAAAAATGTTAAGTATTCCTTTATGGCTCTCAGCATTTCTTGGTTCCTGTAGAGGAGGAGACTTATTGAGGGGGGAAATACCTTGGGTGTTAGACACAACAAGGATCTGAATAATGAGCCTCCCCAAAGCAAAAATGGTCAGTCCTAAAATGGTCCAGGCATAGGCAGAATCTCAGGGGTGGGGTGAGGAGGATTAGAGAGAGACAGCGAGAGAGACCCCGAGCAAGAGAGCATAAGCCACCAGCCTATTAGGAGCCCTGACACTGCATAAGTTATTTCTTAATGAATGTACAAGGAACAGCATAAATATTACCATTAAGCATAGTGGATGTGAACATCCAAAGCAAGCTAGATGGCTGACTGCTTTCTTACCTTTTTGTTCTTTTGTAACAATTCCATTTCCAAAGTGCTTGATTCCTAACACTGATGCTCTAAAGCTACTGTGAACACACTGCCTGAATACTTAATGAAGTAAACAACAAACAAAATGGCTCATCTTTGGTGCCCCCAGCTAGCATCCCAAACTGGATATAATTAAAGGTGTGAACAAGCAAGCAAGGAAGTAATGAACCTGCAAAGTCAAGGTTCTGAGAAATTATCGGGCATCCCGTACTGCACCAGTTCAAATTTATCACTCATTATCTCCTATACCGGAAAGGTGCAGATCCACATGTTGGTACCCCCTCTCCACTCTTGTCCTCCAGCTTTTTTTCCCTTTTCATTGCTAAATAGCTAATTTAAGACAATTACTGCTTGTGACAACTCCCACCCACCCACAGATTACCTTCCTTTTACCCTTAGAAAGCCAGTGACCTTTAAAAGCCCTTTACTCTTAAAATACAAGGATGTTCCAAACACACACACACACACACACACATACACATGCGTGCGCACACAAACTTAACAAAGCCAAAAGCACAGATGCTAACACAGCCATCTTATCTCCTCCTTATTTTTACCAGTGGTAAAGATTACATCCAGATGCCCCCAAAGAAAAACAACCTTCCTCCCCGACACGCATACACATACACACATTTTAATTCGAACCCAACCTCTTGATTGAAAGGGCAGCTTTTAGCTCACAGATACTGTTATGATTGTGCACATTTATAGTTTCTCAAGTGGCAGTTAAAGAGAGGTGTTTGGGTACTAATGGAAATTTTCAGGGCCAAGATATATCTTTTTTGATGAATATTTGAAGTTTTGTATTTTTCTAATAAGAGAACTCCTGAAGTTAATAAAAAGAAGAAGCCACTTCTTATGGGAAGCAGCCCAATTTGGTTTTCTTTCCATTTATTGATGCACATATCCTTGCAAGTAAGTGTGTATACACATTTGGTAATACCAAATAAGGAAAACCTGAGACAGGTGCAGGACTCCACCAACACACACTTACACTGATACACAGTCTCTCTCCCTCTCTTTCTCACACGCACATACTTTCCACATATCCATCAAATGGATGGGGGGAATGGATAGTGGGAAATAAAAGGCTGACTTTACTTTCAAAAGGGAAATTGACCAATTCTATACAACATGGCCTGTCGACTGGAAAATAGTAAGATAAAAGCTTGAAAATGTTCATGTCCCTTCCTACCCCCAAAATTCCCAATGACATTGGGGAAAAAATACTGCATTGCAGCATTTGTCAGCGCATACTCGTGTGTCTAGCATCCGCTGGCCAGCTCACCAACAAACGTACATATTAAATGTCCAGGCATATAAATTAAATGCCTTGTGGCCACAGATCATTGGAACTGATGAAGAAATTTGTCACGGCCAGAGTACTTCTGTCCATGTACAATGACCTCTATAAAGACGACCATTCCTCACTTGCACTATGCACAGATAATTTGTTTCATTTTTTAAATTAAAGTAAGGTATTATGATGCCAAGGACTAAATGAAGCAGCACATCTCCTTATGGAAGGAATAGTATTTGGCCTACATATAGAAAGAGAATCCACCTACGTTAAGGAGATAAGTTCAAAGGGAAGAAATTGAACCAAAGAAAAGGACTTGCCCTGAAGGAAACCCTTTCATTGTTCATAGTAACTCCAACTTGAGAAAAACACCTCAATTCATCCAACAAATCCTTTTAGAGATATTGAACACACACAAAGCACCATTCATGCAATGATTTCTGGATTTGAAATTTCAAATAAATTATCCCCAATAGATACCCCAAGTTTAAAATATCTGAAGTCTAATGTGTCCCAAGCCCTATTTCAAGACTGAGTTTAGAACTAAAATGCAAACACCTGGCTCATTCTCTTTTTCTTTCTTTAAAAAAAATATTCTATTGTTATTACTTCACAACATTCTGGCCTTCCTCTCATAGCATCCCAGTGTTCAAAGGACCAAGGAAAGGCTATAGGGAGAAAAAAAAGTTTGAAGGCTTTGCGTAAACCATCCAACAGAAGCAAGGCCATCTGTATCGGCCCAGGAGGATGGCCTGAATGCATGGCGGGTGGGGTGAATGGGACTGAGACCACAAGTGAATGGTTAAGTTGTTTGCTACTTTTTAAAAATGACGTGTGAAATTCATCTTGTAAATCAATGATTCTCAAAGTAATTTTTCAGCTACTTCCCCATCTCTGTCCATTTTCCCCTTTCAAAAATTTAAATATTAAATGATTTAGCCATTATATTACTATGAGATATGTGGACGTTCTGATCATTAAAACTGCGATGTAGTCAGGTGTTTTTTGCAGAAATATTTCCAATCAGATTTTCACTTCTCAATAAATGCACACTCAACCTTGTGCTCCCATAAAGGCACACATCCACAGGCAGGGAGTAGGCGTTAATATTTTTAAGACAAAGAAGCGAGAAAGGTCAGCAGATGAACCACGTGTTTTTTTACAACCTAAGCCAAGATGACACTTTTTATGGAAATTATTTTTCCCTAACTAAAAATGGCCAGAAAATTCTCAGAAAATTTAAAAAAAGACAATATTAGAGATTTTTGAAACAACTATTCTATTTTTTAAAGGTGACATATGTTTATGCACTCAAGAGATGAGAGCAAGGTTCAAGTGTATGGCAAAAAATACAAATTTATTTATTTTTACCTCCAGAGTCAAAACAAAATTTTTAAATCCCCCAGTAAGAAGACAAAACAAAAAGACACATCTGCAAGGAAAAAAGAATGGGGGAGGACGCCTGGAGATTTGCAATGGGGAGAGTAAAAATTAAAAGTACTTTCGATGAAGCCAATTATATTTCCTAATCTTTTAATGTCTTTCAGTATTGTTTAATCTCTCCTTTTTGGACTTAAAATTAGTTACCTGATCATGTATCTGTCTTGTCCCTCAGGAAAAAATCATAACAGATCACCGTTTCAGTTGCTTTTACGCTACCTCCTATTCACCCAAATACTATACCTTTCAGTCCTTCTGGTAACCACCATCATGAGAAAAAGAGACTATTGGTAAAGCATACTTAGGGAGAGAAAAAGAGAGCGACTCCTGTCACCTAGTACACGAATGGGTCCCAGACGTTCAGAGACACTAAAAAAAAAAAAATCAGCTTTTCACTCAGCTTATGCCAAGACCAGAATCAGGACCAAATGCCAAAAGGAAGGCAGTGGTTGTGAGGGTGCAAGCCTGATGGATCCTGTGACTGGAGGCATGGGGAGGGAAGGGAAGCAAAAGGCTAGAATACAGCTCTTCATTTATTATTCTGTAAAGTAATTTCTAGTCAGGATATAAAATGAGAGATACAATGAACTCCCCCGAACTATAGTATCAACATCTGATTTAGTAAAATTACTAATATCACCTAACACAAAATCATTACTTAGGGTAAATCTATTCTACCTATATTTTTCCTGTGAATATTTGCTGGAAATTTCTAAGAAATCATTTGCAGAACCTATCAGCTGTGAGAGTTCACTATTATGCTTCCGTCAACTTCATTCAATATAATTTACATTTTTTTCAAATGGTCTCACAGGATTCCTTGCGATTTTTCGCACGTACAATTTCACAGCAGGGAAAAGGGGGAAGAAAAAAAAGCGAGATTCCCTACCCTCCCTTCCCCCTCTCCTTCTCTCTCTATTTTTTAAACAACAACAACAACAACAACAACAATAAAAAAAAAAAAACCAGGGGAGACAGAACAGATGCTTAAAAATAGATTTCTAAAAATCACTGTAAACCAGAGTTAGAAATGTAATTAACACCTATTTATAAAGAATAATTAAAGTTGGGCTGGCCACAAAGAACAGTAAAGATAATCAAGGTCCTGTCTCTCCCCCCGCCCCCCCGGGCTTTTTTTTTACACTGTTTGCAGTGTGTTCTCATGATAGCCACCTGCTCCCTACTCGGCTTCTCCTCTGTTCGTTTCCCCGGCAACCTTTCATTGGGTTTTCCTCCCAGCTATCGCTTTCAGTTGGGCTGCTCGGTCTAATCTTATTTGTTTTACACCCATCAAAACAAGCAGCCAGACAAAGGCAATCCTCTAAGAATGGGAAAAAGACCACAGCTTTGTTATAACATCTATGCAGAGTGAAAAGTCCTCCCCAGGCTTTTCTAGGGAAAAATAAGTAAGATGGATATGAATTTACAGCCTCCCCCCATAGCCAGCTCTGAAACCCCGTGAAACCTATTGCTGGTGAAAATTCAAAGTCAAAGTGGGCACTCGTGGCATCTGATCATGCCATTTTGTGCCATATCTTCAGGGTCAATATCAGGCGGCAGAAGCGGCACTCAAGGAGTTTCCCTGCTTCTTTTTTCAGGAAAAGATGATGCTAAAAATAGATTTACTACTTCGGCAGAAAGGTTTTCCACTTCCCCTTCCACATCCGAAAGTCCTGTTTCACAATCGCATTCGCTGGTACTGAATCTCACCTCCTCCACCCCTCATTCCCAGCCTTCCCCATCACTCCTAGCATGAGACTGAAAAAGAAATGTGCCTTTAACTTTAGCAGTCGTGTAATTCCGTTGAAGGCTCACAGAGGCAGTGGACACGCCAGCCAACAGTGACAGTGACATTGATTGTCAAAAAAGACACCAACCTTGCTTGGCTATAATGTGTTTGATGGAAGAGGCAGTGTGCGTGCCTTGTGTGCATGCAGTGCCATTACACTTGGAGATGGATTCTGGTTTTCAGAAAAGAGAAATACTAATCAACACACACATACACACACACAAACGATCAGCACAGTGATTTACGATGCAGTCCACCATCCTTACACACACACGCACACACACACACGACTGGAACCTCTAAGCTGCCTTCCTCTTTTCACTTACCATCTTCAAGCCATTCCACTCCATCTGTGATCAGAAGAAGATGGACCCTCACACAGTGTGTCAAAAGCAGAAAGGAACGTTATGTAAAAGCTGACATTCCTTCTTACAGAGCTGCTGCCCAGAGAAGGAAGCAACAACTCAACACGCCAGGCACCGCTACACATACAAGCCGCCTCCTCTTTTTTATGAGGTCATGACAGGAAACTCTTTGAAATACAAGATGCAGCATTTACTGAAGCCCAAATAAATCACTCTCTTTGCCGTTTTGACTGCGCAGTCCCCCAAAACACAACTGCCCATCTCAACGTTCAGTATCCAGGAGCTGCCTCTCGAGGTCTAAATTTCCAGCACGGAAATGGAGAGATTCCTAACCCCGCTGTATCCACCCCCAGCCCCACAAATCCCACGCATGTAGACAAACCCCCTCTGCCTTATAAAAATAAAACCCTTGTTTTGCCATTATGGTCTCAAGTAATATAACCTCTTTCAACAAACCAGCACTTATTTTAGCCCACCCTCCACCCCCCATCTTTATGTTGAAGGGAAAACTGACAACAACCTGTGCAAAATGACAATCTATATCCCCACTGCTTTTCAATAAAAGGACCTACCCGCACTCTCTACACAAAAGAGATAGTAAATGTAGGAACCAAACAGCAGCAGAGAACTAAACTCTTGTGCAAGCATAAGACTGGTCAAGGTGTAGATGCTTTTTTTCCCTCCAGCAACACAAATAACAGATTATAAATCTAGTCATACCTACCATAACCATTCTTATTGGCAAATATTGGGTCTCGCAGAGCTTCGACTCTTCTCTTAAAATTTGCAAAGATTTCAGAATATATTTTTAAAATGACTACTACTGTTATATATATTTAAAGATCCACAAAACAACAGTGTGGATGGTTGTAAAGTAAATCAATTATCTGGGGGGAGGGGGTAAAGAAAGAAAAAAAAAGAAAGAAAAGGAGCAGTGAGCTGAAACCCCTGATTCTAGGATGTAGATAAGAACAACTGAACAGAGCCTTGCTGAAATTGGCTCGAAGCTTCCCCTTTTTACATCCATTTATGGGACCATCTGTCAGCCGAAGCCAGGATCTGATTGGCTGGGGAGACGAAGGGAGGCGTTGCAACATCAGGTGCTATTTAAATTAGCTACTGCCAGATTGACGATGTTAATGATTTGGTGACCTCTACAACAACAGAGACCAGATTTCTGAACTGCTTCTTGTGTCTGGTAATTAAGGCCCGGCTGAAGCAACAACAGCCATACTTGTATTTTTACCTTTTCCCTCCTCCCAGCTCAAAAGTACTGTAACAACCGCAGGTCACTGGAGGCTTGCAAATCTTAACAGTGGGAGTGTCCTCCCTTTCCCCTGTCCTGAGGGCTGAACCATCCCACCCCTCTGATGGAGGGCTTTTCCAGTGTAGAATATTTTCAACCACCTTATCTTTCTCGACAGTTGCTTTCTAGCGAAATACATATTTAATGATCTGCCTCTAGGCTTAAAGATACAACAAAAGCACTTTAATGTGCTAATTCATCTACATTTTAACTTTATTATTTCCCAATATTGCTGATTTTTAGTAAGTAATGCTCCTTCTGCAGCTAACATGACCAACATATTAAAAGCATGCAAGTTGGAGATTAAGCGTGCTCTGTGAACTGGGTTCGTACAAGTTTGCCTCAGAAAACTGTTTCCTAATAAACAAAAAAGAAAAAAAATCTGGAGGGTGGAGGGGGGCAGCTGTCAGCCTCTACCTTTCTGCCTTCTGTCTGAGCTTTTCAAAACAGAGAATGATGAATGATTTATTTAAATGAATTTATTTTTCAACTTGGATAGGGGCATGATCTGAATTTTTTAAAATCCATTAAAACACATTCTCCCTTTGCTTTCCCTACTGCTATAGAGAAGGGTAAAACATGCTTTTTGACAACAGTCTCATTTCATAACCTGTGCAGAGTGCTCATGTTGCTTAACTAAACAAGTGATTTTACTTCTCTCCTTCAAAGGATGTCTTTTTTTCTTTGGTCCCTTAAAAGATTTGCAAAGAGACATTTAGCAAGTGTGTGATGTATATAGTTTGTCTGCCTATGTTACACATTTTATAACCTCTATGCTACCAAGCCTTCAGTAGTATTTTTTTCGTTCTGGTTTGGGTTTTTTAAGTGGCTTACCTTAGAAGTTAATGCCTCACACCTATGCAAAAGGCTAACTTATCACTATTTCTTTAATTCACAATTTAATCAATTTGTTCTTCAATAAATATACAGAGGTAACAAATATTACCAAAAATTCAATGTAGTCTTTAATCTCCAGCTGGAGTTGACAGCGAGATAGCACTAGGCAGAGTAGAAATACAGGCTGAAAAATACATCATACTTCTGGGCTTCAAAGTCCAAGAATAAATGGGTTTGTGAAAAAATTGTTAGAAAAGTATACCACCTTTACATTTTTAAAGATTAAAACTATTCTCTCCAAGCTACTGTTTCATGAACACACATACATAAACATATATATATATACACACTTTAAAAAATACAGATACACCATAAAACAATACACATTGGGTATACTGCATGAACTATTAGACTTGGATATAAATAAATTTAGCTATTAGAAATGAAAATATGTGAAACAGAAAAATAAAAATGATAAAACTATAACCCTTCAAGTGGAACAATACTGAATTAAGTAAACTTTTAAGATGATTTTTTCAGCAAATGTATAAAAAGTACTATCAGTCATAATAGTACTACAGTATCTGTTGAACTGTGTACTAAGGATGAATTCACAGGTTAAGTGTGTTCTAAGTGGCTCAACACATGTACAAAGGGTAGGCACATGTGCCCCAAATCAACAATAGAAACTGAGTGTGATTTCACCAATATTAAAATATTGTGAAAAGTAAACATTAAGACAATGCTGACAAACACACAAAAAAAGCTTGCTTGGAGCAATATTTACTTAGTATTTCTCTGGAGGTTATAAAAGACGGAATTTTTAAAAATCCTTTTCTCCCATTTACACTAACCTCGGCACACTTAGTGAACCGTAAATTAACATTAGGCATATAAAAAGATATTCTGGCCACTTTTCCAAAATAGTAACTGTATATTACAGTATAAATAACTAACTGGTTTTGCTAGGCTAAAAAAAACCCCATGCACTTTGTATATTGATCACTTCTCCAAAAACCTCCACTCTAAAGTCTTTCAACGGAATCCTCAAACAAATGCACAAATGTCCTCTGAGGCCTTTTCTCTAAAGACAAAGGCAGAATCCTATTGTTGGGAAAAGTCAACCTTATTATCGCATTTCCAATAGTATCATTCATCTTTCAGAGTGAGGGGCTGACCGCTCCATCAGTGGTGTGACATTTGTAAAGCAACAGATTCTCAGTATATTATCTCAGGAATCAGGCGGGCGAGTCTCCCAGTCATGCATGATTTTTTTTTTTTTCAGCCACAATCCTCCACCACCACAGAGAGAAACTTGTCTCACTCAAGCAGCTAAGGCAACCTAAAAATGATATCCCAGCGCTGTGGGGCTGCCAGTGCCGCGGTATCCCTCTTACCATAAATGAGCAGTTTCTTGACTCATTAATAACAATTTCCCTTAAAAGAGGTAATCTCATATCAGTCAGCCCCTCGCCACCATGCACACACCCCAAAGGTTGCAGATATCTCAGCATCAGTCGCCGGCAGCCAGCTTTCCCACACAGAGTCCAGATGGACTGTACCAGAAGCCAATTCAGCGTTAATAACTACCTACTCCGCGCAGTGGAGAAGCCTTACGTGGCACAATGGGCTAGGAAACAGCAGCCGGCTGAAACTGCAAATAAAAAAAAGACAACTAAATTCTCCAAAAGCACG
This sequence comes from Daubentonia madagascariensis, assembly GCA_023783475.1. Lineage (NCBI taxonomy): Eukaryota > Metazoa > Chordata > Mammalia > Primates > Daubentoniidae > Daubentonia > Daubentonia madagascariensis. Next base: position 8,520,279 of record JAKFHU010001129.1, read on the forward strand.
AAAAGGAAGGAACAGAAATGGAAGCGTGAATTGTATTTCCTTGACTTCCACGTGAGAAAAAAAAAAAAAAGAGAAGAAATGAATCCTTCATAAACATAGGGGAAAAAAAATGAAGGGGGGGGGAAACAGATGCTGCCCAGAAAAAAGTGACAAAATATTACCTCATTATTTAACAAAGCAGCATTAAGCGTCCTGCTGATTTCAAACATCTTGCCACAGATTTTGTTTTAAGAGAAACAGATAGAATCCTTTGCAAAGCACTCCGTCTGCAAAGGGTTCTTCAATTTTCTTGCGCGCCACGGAACAGTCAATATATTATTTCCCTAGAGTTCGCACATTAAAACCTCTAGTCAGTGAGCTGAATTTTCCCCTTATCTCAGACACAGTAGACTCCTGTTATATGTACTGCTCTCTTTGCGAGAGCAGCCTGCCCCAAACATGGCTGGTGTTTAAACTACTCTTTAAAGTAACAGTTCACTATATAACCACCAGGTGGGTAGAGTGCGCAGATTCAAATGAACCATCTTAAAAGATAGGGTTTTGTTTTTTTTTTTTTTCCCTTTCAATAGCTTTTGGGTGTAGGATGTGACTTGAGAAACGCCAGCATCCTAACAGGCAAGATTGTCTTTCACTGTATCTTGTCAAAATAAATAAATAAAATTCCTTCTCCTCACTTAAAGTGAGGAAACAAAACAGAACAAAATATCACCACCAATTCTGATAAGAACTGTGAAGAATGAAACACAAACAAGCTTTGTTTCATTCAGCAAAGGATGAACAAGAAAAATATAATCAACACAGAGCATGGGGGAAAACCGAAAACCCCACGGAAATATTTTCCTTTAGCAAAAAGAGGAAAATACTCACACATGTAATAAAAACACAATTCCAAAGTATGCGTGTACATGAAGCACATACAAGATGGAGGCAGGAGTTTAAGGGTGCACCTTTTCTTTTGAGTATAATATTAGGTTTATTTGATATAGTCTTTCCTGATAGGAAATAACCAAAAGCTTAAAAGTAAATGCACTGAAAAATAACCCCAAAATCTTAAGCATCTCTTTTAAAAACACAATTATATGAATAGCGACAAACAACCATAAGAGCAAACCAGTCACATATCTCTACCCATTGCTGTTCTTTTTCCTAACATCTGCCTTGAAGTGGAACATTTCTGTATACTATTTTGGATGTATAGCTAACTTGGCGTCTCCTTTGTATCACTCTATTCCAATTAATCTGCTCCTCTGCCAAGAATAAATATAATGTCCCAAGTTAAAAGCTCCAAGTGATGGAGGGGACATGTTAAAACAATACAGAACCACCTGAACAAAAATAAATTACATCACTTATATTGTTATATGGACTGATTTTAAGAAAGATCTTATTACTTATAAAGCATGTGTGCACTATTCTATGTTCCCATGTGTCTAAAACAGAAACTAACACAAAGAGATACCTGGGATTTTGTTTTCTTGTCTGGACAAAATTAAAGCTCCGGAACTTCCACATTCTTTTGCAAACACAGGTGTTAACATTAGTATTTTTCCGGCCCATCCAGGCAACATTTAGCCACATACAACAGTGACTATCTCCATCTTTAAGTCAAGTCTGCATCACTTAATACCATTTAACCTCCTTGCATATATTAAGTTTCAAGTGACAATTTTTAACTAGGGAGTGAGAAGGAGGAGTTGCTCTCATCAAATTCTGGTTGTATGAAATAAGCTAATTTGTACACTCACCATATGTCTTAAACACTAATTAAAAATGTCACTTTCTTCAAACATTAAAATGTAATCAGCCTAGTAAATAAAATATTCTCAAGTTTTCTTGCCTTGGTGATAATTTAAAGAGTGTTTATCTCAAGGTAACCTCTCTATTTTGATTACCAAGGGAGACTTTTAATTTGAAAAGGGAAAAAGGAGATATTGGGGACTAGGGAGAGTGAGAAGAGAAAACCACTACTGTACGTAGCTGCACAAAGGAAAATAAGATGAAGCGGGTTTTTAAGGACCCATAGTCTTGTTACCCTAAGGCAAATCCAGCCAATCAATACCACCCATTGACGGTCTACCATCTGCCAAGCTACCCAGTGATGTGGCTAAACAGACCTGTTCCATATGACTGTAGCTGGCTCATTTTCAGTTGATTAGGGCAGTTCCAGAGCATTCACGTGCAACAGCACAAAACTCCAAGTCAGACTGAGCCTCTCTCTTTGCACCAGTCCCTCTGCGCACAGCTGCAGACCTTTTCCTCAGGTTCCGGCTGTCTGGATTACCTCTTCTTGCCCCTCAATTGAATTAGCAAAATGGGGTGGGAAGGTAGAGTGAACAGATACTCACATATCCACACACACAGAAATAGATAATTACTGGCCCTTCTTCACTGTCATGCAGAAATCAGGAATTCCCTGTGCTCTGCCCTAATATGATTATAGCACACCATTTAAATAGCGTTATCAGTGACTACGACCTGACATTTTCCTGTGGTTCAATTTCTTTTTATCCTTTCCCTCTTCCCTTGAAACATAAACCTAAACTGCTGGCATTTCTTTCTTTAGGAAAAAATACAACCAGTCCACCCAGACAATGGTATACTATATTTAAAGGCTTTTGATAAAATTTAAAGCTTAATTTTCCTTTGTTGAATTGTGGTGTTGATTTTTTCTTTTTTTATTTTTTCTATAGAAACATTAAATCAATTTTATAGGAAAATGCAGACATACCATAGAGGCAAGAAAGATGCACCAGACTGACACAAAGGAGACTAGCAAAAGGATCAGAAATTCACTGTCGAATGTTCTCTTGGAGATGTATGACCTGACCATGTGATGCCTATTTCCTTCCTAAGTAGTTTCATCTACTATGGATTGTAGCAAACAGCTAGAAGAATGCTACTGTGTGGGGAAATGTGACAAATGGATGCCTAATCTGCCTAAATCAACAAGAGTTCACCTGTACAGGTAAACTGACCTAAGAGTAGATTCACACTTAATCTTCCCATTTTCTTTCCACACACCTAAGTGTCATGCTAGAACAGCAGCTGAAAGTGGAAAGTTTCTTTTCAGAATCAATGTATTCTTACTTTTTCAAATATGTCTTTGACCATATTCTTAAAGCACTAGGATGTCTTTCTAGGAAAGAAAATTTAAAGGACAGGAAAATTGCCTTACTTTAAAAATTCTGAAAAAGGTAAACACATTTATCCAAGCAATCTAATCTCGATGGAGTCACTGTCTGGACTTTCCACTGATAAATTCTTCATCACAGCCCCAAAAAACTCAGCAGGTCAATGGGAAAACTCACAGGGATTTCTGAAGATCCCTACATAAAGGGATTTGGGGCCTTTTCATAACAGTTGAGATGAGCTTTACTAAAAATAGAAAACAAAAACAAAGAAACAAACAAAAAAACCCTAATAGAAATATAAATTTTTACAAATCTAAGTACACTGAACAGATGAAGTATGGAGTAGCTATTCATACCATTAAAGGATATAGTGTTTAAACAGTTTAATACAGTTTTGAAAATAATTCAAAATGGAATTTTAAAAAATTCTGGACTCATTTATAATTCTGTAACTACCAATAAAGGAATAGATGTATTGTAAAAGGCGAGGAAGGTACATCTGTGGAAAAAGAAGGAAGATGAGGAAGAGGAGTAGGAAGGAAAGGTGAAAGGGAGGGGGAGGAGAAGAAGAAATAAAGAAATAACAGGACTTATAAAGTACAAATAAAAAATGCTATCTTTTACCAGGAGTCTACTGAATACCAAACACTGCACTAGGCACTTGATATGCACAATCTTACTCAACATCACAGTAGTGACAATTATTATATCTAGAAGCATGCTTCTAGAAAGTTGTTTTCCTTATCTAAAAGTAAGATCTCTCTCCTCCATCATGTCACAGAAGAATATGCTTAGTAAATATGCTTAGTAAATATTTGTTGAGTGAATCAGAAAAATGGGCACTGACTAGAAGAGAAAGGAAAGGGAGGGTGAAAGCCATGCTCAATTTTTTCTCAACTAAAAAAGAAAAGATTTTTTTAATGTTTTTTAATTTTTTTAAAAAGACAAATATTTCTTTGTGACATTTTTTAGCTAAGTTTGTTCTCAAAATGTCTCATTTAATCTATCATTATGATCAGGCTGTAAATTCAGAGTGAGGGAGATTCAAAGGATTAAGGCTGGAAAGTAAAAAATCTTAGAAGGCAGGATGAATACCTGATTAAGTCCCCAACCCCACCCCTTTTTCCTTTTTCAAACCTAGCAAAACTCCCTACAGAGTACCTTCTTAACAAACATTGGTTGGATTAACTTCTATGTCCTCATTTTGGGGCAGTGCTCAGTTACGAGGAATGAATGAAGATCAGTAGTCCCATCCAACATCACCGCAAATACTATCCCAAGGCCAATTTCATTCAGTTCAACTAGGAGTTGATGAACATCTCCTTAGGGGAAAATGACATGCTAGGTTCTGTTAGCCTCAGTTTCCTCATCTGTAAAATGGGCACAATAATACTTCCCTTAAGATTTGCTGCCAGGAAAAAAATAGATATAGGCTTGGTGAAGGCAGCACTCTAAATGGTAGCAGTTAGTATTAATATGGAAAATAGAGGGAGAAATGGATAAATTAGTATTAGCTTCAGGATAATTCAATCCTGTTAAGGAAGCTATGATACAAAGACTCTCAAAACAATTAGAGAATAATAAGACAATAATAATTAACAAAGGCTGAATGGTCTGTTCTAGTTCTAATAAAAAAAATGCCTGTTGCAGATGAACATTTACTTAGTCTTGTGGGCAAAGTTTGGTGCTAAATTCTTGGTGAGAAGAATAAAAATAAATACAAGTCATAGTTCCCACCTTCAAGGAGCTTACAATCTGGTTGGGAGGGAACTTTTCTTTTTATGCATAAATGCTAACAGTGTAAGGAAGAATATAAAAACAATAGTATCAAAATTAAGTGTTAACAGTTGATGGTGAGGATGCCATCTGAAGTGACGGGGGAAGGCGGCATGGGAAAAGCTGGAAGTGAGGCTAGGCCTAAAGAATGATAGGATTTGGCTAGGAAAATGCAGGATATTTCATATAAGAACAAAGGTAGGGGAGGGGAACAGGAAAGGGATATTGACAGCTATATCTTCCTAGCTAGATCCCCTTTGAAGGCTCCTCTGAATCTATTCCAACTTCCTCCATTTTTTTTATTCCAGAATGTTATGGGGTACAAACGTTGAAGTTACATATATTGCTGTGCGCCGAGCAAGTCATAGCTACAAACGTGCTGGTCATCCCCAGACAATGCATACTGCACCCATTATGTGTGAATTTACCATCCCCTCCTCCTTCCTCCCTCCCGCCCAACACCCAGTGATTGCTACTTGCATATGTGCACATAAGTGTTGATCAGTCAGTACCAATTTGATGGTGAGTACATGTGGTGCTTGTTTTTCCATTCTTGAGATACTTCACTTAAAAGAATGGGCTCCAGCACCATTCAGGATAATACAAGAGGTGTTAGTTCACTGCTGTTTTTTGCAGTTGAGTAGTACTCCATGGTATACATATATCACATTTTATTAATCCACTCATGTATTGATGGGCACTTGGCTTGTTTCCACATCTTTGCAATTGTGAATTGTGCTGCTATAAACATTTGAGAGCAGATGTCTTTATTATAGGGTGACTTTTTTTCCTTTGGGTGGATACCCAGTAGTGGGATTGCTGGATCAAAAGGTAGTTTTACTTTTAGTTCTTTGAGGTATCTTCATATTACTTTCCATAGAGTTTGTACTAGTTTGCAGTCCCACCAGCAGTGTATGAGTGTTCCTACCTCTCCACATCCCTGCCAACATTTTCATCTCCATTTTTAAAAGTTGTAAACAAAGGGATATTATGACATTATGACTGTGGGAGGGCAGACCTCTTACTTAGTAAGTACTTTTATAAAAGGAACAAGAATTAATATTGACTGGGCACTCACTGTGTGTCAAACATTGCACTAGGTGCTTTGCCTATAAGTCTCATTTAATCTCACAACTCTGAGATTTCCAATAATAAAACTAGAGATTAGAGAATTTAAGTGATTTTCTCAAGATCACATAGCTATTAAGAGGCAAATTTAGGTTGCATATTTATATATGCCCATATGACCTCAGTCCACACTCTTCACTATAATATACCAGCTTATATAGAAAAGTGAAGATCCAAAAAAATTTAAGTCTTATTCTCTGTGTTATTCTATATTCAAAAACTAACATTCAGAATAATGTCTTTGACATCTACTGACATTTAAAACAATAACAGTTTTTTTAAAAAAATGAATCTGTGCCTGTAATTTCAGTATTCTGCCACCAGATAATGATAGAATCCTAGTTCTATGAGAATTACAAGGAAAACATTCTGCCTACTATTATTTCATTTGTGTGCTATTTCATTCCCCATCTTTGGAAGTGGAGCAGAGTGCCTGATCTTCAGATGAAATTGTCTACTAAAGCCCCGAGACATTAATCTTTCCAAATATTTTCCAAATTTTATTTATAAAAAATTCAACTGTGAACATAATTCTAAATTTCAAGGATTTTCTAACAATTTATTACAGATTGTATTCAATGAATTAAGGTTATTAAGTATGAAATGTCTGATTTTCTTAAATACTAAGTTTGATGGTTACCTCTGACATTTCATTTTGACACTTCTGGTTTTATTTTTCTTGTGAAGGTACATCCTCAGTCTTTCAAATGCACATTTTGGCTTGTGATTATCTTTCAAAGTTTTTTTTAAAGCAATTTTTGTGAAACCATGGATAAGTCAACAATTCATGTTATTTTTTAATATGAATTCTGTCGTGGAACCAATGCAGCACAGACAGCTCGAAATATCAATGAAGCATATGGGAAGGATGTGGCTAATGAACGCACAGTACATCAATGGTTTGAGAAGTTCTGTTCTGGTGATTTTAATGTTGGAAAATGAGCCACGTGGGCAACCTGCAACCCAGGTGGATAATGATGAGCTGAAAGCTATAGTGGAAGCGAATCCATCTCAACCTATGTGTGAATTAGCAGCAAGGTTTGACATTACTATTCCAACAATATCGGACCATTTGAAACACATCAGCAAGGTAAAAAAGCTGGATAGATGGGTTCCACATGAATTAAAGGAGCATCAGAAGAGAAATGGTCTCGAAGCTCACCCTTCTTTGCTGTCACAACATAAAGGTGAACCATTTCTACACTGTATTTTTATGTGTGATGAAAAATGGATTCTTTTTGACAATTGCAAGCATTCGGCATAATGGTTGGATAAAGATGAAGGGCCAAGACACAGTCCAAAACTGAATATTCATCAAAAAAAGCTAATGGTGTGTCTGTTTGGTGGTCCAGTGCTGGTATTATCCACTACAGCTTCATGAAACCTGGTCAATCAATTACAGCGGATGTCTACTGCAACCAGTTGGATGAAATGATGAGGATGCTTGCAATTAAGGAGCCAAGATTGATCAATAGAAACAGGCCAATCCTCTTGCAAGACGCCACTTGACCACATGTTGCACAAACAATGCTGCTTAAACTACAGCAGCTGGACTTGGAAACTCTCTGTCATCCAGTGTATTCACTAGACTTTGCACCAACTGACTACCAATTCTTCCAGGCTTTGGACCACTTCTTGCAAGGAAAAATATTCAATTCTCAACAAGCTGTGGAAAACGCCTTTCGCGATTTCATCGCCACTCGCTTTCTAGGCTTCTTCACTGCTGGCATAAACAAGCTACTGTTAAGATGGCAAAACTGTGCCGATAGTTTAGGTGCATATTTGATTAATTGTACTGCTTCTTGTTTGAGATATAATAAACTACACTTTTGATTAGAAATTGGACATTTCATCTTTAATGACCTAATAGTTCATTGTTCCTTTCACACTGCATTGTGAGCTTACATGATAGAAATTGTATGTTATTTGCCTTATAATCCCAGCATGTAGAATAACAGCAACTGAAATAGAATGGACACTCAATAAAAGAAAAAAACATTGATTCCAAATATTTTAGAAAAATTTTTGAACCAAATGCTTAGGGCATAATTATTTGGTAGTGAATGCTCTATTAGCTATTACATAACTTTGTTTATCCAGTCACCCTTAATGCTGGGGCATTATAACAAAGTCCTTTCCTGAGGGTGGTCACCAGCAGAAGCATTAGTTCAAGAGCCCACAGCTGCTTTTCTCTCAGTGGTCAGGCACTTCCCTTCTGCCTTAGCCAGGGACATTCTACATTCATTTTAAGCCCTGCCCTACTCAGTAGCCTAGTCTCCAACCTTCTTCTGGCCAGAAAGGTTGCTTCCTTTCTCTATGAGAGGTAAAGAAAAAATGTGAAAAACAAGAGAAGCACGGTATATAACTGTGAGAAAGAGGCAACTCTCCACTTGACCCTTTTGAGTTCTTCCCCTCTGATTCTGAAGCTGGAGGAATGATTTCACTACTTTTAACCAGAAGAGTAAAGTTATACATTAATGCTGAGTAGCTCATTTCCCTTAGCAACCCCGTAGTAACGGCAGCTTCGAGTTCAAAATACCTCCTTAAAAAGGATCCTATCTTTAATGAAGATGAGTATTTTTTTAATGTAAAGTTTTTGAACAGAAGTTTTAACATTATAACCCCCAAAGCCTTGTTTTCTACAAATGCCTATTTCATGTTAATATTCCTTTATGATATTATGTGGTAACCATAATGATGCTGGGCTCCTGCAAAATTTGAGTCCCTAGAAAAGCCCTAGTCCTACATTGAAATTATTCATAAATACGTAAGTTTTAAAAATCATATCATCATTAATCCTAAGTTATTGTAGAAATTACATATGTTGTAGAATTACATATGTTGACCTTATTATTCAATCCAACTATTTGCTACTGCTCCCTTACTGAGGAAGAGTGAATAACTAAAATGTACTTACTGATTTTATTATTTGATATCTACCTTGCCCAGTTCATTATACATAAAATGGACCATGGGATAATCAAATAACCATCACATTTGATTATTTTTACATTGTAGTGAAATAAGAATGCTTGCAAAAAGTTTTGCTAGTCTTCAAAAAGTCTATGAAAGTAAATGTGTGTGTCAAACATGTTATGCATATCATTACAACTTCCATCTTGTTCAAGAATTTTCAAACTCTTATGTCATCTTCAAGGTTTCACAATGCAAATAATTTAAAAACTCCTGCTTGAAATTTGCTTTTTATTATCTCTTAGCACACGGGTACCTTGGGGCACAAGGAAACAAAACACACAAGGGCTTAAAACAGTAATCTTAATATACATCTTCATTATTAAAAATTTATTATCAAATAAATTTTGTGAACCAATTCTAAGATATGGATAGATAAAAGACAGATTTTGTCCCCCATATCTTTGACATGGTATCAGCAGTTAGCCAAACTGAGCCATCTACCTAATACGAATTTTTACACATTTCTGTGTGTAAGAGAAGTGAAGAACATGCCCAGAGCTATGGCCATTATACCCAGTAGGTGCTCAATGTGTGTTCATGAAAGTAAGATCCATTTTAATTCACGAGAGAACATACAAGGAGGAGCCAGGAGACATCATGACCAGTTCCATGTCTGTCACTAATAATTCTATGACCTTGGCAAATCACTTCTCCTCTCTGGACCAAAATCTTCTTGAGTAAATAAGAAATAAAACTAGATGATTGCTGAAGTCTCTGCTAGCTCTAATATGGCAGAGTCTATAAATAAGTAGCTTTTAATTAGCAAACAAAATTTTTAGTGAGGTTAACTCAGATTTTCAACTGAATTTACAATGTAAGAATACCGGCTAAAGGGAAACTAAGCTTTTGAAGGAGATTTAAAAATCTGCCTCAAATAAAGAGCCAGGTTAATATCATGTTCCTTTAATACCCAGTCTGGTCACCAGAGTTATTTTAATAAAATGCAGAACTGGAGATGGTTAAAATCATTAAAACTATGGGCTTTTAAAAGTCAGGGATCAGGACCTTCATCAAGTCCAAAGATACTCTCTGAACTTCAGTGTCATCATATTTAAAATGGGGACAATAATAATGCCTACAGTTGTGAGGATTAAATGAGATAATCCATGTAAGGCACGTATTATGGGGTATGATATGCTGTTAAGTACTCAAAAATGTTAACTCTTTTTTATATTAGGTTGAAACACGAAATTGTTTTTATAGGTTAAAAGCCTATAAAAGTCAAATATTATCAATTTCATATGGTTCAAACTATGTTCTCTTACTCTCCTGCCTAAAAATCCTCCTAAGATTCTTACTGTTTACATCAAGTCCAATTTTTCAGTATGGCATTCAAGGCTCTTTACAATCCGGCCTTCATTTAAGCTTCCTGACTCCTCTGAGACATTCCCTTCCATATACACAGCTCTAGACATGTCAGTCTATTCTCCCATAACCCTTGGCCCTTTTACCCAATGTCTTTTTTCCTGCTGTTTTTTCCATCTGGAATGCCTCCTCTCTCTGGAAAATCATACCCACCTGTCAAGGCCTCAACCTCACTAAACAAAATTAGCTTCTTCGTTGTCTGAGCTCTGATAGCACCTTGTCCTTCCTGCCTTCACAGAACTCATGCTCGAGCATTACCACAGTTGTTTACAGGTCTGTCTCCCCTACTTGTTTTCAAGGTACTCAAGGGCAAAGACTGTTCTTATTTATCTTTGTTTCTCTCCAGCTGAGCACAGTGGCTGTCAAAGTGGTTGCTCAGTAAATATTTGCTAAAGTAAAATTAATATATTCACATGGCAGGCTGAGATATGGCCTCTCTTAGAAATACATGAAAAATAGATGAATCCCAAGGATGACTCGAAAACAAAATCAACTTTTGGAATCCACCCTTTCATAAAATCATTTTTATGATGTGAGAAAATTCTGCTAAAGGAAGGTCTTATTCCCCCTAAAAACGTTCAAGTGACTAAAACCAGGAACTCTAAAGTGGAAGTTGCTCTTCAAGATAAATCCATTGAGCTACAACCATGAGCTTTCAACAGAGACGTTGTTTTATTGATACAGATGAGGATTCACCTTATTTAGTGAATATAATGTGAGGGTTTGCACACTGAATTTGTGCTTCCATAGATGAAGAAGTCTTCAGTCACAGAGAACTCCAATAGGCCTGGATGGTGTGAAAGCTATGGAAAAGAGGAAGGCACTGCTGATATTGTAGCTTGGAGTATGAGTTCATCATCTGCCCATATTCCCATGATCTACACAACCAGGACTCTGAAAAAACCTTAGGAAGTACAAATACTTAAGAGAGTTAATAGTGCATTCTAAATATTATAGGCAGTGACATTAGTTAATATATGTGTGTGTAAAAATTATAGAGTATTATATAATTTTATAAATATATAAAATTGGTTTAAAAGAAAAGTAAATAGTTCTGCACTTACAGGAGTATCCAGCTATTTAGCTAGTTTGTAACTTCAGAGGATTTATTTTCAAACTTTTTTCCCCTCCAAGTGTTTTTTTTTTAACACAATTTTATGAAAACCCTGAATATATAAACAAATAGAATAGTGCTGTTCTCCTGGTTGGGGGAAGAGTGGTCCCCACTAAATGTCTACCCTACACTCACACAGTTCCTGAGGCACCCTGAGGAACTCAGGAACCAGTGAGGAAACCAATCCAGTCAAGTCTAAATAATACTATAGTGGAAAAAAAAGAGAACTTGGAGTCAGAAGACCTGGGTTTGAGTACCAATGCTGCCACCAGCTAGCTATGTGACCTTGGGCAAGTTCCCAATCACCTCCATTGAACCCAAACCTCCTTGTCTATTACATCCAAATCAAAGCACTCAGTAATTGCTATTCAAAACCCCAAATGGAATGTCTCATTTGCTAAGGCCTCCCAAGCATACAGAATTACAGTGCTTACTTCTCTCATACTTTTTATCTACCTTAAAGCTTCACAATTAATCTACCTCCTAATCATTCTTTACTTACAGAAACACGAAATGCAACAATTAACAGTGGAAATGCTCAAGGTTGACAACACGGGCTTCACAAGTACCGAGAGAGAGCTTGGAAAATAAACCTGGCATCTTGATCTTGTCCTGGATTATTAACATCAACATCTCTTTACCTCCAGTTTTAACTGAATCCCATCTGCTAGCCACAGTGATGTTTCTAAAATTCCAATCTTACCACATTGCTTCCTTGATTAATAGCAGTCAACATCCACCCCTTCTGCTGAAAATTTCAATGAGTGGTCTGTGAAAGTGTACCCAGCAGACCTCTAACAGACTCCACAAATTTATAGGACATTGTTTCATGACATAAATGTATGTAGATTCATAGTCTTCTTTTGCATGTCTGTCTCTCCTACTAAGCTTAGCTCCTTGAGGGTGGGACTCGTATCTGATTCATAAGAAATGATGGTTGAATAAATTAACAAATGCAACCTTCCTAGACAAAGCTTCCAAACAGTTTCTTTTCTCATTTTTAAGCTGCAGAAAGCTACAGGTAGCTCTGTTTTGTTTGCAAAATGCTTTCATATAATCCTACTATTTATTGAACATGTACTGTGTCTTAGCTCTTTATATGCCTTAACTCACTTAATATTACAATAACCCTATAAGGAAGGTACTGTTATTATTATCCCCACATTGACAGAGGAGGAAAACTAAAGCAGAAGGAGGTTAAGTAATATACATTATTTGACTCATTATAATCATTCAACATTTACGGGGTGCTCACTGTGTTATTCTTACAACCAACTGTGAGAAAGAGGATGTACAATCATCACTTTGAAATAAGGGCCAAGGAGAGACCATGTCTCATTCATACTTAGGGATCCCTGGAGTGTCCAGTATAGAATCACATTCAATAAATATCTGCTGAATGAGTTTTGAATTAGTGTTCCTGATTTCTAGTAGTGGGACTTTCTACATCAACCACTCTCCTTAACTGATGCTTGAGATAAAAGATCCCTCCTTCTTTTGGTCAAACCCAGACACTTTTGAGAGTACAAGGAGTCTCTATTAATAATTACCAGAAGAATTGCAATTACTACCTTCCATTCAAGACTGTAAGATCTTTGAGGCCAACAACAATGTGCCTCCATGCCTGGCATGGTGCTGCTTTACCTAACTGAACTGAAGTCCACATTTTTTCCCCCTCATGGTACAACACTCTGCTAACATTCTATTGTGTTCACTGATTGCTTTTGGAATATTTTAAAATCACCAAGCCGTCCCTCGGTACCCACAATGTACTGTTCTTAGCCTGGGGCTGGGGGATGCTGCAAGGATACAACATGGTTCAGAGTCTTTGAGCATTTACAATCAGACTAGGGAGCCCAAACTTAGCAATAAGAACATGGAAAGAACAACACAAGAGAACATACTCAAGGACTATATTGTGTGGGTCAGACCAAAACCACTCCCTAAAGTCAGAGAACTGAGATGTCACTGTGAGCCCAGGCACAAGGGTACACACAAGTACTGCAGAATATCATCCTTTACTTTTAGCTCAGCAACGCTGCCAGGGTGCCGCCTGGGGTTCATCACTCTCCAAAACCATCCCTAAATATGGCAGAATATCCTTATGTAGGCCACATTCTCTCAAGCTTCTATGCCTTTGCACAAGCTGGTACTGTGCTTGGGATTCCCATTGACCCCTTATGTGTCTGACAGCCACATATCTATAAGATTCAGCTCAAATGTCACCTTTTTTGTGATACCATCCCTGACCTTCTGAGGAAGAAACTGACTGTGCTTTCATTGTGTGTCCAATCCTGCCCCTTCCCTACATACGCACCCATCGTACCCTGTCTATATACTTACTTGTATCCATCATTTATTTATTTCTATGTCCATCTTCCCTACTAAGCTGTGAATTTGTTGAAGGCAAAGACCCTTATTGATCCCTGTATCTGAAGTACAATGCCTGGTGTAGATTTTGTGGATAGACAGAAGGATGAATGGATGAACAGATGGACAGAGTCAGTTACAATGAGACAGAGTGGCCAAAAAAAGCATCAGCTAATATAACCTTGTGTGGTCTAGGGAAAGAGTTTGGAAGTATAAGAGATTTGGTTACTAATCTTGTATTCATGTCTCATAGACCTTAAGCAAGCCACTTAATCTCTGGACCTCAAGCAGTCTTATCTATTAAATGGGAATAATGCATGAAATCCCTACCTCACACAACAACAGCTGGGAATTTTAAAATGAGATAATATAAGTGAGAGTGCTTAGAAGAAAATATTGTTCCAATATAACATGATGTCAAGAAAAAAAAAGCCATCAGCCACTTTAATATTACCTGGAAATATTTTTGATGGAGGCCAATACTGTTTTTCCTTCCAAACTGACACATGGCTATACTTTTTCCAGGTCTGTTACAGAATAATAGGTGACAAACTTCTGTGTTGGGAAACTCTGGGGTGAGTTTCTCTTTTTCTTGCTAGATGAGAGAAAAAGGATTTGTCCTCTTTATGGGTCTGGGGTTTCAACTTTCAAGGTCTAAACATTTTTGATGACCTTGAACTAATTTCGGCCACCATCAACAGAATGGGAGTGGAAAAATCCCCACCACATCTGCCTTGTCAGGGGGTGAAGGAGAGAACTTTCTAAATAGCCTCATTATTGGTCCCAGCTGAATTCTGCTCCTGTTCCATGATGCCAGCAAAAGCATTTTAGTAAGATGCTGCCAGCATCAAAAACAGATCCACTTACAGTTTCCTGTAAGCGTATCTGCAATGGCAGAAGGTGGCGGGCAGCCAGGTGTGAGTGTGCGTGCGTGCTAAAAATCTCCAATACGTCAAGCTGGAAGAACAATTCATGAAATGAAATTCAATGTTCTATTTCTACTCCAAGAACTCAGTTTAAGTCACCGGAAATTCAGCTGGGTAATTCAGCTCCGAGTCTTTGCTGCTTTACTGAATCAGAGAATCTCAGAGATAGAAAGGTCCTCTGCATTCTTCTAACTTGAATTTCCTCCTACCCTACTAGGACTTTCAAACAAGGGGTCACTGAACTCTGCTTACATACCTTCAGTGAGAGGGAGCTCATTCACTACTTTTCCAATAATTTGCCCCATTTTGAGTTAGCTCTGACGATGGGCAGAGACTGCCAAGTGTCCACCAAATCTTGTTTCCTTTTCTGCCTGTCCACCCAGCTAGGCTACAGTGGGACTGAGTGACTGAGTTCTGGCCAGTGGAATGTAGGTGAAAGTGATGCACATCACTTCTAAGCCTGGTCCCTAAACAACTTCTATATGATGCTCCATCTTCACTCACTCTTTCCTTGCCTACCAAGTAGATGCGGAGGGTACAGGGGGGAACTCCAAGGCCCTGAAGGAGAGCAGAGCCACTAGATGGGAAAGGCCTGGGTTCCTGAATGACTGTGTGGAGTACAGCCTCCTCAGGACCCATAATGAACTGTGAAATGAGCAAGAGATATCCTTGACTGCGTTAAGCCACTGAAAGTTTAGGGTTTTTGTTATGGTAATTTGCCTATTCTGACTAATACAGACTGTTCAATTTTTTTCAAATAGCAATACTAGACTAAATGTCTTAGAAGTTACCATATCATCATTTCCCTTAGAAGTCTAGTGGCACACATTGTACAGAACATATTAGAATAGCACTCTCTATATACCACTGGCTCCTGAAAAGTGGAAAAGAGTGGTGTGGGAAGGCAGGGGAAGGAAGGATGGAAAGGAAGAGAGGTGGGGAAGGTCACATTTTTTCAAAGACCAGTCTCGTCATGCATGAGCGTTTCATTTATCCCTCATGACAACCCTATGAGATAGACACAGTCACCAACTTTCTAAACAGGAGGAAACAAGAGACTCAGTTGATGTACATACCTTTGACTGAGCCTGTTTAGCCTCTGCCATTCCCCAATGATTTCAGCACCTGAACCTTCCAACTGTCCTCTGTGAACAGACCTTCTCACAACCTCCACTTGCCTCTCTGATGCCCAAACACCAACCTGAAAATTCCTGGCTTTATGTGCTGGGACCCCAAATGTCAGGCTTTTACATGACTCTTAAAACAAACATCTGAATTCCTTAGGCACTGAATTTTCCCATCAGGCTGTTCTTCTGCAGGCGGCCCTAGCCACCAGCTGTGTTCTCCCTGTAACCTGGCCTTATCCTTCCCACCCCGGTGGCATCCATTGAGAAAATGCACCCTTCCTTCAAGCTCATTCTAAAAACAGAAAGGGTGAGAAAGACGCTTTTAAAACCTCATATATATTAAAAAGCTAATACTTGAGAGAACATTGAAATTAAACCAAAATTTTTAAGACATACCAAAATTTGTTTTAAAAAAATCACATTAGAAGCTAGGGAGATCATCGTGGAATCTAACAGGAAAACTTTTCAAGTTAGAAATGCCTTATCTCTTTAATTTAATTTAGTCAGTTTTTAAGAATCTGCATTAGGTCTCCTTCTTTCTGCTCCCACAGCCTCCTCTCCTTCCTTTCCACCATTATAGCGCTTTTCATACTGTACTGATCAGTTTATGGATCTTTTGTTTCCTACATTGAGAACTCTGCAAGGCCAGAGACCATGTCTGGTTCTCCTCTTTATCCCAGTGCCAGGAAGTGTGGCAGATAACATTTGAGGAACTTGCTCACTTTCAGGGTGGCTTGTAGTCACAGAGCTGCTCAATTCCTTTGTTGTGGAGATGGAAAGCCTTGCTTTGGGTCAGCATCATCAGCTGTGAAGTGGGGCTATGCCTGCACTCAGCCTGCTGCACAGAATAACTGCCAACCTTGAGTAGAACCACATATAGTCATTTGAATGGATCTGAAACCTCACTGCCACTCACCAGAGTTTAACATATTTTTCTGCTGCTAGCATTTGCAGAACAGGGTCTGTGGGAAGATGTGAGAGGTGCTGGCTGATTATGTGGATGGGTGCCCTTTCTTGTTTTCTGGTTTCTAGTGCCCTGAGTGATCAAAGGAACCTGTCTGTCCTTGGGGATGGAAGGCATTTGGTAGTTAATGTTATGGAAGTAGTATTACCATTCTCCTAAGACCTGCAGGCCAGCAGTTGGCTTTCTTTTATTTCAAGAACTTTATGAGGCTTGAGGCCGTAAATTTTTAGATCTCTTACTTTGTCCAAGTTAAATATTTGTTTCCAATTTTGACATCAGCTGAATCCATCAGTTCAAGGGCATCAACTCTTCAGTGATGAAGATGGGAAGCTTAGAGTTTCATTAGGGATGCTTAGGGAAGAGGTGGTCTACAGAGATAAGGTCTGAGCTAGAGGACCTCCTATAAGGATTCTATGATTCAGATGTTTTAGACAAATGTTAATAAATAACTCAGCATGGCAAGGAAGACAAAACCAGCACAATGATGCTGTTCATGTATTATGTGCATTTGCCTATATTTAAGTGATTTCAGGAGCCCGGGAGTGAGTTCCCAGCCCCACAAAGACCGCCGGCTACACTGACATCGCGATACTCATACATCCTTCACTCCCGGTGCAATGCTTCCATCCACCAATTCCACCTGTGAGCCAGGATGTTTCCAGTCAACAATAAGCTATTTCTTACAATTAAAGCAAGTGCTCTGAAGCACAACTCACACCTCAATCACAACTCAATCATGCAAAAGGCACACAGACCCTCAAAGGATCTATCAGAACAATTTTTCTAAAACCCAGATCAGCCTCAGTGATCTTGTAATCTGCATGTTTACTAGGTCTAGAAACCAGAATTTAATAAGACAATAAAGCTTTTATATTAGTTGGGCTGCCATAACAAAATACCACAGATTGGGTGGCCTAAGCAACAAAAATTTATTTTCTCACAGCTGTGGAGGCAAGAAATCTGAGATCAGGAGTTGGGTTCTAGTGGGGCCTCTCTTCCTGGCTTGCAGATGGCTACCTTCTTACTGAGTCTTCACAAGGTAGACAGAGAGAAAGATCTCTCTTCCTGTTCTTATAAGGCCACCAATCCTATCAGATTAGGACCCCACCCTCATGACCTCATTTAACCTCAATTATCCCCTAAAAGCCCTCTCTCCAAATACAGTCACGTTATGAGTTAGAGCTTCAACATATTAATTTTGAGGGCACAATTCAGTCCACAGCAACTTTTCATGTAGAAAGTTCAGTGTCTACTTGAGGTGGTTACATTTTAAGTCACATCACTAAGGTGAAGTTTACAAAAATTAAAATCTATTTATCCTCAATGGGTTATTTTAGCTAAGACTTTTAAAAAATGCAATCTAGGGGATGTAGTCTGTTGTTTGTAGCCAAAGTTGTAAAATATACTTCTCTGGAGATTGTGAGAAGAGACGGAGGAAAGTACTAGAGTGGAAGGGATGAACAGCAAGCATTGGTGTTCTGGCACTAACTAACTATTTCACCTCAGCTAAATCCTTAGCCCTTTCTGTGCCTCTGTTTCCTCATTATATCAAGCTAGTTTAAATAAGACAAGACATTAATTTAAAATAAACCATATTTTAGCATTTGATTTCTGGCTGTTTTGGGGATCCAAATCAATATAATGATTAGGAAAAGATTCTTGCCACAAAGGGGTCTTCATAAGGAAAATAATGGATGATGAAGTAAATATCCTTAAACCATGGGATAATTTTCTTTAGTTTTAAGCTCAGAAGATAATTGATTGGTTCTCTAAGGCCACTCTCTTCCTTGGTACTGTTATTCTCTCTTTGGAAAAATTGATGGAAACAATGGGAATCTCTCCCGTTAGCTAAAGAACAGCAGAGGCCCAGAATGGACTGGCCTTGGATCTACAGAGTCCCTGAGACAATGCACTACACTACAGCAGCCCCCATCCCTTCCGGAATATAATACACATCCTCCCCTCTCTGAAAAGCAAACAACAAAGGAACACTGGCTCCAATCCAATTATCTGGGGGGTGCACCCCTCCCAGGATGGCAGGAGGCAGGGGTTGGAGAGCTCATAGCAGGAAGAGCTCTGAAAATATACCTCTTACATAGAATGCATGCTTCTGGCTTAAAAACATTAATTCCATTGCAGAAAGTCACTGAACATTTTCCCAAGGATTCCCAAGATCTCTTAAGCCATAAAAAGCATCCTTATTATATTAGTATGCTAAAGGGTTCCTCCGCATACTATTCCAGGATAGAGCAGAGAGAGTATGAAAAAAAAAGCTGAATGATTCCAAGGAACTAAACAAAGAAATACCTTTAAAGCTTATCTAGTTATACCTCATTTTGAAATCTGTTTTTTCAAAGCCAAATTGGAAAAATTCACATCAATCTGGGGGAAGATGCTACACAACAAAGTATTTATAACTCATACAACTTTAATGTTCTTTTATACAATTAGAAAGCACCATCTAAACAAAACATGCTTACTAAACTCTAAAATAACCAGGAAAAAATATAAGTAACCATTTACCCAATCTTGGACTTTTCTAAGCTTAAAAGCAATTAACAAGGAAAAATATTGATAGTATTGCCTACGTGTAAGTTTAAAACTTCAGTAAGTCTAAAACAATAAAAATTGTAAGAAAGACAAGCTGGAAAAATATTTATCAAAGATATAAAAAAGGACTACTGCTTTTACTATTTAAAGCACTCACATAAATGTATTAAAAAGACAATATAGACTCAGACGAAACACATGAAAAGTTACCCAAAACAGGACTTACAACTGGTTAACAAACGTGGTCAAACATCCCCCCTCATGACTAGTTTAAAGACACATACATTAAAATGATGCTGAAAGGGGGAGTCTCAGCATCTATCTCCCTTTTCATTGCCTGCCTAAGGAGGCTTGCAGCTTTAAATATAGTCAAGAGCTTTTTATGGTGTCACAGACTCAGAAAGTAAAGTTCTTACCATGCTATGCATTAAATACTATCAATTTTTAAAGGGTCTGTTAACTTGATATCTGAATAAAAATGGTACCTCATCTGTCAAGGATATAATATCGAAACAGCATTTGGACAGGTCTATGCCAGCAATGACAAGGCAAATATTCTTTCTTTGCTCTGAACAGGTCTTTTCCTACCATTTGGATATAGATGTAAGGGGAAAGGAGCAAGGGGCAACCCTATTTTTAGGCAATGGTCACTTCTAGGCCTGCCAAAAGGAATTCTTCAGAAGGTCCTTCCTAAATTATGAGGACTGAAAATGGGGCCAGTCTGTGCACCTCTGCTTGCCACTGTTCTCTGTATTTACATTCTTTGTGTAACCTCATAGGAAAAGGGGTCCTGGAAAGCATTTGGGTGTTCTTGGAACTGTAGCCAAATGTCAGCTTTATATCATCCCCTTACCAAATGAAATTTACTGAGCACCCAAAGTTGTACAGGCATAGTTTGAATCATCTATCAAAACAGCTAAGACTTTTAAAACTGATGATGCTGGCAAGGGTGCAGTGAAACTGGCACCTTCACACAGTGCTCACAGTTGTACCCACTTTGGGAGGCTTGGATGAAATTTTTGTAGTAATATGAAGCAAGAGCCTTAAAATGTTCCTAATTTTGATCCAGTTTGAACCTCTTTGAAACTATCATAAAGTTTTACATAAAAAAATGTTTAGTGCAGCATTATATATAGGCCCTGTTAGGCCTAGACCTATAAAGATGAGGTGACACAAGGACACAATAAAAAGGCAAATAAGACAAACTAATGGAAAGTTGTAACAAGTGTCATGAAGGAAATCTAGAAGGTGCTAAGAAAGAGAACAGACCTACTTAAAATAAGACTTTCAGGGAAAGCCTGTACATTTAATCTGGGACCAAAAGGATGAGAAAAAAAAACTAACCATTTGAGAGTTAAGACAAGAGTGGTTGAGGCAGAGGAAACAGCCAGTGCAAAGGTCCCAAGGCAAGAAAATTCAGACAGAAGGCCAATGTGACTGGATTGTGACATGCAAGGTGGAAAGAAGTATGAGATGAAGTCAGAGAGGGAGGTGAGCCAGATCATATAAGGAAAATGCTTATGCCATTATGTTAAGAGAAAGTGAGAGGGTCGAAAATTGTGTTCACAGTATGATCTCAGCCATGAAAAAAATATGCATAGAAAAGACTTGGAAGAAACATTCTAGAATATTAACAGTGGTTATATGAAAGAGTACAGGCTTTGGAGGTAGGAAAAAAAAGAATGTTATAGCCAGGCTTCACTACTTACCACTTAGGAGGACAGTTATTTAACCTTTCTAAGCCTTAATTACCAAATCTCTAAAATCAGAATTATGTTACCTACCTTACAACAGTGGGTAACACACGGTCAGCATGTCTTACTTAAAGAGTATTTTAAAAATTATTACTACCATTACTCTTGGGTAAGAGAATCATGGATGATTTATCCTCTTTATACTGTTTTATATTTTCCTAATTTTCAACATCAAACATGTATTTCATAATCAGAAAAGCACAAACTTTATTTTTAAAAATGTTCTGATGGCTACAGGAAAATGAACTACTCTGTTAAATCAAATGCCTTTCCATTGCAACAAATGCATTTGCATTGGTGTACAAGGCATTCAAAGCAGCCCTTAATGTTGAGGGCAATGCGACATTTATAAGGGACCTTTAACAATAAAGGTTCAGCTATGCAAACATGCAGAAACTCACAATTAATTTGAAATATCAAACAAGTTGTTATTGGCCTTTTAGGAGTGTCAACAATGCCACAAGTTCTCTACAAAGTACAAAATTAAGATACATGGCTGCCCAGTTTGGTCTTAACCTTCAGAAACCTCTAAACAATCACAGTAAGTGTTCTTCTCTCTACTTCAACAGAACTGATTTTCAGACTTCCCAGAAACAAGGAAGATATTAGTAGCAATGCCCTGGAGAAATTCTTGATTTGTTAACTTACTTTCTTGAATATAGAGTTTTCTCCTGAAATTTTATGTCTAAAGACAACAAAACTGACTACTGGACCTAGAGAAGGCAGATGAGCATTGGTGCCCACCTGCAGGTAGTTAGAGATATGTTCATCCAGTAAAAGGGAGGCTGGTGGTGGGGGGGGATTAAGTCAGACACACCTGGATTCAAGTTATAGTTCAACCTCAACAACTCTGGATGACTTAAGTGATACATAACCTCTTTAAGCTTCCAAGTTCCTCACCTGTAAATGACTTTGCTAGGTTAGTAATAATGTACCTAAGAAGCCTTGTAGAGTGCCTGGCACCTGGTAGATGTTCAAGAAATGGCAGTTGGTATTATTCTCCAGGTGAGGCTAACTTCCTAGCCAATGTCTTTCATCTTTCTCCATCAAAAAGGCCAAAATCCCAGGGTAACCCCCATTTTGAAAGGCTAGCTCTTCTGTGGTTTACATTGGTTCACTGGGCACAAGGCACAGCTCATAGAAGGTTGATTTGTAAATACAGGTGGGTAGGTACATAGGTACACAGGTAGACAGTCAGGCAGACAGGTAGGTAGGTACAAAAAAAGGGAGGGAAGGAGGAAAGGATAAAGGAAAGTTTGTTCCATAGTTATAGATCAAATGCCTAATTCTAACTAGCAATTCCATGTACGAAAATCAGAAAGCCAAAAATCAGAGCATGAGGTCTAAACAGAGTGCTCTCATGGAGACAGTGGAATGGAATAGCTGAAATCATGACTTCTGTAGAAAGCTGCCTTAGTTGTGGACAGGTACATAAATGGTTCTATAAAACCCACTGCAAGATGTGTGAGGGCCACACCCACTAGAATCACCCTGATGTGCCTATTAACATGCAGATTCCTGGGCTCTAGGCCAGACACACTGAATCAGAATCTGGATGAGGGGCTCAGAAATCAGCATTTTAACACAGTTTAGCAGATGATTCTTAGTCATGGCAAGAGCCAGTGGTCTAGGGGAAATGAAACTTAAAGTGCTCTTGCTTAATAGAGCTTTCTTTAGATTGTAAAGACGTACCAGTGAAAGCTGGTGTGTATCTAGCACTTCATCTACCACAGACCACTCTTAATCACACATGGCCTCCCTCCACGTGCTGTCCATAACCTTCACTCTGGGCATTTCACATTCTTGGAGAACCATCTGACTTACCAGAGAAACTGAATTCAGTTTGGGTCATGTCTTGCCATACTCAAATTCTTTAAAAATCTATAATTATCTGCACATGGCAGCTTGACTAACCAGGACAATGGACGATCCAGAAAACTGCTTTCTCAACCTCTAGAATAAGGTTTATGATGATTTTATATATTTACCATCTTTGGGCTCTTTTAGCACCTCCACAAGAGGGCAGTCAGGGGAAAGTTTTACTTTTGTCAGAAAGCCTACCCTTAAAAGCTCTTCTAATCCTTGGATCAAAAGATGCCTCTTGGTTCTTTTTAAAATGAAGAACAAAATAAAATATCAGATATATTAAGCCATACTTTTAGAGAAACATATAACTGAGTATTGACTCTGCAGGATATAAGTTTTAAGCACAAAGGCTTTGTATATAACTTCTCCCATTCTCTCTCCACCCTGACCCTCTCACCTCTCCAACAGGTCCACAAATTCATTTCTCTCCATACTGCAGCTCACTGTCCGGGAAGAAAGGCAGTGTAGAGCAGCAAAGGTCATTGTGAGGAAGCCAGGGAAGGCTGCTTGGTGGAGGTGACATTTGAACTGAGACTAGAAGGATGCATAAGCAATGAGAAGGCTTTCTGGGGAAAGGACATGGCATACACAAAGACACAGCAGCATAAAACTCCTGGCATATTTAGGGAACTAAAAAGAGCTTTGCTAAGACTTTAGATTGATGGAGATGTTAGGAAACTATAGAAGATATTTCCATAGGGAAGTGGCACAATGAGATTTGTGAGTTAGAAATATGTACACGTACATATATGAGAGAAATCATATGACAACAGAATTCATAGAATATTTGCCTGATTACATCAGTGTGTATGTCAGTGTGGGTGTGTGTATGTGTGTGTGTGAAATCAAAAACATATTACACCTTTGAACTCCCATACACAGTTCTTTTCTATAAGCAGCTAGTCCCTGGAATTGACTCAGAGCTGCTCAATATTCTTGATCTTTGGAACGTCCATCTTTCCTCTTGACAGCTTTTGCTAAGGTATTCTGATGTCTGAGCCCTACAAGCCTACCCAGGGTCAGTACAAAGTTGGAAATGCTTGGGCCAGTGCTCATTTACTAAATGTAATTAATCTCACTGATGGGAATTGTTAATGTTAGCAATGTTTAAAAACTGTGCTTAGAATTTCTCTGAGCCTATACGGAATATAAAATGTGAAGATAGATAGTCAAGAAAGTGCTTCCAGCTGCTCTAACCATCCTGGATTAAGGTCAGAGTTCAGAACAGTCATTTCAGTGGAAAGGAAATCAAATCAAACCAACCCCAGAGGTTTTAAAATGGGATGGCATAAGCACTTTTAAGATGAGATTAATCACAAAAGAGAGAGGGGAAAGGGTGTCTTTGGGGAAGTGAGAGGAATAAAAACAAGGGTATATATTCACTTCATGATTTTTACTAAGAAGCTGCTGTAAAAACATAGATTTGACTTAGTCAAAGAAAATTTTATTGAGCTCCAGTAATATTACTATTAATATTAACAACAACTAAAACCTTACATTTGTTTAGCACTTTACAGTATACTTTCAATTGTATCAGCTTTCCAATAATACTGTGAAGTCATTACTTCAGTGAAGACTGTGATATGCCTCCCAGATCCTTCTTCAAAACTGAAGGAATCAGGCCCCTAGACAGCCCTCAACTGTCAACTCTCTTTGGAGTTGCCTTGACTGAGAGTCGCCTCTCTCAAGGTCGTGCCTACTTCTTGAGGTACCCCCATCAGTGATTGGTCAACACAGGGTATACAGACCTGGCACCCTCACCCTGACTCAGGATATTTTGAAAGGCTGTCTTAGCTTTAGAGTTCCTCATGGTGTGGGCTGAGGCCTTCACTGAGACTACACTGTAGCCCCACCTCTCCTTCTGCCTGATCCTGCTTCTTTCCCTTCTCTCCCCTTTCCTTCCCTGGTGAAGACCCCAAGAACACTCCCTAACAACCCTCCTACATGCTAGTCCACACCAGAACCTACTTCCTGGGGAATCCAACCTGTGGCAGTTATTATTCCCATTTTAAAGATGGAGAGCTAGGTGTGGTGGTGTGTACCTGGAGTCCCAATTACTCAGGAGGCTAAGGTGGTAGGATTACTTCAGCCCAGGAGTTTAAGGCCAGCCTGGGCAACATAGCAAGACCTTGTTTCTAAAAAAAATAGATAAATAAAAATAAAAATAAAGATGGAGAAACTGAACATCTTAGATGGTAAATTAATTGCCCAGATTTCACCACTTGATGAGAGATGGACGAAGACTAGAACTCAGACCCAACAGATGTTATTCAATGGATGCTAGTGTGCTAGAGCAGCAGGATATGGAAAAATGAATATGGTTCTAACTCTTTGAGATCACAATGGAGTGAGCAACACAAATACAACTATAACCTGTGTGGCCACCAACAGAGGCACATATGATAGGCACAGGAATGGAGAAGGGAGATTGATGTCAACAGGATGCTCGATTTGCATAGGATAGACCCAGAAGACATTCCAGGGAGACTGGAAGGAACACAGGCACCTTTCCTCTTTCACTTGCCTCTCTGATCTCTAGCGCAGATCAGCAAGAGTTCACATCCACGCGGGGGTCAGTGATGATGGACAGTAGCATGGACTGACTGCTCCAGTTCCATTCACCCAGGAAACTTGAGACCCTATGGTAGAGTCAAAAGAGCCCCATTGGCTTTGAAGTCAGGCCTCTGTTCCCTTTGCTCAGTTCCAGTTGCCCCAGTATGTACTACTTGGCATATGAGCTTTGATTTTGACATCTGTAAAATGGACCACCCCACTAGCACAACTGTTAAGGGAACTACTTGTAGAATACACATTATACAGCTTGGCATATGGCAGCCCAGGGCCAAAAAATGATAGGGTTTAATGTGGCCCAAGCAGTGTTTTGGAAATTCTTGGACTTTAATGCCTTTAAGTTAAGAGGACACTCCCTAGTTTCCTACTCATTCCACCTCTCCTTACTGACCTATTGTTGGCTGCTTCGCACACCAATGTTATGTGACTGATGTCTGAAAGCAGGTGAGTTTGCTCTCTGTGTAATCATTGCTACCACCACCACCACCAACTGCTGCAACATATGTACACATACATACATACATAAATACATACACATACACTATATATACATACACTGTATATTTATAAACTAAATGCCAGGCTCTGTTCTAAGCACTTCATAATTATTATCCCATTTCACAGGAAAGGAAACTGAGGCAGAGAGAAGTTAGTAACTTGCCCCTAAGGTCATGCAGATAGTGACACAGCTGGGATTCAAACCACGGCAGGCTGGTTTCAGGGCCTGTATTCCTCTTCATCATGTCATAATGCAGGCCATCTGTGTGTAGTAACAATTATAGACATAGACCCCTCCAAAGGGTAAAAGGAGGAAGGGATAAGGTTATTGTGAAAATTAAATAAGGCAAGTAAAACAGAACAGTAACTGGCACATGGGAAGCACTGGATAAAAGCTATTATCATAAGAATAACCTTTTCCCTTTGAATCAATGGTGACACTCCCTTTCATTTGTACAGTATTTTATAACTCACACAGCACTTCACAGCAAGCAGAGGAAGTGTGATGCTTAATTTTTATATGTCAACTTGAATGGGCCACAGAGTGACCAGATATTTGGTCAAACATTATTCTGGGTGTGTCTGTGAGGTGTTTTAAATGAGATTAACATTTGACTCAGGGTAGACTGAGTAGATTGCCCTCTAATTTGAGTGGGTTTCAAAAAAGGCTGACCCCCCTTGAGTAAGGGGAAACTGCTCCTGCCTGACTGCCTTAAGCTGGGACATTGATTCTTTCCTGCCTTTGAACTTGAACTGAAACATTGGCTTTTTGTGGGCCTCAAGCCTGCCAGCATTTGGAATGAAACTACACCATCAGCTCTCCTGGGTCTCTATCTTGCTGGCTGCAAATGTGGGGATTTGTTAACTTCCATAATTGTGTGAGCCAATTCCTTGTAAACCCCCCCCATACACACACACACACACACACACACACACACACACACATCTCATTGATCCTATCAATTCTATTTCTCTGGAGAACCCTAACATCGGAATAACTCACCTTTTCCACCTCACAGATGAAGAGGAACTGAGGTGGGGAGAACAGGTCAATCTCAGTAGAAGGAACTGTAAAAGCAGAGGTGGGAAGATGTTCAGTTCTGAGGTGGGTTTACAGAACATTAATTAAGCAAACACATTGAGCACCTACTGTGTGCTAGGCACTGGGGATACAATTATGAGCAAAACTTCATGTGGCTTATAATCTAGTATAGGGGATAGCATAAATAATAGTAAAAACACAAATAAACATTTATCCACAAATTATATTAAGTGCTATGAAGGAAAAGAATAAGATGCTAAAAGAACAGAACACTATTTGGATTTGGTCTTTGTGAGAAAGGGATATTTAAGCAGAGACCTAATGAAGTAGCTAGGAAGGAAGTAGCTAGGAAGAAAGTAGGATGAATTGTGTGCCCGATAGGGAATGCACCCAGCCTCAATTGTATTTTTATACACTAGCAATGAAAAATCCAAAAATGAAATTAAGAAAATATTTCCTTTTTACAATAGCATTAAAAAAGAATAAAATATTTAGCAATACATTTAACAAAAGTGAAGGATTTATATGCAGAAAGCCACAAAAAATTATTGAAGGAAATTAGAAAAGACCTAAATGAACAGAAAGATATCCATGTTCATAGATTGAAGGACTTAATATTGTTAAGATGGCAATACTTCCCAAATTGATCTACAGATTCAACTCAATTATATCAGAATTCCAACTACCTTTTTTGAAGAAATTAGTGAACTGATCTTAAAATTCAAATGGAAAGCAAGCGAACAATATCCAAAATTATTTTTAAAAAGAACAAAGTTGGAGGACTCATATTTCCCAGTTTCAAAACTCATGCAAAGATAGCGTAATCAAGACAATATGGTACTGGCATAAGGACAGACATATCACCGGAATAGAATAGAGACTCCAGAAACAAACCATTACCTTTATGGTCAGTTGCAAGGGTGCCAAGAAATTCAACAGGAAAGAATAGTTTCCAACAATTGGTGCTGGAACAACTGGATATCCACATGCAAAAGAATAAAATTAGACCCCTTACTCACACTATATACAAAAATTAACTCAAATTGGGCCACAGACTTAAATGTAAAAGCAAAAATTATAAAACTTTTTGAAGACAACATAGGTATAAATCTTTGTGACCTTGGATTTGGCAGTGGTTTCATACATAGGATGACAAAAACAAGCAACAAAGAAAAACCAAATTGGAATTCATGAAGATTAAAAATGTTTTTGCTTTAAAGGGCCCTATGAAAAAAGTGAAAAGACAACTCACAAAATGGAAGACAATACTTGCAAATCATATGTCTGATAAGAGACTAATACCAAGAATATATATAGAACTCTTATAGCTTAACAATAAAAAGACAAATAATCCAACTTAAAAATGGGCAAAAGATTTAAACAGACATTTCTCCAAAGAAGATATGCACATGGCCAATAATTATATGAAAAGATGCTTAATGTCATTTGTCACTAAGGAAATGAAGATCAACCCCCCAGTGAGATATCACTTCATACCCACTTCAAAAGGGGGAGCAGTAACAATTGTTGACAGGTATGTAGAAATACTGGAACCTTCATACACTGCTGGTGGTGCAGCTGCTTTGGAAAAGTTTGGCACTTTCTCAGAAAGTTAAACATAAAGTTACCAAATGGCCCAGCAGTTCTGTACCCTAGAGAATTGAAAACATGTCCACATAAAATCTTGTACATGAATGTTCATAACAACATTTTTTCATAACAGGGCAAAAGTAGAAACAACCCAAATGTCCAACTACTGATGAATAGATAAACAAAATGTGATGTACCTATACAATAGAATATTACTTTTACCAATAAGGAATGAAGTTCTGACACATGCTACAACGTGGGTGAACCTTGAAAACATTATGCTAAGTAAAAGAAGCAAGACACAAAAAGCCCCCTAATATGATTCCATTTATATGGACTGTCCAGAATAGGTAAATCCATAGAGACCAAAAATGGATTAGTGGTTACCCAGGGCTGGCAGGGAAGGGAGAATGGGGAATGACAGTTAATGAGTACAGAGTTTCTTTTAGGGGTAATGAAAATATTCTGAAATTAGATAGTGGTGATGTTTGCACAATCCTGTGAATATAGTAAAATCCACTCAATCATATACTTTAAAGGGGGAGTTTTATGGTATGTGAATTATATCTCAATAGAAACAGTGAACATAGAATTTTAAGAAAGCTGAGTGTTGGTTTTTACAGTATATTTCCATTTATATGAAGTTCGGGAACAAAATTATATTGTCTAGAACATGCATTCTCAAAGGGGGGTGATACTGTTTGTTTCCTTTGGTAGCAAAGATTGGTTCTTGGGAGGTGAAAAAAAACTTAGATATTATAATGTTTTGGGGCAAACAAAACAAAATCTTTACATTTAATTTCTCTTTGTATTTGATTTGCTCAGGTACCATATGAGCACCGTTTACACTGACATTGGATTTATGAAAGATATACAAAGCCTATGCAAGATTAGTACTATAACACTATGGTGGATAGATGACTGTGATTGGAGGACTTTCAAATATTTATTAATACTTGATTTTGAAGTCATTGCAAGAGGTGGTCTGCACATGCCTGTTGGTTGCCATTGCCTGCTTTGTGGATATGGTTTATGTTTGATCCATGGTATCTTATATGTGATTTTTGTTTTTAGAATTAAATAAAAATATTTTATGTTTTATTATTTAATTCAACAGAAGTTATTCAACCCAACATTAATTATACCAAATACTGAAAAGAAAAAAATGTCCACAATATCTTAATGAGGTAGTTAAAAGTTTACTAAACATTTTAGGAAAGTAAGTTTTTCTGTTGTTTTACTTCTGCTGGAAAAAAATCTTAAATGATTTTTTAACAGTTTGATTGTATTCCTATTATGTATGTATGTAAATGTAATTTGCATATGTAATTTGCAACATCACAATTTATATAAGTAAAAAATTATATCAAAAAGCAGATACAATTATAAGATTAAGTTAAATACCAAAGGCCTTTAAAATTCTAATTTAACTTTTAACTTACAAATTTTTAGACATTTGTAACCTTGCATTGAATAAGACAAATAAGCTTTATACGTTCTTTTTATATATATATTATACAAATCCTACTAGATCTAAGCAAAGAGATAAACAGCACTGTAATTGCAGGAACTTCAACACCCCACTGACAGAGGTGGACAGATCATTGAAGCAGAAAATCAATAGAGAAACTCTGGATTTAATAAACAGGACTCTAGAACAAATGTGCCTAACAGACATTTACTGAACATTCTACCTCAAAACTACTGAATATACATTCTTCTCATTAACACATGGGACATTTTCCAAGATTGATCATATCTTAGGCCACAAAACATGTCTCAGCAAATTCAAAAAAATCAAAATCATATCATGTATCTTCTTAGACCACAGTGAAGTAAAACTAGAAATCAACTCTAACAGAAACACTCAAATCTACACAAAGTCATGGACATTAAACAACCTGCTGCTGAACGATCCTTGGGTCAATGATGAAATTAAGATGGAAATCAAAAGATTCTTTGAACTGAACAACAAAGGAGACACAAGCTATCAAAATCTATGCGATACAGCAAAAGCAGTCCTAAGGGGAAAATTCATAGCCTTAAATGCCTACATCAAAAAGACATCAAGATCACATATTAACAACCTAATGTCACATCTCAAGGAACTAGAAAAGGAAGAGCAAACCAAATCAAAAGCCAGCAGAAGAAAAGAAATATATATGAAACATAGATACACATATAGACTGAATATCCATGGTATTAAAATTTTACAAGGGAGTGAATAGGAGAAAATTTCTGAAAAGGCTCCTTAGGGTTGATAATGAAAAAAAAAAGGCCGATAAACACTGGTCTAGAAATAGGTATATAGATGTTAAAACTATAAAGAAAAGCAGAGAAGTGATTACCATAACATCAAGGAGAGAATGCTGGGAGCTTCTAGAGTGCTAACTGTTGCCTATTTCTTTACCTGGATGGACCCGCGTTCCCTATCGGGCACACAATTCATCCTACTTTCTTCCTAGCTACTTCATTAGATCTCTGCTTAAATATACCTTTCTCACAAAGACCAAATCCAAATTGTGTTCTGTTCTTTTAGCATCTTATTCTTTTCCTTCATAGCACTTAATACAATTTGTAGATAAATATTTATTTGTGTTTTTACTATTATTTATGCTATCCCCTGTACTAGATTATAAGTCACATGAGGTTTTGCTCATAATTGTATCTCCAGTGCCTAGCACACAGTAGGTGCTCAATGTGTTTGCTTAATTAATGTTCTGTAAACCCATCACATAGCTGAGCATCTTCCCACCTCTGCTTTTACAGTTCCTTCTACTGAGATTGACCTGTTCCCCCCACCTCAACTCCCAATGTCTTCATCTGGCAAATTTCTGTTACATCTTTAAGACTTAGCTCCACCATGCCCCTTTTCTCCCAAGGTTAGTAGGTCACTCTGCAGGAACTCCCACAGCTCTTACAGCACTGAGCTCACCATATGGTAATTGTACTTTATTTTTTCTGTGAATTCCTCAAGGTAACAGACTGGGTCCCTTTCCTCCCTGAGAACTCCTGAGCCAGCACAAGGCTTGACATATAATCAGCCCCAGTGAACATTTACCAAAAGGTTTTTGACCTGAAAGACAAGAAGCAGAAATGTGGACAATGCACCTGGCATATAGAAGGTGCTCAATAAATGGCAGCAATTATTGTCACTATTATCATTTTTGTACCTGATCTCCTTATGAGTGTCCTTTAAACTACCATTTAATTCACTCAACGGATATTTCTAGAGTGCCTACTCTGGAGTATATACAACAAGGACAGTTAACATAAGGAACTGGTCAGAGACTGGCTCCTCAAGGAACTCACAATGAGATAAAAAAAAAATATAAATAACTGTAAAACAAGTCCTAAGTGCTATAAAAGAATCTGGCTGGGTTTCAATCACAAACTAGAAAGGCATAGCCTAGCCAGCCAGCCAGGCATACTACATGCACAGCCATGGCCCCAGGATCCTTGATCTTGAGCTTTACCAGTAAAACCTCTCAAAGTATGTTATCCATAATGCTGGCCACCAAACTCACTCACTCACCTCTCCTACCTACCATGCTGGTGACCCAGCATGCCTTGCAACCAGGCCTACCTAAATACCAGCTCACAGTCTTGTTCACATGATACACTGAAGATGTCCAGAAAGCAACTAAAGGTACAGGAGTCTCACCTGGACGTCCATAGCTCCTAGGATTTCTGGGTCCTGTGTTAGACCTCTACTCTCCTAAGCACTTAGGGCCTTTGGCACCCCCTTGCCTGTCTAGTTTAGTTATAGTCATAATTACATGCAGACAAGGCTCTTGGTGTTTTCCTCATTTATAAAACCACTACACCTAAAACTCCAGTGGATGACCAAAAGTTAACATTTCATGTTAATGTTTCTCATGTGTGTGTATGTTCCCTAAAAGGTAAGGAATTGTTTTGCTCTTAATTCATTTTATCATAACTTTTTATGTATATTATTGATTTTGCATTGAAATGGTTTTGCAAAGCATTTTAGCTAGAATCCTTATTTAGCATCTTGCAGACCACAACACCTAGTAAAATGATTTTTCACAAAAAGAGGGACATGGGTTTTTGTTACCTTGCTTTTAAAAAAATCAATAGAGCATTTGTGCCTGTATTAGAGATTAAAATAACTTTTGCCTCATAGTTAAGAGGAACTTTTTTTTAAATAATAAAAGAGAATCTGTCAAATATCCTTGCCTGTATCCACAAATTTCAAAATTTCTTAAAAGTTTAAAGACACAGAAGAGAGAAAATGTCCAAATATGAAGTTAAGGACCCTGAGTTTATATTTCAACTCCACCACTTGCTATGAAGGACTAGCAGAATGTTCCTTTCTCTGTAAAGATGTGACAAAACCTTCCATTCCCAGGTGGGCTGTGAGGCTAAGAGGGAGACTTTATGAGCAAAAGGCTGAGTAGAATCCTTGCAACTTGAGATACAGATTAGGGCATCACCTACACAGAAAAAATTTTAAAATTTCATCTTAATAACCCCTGACTGAGCTGGCACTGGGCATGGATGGGGACCAAAAGTGAATAAGACGTGTCTGTCTTCCCAGAAAGTTCACAGTCTGGCAGAGACAAGAGACAACCTTAGAAAGTGACAACCCAGTACAAGCTCTGGAGTTAGAGGACTTTGGTTGACATCTCAACTCCTCCAATTTCTAGTTGGGGTACCCGGGAAAGTTATTTTATCTTTTGAAACCTCAGTTTCTTTGTCTAGTATAATGGGGATAGTAATAATACTACACCTCCTCGTGTTGTGGAAGGATTCAGATAAAGGATTAAGCACAAAGTCTGACATTTAGCAAGCACTCAATCAATCTTTGTTTCAAGGTTATTATTTATGTCATTCCCAGCAGTTGCAAAGACAACACATGTGAAGGACATTCAAAGAATGTCAGAGTCTAACTACTAAAACAAGGAGGATCTGTGTCTCTGCTTGATGAGTTTGAGGGAGAGAGTGACTTGTCTGTAGCTCTTTCTTTTCCAGGCTTCTTGTCATTCATCAGTGATGATGGCAGTGAGAGGCTGCCACTCTGATGGGTCTTGGCCTCTGTCTCATAGAACAGTGGGAAGGCCCACTGGGGCTGTGTGGACCAACCATGCTCACGCCTCAGCTGGAGAAGAAATACAGAATGGCTCGCATTCATAAAGAGGTACAAAAGGCATCGGTGAACTACCCAGGCCACAGTTTATTTCTCTTGCTCCTGGTACTTTGTACACAATGCCTCCTTCAATGATGGACAGGAATTTGACAGAGAAAGGAAACTGAAACTTGCATGGGCTAAGATTAGGTTTGAATCTTAGTCCATTTGCTTATAAATTTATTCATTTACTTCAGGACTTGAACTCATTTCTGTCTTGACTCCAGAGTCCAGATTCTTACTCACTACACTGATGGGTCCTCCCATGCTTATAAATGCAAACAGGGAACAAAAGGCAATCCAAAAGTTTGTTTAAATTCAAGGAAAACTAATCACTAACACTAGTAATACATCCAAATCTTTACAAGTGTTCCAAATCATTTCCAAGTGATTTAATAATGTTAATATAATTAGTAATAGGTACCATTTGTTGAGTAGTTACTGGGTGCCAAGCACTTTATATGCATTTATGTCAATTTATGTGAGTGCCACTTGATATAAACTGTTACCACATACATTCTCTCAACAGTTTTACAACAACTGTTACATAGCAAACAGCTCCTCCCCATCCCCATTCTCCATTTATAGGCCTTATTTTACAGACAAGGAAACTGTAATGTAGAGGAAGTAAAAGGACTTGATCAAGGTCACATCATCAGTAAGTATAAGGCCATTGGCACTTCTTGCTTGTCAAATTTGATTACAGTCTGCATTGTGTTCAGATAAAGTTCTTGGTGTTCTCTTGATCTACTCGAATTCAGCTCTTCCCATCCTCCCTTAGCTGCTTCTCTCAAAATTACCAGCCAGTGATAAGCCTGCACCTAACAATTTCTACACAAAAGGCAGCCTCCTAGTTGAGTAGGAATCTGTATTCACGGCAGACCTGAGTTTCTATAATGAAATTGTCCAATAAACTTTTATTGGCTAAATTAGTAAAAATAAAAGACATACAACCCAGAAAAAAAGTTGTTACAAAATTGAAATTAAAAAGTCTATCCACGTGGAATGGATAGTGCTGGGCACGTTTACATCCATGACAAGAAATACTGTTTAAGTACTTACTGTGTGCCAGGCACCACCACTGGAGGGGCTGAAGAGACAAGGAAACTGGATAGAAAAAGTCCCTGCCCTCATGGAGTTTACATTCAAGTGAGGGTAATACAAACAAGTAATAAAAAATTAAAATAGCTTTAGATAGTAGTATAAGGAAAATAAGGCAGGATAAGGTGGGTAGACAGAACAGGGAGGGAAGGAGAGCTCTTCTGGACTGGGAGTCAGATAAGGTGCTCTGAGAAGGGGTCATTTGAGCATAGGCCTGAGCCAAGTGAAGGGGAACCTCTGTGAGGGTCTGGAAGTGCAGGTAGAGGAGGCTGGCACCAAAGAGCCAGGTGGGCATCCTAGAACAAGAGGAAAAAGGCAAGTGAAGCTGGAGTATGGTGAGCAAGGGCCAATGTGATCTGAGATGAGGTCAGAGAGGAAGACTGAGATCAGATACCTACTGGGTGTTGCAGGCCATGGTAAAGAATTTGGATCTCATTTATTCCACCAACAGTCCTATGGAGTAGGTGGTTTTACAGAGGAAAAAATTGAGGCCGAAAATGATTATGTAACTTTCTCAAGCCTCACCATTTAGCGATGGAGTTTTCATACTCTATAGTCTTTCTGCGAAAGGAAAGCATAGGCTAGTTAAGAGGAAATGAAAATGATGGGGCATTGAGTCCATAGAGGAGCCCATTTCTCCCTGCCCTCTTGAAACCACTCTCAAATAGTAATAAATGAGTAGAAATCCAAATGAAGATTTAGGAAAATAAATACAGTCTTATTGCATCTCCTGAACTGCTGTACCCTCCATTCCAGTGACCATTATATACATCCCAGATATCCTCCTATGTCCAACACCATTAAGTGTCAAGAAAGCTCAGGAAAAC
Organism: Daubentonia madagascariensis; assembly: GCA_023783475.1. Lineage (NCBI taxonomy): Eukaryota > Metazoa > Chordata > Mammalia > Primates > Daubentoniidae > Daubentonia > Daubentonia madagascariensis. Next base: position 8,556,104 of record JAKFHU010001129.1, read on the forward strand.
AAGGAATCCTGTTGCCCGGCAAATCCATGAGTGTCAAATACATCAATTCTATCCCAGTATAGCTATTCTCTGCAATAATTTTGTACTTAGCAAATCCATGCAAGAGGAAAAGGAAATCACAGAATTTCACAGAAGATATTAATGGTCCAGACACTAAAATAGAAAGGACTTAGAAATGTTTAAAATACTTAGGTAATACCTTCAACCCACCTTTACCAGAAATTCAGGAGGGCTGGCCCTCTGTGAGTTACCGAGCACAGGAAAGGGCTACAAAGGCAATATAGTGCTGAGGTGAGGACTGTGGGCTCTGGAGTTCAGAGGGTGGTTGCAAGGATTTAATAAGAGAATCCATGTAAAGTACTTAGTATAATGCCCTGTATGTGGTTAGAACTCTAAAAAACAAGCTGCTATTATTATTACCATTATTGCAGAAATAAATCCTGGATCCTGCCTCAAGGATGGTGAGGTCAACAACATCATTAACTAAGAGGAACACTGATAAACAGTGATGTCAGGGAACAAATTACAAGGGTGTAGGGGAACCAAGACCACATATTCAAAAAATATTTATTGAGCAACTACTCTGGGCCAGACACTGGTGGCTAGGAATACAGCTAAGGTTAATGATATGATCCTTGTCCTGGAGGAGTTCAACTTTTCTTTCAGCCATAAGTGGTTCCGAATCAAACAAGTAGCTCACAAGCACCCATGTCTAGAGTTGGACAAAACACTAATGGAGCTCCTGATTTAAAACACAGCCTTTGGGTTAGAAGAACACACAACCCATTTAGGGAGACAAGACAACCAGAATTAACAAGAAAACAAGCTAAGTAAGAAGGTGTGGAGCAGTGTATAAATGCTACAGGTAATCAGAAACAGGAAACAATAATAGGAGCCAGAGAGGTCCATAAGGGCTTCATTAACCAGGGGACAAAGAGTGAAATTTCCTCATCATCACAGTGGCTAGGTCTCCATCCAAGCAGGCAGTTCTCTTAGTTGGTAAAATGATGCTGCTGTTAGAGAAATTAAAATATGACATAGAGATACACTAACAAAGCTTGCATGAAATAAAATCTGTTTCATATAAGTTAGCAGAATGTAGCAGAAAGAGCATGGACTTACAGTCACAAAGCCTCAGTGATTACTGTCTATGAAATCCTGGGTAAATCACTCACTTTCTCTAAAATAAATAAATGTTTGTGAATAAGTGGGATAAATAGAAATTAAATTACCATACCCTGTTTAAATCAGGAATAGCCCTATGGTAAAAAAACAAACAACAAACAAACAAACAAGCAAACAAAACTACTCTATGATCCTAGAAAGAGAAAATTCCTATAAAATAAAGGGTTATTATTAATTCATTTCATCCAGGGGTGCCAAAACAGAATAGGTCATCCTTTTTGGGAAAAATTACCTGTAGACCTCCATTTAAATCCCAACTGAATACCTCCAAAAATATCCATGTATTTCATATAACCAAACATGTGATATCCAGAAATGCAATTTAAAAATCAACTTTTGATCATCTACTATGTGCCAGACACTGAGATAGGCAACAGGGATATGAAAATGACAAAAGCACCATTCCTGTGCCCCTGTGGAGTTCACAGGCAGTTAACTACGCTTTTTTAACACAGTGCCTGAAGCCCTCCTACACTTTACTGTTAGATAGTATAGACAGAATTTCACCCCTAAAACCTCCAACCATTGGTCCCAGTTTGGTCCTGCGTTATTATTCCTCTTGATTACCCTTCAAAATACTAGAATATGGAGGTTAACCAACTCTTCTGAGCTTTGCTACCCCCTCTCACCCACATCCATACAGTCAAAGTCGACTGCTCTTCCCCAAACACATCCTTGTTCTCTCATGTCTTGTTATGTCTAGGCTTTGATTTCAGGAAGACCTTTGATACCCTACTCCCATCTCCATATATCCTTGACCACCTGCCTAAAACGACCTCCCTCATTCTTTCTCCCTTAACTTATTTTATTTTCCTTATAGAACTTAATGATGATCTACAATGGCATTATTTTATTTAATAGTTTATTAGCTTGTTATTATATTTATGTGCCTTGCTAGAATGTAAGCTGTGTCTCCAGCACCTACCACAGTGCCCGAATGCAGTAGGTACTCAATCAATTTTTGTCAGAATAAACAAATGACAGAACCTACAAACTCTGTATAACTTTATCTGTATCTCTCTCACTACATCTGTCCCTTTCCACATGGTAATATTTATATGTATATTTATATGAATAAGTACATCTTCCTTGCATGGTTGGAAACTCCTTGAGGATCCCTGCCTATTTCACCTTTGTATCCTCTGGACACCCAGGTAGAGTGTTTCCTGGTTGATGTCTGTTAAATGAATAAATGATATGGTCCCTTGGTTAAAGCCTGTTGAATAAATAAATGATATAGTTCCTTACTTAATCCTCTTCAGGCTTCTTAATCTTGGCTTTGTCAAAACTCTACCTCAATCCTCAAGAATATGAACATATTTGATTCATAACATGGAAAAATAAAGGACTATTTTAACTACATTTCTGTTGCTTCTTTTTAAGACTTACTTGGCCACCAAACTTAAAGGTTCATTTTTTCACCCATCCATCAACCTGTTACTTGGTAGGGCTTTTGCCCTATCAATTTCTTGGGGAGGGGAGAGTGAATAAAACCTTTAAAAAGCATGCACTCTCCCAGAGTGCACCAATCTCTGCTTGCTGTGGGTACAAGCTATTTTTATCAGGTGATACTGTGATATTCCTTTTCAACACATGATATTCACTCTTTCAAGCTGTTCGGCACTGTTCTATTTGGTTTCATGTTACATCAATGAGACAGTCTGAGGGAAAAGGAAAAATGGGACATGCTATATTTAGAAGCACCACTAAAACCCTAAATAAAAACTCTGAAATTTCCTAAGCTCCTTGGCTACCCAATCTATATTCAGGACCCTACCAATTGACCCAAGATTAAGGCTGAGTAGGAAATGCCTTTGTCCAGAGAGTATATTCCTAAGAATCTTGATTACAGAAAGCCATTTTCAGTATCTATGAAACTTTAAAAGGCTAAAGTTCATACATAAAGGTCATAGAAGAGTCAAACAATTACTACATGTATTGTATTTTCACAGCATTTTTACTCTGTGAATTATCAACTTAATTATATTTTAAAATAATAACACATCTGGTTACACAGCTGGGCATGCTGAGTTTGAGATAGCCATGTGACAACTATGAGGAGTTGGCCAACAGCAGTTAGACATAGAAAAACAAAGCTGGGTTTAGGTTGGAGTATCAATGTTCCTGCATATGAGTAGAACATGAAACCATGAAAGTAAAATAACATGACATTTGAAGAGTCAGGAGAGCAGTAGGATTAGGAGGAAACCATACTGCTCAAATGTTAGCAATCACTGTGTACTGGAAGGGCAAGAAAAGGTTTCAAAAGAAGAATGGGCCTGGGTACAGTGGCTCATGCCTATAATCCGAGCATTTTTGGAGGCCGAGGCAGGAGGATTGCTTGAGGTCAGGAGTTCAAGACCAGCCTGGGAAACATAGCAAGACCCAGTATCTACAAAAAAATTTTAAAAAATTAGCCAGGAATGGTGGCATGCACCTGTAGTCCTAGCTACTCAGGAGGCTGAGGTGGGAGGATTGCTTGTGCCCAGAAGTTCCAGGTTGCAGTGAGCTATGATCGTGCTGCTGTACTCAGCCTAGGCAACAGAGCGAGACCTTGTCTCTTAAAAAAAAAAAAGAAGTATGTGAAACATGCCCCTAAGATAGTATCTGGTATATTGTAAAGGCTCAAAAATACTTAACTCACAGTCTCATTGTAAGACTCAGTGGTTACAGACAAAAAGTCTTTGTAATCTATAAACTATGACACAAATATTTGTTTCTATTATTTATAAAAGGAATGTAAGGGTGGTATGGCAGATCAACTGCAAAACTAGCCACAATCTTCACCCCTCCTTGTATCTATGCCCTTTGCAATGTGACTTTGCAGATCTTCCTGTCAAGGGACATGAAGATCTGCTTTGGCCAATAGGATGTACTAGAAACCCCACTTTGTCAATTCTTGCTTACTTTCACTCTCTCTCTCGGAAATCTGTCCAGTTGTCATGTGAACAAGCCCTGGTTTTCTTTCCAAAGGAAGAAAGACCACATGGAAGACAGTGCAGTGAGCCTAGCCAAGGTCATCCTAGAATAACCTGTAGTCCACCAACCCTCACACTTGTGAGAGAACCAAGCCAGAAGAAGCAGAGCTGCCTACCTGCCCAAGAACTGACTGCAAAGGCATGAATGAGCCCAACTGGGATCAAAAGAACAGATCTGTAGACTCATGAGCCATAATAAATACTCACTGTGTAAACCACTGCATTTGGATGGTTAATTATACAGCAACAAGTAACTGATGCAAGTAGCAATAAATAAACCACCCTACTCTGAGCCTTATTATATGCCTGGCACTGTGCTAATAAGCACTTTACAGGGATTATTTGATTATTTCATTCACTTCTCACAATAACTTTATGCAATAAATATTATTATCCCCATTTTATAGATTGTAAAATTTAGGCACACAGAGATTATGTTAACTTGCTCCAAGGTTGCACAGCTTGCAAACAGTGGGGCCAAAATTCAAATCAGGCAGTCCAGCTTCAGAGCAGCATTTAATCTAAGAGAGAGCATCTTTTTCTTAATCCAACAAATGAGTAACTTTTTCCAGTCTTCTTCAGGATAAATAATCTCTCCTAATTTTTCCCTGCATTTCTGCTTGTTTGAACTCAAAGGGCCATTTCTATAAGCAATAACAACTGTGATTTCATTTGCTGATACATTATTTCATATGATCCTTACAATAACCTTTGAAGTTTCCACCATCACCTTTGTTTTACAGAGGACAGAGGAAAAAGTAGGGTATGAGCAGCCTCACTGGGCTAGTAACTGCAGAGCCTCCACCCATGCTGCCCGGCTGAACCATCTCCAAGTTCTCCATGGCTTCCTGCAGCTTAATTGTCAGCAACTATTTCACTTAGCAAACATATGCCAAATATCCCCTATGTCTCCAGGCACAGGACTGGTCCTTGGGGAGGCTTCAAAGCACTCAAATACATGTTCCCTGCCCTCAAGGAACTCAACACTAGTTGCATATGCAAGACTGAAATATAAATCTAAATGATACAATAAGAGAGGAAATGTAAGAGGCTATTACTAATCATAAGATGAATAGAATAAACAGATTCCAGAATTCAAAGAAAAATGAGAGAAAAGTGGGCTGGATCTGTTTGGCAAGGCTGCACATGGGAGGGTTCATGAAGATGAACAGGGTGGGAGATTCCCTGTGGGAACATAGTCTTCTGTTGCCATAGGTGTATGATTCTTGTCTTAGGGTTGTCATGGTGATTGTATCTTCAAGATATTCATGTGGTGACTATTTAAAGCTGGTGGGTTTGGACAAGGCCATATGTAGGCAAGAAGGATTCATCTGAGAGTCACAACATATCCAGAAGTTGGCAGGGCTGATAACTGGGTCCCAGAAACTTGAAACAATCACTGGGTCATGCCAATCAACAGATCCAGAAAATGAACAGTAAGTCTAGACCAGTCCCATGGAGTAGGGAATAAGATGGAGAAAAGGGCCAAGAAGAAATGCAAGCCATGCATAATGCATACAAAATGTCAGCAGCTGGTGTTCTAGCCCTTGGGGGGCCAGGGAAAAATTAGCTAAGAATAAAACACCTGTACTTGGGAAAATTCAATCAGTTTCATTTCCAGGTTTTTTTTTCTGTTCTCCGTATCTAGGAAAGACCCTCCTTAATCTGACACAACCTAAGTTTCTAGGGGTATTTCTTGCCATCTAAGCCCTTTCACTCTACCATTCATCAGCCACATTATAATGCTTGCAGTTTCCCAGTACACCACCTTCTATTACAAACTCATGCTGCTTCTGGCCTCTGGGACTTTGCACATGCTATTCCTTCTATGGCTCTCTTATCTGCTTTATGCATCCTACCCAATCCTGCCTCTCCTCTTCCACTAGCTAATTCCAACTTTTCCTTCATCCCTTAGTTTAAAGGCACTTCCAGTTGAAAAGAGGGAAAACAGGAATCCCCAAGGGAGGAGGGAACACCATAAATGAGGAAAGAGGCTGGTACAGTGGGCCTGAGGTTAGATGGGGTTAGTGTTTCCAGGTATGGTGCAAGGTTCTAATTGAAAGCCACATTTAACAGTCTGACAAAAGCAAGGCTGTGCGATAAAGAATGAAATAACACTGCCACTAGGACCCTAAGCCACAATAACTTTGTCACTGGGATCCCCTTGAAAGTAGGCAGACAAGAAGAAAATGCTTCACTAATGACTGGAAAGAGAGGAGCACCTGAGATCTGGAGGTAGGAAAAATGGCAACAAACCCCAAGTGGCAGGAGAAGAAAGAGCAGATGCTCCTGGAGGTCTTGAGGGAAGAGTATGGTTAGCCGGTGAGGTGAGCATAGCAAAGCAGATTAGTGCAGATGCTGATGTAGGGATAGAGATCTAGAGACATTGCCCATAGAGAAAGCAGATGAACATCATGTAGGTGTTCCCAACAGTGGTAGTAACATAATGGAAAGGTACTGGCAGCTTTAAAGCAACAAATAGAAGAACAGCAGACAACAGCCAGGAAATACGGTGAGAGGAGGCACCAGAGGAAGAGAAAGGCAAAAGTGTAAGTAGCAAAACACATTATATGATTATATTAATAATAGTATTCACCATTTATGAAGGGTTTACTCAACTACCAAGAATGTGTTAATAATATGCATTATTTCATTTGCCAAAAAAATGGCCTTGAGGAAGCCCACAGAGACATAAGAAAGGAGCAAGGCCGACAGCATGCCATTTGGTAGATGGGAAAATACAGATCCACTGGACTTAGTGGCAAATATTTAAAGTGACCTCACCTAGGATCCAGGAACTAGAGAGGTCTAGAGGACACTCAGGTTGTATTTATTTAGAACACAATTATCCTGCCAGAATGAAAGATTCTTGAGGACAGAGAGTGCTTTTTGTTCACCACTGTGTGAATTATACCTAGCACTATGCCTGACACAGGGAGGACACCTCACAAATGTGATGGTAGACTTAATAAACAAGTATGTATGTAGGGATAGATGGATAAAAACATCAGCTTAACATATTTATATCATTGGGAAGCAAAATAAAAAGCATCTGTCCATGTTTGAACCAAAATTTTAAAGGGGCAGGAAAACATCCCTGAATCCACATCTGCTGATGACAGTGGGAAATAAAGTGAGATACTCTCAGAGAAAGGTAAAATTAATCTGCACCACCATTCCCCTCCTGTGCATTCTCCTACTCACACCTTGGAGGGCTCTAAGTGTGGGAGTTAACAGGCCAAGCAAACAAATGTTTCTCCTCATTCATTGATTCAACAAACACTTCCTAAGCCCTTTCTATTAGCCAGGCATGAACTAGACACTGGCCACACAGACAAATAGGAGATAGGCCAGGAAACATCAACTAAGGTGGGTATGGTATGGTAAGAGCAGAGCATTCCTATAAGGATACAGAGAAGTCAGGCCTAGCTCAGTTTTGGGAGGTCAGAGGACATGACAGGTGTCCAAGATAAGTGCGATGGCATGGGCTGGGGGAACAAGAGGAGGAAGGGTGGTCCATTCCAGGGGTGGAGGAAGTGAGAAGTGACACAAATTAAGTTCCCCCCTCTAGACTCAGGGAACCCTGCACATATATCTCATCATTGCACTTAGAGCAAAAATGGAAGTTGTCTGCTTATTTTCCTTGTTTTCTCCATAAGATTGAGGCTCCTTGAGATCAAAGTCTATGTTATTCATTTATGTACTCCCAGCATCTAGCAGAGTTCCTGGGATATAAAGGGTACTTTATTGGATAAATAAGAATTTTAGAATAGTGAGGCAACATGCCATAATGTTAAAAAAACATGATAAAAAACATTGAAACTCATTTGGCTGTGAGACCTTGAGCCGCTTCTCTGTGCCTCAGTTTACTCATCTTAGGATAATAATAGTACCTACCCGTATCAGTTGGATCCTCCCAGAAGCAGACACTGAGATAGTTAGGTGTGCAAGAGATGTATTGGTTTATTGTGAAAATACAGGGGGGACAAAGCAGAATTAGAGCCAGAGAACCTGAGGCTACGATGCAGATCAGACAAAGCCTTGGCCAACCTAATGGGGAGCTCTGGAACAAAGATTTCCCATTAGAGGAGTCTCCACATTGGGTAAAAATGGTCAGGGCCTAGTACCCCCACAGTGCTCAGTCATTGTCATTGGCTGGGGCTGCCCAGGAAAAGCATGGCTTAAAGGCACTGCAGCTGGAGGCTGTCATCTAACTGCACTCCTTGCAAATAAGCATGCCTCTCTTGAAGGCAGATCTGAATGGTGCACCTCCATGGGGGCCACCCTGCCTAATGGGGTTGTGAGGCTTTCATTAGTTAATACAGACAAAATACTTTATAAACAGTGCCCAGAACTTAGTATGTATTATTAAAGTATTTGGTCTTACTGTGAATTATCTATACAATTACACATAACTTCAAAACTTGAGGCTACTTTGGTAATTACAAACTCAAATGACTATAAGAGCTAGGCAGGGAACATAAATGTGTAAATTGACCCAAGTAAGATAAAAGGGACTAAGGAGGCCCATGGTCTCTGTAGCCTACCTGAAAAGTACATATCCTGCCTAAAGATATTTAGGTTAAAAACAATACCAGAGAAAATAGCCACTATTCAAGCCCATTCAAACTTTGATTCAAGATTCAAACTTTGAAAACTAAATTTGTATATAATTTTTGAATAAATTTGTAAAATTTATATAACAAAATTAATCACTTTAAAGTGAACAATTCAGGGGCATTTAGTATGTTCACATTATTGTGCAACCACCAGCTCTATCTAGGTCCAAAACATTTCCCTTATTTCCTCTTATTCATTAAGCAGTTTATCCCCATTCTCCCTTCTCCCTATCCCTTGGCAACCACCAATCTGCCTTTTGACCCTAGAGATGTATCTATTCTGGATATCTCATAAATGGAATTACATAGTATGTGACCCTTTGTGTTTGGCTTCTTTCACTTAGTATATTTTGGAGGTTCATCCACATTGTAGCATGTATCAGAACTTCATTCCTTTTCATGGCTAAATAATATTTCATTTATGTATATACCACAATTTGTTTATCCATTCATCCATTGATGGGCATTTGTGCTGTTTCCACCTTTTGGCTATTGTGAATAGTGCTGCTATGAACATCTGTGTACCTATACTTTAATACCTATTTTCTATTCTTTTGGGTATATACCTAGGAGTGGAATTGCCGGGGTCATATGGTAATTCTATATTTAACTTTTTGAGGAACTGACAAACTTTTCCACAGTGGCTACACTATTTTACATTCCCACTAGTAATATATGAGGGTTCCAATTTCTCTATATCCTCACCAATACTCGGGTTTTTTTTTTTAAGTTTGTTTTTTATTATAGCCATGCTAGTGGGTGTAAAGTGATATCTCATTGTAGTTTTGATATGCATTCCCCTAATGACTAATGATGTTGAGCATCTTTTCATGTGTTTGTTGGCTATTTTTAAAAATATTTTCAAAAACAACCACAGATCCAAATTTAAGTTAAAATTCAATTGCATATGAGGCTTCCAAATGCAAACAACTCAACTGAGGTGACGGTTGAACAGATACTTTCTATGAGCCTCACTAAATTCATACATATATAGGCAGTGACAACCACATCACAATGCACTACTAAGTTTTAGTTTAGTTTTTTTTAACATTGTAAAATGCATTTCTATTTCAGAAATCTCATCTTAGAATAAGAGAAATATGGTGTTTAAGAAAATGTAAGTTCCACAAGGGCTGCAATTTTTGTTTACACCATTCTACTAGGCACATACTAGGCACTCAATAAATGTTGGCTAACTAAAGGAATCAGGTTGACTATCCGGACCCTGAAACTGGAAAACTGAATGCAGACAGTAAGGCAGAAGAATGGGTTTAAGATAATTCCTCAAGATTCTTCTGCCTAGGGCCACTGAGCGAATGGTGGTACCAATAACCAGAATAGTAAATACAGGAACAAGAATACTTGTGATAAAAGAATTACCTAAGAATTCTTACCATTAATACAGAGTTCCACTTTTACTTTTTAATCTTCAATGTTAATGCTCTTTTTATAACACCCTTTCTATTAATATGTGGATAAGTGTAAGAGAAAAGTGAAAGGGTGCTATAACAAACATAAGGTAATAATAGTGCTACTTACAAACATTTTCCATCTTAATTTTTTGTGGTTTGGTTTTTCTTCCTATATATCCTATCCTGTCCTTATCCCTGCTGAACGTCAATCTAACTTATATCTGTCTAGTTTTCCATATGGCAATGACTGGTTATTATGACAGTGTTTATAGTACTGGTTATTCCAATTTTGTTTGGTAAATTTGTTAAGTCTGTTCTCTGACTTATGAATTAGAGAAAGTCTCCCACTGAATAGAACTTATCTATAAAAGCAAGCCATGGTCCATTGTGACTCCTATGTGGATACCACTTTGTGACTAGGGGGCAAATCACTAAATTTTAGTTTACTCTGATTACTTCCCCTTTGTACAACGTGATTCTTCCATTTCAAAAATCAGAAAAAAAATTCAAACTTACTTTAATTTGGTAAAAATGTTTTGGTGACACTTTTAAAATTATTTTATTATAAGAATACTCTAGGCTTGCATAATTTACACCCAAAAGAATAAACCTCACCCTTGAAGGTGACAGAAATACTATTTCAATGCACAAGATTGTCCCATGTATACAAAAGTTTCTTGAGCTCTGTTCTTCTACCATATGTACCTAATCAACATGGTAATTTGATATCAAATTATAGTATAGTCATGTGTCCCTTAACAATGGGGATACGTTCTGAGAAAGGCATCATTAGGTGATTTCATCATTGTGTGAACATCATAAAGTGTACTTACACAAACCTAGATGGTATAACCTACTACATACCTGGGCTACATGGCTCACAGGCTACAAACCTGGACAGCATCTTACTGTACTGAATACTGCAGGCAATTATAACACAATGGTAAGGATCTATGCATCTGAACATAGAAAAGGTACTGTAAAAATACAGTATAAAAGATAAAAAATACTACTCCTGTATAGGGCAATTACTATGAATGGAGCTTGCAGGACTGGAAGTTGCTCTGGGAGAGTCAGTGAGCGAGTGGTGCGTGAATGTGAAGGCCTAGTACATTACACTACTGTAGACTTTACAAACACTGTACACTTAGACTACACCAAACTTATACAACTACTTTTCTTTCTTCAATAATAAATTAACTTTAACTTACTGTAACTTTTTTACTTTATAAGCTTTTAATTTTTTTTAACTTTTTAACTCTTTTGTAAAACACTTAGCTGAAAACACAAATACATTGTACAGCTGTACAAAAATATTTTCTCTCTTTATACCCTTATTCTATAAGCCTTTTTCTATTTAAGAATTTCTTTTTATTATAACTTTTTAACATTTTTGTTAAAAACTAAGACATAAACATACACATTAGCCTAGGCCTGTACAGGGTCAAGATCATCAGTATCGTTGTCTTCCACCTCCACATCTTGTCCCACTGGAGGGTCCCCAGAGGCAATAACACACATGGAGCTGTTATCTCCTAAGACAACAATGCCTTCTTCTGGAATATCTCCTGAAGAACCTCTCTGAGGCTGTTTTACTGTTAACTTCTTTTTTTAAATATAAGTAGAGGGAGTACACTCTAAAATAATGGTAAAAAGTATAGTAAATATGTAAACAAGTAACATAGCCATTTATTATCAAGTATTATATATTGTACATAATGTTTACACCAGCAGCACCATACACATGTGAATAATGCAGTGTGCTATGACACTATGATGGCTATGATGTCACTAGCCATCATAGGCTAGCTGATAGGAATTTTCCAGCTCCATAATAATCCTATAAGACAACCATTGTACATGCAGTTCATCATTCACCTTAATGTTGTTACGGGAGGCATGACTGTATAGTATTACAGTTGGTATCATTTTCCCCTCAACAAGTGATAGTCTGAATGGACTGGGAGTGTTTGTGGTATAAAACTCTTACTAGTAATACAAACTTAGGGTCTGACTTTTATTATTACAGTCATTCACTTCCAGAACACTAGTTCCAATGACCTGAGTAAGATCCTCAAAACTGCTGCTTCCCAGATGACCCTTTGTTCAGAAACTCATGCTGTGAGAACTAAAAGACCTTTAGTATCAGAGATGTAGAGAAAAGATGGCCAACCAATCTTCAGGGGAAAAAAAGGAAAATCCTTTCTATAATAGCAGCAAAGCAAGCTAACACAGATCAATCACAGGTTGGATAAGAGACCAAAGTTGTTCAGAGTCCTCCTCAATCCTTCTGCAGCAAAAACATAACTCCATGGCATAGATTCCTTATTTAGGAACTCTGTAGTTGATGACCATTCAAAACATTTGCTTTTTATTTTCTCATTACTTCCATCTCCACCCTACCTTTCTACCATTTTAATTCAAATCAGCAAAAACAACTTCAAAATTTTTCCTGTAAAGGTGTTGGTTGAAGGAGCCTTACACTAAGTCATTTGCTCAATAAATAACTTACTGATCGTCCACTAAGCACAGAGCCCTAGAACCAGGTCCCAGGACTCAGGAGAAACAATGATAAATACGACCTAGTCTCTCTCCTCAAGGAGTTGAGCTTCTTTTTCCAAATCTGTCAGCTCAGCCTGTGGGGTACAAAAGGCTTCATGTGATGTTTCCCAATAGAACCCTGATGGATAAGCAGTACTCTTAACAGACAATGGGGCTAGGAGCAAGGATGGTGATATTGTAGCAGAAAGAGCAGCAAATGCAAAAAGGCAAAAGCAAATGTGAGGCATGTTTTATCAACTGCAAAGAATTTAACACTGGAGCAGGTGTAGGTTTTGAATGGAAGTAAATAGAAGGCCATAAGGTTAGATATAAGGGTGAGGACAGATGGAGAATAGCGAACCAATAGGCTTGGGATTCATCCTGTGGATAGTGGGGAACAGAGAAATGACAGGGTCAGATGTTTTAGAGACAATATTTGATATTGGTGACCAACTGGAGGGGAAGAGACTGGGAAGTCAGACAAAGAGTAAAGAGGATTTTATGGTAGACCAGAAGAGAGATGAAAGAGGGAAATGACAGATTATTAACTAACTACTCACACTGTCCCCACTATTCATCACAGTGACCAACCAAAAGCAAACAGTCTAAATGATTCCTGATTTTATCTCTATACTTCTATGAAGATATGATATGTTTGGGGGTTTTTTGGGGGAAGGGTATATTTCTTTTTTAAAGAGCCCTATTCTTTAAAAGGGTCATCCATAGTCAAAGGATACCAATAAATAATATCCCATATAATATACTTTTAATTTCAGACCAAAGTAGAAAGGTTTTTCAATAGTATCTACCAGTTGGAATACGTTCCTTTGTGGTATATTCAAAATTGATTATGCCTCTGAGTGACAACACCAGGATTCAAGTCCCTACTCTGTCATTCACTAGATGTCTATTATTGGGCAAGTCACCCAACTTCTCTAGGTTGTCATTTTTAAAGTAGTGTCTCAGTCAGGGTCTCAACAGGAAACAGAAGGCACACTCAAAAAGGGAAACTGAGCAAGGAATAATGAAGGTAAGTAATTAAGGGATAGCAACAGTGGTGACCCATTACCAGCCCTAGACCATGAGAGAACCCAGAGAGAAAGCTGTAGCTGTAGATTGGACACACACTGTGGCCTCCACACAGCCACTGCTAACCAGTAGCTTGGCAGGAAGGGAGCTGGAGAAATAAAACCCCAAATTCACTTCCTTTCTGCCATAGATATCCTGCCAATTCCCCCCCATTGGCTGAATCCTTCCAGAAGCAAGAGGACAAGGGAGCTCATTGATGCAGACTATGAAGGTCAGCTGTAAGACCACAGAAAGTATTATAAAAAGGGTAGAGAGTAGATCTTGAGGGCAAATGGATAATGCCTAGCCCAAAACTTAATAATGGCTATCCACCTCTCACGTTGATTTGCTATGAGGGTCAAATGAGATAATATGTAAAAATACTTTGTAAAATGTAAACAAAATACACAACTATAATCCTTATGATATCTATTCTGTAAGAAATAAACAAGAAATAATAATGCCAGTCTATGGTATGAGACTCCTAAGGTTGACAGATTTCAAACTTTCAAAGCATGTGTATTCCCTACAGTGAAATTTTTCTTTCTGGTTAAAAGTTCCAATCATGAGGACAAAAGTCAAAGAGAAAAGGAATTTTTCAGTACCAAATGATTTTTCAGTACCAGATAAGTGAAAAATTAATTCCCCTACCAAGGTTGGTGTGACTGAGGTCAGGCAGGAGTCAGACACCCACCCATCAGCATTGACCACCATGTTGGTTTCCTGTCCGCCCCTTTTCCAACTCCAGTTCTAACTTTCACCAGCAGCAGAATTAGCAACAATTCCAGAAGGCTTTTCCATTTTCTATCATAGTTCAAAACCAGTTCTTATAAGCACCAATTCATTTGCCAAAGAAATATTCCACAAGCATTTCCAGAGGACCACTATTCTAAGCATCTATCTACTCATTGGTAGACAATATATAAGACAATATTTATTCAGCATACAAACCTTATAATCTGACTTATAATTGTTTTCCTCCTTGTTCACTCCTCTCTAGCAATGCTGACCTCCTTGCTGATCCTTGAACCCCTCTAATGTACATTCCTGCCTTAGGGCCTCTGCTCTGGCTGTTCCCTCTGCTTATTGTCCAGATAACCATATAACTAACTTCCTCACCTTCCTCAAGTTTTGTTCAAATGTCACCTTCTCAATCAGGCTTATCTTATTCAATATTCCAAACTCCTGTCCAAATCCTTATCCACCTTATCCTACTCTACTTTTTCCCCCATAGCATTTATAACCTAACATGGTATACAATGCACTTCTTTATTACGGTTATTTTGAATGTCCATCTCCCCTTGCTCCCCTGCTGACAGGGATAGTTGACTTTTGTTCACTGATGTATTATTCCAAGCACCTACAACTGGGCCAGGCCCATACTGGACACTCAGTAAATATTTACTGAATCAATCAATCAATCAATCATCCAATCAGTTACATGAAATGGTTTCAGAAGGCTTAGTGACATTAACAATTTTTTGTCAATGGAAATTTTAAAAGCGCAAAAAGAAAGCTATTTTGGTGTTATATTTTAAATCTAATAGACTCATCCCAACTATAATTTGTTCCAAAATTTTTGCTTTTAGGTGAAAACTCATATAAGTGATGATTAATCCCCATTATAATTAAATGTAAAAGCTGCAACATTTCTATTAAAGGAAATGTAAGATAAGCATTAAGCTGGTACTATAGATAATAAGTGTTTGCAATTAATATGCTGTGAATAACTGTAAACTCTGTCATTATACTAACAAAATTTAAAAATTCTTAAAGCAACCAGGAACTCTGTGGCAGATGCAACGTCAACACTAGCCACTTTGCCAGTTGTTCAGAGGCTGTGCAAATTAGCAAAAACTGGTAGTAACATACATAATGCGTTTGGGAGTCATTTTTGCACAACAGAAGTTCAGAGATTTTTTTCTTTTCTTTAGATAAAATATCATATTCTGATGCATGAACATATGGAACAGAGATGAACTTCAAACTAGTAAGGAGAATAAACCACAAAGTAAGCAGTTTATGTACCTCTGAGTAAACTATTGGCAGGCTCTGATCTGAGTGAAAAAAGTTTGCTTGTGCAGCAAATTTAGGTCCAGAAACTCATGGCTTGAATATGTAGAAAATATGCATCAAGGGATTAGTATAATTATTTTGTTGCAGAGATACCTGGAAGGTCAAAGAGCTCAAAAGATAACTAAGTATGAAAGTATCAAAGGAACAAATGTTTTCTTTCAAGAAAGTCAAACCTTCTACCTCCATCACCCAAAGTACTACAGAGCAAGAAAGATTAGGAAGTCACTATACAGCTGTCTTTTTTGATCAATGAAGGATGTGATTTCTAGTGAACCCTATCACGGATTACACTCAGCTTGGATAATGACCTTAACTCTGCTTCAGCTGTAATCAGCTTCACACATAAAAGGTTTGTATATGTGTACTACATGAATATGTAGTGGTACATGATGAGTATTTTTGGGTTTCTCACATTTAAATCTAAGTTGGACTGTTCCAAAACAAGAATTAAAATCTGACCTGTTTCATATACTACAGAATATGAAACAGGTCAGCTGAATTATTTTGAAAGAACCAATACAGCTTTTTACTAAACGCCACGTGCTATGGGGTAAATTGTGTCCCCTCAAATTCATATGTTGAAGTCCTAATCCCCAGTGTCTCAGAATGTGACTGTATTTTGATACAGGGCCTTAAAGAGGTAATTAAGGTAAAATAAGGTCATCTGAGTGGGCCCTAATCCAACAGGACTGTTGTCCTCAAAGAAGAGATTAGGACATAGAGGTCATAAACAGAGCACATAGATAATGTGAAGAAACAGAGACAAGATGGCCATCTACAAGCCAAGGAGAGCAGTCTCAGAAAAACAACCCTCCTAACACCTTGATCTTGAACTTCTAGTCTCCGCAACAGTGAGGAAATAAATTTCTGTTGTTTAAGCCACCCTGTCTGTGGTATTTGTTATGGCAACCCTAGCAAACGGATACTCCATGTATAATTCATTTCATTACGTTGTTGCATCAAAAGATGAATGCAATTTTAAAAATCTAGTTCCCAATCAAAAATCACAATTCAATGGATGCTTCATTTATGCAGTACCATGAGTGAATAAATCATTCCACATTAAGTAAAATTTCCAATAACTGAAGTTTGCCTTTAACAAACCAAAGATGATATTCTAATCATATCAGATGGAAATCTTTCTAAAATACATCATTATATACTATCCCCATTTTAAAATAGAGTATACCATAATTTAACACATTTAAAGAATGAAATTGAAATTTCCAACAAAACCAGCAATAATTATTCAATACTCTAATTCAATTTTTACTTCTACCCAAGATTAAGACTGATTTCTCATGTTTTTTCTTTACAATTTGTTTGCCCCTCACTTCCAGCTAACATTTTTTGAAACATGTAGTGTGTCTCCTTCTACCTAGCAAGTCTTCTAATGTTCTGTAGGCTGAGAAACTAGGGAACTAATAAGCATGTTAGAACTACGTCTGAAGTAAAAATCAAAAGGCTTGAGGGAGGGTCTGAAGACCTTGCCTGTGAGTAAACAAGTTAGCACACTCTTTGTGGATATGTTTTTGCTTCTCAGAAACGTTTTTGCTTCCATCGTAGTTTTGGCCTGTATTCCCAAGACTTAATGTTTGAAAAGTTTATCACCACTGATGTTTGGATAAGTGAGTTTGTATTTTAAAAACATTTTATTAATATTTATTGCCTTGTCTCTACTTGAAAAACTTTTCACAGCAAGTTCCCTCCTGCCCCTTTGCAGTTAATCTCCCTCCCCAACTATGGGTAGCTATTTTTAAGCAGAATGTAGAAGCAGTGATGATAATAGCTACTGTTTACGTTTGGTTAACAATAGGAGTGTTTACTGAGTGCCCACATAACAGGCACTGTACATATATAGTATTCCATTTAATTCCCATGTCAACTTTGCAAGGTTAGTATTATCCCCATCTGTCTATGGGGAAAAAAGAAAAGAAAAGAAAAAAAGGACCAAGAAATTAATTATGCAAAGTCACATAGCTACTGAGTAGTGGGGTCAGACCTGAACCAAGAATATCTGAATCCCTCATGCTAAACTATATTGCCTCTACACAAGTGCTAAGGAGTTTTCTGTTAACCCAAAACACACACTAAGTAGAGGAATTAGTAAGGCCACAAGCCCTAACTCACAACCCCACCTCTGTTACAATCCACACCCAAATACCTTATCTTAACAAGCAAGCAAAGGTTTCAGAGGCTATAAAGAGGATTACTTACACGATCCTCAACTGAAAACCTGCATGTAAATCCCTCAGATATTTCAAGAATAGTTAGGAGAGGGAGGAAATCCTCTGTAAAGGTGGGTGGGTCACAACCCCATCAGACCCAAGGATTTTGTTAGTGCTTTAAAAAATGAATGGAAGGAATCCAACAATGCACTTGCTCATGGTCAACAACAGTGCCACAGTCTACCCTACCCAAGAACCACAAGGAGAGGCACCATGCAGCATTGTACTGTCACTTTATTAAGGAAGCAAGGAAGCAAACATCTGGATTGAACCTTTTGATTCCTTGTTACATTAATTTTATTCAGTGTTTTAAACTCAACCCACTCACATTTACAAAACACTTCACACAGATTACTTCCTTCATGAATGGAGCTCCATTCACATCTCACTTAAAACATCAAACTTACTCTGAAATGACTGAGGTTAAAGCTTGTTCAGTGTCAATTTGCAAGTATTATAAAATATGAAAAACCAAGCACACAAATGCGGGAGGGTAATGTGAGGCAGCCGCTTCATGGGGTCTTACTAAATTAAGGCATTTAGGTAAGGGGCATGGATGGATAGGCTTAAAGGAACCCACAGAGGTCACGACAAACCGTGTTGTGGAGTGGGTATTTAATACCCCAGAGGGAAGATTTTGTAAGCATTATCACCCTTGAGTGGTATAGGCTAACAGCCTGGGAATCAATATGACTCATTTTCCCCCAAACTTGGAGTTGTTTTTTTAGAAGTCCCTCCCTTCGTTTTCCTGTGATCTCCCTAAGTCCCATAACATACGTTAGGGGAGGGGAGGTCCTCTCCCTTTAGAAATGAATTAGTCTCCTGTACAGTCAAGACTTGAGGACGTGTGTTTACTACATCCTAAGTGTATGACAACCCTCAGCCCAAAGAGACAACAATTACAACATACAAATATACCCCACCCAACACCTGAGCCTCCTTCTTCCTCAGCTAAACATGAACACCGCTTAGGGCAACGTAAGCGCCTTCTCAATCTCATCTAGAAATATCTCAAGTCCCAGGTCCACAGCGGGCTGTAATGGAGGAAAGGCAGCGGAGGGTGCTGCCCTCCCTGTGTGACTATTAGCGAGAGTCCCACACACAGAGGAGCCCCCTGAGGATCCGCGCCCGCGCGTCCAGCGCCTTGGGGCCCTGATCGCCCGAAGCCCTCCGGACTTTTTGGCGCCATCAGTTACATTCGGCAAAGCCACCCGGAGGACGGTTCTGAAAAGGCGCAGAGGGGATTGACGCCAGGCTGCGGCTTCTCCGCGCTGCGGGGTCGCCTGTCGCGGGGGGAGGGGGGAGGGAGCGCGCGCGCCGACCCGAGTTTCAGTTGTCTCCCCTGACGCCCTGGAAGGTCTCGGGAGGCCGACGGGGGTGTGACCGGGAACCCCATGGGGCAGAGCTGCCAGATGGTCGGCGGAAGAGGTTGCCAGCAGCCCCCGAGTCAGAGAAGCGCGGGGGCGGCATCCTCTAGCAGGAGCCCTCAGAGCCCTCCTGCCGTCCCTGGGAGTTGGGAGGCTGGGGCTGGCCGCTGGGAGAAGCCAGTTGTGGCCACGTGGCCCGGTTGGCCGCGGGCGCCGTGACAGCGGGTGGGCGGGGCTTCGGGGGTGCGGGGCCGGCAGTGAGGCGCAGCTACCTGCTTCTTGAGGCGCATCTTCCCGGCCCGGCGGTCGACCGAGGCGGCGGAGGCTGGGCTGGGCTGGGCTGGGCTGGGCGCGGCGGGAGGGAAGACGTCCGCAGAGTCGCACCGCGCTCTCTCGCTGGCTCACTCGCCGGCTTGCTGGTCCGCCCAGCACCGCGGCTCCGCCACCCCCATCGCCGCCTCTAGGGGGCGCCTCGCGCGGAGACAGAGGACAGACCCCTGCGAGTCGGGTTCCCGTGGTGGTCCTGGAGCCTAGCTCCGGGCTTGGCATCAGTGTATACTCAAAATGTTGTATGAGTAAGTCTCCTCCCTTTCCTCCTGTACTACCTGTGCTGTGCTTGAATTTTGAGTGAAGTAGCTTCTTTGCAGCTCAAGTTCACCAACACCATTTTGGAACAATGTTAACTCCAAAACACTGTGTTCTTTGCACAGGGTTGGGGGGTGGGGGGTGGTGTAAGGCCCTGGGGGTTTACAAATGTGACCAATTCAGGACCCTTGGAATAAATCTTACCCTTTGAGGGAATGGATATTAGACACGTGACCTGTCTTCGGCAGGGAATGTAGACACCTTAAGTGGATCCTTCAAGCCGTGCTTGGCTATTTGGTGTCTAAGATGTGTTCATAGTAAAGTGAGAAATGGAGACAATGATTGATATCAGTAAGCCTCAGAGATCAAGTCTTTTGTATGCTGAGATTTTAGGTTAAAATGTTTGTTGGCCTGAACGACTTTGGAGAGACCTTCCCAAGAGGTTACTCTGTGGCCTCCGAAACCACACTAAACTTTTGAATAAGGCAGTATAAATCCGGTGGTAGGTAGAGGCTTCTTTGGCCCTCCTAGACCTTTATAAAAGTCTCACTCCTAGGGCTGAGAAACTCACATTTGGATTGTTGAGAATGCCCACTACTATCTAAAGTAAATCTACGTTGATTCAAAATACAGGAAATACAAGTATGAGTAACAATTACTGGGTTTAAAGTAAGCTTAGTACCGAGTGTGAGAATGCAAATACTAAAGAGATTATCTTATCCAATGCCTCTTTACAAACCAAGGCTCTGAGGTACAGAGAAGACCTGCCCTAGGTCACAAGGGAACCAGGAGGAAAAATGGTAAAATTCTCTTAACCCCTAGCGTATTGCTTTACTTCACAATTCTCAGCATTCTCAAGTTTTTTCTATTTTTAGGACTTGATTGAGATTCAGAACTTCAAATAGACCCAAATAAACTAAAGAGGAGGCATAGGTAGTAAAAGGACTTGGGATGGTAGGAACAAATTTGATGATGGTTTCATTATAGTAACAACTATGCTATTGACACTATGTGCCAGGAACTATGCACTTTCCATGGACTATCAATCCAAGTTTTAGATGATTTCATTCTTAGTGCAGCCTTAAAATTGAACAATCCCTGATGGCTATAAGAGCTGTTTTCCTATGGTGTCCTTTGACTATATAATACAAAAGAGTTTTATTCCTGAGCAGATGGGGATATACGAAGTCAAAATTCTGCTAACTCAAATCCTTTCATCCAGCAGTTCCACTTTTATAAATTGTCTTAGGGAAATAATCATTAACATTTTCAAAGATTTGGCTCTATGACTGTTTACTATAGCATTCTTTGAAATATGGAAAAATTGGAAATAGTATTTAGTGGTCAATAATGGGTTTGATCATTCAGACAACGGAATTTTCTGGAGACATTAAGAATGATACAGTTGATGAATATTTATCAACATGGAAAGATGTTCACAATATATTTCAAAGTGAGAAAAGCAGGTATAAAATTCTGTGCTCAGAAGGATCCAGTTTTTTAAAAGGGTAACTGGTTCCTTTGGAAGATGGGATTATGACTGATTTTTATTTCTCCTGCTTTTGCTTATCTGCATTTAAAAAATTGAATAGTAAATGTTTATTATTTTGGAATTAAAACAAAACAAATTAGTTTTAATGTATCACTATCTCTGATTATTATCAAAATATCTTCAGTGAACAAAGCAATGTGGCAAAGGCCAGCAGGCAAAAATTCAGCACAGTTTAGCACAGTAAATAATGTAGTGGTTTTTTTTTTTTCAGGCAGAGTCTTGCTCTGTTGCCTGGACTGGAGTGCAGTGGTGCTATCATAGCTCACTGTCAAATTCCTGGGCCCAGGTGATCCTCCTGCCTCAGTCTCCCAAGTAGCTGGGACTACAGGTGCACGCCATGCCCAGCTATTCTTTTTCTTGTACAATGGGGTTCACTATGTTGTCCAGGCTGATTTCAAACTCCTGGCCTCAAGTGATCCTCCATCCTCAGCCTTCCAAAGTGCTGGGATTACAGGAGTGAGCCACTGCCCCCAGTCAAATATGTAGTCTTAATCACTGTAGTTAGAGTATTAATCAGACCTATGTTCAAATCTTAGCTCGGTCCTCTTTAAGGTATGTCATCATGACCAAGTTACTTTATCTTTCTAAAACCTAACAACAGTATATGTGCTGCCAAAGGGAGTTCTAAAGCTTAAAAAAGTAATGATAATAATAGGTAACATTTATTAAGGTTTATTTGTGCTAGGCACTGTGCTAAGCACTCTGTATACAATATCCTGACCACATCAGCTGATGAGGAAACTGAGGCTTAAATAGGGAAATTAAATAACTTGCCTAAATTTACACACCCAGATAAATACTCACATCATAGTGTGGTTGTGAGCATTAAATAAATGCAAGGGGTCATTTAAAGCACTTAGCCTAATACACTGCCAAGCATATATACAAGAACTTGATACATGTTATTGTTTTCAATGATTTTAGACACAACACTGTAGCAAGTTCTGCTCTTTATAACCATTTTATTACTCAAGTCACCTCTCCAGGAGATCTGTTTTGGCTATTTAATGTGATAGGTACCAGCCTGGGCTCTAAAGCCTGTCTTGGTTTGAATCCCAACTCTACCACTTAGTATCTCTATGATCTTGGGTAAAATAGTTAACCTCTTTGTACCTCAATTTTCTCATCTATAGGATGGGTGTATTAGAACAGACTTTTTGGAGATTGTTCTGAGGATTAAATGAGTTAACAGAAAGCAATAAGAACAGTGCCTGGTATATTTGGATTTTTAAAAATGATTACACATTTTACAAATTTTAAGTTCTTTGTCATACTCTAATATAAAGATTTTGGTACATGTTCCTTATATCGATATATGAACATATTGTTATTTAACACCAAAAGGTTATGTAAATGCACAAGCTGTCATAATGCATAGTGGGAATTCCATTTAAAAGAAACCCATGTAGCATTTACATGTGCTTCTATTACTAAAACAGAAGTTAAATCCAGACACAGGACATACAAAGATTACTAATTCTTTCAGGCCTAACTTTTCCAAAATCAGTTCAGCTGTGAATTCTTCAAAATAAAGGATCTGGCATATATGGGACTTTATCATACATTTTATTTATTATATTCAATTATTCAATCTATTTTCTGGATTTATAAGCTCTATCAAAAACAATTGAAAAACTTCACACAGAGATTTTAGAAATGTATCTCCAATTTTATAATTTCTGTCTATATTATTGGTATTTCAGAAGTAATCTGAGAAAGGTCTAGGAATCAAATATGTTAAGGAAATGCCACTTATGAAAAATGTCATCAAAAAGAGGAAATCATTATAGAATTAAGAACCATGCAATAGGAAAAAAAGTTGCTCATCAATTGAAAATATTTTTAGGCTAAATCATGTATATATTTGCCTGCATACATATATATGCAAAATTAAAATATTGATTTTATCATCATGGTATTAACTATCTTAAAATAAGTGTTTTGGAATTATGTTAAAATCTCCAAAGTATAAGGTCAATTTATATTCCTTTCCAATACAAACCATAAATAAAATCTGTGATCATTTTACATTTTACAATTACTAATCATATTGTGGCTGTACAATAGTCATCAACTTTATATAGCAAAGCAATAAGTAAGAGCATGGGAACTTACTTTCTTCCTTTGAAAGGCAATTCTTGTATTAATGGCAATGTTATTTTTCTTTAAACGTCCCGAATCTTCACACAAAGGCATTACTAGCTCATTGTGCACCTTAATTATAAGGGCACCTGTGTTTCTTTGTTTGTCTGGTTGGTCTGACCTGAGGATTTGATTTGTCATACTCCTCTCCTGTCCCGCCCTGTTTCACTCTTAATGAGAACAACTTAACAATAGCATCTATATAAACCCCACAGCTCAAATAATGAATGGTGAGGAACAGAGGTATTAGTTACCGTGAGGAGTACTTGTTGCTGAACCTTCATGTCAAGAGCTAAAATTCATGGTTAGTAAGCATAGACTTGGGGGATAGATTGATTTTAAAACATAGGAGAGGTTTCAGATCATGAGACCCTTCCCACCCCTTGCCCTGCCCCTCCCTGGGGAGGCAGTGTAGTTTTAGATGGAGTCAGATAAATCCCACCTCTGTTATTCAGGAGGGAGCCATGTGATCTTTGACAAGTTCCTTTATCAAGACTCTGAGCCTCAGTTTTTATATAACAGAGATAATAGTAACAACCTCATAGGCTGTTATGAAGATGATGATTTTTAATGTTAATGGAAAAAGTATGTAAAGTGACCACTGAATACAAGTTGCTTGTCTTTTCCCTTTTGCCTTTGCACTGGGCACATTCTAAACAGCCTCCAGCTATGCACAGTAATAGAAGAATAGGCTTGTGTGAAATTATGGATATTTGAGAAATTTGGGAATTTGATGTAAGATAAAACATGCATCTATTGTCTTCATTACCAACATCTCCTGAAGGGGAACAAAGGAACCCCATTCATTCAACACGTTTTCATTGAGTACCTCCTAGATCTAGGACTCATGCACTGGCAGTAGAGTTGTCTTGTTCTCAAGAAGATCATAGCCTGATGAAGAAATGACAGACAGTGACAATACAGTGTAACTAGTACTAAAATAGAAGGAAGCAGGAGGGACTTCTAGAGTGCAGAGCAGGAACATCCAAAGCAGCCTGGATGTGGGGGAGGGTCTGGGAAGGCGGGTGCTAGGTTATTCCTGGGGAAAAAAATGACTCCAGAATTGAATTTTAAAGAAGCAGGAGTTAAAAAGACTGGACAGAAAAGCTTGACAGAGGCACCTGTTAAAAAGATCTGCTCTACGTAGCTGAGAAGTAAATGGTGTATTCCATTGTCAGAGCAAAGCTGCATTGTAATTTCATTGATTATTATGAACATAACAAAATTTGTGCATTCTCTAATATTTCATCACATGAGATTTTAATGGGAACAATGAATAAGTGCTGTTTTCAAGTAAGCCCTTGAACATATGTTCAGAAACATTTGATTAGAGCCTTTGCTCTAACAGTTTTAACTATTCTTAGTTGCTCCTTAACAGTTGCAGTTTGCACTTAATAGATTAGATAATTAATTGCTCAGTAGTAGAAAATAACTCAGCCAATCATGATATGCAGGAAATGATAAGAAAGAGAGTACTCAGTCATGTAGGTTTTAGTATTCGAAAGGACCTTAGGAATTGTTCATATTATTCTCCTAATTTTACATGTGAGGAAATTCAGGTCCAAAGAAGCTCAGTGATCTGCCCAAGTTCACAAAGCTTGTCAGAAGCAGATCCAGGAACAAACCCAGTTGTCAATGGCTACCATTTACTGGGCATTTCCAACGTGCTGACATAACTCAAATCTCTGAGTACTATTTCATTTTATCAGAATTTCAAATCTAATACATATGCCTTGAATCCTTTTAGAATACAGAATGGAATAAATCCTTTTAAAAAGTAAGTATTTGTTCTGTGGCTACCAGTTAATGAAAAAATGGTATTCTTAGAGAACATGTTTTATTAGCTGGTTAATGTACAGCAGGTCCTTGAATGACATTGTTTTGTTCAATGTAATTTCATTATAATGTTGATGAGAAAAAAAAATTGATTCCCAGCAGGGGCCACTGTCTGTATGGAGTTTGCACTTTCTCTCTACGTCTGCATGGGTTTTCTCTGGGTATTCCAGTTTCCTCCTACATCCAAAGCTGTGCATGTTCGGTGAATGGGTGTGTCTAAATGGTCCGTGTCTGAATGAGTGTGTGTTGGGGGGCGGTGAGTGGGTGCACCCTGCTATGGAATGGCGTTCTGTCTAGGGTTGGTTCCCACCTTGTGGCCTCTGCTGCTGGGATAGGCTCTGGCCACCTATGACCTTGAATTGGAATAAGTGGGGAATAATTATCTTATTTGTTTTTATTAATCTTTCCTAAATGTATGTATAGTTCATATTTATTTCAATGCTTAATGTTAGAAGTGTTTTGGTCTTTATTTAGAAGTTTAGTGATGTATTTGTGACCAGAAATATGTTGTAGGAACTTAACTCTCATTTATATCAATTAGCCTATGGTCAAATTGGTTTCTTTATACGTCGTTTCGTTTAGAGTTGCAATTTCCAAAAACCCATTGATGACATTAAGTGAGGACTTACTGTATTTCTTTCATAGCTTTCAGATTTTTTTCCTAAGATTCTATGTAGGAGTTTTATTTATTTAATTCAGTTTGATTTGAGAAATGTTGATCGAGTCCTTGTGATAAACAAGGTGAATCTTTCTTTTCTGTTGCATTCTCTGGATGTCAGGCTTCATGAGAGGCTGTGTCATGCCAAGAAAGAATACAAGCTTGAGAGTCAAACAGGTGTAGGTTCACATCCCAACTCCACAGCTAAAAGTCTTGAGGATCTTGGGCAAGTTACCTACATTCCTTATGTGTAAAATGAGGGTGTGATTTAACCAACCTTAAAGAGTTATTCTGTGGATTAAATGTAGTGAAATAAGTAAATGTAATCCATTTTATTCATGGCCATTTGGTCTGTAGATTTGTTAAGCAGGGAAGCATTCTGTTAAAGGTAATTTATTGTCATGTGTGGCAGATTGTATTTTCTAAATATGGCTACAATAATATCTCCCTACTCACCTGCTCTTCTGCATTGTGAGCTTGCTACTCCTTCACCAAGAGGGGAATTTAATCTCCCAACCCCCGTATCTTGGTCACTTTTAGTGACTCTGGGTCATGCTATCTACTGTCCCTTCCTTCCAGCTGACAGGAATGCAGATATCATGGTGGGAACTGTCATGGTGGGAGCTGAGATAGAAATTGGCAGGATAACAAAACATAAATATCCTGAAGCATTGATAATTAAGTGTGTTGTCATAGTAGCCATGGACTACATATGCAGACTTTTATATGACAAAGAAATAAACTTCTAGCTTATTTAATGCATGATTACCCTTGACCTTCCTGTCACAGGAACCAAAACAGTATCCTAACCAATACAACTGGAGACATTATAAGAAATCTCAAGGAAATTAAACAACCTGCTCCCTGAATGATCATCAATGATGTAATCAAGATGGAAGTTAAAAAATTTTGTGAAACAAATGAAAATAGTGACACAAGATATCAAAACCTCTGAGATACAGAAAAAGCAGTGCTAAGAGGGAAGTTTATAGTGTAAAATGCCTACATCAAAAAGATCAAAAGATCACAAGTTAACAACCTAATGTTGCACCTCAAGGAACTAGAAAAACAAGAACAAACCAAACCCAAAGGTAGCAGAAGAAAAGAAATAACAAAAATCAGAGCACAACTAAATGAAATTGAAACCAAAAAAATGATACAAAGGATCAATGAAACAAAAAGTTGGTTCTTTGAAAAGATAAACAAAATTGATAGACATCTAGCTAGATTAACCAAGAAAAGAAGAGAGGGAATTCAAATAAGATCATTCAGAAATGAAAAAGGAGAAATTACAACTGATACACTGCAATACAAAAGATCATTTGAGACTACTATGAACATCTATACACCCACAGACTAGAAAACCTAGAGTAATTGTATGAATTCCTGGAAACATACAACTTCCCAAGCTTGAATCCAGAAGAAAGAGAAATTCTGAACAGATCAATAATGAGTAGTGAGAGTGAATCAGTAATAAAAGAATCTCCCAACAACAACAAAAAAAGCTCAGGACCAGATGGATTCAAATCCAAATTCTATCATATGTATGAAGAAGAACTGGTACCAATCCTACCGAAACTTATCCAAAAGATCAAGAAGAGGGGAATCCTCCCTAATTCAATCTATGAAGCCAGTATCACCCTGATACCAATGCCAGGAAAGGATGCAGCAACAAGAACAGCAACAACAAAAACAAAAACAAAACCTACAAACAAGTATCTCTGATGAACATAGATGCAAAAATCCTCAAAAAATACTTGCAAACAGAATCCAACAGCACATCAAAAAGATAATACATTGTGATCAAGAGGGTTTTATCCAAGAGGGATGCAAGGATTGTTCAACATATGGAAGTCCATTAATGTGATACATTATATCAACATAATCAAGGATGAAAACATATTACCATCTCAATAGACAGAGAAAAAGCATTTGATAAAATTCAACACATCCATTCATGATAAAAACCCTCAGCAACTAGGCATAGAAGGAACATACCTCAAAATAGTAAGGGCCATACATGATAGACCCACAGCCAATGTCATACCTAATAGGGAAAAGTTGAAGTATCCTCTCTAAGAACTGGAACAAGACAAGGATGCCCACTTTTCCCACTCCTATTCAACTTAGTATTGGAAGTCCTAGCCAGAGCAATCAGGCAAGAGAAAGAAACAGAAGGCATCCAAATTGGAAAACAGGAAGTCAAATTATCTCAATTTATTGATGATTTGATCTTAGAGCTAGAACATCCTAAAGATCCACCAAAAGACTCCTAGATTTGATAAATGAATTTAGTAAATTTGGTCACAAAATCAACACATACAAATCAGTAGCATTTCTATACACTAAAACAACCAACCTGAGAACCAAATCAAGAATTCAACCCCATTTACAATAGCTGCCTAAATAAACAAATAGACTAGGAATATATTTAACCAAGGAAGTGAAAGATCTCTACAAGCAAAACTACAAAATACTGACGAAGGAAATTATAGATGACACAAATGGAAAAACATCCCATGTTCATGGATTGGAAGAATCAATATTGTTAAAGTGACCATACTGACCAAAGCAATGTAAAGATTCAATGCAATCTCTATCAAAATGCCAACGTCATTTTACACAGAATTAGAAAGAAAAGTCCTGAAATTCATGTGGAACCAAAAAGCAGCCTGAGTAGCCAAAACAATTCCAAGCAAAAAGAACAAAACTGGAGGTATCACATTAACTGATTTCAAATTATTCTACAAGGCTATAGTAACCAAAACAGCAGAGTACTGGCATAAAAGTAAACACATAGATCAGTGGAACAGAATGGAGAACCCAGAAATAAAGCCATATACTTACAACCAACTGATCTTTGACAAAGTAGACAAAAAAATAGACTGAGGAAAGGACACCCAATTCAACAAATAGTGATGGGAAAATTGGATAACCATATGCAGAAGAATGAAACTGGGTTTCTATCTCTCACCATATGTAAAAATTAACTCAAGATGATTAAAGACTTAAATGTAAGACCTGAAACCATAAAAATTCAGAAGAAAACCTGGGCAAAACTCTTCTGGACATTGACCTAGGCTAAGAATTTATGACTAAGATCCCAAAAGCAAATGAAACACAAACAAAAATAGTCAAATGGGACTTAATTAAACTGAAAAGCTTAATTAAACTAAATAAGCAAAAGAGTAAATAGACAATATACAGAATGGGAGAAAATATTCACAAACTATGCATCTGGCAAAGAACTTCCAGAATCTACAAGTAACTCAGACAACTCAGAAAAAAACAACCCCATTAAAAAGTGGGCAAATGATATGAACAGGCATTTTTCAAAAGAAGATATACAAATGGCCAAAAAACATATGAAAAAATGTTCAACATCACTAATCATTAGAGAAATTCAAATTAAAACCACAATGAGATATCATCTTACTCCAGTCAGAAGGCCCTTTAAAAGTTAAAAAACAAAAGATACTCAGGAGGCTGTGGCAGGAGGATAGCTTGAGCCCAGCAGTTTGAGGTTGCAGTGAGTTATGGTGACGCCACTGCACTCAAGCCCAGGCAACAGAGTGAGACTCTGTCTCAAAAACAACAATAACAACAACAAAAACCCAAAAAACACAAAACAAACAAAAGAAAAAACAAAAGATGTTGACACAGATGCAGTGAAAGGGGAATGCTAATACAATGTTGGGGGGAATGTAAATTAGTACCACCTCTATGGAAATCAGTATGGGGATTTTTCAAAGAACTAAAAGTATATCTACCAATCAATCCAGCAATCCCACTACTGGGTACCTACCCAAAGGAAAATAAGTCATTATATCAAAAAGACACCTGCAGTCATATGTTTATCACAGCACAATTCACAATAGCAAAGATATGGAATCAGTCTAAGTGTCAATCAACTGATGAGTGGATAAAAGAAAATGTGATATACGCGCGCACACACACACACACACACACACCATAGAGTACTACTCAGCCATAAAAAAGTATGAAATAATGTCTTTTGCAGCAACTTAGTTGGAGCTAGAGGCTGTTATTCTAAGTGAAGTAACTCAGGAATGGAAAATCAATATAGCATGTTCTCAATTGTAAGTGGGAGCTAAGCTATTTGTATGCATAGTCATATAGAGTGGAATAATTGACATTGGAGACTCACAAGGGGGAGGTCGAGAGGGGAGTGAAGGATGAAAAATTACCTATTGGGTACAATGTACACCATTTGGGTGATGGGTACACTAAAAGCCCAGATTTCACTACTGTACAATATATCCATGTAACAAAATGTCTCTTGTATCCCCTAAGTCTATTGAAATAAAAAAAATTTTAATAATACAGTTCCTGGCATAACACTGGTGCTCAATATTAAGTAGCTAGCACATTTCAAAGACCAAAACCATCTATTGCTGTCTAGGACACACTCCTACCTTTCTGGGCGATTTTTATGCCTGGCTCATTGACTTCTTCTCTTCCCCATAACCTTCCTTCTATCTCTGTCCTCTGGGCCATCAGCTGACCACAGTGATCTTTTAAATTATTTAATCCCACTAATCCTTCAACTCCTCACCTCCGGTGGCTCATTTTTCCTCCATTTCAGCCACCCAGGTTCACAGCTGACCCCAGGCTTCATCATAGCACTTAATGGCTCCACCTTTAAGCTCTAGAATTTAGCCATTTTTCTCTATGATTCCTGCTTCCTCCCTGGTCACTGCTCTTACTCTGTCACTGCTACGAACCCAGTTTTCATTCTCATCATATTTTTCAACTTCCTATCCTATTCCTTCCTAGCATGATGTTGTGCCAGGTATTTCTACTGAGCATGGGCCATGGTCCGCATTTTCCCTGCTACCCTCTAGAATCTCACTCCACCCTCTTCATATTCTGACATTCCACCTGGTCAGCCCTAACCTGGCTCATCCAAGTGGGTCTCCTCTGGACTCCCACAGCCCCCAGCAGCCCTCTATCACAATTGGTGTCCCTCTGCTTTGTCAATTTCTGTTTGTATATCCGTGTTGCCGCTAGACTATGAGCTTTTTGAGGTTGGAGACTGCCTTATTCATCCATGTAACCACAATTCCCAGCAAAGAGCATATCTACTAGTTGGAATGTTCCAGTTTTTTTCTGCCTCTGTGCCTTTTGCTTATGCCATCCCTCCCTAGGAATCTTTTCCCCCTACTGTATTACTTCCTTTTAAAATCAGATAAATCCTGTAAGGTTCATCTCAGATACCACCTCCAAGAAGTATTTCTTGATTTGATACCTTCTTCCTTTGAAGCTCCAAAGCACTTCATTGATATTTCTTTGCAGGCACTTTGATTTTGCAGTCAACTTAGTTAATGAGCACCTACTAATCACCCAGAGATATACTGCCCACTTCACTCATGGCTGTCATTTGCTCCTCAAAAATATCCAACAGATTGTTAATGAGGCTGTTTGAATTAGCACCTGCTCCTGCAAGGGTCGGTTGTGAGCCTGTTGGCAGCCAGGACCCTTTTTCCTCCATTTTTTGCAAATAAGGAAACTGAGGCTCTGAAAGGTTAGGGGGCTTTGCCAAAACTCACACAGCTAGAAAGTGGAAAGATCATGATTCACTCCCAGGTCAGAATTCTCATGCTGAACTGTGTTGTTTCACAGATGTTTTAGACCTTTGGTCCTTGTCAAATGTCTTGCCCCTCGTGTGAGTTCTTGGTGGATAAGAGGTGTGTCTTTCATCTTTATGTCTCCTTTAGCATCTGGCCTAACCTTTTGCACATAGTGAATTCAATAAAATAGAAAATAAAATATTGATTCAGGGACTCTCAGAAAACACCAACAAGGCAGCCCAGGGACTGCTCCCTCCACTCCCATTTCCCTCTCACTGACTCAAGGGACCTGGCTGCCAACAGGCTCACAACCGACCCTTGCAGGATCAGGTGCTAATTCAAACAGCCTCATTAACAATCTGTGGGGCTCCTGCATTAATTACAGTGGTACTTTAACTATATCCAGTTCCACAATTCAATAGCATTTATTTTTAACCCATAATGGTGGGATCTATAGGAGAAGTAATAGACAGGGATCTAGTGTTCTCTCATGCCACTCTAGGTCTCTTCCCAGTGTTCCCAAGGGAAAGAAACTGTAGGAAAGAAAGAAAATACATTACATCAGTGATATCGTGCTTTATATCTCACAGCTTATCTGTTCCTTAGCTATTTACACATTATATTGTAATTTTTTAAATCAAGGATAAATCTAAAAACAAAGAAAATTTACCAAATTACCACTGACCATGACAGAATAGGCATTTATTTCCCCAGCCATGTAGTTCCCATGATACCTCAGTAATTCTAAAACATCTCTTCCTTCCTAAATACCACTCTTCTCCCAGTAAGAAAGGCCTAGGACCAATAAGGCTCAGTTTGGTTTTGTTTAGTGTCTGTTTTTCCCATTTCATTTTGAACTTCTTGAAGCTGGAACTTTATTGTTACTTGTGAAACCTACTCTTAGTAGATTCCTTAGTACAAATTAGGCATATTGAATGTTTGTTGAATGAATACATAATCTAGCTCAGTGTTATTCAACCTTTTCTTAAAACTGTGACCCAAGGTAAAAAATATAATTTACATTCTCT
The DNA here is from genome assembly GCA_023783475.1 of Daubentonia madagascariensis. Taxonomy (NCBI): domain Eukaryota; kingdom Metazoa; phylum Chordata; class Mammalia; order Primates; family Daubentoniidae; genus Daubentonia; species Daubentonia madagascariensis. The sequence goes on from JAKFHU010001129.1 coordinate 8,588,970, forward strand.
GTGACTTTGTCGCTCTCTCTCTTACTGAAACAAATTTTATTAAACAATACTTACCTTAACTATCTGCAATGTACTGTGATGTTTTCTATCCAAACTTACACTATCCTATTATTTCATTTCCTTTAATTGTTGGCTGTGACCCAATAAATTAATTCATGACAACACTAAGGACTTCCAAACCTACTTTGAATCATAATTGGATTAGGTATAGGGACTACACTTTATTTTGTATACAGTTACTTTATTCATCATCACCATGATTTTTCTTTTTTCAAGTGTTAAGTGAGAGCATAAATTAAAAATAAATATATTGGGAGAAATTCTTTGCACAAAACAGATAATAGCTATCCTCTTAGAGTCTCACAGTATTTAAAGTTATTCTGTGCAACACAACTACATGGAGAACATGGAGTGAGCAGGACAGCAGCATTCACAAGACACTGAGGAATTAAATACACCGGGGAGGGAAAGGCAGGGTAATGGGAAGGGCACTAGATACGGAAACTGGATACCCTTGTTGTAGTCCCATCTTTACCACATACCTTTAGACAAATCTTTTCCCCTCTTTAGACTATCCCTGACTGTAGAATGACGAAGTGGAAATAGCTGATCTCTAGGGTCTCTTCCAGCTCAAATTTTGCCTTAGAAACACCATGAAAACTTGGGGTTATAATGAGTCATTTTTGCCAATGAAGGTTTCTCAAAATGTGTGTGTCCATTCTTCCCTGGACCACCAGCAATATTAATAATAATAGCTAACATTTACAGAGCACTTACTAAGTTCTAGGTACTGTTCTTCTAATCACTTAATACATATATCCTCAGTTAATCCTCAAAAAACCACTTTTAGGTAAGAACTATTATTGTTCCAATTTTATAGGTGAGAAAACCGAGGCACAGAGAAGGTTACATGACGGAAAATAGCAGAGGCAGTATTTGAACCCAGGCATCCAGAGGGGGCATGTACATCAGAGCTAGATGGCTACATTCAAATCTTGTCTCTGCTTTTTAATAATTGTGAAATCTTGAGAAAGTTACTTAACATCTCTGTGTCTGTTTTCTCCACTATTAAATGAAGCTGCATTATTAGTAATAGTTACTACCTAAAATATTTGTTGGGAAGATTAAGGGAGTTTATATATAATACTTAGAGCAAAGCCTGGTGCATAGTAAGCATGTATTAAGTGTTTGCTTTTTTTTGTGGCTTCAGAATGTGCACTCTAAACCATTATATTAATATTAATACTATACTGCCTCTGTAGTTCATAGATGTGTTTTCCACAGTGAGAGAAACATTTGAGCTGCAAGAGACCATAGAGATCAGCTAGTTCTGCTTGGTCATTTTGTAGATGGGGATAGTCTGAAGAGGGGAAGGGGCTTGTCCAAAGGTCTGTGGCAAAGATGGGACTACAACCAGGGTATCCAGTTTCTCCATCTAGTGCACTTCCCATCACTCTGCCTCCCCCGCCCTCGTATATTTAGTTCCTCAGTGTCTTATAAATGCTGCTGTCCTGTGCGCTCCATGTTCTCCATATAGCTGTGTTGCTGGGAACCAATCTGAGTGGTGGAGGCTGGGGAAATTCCCTTACTTAACAGCTTATATCACAAACATCCTGCTTCCTATATATGTTCACTGCAAGTATTTAGTATTTTATTATAACATGTGAGGTTTAGAAAACATGAAATTTGGGAGGAAGATGGACCTGCCAATTCTGGCTCTATCACTAATCTCTTTGTGCCTACATTTACTATTCTGGTGCCTCCCTCAACCCCTGCTAAGCCTGCTGCCATGGCCTCTTTGGGCCTTCCTGTATCTTCTCCTGCCCCCGTACTTTATTCCCAAGTGAGCCTTTAGAAAAATGTGACTATTTCACTGCTCAAAACCGTTCTATGGTTTTTCATTATTCTTAGATCAAAGACCAAAATTTTTAAAACTGCCTACAAGGCCCTCCATATCCTGGCATCAGCTACCTTTCCTACCTCACTGTTTCTGGGTGACAACATCTGCCTTTCAGTTCTTTGAAAGCACCACCATCTCCCCCACCACTGGAAGTCTGCATATTCTGTTTCCTTTATCTTAAATGTTCTTACTCAGGGCTTTGTTTGCTTTATGCCTACCTTTCTTTCAGCTCAATCATCACTTTCACAGGAAATATTAACTTTTTCTTTTTTCTTTTTTGTTAATTTCAAAATATTACAGGAGTACAAGTGTTTTGGTTACATGTCTTGCTTTTGTACGGTTTGAGTCAATGTTATAAATGTGCCTATCATCCAGATAGTGTGCATTGTACCTGTTAGGTGTGAATTTACCCAACCTCTTCCCTACCCCACCTGCTGGATTTCCATTGAGTTTTACTTCCATATGTGCACATAAGTGTTGATTGATTAGTTCCAGTTTAATAGTGAGTCCATGTGGTGTTTGTTTTTCCATTCTTGAGATACTTCACATAGGAGAATGGTTTCCAGTTCCATCCAGGTTGTTGCAAAAGGTATTAGTTCCCCATTTTTTTTGTGGCTCCATGGAGTAGTACTCCATGGTATACATATACCACATTTTATTAATCCACTCACGTATTGATGGGCACTTGGGTTGTTTCCACATCTTTGCCATTGTGAATTGTGCTGTAATAAACATTCTAGTGCAAGTGTCTTTTTGATAAAAGGACTTTTTTTCCTTTGGGTAAATACCCAATAATGGGATTGCTGGATCAAATGGAGGTCTACTTTTAGTTCTTTGAGGTATCTCCACACTACTTTCCACAGAGGTTGTACTAGCTTGCAGTCCCACCAACAGTGTATAAGTGTTCCTTTCTCTTCGAATCCATGCCAGCATCTGTTTTGGGACTTTTTGATAAAAGTCATTCTCACTTGAGTTAGGTGATATCTCATTGTGGTTTTGATTTGCATTTCCCTGATGATTAGAGACATTGAGTACTTTTTCTAAGTCACTTTGTAGAATTTATTATTTTGATAACTTTACTTTTTTTTATTCCTTGATAATCTCCATTTCCTGCATTGGATTATAAATTCTGTGAAGACAGGAGTATCTTCTCTCTCTTTATAATTCAGAGCCTGCTATGTATTAATTAGGCTCTTTGCTATGCATCTTATCTACTTTATCTATAATTGTCATAAGGACACACTAGGTAAGCATTAGTGTGTCTATTTTACAGATAAGGAAACTGAGATTCAGGAAGGTTAAATAACTCACTTAAGGTCATATAGCTAGTAATGGGGAGGTTATAATTTGAATCCAGGTCTTTCTAGTTCCAAAAGTAATATTTTCTCTTTTATACTGCATTGCCTGTGACTAAAGAGGCTTTTAATCTTTGGGGTTTTTTTTGTTGTTGTTAAAGAAGAAGTTGTCTTAATAGTTTGTTAGCCAAATCTTAAATTTCTTTCCTGGGTTTGTGTATATTTTTGATATAGAAGATGGCAAGAACTGTGTATCCACATGGCTATCTTTAGAAAAATGTTACTTACCTCCACACAGCTTTATTTTAAAACAAAATATTGATGACTTAGTTTAATCCGTCTAAATTCCTTGTGTCAGATTTCACTGTGTGTATTTGTATGTTTACTGTGTTTTTATTCTGCCTCAGAGACTAGTATTCTGACAATTGAAGTTTGCTTAGGAAAGGCTGAATCAGAAGTTTGAGATACAAACTTAGTTTAGTTACTTTGGCTGCCCTATAATCCTGAGGTTTAGGGAAATGCAATTGTTGTAAACCAAGTAACTTTTTTCATGTCTTCCTCATGGTTTCTTTTTTTCTACTCACTATAGCATCTCTATTATCAGCTTGAAACAGATTTTTCCTTTTGTGTCTTGTTAGTTTTATCTTTCCAGAATTTGTTGTAAGTAAGTAAATTGTAGATTTTGCTTTGATTCTGATGCCTTCCTGAACTTCAAAGGTAATATTTCCTCAGAAAGAACGTTTGGATTCTAGTTTTTTGTCTCAGAAAATTATACAGGCAACATATTTGAAGTCATGTGGTGGAAAATTCTAAAAGAAGATATGAATGTATGAGTTCTCCTTTTAAAGAAGGTGCTGATAAGAAAGCAGAAGGAAGGAAAAGGCAGGACTATGTGAAGAGGACAGGCCACCTAAAGCATTCAATGGCAACCCTAACAGAATAAACAATTTTTTTCTTTAAGGTAAAAATTATCTTGAAGGAAAAACAGGAACTGACTATAATTTTCAAGGCAAGGAATAGAAAACTAATCTTCCTATAGTTTTTCTTCTGAAAAACAGTGAGCTCATTACCAGCTCTCTGAAAATATCTTTTAGCCCCAACATTCCCTACTGCAAATGGGCAAATTCTGTCCCATGAAAACGCTGCTTTTATTTGGCAAAGACCAAACCAAAAAGAGGCAGCATAACTTTCCACTCCTTAAGTATGAATTGCAAGTAGTAACTTCCTCCAAAGAATATCATATGGAAAGGGGAAAAAAGATTAACTGTACAGTGGAGAAACCTGAAAAACATTACCTTAGCCAGGTAGCCAAAGTCAACATCAACTGTCATAAATCATGTTGATAGTATGATATTATGAAAATGGCACTTTACCTCTGTGATCTTCCTCCTCAAAACCCATAACTTCAGTCTAATCATGAGAGAAACATCAGACAAAGTCCAATAGAGGGGCACCCTTCAAAATACTTACACAGTCCTCCCCAAATCTGTCAATGTCATCAGAAACAAGGGAAGTCAGAGTCACAGCCAGAAGAAGCCTAAGGAGACATGTCAGCTAAATGTAATATGATATGAAATTAAATAATTCAAACTTAAAGCTATTGGAACTTTAAATTATTCTGAGCCTTGAGAGCAATGAGGCTATGTATCCTGAATCACATGGCATGCAGCTACAACTTCTGCCTTTTTTCCCTGTAAATAATTAAGACCAAACAGCACCAGAGATAACCTCCTCACATCACTGCCCTTTCTCATGGAGTAATAAAGTAATCTTTCTTGGAATGTAGCAATCTGTAACCAATCAAATTGCTGTAACATATGCACTGGTCTCCTATGGCAAATGTTGTAATCCTGCTAAAATTTCTCTGTCTTTACCTATGTAAGTGAAATCTTAACTTCTCCACTTTGGAGCACTTACTCCATCTGGCTTGAATAAATTCTATACTTAATCATATTTTCTGAATCTCATTATTTAAGGTTGATGGTGGTATCCTACATGATATCTTGGAAAAGAAAATGGACATTAGGTAAAACTAAGAAAATCTGAATAAACTTGGGACTTAATAATAATCTAGCAATATTGGTTTATTGATTGTAACAAATGTACCATACTACTATAATATGTTAATAATAGGGGAAACTGGGTGCAAGATGAATGGGGACTCTATACTATCTTCTCAATTTTTCTGTAAATCCAGAACTGTTCCAAAAAGTAAAATTCATTTTTAAAAAACCCAACAAGTCCCATTTATTTATTTTTGTTGTTGCTGTGATTGCCCTTGGGGTCTTCTGCATAAATTCTTTGCCTAGGCCGATATCTAGAAGAGTTTTTCCAACATTTTCTTCTAGAATTCTTATGGTTTCATGTCTTAGGTTTAAGTCTGTTATCCAACTTCAATTAATTTTTGTGAGTGGTGAGAGATGTGCATCCTGTTTCAATCTTCTACATGTGGCCATCCAGTTTTCCCAGCACCATTTATTGAATAGGGATTCTTTTCCCCAGTGTGTATTGCTGTCTACTTTGTCAAAGATCAGATGGTAATATGTGGATGGTTTATATCTTGGTTCTCTGTTCTGTTCCTTTGGTCTGTGTCTCTATTTTTATGCCAGTACTATGCTGTTTTAGTTACTATAGCCTTGTAGTATAGCTTAAAGTCTGGTTAAGTGATGCCTCCAGATTTATTCCTTTTGCTTAAGGTTGCTCTGGCTATTCAGGCTCTTTTATGGTTCCAAACGAAGTGTAGAATTATTTTTTCTAGATCTGTGAAAAATGACATTGGTATTTTGATAGGGATTGCATTGAATCTGTAAACCACTTTGGGGAGTATGGATATTTTAACAATGTTGATCCATGAGCATGATTTTTTTTCCATTTGTTTATCTCATTTGCAATTTCCTTCCTTTGTGATTTGTTGTTCTCTTTGTAGAGCTATTTCACTTCCTTGGTTAAATATATTCCTAGGTATTTTATTTTCTTTGTAGCTATTGTGAATGGTAGTGAGTCTCTAAATTACAAAGCTTCTGCACAGCCAAGGAAACAATCAACATAGCAAATAGACAACCTACAGAATGGGAGAAAATATTAGCATGTTATATATCCAATAAAGGGCTAATAACCAGAATCTACAAAGAACTCAAGCAAATCAGCAAGAAAAAAGCAAACAACCCCATTAAAAAATGGGAAAAGACATAAACAGAAGCTTTTCAAAAGAAGATAGACTAATGGCTAATAAACATATGAAGAAATGCTCAACATCTCTAATCATTAGGGAAATGCAAATCAAAACCACAGTGAAATTCCACCTTACTCCAGTGAGAATGGTTCTTACCAAAAAGTCCCAAAACAACAGATGCTGGCATGGATGCAGCGAGAAAGGAACACTTATACACTGTTGGTGGGACTGCAAACTAGTACAACCTTTATGGAAAATAGTATGGAGATTCCTCAAAGAACTAAAAGTAGGCCTAACATTTGATCCAGCAATTCCACTACTGGGTATTACCCAAAGGAAAAAAAGTCATTTTATCAAAAAGACACTTGCACTAGAATGTTTATTGTAGCACAATTTATAATGGCAAAGATGTGGAATCAACCCAAGTGCCCATCAATTCATGAGTGGATTAATGAAATGTGGTATATGTATACCATGAAGTACTACTCAGCCATAAAAAATAATGAATTGATACCTTTTGCAACAACCTGGATGAAACTGGAGACGATCCTCCTAAGTGAAGTATCTCAAGAATGGAAAAACAAACACCACATGTACTTACTATTATATTGAACTAACCGATCAACACTTATGTACAGAGATGGAAGTAAAACTCAATGGAAATCACGCAGGTCGGAAGGGAGAGGAGAGGATGGGTGGGATCATATCTAACAGGTACAATGTACACTATCTGGGTGATGGGCACACTTATAACTTTGACTCAAGCAGTACAAAAGCAAGACATGTAACCAAAACGTTTGTACCACCGTAATATTCTGAAATTTAAAAAAAAAACAACAAATAAAAATTGCTTGTAGGGTCATTTGAAGAGCTTCTGCAGGAATTTAGAAGAACATGGAAACAATGACTATTGCATAGTAAGCTCTAATATTTGTACAGTGCTCCTGGTTTAGGAAATGTCTTAATATATACTATCTCATTTAATTTTTTAAACAGTCTAGTGAAGTAGATACAATTAATTACTCCCACTTCATAGCCAAAAAAGTGGAGCTTAGCAAGATGAAGTGGCTTGCTAGGAATTAAAAGCTGATCTGACTGTAATTCTAACGATCTTTCTAGCATATCCCATTTACTTCTCTACTTACTATTCCCAAACATTAGCAACAAAATTGACAATAACAGAACTGGGGTTTGATGATTGGTGAATATAAACCAAGTGAAAAATTCCTAAACCCTTTTCCTCTATTTGCCTAAAAAACATTTATCTAAGATAATCATTTAAGCATTGGTTAGTGGCATCTTCTGAGAAAAAGTCAATGAATTGTATTTGCCTCTGACAACAAGGATACAGAATGTTTCACCATTGAAGGTGGATGGTAATGTGTATGGGCAGTAGTTTACTTTTTGTCATAAGGTTTTTTTTTTTTAGGTCTACACACTTTAGGAATATGACCTTTACTCAAGACTACCTTAAACGCCTCATTTGGCTTTTGAGAGTTTGCTAATAATAGACAGTGTTCTGTACTTTGAACTAGGGAAGTGTTCAAAGACTAGCAATGGTTTGGGGATCATTTACAAAGCATTCCAGCTGTGGTGGCCATATGCCGCTCCATCTGCCTGTATTATGTGGGTATTGTTCTGCTATGTTCCAAAGCATGTCCATTCTTGCTTTTGGATTACAGACTCCTTGGGGCATGGATGTGGTTTTTTGTTTGGACCATTTTACCTGCTGCAAAGAGACACATACTCTTTTCCTCTCCAAATACAGAGGATATGTGGTGCTTAAGTTGGCAATTGTAGTAGCATTCAAAATATACATAAGAGAAATTGTAATTTTGGTAATCAGTTTATTGTGGGGCAGATGACACACTAATAGCAACAATAGCAATTACTGCGTATTATCACATACAGCTACTGTGAGATGAACTCACCATACAGAATCTGTCTCTAATCCCATCTGAGAATCTGGTTTATAATTATGGATCTTGTTGGATGTCCTAAAGGATAGCTGGCCTGAGTCTCTGCCAGATCTTAGTTGGAGAGTGAGTGGGAGGGAGGTGAATAGGGCATATGCAGAGAATTTTGAAGGTAAGGACTCCCCAAATAAATGTTGTTTTTAACTTCCTGTATTCCTGGAAACTCTACTGGAAGAAAAGTTTGGGTGATTTTGATTGTCTTTTGGAGCATATAGAAAGAGGATATTTTTAGCACCTTTGGGACTCAAATTATTTATAGAGTTTCCAAGACTACACTCAAAACTACTCCTCCACCCATATAGAAGGCATTTTGTCTATTCACCTTATTGTCAAGTCATCCCAGATCACCTGCAGCTTCTTAAGTATTCAAGTTATGTTTTCTTTTATCCTCTGTCCTCAAATCTCTTACTGTTTCCTTGACATAGGATCCTTTTCTTTTTCTCTGTCCTTCAAAACTCAGCTCACATTTTACCTTCCTCTGGGAAATCTCCTTTGGCCACACTGTTTTCACTGCAAGTTTAGATTAGGTGCTCCTCCTTTGTACTCTCCAAATATCTGTACATAGAGCTATCATAGCATTTGTTCATTCATTTATTCAAGCATTCAATTTAAAATATTTCTTAAGTATCTACTCACTATATATCAGAAGTTGTTGTATTTACTGGAGATATAGCAGAGCAGAAAGTAGATAGGGGTCCTACTATCATAGAGCTTACAATTGGAAAGACAGCCAATAAATAAGTAAACAAATAAATGAAATTTATGATTTTAGATGGTAAAGGGGAAAAAAAGCAGAGTAATGCGATTGTGATTGACTGAATGTGGGAGGTATTTTGACGTAATGGTCAGGGCATGTTTTTCTGAGGAAGTGACATTTGAAAAGAGATCTGAATGAAGTGAGAGAGCAAGTGATGTGAAGATATGAGGGAAGAGCAGTCCAAGTAGAGGGAACAATGAAGGCTGTGAAGGGGAAACTAGCCTGAGGTGTTTGAGGAACTGCAAGGAGGTCTGTATGACGGGAGCACGGTGAGTGAGGAGGAACATGGTAGGAGATGAGATCAGAAAGGCGGGCCTAGCAGGTCATGTAGATTCTTAAAGGCCAAGAAGAGAACTTTATGGGATAATTGAGTCAAGATTTGTACCTAGACTTATCACTCTCCAAACCTGGTGCTTATAATAGTATATTATCTGTACATATCATACTCTTCAATACAGTGATGGAAAGTGAAACCTTTACACTGTTCAAGAATATGGAATTAAGATGTAGTATGAATGTTTTGTAAAAAAATTAGTCATGTTTTTTAATTAGTACAATGGTGTACAGTTTCAGGTGTAGTATTTGTCATTGATCTATTTTGTGAGCATATAGGTTTTCATCAGGCTAAACTACTCTTGAAAACTGTTGTGTGTATTAAATCAAAGAACATCTAAATTCTAATTCCAGATTTATATCATTGATTGAAATATTCAGCTTTCTTTTGCATATTTTATGGAAAAAATGATGGCCTAGTGTTTCATTACATAGCCATAAATTTCCATATAGTTCTGGGTTATGTACTTGCATACACAATTCAAGGATACTGTGACCCTACTAGATATAACTTTCATATCAATCACCTACTCTTAAACCTAATAGAGGAAATACCTTAGATATATTTGAACACAACCTAAGGTTTGGCTTCCAACAACAATTCTGGAAATTTAGGTTCATCAGCATCATAATCTATCAATCTCTTCTGAAACTGTCATTCCATTTCTACCATGTAACTCTATAACTCTAAAATTTGTTATTCTTTTGAGCACTGGAAAAATGAGGTTCTATGTCCTCCTGTTCCATCTAAATGTCTTCACTTCATTGAATAAGTCAGCAACAGCCTTGTTTTAATCCCTACCGTTTCAAGCTCAGTGTGTTTAGATAATTTGTCACATCAGTAAGAATGTCAAATTTTAATGACACTGGGGAACATAGAAAAATGGGTATCTTAGGGCCCTTTAGCTCCAAGTCTCTTATTTTAGTTGTTCAATAAGTTTAAACAATCAAAACATCTGATGTCATTTAAAATAAAATATGATGGCTGGGCGTGGTGGCTCACGCCTATAATCCTAGCACTTTGGGAGGCTGAGGGGGGAGAGTCACTTGAGGTCAGGAGTTCAAGACCAGCCTGAGCAAGAGCCAGACTCCATCTCTACAAAAAATAGAAAAATTAACTGGGCATGTTGGCATGTGCCTGTAGTCCCAGCTACGTGAGAGGCTGAGGTGGGAGAATCACTTGAGGTAGTGCGAGGTTGCAGTGAGCTATGATGATGCACTCTATCCTGGGCAACAAAGAGAGACCCTGTCTCAAAAACAAAAAAATTAAAATTATTTTCATACCCTACTTTTCTTTTTCTGAATATCCCATAAATAAATACTAGTTAAGGGCATGAACATGAAGAAAATTGGAGATCTTGATTTGTACCTCCATTAAACCACAGAGAACCCAGCACACCTAGTTCACACCATATACTCTTTTTCTGAAAGTGGCATGAAACTGTTAATGAACCCACAAACGGGGTTCCCTCTGTTGCTCACCACACAGGAAGCCAATTACTGAGACAATGAGGATTTTCAAGGAAGGAAGGAGAGTTATTGCTGAACACAAATGTCAACCAGGAGCTGGGAGGGATGGACTGCTTCAAATCTGCCTACCCAACTGATGGGGTAAGGGATTTTTCTAGAGAAAATTATTGTAGGAATGAATAATGCATGAAGTGAGTGAGCAGCATTAAATGTCTGGGGCAGAGTGTACGGCACGCATGTGCAATGAGAAATCATGCTAGTACATATATCACATGATAAAAAGATGGTGGATAAGTCCCTCCCAGGGCAGAGATTTTAGTAATATAATGAGCTAGGGGTTAATATTGGTCATTCTTTTGGTCTTGTGTGCAGGCGGGATGTGGGGAGTAGGTTACTCAGTAGGTTCTTGAGCACAATCTGTTGTGGAGTGTCCTTTATCTTGTTTTCTCTGGACATCCAGGTGGTGTAAGGCCTTGTAGTTATCTTGTGGCTGCAAGGAGGCTCCACTGTTTCTGGAGGAAAAAAACAAACTCAAAAGGGAATGGATCAGTGAAACAGAAAGTTACAAAGTTCTGGTCAGCAAATCTTATTGGCCTAGGAACTTGAAACATAAGAGGACTACAAAAAGGCATTTTTGTTCATGGAACCGGTTACAAAACCTGGGGTGCACAACCCTTCTCTCCTGATAGAAATAAATTGTTGAAAATAATTTCCCCTTTTTCTGCAGGTACCCCATCTGTGACAAGTAAAATCAGCTTTTCCATGTTTAAACCAAACTTCTCAAATTTCTTCTTGGCAGATGGTTAAGTTTTATCAGTTCATGTGTCCTGGCTAATTGGGTAAGACATTTTTCCCTATAAATAGCATAGCCAGAATGTTGACAAAAGTATTACGTGACAGGTACTTGCATACTCTGCCAGTGAGAACATAAGGGTAAAGTGTTTGTGGGGACAATTTGTCAGTATTGTTTCAAGACCCTTGAACAGTTCATCCCTGTGGCCCAGTGACCTCACATATAGAAATCCAAACCAAGAAAGTGATCAGAGATGTACAAGGATAATCACTGCTGCATTACTTATAACAGAAAAAAGTAAGACTCAACCTAAATATCCAAGAAGGGAATGGTTTAATTTGTTATGATGCATCCCTAAGATGGATATTTTATAGCAACAGGAATAATTTTCAAAGAAAACTTTATGACATCAGAAAATCCTCACGAATTAACATTAAATGATGAAACTAAGGCATAAACACTATGTAGTATATCAATTTTTTAAAAATAAATTTATATATGGGTATAATGCCTTCTCTGATCTCTTCACTGGAGTTCCTAGATACTAAGGGGGTTGATGAGGTCTGACCCTTCTTGTATTATCCTGCCCTGCTAATCCTACCCAAATGAACAACTACATAACGTTTATAAAAGTCTTTATGGAGCTATTGCTTAGCAAGGAGTAGGAGAAACAGTGTGGGAGAAACATAGACTGGGACCCATCTATATTTAGCAGTCTCTTTTATGGAAAAAGGGAAGCTTTTCAGACTTGGGCCTTCACAAAAAGGATGGCACAAGGAATTTTCATCCTTGAGACCTCTTTCCCTTCTCAATTTACCTGAACTTTCCTCTTTAACTCCATCTCTTTACAAATCCCTCAGGCCTATGTTCTCATTCCTGCCTTTAGGAACTCCACTCCTCTCCTCTGAAGGAAGACAGTCTGCCTCTCTGACCTTTTGTATATATCTGGTTTGGGCCAATTTTCCCACAGCTCTGACTCTTCTCAGCTATTGCCTACTCATGAAAGACAGTTATCACTGTTGATTTCCTCTTTAGTTTACCCAAGATGTCATCACATCTCATGGGAAGTGGGGGGAATTCATGACATTTAGTGATTTGGTTTTTTTTATTTCAAAATATTAAGGGGGTAGAAATGTTTTTGTTACATAGGTTGAGTCAGGGCTATAAGTGTGCCCATCACCTGAAGAGTGTTCATTGTACCTGTTAGGTAGGTTTTTGCCCCTCCCCTTCATCCCCCTCCCCCCTGCTTGATTTCCAATGACTTTTACTTCCCTCTGTGCACATTTGTGCCCAATTTATTAGAGAGTACATGTGGTGTTTGTTTTTCCGTTCTTGAGATACTTCACTTAGGATAATGGTCTCCAATTCCTTCCAAATTGCTGCAAAAGACATTAATTCATCCTTTTTTATGGCTGAGTAGTACTCCATGGTATGCATATACCACATTTTGTTAATCCACTCATGAATTAGTGGGCCTGTGGGCTGATTCCAGATGTTTGCAATTGTCAGTTGTGCTACAATTAACATTCGAGTGCAGGTGTCTTTTTGATAAAATGATTTCCTTTGGGTAGATACTCAGTAGTGGGATTGCTGGATTGAATCGTAGGTCTACTTTTAGTTCTTTGAGGAATCTCCATACTGTTTTCCATAGAGCCTGTACTAATTTGTAGTCCCACCAACCAATTTTTTCTTTTATGGTTCATGCTTTTTGTCCTAAGAACTCTTTGCCTAATCAAGGTTATAAAAATTTTTGCTGATGCTTTCTTCTAGAAGTTTTATAGTTTTTATAATTTTTGTTCTAGTTTTAGGTCTATGATCCATTTTCAGTTAATATTTGTATATGGTATAAGCTATTGGTCCAAGTTCATTTTAGTTTTGCATATGGAAAACTGATTGTTCTGTTACTATTTATTGCAAAACTATCTTTTCCCATTGAATTACCTTAGCACTTTTGTCAAAAATCAATTTACCATATGTTCATGGATCTTTCTGGATGCTATTCTGTTTTATTTATCTATACAATATGCCTATCCTCATGCTAATAACATGCTGTCTTGATTACTGTAGCATTGTAGTAAGCCTCGAAATCAAGTAGTGTAAGTCCTCCAAGTTTGTTTTTCTTTTACAGAGTGTTTCTTTCCATTTATATATAAAGATTTAGAATCAACTTACCATTTTAAATTAAAAAATAGTTATTTAATTACTGAGATTTTGATGGGTATTGCATTGAATTTATAGATCAATATTGTCCAGTGAAACTTTCTGTGATGATGGAACTGTTCTTTGTCTGCTTTGTTCAATATGGTAGCCACTAGCCACATACAGCTATTAAGTACTTGTAATTTGGTTAGTTTGACCAAAGAACATAAATTTTAATTTCATTTAATTTTAATTAATTTAAATTTAAATAGCTACATGTGGCTAGTGGCTATTTATTAGATAGTGTAGCTATAGATAAATTTCAGGAGAATTGGCATCTCAACAATATTGAGTTTTCTGATCCATGAACATGGTATACATCTTCATATATTTAGATCTTGTTTAATTTCTCCCAAAAATAGTTTATAGTTTTCACAGTATAGATTTTGCACATATTTTCTTAAATTTATTTGTACTTTTATTTTTATGTTATTGTAAATGGTGTTTTTTTAACTTCAATTTTCAATTGTTTTTTGCTAGTATTAATATATAAAAAATGCAATTTACTTATGTATATGGACCTTTTATCCTGTGATCTATTAAAACTCACTTATTACTTCTAGTAGCTTTTTGGTATATTACTTAGGATTTTCTATGTAGACAATCATGTCTTCTGTAAATATAAACATTTTTATATCTTCCTTTTCACTCTAACTGAATTTTTATTTTATTTTTGTCTTATCTTACTCCACTGGCCAGGACTGCCAGTACAATATTAAATAAAAATGATGACAGTGGACATCCTTTTCTTCTTCCTTATTTAAAGAGGAAAGCATCATTTTAATTGCCTCTTATTCACTCCATTGGTGAAGGAGGGATTCCTGCCCTACAGTTATGGGGATGGCTGAACACATGATACCTGACATAAAAGATGAGATTGAAAGCAGTTTATTAGTCATATATACTCACAGCCTAGGAGAGGATGACACTGCACACCATGCAGGGCCACCCGGAGACTGAACTCAGGAACAGAGTGAACAATCAGGGGCTGTGGGAGGCAGGCTTTGCATAATAGTTTCAAAAAGGTTAGGTGCCTCCCTGGTGCCTGTGGGAGAATGTAATTGGCTTGTTTGAATAATTGTGGGTTGGCAGAGAATTGAAACCCACTAATCAGGGATAATCAGGAACTACACCTGGTCTGTTTGACAAGGAGGGTTGTTTGGCTAGGGGACCTTAACTGTGGGAGGAGAGTGGGGAGGGGAACTGTGGTTAGGTCGTTCTGTTCCAGGCTTTCCTGTTTTTACTAGATGTGAAGGCAGTATATAATATTAATTTTAGGCTTTACACCTAAGCACTCAGTGATTTATTATTAAGTATGATGTTAATTGTTTTCTTGATGAAAAGACCTCTATAATTATGTAATGTCCTCTTTAAGCTTCTTTCACAATATTTTCTGTTCTGAAGTCTACTTTGATATTAAACCAGCTTTCTTTGGATTAGTGTTTGTACAGTGTTTTTTTCATCCTTTTACTTTAACCTATATATGTGTTTATATTTATAGTAAATTTCTTGTATACAGCATAGAATTGGATCTTGCTTTTTTTCTTATTTTTGTTAAATCCACTCTGTCAATCTATGCCTTTTAATTAGAGTGTTTAGACCTGTGCTGTCCATAGTGGTAGCCACTTAGCCACAGGTATCTACTGAGCACTTGCAATGTGGCTAATTCAGATTGAAATGTGCCGTAAGTGTAAAACACACACCAGATTTCAATGACATAGTATGAAAAAGAATATAAACTATCTCATTTAATTTTTATACTAATTACATCTTGAAATGATAGTATTTTGTATGAATTGGGTAAATAAAAATATTTTATTAAACTAATTTACCTGTTTTTAGTTTTTAAAATTTTGTTACTAGAAAATTTAAAACTAGGACATAATAGAAGACTTAAACAAATGGAAAGATATATCATGTTCTTGGATATGACTCAAAGTCATAAAGATGTCATTTCTCCCTAAATGAATCTACAAATTTACCATAATTCTAATACAAATACCAGCAGGAGTATTACTTTTTTTTTTGCAGTTAGGCAAGCTAATTTCAAACTTTACATGGTAAGAGTAAATAAGAATAGCTTGTTTATTAAAGTGTAGAATAATAAGTGTGTCCTAAGATTATAAATGTTGGATATGGTATGATAAAGTAGGTGTGGCCAAAGGAGGAAATAAGAACGAAATTTAGAAAGAAGTTTACTTTACTCACATATCCCAGTGAGGGGATTACTGCATGCCATGCAGTGCCAGAGGGCAAGCACCAGGTTTTGGTCAGTGGGCAGAAGACAGGAGCAAGTGGAAATCTTAGGCCAAAGCCTTTATTGGGATTTCTGTGAGAAAGGCAAGGCAGGGTAGAGTAAACAGTTTAGGACTGGCTAGTTTGAATAACTCTGGTGTGCTTTGGCTATAGGAGTGGTCTCTAGCTGGTTGGTACATGGTCCTGGGATAATTTTGGGGGGTAGGGTGGGGGAATATGAGTTAGATAAGGTGGTAGTTGAGGCTATAGACTCAAGAATGCTTGGTTTGCATAAGAAAGATGTGCTCCCACTGGGGAAACCCTTTGCTATCTCTAAGAATTGGTTAGCCCTAGGAGGGGCAGTCTCTTCCCAGGCCAGCAAGCTTTTAAGATGTCAAAACGTCACAAAATACAGAAAATATAATTTAAAAAACCATGATTAATACAAAGTGGGACAGATCCTACCAGACCTGTACTTTAATAAACACAGGTTAATACTAGTGCATGAATTTGTGGATATATTAATGAAATGGAATGGAAAGCTGTTGGGGCCAAGAGAACTTCCCCTTCACCCTCAGAAGTTTTGTTGAAAACTCAGTTCACAATAAGGCAGATTAATAAGAGAAAAGGCTTTATAAATTTATTACTACCAAGCTGTTGGGGAGAATCACAGAGTGATTACCCAATATCCCAATGAGGTACAGATGCTTATGTACACTAATATTTAGGGGAAAGTATGATGGGAAAGCATGGATGATTTTAGGGGTATACTAAATGATTTTTAGGGGAATTCAATGGGCTTGAAGAACATACAGTGGTCTGAGGCAAGGTCTATTTGGCTTGCAGGAGGACAATGGTTTGTGACAAAAGTCTGTTCAGATTTTATGACAAACTTTAGTTTTCCTTCATGCAATATGGGTTCAGTTAATAAAAATTCAGGGAATTTTGGTAGGTCTGGATTTTAGGCATATAAGGGAACTTCGGAGAACAACTTTATCCTGTGCTTTGAGAGAGAACTTGAGGGTGGGGGAGGTCAGAGAGACCTTGAGGCATTTTTTTTTTTCAGTTCACCCTGTACAAAGCTTCAGATTTTGGGGTATTGATTTCTGGGCCCCAACAAAGCCCAGAAATGAACACAAACAAATACCAGAATTAAGTATATTATAAAGGTGACACCGCAAATCAATGGAGAGAAAATGTGTTGTTTATTCAATAAGTTTTGTTTGGGCAATAGCATAACCATATAAAAAAAAAGTTGGATCCATATCTCCCGCTTTACACCAATATCAATTCTATATGGATCAACAATGTAAATGTAAAATATGAAACTCTAAGAGATTAAGAAGGAATCCTCAAATAATTCTTTTACAACCTTGGTATCGGGTGAGTTTTTTTAAATTTTTGTTTTTGTTTTTAAACAAAACTTAGAAGGCAAATAAGAAAAGCCTGATAACAGGCCAACCCAACATAAACAAAGTAGAAATACAAATGACAAATTGATTTAAAAAGTATTTTCCCCTCTCTTCTCACCACCTTACTCTTCATCTGGCTGACTCCCCTCATCCTTTAATATTTAGCTCTGGCTCATTTCTGCCAGAAAGCCTTCCCAGATGCCTATCAAGGGCATCCCTCTTTGGTGCTCCTACACTTTTCTAAGGATGCCTTTGTCACTGCTCCTATCACATTGTTTGGAAATTAATTGCAAACTGGATTTGTGTATGTTAATCTTTTTCTTCCAAATTAGTTTGTAAACTTCAAAGGCATGGTATTTTTGATGTGAAAATTATATGAGATAACATAGGTGAATTTCTTAGCACCATTTCAGTCTTCCCTGA
This sequence comes from Daubentonia madagascariensis, assembly GCA_023783475.1. Classification (NCBI taxonomy): domain Eukaryota; kingdom Metazoa; phylum Chordata; class Mammalia; order Primates; family Daubentoniidae; genus Daubentonia; species Daubentonia madagascariensis. Next base: position 8,606,935 of record JAKFHU010001129.1, read on the forward strand.
GTCTGCTACTTTTTGACTCTGACTTTGTGTAAGTCTCTTAAACTTTCTGAGCCTCAATTTCATCTTCTGTATAAGAGGATGATAGCAATACCAATTTTATAATGTTGCTTTGAGAACTAAATGAGTTTGTGCATGTAAAAATGTGATTATAATTTGGATATTTCTCTCATTACATACTGCATGTAACTTAGTGGCCAGAAACATGGAAGGTGTCATTTTAATAAATGTGGGTGAATCCTACAGGGTGTATTTTGTTTGAAGGAAGGCACCTTGACTGTGGTGGAGAAAGAGACCACAGGAGGTCCCTGGGGAAAGCAGACATCCCAGGGACACTCTGAACGGCAGCATGGGGAAAGCAATTCCCAGCAGCCCAGTTGAGGGGCATTTCTACCCCACTCCCCAGTCTGGGCTACTTCATACAACAAAAGGAATATCTCTGACTCCAGCAGGAGTGAAGGAGTCTATACTCACTTCTGCACTGCTTCCTGAGGAATAGCTGACACCCAGGAGAACCAAACCTGGTCCTGTAAGAAAGCTGATTTTCAAGGCATTCCATCTCCTCCACCTAGTTGGCATTTGTATATGAACCCTAACAAAACTTTCTGTAGTGATGGAAATGTTCTATACATATGCTGTCCGGTATGGTAGCCACTAGCCACACGTAGCTATTGAGCACCTAAAATGTGGCTAGTCCAACTAGATAACTGAGTTCTAAATTTTATTTAAAATTTAAATTGAACAATGCAGTTCAGTTCAGTTTAACAGTGTTATATTCACCTCTTCATCCTCAGCATCTGTCTGTACAGAGCCTGGCTCAGAAGAGGCCAATCAGGGGATGTTTGCTGGAGTGAATTATTTTAAACCATGCTAGGTTATTTTATTGACTAGATTTATACTTGACAAATGCATTTGCATCCATTACCCTATTTGTGATCCTATTTGTAGTATGCAGGGCCTTTGTTTCAGTTTGTTGGAAAAGAAAACTGAGGCTCAATGAGTTTTAATGATTTGCCCAAGATTGTAAAGCGATAATAAGGTCAATCTGAGTAGAACCCACATCTTCTTTTTTTTCCATCTCCCTATACTTCATAAAGTTCCTTTGTCCTCCTTAGCCCTCAGTGACTTCTCTCACACTGAAATTCCCACAACCCTCACAGCCTTTATGTGACTGTTATTAGGATTGTAGAAAGCACATATACATTCATTTTGATGGTTGTGTGAACATGGCTTGTGAATTTTAAACTTCTCAAATGTGACAGATGTTTTTGATGGACATTTTCATGTAACTTTCTATAGAAGATTCTTGTGGTGCCCACACCTTATCCCTGATTGCAGTGTAGGTGAATGAACAGTTCTATGTATGTTGCCAGCATCTTACCTCAAAGGCTTTCTGGTCCCTCTCTGCTTTTCTGCTTCAAGGCTTTCTCTCAAATCCTAGAAGTCTGCTCAGCCCTGGGCATACATAAGCAGGACATGTGAGAGTGCAAGCTGGGAAGTGGACAGTAACCCTCAACCAAAGGAGATAGAAATTACGGGATAAATGCCCTAGCCTCCTTGCTCTTAGTGGGTCAATGGCTGAGGCACATTCTGCACTGTTCTTCATAGAGTCTCCAGCAAGATTAAGCACAGCTGTCTTCAAAAGCAATCAGTTCAATAACAATTTTCTTGGCTTTTTTCCCCCTTCCCTCTTTCACTCGCTCCACCTCACTTCTGTTTCCTCTCAAATAAATTGCCAGCACTTCAGGCTCTGCTTTTGGGGAACCCAAATGAAGGCACTCTTTAGAGACAACACTTTTCCCTATGTGGTTTGTGCTCAGCCATACTGGACTTCTTGCACTTTCCAGCTGATCACCCACACTTCTGTTTCTTGGCTCATGCTGCTCCCTCTGCCCAGCAAACTCTTCTGTGCCTTTGCCTGGCTGACATCTGTTCATTCTTCAAGACTTGCTTCTCTGTGAAGTCTTCAGTGAGACTTACACTGAGACTACCCCACCCTCACCCCCACTACCAATTTTAAGTTCTACCTCTGATCCTGTAAGACTTAGAACACAGTTAACCTCTGTCAAAGCCATTATCTCTTTATTTTTTCTATGAGCTCCTTGAGAAGGGGCCTACCTAGCAAGGTACTTGTTACAAAATTAAGTGCTCATAAAAACTGGTAGGAATGTGCAGTAGTGAACCTAGGAATCATTTTCCATTCAGCAAACATTTGCTGAGTACCTACTTAGTGTCATGCATCATGCTGCATTATGGAGTATACAAAGATGAAGAAATAGACCTCAGGTGTCAGGGAGCTCACGGTCCAGTGAGGAGGAAATAATGCATAAAGCATTGTAAGTGTTGGAACAAAGGACACGTACAAGAGACTGTGGGAGGACAGGGATGGTCAGAAAAGGGTAATGATCAGCTTGGTCTCAGAAGATAGTGGCGTGTCACCACTGAAAGGTGGAAAAAGGGCAGCCTAGGTTTCCTGAGAAACACATGAGCAAAAGAGAAGACTTCTCTAGAGTGGGGGGTGGGTGTTGTAGAGGAGCGAGGAGCCAGAATTTGTTGGGCCACTGTGTGTTTGGCTTGGGTTGGGCACACAGTTGGTTCTCAATGCATTTCACTTGAAGACATAAGTTACGCAGCACCTCGACCAAGGCCAGGCAGGCCATGGGGAGAAGCTCTGGGAAATCAAGAACCCTGTCTCAAGTCCCCAGAGCAGAGCATCAACCACAGAAAAGCCAGCTCCGCTAGGTTTTGTGGTCAGCACGAGGACCCCGGTCGGCAGCAGGAAAGTGCCATCCCAGCAAACCTGGCCCCGGCCCCACGGATGCGGCCGAGCCCGCTCAGTTGCCGGTACGCTGTAGCTCCGTTATGGGGGAGCAAAGCAACCGAGTCTCAGCGCGTCCAGCACCTGGCCCAGAGCCGGCTCGCGCCGCGGGGGCGGGGCCTCGGGCGAAAGCTCCTCCCAGCCCGCCCCTCCCGCCCCCAGCCGCGCGCAGGCCCTCAAAACGCCGGTCGCCCGTTGCCCTGGCAACCGCCGGGCCGCGTCTTGCTGAGGGAGCTTCTGTCAGCCCGCTGATCCCACCGCCCGCTCCCTACTGCCCCGCGGTTTTTGCGTGGGCTCGGAGACTGAGGGACAACAAAAATGGCGGAGCGGAGCCAGACGGCGCCTGAGGCAGGTCTGTGGGGGCGGTCGTTCAGGGAAAGGCTGAGGCGGCGGGGCTGTTCCGGGCCTGAGGGGACAGGGGATTCGGGCACGGCCCTACTCCTGAGGAGGCGTCCCTGTGTGTTTGCGTGGTGGGGCTATGACCTCGGGGTCAGGGGTCAAGGGAGGTGTGTACTCCTCTGAGTGGCGGCCAGGGACCTTGAAGTCCTGGTGGTGGAGGAGAGCATGGGCGAGTGTGCACACTCCTGAAAAGAGCACGGGCCCAGAAAGGGCTGGGACCTGAGAGAAGACACGGGACCGAATCCTGAGGGGCACCTGTGGTGGGGGTTGGTCCTAGGGATAGGTTGTGTCATGGAGAAGGTGTACACAACCCTGTGGGAGTGTGGGAGAGATCCCTAAAGGGGCATAGTTTGGGGTGGTGGAAAGGGAGGAGAGGCTCTGATTCTGAAGAGGCAGGTGTGTGTGGAAGGTGTATTACTTTAAGTGCCATGGAAGGGAGGTTTACACAGAATACTTGTGTTTTGGCGAAGTGTAGTGTCCTCAGGGTCATCCCTGGTCACAGAGAAAGTAGACAAATCCTTGTATAGGTCCTTTAAAGGACAAGTGGCTTGAGGGGACACCCAGAGCCACAGTTCTTTAGGAGCCCACCAAAGGAGGCTGCAGCCTGAGTGTGAGTATATATGGGATCAGTGATCTTGAAGGTCATTCACAATCACAAAGGAGTGTATGTCCACATCTCTGTGGGTGGAAGATCCTTTTTAGAGGGCAGGGAGACTGTATTCCTGAGAGGACAGCTTGTATGACTGGGCTTTGAGAGATAGTGACTTTAAGTGTCTTACAGGGTCACAAAAGAAATCAAGACTTTTTACAGCCCTGTGTGTGTGGGAGGGAGTTTGTTCCTAAAAGGGGCCGAGGACAGAATAACTGGAACTTCAGTGTGTGTGTAGAAAGCAGTGGCTTTGGGGCTATGTGTGATGGTGGGTGGTGGTAGTGGTATACCTTGTATATGTGTCCTGATTAGGTATTGTGGTTACGAGACTGATCCACTTGAATTACTTAAGCCCTGGGGGTGTGTGTATATGTGATGTGTGTGTGTGGCTATGTTACCCCACCCACCACCAGGGACTGGAACTGGAAACTATGTGAAGCTATCAGGCATGGTTCAAGGGACCGTTATCTCTCAAGGCCTTCATGGTTTCTTTTTCTTTCATGGCATCTGTTTCTTTGACTGAGTAGTTCCTCTACTCATTTTCTAGTTTTAGCTCCCTCATAACTTGAACATGATCATTTCTGTATTCATTTATCCACTCAGTAAGTATTCATTGAGTGCTGACTATATGCCAGGCACCAAGTTAGGCACTGGAAGTTCCCTGTTCCTGATTCTCTTACCTTGTTCTTCTTTTCTCATAGCACTTATTGCCTTTGAACATACTGTTTAATTTACTTATTTGTATTGCTTATTGCCTCTCTCCTTCCACTCTAATGTAAGCTCCACAAGGGTTTTGTTTTGTTTATCAATCCTGCATGTCTAGAACTGAGAGGAGAGAAGATGTAAGCTGAAGCCAGATCTTGTAGTACCTTGTAGGCTGTGATACGAATTTTGGTCAAAAATCCTAAGAATAATGGGAAGCCATTGACGGCTTTTAAGTGGGAACATGACGTGATTAAAATTGGTAAAAAAAAAAATAACTCTGGCTACAGTGTGGAGAATACAGAGGATACAAGAGTGGATATAGAGAAACTTGCTACAGTGTGGAGAGTTCAGAGGATACAAGAGCGGATATAGGGAGACCTGTTAGAAGGTAGCAATGGAGATGATGAGAAGGAATTTAGAAATATTTAGAAGATAAAATTAGTGGGACTTATTGAAGTATGAGGATGAGGGAGAAGGAGGTATCAAAGACTAGTTCTCATTTTCTAACTTGTGCAGCTGGATAGTTGGTGGTGCTGTTACTGATATAGGAAACATTGGATGGGGTCTTGGCTAGGTTTGAGAGGACAGATCATGAGTTTAGCATTGGATATATGGAGCTTGAGGTACCATTAGGGCATCCAAATAAGTCGAGAGATTGACAAGGCAGTTGAATTTACAAGAAAAGTCTGAACTGGCAATAGGGATAATTATTTCGGCGTAGAAATAATTACCAAAGCCATGGGTGTGGGTGAAATTGCCCAGAGGGAGAAGAGGCTGGGATGAATTGTTGAGTAGCTGCAATATTTCAATACCTTCCAAAGAGACTGAGAAGGTACAACAGGAGAGATTAGAGTACAACCAAAACAATGTCTCAAGATAAATGGAATACTCAACAGACTGAATGCTGCCAAGTGATGTAAAATGAAGCCTGAGAAGCTAGATTTAGCAACAGGGAGATCATTGATGAGAGAAAATTGATGACAGTAAAAGCCAGACCATTTAACTTGTGAATCACTATTAACTGGCTCAATCTTTGTTTCTTAATTTAGATTTCTAAGAGAGAGAATTTTATTGACATTCATTATCTTTTACCACTAGATCACAGTCCATTGTTAGGATTGACTGCCTTTGAATTAGGTGACCAGCTATTGCTGGCTGGAGTCACCTCATACCAAATATGGCCATCTGGTGATTTCTTATCTCAATTGCAATAGCTAACCTTTATGAAGTGTTTATTTTGTACCAGGCATCGTGCTAAGTGCTTTATATATTTTAATCCGTTTTAGCCTCATAACAACTCTCTAAGGTATCATCTATATTTTACATGTAGACACATTTTGACATAGAGAAGTTGAGCAACTTGCTCAAGACCTGCAAAGAATTGGTATAAGATTGTAGTTTTTAAAGGCTATTTTGACATTATCCAGATTCATTATTTGGCTTTCTGTTTGTGTTACAACATACTACATTCTGAAGAAATCATAGCCGTGATGAAAATTCCTGGTTCTAAGTTAATATATTCCAGCAAGATGAAAAAAGAACTGGGTCACAGAGCCTTACATAAATCCTGTTTCTGTGACTTATTAGATGTAGACCTTGGGCTCAAGTTTTCTGATCTTCAGTTTCCTCATCTGTAAAATAAGGATGGTATTTGCAGGATAGTTGTAAATGTTAGAAGTAATAGACTTGAAGTGCCCAATAAATGTTATTTCCTTAGTTCACTTGAAGCTTGAATATAGCAAAAGTTTCAAATATATTGCATATACTTTACATATAAAAGCAAGCTTTGAACATACATCAACAAATATAAGACATTCTTTTTTTTTTTTTTTTTTCATTGACATAACTGCTTTGCTATCAGAAGAAAGGCAGACACCAAGTTTTGGAGAATGTAGAATTGTTACCTGAACTGTGTATCATGGTACCTGTCTCTATGTGAGGTGGATTTTCAGGAATTTCTTGAAGGAGTGAGGGGACAATTAAGGTACCTTTTTTAAGCAAGTAGATAGCTCTGTAAGAAGGTCAGATTTGCAAAAGGAAGTTTCTTCTTTTAAATCTTGTGCTTTAAAAGAGGACATGAATGTCAGGAATTTTCTTTTTCCCCAGCAATTTGACTATCAAGAATAATAAAAAAGAAACCTTATAGTTAACTAAATGTAGGAGTATTAGTCTCGTGCTAAATTGTACATGCTTCAATTTCTTAGCTGCTTTTCCTTCCTTTCCAAATATCATAATAAAAAGCTTTTGTTTGAATTACCTAGTAAAATAATTTGTTTTATTGCCAAGTTTGTTATTTTTGTGGAGGCTCAGATAGAACATTTTAGAATGAAGCAGTCTGTTAAAATGGACTGCACTCCTGATCACTTTCTCTGTGAAATAAATGTCTTTTTAAAAAACCAACTCTATATGAATCTGAAATCTTCTGTAGGCAGAATGTTCAAAATTTTTAAAAGCCTTAGAAATGAGAATACCATTTGATAACTTGTGTTAGTAGTTGGACAAAATAGTTAAACCTTTTTAGTTTTTGTTTCCTTATTTGTTAACTGGGGGTAGCAACAGCTACTTTTCAGGTAAGAATTAGAGATAAAGTATGGAAAGTACACAATTTTTTATACCCCCAAAGAAATGGTAGCTCAGCTGGTATGTGGACTTGTGTGTGTGAGTGTATGCGTTTTCGTAAAGGCTTAGTAGTAAAATCCCTTTTAAAAAAGAGAAAATCCAGGTCTACAGTCCCTCATCTGGCAGCTTCGGATGCAAATGTATTTCAGAATTCAGATTGTTTTGTTATGGAAAGACAATACAGCATATATACTATTGATTACATAATACCCTCAATGGGGTATGAGATAGTACCATGTAATCAAACACATTAATATCACATTCATACTAAGTGAGTAAAAATCATAAACAGCTTCATATCAATTTGAGTCAAGTTTTACTACCAAATTAGTTTTGGTGCCTAAGTTAGATTTTTGGGGATTTTGAAATTGTGGAAAAGGGAATGTGGACTTACATATACAATTTTATTCCTTTTTAGAAATATTTTTAAGAGTTCAAATTTTTTTTGGTCACCTTTATATCTTTTGTAACATAAGAGAACATAACTTCTATTAAAGATCCCAAAAGTATGAGGACAGAAAACACCTTTTTTTTTCTGCCAGGAAACTTAAGTGCTTGTTTCTTCTAAGGCTGTCTGAGATCTATGAATGTTGTATTTGGCTTCAGTTTCAGCATCTTGGCTCAGCATCATTTTCAATGAGAGATACTAGAGATCTGTATATGTTAAGAAAGTCAGAAAGATGTTGATATTTTGCATACATATTCTTAACAAAATCGCAGCTTTGTCTTTGAGTCATTTAAGAACCGCACAGTCTTATGTGAGTTTCAGAGTATTTTTATTAATTGTTAAATTTTAGCAATGGAGTAGATATTAATTTTAATATTGATTTAAGGAAAAATTTCATTCTTAGATGAATTTGGTGTATCTAATCATAAAAAATTATTGCAAGTGTGAAAGCTTGCAATAATTCATTGATAGCATTCACCATATGGGAATATGCTAATCTTTGCTTTTTATATTTCCCATTTATTTAATGGGATCCATAAAAGAAATTTCTCTTTTTTTAAACTCTAAAGGAAGATGTTTTCATTTGTCATATATATTTAAGAATTATTGATTGAGGATTTTTGAGTCTCTAAACAGGCTTTCAAAATAATGTACTTGTATATCAACTGAAGGAAAACAAAACAAGGCAACACAAAAGGACTCCTGAAATTTTATATAGCATTGAAAGTTTTTATATAAGATTGTAAATTCCTAAATAAAGATTTTCAACACTGTTATGGAAAAATATCTCTGAGATTGTGGGAAGAGAACAGGAAAAATAACCTGCCAATAATTATAGTTTGTCTTTATTTCAGAGGTAATATATGAATCTCTGTGTCATGGCCCTGTGGAAGAAACCACTATGTGTGGATTATGTTATTCATTTAAAAAATTACATGTTAATTCAAATCTATATAGAATACCTTATGTGTACCAAGCATTGTGCTAAACTCTGGAAATTCAGAGATGTATTATACAAAGTCCCTGCCTTTAAGGAGCTCCTATACTAGTAGAGGAAAAATAAAGTTAGAAAATTACCATCCAGGCAATGTAGAGTTGTACACAGAATTCTGAGGCCAGAGAATGGTTCTCTGACAACTGGGGGTGGTGCTAGCTGTAGTTCAGGAAGGCTTTTTGGAGTAAGGGACACATGAATTGAGTCTTGAATGATAAGAAGGAGTTAGTCCAGTGAAATGGATAGGCAGAAGGATAGGGAGTAGAGAGAAGGAATGAAGGGCAGAGAAAGCTAACATGCACTGGAAAGTTGAGGTCAGAGAATAAAGCTCATTAAGAATGTTGTCAGAATTGCTCATCTATTAACAGAGCTAAAAACTATATTCATTTTTCCCTCAGGTACTTAAACATGTCTGGGGTCATAGATTCCTTTGATTTTCTGATGAAAAAGAATGAATTCTCTCCCATGGAAGTGCATACTAAACACCCCAAAGTTTGAAAATTATTTCAAGTTAAGAAATCCTGAATTTCAGGTTAAGAAATCCTCTATTTATTAGTTATAAGGTTCTATTTAAGAAGCTGAAATCTTGAAAGTAAGAATACTCTGATAGAAAGGGTTAAACTACTGATGATATCTGTGCTAGAGTAGGTCCAAAGCAAATGAATGGCCCCTAAATTGTTTAGTTTATCAGTTTATCTTATTATAGGGGCCCAGGAAAACTTCCCCTTTGTTCTCTGAAGGTTTGCTGAAAAATCAACTGACAAAAGGCAAATTAATTAGAGAAAAGGCACACATATTTATTAACATGCACATAAGGGGAGAACTACAGAATGATTATGCTCAACTCCCCCAATGGGGGTACAGAAGCTTATGTATCATCTTGAGGTTGCAGAAAGAATGGGGGCTTGGAGCATGGCCAGAACCAGATTATGGTGGTAAATCAGGTTATAGTGGCAAGACAAGTTATGGGAGAGAAAGAAGAGGAGGCCTGGGTAGCAAAAGTGGTCTTGTTATGTAAATGAAACCTCGCAGGTAGCAGCCCTCACAGGAAATAGATGGTAAGTGTTTCTTTTAGACCTTTAAATATGTCAGACTCCCAGTTAATTTTTCCTAGATCAGACAAGGGAAGGCCCTCAGAGAAAGCCAGACTTCAGCCATGCAGATTTTCTCTACAGATACAAATCTCCCTGACAAAAGACAGCTTTGCCAGGCTACTTCTATTTGCTGGCTCTCTGAACAGCTATCTCAAATTAAGTCAAAAAGTATATTTTGGGATAAAATATTTTGATTTCCTTCAGTCCCCACTTTGAAATTTTAAAAAGTTTCACATATTAAAAGCCAAGTTAATAGATTTGGAGACATGTAGGTTACAGGTTGTTAGACACAGGCAAAGGAGTGGAAAAGAACAAATTGGGACAAGCAGAAAAGAACAAATTTAAATATATCATCCCATGTCTTTTTGAATCAGTCTCTTAGTCTTGGGAATAGATTAGTTTGGTTAAACAGTTGTGTCCCATTCCAGGAGGTGGCACTGCAGGTGGGCTAGGCCTGTATGTATATATAATGCAGGCAAACAGATATTTAATAAGAGGCATTTTTATGGAAACAGAAGAAAAACTAAGGTTAATGTCTGAAGTAGTCTATATACTAGTTTTTCTAGAGTTTCTGAAGTATCTTCAGGTTGCAGTGGAAATCTGACAGATTTTTCTGGACTGTAGTTTGAGTCAGGTGTTCAAGCAAACTTTCAGAGTAGTCTACACGTTAGCAGGCATGGAAGCTGTTTATATATAAATTTCTGTGGTGATTTCTCCTGAAGTTTATGTCAAGTTGTCTAGCTTCAGTTTGCAGAGCTTCAATAAAAGCACAGTTTTAATTCCTAGTGATTGCAAGTGAGAAAAATGGGAGAAAAATTTGAAAATGTCAGTTTTGAGACTTGTAGCCAGAAATGAATTCAGGATTCAGTCCAAATTGTAGGCAAATAATAATAACTCAAAAACAACGGACAAGGCTGTAACCTAATAACATGTGTATTATAGTTTTCTTCTGAAACATAATTTCCTTTCTCCAGTGCCTGTTTCTGTCAAGGATAAATCATAGGCCAATTTATTTGCAAAATAAATTTTAGTCTTATTATACTTGGCCTGGTTATTTGCATAAAGTGCAGCAAGAATAGTGATTGGCCATGCAGGCTCTCTTTAAGTTGGCTTTGCTGGAACTTTTTCATAAGGAATTTTGGATTAGATTTTTTAAAAAATTTATTTATTTATTTCAGAATATTACGGGGGTACAGACATTTAGGTTACATGTATTGCCTTTACTCTGCCTGAGTCAGAGCTTCAAGTGTGCCCATCTCCCAGAGAGTGTGCTCTGCACCCCTTAGGTATGAATTTATCCATCCCTTCCTCCCCCCTCCCACCTTCCTAACACCCGATGAATGTTACTTCCATATGCGCACGTAAAAGTTGATCAATTAATGTGTTACTTCCATATGTGCACATATAAGATGTTCAATTAGTATCAACTTGATGGTGAGTACATGTGGTGCTTGTTTTTCCATTCTTGAGATACTTCGCTTAGAAGAATGGGCTCCAGTTCCATCCAGGATAATACAACAGGTGTTAATTTACCGTTGTTTTTTGTGGTTGAGTAGTACTCCATGGTATATACATACCACATTTTTTTAATCCACTCATGTATTGATGCACACTTGGGTTCTTTCCACATCTTTGCAATTGTGAGTTGTGCTGCTATAAACATTCGAGTGCAGATGTCTTTATTATAGGATGTCTTTTTTTCCTTTGGGTAAATACCCAGTAGTGGGATAACTGGATTGAATGGTAGTTCTACTTCTAGTTCTTTGAGGTATCTCCAGACTCCTTTCCATAGAGGCTGTACTAGTTTGCAGTCCCACCAGCAATGTATAAGTGTTCCCATCTGTCTGCATCCCCGCCAACATTTGTTGTTTTGGGACTTTGTGATATAAGCCATTCTCACTGGAGCTAAGTGGTATCTCATTGTGGTTTTGATTTGCATTTCCCTGATGATTAGAGATGTTGAGCATTTTTTCATATGTTTCTTAGACATTAGTCTATCTTCTTTTGAGAATTTTCTATTCATGTCCTTTGCCCATTTTTTAATGGGGTTGTTTGATTTTTTCTTGCTGATTTTCCTGAGTTCTATATAGATTCTAGTTATTAGTCCTTTGTCGGATGTATAGCATGCAAAAATTTTCTCCCATTCTGCAGGTTGTCTATCCACTCTAGCAATAGTTTCTTCGGCTGTACAGAAGCTTCTTAATTTAATCAGGTCCCAGTTGTTTATTTTTGGTGTTGCTGAGATTGCTTTTGGGGTCTTCTTCATAAATTCTTTGCCTGGGCTGATGTCTGTAGGAGTTTTTCCAACATTTGCTTCTAGAATTCTTATGGTTTCATGTCTTAGGTTTAAGTCTGTTATCCATTGTGAGTTGATTTTTGTGAGAGGTGAGGGGTGAGGATCCTATTTCAGTCTTCCACATGTGGCTATCCAATTTTCCCAGCACCATTTATTGAATAGGGATTCTTTTCCCCAGTGTATGTTTTTGTCTGCTTTGTCAAAAATCAGATGGCTATATGAGGATGGTTTTATGTCTGTGTTCTCAGTCTTGTTCCATTGGTCTATGTCTCTGTTCTTGTGCCAGTACCATGCTGTTTTGATTACTATAGCCTTGTAGTATAGCTTGAAGTCTGGTAGATTGATGCCTCCCAGTTTGTTCTTTTTGCTTAAGGTGCTTTGGCTATATGAGGTCTTCTCTGGTTCCATACAAAATGTAGAATTATTTTTTCTACTTCTGTGAAAAATGCTGTTGGTATTTTGATAGGGATTGCATTGAATCTGTAAATCACTTTGGGTAGTATGGACATTTTAACAATGTTGATTCTGCTGATACACGAGTATGGCATAGTTTTCCATCTGTTTGCATCCTCTGCTATTTCCTTCTTCAGTGTTTCGTAGTTCTCCCTGTAGAGATCCTTCACCTCCTTAGTTAAATGTATTCCTAGGTATTTTCTTTTCTTTCTTGCTATTGTGAAAGGTATTGAGTCTTTGATTTGGTTCTCAGTTTGACTGTTGTTGGTGTATATGAATGCTACTGCTTTGTGTATGTTGATTCTGTATCCTGAGACTTTGCTGAACTTATTTATCAGTTCCAGTAATCTCATGGCAGAGTCTTTGGGGTTTTCTAGATATAAGATTGTATCATCTGCAAATAGTGATATTTTGACCTCTTCTGGTCCCATTTGGATGCCCCTGATTTCCTTTTCTTGTCTGATTGCTCTGGCTAGGACTTCCAGGACTATATTGAATAGAAGTGGTGACAGAGGGCATCCTTGTCTGGTGCCAGTTCTGAGCAGGAATGCTTTCAATTTTTCCCTGTTCTGTAGGATGTTGGCTGTGGTTTTGTTATATATGGCTTTTATCATTTTAAGGTAAGTTCCATCTATGCCTATTTTGTTAAGCATTCTTATCATAAAAGGGTGCTGAATTTTTTCAAATGCTTTTTCTGCATCTGTTGAGAGGATCATATGGTTTTTGTTTTTGCTTTTGTGTATGTGATGGATAACGTTTATAGATTTGCGTATGTTGAACCATCCCTGCATCTCTGGTATGAACCCCACTTTGTCATGATGGATTATTTGTTTCATGAGCTGCTGAATTCGATTTGCTAGTATTTTATTGAGAATTTTTGCCTCTATATTCATAAGGGATATTGGTCTGTAGTTTTCTTTTCTTGTTGGGTCCTTACCTGGCTTTGGTATCAGGGTGATGTTGGCTTCATAAAATGTATTTGGGAGAATTCCTTTCTTCTTGATGTTGTGGAATAATTTCTGCAGGATAGGCACCAAATCTTCTTTGTAGGTCTGGTAGAATTCTGGTGTGAAACCATCTGGTCTGGGACTTTTTTTTTTAGGAAGGTTTTTTATTATTGCTTCAATTTCGGTACTTGATATTGGTCTGTTCAGAAAATCTACATCTTTCAGGTTGAGCCTAAGGAGGCTGTGTGTTTCTAAAAATTTGTCCATTTCCTCCATGTTTGCAAGTTTTTGTGCATAGAGATTTTTATGGTATTCAGAGATAATATTTTGTGTTTCTGTGGTATCAGTTGTAATTTCTCCTTCCTCATTTCTAATAGAGCTTATTAGAGTTTTTTCTGCTTCTGGTTAATCTAGCTAGAGGTGTGTCAATTTTGTTTATCTTTTCAAAGAACCAACTTTTTGTTTTATTAATCTTCTGTATAAATCTTTTGTTATTGATTTCATTTAGTTCTGCTCTGATCTTGGTTATTTCTTTTCTTCTGGTGGGTTGGGGACTGGTTTGCTCATCCTTTTTGAGGTCTTTGAGATGATTCATTACATTGTTGATTTGTGATCTTTCCATCTTTTGGATGTAGGTATTTATGGCTATGAACTTTCCTCTCAGGACTGCTTTAGCTGTGTCCCACAGATTTTGGTAACTTGTGTCCCCATTATCGTTTACTTCAAAGAATCTTTTGATTTCCATCCTGATTTCCTCCTTGACCTGAAAGTCATTCAGCAGTAGGTTATCTAGTTTCCATGACTTTGTGTAGAGATGAGTGTTTCTGTTGGAGTTGATTTCTAATTTTATTCCATTGTGGTGTGAGAAGATGCATGGTATAATTTCTGTTTTTTAAAATTTGTTAAGACATGTTTTGTGCCCCAGGATATGATCACTCTTAGAGAATGTCCCGTGGGCTGATGAGAAGAAAGTATATTTGGTGGTTTTTGGGTAGAGTGTTCTGTAAATATCTGTTAGGCCCATGTGTTCTAGAGTTCTATTTAAGTCCCTTGTTTCTTTATTTATTTTCTGTTTGGTGGATTTGTCCCATTCTGTCAGCCGGGTGTTGAAGTCCCCAGCTATTATGGTGTTGCTGTCTATTATTTTGGTTTAGATCACAAAGGATTTGCTTTATGAATCTGGGTGCTCCTGTGTTAGGTGCATAAATATTTAAGATTGTTATGTCTTCTTGTTTAATTGTTCCCTTTACCGTTATATAATGACCATCATTGTCTTTCATTACTTTTGTTAATTTGAAGATTAAGTTATCTGCTATGAGAACTGCTACTCCTGCTTTCTTTTGGTTTCCATTAGCATGGAAAATTGTTTTTCATCCCTTCACCTTTAGTCTGTATGTGTCCTTGTGAGTTAGATGTGTTTCCTGAAGACAGCAGATATTTGGCTTGTGTATATTTATCCATTCGGCCAGTCTGTATCTCTTCAGTGGGCAGTTCAAGCCATTCACATTTATTGAGAGAATTGATAAGTGGGGTGGAGTTTTGTTCATCCTGTTAAGTTGAACTTTGTTGTTTTGTTTTATCTCTTGAGCCATTGTGGTATCTGGCCATCAGTCTTTGGCTTTTGGGTAAGTTTACCTTGGTAGGTGTTTCTTGTGATGCTCTGTGAATAACACAGTTCTGAGAACTTCCTGCAGGGCAGGTCTTGTCTTGACAAATTCCCTCAGTGTTTGCTTATCTGGGAAAGACTTAATTTCCCCTCCATATATGATACTTAGTTTTGCAGGATACAAAATTCTAGGCTGGGCATTATTCTGTTTGAGAAGACTTACAATGGGCCCCAATCCCTTCTGTCTTGGAGAGTCTCAGTTGAGAAGTCTGCTGTTAGTGTAATGGGTTTTCCTTTGTAGGTTACCTGTGGCTTGGATTGGATTTTTTAAAGTCTCAAGGCTAGGATACCAAGCCACCAATTCACCATCAGACTGTGCCTCTAATACTGTATAAATCCGGTGAGTTCCTCTCTTCCTAAGGTTCCTAAAATATCCTGAGGTTCCTGGGTGTCAGAAAGTTCTTTACTTGCTGAAAGGCCTGGAACTGTGTAAGGGAACCTTATAATGCAATCGTGTAGACAGTCTTTTCAAAGGGCTTTTTATTAGCTCTATAAAGTCAACCTCAATTTCTCAAAGCAGTCTGTTCAAATTGTTGCCGCCCAACCATGTTCATTTGCCCACTGCCCAAGAGGAAGCCAATATGCTGAGTCAGCAGGATTTACGGCCGAGAAAGAGTTTATTCCACATAGCGCTAAGCGGGGAGGTAGGAGAAATTTCTCAAATCTGCCTTCCTGAGAATTTGGGAGACAGGGTTTTTAAGGATAGTTTGGCAGGCAAGGGATTAGGTAATTAGGTTTGTTAACTGGGACAGAATTACGGGGGTGTAGAAATTATCTTCTTGTATTGCTTCAATCCCTGGGGTCATAATTCCAGTTGAGTTGGTTTCTTGGAATGGGCCACTGGTCTGGGTGGGTCAGCCAATCCACTGGAATGCAGGGCCTGGAAGATATCTTAAAAACTACCTTTAGGTTTCAAAAAGGTGATGTTATCTGTGGAAAAAGTTAAGAATCTTTATGGACACCAGCTATGGGGAGAAAGTTAAGAATCTTTGTGGACACCAGCTATGGGGATAAGTTAAGAATCTTTATGACTACCAGCTGCATGGCTCTGGAGTGGCGATTATAGAGAAGCAAACGGGGGACAGTGACTATTATCATTATTTTTAGCTAGGCCTGTGTCTTATTTTTAGCTAGGTCCTTACCACAGTTCTCAACTTGCACCCCTTTTTGTTAATTTTTAAGGGTGGTTTCAAAATCTGAAAATATGTCATTTCAGTCAAAGCCTTGGTAAAATAACCAGTGGATCTGATTGTGTCTTGTTACAAAAGAAAATAGATTCTTATTGAACTTATACAAATAACTAAATTGTCATAAATTAAGAATACTCACAAATAGTTTCCAAATTTTGGACAAATCAGGTAAAGAGAAAGGTGAATGTTTCAATTTTGTTCACAAAAGTATACTTCACCCAATTTTTATAAGCTATAAATAACTCAAAAAATAGTTTTCTTGACTCTGGAAAACAAAACATAAAAAGAATTCTCAATGTTTTAAAGAAAAAGTTATCAAAAGTCATTTCAGTCCTCTAACAGTTCAGTCTCATGTAATCTACTTTTATTTTGCCTGATGCTGGGTTAGCAATCTTTGTGAACTCATCAGTTTTTTTAATTAGAGTTCTGGAAGTTTTTACCTAGTCTAGTGGTATGATCTCTAAAGTAATCAGAAACCTGTACTCAAGAGTACTTGTAAGGGTCCTTTTCATGAATTTCCTTGAAGAAGGAGTAAATTTTGAACTGTAGCCAATTACAAGCACTTTTTGAGAATAATTAAAATAAATTTATACTTATCTGTAGATGGCCAAGACTCAGAATATCCATGGTTAAAGGCATAGTTGACAAGGAAATTTGGTTATTTCTATGACATACAACAATTTAACACAATAATTATAGTTATGACTGATAACAGAATTTTAGGAATCTCATATAATTTTAGAACACATTTATACAAATATAACTCACAGAAAATTAAACACCATTTCTTATTTGACAATGCTTCCCATATGATTTTTACATACCAAATAAGCCTAATTTTAGAATTTGAAATTTGATTTTGTGAAGTTTATCAAATATCAAAGGTTTAAAACACATGATATTAAAATAAGAAAGGTTTTACACACTTGATCAAAATAGAGCCCAGGTCATTCTAAAATATTAGTCGTTCTTTCAGCCAAAGTGATAAAAGATTTTAAAAAGCAAAACCCTTTTTGATAGAAAGGAGACTCAGTTTTCTAAATAATCAAAAGGCCTAATAAAGACTACATGAGACAAACTTCTCCTCTTTTTTTTTTTGGCAGATTACTCAAAAAGTAAAAATCTTTTATTATCTCTTGTTAATACTACATGAAAATATTGTTCAAAAGAGAAAACCAAATTCTGTCTTTGCGTCAGTATATTATTAATGCTAAAACTAATTTTAATAAAACCTTATGTAGAGATTCATCCAATCTCCATCAGTTTCGACCACACAGATAAGATTTCCACAAACTTTTTATGACATTATAATTTTTTTCCTTTTCCTCCCCAATTTTTTAGATATATTTAGTTTTATCTATCATTCTTTTTTTATTCCTTCAATTTAAAACAACCTTTAAATAACTATAAACGAGGCAGAGTTACTTTTCCTTTAACAAACCACATTTTCATATCTTATTATCTTTTTTTTTACGAAAAACACATCTTACTTTTCCTATAAACTTTGCATATAACATTGTTTTTATGTTTTATTATAAAATAATTACATATATTAATTATAATGTTAACTCTCAGAAACCCTAATTTTTAATGAAAAACCTAGGAAGTAAGCTATTTTAACTGTCAGTGACATACTAAGAGCTTATGAATACACATTGTATAATTTTTAGAAACATAGGGTTTTAAGTGGAACAATTTTTCAGTGTGGAACAGGACATATTTATTAACAGATCTAAATAATCTTTGTCTCTGAAATAAGAAGCCAAAAGTATATGAGCTTTACCTCATATTTAGTAATTAATGCCTTACTTAGCATTATATCTTACTTGGGAATTATCTAAATATTCAGTGAATATCCATCATTTAATTTAGTTCAGCAAAACGTTAAGGGTATAATTGCCAAAAAGATTTGAGAAAACTTTAAACCTTTAGGTTTATATTATAAAACATAATTATTATTACTAGTACATTTATAAACTTTTATCCCATTTACATCTATTTTACTCATTCTTTAACAATTATGTTTGGAAAGTTTTATGAGACATTAGACAAATCTAGGCATTATTTCAATGGTTAAATTTTTCATTAACCATTTTAAAATTATTGTTTGTTAGTCAAGCATCATAAAAGCAAGAACCTTTAAGTTAAATACATGCATATTTTGTTGATAACTCAGAAGACAGTTATTTTTATTCAGAAGACATAGTTATTGTTATTAAACCTACGATATTAAACTAGTCTTATTTACAAAAAGATTAAGCTCACATGAACTTGAAAAGCATTTGAACTAGCTATTTAATTTATGAGTGCTCATTTATTTATAGGTCAGTTTGGTATATAGACATATACAAACAGACTTGTATACATGAAAATACAGACAAACAGAAATAAAGACTTTATGTCTTTGATTTTAAAATTTTAGCCATGAGACAGGTAAAAGTTGCTAGTTTAAAAGGACAGTTGGATTAAAACTGTGCCTTTGTAAATGGAAAAGGCTAAAGTTTATTTGTCCTACATGGCTGAAGCCTTTGCTGAGTTTTAGAGAAAACAGGGTAGCAAATTTACATCTTCAAGCATAGAAAGATTAAAAAGTGGATGCCAAGGTAACACAAAATTTACCTCAGGATTTTACAAGTAAACATACAGGTGTGGTTGGAGAATATTTAGAAACCTTTACAAAATAACCAGCTTAATGCCTGAAAGTCATATTTTGGACACCAATCTAGTTGGGTGGCTTTTTAATTTAGTATCTGTTTTTCAACTGGACCACTGAGCTCAGGGCGGAGGCCAGTAATGAACAGGGCCAACAAAGCATTTTCAGTTTTTAGGGCCTAATGCATATATACATGAAAAGCAGGCACAGCTGGAAGCAGAGTATTAGATCTTTAAAAACCAAGGATCCCACTTTTACACTGAATCCCAAGTCACCAAAAAGGGGGAAATGCCATGAGGCTGGGCCCTGCAATGTTTCCAGAATGCATCTCACTACAAAGACATTCCCTCAAGGCTGGTGTTTGACCCAAACTAATCAGACCACTCTATGATCAGCCCATCCCCCATGGGAGCCTTATACCTCTGCGGCAAGCACTCTCATAGGCTCGAAAGTATTCAAACCGAGCCTTTTAAAAATCTAAATTCTAAGCGAAGTATCACAAGAATGGCAAAACAAGCACCACTGGTACTCAAATTGGTACTAACTGATCAATACTTATGTCACACATGGCAATAATATTCATCAGGGGGCGGGCAGGCAGAAGGGGGGTGGAGGGGATGGGAAAACTCTCACTGAATGGGTGCGGGGTGCACAGTTTGGGGGATGTCCATGATTGTGGCTCTGACATGGGCAGTGCATGGGCAATATATATAACCAAAGTGTTGTACCCCCGTGATATTCTGAAATAAAAGGAAAAAAAAAAAAGAAAATGATTTTGGCTGACAAGGGCAGGAAACTGTCGGAAGATAAATATACAGGAGGTAACTGATGAAGCAAGATTTGTTTATAAATTTCCCTTGTACCATCTCTGGGCTGATAAGAATCCAGACTTGTCTCTAGTAAAGGAGAATTTATATCCTGCCATTAGAACAAAACGGGAGAAGGTAGAGTGAGCCTTTTCTGTTTTCTGTTTATTTGTCTTCAGCTCAAAAATAAGTTTTATGTCAAAGAGTTATACTTTGGGGTGCTATGTTTGATATACCTTAAATAATGAGCGCTGCATTTCTGCTTGCACATTTGATTTTAGTTTGGGCTTGTAGTTCTATAATCTTAAGCATCTAGTATAAATAGCATAAAATTATTTGATGAGTAAACCTAGGTGTGTCTTTATTCAATGATGACAAAAAAATAAAATAAAATAAAAATCTAAATACACAAAGAAATGAGTAGCCCCCTACAGCTGTATTCATTCATTGCAACTGCTATTGGCCACCTTTAAAACTGTGGCTCTCACCAGTGACTTGCCAGCCATCACACACACAAAGGTCAAGTCTTTTTTTTATAGTACAAAATATTCCCTGGTACTCCCCAAAACTAAAGCAATCAAGGAACTTGATGTAAAAGAGAGCAGAAGTTTAGACTGGAGAGGAACCTGTCTATGACTCTTCAGACTCTACAGGAAGATAGAAGACCCCAAAAAGGAGTTTAGTGGTGCCTTTTTCTGTGTTCCTTAAGGGATCTGAGTGATTAGAAGTCCTCTCTAGGTCCTTTAATGTGGTATTGAAGATGGCAAAGAGGAAGGACGAGTAGGGAGGAGTAGAAGTAAACAGGAGAACAACTTTTTGAGACAATTGATTTTAAGCTTAAATACCAGCTTTTAATTAAGCTGACTTCTGACCACAGAGCTTGGTACCTTGGGCAAACAGCTGATATTCTTGGCATTTGAAATTTTTTTTCTTTCTTTCTTTTTTCTTTTTTTTTTTTAACAAAAGGTATCCTTCCCAGTGATTCACCAAAACCAATAAGGCTTAACCAAGGTTATGACTTAACCAAGTATACATGAGGCATCCCCATAGAGGTGCAAAGAAGTCCTCACAAGATTCAGAACCACCCCAAAGACAGCTCAAAGAAAGGGAAGTTTTGCTAGCTACAAATGGGGTAAAACCCACATCTGTCTGGCCATATTCTCTATGGTCTCAGTCTCTAAGCTGACTGTCTCTACACAAAGGTTCTAAAGCCCTGTGTGCTCCCACAGACAGAAGAAGACAGGAAATCAAAAGCTATCCATGGATAGGAAAAGGATCAATAACAAATAGATACCTCAACAATTCAAAACTCTTGCAAATGTAAACCAAAAGGGACTGGTTCCCTGACTGGGAAGCAAACCCAGGTTGTGGTGGTGAAAGCATGGAATTTTAGCTAGACTATAAGGTGGAGCAGCCTTCATTGTGAATCTCACAGGGGGATCCAAAGCAGTTGGTTTTGGTGTATAAAGGATTTTAACTTTCTTTAGTTCAGATATTTGCTCTTTAATTTTCTCAAGAGAATTTCTGAGCTATCCATGACACTATTATATGTCTTTCAAAAAATTTGATCTTCCTTTAAATACAAATTAGGCAATTGTTTAGAATGAGAGGTCTCAAAAATCTTAAATTTAGAACTCTTTCTAAATTAAAGAATCCATCTTTTGGCCGCTGATGATTAGAATTTCCAGTGATACACTTATTCCAATAGTGACTGAATCAAATAGCCTCTTCATGGAAAGCCCAGGAGTTAATTTTTCCAGGTTTATTGTAAGTTTTTACCATCTAAGAAGGAGGTATTTCCTGGGGGTGGGGGGTGCACATAGAAGAGGCAATCTGAAAGATCTCCCTCCCCCAAAAAAATTCACTCCCAGGAATAGGCTAAGATAGCAGACTGTTGTTGCCATAGGCGGTTAAGGATTGTGTTTGTGCATACAGTGCCTCTGGTAACACACAAATTTGTTGGGGGCCACCAGTCCCAGACCTGTTAATCTGTGACACTGGGTAGGCCCTCCTGGGATTGGCCTTTCCTAGCACTAACCAGACAGCAAGAATTGAGATGACAAAAGCCCCATAGGGATGGGACTTCTTAAGACAAAATCCCCGAAAGCTTGACAATGTCAGAACAAAAACTGTGCTGCTTAAAATCTTATATGTCTCAGGTTCCCAGCCATTTTTAGACTGGCTACCTGGACAAGATCTGAAAATTATGCCCCACAGATGGCAGAGAACCCCCACTTGGTCATCGGTCAGGCTCTCAAGAACATAAAACAAGACGAGAAGGGAACCTCATTTAATTTTTATTTTGGGGACCCAGAGCAAAGTTTATATGCTGATCTGATTAGAACCACAAAACTGATCAGTCTGTAGGGCTGGCTTGAACAATGTGGATTTATAGGGGTTTTGGCTTATGTTCTACCCTGTGGTATCCCTCTTTATGACAGAATAACACAGAAAGACAAAGACAAAGAGGATATTTCTGGGAGGAAAAGGATAAAAAAAGAATATTCATACCAAAAAGTACAATGGAGTCACTATATCCAAGACTAGTTACACAAACCCTTTTCTCCCATTAATCAAAATTTTGCAGAGGAAAAAGAGACAGTGATTTTTACGGTCTGCTCAACCAGATTCCATGGAAAGAGAGGCTGGGAGCCTGGCTGGTAAGAAATTCCTACCCTTCTGCTGGCTTGTCAGGTCCTGGGTTGCTTCTATTGGGGCTTCCAGAAGAGTGGAGCTTTGGTATGTGCTCACAATGCCAAAACTACAGGGGCCAAGGGAAAGCTTCCTCTTTGTCCTATGAAAATTTGCTGAAAAATCAACTGACAAAAGGCAGATTAATTGGAGAAAAGGTACACAGGTTTATTAACATGCACACAGGGGGAGAACCACAGAGTGATTATCCCTAAGCCCCCTAATGGAGTACAGAAGCTTGTATACCTTCTTGAGGTTACAGAAAGAATGGGGGAGTGTGACCAAAAACAGTTTATGATGATAAATCAGGTTATAGTGGCAAGACAAGTTATGGGAGGGAAAGAAGGGGGAGGTCTGGCTAGCAAAGGTGGTCTTGTTATGTAAATGAAACCTCACAGGTAGCAGCCCTCAAATAGAATAGATGGTAAATGTTTCTTTTACACCTTTAAAGGTGTTAGACTCACATTTAATTTTTCCTAGATCTGACAAAGGAAGGCCCTGAGAGAAAGCCAGACTTCATCCATGCAGGTTTTCACTACAGATGAAGATCCCCCTGACAAAAGATAGCTTTGCTGGGCTACTTCTGTTTGCTAGCTCAAAAAGTATATTTTGGGATAAAATATTTTGATTTCCTTCATTATGCTTTTAGTTTCTTTATAGTTTACTTTGTTTACTTTCTCTCATTTTGCCTCAAAATAGGCAAAGAATCTAAGATTACATAGGTAGGTTCAAGAGAGATTAATTAATTTGTGCAGACTTATGTGACTGGAAATCAGGTCTTTCTGATTCCAGAGCTCAGATTATTTCAATTATTGCTCTGCTATAAGTAGAAAAGACATGAGAAAAATTACAGAATATAGTAAGGGAAGTGTGAATTGTCATTTTTATATTGAGTGTTAGAGGTTAAGTGACTGGCCTAGGGTCATACAACTAGCAAGAAGAGGAGCCAGGACTATTACTCAATTTCCTGATTCCCCTTCAGTACATCATTAAAATAGACTGACCCAAAATGGACAGAAATAAATAACCAAGTATTATAGTAATGGCCTTTAAAAACTAAGTTAATGATTTCATAAGCCAATCATTTGCCATTGACAGAGTACCTTTTTTCTGTCAGGCACTTTACATATATCTTGTTTAAGTCTCACAAAATCCCTGCAAGTGGGTAAAATTATCTCATTTTTATAGATGAGGAAATTGAAGTTCAGAAAGATTAAGTATTGTGGCAAAGGCTATACAACCAGTAAATACTAGAACTAGAAGTAGAACCAAGGTCTGTCTGGCCATACTATTAGGACTTATCCCCATTCTGCCCCCAGATTTATTTCCTAGCTGTAAAATCTCATTGCTGATGGGAGGGAATGGCACACAATAGGGCTTAGAATAACACAGATTTTCTTTCCTGGAGGAAGAGATAGTACATGCATTAATTTCAGGCAAATATGTTAAACACAAAGTAACATTTGTTTCTAATTATTCTAATTATAAGGT
Source organism: Daubentonia madagascariensis (assembly GCA_023783475.1). Lineage (NCBI taxonomy): Eukaryota > Metazoa > Chordata > Mammalia > Primates > Daubentoniidae > Daubentonia > Daubentonia madagascariensis. The sequence goes on from JAKFHU010001129.1 coordinate 8,630,851, forward strand.
TAATGAAGTTTCCCATCTTAGTCATCTCTATGCACTCATCTAGTAAATTAGTTTTAGATAGTAGGGACTACAATAGCAATTAGCATGTGCTTGCCACATAGTAGGCATTCAGTAAGTATTTGTGGGCCAAATGGATGAAGACTTTTTTAATCCGTAAATTTTAGGTTTAAATGTTTGAACTCAGGCTATTGGAAGCTGAGGGTATTGACAAAAATGAAGGAAAAAAATAGAGTAATTTTTGACATTTTACAAACAGAATTTCCTGGTTTAATATGATACAAAAATAAATGAACTGGGGATGGGACAAGCTTGTTTAAAACCTCATTTGAATGTGGTCTATCTCTTTAGGCAACATGATACCGTAAATAGGGCATGGGTTTTGGAATTACAAAGATAAGATTTAAAATATCCAGTTCTACCACTTAATGTTTAATAATGTTTCTTTAAGCTTGTTTTCTTCATCTTTAAAAATGGAGGTACTAATCCTTTATCCAATAAGGTTGTGAGGGTGTAGTAATACATGTACTATAGTAGAAGCTCTCTTAAATAACTCATTGGATTAATTGGTGCCTTCCATTCTATGATACATACAGCTTTATATATGTTTAAAGATCCTTTCTGATCATACAGCTACCTCAGGTACTGTAAGAAAGCAATTTTATAAATGTGCATGGATGGGACATTAGTCCTAGTCTCATAAATATATTAGGAAGAAGTTAAAATAATTTTAATTAAAATTGGAAATATGACCGTAAGCTGTAATACTGTAACTTTTCATCTTACTGATGTTATTACCAATGATGTACCACTACGGGAATAGCAGTGATTATGAAAAATGCTAGCAAACTTTTTGTAGCCTGTGAAAAATTATAAACGTTTTAAAGTTTCCTATAAAAGACTAAAAGCCTTTAGCTTAGTTTATATTTATCAATATTGTGGGGGTCTTGGATTTCTTTTCTTTTTTAGATGGGATCGCGCTCTGTCACCCAGAGCTAGAGTATGCTGGCATGATTATAGCTTACTGCAGCCTCAAACTCCTGGGCTGAAGCAATCCTTCTGCCTCAGCCTCCCGAGTAGCTGGGACTACAGGCACACACCATCATGCCTGGCTAATTTTTTTCATTTTTTTAGAGACAAGGTCTTGCTATGTTTTCCAGGCTGGTCTTGAACTCCTGGACTCAAGCAGTCCTCCCACCTTGGCCTCTTAAAGAGCTGAGATTACAGTTGTAAGCCACGGTGCCCAGTGGGGGTCTTTTTATTAATTCCTAGATTCTAATTTAATAAGGCCCTAAGAAAGAGGGATTTTCCTTCCTTTGGATTCACATTTGCCAGTTTGGGACTAATTTTAAGTTGTGTTGCACTGGTTGGATCTTTTCTGTTCCTGGGATATTTTACGTTGTGACTAGATCAGTGTATCTTTAATTGATTGAGTTTTTTCAATTAAGAACTTAATAGGTAATTGAGGTATTGCATACATTTTTAATTGGAATCTGAAGTGGTTATGTTCTGAGACAATGGGTGTTGTAATTAACTACTGAAGCAGATTATGATTCCAGGGGTCAAATTGCTTTTGGGGTGGGAGGGAAGGTAAGTTATCATTTGTAGATCAAGGTGATTTCAATTTGGCAAAGTTATTCTTAGCAAAGTTTACATTAAAGTGTGTGTGATCCTGATGAAATATAGTAAGTAAAATTTTCTTCAGGTATCTAATTTTAATGCCATTTCACATTTAGTTTGTCAAAAGTTGCCAACTCACCCTTGAAAACACACTACCTGTTTAAAACTGTGTGAATGAGCTTTCTTGCTATTAGAGTGACAAAAACATTCTTATCCTGTCAGTATCTTCTCTGAACAATACATATTTTGAAAGTTTAGAAGTTTTGATTAGTTTTCAAAAACAAGATTAAGAATTACCAAGAGGATAGATAACTTCCTTTTGTTTCTGTCCTAGCAAGGTAAATGTTTTTGTATTTCTGATTTAAAATTTTTAAGCTCTTTATCTTCTTAAGGATCCATTCTCTTTTTCAAAGAAACTTGAAATTAGGTAAAATCTCTTAACTTTTCAGCTCTAGCTTTCCTGAATTTTTCTGCTTTACCTACCTTACTCCAGTTAAATAAAAGACACTGGCTTACTGAGTAAACAGTATATCTTCAGCTCCTTTCTTCCTTTTATCCTTTATTGTTCTCACTCTCTTTTTTTATTATTTGGCTATGATCTGTCTGGCTGACCAGTAGAAGTCTCTGGTCCTTTAGTATTTCAGTTCTAAAATGGATGTACTGTTTACCATTGCCAACTATCTTCAGTATTATGAATATTTAGTGCCAAAGAGAAGAAATAGGCTAGGAAATATAATTTTAAAAATATTTGTATGGAATTCCTAAAAATCAAATTTGTCTTTTGAATACTGCAGAGTTTTTGAAATGATAAATCAAGGCTTAAAATCCACTTTCTATTCATATTAGTTTTCTGAATCTAAGAAAACTGCTTCTGATGAAAAGTAAAGCAATCCTTGAATGCATTAGGTAATCACATTTCTTAATTCTGAAACTGTCTTTCTCTTTGCCTTGCAAGTTTTAATTACTCATTTTGAAAAAGTGTAAATAGTTACTTTGAATTTTTTTTTTTTAGAGAGAGGGTCTTCCTGTGTCACCCCAGCTGGAGTGCAGTGGCACAATCGTTGCTCACTGCAGCCTCAAATTCCTGGGCTCAAGTGATCCTCCCACATCACTTTCCTGAATAGCTGGAACTACAGGCATGTGCCACCACGCCCAACTAATTTTTTCTTTTTTAATTTTGAGTAGAGACTGGGTCTCACTATGTTGCCCAGGCTGGTCTTGAACTCCTGGCCTCAAGCAATCCTCCCGCCTTGGCCTCACAAAGTGCTAGGATTACAGGCTTAAGCACTGCACCCAGCCAGTTATGTGGAATTTAAATAAAGAAATATACTTATTTCAAGTTGTTTAAGTTGTATATAGCTTTCTTTGAGATATGCTTACCAGATCCTTACTTGTATTCCAGTTGTGTACATATTTCTTAATTTTGCACATTTTTTCTTACAAGATTATAAGCAAGTGTATGTCAGGCATAAGGTGATATTGGGTGAATGACTGTCCAACTGGACTTGTGAGTAGAAACTCTTTTGTTTTCTCCGAATTAGCTTCCTTGGGCCTTGGGAATGTAACTTTAATTATTTGTTATTTTTGAATTATATTTTAAAATTTAAACTTGGCATCCATACAGAAAGTATGAGCAAAAGAAACTTGAGGCTCTTACCTTCCTGTAATGCATACCCTAGTAATCAAAAGGTGGTAGCATTAGGTGAAAGGCCTCTGGTAGTCTTTTCTGTCTCTTATACATCAGTCCTCCACAGTTAATTCCTCTGTGGACAGTCTTTGTGACCATGTGTCAGAATTACAACAGACTTAAGGGCTCAAATAAATCTGAGTAAACCAGTACAGTTTCTGGGCTGACTTAGGGGTATTGTGTCTTTTCCAAGACTGGCTATATAAGCCAAAGGTAAAGCCAATTACCTTTGGTGAATTTGACTCACCTGCTCAAACTGAAGCTAATGACCACTCTTTCACATTAATTTAGCAGAGCCTTGTTTAGAGTGCCTTGTTTTGGAGTGAGAGAGGAATAAATAACAACTGCCTGCAAAGAACTTATTTTTGATAATTTATTTACACAAAAAGTACATCAAGGGTGGCAGCAAATCAGGTGAAGTCTTTCTTCTTTCATCTCAGTAGCTATAATATTAACAAAATAAATTTTTGCTGTCAGGAAAGAGCTGGAATAAAACATCTCCATTCATTCTACTATGCTGTCATAAGTCTTTCTTAGACTAGTGGTTGCAAACGGGCGGCACATGGGATGGATCAAGCTATTAGATATGTTTTGTTGGGCTCATGAAGCATATAAACAAGGAATTAATTAGATCAGATTGATTATTAATTGTTTAAAAATAGGAAGATTTCACGTAACAATATGAATTTTTGACTTTCAAAAATCCAGAAGTTTTGGCAAAACTGGTCCTCTATTTCTGTATATTCACTGTTGACCAGAGCTGAGTAGCTGGTGTCACCATTAGCAGGGGACAAAGGCTATTTGTTATGACACAGTCCCCACCACTCCCTATTTTCTCTTCGATTCTTTATTTTCAGTCTGCTTCACTCATTTGGTGTTACCTGCATAGCTCTTAAAATTTGCAACCCCTGTTTCAGAACATCCCTGTGAATGAATATATATATATATATATATTTTTTTTTTTTTTCCTGGTAGGCTAAGTTGAAAGAACCCATCAGAGAGGTAAATTTATGTTCTCTTTCCTTCTAGACTGTCAGACTAGAAGTTTCCTTCTAGAGGGTAAACTTCTAGACTATCAGACTTTATCTCTTATTTAGGGTCTACTTACTAACTCCTAAACGATGCCATGTATATTTGTCCTTTTTTAATATATAAAGATGTGTATCTTTTAGAGATATACATTGAAATATTTTACATATATGTTTATATATAAATATTTTACATTTAGGTTATATTAGGTTGTTAAGTATGAAATGTCTGATTTCCTTAAGTAGTAAGTTTGACAGTTGATATCTCTGACAATTCACTTTGACACTACTTGTTTTATTTTTATTGTGAAGGTACATCCTCAGTCTTTCAAATGCATGTTTTGGTTTGTGATTATCTTTCAAAAATTTTTTTAGAGCAAATTTTGTGAAACCATGGATAAGTGAACAATTTGTGTTATTTTTGAATATGAGTTCTGTTGTGGAACCAATGCAGCACAGACAGCTCAAAATATCAATGAAGTGTTTGGGAAGGATGTGGCTAATGAACACACAGTACTTTGATGGTTTGAGAAGTTCCATTCTGATGATTTTAATCTTGAAAATGAGCCACATGGGCGACCTGAGACCAAGGTGGATAATGATGAGCTGAAAGCTGTGGTGGGAGCTAATACATCTCAACCTATGCGTAAATTAGCAGCAAGGTTTGACGTTACTATTCCAACAATATTGGACCATTTGAAACACATCAGCAAGGTAAAGAAGCTGGACAGATGGGTTCCGCATGAATTAAAGGAGTGTCAGAAGAGAAATGGTCTCGAAGCTAGACTCTCTTTGCTGTCTTGACTTAAAGGTGAACCATTTTTACACTGTATTATTACGTGTGATGAAAAATGTATTCTTTTTGAAAATCACAAGCATTCAGCATTATGGTTGGATAAAGATGAAGTGCTGAAACACAGTCCAAAACTGAATATTCATCAAAAAAAGCTAATGGTGTCTGTTTGGTGGTCCAGTGCTAGTATTATCCAGCTTCATGAAACCTGGTCAATTGATTACAGTGGATGTCTACTGCAACCAGTTGGATGATATGATAAGGATGCTTGCGATTAAGCAGCCGACATTCGTCAATAGAGACAGGCCAATCCTCTTGCAAGACAACGCTTGACCACATGTCGCACGAACAATACTGCTCAAACTACTGAAGCTAGACTTGGAAACTTTCTGTCATCCACGGTATTCACCAGACCTTGCACCAACTGACTACCACTTCTTCCAGGCTTTAGACCACTTCTTGCAAGGAAAAATATTCAATTCTTAACAAGCTGTGGAAAATGCCTTTGGTGATTTCATTGTCACTCACTCTCCAGGCTTCTTCGCTGCTGGCATGAACAAGCAACCTTTAAGATGGCAAAACTGTGTCAATAGTTTAGGAGCATACTTTGATTAATTGTACTGCTTCTATTTTTTTTTTTTCACATAGAGAAGGCAGACCATGAACAATGTTTTAATGTTTGTGAATCTATTGCCTTGAAAGACAGAGATAAGCAACAACATGTGAAAATTGCTGATTCATAGTTTGTGAGGTGCTACAGTTGAGGGGGCCCTACAGCAAGCCTTCATATTCTAGCCCATCCACACTGCTGAAAGGTTCAAACTTTGCCAAATTCACCAAATTTTGACAGGGGACTTCTTAAGAAGTACCTACAAATCAAAAAGGTGTATTTCTCCAGGCCTCCCTAACCTTGGCAGTGCGTTGGCATGTTTCAAAGGTGTGCCACAGGAAAGGATGCCTCTGCCTTTTCTTGGGTGGCTTCACACTTACCCTTGATCAGTTTGATCCTGAAGTAGGCAATGAGGAGGAGCAGCAGTAAGGTTATAGGCAGGAAGACCTCAGAGAGAAGGAACCAGCTGGGAAGCTCCCCCAGGAAAGCCGACAGCACAGAGCTCATGGCCAACTGCACAGACCCGCACAGTGGGAGTCACACTCGGGACAGGGAAGCTTTGCTCTGAGTCTGCACTTGTTTTCTTCTGGGGCTCTGGCCTTTGCTCAGCACCTCTCGGTGGAACTTTTTGTGGACTTTGCTCTATTTAAATAGCTCCGTGAATTCTGATAGGATTGCTGGCAGGTTACTTTGTAACTCAGCTACAAAGTCTAGAGGAATTGAAAAGTAGATCTTCCGAACTCTTCCAGAGATGAGAATGTATCTGATGGGGTAGGGATGACCCTGGGAGGCTAAGATTTCTTTGTATTCAGTCTGTCTGGAATGAAAAGTACCTGACTTCAAGCAAATCTCATTGTTATATATTCTCTTTCTATATATTCCCTGGCACAGGAAGAATTTTTTCTACATTTTCTAAATTTTAGAGCTAAAAATTACTTAATAGTCATGCTACTGTATATGTGTACCTGTGTCTAGAAAACGTGAATTTTGCTTCATACATAGTTGATGTAACTAATACCAAGGAAGGGGAAATGAGATTCCACATCAAAAAACTCTTCCTGGAAGCTTTGTCATGTTTGAATATGTTTGTCATGTTCTTTCTTCTCATTTGATTCCATTCAGCAAGCCTTCATTGAATGCCCATGATTAAGTCAGCATTCATTTGTTCACTTTATTTGCATCTCTTCTCCCACTCCACACACCCAGGAATGGTGTTGCTGTTGTTATCTTTGTGTGCCTTCTATTGAGGTGGCTCTCTGGTGCTCTTTCCACTTGAACAGGATGCTAATTTGTAAAGTGTCAATCTTCAAAGAACCTCCATGAGCAGGTGAAATTACCAAGGAGATGTTAGGCAGCTGGTAGGCAGATTGTCATGTTCTTTCTCCCCATTTCATTCCATTCAGCAAGGCTTCATTGAATGCGGTTCTGCAGACTATGCAAGAATCATAGAACCAGCATCTGCTCCTGGTGAGGGCCTCAGGGAGTTTCCAATCAAGGTGGAAGGTGAAGGGGGAGCAGGTGTGTCACATGGTGAGAGAAGGAACAAGATTATTTCCTTTGCTGTGCAGAAGCTTTTTAATTTAATAAAGTCCCATTTATAGAGGTGTACTGCTTGTTTGAGATATAATAAACTACACTTTTGATTAGAAATTGGACATTTCTTATTTAATGACCTAATATATATGTGGTAATACCATATAACACACACACATATATAATCATACTAAAATTGTATGTAATCATAGCAAATAATAATTCCTTAATATCAAATATCCAATTATTTTTTATTCTCTAATCCACAGACATTATTCAAGATTTCATCAATTGTCCCAATGATAATTTTTATAACAAAAGAAAATCCAAGCCCATGCATTATATTCAGTCATCATATCACTTTATTCTCTTTAAATCTGAACAGTTACTGAAACTTTCTATTTCATGACCCTGAGATTTTGAAGAGTAGACTCCAGTTGGTTTGTAGACTGTCCCTCAGTTTGGATTTGGACTTTTGTGATGTTTCCTCATTATTAGGTTCCGTTTATGCACTTCTGGCAGAAACATCTCTGAAGGGATGAGGTGATGCGAAGTTCTTCTTAAAATATTATATCAAGAAGTATATACTTTTGATTAATACCATAACTGGGACTAATTGGTTAAAGTACTGTCTGCCAGGATTCTCCACTGAAAAGTTAGTATTTTACCCTTTGAAATTGATTAGTATCTTGTGAAAAGGTGAATTGAGACTATGTAAATATTCTGTTACTCTAAACTTTCACCCACTGGTTTTTACATCTATTAAAAATTCTTGCCTGAGTCAATTATTATTATGACAATGGCCAAATGATACTTTTCGAATTCCATCATTCTTTCTACATTGATTAGTTGTTTGAAGAAAACAAACTGCGAAGAGATTTCTTTTTTATTTATTTAGTTAGTTGTATCAGTTTGGATTTATGGGTTCATATTCAATAGGTTAAAATTCTTTACTGTCATGCTCTTATCTCCAGTTAAATTGTCTCACATTTGGCTAGTGGGAGTCTCTTCAAAATTGCTCCTGTGTGCTTTGGAAATACCAGTTATTTTTTGAGTATACCCTACTTTTTGCCACATGATATTCCAGATTCATCTTGTATGTTCTCTGCCCTAGACCTAGAATCAAACATTTCTTCAAAGAGTCCTGGTTCCTTTTAGTTGAGAATTGTATTTAGAAAACAAGACTGGGCCCATTTTTTTTTGAGACATCTCCAGTCAGGCTTATCAAAAGACTCCAAGTTGGCAAATCAAGTGCCCATTTCTCAATCTTCATCATACATGCTCCAGCAAGAGAATTTTTTTTAATCAAAGATTATAATTGATATTTATAAGTGATAATCACTGCTGGTTTCCTTTCTTAATTATACTTTTATTTCAAAATATTAAGGGAGTACAAATGTTTTTCTTACATGGATAGCTTTGTGATGCTTTAGTCAGGGCTATAAGTGAGGTGCTCTTCACCTAAATATTGTTGATTGTATAATACCCGTTAGGTAGGTTTTTATCCCTCCCTTCCTCCCCCTGCTCCCCTTCTTGATTTCCAATGGTTTTTACTTCTTTCTGTGCCCATGTGTGCTCATCAGTTAGTTCCACATTATTAGGGACTACATGTGGTGTTTGTTTTTCCATTCTTCAGATACTTCACTTAATATAATGGTCTACAGTTCCATCCACATTGCTGCAAAAGGCATTAAGTCATTCCTTTTTATGGCTAAGTAGTAGTACTCTCTATATATACACACATACACATACACACCACATTTTGTTAATCCACTCATGAATTTATGGGCACTTGGGTTGATTTCACATCTTTGCGATTGTGAGTTATGCTATAATAAACATTTGAGTGCAGGTATCTTTTTGATAAAATGACTTCTTTTCCCTTGGGTAGATACCCAGTAGTGGGATTGCTGGATTGAATGGTAGGTCTACTTTTAGTTCTGTGAGGAATCTCCATATTGTTTTTCCATAGAGGTTTCACGAATTTGCAATCCTACCAACAGTATATAAGCATTCCTTTCTCTCTGCATCCAAGTCAGCATCTACTGTTTTTGGACTTTTTAGTAAGAGCCATTCTGACATGATTCCAAAACCATCTCATTGTGGTTTTAATTTCCATTTCCCTGATGATTATGGATGTTGAGCATTTTTTTATATGTTTGTTGGCCATTTGTCCATATGCTTCTGAAAAGTTTCTGTTCATGTCTTTTGCCCACTTTTTAATAGGAGTGGTTATTTTTTTTTTCTGATTTGAGTTATTTGTAGATTCTGGATATTAGCCCTTTATCAGATGTATAGCTTGTGAATATTTTCTACCATTCTGTAGTTTTGTATTTGCTCTGTTGATTATTTCCTTTGCTGTGCAGAAGCTTTTTAATTTAATAAAGTCCCATTTATTTATTTTTGTTGTTGCCATAATTGCCTTTGGGGTCTTAGTCATAAATTCTTTGTCTAGGTCAATATCTAGAAGAGTTTTTCCTACATTTTCTTTTAGAATTTTTATGGTTTTGTGCCTTACATTTAAGTCTTTTATCCATCTAGAATAAATTTTTGTAAGTGGTGGGAGATAGGTGTCCTGTTTCATTCTTCTGCATGTGGCTATCCAATTTTCCTAGCACCAATCATTGAATAGGGCTTCTTTTCCTCAGTGTATGTTGTTGTCTGCTTTGTCTAGGTTCTCTGTGCTGACCCATTGGTCTATTTCTCTCTTTTTGTACCAGTACCATGCTGTTTACTATAGCCTTGTAGTATAGTTTGAAGTCTGGTGATGTGATGTCTCCAGATTTGTTCTTTTTGCTTAAGACTGCTTTGGCTACTTAACCTCTTTTCTGGTTCCAAATGAAGTATAGAATTATTTTTTCTAGATCTGTGAAATGTGACATTGGTATTTTGATGGGGATTGCATAGAATCTGTAAATCACTTTGCGCAGTATGGACATTTTAACAATGCCGATGCTACTGATCCATAAGCACGATATATTTTTCCGTTTGTGTCATCTGCGATTTTTTCCTCAGTGCTTCATAGTTCTCCTTGTAGAGGAGATCTTTCATCCCCTTGGTTAAGTAAATTCCTAAGTATTTTATTTTCTTTGTAGCTATTGTGAATGGTATTGAGTCCTTGATTTGACTCTCAGCTTAACTGTTATTGGAATATAGAAATGCTACTGATTTGTGTACATTGATTTTGTAACCTGAGACTTTGCTGAATTTATTTATGAATTCCAGGAGTCTCTTGGTGGGGTGTTTGGGATTTTCTAGATACAAGATCATATTGTTAGCAAAAAGCGATAGTTTGACCTCCTCTGTCCCAATTTAGATACTTTTTATTTCTTTCTCTTGCCTGATTGCTCTGGCTAGGACTTCCAGCACTATGTTGAATAGCACTCTTGTCTTGTTTCAGTTCTTTGGGGGCATGCTTTCAACCTTTCCCCATTCAATATGATGTTGGCTGTGGGTTTGTCATATATAGCTTTTATAATTTTGAGATATGTTCCCTCTATGCCTGGTTTTTTGAGGGTTTTTATCATAAAAGGGTGCTGGATTTTGTCGAATGCTTTTTCTGCATCTATTGAGATGATCATATAATCTTCATTTTTACTTCTGTTTATGTGGTGAATGACATTATTGATTTACATATGTTGAACCATCCTTGCATTCTTAGAATGAAGCCCATTTGGTCATGGTGTATTTTTTTTTTTTTTTTTTGATGTGCTGTTGAATTCAGTTTGCTAGTATTCCATTGAGGATTTTTACATTTATATTCATAAGGGATATTGGTCTGTAGTTTTCTTTTTTGTTATTTCCTTTCCTGGCTTTGGTATCAAGGTGATCCTGGGTTCATAGAATGAGTTGGGGAGGAATTCCTCCTTCTCGATATTATGGAATAATTTCTATAGTATGGGTACCAGCTCTTCTTCATAGGTCTGTTAGAATTCAGCTGTAGATCCATCTGGTGCGTGACTTTTTTCTGTTGGAATGTTTTTTTATTACTGCCTCAATCTTGCTGCTCGTTATTGGTCTGTTCAGGAGTTCTATTTCTTTCTGAATGAGTCTTGCGAGTTTGTGTTTTTCCAGGAATTTATCTATTTCCTCTACGTTTTTAGTTTACGTGCATAGAGATTTTTGTAGTTTTCATGGGTGATGTTTTGTATTTCTGTGGTATCAGTTGTAATATCTCCTTTTTCATTTCTGATTGATGTATATGTGACTTATATCTGATTATATCTGATATATATGTGTCTTGGAGATGTCCTGTTTGTTGTGAATCTTCTCAGTGTTTGATGACCATCCTGTTGCAGGATGTCTGAATCTCTGGCTATACCAGGGAATTTTTCCTCAATAATTCCCTTGAATAAATTTTCCATGCTTTTAGCTCTTTCTTCTTCTCCCTCAGGGATACCTATAATTCATATGTTAGTTCACTTCACGTAATCCCATATCTGTCTAAGTGATTGCTCAGTCTTTTTTATTCTCTTCTCTGCCTCTTTGAATGACTGGGTTAGCTTGAGAGCCTTGTCTTCAAGCTCTTAGGTTCTTTCTTCTCCTTGGTTTAGTCTGTTGTTGAATCTTTCTGCTATGTTTTGAAATTCCCTAAATGACTCTTTCATTTTTTAAAGTTCTGTTATATCCTTTCTTATTTTGTTTAGCTCTTTAGTGATGTTTTCATTGATTTCTTGAAATATTTTTTTGGCTTCTTTTTGTTGGTTTTCAACATTCTCTTCAATTCCATTCATCTTATTTGCTATCCATATTCTTAATTACATTTCTCTCATTTCAACAATTTCTTTGTGGTTGGAGTCCACTACTGTAGCTCCATTATGATCCCTTGGGGGTGTCAAGCTGTTTTATTTTTTCATGTTGCCAGGGTTCTTTTGCTGATTTCATCTCATCTGAACCCTCTTTTCTTGGCTCAGGGTTGATAGGTTTGCAGGGTACCTGACATCTTTGCTGGGCACTCTCCTGCTTAATTAGAAGAAGGGGAGGTCCCTAGATGGTGCCTTTTTCCTACTCTGAAATGTTGACATGGCAGGGGAGGGCCATGTGCTCTAGAAGCCTTTAGTGTAGCTGTTCTGTTTTGTCCTGTTTGACCAAGATTGCTGTAGTTCAACCTGGTGCTGGATGATCTTTGTGCATTGTGTTGGTTTTTTCCCCAGATTGTTGTAGGAAGTTTGAGTTGGGGGCTGGGTGAGATTCTCTCCACAGAGGCTGGCATTATGGGGATAGCTCTGCCCGGGGTCTCCCTGCAGAGCTGACAGTGGTGGTTGGGTGAGGCTATCCAGGCAGTGGTCATGGGTGCCCAAGCTGTGGGCATTTGCTCGAGGTGTAATGGCAGCTTGAGACTGGGGGGGTCCCTGGCAGGATATTGGACCTTGGTGCAGTTTCGCCAGCCCAGCAGCAGTGGTGGATACTCAGGGATGGGGTCTTGGGTCCAGGTGCAGCGCTTGAATCTCAGGGGTGGTGTCCTGGGCCTGGTGGGAGCTCTGGAGCCACAGGGGCAGAGCCTTGGGCTCCAGTGCAAGAGCCTCAGAGCCGAAACTGGGTCCCATAAAAACAGGGCCATACCGGTGGCAGGCTGTTCTGACCTGACATGCAGAGACTGGTCCGCACAGGCAGTGGACTGTTCCACCAGCTTGGGGGCTGCAGATGCCAAGTTGTGTGGGCAGGAGTCAGTTCCAGTGGTCCTGGGACTGTGGAGTTCTGCCCACCCCTCCAGGTCCTGCTGAGGTGGTCACCCAGCACTTCTCCAGTTGAGACTGTAGTGCTTGAGGCAACTCCTGTGCTCAGATCCCGCTGCACTGGCAGGGAGAGGCACTTGGCTCTCAGTCACAGGGTATGACTTAGGGTAGTGTCTGCTCAGTCTGCTCCCTCCTCAGCCCAGTGGGGGCGATGTGAATCCTACTGCTGCAAAGCTGAGTTCGGTGCAGACCTGGCGCTCTGCACCTGAGAGCTCAGGATGGTGTCAGCTGTAGAAACCTGGGGTCAGCAGCCACCAGATCCTTACTGTGCCTGTTCTCCAGTGCAATGACTTTGCACAGACTCTAGGCAGCTCCCCGGTCAGTCCAGATAGAGGTCTGTGGCAGTGGAGGGAGCCCTGTCATAAATCAGCCACAGTGCCTGTGGGATAAGCACAATGCCCCAGAGCTCTGTCTTCCTAATCTTCCCCACGTGTAGATGCCTGACTTCAGATCCCTTTGATCTTGTCAAATGAATCGCCCCATCACCTTTTCCTTCACTCTGAGTGTCCTGTGTTGTTTCTCTGGGGTTTCACAGTGTTTCTTGTGAGAAGAGCTATCTGTAGCTAGGCATCTGCCCTTAATTTATAATCTTTTCCTTGAGAGCGGTGTGCTTGCTGGCTGCTTCTAGTCTACCATCTTCAGGCACTCCCAATTAATTTTTAATTTGATTATTTCATATATGGTTTCCCACTTCCATTTTTTTTTCCCTGCAATTTTTTTTTTGTTTGAGGAAAGCAGGTTGTTTTTCTGAATTTTGCTGATTGCTTTCCATGGTGTAGTTCAACACATGTCTTTTATATTTTTGTCTTTTATATTTCTGATAAATGATTGGCTATATCTAGAAGCTTGGTAACATTTAGTCTCTTTCTTTTTGCGAGACCATTGCATTCAAAAGTGGTATTGTGTGCTCTAGTTAAAGATGGCTGACTAGATACAACTAGTGTGTGCCTCTCCCACAGAGAGTGATCAAAATTAATGAGTGGATATTCATGCTTCAAATACATAGTCTAAGAGAGAATACTGAAATCCAACACAGACGTGACAGGAATCAGGAAGCAGAGAAAAGCAAAGCCAGATACCTTGCTCAGCTGGGATTGACAGGAAGATGGGATTGACAGGAAGATGGGAGAAGTTACCTGACATGGGGAAAGCATGAGTGAGAGATTCCTGGGTTTCTGTACTCCTGCCAGGGATTTTTAAAATACTAGCTACAGAAGAACCTCCTGGGCCACCACGGGCCCCTAGGCTAAGGCAAGGAGCTGTGTTGAGAGCATGCAGAAGCATTACATGAACTTGGGTGAAGCCCCACAAGTTTTTGAGCCCTGAGCCATTCAAGAGCCCAGCCCCTATAGGTCTCTGTCCTGCTCTGGGGCTGTCAACTACACCACTGCCACAGCCTCAGGCCACTGAGGGGGTTGGGGGGAGGGGTGGCCACTTTTGTGTGCCCCAAGAACAGAAACTGCTGCCACTGCTGAGGGAAGACAGGGTGAGTAATCCTGTCCCCAGCTGCCTGCTTCTACTGAGAGGAACCTGCCTTTCCTAGAGGCAAGTTTGTGGCACAACTACCCTTTTCTCACCTGAGCAATGTAGCTGTCGCAGGCAGCCATTCTGGGAGCCCATCCCCCAGCAGTTTGAGCTACCTCCTATTCTCCCACTGCTGCAGGCCAGGGAGAGAGCTGGAAATCTGGTGCTTTCATGCCCCCAAAGGACAGGACAGAAACCACTGCCACTGCTGAGGGTGGGAAGTATAAGCAGCCTGTGTGCCTCACAGCTGGTGGCCTGCCTCTGTTAATTACACAGATAGGGGCCAGCCCTGCCCAGTGTCAGGCTCATGGTGCCTGCTTGAGAATTCCGCTAGAACAGGAGATCACCCTGCCCCTCCCTATCGTGACTAGTGCTTGAACACCGGGAGGCCTCAGGACAAGTTTGTTAGCCCAGTCTCAGTCTGGTCCCCTCAGGACTCATGCATGCTATCCAGAGGCCTGGGGATGGGTGATTACCTAACCTAGTTCACCATCACTGGCACCTGAATACTCCCCTAGGGGTCTGAGGTCTGGCTGACCCAAATTGCCAGTAACACCACAATGGGTACTTACTCTCATGTGCCAAAAGGCAATGCACCTCTCCTTCTCTACACAGAGAAGCAGTGTTCCCTGCAGAGGAGAACAGGCAAGCCCCAAAACTGTCTGTTTTGGGCTGAGGGAAGAGGTTTTGTTCCAAAACCATTGAGGAAGAGAACTGTGGGAAAGGCATTTTCTGTAGCACTCAGCCACATTGTGGCCTGGAGATAGATGACAGTGTTTGACTGAACTGAGTCATGAGCCTCAGGACTGGGCCGTGATAGGGAAGTGGATTGCCTGAGACAACAGAGAACTCCCCATGGTAAACAAAGTCCAAACATCTATCCACCAACTTCTTCTATGGCTCCTATTACCTGTAAGTGCCACCTTACAGGCCAAGGAGGTTGAAAAGCACAACCCAATTTAATACCTCTGTCAGAGGGCATAGTGCTAGAAAATGAGATAAGCTTTCTGAGACCTCCACAATTCCAGTGCTGCAAAAGGTAGTGAGCCTATCATAACCCAGGACATCTTACATCTCTACTACAATCAGCATCTGAGAAAGCCACCACACAAGGGCTATCTATAATCAAGAAACTCATGCAGAGCCTTAGCCCCCTGAAAGCACCCAAAATTGAAGCCAAACAACCAAACACAACATACAGTATACTCAAACTCTCAAGGGAGAAAAGTTTTTCTTAAAAAAGTACCATAAAAATGAAAGTAAAATAAAAAATAAGAAGTGACAGGTTCTCCATATGAGAAGGAAACAGCATGAGGACTCTGACAGTATGAAAAAACAGACTGCTTCAACACTCCAAGAAGATCACACTAGCTCTCTAGCAATGAATCCCAACTAAAAGGAAAATTTTGAAATGATAAAGAATTCAAAATATGGATTGTAAATAAGTTCAATGAGATGCAAGAAAGAGTTGAAAACCAACACAAAGAAACCAAAAAAAAATTCACATGAATGAAAATTTCACTAAAGATATATATATATATATATATATATATATATGTATAAAAAACAGAAATTCTGGAAATGAAAGACTCATTTAGAGAATTACAAAATAGAGTGGACAGTGTTAACAATAGACCAAGCAGAAGAAAGAATTTCAGATATTGAAAATAAGGCTTTTGAATTAAACTAGTCAGACTAAAAAAAAAAGAATTAAAGGAAATGAATAAAATCACCAAGAAATATGGGATTATGTAAAATGTACAAACCTAAGAATCATAGATATTCCTAGGAAGGAAGGAAAGAAAAGCAAAAAGTTTGGAAAACCTATTTGAATAATTGAGGAAAACTTCCCTGGTCTTCCTAGAGATTTTGACATCCAGATCCAAGAGCCCAGTGAACCCCTGGGAAATTCATTGCAAAAAGAATTTCACCAAGGCACATCGTCATCAGATTATATAACATCAATGTGAAGGAAAAAAATCTTAAGAACAGTGACACAAAAGCATCACATAACTCATAGACTAACAGCAGAATACTCAGCAGAAACCTTATAAAGCAGAAGGGATTGGGTTCTACTTTTAGATTTTTTCAAAAGAATAATTTCAGCCACAAATTTTGTATCCTACAAAACTAGGTTTCGTATATGAAGGAGAAATAAAGTCTTTCCCAGACAAGCAAACACTAACATAATTTGTCACCACAAAAAATGCTCCAGCCATACAAGAAATGCTCAAAAAAGTTCTAAACATCAAAAGGAAGAGCTGATACATGCCAGTATAAAAACACTCAAAAGTATAAAACTCACAGGGTTTATAAAACATCAATACAATTGAGGATGTGAAGCTACTAGGTAACAATATACATGATGACTGCAACAGTATATCACATGTCAATATTACCTATGAAAAGGTCTAAATGCCCTACTTAAAATATATAGACTGGCAGAATGGGTAAGAAAACACGACCCAAATAACTGCTGCCTTCAGCAGATCCTCTTGTAAAGATTTTTATAGACTTATGGTACAGGGTGGGGAAAAATATTCCACACAAATGGAAACCGAAAGCCAGCTGCAATAGCTATTCTTACATCAGGTAAAACAAACTTTAAATTAACAACAGTAAAAAAAGACAAAGAAGGTCATTATATAGTATAATGATAAAGGGACCAATACAACAAGAAGATATAACAATACTAAATATATAAGCACCTAACAGTAGAGCTCCCAGGTTCATGAAACAAATACTACTAGACTAAGAAAAGACATGGACAGCAATATAATAATGGGGGGGGACTTCAATACTCTACTGACAGCACTAGACACATAATCAAGGCAGAAAATCAACAAAGAAACACTGGACTTAAACTGGACTCTAGAGCAAATGAACATAACAGACATTATCAGAACAGTCTACCCCCAAACTGCAGAGTATTGATTCTTCTCATCAGCACATGGAACATTTTCCAAGATAGACCATATATTAAGCTACAAAACAAGCCTTAGTAAATTGAAAAAAAAAAAAAAAGGAAATAATACCAAGTACCTTCTCAGAACACAGTGGAATAAAACCAAAATCAACTCTAAGAGGAAGTCTCAAAACTATACAAATACATAGTAATTAAACAACCTGTTCCTCAGTGATCTTTGAGTCAATGAAGAAATCAAGGTGGAAATTATAAAATTTTAAAAAATGAATGTTAATAATGATACAACTTACCAAAAATGTCTGGGATACAGCAAAAGCAGTACCAAGAGGGAAGTTTGTAGTACTAAATTCCTGCATCAAAAAGTCAAAAAGATCAAAAATTAAAAACCTAATTAACCTCTCAAGGAACTAGAAAAACAAGAACAAACGAAATACAAAGGTAGCAGAGGAAAAGAAATAACAAAGATCAGAACTAAATGAAATTGAAACTGAAAATATAACACAAAACATCAATGAGTGAAAATATGGTTCTTCTAAAAGATAAACTAAATTGATAGATCACTAGCTAGATAAATCAAGAAAAGCAGGGAGAAGGAGGGAAAAAATGGCAGTCTGATAGAGTCCTCCCACCTCACCGCTCCCAGGGAAGGAGGTAAAAATGCCATTGGCTGCCTGCACACGGATCGCTCACTCTGAAAACAGCATTGTGAATTCACAGAGAAACATTGTGGGACACTCAGCCCACGAAAAGATTCGTTCACAAAGATCGGAGAGTGCAGGGAGTACAATAGAGCCCAGAGTGCGGGAAGGACGCGCTTGCCAGGTTAACACAGTGTGACCTGACCTACAAGTGGTTATGCACCTTCCCCATGGACTTCCCATCTAGTCAGTCAGGGACGAGCCCAGAGTTGGGGCAGAGCTTTTGCTCAAGACAGCAGGCTCTGTGGAGAGAAAGCAATTGTGATAGCCATATGGAACTCTCAGCTGCACTATACAGGGACTGCTCCGGGCTGGTAGGGACTGGGCTGAGATATAGCTTCCTGGGACAGTATGTGGGAATCTGAGGACAGGCACAGGAGTTGAAGGGAGAGCAACAGGACATGCCCTTAGGGGCTGCTGGCAATTGCTTCCGCGGGACCCAGGCCAGTTAAGAAGAGCTGCCTTCATGGGTGCGATCTGAGCCCTGCTGTATGCCAGGGTGGCAGTTGGCAGCCATCTTTAAAGTCTCCCACCTGGAGTTGTTAGCTAGGTCTCTAGATTCACCCAACACCTGGTCCAGGGGCTCTTCAGCCTGGGTGCAACAGGCTTCGCCCTTGGTTGCCAGGGACAGCTGCATCCATGGTGAGACGAGATCCCGGAACTGTAGCGGCAGAACCTTTGTGTATTGGAAACAGTTTGCAGCCCATCCATCTGGTCCTGCCTCCCTGGCTCTGGCCTCCTATGAGTCCGCTATGTGCTGGTCCTAGTGCCCATTCTTCAGGTCCCAGCCCTCCTGTACCCCAGAGATCGGTCATTGTGAAGGTTGCTGGTTATAGTGACTCATTTTGTATAAGTACCAGTTCCCATGGCAACCGAATGCCTCAAGAGCCACAGGCTGAACCAGAACAGCTCCCCCTAACCCGGCCCACTTCATTAGGGAATATCACTCAATCCAAGAGTGCCTCCAGTGGCCACTATTCCCCCCAGTGTGAACATCCCC
This sequence comes from Daubentonia madagascariensis, assembly GCA_023783475.1. Lineage (NCBI taxonomy): Eukaryota > Metazoa > Chordata > Mammalia > Primates > Daubentoniidae > Daubentonia > Daubentonia madagascariensis. The sequence goes on from JAKFHU010001129.1 coordinate 8,650,002, forward strand.
CTGGTGAAGACTTCTGCAGATAGAGATGCCTACCCGCCTCACCTTGGGGTCTAGTGGTGGAAAAGGGGTGCACAATTGGAGCTCCCTATCAGCCTATCAGCCAGTGACACGTGGACATGCATGTCAGAGGGCCAGACACACGTGGCTGGATAAGCAACCTCTGAGCTGTGTAGAATTTTCCCAATTCAGCTCTCACACTGCAGCGAAAAGCAATTGTGTTTCTACCCTCACCTCAGGAGGAGCAGGGTCAAAGTAACCCCTAGGAGCTACGAGGCCCTTCCCAAAGCTTGGGGCTTTCGTATGCCCCACCTGGGGTACCAGAGTCTTCCATGGGCACAACAGAATACCTAGCTATTAGGGAGCTGTGGATTCATACCCTCAAGGACAATCCACCAGCTTGGAGCTCAAGCTGGGAGAAAAAACTCACCACACTCCACCAGTAGAGGTGAAGACAACAGGTCAGAGGTAACCCAAGAGGTCCACCAAACTTGCTAAAATACGCCTAAGGCAATACAGACCAGTACTCCTCTCCCTGGCTCTAACAAGGAACGAACCTTGGGGGCTTGGAGACAGGGCCATAAACTAGCCCTACACCCCCAGCTCTCGACCAAGAGGCCAGATGAGAAAAAAATCAGCAAAAGAACTCAGGAACCATGAAAAATCAGAGTGAAAAGTTGCCCCCAAAAGAAATCATACTTCCCTAGGAATGTATACCAAATCAAATGAAATGGGTAGAATGACAGAAGAGGAATTTTGTTTATGGATTATAAGAAAGCTCAGTGAAATTCAAGAGAAAATTGAATCTCAGCACAAAGAAACCACAAGAAAAATGCAAGAAATGAATGAAAAATTTTCTAAAGAAATAGGAGTATTATGGAAAAATCAGATAGAAATTCTAGACATGAAAGAGGCATTCAAGGATCTACAAAACACAGTGGAAAGCTTTAAGAATAGGCTGGATCATGCAGAGGAAAGAATCTCAGAGCTGGAAGATAACTCCTATGTGCTAAATAAATCAGTTGAAGAGAAAGAACACAAAAATAAGAGGCATGAACAAAGCATACAAGAAATATGGGATTATGTAAAGAGGCCAAACATAAGGATTATAGGCATCCCTGAGGGAGGGGAAGAAAATTCACGAGGGCTGGAAAATCTATTTGAAGGAATAATAGAGGAAAATTTCCATGGCCTAGCCAGAAATCTCGATATCCAAGTATGAGAAACACAAAGGATTCCCGGGAGATTCAGCATGAAAAGGCATTCACCACGCCACATAATTATTAGACTGACAAAAGTAAACACCAGAGAGGCACTGCTCTGAGCGGTGAGGCAAAAAGAGCAGGTAACCTACAAAGGGAAACCTATCAGATTAACTGCAGATTTCTCAGTTGAAACCTTACAAGGCAGAAGGGACTGGGGACCCATCCTCAGTCTTCTAAAACAAAATAATGGCAAACCCAGAATTCTTTATCCCGCCAAACTAAGCTTCTTATATGAGGGGAAATAAAGACTTTTCTAGGCTAGCAATCACTAATAGAATTTGTGAAGTCCAGACCGGCCCTGCAAGAAGTGCTTAGACCTGCATTGTATACTAACCAGCACAACAGACACCCACCGGTGTAAAACTACCCAACATCTTAAACTCCAGAACTCCGATTTCAAAATGACTCAGGAGGTCAATCAGAACAAGATACTACCCAACAGAATAAACAGAAATATACCCCAAATATCAATTCTCTCAATAAATGTGAATGGCTTGAATTGCCCATTGAAGAGACATAGGCTGGCTGAATGGATTAAAAAATAAAAGCCAAGTATCTGCTGTCTCCAGGAAACACATGTTACGCACAAGGACTCATTCAGATCAAGGTGAAAGGATGGAATACAATTTTCCAGGCAAATGGAAACCAAAAGAAATCTGGAGGATCCATCCTTATTTCAGATGATATAAACTTTAAAGCAACAAAAGGAAAGAAAGACAAAGATGGTCACTATATACTGGTGAAGGGAAAAATCTTACAAGAAGATTTAGCAATCCTAAATATTTATGCACCCAACACAGGAGTGCCCAGATACATAAAGCAAATACTGCTTGATCTAGACAACATAGTAAATAGCATGCCATAATAGCAGGGGACCTCAACACCCCACTGACGGAACTGGACAGATCCTCCAAACAGAAAATAAGCAAGGAAACAATGGACCTAAACAGGACTCCAAAACATTTGGGCCTAACAGGCATCTATAGAACACTCCACCCAAATAACACTGAATATATGTTCTTCTCATGAGCTCATGGAACTTTCTAAAATTGATCACATCCTAGGCCACAAAACAGATCTCAACAAATTTAAAAAAATAGAAATCATGCAATGTATCTTTTCAGACCACAGCAGAATAAAATTAGAAATCAATTCCAACAGAAACTCACATCTTCATCTAAAAACATGGAAATTAATCTGTTGCTGAATGACGATTTGGTCAAGGAGGAGATTCAGATGGAAATCTAAAGATTCTTTGAACTAAATGATAATGGGGATACAAATTATCAAAATCTGTGGCACACAGCAAAAGCAGTCCTGAGAGGAAAACTTACCGCCTTAAATGCTCACATACAAAAGGCAGAAAGGTTACAAGTCAGTAAACTAATGAATCATTTTAAGGAAATGGAAAAGGAAGAGCAAACCAATCCTAAAGCCAGCAGAAGAAAAGAAATAACCAAGATCAGAGCAGAATTAAATGAAATTGAGAACAAAAGAACAGTACAGAAGATTAATAAAACAAAAAGTTGGTTCTTTGAATAGATAAAAAAAATAGACAGTCCACTTGCCAGGTAGACCAGAAGCAGAAAGGAAAAGACTCTAATAAGCTCAGTTATAAATGGAAAAGGAGAAGTCACAACTGATATCAAATTCAAAACATCATCCTCGAATACTACAACAATTTCTATGCCCAAAAACATGAAAACGTGGAGGAATTGGACAAATTTTTAGAAACACACTACCTCCCTAGGCCCAATCAGGAAGAAATAGAATTCCTAAATAGACTAATATCAAGTACCAAATTGAAGCAGTAATAAAAAATCTTCCAACAAAAAAAAGTCCTGGACCAGATGGGTTCACATCTGAATTCTACCAAACCTACAAAGAAGAACTGGTGCCTATACTGCAGAAATTATTCGAAAACATCTGGAAGGATGGGAACCTCCCAAACTCATTCTTCAAATCCAATATCACCTTGATACCAAAGCCAGGAAAGGACACAACAAGAAAAGAAATCTACGGACCAATATCCCTTATTAATATAGATACAAAAATTCTCAATAAAATCCTAGCAAGCCGAATTCAAATGTACATCAAAGAAATAATTCATCATGATCAGGTGGGCTTCATCCCTGAGATACAGGGATGGTTCAACATACACAAGTCTATAAATGTAATTCACCACATAAACAAAAGCTAGAACAAAGATTATATGATCCTTTCAATAGATGCAGAAAAGGCTTTTGAAAAAATCCAACACCCTTTTATAATAAGAACTCTTAACAATATAGGCATAGTGGCTCATACCTCAAAATTATTAAAGCCATATACAATAAACCCACAGCCAATATCATACTGAATGGGGAAAAGTTGAAAGCATTCCCCCTTAAAACTGGAACCAGACAAGGTTGCCCACTATCTCCACTTCTATTAAACATAGTGCTGGAAGTCCTGGCCAGAGCTATCAACAAGAGAGAGGAATCAGGGGTGTCCAAATGGGGCCAGAAGAGGTCAAACTTTCACTCTTCACAGATGATATGCAATTATATTTAGAAAACTCCAAAGATTCAACCAAGAGATTACTGGAATTGATGAATGTATTCAGCAAAGTCTCAGGATACAAAACCAATGCACACAAATCAATAGCCTTCATATATGCCAATAACATTTGAGCCAAGAAACTAATTAAAGACACAATACCTTTCATAATAGCACCAAAGAAAATTAAATATTTAGGAGCATATCTAACAAGGGAGGTGAAAGACTTATATGAAGAGAATTCAAAACATTGAGAAAAGAAATTTCAGAGGATGTGAACAGATGGAAAACCCTACCATGCTCTTGGATGGGTAGAATCAACATTGTTAAATTGTCTTTGCTACCTAAAGTGATTTACAGAATCAATTGCAGTCCCTATCAAAATACCAACATCATTTTTTGCTGCTCTAGAAAAAATAATTCTACACATCATGTGGAACCAGAGAAGTCCCCGTCTAGCCAAAGCAATCTTAAGCAAAAAGAACAAATTGGGTGGCATCCATCTACCAGACTTCCAACTATACTACAAGGCTATAGTAACCAAAACAGCATGGTACTTGCACAAGGACAGAGACATAGACGAATGGAACAGGACTGAGAACCCAAGTATAAAACCATCCTCATACTGTCATCTGATCTCTGACAAATTCCACAAAAATATACACTATGGAAAAGATTGCCTATTCAATGAATGGTGCTGGGAAAACTGGATGACCACATGTAGAAGACTGAAACTAGATCCGCACCTCTTACCTCTCACAAAAATCAACTCATGATGGATAACAGACTTAAACCTAAGATGTGAAACCATAAGAATTCTAGAAGAAAATGTTGGAAAAACTCTTATGGACATTGGCCTAGGCAAAGAATTTATGAAGAAGACCCTCAGAGCAGTCACGGCAGCAACAAAAATAAATAAATGGGACCTGATCAAATTAAAAAGCTTCTGCACAGCCAAGAAAACTATCAGTAGACTGAACAGACAACATACAGAATGGGAGAAAATATTTGCATGCTACATATCTGATAAAGGGCTGATAACTAGAATCTATACAGAACTTAGGAAAATCAACAAGAAAAAATCAAACAACCCCATTAGAAAATGGGCAAAGGACATGAACAGAAACTTTTCAAAAGAAGACAGAATAATGGCCAGCAAACATAAAAAAATTGCTCCACTTTTGTAATCATCAGGGAAATGCAAATCAAAACCACAATGAGATATCACTTAACTCCAGTGAGATTGGCTCTTATCATAAAGTCCCAAAACAACAAATGTTGCCAGGGATGCAGATGGATGGGAACACTCATACACTGGTGGGACTGCAAATTAGTACAGCCTCTATGGAAAGTAATATGGGGATACCTCAAAGAACTAAAAGTAGAACCACCATTTCATCCTGCAATCCAACTACTGGGTATTTACCCAGAGTAAAAAAAGACATTCTATAATAAAGACATCTGCACGCGAATGTTTATAGCAGCACAATTCACAATTGCAAAGATGTGGAAACAACCCAGGTGCCCATTGATACTCAAATGGATTAATAAAATGTGGTATATGTATGGCATGGAGTGTTACTCAGCAATAAAAAACAACAGTGATTTAACACATCTGGTATTGTCCTGGATGGAGCTAGAGCCCATTCTTCTAAGTGAAGTATCACGAGAATGGAAAAACAAGCACCACTGGTACTCACCATCAAATTGGTACTAACTGATCAATAGTTATGTCACACATGGCAATAATATTCATCAGGGGTTGGGAAGGCAGGGGGGGGATCGAGGGGATGGGAAAACTCTCATCCATTGGGTACAGGACGCACGGTCTGGGGGATGTCAATGATTGTATCTCTGACATGGGCAGTGCATGGCCAATATATATAACCAAAGTGTTGAACCCTCATAATATTCTGAAATAAAAGGAAAAAAAAACCCAGAGAATTCAAATAAGTTAAATCAGAAATGAAAAATGGGAGGTTGAAACTCATATCACAGAAGTAAAAAGATCAGCTGAGACTAGTATGAACATCTCTATATACACAAACTGGAGAACGTGGAAGAAATGGATAAATTTCTGGAAAAATATGACCTCCCAAGTCTGAACCAGGAAGAAATAGAAACCCTGGATAGACCAATAATGAGAAGTGAAATTGAATCAGAAATAAAATATCTTCTGCCCGGTATAATCCCAGGACCAGATGGATTCACAGCTGAATTTTGCCAGACATAGAAAGAAAAATTGGTGCCAATCCTGGTGATAATTTTCCAAATTATAGAGAAGGATAGAATCCTCCCGAATTCATTTCACGAAGCCAGTATCACCCTGATATCAAAGCCTGGAAAGGATGCAACAAAAAAATAAAACTATAGAGAAATATCTCTGATGAACGTAGATGTGAAAATCCTCAACAAAATTCTAGCAAACTGAATCCAACAGCACATCAAATGTATAATTCACCATGATCAAGTGGGTTTCATCTCAGAGATGCAAAGATGGTTCAATATATACAAGTAAATAAATGTAATCCACTACATAAACAGAATTAAAAAGAAAAACCATATGGTCATTCCAGTAGATGTAGAACAAGTATTTGACAAAACCCAGCTTCACTTCCTGATTAAAAACCCTTAACAGAACTAGGCATGGAAGGAACATACCTCCAAATAATGAAAGCCATATATGATAAACCCACGGCCAACATCATACTGAATGGGGAAAAACTGAAAGCATTCCCCCTAAGAACTGAAACAAGACAAGGTCGTCCTCTTTCACCTCTTCTATTCAACATAGTACTGGGAGTCTTAGCCAGAGTGGTCAGGCAAGAGAAAGAAATAAAGGCCATCTAAATTGGAAAAGAAGAAGTCAAACTATCCTGCTTGCCCGTATATGATCTTATACCTGGAAAACCCTGAGGACTCCTCCAAAAGACTCCTAGATTTGGATAAATGAATTAAGCAAAGTCTCAGGTTATAAAATCAGCATACAAAGGTCAATAACATTTCTATACATTAATAATGATCAAGATAAGAACAAATCAGGAACTGAATTCCATTTATGATAGCTGTAATAAAAAATACCTAGGAATATATTTAGCCAGGGTGGTGAAAGATCTCTGGAAGGAAAACTACAAAACACTGATGAACGAAATTGTAGATGACACAAACAAATAGGAGAACATCTCATGCTCATAGATTAGAAGAATCAATATTGTTAAAATGACCATATTTCCCAAAGCCATCTGCAGATTCAATGTAATTCCTATCAAAATACTAACATCATTTTTCACAGAATTAGAATTAGAAAGTTTAAAATGGAACCCCCCAAAAAGCCTGAATAACCAAAGCAATCCTAACCAAACAGAACAAAACTGGAGACATCACATTAATTGACTTCAAATTATACTACAATGCTATAGTAACCAAAAAAGCTGGGTTCTGGCTTAAAAGTAGGCACATAGATCAATGGAATAGAATGGAGAACCCAGAAATAAAGCCATATACCTCCAATCAATTCATCTTTGATAAGTAGAGAAAAACATACATTGGGGAAAGGATACTGTTCAATAAATAGGGCTGGGAAACTGGATAGCCATATGCAAAGAATGAAACTGGATCCCTATCGCTCACCATATACAAAAATTAACTCAAGATGGATTAAAGACTTAAATGTAAGACCAGAAACCATAAAACTTCTTGAAGAAAACCTATGAAAAACTTTTCTGGACATTGTCCTAGTGATAAAATGTATGACTAATATCCCAAAAGCAAATGCAACAGAAACAAAAATAGACAAGTGGGACTTAATTAAAAAGCTTCTGCACAGCAAAAGAAATAATCAACAGGGTAAATAGACAATCTATAGAATGGGAAAATATATTCTCAAACTATGTATTGGACAAAGGAATAACATACAGAATCTACAAGGAACTCAAACAACTTAGCAAGAGACAAACAAATAACTTATTAAATGGGTAAATGAAATGAACAGGCATTTTTCAAAAGAGGATATATAAATGGCCATCAAACATATGAAGAAATGCTCAACATCACTAACCGTTAGGAAAATGCAAATTAAAACCACAATGAGATACCATCTCATTCTAATTAGAATGGCCATTATTAAAAAGTCAAAGAACTACTGATGTTGGCACAGATGTGGTGAAATGGGAAGGCTTATAACACTGTTGGAACCACTATGGAAATCAGTATGGAGTTTTCTCAAAGAATGAAAAGTAGATCTACCATTTGGTCCAGCAATCCTACTACTGGGTATCTCCCCAAAGGAAAGGAAATTATATCAAAAATATACCTGCACTTATATATTTATTGCAGCTCTATTCTTAATTGCATAGATATAGAATCATCCTAAGTGCCCATCAAATTTGGTGTATACATATATACACACACACACACACACACACACACACACCATAGACTACTACTCAGCCATAATAAAAAATGAAATAATGTCTTTGCAGCAACTCGAGTGGAACTGGAGACCATTATCCTAAGTGAAGTAACTCTAGAACACAAAAATAAATGCTGTATATTCACACTTATAAATGGGAGCTAAGCTGTGGTTCTGCAAGGACACACAGAGTGGTATAATGGACACTGGAGACTTAAAATGTGGGAGGGTGAGATGGGGTGAGGGATGAAAAATTATCTGTTGGGTACAATATACACTATTCAGGTGATTAGTACACTAAAAGCCCACACTTCGCCACTATTCAATATATACACGTAACGAAATTCAACTTGTTACCTCCTAATGAATTGAAATTAAAAAAAATTGGTATTGTGTGCTCCTATTAAGAGGCACATAGAATCTGGTTTTCTCTGTTTTTGTGATGTTAACAGCCATTTAGTATTTATGTATGATTCATATTTAAATATTTCAAAACAATAATAGACTAGAATTGCCAAAATAGTTGTATAGCTAAATTCTAGGAATTTAGAGGAGAAAATACTAACTTAGAGCAAAACTTACCAGGGAAAATCTTCTGGAGGTAGTGGGGCTGAAGATAGGTCTTAAGGAATGGGAATGATTCTGGTAAAAAGATTAGCCAGTTTTGGCTAAATTATACAGTGATTATAAATAAATATCCCAGGGTGTAACAACAAATGTTTATTTCTTGCTTCCATTTATATGTCCATTGTAGGTCAGTTATAGAGTTGGTCCAAATCTTCATGTCAGGATCCAGGCTGATGGAGTAGCTACTGTCTGGGCCATTGCTGGTTTCATGTAAGAAGAAAAGAGATCATATTGGAACCAAGTAATGGTTCTTAATGATTCTGCTTGGAAATGGCACATGTCACTTCTCACATTTCTGTTCAAGTCTGATAGTAAACCTGATTTTGACAAAGTGGGATGTATAATTCTGCCACGGGTTGGGCAGCAAGTATTTTGAAGAATACTCTGTGATGGGTATGTCTATTCTGGGTGGGAAGGGAAAGGGTATTTTGGGTAGGAAGAGGCACAAATGCATGTGTTATATTTGGGAGTTAGTAAAAAGAACCATTTTCCAGGAGTAGAATAGGTATACTGTCTGGGTAGAAAAGTAGAGACTATCAAAGCTAGAGAAGGGGAGGGTACAGTAGAATATAAATTCTAAACTTATATTCAGCTAACCTCCTATTCCATTGATGGCTAGACTTCTGTCTTGAGGAACTGGGAATGGAAAGCTCTAACTCAGCAATGTCCAGTAGAAATACAGTGTGAACCATAAATGTAATACACATATACAGTTTTCCTAGTAGGCAATTAAAATATTTTACAAAATAGGTGAAATTCATTTTAGTGTTTTTTTTTAACTTAATATATCCCACTCAACATCTTGTAATATTTGCTTTATTCATCATTGTATTCTAAGCACTCAGTGAAGAAATGAAAAGGGAATTCTATAGCAGTTTAGTAGGGAAAGAGTAGTTTGGTCTTATGCCTTGGTCTTCCAAAGATAAATAATTTTTGATTAAGGATTGAATAGTAATGATCTGTAAGCTAACATGGAGCTGAGAATATTTTTTTTCTCCTCCCCTGTTAGAGATCCCAGGGTAAGAAAGAAAAAAAATGAGCAGCCTCCTTTTAGGAGGACTGCAAGGGAAACAGTACCCTCTGGGGAGACCCAGCTTTTTAAAGTTAAGGAGGTAGTGGGGACATTCTATGAAGAATATAGGAGTGTTATAGGAAGCACAGTCCTAGAGAGTACATTAGTGCTAGAATGTGGGGTGACATGGGGATCTAGACTGGATGGCAGAGCAATTAGATGGGCTTTAGAAGGATAGGCGATGAGGAGGTGGTGGAGGATTTATAACAAAGTAGCTCTCAGAGACTCCTAAGGGAGTCATAGAATATCATAGGGATAAAGGAGAGTGTTAGAAGGTGGGCAGGAGCTTAGATGGAGTGAACTATTCAGGAATTCTAAATTGATGCAAAGTAGTTTACGTGCTATTGAGAGCTAGTATGCCAGATAAGAAGAGGCCTCTCTGGACAGGTTGGCTATTTTGGGGCCATTGGCCCAGATACGTAGGGAATTAGATGAGACCCAAAACCTGAGGATTTAAATGAGAAGGCCCCAGAAAAGGGTAGTGACACTGAGGACATTTCAAAGTAAGGATATGTAATTCTTGGTGACTGGCTGTGATGAAGGAAGAGAAGTTACTTTATCAACATTTACGAATGCTCATTGTTTCCTAGGTAGCTTATGTACCTTACATTTAAGCCTTACATAATCCTGCAAGGTAAGTGAGGTGAATTTCTATTTTTATAGACATGGAACTTAATTTTGTAAGGGTGTAATAACTTGCTTAAGCTCACATAATTAGTAAGAAGTAGAAACAGGACTAACCCAGATCCAGTTGACTCCAAAGACCTTTGCTGTTTCTTGTATATGACATTATCTTTCCAGAGAGGAGAGGGAAAGAAAACAAAGATGGAGTTGTTGAACTTGGGGATTCATTGACAGAAATGGAAGAATCAAAGGGGGAAATGATTTTGTTTTGAGGAGGACAGGTTTATTTTAGGTATTTTGATTTTGAGGTAATAATGGGATATGCATGTGGACATGGTGAAGATGCAGTTAGAAATGTGAGACTTGACTGTGGGAGAGCTAGGAGAGGAGATAAAACTGATGAAAATGTGTGTGGTTGAATGTTATAAATTGAGATATTTATTGTCTAAGGAGTAATTTAGATATAAAGATGAATCATTTATTTAAAGATTTTGAAAAATTGAGATTTGTAAAATATTTGGCCAAATCTGAGTATTATAAAGAGTGAAATATATTTATTTTTATAACTGATTTTGTATCATATATGCAGACATATGAAAAATTATTTATATACATATATTGAAAGCAATATTATTAATATATGTGTATATCATTATATATATATTTTAATATATACTAAAACTAATGTCCTATATGGGAAATTCACATTATATCAGCTCTAATTACATTTCATAAGGGTCTTTGGACTCAAAACATTAATAATTAGTGATTTTAACATACAGCATAATATTCTGTCTTATAAATGAAATGTTATTTATATGTAAATATTAAAGTGATATAATAGTCTGGACTACATAGTATACTAAATCTTTCTGGCTGGCTTCATTAGGAGTGTGTCACTTGTAGATTTTTAAACAAACATTTATTGAAAGCCTGCTTGTGTTAAACATTTTTCACATGTGCTATGTCATTTAGTTTTCAAATGACCCTATTAGGTTTGAGTTTTTTTAAATGGAGATTATGCATATAATCTTTTATATGATATGTTAGTGATGATAGTAGTGCCACTTTTATCAAACTTTAGAACATACACAGAAATGTCATATATTGTGTAATTCCTGTTAGTAAAGGAGTCATGGTGCTAAACGTGCTATGTGCTATAGAATTTTGAAACTTATTTAATCTTTATAGACTTACTGTGAGTGAGGTATTACACTGTATTATCATCAGCTTTACAAGGAAGAATGTGAAAATCAGGTAGTTAAATAGCTTGGCCAAGATTACATGGCTAGGAAATGACAGATCACAGATAACTTGAGGTATATCATTATAACGAGTACCTCTATCAGACTAGGCCTTCATAAAAATTGTATATAGTAGCTAAAAGAAAATAAAATATGAAAAACAAATGTCATTTTCACATTGGTTTTATATTTCATGTTAGTGCTTAGTGCCATTATAGAAATAATACCAATATATGGTAAGAGTTGAAAGGTTTGCTTTTGTTTTTAATTTGTTTGGGTTGTTTTACAAAATTGTGTTTAAAATACAACTATGCCTAGAGGCAGGAGATTTAACAGATGATCCCTAGTAGGCTTCCACCCTTCACCCACTAAGTATTTCACGTGTTCACTTTTTTTGGAAAGAAAGCAATAGAAAATTATGTAATTGAAGGTATATCCACCAGGAAATAATTAAAAAGTTCCTTGGTCCTTCCGATGCTCTCTTGCACTTTTATATTATACAACTACTCTAAGATCTACGGTGCCTGTGTATACTGTGAATAGATAAGATTTTGGAAATTTCTGGAGCGTTTTAGCATGATACAGATAATTGGAATGACATTTTATATTTACACATATTATTTTTATTTTAAAAGCAAAGATACAGACATATAGCTGGGTGAATCTGGTTTTTTTTTTTAATCAGTCAAGCAACATCTCTTGATTTAAAACAAAGGAGATTTTCTGATAGTCCTTTAAATGGTATAAGTAGAGGCAATTCATTGACATCACTTTTGGGTGTCTTTAAGCAAGCCCTAAAATTAGAAGGGTATCTGTGCTTTTTTCTGTATGTTGTGAAGAAAAGAAATAAGCTCGTCAGCTGGTAGAAATAAAGATACTAACCAAACCTAAACTACTGAAGATATAACTACCACAACAGACCTAGGTTAAGCTGTCAAAGTTATCTATCTATGTAACATACCTCTCCTGGGCTTGTGCTCTCATTGTTCCTGATTGCCTAGACCTAGCTCATTAGTGATATCCCCCTGGAGCCTTTTCTGCCTGGGCAGGGCATCATGGTGCAGATCTCGCAAAGATCAGCCTCCTTTACATTTCAATTACACGTCTTGTTTCCCCTTCCCTAGAAGCTTTGTTGTATTCTGTTTTCTGTGAAATTATGTTGATGTGTAATCGTCTATTATTCTTTTTAGCACACTTGGGAACTAAGGCAGCTGTGATATATTTACACTAGACTTGGTTGAGGATTTGAATGGTAGATCAGTCAAACTATGTGATCTGGGAATTGTATGGTAACTTCCCTGAGTCCCATTTTTCCCTTACGGCAAATGGCACAAATACAGATTTATTTCTAGGGTTGAGTGTGTAATGCTATACATAAGTGAAGTATTATTATTAAGGCATTTAGTGGTGTTATTTGGATACTCAAGAAGTTACTCTAGTGGGAATTTCAGGAGCTGTGGCTTGCTGGAGAAGGAAATATTTTTGAGTACACATCACAAAATACAGTCTGGTACTAAAACTAATTCTCTTGCATTTGCTACTCTTAGTACTTTTTGAGAAACTGGGATGGAGTTTAAAGAGAATTTACATTAGGGTTGAAGTGATTTTTATAGCTGTAGAACCATAGTTTTTTCCAGATGTTCTTTGGGTTGTTCTGGTAATATGTGATGATCTTAGATGTATTTGATTTGAACTACAGTACTATGTTAATAGTGAAATGGTCAGAGGAAGCAGGGCCATTATGAGTGGAAATCTGGTAAGACCAGGAAAGCAAATACTTAGATGGTTCTTTCTTTTGTTTTATGCAGGCAGACCTTTCCTTTTAAAAAAATTGACTTCAACTTATTTTCATATGTTCAATATCGTTGAGGGGAAAAGGTGTACTCTAGTGAGGACCTGTCTCTGTTGTAGCTCTGCAAAGCCCTGGGAAATAGGAAAAATAAAATGCCTGAGCAGGAAATTGACTAAATAACCTTAGAGTTCTCTTATATCCTTTTTACTGCCTGACGAATACAATGAAACTGCCTGTTGGTATGCTCAGATAGTAGGCTTAGAAAAGACTAGATAAATGGGCAGATAAAAACTTGATTTGAATTGCATCCTTGATTACAGAATGATTAGAGAACAAGTTCAAATTATTTTTATTCTCTCTTGGTTTTATAGTTCTAAACTAAATGAAGCTTTATATTATTTAAAGATAAATACATTTTCATGTTTTCTCTTAATGTATTTATAAAATTTATGATATACTGTTTTAAGAAAGCTAAATATGCATATAACAAGGGATTATATTTCTTGCCTTTGAGTCTTTGTATAAACTTTTTTTCCCTTAAATAAATTTTCTGGGCAGATCAAAAGGCTAAGTATAGCTAAGATTTATTATAATAATGAATAGGTGTTTTTTTTTTTTTTTTTTGGTTATGCTCATACATGTATTTTCAGTAATTTGTATGGGTAAGGGTGTGAACTTGAGTTAGACTGTTTAGGTTCAAATTCTGGCCCTCTGCTTATCTACAATTGTTTTAAGGATTGAGTTAATATTTGCGAAGCACTTAGTACAGTGCCTAGTACATAGTAAATGCAGTGTATATGTATTTGTTAAACATGTCAATGGAAAAGAAGCCAAACTCTGTAAAATAATTTTGAAGAGGTTTATTCTGAGCCAAATTTGAGGACCATGGCCCAGAAGCATGCCCAAGAAGACTTGACCAAGTGGACTCGCTGTGGTTGGGTTACAGTTTGGTTTTATACATATCAGGGAGACAGGAATTACACGTAAAGTTGTATATCAATACATGGAAGGTGTGCATTGGTTTGGCCCTAAACAGTGGGACATCTAGAAGCAGGGGCTTACAGGTTATAGGTGGGTTTAAAGATTCTTTGATTTGTAATTGGTTAAAGGAATGAAACTTTGTGTAAAGGCTTGGAATGTTTTAAGTTAAGATAAGGAAATCTGTAAATCAGAGACAAGCCCCCCCCCCCCCCCCCCCCCCCCCCCCCCCCGACTTATACCCAGACTCAAATGATCTGTTAAGTAAACTGATGACATGCAGGAATGATTTAAGCTTTGTCTTGTATAGCCTTTGGCCTGTTAATGAGTTACAAAAGACATCTCCAAGAAGGGAAGCAGGGCATGATGAGGTGTGTCTGACCTGCCTTCTGATGGCCAGCAACTCAGCATTAGGATATTTCTGGGATCCCCTTGGCCCAGAGGGGGTACATTCAGTAAGCTGGGGTGGGGAGCTTTTTTTTAATTTTACTTCACAAACAAATTTAGAGAGTTACATCATGAGAAATCAAATGACCTTCAAGTTTATAGTTCCTGTATAGTATTTGAATAAAGTATGAATTCAGTGGACATTCTTAGATTTGTGGTTGCCTTAAATATAATATGTGCTTGGCAAGTTTTAGCCAAACTACACCAAACACAAAAATACTCACCGTTATTTTATTTGTTGTTACATTGGTATTTTACATAGCTAGGCCTCATATTTTCTAGACACATTGAAATATATTTGGTTTGTTTTCTGTATACTGATAAAAGATCCTTTGAATCTCATCTCCCTAAAGATATGACAGCTTGGCCATTTAGTTGCTAAAAACTGCTGAATTGGTTTGCCTGTAGGAAGAACAGTTTTGTATAGTTCAGCTCTTGTTATCATAGTGCTAATGTAAAAGTGTTAATAATATACCAAAGCTCCTTGGCTAAAAGGTTTGTTGCCTAGAAAATAGAGTAAATAATTTCAAAACTCTTAGGATTGAGATTGTTCTTCTGCCTCTTCTTGACATTTGTGGATAAAATTAGAATTACTCTAATGATTCAGCATGTAGTATAAACAAAACATTGCAAAGGATTAAATATAGTCAGCAGTCATGCTAGTATATGCCGATGTGTTTTATAGCTCTGTTTTTTTCCTAGAGTGGTTGTATTTATACATAGATCATTTCCTTTAGCAGCAGGGAAGTGGTTTCCTAGAGGAATAAGTGACTAACCCATCAAATCTTCTGTAGACTTTGGGAGATAGATGATGTTAGATAGGCACTCCAGGTATCACACAAACATTTTCTTACTAAGAGATGGGAGAAGGGAAAAGAAAGATTATAATTTGGAATAACATAACTCATCATATAAAATACATTTAAAGTATGTAGATGAACATAGGTATCATTTTGTTGTTTACTGTGGGCAATGGTAGCACATGAGTTAACTCCCTAAGTTTAGTAAGAAATTTCTATGATCTTGGGATTCAATAAAGAAGAAAAATCACCAAAATATTTTCCATTTAAACAATGTATTATTAAATAAAAATGTGTGACAAATTGGTGTAAAATATTTTCAAAATGAGTCTGCCACAGACGATGTGGAGCTATTTTAACTCTCATAACTGCAGGTGGGAGTATAAACTAGTATAACCACTTAGAAAACAGTTTGATATAATCTGTTTAATTTGGGCATATGCATACCCTATGACCTATTCTTTGGTGTATACACTCACTCCAAATGTGTACGTATGTGCACCAAAATACATGTACAGGAATGTTGATAGCTGTATTTTTTTGTAATAGTTGAAAATTGGAGCAACCAAAATGACAATCAACAGAAGAATGGATGTATAATACTATAATGGAATACTTTACAACAGGTAGAATGAATGAAAAATACAGCAATATAACATTGAGTTAACAAAATCGGTACTAAATAATATACATCAAATAATTTCAATAACTTAAAGCCCAGGAATAGTAGAAAACTATGGTGTTAGAAGTTAGGACAGGGTTTGCCTTTGGGGAGGAGTAGGAGATAATGATTGGGCAGGAGGAAGATGAGGACTTTGGGATGCTGGAAATGTTCTATTTCTTGATGTGGGTGATTGTTATATAAGTATTCATTGTGATAATTTCTTGGCCTACATACTTATGATTTGTGTACTTTCTGTATGTATGTTACATCTAGATAATCATAGTTAAAAAATTAATTTCTTATAGTATCTGGAATACCCTTAATAGAGAAATAGCAGGATATAATTAAAAAGGTGTTTGAATAAGAGGAATTGGCTTTTTTCTCTCTTTTTTCCTTAAGAACCTTGCTGCCTACTGTTTGGGGCAAATTATTTCCCCTCTTTAAACCTCAAGTACTCATCTATAAATAGAGAAAATAATATCTGTGAGGATCTACAGCACAGTTAATTTTATGGTATTATAAAATATGGTATAATTGCAAATATTCTTATTAAATGAATCAAAGAAGTATGAAAGATCAAGGGGTCATTGCATTCAAAGAGCTGAACATCTGTAGGTAAAAATAGATACCGTATTCAAGCAAGCAATCTTTTTTCAAAAGCTGTACAGCAAACACATGTGTTATTAAAGGATGTCCTGGAAGGCCCCTACCTCCTGGCTTTTCCCTCATGATGTGTAAGCATTCTTAACTGGTTTTCATCTACAGAACAGCAAATCCGTTTCTCAAATAAGCATCCCCTCTAGCTATTGCTGTATAGCCAAGCTTTTTGAAACAGTCTGTATTTGTGATTTCTTTTTCCTCACTTCTCTCCCTCAACTTTCCATCTAGCTTCCACACCCATCACTGTAAGGACAAATGCACTCTAAATCAATAATCACCTTCTAATTGCCAAATCTGTTTTTCAGACCCTTTGTTATTGAGCTCTTTGTAGCGTTCACCACTGTTGTTTATTTTATCTTTAAATCACCTTCCTCTTGGTTCTGTAACATGTCTTTCCCAAGCACGTAGTACTGTAGGTGGGCAAGAAGTGCTGGTTGAAAGAGGGAATAAGTGATTTTACTCACAATTGTCTGTGTTTTCTCAGTCTTATTTGATGACTTCTCTTTCTCTATCCTAGTGTTTCTGGGGTTCTAGCATTAACTTTCTTCTCTCAGTCTGTGTACGCTTCTTGAATAATTTCATGAAATCCATAGTTTTAGTATTCTATTTCTATCTCTACAGTGATTGTTCCATTTCAAACTTCTCTCCTGAGTCCCAGACTCATTTACAAATGTCTTTTGTATTCTTTAATTGATCCTTTTTCATAATAGCCTGCTTTTGTTTCAGTTATGCAATATCTTCTTTTATATTTCTGATGGTTTCTGTTATATGTAATATATATACATACATGCATATACATACATACTTGCATGTATCTATGTATGCATTCCTACATGTGTATATATATATGAAAGTTTCTTTCACTCACTTTATTTTTACCACATTCTTTTTTCTCCCTTTTATAAATTTATATATTTATTTAATTTAAATAGATTTAAGGGGTACAAGTGGTTTTTTGTTACCTGGATGAATTGCACAGTGGAGAAATCTAGGCTTTTAATATACCCATAGTAAGTGAATAGTGTACATAGTAAGCACTGGTAATTTTTCATCCTGCACCCCACACCCACCCTCCCTCTTCTGAATGTCCAGTGTCCATTAAGTCACTCAGTATGACCATGCATACTTACTGCTTAGCTCCCACTTGTAATGAGAATGTGCAGTATTTGGTTTTTTGTTCCTGGGCTAATTCACTTAAAATAATGGCCTCCAGTTCCATCCAAGTTGCTGTAAAAGATATTATTTACTTCTTTTTGATGGCTGAGTACTATTCCATGGTATGGGTGTGTGGGTGTGTATGTGCGTGCGCATGCATGCGTGTGTGTGTGTGTGTGTGTATATATTAAAAAAACATTTTCTTTATCCACTCATGAGTTGGTGGGAACTTAGGTTGATTCCATATCTTTGCAGTTGTGAATTGTGCTGTGATAAATATACAAGTGCAGGTGTCTTTTTAATAAAATGGCTTCTTTTCCTTTGGGCAGATCCCCAGTAGTGGGATTGCTGGATTGAATGGTAGACCTAATTTTAGTTCTTTGAGAAATCTCCATACTGTTTTCCATAGAGGTTGTACTAATTTACATTCCTACCAACAGTGTATATACATTCCCCTTTTGACCACATCCATACCACACCCACACAAGCATCTAGTGTTTTCTTACCATTCTGATAGGGGTGAAGTGGTATCTCACTGTGGTTTTAATTTGCATTTCCCTAATAATTAGTGATGTTGAGCATTTTTTCATGTTTGCTGGCCATTTGTTTCTCTTCTTTTGAAAAATGTCTGCTCATGTCTTTTGCCTACTTTTGGGGTGTTTTTTTTTTCTTGCTGATTTGTTTGAGTTCCTTATAGATTCTGGATATTAGGCCTATGTCAGATGTATAGCTTGTGAATATTTTCTCCCATTCTGTAGGTTGTCTATTTACTCTGTTGATTATTTCTTTTGCTGTGCAAAAGTTTTTTAGTTTAATTAAGTCCTGTTCATTTATTTTTGTTTTTGTTGTATTTGCTTTTGCGTCTTTGTCATAAATTCTATACCTGGGCCAATGTCGAGGATAGTTTTTTCTAGTTTTCTTCTAAAATTTTTAATGGTTTCAGGTCTTACATTTAAGTCTTTAATTCATCTTGAGTTAATTTTTGTATATTGTCAGAGATAGAGACCCAATTTCATCCTTCTGCATGAGGCTATCCCACTTTGTTGAATAGGGGGTCCTTTCCCCAGTGTGTGCTTTTGTCTGCTTTGTTGAAGATCAGTTTGTTGAAGGTTTTTGGCTTTGTATCTGTGTTCTCTATTCTGTTCCACTGGTCTATATGTCTAGTTTCATACCAGTACCATACTGTTTTGGTTACTATAGCCTTGTGGTATAATTTGAAGTTGGGTAATGTAGTATCTCCAGATTTATTCTTATTGTATAGAATTGCTTTGGCTATTTGGGCACCTCTTTGGTTCTATATGAATTTTACAGTTGTTTTTTCTAATTCTGTGAAAAATGATGTTGGTATTTTGATAAGAATTTCATTTACTCTTTAGATTAATTTGGGAAGTATGGACATTTTAACAAAATTATTCTTCAAATCCATGAGCATGGGATATTTTTCCATTTTTTTGTGTCATCGATGATTTCTTTCATTAGTGTTTTGTAGTTCTCCTTGTAGAGAACTTTCACCTTCTTAGTTAAGTATATTCCAAAGTGTTATTTTATTTTATTTTTTGCAGCTATTGTAAATGGTATTGAGCTGAGATTTGATTCTCAGCTTTGTTGTTATTTGTGTATAGAAATAATACTGATTTGTGTACATTGATTTTGTAATCTGAAGACTTTACTGAATTCATTTATCAACTCTAGGAGTCTTTTGGAGGAGTCTTTAGGGTTTTCTAGGTATAAATCATATCATTGGCCAACAGGATAGTTTGGCTTTCCTTTTTCCAATTTGGATGCCCTTTATTTCTTTCTCTTGCCTGATTACTCTGACTAGGACTTCCAGTACTATGTTGAATAGAAGTGGTAAAAGTGGGCATCCTTGTCTTGTTCTAGTTCTTAGGGGGAATGCTTTCAGATTTTCCCCATTCAATATGTTGTTGGCTGTGGTTTTGTTATACATGGCTTTTATTATTTGGAGGTATGTTCCTTCTATATCTAGTTTGTTGAGAGTTTTTATCACAAAGGATGTTGGATTTTGTTAAATGCTTTTTCATCTATTCAGATGATCATATGGTTTGGGTTTTTTTTTTGTTTGCTTGTTTTTTGAGACAGAGTCTCACTGTCACCCTGGGTAGAGTATAGTGGCGTCATCGTAGTTCACTGCAACCTCCATCTCCTGGGTTCAAGCTATCCCCTAGCCTCAGCCTTCTGAGTATCTGAGACTACAGTTGCACACCACAATGCCTGGATAATTTTTCTGTTTTTAGTAGAGATGGGGTCTCACTCTTGTTCAGGCTGGTCTCTAAATCCTGAGCTCAAGCAATCCTCCCACGTTGGCCTCCCAGAGTGCTAGGATTACAGTCATGAGCCACCATTCCTGGCGATCATATGGTGTTTGTTTTTAATTCTGTTTACATGGTAGATCATATTTATTGACTTCTTTATGTTGAACCATCTTGTGTCCCTGGGATGAAACCCACTTTAATGTGGTGAATTATCTTTTTGATGGGCTTTTGGATTTTCTTTGCTAGTATTTTGCTGAGGATTTTTCATCTGTGTTTGTTAAGGACATTGTCGTGTAGTTTTTTTGCATATGTGTTCCTTTCCTGGCTTTGGTATGTGGTGATACTGGCTTATAGAATACGTTAGGGAAGATTCCCTCCTTTTTAATGTTATGGAATAGTTTCAATGGGATAGGGACCAATTCTTTGTAGGTCTGGTGGAATTCCACTATGAATCTGTATGATCCTGGGATTTTTTTGGTTGGGAGATTTCTTATAACTTATCCAATCTTGCTGTTCATTATTGGTCTGTTCAGGATTTCTATTTCTTTTTGATTCAAGCTTGGGAGGTTGTATGTTTCCAAAAATTTATCCATTTCCTGAAGATTTTTTAGTTTGTGTGTGAGAAGTGTTCGTGTTTAATAGCATTCTCAGCTGATTTTTTTTATTTCTGTGGTATCAGTTGTACTGTCCACTTTTTGGTTTCTGATTGAGCTTATTTGAATCTGCTCATGTATTTTCTTGGTTAATCTAGCTAGTGGTCTATCAATTTTGTTTACCTTTTCAAAGACCATTTTTTCATTTCATCGATCCTTTGTATTGCTTTTTTGGTTTTAATTTTATTTATTTCTGCTATGATCTTTGTTATGTCTTGTCTTCTGCTAGCTTTGGGCTTGGTTTGTTTTTTTTTAGTTCCTTGAGATGTGGCATTAGGTTGTTAATTTGTGGTCTTTCTGTCTTTTTGATGTAGGCATTTAAGACTGTAAATTTCCCTCTTAGCAAAGCTTTTTCTGTGTCTCAGAGATTTTGGTAGCTTGTGTCACTGTTGTCATTCAATTCAAAAAATTTTTGATTTCCATCTTCATTTCATCATTGATTCAAAGATAGTTCAGCAGCAGGTTGTTTAATTTCCACGTATTTGTGTAGTTTTGAGAATTTTTCTTAGAATTGATTTCTAGTTTTATTTCACTGTGGTCTGAGAATATACATGGTATGATTTAAATATTTTAAAATTTGCTGAGACTTGTTTTCTTGCCTAACATATAGTCTATCTTGAAAAATGATCCATGTGCTGATGAGAAGAATGTATATTCTGCACTTTTGGGGTAGAATATTCTGTAAATGTCAGGTTCATTTGTTCTAGTGTCTCATTTAAGTCCAGTATTTCTTTGTTGATTTTCTGCTTCAATTTGTCCAGTTATTTCAGTGGAGTTTTGAAGTCCTCCACTATTATTATGTTGCTGTTTAATTTTTTAAATTAGTTCTAATGTTAGTACATATATATTTAGGATTGTTATATCTTCTTGTTGAATTGATCCCTTTATCATCATATAATGATTATTTTTGTCTTTTTTAACTGTTGTTCATTTATAGTCTGTTTTATCTGATATGAGAATAGTTACTCCTGCTCTCTTTTGGTTTCTATTTGTATGGAATATTTTTTCCACCCCTTTACCTTGAGTTTGTGAGCATCTTTATGAGTTAAATGGATTTCTTGGAGATGGCAGATATTTGGGTTGTTTTTCTTCATCCATTCTGCCGATCTAGATCTTTTAAGTGGGGCATATAGACCATTTACATTCAATATTAATAGTGATAATTGAGATACTGTTCCAGTCGTCATGTTGGTTGCTTTGTATTCGCCTGTATTTTACTGTTTTATAAGAGCTATAACATTTTACTTTTGAGTGTTTTTATAGGGGTGAGTATCAACTGTTCTTTTAGATTTTTTAGAGCACTTTTAAACAATTTCTTGTAGGGCAGGCATAGCTGTGACAAATTCCTTAGTGTTCTGTTGTCTGGAAAAGACTTTTTCTATTTCTCCTTCATTTATGGAACTCAGTTTTACAGGTTACAAAACTCTTGGCTGACAGTTATGTAGTTTAAGAAGCCTAAAGGGGGCTTGGTACGGTGGCTCTTGTCTGTAATCCCAGCACTTTGTGAGGCCAAGATGAGAAGAACTCTTGAGGCCAGGAGTTCGAGATCAGCCCGGGCAACATAGTGAGTCCAACCTGTCTGTGCAAAAAAAAAAAAAAAAAACAAATTAGCCAGGTTTGGTGGCATGTGGCTATAGTCCCAGTTCCTCAGGAGGCTGAGGCAGGAGGATCACTTGATTCCAGGAGTTCAAGGCTGAAGTGAGCTATGATGGTTCCACTGTACTCTAGTCTGGGCCTCAGAGTGAGACCCTGTCTCAAATAAAAAAAACTAAAAAAAAAAAAAAGAAGATTAAAGATAGGACTCCAATCCCTTCTTGGGGTTGAGGGATTCTGTTTCCTTGCTTGTAAGGTTTCTGTTGAGAAGTCTGCTATTAGTCTGATGAGTTTTCCTTTTTAAGTTACTTGATGTTTTCACCTCAAGGCTTGTAGGAATTCCTCCTTCATGTCGACTTTGGACACTCTGATGACTATGTGCCTTGGTGATGTCCTTTTTGTAATGAATCTCCCAGGTGTTCATTGGACTTCTTGTGTCTGGATGTTTAAATCTCTAGTAAGACCAGGGAAGTTTCCCTGAATTTTTCCCTCAACTAGGTTTTCTAGGCGTTTTGCTTTTTCTTCTTCTCTTTCAGTGATACATATGATTCTTATATTTGGGTGCTTTACTCCTACATTTTTTGGAGATTTTTCATTTCTCTTGGTTCTTTTTTCTTTATTTTTGACTGACTG
The DNA here is from genome assembly GCA_023783475.1 of Daubentonia madagascariensis. Taxonomy (NCBI): domain Eukaryota; kingdom Metazoa; phylum Chordata; class Mammalia; order Primates; family Daubentoniidae; genus Daubentonia; species Daubentonia madagascariensis. The sequence goes on from JAKFHU010001129.1 coordinate 8,673,428, forward strand.
GGTTAATTCTTCAAGCTCTGAAATTCTTTCTTCTGCTTGATCTAGTCTGTTGTTAAAACGTGTGTTTTGTATTTCCCTAAATGAATTTTTCATTTCCAGAATATATATTTTAAAATATATCTATCTCTTTATTAAATTTTTCATTCATTTCCTGAATTATTTTTCTGATTTCTTTGAGTTGGTTTTCCATTTTCTCTTGGATCTAATTGAGCTTCCTTGCAATCCATATTTGGAATTCTTTATCTTACATTTCAGTATTTTCATTTTGGTTTGGGATCCATTACTGGAGTGCTGGTGTGATCTTTTCAGGGGGTACTTTCATTCTGATTTTGCATATTTCCAGAGTTCTTGCACTGATTACTTCTCATCTGGAGCAGTTGTCACTTCTTGTTTTTGAATTTTATTTTGTTTAAATTGTATTTTTTCCCCTCCCTCTTAAGAGTGTGCCTGTAGCATATGTTCAGTGGGCCTAGGTTCTGAATGAATACCTTGATTATAGATGGTCTTAGTGTGGTATTTTTCTCAGTTGCTACTTATTTGTAGGCTGTAGTGTTGGTATACTATGTGTGTGGGCAGATTCCCTGACTCTTGTTGAGAAGGGGAGATGGAGGTCTTTTAAATCTTTTCTCATTCCCAAGCCCTGTGGGCCTCTTAACAGTATGAATTATATTGGGGTGCCCAGTTTAATCTCCAAATGAGCGGGTGGTGGTTGTGGGTGAGAATCAGCCAGGCCCTGTAGGATTGAATCAATAAATGCTGTAATGGGCTGTACAAGTTGATCTTTCTGCCAGTAGGTGTCACTTGCATGAGAGAGCCAGATGTGGTGGTGTTTTAGGAACCTAAGTTTGGCCCTAGTAAATCAGGAGACACACTCAAATGTCCCAGGCAATTGGTGTGGCCTTGGAGCTCCTAGGGGACCCCTTCTTTTGCTCCACTACAGCCAAGACAGATGGATGGGGCTGGGTCAGGCAAGGCTGTATTCAGGCTCCACAAAGGTGGGCACAAGTACTGTCCCAGCAGGGTTTGGGGGATGGCTCCCAGGCCACTGGGGAAAGCCACCAGGGAGGAGCTGAGGCAGCTCCACCATGCCAAAAAATCTGCTCGTGGGGTAGGGGCAGTCTGAAATTCATGGTCCAACAGGTGGGAATGGGTTTCACTCTTCTGCCACTTGCCTGGCCCCATGAATCTCCCTCAAGCTTCTACCCACAGACAGCAGCCCAAACTAGCTGAACTCACCAGCAATGCTGCCACAGGCTTTGAGCTTCCCTGCTTAGGACCCTACCCCAGATTGAAAGCACAGCCTTCTTGTGGGGGGAGGGGTCCTCCATGAGTGCCCTGGGGCTCAGACCCATACTGAACTCTCCTTTTATTTCTGCCTGTATGGGCTCCCTCCCCTTTAAAGATCAGTTCACAGATCTCTCCTCTCTGTTCCTGAAGGACACAATTGAGTCTTGGGGGTATGGGATCAGGCCTATGGACCTCTCTCTGATCCCCTGAGTTCAAGCCCCAACCATGACAAGGAGAGGTATGCTGGTCCCAGGTTGCCCACAGAGTGCTCAAGCAGGTTTAATGTCCTTCCACTTTGGGGTATGTTCCATTCTGCTGGAGCAGCCAGTGCTGGAGAGGACTGGTGGACAGGGAGCTCATGGTTTAGGCACCTCTCAGTCTGCTGTGGGTTTTTGAGGGGAATGGCATGAGCCCCAATCTCCATGGAAACCTGAGTATGTTGGGCATACCAACAGAGGGGAAGCAGCTGTTCCTGAATGCCCTGGCTCAAGTGTCCCTTGGGGGACCCATGCCAACCCCATGCAGGAACTGCCATGGCTGTGTCAGCAGCTGTGGGTGGGGGAGGGAAGGAAGAGGAGAAGAATTGAGCTGGCATTCTGGTCCCCTTTGTCCTGAAGGCACCCCCATGTCCCCGCCCTGTGGTGTGCTGCACTCTCTTACTTAAAGGCAGGCCACCCTGAATGTCCTAGCTCTGGGATCACACAGTTCCCCTGGGATCCACTGGCCCCCTGTGGCTACTGCAGTCTGAGTGCATGTTGGGGAATGTTTGTGTGGGGTCCAGTGACAAGACAACTGGAGGGCTGAAGCTCCCTGGACAGGACAAAGGCACACAATGGATGGAAAAAGAGTATGGCGCCTGTGGCTTCCTGTCAGGTGGAGAAGAACCTGAGTAACACCAAGGGATGCTGGCAGTCCAGTGCTCTGTTCTCAAGAAGCTCCCAGTTCACTGATGGCAGCAACACTTGGGATCATGAGGGAAGAGAGGCTCTCCGACAGTTTGGGAGCCTGCAGACTGCAGAGGTGTGAAGGGAGGAAAAACAAACACCCACACCTACACTTTCCACAGTGCTGCAAATTCCTCTGGGGTCAATCTCTGCTGAAATCTTGCTCCTTCTTGTTCTGCTCCACAACTTCTTCCCATGGGATCTCTGGTAGGTTCTGGCACTCTTCCCTCAGAATTATACCTAGACTGTGCTTTTTCTTCTGAAACTTTCTCTTCTTTCTGAGATGATCTGGCAACTGAATCTGGCTTTTGTTTATTTTTGTCTTTGTTTTTGTGGTAGAGACTTTTCAAAAATGTCTAGTGATCTCTGGCTATACTCCTATGTTTAACTTTGAGGCACTGTAAAGCTGATTAGAACTTTTGTGTTTGTAAGGCTTATTGACTGAAGAGAGGGTGATTAAACCATTTCTCTGGGGAATCTCCAACTATCAGTATCCATAGATAGTTTCTCTTTGACTAATAATTTTTTCCAGAGAAGAATCCTTCAGTATTTTGCCTAGTGGGGAAAAGCTGGGCTGCAAGAATTCTTGTTGCTGAGTGAGAGAAGGGGGCTGGAAAACTTATGATTTAGTAGATAGACTTTTAGTTAATCTTCCCAATTTTAGTAAGGTTTTCCTGATCTCAGATTTCCCTGGTTTTTTTTTGTTTTGTTTTGTTTTGTTTGTTGGGTTTTTTTTTTTTTTTTTAAGAAATGGGGTCTCACTGTGTTGCTCAGGCTGGAATGCAGTGACTGTTTACACCATCATCCCACTCGTGATCAGCACAGAAATTTTGACCTGCTTCATTTCTGACCTGGGCTGGTTCATCCTGGTTTTTAAGTCCAGAGTCCAATGTAGTAACCATTAATTCTTCTCACAAATATTTCTAGTTTTCCTCCTCCCTTTGAGTTTAAATGTGTCCATGTGATATACTTTGGCTAATGAAGGGCAAGTGGAAGTGATATGAATCACTTGTGAGTGGAAGGTTTTAATTGCTGGTGTAAGACTCCTACTGTGGCAAATATGTACATGTTGATATGGCCAACATGTGGAGAATAGCTGTTCCTCATGGTTGCTTATCTGAACAAGAATGAAACTATCATACCGAGCTACTGAGGTTGTGGAGTTGTGTATGTCTTGGCAAATGTATTACAACTGCTAGAAAATGAATTTCTGGTCTTTTGCCAGGGTGGGGGAAAGGGTGGTTTTCTGATTGTTTGAGGTAATGGAGGTGATCTGAAGAGTTCAGATTTTTTTCATACAGTCTCTTAACCAGTCCTACTGTTGTTAGCTTTGCCTGCACTTTCATTTTCAGTAGGCTTCTAGGCTTCTATAGTGAGAATCAGCCTGCTTCTGGGATTTACCTTACTCCACCACAGGTTTGAACTTTCTCTATTCTTCTTAGTTACCAGTTGTCTGTTAGCTTTCCAGCTTCCAAAATTTTGTTTCCATTATCTCATTTTCTCCTCGCCCTTTAGGTTTATGAAATTTTTCCCCTGTACTGTCATTTTACTGAGGTTTCTAGAAGGGAGCTGTAATAAATACTAGTGGTTAACACATCAGGTTGAGCAAGAGGACTGATTTATGTTATTTACTTGATCAAGTTATTTTATATCTGTATTCCTTAGTTTCCTTATCTACGATTAATAAATTATTTGGATGATCACCAGCATATATTTAGCTCTGAACTTTTCAATGTTCTTGTTCTTATTCTTTGGTAAAGTAGAATATAGGCAATAAAACAAAATTTCTGTCATTTAATATTTTGAGCACCCAAAATATTTTAGGCATTATTACAAATAAATCTCCTTCATTAATAACAAATACATGGGTTGTATATGACAGATTACAAATTCCTGGAGTACAGAATATAGATGGGCATGGTGGCTCGTACCTATAATCCCAGTAATTTAGGAGGCTAAAGTGAAAAGATTGCTTGAGGCCAGGAGTTCGAAACTGCAGTAAGCAATGATTATGCCACTGGACTCCAGCGTGGGTGACAGGGTGAGACCCTGTCTCTAAAAAAAGGGAAAAAGAAAGTACAGAATGAGATTTTTACATTGTTAATTTATTTTTACATTGTTAATTTAGTGTTTGCTTCTTATATGTATTCTGTTATACTAAATAAACGCTTAGGATTATATTGTCTGATTTAAGAAATTTCTCTCTAATCTTTTTTTATCATTTATATATGACTTTGAAGTTTCAGTGGAATATGGTGCTGGAGTCTTGTCATTGATACATTCCTAATATTTTATTAACAATGAGATTTATTTTCTCATCAACTCTTTAAAAATGGTTTTCTGAGAGTTATAATATTGCTTATTCGAAATTTAGATATGTGCTTACATATAAATGTGAAAGCATTGTCAACGAATCTATTCAGAAGTGTAATTTTTAGGATTCCAGAAGTATTTGAGCTTCACCTACTGTTCATTTACTTTAGAATAACTCTTGGGATTCAAAGACTGGGAGTCATGGTGAAGTGCATACTGGAAAACCAGGTATACATAACTTATCTATGGTTATACTACAGAGTTTTAAAATCTTTTCTTTATGAATCTCTATAAGTATGAAAAAATTGAAAAAATATTTGTGATCAAAGTAAGTGTATTCAAAGTATTGATTAAATTATGATTTTGCTAAGATTTATGTAGTGTTGGGATATCATTTAATTTTGAATGCATCTTAATTATCACCATTCAAACATATTCATTATTTTTAGAGACTTTTCTCTATAAAAATTATTATATTAAGAAATATCCACAGTAGACACAAAATAATACTTCAGCTGCAATAGGGAAGTTCACTAAATATTTAATTAGTACCTTTGATATCAAGTGCTGGACCCTAGACCCCTTGTCAAATCCATTCAGTTTCATGTTTATATTGGAATTGAACAAATGATTTTAAGTTATAAAAGGAGAAATTTAAGGAAGACATAAGGAAGAAAATCCTCCTGGTAAAGATTCCAGAATAGATAAAAGAAGCAGAGGATAGAATCCATTTCCTGGATTTATTTATAAGATTGTTCATAGGCTGAATTAGTAAACTGGTTTAGTGGCTTACCTAATTATGATAACACAAACTTGCTATCTGTCTGGCACAACCCTCTAAGGTAAATACTATTATTATCTTCATGAGGAAACTAAGGCACAGAGATGTTAAGCACATTATCTTCTATCTAGTCATTGGTAAAACTGTGATTTGAACATAGGCAGTCTGCATCCATTGTTTACATATGTATATATTCGTGTGCACACATATATTGTGTGTATATATATATAAAATATTTTAAAATATTTTGAAATGGAAATAATGTAAAAGTCCTCTTATCTGGAGCAATCTGAACCCATAGTTGGTTAGTTAATTGGAAAAGTCAGTTAAAGTAGTGAATTATAAAAATGGTACATACACACTTTAATTTAAGACATATAAATACATCCTCATTCTTTAATCTTTGGATGTAAGACTAAGGCTTTCTATTTGGTATTGTTCTAATGATTGTAATTCCATATTGTCTTTTTTGCATAAACAACAATCATAATGCATTGTCTACATGTTCTATGTTTGCTTTCTTCAACGTTGAACACAAATTTAAAGATACTTGTAAAAAAGTGTATATAGAATCCTTCTAGATTGTTATAATTTTTAAAGTGTTTTACAGTTCTCTATTCTGTACTTAATCCAACAACAATTTTTTAGCTACTTGCCTTCACCTTTTTAAAGTTTCCACAAGCATGCAACTCCCTATCACATTAGCAGTCATTCAGCAGTTTATATAATATTTAAATAAAGTAATTACAATAACAAGTGCAACTGACATAAATAGGCCTCATATCCGATAAAACTGAATTCTTAGAAAAGCATGTAAATTGCTAATAGCAGGAGTGCAGGGTATACTTGAGAATAGCCTCTTATTTTTAAAGTGCCATGCAATTGGCCAGAGTGTTTTATAGAGGATGTGGAGGGTATCAGTTTATCCTGCAGTTTATTTAATAGGAGAGCAGTTGTAGAAGCTTCTATTTATATATCCAAAAGAACTGAAAGCAGCGTCTTGAAGAGATATTTGCACACCCATGTCCATAGCATTATTCACAATAGCCAAGAGGGGGAAGTTACCCATGGGCAGTTGAATGGATAAACTAAATGACTAAATGTGGTTTATACATACATTAGAATATTATTAATTTAAGTTTTGATAAATAATAAAATAAACTAGTATCTGCATATCTTTTATACATTTATCACATACCTTTTTCTTAATTTTTTTGATATTTCTAGGCTATATGGTTTGTCTGTGAGTTTTTTAAAAAAAATTATTGCAAATCTCCAAAGAATTTTCCAATATATTTATTGAAAAAAATCCATGTATATATGGACTCATGCAGTGCAAACTCATGTTTTTCAAGGGTAAACTATGTTATTTTTTCTGCTCTTTCATGGCTCACATGTATTTTGTTAAAAATTCAGATAATATGTTAATAGAAAAATATGAATGAAAGAAAATCACCTCTAAATGCATTTTCTTTAGTTAACCACTATTAATATTTTGGTGTATATCCTTCTATTCCTTTATTCATGCATATAGGGGTGTGTATGTATATATACATGTGTATATTCACAATGTATTTTTTAATTTATATTTTAACTAAGATGAGATATGCATACTCTTTCTATAACCAGTTTCTAGAAAACATTTAGCTGTTTATTCTGAATATCTTTCCATATGCTCACATTGTCATTATGTTTTATTATTAAATGTTCTCTGCAGGTTGGATGTACTATAACTACTAAGACTTATTTAAATTTTTCCTATTGATAGACATTTAGGGTTTGAAATGAAATTTTTATATATATATATAAAAATATATAATTTCACAATATATAATGTGTATAATACGTATAAACACACACACACACACACACACACACCTGTGACCAGAAAGCAGCAGAACAATACCTTCAAAGTTCCAAAAGAAATTATTTTCAACCTAGTATTCTATGTCCAGGCAAATTTTCAGTCAAATCTGAGGATAGATTAAAGTCATTTTCAGACATGTAGTAAATCAGAGTGTGTATCTCTGAGGCTCCCTATCTCAAGAAGTTGCTTTGGGATATATACTAGCAAAATTAAGGAGAATATGCAGAACGAGAAAAATGGATCAAATCTCAGGTGATGGTGAAGGAAAATTGGAAGATCATGGCTAAGTAGCAGGCCTAGAGAATGATTGGTCCAGATTAAAGCAGAAAGAAAGAAGGAAGAATACCTCTGGAGAAAAATTACCTCTAATCATCTATTCAATGGATGATGGTTAGATAGGCTAAAGGTACATTATTTGTCACTAAGAAAAAATAGAAAGCCAGTTAAAACAATAGGAAAAAATGAAATGTAGCACAAATAATTTTTATGAATTTTATAAATAAAATGTGGAAAATTTAAATCAATTGATGGAGAGTGAGAAAAGAAAACACATTTTACCATGCTACAAAGAATATTCTCCTTCAGATGGTCTATGGGCTGTGGCATTCGACCCATAAAAAAGGAAATGCTGTCCTAACATACCATCTGGTCCTGCAGTGAACTGTTTTTCTGTTTTATATGGTGTCAATTGATTTATAATCAACTTTTAGACATAATATAGAAGTTGTAATTATATCTACAGAAAAATAATATAATATAAAAGTAAAAGAATGTAAAACTGACAGTTTGAAAGTAAAGATATAGCTTATGGAAGATGAGAGGTTAAGAGGATAAAAGATAGAGGGAAGAGTAGAGACAGTAATATCTTCATCTGACAGTGAAGAGAGTTGAAAAAGCCATTAGTGTTAAGAAAACAAGTAGGAATATGAGTTATTGTTTAAGTTTATAAAGGTATCCTATAAAATATTGGCAGAGGGAGGTTGTATGTGTATATTGGGTAAATGAACTAAAGCCTAATCTTTTACAGAAGGATATCACAGTATATCTCATAAATTGGTAAGTTAAGAAATTGAGATAGATACATACTATTTAGAGATATGGAGGAAACCATTTTAGAAGAACTAAAGTCAGAAATGGCTGAAAAGAGGACTGGGGCCAGGGATGGAGAAGAATGGAGGTACATATCAATATTCTTTAACTATGTATATATGTTTTGTTGGTTAAAATTTAAAAAGTAGTATAGGATTTATATATTCCTTAAGGGATTGTTTGAAGTCGTTATAAAGCTTTGTGATACTGATGCCTTTATGTAGCATGAGTTTACATAGGTCTGGAGATGCTTTGTTTTGAACTTTTTAAACAGCAGTATTACATGAGAAATTGTTCTCTATACTTCATCAGAAAATGGCTCAGAGTTTCTAAAATTGAGAACAGTTTTGCTTGAATTACGAAGATGGGAAAATGGGCCACCCAGTGATTTTCTTTGTTAGAGGTAGTTTCCCTTTTTTAAACTATCATGGCATTTTATTTATATCTCTACTAGGACATTTATCAATATCTATCTAGTATAGTTATTTATATCAATATACATTTTAACTCCCAAATTATTTCTAGATTATACCATTATATAAGAGCAAGGGGTGGTTCTTGTCATATTATGTTAACATATTATGTCATGTCTTCAAAAGGCACAATGCTTTCCATGTGGCAATTACCCTTTTTTAGTTATTTAACAAAATTTTGAGCACCTGTTATGTTCTAGGTAGCACATTAGACTCTGAACGTACAAAGGTATATAGAACAGACACAGCCCTTGTCCTTGTGAAAGTTACATTCTAGTGGGGGAGGCAGACAATAAGTAGGTAAAAACATTATACATGGGTAGTTGACTAATACTGCTGAACAACAACTGCAAAATAGAGTAGTTTAAACAACAAATTTTTCTTCATGAGTCTACAGGTTGGCTGGGTGTTACTGCTTATCTGGGCTGGGCTTGACCAATCTTGCCCGGGCACTTTTATGTGTCTGGGACAATTTGGCTCTACTTCATGTGGTTTTTTATTTTCCAGAATCTAGCTGGGACTTATTCTTCATGATAAAGGCAGAGGAGCAATAGAAGAAGGAGAAATGCAGGAGTGCTTTTCTAAGCCTCAGGTTACATCAAGTCCTATGGCTAAAACAAGTCACAAGGCTGAGTGTCTAAGTGCATGGCAAAAGGCGTGGATATAGGGAGGCCATTAATAGGGGCTAATAATGCAGTCAATCTACTAGAATACAAAAATACATGGAAAAAGTGCTATGTATATTCTCCAATATAGCAAGGATGGTCGGGGAAGGCTTGTCTGAGGAAAGAATGAATGAACAAAAGTTCTGTAATTCAAATTAAAAAGGTAGTTAAATAATGAGTAATTTTAGTTGTTAGTGGGCTCCATTTTAAGAAGCCCTTCATAATGAAGCCTGTTTGTCTCCTTTAATGTGTCAGATAGAAGGAGCTGGTGAAATAAGCAGGGGGCCGAGATGGGCCCAAGCAGGCCAGCTTCATAGCCAGATTATAGCCAGCTCTATTAAACAGACACAATTGGCACCCCTTACTCTGCCTTTCAATGCACCTATGAGTAAGTCTGTACAGACATGTCTAATAAAGAAACAAAAGTCAAAAAAGGTTAGCATGCCTCTGCTTTTTGTTGTACTTGTAGCAGCAGTAGTAGTAACAATAATGGTCTTAGTAGTAATAATAATACAAGCTATCAGGCAGTGAGCACCAAATATGTACAGAAACCATGCTAGGCATTGTACACAGAATATTGTTAATCATTGCATTGATCCTATAAGTCAGGTATTATCTTTGTTTTACAGGGTTAGAGAGGTTAAGTATCTTGCTTAAAATATCATAGATTGTAAATATTAGAGCTAGGATTTGATACTTGGTCTGTTTGATACCAAAGTCTGTATTTTTCAATATGACAAGTGACAAGACAGGAGTGCACAACCTTCAGGAGTCTAGACCTTAGCTCTGCAGGTTAGGAGAAAGGGTTATAATTTTAGATAGGTAGAACCTTTCCTGCCAATTATGTTGAGTCACTTGCTGTGAAATTTCATTGGTTACTTCTGGCCATTTTCTGAATATTGATCTGATGTAGACAAGCTTCAGGGGAATCTTTTATACTTGCCCTGAATTTATACCATTTGTGCAAAATGACAAATTTGCAGACATGTTTTCACTGCATGCAAATAAGTGCTTTTCCAAGTAGCAGTAGAATGGTACAGCATTTGTATGAGTTTTTATTATAAAATAGAATTTCATTATACCCAACACTATTGTATTTAAGGGCAGAACTGCAATTAAGTTTATAACTGCCACTGGTTTTGCACATGTAAAAGGAGTTCTTAATATTTTATCTTATTTTCTGTAATCATTATAAAATCAAATATGTAAATATGCTTTAGAATAGTAATTGCATTTCAAATTTGAATTTGTTTTATGCAGTTATTTAATCTGAGTTTCATTAAAAGAGAATAGTTTCTATAGCAACTACTGCATCATTTGATATCTTTGGAATCTCTGAGATATGGAACACTTTTATTAAAAAATGTACACAGTATATCATGTAGACTTCTATATAGGTTTAGATGTTTATGAAAAATATTTCCTTTATATTTATTTTCTCCAGTTCTTGTGTATTTTATTCTTTTTTCTATCCCAGTAGTTTTTCCCTTAAAAATTTAAAGCATATGTGTTTAAAAATAAAATGTCAAAAGAATTCAATGAGGAGGTGGATATTGGAGAGGATGGTAGGAGTAAGTGTGAACTTCTTTCTGAATGAACTCCATCAGCACAAATGTTACTTCCTTCTAGGAGAGAACCTGTTAGTTTATCTTTTTGGAGATATCCTATTAGGGTCATGAAAACCATTTCTAGAAAAAGATGATGATATATTATTGCATCATGAGAACCAAAGTTAAAAGAAAGCAGAATGCTAGATCATCAGTACCAGATCCTATTCCAAGGGTTTATTGATACTTTGATTTTTAAAAATGCAATGCTAAGTAATGTGCACTGCTCTTCTACTTATCAGCTGAAGAAAGGGTATTTTCACACTTGAAAATAAATATTGCTTTCTGAAATCTATTCCTTAAAGTTCTCTTTATTTTGGCCTCATTTATATCATTGGTTTTGTTTAAGTTATACCCTCACATCATTGTTAAAGATTTTCTTAAGGTCTGTATCCTCTATTTATTTGTATTTAGTTATTATTATCTTTTACAAATTACCTGGTTTCACTATATATTTTTATATATTAATATTTTCTTATAAATCACTATCTTTTTTTTTATCACAATCAATTCTGTTTCTCATTGAGCTTCCTCTACTTGGCTGGCTGCACATGTCTCTGGTACTTGGAGCACTAAGTTGAAAGCAATGAAACTTTTTTATGTACCATAGTTTTCCCTTCTAATATTCTTTTTAAGAGTCTAATGAAATGTCAAAAATGTGTTTTAAAGAGTCAACTTAAGATGCCTTCATAAGACATACTATTGTAAGTAGTATAGAGAAGTTAAAATGTTTTGCTGCCAGAGCAATAATTAGAAGAAAGTTGTCTTTCTTCCATGAATAGTTTTGTTCTACTCATTTTTTCCAGTGTTTTTTCATTTTTGTTTTTGTTTTTTCTTTTTTGAGACAAGGTCTTGCTCTGTCACCCGGGCTGGAGTGCAGTGGCATGATTACAGCTCACTGCAACCTTGAACTCCTGGGCTTAAACATTCCTCTCACCTTAGCCTCCCAAGAAGCTAGGGCTACAGGCGGGTGCCACCATGTTCGGCTAATTTTAAAATTTTTTTGTAGAGACGGGGTCTCGCTATGTTGCCCAGGCTGGTCTTCAACTCCTGACCTCAAGCTATCCTGCCACCTCAGCCTCCCAAAGTGCTGGGATTAGCCACTGTGCATGGCTTACAGTTTTTTTTTTTTTTAAATATCTCCTGTTCCCTTCTCCCACTTCTGTTAAGATCCACAGTACACTGAAAATTCAATAAAATCATGTTAAAGTATCTTAAAAATAAAATCCTCATCCTATGCAGGTACTTTCTGTAATGCCCTTAGGAATACAAGATATAAGTATAGATGATTGGGACAGATTATATATATATATAAAAACTATGTAATATAATATATAATATATATTTATAATAGATAACAATCTATATGTAACAATATATAATATATATAAAATTGAGAAATCAGGCCTAATATTTAAAACATTCTAATATTCTTACATGTACACTCTAAATCAGTGCTATCTGAAGAAATTTTCTGCAGTGATAGAAATGTTCTACTATATCTGCACTGTCCAACACGATAGCTGCTAACCATGTGTAGCTATTGAGCACTTGAAGGGTGGCCAGTGTGACTGAGGAACTGAATTTTAAATTAAAATAGTCACAGGTGGGTAGTGGCTACTCTATTAGACAGCACAGCTCTAAATGACTGGGTGAATTAATATTATTAGTTAATTTGCTGGCCTTTTACACCAGGGCTGTTTATGGTTATGCAGGTGGTTCACTTTATGAAAGGTCACAGACAAGGAATGAGTATGGGAAAGAATCTAGCTTGTGTTTGGCTTGCCATGCTATGCACCTTGGCAAAGAGCTATATCCACTTAAAGGGGCACCTCTCTCTAACTCATACAAAGGAACCTTATGGGCTGGCAGCAGCCCTGTGCACCACTACCAGGTGGTGTCTTTCACTTAAGATCTTGGTTTTGCCACTTAATGGTCATGTGATCTTAGGATAGTTAGTAACCTTTCTGGGTCTTAGTTTCTCCCTCTATAACATAGAGAAAATATTATTTTATGTTAATAGATTTATTATGAAAATTAAGTGATATGATACATGTAAACTATTTAGAATATATATGTATAGTAGTCACCCCTTCTCCACAGAGAATACATTCTAAGATCCCCAGTGGATGCCTGAAACCACAGATAGTACTGAGCCCTATATGTACTATGTTTTTTCCTCTGCATATGTATCTACGATAAGGTTTAATTTGTAAATTAGGCACAGTAAGAGAGTAACAATAATAACTAATAATAAAATAGAATAATTATAAAAATATACTGTAATAAAAGTTATGTGAATTCTCTCAATCTCTTTCTCTCAAACTATCTTATTGTACTGTACTTATCCTTCCTCTTCTTGTAATGATGTGAGATGATAAGATGCCTGTGTGATGAGGTGAAGTGGGGTGAATGAATGATGGAGGCATTGTGATGTGACCTGACAATATGTCAGAAGGAGGATTATCTGCTTCTAGTAATCCTGGATCACTGAACCATGATGACGTCAGTGGTTGGATGTCAGGGGCATATGATGTTGATGGTTGGGGATGTTTGATAGTTGAAGGCTTTTTGCCGAAACCTTTTGGAAAAACATTGTAATTGTAAGTTGTTGTCTCTCTCTCTCTCTCTATCTCTAACTCATCAGTGTGTTGCTGAAGAGGTTATAATCTTTTGGTGATCATACAGGTGACTTTAATGATATGTTCTGTACTACTGCATCCCATCTGAGGCTCATTTTTCTTAGTTTTGTCCTTTAATGGCTGTGCAATTAAAAAAAATTGGCAAATTTTAGTAATGTCCACATTGCTGGTTCTGCTTCAATTTCTTCTTTTTCATCTTCCTCTTCCTCTGTTCAGACTCAACAAGTTCTTCCAATTCCTTATTTGTTAATACTTCTTCATGGCCTTCAATATGTTCTTTCACTTCTTCATCAAGCGTGTTGACAAATCTTTCACCAGCTTGTCTTGCTGCTTGTATGATTTTTCTAACTTCTTATCAATCCTCAGGAAGCCTTTAAAATTATCACTCCATAAATTTTTCCAGCAGATATTTACAGTTTCTGGTTTTAATTAGTCCATTGCAGCTTTGATGAATGCTATTGCTTCACCAATAGTGAATGATTAGTAATAGTGAATGAATTCCAGCCCTGCAGTATGTGCAGATTAGGGTCTGCATCAATTACTGATTGAATGTGATAAAATACCAGGCTGGTGTATGTGCCTTGACAGACCAAATGATACCCTGATCAAAGGAATGAAGCAATGCAATTGTATTTGGAGGTGAAAATACAACCTTGACATTTTCATTTTCATAGCAGACAGATTCAGGATGGCCAGGTGCATTGTGTATTATTAATAGGATTTTAAATTTCAACCCTTCCTCTTCCAAGTATTTTTTTAATTTCTTAGATGAAACGCTGGTGGAACCATTCATAACCAAGATGGTTGTCACCCATGCTTTCTAATTGTGTTGCCGGAACACAGGGAGATAATTTTTGTTTTTGTTTTTGTTTTTGAGAGCACGTTGGTTCTTTGCTGTGTACGCTATTCCTGGCTTTATCATATGCCCTGCAGCATTGCCACACAGTACCAGAGTTAATCTGTCCTTCCATGTTTTATGCCCTGGTGCCTCCTCTGCACTTTCATTAATGTAGGTTTTATTGAGCATCTTCTTCCAGAAGAGCCCAGTGTCATTGCAATTGAAGACTTGCTTTGGATAGTCTTGTTTCTCCTTAATCAACTTCTTCAACTCTGCTGAATATGGCAGTAGCTTCTTCATCAGCAGATGCAGCCTCTCCAGTAACTTTTACATTTTTTAGTCCAAACCTATTCCTGAATCTGTGTAACCATCCTTTACTTGCAGCAAATGGCTTAGTGTCACTCATTTCAGGGGTTCCCTTGCTTAAGTCTTCATATAGGCTCAAAGCTTTCTAGCACAACATATTGCCATCAATTAGAACATTTTTTTTTGTTTTTTTGTTTTTTTTTGTTTTTTTTTTTTTTCTGAGACAGGGTTTTGCTCTGTTGCCCAGGCTAGAGTGCAGTGGTGTTATCATAGCTTACTGCAACCTTAAACTCCTGAGCTCAAGTGATCCTCCTGCCTCAGCCTCCCAAGTAGCTGGGACTATGGGAACACACCACCATGCCCCGCTAATTTTTAAATTTTTTGTAGAGAAGGGGTCTCTTGCTCTGTTGCTTAGGCTGATTGCTTAGGCTGGCCTTAAGCAATCCTTCCATCTTGGCCTCCCAAAGTGCTAGGATTACAGGTGTGAGCCACCATGCCCAGCCTGGAACCTGTTTTATATTCATGTCTTCCACCCACAAATTTAATACCTTTTCCATCTTAATGAAGCACTTATCATACATTGTGGCCAGATTTTTTGCAAAACTAGCACAAATTTCTTTTTCCTTCTTCACAACTTCGGGTAGAAGATTCCTTCTTACCATAGATCTTAGCTACCTCAGCATATGATTTTTTTCTTAGCAACCTCAGCATACTTTTTTTTTCTTTCCTTGTTGAGAACTTTCACCTTTTCACTTAAAGGAAGCACTTTACAACTTCTCTCTGGCATATCTGAGTTGCCAGCGTCACTACTTTTGTACTTTGGGGCCATTATTAAGTAAAATAAGGATTACTTGAGCACAAGTACTGTGATACTGTGGTGGTTTATCTGAGATGGCTACTAAGTGATTATCGGGGCTGGGGGTAGGATATATAGCGTGGATATGCTGGACAAAGGGATGAGTCATGTCCCAGGAGGGACGGAGTGGTACTGTGCAAAATTTCATCACACTACTCAGAAAAGTTTGTAATATAAAACTTATGAATTATTTCTGGAATTTTCCATTTAATATTTTTGGGCTGAGATTGACAGCGGGTAACTGAAACTGGAAATCGAAACCACAGATAAAGGGGGACTACTGCAAAGTGCTCAAAGATGTTATCAATTTTGATTAAATAATACAGTAACTTAGTATAGTAAATTTCTGTATCATTCTTACACTTATTCAACTCTGCCTACTTTGTTTCAGGACAAGAAGATAAAAGATAAATAACACTCAAGTACCTGCCTTCAAGGGGCTTACACTTAATTAGAGATGAATAGTTTTAAGGAACTATGTAGGTTTTAAAATTAGCTTACTATTTAATATCACATTATAGCTTAGGAACTGACTTGGAGAGTTGAGGTGATATCTCATTGTAGTTTTGACTTGCATTTCACTGACGATTAATGATGGGCACCTTTTCATATACCTTCATATATTCTTTGGAGAAATGTCTATTCAGTTCCTTTGCCCATTTTTAAATTGGGTTATTTGTTTTTCACTATCGAGTTGTAGCAATTCCTTATATTTTGGATATTAACCATTTACCAGATATTTGGTTTGAAAATATTTTCTTCTATTGCATAGGTTGCCTTTTCATTCTGTTGATTATTTCTTCTGCTGTGCAAAAGCTTTTTGTTTTTATGTAGTCCCACTTGTCTAATTTTGCTTTTTTTGCCTAAGTTTTTGGTATTATATCCAAGAAATCATTGGCAAGACCAAGGGCAAGAAGCTTTTCCCTATCATTTCTTCTAGGAATTTTATGGTTTAAGGTCATACATTTAAGTCTTTACTCCATTTTTGGGTTAATTTTTGTGTATGGTATAAGATAAGAGTTCAATTTCATTTTTTGCGTGTGGATATCCCATTTTCTCAATTGAAGAGTCTATCCTTTCCCCATCGTGTATTCTTGGCACCCTTGTCAAAGATGAGTTACTATATATGTGTGTGTTTATTTCTGGGCTCTCTATTCTGTTCTGTTGGTTTATGTGTCTGTGTTTTAATTTTAGTACCATACTGTTTTGATTACTGTGGCTTTGAATCAGGATCTCGAAGAGATATCTGCGTTCCCATGTTCATTGCAGCATTATTCACAATAGTCAAGGCATGGAAGTAGCTTAAATGCCCAATGATGGACCAATGGATAAAGAAAAATGTGGTATATTTATTCAATGGGATATTATTCAACTTTAAAAGAGGAGGGAATCTGCCATTTGCAACAACATGGATGAACCTGGAGGACATTATGCTAAGTAAAATAAGCCAACTAGAACAAATACTAAATAATATCACTTATATGAGATAAAATAGTCAAACTCATAGAAGCAGATAGTGGTTGGTGTTTGCCAGGGGATGGTGGCAAGGGTGGGGCAATGGGGAGATATTAGTCAAAGGATAAAAAGTTTCAGTTATACATGATGAGTATGTCCTAGAGATCTACTGTGTAGTGTAGTGCCTGTAGTTAAATACTGTGTTGTACTTAAAAATTAGCTAAAGATGTATGTAGATCTTATGTTAAGTTTTCTTATCTCACACATACACACACCAAATAAAGAGGGCAGGAGGAAATTTTTGGAGGTGATGGATATGTTTATGGCGTAGATTGCAATAATGGTTTCATGGATGTATACTTATCTCTACACTTACAAAGTTGTATATATAAACATGTACAGCTTTTTGTATGTTAGTCATACATCAATAAAGTGGTTTAAAATAAATATAGTTCTTATTTTAATCAAGAAATTTCTCAGCCTCTTTCCCATTGATAGTTTAATGTATATGTGCTCACTGAATTCAAATACTGTTACTAGTCTAATCAGTCCACATTTCTGAGTACTAGTATGTTGCTGGAAAGATAAATCATGCTATTCAAAAGCAAATATAAATGCATTTTGGTCATGTGTATCAGTTGGGTTATGTTTTGACTGTATGTGACAGAAAATCTTAAAATAACAATGGTTAAAAACACAAATGTTTATTTCTCTCTCATATAAAATCAATCTAGAATTAGCTCAGAGCTAGTTTGGTATTGTCACTTTGTCATCAGAGAGTCAGGCTCCTTTTTTCTTCCTCTGTCATGTTGGGTTTCATACCATCTAAAATGGATATTGGAGCTCTAGCCATCACTTTCACATCCCAAGCCAGAAGTAGAAGGAGGCAGGAGAGAATGCACAATATGGTGCTTGCTCCTTCTCTTTCTGGGAGCCTTCTAGGAATTCTGTTTACATCTCATTGGCCAGAACCTAATTACCTGGAAAACCTTAGCTGCAAGAAAGGCTGGGAAATGTATGTTTTAGTTGACATGTCTATCCAAGAGTCTGATATTAAGAAAGGAGGTAAACATGAATAATGAGAGGCAATTTTTGATTCTGCCAAAATATTGTTAGAATGAGTAAGAGTTGATAGTCTTTGGAAAAATCACAAGTGCACTGTAAGCAAAGTTGTATAGAATTGGCTTTCACTTTGTATAGATAAATATTTGAAAGCATGTCACTATGCAAAGTCATTTTTCTGTGTATGTATATATATACATTGTATTACTCACAACCTGGAGAGAGGTCACAGTGTCTATGTATATATGTGTATATGCAAGACTCTAAATTAGTTTTAATTTTATATCCAGTGCTCCAACAATACTCTTTTTTTGAGCCATGATAGAGTTTTTTGAAGAATTTCTGGTAGATCTTATATCTCCCATGTTCTTGAAAAACCCTTGAAAAGTCTATACCTAGCAATCCGTAAAAGAATAAATGTAAGTAGTCAGAAGTATGGTAAAATTCTCTACCTATTGGTAATCAAAGAACTGTAATTTTAACCAAAACCAAGATATAATTTTTACTCTATGAAGTGAGCAAAAATTAAATGAATATTAAGGTCTTAAGCTTGTTAGGATAGTCTCATATATTTCTGGTTGTAGTATAAATTTAGCAGTATAGTCTTTTTTAGACAGCAATTTGGCAATTCCATTAAGAACCATAAAATTGTTTATACTCATTTGCTCAGAAATTTTACTTTTGAAAATCTACTTTAAGGAAATAATCCTGAATAAGTAAAAGGCTTTATGATAATAGCTAATACTGAGTGATTACTCTGTGCTAGTATTGTTCATAACCCTTTACATGATCTTTGCAAGATCCTTATGAGATACGTATATTATATCATCCTCCTCTTCAATCCCATTTTATACTGGATGAAACTGAAGAGTAGAAAGATTAAGACATTTTCTCACTGTTGCATTGCTAAGTGGAGATTGTAGAATTTAACCTCTGAAATTTGGCACCAGTTTCTGCGTGTTTAACCACCGTGCTGTGCTGGCTCTCTGTGCACTCCTTTGAGTTTTCAGCAGCATCCTTTACAGAAGGAAATAAAAATAACAGGATAGTTAAAACTATAGAACTTGCTAGAATTTTATACATTGGTGCCTTTTAAATGCATTTTAATTTTTAAAGAGCTTGGGTTAATATGGAATATGCTTATGATATGTTAGATACAAAAACAGGATACAATTTTGTTTATGTAAAATAATTACAATTATGGTAAAATAGGAATCTTTGCTTAGAATTTTTAAAAGTGGGAAAGAAATACACCAAAAATTTTAATAATGGTTATAATAGACTAGTAGGGCTTCTCATTGATTTTTTCCTCCACTTTCCAAATTGCCTTTAATGAACATGTATGGCTTCTATAATGAAGAAAATTGTAAGAAGACTATGTCCAGGAATAGAGAGAAGCAATATAAGGTGCTAATTTTTTGGCATTGTGGTAGAATTGACTAGTGGCTAAACAGAGCTGTCAAGAGAAGCGGCCCAGCTTCCCTGTTATACTGCCTCTTTTTGTGATCTCATAACTGCTTTGCAATGTGCCAATATATTTCCTTTAGAAATATTGGACATTGACATTATAGTTATCTTAGGATATGTATAACTTTTGCTGTTTACATTAATCTTTATACAATAGATGACTTGGTAACCCAGTGGTTTATTGGACCCTAGAAAAGGAGGTTCTTTAAGTGGAACTCAACATTGTTATTTTGGATCTATGGCTTTTGTTCACTTGCTTGGAGTTTTTAGAACTCATAATTCAATTAAATATATTTGGGAAAAAAAGACTACTACTATGAATGAGTTACATGAAAGGGATCGGGTGCCAGTTTGCCATATTGTCCATAGTCTTGTGTGATAAGGTAGATGTGATGCTTTCTACTCATGCCTTTTCTTAGCTCCCTGCTTTGCTGTAGCTGAAAATCAGGGCCTAGATGGCTTTTTTTTTTCCATGAAAAAGACCAGAGGGAGGATAAGCAAGATAAGGCATCTCAGTCCTGGGTCATACTAAAGGTAATTACAAATTCTCAATAAGTACAAGGGGATGGTCTTTGTCTTGTACGTATGCATATGCAGGTGCTCACCTAGAGAGCGTGGGATTGAGAACAATTTACAGAAAGCAGTCATTTCTTTCCATGGAGTTCGATTTTCTTATTATTGTTAGTCCAAAAATAATGTATTAATTGCAATAGTAATGGCATAGAGAGGTTAAGTAACTTGCCTAATATCATGTACACAGTAGGTACTCAGGTGGGTTTTGAATTCAGGGTTGTTTGGTTCCAAAGCTTTTGCTCTTTCTAATACCTCATTGACAGTTACTTAATTGTTTAAGTTGTTCTTTATAATAAAATATATTTTATATTTATATTCAATTGTTTAGACTTTTCACTTAAATTATAAATAAAAACAAAGACTAATGTCCTAAATTAATATGTGAGAGAGATCAGTTAGATTTAAATAATCTAGTCAATAATAGTCAATAATAATTTTTTTTGAATATTTGGAATTTTTTAGAACATTTTTTTTCCAAGCTTAAATATCAATTTTGAAATCAAGTTCTATATTAAAGAAATGGAGACTAACTTATTCATTTGTCCTAACATAATACATTCCTTAAAAATCTAATATTAAATAGATAATTATGTATAGTTCAAATAGTCTTGAAATGGACAATTTCTATAACAACTATTTAATAAATGACTATTGCAGTATCTAAAGCACAGAAGGAAAGAATGGTTGGCTCTTACATTCCTGACATCAATGATTATAATATTAGCTACCTAGAAAATAGATTCTTAGAGATAAAAATTTTAGCAAAAATCACTATTTACTGCTATTAGTACTTCTACTACTCTTACTTCTAGCTACATTTCTTGATCATTTACAGTGTCTTAGGTACTACATTAAATATTTTACATACATTGTATTTTTTAATACTGACAGTGACCTTATGAAGTTGGTATTATTACTTCCATTTTATAGATGAGTATCTGAAGCTTAGTAAGATTAAGTAACTTGCCTAAGACTACTCATTTAGTAAATGGCAGATGAAGAACTTAAATCCATGTCTGTCTTAATTCAAAGCCTATGTTCCCATTCTTAACCATTACATTATATGTAGATGGTATCTTATCTGTAGGATAGATTCCCAATGATAGGATCACAGGCTGGAAAAGAAGAATCCTGTGTCTTGGTAGGATCCCACTTGAACCAAGAAGACAGAAATTAAATTTTAATGTAGAGACAATATGAATGGTATTTGGACCCTTGAAATTAGCCTTTTCTTTGATTCAAAATTTCTTTTGTAATTATTTTTGCACAGGAAACAAAGGGATGTTTCCAATAGATATATGAGCTTTTCTTATTACACTCAGCTTTCCATTCTATTCTTAGTTGTCTTTCCATTGCATTTTTAATGTTTTTTTTTTTTTTTGGGAGGGGCAGCATTTAACTTTAAAAAGTTATGGTACTTTTTACCTAGATGACTAAAAATGTCTACGTTATAATTTCTGCCATTTCCTGGAATATATGGTCAAATTGCCAAGTTTAGTTATGTACCAAGTATACATTAGCAGTTAGAGCATTTCCTTTGTAACTGTTTGTTCTTTGTCTTTGTAATTGATGGAAAAATAAGTCCCAACATCCAGATCCCTGAATTCAGAGTTATTTTCAGACATTTCAGACATCAAAGTACATATTCAACATGAAGAGAAGCATTTAGCTCTGAGTTTGGTCCTGAAATGGGCCTATGTGGAGTATTTTATTGCCCTGGAACTAGAGTTGAATTAATAAGTTGTTTTGTTGGTAACTGATGAATAATGCAACAGTTCAAAGAGTTGCTAAAGAAGCATGTTAATGTTGAGGTTCAGAAAAAGATCTGGGTTTTTCTTCTCTGGCGTTTCCAGTTCAATCACTAGCCTTTGGAGTAGGGGAGTGAACATGCATGTTGCAACTACTGAGCACTCATTGTCTCTCTGCCACTTGACTTTATTATGTGACTGCTGCCTTCACAAGATGAAGGGACGAAGCTGTCCTGGAGATACATGAGAACCTGGGGCAAAGAGAAACCACTTGGGATTCTCCTACTCTGTCTTAGGTATTTTAAATTTCTTTGTAAGTATTGCAGTTTTCCAAAAAAATTATTTTTGTTACTTATTATAGGGTGATCCACACTTATATTTGTGAGAAAGTCAGGCCTACATTAAGTTTAGGAAGTATGTATGTATTCAGTTTTGTGGTCTTAATTCAGAGAAGCCTGTGATGGGAAGATGAAACCAGAAGATAGTCACTTTTATAGATGAGCACGGGAAGGTGGCATGATTTCATGCAGAGTACCAACTGGACAGACAGGAAGTCTGGGTTTTAATCTTGTCTCGACCAATGACTACTTTAATGACCTTGATTTAGTCAATTCATCTCCCTGAGTCCTACTTTCTTCCCTTTTCAGATTAGGGAGTTAGACTGGGAGATCTTTTAGGTCCCCTTTAGCTCTAAAATTCTATGATTTTAAGTGGTTTACAAATATTTATGTAATAATTATAAAATAAATTATTATATTATCTGTTTTAATTTACTATTTCTAAAAGTGAGTATGATCCTTCAGACTGAGTTTCATGAGGCAAGAACTGTTTATTTTCACTTACCATTAAATTCTAAACATCTAGCACAGTGCCTGGAACATAGTAAGATCTCACTAAATATTTACTGAATGAATAATTAATTTATTTTATTACATTAGACTTTATGTAATGGAAAGTTAGGTGAAATATAAGATTCCCTAAGATAACTTCATGCAGATGACCTGGGCTCACTCAGAGGTAACTGACCATAATGCAGTTAATGAAATGATGCCCTTGGAATCCATTTCTCAAATGTAGCAAGACTTAACAAAAAGTAGTTTATTCATCCTGATGAGAGCTAGTATTACTAGAATTGGGAGATTTTTATACTACCAGTAAATGCAAAAACTGTTACAAGACATGATGAAAATTAACCTATCGGGAAGTCAGGGAAAAATGAGTTTTAGATTCTTTTTTTAAAAATTTAAAAATTTTAATTATTATGGGTACCTAATAGTTGTGTATCTTTATGGGGCACATGTGATGTTTTGATACAAGCATACAATGTGAATTAATCAAATCAGGGTAATTTGGGTATCCATCACCTCAGACATTTAGCATTTCTTTTCATTTAACATTCCAGTTCCACTCTTTTAGTTATTTTAAAGTATACCCTAACTTATTGTTGATTATAGTCACTTTGTTGTGCTATCAAATATTGTTCATTCTATCTAACTATCTAACTATATTTTTGCACCTGTTAACCATCCCCACTTTATCCTCCCTCTCTGCTATCCTTCCCAGCCTCTGGTAACCATCATTCTACTCTCCATCTCCATGAGATCAATTGTTTTTGACATTTAGCTCCCACATATGAGTGAGAACATGTGAGATTTGTCTTTCTGTGCTTGGCTTATTCCACTTAACATAATTTTCTCCAGTTCCATCCATGTTGTTGCAAAGGGCAGGATTTCATTCTTTTTTGTGGCTACATAATATTCCATTGTGTATATGTAACACAACTTCTTTATCCATTCATCGGTTGATGGACATTTAGGTGGATTCCAAATCTTGGCTACTGTAAATAGTGCTGCAATAAACATGGGAGTACAGATATCCCTTCTTTTGGATATATACCCAGCAGTGGGATTGATGGGTCATATGGTAGTTCTATTTTTGGTTTTTTGAGGAACCTCCATACTGTTCTCCATAGTGGTAGCATGAATTTACATTCCCACCAACAGTCTACGAGGGTTCTCCTTTCTCCACATTCTTACCAGCATTCATTATTGCCTGGCTTTTTCATAAAAGCCATTTTAACTGGGGTGAGATGATATCTCATTGTATTTTTTTTTTTAAAGATGTTGAACATTTTTTCATATACCTGTTAGCCATTTTTACGTCATCTTTTGAGAGAGATGTATTTAGATCCTTTGCCCATTGTTTAATTGGATTATTTGATATTTTCCTATTGAGTTTTTGGAGCTCCTTATATATTCTAGTTGTTAATCCCTTGTCAGATGGGTAGTTTGTAGATATTTTGTCCCATTCTGTGGTTTATCTCTTCACTTTGTTGATTGTTTCCTTTGCTGTGCAGACAACTTATTGAAGTTATTGAACTTAATGAAGTTGTCTAATAAAACTTGGTGATCATGGAATTCACACACTCCACATTACACAGCATGATTCATTCTTAGGGAATTCTTTGGGGGATAGGATCTGGCTTTTTATGCATCATGTATAGTTTCTACGCTATTAAGAAGCTTAATGCATATTAAAATTAGTAGTCTGCTTTTTTTCCTTTTTTTATTTGATGAAGCAGCATCTTCTCTTTTATTTATGTGACTTTAAATATTTAGCCTAATGTCACTAAAGAAGACGAGGTTTAGAATCTTTTGCACAAAATAAAATTGGTACTTGGTCTCCCCAAGAATTTCAGAGAATGAAAAGAAAGTTATTTCCATATATTCTAGGTAGTGTTGATTTTTAGCATTTCAAAGGGGCTGTATACAAAACTATATATAATTTCCCCCATTCATTTGTGGAATTAATTTTACTTTGTGTGTGCAGAAGTTGTTCTTTTCCTGTAACTAGGATATTCAGTTCCTGTTCCTCCTGAGAATGTGTACATTTTAGTGACCAAACTATTATTTAGTTGATTGTCCAAACAACCAGGATTCTGGAATCTTATTGAAATATAGATTGGCATACTTTTCAAGAAAATTATCTTTTCTAAACTATTAAAAACATCCTTGATTAAAATAACTGCTAATAATAGTAAAAACAACAATAGTAGTAGAAGTAATAGTGGTATTAGTAGCATTGATAGTAGAAAAAGTCCTAAATAACAAGTTTGAAAATAAGTATATAAAGAAAGACAAATAGTTATAAAAGCTACCTACTTTCAAATTTGATCCCATCCTACTACATGGATCTTTCTAATATGTGTCTCTAACAGTGTCTTCCTATGGACTCTAAAACTCCTTAGTGACACTTCATCAATTTTAGTGAAACCCGTGTTCCTCAACATGACACAGAAAGTGCTCCATTATTACAAATGCACGTTTTCAATGAATGGATAAGAGGCAGTAGGTACAAACCTACTGATTAGCTACATGAATTGAAAATTACTTTCCTTTTATGAGCTACACATTTTTCTATATTCTACACATATTCTACCTATAGAATGTAGATAATATCAAATTTTAAAAATTTTAAATTAAATTAAAATTTTAAAGCTGACAATAATTATATATATTCATAGGGTACATAGTGATGTTTATATATAACATCATGTGTAGTATAGTAACCAGATTAGTGTACTTAGCATATCTATCATCTCAAACATTTTTCATTTCGTTGTTTTGGGAACATTGAATATTCTTCTTCTGGCTATTTAAAACTACATAATATATTATTATTATCTTATATTTTTATTTCAAAGTATTATGGGGGTATAAATGTTTTTGGTTATATGGATCGCTTTTGTAATGCTTGAGTCAGGTTAAATGTGTGCCTGTCACCCAGATAGTGTACATTGCACCTGTTAGGTAGGATTATGCCTATCCCCTATTCCCCCCTGCTAGATTTCCATTGACTTTTACTTCCCTCTATGCATGTGTGTGCTCATCAGTTGGTTCCAATTTAATAGTGAGTACATGTGGTGTTTGTTTTTCCATTCTCTAGATACTTCACTTAGCATAATGGTCTTCAGTTCCATCCAAATTGTTGCAGAAGGCATTAAATCATCCTTCCTCATGGCTGAGTACTATTTCGTGGTGTACATATACCGCATTTTGTTAATCTACTCATGAATTGATGGGCATTTGGGTTGATTCCACATCTTTGCCATTGTGACTTGTGCTGCAATTAACATTCAAGTGCAGGTGTCTTTTTGATAAAATAACTTCTTTTCCTTTGGGTAAATACCTAGTAGTGGGATTTCTGGATCAAATGGTAGGTTTACTTTTAGTTCTTTGAGGAATCTCCATACTGTTTTCCATAGAGGTTGTACTAATTTGCAGTCCCACCAACAGTGTATTAGCATTCATTTCTCTCTGTGTCCACACCAGGATCTATTGTTTTTGGCCTTTTTAATAAAAGCCATTCTGATGGGGGTGAGGTGATATCTCATTGTGGTTTTAATTTGCATTTCCCTGATGATTAGTGACATTGAGCATTTTTTTCAAATGTTTATTGGCCATTTGTCTATCTTCTTTTGAGAAGTTTCTGTTCATGTCTTTTGTCCTCTTTTTCATGGGGTTGTTTGATTTTTTCTTGCTGATTTGCTTGAGTTCTTTGTAGATTCCAGTTATTAGTCCTTTATTGGATGTATAGCTTATGAATATTTTCTCACATTCTGTAGGTTGTCTATTTGTGCTATTGGTTATTTCCTTGGCTATGCAGAGCTAATTTAATTAAGTTCCATTTATTTATTTTTTATTGCTGCTGTGATTGCCACTGCAGACTTCTTTATAACTTCTTTGCCTAGGGCAATCTCTAGAGGAGTTTATCCAACATCTTCTTTTAGAATTCTTATGGTTTTATGCCTTATGTTTAAGTCCTTTATCCATCTTGAATTAATTTTTGTGAATAGTGAGAGATATGGATCTTCGTTCATTCTTCTGTATATGGCTATCCAATTTTCCCAGCACCATTTATTGAATAGGGCTTCTTTTCCCCAGTGTGTATTTTTGTCTCCTTTGTCAAAGATCAGTTGGCAGAATGTGTATGGTTTTATATCTGGGTTTTCTGTTCTGTTCCATTGATCTATGTCTCTATTTTTGTGCCAATACCATTCTGTTTTAGTTACTATAGCTTTGTAGTACAGTTTGAAGTCTGGTAATTTGATGCCTTCAGATTTGTTCCTTTTGCTTAAGATTGCTTTGGCTATTTGGGCTCTTGTCTTGTTCCAGACAAAGTATAGAATTATTGATATTTTTTTTAGATCTGTAAAATATGTTGTTTGTATTTTGGTGGGGATTGCATTCAATTGGTAAGTCACTTTTTATAGTGCACATTTTATAGTATGGACATTTTAACAATGTTGGTTCTACCAACCCATGAGCATGATACGTTTTTCCATTTGTTTTTTTCATCTGCAATTTCTTTCCTCAGTATTTCATAATTTTCTTTGTAGGGATCTTTCACCTCCTTGGTTAAGTGTATGCCTAGGTATTTTATTTTCTTTGTAGCAGTTGTGAACAGTATTGAATCTTTGATTTGACTCTCAGCTGTTATTGTTGTATAGTAATGCTACTGATTTGTGTACATTGATTTTGTAAAGTGAGACTCTGATGAATTTATTTATCAATTATGGGAGTTTCTTGGCGCAGTCTTTCAGGTTTTCTAGATATAAGATCATGTCATTTGCAAAAAGTGATAATTTGACCTCCTCTTTCCCAATTTGGATACCCTTAATTTCTTTCTCTTCCCTGATTGCTCTGGCTGGGATTTCCAGCACTATGTTGAATAGAAGTGGTGACAGTGGGCATCCTTGTCTTGTTGCAGTTCTTAGTGGGAATGCTTTCAATTTTTCCCCATTCAATATGGTGCTGGCTGTGGGTTTGTCATATATGGCTTTTATAATTTTTAGATATGTTCCTTCTATGCCTAGTTTGTCGAGGGCTTTTATTATGAAAGGGTAATGAAATTTGTCAAATGCTTTTTCTGCGTCTAGTGAGATGATCATATGATCTTTGTTTTTGCTTCTGTCTATGTGGTCAATCTCATGTATTGATTTTAGTATGTTGAACTATCCTTGCATCCCTGGGATGAAGCCTGCTTTGTCATGGTGGATTTTTTCCTGATGTTCTGTAGAATTGGTTTGCTAGTATTTTATTGAGGATTTTTGCATCTATGTTCATAAGGGATATTGGTTTGTAGTTTTCTTTTTTTGTTGTTTCCTTTCCTGGCTTTGGTATCAAGGTGATACTGGCTTTGTAGAATGAGTTGGGGAGGGTTCCCTTTTCCATGATGGTATGGAATAGTGTCTGCAGAATGGGTACCAACTCTTTTTTGAAGGTCTGATAAAATTCGGTTGTGAATTCATGTGGTGTGGGCCTTTTTTTTTGGTTGGAAAATTTTTAAATTGCTTCTTCAATCTCATTGCTTGTTATTGGTCTGCTCAGGAGTTCTATTTCTTCCTGATTGGATCTTGAGGCATTGTGCATTTCCAGAAATTTGTCCATTTCCTCTACGTTTTCGAGTTTATGTGTATAGAGATTGTCATAGTATGTACAGGTGATATTTTGTATTTCTGTGGTATCAGTTGTACTATCTCCTTTTTAATTTCTGATTGAGCTTATGTAGGTCTTTTCTTTTCTATTCCTGGTTACTGTAGCAAGAGATCTATCAATTTTCTTTATCTTTTCAGACAACCAACTTTTTGTTTCATTCGTCCTCTGTATTATTTGCTTGTTTTAGATTTCATTTATTTCTGGTCTGACCTTAGTTGTTTCCTTTCTTCTGCTGGTTTTGGGTTTAGTTTGCTCTTCCTTTTCTAGTTCCTTGTGCTGTTTCATTAGATTGTTAATTTGTTTTCTTTCTGTCTTTTTGATGTAGGCATTTAAGGCTATGAATTTTCCCATTAGGACTGCTTTTGTTGAATCCCATAGATTTTGATAGCTTGTATCCCCTTTGCCATTCAGTTTGAGGAGTCTTTTAATTTCCATCCTAATTTCATTATTGATCCAATAGTCATTCAGCAGTAGGTTGTTTAATTTCCATGACTTAGTGTAGAATTGAGTGTTTTTCTTAGAGTTGACTTCTAGTTTTATTCCACTGTGGTCTGAGAATATGTGTGGTATAATTTCTGTTTTTTTGAATTTGTTGGGCCATGTTTTGTGGCATAAAATATGATCAATCTTTGAGAATATTCCATGTGCTAATGAGAAGAATGTATATTCAGTAGTTTTTGGGTAAAATGTTCTGTATATGTCTGTTGGCCCGTTTTTTCTAGAGTCCTGTTTAAGCCCAATATTTCTTTGTTTATTTTCTGCTTGGATGATCTGTCCAGTTCTGTCAGTGGGGTGTTGAAATCCCCGGCAATTATGACGTTGCTGTTTATCTCTTCGCTTTGATCTAGTAGGGTTTGCTTTATCAATCTGGGTGCTTCTGTGTTAGGTGAATAAATATTTAGGATTGTTATATCTTCTTGTGGAATTGCTCCCTTTACCATTATATAATGACCGTCTTTGTCTTTCCTTACTATTGTTGATTTAATGTCAATTTTATCTGATAGGAGAATTGCTATACCTGCTTTCTTTTGGTTTCCATTTGCATGGAATATTTTTTTCCATCCCTTCACCTTGAGTCTGTATGAGTCTTTGTGGGTTAGATGTGTTTCATGGAGACATCAGATACTTGGCTTTCATTTTTTTTATCCATTCAGCTAGCCTATGTTTCTTGAATGGAGAATTCAAACCAATCAGGTTGATTGATATAATTGATATGTGGGATGCTGTTCTGTTCATCTGGTTGGGTAGTACCTTATTGCTTTGTTTAACCTCTTGCACTTTTGTTTTATATGAACTCTGAGCTTTAGATTGTGGGTGGTTTTACTCTGGGTGGGTGGTTATTGTGCTGATCCATGTATAATGCAGTTCTGAATATTTCCTGTAGGGCAGGTCTGGTCTTGACAAATTCCCTCAGTGTTTGCTTGTCTCGAAAAGTCTTTATTTCTCCTTCATGTATTAAACTTAGTTTTGCAGGATATAAAATTCTAGGCTGGCAGTTTTTCTGTTTTAGAAGACTGAAGATAGGGCCCCAATCCCTTCTAGCTTGTAAGGTCTTAGTTACAAAGTCTTCAGTTAGCCTGATGGGTTTTCACTTGTAAGTTACTTGATGTTTTCACCTTACGACTTGCAGGAGTTCATCCTTCATGTTGACTTTGGCCAGTCTGATGACTGTGTGTCTTGGTGATTGCCTCTTTGTGATGAGTCTCCCATGTGTTTGTTGATCTTCTTTTACCTGGATGTCTAAATCTCTAGCAAGACCAGGGAAGTTTTCCTCAATTATTCCCTCAAATAGGTTTTCCAGCCCTTCTGTGTTTTCTTCTTCACTCTCAGGGATTCCTATGATTCTTATATTTAGCTGTTTTACATAATCTTATATTCCTTGTAGGCTTTGTTCATTCCTCTTTATTCTGTGTTCTTTATTTTTGACTGACTGAGTTAATTCAACAGAGTTGTCTTCAAGCTGTGAGATTCTTTCTTCTGCCTGTTCTAGTCTATTCTTAAAATTTTCCACTGTTTTGTATTTCCTTAAATGAATTTTTCATTTCTAGAAGTTCTGTTTTTTTTCTTTTAATGTGTCAATCTCTTTAGTGAATTTTTCATTCATTTCCTGAATTGTTTTTCTGGTTTCTTTGATTTGGTTTTCCATTTTCTCTTGGATTTCATTGAGCTTCTTTACAATCCATATTTGGAATTATTTATCTGTCATTTCAATATTTTCATTTTGGTTGATATCTATTGCTAGAGAGCTGGTGTTCCCTTTTGGGGGTGTCCTTTTGCTCTGGTTTTTCATACTTCTGGAGTTCTTTCACTGAATGCTTCTCATCTGGAGCAACTGTCACTTCTTATTTTTGGATTTTCTTTTGTTTAGATGGGGCTTCCCCCCCCGTCCACTCATACAGGTGTGTTTGTAGTTTATGTTGGGTAAGAACCTTTGGTTTTGCTTGTGGGTGCTTTGATGGTGATCTAGGTTCTGAATGGATGCCTTGGTTATAGATATCCTTAGTGTGGTGGTTTTCTCAGTTGCTACTTATTTGTAGGCTGTAGCAGTGGTGAACTATAGGAGTGGGAAGATTCCCTGTCTCTCTTTGATGAGGGAGGATGGAGGTCTTTGAAATCCTTTCACTTTCCTCAGCCCTGTGGTCTACTTAACAGTGTGGATTGTATTGGCATGCCAAGTTTAATCTCTGAGATAGTAGGTGGTGCTTATGGGTGAGAATCAACCACACCCTGTATGTTTGAGTCAGTAAATGTTTTAAAGGTCATGCAAGTTGACCTCCCTGTCAGTAGGTGGCAGTTGCCAGAAGGAACAAGATGCAGTATTGTTTTTGGTACCTGTGACTGGCTGTAGTCCATCAGGAGAATCACTCGAATGCCCCATGTGGTGGGCAGGGCCCTGGAACTTCTGGGTGAGTCCTTTTGCTTAGCCACAGCAGAGGTGGGTGGTAGAGTGAGGATGGGTGGAGCTGGGTTGGGTGAGTTTGCCCTCAGGCTCCACAAAAGCTGGCAAGGTAGTTTTTTCAGCAGGGGCCAAAGGTCTGCTCCCAGCTTCTGGGTAAAGCCATCAGGAAGGGGCTGAAGTGGCCCCACCCAACCAGAAAGTCTGCTTGTGGAGGTGGGATCATCTGAGATTCACAATCTTGCTCTCAGGAGTGGGTTTCACTCTTCTCCCCCCTTCCCTGCTCTGTGGTCTCCTTTTGACATCTTCCAGCAGGCAGTAGCTCATATTAGCTGAGCTCCCCCATGAGTGTGCTGTGGACTGGGATCTTCTCCACCCAGGTTCCTGGCCTGGGCTGAGAGTGTGGCCTTCCTGTGGGGGAAAGGGTGCTCCGTGAGTATGCTGCACCTGGGACCCACACACATTCTCCTCTCAGTGCTGCCCATGCAGGCTCCCTTGCCTCCTGAGATTAGTTCACAAATCTCCCCTCCATGCCCCCAGAAACACGATTGAGCCCTGGGGGTACAGGATCTGGCCTGTGGGTCTGTTCCTTGGTCGCCAAATCACTCCCTGACATTACCAGGGAGAAGTGTGCTGGTCTCCAGTTGCCTATGGGCTGCTCAAGCAAGTTTGATGTCCCTCTGCTTCGGGGTGCCCCTGCTGTGATGAAGCTGCTGGGCAAGCAACACCAGGGTGGGCCAGTGAGTAGGGAGCTCACAGTCTGAGCACCCCTCATTCTGCTTTAGGACCTTAAGAGGAAAGGTTTGAGACCCACTCTCTATGGAAGCCTTAGTGTGGTGGCTCAATTGTCTCTCTGCAGCAGCGGGTGGGGGAGGGGAAGGAAAAGACGAGAATCTGGATGGAGCAAAGCTAGCACTCTGGTCATCTCTGTCCCTCTCTCTGGAAGGCAGCTGCCTGGAGTGGCCAGGCTCTGGAGTCACACAGATCCCCCGGGACCCACTGGACCCCTCTGGGTCCCACAGTCTGGGCTGGAGTTGGGAAATGTTTGTGTGGGAACAAGGAAGATGATCCCTGAGGAGTTGGACCCCCTTTGGAGGACAAAGGCACGTGGTGTATAGAGAAGCAATGTGGTGCCTGCCATCCCGGCTCAGGTCTGTGGAGATGGGAAGCACCCTGGGGGTGCTGGGAGCCTGGTGCTTTGTTCACAAGAAACTCCCAGTTCACTGGTGGCAACATATATTTGGGCTCATGGGGGTAGAAAGTCTCTCCAGCAGCTCAGGAACCCACTGACTGTCAGAGATGTGAGGGTGGGGGAAACACACTGCTCCACCTACCCATTTTGCTGGACTCCAAGGCTCTCGGGGGTTGATCTCTGCTGATACTTTGCTCTTTCTTGTTCTGCTCCGCAAGTTATTCCTGTGAAGTCTCTTCTAGGTTCTGGTACCTGTCCCTCAGGATTACACCCAATGTATGTTTCTTTTGTTAATTTGTTTGTTTTTTCTCTTTCATCTAAAACTTTTCCCTCTTACTGAGACGCTCTGGCAGGTGGTGTCTGTGGTCAGCCATCTTACCCTCAATATATATATTAGTAATATATTATTGTTAATATATATGACTGTAGTCATCCTACAGTGCTACAGAACATTAGAACTTATTCCTCCTATGTAGGTGTAATTTTGTATCCTTTAACAAATCTCTCCCTATTCCTCCCCTCCCCCACCCTTTCCCATCATTTAGTATCATCTGTTCTACTTTTTGCTTCCATGAGATCAACTTTTTTAAGCTTCCTTATATGAATGAGAACATGTGGTGTTTAATTTTCTGTCCCTGGCTTATTTCACATAACATAATGCCCTCCAGTTCCATCCATTTTGCTGTGAATTACATGATTTCATTCTTTTTTATGGCTGAATAGTATTCCATTGTGTATATATACCACATTTTCTTTATCCATTCGTCTATTTTGGATATGTATGTTGATTCTATATTTTGGCTATTGTGAATAGTGCTGCAGTAAACATGGGGGTGCAGATGTCTCTTTGATATTTTGATTTTCTTTCCTTTGGATAAATATGCAGTGATGGGATTACTAGATCATATGGTAGTTCTCTTTATAGTTTTTCTTTTTTCTTTTTGCTCAGGATTGCTTTGGCTAGTCAGGGTCTTTTGTGGTTCCATACAAATTTTAGGATTCTTTTTATTTATTTCTGTGAAGAATGTCATTGGTATTTTGATAGGGATTGCATTGAATCTGTAAATTGCTTTGTGTAGTATTGTCATTTTAACAATTATTCTGATATATGAGGATGGGCGGTCTTTCCATTTGTTTATATCCTCTTCAATTTCTTTCATCAGTGTTTTATAATTCTCTTGTAGAGTTCTTTTACCTCTTTGGTTAAATTTATTTCTAGGTATTTTTGTTTTTTGTAGCTGAGATTACCTTCTTGATTTCTTTTTCAGCTGTTCCCTGGTCCTGGTATAGAAATGTTACTGATTTTTTTATATTGATTTTGTATCCTGCAACTTTTCTGAGTTTGTTTATCATTTCTAAGAGTTTTTTTTTTTTTTTTTGGGTAGAATCCTTTGGCTTTTCGATATATAAGATTATTTTTGGGAACAGGGACAGTTTTACTTCCTCCTTTCCAATCTGGATGCTCTTTATTTCTTTCTCTTGTATGATTACTCTGGCTAGGACTTCCATTGCCATGTTGAATAAAAGTGGTAAGAATAGGCATCCTTGTCTTGTTCCATTTCTTTGAGGAAAAGCTTTTAGCTTGTCCCCATTCAGTAAGATGTTAGCTGTGGGTTTGTCATATATGGCCTCCTTTATTACGTTGAAGTACTCTTCTTCTATACTAATTCATTGGGTGTTTTTCATGGAGGGATGTTGAATTTTATCAAATGCTTTTTCTGCATCTATTGAGATTGATATATGGTAATTATACATATTTATGGGTACATGTGATATTTTGATACATGCATACAGTGTTTCATGACAAATCAGGGTATTTAGGATATCCGTCTTCTCAAACATTTATCCTTTCTTTTTATTGGGAATATTTTAAATCTTCTCTTCTGGCTAATTTGAAATATACAGTTTATCATTGTTAACTATAGTCACCCTACTGTGCTATTGAACACTAGAACTGATTCCTTCTAACTGTGTTTGTACTCATTAACCAACTTCTCGTCATCCCTTCTCCACACACTCCCTGTGCCCCCCACACCCTTCCCAGCCTCTGGTAACTATCATTCTATTCTCTGCCTCCATGAGGTTAACTTTTTCAGCTCCCACATTTGAGTAAGAACATGTCATATTTGGTTTTTTGTACCTCGCTTATTTCTCTTAACATAATAACTTCCAGTTTCATCCATTTTGCTGCCAAAGGCAGGATTTCATGCTTTTATATGGCTGACTAGTATTCCATTCTGCATTTATTAATGCAGCACACGTTCTTTTTCCATTCATCCATTGATGGATACTTAGGTTGATTCTACATCTTGGCTAATGAATAGTGCTGCAATAAATGTGGGGGTGCAGGTGCCTTTTCTATATATTGATTTTCTGTATATTGATTTTCTTTCTTTTGGATATATACCCAGTAGTGGGATTGCTGGATTTCAATTGTAGTTCTATTTTTAGTTTTTTCAGAAACCTCCATACTGTTTTCCATAGTGGCTGCACTAATTTACATTCCCACCAATAGTGGAGATAATACTGACTTTTCAAGGCTACTATGAGGGTCAGAATATCTGGCTTATAGAAATTACTCAGAAAGTGGTGACTCTTTTTCTTTTCC
The DNA here is from genome assembly GCA_023783475.1 of Daubentonia madagascariensis. NCBI lineage: Eukaryota > Metazoa > Chordata > Mammalia > Primates > Daubentoniidae > Daubentonia > Daubentonia madagascariensis. Next base: position 8,708,594 of record JAKFHU010001129.1, read on the forward strand.
TTCTCACTATCATCCTTGAACTGGTATTTATCTAATTTCCAACCTCATCATTTTCTACCACTCCTCCCCACATAGACCCCACATTCAAACCATGTCCAACAATTTGCTGTTCCTTGAGTGCATAATGGTTTTCACATCTGTGCCACTGTACCTGTTTTTTGTTTTTCCACATTACTTTCCTCAGCTTGTCTGCCTGGTGAACTTCTCATCATTCATTTCAAACTGAATATAAAATTTAACTGTTCTTTGTAGTCCTTCCTGACACTGTCTACCATGTTAAGGTAAAGTTAGGCACTTTTTCATCTGTGACCTTCTACTGCCTTGTATAGATCTTTGTTGTATCACTTAACATATTGCATCGTAATTTTTGTTTAGCATTCTTTTCTTCCTTCTCAGCAGGATAAGGACTATCTTAGTCATCTTATTTCCAGTATCTAGCATAAAGGCAGGCACCTAGCAGTCCTCAGTAAGTGTTTGATGAATAAGTTTGAGAATGAATACAACAATGTGCTTGAAAATTTTCAGATGAGAGCTGTCATTTCTTCTTTAAATGATTCTAAGACTGACATTTTTGATTGGTTGATGGGCTTAGAGATTTGTTAAAACTTTTTCTTAAGCATCAATAAGCATGGGATTTATAAGCTCTATATTACACAGAAATGATATTAGGAGATTAATGCTGATAAGTTTCCTGCTCACGTAGAGAAATATACTCCTGTGGACTAAGGTATGGATCTAGATCCAGTTACTCTCTTTTTGGCTTCTTGATGTTCCAGTGGAGGAAAGGATCTATGTGTATCATTGTTAGCTTTCAACAACTTTTTATCGCTAAGAAGCGATAAAAGTAGGACACTAGAAGTGGCATTTTGAGGGCTTGTTTTCAGGGATATTGGACAAATTATAATGCATACTGAGAGACAGATGGCCAAGAAAGTGCTTTTAGAAATCCTGCCATGTAGTCAGGTTCATAGGGACAAATGGAATTCATATTTCATCAAGCAGTAGTTTATGATCTTTTGTCACATATGCCATGTAAGGTTTAACTAAAGTGAACTCCTATGTTGATTCTGCTGCCAATCAATTTTGTCTCTTTCTTTCCTAATCTCTTGTAAATAATTAGCAGAATGTTACTACTCCTCTTCTTATAAACTCTCTCTTTTTAGCCTAAAACTACCCAGTGTTTGCCTGTTTCATGCTATTCTTTGAAGCTTACTAATGATTTGTTTGTCAAATTCAGTGGCTTTCCCTAAGTCATAATCCTTATGCACTTTTTGGTGCTACCTTTAGTTCATTCTCATGTAATTCAATGGAATTTGCTTGCTCATTTATTTATTAATTCATCCAAAAATATTTATTAAGCACCTACTATGTTTTTGGCATTGTACGAGTTATGCCTTTTCAATTTCTTAGCTCCTTCTGTTTCCTTTCCCCTCACACTTTATAATTCTGATGTCTTGAACTGTCCTCCAATCTGACTTTCCTGTTTCTATGAATGCTGCTGTTACTTTTCAGAATACCCGGGATCTGAACTGTGAAACATCTTTGATTTTTCTTTTCCCATTGTCTCTATTTCTTATTACCTACTAAGTTCTAGTTAGGTGCTGATCCAAACCTTTAAGAAGACTCATAGTGCCTGTGGGCACTGCCAAGCTAGCAATTTAAAAGGAGCCTATAAAACTAGATGCCATTCCCTGGAATTAAGTTATACCATATTGCAACTTATCCTTGAATTTCTCTGCAAATACTACCTTATTCATCTCTGCTAGTTCCTGACCTTGGTTTCCATTCATAGCTCCTACTCTCTTATCTGCTTTATTCACTTTTGACATCTCTCCTAATACCTAATAACTAGTTGGGCCTCATTTTAATTCTACCTTTTTTTCATGTACTATTTTTTATGTTTGACTATTGCAATCTATTAAGTAACTTTTGCCTTTGACCCTTATCATCCTTATCACCTACCTTTCCTCTGAGATGAGATTTGATTTTTTTTTCTGCTCCTTTTTCAGAATTGATTCGTGACCTGATTTAATTTTCTTTGATACATTTTTCCTTCGTATTTCCACTATGCCCATTCTAGTTAGAGCTCTTATTAACCCACACTTGGATCATTGTAGTAGCTTTCTACTGATTTTTCTACTTTTACCTGTTATCTTTAGTTGATCCTATACACTTATACCAAATTAATCTATCTATTTTTAAAATTTTTAAAAATTGATGCATAATAGATGTACATAGTTTTGAGGTACAAGTAATAATTTAATAATTCATATAATTTGTAAAGATAAAATCAGTATACTTGTGATAACCATCACCTTAAATATTTGTCTTTTGATGTAGAACCTTTCATATTCTCTTCTGGCTATTTTGAAATATATAGCAGATTACTGTAAACTATAGTCACCTACTGATCTATCTAACACCAGGTCTTATCTATCCTATCAAACTGTATATTTGTACTCATTCAACCTTGCTTCCTTCTCCTCTGTTTCCTACCCTTCGTGGCCTATGGTATTCATCAATATACTCTGTATCTTCATGATATCTAATTTTTTAACTCCCACATATGAGTGAGAGCATGCAATATTTGTCTTTCTCTGTTTGGCTTATTTCACATAACATTATGAACTCCAGTTCTATCCATGTTGGTGCGAAGTACAGGAGTTCATTCTTTTTTGTGTCTGAATAATATTCCATTGTATATATATACCATATTTTCTTTACCCATTCATCCATTGATAGGCACTTAGGTTGATTCCATATGTTGGCTATTGTGCATAGTGCTACAATAAATGTTGGGGTGCAGATGACTTTTCAATATATTGATTTTCTTTCTTTTAGATATATACCAAGTAGTGGAAATAATGTATCATATGGTAGTTGTATTTTTAGTTTTTTCAGGAAACTTCATACTGTTCTTCATAGTAGCTGTACTAATTTACATTCCCACCAATAGCATACAAGGGTTCTCCTTTCTCTGCAGCCTTGCCAGCATTTATTATTGCCTGTCTTTTTGATAAGTTTTAACTGGGATGAGATGATCTCTCATTGTAGTTTTGATTTGCATTTCTCTGATGATTAGTGATTTTGAGCATTTTTTCATATACCTGTTAGCCATTTGTATGTATTTTTTTGGGAAATGTCTCTTCAGATCTTTTGCCCATTTTAAAATCATATTATTTGTTTTTTTGCTATTGAATTGTTTGAACTCCTTATATAATCTGCTTATTAATTATTTTTCATGTGTGTAGTTTGCAAATATTTTCTCCCATTTTGTGGGCTGTCTCTTCACTTTGCTGTGCAGAAGCTATTTAGCTTGACATAATCCTATTTGTCTATTTTTTTCCTTGGATGCATGTTCTTTTGAAGTCTAACACAAAAAATCTTTGCCCAGTCCAATGTCCTGGAGTGTTTCCCCAATGTTTTCTTCTGGTAGTTTCATAATTTCAAGACTTAGATTTCAGTCTTTAATCCAGTTCAATTTGACTTTTATGTATGGTAAGAGATAGAAGTATAGTACCACTCTTCTGTATACAATTATCCAGTTTTCCCAGCACCATTTATTGAAGAGACTGTCCTTTCCCCACTGTATGTTCTTGGCACCTTTGTTGAAGATGAGTTGACTATAAATGCATGGATTTATATATGGGTTCTTTATTCTGTTCCATTGGTCTTTGTGTCTTTTTTTTTTTTGCCAATACCATGCTGATTTGGTTCCAATAGCTTTTTAGTAAATTTTGAAGTCAGATGTTGTGATTCCTCCAGTTTTGTTATATTTGCTCAGGATTACGTTAGCTATTCAGGGTCTTTTTTTGGTTCCATACAAATGTTAGGATTTTTTTTTCTATTTCTGTGAAGAATGTCATTGGTATTTTGATAGGTATTGCACTGAATCTGTAAATTGCTTTACATAGTATTGTCATTTTAACAATATTAATTCTTTCAATACATGAACATGGAATATCTTTCCATTTTGTGTGTGTGTGTGTGTGTGTGTGTGTGTGTCCTCTTTAATTTCTTTCATCTCTGTGTTACAGTTTTCCTCATATAGATCCTTCAGTTTGTTGGTTAAATTTATTCCCAGGTATTTAATTTTTTGTGAAGCTATTGCAAATGGGATTGCTTTCTTGATTTCTTCTTTAGATTGTTCAAAGAACAATGCTCTTGGCATATATAAATGCTATTGATTTTTGTGTGTTGATTTTGTATCCTGTAACTTTACTGAATTTGTTTATCAGTTCTAAGAGATTTTGGCAGAATGTTTAGGTTTTTCTAAGTAAAAGGTCATGTCATCTGTGAACAAGGCTAATTTGACGACTTCTTTTCCAATTTGGATGCCCTTTTATTTCTTTCTCTTGCCTAATTGGCCAGGATTTCCAGTACTATATTTAAAATTGATGAAAGGGGGCATCCTTGTCTTGTTCTAAATCTTAGGGACAAGGCCTTCATTTTTTTCCCATTCAGTAAGATGTTGGTTGTGTGGTTGTCATATATGGCCTTTATTAATTTTAAGTATGTTTCTTCTATACCTAGTTTAATAAGGGTTTTATCATAAGGGGATGTTCCATTTTATTGAATGCTTTTTTGGCATCTATTGAAATAATCACATGGTTTTTGTTCTTAGTCCTGTTAATGTGATGTATCACCTTTATTGATTTGTGTATGTTGAACCATTCTTTCATCACTGGGATGAATCCTACTTGATCATGGCAAATGATCTTTTTAACGTGTTATTGAATTCAGTTTGCTAATATTTTGTTGAGAATTTTTGCATCTGTCCATCAGAGATATTGGCCTATAGTTTAGTTTTTTTGTTGTGTCTTTGTCTGGCTTTGAAATCAAGGTAATGCTGACCTCGAAGAATGAGTTTGGAAACATTCCCACCTCTTCAGTTTTTTTGAAGAGTTTGAGTAGAATTGCCATTAGTTGGTTAAATGTTTGGTAGAATTCAGCAGTGAAGCTATCAGGTCTGGGCTTTTCTTTGATGGGAGACTTTACTATAGCTTTCATTTTATTACTCATTATTGGTTTATTGATGTTTTCTATTTTTTTAGAGTTCAGTCTTGGTGGGTTGTGTTTGTCTAAGAATTTATCTATTTCCTCTAGGTTTTCCAGTTTGTTGGTGTATAGTTGTTTATAATAGTCTCCAATGATTGTATTTGTGTGGTCTCATTCGTTATGTCTCCTTTTTTGTTTTTGACATTATTTGTTTGGATCTTTTCTCTTTTCTTCTTAGTCTAGCCCAAAGTTTGTTGATTTTATCTTTTCAAAAAACTAACTCTTCATTTTGTTGATCTTCTGTATTTTTTTTTTTTTTAGTATCAATGTCACTGATTTCTCCTCTGATCTGTATTATTTCTTTCCTTTTACTAATTTGGGGTTTGGTTTGTTCTTGCTTTCCAGTTTTTTGAGGTGCATTGTTAAGTTGTTTATTTGTAATATTTCTACCTTTTGATATATGCATTTATTACTATACATTTCCCTTTTAGTACTGCTTTTTATGTATCCCATAGATTTTGATATGTTGTATCTCCAATTTCATTTGTTTCAAGAAAATTTTAAATGTCCTTCTTAATTTCTTCATTGAGCTATTGGTCATTTAGGAGCATGTTGTTTAATTTCCATGTGTTTGTGAAGTTTCTGAGGTCCCTCTTGTTATTGATTTCTAATTTTAATTCATTTTTGATATTATTTGATATTACTTCTATTTTTTTGAATTGTTCAGACTTGTTTTGTTACCTAATATATGGTCTATTTCATGTGCTGATGAAAAGAATGTGTATTCTGCAGCTATTGGGTGAAATGTTCTGTAAATGTCAGTTAGACCTATTAAGTCTAATGTGCAGTATAACTTCAATGTTTCTTGTTGATTTTCTATCTGGATGATCTGATAGGGGGGTGTTAAAGTACTCTACTATTATTGTATTGCAGTCTATCTCTCCCTTTAGATATATTAGTGTTTGCTTTATGTACTTGAGAGCTCTGGTGTTGGGTGTATCAATATTTATAATTGTTATATTCTCTTGCTGAATTGATCCCTTTATCATTATATTGTGACCTTCTTTATCTCTATTTTACACTCTTTGATTTGTGGCCTATTTTATCTGATGTAGATATAGCCATTCCTGCTCTTTTTTGGTTTCTAGTTGCATGGAATATCTTTTTCCAACCTTTCACTTTCAGCCTATGTGGGTCTTTATAGTTGAAGTGAGTGTCTTATAGTTTGCATATAATTAGGTCTTGTTTCTTAATGCATTCAGCTACACTATGTCTTTTAACTAGAGAATTGAGTCCATTTACCTTGAGTGTTATTATTGGTAAGTAAGGACTTACTACTTCTATTTTGTTGCTAGTTTTCTGGTTGTTTTGTAGCTCTTCTTCCTTTCTTACTGTCTTCTTTTGAGGTTAAGTGATTTTCTCTGGTAGAATGTTTTAATTCATTTACTTTTATATTTAATTAACCTCTTGTAGGTTTTTGCATTGTGGGTACCATGAGGCTTACAAAAGACATTGTAAAGATATAACAGGTTATCTTAAAAGATGACAACTTATTTTCGACCTCGAAGGAAAGAATACAAACAAATAAAAAAACAACAAAAAAAGGACTTCTACATTTTAACCCTATCTCCTCACATTTTGCCTTTTAGTTGTCTCAATTTAGATATTTTCATATTACCTATATCTTAATAGTTTGCTGTAGCTATTATTGTTTTTACTAGATTTGTGTTTTGAGCTTCATACATAAGTTATGAGTGGATTGCACACCACAGTTACAGTATTAGAGTAATTTGGGTTTGTCCATGTACTTAATTTTACCAGTGGGTTTTATACCTTCAAGTGTTTTTTTTTTTTTTCATGTTAAACTTCTTTTTCTTTTGGAATGAACTCCCTTTAGTAAGATTTCTTGTAAGATGGGCCTGATGGTAGTGAATTCTCTCATCTTTTGTTTGCCTGGGGATAACTTTATCTCTCCTTCATATTTGAAGGTGAACTTTGCTAGATACAATATTATTGTATGGCAGTTTTTGTTTTTAGCACTGTAAAAATGTAATTCCCTCTATCCTGGCCTGTATGGTTCCTGTTGAGAAATCTGTTCCCAGATGAATCTGAGCTTCTTTATATGTTATTTGCTTCTTTCCTCTTGCTGCTTTTAGGATTGTCTCTTTGTCCTTGACCTTTGAGAGTTTGATTATTGTATGTCTTGGGCTAGTCTATGTTTGGTGTTTTTTGTCCTTCCTGTACCTGAATATTTGTATCTTTCTGAAATTTTGGAATGCTTTATGTTATTATTTCTTTGAATAAGCTTTCTACCCTTTACTCTTGCTCAACTCCCTCTTTAAAACAAGTAATTCTTAGATTTGGTCTTTTGAGGTAATTTTTGGTATCTTGTATGTGATCTTCATTACTTTTCATTCTTTTGTCTTTTTTCTTCTCTGATTGTGTATTTTCAAATAGCCTATCTTTGAGATAACTGATTCTTTCCTCTGCTTGATTTATTCTGCTGTTGAGAGCCTCTAATGAATTTTTCAATTCAGCAAATGTATTTCTTAGTTCCCAGATTTCTGTTTGTTTTTAAAAAATTGTTTCAATCTCTTTGTTAAATTTCTCTGATAAATTGCTGAATTGTTTTTCTATGTTAGGTTGGATCTCAACTGAGTTTTTTTTTTTTAACTAGTGTTTTGAATTCTTGGTCAGAGAACTCACATATCACTGTCTTCTTAGGGTCAGTTACTTGTTCCTTGTTTTGTCCATTTGGTAGATCATGGTTCACTGTTTGCTGTTGTTTCTTGTGGATATACATGTGTCTTTGCATTGAAGGATTAGTTATTTATCCCAGTCTTCTCTATCTGGCCTTTTTTTTTTTAATTGGATATATTTGCTTAGAGTTTCTGTACTGCTAGGCCACTGCCTCCTTTTCAGCTCTAGATGGTGCCTTAAGCCCAGGTTTGCCTTGGTTCTAATAAATGATCACAGTCCTGTTCTTCCCAAATGGAGGAGGTCCCAAAGGGGATATCCCAGCTGTGTTGGAAGGCTGGGTAGAGGTTCATGCACAGGGGACCTGTGGGATGGACCTCCTACAGGATGGTGCTGCTGAACAGCCACTCTGATTTGTTGTCTTTTTTGGTCGAGCTACAGAACAGAGTTTCCAGAACTGGGTAGTTCTGCCTCCCCCTTTTGTTTCTGCCTGTTTTCAGGAGTATTTCTCCCTTCACGCACTTGCAATGCTTCCCTTGGGTTAAGGCAGGGAACGTTCTCCTGCCAGGGAACCCAGGATGGTGGGGAAGCTGGTTTTCCACCTCAATCTCACTTTTTCCAGTGTAGAAACAGTGAGTTGGGGAAAATTTTTCTGCACACTTGGTGTTGGGCAGAATGGGAGGAGGGGTATTGTGGATGTGGAAGTCCAATTCTCTTATTATTTGCTTGGAGTTTTTTTCACTTCTTTGTGGCTCTGGTGGGTACTGTCTCATCTTCATATTTATTATGTTCTGGGATATTTCTGGTGATAATCTTGGCGCTGTATGTTTGTTTTTGGTTTTCAGTCATGGGGAATAAAGCCAGCTTGTTTATACACCATTGTTTTGTAACTGGAAGTCTCCCATAAATTTTTTTATTTGATCAGGTCATTCTCCTGTTTCTTGTAACTGGCACATAATAGATCAAATTCTTTGTCTAGGTATCCAAAGCTCTCCACAGTCTAGGGTTAATCTACTGTTTATCCTACAAGATGAACTTTTTGCTCTTGACACACTGATCAGTTCTCTTTCCCAAAGATGTCTTACTTATACCCATGGTTTTCAAACTTTTTTTAAAATTTATTTATTTTTTTAATTTTTATTTTTTTAAATTTATTTTTAAATTTCAGAATGTTATGGGGGTACAAACACTTTGGTTACATATATTGCCTATGCACTGCCCAAGTCAGAGCTACAATCATGCCCATCCCCCAGAAAGTGTGCCCCGCAACCATTAGGTGTGAGTTTACCCATCCCCTCCACCCCCTCCCACCTACCCAACATCCGATGAATATTATTTCCATGTGTACACATAAATATTTATCAGTTGGTAGCAATTTGATGGTGAGTACCCATGGTGCTTGTTTTTCCATTCTTGTGATACTTTGCTTCAAAGAATGGGCTCTAGCTCCATCCAGGATAATACCAGAGGAATTAATTCACTGTTGTTTTTTATAGCGGAGAAGTCCTCCATGGTATACATATACCATATTTTATTAATCCACTCATGTATTGATGGGCACTTGTGTTGTTTCCACATCTTTGCAATTGTGAATTGTGCTGCTGTAAACATTAGAGTGCAGGTATCTTTATTATAGAATATCTTTTTTTCCCTTGGGTAAATACCCAGTAGGGGATTGATGGATCAAATGGTAGTTCTACTTTCAGTTCTTTGAGGTATCTCCATATCACTTTCCATAGAGGTTGTACTAATTTGCAGTCCCACCAGCAGTGTATGAGTGTTCCTATATCTCCCCATCCACGCTAACATTTGTTGTTTTGGGACTTTTTGGTATAAGCCAATCTCACTGCAGTTAAATGATACCTCACTGTGGTTTTGATTTGCATTTCCCTGATGATTAGAGAAGATGAGCAATTTTTTATGTGTTTGTTGGCCATTATTCTGTCTTCTTTTGAAAAGCTTATGTTCATGTCCTTTGCCCACTTTTTAATGGGGTTGTTTGATTTTTTCTTGTTGATTTTCCTAAGATCTACAGAACTTAGGAAAATCAACAAGAAAAAAAAATCAAACTTTTTATTAATTGGTTCAAAGGATATTTGTCTCCCAGTACTCTGAGGTACTTCATGGGTTTCCAACTCTAGGGCTCCATGAAACACATTTTTTTTTTTTTTGAGACAGAGTATTGCTCTGTCACCCCAGGTAGAATGCAGTGGCATCATCATAGCTCACTGCAACCTCAAACTCCTGGGCTCAAGTGGTCCTCCTGCCTCAGCCCCCTGAGTAGCTGGGACTATTGGCATGGGCCACATGCCCATCTAATTTTTCTATTTTTTTAGTAGAGACGGGGTCTTGCTCTTGCTCAGGATGGTCTCAAACTCCTGAGCTCAAGCAATCCTCCTGCCTCAGCCTCCCAGAGTGCTAGGATTACAGGTGTGAGCCACCATCCCCAGCCACAATTTGAAGACCATCAGTGTTAGCCCTTTGACACACACCTTATCTTATTTAAACCTTATCTGGACACATATTGCTATTTGTATGTTACATATGAGAATCAAGCTTAATGAAGATTAAGTAATTTATCAATAAGCTATAGTTTGAACAAGAAGGTCTTTTAATGTCAAGCAAAGTTCGTATTGCCTTTGTATTGTAAGCTTCTTAAGGGTGACACATTATGATATATGTTTTTGGTATGTTATGAAGTACCTGATACAAATGGTTGTTTAATAAATAGTTATTAATTTTGCTTATACTTCTTTTTATTTTCTGTACTTCTGGCATAATGCTGGGTATTCAGTATTATTGATAATATTGATCTAAAACTTGGAGCTGTAGATTGTAGATAGAAATGTAAATCATAAATTATTTTGGGCCCAGAAGATTAAAAGCTATATTGTTTAGTATATTCTTCTCATTGCAGTATCTAACCTTCCTCTGAGTTCTGATATGCTCTGTTAGGTCATAAACTCCTTGAAGACAGCTTAAATGGCATATTTTATCTCTCTATCCTAAATACTTTCACAAAATTCATATAAAAATGATATGCTTGTGTTCTGTCACATGTTTCTGATGAATGACAGTGCTGTGAGGAAGAAAAAAAATCGAAATCATAGTCAATAATAACATTTACCTGGAAAATTATAAGAGATTATGTGACAAACTACATGGTAAATTACATACAAATATACATTTTTTAAATCCATTTGCCTAGAATCCTGCTAATGATCCTGTACCCGGATCATGAAAATTGGAACAGACAGTGTTTGTCTAATGGGAATAAACAGCACTTAGGGCCTTATGGAATATTTTTCCATCAAGCCAGAAGGTAATAAAATCTTCCTGAAATTTGCACAGAGTGATCGAATTGTATTATTTTCAGGGCAGATTTAGCTGAGGGCAGTTTATTGTGAACAGAGGAGCAACTTTTGGCAACTATGTCATAGTTTTGTCTCATTCTTCATTACCGCTTTCACTATCCAGAGTTGCCCTTAGGATTTTTCCAAACTGTAAGAAGAGCTTCGTTATGTAGCTCTACCCTACTTATTTCTAATTTAATTATAATTAAAGGTTACAGGTGTGAAGGGAGTGGGGGAAAACTAAAGGAGGAAGCATCAGGGAAATGATTCTCAAACTATAGACCAATTAGGTGTCATTAGAGTAGATAACAGTTGGGGCCTTTGCTGCTTCTGAACCACTTGGTTGTTGAGGCATATTTGTATGCTTCAAGGAAGAAAACGCAGCAGCCTCTGGGAATAGAAAAAGGGTGACTACTGGCTCCGAGATAGGAGTTCAACTACCAAGTCAAATTCTGTTGTCTCTAAGTGTTCTTATTACAATCAGTGATGGGATTCTTACAGTGAAACTTTGTTTTTGTAAGTGAATTCTTAGTTTGATTGCACTCAGTGAAACTTCTGTGTTGAATTTGGAAAGCTCGATGGCCATGAAGATTTCTCAGCCTTGAAACAGGATGAAATTCTCAAGAGTGTATAGGTCTCTGTGTGAGAATTTTTTTTAAATGATTCAATCTTTCAGAAATTGACACATTAAAAATCCTCTGTCTTTAAGCGTGTCACAACTGCAGTTGAGTCTTACATACTTTTATAGGTAGTAATAAAACCTAAACCTTGAAGGGGTAAACACATTTCAGAAAAATGAATCTAATAATCAAACATAACATAGGACTCCTTTTAAGATGAGGATTGGGATCCATTGTATGTAATAGAAGCCCAAAATAATAGTAGTTTAAATAAGGTAGATTTTATTTCTCACTCACCTAACAGAAATCCAGAGATAGGGACTCCAGAACATGTAAAGTAGATATAGCTCCATGGTGATAAAAGACCAAGACTTCTGTATTTTTTTTCTCTACCATTGCTAACCCATGGTTTTAATTCTCCCTTGAGAATAAAATTTTTCATTGTTCAAGATGGCTAGAGGTCTAACCATCATATACCACGCAGCAGAAAGAAGAAAGGGGAAGGTGAAAGGATTGCATCTTCTAGCCAAATTAGCTTTCCTTAAGAGCTTTCCAGAAAGTCTCATCTATGTGCCTAACTGGCCAGAACTTAGTTACGTGCCATCCCAAGCATCTTAGCTCATTTTGGCTGCTATAAAATAGTACCTAAGACTGGGTATTAATAATGAAGAGAAATTTATTGGCTCATGGTTCACCAAGTCACCAAGTTTGCAGTAATTTATTACAACAATAATAGAAAATATACACAATGATATTTTTAGTTTAATTCATGTGACTCTATATGCTTAGTTCTAAAAATAGTTATTTTAATAAAAACATTTATTCAAAAATTATATCTTCGTATCAGCATACTGTTTGGACAAGTAAATTTAAATACATATGGGCTTTTTAAATTGGCTCTATTAGTTTAAAAAAAAATAATCAGGTAGGCTAGATGGAATTTTAGTAGGTAGTGCCCTATTCTTGCAACCTTTTTGGGAGTTTTGTGGGAATGATTATGTACAGTTGCATTAGGAATGTATGTAGCTATGGAACTGTGGACATGTTTTCTTTGACTGAGGAGGTGAGGAATACCGGAAGTGGTGCAGGAGTTGGAAGGTGACTTGGTATTTGTGGTCAGGTTGCTGAAATATTTGGTGGCTTTTTGAATTTATATATGATTCTTTCAGTCATAATCTCTTGGCAATGTGACAGTACCCTTGATCTGGAGTTTTCTTTTTTTTTTTCCTTTTATTTCAGAATATTATGGGGGTGCAACATTTTGGTTATATATATTGCCTATGCACTGCCCAAGTCAGAGCTACGATGGTGAACATCCCCCAAACTGTGCGCCCCGTACCCATTCGGTGAGAGTTTTCCCATCCCCTCCACCCCCCTCCCGCCTGCCTGCCCCCTGATGAATATTATTGCCATGTGTGACATAAGTATTGATCAGTTAGTACCAATTTGATGGTGAGTACGAGTGGTGCTTGTTTTTCCATTCTTGTGATACTTCGCTTCGAAGAATGGGCTCTACCTCCATCCAGGATAATATCAGATGTGTTAATTCACTGTTGTTTTATATTGCTGTGTAATACTCCATGGTATACATGTACCATATTTTATTAATCCATTCATGTATTGATGGGCACTTGGGATGTTTCCACATCTTTGCAGTTGTGAATTGTGCTGCTATAATATTCGAGTGCACATGTCTTTATCATAGAATGTCTTTTTTTCCTTTGGGTAAATACCCAGTAGTGAGATTACTGGATCAAATGGTAGTTCTACTTTTAGTTCTTTGAGGTATCTCCATATTACTTTCCACAGAGGTTATACTTATTTGCAGTCCCACCAGCAGTGTGTGAGTGTTCCTATCTCTCTGCATACATGCCAACATTTGTTGTTTTGGGACTTTTTGATAAAAGCCATTCTCACTGGAGTTAAGTGATAGCTCATTGTGGTTTTTGTTTGCATTTCCCTGATGATTAGAGATTTTGGACATTTTTTCATGTGTTCGTTGGCCGTTATTCTGTCTTCTTTTGAAAAGTTTCTGTTCATGTCCTTTGCCCACTTTTTAATGGGGTGGTTTGATTTTTTCTTGCTGACTTTCCTGAGTTCTGTATAGATCTAGTTATCAGCCCTTTATCCTATGTGTAGCATGCAAATATTTTCTCCCATTCTGCAGGTTGTCTGTTTGCTCCAATGCTAGTTTCCTTGGCTGTGCAGAAGCTTTTTAATTTGATTAGGTTCCATTTATTTATTTTTGTTGTTGCTGTGATTGCTTTTGGAGTCTTCTTCATAAATTCTTTGCCTAGGCCGATGTCAATAAGAGTTTTTCCAACGTTTTCTTCTAGAATTCTTATGGTTTCATGCCTTAGATTTAAGTCTGTTATCCATCGTGAGTTGATTTTTGGGAGAGGTGAGAGGTGCAGATCCTGTTTCAGTCTTCTACATGTGGCTATCCAATTTTCCCAGCACCATTTATTGAATAGGGATTCTTTTCCCAAGTGTATGCTTTTGTCTGCTTTGTCAAAGATCAGATGACAGTATGAAGATGATTTTGTATCTGGGTTCTCATTCCTATTACATTGGTCTATGTCTCTGTCTTTGTGCCAGTGCCATTCTATTTTGGTTACTATAGCCTTCTAGCATAGCTTGAAGCCTGGTAGATTGATGCCTCCCAATTTGTTCCTTTTGCTCAAGGTTGCATTGGCTATAAAGAGTCTTCTCTGATTCCATACCAAGCATAGAATTATTTTTTCTAGATCTGTGAAAAATTATGTCGTTATTTTAATAGGGATTGCGTTCAATCTGTAGATCAGTTTGGTAGTATAGACATTTTAACAATATTGATTCTGCTGATTCATGAGCATGGTATGGTTTTCCATCTGTTTATATCCTCTACAATTTCTTTTCTCAGTGTGTTGTAGTTCTCCTTATATAGGTCTCTCACCTCCTTAGTTAAATATAACCTTAATATTTTATTTTCTTTTGATAGTATTGTGAAAGGTACTGCATCTTTGATTTGATTCTCAGCTTGGGTGTTATTGGTTTATATGAAAGCTTCTGGTTTGTGTGCACTGATTTTGTAGGCTGAGACTTTGCTGAATTCATTTATAAATTCCAGGAGTCTTTTAGTTGAATCTTTGGGGTTTTCTAGATATAATATCATATTGTCAGCAAAGAGTGATAGTTTGACCTCTTCTTTCCCCATTTGGATACCCTTGATTTCCTTCTCTTGTTTGATTGCTCTGGCAAGAATTTCCAGTACTATGTTGAATAGAAGTGGAGATAGTAGTCACCCTTGTCTTGTTCTAGTTCTAAGTGGGAATGTTTTCAGTTTTTCCGCATTCAGTATGATGTTGGCTGTCGGTTAGTCATATTTGGCTTTAATCATTTTGTGGTATGGCTCATCTAAACCTATTTAGTTAAGAGTTCTTATCATAAAATGGTGCTGAATTTTGTCAAATGGCTTTCCTGTGTCTACCAAGAGGATCATATAGTCTCTGTTTTTGCTTTTATTTATATGGTGAATTACATTTATGGATTTGCATATGTTGAACCATCCTTGTGTCTCTGGAATGAAGCCCACCTGGTCATGGTGAATTATTTTTTTGGTGTGCAGTTGAATTTGGTTTGCTAAGATTTTATTGAGAATTTTTGCACCTATATTCATGAGGTATATTGGTCTATAGTTTTCTTTTTTGTTGTGTCCTTTCCTGGATTTGGTAAGGTGATATTGGCTTCGTAGAATGAGTTGGGGGGGATTCCATCCTCTTGATGTTGTGGAATAATTTCTGCAGTATAGGTAACAGTTCTTTGTAGGTTTGGTAAGATTCATTTGTGACCATGTCTGGTCCAGGACTTTTGTTTGTTGGAAGAGTTTTTATTACTGCTTCAATTTCAGTGCCTGATATTGGTCTGTTCAGGTATTCCCTTCCTTCCTGATGGAGCCTGTGGAGGTTGTGTGTTTCTAAGAATTTGTCCCTTTCCTCCATGTTTTCAAGTTTTTGGACATAGAGATTTTTACAGTATGCAAAGGTGATGTTTTTTATTTCTGTGATATCAGTCATGACTTCTCCTTTTTCATGTCCTATTGAGCTTATTAGAGTCCTTTCCTTGCTGCTTCTGGTCAATCTATAAAGAGGCCTGCCAAGTTTGTTTATCTTGTCAAAGAACCAACTTTTTATTTCATTAATTTTCTTTATAGTTCTTTTGTTCTCAATATCATTTAGTTGTGCTCTGATCTTGGTTATTTCTTTTCTTCTGATGGGTTTAGGATTTGTTTGCTCCTCCTTTCCAGTTCCTTGAGATGATTCATTAGATTGTTTATTTGTGATCTTTCTGTCTTTTAGATGTGGGTATTGAAGGCTATGAGTTATCGTCTCAGGACTGCTTTTCCTGTATCCCAAAGATTTTGATAACTTGTGTCCCCATTAATATTTAGTTCAGAGAAACTTTTGATTTCCATCTGAATCTCCTCCTTGACCCAATAATCATTCAGTAATAGTTTTTTTAATATCCATGACTTTGTGTAGAGATGAGTTTTTCTGTTGGATTGATTGCTAATTTTATTCCATTGTGGTCTTAGAAGATACATGGTATATTTTCTATTTTAAAAAATTTGTTGGGATCTGTTTTGTGGCCTAGGATGTGAGCAATTTTAGAGAAATTTCCATGAGCTATAGAGAAGAATGTATATTCAGTGTTATTAGTAATTCTATAATTTATTTCAACTGTGTGTCAGCTTTAACTGACTGATTTTTCTCTTTGTTATTGGTCATATTTCCTGATTCTTTGCATGCTCGATAATTTTTCTCAGTATTCTGAATTTTAATGCATTTTTTCTAGATATTTTTGATTTTCCATGAATATCCTTAAAGTTTGTTCTGGGACACAGTTGTGTTACTAAGAAATAGTATGATCTGTTTAGGTACTTCTTTTTAGCCTTGTTAGTTGTAAGAAGTGTGTTTAGCTTACTGAGGCAAAATATTTCTGGGCACCTGATGCCCTGTGAAGTTTTCCATTCTGCTTGAGGGGAGCAGAATGGAAAACTGGCCTTATGTGATTTCTGAAGATTGTTCTCTCTAATCCTTTCAGATATTTCTTTCCCCAGCCTTTGGTAGTTTCATCACATACATGTTGCAGTAGTAATGTCCTGAAAACTTGCAGGGGATACTTTACAGACACCAGGAATTTTCTATGCTATCTTCTCTTCTTTCGTACTGCACTCCATGCCTTTATCTGCTTTGGCCTTCATGGAATCCCAGCTCAGTCTTTTAACTTTAGAGAGACTTCCAAGTTCCACCTGGATTCCCACTCTTTGCCCTGGAGCCTGGAATCTTTCTCAGTGATATAAGCTGGAGTTATTGTAGGGTTTACATTGTTTGTTTCCCGGGGATCACCATATTTCTTTGTGTGATATTGAGTGTTTGTGGACCATAGTTTCATGTATTTTACTTATTTCTTTTTTAGTTGTTTAAATGGGAGTTTAAATTTGGACACTGTTACTCTGTCTTGGGTGGAAGAAGAAGAAGTCCATCCCTGTCATCTTGAGGGCAGTATTCTCAGTTTCTATATTTTCTTTATTTCTATTAAAATTCAAATAATAATAGCAATTACCTAATTTTGGGGGGAGTTATGAGGATTAAGTGAGATAATATATAATCTCTGTTAAATGACTACCCTGGTGCCTGGCATATGACAAGTATTTAACTTAGATATTACTTACATACCTAAATAGTGACAGACAATGTGCCTTCCATATAGTAAATGCTAAATAACTATTTGTGAACTGAATCATTTATATCCTTTATTTCATATTTGGAATAGTTAACACCAATTCTTTTATGTGGTATTTTCCTCCTCTTAACTTGAGGGAAGTTTTTCAATTCTTTAGTAAACAATATATCCTGGTAATAATTTAATATTTGTTGATTGTCAAAATTTATGAATATAAACTTTGATTTGATCGCTTGAATTATATTGCTTTTACTGGAACTTTGGGTTTTCAAGTCCATTTTCACTTAAACTAACTGGTCCTAGGTAGCCTGCTTTTATTTTTATTCAATATTATGGTTTGAATGTCCCCTCCAAAACTCATGTTGAAATTTAATTGCCATTGTAACAGTGTGGAAAGATAGGATCTTTAAGAGGTGATTAGGTCATGAGGGTTTTACCTTCATCAATGGATTAATGCTGTTATCATTGGAGTGGATTAGTTATCATGGGAATTTGGGCCCCCTTTTCCCTTTGTCCCATGCCTGCACTTGTCCTTCCCCCTTCCACCATGGTATGACCCTCACCAAATGCAGTACCATGCTCGTGGACTTCCTATCCTCCAGAACTGTGATCCAAATAAATTTCTTTTCTTTATAAACTACACTGTCTGTGTTACAGCAGCAGAAAATGGACTAAGACAGAAAACTGGTACTGAGAACTGGGGCTGTTCCTATAACAAATATGTGAATATGTTGAAGTGGCATTGAATCTGGGTAATTGGTAGAGGCTGGAAGACTTTGGAGGAGCAGGTTAGAAAAAGCATTTATTGACATGAATAGAGCAGTAAGGGTGATTCTTGTTAGTGCTCAGAAGAAGAGGAGAGCTGAAGGGAAAGTCACAATTTTCCTAGAGATTACTTGAGTGGTTGTGAGCAGAATGTTTATAGAAATATGGACATTAAAGGCTATTCTGATGAGGTCTCATAAAGAAATGAAGAAAATGTGTTGGAAACTACAGTAAAGACCATACTTGTTACAGAGTTGCAAAGACCTTGGCTGAATTGTGTTTATGCCTGAGGGATTTATGGAATGTAGAACTTAAAAGCTATGAACTAGGATATCTGTGGAAGAAACATCTGGGCAATGATGCATTTAAACTGCTATGTGGCTACTTTTAACCACATCCAGAAAGGTGTGAGAGGAAAGAAGTGACTTAAAGACAATTTCTAATCAAAAGGGAAGCAGAATAGAAAGATTTGGAAAATTCACAGCCTGGCCTTATAAATAATGAACAGGTATCTTTAGGAGAGCAAACCATGGATGTGGCCAAGCAACTATTTGCTAAAGAGATTATCATGGATAGAAAGGAATCAGGTGCTGTTCACAAAGACAATTTGAGAAGACCTTGAAGGCATTTCATAAATCTTCAAGGATGCCTCTTCCCATCAAGCCCAGAGTTCTAGGAGGGCAGAATGGTTTTGAGGGATGAGCCCAGGGTATCCTCCATGGGATCACTGATCAGGGATACCTCAAAAGTCTGATCCTAGAGTTCTGGCACAGTGCTCCTTAGATGCCCCAGGTGTGGCTCAAGCAGGCCTGGATGTGGCTCAACCCACTGCTTCAGAAGGTAGACGCCATAAGTCTTGGTGACGTCCATATGGTGTTAAGTCTGTAGGCCTGTAGACTGCAAGAGCTATGAGGGTATTGCTACTTCCATGTAGATTTCCAAGGATATCATAGACAGCCTGGGCATCCAGGCAGCAACATGGTGCAGATGCAGAGCAGCCACAGAAAGTCCCCACTAGAGTAATGCTTAGTAGAACTGTGGGGGTTGGGCCACCCCCAAGACCACAGAACTGTAGTGCCATCAGCATCCAACTCCAGCCTGGGAGAGTAGCAGGCATGAGACTCCAACCTGAGAGAGTTGAAGTGTGGGCTGAGCCCAGCAAAGCCACAGGGGAAGGGCTGCCTGAGGCTTTGGGGTCCTAATCCCTATACCAGTGTGCCCAGGATTTGGGATATTAAGTCAAAGGAGATTATTCTTCATCTTTAAATTTAATGTTGTTTGCTCTGTTGGGTTTTGTACTTACATGCGAACAGTTACCCTTTTTTTCTTGCCTATTTCTCCCTTTTGGAGTGAGAATGTCTGTCCTATGCCTGTCCCCACCATTGTATTTTGGAAGTAGATAACCTGGTTTAACTTTACAGTTTCACAGCTGGAGGGAATTTGCCTCAGTATGAATCATGCCTTGAGTCTCACCCATATCTGATTTAGATGAGACTTTGAACTTTTGAGTTGATGCCGGAAGTAATTAAAACTTTGGGGCTATTTGGATGAAATAAATGTATTGTATGTGAGAAGGACATGCATTTTGGGGTGCCAGAGGAAGAATGCTTTGGTTTGAATGTCCCCTCTAAAACTCATGTTGAAATTTAATTGCCATTATAACAGTGTTGAAAGGTGGGGATGTTTAAGAGGTGATTAGGTCATGAGGGCTTTGGTCCCCGTTTTTCCTCTTTCTCATGTACTCCCATGCCCTTTCACCTTTTGTCATGGAATGACCCTCACAGGACACAATGACATGCTCTGGGAATTTCCAGCCTCTAGAACTGTGAGCCAAATAAACTTAATTTCTTTATAAATTACCCAGTCTGTAGTATTCTGTTAAAGCAATAGAAAACAGATCAAGACATTCAGCAAACCTTTTGTGTAGCATAATAGTCTAAGATATAGATATTTTTCCAGGTCAATTAGGTTTAAGTCCAAGCTTTTGCACTTACTTCCTGAGAGACTGAAACAAATTACTTAATCTCTCTGTACTCCAGTTTCTGATAAAATGGGAATAATTATGTTATCTACTTCATGGGGTTGTTGTGAAGATTAACTAAGTTAACATATATGAAACACTTTGAATAATGCATGGCAATGGTAAGAACTGTAAAATATTAGATGCTGTCATTATTGGTTTTTATTCCTTCCTCCTGAGAGATGCCTTCCTATACTATTAAGATAGTTTCCTTATATCAACTGTCATTATTTGATAATTGTTTATCCATTTGAATATTTCTTTATTTATTCCATCTATCTGTTATATATCACTAATTTACCATTTGTCTACCACCACTAGATATGAATTCCATGATAGTAGGTACTACAGTTTGAATATTTGTCCACTCCAAAAATCGTTTTGAAATTTAATCTCCAATGTGGTGGTATTGAGGTGGGGACTTTAAGAGGTCATTGGCAGATGACCTCATGAATGAATTAACAAATCAGTGGATTAATGGATTAATGGACTATCATGGGAGTGTAACTGGTGGCTTTATAAGAAGAAGAAGAGAGACCTCAGCTAGCATGCCCAGCCCATTCACCATGTGATGCGCGCTATGCCTCCTTAGGACTCTGCAGAAAGTCTCCACTGGCTGGAAGGCCCTTAGCAGATATGCTCCCTCAACTTTGGACTTCTTAGCTTCTGCAGTTGTAAGAAATAAATTTATTTTCTTTATAAATTCCCCAGTTTCAGGTATTCTATTATATGCCACAGAAAACAGACTAAGACTGTAGATGTTTTGTTTATTTTGATCATCTTTCTAACTTTAGCACATAGGATGATGTCTGGCATAAATAGTTATGGAATGAATAATAAGTACCTGCTATATAACAGGCATTTTACTGGTACAGGCATACCTTGTTTTATTCCATTTCACTTTATTGCACTTTAAAGATGCTGTGTTTTTAAAAATTGAAGGTTTGTGGCAACCCTATGTTGAGGAAGTCTATTGGTGCCATTTTTCCAACAGCACATACTCACTTCATGTCTCTATGTCACATCTGGTAATATTCACAATATTTTAAACTTCATTTTTCTTTTTCTGTTGTGGTGATCTGTGATCAGTGAACTTTGATGTTACTATTGTAATTGTTTCACGGTAATGCAAACCATGCCCATATAAGACAATGAACTTAACGGATAAATGTTGTGTGCATTCTCACTGCTCCACTAACTGGCCATTGCCCTGTCTCTGTCCCTCTCTTTGGGCCTCTCTATTTGCTGAGACACAAGAATATTGAAATAAAAAAAATAATATTGAAATGAGGCCAATTAGTAACCCTAAAATGGCCTCTAGGTGTTCAAGTCAAAGAAAGAGTCTCATATCTGTCATTTTAAAAAGATAGAAAAGATTAAGGTTAGTGAGGAAGGCATGTCAAAAGCTAAGATAGGCTGAAAGCTAGGCCTCTTGCACCAAAAAGTTAGCCAAGTTCTGAATGCAACTTGGAGGAAGTGACTGTGGTTGTGACGGAAATAGGAAGAAAATTAGAATTAGATGTGGAGCCTGAAAATATGACTGAATTGCTGCAATGTCATGATAAAACCTGTCGACAAGGAGTTGTTTCTTATGGATGAGCAAAGAAAGTGGTTTCTAGAGGTTGAATCTACTTTTGGTGAAGATGCTGTGAATATGGTTGAAATAACAACAAAGCATTTAGAATATTATTTAATACATAAACTTAGTTGATAAAACAGCGGCAGGGTTTGAGAGGATTGACTACAGGTTTAGGAGAAATTTTACTGTGACTAAAATGATATCAAATAGCATTGCATGCTGCAGTGAAATCTTTCATGAATGGAAGAGTCAATCAAAGCAGTAAACACCGTTGTTATTAAGAAATTGCCATAGCCATCCCAACCTTCAGCAGCTACCACCCTGATGAGTTAGCAGCCATCAAAATCGAGGCCAGACCCTTCACCAGCAAAAAAATGATGACTTGCTAAAGACTCAGATGGTCGTTAGTATTTTAGAGCAATAAAGTGTTTTTAAATTAAGTTATGTACACTGTTTTTTAAGACATAATTCTATTGCACACCTTACAGATTATAGTATAGCATATACATAACTTTCACATGCACTGGGAAACAAAAAAATTTGTATGAGTCACTTCATTATAATATTTGCTTTACTGTGGTGGTCTGGAACTGAACCCACCATATCTCCCAGGTATATCTGTAGGTTTAATATGCTTTTTCATTTATTACTTATTTCACATAGAAAGTAAAATAGTTTTTATTAAATTCACTGTATAAACTTAAGATATTTTTCATTCTATCAATATAATATCCTTCCAAAAGACCTAAAATATGGTTGGTTCTGTTCAGGGAATTTACTTATGTAATATTTGTTCTCTCTTTAGAGAATTATTGAATTGATCTTCAATGGCAAAATATATATTAGAGTTAACCATCTCGTGAATCCCTTATTTGGCCTAAATCTTATATTGTGAACTTTTTGGGGCTAACCCAAGTCCCTACCCCTACTTTTATATTGCCCAGTTCCTCTTCTAGCATCCAGGTGAGCATTAATATCTCAAAAATAAATCCTTATATTATTATAGCAGTTTTCACTGCCCTTCCATATACTTAACTCTTTTATTCATTTTAGTAGAGTCACTTTGAGGTAGGTGTTATTATTCTCATTTCATAGATTTAAAACCCAAGGCTTAAGTGAATTAATTTACATAAACTCATATATTACTAAATAGCAGTATGAGAAGTTAATTTCAAGTTGGAACTGGAATTCTAGTTTTTTGTAGGTTTTTGCAATTTGTTGGCATATAATAGTCTCTAATAATGCTTTGTATTTCTGTGGTATCAGTTGTAATGTTTCCTTTTTTGTCTCTGATTTTATTTATTAGTTCTTCCCCCTATTTTTTCTTAATCTAGCTAAAGGCTTTTCAATATTGTTTGTCATTTAAAATATCAATCAATTTCATTTATTTATGCTGTGATCTTTACTATTTCTTTCCTTCTATTAATTTTGGGTTTGGTTTATTCTTGCTTTTCTCATTTTATGAGTTACATCATTAGGTTGTTTATTTTAAGCCTTTCTATTTTTTTCTTTATGTAGGCAATTTATTGCTATAAACCTCCCTCTTAGTACTGCTTTTTCTGTATCATATAGGTTCTGGTATGTTGTGTTACCATTTAAATTATTTTCAAGAAATTTTAAAATCTTCTTCTTAATATCACTATTGACTCATTGGTCATTCAGAGCATGTTATTTAATTTCCATGTATTTGTATAGTTTCCAAAGTTCCTCTAGTTATTGATTTCCAGTTTCACTCTGTTGTGGTCAGGAATGATCCTTGATATGATTTTGACTTTTTTGAATTTGTTGAGACTTGTCTTATGGCCTAACATATGGTCTGTCATGGCGAACATTCCATCTGCTGTTAAGAATGTGTATTCTGCAGCAATTGGATGAAATGTTCTGTAAATGTCTGTTAGGTCAATTTGGTTTAGAGTGTAGTTTAACTCAAATGTTTTTGTTGATTTTATGCCTGATCTGTCCATTGCCAAAAGTGAGGTGTTGAAGTCCCCTCCTATTACTGTATTTCAGTCTCTCTCTCTCTTTAAATCTATTCATATTTGCTTTTTATATGTGGTTTCTCTGATGCTGGGTTCATATATATTTACTATTGTTATATTTTCTTGCTGAATTAACCTTTTTATCATTTTATAGTGACCTTCTTTGTTTTTTGCAGTTTTTGACTTAAAATCTATTTTATCTGATATAAGTATAGCTACTCCTGATCTTTTTTGGTTTCCATTTGTATGGAATATCTTTTTCTATCCTTTCAACTTTTAGGTAAAGTGAGTTTCTGGTTAGCAGCATATAGTTGAATCTTTTTAAAAATCCAGTCACTCTAGGTCTTTTAATTGGAGAATTTATTCCATTTACATTTAATGTTACTATTGATATGTAAGGACTTACTATTGCCATTTTGTTATTTGTTCTCTAGTTGTTATGTAACTTTTCTATTCTTTTCTTCTTTTCTTATTGTATTCCTTTTTGGTTAAGTGATTTTCTCCTGTAGTATATTTTAATTTGTTTAGTTTTTGTGTATCTATTATAGGTTTTTGCTTTGTGCTTACCATGAGTCTCACAAAAAAAATTCTGTAGTTGTAACAAGTATTTAAAATTTGCACCAACTTAACTTGGATCACAAAAAAGGAAAAGAAATAAGCAAAAAGCCTGTACCTTTTAATTCCCTTCTCCCCTGACATTTTGAATTTTTGATGTCACAATTTAAATTTTTATATTGCCTATCTCTTAACCAGTTGTTGTATTAATAGTTGTTATTATTTTTAATAGTTTTGTCTTTTATTCTTCTTACTAAAGATATAAGATATTTAGACACTTTGCTTACAGTATTAGTCTAAAAAGTATGTTAGCATTCTTTTCTTATGTTTTGATGAATTTCCTTTAGCATTTCTTGTAGGACAAGGGTGAAAGAGATAAATTCCCTCAGTTTTTGTTTGATGTGGAAAGTCTTTATCTTGTCCACATTTCTGAAGGATAACTTTTCTGGGTGCAGTATTCTTTGTTGAGAAATTTTTCCCTTCAACACTCTGAATATATCAGCCCACTCCCTCTTGGCCAGTACAGTTTCTGCTGAGAAGTCTGCTTTCAGGTATATTGGATCATCTTTATATGTTACTTATTTCTCCTACTTCTTTCAGGATCCCCTGTTTGTCTTTAATCTTTGTGAGTTTGATTATAATATGCCTTGGGATATTCTTATTTGTGTTTTGAATTTGGTTGTTGACCTCTGACCTCCCTTTACTTGGATATTTATATCTTCCTGTAAGTTTGGAAAACTTTATTATTATTTATTTGAATAAGCTTTCTACCCCTTTGTCTCTCGCAGTTCCATCTTTAACTTCAATAATACAAAAATTTGCTGTTTTGATTTTGTCCTGTAGATCACATAAAATTTCTTCATTTCATTCTTTTTTCTTTTTTCTCCTCTGACTATATATTTTCCAGTAGTGTGTCTCTGAGCTCGCTGATTCTTTCTTCTGTTTGATCAGTTCTGCTGTTGATCTCTCTATTGCATTTTCCCATTTAATTTTGTATTTTTCACCTCCAGGATTTCTGTTTGATTTTTTTTTATTATTTCAATCTGTCTGTTAAATTTCTCTGATAAATTTCTGAATTTATTCTGTTTTTTTTTTAAAGTTCATTGATATTCCTTAAATCAGCAATTTTGAATTCTTTGTTTGAGAAATCACACATCTCCATCACTTTAGGGTCAATCCCTGGCACTTTAATTTTTCTGTTTGGTGAGATTATATATCCTGGAATGTTCTTGATGTTTGTGGAAGTATGAAAATGTCTGTGAATTCAGGGATTAGTTATTTATTTTAGTCTTAGCAGTCTGGCTTTGTTTGTGCCTGTCCTGCATCAGAGGGCCTTCTAGGGATTTTAAGCCAACTGACTATTTTGTTCCTTGAGCCTGTGACCATTGCAGCCATCTCAGCTCTAAGCCTAGGCTTGCCATGTGTCTTACAAGGGCTCCAAGGTTGATGTGGCTTTTCAGCCCAGTTGGACCTGGGGAAGACCCAAGGAAGGTACTGGGGCTGTGTAGGAATACTGTCTAGGGACCTGCATCCAGTAGACTGTCCCAGTTGCTGAGATAGACATGTCTCCTAGTAGGTCTTTGCAGAGGAAGGATGGGTCCCTGACTACAGGAAGAGTGGCTGGAGTTGAGCCTGGGCTTCTTTGGGATCTGCTGTGGGAAGGAGGCTGGTGGAGGCTGGTGGACCTGTCTTGTTGGCTCAGATCTCCCAGCAATTCCTTGCATAAGGTCCTTGCAACAGGAGGAGCTGGAGCTAAGACTGGTTACCCGTGGGATCTGCTGTGGGTTAGAGGCTGGAGAGTCCTGTCTTGTTGGCTCAGGGGGTGCATGTCTTCCAGAAGGACTCTGCATAAATGGGATAGTTTTCTGATTGCAGCAGGAGGGGCTGGAGCTAAGACTGGATGCCCTTGAGATTTCCAGTGGAATAGAGGCTGGGGAGCCCCATCTCATTGGTTTAGACAGGTATGTGTCTCCCAGCAGGTCTCAGCACAGATAGGATAGTTCCTTTACTATAGCAACAGGGACTGCAGATGAGACTTGGCCCCTTGGGATCTGCTGTGAGACAGAGGTTCTGAGCTAGTCAGGGAGGCTCAGACTCCTGGGTTGTGAGTTATGGGTGAGTCTCCTGCTGGGTCCTTGTGTGGGCAGCTCTGAGCTGGTCCCTCAGCTGTGGAAGGCTGGAGTAAAGCCACAGGGAAATTTTCAGGTTCTCTGCCGAGACCAATGTCAGAGGGCTGATGAGCCTTTTCACAAGGCACTGACATGCACAATTCCTTCTGGATCACTTGATAGATGGTTTTGTTGCAGGCTCAAGGCCAAACAGGGCTCTAGCCAAGCCCCTGGAGCGACTGGGCTGTTACTGGGCTAGCAACCAGAAATGAGCTCACCAGGGCATATCAGCCACCTGGGTGTTAGTCTGCACTCTCTAAATGACCCTCCTAGAGGACTTTGGCTCCACCAGTGTTTCACAAATTCCCACATGAACCCTGAGGCTCCTGCAGAGAGACTTTAGACCATGAATGGGTGCAGAATTATTTTTGTGGCAAGATATGACTGTGTTACCTTCTATTCTTCCATCTTGGTAATACCCCAAGTTTATTGATTCTAAGTCCAGAGTAGTTTCCATTAACCATTCAATAAACATTTTTTATTATTTATATAATATATATATCCATAGAACTATTTTGCAATAATGACTAATATGTGCTTTTGAACTTGCCTGGCTTTTATTCTACCATCTATAGTAGTAAAGAGGGGGTCTCAGAGCTCAGTATACTTCTTGCAAGATTTCTACCACTTCTTCCTATCAACAATCACAAAAAGAACTTATTCCTTATGTTTCCATTTACTTCAGTCACAAAAGACCCTTGAGTCCTTTTGAGTCTGCGTCATTCTTTATAATCCAGACTCCCAGTCCTTTATGGCTCCATACAACCTCACCCCTAGATTGTTTCTACCTCTCTCTAACTCTCCAGAATTTTCTACTTTGTCCTCTGGAATTCATGATCCATCATCAATAAAATCTATAATCTCAATCTCTGAACCTCCCTTTCACAACTTCATTGTAACTGAAACAGTATTCCCTGAAAACAGATTCCCTAGGTCTTCCCTGCAAACAGTTTCCCCTGGATTTAAAAGGTTGGTTTTATTTTCCTCATCCTTCATTCATCTCACTGCCACTTCCAGAGAATTGTTCTAAACTCCTTCCCATAAAAATTTAACTTTGAGGGTTGTGATATTGGATTATATCATCTGACACCTCTTTATGCCACATACTCTTTCAGCTTTTTTTCCATTTCTCTGTTTTCCTTTACAGCAAAAACTCTTCAAAAAGAGTTACTTATACTGGATATTCCCACTTGTTCTTCTATTTTCTCTCGAATCTACTCCAGTGAGGCTTTGACCCCCCACCACTCCACTGAAGCTCTTGTCAAGGACATCAGTGACCTCTATTTTATGAAAAGCAATAGTTTTTTTCATTCTCCATCTTACTTGAACTTGGCAGTATTTGACACAGTTGGTTACATCCTCTACCTGTTTGAAACACTTTTGTCACTTGGCTTCTGGAACACCACTCTCTCTTGGCCATCCTTCTAACTCACTGGCTATTTATTTATTTATTTGTTTAATTTGGTTCTTCCTCATCTTCCTGTTCTTGAAACATTTGAAGTGCCCCAGGATTTATTTAAAAATTTTTTCCTACATACTTATTCCTTATGTCATCTTATTCAGTGTAGTTCCTTTAAGTATCATCTACATGCTGATGACTCCCACCTTTATACCTTAAACCTCAACTTCTATACTGAATTCTATGGTTGTATATACAACTCCCTACTTAATATCTTCACTTGGTTGTCTAATAGGCATCCCACACTTACATGCCCAAAAATAAACTCTTGATTTTCTACCCTTTTAAACCTGCTTCTCAGTAAACAAAAGCTCTATTTTTCATGCTGCTCAAAAACCTTGAAGTCATCCTTAAATCCTCTCTTTCTAAGATTCATTAGTAAATGTAAATCTTGATGGTTAGATGTTCTCCTTGCTTCCACTTTTGTACCCTTACAGTCAGTTTCCCGGGTAGTAGCCAGAGTGATTCCTTAAAAATATGTTATTTCAAGACCTTCTGATAGCTTCATATCTGACTTAGACTAAACCTAAAGTTTTCACACTGATCCTTAAGTTCCTACATGATCCCCTACCTCCCCAACTGTTACTTATCTCTATCCCTGTTGTTCACTCTGTTCAAACCATACTGGTCTCTTTGCCTTTACTGAACATGCTGAACACATTCTCACCTCGGGACATTTGCTTTTGCTGTTTCTTCTTCTTAAAACACATTTTCTTCGGTTATCTGCATAGCTCACACCACTTTATTTCCTTCAGTTTTCTACTCAAATTTCCTTTCAATGAGACCTTTCCTGATAATGCTATCTAAAATAGCAACCCATTTCTTTCTCTCTATCCTCTTATCTATACTTCATTTTTCTTTGTGATATTTATCAGGAAACATATTATATACTTATATATGTGCTTATGTGTATGTTTTCACACATATATATGTGTATATATGTGTACGTATATATAGGTATATGTGTGTATGTGTATATATATATTTAACAAGGACTTATTTAATACTAGCCATATGCCAGACACATTGAAAATTATAAATATTAACTTATTTATTCCTCATAACACCCAGAAGACACAGGGAAGTAGGTATTCCTATTATCCTTACTTTACAGATGGAGTAACTCAGGCACAATGCTATTAAGTAATCCTCTTGGATAGCATTCAGTGTGTATAGGTATATGCATATGTAGCAATTGCCAATGATGAAATTCAATAGTATAATAATATAAAAAGATTATAAGCTTTAAAATTCATTTATGCAATATTGACTATTAACTGATATTATCTTCTAACTACTAGTCTGATTGTTGAATAATTTAATTACCAAATAGCTATTATTTTCCAGTTTCAGACACTTTCTCAACAAAAATTTTTTATCCCAACTTCACTACTTACAAGTTAAATGACATTGGAAAAGTTACTTAATTTCTCTAATCCTTGGTGTAATCAGTTTTTTAAAAAATTAAAGACTATTTTTTAGAGCAGTTTTAGGTTCACAGAAAAATTAAAAGGAAGAGATTTCCCATATGCCTCTGCTCCCACACATGCATAGCTTCCCCCATTATTAATAAGTCCCACAAGCTTGGAACATTTGTTGCAGCTGATGAACCCACATTGACACATCATTATCACCCAAAGATCATTGTTTACATTAGGATTCATTCTTGGTTTCGTACATTCTATGGGTTTGGGCAAATGTATAATGACATGTGTCCATCATTATAGTATTATACAGAGTATTTCATTGCCTTGAAAATCCTCTGTGATCCACCCATTCATCCCTACCACTCAGTCCCCTAACCCCTGGAAACCACTGATCTTTTTACTCTCTCCGTAGTTTTTCCTTTTCCAGTATGTCATATAGTTGGAATCCTATAACATGTAGCCTTTTCAGATTGGTTTCTTTCACTTAGTAAATATAGTCAGTTTATAAATGAGGGTAATGATTCCTACCTAAGGACATTCTGTGGTATTTACAGTAAATAATATATATATGATAAACATGAAAGAGGTGCTCCTACAAGCCATAAGGTGAAAGCAGCAGGTAACATACAAAGGAAAACCCATAAGAATAATTGCAGACTTCTCAAATGAGACCTTATAAGCCAGAAGGGATTGGGGCCCCATTCTCAGTCTTCTCAAACAGAATAATGCCCAGCCTAGAATTTTGTATCCTGGAAAACTAAGTTACCCATATGAGGGGGAAATAAAATCTTTCTCAGACACGTAAACACTGAGGGAATTTGTTAAGACAAGACCTGCCCTGCAGGAAGTGCTCAGAACTGCATTGTACATGGATCAGCACAATAGACACACACCAGTGTAAAATTACCCAAAAACTAAAGGTCAAAGGCCAGATACCACAATGGCTGGAGAGATAAACAAAGTTCCCCTCAACAGGATGAACAGAAATCCACCCCACGTATCAGTTTTTTCAATAAACATGAATGGCTTGAACTGCCCACTGAAGAGACATAGGCTGGCCAAATGGATAAATATATACAAGCCAGTATCTGCTGTCTTCAGGAAACACATCTAACCCATAAGGACCCATTCAGACTCAAGGTGAAGAGATGGAAAACAATATTCCACACAAACAGAAACCAAAAGAAAATTGGTGTAGCAGTTCTCATGCTGCTAGATAATTAGATACTAGATAATTTAGTCTTCAAATCAACAAAAGGAATGAAATACAAAGATGGTCATTATATTATGGTAAAGGGAACAATTCAACAGGAAGACATAATAATTCTAAATACTTACGCACCTAACACAGGTATGTCCAGATTCATAAGGCAAACCCTACTTGATCTAACAAAATGATAAACAGAAGCACCATAATCGCTGAGGACTTCAACACCCCTCTGACAGAACAGGACAGATCCTCCAAACAGAAAATAAACAAAGAAACAATGGACTGGACTTAAACACAACTCTAGAACATGTGGGCCTAAAAGACATTTACAGAACATTCTACCCCCAAACTAGTGAATATACGTTCTTCTCATCAGTTCATGGGACATTCTCTAAAATTGACCACATCCTAGGCCACAAAACATGTCTCAACAAATTTAAAAAAATAGAAATTATGCCATGCATCTTCTCAGACCACAGAGAAATAAAATTAGCAATCAACTCCAACAGAAACACTCATCTCTACAAAAAGTCATGGGGACTAAACAACCTAATGCTGAATGATAGTCAGGTCAAGGAGGAAATTAAGATGGAAATCAAAAGATTCTTTGAACTAAATGACAAAGGGGACACAAGTTATCAAAATCTGTGGGACAAAGCTAAGGCAGTCCTGAGAGGAAAATTCATAGCCATAAATGCCTAAATCCAAAAGACAGAAAGATCACATATCAACAATGTAATGAATCATCTCAAATAACTGGAAAAGGATGAGCAAACCAATCACAAACCCAGCAGAAGAAAAGAAATAACCAAGATCAAAGCAGAACCAAATGAAATTTAGAACAAAAGAACTATACAGAAGATTAATGAAACAAAAAGTTGGTTCTTTGAAAAGATAAACAAAATTGACCCACCTCTTGCTAGATTAACCAGAAGCAGAAAAGAAAGGACCCTAATAAGCTCAATCAGGAATGAAAAGGGAGAAATTACAACTGATACCACAGAATACAAAATGTCATCTATGAATACTATAAAAATCTCTATGCACATAAACTTGAAAATGTGAGGGAAATGGACAAATTCTTAGAAACACACAGCTTCCCTAGGCTCAGTCAGGAAGAAATAGAATTTCTGAATAGACTAATATCAAGTACCAAAATTGAAGCAGCAGTAAAAAATATTCCTAAATAATAAAGTTCCAGACCATATGGTTTCACACCCAAATTTTACCAGACCTACAAAAAAGAACTGGTGCCTATTCTGCAGAAATTATTCCAGAACATCAAGAAGGAAGGAATCCTCCCCAATACCTTTTACGAAGCCAACATCACCCTGATACCAAAGCCAGGAAAGGACCCAACAAAAAAAGAAAACTACAGACCAATATCCCTTATGAATATAGATGCAAAAATTCTCAATAAAATCCTAGAAATTCAAAATCAGATGCTCATCAAAAAAATAATCCAAGACAACCAAGTGGGCTCCATCCCAGAGATGCAGGGATGGTTAAACATACGCAAATCTATAAATATAATTCACCACATCAATAAAAGTGAAAACAAAGATCATATGATCCTCTCAATAGACACAGAAGAAGCATTCCACAAAATTCAGCACCCATTTATGATAAGAATGCTTAACAAAACAGGCATAGACAGGACTTACCTCAAAATGATAAAAGCCACATATGAGAAACCCATAGTCAACATCATACTGAATGGGGAAAAATTGAAAGCGTTCCTGCTTAGAACTGGAACCAAATGAGGTTGCCCTCTATCACTACTTCTATTCAACATGGTGCTTGAAGTTCTAGCCAGAGCAGTCATACAAGAGAAAGAAATCAATGGCATCCAAATGGGGGCAGAAGAGGTCAAACTATCACCCTTTGCTGACAACATGATCTTATATCTAGAAAACCCCAAAGATTCTGCCAAGAGACTCCTGGAATTGGTAAATAAATTCAGCAAAGTCTCAGGTTACAAAATCAAAGTACACAAATCAGTAGCATTCACATATGCCAACAACAGTCAAACTGAAAACCAAATCAAAGACACAATACCTTTCACAATAGCAACAAAGAAAATAAAATACCTAGGAATATATTTAACTAAGGACATGAAAGACTACAGGGAGAACTATGAAACACTGAGGAAGGAAACAGCAGAGACATAAACAGATGGAAAACCATACCATGTTCTTGGATGGCAGAATCAACATTGTTAACATGTCTGTACTACCCAAAGTGATCTACAGTTTCAATGCAATCCCTATTAAGTCAACAACATTTTTCCCAGATCTAGAAAAAATAATTTTACGCTTCGTGTAAAATTAATGTAAAAGACCCATTATAGCCAAAGCAACCTTAAGCAAAAAGAACAATTTGGGAGGCATCAATTTACCAGAATTCAAGCTATACTACGAGGCTATAGTTACCAAAACAGCATGGTACTGGCAGAAGAACAAAGACATAGACCAATGGAACAGGACTGAGAACCCAGATATAAAACCATCCTCATATAGCCATTTAATCTTTGACAAAGCAGACAAAAACATACACTGGGGTAAAGAATCCCTGTTTAATTAAATGGTGCTGGGAAAATTGGATACACATATGTAGAAGACTGAAACAGGATTCTTACCTCTCACCTCTCACAAAAATCAACTCATGATGGATAACAGACTTAAATCTAAGGCATGAAACCATAAGATTTCTAGAAGCAAATGTTGGAAAAACTCTTATAGACATCAGCCTAGGCAAAGAATTTATGAAGAAGACCCCAAAAGCAATCACAGCAACAAGAAAAATAAATAAATAGAACCTGATCAAATTAAAAAGCTGCTGCACAGCCAAAGAAACTATTGTTAGAGCTTATAGACAGCCTACGGAATGGGAGAAAATATTTGCATGCTACACATCCGGTAAAGGCTGATAACTAGAATCTATATAGAACTCAGGAAAATCAGCAAGAAAAAAATCAAGCAACCCCATTAAAAAGTGGGCAAAGGACGTGAACAGAAACTTTTCAAAAGAACATAGACTAATGGCCAACAAAAATATGAAGAAATGCTCAACATCTCTCATCATCAGGGAAATGCAAATCAAAACCACAATGACATATCACTTAACTCCAGTGAGGATGGCTTTCATCAAAAAGCCCCAAAACAACAAATGTTGGCATGGATCCAGAGAGATAGGAACATTCATACACTGCTGGGAGGACTGCAAACTAGTACAACCTCTGTGCAAAGTAGTATGGAGACACCTCAAAGAACTAAATGTAGAACTACCATTTTATCCAGCAAGCCCACTACTGGGTATTTACCCAAAGGAAAAAAAGACATTCTGTAAAGAAGACATTTTTATAGCAGCACAATTCACAATTGCAAAGATGTGGAAACAACCCAAGTGCCCATCAGTCCATGAGTGGATTAATAAAATGTGGTATATGTATACCATGGAGTACTACTCAGCCAATAAAAAAATGGTGAACTACCTCTTGTATTATCCTGGATGGAGCTGGAGCCCATTCTTCTAAGTGAAGTATCACAAGAATGGAAAAACAAACACCACATGTGCTCACCATTAAATTGGTACTAACTGATCAACAGTAATGTGCACATATGGGAAGTAACATTCATAGGGTGTTGGGCAGTTGGGATGGGGGAGGAGGGAATGGGTAAATTTACACCTAATGGATACAGTGCACACTGTCTGGGGGATGGGCACACTTGTAGCTGTGACTCAGGTGGTGCAAAGGTAATTTATTTAACCAAAGCATTTGTACCCCCATAATAATCTGAAATTTAAAAAAGTGAAAGTAAATAATATGTATGAAAGCAGAGTGCCTGATACCAGCTGTCAGTTAATGTTGATTGATGTAATAAAGTATAATTGAATAACTGTGAGAAAACCTGCAGTCATTTTCCTACAAATAAAGCTGTATTATTTTTGGAATAAGGATTGGTAGGATAGGTGTTTCTTTCAGATTTTCCATTCTTAGATAGGAGGGGCTTTAAAAAATTAGATTAAAAAGACCTTGAGAAGTGAATTCTTGCTTCTTTTCTTGGTAGCGTCTCTTAATATTATGGTGTTTTACACCAACTAGGCACTCAGCCATGTCAAATGAATCATTCAGCCTCGTATATATTTGGTCAATTGCTTGCTTAGAATTCAACACAACTTTTGTCATATCATTAATGATTTTTTTTACTACAGCTTGGAAAAGCTTCACATGGGCATCAGGGACAGAAAGGCCCTTGTTGAAATAATCTTTGTAGCTGTTCTCATCAAAAGTGATTAGAAACTTTATATATACTGACTTAAGTAGAGAAAAATGTATAATATATCAAGCCTTATATTTAAAAATGACCTTTTTGCTAACCTTGTAAGAAAATGTGGATATAAAGAAATTCCAGAGCAACAATTTCCTACATTGAAATAGTTCCTTGCAAGTTTCCTTTGCCATTGCCTGTCTCAAGCTTTTGTGTGCTGCTGGAGGAAATTAAAGGCTAGTTTTTACCAATTTGGAGGGCAGAAAAGTAGAATTATTTTTGTTTTCACATGTTTACTCGCATGCATATGCAGTACACACACGCACACATATACATACACTTCTTGTTGGAAATGGGCAAGATGTTTTTTCAGTTAATCATTAGCATATCTTGACAAAAATATTTGGCATTTGAGATGTACTTTACCTAACTATGGGGTTTTGCCTGTATTGGCTGTTAGCTAATAAAGGAGGTTGATACAAATATTGGCTAGGATTACTAGGAAAGAGAATTGGATTGGGTGATTTTTGACTGAACCAGTGTCTCTGACATTGAGGTTGTGTACTTTGGAATCTGTAACATGAATATAATTACTTTGGGGAAGCAAGAAACAGATTTTTTAAGGGTTCTTCTGGTACAATGACTTTCAGCTTTACTTGTGTATATGTCTATTTGTGATGTTTAAATGATTACATGTGTTTATGTATATAAGATGTTTCCAAAGACATTAACTGTAAAAAATAAATAAATAAATATTCATTTCTCAGTAATTGTGGAGAAAACTTTTTTTACATATCCTGTTTAGTTGGATAATGATCAAGTTATACACACACACACACACACACACACACACGTTGAGTCATGTTCTCCTTATCTTAAAATGAGTAAATCCTGTCAAGATTTTAATTAATAGTAGCAACAATAGCTACATACTCTGCCTCATACTTTATATACATTATCTTATTTAATTCTCATAAAATCCTATGAGGTAGGATTCTGAAAGCAGGCTCAAAGTCATACTCATACTCAGGGAGAGAGTTGGAATTTGGCTCTAAGTCTGTCTTAAAGCTTATATTCTTTTAACTACATGAAGGCTCAAGAAGTAAGTGATGTTATAAATGTGTTTTTATTTTAATATATCCAGGTCTTCATCTATGCTCAATTTCTTTTTGAGGTTATGCTCAATTGTTAGACATATTAATAATTCTTATGACTGTAGTGTAATGTGTTCCCTAACTCAAAAGATATCTGACAGTGGCCTAAATTTAGGATCTGTTAAAATTAGGAATACCTCCCATAATTTGGCCAGACTATATTTTTGTTCTCTTAATCACAATGAATAGCCAAGAGATAGAGACAAATAAGAAGGGGTTTATACCTTTTTTAATTTCCAATAAAATTTAGTGCCCCCAAATATGTAGGTATTATCTGTTCTGTTTTCAGCTTTCTGCTGCTGCTGACTGTCTTTCTAGTCTGATCCACCCTGGACCAAGGTCTGAAACATCCTGGACCAAAGGCATGGTTTGGTGTGCTTCATGTTGGGTATGAACACAGAAGGGTTTTGGTTATGACTCAAGCCAGGCCACATAAGGATAATCATGTGATTACTTCCGGGAAAGGGCTTTTCATCTTCATCCCAGGGCAGAGATTACAAGGCTAGTGATGAAATTTTACAATCTCTTTACAGTTTAAACCACCCATGTCAAGGTCCAAAAGGACCTCAGTCAGGCTAAATTGCATTGGATATTAAACAAAAGGTAAATTTGTTCCTAAAAAGATTAGTGAAACATTTGTGAAGCAAAGATGATACCTATATAAACTATATATATTTTAAGAAAAATTATGTTATATTGTGAAGTTGTGATGTCATGCTTTGCGTGAAAATAAATTTTTATGTTTAATTATCACAATGAATTCAGTTAAACTTGCTTTTTCAAAATTGAAGAATATTTGGTTGTAATACTCATGTTTTATTTAGCAGAGAAATTTTCTTACAGGTGTTATTGTCTCTCTTTGTTGCTCTTCAAATCTAATTCTCCAAAGGCCAACCCCATAGCTGCTAATTTCATCATCTCTTTAGTGTCTCTTTTGCTAACTTGGAATATTGTAGCCATGCTTGTCTTCTGCCTAATATGGCATAAACATAGCTTCTGGCAGCTCACTTGATAGAACTCAAGCTTTTACACAATGGCTGGCACACATTAAGCCAAAAAATGTTAGTTTTTTTCCTTTCTCTTTCAGTTTCAAGTGTTTACGAACTTGAGGAATAAAGGGCACTGAGCTATCTGTGGTCCTGAGCTTTTCTGTGTTCAAGCCTGCTTGGATCTACTTATTCCTTAATACTCTTTTTAAAAATACATATTTAAAATTAATATTGTTTGTAATTGAGAGTTCATAATTATATACATTTATGGGGTACAATATGATGTTTTGATATATGTAAACAATGTGGAATGGTTAAATCAAGCTAATTAATATAGCCATCACCTCTCTTACTCATCATTTTTTGTGGTGAGACATTTGAAATTTAATAGTCTTTTAATTCACATTTCTGCTCTTACGTGTTGTGTACTATGATTTTCTATGATTCTTGTTGCTGAGGCTATTGCTGAATCTTGCCTATAGTCAATTACAATTAATCACCCAGAATTTTGTTGACTTTTGCCTATCTACAGGTGGATTATACCTATGGTTAGTCACAATCCAGAGTAATCTTGAGAGAGTTTATGGAAGAAGAGAATAGTGTCTGAAGAACTCACATATTTAAGGACCAGATGGAGGAGGAGGAACAGAAGGAGGATTCAGTAAAGGACTGAAAGGGCTGTCTGTTTTAAGAGTCTGATGGGAAAACAGGTTCTAGGGAAGAGAATATTTTGAGGCAAGAGATCAAACAAGATTGCCTATATGTCTCTTACATTAAAACTACAAAATCTTTGTGGTCAAGAAAAATGTCTAATTTACTATTGTATCTTTAGCATCCATCAGAATGGCTGACACTTAGGGGGAATTTAGTATATATTTTCCTAATGAATGAAGGTATCTGTTGTCTGTTACCTGCCACCATGCCTACCTTATGTATGATAGCTATTTGATAATTATTTGTTATAGGTTCCAGAACTACATTGCAAACATTTTTTTCTCTTCCTTCACACTTTTTGATCTAGTCTAAAATGGACTGCATGACTTTTTGAAAGGTCAATAATTGAGAATTATTTCCTCATATTCTGGAATGTTTTCAGTGATTGAGACTGCTAATCAGACCCCATATAGAACGCAGTTCTTTGACCTAGCATTCTGATCTGCCAACACCATATCTTTCTGTCTCTGTATATGTATTTAGCTGTATACACGGTTAGCTGTATTTTCCAAAACTCTCTGCTTTAGTTAGCTCTATCTAGTATTCAATGAATTATATATGGCTGCAATGTACTGAATGTGTCTCCTCAAAATTCATATGTTGAAACCTATGTATGTTAATACCAGTGTGATGGTAATTAGAGGTGGGGCCTTTAAGAGGTAATTAAGCCATATGGGTGGAGTTCTCATGAATGACATTAGTACCTGTATAAGAAGAGGCCAGAGGGCAAGTTAGCTGTCTTTCTACCATGTGAGGACACAGCAAGAAGATGGCCTTCTGTAAACCAGCAAGAGGTCACTCACCAAGAACCCAACCATGCTGACATCCTGATTTTGGATTTCTAGCTCCCAGAACCGTGAGAAATAAATGTTTGTTGTTTAAGCCATTTAGTCTATGTTAATTTGTCATAGCAGCTTGAACTAAGACAATGGTGATCATATTTAATAATTACAATTATAAAAATGAGTCTTTCTTTTTTTTTGAGATAGGGTCTCACTCAGTCACTCAGGCTGGAGGGCAGTGGCACTATTATACTTCACTGCAGCCTCGAACTCCTGGACTCAAGAGATCCTCCCACTTCAGCCTCCTGAGTAGCTAGGACTATAGGTGCACACCACCATTATTAAAATAATTTTTTTTTGTAGGGACAGGGTCTTTCTATGTTGCCCACGCTGGTCTTGAACTCCTGGACTCAAGCGATTCTCCCACCTTGGCCTCCCAAAGTGCTGGGATTATAGGCATGAACTACCACACCTGGCCTGGAATGAGTATTTCTTGAACACGAAATTGGACAACTATTTGCCAATATCTGTACTAAGCATTTCATCTATTATTCATTTAATTCTTATAAACATCTATGGGGTAGGTAGTATTAATCCCTATTTTACAGTTGGCAGAAATTAGGGCTAAAAGAGTTTAGGTAACTTTCTAAAAGTCACACAATTATGAAATGGTATGAGTAGAAAATTCAAACATGTGTCTCTTGACTACAAAGCCATCTCTCTTTCAACTATGTTGAAATAAATGGTAGCTATAAAAACAACAGCAGCAACTAAACAAAATTATCCATAATCCAAGGCTTCTTCAGGTTTGTACTATGCTGAATACTCTGCAGAGGTTACCTAACCATTTGCATGTGTGTTTAAAGAGCAGCTGTCAGTCTTTAATAGTATATATCAGAGCAGTGTCTCTGGGAAATAGAAAGATATTCTTCACCAGTTGAATTGGAGGAGTTTCCCAGGAGACCACAAGCACATTCTGACACAAGCTTTCAGGTCTCATATTTCATCCTCTGGATCTTTCTACTCTGTTCTTTGAGAATCAAAATGTGGCTTTAGGCATCAATGTGATATTTGCTGCATGTCAGGTACAGGAACAGTGTCAGGAATATGAAGAACTTTTCCACCTTATTTCCTTATTTTATAAAACCTCTTGACATTAGCAGACACTGGCTTTTATATATAGTTAGAACCAGTATGTGAATGATTCACCAAGATTCTAAGACCACTTAATGTCATTCCATTTGATCTTGGTAGAGTCGTGGGTTATTTATCCGGCCCATCCTTCTACCCAGTTATTGAGCAAACATTTATTACACACCTTCTATGTACCGCACCAATTAAATAAAGCTAGGATACACAAGTCCCATCTTACTCAAATCTATTTTACTTAGCTGTTTTGACTGTATAGGCAAAAGTTATTAAAAGATTATTTAATTTAATGTCCTTTGTTTTACAGATGAAGAAACTTGAGTCTGAGTAGGTGGAATGACTTTCTTTAAGACCACATAATAAGTGTCACAGAAGGGATGTAAACCCAAGTTTTCTTATTTCCAGATCAGGTTTCTTTTCAGTATACCCTGCTGCCTCTCAGCTATACTAAAAGATATAGCTGGCTATAACAATGGAAGAAAAGACATAATGCCATGGAATTTTAGACCAGCTCCCTCAGCTTAGTAGGATTGTTGATTTTCCATTTCTTTGACTTTGGTGTAACTATTTCTTAGGGAGCTTCTTGAAGACACTGGAATGCCTTGAGTATATTGGAATATACATTCAGTGTCTCCTGGGAGATTCCTACTTTCGATATTTGTAAGACTCTGAGGAGTTAGATAAAACTGTGAAGTATTAGGAAAAGAGAAGTGGACAGAGACTGGAGTAGCTCCGAGAGGAGTAGTCAGTAGCAGACTAGTGTGCATTATGGAATAAACTGGAGATAAGAGGTAGAGAAGAAAAGAGGGAAATAATTGAAATTAAAAGGTAAGAGCAAGTGTGAAGCAGAAAAATTTGAAGTATAGGTGACATTTAGTCCTCTCATCTACAAAGTAGGAATAATAACACTTATTCTGTTTATCTCATAGTATTTGTATAAGGATCTCAGGGAGAAAGGTTTTTGAAGCCTAAAGCATAGTGTACTCTTAAAGGGGTGGTGCTTGGTGCAGATGGTAGTGGTTAAGCATGTGGTACAAAGGAAAAGATATGGCAAGGAGATAGAGTAAGCATAGAAAGTACAGTTTTTGGTCACCAGTGTTAGTATTATGTAAGAGAGGAGGTAAGATATATATTAAAGGAGAAAATGAAATACATATTGAATAAGAAATAAAAAAAAGCACGTGTTAATTTAGCATACTAAATAGAAGGAATGAATAATTTGGATGTGCTAATTTACCATACTGGTTAGTAGTGGGAATGATGGGAATCTAGGAGGGACCTTGTATCAGCCATGTGAAAGCTTATCAATACACTTTTTTTAAGCTTTAACATGTCAGAGAAGGGCAGATAGATTTGATAGAGGATGTATATAAAAGTTGAAAATGACTTTATAGATTGGTAATATAGTCAGTAAAAAATCATTAATTGCCCTTGCCAAACTCAAAGCAGGTACTTAGGTTGCTGGGTTGAGAAGAGACTATCTGCTGGTGCTTCTGGGTGAACTCCAGGAAAGAAGATTGTTTTGGCATTTGCTGCTGTCTTGTTAGCTGATCTTACTGCATATTTTCGTAACCATCTTATCCAGTAAGTTGAAATTAAAATGTTTTTAGAATGGATCATGTAGCTGTTAACTTAGGGGCTTATACTTTAGGCTTTGTTTCACTTAATCTCAATGTAGGAGGGGCTTTGTAATGAGAACAACATGAATAGTGGCATGGGAATGAGGAATGAATGAGGAGATCAGTATTACTGGAGTGAAGGAGGGTGTACATTGTTAGCTAATCTTTGTATTCTGTGCTCTAGTCTTATCAATTCTCTTGTGGTTTCTGGATTCCCTGATATATCTTCCTGCTGGCCTTTGGATTGCAAATCCATCTGCCTGGGCCACTTTCACCTCCTCCCCAAAGTAAGTTTTACTCACCTTTTAGAGTTTATGTTAGGTTTCACTTCCAAGCAGCCTTCCTTGACTTATAGGTTAGGTTACATCTCAACCTTGGTACTTTTGACGTTTTGGGCCAGATAATTCTTTGTTGTGCGGTCATTTCTGTGCATTATAGGTTATTTATTTATAGGCCTCTACCTTCTAGATGCCAGTAGTACGTCCCATAGTTGTGACAATAAAAAATGTCTCCAGATATTGCCAGATGTCCCCTGGGGAGCAAAATTGCCCAGGGTTGAGAACTGATAAAGAAATAAAAACTTTCCTTACACATCTACATTTCATTTCAGTGATATTTTGAGAGGAGGAAAGTTAACTTACTCACTCATTTTTCCATTTTGTATCAAAATCCTGTAATTAAACTCCCAATGGGACAATGGTGCCCAGGCTGGAGTGCAGATCATAGCTCACTGCAACTTCAAACTCATCCTCCTGAGTAGCTAGGACTACAGGCGTGTGCCACCATGCCTGGCTATTTTTTAAAAAAATTTTTTGTAGAGACGGGGCCTCACTGTCTTGCCCCTGCTGGTGTCACAATCCTGGCCTCAAGCGATCCTCCCTCCTTGACCTCCCAAACTGTTGGGATTACAGGTGTGAGCCACCATGCCTGGCCAATTTGTTTTGTTCTTTCTGTTCCTTGAATGTTACAGGTTTGCTTCTGCTTCAGGGTCTTTACACTTGTTCCTTATTCTGTCTGTGATGCTCTTTCCCTAGATCTTCATAGGAATCACTTAACTCAGGTGCCAGATAAAATGTCATTTCTTAGGGAATTCTTTCCCACTACCTTATTCTAAAATAGCACCTACTTTCTCTGTATCCCATTATCTGTTTTATTTTTCTTCATAGCATTCATCACTCTGTCATTGTATTTGTATTAATAAAAGTAGGCTCACTGTTATACCAGATGAACCCCAATTTCATTGACTTAAACAATGAAATTTATTTCTTACTCTGATCATAATTTCGTGTTGGTTAGAGGGCCATGCAGTCATTCAAAGACTCAAGCTTTTTCTTGCAAATGTCTCCTTCATCTGCTAGGGTCTTGTCCTTTTCTGTTTTGGGCTGGTGGAGGGGGAAAGAGAATATGGAGGATTGTGTCTGAAAGCAGGTCTGGGAATGATATCTCTTTTTCCTACAATTACATTGCCTAGAGTTCAGTCACATGACCTTACCTAACTAACTGCAAAGGAGACTAGGAAATGTAGTCAGGTTTTTCTCCTTTTCAGGAGAGAAAAGGAAATGGAATTTGGTGGAATCATTATATCATATCTGCCATAATATTATATAT
Organism: Daubentonia madagascariensis; assembly: GCA_023783475.1. Taxonomy (NCBI): domain Eukaryota; kingdom Metazoa; phylum Chordata; class Mammalia; order Primates; family Daubentoniidae; genus Daubentonia; species Daubentonia madagascariensis. Next base: position 8,751,434 of record JAKFHU010001129.1, read on the forward strand.
TTATATATTTATTGAGTGTCTCTCCAACCAGGATATAAGTTTCATGGATTCAGGGATTTTGACTGTTTTGTTTCCCATGTTATACCAAGTGCCAAGAACAATGTCTGACATATAACTGATATTCAATAATGTTTGCTTCAAGGATCACTGAATGAATGTTGTCTGTCTTATCTGCTACTGTCTCCACACTTGGAACTGTTTCTGATATGCAGTAGGCACTCAGTTATATATTGAATGAATAAATGCATGAATGGGTAATGGTTTTGAAGTCAGAGCTGGATTTGTGTTAGGGCTTTTCCACTTAATTATCTGTGTGATATTGGGAAGGTTACTTAACCATTCTAAGCCTCAGTTTTCTCATCTGTAAAATTAAGGAATTAAGAACTACTCCATAGGATTTTTGTTATATGAAATAACATATAAAATGCTTAGCCCAGGGTTACACACATCATAAGTTCTTGAAAAGGTAGCTTTTTTTTTTTTTACTGTTTTTAACCAAATTCTACTTTGAGTCCCAGTTGATTCATTTTGTCTACAATGGTTCAATATGCATAATTTTCACATCTTTTTAACTTGTTGAAATGAATAAGCATAATCTGAGAGAGCTTCTACATTTATATTCTTTCATTTAATCATTTATTCATCCATTCATTCTCCTGTTTATAATTTATCTGTTCTATTTAAGACACTTTGTTAAGCAACGTAAGGAGACAAGAATAATGTATTAGCTACTGTGAAGTTTAAATTTAGAAGATTATTATACAGCACAATAAGTTTTATATTTAGTTAACATATTCAAGATAAATATGCGAGAGATTGTATTTGTCCATTTAAAAGAAATATGCTTAATCTCTAAGGAATAAGAGACATTCAGGGTCTTATTTGATTTCATTATAGTCATGTAATAAAACTACCCTTTGCATCTATTCCTTTTTTCCTTCCTTCCTTTTTTCCTTCTTGCCTTTTTTCTTTTTTTAGACATAAGGTCTTGCTGTGCCGCCCAGGATAAAGTACAGTGGTGCGATCATAGCTCACTGCATCCTGGAATTCCTGAGCCCAAACGATCCTCCCACCTCAGTCCCTCCGAGTAGCCAGGACTGTAGGCCTGCACCACCATACCAGGATAATTTTTTAAATGTTTTGAAGAGACAGGATCTCACTATGTTGCCTGCCTGTCTTGAACTCCTGGCCTCAAGCGATCTTCCACACTCAGTGTACTGGGATTACAGGTGTGAGCCACTGCACCAGGACTGTTCTCATCATTATTTGAATTCCCTATTACTCCATCTCAATATCTAAAACATTGTTTTTTAAAAATAAGATAGTCTTCACCAGTAATAGTGTAGAAATGACCTGAGATATTTAGTCATTGTATTATAAATTTATTGTACCATTCATATATTGGAAAGTAAAAAATGTCATCGCTTTAGTGAATTGAAAAAAGAATAGAAGTATTATCTGATTAGTCAATTGATGAAAATATGAAAACCAAAAGTCCATCCTTCAGGATCTAACTTAAGTCCCACCAACTACAAGAGGCATTTCCAGTGAGTTCATCTCCCATTTTGTGCAGTATATAGTTTGCTACTTAATTATTCTTTACTTGTTTCACATATGGTAATCGAATCCTCTCAACTTTGGGATGAGAATTCATAGAGCAGAAAACATACATTACACTTTATTTTGTTTGTTTATTTTTATATTTCTTACTGATGGGCATGTAGTAGATGCTTAGTAAGTTCTTTTTTTTTTAGATTTTTCTTTCTTTCTTTCTTTCTTTTCATTTTATTTATCTATTTATTTTTATTTTTATTTCAGAGTATTACAGGGGTACAAATGCTTTGGTTACATAAATTGCCTTTGCAAATCCTGAGTCAGAGCTACAAGCGTGCCCATCCCTCAGGCACTGTGTACTGTATCCACTAGGTGTGAATTTACCCATCTCCTCCTCCCCACTCCCACCTGCCCAACACCCTATGAATGTTACATCCCATGTGTGCACATTACTGTTGATCAATTAGTACCAATTTAATGGTGAGCACATGTAGTGTTTACTTTTTCCATTCTTGTGATACTTCACTTAGAAGAATGGGCTCCAGCTCCATCCAGGATAATACAAGAGGTAGTTCACCTTTTTATGGCTGAGTAGTACTCCATGGTATACATATACCACATTTTATTAATCCACTCATGGACTGATGGGCACTTGGGTTGTTTCCACATCTTTGCAATTGTGAATTGTGCTGCTATAAACGTTCGAGTGCAGATTTTTTTTTTATAGAATGTCTTTTTTTTTTCCTTTGGGTAGATACCCAGTAGTGGGATTGCTGGGTCAAATGGTAGTTCTACTTTTAGTTCTTTGGGGTATCTCCATACTACTTTCCATAGAGGTCGTACTAGTTTGCAGTCCCACCAGCAGTGCATGAGTGTTCCTGTCTCTCCACATCCACGCCAACATTTGTTGTTTTGGGACTTTTTGATAAAAGCCATTCTCATTGGAGTTAAGTGATATCTCATTGTGGTTTTGATTTGCATTTCCCTGATGATGAGAGATGTTGAGCATTTTTTCATATGTTTGTTGGCCATTAGTCTATGTTCTTTTGAAAAGTTTCTGTTCATGTCCTTTGCCCACTTTTTAATGGGGTTGTTTGATTTTTTCTTACTGATTTTCCTTAGTTCTCTATAGATTCTAGTTACCAGCCTTTTATTGGATGTATAGCATGCAAATATTTTCTCCCATTCTGTAGGTTGTCTATTTGCTCTACTGATAGTTTTCTTGGCTGTATCATAGACTTTAATGGATACTAAGAAGTCATCTTGTCCAACTCCCTACTCAAGGAAGATCCCTTTTTACAGAAGACCCAAGGAATGATTATCTAGTTTCTGCTTTAACTACCTCTGGTGAAAAAAGAACACTCTTCTAGGACATCTTATTTCACTGTTGGATGGTTATGTTGCTTAGATGTTTGTTCATTTTTTCATACATTGAGCTGAAATCTACCCATTGGTGGGTCTTGTCCAGTCTAATAGTACAAATCTGATTATAGTTCAGTCTTTTTTTCTTTTACTTGTTAGCTCTTCAAAAAGAAATTTTTTTTTTAAAGACAGCCTCACTTTGTTGCTCAGGCTAGAGTGCAGTGGCATCAGCCTAGCTCACAGCAACCTCAAACTCCTGGGCTCAATCAATCCTTCTGCTTCAGCCTCCTGAGTAGCTAGGACCCACAGGCTTGCACCACACACCTGGCTGATATTTTCTATTTTTTGTAGAGATGGGGTCTCGCTCTTGTTCAGTCTGGTCTTGAACTCCTGAGCTAAAGTGATCCTCCCGCCTTGGCCTCCCAGAGTGCTAGGATTAGAGGCATGAGCCACCAAACCTGGCCAGCCTTTCAAATTTTTGAAGAGAGTTGTAATATATCCCTTCAGTTTTTGGTTCTCATTTATTTATTAAACACTGTGTTGTGGATATGGAGATAAATTTGTTATTGTCTCTAACTAAGTTTTTCAGCTTCTCTTTATTGTGTATGGAACTCACGTGACTGAAAAGGGTCACCATCCTTTTCGTATGTAAATACTGTAATTTGTGCCTCTCTTAAAATGTGACGCCTGAAATGGACCAAAGTTCTTCATCTGTGGTCTGATCAGTACATAATGCATTAAAACTTATTTTACATGATCAGGGCAACTAACTTCTGTTAATGTTGTCATAAGTTGTGTTAATTTTTTGTAATATTGATCAAGCAAAACTTTGAGATTTTTTTTTTCTCACATTTCCTTCCACTAGGCTGGATCAGCATTTGTGCAGTTGATTTTTTTGCACAAGCTAAGTGTAGGGATCTACGTTTATCTTTGTTAATTTTTGCCTAACATCTTTGCTTGTGAAGATTATTTGAAACTGGAGTCTGACATTTATGCTCATGGCTAGCCTCCTATCTTTGAAACATCTGAAAAAATTATAAACATTTATTTTTTCTACATTTTGAATAAAAATGTTGAACCTGTTTGAGCAATCAATTATTCCCAGGATATGTGAGAATTTGATATTGCCACATTTGAAAGTTGCTATTTCTTGATTTTTATCATTTTTTCTCTTATATTCACCAATTATTAATGATTCATTTATAGGAGAAATGTACTCCCAAGAATGGGATACAAGAATTAGGGGAATAATAGCATCGAATTATTTAGTAAGATTTGTGGATATTTCTCATTTTAATCTCCACTTTCTATCTCCATTGCTTTTACTTTAGTATGAACCCTCATCGTCTCTCATCTAGACTACTGCTTCAGCCTCCCGACTTCACTTTCTGCACAATCTTATCCCTTTCCAATCTATTGTCCATTTTACTGTCAGAGGGATCTTTCTATTGTACAAAGCAAATATTATAATTTCACTGCTGAAGATTCATTAATAATTTCAATTGTTTATGGGAAAAAGTACATATTTCTTAATACACATATTAGATCCTCTATAGTCTGACTTCTGTCTCACTCTCCAGGCTGTTCTTTTGAATCTCTGGGCCTTTTATTTCACAGCAACTTATCCTTTCCAGAATCACACCTCTACACCTTGGCTGCCTTGTGGGCACCTATTGAATACTCAGTTTAAGTATGTGTTACCTTTTCTCAGAAAAACTTCCTAGGTTCTTCCCCCTCCCTTCCCCAACATATGAGGTTTATTACTTCTTTCTTTAGGTCTCCATTCTACAATGTTATATATATCACAAAATTAGAGCACTTTGTCACACTTGTTTACTCCACCTCCCTTGCCTACACTCCTTGAAGGATATCCTAAATCTTATTCATGTCTGGATCTCCACCTCCTAGCACAGTGCCTAGCACAGGGTGGGTACCCAGTGAATGCTGAGGGAGATTAATGAGATCCATCAGAAACCTTTGATAGGCCACAATTTGGAGAACACTGTGCTGGAACTCTGAATACTGAATCTGGTAGAAATAGATTAGGAAAACCAGCCAGATGTTGTTTTTAAAGGTTCTGTTTTTAGCATGTAAATTAAAATTTCATTTAGAAGTACAAGTCTAATTTGGGAACCAGAATGCAGTTGTAGAGCTTGACAAGATTACATTTGTAAATCCTCCAAAGGCTGATCTATCATCATGCCTTCCTAAAACAGTACATTCTGTGTGGAAGCAGAATGGTCTCTGAGTCTGCACGATTGGATGAACCATCCTAGACTCCTTGCTCCTCTATCCCTTGTGCCTATGTCATTCAGTTATCCCTACTTGACCTACTGTGTTCAAGTCATCACCACAGAGGCAACTTTCGCCTTTTCTGTGAAAATGCTCTGGGCTCTGAGCCCCAACGTTAGATTGTACCACTGTTCTGCTTTATATCCTTCAGGGACAGGTTTTTACTGCCTTCAGGATAAAATCTAACTTTCCTTGCATGTCATATAATGTATTCCGTGACCTAGTTCCTGTCTCCCTCTCCAGATTCACACCTTGTTCCTACATACATAATCTTCCTGGAATTCCTTTCCACACTTCTTTGCCTGGCTGATTTTTACACATATTTTAAGGTAGTTCGGGTGGCATGCCCTCCAGGAAGCCTTCTGTGAGGCAGGTATAGATGCTCCTTCTCTGTGCTCATGTGAAGTACCTTGAACGTTGTACTAAAAGTAGTGTTTTACTGATTTACCTCTCCCACTAATATCCTTGAGAACAGGAACTTTTCCGATTTATATTTGTATTACCAGAACTTATTATAGTGGGTGCCTAGTAGTCATAATAAATAAATGTCTTGTTAAATGAATTAATAGCTCCATACGCAGAGCTTGTGTGATAATTTTAAAAATTACTCCCATTTGATATGGAATACAAGAATATATTTGTAGTAAATTCTTTTTCAATCAAATTTTCAATTAAATAACTATTTATTGAAATTTCTCTATACTTGGAGGTTTTTAGTTCTACAGTGAATGCAGGTGTTTCTATTAAAAGTAATCAAAGAATAGTTTTTTGTGCTGTGACTAGCACTTTAGTGGAAATGTGACTGACTGGTTGGGAAGTGGATATTAAGGTACATGCAATTAACTATATTACAAAATAGAAAATGTATAGGTGGAGTCCTGTGTAAGACCAAGGGATGGAGATCATTTACTGCAAAATGTTGGGAAATTGGATGCAAACTACTCTTTCAGGGAAAAATGGCCCAACTATTTCTTTTAAACAGCTGTGGGATGAAAATAGAGAAGTCCAAGACCATAGCTTGCTGAATTTGGGCTCATCCATGGTCATACACCCAAAAAGTAGCCAAGCAAGAGTTCAGCCTCAGGACAATATTACTTCAAACTCCATGTTCCCAAACTACACAGTCTGTACTGAATTTTCCCTTCTTGCAGAAATAGAACATTTTTATTATATGTTTTATTATTTTCAGCATACTCTTTAACCAGATGGTCAGCTTTTGAGAGTGTTAATATTGTTTGTATATCCTTATTATTTTGTGAATGGTAGATTGATTTATAGCTTATGTTTCTTATACAGTCTTCTTAGTTCAGGACACAAGATAGGGTGGGTGCAAAAATAGAACTACAATACATATTTGGTAATTGAAACATCCTATGATTGATTGTAGCTTAACAGACCAAGATATCTCATTTGTGTTGTACGTGTATGGGCCTGGAGAGAATTAGGGTATGTGTATTTTGGAAATTATCTTTTTAAAATTTGTTTTTTGTCAGTTCTTGCAGTATATCTTGTAAATATATTTGCAATGAGAATTAACATGGAAAGATTTTGTAAAATGTTAGGAAGAAGCTGTATAATGGGTACTAGTTCCCTGAAAACTAAACCCTCTAAATGAATAGGTTCTCTTTCCTAAAACATCCACAAGTAGAGATTTTAGATTTATTTTCTTGGGTGAGAATTTGTGGATTTAGTTTCATCTTCAATGTAGTTTTCTCTCAAAGTTATGAAGCCCTGGAAATATGGCTATATAATGGAACTTTTGACAGACCCCTTTAACTGCATGTCACTTATACATCGGGGTAATTTGTTACCTCTTCAAAGGTGGTTAGCCCGTGAGGTAGAATACATGTCCTATATAAAGGTCAGTCTTAATTAATAAGCTGTTTTCCTCATTTTTGACCAATATGAATTGCTCATAACTTGTACGAAGTAGTTTTCAATGTAAAAATAAAACAAATTGAGCTTTTGTCATATCCATCAGCTGCACAACCCATTTAAATGTCAAAAATTTGACACAGCCCTAGAGTCTATTTTTAGATGTCTCAGCAGGCCTATTTATCAGAGTGAAATAAGATATAATTATCATATTATTTCACCAGGTACATACTGTATCTATAGATATACATCTTTCTTTGTCCCCCTGCCCCCAAATATGCTCATAATTTTTATTGCTAAATATTTGTTATTCACATGGTATTTCTCAAAGCCTGTAGAACCAATGTCAGCAAGGCATATAAATATTAATAACAATATTATTATCAGGATTAGATCTTTACTTCATTAAAGATAAACCTCAGTTTTTTTATTCTACCTTTTGTCTCTAGCTTCCTTAAATTGAAAAAATTCACTATGTTGCTCTGTTTCTATGTTTAGAGGCAAATATTTTGCACACTGTAGTAAAAGTGTTTTAGTGTGTAATTTAACTGGATGCAACAGTATTCAGTGTTTACTTCAAAGAAAAGATTTTCACCAAGACATTCGTCGTGGATTTCAACTTAAATTATTCCTTTCCTTTTCTGAATCTTCCCTTATACTTTATAGAATTGAATCTTGTATTCTTTTTGTTAAAAATACTTATTTCAAGATATGGGTGACAAAAAGAATAATGATGATGATGATAATAATAATAACCAGCTACTTACCTAGTTAATACTATGTTCTAGGTGATTTATATTTATATCCTGTAACCCTCAGAACAATATTGTTAGGTAAGGAGATGGGCTCAGAGAGGTTAAATTACTTTACAAAGGTCATACTTCATTATATATCTGAGTTAAGTGGATTCAATCACAAATCTATGTGACCATGAAATCCAAATTCTTAACTACTAATTCATGCTGCCTTAGCTAAATGTGGGATATTTTAAAATAACAGTAAAGAGTTTGAATCTGAAAATCTGAGTGAAACATCAATGTGGCTGAACATTAAAATGTACAGAAGTCAAGAAATTAAAAGTTATTTTACAGCAACAATAATTTTGCCACTTTGGATTATTTTGTATTACTGTAAATGTCATTACTTTTAATGGTTTTATATTCTTGTGGAATGTAACTGAGATATGATTTCTCTGAGAATAATAACTTTGCAATTCCTGCCTTGTGCATTTAAATAATTAACCATTTTATTGAATTAATACTGCAGGCTATCGCTTTTTTTCTCCCCCTTTCTGTCTTTGCTTCAGTATATGCATGTTTTGTGGTGCCTTGCCTTCTTTGACTATTTGGTTTCATTATATCATAACTGTTTATCTTAGTAAACTGTAAATGTAAATGTGCTGTTTGTTCTTTTAATGAATTTAGAATATATAATAACACGTCCCCTATGCTCTCAACAGATAAGCAAAAACCAATAGTCAATATTCAAATCAAATTTACCTTCTAAAAGTCCTTTTTAATTTTAGCAATTTAATGTTAGTTTATAGATTAATAACGTTCTGCCAAGCATTGTGTCATAGCTGGGGTGGAGAGAGGGAAAATAGTTATAAAAAGATAAGGCATTAGATTCTTTTGATGAGAAACCATAATCACTAGAGATAAAAAGACACAATTAAAAATCAGAAAAATAATGCTGTAATAAAGGTATAAAAATATGTGTGGGAACACAGAGGAGGAATGATTATCTTTGGGGAAATCAGATAAGACTTCCTGGAGGAGATGACATTTCATGCAGGTCTACAGGTTGTGTAGGATTTATCCACAAGGAAAAATGAAGATATGCATATATCCAGGCAAATGGAAAACATAGTAAAGAGTTCTAATATTTTCATTTGTGTGTAGAATCACTATAAACATAACTGCTACAAATGTTGGTTGATATAGGAGTGTTGTATTAATAAATCAAATATAACAAGTAACAATGCTGTTGGTGACATGATTTTCTAAAATAGTGATACTTTTGGATAAAATTATGAACAAATTCACTATAATCTTTCCTTGATTTACATGTTAGTTGCATTAAATTCTTGTTTATTGCAAAATCCTTTGTATTTATATGTAAACAGAGATAGGTACTAAGCTCACATAAATAGGATTTTTGCATACATGAATGTATGGTGGGACTTTTGGAAGTTGTGTAGTACCCTCTTCTGCTTTGTAGTACATCTAGCATCCCTGGTCCCCACCAAGCAAATACCATCAGTGTTCTTGTATCGTTATTAAAATAAAAAATGCCTCAACAGATTTTCAAAATGCCCCCTAGGCAAACTGCTCACATTGATAACCACGTCAGCAGAATAATTAAAATAATAATAGAACTAACAAAAACTGTTAGATAGAGATGTGGAGAATAATGTATACAAACCATTTCCTTATCTTTGCTAGCAGAGTGTCAATAGATACCATTTTTTGTTGATAAATTAAGATATAAATGTATAAAGATATTGTGTAGAATAATACCTGTGAAACTAAAAACAAATGGTTAAGAGCATTTGCATCTAGGGAATGAGAACAGGGTTTTAAGAGGTATAAGTCATATATAATTTTAATTTTTTTTTCAGTATACATACTTTTAATTTTACTTTTATATGTATATGACAGGTGGAATTAATTCTATGACATTAAAATAGATTCTGGCCACTTTTACTTTTAAACATTTAAAAATAAACTTTATTATACAATTTACATGTAATAAAATGTATCCATTTTTAGCATACAATTTAATGAGTTCTGACAAATATATACACCCGTGTAACCTCCACTATCATAAAGATATGTAACATTTCTACCACCCTAATAAGTTCCCTTGTACTCTTCTCAGTCAACAACCTCCCTTTCTTTTATGGTTTATACTTTTTGTGTCTTACTTAAGAAATCTTTGCCTACTCCAAGAATGCAAGGATTTTTCTTTGCTATAAGTTTTATATTTTTAGCAATAGGTCTATGATCAATTTTAAGTTATTTTTTGTGTATTGTGTGAAGTACAGGATAAGGTTCATTTTTTCCTGAAAAGATGTCCAGTTCTTTTACCATTGTTTGTTGTAAAAATTATTCTTCCCAGATTAAGTTACCATTGCAGCTTTGTTGGAACTTAATTGACCACATGTATATGGATGCATTTCTGTACTTTCTATTCTGATCCACTAATTTATATGTCTACCCTGAAGTCTATAGTATGCTTATCTTGGTAGCTTTAAAGTGAGTCTTGTTATCATATAAAGTAAGTTCTCCAAAATTTTCCTTGTTTTTAGAAATTGTATTGGCTATTCTAGGCCTTTTGAGTTTCCTTATACATTTTACAATCAACTTATTTATTTCTACAAAAAGGCCTGCTGAGATTTTGATTGGAATTGCATTTCATCTAGAGATAAAACTTTGGAAAGTTATCATCTTAACAAAAATGAGTTTCCTAATCCATGAACAGAGTATACCTTGGGATTTAATTAGGTTTTCCTTAATGTCTGCCAGCAATGTTTTTTAGTTTTCAGTATATAGTTCTTGTACATAATTTTTTAAAGGCTGAGTATTTTATGTTTTTTGATGCTATTATAGTTGGTACTGCATTTCAAATTTCATTTTTCAAGTGTTCATGGCTAACACCTATCTGGAATCTCTAATTAATACTCTGAGTTTTCAAAACAGATTCTCTACTCTGGGTGGTTGCAAGGGAAACTTGAATGTTTCCCAGTTTTGGAAACTGTTTAGTTTACAACTTCCAGGTCATTTTTTGCCTGGCTGCATGGAGTTTCACTGTACATGGTTTATATTCAGCCAGAGACTCAAGGAGGCATTATGCAGATTTTTAATACTCTGGCTTTGCATAGCTTCCTCCTCTTCAGGGCTTTGAAACTCAAATATAAGGTTCCTCAGGCTCTCCAAACTCTTATTTTTGTCTCCTCAACTTAGGGAAACCACCATGTTCTGCTTGGGAACTCTCTCACTGCACTATCTTCCAGAAAGGATTGCTAATGTGGCTATTGCTAGGTTCACTTCATTCATTTCCCTTCTGTAGGGCTTCACAGTCTTGCATTGCTTGTCATCCAAGTCTGAAAAGAGTTGTTTCATATGCAAGTGTCTGTTTTCTAATTGTTTATGGAGGGAGTATGGATCCAGTTCTGGTTACTCTCTCATGGATAGTAGAAGTTCTCTTAGCAACTGCCTCCCTCTCCACTATCCTTGTGAGGACCTTGAGGATATTCTTGGAAGAGTTTGCATGTCACTGTTGCAAACATCCACCCCTACAGACAATATATGCATATATACCATTCTGGGAGATGAGAAGGTATGAATAACTCTGCTGAGGTACTGAAGGGTCAAGGAAGATTTCAAAGTTTTGGTGACATTGTAGTCAACCCCTCCTCTTACCTGCAGATCCTGGCAATCACTGATTATTTTTTTAATCTTTATAAAACTTTTCAAAAATGTCATTTTAGTAGATTATAAAGGACGTAGCCTTTTGAGTCTGGCTTTTCCCCTTCAGTATAATGCATTTGAGATTCATCTATGTTTTCATGTATATCAGTAATTTGTTCCTTTTTATTGCTGATTAGTATTTCCTTGTGTGGATGTACTACAGATTGTTTATACATTCACCAGTTGAAACCATGTGGATGGTTTCCAGTTTTTGTTGGTTATGAATAAAGCTGCTATAAATATTCACATGTAGGTTTTTGTGTGAACATATATTTTCACATCTCTTAGGTAAATACCTATGAGTGGAATTGCTGGCATGTATGTTAAGTGTACATTTAAGTATATTATAACAAAGTGCCAACATGTTTTTTAGAGTAGCTGTACCATTATGCACTTCCACCAGGAATGTATGAAAGTTCCAAATAAACGTCATGCCCTAGGTTTAGTCTGTTTCTTTGATTTTAGCTCTTCTAGTAAGTGTGTAGTAATGTCACATTGTGTTTAAGTTTGCATTTCCCTATTTCCCTGTTGAGCAACTTTTAATAAATTTATTTGACACCCATATATCTTCTTTGGTGAAGAGCCTGATACAATTATTTATGTATTCTAGATACAGTATTTTATCAAATATGTGTTATGCAAGTATTTTCACTCAATCTGTGGCTTGACTTTTTTTTCTCTTAATAGAAAAGAGCAGCAATTTTCATTTTGATAAGGTCCAGTTTATAACTTTTTTCTTTTATAAGTTGTGATTTTTGTGTCTTATCTATGAAATCCTTGCCTAACCAAAAGATACACAGATATTTTTCTATGCGTATTTTTGATTTGTCCACTTAAAAAAATAAAACTTCCCATTTAGTTAATGGGAAATTAAATGGGAAGTGATTTTTTTGATGATTTTTAAATATTATGGTAAACTATACATAACATAAATTTACCATTTTGACCATGTTAAGTGTAAAATTCAGTGGCATTAAGTGCATTCATAATGTTGTGCAACCATCACCACTGTCCATTTCCAGAACTTTTTCATCACCAGACACAGAAACTCTTTACCCATTCAACAGTAACTCTCTATCTCTCTTCCTCCAAGCCCCTGCTAACCTCTGTTTTACTTTCTTTCTCCATGAATTTTACTATTCTTTGTACCTCATAAGTATACTAATAATATTTGTCCTTTTGTGTCTGGCTTATTTCACTTAGTATAATGTTTTCAAGGTTAATTCATGTTGTAGCATATGTCAGAATTTCATTTCTTTTTATGGCTGAATAATATTCCATAGTAAATACATATCACATTGTAAAAATTTTTTCACATATTGTTGGACACTTAGGTTGTTTCCACTTTTTGGCTATTGAGAATAATGCTGCTATGAACACTGGTATACAAATAACTGTTTAGGGCCCTGATTTCAGTTCTTTTGGGTGCATACCTAATGGTGGAATTGTTGGATCATATGGTAACTTTATATTTAAATTATAAAGAACCATAGTGCCTGCACCATTTTACATTTCCATCAGCAATGCACAAGGGTTCCATTGTTCCAATTTCTCCATGCTGTTGCCAATACTTGTTATTTTCTGGTTTTTTAAATTGTTTTTTATTTTTATAATGGCCATCCTAATGGGTATGAAGTGGTATGTTATGCTGGTTTTGATTTGCATTTTCCTAGTGACTAGTGACGTTGAACATCTTTTCATGTGCTGAGTAGCCATTTGTGTACCTTCTTTGGAGAAGTGTTTATTCAAGTCCTTTGCCTAGTTTTGAATTTGTTTATTTTTTTATTGTTCAGTTTTTGGAGTTCTTTATACATTCTGGATATTAATTCCTCATCATTGAATATGTAATTTGCAAATTTTTTTTCCATACCTTGGATTATCGTTTTACTCTGTTGATAGTGTTTGATGCATGAAAGTTTTAAATTTTGATGAAGTTTGACTTATCTAATTTTTCTTTGTTGCCTGTGCTTTTGGTGTCATATACAAGAAATCATTGCCAAATTTTGAATTAACATCATAAAGATTTTCTTTATATTTCTTCTAAGAGTTTTATAGTTTTAGCTCTTAGATTTATTTAGTCTTTGATCCAATATAGTAAGGTAAGAGTCTAACTTCATTTTTTTTTTTTTTTGCGAGACAAGGTCTTGCTCATGCTCAGGCTGGTCTCAAACTCCTGGCTATCCTCCCGCCTCAGCCTCCAAAAGTGCTAGGGTTACAGGCATGAGCCACTGTGCCTGGCCTGTCTAACTTCATTTTTTTGTGTATGTATGACTTCTATATTTTCTTCTAGAAGTTTTGTAGTTTTAGGTTTTACATTTAGGTCTTTGATTCGTTTTGCATTAATTTTTATGTGTGATATGAGGTTGTTTGTAGCATATGGATTATTAATAACTAATTAGTAAATATTTTCCTCTCTGCATTGAATTACCTTTGCATTTTTATTGAAAATCAACTGACCAGCTATGTGTTTGTGTGTATTTTTGCAGTCTGCTCTATTCCAGTGAAGTATGTGTCTGTCTCGTCTCTAATCCCATGTTGTTTTTTTCAAAATTGTTTTGGTTGTTTTCATTTGTTTACTTTTCCATATAAATTTTAGAATCAACTTGCTGGGTATTCTGTTGGGATTGTGTTGAATCTATAGATCAATTTGTGCAGAGTTGACATCTTGACAATATTGAGTCTTCTAATCCATGAATGTAGTTTATTTCTCCATTTATTTAGGCCTTTTTTGATTTCTCTCATCAGTGTTTTTAGTTTTAAGCATACAGATCTTGTAAATGTTTATTAGATATATAAGTATTTTATGATGTTTTAGTGTTACTGTAAAGGTTAGTGCTTTTAATTTTAATTTATAATTGTTTATTGCTGAGCATATAGAAATACAATTAATTTTTTTTTACATTGACCTTTTGTCCTGTAGTCTTGATGAGCTTGCTTATTCGTTCTAATAGCTTTTAAATATATTTTTTGTGATTTTCATTCTGGACAATTATTTCATATATGAATAGGGGCAATATATACACCTTTTATTTCTCTTTCTTATTTATTACACTGTTTAGGACCTTTAGGATGGTGTTAAATAGGAGTAGTAAGAGTGGATACCCTTATCTGGTGTACAATATTAGAGGGGTAAATTTTAGTCTTTCACAATTAAATATGAAAATTTTAGGTGTATTTTTCTAAATATATAAAATATTGGATTTTATATAAAATAAATATATAAAAATGCCTTTTCTGAGGCTGAGAAATTTCCTTCAATTCTCTATATGCTGAGAATAATAGATACAACCTTAAGCTCATAATTCGTGAATTTAGATGAAATGACAAAGCTGACAAAGACATTATACCAAAAGAAAAAGAAAACTAAAGACCAGTATCCCTTCTGAACACAAACTCAAGAATTAAAGTTTTTCCTTCATGTATTTTCAAGTTCTGTTGTTTGTTGCATGTACATTTAAGATTATTAGTCTTGGTGAACTGATTTCTTTATCACTATGTAATGTCTCTCTTTATTCCTGGTTTTATTTCTTATTCGTAAGTCTACATTCTCTGATTTTAATAGATCCCCTCTAACTCTTTTTTGATTATTGTTTGCATGGTATGTCTTTTCAATCCTTTTACTTGTAACCTATCCATGTCTTTAAATTTAAACTCGATTTTGTATAAATAGCATATCATTGGATTTTGCTATTTTATTCAATCTGGCAGTTTCTATTAAATATATCATTAAATGATATAAATTAAGTGTTAGATCATTTAATAATATGTTTTAATTTGATTATAATATTATGCTAGTTTTTGTCTATTTGCTTCCTCTGTTCTTTTTTCCCTTTCTCCTCTTTTTTCTTATGCCTTCTTTTGGATTAATTGGCTCTTTCTTTCTTTAAAAATTTATTTATTCTTTTTTCCTTTTAATTTTAGTTGACACATAATAATTGTACATATTTATGGGATACAGAGTGATATATATGTATACAATGTGCACTGATCAAATCAGGGTAATTAGCATATTCATAACTTCAAACTTTTATCATTTCTTTGTGTTCTTAACATTCAGAATCTCCTTTTGTAGATTTTTGAAAATATACAATAAATTATACTTAACCATATTTGCCCCACAGTGCTACAGAACCCCAGAACCCATTTCTCCTATCCAGCTGTAATTTTGTATTCATGCACCAACCTCTCCCCATTTTCCTCTCCCCCTCCTCTTCCTAGCCTCTAGAACCCACAGTTCTAAAAATTGTTTTCTTAGCTCCCACATGAGTAAGAACATGTGGCATATATATTTCTCTGCCTGACTTATTTCACTAACATAATGTCCTCCAGGCTTATCCATGTTGCCACAAATGACAGGATTTCATTCTTTTTAAAGGCTGAATAGTATTATATTGTGTACATACTCCACATTTTCTTCATCCCTTTGTCTGTTGATGGACGTTTAGGTGAATCCCATATCTTAGCTATTGTGAATAGTGCTGCTGTGAACATGTGGGTGCAGGTCTTCCTTTGATAAACTGATTTCTTTTCTTTTGGATAAACATCCAGTAGTGTGATTGCTGGATGATCATATAGGAGTTGCATTTTTAGTTTTTAAGAAACTTCGATACTGTTTCCCATAATGGCTGTACTAATTTGCATTCCTACCAGAGCACCCTTTCTCTGCATTCTTGCTAGCATTTGTTATTTTTTGTATTTTTTATATTAGCCATTCTAACTAGAGTGAGTTGGTATCTCATTTTGGTTTTGATTTGCATTTCCCTGATGATTAGTGATGTTAACCATATTTTTCATATGTTTTTTGGCCATTTGCATGTCTTCTTTTTTTTTTCTTCAGGCTTCCAAACATTTTTTAATATAAGCACCCCTTTTTTGAAAGAAACAAAATCGTAAACTTCTAAATGATAGTAGTTTAAGTAGCTGTTGATTGAGAAAATGCTTAATGATAAATAGATCTCTGCTCACTTTGACCACTTTTTAATCAGATTATTTATTATTTATTTATTTATTTTTGCTGTTGTTTCAGCTCCTTCTATATTCTGAATATTAGTCCCTTGGATGAATAATTTGCAGATTTTTTCTTGCATACCACCAGTTGTCTCTTCTCTTTGTTGATTGTTTCCTTTGCTGTGCAGAAGCTTTTTGTTTAATATAGTCCTGTTTGTCTATTTTTCTTTTTGTTACCTGTGCTTTTGAAGTCTTGGCCATAAAACCTTTACTTAGTAGATGAATGTCTTTCCCCTATGTTTTATTCTAATAGTTTTATAGTTTCAGGTCTATGCTTAAGTCTTTAATTCATTTTGAGTTGATTTTTGTAGATGGTGACAGATAGGGATCTAGGTTCATTCTTATGCATATGGATATCTGATTTTCCTAGCACCATTCATTGAAGGGGGTGTCTTTTCCCCAGTGTATGTTCTTTGTGCCGTTGTTGAAAATCATTTGGCTGTAAATGCGTGGATTTACTTCTGGGTTCTCTATTTTGTTCCATTGGTCTGTGTGTCTGTTTTTATACCCATACCATGTTATTTTGGTTACTATAGCTATGTAGTATATTTTGAAGTCAGGTAGAATGATGACTCCAGCTTTGTTCCTTTTGCTCAGTGTTGTTTTGGCTATTTGGGGTCTTTTGTGGTTCCACATGAATTTTAGGATTGTTTTTCTCATTCTGTGAAGAATGTAATTGGTATTTTGATTAAGTTGCATTTAATCTGTAGATTG
Organism: Daubentonia madagascariensis; assembly: GCA_023783475.1. Lineage (NCBI taxonomy): Eukaryota > Metazoa > Chordata > Mammalia > Primates > Daubentoniidae > Daubentonia > Daubentonia madagascariensis. Next base: position 8,768,710 of record JAKFHU010001129.1, read on the forward strand.
CTTTGGGTAGTATTGTCATTTGAACAATATTAATTATTCTGATAGATGAGCATGGGCTATTTTTCCATTTCTTTGTATTCTCTTCAATTTCTTTCATCAGTGTTTTATAGTTTTCCTTATAGAGGTCTTTCACCTCCTTCATTAAATTTATTCATAGGTATTTTATTTTTTGTAGCTATTATAAGTGGGATTGCTTTCTTGATTTCTTTTTCAGATTGTTCACTGTCTGTGTATAGAAATGCTACTGATTTTTGTATGTTAATTTTATATCCTGTAACTTCACTGTATTCGTTTGTCAGTTATCACAGTTTTTTGGTGGAGTCTTGAGGTTTTTCTAAATATAAGATCATGTCATGAATGATTTGAATTTTTCCTTTTCAGTTTGGATGCCCTCTATTTATTTCTCTTATCTAATTGATCTGGCTAAGACTTCCAATACTGTGGTGAATAAAAGTAGTGAAAGTGGGCAGGCATCCTTGCTTCTTTTCATTTTTAGCGGAAAGACTTTCAGGTTTTTCTTATTCAGTATGACATTAACTGTGTGTTTGTCATAATGACCATTATTGTATTGAGGTACATTCCTTCTATACCTAATTTGTTGAGAGCTTTTATTATGAAGGGATGTTCAATTTTATCAAATCCTTTTTTGCATCTATTGAGATGATCATATGGTTTTTGTCTTTCATTATATTGATGTGATGTATTACATTTATTGATTTGTGTACGTTGACCATCCTTGCATCCCTGGGATAAATCTCACTTGGTCATGGTGTATTATCTTTTTGATGTGTTCTTGGATTTGGTTTACTAGTATTTTGTTGAGGATTTTTATATCTATGTTCATAAGAGATATTGGCCTGTAGTTTTCTTTTTTTGTTGTTGTTGTGTCCTTGTCTGGTTTCATATTAGGGTAATGCTGGCCTTGTATAATGAGTTAGTTAGAATTCCCTCCTCTTCGATTTTTTTTTTTAGAATAGTTTGAGCATTGGTGTTAGTTCTTTAAAGCTTTAGTAGAGTTCAGCAGTAAAGCCATCTCTTCCTGGGCTTGCTTTGTTGGGAGGTTTTTTTTTAACTGATTCAATCCTTTTTTTTTTTTTAAGATAAGTAAAGTAATTTTTTTTCAAAACTATATTTCTTTTATTGATTGTGAATTTGCATATTCTTAACACATTTTATATTGCAGTATAAATAACATATAATCAGTTATACATTCTATTGTAACCACTTCACAAATCAAGATATAGAAGACTTACATTACCCTAGACAGTTCCTTTATACTGCTTTCCAGTTATTTCTCACCTCTATCCCAACCTAGAGACAACCACTATTCTTATTTTTATCATTATAAATTAGTTTTGCCTATTTTAGGACATCATAAAAATTTTTTAATGGCATCTTTTGATGAACAGAAACTTTTCATCAAAATTAAAGTTTTTACTTTTCATAATTTTTATTTTTATTTATTTTAAATTTTTATTTAAATTTTTATTTAAATAGATTTAGGGGTTACAGGTGTTGTTTTTGTTTTTTTTTTTACATGGCTGAATTGCATAGTGGAGAAGTCTAGGTTTTTAATATATCCATCACCTGAATAGTACACGTTGTACGTACCCTACAAGTAACTTTTCATCCTGTAGTCACCTCCCACTTCCCTGTTCTGAGTCTCCAATGCCCATTAAGATACTCTATATGACCATACATACCCATTGCTTAGCTCTCTCCTGAAAGTGAGAACTTGTAGTATTTGATTCTTTGTTCCTCAGTTACTTCATTTAGAATAATGGCCTCCAGTTCCACCCACATTGCTGCAAAAGATGTTATTTAATTCTTTTTGATGGCTGGGTAGTATTCCATTGTATATATACACTACATTTTCTTTATCTGGTCTTCGGATTGTAGATAGGATGTAGATAGGTTCCGTAACTTTGCAATTGGGAATTGTGCTGCAATAAACATACAGGTACAGGTGTCTTTTTTATAAAATGACTTCTTTTCCTTTGGGAAGATCCACAATAGTGGGATTGCTGGATCGAATGGTAGATCTACTCTTAGTTCTTTGAGAAATCTCCATAGTGTTTTCCATAGAGGTTGTACTAATTTACATTCCCACCAGCTGTGTATGAGCATTCCATTTTCACTGCATCCACATGAGCATCTATTGTTCTTTGACTTTTTAATAAAGACAGTTCTGACAGGTGTAATGTGGTATTTCACTGTGGTTTTAATTTGCATTTCTCTAATGATTAAAGATGCTGAGCATTTTTTCATGTGCTTATTGGCCATTTGTTTCTCTTCTTTTGAAAAAACTCTGTTCATGTGTTTTGCCCACTTTTTAATGGGGTTATTTTATTTTATTTTATTTTATTTTTTGCTGATTTGTTTGAGTTCCTTATAGATTCTGGATATTAGGCTTTGTCAGATGTCTGTATTGGGAATATTTTCTCCTGTTCCGTAGGTTGTCTATTTACTCTATTGATTATATCTTTTGCTATGCAGAAGCTTTATAGTTTGTCTAATTTATTTATTTTGGTTTTTGTTGTATTTGCTTTTGGGATTTTAGTCATAAATTCTTTACCTAGGCCAATGGTGAGGATAGTTTTTCCTAGGTTTTTCTCCTAGATTTTTAATGGTTTCAGGTTTTACATTTAAGTCTTTAATCCATCTTGAGTTGATATTCGTATATGGTGAGAGATATCCAGTTTCGTTCTTCTGCATGAGGCTATCCAATTTCCCAGCATCATTTATTGAATAGGGGGTCCTTTCCCCTGTGTATGGTTCTCTGTGCTTTGTCAAAGATCAGTTGGTTATAGGTATTTGGCTTTATTTCTGGGTTCTCTAGTCTGTTCCATTGGTCTATGTGTCTACTTTTATACTAGTATTATGCTGTTTTGGTTACTATTGCCTTGTAGTGTAATTTGGAGTTGGGTAATGTAATGACTCCACATTTGTTCTTTTTGCTTAGAATTACTTTGTCCATTCATGCTTTTTTTTTTTGGTTCCATATGAATTTCAGGGTTGTTTTTTCTAATTCTGTGAAAAATGACATTGATATTTTGATAGGAATTGCATTGAATCTGTAGATTACTTTGAGCAGTATGGAAATTTTGAAAATATTACTTCTTCCAATTCATGAGCATGGGATACTTTTTCATTCATTTGTGTCATCTATGATTTCTTTTATCAGTGTTTCATAATTCTCCTTATAGAGGTTTTTCACCTCCTTGGTTAAGTATATTCCATGGTATTTTATTTTTTTGCAGCTATTGTAAATGGGATTGAGTTTTTGATTTGATTCTCAGCTTGGTTGTTTTTAGTATATAGAAATGCTACTGATTAGTTTATATTGATTTTTGTAACCCGAGACTTTGTGAATTCATTTATCAATTCCAGGAATCCTTTAGAGGAGTCTAGGTTTTTCTAGGTGTAAGATCATATCATTAGCAAACAGGGATAGTTTGACTTCTTCTTTTCCAATTTGGATGCCATTTATTTCTTTCAATTGCCTAATTTCTCTGGCTAGGACTTCCAGTACTCTGTTGAATGGAAGCAGTGAAAGCACGATTCCTTGTCTTGTTCTAATATTTAGGGGGAATGTTTTCAACTTCATCCCATTTAGTATGATGTTGGCTGTGGGTTTGCCATATATGGCTTTTATTATTTTGAGGTATGTTTCTTCTATGCCTAGTTTGTTGAGGGTTTTTATCATGAAGGGGTCCAGGATTTAATTGAATACTTTTTCTTTACCTATTGAGATGCTCATATGGTTTTTGTTTTTAATTTTATTTACTTGGTGGATCACATTTATTTACTTGTGTATGTTGAATCATCTTTGCGTTCCTGGGGTGAAACCCACTTGATTGTGGTGAATTATCCTTTTGATGTGCTGTTTGATTTGGTTTGCTAGTTTCCTGTTGAGGATTTTTGCATCTTCTATGTTCATGAGGGACATTGGTCTGTATTTTTCTTTTTGTATTGTATCTTTTCCTGGCTTTAGTATCAGGGTGATACTGGCTTTGTAGCATGAGTTAGGGTGGATTCCCTCCTTCTGATGTTATAGAACAATTTCAGTAGTATAGGTCCAAGTTGTTCTATGTAGGTATGGTAGAATTCATCTGTGAATCTGTGTGCTCATGGTTTTTTTTTTTTTGAAGGAGATCTTTTATTACTGATTAAATTTCACTATTCTCATTATTGGTCTGTTAAAAATTTCTATTTCTTCCTGATTGAAGTTTGGGAGGTCATTTGTTTCTAAGAATTCATCTATAGCCTCTAAATTTTTTAGTTGGCATGCATAGAGGTGTTTGTATTATGGTAGTCCCAGAAGATCTTTTGTATTTCTGTAGTATAAGTTGTAATGTCCCCTTTTTCATTTCTGATTGAGCTTATTTGAAACCTCTCCCTTCTTTTCTTGGTTAATTTAAGTAGTGATCTGTAAATTTTGTTTATCTTTTCAAAGAAACAACTTTTCATTTTGTTGATCCTTTCTATTGTTTTTCCTGTTTCAATTTTTAGTTTTGACCTGATTTTTGTTATTTCTTATCTTCTGCTGTCTATGGATTTGTTTTGTTCTTGTTTTTTTTGTTCCTTTAGGTGTGACATTAGGTTGTTAATTTGTGATTTGTGTCTTTTTGATGTAGTCAGTTATTGCTAATAACTTCCCTCTTAGCACTGCTTTTTCTGTATCCCAGGGATTTTGGTAGCTTGTGTCACCATTGTCATTTAACCTAAAAATTTTTTTTTCCATCTTGATTTCGTCATTGACCAAAAGATCATTTAGCATCAGATTGTTTAATTTCCATGTATTAGTATAGTTTTGTGAGTTCCTCTTGGAATTGATTTCCAGTTTTATTCCACTGTGGTCTCAGAAGACACATAGTATGATTTCAGTTTTTAAGAATTTGCTGAGGCTTGTTTTGTGGCCTAACATATGGTATGTCTTGAGCGATGTTCCATGTACTGATGAGAAAAATGTATATTCTACAGTTTTTGGATAGAATGTTCTGTAAATGTCTGTTAGGTCCATTTGTTCTTGAGTTCTGTTTTTGTGCAATATTTACTTGTGATTATCTGCATCAGTGATCTTTCTAGTTCAGTCAGTGGAGTGTTGGAGTCCCCCACTATTGTTATGTTGCTGTTTACTTCATTTCTTAGGTCTAGTAGTATTTGTTATATGGATCTGGGAGCTCTAGTGTTAGGTGCATATTTATTTAGGATTGTTGAATAAGATCTTCTCATTGAATTGATCCTATCATCATTATATGATGACCTTCTTTGTCTTTTTTAGTTTTGCTAATTTAAAGTCTGTTTTATCTGATATGAGAATAACAACTCCTGGTCATTTTTGGTTTCCATTTGTGAGGAATATTTTTTTTCCACCTCTTTACCTTGTGTGTATGTGACTCTTTATGAGTTAAATGGGTTTCTTGGAGACAACAGATAGTTGGGTTGTGGTTTTTAATCCATTCCATCAATCTATATTTTCTAAGTGGGGCATTTAGGCCATTTACATTCGATGTTATTATTATTTTTATTTTAAAGTTCAGAATATTACAGGTATACAAATGTTTTGGCTACATGAATTGCTTTTGTACTGTTTGAGTCAAAGTTGTAAGTGTGCCCATAGCCAGATAGTGTGCATTGTACCCATTATGTGTGATTTTACCCATCCTTTTCTCCTCCATCCCAGCTGCTTGATTTCTGTAGAGTTTTACTTCCATGCATGACCATGAGTGTTGACCGATTAGTTCCAGATTAATAGTGAGTACATGTAGTGTTTGTTTTTTCATTCTTGTGATACTTCACTTAGGAGGATGGTCTCCAGTTCCATCCAGGTTGTTACAAAAAGTATTAGTTCACCTTTTTTCATGGCTGAATAGTACTCCATGGCATACATATACTACATTTTATTAATCCACTTATGTATTGATGGGCACTTGAGTTGATTCCACATCTTTGCAATTGTGAATTGTGCTGCTATAAACATTTGAGTGCAAGTGTTTTTTTATAAAATGGCTTTTTTTTCCTTTGTGTAAATACCCAATAGTGGGATTGCTGGATCAAATGGTAGTTCTACTTTTAGTTCTTTGGGGGATCTCCATATTACTTTCCATAGAGGTTGTGCTAGTTTGCAGTACCACCAACAGTGTATAAGTGTTCCTTTTTCTCTGCATCCATACCAGCATCTGTTATTTTGGGACTTCTTGATAAAAGCCATTCTCGTTGGAGTTAGGTGATATGTCATTGTGGTTTTGATTTGCATTTCCTTAATGATTAAAGATATTGAGCATTTTTTTCATATGTTTATTGGCCATTGGTCTGTCTTCTTTTGAAAACTTCTGTTCATGTCTTTTGCCCACTTTTTTAAGGAGGAGTTTGATTTTTTTCTTGCTGATTTGCTTGAGTTCTTTGTAGGTTCTGGTTATTAGCCCTTTATTAGATGTTAGCTTGCAAATATTTTCTCCCATTCTGTAGGTTATCTATTCACTCTATTGATTGTTTCCTTGGCTGTGCAGAGCTTTTAAATTTAGTCAAGTCCCATTTATTTTTGTTGTATCTATGATTGCCTTTGAGGTCTTCTTCATAAATTATTTTCCTAGGGAAATACCTAGAAGAGTTTTTCTAACCTTTTCTTCAAGAATTCTTGTAGTTTATACCTTAGGTTTAAGTCTTTTATTCATCTTGAGTTAATTTTTGTGAGTGGTGAGAGGTAAGGATCCTGGTTCAATCTTCTACATGTGGCTATCCAATTTTCCCAGATCCATTTATTGAATAGGGATTCTTTTGCTCAGTTTATGTTGTTGTCTGCTTTTTCAAAGATCAGATGACAATATGGGGATGATTTTATATCTGGGTTCTCTGTTCTGATCCATTGGTGTATGTCTCTGTTTTTGTGCCAGTACAATGCTGTTTTGGTTCCTGTAGCCTTGTAGTTTAGCTTGAAGTCTGGGAAAGTGATGCCTTCTGATTTGTTCTTTTTGCATAGGGTTTCTTTGGCTATTCAGGCTCTTTTCTGGTTACATATGAAGTGTAGAAAAAATAAAATACCTATTAATATATTTAACCAAGGAGGTTGAAAGACCTCTACAAGGAAAACTACAAATCACTGAGGAAGGAAATCACAGAGGATGTAAGCAAATGGAAAAACATATCATGCTCATGGATTGGCAGAATCAACATTGTTAAAATGTCTATACTACCCAAAGTGATTTGCAGATTCAGTGCAATCCCCATTAAAATATCAATGTTATTATTGATAGGTCTGATACTGTTCCTGTCACCATGTTGATAATTGCCTAGTTGCATTGTATTTTTCTTTGTGTTACTGTTTTATAAGAGCTGTGCGTTGTTACTTTTGAATGTTTTTACACTGGTGGGTATTGGCTGTTGTTTTCAGTGTTTAGTGCACTTTTGAGCATTTCTTGTAGGTTCCATCTAGTGGTGACAATTTCCTTTAGTTTTTGCTTGCCTGGGAATGTTGTTACTTGTTATTGATCTGAGCAGGTTTTGTATTTCTTTCTGGTTCAAGCTTGGTAGATTATATTTCTTCAAGAATTTATCTATTTCCTCTAGATTTTCCAATTTGTTAGTGCATAGTTGTTAATAATAGTCTTTAATGATCTTTGTATTTCTGTGGTACCACTTTGTAATGTCTTTTTTTATTCATTTCCAATTTTATTTATTTGGGTCTTTTCCTTTTATTTCCTGGTTAGTTTCACTAGTAGTTTATCAATTTTGTTTGTTTTATCATAAAACCACCTTTTCATTTTAATGATCCTTTGTGTTGTTTTTCAGTCTTTATTTTTTTTAGTTCTTTTTATTTCTTTCCTTCTACTTAAGTTGGGTTTGGTTGATCCTTGCTTTTCTAGTTCCTTAAGGTGCGTAATTATATTGTTTGTTGAAATCTTTCTGCTTTTTTGATATATTTCTTTATTGCTGTAAACTTACTTCTTAGCACTGCTTTTACTGCATCCCATAGGTTTTGGTATGTTGTGTTTTCATTTTCATTTCACTTAAATAATCTTTTGATTTCCTTCTTAATTTCTTTTTTGACCTAATAGTTATTCAGGAGTATGTTGTTTAATTTCCGTGTATTTGTACAATTCCCAAAGTTTCTTTTGTCATTGATTTCTAGTTTTCTTCCATTGTTGTCTGAGAAGATACTTAATACGATTTTGATTTTTCAAAATGTATGGAGACTTGTTTCTGGCCTAAGATATGGTTAATTATGGAGAATATTTCATATGTGGTTAGAAGAATGTGTATTCTGTAGCTGTTGTATGTCATGTTCTATAAATGTCTGTTAAGTTTAACAGACTATAGGGAAGTCCAATGTTCCTTTGTTGATATTCAGTTTAGGTCATCTAGCTCTTGCTGAGAGTAGGGTACTTAAGTCCCCTCCCCTATTACTATATTGTGGTCTATCTCTCTCTTTACCTTTAATAATATTTTTTTAAATATCTGAGTGTTCTGGTTTTGGATGCATATATGTTTACAGTTGTTATATCCTTTTGCTGAACTGATTTCTGTATTAGTATATAATGTTCTTCTATTTTCTTTTCATGTTTTTTGAGTGATGTCTATTTTGTCTGATCTTAGGCATGCTTTTGGTTTTTCCTTGTGTTGAATATATTTTTTTTCCATTTCTTCATTTTTCCATCTCTGTGTCTTTACAGGGGATGTGAGTTTTTTGTAAGCAGCATATAGTTAGGTCTTATCTTTTTATCCATTCAATCAGTCTTTTTCTTTTATTAAATAATTGGGGAATTTTAACCATTTACATTCAAGGTTGTTATCAATAGGTGAACACTTACTCCTGTCATTTTAAAAATTATTTTCCAATTATTTCGTATATTTTTTGCTCCTTTTTTCCCACTTTTATTGTTTACCTCTTTGATTGTTTTTGTAGTGACAACATTTGATTACATTCTATTTCTCCTTTGTATATCTACTTTCCCAGTGGGTTTTATAATTTCATGTATTTTCATGATGGTAGATATTATCCTTTCACTTTCAGATGTAGGACTCCCTTCAGCATTTTTTTGTTATACCAGTCTAGTGATTATGAATTCCCTCAGTTTTTGCTTGTCTGGGAAAGTCTTTATTTCTTCTTCATTTCTGATGGATAGCTGTGCTTGTTATTGTATTCTTGTTTGGCAGCTTTTGTCTTTCACCATTTTGAATATATCATCCTATTATCTCTTGGCTGGTAAGGTTTCTTCTGAGAAACCTGGTGCTAGTCTTATAAAAATTCCCTTATATGTGACTTCATACACTTCTCTTGCTGTATTTAGAATTCTATTTGTCTTTGCATTTTGACAGTTTGATCATAATGTGCTTCAGAAAATACTCTTAGATTTGAATCTATTTGGGACTATTTGAGCTTTATGTTTCTGGATGTCTATAGTTCACATAAAACTTGAGAATTTTTCAGCTATTATTTCATTAAATAGATTTTCTATGCCTTTGCCCATATCTTCTCTTTCTGGAACTCCTAAAAGTTGAATATTTGTTCACTTTATTATTTTTTAAGATTATTTTTTCATTTTCTGTTTTCTTGTCTGACTTTATTATATCAAAAGACCTGTCCTCAAGTTCAGAGCTTCTTTCATGTGCTTGTAATTATCTATTGCTGAAGTTCTCAATGGTATTTTTTATTTTATTCATTGAATTCTCCAACTCCAGGATTTCTATTTCATTCATTTTTATATCTGTCTCTTTGTTGAATTTCTCATTGAGATAATGAATTTTTTTATTGATTTCTTTTTATTATGTATCTGTGTTTTCTTTTATGTCACTGAATTTCTTTAAGGTCATTAGATTTCCTTTCTTTTAGGATCTGTTAGTGGAGAGTTATATTATCCTTTGGAGGTGTCAGGTTGCCTAGATTTTTCATGTTTCTTGTGTTCTACAGTTAATATCTGTACATCTTGTCTTTTCTTCCAATTTTATGGATTGGATTTTGTAGGGAAAGACTTTTTGTATAACTGTATCTATAGTGTTGGGTGGGTAGTTTGCTTTGGCTTTGATTCTGGGCAGTTGCCTTAGTTTAGTCTTTGTATGATTTTTTCAGCTGTAATCAACATCAGTGGTGTCTGTCAATTCCTCAGTGGCTTAGGCCACAGTTGTTAGTGGAGGCCTTTGCAAGGCTTTGCTGGGGACAGGGAAGCCAGCTGTGCTGCTTCTTAGGCACCAATGGTGTTGGTGACAGGATGGGCATGCCAGTCCTTAACCCCCAGGTGGTGTACACAGTGACTGGTGGTTTGGGGTGAATCAGTCCTATCCCCAGTCTCTTAGACAGCATGCTTGGGTGCCAGCTGTGATGGGTGGGCTGGACTGATTCCCCGGTCTCCCCAAACAGTATATGTGAACTCTACCAGCAGAAGCAGCAAGTGGGGTGGGGTTGTCCTCTGGCTGCTTGACATGATGTGTGGGCACTGCTGGCAGAGTGGATTGGGGCTATCCTCAGGCTCCCAGATGGTACACATGGGCAGACCAGTTCTCAGGCTCCATGTAGGTGCACCTAGGTGCATGGTAGCTCCACAACTGGAGGGGGTGGGGGTTTTGTTGGTGGCAGTGACCTGGAGCAGGCAGCTCTCAGGCTGTGGGGACTGTGTGGTTCAGTTTCCTTTGTCCTCAGGATAGCCTCCTTGGTTTGCTGTACTGCCTGGTTTTTGGAATGTAGGACAGTGTATGGGCTAGAGTGCTGGGGACCCAGCCATACTGCTGGGTCCAGTTGGCATCATGATGCTGCAGCCCTCTGGGTAGATGTAGGGGTTTGTCACTGGGGCTCCAGGGATGTGGAGATGTAAGGGCTGTTGGTTTCCAGAGAAGGATATAGTCTAGTGTGGGATAGGTTCACAAAATGGTGCTGTGCTGTAGCTTCTTGGGTCTCAGGGAGTGAGTGGGAACCAGGGTGAATTCCCTCTCTGGAATAATGCAGTTGCATGGACTCCAGGCATCTCCCTATAGTATCCTTGTGAGGGCTTGTGAGGACCAAAGGGCTCTCTTGTGGGATTGCAGGCATCTGTCGTGGGAATGTGGACCACTGGGCATCTCTTGCTTACCTTTTCCCTGCAGGAAAGTATTTTTGGTATATGCTTTACTTTTTCATATGGCATAAACACACAATACGTTGCTACTATTTTCCCTCTAGACAGCCGTTTATCTTTTTGAGTGATTAAAAAGAAGAAAATTTATATTTACTTTTACTTATTCTATTTCTAAAACTCTTCATTTCTTTGTGTGTATTTTTCTTTATATCTGGTATCATTTTCCTTCTGCCTAAAGAACTTTCTTTGGTATTTCTTATACCACAGGACTGTTGATAAAAAATTCTCTTAGCTTTTATTTTTCTCAAAATACCTTCATTGTGCACTTTATTTTTGAATGATATTTTTAATAGTTATAAAATTTTAGGTTGACATATTTTTCCTGTAAATTTAAAGATGTCATTCCCTTGACTTTTGGTTTGTACAGTGTATAATATAAACTCTACTATATATATATTTTTTACCTTAAGTTACTTTGTATGTGATTTTTCTTTTTAAATATGACCTATCTAATTTTTAAAAATATATTTATTCTACTTGTTGCTTCTTGGATTTGTAGCTCACTGTCTTTCATTAATTTTGGAAAATTCTCAGGAATTATATCTTCAGATATTTCTTCTCTTCTTCTCCATTCTCTCTCTCATCTTTAGAATCCCAGTTGTACATATTTTAGGTCATTTAATATTGTTCCACAGCTCTTGGATGCTGTGCTCTCTCTTTTCTTTTACTTTTCCTATTTCTCTTTGCATTTCTTTTCAGCTTATTTTTATTGATCTATAGTTTAGTGATTTATTTTTCATCTCTGTCACATCTACTGAGAGTGTATCAAAGACATTCTTCATGTCTTTTACTGTGATGTTTACTTTTATCATTTCCTTTTGGCTCATTATTGCGGTTATGTCTCTCTGATGAAATTTCATATTTGTGCATACATTTTCTCCTCCTTTTTCACTACAGCCTTTAACATATTAATCTTAATTATTTTAAATTCATTTTTTAATAATCCCAGTTTTTGGTAATTTCTGAGTCTGGTTCTATCTATTGTTTTGTCTGTAGACAGGAGGATTTTTTTTCTTGATTTTTTTTGTTGTATGTTCCACAATATTTGATTAAATGCTGCCTATCTAGTGTAGCATGGTAGAGAATGACATACATACTATTTGTCACTGGAAACAGATACACCTCTTTCCTAGGTCATTTATGTGGGGAGTTGTGTCAACCTAGTCCAGAGTTAAGCCAGGTTTGAATTTCATTGCTACAGTGGTTATCTTCCATTTGCCGCTAACTTCAAATTCTTCTAGTGTTACTTTATTCCTGAGGCAAGGGGCTGGCTGGGGTGATTGAGAATTTTTCTTCAATGTTCTGCTTCACTCTAAACTTTTGGCCTTCTCTGGGTACATGTGCCACATATGGTTTTTTTCTCCATGTTTCTCCATGCTCCATGCTCCATGTTTTTTCTCCATGCTTCTCCATGTTTTTTCCTCCATGCTTCATATTTCTGAATTTTTCTAGATATATTCAGAAAATATATCTAGAAATATTTTGCTGTTGCTTTTTATTCAGTGCTTGCTAGCATAGTGCTGAGGGGGCAGAACTATTTTCTTTTGTAGTGGTCTAGCTTCCGTCTTAGGCAGGCCCTGTATGCCCTGGTTTTGGTGTGGAGTTTTTTCAATGATCCCACCTGTCTTTCCTATGCCAGCCAAATTCTGCCTTGAATCTTTGATAGATCTCATGTGATTCTGTTTTCTTTTGCTCCCTCAGGTATAGGAGCCTTCTAAAAATGCTGATACAGAAACGTGGGCCCAGGACTGTTTCCTGCCCCTCCTCCAGGTGTAGAAGATTTTTCTTTTATTGTTCCTCTTCCCTCACTTGTGCACTGAGGTGATAAAATTTGTTATTTCTCCCTTAGTGGAGTAGGGCCTTTTTTTCCCACAAAGGATAAAGATATTGATGGGGCTTCATGCCTTTCCTATAACAGAAGCCGCTCCCCTTCTCTAGGCCTGTACCACAAACAAATGCATTTTCTGGTCTACTGCCATGCCCCTAATATTTCTCCTGAATATGTGGTAGAGGCCTGTACAGAAGAGTCTGCAAGTGAGTGTGAATTCGCTGTGTGTCTATTACTCCCAGTAGTTCTACACTCTCGTATTTCCAATATTTGACCTTTAATAATTAAAAAAATTAGTTCCATTTTCTTACTCATTTTTATGGGACCCAGCATTTTTTCTTCTTGTCTTCTGCCATAGAGGAGTTATTGTTTGCTTCTCATCTCTTTTTGGTGGGACCTGAATTTCCTTTGATATTGGATTATTTGGTTGCTTTGCAACCTCAGTTCTCTGATGGATTTGAGAAAGTTATGATTTTGTACTTTATTGGGATATTTCTTGTTGTTAAGGTAGAAGTGATGTTCTTTGCATTTTTCTACATCCTCGGTGAAGGTGAAACTTCATAAACTTTTTAAAATTAAAGTTCCTGTTAGGAAATAGAACTTCTATGCTAATTCAGTGGTTCTCAAATTGTTTCTGGCGGTGGAACATTTGGAAGTCATAATGTAATTTATAGAACTATTGCTTTATTCAAATTTAAACAACTGACTATGTATTTTTGACGAATTAGATACATTACCGCTTATTAAATAGTTGATGCAAATTAGCGAACATCTTTTGGATTTCAGTTATGATACTAGATATTTTTATATCTAATTTTTATAACATAACTTTGGAAGATGGGTTTACTATTCCCTTTTTATGGATGAGAGGAACTGAGGCTTAAAGATTTTATGTTGATTGCTTTGGGATACAGAGAATTAGTATGTAGTAGAGGTGAGATTTGAACCCATATCATTTTGATTTCAAAATGTATCCTCTTTACACTATACCACAATTTGTAATTAATTTCTTTTTGCCTGGATAAGCACTCAATGACTGGGGAAGGGGGTAAGTTAATGGTAAAAATCTTGTTAGACTTCTGTTGCTGAGTACACTTTGATTTCATTTTAATACGAGGCAATTTTTTTTAAAAAATAGGCAATGATATGGGAAATGATGATGCCATCGGAGGGAATGTGAGCAAATATATAGTGCTTCCAACTGGATACTGTGGACAGCCCAAGAAAGGACATCTAATCTTTGATGCTTGCTTTGAAAGTGGTAAGTGTATTAAAGGCCTTTGCCTTTGAGCTTCTCTGGTAAAGCTTTTTTTATAAAGAATTGAATTCCATCTGACCATTCAGTGTGATTCAACTTATTTAATATTTCACCATAATGGAACATGTTGTTAGGGAAAAATCAATTTTCAGGGAATTAACTTGGATATATAAAATTTCTGTTGCTATAAATGATTAAAAGTATAATTGACAGTAATATTAATGAACATTTATATAGCACATTATATTTTACAAACTACTTTCCCAGGTATTATTTTTTGGGATAAAACTGGCATGGTTTGACTATGTTATAAATTATGATTTATTGGATGTCTAATATGTACCTGCTTCTGTATGCTATGCTCACAGAACTTAGTCTTTGGGGGAGAGGAAGCTTCCATACAAAAAAAAATTAGAGAACAGATCTAATTGAACACAAACGAGAAACAGAAAGTGAAATTGCTTCATAATTGAAAAATGCTGTGGGTATTCTGAAAGGGGAGCTCAGAACTTGATTGTGTATTCTCATCCAGTAGGGGTTGGATCTTGTTAAACTCTTTATGTCCTGAGTCTCGTACTCTGAATGGCACATAGTAGGTACTCAGAATATGTTAAAATATTAATGAGAAAGGAAAACATGCTTTTATATATAATTGTTAATCTTCTTTGGTTCTGAATAATGTGCATTAATGTGTATTTGTATATGTGTGTGTGTGTGTGTGTGTGTGTGTGTATGTGTGGTTGAAGGGATGTATTAGTCCGTTATATAACAGTTCTCTGAATCCTAAAAACATTGGTTGTTCATACCAAACAATTGAAAATTTGCTTATGCAGAGTTTTGCTCTTTGATTATTTCATGTGGTGTTAGTTTGATAGGGCTGACATAACAAAGTACCACAAACTGAGTGGCTTAAACAAGAGAAATTTTTTTTCTCATAGTCCCATAGTACTCAGTTTGTCCCCAAATGCCACAAACAGAGTGGCATAAGCAACAGAAATTTATTGTCTCACAGTTCTGGAGGCTAGAAGTCTGAGATCCAGGTGTTAGCAGAGCTGGTTCCTTCTAAGGATTATGAGGAAGAATCTGTTTCATGCCTCTCCCCTAGCATCTGGAAGTTTGTTAGCAATCTTTGGTGTTCCTTGGCTTGTAGGAGTATCACCCTAATCTCTGCATTCATCTTCACATGGTGTTCTCCCTGTGTGTGTGTGTCTCCATATTTCTACTTTTTATAAGGATGTAAGTCATATTGAACTAGGACCTATTCTAATGACCTCATTTTGACTTGATTATCTCTATAAAGGCCTTATTTGTAAGTAAAGTCACATTCTGAGGTACTAGGGTTAGAGCTTCAACATATGAAATTGCAGGGGACACAATTCAGCCCGTAACACATTATTGTAGTGTTGTGCTTCCAGTCAGACCTAAATACTGTCCACATAATTAGGAACAATGTCTTCTATTTTCTTTAAATCTTTTGCTAGTGTCTTGTGTGCAATATATTTGATGTCTAGAAAATATCTTCGATTCTTTTTTACCTCAGTTAAAGGCTTGAAGTCCCTTTACAATAATCCCCACTCTGTGAGAGAAGGATTGTCGTCATTTTAAAGATTAAGTATTGTCTTGATTTACATACAGCCTGAAATAATCCAGATTCCTTTCCTAAAACATCTTTTCTTTAATCGTACTACAGTCTTTTGCCATTCCTTACCAAAAAACTCAGTTGAAATTGCTCAATCATACCACATAATCACCAAATGAATAATGCATATTTTACCAACAACGTATAAACAATTGTTTATATCAATTATATCTGTGCTAGTAATGCGTGAGCCTTGCAGTATAGTAGAGTGACCAAATGAACAGGCTTTAGAGTCAGGCTGCAGTTCAAACCTTGGCTTGAAAAATTAGCCACAGTTTCCTTACTTTTTAGTGAGGAATATACCTGTCTTTTATCTTAATTATACATACATACATATATATACACACACACACATATGTATATTTCCTTGTTTAAAAATTTAAGCTACCTTACCAAAATATACATAAAAATAATAAAAATATTTTTAAAATAGGTAAATGGGGAAATCTTAGAAAGGGGATATATTAATTAGGGCAAGAAGACTCATCACAATTTAGGGCCTCAACGTCCCCAGCTTCATGAAGGTCTTCCCACATATCCACATCCCAATTTATGGGATCCTATTTTTCCCAATTAATGCCCTCACTTTAACAGTACGTACCCTGCCAGACTGGGAGTTCAGCTTGCATTATAATTCAGCCAGTGGCAGGGTGAAGTTCTGTATTTGATCTTTTGCATCCCTGGGGCTACAGGAGATAAGGGTGTCCTTCAGGGCAGGCACAGAAGCTCTTAGATGATAATGGGGTGCATATGCTGGGAATTTGAATCCCTGAGCTCATCCCTTTTTTCTACCACATTGACCAGTGACATTAGGAGCAACTAACCAATGTCATTATATTCATTAATTTTCTAAAAATGTTTGAAAGTTTCTTAAACAGAGTCACATAGCTTCTTGCTTCTTAGAAGTGATTGATTAGGAGTATCCAGTGCAGATATTTTGCATATCTCTATAAACAGTTCATGGCATGGAGTAACAGTGATCTCTTTGCTATTGGAAATAGTGTCATTAACATCTTTAAATCTAATCAGATTGGAGAGCCAATCCCAGAAACTCCAGAACCAATTCAGAAAACTCATTGTTTAAATTCTTTTCTTTTAGAACCACTGTCAGTACCAAAGTCTGTGTTAGTCAGGGTTCTCTAGAGAAACAGAACCTACGTGTATACACACACACACACACATATGTATTATATATATGAAGAGATTTATTATGAGGGATTGGCTAATGTGATTACTGAGGCTGAGAAGTCCCATGATCTGTCATCTGCAAGCCTGAGACCCAGGAAAGCCAGTGGTGTAATTCTAGTTCCAGTCCAAAGCCTAAGAACCTGGTGAGTTGATGATGTAAATCCTAGTTCAAGAGCAGGAGAAGACTGACGTTCCAGCTCAAGCAGGCAGGCAGGAAGCAAAAAGGGGTGAATTCCTCTTTCCTTTCTTTTTGTTCTATTCAGGCTGAAACAGATTGGGTCATGCCCACCTAAAAAGGGGGAGGGCAATCTACTTTAGACTAAATCCACTGTTTCAAATGCTAATCTAATCCAGAAACACTCTTGTAGACACACCCAGAAATAATGTTTAATCTGAGCACCTTTTGGCCCAGTCAGGTTGACACATAAAATTAACCATCACAGGGGAAATAGTAAAGGAAAATTCAGCTGGATGATTACATAAAATGAATGGTATGAGGTCCGATACATTTGGTATAGGTAGACAACAAATTTAACTGCAAATTTTCTGCAGCCAGTGCCATAAGGTAAAAATAAAACAGGTACTGAAAACTGATAGAAATTCTTCCTCTTGGGCTTCCTAAAGTGGACACTGAAAATGTGATGAGCAGCATTCTTAACAATATCCCTATGGTATTTAAAACAATACATTTCATAGGGGTGTATCTTGTAACATTCTTCAATGTAGGCTGAGACATAATGCTAACTGTCATTTTAGTGAGTGCAATTTAGTTGCCACTTAAAACAATTTGTTTGACATATGCAGCTTTCATCTGAGCTAATTTAATTCAAGGATTTATTTTAGATTATTTAAAATAGGGACATCAGAGGGGTTTTCTCTTGTGTGCAATCCTGAGTGACTGACTGTGGGTGACTGGTATGCTATGTTGAAAAGGATTCTGATGGTGCATCCGGACTTACTGAGAAGGAGAAAGGTGATTAATAGATTCAAAGAATGGGGATTATTGGTTCATGTGGATGAAATATATTGTCTTCAGACAAGCCTTTTTAAGTATTTTTTTCTTTCAGAGTTGTGGAGTATGTAAAGTGCCTACCACATTGCCTGAATCTTACCTTGTGGATAATTAATCGTTTTTCTTGTAGGAAATAATGCCTACAGGTCAAATATGAACTCTTCTATGAAGCCCTGATCTCTTTTTTCCATATTTCCCTCTCTATAGGTATTATTTCACTTGGGAAAACAGCCACACCACCCTAATTTTATCTCTAGATATGCATGAAACTTTTCATGATTTTTTAATATATATTTTTTATTATTTTTAAAAATTAATTAATTAATTAATTTTTTAATTCCAGAATATTATGGGATAAAAACATTTAGGTTACATACATTACCTGTGTGCCGACCGGGTCATAGCTACAAACGTGCTCATCCCCCACCAGTGTGTACTGCACCCATTAGGTGTGAATTTAATTTCCTTCCTCCCTCCTCCTTCCTGCCTGACACCCAGTGATTGCTGCTTGCATATGTGCACATAAGTGTTGGTCAATCAGTACCAATGATTGATCAATGAGTGTTGATCAATGAGTACATGTGGTGCTTGTTTTTCCATTCTTGAGATACTTTACTTAAAAGAATGGGCTCTAGTACCATCCAGGATAGTACAAGAGGTGTTAGTTCACCATTGTTTTTTGTGGTTGAGTAGTACTTCATGGTATACATATACCACATTTTATTAATACACTCATGTATTGATGGGCACTTGGGTTGTTTCCACATCTTTGCAATTGTGAATTGTGCTGCTATAAACATTCGAGAGCAGAAGTCTTAGACTTCTTTTGTTCTCCTCTACCAGAATATAACCTGCTTTAGGACAGAGTCTGAGCCTGATTCATCTCTGCTCTCCCACAGAACCAAGTAGAGTGCTTACAAAGCACTAAATTAATACTGTTTTTGTTGAATGAAGTAATGTGAGTAATAGAAAAATGGGGAAAGATGTCTTTCTTTCTCCAGAGCTATCTGTCTACAATAGACCTTACTGAATTGCAGTCATCTAATTGTCTCTTCGTTTTTCTGTATTACTGTAAATTCCTTGAAGTCAGGGGTGGTTTCTTGTTAATTTTTGTTCTCCATCATTTTTGTTCTATCTGTCCTATAATAAGGAGCTCAATAAACATATGAATAAATGAGGGAGGAGAGATGATGAACAAAATTGTCTTTATAAATGAGATGTTAAGATTAATAAAATGTTTTTATATTTAAATAAAAATTTAACAGTAATAGCATGAAGAACATTCAGAAAAACAATACAAAATGATCACTTAATTACTTACTGCTTGTAAGATACTGTTCTAAGTGATTTACATACTTTTTCTCTTTTAATACTCACAAAAACTTTCTGAGGTATTATGTCTTTCTGGGTAGGTGAGGAAAGTGAGGTTCATAGATGTAAAATAATTTGTTCTAAATTACATAATTCTCAAGTGGTGGAGTTGAATTGAAACTCAGGATTTTCTGGCTCCAAAAACCATATTTTTAACCATTGCATATACATACTACCTTATTACTGGTCAATTTATGACATATAAATAATATAGTCATTTGTTGAAAATTTCTCATTAAGTAATAAGATATATGGGAAAAAGTTTTTTGATAAAGAAAAATGAAAAATTTTCTATCAGTTTAAAAATAAGCCATCCAAATATGGGCATACCTCAGAGGTATTGTGAGTTTGGTTCCAGACCACCACAAAAAATCAAGTATCAAAATAAAGCAAGTCACACAATTTTTTTGGTTTCCCAGTGCACATAAGAGTTATGTTTATACTATACTGTAGTCTACTAAGTATGCAGTAGCATTATGTCTTAAAAAAACAGTGTACGTACCCAAATTAAGAATTACTTTATTGCTAAAAATGCTAATGATCATCTGAGCCTTCAGCAAGTCATACTGTTTTGCTGACGGATGGTCTTGCCTTGATTTTGATGACTTAGTTTTGATCAGGGTGGTGGTTGGTGAAGGTTGAGATGGCTGTGGCAATTTTGTAAAATAAAAAAAACCATGTTGTTTGCTTCCTTTCGTGAAAGATTTCTCTGTATTATGCAAAGCTGTTTGATATTATTTTACCCACAGAACTTCTTTCAAAACTGGAGTCAGTCCTCTCCAACCCTATTGCTTCTTTATTGACTACATTTATGTAATGTTCTAAATCTTTTGTTGTCATTTCAACCATATTCACAGCATCTCCACTGGGAATAGATTTTATCTAATGAAACTACTTTCTTTGCTCATCCATAAGAGGCAACTCTTCATCTGTTAAAGATTTATCATGAGATGGCAGCAATTCAGTCTAACTTCTGGCTTTACTTCTAATTCTTTTCTCTTGCTATTTTTACCACATCTGCAGTTATTTTCTTCATGGAAGTCTTGAACCTCTTCAAGTCATCCATGAAGGTTAGAATTAACTTTGTTCAAACTTGTGTTAATGATATTTTTGACCTCTTCCCATGAATCATGAATGTTCTTAATGGCATATAGAATGGTGAATCCTTTCTAGAAGGTTTTCAGTTTGCTTTGCCCAATTCCGTCAGAGGAATTACCATCTGTGGCAGCTATAGCCTTACAAAATGTATTTTTAAATAATAAGACTTGAAAGTTAAAATTATTCCTTGATACACAGGCTACCAAAAGGATGTTGTGTTAGCAGGTGTGAAAACAACATTAGTCTTTTTATACATCTCCATCACAGCTGTTGGGTGACTAGGTGCGTTGTCAGTGAGCAGTAATATTTTGAAAGGAATCTTCTTTTCCTGAGCAGTAGGTCTCAACAGTGGGCTTAAAATATTCAGTAAACCATGCTGTAAACAGATGTGCTGTCTTCCAGACTTTGTTGTTCCATTTATAGAGCACCGGCAGAGTAGAGTTAGCATAACTCTTAAGGGGCCCTAGGGTTTTCAAAATGGTAAATGAGCATTGGCTTAAATTTGAAGTTACCACCTCCATTAGCCCCTAACAAGAGAGTCAGCCTGTCCTTGGAATCTTATTTCGATAGAAGGCTGTTTCATCCACATTGAAAATCTGTTCTTTTGTATAGCCATCTTCATCAATGATCCTAGCTAGACCTTATGGATAATTTGCTACATCTTCTACATTAGAACTTGCTGCTTCACCTTGCACTTTTATGTTATGGAGATGGCTTCTTTCCTTAAACCTTATGAACTGACCTCTGCTAGCTTCAAACATTTCTTGTACAGCTCTCTCAGCCTCCATGGAATTGAAGAGAGTTAGGGCCTTTCTCTGGATTTTGCTCTGATTTAAAGGAATGTTGTGTCTGGTTAGGTCTTCTATCCAGACCACTAAAACTTTCACCATTTCAGCAATAAGACTGTTTCACTTTCTTATCATTTGTGTGTTCACTTTTAATTTCCCTTAAAAACTTTTCCTTTGCATTCACAACTTGGCTAACTGTTTGGTGCAAGAGGCCTAGCTTTCAGCCTATCTCAGCTTTCGACATTCCTTTATTACTAAGCTTAATCATTTCTAGTTTTTGATTTACAGTAAGAGACGTGCTACTCTTCCTTTTACTTGAATACTTATAGGCCATTGTAGGGTTATCAGTTGCTCTAAAGTCAATATTATTATGTCTCTGGTAATAGGGAGGACTGAGGAAAAGGGAGAGAGGGGGGAATGGCTGGTTGGTGGAGCAGTCAGAACACACACAACATTTATCAATTATGTTCACTATCTTGTATGGGCACAGTTCATGGTACCCCAAAACAATTACAATAGTAATGTCAAAAATCAGTGATCATAGATCATATAACAGATATAATAATAATGAAAAAGTTTGAAATATTGTGAGGATTACAAAAATGTGACACAGAGGCATGAGGTGAGCATATGCTGTTGGAAAAATGGCAACAATAGATTTGCTGGATGCAGGGTTGCCACAAACCTTCAATTTGTAAAAACTGTGATATATATGAAGCACAATAAATTGAAGGGCAATAAAATGAGGTATGCCTGTAAGTAAATACTATCCTTTGTTGCCATCATATGCAATTGAATTATTTTATTATCTATAAGAGTATATGTTTATTGAATTTGAGAAAAGCAATATATCATGTACTTTAAATTAATTGATTATCTTGAGAGATTTAATATTTTGTATTAAATTACTATGGCATGGAAAAGGGTCAGTGAAATAAAGCTGTGGATCAGATATTTTATACCATATCATATAATGGAAACAAAAACTTAAAACTTTTACTTTTCAACTTGAAATTTATTCTCCCAATGGAATTTTCCTACATTTACTTGTGTAATCTTTAAAAATTAATGCTATATTTTCTTTTGAAAGAAAATAATCTTTATTTTTGGCACAGTATGAAAACATGCCATGGTTGCATTAGAATTCAGGGTTTTAGGCTTAATGCCTCACCTAAATTTTTTTTTTTTTTACATGAGAGACAGCCTAGTATATAATACCAAAAACACAGGTGTTGGTTTCAGACAGACCTGGGTTCACATATCAACTTTGACACTTACTGGTTATGTCACACTGATGATATCACTTAAAATTTACTCATCTGTAAAATTTAGAAAATTAATATACATGTCAGAGAATTATTGTACAAATTGGGGATGATATATAAAATAGACTTAGCATGATGCCTGCCAACCAACCTCAGGTAGTAATTCTGGCACATATATGATATCATTTAATGGGTGTGAAAATATGCCAGGTACTTTTTTGGGTGTATTTGTGTGTGTTAGTACCAATCCTTAGGACAATCCTATAGTGTAGGACCTTAGTCTGGGTTCCTCTCAGAATCATACCCTGAGATAAGGACTTAAGTAGTTTGTATATTTAGATGGGGTCTCAGGAAGCTCAAGTGAGGGAATAGGGATAATTAGCCAGGAAAAGCAGAAAAGCCAATATAGAAAGTGTTTGTGAACAGGTGCAGCACTTGCTGTAGGTAGGTTAGCCTTGGTAAAAGGGAGCCCATGGTGTAGGACTCATGCCCAGCTTCCGTATCTTGGCTACCTTCGCTAATTTCTTCTTCATTCT
This sequence comes from Daubentonia madagascariensis, assembly GCA_023783475.1. Lineage (NCBI taxonomy): Eukaryota > Metazoa > Chordata > Mammalia > Primates > Daubentoniidae > Daubentonia > Daubentonia madagascariensis. The sequence goes on from JAKFHU010001129.1 coordinate 8,791,801, forward strand.
ATTTTGTGATGCTGACTGATGTCCGCTGGATGAGTCATCCTATCCACCTGGTTATTCAGTGTCTTCTTTGTGGTAGGTGTTATCTGATTAACATTGAAGATCTTCAGTATATAATTTTTTGATTAAGACTTCACAAAAAAAGATCTGCATATTTGGTACTCATTCCCATAGCTCCATTCACATGTCCCTGCTCCAAACCTCCATGTCAACAATCTTCCAATCTTACTCTTTCTAGTCTCCTGACCAACCAACCTGCCAAGCCATTTGCCATTGCCAAAAGTCCATGCATATCCTTACCTCATACTACTTCTCCCTCCCTACAAAGAAGATGTGTAAGTAAACTGCTCTAAGATGTATCTTCTGGAAATTTTCCTTTCATCACATTTCCTTATAGACTACTGAATGGGACTATCAGACAGCAACAAGTCTTTTTGACTTGTACCAATGTATCAAGCCAGCCCATTTGTTAATCAGGCCTGAGTTTTTTCTTCCTCTAGTTAGTTAATCTTAGGGAACCTTTGTAAGAACCTTTGTATAAATCTTTGTAAGATTTATATCCCAAAGTTTGGCAAGTATATATTTTACCAGGAGTTTGTGAGTTGAATTGTGCCCCCCTTTCACCCAAAAAGAGATATGTTGAAGTTCTAAACCCTGGTGCCTGGGAGTGTGACCTTATTTAGCAATAGGATCTTTTCAGATGCAATCAAATTAGGATAATACTAGATTAGTATCTTTATATGGAAAATGACTTGTTTTCTTATTTCCCCTAGATGGTTTCAGGGGAAGACTACTATCTTGCCAAGAAAGAAGAGATTGTCTAAATCAAGGCAGGGCCCTACCTTTGAAGGTTGGAAATCAAGTCTGATTAAGAAGGTAGGGACCTATGCATGGAGACCAAGGCAAAACCTTGAGGCATAAGTTGAGTTATGAGCTAACTGCATTGGTGACTTGCTCATGGAGGCCATAGATTATCTCCAGCCATAGTTCCTTAAAGACTGTGGGTTTAGGTCAGGAATGATAAGAGGATGGGAACCAGGAATGGGTTAATATTATTATGCTATCAGTCATATCTGAACTTTTTTTTTTTAATCTGAAAATACACGTTAGATGAACCAAACCAAATAGTTTGTCTGGTCATTATTATACAAACAACACTTAGGAATAGATATAAGACAAGTGGTTTAGGAATTGTAGCCATGATCTTTGATGGAGAAGCTATGAATACTTTTGCTTTACAGGTAAATATGGCTTAATAATGAGGTAGGTTAGTACTTCCAAGTGGATCTTCTACATCCTTATCATGAAGGGAAATACTCAGGAGCTTCTGCAAGCATAGGAATTGTTCTGTTTATAGCCTTGAAATTCATTAATAATACTATAGGACCAAAAAGATTCCCTAATTGGTGAAAAAATTTCTTGTTTTAAGAAACCCTCCTGAGTAGAGTTTGAACACAGTGTTTCCAAAATTGTTTTTTATTGTTTGGATACACCACACACACATACATACACAGACACATAGATACACACATACACACACACACACACACACACACACACACATACCTGTTTTAAAGTGAGGCATTTTTAAGAGTTGGTTGGACTAAAACCTTAAGGGTGATGAAGGAGTGATGGCTTCAAGAGATAAGTCAGTGATAGAATTAACAGGGCTTGAAGAATAAAGAGATTTTGTGAGTAATTGAGTTTATCATTAATAAAACTGGAAAAGCAAACTGAGCCAGGGAATTCAGTTTAACAAACATTTATTGAGCACCTCTGAGGACCAGCTATGTAATTTGCATAGCCCATTGCAAAGTGAAAATGTAGGTCCCTTTGTTGAAAATTATCAAGAATTTCAAGACATGGACAACAGAGCAGTAAACCAGACATGGGGCTCTGCTGAGCTTGAGATCCTGTGTGACTGCATAGGTCACACACCTATGAAGTCAGCCCTGATAGTAGGCCCTGGGGATGCACAGATGAATAAGGCATGACCCCTGACCTCATGAAGCTACTCAACGAAGGATATTTATCTCTGATCATAGAAAATTTAGATAGAGAGAGATGAGTTTTTAAGTATGAATAAAATTCAGTCAGAGATGAAAGGAGATGAAGGCATTTTAAACCCAGGGACAGCATGAACAAAGCAATAGTTTGGTGTCGCTGGAGCAAAAGTTCAAGGAAGAATATATGATAATAGATGAGATTAGAAAAGTAGAAGAGCCAGATCATTAAGGGAGTTATGTAATATACTAAGGAACTTAGGTTCTATACTGTAGGTGGTAGGGGACCAATGAAGGGTTTTAAACAGGGGAGTGACATATTCATATTTTAGAAAAGCTTTCTGGAGCCACTGTGGAGAATACTTGGAAGGAGATTAGATCTAAATAGGGAAATCACTTAGGAATTTGTTAGAATAATATATTTGAAAAGTTATGAGGGTCTGCATGTGATATGATTTGCCCTGATAACCCAGGGTCACCATCATATATCATGTATCTTATTAGATAATCAATAAGTATATTTTTGTGATTATAACATCTTTGTGGGCAGTTGGAGTGTTTATTACTGCTTCCTACTATAACAATTTATTAATTAGTTTAATCACTAATTATTGAATATCTATAGTAGGACATGTAACATAGTGATTAAGTGGGCAGGCTTTGGAGTAAAATGGCCTAGGTTTAAATCCTAGCTCCACAACTTTCTGGTTGTTTGACATTGTACAAGTTGTTTAATATTTCCGTACTTTGATTTTCTCATCTATAAGGTGAAGATGGTAATAGTGCCAACTTCATGGGATTATAGGGAAGATTACATGAAATGACACATGTAAAACAATCTTTCTTAGCACATGACAACTGCCCAATAAGTATTAGTTATTACATAAGAAACAGGAGTGGATAACTCTCACACTTTAGCAGGTAAGATGTATTGCAAACAAATAATTACACTAAAAACAGTTTATAGAATGCCTTAGTCTATTTGTACTGCTATAATAAAAATATCATAGACTGGGTGGCTTGAATAACAAACATTTATTTCTTACAGTTCTGGAGGCTAGGGGGAGTCCAAGATCAAGGCGCTGGCAGATTCTGTGACTGCTGGTGGCCTTCTTCCTGGTTCATAGACATCTGTCTTCTTGCTGTGTCCTTACATGGTGAAAAGAGAGTGAGAGAACTCTGTGGGGTGCATTTTATTTTTATTTATTTATTTATTTATTTTGAGACAGGGTCTTGCTCTTGTCGCCCTGGGCTAGAGTGCAGTGGTGTCACCATAGCTCACTGCAACCTCCAACTCCTGGGCTCAAGTGATCCTCTTGCCTCAGCCTCCCGAATAGCTGGGACTACAAGCGTGTGCCATCATGCCTGGCTAATTTTTCTATTTTTAGGAGAGATGGGGTCTCAGTCTTGCTCAGGCTGGTCTCAAACTCCTGAGCTCAAACAGTCTTTCCTCCTCAGCCTCCCAGAGTGGTAGGATTACAGGCGTGAGCCACCGTGCCTGGCCTGTGGGGTTCATTTTATAAGGGCACTAATCCTCTTCATGAGGACTCCACGCTCATGACCTAATCACCTTCCAAAGACTCTACCTTCTAATACCATCTTATTGGGTGGTAGGATTTCAACCTAACTTTGAAATTAAGGGGTGAACACAAACACTCAGTTCAAAACATAGAAACTAAGGTGTAAGAGAGACATATTCTGAGTAATTTTTGCTTTCCTGAGCATATAATGTTCTTGACATTTCTAGTCCATGTTCTTTAGGCTTGGAACATATAGTGCTCTAAAATTGTTTTGGTGTTCATAAGAAGAGCCAAACTAAGAAGGATATTTGGAGTATGTTAGTTAACAATGTTCCCCTTTGGCTTTAGGAGTTAACTTCATTGTAGTAGGAAGAGCACTATGTGTGGAGTCAGACGATCTGGCTTTGAATCCTAGCCTGATGTGATCTTGGGAATTACTTTATGTCTTTGAATCCTACTCTATTCATCTAAAATAGGGAAAATACTTCATAAGATTTTATAAAAATGACTAATCATACTTACCGTTTTTTAAAATGCCTAATTTGTGCCAACTTTTGAGCAAGGGGCTTTACGTGTATCATCTGTAATACTTTCCTTTTCTGGATTCCCTACACTGGGTTAGGGTCCCATCCTTATAGACTCTTAGCAGTCTATACATTCACACTCTACTAGAAGTACTCCTTTAAATGCTTGAAGTTTGTAAGCTCTGTAGGAGTTCCTGTTTACCACTCTGTGGTAAATGCTTAGTCCAGAGCCTGATACATAATGGGTTTTCAATAAACATATATTAAATGAACATAATTATCACAACAATTCTGCAAAGTAGATATTACTAGTGCTGTGTCACAGATGAAGAAAGTGAAGCTTAGAGAAGTTAAGCATATGTCAAGGTTACACAACTTCTAAGAGGTAGAAGGGTAGAGGCAGGATTTGAATCTGGGTCTGCCGATGAATGACTGATAGCTAATAGTCAGTCACAGGCATTGTGCAAGGCCCACTACATACTTTTACATACTTTATCTCATTGAGTCCCAACATCTCATGTGGTAAGTATTATTATTCTGTCTTATAGATGAAAAAGTAGGGGCCTGAAGTAGTTAAGTAATTTCCTTGTGGCTACACAGTTAAAAAACCCAGTATCAGACTGGGTATTTGAACTTGAGTTGAATATGATTCAAATAATCATAATATTAAACAGTAATATAGAATTTATTGTGTACCATGCACAATTCTAAGTGCTTGATATGATTAATTCATTTAATTATTATATGAACCCTATGAAGTAATTCTATTATTATTATCTTCATTTAACAGATGAAGAAGCAGACATAGAGAGGTTGAATAGTTTAACCAAGATCACATAGCTAAGTAGATGGTAGAGATGGAGTTCAAACACAGTCAGTCTGGCTCCAGAACCTGTGCTTGAAACCACTGTACTATGTCAGGATCATAATTCATGTAAAAGCTCTTATTTCAGTGTCAGGCACAGAATAGTTTCATAATTTTTAAATTTTATTTTTAGAGATCTTTATAACTTCTGAGAAACAAAGTGTTGCAACTTTAAGTTAAAAATATGATATTTGCTTTCCCAAATTACAAAACAAAGTGATTTTAGCAGAAAATAGATTAGACTGGTTATTGATCACTTCAAACCAAGAACTTATGACCATTAACCTTTAAACTTCCCTTACAGAAATTTGTGCTATTGAAAGACATTTCTAAATATTTAAAATTCAAATAATATCTTGTAGTACATGTAGCCTAGGTTTATAGCATCTCTAAGAAAAACACTCAAAAGTTTCTTTTTTAATGCATGAAATGTCTTTATTACATCCTCACTATTTTCTTTAAGTTTTTTTAATTTTAATTATTATGGGTACATAATAGTTGTATATATTTATAGAGTATATAGGATGTTTTGATACATGTTGTGTATTAATCAAATCGGGGTAATTGGGTATCCATCACCTTAAGCATTTATCATTTCTTTGTATTAGGAACATTCCAATTCTACTCTTGTTGTTATTTTAAAGTATACTATAACTTATTGTTGACTATAGTCACTTTGCTGTGCTATCAAATATTGTTCATTCTATCTAACAATCTAACTATATTTTTGCACCATTAATCATCCCCACTTTATCCGCCCCTCCCCACTACCCTTTCCAGTCTCTGGTAACCAACATTCTACGCTTTGTATCCATGAAATCAATTGTTTTAATATTTAGCTCCTATATATTTATGAGAACATGTGAGATTTGTCTTTCTGTGCTTGGCTTATTTCACTTAACATAATGTCCTCCAGTTCCATCCATGTTGTTGCAAATGGCAAGATTTCATTCTTTTTTATGGCTATATAGTATTCCAGTGTGTATATATACCAAAATTTCTTTATCTAGTCATCTGTTGATTAGGTTGGTTCCAAATCTTGGCTATTGCGAATAGTGCTGCAATAAACATTGGAGTGCAGATATGTTTTTGATATACTGATTTCCTTTCTTTTGGATATACACCTAGCAATGGGATTGCTAGGTCATATGGCAGTCTTATTTTTAGTTTTTTGGGGAACCTCCACACTGTTCTCAATAGTGGTTGCACTATTTGCATTCCTACCAACACTGTGTGAGGGTTCCCTTTTCTCCACATCCTCACCAGCATTCATTATTGCCTGTCTTTTTGATAAAAGCCATTTTAACTGGGGTGAGATGATATCTCATTGTAGTTTTGATTTGCATTTCTCTGATGACTAATGATATTGAGCACTTTCTCATGTACCTTTTGGCCATTTGTATGTCTTCTTTTGAGAGATGTCTATTCAGATCTTTTGCCCATTTTTTAAACAGATTATTTGATTTTTTCCTATTAAGTTGTTGGAGCTTCTTATATTAATATATTCTAGTTATTACTCCCTTATCAGATGGGTACTTTGCAAATATTTTCTCCCCTTTTATGGGTTTTCTTTTCACTTTGCTGATTGTTTCCTTTGCTGTGCCGAAGCTTTTTAGCTTGATGTGATCCCATTTGTCCAATTTTGCTTTGGTTGCCTGTGCTTTGGTGGTATCACACAAGAAGTCTTTGCCTAGACCAATGTCCTGAAGCATTTTCCCAGTGTTTTCTTTTAGTAGTTTCATAGTTTCACATCTTAGATTTAACTCTTTAATCCAATTTGATTTGATTTTGTATATGTTGAGAGATAAGGGTCTAATTTCATTCTTCTGTATATGGATATCCAGTTTTCCCAGCATAATTTATTGAAGAGACTGTCCTTTCCCCACTGTATGTTCTTGGCACCTTTGTCAAAAAAAAGTTAACTATAGATGTGTGGATTTATTTCTGAGTTCTCTATTCTGTTCCATTGGTCGATGTCTCTATTTTTATGCCAGTACCATGCTGTTTTGGTTACTACAGCTCTGTAGTATAATTTGAAGTCAGGTAATGTGATTCCTCCAGTTTTGTTTTTTTTGCTCAGGATGGCTTTGGCTATTCTGGGTCTTTTGTGGTTCCATATAAATTTTAGGATTATTTTTTCTATTTCTGTGAAGAATGTCATTGGTATTTTGAAGGGGATTTCATTGAATCTGTAGATTGCTTTGGGGTAGTATGGACGTTTTAACAATATTGATTCTTCCAATCCATGAGCATGGGATCTCTTTCCATTTTTTTTGTGTCCTCTTCAATTTCTTTCATTAATGTTTTATAGTTTTCATTGTAGATACCTTTGACTTTTTTGGTTAAGTTTATTCCTAGGTATTTTATTTTAATTGTAGCTATTATAAATGGGATTACTTTCTTGGTTTCTTTTTCAGATTGTTTGCTGTTGGCATATAGAAGTGCTATCGATTTTTGTATGTTGATATTGTATTCTGTAACTTTACTGAATTTGCTTATCAGTTCTAATAGTTTTTTTGTGAAGTCTTTAGGTTTCTCTAGATACGAGATCATATTGTCAGCAAACAAGGATAATGTGACTTCTTCCTTTCCAGTTTGGATTCCCTTTATTTTGTTCTCTTGTCTGATTGCTCTAGCTAGAAATTCCAATACTATGTTGAGTAACTGTGGTGAAAGTGGGCATCTTTGTTTTGTGACAGATCTTAGAGGAAAGGCTTTCAGTTTTTCTCCATGTATTATGATACTAGCTGTGGGTCTGTCATATATGACTTCTATTGTATTGAGATATATTCCTTTTATACCCCGTTTTTTGAAAGTTTTTATCATGACAGAAGGTTGAATTTTATCAAATGCTTTTTCAGCATCAGTTGAAATGATCATATGGATATTGTCCTTTGTTCTGTTGATATGATGTATCACATTGATTGACTTTCGTATGTGGAAGCATACTTGTATCCCTGGGATAAATTGCAATTGATCATGTTTAATAATCTTTTTAATGTGTTGTTGAATTTGGTTTGCTAATATTTTGTTTTAAGATTTTTGTTTTATGTTCATCAGAGATATTGGCCTATAATTTTCCTTTTCTGTTGTGTCTTTGTCTAGTGTTTGTATCAGGGTGATACAGGCCTCATAGAATGAGTGTGGGAGTATTCCCTCCTCCTTGATTTTTTTGGAATAGTTTAAGTAGGATTGGTATTAGTTTTTCTTCGAATGGTCAGTAGAGTTTAGCCATGAAGCCATCAGGTCCTGGGCTTGTATTTCATGAGAGACTTTTTATTACTACTTCTGTGTTATTACTTGTTATTGGTCTATTCAGGTTTTGGGTTTATTCCTGGTTCAGTCTTTCTAGGTTGTATGTGTGTCGGAATTCATCCATTAGATTTTCCAATTTATAGGCATATAGTTGCTCATAGTATTCTCTAATGATCCTTTGAATTTCTATGGTATCAGTTGTAATGTCTCCTTTTTTCATATCTGATTTTATTTTTTGAAGGTATTCTCTCTTTTATTCCTAATTAGTCTGGCTAAAGGTTTGTCAATTTTGTTTATCTTTTCAAAAAAAACAACTTTTCTTTTTTTCATCTTTTGTATTTTTTTTTTTTTGGTTTCAATTTCATTTATTTATGCTGTGATCTTTGTTATATCTTTTCTTCTACTAATTTTGGCTTTGGTTTGCCCTTGTTTGTATAGTTCTTTAAGATGCATCATTAGGTCTTTTATTTGACATTTTTCTACTTTTTGGGTGTAGACACTTATTGCTATAATCTTTTCTCTTAGTATTGCTTCTTCTGTATCTCATTGTTTTTGGTATGTTGTATTTTCATTTTCATTTATCTCAAGAAAGTTTTTAAATTTCTCTCTAATCTCTTCATTGACCCACTGGTCATTCAGGAGCATATTGTACAATTGCCATGTGTTTCTATAGTTTCCAGTGTTTCTCTTATTACTGATTTCTAGTTTTATTTCATGGTGGTCAAAGAAAATACTTGACATGATTATAATTTTTAAAAAATTTTTATGACTTGTTTTGTGGCCTAACATATGATCTGTCCTTAAGAATGATCCATGAGCTGAGGAGAAGAACATGTATTCTGTAGCTATTGGATGAAACATTCTGTAAATATCTACTAGGTCTATTTGGTCTATATTGCCAATTAAGTCCAAAGTTTCTTTGTTGATTTTCTATGTGGATAATCTGTCCAGTGCTGAAAGTGAGATGTTGAGGTCTCCAGTGATTATTTTATTGGGATCTGTCTCTCTCTTTAGCACTGATAATATTTGCTTTATATATCTGGGTTCTCCACTGTTGGGTGCATATATATTTGGAATTGTTATATGCTCTTGCCAAATTAACCTCTTTATCATTATATAATGACCTTTGTCTCTTCTTACAGTTTTTGATTAAAATATATTTTATCTGATACAAGTGTAGCTGCTCCTGCTCTTTTCTGTTTTCCAATTGCATGGAAAATCTTGTTCCATCCCTTTATTTTCAGTCTATGTGTGTCTTTATAGGTGAAGTGGGTTTCTTGCAGACAACATATAGTTGGCTCTTGTTTTTTTATCCATTCAGCCACTCTCTGTGTCTTTTGACTGGAGAGTTTAGTCCATTCACATTCAATGTTATTATTGATAGGTAAGGACTTACTACTGCCATGTTGTTATTTGATTTCTGGTTGTATTATGATCCTCTTTTTCTTTCTAATTTCCTTCTTGTCTTCCTTTGTTAAAAGTGATTTTCTCTGGTAGTGTGGTTTAATTTCTTACTTTTTATTGTCTACCTGTTGTAGATTTTTTGATTTGAGGTTACCCATGAGGCTTGCAAGAAACATCTTATAGCCAATTATTTTAAATAGATGACAATTTAACTCAGCTTACAAAGGAAAAAACCAAACAAACAAGGAAACAGAAAGCTAAAAGAAATTCAGTACTTTAACTCTACTGAACCCCTTACTTTTTGACTTTTTGTTGTTTTGATTTATATCTTTTTATAGAATCTCTCTCTCAAAACATTGTCATAGTTATTATTTTTGATAGATTTGTCTTTTAATCTTCCCATTCAAGATATATGTAGTTTATAGACTGCAATTACAACAATAGTGTATTCTATATTTGTGTACTTACTGTTACCAGTGAGTTTTATATCCTCAAATGATTTCTTATATTTCATTAACGTCCTTTTTTTCATATTGAAGAATTCTTTTTAGTAATTCTTGTAGGGCATGTCTGGTGTTGATGAAATCCCTCATCAACACCATACATGGTGTTGATTTCCCTTTGTCTAGAAAAGTCTATATTTCTCCTTCAATTTTGTGGGAAATTTTTGCAGGATATAATATTCTAGAATTAATGTTTTTTTCATTAATCACTTTAAATATTATGCCACTCCTCCCTTGCCTGCAAGGTTTCCACTGAGGAGTCTGCTGCCAGATATATTGGAACTCTTTTATATGTTATTTTTTTCTTTTTTCTTGCTTTCCTTTGGACCTTTTCTTCATTTGTGACCTTTGGAAGCTTGATTATTAAATACCTTGAGGTAGTCTTATTTGGCTTAAATCTTTTTGGTGTTCTATGACCTTCTAGTACTTGAATATTGATATATTTCTCTAGGTTTCAAAGGTTCTCTGTTTCTTTGAGTTCACTCTGTTTCTTGAGTCAACTTTCTACCTCAATCTCTCTCTCTCTCTCTCTACCTCCTCTTTAAAGCCTATAACTCCTTAGATTTGCCCTTTTGAGCCTATTTTCTAGATTTTGTAGGCATGCTTCATCCTTTTTTATTCTTTTTTTTCTTCTGACTGTGTATTTTCAAATAACCTGTCTTCAAACCCACTAATTCTTTCTTCTCCTTGATCTGTTCAGATGTTGAGAGACTCTGATACATTTTTCAATTTGCCAATTGAATATTTTCAGCTCCAGAATTTCTGCTTGATTTTTTTTCATTATTTCCATCTCTTTGTTAAATTTCTCTGATGGGCTTCTAAATTCTTTCTCTGTGTTGTCTTGAAGTTCACTGAGCTTTTTCAGGACAACTATTTTGAATTCTTTGTCTGAAAGGTCACATATCTCCATCACTCTGGGATTGGTCACTGATGCCATATTTAGTTCATTTGGTTAGGTACTATTTTCCTGGATGTTCTTGATGCTTGTGGATATTCGTTAATGTCTGGGCATTGAAGAGTTAGGTAGTTATTCTAATCATTGCATTCTGGGCTTGTTTGAATCTGTCCTTGAGAAGGCTTTCCAAGTATTAAAAGAAAATTGAGTGTTGTGATCTAAGTGTTTGGTCACTGCAGCCGTACCAGCACTGGGGTCTCCCCAAGCCCAGTCAATCTGCACCTCTTACAGTCTTCTGGTGGTACCCCCTTGGTGGCCTTGTATAAGATATGAGAAAATTCCCTGGATTACCAGGTAAAGTCTCTCATTTTCTTCTCTCATTTTTCCCCAAGCAGATGGAATCTCACTGTCCATGCTGGGTTGCCTGGAGTTAGTGGAGGAGTAACATGATCACTCCCTTGTGGCTACCACAGCTGGGACTGTTCCAGGTCACACCTGAACCCAGCCCAGTTTTGCCCAAGGTCTGTGGCAACTGCTGCCTGCTACTTCTGATGTTTATTCAAGGCTCAAGGGCTCCCTCAGTCAGCAGGTGGTGAGTCCTGCCAGGACTGGGTCCTTCCCTTCAGGGCAACGGGTTCCCTTCTGGTCCAGGGTAGGTCTAGTAATGCCATCCAGGAGCTTAAGGCCTTATATCAGGGGCTTCAGGAGTCTGCTTGGTACTTTACTTTACTGTGGCTGAGCTGATACCCAAGTTGCAAAACAAAGTCCTCTGAACTTCTCCTTTTCCTTTCCTCAAGTAGAAGAAGACTCTCCCTGTGTTTCACTGCCTGGATTTCAGGGAGGGGTGACATATGTGCTGGCTTAACCGCTGCCACTGCTGTCTCAATGGGTCATGTGCATCCCAAGTTCACTAGCTCTGAGCCAGCATAGCCACAGGAATTGCCCAAGAACTTCAGCCTTTGTGGCCTGATACCTTTACAAATTTAATCCAGGCCCTGGGCCATTTTTTTGTTAGCTGGTGGTGGGGTAGCCAGAACTCCAGTTTTGGGGTGGAATATTTCCCTCTGGCTGGGCTGTTCTGAATGCTTCCTCCGTGGGCACCAGCAGAATTCTGCCTGTGCTGTGTTCCCCTGTGACAGGGCGGCCCTGAGTTTCAATGCAAAGTCCCACAATCACTTCACTTTCCCTTTCCTGGGCACACAGGGCACATAGGTTCTCTCTCCACTTGGTGTGCTGGCTGGCAGGTGGTGGAGGGGTGGTATAGGCAATGCAAGACTTTCTTTTCTGCCCTCCTCAGTGCCTCTTTCCTTGATATAATGTAAAAACCAGGGACTGTGATTGCTCACCTCATTTTTGGTTCCTCTAAAGGTGCTTTCTTACGTGGATAGTTGTTGAAGTTGGTGTTCGTGCTGAGAGATGATCGCTGGAGGTTTCTGTGCTTTGCCCCCTCTGAAGAAACCTAATACTTTGAATTTGCTTTTTGTTGAGGCTTATCCCTTCCTCATTCTCACAGAAATTAAATGAGCTGTCCTGTTTGAAGAAGAAGTGTTTTCAGAGTTTTAAGGATGTACATAATTATAATTATGGCAGAGTGCTTGATCTGGATTGTTTTAGGGGTGAGATAGAATCTTGCTTTTTTTTCCTGTATCAGTCTCCAAACCAGAAGATATTTTTGGTGTCTACTCTGTGGGAAGAGTATAACATATAGTTTCTGGCTTAAAGGAGTTTAGTGGGAGAGACTGAAAAATGCTGTGATTAAATTGACCATGGAATTTATCATCTAAATTAGATATTTTTGCCCAGAACAAATGCTAAACTGGAAGGGATACTGGGACAACAGGGGTACCCTGGGACCTGTCTGAAGCTAAACACAATGTATAGTTCCTCCAGCTCTAATAGATGTAAGTACACGGTGATAAGAAAGCATAGCAAAAGCGTGTCTTTTTCTGTAGGGTGTTGGGGGCACAAGATGGCAGATAATGCTTCTTAGAGGAGGCTACTGTGAGCTAAGTCTTGAAGGATTATTAAGAATTATCCAATTAAAATGGAGCTTGTGGGAAAGACTACTTATTTCTCATACTATCACATAGAATGACATGAATGCTAGCGAGACAGTGCTACTTTCAGGGAATGGCAAACTACAACTAGCTCTCAGAAATGGAGAGTATTCCTGAGAGTAAGGATGTGCTATAACTTTGTTAATTAAGTATGCTTTCTTTTGCTTTACCTCAAAATTGATTTCTAATATATGTAATCTCTCATCCTTATCCCCTTTCTCAAAGTAATAAGTGTACCTTATATTTTCCCGCTTTGAGCAAATATTGTAATGACACCCTCCATGTGTCTATATTCTGAACCTTGTTTATATGTGTCTCCCTGCTGGTTGGTCTCCTCCTCTCCCCAGCCTCACCCTATATCACAACTCTGTCCTGTGGACCCTCCTGACTTATGTGTACTGCTGCACTGTTTGTTTTATAAATTCAAAGTTTTGTTCCTGACCTCTTGTCCCTCCTAGAATTTTCCCCCATAGAGTGACAGTGGGAGAAAGTATTAAGCAATGCATCTGGTTTCCCTTTGCCTGTAATTGAAAGGATGATTATAATATATCACAACCTTTTCAGCCCTATAGCTTCTATCCTAGACCAGGTCCTCAAAATGGGTCCCCCTGGACTTGTACAGCAGGTCTCTCAGATTTAACCCTACCTCTCTCTGATCCATCCTCCATAAAGCCACCAAAGCTAAAATGTTAATCATTTGATCATATTACTTTATTGCATAAAATCTGCCATAACTCCCCATTGTCCTCAGGATAAAATCCAAATGCTTTTATTTAATGACCTATTTAACATAAGACCTGATACAAATTTCCTTCTTATTAATAGTGTTGTGTCATGCCAGAACATGCCACCTTATAAAGCTATTATCTCCTTTAGAGAAAAAAAAATTAGCACATTTAGGAGAAAAAAAATCACATGGCTATGAAATATAAAGGAGTATTTCACCATCTCTAGAAATTCTTTTAGAGAAATATTGGTAACTATGAAACTGTGGACCAATAATTTAATTCTGTTCTTTATGTTTGACTCATAATTGAAACAAAGCTGAATTTCTATTACAGTAGGGTTTTTATTTGTTTATTAGATTTCTGACCTCCTTTACTGAATTGTATCTAGATACACACAGTTATGTATCTACTTGTATATTTTTCTTATTTCTCCTAGCTCCTCAAAGAGGAGGAAGTAAAATATTCTGCATTTGGTTGAAAAAAATCCACATATAGGTGGACCCATGCAGTTCAAACCTGTGTTGTTCAAGGGTCAACTGTATAGTATTTGCATAATGTGTAACCCGCATAAACAGAGGACTGACTTTTCCTATATGTGAGTTCCCCATGGCTAACTACAGGACTTGAGTATCGGCGGATTTTGGTGTAGGCAAATCTACCTCTCTCCCTCCTCCCCTCCACTCCCACCACCTGCAGATACTGAGAGAGTACTGCAATTCATTTTGTGTGTGTATGAATGAAGCAGGGTAGGAGACCTTAAGGAAAACACGATAGGAGGATATACTATGGGAACTGTACTTTAATATTTTTCCTGGAATATTCTTCCAGGAAGCATGGTTTTCTCCCTCACTGCCTTCAGTTTTTTACTCAAATGCCACTTTCTCAGAGAGGCCTATCTTAGCTTTACTGTATAAAATACCAGCTCTTCTTCTCAGACATTTCCTAATCCCCTTTGTGCTTTAATTTCCTTCTTAGCACTAATGTAATATATATTTTATTTATTTATGGTTTTTTCTTTACTCTCTGTCTCCACTAGAATATAAATAAGAGCATGGGCCTTTTCTCTCTTTTGCTCCCTGGTACCCAGAACAGTACCTGGCAAATGATACGTCCTCAAGAAATATTAATTGAAAGAATTAATGTGAGAATGAGTAAAACTTCATCAGATAAAATGTTATAAATGCATTTATTATATTTTCATAACTACTGACCTCAAATTGTAAGATGCAAAGTTGAGGAATTTAGCATGGCTGTGTTGATTTGTAGAAAATAAACACTTAGGCAGTAGCCTTATTTTTTGAGGATATTCCTGAGAACTTGGGTGGGGTGTAGGTAAACCTTTAAAAAGCCAAAATAGTTGTTACAAAATATATGCAATACATTCTATGAATTTTACTCCTCAGGGAGATGCTTAGAATATATTTCATCTTATTTGCACACAATGCTGTTTATCTTGATAGTATAAGTTTTCAGCTCAGGAAACTTGTGGGCAGGGTGGAGCCTGAGAAATACTCTTTGATAAGGAGTCAAAGTTGACAGGCTGACGGGAGAGAGGGGGCAGAAAATATCAAAGTAAACACCAGAATTTAAATATATAACCTTCAAGGTATCTGTTCTTTATCATTAAGATAAGATTTAATTATGTGCAAGTTGATTTTGGAAAGGCTTCTAGTAAAAATGGAAATGTCGCTATATACCCATTACATCTTTATCCTTACAGTCTGGTTTGTATCCTCACCACTCTAGCAAGATTGTTCTCTGAAAGGTTGCCGGAGATATAGTCATGTAATTCAGTGGCCTTGTCTTAGTTCTTGTTTCCTGTGCAGCATATGACATTTCTAATGATCACTCTTACGTTTTGATACTCTCTTCCCCGGCAGCTATGATTATTACACCATCCTCATTCTCCACCCATCTCTGACTGACCTGTCTTGTCTTCATCCACACATGACCCATAAGACATTCTCCAAGGTTCAGCTCACCTTCTTTAATCTTTATGAATCGTGGGTATGATATATAATGATTCATCATCTATCCATCCATTCATCCATCCACCCATCTACTGAGAATTATTATTATGTTCATTAAATATCTTGACTCCATTAATTTCTTTCTATCTACCTCCCTCATTCAAACTACCAACATCTGTCATTGGGAACTAGTCTTCCCCTTGCTTCCTTCCACTCATGTTCCCTCCTCCCCATTATCCATTCTCCACATAGTATCTGTAGTGATGCTTTTAAAATTCAAGTCAGATTTCATTGCTGTCCTATTTAAAACCTTCTTTGGTTTCCCATCAGAGTTAGAATAAAATGTAGATTCCTTATCCTGACTACAAAGTGATCAGTGACTACTTGAGCTGACCCTTGACTACTTTTCTGATTTCACCTTATGCTATTTTTACTCTTCTTAATAATGCTTTAGCCACAAGGACTTTCTGCCTGTTCACAGAGCAGGCCAGATTTGTTCTGCTTTAGACTGTTTGGTCCAGCCATTTCTTTTTCCTAGAATTCTGACCACCCCTTCTTCCCCACCATACTCTTTGCTTCTTGGCATTCAGATCTCAGTTTAAATATTGCTTCCTCAGAGAGGCTTTTTATGACAATACAATCTAAAGTAGCCACCCATTCACTCTATCATAACAGCCTATATTCATTAGTTTCCTATTTATTTATTTGTTTGTCTGCAAATAAGAACAGGTACTTTATCTATTTACTCTATCTCCAGAGCCTAACACATAGTAGACATTCAATGATTAAATGGATGAATGAATTATTGGCAGATACTGGGGGTACAGAGATAATAGTAGTAATAAGTAATTTTTGCTGTGGTGGTTATGAGCCTTTCTTAGGTCATAGGCATCTATTCCTAAGAATTTGATGAAAGCTATGAACTATCATTCAAGAAAAATGCACTTATGTATATATGTAATAAAATTTTGCCTAAAAATTAGAATACTTTATTTATTGAGTACTTACTCTTTCTTAGACAGTTTACTAGTGTTGCTGCCCTCTTAGAAACTATGGAATACAGTTTTATTAAATAATAATCTTTATATGATAAGACCCTGGTAAACTACTTCTCAAAACTAAGTGTGGCCAAGAACCATTTTTATTAATATTTTTCCCTAATCTATCATGGCTCTATATGTGGTCCTACTTATATGAAGCTCATGTCACATGCAATTTACCACATGAGTTTGTCAACATCCAAACTGATTTATACTCTGTTCCACTAGGTAAGTATACTAAATCATGAGTTTGGATGTCAAATGGCTATAAAAGTATCATACTATACTTATTTTGTAGGAGATATATGGGCCAGCATCAGTCCATGGACAAAATTTTAAATAGTGCTGCCTTGGAAAGTATCATCAGTCTTGAACTCTTTTCAAAGCACCAATCTCATATTTTAATCTACCTGATGTGTCTATAGCTAGAAGTCTGTTAGTATTTTAAATTGGACATCCCCTCAAAGCATACTTGTGTCTTTTTTTTTTTTTTGAGACAGAGTCTTGTTCTGTCACCCTGGGTAGAGTGCAGTGGTGTCATCATAGCTCACTGCAACCTCAAACTCCTGGGCTTCAGCGATCCTTTTGCTTCAGCCTTCTGAGTAGCTGGGACTACAGGCGTGTGCCATGATGTCCAGCTAATTTTTGTATTTTTAGTAGAGATGAGGTCTCACTCTTTCCCAGGCTGGTCTTGAACTCCTGAGCTGAAGCAATCCTCCTGCCTCAGCCTCCCAAAGTGCTAGGATTACAGGCATGAGCCACCGCGCCCAGCCGTACTTATGTCTTAACTTCAAAACTGAAGAGCCCTTTTTAACCTTAGAAAACTTTTTTTTAATTTCAAGAATTCCAATAGTTTCTTGGTCATGTAGAATTATCTTTGGATTTTCTTTACTACCTCATCTAATCACTTATTAAATCCTCTTACTCTATTTCAGTGTTTCTCAGCCTTTTTTAATAATCACTCTACTTTTTAGACATTTTTTCCTAATCCTCCAACTGCACAAAATTTTAAAGCTACAGGATATACTGCATATCTGTTTATGTATTGTGATCCTTCAGAGGGCTACAAATCATTGTAATATCTAATTTTTTTTGCCCCCACCAAGATAGCACCCCCATTAAGAATGCATGCTTTGCCTGTGTGATCCTTCTCATGTATGCATTTTCATTTTCATTCTATTAATCATTATCAAATCCTTATTATTTTGACTTTAATCATGATATTCTTTGTTTGGGATGCTCTTTTTTACATTCTTATTGAAATTAGATCCATCCTCAAGGCCCACACCCAAACTTACTTTCTCCATGAAGCTTTTTATGATCCTTGCAGCTGTATATGACTTTTCCCTCTTCCAATCTCCAGTTTCAACTTTACTGATATTTCTTTTATGGAACATAGCTTTTTACTGTGTCTGCAAGCAAATGCTCCTTGAGGGTAGGAACCATGATTTCTTTTCTTTTTTTACAATGGCTATAATAGGTACTCAAGACTTTCATGAATGAATGGATAAATGATAATTGCTTAAAAATATAAGGGTGGAAACTAAAATAATTGGTAAATTTCTACTCACCTGAATGTCCTTATTCTTTCATGGATGAATAAGGCAATTTTCTATTGTCTTCTGTTCTCCTATTTCTGTCTTCATTGTCAACACAGGGATAGAGTTGTTATATAAGATGAGATCATGGAAACCTGATACGGTTCCTTGCTTTATCATCAACTCTTGTATTAGATATCCTTAAGGAACCAAGGGTAGATGGATTAGCTTGATTCAATGCCTTCATCTTAGTCTTATATTTGTCACTCTATTCACAATTTACATATAGATCATAAAACATTTTTATTTGAAGTGTCCCCTAAATATGACAGAACATACTTGTTTAAAACCAGTGTGTTGGAAGAAACATCTTCATAGGGTAGATTTCATTGCCACACTTAGAAGCAAATGCTCATACCCGTATGTACTGATTAATTCCTTTCCAAAATGTTTTGTATGTTTTTAAAAAACTTTTTTGTGCACTCATCTTAAACCACAGTGTTTTTGTTTTTTTTTTTTTAATTTTTGTAATTATTTTAAAGTGTTCCAGCACAGGAAAAAATGGCTTTTTTGCTTATTCATTTATACAAAGAGATACTTAAATAGTTTTAAAACATTATATAAGTGTAGTTTTTATTTTTAATATATTAATGTTTAAAGATATTTTACAGGAAATCATGTAGCTAGTGGAGTCTTAGCTTTGGAAAGAAGCAGTTCTGGTTGTGAGTTTTGGTTTTATTATTTACTATCTAGGTGACCTTGTTTGATTATTTAGTGTATTAGTCAGGGTTCTCCAGTGAAGCGGAACCAACAGGGTATGTGTTTGTGTATGTGTTGTATGCGTGTGTATACACATTCTGTGTGTGTGTATGTGTGTGTAAACACAGAAAGAGATTTATTTTAAGGAATTGGCTCACATGTTTATGTAGACTGGCAAGTCCAAAACCTATAGGGTGGGCCCATAGGCTAGAGGTCCAGGGAAGAGTTGATGCTGCAATTCAAGTTTGAAGGATGTCATGGTGAAGACCTAGGGAAGAACCAATGTTGCAGTGCCAGTCTGAAGGTCCTTTGCTGACAGAATTTCCTTTTGCTGAAGGAGGTCAGTCTTTTGTTCCATTCAAGCCTTCAACTGGTTAGATGAGGTTCACCTAAATTATGGAGGGCAATCTGCTTTCCTCAAAATCTATTAATTTAAATGTTAATGTCATCCAAAACACCCTCACAGAGACATTCAGAGTAATATTTAACCACATACCTGGGCACTGTGGCCCAGCCAAATTGACACATAAAATTAATGCATCACATTTAGCCTTTCTGAACTTCCATGTTCTTATTTTAAAATATGTGGAATAATAAAACGTCTTGCAGCATGGTTGTGAAAGCACATAAGGTATTGTATCAAATGCCTAACACATAGTAGACACTTCATAAATGTCAATGACATTAATTTTCCTTGCCCTCTTCCTCCTTTTCCCTGTTTTCATGGAGTAGAAATAAGACCCATAATGGTTTAGCACATGATGCAGAATATTTATGTATGCTTTAAAAAATGTATCACAGATGGACATATTGATTATTTAGAAAGACAAAAGAAAATGACAGTTCTTTATCAGCAAAGAAGGTATTTATAATCATTCATTCATTGATCCAGTGTTTTGAAAAGAATGTATTGAGTACCCACTATATTCTGCTGGGTCTTGGTGGGAAGCTGTAAAAGTTTGAGTGACTTAGCAGGTTGGTTACTTACTGGCAGAACAAATAAAAGAGGCCATATTTGAGTGAAAAAAATCTGTGTAGTAGTATGAAGCAATAGGAGCAAACTGCAAATAGCAGTAGCTCAGATTCAGAAAAGAACAGATCGGATCAGAATCTTCGATAGATCCTCATTATCTGTTAAATGAAACCCACGCATCTTAACATAGCTTTTAAAGCTTTCCCTCTACCAACCTTTCCGGACTTTTTTCTTAGCCCTCCCTGCCTCAGTTTTGGACTGTACTTACACAGCTTTAGTTCTCTGCATGTGTGACATAGTTTTATGATTACTTGCTTTAGTTTATATGATTTTCCTTGCCTTAAAAGCCATTCCTACCTTTTTCTTCCCCTGGCTTATTTGCATTTATTTTTCAAGATAGCTCAATTCACTAACCAGGAAGCCTTCTCTGAAGCCCTAGGTTGGTTTAAGGGAATGCTTTCATTGTTTCTGGAGCTTTAGGTTGATCTAAGTGAATGATTTCTATTGCTTCTAATCTTTTCATTATCAATTACTTTTGAATTTATTTGTTGATATGTCTAACTTCCCTTGTAATTCACATGCTATATCTCATTCATTTCCCAACCCTTGAGACTCAAACATAGAGCTTAGGATTGTTACTAAACTTTTTTTTTCCAGTATACAATTTATTGTTATTCACTATAGTCACTATGCTGTGTAATAGATCTCTTGAACTTAAAAAAAAAAAAAGAAAAAAAGAAAATTTTTTTTCTTATTTTTTTTTTTATTCCAGAATATTGTGGGGTACAAACGTTGAGGTTACATACATTGCCTGTGTGCTGACCGAGTCATAGCTACAAACATGCTCATCCCTGCCAGTGCATACCACACCCAGTAGGTGTGAATTTACCTTCCCTTCCTCCCCTCTCCCTCCTGCCTGACACCCAATGATTGCTACTTGCATATGCCTAGGAATCAGAAAACCTGGCACTTATTTTCTATGTGGTTTTGGGAAAAATCACTTAACTTCCCTAAATGTGTGATATCATCACTAAAATGGAATAATGAAGCCTGTCTTACCTAGTCGACAATACTGCTGTTACACTCAATTAATAGAAGATAGGGAAAATGTTCTGTAAGTTGCTAATATACTATAAAACATAAGGAATTTTGAAGTTGTGAATCTGTGGCAAGAGAGAAGTTTCTCAGTACATTTTAAGTCAAGAAAGCTAAGTTATATTAAAGTAACAACTTTTTGGAAGAATCACAAAAAATTTCCGCTCATATTGCATTGGACAAAATTTGTCATATGGCCATGTCTATTTTCAAGAGGGCAAAAAGTGAAATTCTCCCATGTACACTGAAAGTGAACAGAATAAATATGGTCGGAGAAGTTTTGAGCATCTATTATATGCCAGGTACTACAGCAGAAACTTTATATACTTTATCTCTAATTCCCCTAAGAATCCTATGAAATAGGCACTATTTTCCCAATATTTCAGATGAAGAAGCTGAGGGGTCAAAGGTTAAATAACTATAACTAAATGGTAGAGCCAGGATTTGACCTTAGTCTGTGTCTTAGTTCATTTGCATTGCTGTAAAGGAAATACCTGAGGCTGTGTAATTTATAAAGAAAAGAGGCTTATTTGGCTTACAGTTCTGCAGGTTGTACAAGAACCCTGGTGTCAGCATCTACTTCTGGTGAGGGCTTCAGGGAGCTTCCAATCATGGTGTAAGGCAAAAGGGGAGCAGGCATATCATGTGGTGAGAGAGGGAGCATGAGAGAGAGGGGAACAGTTGCCGGGGTCTTTTAAACAATCAGATCTTGGAGAACAAATAGAGTGAGAATTTATTCATCACTGGGGAAGGCACCAAGCCATTCATGAAGGATCTGCCCCTGTGACCCACACATCTTCACCACACCCTACCTCCAAAACTAGGGATCAAATTTCAACATGAGATTTGGAGGGGACAAATATCCAAACTTTTATCAGTCTGTGTGACTAAGAGGCCTGGGTTCTTTCCAATATATCACTCATTTCCTTTTCTCAGCATTTTTGCTATCCAAGATGACTTGTAATGGAAGATTTACATTTCGGTTAATTAATTAATTGGTTAAAAATAACTAATAATAACTAATAAATATTAGGAGCATTATGAGCTCTGAGCTTATATGTCTGGGTTTTTCTTTTGTCATTATGTATCATGAAGGAAATTGGAGCTGTGTTTTGGGGAATGGTAGATGATCTCAAGGTACTGTGGCGATTAATTTTATGTGTTAACTTGACTGGGTTGTGGGGTACCCAGATGGTTGTTCAAACATTATTCTGGGTGTGTCTGTGAAGATGTTTCTAGATGAGATTAGTATTTGAATTGGTAGACTGAGCAAAGCAGATTACCTTCACTAATGTGACTAGGCCTTATGCAATAAATTGAGGACCTGAATAGAACAAAAAGGCCAATTCTCCCATTATTAAGGGGAAACTCTTTCTGCCTGACTGCCTTAAGCTGGGACATCAGAGCTTTCCTGCCTTTGGACTCGAACTCAAACATTGGTTCCTCCTGGGTCTCAAGCCTGCTGGCATTCAGACTAGAACTATATCATAGGCTTTTCTGCAGGTCTTGAGACTTCATAATGGCATTAGCCAATTCTTTGTTTAATATATATATACACACACACAAACATACACACACATATGCACACACATATATATGTATATATAACACACACATATACACACATCCTATTGGTTCTGTTTCTCTGTTGAACCCTGACTAATACAGGTACACACAACTCTGAGATTGTGTGATTATGAAATTCAAGAGCAACAATGAAGAACTGCTGTTTAAAGGAGAGGCTCAGATTCAGTTTTCCTTTCAGTCAGCATTTTATTGACGATCCTTAATGGAATCTTTACACTGACATTTACACATTGTCTTAACATGTGGATATTAAGTAATTGTTACCACCAGGAATCTAATTGACCAAATGTTTAATTTTTTTTTTCTGAAAATGCTGGCTGTTAATGTGGGTCAGTGTCATTGCATTTCTGGCAATATTTGGCTTACCTAAGTCACAAAAAATTAAGAACAGAAGGATTGATTCTTTTCTAAATTTTATATTTTCTCCTGATAACTCCTCTGCAATCCCAGGCATAGATTAATGAATGGTATGCACAAAGTGATATCAGCTCACATATATGACATTACTCAGATGTCTCAAACTCCGGAAAAAGCATGTGAATGATTTATGGAATTGATATTAATCTCTTTCCAGTAAATGCATTACTTCAGTTACATGGGAAATTGATGTTACTACTCTAATGCCAAATTAATTTATTTCTTGCTGGATCAGCATTGCAAATGGAATTAGATGTTAACCTTTTACATATCTAAACAGGGTAAAAGATGGAAAGCAATTTTATATGTAAAATTTGGATGCCCACTGCTGATAGGAAGGGTATATATTTTTTATTTGTGTGTTTTCTTCTTTCTGAGATTTGTGGATCCAAGGATATTGGATCATATTTAAATTATAGCTTAATATCACTTAGGAATAGAATAATTGTAATTGAGTCTGAATATTTAACACAAGGCTATAAATAACAGTATTGCAAGTGAGACTTACATGTTATTAAAAACTCCCCAATTTCTAGAGAACAAGACTGTTTTTCCAGGGAAATTTTATCTAAGAATTCTCAGTTACTAATAAACAGAAAATGTTTTAAACTCATGTTTAGTGCATAAAGAAAACTGGAAACTTAGTAGACAATCTCTTCTTCCTTCTATAGATATGCTTGGGCCTGCATGAGTCTCGTTCTTACTAAGTGTTTTATATTCATTTCCTGCCCTTCAGACCAACTGTCTTTCTAAGGCTTTTAATTTCTGTTCTAAGCTTTCTGTGGCGTTCAGTTGCCACTGGCTTGACTTTGGCCTGTTTAGCATAAACTAACAAACTTAGGCTTCTATTTTAATTCCAAATTATCAGAAGGAAAATATGATTGATTCAGCTTACATCTAGTCAACTGTGGCCAAGGAGGGTGGTCATTGGGTATATATGGCTGCCTCTTCTGGGATGTGGGTAGGACAGATTCTCCAAGAAGATGGTGTGGGTGGAGGGGAAGTGATAGACATCTCTAATACATTTGGGCTTGTAGATCTGCAAAGGTTCTTCTAGTTTGACAAATCTGTTTTATGGAGCAGCTCCCCCCTCATACCTTTACCTTTCTCATCCTGGCTGTTAGGTCTGTTCCTTATGTACCCTAACTTTCATCCCAGTCTGCCTTATCCCCAAGCCATTCTTGACCAGAGCACAATGTCTGTGAGCAGTATCAGAGCTGCTGCCAATTAGCCTTGTTACTTGATGTGCAAAAGGCAAACCCTGCTCACAAGTTGTAGCATTTCCTGCATTATTGTTGTTGGTATTGTCTAGAGAACTGGCTTCTTTCTTGATACCCGCTTTTCTGTGCTAAAGTATTCCTAGTACCCCAGCTTAGAATCTTAGGATTAGTATCTCTCTAAGTGTGGACTATTGCCTGAACCCTTTCCCTCTGGACAGGAATCTGGGCTGGGAGGCCTAATTTTCACCATGTCTATACCCAAATCTACTTTTCATTTTCCAAATCACTGGCTGAGATCCCCATGTGAATGGATGTATTTTCCTGGACCAGCAAGTGGCAAATATACTTGGTCTATATTATTATATATGCCCACCACCTAGATTTTTTGGAATCTTTTCCAGTTTAAATCATATCTGAGCATCCTACATCCTATGCTTTTTGGGCACTGTACATCAGACCTCCTGGTTCTTCTTGCTAGGGCCACTGGCTTCTGACCTTGACAGGATCCACTGTCTTCTGGATCCTAAAAGCATACTCTACTTATGATGGTATGAGTCTAGCTATATCTGTAAAGTGGTAAATGTGAGAGTTAAGGGTGGTAGTAATAGAAATTAGGTGAATGTTTCCCTTACTTAAGAAATAGCTACTTTTCAATGTTTTCACACCATTTGTTTCCAGAGAGAACTAGAATATCTGTGATTGAAATCTCCTGAGATTTCTGCCATTTATTCTCTATTATAGGTGTTTTGGTAGCACTGCACCCGGATATTCCTTCAAGGATTTTATTTCTATTGGTCTTGTAGTATATTTTCACAGCACTATGCTGGGCCCTAGGAGTAGGCGTAGGATGGGAAGAAGAGAAAAAGATACATCTGACACAGTCCTTGCCTTTAGAAAAGCTGAAAGCCTAGTCAAGCACATATTCATCAGATAATACCACTGATATTACCCTAGGGCCAAGCATAGTGCTGTGCAAATATAGTACACCCGGAATAGAGAATAAATGGCAGAAATCCCAGGAGATTTCAATCCCAGAAATTCCAATTCTCTGAGTGAATCAAGCAAGAGAGAGAGTAAGGGCTGACTCTTCACTCATTAATTTATTACTCAAATATTTATTGAGAATTCACTGTGTCAGATTCTGTGGTAGGCAGTGGGGACTCAGAGGTAACTAAGATAGGATCCTTGCTCTCAGGGAGCTCACAGTCTGATGGTGGATACAAGTAAGTGCATGAAAGAGCTACAGAGCTTACAGTGTTCAAGTCACCATCATCTCTCATCTTCCTTAAATACGCCATGCATATTCTCACCTTGGGGTTATTGCACTTCTTTTTCCTGGAGTGCTCTTCTCCCAAGATATTTACATGGTATACCTGTCATGTCAATCAAGTCTCTGCTCAAATGTCATCTCATCAGGGAGGTCTTTGCTGGCTTCACAACTAATATAGTATGCTCTTTCCATCTTGCCTATCCCTCTTACCCAACTTTATTTTTGTTTTTAGCACTTATCATCACCAGACCTATTATATATTTATTTTTTATTTAACTATTATATATCTACCCCCTCTAGAATATAAGCTCCATGAAAACAGGATTGTGTCTGTTTTATTGAATACTTTATATTCCCAGCAGCTAGTACAGTGTCTCATACATAATGGGTGCTAAAAAAAAATACTTGTTGATTAAATAATTGAAAAAATAAATGAATGAATGAAGAATGAATGAGTAGAGTCTGTATAGAGTATGATAGAGTCACCAAGGATGGAGTGGCCATTTTTACCTGGGGACAAGGGGTGGTATCAGGAGATGAGAGCTGAGAATGGAGGGTGTTGGGTAGACTATTTTGTCATTTGCTGCTTACTTATGTCTTTGCAGAGGCATAGATTGAAGACAGAATATTTCAAAGTTTATAGCAGGAGAGTGTGTCTTAAGCGAGGGTTGATTTTAAATCCCATCTTAGTGGTGTGGTGTTCTATATTAATGAAATTTTCAAAAACTTTTTTCTGTATCTTCATATTCTTGCTAATGCCTCTGCCTAACAATGGGTGGTCATGAGGTTTTCTCTGGATTGTAGGTTTCTTGAGGTGGGCAGGAATCAGAGTTTATTTGTCTATCCTCAGACCTGGTTAGGAATTACTTTGTCAGTGGTAGACTTTTTTTCTGTAGAAATTAATTGGAATTCAATTGGAGCTGGAATATTCTAGAATTCTGTGCCTCACTCCTAGCCCAGCACTTCTACAGGTATTGTTTAAGTTTCTTGCAGATAGTGCACTTTTTAGTCCACTAAATCTTACAGCTCTGGCTTCTTTCCCACATCTTTCATCTGGAAGATTCATATATCTACTTCTCTCATTGTACTAGAATGATTTATTTACATGTAGGTGCCTTCCATTAGACTTAGAACTGTTAGAAGACAAGAACTTCTCTTAGATTCTCTTTCCCATAGTGTAACTTAGTACAGTGTCTTGCACATAGTAGCTCTGCAATAAATGTTTGTAGAATGAAGGGCTAGAAAATTAATGAGACCAAGGGATGAAAATTAACATTTATTAAGGAAACCTAGGAGAAGGAGAAGGGTTGATTTGTAACAGGGTATTTGCACAACACTATGTTGGGCATTAGGGGTCAACATTCCTAAAATGACCAGTTAGTTAGTGTTCTTCCCCTAACATCGGTGTTCATAGATTATTTGGAGAAACCTGTGAATGAACTTACACTCCTTTCTCCTAGTCAAATACCTTCCTGTCAGTGTTCTTTAGGTGGGAAGAATATAGATAAATGGAGCTAGATATATTTCAATGCATGTAGATAAATTTGAGTGTGTCATCATCAAAGCATAACAATTGTCTGTCTCCAAATGTACAAGTCCTTACGTGCAACCCATACAACCTTGTGGCTCCACTTTTAACAGCTCCAGAGTGTAGGTGTTGGAGGCAGTCATGCTCAGAAGGATTCCTATGGATATCTCTCTCTTTTGCTCCACTTTGGAAGCGCTGCTATGCCCAAACAATTGGAATTTAGCAAATGTAGTTATGACTGTTTTAAGTGTGACAATTTTAGTATTAAGCCAGAAGATTATATTTATAAGCTGTACAGTGAATGTACTCCTTCATTGTCTATGTCTAAAATTTCTGTTTTTTCTTAAGAATTTTATTTAATAGTTTCCTCATTGAGCCTTCATTCATTCATTATTCAACAAATATTCATTGACCATTTATTGTGGACAAGGTTTAAATACTTAGCAACAACCACAAAGAAAACAGATATTTTTTTGAACAGATACTTTTGTGCCTAGCACTGTGGCATGTAACACTGTGGAGGCAGCATTATGTAGGGGAAAGAAAATATACTTTGGAATCAGACAGCTCTGGATTCAGATTTACCTTTGTCTTTTGCTAATTCTTTGTTTTGACAAAGTATTTAGATTTCGTGGATATTGGTTCCCTCTTTTGTAAAATTGAGATAATTGAGGATGAGATAAAGTGCTATATAACTTGGCTAGCAATAAATGGTAAATATTATTATAATCATTGCCTACCATACAGGTATACTATAAAGTGCTTCCTAGGCTTGGTGCAGTGGCTCATGTCTGTAATCCCAGCACTTTGGGAGGCCAAGGCTAGAGGACTGCTCTAGGCCAGGAGTTCAAGACCAGCTTGGGTAACATAGCAAGACCCCATCTCTACAAAAAATAATTTAAAAAAATTAGCCAGGCATGGTGACGCATGCCTATAATCCCAGCTACTCAAGAGACTAAGGCAGGAGGATCCCTTTAGCCCAGGAGTTGGAGGCTGCAGTGAGCTATGGTCGTGCCACTGCACTCTAGCCTGGGTGACAGAGCAAAACTTTGTCTCTAAACAAGCAAAAAAAATGACAAAAGTGCTTCCTAGAGTATATTAATATGAAAGTACCTAGAGGTACTATTATTATTATTAATCCTTATCCTTAGGGGATTTGTCTTCTAGTTGGCTGGATGTTTATAAAGCCTAAATAACATGAATTAAGAATACTGTTTATAAATATGCCCAAGAGAGCCATTTTCTTTCATAGTAAAGTTTTCAAAGTATGGCAGTATAATTGTCAATTGAATGCTATGAATAGTAAATACTGTAGATATTCAGAAGTGGATGAAATGCAGACTGGGCTCCTCATGACCCACATCCCCAAGTGATCTGATTCAGGAAGTCTGCAGACCACACTTTGAAACACTCTTTTCCAGAGAATCCGGTCTAAGACAGTGGTCCTTCAGTAAAAGTTGTGATAAGCATATCATTTTACCTCATGATTATTTATTTTCCTTTTACCTGAGGAAAGTTTGAATTTTGTGAAAGAAAGTCAGTGATGTTTAAGATAGGTATCCAGGTTTTCTGACCTTGAAGTCCTTCTCTCATGTAACTCTTTACTTTTTTCTTTACACCAGGTCAAAAAGTCACCAAGCCCTGCTGGTTTAATTGCCTGTATATTTCATACTGTTCCATCCTCTTTATTCCTACTATGGTTGTCTTACTTCAGGCTGCCAGGACTGTTACAGTAATTTCCTAATTTAGCTCCCTACCTCTGTCTTCTATCTTTTCAATACGTTGTGTATATTTTTGCTCAAGTCATTTTTCTGAAGCATAGCTCGAATCATAATACTCCCTGCTAAAAAACTTTCAGTAATTTCTGAATGCCTTTTACATGAAATAAAACTTCCTCCACATGTCATTTAAGATCCTTTAGTTTGGACTCAACCTCTCTTTCTAGTCTTTCTTTCTTTCACTCTGCTATATTTATCCAGTGCTCTAGTCAATCTGAAGTATTTACTATGCATTAAACATGTTTTTTTGCTGTAGTTTTCTTTCTTTGTTTTAATTTTTAACTTTTTATTCATTATTCTTTTCTCTTAGAAAGGCTTCTGATTCTGGCCTTCTCCAATATCCCATCTCACTGCTAAGTCTTCACCTTTTGACAAAATAATTTATCATTTAACACCTATTTCAAGTGTCATTTCATCCATAAAAACTTTCCTGAAATTTATAATCAGATGTGTGATGTCTCCCTGTACTAAATCAATTGTTTCAACTGCTCTCATAGCATATCATATTCTGCATTATAGTATAATTACTTTTTCCTAGAATTTAATAAGCTCTTTATTGGCATAACTATTTCTTATTCCTCTTTTTAATTCCCTGATGGACTTGAAATAGATTCTTGCATATAGTTGTGAGTTACAGATATAGTAGAAGGCACTTTGGAGTTCGGCAGACTTCAGTTCAGATTCTCTCTCTGGTACTTACTGGTTGTGTGACTTGTGCATGTTGCCTAGCTGAGCCTAAATTTCCTCAACTGGAAGGGAAACTTTCCTCTACCTAATAGGGAGGAAAGTGGTAAAGATTAATTGATGTATGATATGTAAAGCATCTGGAACAAAATAGGTTTATGTTGAATGATAATTATAATTATTTTAGAAGCAGACTAATTTTTTTTATGGAAATGAAAGTAACCACTGGGAAACCAAATAATTACATGGGGTCAGAAGGTATTATTGGAGACAACTAATCTACTTAATAGATATGCATTTGCGAAACCACAGTTTAGACAGTAATTTTTCTTGTATTTTAAAATTTAGGCACAGGGATCTCATTTTAACATCCCAGCATCAGTCACTTAAGATAGAAAAGGATGAAGACTTGGTTGTTCATAGCATTATGTCTGATTGTTATGATTTCTTTTCATAAATTTTTCTGTTTCACATATGGGGAGTTTGAAGCTGGTATTCATTTTGCAATCTTTTATAAAACATCTTTTTTTATTGTGGTAAGAACACTTAACATGAGATCTACCCTCTTAACAAATTTTTAAGTGCACAATACAGTATTGTTAACTATAGACAAAATGTACAGCAGGACATCATTTGGTTTTGACAATAAACTATTTGGTTAGAGCAGTTGGGTGTTAGGGAATGCATTGTAAAGCTTATTTGTACTTTGATTTACAAACCTGTAAGTTCATAGTTCTAATATAATAGTTCTACCAAATCTTTTTAGAGACTATGTTTCAGTAGCACTGGTATTGTCCAAAACACCATTTGTGTGTTCCTAAGAATATAATTGGATACTATTAGGAAAGAATTTTTAACATCTTTCCTGTGTAGTTGAAAATCTATTGCAATAAAAATGTAATGTTCAATAGTATTATTCCACTGGTAGCACATAACTCTTCATATTTACGTTGATTGATTTTCTTCAATTGCCTAACCGCCTACTAGGTTCAGATTTTTCCATGTTAATTTTGATCTAGTATTTTTATTTCTGAAAGCAAACAGGGAACAAACCATATATTATCACTGCATGTTTTTTTCAGAAGCTAGTGAGAACCTTAGAAACTATAACAATGAAATAATGGGAAGGTAAATTACCATAATATACAAGGGGATTTCATATCCTAGCAATCTTCTATAGACTGCTAACTTGAATCATACCCACGTGCAAATTATCTATATACTATGATGTAATAAACATAAATTAGTTCCTACTATGTTAGAAACAGGGCATTTTTTTCTGATATATTCAACATGCTTTTCCTCCTAACATTTATAAGTATTTAGGAATAGTAAGTTGTCTTATACTAGGTGAGTGATATTCTTAAACTAGTAATTCATTAGTTAAATTCTTAGTTCTCATGGGCAGAAATATAGAAAGAATGACACATATATATGTATATACTAATTTTTATTATTTTAATAGTAATGAGAAATACTTGGGAAGTTGTAATGGTATTATATTTATTAGCTGACTTTATGTGATTGCAACTAAATTCAGCTCTGCAAAATTACGAAGTAAGCTGTCTGAGAGGCACCGTGAATTCACTGTGCCCCAAACTTGGTGATCTTTTCAACCTTGAGTCCTCCTTTCTTCACTATCTGAGTCTATGGGTATCTCCTTCTACTCTGTTACTCAAACAAGAAATCTTATAATCTCTTCAAGGCTGGAACCATGCCTATTTGTCTTTGTGGCCTAGCACAGTGGCTGATGGGTAATATATAATCAATAAATAGGGAAAATAGAAACAGTTGGAAGAGAACTTCCAAAAACTTCCACTACCATATCTACCGACTTACTTGGATCTGTGCTGATTACTCTTTCTTTCCTTCTTTTACTGGAAGAATTGGTTCTGATCTTATTGGAAGCTAATCTCTCCACTTGCACATTATACTTTACTGTAGTCCATTTAGGTTGCTATAACAAAGTACCATAAACTGGGGAGCTTTTAACACATTGACTGTCACACTAGAAAAAAATTTTTTTTCCCTGGGGCCACAATGTTTTATTATGAAAACTGAATAAAAACTTCAAAAACAAAATGATCCTTTCTAATTTAATGAAAAATTTGTTGGTTTTTATTGTTTTCTGTGCGTGAGTTATGTGCAACTTGAAAAATAGTTCACGTGGCTCCCAAGGTAAAGAGATGTGTGAGTTGCATATACTTCACAAGGCCCCTGGCTCAAAACTATCATGAGTTAAATACAACTCACATGGTAGTTAATATGTTAAACAACAGAAGTTTATTGCTTATAGCTTTGGAGGCTAGGGAGTCCTAGATCAAGGCACCAGCAGATTTGGTATCTTGGTGAAGGCCCACTTTTTGGTTCATAGATGGTGTTCACTTGGCCACACCCTTAGTATTCTTGCTTTCTCATTTGTTAGAATTTGGACGGGTGGAGAATTTTCCAAGTATTTAAGTTCTACTTCTCTTTTGATTAAAAATTCTATCTTTAAATTATTTCTCTCTTGCATTATACTATAAGTAGTCAAGAGAAGTGAAGTTGTACCATCAAGACTTTGCTTAGAAATTTCTTTAGCCAAATGTCCTATTTTATTGCTTACAAGTTCTATCTTCAACAAAGCACTATAATACAGATTCAGTTCAGCCAAGTTCTTTGCCATTTTATAACAAAGATGGCCTTTCCTCCAGTTTTCAATAATATGTTCCTCATTTCTGTCTGAGACCTCATAAAAATGACCATTACTGTCCATATTTCTACCAATATTTTAATCATGACCATTTAGGTATTCTCTAAGAAGATTGGCATTTTCTCTATAACACTCTTCCTCTCTTTCTGAGCCCTCATCGGAATTGCCCTTAACGATCTGTTCATAGCAATGTAGACTTTTTCTAGCATGCACGTCCAAACTCTTCCAGCTTCTACCCATTACCTAGTTCCAAAGCCACTTCCACATTTTAGGTATTTGTTATACCAGCACCCCACTCTCAGTACTGATTTTTGTATTAGTCTGTTTGCGATTCTATAACAAAATGCTATAAACTGGGTAACTTTTAAACAACAAAAACTTATTTCTTAGAGTTCTAGAGGCTGGGGAAACCTCGATCAAGGCACTGTCAGATTCAGTGTCTTGTGAAGGACCAGTTTCTGGTTCATAGATGGAGCCTTCTCACTGTGTCCTCACAGAGTGGAAGGAGCAAGGCAGCTTTCTGGGGCCTTCCTTATAAGGCACTGATCCCAAGGGTAAGGGCTCCACCCTTATTATTTAATCACCAAAGACCCCACCTCCTAATAGCCTCATGTTGGTGATTAGGTTATAGCATATGGATTTTTGGTAGAAACAAACATTCAGACTGTAATAAACTCCATTTCCTTTCATCTACTCAAGGACATCACTTTAGCAATTCTTCCCTTTTTTTAATTGCTATTTTCTCTCTGTGCTATCATTTCATTAGTATGTAAGTATACTATTATTTATCCTATCTTTAAAAACATTTCTCTTTGCCCCACAGTCCCACCAGTTACTACTTCCTTTCTCTGCTCTCCTTTACAGAAAAAATTACTGAAAGAGTTATCTGGCTCTAGTTCCTTTTTCTGTGGAACTCATTAAATTAGGCTTTCATGAACCATACCCCTTCTCCAAAATTGCTCTTCAAGTTCATTAATGACCTTCAGTTTGCTAAATCTCAGTTCTTATCTTCTGTTCTTATAGTACTATCAGCAGGATTTGACCCAATTGACTGTTCTCATTCCCTCCTCTTTATATACTTCTTTCCTTGGCCTGAAAAATATATACCAATTCCTTTATTTTTTTTCTCCTTCAGTAGCCTCTTCTTTACATTTGTTGGTTCTGCCTCATTTCTTTACCTTCTAAAAACTGAAATGTTTCAGGGCTTAGTTCTTGCACCTTTTCTCTATCTACAATTACTCCCTTTGGTTATCTCATCTGATTACTTGACTTTAAATATAATCTACACTTTGATATACTCTAGACTCTCATGTCACAGATGAGCCCAGGTCAACTACCAACCAACCCACAAAACAGGAAGGAATAATAAAAATGTTGTTGTCATAAGCCTCAAAGTTTTGTTGTGGTTTGTTACACAGCTAGGGATACACCAATGTAAGGGTTATATTCATCACCATGACAGCAAATTTAAACGTATTAATACCCTGATTTTCAAATTGTTTTAATTTATTTGCAAAATGAATTGATAGATTCCCATCTTACCAGCAAATATAAATGTTTGCTGATTCATGAAAGTGCAAATTATTTATCCTTTTCCCCCCAAAAGAATTCATTATTCATGATGCATAATATTAAGAAATCGAAATAACAATTATGTAGTCTCCCTGTGGACAAACGAAAGGGTTGCACTAGTTAGTCCAACACTATAATTCATGAATAAGGTGGAACCCAATTTAGTGAATCACTCAAAATTCAGTCTTTGGTTATGTAACAAAACTATCAGTGTTTAAAAAATAATAAATGTAATAGATTCAATACAAATTTTTTTTTCATGAATCTGAGCCATTGTGGTATGAATTACTTACTTCATAACAAACATTGAATATACTTAAGTAAATACTTTTAATTTGCTTATTGTCCTTCCTCGTTAATCTCACGCATTGTATACTGTACTTAGAGAAAGGTTTACACTAACACATTGACAATTTTTCATGAAAGAACAAAGAGTGCTTTTAAAATTATATTTTAATATAAAAGAATTATGGTTTCAGATTTAAAGGAATCTGTTGTGAGAAGTAAGTAACAGCCAAATTTTAAGAATTAATTAAAAAAATACCAATCATGTAAGACTTATCAACACTGTATTTTTAGAGATTAGCACACTTAGTTGAAGATCAGTCCAAAAGTACAATTTTCTTCTAGCATGAATTTAAACCATATATCTTAGAATAAGCAGTCAACACTTCGCTTTAACTTCTTTTTTAATAGTAGTATCTTTTGTCTTTTAAAATAAATATAAAGCAAATAAGATATTGGAAATATTAATTATAAAATCTTTTAGTTAACATGAGATTAGAAAAACGGGGTTAATTAAGATAGTATAATTATTGAAGCCTGGTCAGTAGTAATTATGGTAATGATAGCAATGACTCATATTCATTAAATAATATAGTACCATTTTCAGAAGTTTAGCAGATTCATTATCTCATCTTATTACGTAAATGACACTTTGAAGCAAATATTAGATTGTCATAATCATCATTATTATCACCCCCATTTTGGATTTGGACATGAGGAAACTGCAGGTCAGAGTAGAGTGATTTATCCAAGGTCACATAGCTGGCTGGTAGCAGAACTGAAACACAGATTCCAAATGCTTATAAATCTCTGTTTAATTCCAATAAACTCAATGCATTTATTAAATGTTATAGAAATTAAAATAAAATATATTTAAAGAAGAATAGAGAATGTTATATAGATTTTGCCTCTGGGCTTTTCATATTCTAAGTGATAGATAACTGTTCCTTTCTGAAGCAGTACAGGCAAAAGTAGAGAGAGCACAGAGTTCATAGTCTAAGGAGCTGAGTTCAATTCTCAACTCTTATTTAACTAGGATTGTGATCTTGGGAAAGTTACTTATTCTCTGCTACTTAGTCTCCTTATTTTAAAGAAATGGGAGCCAAATGTTGTCAAGAGTAAAATGAAGAGAATGAATGAACATTGTTGAGTAAAAATTATCGGCCGGCACTGTCTAGAAGCATTATGTAATGTTTCGTTATATAAGATTTCTTATGAAGGTTCTTTTGAAATTGTGAAGTATGAACTCTAAAAATGCTATTTATTTATGTACTTATT
This sequence comes from Daubentonia madagascariensis, assembly GCA_023783475.1. Classification (NCBI taxonomy): domain Eukaryota; kingdom Metazoa; phylum Chordata; class Mammalia; order Primates; family Daubentoniidae; genus Daubentonia; species Daubentonia madagascariensis. Next base: position 8,827,238 of record JAKFHU010001129.1, read on the forward strand.
CAGTTAAGAATGAAAAGTTTATTGTTTTGTGTCCATTTCCTCAAGGCTTTACTAGGGCAATGACTATTGGATACCTTAAGTCAACCAACATTGGTAAAGGACAATGGTCTGATGTATAATAATTCTTTGTTGGGATATTTTCATTCTTATAGGACACTTGTAAAAATATAAGCTTTATCTCCAGAAGAATGACTGTAGTGGAGATATTTCAAATACTGTGACAGGCCACTTTAAGAGACATTTAAAAAAATTTTATTATGGGTATGAAATAATTATATATATTTATAGGGTACATGTGATATTTTGATACAGGCATACAATGTATATTAATCAAATCAGGGTAATTGGGGTGTTCATCACCTTAAGCATTTATCATTTCTTTGTGTTAGGAACATTCAATTCCACTCTTATAGTTATTTTAAATATACTATAACTTATTGTTGACTGTAGTCACTTTGTTGTGCTATCAAATATTGTTCATTCTATCTACAATCTAACTATATTTTTGTACCTATTAATCATCCCCACTTTATCCACTCCTCCCCACTACCCTTTCCAACCTCTGGTAACCAATATTTTACACTCTGTATCCATGAGATCAATTATTTTAATATTTAGCTCCTACATATGATCAAGGACAGGTGAGACTTGTCCTTCTGTGCTTGGCTTATTTCATTTAACATAATGTTCTCCAGTTTCATCCATGTTGTTGCAAATGGAAGGATTTCATTCTTTTTATGGCTATATAGTATTCCACTGTGTACATATACCAAAATTTCTTTATCCATTCATCGGCACTTAGGTTGATTCCAAATCTTGGCTATCGTGAATAGTGCTGCAATAAACATAGGAGTGAAGATATGTTTTTGATATACTGATTTCCTTTCTTTTGGATATATACCTAGCAGTGGTTTGCTGCGTCATATGGCAGTGCTATTTTTAGTGTTTTGAGGAACCTACATACTCTTCTCCATAGTGATTGCCCTAATTTGCATCCCCACCAAAAGTGTACGAGGGTTCCTCTTTGTCCAGATCATCACCAGCATTCATTTTTACCTGTCTTTTTGATAAAAGCCATTTTAACTGGGGTGAGATGATATCTCATTGTAGTTTTTTTAAATTTCCAAGTATTATGGATGTACAAATGTTTTTGGCTACAGGGATAACTTTCTTTTTTTTCTTAATTTTATTTCAGAATATTATGGGGGTACAACACTTTGGCTATATATATTGCCCATGCACTGCCCATGTCAGAGTTACAATTGTGGACATCCCCCAAACTGTGTGCCCCGCATCCCTTCAGTGAGAGTTTTCCCATCCCCTCCACCACCCTCCCGCCTGCCCGCCCCCTGATGAATATTATTGCCATGTGTGACATAAGTATTGATCAGTTAGTAACAATTTGATGGAAAGTACCAGTGGTGCTTGTTTTTCTATTCTTGTGATACTTTGCTTTGAAGAATGGGCTCTAGCTCCATCCAGGATAATACCCGATATGTTAATTCACTGTTGTTTTTTTATTGCTGAGTAATATATCATGGTATAAATATACCATATTTTATTAATCCATTCGTGTATTGATGGGCACCTGGGTTGTTTCCACATCTTTGCAATTGTGAATTGTGCTGCTATAAACATTCGTGTGCAAATGTCTTTATTATAGAATGTCTTTATTTCCTTTCAGTAAATACCCAGTACTGGGATTGCTGGATCAAATAGTAGTTCTACTTTTAGTTCTTTGAGGTATCTCCATATTACTTTCCATAGAGGTTGTACTAATTTGCAGTCCCACCAGCAGTGTATGAGTGTTCTTATCTGTCCGCATCCCCGCCAACATTTGTTGTTTTGGGCCATTTTGATATGAGCCAATCTCACTGGACTTAAGTGATATCTCATTGTGGTTTTGATTTGCATTTCCATGATGATTAGAGAAGTTGAGCAATTTTTTATATGTTTGCTGGCCATTATTCTGTTTTCTTTTGAGAAGTTTCTTTTCATGTCTTTTGCCCATTTTTTAATGGGGTTGTTTGATTTTATCTTATTGATTTTCCTAAATTCTGTATAGATTCTGGTTATCAGCCCTTTATCAGAGGTGTAGCATGCAAATACTTTCTCCCATTCTGTAGGTTGTCTGTTCACTCTAGTGATAGTTGCCTTGGCTGTGCCGAAGCTTTTTAATTTGATCAAGTCCCATTTATTTATTTTTATTGCTACTGTGATTGCCTTGGGGGTCTTCTTCATAAATTCCTTGCCTGGGCCAATGTCCATAAGAAGTTTTTCAATATTTTCTTCTAGAATTCTTATGGTTTCACGTGTTAGGTTTAAATCTGTTAGGCATTGTGAGTTGATTTTTGTGAGAGGTGAAAGGTGTGGATCTAGGTTCAGTTTTCTACATGTGGCCATCCAGTTTTCCCAGCACCATTTATTGAATAGGGAATCTTTTCCCCAGTGTATGTTTTTGTGGGATTTGTCAAAGATCAGATGACAGTATGAGGATGGTTATATATCTGGGTTCTCAATCCTGTTCCATTGGTCTATGTCTCTGTTCTTGTGCCAGTACCATGCTGTTTTGGTTACTATAGCCTTGTAGTATAGTTTGAAGTCTGGTAGCTTGATGCCTCCCAATTTGTTCTTTTTGCTTAAGATTGCTTTTGCTACATGGGGTGTTCTCTGCTTCCACACGAAGTGTAGAATTATTTTTTCTAGATCTGCAAAAAATGATGTTGGTATTTTGATAGGGACTGCATTGATACTGTAAATCACTTTAGGTAGCAAAGACATCTGTACCATGTTAATTCTACCTATCCAAGAGCATGGTAGGTTTTCCATCTACTACATCCTCTGCAATTTCTTTTCTCAGTGTTTCATAATTCTCTCATATAGGTCTTTCACCTCCTTAGTTAGGTATGTTCCTAAATATTTAATTTTCTTTGGTGCTATTGTGAAAGGTATTGTGTCTTTAATTAGTATCTCGTCTCAACTGTTATTGGCATATATGAAGGCTATTGATTTGTGTGTATTGATTTTGAATCTTGAGACTTTGCTAAATTCATTTATTAATTCCAGTGATCTCTTGGTTGAATCTTTGGGGTTTTCTAGATATAATATCATATCATCCATGAATAGTGAAAGTTTGACCTCTTCTACCCCCATTTGGACACCCCTGATTCCTCTCTCTTGTCTGATTGTTCTGGCCAGGACTTCCAGCACTATGTTGAATAGAAGTGGAGATAGTGGGCAACCTTGTGTGGTTGCAGTTTTAAGGGGGAATGCTTTCAACTTTTCCCCATTCAGTATGATATTGGCTGTGTGTTTATCATATATGGCTTTAATAATTTTGAGGTATGAGCCATCTATACCTATATTGTTAAGAGTTGTTATCATAAAATGGTGCTGGATTTTGTCCAAAGCCTTTTCTGCTTTATTGAAAGGATCATATAATCTTTGTTCTTGCTTTTATTTATGTGGTGAATTACATTTATAGATTTGCATATGTTGAACCATCCTTGCATCTCGGGGATGAAGCCCACGTGATTGTGATGAATTTTTTTTTTGATGTACATTTCAATTTGGTTTGCTGTGATTTTATTGAGAATTTTTGCATCTATAATTATAAGGGATATTGGTTATAGTTTTCTTTTCTTGTTGTATCCTTTCCTGGCTTTGGTATGAAGGTGATATTGGCTTCATAGAATGAGTTTGGGAGGATTCCATCCTTCTGCATGATTTCAAATAATTTCTGCAGTATAGGCACAAGTTTTTCTTTGTAGGTTTGGTAGAATTCAGATGTGAACCCATCTGGTCCAGGACTTTTTTTTGTTGGAAAATATTTTATTACTACTTCAATTTCGGTGCTTGATATTGGTCTGTTTAGGAATTCTATTTCTTCCTGGTTGAGCCTAGGGAGGTAGTATGTTTCTAAGAATTTGTCCATTTCCTCCATGTTTTCATGTTTTTGGGCATAGAGATTTTTGTAGTATTCGAAGATGATGTTTTGTATTTCCATAATATCAGTTGTGACCTCTCCTTTTTCATTTCTAATTGAGCTTATTAGAGTCCTTTCCTTTCTGCTTCTAGTCAACCTGACAAGTGACCTGTCTATTTTATCTATTCAAAGAATCAACTTTTTGTTTTATTAATCTTCTGTATTGTTTTTTGTTCTCAATTTCATTTAATTCTGCTCTGATCTTGGTTATTTCTTTTCTTCTGCTTGCTTTAGGTTTGGTTTGCGCTTCCTTTTCCATTTCCGTAAGATGATTCATTTGTTTACTGATTTGTGACCTTTCTGTCTTTCGGATGTGAGCATTTAAGGTGATAAGTTTTCCTCTCATGACTGCTTTTGCTGTATCCCACAGATTTTGATAACTTGTGTCCCATTATCGTTTAGTTCAAAGCATCTTTTGATTTCCATTAGAATGTCCTCCTTGACCCAATAGTCATTCAGCAACGGATTGTTTAATTTCCATGTTTTTGGATGAAGATGTGAGTTCCTGTTGGAATTGATTTCTAATTTTATTCCGCTGTGGTCTGAAAAGACACATAGTATGATTTCTCTTTTCTTAAATTTGTGGAGATCTTTTTTGTGGCCTGGGATGTGATCAATTTTAGAGAAAGTTCCATGATCTGATGAGAAGAATGTATATTCAGTGTTATTTGGGTGGAGTGTTCTGTAGATGCCTGTGAGGCCCAAATGTTCTAGAGTCCTGTTTAGGTCCATTGTTTCTTTGCTTACTTCTGTTTGGAGGATCTGTCCAGTTCCATCAGTGGGGTATTGAAGTCCCCTGCTATTATGGCTTTCTATTTCTTATGTTGTCTAGATCAAGCAGAATTTGCTTTACATATCTGGGCACTCCAGTGTTGGGTGCATAAATGTTTAGGATTGTTAAATCTTCTTGTAAGATTTTTCCCTTCACCACTATATAGTGTCCATCTTTGTCCTTCTTTACTTTTGTTGCTTTAAAGGTTATATCATCTGAAATAAGGATTGCTCCTCCAGATTTCTTTTGGTTTCCATTTGCCTGGAAAATTGTATTCCATCCTTTCACCTTGATCTGAATGAGTCCTTGTGTGTAACATGTGTTTCCTGGAGACAGCAGATACTTGGCTTTTATTTTTTAATCCATTCAGCCAGCCTATGTCTCTTCAATGGGCAATTCAAGCCATTCACATTTATTGAGAGAATTGATATTTGGGGTATATTTCTGTTTATTCTGTTGGGTAGTATCTTGTTCTGATTGACCTCTTGAGTCATTTTGAAATCAGAGTTCTGGAGTTTAAGATTTTGGGTAGTTTTACACTGGTGGGTTTCTGTTGTGCTGGTTAGTATACAATGCAGGTCTAAGCACTTCTTGCAGGGCCGGTCTGGACTTCGCAAACTCTATCAGTGATTGCTTGTCTGGAAAAGTCTTTATTTCTCCTCATATAAGAAGCTTAGTTTGGCGGGATAAAGAATTCTGGGTTTGCCATTATTTTGTTTTAGAAGACTGAGGATGGGTCCCCAGTCCCTTCTGCCTTGTAAGGTTTCAACTGAGAAATCTGCAGTTAATCTGATAGGTTTCCCTTTGTAAGTTACCTGCTCTTTCCACCTCACTGCTCAGAGCAGTGCCTCTTTTGTGTTTACTTTTGTCAGTCTAATAATTATGTGGCATGGTGAATGCCTTTTCACGTTGAATCTCCCAGGAGTCCTGTATGTTTCTTGTACTTGGATATCGAGATTTCTGGCTAGGCCATGGAAATTTTCCTCTATTATTCCTTCAGATAGATTTTCCAGCCCATGTGAATTTTCTTCCCCTCCTGCAGGGATGCCTATGATCCTTATGTTTGGCCTCTTTATATAATCCCATATTTCTTGTATGCTTTGTTCGTGCCTCTTGTTTTTGTGTCCTTTCACTTCGACTGATTTATTTTGCACATAGGAGCTATCTTCTGGCTCTGAGATTCTTTCCTCTGTGTGATCCAGCCTATTCTTAAGGCTTTCCACTGTGTTTTATAGATCCTTGAATGCCTCTTTCATTTCTAGAGTTTCTATTTGAATTTTCTGTAATACTTCTATTTCTTTAGAAAATTTTTCATTCATTTCTTGCATTTTTCTTGTGGTTTCTTTGTGCTGGGATTCAATTTTCTCTTCAATTTCATTGAGCTTTCTTATAATCCATAAATAAAATTCCTCTTCTGTCATTCTATCCGTTTCATTTGATTTGGTATCCGTTGATGAGGAACTAATGATTTCTTTTGGGGGTGACTTTTCACTCTGATTTTTCATGGTTCCTGAGTTCTCTCGCTGATTTTTTTCTCAACTGGCCTCTTGGTTGAGAGCTGGGGGTGTTAGGGCTAGTTTATGGCCCTGTCTTCAAGCCCCTGTGTTTGTTCTGTGGCAGATCCAGGGAGAGGAGTACTGGTCTGTATTGCCTTAGGTGTATTTTAGCAAGTTTGGTGGACCTCTTGGGTTACCTCTGACCTGTTGTCTTCTCCTCTTCCGGGTGGAGTGTAGTGAGATTGTCCTCCCAGCTTGAGCTCCAAGCTGGTGGATTGTACTTGAGGGTATGAATCCATTGCTCCTTAATAACTAGGTATTCTGTTGTGTCTGTGGCAGACTCTGATGCCCCAAGTGGGGTATGTGAAAGCCCCAAGTTTTGGGAGGGTGCTTGTAGCTCCTAGGGGTTTCTTTGACCCTGTTCCTCCTGAGTTGTGGGTAGAAACACAATTGCCCTTGGATGCAGTGCAAGAGGTGAATTGGAAAAATTTTACACATCTCAGAGGTTGCTTATCCAGCCGCGTGTGTCTGGCTCTCTGACGTGCATCTCCACATGACACTGGCTGATAGGGGGATCTCCAATTGTGCACCCCTTTTCCACCACTAGACCCCAAGGCGAGGTGGTTGGGCGTCTCTATCCCCAGAAGTCTCCACCAGGGGGATGTTCCCACGGGGGAGGAGGAGTAGTGCCACTGGAAACACTCTTGGATGGAGTGAAATTCCCTAATAAAGTGTGCAGGGTTACGGGGAGCTGCTCTGGTTCAGCCTGTGGCTCTTGAGGGATTTGGTTTCCATGAGAGCCGGTACTTATACAAAATCAGTCGCTATAACCAGCAGCCTTCAAAAGGACCGATCTCTAGGGTACAGGAGGGCTGGGACCTGAAGAGTGGGCAGTAGAACCAGCACGTAGCAGACTTGTAGGAGGCCAGAGCCAGGGTAGCAGGACTGGATGGACAGGTTGCAAACTGTTTACAATACACAAAAGTTCTGCCACTGTAGTTCCAGGATCTTGTCCCACCTGGAACCCATGGATGTAGCTGTCCTTGGCCACCAAGGGCGAAGTCTGGTGTGCCCAGGCTGAAGAGCCCCTGGGCCAGGTGTGGGGTGGAGCCAGAGACCTAGCTAACAGCTCCAGGTGGGAGACTTTAAAGATGGCTGCCGGCCGCCAGCCTGGAATACAGGAGGGGTCACATCGTGCCCATGAATGCAGCTTTTCTTAAGCGGCCTGTGTCCCGTGGAGGCAATTGCCAGCATCCCCTAAAGGCATGTCCCGCTCTCCGTTCAACTCCTGGACCCAGGTGCTACTGAGTTCCAGTGGCGAGGTGCTGGTCTGCAGTTTCCCGCACACTGTCTCAGGAAGCTCTATCTCTGCCCAGTCCCTACCTGGCCCTCAGCGGTCCCTGTGTAGTGTAGCTGAGAGTTCCATATAGGTCTCACAATTGCTTCCTCTCTACAGAGCCTTCTGTCTTGAGCAACAGCTTTGCCCCAACTCCAGGTGTGTCCCTGACTGAGTGGATGGGAAGTCTGTGGGGAAGTTGCATAACTGCTGTAGGTCAGGTGGCACTGAGCTAACCTGGGGAGTGTGTCCTTCCTGTGCTCTGGGCTCTATTGTACTCCCTGCGCTCTCTGATCTTTGTGAATGAATCTCCCTGCCGCCTGTTTTCTTGGGCTGAGTGTCTCATGATGTTTCTCTGTAAATTCACAATGTTGTTTTCAAAGTGAGTGATCTGTGCGCGCAGGCAGCCGATGGCATTTTTCACCTCCTTCCCTGGGAGTGGTAAGGTGGGAGGACTCTATCAGACAGCCATTTTTTTCTCTGTTTTTGGAATTTTTAAAAAAGCCATTCTTACTGGGGTAAAGTAATATCTCATTGTGTTTTTAATTTGTATTTCCCTGATAATTAGTGATATTGAGCATTTTTTCATATGTTTATTGGCCATTTGTCTATCTTCTTCTGAAAATCTTCTGTTCACGTTTTTGCCCACTTTTTTAATGGGGTGTTCGATTTTTTCTTGCTGATTTATTTGAGTTCTTTGTAGATTCTGGTTATTAGTCCTTTATTGGATGTATAGCTTGTGAATATTTTCTCCTATTCTGTACGTTTTCTGTTTGCTCTGTTGATTATTTCCTTGGCTGAGCAGAAGCTTTTTAATTTAATCAAGTCCCATTGATTTATTTTTGTTGTTGCTGTGACTGCTATTGGGGTCTTCTTCATAAATTCTTTGCCTAGGCTGGTATCTCGAAGAGTTTGTCCAATATTTTCTTCTAGAGTTCTTACGGTTTCATGCCTTACATTTAAGTCTTTTATCTATCTTGAATTAATTTTTGTGAGTGGTGAGAGATACAGATCCTGTTTCATTCTTCTGCATGTGGCTATCTAGTTGTCCCAGCACCAATTATTGAATAGGGATTCTTTTCCCCAGTGTGTTTTGTTTGCTTTGTCAAAGATTAGTTGGCTGTATGTGGAAGATTTTGTCTGGGTTTTCTGTTATGTTCCATTGGTCTATGTCTCTATTTTTGTGCCAGAATCATGGTGTTTTGGTTACTATAGCCTTGTAGTATAGTTTGAAGTCTGGTAATGTGATGCCTCCAGATTTGGTCCTTTTGCTTATGATAGCTGTTGCTATTCCAGCTCTTTTCTGGTTCCAAACAAAGTGTAGTCTTATTTTTTCTAGGTCTGTGAAATACAACATTGGTATTTTGATGGGGATTGAATTGAATATGTAAATCGCTTTGGGAAGTATGGGCATTTTAACAATGTTGATTCTATCGATCCATGAGCATGATATGTTTTTCCATTTGTTTGTATCATCAGCAATTTCTCTCCTTAATGTTTTATAGTTCTCTTTGTAGAGATCTTTTCCCTTCTTGGTTAAGTATAGTCTTTGTTCACTGCACCCATACCAGCACTGCGAGCTCCCTAAGCCCAGTAATGCTATGACTCCTATAGATTCCTGGTGGTACTTTCTTGGTGGACTTAGGTAGATATGGGAGAATTCCCTTGATTGCCTGGCAATGCCTCTCACTTTCTTCCCTCATTCTCTGTGCTGGGGTGCTGGAGTTGTAGGAGGAGTGATATGGGTACTCCCTCATGGCCACCACAGCTGAGACTGCATCAGGCCACACCTGAAGCCAGCCTAGTCTCACCCAATGCCCATGGTGACTGCTGCCTGGCTACTTCTGATGTTTATTCAAAGCCCAAGGGCTCTTTCATCAGCAGAGGGTGAACGCTGCCAGGACTGGACCTTCACTTCAGGACTGTCGGTTTTCTTCTGGCCCAGGTTGGTTCTAGAAATGCTGTCTAGGAACTAAAGTCTGGAATTAGGGGCTTCAGGAGTCATTTTGGTACTTTATTTTACTGTGGCCAAACTGGTACCCATGTTGCAAAACCAAGTCCTCTGAGGTCTTCCCTTTCCTTTCCCCAATGGAAGAAGATTCTCCCTAACTTCCACTGCCTGGAATTGGGAGAAGGGTGACACAGGCATTGGCTTGTCTGCTGCCACTGATGTCTCACTGGGTCATGTGCACTCCAAGTCCACTGGCTTCAAGCCACCACAGCCACAGGACTTGCCCAAAGACTATAGTCTTTGTGGCCTGCCTGCCTTATGAATTTGTTCCAGGCCCCAAGCTGCTTTTTGTCGGCAAGTGAAGGGGTTATCTGGAACTCAGTTTCTACCACTGGGGAGGACGATTGATAGGAACACAAATAAGAACAGAATAGGAAACAATGAAGAATCTGAATGTATAGAATAATATAAAGCCCATGTACTTTTTTCCTATTTGAGACCTCTAGGTTCATAATCAATGGCTTTGACTTATTTTAGGTATAGCTTTCTCAATTCTAATTGTCATATTTCTCACTCCCGGTATTATTTATTAATTTCTCCCTAACAGTGTTATCACAAACTTAGTGGCTTGAAATAGCACACTTTTTAAAATCACAGTTTCTGTGGTTCAGGAATCTGAGCATGACTTAGTTGAGTCCTCTGTTTAAAGTCTCATAAGGCTACAATGAACATATTGTCCCCCAGGGATGTGATCTTATGTGAGGCTTGACTGGGGAATGTTCAACTTCCAAACTCACTCAGATTGTTGGCAGAATTCAGTCCCATGTGGTTGTGGGACTGAGAGCTTCAGTTTCTTTCTGGCTGTTGACAGGAGTCTGCCCTCAGCTCCTAGAGACCATCCACAATTCACTGTTACATGGAGTTCCCCAACATGATTTCTCTGATTGTTTCCTCAAAGCAGCAAGGGAGACAGAGAGAGATGTGTAACATAATCATGTAATCACATACGTGTAATAACATGCATCTTGCCACTTTTGCCATATTATTTTTTTGGAAACAAGTCACAGGTCTCGCCCACACTCCAGTGGAGGGGATCACACAAAGGTGTGAACACCAAGGGGTAAGGATTTCAGAGGCCACCTTAAGAGTCTGTCTGCCACATGCCCCAAATAGTGGGAAATGAAAGGAAGTTAGTGCTATTTAATGGCAGATACTATGGAAGTGACAGTTGTTATGTTGCTTATAGTTAGGGGATCTCTCTCTCTTCCCCTTCTCCATTCCCAAACTTCCTCTTCCTTTTTCTGCAGACCTCACAGCTTCTACATATAGATATGGATTTCTAAGTCAATGGTGGAAAGTATCATTTTATTTTCCATGTCCATCTGGACCACTAGGCCACTATCTGGATTGTTTGGTGAGTATATGGACATTATAAGTATTAGAAACTCAAGGAAATAATGTATACTGATCACTACTACTTCCTTGAGAAAGATTCAGATTGACTTAGCAGTTCAGAATTCTTTATGTCATTTGGTGTGTGACCCATTTGTCTGGCCTATTCATTTTATCTTGATGGTGCCATCAAGATGCCTTTTCACATCCTAATACCTTTGCAGTGTTCTTTCATTCTAAAGTTTGTCTTCCTTCCTTCTTCTTTCCCTTCTACTATCCTTTCTTCCCTCCCTTCCTTCCTCTAAATAGCCTTTAAAAATCTGACAAGGCTTTTACATCACAACCATTAGTCACGTCTAGCATTAAACTTTACCATATCCCCTCAGCCTACCAACCACTTCCTTAGTAAGGAGAATTGATCACATGTACTGCATGCTCACAGTTTAACAGGAACAGTAACAGTAGCAGCTATAGGTTTTGTATTTGCTAGTTGTTTTACATATATCATCTCATATAAAGTTCTGCAAGTTAGCTAAGTTTCTATTTTACAGATGGGGAGACATGTTGAAAGAGAAAATATAACTTATTAAATGTCGCACATTTTTTCTGTGGCAGAACTAGGATTAAAATCTATCAGTCTGATATGCTTTTTGTACTATGAAAATTACCTCTCAGCATTTTACATATATATCTCATTTCATCCTACTTTCTTTTATTACTTGTTTACATGTATATCTTGTTAGATATAAGCTTGTTAGATTATAAGCTTACTTAAAGGTAGAAATTCATGTCCCTTGTTATAGCCTCCTCTTCCTCTACCCCTAGTACCTAGCAGTGTCTTGCATAAAATTGACCTTCAGTAATGCTTGTAGCAAAGAAATAAAACCTGTTATGGTATTCTTTAAGGTGACAAAGACTGTGTTCTATGTAAATATAATGTATTTCCACACATTTACTTGAAAATATTTGTTTATGTAATATATACCCACCATTATTCTAACATGAGTTTGTGTTTAGAGGTAGTAAATTAGACTTTGGCTTAAATACCAGCTCTGACATTTACTTGTTGTGTATCTTGGCCACATTGCTTACCCTTTTGAAGGTCCTGTTTTTTCAGCTTTATAAGAGTAATTTAAAACATACTTTGAGGGAGTGAAATTAGTTAAGGTGTATTAGGGACTTTGCCTACTGTTTTGCATGATGTATGCTTGCTCAATGTTTGTTTCTTTGACAATGTTCTTCTCACTCACCATCCCAATTCCCTAGTAAAAATTTAATAGGGATGACTCTTACATCTGGGTGATTTTATTTGACCGTATATTTACTGTTGTTTTGCTATTATCAGCAGATCTGACTTTCCAAAATATGAAATGTGAAAATTGGGGTGTCAAGAGTGATCCTCACAATAGGGTTTTTGGTGTAGATCTGGCCTTGGTGTTAAAATTTTTTGTCTTTCCAAACAAGAATATTCATGGAGCCCTGGACTGTAGTGATAAGTTGAGTGCATCAGTCAGATACTCTTGATTTCAGGTACAGAATTTCTTTGAGAGGGCCTCAACTACTGTCTTTAGTTCCGAGATTTGTGTATTTTGGAAAATGTCCCAAAGCTGAGTTTGTAGATTTTTCTATTTGATTTATAACCTTGGCTTCTAAAGCATCTATTCACATTTTATTTTCCCGTAGTGAAGAGGACTAATTATTAGAGTGACAAAGGAAGTCATATATTTTAAAGCTCTCTGTGTGGCCAAGGGTGCTTTTAATGAAAATTAACTTTAGGGAGACATTTGCAATGTACATGCTGCACCACTGACACAGTAATTCGTTTTATACCATTCCTGAGAATCTAAATTCGTTGTTTCATAGCATCATTCTTATTTTATTTTACCTTAGGCTAATGGAGAGTGGATAGTATACTAAAGAACTCTCAATTTTCTGAACTTGTTTTTGGCATTCTTATATTTTAGCTGTTAAAGAAAAGTAGCTATGATTTTGAGGAATTAATTTGAATTATTTTATCTGCAGCCAAACAATTAAATATCTGTTGACATTTTCTGTGGGAGATTAATATTTAATCTACAAAAAAGATGGAAATCTTTGAAATAAAATAAAATGCTTCCAGAGTTTGTAAAATGAATTAACAAACATTTAGTGTAAAGACCTTTGAACATAATATTGCAATTGTCATGTAAAAAGATTTTTGGTTGTATTCAAAATGTCAGTATTGAATTATCAGTCAAAAGCACATAAAGAAAACAATCAGAATGAAAATAAAAAGAATTTAGCCATTAACTATGTCAGTCAGTCAATGAGTAGATGCCTCATAGGGAAGCATTTTGAATGTAGTTATATTTTTCAATAATCAAATGAGACAATGAAGTGATTAAAATAACATTTTATGTTTTATCTGAAAAAATAAATTCATAAGCTTAAGATTTTAAGTTGCATTAAAGACATATATGATTGGAGAAATTTAAATGCATGTATTAGTGGACTAAATTAAATATTTTGGCAATTAATATTTTATATTACTATGAAAAGTATTAAGATAACTGTTTACTACTACTTCCATCACTGCTTATATTTATTGAACATTTAGCTTGTGCCAAGAACTGTTTTAAGTGCTTAACATTGTTTAACTCATTGGATCTTTAAAATAGTGCTCTGAGGCAGTTTTTGTTATATTCAGTTTTAAAGATACAGACTAAAATAACATTTTCACTTCAAAATGTATGTAAGTATAACCAAATCTTCCTTATCCATTGCCTAATTACTTAATTTGGTCATCAATCAGATTCTATTCTTCTCCCTCTGGCCACATTGCATTTTTGCCAGTTTATTGATCAAGAGAACCTCCCAGAGAGGGAAGGGACAGGAACTTTTATTTTTCTTTATTTTTTAAAAAACAGAAATCTTTATTAAAATAGGTTTAGCTCCAATATTAAAGAATGAAGTGGATAGTCATCAGTGGCAAGTTTTTAAAAAGGCATTAACTCCTAAATACAATTTTTTATCTTTCTCGCTAATAGTTAACAAGCACTGTTTAGAGCAAGACCATATATTTTTTTTAAATTTATTTTTAAATTTCAGAATATTATGGGGTACAAACACTTTGGTTACATATATGGCCTTTGCACTGCCTGAGTCAGAGCTACAAGCATGCCCATGATTAGACAGCATGCACCACACCCATTAGATGTGAATTTAATCCCTTCCATCTGCTCCACCTGCCCGACATCCGATGAATGTTACTTCCATATTTGCACGTAAGTGTTGATCAATTAGTACCAATTTAGTGGTGCGTACCTATGGTGCTTGTTTTTCCATTCTTGCGATACTTCACTTACATGAATGGGCTCCAGTTCCATCCAGGATAATACAAGAGATATTAATTCACCATAGTTTTTTATGGCTGAGTAGTACTCCATTGTATACATATACCACATTTTATTAATCCACTCATGTATTGATGGGCACTTGGGTTATTTCTACATCTTTGCAATTGTGAATTGTGCAGCTGTAAACAATTGAGTGCAGATCTTTATTATAGAATGTCTTTTTTTCCTTTGGGTAAACGCCCAGTAGTGGGATTGCTGGATGAAATGGTGGTTCTACTTTTAGTTCTTTGAGTTATCTCCATATTACTTTCCATAGATGTCGTACGAGTTTGCAGTCCCACCAGCAGTGTATAAGTGTTCCTATCTCTCCACATCCATGCCAACATTTGTTGTTTTGGGACTTTTTGATAAAAGCCAATCTCACTGGAGTTAAGTGATATCTCATTGTGGTTTTGATTTGCATTTCCATGATGATTAGAGATGTTGAGCAAGTTTTCATATCTTTGTTGCCCATTAGTCAGTCTGTCTTTTGAAAAGTTTCTGTTCATGTCCTTTACCCACTTTTTAATGGGGTTGTTTGATTTTTTCTTGTTGCTTTTCCTAAGTTCTATATAGATTCTAGTTATCAGCCCTTTATTGGATGTGTAGCATGCAAATATTTTCTCCCATTCTGTAGGTTGTCTGTTCACTCCAATGATAGTTTCTTTGGCTGTGCAGAAGCTTTTTAATTTGATCAGGTCCCATGTATTTATTTTTGTTGTTGCTGTGATTGCTTTTGGGATCTTCTTCATAAATTCTTTGCCTAGGCTGATGTCAATAAGAGTTTGTCCAACATTTTCTTCTAGAATTCTTATGGTTTTATGTCTTATGTTTAAGTCTGTTATCCATCATGAGGTGATTTTTGTGAGAGGTGAGAGGTGTAGATCCTGCTTCAGTCTTCTACATGTGGCTATCCAATTTTCCCGGCATCATTTATTGAATAGGGGTTCTTTTCCTCAGTGTATGTTTTTGTCTGCTTTGTCAAAGATCAGATGACAATATGAGGATGATTTTATGTCTGGGTTTTCAGTCCTGTTCCATTGGTCTATGTCTGTGTTCTTGTGCCAGTACCATGCTATTTAGGTTACTATAGCCTTGTAATGTAGCTTGAAGTGTGGTAGATTGATGTCTCCCAATTTGTTCTTTTTGCTTAAGGTTGCTTTGGCTATACGGGGTCTTCTCTGGTTCCATACGAAGTGTAGAATTATTTTTTCTGTATCTGTGAAAAATGACATTGGTATTTTAATGGGGATTGCATTGACTCTGTAGATCACTTTATATAGTATAGACATTTTAAGAATATTGATTCTGCCAGTCCATGAGCATGATAGGGTTTTCCATGTGTTTACATCCACTGCAGTTTCTTTTCTCAGTGTTCATAGTTCTCCCTATCTAGGTCTCTCACCTCCTTAGTTAAATATATTCCTAAATATTTAATTTTCTTTGATGCTATTGTGAAAGGTATTATGTCTTCGATTTGATTCTCAGCTTGATTGTTATTGGTGTATATGAAAACCACTGATTTGTGTGCATTGATTTTGTAGCCTGAGACTTTGCTGAATTCATCTATCAATTCCAGGAGTCTCTTGGTTGAATCTTTGGGGTTTTCTAGATATAATATCATATCATCAGCAAGGAGTGATAGTTTGATCTTTTTTGCCCCCATTTGGATACCCTTGATTCCCATCTCTTTCTGATTGCTTTGGCAAGGACTGCCAGCACTATGTTGAATAGAAGTGAAGATAGTGGGCAACCTTGTCTGGTTCCAGTTCTAAGCAGGAACACTTTCAATTTTTCCCTGTTCAGTATTATGTCGGGTTTGTTGTATATGGCTTTAATAATTTTGAGGTATGACCAACCTATGCCTATTTTGTTAAGAGTTCTTATCATAAAAGGGTGCTGTATTTTGTCAAATGGCTTTTCTGCATCTATTGAGAGGATCACATGGTCTTTGTCTTTGCTTTTATTTATATGGCCAATTACACTTATCGATTTGTGTATGTTGCACCATACTTACATCCCTGGGATGAAGCCCACCTGGTCATTATGAATTATTTTTTTGATGTGTAGTTGAATTTGGTTTGCTAAGATTTTATTGAGAATTTTTCCATCTATATTCATAAGGGATATTGGTCTGTAGTTTTCTTTTTTTTGTGTGTCCTTTCCTGGCTTTGGTATCAAGGTGATTTTGGCTTCATAGAATGAGTTGGGGAGGATTCCATCCTTCTTAATGTTGTGGAATAATTTCTGCAGTATGGGTACCAGTTCTTCTTTGTAGGTTTGGTAAATTCAAGTGTGAACCCACCAGAATTCCTGAACAGACCAATATCAAGGACCAAAATTGAAGCAGCAATAAAAAATCTTCCAGTAAAAAAAGTCCCAGTATTTGCTAGAGATTATATGGCAGCTTTCGACATTCTAATTTTAGAAAGAACAATATAATCTTCCTGTTCCTAATAAGGGCATAATGTAATGCCAAGTCAAATACTTTTATTTTTATACTTCTTATTGTAGTAAGAATGTTTAATATGAGATCTACACTTTTAACAAAATTTTAAATGTACAATACAATATTGTTAATTATAGACACAATATTGTGTGGCAAATCTCTAGAACTTATTCCTCTTGTATAACTGAAACTTTAGTCATTGAAAAGTCATTTTTAAATATTAAAATACTAATATGTACTCATTGTAAATGTGTAAAAGATAGAAAATGCATAGTGAAGCAAATAAAAGTAATATGTAATTTAAAAAACATAATTCTGTTACCTAGAGATAAATTCTAATGACCTGTGCATTTCCTTTTGATTTATACAAAAACTCAGAAACACACAATTCTTTTGTACATCATTGAGATTATTCATAACTAAAGAATGAAAAATTTTTTGTGCTTTTCATTTTTCATCGTACCATGAACAAATTTTTAAGTTACTAAATGTTTTTAAAAAGCTAATTTTAATAAACCATATTAAACAGAGTATTACTGTGATTGGAATTATTTAGTGATTTCCCTATTGTTGAACATTTAGTAGCTAGTGTTGCTGTTATGAATAATGCTGCACTTGACATTTTTGGCTTCATTTCTCATTTCCTGAGGATACTGTACTTAGAAATGAAATTACAATTTCAAAGGGTCTAAATCTTTTTTTTTCTTTTTTGGGACTCTTTTTGTTTTTTGTGTTTAATATTTTCCATTTGCTAAAAAAAAAATTTAGAAGAGTTTCAAATTTACAAAAGAATTGTGAAGGGATGCTTAAAGTCTACTGATAATTGCTTTTCAGAATGATTGTACTAATTTAAGCTTCTACAAATAGTGCAGGAAAATCACTATATACTCACCTATATTGACAGTAATCACTATCAGAATATTTCCTTAGTCTCATGAATGAAAAATGGCCTCTCATTGTTTTAATTTGGATTTCTTTGATCATTGGTAAGGTTGAACTCGTTTTCTTATATTTGTCAATATTCATTTTTCTGCCTTTGCCAATTATCTGCTCATGTCATTTGCCCATTTTTCTATTGGAGTTTTAGTGTTTGTCTAGTGGTATATCTGAGCTATTTATGGTTAAGAATATTAAGTCTTAGTTATCTTTATGGTCAGTGTTTTTCTTAGCTTGATATATTTTAATTTTATGATCATGATTTTGACATAAGAGAATTTACATTTTTATGTAGTCAAATATATTGACTGCTCACTTTAAATTTCCTCTCATTGCTTTTATGTTTAATCCTTCCAAATCCTTCCAAATCAGAAAAATATTTACTCAAGTTTGCTTCCATCCTTTTTATGGTTTTGTATGTTTAATTCTTTAATTCTTATAAAAATTATGTTAGTGTATATTATGAACTGAGGTTCTAACTTAAAATTTTCTGAATCACTATTTTTATAAGTTATTTATTGAATAATTCATCTCTTCACTACAAATTTATGGTGTTCCCTTTATTATATCTTATCTTGGTGTGTGCACACACACACAAGCACACACATGTCTATGGTTTAAAAAATTTTACCCTTAGATCTCCTAATTAGAATCATCTAGGGTGCTTCCTAAAATACATATTTCTGGGCCTTAACTATGGAATACTTAATTAGAAACTCTGCACATGTGTCTCAGGAATACACAGGACATCGTTGATTTTTCCTCCGTTTCCAGAGATTTTACACTTTTCTCATTTATTTAGTTATCTAGATAAATATTGAGTCAATTTATTAAAAAATACCTTTGAGGTACTTTTACTCAATTCCTGATAGAAATTACATTAAACTGTTTGTAAAGCAATAGCAACTTTACAATAGTATTCTTATCTAGGTACATCAGATGTCTTGCTATTTGTTAATGTCTTCCTTTTTATCTTTCAGGAAAACTTAAAAGATTTAAATTTAAATGCAAATCCTTGCATACTTTAGGATAGTACTTCTATTTTTTTGTTTTTTAAAATCTCAGCTTAGCACTTATGTTCAGGACAGTTTATATGACTATACCTAACATTTACCCTTTAATTAAATTCTCATATCAGTTGTTCTTTATCCCAGTGTCTTTCTTATTCTCAATATGTTTATCATATTTTTCCTTTTTAAATTTTCATAACTTGATATTCCTACTATTGTATGAAGACCTCAGGGGCAGAGGTTTTGTCTTATTTTCTACATTCATTTCCTTTACCTTTTAACATGTAGTGTGATGCCTAACACAAAATAAATCACCAGCAAATATATGGTAAATTATATTGAATTCTGAGCACCAGTTTCTGGACTTCAAAATGAAATAGCCATGAGTGAATTAATATTTATGCTCCTAGGACAATAGAAGATACCCTGAATTGAAGTTTTTATAAATATTCTTGCATTCATCATTCATTTCACCAAATATTTACTGAATTCCTACTATGGGTCATGCATTATACTAGTAACATGAGGATATAAACATAAATAAGATAATTTCTATCATTAAAATTTTTATTGGGCATTAGGGAGAGATAAATATGTAAGTAAGTAATTGAAATTCAAAGTGTTCCAACTGAGGTGGGTAAAAATGCTATGAGAATATTCCTCAATACTGGTGGCAGTTAATTTGTAGTATTGTACAATAGAAGCTTTATCACTTTCTTGGTCAGGATTGGAATCTTAGCTCTTCTAATACCAACTACTGTGTGACTTTAAGCAAGTTATTGCCCCTCTGAAAATCATTTTCTCACCTAAAATGGAGATAATAATATTTGCTGTAAGAGATGTGATATGAATTTTAAACGAATTGCATATGTAAATGGAAGTACACATTTTGTATAAAGTTAATCCCTCCTCTTTCTTCTCACTTTATGAGGAGACCTTGAGTAATTCAACTTAAATCGGTTTCAATTTTTGTGTTATGGGGAGAACTTATAAATGAGAATATTCTGTACATTAAATTGTTTTTTTTCTATGAATTGTTAAAATTGACAGTATTTTTATTTGAGTGGTGATGATCCCCCTCTTCACCTTGCAGAGTTCCTGTGTTCTGAAGGAGGAAAATGTTTTAAACATTGGCACACTGTTTCCACTTTCTTGTTTCCCATTTATTCTTCAATTTATTCCAAGCTGTTTTCCACTCTCACTCACTACTCCCCTAAAACTCTTTTTGTCAAACTCATCAGTGACATGCCTAAATTTAAAGCACACATCTATCCTCAAGATAATTGATCTCCATAGATTTGAACATTTACTTCTTTCTCCTTCTTGAATCAGTTTTCTTCCCTGGATTCTTGAACGACACACTTTTCTGTTTTTTTCTTCAATCATGCAGGCTGTTCTTCATGATCCCTTTTATTGGATCCTCTTCTTATATTCAAATCCTAAGAGTTAGAGTTCCTCAGGTCATGGTTCTAGGCTCTCTTGTCATTTCTCTCTTATGTCGTTCTTTAATTCATGATTCCTAAATTAAAATTTTCCATGTAGACCTCCTCTCTTAACTTCAGATTTGCATGTTCAATTGTCTGCTTGACATCTTCACTTGGATTCTTATAGACATCTAAAAAATAATGAGATCCAAAGTAGAATTCTAGATTTTTTCTTTGAACCCATTCTGCCAATTTCATCTACCCCATCTTTGTTATAAGGTCTACTATTCACACAGTTTCTCAAGCCAGAAATATGGGAATTAACGAGTCCTCCCTTTCACTCACCCATGGCATTCACTCCATCTGCAATTTCTATTGATTTTACCTTCAAAACAATGCTTTGTATGCTTCTCTTCAGTTTACTTACCATCATCCCAGTTCAGGAACTATCATCTCTCTTGGACTACTCCAACAGATTATTTTGTGTTTGAAGAAGCAAGTGAGTACCTTGGTGTGCCTAAAGACTGGGCGGCATGGAATAGCATGGTCAGAGAAGCTGGAAAGCCATTTAGTATCCAATGATAGAGTACTTTCTATACTATGTTAATCTGTTTAGGGGAGGATTCCCTGAAGAAATTAAAAATAGAAAATTTGAGTCACAACTATGTTCTAGGCTTTGGGGATATAATCGTCACCCAAACTGACAAAGTTCTTACTTTCATCAAGACGATATTCTTGCGGGGGCTATAATCCATAAACATATTAAATTTCAGGTAATAAAGAATGCTATGAATAAAAATAAGAGGATGGAGAGTAATGGCCTTCTATTGTTTGGTTGGATGGTGTTCATTTATGCAACGAATAATGATTGAGTGTCTACTTTGTTTAAGGCTTTTGTGTAAGCTCTAATAATTTCTCCTTAGTATAAGCATATGAAATGAATATTATTATTCTCATTAAACAAATGAGCAATTTGAGTCCAGAAATATTATTTGTCCACATTATGAGATTAGCAAGTACCTGACTTGGAGCTTAAGTCTCTTTTTTGCCTATACCTATTGAATTTCTACCATATACCTCTTCCCTTTTTACCAGGAAGATTGGTCTTGAGACAGTTTGGAGGTTGGTTAGGTATATATGATTGAGTAAGGCTTGCATCTTGAAAACCAGTGATGAGAGCATTTTAACAATTCAGATGAAATATGATGAAGGCCTGAGGTAAAAAAAAAAGGAGGGAATTTATTTATTTACCAAACAAATGTGTAAAGGCCAAATAAATTGTTTGCCACTGGACCTTTGTAAAGCATCCAGCTTTCTTTTTCTTTTCAGTGGTTTTGTATTCATTTCCATGATCACAAAGTGATTTATATTATTTAGGAGATCATAACTGGTCTGTTTCTTTTTATCTCCATCAACTGCCATTTGGCTACACTTGAAAGTATAAAATTCATTTGCTCTGGTATATGATCTATATTTTGCTCCTGGTTAAAGCATGTACATCTTTATTTCTCCAGTTAGCAACAGTTATGGATTTGTGTAGTTGCTGGTATTTAATATATTTTATTCTCTGTCAGGAAGTTGTATTAAATTGGTTCTTTTTTTCCTATTACAAATATAAAATGAGAAGTTTTTAAATTATAAATCTATAAGTTGCTGATCTATTAATATAAACATAGCTGCCCTGAAGCCAGTGGGTATTCTCTCAAACTATGCTCTTATTATTTTGAGATGTGATACCACCATATTATAAAAAGGAAGAAAAATGGTGGAAATTGCTCAGGAGAATATATCCATGATGCTGCTGGTCATGCAAATTTTATCAGCATTGTTTACAGCAATTTCACACATAGAAAATTTACGGGGATACATTAGTGTTGTAGGTATTTACATGTGTCATTTATTTAACACATTTATTGAGTACATTCTATGTTTCAGACACAATGCTAGGCACAGGGTATACATGAGTGAACAAAAAAGGTATGGTTCTTATCCTTAAGGAGCTAAAGTCTGGTGGACAAAACTCATATGAAAAAATGCTTAACGTTTCTAATCATTGGGAAATACAAATCAAAAGCACAGTGAGATATTATCTAACTCCAGTGAGAACGGCTTTTATGAAAAAGTCCTAAAACAACAGATGCTGGTGCAGATGTGGAGAGAAAGGAACACTTATACACTATTGGTGGGACTGCAAACTAGTACAACCTCTATGGAAAGTAGTATGGAGATACCTCAAAGAACTAAAAGTAGACCTACCATTTGATCCAGCAATCCGACTACTGGGTGTTTACCCAAAGGAAACAAAGACATTTTATCAAAAAGACACTTGCACTCAAATGTTTATAGCAGCACAATTCACAATTGCAAATATGTGGAAATAACCCAAGTGCCCATAAATACATGAGTGGATCAATAAAATGTGATATATGTATAACATGGAGTCTTACTCAGCCATAAAAAAAATGGTGAACTAGTACCTTTTGTAACAACCTGGATGGAACTGGAGACCATCCTTTTAAGTG
This sequence comes from Daubentonia madagascariensis, assembly GCA_023783475.1. NCBI lineage: Eukaryota > Metazoa > Chordata > Mammalia > Primates > Daubentoniidae > Daubentonia > Daubentonia madagascariensis. Next base: position 8,849,885 of record JAKFHU010001129.1, read on the forward strand.
AAATATCACAACAAGGAAGAACAAAAACCATATGTACTCACTACTAAATTGAAACTTATGGATCAACAGTCATGTGCACATATAGTAGTAAAATTCAATGGAAATTATGCAGGTGGTAGGGGGGAGGAGGGGATGGGTAAATTCACACCTAATGGGTACAATGCACACTATAGGTGTGATGGACACACTTGTAACCTTGACTCAAACTGTACAAAAGCAATTTATGTAACCAAAACATTTGTACCCCTGTAATATTCTGAAATAAAAAAAATTAACAAACAAATATGTAAGTGCATGTTGTGACAGGTGCTATGAAGGAGATAAAGAGAATTCAGTGATAGGGATTTCACAGAAACTTTTGGGTTAGTTAAGAAAATCTTCCCTGATGAGATAAGCAGATAAGCCTTAAACTGAGACCTGAAAGATAAAGAGGCATCCATGAGAAGGCAGGGATAGAAACAGTATAGAGAAAGGTGTTGATGTAGGAAGTGTTTGTTCTAGGAACTGAAAAGAGGAGAGGAGTTCCTTAGGTGAGGGAGTGGCAAAAGATGAAACTACAAAGGTAGACAGGCACTATGTAGTGTCTCATAGACTATAGTAAATGGTTTGTATTTCATTTGATGTGCATTAGAAAACCATTGAGGAGATTTAGGCAGGAGACTGGAATGACCTGATTTCTGGGAATGTAATTGCATATAGAAAGTAGACATTTTGGTAGAAATTGTAATGGGCTATTAAAATTGAACTAAACTAAGGCAGAAGTTTTTACAGTAGATGTTTAACATACATGTATATGCACATATTTAGTATTTCATTTTATTTTCTTTATTCGCTTCTTAGCTATACCTCCATTCATTCATTCATTCATTCATGTTGGTTGCCCTAGGGCTAACAATATGCGTCCTTCACTTATCAAAGTCTGGAGCCAGTATTGTATCATTTTATACTTCATACTTCCTGTATCATCTTCTTGCTTCTTACTTCACACCTGACACTTCTTACTTCACACTCCCATTTCATACTTAAAAACTATAAAAACCTTAAATAGTCTAATTCCACATTACTGCCCTTCCACATCAGATCAGCGGCACCGTTAGATTCTTGTAGGAGCACTAACCCTACTGTAAACTGCACATGTGAGGGATCTAGGTTGCCCGCTCCTTATGAGAATCCAATGCCTGATGATCTGAGGTGGAGCTGAGGCAGTAATGCTAGCACTGGGGAGCAGCTGCATATACAGATTATCATTAGCAGAGAGGTATGACTGCACAAGAAATGTGACTCACTTGAATCATTCCCCCAACGCCACCCCTGTCCGTGGAAAAATTGTCTTCCATGAAACCAGTCCCTGGTGCCAAAAAGTTTAGGGACTGCTGTCCTATTACATGTTTGCTATTTTCCCATGGGTCCTTGAAGTTTTGTTTCTTTTTCTTCAACTTTATTTCTCTGTGTTCTTCAGAGCAGATATTTTCTAATGTTGTCTCTTTATTCTGAAGTTTACAATTTGCTGTTAAGCCCATTCAGTGATTTTTTAATTTCCAGAATTGTAACATTTAGTTCTATAATTTCCATGTGGTTTTTACAGATTTAAATTTTCTGCATAAGATTATCTATTTGTTGATTCTTTTATTCTTTAAAATATTTTTCTATGGTTATTTTAAAGTATTTACAGTATGTTCTTTGTTTGCTAAAGCCAAAATCTGGGCCATCTCAGTGTTGGTTTGTAGTGACAGAATTTTTTTTCTTTTCATATTTCTTTGTATATCTAGTAACGTTTTATTGTAAACTGAACATTGTTGATGATGTATTACAGAAATTCTTGGTTCTGTTTTTATCCTCTGAAGAGATTACTTTGTTCTAGTGTGCAGTTCAATTACTGGCGGTTCACCTTGAGTGTTCATAAGTTTGGTTGTATGCTTTGTAAGGGCAGAACTATGGAAAGCCTAAGTTTCCCAAGTCCCTCTAACTTGGAACATGTGCAAAAAAGAGTTAATTCAGCATACGTGATTTTCTCAAACCTTGCACGTTTCCAAGTAGGGCCTTTTTTTGTGATTGGCTCTTGCCTGGCTCCTGGAATGCTCTTGGAATGTTTTGATAAGAATGTTTTGCATGCTTGGTTTTTTGAACCATGTTGTACTAGCTTGTCTAGATAGTTTATGTTAAAAAAATGTGAATTATGGTGAACTCCTGCTTTCCTTCTGGGGGTTTGGAGCTTCAGTGACTGACCTCTCCCCCAGAAAACCCTGGGTTCCTATGCATAAGCGAGCTTCCTTGGTAGACAACACTTCTCATATGTTGTCATAATTCATTGCTGGAGGAATTAAGTGTTTCCTGTGTGACTTTATTGGGAGAGTACTTTTAGAAGCTTGTGCCTGGCTTCCTCCAGGCTTCACCCCATGTGCTTTTTCCCTTTGCTGATTTTGCTTTGTGTCCTTTCACTATACTAAATTATAACTGTGAGCATAACTTATTCTGAGTCCTCTGAGTCCTTCTAGTGACCTACCAAACCTAGGAGTGATTTTGGGAACTCCTGACATAGGACTCAATCTTCAAACTCTCTTTGGTTTTAATCTTTATTAGGGTGAGTCTAGGTTAGATTTTACTTTATAATGTGATATGTACATCCTTCTCTTTTCTCAGGTGTATTCCATGGGTGTTAATGAACTGTTCAAAATGTCTTTATGTGTATGCTGAGCTGTACTTCTTCACCCCCTCTGATTCAGTATCACAGGAAGGACTTAAGGAGAGTGTCAGTGAAATCTTGTATACCATTGAAGAAACTGTAGAAATAAGACTACTTTTGAGGAGGCTTCAGGTAAAGACATAAAAGAAAGTGAGAAAAACCTTATTGGAAACTGGATGAAAGAGGATTCCTGTTATGTAGTGATAGAAACTTTAGTAACACTGTCACTGCAGTAATTTGGAAAGTAGAAAATACACTGAGTGAACTGAGTGATGTAGCTAAGGAAATTTCTAGGCAGAGTGTTGACTGTGCTGCCTGGTTTATTCTTGCTGCTTATAGTAAAATGTAGGAAAAGAGAGATAAACTAAAGGAAGGACAGTTAAACATGAAGAATCCAGGAATGGATAGTTTAAGAAATCTCCAGCCTTTCTAGATGTCAAATGACTCTAAAATTTATCGTTTCAGGTAAAGATAAAATCTAGGGCACTCTCAGAAAAACCTTGTCTAGAGACGAAACTGAGGATGTGAATGTAAAGTCCTTTGTTGAGACCTTAGAAAGATGAAAACTGGTGCTTCAGAGTACTAAGTTAGACAAAAAGTCCAGCCTTTTAAGGATTTTAAGAGTGTCTTTCACCAATTTTCTCAATGAAACAATAGAAGCTGGTAAGAAGCTCAAAGATATTGTCACTTAGCAGAAACCCAAGGTAGAAAAGTGTTTATATCAGAGACACACAGAAGCTGTGAGATAATAAGTATTTCTTATTTTAAGCTGCTAAATTTTGAGTTAACTTATTATGCAGCAATAAGTAGCTAATACCCATTGGATATATTACTAAGTGAAAAAAGGCTGACACTCTATACATAGTTTGATCTAAGCCATATAAAAATATGACTATTTATAGAAAAAGACCTTAAGAGAGTAGCCCCAGATATGAGCAAAGATTATTTCTTCAGGGTGGAATTTCAAGTATTTATATATATTCATGTATTTATTTATTTATATGTTACTATATTTTTAATCCAGAAAAAAATTTCCCTGTGTTCTGGAATATCTTGGAAAAGCATCAGCAAGATGGATAAAGGTTTATGTAAAAGATTTATGTAATATTTTACCTTCACATTTGACAATGTCCCTGGCACTAACTAATGAACTGTAATATGAGAGGACAATCCTTCTTTCTTCCTTATACTTTTTCCCATAAATTATATGTGTCTAACCCAAGGAAACATGTTTTTTTTTCCTGGCATTTCCCATGTAGTCTGGAATTGTGCTTATTGATTTTCAGTGATTTTGAGAGGTGTACAATGACAACCTTCATATTTGTGACACTTCTTTCTAGCCTAAGTTGTTGCTGTTCTTTCTAATGGGAAGATACAGAGGGGGCTGAATTTTGTGAGCAGGTGGCATATGGGATTAAAAAAGTCTTTGCAAATAGTTTGCAAAGATTGGTAGCTGAAATTCAATTTGGACTGTAGAATTTGCAATAAGAGTATAAATCCTATTTTATATATTTTCAGAACACTGTTGGTATTATTTCCATCCTGAAACAGGATATTAATACCATAGCTTGTGCAATTAGTGGTGTTCAGCTAAGTTCTGAATGAAACAACAATAATATTATAAGTTCTTTTAAAATCATTTTAAATTTAGATTTTTATTTTTAATTGATAAATAGTAATTGTATATATTTATGGGGTACAATGTGATGTTTTGATATATGTATACATTGTGGAATGATTATATCAAGCTAATTAACATATTTATTACCTCACATATTTATTATTCTTTTTGTAGTGAGAACAATTAAAATTGATTCTTCTAGAACTTTTGAAGTATACATTATCATGAAATAAGGTCACATTGCTGTGCAATAGATCGTGAAACTTATTCCTCTGGGTGGAGCTTTGTACTTTTTGGTCAGCTTCTATTCGTCTCCCCTCCCACCCCAGCTGCTGATAACCACCATTCTACTGTCTACTTCTCTAAGTTCTACATTTTTAGATTCTAAATATCAAAATTAAAAAAATATTTTAAGTACTTTGATTTATCAAGTTCTACTATGCATTTAGCACAATGCTGCATGCTGTACATATATTTTTTCAAAACCTATTAATTACTCTGCATGTAAGATTTAATTATCTTTATTTTAAGGATGAGTAAACAAGGTTATAATGCTAGTACCTGGCAGAGCTGGGATTTATGGTTATCATCCTGTTGGGTGTGAAGTAGTATCTAATTGTGGTTTTGATTTGCGTTTCACTAATGACTAATTGTGTTGAATATCTTTTCATGGTTTTTTGCCATTTGCATATATTCTTTGGGTTTTTAATTGAGTTATTTATCTTTTTATTATTAACTGTAAGAGTTCTTTATATATTCTGGATGTAAGTCTATAATCAGGTATATAATTTGCAAATATTTTCTCTCATTCTGTGAGTTGTGTTTTCACTTTTCTGATGGTATCACTTGTAGCACAAAAGTTTTAAAATTTTGATGAAGTCAAATTTATCTAGTTTTTTCTTTTCTTGCTTGTGCTTTTTGTGTCATATTTGAAAACTATTGCCTAATCCAAGATCATGGTGATTTGCACCTATGTTTTCTTTAAGAGTCATATAGTTTTAGCTCTTATATTTAGGTCTTTCATCCATTTTGAGTTCATTTTAGTGTGTGGTTTGAGGAAGGGATCCAACTTCACCATTTTTAAAGTAGATATCCAGCATAATTTGTTTGAAAGACTTCTTTCTCTATTGAATGGTCTTGGCACCCTTGTCAAAAATCAGTTGACCATAAATGTAAGATTTATTTTTGGACTCTCAGGTCTATTCCATTGATGTAGTTGTCTATTTTTATGTCAGTACTGTACTGTGTTGCTCACCATAGCTTTGAAGCAGTTTTGATATCAGGAAGTGTGCAAACTCCAACTTTGATTTTCTTTGCAAGATTGTTCTAGCTATTCTGGGTCCTTTGCATTTCTATGTAAGTTTTAAGACACACTTGTCAATTTCTGCAATAAAAACAGTTGTAATTGTGTTAGGGATTGAATCAATTGATCAATTTTAGGAGTACTGCCATCTTAATATTAAGATTTTCTGATCTATGAACATGAGATGTCATAGAGTATAAGATCAACAAAAGACAAACCTTTAGCTAGACTGAACAAGAAAAAAGAACAAAGACTCAAATTACTAAAATTAGGAATGAAAGATGGGACATCTCTAACATTAAAGAAATAAAAAGAGTTATAAGAGCATACTATGAACAACTGCATTCCAAATTATTGGAATAATTTGGAATTATTCCAATTCCAATTGGAAAGATGATCTTTGGTTATCTTCAACAATATTTTGTAGTTGTAAGCATACAAGTTTTGCACTTCTTTTGTTGAATTTATTCCTAAGTATTTTTTTTTTGAGGCTGGGAAGTCCAAGATTGAGGTGCCAGCATCTGGTTAGGGCCTTCTTGCTGTGTCAACTCACGACAAAGAGAGAATAAGAGTGAGCAAATGAGAGAGAAAAGGGGGTCATACTTGTCCTTTTATAAGGAACCACTTTGGTAATAATGAACCTACTCCCATGATAATGGCATTAATCCATTCATTCTGTCTTCATGGCCTAATCACTTCTCATTAGACGCCCCCTTCCCAACACTGTTGTGTGGGGATTAAGTTTCCAACACATGCTTTTGGGGGACACATTTAAACCACAGCAGACACTAATTCCATTCATAAGAGCTCCATCCTCATGTTCTAATCACTTCTCAAAGTCCCCATCTCCTAGTACCATAACCTTGGGGGTTAGGATTTCAACAAATGAATTTTGAGGGAGACACAAATGTTCAGATAGTAGTAATCTTTTTATCAGTTATAGGTGTATTCATATTTTATAGTTCTTCTTGAGTCAGTTTTGATAGTTTGTGTATTTCTAGGAATTTGTCCATTTCATCTAAGCTATCTAATAATTTGGAATGCAGTTGTTCATAGTATGCTCTTATAACTCTTTTTATTTCTTTAATGTTAGAGATGTCCCATCTTTCATTCCTAATTTTAGTAATTTGAGACTTTGTTCTTTTTTTTGTTTGGTCTAGCTAAAGGTTTGTTTGTCTTTTGTTGATCTTTTTGATAAACCAACTTTTGGTTTTGCTGATTCTCATTATTGTTTTTCTATTCTCTGTTTCATTCACTTATACTCTAATCTTTATTATTTTTTTCCTTCTGCTTGCTTTGGCTTAGTTTGTGCTCTTCTTTTTCTGGTTTCTTAAGGTGATGGTTAGGCTATTGATTTGAGATGTTTCTTCTTTTTTAAAAAAAATAGGAGTTTAAAGTTATAAATTTCCCTCTAAGTACTGCTTTAGCTGCATCCTATAAATTTTGGTAATTAAGTTTTTCTTTTCATTCACCTCAAAGTATTTTCTAATTTCCCTTTTGATCCCTTTTTTGACCCATTGGTTATTTAGGAATTTATTGTTAAATCTTCACATGTTTGTGAAGTTCCTAAATTATCCGCTGCATTAATTTCTGATTTAATTCCATTTTGTCCAGAGAGTATATTTTTATAATATTTCAAACTTCAAAAATTTATTAACACTTTTGTATTATGACCTAGATTTTGGTTTATCATGGAGAATGTTCTATGTGCACTTCAGAAGACTATGTACTCTACTGATGCTGGGTGGCGTGTTCTAGGAATGTCTTTCAGGCCTATTTGCTTTATAGTGTTGTTCAAATTTTCTCTATCCTTGTTCTTTTTAATTGTTCTATCCATCACTGTAAGTGGAGTATTGAAGTCCCTAAATATTATTGTTGCATTGTCCTTTTCTGGTTTTTATTTCTTTCAGTTTTTGTCTCATGTATTTTGGTATTCTTTTATAAAGTGCATACATGCACATATATATAATTGGTATATCATCTTTATCTCTAATAACATTTTTAAATGTATATTTTATCTGATGTTGGTATAACAGCTCCAACCTTCTTATGGTTGCTGTTTGTATGGTACACCTTTTCTCACATATTTACTTATAACCTATTTATATCTTTGAATCTAAAGAAAATGTCGCCTGTGGAGAGCATGTAGTTAGTTGGATGTTGTTCTTGTTTTTTCCCCAGAGTTATGATATCTGCCTCTTGACTGGATTATTTCATCTATTCATACTTAATATTATTACTGATATGGAGGAATTTATGTCTTCCATTTTGCTTTTTGTTTTATGTATGTCTCACCTCTTTAATTAGTCTGCTGTTCCTTCACTACCATCTATTGAATTAAGTAGTTATTTTCTAGTGTAATATTTTAGTTTTTTAAATGACTTTTTAACTTTTTAAAGTTATTTTCTTAGTGGTTGCTCATGGGCTTACAATATACATGTTTACTTATCAGAATTTACTTCAGATTTATACTGATAATTCTAATGATATAGAAACTTTATACCTGTATAGCTCTCCCTTTTCTTCTCTGTTTGTGTGCTATTTTTAAATCATAGTATATCTATAGGTATTACAAACCCAACAATTCATTTTTATAATTATTACTTTATATAATTTTATGTCTTTTAAAGAGGCTGAGAGAAAGTAAGTCAAGTTTATATTTATAGAATTTATATTAATCTTATTTACGATTTCTAGTTTTTTTAATGTATTTGAGTTATCATCAAATATCATTTTCGTCCTCCATTACAATTTTGTTCTTACCCTTTTTGCTCTTATTATTAAATATACTACCTTTGTGTATAAGCATGACAATACAATTACACACATATTATTTTATTTAACTGCTTTTAAAATCATTGAAGAGAAAAAATTAGTATAAATATACTATTATTCTGTCTTCTATACTTACCAACATAATAACCTCTGTTAATGCTCTTTGTTTTTTTCATGTGAATTCAGATTGCTGTCTAGTATAACTTGCTTTTAGATTAAAGAAATTCCTTTAATATTCCTTGTGAGGAAGTTCTATTAGCACCAAATTCTCTCCATTTTTTTATCTGGAAATGTTTTAATTTTGCTTTTATTTTTGAAAGGTTGTTTTGTTGGATCTATGATTCTTGATTGACTTTATTTTTCTTTCACCACTTTGAATGTCTTCCTCTGACCTCCAGTGTTTCTGATGAAGTCAACTATCAGTCCTATTGGGTTCCCTTGTATTTGATGATTTGTATTTTTTTTCTGCTTTCAATATTTTCTCATTGCCTTTTTCTGTCAACATTTTGACAGGGATGTCTGGGTTTGGATGTCTTTACGTTTATCTTACTTCCAGCTCATTAAGCTTCTGAGATTTGTAGTGAGGAATTATAATCTATGCCAAAATCCCATGTGTAGTTTTTTTAGCCCAACTATAGGCAATTGTAAGGTTTTTCATGGCAGGTCTCATGAGGAAAGCTGCCTTCCCCACACCAGACTTGGTACACAGCTAATGCATTACAGTTTTCAGAAGGGAGGTGCAGGGACTCAGACCCCCAGGCCATCGATGCTCATATGTTTATGTGAATTCCTAGCCCAAGCCTCTCTATTCAGAGGACCCCTTATTGGGGAACATCAGCTGAGGCCCTTTTCCCTCTGACTCAGTGCTTTTCCATTCCTTCACTGCTCCATCCCCCAATCTATCCTCCCCTTCAAAGAAAGGAAGAAGCCTTTTGTTAAGGGCTCCTCAGCAGTGAGATAAATCCCCCTGTCTGTACTGCATGTCACCACCTTGCTGATGGTTTTGTCTAGTGGGGAAACACTGGACAATTGGCACCTTTTTCTTTTGCCTTTTGCTTGCATTGTTGCAGTAAGTGAATAAAGGCTTGATTGTTACTTTCACTTTGCTCATCTTTGCTAACCATTTTGACATTTGGGATCACATTTGAGAAGTTTTCAGCCAGTATTTCTTTGCATATTTCCTAATCTTGTTTCACCTTCATCTTTTTTTGGTATTTTTGTTGAATGTGTGTTGGCACACTTAATAATAATGCCCTGCATTTTTCTTATGCTCTGTTCATTTTATTCATTCTCTATCAATCTCTCTTCAAATTCACTGATTCATTCTTTTGCCAGTTCAAATCTACTGATGAGCTCTTGTTTTGAATTTTTCATTTAAGTTATTGTACTTTTTAACTCCAAAACTTCCTTTTTGTTCTTTTAAAATAGTAATTTCTATCTCTTTATTGATAGTCTGTATTTGATGAAATATTGCCGTTAGGCCTTCCTTTAATTCTTAACATGGTATTCTTTAGTTCTTTGAACATAATTATAATAGCTGCATTAAAGTCCTCTGTCTGAGAAGTTCGACATCTGGGGCTCCTTAAAGGCAATTTCTATTGCCTGCTGTTTTTCTTGTGTTGGGTCACATTTTCTTCTTTCTTTGCCTATCTGATAAATTTTGTTGAAAATTTGACATGTTAGGTAATATATTGCAGCAGTTTTGAGTAATGCTCCTCCTTCCTTCTGGGGCTTATCACTGTTGTTTGCTTTTTTGTTTAGTGACTTGGATGAATCTGTTTTCAGTGAATATATTTTCTCAGTGAAAATTTTCTGTGATGTTACTCTTTAGAGGGTATGCCTTGGGTGTGTACACAGTCTCCTCAAGCATAAGGGATAAAGGATCCTTTAATTTCAGCTGAGCTCTTTTTTACTATCCTTTCTCTGATCTCCCCATTAAGTTTCTTTTTGATCTACCTTGATCAACCTCTATTGGTATAACATTCAGCTCTTAGCCACCATTGATTGCCATCTGATTGCTGTATTTTTTGACAATGCCATTGGGTATAAATTATTTATTCCAATTAAGGACCAGCCCCTTTGCAGGGGCAAGGTATTGCCAGTCTTTGAGGCTTTCTCTGACTCAGGAGAGCTCTTCTATCTGTCTCTTTCCTAGATTTACTCTTTTAAACTATTCCCCTGTCTCCCATTTTGCTTGTTGCTTCCAGTATCCTGGAGCTCCCACCCCCCTCTTAATTGTGCACCAAGGTTGCCATTATTTTCATTAATGCTGTTAGGCATGAACTTCTCATGCTTTGTTCCAAATAAAGTTAGTCTATTTAAGGAGTGCTGTAGCTCCTGTTCTTATTGCCTACCTTTCCTGCTGGGTAGAATCTCTGTGTTATTGTAGCACCAGGGCTACAAACAAGGAGAGTGGACTGTTCTATGAGTGCTACCACCCAACTGGGTTTGTTTTGCCCTCTGCTCAGAGAATATCCAATACACTGAGACAGCAGAGTTTAATTATCATTAGGCAGCTGAATGAGGAGGCAGGAGAAATTTCTCAAATCTGTCATCCTAAAAAGTTCTAGGCTGGGGGTTTTAAGGGAAACTTGGTGGGTAGGGGCCTAGGGAATTGGCATTGCTGATTTATTGGGTCGGGGTAAAATAATAGGGATGTAGATACTGCATTCTTGTGCTGAGTCAGTTCCTCAGTGGGAGTCATAGGATCAATTGAGTCAGTTCCATGGTATGGGTCACTGGTCTGGTTGGTGTCAGTGGGCCCATTGGAATGCAGGGTCTGGAAACTATCTTAAAAAGCAGTCTTAGGTTTCACAATAGAGGTGTTATCTATAGAAGTGATTAAGGGAAGTTATAAATCTCGTGACAAGACTCCTAAGCAGTAAGCAATTATAGGGAAACAGTCCATGGGGCAATAACTGGTTAATTTTTAGCTATAACTATACCTTTAAGAACTGAGGGCTCTATCAAAGCTTTAACCTCTTCATTCCAATTGATTTTATAAAGATGGTTTCATGAGTAGGGTCAGGTTGATGGCACCTGGCATAGAACTTCCACAATATGAGGTAGCTGGGGCAAAAGCAATGCAGGTCCACCCAGCATTCTTCACATTGGGTAGAACTTCCCTACAAGTGGATAGTGTGAGGCTGGGTGGAGGAAGTGAGCTCAACTGTCTCAGATGCACCTGCCTGGATTACAGCTCCTTCAGCATGAAGCTTTGGAGGAAAAGAGAGCTATTGTTGAGCTGCTCCTGCCAGGGTGAATCTGTAGTCGTAGATGAGAGCTGGGGAGAGAAGTAGTGGTGGGAGATAATGGGACTAGGTTGTGGGTCACATGCTACAGAATCTTGCTGTTCTTGCCATGATTTAGTAGATTTTTTTGACTAAATGCTTCTGCATTGCTGTATGCCTTAGGATAAATTGAAGATACTTTAAATGGTTGCTTTTTATAATTTTCACTAGTTAAATTGTTGTTTCACTGGGGAGATTATCTACCAATATCCTCATACCACAATTCCAAAAATCCTGCCTAATCTCTACAAAGGTTTTTATCAGAGTTTTTACAGGGTGATGAAAGCAGGGAATTGCAAATGACCCAAGAGCAAGTGCAAGGCCATTTTCAGATTTTTTTTTTCTTTTTGCTTAGGTACAGAGACTTCAAGGTGCTATGTATAAACTTTGGAATGCTAGACTGAGCTATTCAGATGTGTCCATCATAATTAAAAACTACTCTTCTCATTTAATTCTCATTTTTTAACTGTATGCCATTGATGTAATTTAGCCTTGAGAAAAAGGAGTGCTATAAAAAGTTTGTGCTTTAAATTCTAAGCATATTTTAATGATTTCTTCACTTTTGATATGCCAAATTTAAATTATTCCTTAAATTGTACATGATTGCAAAATAAATGAATCAATTTTGAGTCTGTCTGGGATTAGACAAATGAGTGCTATATTCCTACAAAAATACTTGTTTGCAAGGAATTTGAACAGTCTTACAAAGCTTAATTCTAATGCTTTTATGGGACTAAATTATTATTTTCAAATCAGAGGAACAGAATTAATTCAACAGTTTCTATGAAGTAATTGTTATATGCCTGACTTTGTGATACTGGGGGAAAGGAAACCTGCATTTTAAGCCTTATATCTGAACATTCACCCTACAGTCTTTAAGCTCCAGTATTTTTAACCACATGCTATGTTCAAACACTTTTCATATTTTTTGGACTTGCCTATTTATCAAATAATTCATTCAATAAATATTTATTGTGTATTTCTTTTGTAGCAGGCATTGTTCTGTGTGCTAGAGTGATATTCTCCCCATTTATTTATTCACTAAATATTTACAAACTCTTGTTATGGGCCAAATACTGTGTTAACTACTGCGAATACAGTGAGGACAAGACATTATCTGAGCCTTCATGGAGTTTACAGTTCTTGTTTGGGAGGTAGACATTGAACACATAATCAAGTAAATAAATATATGGTTACAAAATAATGATAAAAGTGCTATCATTATTGAAAGGCATGGTGTTTATAGGAACAGTACTTACAGGAAAGATTAGGAAGGTCAGAGAAGACCTTCTTTGATGAAATGACATTTAAAATGAATCTTGAAGAAAGTAGAAGTTAGTTATATGACGAGTAGTGAGGAAGAGCAGTTCAATAGAGGGGAAAACATACCAAGAAGCCCTGAGATGAAGAAAATTTGGTGATTTTGAGGTTAGCATGTAGTGCCCTAGGGGGATAGTAGCCCAAGGTGAGGCCAGACTGATAAGCACAGCCCTCATCATAAGACCCTCTCGGCGGTGTTAAATATTTTGGATTATTTTGGATTTTATCTTTAGAGGGAAATCACTGAAGGATTCTATATAGGATGGAGACATATCCTATTTACATTTTAATATGGTATTTCTGGATACTGCTAGAAAAGATAATGGAAAAATTATTAGGACTAGAGTTGGGAGAACTAGTTAGGAAGCTATTGTATGCAGGAAATCAGATGAGAGGTAGGCTGGGGAGAGGAAAGATGGGGAGAAATTGCTTTTCTGGACTCTTTCCTTTTTCAAGATCTAAAGCAAATATTGCTGATTCTCTCTAAGCAGAACTGAGCATTTCTTTCTCTAAGCTTCCAACTGATTTCTGATCACACCACTGTATGGCTATAATAAATATTTCAGTCTGTATTGTCATTCTTGTTTTTTATCTGTTTGTTTCACATTACTGTAAACTCCCTCAAAGAATGGACCTTGTCTTCTTATTCATCTTTGTACACCTAGTATCATATGTACAGTACTTGCTCAGTATGTGCATACTGCTCAAAGCCAATTGGCTAAGGGTCAGAATTGTGATTTGAACCTGAATCTCACTGACTCCAAAACTCACACTTTTCCACTATCATATAGTCTCCTAAATCTTTTTGTATTCCCCTCGTATTATACTCTGGTAAGATTCTTTATTATATTACAGGTTATTATAGGGTTGAAGTCTTTATTCATTTGTTCACTCATTCATTCAGCAAACTTCTGTAGAATTCCTATGATGTATAACAGTCTATAATGTATTGATGAATTTTTGCTTTCAAGGAGCATATATTTTGGTGGGAAATATAGACTATGGTAATTACAGTTCAAAACAAAATAAAACAGTTAATATTGAATTATAATGTAGATTGGCCTATTATAAAATTATTTTAGTTTCTAGGAAAAAAACCTATCTTTTTAGAAATTTTAAAATAAATAGAATAAGATATGGCCTCCAAACCCGTACTCAGATAACATTCTATTGTATATCCTTGTGAATATCTCCATTTGCACATTTGTGTATGTATAACTATTTTGGATTCTGTTACACATGAATAATTAACATTTTGAATAATTGGTAAATTTAAAATTAGTGAACACTTATTGTAATACAAACATATAGAAATCTGACTTGCCTACATTATCCTATCTAATATTTACAGCAATCTTATGAGGTTTGTACCTTTATCTCCATTTTATAGATGAGGGCATTGAGCCCTGAGTTAGTTAAGTGACTGGCTCAATGTCTCTGAACTAGTAAGTGGAAGATTATGGACTAAAACTTGGGACTGTCTGATTCCAGAGCCAGGGCTCTTGAAAATTATGTTATATTACCCTTTTACTTTGTTTTGAAGCTATTTTTTCAGTCATTCAATACTATATTGTAGATACTTCCATTTCTATAGTTACTGATCATATCTTTCATTTTTAATGGCTGCATCTTATTATAGTGTATTTGTATGCCATAAATTACTGAACTGGTTTCCTAGTTGAGGACATTTAGGCTATTTCTAATTCATTACTATTATAAAAAATATTTTAATCAACTTTTTGGGCATTTACCCTTGTGTACTTGTCTCCTTAGGGTACATTCCTAGAAGTAGGGTTGCTGAGTCAAAGGGTTTATATATTTTTACATTTTGTCAAATGACTCTCTGAAAAGATACTGTCAGTTTATACTCTTACCAACAGTTCATGAGAATTTCTATTTCATCACACCTTTCCCCATATTAGGTTTTGAGTGTAACCTGTCTTTACTTACAGATGAATAAGCAGCTCACATAGGCTATGATTGCAGAATTCCCTCAGTCATGGTAGAAAACTAAGTCAAACCAAGAGAAGAAAAGATATTTTTTCCATTAAGATAGAATAACAAAATTTTAGAACTGAGGAGGTCTAGTTACATCTCTTAATTTTTAAAAATGATTTCTGGAGAGTGACGTCAGCAAGATAGCCAACTAGAGTTGCCTGGCTCTCACCTTCCGCCAAGAAAAGGAACCAAAATAATGAATAAATAACTATATTTCAACTGGATTGACTGAGGAAGTGTGCTGGAGTGCACCAGCACTAGGGGGACAGAGAAACCCTTGTGGACCACAGAAGCCCAGGATAACTCCATAGAGAGAGTAGCAAGGCATCCTGCTTCTGTCACACTATTTTACCCACCAGGATCAGACCTTTTATAAAATTACAGTACCCTCAGAGCCAGAGGGTACTTTTACTTACAGGGAAAAGGTAAGCTGGAGATACTCAGTGGTCCCCATCACCACCATAGACACCAGCATTTATTGTGGTAGAAGAGTCTCCTGGTCCTCATAGGCCCTGAATCTGGTGTGGACAATTGCCAAGAGTCCACCCAGCTGCATTCCCCCAGAGCAGAAATCCCCTTGACACTCCCCACCCCTGCTTCATAAACTGCTCTTGCATGGCACCATCTTCAAATTGGACCTACATCTGGAGTGCATTCTGCCCTGGGGGCCAGTAGCCACCAAACCCCTCCACTGCTGAGGTACCACATTTATTCCACTAAGTTCACTTGGGTGCCTACAGTAATAATATCCCAGCTGCTTAGAGCCTTGGCCCAAAGGAACAACTGGCATTCTCATGTCCAAATCGTGAGGCAACCTGTCACTCAGGGAAATAGGCAGGCATGCACAGTGGGAAAGCCTTGCACAGCTATTGGGCCCATATTCACTGACCCTTTGCCTAACAGCTGGCCCAGAGGTGGCACTGCACCATTGGAGAGGATTGCTTGCAGCCACCAGTGCACACCCATCCCTGGCCCAATAGCAGGTCAAGAGGCTGCCCCATCCCACCATAGAGGGTCCCACACAGCCACTCAACCCACATGTGTGTGCCCCCAGCCTGACAGCCAGCCTGATGGTGGCTCTGCCATTCCAGAGAGCCTGCCACACAACTTGCCCATCTGCTGCATCCCTGTGTACCTGGCCAACATCCAACCCTGCCCCCAGCAAAACCACATCATCACAGTCACAAACTCCTGCAGCCTAGGCCACATGATAATCACAAATGTCACAGATGAGGGTTACAGCTGAGGAATCTGTTATAGAGACTGCACTACTGAGTCCATTTAGAACCAAAGTCAATGCACAACTCCCAAATGACAGCCTACAACCTACCTGTAGGAAAAAGCCTATTTTTATAAAAGCTGCTCCATGAAATTATAAAAAGCACTTGTTCTACTAGATGTGCAGATGTCAACATAGGACACAAGAAACATGAACAAGCAAGTAAACATGACACCCCCAAAGGAATACAGTAAGTCTCTAATAACAGATGCTAAAGAAAAGGATATTTATGAAAGTCCTGAAAAGGAATTCAAAATAAAAATCTTAAGGAAACTCAATGAGATACAAGTATAAAGGCAAACAATTCAATAAAATAAAAAAAAAATTCATGGTATGAATGAGAAATTCAACAAATAGGTATCATAAAAAAGAACTAAACAGTTATCTTATAGATGAAGAATTCAATGAATGAAATAAAAAATGCAACTGAGTCCTTCAACAACATACTAGATCAGGCAGAAGAAAGAATTTCTGAACTTGAAAACATGTCTTTTGAAATAACTTAGAGGAAAAAAAAAGAAATAATGAAAAAGAATGATGAAAGCCTACAGGACTTATGGGACACCATTATATAAACAAATATTTACATTGTAGGAATGCCAGAGAAAGAAGAAAAGGAGAAGGGCAAAGAAAACCTATTTAACACTGTAATAGTGTAAAACTTCTCAAGCTTTATGAGAGATATGGATATTCATATCCAGGAGGCTCAAAGGTCCCCAGTGATACTCAATCCAAAAAATCCTCTTTGAAATACATTATAATAAAAGTGTCAAAAGTCAAAGACAAAGAGAAAAATCTAAAAGCTGCAAAAGAAAAAGTCAAGTCACATACAACGAAATATCCATTAGGCTATCAAAGTATTTCTCAACAGAAATCTTGCCAGCTGGGAGAGAATAGGATGGTATACTCAAAGCGCTAACAGAAAAAAAAAAAAAAGTAAGCTAAGAATACCATATCTGGCAAAGCTGTCCTTCAGAAATGAAGGAGAAAGAAAGACCTTCCCAGACAAGCAAAAGCTGAGGGAATTCATCACTACTAGACTGGCCTTACAAGATATGCTTAAAGTAGTGGTATAAGGGGAAATGAAAGGACAATAATTAATATCATGAAAGCATGTGAAAATACAAAACTCAGCAGTATAGGTAATACAGGTAAATCCATAGTCATATTCAAAATACCCCTGTTCTGTAATGGTGCTATGTAAATCCCTTAATTCTCTTATATGAAAGGTTTAAAATCAAAAAGTTCAGAAATATAAACAGCTGCAATTAGTGGCTAAGAAACACAAAAGATAAAGGCATGAATTAAGGCATCCGAAATACAAATGGGGGAGGGGGAGAGAAAAAAGTCTAGAGTATTTTTATGTGACCAAAGTTAAGTTCTTTTCAGCTTCAAGTAATCTATTATGAATACAAGACTCTTTATGTTAGTCCAATGGTAACCACAAAAAAAGAATTTACAGTAAGTAAAGAATTTACACCAGAAAAGAAAGGAAGCAAAGCTTTGCACCACAGAAAACAACCAAACTATAGAGATAAATAACAAGAGAAGAAGAAGGGAACAAAGGATTTATAAAGCAAACAGAAAACAATTAACAAGATGGCTTGACTAAGTACTTACCTATCAATGATAACCTTGGATGTGACTGGATTAAATTCTCCAATTAAAAGATACAGAGTGGCTGAATGTCTGAAGACCCAACTATATGTTACCTACAGGAGACTCACCTCACTATTAAAGACAAACAGACTGAAAGTGAAGCAATGGAAAAAGATGTTTTATGCTAACAGAAATCAAAAGCAAGCAGGAGTGCTATACTTATATCAAATAAAATAGACCTTAAGTCAAAAACTGTAAAAAGAGACAAAGAAGGTGATTATATAATGACAAAGGGATAAATTCAGTAAGAATATATAATAATTATAAATATATATGCACCCCAAACTGGAGCACCTAAATATTTAAAGCAAAGATTGTTAGATCTAAAGGGAGAGATAGACTGCAATGCAATAATAGTAAGGGATTTTAACACCCCACTTTCAACAATGGACAGATTATTATGACAGAAAACTACACCACAGACCAAATGGACCTAACAGACATTTACAGAACATTTCATCCAACAGCTTCAGAATACACATTCTTTTCAACTGCACATGGAACATTCCCCAGGATAGATCATATGTTTAGCCAAAAACAAGTATTAACAAATTTAAGAATATGGAGATCATATCATGTATCTTTTTGGGCCACAATGTTATAAAACTAAAAATTAACAAGAAAAACTTAGGAAACCTTACAAATACATGGAAATTAAACAACATGATCCTAAATAACCAATGGGACAATGAAGAAATTAAAAGACATATTAAAAAATTCCTTGAGGCAAACTTGAAAGGAAACACATTATACCAAAACCTATGATACTCAGCAAAAGTACTTCTAAGTGGGAAGTCCATAGCAATAAATGCCTACATCAAAAAGGAAGAAGTATTTCTAATAACATAATCATGTACTTCAAGGAACTAGAAACACAAGAACATGCTTAACCCAAAATTGAGAGAAGGAAGGAAATAATAATGCTCTGAACAGAAATAAATGAAAAAGAGACTAATAAAAAATTTTAAAAATCAACAAAATGCAGAGTTGGTTTTTTGAGAAGATAAAAAAATTGAGAAACATTTAGATAAACTAAGAAAAAAAGAGAAAGACCCATATAAATAAAATCAGAGATGGCAAAGGAGACATTAAAACTGATATCACAGAAATACAAAAGATCATAAAAGACTGTTACACACAACTATATGCCAACAAATTCAAGAACATAGAAGAAATAGATATAATCCTGGATACATACAACCTACCAAGATTAAATTATGAAGAAACAGAAAATATGAACAGACCAATAATAAGTGAAGAAATTGAATCAGTAATAAAAAGTCTCCAACAAAATAAAGCCCAGGTCTTGATGACTTTACTACTGAATTCTACCAAACATTAAAAGAAATAAAGCCAATTATTCTCAAACTGTTCCAGAAATTAAAGATGAGGAATACTTTCAAACTCATTTTGCAAGGCCAGCATTATGCTGGTTCCAAAATCAGACAAGGACACAACAAAGAAAGAAAACTACAGACCAGTATCCCTGGTGAGCATAGGTACAAAATTTCTCTACAAGATACTAGCAAACCGAATTCAGCAGCACATTAAAAACATCATGCACTATGATCAAGTGGGATTCATCCTAGGGATGCAAGGATGGTTCAACATATGTAAATAAATAAATGGGGTACCCATGTTAATAAAAAGAAAGACAAAAACCATATGATCATTTCCATAGATGCAGAAAAAGCACTTAACAAAATTCAACATCCTTTCGTGATAAAAACTCTCAACAAATTATATGTAGAAAGTATGTACCTCAACACAATAAAGGCCATATATGACAAATACACAGATAACATCATATTAAATGGGAAAAAGCTAGAACCTTTTCCTCTAAGATCAGGAACAAGACAGGGATGTCCACTTTTACCACTCCTATTCAACATAGTATTGGCAGTTTCACCCAGAGCAATCAGGCAAGAGAAAGAAACAAAAGTCATCCAAATTGAAAAGTAGGAAGTCAAATTGTCCTTGTTTGCAGATGACAAGATCTTATATGTAGAATGCCCTAAAGAATCCATGAACAAGTTGTTACAGCTAATAAACAAATTGAGTAAATTTTCAGGATACAAATCAACATATAAAAATCAGCAATGTTTCTGTATGCTAATAGCAAACTATCTGAAAAAGAAATCAAGAAAACAATTCCATTTATAATAGCCACAAAAAAGACACCCAGGAATAAACTTAACTAAGGAGGTCAATGATCTCTACACTGAAAACTATAAAATATTGATGAACCAAATTGAAGAAGACACAAGCAAATGGAAAAATATCCTGTGTCCATGAATTAGAAGAATTAATATTGTTAAAATGACCTTACTACACAAATCAATCTACAGGTTTAATGCAATCCCTATCAAAATACCAGTAACATTCTCCATAGAAATAGAAAAAGCAATCTTAAAATTTATATGGAAAGGCAAAATATCTCAGAAATCAAAAGCAATCCTAAGCAAATAGAACAAAGTTAGAGGCATCAAACCACCTGACTTCAAAATATACAAGATTATTGTAACCAAAACAGCATGGGACTGGCATAAAACAGACACGTAGACCCGTGGAACAGAAGACAGTGGCCAGAAATAAATTCACATACCTATGGCCAACTGGTTTCTAACACAGATGCCAAGGACACACATAGAAAAAAAGACAGTCTCTTCCATAACCGGTCCTGGGAAAATTGGATAGCCACAAGTGGAAGAATGTGACTAGAACCTTACTTCTCATTATAGACAAAAATCAACTAAAAATGGATTAAAGACTTAAATGTAAAACTCAAAACTATGAAAATACTGGAAGAAAACATAGGAGAAATGCTTTATGATATTGGACTAGGCAAGGATTTTTAAAATAAGACCTCAAAAGCACAGACAACAAAAGCAAAAATAGACTAGCAGCAGTCCCCAACATTTTTGGCACCAGGGATTGGTTTCATGGGAGACAATTTTTCCACAGACCAAGGGTGGGGTGGGGTGGTGTGTCATGGGTGGGAGGGAGGTGGTGCAGAGCTCAGGCGGTGTTATGCGGCCCATTTCCTCACAGGCCATGGACCAGTACTGGGCCACTGCCCAGGGGTTGGGGACTGCAGAACTAATGGTATTACATCAAATTGAGAAACTTGTATACATGACAGGAAACAATTAACAAAGGGAAGAGATAACCTACAGAATGGGAGAACACATTTGCAAACAATACATCTGATAATAGATTAATATCCAGAATATATAAAGTATTTAAACAACTCAACAACAAAACCCATCTGATTTAAAAATGGGCAAAAAATCCTTAATAGACATTACTCAAAAGAAGACATAAAAATGGCCAACAGATACATGAGCAATGCTCAACATCACTAATCATCAGGGATGTGCAAATCAAAACCACATCAAGATACCATCTCACTCCAGTTAGGATGGCTATCGTCAAAAAGACAAAAGAAAACAAGTGTTGGTGAGAATGTGGAGAAAAGGGAACACTTACACATTTAGTGGGATTGTAAATTAGTATAGCCCCTCTGTGAAACAGTATGGAGATTCCTCAAACAATTAAAAATAAAAATAACAGTAATCCAGGAATTCCACTACTGTGTATAAATCTAAAGACAATGATGCCCATATGTTGAAGAGATATCTGTACTTCCATGTTTATTTCAGCAGTGTTTACAATAGCCAAGGTGTGTAATTTACAATAGTCAACCAATAGCCATCCAATAATGGATGAATGGATAAAGAAAATGTAGTATATATACAGAGTGGAATATTCTTCAGCCATAAAAAAGAATAAAATCCTGATATTTCCAACAACATGAATGACCTGCAGGAAATCACGTTAAGTGAAATAAACCAGACACAGAAAGACAAATACTGCATGATTTTACTCATATGTGGACTCTTAAAAAAGAGTTTTTATCATAGAAGCAGAGAGTAGAACAGTGGTTACCAGAAAATGGGGGAAGGGTGAGGGGCGGGGATGGGAGAGGTTGATCAATGGGCACAAAGTCAAAATTAGGAGGAATAAGTTCTGGTGTTTTATTGTACAGTAGAGTAGTGCTGGTTAATTGTAAAGCATTGTGTATTACAAAATAGCTAAGAGAGAGGCTTATTGAATGTTCTCACAAAAACATATGAATGTATGAGGTGATGGACATGCTAAATATCCTAATTTGAGCATTATACAACATATATACTTATGGAAACTTCAAATTCACCCATACATTTGTATAATTCCAATGTTCCAGTAAAAGATAGGAAAAAAAGAAGTAAAGATGACAATTTTGGGGTCCAGAAAGGGGAATAGACTTGACCAAAGTCACATAGCTAGATGGTGGCCAGAGCCAAGACTCTAATACAATTCCTTTACATATTGGATTAGGGCTCATTTCAGAGTCCTTTTCAGATGCCGTGACTTCTACTTTGACCTCTTGCTGTTATGACAGCTTTGCATATATTCTCTGATGTTTATGATTTCACCTCCTGTAATAGATAAGAGATTTACAATGAAGTAATATTTATATTGATTATTATGATGGGCAATGATAAATTATTATAGCCTCATAATTTTTAAAATAAACTTTTTATTTTAGAATAGATTTAGTTTTCTTATTCATAAAATTTTTATTAAAGTAAAATTTAGAAACATAAAGTTAACCATTTTAAAGTATACAATTTGGTAGCATTTAGTACATTTACAAAGTTCTGCAACCATTACTTTTATATAGCTCCAAAATATTTTCATGATTCCCCCCCCAAACCCTGTACCTGTTAAGAAGTCACTTTCCGGTGCTGCTATTTATCATTTTGTTTAGATCAAGTAGGTTTTGCTTTATGAATCTGGGTGCACCTGTGTTAGGTGCATAAATATTTAGAATTGTTATGTCTTCTTGTTGAATTGTCCCTTTACCATTCTATAAAGACCATCTTTGTCTTTCATTACTTTTCTTGATTTGAAGACTAAGTTATCTGACATGAGAACTGCTACACCAGCTTTCTTTTGCTTTCCATTTGTGTAAATATTGTTTTCCATCCTTTCACTTTGAGTCTGAATGAGTCATTGTGGGTTAGATGTGTTTCCTGAAGACAGCAGATGAGAAAGAAATCAAGGGCATCCAAATGGGGGCAGAAGAGGTCAAACTATCATTCTTTGCTGATGATATGATTTTATTCTAGAAAAACCAAAGATTCTGCCAAGGGAGTCCTGGAATTGATAAATAAATTCAGCGAGGTCTCAGGTTACAAAATCAATGTACACAAATCACAGTAGCATTCATATACGCCAATAACAGTCAAACTGAGAACCAAATCAAAGACTCAATACCTTTTACAGTAGCAATAAAGAAAATAAAATACCTAGGAATTTATTGAACTAAGGAGGTGAGAGACCTCCATAGGGAGAACTATGAAATACTGAGGAAGGAAATAGCAGAAGATGCAAACAGATGGAAAACCATATCATACTCATGGATTGGCAGAATCAACATTGTTAAAATGTCTATACTACCCAAAGTGATCTACAGATTCAATGAAATCTCCATTAAAATGCCAACATCATTTTTCACAGATCTCAAAAAAATAATTCTATGCTTCATATGGAACCAGAGAAGACCCCATATAGCCAAAGCAACCTTAAGCAAAAAGAACAAACTGGGAGGCATCAATTTACCAGACTTCAAGCTATACTACAAGGCTATAGTTACCAAAACAGCATGGTACTGGCACAAGAACAGACACATAGACCAATGGAATAGGACTGAGAACCCAGATATAAAACCATCCTCATATAGCCATCCGATCTTCAACAAAACAGACAAAAACATACACAGAAAAAGAATACCTGTTCAATAAATGGTGCTGGGAAAATTAGATAGCCACATGTGAATCCACTCAAACAGGATCCTTACCTCTCAACTCTCACAAAAATCAACTCATGATGGATAACGGACTTAAATCTAAGGCATGAAACCATAAAAAGTCTAGAAGAAAATGTTGGAAAAACTCTTATTAACATCAGTCTAGGAAAAGAATTTATGAAGACCCCAAAAGCAATCACAGCAACAACAAAAATAAATAAATGGGACCTGATCAAATTAAAAAGCCAAGGAAACTATCATTAAAGTCGATAGACAACCTACAGAATGGGAGAAAATATTTGCATGCTACACATCTGGTAAAGGACTGATAACTAGAATCTATATAGAACTTAGGAAAGTCAGCAAGAAAAAAATCAAACAACCCCATTAAAAAATGGGCAAAGGACATGAATAGAAACTTTTCAAAAAAGTATAGACTAATGGCCAACAAACATATGAAAAAATGCTCAACATCTCTCATCATCAGGGAAATGCAAATCAAAACCACAATAAGATATCACTTAACTCCAGTGAGAATGGCTTTTATCAAAAAGTCCCAAAACAACAAATGTTGGTGTGTATGTGGAGAGATAGGAACACTCATTCACTGCTGGTGGGACTGAAGACTAGTACAACCTCTATGGAAAATAATATGGAGATACCTCAAAGAACTAAAAGTAGAACTACCATTTGATCCAGCAATCCCACTATTGGATATCTACCAAAAGGAAAAAAAGAGATGCTATAAAAAAGGCATGTGTACTTGAGTGTTTATAGCGCACAATTCACAATTGCAAAGATGTGGAAACAACCCAGGTGCCCATCAATCCATGAGTGGATTAATAAAATGTGGTGTATGTATATCATGGAGTACTACTCAGCTGTAAAATAATGGTGAACTATCTCTTGTATTATCCTGGATGTAACTGGAGCCCCTTGTTCTAAGTGAAGTATAACAAGAATGGAAAAACAAGCATCACATGTACTCACCATTACTCACCATTAAATTGGTACTAATCAATCAACACTAGTGTGCACTTATGGGAAGTAACATTCATAGGGTTTGGACAGGTGGGAGAGGGGAGGAGGGGATGGGTAAATTCTCACCTAGTGGGTGCGGTGCATGCTGTCTGGTGGATGGGCGCATTTGTAGCTCTGACTCAGGTGGTGCAAAGGCAATTTATGTAACCAAAGCATTTGTACCCCCGTAATACTCTGAAATAAAAATTAATTAATTAATTAAAATTAAAATTAATTAATTAATTAAAATTAAAAAATACAAAGAAGTCACTTTTCATTTCTTCATCTCCCCATGCCTGGCAATCACTAGTTTTCTTTCTGCCTTTTTAGATTTATCTATTCTTGATATCTCACATAAATGGAATACAGTATGAGAATTTTTGTATCTGATTTCTTTAACCCAGCATGATTGTTTTGAGACTTATCCATGTTTTAGCATGTATGAGTAACTCACTCCTTTTTTATGGCTGAATGATAGTCCATTGTATGGATATACCACATTTTTTTATCCATTTATCTGTTTATAGACATTTGACTTGTTTCCACCCTAGAATAGTGTTAGAGTTACAGAGAGGTTGCAAATATATTACAGAGATTTTCTGTGTACCTGCTCCCAGTTTCTCCTATAGTTAATATCTTACAAAGTGTAGTACATTTGCCATAATTAATGAACTTCATATTGATTCATTATTATTAACTAAAGTCAATGCATTATTCTGATTTCCTTCATTTTTTCATAATGTTCTTTTTCTGTCTCAGGATCCCATTTAGGATACCAAGTTATATTATGTCATTTTGTCTTCTTAAGCAACTCTAAACTGTGAGAATTTCTCATACTTTTCTTATTTTTGATGACCTCGATAATTTCAAGGAGTGCTGGCCAGGTATTTTTTAGAATGTCCCTCAATTTGAGTTTGTCTGATGTTTTACCCATAATTAGATTGGGATTATTGTTTTCTGGAAGGAAGAGTATAGAGAGGTAAAGAGTCATTTTTATCATATATCAAGGGTACATACTATCAAATGTGGTGTTGACTATGATCACCTAGTGTGGTAGTGTTTGTCATGTATCTTATAAAGTTAATCTTTATTCCCCTTTTCATACTGTACTCTTTGGAAAGAAGTCACTGTATGCAGTAGACACTTAAGGAATGGGAAGTTATGCTCTACCTGCTTGAGGGTGGAGTATGTACATAAATTATTAGTTATTCTTCTACACAGATGATTTGTCTCTTCCCTTCCATTTATTTATTCAATCATTTGTTTTTTCCAGATGGCCTCAAGGATTTTTAGCATTTTGCTCACTTCTTTTATCACTGAATAATATTCCATTATCTGGATGTACCACAGTTTATTTTTTCATTCACCTACTGAAGGAAATCTTGATTGCTTCCAAGTTTTGCCAATTATGAAAAAAGCTTCTGTGAACACTTATGTGTGAATTTTTTTGTGAATATAAATTTTCAACTTATGTGGGTAAATAGAAAGGAGTGTAGTTGCTGGATAATATGGTAAGAGCATGTTTACTTCTGTAAGAAACTGCCAAACTGTCTTCCAAAGTGGCTGTACCATTTTACATTCCCACCAGTGATGCATGAGAGTTCCTTTTGCTCTTTATCCTCACCAGCATTTGGGGTTGTTTTTATTTTGGATTTTCGCCATTTTAATAACGTGTGTAGTGGTGTTTCATTGTTGTTTTAATTTGCAACTCCCTAATAACATATGATGTGAAGCATCTTTTCATATGCTTATTTGCCATCTGTATATTTTATCTGATGAAGTGTCTATTCAGTTGTGTGGCCCATTTTTTAATCAAGTTGTTCATTTTCTTATTGTTGAGCTTTAAGTGTTCTTTTTATATTTTGGATAGTAGTCCTTTATTAGATATGTCTTTTGAATTTTTTCCTCCTCCCAGTCTGTGACTTGTGTTATCATTCTCTAGACAGTATCTTTCATGGAACAGAAGTTTTTAATTTTAAAGAAATCTAGCTCATCAATTCATTCTTTCATGGATTATGTCTTTTGTCTTGTATCTAAAAAGTCGTTTCCTTACCCAAAGTCATCTAGGTTTTCTCCTTTGTTATCTTCTAGGAGTTTTATGACTTTATGTTTTACATTTAGGTTTATGACCCATTTTTAGTTAATTTTTGTGAAGGGTTTAAGATACATGTCTAGATGCATTTTTCTTTGCATGTGAATGTCTAGGTTTTCCAGCACTATTTGTTGAAAAAACTATCTTTCCTTCCTCCATTGTTTTGCCTTTGCTCCCTTGCCAAAGATAAATTGACTATATTTATGTGGGTCCATTTCTCAGCTCTATATCATGTTCCATTGATGTATTTGTCTAATCTTTTGCCAATACCACACTGTCTTGTTTACTATTGCTTTATAAGTTTTGAAGTTGGTTAGTGTCAGTCCTCTGACGTTCTTCTTCAATGTTGTGTTAGATATTTTGGGTCTTTTGCCTTTCCATATAAACTTTGGAATCAGTTTTTCAGTATGCACAAAATTACTTGGTGGGATTTTTAATGGTATTTCATTGAACCTATAGATTAAGATGAGAAGAACTGACGTCTTGACAATATCTATCCATGAACATGGAGTATCTTTCCATTTAACTAGTTCTTTGATTTGTTTCATTTTTTAAAATTGCGTACATTAAGATTCACTCTTAATGTATTGTAATGTTCCTTGGGGTTTGACAGCCTTTTACTTTTTAACAATGTGTCTTTTCCATATAACATTTTGATACCTTGTGTAAGTCCCTAGAGTGACTGCTTTTAACTTGTCAACCCTCATTGTCCTAGAACTACATCTACAGCATTTTGTTGCTAGTTTTACAGAGATGGCAGTTTAATGAGGTGGATATTACATATATCCTACAATGGAAATATTTGAGGCCCAAGATTTGGGTCAAAAGAGGCAACTTCTTCAGCTACCTAGAAGTGACATTTACTTAAACTAGAAGGGACTCTAAGGCAGGAATCTAAGTCTGTCTAAGCTGTAAAGGGAATAAAAACTGGAGCAGTGAGGGGACATTCATGACAATGATTGATGGCTGCTCACCATGGTATGACCTTAGTTGGGACACTTTCTTCTTCAGGGCCTTAGTTAACCATCTGTAAAAGAAGTATACAGACTTTCTATTATTCTAGCTCTGATATGTTAGAATCCTATTTTACAGACCCTTTTTTAATTTTGTTTTTTTCTTCATATGAGGGGAGAAAGCACAGCCTAGGTATAAACACACGAATTGAAGTAAGGACTGTCCTTCTGCCTTAATATATAACATTTTGGTAAAGAGTACAGAAAGCTCTGCCATTTAATTCCAAGCTATGTGAGTTGGGGCAAGTTTATAAATACCTTTTGTTTCATTTTCCTCATTAGTAGAAAGGGTGTAATAATAGAATCAACATCATTTGGTTTGTTGTAAAGATTGAATGAATTTTTATGTGTGTATGTATATGTATACATACATATATATTTCACATAATAAATGCTATATAACAGTGAGCTATTATTATTGTTATGTGAAACAGTGGACCAATTGATGTGTGAGACAAGGAAGCAGTACTACAAACAGTGCTGGGTTCACCAAATTGAGGCTTTTATGACAACCTGATTATCAGCCTCCATGTGGTTTTGGTGTAGCAGAAAAACTGGTTACTTCCGTATATGGGAAATCACACCTCTGTTAGCTGTGAACTCTTTGCACCCAGAGGCAGCACCTAATCCAAATGCTCTATGACAGTTACAGAAAAGGGAGTAGATCATCAGGCTCAAATTTCAGTTTGTAAGGCTGTGCTACCTCCAGGGTATAGGATGACCTGTGAGAGGTGGTAGGGTCGCCATGAGGTTTCTGTTACATTTTTGTGGTCTCTGGTTTAGAATACTTGGAAAAATGGGAAGCAGGAGTGATGATCTGGTTAGTCTGAGGGCAAAGAAATGAAGCAAGAGGTGAGGAAAGGATAAATGGATCTCTCTTATGTATGCCTTTGTGATGACAATCTGTGATGACTGGATTCCAGGAACCTGGATTTTATGCTTATAGGCTATGACTGATTGACAGGGATAGCTGTATTCCTTCAGCAGTTCCAGTTCATTTCTTTTGTAGCAAGAATTTTCTGAGTGCTATGTTCTAGGCATGTGCTATGATCTAGGCATGTACTATCTTCTGATGTTATAGAGAAGAATCAGACATGATCTTTTGAAGAATTACAGACATGTAAATGGAGGATTAAAATACTTGACAAAAGGCAGACACAGAATTCTAAGAGCTACAGCATGAAACTAATTGGCCTGGAGGTAGGCTATTAAGATTGAAAAAGGTCATCTAAAAGAGCTGACATTTCATCTGAATATTTAAATGTAAGTAGGATATTGCCATCTAGAACAAAAAGCTGAGGAATTCTAGGCAGACAGAATACCACTGCAGAGATACAGAGCCAAGAGAAATTCTAGACCAGTGATTTTCCCTGTAAAGCAGGGTCGAAGACTGAGGTGGAGGGTTTATTTCAAAATAATCATATTCACAATAAATTTTTAATATTTTTTATTGCCTTGGATTTTAAAAATGCACTTAATATATTTTCTGCTTAATATGTGGCTATATTTTTATAGTTGTATTTATAAATCTATATTAGTTTTAGTCCTTTAGTTTTTTTTTTTATTTCAGAGTATTAAGGGGATACAGATGTTTAGGTTACATGTATTGCCTTTGCTCTGCCCAAGTCAGAGCTACAATCATGCCCATCCCCCAGATAGTGCACACTGCACCACTTAGGTGTGAATTTACCCATGCCCTCCTCCCCCTTCCCCCCGCCCAACACCTGATGAGTGTTACTTCCATATGTGCCTATAAGAGTTGATCAGTTTGTATCAATTTGATGGTGAGTACATGTGGTGCTTGTTTTTCCATTCTTGAGATACGTTGCTTAGAAGAATGGGTCCCAGTTCCATCCAGGATAATATAAGAGGTGTTAGTTCACCATTGTTTTTTTGTGGCTGAGTAGTACTCCATGGTATACATATACCACATTTGATTAATCCACTCATGTAATGATTGGCACTTGGGTTGTTTCCACATCTTTGCTATTGTGAATTGTGCTGCTATAAACATTCAAGTACAGATGTCTTTATTATAGAATGTCTTTTTTTCTTTTGGGTAAATACCCACTAATGGTATTACTGGATCAAACAGTAGTTCTACTTTTACTTCTTTGAGGTATCTCTGTACTACTTTCCATACAGGTTGTACTAGTTGAAGTCCCACCAATGGTGTGTGTTACTATCTCTCTGCATCCACGTCAACATTTGTTATTTTGGGACATTTTGATATAAGCCATTGTCACTGGAGTTAAGTGGTATCTCTTTGTGGTTTTGATTTGCATTTCCTTGATAATTAGAGATGTTGAGCATTTTTTCTTATGTTTCTTAGCCATTAGTCTATCTTTTTTGAAAAGTTTCTTTTCATGTCCTTTGCCCATTTTTTAATAGGGTTGTTTTATTTTTTCTTGCTGATTTGCCTGAGTTCTACCCCAAAACAACCAAATATACTTTCGTCTCATCTGCACAGAGGATATTCTCTAAGATTGATCACATCCTATGGTACAAAACATGTCTCAACAAATTTTAAAAAATAGAAATTATACCATGCATCTTCTCAGACCACAGTGGAATAAAATCAGAAATCAACACCAACAGAAATACTCATCTCTACACAAAGTCATGGAAACTAAACAACCTGTTGCTGAATGACTTTCAGGTCAGAAAATTAGGATGGAAATCCAAAGATTCTTTGCAGTAAACGATAATGGGGGCACAAGTTACCAAAATCTTTGAGACACAGCTAAAGCAGTCCTGAGAGGAAAATTCAGAGCTGTAAATACCTACATCCAAAAGATGTAAAGGTCACAAATCAACAATCTAATGAATCATCTCAAAGATCTGGAAAAGGAGGAGCAAACCAATCACAAACCCAGCAGAAGAGAAGAAATAACCAAAATCTAGCAGAACTAAATGAAATTGATAACAAAAGGTGTATACAGAAGATTAATATAACAAAAAATTGGTTCTATGAAAAGATAAACAAAATTTACACACTTCTTGCTAGATTAACCAGAAGCAGAAAACAAAGGACTCTAATAAGCTCAAGGATGAATGATAAAGGAGACATTACAACTAATACCACAGAAATACAAAATATCTCTCGGTACTATAAAAATTTCTACACACACAAACTTGAGAACATGGAGGAAATGGACAAATTCTTGGAAACACACAGCCTCTCTAGGCTCAATATGGAAGATGTAGATTTCCTGAAGAGACCAATATCAAGTACTGAAATTGAAGCAGTAATAAAAAATGTTCCTAACAAAAAAAGTCCCAGACCAGATGGTTTCACACCATCATTCTCCCAGACCTACAAAGAAGATCTGGTGCCTATAGTGCAGATATTATTCCATAATATCAAGAAGCAAGGAATCCTCCTGAATATGTTTTATGAAGCCAACATCACCCTAATACCAAAGCCAGATAAGGGCCCAACAAGACAAGAAAACTACAGACCAATATCCCTTATGAATATAAATGCAAAAATCCTCAATAAAATACTAGCAATTCAAAATCAGAACTCATCAAAAAAATAATCCATGACAACCAAGTGGGCTCCATCCCAGAGGTGCAGGGATGGTTCAACATATGCAAATCTATTAACTTAATCCATCACATAAATAAAAGTAAAAACAAAAACCATGTGATCCTCTTAATAGATGCAGAAAAAGCATTTGACAAAATTCAGCATCCTTTTATGATAACAACACTTGACAAAATAGGCATAGACAGGACTTACCTCAAAATGATAGAAGCCATATATGACAAACCCATAGCCCATATCATACTGAATGGGGAAAAATTGAAAGCATTCCCACTTAGAACTGGCACCAGACAAGGATGATTTCAATCACTGCTTCTATTCAACATAGTGCTGGAAGTCCTAGCCAGAGCAATCAGACAAGAGAAGGAAATCAAGGGCATCGAAATGGGACCAGAACAGGTCAAAATATTACTCTTTGCAGTAATATAAGATATAATATATAAGATATGATCTTATATCTAGAAAACCCCAAAGACTCTGCCATGAGATTAGCGAAATTGATAAATAAGTTCAGCACACTCTCAGGTTACAAAATCAATGTACACAAATCAGTAGCATTCGTATACACCAACAACAGTCAACCTGAGAACCAAATCAAAGACTCAATACATTTCAAAATAGCAACAAAGATAATAAAATACTTAGAAATATATTTAACTAAGGAGATAAAGGATCTCTACAGGAAGAACTATGAAACACTGAAGATAACTTATGTCCCCTTTAACTAAGGAGGTGAAAGACCTCTATGGGGAGAACTACGAACACTGAAGAAGGAAAAAGCAGACTATGCAAACAGATGGAAAATTATAGCATGCTCATGGATTGGTAGAGTCAACATTGTTAAAATGTCTGTATTACCCAAAGTGATCTACAGATTCAATGCAATCCCTATCAAAATACCAACAGCATTTTTCACAGATGTAGAAAAAAATAATTCTATGCTTTGTATGGAACCAGAGAAGACCTTGTATTGCCAAAGCAACCTTAAGCAAAAAGAACAAATTGGGAGGCATCCATCTATCAGACTTCAAGCTATACTACAAGGCTATAGTAACCAAAACAGCATGGTACTGGCACAAGAACAGACACACAGACCAATGGAACAGGACTGAGAACCTGGACATAAAACCATCCTCATATATCCATCGGATTTTTGACAAAGCAGATAAAAACATACACTGAGAAAAAGAATCCATATTCAATAAATGGTGCTGGGAAAATTGGATAGCCAGATATAGAAGACTGAAACAGGATCCTCGCCTCTCACTTCTCCCAAAAATCAACTCACATGGATAACAGAGTTAAGTGAACCTAAGACATGAAACCATAAGAATTCTAGAAGAAAACGTTGGAAAAAAATCTTATGGACATCGGCCTACACAAGGAATTTATGAAGAAGACCCAAAAGCAATGACAGGAATAACAAAAATAAACAAATGGGACCTGATCAAATTAAGAAGCTTCTGCACAGCCAAAGAAACTATTACTAGAGCAAATAGACAACCTACAGAATGGTAGAAGTTTTTGCATGCTATACATCCAAAAAAAGACTAATAACTAGAATCTATATAGTCTTTAAGTTTCATTGTATCTTCAAATTTTGCCATATTTGCTTTAGATTACTTTTTAGGAAGTTCTCTATTTACTATTAGTGATTGCACATCCCTTTCCTTCCTCTCCAGAGCTAACTATAATTCTGAATTTTGGGTTTGACATATTCATGTCTGTTTTAAACTGTTCTTACATGTTTGTGGTTCTAAACAATTTATATCATCATTTTGTGTGTGTCATTCTCCAACTTACATTTGTTCTTAAAATTAGGTATTTAAGTTTTGTTCATGTTAATACATGTAACTTTAGTTTATTTATGTTAATTAGTATATGTTGTTTAATTATATGACTATAACATAATTTGTTTATTTCCCATCAGTAGATAATTTTTCATTCTTAAAAATAATGCTATAATGAGTATGGACTATTTCTTCATTTACATGTGGCAGAGTTTCCCATGGTATACATATCTATGGATGCAATTGCTGAGTCAAAGAGTGGAAACCTTTTGTAGTTTATTGCTCAATTGCTCACATCTCATCAACTGTGTATGAGAGTACCACATTGTCATATTCAGAATTGTCATATTTGCATATTTTTCCTAATCTGATGGATATAAAATGATATATCATTGTGATTTTCAGTTGCATGTCCATGTTTCCAAATGAGCTTTAATATATTTATTACTCTATCAGATTTCTTCTTCTGTGAATTTTCTTCTCATTTGCACTACGCATTTTGAAAATTGGATTGTCTGACCTATTTTACTGATTCAAGAAATTATTTAGGTATTCTGGATATTAATTCTTGTGTATTACACATGTTGCAAATATCTTTGTTTATGGTATTCTTCATTGAAAAAAACTTTAAATGTTAATATAGCTTGATCTATTAAGCCTTCTTTTAAGGTCTATGTTTTTTGTGTCTTGTTAAATATCTTCGTTCATACCCCAAGGTCATCAAAATATTCTCTTATATTCATTTCTAAAATATTTCAAGTGTTCTTTATATTTTGGGATTTAAGTGTAATTAACTTGATTTTTATGTATGGTGTGAGGTAGGGATCGACATTTCACCTGTAAGGATAATTGATTTTTTTCAGCATTATTCATTGACTAGTTCATTATTTCTCCAAATATTTGTGCTGTCATCTCTGTTGTACATGAAATTTTCACATATGCCTGTCTTTATTTTGGGGATGTCTATTCTTTTCCATTGATTTATTTTAAAATCCCTGTGAATTATGCCCCCATGTATGACTTACTATACCCCTACAATAATTCTTGATAGCTATGAAGAGTCCTTATTTTTTAAAAAAGACAGTTTGGCTATGGTATATGGTTGTGCTGCTATATTTTGATGTTAATTTTTAGGATAAACTTGTCAAGGTATAGGGGAAACACCTTAGTTGAAATTCTGATTGTAGTAGCATTGGAATGATAGAAAAGTTTGGGTATTAAGTTTTCCATCTATATATGGTGTATTTTGTATATGTCTGCATTTGTTCAGGTCTTTCTAAGAATTGCTCCAAATGCTTTATAATTTTATAAATTCTAATTTTAATCCAGAGGTCTTATCAATTTTTGTTACCTACATTTAAAGTATTTTATACTTTTTATTGCTATTTTGCATGGACACTTATCTGTTATACTTTTAGATGATTATTACTAGTGTATGGGAATGACAATTAATTTTGCATGTTGATTTTTCTTAATTTTTTAATTTTTATTTTTATTTATTTTATTTTATTTTTTATTATTTCAGAATATTATAGGGGTACAAACACTTTGGTTACATATATTGCCTATGCACTGCCCAAGTCAGAGCTACAATCATGAACATTCCCAAGACAGTGTGCCCCACATCCATTAGGTGTGAGTTTTCCCATCCCCTCTACTCCCCTCCCACCTGCCTGACCCCTGAGGAATATTATTTCCATGTGTGCACATAAGTATTTATCAGTTAGTACCAATTTTATGGTGAGTACCCGTGGTGCTTGTTTTTCCATTCTTGTGATACTTCAATTCGAAGAATGGGCTCTAGCTCCATCTAGGACAGTACCAGAGGTATTAATTCACCATTGTTTTTTATGTCTGAGTAGTACTCCATTGTATACATATACCAAATTTTCTTAATCCACTTATGTATTTAAGGGCACTTGGGTTGTTTCCACATCTATGCAATTGTGAATTGTGCTGCTATAAACATTCAAGTGTAGATGTCTTTTTTATAGAATGTCTTTTTTTCCTTTGGGTAAATACCTAGTAGTAGGATTGTTGGATCAAATGGTAGTTCTACTGTTACTTCTTTGAGGTATCTCCATATTGCATTCCATAGAGGTTGTATTAATTTGACGTCCCACCAGCAGTGTATGAGTGTTCCTATCTCTGCATCCACCCCAACATTTGTTGTTTTGGAACTTTTTATATAATCCAATCTCACTGAAGTTAAGTGATATCTCATTTTGGTTTTGATTTGCCTTTCCCTGATGATTAGAGAGGTTGAGCAATTTTTTATATGTTTACTGGCCCTTATTCTGTCTTCTTTTGAAAAGTTTCTGTTCATGACCTTTGCCCATATTTTCATGGGATTGTTTGATTTTTTCTTGTTGATTTTCCTAAGTTCTGTATAGATTCTGGTTATCAGCCCTTTATCAGATGTGTAGCATGCAAATATTTTCTCCCATTCTGTAGGTTGTCTGTTCACTTTAGTGATAGTTTCTTTGGCTGTGCAGAAGCTTTTTAATTTGATCAGGTCCCACTTATTTATTTTTGTTGCTGGTGTGATTGCTTTGGGGGTCTTTTTGATAAATTCTTTGCCTAGGCCCATGTCCATAAGAGTTTTTCCAATGTTTTCTTCTAGAATTCTTATGGTTTCACATCTTAGGTTTATGTCTATTATCCATCTTGGGTTGATTTTTGTGAGAGGTGAGAGGTGTGGATCCTGATTCAGTCTTCTACATGTGCCTATCCAGTTTTCCCAGCACCATTCATTGAATAGGGATTCTTTTCCCCAGTGTATGTTTTTGTGGAATTTGTCAAAGATCAGAGGACAGTATGAGGATGGTTATATATCTGGGTTCTCAGTCCTGTTCCGTTGGTCTATGTCTCTGTTCTTGTGCCAGTACCATGCAGTTTTGGTTACTATAGCCTTGTAGTATAGCTTGAAGTCTGGTAGATGGATGCCTCCCAATGTGTTCTTTTTGCTTAAGATTGCTTTTGCTAGATGGGGTCTTCTCTGCTTCCACACGAAGCATAGAATTATTTTTTCTAGATCAGCAAAAAATGATGTTGGTATTTTGATAGGGACTGCATTGATTCTGTATATCACTTTAGGTAGCAAAGACATTTTATCAATGTTGATTCTACCTATCCAAGAGCATGGTAGGGCTTTCCATCTGTTTACATCCTCTGCAATTTCTTTTCTCAGTGTTTTGTAATTCTCTCTGTATAGGTCTTTCACCCCTTTATTTAGATATGTTTCTGTGTATTTAATTTTCATTGGTGTTCTTGTGAAAGGTATTTAGTCTTTGATTTGTTTATCGGCTTGACTGTTATTGGCATATATGAAGGCTATTGACTTGTGTGCATTGATTTTGTGTCCTGAGATGTTGCTGAATTCATTTATCAATTCTAGGAGTCTCTTGGTTGAATCTTTGGGGTTTTCTAGATATAGTATCATATCATCTGTGAAGAGTGAAAATTTGATCTCTTCTGCCCCCATTTGGACACCCCTGATTCCTCTCTCTTGTGTTGTTGCTCTGGCAAGGACTTCCAGCACTATGTTAAATAGAAGTGGAGTTAGTTGGCAACCTTGTCTGGTTCCAGTTTTAGGGGGGAATGCTTTCAATTTTTCTCCATTCTGTATTATATTGGCTGTGGGTATATCATATACGGCTTTAATAATTTTGAGATATGGGCCATCTGTGTATATGTTGTTAAGAATTCTTATCATAAAAGGATCCTGGATTTTGTCAAAAGCCTTTTCTGCATCTATTGAAAGGATCATATAATCTTTGTTCTTGCTTTTATTTATATGGTGGTGAATTACATTTATAGATTTGCATATGTTGTACCATCCCTGTATCTTGGGGATGAAGCCTACCTGATCATGATGAATTATTTTTTTGATGTACATTTGAATTCAGTTTTCTAGAATTTTATTGAGAATTTTTGCATCTATATTCATAAAGTGTATTGGTCTGTAGTTTTCTTTTCTTGATGTGTCCTTTCCTAGCTTTGGTATCAAGGTGATATTGGCTTCGTAGAATGAATTTGGGAGGGTTCCATCCTTCTCAATGTTTTCGAATAATTTCTGCAGTATAGGCAGCAGTTCTTCTTTGTAGGTTTGGTAGAATTTAGGTGTGAACCCATGTGTTCCAGCACTTCTTTTGTTGTAAGATTTTTTATTACTGCTTCAATTTCAGTGCTTGTTATTGGTCTGTTTAGGAATTCTATTTCTTCCTGATTGAGCCTAGGGAGGTAGTGTGTTTCTAAGAATTTTTCCATTTCCTCCACGTTTTCATGTTTTTGGGCATAGAGATTTTTGTAGTATTCAAAGATGTTCTTTTGTATTTCCATGATATCACTTGTGACCTCTCCTTTTTCCTTTCTAATTGAGCTTATTAATGAAAAGTTGGTTATTTGAAAAGATAAACAAAATATATAGGCCACTTGCCAGGTTGATCAAAGAATCTTTTGATTTCCATCTGAATCTCCTCCTTGACCCAATAGTCATTCAGTAATAGATTGTTTAATTTCCATATTTTTTGTTAGAGATGAGTGTTCTGTTGGAATTGATTTCTATTTTTATTCCACTGTGGTAAACCTTGAAGAGGATCTAAAATTGGTAAAAGAAAAATTTATGTTATTTTTTGAAATATTGTTGTTTTTGAATCCAATCTGTTTTGTTTTTCCGGTGAGGTGGTATCTGTGTGTTGTTAGAGAAAGTATCGCACAGTAAGGTAATGAGAAGAGATACATGTGTGTCCTACCCCACGCTCTTTCTTTGGTTTCCCTTTGCCTGGAAAATTGTATATTATACCTTTACCTTGAGTCTGAACGAGTCCTTGTGTATAAGACACATTTCCTGGAGACAGCAGATACTTGGCTTGTATTTTTTTATGCATTCAGCCAGCATATGTCTCTTCAATGGGCAATTCATGCCATTCTGATTTATTGAGAGAATTGATATTTGGGGTGGATTTTGTTTATCCTATTGGGTAGACTCTTATTGTTTTGTTTTACCTCTTGAGCCATTGTGAAATCTGGGTTCTGGACTTTTAGCCTTTCGGTAATTTTACACTAGTGGGGGTCTTTTGCTCTGGTTAGTGTACAGTGCATGTCGGAGTACTTCCTGAAGGGCAGGTCTGGTCTTCACAAATTCCATCAGTGATTGCTTGTCTGGGAAAGTCTTTATTTCTCCCTCATATAAGAAGCTTAGTTTTGCAGGATACAGAATTCTGGGTTGGCCATTATTCTGTTTTAGAAGACTGAGGATGGTCCCCAGTCCCTTCTGGCTTGTAAGGTTTCACTTGAGAAATCTGCAGTTAATCTGATAGGTTTTCTTTTGTAGGTTACCTGCTGTGTTTACATTACTGCTTGAAGGTAGTGCCTCTTTTGTGTTTACTTTGGCTAGCCTAATAACTATGTGGCGTTGTGAGTGCCTTTTCACACTGAGTCTCCCAGGTATCCTGTGTGCTTCTTTTACCTGGATATCGTGATTTCTGGCTAGGCCATGTAAATTTTCCTCTATTATTCCTTTAAATAGATTTTCCAGCCCTTGTGTATTTTTTTCTTTCCCTCAGGGATGCCTATGATTCTTATGTTTGGCCTCTTTACATAATCCCACATTTCTTGTATGCTTTGTTCATGTCTCTTGCTTCTGTGTTCTTTCTCTTTGACTGATTTGTTTAGTGCATAGGAGTTATCTTCCAGCTCTGAAATTCTTACCTCTGCATGATCCAGCCTATTCTTAAGGCTTTGCACTGTATTTTGTAGATCCTTGAATGCTTCTTTCATTTCCAGTATTTCTGTTTTGTTTTTCCATAATACTTCAGTTTCTTTAGAGAATTTTTCATTCATTTCTTGTATTGTTCTTGTGGCTTCTTTGTGCTAGGATTCAATTTTCTCTTGAATTTCATTGAGCTTTCTTACAATCCATAAATGAAATTCTTCCTCTGTCATTTTGCCCATTTCATTTACATTGGTATCCATTACCCAGGAGCTAATGATTTCTTTCCAGGGTTACTTTTCACTGTGATTTCTCATGGTTCCTGAGTTCTTTCACTGATTGTTTCTCATCTGGCCTCTTGGTCATAAGTTGGGGATGTTAGGGCTAGTTTATGGCCCTGTCACCAAGCCCCTGAGGATTGTTCCTTGGAAGAGCCATGGAGAAGAGTACTGGTCTGTATTGCCCTAGGTGTACTTTAGCAGATTTGGTGGACCTCTTAGGTTACCTCTGATCTATTGTCTTCACCTCTTTCTGGTGGAGTGTAGAGAGTTTGTTTTCCCAGCTTTAGCTCCAAGCTCACAGATTGTACTTCAGGGTATGAATCCACTGCTCCCTAATAGCTTGAGATGGGATGCAATATTTTTACCTATGGGGTTTTTCCTGCTGTTGTTGATTGTAGTTTGTGTGGAGGAGCCAGTTACCTAGGTAATGTGTTGTGCCTGTGGCAGGCTCTGGTCCCCCAGGTGGGGTATATGAGAGCCCCAAGTTTTGGGAGGGGACTTATAGCTCCCAGTGGTTACTTTGACCCTGTTCCCCCTGATGTGCGGGAAGGAGCAAGATAGCTTGCAGCTACAGTGCAAGAGCTAGGGTGAATGAACTTCTATGCAGCTCAGAGGTTGCTTATCCGGCCATCAGGGGGGCTGTTGTTATGGAGTTCAGAGCGCTCGCTCTCTGAGCTTTGAGGGCTGCTTCTGATGGGAGGGACCAACTGGTGCCATTGCTGAGGTCTCTAGCCAGGTTTTTGTTCCCTGTTCACAAGCTCGGGCACTTTCCCCTCTGATTGGACCACTTGTGGGCTCTCGAGCTTCCCTACAGTTCATATGTCTGGCCCTCTGATGTGCATCTCCGGGTGTCACTGGCTGATAGGGGATTCTCCAATTGTGCACTCCTTTCCTACCACTGGACCCCAAGGTGAGGCAGGTGGGCCTTTCTATCCCCAGAAGTTTCCACCAGGGAGATGCTCCAACTGGGGGGGGGGGATAGTGGCAGCTGAAGGCCCTCTTGGATCAAGCAAAACTCCCTAATAGAGTGAATATGATTGGGAACAGCTGCTCTTGTTCAGCTTGTGGCACCTGAGGCATTTGGTACTTATACAAATTGAGTCACTATGGCACAGCAACCTTCAATATAACCATTCTCTGGGGTAGGGTGGCATGGGGACCTGGACAGTGGGCACGAGGGCCAATCACGTAGGAGACATCTAGAGTCGGGGAGGCTGGATGAGATGGATGGGCTACAAACTGTTTCCAATACACAAAGTTTCCACCAATACAGGTCAGCGACCTCATCCCACCTGGAACCCATGGAGGCAGCTGTCCGCAGCTTCCAAGGGTATAGCCTGTCATGCCCAGGTGGGAATGCCCACGGGCCAGAGGTAGGGTGAAGCTAGAGACCTAGCTAACAGTCAGCTCCAGGCGGGAGACCTTAAAGATGGCTGCCAACTGCCAATCTGGCATACAATAGGGTCCAGCTGGTTCAGATCACGCTGTAAATACAGCTCTCCTTGACCCGCCTGGATCCTGCAGAGGTAATTGCTGGCAGGTGTCAGGGGCATAGCCATTGCTCTCCATTCAATTCTTGTGCCCTGGTCCTGCCGACTTCCAGGGGCGAGGTGCCTGACTCCAAATTCCAGCATAGTGTCCCAGGAAGCTGTATCTCAGCCCAGTCCCTCCCCGGCCCTGTGCAGTCTCTGCACAGTGCACCCGAGAGTTCTGTATGTTTCCTACAACTGCTTCCTATCCGCAGAGCCTGCTGTCTTGTGCAGCAACTTTGAACCCACTCTGGGCTTGTCCCTGACTGAGTGGATGGGAAGTCTGTGGGGATGGTGCATGACCACCTGTAGGTCAGGTCTCACTGTGCTGACCTGGCGAGCATGTCCTTCCCACACTGTAATCTTTGTGAATGTATCTCCCTGGCACCTTTTCTTTTGTACTGAGTGTCCCACGATGCTTCTCTGCAATTTCACAATGCTGTTTTAGGAGTGAGTGATCTGCGTTCAGGCAGCCGTCTGTGCTCTTCACCTCCTTCCCTGGGAGTGGTGAGGCAGGAGGCCTCTACCAGACCACCATTTTTCTGTCAATCTTGATTTTGCTTTAATCTGATAAACTTTCTGAACTGCCTTATTAGTTCAAATAATTATAGATTCTCTTGTATTTTCTATGTAAACATGTTTTACACTTGCAAATATTGACAACTTTGACTCTTCTAAGTCTTATGCTTCCTATGTTTTTCTTGTTTTACTGCATTGGACAGAATCTCAAGTATTATGGTAAATAGAAGTGATAATAAAAGTAGTCCTTTTCTTTTTTTAAAGAAGTAACCCTTTTCTTATCCTTATTTTTAAGGGAATGAGTATTCTAAATCCTACACATTCTTATGTCAATGTCTTATTAGACTATTCTATAAGTGACTAGAGTAAAATTCATGTTCTGATTATTCATTTGTCTGTCTTTATCAGTCTTAGATTTTTTTTCTTTAAATTTTGGTTTATAGGCTCATCATTAGTGGGAGATAGTTTTGTTTAATTCTTTCTCTCTCCCACTGTGCTCACCCCTCCCTGTATTTAACAGTTTTGTCATTTTCTTTACCTGCTTTCACAGGCTGTCCAGTTCAGACCAAAACTTAGAATATCATTTTGAGGCTCTTATTTTGCATCGATATTGGAATATCACTGATCTAGTTGCTAAGGTAGAAAACAGCTCATTTTGGGTACTGTGCAGGAGGCTGTGTTCATGTCTTCTACTCATACCTGCTGCAACAGTGGGTAGCATCAGTTTTCTTCAGCTTTCTTTCACATATCATTCAAAGGCATCCTGGAATCTGCCTTCAAACAGGAAGCCTGACTTCACTCTCTAATTCATGGTGGAGCAATTTTTATCCTTTTTACCCATAAGAATGAAACTCCTGGCCTCCTTGACCTACTTCTTAATCTGGAGCACAATAGGCTCAGGGATTTTCCCTCTACTTATTCTTGATTTTTTTTCTTTCCCTTTTGTTCCACAGAGATGGTCATCTCTCTTTTAAAACTAGTTATATTTGTGTGGTTCTATCTGTAATTTCTATACATTTAGATCCGAGAGGGTGTGTAAAATATGAAGGTATTGAGCTATCTGGATCAGAAGTCAAAATATCTTACTTTAAAGCAGTATAATATCCTATTATGTTGATTGATATTTCAAAAATATATATTTTATTTTGAAATTTTAAATAATTTTGAAGACAACTAGGTGTAAAAGATTGAGGAACACTAGTATAAAATGTTTAGAGTAAACTACATTTTGTGATGAGTCTAGATAATAGGAGAATATTGGGTACATTGTGAGGGATGAAGCCAGAAATAAAGAAAGGTGCCAGATAACAAGGGCTTTGAGTACTGTGCTAATTGAGCCATTGAATAAGGATTTGAAAAGATGAGCAACATACTTAGGTTTGCATTTTAGAAAGATCACTCTGGCAGCAATATGGATAATGGTTTGGTGGCATAGAAACTAAATATCAGGGAAAAAAATTAGGTGAGAGATGATGAAGTGTTGACTAAGAGCAGTGCACTGGGGCTGGAGAGTGATGTGGCTTTTCTTTTCGTCTGATCAACTTGATAAAATTATCATTGGGAAAACCCATGTTGCTTTCTAGGATTTTTTTTAAATTTTACAGTATAATGGATTCTAGGAGGATTTTCCTACATTGAGTGAAAGATGGAGCTAATTATTGTGCTCAAGAATAGCTATGTTTGGGGAAATAAAGATTATTGAAGAAAAAGTAAAAGGGAGATTAGAATTTTAATATTAATTTATTAGAGTTAGTTTAATATTTTCTAAGATTAATGCCAACATTTAAATAAGGTTGGAGCATAAATAGAAGCCCAGACCTCTGAGTGGCAGCTGAAGGATTAGAAATCGAAGAACCAGAACTGACTCCAACTCTAGCTTAATAGAGTTCAGTCTGAAGGAAGTCACTTCCCTTTGGGTATCATCGGTCTTTTCTTTTATGTAGAATGAACCCTAAATGCTCCTTCTGATTCTAATCAAATCATAGTCTTAATTAAATTGTGTGAGGAATAATTCTGAAAATGAAAACTTTAGCTTGTTTCTCTATTATATTGTCCTATTGATGAAGGTAATATGATTGTTACAAAGAGGAGAGAATACTGATTTTTAAGGTTTGTGTAATGGTTAATTTTAT
This sequence comes from Daubentonia madagascariensis, assembly GCA_023783475.1. Classification (NCBI taxonomy): domain Eukaryota; kingdom Metazoa; phylum Chordata; class Mammalia; order Primates; family Daubentoniidae; genus Daubentonia; species Daubentonia madagascariensis. The sequence goes on from JAKFHU010001129.1 coordinate 8,893,306, forward strand.
GTCTCATCTTGGCTAGGCCATGTTATACCCAGATATTTGGTTAAACATTTGTCTAGATGCTGCTGTGAAGGTATTTTTTTTAAGATGAAAATTAACATTTAAATCAGTAGGCTTTGAATGAAGCAGATTACCCTCCATAATATGGAAGTGTCTTATCCAATCATTTAAAGATTTTAAGAGTAGAAAGACCGACTCCCCAAAGGAGAGGGAATTCTGCCTGTATTCTTCGTTCAGACTTGAGCTGCAACAGTCATCACTGGTTCTCCAGCCTGACAGCCAACCCTGTAAATTTTGGGCTTTCCAGCCTCCACAATTATGTGAGGCAATTTCTTAAAGTAAATCACTTTCTCTGTCTAGACACATACACACACACACACACACTTTCTATTGCTTCTGTTTCTCTGGGGAACTCTGAGTAGTATACTTGGTTATGGAATATCTTCTAGATCAAAAATAAATGTTTAATGTCGAATTGGATGGTTTTTCAAAAGTATTTGCATCAACTGATTACTAAACATTTGCCTACATTCTAGGAACTGTGGGAGATACGTCAATAAATAAAGTGGTATCTTGACCCTAAGTAAGTTCACGATTTATTTAGGAAGACAAAGCTTCATCTTGTGAAAAATTAAATAATGAAATTAGAATGGAATAATCTAAGGACAAAGATATGAAAAATATCATAAGACTTCTGATTGGTTGACAAATATGAGTTTAGAGATTAAATGCTGCTAAATACAATTGATCATTGTGGGTTAGGAAAAATTTAAGAAAGGAAAAAAGATTAATTAGTTTTAATGTGTAATCTTGGAAGATCCTCACAATTTCTCTTGTGGGATTAGGCATTATTATCTCTGTGTTAGTTAGTATTTATCATAGGTTATAATTGCTTCACAGTCATACAACTTTAATAGGTAAAGTAAAAAAATTGTCCTCCTGTTTTCACTACCCTATGCTGCAGAGTAACTTTCATGGAGATGGGGCTCTAGGGGGATCTTGAGTTTTGGGTATGCTGTTTGCAAAGCTGGGTCAACAGTGAGCAAAGGACAGTCATAGGACTCACTTGTGTCCTTTCTTTTAGAGGAGTTTGTGTAAAAGGAATGAGTAAAAAGTCCTTGGCAAGAAGATGAGAAGAAAATAGCATTTTAATTTATTCCTGAATCATCAAAACCCTGAAAAATTCTGTCAAGTGTGTTCTATAAAGCAGGTTTGACTAACCCAGAGACACTGGGGGTTTTGGCCCTCAGCCATGTCAAGAGCTGACCTTTTTTCTTCATTTGTGAGAAAAGAAAGCAGAGTATTTGCTTACTCTGGAAATGTTTCCTTGATGTCTTGTATCAGGGGATTGTGTTTGGTCCTACTTGTGGGTGTTAGTTGACCGTGATTATGGGTCATAGATGTTTCTCTAACATATCCTTTGGTTTATCATCAACATGTTACACAAATTTTATAATCTTAGCTAAAAGCAATTAATTATTGGAGCTAGGAGACTCCATGGAAATATATCAGTTCCTCAGAACTGGGTTGGTCTAGGATCAACTATGTTTGTAGCCCAAAGGATCTTGTAAGAATTGATTTTCCTTTATCTGTAAGATATGTAGAGATTGCATTAGCCATTGGCTCACCTAGGCAAGTTTCAGTTCATTCACTTTGCTTTCAAAATATTCAAATTTAATCTTAGCATATAACCAAAGATCTGATTCCTCTAGTTACCTTCCCATACAGTGTCAAGATTCTGGTTGAGAGATTGAAATGAGTGCTAAAAATAAAAATAAAGACCCCAAAAATTGGAATGTAAAAAGCCATTAATGGAATCTTGGTAAAACTAAACTCAGGATATTATGTTGGTCAGACCTGCGATAAGTGTAGTTCTTGGCACCATACACTGTTAAACTAGAACACTTACCCAGAAGAGGGTGATCAGAGTCCTGTGCCAGTAGGAGACCAGAACATTTGTAGAGTAATTGAAGGAGTTGGATATGTTCAGTCTGGAGAAGAGAAAACTTCATTTGAATATGATGGTTGTCATTAAATATTTAGAGTTCTATCATGTAGAAGGAGTAGTAAAATTTTTCTACTTTATTTATAATGAATTCAAAAAGCCTAATTCAAATCAAGGGGTAGATGCAAAATTCAGGTCAATGTAATTAAATAATGCAAATAAAACTTGCCTAACGAACACAGCTGTCCAGGAATACATGCATCTGCATGTGTGATAACATGCAAGTAGAGGCACTGAGGATATATTGGTGAATAAACTGTGTATGTTTGATAAAATTAAAGAATTAATTAATTGAATGAACAAATCAAGAACTTACTATGTAATACTGGATGACTATGTCTGAGGTGCTATAGGAAGTATTATTATATTGATTGGGAGAATGATGAGCCAAGACCCTTTCTTCCTGAAATTCTGTTGATATGATTACTTTTTTTAAATCTTGTTCTCCATTCTTTCTTGAGATTTGTCTCAGTCTTTATGCAGCTATAAAAAAATACCTGAGACTTGGTAATTTATAAATAACAGAAATTTATTTCTCACAGTTTCAGAGACTGGGAAGTCCAAGATTGAGGTGCTGGCAGCTTTGGTGTTTGGTGAAGGCCAGTTTCTCATAGGAAGCTGTGTAGGAGTGCTCACATGACAGAAAGGATGGAAGAGCAAAAATGGTCTAGCTAGTTCCTTCTAGACCTTTTATAAGGTCACTAATCCCCACTTCTCACAGAGCACCTGTCATACTCAGGCTGGCTATTTCCACTCAGGACGGGTGAGGGTTCCACAGGGGATGATTAGGCCAGGGCACCTGGAAGTGGCTGCCCTTCCTCTGACAGAGCACCTAGCACACCCAGGCTGGCTGTTTCTGCTCAGGACTGGCAAAGGTCCCACAGCGGACAATTAAGCCAGGTCACTTGGAAGCAGCTGCCCTGCCTCTGACAGAGCACCTCTCACACCCATGCTTCCACAGACCTTGTGGCTCACTATCTTCCCTCTAAAAAGAAGCAGGGAACACTTTCATGTCCCCCAAGGACAAGAGCTACTACCTCCTATGAGAGAGGGTGGGGCTAGAAGTCCTCTCCCAGAGCTGCTAGCTGCCTGTCTCTTCTATGAGGAACCTACTGTTCCTGGAGGTAAGTCCCTGACATAACCACATCTCTCCCACTGGAGCATTTCAGCTACAGCCCACAGCCAGTCTGGTAGTCCTGCACACTGTGGATTGAGCTACCTCTACCACCTTTGCTGCAGCTAAGCCAAGGTGGGAGCTTTGAATCTGGGTGCTTTTGTGCCTTTGAAGGACAGAGATCACTGTCATTGCTGAGAGAGGGAGGTATGAGCGGCTGTGTGTCCCACAGCTGCCCATCTCTGCAAATCTCAAGAGAGGCCTGCCCCTCCTGTCACTGGCTGACAGTGCATCTGCCCTTTTTCTGCCTGAGCATTCTTCCGGAGCAGGAGAGTACCCCACTTCTCAGTATCACAGCCAATGCCTGAACCAAGGGAGGCTTGAGAGCAAATTTTCCATCTCAGTCTCAAGTCTGGTTCCCCCAGGATTCAAGCATGCCACCCAGGGACCTGGGAACTGGAGATTTCCGAATGCAGTCTACCACCACTGGCATCTGAACACTCTCCCAGGGGTCTGAAGTCCAACAGACCCAAATTTCCAGCAACCCCACAGTGGGAACCTACCTGCATGAGCTGAAAGGCAGCTTACTTCTCCCTCTCTACATTGAGCAGCAGAGTTCCCAGCAGAGGAGAACAGGTGAACTACAAAGCTATCTGTTTAGAGCTGAGGGAAGAGGTTCCAGATGAGAAGGAGCCAGCATAAAAACTCTGGCAATATGAAAAAGCAGGCTATTTAAACACCCTCAAAGGATCACACTAGCTCTCCAGCAATGAATTCCAACCAAGAGAAATTTTTGAAATGTTGTATATGGAATTTAAAATATGGATCATAAATAAGCTCTATGGGATCAATGAGAAAGTTGAAAACCAACATAAAGAAACCAAAATAAATAAATAAATAAATAATCCAGAACATGAATGACAAATTCACTCAATAGGTATTTAAAAAAAAACAGCACTTCTGGAAATGAGGGAGAATTTAGGGAATGTCAAAATACAGTAGAATGTTTTAACAACAGACCGGACCAAACAGAAGAAAGAATTTCAGAGAATAAAGACAAGTTTTTGAATTAACCCAGTTAGTAAAAAATTTTTTTAAAAAATCAAGAGAAATGAAGAAAGTTTCTGAGAAATGTGGGATTGTGTAAAACACCCGAACATAATAATCACAGATATCCCTGAGGAAGAAGAAAAAGCAAAAAGCATGGAAAACCTGTTTGAGGGAATAATGGAGGAAAACTCACTAGAGATGTAGACATCAGGTACAGGACAGTCATCAAACTCCTGGAAGATTTATTGCAAACTAGGGCATCACCAAGGCACTTGAAATGGAAAAAAGTGTACTTTTAAAGTTTGTTAGAAGAATTACAGACAATGTGTGTAAAGAGCTTGTCACATTCCTTGCCTGCCTTTATGTTAAATAAATATTTTTGTGTTATTTACATTTCCCTGTTGCCCTTTTTTATTGCATATTTTGAGTTATTTCCTTAGTGGTTTCCCTAGGGATTATAATATGCAGTGTAAATGACCACGGTCCAGTTCAGAAAACTATTAACTTAATTCTTGTAAACTATAATAGAAACTTTTCTCCAGTACTGCTCCATTCTCTTCCTCCTCTTTTATGCAATTATTGTCATATATATTCCATTTATATATGCTATTATGGAAACCCGATGCTTTGGACTCAATATTTGTATTCCCCCAATATTCATATATTGAAGCCTAAATGTGATGGTATTTGGAGGTGGGTCCTTTGGTAGGTAATTAGGTCATGAAATTAGAGTCCTCATGAATGGGATTAGTGACCTTATAAGAAGTGACAGGAGAGAGCTGTATTCTTTCTCTCTGTTCTCTACTATGTGAGGACACTGTAAGAAGACAGCTATCTGAAAACCTGCACTGTTTTATGCTGCTGTAATGGAATACCACAGACTGTAATTTATAAAATAAAGAAATTTATTCACTCACAGTTCTGGATGTTTGGAAGTTCAAGATCAAGGTGTCAGCATCTGACTAGGGCTTTCTTGCTGCATCATCATATGCTAGAAGGTGGAAGGGCCATGAGGGGTGAATTCTTTATCCCCACATGGCAGAAGAGTAAAAGAGAGGGAACTTACTTTTGCAAGTTCTTTTTATAGTGGCATTAATCTATTTATTTGGGTAGTGTCCTGATGACCTAAACACCTACTTGAAGGCCCCACTTCACAGTGCCTTTCCATTGGGGATTAAGTTTTCAACAAGTGGATTTTGGTGAACACAACCAGACCATAGCACAGGTCCTCACCAGATGCTAGATCTGCTGGCTTTTTGATCTTGGACTTCCTAACCACCAGAACTATGAAAAATAAATGTGTTTTGTTTTAGCCACCTAGTCTATGAACGATTTGTTATAAACATCCTAGTCAGCAGTGTCAGCTTATTAAGACATCCAAGAATACAGTATTACAATTATTTCATACGATATTATGCCTTTCAGAGAAAAGTAGAAATGAGAAAAAACATACAGTCTATACCCACATGTTTACCATTTCTGGTGTTCTTCATTTCTTACTGTAGATTGGATTTACCACTTGGTATCATGTTCTTTAAGCTTGAAGGACTTTCTTTAATATTTCTTGCAGTTCCTGCCTGCTAACAATGAATTTTTTCAGTATTTATCTGGGAATACCTTATTTTTTCTTCCTTTTAAAAGGATAGTTAGGTGGATATAGAATTCTTTGTTGACAGTTGTTTTCTTTCAGCCCTCTGAATATGTTGTCCCACTGCCTTCTGTCCTCCATTGGCACTGATGAAGAGTCAGCTGTTAATCTTATTGGGGTTAACTTGTATGTGCTTTACAAATTTTCTTTTTATGTTTGACTTTCAACAGCTTGACTTATGATGTGTCTAGGTGTGTATATCTTTATATTTATCCTACATGAAGTTTATTAGGAATCCTGGATTTGTAGATTCATGTTTTTCACTAAATTTGAGAAGTTTTGAGTAATTAAATCTTTTATTTCCCTTTCATTTTCTCCTGTCTTTGGGGGTTAATCCTATTACATATGTGTTGGTAAACTTGATGCACCACTGAGACTTAGTTCATTTTTCTTCAAAAGATTTTCTTCTTTCTTTAGATTAGATAATTTATATTTTCTGTCTTCAGGTATACTGATTTTTCTCCTTTCACCTCTTATCCACCGTTAATCCTTTCTACTGATTTTTTTTTTTAGTAATTTTATTCTTCAACAGTGGAATTTCCACTTGGTTCTTTTATAATTTCTGTATCTTTGTTTAGAATCTCTCCTTGTTTATTCATATTTGCCATACTTTAATTCTTAAACATAATGTTTTTAGCTTTTTGAACATATTTTTAATAGGTGCTTTGAAATCTTTGCCTCTTCTGGATGCTCAGAAATAGTTTTTACTGACTATGTTTTATCTGAATGTGAGTCACACCTTTCTGTTTCTTTGCATATCTCTTAATTTTTTGTTGGGAATTGAAGGTTTTGGATAATGTTTTTTAGTTTAGGTTGTTTTCAGTTGTTCCCTGGAGTTTAGTTTCTGCTAGACCCTTTCTATTTTTCTATGCTTATGCATGCAGCCTTAGGATAGATCAATAGTCTTTGAATAGCTTTACTCTCTCTGCATCCACTGTGGATATACACAATCTTAGCCAGGAATATGCTTGTCCCAACCAGATCTTTACTTTAGGCTGGTATGGTTGCACCATTTGCCCTCCGTTGCTAGCCAGTTTTTGACAAGTCATTTCCACTGACAGTGCCTCTGGAAGTGGTCATCACTCATCTCTCCAAATTGAATAAGCCTTCTTCAACCATGGCAGAGGAACTGTAGATCCTTATAGCTTGCCCTACTTGCAGAATCTTCAGGCCAGACATGCTTGCGGAAGTATGGGAGCAGTCCCAGTCCAGAGTGCTACAGTTTCCCACTGCTTACTGTAAGTTCAGCAGTTTTCACACCCAAATACTTACCTAATTGTTGTATACCTTTGAGAAACTGTTCTTTTTGTCCATTGTATTTAGGTTTATAATCACTTTTCTGAGGAGGATTTGCCTATCTCCACACTTGGCTATAGCCAGAATTTCCAGTTTCATTTTTATACTTTTCAAGGTATTAGTTTTGAAGGTTGGTATTCATTTCCTTTCACCTTTATGAAAGGCTGCATATATTTAGACTACTTCCTTGAGTAATAGATATTTTTAATAATTACCAAAGAACTTCTAGTAATGATTGATTTCTTTTGTTGCTTATGCTTTTATAAGCCCTTGATTCCTAATAGATATGTTTCACAACTCCTCATCTTTTCTTTTCCTAAAGATTTAAAGTATTTAACCAGGACCTGACCCCAAATGTTAACTGTGTGTAATTTGTATTAATTGGTTCAGAAAATATTTATTAGTCACCTGCTGTGTGCTAGGTGTATCTGACATAATTTTTTCAACTAACAAAGTAACTAAATAAATCAGCCTTTTGTATAGTGCTTTATGGTTTACAAAACAATCTGACTGTATCAGTCAGGATCCTGGCAGGAAACAAATGGCTTGCTTAAATTGGATAATTTTGGTGAATTTAATAAAGAGACTATTTACAAAGGTATGGGTAGGGTTTAGGGCAAAATGACATGTTTTAGTACTCTTAGGTTGCTAATAACAGAGAGCTATTTACACTCCTAGTCTTGATGGGGAAGTGAGAGGAAGTGGTTACTAGGAGCCATAGAGAAGACTAAATGTAGAGAGGAACACCTGACAGGAGCTTTGGTCTACAGTAAAACAGCCAACAACTTGTGACCAGGCAGGGAAGCAGCCAAGAGAGTAAGTAGTTTATTCTCACTCTTCCTGTCCTTCATCTTTGTCTGGTCCCTTCCATTAGCTAACTTAGCTTTTCTCAACCAGAAGCTAGAGATTAAGGAGCCTATTTATGTAGTCCATAGAGGTCAACCCCCTGGAACACAAAGCATGGAGGAGAAGGTGAAGAATGGCTCTGGAGGGCCAAATGAAAGACAGTCAGCATACTTACCTTCTTTCACTAATAAATAGCATTAATTCTGTCTGCAAAAATGTTTATCATATATGCCCATTTTTTTTTCATTCTTACTACCACTGTCTTATGGGTTTAAATCTTTATCATCTCTTAATTGTATGATAAAAATGATCTCTTTCTCCTTTCAGACTCACCTCAAATATATATTGCTGCTAATTAAGCTGGAGTTTGGACCTGGGTCTTCTGATATCAAATTCTCCCTCCCTCCCCCTTTCTTGCCACTAACCCTATTTTTATGTGTTTATTTACATTTTGTAGAAATAAAAGAATTAAGGAAACTTTCTTTTTTAATCTCAATTTTGAGGTTTGGAAAGAAATGCCTCCCTGATGTTATGCTCTTGATATTCACATGGTGGTCTCTACTGCATCTTCTCATCTGTATTTTCATCTTTTAAAATTTGAACATTTGCCAAAAATTTTCAGTGGAAATATAAATTCTGTTTCTTAATTATTTTGGACTTGAGGCTCAAATGGTGAAATAATTTTACTAGGCCAGGCTGTTCTTTGGTCGTTTTTGTTTAAAGAATTTGTATAGATTGAAATGCAGCTGCAAGTGTATTAGTGATTTTCTGCTGCTTACTTGTCAAGATTTTTATTGTTTGGATGAAAAATAGTATTTCAAAACCTGGCAGCATATTGACAAAAACAGAGGAGCACTTTGTGTAATTCTCTCTTTGAAAAACTACCTCTTTAAAAGACAAAGATTGCCTCTACTACTTCTATTCACATGCATCTCTAACAATAGATTTATTGACAGCTCTTAGATAAGGTTTAATTCTCTCCCCTCCCTAGTTCATCATGGTGTACACTTTTCTGCATGGAGAGAGGGAGATTAGGATCCTATGACCACATAATATGGAGGTGTCCTAGGTGTGTAAGGGAAGCATTTGACATTTTGTTACTCATCTGTGACAGGTGCAGGGCTCGTTCTTTCTTTTCTTTTCTTTCTTTCTCTCTCTCTCTCTCTCTCTCTCTCTCTCTCTCTCTCTCTCTTCTTTCTCTCTCTCTCTCTCTCTCTCTCTCTCTCTCTCTTTCTCTCTCTCTGTCTCTCCCTTTCTTTCTTTCTTTCTTTCTTCCTTCCTTCCTTCTTCCTTTTTCCCTCCTCCCTCCTTCCTCTTCCCTCTTCCTTCTTTCTTCTTTCTTCTTCTTCCTTTTTTTTTTGGTAGTGGGTTTAATTTGAGAGTGCAAGCCTGCCCCTTAAAACCTATATTTTATGGAGCTCCTCTGGGGTTAGACCCTTGAACTGGGAGTGAACAATTGAGCTGGATAATCCCTGAGTCTTCCAAACTATGCTGGCAACAACTCAGTCTTCCTCAGTGCCCTTCTATTTGGCTGTTTATTACGAGCAGAACCAGAAGATGGCTCACAATTGTTGGGCTTCCTTTCTCTGTTCGTTTTTCTCCTTTGTACTTCATCAAAAGAAAAAGTCTCTGCTAAAGTTTCTAAACTGGGAATGGCATGTTGTTACAAATTTGTTTCCTGTATCATTCCTGGCAAACTCATTACAAAGTAATCATGGCCTACACTCAAGTGCACTTCCTCTGGGAATAATAGCTGTAAATAAGGAGGCATTGCAAGCTGGCTGATAGGTTGTTGTTCTGGAGATAGTGGTGCTTTTTAGCAGAATATTTGACCTTTTTTTATATTGCCTGAGGCCTAAGACCCTCAAGGTCTATTTCTCGTCTTTCAAATCCTCTGTAGAAAAACACAGTGTGTGGTTTAAGAAGATTTTTCAATTGCTTAATGTCTCTCTATTTTCTTTCTGTGCCTTTTTAAAAATGATAATTATAGTTATGCTGGATAATCTCCCTGTCATTTTGCAAAATGGATTTTCCTTCTTCCGGTAACAGATTCTTTTTATAGACATGGGAAGCAACATGTTGAATATTTTATGAAGGCTAAATGTATAGGGCAGGATAGGTAAAGTACTTTCATATATATTGAGAGAAGGAACATTCTGTGCAACTTGGAAATTACTTTGGGGCTAATAAAACCCTTAAGTTTTATTATTTATTCTTGAATCTGTCAGCTTTGACTTGAGTGGCTGTGCAAAACCCCTCCTTCAGTACTCTTTTTTTTCCTTTCTGTTGCTGTGAATATCTAATTGAACTACAAAATGGAGGGCTTCAGGAAATATCATTTCAGCTTGGGAAATATGGGTGTAGATATAGTAAGAAATCATAATGTTTAAGTCCACTTAACCTCTGTTCTAACCTCTGTAGTGTCAAATACTTTGGAGTTTTTACAAGATACCAACAAATTGTTTCAGAAGATTTGGACTAGTGATTTCCAAGATGGACTCAACCAAATTTTCTGTTAATGAGTACAGATCTACTTTCTGGGAAAGTAGAAAGCTTCACAAGTTTATTAGTCTCTGTGACTGAATCTGTAATGCATAAGCAGATTTTCTTGTACTTGGTAGATACATGTTGTATTATATCCACCTAAGCTGCAGCATTGTTTTCCTCTTTCATAAAAATAATGCTGACCATATGCATGTCAATGGATATTTTCAAACTTTCCAATTGGCTCAAATTTCTGCCAAAATACCTTCAAAGACTCCTAATACATTTATTTTCAAGTGGTCTTTCCTGTGTGGAAAGAGATATTCCCTGGATTTAATGATTTTATTTCAGAAACAGAAATGAAATTTCTGTCTTTATTCTTCTAAATCATGATTTACTATTGTTATACACATTCTCTATATATCCCAGTCTCATTCAAAGAAAAATTTAGTGGTTATTGAATATTACCATTTTATTTGATCCATGGATACCTCAAACTTGACATTTTCTTCATACCTTGCTCTCTTCCTATACCACCTATTATAGTTAATACATCACTTATCTTCTGGTCACGAAGCCGGAAATCTTAACTTGTCACCCTCAACTAGTCCCTTACTTCCTCTGTGGTTGAAACAAATTGATGTGGTTGGCTGAATCATAACAATTCATCTATTTCCCCTACTAATAACAGATTACATTCCTCTGACTAACAAGGTCAGCAGATAACTAAGATAACCTGTCCACTGTATTGGTTTGTGGGGTGGGTATGTGACCTAAATTTTGTTAATCAGAACCTTCCTCAAGAATTTTTTTATTTTTTTTAAAAACTATTGTAAATAGGGAGAGAGGCATTTTCTTGGTTTGGAGCTTTTTGTGACCATGTTTTGCCTCCATGTGGAATAAGTTCCTCTACAGTAGGAGAGAATTAAGTGAATAAACATTCATGAGGGAGGGAGAAGGAATGCAAACAACATTTAAATTCTCTGTGTCATCCTCAAGGTTTCTTAGAGTTGTGCTGATTCCTGCAGTTCCGTTTTTCTTTTGTTCTTGAGAGCTTCCAGTTTTTGCTTAAGCTAACTTGAGTTTCAGTTATTTGCAATGCAGAAAGTCCTGACCTCTGCATTCATTCAAAAATATGTGCAATTACATTTCTTACATTTGTTAATGTCCCTTTCTCATCATTCAAACTACCACTGCTTTGGTTCAGGCCTCTACCGTCTCATACTTGGACTCTCCCTACCACTCCCTAACCCCCCTGCCAGTCATTCTTCCACTCTATTGAGCTATAATTCTAAACATTTTAACAGATTACTTTCCTGTTTAATATTCTTTAATGACACTGCAGTCCAAAATTTTTAGGCTTGGCTTATAATGTTAAGATTTGACTCTTGCATTTCCTATCTTGTCTCTTATCATTTTGTTTCCATATATTTATGCTCTAGCCACACCAAAAAAATTGCTACCTTTTTATTATGCCATTCTAGTTCACATATCTATGATTTTGCACACATTTTTTCTTTTGTCTAGAATTCTGCCATCCCTGAATCCCAACCTTATCAATCTGGTAAACTTGTGCTACCCTTTAAAGCTCAAATGTTCTCCACACAGAATTAATCATTCCTCCGTCATTGTTACTATACTTCCTTCAACGTATTTATAGTGATTTACTTATATCTCTCTCCCTCAACCCCCACTGGCCTCAAGACTATAAGCTACTTAAAATCAGAAACTTTTTCTTTGTCATCTTTTTGTCTCCAGCATCCAGTAGGATATTTAGTTTCCTTTCTTACTTAGAGATCATCTTGTCCATACCTCTCTAAAGTGTTTGAATTATTGTTCAGCAAATATTTATTCTTTTTACTCTCCCACTGTAGTTAGGGAATATATTCCTGCTCCTTTGATTATGGACTTTCTTACAGAACTTTCTTTGGTCAATGGAATGTTCATAGTTGACGCCAGCATAGGCCTTAAATGTGCTTTTTGTGATTTGGCTTGGTTTTAGCATGCTTGTGATTCATCATGAGAACAGGTATATGAAAGATATGCAGAATATAACTTGATTCAACCTCATCCTAGAGCCAAGCACAGCCTATCTGTAGCCTAAAGCAGAGCTGCCCCGCCCACCACGGAACAGCCAAATCACAACCTGGAAACCTATGAGCTTGAGAATAAGTGCTTATTGTTGTAAGCCATGGAGATTTGGGGTAGGTCATTACACAGCATTATTTTGCTATTAGTTTACAGATACATATTCATTTTATTGGTTTGAAAAAATTTGTAGCTGGAAACGTTTTGACATGGACTCAGTAAGTGTTTAATAGCACTTGCTAAGCTACAAGTGCTCTGCTAAATGTTATAGGAAAGGGAAAAATTAATTCAGAGAGATACATCTATTAACATAGATGTATCTTTCTTGTAAGGTAAATTAAGCATTTTCCTAAAGCCTCACATACACAGAAATTTCGCATGATGAAGTTCACTATTTTCTGAAAGGAGGAGAAAATGTCACTTAACTAGGAAAATAATAAAAGCAAGTGCTTTTATTCTTTTTTTTTATGGATTCTAAATGTTTTAATCTGCTTGGGCTGCCATAACAAAATGCCACAGACTGCGTGGCTTAAACAACAGAAATTAATTTTCTCATAGTTCTAGAGGTTGGAAAGTCCAAGATCAAAGTTCTGGCAGGGTTCAATTTCTGTGACAGCTCCCTTTCTGGCCTCCTTCTTGCTATGTCCTTGTATGATCTTTCCCTGGTGCATGTGCATGGGGAGAAAGAGAGTAAGCTAGTTCTCTGGTGTCTCTTCTTATAAGGACACTAATCCTATTGGGTCAGGGCCCCACCCATATGACCTCATTTAACCTTAATTATCTCCTTATTGGCTCTATCCCCAAATATAGTCCCATTGGGGGTTAGGGCTTCCACATATGAGTTCCCAGGGGGCACAAACATTCAGTCCATAACAGTAAGTGACAAGAGTAGCTTACTTCCATCCCATAAACTGGATTAGGCTCTCCTATTGTATGCTTCTATGATGCTAGAGGTATATACCTACTTCATAACAGTCATCATAATTGAAGTGATTCAATTAATGTTTGTCTTCTCTACAAGAGCATAAAACATAAGGAAAGGGACAATGGCTGTCTTGTTTCACTGGTATAGTCACAGCATGTTGACCCACAGTTTATACTCAATAAATATTTGTTGAGTGACTATTTCATGAAAGATAGGAGTTGGTTAGTTTACTTTCCAAACAAGAGAATTAAGAGGTTTCATATATAAGGTTTACTACTTTCTGCAAGTGCTTCTTAAACATCTCCATGAAAAGTAAGAGCAAAGAAGAGTGCCTCCCACTCATTGGGGTCTGGAGTAGGATTTGGTTCTTAAATTATGCCATTCAATACTCTTCCTTTCTTGGGCTACTTGATGAGAGTACTAAAGTCCTAACGAAAAAAGCCAAATGGGAATGTACATACTATCTTATTACTTGTTGGGGAAGCAAATGAGAGACCTTTTATCCCCTACTCATTCCTATTCTACCCTCACACCAGTGACTGGAAAAAACTGGACTTCTCTGGTAAGCGCTATTGAATATGAAGAGTAGGCCTGGAAGCCTGATTGGTTATTCTGCTTCCTCTTCACTGAATTTTGGCTGTTTTCCATGCATATAGAAGACATCATATGCAAATGGTCCACTAAAGTTGGAAATGAAAAATTTGAAAAGGAAAGCTGAATTTCATTGAGGCTAATTAACTTGCTCAAAGTTACACAGCTTAGTGAGTGGCAAAGCAAAGAGTTGAAACCATATCTTTCTGACTCATTGCTAGAGTCCTCAACTACTTTGTCATGTGATGGATATTATAATCAAAGAATAAAGGAAGTGAGTTGAGAAGATAATGGGGAAATATTAATTACCAGAAATAATCTTGGAAAAGGTGGCAGTTGGGCAAGGCCCTGAAGGCTTTGATGACCAGACATGGCTGGTGAGGGGGATCTAAACTATGGGAATAGCTTGAGCAAATGTGACAAGATAGTACATGTTTGTGAAAGTAGTAAATAAAACTGTATAAAGAAATAGGATATCTAATGATAAAGTTACATATGTATCTAGAGGCCAAACTGTATAGGATTTTTGTGGCAGGCAGATTTTGCATTTTATTCTTTAAGTGGTAGAAAAATTATCAAAGGCTCAATGGAAACTGGACCATAAGAAAATGGGGTGCTTGATAGGGTTAGAGATGAGAGGCATGAAAACCATTAGGAGTCTGTTGTGTTGACCTAAAGAAAGAAACTGAGGAAAAATTAATATAAGGAGTTTATTTGAGCTGAGGTTGAGGACTGCAGCATGGGAAACACTAGGAAGTGCTCTGGAGAACAAAGGAGAGTTTTTAAGAAAAAAGGATGAATCAGGAGATGGGGCTATTATAAAAGTTGTTTTTCAGAAATTCTCGTTGGTTTACAGAGATAATGTTGATTAGTGATTGGCTATATTGTTGAACTACAGGGTATGAGTTATGGTGTCCAATATATGGCATTGTCATATTAATTTATAAGGTATTGGTGCTGACAGTCTAGAATCTATGTAGCTGGTAGCTGGTAGCTTCAAAATGATTACTTATCTTAAGGCAGGGTGTGAGACGTGACTGCTGCCCCATTTCAGTTTTTCTGTGGGCCTGATAATTTATACATACTTCAGATACAGAAAAAAGGTTTCTTTCTGAGTTGCTACAGACTGAGTGAGAAGAGATTCCCTGGGAAGGGAGAGAAGGTGATGTGAGAATCTTTTTAGAGTTAGAATAGATAGTAAACCTGTCATGGCGCCAAGGTCACAAAGGTAATCAATGATAGATCCAGAGCTATACCCAGGTCTTCTTACTGTCATTCCAATCAATAATACTTTCACTTAAAAACATGTGCCAGAAAGCATTTTTAATCTTTGAAGAATGACTTTGAAAATGTCACCCAACCTGCAAATCCCTATTTTTATTCATCATTGTATGCTAATATATAAAGCATTGATTATTCATTATGTATTTAATGTTTAATTGCTGGTTAATAGCTCTTAATATATTTCAAGGAAATCACTTTATTAGTGTACTTGGAGAATCAATTCTTGTAGACCAAGATGAAAATATGCACTCAACTCCAGGAGTCAGACTACAACTCTCTCCATTTCTTAATGCCACAGAAGTCCAGGGCTAGAAGCAAGGACTGTTCCAAGTTTTATGTGGCCTGAAGTACATATAATTTCAGAGGGTCCTATTTATGAAAAATTGTACAAAATTATGAATATAAAATTATCTTTTCATAATAAGAAAGGGGGATCACAATAAATTACTGGCACCTTGGGGATTCAGGTCCCTTTCTGCTGATGTCTCTTTAGGCTATTTAACAGAAGTGCTTCAAAGAACTGCAGCCTTGCTTTTCCTTCTTACTCATAACTCTCTGCAATGTTCAGCCCTCACAAGGGCCCTTGTAACTAAGGAATCTTAAAGCTGAAATTTCACTTGCTTCTTTGGGGGTGAGGGAAAACTTCCCCTTTGCCCCAGAAGGTTCACTGAAATATCAACTCACGGTAAGGCAGGTTAATAAGAGAAAGAGATTTACTTACCTTGTGCACAGAGAGAATCACAGAGTGATTACCTAATATCTCAATGTGGTCCAGAAATTTATATACCCTCATTTTAGAGGAGAGAGGGAGATGAGGAATATAAGTAATTGTTTAGGGGCAATAAATGGTTACTAGGGAGGATGAATAGGAACTTGGGAGAATGAAATAGGGGGAAACAGATTGACCAGTAAATGATTCTCTTTGTAAATTAACTTAACCTGAGAGAGATATGTTATATTTAAAATGATGTGTGCCATGTCTGGTTGCATTCTTGATATTCTTTCCTGTAACAGATTGAGATAATAGGGAAGGGAAGGGAAGGGAAGGGAAAGAAAGGGAAGGGAAGGGGAAGTCTATTATTCTTTTTGATGGGTCTGGTTTTTTAATGAAGGAAGAGGGAAAGCCCCTTCCAAGGCCTGTTGATCTCTAAGGGCCTTTAATTCAAAATAATCCTTATAACAAGGAGTCATATTTTGGGGTGAAATTTCCTGAGTTCCTTCACTTCTTAGTAAATCCATCTCTGGTTGGAAAGAACCTTTGTTTATCTAATCCAAACCTGCCCAATCATTGTCCAACCTTTTCTTCAGGTTCTATGTTGATAATGAACTCATATCTCAGACAGTATCATTGTTCTTTGATGAAAGGAACTTTCAGTATTACTGTTTTTCATAAATGTTACTGGTTTGTCTCTTCTTTCATATTAAAGTTGATCAAGTATTTAAATAAAATTATCAAGTGGGAAGAAGAGTTTATCCCTTAACAAACACATGTGGATTCCCTGTAATCCACACTTTCCTTTCACTGACTGCTTCATGTGAGTCTTTATCAATTCTTGCTTGATGCATTACAATATAGTCCTATGTATAATTATTGCTTTTATCTCAAGCTTTCTCCAAGTCTCTCGTTTTATATTTATACTGCCACTATAGAAATCTTTTAAAAATAAAATTTGAAATGCCACTCTTTTGCTTAAAATCCTCCAATGATTCCCCATTTTCTCACCCTGATCTACGTCTTCAGCCTCATGTCCTGGCTCCCCTTGAATTATTGGACTCTGGCCATACTGGCAATTCCCTGGCCTGTCTTGTTTCATTACTCTGTGTCTTGTCACATGATGATCTTTCTGCCTCCTCCTATTTGACATCTAGAAGATTCCTACTCATCTTTCAAGCATAACTTGTCACTTCTATTAACCCTTTGCAAGCCTTGTAGCCCCAAGGATGTTAGGCTTTTTACTTCTATGTCCTCATAACACTTTTTACATATTTTGACTATCATTTTTACACTATTTAATTATACATAGTAATTTGTTTCCCTCAATTGATTAATAGCTTCTTTTGTGCCTGTTCACTTCTATGTACCAGGAGCTAATCTCATCACTCTGCATGTATCATCTCATTTAATCCTTACAACAACTCTATGAGTTTACAACTGGAAACACTGGAGATGCAGTATCTAGTCCAAGGCCACACAGCTAATAAGAGATGTGATGTGAACCCAGGCAGTCTTATTCCAGAGTATATGCTTTTAATCACTATTGTGTACTAACAAATTGGAATCTCTAGTGAATAGCAGAATGCCTGCTACATAGCAAGTGCTCAGTGAACATTTGGAGATTGAACCAAGGGATGAAAGATTTCTTTTACTTCTTTTGGTAGCCAAAATGTATTACAAGTTGAGTATCCCTTATCTGAAATGTTTGGGACCAGAGGCGTTTCAAATTTCAGATTTTTTAAAATTTTGGAATATTTACATTATATTTACTGTTGAGCATCGCAAATCCAAAATCTGAAATCTGAAATGATCCAATGAGCATTTCCTTTGAGTGTCATGTCAATACTCACAAAGTTTCAGATTTTGGAGCATTTAGAATTTTGGATTTTTGGATTTGGGGTGCTCAATCTGTACTATATCGTTGTTATTTGGAGATACTTATTGCTGGGGTCAGTATTCCATTTGGTTTTATTCTTAGAGAGTGTGTATTTTTGAGGCTATTCATGCAATAACATGCATTTTTCAAGTTTTATCTCACTTTCAGCCTTTTCGGGAGGAAGGACTAATTACAATTCTGCATTACTGGTTATTATTTAAACATATAGACTACAGTACAACAGTGATGTCAGGTGACTAAATTGATTTCTGTCCCTTTGCCTTTTTAGTCTTTTGATCAAGCAAATGCACACTTTTATAAGCCTCTCTTTTATTGTGAGTCAAGATCACAAACATGTTCTCAGGCAAAAGCAGATTTACCAAGGAGAGAGAGATTAACTTCTTATGGGAAGCAGGCACCATTTGGTAAAATGCCTTGTCCGGAGGCTGTAAATGACTTCCAGAAAGAAATGATTTCTCTCATATAGGTGAGCACTTTGTTTTCTGAGAGAATCTTCTCCACCCAACAAGTCCAAATCAGTGTGGTTACTTCCATGTAGAAGGTGAGATTTTGGAAATGAATAGACTGTATAGGATGGTAAAGTTATATAATCTTTGCTAATTTTCTAGCATAGTAAGATTCTTATATTTCTTCTTTATTTCTGAGGGCATCTCATTTTTATTTCAGATTCAAATGATAGTTATTTGTATGATTTGGGTTTCCTTCTTTCAGGGAATCATATAACTGAAAGAGGCTGCAGAGGGCCACTTGTAAGAACCCCCTGACTGAATTCACCTATCCCAGTGAACATTTTAATTAAGATTATTAGTTACATGTTGCTCTTTGTCTACTTCCTAGGTAATTTAAGATATTTTTGAGATTAAAATATATTGTGTAAGATATCTGAAGAAAAATAAATGAATCTATGTTTGTCTAACCTTGAGGGTTATTATCTTTCTAATATATAAGAGCAGAATAGATGGTATCTCCTAAATTTTGTAACTGTAGCTTTATGCCACAGTTTTGGGCTTTCAATTTTCACGTGTTGTTTGACTCAGTGTCATCCTTCCAAGATTAAAATTTAATATAAAAAGTAGTTTCAATCTGGACAAATTCCTGGAGTGCCTGGAAGAAACAAATGTAAAACTCCTAAAAGGTCATGCCCTTGATAATGACAGCACAGGGATTCTTACAGCTAGATCTCCCATGTAGGTGAGCTTAAAAATCCAAAATTATAAACCACACAAGGAAACAATCTAGTGTGGATGAAAGTTAGCATACTCGATAAACACAAGGACTAAACACCTAGAATTTCTAAAGAAAAGGTTAAAAACACATATGTTTTAATGATTAAAGACACAAAGGAGGACTTAAAAAATCAAGAAAAGATATCATTAATAACAGATCAGACATGTCTATAAAAGGACCAAATAGAATTTCTGAACACAAAATATATAGTCATTGAAATGAAAAATCCTGAAGTTGGGTTAAATAACTGATTAAAGCCGACTGAAGAGAGGTTAACGAAGTGGAAGACAGAACTGGGGAAATTACTGAGGAGGCAATGCACAGATGAAATACACAAGAGAAGTTTAGTGACATTAAAATGAGAAAAACAGGAATCTTAGAAGGAGAGAATAGAGAGAATTAGAGACAAAATGATAATTTATGAAAGATATGAATCATCAGATTTATTTCATTCAACAGTTCCTGAAAAAGGTAAGTAAAAGTATATCCTTTGAATCACCCCCTCACTGTGTAGTAGTGAAACTGAAGAATACTATAGATAATGAGAAAATCTTAAAAACAACTAGAAAGAAAGAATGCCTTAAGAGGAGTGATGAGTCTAGGGTTCTTGATTTTTGTGGGGAGCAAGATAGAGATATTATTTAAATTTATACTTTGTTATATCAAGTATTAATCTTTAAAAATTTTAAGGATAGTAACTACTAGAACATAAATAGAATGAAAACTTACAAATTGGCAAGAGGAGAAAAAGAGAAATAAAAGAAAACCTAATGGAATAGAAAGCAGGAGAAGCAGCATAACAAAAATAGGATAATTAGGAAAAAACCAAGATGTTTGAAACTATCTCAGTAATTGCCATAAATGTAAATGGACTGAATTCCCCAGTTAAAATACAAAGATATCAGATTAGATTAAAATGTCCAGCTGTAATATTATGATTAAAATCAAGCACTCAAGCTGGAGTACCTGCATTTATAGCCAGGCTCTGTGAATTACTTACTTAGCTTTATGACCTTAAGTAGAGATTGAATTACTTAATCTCTCAGTATCTCAGTTTCCACACAGTAAAATGAGACTGGTAATATAGCAGACCTCATAGTGTTGTTATGATGTTTAAATGAGTTAATATAATTTGGCAATTAGAAGAGTATTTGGTACATGGTAAATACCGTGTAATTATTAGTGGTCAATATCCATTGAAAAGTAAAGCCAGGCACAGTGGCTGAGGCGGGAGGATCACTCGAACCCAAGAGTTTGAGATCAGCCTGGCCAACAGAGAAAGTGTCACTTTAAAAAAAAGTTAAGGAGAATTTTCTAAGCAGAAATTTTACATTGTTTCTTTTTGTACATGAACTCATATTTTTCCTTTTACCTTCTCCACAGAATTATTCTAATGCAATGTATGTTTTTACTTGAAAGTCTTTTATTATACTTCTTCACAACAAAATCTGTTACTTTGTCATATTGAAAAGACTTATTTCCTATAACAAAAAGCTACTGATTAAAAAATTCTTTTAGAATAATTTATTACAGCAATTATTAGTATATAATTGATCAAATAAGGTAGATATATTACTATTTTTATACTTAATAAGCATTAAAATAAAATAATCAGAGATGTATCTCTTAATGAAATAGATAGAGCTCTTCCTGCTTTAGTGTTGCTAAATGAGACAAGGTGTTAAAATCAGATAAGGTGCAGAGGAAATTAATAGTAAAAATGTTTGGGGTCCCTATAAACGTGGAGTTTACAAATTGGTGATTGTTAAGTGTAGTTTTTTTCATAAAATCAATAGCATATTCCCACTGAGTTATCTAAATTAAATAAAAACATAAGAATGAATAAAAGAACAGAGAAATAGATGACAACAATGAATAGGAGGTTTATGCTCAATAAATTTATACTATCTTTTGGTAAAGATAAAAAATGTTCAGTTTATCCTAAGAGTCTGAAGAAATCAAGAACATACAAAATATTAACTTACCTCCAAATTACATTACTTTTATTTGAAGATATAGCATTGCTCTGTTAGAAGAAACTATATGTTATTTCTGAACATATATACTACTACTAATATTTAATGTTATTGAATGTTTATTCTGTGCTTAGAACACTGTTCCAAGTGCTCTGAAGGTGCCATTATTATCTCTACTTTAAAGATGAAAAAACTAAAGCACAAAGAGATTAAGAAACTTGCCCAAGTTAACACAAGTAGTAAATGGTAGAGCTGAAATTTAATACAAGCAGTCTGACCCAGAACCCATATTCTTTTTTAAAATTGTATATACTTAAGATATACAACTTGCTGTTTTTATATATATATACATGGTGAAATGATTACTACAGTCAAGCAAATTAACCTGTCATCTCACAGTTGCCTTTTTTTGGTGGTAAGAGCTACTAAAATCTATTCTCTTAGCAAATTTCCTGTGTATAATATAATATTATTATTGTAATATATAGTCCTCATGCTATATATTACATCTCTAGACTTATTTATCCTATTATATATAACTGCAACTTTGTACCATTTTGACCTACATTTCTATATTCCTTATCCCCCCACCATCACCCCTAGTAACCACATGTCTTAGTCCATTTTGCATTGCTGTAAAGGAATACCTGAGACTGGGTAATTTATAAATAAATGAGGTTTATTTGGCTCACAGTTCTGCAGGTTGTACAAAAAGCATGGTGCCAGCATCTGCTTCTAATAAGGGCTTCAGGGAGCTTCCAATCAAGGTGGAAGGCAAAGGAGGAGCAGACGTGTCACATGGAGAGAGAGGGAGCAAGAGAGAGAGATGGGGTCCCCATGCTCTTTTAAACAACCAGCTCTTGCATGAACTAATAAAGCAAGAATTCACTCATTACTGCAAGGAGGGCACCAGTCCATTCATGAGGGATCCCATGACCCAAACAGCACCCACTAGGCCCCATCTCCAACATTGGGGACTAAATTTCAATGTGAGATTTGGAAAGGCCATGTATCCAAAGTATATCACCATCATTCTATTCTCTGTTTCTATGTATTCAATTTTTAATTTTTTTAAGATTCCATATACAAGATCATGTGGTATTTTTCTTTTTTATGTCTGGCTTATTTTACTTAGCATAACCTAAGTGTCTGTCAATGGATGAAAGGATAAAGAAATTGTGGTATATTTAGAATGGAATATTATTCAGCCTTAAAAAAGGGTGTCTTGCCCTTTGGGACAACGTGGATGAACCAGAGTTCGTATTCTTAACCACCATAATATATTGCCTTTAAATTGGTTCATATTATTATCAATTCTTTCTTGTTTAATTTAAAACCTACCTGATTTTGCATTATATGACCTACCTATAATTTACTATTTGACAGGTATTCATCTAGCTATTTATATGAATTAAGTCACTTAATTCTCACAATAACACTATAAAAGAAGCACTATATCATCACGTTATTATAAGTAGATTGAGGCACAGAAAAATGAAATAATTTTTCCAAAGAAACACAGTTATTAAGTAATAGAGCCAGAATTAAAGCTCATGCAGTCTAGTTTTGCAGTCCCTGTTCTTAACCATTGTGCTATGTGTAATACTTGTTTCAAACATGCATGAAAAAAAAGAAACATTGAATTTAAGATTACTGGTTTTTTTTTTCTGGGACATTTCAAGGGAAAATGAGATACTGGAGAGGTGTATGTATTTAAAAAAATTATTGAAATACTATATAACTGATGAACATTGAACTGAATGTATTTAAAGTATAAAATTTGATCCATTTTGACATGTGTATATACTCATGAAACTGTTGCCACCATCACAATAACAAACATATCCATCACCTGCAGAGTTTCTCAAGCCCTTTTATAATATGCCCCTCTCTCAACTCAGACAAGCACTGATCATAGATTTCTATGAATAAGTATGAATTTTCATTTTCTAGAACAAATAGAATTATTAATTATGTACTCCTTTTTAATTTTCAAAATATTAAGGAGGTACAAATGTTTTTGTTACATGGATACCTTGTATAATGCTTATGTCAGGGCTTTTAGTGTGCCCATCACCAGAATAATGTTCAATGTACCTGATAGGTAAGTTTTTAACTCTCACCCACTTCTATCCCCCCCTTCTTGGTTTCCAATGTCCTTTACATCTCTTTGTGTCCATGTGTGCTTATCATTTAGGTCCCAATTATTGGAGAGTGCGTGTGGTGTTTGTTTTTCCATTCCTGAGATATTTCATTTAGGATAATGGTCTCCATTTCCATCCAAGTTACTGGAAAAGACATTATTTCATTCCTTTTTATAGCTGAGTAGTACTCCATTATATATAAATATATACCATATTTTCTTTATCCACTCATCAGTTGATGGGCACATTTGAGTGCAGATGTCTTTTTGATAAAATGAATCCTTTCCTTTGGGTAGATACACAGCAGTGGAATTGCTGGATCTACATTTATTTCTTTGAGGAATCTCCATACTGTTTTCTCTAAATGTTGTACTAATTTGCAGTTCCACCAGCAATGTATAGAGTTCCTTTCTCTCTGCATTCACACCAGCATCTACTGGTTTTTGACTTTCTAACAGTGGACATTCTGATAGGAGTAAGGTGGTATTTCATTGTATTTTCAAGATGCATTTCCCTGATGATTAGTGATATTGAGCATTTTTTCATATATTTGTTGGCCATTTTTCTATCTTCTTTTGAAAAACTTTTGTTCATGTGATTAGCCCACTTTTTGATGGGGTTGTTTGTTTTTATCTTGATGATTCATTTGATTTCTTTGTAGATACTGGATATTAGTGGTTTGTTGGATGTATAGTTTGTGAATATTTTCTCCCATTCTGTAGGTTGTCTACTTATTCTGTTGATTATTTCCTTTGCTGTGCAGAAGCTTTTTAATTTAATTAAGTCCTACTTATTTATTTTTGTTGTTGCTGCATTTGCCTTTGGGATCTTAGTCATAAATTCTTTGCCTAGGCCGATATCTAGAAGAATTTTTCCTATGTTTTCTTCTAGAATTTTTATGGTTTTGTGCCTTGCATTTAAGACTTTCATCCATTGTGAATTAATTTTTGTATATAGTGAGAGATAGGGGTCTTGTTTCATTCTTCTTCATGTGGCTCTCCAAATATCCCAGCACCATTTATTGAATAGGGCTTCCTTTCCCTAGTGTATGTTGTCTGCTTTGTTGAAGATCTCTTGTTCATAACTATATGGTTTTATTTCTGGGTTCTCTATTCCATTCCACTGGTCTATGTCTCTCCTTTTATACCAGTACCATGCTGTTTTGGTTAATATAGTCTGGTAGTATAATTTGAAGTCAGGTAATGTGATGCCTCCAGATTTGTTCTTTTTGCTTAAGATTGCTTTCGGTATTCGGGCTATTTTTTGGTTCCAAATGAAGCTTAGGATTATTTCTTCTAGTTTTGTGAAATATAATGTTGGTATGTGGATTGGGGTTGCATTGAATCTGTAAATCACTTTGGGTAGTATGGACATTTTAACGATGTTGATTCTGCCAATCCGTGACAAAGGGATGTTTTTCCATTTGTTTTTGTCCTCTGAGATTTCTTTCATCAGTGTTTTATAGTCGTCCTTGTAGAGATATTTCACCTCCTTGGTTAAGTACATTCCTAGGTATTTTATTTTCTTTGTAGCTATTGTAAATGGTATTGAGTCCTTGATTTGACTCTCAGCTTGACTGTTATTAGTATGTAGAAAGGCTACTGATTTGTGTTCATTGATTTTGTAACCTGAGACTCTGCTGAATTTATTTATCAATTCTAGGAGTCTTTGGTGGAATCTTTAGGTTTTTCTAGGTAAAAGATCATATCATCAACAAACAAGGATAGTTTGACCTCCTCTTTCCCAATTTGGATGCTCTTTGTTTCTTTCTCTTGCCTGATTGCTCTGGCTGGGCCTTCTAATACTATATTGAATAGAAGTGGTGACAGTGGGCATCCTTATCTTATTCCAGTCCTTAGGGAGAATGCTTTAAACTTTTCCCCATTCAGTATGATGTTGGTTGTGGGTTTGTCATATATTGCTTTTATAATTTTGAGGTATGTTTCTTCTATGCCTAATCTCTTCAGAGTTTTTATGAAAGGGTGCTGGATTTTATCAAATGCTTTTTCTGCATCTGTTTAGATGATCATATGGTCTTTGTTTTGTTCTGTTTATGAATCACATTTATTGATTTGCATATGATGAACAATTATTGCATTCCTGGGATGAAATCCAGTTGATCATGGTGAATTGTCTTTTTGATGTGTTGTTGAATTCAATTTGCTAGTATTTTGTTGAGAATTTTTGCATCTATGTTAATAAGTGAATTGCTCTATCATTTTCTTTTTTGTTGTGTCCTTTCCAGGCTTTGGTATCAAGGTGATACTGGCTTCATAGAATGAGTTAGGGAGAATTCCTTCCTTCTTGATATTGTACAATAACTTTTGTAGGATAGGCACAAGTTCTTCTTTTTACATCTGGTAGAATTCAGCTCTGAAACAATCTGGTCTGGGGCTTTTTGTTGTTGGGAGAATTTTTTATTACTGCTTCAATCTCAGTGTTCATTATTGGTCTGTTCAGTATTTCTATTTCATCCTGATTTAGGATTATGAGGTTGTGTGTTTCTGGGAATTTATCCATTTCCTCTAGGTTTCCTAGTTTGTTTGCATAGAAGTTTTCATAGTATTCACCGATGATATTTTGTACTTCTGTGATATCAGTTGTAATGTCTAGTTTTTCACTTCTAATTGAGCTTATTTGAGTTCTTTCCCTTCTATTTATGGTTAAGGTAGCTAGTGGTCTATCTATTTTGTTTATCTTTTCAGAGAATCCACTTTTTGTTTAATTGAAGTTTGTATTGTTTTATTGGTTTCCATTTCATTTAGTTCTACTCTGAACTTTTTGTATTTCTTTTCTTCTGCTGGTGTTGGGTTTAGTTTGTTCTTTTTCTAGTTCCTTGAGATGTGACAATAGGTTGTTACTTTGTAATCTTTCTGTCTTTTTAATGTTGTCATTTAAGGCTATAAACTTTCCCCTTAGGACTGCTTTTGATGTATTCCATAGATTTTGAAAACTTGGGTCCCTGTTGTCACTCAGTTCAAGGAATCTTTTGATTTCCATCTTAATTTCATCATTGACCTAAGGATCACTCAGGAGCAGGATTTTAAATTTCCATGAATTTGTGTAGATTTTTGAGAATGTCTCTTGGAATTGATTCCTAGTTTTATTCCACTCAGTCTGAGAAGATACATGGTATGATTTCAGTTCTTCTGAATTTGCTGAGACTTGTTTTGTGGCATAAGATATGATCAATCTTGGAAAATGTCCCTTGTGCTAATGAGAAGAATGTATATTCAGTAGTTTTTGGTTAGAATATTCTGTAAACGTCTGTTAGGTCCATTTGTTTTAGAGTCTCATTTAAGTCCAGTGTTTATTTATTCATTTTCTGCTTCTATGATCTGTTCAGTTTTGTGAGTGGGGTGTTAAAGTCCCTGGTGATTAAGATGCCACTGATTATTTCTTTTCTTAGATGTAGTAGAATTTGCTTTATGAATCTGGGAGCTCTGTGTTAGGTGTATATATTTTTAGGTTTTTTATGTCTTCTTGTTGAGTTGTTCCCTTTACCATTATATAATGACCATTTTTGTCATTTTTAATTATTGTTGATTTAAAGTCTATTTTATCTGATATGAAAATGGCTACAGCTGCTCAGTTTTGGTTTCCATGTGTGTGGAATAATTTTTCCATCTCTTTACCTTGAGTCTGTGTGAGTTCTTGCTGTTTAGATGACTTTCTTGGAGACAGCATATAGTTGGGTTGTATTCTTTCATCCATTCAGCCTGTCTTTGTCTTTTAATGGGTGCATTCAGTTTGTTCACGTGGAATGTTAAGTATTTTTGTTTTTTTGAGATGGAGTCTCACTCCGTTGCCCTGGCTAGAGTTCAGTGGTGTCATCATAGCTCACTGCAACCTCAAATTCCTGTGCTCAAGTGATCCTCCTGACTCAGCCTCCCAGGTAGCTGGGACTATAGGCGTGTGCCACCATGCCTGGCTAATTTTTCCTATTTTTAGTAGAGACCAGGTCTCACTCTTGCTCAGGCTGGTCTCAAACTCCTAGGCTCAAGCGATCCTCCTGCCTCAGCCTCCCAGAGTGCTTGGATTACAGGCAG
Organism: Daubentonia madagascariensis; assembly: GCA_023783475.1. Classification (NCBI taxonomy): domain Eukaryota; kingdom Metazoa; phylum Chordata; class Mammalia; order Primates; family Daubentoniidae; genus Daubentonia; species Daubentonia madagascariensis. The sequence goes on from JAKFHU010001129.1 coordinate 8,920,642, forward strand.
GAACAACTGTGCCTGACCAGAGTGTTGGTATTGATATGTGGGATGCTGTTCTGTTCATCTTGTTGGATGATACTTATTGTTTTGTTTTCCTCCTTGTGCTATTATTTTATAAGATCTGTGAGCTTTAACTTTTGGATGTTTTTACACTGGTTGGTGTCTATCATGCTGTCCCATGTATAATGCACTTTTAAGCATTTCCTGTTGGGCGGGTTTAGTAGAGCCAAGTTCCCTTAGTGTTTGCTTGATCTGGAAAAGTCTTTATTTTTCCACCCTTTATGAAACTTAGTTTTTGCAGGATCCAAAATTCTTGGCTGGCAATTTTTCTGTTTAAAATGTCCAAAAATGTGACCCCAATCAATTCTGGCTTGTAAGGTCTCAGTTGAGAAGTCTGCTGTTAGCCTGATAGATTTTCCTTTTTAGGTTAGTTTTTGCTTTCATCTTTCAATTTGTAGAATTTTCTCCTTTATCTTGACTTTGACCTGGTTGATGACTGTGTGTCTTGGAGATGTCCGATTTGCTATGAATTTTCTTGGTGTTCGATGACCATATTATATAAGGATATCTGAATCTCTGGTGATACCAGGGAAGTTCTCCTTAATAATTCCCTCAAATAGGTTTTCTATAGTTTTTTCTTTTTCTTCTCCCTCAGGGATACCTATAATTCATATATTGGCCCACTTTGCACAGTCCCATACTTCTTTGAGTGATTGTTCATTCTTCTTTATTCTTTCTTTGCATCTGACTGACTGGGTTAGTTTGAAAGGCTTGTCTTCAAGCTCTGAGATTCTTTCTTCTGCGTGGTCTACTCTAGCCTATTATTGATGCTTTCTGCTGTATTTTGAAATTCCCTGAATTACTCTTTCCTTTCTTTAAGTTCTGTCATATATTTAGTTATGTTGTCTCCTTAGTGAGTTTTTCATTTTTTTAATTTATGTCCTAAAACATTTTTTTTGCTTCTTTGTATTGATTTTCAACTTTCTCTCCAATTGCATTCATCTTATTTGACATCCATATTCTGAACTCTGAAATTTTGACAATTTCCTTTAGGTTGGGGTCTATTTCTGGATACCTATTATCCTTTGGGAGTGTCAAAACAACTTGTTTTCTCATGTTCCCATAGTTCTTATTCTGCTTCCTTCTCATCTGATATCTCTTCTCTTAGCTCAGGACAGATAAGCTTTCAGTGTACCTGTTGTCCTCTGCTGGGAACTCTCTTACTTCAAACCAAGAAATAGAGGTCTCTGGTTGGCTCACTTTTGTCCTACTCTGGAGGATTGACCTAGCATGAGTAGTGCAGATGCCCTGTGAGTGTTTAATATTCCTACTCTCCTGCATCACCCTCATCACCATTTTCCTGTGTTTGTCACTGGCTATCCCCACGTTGCAGAGTGAGTGAATGCCCCACCTAGTTCTGCCAGCAGCAGTGTTGGTAAACCTGAGCCAGGTTGAGAGCTATTAAAGCTTTTCATCCTTTTTTAAAAATCTTTTTGTGATCTTAAATATAAAGTGTTTATAAGTAACATATAGTTTTTACAGTCATAATAAAATTTTTGTCTTTTATTTTAAATATTATTGTATATATTCAAGGTGTACAACATAATGTTTTTATATACTAATACATAGTGAAATGGTTACAAAGTTAAGCAAATTAATATTCATTATCTCACATAAGTTACCCTTTTTTTTGTGTGTGTGTGGTAAAGGCACCTAAAATCTACTTTATTAGCACATTTCCAGTATGCTATACAATGTTATTAACTATAATGCTCATACTTTACACAATCTCTAGATTTATTCATTGTACATAACTGCAACTTTGTACTCTTTGACCAATATCTTTCCATTTTCTCTCCTGTCATCCTCCCCTGGTAACCATCATTCTATTCTCTCTATATATTTGACTTTTTAAAAAGATTCCACATATAAGTAAGATCATGCAGTATTTTCCTCTTTGTATTTGGCTTATTTTACTTAGCATAATGTGTTCCAGGTTCATCCATTTTGTCTTAATTTTAATCTTTTTATATTTCATGCATTTAGTGATGTATTTGGGTATAAAATATACATCTGATGCTTTGATTTCTATTTGTCCTACATATTTTAGATTCTTGCTTGTTTTTTTTTTCTTGTGTTTCATTTAATGGAAGGAAACAAGATGATACAAAGAGATTGTTAACTTATTTTTAAGTAGTTGTTTCCAGAAGGCCATAAATTGTCACTCAGTTGAGGTGTTTCAGATAATATGAGGAAAGTATTGTTTATGCACATATAGATATAGAGAATACCATTCATAGGAATGGTTAAGAATTTCAACAGAATTGTTACCAAAAACCAAAGACCAGATGCTTATTATTCTTTAAGACTGTAAGCTTAGTGAGCACAAAGACAGTATGTGTTTGATATACTATCTGGCCTATTTAACACATAGCATAGCACTTTTTGAATGAATAACTGATTAAATGGCTGAATAAATGAATTGGCTGTAGCTATGGTAGATTTCTAAGAACAACACAATGCAGTCAGAAGTCTTTATTTTAAGGTTTTACCCTGATCCTTTAAAACATGAATTTAAGCAAGCACTAAACATTTCTGGGTTTCAGTTTATTCATTGTCAGTTCATAGGAAGGATTTAATAATATGAAGAGTGTCAAATCATTTTGAAACTCTAAATTTCTAGTCACATATGGTGTATTATTATTAGCAATTTTAAGATATGTTATTATTTATCAAAACCCATTTATGCTGTTCCAGTATTAAAAACAAAATAAAAATCTGCTTTCTTTTGAATGCTAAAGTGCATGTGAATGTTTAATTTTTAGATCATGAACTTTTTGAGGGAAAACATAGTGCCTTTTCTGGTTTTTATTGTTTTAAGAATAGTAATTTTATAAAGCATTATAACTTATAATATGCTTCTAATTTATATTATCTCTTTATTATTCCTACCTGCTCTGTTAGGTAGAAAGCTGTATTGTGTAGTGGTTGCTACTTTAGTGCTTTAATTCAAATCTCAAATGTGACTTTCACTTGCTTATTTGTGGCATAACTTTGAATAAGTTATTTATTTCTCTATGTTTTGGTTTTTTCAGGTGTAAAATGGGGATAATAATGGTACCTACCTTATAGAGATTGTTGTGAGGATTAAATAGGTTAGTACACTTAGCATTTAGGACACTATGGCATGTAGAAGTGCTCAGAAAATTTTAATTATCCATTAAGAATTAATGTACATAGTAATAATATATTAATTTAAATTAATGTTCATATTAACATAGAAATAATTATTCATATTTCTATTTATATGATCCTTTATTATTAAGACAACAGAGGTTGGAAGAGGCTAAGTGTATTGTCCAAGGTTGCTCAGTAAGTGGTAGAACTAAAACTAACCTAAATGTTCTGAATTCAAGTTCAGTGCTGTTGTATAATAAATATCCTGCTCTCTATAACATAAGGCTTAGTAAACATTTTTATATGATAGTAGTTGAAAGAACCAATTTAATTGAGGAATCTCTTTGGGAATTATGAATACAATTGAAACTTGAAAAATTAAGATGAAAGTTTTTGGTCTTAATTAGTTCATGTTTGTACTTTCATATCAATGCAAGTTTTTAAATATGTGTATAATTAACTGGAGGTAACTATTCTGGTTCTAGAAGGAGGAATAAATATGGATTCTCAGGCCAAATTTTAATGAGAGCAGATAAAAACAACCTAAAGTTAATTGTTATGGTTTGGAGTGGGCGGTGTCTTGTTATCTTGGATCACTCACTGCCTGATTAATCCTGGAATCAGGCAGCCAAATAATATTCGCTGAGAGAACCTTAAATGTTATATAACTCAATATTCTCATTCTGCAGATGACACCCTCAGAGGGTAAATAACATACCCATTGTCACACAGAGTCAATTGAACTAGAATCAAGGTCTGCTGATTCTGAGGCTAGTATTCCATCTATTATAGCACAACTGGTGCTGAGAAAAACAGGTGACATGCTAATAGAACTAGCAAAAGAAGTAACTGAAAACTTTTGTACATGTAAGGTTAAAGTTTAATGCTGAGTGTTCTTTTGGAGGCAGACACACTACAGTTCATCTTGAAGCACGATATTGCTGTGCTCTTCAAGAACAGCACGATACCAACTTCTCAATCAATTGTTTTGTTGCTGTCTGTAGTCATCTTGACTCTTCTTTGGATGTTGATTATCTGGTTTGGGAATTCACCAGACTCTGCTTTTATTTTTATCCCATTCTGCTGTTAACATTTTGGGTAATTCACTGCTCATTAGAATATCAATCAAAGAAACGAGTCAAAGAATGGAGGTGACACCTAAGTTTACACGCTTTTTTTTAGATAACTGTTAGTTCTGTTGGTAGAGAAAATGGAAATTAAGTTTTGTGGTTGTTAATTTGCCATTATTATTCTTATGTAGCAAGTACTGCCAATTTTTGTTTAAAACCTTACTCTACATTTTCTTTAACATGTTCTGATAGAAGTTTGAAATATAACAAGAACAGTACAAACTGTATAGCCCTGTTGTGAGAGTTAAACAAAGTTCAATACATTAGAGGTATTAATAGTTTGTAAACCAGAAAGTTTAATATAAAGTACATAAGATATTATCATCTTCATTTCCTTACCAGGAAACTGAAGTTTGTGATTCTTCTCTTGTTATTGGGGCTTACCACAGGCTCCATATAGCATCCCACTCTGTCAAAGACACTTGTAGCACAAAAGTATCTAGGTCATAAGGGCCAGGTAGAGCAGCTTGCACCATAGGCTGTACTACCTGAAAGCCTTCCTTACACTGGGCTGCAGTCACAGTTGACAGCCATGTGGACTGTGAATGCTGACTCTACAAGTACTGAATGTTGACAAATGTGTCTATAAGAGCTTGTAATATTTGGATGTATGTACCATTGAGTTGAATGAACTTCTACTAAAGCACAGTTCTCTTAATTTTTATTACCAGGTAACCTTGGCCGGGTGGACCAGGTCTCTGAGTTTGAGTATGATCTATTCATTAGGCCGGATACCTGTAATCCACGCTTCCGAGTCTGGTTCAACTTTACTGTTGAAAATGTCAAAGAATTACAGGTGAGAGAAATAGTGGATGTCTTCATAGTGGGTTTGGTAAGAAGAATATGCTTTTGTTTTCTTCTAAGCATATCAAAATAATGACTGTATTAGGAACATATTCTTGTATGTCTACAGCAATGATATAGTTTGTTTCAAGATATAGAGAAATAGGTTCAGTATACTGACTTTTGTTAACTGAGGGTTATTAAATAATATAAATATTTATCTGAGAACAAAGTGTTCTTTACTGATTGAAGTATTAGCATGGCCTCCTTGAGGAACAGGGATACAGTAAGGAAACACTGGAAGTGACTTGCTTGTATGTTTATGTAGGGTACTGTTCTCTATCATCTCTTCTTTATGAAGACCTATGAGAAATGCTTTTCTTTTCTTGTACAACAGGATGTTTGTATCTTTAGAACAATATGATTCTTGTAACTGATCCTATTTTCCCTTTGCTTTGGCAGCTGGGAAACTCAGAGCCAACTTCACAGCCCTCTCCAGTGATTTTGGAAAATTTTTTGTTTGTGTTTCTGTGTACTAACTTTTCTTTTACAGGTTGAGTGTCCCTTATCCGAAATGCTTGGGATCAGAAGTGTAATTGTGGAATTTTTTGGATTTTTGAATATTTATATATACATAATGAGCTATCTTGTGGACGGGACCCAAGTTTAAACATGAAATTCATTTTTATTTCATATACTCCTCATATGCATAACCTGAGGTAATTTTATACAATATTTTAATGGTTTTGTATGTGAAAAATTTACTTTCCACATGTGGCATCATGTAATGACAAAAAGTCTTGGATTTTGGAGCACTTTGGATTTTGGATTATTGGATTAGGAGTGCTCGCTTGCATTTATAATGTATCAATCTGCTTTTAAACATGATTTCTTCAGCTACATTTTCTAACAGTGCAACTTTTTTTTTCTTTTTTCTTTTTTGTTTTGAGACGAAGTCTCACGCTGTTGCCTGGCCTAGAGTGCAGTGGTGTCACCATAGCTCACTGTAACCTCAACCTCCTGGGCTCAAGCAATCCTCCTACCTCAGCCTCCAGAGCAGCTGGGGCTACAGGCACATGCCACCACGCCCAGCTAATTTTTAATTTTTTTGTAGAGACAGGCATCTTGCTGTTGCCAAGGCTGTTCTCAAACTCCTGGCCTCAAGCGATCCTCCTGCCTCAGCCTCCCAAAGTGGCAAGATTACGGGCATGAGCCACTGTGCCTGGCCAAGTGCACGTTTTTATAATCTTTCAAATCCTGTTTTTCTTGACAGAGTATTGATGAAATAGAGCTAAATACATATGCTTTGAGTAAATGTTGATAAAAATCTAATCCTAATAAATCAGTAGTTATTCTATTATATAGAGACAGCTGATCATGGAAGACTCTGCACAAACTTTGCACACATAGTGATATTATGATTCTTTTAGGCAGGTAAAAGCACAGCCCTGTAACCCACCATATACCTTCTTACTTCATGTTTTCTTTTTCTAGTATATTTGGGAGAAAGTAGGGAGTTTGTTTAGTTTCTCCTTCTGAGTCAGTCTGTCTTGCTCTTTTACCTGGTTGCTTGCTTCTCTCCATTTATCTCAGCTGCAACTTGAGTCAGGTGTCATGCAGTGGTCAGTGTCTGGAATTTACACAATGGTCAGTGCCTTCTTCTATACAACGCTATTCCTAGCACGCTGGCTTCGGCAAAAGGGGGGATGCAGAAATAGCCACTTCACTTTACAAAACCATTGACACAGGACTGGGTGTGTGGAATGTTTACTGAAGTTTAGGGGCTAATTGGAAGAAATCAAATATAGGTGAGAGTTCTGAACATTGTCTGCTAAATATGACTTATCTCAGAATTTTGGGACATGGGGGAGAAAATAAAGACTGAAACCCCACGCACAGAGCCCCTTAAGGACAAAATTTAGTTCCTAGCTTTGCTTATTCAATTTACTTACTCTTTGATAACAGAGTTCCTTTTTCAGTTTTAAACAGCAGTAATAATCATACTCCTTCTCTCTCTTGACCTACGGAAAACCCTCATTTTACCTATGGGGGTTCACCTGACCCTAGGATTGTCCTTCTTTTTCAACCAAGATGATCAATAATCCTCAAAGTGTAGTTTTCCAAATCTGTCTTACTAAATCTAGAGAGTAAAACTCACAGCAGGCCTTAGGCACATGTCCTAGACTGAGTCTCTTGGCACTCCAAATTTGGGCCCCCTATGAAGATCTGTCTGCTACTATGAGGTAAACATATACCCTCTCATTCTTCTATTTTTTGTTCCTGTCTCATGTCAGTAACTTTTGTTTGTCACATACACATACCTCTGAAAAACAAACAATAATTCTAAAGCAGTATGGTTAATTCATATGAAGGCAAGGAAACGTTTTCTTAAAAGCACGATAATCTGCCATGATTTCTAAATTCATAAATGGGATTATTCTTCTCCTGTTTTTTCACAGCCAATGCACATCCTTCAGCTTGCCTACTGGATCCAGGAACTCACTACTTCCTAATAAATAAGGCTGATTGCTTTTCAAACAATATTATCATCTATCCTCATTATGTTCTTTGCTAAATAGAGGCTTAGCAGAAGCTCTGAAATTATACTGTTTCTTTAACTTTGTATCACATTAAATTCTTGGTCTAATTTTTCTTTAACTTTAGTCTCTATAAAGTTTAACTTTATATAGCTTATACAGGTCAGGAGGAGGGGTGGAGGGCAAGATGACGAGACCCTTAGAGAAAATGTGTTCCTTCAGTTATACTACTTGAAATAGTCTTTGGACAAATTTTTCGTGCATTTCAAAGTGCTCTTCTAGTTCGCTTACAGGGATGTTCTTGTCTCTGACAGTGTGTTATAACTTTCATATTACATGTTAAAGCTATACAGGCTTTTTGCAATCTTTCAATTAAATAAGCAAGTAACATGAATATGTTCCAAGGTGTTAATTCTAACAAGGGAGTTTGTTCTATTATGAATTCTTATTTTTTAAAGTTGAAGGAATCAATAGTTGCTCTCTCTGGGTTCTGTCTTCATATCCAGTGCTATCCTATCCTCATTACAAGTAGAAAACATGAACATGTTTATCTGGTTTCCTGGAGCCTGATGCTTTTATCAGCCTCTTTCTGTGGGCCATTGCCTCATCAACTGTAAACACATTATATAGTTATGGAAATCTGTCTCAAGAAGGCATAAAGATCTGCTGGAAAGATACAAGATATTATCTCTAGTTCACAGGATATTTGTTTTCATGGTTGTCTACATGAAAGAGAATGGTTTTACTATTAAGTTTGACTTGTGAGGTCTGTTTTTGTAATATCTCTTCCTATAATCTTTTTCCATCTCTCCAATTTCCGTTAAAATGAGACCTGCATGAATGTAATCTAGTCAAGAACCTTATTTAGGTCTTGGTACTAGCAGACAAAAAAATATTAGTCATCACAGGCTGACTCCATTAAATGAATGTCAAAAATTACAGCATCAAATATACTGTATAAACAGGTCTAGCTTTTGAGTTATTTTCCTTGATGTTTCTAGGAAGTTATAAAAGCTTGGAACATATGGTGCTGTGTCCCAGGACTGATATATTAACCCCTAAAAGTAGTTGCTAAATAGTGCATTTACAAGAGTTGGTGAAAACTAAATGTCCTGATACCTTTATGGAAAAGTAATTTTCTTTCTGAAAAACTAATATTAAATGTTCTTGTGTGGAAATTTATTATTACTGTAGATGAGAGCACTTGTGTGATGTGGAAACAAATCTTCCTACTGAAATACTCATGATAAAACTTCAGTCAATAAAAGAAAATAAAATGATACGCCCGGACTATTTAAACTCTATTTTTTAAAAATATTCTTTTTATATCTTTGAATTTATCTTTCCCATTTTTGATTATAAAAGTAGTCAATACTCAATGTAGTAAATTTGGAATATATAGGTAATTATTTGAAGCAGAGTAAAAGCACACACACAAAACCATAATGTTACTTGTTAGAAGCAGATACTATTAATTTTGGCATATTAATTTCTAGGCTTATTTATTTTCTACTTTGGAGAATCATTAAATTTGTACTATATATGAATTTTTGTGTCTTTCTTCTAAAGAACCTAACATTATCACAGGCAATTTTCTATATCATTAAAACTTGATAATCATGGATGTATAATAGTTATTTACTGTTAGACCATTTCATTACTCTTCTTGGGCATGAAGATTATTTCCCATTGTATGTTGTTATAAATAACACTATAGTGAACATCTTTATGCAGGAAATGTTACCGAAATTTCATTTTGCTTCCTTAGGATAAATTCCTATGAGGGAACTGATGGGCAAAGGACATGAACATTTTAAAGATTCTTTATACTTATTTCTAAATTGCTGCTGTAAAGTTGGTACTACTTTGCTGTCCTACCGGCAATAAATGAGATGCCTTTCCTTGAATTTCTTTCTTTGACTTGTTTTATGAACTCAGATGTTCACACATCCATAATAAATTGTTTCTTTTTCCTCACTTACTTTGAAGCTTCATGTAGATAAATAGGGTATGATGCAATGTCTCATAAGGAAACTAATTGCATTCCAGCAATAACATGAGACAACAAAATAGATACATTTATTATTTTGAATCTTTTTCTCAACTCATCAATCCTGTTTTGTCTGGTATGCCAACAGATTGTCCTTTGAGGTATATAATGAAAGAATTAAAAAAAGAAGTATTATTTTACAACAAAATATTTCTTGGATTTACTGTTAACATAAGCAGGAATGTAACTTAAACATACACATACACACTAACACACATATATACATACACATACTTTTACATAGATGTGTTTGAATTTGACTTTAAAATTCCAAGAAAGTTTGCCTCTTCTTTAGTCTCCATCCAGGAGAATTCAGGCTTATTGAAACTGCATTCCTGGCCATGGCCAAAATCAATAGTCCACAGAGGCAGCATATCATAGTGGAAAAAGCACAGATAATGGATTCAAACAGACTTGGGTTTATATCCTGACTCTGATACTTATGAGCAATTTTACCCATGATCAGTTAAATTAATCTCTTCGTACTTTAGTTTTCTCATCTATAAAGTGAAGATAATAATACTACTTCACAGGGGTGTTGTGAATATCAAACAAGACAATGTGTGTAAAGAGACTACCATGGTTTTTGGTAGATAGTAGGGGCTCAGTAGTTGATGGCTATTGTTTTTATTAAAACACCACAATAGTACTACTAATAGTAATAGTACTAACAACAGCAAGAATGAAAACTACCACCAGAACAAATTACTACTAGAAAACTCCTGCTGTTTTCGTTGTGCTTTTACTCCTTCTCCTCCTCCTTTTTCTCCTGCTTGTCTTTTCCATCTCTTCCTTCTCCTCTATTTAAAACCTGTTACTGCTAATTATCGTCGTCATCATCATCAAGCAAAATGTAGTGGTTAAGAATATGTACTCTTTGTTAGACATATCTATGCCTAGCTCTGCCACTTAACTATCTCTGTGACTTTGTGAAAGTTATTGATCTATTTATGTATTTAAATTATCAATTTCTATATGTATTCATTGGGGTTACTAGTACCTAATAGGGTTGATGTAAGAATTACATGTGATAATATATATAAAACACTAAATTTAATGCCTGCTACATAAGAAGTGCTCAATAAATGTTAGCTATTATAATACTATATTTCTAATACTACTTCTAGAACACTATGAGTGTTCTCATTTTCTCTGTCATTCAATTTTTTATAATAATAGCTGAAGTTTACTGAAAACTTCCATGTTGTAGGTTCTATTCTAAGCCTTTTATATGAATTAGTTCATTTAATCCTTAAACAATCATGAGGTAAATAGTATTATTACCAACCCACCCCCATTTTACAGATGAAGAAACTTAAAGGAACTGAGGCACAGAAAGGATGAATAACTTGCTCATGATCACACAATTAGGAAGTGGTATAGACAGGATTTGTACCTAGGTAGTCACTGTAGAAATGTTCACAGTAGTAAATTTGAAAAATATAGATAAGTATTAGGAGCAGAGAGAAAAAAAAACCTCAAACCCATAATCCTACTACCTAGAAGGAATTACTGTGAACCTTTTTAACATTAACTTTTTAAATTTACTGTGAATACCTCAGTGATATTGTGGGTTTGGTTCCATACCATTGCAGTAAAGTGAATATCACAAAAAAGTGAGTCACATGGATTTGTTGTTTCCCAGTGCATGAAAAAGTTATGCTTACTATACTATAGTCTATTAAGTGTGGAATAGCGTTATGTCTAAAAAAATAAATATACATACCTTAATTAAGAAACACTTTATTGCTAACAAATGCTAACAATCATCTGAGCCTTCAGTGAGTCTTAATCATTTGGCTTGTGGAAGGTCTAGCCTTGATGTTGATGGCTGCTGACTGATCAGGATGGTCGTTGCTGAAGGCTTGAGTGGCTGTGGTAATTTCTTAAAATAAGACAAGAGTGATTGCCATGTTGATTTATGCTTCCTTTCATGAAGGATTTCTTTATAGCATGTGATGCTGTTTGATGGCATTTTACCCAAAGTAGAACTTTTTTCAAAATTGGAGTCAATTCTCGCAAACATTGCCATTGCTTTGTCAACTAAGTTTATGTACTCTTCTAAATCCTTTGTTGTCATTTCAACTATATTCACAGCATCTTCACCAAGAGTAGATTCCATCTCAAGAAACCACTTTTTTGGTAATCCATAAGAAGCCACTCCTCACCTGTTAAAGATTTATCATGAGATTGCAGCAATTCAGTCACATTCAGGCTCTACTTGTAATTCTAGATTTCTTGCTATTTCTACCACATCTGCAGTTACTTCCTTCACTGAAGTCTTGAAGCCCTGAAAGTCATCATGAAGGTTGGAATCAGCTTCTTTCAAACTTCCTTTAATGTTAATATTTTGACCTCCTCTCATAAATCATAAATATTGTTAATAGCATAGATATTAGTGAATCCTTTCCAGAAGATTTTCAATTTACTTCACCCAGATCCCTCAGAGGAATCACAATCTATCACAGCTATAACCTTACAAAATGTACTTATGAAATAAAAAGACTTGAAAATTGAAATTACTCCTCGATCCATGAGCTGCAAAGTGGATGTTGTCTTAGCAGGCATGAAGACATTAATCTCCTCATACATCTACGTCAGAACTCCTGGATGATTGTCCTAGGTGCATTGTCAATGAGCAGTATATATTTTGAAAGGAATCTTTTTCTTGGAGCAGTATGTCTCAACAGTGGGCTTAAAATATTCATCAGACTGTCTTGTGAACAGATGCGCCGTCATCCACGTTTTGTTGTTCCATTTTTAGAGCATAGGCAGAGTAGATTCATCATAATTCTTAAGGGCCCTAGGATTTTTTGAATGGTAAATGAGCATTGGCTTCAATTTGATGTCACTATTTTCATTGGCCCCTAACAAAAGAGTCAGCCTGACCAATAGCTAAAATTTAGTACCCAAAGTAAAACCCTAGGATGAGAAAGAAGTTTCTTATCAGATAAAGAGTCCCTTCCAAGAATCAAGAGCAAACATCATAAATAGTTTTGAAACTTTGAAAGCATTCACTTTAAAATGAGGAACAAGACTAGAATGACCTTATCAATACATTTTTCAAAATTATAGTGGAGACTCTAACTAATGCAATAAGTCAAGAAAAAGAAATAAGTGGTATAATGATTAGAAAGAAGCATAATTATAATTATTTCTAATTACATGAATGTCTGAAAAGAAATCCCAGAGAATCCATAGGCAAACTTTTAGAACTTATAAAGAGCTGAGCAATGTTCCAGGATACAATATTAACATGTATACTAAGATCTGAATGTTTGTGTCTTCCCAAAATTCATATTGGAAATCCTAATACCCAAAGTGATGGTATTAGGAAGCCTTTGGGAGGGGATTAGGTCATGAGGATGGAGCCCTCATGAGTGTGATTAGAGTCTTTCTAAAAGAGGTCCCAGAGAGGTGCCTTGCTTCTTCCATAATGTTAGGCCTCAATGAGAAGGTGCCATCTATGAACCAGGAAATGGGTCCTCACCAAACAGGGAATCTGCCAGCACCTTGTTCTTGGGCTTTCCAGCCTCCAGTACTGTGAGAAATAAATTTATATTGTTTATAAGCTACTTAGCCTATTTTGGTATTTTGTGATAGCAGCCCAAATGAACTAAGATGATCTATAGTTTACTAATGTTTCTTTATATCAGAAAATACAATTAGAAAAAAATTCCATGTACCATGGAAACAAACAAACAAAAAAATCTACGATGCCTAAACATAATGGGGATGTTCAGGGTGCAAGAACTTCATGGGAAAAATTATAAAACTTTATTTAAAGACACCAAAGAAGGCCTAAGTAATTAGAGAGGATATATATTTTATTCAACAGATAGTTAATGAACATCTCTCTGTAGTAGGCACTGTCATAGGCACTGTGAATATAATAATGAAGACAGAAAAAAAAACACTGGCACTTGAGGAGTTTACATTCTAGGTGTGTGGTTCTGGGCAAAGAAAAAGGCAAAAATAGACATAATAAATAAGTACATTAAGTAATATATTAAAATGTGAAAATTTCTATGGAAAAATAAAAAGTAGAAGAGAATAAGAGTGATGTGGAGGGGGACAAAATGAATAGTCATCAGGGTAGGTGCCATTGAGAAGATTACATTTTGAGCGAACACAAAGGAGGTAAGGAAATTTGATATACAAATATCTGGTAAAAGAACATTCCTGCAAGTGGGAGTAGCTATTGCCTTAAGCCAGTACCCTAAGGTGGGAATATTTCCTGGTTTGTTTGAGGTACAGCAAATAAGCCAGTGTGATTGTAGCTGAGTGAGCAAGGCAGAAAGCAGTAGAAAACCTGGTCAAGGAACTGTGTATGTGGTAGGGTAGGGGTGGGTGGATTGGAGTGATGATTTTGTAGGATCTGGTGGGGCATCGTGGAGACATTGTCTTTTACTCTGAGATACAAAAATAGTAGAGATTTTAACAGTAATCACATGATATGACTTATATCATAAAATTACCCTGGTTTCCCTTTGAGAGTAGACTTTAAGGGCAGGGTGGGCCAAGGTTAGAAACAGTGAAGCAGTTAGGAGACTTTTGCATAATCTGAGTGAGAGATGATAGTGGCTTGAACCATTATGGCAGCAGTTTAAGTGGTGAGAAGTGATTTGAAGACATAGCCAGAGGATTTCCTGATTGATTTGATATGGATGTGTAATAAAGAAAAGTGTCAAGGATGACTTCAGACTTTTGGCATGGGTATCTGGAAGCATGGGGCTATCTTATCTACAGAGATAAGAAAGGCCTCTAAAGGAGCAGGTTTGGGGGAGATCAGGAGGTCAATTTTAGACTAACTGAATGTGAGATACATATCAGATATTTATATCAGCTAATGAGTAGGCAGGAATATGGAAACTGAAAGAGAAGTCAGGATTGGAGATATACATTTGGGAATTCTTGGCATATAAATAGTATTTAAAGCCATAAAACAGGATATCACCAAAAGAGTAAGTGTAGCTAGAGAAGAGAAGAGGAACAAGGAATGAGCCCAAGGAAGCTCTAACCAAGGAACCAACAAAGGAAACTTAAAAAAAGCAGATTGTTAGTAGGAGGAAATCCAAGAGTGTGTATTATTATTATGAAAGGCAAATGAAGAAAGCATATGAAGGAGGAATGATTAATGCATTGTGATAAATCCTGCTGACAGGTCAAGTAAGATGTGGACTCAGGATTGACTGTTGGATTTGAGAATATGGAGGGTTTTTTTTTTTTGGCTTTTAAGCTAAAATTTTTATTTTATTTTATTTTAGTATTTCAGAATATTATGGGAGTACAAATGCTTTGGTCACATAAATTGCCTTTGCACAGCCCAAGTCAAAGCTACAAGTGTGTCCATCCCCCAGACAGCATGCACTGCACCTGTTAGGTGTGAATTTACCCATCCCTTCCTCCCCTCTCCCACCTGCCTGATCCCCGATGAATGTTGCTTCCATATGTGTATGTAAGTGTTGATCGATTAGTACCAATTTAATGGTGAGTACATATGGTGTTTGTTTTTCCATTCTTGTGATACTTCACTTAGAAGAATGGGCTCCAGTTCCATCCAGGTTAATACAAGAGGTATTATTCACCATTTTTTATGGCTCAGTAGTACTCCATGGTATACATATACCACATTTTATTAATCCACTCATGTATTGATGGGCACTCGGGTTGTTTCCACATCTTTGCAATTGTGAATTGTACTGCTATAAACATTCAAGTGCAGATGTGTTTTTAATAGAATGTCCTTTTTTTCCTTTGGGTAGGTACCCAGTAGTGGGATTGCTGGATGAAATGGTAGCTCTGCTTTTAGTACTTTGAGGTATCTGTTGAGGTTATTGATGACCTTGGCAAACAGCAGTTTTGGTAAAGTGCTAGACTAGGTTTAAGAGAGAATAATAGGTGTGGATTAGAGATATCAAATGCAGGCAGCTTTTTTTTTTTCTTTTTTGAAGAGGTTTATTTCAAAGGGGACCAAAGAAATGGAGTGGTATCTGATAGAGGAAGTAGGGTCAAGAAAAAATTTTGGTTATATGGGAGAAGTAGTTTGTTTATATCCTGATTGGAGTGATCTACTCTAGAGAAAACAACTAATAGTGGAGAGAGAGAATGAGGATAATTTCTAGAGGGATGCTCCTGAGTATTGAGTATCTGCTTTCAGGATCTTTCTTTTTCTTTAATTTTTCACAGTTTGATTATAATGTATCTTGGTGTAGTCTTGTTTTGATTTAACTTGATTGGAGACCTTTGACCTTTCTGTAGTAGATATATATCTTTCCCCAGATATGGAAATGTTTATGCTATTATTTCCTTAACTAAGCTTTCTGCCCCTTTATTTCTATCTTCTCCTTCTTTAATTCTTATAACTCCAATATTTGCTTGTTTGATGCTGCCCCATAAGTCTTGTCATCTTTCCTTATTCCTTTTCACTCTTTTTTCCTCTGTAACTGTATATTTTCAAATAACCCATCTTCATGTTCCAGATTCTGTTTTCTGCTTGATCATTTCTGCTGTTGACACTTTCTATTGCATTTCTTTCATTTCATTCACTGTATATTTTAGTTTCAGAATTTCTTTTGACTTTTTAAAAGTATTTCCATTTCTCTGTTAAATTTCTCAATTTGATCATTTATTATTTTTCTGATTTCATTGACTTGTTTCTCTGTATTTTATTAAAGTTTCCTGAGCTTCTTTAAAACAAATATTTTGAATTTTTCATCAGACCATTTTTATATCTTCATTTCTTTAGAGTCAGCTACCGGGAGATTATTGTGTTCTTTCGGTGGTGTTGTACGTCCTTGATTTTTAATGTTTCTTGTTGTCTTAAATTGATATCTGTGCATTTGAAGAATTGGGAACCTAGTCCAGTCTTTGTAGATTGTCTTTGTCTGGGAGAGCCCTTCACAAGTCAGCCCATCCAGAGACTAGCCATACTCTCTCTGGTGTGGTCTGTGGGTGGGTTTGCTGATGGACCCCATGGACAGGCTGGCCTGGTGCCTGGGTCAGCAAGTGGATGGGCTTGGTGCCTGGGTTCACAGGGTTGGCCTTGGAGACTGGATTCACTGTTGTATAACTGTTCATTGGGTCTGCAGTAGTGAGCATAGAGCCTGGGTCTATAGGAGCTGACTTGGCACTGGGGTGGGCCTTGAGCCTGAGTCTGCATGGGCCTGCTGGGTACTGGGGTGGGCCTGGCACCTTGGTCTACTGGGATTTGTCTATAGCCTGAGTCTGTGAGTTCTGGCCTGGCACTAGGGCGGTCTTGGAGCCTAAGGCCCAGGGGGCAGACCTGGGTCCTGGGTCTTCAGCAGTGGAACTGTAGCCTTCATCTTAGCAGAATTATCAGCTTGGCACTGGAGTCTACAAGGACAGGCCTGGACCTTGTGTCTGCTGGAGCTTTGGGCTGGTCTGAAACCTGGTGTGTGCTTGAAGCCTGGGGCCACAGAAGCTGGCCTAGATCTGGGTGGGCCTGGGTCCTATAGCCACAGTTGCAGGACTGGAGAGTGGGTGTGTGGGTATTGGCCTGATGACTAGTGCTTTAGGGGCCAGCCTGGTGCTGGGACAGGCCTTAGTCCTGGCCATGGGGGCCAGCCCACTGCTGGCAGCATTTCAGAGCCTAGGGCCACTGGAGTCAGCCTGGTGGTGAGGCAGTCCTACATCCAAGCCCACCAGGTAAGCCTGGAGCCTAGGTCTGTGATATTCTGCCTGGCATCAGAGCAAGCTTGGAGCCTTAGATTTTCTTGTCTCATTGATTCTATTGTTCTAATGATTTATTTTATAAGAAAAGAGTGTAGAATTATTACATTAGGAGTCAATACCCTATTATGTATGTGTCAAGAAAGGCATTGGTTATAATACATTTTTCTAAATTTTTAATTTGTAATATCTAAAATAAGAGAATTTGATATAATCGAAGAATTATAATTTGTAATATCAAAAATAAAGGTCTTGACCTAATTCACGAATTTTCTCTTCAACATTTGGAAATTTTATATTGTTAACTGTTAACTGAAAATACTAGTGTATAGATGCACAAGATAAATGACAACCAAATTTACAAATATTTTTCCTTCCTTTTATTGTCTTTTTCTTTTTCTCTCAAAGTATAACATTAATTTATAAACTATACTATTTGATGAGCTGACGATATTTATTGTGTCATGTTTCAAAAGCATGTCTGAACAAATGGCTATGGTTGGTTTAGGGTATTTGACTGACTTCTGCATGTAGATTGATATTAACTGATTTCATTTTTAAAAATTCCCTTGGTCAGTTGATTGAATGTGTCTAATTACCCAGTTCTACTAAAGGAGGAGAGAAAGTTGGGAGCAAGGAAACTGAGCTACTTTTCCTCACTGAATTTATCTAAGTATGTAATGAATGTTTAGATTGGGAGGCTGCAACACTCTTGAGTTTAAATTCAGGATTAACTAGTTACCATTTGTGGCCTTTCAGCTAGTTTCTTAACCTCTCTGAGTCAGTTGACATACCAAATAATATTATTTCAAAGCATTGTTGTTTAAATTAAAGTGAAATAATTATATTTATTGATTTTGTTTGAAATCAAATTAAATAATGAGCATGTAGTGAAGTCCCTGGCATATGGTTTACTTTTAGAAAATATTTGTTGAATTTATTCAAGAAGTATTTTTTAAGAACCTGTTACATGCAAGGCACTGTTCTAGGCATCAAAATGTAATGGCAATAAAAGATGTCCCTATGCTTCATAGAGCTTACATTTTAATGAGAAAAACATAAAGTAATAAACAAACATACAAAATATAAATTTGTTATAGTGTTATGTTTTATGAGGTGAGTATACTTTATCACTAAATTATTATTTTAGATACTAAGGTATTAATTCTCACTGTCTAAATCTTATATACAGTGAGCCTCAACTCTCTAACCACCATAGAACATTGTTGCAATGTTGTTTATTGAGTAAATATATAACTTAATGCTTATAAAAATGAGACTATGCCTAGAGAGAGTAATATTTAATCAGCAAACATTTTGGAGATCCACTGTGAACCAAAGTATTTGCATAAGGTAGTCACTTTTTAAACTCATAGAGCATACACACTCTAGCAGTGAGGATGAATCAAGTACACTAAAAACTATAAAGCAATGTATAAAATGCTAAGTTTAGTACTAGAGATACATCTGAATTATGATGAAAGTTTATCACTTTAAGTTAGGCTGGGTGTCAGGGAATAGATAAAGGAAAATTTCAAAGAGAACATAGTGCTTGATCTGATCCTTAAAGCTAGTCTTGAATAGGAAAAACTCATCTAAGTCAAATAAGTATCATAAACCTGTTATGATAGCCAAACTTCAATTTAATAGTGAAATAAGTGGTAAAAATACAATTAAGTCATGTAATGTGACAACTTACGTCAAGAAAAACATATTTTTGCATTTTTATTAAGATTGTAAAGTTGGCCTCAGAATGGAGTAGTCATATTTCACCATTCATTGTGCTTTAACATCAACATTGAGTGATGTGGCATAACATGGTTTCTTGTTTATGAGGAAAATTCTAACACAAGCTTCACATTGAGGAATTCCATGCTGCATTTTTTTACTTTTTGTGTGTGTGTTTTTAACTTCTGAACAATTAAAAAAGACCCAAATTTAGACTGGAAACTTATTGTGACATAAACTTATAAATATTGCTGTTGCAATATAAATAAAACACAGATGTACAAAGTGAAAAAGATCTTTATGCAAATGAAACTCTGGGTACTAGAAACAAAACATCTTAGGCTAGAGGAATCTTAAAGCTATGGGGTTTTGGCTGATGTACTGCCAAAAGAATGAGAGATTGATATTTAAATTTTATGCAAAGTTTCATGGGTAGTCTAAGTCTTGCTTTGGCAGAATGAAAGCAATAAAATCATGAGGAAAAGGCACTGAAACTTTATAGTTTGATTTGCAGAATGTATGGAAAAAGGTTTGGAGTCTAACCAGATGAATTGTCAGAGGCTCTTATTATGCCCTCTTATGAATCTAGAATGGGTCAAACTGCTTGGAGCCTGCCCTACTTTTGTGTTCACCTTTAGATTTTTGCTTGCTTTCTTATGGCATTCTTTAGGGTGACAGACTAAATGCTGATGACTCCTCAGTTTCACCATGATCCATCTTTCCAGCTGCCTACCAAACACTTCCACATTAAAAATGAACAGCAACTTTTCCTCAAATTTGTGTCCTCTTTGCAGTCTTTATTTTTTTATTTTATTTTTTTTCCATTTTTATTTTTATTATTTATTTATTTATTTATTTTTTTAATTTCAGAATATTATGGGGGTACAACACTTTGGCTATATATATTGCCCATGCACTGCCCGTGTCAGAGCTACAATCGTGGTCATCCCCCAAACTGTGCTCCCCGCATCCATTCAGTGAGAGTTTTTCCCATCCCCTCCACCCGCCTCCCACCTGCCCGCCCCCTGATGAATATTATTGTCCTGTGTGATGTAAGTGTTGATCAGTTAGTACCAATTTGATGGTGAGTACCAGTGGTGCTTGTTTTTCCATTCCTGTGACACTTCGCTTCGAAGAATGGGTTCTAGCTCCAACCAGGATAATACCAGATGTGTTAATTCACTATTGTTCCTTATTGCTGAGTAATACTCCATGGTATACATATACCACATTTTATTAATCCACTCGTGTATTGATGGGCACCTGGGTTGTTTCCACATCTTTGCAATTGTGAATTGTGCTGCTATAAACATTCGTGAGCAGATGTCTTTATTATAAAATGTCTTTTTTTCCTTTGGGTAAATACCCAGTAGTGGGATTGCTGGGTCAAATGGTAATTCTACTTTTAATTCTTTGAGGTATCTCCATATTTCTTTCCATAGAGGTTGTACTAATTTTCAGTCCCACCAGCAGTGTATGAGTGTTCCTATCTGTCCACATCCCCGCCAACATTTGCAGTCTTTATTTTAATTTGTTGTACCATTCATTGTCTACTTAATTACTCAAACTAGAAATTTGAGATACATTCTTGATGATTCATTCATTATTCATGTTGTTTCCTCTATCTGGAAGACCTTTTTATATTTCTCACTTTACGTAGCTCACAAATCCTTTAAGATATGGGTAAAGTTGCTTTGCTTCTGGGAAACTTCTCCTTACTTCCAGGCTGTACTCTCATAGCTTCCGTGGCTGCTGCTAACACAGCATGGTTACCAAATGATATTATAGTTGATATATTATATGTCCCCCCCCAGATTTTTAGCTACCTTATATTAGAGAGTGACACTTGATGATTTCCTCCTTAATTTCTATAAAATGGAGCTTGTTGTGAGGACTAAATGAGCTAGTACTGGAATATAATAAGCACCTATGACTGTTAGTTACTATTATTATTGCTTATTATAATTATCTTGGTTTCCACAATTCCTAATATTATTTCTGCTTTTGCAAAATGGATATGTTGATAAAACAAATGTGTTTAACCCTTATCTGTGCTGTGACACCCTGGTACTGAACTCCTTTCTGACATCAAGTCTCAGCTCCTTTTGGGGTAACTATATTTTCTTCCCATATTGATCTGATTCTCTAGACATTGCCTTCTCTGCCTGAATTTGTGCCTGAACCCAGAGGCCTGGTACATATATTTCTCCTTTTTCAATCCAAAATGCATATAGGGACCTTGGAACTAGTGAACTATGTTTTACATAGATGAGAAGAAAATTCCTATATTAGCAATAAAGAGGATGGCATATCAGTCTAGAACAAATATCAGTCTAAGACTTCGGATAGGTTTTAGAACTCAACATAGACATTGTGAGGTGGAAGCTTCCTCTGAGCCCCTTGACTGTGTTAGGTATCCCCTCTGTGTTCCTTCAGTTCTTTTTATCTCCCCAAATCACAGCTCTTAACACACCATGATGAAATTTTTTTATCTCTGCTCTGAGACTATGAGCTTCTTGCGGATAAACTTTGTACTTTTCTCTCTGTATTCCTAGTACAAGACTAGCTACATAATCTGTGGAACCCAGTTAAAAATGAAAGTGCAGGGATGCTTGTTAAATATTATGAGAATTTCAAGAGGGTGACATCAAAGCATTAAATCAAATGTGGGCCCTTCTGAATGTGGGGCCCTGTGAAGCTGCACAGGTCACACATGCATGAAGTTGGTCCTGCCCTAGGGCCTATTTTTTCTGGTATGAATTATTAGGTTTGATGAATGAGTGAATCAATTACTAAAATCTAAGGTATTGGAAAATCTGCAGTAAGAGTGGACAATGACAATGACCTAATTTGAATAAATATTGAAAGGGAGAGACTAACGTTTTCCAACAGCAGATAGAGCTTATTTATACAAACATTGATCACAGTTAGTAATCAGTGAACTTCATATCCTATTTATATATTATTTACAGTTAATCATATTCCCATTTTTATTTAGAAATATAACACTGATTAGAGTAGTTCTTAAAATTGATGTACATAAGTATCAGGGTTTTTTAATTTCAAAATATTATGGGGGTACAAAAGTTTTTGATTACATGTATTGATTTTGTTATGATTGGGTCAGGGTTATAAGTATGCCCATCACCCTGATAGTGTTCACTGTACCTGTTAGGTAGGTTTTTGCCCATTCCCTCCTCCTCCTGCCACCACTTGATTTCCACTGGGTTTTACTTCCCACTGTGCACATGTGTGCTCATCAGTTAGTTCCAATTTAGTAGTGAGTACATATGGTGTTTGTTTTTCCATTCTTTAGATACTTCACTTACGATGATGGTCTCCAGTTACATCCAAATTGTTGCAAAAGGCCTTAATTCATCCTTCCTCATGAATGCATAGTATTCCATAGTATTCATAATACCACATATTGTTAATTCACTCGTGGATTGATGGGTACTTGCGTTGATTCCACATCTTTGCAATTGTGAATTGTGCTGCAATAAACATTCAAATACAGGTGTCTTTTTGATGAAATGACTTCTTTTCTTTTGGATAAATACCCAGTAGTGGGACTGCTGGATCAAATGGCAGGTCTACTTTTAGTTGTTTGAGGAATCTCCATATTGTTTTCCACAGAGGTTGTACTAATTTGCAGTCCTATCAACAATGTAAAAGCATTCCTTTCTCTCTGCATCCACACCAGTATATATTGTTTTTGGACTTTATATTAAATAAAAGCCATTCTAACTGGGGTAAGGTGATATATCATTGTGGTCTTAATTTGCGTTTACCTGATGATTAGCAATGTTTAGTATGTTTTCATGTTTATTGGCCATTTGTCTATCTTCTTTTGAAAATCTTCTGTTCATGTCTTTTGCCCACTTTTTAATGGGGTTGTTTGTTTTTTTCTTGCTAATTTGCTTGAGTCCTTTGTAGATTCTGGTTATTAGTCCTTTATTGGATGTATAGCTTGCAAATATTTTCTCCCATTCTGAAGGTTGTATATTTGCTCTGTTGATTATGTCCTTAGCTTTGCAGAAGCTTTTTAATTTGATAAAGTCCCATATATTTATTTTTGTTGTTGCTGTGATTGCAATTGGAGTCTTCTTGATAAATTCTTTGCCTAAGCTGATATCTAGAAGAGTTTTTCCCAACATTTTCTTCTAGAATTCTTATGGTTTCATGCCTTATCCATTCAAGACTCTTATCCATCTTTAAATAATTTTAGTGACTGGTGAGATATGGATCCTGTTTCCTTCTTTTGCATGTGGCTATCCAATTTTCCCAACATTGTTTGTTGAATAGGGCTGCTTTCCCCCAGTGTATATTGTTGTCTGCTTTGTCAAAGATCAGTTGGCTGCATGTGGATGGTTTTATATCTGGGGTCTCTGTTCTGTTCCACTGATCTGTGTCTCTATATTTGTGCCAGTATCATGCTGTTTTGGTTATATAGCCTTGTAGTATAGTATGAAGTCTGGTAATGTGATGCCTCCCGATTTGGTCCTTTTGCTTAAGATTGCTTTGGCTATTCAGGCTTTTTTCTGGTTCCAAACAAAGTGTAGAATTCTTTTTTCTAGATCTATAAAATATGACTTTGGTGTTTTGATGAGGATTGCATTGAATCTATAAATCACTTTGGGTAGTATGAACATTTTAACAATGTTGATGCTACCACCCATGAGCATGATATGTTTTTCCATTTGTTTGTGTCATCTGTGAGTTCTTTCCTCAGTGTTTCATAGTTCTCTTTGTAGAGTCCTTCACCTCCTTGGTTAAGTATATTCCTAGGTATTTTATTTTCTTTGTAGCTATTTTGAATGGTATTGAGTCTTTAATTTGACTCTCAGCTTGACTGTTATTGGTGTATAGGAATGCTACTGATTGGTGTATATTGATTTTGCACCCTGAGACTTTGCTGAATTTATTGATCAATTCCAGGAGTCTCTTGGTGAAATCTTTGGGGGTTTCTAGTTATAAGATCATATCATCAGCAAAAAGTGATAGTTTGACCTCCTGTTTCCCAATTTGGATCCCCCTTAATTTCTTTCTCTTGCCTGATTGCTCTGGTAGGACTTCCAGCACTATGTTGAATAGAATTGGTGACAGTGGGCACCCTTGTCTTGTTCTAGTTCTTAGTGGGAATGCTTTCAGCTTTTCCTCATTCAGTATGATGTTGGCTGTAGGTTTGTCATATATGGCTTTTATAATTTTGCATTATATTCCTTCTGTGCCTAATTTGTTGAGGGTTTTTGTCATGAAAGTGTGCTGAATTGTGTTGAGTGCTTTTTCTGCATCTATAGAGATGATCATATGATCTTTGTTTTTGCTTCTGTTCGTGTGGTGAGTCACATTTATTGATTTAATTATGTTGAATCATCCTTGCATCATTGGGATTAAGCCCACTTGGTCATGGTGAATTATTTTTTTTGATATGCTGTTCAATTCAGTTTGCTAGTATATTATTGAGGATTTCTGCATCTATATTCATAAGGGATATTGGTCTGTAGTTTTATTTTTTTGTTGTGCCTTTTCCTGGCTTTGGTGTCAAGGTGATACTGGCTTTGTAGAATGGGTTGGGGAGGATTCCCTCCTTCTTGATACTGTGAAATAGTTTCTGTAGTATTGGTACCAACTTTTCTTTATAGGTCTGCTATAATTTGGCTGTGAATCCATCTGATCCAGAGATTTTTTTGGTTGGAAGATTTTTTTATTGCTGCTTCAATCTCACTGCTCGTTTTTGGTCCGTTCAGGAGTTCTGTTTCTTCCTGATTGAGTCTTGGGAGGTTGTGTCTTTCCAGGAATTTGTCCACTTATTCCACCTTTTCCACCAGTTTATGTGTGTAGAGATTTTCATAGTATCCACACATGATATGTTATATTTATGTGGTAGCAGTTGTAAAATCTCCTTTTTCATTTCTGATTGAGCTTATTTGGGTCCTTTCTCTTCTATTCCTGGTTAATCTAGCTAGAGGTCTGTCAATGGTTATCTTTTCAAAGAACCAATTTTTGTTTCATTGACCCTTTGTATTTTTTGTTTGTTTGTTTTGTTTTCATTCAGTTCTGCTCTGACCTTAGTTATTTCTTTTCTTCTGATGGCTTTGTGTTTAGTTTGCTCTTCCTTTTCTAGTTCCTTGAGATGTGTCATAAGATTGTTAATTTGGAATCTTTCTGTCTTTTTGATGTAGGCATTTAAAGCTATAAATTTTCCCATTAGGACTGCTTTTGTTGAATCCCATAGATTTTGATAGCTTATATCCCCTTTGTCATTCAGTTTGAGGAGTCTTTTAATTTCCATCCTAATTGCATTATTGATCCAATAGTTGTTCAGCAGTAGGTTGTTTAATTTCCATGACTTTGTGTAGATTTGAGAATGTATTTTGGATTGATATCTAGTTTCATTCCACTGTGGTCTGAGAAGACACATGGTATGATTTTGATTTTGTTGAATTTGTTGAGTCATATTTTGTGGCCTAAGATATGATCTATCTTCAAAAATATTCCATGTGCTGATGAGAAGAATGTATATTCAGTAGTTTTTGGGTAAAATATTCTGTAGATGCGTGTTAGGCCCATTTGTTCTTGAGTCCCATGTAAGTCCAGTGTTTCTTTATTTATATTATGCTTGGGTGACCTGTCTAGTTTTGTCAGTGGGATTTTGAAGTCCCCAGCAGTTACAATGCTGCTGTTTATCTCTTTGCTTCGATCTAGTAGGGTTTGCTTTATGAATCTGAGTGCTCCTGTGTTAGGTGCATAAATATTTAGGATTGTTATGTCTTCTTGTTGAATTGCTCCCTGTACCATTATATATTGTCCTTTTTGTCTTTCTTTGCTATTGTTGATTTAAAGTCAATTTTATCTGATATGAGAATGGCTACACCTGCTTTATTTTGGTTTCCATTTGCATGGAATATTTATTTCCATCCCTTCACCTTGAGTCTGTATGAGTCCTTGTGAGTTAGATGTATTTTCTGGAGATAGCAGATATTTGGGTTGTATTTTTTCATCCATTCAGCCAACCTGTGTCTCTTGAGTGGGGCATTCTCACTGTTCACATTGATTGATAGAATTGATATGTGGGATGCTGTTGTGTTCATCCTGTTGGGTAGTACCTAATTGCTATTTTTTCCTCTTGTGCTATTGTTTTATATGAGCTCTGAGCTTTAGCTTTTGGGTGGTTTTACACAGGTGGGTATCTATTGTGCTGATCCATGTATAATGCAGTTCTGAGTATTCCCCCAGGGCATGTCTGCTCTTGACAAATTCCCTCAGTGTTTGCTTGTCTGGAAAATCTTTATTTCTCCTTCATATATGAAACTTATTATAGTTTTGCAGGATACAAAATTCTAGGCTGGAATTTGTTCTGTTTGAGAAGACTGACAATGGGACCCCAATCCCTTCTGGTTTGTAAGGTATCAGTTGAGAAGTCTGCAGTTATCCTGGTGGGTTTTCCTTTGTAAGTTACTTGATGTTTTCCTCTCAGGGCTTGTAGGAGTTCCTCCTTCATGTTTACTTTAGCCAATTTGATGACTATGTGTTCTGGTGCTTGCCTCTTTGCAATGAATCTCCCAGATGTTCATTGAACTTCTTGTACCTGGATGTCTATATCTCTAGCAAGATCAAGGAAGTTTTCCTCATTATTTCCTCAGATAGGTTTTCCAGGCCTTGCACATTTTCTTCTTCAGCCCTCAGGTATGCCTATGATTCTTATATATGGCTGTTTTATGTAATCCCATGTTTCTTGTAAGCTTTGTTCATTCCTCTTAATTCTCTGTTCTTTATTTTTGACTGAGTTCATTTAAAAATGTTTTCCTCAAGCTCTAAGATTCTTCCTTCTGCCTGGTCTAGTCTATTCGTAAACCTTTCCACTGTGTTTTATATATCCTTAAATGAATTTTTTATTTCCAGAAGTTCTTTGTGTTCTTTTCAAATATGTTGATCTCGTTAGTGAATTTTTCATTCATTTCCTGAATTGTTTTTCAGTTTTCTTTGAGTTGGTTTTCCATTTTCTCTTGGATTTCATTGAGCTTCATTACAATCCATATTTGGATTTCTGTGTCTGTCATTTCAGTATTTTCATTTTGGTTGATATCCATCGCTAGAGAGTTGGTGTTCCCTTTTGCGGGTGTCCTTTCACTCTGATTTTTCATACTTCTAGAGTTCTTTCACTGATTCCTTCTCATCTGGAGCAGCTGTTGCTTATTATTTTTGGATTTTCTTTTGTTTAGATGGGACTTTTCCCCCCCTCACTCATAAGGGTATATTTGTAGCATATGTTGGGTAGGAAACTTTGGCTTTGCTTGTGGGTACTTTGATGGCAGTCCAGGTTCTAGGGGGATGCCTTGGTTGTAGATAGCCTTAGTGAGGTGTTTTTCTCAGTTGCTAGTTGTTTATTGGCTATAGCAGTTGTGAGCTATGTGTGTGGGCAGATTCCCTGTCTCTCTCTGATGAGGGAGGATGGAGGTCTTTGAAATCCTTTCTCTTTCCCTAGCCCTGTAGTCTTCTTAACAGTGTGAATTATAATGGCATACCCAGTTTAATCTCTGAGACAGTAGTTGGTGCTCATGGGTAAGGATTAACCACATCTTATATGATGGAGTCAGTAAAGGCTTTCAAATTTGCTGTGCAATTGACCTCCCTGTCAGTAAGTGGCACCTGTTGAGAGGAACAGGCTGCCCAGTTGTTTTGGGGACCTGTTGTTGATTCTAGTCCCTTAGAAGAAGCACTCAGATGCTCCAGATGGTGGGTGGGGCCCTGGAACTTCCAGGTGCCTCGTAATTCTCTATCACAGCAGAAGCAGATGGAGGAGTGAGGCTTGGCAGGGCTGGGTCAGGTGAGCCTGCCCTCAGGCTCCACAAGCCTGTTAAGGTATCAGTCTTGGGAGGGGTCATAGCTCCACTCCCAGGCTGCCAGGGAGGGGCTGAGGCTGCCCCACCCAGCCAGAAAGTCTTCTTGTGGGGGACCGGCCATCTGAGGTTCACAATCTGGCAGTCATATGTAGGTTTCACTATTCTCCCCGCTTCTCTGCTCTGTGGTCTCCCTCTGGCATGTGCCAGCAGACAAGAGCTCAAACAAACTGAACTCCCTCATGAGTGTGCTGCAGCTGGGATGCATGCTACACTCTTTCAGTTCTGCATATGCAGGCTCCCTTATCTCCTGAGGTTAGTTCAGAAATCTCTCCTCTGTGCCCCTGAGCAACACTATGGATTGAGTCCTGGAGGTATGGGATCTGGCCTGCAGGCATGTCCCCGGGCTCCTGAATATCAATCTCTCACTGCTGGAGAGAAGCATGCTGGTCCCGAGTTGCCTGTGGGGTGCTCAAACAGGTTTGATGTCCCTCTGCTTTGGGGTGTGCCCTGCTCTGATGGAGCAACCAGGAAAGCAGCACCAGGGAGGGCCAGTGAGCAGGAAGCTCACAGTCCAAGCACCTCTTAGTCTGCTGTAGGTCTTTAATAGGAAAGATTAAGCCCCACTCTCTGTGGAGACCCCGATGTGGTGGATGCACCAACGCGGGGGAAGAGTAGTTCCTGTGAGCCCTGCTCAAATGTCTTTCTCAGCGGCCATGGGTGGGGGAGAGGATGTGGAGGAAAAGAGTCTGAATGGAAGAAAGCTAGCACTCTGGTGGTCTCTCTCCCTCTCTCCAGAAGCCAGCCTAGCCTGAATGTCCAGGGTCTGGGGTCATGCAGATCCCCCAGGACCCACCAGCCTTCTTTGTCTCCTGCAGTCTGGGCCAGAGTTGGGAAATGTTTGTGTGGGAACAAGTAAGATAAAAACTGAGGGGCTGGAGCCCCCTAGGGAGAGCAGAGGTGCTCTGTGGGTGGAGAAGCAATATGGCACCTGCCATCTTAGCTTGGGTCTGCGGTGATAGGAAGTGGCCCTTAGGGCACTGGCAGCCTGGTGCTTTGTCCTCAAGAAGCTCCCAGTTTGCTGGCCGCAGCAACTTTTGGGCTCCAGAGGGTAGAAGGGATCTGCGGCAGCTCAGAAGTCTACTGACTGCCAGAAATATGGGGTAGGGAGAAAAAAACCACTCCACCTACCCTCCTTATTGGACTCCAAACCTCTCAGGGGTTGATCTCTACTGAATCTTATTCCTTCTTGTTCTGCTCCCCCACTTCTTCTCTGGTAGGTTCTGGCACATTTCCCTCATAATTACTCCCAATCTATATTTGTTTGTTTGTTTTTTATTTCTCATTTAAAACTTTTCCTTCTTTCTGAGATGATCTGGCAGCTGGTGTCTCTGGCCCACCATCTTGGCTCCCATCTATAATTTTTTTTTTCAACCAAGGAAAAACATCAACCTGTTTCTTAAGTTAATAGATAATTACATTTAAAAACTATTAGAAAATTAGTTTTTTAGTTCCTTGTTTAGTAGTCAGAGCCCATGGTAGGAGAGAGCCACTTGCATTTTTGATTTAAATGAAATTGTAGCTTAGTGGTAGGTGCAATCTTTTCACCATCACCCATTTCCAGAAAATTGAAGAAAAAAATCTACATTGAAAAGGCATGAAATTTACTCTTTTGCTTTACAAAGCCAATGACCAACACAAAATTATTTATGACAGAAAAGGGAGCAAAGAATCTTGCAGAGGTTTATATATGTCTTTGTAGAAACACAGTATCTCCTTGATTCCAATGTAGAAACATCTTTTTATGGCTTTGATGCTGAAATTCTGCTTCCAGAAAGATGTAGTAGACATATTTTCCCTATTTTTCCCACTAAATACAAATAAAATCCTATCCATTATATATAAAACAAAGCTAGTAAGATTCTGGAAGGTAGAGTAAAGAAGGCAGACCATTTAGAGACCTTGGGACCTGCAGAAGAATATTGCACTGGAGTGATATCAGTGGAGGCCTACTGGAGTACTGAACTCTTACCCCCACCCAGCAATAACATGTTTTCCTCTTCCCTCTGGGTATTAATGGAAGACAAGCAGAGAACATGGACTTCTACCTGCACCTAAAAGTGATAAAGTGGCATTCCCTTTTTCCCCACTAGAAGAATGTCAAAAGAGCACTTCTAAAATACAAGATTTGTATGAGATCCAGAATCTCACAAGATAATACAGAAAATGTCTAGATTTTAGTTAAAAATCATTTATCATAGCAAGAACCAGGGAAATCTCAACTTGAAAGACAAAAGATAACCAAGAAACAAAAACATTGAGATGACAGAGCTCTTAGTATTATCTGAAAAGATTTTTAAAGCAGCCATCATAAATAAAACATTAAAAAGCTATTACAGAAACACTTTAATGAAAAACAAAGTTTCAGTATGGAAATAGAAGATTCAAGGAAGAACCACATAGTAATTTTAGAACTGGCAAATACAATAAATGATATAAAAGCTCAATGAATTGGCTCAATAGACTGGAGAGTACAAAAAAAGTATCAGAGAAGTTGAATATAGTACATATAAATCATTCATTTTGAATAACAGCAGGATAACTGTAAAAAAATGAACAGAACATCAGGGACATCCGGGAAGATAACAGAAGATCTAAATTCTTGTTACTGAAGTCCCAGAGGAGAGCATAGAGCAGTTGGAGCTGAAAAATATTCAGAAAAATAATGGCTGAAATTTTCTAAAATTTGATAAAGATTGAGTGACTCTCAAACAGGAAAAACCCAAATAAAAGCATGGCAAGACACATCATGGCAAAACTCCAAAAACTAAAGAAAAAGAAAAAAAACCTTGAAAGGAACCAGAGAAAAAAATGTAATACTTATAGGAAAAAAAATTAATGATAGAAGAATTATCATCAGAGATCATGGAAGCCACAAGAAAGTGCTGCAACATTTTTCAAGTATTGATGGACAATAACTGTCAACCCAGAATTTTATACCAAGTGAAAATATCCTTCAGGAATGAAGAGAAAATCATGGCATTCTCAGATGAAGGAAAACTAATCAATCAAATTTGTTGGCATACATCATGATTGGCTGAAAGAATTTCTTAAAATAAAAAGAAAATGATAAAAGAAGGAATATTGGAACATCAAGAAGGAATAAAAAAATGACAGAAAAGGCAAAAACATGGGTACACATAATGGACTTTTCTCCCATTCTGTTCTTATTTATATTTGAAAATTGAAGCAAAATTAGAACACTGTCTGATGTGGTTATCAATGCATGTAGAAGAAAAACTTAACATAATTATGTTATAAATGATGGAGGTTAAAGCAATTGAAAGAGATTTAAGGTTTTTGCAGAGTTCACTCAAACTGGTAAATATTTACACAAGTATACTATGATAAGATATATATATACACACACACATACACACACACATATATATATATACACACACACACATAATGTGATACCTAGAGCAGCTACTAAAAGCTAATCAAAGAGATATATTTGAAAACACTGTGAATAATATAAAACAGAATTCTTAAAAAAGGAAAAGTTCAAGTAATATACAGGAAGGCAGGAAAAAGAAAACAGAAATGAAATACAGGGAGAATAAATAGAAAATGAAATAAAGTGGTAGAATCAAGCTCTAACATTATCAGTAATTGCATTAAATATAAATGGTATACTTACACTAATTAAAAGACAGAGATTGGCGGTGTGACTAACAAAAAGACCTAACTGCAACTGTTTATAGGAAATTCATTTCAAATATTTTGATATAGATAAGTTGAAAGTAAAAGATTTTGTATATATACACAAACATTAATCAGAATAAATCAGAAGTGTATATATTAATATCAAATAAATAGACTTCAGAACAAAGAAAATTATTGGGACAGAGAGGGACTTTCTGTAATGACAATAGTATCAATTTATCAAGAAGGTATAGCAATCCTAAATGTGTATGCTCCAAACAACAGAGCTTCAAAGGATGTGAAACAAAAACTAATAGAATTGAAAGAGGAAATAGACAAATTTGTAATTATAGCTGGATACTTCAATACTACTCTTTCAACAATTGATAGCACAGCTAGACATAAAATCAACATGGGCTTAGAAGAACTCATCAGTACTATCAAACCACAGGAGTCAATCAACATTTATAGAACATTCCATCCAACAAGACGGAATACATGTTCTTTTCAGTTGACTGTGGTGTATAAATCAGGATAGACCATTATCCTGGGATAAAATAGACCTCAACAAATTTCAAATAATTGAAATCATACAGAGTGTGTTTTCTGATCACAGTGAATGGAACTAGAAACCAATACCAGAAAAATAACAGAAAAATCTCCAAACATTTGGAAACTAAACAATGTACTTCTAAATAATTTATGGGTTCAAGAGTTAGTCCCAATGAAATAAAAAACACATTGAAATGAATGAAAATAAAAATACAACATACCATACAACTTGGGAGATGTAGCTAAAGCAGTGCTGAGAGAAAAATTTATAGCACCAAATAATTACCTTGGAAAATAAGAAAGCCTAAAATCAATAATTTATGCTCCTACACCTCAAGAAGAATAAAGAAGACCAAAATTAACCCAAAGCAAGCTGAAGGCAAAAAATAATAAAGACAGAAGGAAGAATTAAAATTGAAAACACAAAAAACACTATAGAAAATCAAGGTAACAAAAGCCGCCTCTTTGAAAATATCGAAATAAGTGATAAAAGAAAAACCTACAAAACAAGTAAAACCTACAAGTAAAACAAGACAAAACTACATACTAATATGGATGCAAAATGCTTAACAAAATATTGGCAAATAAAATTCAGCAATACATGAATTATATACCAAGATCAAGTGGGGTTTATGCCAGTGATGCAAAGCTGATTCAATATTCAAAAATAAATTATTGTAATCCATCACATAAACAGGCCAAAGATTAAAAAATCACATGATTGTATCAATTTATGCAATAAAAGCATTGGCAAAATTCAACACCTATTGATAAATAAATTCTAAAAAAAAAAAAAAACCCGGAGATTTACCCTGCCTAGTTTAGACATTGGACTAGAAGTAGGAGTTACAGAGATTATAAAGATGTAAATGCTGTCTTTAAAGCATTCAGGTCAGTTGTAAGAGAGACAAATTAAGTAAGTAGAATACAATGTAAATATGTCAGGAGAAGACAGCAATGGCCTCTTTTGGGAGGTGTCAGATAATGCTTCCTAAAATGTTACTGTTGAGCTTGGTCTAAAATTATGAAAAGCAGATATTATTTATACAAAAAGGAAAGGTATCCTAGGCAGATGGAATAGTAAAAGACAGAGCAGCAAGAAGAACCATGGCATATAACTCAACATACCATGCATTCTTCAATGATTCCCTTAGTCTCTTGGCATAGACATCTTTTGCTATTATTATTATTAAGAGACAATGTTACATAGGGATAAGAGCATAGTCACTAACTATAGTTAGCTAGGCCTGAATTAAAATTTCAGCATTATCACACTATATATATTATTTGGCCTCTCTATCTATAAAATGTGACCAATAATACCTATATATAGGATTGCTGTGAGGATGTTGAAAATGAAATAGTGTATATAAATGACTGTCTATATGTTTGACATATTTTATGTATATAACACATAATAGTTATTTTATTAATAAATAAAATGTTTTCAAAATATTTGTAGATTCTTAATGGTAGTCAATTAAAATAATAATTTAATGAAAACAAACAACAATACAAAACACAGCCTGGTTGTGTGTTTTAATTTTTAGGGGGAATATGAGCAAACTATATGGCAACCTAAGTAGAGAAAAGATAAAATTTGACAATTTTGAAATTTGAGATTATTGTCAGCTATGAATAACCTAAGATCTTTAAATTATCTTCCCTAATTAGAAGCCTTTTCAATGCCAGATGATGTTACCTCAGATCAATATCTGGGTTGTATTTAGATTGTTTTGAAGACTAAATTGAAGGCCTGGGTAAATTTCTCACTGTATATGCCCTCATGAAATTACTTTTTGCTACAATGCCCAGATCAACCTCTAAAGTGTGATGAATACAGATGAATATAGATTGAGACTTCTTCGTGTCTTGAGAATGAGAATAGCACTATCTTAATGGAAAAATATTGAGTCCAGATAAATTAATGGAGTTGTATGATAGCAACAATGGATTCAGGATCAGAAATATTGGGATTCAGGTTTATCTTTGCCAAACTGTCCACGTGATCTTGGGCAAACCATTTTACCTTTCTGGGTGTTTTTTTCTCACCCACAAAATGGGAATAATAATCTTTAGCATCATATTCCCCCAGGATTATTATGTGTATCAAATGAGATGATGGGCATAGAAATGCTTTGTGAACCAGCCAAAGCTATAGATTTTTAGGGTTTAATTTTCCTGGCAGTATTCTCACCTAACTCACGGTCAACATACTTGGGTCCTTAGCTAGCTCTGCCCCTAATTTGTAGTAGAAATTTTTGCAAATCACTTCCTTCTTCCAGATCTCAGTTTCTTAATCTATGAAATTAAGTGGTTCATCTAAATTAGTGATTCTGAATTAGAAGATGGATGGAGCCTGGGGGATGCTTTTTAAATCCCATATGTTCTTCCTCCCTGTGGAGGGTTAATATACTCCCTCCCCTCAGTAGGTATAGTCCCAATGTTAAGAATCATTGCTACAGTTAACCTACTGACAAATTTATCCCTTGGATAGAGCAACTAAGATGACCTTTCTGAGTCTTTTGTTTGGAGTAAGCTGTGGACTCATGGGGCTAACTTACTACTATTTTCTGAAATCATTAATGTTTAATTTCAAACTTTCTTTAGTGATTATACAAAGGGTTCATAAAAGATGCCAACAATGTTGCCTCCTTTCAAGTGCAATTATCTTGTCTAGATTCCAGTGCACACTCTTCTAGGGATGGCCTGCATGAGATTGTCCTGTCCCCTGTGTGGAAAACAGAATGACAATCATTGGATTAGATGATCCATAGAGATTTCCATCCTCCACACCTCAGGCCTGAAACTTAAAATCTCCAAGACATTTAAAAGTGTTTTAGTTGTCAATACTTTGTAATTCCAGTTTCAGCAGTACCTATCGCTTAAGAAAAGCTAATACTCAGGTGTTCTAATTTTTTATGTCGGTGTAGCTATCACTCATATGTCAAAGGCTCATTATAAATGTCATAAACAAAATCAGTATTGAGTGAGGAAGATCATGATATTAACTGCATGTGCAGCACTGTTTTGTGACTTGACATTATGTTTGGTTACTGCTTGACATATTTTCATTGTATCAAGTTGTGATTAATCAAATCTTGCAGTGACACCTCACTATCTCTCAAAGACTATAATTGTA
Organism: Daubentonia madagascariensis; assembly: GCA_023783475.1. Classification (NCBI taxonomy): domain Eukaryota; kingdom Metazoa; phylum Chordata; class Mammalia; order Primates; family Daubentoniidae; genus Daubentonia; species Daubentonia madagascariensis. Next base: position 8,955,978 of record JAKFHU010001129.1, read on the forward strand.
CCATTTAATGGTGATTTAGTTCTTTTTTTGGAAAACAGTAGTCTGCAGATCTAGGTAGATAGGCTGTTACCAGGTAATGATTTTTCTTATTCTGTTTTACCAGCCTGAAGAAATGCCAAACTAAGAATGGTTAAAAATATTTTTTAATTCTCCTCTGGGGTGAGTTTTGTGTAAAGAAGAAATGGCAAGCATGGGGTAGGCAGTTAGGCAAGTTTAGCTGATGATCTGATTTTGTATTTGATGCACTCTGGAGAGAAGGGGTCACGGAGGGTTCATGCTGGGGCCTTTAAAGCAGAGGCTTTTAAACATAGGATATGGTCAATAAAGGCAGGAGTAATTGAATGTCCCTAACTTTTCTAGCCTCATTTTACTCACCTAAAAGTGAAAGAGGTGGATGAAAAGATGTCACAGGACATTCCGAGGTTGGTGTCATTCTAAGATTTCAAATAGAATTCTAAAAAAGAAAAAGCTGTTTCCTATTTTTGGGTCCTTATAGATCACTAGTGGGCTTGCTTTACATTCCACTTGTCATAACTTTATGAATATTGAATGGGAATAGTCTTGGGTACACACACTTGTGATTCTCTTATGCATAAAATTGTCCCTATTTCTGAATTTTTTTCCATCCCTTCTTCATAAGGTGATCAGTCAGGTGATCATCAATCAGTCAAATGCCAGCTTTAAGATATCACCTTTTGGCTTTTGTTCCCCTCACCAGTCATTCAGAAAGAATTAGGCACTTCTTCCCCCACTATCCTCATAGCATTTTACAAGTCTTAACACACTGGATTGTGATTATTTGTTTATACCTTTGTCCCACTGAACTGTGAGCTGTATTGTACAGGTGGAGGTTATGTTATTCATTATGGTGTCTGCAGCAGTCAACAAAATACTTGAACAAACCATGTGTTCTGTATTCACTGAATGGTGAAGTTTATTAATTCCGGGGTTCCTTTTAAATTTGAAAGGTATATAGAAATTACAGTTAGGGTAATACTTAAGTCATGATTTATTGCAACTCTCTTGAGTTGTGTTTGGGAAGATAATACCTGAAAACCCAGAGGCTATGTCAGAGACCATCAAAATCCTATAGATGTGAAGCTAACCACATGCACTGGAGTGTTGGGTGGAGGGCGAACTTTCTTTCTTTCTTTTTCAATTCTATAGGTCCTAGCTTTCATTGCTGATTTTGGAAATGTATGTCTTTTCTCTTTCTTTCTTTATTATTTTCTAGATAAAAGTTTATAAACTTTACTGATCTTTTCAAAGAGCCAAAATTTTGTTTCATCGATTTTCTATTGTTTTTCTTTTTCATATTTTATTAATTTCCATTCTGATATTTATTATTTCCCTCCTTCTGATTATTTTGGGTTTGATTTGTTATTCTTTTCTAGCTTCTTGAAGTAGAAACTTTCATTATTTATTTTAGATTTCTTTCTTTCTAATAAAGCATTTAAGGTTATCAGTTGCACTTTAAGAACTATTTTAGCTGCGTCACATTTTATTTTTACATTTTAGCCTGGCTTCCTATAAGTCACTTCCGTGTCTACATTGCTTAGTGGTCAGCCAGTGATTTGTGTAGCACTTGTGCTGAAATGCCTCAGGCCCATAAGGCTTCTATCCTTTTGCCAATGGATCCTTGTGCATGTTTGAGAGCCCATTCAGAATTGCAGCTATTTTTCAAGTCTGTCTTAGCTTTTATTTTTCACTGTAGCCTCTCTCAGGTCTCTTAATCCATGCTTGTAGCCAGGGATATGTATCAACTTTGTTTCAGCCCTCCTATGACTCTTACATTTCCATGATCTCATTAAATATCTGACTGTTCTGCCATAGCCCCTGTTGGAACTAAAACTTCAGATCAGCAAAGCTGTTGGCATTCCCCATGTGTTTTCTACCAAGTTCACATTTTAGCTCACAAAGCTGTGGGGTTTTGGGCCTGTGTCCAGATCAAGTCCACCTTTCTGGTAGCAATGCACTGGTTTTCGTGGTTAGCTCCTTGTTGGTAAAATTATAGTTCTCATCTGTAGAGCTGGGGGGTGTGATGTGAGTAGCTCCAAGCAAGAAGACCACAGATTTCTGCTATTTTTTCCCAAACCTCCAGTCATTTTTGAAGAATGCTTCTCAATCTGTTGTCTGCCTTTGCTTTATTTCCAGAGATCTGAAATTGTTGATTTTTGTTTTTGTTTGGTTGGTTCTTTTTATAATTTTTTCCAGTTTTATAATTTTTTGTAGAGAGGATTCATTGTCTTCTTTGTGATATCATATCCCTAAAATCCCTTCCCCATAGCATTTAAATACAAATAGTTGCTATAGATAAGAGCAGCACAGGCACAGGTGTCTTCATGTATTTTACAATGCCTGTCCAAACCCTTCCTTATCTTGCATTCTTGATAGTGAAAAGCGAAAAAGCTTTGGAGATTGACAGCCCTAGGTATAGATCTTAATATCTATGTATACAGTGGAAACTTAATTTCTCTGAATCTCAGTTTACTTGTCTTTAAAGTGGAGGTAACAAGATTTATCTCATTGGGAAGATTAAATGATAACATATTCAGAGTACCTAACATAGTATCCAGCACATGGTAGATAACCAGTCAATCACTGTTTTCTCTACTCTTGCTTTCCCTTTTCTATGATTGCAATTTCTAATGCACACAGACTTGGCAAGATGCCATTTATAGTTCACAGAACATTGTTATTAAGAAAATTCAAATGAACAAAAAGCTGGTTCATTTCCAATGAATGTTAACATAGAAATATAATAATATGCTTTACATTTTTGCATTGCAGGGCAATGGTTGTGTGGATTTAGCCCACACATTGGCATTTGAACTATTTTTTACCATATGAATCAGTTGAGGTGAAAAGTTTTCAACACACATTTGATCATGTCAATTACCAGCTTCTGTATCAAGATGATAATGGCTACGTAGAATGAGTTGGGGAGGATTCCCTCCTTCTTGATGCTATGGAATAATTTATGCAATATGGGTACCAACTCTTCCTTGTATGTCTGATAAATTTCTGCTGTGAATCCATCTGGTCCGGGCTTTTTATTTTTGTTAGAAGATTTTTTTATTGCTGTTTCAATCTCATTGCTTGTCATTGGTCTGTTCAGGAATTCTATTTCTTCCTGATTGAGTCTTGGGAGGTTGTGTGATTCCAGGAATTTGTCTATTTCCTCCATATTTTTGAGTTTATGTGCATAGAGATTTTCATAATATCCATATATGATATTTTGTATTTCTGTGGTATCAGCTGTAATATCTCCTCTTTTGCTTCTGATTGAGCCTATTAGGGTCCTTTGTCTTCTATTCCTTGATACCAAAACCAGGAAAGGATGCAACAAAAAAAGAAAACTACAGACCAATATCCTTTATGAATATAGATGCAGAAATCCTCAATAAAATACTAGCAAACTGAATTCAACAGTGCATCAAAAAAATAATCCAGCATGAACAAATGGGCTTCATTCATCCTAGGGATGAAAGGGTGGTTAAACATACATAAATCGATAAATGTGATCCACCACATAAACAGAAGCAAAAACAAAGATCACATGATCATATCAATAGATGAAGAAAAAGCATTTGACAAAATTCAGAACCCTTTTATGATAAAAACCCTCAACAAACTAGGCATAGAAGGAATATATCTCAAAATTATAAAAGCCATATATGCCAGACCCACAGCCAACATCATACTGAATGAGGAAAAGCTGAAAGCGTTCCCACTAAGAACTGGAACAAGACAAGGATGCCCATTGTTACTACTTCTATTCAACATAGTGTTGGAAGTCCCAGCCAGAACAATCAGGCAAGAGAAAGAAATAAAGGGTATCCAATCAGGAAAGAGGAGGTCAAACTATCACTTTTTGCTGATGATAATGTCTTATATCTAGATTTCACCAAGAGACTCCTGGAATTGATAAATAAATTCAGTAAAGTCTCAGGGTACAAAATCAATGTACACAAATCATTAGCATTCCTATACACCAGTAATAGTCAAGCTGAGAGTCAAATCAAAGACACAATACCATTCACAATAGCTACAAAGAAAATAAAATACCAAGGAATATACTTAATCAAGGAGGTGAAAGATCTCTACAAAGAAAACTACAGAACACCAAGGAAAGAAATTGCAGATGATACAAACAAATGGGAAAACATACCATGCTCATGGATTGGTGGAATCAACATTCATAAAATGTCTGTACTACCCAAAGTGATTTACAGTTTCAATGAAATCCCCATCAAAATACCAACATTATATGTCACAGATCTAGAAAAAATAATTCTACGCTTTGTATGGAACCAGAAAAGATACCAATTAGCCAAAGCAATTTTAAGCAAAAGGAACAAATCTGGAGGCATCATATTAACAGACTTCAAACTATACTACAAGGGTATAGTAACCAAAACAGCATGGCATTGGCACAAAAATAGGGCAATAGAAAAGAACAGAAAACTCAGATATAAAACCATCCACATACAGCCAACTGATCTTTCCTAAAGCAGACAATAATACACACTGAGGACAACAATTCTTATTCATTAAATGGTGCTGGGAAAATTGGATAGCCACATGCAGAAGAATGAAACAGGATCCATATCTCTCACCACTCACAAAAATTAATTCAAGATTGATAACAGACTTAAATGTAAGTCATCAAACCATAAGAATTTTAGAAGAAAATATTGGAAAAACTCTTCTAGATATTGCCCTAGGCAAAGAATTTATGAAGAAGATCCCAATGGCAATCACAGCAACAAGAAAAATAAATAAATGGGACTTGATTAAATTAAAAAGCCTCTGCATAGCCAAGTAAATAATCAACAGAGCAAATAGACAGCCTACAGAATGGGAGAAAATATTTGCAAGCTATACATCTGATAAATGGCCAATAACCAGAATCTACAAAGAACTCAAGTAAATCAGCAAGAAAAAAATCAATCACCCTATCAAAAAGTGGGCAAAAGACATGAACAGAAGCTTTTCAAAAGAATATAGACTAATGGCCAATAAACATATGAAAAAATGCTCAATGTCACTAATCATCAGGGCAATTCAAATTAAAACCTCAATGTGATATCACCTTACCACTGTTAGAATGGCTTTTACTAAAAAGTCCAAAAAACAATAGATTCTGGTGTGGGTGCAGAGAGAAGGGAATGCTTCTACAGTCTTGGTGGGACTGAAAATTAGTACAACCTCTATGGAAAACAGTATGGAGATTTCTCAAAGAACTAAATGTAGACCTACCGTTTGATCCAGCCATCCAACTACTGGGTATTTACCCAAAGGAAAAGAAGTCATTTCATCAAAAAGACACCTGTATTCAAATGTTTATTGCAGCACAATTCACAATTGCAAAGATGGGAAATCAACCCAAGTGCCCATCAATTCATGAGTGGATTAACAAAATGTGGTATATGTATACCATGGAATACTAGTCAGCCATTAGGAAGGATGACTTAATGCCTTTTGCAACAATTTGGATGGAACTGGAGACCATTATTCTAAGTGAAGTATCTAAAGAATGGAAAAACAAATACCACATGTACTCACTATTAAATTGAAACTAACCGATGAGCACACATGTACATAGAGGGAAGTAAAACTCAACAGAAATCAAGTGGGGGGCAGGAGGGAAGAGGGGATGGGTGAAAACCTACTTAATGGGTATAATGAACACTATCTGGGTGACAGGCACACTTATAAGCATGACTCAAGCATTATAAAAGTGATCTATGTAACCAAAAATATTTGTACCCCTGTAACACTTTGAAATTTAAAAAAAAAAACAGCTTCTAACAAGTCCTCAGGGTCAAGTCCAAACTTTTCAAAATAACATGCAGCACCTTTCTTGACTTGGCCCCTCCTGTACCTTTCTAACTCAGTTGTCTCTGCTCCCACTGGGTGTTAACCATATTGTAACTTCTTTAATTCTCTGACTATGCCAGTCTGTTTCCTTGATCCATTATGTTTACTCACATTGTTCCCTGTGTATGTATTCAAGGATTCCATCCTCATCACTTGATCATTTTCTGTTCATTTTTTATCTATGTGCCTATCCTCTCAGCACACTATGTTGTAAAGATCATTGCATATCTGTCTTTTCCATTATGCCTACAGCTACTTGAGGACGGAGAAAATATTTTATTTAATATTGGTATCTCTGTTTCCTTGATCACAGGCTTCCAGCACAATGAGGAAAAAGCACAGCGCTGCTCTGATAAAATGATGAGTGATGATATAACAGTACCAACCATCCCAATACATCCCTGCATTTTGACACAATAATTTCCTAAAGTCCAAATCCATTTTTCCTTAATATGAAAAAGAAGTAGCTGTGTCTAACAAAAGAAATGCTGTCTTCCTCCTTGTCTATTAGGGGAATTAGGAAAACAATGTATGTCTTAGTTGTTAGCTTGGCAAGATTGAGATTCAGTCTCAGATTCCTGTAACATGGGGATGAATAATTGTGCTTCTAATCAACATGGGAGTGATATTACAGGTGAGAAAATCTGATTTTGATAGCAGAGCCATTTCGGTGCTCTGTCCCTCATTATGGTAAACTGTTGACAATTGCTGATGTGAATAGACAGTAGCTTTCAGTTTAAGGAAAACATTAGGCAGTTACTGGTAGATTTCTGACATACCATTACAGAATGCTTCCTTTTAGCAGGTAGAGGAAAGAGAAATGGATATGAACCTATTAGTATTAGAATTACATGTCAAAAAGCTAGAGGAGGGTTCGATTTATTTCTGCAATAATAAGCAAACCACAGATTGAATTGACAATTATTTCTACTTCCACTGCTTGTTTTGTCTGAGATGAACATTCCAATATAAAATCATCTTGTTTATACACCCTTTAGTAAATAATAGTCTGTATGAATTAAGATGATCTCATAGGAGATAAAATTCAATCTTTTCTTAACTGGGAATGCGTATTTTATAGTTCTCTGGTAAAGAAAGAATGCAAAATTATGTTATTTTTGATGAAATTAAAAAATTGCTGGCGTAAGAGTTAAAAGATCTAGTCTTATACATTTATATAATAATTGTGTGACCTTGAACAATTTATGACTACTTGTGGCTTCAGTTTACTCAGCTGTGTAAACAAATAATTATGATAACCACATTACTATTTATTGAATCCCTAAAATGGGCTTTGCATCACAATGTGCCTAATGGAAATTATGTTATTGCATCTTCACAGCACATTAATTACTAATATTTTTTCCATTTTTTGTATAAGGAAACTGATATTCAGAAAGGTTAAGTAACTTGTTCAAGGCCACATAGAGAGGAAAAGGCAAAGCAGGACAAAAACCCACGTCTGCTGGTCTTCCTTGTCTCTATTCGTTTTTCTCTTTACTCCACTACTTTTATTTAATGTCACAGATATTAAAGATTTATCTTGTAGAGTTACAGTAATGAAGCAATGGATTTGAAAGAGATTTTATGTATACAAATTTAAGGCATCATTACTTTTAAGTTTATTCTTGAGCCTTCCCTAAATGGCCTTTTGTTTTTAGCCCTACTGGGCCTACAAAATTATATTCCATACTGTTATTTCCTTGAAATGCTTTGGCCTTATCTTTTTTCCCCTACCCATTTTTGCAAATATTTTAAGGCTAAATCTACATATACTAAGGAGAGTAGAAAGCTTCCTTAGCAATATCTAAATATATAGTTTTAAAGTACTTTGCCATGCATTTTCTTATTGGTGTCTCACAACTCTCTTCTTATTTTGATAGTTATGAAATAAGCATCTTTATTCCTATCTTGTAGATGAAGCCATTAGAGCTTAGAGAGGCTTGCCTGAGTTCACAAAGCATATTAGTGGCAGAGGTCAACAATCCAGGTCTTCTTATTTGAAGTGTGGGGTGCTTTGTAAATCAAAACTGAGTTTAGGGACAACTGCAGTATGGTGGTTAATCCAATAAGTTCTTTTTAAAAATTATTTCAATAGACTTAGGGGGTACAAGTGTTTTTGTTCCATAGATGCATAATGCTGGAGTCAGGGCTTTTATTGTACCCATCACCAGAATAGGGTATGTTGTACCTGATAGGTAGATTTTTATCCCTCATCCAGCTCCCGCCCTCCTCCCCCTTCTTAGTTTTCAATGTCCATCACACCACTTTGTGACCATATATACCCCTTGTTTAGCTCCCACTTATAAGTGAGAACATGTGGTATTTGTTTTTCAATTCCTGAGGTGCTTCACTTAAGATAATGGTCTCCATTTCCATCCAAGTTGCTGCAAATACACACATACACACACACACACACCACACTACATTTTCTCTATCTACTCATCAGTTGATGGGCACTGGGCACTTAAGTTGATTCTTTATCTCTGTAATAGTGAACTGTGCTGTGATAAACATTCAGATGCGGGTGTCTTTTTTATAAAATTACTTCTTTTCCTTTGGGTAGATACCCAGTAGTGAGATTTCTGGATTGAATGGTATGTCTACTCTTAGTTCTCTGAGGAATCTCCACACTGTTTTCCACAGAGGTTGTACTAGTTTATGTTCTCACCAACAGTGTATGAGCATTCCCTTTTCACCTCAAAAATGTCTATTGTTTTTGGACTTTTTAATGGCCATTCTAACACAGGTAAGGTGGTATCTCATTGTGGTTTTAATTTGCGTCTCCCTTTGATGATTACTGATGTTGAACATTTTTTCATATTTTTGTTGGTCATTTGTATATCTTCTTTTGAAAAAAATCTGTTCATGTCTTTTGCCCACTTTTTGTAGGGTTTTTTTTTCTTGCTGATGTGTTTGAGTTCTTTATAGATTCTGGATATTAGTCCTTTGTCAAATGTATACTTTGCAAATATTTTCTCCCATTCTGTATGTTGTTTACTTACTCTGTTGATTACTTCCTTTGCTCTGCAGAAACTTTTTAGTTTAATTAAGTCCCATGTATTTATTTTTGTTGTTGCTATATTTGCTTGTGGGGTCTTAGTCATAAATTCTTTGCCTAGGCCAATGTCCAGAAGATTTTTTCCTACTTTTCTTCTAGAATTTTTATGATTTCAGGTTTTACATTTATGTCTTTAATCCATCTTGAGTTAATTTTTGAATATGGTGAAAGATAGGGATCCAGTTTCATTCTTCTGTTTGTAGCTATCCAATTTTCCCAGAACAATTTACTGAATAGGGCATCCTTTCCTCAGTGTTGGTTTTTGTCTGCTTTGTCAAAAATCAGTTGGTTGTAGCTATATGGCTTTATTTCTGGGTTCTCTATTCTGCTCCATTGGTCTATACACTTACCTTTATAACAGTACCATGCTGTTTTGGTTACTATGGTCTTGTAGTATAATTTGAAGTCAGGTAATGTGGTACCTCTGGATTTGTTCTTTTTGCTTTAGATTGCTTTGGCTATTCAGGCTCGTTTTGGTTCCATATGAACTTTAGGATTGTTTTTTCTGGGTCTGTGAAAAGTGAGGTTGATGTTCTGATAGAAATTACATTGAATCTGTAAATCACTTTGGGCAGTATGAACATTTTAACAATGTTGATTTTTCCAATCCTTGAGCATGGGATGTTTTTTCATTTGTGTGTATCATCTATGATTTCTTTCATCAGTGTTTTATAGTTCTTGTAGAGATCTTTCACCTTCTTTGTTAAGTATATTCTTAGTTATTTTATTTTCTTTGTAGCTATTGTAAATGGTATTAAGTTCTTTATTTGACTCTCAGGTTGACTGTTATTAATGTATAGAAATGCTAGTGATTTGTGTACATTTATTTTATAACCTGAGCATTTTCTGAATTTATTTATCAATTCTATGAGTCTTTTGGTGGAGTCCTTAGGGTTTTCTAGATATATAAGATCATATCATCAACAAACAGGGATAGTTTGACCTCCTCATTACCAATTTGGATGCCCTATATTTCTTTCTCTTGCCTGATTGTGCTGATTAGGGATTCCAGTATTATGTTGAATAGAAGTGGTGACAGTGGGCATCCTTGTCTTGTTCAAGTTTAGAGGGAATGCTTTCAGATTTTCCCCATTCAGTATGATGTTGGCTGTGGGTTTGTCACATATGGCTTTTATTATTTTTAGGTATTTTCCCTCCGTTCCTAGTTTATGAGCATTTTTATCATGAAGATGTGCTGAATTTTATCAAATACTTTTTCTGAATCAATCCATTGAGATGATCATATGTTCTTTTTGTTTAATTCTCTTTATGTGGTGGATAACATTTATTGATTTTTGTGTATTGAACCATCCTTGTTACCCTGGGATGAAATCTACTTGATCATGGTGAATTATCTTTTTGATGTGCTGTTGGATTCAGTTTCTTAGTATTTTGTTGAGGATTTTTGCATCTATGTTTAGGAGAGATATTGGTCTGAAGTTTTCTTTTATTGTTGTTTCTTTTCCTGGCCCTGTATCAGGATGATACTGGCTTCATGGAAGGAGTCAGGGATGATTCTCCCTTTTTCAATGTTATGGAATGGTTTCACTTGGATAGGTCTCAGTTGTCCTTTGTAGGTCTGGTAGAATTTAGCTGTGAATCTCTCTTGTCCTGGGCTTTTTCTTTATTGTTTGGAAATTTTTTATTACATTTCAATTTTTGTACTCATTATTGGTCTGTTCAGTATTTCTATATCTTCCTGATACAAGCTTGGGAGGTTGTGTGTTTCCCAAAATTTATCCATTTTCTCTAGATTTTCTAGTTTGTGTGCTTAGAGGTTTTCATAATAGTCTGGGATGATATTTTCTATTTCTGTGGTATCATTTGCAATGTCTACTTTTTCATTTCTGATTGAGCTTATTTGAATCCTTTCTCTTCTATTTCTGTTTAATTTAGCTAGTGGTCTATTGATTTTGTTTATGTTTTCAAGGAACCAACTTTTTGTTTCATTGATGCATTGTATTGGTTTTTTTGCTCGTTTGTTTCCATTTCCTTTAGTTCTTTCTTGATCTTTCTTATTTATTTCCTTCTGCTAGCTTTGGGTTTGGTTTATTCTTTTCCTAGTTCCTTGAGGTGTGACATTATGTTGTTAATTTGTGATCTTTGTCTTTTACATGTAGGCACTTAAGGCTATGAACTTCCCCCTTACATTGTTTTGTTGTATCCCAGAGATTTTGGAAGCTCGTATTGCCTATGTTCAATTTGAACAATTGTTTGATTTCCATGTTGATTTCATGACTGGCTCAAAGATTGTTCAGCAGAACATTGTTTAATTTCCATGTATTTGTATAGTTTTGAGAATTCTTCTTGGAATTGATTACTAGTTTTATTCCACTGTAGTCTGAGAAGATACATTATATGATTTTGATTTTTCTAAATTTGCTGAGAGTTGTTTTGTGGCCTAATGTTATATGATCTATCTTGGAAAATATCCCATGTGCTGATGAGAATAATGTCTATTCTTTAGTTTGTGGGTAGAATGTTCTGTAAATGTCTATTAGGTCCTTTTTTTCTAGAGTCCCATTTAAGTCTAGTGTTTCTTTGTTGATTTTCTGCCATGATGATATGTCTAGTTCTGTCAGTGGTGTTAAAATCCCCAACTATATGATATCAGTGTTTATTTATTTCCTTAAATCTAGTTTAATTTATTTTATGAATCTGGGAGATCCCTTGTTAGGTGCATATATATTCTTTTATTTTCTTGTTGAATTGATCCCTTTATCATTATATAATGTTCACTGTTGTCTCTTTTTACCATTGTTGATTTAGAGTCTATTTTATCTGTTATGAAAATAACTACTCCTGCTTGCTTTTGGTTTCCATTTGCATGGTATATTTTTTCCCACCCCTTTACCTTGAGGCTATGAGAATCTTTGTGAGTTAAGTGGTTTTCTTGAAGACAGCATATATTTGGGTTATGCTTTTTATCCATTCTGTCGATTTATATCTTTTAATTTGGACATTTAGGTCATTTACATTCAATGTTAGTATTGATATGTGACATATTGTTGTGGTCATCATGTTCATTGTTTACCTAGTTGCTTTGTTTTCTCCCTTGTGTTACTGTTTTGTAAGAGCTGTGACTTTTAACTTTTGGGTATTTTCACACAGGTGGATGTGGCTTATTCTGTTCCAGTATAGACCACTTTTAAGCATTTCTTGTAGGGCATTAGTGTTTGCTTGTCTTGGAAATACTTTTTTCTCCTTCATTTATGAAATTTAGTTTTGTAACATACAAAACTCTCTATTGGCAGTTATTCTGTTTAAGAAGACCAAAAATGGGACCCCAACCCCTTCTCCTTGTAATGTTTCTGCTGAGAAGTCTGTTGTTAGTTTGATGGGTTTTCTTTTGTAACTTACTTGATGCTTTTGTCTCACAGCTTGTAGTATTTTCTCCTTCAATTTGACTTTGCCCAGACTGATGACTATGTGTCTTGGTGATGTTCTGTTTGCCTTGAATCTACCAGGTGTAGACCTCTTGTATCTGGTTGTCTAAATCTCTAGCAATACTAGGAAAGTTTTCCTCCAATATTCCCTCAAATAGATTTTCCATGCTTTTTGCTTTTTCTTCTTCTTCCTCAGGGATACCTATGATTCTTATATTTTTTCATTTTAAATAATTCCATATTTGTTGGAGAGATTGTTCATTCTTCTTGATTCTTTTGTCTTCATTTTTTACTGACTGAGTTAATTCAAAAGCCTTGTCTTCAAGCTCTGAAAATCTTTCTTCTGCTTGGTCTAGTCTTTTGTTAAAACTTTCCACTGTGTTTTTACTTTACCGAAATAACTCTTTCCTTTCCAGAAGTTCTGTTATGTTTTTTTCTTATGTCATCTCTTTAGTTAATTTTTCATTCATATCCTGAATTATTTTTTTGGTTTCTTTGTTTTGGCTTTCACCTTTCTCATCAATCACATTGATCTTACTGGTGATCCACACTCTGAATTCCATACCTGACAACACAACAATTTCTTTTTTGTTAGAGTCCATTGCTGGAGAGCTAGGGTGATCCTTCGGAGGTGTTAAAACAGCCTGTTTTTTCAAGTAGCCAGAGTTCTTATGCTGGTTCCTTCTCATCTGGAACTTCTTCAGGCTCTTGATTTAGACTTCATAAATGCAAATTTTGGTTCTAGCTATATGTTCGTGGGAATTATTTAACCTTGGTAACTCTAATTCCTCATTTATATAATGAGTATAGTCTCTTTCATAGAGTTATTGTGAGTATTAAGTGAGATAATACATGTGAAATGCTTAGCACAGTTACTAATACATAGTATGCCCTCAATAAATTTTAGCTATCATCACTTTTTTGCATGATGGTTCAGTATTGTAAGTGATAGTTATGTAATGATATAGACCATTTGTAAAAACATTTAAAATAAAGTTTCAATTCATTAATTCAATAACATCTGTTGAATGCCTCCTATGAGCAGTGTATTTGCTAGGCATGGGGAGCACAGGAGTATACGCTCACAAGCAGCTAATTCTTTTTAAGAAAAAACCTTAAAGCCAGGGGCAGTGGCATGTGCCTGTAGTCTCAGCTACTGCTGAGGTGGGAAGATTGCTTGAGGCCAGGAGTTCAAGTCTACCCTGGGCAACATAGGGAGACCCAATCTCTAAAAAATTTTTTAAAAAAAGATTAAATAAGATATACTTGGTTTTAACAAAAAAGAATAAGAAGAAGGAGGAGGAGAAAGTGGAGAAGGAGGAGAAAAGAAAAAAAACTTAAGACATAGATGAACAGGAAGATCAATTTTATTGACTTCTGCAGGCACCTGACGTTAGAATGGTCTTCTTGTTGGATGTGTTGATTTACTGTGCTAAAAAGAAAAAAACAGTAAAGTTTAAAAAACTGACATTGGATTTTTATTGTCATTATTAAAATTATTTTAGTTAAGGAATTATTGCTCATGTATGGAGAGTGTCTTTTTAAAAAATCTTATAACAAAAATGAGACATGCAAACAAAATTTATGGTTTGGTAAGTTAATTGAGATCTTTTTACATGAAGACAAAGATTTCCTTGATCTCTTTTTAGAAAAATGCAGGACAGAGAATCTTTGCAATTATAATATGTGTATTGTTGATTATAATGATATCTGTAAATTTATTAAGTACTTACCATGTGCCACACATTATGCTAGTTGCCTTATAGACTTGATAAATCCTTTCAAACACTATGAGTTACGTAGTATCTTTATTTAGCTGGTGAAGGAATTGAAGCTTATATAGGTGAAATAACTTGCCTAGCATCATACAATTTGTAAAACCAGGCTTTAAACCCAGGACTGTCTGTTGCCAAAGGCTATGTTCGAATTGGACAAAAATTAGGCAGTTTGGATCTCTTCCTTAAGCTTGTGTCTTGCTGCATTGTATTTGAAGTCTATTTGGATTGTTGGACTGTGGGATACTATAGGGAGGATGGATAATCATTGGATTGGATTAGGGTTATATATGGTTAATTCCAATAGAGAATCTTAAGCAAGGTAATTGACTGAAGTTTTCTGATACTCTGGAAATAGACAAAACATTTCAAACAATAAATTATGTGATTCTAAAAATGTGTAATCTTCACTTAAAAGTAACTCTACCAAAGTAATATAAGTAGTAATGTCTACAAATCACTTCTACCTTACACAAATTTTGTATTATCAGTTCACCAAAATATTTACATTGGCATAAAGGGATGCTTCTGAATTGACATTTTCATTAGATTTAGCATAGAGCACTTAGTTTTTTTAATTTGTTTTTGAACTTTCTTAATTTTCCTAAGTATTCCAACATACTGAATGCTGTTTGCTTTGTATTATACTGATATTACATTTGCAGTGAAAATCTTGTTAATATATATCCATGACTAATATTATGGGTATATATTAATCCATATAACTAAAGGCAATATTGTTTTTCTATAGTAAGCTGTCAGAAATGTGGGGCACAGTCAATGTGAGCCAAAGATATCAATCTCAAAAAGATACTTTGAAGAAAAGTGTTATTATGCACTGTCGGGTTTTTGTCATTAACATATTCCCTTGAGTTGATCAGAAAGAAACATTGACATCTTTCATTTTACTAATGCTTTATTATTAGTAATAATGGATTAGCTATGTTCTTGAAATGTCAACCAGTTAAAGAAATACGTTGATATTCTTGTACTTCTGCAATTAGAAAGTTATTAACAAATGAAAAGCGTTTTGTAAAATATGTACCAGCTTTATAAGACTAAATTGAAAATGTTATGCATATGTTGTCTATTAAAGAACATAACCTATTGTATAATTACTATAATTTTAAATAAGTCAGCATGATATAAAGAAGGAAACAGAGGATGATTGTTTGAGACACAAACTTTCTGACAATATTCATTATTTGATGCTTCATTGTCTTCTGACATTCATCTTAAAGAGGAGAAACACAAAACTGCCATTATATTTATTCCTTTGGCTATAACATGTTGTGTTTTCCTTTCTAGATGCTTATAAGCTTTTCTCTTTCATAACTGTAATTCAAAACTATTGCCAGGATATGTTTTATGGTAGGTTTCATTCCATTAATTATGTCAGTAATAATTTGCACACTTGGGATTTTCTCCTGCTCTGTAAGTTTTCTTCAGTTATGTCTTTATTATTACTTTTATTTCTATGATTCTGGTCTTCTTACTTGGAATAACCTTTAATTCTTGCCAAGTTCTCTGCCCCTCACCATCATATTCTCTCTCATTGCTTTGAACTATTTTTTTCTCCTTTCTTCTGCATTCAGGAAGATCACTCTCAATTTTCATCTCCATTTTATTGGTTATATTTAAGCAATATTGCTTCTCTGTCTCTCTCCCCCCCCATGGATATTTTAACACTAAAGGAATATAAGGAAATCAAAAGCAGAAATAATAGTGTTAAAATATCTCCTCTTTTTATGTCTACTTTTGATAAGGTGAGCATTTTTTATGCTTTTATCTTGTCTCCTTTGTTGAGTTATTAGCTATAACTCTTTGTTGTATTATGTAGTGGTTGCTTTAGGATTTAGACTATACATCTTCACTTTATCGCAATCTGTCTTCAAGTGATACTATACCATTTCATGTGTATTTATAGGCACCTCACAAGAGCATACTTCCATTTCTCCCACTCACTCCAGCCTTTTTGCTACTTTTGTTATATATATTATTTCTATGTATTATAAACTCTGCAATGTATTGTTTTGAGTTTTGATTTAAACAATAATTTTTAAAGAAATCTAATTAGAAAAATTATATTTATCTGTGTATTTAACATTTTCAGTGCTCTTCATCCACTTTCTAGATTCAGATTTTTATGTTATAATTTTCTTTCTTCCTGAAGAACTTCCTTTACCATTTTTGTAGCCCAGGTCTGTTGGTGTTGAATTATTTTAGTATGCATATACCTGATAAAGTCTTTTAGTAAGATATTTAGAAACGTATTTTTGCTGGGTATAGAATTCTAGGTTCAAAATTTTTTCTTTTAGAGTTTTTAAAGTATTGCTCCACTTGCTTTTGGCTTGCATTGTTTTCCACCAGCAGTTTGCTTTCATTATATTTACTGTTTATATAATGCTTCTCTTTTCTTCTGGTTACTTTTAAGGTTTTGTTGAATCATAATTTTTAAGAAATTTGATCATGATATATTTTGGTGTTATTTTTTCATATTTTTTGTGACTGGGATTTGTTGAACTTCTTAGATTTGTAGAGTTATTATTTTATCAAATTTGTATAATTTTCAGCCACTATTTCTTTCAGTTTTTCTTCTACCCCTTTCCACTTCCTTTGTGGACTCAGTTTACATGTATATTAGGCCATTTGATGTTGTCCCACAGTTCATTGAAAAGTAGGCACAACAAGAGGCAAAATTGAACACAGAATAGAAATAGAAAACATAATAAAAAACAAATAATAGAAGTATAGATTTTAACCCATGTACATCAATAATAAAATTAAATACAAATATCTAAGCACTTTTATTAAAAGGCAGAGATTGTCAAACTGAATTAAAAGTAAAATTCAGCTATATGTAACCTACTAAAATCCCACATTAAATATAACTACACAAAGAGATTAAAGTACAAAAGAAAAGATATATCATTCTATTCCCTTTTTATTCAGTCTTTTTGTATCTCTCTGTAATTTCTCTTGCGGTTTCTTTAAGATCACCAATCTTTCTAACAGCAGTGTATGATCTTCCTTTAATCCCATCCAAAGTATTTCTCATCTCATACATTATAATTTTCATCTCTAGCAGTCTGATCTATATATTTTTAAAAAATATCTTCCATACAGCCTCTTAGCATATACAATCTTTCCTTTAGCTTCTTGAACATATTGGATACAGTTGACTGTTTTAGTATCCTTATTTACTAATTTGATCATATGCATTACCTATAAGTCAATTTTGAACAATTTATTTTTCTCCTCATTGTGGGTGGTATTTTTCTGCTCATTTGTATGCCTAGTAGTTTTTTATTAGATGTCACATATTGTGAATTTCACCTTGTTGGGTGCTGTATATTTTTACATTTATATAAATGTATTTGAGCTTTGTTCTGTGGTGCAATTAAGTTACTTCGAAAAAAACAGTTGATCCTTTCAGATCTTTCTTATAAACTTTGTTAAGTATTATCAGGAACATTTAATCTTGGGCTTTTTGTCCTTACTGAGGCAAAACTTCGGAGTACTTCATCCAATACTCCGTGAATTAGGAAGTTTTCTCTTCTAGCTGAGGAAAGGAACTGTTCTTCACCTAGTGTGAGCAACAAGTTTTGTTGCTTCTAATACTTTTGGTGGTTCTTTCTGAGGGTAGTTTCCACACATGTATATGTTGATTAATATTTAGGTGAAAATTCAAGAGAAATCTGCAGACCTTCAAAGTTCTCTTTTTGTGTAGCTCTGTGCTCTCTAGTACTACGCCTTGTGAACTTTAGCTCTCTTGGCTCTCCTTAGCTTCCAGCTTCTCAACTCAAGGAGATAGCAAGGATCTTCCTGGATTTCTTCTCCCTTGTGCTGGAGTTGGAAACTTCAGGCAGTAGAGTGGGACAATATTAGGGTTCAATTCATTTGTTTCTTGTCTCTTAGGATTACTGTTCTTTGTTGCTTGACTTTCAGTATCTTTAAAACTGTTGCTTCATATATTTTGTGGGTTTTTGGAATTTGTTTCATGTAGGAAGGTAAAATCCAGTCCCCATTGTCCCATCTTTACTGGAAGAATTAATTTGTCTTCCCCATTCTTAAATTTTAAGCTTTTTTTTTTCCCCTCCAAGAAGTATTCATATATTACTGCTAACACATTAATTATACTTAATATTATTGTTGGAAACCATATTACATGGTAAATATTACTCAAATTGCTCCTTCCTATTTTTTCTATTTAAAAAATTCTCAGCAATTTACATGAAAGCATATAAACATAACGTGATTCTGAAGAAGCCTGAAATTTGGTAATACAGAGTCTTGGGTTCAGCGTGCCATCACAACAGCAACATGTCTTCAGAAAAGTTACCTCTCAAAGCTGCAATAATATTTATTGTGCAGGGTACTTGTTAGTATTAAATTAAATAATGATTTTAAAGAGATCAAAATGGTAACAATAAGTACAGCAGCAATAATAGCATCATCAGCAACAATAGTTGATATCACTGGAAAGTTAAATGTTATATGCTTATAGGCAGTGGCCAGATAAGAGAAAATAAATTGTAAATTAGGGAAAAAAAGAGACTATCTTTAAATGTTTTTTAGAAAATGGAGAACAAGTATTCGATTTTACCACCACTCATCTGACCGTATAACCACTGTTAAATAATAAATGCCTCTCAGGTAAAATATCCAAGAAAAGATCATTTGTGCTGGCCTTGTTTTTCATTTAAAATGCATCTATGGTGGAAGTGTACTAAAAGCATCATATAGAAGCCTCTGCCAGAAAAAATAATTGCAGTGATGATGTTCAGGTTTAAGCACAGCTGGAAACATTATGAAAAAGAAGTGCTTCAGTCTCATGTGATAAGGTTTCACTTTCTAATTTTGTGCACTCTCACATTTACAGATAAGATTACTTCATTTTGTGATGATAAAGTTTGAGAATGCCTGTACAAATGCCTGAAGTATTTAGCAATATGGATTCATAGTGATCCAAAGCTATTATAGTGGTCTTCACAAAATAACATTCTAAAAGTGAAAAACAAAAGGGGAAGATATTAACTCTTGATTCATCAACGGTTTCAGTTAATGTATCTCATTATTTAGTCCTAGTATGGTTCTCCATTACTATCCAGCAATCTAAAGTTTTTTACTGGCAGTAAAAAGGAAATTATTTGAACAACAGCAGCAATAACAACAACCACAAAAACAAAATAAGTAAAATGAATATTATTTATTGGGCTCTACCTCAAGGTTGTTCTAAAGGCTTTATGTCATGCTATGTAATCTAATTCTAACACAAACTTGTAAAATACATGATATTTATTAAACAATGGAACAAATTCAGAGGTGTTGTCTCTTGTCCTAGGTTACTCCTTAAGTAAATATTGGAATCAGAACTGCAACC
This sequence comes from Daubentonia madagascariensis, assembly GCA_023783475.1. Lineage (NCBI taxonomy): Eukaryota > Metazoa > Chordata > Mammalia > Primates > Daubentoniidae > Daubentonia > Daubentonia madagascariensis. Next base: position 8,975,466 of record JAKFHU010001129.1, read on the forward strand.
AGGGCTGGATATATGATTTAAAACTCTTATTTTTTATTATATTATACTGGGTTTTAATATTAACCATAAAGATAATTTTTAAATGTATATGGTATTGAAGAAATCATTTAATGTCATCTAAAGCCAAATAGTGTGGTTTTTAGATCATCTACATGTGTGCTGCTTCCACACTCGAGTATATAGTGGAGAAGTAGATGGGGATAGATTTGAAGTTTTTTAGCATACTATTGTTATTACACATCTTTCTTTCCTGAAAAAACAATATAATATTACATGACTTGATCAAGGTTACACAACCTTAATATCACAAATAAAATCCAAGTTTTTTCACTTGGTTTTACTAAACATTGTGTCATAGAAGGCAGCTTGTAGTTTAGCGGAAAAAGCATTAGACTTGAAGTCTTTTGACCTAGTAGGCTCAAGGCTTGGTTCTGGAATTTAACTAGTTATATGGCTCTGGGTAAGTTACTTAACCTCCATGACTCTCATTTTCATCATCTATGAAATGATAGTTATAGTAAAATAATACCAAATTAACAGTTATTATAAAGATTACATGAGGCAGTGCTTATAAAAGAGCGTGGTAAATTCTAAAACACCATATAAATGCAAGATGGTGCTGTTAATATTACATACTACATCATGCACTGGATTATATACAAAGATTATACACCAGATTATTCATCTTCCCTTCATAAAATGAGCAAGGAGTATAGAAAATTCTCTAGAAAAAAAGAAGTGAAATATAGGAGGTGAATATATAGGTTTTCATCTTCTTTCCCAATATAAAAATACATCTCTGTCAAGCCTTCTGTGGAGATATCCTTTGGGGACTAGGCAAATCCCTGGAGTAAATTCATGGAAGGAGACCATATGGTAGAACATGATATTGTATTATCCTTTGCTAGAGCAGACTGCTTTTCCATCTTTAGAATGTCAATTGTTGTTTTAAGTATCTACTATGTAAAAAAAAAGGACATAATAGTAAGCATGATAGGAGGTACAGTCAGCAAGAACTGAATACTAAACTGCAAAGTAGTGCTCTAAAGATAAGCAACATGCTGAGGAATAAAGATCTGAAGATCTCACGCCCTCTCTGCTGTGGTGTGAGAGCTCCTGCTTACCTTAAAGAGATTGTGCAGCTGTTTCAAATGCCCTGAGTTCCTCTTACAGAGGGAAATTATAGTTGGTGCTGTCTTCTCAGAACCTGTTTGTTGCAGTTATATTTATTTAATTGTTTAAGTCCCTATCACCTTGGCAACAGTGTTCTATTACAAGTGTAACACCTGAATCTTACCAAAAGCTACCTCAAAGTGAGTTGTCTAATGAGTAAAGCTTCATTTCTGCTGTTTTGCTAAAAATATAATTTTGCTGAAGGTTGAAACAAATGACTGAATTTTTATGTGCGCTCCTGAAAAACCTCGGGAGGCTTAGGCTCCACAGGGTAGTTCTTTCAATAGAGATGATGCCATTGATATTGCAGGAGAAATATTGGCTTCCTTTCTTCTCCCTTCTTCTGCCACTTTCCTTCATGGACCTCATTATTCAGTCACACAAAACTGACATCTTTTTTTTTCTTTTCTTTTCTTTCTTTCTTTTATTTTTTTAGTAGTCCCATTAGGAGAGAAGTGATATCTTTTCATGGTACAGTTCATACATAGGTACTTCCATATCTTTGCTCATATTGAACCTGCTACCTGATATCCCGCTTCCCACCCTTTTTAGGTTGCCTTAATTCTGTTTATTTTTCACAACCCAGTTTAAATGCTTTTGTTAAAAACTTTCATTATCTCCTCTGGCAAAATTGCCGCAGTACTTGGCCAATTCTTCTGTTTTAGCATTTACCATGATGTTTTATACATACACTCCCCTATTCTACTACTCTGTGAGGACAGAGGCTCTCTTACTTGTGTTTGTATGCACAGTATCTATCCCAGTGCCTGGCATTTGGTAGGTTCCCAATAAGGTCTGTTGAATAAATGAATAAACAGAACTTCCTGGAGCAAGAACCAAGCTTCCTCAACTTAGATCTGGGCTTAAGCACTTATTAAATGTATGGCCGTGGGCAAATCCTCAAATTCTGTCCTCCTTATTTGTAAAATATGATAATAAGATACCTCCCTTATCAGGTTTTTATGAAAATTTAATATATGTCAAGTATGTAATAGTGCCACACACATAATAAACATTTACTATTAATCTTATTTTTCAGATTATTATTTAATTATTAATATTAATAGCATTGTGTAAATTATTGTCCTCTATTCTGTTTATTCTCCCTTTCCAAGTTTATATTCTCTTCTAATTCTGATAGTGGGATGTCTGTTAGAATGAAGTAGCATGAAAGTTTCTCTGTGATTTGATCTTTGTTACTGGTCTTATGCCTGATTTTTTTAGTGCTTAGGTTTTGTTCTTGCGGCTTTTCAGATGGTGAGGTCTCTTCACAGGGGTGAGGTTTCATTCTGAATCCCAGCTGAATAGAGGGGCACTCCTGCTAACTCCTTGATAAGCCTGCACGACTGGGCTTGTATGGGGAATTCCTACTCACAAACCTTAACTAGAGTCTTATAACTTAGCCTTAGATTCTAATTTGCTCAATTTGTGTTGATCACAACCCAGAACTAGATTCCTAGAACTTACTCAGCCTTTGACTATAGGTCTTGGCTAGATCTCAGTTGTCCTTTACTTTAGTCCTTAACTGCCTGGCCTGTCTTGCCCTACACAAGGCTTGGAATGTTGTAGTTTCTTCTTGGTGAGTTTTTGTTCAAAGGATTAGGAAATGAATGAAGATTAGGAAACACAAGTGAGAGAAGAGAAGGAGGAAGATGGCAGACTAGAAGCAGCCCCTGAGCATGCTACTCTCAAGGAAAGGATCTTATGTTGCAGGCAGATGCCTACCTGCCAGTGGCTTTTCTTGGAAAGAACATTGTGAAACTCCAGAGAAGTGATGTGGGACACTCAGAGTGAAGGAGAAGGTGACGGGGCAATTCATTCAACAAGTTTGAAGGGATCTGTGGGGAGGCATCTACATGTGGGGAAGATTAGGAGGCTAGAGCGCTGGGGTGCCACACTTACCCCTCAGGCACTGTGGCCCACGTTGTGAGGGGGCTCTCTCCATCGCCACAGACCTCTGGAATGACCAGGAGCTGCCTAGAGTCTGTGCAGAGTCATTACGCTGGAGAACAGGCTCAGTAAGGTTCTGGTGGCTGTTGATCCTAGGTTTCTGCAGCTAACACCATCCTGAGCTCTGAGGTGCATGGCGCCATGTCTGCACAGGATTCAGCTTTGCAGCAATAGCCACTGGACTGGGGAGGGAGAAGACAGAGTGGACAGTCCCCAGTACCATGTCCTGTGATTGAGAGCCAAGCACCCCTCCCCCCAAGCACAGTGGGGTCTGAGTTGAGGAGTTGTCTCGGGTACCACAGGCACGACCTGGGAAGCTTTGGGCAACTGCCTCTGCAGGACCTGGGGATCGGGGAGAACTCCATGGTCCCTGGGCTGTTGGAAGTGACCCACACCCATGCAACTTGGCATACATGTTTCCCGAGCTGGTGGAACAGCTTGCTGCCTACCAGCCCTGTCTCTGTGGTCCCCAGTTCCAGCTCTGAGGCTCTTGCACCTGAATCCAAGCTCCACTCCTGTGGCTCCAGAGCTCCTGCCAAGCCAACAACAACTCCCCCCAAGATTCTAGGGTTGTGCGTGGACCACAAGACCCCATACTGGAGTCTCCACCACTGCTGATGGGCTAGTGAACCCACCCCAAGGTCTAATGATCTGCCAAATGCCCACAGACAGGTCACCTATGATCACTGCTTAGATAGCTTCACCCAGTTGCCACTGTCACTTCTGCAGGGAGAACCGGCGCAGCAAATCCCCCACAATTCCAGCCTTTGTGGAGAGGGTCTCACTCAGTCCCTGACTCAAACTTCCTACAATGATCTGGGGAACAACCCATCAACCCACACAAAGATTATCCAGCACCAGCTTGGACTGTGGCAATCACAGGTGAATGGGACAAAACAGAACAGCTGCACTATAGGCTCTTAGTGTGCATGTCCCTCCTCTTCCTGGTAAATATTCCAGAGTAGGAAAAAAGCATCATCTAGGGACCTACTCTTCTTCTAATTAAGGAGGAGAATTCCCAGCAAAAGAGAACAGGTGCCCTGCAAACCTCTTAGCCGTAAGCCAAGAGAAGAGCACTCAGATGAGAAGAAACCAGCAATAGAAGTCTGGCAACATGAAAAAACAAAACAGTTTGACACCCCCAAGAAATCATAATGGAGCTATGGTAGTGGACTCCAACCACAAGGAAATTGTTGAAATGACAGAAATGGAATTCAGAATATGGATGGCTAATAAGGTGAATGGAATTGAAGAGAATGTTGAAAACCAACCAAAAGAAGCCAAAAAAAATATTTCAGGAAGTCAGTGAAAACATCACTAAAGAGCTATACAACATAAGAAAGGACATAATAAGAACTTAAAGAAATGAAAGAGTCATTTAGGGAGTTTCAAAACACAGTAGAAAGCTTTAACAATAGACTAAACCAAGGAGAAGAAAGAATATCAGAGCTTGAAGACAAGACTCTTGAGCTAATCCAGTTATTCAAAGAGGCAGAAAAGAGAAAAAAAAAGACTGAGCAGTCATTTACAGAGATAAGGGACTATGCAAAGCAAACTAATATACGAATTATAGGTATCACTGAAGGAGAAGAAGAAAGAGCAAAAACGTGGAAAATCTGTTCAAGGAAATTATTGAAGAAAACTTCCCTGGTATTGCCAGAGAGTCAGACATCCAGATACAAGATGGTCATTGAACACTGGGAAGATTCATAGCAAATAGGACATCACCAAGACACATAGTCATCAACCTGGCCAAAGTCAAAATGAAGGAGAAAATTCTACAAGCAGAAAGACAAAGGCAACAAATAACCCACAAAGAAAAACCCATTAAGCTAACTGCAACTTCTCAGCAGAGACCTTACAAGCCAGAAGGGATTGGGGCCCCCACTTCAATCTTCTTAAACAGAACAATTGTCAGCTTATAATGTTGTATCCTCCAAAATTAAGCTTCAGAACTGATGGAGAAATAAAATCTTTTCAGGACAAGCAAACACTGAGGTAATTTGGCATGACCAGACCTACCCTGTGGAAATACTCAGAATTACATTATACACAAATCAGCACAATAGATACCCACCAGTGTAAAATAACCCAAAAAGCTAAAGCTCATAGGTCTTATGAAGTAATAGCACAAGAGCAGAAACAAAGCAATAAGGTACTACCCAACATGATAAACAGAACAGCATCCCACATGTCGATTCTATCACTCAATGTTAACGGTCTGAATACTCCACTCAAAAGACATAGGCTGGCTGAACTGATGAAAAAACACAACCCAAGTATCTGCTATCTCAAGGAAACACATATAACCCACAAGGATGCACACAAACTGAAGGTAAAAGGATAGAAAAAAATAGTCCACACAAAAGGAAACAAAAAGAGAGCAGGTGAAGCCATTCTCATATCAGATAAAATTGACTTTAAATTAACAATGGTAAAAAGGAACAAAGATGATCATTATATAATGATAAAGGGATCAATTCAATGAGAAGACATAACAATCCTAAATATTTATGTACCTAACCCAGGAGCTCCCAGATGCATAAAGCATATTCTACTAGAGCTAAGTAAAGAAATAAATAGTATTAATAGCATTGTAATTGCTGGGGACTTCAACACCCCACTGTCAGATCTGGACAAATCAAAGCAGAAGATGTATAAAGACACACTGGACTTAAACGGGACTCTTAAAAAATGGACCTAACAGACATTTACAGAACATTCTATGCAAAAACTACTGAATATGCATTCTTCTCATCAGCACATGGGACATTCTCCAAGATTGATCTTATCTTAGGCCACAAAATATGTCTCAACAAATTCAACAAAATTGAAATCATACCCTGTGTCTTCTCAGATTACAGTGGAATAAAACCAGAAGTCAACTCCAAGAGAAACACTCAAATCTACACAAAGTCATGGAAATTAAACAACCTTCTGCTGAATGATTATTGGGTCAAGAATGAAATTAAGATGGAAATCAAAAGATTACTTGAACTGAATGACAAAGGGTACAAAAGCTATCAAAATCTATGTGAATTAGTAAAAGCAGTCCTAAGGTGAAAATTCATAGCCTTAAATGCCTATATCAAACAGAGAGAAACATCACATATTAACAACTTAGTGTCACATCTCAAGGAGCTAGAAAAAGAAAAACTAACAAAACCCAAAACCAACAGAAGAAGAGAAATAACAAAGGTCAGAGCAGAACTAAAAGAAATGGAAAACAAGCAACAAAAATCAATACAAAGGACCAAACAAAAAGTTGTTTCTTTGTAAAGATGAACAAAATTGACAGACCTCTTCCTAGATTAATTAGGAATAGAAGACAAAGGACCCAAATAAGCTCAATCAGAAATGATAAAGGAGACATTACAACTGATAGCAAAGAAATACAAAACATCATCCACGAATACTACAGAAATCTCTACACACCTAAACTAGATAATATAGAGGAAAGGGAGAAATTCCTGGAAACACACAAACTCCCAAGACTCAATCAGGAAGAAATAGAACTCATGAATAGACCAATAATGATCAGAAAGATCACAGCAGTAATAAAAAATCTCCCAAGAAAAAAAGGCCTGAACCAGATGGATTCACAGTAAAATTCTACCAGACCTACAAAAAAGAGCTGGCATCTATACTACAGAAATTATTTCATAATGTCGAGAAGGAGGGAATCCTCTCCAACTAATTCTATGAACCCGTTATCACCTTGATGCCAAAGCCAGGAAAGGACAAAACAAAAAAAGAAAACTACAGACCAATATCCCTTATGAATATGGATGCAAAAATCCTAAACAAAATACTAGGAAAATACTAGAAAATCGAATTCAACAGCACATCAAAAAAATAGTCCACCATTACGATGCCAGCTTCATCCCAGGGATGTAAGTTGGTTCAACATACGTATATCAATAAATGTGACTTACCACATAATCAGAAGCAAAAACAAAGATTATATGGTCATCTCAACAGATGCAGAAAAAGCAATTTGACAAAGCCAAGCACTGTTTCATGATAAAAACCCTCAACAAACTAGGCATAGGAGGCACATATCTCAAAATTATAAAAGCCATTTATGACAAGACCACAGCCAGCATCAAGTGAATGGGGAAAAGTTGAAAGCATTCCCACTAAGAACTGGAACAAGACAAGGGTGCCCACTGTCACCACTTTTATTTACCGTAGTACTGGTTGTCTAGGTAGAGCAACCAGGCAAGAGAAATAAATAAAGCATATCCAAATGGGGAAAGAGGAGGTCAAACTATTGCTTTTTACTGACGATATGATCTTGTATCTACAAAATCCCAAAGACTCCACTGAAAGACTTCTGGAATTAATAAATAAATTCGGCATAGACTCAGGTTACAAAATAAGTGTACAAAAATCAGTAGCCTTTCTATATACCAATAACAGTTGAGCTGAGAATCAAATCAAAGACTCAAAACCAGTCACAACAACTACAAATAAAATAAAATACCTAGGAATATACTTAACCAAGGAGGTGAAAGATCTGTACAAGGAGAAGTATGAAACACTGATGAAAGAAATCGCAGAGGACACAAATGGAAAATTTTATCATGCTCATAGATTGGCAGAATAAACATTGTCAAAATATCCATACTACCCAAAGTGATTTACAGATTCAACACAATCCCCATCAAAATACCAATACCATATTTCAAAAATCTAGAAAAAATAATTCTATGCTTTGTTTGGAACCAAAAAAGAGCCCAAATTGTTAAAGCAATCTTCAGCAAAAAGAACAAATCTGGAGGCATCATATGACCAGACTTCAAACTATACTAAAAGGATATAGTAACCAAAACAGCATAGTATTGGTACAATAATAGAGACATAGACCAATGGAACAGAACAGAAAACCCAGATATAAAACCATCCACCTACAACCAACTTATCTTTGACAAAGTAGACAACAACATACACTGGAGAAAAGAACCCCTATTGAATAAATGGTGCTGGGAAAATTGGATAGCTCCATGCAGGAGAAGAATGAAACAGAGCAGCTATCTCTCAACACTTACAAAAATTAATTCTAGATGGATAAAAGACTTAAATGTAAGGCACAATACCATAAAAATTATAGAAGAAAATGTAGGGAAAACTCTTCTAGATATCAGCCTAGGCAAAGAATTTATGACTAAGACCCCGCAAGCAAATATAGCATCAACAAAAATAAATAAATATGACTTGATTAAATTTAAAAGATTCTGCACAGCAAAGGAAATAATTAACACAGAATATAGACAAACTGCAGAATAGGAGAAAACATTTGCAAATTATACATCCAATAAGGGAATAATTTTCAGAATCTACAATGAACTCAAATCAACAAGAAAAATTGAACAACACCATTAAAATGGGCAGAAGACATAAACAGAAGTTTTTCCTAAGAACATAGAGAAATGATCTATAAACATATGAAAAAATATTCAACATCACTCTCCATCAGGGAAATGGAAGTTAAAACCATGATGAGATACCTACCACCTTACTCCTGTCAGAATGGCCATTAATAAAAAGTCAAAAAACAATAGATACTGGTGTGGATGCAGAGAGAATGGAACACTTACACACTGTTGGTGGGACTTCAAATTACTATAGCCTCTAGGGAAACATGGAGATTTTTCAGAGAACTAAATGTAGACTTACCTTTCAATCCAGCAATCTCACTACTAGGTATCTAGTCAAAGGAAAAGAAGTCATTTTATCAAAAAGACACCTGCACTTAAATATTATTGCAGCACAATTCACAATTGCAAAGATGTGGAATCAACCTAAGGGTCCATCAATTCATGAGTGGATTAACAAAATGTTTTATATATATACCATGGAGTACTACTCAGCCATAAAAACGAATGAATCAATGTCTTTTGTAGCAATTTGGATGGACCTGGAGACCATTATTCTAAGTGAAGTTTCTCAGGAATGGAAAAACAAACACCACATGTACTCTCAAAGAACTTGGAACTGATTTTTGAGCACACACGGCCACAGAGAGAACTAAAAGCCATTGGAAATCAAGAACAGGGAGGAGGGAAGAGGGTAGGTGTAAAAACCTACCTAACAGATTCAATGAACAGTATTTGGGTGATAGGCACACTAATGGCCCTGACTAAATATTATAAAAACTATCCATGTAACAAAATTAGTTATACCCCCTTAATGTTTTGAAATAAAGAAAATAAATAAGATTAGATTAAATATAAATTATTTTTATTTTAGAACTAATTAGAAATTACCCATAATAGAAGTATTTTGGTATAGAAAATGAACTTTCCTCTTGCTTTAATCTCTCAGAGAGAACCACTGTCAACAGTTTGTACCATATTCTTCTAACTTTTTGCTTACTTATTATTAAAGATATATTATTTTAGTTTTTATTTATTTATTTTTAAACGAAGTTGGGACTAACTCAGTATCAGAACCACTCAGGTAAAAGAGTAACTAAGGAAAAAAGTATAGACTACCAGAAAATGGACTGTGGGACATTGGGATCATAGATATTATTCAGGGACTCTTGAGTACAGACTCTGCTTTTTGAAGTTTTGTTTGGTTCAAGAACCATTTTAAATTAAAACCAACAGTGCTTGAAAATACCTATCTTACCTTATTCTGTCAGTATTATCTTATCATTAGAAGAAAAGCTAATTTGGATTTTGAAAAATTTCATCCTATTTTTTACTTTGAATAGCTTTGGTTATTGCAGAGTTCAGAAATATTTTTTTTCATATGCTTATTGGCCATGATTTATTTCTTCTTTAAATGTGCTTTATCCCCACTTATATAAATTTATCCTTGCTCATTATGTATGACTAGCTTTAATCATTTTTCTTTGCACTTTGTGGCAAAATAAGATTGTGTTTTGGGTTTTTTTTTAGTATGAATAACTTTTTTTTTTTTTTCTTTGAGACAGGATCTTGCTCTGTTGCCCAAAGTAGAGTGCGGTAGCATCATCATAGCTCACTGCAACCTCAAACTCCTGGGCTGCAGTGATCCTCTTGCCTCAGTCTCCTGAGTAGATGCAACTACAGGCACGTGCCACCACACCCGGCTAATTTTTCTATTTTTAGTAGAGACGGGGTCTCACTCTTTCTCAGGCTGGTCTAGAACTCCTGATCTCGAGCAATTCTCCCACCTCAGCCTCCCAGAGTGCTAGGATTACAGGTGTGAGCCACCGTGCCTGGCTGGTTGTTTGTATATATAGCTTCCTCAAGCTTTATGTAGATAAGTCCACTAATAACAGTTTTTTTCCATTTGCTTTTAGGTTTAGAAAGTTTTTTTCTATCCATGTAACAGATAAATATTCATAATGACCTTCTACTATTTTTTAATTTTTAATTTAAATATAACATACTTCAATGTACAAAAAAGTAGATACATCAGAATTGTGTAGTGTACCCATGTAACATATTCATTTAATCAGCATCACCTAGATCAAGAAATAAAACATTGGTAGCAACCCAGAGACTCTGCCCCTCCCACTCTTGTGCTCCATTCAAGTCAGTATCTTCCTCCATGGTAACCACTATCCTGATTTCTAACAGCTTAGATTTTTATTGCCTGTTTTTCTACTTCATGAGTTCATGCAAATGTAATTATACAGTACGTATTCTTTTGTGTCTAGCTTCTTTTACTCAAAATCATAGTTTTGAGATTCATTCATACAATTTAGTGTAGTAGAAGTTTGTTCATTCTCATTGCTATATATCATTCCATTGTATGACCATATCACTGCTATGACTGATTGTTTGTATCTCCCTGCCCCAAAATTCATATGCTGAAAGCTAATCCCTCATATGATGATATTTGGAGGTGGGGTCTTTGATAGGTAGTTAGGTGATAAGAGTAGTGCTCTTATGAATGGGATTAGTGCCTTTATAAGAAGAGACACAAGAGAGCTTGCTTCTCTCTCAGCTCTCCACCATGCAAGTACACAGCAAGAAGATGGCCAACTGCAAATCAGGAAGTGAGCCCTGTTCTCCTGGCACCTTGATCTTGGATTTCCTAGCCCCCAGGACTGTGAGAAATAAATGTTTGTAGTTTAAGCCACCTGGTCTCTGGTCTCTGGTTTGTTATAAAAGTTCTAATTGACTAAGTTATTCACAATTTATTTATCCATTGTACTGTCTGGTTTTAACTTTCACAGTATATCTATAATCTATCTGGAATTCATTTTTGCATATGATATGAGGTATGAATTAAAAGAGACATGTGCAGCCCTAGAACTCAGCAAATATCATGTGGGGAAAAATGAGCTTCATGTTTGAAGCCCTAAAAGTTTCCCTTTTGTCATTTCAGAAGTTTCCAGTTTTTAATTGTTGAAAATAGTGCTGCTATGGACATGTCTTTTGGTAAAAATATGTAAGCATATCTGTTGGGTGGATACTTAGAAGTTTCTAGGTCATGGAATGTAAATTTGTTCAGCTTTAAATAGCCAAACAGCTTTCTTAAGTAGTTGTACCAATTTATACTTCCTCCAGCAGTATATGAGAATTTTTCCTTCCCCCCCAACTCTTGGTTTATCTCATAATTTTCATTTCAGAACTTTTGGTGAGTGTGACAGCATTTCTTACTGTGGTTTTATTTTATATTTTCCTAGTGATTAAAGAATTTGAGCACCTTTTATGTAGTATATCAGTCATTCTGATAGTATTTCCTGTGAAGTGCTGATTCAAATTTTTACTGATATTTTTTATTAATTGGTCTGCCATTTTCTTATTGATTTGGAGAATAGTTCTTCATGTATTCTGGATATAAGTCCTCTGTCAAATATATGAATTGCAAATATTTTGTTCCACCCAGTGGGTTGCTTTTTCATTCTTTGAGTGTTGTCTTTTGATGAATATAAGTTCTTTATTCTAATATAGTATAATTAATCAATTATTTCTCTTTGAAAGTTAGCTCTTTTTGTGTCTGTTTAAGAAATGTTTGCTTTCTTAAGCTCATGAAAATGTTTGACCATGTTTTTCTCTAAAAGCACTCTGGTTTTACCTTTTGCATTTATACCTGCAATCTCTCTGGGATTTATTTTCATGTGTGATATGAGGTATGAATTAAGAGAGACATGTGCAGTCTTAGACCTCAGCAAATGTTATGTGGGAAAAATGAGCTTTGTGTTTGAGGCCTTTCAGGTTTCCATTTTGTCATTCAAATCTTGATTACTGCTCCAAGCTTTGCTGATTTTCTTTTAGGGATCTTTTCTTGGCCTAAGCCTCATCCTCAGGTGGTATTTGGAATCAGAAAATACCATAAAGGAGGGGAAAAAAAAGGTTGGCAATCATCAGTTCACCTCAGAAAGTTTTCTATCTCTTTGGAATTTTAGATTATCAAATTCTATTTACTTTCACATCTCTCTGATCCCTTAAAAAATATTATCTATGCAATTTATAAAGCCTTTTCTCATTTTTTACATTAGGAATATTGGACTGCTTTGACTTACTATATTTACCTGGAAATAGAAGTTTGTCTTACATGATTTTGTAATTTTATCAAATATACATAAAGTATTATATAATATATTTACATATATTAGTATATTACAATAAATGTTTATATATCATATATTATACAAATATATATAACTATATTTTATAATAGGTATTTTGTAATATATTCTTCTATGTAATTTACAATTTACTTACACTACAAAATATTTAAAAATATATACATGTATCTTTCTTTGATTTTAATTTATGGTATGATCATGAAGAAATAACAATTTCCAAAAGGAAATATTTTATCTACTTCATTCATTGATTTATAATTTCCCTATTGATCTTTTATGATTTTTTTACCATAATGTATCTTATTATGAATATTATATATCTAATTTGAGTCTTTCTGGAAAGGGATGCTGCTGTTGTTATTGTTATTCTAGTGTTCATATTTTGGTCAATCTTTACTGAGCACCTCCTATATGTCAGTCTCTGCTAAATTGTTAAAGAGACATCATCCCTGCTTTGTTGGCTTTTGCAGGCCAATGAAGGAGACAGATATTAATCAAAAAAACATAAGAATGAATATAAAATAAGCTTCAAGATATATCTGATGCTGATGGTCCAGGGACTATACTTCGAGAACCACTGGTTTAGGTTAATCAATGCTATTGGCTGATGTGTTTTTCCTGTGGACTAGTGTGGATCTTTTTTTTTGTTCTGGTGAGTAATAAGTTGTTCTCTTATGATTATTTCTCTAAAGTGGCCAGGATGAGCAAATATGAGTAGCCCAGCAAGAGAATTGCTGCCTTTTTTCTCATGTACAAAGGAGGTAATTGTGAGTGTTTTTCTTACTATGACAGAGGCAATTCTATGTTGATGTGGACCAGTTGCAGAAGGCAGACTGCCTGTATGTAGCCTGATGAGTGGTTTTACTGGCAACACAAAGGGGATAGGAATATCTCCTTTGTGTGGGGGGGCTTAAGATGGTATACCTGAATGATTCTGTGGGCAGTTAAGCAAACCAAGCAAAAAGGCAGCTGATCTTCCAAGACAGAATCTTCCCACATGGGCCAGAGGGAATCTGCTGGCATTTAAGTGTCCCTTTGGATAATACTAGGCTGGTTAGCTAGTCTTTATCCCTTTTCACTTGTAAAATCTTGATAGAATGTAAAAACCTCAGGCATTTATTTGAGATCCCTCTCTATTTTTCGGAGCTGATGGTGAGAAAAGTTTTCCCCTTCTATAATAATTGGGTCAACATAGTAATAGCAAGGAAATTTGGGAGAATAAAAGAGTTTATGTGTTTTTATGTCACCATCTTCCCAAACTCCCACTGGAATATTAAATTTTAATATTTTATTTTGCTAAGACTCAGCATACTCCCTCAACCTCAAATTTAAACTGGCCTCTTGTTTTCTATTTAGGTTCATTTCCTCCACTATACCCCAAGCTCCTTGATGTTGTGAATCGTGTCAGAACATCTCAGAGTTCTAAGTGTTTCAAAGATGTGGCAGCCACAAAAATATATCACACAGATCTCCTGCTGTGAGGAGCATAGTTGACTGACAGCCAGAACTCTGCTGCTCTGGATCTGCTACCATATTCATCCGAAGACCATACATTCTGTAGACTGCTTCTACCAATGACTGGGCATGGCAGAAGTACTAGGACTCTGCTTGCAAGAATTTTTCTAATGGCTGACTTTGGCTACCAGACTTCTTATTAACTTGGTCTAAACTCTCTTAGAACCATGTTGCAGTCTGAGATTTTTCCTATCCAGTCCTTCTTTCTTCCTATCCAGTCCTTCTTTCTTCCTCCATCCTTTTGCAGATATGTATTCTTTGTGGTCTGACGGCTCTCCCTGCTTCCTCTCCCTTAGTACTTCACAGGCATTTCTCCCAATAAATATTTTGCCAGTCCAATCCTTTCATGGTACTTGCTTCTCAGAATACTTGAATTAACACAGGACATACCAAAAGTCGGATCATCTGTATAAACTGGTAGTAAGGAGTTTTGGAAATGGCTTAGTTACTATCTTGTAGGATGCCATCCTGAGTGTTATGTGGGAAACAGATAGTCCCTAGCACAAGGTGGCAGTCCAACTGAAGATTTCATCAGTTATGACCTAGGAAAATGTGCCAGTAGAGGGGATTTTCCTGTAGGTACAATGATTCAGGCATTTAAAGATAAGGGGAAAGTAATGTCTATGAGGACTATGGAGGTAGCTGATTATTGCTAAATTATATTGATGTGCTTCAGAAAGATCATGAGAAACTGAGGTCTATTAGCAAGCAGTTAAGGGAGAAGTATGAAATCCTTTCTCCGCAGTGGAAGAGTAGATTCAAAGGATAAGCAGACTCAGGACTTGTTAGAAATGTACAGGTTCAGAAATGTTTAAATGCCTATCCAAAGTAGATCTATTATACTAAGGTTAGAGACCTTGTTAGAAAACCTGAGATCCTAAGTATGGGATGGAGACATTTGGATGGATGCCTTTGAGTTTTGGGCCCTGCAGATCCCTCTGAACTCTCAGAGCTTTGGGAGTATCCCATTCATCTCTAACACTACTTTGGTGCTGAAATATATTGCAGAGGCTGCTCCCTTGCAAGGCAACAGGTACCCCTTTAAGAAGCTACTTTTACCTCTTGTCCAACCACCAGGCCATAGGATGTGATAAGCTTGATAAGAAAGGAAAGAGGTTATATGCCAAAGGAGCTACAACAATTAATTAGCCTACCTACCAGGAGCCAGGAGATTGAATTTTGAGAGCAACTGATTAAACAGGTTGGAAAGTAAGACTGGATATGCAAGAATCAATTGACTTAGGTGTACTTTCATAGAATTTAGGATCTGAAAACCTAGGCAATCACCCCAGAGTAATGGGGCAAATACTGCTAGGGTAGCTCTTAGAAGCCTGGAAAAAGTAATAGTTCATGCTGAGTGAGATGCCTGAGTGCCCTGACTCACAGTAAAGGAAGAATAACAAGGCTATTCTTGTTGAAATGGGCCTATTGGAGAGGATACATTATGTGAGGCCAGAAAACCCACCAGAAGATTAAGTTTCAAAACAGGGCCCATAGGACACACCATACTCCAAGGCCATGAGGAATATACTGGTGAGAGGAGCACCAGTATCACTAAGAAGTTCAGTGGTGGATCTCCTCTGCAGGCCACAGATGATGGTAGAAGAATTAGTTACAGATCGGATGCGATATTATTTGTGATAATAGGATTTTGAAGTAATAGAGGCCAGGAAGTGGTGTTTAACCACCAGGAGCCAGAAGGCCATAAGTATTTTAATGATAGGCAAGGTCTGAGGGCTGTCCTGGGGGCTTGAGTTTCAGGGAGTTGTGGAGATGGCTAATAGAGCATGATGTCTCTGTCAGGAAACTAGATGGACAGCCAATAGGGGTCCACAACCAGAAAAATGCAAGAATACAGGATGGTTACTTTTCTTAAAAAGTCACCATCCCTTGCTCAGTTCCTGGCCCTGAGTCAATTGTCAGATCTGGAATCCATTGATTGAAGAGGTGGCCATGTTTCTTGGAGGAAGGAACCTATAATACTATAGCAGACACATTCTATAAACATTCCCCTAGGCCTTCTCCAAAAGGACCTATAAGCATTTATTTGCTTGATTATATATTGAGAAAATGGTAATAACCAGACAGTTCAAGAAGTATTGGACACAGGATCAGAATTGAGATTGATATCCAGAGACCCAAAATATCTTTCTAGAGACTGTGTTAGAGTAGGAGTTTCTGGGGGCCAGTAATAAATGGAGTCATTTGTTATTCCAATAAATGGAGTCCAGCTCCCAGTGGATTCACTGAGTCCATGGAACAACCTAGTGGTCATTTACCCAGTCCTCAAGTATAATTGTGACCAATATACTTGGCTGTTGAAGTAATCTTCACATTAGGTCATTGGCCTGTGGGGTAAGAACTATCACACTGGGGAAGACCAAATGAAAGCTATTCAATGGACCATTTCCCAAGCCAAGACTTTAAATAAAAAATAAAATCATATCCTGGAGGGCGGGCAGGGTGAAGGATGACAGCTGTTAGTACCATCATTAAAGTTCTAAAGCAGGACTCAGCAAACTTTTTCTGTGAAGGACCAGATGTAAATATTTTTAAGCTTATGGGCCATGCTGTCTCTGTCACAGCTATTCACCTCTGCCTTTGTATCATGATAGATCCTATAGACAATACGTACATCTATGGGAATGGCTGTTTTCCAATAAAGCTTTATTTATAAAAATCAGGCAGCTGTTTGGATTTGATCTGTGGGATATATTTTGATGACCCTTTTTTTAAAGGATGCAGGTGGTAGTCTGTTTCATATCTGCATTTTATTCTCCAATCTGGCCCCTGAGTAAACCACACCTGCTGAGTCAATATGGTATCATTACTAGAAAAGATTAATAAGGTCTCAGGTGTATAGTATGCAACCATTGTTTTGGCAAATGTATTCTTTTCTATTTAAATTAGAAAAGAGGGTCAGAAACGGTTTGCTTTTACATGGGATGGAAAAATATGCATAATTACTTTCAGTCTCATTCCAAGCCTATGTTAATTCTCCTGCCTCTGTCATAATATAGTCCAAAGAGATCTGGGCCATGCCAGGATATCCCTTTCAAAGGAAAAGACAAATAGCTACTTCTTATTACAAGGAAGGAAGCACAGTACCTGGTAGGTGGCACTGGGTTCTGGAGGAAACAACATTCCATACCTAGGATAACTGCTTTGGCACATATACTGGGTTACAAATAAGATTTCTCAGTTTTAGTGGGGTCTGTGGCAGGTCTAGGCTGTGGGACAAGTTCCCGTGCCCCTTGGGCCATATAATTTGGCAGACTCTATGGTATTGAAGGTGTCATTATTGGTAAAAGATATAATGTGAAGTTTATAATGTGGAAAAGATATAATGTGGAGTTACTGGTGAGCTCCAGTAGGAGAATCACTACACAGGACACAGAGATTCTAGACCAAGGCCATACCATACACAGTAGAGAATTATGTGCCTTTTGAGAAACAGTTCCTGGCATGTTACTCGGCCTTTATAGAGATGGAATGATTTACAGTGAGGCACCAAGTGAACATGCATCTGGAAACTCTCAGTTATGAACTGGGTTCTATTGGACCCATGAAGTCATAAAATTGGACAGGCCCAGTACCAATCCATTATAAGATTGAAATGGTATACATGGGATTGAGTTAAAGTGGGACTAGAGGTCGTGAATAAATTGCATAAGCATGTAGCCTAACTGTTTTATCCATCACAGTTGTATCAGTTCCCCTACTCTAGCTCTCATGTATAGCCTTATAACCTAATCCTATGTGACCACCCGAAGGAGGAGGAAAAGGCCTGGGCTGGGTTTATGGCTAGGTCAGTTCAGTATGTGGCTGAATGCCAAAAATATATGGTACCTGCATTATAGCCATATACAGGGTGGCCATAAAAGGAGAGAAAATCGTATCATTCAGGGGCTGTAAGCAGTGTACCTGGCTATCTGCTTTGTATGGAAGAAGGAGTGGCCTTATGTAAGAATGTATATAGATTTCTGGGGAGCGACCAATGGCTGGGCCAATTCATCAGGGGCCTGGAAGGAGAGAGAATGAAAAATTAGAGACAAAGAGGTCTGCGGTAGAGACATGTGGTTGGACAAATGGGAGTAGGCACACTCAGAATGTCTTACTGAGACACACTGATGCATACTTTTTGAGGAGTTATTCATTCACAAGAATTCTAGACATCACCAGGCTTCAGGCATGGCCATGAGCAAGACCAGCAAATAACAGCTTTTTGACTTGTAGCCACAACCCAAGTGTCTGCTATTTCTAACACTGGCAATTACTTATTGTGGCCCATGAACAACAGCAGATGCTATTGAATAACACTATAGCTTCATCAGAGATATGTAGCATTGTAGTACCCCTTGGTAATCAGTTTGTTTTATTAAATCCATCTTAGAAAAAAGATCTTTGAATCTATGTTAATGCCTTCTAGGATGCATCTACCATGGAAAAGGCACTAAATAACTCAGTAGACAAAAATGACTTGGTCAGTTGACATCCCCAGCCTTCATCATCAGATAACAGGGAACTATCCTGATGGGTCCATGAATGAAGTAGCCACAGGGGGCTGTATATTGTCTCAGCAGCATGGACTCCCACTTACCAAGGCTGACCTAGCTACTCCTGCCTCTGAATGGCCAACCTGTAAGAAATAGAAAGCAATGCTGAGTCTCCAACATGACACTATTCCTGGAGAAGACCAACTGACTACTTTGGGATAGGTCAACCACATTAGGTTCCTTCCATCAAGGAAAAACCAGCGGTTCATCCTCTAGATATGTATTCTAGATATGAGTTTGCTTTTCTTGCCCACAGGATCACTATGCAGGGTTTTATGGAATGCCTGATTCACAGCTATGGAATAGAAAATATAGCTTTTTGATGTGGGGACCCACTGCACAGCAAAGCAAGTGTGAACATGGGCTCTTGTCACTATTGGATGCACTGATTGTACCATATACCATTCCATGCAGAAGAAGCTGGCTTCAGGAGCACCAGAACAGCCTTCTAAAGGTACAGCTGAAGATCCAGATTGGAGGCAACACTCTGAAAGGATGTGGTACAATCCTTCAGGATGTGGTATATACAATAAATAAATAAGAGACCTCTATATGGTGCTGTATTCACAATAGAAAGAACACATGAATCCAGGAACCAAAGGGGTGGAAGTAGGAGTGGTACCATATATCAGCACTCCCAATGACTTACCAGAAACTTTATGCTTCTGTCTCTGCATCTCTGGGATCTTCAAGTTTGAAGTCCTAGTCCATAATGGGAGTATACTCTTGTCTGGGGACACAGTAAGTGTCTCATTGAACTATAAGCTATGGCTGCCACAGGAGCACTTTGCACTTCTCATGTCTAGGGACCAGCAGGCTATAAAAGGAGTTATCTTCTTGGCAGGTGTAATTGGCCCTGATCAGCAGGATGAATTAGAGCGCTTTTATACGGTGGAGGCAAGGAATAAAATTTGTGGAACCCAAGTGATCACCTTGAGTACCTCTTGATACTTCCTTTGACCATTTAAACTGTAAATGGACATGTGAAGCAACCCCCTTAGGAGAAGGGTATGATTACAAAGGGCTCAAATCCTTCAAGAATGAAGGTTTGGGCCACACCATCAGGTAAGATTGCATGATCTCCTGAAGTGATGGCTGAGGAATTTAGAATGAGGGGAATTTAGAATGGCTACTAGAGGAGGGAGGATGGATACCAGTTAAGGCTCCAAGACTAACCATTGTGATGGAGAAAGTAGTTTGTCTCACTACCCTCCATCTTCACTTTTTTCTTGTTTTTTTTTCCTTTTATTTCAGAATATTACAGGGGTACAAATATTTTGGTTACATATTTTGTACTGCTTGAGTCAAAGCTATAAGTGTGCCCATCACCCAGATAGTGTACATTGTACTTGTTAGGTATGATTTCCCCTATCCTCTCCTCCTCCCTCCCACCTGCTTGATTTCTATTGAGTATTACTTCCATCTGTGCACATGAGTGATGATCAATTAGTTCCAATTTAATAGTGAGTACATGTGGTGTTTGTTTTTTCATTCTTGTGATACTTCACTTAGGAGAATGGTCTCCAGTTCCATCCAGATTGTTGCAAAAGGTATTAGATCATTTTTTATGGCTGCTTAGTACTCCATAGTATACATTTTATCAAAAAGACACTACCCTCCATCTTCTAAGTTTCTGTTTTAGGAAGAGAGGTATTCAGGGACCATAAAGGATCTGCTCCCTGAAACTGTAGAGAAATAGATCTGTGAGGCCCAGAGGTTGAACTGTGGCAGCCATAGAAAAGTACTACTCATATCTTCTGTGCAAGTATAATGTTGATTGACAGCCACAACTGCTGCTCCTCTGGACCCACCACTGTGTTCACACTGAGGCCACACTTCCCCCAGGCTGTTACTATCTCTGTATTAGTCGAGATGTATCTATTTCCAGAGAGATAAATACAGTAGGAAAGATAGATAGATAAGTAGATAGATGGATGATAAGATAGATGGATATTTGAGAGTAAATTTATTAGGAGAATTGGCTATGTGATTATGGAGACTGAGAATTCTCACAACAGGCTGTCTGCAAGGTGGAGGCCTTGGAATGCTGGTAGTGTGGCACAGTCCAAATCTCAAGGCCTCAGAACCAGGGGAGCTGATGGCATAACTCTAAGTCCCAGGCAAAAGGCCTGAGAACCTAGGGGAGGGGGCTGCTAGTGTACATCCCAGGGTCTAAAGCCAGAGAGCCTGGAATTCTGATGTCCAAGGGCAAGATAAGAAGGGTGTCCCAGCTGTAGGAGGGAGAGACTTCCCCTTTCCTGTTTCTGCCTTTTTGTTCTACCCAGGCCCCTAGCCAATTGGATAATGCCCACCCATATTGATGACAGATCTTCCCCGTTCCATCTACTGACTCATACACAAATCTTCTCTGAAAACACCCTCACAGATAACACCCAGATATAATGCTTTACCAGTTTTCTAGATATTCCTTAATCTAGTCATATTGACACTTAAAATTAATCATCACACTATCCAGTAACTGAGACCAGCAAGGATACTAGTCCTAGTCCATTTTTAGAATTGTGCTATAGTCCAATACTCCTCTTACCCAATCCTCCTTCCTTCCCCCCTCATTTCACAGATATTAGATCTGCATCATGGTCTAAAGCTTTTCCTACCTATCTGTATTCTTCCCCTTTATCCTTCACATTTCCCTCAATAAATTTCTTGCATATATAATCCTATTTTGCTGTTTGCTTCTCAGACTCAAATTAACACAACTGAATAGGCCTTCAGTAAATATTCATGAATATATGCTTAATACTGACATTATAGAACATCTATAATGGTTTCTGCTATTCTGAGTCCGTGATGGAGCTGTAAAATCTTCCAAACATTTTTAGGATTCAATGTTCTTTCTCATTTAGGCATGTGGCTGACTATATGTTGGCTGACTTTTCATCCTGGTGTTTTGGAAAGAGCAACTTTGTACTGAGATAGACATGTATTAACACTGGCTTTAATATTTATTTCCTATGAGTTAACAGTGTGACGTTGGGCATGACAATGCATCCCTTTTGGCTCCAGCTACAAAATGCAAATCATATTTATTAAACATGATTGCAATGTGGATTAAATGAAATATGCGTATATTATGTCTTGTTGAGGTCTGTAATATAGCAAATGCTTAATAAATGGCAGTTCTGTTTCCAGTAGTTATAACACATCACTATCAGCTGAATGGTGTTTTTTGTTATTCCCTGGATGAACACTTAGAGAAAAGGAGAATGTTTGAATTCCCTTACTTTGCAAGTTCCTTTTCTCTCCTGAAATTCTTATCCTTGCTGTTCATTCTCTGGTGCTATTTCATAAAAATATCTCTACATGTCTCTTAGATTCTCCTAGAGTAATAATGGAATTGTACATTACCCCAGCAGGGTAATGTAAGCCAAGTAGGCACTTCACATAGTAGGGCATTATTGGGCTACTGTGAATAACTCCTTCGAAGATTCTACTAGTAGTACAGTAGTCTTCAGGCAACAGAAGAGAAGACATAGATT
Source organism: Daubentonia madagascariensis (assembly GCA_023783475.1). Taxonomy (NCBI): domain Eukaryota; kingdom Metazoa; phylum Chordata; class Mammalia; order Primates; family Daubentoniidae; genus Daubentonia; species Daubentonia madagascariensis. The sequence continues at coordinate 8,997,695 of JAKFHU010001129.1, forward strand.
CTCTTTATTCTGAAAGCTCAGCTCTCCAGAGCCATGTTCATAATGAACTATTAGCTTCCTAAGTCTTGGGATAAGATATGATTTGTGCTCCTTGGGGTACAGTAATAGAGATCTAACGCCTGAATATGTTCAGAAAATTCCAGCAAGCTCCTACAGGAGCCTCCCCAGGCCTCCTGAAGAGTGCTTCTTCAGTAATCCAACAAGGAGATGAACATCTGCTAACAATTGCTTTACTTTCAGCACTTGCTAAGAGAAGCTATGCCTTTAGTCTTAATAGTCAAGGAAAGACGAATAGAGACATGAAGGTAACTTTTGGGGATTCCGTTCTTTTCTGAAATTCTAGGTTCAACAGAAGGTGAGAAAGAAAGGGTGATAGGGAAAAGATAACATTTAATAAGTGTTACTCTATGCCCATCTCTATGCTAGATTTTTTATATGAATTACATGTATTATCACTTTAACTTTTATATATGCCTTAATAGGTGGTATTATTCTGGTTTACTGATGAAAGAAAGACATTTCACAGCTAGTACATCCAGAGTCAGGGTTAGTACCCAGGTCTTTCTGAATTCCTTACCTCACAGAAGTTTATGATTCATTTCAGCTAAGATGTACATAAGGGAGCACTAGGGAAGAATAGAAAATACTTTTAAATAAAATGTTAAATGATGTGGCTTAGATGGTGAAGGTGATAGTAGTTTAGGGAAGGGAGATAAACAGTTGATGAAGTGGGAAAAGACTGGATTTAGTATTAGATGTTACTGATACTGGCTCTAATGGGCTGAACCTTACAGGGAAAATGTTTGTACGTAAGAAAGTTTATCAGGCCCTCCTTCTCTGTGAGCACAGGAGACTGGAACACAGCATCAAGGTCATTGTGGAGTTTCGTTATGTGGGTTGTAAAATAATAGGGAAAAAAAGTCTCATCTCTGCTATGGCGTGACTGAAGGCAAGTATATTAGTTAAGATTGGGATTGCCTACACATTATAGAAAACCAAAGTAATAGTTGCCTAACAAATGTAAGGATTTCTTTTTCTCTCACAGCAGGTAAAGAGCACACCTTCCAACGGAGTCAGCTGCCCTTAAAGACATTTTACCTAGAAATTGTACCAAGTGACTTCCTCTTACATTTGATTGGCTACCACTATTTGGGAAATTCAGTTGTTTCATATTTTAGCTGGGCACAATGCAAACAAAATCAGTGCTGTGTTACACTAAGGAAGAAGAGAAGAGAGTAGTCAACTAGTAGTCTCTGTTGCAGCAGGGAACCTATTAGTTTGCCTCTTGAGATCCTTGTCAGCTCTTTTATTTTAGGATTAAGAAATACTATGAGCTAAAATTTTAAGCATTTATTATGTGTCAGGCACTGTTCTAAATTCTTTGAAGGGTTTTAATTTAATACTCACGATAATCTTATAAAGGGGTATTGCTTTCCTTTGAAGAAGGAATATTCAACATATAATGAGTGTTAAAAATGATAGTGATGATGGTGGTGATGATGATAATGATAATTTAAAATGCCTCACATTTATTAAGTGCTTATGATGTGGTTACTGTACTAAGGGCTTTTAATTCCATGCATGCCACACAAATGTATACACACACACACTCACACACACATACATGCTAGTACTCACCAAAACTATATGAGGTGGAAGTTTTATTCTCATTCTATAGGTGAGGAAAATGAGCCTCATACCATGTGAGTAACTTGCCCAAAAGTACACAGTTAGTGGGAAAGCCAAGATTATCATTAAGCCTATCTGACAGCAAAGCTCTTTATTTTAACTATTAAGCTATACTTTAGGCCCTGCACAAGCCATAGGAATACAGAGTTTAAAAGTGATAGTCCTAGACCTTGTCCTTGAGGAGCTCAAAATCCAGCCAATTGACAGTTACATCATATATATCGTATAAACAATTGCACTCTTATTTCACAACACTATATTTTAGGTGTGTCAGATTGTAATGAGGCCACAGAATTTAACTGGAATGTTCAAGGGAAATGGATTTATGGCCTTGGTCCTTGGGCCTGCTACTTAGCAGCAGAACCATTCAGGTAAAAAAAGACCTTGTAAATATGAGGCATTAATACTATTAACATTCAAAATTTAATCAACCTGCTACTCTACCAGTGAGTAAACAGGTAAAATGGTAGTTAAATTAAAGGGGTAGAATGTTGGAGAAGAGGCTTCTGAGACACTTGAGGATATAGACACTGTTTAGAGACTTCTGAGCCTGGACTGTGATTTCTAAAGCTGAGAGTGGTTCTAGAATCAAAGGATCTCGATGTTTGTAAAAGTTTCCTTATAATGGAAGTGCTTACAATTTTAATGTAAGTTCTTCCAAAATGGTAATGCAAACTATGACAGAGACATGGCAAGGCAGCAAGAATTTGGATGTTTTCTCACTTCTGGTAATTCTGAACGTTTGTGGAGCTGTCAGAGGCAGCTGAATGATTCCTTAGGAAACCAAAGGGCCTAGGAAGGGCAGAGAAGGATATGTTGCATCTGTTGCTCTTGCCCTGTACAGTCTCTGTACTTAAGCTAAGTTTCTGTATCCTTCAATAATTAAATCAGTAACTTAATCTGATTTTTTAGAGAGAGGATGTGTGGTCATTTCCTGCAAATCTGTAACTAACCTGAAATGCTGCAGAGAAGTTGAGTGGGGAGGAGGGACCTGAAAAAAAAATCATAAAGAAGGTTGCACTTGAGATAGATCAGAAGAATAAACAAAAATTCATTAGGTGAAGGTAGGAAGGGTATTCAAAACAAAGGGAATAGCCTGACCAAAGGGAATACAAAATAGTATGGCATATTGAGGATAATAATAAGAATGATAATGATGTCTTCCATTTTTTGAGCCTTTTCTATGTGTGTGGCACTGTTGGTAGGTAATTTTCAGTAATTTTCTCATTTGATCTTTACAATAACCCTTCAAGGTAGGCATTATTACCCCATTTTTCAAACTAAAAACCTGAGGCACAGCGAGATTAAGTAACTTGTCAAAGTTCTTATAGCTAGTAACTGCACAGTCAAGGTCTTTTTGATCCCAAAGGCTGTGATTATGCAGTTATGTTTGGCCACACTGTAGAGTGGTAGGTTAAGAATACCTAAAAATTATGTAGCTCCCAGAAAAGAGACTAATAGAATTACAATATGACTTATAAGATCAAATTTGTCATTGTCTCAGCAAGCCAAATAATAAGTAAAATCAATCCTTCACTTTCTGGAGATTCAGTGGGACTTGGATCTGGCAACACTTCTTCTTGATTTATTAGTAGTGTTTTTTGGGTCTTTTTCATTCAGAATACAGATAGTTTGGTGAGAATGTGACAGCTGAATAAAGAGAACAGGGAACTGAAGGGTACAGTAATGTGCCTTTTATTAGCTTCCAAATCTCTGTCCTCTTGGCAGTCAAGTATTAACAGGGACAGGAGAAGGCATTTGGAGAAGTCAAACAGAAACTGTGCAATCCACACACTCAGAAGGAATTCTGAGAAGTCAAACAGAAACTGTGCAGTCTACACACAGATTGCCTGTATTACATCTAGGAGTGTTTAGTTAATATACTATGACATCTGGGAAGGGAAAATGTGGTACTCCTAGAAGCTTGATGGCAACTGCTTAGATATCAGAAGTGAAAACATTTTGTCATCCTGGTGTGGCTTGGGGTGCTTTGGGAATGGGCAACATTCATGTGAATATGTTACTGCAAAGATGTCATTTTGGTGCTGGAGATCTGGCTAGTATCATGGGAAATGTTGAATTGTCCAAATTATAAATGATATATCTTGGTAACATTGTAATTACCTAGAAGGATTTGGCTTAATGCTATAACTCTGATGCAGAAAATAATTTAACTCAAGTAATTTTGAATGAAAAATTAGATGATTTGGTCATATAAAATTAAAATTATTTAAATTCTTAGTATATATGCTTTCTACTAAATTTAGGGAGAAGGGAAGTAATATTTGATGAGGACCCATTATTCACCAGGTACTTGACTGGGTGATTTATATTCCTTATTTTGTTTAATCCTTGCACTGTGTGGTAGGTAGTTATAATTTTTCTCATGTATAAGTGTGAAAATGTAGCCTGAGTAAACTTGTGTTTTTCCCAAGGTTACAAGTAATAGAATTCAAACCTAGGTCTGTCAAACTCTACTGCTTATCATTTAAAAACTAATTGTGTACCTTTTAACATCTCTCTTATTTTCTGTTAACTTTTCAACTGTATCTGTAGCTATATTTTAAAGTGATTGAAGACAAAGACTAAATCTCATTCATTTATCAAATATTTTCTGAGTGTCCATCATGTGATAGGTACTATGATAAGGGCACTGTTGGACTGGGCCTTGAAGTCAAGATACAGTTTATATATGTAGATATGGAAGTAGGATAACAGGACATTTTAGGCAATTTTTGTTGTTATAAGAACATAAACTTTGGAGTCACACAAGCCTGAATTTTGTCTCATGGAGTTTACATTTTGGTGGGGAGAGAAGAAAATGTACAAATAAACAAGTAAAACATGAACGATGGTAAAAAAAAAGCATTATGAAGAAAAAAGTCCATGATGAGGATTAGGGAGTAGAGTGATGAAGGTTAAAATTTTTATATAGTGTATTCAAGGAAGATATCACTGTGAAGGTGGAATTTGAGCAAAAATCTGAAGAAGATGAACCATCCATAGGGTTATCTGGAGGAAGAGACTATGAAGCAGAAGACACAGTACAAAGGCCTTGAGTAATAGCATGACTGACATACATATTTTAGGAAAGTAAAGAGACCAGTATGGCTAAAAAAAGAGTTAGTGAGGGAAAAAATAATGGGAGATGAGGTCAGAGAGGTAATGGGTTAAGACCATGTTGGGTGTTCTGGGCCAGTCTAAGTGCTTATAATGGGTGAGGTAGAAAATATATTGGAACGTTATGAACACAAGAATGATCTACTGTGCCATCTGATTAACACAAATTAGCATCTATGTAAAAAAGGGACAATAGGGAAGGAAATGGAAACAGAGAAACCAGTTAGAAGGATATTGAAATAATTCTGACAAGAGATTATGGTGGTTTGGACAAAGGTATCAGCAGTGGAGGTGATGAGCACAGCAAGATTCTGGGAATATTGGAAGCATAACCAATAGGTTTACTGATTGGATTGGGGTATAAGAGAGTGAAAAGAGTCAAGGGTGCCTTCAAAGTTTTTTATCTGAACCTCTGTTAGCATAAATTGCTACTAATGAGATGGGAAAGACTGAAAAGATAAGGAGACTAGTTTTTGAATATGTTACTTGTTAGACATCCAATATGAGATATTTGTTAGACATCCAAGTAAAGATGTTGAATAGGCAGTTGGATAAATGAGTCTGGAGTTCAAGGAAAGATCTGAGCTGAGTTATAAATTTGCAAGCCATCAATGTACACATATAGTATTCAAAGCCATGTGACTGACTGAGGAGATTACCAAGGGAATGAGTGTATTTTCAGAAGAGAAAATGTTCAAGGATTGAGCCCTGGGCAGAAGATATTTAGAGATCAGGGAGATGAAGAGAATCCTATAAAAGATTTTTGAGGAGCAGCCAGTAAAGCCAGAGGAAAACCAGAACAGTATAGTATATTCAAACCAAGTGCAGAAAATATTTTGAGGACAGAGTGACCTTCTGTGCCAAATAGTACTATTAGGTCAAGTACATTGAAGAATGGGAATTGATTATAGGTTTAGGAATATGGAGGATATTGGGAATCTTGACAAAAGCTGTTTCAGTAGAATGGCAGGGTCAAAAACCTGACTTGATGAAGTTTAAGAGAATTGATGTGAAGATTACATGATACAATGAATATGAAGTATGTGGCTCAATGCCTAGCATATAGTACTAATTTATATATATTCCTCCCTCCCATCCCTTTTCCACCTCTAGAAAGAGTAGAACCAAAGGCAGTTAAATAGGATATCAAAGCATATGTTCAGAAATAATTAAGGGTTTAATTTTGGTGATAGAACAGACTACATAAATGATGAAATGGGGACTAGACTGTAGCCAATACATTGACTAGCCAACTAAAAAGTAGGGGCTTTTCTTTTCTAGGTAAGGAAGATCCACTGAAGATTTGAGATCAGGAAAGTGTCATGATAAAAGATACTGTATTTCTTTGTACCTTCCATAGTGCTTTACACATAGGCAGTATTAGAAAGGATTTGTTTATTTAAATAATTCAGATCTAAATAATTTAAATAATTTACAAAAAGATTCTGATTGACCCAGAGAGAACCCAAATGATCTTAAGTGCCCTTTCCTTCTGAATTGTGCTGATATTCAGTGTTCATTCTGCTGTGCCTGACTCTTTATCCTTTTTTTCTCAGTATATTTGCTTTGGTGTCTTATAAAATTCAACATAAATCTCTGTATGAGAAGATTATTTGGCAGAATTCTGTAACATCAGACCATAACTACAAACTGTCAGGGCATATCTGGCAGCTGTCTCATCTCTTCATGTCTCTATATAATCCTTTAAAATCCGATACTATACCATCCAATAATTTGGCACATCTTATGTGGTTTATAAATTGAGACCATCTCTCCAACCTTTTGAAAAATTTGGATCTGTGAATTTAAGAGGTTTTGCGCAGGGCTCTTCTAAGCCTATTTTTTCCCTTGCATATTTGTTTGTCCTAAAGTAGTGTCTCTATTCCAGCTGGGTTTTCTGTCCCAGCATATAGACAAATTTCATGACCATATCATCAGTCTGTCAGGAGATTTATACTGCCTCCATTGCCCTCTCCTTTGAAAGAGGGAAATACAGCCAAACTTCTTTGTAGGTCATTGTCAGAGTATGATTTTTAAGGAAAGCAGCATAATGTAGTGAAAAGAGCAATAGATTAGGAGGTATGAGATTTGGACTCTAACCCAGCTGTGCCACTGTGCTACTGATGTGTTGGGTGGCTTTTCCCAAAGTACTTAATTTCTTCTAGGTCTCAATTTTCTTATATAAAAAACAAAGGCATGTGATTGAATAATGTACTTCACTCATTTATTCTACAAATATTTTCTGAGTGCCTGTTCTGTTCTAGGCACTGTTAGAAGTGCTAATATGAATAAGATGTACTTTTTGCCCTTAAGACACTTACATGCTAGAGCTGGAGACAGAAAAAAACATCACACAAATCAGTTATATAAAAGAGGTATGCAAAGATGAGAGTATAATGTAGCAGCACAGGTGAATAGTAACAAATGAACTGAGTGATCAGGAAATACTTTCAAGAGGAAATAACTAAGCTTAAATTGAATCTTTAAAAATGAGTTGGACTGGAACTTTTTTCATGTATTGTTGGTGGGAGTGTAAATTGGTACAACTACTTTTGGAAAAATACTATAAAAGTACTACTAGATGGAACAGACATATGCCTTTTGCTTTTGTGTATAATGCTAGTTTTTCAGTCCCAGAAATGTGTACAAACGTTCTCCAAAAAAACGTATAAAAATATTTCTAGTGGTACCATTTTTCACAGCCAAACTTTGGAAATTATTCACATGGCTATAAATCATAGAACTGATAATTTGAGTTGGGTTATAGTCATACCACAGAATACCAGACAGCATTGAGAATGAGTGAACTATAACTACATGTAACAACATAGAAGAATCTCACAAAAATAATGTTGAGAGAAAGGGCCCAGGCAAAAAAAGTATATACCATATGATTCCATTCATATAAAGTTAAAAACAGAGAAAACTAATCTATAGTATTAAATGTTAAAATAGTGGTTGTGCTTGCTAGGTGGATAGTGCCTGGAAAGAGGCTTCTGGAGTGTTGGTTATGTTCTGTTTCTTGATATGAGGGCTACATATGCAGGTGTGCTGGGTTTCTAAAAAAAAAAAATTGCATTTATGATTTGTGAACTTTTCTGTATGTATGATATATTTTACTGTAAATCTTACCAAAATGAGTGGGAGTTAGTCAAGATCATAGCAAAGAAAAATGTTCTAAATAGAAAAAAAGAGCATGATCAAAGAGAGCAAGCCTTAAAGAACATGCTAATGTTTTCCATTTCTCATGTGCTGTGATTCTAATATTCATTTTCACTTTTCATTCATAAGAAAAATTACTGATGCCTAGTATGTGATATGATTTTCTTTAAGTAGTAAGTATTTTGAAAATAGAAATAAACTTCAGGTCTTTTTCTATCCAATCAAGTACTTTACTTATAGGAACAAGAAAAAAGAACAATAACAATTTTGCTTAAGTATGAGCTTCCTACAATGACTATGTTTTTAATACCTTTATCTCACCATTACCTTGCATAGAGCCTTTCAAACAAGCATACACTAAGTGTTGAATGAATGGACTAGAGCACCATCTACAATACGTAAACACAAAGAATACAAAGACACACTTACAGATTTGCATGATTTCAAAGAAGTTCAGAAGATTGAAATAAGTTTGTCAACCCATAAAATCTCATTTTGCATGGCACTTTAACTTTATAAGGCTTTTGACCTTCTCAGAAACATAATTTTCTGGCATATTTCTCTATGCATTACTAATAAAAATTATTTATAAAATATTTGGAAAGTAATTGGTAAAATAATCATTATATTCAATAATTTGAGATGATCCAATATATTGTATTTTTAAAAGTATTTCCTGAGAAATTAGGACAAAAGGAAGGTCAAATTCTAGGCTTTAGAGGTGAACCATACCTGTTCTTCCTACTTAAAGTCCCACATCTACTCCTTATTCAGATTCATTGACCTCAGTATAAAGTATTCAGCTCTGTAGTCGAAGTGTTTGGTAATACCAACAGTCTACCTCTAACAATATGGTTGATACCTAAATTCCACTGGGCTATTCACTGTGTTCTGGACATTTTCTATTTACACCTCTAGACCCACTCTCTACTTTTCTCCACCCTGCTTAGTACCCCAGGAGACTGACCTTTATGGACTGAATCAGCAGGTTCCCTTATACTCTGGCTTCTAGTTGAGTGCCGAAGAGAGGCACTGGCAGGAGATCACAAGATGGGAAAATAATTAGTTTGGGACTTTTATGCCTCCTCTCTTAAAGCCACCTTGACATTCTCCAAGTTTTGGTAACTACTCTTTCCCCATGTCCCTTCATGTTTAGAGAGCCTCAGGTGAGCCTCAACCCCCATGGGAGAAAGTTAACAGCTTTCTACTGTTGCTAGAACTGGGGTACTTCATTGTCCCAGAGTTGGTTTTCCAACTCTGTTCACACCCTTGAAAATAGTCCGTTTATTAAACTTTCCTTGTTTATCTTGTTTATTTGAGTTTGCCATCTGTTTCTAGACAGACCCTGAATGATGTGCTAGACTAGGTTTTGGTGTGGTTTTGGTTTGTGTCTTAGTCTGTTCCTGCTACTATAACAAAATACCTTAGACTGGTTAATTTATAAACAACGGAATTTATTGCTCAAAATTCTTGAGGCTGGGAAATCCAAGATCAAGGCACCTGTAGGTTTGGTGTTTAGTGAGAGCCTGTTCCTCATAGATGATTCCTTGTTGCTGCATACTTACAAGGATGGACCCCTCAAGAGTTAATCACCTCCCAGTGGCCCCAACTCTTAATACCATCACATTGGGGATTAGATTTCAATACATGAATTTTGAAGGGGCACATTAGCAGTTTGGTGTGGCTTTGTTTTCCATACAGCACTGTGCCAATCCTACTCTTTCTTCAGGATCCAGCTCAAGTGTTACCTCCTCTGAAAAATGTGTTTTGGAGTATGGAAAATCTGAGTTTGAATTAAAACTCCAACACTTCCTAGCTGTGTGACCTTGGGTAAATTTCTTCATATTTTTGAACTTTACTTTCCTTCCGTGTAAAATAGGGAAATAATACCCCCATGCAAAGTTATTATGGTTTTAAATGAGATTATGTATTTGAAAACTCCTGGCACTAAACAGGGTCTCAGTAAATGTTAATTTTATGTTTTTCTTTTTCTTCTTTTTCTAACTTTATCCTGTTTTCCTTTTATATTTTCTATTGCATGTGTTTGCTTGCATGCTGCTTTAAATCTGTATTCTTGTTTCACTCTAAGTACTTAGCCTTTCTAAATCTACTCTGAATTCCTTAGGGCAATGGGTCATAAAGGAATACTAAAAATAACTTAAAATTGTGTGTATGTTTTTAGAATTTATAAAAAAATGCTTTTAGTATTATATTTAATCCTCATAAATATGCAAAGGAAGAATATATCATTTCTTTCATTTTGCAGATGAGGTAACTTAGGCTCAGAGAAATTAAATTACTTGTCTAAGGTCATAGAGCTAAATAGTGATAAAACATGACTCAATCTTAGATCCACAGATTTTATTCCCCTTCCTTTTCTGTTATACCATAATTACCTTGTTTTTCTTCTTGAGTACCTTACCCTTCAACTCACATTTACTAAATTCATATTTTTAAGTGATTGATAAGCCATCTTTATCTTTTTTCTTTATCAACTGCCTTTTTGATGAGTTGGCTATTATTTTTCTTCTTGTCTAATCTCTCTTCATTATTTTTTGTGACTCTTATCCCTTCTCATTGAATGCCTTTTTCCAGACACCATAATGATAAAAACTTAATAATAATTATCATAACTGAGAAATACAGAAAGGAAGCCAGCAATTTTCTCTCTGGATCTGGTCTTTACTTCTGGTAGTAGTCTTTATCCTCCTTTAGTCTTGTGCTTGCATGTATAGCCCTGTGGTTACATGCAGACCTTTTCTGACATTTAGGCAATTAATGAAAGGCAATGTAATATAGTGGAAATGGCAACATCAGTGCTATCTAGGTCTGAGGTCAAATCCTGGGTCTGCTGTTTACTAACTGTGTGACCATGGGCAAGTTAAATTTTCCCTTTAAAATTCAGCTTCCTCATTTGTAAAATGGTGGTGGTGGGGTTGGTAGTGAGTGTGGGCGGTGGGGTGGGAGCAGTGAGAATATGTACCTTGTAGAGTTGTGATAATTAGATGTGATAGTATATGTAAAGAATATATCGCATTGTATATTTTCAATAAATATTTTTTATTCTCTTTATTACTATTATTATTATCATTAGAAGATACACAAAATAATTCTATTTTGTGAGTTTTTATTCAGGCCACTAGATGCGTTTAGTAATGAATAGGATAATTACCAGATTTAGAGTTTGGCCAGCCCATTGTCAAACAGATGTCAAAAGGCACAGCATCTTAGAGGTGCCTGGTGTGAAAAATCTCCTTTATTTTTTCTGCTTGGCTCCCTCTATGATCCACAATGCCTTCTGCTTTGGTGGTGCCATTGACTGGGTATTTTAAGACAGTTTGTAGGATGAAGCCTCTCAGTGAACCACAGCAGGCTGAGGCCTGGATGGAACTAGTAATAATTCAATATTTCTCTCATGGAGGTTGAGACTTACCTAACAACCTCTCTAGGCTCTCTAGGTCCTCTTCACAAAGACTATTAAACGCTAAAAAGCTTGTCATGGGTGAGGAATTTCTGGTGCCAGTGACTGTCTAATTCATTCCTTTTATGGAAGTAAAACAAAAATTCAGAATAGAATGGGAAAATATGTAGTGAGAGAAATTTTTTTAAAAGTTCTGTATTTAAGAAATATGAACAGTGCATTAGAATGGATAATGCCCTCCCAAACTCCAGATTTTAACTCATGTTGATTCCTCCCCTTTTCTTTATGTAGTGAACTCCTACTACTCTTTTTAAGAACCTGCTCCAGTATATATTTTTGAAGCTTTCTCGTTAGACTGTGGACCCCTATACGAGCAGGGCTGTTTTTCTCATCTTTGTATCTGCTCCACTAACACTGCGTCTGGCACATAAAAGGCATTTGACAAATGAATAAATCCACCCCAGATATTTTCAAAATATTTTAAGGTAGGTAGTCTCACTTCTCTGGTGTAATTCAACCACATTGTCTACTGGTTCCCTTAAAGACTATCCTAGAGATGGCTGGCTAAATTTGTTTTTGTTTAAGACACAAAGTAGAAAGCAATAAAAGATCACTCTAAATTCCCAAAGTGCCAAGAGAGTCTAGAAAGGAGAAATATCACCTGGGCTGGAGAAGTCAAACTAAATGAGATCTGAATGTGAACAGACCTGATACAGTGCCCGGCACTTCTATAACCTTAGAGATGAGTGAGACCCAACTGATCTTGACCATAAGGACATCATAGTCTTAATATAGAAGAATAAAGACACACTGAAAAGTAGAATGTATTTAAGACAGAGTGTAATTAAGGGTTGAAAGAGATATGGTAGACTTACAGAAAAGGGAAGGATTACCAGAGCCAGAAAGGCTAGAAAATGCCTCCTAGAACAGGCCAATCTCCAACAAAGTTCTAAAGGATTCTCAGGTGACCAATGGCAGAAAACTCTAGGTGAAGAGAATGGTGTATGCAAAGGAATGTTGATGAATGTAGAGGGCTCATTATGAGAACTATGTGGTAACCTAACTATCTGGAACAAATGAATCATTTAAGAAAGCAGTAGAAAATAGAAAATAAAAATGCAAACGGAAGGCTGAAGCTTGAATTCAGGCTAAAGAGTTTGGGTTTATCCTAAATAGCAGCCACTGAGAGATAAACCAGTAGTTTAGCAAAATAAACATGGTTCCTGGGTGTCAGATTGTTTAGGAGAAGGTAAGGCAGCCAGATAGCAGGGACATTGCAGTTCTTCAGCCTATCTCAAAGGTCTGATGGCTGTTAACGGCATGGGAGTATTGGCATATTAGGGAAAGTTCATAATAATATTAACCTTTTATTTGTGTGAATATCATGGACAGAATATCATTTGAACTGAATTTTGAAGTATGAATAGGAGGTCAGGCTGAGGAGTTTTGTGTTTAACATATAGGTAGGTAGCGGGAAACAGAGATGAGAGTAAGAGAGAGTAAAATGGATTGGAAGGGCCAGAGATGATAGCCTGGGCCTACACGGAGCCTTGCCGGCTGTGATGCCAAGAATGTAATAGATTGACTAGGTATAGTTAAATCTTAAATGAATGGATGTAGAAAGGAAATTAAAGCCCTTTGGGGCAAGCAAGTTTTTTGGGTCTTTCGATTTGGAAATACCCAGACCAGAATCCTGATTCATGTTCTTACCTTCTGTGTGATCTTGGATATATCACTTCACCTCTCTGAACTTTATTTCCTGATGTATAAAATGGGAAAAATAATATTAATGCTTAATTTTCAGGGCTGTTATGAAAATTAAATGCATTTGTAAAGAATTTAACATTCAAAGGTTTGTTCCCCTAAGAAGTGTGGGAAACCAAGACTGAACAAGGACAGGTCCAGTTAAGGACAGTCTTTAAGACTGAGGCAGCTTCAGACCATATCCCTATGACCACTATCATCCAAGCAGTGTAAAGAGGCTGAGCTAACATAAATGGGACCCTATAAATATAGATTAGACATCCTCATTGACTGCCAAAAATAAGATCGCAGCAGCATTAAGGTACCCAGATGAAACAGACCAGCACTTATCCACAGTGAAATCTATAAAGTGCTTTCGATTGCTCAGGGGACTTTTAGTTATAGCATCATTTTCTCTATCTTTGGATGACTTGGCCACCTCTGCTATGAATTTTTCATGATTCCCCTGACCCAGCAGCTCTTGCCTGTGGAGAGAGTAATACAGTATTGATTTCAGAGTTAGGTTTCTGCCTTTTTCACCACAACAAGATTTTTGTAGCCTAGAAACCTCAATCCCCTATTACTCATTAGAGACTAGGACAACTTTACTTAGATCTGGAATTCAGAAGGAAAACTATTTAGCTGCTGGTGTCAAAGATACCCTTTATAGTGTTGGTAGTAGAATTTTAACTGATCTTAATAATGCGAGTAGCTATTATTAAAACTTGTCTAATTGAAACAGCAGAGGTAGGATTACAGAGAATGCGGAGAAGACTATAGTCTCCTTTGTCTCTCTCACAATTAGAGTGTTTTCCTAGGCATAGCTTTCTGAATAAACCTATTAAAAATATACCAGAGGCAAAAAAAGAATAACCAATAAATACAACAGGGAAATATAGTTCATCTTTTAGTACTTTTTCTTCTATATAATTTTTGGAATAAACGCTTAGGTGATTCTTATTTTTAGTGGCCTTTGGTCATATAAGAGAAATGAAAAGAGGCCATGCTGTTGGTAGTTTTTATTTAAACTGCTTTTAAGAAATCAAAAAATCCATATCATACATCCTGTAAAAACTCGTTCTTGGCATTGCCATGGTAACAAGACTTTTAAAAGGGAGTTAACTGAAATTTAGCTGCATATATTACTTCTTTGTGATTCATACTTCATAAAAATGCAAATGTCACACTAATACATGTTTTACCTTAATGTTTTATATCATCGTTTAGTCTTAATTGATCTAATGTTTTCCTTAATTAAATTTTGTGCTCCTTTGAATGTTTTTTTCCCCTCGCCTCCCCTGCAATCTCCTTTTCTGTGGACCCATCAAACTATGCATTTCTACTGGGTGACAAGCAATTTAAGAAACTGTCATATAGGAGATCAATCATCCTGACCTAAGAACTCGACAAAAGATTTTTGGAAAACTACTTGTTCTGCTTAGAAATTTAACCTATGCCCCTACTTTGGGAGAATTTTAGCATCTCCTTAGACCTTGTCCATTCTCTCACCATTTGACTCTCTCAATAAGACTGAGAAGCAGGATACCCTGATGGACAAAGCACAACTCATATGTCCTGGAGTAAAATGCAGGCTTCCTGGTAATCCAGAGAATTGTCCCATATCTTACCCAAGTCCACCAAGGTGGTACCACCAGGAGTCTGCAAGAGTCACAGCATTACTGGGCTTGGGGCACCCCAGTGCTGATATAACTGCAGTGACCCAAGACTTAGACCACAATACTCAATTCCCTTTGAATATCTGGAAAGCCGCCTCAAGATGGACAAATTTAAAGAAGCCCAGACTATGAAGATTAAAACAGATACCTAACTCTTTAATTCCCAGACATCAACAAACATCCACAAGCATCAAGAACATCCAGGAAAACATTACCTCAAAAACGAACTACATAAGGTACCAGTGACCAATCCTAGAGTGATGGAGATATGTGACCTTTCAGACAAAGAATTCCAAATAGCTATCCTGAAGAAGCTTAATGAACTTCAAGACAACACAGAGAAGAAATTCAGAACCATATCAGAGAAATTTAACAAAGAGATTGCAATAATAAAATAAAATCAAGCAGAAAATCTAGCACTTAAGAATTCAATTGACAAACTGAGAAATATATCAGAGTCTCTCAACAGCAGAATTGACCAAGCAGAAGAAAGAATTTTAGTGAGCTTGAATATAGGCTATTTGGAAATGCACAGTCAGAAGAGAAAAAAGAAAAAAGAATAAAAATGAATGATGCTTGCCTACAAGATCTAGAAAGTAGCCTCAAAAGGACAAATCTAAGCATTATTGGCCTTAAAGAAGAGGTAGAGAGAGAGATTGGGGTAGAAAATTTATTCAAAGAAATAACAACGAAGAACTTTCCAAACCTAGAGAAAGATATAAATATTCAGGTACAAGAAGGTCATAGAACACCAAGCAGATTTAACCCAAACAAGACTACCTCAAGGCATTTAAGGCATTTAATAATCTAGCTCCCAAAGGTCACAGATACAGAAAAGGTCCTAAGGGAAGCAAGAAGAAAGAAAAAAAAAATACATACAATGCAGCTCTGATACGTCTGGCAGCAGACTTCTCAGTGGAAACCTTATAGGCCAGGAGAGAGTGGCGTGACATGTTCAAAGTGCTGACAGAAAGAAACTTTAACCTTAGAATATAATATCCTGCAAAAAATGTCCTTCAAACATGAAGGAGAAACAAAGACTTTCCCAGACAAACAAAAGCTGAAGGATTTTATCAACACCAGACCTGTGCTACAAGAAATGCTAAAAGGAATTCTGCAATCTGAAACAAAAGGCCATTAGTGAACAATAAGAAATCATCTGAAGGTATACAATTCACTGGTAACATTAAGTACACAAATACAGAATGCTCTGCTGCTGTAATGGTTATGTATAAACCACTGATATCTTGAGTAGGAAGACTAAAAGACAAACTTATCAAAAATAACTACAACAACTTTTTGAGAGATAGATAATATAAAAAGATATGGATGGAAACGACAAAAAGTTAAAAAGTGGGGGCATGATGGAGATGAAAGGTAAAATTTCTGTTCTCTTTGCTTCTTTCTTTGTTTGTTTCTAAGCAGAGTTGTCATATATTCAAAATAATTGGTTATAAAATGTTTTTTGTAAGCTTCATGGTAACCTCAAATCAAAAAAACCTACAAGAGATACACAAAAAATAAAAAGCAAATAATTAAAACACACTACCAGAGAAAATCACTTCTAACAAAGGAAGATAAGAAGGAAGTAAGAAAGACAGAGATGACCACAAAACAATCAGAAATCAAATAATAACATGGCAGTAGTAAGTTCTTACCTATCAATAATAATATTCAATGTGAATGGACTAAACTCTCCAGTCAAAAGACATAGAGTGGCTGGATGGATTTAAAAAAGAAGAGCTAACTATATGTTGTCTGTAAGAAACCCACTTCACCTATAAGTACACACATAGACTGAAAATAAAGGGATGGAAAAAGATATTCCATGCAAATAGAAACCAAAACAATAATACCAAGATTGAACCAGGAAAAAATACAAAACCTGGATAGACCAATAACAAGTAACAGGATAGAAGTAATAAAAAGTCTGTCATCAAAGAAAAGTCCAGGACCCAATGGCTTTACTGATGAATTCTACCAAGCATTCAAAGAAGAACTAATATCAATCCTACTTAACTATTCCAAAAAATTGAGGAGGTGGGAATACTTCCAAACTCATTCTATGAGGCCTATATTACCCAGATACCCAAACCAGACAAAGACACAACACAAAAGAATACCATAGGCAATATCTCTGATGAACATAGATGCAAAAATCCTGAAGAAAATACTAGCAAACAAAATTCAACAACACATTATTCATCATGATCAAGTGGGATTCATCCCAGGGATGCAAGGATGGCTCAACATATGCAGATGAATCAATGTGATACATCATATCAACAGAAAGAAAGACAAAAACCACATGATCATTTCAATTGATGCTGAAAAAGCATTTGATAAAATTCAACATCCCTTCTTGATAAAAACTCTCAAAAAACTGTGTATAGAAGGAACTTACCTCAACACAATAGCAGACCCACAGCTAGTATCATCCTGAATGGGGAAAAACTGAAAGCCTTTCCTCTAAGATCTGGAACAAGTCAAGGATGGCCATTTTCACCACTGTTATTCAACATAGTACTGGAAGTTCTAGTTAGAGCAATCAGACAAGAGAAAGAAATAGAGGGCCTCTAAATTGGAAAGGAAGAAGTCAAATTATCCTTGTTTGCAGATGATATGATCTTATATCTTGAGAAACCTAAATACCTCACAAAAAAACCTATTAGAACTGGTAACGAAATTCAGTAAACTTATAGGATACAAAACCAACATATAAAATTCAGTAGCATTTCTGTAGGCCAACACTAAACAATCTGAAAAAAAAACCCAGCAAAGTAATCCCATTTACAATAGCTACAAATAAAATAAAATACCTAAGAATGCACTTAACCAAAGAAGTGAAAGATCTCTATAATGAAAACTATAAAACATTGATGAAAGAATTGAAGAGTATGCAAAAAAATGGAAAGATATCCCATGCTCATGGATTGGAAGACTCAATATTGCTAAAATGTCCATACTACCCAAAGCAATCTACAGATTAAATGCAATCCTCTTTCTGTAGGTTGTCTGTTTGCTCTGTTGATTGTTTCCTTAGCTGTGCAGAAGCTTTTTAGTTTAATCAAATCTCATTTATTAATTTTTATTGTTGCCATGGTTGCTATTGGGGTCTTAGCCATAAATTCTTTGCGTAGGCCAATATCTAGAAGAGTTTTTCCCACATTATCCTCTAGAATTCTTACGGTTTCATGCCTTAGATGTAAGATGTTTATCCTTCTTGCATTAATTTTTGTGAGTGGTGAGAGGTAGGAGTCCTATTTAACTCTTCTGCATGTGGCTATTCAATTTTCCCAGCACCATGTGCAGCAAGCTACACATCTGATAAAGGGCTAGTATCCAGAATTTTCAAAGAACTCAAGCAAATCAACAAAAAAACCCCAAACAACCCTATTAAAATGTGGGCAAAAGGCATGAACAAAGCTTCTCAAGGGAAGAAAGACAAATGGCCAATAAATGTGTGAAAAAAATGTTCAGCGTCATTAATCAGGGACATGCAAATGAAAACCACAATGAGATATCACCTGACCCTAGTTAGAATGGCTTTTACTAAAAAGTCCAAAAACAATAGATACTGGCATGGATGCAGAGGGAAAGGAACAGTTATACACTGTTGGTGGGACTGCAAATTAGTACAACCCTTATGGAAAACAATATGGAGATTCCTCAAAAAACTAAAAGTAGACCTACCATTCGATCCAGGAATCCTACTATTGGGTATCTACCCAAAGGAAAAGAAGACTTTTCATCAAAAAGACACATACACTTGAATGCTTATTACAGCATAATTCACAATTGCAAAGATGTGGATTCAAGCCAAGTGCCCATCAATTCATGAGTGGATTAATAAAAGGTGGTATATGTATACCATGGAGGACTACTCAGCCATAAAAAAGATGAATTAGTATCTTTTGCAACAATCTAGATGGAACTGGAGACCATTCTCCTAAGTGAAGTATCTAAAGAATAGAAAAACAAACACCACATGTACTCACTATTAAATGGGAACAATCCAATGAGCACACATGTGCACAGAGGGAAATAAAACTCAGTGGAAATCAACCAGGGGGCAGCGGGGAGAAGGAGAGGGGCAAAAACCTACCTAACGGGTATAATGAACACTATCTGGGAGGGTGATGGGCACACCCATAGCTGGAACTCAAGCATTACAAAAGCGATCAATGTAACCTAAAACATTTGTACCCCCTTAATATTTTGAAATTAAAAAAAATAATAAATAAAGTTTTTAAAAATGCAATACCCTTCAAAATACCAATGACATTTTTCACATAAACAGAAAAGGTAATGCTAAAATGTATGTGGAACCACAAAAGACCCAAAATAGCCAAAGCCATCCTGAGCAAAAAGAAAAAAATTGGAGGAATCATATTACCTGACTTCAAATTATACTACAGAGTTGTAGTAAACAATACAGTATGGTACTGACATAAAAATAGACACATAGACCAATGGAACAGGATAGAGAACATACACATAAATCTATGTCAACTCATCATCAACAAAGGCGCCAAGAACATACAGTGGGGAAAGGATAGTCTTTCCAATTGTGCTGGGAAAACTGGATATCCATATGCAGAAGAATGAAACTAGACCCTTATCTCTTACCATATACAAAAATCGAACCAAAATGTATTAAAGACTTAAATCTAAGACCTGAAACTATGAAACCACTATAAGAAAACACTGGGGAAACGCTTTAGTACATTAGTCTAGGCAAGCACTTCTTGAGTAATACCCCCAAAACACAGGCAACCAAAGCAAAATTGGACAAATTGGATCACATCAAGCTAAAAAGTTTCAGCACAGCAAAGGAACAATTGGCAAAGTGAAGAGGCAACCCACAGAATGGGGGAAAGTATTAGTAAACTACTCATCTGACAAGGGATTAATACCTAGAATATATAAGGAGCTCCAACAACTCAATAGGTAAAAATCAAATAATCCAATTAAAAAATGGGCAAAAGATCTGATTAGACATCTCTCAAAAGAAGACATACAAATGGCCAATAGGTATATGAGAAAAGCTCAACATCCTTACTCATCAGAGAAATGCAAATCAAAACTACAATGAGATATCATCTCACCCCAGTTAAAATGGCTTTTATCAAAAAGACAGGCAATAACAAATGCTGGCAAGGATGTGGAGAAAGAGGAACCCTCATACACTGTTGGTGGAATGTAAATTAGTGCTCCACTATGGAGAACATTATGGAGGTTCCTCAAAAAAATTAAAATAGAACTACCATATGACCCAGGAATGGATATATACATTGCTGGGTATATATCCAAAGGAGGGGATATCGAAAAGATATCTGTACTGCCATGTTTATTGCAGCACTATTCACAATAGCTAAGATTTGGAACCAACCTAAGTGTCCATCAATGGATACATGGATAAAGAAATTTTGGTACATGTCCACAATGGATATTACTTAGCCATAAAAAAGAATGAAATCCTACCATTTGCAACAACATGGATGATACTGGAGAACATTATGTTAAGTGAAATAAACCAACCATAGAAAGACAAATCATCCATGTTTTCACTCATATATGGGAGCTAAATATTAAAAGCAACTGGTCTCCTGGAGACAGAGAGTAGAATGATGGTTACAAGAGACTGGGAAGGGTAATGGGGAGTGGGGGACAAAGTGGGGATGGCTAATGTGTGCAAACATATAGTTAGTTAGAATGAACAATATTTGATAGCACATCAAAGTGACTATAATCAACAATAAGTTAGGGTATACTTTAAAATGAAGAGTGGAATTGAAATGTTCCTAACAGAAAGAAATGATAAATGCCTGAGATGATGGTTTCTCCAATTACCCTGATTTGATTAATTCACATTGTGCCTATATCAAAACATCACGTGTACCATATAAAGATATACACCTATTATGTACCCATAATAATTAAAAAAATAACATACAATAAAATGCAGGCTTCACTACTCCCTAACTTTGTGACTTAGGGCAAGTCTTTTAACCAACTTTTTTGACCCACAATTTCCTAATAGGTAAGATACAGATATACTAATACCTTTGTCACATAACTTTGTGATTATTTAACAAAACAGTGTTTGTAAAGTATTTGTCACAGTGCTTGGCACAAGACATGTGCTCAGTAATTATAAATTATAATCATAAATTATTTATATCATAAATTATAGTGGTATCATTTCTATTGTAATAATACTATTAATAGTAATTATATGGAGATAGAGATAATCATATTCGTTGATAGCTCTGTATTTTTTGGAAGTATATGATAATCTTCCTGGATTGAAGTCTGAAATATATTATGCCTGAGAAGAGTTGACAAATTTGCTTTTTTGCTTCAGAGGGTAAAAGGGAAAAGAAAGAAATAGAGAGAGGAATGCAGGAGAGCAGGTTGAGTTAGTGAGATGGAGAAAGGCTAGGCACTGCCTGACATGACCCATTCCCGCTCCTCCCAGGTATTTTGCATTGTTGGACAAATCCATGAAATTATTTGTATAAGTAACATATGTCTGTATGTGTATGTGTAAGAGAAAAAAGTCGTAAAGGGGCTGAGATTCACTCTCTGACATAGACTAGATTGAGGCAGCATGTGCTGACATAGCCCTTTAAATGAGAGAGCACCTTTAAGAATTCTGAGAGGAGGCATGTGGATTTACATAGTCTGAAACTGGAGGCAGGATATGGGGGGAATATTGTCCCGTTTACCTAATCTTTAAGAGAGAGGAATGCCTCAGCTAACATCTGGGTTACATAATGGTAATGATAGCCATTTTTAATGGCCTGCCTCCTATAGGCCTTAAAGGACTCTCCAGTGGAGTAATTCCTTTCTAAAAAGAGGTTTTCTTTTCCAGAGTCAAATGTTTCGTGTTTGTTTGTTTCTTTCAGAACATTGTAGTCCATAGGGATCATAACAGGCTCTTCATTTCCTGAAAATTGATCCTCGGTAAACAGTCCCTCCCCAGTATGTCCTAGCTCTGCCCTTCCTCTTCTTTCTCACCACTTTCCACCCAGGTTCCTGTTTATTAAATCTAGTTGAGGAAGTAGCTGCTGGGAGCAGGGGTTTGGAAGGCGCATCTGGAGTGAAATACTGGTTCTGCCACTGACTAGCCATATAATCTTGGGAAAGTCATCTTGTTAATGTTTTTGATCCTCTAATTCCTCATTTATAAAATGGGGCAATGATTCTACCCTGAAAGGGTTGTTGTGAATTATGTGAGTTAATGTATTTGAAGCACTCAGGACAAGACCTGACCTTTGTTAAGTATTCAGTAAAAGCTAGTTCCTTCCTTTCTTATGCATCTGAACTTTTATAGTTGCCTTCCAAGTTTCTTGAGGACAGGTGATGCCACTCTCATCTTTGCCTTCTTTGTAGCAACCGGCACCATGCCTTTCCCACGGAGAGAGGGCTGGATGCACTTAGCTTCATTTTACATGTTGCGTTACTTTGTCTTTTCCTTCTAGGTACTCCAGTCATATTGGGTTTATTCCAACTTGTTGAATATACCTTTTTCTCTCCTTTTACTGGGTCCTTCCAAATGCAATTCCTTCTGCTGAGGATGTTCTTTTCATCTTTTCCTGGAAAATTTCAACTAATATATCAAGTGTCAGCTTGAGACATGACTCTTCTTCAGAGGAATATTCCATGATCCGCTAAACTAAGCTAGGACCCCATTTTATGTTTTCATTGCATCCTTTACTTTTCCTTTGCAATCTTGCAATCATCTAATTAATTGATATTATTCATTTAATATCTATGTTTATTATAATGCTATAAGCTGTTTGAGGCAGAGATAATGTCTTTTTTGTTCAGTGTATCTTTAATGCCCAGCATAGTGCCTAGGATGAAGTTAAGAGATCTATAAATATTTCTTGGCTGATTGATTCTTAACATTATTCAACCTAATTGTAGATTGGTGTCACATGAATAGGGTGGTATGTGCACCTTGGCTCCAGGGGCATTAGTTGTCCAGTATAGTAATTTGTACCTGATAAATACTTGGTAAATAATGACTTAAGTCTGGGTTACTGAGAGAACTAGAAGTGCATGCACGTTAATAGGCTTTTCGTTTTTATTCATTCATTCACATTTGCTTTTCATTTTTAAAAGCCATCCTTGTTTCGTTAGGGAATTATTTCCCAAATTACTTGCTATTGAACACTAGTCTGAGAGTTACTAATGGTCATGAGAACACTTTATGCTCTGTCCCCTTCTGAGAGAGTCACAATGAACATGAACATTTTGAAGGTAGTAATGAAAATGAACAAATGTTGCTTAATCCAGTATTTCCAAAATATGTTTGATCACTAATACCCTTTTTACATGAACACCTGTTAACATTTAGTATAATATAAACTGTGTAGGAAACACTGACTTAAAGACTAACATAATATTTTTCACTTTAATTGTAAATGATGAAATACCCAGCAATAATGTTTAAGAGTTCAAAACTTTTAACTAAATAGAAAATAAATGCCTTCTCACTAACATACTCTTACAAC
Source organism: Daubentonia madagascariensis (assembly GCA_023783475.1). NCBI lineage: Eukaryota > Metazoa > Chordata > Mammalia > Primates > Daubentoniidae > Daubentonia > Daubentonia madagascariensis. The sequence goes on from JAKFHU010001129.1 coordinate 9,021,031, forward strand.
TCTAGAAGGATTAAAGTTTTCATCTTGAAAGATCCTTGGAGGTCATGAAGCTGATATGTGATGTTACTGCTATGCACATAAAGGAGGAAGACAACAATGCTTCCTGCAGGAGTTTGCTTTAGTGGATAAGGTCACAAGCTCCTCAAGGCAGACTACCTATGGACAATCTTGACTCCAGCACTTACTACCTGTGGGATTTTGGTCAAAATTCCCATTTTTTCTGTGCTTGGCCTGTCTTGTACAATAAGAATACAAGCTAGAGTAGTAGCCTTGGTGTGGAGAGGAGAGAAGAGATGAGAGATTCTGGGAGGGCTTACACTGAGGGGCTGTCTGGTAAATGGGAATCCAGTTCTAAGTCCCCTAGGCTGAGCTGGAAAAAGAGTTGGATTTGGTGAAGGAAAACATTACTCTGTGTTCCTGCTAGGACTGTGACATATTACAGAGTTAGGTGAAGAAATATGTTGTTGCTTATGAGAACTATATATGTGTTTTTAGTTTTATTCTCAAAGCATGCATTCTTAAACTTGTTCTCTCTTGTTTACTCATGCTATGAAATAATTACATTTCAGACTTGTATATCCAAAAAAAGAAGTCACCTATCATGTCCAAAAGGGAACACCATTAAAAAAAGAGAAAAAGTTTCCAAATCTCTGAATGTGTCATTCCCTTTTGCAAATTTCAATGGCTCTCTATAGCCTACAGCAAATATTTCCAAAGTGGTGTTCTTTGGAACACTAGATGATTTTTAGGTGTTCCTCAAAAAAGTGTTTTGTAGATAAATAGTTTGAGAAAATACAACTTTAAAGAAAGTTTAAAAGGCTACTCTCCTGTAGATATTTCAGAAATAAATATATCATTTAATATTTTTTAAATGCACATTGAATAAAATTCAGAAGGTAAGAAATGGCCTATGAGGAAAAGTAAGCTTTCTTCCTCTCCTGTCCTGCTAGTTAGCTCCCCTGCCTGGAGGCAACTGATAATATTAGTTTCTCATACAGTTGACCCTTGAACACCATGGGTTTGAACTGCACTTGAGTCCACTTACACAGGGAGTTTTTTCAACCAAACTCACATCGAAAATATAGTATTCATGGGATGAGAAACCTGCATATATGGAGAGCCAACTTTTCCTATATGCAGATTCCTCAGGGCTGATTGGGGGACTGGAGTATGTGTGAATTTTGGTATATACAAGGGGTCCTTGAACCCTCACATATACTGAGGGACAGTTGTATATCCTTCCAGATATATTATTATGCACATCTATATATTCCTTTTTTTCTATGCTTTAATGTTAGCATACTCTGTATTTTATTTTCCATTCTTGCTTTTTTTTCACCTAACAAGTCGTTTTGTAGAGAATAATAATAGCTAATATTTTTAGGGTGCTTACTACGTGCCAGGTACTCTTTGAAGGACTTTATTTTTAAAAATTCATTTGTTATAACAACATGAGATAGATAATATTATATCCCCATTTTTCAGATGAAGAAACATAGGAACAAAACAGTTACATAATTTGCCCTAGGTCACACAGTAAGTATAGCTTGATTCAAATAGTGACTGTCTGGTTCTAGAGCCGTTGACCTCAACCACTATACCTCTCCATTGCTATATGTAAGTAATTTACTAATTTACTTAGTAATTTACTAATTTAGTTCTGCTTTTTAAAAATAATAATTGCATAATACTTCATTACAGAAATGTATTACAATTTACTTCACCAGGTTTTTTGTGCATAGATTTTATATATAGATATAGGTAGTTGTTTTTAATATTTCCCATTATAAGCAATACTGTGATGAATATTCTTGTACAAAAGTGATTTTACCCATGTGCAAGTATATCTGTAGGATAAATTCCTAGAAATAGAATTGCTGGATTAGAGGATAGGTTGGTTTTTAATTATGGTAAATGTTGTCAAATTGCCCTCCATGTGGATTATATTAGGTTGAACCTAATGAAGTTGCTGTTTTTAAAAGTTAAAAATGATAGAATATCATAAATTTCTCATGGTTCAACCTAATACTTATTTAACCTCTACCAAGTGGCATACCAAAATGCAAGCTATTGTAGCAATCTGCCTTGGTTCAGGCAATAAAGTGGTACATTTTCTAAAGACAATTTTAAAACAACAATAAAATAGACTAAAAGTCAGTCAACTTTTTATTGTCACAGTAAATTGCCAATGATTAACAAAGTTAATGACAAAACATTTATTCCTGCCAGGAGGACTGTTCCTATCACAGTGCCCCACTTGCTATAGCCACTGCTTTTGCCAACTATGTATATGTGTGAATATTAGACAATAATATATTAAATAATAAAATATAAATATAATAAAATTTCAGTTGATTATCACTTTTGTAGGGGTTTAAAAACATTTTATTGGAGTATATTTTATTTTTATTTAATTTTTTCATTTAATTTTTATTTGTATATATTCATTGGGTACAAGTATAATTTTGCTACATTGATACATTGCATATGGTGAAGCCAGGGCCTTTAGTGCATACATCACTGAAGCAACGCACATTGTACCCACCAAGCAACCTCCCATCATCACCCACCCCACCTCCATGACCCCTCCAAGTCTTCATTGTCCACCATTCCACACTCTGCTTCCAGGTATACAGATTATTTAATTCCCACTTATAAATGAGAACATGTGCTATTTGTCTTTCTATGTAGTAGTTGTTTCATTTAAGATAATGGCCTCCAGTTTCCATCCATGTTGCTGCAAAAGACATGATTTCATTCTTTTAATGGCTGAATAGTATTCCAATGTATATGTATACCACATTTTCTTTATCCAATCCTCCATTGATGGATACGTAGGTTGATTCCATACATTTGTTATTGTGAATAGTGTTGTGTTAAACATATGGGTGTAGGTATCTCTTTAATATATCAATTTCTTTTCCTTTGGGTAGATACTCAGCAGTGGGATTGCTGGGTCAAATGGTAGTTCTATTTTTAGTTCGAGAAATGTACATACTGTTTTCCATAGAGGTTGCACTAGTTTATATTCCCATAAATGGTGTATAAGACTGCCTTTTCTCCACATTTTTGCCAACATCTATAATTTTTTGTCTTTTAAATATAACCATTCTGACTGGTGTAAGATGATATCTCTTTTTGGTTTAATTTGTATTTCCCTGATGATTAGTGCTGTTCAATATTTTTTCATATGCTTTTTAGCCATTTGTTTGTCTTCTTATGAAAAATGTCCATTCATGAGATACTTCACTTAGGAGAATGGTCTCCAGTTCCATCCAGATTGTTGCAAAAGGTATTAATTCATCTTTTTTATGGCTGAGTATTACTCCATGGTATACATATACCACATTTTATTAATCCACTTATGAACTGATGGGCACTTAGGTTGATTCCACATCTTTGCAGTTCTGAATTGTGCTGAAATAAACAGGAAAAACTAATACCACATGTACTCACTATTAAATTGGAATTCACAGATGAGCACACATGTGCACAGAGGGAAGTACTCAATGGAAGTCAACCACGGGGTGGGAGAGGAGGGGCAAAAACATACTTAATGGCTACAATGAACAGTATTTTGGTGATGGGCACACATATAGCTGGGACTTAAGCATTACAAAAGTGATCCATGTAACCTAAAACATTTGTACCCCCTTAATATTTTGAAATAAAAAAAAAGACACACACACACAAAAAAAGAAAACTGTCTATTCATGTCCTTAGCTCACTTTTTAATGGAATTATTTGGTTTTTTGTTGTTGAGTTGTTTGAGTTCCTTATAAATTCTGGATATTAGTCCCTTGTCACATGTGTAGATTACAAATATTTTCTCCCATTCTGCAGGTTGTCTGTTCATTCTGTTGATTATTTCTTTTACTGTGGAGAAGCTTTGTGGTTTAATTCAGTCCCATTTGTTTATTTTTTGTTTTTGTTACCTGTGCTTTTGAGGTCTTAGTCATGAATTCTTTGCCTAGATCAATGTCTGGAAGAGTTTTTCCTAGGTTTTCTTCTAGTATTTTTATAGTTTTGGGTCTTATGTTTAAGTCTTTAGTCCATATTGAGTTGATTTTTGTATATGGTGAGATATGGGGGCCCAGTTTCATTTTTCTGCATATGGTAATCCAATTTTCCCAGCACCGTTTATTGACAAGGGTGCCCATTCCCTAAAGTACTTGTCAGCTTTGTCAAAGATCAGTTGGCTGTAAATATGTACCTTTATTTCTGGGTTCCCTGTTATGCTCCATTGATCTATGTGTCTATTTTTCTACCAGTACCATGTTGTTTTGGTTACGATAGACTTGTAATATAATTTTAAGTCAGATAATGTGATGCCTCCTGCTTTGTTCTTTTTGCTCAAGATTACTTTGGCTATTTGGGCTCTTTTTTGTTTCCACATGAATTTTAGGATTTTTTTTCTAATTCTGTAAAAAATGATGTTAGTATTTTGATAGTGATTGCATTGAATCTTTAGATTGCTTTGGGCAGTATGGTCATTTTAATTAATTCATTCTTCTGATCTATTACTATGGGATTTTTTTCCATTTGTTTGTGTCATTTAAAATTTCTTTCATTAGTTTTTTGTAGTTTTCCTTGTTGAGATCTTTTACTTCCTTGGTTAAATATATTCCCAGGCATTTTAATTTTTTTTGTAGCTCTTGTACATAAGATTATCTTCTTGATTTCATTCTTGGCTAGATTGTTATTGGTGTATAGAAATGCTACTGATATTTGTACAGTGATTTTGTGTTCTGAAATTTTACTGAATTCATTTATTGAATCTGAAAGTTTTTTGGTAGAGTCTTTAGGTTTTTCTACATATGAGATAATATCATCAGCAAACATGGTCATTTGACTTCCTCATTTCCAATTTGGATGTCTTTTATGATTTTCTCTATTGTTTAAATTTTTTTTTTTGTTTCTTTGGCTTCCCCCCACCCCAATCTCTATTATTTACCTTCTTGTTTTTTGGGGTTTAGTTTGCTTTTTTCCTGTTTTCTTAAGGCAGAAGCTTAGGTTATTGTTTTGAGACCTTTCTTCTTTTCTGCTATAGTCATTTAAAGCTCTAAATTTCCCTCTAGGCAGTGTTTACTCTTAAGTCCCATAAATTTTTATATGTCCTGTTTTATTTTCATTCAATTAAAATATTTTCTAGTATACATTGTAATTTATTCTTTGACCCATGGGCTATTTAGAAGCATATTGTTTTATTTTCTTGGGATTTCCGGAGTTCCTTCTGATGTTCATATCTAATTTAATTTTCAATTGATGTTTTATCCATGAATAACATTTATTCTAAGAGTTAAATTTCATTCATTAATTATTTAATGCATATTCATCCCTTTAATGAAAACACTAATTTACATGGATATAATAGTAGTTATGGGAAGATACTGAAATGGACTGAGGTTTCATGAGGATATTAGAATGATGGTTTTGTCTTTATTATGTTAATCTTTTCTTCTATATTAATTTTTATGTTTATTAATTTTGATTTTACTTTCTTAATATACAAAGTTTTAAAAGTATAGAGAAATAGAAACAGAATAACATTCCTTGACTTCTTCACCCAGAGACAACTCCTGTGGACTTTTTAGTTTTTTTTCTTTCCTTCCCTCCCTTCCTCATTTTTATTTAAGAGTGATTGATTAAACAAGTAGTTCTCTTGTGCCAGGGACTGGGCTTTTTTACTTTTTTCATTAAATATCATATTCTGAATTTTTCTGTGTTGTTAAATATTCCATGTGAACATTATTTTTAATAATTACATTCCACTTATGAATGTGCCATTATTTATTTATTCATTTTTCTGATGTTGAGCTCTTAGCTGGTTTCCAAATTTTTGCTGCTATAAATACTATTGCAGTCTTGATGAATGAAGCTGGGCCTCATTTTTTCTCTTTATGATAGATTCTCAGAATTTGAAATACTGGGTCAAAGGATATAGATCTTAAAACATCTCTATATCCATTTAAAAACAATTCAGGTATATATGCCTTTCATGTGGACTATTTTAGAATATTGTAAGCAGTATATTTTTTGTATCTTAGGGTCCTACAGATGTACACAGGAACACCCCATCAAGTGAGTTTGCCAAGCAATAGTCAAAATAGGAATCTTGTGAGATCTACTTGTTGCAAGATAAATAAAAATAAGAAAGGGTGGACTGTTTCTTGTTTAAGTAAACACAAATATTCATTGCTACACGGGGCTCTCTTGAGTCTGTCAACAAGCTTCAATTAATCTTAAGTGGGGATATCAGAATCTCACATTTGATTGGGACTAGTACTGTTTAACTCTGTGTCAGTAATGAACTAGCATTATATCTAGCATTTAGAAAGTACAGACATAGCTGTATTTTCCAAGATCATGCAGTTACAAACTTGATTACATGAAATACTATGTAATTTCCTTTTTAATTGATTTTATTCTTCCTCATAATGTATGTTTATGGTGATTTACATACAACTTCTGTGCTTTCCCTATAAATGCCAGTGATTCGAAGTCCTAAGATACTGGTGAAGTGAATACTCTGCTATTTGGTTGGTTCTCTATGAATTTGGAGTCTTATCAATTACACAGTTTTTTAACATAGGTAATTCTATCACGACAACTATGGTATAGCAAAAAGGGGAATTAATATTTATAGAGGAACCTAGTGGTCCAAATCCAAGCTTCGTTTTGGGTTCAGTGCACAGTGATGCTTCCCCAACTATGGTTTGGGTTTCTTTTAGCCATATAATTAGGACTAGAAATTCATATCTGGATGCTTAGGGGTTAGTAACAATGAAATAATAGGCCTTACATCATGGTTTGATTTGGAGCTATTTATGCTGAAAAGGTTAGAAAAAAAGATTGTTCTTTCTAGTCCAACTCAGCTCATATTGGACTTTTCTATTTTGGGTTTTGAGACCTATGCCACAGCTAATAATAAAATATCCTTCCCACCCTCACTGATAATTTTCTCCTGTGTACATACATCTCTTCCTAGGACCCTTGGAAAGGAGTAATAATTTATTATTGAAGGCAGAACTAGGATTTACCTTGAACCCCTAGACAAATTCCATCTTAAAGGCATCCCAGATTCACCTATATTTCTAACACAGTTGAACCATAGTTCAACATAATTGAGCAATATCTTTACATCATGACCTGGCCATGTAAACTTATTATGTGGTCTTGGTTAAGTTGATAAATTCCCATGTGTGCTGAGATTATATCAGTTGTTGTTTCAGTGATGACTTCGTGATATCACCTTCCTGGGAACACCTTGAGGAGACAGATTATATTTTGTGCATTATAAATCCTCAGTACCTAGTATAGTATGTGGCACATGTAGGTGCTCAATGCATGCTTGTTGAATTTTGAAATTAAGAAAGATATAGGCACAACTAAGGGAATAAACCAGAATGTTTGGGTTGGGGGTACAAGTGAAGAGGTGTTAATTAAGGGTTGGGGGTCTTATATAAAAGTCTGTGAGTTAGGTAGTAACTTTGGAGTACTGCCTCTGAAATGTAGATGATGGTAGATTCTGAATGGGTCTCAAGCAGAAAAGCATTCCTGAGTCCTCCTAGACCTTGAGTGGTGTCTTCATAGTCGTTAATCTGTTGATTCAGTGATTGATTCATAAACATTCTCTAAGTGTCTGCTCTATGCTAGGATTTGTATTGGATGCTGAGAATACAACAATGAATGAGATGGACCCAGTCTCTGCCCTTAAGGAGCTGTGTGTGGGGTTTGCAGCATGCACAAATAGTGAACTGCAGCATCACAGAGGCTATAAAAGAGGTGTAACAGAGGGCACTAGTGCATAAAGGTAGAACTGGTATATTATAACTCAGGGGAAGCATTGCCTTGAGAAAGGAATATTTTGTTGGGCATAGATAAGTAGTACAAGGGCACTCTAACCTGAAAAAGGTTGTAAAGAAAGACATAGTGGCCTGGAACAGCTTAGTGTGCTTGGGAAACAAATATTAATTCAGCTTGGCTTGATAATACGGTGTGAAGGAGGAGTATGGAGCCTGGTGAGAAATGAGGCAGGATACATAGAATAAAGAGTGAGGAATTTATCCTTTAGGTGGGGGAACCATTGAGAGACTTTAAGAACAGAAATAATCTGGCCTGATTAAAAATGTATCAAAATCCTTTCTATTTTATTTTTGTCCTAAGAAATTTCAAAGCCTCAGAATTTTACTCTTTCATTGGATTTGATTATTAAAGTAAAAAAAGAAGAAGAAGAAGAAAGAAAAAAATATCACTGCCTTGCTGAGTCATGAATTTGGGGGCCAGAAGCAAAAGGAAACTCTGACAGAGCTGAGGTTTGCAAACAGGTTCTTTTTGTGGGGACTGATGTTTTAAAATCGTTGTTTGTGCTATTTTTCTCATTATATATACCTGTTGTGTTGCCAAGGAACAGTTTAGCAACATGATACCAAACTTTCAATTCAGATATTTGCTCGTCATTCCCCTTGTAATTAGTGGCAAAGAACAAAACCTTTGTATATAGAATTCTAGTCAGGAAGGCATTTAATTTAGTACAAGGAAACATTTATGGATAGATAAATATATGCATAAATACTATGTAATGACACTGTGTTAGGTGTAAGTGATAGAGGGATGAATAAAACCAGTTACCAAGTAGTGAGATGAGTCATAATTTTACAAAGAGATAAGCAGCAGTGGCTGTGGGAGCATAGAGAATGGGCCCCTGGACTAGGGAGGTTAGGGAGGCACTCAGCATAGGTGATTTCTGAGCTAAGGCTTTAAGGATGAGTAGGAGTGGAGCAAGCCAATGAAGAACAGGAGGAGCAGGAGGGGAAAAGTCAGAGAATGGATGAGAGTTTCTAGACAGAAAGAACTGGATGAATGAAGACACAGAGGTGAGGGACACTCCATTCTATGCGTAGATGCACAAGTAATGTAACATAACTCAATTGTTTTTCCTTTTGATTTGTTAAACTCTTATTTTTGTGGTACTGGTTACTAGGGCACAAAGTACTCAGAATTAAACTCTGATTTGTTTCCTGGAGGTGCTGCTTTAATGAAAAGAGCGCTGCCCTTGGAATAAGACATTCATTTAATCATTCATTCATTTATTTATTCTCTAAACAATTGTTTTTGACTATTGCATACTAGAAACTCTGTTCATGCTGAGGAGGATATCCTCTCTTATCTAATTTTATGAATTTGAGCAAAACTCCTGATATTTCTAAACCTTTTCCACATCTGGAAAATGGGACATTAACACTATGTTCACAAGATGGTTTTGAGGATCAAATTAGATTGTATGTAAATGTTTTTTCAAATGCTAAAGTGCTATACTTGCATTCTTTTATATTAATAATATATCATGTGAAAAGGTTACCTTGATGGACTGAAATGAAATTTGTTAGTGAGTGAAAAAACTCAACAGGGATCAAAGAGGAATACTAGTCATTCTCTATGCATACCCTGATGCTTTGAATCTAGCAAATTAAAACAAAAAAATTTCCTGAGAGGTATCTTGCGTTCTTTAACAACCCTCTCTCTTGGAACTTAGTTGTTTTTTTTTTTTTCTCAAATATAAAATGAGGATAATAATGTGATCTCACAGAGTTTTATGGGGATTACATGAGATAATGTATATGAAATAAATAATTTATCCCAGTGTTTGGTACTCAATATGCTTTCAATAAATATTTGTGTCTTCTGAATCTCAGCAAAAAAAGAGATTTTCTTTTATTTGAGCGAGCAAAGGTATCCATTTTAGAGTCTGTAATTACCAGATTATAATTACCAGATTGGTAAAGGTTGGGAGTTGTCATATATAGTCCCAATACACAGACAAAATATTCAGGGAAAAAAAGGAGAATTATTCTTATGGCATCTGATTCTAAAAGGTAAGAGTTAGGTTTTTCTATCATGATTACCAAAATTCTTCTAACCTTGACCCTGCCTGGTTCCAAAGCCACAACCACATGTTCGGGTTTTTGTTATAGCAGCACCCCGCTATTTTTTCCAAAATCTATATTAGTTATCTAATTTCTATACAACAAATTACCACAAACTTAGTGGCTTAAAATAATATATGTATTATCTCACAGTTTTTGTGGATCAAGAGTTCAGACATGGCTTAGGTGCTTGGGATCTCACAAGGCTATAATCAAAATGTTGGTCAGATTGCTTTCTTATCTGTAAGTGTGGGGAAGAATCCTCTTCTAAGTTTATTCAGGTTGTTAGCAGAATTCAACAATAGGACTGAGGGCACTGGCTTCTTGCTGGCTGTTGGCTGGAAGCCACCCTCTTCTATTAAAGGCTGCCCTCAGTTCATAGAAACTGCCCACAGTTCCTTGCCACATAAGATTTGCCAACATAGCTGTTTACTTCAAAAAGCCAGCAAGTAGAGTCTTTAGAGTAGGTCTTCTAGCATGGCAGAGTCTTATATAATATAACGTAATCATGTAGGTAGCTTCCTATAACCTTTGCCATATTTTATTATAGAAGCAAGTCACAGGTCCTACCAACACTTAAGGCAACGGATTATATAAGGGAATGAACACCAGGAGGCAGAGATGATGGAGGGCTACCCTATAGTTTATTTACCACAGATGGTCCAAGTAAATGTGAAAGTGAGTAATTTTGACTCTAATAGGTGAAATGTGTAGTACTGTGTGTTACGTGACACATAGTAGGTCTTCTATTCATGCTATTTGAATTTGAATATACACTTTAAGAGTAGTTTAGACAAACTAGAGATTATCCAGAGGGTGGTAACTAGGATGGAGAGGGAAAGCAAGTCCATTTGCTTAAATATTTAATGAAATTGCTCTGCAACTTACTGGCTATGTGATCTTGGGCATGTTTCTTAACTTTTTGAGGACCTGTTCTCATCTGTGGAGTAGGAATAACAATAATAACTACCTCATAGAATTAGAGTGAATGAAGTAAAGTATATAAAGTACTAAAGCACTTAAGTGCAGTATCTGATAAAGGCAGATATACCTTGAAGCTAATGAAACTAAAATTTTTTGGTTCCTTACTTGCATAGATCCTTCCAAGGCCGTGAACCTGATTTCATATTATATAATTTTGTATTCTCTTTCTTAAAGAGGGCCTCCATTAACCTTCAGAGCCCACAAATCTTGGATCTGCATGTGGTAAATTTTAGGGAAAAAACAAAAAGGAATTGGGTATGTTATCCCTAAAGAAAAAAACATGGTCATTGTCTAGAGCATTATCGGATGGACTAGAGGTCACTTTGAAACAGGTCATTGCTTTCTAAGATGACATGTAGTACCTCATAAGGTCAAGGGTATTTAATAAAAGGATAACTCGTCCCTAAGGAAGTATACTATAAAAAGAATACATTATCATAGTAGTGCTGGCAACAGTGGGAGGTATACCACATTACATTTAAGGTCCATTCCAACCCCCAAATTAAATGATTTGGAATACTCTTATATCTTTTATTAAAACACTTATGTCAAGGACCACCAAATGCATTTTAGACACAATGTTCTTATCCAGTCTTCCTCCCCTGATAAAGAGCACTGGGAAAGGGGTTCCCTAGTTTGTAGTCTCATGAAGCCTTAGGTAAAGTGTTGCCATTAGAAGCTAAGGCCAGTAAGATTTGGAGATTCAAGCATGAGACTTCTATCGAAAGACTTCCACAAAGCAGAAATATTAATAGTAATATGAAGGTAAAATAAGGAGCAGAAAAAAATAAGTTAAGGCAGCAAAAACACTGAGAACAAGGAGTAAATGTTATGAACAAGTGAAAGCAGACTTGGAGGAATCTGGAGGGTGCTCATCTCTGGGTGAGTTTTCATGTGGCCCCAGGATTGGCTTAAGGGTATGCCAGGTCTATGTAAGAGAAATGGAGTAGGGCAGATTCATCCACTCTGTGGTTAGAATTTGGACTTGCTTGTTCTGCTCTAGAGGTAATAGGTGGGTGCTGGCAGAGGGCATTTACTGGATGGGACTCCAGTGTCCTAGACTCTCTAAAAAGGAAAAACTTATTGTCTTTGTATACTCTGAACACTTCTGACACCAAATGTGTTGGATTTTTTTTTTTCACACCAAAGACCTATTCTTTATTTCTCTGGGTACCCACTCTGTATTCTACAATTCAATTATGACACTAACTACCTGGAGTTAGTGCAGACTTTACAGATTAAGGACTCATTCCCACAACAATGCCCCCCATTTCAGATGCCAATCACAAGTACTTGGTCCCCACATTACCCAAACTTCTGTCTGAACTGGCTACAAATCACAGGTTCCCATGACACCCCTCCTCAGGTTTGATAATTTGCTGTGATCACTCATAGAACTCAGGGAAACATTTATTTTTACTGGTTTATTATAAAGGACATGATATGATAGAGGATGCAGATGAACAGCCAGATGAAAGAGGTACATAGGGCTAGGTCTGGAAGCGTCCTAAGCACAGAAGCTCTATCCCCATGGAATTGGGGGTGTGCTGCCCTCTGAGCATATGGATATGATCACCAACGCAGAAGCTCTCTGAACCCTGTACTTTAGGGATTTTTACGTAGGCTTCATCATATAAGCATGATTATTAACTCAATCTCTAGCTCCTTTCCCTCCTCAGAGCATGAGGGGTGAGGCTAAAAGTTCCAAGCTTCTAATCATGGTCTTTCTGGTGACCAGCTTGGTCTTTCTGGTGACCAGCCTTTATCCTGAATCTGCCCAGGAGCCCATCAAAAGTTACTTCATTAGAACAAAAGATGTTCCTCTCACCCAGGAAATTCTAAGTGATTTAGGAGCTCTTGGTCAGGAACCAGAGTCAAAGACCAAATATTAAAACAAAAGGTGCTCCTAACATCCATGTACACTTAGGAAATTATAAGAGTTTTAAAAGCTCTATGCCAGAAACTGGGAATGAAGACCAAATATATATTTCTTACTGTATCACAGTATCACACCCTCTAAAGCGGAAACCACTTTTTCTAAAAACAGTGGATATGGCCATGCATGCAAGAGCTTAGGTTTGGTTTTGGAAAATGTCATTGAAATATTATGGTTATTAATAACACGTGGGTTCTGAGGTGTCTTGAAAAGACACCACTAATTAAGCCTTGATCTATTTGCCAATGGAAAGTGAGAATTTGTGAATTTGTCCACTGTGCTAGAAAGATGGTTGGTTTCAATCATTTTGTCTCCAAGGTGGAGGCTGGAATTGTAAAAATGTTATGTGCGCTGGTAAAAAATTTATATGCATTTACAAGGCTCTTCCTGAGAAACTCAAACTCTGCACTTACAGTTGCTCATCCTGCAGAGAAATCTCTTTGGCATGGAAGTGATCTTATACATAGGAACCTCACTGTATAGCACTGCTAATGCATTGTGGTGAATTAAAAAGGCCAAGGACTTTGGAGTTGACCTCCTGGATTTAAATGCTCTTCTACATGTCATAGCTCTGAGACTTTAGACACGTCACTTAACCTATCTGAACCTACGTTCCCTCAGAAATAATAATATTTACAAAATGAGACAAAGCACATAAAGCACCTACCTCAGTGAATGTCATGGAAAAGTTTCTTTCACTTCTCCTGGGTGACTTTGGGAAACGCACCTTTCCTCTTATCCTTTCTCATAGCCTTGGACACCACACCCTTCTTTACTCTCTGATTTTCCATTTTCTCATCCATGAACGTAATAAAACTTCCAGTGCTCTGGAGATTAAATGAGTTAAAGTGAGTGAAAGTGCCTTGTAAAGCACAAAGTGCCAATGATGAACAGGAGTTACTATGGTTAGCAGTCAAGATTCCAAATAGAGGGTCCAAATAGCCTTTTTCTTTGGAGTCTCATTTACTTTCTAGAGAATCATTGATAAGTTCATAAATAAATCCTCAGAACTGAAACAGTAATGTGTTATTCATGTCTTTGTGTTAGCCAAGTGGTACTGTAATTGCAATTTTACATACAAAGACAAGTTGAAGGGAAGTTAATGTTACAGGAGTGAAAGGAAATATTGACTGGAATTGTTCAAGTTCATCTTTCACTTTCTTTTCCTATTTTCCTTGTAAGACACTAGTATTATAGTTAGGAATAGCAAAAGCCATGCTTCATTATAAAACTTTATGGTAATACCACTTCTGCTCTTACCAAGATGAAAAAGGTTAAGTAAAAAGTCGATATAAGAACTAAGGTATCTCACTTAGTAATTAAGCAAATTGCAGCACACTTTTTTCCCCTGTAGTCCTCTCATCAATAAGTGATATTGGGTGGTGGTCTGTATTCTCGGTTTGGTTCTTTATTGAAATTCAATGAATGTGTTTGTGTAGATGTGGTTAGAAATTTTGAACATATGACCCTTGGTGTCCAAATGCTAGAAACAGAACAAAATATGTTATATGAATGAAAAAATCCAAGAACTAAAGGTGAGGTTTGGGGGATGATGTCCTTGATTCTTCCCTCTATCTCACTGCCTACATCCAGTCAGGGAGTACAGATTTTTTTTCCTAAATATTTCTCAAATTTGTCCCCTTTTCTCTATACTGCTTCTAAGGCATCTACATTTGGATGCTAATCTACACTTAAATTTAACATGGTTCAAAAAGAACTTTTGATTTCTCTCCAAATCTTCCCTGCCCTAAGCTTTCTTCATCTCAGTAAATGGCACAATCTGGGATCAGCCCTTCTTTTTCCCTTGTTCTCACACTACTCTTTTAGTCTATTAGAATATATTCTGAATCAGAGCATTTTTCCTCACTTCTATTGCTTCAATCATGGTTTAACTACTGCTGCATGAGCTTTCTAGCTGGTCTCCCTGTTTCTACTCTTGCCCCCTTATAGACTATCCTTTATACAAAATTAATAGTGATTTTCAAAAAAATGAAAGCATTGTGCTCCCAGCCTAACATGCTTCAATGGATTCCCAGTACAACCAGAGTTCAATATAGACCCCTGTACCATACTCTACAAGGCTGTGCCTGATGTGGCCTTGCCTACTCGTTCAACCTCATTTCCCTCATTAAACTCCTCGTATATTCTGCTTTAGCCACACTGGTCTTCTGTTTGTCTCCCAACGTGCTACAGTCATTTCTGTCTCAGAGTCTTGGCACTTGCTTATCCTTCTGCTTGAAATAGTTTTCCCCAAGACCTTCATGTGGCTACCTCTTTAACATTTAGCTGTCCACTTAAATGTCATCTTCTCAGAAAAGACTTCCCTGGCCAGTCAGGTGAGACCTAAAAATATTCCTTTCAGCTTACTCTTCCAGTTGATTTTTTGTATAGCTCTTATTAGAATCTGAAATTATTTATTAACTTTTATTATCTATTAGTTCCCACTAGAAAGTAAGTTGTTTGTGGGTAGGGATTCTGTCATGTTCTCCTCTGTGTCTCTACCACCTACAGCAAGGACTATGACATATAGGTGCTCAGTAAATATTTATTTATTTATTAGATAATTGACTTCTAGGTTTGAGTCTCATCTTCTTTTTCTGAATTATTATAGTAGCCTTCTCCTGGCCTGCTACCTCTAGTCTTAAGTGAATGAATGAATAAACTTTCTAAAAAATTATCACCTTTCAAAGGATACAAGCTCATCTTAGGTTATAGAAGATCCTTTATCATCTTGGTTTCATCTACTTCTCTAGCCACATTTTTCTTTGATCCAAAAATTACTGTGTCAACATTCACCTGCTTACATTTACCAAAGCATACTATGCTGTTTACAATTCTATACACTGCTCCAGTTATTCCTACTCCCTGATATGCTCTGTATCATTCCTACTCTTTTCCTATATAATTATTATTCATTCTTCAAACATCACTTAGAAAAATATAATAACTTAAGGAAAGAAAAACAAAAGGCAGCTGAGGCTTTACTTGCTCTAGGAATGCTTTTCCAAATCTCACATCCTGGGTTTCCCTGGGTTTTTCCTATAGATTCTATGATTTCTTATGTCTTTTTATTTACTATGTTGTGTTGTGATTATCTTCACCCTTACCCAACGTCTCTGCTGGTGTGTGAAGTCCTTGCTGTCAAGAGCTAGGCTTTTTCATCTCTATAGCCCTGGGGGTGTGGGACCTGGGAACTTATTGGTTTGAACTGTTGCATGTGATTCTAGTTAGGGACAAATTCAACTGAGAAAATTCCACTCTCAATTATATTACAATTAGCTCTGCACACTGGGATTTAAAAGATAAATGTCAACACGATGAATATGGCAAAAGTTTACAGGTTTCACGTGTTGGTGAGTTTGAACCAAAAGCTATAAACTAGGTATGAGTTTCATTTTGTGTTGTTTGTAGCAGTTTTTCATTTTCTGTATACAGTCATTATTTAGCTTTACATTCAAAATATGTGAGAAGAAATTAAAATTTTAACTATAAGCTTCATTGGAAGGTGGTTATAAATGAGCTAAACTCACTCCCCAAATAATTATTCAAACAATGAAGATTTGTTTTTGTTCCAAATTGAAAGTGAAAAATCTTTCACTTTAATAGTAGAGACTATAGTATTCTTTCTGAGATAGGTAGGGATAAATTGGCAGTGATAACATTTTTTAGTATAAAACAGTATCTCCAGGGTCTTTTTTGCTGAAATAAATTAGCTGGTTGTATCCAGCTGTCAGGGTGGCAATCTTCCCTCAGTTCTTGGTGTGCTCTTGGCTGAAGAATGACCAGACACACCAAAGTGTCAAGTCCAGACTATTACCCTGGTCCTCTGACTCCTTGCTTGGAAAAATCACTAGCAGGGCCAATGTGACAGAATAACCTCATGCAGGAAGCAGTTTCACAAGAGGAGCTCTTTATTGTAGAACAAAACGAGTCTGTCTCTAAGAGTGGAGAGAGAGAGACTGACTCACTGACTCGCTCTCTCACTCTGAATTCTCAGATTGTTTCCTTTTATTGGCCCAGTCTGGGGGCAGGCTTTTGGCAGGTGTGGGATATTACCAAGTGATCAACAGGTGCCCTCAAAATTCTGTTAGCTCCCTCTGAACTCCCACATGGTGGGGGAGGTGAACCACAATGTAGATTTAAGCTAATGACATAATAATTACCCTTAGGTTACTCTAAACCACTTTCCAAATTCTGTCATGCCTGGGCTGGGGAATTCCCAGATTGATAAAGCATTCCCTCCTTCCCCAGGTATAGCAGTTGCTTGGGATATAAGGATGGGGCAACACCAAAATGGAGTGCCTGTCCTTATCCTTCTTCCCAGGTGGAGCAATTGCTTGAGACAGCACCAAAGCAGGGAACCCTTTCCCTAGAAGAACTGGACATCCTGACTATCTACCTAACACATCTACTTCAACTATCAATGAGGTGCTGGAGGGTGGGGACAGGGCTTGTTAGACATCTAGGGAAATGTTAGTAGGGGATGTGCTACTAAAAGAAAATCAACAAAAGCTATTATAGACCACCCTGGAAACTTTAGCCATCATTATGAATAAACAATTTGCTTTTATACAGTTTTTTTCCCCCAGATATGTGAGCTTTTGCCACTTTCTTGGTTTTGTTGTAAGACACGCAAGTGAACAGTGTTCTCTCCATCTACCTTGGGAGTCCTAGGTCCCTGTGTCCTTAGGATGCTTCGTTGTGACATAGGGTGTGATGATGAAGCTGTCATTATAGGAGATGATAATACTAAAGAATAGAGATATTTAGTAATTTGCCCAAGGTTACACAACTGGTAAGAGGTTGAGCCATCCTGTGATTAAATACAATAAAACTTCACTAAAGCTCATGTCTGCCTGACTGTATGGTCTAACTAAAGTGGGAAATATGGAGATCAATTTATTCAGTCTTTCAATAAACATTTACTGAACACACACTGGGTATTCTGTGAGTACTTACTAAGCATTTTTCCTTTTCTCTGTGTTCTCCTAGCCCTTCATATGTTAGTACATACTGCCTTACATTCACTACAAAAAAGTTAAGGGGAGGAGGATTAAGGTTATATTAACCTTTATATTCCAATGCTTGCAAGTATTAGGTATTTAATAAATGTTTGTCTAATTATTTAATAAGAACACAATGAAGACTTGATGATATGATCCTAAGAGTAACCATAGTAGACTAAGTTCATAAATAGAGAGTCTAAAATCTATCTTTGGTTTGTGTTCACAGCTGTTTATTTGCTCTAAGCCCTTTTTCCTTTTTGAGGTTTCAACTAGTGTTTGCTTTTATGTGACAATAGACATAGTTGTATAACTTTAAAACAACAGCAACTAAAATCACTTAAGGGATATTTATTACTTGCCAGCAACTGTGCTGACATTTTACATATGTTTCATTTAATCCTTACAACACTTCATGGCAGGTACTAATATGCATAGATATGCGTATCTTTGAGTCACAGAGATCAGAGTTCAAATCCCAACTCAATCACTCATTAATGTGTGAACTTGGACTAATTTCATTGTATTAGTTATATATTTCTATGTAACAATTTTACCCCCAAATTAATGGCTTAAATAACACACATTTTTTATCTTACCCTTTCTGTGGGTCAAGAATCCAAACATGGCCTAGCTGGGTCCTCTGCTTCAGGATCTCTCATGTGGCTGCAATCAAGTATTGGCTAGGCTGGGGTCTCATCTGAAAGCTTGACTGGGAAAGATTCCCTTTCAAACTTACATGGTTTTTGGCAGGATTCAATTCCTTGCAGCCTATTTGACTGAGGGCCTCATTTTTTAACTGACTATTTACTAGAGGCTGCCCTTAATTCCTTGCTACATGGGCCTCCCCAATGTGGCTACTTGCTTCATCAAAGCATGAAAGTTGAAAAGGCAATACAGAGTAGTCTTCTATTAAGATGGAAGTTATAATCTTATGTAACCTAATAATGTAAGTCACATCCCATTACCTTTGCCATACTGTATTGGTTAGAAACAAGTCACAGGTTCCATTCATACCTGTAGGAGAGGGATTAAAAAGGTATGTGAATATCAGGAGGTAGGATTAATTTAGGACTCTTTTAGAGTCTGTTTGCCACACTCACTAAGACTTGGTTCATTTTTAATAAAAGAAAAATTGTGCCACATACCTGTTATGACCTGAATTTTGCCCCCCGCCCCAATTTATATGTTGAAGCTCTAATTCCCAGTACCTCTGGATGTGACTGTATTTAGAGGTAGGACCTTTAAAGAGATAATTATGTTATCTCTTTAAAAAATGGTATTGTTAGGGTGGGCCCTAATTCAATGAGTCTGATGTCTTTATAAGAAGAGGATATTAGGGCATAGGATACACAAACAGAGGGACAGCCATGTGAGGACACAGTGAGAAGATGGCCATCTGCAAGCCAAGGAGAGAGGCTTCAGAAGAAACCAAACCTTCTGTCACTTTGATCTCAGACTTTTAGCTTCCAGATTTGTGAGAAAATAACTTTCTGTTGTTTAAGCCACCCAGTCTATTGTATTTTGTTGTGGCAGTCCTAGCAAACTAATACATAACTTCATGGATTTATTTTCTGATAACTAAATGAGATAATATATAAAATGTTTTGCAAAGTATCTGGTTCATAATCTATGTTAAATAAATGTTACCTTTTAATATATTTATTAGTGTTACCATTATTAAGGAAAAACCTCTAGGGCACAGAGATGTTAAATAACTAGATTTTAGAGCTCATCTAGTTCATTTTTCTGTTTGGTCAGGACTGTGATGCACCTTTCTCCACTGTTCAGCTTAATTGAACAAACACGTATTGAGACTTTTTTATAAAGTAGATACTGAACTAGGGGCTGGAGATAATGGAGATGAATAAGATATGGCCATTGCATCTGGTGAGGACCTAAGCTACTGGGGGAAAGATTCACATAAGTAGATTTTTCAGTTATAGCATAGTAAATTCTAAGAGATGTGCTCTGGGTGCTATAAAAGCCCAGAAAAGAGGTTTGGGATCAGCTATGTGGAGGAAACAACTAAAGTGTAGTCTTGAAAGATGAGTTAAAACTTCCAGGTGAAGAAAGGGGAGGAGTATGGTATCCCTAGCAGAGGTAACCAAAATAAAACAACTTAACACTAGTAGAGGTTTACACAAATAGGATTATAAAGTACACCCCACTTTGATTTTGAGCAACCACTGCAAAGGACAAGATCAAGAAACAGTAATATATATACACACACACTTATATATATATCTGTATAAATATACACACACATTTTATTGAAACAAAATTTGGAAGTGGGACATTTCCCTACTAGTTAGTAGGCACCATGTTAATTTTTCTGTTTCCGTTTGTGTGCTGCATTTGGTAACTAGGTATGATGGTAGACCAGCTCTTCTATGCCTGCTAGAAGGATGGGCAGGAGACTTTATACTGTGATTAAACCCAATAAAACTTTTTCAATAATTGCATCTATTAATGTGAATGGTGTGCAAGATTGAAAATGTTTAGAAAATCTTTTAAAAGATATTGTCAGTAAAGGAATCATCTGATTTCATTTTATTAATGAGGTTATTTTACTTTTAATTGTTGAAATTAAGAAAAATAGGAGTAGTATCAGAAAACAATGATTAGCAAAATTGTGAAGATTTGATATGGTTTTCCTTTATTTGATCATATCTTTTAACTATAGTAAGTAAAAGAGAGGCAGAGAAAGAAGGAGGGAGAGAGAGATCCAGGGAGCAGTTAAAAATGAGGCAAGGAAAAAAAGGACATGGAGGATGATAATAGCAATAGCTAACATGTTTTGTGCATGATAATTTTCTTGGATTATCTCATTTAATTCTCACAACAGCCCCCAGGTTGGTATTGTTATATCTCCATTTTATACACAAAGAAATGGAGACAAAAGGGTTAATTAATTTGTCCAATATCACACTGTTGGAAAGTGGTTGAGCCAGGATTTGAACCCAAGAATTCTGACTACAGAGCTTTTACTTGACCTCTAAAGAAGGAGATGAATTTGAAAATAGTTAATAAGTTGTCTAGTTGGTCTACGTTGGTCTTTAACAAGCTTAACAGGTAGTCTTGCATAATTATTAGGCCTCTATCCACTTGAATAAGTTTGGCTTTACCATGTAGAAATGGATATAGTATGCAGACAATATTGTAATTAGTTATAGTTCATAGTTTGGGACCTGAGACTTGAGAAAAGAAGGAATTTGGAAAAGCTTATAGATAGGCCAAAATGACCTCCAAGAGCTGATAGGAGCATGTAATTTTGTATGACAAATGAACTGTGTTAGCAATGGGAAAAAACAAACTAAACCCCATGTAACTTTTTTAGACTGTTATTATAATGTCATACCGGGAAGAGAACTAATAATTACTAAGCTATAGTTGTGTTTTATAAATGTATATTATTTTACTTAACCCTCAGTATAATCTTATGAGATTTTATTAATTCTAATCAGTAAATGAAGAAACTGAAGCTCAAAAGTCATTTGCCTGAAGTCCCATAATTAGGAAGTGGTGAATATACCTGCATGGAAATATAGATATACCTGACTAGAAAGTTCCATTTTTTTTTTTACCACTGTGCTTTGCTGTATTATCACTTGGTTGTTTTCCTGCTTCCTTCTTGACACTGAAATCTCCCTGGGGGTATAGCACCTCTACTACACTATAAGTTCTGGATTGTATTGTTAGTACTTTGTTTAATACCCAGCGCTAGTGCTTGATAAATATTTATTGAATTTACCACCTCACGTGTTCTTTAGAGATTTTGTATCTAGGTAGATATACCACAGATAAAGGAGAACATAATATTTATGTGAGAACATGATTCTCAATAACAGAAGGATGTATAAAAGTCCTAGCCCTCCCCATGCTTATAGGAGGCTACCAAGGAACATAATGGAGCACATTAATGTCCCAGATTATGTAAATAAGTAATGAACATGTGCCAAGTAGATAGTGTAGGACCATAGAATTTTATAAGTAGAGGGAACTCCAGGGTTCATCTGGTTCTCCCAGGAATCAGACAGGAGCCATTGATTTAGATTCAACTATGCCATCACAATAGAAACTCAGATTGTTAATTTAATCATTCAAAAAATATTTTTTAAAGCCTCTCCCGTGATGTCTATCCTCATGGGATTTCAATCTAACAGAGGAGTATGACTTCATTAAGGGCAGGCACTAAGGACAGGGATTTATTAATATCTTTAGCCTTGGTATGTTTTATAGGCTTGGTACATAGTAAGTTCTCAAAAATAGTTATTGGTTGGATAAATAATATGTTGTGTTGCCATGACCGAGTCTCTTTTACTTTGTGGGTTTTAGTTTCTTTATCTTTAAGTAAAAGAGTTGATCTAGATTATATTTGAGGCAGTTATAGAATTAAGACCGTGGGTTTTGAAGATAGTCTAATCTGACTACAAAGGTAGTTCTGCACACTAGATTTCTCTGAACCTCAGTTTTCTAATCTGTAAATTGGGGATAGAGTATGATGAGATATAAATGAGAAAATATACATAAAGTGATTGTTTCACACATAAAAAAGTACTTTAACATAGTAGCTAAAGAAAAACACTTTTCTAGCTCTACCATGCTAATGTTACTCTTATATTTTACAGATAAGAAAAGCAAAGGACTGAAGAATATGGTTATTTACCCACATATTACCTTCTGCTTGTACCAGGGCACTTACTATGGCACTAGCTAATCAATAATTAGGACTTCAAGGGAGGAATGAGGGCAATACAGAGCACACTTAGTTTATACACATGTGGCATCCTGAAGGAGACCTGCAGTCCCATCCCCTTCACAGGCTGATATATCTTACCTCTGCCCTGGCTTTACAAGATAACCTATTACCAGAAAAACTGTATTATGTTTCAGAGCACCATTGCTATTACGTTAGCTTCCTTACAGTAATCTCAGCTCCTCCTTATAACAGGTGTTCAGAAATTGTCAAAAGGCTAAATATGCTTTTCTTTTCTGCTTGCCTTGTTTTACTTAAAACTTAATGCTTAAAACCTTTTTGCTCCTCTGCACAAACCATATGTCCCCCTTTCCCTCTTCTAGAATATAGTTTTCTGTTTCTTATACCAACAACAAAGTGAAAGGGCAGGGTAGTAAGGAATAGAGCAGGGAGTAGTAAAAAGAAGAGCAGGGACTAGAATTCAGGTTCCCTGCCAGTCAGTCTATCACTCTTTCCACCAGGCTAATGCCCTTCCCAGCATCCAAAAGAATGGCAAGGGAGATAGCATTAGTTGTAGAAAGCTAACTGAGGAGAAAATAGATCAGAGCAGACTTGGGGAGTGAGGCACAGAATTATGGATTAGAGGTCTAGACTACAGAGGGACAGTGCTGGCCAAGGAATAAGACGGGTGAAGCTCTGTGGTTGGGTTTTGTTATAAAATGAGCCATGGCAGTTATTTTCTCTCCTAGTTATTGTCAGCTAGTGACCCTTGGTAGGAGATCTTAGTCATATTCAAATTAGTGGTTGCCTGGAACCTAGGAATCAAAGACTCAATTAAACCATTCAGGGTTGGAAAATCCTAGCCCCTAGAGTTGTTGAGCTAGGTTTCTTAAATAATAACAGTAGCTCTAGATTATTGAGGGTTCCTTGTAATCCAAGTACAGTGTCAGGTACTTTACATACATTGTCACATATAATTTTCACATAAACTCTATAATATAAAAGTTTTAATCCCATTTTACTGAAAGGGAAACTGCATTTTAGTGTATCTTTGTTTTTTCTTTTGTTTTGTATGATGCAAAAGCTAAATTTTAGACAGGTGGAATAATTTTTTTGGTGGTTTCTCCAAGCCTATTTCTTCTGTACTTTGGTATAGTAGACTTATTGTAATAACATGAACTTGGACCCCCTTCAGTAGCATTACTTTAATGAGAAAAATGAAGCCAGTTTCTTCATTATGATAAGGACTTAACTCATTTATGGAAGATTGGATTTAGCTTAATGTTATATAAGGCTAGGAACTTGAAAGGCAGTCGTTAATTAAAATAAATTTAGTTGAATGGTTAAAATGATACTTAAATATCATTGTACATTAAATGATATTGCTTGCTCTGGGTACATAGAAGTTAGTAGAAAAATAAGAAAAACAGGATATTACATTTGAGATGTCAATTGAAATATATGTTTACATTCCATTTATTAAATTTCCATAAATGAAAGATAGGTTTCTGATTCCTTTGTACTTTGATTTTCAAATATACTTTTTCTATAACCCGATTTGTCCTTATTGCCATATTGTATCTATCCTTTTTCTAACTTTGGGTTATGCATTTAACAAACGTTTATTGAACACCTACCATGTGCTAGGCCTTGGTATAGCACAGAAACTGATTCCTTTATACTTTTATTTTCAAATATACTTTTTTCTATAACTGCATCTCTCACCATTCACAAAAATTAATTCACAATGGATAACAGACTTAAACCTAAGGAATGAAACTATAAGAATTCTAGAAGAAAATGTTGGAAAAACTCTTACAGATATTGGCCTAGGCAAAGAATTTATGAAGAAGACCCCCAAAGCAATCACAGCAACAACAAAAATAAATAAACAGGACCTGATCAAAATAAAAAGTTTCTGCGCAGCCAAGGACACAATCAATAGAGCAAATAGACAACCTACAGAATGGGAGAAAATATTTGCATGCTATATATCCAATAAAGGGCTGATAACCAAAATCTACAAAGAACTCAAGCAAACCAGCAAGAAAAAATCAAACAACCATATTAAAAAGTGGGTAAGATACATAAACAGAAACTTTTCAAATGAAGATAGACTAATGGCCAACAAACACATGAAAAAATACTCAACATCCCTAATCATCAGGGAAATGCAAATCAAAACCACAGTGAGATACCACCTCACTCCAGTGAGAATGGCTCTTACCAAAAAGTCCCAAAACAACAGACGCTGGCGTAGATGCGGAGAGGAAGGAACACTTACACACTGTTGGTGGGACTGCAAACTAGTACAACCTCTATGGAAAGTAGTATGGAGATACCTCAAAGAACAAAAAGTAGACCTACCATTTGATCCAGCAATCTCACTACTAGGTATTTACCCAAAGGAAAAAAAAAACATTTTATAAAAAAGATACTTGCACACAAATGTTTATAGAAGCACAATTCATAATAACAAAGATGTGGAAACAACCCAAGTGCCCCTCAATACATGAGTGGATTAATAAAGTGTGGTATATGTATACCATGGAGCACTACTCAGCCAATAAAACAAATGACGATCTAGTATCTTCTGTAACAACCTGGATGGAACTGGAGACCATTCTTCTAAGTGAAGTACTGCAAGAATGGAAAAACAAACACCACATGTACTCAATATTAAATTGGAACTAATCGATCAATACTTATGTACACATATGGAAGTAAAACTCAATGGAAATCAAGTAGATGGGGGGGGATGGGTAAATTCACACCTAGTGGGTACAATGCACACTATCTAGGTGAAGGGCACACATATAACTTTGACTCAAATTGTACAAAAGCAAATTATATAACCAAAACATGTGTACCCCCATAATATTCTGAAATAAGAAAAATAAAATTTAAATAATATATAATTCTCCAAGTTAAAAAAAAAGAAAAAGAAAAAAGAAGTTATCCTGGTTATTTAGAAGGCACTGGTCTAAATGAAGGGATCAACACATCCACAATAACCATAACAAAATGCCAAGTGCTGCAGTTGTTGAATGAACAGATTATAGGAGACATAGGGACAGAAGATACTACTTTTGCCTGGAGAGATCAAGGAAGATAACTCCTAGAGCAGTTAGCATTTGAGTGAGCCTTGAAGAATAAATAGGAATGTACCTGTTGGAAAAGTAAGAAAAGGACAATCCAGATAGAGGGAGAAATATGGAAAATCATAGAAGAATGAAAACATAAAATATATTTAAAGATTGGCTAACTGTAACACAGGTAAAGTTTATGGGGAGAGTAAAGGAAGATTAATTTGGGAAAGTAGGTTTTTTAAAATTTCAAAATATTAAGGGGCTACAAATGCTCTTGTTACATGGAGAAAATTACAAATATTTTATAATACTGAAGTCAGGGCTTTTGGTGTGCCTGTCACCAGAACAGTGTTCATTGTGCATAATAGGTAAGTTTTTATCCCTCAAGAGCCCTCCCACTCTCCCTCCTTCTTGGTTTCCAATGTTCTTTATACCTCTTTGTGTTTGTGTGTACCCATCGTTTAGCTCCCACTTATTAGTGAGAACATATGGTGTTTGATTTTCTATTCTCGAGATACTTCACTTAGGATAATGAATGGTCTCCAGCCCCATCCAAGTTGCTGAAACAACATTATTTCATTCCTTTTTAGTTATTTCAAAATATTAAGGGGGTACAAATGTTTTTGTTACATGGCTAGCTTTTATAATGCTTGAATCAGGGTTGTAAGTGTGCTCATCACCTGAATGGTGTTCATTGTGCCTGTTAGATAGGTTTTTACCCCTCCCTTCCTCCTCTCTCCCCCCTTCGTGATTTCTTATGATTTTTACTTCTTTCTGTGCCCATGTGTGCCTATCAATTAGTTCCAAATTATTAGAGAGTACACATGGTATTTGTTTTTCCATTCTTGATACTTCACATTGGATAATGGGCTCTATTCCATCCAAATTGCTACAAAAAACTAATTCATTTCTTTTCATGTGTAAGTAGTACTCCATTTTATATCTATCTATCTATCTATCTCACATTTGTTAATCCACTCATGAATTGGTGGGCACTTGGGTTGATTCCACATCTTTGCAATTGTGAATTGTGGTGCAATAAACATTTGAGTGCAGGTGTATTTAAAAGGACTTCTTTTTCTTTGGGTAGATACCCAGTAGTGTGCTTGCTGGATTGAATGGTGGGTCTCAGTTACTTGAGAAATCTCCGTACTATTTTCCATAGAACTTGTACTAATTTGCAGTCCCACCAACAGTGTATAAGTCTTCCTTTCTCTCTGCATCCACACCAGCATCTATTGTTTTTGGACTTTTTAAGGGGTAAGGTGATATCTCATTGTGTTTTTCATTTGCATTTCCCTGATGATTAGAGATGTTGAACATTTTTTCATATGTTTATTGTCCATTCATTTGTCTATCTTCTTTTGAAAAGATTCTTTTCATGTCTTTTGCACACTTTTTGATGGGGTTGTTTGTTTTGTTTTTTCTTCCTGATTTGTTTGATTTCTTTGTAGAGTCTGGATATTAGTGCTTTGCTGGATGTATAGTAAGTGGATATTTACTCCCATTCTGTAAACCCACAGAATGAATGGGAGAGTCCATTCACTCTGTTGATTATTTCCTTTGCTGTGCAGAAGCTTTTGAGTTTAAGTCCCATTGTTTATTTTTGTTGCTGCTGTATTTTCCTTTGGGGTCTTAGTCATAAATTCTTTGCCTAGGCTGATGTCTAGAAGAGCTTTTCCTACATTATCTTCTAGAATTTTTATGGTATCATGCATTACATTTAAGTCTTTTATCCATCTTAAATTAATTTTTGTATATTGCAAGAGATAGGGGTCCTGTTTCATGCTTCTGCATGTGCTTATTCAATTTTCCCAGCACCATTTATTAAATAAGGTTTCCTTTCCCCAGTGTATGTTGTTATCTGCTTTGTCAAAGACCAGTTGGTCATAGCTATATGCTCTTATTTCTGGGTTCTTTATTATGTTCCATTAGTCTGTGTCTCTACTGTTATACCAGTACCGTGCTGTTTTGGTTAGCATAACACTGTAGTATAATTTGAAGTCAGGTAATGTGATACCTGCAGATTTGTTCTTTTTGCTTAAGACTGCTTTGGCTATTTGGGCTCTTTTTTGGTGCCAAATGTGGCTTAGGATTATTTTTCCTAAATCTGTGAAATATGACCTTGCTGTTTTGATGGGGATTGCATTGAATCTGTAAATCACTTTTGGCAGTATGGACATTTTAACGATGTTGATTCTGCCAATCCATAAGAAAGAGATGTTTTTCCATTTGTTTATTTCCTCTGCAATTTCGTTCATCAGTAATTTGTAGTTCTCCCTGTAGAGATCTTTGACCTCCTTGGTTAAACATATTCCTAGATATTTTATTTCCTTTGCAGCTATTGTGAATGGTAATGAGACCTTGATTTGACTCTCAGTTTGACTGTTATTAGTATACGGAAATACTAATGATTTGTGTACATTGATTTTGTAACCTGAGACTTTGCTGAATTTATTTATCAATTCTAGGAGTCTTTTGGTTGAATCTTGAGGGTTTTCTAGATACAGGATCATATCGTCAGCAAACAAGGATAGTTTGACCTCGTCTTTCCCAATTTGGATGCCATTTATTTCTTTCTTTTGCCTGATTTCTCTGGCTAGAACTTCTAATACTGTGTTGAATAGAAGTGGTGACAGTGGGCACTCTTCTCTTATTCCACTTCTTAGGAGGAATGCTTTCAACTGGTTCCCATTCACTATGATGTTGGCTGTGGGTTTGTCATATATTGCTTTTAAAATTTTGAGGTATTTTTCTTCTATGCCTAGTTTGTTGAGGGTTTTTATCATGAAAGCCTGCTGGATTTTATCAAATGCTTTTCCTGCATCTGTTGAGATGATTATATGGTCTTTGTTTTTGTTTCTGTTTATACAGTGAATCACATTTATTTATTTGATATGATGAACCATCCTTGCATCCCTGGAATGAAACCCACTTGATTATGGTGAATTATCTTTTTAATGTGTTGTTAAATTCTGTTTGCTACTATTTTGTTGAGGATTTATATTCATCTGTATTCATAAGAGATGTGTTTTATAGTTTTCTTTTTTTGTTGTGTCCTTTCCCGGCTTTGGTATGAATGTAATGCTGGCTTTGTAGAACAGGTTAGGGGGGATTCCCTCCTTCTTGATATTATTGAAAAATTTCTGTAGGATAGCTCCCAGTTCTTCTTTGTAGGTCTGGTAGAATTTTGCTGTGAATCAGTCTAGTCCAGGGCTTTTTTTTTGTTGGAAGATTTTTATATTACTGCTTCAATCTTGCTGCTCATTATCAATCTGTTCAGGATTTCTATTTCTTCCTGATTCAGGATTGGGAGGTTGTGTGTTTCCAGGAATTTATCCATTTGTTCTAGGTTTTCTCTTGTGTTTGCATAGAGGTTTTTATAGTATTCATTGATGATATTTTGTATTTCTGTGGTATCACTTGTAATGTGTCCTTTCTTCATTTCTGATTGAGCTTATTTGAGTCCTTTCTCTTCTATTTCTGGTTAATCTGGCTAGTGGTCTATCAATTTTGTTTATCTTTTCAAAGAACCAAGTTTTTGTTTCATTGATCCTTTGTATTGTTTTTTTGGTTTCCATTTTGTTTAGTTCTGCTCTAAATTTTGTTATTTCTTTTCTTCTGCTAGCTGTGAGTTTGGTTTGTTCTTCTTTTTCTAGTTCCATGATATGTGACATTAGGTTGTTAATTTGTGATCTTTCTGTCTTTTTGATGTAGAAATTTTAGGTTATGAACTTTCCCCTTAGGACTCCTTTCACTGTATCGCATAGATTTTGAAAGCTTGTGCCCCTTTTGACATTCAGTTCAAGGAATTTTTTGATTTCCATCTTAATTTCATCATTGACCGAAGGATCGTTCAGGAGCAGGTTTTTTTAATTTTCATGACTTTGTGTAGATTTGAGAGTTTCTCTTGGAATTGATTACTAGTTTTATTCCACTGTGGTTTGAGAAGATACATTGTATGATTTCGATTTTTCTGAATTTGCTGAGACTTGTTTTGTAGCCAATGATATGATCAATCTTGGAAAATGTCCCTTGTGCTGATGAGAAGAATGTATATTCAGTAGTTTTGGGGTAGAATGTTCTGTAAATGTCTGTTAAGTCCATTTGTTATAGAGTCCCTTTAAGTCTAGTGGTTCTTTATTCATTTTCTGCTTCTATGATCTTTCCAGTTCTGTGAGTAGGGTTTTGAAGTCCCCAGCCATTAAGATGCTACTGTTTATTTCTTTGCTTATATCTAGTACAATTTGCTTTAGGAATCTGGGAGCTCCTGTGTTAGGTCCATATATATTTAGGGTTGTTATGTCTTCTTTTTGAGTTGCCTCCTTTACCATAATGACCTTTTTTTTTTAACCATTGTTGACTTAAAGTCTGTTTTATCTCTTAAGAGGAAGCCTACACATGCTTGCTTTTGGTTTCCATTTGTGTGGAATATTTTTTTCCATCCTTTTACGTTGAGTCTGTGTGAGTCCTTGTGGCTTAGATGTGTTTCTTTGAGACAGCATATAGTTGGGTTGTGTTTTTTCATCCATTCAGCCAGTCTATGTCTTTTAATTGGGAAATTCAGACTGTTCATGTTTAGTGTTAGTATTGATATTAATATATGTGATACTGTTCTGTTTATTGTGTTGGATGATACCTTATTGTTTTGTTTTTCCTCTTGTGCTATTGTTTTATAAGACCTGTGAGCTTTAACTTTTGGGTTT
The DNA here is from genome assembly GCA_023783475.1 of Daubentonia madagascariensis. Taxonomy (NCBI): domain Eukaryota; kingdom Metazoa; phylum Chordata; class Mammalia; order Primates; family Daubentoniidae; genus Daubentonia; species Daubentonia madagascariensis. The sequence continues at coordinate 9,051,374 of JAKFHU010001129.1, forward strand.
ATTTACACTAGTGGGTATCTATTATACTGTTCCATGTAATCCATGTACAATGTACTTTTGAGCATTTCCTGTAGGGCAGGTCTGTAGTGACAAATTCCCTTAATATTTGCTTCTCTGGAAAAGCCTTTATTTTTCCATCCTGTATGAAACTTAGTTTTGCAGGATCCAAAAGTCTTGGATGGTAGTTGTTCTGTTTAAGAAGACTGAAAATGTGGCCCCAGTGCCTTCGGGCATGTAAGCTCTCCGCTGAGAAGTCTGATGTTAGCTTGATGGTTTCTCCTTTGTAGGTTAATTGTTATTTCCTTCTTGCAGCTTATAGAATTTTTTCCTTTATTTTGACTTTGGCCAGGTTGATGACTATGCGTCTTGGAGATGTTCTATTTGCTATGAATTTTCCCAGTGTTCGACGACCATCTTGTATTTGGATATCTGAATCTCTGATAATACCAGGGACATTCCTCTTAATAATTCCCTAGAATAGATTTTCTATGCTATTTGCACTTTCTTCTTCTCCCTCTAGGATACCTATAATTCATATATTGGCTTGTTTCACACTGTCCCATCTTTCTCCGAGTGATTTTTCATTCTCCTTTATTCCTTTTTCTGCATCTTTGACTGACTGGATTAATTTGAAAGCCTTGTCTTTGAGCTATGAGATTCTTTCTTCTGCCTGTTCAACCTGTTGTTGAAGCTTTCTGCTGTATTTTGTAATTCCCTGAATGACTTTTTCATTATTTTAAGTTCTGTTATATCCTTTCTTATGTTGTCTATCTCTTTAGAGAGTTTTTCTTATTTTTCATTCATGTCCTGAAGCATTTTTTTTGGCTTCTTTGTGTTGGTTTTCAACTTTCTCTCCAATTCCATTCATCTTATTTGTCATCCATATTCTGAATTCCTTTTCTGACATTTCAATAGTTTTCTTTTGGTTGGATGTGTTGCTGTGGATCTATTGTAATCCCTTGGGGGGTATCAAACTAACTTGTTTTTTCATGTTGCCAGAATTCTTTTGCTGGTTTCATCTTATCTGAAACCTATTCTCTCAGCTCAGGGCTTGTAAGTTTGTAGCGCACCTGTTCTCCTTTGCTGGGAACTCTGCTACTTAGTGAGAAGAAGGAGAAGTGTCTAGATGGGGCTTTTGTGTCCTACTGCAGAGGATTCACCTGGCAGAGAGGGGCAGATGCACTGAGAGCCTGTAACACAGCTGTTCTTCTGTGTCATCCCATTCCCCTGTGGTTGTCATGGCAGATTGTGGGAAGTAGGTTAGCACCTGGGCCTGTTGCAGAACCTTGTTGGTTGCCTGGGTGTATTGCAGGACCTTGGTGGGTGCCTGGGCATGTCGTGGTATTGTAGGTAGCAGCAGGGTGCATTGCAGGACCTCGCAAGCACCTGGAAATATTGAGGGAATGGCGCCCCCAGGACCGTGGGTTGCAGGACTTTTGTGGGTGCGTGGGAGCATTGCAGGACTGCAGCCAGTAGCAGAGCAGGTTGCGGGACCTTGGCAGGTGCCTGTGGGAAGGTAAATTAACACCAAATTGAGAAGGGCTATCAGTAGCATACAAGTTGTTTAGGCATTATTCAAAACTATTTTTCCTTTCTTGTAATATTTAGTCTACTTTTTCTGGTAATATTTGGTTTGCTTTTATTTTCTATTAACTTTTCTCTCTTTCTAGGCTCATAGCTTATAACAAAGCTCAAAGAAAGTTCAAATTCAAAATTATGCAAAATTTGCCCTCAATTTCTTTTTAACCATACTTCCTTATACTTCCTCCTATCCCCTTCCCCCATATGAATCCTCCACTCCATAGTGGCTGGTTTACTTGCTGTCTCTCATCATGCCTCTGCTCATGCTGCTTTGCACACTTGAATTTTTTTTTATTCTTTCTCTTTATTTTTCACTTCTCCAGCTCCCACCTCATTTTTACCAGCCAAGGTCGGGTGGCTCCCCTTCTGGCAAACCTTCTTTAGCTGCTCACAGTCTTCACTCATTTTTTCTTTGTTGAATTCCACTGGAGGCCACAGGGAAGGAAGGCAAGGCCAGAAAAATCAGACCTCTTTGAATGAGTTGTGTACAAATATGGGGCTCTTAGGACTATGCCAAAGTGAGTTTGTTGTGCAGATCCTCTCCTGAAGAATCTAGGAGCAAGAATTCAAGAAGTAAAGCAGAAGATTTAAAGGTCAAGAGAATCAAAGGTGCACATTGCTAGACTGGAGGATAAAGCCAAAACAGAAGGATGTTGAACAAATGTAGAAAATACTGCCAGGTAGAAGATTGAGGTATGTGTGGAAGGCTGGCTCAGGAACTCCTGGAAGAAAAACCCTGCATATGCTGCTGTTTCTTAGATTCTGATGCAATAATGTGCTCTTAAAATTAGTTTTTGAAATTAAACAAATATATGTTGTAGAAAAATCAGAAATACAGACAAGCAAAAAGAAGCAAATGTACATATTCCTTAATCCATCCAGTTACATATAATTGTTAATTTTTTAATAAATATCCTTCCAGATTTATTTATGAATAATGGTTTATAAAACTGAGATCATACTGTATTTTTTGTAATTTTTTTTTTGCTCAACTTTATACCATAAATATCTTTCCATATCAACAAATATATAATACTGCTACATCATAACTTTGTAATGGTTATGTGGTTTTACTATAGTATTACTTTGTAATTAACTACTTATTATTTGAAATTTAGGTTAAGTTATTTATAGGTTGTGCAGGTACAGAAGGTTTAACCCATTTTCCATTATCCTGTTGAGCTATTGATTTACAATCCAAGCCTTGACTATTAGAAATTATATCTGTATCATAATTCCTCTTGTATCTGGAAAGAGGAACTTGGCCTATTTCCAATTTTAGTAACATTTTAAACATATATTCTTATCATTGTTCCAATGTAGAAAGATTTTTCTAATTCTCCATATAAATAACCATTTTTCCATAAGCAGTACTATGAGCTTCATGGTATGATGTGCTGGTTCTGGTTTCTCAAACACTGAATATGACCTTTGTACAAAGTAGGTCAGATCTTGCCAGATTAGGTGAAGATTCTCACAGGGGAAGTTCAGCTTCATAAACTCTTATAAGATCCTTCTCTGTCTGGGAAGGTCTTCCTGTGCAAACAGGGCTCTCATACCTGCTTGGTCAAGGAGTGGTCCTCCTCTGTCTGGGCAGGCTGTCCTTTTTGGTTAAGTGCTACTATGTATACCCTTTACCAAAGAATGGACTCCCTCTGTCTTTGAATGTCATCCTTTTGGGTCATGTGCTACTTGCAAACACTTGACTGAAGACTTAATCTGTGTAAGGGAAAGTTGTTTTCTAAAGGCCACTGGCCTATTTGGCCATATCAGCTGAATTGCCTGGGGCAGGGGGGAGTTGGTCCTGTTACACATACTGCACCCTTTTATCTCTGGGTAAGTGGTTGAAGTAAATTTGTAAAATTGCTTTTCAGACTAGTAAATTTATAGACATATACTGAATTCTATTTAAAGAACATCATTATCTTAACCATATTGTGTCATTTTGACTTCTATTCTGTGCTTACAGATAATTTTTGTGCTGTAGCTTCTTTTTTTTGTAAAATAATGATATCTACTTCACAGGGCTATTGTGAGAATTTAATTAGTTAACAAATGTAAAGCAATAGAAAAATGCCTTTTAATCAATGCTCAAGAAATGTTTACTAAATCTGTGGTTATACTTAGAAAGTTGATAGAGTATTATAGAAATATGACCCTCTTCAGAAACCCTAGACCCTGTCCTTTGGTGAAATCCCCAAATTTGCAGATTTTGTGCATCAACTCATTCCCAACTCTATGCCTAGCATGCAATGTGACTCCATACTTTCAGGGTTAGTATTGGGGCTAGGCAGTTACTAGCCATGCCAAAGATCAGGTGCCTAGGAATATGTTCAAATCAAAGGTCAAGGTGAAGCAAAGTCAGCAACACAGCAGATAAACATCTGAGGGAATGCATGGATACTGAAGCAGGCAAATGTGGGCTTAAGAATCATATAGTATCCTAGAGAAATCTGGATGATGTATCTATCAGCCAGGCACATAGAAATCTGATAAAATGGTTATGATAGTGATAATCCTCAGGATTTGAAGGTATTAGAGCAAAGCTGGAAGGAGGATAAATTGAAGACCTAGCACTAAGAAAACCTTGGCTTTAAAATCCAGAATCTTAAAATCTCTATACAGGAAGTGACTTTAGTAGTCATCTAATCCAGCCTAGACCCTAACGTAGTGTTTTAAGCTCATCTGTTGCTGGGCTGCTGAGAAAGGAAAATGGAATCAGGACAGCAAGAGTAAGTACAATTAGATTGAGAACCACTGGAACAGGACCATCTTTTGAGTTGGAGTGAAGAGTTTAGGTAATCACCAGGATTAAGCATTTATATTTGTGGCTTGCTTTCTAAACTGGCCAGGACATGGAGCATGACTGTTTAAAGGTACATGGTGAGTTCAGAAGGCCTGAGTCAGAAGGGAAAGTGGAAGCCCAGGACCCAGATTAAAGAACAGTAGTAACTTGGGTTACCTGTCTGGAAGTGTATATGTGTAGGTGGGTAGGTATGTGTGTGGGTGTGGGTGTGAAGAAGGAAGATGAAGCACTGAGCAGAATAGGGAGGCTCTGAAGCCACTAATTTGGGAGAAAATCAGCTTATGGGTTCATAGTAACTTCTAGGACTTATACATAGACTAGATTGGGAGGTGGGAATTGGAAAACTGGCCGAACTTTGCTGTGGAATGCCAGAAGCAATAGTGCCTAAAGATAGTTTAATAAGTACATTTTGTAGCATGTAAGAGAACTGTGTCAGGAGGGTAGAAAATATGCAGTGGAATTTCCTAAACTGATAAGAGTATAAGAAGGATACTACACTCATGCAACATGGAAAGGGAAAGGCAAAATAAGTACAGGCTTTAAAATGCAGACCTGGGTTTGAATATCTGGGCTACCACTTGATAGATGTGTGACCTTGGGAACACTGGAAGCTAAATAAGATAATCTACTTAATGATTCCAGGACAATGCCAGGAATAGAATGGGTGCTCAGCAAATAATAATTCTTGATTACCCTTCCTTCATAAAACTGTATTAAACTAAATATAATTGAAGGTGAAAGCACATGATCAAATGGCTCAGTAACTTTTTTCTGGCTCATGGAATACCACAAAGGCAGAGTCCTCAATTAGAGTTTTATGCAATTCAACTCTAATTTAGGGAATTAATGCACCTAATTTTGTTTTTACTTGAATAATGAGCATAAAATGGATTGGAAGAAGGCGTGAGTAAATATTTCTGAGAAACATGAAATTCAAATTGTATTAACTTTTACATAGTAAAAAGAGTATGAGCTTTGTTATCACAAAGATGTAAATTTGAGTCTCAGCTGTATTCTGTCCATTTGATTTAGGACTATATAATCATCAGGATAAGTTAGGTTATGCTGCAGCATAACATAATAAAAGTTTGTTCCCTCAGCTAGGAAATGTTTTAGGCACTGATCAATCTCTGTTTAACATAGCAGACATAATCCTGCCTGACTTCATAGAGCTGATAGTCCAGTTTGCTTCTAGGTAGAGTACTCTTGACTGAGCTGAAAGGTATCATAAAGATGACAGAAGGGGATTTCTTTCCTCTGAGAGCAAACTTACAGGAGAATGAAGATTACAATGAAGAGAAAGTAACAAAAGACCATATGTCATTCTCCAGAGGCTGGCTTTGCCTTCCTGAGCAGTAGTGTATATTCCTTTTCCCATAAGTTGTGATGTTGGGCTAGAACATTACAGTATGTGTGTAGGTTTTTTTGAGGATATTGTGAAATCATGCTTATATGTCCTCTTATGCCTATACTTTAAAAGTCAGAGACTCTTATGATATGAGACAGATACTCATTAATAACAACATGCTGTCATACAGAAACCATGGATGTTTGGATAATATGCTCTTGAGTTAAAGATATGCCTCCATCTCTTGATAGATGTGTGGCTTTGATAGATTATAGATATTGTCAGAACCTCAGTTTCCTTATCTGTAAATGGGGATTATAATAACTACATCAAAAGGTCATTGTGAGAATTAGAATATGATGTCAATGTGATATCTATAAAGCAATAAGAAGAGAATAGTGCCTGGTATTAAATAGGCACATAGTGAATTGTAGTTATTATTTCTTATTTGAAAAAAGTCACATTTGTTTTAGGTTTGTGACTATCCCACAAAAATTCTTTGATTATTCTATTTTATTCTCTGAACTTTGAAATCTAAAAGAGTTGCTAAAGTAGGGTTGGTTCCTATTGTCATCTTTTCAGTCAAGTCTAGGGACATCATATAATATTAATAGAATGTCTAAGTTGGATGGGACCCTACAGATCATTTAGTCAAATCTTTTTGCTTTGCAGATGAGAAAACTTAGACCCAGAGAGAGAAAGTGACATGCCTAATGCCACAAAACAAGTAAGCCAGACTTAAAGACAGCTTAGTGCACTGCCCTCAGCAGCCCAGGGCCTCAGAGGAGGAAAATTGGTATAAATTTAGATGCTGGGATCCCTTTGTTTCTTATCCCATGGAGTCACTCTGCAGAGATACCAAAATCCTGTAACTTGATAGCAGGATTAGAAAATAAAAATATTGGCCCATATGTAGTTTAGAGGCAGATTGTGGAAATAGGGGAAATAACATGTGAGGTAAGAAATTTGAAGTTACTGATTGAGTGCTCTGTGCTAGGTATTGACCGAGGTATTTACATATATTATTTTATTTAATCCTCAAAATTTAGGCATTTTTACTTCCCTTATTTTATAGATGAGACAACTGAAGCACAGAAAAGTTAAGTAATTTGTCTAGTCACTCTGCCGGTATGAAATAAATCCAGTATTTGAATTCAGGTAGTCTGGTACTGGAGCTTATGTCCTAATCATTTTATTTTATTTACTCCCTTCAAGAACATAGAAAATGATAGGGTGATTAACTGGTCCAGGTTTGCCTAGGAATTTCTTAGTTTTAATACTGAAAGTCCTAAGTCCCAGGAAGCCTCTCAGTCCAGTACAAACCAAATATCTATTTATGCTATCCACATGTGAACCCATATCTAATCAAATAGATGATGCATATGAGTGTTTTCCCAATGCCAAAATATTAATACTGTGTGATTTTAGGAGACTATTTCAGAGAGGTGGCAGATGTATACTGAAATGAGAACTGAATTGGAAGTCAGAAGATTAAGAATCTGAGGATTGTCTTGTACTTTCCAGCTTTTAGCTAGCTACTTCATCTCTTTAAGCCTCAGTATTTCCAGCCATAAAAGGAATATTTAAAAAACTATCTAATAGAGCTTTTGCAAATTCTAAGTTACTTTAAACAATGATGTGCCATCCAAATGTAAAGGAGAATGATAATAATGACAGTGATGATGGTGATTTAGGTACAGTAAAGTAAAATCCTTGCTTAGAAGTGTTCAGTAGTTTTTTATCATCTACAGAGCAAGTAGTAATGTCTTCTTATTCATTTAATAAATAAATATTTCTTGAGCCCTACTGTGTGCCAAATATCATGTCACAAAAGTCCTTTATGACCTGGTCCTGTCTTCCTCTTCAGTCTCATCTCCTGCCCTTTCTCACCCTACCCTAGCCTCATCCACCTTGGTGGGTTTGAATTTCCCAAAGCATACCATGCTTTTTTAAAATGTCTCTATACCTTTAGATACTCCATAAATACCTCAGAGATTCTCTCACCCTCTGCTTTGCTGATGTTATGCACTCTCCTTTTATGACCTCATCTGCACCCAGAGTTTCAAGATCCCAGAACTCTTATCTCTAGCCTTTAACTGTCTGCTAGAAGCCATACCCCTGTTTATAACTATTACTCATGTACACTTGGGCATTTCACATATACCTCAAACTCAACTGGTCTAAAATTGAATTCATTATTTCCCTGCATTTGTTCTTTCTCCTTTATTCTGTATCCCATTCAGGGTGTCATCTTCCCAACTGTCATCCAAGATGGAAACATGGTAGTCTTTTAAGATTTGTCCTTATCTCATCCCAATACCCAAATAGTCAAGTCCCACAGATTATATTCCTTATTATTTCTTAAAGACATTTCCTACTCTCCAACCCCATCACTACTGTCTTATTTCAGCTTTCATCTCATCTCAGCTGGTTTACTGCTGTAGGTTTCTTCCTAGGCTTCCTATGTTTATGGTTTCCTGTACTTATTATTGCCTCTTACCCCAATTTTGCCAATCCATCCTCCAAATTGTTAATACAATAATCTTTCTGAAATAACAATCTGATCTTGTAACTTCTCAGCCCATAATTCTTCAATGACTTTGTAACATTGAAAAGAAAGTTCATATTTTGGAGTTTAATATACAAGACTTTATGACCTAGAAGTTGTCCACCTCTCTAATTTCATCTCCTACCACTTAACTCCCCTCCTATCACCTCTCTTCATACACCCACACAGCTCCAACCATAAAAAACTACTTGTAGTTCCCTATCTACCAACCATAGGACTTCAGACTTCCTTGTTTTGTTCATTCTGTTTCCTCTGCCTGAAATATCATTCTTCCCCATACTTTTTTTTTTGATCTAGCAATCACCTACTCATCTTTTAAATGTCAATCTTTTAAATGTCAATTATTCTAAGAATCTTTTCCTGATCACCTAAACCTTTGGGTGCCACCTAAACTTTTGTGCTCCTACAGCTTCGTGTTTGATTATTTTCCTAGCTTCAATTGTTCTATATTATAATTGCTTACTTACTTGTTCATCTCCCCTATAGGTCAATGAGCACTTTGAGGACAGGGATTATATTTTTGTCATCTGTCTCTATCATCTAGCATAGTACCTGATGTGTAGTAACTGTTTCTAAAGAAGTGAGTGAATGAATGAATGAATTGACCAGGTTTAGCCATGCTTGTACTTTAGAGGGTGGTCATAAGGAGAGCAGAGGGATCTTAAAACAGCTGGGGACATTAACAAGTTTGTAGAGCTAAATCATGTAGAGGTGCTATATTAGTTAGGAATCTTTACTTGTAAGTGACAGAAATAAACTCAAGCTACTCTAAGTTAAAAACAGAGTTTATTGTAAGATACATGAGTGTCTCATAAACACCAAGGATGGCCATGCCTCATGAATGATACTGAAACTTATCAGACACTCTTTGCTCCTTGATTCAGGCTTCATTCTTTGTTTTTCCCTCCCAACATGCTTTCTCTGCATCTTCTTCCCCAAGACAGAATGTGGTGACCACACAATTCTCTCTGTCTTTTAATCTACCATATTAGTCATCAAGTCCCAAACATCATACTTCCTGAGCATCTCTAAAATCAATCACCTCTGTAAGGGGCTACATACCCAGAGACTAGCTGTCTCTCCTAATTTTGATTTCCTAGTGAAGAAAATCTAATTAGTCTACTTTAGTCAATCAGCTATGACCCTGGGGGTAAGGGTCACACAGTGCAGACTTGTGGCCATAGGCCCACCCCTTTAGATCAGGTGGACAGGAGTCTAACTTTTGATAACCAAGAGCTATATAAGTGTATCCCAAATATTTCCAATCTGCTGAGTTGTGCAAGTCTAAAAGTATTTCTAGGTTGAAGCAAAGCTATTTGCATATTCACGGTTAGCAGTCTCTTCACTCCGGCTAGAATTATAAACTGGAAGGATCCCAGCTAGTACATAAGGTCAGGGAATGGTGGCAAATTCTCCAAAGGGATGGCTTGACAAGTGTTATAAGAGTTGTAACCAGCCCAGTCAAGTTGGGAGGGAGTTTAAAACAGAGTTTTCTTCTAATAGGAACTCTTACTGGAATCTGAAGTGAAAGCTAAGAGCTTGGGCATAACTTGTATGTAATGAATTGGGATATTGTGAGGGCAGTGGAAGGAAGGCTGCAGGTAATGGGGGTTCAGAATCCAGCATCTAATAAAGGCTTATTTAATGTTTTTTGATTAAATGAATGAAAAAGCAGTGCCTGCTCCCAGGCACTGAGCCCTGAGCTCAGGGCTATAAGCCTAATTCCAGATCTCACTTTCTGGTATGGATAGGCCTCTTCATGTACATGCTTGATGCTTATAAGCCTGATGACTGGGTGGGACTAAGTTATAGGGTACAGGTCTCTAGTACCTGACACTTGGTAGGGACAGGGCTTTTGAGGAATGATTAAGGAGAAAGAGTACAGGCTTCTCACTTAGCACTTGAATCCTTCTTTTTGAGGACTGAAAACATTTAATTATAGTTAGTTGCATAGAGTGTGTCTACCTTGAGAGCCCCAGGTAGTAAGGAACAGGTATTATTTGTTTATTTCCAGTTTCTAGCACAGGGGCTAGCACGTATTCATTACTCAACAAATGTTATTTAAATAAAAGAAAGCATAAATAATTTCCAAGTATGTAGTATTATTAATCTAATATTTGCTTTCTTCTCAAATAATGCCAAATTGAAGTACATCTGTTATCTCAGACTGACTTAGTTTTAGAAAATGTACTTCTGCTACTGCTTTTACCTTTAAGAAGTCACTACAGGATTACACAGAAAATGCTACTGGTCATGTAGATACCATGCACAATGTCAGACACAAAGAATAAATGTTTCTCTTCCAGACAAAATAACTGCTCCCTTATAATCGATGTTCATGGAAAGAACTCTGTCATGTGGTATGTTACAAACTTTTTCACATCCTCTGCTGAACACTCATTTGACTATCTTTCTAGACATTGATTTGTCGCTAGGGATGAGGCATTTTTTAAATAATATATTTAAATTTGATGCTTTGTAGTAGATGCAAAGCCACTAGAGGCTGGCTTTTTTGGTATCTACGTATCTATTTTTGTGTTTGACCATCCAAAAGGGAGATTTCCCACAGTCAGTAAACATGAATGACTAGGTGCTCCTTTTTAGTTTTTCTTCTTAAGCAAAGGCAATTTATATCATGCAGCTTTTTAAGGTATTGTTCTGGTTACAGTTTAGAAGTTCCTGTTTTAGTGAAAATACCTTGAAGTAGACATAACAAAGCACAAAAGTGCAATGTAAGATCAGGACAGAGCAGTAATAGTCCATATTCTGTTTTGTAGTTTTCTCTTTATCGTTTATGGTTATAACATTGATTTTCAGTAGATAAGGTTATTGATAACTCTTCACTATGCAAGCAAGGCCTTACTTTGCAGCAAAATCCATTTGTTCATCCAATAGGTATTTATTGAGCAATTGCTAATCCTAAAGGCCAGGAGCCTGATCTTCATGCAGCCATCTATTCTGCCATACTAGATTTCTGTGGAATATCTCCCCTGAGCACTTTAAGTCGTGACATGGTCTTTTTTAGTGAACTAGGGTCCCATTCCTGTTCTGGCCTCTCTTGGTGAACAGGGGTATTCGCTTTTCCCTTTCTAGTACTAAGGTAAAGTATGCAGTCTTGGCTTTGTTCCCTTCCTGTCCCCTCAACCTCCCTTTTTTCATGCCAAAAAGTTATTAAAGACTTGTCTACTATTTCGCGTGTCAAGAGTGAAAGAGATTACATTAAAGAAGAAAAATATCGCAACTCCTAAAGTTCGTCTACTACTTAGGTTTTGTACTAGCTCTTGTCCTGTTGCCTAAAGTGCTCCTACACTCTACCTCATGGCTCTTCTTTTGAATTCTCAGTAAACTTCATTACTCAGATCTATAACTCTGTGGTATCATTCTATTTTAATTCTCTGTATAAAACCTATCATTATCAGATTTTTCTTTTTTATTAATATATTTGTTTATACTTTATCCACTCAAAGATATGACTGACAGTGAAGCAAGGATCTTGTCTGTCTTGTTTACCACCATATCACTAGCACCCAGAATTGTTCCTGACATATAGTAGGCATTCAGTAAATATCAGATGAAATTAATAAATGTATTCCTAACAGCCACCTTGCAAGGTGCATATTATTTTCTACATTTTATAGATGGGAAAACAAAAGAATACGTTACCTAAGATGAGGTAGTCGCAAATTTTTGAGCCAGGGTCAAATCAGGTTTCACTAAACCCAAAGCTTACACCCTTTAATTAAACCATACAGGCTTACTCCTGCCACTGTTGGTCTCTGAGGTTGCTATTAGAGTGAATTAGACTAGTTTTTACCCATAAGGGGCTCCTGATTTAGTGGAAAAGGTGACCAACTCAGTGGTTGTAATATAATGTCATAATAAAGGTATGAATAAATTATTATGGCATTACAAAGAAAGGATCAAGAAAAGCTTCTTGGGGAAGTGTCTTTAATGATAATTAGAAGTTTGCAATGCAGAGAGGGGTGGATAGTATGTCAGGAGAGAGAGAGACACCATGTGTTTAAGGCCCTGCAGAGACATTCCAGGATCACACCAGAGGCCAGATATAAGAACCTTCACTACATCTGCAACCAGGCTCTTAGACTCCCAGGACTCCAGGTCTGTTTTGGTTAAAGTGATTTCTCTTCTACTTCCTCTCACCCTCTAGACCTTACAGAGTAATTGAGAGTACAGACTTGGGCTGCAGCCTGCTTGTATTCAAATCCAGGCTCTGCTAGCTGTGTGACCTTAGGCAAGTTACCTGTCCTCTCTATAAAATTATAATAGGATAATAACAATACTTACCTGATAAGATTATTGTGAGGAATGAGTCAATATAATTAATGAGTCAATATAATTAATGTATGTATAGAACAGAATCTGGCACATAATAAGTATTCTTTATTACTATTATTAATAGTAGCAGAGAGGGGAATGGGTGTGCTTAGAATACTGAAACTTGAGTGTTGAGGGGAAGGAGAGATTTGGTAAAGAGGCTGGGTAAAGATGTAAAGGGCGCATGATACACTTATACCTTGCAGCCTTGTTGTGAGGGCTAAATGACACAATGTATGCAAAGTGCTTGCCACACAGTAAGCACTCAGGAAATTGTTAATGCTTTCTTTATGATGATGGTGATGATAATGCTCATCATTCCAAGCCTGGACATGACTGAACCCTTTGCTGTTTGGCACTTGGCTAGCTATTGGGGGTATAGATATGGGAAAGATAGGTATGAACCTCACCCACTAACTTCTTATGTGTGAGTTCAGGCTGAGTGCAGGGAACATTTCTGTGTTCGGTGCATAACGCTGTGTGATTGCTTGATGACTATTGAATTGATTCATTTATAAAGGAGATAAAATTATCTGATTTCATACTATGTTAATTTGACTTGATACTAGTCAAACAGAAGGATCTAAAAGAAACCAAACAAATACCAGTTTTTTTAAGAAGTGAAAAAAGCCTATAATTGGACCAATATTTTTAAGGTCCAGCTCTATACCTAGCACTATATAGACTGAACACTTTAGGTACTTCATCTTATTTAATCCTCACAACTCTGAGCTGTATGATGGGGAAATCAAGCTGAGGCACAAGGAACTCCTAGGACTTGTCTAGGGCCACACATGTAGTAAATGGTGGAGACATGACTAGATCCAAGGTCTTCTGATTTTCAATCTGTGCTTGTTTCACTGTGTCTTTCTGCCTCACTAGCATGTTCTCTTGATAACTTTAACATCTCCCAATAATAACCTTTTACTGCACTTTACAATTTATGGATGGTATTTGTTACTGATCATTGTGAAAATATAGCTGAATTCACCATCTAAAGGGTTAATGGAACATTCTTAATGATAAGAAAAAAACCCTAAGAACTCCAAAGATTAACCTTACTGAAGGAATTTCAGGGGATTAGGGTTGATTTTTGCAGCAAGAGTCCTGAGCTAAGACCCCCTTGTACATTGTTGTGTATCTCTACATACCCATCCTGCCCCTGAAGTATACCCTGCCTGCTTCTCTGGATTGAACATTTCAGAAGGACAGGTGATCCTTTTTGGGCAGAGAACAAACACTGCCAGTTTGGTAGAGTGGGAAAAATAACGCTTGCAAAGGAGCTGAGGAGGCATACTCTGTCCTTGACTTACTATGTGAATTAAACCAAGTCCCTTTTCTTCTTTGGGCCTTGGTTTCCTCGTCTATAAAATGGAGAGATTAGAATGAGTAGTGTCTAGTTTTTCTTCCAGTTTTGTGTTAATGTCTAACCTGTAGTAAGTTTAATTACAGGATTTGTCTTTTGTGTGAAGAGTATAAAGCAGAATGTCTTTTGTGCCAGAGTGTATCTGGCAAAGCAGAATTAAGCCAGCACGGATGATTCTTGTTGACTTATCAGGCTTGACCTAGCACCAGCAGACTGACCTGTGACTGGCAAGGAAGGAAAGGGGAAGCTGCAGAGGATTTATTGCCATTGATGGTGAGCAGGTGACTTGATGTGAACTCACAGTATTCTTTCTTGCCACTCTACCAAACTACCTGTTTTTGTCTTCTGCCCAGCAGATAGGGTGCTGGGTCTGTCTTCATAACATAACTGGAATATGGCCAGTAAACTAGACTTCTGGGTGATTTCCAGAGGATCAGCTGACAATTTTAGCTTCACTTACCAAATGCCAGCCAGCGAAATTAGTCTCTTTATTATTCTCACTGTGTACATCATAGCAAGTACTTTGTCACTCTTTAGGCTTTGTTTACATAATTTGCCCCTGCCTAGAATACTCCTCTATTTTTTCAAATCCCATGTACCTTCTAAGTCTTGCTGTTACCTCCAATGAGATTCTTTAGACAGTGATTTCCTCTTTTGTGTAAACTCAAAATTTTGAATATCCTTTTATTGTTACACTTATTTCACTATATCTTAATTTATGTATGTATTTTGTCTTTTCTACTAGACTATAATCTGCTTGGGAGGAGGGAGGCTATCATTCATGTCTGTATAATCAATGCCTACCTAGTAGATTACCTGGCACATACAAGGTCACTAAATGTTTGCTGAAAGGACAAACACATGAATATACTGAGATCTCATCTACCCTAATATGAATCTTTCTCTGACTACTACAGACCTTTTCTGGGATTCAATACCTCCTCCATGTTCTTGTATCATTATTGTATGTTGGTATTGAGCATTTAGCTGCTTTAGCCCTATAGTAAAGGGAATATGAAAATGAGGATAGTGGGATGAAGGCTAGTGGATATAACTTGGGGACCTAATTGAATTAGAAAATGTACCCTTCTCTCCATGAGAGTTGCCACCTATCCAGATGAGGGGTTTACTTTAGGTGTTTATGCCTTACATGGAGAGCTGGAGTGGGAGTATCATTCTTGTGGGAATTGCTGAAATAGGATCTCAGTGGGTATATTAAGAGGAGAGGGAACATTTCCCAAGGAGTTTGAGGCAACATTACTAGAGAGAGATCCTGAATAATTGTCAAGAGTAGGCAGGTAGTAGCTATAAAACAAGTACAATATTATGTCCTGAGTGTGAAGTGAGGATCACAAGGGTGAACAGGTAGCAAAGTCAATATTTTTGGCTTCTGAGAGGAGGAAGAAATGAGGAGTAGGGAACAGATAGAGATGAATGGTTTATATCTACAGCTATGAATGACAGAAACACAGAGTAATACCTCCTTCATTTGGTGCCCATTGCCTGTGTTTCTAAGGTGGGTGCAATGGTTTAAAGGAATAAACTGACCTGGCACTAATGTTGAAAGTGTTTCAATGGAGAGTATCGTCTAGGTACTAGTAATTACTAGCATCTGGTCAATGCCAGTGGTGTGCCTCTACATTGTATTATAAAGGTCCTTTTAGACTGATGCAGGGGAGAGAAGCCAGCTAGTGCCTAGAGAAATGCCAGACTCATGGTCTAGACCTAGGGGAAGAAACTGTCAGGGACTAGGTGAAAGGGTCAATTTGTGATTGAGTGGTCCTCCTAAAAACCTGACCCCCTAAAAGTCAGGTACCATGAATAAAAGATTCATTTGTTCATTCAACAGATATTTATTGAGACTCTATCATGAGGCAGGCACTGGGTTGGGCTGGGGATATGAAGTTGATCAAAACCAGCCACTAGTTATTACAGAGCTTATAGTCTAATAGGGCAAGTAGATATTAATCAAATATTCACAAAAATAAATAGGTATAGGAAATTGGGTGTAAGAAAAAGCATAGGTGCTGTGAAAAGACATTATGGGCATGGTCTAGTGACACAGGGACGTTTCTCTGAACAAGTGACCACTAAGCTAAGGTTTGAAATAGGCTAGAAGATAATTAGGTGATGTAGAAGGTTGGAGAAGGGAAGAATCATTTGGGAAGTAAGAGCAACATATCAGTAGGTCACTCAAGGTGATAGGGTAGCTATAGTAAATTTCTGACATTGGTTCTTAGGGCTCAGAACTTATGGGAATAGTAGACTCATACCTGATCCTGCTACATGGAGAGAGGTCTAAATACAATGCCAAGCCAGGTCCTTAATGGCTCAGGTCTACTATGTTCATGGGTCTCTGCCAGCAACCAACATGTTTATATGTGGTATCTATAGTTATTTGTCTTTCTATGCACATCTTTCAAGAACTCCCTGAGGGCACAGATGATGCCTTACCTTTTTTTGCTCAGCAAATAGTAATTGAACATCTGTTGTATGCTAATTAGACTCTGTTTTGAGCACTGGTCAATGTTAGAGAATGTAGTTAAAGAGATGAAAATGAAACAGTCCCTGCTTTCTGTGCATTACTTACAGTCTAGGGCAGTAGTCCTCAAAATGTGGTTCTCAAAACAGCATTGGCATCACCTGTCAGCTTGTTAGAAATACAAATTCCTCTAGAATTCTTATGTTTTCATGTCTTAGGTTTAAGTCTGTTATCTATCACGTGTTGATTTTTGTGAGAGGTGGGAGGCGTGGATCTAGTTTCAGTCTTTACATGTGGCTATCCAATTTTCCCAGCACCATTTATTAAATAGGGATTCTATTCCCCAGTGTATGTTTTTGTCTACTTTGTCAAAGATCAGATGACAGTATGAGGATGGTTTTATATCTGGGTTCTCAGTCCTGTTCCATTGGTCTATGTCTCTTTTCTTGTGCCAGTACCATGCTGTTTTGGTTATGATAGCCTTATAGTATAGTTTGAAGTCTGGTAGATTGATGCCTCCCAATTTGTTCTTTTTGCTTAAGATTGCTTTTGCTAGATGGGGTCTTCTCTGGTTCCATACGAAGTGTAGAATTATTTTTTCTAGATCTGCAAATAATGATGTTGGTATTTTGATAGGGACTGCATTGATTCTGTAAGTCACTTTCAGTAGTATGGACATTTTAACATTGGAAAAAATCTTATAGGCATTGGCCTAGGCAAAGAATTTATGAAGAAGACCCCCAAAGCAATCACAGCAGCAACAAAAATAAATAAATGGGACCTGATCAAATTAAAAAGCTTCTGCACAGCCAAGGAAACTATCATTAGAGCAAACAGACAACCTTCAGAATGGGAGAAGACATTTGCTTGCTACATATCCGATAAAGGACTGATAACCAGAATCTATACAGAACTTAGGAAGATCAACAAGAAAAAATCAAACAATTCCATTAAAAAATGGGCAAAGGACATGAACAGAAACTTTTAAAAAGAGGACAGAATAATGGCCAACAAACATAAAAAATTGCTTAACTTCTCTAATCAGCAGGGAAATGCAAATCAAAACCACAAGATATCACTTAACTCCAGTGAAATTGTCTTATATCAAAAAGTCCCCAAACAACAAATGTTGGCGAGGATGTGGAGAGATAGAAACACTTATACACTGCTGGTGGGACTGCAAATTAGTACAACCTCTATGGAAAGTAGTATGGAGATACCTCAAAGAACTAAAAGTAGAACTACCATTTGATCCAGCAATCCCACTACTGGGTATTTACCCACAGGAAAAAAAGACATTCTATAAAAAAGACATCTGCACTTGAATGTTTATAGTAGCACAATTCACAATGGCAAAGATGTGGAAACAACCCAAGTGCCCATCAACACATGAGTGGATTAATAAAATGTGGTACATGTTTACCATGGAGTACTACTCAGCCATAAAAAACAATAGTGAATTAATACCTCTTGTATTATCCTGGATCGAGCTGGAGCCCATTCTTCTAAGTGAAGTATCACAAGAAGGGAAAAACAAACACCACATGTACCCACCACTAAATTGGTACTAACTGATCAATACTTATGTGCATACATGGAAATAATATCCATCGGGGGTCAGGCAGGTGGGAGGGGGGTGGAGGGGATGGGTAAACTCACACCTAATGAGTGTGGGCACGATTGTAGCTCTGACTTGGGCAGTGCATAGGCAATATGTGTAACCAAGTGTTTGCACCCCCATAATATTCTGAAATTTAAAAATAAAAAAAAATAAAAAATACAAATCCCTGAGTCCCACTCCCACCTACTAAATCAGAATTTCTAGAGACCCAAGAAATTCTGTTTTAATAAGTTTTCCAGGTGATTCCTATACATAAGAAAGTTTGAGAACAACTTATCTAGGGTATGATACAGATACAATAATTTACAACAAGAAGACATTTATTGAGCATTTTCTATGTGCCAGACATTTTTCTGAGGACTTTACATGTATTATTCCATTTACTCCCTACTGTAATCTTACGAGGTAGATAATATTATTATCTTCATCTCACTGTTGAGAAAACTAAGTCTCAGAGAGCTTAAGAAACTTAGTTATGGTCATATTTCTGATAAATGGTGAAACTAGAATTAAAAGATAATTACAATAAACAAAATCTAATTCAATATGGTAAATGCAATCATAGCAGTATGATTAGATTGTAGTAGTTATTGACAGTTCTACGACAGCATGTAACAAATTTTTCTTCATGGCAATTATAAAGGTACTGTATAAAGTGATCTTTGTTGAGTGCTAAACTAACACATTTAAAGGTAAGAGTTGGTACTCTATGTATTTTTAATAGGAACTAACAGAAAGGGAAAGAATTCTATGTGTGTTTCATCATCTAGAGGTGGCATCAGATAAGGCAGCCAGGTCAGCAGTGGAAATTGGTATGAGGATTTAGAAGCCCAAAGTCTAAATTATGGCTAAAAAGATATGGAATCAACCTAAGTGTCAATCATGGATGACTGGATAAAGAATCTGAGAAGCACACACATGCGCACATGCATACACACGAACACACACATTCAATGGAATACTATTCAGCCATAAAAAAGAATTGAAATCATGTCTTTTGCAGCAACATGGATGGAACTGGAGGCCATTATCTTAAGCGAAACAACTCAGAAAGTCAAATACTGCATGTTTTCATGTATATATTTAGTGGGAGCTAAATGATATGTACACATGGACACAGATAGAGTGTGGAATGATAGTCACTGGAGACTCAGAAGGGTGAAAGAGTGTAGAGAATGAGGGATGAGAAATTACTTAATGGGTGCAATGTAATGGGTGATGTTTACACTAAAAGCCAGACTTCAATACTACACAATATATCCATGTAACAAAATTGCATTTGTACCCCTTGAATTTATACAAACAAAATAAATAAATACATAAATAAAGTATGGCTGAGTGCAGAACTTGATAGGGGAACAATTGAGATATCTAAAGCAGGGTATTTAAAGTTCAGGGTAAAGTCAAGATAGAAGCCAGAGGTAGCACCTTATTAAGACTTTTGAAAGCCCTAGGCTTTCTTACTTTTTGAGTTCTACCTCTCACCTTATCAAACATTAAAATATACTGACCTCTCTCAAATTCAGTAAAATTAATATATATATATCTCTAAAAAGAGTTGAGTTGAAGTTCAGTGGGCTAGTTGACATTTTTGGTAGCTATTTCATTCATACTTACTAATTTTGGTTTTACATAGTTGTTTTGTTTTATATTTTTGAGATAGTATTTTTTTTTCATGTCTCAAAACATTTTCATAGGCTCTAAAAACCCTTAGGTTCTGGGCTTTAGTGCCTAATGATAAAACATCCCTAACCAGAGGAGGGAGTCAAATATTAATAGGCGTGAGTGATGAGCAGGTTGTCATGGCCTTCCAGAGATCATTAGAATAAAGAGTGAGATATCAGTAGAGTATTGGGTCAGTTTTCTCCAACATTGACCTAGCATTTCCAAGGGAATAGTAGGTTGTGATTTGTTCAAGTTCTTAGAGGGTGAGCAAGACCTTATATGTCCATATTCTAGAATTATTTTTAAACACCACTGGTGCCCCCAACTCTGCCCTCCCCTGTTCACTGTCCCACACTGACATCCACAGAGACTAGATTAAAAATCAAAAAGAACAAAAACAATGTAACTTCCAAAACTGTCTGTTTTTCAGCACTCTAGGCCTCACTCTCTACTTTCCATTTTTAGTCTTCTTAGTCTCTACCAAGCTTAGCTTCATAGACTCACCTAGTTTGCATAGTCGTCTTTGGATTGGTGAATTCCTTTTGGATGGTTTATCTGACTTGGAGCTAAAAAAACATTTTGGGGAAATCAGAGTTGCTCCTTATCACATTGTGTTTTTGAGGCTATACAGTGATCTAGGTGGAGTGTTTGCCTCAGTTTTCAAAAGTGAATCCTAAGATATAGAAAAGGTAAGTGATTGCATAGTAGTGCATAGGGCTTCAAAACCATTGGTGATGAAAACAATATTAGAATTACTACAATTCATATTTTCTCATTTCTAGACTTGTGCTATTTCTTAGTCTTATACTTCTTGGTCTCCATTTTTTTTCGCCTGCAAAACAAAATGAACTCAGATATCAAGGAAAAGTAACTAGTACTTTGAACATCATTTAGTAAGAAAGTAGAGTTAAAATACATAATAAAATGATAATATTAATATCAGTTAGCATCTTTAAATTGCTTTATAGATGAAAAGGAAAGCACTTTCAGATGTTCTATCTCACTTAATTCTCACAATGAACTTGTCATGTGTCTATGCTTATTTCTCCTATTTAAGAGATTAGAAAACTAATATCATTTAAGAGACTCACCCAAGATCAGATAGGCATCAAATGGTATTGCCATAAATCAGGTTTGGTATGCTGATAACAAATTCTGTTTTCTTTCTGCTATGGTATATCATTGCTTTCCTCCAATTTCAAAATAGTAGAAATGCATTAATAGAATTTCAATTAATATTAAAATTGAAATAACTTGGGCTAATGTTTGCATTTTCTCTGCAAACTTATCCTTAGTGAAGCAAATAATTATATAAACCTCTTTGTAAGAGGGATTATTTATAGTTAAGCAGAGATCTGACAGCTTTTGAATAGTTTAGAAGCATCTACTTACACAAATCAACATTAATACTTTATAACTGTGCCTTTAAGTGAGCCTCCAAATGATCTTTACCAAGTCGTAGTTTAATGACCTACTTTTAGTTACTGCAAATATTAAAAAATAATATATTGCATTTGGTTTAAAATATGTTTCATAATTTAATTAAATCAGAGCCTTCTTTTAATCATGAGAATGACAAAATTCATTATAGTTTTACATCACTTTATAGTTTTCAAAGTGCTTTTTTATTCATTATGTAATATGACCTTGAAAACAATCCTGTGAAATGAATAAGGCAAATATTATTATTTTCATTTCACATATGAGGAAGATAAGGATAGAGAGATGAAATGATTTGTCCAAAGTCACCCAGCAAGGGTGTACAAAATTCAAGTTGTTTACTGATAGTGATGTTACACAGTTTAGCAATATTTTCAAAGGCTGCAGTAAATTTTTTTGTATCAGATTGTAAAGTCATGAGAGCAGGTAACATCTTTGTCTTATTCAACTTTGTAACTTCAGTGCCTAGCACAAGGTGTGGCACACTATAGATGCTCAGTAAATATTGATTGAGTGAATGAATGAAGGTTTGGGATCATGGAGTCAAAGGTCTTAAGGAGAGACTGCCCATGGGAAGATTGGGCTGAAAAAAGCCTGTTTGAAAATTGTGTTGGATGTCAATTTTTTTTATAGTAGGAAGGCCTTGGGTTTTCTCTGATGCATTAGCCTTCAGACTGAATAAATATAACCTGACTATGCTACACACATCCCCTGAACATCCTTATATCATAGGACTTATCACACTGTGCTAATTTTCTGTCTAATTGGCTTCCCTTGTAAGCTGTGAGTCTCTTGAGAGCAGGAATGAAGTCCCATCATACTTCAATCTGTGGACTGAGTTTGGTATATGATAGGCACCAAGTAAATATCTGTAGAATGAGTGAATGAATGAATAATATGATTCAGTGTACAACAAAGGTAAGTAGATTATTGAGAATGGAGCAGAGTTTGTAATAGTGAAGTATTAACATAATTTAGTCTGATTCAATATTAGGTTGAAAGGTAAGAAAGGTATTAGGTATTAGGTAAGAAAGGTATTAGGTATTAGGTAAGAAAGGTAGCAACAGTTTTCCATGGTACATTTGCCTTTTAAAATAGTACATATATATTTATGGCTGTAAATCCTTCCAGAAATCATTAAAAGGTTATTATATTGAATATTTCTAATAAATTTGAGTCTCCTCTTTTTTTTTTTTTGTAAAGGAATACTTTGTGCTTAAGGAGATACTATACATTGGCTTTGTACCAAGTCTTAAGCTCTTCTTGCCTCAGTTTTACTGCAAAATAGGGGTAGTAACACTTTCCTCTATTGTATAAGACAGTACTTCTGAAAGCTCCTGGTACAGTGTCTGGCTTATAGTAAGAGCTTTATAAATGTTTATTGAATGAATGTCCTCCCTTATTCTCCTTTGTCTTCATGCTCCTTTGACCCTCATTCTCTTTTCACTGAAACTCATGATCCTTTGAGCAAAAACCTTGGGAATAGGAAATAGAGTAAGATATTATGGTGTCAAGTGAAAATTCAGCTTTTAAATATCATGTCTTATGACCACATTACTAAGACTAGGAAGCATGCCCATATCTACTATGGTGATACAGAATTTTCTTTTTTTTTTTTTTTTTGCCTCAATCTCCAAAGAGTTTTAGAATTCATATTATTTTCCCCTCTGGGAGTGTGTTTTCCTTTAAGAATGGAATTTGGGCCTTGGTATTAGCCATGTTAGTTCAATACTTTCATTGTCCTCAATTTAGTCTTTTGCTGCTTCATGGTCCAAAATGCCCTTCATGTGAAGCTGAGCTTTGTAATACACACTTGAGGTAATGTGTAAATGTGTTCACTGGCTCAGCTGCCTTCCCCACCCAGCAAGTCTAGGTCACCTTCACAATATCAAGATTAGGTGTACATGCACCGTCATAAATAATTCCTTGTGCAGGGGTAATGTAAATGGAATCTGTTGAAATATGGCCTATTATATTTAAACTTATGTTTTGATTATCATTTTTATTATATGAAACAAGCTTGAGCTTTATAAAATCATTCAGAAAAGAGATCTGCATCACTGATAGGAATGTCTGTCTACTTGGCATCTATACCTAGCAAAGTGAGAGTCATAGGAACCTTTCTAAGGATATCATTTTTTTCCTCTCTGCTTTGAAAATCCGAATTGGATAACTTAACAAATAATTCCTTGAAACACCTCTAATAGTGTTATATGAAAGTCCTAGACATAGCACTTCCCCCATCTCCATGTCAGAAGGATCTTTATAAAATGTAAATCGAATCATATATCCCCTCCTACTTTATCTCTCATAATGGCTCCCCATTTTCCACCTCATGTAAAAAATAAGCTCCGTTTGGCAGAGCCTTCAGTATCCATACCTGATTTATTTTTTTCCCTTTCCCACCTTATCTCTTAGATCTTAACCTCAAATTTTGTCCAACAGCAACGCTGTAGTTTTCCTTCACATGCAATGATGTTTCTTTCTTCTGTTTTTTTTCTGAAATTATTCTCTGGGAGACAGCACATCTCCTTCCAGGTTGGGTTAGATGCCCCTCTTCTATGCTCTCATAGCACCTTGGACTTTCCTTTGTAATACCATTTATGACCCTGTAATATAATTGCATGTTTATTTGTATACTTTCCCTATTACATTGTGAGATCCTTGGAGATACATTGTCATATCCATTTCTGTGTCCAAAAGGACATTGTCATATCCATTTCTGTATCCTAGCATTAGGGCTCCAGCTAACTCCTAATGAACCTTTGTGTGAGTTAGAAAAACATATTCCTTCCATTGAGCCAGTCTTAGGCCATAATAGGAGTCTTGCTGCAAGGCTTACTCTGTATAACTGTGTGTAGCAACTCTGCTTAGGCTCACCACAGTGTCTGGCATACAGCAAGTGGTCAAGACATTTTTATTAAGTGATGAATTTATTATTCAAGCAGTCAATTGACAAAGGATGGCAAGAAAAATTGAAAAGTAATTGAAACAGGCATTTATAGTGACACCTAAAAATTAAGAAGAAAATGTAATTATCATCATCAAAGAGACATTGAAATATTTTACTTAAATGTAAGGAATGTTTCTTTGTGTAAACACAGAAAAAATTGTAAAAGTAGAAGACATCACAATCAATCAGTAGATATGAAGGATCTGAATTTACCTTAATTTCCACTAGCTTGTTTTATTGAAAGTTCATTATCCACTGTATGAGCTGTAGCCAATATATCTCAATAGAAGTCTATTAGCTTTTTATCCAACTGACCAGTGCAGAGAAACAATATAAGTAACTACTTAGCAGTGTGGAGAGGTGTAGAAAAAACCTCAACAACTTTGAGAACTTCTTTTTCTTTTCTTTTTGTCTTTTTTAAAATAATAAACTTTTCACAATGTGAGAAACACTTTTGTAGAATAGCAAATAATATTGAAAATAGAGAATGGACACACTGAGTTCAAAACCCAGCTTCACTGTTTCCTATGTATGTGACTTTGCTCGCTCTGATAACTGGTTCCACTCTTCTTCCTGGGCCCTTGGAAAACCATAATGCCCAACTCTTTTGTAGTTGCTGGGGCTATGAGACTAGTTCTAGTCAGTGGACTAGGAGGGGAAATGATGTTTGTCACATCCAGGCCCAGGCACAACCTTCCAGATCTTTTTGGTAGCACATGAATTACCCATGAGAGGCCAGTTGCTCTGAGACCTAGCAGGATTCTATATGAGCAAGAAATAAACTTTATATGTTAGGACACTGAGATTTGGGGGTGTTTGTTCTTTAGCATTAAACTGTTCTTTTCTGAAAAATACAGTGATCTTGGGAAAGTCTTTTGACCATCCATGAGCCTCAGCTTTTTTATTAATAGTTATAAAATGGGGATAATAATATGTCCTCATAGAATTGCTGTGAAGATCAAATAGATAATAGATAAGGAGAGTTGCAAAGTACTATCAAAGTGGATATATTTCTTAAGACTCTTACATTTCAGTGGGAGAAACAGTGTTTAACCAGTGTGATTATCTTAAACAGATTCCCATATTTCCCTGTTGATGTAATAGCTACTATTAGATAAGGACCTGTTGTGTATCGGAATCTTTACCTGCATTTGCTGTTTAAAGAAACTGAGGTTTAGAAGGGTACAGGAAGTTGTTTATGGTCACACAGCGATCAACTCAGGTTACTAACTCTGGCCTGTCTGATGCAAATATGCATCCCTTGTTGAAGCTGGCCTACAATTTTAATAGCTAAAAAATTAGAACCTTCTTTTTACTGAAGGTATCTCTTCCTTTACATAATGTTTTAATTATTGCTATTGAAGAGCTGGTTCACACTAATGAGTAATATAACTTCCCTCTAGTTTTAATCCATGTTGGTACCTAGGGGAAGACTAAGTGCCAAATAGTAAGAGGTTGGAAGCCTAATCTTTGAACTAGATGAGCACAGGCTCTCTGGGCCCAGGGAAAAGGCCCCTCCAGATGAGTTCACTGGTACTTGATTCAGAGACCATCCCAATACATGCATTTCAGAAATAATTAGTAACAGCAAAACATCATTAATTAATTAATGATGATGGATTAATATGAGAGAAGTCTGAATTGAGGGGAAACTTCCATTCTGGAGTGTTATGTAGGAAATTCAGTTTTCTACTAGAAGAAAACTTAACTTGAAGTTTGAAGATATGGTTTCATTTTCTAGTTCAGCCACATGGCAGAGGCTGTGGTGTGACTGCTATTTGTGTGACATTGAATAAGTCATTTATTTTCTTCAAGTTTCTCTTTTCCCATTTGTAAAATGGGGATAGTTATCCATGGTCAAAGTTTCTTCAAGGATAAGATAAAATGAGATAATAGGAGGAAAAGTGCTTTGGAATCTTATATGATTTTGGTGATTTTTTTAGAAAAATCCAACTTATGGAGGAGAGAAAAATATATGCAGCAATATCCTGACTACATTTTAAAAAATCACTGTCTAGCCCTATAACTAGGGTGAGATTGAATACTCTGTGCCTGTTTCCTTATCAGTAAAATCTGGGAAGAATAATAGAATTAGTCTTATTAATTTATTAAATTAATAAAGATTAAATAAGATAATTCATGTAAGAGTGTTTAATATAGTGCTTGGCAGTTGGCATTCATTGCAAGTTAACTGGCATTATTATTATTAATAGTAGTGGTGGTAGTAGTAGTAATGTCTGCTGAGTGTCACCTTTGAGTCAGGCATATTGTTAGGACTAATTTTTTAATTTAATGCTCAGAGTAAGCCTATGAGGTGAGTATTAATAGTCTAATCTTATATTTGAAAAAACAGAGGCTCAAATAGTTGGTTCAAGATCTCATAGATAATAAATACTTCAGCTAGGATTTGAACCTAGTTCTACTTCACTTTGAAACTCAGGCTCTTTCTACGGTACCAAGTTTCTTCCAGTACATTTTATGGATGGTTTCAATATAGAGCTTTTTACTTTCCCCAAGGTTGAAATGCAGAACTACTCCACCACCTGTTTTATCTTTTTTCCTCCCAGATACACTTCTCAAATATAATAGGCACTTTATTCAACAGTGTTTTGAGCACCTTCTATGTGCATAGCACCATGAAAACCAAGAAGTTTTGCATATCCCATATCTGATTTAATTCTCAAGATGATCCATTGGGAGGGTAAGCCTCATTCTTTATCTGTAGTTGAGGACTATTAAGGGAGAGTCATCTGCTCATGGTCACAAGTCAGTAGCAGGTTTTGGATTGGAATCCAAGTCTTCTGACTCGATATTTTCTCCCCACTGAATTTCATAGTCTGCCATCAGCTAAGATGGCAGACTTGGACCCCATCCGAGGGACTCAAGTCCTAATTATCTTATGGATAGGAACTAGAGGATGATGCTATGGAGAGAATGACCTGAGATACTTACTTCTTAATTAGGTTAAACGTTCTTCCTGGATTCTTATTGTTACTGTTAACTCACAAAGCAAGCCTTGCCTTCATTGAAAATACACAATTAACCTTTTGTCCATTCCTGAGTAAAAGAAACATGAATTGTCAGATTGGGATACAAGAATTCAGTACTAACAGTTTCTTTCTTAATAAAACATCAGCAGCAGCAGCAGCAACAGCAGCAGCAGCAATAGGAGCAGCAGCAGCAGCTAACATTTAGTGTGCACTTGCTATATGCCAGAAAATATTCTAGCATTTCATATGTATTAATGAAATTAATTCCGCCCACAACCCTATGATAGTACTGTTGTTACCCCTATTTCATAGATGAGGAAATTAAGGCACAGAAAGGTTAGGTAACTTGCTCCAAGGCCACATAGCTAGTAAGTGGCAGAACTGGGATTCAAATCAAGGTAGTTTAGCTATGAATTCTAAGCTTTTAAACATTAACTATATTTTCTTACCTATATTTCTTAGGTAATCTTAATCCACGTCATATTCCTGCTCAGAAACCTCAATGGCTTCCAATTTGTTTTTAAATTCAAAATGTAAACTTTTCACCTTGGCATTTAGAGGGCTCCCTGGTGTCAACACAGTCCTTACTTCTAGATGCATTAGAAAGAGTGGTCTTTGAAGTAGAAGATAAATGTTTTTATAACCCATCTATGTCATTAAATAGCTGTAAAAACTTTTGACAAGATAATTTACCTTTTTAAGTATCTAAAAACTGAGGAGAATAACACTTGCCTCAATAGGTATATAAAATAATGCATGTAAATGCCTAATACAGGCCCTGACACACATGAAAAAATGTTTAACATCACTAATCATCAGGGAAATGCAAATGAAAACCACAGTGAGATGTCACCTTACCCTGTTAGAATGGATTTTATTAAAAAGTCCAAAAACAATAGATGCTGGCAGGGATGCAGAGAGAAAGGAATGCTTGTACACACTGGAGGGACTGCAAATTAGTACAACCTCAATGGAAAAACAGTATGGAGACTCCTCAAAGAGCTAAAAGTAGATTTACCATTCAATCCAGCAATCCTGCTACTGGGTATCTACCCAAAGGAAAAGCAGTCATTTTTATCAAAAAGACACCTGCACTCAAATGTTTACTGTAGCACAATTCACAATTGCAAAGATGTAGAATCAACCCAAGCTCCCATCAATTCATGAGTGGATTAATGAAATGTGGTATATGTGTACCATAGAGTACTACTCAGCCATAAAAAAGGATGAATTAATGCCTTCTGCAGCAATTTGGATGGAGCTGGAGACCATTATCCTAAGTGAAGTATCTCAAGAATGGAAAAACAAACACCACATGTACACTCAAATAAATTGGAACTAACCAATGGGCACACATGTGCGCAGAGAGAAGTAAAAGTCATTGGAAGTCAAGCAGAGGAGAGGGGGAAGGCGGGGAGGGGCAAAAACCTACCTAACGGGTACAATGAATGCTATTCAGGTGATGGGCACACTTATAGTCCTGACTCAAGCATTACAAAAGCTATCCATGTAACAAAGACATTTGTGCCCCCTTATATTTTTAAATAAATAAATAGTTATCCTCTAGCTAAACTTAATCTGCTACACACTTTCCTACCTCCTTGACTTTGTGTATGTTTATTCTTCACCTTGAATGCTTTTCCTCATATCTCTGGCTGTCAAAATCCAGCCCATCCTTCAGCTTTCTTTCAAGGGCAGCCTCTCTAGGAAGCTTTCTTTCATCCCTCCCTTCCCCCACCTCATCCTGAAGTGTGTTCTCCCATTTGAATACTAACACAGTTTGGTATACCATGCTTAAGGTGTGCATCTTCTTTGGCCTTGTGTTTGGAGTGTTTGGGTATCTGGCCCATGTTCCCTACTGGATTATAAGCTCTTTGAGCAGGGGCCATGTCTTTCTTCTTTCTGTCATCCTCACATCTTAGCAGAAGCATTGGGTTTGGACACATGGTAACTGCTGTGTTAAGTGAATCACATCATCAGAAGCTTGAGATTGCCTGTGATTAGTACTATGATCCCCAGACCAAGGAGAAAGGAAGGAAACTATTTGCCATACCTGCTACTTTTTATACCTCATTTCTTTTAATATTCACAACAATCATATGAGATAGTCATTATTATTCTTATATTACAGATGAAGATACTTAGGTCTAAGAGGGTAAGTGATTTGCTTAAGGTTACATAATTAAGCATAAGGTTGCAGGGATTTGAACCCATATCTATCTGATTTTCTGCCTCACTGGTATGATCACTGTTTACTAAGGAAAAGAGACACCGTCTGATTCATTAGCTTCAGTGGATTTCTTGAAAGTCAGAGCCCATAAAATGTTATCTGGCTAACCTCTTCAGTTTACAGATGAGGAAATTGAGACCCAGGAAGAGCAACAGACATGCTTAAAGTCACTGAGCTAATAAGCCAAACGAGGTCAGGGGTCCAAGCCAGCTCTAAACATAGCTGTTTTCTAAGAGACCCAGATGCCTCTCTCATTGTGGGCCAATAAAATGTATTTCTCTTCCGAACTTCTGGTCTTCTCCCTGGGCCCTCAGTCTACCACTTTCACAATCAGAGCCTATCTTATTTTAGTTAAAGAGATGCCACTATTAATTTTTCTACTGTGGATCACATTGAAAGTCAAAGATACTGGGCCCAAGCTATGTATAGTTTCTAATTGCAAATGCTGGAACAGAAGTACATCTACTTATCTTTATGAAATTATGTAGTAGTAACGTTGTCACTTTTCATTATCGGTAACTTTTCACTTTTTGAAAAACATCCCTTCATATTTTGTGTATCTTTGAAAAAGAGATTGGAGATTGTATTAGATGACCTCTAAGGTATCTCTTAATTATGAGGTTCTGATTCTGTAATTGTGATGCTCACAACTTAATTTTACATTTTATTGTGTTCAATAATTATTTATTAAGCTATTATTTGTTAAATTTTTAATTGTTTAATCTTAGATTAATGTTTATACTAGACTATATACTCCATGAGTATGGAGGCCATATCTGTTTTTACTTGCCATTTTATCCCCAGCATCAACACATAATAGGTACTCAGAAAATATTTGTTGATTGAGTGAACAACTATGTGAGGTTGCAAAGGCTATTATCATCCCGATTTGACAGATTACTAAGTCAAAGCCAAGAAGAAAAATGACTTGCTTTAAAAGCAACTGTTATTTAGTGGCAGAGCCATTCTGAAATCCATATCTCCTGGCTTTGGGTTGTTGACATGAACTGATAAAGTAATAAAATTCTGAATCCTTGTAGTATATCTCATGTCTATTCTTAAAGTCATTACTAGTTGTGAGAATTAAATCCTTAAATATATATCTAATAATAAAAGACTCCTTTTAAGAAATAAAATATTTAATGGCAAGAACTTATTATCAGCCCTTTATCAGATGTGTAGCATGCAAATATTTTCTCCCATTCTGTAGGTTGTCCGTTTGCTCTAATGATAGTTTCCTTGGCTGTGCGGAAGATTTTTCATTTGATCATCTCTATACAGAACTTAGGAAAATCACAAGAAAAAATCAAACAACCCCATTAAAAAGTGGTCAAAAGACATGAACAGAAACTTTTCAAAAGAAGACAGAATAATGGCCAACAAACATAGAAAAAATTGCTTAACTTCTCTAATCAGCAGGGAAATGCAAATCAAAACCACAGTGAGATATCACTTAACTCTAGTGGGATTGGCTTATATCAAAAAGTCCCAAAACAACAAATGTTGATGTGGATGCGGAGAGATAGGAATACTCATACACTGCTGGTGGGACTTCAAATTAGTACAACCTCTATGGAAAGTAATATGGAGATACCTCAAAGAACTAAAATAGAACTACCATTTGATCCAGCAATCCCACTACTGGGTATTTACCCAAAGGAAAAACAGACATTCTATAAAAAGACATCTGCACTCGAATGTTTATAGCAGCACAATTCACAATTGCAAAGGTGTGGAAACAAGCCAGTGCCTATCAGTCCATGAGTGGATTAATAAAATGTGGTATATGTATACCATGGAGTACTACTCAGCCATGAAAATAAATGGTGAATTAATACCTCTTGTATTATCCTGGATGGAGCTAGAGCCCATTCTTCAAAGCAAAGTATCACAGGAATGGAAAAACAAGCACCAGTTGTACTCACCATCAAATTGATACTAACAGATTAATACTTATGTACACACATGGAAGTAATATTCATCAGTTATCAGACAGGTGGGAGGGGGGTAGAGGGAATGGGTGAACTCACACCTAATGGGTGTGGGGTGCACTGTCTGGGGGGATGGGCATGCTTGTAGCTTTGACTTGGGCGGTACAAAGGCAATATATGTAACCAAAGTGTGTGTACCCCTGTAATATTCTGAAATTTAAAAATAAAAAAAGAACTTAAATACATTTATCAATAATTATTTTTTCCTCCCAGAAGTGCCTGAGTTCTCAGTTGAATTTCCTCCAGCTTCTAACTCTGGGTTTGGGGAAAATATTCTTTGAGTCTTGGTGACTGGGGCAGAAGTAATTGAAAATGCTTTAGCTTCACCAACTCACTAGAGTAAAAAAGTCTGAAAATACTGGTTAATAAGGACGCAGAACAGTAGACTATCTTACACTCTTAACAGGAGTTTTAATTGGTAGACTTATTTTCTTTTATTATCTCTTATGACTCTGTTCATGAGATTGACTAGGTTTAGCTGGGAACTTCTTCTGGTCCCACTTGGGCTCTTTCATGTGGCTGTGCGAAGTTCTCAGATATAGCCAGAGCTGGGATATCCAGTGTGGTTTACCTATAGTTGGTCCTGGCTGATGGCTGAGAAATAGCCTCAGCTGGGATGATGGTATGGCTGGGCTTCTTTCACCTTCCCTCTTGTCTCAGTGTCTCTCCCTCTTAATGTCACTTTTCCATGTGATCTTTCCAGCAGGGTAACTGGACTTTATAGGGTGGATTAGGGCACCAGAGGCTGCAGAGTGGAAGCTACTAGGCCTTCTTAAGACTCAGGAATAGAGCTGACAGAGCGTCACTTTTGCTGAATTCTGTTCATTAAAAGTCCATTATAGAGCCAGCCTAGATTAAAGGAAAGAGGACTACACAAGGGTATGAATATGGGGATGTGTGGTTCATTGGGAGCCATCAATGAAATAGACTAGAGGTTAGCAAACTATGGCCCCCAGGTCAAATCCAGTCTATCTGTTTTGTATGGCCTGTGAGTAAAAATATTTTTTATGACTGGACTCTGCAATCAATTTGCTGATAGGCAACACTGACTTTGAACCCCAATTAAGTGAAATACTATCCCTCACCAAATTCTGTTCTTTCATTACTATACCTGTATTACAAAAAACAAAACTAAATTTGATATTATTATATTTTACATTTTGCCAATAAAAATTGTGTGATTTTTTTTTCTTTTTACATATTCTTGATTTTGCCTCCTGACCCAGAAAGCCTAAAATATTTGCTACCTACTGCTTTACAGAAAAAGTTTGTCAAACCCTTTGGTAGATATTACACATACACTAATTAATTCTTCCCTTGTCATATCCCTGGGAGAGACACATTATTATCCCCATTTTTAAATAAGAAAACAGAGGATCAGCTGAAAAATAAAATGAATGAAATGAAAAATGGGATAGAGTTTCAATAGCAGAAATGATCAAGCAGAAGAAAGAATCTGCAAACTTGAAGACAGATTATTTGAAAATATATAGTCAGAGGAGAAAAAAGAAAAAGGAATGAAAAGAAATGAAGAAACCTTAAAGGATTTATGAACAGCTTCAAAAGAGTAAGTATTCATGGTATAGGAATTAAAAGGGAAGAGAGAAACAAAGGGATAAAAGATTATTTAAAAAATAATTGCAGAAGACTTTCCAAATCCATGGAAAGATATAACTATCCAAGTACAGAAAGGTCAAAGGTCAAAGGTCTCCAATAAAATTTCCATTCAAATCCAAGCAAAACTACACCAAGACATATTATAATCAAACTGTGAAAAATCAAAGACAAAGAGAGGATACTGAAAGCAGCAAAAGAATAGAAGGAAATCACATGTAAGGGAGTTCCAGTAGGCCTGGGAGAAGACTTTTCAGCAGAGACTTTACAGGAGAGAATGAGATGATACATTCAAAATGCTGAGGGAAAAAAATACTCTAGCCAAGAATAATGTACCTGACAAAGCTGTCCTTAAGAAATTAAGCAGAGATGAACACTTTCCCAGACAGACAAAGGCTGAGGGATTTCACTACCACCAGACTTGTCTTGTAAGAAATACTAAAGGGAATTCTTCAAGCTGAAAGAAAAGGATGCTAATTAGTAACACAAAAATATATGAAAGTATAAAACTCACTGGTAAAAGTAAGTAAATAGTCAAATTTAGAATAATACTATAATAGTGGTGTGTAAGTCACTTATATCTTTAGTAGGAAAGTTAAAAGACAAAAACTAATAAAATAATAATACCTATAATAATTTGTTAAGGTATTTATAATATAAAAAGTTGTAAGTTGTAACATTAAAAACATAAAATGGGAGGGTAGAGCAAAAGTATAGAGTTATTTCATATGACCAAATTTAAATTGTTAGCTTAAAATAACCTATCATTACTATGAGATGCTTTATGTAAGCCTCATGGTAAACACAAAGCAAAAACCTATAGTACATACACAAAAGATAAAAAGTAACACATCAAAACATACCACTAGAGAAAATTACCTAATCACAAGGGAAGACAGTAAAAGAGGAAGAAAAGAACAAAGGATCTACAAAAAACTAGAAAACAATAGCGGTAGTAACTTGTTACCTATCAATAATTACCTTGAATGTGAATGGATTAAATTCTTCAATTAAAAGACATAGAGTAGAGGAATGGCTAAAGGAAAAAAAAAAAACCAAGATCCAACTATATGCTGCCTACAAGAGATTCACTTCATGTTAAGGACACAGATAGACTGAAAGTGAAGGGATAAATAAAGATATTCCATGCAAATGGAAACCAGAAGAGAGCAGGGGTAGCTATAATTTTATCAGATAAAATAGGCTTTAAGTTAAAAACTATAAAAGAGACAAAGAAGTCATTATATAATGATAAAGGGGTAAATTTATCAAGAGAATGTAACAATTGTAAATATATGTGCACCCCAACATTGGAGCACCTAAATATATAAAGAAAAAAAATATATGTAGTGCTTATATATTAAGATATACTATGTCTAGGTCAGTTTTTATAAAGCATTTTCCTTTAATTACTCTGCAATATGTTTTTTAATTTTTTATTTTTTTCTTTATACATAATATTTTACACATTTTTGGGTTACATGTGATGTATTGTTACATGCATAGAATGTGTAACGATCAAGTCAGAGTTTTGGGTGACCATCACTTTGAGTATTTATCATTTCTATGCACTGGGAACAATTCAAGTCCTCTCTTCTGGCTACTTTGAAATATAAAATATATTGTTGTTAACTATAGTCACTATATTGTTGAACAGTAGAACTTATACCATTCATCTCACTGTATGTTTGTACCAGTTAAACTCCCTTTCTTAATCCCCTTCCTCCAACCAACCCACCCTTCCCTGCCTCTAGTATCTATTATTCTATTCTCTACCTTTATGAGATCAAATTTTTAGTTCCCACATATGAGTGAGAACATATGAAATTTGTCCTTCTGTGCCTGGCTTACTTTACTTAACATAATGACTTCCAGTTCCATCCATGTTTCTGCAAATGGCAGGATTTTACTCTTTTATATAGCTGAATTATATTTTACTATGTATATATACCACATTTTCTTTACCCATTCATCTCTTGATGGACACTTAGGTTGATTCCATATCTTGGCTATTGTGAATAGTGCTGCAGTAAACATGGGAGTGTGGATACCTTTTTGATATGCTGAATTTCCTTCTTCTGGATATATACCCAGCAGCGGAATTGCTGGATTGAATGGTAGTTCTATTTTTACTTTTTTTTTTGACAAATCTCCATACTGTTTTCCTTAAGGTTTGTACTAATTTACATTCCCACCAACAGTGTAGTAGAGTTCCTTTTTCTCCACATCCTAACCAGCATCTGTTACTTCTTGTCTTTTTAGTAATAGCCATTCTAACTGGGGTAAGATGACATCTTATTGTGGTTTTGATTTGCATTTCTCTGATGATTAGTGATGTTGGGCATTTTTTCATATACCTGTTGGTCATTTGTATGTCTTCTTTTGAGAATTGTCTATTCATGTTATTTGCCCACTTTTTAAAAGGATTAATTGGTTTTTTTAATTGTTGAGTTGAGTTCCTGGTATATTCAGACTTTGAAGTGTGAGGGGGTGGATGAAGAGAAATTACTTAATGGGTACAATGTATGTCATTTGGGTGACGGATACCCTAAAAGACTTGTCTTGACCAGTATGCAATCTATGCATGTAACAAAATTGCACACATACCCCATAAATTTGTACAAATAAAAAAAAAGAAGAATGTGTATTCTTCAGTTGTTGAGTAAAATGTTTTGTAAATGTCTGTTAGGTCCATATGATCTAAAGTCCAATTTACATCCAATGTTTCTTTGTTGATTTTCTGTCTGGATGATCTGTCTAATGCTGAGAGTGGGATGTTGAAATCCCCCACTATTGCTCTATTGGAGTCCCTCTCTCTCTCTTTAAATCTAGTAATATTTGCTTTATGAATCTGAGTGCTCCAATGTTGGGTGTGTATATATTTAAAGACAAATGGGATTACATCAAAATGAAAAGCTTCTACACTGCAAAGAAAACAACCAACAGAGTGAAGAGAGCCTATGGAATGGGAGAAAATATTTGTAAACCATACATCTGATAAGAGGTTAATATCCAAAATACATAAAGAACTCAAACAACTCAATAGCAAGAAAACAAATAACCCAAATAAATAAATGAGCAAAGGAACTGAATAGAAAATTCTCTCCCTCAGTAAGCATCAGGGACATGCAAATTAAAGCCACTGTGTTATGTCACGTCACACCTGTTAGAATGGCTGTTATCACAAAGACAAAAGATAGCAAGTTTTGATGAGGTTGTGCAGAAAAGGGAACCTTTGCACACTGTTGGTGAGAATGTAAATTAGTATGGCCATTATTGAAAACAGTATGGAGGTTTCTCAAAAAATTAAAAATAGGACTATTTTATGATCCATCAGTGTCACTACTGGGTATATATACAAAGGAAATAAATCACTATGTCAAGGAGATATCTATACTCCCATGTTCATTGTGGCATTTTTCACAATAACCAAGATATGGAATTAACCTAAGTGTCTATCATTGGATGGATGAATAAAGAAAATTTGGTACATATACACAATGGAATACTGTTCACCCTTAAAGATTGAAAAAGAAAATCCAATTATTTGCAACAGCATGGATGAATCTGGAGGAGATTATGTAAAGTGAAATAATCCAGGCACAGAAAGACAAATACCACATGAGCTCACTTATATGTGGAGTCCAAATAAGTTGAACTCATACAAATAACGAGTTAGAATAGTAGTTACCAGGGGCTCAGTTGGGGAGTGGTAAGGGAGATATTGGTCAAAGAATACAAAATTTCAGTTAGTTAGGAGGAATAAATTCAAGAGATCTATTGTACAACATGGTGACTATAGTTAATAACAATGTATTGTATTCATGAAAATTACTAAGAGCATAGATTTTAACTGTTCTCACCACAAAAAATAAGTATGTGAGGCTGTGCATGTTAATTAGCTCTCTTTAGCCATTCCACCATGTATACATATTTCAAAACATCATGTTGTACATGATAAACATATATAATATTTTTGTAAGTTAAAAATAAATAATTAAATTTTTAAAAAGACCCAGGATCAAATGGCTCCCAAATAGCAGAGCTGAGAATCTCTTAGGATTGACTTTGATTTGATGTGTGTGCTTTAATTTTGTGCTCCACAATACTACCTTCTGCTTGATGCATTTTAAGGGATCTCAGTGGAACAGACCTTTCAATTTTGTAAGTGTTGGCCTGGCAGCAATCTTTGTCCTGTGTACAAGTGAGTGTGGGAGGCCCAGACCCTGTTTTATCCAGTCTAGTTCTTCCCTATAGTGAAATCTAGTGTCTTGTTCTCTCCTTCTATACTCATATCCTATAATTTAGACCATTTTATAGATGAAGAAATTGAGGCTAGCGAGTGTTAATGGTTTCCCAAGGTCTCATGGCTTTTCTTCCGGGAAAGTCTAGGAAAAGTATTCTTATCAGATTTGCCTCTGATTCCTTGTGGGCATTCCCACATACTCCCCAAAATGTGAACATTTTTGATCCTTAATTTCTTTATTCATAAAGTAGAACTAATAATTCCTGCCCTGTTTTTATCACTGTGAATATCAAAGGAAAATGTTTCTATGAAAAGCATTTAAAAACCATTAAACTCCCTATCGTATATTGTCATCATGATTTTTACTATGGTTATAATTATCATTATTTCTGGAAATCTTTATGCATTATTACTAATCAAAATAGTGGCATCAGGATCTCCAGTCCTGTTTTTCGCTTCCAAAATCAAAGATCCCACACATGGGGCAGAGACAACCATGGTCTGTTCTGACATTCATGCTTTAAGGTCTTTAGTGTTGAAAGATCAGCACAGAATTTCTTGTTGCTAGATAAAATTTTATGTGATTACAGGTACTTTGTGCACTAATGCAATCCTGTAATTAGACATTATTATGCTAAGGGGTATATTCTCTCCACCCCCACACCACCCATTTGCAGATGTGAGTTGACTTCTGAGAATGTGCATATTGAGGAGACAATAGACCTCTAATTAAGTAAATAAATTTAACTCCTTGAAAATTATATTTTAATAAGACAATTCATACCACAAAAATGACAATTAAAGTATATTAAGGTTGTACTAAAAATCTCAAACACATAGATATTCACCATGTTAATGATGAAGCCAAGAATAGACCCACAGAGTCAAAAGCCATAGCTTATATACCCTGTTGTATCTCTCACCACTGGGAGTTTAATGTGGGCTTCCATGGATTCTATTGTTAAGATTTGGGTAAGGGTTATGAGGAAATTAACTCCCTTAATTAAAATACACCCTAATCTGTCCTGTAAGAACCAAGGTTAGAACACAGTAAGCTCTAGAGGGAAGGGAGCTAGGCTAGACTGGTGACCTTGTTTTCCAGAGTCTTTTCTTTACCTTCCTAGTCCCTTATTCTGATCCTTGCTGCCATCAGAGGATGTTATTACCTCCCCTTTTAAAACCCTGGAGGCAGCATGTATACCAACTCCTTTCCTTGGGTCTTTAAAAAAGGGTTGTGGTAGCCTAGCATTTTCTAAGTAAACTTTATTTATTTACTAAAGAAAAATAAAATAGGGTTTTTAAGGTATTTGTCCAAATGATACAAAGATATCTCCAAAGTCATGAAGCTAGAGCCCGGTGACTAAGATTTAGGAAGATCTTGTGAGAGGGAGCCCCTGCCCACATTTCAGTGTCCTCTCATACCATTCTTTTCCTTCTTTTGTGCTCTTCTTACCCTGGCCTTCTTACTTCATGGAATGCCCGCTTCTGCCTCTTGACTCAGGGATTTTGTGCATGCTGTTTCTTTTACCCAAAAAGCTTTCTCATTACCCCTATAAACATACCTTTTGTCTGTTGTTCCCACTCATCTTTCAGATATTAGTGAAATGGCATTTTCTGAGAGAACCCTGGCTCCACATTCTAAATTTTTATATATATATATATATATATATATATTTATATGTATATAAACAATGCAATACAAATTTATATGTATAAGAACAATACAATAAGATATTTTGAGAGAGAGAGAGAGGCCACATTCACATCACTTTTATTATAGTTTATTGTTATAAATGTTCTATTTTATTATTAGTTATTGTTGTTTATATCTTACTGTGTCTAACTTATAAGTTAAATATTATCATATGTATGTATAGGAAAAAACATAATGTACATAGAGTTTGGTACTATCTGCAGTTTCAGGCATCCACTGGGGATCTTGGAACATATCCCCCAAGGATAAGGGGGGACGACTGTGTTGCGTATTGAAGAAAGCGTGAGCTTTGGCATTAGACAGATCTGGATTTTAATCCTGACTCTGGATTGTAATCCTGACTCTGCCACCTATAAGGTGCTCAATAAATGGCAACTGCTGTTTTAGCAAA
Source organism: Daubentonia madagascariensis (assembly GCA_023783475.1). Lineage (NCBI taxonomy): Eukaryota > Metazoa > Chordata > Mammalia > Primates > Daubentoniidae > Daubentonia > Daubentonia madagascariensis. The sequence goes on from JAKFHU010001129.1 coordinate 9,090,716, forward strand.
TTTGCTTTCACAAGAGATTCAATTAACTTGACTAAGCCAGCCTTTTCTGGGAGATTTCACTAGTATTTTATTAAACATTTGCCTCCATCTAGTTCTTTGCATATACTCACAGTCTCCTGAGTGATTTTTTGAATCATGATAATTCCTTCTGGAACAGATAAATGACTGAAACTTGATTTATGTCCAGAATTAAGGTCAAATATGGCATTTCAAAGCCAATGCAGCTTTTCTCATTGCTTACTAGTTGCTAGTTTTTATGCCTTTTTTTTTTCTGAGGAGGGGTAGAAGATGAACATTTTAAAACTAACTCCCTTTTCCTGCTTTCTCCCTTTGCACCATGTGGCAATTTATTATGGGTGGGCTAGAAAGGAGAGCTATTCGTTTTCAGAGCTTTGGTTACAACTAGGATGGATTTACCTTTGGGAAAGGTCTAAAAAAAAATCTGATGTGGGAGGCATTTTTTAAAGCAGTTGAAACTAATGTTACTGTGTGCCTCTTTGAGAGTATGAAACAGTAAGTATTAAACTTCGATTATGTCACAGAGTTGGATGCCTTAAATGAGTTGTATGTTCCGGCAGTCATTCATTCAGCTATCACTGAGCTTCTACTTTGTGTGGAGTACTGAAGAATACAGACATGGTGTCTCCACTTAAGAAACTTATAAGCAAGTTCATTCAACTCTACCTGCCTCTGAGGTATATATTATTTTCTCTTCCTTTCTTCTAGCTGAGGAAAGGGGGACTCAAAGGGGTGAAATAATTGGTCCAAAATTACACACGTAGTATAAGTTAAGTTAAACTTATTTCAAATCCCTTTATCTTTCCTTTAGTTGGGTATTTGTGCTTATTGTTTTCCTTCCAGTTATGGTATATTAGAATAAACTTGAAAGATGTATGTAGTGCACATCTGTATAGTACCATCTCCCTAGAATTCCTTCTTTCTTCTTAGAAATGCTCTTTTTCCCATTGCAACCGTGTGGTTTGCACAGGAGCTGCCTACCTCACAGTTGGTTGATTCCAGCAAAACAAATCAGAGTTATTCCTCAGAATTTTGCAGATAGAAACTAAGAAAAAGAGGTTAAAAACTCCAAGATATAAAATTTTGGACTTTTTGGCCATGATGTTCTATGACATGTGAAAGAAGTCCATGTGCAAGTTAAAACAAAAACTAATTCAACCCATTTAAAGAGGCTAGTGAAACTTTCATAACAAAAGCAGAAAAAGATAATACTAGAAAGAATATTTGTAGAAATAAAATTTATAGATATTGATGTAAAAAGCTAAATATTTACAATCCAAATCCAGCAATGTATGGAAAAAAATACAACAATATACAGAAGAAATAATTACTAAGAGGTAGGATTTATCTAAAAAATTCAAGGTTATTTTAATTGCTGTTAGTTTAATTTACATTAACAGATTAAAGTAGCAAAATCCATATGATCATCTCAATAGATGAAGGAAAAAACATGATAAAATTCCTTAACTATGATTAAATCTACAAGAAAAGTAGGAATTGAATGGAATTTCTTTAAATTAGATATAGATTACCTATCAAAACCGAAAATTGTTGTTAAAGCCTTAGAAACATTTCCCTTGAAAGAAAAAGAACAAGAAAAGATGCCTGCTGCCACTATATCTATACAACATTACACCTGAGGTTTTATCTAGGATATATATAACACAAGAAATAGTAGGAAGAAATATAAGTACTTTAAAAATAGAAATAAAACTGTTTGTTATTTCCAGATAATATTATTTTCTACATAGAAAATCCAAGAGAAATCTACAGATTAACTATTAGAACTAATTATAAAAGGCTGCTGAGTACTAGATTAATATATAAAAGTCATACATGATAAAAGTACAAAAATAGGTAGACAAGAAATATATAACAAATGCAGGGCAGTAGTTATGGGGATAGAAAGGAAGATAATGATTTTCTGGAGAGATGATTTTAAGATAAACTTTAATATTTATATTTATTTTTAAAGATCTGAAGCTGGCAAAATATTAATAAGTTAAATATGGATTTTTCAGTATGATTAAATATTTCATAGCAAAAATTTTAAAATTCAAACAAATTTTAAGTTAGCATTGCAGATCTTTGAAAATAACACAATTCCTAATATGGAGACTTAGAGACATTTAATTTAGATTTATATTTTTTCAGTCATACAAAAAACAAAGAATCTAATTTTTGTGGTTTTAGAGACATTGGTTGAAATTATTCCTGATGTCTTTGCCTTTGTTTAATTGTTTAAATCCTTCCTTTGATTACACGGTCAAGACTATGGGTTTGATACTCAGAGTATCAGTGTTCGAATCCTACTGTACCAATTACTAGCTGCCTGACCCCACTGAGATAGTTAATTTTCTAAACCATAGTTTTTTCATTTGTAAAACTAAGGTGTTAATGACACCCACCTTATATAGTTGTCATGAGAATAAAATAATGCCTGTAAAACATTTAGCACAATATCAGGTACATTGTAAGTACACTATAAATGTTAACTGTTGCATATTACTTAAACTTTTTTAACTTCTCAGGATTGTTATAAGAATTGAATGAAATAATCTGAGTACACCATCAAACTGGTACTAACTGATGAACACTTACATCACACAGGGCAATAACATTCATCTGAGGGCGGGCGGGAGGGAGGGGGGTGGAAGGGATGGGAAAAACTCTCACTGAATGGATGTGGGGAGCACAGTTTGGGAGATGACCACGATTGTGGCTCTGACACGGGCAGAACAGGGGCCATGTGTATGGCCAAAGTGTTGTACCCCCATGATATTCTGAAAATAAAAAAAATAAATTAAAAAAAATTAAATTAAATTTTAAAAAAAAGAAATAATCTGAGTAAAATTCATAGCATAATGCCTGGAACTTACTAGCATTTTCATAAATCTTCATTCCACCTCACCCTCTCCACCCCACCCCAGTTTACTCTTGAATATCTAATTAATTTTCTGTTTGGCCAGGCACTGTATTGAGTTGAGCATCTTTGATCACATTTGACTAATTTTCTAACATTTATAGCTAAAGAATGTTTTTCTTTATTGTTATCTATTAGCTTGAATTATAGCAACTATTGCTCACAAGAGAAACTTATCCGTACTAACCTTTTTCTTTATTTCTTACCTTTGGACACATACGTGGTGTTGGCTGTTTTGTGTTTAAGGGTATCTGTTCCACTTCTGGTTGCATATAAGAGAAATGTACTTTTTTTCCCTCAGATTTTTAGAACATGTTTGCATCATGTGAAGAGATGATTGTTTATTCAGGCATTTTTCTAAGGATGGGACAGTGAGATTTCACTTCATCTTAAAGTGAAGGTGATGTTGAAATCACAGGAGAATGCATAACCCAGAGTGAAGTAGTTAGCTGGGGGCTATAAGCCAGAGGGAAAGGCCTGAATAGGTTACCAATTTGAGGAAGGTATACAGGAAACATTGAAAACTGAGGACAGCCAAGGACCAGAGGGACTTACAAGGAGCATGGAGTGGCTGGTCAAGGGATTTTGATGGGTTGGGGTTCATAAACTGGATTGGGCTTTCTCTCCTGTGGCTGGCTTTTCCAGATTCTTTGTGGCATTATGTCAGAGGGTTGGGTGTGTTTAAATCAGTTATATGGTAGCTACTGCTTCTAAAGAGAAGTGAACTCATTAAGCTGTTGAGTATTACTATTTTTAAAGAGTAAGGCATATCTTAGATTACTAAAATTACGTCTTAGATTACTTCTGGAAGACAGGTTAAAATTCTCTATATTTCTGTAAAGGTAGTTGAGAGTGAATTAGGCACATATTTGAGAAAGAGCACATGAACACTCTGATTTGCTATCTGATTTCTGGGTGAATAATCAGGACTCTGGGTTTTGACTAATTGGAGTAGTGTAAGAAGAGGCAGGACTTATTCTACAGACTCCCTCCAAAGCAATCACCAGCCTAGAGCAGCTCTAATAGCAGGGCCTTCGATTGCTAATCAAAGAAAGGAATGTTTTCACAAAATCCTTCCCTAAGACTTGAATAAAGGGAATGTATTTTGATGTACCAAATTTTATGGCATGATGTAAAAAACAGAGCCAGGAGTTGGCGTATTCTGATTTTATTACAGGCATAATTGACAAATCCTTTGAGAAAATCGACAAGCTAATGTTATGTAATCTGCATTAACCTACAAGAGGTATCATATGTAGTCACTAATTTATTTTTAAATGAGTACAAATACATTTTCCTAAGAAGGGAGCAAGGAGCTTCTGACAATCTCAGGGTTCCCACAGAGAGATGAAATCATTTGAAAGAGAAGGGAGAAAACTAAAAATTTCCTAGTGTTTAAAAATAAAATAAATCCTCCTTATCCCACCATAGTTAATGGTAGTGTTAATGAGTCATTACTATTATGTGTGAATAACTTAAGTTTTGTCCCTGAGCTCATATTTTGTTATTAGTCTTTCTTTAAAAAGAAAAAGTGGGAGACAATATGGTAAAACATAAAAAGCAAAGGACTGGAGTTCAAATCCTCTTATCTATCATTTCCTAGCTATGTGACCTTGAACAATTTTAGCTAAACTTGCTGAATCTCAGTTTCCTCATCTCTTTAATTGGAATTTAAAAAAAGATCCTACTTTGGCAAAGCGGTACCCTCTTAAATTTTGCAACCTAGGCACCTCACTCTTAAGGAGCATTTATTCTCAAGGTTGTGCATTGCATGGTCGGCACCTAAGAGTTAATGCCTCATTAAATTTTGCACCCTTGGCACTTCACATGCCTCATCCTAGTGTTAGCCCTGCTGCCATGTGCAATTGGGGTGTGATCTGTGGGAGGGGGTGAGTGAGAAGTGAGTGGGGAGGAAAGTGGTGCTAAATAAAGATAAAGAAGTATACAGAAGCCATATGAAGAAGGGCCTTGTAAGTTATGTTAAGAAGTTTAAACTTTATTCTGAGGGTTATAAGAAATCATTAAAAAACTTTTAACAGAAGAGCAAGTTGTGTAGAATTTCATTTGAGAAAGATAATTTGATTGGTGGGTGAGTAGAGAATTGGAAGGGACCAAGTCTTAATTGGTACAAACCAGTTAGAAGTGAATACAGTCATTCAAGTGAGAGATAATGATCACTAAGATTGGCATAAAGGCAATGGGATGGAGGGAAGTGGAAATGTTTGAGAGATTTGGGGGAAATAGAATCAGCAGAACTTGGTAGTGAATTAAATGAAGATGGTGAGGTAAAAATATTGAAAATGTCAAGCAAATTTTTGGTTTGCACAACTGTGTACATTGTGGTATCATGTCCTGAGAATAGGGAATGATGGAGGAATAAGTTTGAAGAGAAGATTATGATTTCAGTTTGGACATGTAGAATTTGAAGTACCTGCAAGACATCTGTGTAGAGCTGTTTAGTAAACAGTTAACTGCAGAGGTCAGGAATTTAAGAGTGAACTAGGCTGGAGATATAGAATTGGGAACCATAAGTGTTTAAGCCATGAATGATACTGCTAAAGAAGGCTGTGTTGGTTGAGGGCCTGGAGAAGAGCCTCGGTGAATGCCAGGATTAAGATTTTAGGCATAAGATAAGAAACCAGAAAAATTTTAGAACGTTTGCCCAGGAATGTAGGAGGAAATCTACACAACCTCACATAAGAAACCTTGGTCAGTCCTAACCTGCAGAAAACTCACCACTATGCCCCTTACTGAAGTATGGTATTTAGACATCCATTCCTCATTACTTAGCTCATTGCCCTCATTATGAAATGTGAAGCCTCACCTAACTCAAATTCATTTTCCTACCCTGTTTCTTCCTGTATCAATTCCTAATCTCTTGCACCAGGGTCTATCTTCATCTTTGTGCTAATCTTTCATATTTATTTATTTACTTTTTAGAGACAGGGTCTCACTCTGTTGCCCAGGCTGGGGTGCAGGGGCATAATCATGGTTCACTGAATCCTCAAACTCCTGGACTCAAGCTATCCTTCTGCTTCAACCTCACAGGTGGCTAAGACTACAGGTGCACACCACCATGCCCAGCTAATTTTTTTTTTAATCTGATGCTTAATCCTCTACTTCTGTTCCTGACCTTGTCTTTTATGCTTTGCTAAAATTTCCATCCCCCCCCACCACATTTAATTTTCCTACCAGGTTTTCCTTGACTTACACAGAAGGGAATCAGTCCTTTCACCAAGTACTGGGCCTCTTGGGCAGTATTCCGTCATTATTATTGGGAGGTTACTTGGAGATAAACATTGGATTACTGCTGTCATAGTCCCTTTGACCAGTTTACTACAAATCTGCCTGACCAAACCGACCCCACTGAACTTACTTGCCTGAAATATTCCCCATAGGCAAAGTAGAATGACAAATGTTTAGCTTATATAAGTAAGATGTATTAAATTCTATCTGAATCATATATAAAGTGGAGAGTATTAAATATTGAAGAACATCAACAATTCTAAATATGCTAAAACAAAGAGAGAGAAGATAGTATATATATGAATATCTGTTTAATGAGATCTCCAAGAGGGCATCACAAATTCGTACCACTTCCTTAGAATTTGCTCTTTAAACTTGTGTCTGGGTTGGTGGAAAATACTATGAAAAAGACCAACTTCTGAATCTGGCCTTTCTCTGTGGGACCCTTTTCTGTAGGAAGGTCAAGTTCCGAGAGAAGCTAAAAAGCATATTTGGTGCCGAAGCTACTGATTTAAGGAGTAGCCAAGTCTGTCTTCTACAGATGGTTGATTCTTTTTGGAGAGGTGCAACTCAGTATAGTACACCAACCTGAGCATCAGGACAACTTAATTCTAGTTCTTTTTTTGACTCTAACTCACTCTTTGAACTTAGGATATTTGCTTCTTCTTTTAGGGTCTTAGTTTCTCTCTTTATCAAATTAAGAGGTTGAAAGATTGGATTAAATTATTCTAAAATCCTTTCTAAGAGTTAACCATCTTTGGTCATATAATACTGCCTCGTATATCTTGATCATAAAAAGATAAATGAGTTTTGAGAGAGCCAAAATGTCTTCTGAACAGGTTTTTCTGTCATATGAGTATTGATACAGAATCTCAGAGGTGAAAGAGAATTCATAGAATAGGTGTTTCCTCTAAAATGACCTGGCCCAGTGGCTATTTGCCTTCTTTTGAGATACTTCTAGTAATGGGGAACTCATTCTTTGTAGAGTCAGCTCATTCCATTGTTGGACTGACCAGATGGCTAGCAAATTCTTCCTTATTTTGAATGGAAACCTATTCTGTAAGGTGTACATACCTGATTCAAATCCCATTTTCACTACTAACTAGTTTTGTGAGAGTAGGAATATCACTTAACCTCTTTGAACTTCTATTTCCTCATCTGATAATGGATATTTTAATTCCTATCTCACAAAATGCTATGATTAAAATGAGACAATACATATAGGTTGCCTGTGATAGACCCTAGGTAGAAAAGACTTCACAGAGTACTTGGTACTTGACAAGGATCATGAAGAATGGATTAGACTTTGCAATAGAGAAGGGTGGGGTAGGGAGGAGACACGTAGATGGGTTGGCCCTTAGGGGTAGAGGGAAGAGCATGAGCTCTGACTATGGGACAAACAAGACTCACGTTTAAATCCTGCCTCTGTCATTTACTAGCTATATATGTAAAAAATGTCTCACTTTCCCTCTGAGCCTCATTTGCTCATCAATAACATGGGAATTATGGTTCTTGCCTTGCCTATTCATTGAAGTCATTATAAGAAAATTAAATAATGACTGCCAAAGTCCTTGAAAATAATAAAATTATATTTTATTACTACTACTATCAGGATATCACTAATGTGAGAGGAAACTAGTACAGATAAAGATTGTTCAACAATATACTGTCTGAACTCAGGGTAAGATCAGCAGTTTGTCTTCAGTGCCTCTGACCTTTCCTCTTACTCACTCTTTTGGCATGAGAAAATTGGTGTCCTATAGCTCTCTTTTCTCTTCCTTTTTCTTCTCAAATGTTTCCAGGATAAGCTCTACAGGTATATCATTGAGGCCAAGGTTTGAAGATCAGTATGGGTCCTATTCTCTTTCATAAGATTTCCTTTTGGAACTTTATCTTTCCTTTTATAAAAGGAAAAGACATTATTTATTTATTCATTCAAAAATTACTTGTTCAGCACACAACCTGTGCTTTTTACAAGGTGAAATATTTTCAGAAATTAGGCAATCAGGAAAAGGATTAATTTGGGAAAATTAAGGGACTTCTAATTCATTTATTGATTGTCATTTATTCAATCTCTCATTCATTTAAAAAAGCACCTACTAGGTACCAGACACTGTACTAAGCCACATGTGAGACACCAAGGACACAGTGGTGCTTCTTAGATCATCACACATCAGGCCCATGCTAGTTTTAAATGGCCGTAGTTTATTCTTAGGCATAGCTACTGGGAATAAAACAGCTTGATGTGAAAGCAAGAGCAAAATAATTGAAGTAAGACAGTCTTAGATTTACATTCACTTCTTGAATTCCAGCTATATGAAGTTGGCAAGCTACTTAACTTTCCTGACTCTATTTCTATAGCTATAAAATGGGAGAGACTTTATGACATAACGTATATTAAGCACACTGCTCAATTCCTGGTGCATAGTAGATGCTTCACGTATGTTATTTATGTATCCTTTGTCAACGGAAAAGAAGCTGAACTCTGTAAAATAATTTTAAAGGGGTTTATTCTGAGCCAAATTTGAGGACCATGACCCAGAGCCACACCCAAGAAGCCTTGAGTAAGTGGACTCGCTGTGGTTGGGTTACAGTTTGGTTTTATACATTTTAGGGAGATAGGGGTTACAGGTAAAGTCATAAATCAATACATGGAAGGCATACATTGGTTTGGCCCAAAAAGGCGGGCCATCTCGAAGCGGGGGTGGGGGGTGGGGGCCGGCTTACAAGTCATAGGTGGGTTTAGGGATTCTTTAGCTGACAATTGGCTGAAAGAGTTAGTCTTTATCTAAAATACCAGAAAGGAAATGCTTAAATTAAGATGAAAGGTTTGAGCACTCTGGGAGGTCCAGACAGGAGGATCTTTCTTAAGATAAGTATCTGCTAGGATGCCTGAGTTAAGACAAGGGGGGTCTTCTATCTTTCTGATGATGTTAATGCTGTACCAGAATCAGGTTGGGAAGTAAACCTGTACTATATTTGGTTAACAAAACCTGTTCAGTGAGATTTTATCATTTGTAGGTGTGACTCACTAGGCCCCTTTAGAAAAGAATTTGGGCAAAAGAAAAACATCAGAGTTCAGTCCTCACCTTCTTTCTTTCTTCTTTTCTCTCTTCCATTTTGTGCATATCTCTGCTGGTGCTGAAAACAAAATAAGAAGTTGCTGATTAGCGAGATTAAAAGATATCTGCCCCAAGAGCAGTCTTACAGTTGGTCTGAAACAGCCCTTGCAAAAGGGTATTTGTTGTTCATCATAATTTCTCAAACTCTTTCGAGTTTACAAAACACATTTACAAACATCATCTCATTTAATATTCACAGCAACCATGTGAGATGAGCTTTATTATCTCATCCTCTAGATAAGGAAACTGAAACTTAGAGAGAGTCAACTTCTGAGGACTTATAGTTAGTCAGAATTGGCTCCTGGTCTTCTAATATGCAATCCTTTATTTATCTTGCTATCTTACACTAAATTTTGAGTTTAAAATCCTCCAGCTTCCCACCCAACTTTCCCATTTTCCTGGCTATAGGCCTATCTTTAATACTGTAGGACACTGATAAAACTCCTTTTTTCTTGTCTTTCCTCCAAAGTCCCTGAAACTCGTAAGGACCTGAATGTGGATTCAGAAGCCTGGAGATTAGTCTGGCTGTCTAAAGAACAAAACATGTAGCTGATTCTATTGTCTTAATTCAGATCATCATCATTTCTCACTTAGGCTATTGCAGTAGCCCTCCTTCCTCACCTTTACTCGTTAATGTTCTTGCCCCAAGGCCATTCTTAGCCCTGCAAAACTCAAATCCTTCCTATACTTAAAACAATACAAAACTCAAAACAAAATAAAACAGTGTTTCCGTATCTCCTGCAGAACTGAGGTCTGAGCCACTTAGGCTGCATCAAGGCCCCTTATCTTCTGTCACATCCTAATAAGCATCCTCCTACCTTTCAGTCATACTTGTCTTGCCTTGAGGGCCATTGCAGATGTTGTTCCTTCCTTCTAGAAATTCATTCCTCCTTTTCATTCCTCTTGGTGAATTCTTTCTTTTTTTTTGTCCTTCAAAGCATGGGTTGGATTAAGTGACACTCTACTAACTCGTCACAAGATTCCTCCCTGTGTACTATCATAGCTCTCACTACATCAGATAGTAATTGCCTCTTTTTATATCTTTTAATATATGCCTTGAGTGCAGGGCCCTTTCCTTATTCTCTTTTCTATTCCTATTGCTGCCTCTGATACCTGACAGTTTTTCATCATTAAGTATAATGATACCCATAGATCTTTTTGTAGATTTTTTTATCAAGTTGAGTTTGTTATCCTTTATGCCTATTTTTCTGACAGTTTTTGTTATGAATTGGTGTTGAATTTTGTCAGATAATTTCTTTGCATCAATAGATATGATCATGTGGTCATATGTTTTTATTTTTTAGCCTGTTAATATGATGGATTGCATTGATTGACTTTTGAATATTGAACCATCCTTGGAATAAATTCTACTTGCTTACTGTGTATAATTCTTTTTACATATTGCTAATTCTCTTTGCTAATATTTTGTGAAGTGTTTTTGTATCTATATTTGTGAGGGATATTAGCCTGTAGTTTTCATTTTTGTGTTACTTTTTTTATTTTGACATTAGTTTGAAATAGTAGTTTCATAAAAGAATTGTGAAGTGTTCTATTCTGTTTTCTGGAGGGATTGTGTAGAATTGGTGTTAATTTTTCTTTGAACATTTGATAGTATTCTCTAGTAAAATCATCTGGGCCTGGAGATTTTTTAAAGGAATTTTCAAATTACAAATTAAATTTCCTTAATAGTTATAGGGATATAAAAATTATCTATTTCATATTATGTAAGTTGTGGTAGTTTGCATTTTTCAAGGAATTGATCTATTTCATCTAAGTTGTCAAATTCAAACTATAGAGTTGTTCATAATATTCTCTTATCCTTTTTATATCTGCATGGTCTATAGTGATATTCCCCTATTTCATTCCTAACATTGATAATTTGTGTTTTCTTTCTTTATTTCTTTGTCAGTCTTGGGAGAGGTTTATCAATTTTTTGATCTTTTCGAACAGCGAGCTCTTTATTTTATTGATTTTCTTTGTTATTTTTCTTTCTTGATGTTATTGATTTATTGTAATTAATTCCTTACTTCTGCTTGTTTTGGCTTATTTTGCTCTTATTTTTCGAGTTTCATGAGGTTAAAGCTTACATTATTGATTTGAGAATTTTCCTCATTTCTAATATGCATTTAGTGCTAAAAATTTCCCTTTCAACATTTCTTTAGCTGTATCTCATGATTTTGTTAAGGTCTATTTATTTTATTTTATTTTAATTTAATTTTTTGGAGACAGGATCTTGCTCTGTTGTCCAAGCTACAGTGCAGTGGTATGATCATAGCTCACTGCAACTTCAAACTCCTAGACTCAAGTGATCCTACACCTCAGCCTCCTGAGTAGCTAGCACTACAGGTGCACCCCACCATGCCCAGCTAATTTTAAAATTTTTTGTAGAGACCAGGCCTTTCTATGTTGCTCAGGCTGGTCTTGAACTCCTGGCCTCAATTGATCCTCCCTCCTTGGTCTCCCAAAGTTCTAGGATTACTGGCATGAGCCACTGGGTCTAGCCTAGTTTCATTTCATTCAATTAAATGCATTTTTAAAAAATGCTCTTAATCCTTCCTCTTTGCCCATAGATTATTTAGAGATGTGTTTTCTATCTTCCAAGTTTTAAGAATTTTTTATCATCTTTCTATTAACAATTTCTAGTTTAATTTCTTTGTTACTGAAAAGCACATTCTCAATTATTTTAAATTTGATGAGGTTTGGTTTATACCTGAGTAGATGTTATGTCTTCTTATATGTTTGTGGGCTTTTGAAATGAATCTTTTTTCCGTTACTGAGTGGAGTGTTCTATAAGTGTCCATTAGATCTGTTGGTTGATGATACTGTTGAGTCCTTCTATATCTATGCTGAATTTCTATATTGTTGTTGTATCAATTGTTGAAATATCCAACAATAATTGTGAATATGTTTATTTCTCCTTTCAGTTCTAAAACTTTTTGTTTTACATATTTTTACCTGAAAAATATGTAAAACAAAAAGTATTGTTTGGTGCATGCACGGTTAAGATTGTTGTGCTTTCTTGGTAGATTGACCCTTTTAACATATAATAATGATAATGTTCTTCTCTATGTCTGGTAATTTTCTTTAGCCTGAAGTCTACTTTATCTGACATTAATATAGGCATTCTTGCTTTCTTATGGTTACTATTTGCATGATATGTCTTTTTTTCCCATTCTTTTCTTTTCACCATGCCTGTATTGTTATATTCAAAGGGAGTTACTGTATGGTTATGCCATGTTTTCTAATCCACTCTACAAATGTCTTTCATTTGATATATTTAGACTATTTACACTTACTGTATTTTTGACCTGTTAGAACTTGTCTGCCTTTTTGGTTTTTGTTCTCTATTTATTTTCCTCATTTTCATTTTTCTGTTTACTTTTTTCTACTTTCCTGTAGGATATTTGGACATTTTAAAAATTCTATTTTGATTACCTGTGGTGTTTTCTGGGTTTTTTTAATGTGTAGCTTTCTTAGTGGTCACTCATTATATATGCCTAACTTATTCCAGCCTACTGGTGTCATCATTTTATCAGTTTCAGTGAAATATAGAGTATTCTTCTCCTTTTATACCCTTTTGACCTCTCCCATTTATAATATAATTGTCTTAAATATTTCACCTACATACATTTAGAACCACATCAGACGCTGGTATAATTTCTGCTTTAATCATCAAACACTTTAGAAGACTAAAGAGGAGAAGGAAAGTATATTGTATTTACTGTTTTCTTTTCTCCTGCCTAATGTTCTAAAATCCCTTCTCTTATTTTTTCTATTCTCTTTAGAGGACTTTCTTTAGCCATTTCTTAAGAGTAGGTCTAATGGAGAAACACTTTCTTAGTTTTTCTTCATCTGAGAATGTCTTGGTTCCCCCTTCCTTCCTGAAGAATATTTTCTCTGGATGTAGTAGTCTGGGTTGACAGTTTTTTTTCCAAAACAAAAATGTGCCATTTTCTTCTGTCCTCCATGGTTTCTTATGAGAAATCTGCTATCATTCAAATTGCATTTCCCCTATAGGTAAGGCAGTGTTTCTCTGTCACTATTTTCAAGATGTTTTACTTTTTTATTAGGTTTCAGAGTTTTACTATGATATAACTTGCTGTTACTTTCTTTGAGTTTATCATATTTGTTCTTTTTTCAGTTCTTTGAACCTGTAGGTTTATGTCTTTTGCCAAATTTGAGTAATTCTCAGCCATTATTTCTTTGAGTACTCTTTCATCCCTGCCCTCTTTTTTCTTTCCTTCTTGGACTCTGATGACAAAAGTATTAGGTCTTTTGTCATAGTCCCATAGGTCCCTGAGGCTGTGCTCACTTTTTTCCCCCAGTATATTTTATTTTTGTTTATAAGATTGAATAATGTCTATTTTTGTATCTTCCAGTTCACTGATTTTTTTCCCTCTATCTCTTTTATTCTGCTTTAATTTCATCAATTGAGTTTTTTATTTCCACTATTGTATTTATAAACCTAAAATTTTTCTTTGGTTCTTTTATATATCTTTTATTTCTCTTCTGAACCTTTTTACAGTATTTTTATTGTGGTAAAATACACATGACATAAAATTTGCCTTCTTAACCATTTTTAAGTGTGCAGTTCAGTGGTATTACATATATCCATGATGTGCAACCATCACTACCATGCATCCTCATAACTCTTTTCATCTAGTAAAATTTAAACTCCATACCCATTAAATAAGAACTCCCCATTTGCCTTTGCCCTTAGGCCCTGGCAACTATCATTCCACTTCTGTCCCTATGATTTTGACTATTCTAAGTGTATAAGTGGAATCACATGATATTTGTTTCTTGGTGACTGGCTCATTGCACTTAATATAATGTCCTCAAGATTCATCCATGTTGTAGCATATGTCATAATTTCCTTCTTTTCAAGGCTGAATAATATTCCATTAAATGGATATATCACATTTTGATTACTGACATTTGAGTTGCTTCCATGTTTTAGCTATTATGAATTATGCTGCCATAAACACAGGTGTACAAATATCCCTTCAAGACTATGCTTTCAGTTATTTTGGGTACATACTCAGATGTAGAATTGCTGGATAGTATGATAATTCTGTTTGTAAATTTTTTTTTAATTTCAGAATCTTATGGGGGTACAACACTTTGGTTATATATATTGCCTGTGCACTGCCCAAGTCAGAGCTACAATCTTGGACATCCCCCAAACTGTGTGCCCCACACCCATTAGGTGAAAGTTTTCCCATACCCTCCACCCCGCTCCCACCTGTCTGACCCCTGATGAATATTATTTCCATGTGTGACATAGGTATTGATCAGTTAGTACCAGTTTGATGGTGAGTACCAGTGGTGCTTGTTTTTCCATTCTTGTGATACTTTGCTTCAAAGAATGGGCTCTAGCTCTATCCAGGATAATACCAGATGTGTTAATTCACCGATGTTTTTTATTGCTGAGTAATACTCCATTGTATACATATACCACATTTTATTAATCCACTGATGTATTGATGGGTAACTGGGTTGTTTCCACAACTTTGGAATTGTGAATTGTGCTGTTATAAACATTCAAGTGCAGATGCCCTTTTTGTAGAATGTCTTTTTTTCCTTTGGGTAAATACCCAGTAGTGGGATTGCTGGAGCAAATGGTAGTTCTACTTTTAGTTCTTTGAGGTATCTCCATATTACTTTCCATAGAGGTTGTACTAATTTGCAGTCCCACCAGCAGTGTATGAGTCTTCTTATCTGTCCGCATCCCTGCCAACGTTTGTTGTTTTGGGACTTTTTGTTATCAGCCAATCTCACTGGATTTAAGTGTATCTCATTATGGTTTTGATTTGCATTTCCCTGATGATTAGAGAGGTTGAGCAATTTTTCATATGTTTGCTGGCCATTATTCTGTCTTCTTTTGAAAAGTTTCTGTTCATGTCCTTTGCCCACTTTTTAATGGGGTTGATTTTTTCTTTTTGATCTTCCTAAGTTCTGTATAGATTCTGGTTATCAGTCCTTTATCAGATGTGTAGTGTGCAAATAGTTTCTCCCATTCTGTAGGTTGTCTGTTCACTCTAGTGATAGTTTCCTTGGCTGTACAGAAGCATTTTAATTTGATCAGGTCCCATTTATTTATTTTTGTGGCTGCGTGATTGCTTTGGGGGTATTCTTCATCAATTCTTTCCCTAGGCCAATGTCTATAAAAGTTTTTCCAACATTTTCTTTTAGAATTCTTATGGTTTCACTTCTTAGGTTTAAGTCTGTTATCCATCATGAGTTGATTTTTGTGCGAGGTGAGAGGTGTGGATATAGTTTCAGTCTTCTACATGTGCCTATCCAATTTTCCCAGCACCATTTATCGAATAGGGATTCTATTCCCCAGTGTATATTTCTGGCTACTTTGTCAATGATCAGATGACAGTATGAGGATGGTTTTTTATCTCTGTTCTCAGTCCTGTTCCATTGGTCTATGTCTCTTTCCTTGTGCCAGTACCATGCTGTTTTGGTTACTATAGCCTTGTAGTATAGTTTGAAGTCTGGTAGATTGATGCCTCCCAATTTATTCTTTTTGCTTAAGATTGCTTTGGCTAGACAGGGTCTTCTCTGGTTCCACATGAAGCGTAGAATTACTTTTTATAGATGTGCAAAAAATGATGTTGGTATTCTGATAGGGACTGCATTGATTCTGTAAATCACTTTAGGTAGTATAGACATTTTTACAATGTTGATTCTACCTATCCAAGAGCATGGTAGGGTTTTCCGTCTGTTTACTTCTTCTGCAATTTCTTTTCTCAGTGTTTCATAGTTCTCTCTATATACGTCTTTTACCTCCTTAGTTAGATATATTCCTAAATATTTAATTTTCTTTGGTACTATTGTGAAAGGTATTGCATCTTAGATTTGTTTCTTGGCTTGACTGTTATTGGCATATATGAAGGCTACTGATTTGTGTGCATTGATTTGTAACCTGAGACTTTGCTGAATTCATTTATCAATTCCAGGAGTTTCTTCGTTGAATCTTTGATGTTTTCTAGATATAATATCATATCATCCACAAAGAGTGAAAATTTGATCTCTTCTGCCCCCATTTTGGACACCACTGATTCCTCTCTTTCGTCTGATTGCTCTGGCAGGGACTTCCAGCCCTATGTTGAATAGAAGTGGAGGTAGTGGGCAACCTTGTCTGGTTCCAGTTCTAAGGGGGAATGCTTTCAATTTTTCCCCGTTCAGTATGATATTGGCTGTGGGTTTATTGTATATGGCTTTAATAACTTTGAGGTATGAGCCATCTATGCCTATATTGTTAAGAGTTCTTATCATAAAAGGATGCTGGATTTTGTCAAAAGCCTTTTCTGTATCTATTGAAAGGTTCATATAGTCTTTGTTCTGCTTTTATTTATATGGTGAATTACATTTATAGATTTGCATATGTTGAACCATCCCTGCAGCTTGGGGATAAAGCCCACCTGATCGTGATGAATTATTTTTTGATGTACATTTGAATTCAGTTTGCTAGGATTTTATTGAGAATTTTTGCATGTATATTCATAAGGGATATTGGTACGTAGTTTTCTTTTCTTGTTGTGTCCTTTCCTGGCTTTGGTATCAAGGTGATATTGGCTTCATAGAATGAGTTAGGGAGGATTCCATCCTTCTTGATGTTCTGGAATAATTTCTGCAGTATAAGCACCAGTTCTTCTTTGTAGGTTTGGTAGAATTCAGGTGTGAACCCATCTGGTCCAGGACTTTCTTTTGTTGGAAGATTTTTTATTACTGCTTCAATTTCAGTGCTTGATATTGGTGTGTTTAGGAATTCTATTTCTTCCTGGTTGAGCTTAGGGAGGTGGTGTGTTTCTAAGAATTTGTCCATTTCCTCCATGTTTTCATGTTTTTGGGCATAGATATTTTTGTAGTATTTGAAGATGATGTTTTGTATTGCCATGATATCAGTTGTGACCTCTCTTTTTTCATTTCTAATGAGCTTATTAGAGTCTTTTCCTTTATGCTTCTGGTCAACTTGGCAAATGGCCTGTCTATTTTGTTCGTCTTTTCAAAGAACCAACTTTTCATTTTATTAGTCTTCTGTTTTGTTCTTTTGTTCTCAATTTCATTTAATTCTGCTGTGATCATGATTATTTCTTTTCTTCTGCAAGGTTTAGGATAGGTTTGCTCTTCCTTTTCCATTTCCTTGAGATGATTCATTAGTTTACTGATTTGTGAACTTTCTGTCTTTTGCATGTGGGCATTTAAGGTGATAAATTTTCCTCTTAGTACTGCTTTTGCTGCATCCCACAGATTTTAATAACTTGTGTCCCCATTATCATTTAGTCTGAAGAATCTTTTGATTTCCATCTGAATCCCCTCCTTGACCCAATAGTCATTTGGCAATAGATTCTTTAATTTCCATGTTTTTGGATAGAGATGTGTGTTTCTGTTGGAATTGATTTCTAATTTTATTCTTCTGTGGTCTGAAAAGATACATGGTAAGTCTATTTTTTTTAAATTTGTTGAGATCTTTTTTGTGGCCTAGGATGTGACCAGTTTTAGAGAAAGTTTCATGAGCTAACGAGAAGAATGTATACTCAGTGTTATTTGGTTGTAGTGTAATGTCCTGTAGATGCCTGTTAGGCCCAAATATTCTAGAGTCCTGTTTAGGTCCATTGTTTCTTTGCTTATTTTCTGTTTGGAGGATCTGTCCAGTTCCGTCAGTAGGGTATTGAAGTCCTCGGCTATTATGGCATTGCTACTTATTATGTTGTCTAGATCAAGCAGTATTTGCTTTATGTATCTGAGCGCTGATGTGTTGGGTGCATAAATATTTAGGATTGTTAAGTCTTCTTGTAAGATTTTTTCCTTCACCACTATATAGTGACCATCTTTGTCTTTCTTTACTTTTGTTGCTTTAAAGTTTATAATATCTGATATAAAAACGGCTACCCCAGATTTCTTTTGGTTTCCATTTGCCTGTAAAATTGTATGCCATCCCTTCACCTTGAGTCTGAATGAGTCCTTTCATGTTAGATGCATTTCCTGGAGACAGCAGATACTTGGCTTGTATTTTTATGCCATTCTGCCAGCCTATGTCTCTTCAATGGGCAATTCAAACCATTCACATTTATTGAGAGAATTGATATTTGGTGTAGATTTCTGTTTATCCTGTTGGGTAGACTCTTGTTTTGTTTTACCTCTTGAGCCATTGTAAAATCTGGGTTCTGGAGTTTTAGCTTCTGGGTAGTTTTACACTGGTGGGTGTCTGTTTTCCTGGTTAGTGTACAATGCAGGTCTAAGCACTTCTTGCAGGGCAGGTCTGGTCTTCACAAATTCTATCAGTGATTGCTTGTCTGGAAAAGTCTTTATTTCTCCCTCATATAAGAAGCTTAGTTTTGTAGGGTAAAGAATTCTGAGTGGCCATTATTTTGTTTCAGAAGACTAAGGATGGGTCCACAGTCCCTTCTGGTTTGTAAGGTTTCAGTTGAAATCTGCAGTTAATCTGATAGATTTCCCTTTGTAGGTTACCTGCTGTTTTCACCTTACTGCTTGAAGGAGTGCCTCTTTTGTGTTTACTTTGGCCAGCCTAATCATTATGTGGCATGGTGAATGCCGTTTCACATTGAATCTCTCAGGAGTCCTGTGTACTTCTTGTACTTGGATATTGAGATTTATGGCTAGGCCATGGAAATTTTCCTCTATTATTCCTTCAAATAGCTTTTCAAGCCCATGCGAATTTTCTTCCTTGCCCACAGGGATGCCAATGATTCTTATGTTTGGCCTCTTTACGTAATCCCACATTTCTTTATACTTTGTACATGCCTCTTGTTTTTGTATTCTTTCTCTTTGACTGACTTATTTAGCACATAGGAGTTATCTTCCAGCACTGAGATTCTTTCCTCTGTGTGATCCAGCCTGTTCTTAAGGCTTTACACTGTGTTTTGTAGATCCTTGAATGCCTCTTTCATTCTAGAATTTCTATTTGATTTTTCCATAATACCTCAATTTCTTTAGAAAATTTTTCATTCATCTTGCATTGTTCCTGTGGTTTCTTTGCACTGGGATTCAATTTTCTCTTGAATTTGATTGATATTTCTTATAGTCCATAAACAATATTCCTCTTCTTTTATTCTGCTCATTTCATTTGGTTTGGTATCCATTGCTGAGGAACTAATGATTTCTTTTGGGGGTGACTTTTCACTCTGATTTTTCATGGTTCCTGAGTTCTTTTGCTGACTCTTTCTCATGTGGCCTCTTGGTCAAGAGCTGGGGATGTTAGGGCTAGTTTATGGCCCTGCCACCAGGCCCCTGAGGATAGTTCCTTGGCAGAGCCAGGGAGAAGAGTACTGGTCTGTATTGCCTTAGGTGTGTTTTAGCAAGTTTGGTTGACCTCTTGGGTTACCTCTGACCTATTGTCTTCACCTCTTCCCGGTGGAGTGTAGTGAGTTCGTTCTCCCAGCTTGAGCTCCAAGCTGGTGGATTGTACTTGAGGGTATGAATCCACTGCCCTCTAATAGCTTGAGATGGAAGGCAATATTTTTAGCTGTGGGGTTGTTCCTGCTGTCATTGATTGTAGTTTGTGTGGAGTAGCCAGTCACCTAGGTATTCTGTTGTGCTCGTGGCAGTTTCTGGTCCCCCAGGTGGGGTATATGAAAGCCCCAAGTTTTGGGAGTGGCTTTGTAGCTCCCAGGGGCTACTTTGACCCTTCTCCTCCTGAGGTGGTGGGAGAAATAAAATAGCTTGTGGCTGCAGTGAGAGTGCTCGATTGGGAAAATTCTACACAGCTCAGAGGTTGCTTATCCGGCCACTGGGTTGGCGGCTGCTATGGAGTTCAGAGTTCTCTCTCTCTGGGCTTGGAGGGCTGCTTCTGATGAGAGGGGCCTGCTGGTAGGATGGGTGAGGTCTCTCTCCAGGTTTTTTTCTTCTCTGTCCACAAGTTCAGTCTCTTTCTCCTCAATACCACTTGTGGGCTCTCGGGTTTTCCCACAGTTCATGTGTCTGGCTCTCTGATGTGCATCTCCATGTGTCATTGGCTGATAGGGGATCTCTAATTGTGCACCCCTTTTCTACCACTAGACCCCAAGGTGAGACAGGTGGGCGTCTCTATCCCCAGAAGTCTCCACCAGGGGGATGTTCCCACTGGGGGGAATAGTGGCTGCTGGAGGCAGTCTTGATCGAGCGAAATTCCCTAATGAAGTGGGTAGGGTTAGGGGGAGCTGTTCTGGTTCAGCCTGTGGCACTTGAGGCATTCAGTTGCCATGATGACTGGTACTTATACAAAATGAGTCACTATGGCATGTAACCTTCAAAATGACCAATCCCTGGGGTACAGGAGGGCTGGGACCTGAAGAGCAGGCATTAGGACCTAGCACGTAGCGGGCACGTAGGAGGCTAGAGCCAGAGAGGCAGGATCGGATGGTTGGGCTGCAAACTGTTTCCGGTACACAAAGGTCCCACAGATACAGATCTGGGACTTCATCCCACATGGAACCCACGGAGGCAGCTGTCCGTGGCCACCAAGGGCATAGCCTGTCACAGCCAGGCTGAAGAGCCCCCGGGTCAGGGGTGGGGTGAAGCTAGAGACCTACCTAACAGTCACCTCCAGGTGGGAGACCTTAAAGATGGCTTCTGACTGCCAGTCTGGCATACAGCAGGGCTCAGATCATGCCGTGAACGCAGCTCTTCTCAACCAGCCTGGGTCCCGTGGAGACAATTGCCGGCAGCCACTAAGGGCATGTCCCATTTTTCTCCGTTCAACTCCTGTGCTTTGGTCCCGCTGACTTCTAGTCGCGAGGTGCCCAGCCCCAGATTCCTATGTACTGTCCTGGGAAGCTGTATCTCAGCCCAGTCCCTACCCAGTCCTGAGCAGTCCCTGTACAGTGCACCCGAGAGTTCTGTATGGATCCCACAATGGCTTCCTTTCCACAGAGCCTGATGTCTCGAGCAACAGCTTTGCACCAACTCTGGGCTTGTCCCTGACTGAGTGGATGGGAAGTCTGTGGGGATGATGTGTGACCACCTATATGTCAGGTCGCACTGTGCTGACCTAGTGAGTGCACCCTTCCCACGCTCTGGTCTCTATTGTATTCCCTTCACTCTCTGATATTTGTGAATGTATCTCCCAGCGACCTGTTTTCTTGGGCTGAGTGTCCTACAATGTTTCTCTGTAAATTCACAGTGCTGTTTTTGGAGTGAGCGATCTTGACAGGCACCCAATGGCGTTTTTCACCTCTTTCTCTGGGAGCGGTGAGGTGGGAGGTCACTGTCAGACCGCCATTTTTTCACATGCCTGTTTGTAAATTTTTGAGGAACCACCATACTGTTTTCTACAGCAGTTGTAACAATTTTACATTCTTTTCTTAGAATTTTAATTTTTCTGCTGAAACACTCTATTTTTTATTTGTTTCAAACATGTTTATAATTGCTTATTAAAGCATTTTTCTGATGGCTGCTTTAAAATATTTGTCAGATAATTCTAAATATCTGTCATCTCTGTGTTGGGATCTATTGATTGTATTTAATTTAATTTGAGATCTTCCTGGTTCTTGGTGTAACAAGTGGTTTTCTAGTGAAACTTGGACGTTTTCAGTATTAGGTTATGAGACTCTGCATCATATTTAAATAATCTCTTTGTCTGACTTCCTCAGATAATTCTCTGGAAGAAGGCAGATGTTTCCACTTCTTACTGCCAAGTGGGAGTATAATCCCAGGTTCCCCACTTGACCTCTGCAAGCTGCAGCAGAAGGGAGCCCTTGTTACTTCTGGGCAGGCTTATGGGCTATACTGAAAGTCATGATTTTCCACAAGACTACTCTGACATCACAGCAGCAAGAAGTAAGAGGGGCTTCTCATTTCTGCCAAGTAAGTAGAAGTGCAGGTACCTGACATTGCCTCTGCTGACACCACAGTGGGGCAGGGGAAGGCTCATTACTAACCAGCATGAATGAAAGTCTCAGACTTTTACTTAGCCATCTCTGACACCACTCTGGTGGTGGGGTTGGAGCACATTGTTATAGCCTGGAGAAGGTGGAAGTCTAGGCAACTCCTTGGCCTTTGTTGGTGTGGGTGGGATGGGGCCACAGTTTTGGCTATGATAGACCATTTATTTTCTAAACGTTTTCTGTCTTGCTGGGCTGTCTCTTTCCTGGCCCTTTGTCTAGAGAGAACAGACTTTTGTTGGGTTTTGTTTATCTTTACCTATTGGAATTTCAGGGTTTTTTACTTCTCCAGAACCCATTCTTGCATCTAGGAGGCAAACAAACAAATAAACAAACAAACATGGAACTCACTGTCATGTCATTCTCTGGGTCCCAAGACGCCTAGTCTAGTCTGCTGCTTCTCTCCACCTTTAAGAGTCTTATTATGTTTGTTCTATGTATAATGCCCAGGAATTTTAGTTCTACTTTGCAGGAGAATTAGGGAAAGAGACATGTACTCCATCTTCCTGAAAGCAGAAGTTAAGAGACTTTTAAGGCTCCTGAATGTTTAAGAAAGAGAAAGATTGAAAGTACAAAAACTATTTGAAAGATTATGAATGGAGACAGTGCCAATAGGATTGTGGAGGTGCTCCTGGAGACAAGAATAATTTAAACATGAGATAGCTATTGCATTTTTTCTCTTTTTTGTATTTATATAGATTTATTTTTTTTTAATTTATTTTTTTAATTTCACAATATCATGAGGGTACAACACTTTGGCCATACACATTGCCCCTGTTCTGCCCATGTCAGAGCCACAATCATATAGATTTAGAGGGTACATGTGTAGATTTGTTAAAAGGATATATTGCGTAGTGGTGAAGCCTGGGCTTTTTGCATAACCTTCACCCCATCAGTGTACATAGTACCCATTAGGTAATTTCTTATTCCACACCTCCCTCCCACACTCCCACCCTTCTGAGTTTCCAATATTATTCCACTCTGTATGCTCATGTGTACTCATTCTTAGCTCCCACTTATAAGTGAGAACACACGGTAGTTGACTTTCTATTTTTGAGTTATTTCACTTAAGATAATGGCCTCCATTTCCATCCATGTCACTGCAAAAGACATAATTTCATTTTTTATGGCTGAGTGGTATTGATGGTATATATACCATGTTTTCTTTATCCAGTCATCCATTGATGGACACTTAGGTTGATTCCATATCTTTGCTATTGTGAATAGTGCTGCTAAACATGTAATGATGAAGGCATCAGTTCAACAAGAAGATACAACAATCTTAAATATATATGCAGCCAACACCAGAGCACCAAGATTTGTAAAACAAATATTACTAGGCCTAAGAAAAGAGATTGACAACAATACAATAATTGTGGGGGAATTCAACACCACACTAACAGCACTAGGCAGATCATCAAGGTAGAAAATCTACAAAGAAACACTGGACTTAAATTGGGCCCTAAACCAAATGGACCTAACAGATATTTACAGAACATTCTACCCAACAACTTCAGAGTACACATTCTTTTCATCAGTGCATGGAACATTTTCCAAGATATACCAGTAAGGTCACAAAACAAGTCTCAATAAATTTTAAAAAATTGAAATCATATCAAGTATCTTCTAAGACCACAGTGGAATAAAACTAGAAATCAATTCCAAGAGGAGCTCTGAAAGTTTTACAAATACATCTAAATTAAGCAACCTACTCCTGAATGATCTTTGGACCAATGATGAAATCAAGATGGAAATTTTAAAAAATTTTGAAATGAATGAAAATAGACAACATATCAAAACCTCTGGGATACAGTAAAAACATTGCTAAGAGGGAAGTTTATAGTGTTAGATGCCTACATCCACAAGATAGAAAGGGGCCAGGCACAGTGGTTCGCTCCTCTAATCCCAGAACTTTGGGAGGCTAAGGCGGGAAGATTGCTTGAGGCCAGGAGTTTGAGACCAGCCTGGGAAACATAGTGAGACCCTGTCTGTACAAAAATAAGAAAAATTAGCCTGGTGTGGTGGCACGTGCCTGTAGTCCCCTCTACTCAGGAGGCTAAGGCAGTAGGATCACTTAAGCCCAGGAGTTCAAGGCTGCAGTTAGCTATGATGGTGCCACTGTACTCCAGCCTGGGTGACAGAGTAAGACTCTGTCTCAAATAAAAAAAAAAAAAGATGGAAAGATTACAAATTAATAATCTACCATGGCCCCTCAAGGAACTAGAAAACAAGAACAAGCCAAACCCAAAGCTAGCAGAAGAAAAGAAATAACAAAGATCAGAGCAGAGATAAATGAATTCAGGCCAAAAAAGCAATACAAAGGATCAATGAAACAAAAAATTTGGTTTTTTGAAAAGATAAACAGAATTGATAGACCTCTAGCTAGATAACCAAGAAAAGAAAGGAGATGATTCAAATAAACACAACCAGAAATGAAAAAGGAGATAAATGATACCAAAGAAATACAAAAGATCATCTGAGACTACTACTAATATCTCTGTGCCCACAAAAAATTTAAACACTAGGCATCACTCTGAGTTTACTAGATGCCAAGTTTACTAGGCAGAAGCCACATAATGACTTATATCATTCCCTTTATTTTATAAAAGAAAGCATCCTTGTTGATTGAGAAAGAAGTGTTTCCTAGCCCTACATTTTAGGAGGGATTGTTGTACATATTCCTTTAATAAAGAGGCTTTGTTTAAATCTGTGGTGGATATTTTTAAACTAAGATTTTACAAAGATATTAGATTGTTTTTTATAGGTGAGCATTTCTGACATTAGTCATCTATAAAAGCTGAAGGCATAACCTACTTGATAATGATACTTCTAATGGTAGTTAAGCTAATAAAACCTAAGTATTTTTTTTTACTTTTATTTTATTGTTTAGATGTCAAAGATATTGAGAGATTGATAGTAAATTAGTTCCTTTCATTCTCTTTCTGAAATATTGGATATCTTATTTGAGTATTTGACAAGGGCTGAATTGTCTGGAGCTCCTAAGTTAGTCTCTTTGAAGAGTACGTGGAATGGGTTTGTCTTACATATTATTTCAAGGAAATCTATCTATAGTACATATTTGATATAGATATTATTTAATACTCATATATCTAGAACAGAATTTTCAGGTTAAATACTTTTTTCCAAAAAACATTTTCTCTATAGAGGATGTTATGGGTGGGGTGTGGCAGCAATAAAATACATTCCAGAATATCTACTACTTAACAGACGTTATGCTAGAAATTCTCTGTATATTAACTCTTAATTTTAAAATAATTCTATGGGGGTAATTGTTATAATTCCCATTTTATAGATAGAAAGACTGAGACTAAAGTATGTTAAATCCTTTGCCCGAGGACACAGTACTAGAAAGTATCAGAGTTGGGCTTCTATATCCAGTCCTGTCTCATATTTCTCCCCATATGGACTCTATGACTCAGCCAATATGCTTTATTAAAGATGAAATTAAAAGAAAAAATGGATGTGAAGATTTATTTGGTAAGAAGGAAGTGACTGGAGGTCAAAACACATAGAGAAGCTCAAATCAGTGAGTTCAGCTTCTCAGTAGGAGTTTAAATCAAAATTATGAAAAAGAAATTTGAAATAACTGGTTCAATGACAATTTAAACTTTCTGTGAATTTCATTTTTACAACCTTTATCTGGTTTAGCAAGAATTATTAGTCATTTATGGTACTTAGGGGTGCCTTATAAGATGTCAGAAAGTGTTTGGTCATCTTTGATGTAAGTGTATGTTGCCAACACTTATACCAAAGTGTAGGTATTCATAGTGACATTATTTAAAATAATTTAATAATGAGCTAGCTAAAGTATAAAGTTCAAAAGCTTTGAGCTCAGAGATCATATAGGTTGGCCCAATCTCTTATTTGATAAGTAGGAGTCTGAGGGAGCCAATTATAATCCTGAAAGACACAATCCCTAACTCCATAATCCTGAATGTTGAAATTCTGAAAGATCAAAATCCCAAAACTATAATTCTAGAAAAAGTAATTTAAAAATTCTTTAAAATGATATTTGTTTACATTTTTAAAAGGGATTTATTTGAGAAACATATAAAAACATGACAGAACATTTCATAGGTCACTTTACCCAATAAAATAGGCAATAATAACATCCATATTTTTGCAAGTATAAACACTCAGATATACTAAAAACAGTCACATAGGTAAAACAATTATGAGCAGATAAACCATATTCATAAAGAAATAGGTCAAAATGGGAAACGTTTAAATGCACATCACTGTGGTTGGTAATTTTGCACACTCATCTTTATGACTGTTGTCATCTGAAATACCATCATGAACAACCTAATTCTTTTGATGAGATCAATCAAAAACTGTGATGGGTCACCACTGCATATGCAGTCACCCCAAGAGCTGAGATCTTGAGAAATTTTATCTTTCACAAATGCAGATGTACAAAAAGGACATCTCTTCATTTACTGAGGAAGTTTCAACATTTTCGTGTATATGCACAACGCTTACACACAAAGTCTACGTTGTGATAATACACTTTTGTGGGGTTCAATTTGTAGAGTGCACAAAATGAATTAATTAGAGCTCTCTAAAAGTCTCCACACAATTTATACCTCCAGTATTGGAAATGATGCAAAGATAAAATAGCACAGTGAATTATAAAAAATAATGCTGAAAATTTAAAATAGTGAAAAAACTAAAAAAAAAAGACAAACTAAAAAACTAAAAAGAAAATTTGACATATGAAAAAGTATATTACCAGGGGTAGATTATGGGCAATTGCACAGAGATAATCCTTAAGAGCTGGCCTAACATGATACAACTAGCCTGTGATTGTGATTTTTGGGATTTTAATAAACATTAGGCATTTTAGAGTTTAGGGATTTTGATCTTTAGGGATTTTGATTTTTTGAGATTTCAACATTCAAGATTATGGTGTTTGGGATTGTGTCTTTCTGGATTATGATCCAAACCCAGAGGCTGATACCCTGGGAGATTAAGTGACTTGACTAAGTTTTCACAGTGACTAGCAGTAAATCTGGGACTGGAACCCAGTCTATCTGAATTCCAGTCCAATGTTTCCTATTAAAACAATTCAGAGACTTTCAGAATACAGTTGTCCCTTAGTATACATGGAGGATTGTTTCCAGGACCCCTGTGTATACCAAAATCTTCATATACCCAAGTCCCATGAATACTGTATTTTCAATCCATCTTTGGTTGAAAATATCTCCATATAAGTGGGCCTGTGCATTTCAAACGTGTGTTGTTGAAGGGTCAACTATAATTTTATTTGTCTAAAGATAAGAATTTTCATATTAAATGTCATTTAAATTTGCAATTGCTTGTTCTGATTAGCTCAGTGTTTTTACAGTGTTATAATTCAATCACCGTGCTTGAATATCAGGGCCTAAGAAAATTCAATTGAAAAGCACCAAATGTGTTATGTAAAAGAACTTTATATAGTTTGCATAAAGTCCACCCAACTGAGAATTTCTAAAGGAGAGGAAAATATCTCAATTATTTTTTAATTTTTTAATTTTCTGCACTTGTCTTAGGGCCTGGTTAAATTTTGGTTGAATGAATGAATGAATGAATGAAGTCTGAATAAACCATAATACTATTCAATGTTAGAATTGAAAAAGACCTTAAGAAATCATCTAGTCTAACACCTTAACTTCAAAACAAAAAACAAAAACAAAAAAAAAATATGGCTTAATGTCATACAAACTAAAAATAAAATTTATTGCAAGAAAACTTTCCCTTCTCAGGCCATAGTCAGACTTCACAGTAATCCTGAATTGCACAACTCCAGAGGACACTGTTCATCTCATACTCAAGATGAATGGTACTTTCACAGTTGTGTAGCTGTACACAGTGGCTCAGTACGTGAGATACGTATTATTGCCCCTATTTTATGGAAGAGAAAACAGGCAAAGGGGAAGTGACTTATCCAAGATAAAGACACATTATGTGTAGCAGAATAAGTATTGGACCCTTGCTATCTGACAGGTCAGTGCTTTTTTCTCATAGTGCTCCAGGCCAAAATACTTCATTTAATCCTTCATGCCTAACCACATAACACATTCTAAACAACTTATAGAGACCCAACCTCACACACTATTCATAGTTCTATTTCTGGATCTGCCTATCCTGGTTTTCAACTCTTTCTAACTACAACCTTGGCTCACCTTCATCTTAAGTTTTCTTTTACCTTTGGCTGCCTTCCCAATTTAAGCCTGTTCCCTGTCACCTCCTACCTTAGATTCCTTCCACCCCAGCACATCCCTTTGCTGTCATGATTGGCTGTTGGACATGGTATCACTTTTATTAAGACTTAGTAGTGGGATTTTTCTTGCATATCCTCTGATTTCTTCTCTGACTTTCATTTTGAACTCCTCTTTGAGAATCATCTTGCCACCTAGCACAGTTTCCTTTTCTGCACAGTCTCTAGGTGATTCATCTTTGCCAGTCACAGGGGTGTGCACGCCAACACCTACACACACAGGTGAATCTGCTCCAGTGATATATTTTAATTACAGATTTAGTCAGAAGTAATTAAGTCTTTCTGTAACAGGGATGGGAACCTAGTTTTAGAAATTCATGCCATTTCAGACATCACATGTGTGGTTTGTGCCACCCTAGTTTGCCGAGTAAGAAGGAGACCCTAGTGTAGTTAGATTAATTAATAGAAAGAGAATAAACTTAATGGAGCCAGAAAAGTGCAAAAATGGTGCTTTCCCCTCTATATCTCATGCAAATAGAATGACCATCCTGGGATTATGGCAGGGGATAGCAATTGCATTTTAATTACAGGGCTGATGGTTTCTGCACTGCACCAGATGGAAGGACTTTTTTAGAGAGAGGCCCACTCATTGCCTCTGTTGATTTTCCCTCCGATGCTGCTTAACAAAACCTGACAGGAGACAAAAGTGATGAGATTGCATTCTGATCCATTGGATTTTATTCCCTATTCTGTGGTGTGACTTGTGAGTTCAGTCAGATCTTGATTCCTGTGAAAAAGATGCTCCTTCAGGCACTTCAACAAGTGAAGGAGAAAGGATGAAACTGGAGAAAAGGAAAGATTCTTCTTCTTTCTCTTTCTTTATCATCCTTTTGGTTACTTTATGGCCTACAAAGCACTTTTGCTTCCATTACATCACTTAACAATTATAACAATTCTCTAAGTGAGGTATTATTATCCCCATTTTGGTAAAAGGGAAATTAAGATTAGGACACTTAAACTTTTATAAGTTTAACATTGTTAATCAGTGAATTATTGATGTTAAGGTAAAAGAATTATTTGTTCTCTAGTAATCCAAAACTATAGAGTTATGGATCAGGAAGCCCTATATCACCTCATCTTATTTGATGGAAAAGGAAACTAAGACTCAAGTGGTATAATGCAGGGTAGTGTGGGAATGGTTAGAAGAGTATGGGCTTTGGGACTACTTCTGCATATGTGTCTTTGGAATTGGGGGCAAGTCCACTGTCCACACTTCACTTTCCTCATCTATAAAATGCAAGGTTGACCTAGATAAATTAGAGATTCCTCTAGTCTTGAATCCTTTGCTGCCCTCACCCCAGATTTCTCTCTCTAGCTAGTCTCTCTACTCTAGGAGTATGCTCTTTAGGACCAATCTAAAATGTTCTAGAGACTGAAGGATGAATTCCTGACTTATGAATTAAAGATGGCCAACCCTTGAGGAATTAAGAATTTATCACACAGGAACAGCTAGAACTGAAAGGCCACTATTACCAGAATTGAAAAATAGAAGGAACCTGAGATTGATGGAAATTCTATCTAGGCACAAAATGCATTTCACCAAGTCTTGCCAAGCCATACATTTCGAGAAAAAATGAACTGGACATTCATTTTGCCATAATTGATTGCAATCTTTGTCCACAAAATCTTTTCACCTGTCTTCCCAAGAAGGATCATGTTTACAAATAAATGATGTTGGGGAAACATCAACATCCGCTTCATCTTATTTTGATTAGTTCTTTGCAAATTCTCTTCACTGTTTCTCTTCCAAAACATCTTTTTATTCTTATTCTTAGTTTTGTAGGGCCTAAAATAGTATTACCTGATCAGGGCTGATTTCCTTATTTTCTATTAGCAGAATAATAAGGTAGATTATTCAAATTTGCAATTACAGACATCTCTTTATTGTTAGAATGATGCCCTTTGTTTTGATACGAGTACCTAGAGAGGCAGTCTTACCCTTTAGCATTCCTTATCTCATGTGAGCCTCACAGATACTTTATAAAGTAGGTAAGGCAGCTCTTATTCTGACGGTTTTACAATGAGGAAACAGTCTCTAAGAGGGAAAGTGACCTGCCCAAGGTCACTTAGCATAGAAATTAAAGGAATCCAGTGGGAATGATCTGTAATTCTTGGCACCCAGAATAACCCTACATGTCTGTGTGAGTGTGTGAGTATGTGTGTGTTTGTGTGAGAGAGTGTGTATGTGTGTAGGGGTGGAGTAAGGAGTGCAATCAGGGCTGGGAGATTATTGTTTCCCTATGTGAAAGGATGGAAAGGGGTTATATTTCCTCAAAATGGCTTTACAGTTTATTTACCTGACCCAGAGTCTGGCATTCCACTTTATTATTATAATTGGGTTTAAGGCAATGAAGACTGGTATTAAAATGCCAGTGTTCTTTGTGAAAGAGGCACATGTTGATCTGTTACTTGTTAATTCATTCATTTGTTCATTCAACAAGCCTTATTCAAAACCCTTCTAGTCTGTAGCATTGAGCTAGGTACCAGGAGAGGAGTGGAGGGTGGTAGTTTTGGGGAGGGGATGTGATACAAACATCAGTTAGTCATGTTCTTTCTCATCATGGAGCCCACTGACTGTCTTCAATGTTCCCATTTACTGACATACTTGACCTTTTATGTTTAAGCTACTGAGAATTGCCACATAAGCAAATGAATTTTTTTTTCTATTTCTGGGTTGGATATCAACTCCAAGCCCTCCTTCCTTTTCCCCTCTGCTGATGTGTGCCTATGTTATCTCACTAGGCATTGAGTTCTTTGAAATCAGAGACGTGTTGTATTCCATCTCTGTGTCCTCAGTGACTAATATGTAGTAAATTCTCAACAAATGTCTGATCTTGGAAAAAAAAAGAATGCACTAATGCAATGTTAAAGTCACCTTTGCCTCTTTCTCTTAAAGCTTCCTCCATTCTGGCCCTGGCATAGTTCCCCTTTATTCTGTAGAGTCAAAGAACCTGTACTCAAACCTAGAATCTCTTCTTCAGTCTAAAAATATCACGAAGTCTTCCTCCATTATTTTCAGTCCTTGCCAAAGTTTCCTAGCCTCATCCTTTGACTTCCTCATAGCTAAAGAAGAAATATATAGATTAATGTGAACATAGTATAACCTTGGGCAAGTCACTCTGTAAAATAGTAATAATCTTTACTTCTTGGGTTATAATTATAATCAAATGAGAGTTCATATTGCCAACCATTATTTCAAAATTCATCCCAGTTTTCAGCTCCTCCAGGAAGTTTAATCTGACCCTTTCCTTCTATGCTTAGTTGTCCTCTCAGTTTTTCAGAGTTCCATGGTTTCCCTCTGTTATATACTTATGACATTATATTCTATGATTTTTGTCTTTCTCCTGTATTACACAGTAAATTTTTGGACTATCTCTTAGTTTATCTTTGTATTCATTCATATTCATCCAATATATGTTTATTGTGGACCTATTATGTGCAGGCACTGTGCCAGATGCTAGGATTAAGACCAACACAGCCTCTGCCCTCAGGAAGTTATAGTACTTAGCTTAGGTTCAGCATAGAATAGGATGAATGAATGAAAAATGAATGTAAAAATAAATGAAAGCATTTGGTAACTGTATTGTTCAGATGTGTTATTTATACTTAGTACACTTCATTGAAATGAGGATTTGATTCAATGTCAACTCTAATATTCCCAGAATCTTCTGTGCCAGTGGTCTTTAAATTGATATGTGGCCTTCTCCTTGCTTGTGATTTGCTTATTTTCTGAGAATCAGGTTGGACAGAATCACTTTCCTAGCTTAATTACTCTCCATCTCCTTAATATCTTTCTTTACTGATAACCTCTGACCTGTGTGTGAGAGAAAGCCTCAGAAAGTAGCAGATGAGAAGAATAAACAGCTTTTTTACCTTAAAAGAGAACTAATTTTCTTTGAAGATCCATGAGTAATAAAAGAAAACTTCATGGGCACTAAGCTTTTGGGTCCCTAAATTTTGTTTGAAAGAAAGAGAGCAGTGCTTTACATTTTTCAATTCAAAGTAAAAACAAAGTTGGTCATATAATTTATCCTCTAAACCTGAAATTTTTGAATGAAGGGGTACTATTAATAATTATGCCAGGATAATTTGCATAAACTAGGACTGTCCCTGGCAACCCAGGATATATATGTTCTCCCTAGTAATAGAGAGGGAGCATAGTGTCAAACATGGTCTGGGGTCAGGCAAGTTGGTGTGAAATCCTGACTCTGAAACTTAGTATAACCTTGGGCAAGTTACTGCCACATCTGTTTCTCTCCTTATAAATGAAGTTACTCAACCTATCTCCTGTGTATATTGTATTAATTGAGACAACACATGTAAAGGTCCTGACACATAGAAGTTCGAAGAATATTAATATTCTTTCTTTTTAATTTCTTCAATAGCAACTCTGCCATTAGCTCAATATGTGATCTTAGATAGCTTTCCTCATTTTCTTAGCAGTCAAATGATAGTATTGGAATAGGTGATCTCTCTATTCTTCAGACATTTTTCCTAGATTTCTCAGAATAGCCCCATTTCAAATGATCTTATTTCTATAAACCTCAAAAATATCTTGAGGATCTTCGTATTCATATAATACATCCCAGATGTCCTTGACATGAAAAACAGCCCCCAAATTCTCCAGCAGACTATCACACCCTTAAGTTCAGAAATTATAATTGTCACATTATGAGGTCTTTCCCAGCGCTCAGTCACATTCTGTGTTCTTCTTTCAGAGCCAATGCAGACAACACCCATAACCCCCAAATTTCTAACCCTTTAATATCACAAAAATTGGGATATTCCAAAGTGACATGAAATAGTTTTTAATGCTTTTAATCCAAGCTTTAAGGTATTTATTGAATGAAGAGCTTGTGACAGCTGATCCATTCCTCTGTGAGGATTCTCTTCTCTATATTAAATAACCCAGATTCTTTAAGCTGATCCTTCTAAGGATGTACTGATAATTATTTAATCACCAATGGTTTCTCTTGCTGGAGTCTCGTCTATTGGTCTCCATTTCATTTGAATGCAGTCAACCTGGTTTTTTACTCTCTTACTAATCTGTCACCAAGTCTTATTCTGCCTACTTAACATATGTTAAAATGGTCTTTCTTCCCTTTCTATCTGCTCTACAGTTCTACAGTTCCGTTTAGTCAAATCCACAGTGATTAGACACTTATTACATGCTATCCACTAACCAGTGAAGATAGAAAGATGAAAAAGAAGTAGTCTCTGTTTTCAAGAAGCTATTGTCATTTAATTTTAGATCTGGAAATAGCCTTAGCATTCATCTAATCCAACTGCCTGATTATATAGACAAGGAAGCTGAGACTTAGAAAGGGAAAGTGACTAAAACAAAGTCACACAGCTAATAAGCTGCAGGTCTAGGACCCAGATTTTTCAACCCTTGCTTGAGAATCATTTCTTCTCTACAACAGTTAATTTAAAAATAACCAGCTCCTTTACTGTATTCCTCCTTGGCATCATCATCATCATCATATGTAAAATTTTATATAATACTCTAGAGTTTACAGGTCCATGCCAGTAATCTAATTTAAGCCCTGTAATTTCCCTACAAGATTATCATAAATCATGTTAACTCTGAATCTCAGACAGGTTAGGTAACTTGTCATGGTGTAAATTCTGAGACTTATACTCCAAATTCATGATTTCCCCACAACCCACACACCATGCTTTCTTTCATTGGCACAAACAGGTATCATACTGTGACTGACATGTGCGGGGGAATAGAGATGTTTAAGCCATGGATCCTACTTTCGGAGAGTACAATTGAGACAGATCTTAGACTGAAATTAATAGTCATGTTGAGTTTTGTGTAAGTGCTGCCTGGAACAGTGTTTGTTTCTGACCCTCTAATTTTAAAAACTGCAACAATAAAAGATGTTAATTTTTTTTAAGTTGCTTAATTTTGATAAACCAACAAATGTAATTTTTACCAAAATTAAACTAAAGGAAATATGAAAGGTGAAATGATCTACAGTTAATATTGGACTATACTATATATTTAGCACAGGTTCACAATGGGTGAAGACATTGTGGTCCAGATAGGAAAGTGATTTGTTGTTCAAGGCCATACAACAAGAAAAGAAGGTTAAAAATAAATTCTAGAAACCACTTATAATAACTGACTCTAGTGACTTAAAATTTCAAGCCAGGACTCTAGGGATCGTTGTAATAAATCAAAACTAAAATATGCTTTGGTAAACAGAGATTCTCAAAGAGCCTCTTGAACCTTTCTAAATGACTGACCAGAGAGCCTTGCGGCTGTTCAAGAGCACAATAACCAGTTGTCTAAAATCCTGATCAAATGCAGATTTGAAGGCAGAAAGAAGGCTTGGTGAGGCTCTACTGAAATTCTGTTTTTAAGCCTGATTTTTGAGAGAGTTCTTCTCCAAGATGAAGGTCACATCCTCAAGCCTGAGTTTCATCAGCCATTCAGCACTGCCTGGTGCTCAATGAGTTGATTTCCAAATTAAAGAATTAGAAGATAAGGGTGTGAACAGAAAGGATGGACTGCTCATTTAAAAGAAAAGCAGGACTTCAATATGTTTTTCTTTACTTTAATAGAGTGATGTGTGTTGAGTGATTTGGGTGTCAACCAGTAGGCTTTGTTGGCAATTTGAGAATTAGTGGTGAACAAGTCAGACTTCTTGTCCTTATTGTCTAGGGATGATGCTGTAAAGAAAAGAAAACAAGGTAAGGGGATAAAGAAAAACTGGTTAAGTGGGGGAAAAGGAACTTTTAGAAAGAATGTTTTAGGAAGAATGTGTGCAGAGAGTATAGTCAGTACAGAGACCTAGGGCGATATGAGTTTGATCTGTTCAAAAGCAGTGAGGCCAGTGTGATGGGACACAGTGAGAAAAGGGAAAGTAGCAGGAGATGAGATATAAGAGACTGGAAGATAAGAATATAAGAGACAGGCCAGATAATATGAAGTCTTCTAGGCCACAGCAAGGAATGTAGGTTTTTCTCTAAGCACAAAGGCAAGTGAGACACGATCTGATTTATAATGCACTATAAATGGGGCAAGAGTAGCATAGGGAGGCCAATTTAGAGACTGTTTCAGCATTCTATGAGAGAAAGTATAGTAATTTGGACTAGAAGAGAAGCAATGGAGATGGTAAGAAGTTGTTCCGTGTGAAATATATGTTTGGAGTTGAGTTTAAGAGAGTCAGCCTCCAGGGGGTGCTAGAATTAAGGTGGTAACAATTATGATCAGCCAAAATAATAATAACTAATTTGTATAGTGCTACATATTTTACAAAGCACTTTTTAAAATGTCATCTCATTTTAGCCATTAGGCAGATATTTTTACCCCAGTTTTATATATGAGGTAATCCAAAATCAGAGACATTACATGATTTTCTCAAGGTCACACAAATAATAAGTGGAGGAGTCTAAATGAGACACTTATTCTGCCTATCTCTGAATTCTTTGCTCTCCTCTCTGTATTTTCTGTACTTTATGACATAAGGTGCATACATACGTACATACATACAAACAAAGAGAAAGGATAGTGGTTAAATACAAAAGGTTTGATATCAGGCTGCCTGTGTTTGAAACCATCTTTTAGCTAGGTGATCTAGGAAAAGTTATTTAACCTCTCTTTTAAAATGGAGTAATAATATTGCCTACTATAGAGGGTTTACCACGCTAGAAAATACCTTAGTTCAGAGTCTAGCACAGAGAAACAACTTAATAAATTTAGTGAATATGATTATACATGTTTTATATAGGAAGATAGTAAATTTATACTTATTAAGGTATGACATACTGTTTTTGCAAGTTACTATGGCTTTCACAATGTCAGGTATATAGAAAAACTACACTAGCCTCCATTGTATAGCTGAGCACGTTATGAGACTCAGACTTTCTTAATGACAAGGACCACATTATTCTCAGTCTTGTTACCCATATCATCCCTGATCCTGACATTCAGAAAATATTGTACACATTGCCTTATTAAGTCATTAATGAATAAATTCATTTGAAGAGGTAGTATAGGCAGTTAGTTGTATAGTATAATTTGAGGGACTCAAGAAAACTCCCCAGTCCCAACCCAAATTGTGCTTTAGTGTTAAACTTCTATCATAAAATAACAGAATCTCAAGATTGGAAAGGATACTGGAAGTCATTGAGTAAATTCACAAAGCCCTTCCCACCAAATGGGTAGAGTCTTCCCTGAATTGCCCAGCCTCTGCCTGGTTATCTTCAATTACAGGGAAATTCTGACTTTACAAGGCTGCCTGTTTCACATTTGGCTGCTCTTTGTGTGAAGGCTTTTCCCAATATTGACTTGGAGTCAGCTTGCCTTCACCTCCAGACATACAGTAATTTGGGGAACTGTGAATAATAGCTATGCAGTAGAGCAGCTTCTCCAGGAGGAGTTTGTTTTTGGTCTCTGTTTGCCATCTCAGTGCTTCGATTGTTCCCTCCTTTTCCTCAGATTATGGAATATCATTGGTTGGGTGAGTTTCATTTGCCTTCTGTCATTAGTTGCTATAGTCTTTCCTTAAAAATTTCATCTTCTGAATTTTACATCTCCAGCAGCTTGAATAAATATGCACTTTAGGATTAGTTTATTCTGAAATGATTCTTCCATGCTGGCTGCTTTGAATGGGGGTACTGGAATAAAATATCTCCAAATAATCTTTATGATCACTGAGTTTTGGAACAACCATGGACTGGTCATGTTCTAATTTAGAAAGCTGAAAGAACCAATGTGAGAAGCAGTGAACTTGGGTTCTGTCCTAGCTCTGCTTTCCATTTATTTTGTAATCTTGGAAAAAGCTGCCTCCTTATAGGCCTCAACTTATTCTTTTTATTTATAAAATACATGAGACTGTATTTAATATTCACTACCCCCTCTCTGATTCTGTGAACAAGGTTTGAAGAGTTTTTTAAACCTCCCACCCAGCCCTATTAATTAAATGTTCTTTATCTGGTTGGGCCCATTTGAGGAGGCTGTAACTTTTTTTGTTGTTTCATTTACGGACAAACTCTGACATAAAAGAAAATGAGAAATTTTAGTGGCAACATATCAATAAATTTATTGCCCTGAAAGCATGAGAAAGATTCTATTTTATTTATTTTATTGTTTTCCTTGCTGTTAGCTAAAGTTGATTGAAGGAAATGAAGTAGGATCGAGTGGAGAGGGCTGAGCTTCTTATTTAGGAAGATTTCTGGAAATATGTCTTTGCCAGTTGCCGTATCATACCATAACTTGGTAGCTTGGTAGCTATATTAATTCTGGAGTACCTCTGCTACCTGTGAGTCATTGCAGAGGATATATTAGTGACATAATATTTGCCAACTTCTGGCTGGAAGTTAATAGGTTTATTTTCCCATTGTTAATGGCTTAGGAGGGATATAACTATAAAACCAGATCTTGGAGAATGTGTCAATGAATGATGACACTGTATGGATAATAGCCCTTTGGTAAAAGTTCTGTTTGGTGACCTTCGCCACCTCATTCCATCTGTGTGGAATCAGTCATTTGTCTTCCATTAATTAACATTTATTATGCATTTATTATGCTTGCTTGGTTCAATGCTAAATGCTGGGGGTACAAACACACAAAAAAGGAAGAGCTAATTCATCTTAAACTATATTTTTCTGGCATGTGTCCCTCACATTAACATACATTATGTGCCTATGTTAGTGGCAGTGAGGGATGGTAGAAATGAGTGCCAGTGATCACCTTGAGAGAGCTCCCCTCTGTGTTTCCAGCATGCACATAGCACAGTGCCTGGAACAGAAAAGGCACTGAGGAAACATTTGGGGAGGGAATGAAGGCACGAATGACCATTCCTTTAGGGAATCTTTATCCTGTTTGTTCTGGGAGCTAATCTTTAATATATAGTTAGCTCATAATCGAAGGAGGTAATATGTTTTATGTGAGAAGTGCTAAAATAAGAGTCATGTGAATGAAGAGAAAACAATTAATTCTGCCTGTGAGGACATCAGGGAAGAACATTCCAGGTATATGAAATAAGAAATATATAGAAGATGGTGATATAAAAATATAGAAATGAGAAATGTATAAAAGATAGTAAAAGCACATACTGTGTGCTCAGAGACCACTGAGCCCTCATGTAATCATTGGGTGGGGGTGGGGTAAGAGGTGACAGATGGAAAAATAGCAGGAAATATCCCGGAAACACGTACTAGACAGGGTTTCAAATGCCATATTAAGGAACTTGACCTTAACCCACTAAGTGATGAGAATATATTAAAGTGTTTTAAGCACAAAAGTGACATATCCTTATTGGTGTTTTACAATTCACTCTGGCATTGATGTTGAAGGATGGATTGGAGTAGGGCAAGACTGGAGGCAGGAACATTAGTTAATCCAGATGAAAGGTGTACTAGAACAGTATCAGTTTGGACAGAGGAAATGAACGCCACCTTGAGTAAGAAGTATAATTAAGCAGAAGATTTGGGCTAAAGAGGAATCTGAACATGTTTTAAGACCGAGGTGAAGGAACCAGTGGAAGTCATGTGATTGAAAATTTGCAGGAGAGAGGGGTGGAGACTAGAAGGATTGGGATCCAGAACAGAGGAGAAGGGTTAGGATTAGACAAAAGGAGAAAAGCAAGAGAAAGTTGTAATCCAAAGGTTTGTCTATTATTGTATATCTAAGGGTCTCAATATTTTTGCGCTTACTTGTTCAGCCCCCTCTGCCTTCCTCCCTACCAGATATACCTTTGAGTTGTTTAAAAAAAACAGCAGTGTTCAGACTTTCCAATGAGTGAGGTAATTTTTTCCTTTACTAAACAATTGTCTTTTGAACATCTGTTCTGTAGCAATTCCCATACTGGGCACTGAAGGTATAACAGTGAGTCAGACTCAGTCTCTACCCCTGAGGAGCTCCTAGTCTATAATTGAAGACACATATATAAATAAGTCAGTGTACTAAAGTGTTACAGGTGCTCTGACAAAAATTGAGAATAATTATTCCTACTTGGGTTGGGAGATGAGGTAGACAAAAAAGGCTACATAAAGGGTAAATGTGCTTGAGGTGAATTTTGAAAGTATGGCTGCCCTGATTTTTACTAATTTAAAACAGTATGGTAGGCAGAATTCTAAGTTGCCCCTCAAGATTCTCCCCACTCTCCCATGGTATACCCTCTCCTTGAGTATGGATGGGGTTTGCAAATATGATGAGAAATCACTCTTTGTGAATATGTTAGGTTACATGGCAAAACTTATTTGTCAAATATCGTTAAGTTCTCAAATAAATTATGCTTAAAATAGGGAGATTATCTAGGTGGGCCTGACCTAATCACATGAGCCTGTTAGATTTGGGTCTAGAGGTCAAAGATAGAGAAAGAAATTCAAAGTACCACAAGAAGGATTTCACGTACTGTTACTTGCTTGAAGATGGAGGGGGCCATGTGGCAAGAAATGTGGGTAACCTCTAAGAGAACAACCCCCAGCTGGCAAACAGCAAGGAAATGGGTACTTCTATTCTAAAATCACAAGGAACTGAATTCTGCCAACAATAAGAATGAGCTTGGAAGCAGATTTTTTTCCCCAGAGCCCAGCTGATGCCTTAATTTTAGCCTTGTGATGCTCTTGAATAGAGAATCCAGCCTCACTGTGCCAAACTTCTGACCTACAGAACTATAAACTAATAAATGAGTGTTGTTTTGAACTGCTAAGTTTGTGGTAATTTGTTACACAGCAATAGAAAACTAATACAGATGGCTTTGCAGCTGAGTCTGCCCTGTTGAGACTTGGAGCTTTGTTTTTTATAGAGCAGACTTGGAATCAGGCAGATTTACTGAAACTTTCATTTTTTCCTTGCAGATTATTCCTAAGTTACATAAATTCCCTCCTCTTTCTTCTCAAAAGAATTGAGCCAAATATTTCCACTTTATTGTGGCAGCCAAATGAGACTATTCCTTTGAAAACTTCTTTTTGAGAAATAGTTGCACATTGAGCTTTGATGTTGTTTACTTTGCATTTTATTACTTTTGTAATACATACAGTTTCCAAAACTGTATGTTGAATGAATAAACAAATGACCCCACTGAACATTTCTGAAAGATCTGAAAGAATTGTGATTAATTTTTCTAACTATAAGGAGAGCTACAACAATTTATGTAATTTTTTATAGTAAATCTAGAGCTTTTTCTGGTATTAACTCATCTATGCCATTTCCTATGTTGGACCCTTCCTACTCTGCCCAACCTTTAAATATTGGTATTCCTAGGGGCTCTGTTCCTGAGTGTGCTCCTCTTATGCCATGGCTTTAATGGTTATTTATGAACTGATGACTTTCATACTTCTATCTCTAGCTTCAGATTAGAGTCTGGGTAAAGCCAGGATTTAAATAGAGATCTCATATTCTTCCAAACTAGTCTCTTTTCCCTTGATTTTTCCCTCCAGAGAATCCTAAATTGAGAAGGGGTTTCTAGCCAAGAAAAAGAAGCATTTCTCACATCGAACATTTTACATTTGAAACCAAAGCCATTACCAGAAGGTGATTCTCCAGTAAAGGTTTTATATTTGTTGGTAGGTCTACTCGGCAGCCAGGTAAGGTGGCCAGTCTGCTTGGAGGAGTGCAAAAGTCCTGAGATGAGCAGTTTGACTAAGAGATGAGGCTGGAGTATGAATAATGCGGCTGAAACTGTCTACAAGACTTTGAAGGGTGTAAATACCAAACTGAGAGAGACTGGCCCTTTGGGAATGAGTAGGTAAAACTAGTTAAATCCAGAAATTAAGAAATTATAGGTTGATTTTTCAAGAAAAAAAAAAAACACTGTACAACCTCCTGCACCTGTGTCTATGGGCCTGTGGCAGGCAACTCCTTCTAAAGTTAATGGCCACCTTCCTATAAAAGTTCTTTGGGGATCCCACACCAATTTTAGTCTCCTGTCTTCCGGAAAATATGACTACTTCCCATAATGTTGTATCACATCTTTTCCAGAAAGTATGGGCACTTCCTGCCTCCTCTACCATATCCACAGCCTCTGAGGGAATATGTGCATACTCACATGGGGTCCAATTTCAACTAGCAAATACAGCTTTCAGTATACCACATTTTAAAAAGCTCATATTAAGCAAATAATTCCTTCCATCTTAAATGACCTAACTCTATCTCAAATATCACTGTGACCACTCTTCCATATCAAACCTCTTTCTCAATTATAAATAACTTGTATTTAAAATACCTTTATGTAACACAATATTTCAGAGAATGAGCTTTGGAGTCAAGCAGGACTAGATTTGAATTATGCCTCAGGCATTTACCAGATATATGACTTTAGGCATCTTATTTCCTCAATATGAGCTTCAGTTTTCTCATCTATAAAATGGAGATGATATATATCATCAGGTTTATAGTAAGTATTAATTTAAATGATATATATCACATTTAATATAGTAAGTCACCTTTGAAGAGACTCAATAAATTCAAGTTTTAAATTATTTTATAAATATTATTTTTCATTTTAATAATTCCTCATTGTAAATATTTATCAATCTTGTATATCCTTATATTAAATACTATACTTCAGTCTCAAATAGTATTCTTATCCCTGAAATATTAACCATATATTTAAAATTCCTTGATCTTAAGCCCCCCATCTTAATTATTTTCCATCTTACATGTCCCAACCGAATCTTAAATAGCACGTATCTTAATTGTTCTACCTCGGTCTTAAATATGTTCTGTTTCAAATTCCCATTGCAGTTTAAATAATCTTCACCATACCATTTGTAGAGGACATCTGCTGTTTTAGTTTGCCAGCATTCTGTCTTCCCTCCTGGTAATAATATCTTCTTACCTTTGGGGAATGGTTCCTTCCTCACACCTTGTGGTTCTGATGAGATTTTCAATTGTGGAACTCCACCCCTCCAATCACAGATATTGCCATTTGACCCTGGCCTGACCTATCATGGTCCCTACTTCCCTTGGCCACAGTGATAAATTCAGGGATGGTCAAGTGACCCATGCTAGAGGGTCAAAAATAGTCATCTACTGAGACCTTTCATTCTGAGGCTGGGAGGGGGAGGTCTGTCTTTCTCTTTGAAGTATAAGCCACAAATAATGGAAGCCTGTTGACAGTTGTATGTCCATCATGAAGGAGACTAAGAGAATGAGGCCAACATAAAGACAGAATCTGAAATGAAAGGGAAAGAGAGAGTTTTGAGGGCATCATTTGAGTCCTTGATCTAATTCTCCAATTTTTTCTCTCTAATTATGAGAGCCAATAAACGTTCTTTTTTAAAAAGCTATTAGTTGGTTTTCTGTCATATGCAACTGAGAGAGTTCTGATTAATACCCATGTATTAATCTTAAATATATTTTCCAAACTTAGGTTCCTTACCTGAGATTTTCTTCTGGATCTGGCTTTAATGATAGCCTCATGTCTTAGTTTGTTCAAGCTGTTATAACAACATACCACAAAATTCTATTGTGTATAGCTTACAAACAATAGAAATTTATTTTTCACAGTTCTGGAGGCTGTGAAGTCTAAGATCAAGGCTCTGGAAGATTTGGTGTCTGAGGAGGGCCTGTTTTCTAGTATATAGATGTGCTTTCTCACTGCCCTCACATGATGGAAGGAGAGTGGGATCTTTCTTGTTCCTCTTTAATAAAGGCACTAACTCTATTCTTGAGGGCTCTGCACCCATGACCTAATCACCTTTGAAAGACCCCATCTACAAATACCATCACCTTAGGAGTTAGGATTTCAATATATGAATTGTGAGGAGACACAAACATTCAGACTATAGCACCTTACCTTAAGAGAATATGATAATGGTGAAGATTATTTTAAACTAAAATAGGAATTAAGAGGTGGGACCTTTAGGAGGCCTTGAGGACTCTACCCTCATAGGTGACATTGGTGCCATTATAAAAGGGCAAGTCCAGCCCTCTCTTGACCTCTCTTGCCTTCTCACTTTCCACCATGTGATGATGCAGCAAGAGGCCCTCTCAAGATGCTGGCACCTTGATGTTTGACTTCCCAGCATCCAGAACTGTAAGCCAATATATTTCTGTTCATTGCAAATTACCAAGTCTCAGAAATTCTGTACAGCAACACAAAACAGAATATGACAGTATGCCTCTTCTTATTACTTGTATTAAAAATTGCTTGTTTGTCTTTCTGTACTATTAGTCTGTGAGAGTCTCAAGGAATCAGATATTGTTCATCTCCATCTCTTCTGCCAAACTTAGGTGCCTAGTGACTACTGTTTAATTAATAAGTATTCTTATTCTTCCTTTGGTAGGTCCTCAGTGATGAGGTTGTGGCCAGAAATCTGAATTTTGGAAACCTCCATTGGTCTCTCTGTCTTCTTTTGTTCTCTTAATTCTTTCTTCTTGGTTTATATCCTTGAGTTAGGCTGGGAGTAGCACCTTGAAACCAGCTCTTTTCCCATGGAAAAAGCAGAAGGGCTAATAGTTCCCTGCCAAGGAACTGTAAATTCCTGCTGAGCCTCTCTCTCTGTACATTGTGTCTTTTATCATGTTAAAATAATACACAAATTACCAAAAACCTACTGTAATTTCTACTTTATTTCTCAGGGAAGTGAGCATAACCTTAATGATTATTCATAATTAAGAAGTGGTTTATCTAAGAGGAGACCAAATTTGATAAGCCCAACACAAATGATGCTTGCAAATAGGCAAAAAGGCAATGGAGTCTAATGGATAGAAAGTTAGTTAGACTTGGCTTTAGATTCTGATTCTGTGTGACCATGAGCACAGAGCCACCTGGCTAAGCCAATTTCCTCACATGTAAAAGGGAGTCAATAATATAGTCCTCAAGCAGTGGTTGTGAGGATTAAAAGAATTAATGTAGAGCAAGTCATTTAGTGCCTCTGTATAGGTTTTTATGGCTGAAAACTTAGAAAAGTGGTACCTGACCTATCTTAAATATTAAATAAAACCCAATATGTGAACACTTAGAAATTAGGAAGGGGAAAACATTAAGTAAATATAAGATATGCTGTTTTACCATTCAGGAGACTTAAAATTAACCTGCAAAAAAGAACCTGTCAGGCCATTTCAGAGAAAGACTAAAAATATATGTCTACAGATGACATTTACATGGCATTTTATAAGTGATCCACTTTTTCTAATAATTTCCACAAGATTTCCTAATTTAGGTAAGCTATAGTTTTGCTTACA
Organism: Daubentonia madagascariensis; assembly: GCA_023783475.1. Taxonomy (NCBI): domain Eukaryota; kingdom Metazoa; phylum Chordata; class Mammalia; order Primates; family Daubentoniidae; genus Daubentonia; species Daubentonia madagascariensis. The sequence continues at coordinate 9,135,348 of JAKFHU010001129.1, forward strand.
TTTCAAATATTCTTAATGCCTCCTTTTCCCCAAGGTTCAAACTCAAGTTTGGGGGTCTTTTTTTCCCACTGCAGAATTAAGTGCTTGTCATAGCTTGTAATTTTGTCTTATTCCTGGGTGGTGACTCAAGTACATGCCACTATAACTTGCCCAAAATAAGCAGAATAGGGTGAAAATTTAACTTGTTTCTTCCAGATAGCCTCCATAAGCTAGAGAATACAACTAATGCTTTTATTTGAGAGATAATTGGGAGAAGGGAATCACTTTAAAATGGGAAAACCATGATTTTTAACTTTCAAAAGTTTTGTGTATTGGAAGGTTTGACTTCCTATAGGTAATACCAGCAAGCCAATCCCTTCACCCCAAAGTATTGAGAAAGGGAAGATTGATAGCTTTTCCCAGTAGATTGAGAGAGAATGGAAAAAAGCAGAGCAGACAGTTCTCTAACCCAGGCTGCCCCTAACCCCCAATCCCACATGCACTCTTCATCTTTCTCAGATTCTGATACCCAGCTCTGGGCCCCTGATGCCCCCCTCCAACCATGGAATTCTACCTTGTGCCACCCCCCACAATGGCTTTAGGGCTAAATTGTTCAGGAAGAAAAGGAAAGAGAAGTAAGAGGTTCACCACACTTTTTTATTTGCTTCCTTTATTTCCTGCCTTAGGTTGGATTGATAATTTTTTTTCCTGCTCCTGTTGTAGAAGTCAGAGTTTCTATTTATAATCTTGTAATTGTAATTTTAAATTTGTAACATATATTCTTAACCACCTGTTTTTTCTAACAAAGTCTAAAATTATTCAATACCTTTATCTTCTTCCTAGGGAGAAGGCAGGCATCTTAGCTTACCTAAATAAACTGTCCTCTGAACTATACCCCCTTCCTTTCCTAAGAAATTTAGTTAAATATTTAAAAAAACAGAACAAGTTATTATTTTTAGTGACAAAAGATAGTTAGATTTGCTAACACATTTTATCATTTTTTCTCACCTTTGTTCTTGCATCCCAGTCCTTTCCTCTAGCTTTAATTTTCTTTGTGTGAAAGTAAATCCTTTATTAGTGAAGGATATCAATAAGGATATATGGATGATAAATTCTCTTAGTTATTGTGCATCTGAAAAATGTTGTTATGTTCCCTAACTCTTGAATGATTGCATAGATGAGATTTCTAAACTGGCAGAAAGTTTCTTTTCTTACTTTGTAGCATTGTTTTCTGTAATATTTTATTGCTTATGAGAGTTCTGCTATTGACCTAATTATAATCATATGTAAGCAATATGTTTTTCTTTATGTTAGCATTTAAGATTTATTTTCTTTAAGCCTGATGTTTTATAGTTTCATTTCTCTTTTTGTCCTCATGTTCTGAGAAAATACTCACTGTTATATTTGTCTACTTTCTAGGTAGCTACTCTCTTTCAAACTCCTGCATTTACCCTATGCTATATCCTTGCTCATCTTCTGATGCCTCACTGTACCTCTTCTAATCTACTGCTACCACTTTTATACTCCCTCTCTCCCTACTATTTTCATTTGTTGCAATCCTTAATCCTTATGGTTAAGCTCAAATTTCATATCCACTAGAAACTTTTCTCTAATCATATCAGTTAGAATGAATCTCTCCCTCCCAAACATCATTAGCATGTTTTGTTGACCCAGTGCATTTGACATATTTAGTCCACATAGCTTTCTCTTGTAAACATAGAACAGCATAGTAGAAAAAGCATGTGCTTTGGAAACAGACAAACCAGGGTTCAGGTCTCAAGCTCCCTACTTACTAGATGTATAGTGATTTGGGGGAACTTAATTAGTCTCACTGAGCTCTGTTTTCTTAATTTGAAAAATGAAAATAATATCTACCTTAAATAATAAGTCCAAGCAACCAAATCTTCCCAATTACCTGATACAAATCAATTCATAATAACACAGATAACCCAGAGTTCTTGTTCTTGCCCTATGCAGAACTCTGAGTTCTCCCTAGAAAGCATCCCGAGATATTCTCAGAAGCCCTTAAGAGGATCTCTCACATGTGCTTTAGAACTAGTCTGTCAGCTACAGACCCATATGGCTTCTGACATGTTTTACCTCTTGGTCTCTAATTCCCACAAGTAAATGTTCTCTGACCAAGAAAGTACTTGAAGGAGCTTAATTATCACCACTGTGAATATGATATCCATTAACTCATTTATTTACTTAACAAATATTTATTGAGCATATACTATGCAATACATACTGTACTGAATTCTAGGAATACATCAGTGGAAGAAATAAACAAAAATTTCTGCTCATATGGCTCTTACATACTGTTTAGAGGAGAGAAACAATAAAAATAAAAAATAGGGACATTATTTTTGTGCTCAAGATTGGATTAAATGAGTACATTTATCCAATAAACATTCTTAATTGGCAACTAAAATTTTAAGCAATGATTTGATGAACAATCAGATATAATTCCACTACCACAGAGCATATAGAAAAATAGGAAAGACAGACATTAAATAAATAATCTTTCAAATAAATATATAATAACAAACTGTCATATGTGCTGTGAGAAAAAATATACAGTTCTATGACATGTAATAATAGGAAGTACTCAGGTAAGGCCCTTTTTACGGTTATTTAAAAATAGAGCTGAAGGATGAGAAGGAGAAAGTCTGAGAGAGAAGAGAGACTTCCAAGTAGAAAGAATAGAATGTGTCAATGTCATGTGCCAATGTCTCTGTAGATCCTAATGACCTCTGATACTTGGGAGTGCCCAAGTGAGGTGGGAATCCCTTCTGAAGTGGACAGAATCACCACTTACCATCTTTGTTCCTCACTTTGTTCTTTGAACAACATGAAGTAGTACTCTTTGTCCCCCATTTTCTACAAAATCCAACCCAACTGCTTTTTCTGTAAGCTGCCACATAAACACACACAGACGCACACACACACACACACACACTCCCCACCACCACAAAAACAGATAGTAATTTGCTGGCACAGAACCCCTAAATGCTTCTAAAGGAAATACATTTCTCCAAGGAAATAGTCTTCTGAGATATATGTGTACCTACAACATGGGTAGCCTTTCATGTTTTTATAGAGAGCAATTTCTCTCAATATAGTCATAATCTCTCAAAGACTTTTCAGGTCAGAAGTAGATCTTTGCTTTACTTTGACCTAACCAAAAGGCTCATTGGAGTGATTTCCAAGAACAAAAGAATGATATTCTCTAAAGGTGGAATTCAAATCTGTACCTTTTCCAAAACAGAAAACAACTGAAAGCTGTAAAAGGACAGATTTTCTTGTTTCTATTTCTACCCATCCTCCTCTGCCCGTTAAGGCTTCAAAGTCCTTTGTTCCATCGATCTAGCAATCTTCTCAGCAGTCTCCCACGAGAAGTATCAGATTTAACTAATGAGTTTCAGAGAATATGATTAGGTATGGAGTTTATTCGAGCACAGAATTTGAGGATAGCCACCTGGGAGACACCAACTCCAAATGAATGGGGTCAGAGTTCCAAACTGAAGAAGGTAAGCTTTCACTTATATAGGCAGAGCCAGAGAAACTTTAGCAGGATTAAAACACTTTCCATATGAAATCAGTGCATTACAGTGATTTGATTGATTACAGATTACTACTTTCCAAGGAAGATAACTTTATTACTATGTGAGGAGGGGCAGTGATCTGAGAGAGTCTTATCTCTGGTGCAATTTGGTCCTAATTATTTATAGGGTGAAAAAAAAAGGCAGAAGTTGAAGCTGTATGCTGTGTAACTCATGCTGCATAGACACATTCTTCTCAAGGGTCAGAATAATTTAAAGTTCCAACAGCTTTAAGTTTGATTTATTTTAAGTTTGAATTGTTTCTTATACTTCTCCTTTTCATCAAGATCTTTCAAAGAAAGCATCGTAGATGAACTCAAACAGTTCTGGCTCCTTTTTTATGTTCAGGAGCTTAGTGCCATGTCGCTAAGAAGGTTCATTCTTAGAGTGTCATCCCATGGTGGGGGAAAATTTGTCAGGCTATAAAGCTGATGGGGTATAGTCTGAATTTAAAACAACATGAAGAAAATGATTTTGTGACCTGAGTTAGTCTACATGGCTGCATCTTCAATTAATGCAATTCTTTGAGTCACCATTACTTTAGTTTTTTTTTTCAGTTGTGCATTGACTCCATTGCAAACAAATGCTGCAGCAGCAGTGAAAACAAAAACAGTACAAAACACAACATATATAATTCCTAGAATAAGTAACAGCTTTTGCTATCGAGTTCCCCAGGATCCAAACCAGCTGCTTAGCCAACCATTTAGAGAGGGTGTTAGATCTGAAAGATTAGTTACTTGGGTTTTCATATCAGCCATTAATTAAGTGATGTTATCTGATTCATCTGGGATGTAGACACACTCAGTTTTTATGGGAGTGTGGGTTCCCCCTTGTGCTGCAATAAATGTGTCTAAAACCATATGGTTCTGTAATACAGCCTTTCTAATAAGAGTAACTTCATTGTTTAATAATGAGATACCCATGTGGCTATCATTTAGGCCCTTTTGTGTATAATTGGTTATGGTCTCTACATGCCAAATGACATCTTCAATACCCATTTGTGGTAGAAACCTGGAAGCTAAATGATCATACCATTGGTATACAGAACGAACCCAATGAGATTGTAAATGAGGAAGATTTGTGAATTTTGAAAGGGTAGGAACTATTTGACCCTGTGGCCAGGCATAACCCAAAGAACACTGTCCTAACCATCCTGGGCATAACTATGGCCATAGATTGGTGCCACATAGCCAAGAGGTTCCATTCAAAGCTAGCCAATAAATACCATGTTGTTGTGCCCATCCTGGCATGCCAATAAATACTTTGTAATATAACAGTATGGATACACTGTTTTTTGGGTATCCAGCCCACATCTCTAGTGCTATTGAGGCATGTATCTTTAGTGTGATTCTTTTGTCCCCATCATAAAGAGCCAAGCTGACCAAAAGAAGGGGTAAGAGATAAAACCATCCCAAATTTGTGTTATATTCTCCTGAAATTGAGTTGTCTTATCTGTCAGTTGGGGCAGCACCAGCATTAAAGCTAACAAACTGGTTTCTTTCACAAAAAAGCTCTTCCCATGTTCTTTGCTTTGTAAAGTATTATTAATAGGTCAGTGATGCATATCATCCTTAATCATACTAGTGTTGAGCACCAGTGTCTGTTCTTGAGAAACACAAATATATTTCTGATATTCTATCTAATCTTGTCCTTGGAAAGGAGATACCTACCATGGTAGGCCAGAACCACAGGCAAAGGGCATGAGGCCACATACCTAACAAGTGGGTTTTTTGTTTGTTTTGGTTTGGGTTTTTTTGTAATCTATTAGCATAGTCCTGAGCCTACTGTAAGAAGTTTGCTTCATGGGCAACATCTGGAGATAGTAGTGAGCACACATAAGTACTAGGGACAAAAAGAAAGAAATTTAGTGGGAACTTGTAAAGGAAGACCTTCCCCATCTATTAATGATTATTAATATTAAGTGTTTGTTTAGATACAGGCTTGGTCTGGTTTCTTAGGAAAGCTAACTACCGCAGATGTTATCTTATTCTCATCCTTGTTGGTTCTGGAAAATTTCAATATTAGATCACCAGTTTGAGATGAAATCCAAATTGGCAAAGTGGTTTTCTTTAAATTGGTGACATGTATCGAGGAATTGATTCCTTAAGCTTAATGGCACACGGGTTGGTTAGGAGCACTTGATAAGATCCCTTTCAGCTTGGTTGGAGTAAGTTCTGTAAAAGATGTTGTTTTCAATAGATACAATCTTCTGGTTGAAGTCCATGGTCCTTGAGCTTTTCCTTTCCTGGAAGCTCATGGTGGAAAGAGTCTTTTACTAAATTACAGTTTTTAGTTAGCTGCCTTATAAGGCTGCAGCAGTAATACGATATACCTCCTTTTAATATCATAGATTCACAATACAGAACCTGGAGACAATTTCATAGGTCTGCCTGTTCTAATTTCAAATGGAGACAGTTGGTGTTTACCAAAAAGAGTCAATCTTAGGTTAAGCGAAATCAATGAAAGAGCTTTTGGCCAAGGAATTTCAAAAACCTCAGTTAATTTTGCCAATTGGGTTTTGATTATTTCATTTGTGCATCCTGCTAATCCAATGACTAGGGATGATAGCCACAATGGAAATGTTGGAGAATGGACTAGATTTTGCATACTGACTAGATTATTTGTGCAGTGAAATGAGTACCTCTGTCGTTTTGAAGTTCTTGAGGAACTCCCCAAGTTGGAATAATTTTCTCTAAGAGAATTTTATTTACCATTAAGGCTGTTGCTCTTCTGCATTGAAATGCTTCTACCCAATGAGAAAACATATGAATCATCACTAGAACATACTTGTATCCTTGTGACAGTGGTAGCTGAATGAAATCTAGTTTCCATACCTCGAAAGGGACTCTGGTAAAGGCAAATGACCTTGAAAACTACGTATAGGTTTCCCTGGATTATGTTTTGGGAAGATATGGCAGCAACTGTATACCTTGTAAGCAACAGTTGGAGAAGGTTTCCAATAATATTGTTTTCTCCAAGTAATCATCTTATTGGGGTTTGATGAGTTAGGTCATGTTAAGATGACTGTAATTTAGTTAGAAGTATGGGTAGACTCTTTGGTACATACCATAGCCCAGTCTCAGAAGAGTGTGTTCCCCCTTTTGTTTCCCAGTATTTTTTTTCTGTTTTCGGAGTTTCTGCTTGAACTAATTTTATATCAAAATCAAGTGCTTCCTTAAAGCTAAAACAGGTTGCTTTTCTTGTTCAGATACATTTAGGGTGGCCCTTTTTGCTGTACTGTTAATTGACTTCCCTTGCTTTCTGGAGCGTCTAACTGTGAATGGCCTGAAATTTTGACAATGGCTAATGATTTTGGCAATAGTATGGCTTCCAATAATTCTGAAACAAGGTGTCAATTTTTTTATGGACTGACCAGATGAGGTTAAAAATCTCCTTTGTTTCCATAGCATTCCAAAGTCATGAAGTACTCCGAAAGCATAACTGCTATCAGTATAACTATTAACAATTACTTCTTTTGCCAATTGACAGGCTGTAATTAGTACTATTAACTGTGCTTGTTGAGCCGAGGTCACTCCTGGAAGATAAGCACTTTCAATTTCCTCTGTCAAAGATACTGTAGCATAACCTGCACAGTAAATTCCAGATTCATCCTTTAAGTAAGATCAATGTGTAAACTAAATAACATCAGTGTTATTAAGAGGGTGGGGTGTTTCTTGGAGGTCCATCCTAGGAGCAGCTGATCAGTTAAGATTATGCAATTATGCAACGTTTTATCTGAAGGCAGGGGCAGAAGAATGGCAGAATTTAGATTTTTTCATTTAAAGATTGTAATATGGAGAGAAGAAAGAAGAAAAACTTCATAAGAAGCCAGTTGACTTACTGAATAATGTTGAATGTGGTGTGAGTTTAGAAGCACTTCTACAGAAGGTGGAAGGAAGATAGTGATTGGAGATTCCAATCACTATTTCTTTGGTTGCTCTTATTAATAGGCAGTAACAGTTTTTGCTTTCATGCAAGGTGGCAATCCTTTGTACGCAGGGTCCAGTTGTTGGCTATAGTATCCTACAGGTCTATTTTGATCTCCATGTTTTTGAGTCAGTACACCTAAGACATTTCCCTGATTTTCATGAATAATGAAAATGAAATAATATAAGGCGCATGCCCTAACACTGGGGCATCTATAGGACTCTTTTTAATTTCTTCCAATGTTGATTGATTTTCCTCTGTCCATTCTAGAGTATCTGGCTTATTTTGTTTTAGAAGAGTGTATAAAGGTTTAGTTTTCAAGGAGAAGTTTGGAATCCAATTTCTGCAGTTATCTGGCCAATTGCCAAAATCCTCTCAGTTGTTTCTTAGTTCGGGGGGAAAGGAAGGCCAAAATTCCTTTTATTTTATCTGGATTGATAAAAAGGCCTTCCTGTGATATTAGGTGACCTAAATATCTTACTTGTTTTTTATGGAACTGAAGTTTTTCCTTTGAGACCTTGTGTCCCTTTGAAACTAATTGTTGTAATAAATAGATTCCATCCTTTGTGGAGGCTTGCTTATCCCCTGAGCAGAGAAGTAAATTGTCTACACACTGTATCAAGGAGGATTTTTTTAGGGAAGTAGACATCTGAAAGGTCTACTTTTAATATTTGTGAAGAATAAGTTGGACTCTTAGTATATCCCTGAAGCATGACTGTCCATGTGTATTGTCTATCTTCCCAAGTGAAGGTGAAGAGAAATTGACCATCTTTATCCACAGTCCATAGAAATGCTAAAGAATGCAGTACATTAGCCTGTTGTAGTGAAGACCTCACCTTCAGTTGAGATGGCAGCCAACGATGTTTGGGGGTTCGGTACCACTGGATGTCGAGGAATGCCTGTGTTATTAATTGCTCTCAGATCGTGTTACAAATCTCCACCCTTTACCATTTGATTTTCTTACAGGGAGGATTAGAGTGTTACATGGGCTTGTACAAGGAATAATCAAGCCTCTTTTTATATAATTCAAAATTATAAGTCTTATTCTTTACAAGGCTTCTGATCTCAGAGGGTATTATTTAAAAGTTAGAAGAGGTTTTCATGGATCTATTTTGAATGTTTATTGGGGCAGCCAAGATAAATTTTCCAATATTGGTAGAGGATTTTGACCACAATTAATCAGGTATTATTTTTAAAGGCTCTTGTAATTCTTCATCATTTAAAAATTTAATTTCCTCCATGGCAATATGAATTGTAATTTGTGAATTAAAAGGATCCAATTTCAAAAAATTTCTGAACTTAATAATTCTGTTTTATCTTCTAATTCTAAGTACATTTCTCCTTTTTGAGAGGAAGAGATGTGGGTATTGTATAATTCTGAAATGTCTCTCCCTGTCAAATGAATGGGAGTTGAGGGAACCAAGAAGAAAATATGTGTTCCCTTTAGGAGACCTAGCTGAAAAACTGTACGTTGAGGTTTATATACTGATATAGGAGTATTTGTTACACCCACAATTTGTATTGTTCTCTTGCTCTGAGGAATGGGACCTTGTAATAAGGTGAAATTTATCACTGATAAAGTAGCTTCAGTGTCCTTAAGAGCTTGAGTTGGTTTTCCATTTAAATTAATTTCAGTTTCCCCTAATGTATTAGTGAGGAGAAAAGAGAAGGTCCCTTTGATTTCCTTGGAGCATCCCTATTCTTTGGCCTGTTGCTGTTCTTTTTATTTTGTTTTTTATAATGCAATCCCTTTTGAAATATTCAGGATCTTTGCAGTAATTGCAAAGTGGGGAATTCGGTTAGTTTTGGAACTTATTAGGCTGTTTAGGGGTTACAAATTTGTTGGAAAATAGTTTTAGTTGGAAGCTCGGGATCTTCTTTGTTTTTCCTCTCTGTTCAATTTCCCTTTCCTTTTCTTCCTTGGTTAGGGTACAGGACATTTGATTGGCAAAATTAAGTATATCATGAGTTTGAGAGGTAGGCCAACTGGGACATTGTCTCCTTATTATAATTGCCAGTTCTTCATCTAATCCATTTATAAAGTTTGAGTTAAGGAGAGTATCATTTTGGTGATTAGCATAACTTTATTCTGATAGGCATGAATATTGTTTAAATGTTTTTTCAAATTGCTCATAGAATAACATTTCAGGCTCATCAAGATTTTTTTGGCATTTTTGTACTTTATTACAATCAACTACTCTTAGGAAAACTAAGGGATAGCATCTAGTAAATATTTGGCAACATTGTAGGCCCATTTATGATCTGCTTCAGAAAATTTATGGAAGTTCTCTAAAGGATTCCTCCAGTTTGCCTTTGCTATCCAATCCTTGGCTTTACTTTCTGACACTAACATGTGAACCAATTGGTATAAATCAGAGAATCTTGCATCATAAGTTTGAATGTTTAATTCAAATTCTCTAGCAAATCCAGTAGAGTCTTAAAGAGTACCCAGGAATTCTTTAATTATGCCTTAAAGTTCTACTTTTGACCATGGTTGATAAATCAAGGCAAGATCTCTACCCGACACAGGGTGTTCCCAAAATGAAGCCAGAACAGCAATAGAAGGAGGAGAAGGAAGGGGAGGTAACTCTGGACAAGGAAGTTCTGACAAAAGAGAAAGAGGAGCTGATGGAGGAGGAGAAATTTTGGCAGGTTTTTCTTTCAATTTAGATATTTCTTTAGACAATCTTTTGTTTTCCTCTTCCAAAGAAATGACTTTATCAGAACCTCTTTCAGAAGCTTCTAAGTACCTTTGAAAATAGCTCTCCCACTTATTTTGTTTAATTTAGAGCCAACTTTTTCTAATTGTGTGTGCAGATAAACTAGTTTATATATTTCAAAGTACCCCATTTTGGCCGTTGTAATTTGGGGTCTCTGCAAGTTATGTGAGACCATTTTTCTAGATATTTTCATGAAGAGGCACTGTAAGTATTAAACATAAATCCTACTGGTGTTTCTAAAGGTAGATCTCTCCTTAAAGAAGAAAACTCAATTTTAGAAGTATGATTGCCCGTAAGTTAGGCCTTCCTTTTGGATGACCAAAAAGACCTAATGGGGGTGGTTTTTGATCAAGAATGTTGCTTGTGTGGGAATAGCTCCTCAAGGTGTCAACCCTGAGTCAGTTCTTGCCTTTTATATGTTTTCATGTTCCCAAGAAACTTGGGTGCTTAAGGCACCAGGTGATCAGCTTTTATGTGTGCCACTGGATTAAGCAAGTTTCTCTTTATGTTCTCCTTAAAGGATTCCCTGTGAGACCATTTCAGATTGACCAACATTCCTGCAAGACCTTAGTTGCCTAAGGTGCCTTTTGGTCAGGAGGAACAGTGTCTCTTATCTTCAGGAATATCTCATCCTCATAGACAGCCTTTTGTTGTTTGGTCACTCAAGAAGAAAGTTTCAGATTTGTCAATTGAACTGAACTTAAGAATCTTGCCAGTTTTAAAGATTACAAATTCTTTGCTTAAGCTATAAAGATTCACTTCTTCTTTTCAGAGAGAAACTTTCTCCCTGACCAAAATTTTGAATGAGAGAAAAGTTTGAAAAACTCTAAGGAGAAATTCCAAACAAAACCTTAACCTCAGAGAAGAGTGAAAATCCTATCTACAATTAGCATAGTCTTTAGAGAATAACAAATGAAACTCCTGTCTTGCAGCAGGACTTTGATTCCAGCCGCACTGAATTAGGAGTGTATGTGTAGCTCAAGTAAAGTCTGAGTTCTTAGTGAAAACTGAGAGGATTCAAACCTGAGAGGGGCCTTACCACAGATCCCTGTTAACTTCAGTAAGGTCCATTGAAAAAAAGTCGTGTATGCTGTTACCAAGACTCCCGTTGTCAGAGAAGTGATGGGGATTGCTGGAAGTCCACTTGGCGTCCCTTCATGGTTGCAAAATGTCAACCTTAAGTAATGAGGTTATAATTAAGTATGAAATTTATTTGAGTGCAAAGCTTGAGGGTAGCCACCCAGTAGGTACCAGCACCAAACAAATGGGGTCAGCCTTCCAAAGTGGAGAAGTTCAGATTTTGGTTATATAGGCAGAAACAGAGAAACTTCAGCAGTATTAAAACATTTTCCACATGAGACCAGTGCATATGCTACAGCAATTTGGTTACAGATTACTACATTCCAAGGAAAATTACTTTATTACTCTGTGAGGAGGGGTGGTGATCTGAGGAAGTCTTATCTCTGACACTGCTTGGTCTTAGATATTTACAGGAAAAAAAAAGCAGAAGTTGCAGTTGTATGCCATGTGACTCATATTTCATAGCCATATTCCTCTCAAAGTTCAATATAATTTAAAGTTCCAACAGCTTTAAGTTGAATTATTTTAAGTCTGAATTATTTAATTTCACAGAAGCTTCTCCTAAGTGTACACTACAGCTGCGGTCCCCAACCCCCAGCCTGCAGACCGATACTGGTCTGTGGCCTGTCAGGAACTGGGCTGCACAGCAGGAGGTGAGCGGTGGGCGAGCAAGTGAAGCTTCATCTGTATTTATAGCCACTCCCCATCACTTGCCATTTACCCCAGCCCCCACCCCCAGTCCGTGGAAAAATTCTCCTCCATGAAACTGGTCCCTGGTGCCAAAAAGGTTGGGGACCACTGCACTACAGGGATAGGAGCATCTTGTTCCAGGGACCACTACATTCTTCCAGTGTAGAGATACCTCTCATATTAAAACTGAAAGTGTATAGCACGGTCCCTGACACAGTAGGCATTTAATAAATGAAAATGTATTTCTTCCTCCTATTGACTTACGTTAACTACCCTAACTCTGCTGTTAGATTATGAGTTTCTGAAGGACAGTGACAGTTTCTTATAAATTTTTGTACTTCCTACAGATTTAGATTCAAACAAATTTATTGAACATCTTTTATATGCCAGGCTCCATGCTAAGAATTTCTATGTATATTATTTTATCCAGTCTTCATGGCAAAGTTTGGTGAGTAAACTTAGGCTTCAATACATCAAGTAACTGATTCTATGTAATACAGCTACATAGGAGGTAGAGTCAGGATTCAAATCCAGCTTACCTTGTCATTAAAATGATGTTCTTTATAGTGATGTGATACCCATACCCATAGAATCTAACCAAGTGTTGTGATCATTTTATGCTTTCATAATATTTATGAAAGAACGGACATTGATCTGTTGCTCAAAATGATAAATACTTACGAGAAATATAGGAAAACCCAAAGTGTGTTTCCTGTTCTCTCACTTAACAATCACCACACGTGGCTGCTGAGAGAGACAACTGAGCCACCCGACTGAGCCTTCCACAGAGAGTAGGGCTCAGATCTTTCCTCTTGGAGTCCTGCTGAGGGGTGCTTGGGCTGTTACCAAAAGTTCAGCACTTGTCCCCAGGGCCACATCAGAAGAACGAGGACAAGTAGTTTGAGGAGAAGGACAAAGGAGTTTAATAATTTGCTGGCAGATGGGGAGGTTGGCAGACTCCCATCTCAAAGTAGCAATATCCTGCCTCTGAGCAGAAGCACAGAGCTTTTAAAGGTTCTCATTAATCCCATAGTCCCATCTTTGGCTAAGACAATCTCATGACCTCCACCTGGGCAATTCCCCTGAGCCATCTCCTGTGGCACAAAGAACAAAGGACACTCTCCTGCTCCTCCCTACCACTGGCCTGAGGCAGGCATGTAGGTTTTAGTTCTCAAAAAGGGTGAAGAGGGTTTGAGGAGACAAAAAACATTTTTATCCCTTTTCAGGCTATTCTTTCTGTTACATATTCCCCACTATTAATTTTACCCTTCCATATCTACAGGAGTAGGAGGAGGGTGGTATAGTCATTGAGCTACTTCCTACTGAATTGGGGTGATGTTTTAGATGGAAGGTACAGATTATCAGCTGAAAAAGGGCGTATGCAATAACTACAACTGTGAGAATTGACAAGGTCAAATGGACTGTCACCCTGCACACAATGTCCGAAACAGGGCTGGGTTAGAAAAGAAACATGGGACCTCTGAGTGCAGAGCCATTGGTTGTACCCTGTAGACGAGCCAAGAGACTGGCTTCTGCGAATTCAGAAATCATGTACAGAAATACTGTATCAAACGAGGTTTAGGATAACACACCCAGAGGCAAGACAGATCAACAGAAGAGGCAATAGCCCTGGGAAATACTCACTGAGGAGTTGTCCCTCTTTCCTGTAGACAGAACCAAAAAGGATTAGCAAAAATATCAACACTTTCATTTTTTTTTCTTTTTCTCAAGCAGATACTTTAGATCACCTAAGGTTGGCTCCTCCACTGGGGGCTATACCTCTTTACTTTGGTTTGATGGACCCAAGGTTTCATTTCTGACAATTTCAATGAGTTGTGAGTTGTTAGAGGCACTTCATAGGGTCCCTTCCACTTCTCTGCTTCCAACTGGGGCAGGGACCTGAAAGAGGCAAACTCATGCATAGTGGTTAGCACCTGACCCACTCATTTGACATATTGCTTTACTTTATTTTCTTTTACTCATGGTTATATTACCATACTTACTTTGGGGTGCTAGGAAGGGTCACTCATAAACTATTTCTTGGGGGCTTAACTTAAGCCTACTTCTAAAGGGCTACCCTTATCCAGAGGAAGGTAAGCGGCAACACCCTATCTTACTGTAGATGGGTTTCATGTATTAATTCCAGGATGTATGTAGTTTCTATTGTAGGTGGAGGGCTCTGCTTACTTCTTGAGTTACCTCTGCTACAAAGGAGGGACCATTATCACTCTTGTGAAATGTCCAGGTCTCTACAGAGTGTGCTCCTGGGTCCTGTTGACAATGGGGTGCCTGCTGACATCCTCGCTGTAAGAGGAGGTGCTGCTGAGCCATTTCTGTAGTGTCTGCCCACAGCATCTATCACCAGCATGTCATTCTCTGTCTGCTTGGCCTCTTTCCGTGGACTGATGATATCCATGATCCCATCATCCTCTGAGGCCTGGTCCTGCTCTGTGCTGGTGTACATATGCAGGAACTCAGCAAAGGCCCTGTCAGCTCCTGGTAGGAGCTCATCTTGGAGTGAGTTTCTCCAGAAAGATTTCAGTAACCTCAGATGCTCCTTCCTTTCCTTCGGGTCAGACAAACTTCTACCCAGCCTGGAAAGGCATCTACCCATACAAGCCCAGGCATCTGAGTGAAGCTGCCAATCATCGAAAGGGTGGACCCCCACATGCTGGCTTCCTGTGTAGTGGGTCTCCTTCCTGTCCTTGGACCGCCCCGAGTGCATAAACAGTTTGTTATAAACAGGGTCCTCTCAAATAAGGTTCCACCAAATCCATCAAGGCATCACATTCCCAATGTGTGTATTCATGTAGTGCCTCATAAGAGGCCGAACAAAAGCTTTGGGTAGAAGACAAGTCTGTGAGAATTCTGTCTCCACTTAGCTGTGCCATCCCAAACATCAGAGCCCCAGTCTCTGGTTTTAAAGGGGATCTAAATCTAGCCAGGGTATCAAGGCCCTGAGGAGCAGATCACCTCCAGAGGCCTCCTTAGAAGTTCTGCCAGTGGCCTGATTTCTTTTTGTCATGCTGGCCACCCATTTGGGCTCAGCCATGGCCTGTATTAGGGCCATTATTTTGGTGGCATACTTAATATCCTTACTCACTTTTGGTAGCTTTCTTCTTACCAATACTATAATGATGTCCAGGCTTGCTGAGACCTGAACTTCAAAGCACAATGGCAGTCTCCTGTATACTTCACCAGGCCCTGGTATTCATGCAGCAGGACCTTGGCAGCCCCCCCACCCCTGGAGGTGAGCTTCTGCTGCTTCTGAAACAATGCCTGGTGCTCCTGCTGCTTGGCCAGGTCCACCTTCTGGGCCCACTGTGATGAGTTTCTCAGCCACTGCTTGTATACGGCTGCCTCACTGCCACCTGGCCCCTCCCCCTCTGCCCCCTACCTGGCTCACAGAGCACCAGGTGCGGCTGGTGCTGGGAATTGGGGTCGCAGTTGGGGGAAGTGGTCCTCTGGACTGCTTCTGTCCACATGGCTAGTGCCAATCGAATCCCTACTGTCAATTTTGCCCAGGGCTCCTGTAGGGATATTTGGAGGCAGGGGGCTCCAGGCCCCTTTCTTTGCAATCTGAGTCCTGGACTTAAAAAAAAACTGTTTGCTTTCCTGGAGGCTCCCTGTCACCCAGAATCCATTGCAACTTAGGGCAGTGTTCCTTTCCAGGTCCTTCTTCTTTACAAAAAGTCAGTCTGGGGCAGCTTTTTTGCCCATTCCTTTTGGCTGTCTCAAAGGACCCTGCTGGCTATTCTTGCACATTCAAGCCCTCTATCTGATATTGCCATAAATTGCCCTGCTATGGGTAGGGCTTCCCTCTGGCCCAAATTGAGTTTGCTGCTGGGAAAGACCATTCAAAACCCGAAGTCATAATTTACTGGGCATGGGGCTTTAGAGTTAGTTCAAACAGTGCCCTTCCAGGCCCTTCCCATGGTTGCTAAGGTGGAAGCAGTGGCAGGCATTCCTTCCCCTTTGCTGTACACTGCTTGGTGGTGGGCCACGTGTGTCGGTCCTCCCTCCTGCCAGGTCCATCCCCAGGCTATGGTCCTGCCCAGTGCCTCACCCTGACCAGCTGCAGGTGTTCTGGCAGTGGTGGGAAGACCTTGTTTATCAAAAATCATACACACACAGATCATTTTGTATCCCACAAACAATGAGTTTATCACAAGGAGAGAGCTTGAGACTCAAAATTTTAACTCTTTGGTGGCAGCTTGACCATTTGAACTCTGAATTTTAAAAGAACCAACAGCTCAGAGTAAACCAAGGACCATCAACCACTGCTTTTTCTCACACTCTATACAGGCTGTACCAACCACCACTTTTCCTCACACTCCATACAAGCGGTACCACAATACAAAAACTCACCAGACAAGTGGTACAAAAACTCACAATCAAACACAAGCAATATAGGGAATGCCAAACACAAAGAATCTAACATGCAAGGGCCTATCAATCAAATGGGAATTTTCATTTAACAGCCACTTCTATTACAATAACACCATTCTCTTTACACATAGGTTAGTAGCTATAAGCTAACCATTCAGCCAAAGTTTCCCAAGGGACTTTGAGATAGAGTATCCTTATGTTGCTACAAAACTCACAAATAAAAAACAGACAATACAGGGGATCCTCAACACCAAAATGCCAGGGCCTACCAAACAAATGGGAACCCAAAAGGGACAAATGCCATCCCAAATGGCACCTCAGACAGTGCCTCAAATGCCTTACTACAGGGATGGAAGTTTCACAAGTGGGAATCCAAAGGGGATAAACACCATCCCAAATGGTTGGGAGGTTCAAAACCCTCCCCAAGTGGGTGGCCTAATCCCCCCATTCCCTGGGCCTCCAACAATGCCCTTCCACAGAGCTGCAAGGTTCAAAAACCTCCCCAAATAGGTGGCCTAATCCCCCCATTCCCTGGAATACCCTCCCCAAATGGCCTAGTCCCTCCGTTCCCTGGGAGTTCCAAATTCAAACCAGTTTCCCTAGCTCCACTCAACCTCATGACTTCCACCCCCACAAGGCACCTCAAAACAAACAAAACCAACAGGATGGTCCAAAAACCATCCATATGGGTGGAATCAGGGTCTCAGCTTGGATGCTGGGGAACTAACCCAACAAATGGTGTGGCGTTCAGACACTTTCTAGATCCATTTCCCGCTCAACTCAGTTTAGGTTGCAGGGAACTGCATATACTTTGGGGAGATAGAGAAGAGAGCTCCCGGGAGCTAAAACAGAATCCAGCAGCTGCTGGGGCCATCCCTTCTCTCTCACCTCAAAAAAAATTGCTCCTAACCATGAAGACTGATGTCATTGATCTGGGGCTGCTCCCTGCCTCTTCCAATAGTTGCAGGGTGCCATTCCACCAGAGCAAAGATGGGCCCAGGCAGTGACACCAAATTCTGTTACCAAAAGTTTGGAACTTGTCCCCGAGGCTGCATCAGATGAACGAGGACAAGTGGTTTGAAAAGAAGGAAAGAGGAGTTTATTAATTTGCCAGCAAGTGAGGAGGTTGGCAGACTCAATATTAAAGTAGCAACATTCTGCCTCTGAGCAGACGGACAGAGCTCTTAAAGGTTCTTATTAATCTCATAGTCCCATTGTTGGCTAAGATAATCTCGTGATGGCCACCTGGATTCATCTTGTCTTGGCTAAGACAATCTTATGACCTTCACCTGGGCAATGTGCCTGAGGCATATCCTGTGGCATAAAGAATAAATGACACTCTTCTGCTCCTACTGACCACTGGTCTGAGGCAGGGATGTAGGTTTTAGTTCTTAAAAAAGGTAAGGGGGTTTTGAAGAGACAGAAAATTTAAACTTTTTAAGGCCATTCTCTCTATTACAAGACTGTGAGCTCCCTGCCAGCCAGCCCTCCCTGGTGCTTCATGCCTGGTGACTCCGTAAGAACAGGGCACACCCCAAGGTGGAGGGATATTGAACCTCCTAGGGCACCCTGGAGCAACTCAGGACCAGCACTCTTCTCCCCAGCATGGACAGGGACTGAATCTTCAGGGACCTGGGGACAGGCCCACAGGCTAAATTTCATACCCCAAGATCTGGATCACGTTACTCGGGGGTACGGAGGGGAGATTCATGAATTAGTCTTGGGAGACAAAGGAGCCTGAATGGGCAGATCGGAGGAAGAGTGCAGTGTGCATCCTAGTCCATCATGCTTGTGGGGCACCCACCCACACACTGGAGGTCCATGCTGTCAGTGCAGGCCAGGATCCTGGGCAGGGAAACTCCTGGCCTATATCACAGTCATGGGGGAGCTTGGCTGGTTTGAGCTCCTGCCTGCTGACAGACATGGGGGGGGAACTGTGGAGCAGGGAAGGGTGGACAGCAGTGAGGCCAACTCCAAACTACCAGTTTGTGAATCTCAGCCCTGTCTCCACAAGCAGACTTGCTGGTTGGGTAGGGCCGCTTCAGCCCCTCCCTAGCAGCTTTGCCTAGAAGCTGAGAGTGGACCTTTGACCACTGGTGAAACAGATACCTTGCTAGCTTTTGTGGAGACTGAGGGTAAGCTCACTCAACCCAGCCCTGCCCAGCTGCACTCCCCCACCCACCTCTGATGGGGCAGAGAATAAGAACTCACCTGAAGTTCTATGGCCCCACCCACCATCTGGGGTATTCGAGTGCTGAGTGCTTCTCCTGAGGGACTAGAGCCAGTCACAGGACCCAAAAACAACACTGTAGCTTGTTCCTTCTGGCAAGTGCTGCCTACTGAGAGGGAGGTCAATTTGCACACCCTTAACAGGATTTACTGACTCAACCATACAGGGTGTGGTTGATTCTCACCCACAAGTACCGCCTGCTGTCTCAGAGATAAAACTGGGCATGCCATTACAATTCACACTGTTAAGCAGACCAGAGGGCTGGGGAAAGAGAAAGGATTTCAAAGACCTCCATCCTCCCTCATCAAAGAGAGACAGGTAATCTGTCCACTCACACAGCTCACCACTCCTAGAGCCTACAAACAAATAGCAACTGAGAAAACCACCACACCAAGTATATCTATAAGCAAGACATCCATCCAGAACCTAGATCACCATCAAAGCACCCACAAGCAAAGCCAAAGGTTCTTACCCAATATATGCTACAAACACACCCACATGAGTGAGTCAAGGGAGAAAAGCCCTATCTAAACAAAAGAAAATCCAAAATTAAGCAGTAACATCTGCTCCAGATGAGGCAGAATCAGCAAAATAACTTTGGAGGTATGAAGAATCAGAGTGAATGGTCACCCCCAAAAGGGAACACCAGCTCTCTAGCAATGGATACCAACCAAAATCAGAATATTAAAATGATAGATAAAGAATTCCAAATATGGAGTATAAGTAATATCAACAAACTACCAGAGAAAATGGAAAACCAACACAAAGAAACCACACAAAAAAAATCAGGAAATGAATGAAAGATGCACTGAAGAAATCTACTTATAAAAGAAAATCTAATAGAACTTCCAGAAATGAAAAATTCATTCAAGGAAATACAAAACATAGTGGAAAGTATTAGGAATAGACTAGACCAGGCAGAAGAAAGACTCTCAGGGTCTGAGGATACCACCTTCGAATTAAACAAGTCATTCAGAGATAAAGAACAGAGAATTAAAAGGAAGGAACAAAGACTAGAAGAAATATGTGTTTATATAAAGAGGCCAAACATAAGAATTACAGGTATCCCTGAGGGTGAAGAAGAAAACACACAAGGGTTGGAAAATCTACTTGAGGGAATAATTGAGGAAAACTTCTTTGGTCTTGCTAGAAGATTAGATATCCAGGTACAAGAAGATCTACGAACACCTGGGTTGTTCATCACAAAGAGGCAGTCACCATGACACATATTTATCAGCCTAGCAAAAGGTAACATGAAGGAGGAACTTCTGCAAGCCATTAGGTGAAAATGTCAGGTAACTTACAAAGGAAAATGCATCAGGCTAACTGCAGACTTCTCAACTGAGACCTTACCAGTCAGAAGGGATTGGGGCCCCATCTTTAATCTTCTTATACAGGATAATGGCCAGAGTAGACTCTTGTATCCTCCAAAACTAAGTATCTTATATGAGGGAGAAATAAAGACTTTTTCAGACAAGCAACCACTGAGGGAATTTGTCAAGACCAGACCTGCACTGCAGGAAGTACGCAGATCTGCATTATACATCAATCAGCACAATAGAAACCCACCAGTGTAAAATCACCCAAAAGCTAAAGTTCAGAGCCCATATAAAATAATCACTCAAGAGGTAAAACAAAGCAATAAGGTTCTACCCAACAGGATGAACAGAAATGCATCCTACTTATCAAGTCTTTCAATAAACATGAACGGCTCGAGTTCCTCACTCAAGAGATTTGGGCTGGTTTAATGGATAAATGAATACAAGCTAAGTATCTGCTGTCTCCAGGAAACACATCTAACCCACAAGGACTCATTCAGACTCAAGGTGAAGGTATGAAAAAAATATTTCATGCCAATGAAAATCAAAAGAAAGCAGGTGTAGCCAGTCTCATATCAGATAATATAGGCTTCAAATCAACAATAGTAAAGAAAGACAAAGATGGTCATTATATAATGGTAAAGGGAGCAATTCATCAAGAAGACATAATAATCCTAAATATTTATGCACCTAACACAGGTGTGCCCAGATTCATAAAGCAAATCCTACTATATCTAAACAAAGTGGTAAACAGCAGCATCATACTTTCTGGGGACTTCAACACCCCACTGAGAGAACTGGACAGATTCTCCAAGTAGAAAATAAACACTGGACTTAAACTGGACTCTGGAGCAAATGGCCCTCACAGACATTTACTGAATATAAATTCTTCTCATCAGCACATGGAACATTCTCTAAGATTGACCACATCTTGGGCCACAAAACATGTCTCAACAAATTCAAAAAAGTACAAATTATACCATGTATCTTCTCAGACCATAGTGGAATAAAATTAGAAATCAACTCCAACAGAAGCACTCAATTCTACACAAAGTCATGGAAATAAACAACCTACTGCTGAAAGATTACTGGGTCATGGAGGAAATTAAGGTGGAAATCAAATGATTACTTGAACTAAATGACAAAGGGGACACAAGTTATCAAAATCTATGGGATTCAGGAAAAACAGTTCTAAGGGGAAAATTCGTAGCCTTAAATGCCTACATCAAAAAGATAGAAAGATCACAAGCCAACAATCTAATGAATTGTTCAAGGAACTAGAAAAGAAAGAGTAAACCAAACCAAAACCCATCAGAAGAAAAGAAAGAACTAAGGTCAGAGCAGAACAAAATGAAGTCAAAAACAAACAAACAAACAAAATACAGAAGATGAATGAAACAAAAAGTTGCTTCCTTGAAAATATAAACAAAATTCATAGACCTCTTGCTAGATTAACCAGAAGTAGAAAGGAAGGATCAAAATAAGCTCGATCAGAAATGAAAAAGAATCTTTGGGGTTTTTGAGATATAGTATTATATCATCAGCAAAGAGGGATAGTTTGACCTCCTGTTGCCCCCACTTGGATATTCTTGATTCCCTTCTCTTGTCTGATTACTCTGTCAAGGGCTTCCAGCACTATGTTGAGTAGAAATGGAGGTAGTGGGCAACCTTTTCTGGTTCCAGTTCTAAGCGGAAATGCTTTCAATTTTTCCCCATTCATTATGATGTTGGCTGTAGGTTTTTCATATATGGCTTTAATAATTTTGAGGTATGACCCATCTATGCCTATTTTGTTAAGAGTTCTAATCATAAAAGGGTGCTGAATTTTGTCAAATGCCTTTTTTGCATCTGTTGAGAAGATCATATGGTCTTTATTCTTGCTTTTATTTATATGGTGAATTACATTTATAGATTTGCATATGTTGAACCATCCTTGCATCTCTGGGATGAAGCCCACCTGGTCATGATGAATTATTTTTTTGGTGTGCAGGTGAGTTCAGTTTGCTAAGATTTTATAGAGAATTTTTGCATCTAAATTCATAAGGGATATTGGTCTGTAGTTTTCTTTTTTTGTTGTGTCCTTTCCTGATTTTGGTATCAAAGTGACATTGGCTTCATAGAATGAGTTGGGGAGGATTCCATCCTTCTTGATGTTATGGAATAATTTCTGCAGATAGGTACCAATTCTTTGTAGGTTTGGTAAAATTCAGGTGTGAACCTGTCTGGTCCGGGACCTTTTTTATTGGAAGATTTTTTATTACTGCTTCAATTTGGGTGCTTGACACTGGTCTGTTCAGGAATTCTATTTCTTCCTGATTGAGCCTAGGGAGGTGGTGTGTTTCTAATAATTTGTCCATTTCCTCCACATTTTCAAGTTTTGGGGCATAGAGATTTTTGTAGTATTTAAAGATGATATTTTGTATTTCTGTGATATTAGTTGTGACCTCTCCTTTTTCATTTCTAATTGAGTTTATTAAAGTGCTTTCTTTTTGCTTCTGGTTAGTCAAAAAGTGGCCTGTTGATTTTGTTTATCTTTTTGAAGAACAAACTTTTTGTTTTATTTCTGTATAGTTCTTTTTTTTCTCAATTTGATTTAGTTCTGCTCTGATCTTGGTTATTTCTTTTCTTCTGCTGGGTTTATGATTGGTTTTCTCCTCCCTTTCCAGTTCCTTGAGATGATCCATTAGTTTGTTGATTTGTTATCTTTCTGTCTTTTGGAAGTGGGCATTTAAGGCTATGAGTTTTCCTCTCAGGACTGCTTTTGCTGTGTCCCACAGATTTTTATAACTTGTGTTCCCATTATCATTTAGTTCATAGAATCTTTCGATTTCCATCTGAATCTCCTCTATGATTGAACAATCATTCAGCAATAGATTGTTTAATTTCCATTACTTTGTGTAGAGATGAGTGTTTCCGTTAGAATTTATTTCTAATTGAAAAAGGAGCTATTACAACTGATACCACAGAAATTCAAAATGTTATATCTGTGAATACTATAAAAATCTCTGTGCATATAAACTCGAAGACATTGAGGAAATTGACAAATTTCTGGAGGTACACAACCTCCCAAGGCTCGATGAGGAAAAAATAGAACTCCTTAACTGACCAATTATGAGAAATGATATTGAAGCAGCAATAAAAAATCTTCCAACCAAAAAAAGACCAGATGGTTTCACAGCCAAATTTTATCAGACCCCCAAAAAAAAAAAAACAAATTCTTACCCATACTGCCGAAATTATTTCATAACATGGAGAATGAAGGAATCCTCCCCAACTAATTCTTCGAAGCCTATATCACCTTGATACCACAGCCAGGAAAGAAACATCAAAAAGAAAACTATAGACCATTATCCCTTATGAATATAAATGCAAAAATCTGCAATAAAATTCTAGCAAACTGAATTCAGCAGCATATAAAAAAAAAAATCCACCACAGCCAAATGGTCTTCATCCCAGGGATGCAAGGATGGTTCAACATACATAAATACATAAATGTGATTCACCAAATAAGCAGAAGCAAAACAAGATCATGTGATCATCTGAATAGATGCAGAAAAAGCATTCAACAAAATTCAGCACCTTTTCATGATAAAAACAAAATAGGCAAAGATGGAACATTTCTCAAAATTATAAAGGCCATATATGACAAACTCACAGCCAACATCATACTGAATGGGGAAAAATTGAAAGCATTCTCGCTTAGAACTAGAACCAGACAAGGTTGTCCACTATCATGCTTCTATTCAACATAGTGCTGGAAATCCTAGCCAGAGCCATCAGACAAGAGAAGGAAATCAAGAGTATCCCAATGGGGGCAGAAGAGGTCAAACTGTCACTCTTTGCTGATGATATGATCTTATATTTAGAAACCCCAAAGATTCTGCCAAGAGACTCCCAGAATTGTTAAAATAAATTCAATATGTCAGGCTATAAAATCAATGTACACAAATCAGTAGCATTCCTATACACCAAAAACAGCCGAGTTGAGAATCAAATCAAAGACTCACTACCTTTCACGATAGGTACAAATAAAAGAAAATACCCAGGAATATATTTAACCAAGGAGGTGAAAGATCTCTACAAAGAGAACTATGAATCACAGAGGAAGGAAATTGCAGATGATGTGAACAAATAGAGAAAACGTCATGGTCATGAATTGGCAGAATCAACATTGTTAAAATGTCCACACTACCCAAAGTGATTTACATATTCAAACAATCCCCATCAAAATACCAACATCATTTTTTTGCAGATCTAGAAAAAAATAAGTCAATGCTTTGTTTGGAACCAGAAAAGAGCCTGAATAGCCAAAGCAACCTTAAGCAAAAGGAACAAATCTGGAGGAATCACTTTAACAAACTTTAAGCCATATTACAAACCTACAGTAACCACAACAGCATGGTACTGGCACAAAAATAGAGACATTTACCAATGGAACAATACAGAGAACCCAGATGTAAAACCATCCACATATTGCCATCTGATCTTTGACAAAGTATACAGCAATATACACCAGGGAATACCCTATTCAATAAATGGTGCTGGGAAACTTGGATAGCCACACGTAGAAGATTGAAACAGGATCTCTCAGAACTCAAAAAATATATTTGAGATGGCTAACAGGCTTAAATCTAAGACATGAAACCGTAATAATTCTAGAAGAAAATCTTCTAGATAACAGCCTAGGCAAAGAATTTATGAAGAAGACCCCCGGGGCAATCACAGCAACAACAAAAATAAATAAATGGGACTCGATTAAATTAAAAAGCTTCTCCATGGCCAAGGAAACAATCAACAGAGCAAATAGACATCCTACATGGGAGAATATATTTGCATGCTATACATTGGATAAAGGGCTAATCACCATGATCTACAAAGAACTCAAGCAAATCAATAAGAAAAAAATCAAACAACCAATTAAAAAGTGGGCAAAAGACATGAACAGAAGCTTTTTAAAAGAAGATAGACTAATGGCCAATAAACATATGAAAAAATGCTCTCTGTCACTAATCAGCAGAGAAATGCAAATCAAAACCACAATGAATTATCACCTAACCCCAGTGAGAATGACTTTTATCAAACAGTCCCAAAACAATAGATACTGGCAGGGATGTGGAGAGAAAGGAACACATACAGTGTTGCTGGGACTACAAACTAGTGCATTCTGTATGGAAAATAGTATGGAGATTCCTCAAAGAACTAAAAGTAGACCTACCATTTGATCTAGCAATCAAACTACTGGGTATTTACCCACAGGAGAAAAAAGCATTTTATCAAAAAGACACTTGCACTAGAATGTTTGTTGCAACACAGTTCACAGTCACAAAGATGTGGAATCAACCCAAGGGCCCATCAATTCATGAGTGGATTAATAAAATGTGGTATATGTATACCATGGAGTATTACTCAGCCATAAAAATATAAAGTAATATCTTTTCCCACAATTTGGATGGAACTGGAGACCATTCTCCTAAGTGAAATATTGCAAGAATGGAAAAACAAATACCAAAAACAAATAGTACTCACTATTAAATTGGAACTAACCGATCAGCACTTATGTGCACAGATGGAAGTAAAACTCAATAGAAATCATGCAGGTGGGAGGGGGGTGGAGGGGATGCATGAAATCATACCTAATGGGTACAGTGTACACTATCTGGGTGATGGGCACACTTATAACTTTGCTCAAGCAGTGCAAAAGCAATCCATGTAAGCAAAACATTTGTCACCCCATAATATTCTGAAATAAAATAAATAAATAAATAAATAAATAAAATCATGTTAATCCAAAAAAAAAAATCAAAACAGATCACTTCTGTGACCAAATGTATGGGAATATTTCCCCATACATCTAGTGAGCAATGAATTCTGCCATGGACACCAGCTGGGTGTCCCTAATTCAATTCAATTCTGCCATTGCATTATCTACCTAGACGTAGTATCAGATCCATAGGTTAAGGGCTCAGTCCCACAAGACTGCCCCCTACTTCCAGTGTCAATCATGAGCCCAGGTTATTTTTTCTGTGCTTCTGATTGGTCAGCTATAAATTGGGATTCCCCCAACCCCTTCCTTGGGTCCAATTAATTTGCTAGGGCAGCTCATAGAACACAGGAAAACACTTACTTACATTTATTGGTTTATTATAAAGGATATTACAAAGGATACAGATGAAGAGATACATAGTGCAATGTATGGGGGAACCACAGAGCTTCCATGCCCTCTCCAGGCATGCCATTCTCTGAAAACCTCCATACATTCAGCCCTAGAACCCAGTCCTTTTGGGGTTTTTTTAGAGGTTTCATTATGTAGGCATAATTGATTAAATCGTTAGCCATCAGTGATCACCTTAACATTCATTTCCTCTCCTCTCACTGGAGGTTGAGGTCAGGCGCTGAAAGTCCCAACCCTCTAACCGTGCCTTGGTCTTTTCAGTAACCAGCCCCCATTCTGAAGCTATCCAGGAGCCCCCAGGCATTAGTCAACTCATTATCATACAAAAGACACTTATAACATGATTCCAAGGATTTTAGTAGCTATATATCAGGAAACAGGGAGGAAAACCAATTATATATTTCACAATATCACAACCTGTTAACATAATACACCATTTTGTTTGAGCTTTAAAAGTTGATGTGAATTGTTATGAAGAGCTTTATATAATATAAAAAGTAAAACCAGATAGAATGTATATATAGTATGATTCTATTTAAAAAATACATACATATATACAGGAATACTTAGGAAAAATCTGAAGGAATAGTCACTGAAATTTTAGGGTTTTTTGTACAGTAGGATAACAAGTCATTTTTATTTTTTTCTTTATGCTACACATTTTCTCTTTATTTCCAAGCATTTTTTTCTGTACTGAGTATTATTAGTATAATAGCAGATCTAAAGTATAGTGCAAAGAAGTGAACCCTTGACTCCATGGAATGTTTATGATGAAATAAATTCTAGGTATTAGTGGATCATACTTTTAAAAACACCATCAAAAAGTGGGCAAAAGACATTAACAGAAGTTTTTTAAAAGAAGATAGACAAATGGCCAAGAAACATGAAAAAATGCTCAACATCACTAATCATCTGGGAAATGCAAATTAAAACCATAATGAGATGCCTCCTTACCTCATCAGAATGACCATTATGAAAAAGTCAAAAAACAAGAGATGCTGGTGTGGATGCAGAGAGAAAGAAAAGCTTATACTCTATTGATAGGACTGCAAATTAGTACAACCTCTACGGAAAACAGTATGAAGATTCCTCAAAGAAATAAATGTAGACCTACCATTCAATCCAGCAATCCCACTGCTGGGTATCTACCCAAAGGAAAAAAAGTCATTTTATAAATAAGACACCTGCATTTGCATGTTTATTGCAGCTCAATTCACAATTGCAAAGATGTGGAATCAACCTAAGTGCCCATCAATTCATGAGTGAATGAAAGAAATGTGATACACACACACACACACACACACACACACACACACCAGGGAGTACTACTCAGCCATAAAAAGGAATAAAATAAGATCTTTTGTAGCAATTTAGGTGGAACTGGAGACCATTATCCTAAGTGAAGTTTCTCAGGACTGGAAAACCAAACACCACATGTTCTCACTAATAAATACGAGCTAACGATGAGTACACATGGGCACAAAGAGATGTAAAGGACATTGGAAACCAAGAAGGGGGGAGGGTAGGAGGAGGGTGAGGGATAAAAACTTTTGTATTGGGTACAAATAAACGCTGTTCTGGTGGTGGGCACACCAAAAGCCGTGACTTAAGCATTATACAGGTATCCATGTAACAAAAAACATTTGTGCTCCCTCAATGTTTTGAAATAAAAAATATATATGATTATTTCAAAATGTACAACGGAGATGTAGAAAATATTAGATTTGCCAGTGTCCTTCCCAATCACTTGACAAACTAGGACATTGTTAAAGAAAGTGTTGACATGGTACCAAACATATATGACCCAGTATGTTTTAAAAAAAATAGCTCACTAGCATTTGTCTTTCCACTGACACATTTGAAAACATGTCAAAATGTAATTTTGATTTGAGAAGAGAGTGTGACAAATCTAGATTATAAATGCAAATCCCAGTAGATATTTGATTTCATCTAATCAAAGATGTTATTTTTAACTGCTATGGAACAGGATGCTTTTCTGCAAATGAGGCATTGAGTTAATAACAGTACTTTCTATTTACACAGAGATTTTCTGTGAGGTTAACATACTTTATGAATTAAAAGAAGTTCTGTGTTGGTGCAATTACTTTGGAAAACTATTTGGCAGTATCTTCTACAGCTGAATATATGATACCCTGTGACCCAGAAATTACACTCCTAGTATATACTAAACAAAACTATTAATTTTGTTATTAGTTAATAACTATTAACTAATAATAACTGTTATTTATTAAATTTATATTAATGTTTACCAAAACACAT
The DNA here is from genome assembly GCA_023783475.1 of Daubentonia madagascariensis. Taxonomy (NCBI): domain Eukaryota; kingdom Metazoa; phylum Chordata; class Mammalia; order Primates; family Daubentoniidae; genus Daubentonia; species Daubentonia madagascariensis. The sequence continues at coordinate 9,163,736 of JAKFHU010001129.1, forward strand.
GTTCATAGTAGCACTATTTATTATAGCCCCAAGCTGGAAAGTACCCAAATGCCTATCAACAATAGAATGGATATAGAATGGATAAATAAATTATGTTATATTTACACATTGAAATGCTATACAGCCATGAGAAAGAATGATCTATACCTACATGCACCTATATGGATTAATCTCACACACATAATATTGAATGAAAAAGCCAACACAAACAAGTACCGACTGTGTCCCCTTTATATTTGTATGTTGTGCAAAAGTATGCAAAACTAACTGTACATTAGAAGTGAGGGCAGTGGTTATCCTTGGGATGGGTAGTAATGGGAAGGGAGCATAAGTGGAAGATATGTAGAGTAGTGGCAATATTCTGTTTTTGGATGTGAGTCTAGATTCACTGATGTGTTCATAGTATGAAAATAATTCATTGAGCTGTATACTTATGATACATGTACTTTTCTGTATGTATAATTTAATGCACTTTAAAATATATATGTTTACTTATATAGCTTTAGACATCTCCTAACTCCTCTTCCAGAGTTTGAGGTATTGTCTGTTACCACCTAAAGTGACTATTATTAATTTAATTTGTATATTCAAAATTTTATACTATGTACTTACTCTATACCAGGACTATACTAGGGTCTGCTGATACGGAAATAAAGAAAATTCAGTTCCTGTGCTCAAAGACTTATATGGGTGGGTGAGAGCAGAGGACAAAATCAATTATAGTACAATATAGAGTGTAGAAATAAATACTGGGTATTTTGCTAAAATCAAACAGAAACACCCAAGCTAGCTTGTGTGGGCTTGAGAATCAGAGAAGGCAGCATCGGATAAGTTATATAAGACCTTTGCCTGAAGGACAGCCAGCAATTACATAGTCAAAGTCTAATAGGAAGGGCATTCTAAGCAGGGGGATCTTCATTTGAGAAGTGTCTGAGTTGAGCAAGAATATGATATATTCAAAGAACTGCAAATGTTCTACTATGTCAGGAGTATAATCTGTGAGGAGGAAAAGGAGTGGCAGAGCATGAGACTATAGAATTAATAAAGGGTTTTAAATATCGTGCTGAAGAGCTTGGACTTCTCCTGAAGCCCAAGGGGAGCTAGTGAGGATTTAAAGTGGAGTAGTAATGTAAGATTCTCATTAAAAAATAATAATAATAATAAATATATATATATATTTATATATATGATATACATATATCACGTAGGGAGACTACATTAGAAAGAGATAGGACTAGTGGCAGGGAGATCAGTAAGGCAGTAACAGAAGAAATGATGAGAACCTGAACTAAGGTAGTCAAGTTCCCCCCAAACTCCACTTACACAGGCATTTGAATATGCAGCTGATTTTACGATTTGAGGAAATAGCAGGTATGTTTATATTGTACCTATTGTACCATAGAAAATTTCAAATTGAATATCAGACCTCTCTGTTCTTAAAAATTCTTTAGCTGGCAGCATTAATATTACCTATTATTGTCTATAGCACTCTCTTATTCTTTGCTGGATGCCAAGAACCCAGGCCAGAACCTCGCTAAGCCTACTCTCAAGATCATTGTCAGAGATACTTTTGACTCTTATGGGACTCTTACTGTTGCCGTAGATTTTTACATTGGGAAAAGTCTCTTCAAAGCTGCCAGGCTCAATTGGTCTTTGTGATGCCCTGGATGTCAAGTACAAAAGACCAGGTCTGTGGAAAAAGGTGTCTCCAAGATTGTTAAGCACATCAGTAAAACACTGAGTATTGTGGAATAGGAGAAGAAAAGTATGGCACCAAAAGTAAAACTAGATTGGTATACACACACACTAGAAGTATCTATTATTGTCTATAAGGCTGGATATGCTAAAAGGAAATCTCACTATACTGTCACATTGCTCACCTGGATAGCAAATTCAGCTGTCATCCTGCTTGTTCTAGCATTCAGTGTGAATCATAGTAGCTCTCACAGTGGCAAAAATTGCAGTGCAGGAGTCCATGGTTCTCCTTATTGATGCTACAGACTTCTGGAAAGCCATGAGCATTGGAGCTCAGGCCTATCATACTCTGAAGATAATGTCATCAAGTGTAAATAAAGGAAAAAAGCTATCAATGAGAAGGATGAAGGAGTTTTCTACTAACATCCTAGAGCAAGGGTAGGAAAACTATGGCCTGTGGCCTGAATATGGCCCACTACCTGTTTCTGTAAATAAATTTTTATTGGAACACAGCTATACTCATTTGTTTATAAATTGTCCATGGATGTTTTTGTGCTACAGTGGCACAAAAGTTAAAGTAGTTGTGACAAAGACTATATAACCCACTATGTCAAAAATATTTATCATCTGACCCTTTGCAGGAACAGTTTGGCCAATTCTGGTTAGAGTGTAAAGAAGCCCTGGAATTGCTAAAGAATGCTATTGGGAAGACTGCACAGATGAAGTTTTAATTGGAATGGACCCTCAGTTCTTCTAGTCTTGGACATATGATTTGGAATTTAACTCTCCTGTTAATCCCAGCAGACACGTCACCCATGATCCCTCATCAAGAACTACCCAGAGCTATCTTATAAAAATTTCTCTCACCAATATGAGTGTGAAATTTGAAAAAAAAAAAAAAACACTCAGTAAATGCAAATATCCAGGTGGTAGGGAGATGTTCTTATAATGGCCAACAGAAAGCAAATTGCCAAAGCTGTAGATGAAGAACAATGCAACTGCTTCCTGCTGAAAGTGAACCAGATTGCTCTGTCTGTGTCTCTTTGAATGTGAAAGCTGACCTAGTCCAATGAGTGGGACACCATAGGTTTCTATTATTCTGGGGAAACAGAAAATGCTTTAACTGCTGACCTGGTGGTAGGGATTTGCCCTGCACATAACAGGATTTTTGTATCTTAACAATCTGAATCTGCTTCTTAGAATCAAGGAGGATCTAGATGGAAGATTCAGAAACCTCCTAGCTAAGTAAGCTCTAGGCAGGAGAGCCACTGAGCCAGGAGAGCCACTGAGCCAGTTTAGGTCTAGTCAGCTAGTTAGACTTCTGTTGCTGTTCTAAGCATCCAGTCAAAAACAATTAGGCCAGTATTCTAATGAACCTCTGATCATTTTCTCCCATTCCCTCACTCCTCTGTGATACCTCACAGCTTTATTAGAAATGCTGTATAGGAAGCTAAGCTTAGCCATCAGTAATCTTTGTGGAATGTCTAGTTTTGTAGTCATGTGACTAGTGTAAAATTATTTTTCTCCCTTTATCCTCACTATGAGTCTGTGGATCTATGTACTTACAGTGTGATTCCTGAGTTGTTTACAAGCATGCTCCCCCATAGATTTTATGTGGGAAAAAAGTCAGTAACTAAAAATTGTCCATTAGCTACTGTGCCACCATGGAATTTTTTTTTACTCTCCACATTATCTTCATGATATTCCAGGCTTTAACCCTCTGCTGACTTTTTTCTTCCTCTCAGATGATCCCTCCTTCCCAAATTCCAAATCCTCCCTCTATTCTCAGAACAGTCAACTCTCTCCAGGTCCTAGCCCACATTTTCAAGGCCCACCTAGGAGGTACTTGGCAGAATCAATCAAGTCTATTTATTTAATGAGGTCCACCTTTCTCTGCAGGACTTGTGGTCATAAATAGCAAAATACTGCTTATGTCAAGTACCAAGCACAGTTGGTGCTCAATCAATGCTTTTTTCCTTCTTTCCTTTTGCTTGTTTTATTGTTGTTATATCCTTATTCTTCTTATGTCAAAAAATAAATGCCTCATTACATCTGTTAATATTTGTGTTCTCTTATTCTGGATTTAAGCTCATAAAAGGGAAGATGTGTGTCCTTCTGGCCTTGCACAATAAAACATGTATAAGAAGGACACATAATGTCTATTCTTCAGATTTAGTATATGATACCAGAGAAAACTTTGGGCCATTTCCTTGGCTTTTTCAAGACTTCCTCCTCTTCCAGCTAGATAGTGGCCTGCTGTAGCATGGCATCTTCTCAGAGTATAAAGCAGCGTCTGGGAAACAGGAAAGGTATAAGATTTGAACATATTACTTCCTTTAGACTCTGGTCAGAGTACTTAATCCCCCTGATTCTCAGTTTACTTATCCATAAAATAAATACTAGTACATACTTCATAGAGTTCTAATGAAAAATCAAATGAAATATGAAAGTAAATTACTTTGCACTGGGGCAGGCACAGAACAAGTATTATATAAATGGAAGTTATTGCTCTCTTATTACTGTTATTGCCACACTGTAATGATTTTTGGTTCATATAGTTATAAAAAAAATTGAAAATAAATGGAGCAAATGGTAAATTCCAGAAAGTAAATTGAGAAAGGACTGAAATAAAGCTCGAAGTGTGCATCTAGGGTGATATTCAATAAATTATTTTTTGGGTTTTTTTCACTTTTTATTCTGGAAAATTTCCACTGTATACAAAAGTAAACAAAAATAGTGTAATATACCTGATATGCCCATAATCCAGCTGCAACAATGATTAACTCATGGTCAGTGGTTTCTTTGTTTTTATTACTACCTACTCCTTCTAATCCCTTTCCCACTGTATTATTTTGAAGCAAATCACATACATTGTATCTTCTATTCCATAAATACTCCAGTAGGTATTTCTGAAAGGTAAGGACTTGAAAAAATAACCATAAAATACTAAGTAAATCTTGGTTGACTTGAAGCTGGCAGTCCTCCATTCACCTTCCAGCTGATGCCAGTATACAAATTTAGGCATGAGATTGCCCGTCATGGCTGGTAGCAAGGCCATTTGCTTGGAAGGAATAGAAGAAAGATAAAGGTTACATTTAGATTTCAGGATACCCCAAATTCTGCCCATAAACATGAATGTGCCTGAGGTAAGGTGTGGTTTTTTGGGGAGATGTATCACGGTATAGTGGGAACAGGCATGTGCCTTGGGCCAGAAAGCTCTGGGCTTCAAATCCTAATGCTACCATATATGGCTTTAGCCAAATTATTTACTCTTAACACTCTTGCATGAACAAATTTGCAGTTCACCAGATGCTTCTTTCACAACTGTTAGCTCATCCGTTCCTTATTACCTTTGGGTAAGGAAACTGAGGCTCAGTGAGGTTAATGAACTTGCCAAGGGTCACAAAGCCTCAGTTTCCTCAAAGATGATAAGGAACAGATGAGCTAACAGTTGTGAAAGAAGCTGGATTCAAGCCCAGTTCCATCTGACAAAAACCCTGAACCCTTTGCACTGTATCATGTTGATCTGCCTGTACTGACTTGAACCCCAGAGTTTCTCCCCACACCCCTCTCCCCTGGTCTATGGTTTGATGAGGCAGGGATGAGAAGGGCTGTAGCTAAGTTGGGCTGGGGATTGGCAGAGGGATCTGATGTTGCAAGTGATGAGTACATGTGAGTAGAGGTGTATCCAGGTCTATGGGGACTTGAGCTTATTCAATTTGGTGGGAGGTTTTAAGACAAAAAGTACAACATTACAAATAAAAACTTAGCTCTTAAAGCTAAGTATTGAGCTAGAATAAGAAAAGAAATCATCATAAATTATAAATTTTTTAAAGCTGACAATTTTTTAAATGATTTTAAATGCTACAAACATAAAATATTTTAAAATTGCATAATATTTTTATTAATTAACCTCCTAATACACTTCTATAATAATTTTTTCCCTACATTTTTGGCTGCACACTCTTTGATTGTCTCTTCATATGACTATGATTCTGTAGCATCATTTTCTAAAGAGAGAGTGAAAAGCTAATTTAGTCTTTCCTCTAGCATGGTTGGTCAAATATGTTTTTTATTATTGATAGTTTTTAAAGTTTATTTCAGCATTGTGACTCATTATTATAACCTAATGTAAAATTTTAGGATTATTATGAAATTTGTGAAAACGTCTATCAAGTTTTTTTCATATATAAAGCTTAAGATTTTAGAACATTTCATGTTTTCTTGTTCAGTGACTGATCTCAAATTCTCTTTGATTGTTGACATTCATTAACTACATTTCCTGGGTTCATTTCAGGTCTTTAAAAGGGGCCTGTGCAAGTAGGGGGCTCTTAAAACTTGAGTTTCATTAGCTTCAGAGTAAAGCTGACTTTCAGATTAGTTGGTTACCTTTCCTTTCAATCTTCTGTCTCCTCTTTTACTTGCCCTGGGGTCAGATCTTCATTTCCTCACCAGTGCTCATACCTACCTGGGAAGCAAACTGCACTCCAACTTCAGGCATAGAGCATCCATTCCCCTGACTCTGTCCTTCCCCAAAACAGTGCTAGGAGCCCCAGTCATCCTCCTCAGTGACTGAATTGGCCACAGGAGCCTTCTAATCCCTTGAGCACCTATAAATAGCAGTGCACACTGTAAACTTGCAGGCTTAAAACACTGGTTACATCAGCTACAGAAGAATACAGAGCCCTGAACATGAGGATCCTCCACAAAGATACAAGGCCTTGCTGGAACTGGGACCACTTAATTTCCCTCACACTTTTTCTCTGTATAAATACAACATTTCAGATGTTCAATTAAAATAAGTACCATTAATTTCAAATGTTAGTCTGTCATGTGCTATAATTATTCACTGGGCTGACTGGGATATTTCTCACAATTATTTTTTCTTACTTTCCCAGTGAAATTACTGGTAATTTTTGGTTTCTCTTTTATTAAACAGGACAAAACAAAGCATTCTAGGTCTTCCTGAGGCAGGACTAATGTGGCTTCCTCAATAACAGCAACTTTCTAGTGAGGGCCATCTCCAAGAGAGAAGGAAGGGAAAAATCCAGAATTTTTTATTCTTTAAGTGAAGAATCTGGCCCTACTTAATTTTGCTTTGCTTGTTTCCTCATAAGCATAGATAGATGCAAATATAATTTGCACATCATGAACTGCTGAAGTGTTGGACATAGGTTGGAGATGTATCTAACAGATCTTGGTTTTCTAAGTCTTTTAAAATGGCATTGTTCAAGTCACCACTGCCCTGTCAAGTAGAATTTAAGCTATTCAGTCTGGAATTCAGGCTCCTTAGCAGACTAGGGAGTGTTGGGGATGTATGTCCTATAGGTGCCTTCCAGGGCATAGAACAGGCCAGAAAAGGACAGAGAAAGAGTCAGAGATGCAAATTAGCACCAACCAGTACAAGTATCTTATTAAAAAGTGTTGAAGGTAATTCCTCATTAACATTAGGGATTTTGCCTATTTTATTCACTAGTGAGCTGGAGAGGTTGGCTGTGACTTTTAATATTGAATTGTCTTTGAAACCATGCAAGTTAGTGGCCCTAATTAATTGGTCGATATCTTTTCTACCAACTTGATTTCTAATGTGAAAGTCCTTGGTCCTAGTATAATTCATGAATAATTTGTTCCATCACCCCCTCAAGGTTATCTTGGGAAACCTGAATTGCAGCAAGCTCCAGATAACTTATAGGATATTTATTTATTAATTTATTTATTTGTTAAATATTTCCTGACCACCTATTCTCTGCCAGCATCCTGCTAGATGTTGTAGAAACAGAGATGAATAAAAAGCATAGAGCTCTTAGCCTAGAAGGTAAGACAGACAAGTAAATATTTGATAATTGTATTAGCACAAGTTACAACAAACAACCTCAAAACTTCAGTGGCTTAAGGAAACTCAGCTCCACAATAAATTGGGGACCCAGCCCTCTGCCTCCAAGTGGTGATGAGAGAAGAGAAAATGTGGAAGATTTGACTTGCAAGAGGTGAACATATTTCCCATGTACACTCCATTTGCTGGAGTCAGTTCATAGTCCTATCAAACTGCAGGGAAGGCTGAGAAATGTAGTCCAGCTGTGTGCTAGCAATTCAAAGGAATTTGAGTTTGGTGATCAGATAGCATTACCTTTGCCATAGTAATAATATAGGGTAATTGTGCTGGGACAAAAATCAACACAGGGATTATGTGAAGAAGAAGAGGGATACTTAACTTAGTCTGTGGTATAGGGTGGGGATGGGGATCAGGAATAACTTCCTGGAGGATGTGACACTTAAACTGGCTTTTGAAGGACATTTAAGAGTTAGCCAGGTGGAGAAGGGGAAGGGAGGGTTTGAACTATGGAGGAAGACACCAGCAAAAGCAAGAAAGCATGAAATAGCAAGGTGTATGCTTAGAGAACATTCGACTCAAAGGTCTTATATCTAGATCTTACATTTTGATGAGTGACAGAAGACTTTTGATCATCTCCTGTTCTGAGGTTAGTAGCAGTTCTGAATCACATTGATACACACTAATTCAATTGTTCTGATCAAAAATTCATTGCCCAATTTTCAAAATCAAAGAAGTAGTTTTTTGAAACTAGTTGAAAGTCAAGCAGCCAGCATGACCTAGTTAAGAACTTTATTCAAAAAGAAAAAGAACTTGGAAATGAATTTCCCTGAAAATCATATCTCCATTTATTTGTGAAGACATGGAAACCACGTATTTTAAGGATGTGTGGAGAAGCACAATTTGGTACCTTTTTTTTTTCTCCAGTGAAATTGACTACAAAATTTTCTCTTGTAATATTCTGAGACATTTTGCTGTGGTCCCATTGAAGAATAGTTAATGTAAAAATGATTGGATTAAAAATCTGATCATCTCGTGTGCCTCCATTCACATTGCTGAAATTGGTGTAACAAAGCCTAAGGCTCTGGAGTGCCCTAGAGTTCTTGGATTTTGTAAGTATCTATGTATTGCTTAAGACTAAAATCTATCTGCATAAGAATCTCTTTTAGGAAGAAATAAAGTTCTTGGCTCGGAGAGGGATTTCAAAACAGGAGTTACTGCAATGAAAGACACATTTCTTGGACCATTTTTAAATATGAGAAAAATGAATAGTACATCTAAATGTGGAATCTATATCGATAGAACTGGAGGTGGGGTGGGCGTCAAACAGTGCTTAGGGGAAAGGCAGGAGGGAAGGAAGTTAAAATAGGACCAATAGTGTTTATCTTGAAACTTGGCAGACAAATCTAGGATTTCATGGTAGAAAGATGGCAGAGAAAGTCAAGAGATGGGAAAGTACCATAAGTTTCCAGGCAAGTCCGCAAACAGCAAACCAGTACAGGTAGAGTTAAAAGAGCTAATGCATATAAAGTGTTTAACACCATGCCTGGCACTTAAGTGTTCAATAAATATTAGCTATTATTATTAGTAGTAGTAGTAGTATTTGTTTTGCCTTATTGGACACTGTTAACTGAAAGGTCTCCCTCTTCTTGCTCAAGCTATTTCTTCTTTTTTTTTCCTCTTGTAAATTTTTTTTATTCTTGATTAACATTGAAAACATTGAAATTGATGCAATGCGTTTCTCAGTGATGGCTTTTCTGAGCCTACCCCCTCGACCCCCTTTCAGACAAGGTTTTGTGCTTCTCTTATTTTATCATATAGTACCCGTGGCTTTCCCCCCTTAGCATTTGTTACAACTTTATACTTAACTGGAAGCTCCTTGAGGACAACAAAAGAACCGTTTTCATTTCTGTATCCCCAGGATGACTACTGTGTGCTTGGCACAGAGTATGTACTTGAATATTTGAATGAATGGACAACTAATGGTTTACTTTACTTTTACATCCATTTTATCTTGAGGTAAGCTCAGTGATATAGATGTTTTTATATACAAGGACATTAATGCTTAGAGAGGTTTACGATTTTTCAGTAAGTGGTGTAATTAATATTCCAACCGGCTGTCTTCCTTTGCTTTCCACCCAAGCACATCATGTTTCCTTGGAATTTTTGATGGTGAGAAATAACAGTGGCCTAAGCATTGAGAAACCTATGTTCTAGCATTGCTCTCTCCCTCTTTTAGGGCACTGATAATTATCTTCACCACAAGCCTGAGAATTCCTTGAAGACAGAAACAGCTGTCTTTTTCACCTTATCATCCCCAGCACCTGGCACAGAGTAGGTTCTCACTGTATCACAGAGATTTTTGTCTTTATAGAAGGAAGAGTAAAAGAAGACCAAAGCTTTGATAAATAAAAAGTATCACTGGTAAAGTTTCAGGTCATTTGGGCTATTAAAGGTAGAGTGTACTTTATATCAGTGTTTCTTAAACTTCATTGTATATGCAAATCATCAGGCCTCTTGTTAAAATGCAGATTCTAATTCTCTAAGTCTGCTACAGGGGCTGAGATTCTCTGTTTCTAACAAGTTTTCACATGATGCTGATGCTGTAGGTCCAAGAATTACACTTTGAATAGCAAGGCTTTTTATCACCCCTGTATGGGCCCTATCTCCTTCTAAGCCTGGACCTGTGGAGTAGGCTCAGTCTTGATAGTACTCATTTCACCAACCTTGTCTCTAGTGATAGGATTTATACCAATATTATTTTTATGAATAAGAATTTTTAGTTCATGGGGAATTATTACCTAAATTTATGTCACTTGGGCAGGGACTCAAACACTGAGGAAAAGGATTTAATCTGTTTATTTGTTAATTAAGATAGAATGCACACCATGCTGCTGACCTCCAACTGAAATGTAAAACCTCCCAAAGGGACTGCTTGAGATTTTTCTTAGACAGATGCCTTTGGAGAGCATTGGTGGGCTCTGGAAAATATCAGCAGGAATCCAGAAAGCATTCTTTTTCATTCTAAGAACAAAGTGCTGAGGAAGTGATGAAAAGAGAGTAGGGTTGGAAGTCTCTGCCATTCCCTAGCTGAGTCACCTTTCGTAAGCACTCTGGGTTTCAGTATATGCAGTTGTAAAGTTGGACGTATATTACTGATATCACAGAATTGTTAAATTACAGGTACTGTAATATTATATCGCCTCTATAAGATCATGAATTTCTTGAAGATAGAATTTGTGTTACATTTGACTTTTGCCAACCAGAGCACTGAATATAATACTTTCTGTATAATAGACCACAGTAACTGATGGCCCAATAAAGAAACTTTTTATCTGGTAGAACACTGTATATGCAAAACATTATAACACTAATATTTTTACTCTATCTTTACTATTGCAAAGAAGGATATTCACTTATCTGATCAATTATAAAGCTCTGTTGATTTTGCCTTCTCTTACGTTTCAAATTCATCTTCATCCTTACCTTTCCTAATCAAAGTCATATCATCTCTCACCTGGGATAGTTTAATAGCCTCCTAACTTATCGTTCCTTATCCACTGTTAACCTTCTCAAATCCATTACTATGATGAAGCCATAATGATATTTTAAAATTTTAAAAATCTGTTAATGTCACTCCTCAGCTCAAAAGCTTTAGTGCCTTCCCATTATACTATGGACAAAGACAAATTCTCTATCAAGGCCTACAATGTTATTAATAAACTAGCATTTGCCTACATCTCTAGACTTAGCTCATACCTCTCTCTCCCATGATCTTTGCACACAGTCTATAGCACTGGCCTTCTTTCAGTCCTTTGACTGGAGCATGGGTGTATATTAGGCACAGGCTGAAATGCAAATCCCATTCCCTACTTTCATCTAGTAAAATCCTTCATGTTTTAGTTCAACAATAACTTCCCCCAAGGAAATTGTCCATGACTCCACTGATTGAGTCTGTGTTTTTGTTGTTGTTGTTGTTGTTGTTATATGTTCTCATACTAGTTAGTACATTCATAGCACATATCACATTAGTCATTAAATGGTTTTTAAATTATTTGCTCAATATCAGTCTTTTCTGTTAGAATATGAACTCCATGAGGATAGGGATCTGAATCTGTTTTGTTCACTGTTATACCTTAGCTCTTGGGACAGTGTTTATTTTATAGAGCTGTTGAAAGCAGTAAATGTGATAATCAATGTGAAAGCCCCTATCACTGTGAGGAGACACAGTAGGTACTCATTAAATGTTGGTTTACTTTTTATACTTCATGCTTCAGTTAAAAATTTTTTCAGTACCTGGAGTTAGCCTAGTCCCTCATGTGGAAGGATTAGGCTTCAATAAGGAAGGGGGTGGAGAAGACAGAATTATAAAAATGAAACTATGGAGCTACCCAAACGGTATGAGGCTGGAATTTAGCTAGACTAAACTAAGAAGAATCTAATCCAAGGGAAGTCTTGGGATGGGCTTTCTGTGTTGCATTCAATGTGTACACATAAAAAAGCCCAGCAAACATGTACACATGAGTCTAGGCAGAACAAACAGAAGCTGAAAAGTTTACTTTCCAGTGTGGACCATGTTATAAAGACAACCCATTTAGAAAATTAAAGTGAAATGCATAATTCTAATGCTGCAATAAAAGCTTCACTTTTGCGTGACTTTAAACTACTGACTGTACTGAATTGCTTTCTCTGGTGAGATTGCTTCTGTAGTTGATTGCGTGTCAAATAAAAAACTCAGCTATATGAGAACTCATAAAAAGCAATTTATTTTAACCTAAGGTACATCATTCCAATGAATTACAAAATTACAAGGAAAAGAATGGGACACATTATAAGGTTTCAAAAACCCCACATCTTTTTTCCATCCTTAGAAAGTTCTTAGAAAAGATCCTAAATATGTATATTTTAGACTATTCCGTTTTATATCTCTCCACTGTATTAAAACTGAATAGTCAACCATCCTCTTTAATTCTCCCTACTTTCTTTCAGTCTTTCCAAATGAACTCCATTTTATCCAAATCAATTCCAGTTGATCTCCTCCCTTATATGGATGCACTTTCTGCATCAGTTGAGGACTTTTATGGCTTTTTTTTTTTCTTATTTTAAGAATACCTTTCTGGCACAGCAAAGGAGGGACTCTATAGCAGGTAGGTTATGTTTGTATAACTGGTTCTTCATTGATTTTCTACTCTCCATACCTCTCTCTCTTTCTCTAATAACTCTTTTCTTTGTCCCTTTAGCTTAATGAACTATGTGATTAACTCCTTTAGCTTTAAAAACCACCCTGCTTGTTTCTACCACAGAATTTTAAGGGCATTCTTTTTCAGGGCACAATGTTTCCTCACATACCTTCTCTGGTCATACCCTGTATCACTTGTTTCTCCTTAGGCCTGAAAGGATAGACCTGAGGCTTTAATTTGTTAATTGTACCACATCTGCATCATTTGTGGTCCATGGACCCAGAACACAGAACACAGTGAGTAATGATACTACCAGATTAAATCACTTAATCATGGAGCAGTGAGATTTATATCTCTAATTCTTCTAGTCTTTTTAGTTTCATTATTGAAACAATCACATTCCATTTCCTTAGTGTGTTCATGTTTTTCTTGTGTTTCATCTAAGTGTGAGTTAGCTGCCTTGCATGCCCATATAATATACATTACTAACATGCATTGAGTGCTTACACTATTCTATGCCATACTTTCATCTGTATTAACTAATATATACACTTTATATGTATTGAATAATTTATCCTTACAAAAACCTTTTCAGGTAAAAACTATTATAAGCCTCATTTTTCATATGAAGGAATTGGAGCTGAGAGGCTAAATGACTTGTCCAAGGTCTCATAGTTAATAACTAGCTGAACTAGGGTTGAGTGCTACTCCAGAGCCTACTCTTAAACATTATGTTTTAGCATTTGTCTAAGGCTATTTACAAAGCATGTTCACATAAGTCATCTGATTTTGATAGTAACCCTATAATTATTCCCATTTTACAAATGAGGAAATAATGGCCCTAAGATATGCACAATATATCACAAATCACATAGCTAGTAAGATGTGGAACTGGGGTATGAACTCAGTTTGCTGACTTTAAATTTAGAAATTTTCCACTAAACCATAGTTGATATTCTAAATTTAAACATTTGGTAATAAATTTCCATCTGGTTTAACTAGAGGTATGCACACACATGTATATATGTATATTCACACATACATATGCATACATACCTTTTTATATTACCACATGTATAAGTAAATTATCATCTGGATCAATTTTAACTCTTAATTTAGTTAGTATATAAGCATAACAAAATGTAATAATTCTTTTAAAAAAACAGTAAATCATTTGTTATGTCCTTAACAAAGACTATATTCATATAATCTAATTTGACCTTATTGGAAAGTTGATATTTTTTACATTGGCCCCTGCAGCTTAAATCTAAGGATAATCTATTTTAACCACATAGTGTACTCCTCCAATGGCAAGGGTGTGTATAATATTACTCCACGCAACTCCCTGGTTTCCATATGTCCTATAAGTCCTTTATTTGGGGGGTGTTGGCTATGGTAGAAAGACACAGGTTTTGGCATCCTATGACCTGATTTTGAATCTTGATTCTACTGCTGACTTTGAGCAAATCACTTTCACTTAACTTCTTTCTCTAAGCCTCAATTCTTCATTCTGCTAAAAAGGAGTAATTTTTCTGACCTTTAGGCCTTCTCCCTCTAATTTGCTTTTCACATAGTTGTCAGAGTGATAGTTCTAAAATACTGTTATGTCAGTAACCTTATTAAAATCCATCTCTCACTCTCCTTTGCTTTAAGGATGTAGTTCATATGCTTTAGCCTGGTTCTCAGGGCTCTTTATAACCTATCTTTCCAGTTTTGTTTCTCTTGAACTTCCCTCATCCTCCTACATTTGAGTGCCACTTTAGCTCAAATTCATCTAGTTATTAACAGGTTCAAGTTTAGAATCCAGATTCTTTGACATTAAGTTCAATACTTTTTCTATTCTAACATTATCTTCAATTAACAAACCTCTAGAAGTAACTTACTATTGAAGCTTATTCCAGTTACTAGCTCCAGAGCATGCTTGCTATTTGATATTTTCTTATATTGAATAATAAAAATCAATTAATATTTGTTGTTGTACCACTCTGCTAGGTGCTATGTAATCTGATATAAGTAAGATAAAGTTCTTTCATCTGTAGTAGGAGTGATAAAGATGAACAAAAATAACTTTAATCAAGAGTCTGTTCCTCTGACGAAATGTAATCTCTATCAGAGAAGAGGGACAGAGACAGTTCAGCTAGTGAGAAGGTAGGAAGGAGCAAAGAATTGGTAGTCAAGAGGCCTGGATTCTGATTCCAGTCCTATTAACTTTCTCTGTGATCTAAGATAAATCATTTACCCTCTCTAGGCTTCAGTTTCCCCATCTAAAAAATGATGGGTTGGACTAGCATTAGATGATGCGTAAGACTCAAGTAAACTCTAATATTATCATCATCCTTATAGCTAACATTAAATACTCCCCCCAAATAAAAATAACAACTATCATTAGCTGAGCACTTGCTATGGGCCAGGCACTGTACTTTATATATGTCTAATCCTCGCAAGAACCCTATGATGTTTGTATAATTATTATGACACTCATCATGCAGATTAGGAGTCTGAGGTAGGAAGAGGTTAAGTAAGTGATAGATCTGTGATTTGAACCTAGCCTTTTGCTATCCACAGCTGGTACTTTTTCCTTACATTCTTCATGGCTTCTTAAATATGAGTACTCTTACAGCAGTGGTGCTCAAGCTTGTAGCTCCACAGACACGGGATAATTAATTTTGCCATAGATTACTTGGTCATGTTCCTTTGATCTAATAAGTTTTAAACAGCATGGACGGATCTTCATTGCATATACTCATTAGCAAATGCAGTGATTCTCTCGCAGAATCAATGCCTATCATCTCTGGATAATCGCACTTCAAAAAATATTTAAGAAGCTAATGTGCATGTTGTTGATGACTTTTTTAATTTTACAAACTAGGGCATGGCCCATTTATTAGTATTTTAGAAGCATGATTAACAATACAGCTAAACAAATCTTATCAAAATAAATAAAGTGGATGGTGCAATTTTAATTTTTCTCATGTATTTCCCATTTACTCACCAATGCATCAAATTGATAATTGAAATACACTCCTCTCTGTTATTGTGAGTTTAATATGATGATACACTCTATGGGACACATATATGGATATGTATCTATATACACAGTTATATATATACATGTATACATATATACACATGTATTAAAACTTAAGGTTTTAGAGGAGAATGTATAGAACCTTAGAGATAATTTCCTCACTTTTTATCATTATTTCACTTTCTAAGGTACTTTCACATACATTGTGATTAGCCTTTTTGATCCTTCTTAACAAAGAGATTCTGATTCTTTCATTTTATTTGTATTTTGAGAATCAGAAGTCCTCAACAATCCTGTTAACTAGACTGGGCATTAATTATTTACAGATGAGGAATCTGAGGCTCAGAGATACAGTGCCCTGTTACAGGCTACACAACTAGAAAGGGGAAGAGCCAAGACTTGAAGTTACATTTCCCTGATTCCAAAGTCAGCATTTCTTTTACTACACTATAGTGCCACCTCTGCATTTTTCATGTGTGATTTTATTCAAGCCCTGAATAGATCAAGCAAACTGCAATTGTGCCTGCAGGCAGGCCTAGAGATTAGCAAGGTTACTGAATCTGAGCTGCATTTGGCAAGATCCAGTGAAAGACAAACCCAGATTTCTTTGTAGGCAGGGAAGACACAAACAAGCTGAGATAAGGAACACGGAGAGTTCCCTGTGAGCTTTATATTTTTTGCAGCTTGGACTTCACTCTCAGGTCTAGGAAAAGGCATTGATTAGTTAGATAAGCCTATCCCATTCTTTCCAGGAGAGAACCTCTTCATTTATATTTATGTACAGTTCATTCAAACTGCTTTCTATTGCAATTTTACTTTTGTTTGTATGATTACTTGTTTAATGCCTTCGCACTCTGCACATTCACACTATAGACCATAAATGCCTTGAGGTCAAGGCCATATCTTTTTTACTCGTTATTGTATCCTAGTACCTGGAATTTGGTAATCAATAAGTATTTGTTAAATAAACATTGAAGGCACACAAATACCAAATGTTAATCACTTACTCAGTGCTAGAGTCTATTCTGGGTAATTCTACCTTTTTGCTTATTAAACCTCACTGACTCATAATTCCTCAATGATGTAGTAAGAAAGGACACTACCAAGTTGTGTGACCTCATGGCATAAATTCTTGAGAGTTGCTTTTACTTCCTTACTTTCTGTCTAGTCTTCAACCTACTGCATTGTGGTATCTGCTTCCACCACTCTGTTGGAATTGCTTCTTTGATAAACCTTGGAACAAAATCTCATCCCACATGACCCCCAGCATTTAGCATTGTCAATCACTCATCCTCCTGTCTCCTCTGGCAATATTCTATCTTGGTTTTCTTCTAATATCTTCATCTACTCCTTTCCATTCCCCTTCTTGGGTTTCCTTTCTTTTGAGGATCCTTAAGTTTTGAGATTCCCTAGGATTCCATCCTGCTCTCTTCACAAAATCTGCCTGTTCTTCTCATTTATACTCCTTAATTCATATAACTTTAACTACCATCTAAAAACTAATACCTATTGGATTTATCATTTCATTCCTAGATATTCTTGTGAAGTTCAACTCCATCTTTCCAAATATCTCCTGGCCAATGGAAAGGACAGGAATGACATTCTTTGCAGAGAATGTACTAATAATAAATGCATAATTGTAAGAAAGCTTCTAGCTGAGTGTGAGTATGGATAGTTGGAGGCTGTTTTGGATTGGGTGTTTGTGCCCTCCGCCTCAAATTCATATGTTGAAATCTAATTCTTAATGTGGTGGGATTATGAGGTAGGGGCTTTTGGGAGGTGATTAGGTCATAAAGGTAAATCCCTTATTAATGGGATTAGTGCCCTTGTAAGAAAAAAACAGAGGGCTAGCCTGCTCTCTTTCCACCATGTGGGGATACAAGGAAAAGTTGTTTGTTTGAAACCTGGATAAGAGCCCTCACCAGAACCTGACCATGCTCATGCTGGCACCCTGATCTTGGACTTTCAGCCTCTTGAACTGTGAGAAATAAATTTCTGTTGTTTATAAGCCACCCAGTCTATGGTACTTTGTTATAGAAGCCCAAACTGATTAAGCAGAATTCATTTGATTTCCTTGGAACAGATTATTTTTATGAAAAGAAAAAAAAAACCAGCATAAAATAGGTACCTAATAAACATTTTTGAATGAATATGAGTGAAAGAAAAAATTAGAGTAATTGACGCATCTAGAAAAACTCTGTACTAGGTACTTTACAAATGTAATAAGCTATTGCAACAGCTAATGATGAAAATGCATTGAATATATAATATTTCTTTAATCTACTCGTTTTCACATGTTCCCACTGCCACTACCATCATTTGGACCTCCATCATCTCTGTTTAAGATCATGTGCTCCCCTCTAACTGTCTTTCATATAGCCCCAAAATGATCTTTCTAAAAAAGCAAATTTAATTGTGTCAGTGTCCTACTCAAACCCTTCAATGACCCTGATTTTCTATAAGTTAAAGAATTAACTCTTTAGTTTACATTTAAGAGTTGTCTCTTCCTGTGCTCTGGTCACATTGAGCTACTGTCTTTGATTCACTATTTTTATTTTATACATTACTGATAGGACTTCGGCTGCTTAAGAGGGTTGCCATTCTTTTACTTCTTCCTTTTATACATACTATATTATCTGTTTGAAATACTTTGTTTTACCTTTCCTCCTTTACCCATATAACTCACCATAAAGCCGTTAGTACAGTGTCTGGCATACAGTGAGCATTTAATAAATGCAGTGAATGTCACGTCATCATTATAGTCATAGTCATCATTATCATCATCATCGTCATTATTATCATTGTCATTATCATCATAAGATGTTAGAGATCCTAGCCTGTCAGAGGTATCAGAGATTTTACAAATTACTTAGTTCAATTCGCATTTTATATATAGTCAAATAGATCAAGGGAAAGGAAAAGGTTTTTTCAGATTTTTGCAGCTTGTAAGAAATATGGCAAATCAAGAGTGCTAGAACCTAGCTGAACTGACTTTGCCTGCTACCCCAATAGGCCTCTTATGGTTTTGAGATTATTTTACCTTCTGACTAATTAGTGGCAGCAACTGATACAGAAGAAAGAGCCTGGTCAGTATCAGCTGGGCTCAATTCCTGGCTGTTCTATTTACTTGAAAATATTATTTAACTCATAGAGTCTGTTAAAATGGACAATGTATATATAATACTTAGCACAAACCTTGGCACAAAGAAAGTGTTCCTTCTCACTTACCTCATATTTGATCTGTCCCCCCTCAAATACCTAGGTTAGAAGGATTCCAGAACCATAAAATTATGCTGGTCCAACAGTGATTGGTTTTTCAAACTTGGAGGAGGGAAATATCATGGGAAGAAAGTTAAGAGCATATTGTCCTCATCGTGAGCAGAAACCCAAAATAGATTGCTGCATACGGGTTTCTAGTCGTGCTTGGGAATGCAGCCGACTGAGCACAACATGGCCCTATTCTGGGGCTTTGCCAGCTTTGCCCTCCCTACTTGTGGGACAGGTGCATCTGTGCCCATGGCCCATATAATGCATCCATAAGATGCTCAAACAGGTTTGGATTCAACACTAGTTACAGAGAAGCCTGCAAAGGGGTCTAGGCACTCCTGGACCAGGTTCCTGCATCTTAGTACTTAGGTACCCACACAACTATCTGTAGAAAATTTTACAGGACTATTTACCTAGTTTCAGGAGGAAAGTGCCCTCATGATTCTGCCTATCTTTTTCCTGTCCCTACTTCTGTGTCTCTCAGATCTGACCTTTAACAATTTGAGCTTGACTAAATAAGACTGGGATGATCTTCCATTTGAGAGTTTAGAATATTCCTATCCTCCTATGCAGAGAAGCTGAAATTATATCAAAGAAAACTGGAACTTTCATTCATTAGGAGGAAGTAGCATTTATTGATTTTCTACCTGTTTTCTTGTTTAATTTTTAATGTAACCCTCTAATATAGATATTGTCTTTTAATAAACAAAGAAATTGAGATATCAATAATCAGTAATTGCAATAACACTTAAGCAAGATCACAAAGATGGTGAGCCCTTGAGAAATATTTTAAATATAGCTCCATCTGACTTCTGCTTTACCATGAAATCCCCAAGTAGCTGTATCACCTGTCTTCTTCACTTGTCAGCTGAGCCTTCTTCAAAATCTCTGGGCTGTGTCTGCACCCATACTTGCTAAAGAAGTACAAATTATATACTCCCAGACCTTACTCCTCATTTCTCCCTCCCTTCCTCTCCTCAAAGATGTCTCTTTCTTCTGATTCTTGCTTTTAGATAGTGTGACATTGATCAGGGTTTCACTGAAGGTATTACTTTTAGATTAATGTCTTACTCCAAATCCTCATTAGATGTAAATTGTACGATTTAAAAAAAAATAGGCACTAGCATTCATTTTTTCATGGTGTGCAACAGTGTTAAGAAAACACTCTGTGAGTTTTAATAAAAAAAAATGTTGGTACCAATTTCATTAATTTGCCAGTTTGGAGGAGTAAGTTAAAAAGAGAGGGAGCGAGGGGGAGAGGAGGAGAGGGGAAGAACGAGAGAGGGGGAGAGGAGGATAGGGGAAGAGTGAGAGAGACAAAGGGAGAGAGAGAATGAGAGAAGGAGGAAGGGAGACAGAGAGAGACAGAAAGGAAGGGATTTATAATGAGAAGATTTGGCTTAGGACCCTGACATCATGTCACTAGGGATATGTTGTTTAACTTCTTAATTTCTTCACTTGACCATAAAGAGACTCCTCTCTGTCTTCACTTCCTCACAAGGTTAGTGTGAGATCAATGAAGACATAGATGTAAAAGTATTTTACAGATTACAAAGTGCTTTTACAATTACAGATTGTACTGATAACATTTATTCAACATTTAAAAATAACATGGTGTTTCACATGCATTTTCTCTTTCCTGCTTGTCTCTCAATATTATGGTCCATGAATTGTTATTCTGTTGTCCACAATCTCCTGTACTTGTGTGAGAGTCATGGGGTCTCTGGGGTATAGGGTAGGAGTTAGAGGGAGCAGTCTCTTATGTGAGGCCACTGTAACCCTGAATTCAAGAAAAGGAGTAGAACTGCAAAACTATAACACAGAGTAGAGAACCAGAGAATGGTAAGTCAAAAATAAGCCGAGTGTCTAAATGGGGTATCTGAGCTGGAAGTGTGACCTCAGAAATATGAAAGTCTGTAACCTGAGAGCAAGATGAGCCAAGTGTAGGTTGGGGCAATTTCTTGGTATAGATTTGGCTGTTTGCAACTGGATATGTGTTGACTACATTTAAATAAGGACCTGGGTTATTATGGACACACATTACATAGATGTTTTCATTTTGATGTGTTCCATCTGACTATCAAGCTGTTCTTTCCAGATATGTCTCATAAATCACTTTCCAGGCAATGGTGTCCTATCGGTTTCTTGGAACTGAATTCACAGTGACCAAAGCTGTTTGAGCATTCGTATTTTTTTCAAAGTTGCCATCCTTTCCGGTTTCATTAAAAAGCATGACTTTCTTTTCAAGACATATTATAGAATAATCAGACTCATTTGTTTCCTATGTGAACGAGTTCTACTTTGCCTTAGAGATATATCATTTCAGAAGTAATGTTCTCTTTCTTACCACCTGTGAACATGTGTATATGTATTAGTCAAGGTTCTCCAAAGAAACAGAACCAATAAGGTTTGTAAATATATAGAAGGAGATTTATTATGAGGAATTGGCTCACATGATTATGAAGGCTGGCAAGTGCAAAATCTGCACTATTAGCTGGCAGTCTGGAGACCCGGGAGAGCCAGTGGTACAGATGAAGTCAAAGGCTTTTTGCTAAAGAATTCCCTCTCACTAGGGGAGGTTGGTATTTTGGTTCTATTCAGGTCTTCAGCTGATTGGAAGAGGCCCACTTACATTATGGAGAACAATCTGCTTACTCAGAGTTCACTGACTTAAATGGTAATCTCATCCAAAAATACCCTCCAAGTTGACAGATAAAATTAACTATCACAGTAGGTGAAAAGAAAAGATTGTATAAGGTCCGAACATATTATATACTAGTATTGCATTGGTTTTATAAATACATGTATGTACATGTACTTATATATTTATTTATATATGTACAATATATCATATTGAATAAAATATGAAAAATACATAGAATCAGATACGAGAAAAAAATCACTTATAATTTTACCACAGAAAGGTTTTCATTACTATTTTGGTACTTGTATTCCAGTCTTTTATTAATAAAATCATATTTATATAGTTGAGCTTATATTACTTGTACCATTTTGTATTCTGGGATATTACATATTATTACTATTATAAAATAAACATTTACCATATTATTAAAAAAATCTATGGAAACATTGCTTTATTTTATCGTATATTTATATAATACTTTATGTAGCCTTTTCTTGGTAATTTAAATAACTGTCAATTTTCTTTGTTTTAAATAATGCTTCAGTGGACATCTTCATGAATGAAAATATCCATCTGCATGTTGACTTTTGTTTCATATCATATTTCTAGTTAAGATTGTTAGGTTTGAGGATAACTGGAACAGGAGATTTAAATTGTTATTGAGGGTTCTTTTTCTATTACCAGTGGAATCTGTACCCTATTAGAAAGGAAAGACGTATTTTAAAAGTCACTAAAAAATGATCAAATCTCTAGAACAGTCTTCTCACAATAATTTGTTAGCATTTTAATAGGTTTTAGGTATTGAAGGTCATTTTCTCAGAGTGTTTATCATTGTCTGTGGAGGCTTTCTCTTAGACAGTTCCCTCTTGGAAGATTGCACTGGCTAGTTTTAAAGAATACATTACTGCTTTGTTACCATTGTTTGTGCGGTGGAGACTAGGATTGAGTGAAGGATGGTGGTTGTTGAGGGCTAATTATACAGGCATCTTTGCTTTATGTATTAATGAGGATTTCCTAAATTGAGTCTCCTTTCTTCCTCCAATAGGATGCTTCCAAATGTGTAGGTATTTATGACATTGAGTTGGAGAGAGTTTTCTGTATCCACAGATAATGGCATCATGTTTTAAAGCATTCTGACAGAAACATAAGGGATATTTGCCAAATATCTTGTTTTTCAATGTTCTTCCACACACCCATGATATTCAGAGGTTGCCTTCCAAAAACATGTATCTGAGGCCAAAATCTTCCTTTCACATTTGAACCTTGCAAAGTTGTAGATTAGAGGATCTCCTTGTGTCTCCAAGGTAAACCTTCATTAAAGAGAAGAAAAGGATGATGGGTGTAAAGGGAGTAATTGTTTAGACAAGGCCTCTAGGAAGCTGGAGGGAATGGCATGGGGAGCAGCAGCAGTGGCAGCATGATTTTTTGAGCTCTCACTATGTACTGGGTACCACAGTTCAATAATTTATACACATTATCATACTGTATACTCACCATAAGCCCATGGAGAACATGTGTATTATTATCATCCCCATTTTACAGATGAAGAAACTAAAACTTAAAAAGGTAAAATAACTTACACAGAGCCACTAGTTAGAAGAGTCACACTAGTAGAAGAGGGGGTGAATTAAGTCTCACTCATTTCTATAATTGGCCTTGGAGAGGACTAGAGAAATGTTTGTCTTGAATAATGGACAGCTGGTAAGAATGGGTACTAATATAGTTAAATACAAACAGAGAAAATACGAGGTGGGTGAGCTTCTCTGATTGCTCTTATTTTCTATGTGCAGTAGGGTTTGGAGAAGGAAGGAGTGCCTTGAAGGATGAATATGGAGGTGAGGGTCACTTGGGAATACTAATAATGATTTGAAATAGCCATTGAGAGGATGGGCAAAAGTTGATTTAATACTCACAAAAGGGACATTGATAACTCCCAAGCACCTAGCTGAAGCAGCTGAAGCTGGAGGTTAAGAATGCATAGTGCTTTCAGTAACACAGTTGTTTGAGGAAAACTCCTGTGTGCCTACTGATGCATTGCAGAAGGAAATCCCAGCAGGAAGTGAAATTTGGTAGCATCCTGGCTCCACATGATCTGACTGAAAACAGTCTTATTAAAAAAAAAGTAGTTAAATATATAAATATTTCCAAACTATAATTCAGTTAAAAAATATATTTTTCCTAATCCTTGTTAATTAGATTTTGCTTTATTTGTTCAGAGAAAATTCCTAGAAATTGACAAAAAATTATTAAAGGCACAAAAACGTTGGTAATACTAAAACATGGCACAACAACACTAATTCATAATTTTGTAACCAATCAGTTAATTAAACAAATAAAACTGTGGTAGACTTTGGAAATGCAAAGATAATCAAGATATACAGGATCCACTACTGTCAAGAGCCTTATGGTCTAATGGAGCCTACACAGAAGTAAACAGATGATTATGGCTTACAGGTGGCTGCCATCTCAGTATGTCCTCAGAGAGTCTTTCCTCTGTGCGTGCACTCAGAAATCAAGCTATCTGGTATATCTTCTTATAAGGACACTAATCTTTTTGGATAATGGTCTCACCCTCATTTAACTTTAATTACTTCCTTAGAGGCCACACCTCTAAATACAGCATAACTGGGGTTGGGGCTTCAAGACATGAATTTTGGGGGGACACAGACCCATAATAATGAGGTTGTGGAATCACATATAAGAGCCCTAACTCAGGCATGGGAGTGGTAAAGCAAGGCCTTCTGCAAGAAATGATTTTTAAGTTTAGAGCTGAAGAATATAAAAGTTAGCCAGATAAATGGGGAAGAGAGAGGGAGAGTGACCCAGACAGAGGAAAGTGAATATCTGAAGGATTCGTGGGAAGAGAGAGAGAAAGTATGACACTAGAAAGAATGGAGTAAGTTTTTTGTGGTTGATAATTAAAATAGGGGTAGGAAGTGAGAGGTAAGAAATGGGAAGTGAGAAAAGTGGAAAGGTAAGCAGGAATTAAATCAAACAGGGGCTTGAAGTTATGAGTAAGAGTCTGGGTTATATCCAAAGGGTAATGGAAAGGCATTAAAGAGTTTTGCTTAAGAGATTGTTGTAATCAAGCTTTTGTTTTATGCAGGAATCTGAGGCTGTGAGAACTGTTAGGATACTCTCAAAAGTAACTGTGGCTGTAAAAGATAGTGACCTAAAGCAGTGGAGATGGAGAGAAATGGACAGATTAAAAATGTATTTCAAGATAGAATTAAAAATATTTCATGATAGGACATGGCTATAAGAGAGAGAAAAGACTCAAAGATTATTCAAGACTTCTGACTGTAACTAATGGATGGCAAGTTTTGCTATTTAATGATAAAGGGTACGCATTAGTCAGAGTTCTCCAGAGAAACAGAACCAATAGGATATGGAGATAGATAGATGGATAGATAGATAGAGATATATATGATTTATATATATATAGAGATATATATAGAGATTTATTATGGGAATTGGCTGACATGTTTATGGAGGCTAAGAAGTTCCATATTGTGCTGTCTGCATGCTAGAGAACCAGGAAAGCCAGTATATAATTCAGTCCAAGGCAGAATATCTGAGAACCTGTAGGGAGGTGGGGAGAATGCTGGTGTAAGTCCTAGAGTCTGAAAGTCTGAAGTCAGGACAATATAGATGGCCCAGATCAAGAAGAGAGAAAGAGAGAATACTCCCTTCCTCTGCCTTTTTCTTCTATTTGGGTACTTAATACAACAGATGATGCTTGTCCACGTTGGTGAGGGCAGATCTTTACTCAGTCTACTGATTCAAATGATAATCTCTTCTGGAAACACCCTCACAGACACATCCAGAAATGATGTTTTACTAGCTATCCAGGCATCTCTTAATCCAGTCAAGTTAACACATAAAATTAACCACCACAGAGGACAAAAGAGGAGGAGCATAGTTTTGTGCCTAGAGGCATTTTAAACGTATTGTATTTAAAGTATCCAAAACAACCATGGGGTGATGTCCATAAGGCAATTAAATACACAGCCTGAAACTCAGAGGAAATATCTGCTTTGGAGATTTATATTTAGGAGTATTCAGCATATTCATGATAATTGAAACATAGGTGTGTAGGCTATTACCCAGTAAGAGAAGAAAGCTCAGGACCAAATTATAAGAAACTGCAACATTTAAGGAACATACTGAATAAGAGGAGTTCAAAGTGGAGACTGAAAAAAAGTGGCTAGAGAAGTAGAAAGGAATCTAGGAAGTGAAGTGAAGAGGAAATAAACATCATTGTCACATGCTGCTGGAAGGTCAAGTAGGATAAGCACTTAGAAAAAATCCCAGGGCGGCCGGGCACAGTGGCTCACACCTGTCATCCCAGCACTCTGGGAGGCTGAGGTGGGAGAATCCCTTGAGGCCAGGAGTTTGAGACCATCCTGGGCAACATAGAGAGACCCTAAAAATAAAAAATACAAAAAATTAGCAGGGTGTGGTAGGGTATGCCTATAGTCAAAGCTACTCAGGAGGCTGAGGTGGGAGGCTTGCTTGAGCCCAGGAATTTGAGGTTACAGTGAGCTATGATCAAGCCACTGTACTCCAGCATGGGTGATAGAGTAAGATCCCATCTCTTAAAAAAAAAGAAAAATCCCATGGATTTAACAAAAGAAGAACTTTAGTGATCTTCACAAAAGCAGTTTAAGAGGAGTGGTTGTTTGGAATTGAGTCATAATGTAATGGATTGAGCAGTAAGTGTGAAGTTATGAAATAGAGATAGTGAACACACCAGTTTTTCCCCTTATTTTATTTTTTTTTCTGGGACGGGATCTCACTATGTTGCCCAGGCTGAACTCAAACTTCTGGGCTCAAGCAAACCACCTGCTTCAGCCTCCCAAGTAGCTGGGACTACAGGCACGCCCTACCTCGCCCAGGGTGAACACACTCTTTAAGAAGTTATATTTTATTTAGAAGTAATCTGGAAGTTATTTCCTCTTTGTGGAATCCTACCCTCCATATCCAATCCATTGGTAAGTTATACTGACTCTATCCTAAAAGCATATTCTATTCCATCTATTTCTTTTTATTTTTACTACTACCACCCTAATTGAAACCAGTGTCATTGTTCACCTGGACAATAGCAATGTATCCCATCTTGTCCCCATGCTTCCAGAGTGATCTTTTGAAAACATAAATCAGATGTTGTTGCTCCCCTGCTTAAAATCCTTTTTAAGGGCTTGCAACTGTACTTATAATATTTATTATAATAAATAATATATAATATTTATTATAATAAATAATAAATAACATTTATTATAATAAATTTCAAATATTATACTCTGGCTTACATACCCCTACAACATCAAGCCTCTGCCTACTTCTCCAACTTCATCTTGTACTACTCCATTCTTGCCCACTATACTCCAGCCTCACTGATACATTTTTTCTCAAATAATTTGTGCATGTCTCTTCTGTAGCTTTTTGCATTAGCTGTTCTCCATGCCTGGGATACTCTTTTCCCTGATGTTTCCTTATCTAATTCTTTTACTCAAATTTCAATAAAATTTAAATTGAAATGAAATTAAAATGAAATTTAAATTAAAATGAAATTCAAATTTCAATTAAATTTCACCTCTTCAGTGATGAGTTCCCAGACCACACAATCTAACCACTCAGTACTTTCTACTCTTATTTTAGTTCTCTGCACAATACTTGCAACTTTTTGATGTTTGTTTATTTTGTCTGTTTATTTTTGTTTGTGTTCCCTTCGATAGAAAGTAAGCTCCATGAGAGTAGGAGCCTTTCTAATCCACTTTATACGTATACCCAGCTGAATTTTTGGCACCTAGTAGGCCTCCAGATAAATATATTAGATAATGTATAGATAGATGGATGAATGAAATTTGTAAGGAGGTTGGGGAGAGCTAGTATTCTGGCTAGAGAAAGACAGCTAGTCAAGGAAAGCTAGTTTTTAAACTGGAGAAACATGAGCATATTTAAATGCTGATGGGAAGGAGCAGTATAAAGGGGAGGTCAATGTAAGATAAAGACACAGGAGGAGGATGTGACTATCATTGCTTGGTTTTGACCAATTCATCATCTTAACCACCTTGTTTTTGACCTAAATACTGTTGACTCAATTCTGTATTACCAATTTTACCTGTGTGTTATTGAAAGCTGGATAGCTGTACTATCATAACTTATTTGTTATTAAAAGTACACAGTAAAGAAGGGTCTTGCAGGTAACCAGGGATCTGATTTCTGTGGGTCTCTGGCCTCTCATGGTCTGAGAATGGAAATGATTGGAGAGAGCACCTGCCTCTCCCACACCACCTAAAGATGCATGCATACACATTTTCATGGTTTTTATCCTCTGGCTTCATTGTGATATCTTGGGCAGATGAGAGACATCTGGCCCAAAAAAAGATTTACTCCTTGGTGAAATGCAACCTTTGACAGCAGCCATTGCATATTGAGCTCCTCCTCTAGAGAGGCCTAGAGAATGTCTGCATTTACTCATTCTTTCATGCTTTCAACAACTATTCATTGAAGCCTGACCTTTCAGAGCTTCACCAGAAAGTGAAGGCTAAGTTAATCTAAGACAGAAATTCAAATGTTTAGTTGCCAACAAAGAGCTAGGGATAGGAAGATTAGGCAGATCAGAAGCATTTGAAATTTTGCAATATAATTTTATATTCTACTTTTTCACACAGTGTTATATCTTGAGTAATTTTACACTTAAATGTTCTCAAAGTACATAATACTCAAATATATGAATTATCACTATTTAACATGTTGAATATAGCTTATTTTTTCATTTTTTTGCTATTAAAAATAATGCTGCACAGTTCCCACTCTAATTCCAAGTGTTTACAAAAATCTTTCTTTTTAGCTCAGTTATCTATGGTGACATCAGATTATTTCACTTCTCCCACTACTTCCCAAACATATACACACATACACATTTGTGCATGTGCACACACACACATATACACATATATACATACATTCATACATATACTCTTACCTTAGTTTCTTTATTTCTGGAATTTTAGAATTACCAGTGTATATGTTCTGGGCCTGCCTGGTATGGTAATCTTCCTTTGCCTTAGAAAGTTGGACTTCAACATTCCAAGATGCTTTGTGCTATCAATAGTCCCCACTTATCTTCTTTTTGTAGTGTTATCTACAAGTTAAGTCTAGATGGAGGAAATACGTAAAGATTGATGGAGAACATAATTGCCCGCAACAGGAGCTCTAATCTGAGCAAAGGGTGCTTAGCAATTTTCTGTTAATGTATAATTTGGTTTGTGTAGACACTGGGTCTCCAAGTCCCTGGTAAGATGTAGACAGAGTGTCTTCCTACCTTCTTTCAATCAAGAGGGGAAGGGGATACTCTGATTCATGAGATTGTGGTTGGGGGGGTGCACTGATATATTAATATATACAGTGATATATAGATACTATATGTCAGACACACCACACACACGCAAAGTATTTTAGTATACTTTTAACATTCCTTCCAAGGTATGTGTCATACCCTTTCTCTTCTCTGCTCACTTCTTCCTTCCTTCTTCTTTCTTTACTCCCTTTCTCTCTGTGTCATTCTATTCTTCCTTGTCTTTCCTTCATTCAGTAGTTACTGAATACCTACCATGTTCCAGGCATTAAACCAATTACTGAGAATATAATTATTTTAAAAAGAAAAAAAGGCCAGTCCTTTTTTCTTTAAGGTGATACCTCTACCTAAATGATCACATTACAATATGTAAATGTCCTGATTAAGATAGCCCAGGGTATCATGAGGCCACACTTTACTCACTGCCTGGCACATAATCAGTGCTTAATTCCTATTAATGACTCCTTAATGTGTGTTCATATTTCAGCACAAACATATGAAAATGGATACCTTTTTGCCCACAGAGGATGGATTAATGTCATGCCAAACAGCACATCTGTAAGAGAAAATGGCTATTATGGCTCAGTTAATAGGGCTAGGTGTGTCTAGCATTTGTTCTTCTCATGTCATTCCAGAACAGGGCCCCTGTTTGAAAAAACAGGCAAAATTGCTGGTTTGGCTTAATTTTTCTTTTAGGATTTAGGAAGTTCCATTCTTTTTGAAGCAAAACATTAGGCAGAGAGAACCGAATGACAATAAGTACCTGATTTTCTGTACTATGGGTCCAGAATCATCTGGGGATTGAAAAGCTGAGTTTGCAGATACAAATGAAGCTGCTCATTGACTCAGCCCATCCTCCCTGACAAGGCAGACTTATCTCTGAAACAAAACACTGTACCTAGTGAATTTTAAGCAATGCAGGAGCAGAGAGAAGGTTAGGCTGACATATAGTGAATTGCTTGTAGCAAATATTTCTTTGCCATGGAAATCCTCAGTTTAAGAAACTTAATATGTTTTCAGAGTTTTAAAATTTTTATTTCTTTTCTCTTTCTTTTTCCTTTCTTTCTTACTCTGAGGGTGGGGTGCTCCATGTCATTTAAGTGTTAAAATATTAACCATTCATAACATATCTGAAATATAAAGCAACAACAGTGAGAAGTGGGAGCAGGCTGACCCTGGGATTCTTAAAGAATCTGCTCATTTTTGAAAACTGTATTTGGCCCAATGGGTGAGGCAGGATTGTTGAACATGAATTTTAGATCCATCTCTTGCCTCTGACAGTTACTGCATGAGTTCCAATCACATTAGCGGGTCTTCAGCTTGAGCCAGAATTTATAGCATAAATTCAACATTTTTCAAGTCTTAATCAACCCAGAGGTCATTCTCCTCAAAGTGCAGTTTTGCTGCTGACACTGGAAAATCAATGGGGAAGGGTTGATACTTTCCTGCTGCCATAGCACAAGACACAAAATGAAATACTCCAGAAATGTCTACTCCATTTCAATTGTAGCTCTCAGAGAATTTCTTGTTTTAATGTCAGTGGCACTTTTGATCCCCAACGTCTAGGTCCTACCCAGGGGAAATAGTCCAGTCAGCGGTAGCATAATCAGATAAAAAGAGAGATTTGATTTTATTCTTCCTTGTCGTAAAAAGCTTCTATTTCCATTGTATATAGAATAAAGTCCCAACTATTTGGCTTAGTGTTCAGAGCCCTTCACATACCACCTATTCAGCTTAGCACATTGCCTGACACAGAGAAGTGGTCAACAGATTTTGTTCTGAGTAGTTGAGTAAATGAATCTCTTGTCGTGGGTGCATCAGCCTTCTCCTTACATAATAATGCACTCTCAAGCCTCAGCCCTTGAGTCATATGCAGCTTTATGCACTTAGTGCCCTTTTCCCTCTTAATTCCCTATCAAAATACTCGTGTTCCTTTGAGACCTGACTCAGAGATCACCTCTGTGAACCTTCTCTGTCCCCTGCCTCAAGCCAAGCAGGGCTAGTTGTTTATTTCTCTGTGTTCCCACTGCACATTTCATGCCTCTCTAATAGCCCTTAACAGTATTTTCTAAGTAGTATAGGTGGGCTTGATTCTCTGAGAAAATGTGAGCTCTGTCAGGAGCAAGACCATGTCTTTTGCTTATCTAGCATCGAGGGTGCTAAAATATATCAGTTGAACCAAATCAAAATTTCCTGCCATATAAAATCTTGGTGATATAGAGCCACAGGATTGAGAATGAGAAGTGACTTTTTTCCACCCAATTATGCAATTATGGTCCAGCGTCTCTAGACCTCTTAATTTCTTAATCAAGTGACTCAATTGGCCTAACTGATCACTAAAATTCATTCTTACTTTAGCATTATTGTTATTGTTGTCATTATTATTGTTGTTATATTCATTATTTTACTTTTGCTATTACTACTATTACTTCTAGTACCATTACTATTACTGTAGTAACCACTACTACCTCAATTAACTATGCCAATACCATCATTCATTGAGTGCCTATTCTGTGTCAAGCTCTGTTATAAGAACTTAACTTACATCATTGCATTTAATCCTCAAAAGAACCACATGAGTAATATATTATTAGCTTCATTTCACAGAGATGATAATTGATGCTCACAGGCTGAGAAACTTGCCTGAAGTCACACAGCTAGAAAGTGACAGAGCTAGAAATTAAACCCAGTATTGAACTTTTTGCTTATTATAGTAATTACTTTGAACCCAAGCAAAATGCATATTTTACTAAAAATATATAGTGTTTATGATTACAAAACAATATATTCTCATTAAAGACACGGATACCTCCAAAGAAAATAAAGAACAGTAAATTACTTGTAATTCTACCACTCAGAAAGAACTAGTATTAACATGCTGGTGAATTTCTTTCTAGTGTTTTCTCTATGCATGTAGATGTATGTGTGTATACACAATTGGAAATTGCCTATTAGTTGAGATGTGAAATTGGCATGGTGGCAAGGCTGGTGTGTAGCCACTAACCACATGTAGCTATTAAATTCTTGAATATGGCTAGTATGACTAAGAAACTAAAATTTTACCTCTTTGTCATTGCCTGGCCTGTGCCTCAAATACATTAGTAGTTCAGCTATTAAGGGACTGCTCCTACCAAAAATATGTCTGAAGCATTGGGGCTCTGACTTACACCAGCAATTTATCTCCTCCAGAGTTAGGTAACTTTAATTCAATGGGGTTATAGAGTCCTTGAAGTATGAAGTGAAAATCATTAGGTGAAGAAATGAGTTTCAATGACTGGCCAGATTTCCCCTATTGAAAAAAAAAATCTATTCCTCAAGTTTGGTGACAACCAAATCTTTGAAAAAGAATCTAGGCTTTGAGATTAGATTAACTAGATTACAGTGCAGTATCTATTAATTCCTCACTCAGGAGCCTGAGACATGTGTCACTTAAGAAACTATGATAGAGTCTATGGAAAAACCTGAGTGTGAGAAGGTTAAAGTGATTTATTCCATTTCATATGCCTGAGAGATCACGGGCTCAGGACTAAAACTTCATAGGACAAAGGAGTAGGCATTACTGTTGATTCAGCCTCTACTTTGGCCACACACTGTATTAGGCCCTTGGCATACATTTTATTGTTTTACACTCTCATCGTCTCTCTGAAATAAAGGTGTTAGCTCCCTTGTAGAGATGAGAAAATTGAGATAAAATAATCTGTCCATGGTTGCAAACATCTAGTAAGTGGCAGTGCTCAGATTTGAATCTTCATCTATGTGACTCCAAAGTCTGTATTCTTTTAGCAATACCACGTTTTCAAGGCTTTCTGTTTGTCAGAACAGAGCCCTTACCAGTAGAGTCCTTTGCTATCATTTCTTAGAATGGCAGCTGCACCAGTGTGGGTACCGTGAGAGGAGCAGAATCATTATGAGTGTGCGGGATAGGGGTTTTCTTAAAGGAATTAGATCTTACATAACTGTTGGAGGATCTAGAGAAGTGACTGTCAGAAAGGACAGTTGGAGGATGAGAGAAGGATCACCAGCCCATCAATCTGAGAAGCAGGGCATCAAAGTTAGGCAGCACAATGGGTGGTCATGAAGAAATCTATGGACAGCTGTTGCCTCTGTGTAGCTACTGATTCTGTGCATCTGCAGACAGATATCTGGTGGTGGGTCTGAGGTCTCTGGTCAGTAGGGCCAGCAGTCAGGGAAAAGAGCTGAACTTAGAAAGAGAGAGAGGAAGGACAAGCTGGAACCTGCAAGGTGCCTCTGTGTCTGTCACACATCTGCCTAAGCAAAGATCTTCAGAGAGCAGTGGCTGTTGCTTCATTTCCACCTTCCAAATCACGTGCAAGTTTTTCTTTGACCAACTTTAACCCATAACCATGTAGGAAAAGTCATTCTGAGAAATGTAATTCCTGGCTTAAATTTGTTCTCCAAAGCTTCCATTTAGACAGTTCTGGAAGCTGTTATGCTCCAGAGAAAAGGGTGTTTAACTAACTACCCCCCAAAAATAGAACTTTTTGCAATAATGGAAATGTTCTGTGTCTGTGCTGCTTAATACAGTGTCCACTAACCACAGGTGGCTATTGAGTTCCTGAATGTGGCTAGTGTGACCAAGAAACTATAATTTTATTTAATTTTCTTTAAAAAATTTAAAGAGTCACATGTGGCTAGTGAATACTGCATTGGACAGGCAGATAAATAGCATCTATTTCTTTATCACCCTGGCACACTATGACAGTACCAGATGTTGAGATCAAGTTACATCTAAACAGCTAGGACTCAGAACAGAGTTTACCCACGGTGTGTGCTTAGTAAATGCTGAATGACTCTCCTAAATTCATCTGCTTTCCTCTATATTCTGCTTATCTTCCAATATTCCCTCTCTTGATAAATGGTACCAGCATCTACCTATTTCCCCAAGTTTAAAACCTTGGAGTTACCCTTGATTTTTTCTGATCTCTCTTCCCTGCATTTAATCATCTTATATACATCTCTCAAATTTATCCTTCCTTTCTATCCCCACTGCCACTGCCTTAGTTCACTTTAGGCCATTTTCATCTCTCTGGATCACTGTACTAACATTCTAACTGGTTTCTCTAACTCCAGTCTGATCCCTTTCAACCTACATGCTATACAATAGTCAGGAAGATCTTTTTAAAGGTCAAAACTTGCTTCTTAAACCCTGTAATGTCATCTCACTTATTTCAGGGTAAAGTCCAGACTCTTATTATTCCCTACAAGGCCCTCTTCAATCTTGCCTCTGCTTCCCTCTCTCCATTCCTATCTCTGATCTATCTCTCATTTAGATTGGATGCTACAACTGTGCCCAACTATTACCAGTTCCCAGAGAGTACTAGGATCTGTCCTACCTCCATAACTTTGCACATTTTTCTGCAAGGAATGCCCTCCCTTCTTCCTTCAGCACTCTTTTCTTCAGAATTCCATCTTCCTTTATCACTCATTCTTTAAGACTCAGCTCAGCATATATTCTCTTAGAGCCTTCCCTCACACCACTGACCAGTGTAGAGGCCTTTTTAATGCTGCATTGTACCCTATCCCTCTCTTTTCCAGAGTCTATGAGCTCCTCCTGGGTAGAGACTGTGTTATATTCTCAAGGGCCAAGCAAAGGATCTAGCGTATGCCTGTGGAATAAATGAATGGTCAGAGTCACTGTCATAGGCAGTAAGCTACTGGTATTGCTGGTGGACCAAAAGGCAGAATGGATAGGGAGCATTATAAAATAATATAATTTTAGGACTGTGATGGATAGTGTAGAGACTATGGTAGAAAGGATATAGACTTTGGAATTCTAATCCTAGCTCTACTACTTATGTAGTTGTAGAGCTTATGTAGTTATGTAGTTATGTGTACTACTTATGTAGTTATGTGTCTTGGACAAGTTATTAGACCTTTCTAAGCTTTAGTTTTTTTATCTGTAAGAAAGGGAAAGTTATACCTATTTCAGAGTTATAAGAAGAAATGAAAGTATGTAAAGCATCTAGCATGGGGCCTTGGCACAAATAATCTTTAATACACATAGTGTCTTCCTTAGAGATTTTTGAGTATGTCTCATTCATTATTAGTGAAGTTTTCTCACAGCATTGAAACCCAACATTCTTAGGATATATTTCAAATAAAATGCTATCTTTTCTATAATTGATCATCCTGTGGTCCAAGAACACCAGACCATTTGAGGCCTCCATTTCCTCCTGTAAGAGAATAGTGACACTAAGGATGATTAAAGAAGATTTTCAAGATTTAACAGCATATAGGACAGATCCTCTGGGATCTCAGAGCCTTTCTGAGAATTACAAGGTTTAATGGTAATAAAATTATTTTTGCTCCATGAACATAACCATCCATGATGACAGTCACTGCTCTGTGGCTCTGACCACTTCCATCTATAGAACCATCATTTTCTTTCATTTCACAAACCATTCAGAAATGAATTAAACTCATTGGAGAGCAGGACTGAAAATATATTTTACTGGATCCATAGAAACAGAGTCCAGAGAACATCCTGGCATGGGAGTTTGTTTATTATTCAGAGAACAACCATCTTTCTCCTTGTTTAGTCTGCTACCTGCTCTTGGGAATTATAATTATCAGAATCCTCAATTGGATTATACCTTTATGTAAGTGAAACTAGTAAAATATTAAAAATGCATAATTCATTTTCCCCAGAAATTCAAGCCATGACTTCTATTGTAGTAAGTAATCTGATTTCCAGGTCATATGAACCCTTAAAAGGATCTTCCAAGTGTATGAACAACAGAGTTTCCCCTTCCTCCTCACTGTTTGTCAGTTCTATAAACAGGAGCTCAGATTTCCTCTCAAGTCAGGATGTTTGTGGTGACATTTATAAATGAGTCCAAGTTTAAATGTTTTTCTGAGCTCTCAGTAATATTTGTAATAAGTAGTGTCAGGAAACCAGCTTAGTTCAGGCATGAGAAAGGGCTTAAGAGGACAGGCAGTGTTTGACTAGAAAACAAGAAGCAAGAATTTGAATTCTAGCTCTCCTATTTATCAGCTGAATTACTTGATTTCTGCAAGCCTCAGATTGCTCTTCTATAAAATGAGAATAATAGTACTTAGCTTGCAGTATTGTGGTGGGTTTGAAATGAGGTAATTAGGCTAGGTGAATAGAAGAGCAAAGGGCTTTGGAGAACGGTAGGATGACTTTGTGGCCTGTTTTCTTCGTTAACTCCCTGTTTGCCCTTGGTCAAATTATTTCTCCTTTCTGAGCCTCTATCCTTTTTTACATAAAAAGAAATAATGGCAGATAATCTCCCTTCAGGCTAGCAAGTCTGTGATGGCCACCTCACTCCCCATTCTTAGCTGAGGAAAGGGGATAAACAGCACTACAATCCCTCCCTCCAAGAGGTTTTTGGTGCCACGAAGTTGGACCTTTAATCAAGCCAATTCTAAGTATATTGTTTTAACTCTTTCCAAGTCACCTCTTCATTCTTAACATTTTTCCCCATGGTTTTCTTGCTGTAAACACTTTTTTTTTTCTAAATGGGAAATGATTTAATCTCAAGTAGTCTTTCTAAAACATCTGATATGTTCATATTTTATGTCCTGGGAACCCAGGCCTCAGATCTAGGAGGAACCTCAGCCATTCTATGTTACTTTCTTGCTTTTTATCCATAATCACTTCTGCAGTTTTCCTGACAGAGGGCATTCAACTTCTGTTTGAATTCATCTAGTGATGAGGCACTTACTAGTAGGACATCCAGATTGTTCCACAAAACTTGAAGTTTTGTGCTACCACTTACGCCAAGGGAACATTGCTATTCCAGATATTGTGTATTAGCACATGATCCATAAACAGGCCCATTTGTGGCGATGCTTTGACCTTCACTTATCCTGATTCATATTTGTGTGATGTTGTTGCATATTTGATCAAAGAATCATAGAATGATGTTACTGAAGTATTGAGTGCTGTATCTGACATTTACTACTCTATGATCTTGGAAAGATCTATCCATGTCTCTGCTTTTCCTCATGTGTAAGATAAATATAAGAATAGTCAGCCTGACTTCCTCTAGGTTGCTGAGAGGATGAACTAAGGTAACATAAATAATATGCTTTATAAAATGCTATAGCAGTGGTGAGCAAACCATGGCCGGCCCCTGGGCCAGCTATCTGTTTTTATAAATGAAATTTTATTTTAACACAGCTATGCCCATTTATTTATGATATGTTTTTGGCTGCTTTCATACTACTACTTTGTCAGAGTTGAATAGTTGCAGCAGAAACTATATGGCCTACAAGCCTAAACTATTTACTATCTGGCCCTTTATGAAAAAGTTTGCCTATTTCTGTACTATACAAATATATGTTAATTATTAGAATTATTAGAAGGATTATCTTAGGAAAAGGCATAGGATGATGGTATTGAAGTATAGTAATAGAAAGAAATCTAGTCAACTCACTGACAAACGTTAATCCAGTGCCTGACAATGTCAAGCACTGTTCTATATGTTTTATGTATATTATTTTGCTTAATTTTTATAGAGCTATGTGTTGGGAATTTTACCATATCCATGTTACAAATGAACTGAATCTCAGTAACTTGACCAAGACTACAGTGATAGAGCCAGACTGAAATTCAGGTATCTAATTCCAAAATGCATGTTCTTTTTATGATGTCACTTCACCACTTACAGTTATAACTTCAAGTATTGTAATTCTTACCTGATGGAGCCTTTATGAACAACATTAAGGATCTGAAAAGTTGTACATGACCAAGGTAATAATGTGTACAAAAGTCTAACATTCATTATAAATGCATCAATATCAGAAAGGATTTTAAATATATCACTAGGATTAGTGCTTTGAAAACATAGAAACAGATAATAGCAAAAACAGACTGAGGAAGATTGAACAGTAAGGATTACTGAATTTTTTAATGTTTTGACATTATCACCACTTTTTTGTCAAGGCATACCAACCTTTTTTAGTTTAGTTATCTATTAGTTCAATACTTAAAATCTCAATGGAATCATACATGGTGAAAAGATAGGATGAAAGGAGTCTATAAACTGACAGGCTGATTCTTACCCTAGTCTATGTTTTTTGAAAATCTTCTAACATTAACTGTAAAATAGTC
Organism: Daubentonia madagascariensis; assembly: GCA_023783475.1. Classification (NCBI taxonomy): domain Eukaryota; kingdom Metazoa; phylum Chordata; class Mammalia; order Primates; family Daubentoniidae; genus Daubentonia; species Daubentonia madagascariensis. The sequence continues at coordinate 9,201,843 of JAKFHU010001129.1, forward strand.
AAAACTTTAGTAAAGTAGATTGGGATACTTAATTAAAAGTGAGGCATAAAGGAAATGATTATCAAGAGCTTCTTTTAGAATGAGCATGAGGGTTATTTTATTATCAACTGTAATATAAAGGGGGTAGCATAATGTATACCCCTTTTTTTGCATGTAAACCTAGTATCACACTTGTCATCCACATGTAATTTGTAGAATTTAGAGCTGAAAGGAACCAAAAAGACCCTTCTATTTAACCCTTTCAGTTTATACATGAGAAAACTGAGTCTCAGAAAAGTTTAATTATTTACCTAAGGTCACACTGCTAATATGTGGCAAAACTAGAATGCAAAAATTGACTCCTTATTCATTTGCTTATTAGTTTATTAATCCATTCATTTATTAATGTAAAAATTTAATTCCACCGTTCATCTAATATTTATTGAGGCCTTGCTATATAGTATCTACTGTATTAAATGTTATAACATATTTTATTTAATTCTCATGAGGCAGATATTATTACTATCACTTTATAGTTGAGATAACTGAGATTAAAAGAGATTAGAATCCTCGCCCACAGCTTTGCCACGAATTAACTAGCTAGAGAGAATATGGAGCCAATTTGAAGCTCCCTGTGTAATTCCAAAGTCAGGCACAAAAGAGCTAATCTCCATAACAACTCTAAAATGATAATTGTCTTAGTCAGACTTTCAACCTGAGCTAATAGAATACTTTGGTTTTCAGTCACTGGCCAGAGCTGAAGAGATGAATCATCAAGTGAACAGTGATGTATGTATTTTATTTTATTTTATATTTTCCTCAAAAATAATAAAAGCAAAGTCAATTTAAAAAACAACATTAATCTTCCCACTGAAACATGACTAGTTTCATTTTGGCCTATTTCTTTCCAAAATTGTCCCATGTATACACATTTTAAATGCTGTAGCAAGAAATGCAAGATTATATATTGTTTTTTATTAGTTAACATCAGAACATCGTATAACCAGTGTCAGTCCATGTTCCATTCCATGCATAATCTTTGCAATTATAATTTTAATGGTTAAAGACTATTCAATTGCATAATTGCACCATGATTTACCTCATTCTCTTTGTTGGCTATATATACACACACAGACATATGTGTGTATATATATTATATAGTATATACATACATACAAATATATACATTTATTTATTAAACTAATATAGCTAATGAACATGTTCTAATATTTAGTATTTTTTCTGTTGTATTATAACATGGGAAATAGTATAAGATCATTGGGTCAAAAAGTATGAATTTTGTTATTGCTCTTACATATTTCTATATTAATATCAAAAGGGAATGTACACATTTACAATGCATACAAGAGGAAAAAAGGAATCAGTTTACCACAGCATTCACTACATTGGGTGCTATTATATTTTTGGCAGATTTTACTAATTGTAGTAAGTGGCTAGATGCTTTAGATACCTAGTGTGTATACAGAAAAAGTGATATTTTGTAACCTGAATACAAAGTTTTGACTCTTATTTTTGCCTAAATAGAGAGTTATCATCCCCCTTTGTATTAGGGTGTTATCCACAAAGTTTAGGCCACAGAATATGAAAAATTTTAGACGTCCTGCTGTGAGTGATGATGACAAAAAGAAAGCAATTTCAAACCTAAAATTTTCTGCATTATTTATTTCTTCCCTTCTCTTAGTTTCTTTCATATTAAGGCTAAAAATAATTTCACTTAGAAATTTATGCAAAGGATATAAAGAAGTTTGATTAAAGACTCCTTCAAATGTTGATGTATCTTTTTAATATATAAGCTCCTTTAATATTGTAACCAATAATTAAAATAAATCGACATCAAAAAACAATAAATATGCTAACCATGAAAATTCTCATTAAACAATTTTAATGCATTTTATTTTATTTCACTTAGGAATATTTTATAAAGGCACATATTTTGGAATAAATAATCAGAACCCTCCTAGATATATCTTAGAGAGTTTAGAACTTCTTTGGTTTGAAAAAGAACAAAATAATTCAGTCATTTATTCAGTAAATCTGCATTGTTTCACTTTTTTATTATTTTGGTAAAAAACACATAAAATTTACCATTTTAACATTTTTAAGTATACAGTACAGTAGTGTTAACCATATACTCATTGTTGTGAAAACAGATCTCTAGAACTTTTCCATCCTGAAAACTGGAACTCTGTACCATTGAACAAGTCCCTTTTCCCCCTTCCCCCAGTTTCTACACAACTGCCATTCTACTTTCTAAGAATTTGACTACTTTAGATACTTCATATAAATGGAATCATTCAGGTATTTGGTTTTTTGTGAGTAGCTTATTTCACTTAGCATAATGTCCTCCAGGTTCATTCAAATTGTAGCATATGATAGGATTTCGTTCTTTGTAAGATTGAATAATTCCATTGTAGGTATATACCCCATTTCTTTATTCATTCATCTAACCATGGACATTAAGGTTGCTTGTGAAACTAGCCTATTGTAAATACTGCTACAATGAACATGGGTGTGCAAATATTTCTTTGATATCCTCTTTAAATTCTTTTGGATATATACCCAGAAGTGGGATTGCTGGATCGTATAGTGGTTCTATTTTTAATTTTTTGAGGAACCTCCATACTGTTTTCCATAGAGGCTGCACCATTTTATATTCCTACCAACAATGCACAAGTGTTCCAATTTCTCCACATTCTTACCAATACTTATTATTTTCTGGATTTTTTAAATAGTGACCATCTTAATGGGTATGAAGTGATGTCACATTGAGATTTTGATTTGCAGTTAATTAATGATAATTAGTGATGTTGAGTATTTTTCATATGCTTGTTGGCCATTTTTTAATCTTCTTTTCAGAAGTATCTGTTCAAGTCTTTTGCTCATTTTTTAATCAGATTGTTTACTTTTTTTGTTATTGATTTTTAGGATTTTTAAATAAATATATTCTGGATATTAACCCCTTGTCATATATATGGTTTACAAATATTTTCTCCCATTCCATGAGTTGCTTTTTTACTTTGTTCATTGTTTTCCTTTGCTGTGCAGAAGTTTTGAAGTTTGATATAGTCCTATTTGTTTATTTTTGCTTTTGTTGCCTGGGCCAGAAATCATTACTAAACCCAATATCATGAAGCTTTTCCCCTATGCTTTCTAGGATTTGTATAGTTTCAGGTTTTACATTTAGGTCTTTAATTCATTTGAGTTAATTTTCATATATGGTGTGATATAAGGGTCTGACTTCATTCTTTTACATGTGGATATACAGTTTCCTCAATGCCACTTGTTGAAGAAACTGTCCTTTCCCCATTGTGCAACCTTGGCACACTTGTTAAAGGTCATCTGACCATATAAGCGAGGGTTTATTTCTGGGCTCTCTATCTTATGTCATTTGTCTAAATGTCTGTCTGTATGGTAGTATCATATTGTTTTGATCACTGTAGCTTTGTAATATGTTTGAAATCAGGAAGTGTCAGGCTTCCAGCTTCCTTTTTCTTTCTCAAGGTCATTTTGGCTATTCAGAGTCCTTTGAAATTCCATATGAATTTGAGGATTTTTTTCTATTCCTGCAAAAAATGCCATTGAGATTTTGATAGGAATTACATTGACTCTGTAGATCACTTTGGTTAGTACAGACATTTTAACAATATTAAGTTTTCCAATCCATGAACATGGGATATCTTTCTTCTTAAAATTATTTTAAGCAATGCTTTGTAGTTTTTAGTGTGCCAGTCTTTTACCTCCTTGGTTAAGTTCATTCCTAAGAATTTTGTTCTTTTTGATGCTGCTGTAAAATGGGATCGTTTTCTTAATTTCCCTTTTGTTCATTGTTAATGTATAGAAATGCAACTGATTTTTTTAGAGATGGGGCCTTGCTGTGTTATCCAGGCTGAACTTGAACTTCTGGGCTCAAGTGACCCTCCTTCCTCAGCCTCCCAAGTAGCTGGGACTACAGGCATGTGCAACCACTCCTGGTTCACAACTGATTTTTTGTGTTGATTTTGTATCTGCAACTTTCCTGAATTCATTTATTAGTTCTAACAGTCTTTAAATGAAATCTTCAGGGTTTTTTGCATGTAATATCATGTTATCTGTGAACAAAGATAATTTCATTTATTTCTTTCCAATTTTCCTGTCTTTTTTTTTTCTTGCCTAATTGCTATGGCTAGAACTTCCAATACTATGTTGAATAGAAGTGGTGAAAGTGGATATCTTTGCCTTCTTCCTGATTTTAGAGGGAAAGCTTTCAGCTTCTTACCATGCAATATGATGTTAGATGTGGGTTTGTCATATATGGTCTTTATTATGTTGACATAATTTCCTTCTACTCCTGGTTTGCCTAGTTTGTTAAGTGTTTTTTTTTTTAATCATGAAAGGGTGTTGAATTTTTTCAAATGATTTTAATTTATCCATTGAGATGATCATGTGGTTTTTTTCCCTTCATTTTGTTAATGTGATGTATTACATTGATTGATTTTCATATGTGGAACTATCCTTGCATTCTAGGATGCATTGCTTAACTTTTAATGTGCATTTGGTAAATAATGAGATGCAGGGGCTCAAATCTTGACAGAGTAAAAATAAACCAAAATGCCTTTCTATTTTTTGTCTTGTCCTGGTTCTTGTTCCTTTTGCTGGTACTATTTTGTATCAATTACAATTCTTAGTATAAATCAGGAGATAAGCAAAAGTATAGTAAAAAGAAATGCCAACCACTTCTCAGTGCCTAGTGGGGGTCCTTTTAATCCATAGTGGAAGAGTTAACATGGACAAGTGTGGATACTGTCATGCAAAAGTTTTGAGTCTTTCAGTGGCTAGGGTAACTTTATTTTGTTATGGGTATGTGCTGATGTTGACGAAAGAGATGTTGCTACATTACACCAAGACATACAGGCAAAAAAAAAAAAAAAATCATGGATTCCCATTCTGTGTCAGGCAGTTCTTTGTTGCACTAAATAAGATTTGGACTCTTCTGTTAAGAAAAAAGCTATCCAATTGGTGAGACAAGAACGTACACAAAACAGTTCATATAATTATCACAGATAAGCAACATATAGTAGTTTCCCAGAAGAAGAAAAAGTTGATTACAAATTAGGCAATCATTGTAGATCAGGGAAGACATCATGGAGACATTGGTATACTTTAACTGAGCTTTTAACGGTGAGAATTTTGATGATGGAGAAGCCTAAGTCTGCAAATGCCTTTGAGTTTAGGTCCCTGCTATTTCCACCCCATACTAGGGCATGAGAATCTTTGCATGTGTCTAGTCTCCATAGGCTTACCACATTGCCCTTATCCAGAGGCCTCAGTCCCATTTGATATATGTATACAGGGGAGTGGTGGCCATGATGATGTGCTGCTCATACCTTCATTTAAGAAAACCTGCTCTGGAGAGTATAGTTAACAGTCAACCTCCAGATGACATACCGGACCACACTTCCTCTGGCTACTTCCAGCCAATGACTGAGTATGATGGACCATTACTGTCCATTGTGGGAAATTTCTAACAGACAACTTTTACTCAGACTTCCCATTGCCCTGGATGAAACTTTCTCAGAACTACACTGCAGTCTGAGGCTCTTCCTACCCAATACTTCCTTTCCTCTCTCCTTTCACAAACACATAACTGCATTGCTATTTGAAAGCTCTCCTTGCCTACCCTACTCTTGTTCCCCACCTCTTTTTCTTCTTGTCAAATGACCTGAGATGATAAAGGGAAGAAACCCATGACTCACTCCCTCCCAGGAATATCTCACCCTCATTTCTTACCTCAAGTCAGTGGTCTTTCTCCTTGGGTACTATACTTAGTGTAATCTCCTCAACAGTGTTAGGTTTCCACAATAGTACTTAGAGTTATATATTATTACTTGTACTTTTTAGATGAAGACATTTAGGATAAGATAGATTATGAGGTGGGGAGATAGATTAAGTACCAAAATCACAAAGAAAACAAGTGGCCAGGCTGATAGTTGAGCTGTGGTGTGCTAAACACAAAATCCTATACTCACCAATCTACTATCCTGAAACATTCCCTCTTTTTAAGGTCTTAGCCATGGATGGAATATCTTCATGGATGCAACTTGTGCTATTGGATAAGGCCTCACACTCAGAAGGGCCTTGTACTTGTTTTAATGTTGTCTTGAAATTCTTAATAATTTTTAACAAGGGGCTCTGCATTTCCATTTTGCACTGGCCTCAACAAATTATGTAGCCAGTTCTTAATCTTAGGTTATGTTATGATTTTTCAGTTGCCAAAACTAATCCCTTTCCTTCCTCTCTTCTTTCCTTCCTTCCATCCACTCATCATTGATTCAATGAGATATTTTTTAAGGCTTTACTATCTTTTGGGCACTGGTAACTGAGATAAATATGGATCCTTCCCCCCAAGAGCTGAAAATCTAGAAATCAAAACAAATAAACTATTATAATTAAGTGTGATAAGTATTATTACTGGGAGAGGGGAGTGGAATGTTAGGGGCATCCTTAAGTTAATCCCCATTATTCTTGGAGGAAATAAGATTTAAGCTGAGATTTGAAAGATGAAGGAGAGGTTACTCAGAGTTTTCCAGGATGAAGGGACAACTTGTAGGCTAGACTGTGAGCTTTGTGAGAGCAGGAACTAGGTCTTTCTTGTCCATCATTGTATACCCAGACCCTACCACAGTGTCTGGCACATGGAATGTAGTAAATGTTTGTTGAGTCAAATGAATGAATGAATAGTAAATAACAATAACTGAGCAAGTAAAATGTGCTACTACTTTTCATATATGTGCTTTTCATAGTAACCCTATAGGATGGGTATTATGATCTTCATTTTACAGATGGTGAAACTAGACAGATAAGTTAAACCTTTTGTTTAAGGTCAATATATAAATAAAAATGGTATAGTCAGGATAATATAAGGTTAATATATAAGTATAAATGGTATTGAATCTAGGAAATGTGCCTCAAAGCCATTACTCCAAATCAATAAACTGTATTACCATGAATGAATATAAAGGACCAGAGATGAGAAAGGGAGAAGGTAAGGAAAAAATAGGTAGAAAAAGAAGAATCAGGAAAGGTACAGGATTGTGAGAAAAACTTAAGGAACTGAAAGAATTTTAGTATAACTTGAGCAAAGAGAAGTGAATAAGGACTGAATAGAAGTGAATAAGGTCACAAAGAACATTGTAAGAAGTTTGGGTTTTATCTTCAGGGAAATGGGAAACCAAGTCAACATAGTTCAGTGGAATGATCCCTGGAAAAATGTCTAGAAATCTTGAGTTCCCCACCTTGACTATGAGACTTTTAGCAAATTCTCGTCCCTAGAACTTCTAAGAGAAGTTGATATATAATATTATTTCTCTCTACACCCCCATCACCATCTTCTACCACTGACATGGTCAGATTTGTATTTTAGGCACATTTCTCTGCCAGATCTTCAGGGATGCTTGGAAGAGGCTAGATTGAGATGCAATTAGAAGTATAGATGCCTTGGGGTCTGGCAGCAGACAGTGCTGTTTCTATTGTGACTGGGTGAAGTCTGTGATGTTTTAGTTGGTATAGGGCCACAATTCCTCATCTTTAATTCTGAAATCTGAAAAGGACGGATTTTTAAATTATATTAAACTGATTTGATGGCAAAATGTGACCTGTCCGGACATGAGGTGATAGTAAAATGACAATTTATAATTGTGTAAATTATGGGGTACAAAGTGATGTTATAATTTATGGATGTAATATATAATAACTATATCAAGATAGTTAACATATCTATCACCTCAAATACTTAACATTTTTTGTAATGGGAACAAATTTGAAAATTGTAAAGAGTACATTTGAAATTTACTCTCTTAAATTTTGAAATAAACAATATTATATAATATTTGTATTGAAAACAATTTAATAATTTTTTAATTGAATTCTGAAATGTTTTAGGTCCTAATAGCTTTGGCTAAGGGATTATATACCTATTTTTTTTTCTTTTTCTCATTGGTGAGAGTACTGATATAGGTCTACAAGGAATTGATCTGAGGGGGGCAATTTGAAGCCTACCAGGTCTTCTAGGGTCAGTGGTCTGAAACTTCTTGGCCCCCTGCAACAACTCCAGTAAGAACTCTTTTTTGGAGCATGAGAGAAGGTATAATTTATGAATGGGTTGTAAAAAAGTCAGAAGATGATATGGATAAGCAAATTGAAAATAGTCTTCTTGCCTAAATTTCCTGTAACTTATTTTATTGAATTACTCTTACCTAGGACCTAAGAAACTTACATTTCACTTAAGTTACTTTTAAAATTAAGAAATTATATTTTATTAGTTGAGCATAGTTAGGCTGCCTAGCACAGACTAGGAGCTCAATAAATGCTTGTCAAATAAATTAATAGTTGAAACAGTCATTCACATTCATATCTCCACTTACTGAAATGACACCCATATCTTCTGTTTAGTGTTTTCATTAAAAAAGATACATCAGTGTTAATCATTAAGCTATCTTTAGAAAATTTTTGATAGAGAAAAATATAATGACTTGGATAACTTTATTTATTCATCAAATCTTAATTTGGTACCCACTGTGTGCTAGTCCCAGTAGTAAGCACTAGGAGTATAATGATGAACAAGTACAGTTCCTGCCTGTGAGGAGCTGACATGCAATGTATAATCTACAACCATGCTCAAACCATGCACCTCTCATATTTCTCTTTACATGACTTCACTAGCTTCCCTTGCTCTTTTTGTTGGTGTTTGTCTTTCTCCTTCTTCCTCTATACTCTCCTGTTATAATGGAAAACACAGTTTTAGAGCCAGAATTCTGTCTGTGCCACTTTCTGTTAGTCAAGTTGCTGAACCTCACTGAGCCTCATTTTCCTTTTCCATAAAATAAAGATGAAATAATATTAATAGTATCACCTACTATATTCAAGTGTAAGGGCTGTGAGCAAATATACAAGGAAAGTGCTTTTACTTGGTATAGCTTTACAGAAATGTATTGTAATAATTCCTTGGACAACATAGTCCTTTTATAAAATCTATCAAATCTATATCTCCAAATTTCATTATATCTGATGAACATTTCTACTTAGTTACCCTGCAACCAGCTGAAACTTTCTAGTGGAATGCCTTCTCTGCTTGGCTCTTCACTCCCTGATTTTGTTTTATGATCTCTTCTCGGATCTGTTGTGCCTCCCTTACTCCTTGACTCTTAGGGAATAAAAAGAGTCTTCAGTTCTAAGTAAAAATATCTGATTGGTCTAAAGAGTCCTTATTAAAGGGACTCAAGGGGAAACAACTTTTGGCCCATATTGAATGGGCTTTTAATGCCAGGTAGCCATACTCCTCCTGGAACATGTTTAGTATTAATAGGTGATTCTTCTCAAATGACAATCAAATAACCTCAGAGCAATGGAAGCATTAAGAGAATATTTACTGAATGTCTGCTTTGTACCAGGCCTAATCTCACTTATTTTTCTCAAGTAACCTGTGGGGAACTCTTTTGTGACACTACAATTGCCATCCTGATTGGATTGGGGGCCTTAAGAGATGGTGAAATCCTGACACTAGAAGTATGTAGGCAGAGGCCAGAGAGGAGGTTTGTGTTGGGAGACAATGCATATATATATCATGTTTTTGTATGTCTCACAATCCAGGAACTGATTACCTTTGTTCCAAACTGTCTTTTCAGAATGTTTGTGTAGTGAACATCACTGGAAGACAGAATATTGTCTCCCTCTGGAGCCGGGTACAGGTGTGCTTACATCCAGTATAAGGCATTTGGATTCTCTTAGCTCAGGATTCCTCACCAGTTAACACAACCCACGTTGTGTGCAAATATCACTTAGCCATTTTTTGCATTACCCCATGGGAATTGGGACTCAAGGAACCAGTATAAAAGCTGATACTCTAGCTACTACTGTTGCTCTGAGTCCTTTGTGACTCAAGAATCTTGTATCTTCTGCCAGTATCCATGAAACTATGGCAGTTTACCTTGTTAGCTTGCAAGTAGGGTAAAATCTCAGACTCTTCACAGTTCTTAACAGTTTTAAGGTGGCAGGGAATGACATCTGAATATGACTCCCTATGTTGAGAGCAAAAGAACACTATACTTAAAGCCAGACAGTCATAGGTTTGAATCTTTCCTTTGCCACTTAATAGCCATGTGTCCATGAATAAATTACTTAACATTTTTTTAAGTAATTTTCTCATTAGTAATATGAAAGTAATAGGCCTTACCAGGTTTCTGGGAGAATTAAAACAGAAAATAATTATTTGAATGCCATTAATGCAGAGACTGGAATGTAGAATGTACACAGTAAAGAATTACTGTCTTTATTTTTCTAGTTTTATGATTCTGTGTCACTCTTGTTTCTAAATGCTTCCTCTGTTTTAGCCACCCCACCCCAACCCTGCCCCGAGATGGAGGAAAATAGGTGTTTATATGATACTTAACTGGTTTATATTCTCTTCCCAGCAAAAGTTTCCTTTTACTTCTCCTCTTCCATACCTACCCCTAAAAATTTTACTTTATTTTCTCTCAAGAAAAGTGTAATTCAAATAGTATTTATGCATTACCTTCTCTTAGCCAGATGCAGAGGATATAGAGATAATGTAGACTTCTTACTTTCAAGTAAGCATTCATCAAACATTTATCAAATATTTACAGTGTTCTAGACACCATTCTAATTGCTGGATAAATAGCATGAACAATATGGACAAGGTCCTTGCTCTCGTGGAATTTATGTTTTATCGTGACAGTTAAAAATCCAATGTGGTAAGTATATGATAACGATACAGGGATCTGTGGAAACAACTAACTCTGTAATTTCAGGGGAGATACCCCCTAAACTGATCTTAAAGAATGAGAAAGTATTAGCCAGGTTAAAAAGGTTTGTCAGGTCAGAGTCAGCAGAAAACAGATGGCATACACAAAAAGGTAATCAAAGAGAGTTTAATAAAGAGACTATTTACAAAGATGAGTATGGGTTTAAGAGAATCATCAAGGAAGAAGGAGCATCCAGGGACTGGCAACAGTAAAAGCTATTCCCACCCCAAATACTGAAGGTATTAAGGGAGAAAGCCATTACTATAATCCTGCAAGAACTGTAACTAACAACTATTTTATATGGCCATTGAGAAGGGGAGGGACAGAATAAATATCTCAACCTCTTTCTCTTCCTATCCTCCAATCTCCTGCCAGTGCTTTCCATTGGTTGAATCTAATTAGGAAGAGAGAGGATGAGGTCCCACATGATGTAGTCTGTAGAGGTCAGCCTTCCAGTCTCTGAGGACACAAGCAGGCTGAGAAGAGTAGAAATAGAGCTGGAAGGGCAAACAGAATAACAAGCATGGGAAAGGGATAAAGGCACTCCAGCCAGAAGCTGCAGCACCGAGGCATAGAGGTGTGAAATGGTGGACACAGGAGCACCATATAGTGTGCCTAGTGCTTGCAGCAAGAAGGGAGCTGCAGAGGTAGGTAGAATTAGGATGTAGAAGGATTTAAAATGCCATACTGAGGAGCTTAGACTTTCTCTTACAATATATAGGAAGACATAACTCAAGGAATCAGGGAAGTAACAGATTTGTATTTTAGAAAGGCTGGTTCTTCTGGGGAGTGAGAGTGGGATTTGGGGGGAGATGTTTCTATTCTTGGATAGTCTAAGGGCATGAGCTAAGGAGAGAGGCAATGTCATTAGAAGTAAGAAAGGTCAGACTCTGGGAAAGGCAGAGAAGGCCTTGTGTAAAATAGCCTCATTGCAGGGCGTTCTTTCTTGTTCTTTCTTGAAATGTAAATGGAATCTTTTATGAAGCAGGGCAGAACTGGCCTTGAAGCTACCTTTCTTGTGATAATCACTTTCCAGGGAAGAAATGATAAATTTTGCTTTGTCCATATTCCTTCCAAGATTGCTTCTGTAACCTTCCCTTAAACACATTCTCAAGAGTAACCACTTTCATTAAGAAGAGGCCATTTTCTTCCTTCAGTTTTGCTAGAAATGTCCAAAAAGGAAATGCAATTCCATTTCCTTCCTGTCCTAAGAGTCATTATGTATTAATAGAATATCTACATGTAGATAAGCTTTGGGTTTCTTTGTCCTTCAGGAAGGCATCAAAGGGCACCATGACTTTTAAAGCAGTCCTTCAAGGTGGGTAAAGGTGGCCTTTAGAAACAAAATCATCATTTCCCAGAAATCACATCCCATGAGAAGTTTTATTCATTTATTTGGTTGACAGGCATTGGTGCCATGGGAAAGGATAAATGGCACCTTCCATAACTGAATATTCAGGACACGATGAGGCGTATGCAGGAATCAGGGTAGAGGACACTAGGGATCTTCCCCCATAGGCCACTACCCACTGACAAGCTTCATAAGAGCAGGTATCATGTCTAAATCATATCATTATTCTCACTGACCCTAGCAAAAAGCAGTTGTTCAGAAATTGTTTTACAAATGAGTAGTAGCTTTCCAGGCTATAGAAATAGCCTATGCAAAGGTCCAGAGGCATGAGAGAGTATGGTTCATGTAAGAAAATGCAAGTAGTTTGATAACACTAAAACAAGAGTGGTTTTTTGGGGGGCGGGGATAGAGAGAGAGGCTGGTCAAAGATGAAGCAATAGAAATAGTCAGAAACAGAATTGCATTTACCATAAGATTTTACCAAGAAGTTTAGACTTGATCTTATAGTTTTGGGGAAGCTGTTGGATAGGTTTAAGTATGTATATGACATGGTCAACTATAAGATCTAGAAAGATCATTCTGACTTTAGTGTAGAGAATGAAATGGAGGACTGAAATTTATGTAGGAGACTAGTGAAATAGCCTACCCTGTGTCAGTGGCAGTGAGGATAGAACTAAGTGTTTCTGAGGATAGAACTAAGGGTATGAGCAATATACAGGACATGTAATGGATGGAAGATGGTGATGTTTAGAAGTAAATGATTAACGTAAAGGAGAAAAGAAGGGTCAAAGCTGATTCCTACTTGACTAAATTCTTTCAGCTCAGGGACTATATTTGAGTCATTCTTATATTCCACATTATGGTTATATACCATCCTGTGCATTGACAGAGCAGTCACTCAGGAAATGTTTACTGAGTGTTGAGTGGGGGACTTTGGAGATGGACAGGTGAGGCACAAGTCTAGGAATATGTCTGAGATAGGAGGTTATGGATGGAGATGGTACAGATGAATATAGCCTGGAGCCAAGTTAGTGAGATCAAGTTGTGAAGAAATCACCAAATGCCCCTGATTCCAAACAACTCTCTTTATCTTAGAGACTGAACTATGAGGTTCCAGTGCCAGAGAAGCTAAGGGAGTAGGACTCCTGGCTTCAGATATAGAAGCAACACCTGATCTCGGTAAATGTTTGCTCCAAGGAAAAAAAATATGAATAAATATGAGTGTGAAAGCCAAACTTTTAGAGTGATGGCATATTAACTTATCAGAGAAACTGCCTGTTAGACTCAGGCCCACTACTGCTCTGGAAAATATCGAAACATATAAAAATTATTTTTTAAATAAGATAATATGTCTGAAGGGACTAACACAGTGTCTGATTCATAGTGGTACTTAATATCAAATAGTTGTTGATATTATTTTCAGATTTTGATTGAGAAATATAATATAATTTGATTTATAATATAGATTAAAAAGCATGCCTTCAGTTCAAAATGCAATCTAAACTGAGGCAAGGATCAGAGAAGCTTTGACCCAATACAATATACAGGTCCACTTGTGATCATGAGGGGCTACTCTTGAAAATTTGGTATTAACCTGTAAAAGACAAATGGGCCTTGAGTATTTTATTTTCCTCTAAAAAGATTCCTGGGGCTATTTTCTTTTACAGTGTCTTATCCTAGACTTGGGAGTCAGACAGAATTGGGTATAAATCCCAGACCTATCACTTTCTGTTCCTGGGACCTTTGACAATGACATAACTTTTCCAAATCTCAATTCCCTTCTCTGTAAAGTGAGAGCAGTAACATCTATATTAATGAGATGTTAGGAATAAATTAGATAAGCTAAGTAAAATACTTGGCAAACTTCATAGAACATAGTTGTGCTAAACAAATATCAGCTTCCTTCCTGTTTCATTATTTTGTGAAATTTTTCTAAAACCACATTTAATTACATTATTTGGGGTACATGTCTTCTTTCTTTTTGGCATAAAGTTATAACTAAAGTTTTGTTCTGTTGCCCCCGGTTTTGCCTTCTCTCTTAATCTATCTGTTTACTTTGTTCTACCAGGACTTTTTCTTTAAAAATACTCCTGTCTTAGGTATTTTATTTTCTTTGTTGCTATTGTGAAAGGTATTGAGTCTTTGATTTCGTTCTCATCTTGACTGCTGTTGGTGTAGAGGAATGCTACTGATTGGTGTACATTGCTTTTGTAACCTCAGACTTTGCTGAATTTATTTATCAATTCCAGTAGTCTCTTGGCAGAATCTTTGGAGTTTTCTAAATACAAGATCATATTGTCAGCAAAGAGCGATAATTTGACCTCTTCTAACCACCCCCACTTGGATACCCTTGATTTCCTTCTCTTGTCTGAAGACTCTGGCTAGGACTTCCAGCACTATGTTGAATAGAAATGGTGATAGTGGGCAACCTTGTCTGGTTCCAGTTCTAAGCAGGAATGCTTTCAATTTTTCCCCTTCAGTATGATGTTGGCTGTGGGTTTGTTGTGTATGGCTTTTATCATTTTGAGGTAAGTCCTGTCTATGCCTATTTTGTTAAGCATTCCTATCATAAAATGGTGCTGAATTTTGTCAAATGCTTTTTCTGCGTCTGTTGAGAGGATCATATGCTCTTTGTTTTTACTTCTGTTTATGTGGTGAATTACATTTATAGATTTGTATATGTTGAACTATCCCTGCATCTCTGGGATGAAGCCCACTTGGTTGTGATGGATTATTTTTTTGAGGAGCATCTGAATTCGGTTTGCTAGGACTTTATTGAGAATTTTTGCATCTATATCCATAAGGGATATTGGTCTGTAGTTTTCTTTTTTGTTGAATCCTTTTCTGGCTTTGGGATCAAGGTGATGTTGGCTTCATAAAGTGTGTTGGAGAGGATTCATTTCTTCTCAGTGTTATGGAATAATTTCTGCAGGATAGGCACCAGTTCTTCTTTGTAGGTCTGGTAGAATTTGGCTTTGAAACCATCCTGTCTGGGACATTTTTTATTGGAAGATTTTTAGTTGCTGCTTCAATTTTTTTACTTGATATTGGTCTGTTCAAGAGTTCTATTACTTCCTGATTGAGCCTATGGAGGCTGTGTGTTTCTAAGAATTTGTCCATTTCCTCCACATTTTCAAGTTTATGTGCATATAGATTTTTATAGTATTCAGAGATGATATTTTGTATGTCCATGGTATCAGTTGTAATTTCTCCTTTTTCATTCCTGATTGGGCTAGTTAGAGTCCTTGTTTTTCTGCTTGTGGTTAATCTAGCAAGAGGCCTGTCAATTTTGTTTATCTTTTCAAAGAACGAACTTTTTGTTTCATTAATCTTCTGTATAGTTCCTTTGTTATCAATTTCATTTAGTTCTGCTCTGATCTTAGTTATTTCTTTTCTGCTGTTAGGTTTGGGATTGATTTGCTCATCCTTTTCTAGCTCCTTGAGACAATTCATCAGATTGTTGATTTGTGATCTTTCTGTCTTTTGGATGTAGGCATTTATGGCTATGAATTTTCCTCTCAGGACTCCTTAACTGTATCCCACAGATTTTGATAACTTGTGTCCCCTTTAACTAAGGAGGTAAAAGACCTCTATAGGGAGAACTATGAATCACTGAGGAAGGAAATAGCAGAGGATGTAAACAGACAGAAAAACATACCATGCTCATGGGCTGGCAGAATCAACATTGTTAAAATGTCTACACTACCTGAAGAGATCTACAACTTCAGTGCAATCTCTATTAAAATACAACATCATTTCTTATAGATCTAGAAAAAATAATTCTATGCTTTGTATGGAACCAGAGAAGAGACCCCGTATAGCCAAAGCAAGTTTAAGCAAAAAGAACAAATTGGGAGGCATCAATTTGCCAGACTTCAAGCCATACTACAGGTCTATAATAACTTAAACAGCATGGTACTGGCATAAGAACAGAGACATAGATCAATGGAACAGAACAGAGAACCCAGATATAAAACCATCCTCATATTGCCATCTGATCTTTGACAAAGCAGACAAAAACATACACTGGGGAATAGAATCCCTATTCAATAAATGGTGCTGGGAAAATTGGGTAGCCACACGTAGAAGACTGAAACAGGGTCCGCACCTCTCACCTCTCACAAAAATCAACTCACAATGGATAATACGATATATAACAGACTTAAACCTAAGGCATGAAACTATAAGAATTCTAGAAGAAAATGTTTGAAAAACTCTTATAGACATTGGCCTAGGCAAAGAATTTATGAGGAAGACCCCAAAGGTAATCACAGCAACCACAAAAATAAATAAATGGGACCTGATCAAACTAAAAAGCTTCTACACAGCCAAGGAACCAATCACTAGAGTGAATGGACAACCTACATAATGGGAGAAAATATTTGCATGCTACACATCTGATAAAGGACTGGTAACTAGAGTCTATAAAGAACTCAAGTGAATCAGCAAGAAAAAATCAAACAACCCCATAAAAAAGTGGGCAAAAGACATGAACAGAAGTTTTCAAAAGAAGATAGACTAATGGCCAATAAACATATGAAAAGATCCTCAACATTTCTAATCATCAGGGAAATGCAAATTAAAACCACAGTGAGATACTAAACTCCAGTGAGATTAGCTTTTATCAAAAAGTCCCCAAACAACAAATGTTGGCATAGATGCAGAGAGATAGGAACACTCATACACTGCTGGTAGGACTGCAAACCAGTACAACCTCTATGGAAAGTAGTATGGAGATACCTCAAAGAACTAAAAGTAGAACTACCATTTGATCCAGTAATTCCACTACTGGGTATTTACCCAAAGGAAAGAAAGACATTTTATAAAAAAGTCACCAGCATTCAAATGTTTATAGCAACACAATTCACAATTGCAAAGATGTGGAAACAACCCAAGTTCCCATCAATACATGAGTGGATTAATAAAATGTGGTATATGTATACCATGGAATACTACTCAGCCATAAAAAAATGGTGAACTAATACCTCTTGTATTAGCCTGGATGGAACTGGAGACCATAATTACAAGTGAAGTATCATAAGAATGGAAAAACAAACACCACATTAAATTGGTGCTCACCATTAAATTGGTACAAATCAATCAATACTTATGTGCACATATGGAAGTAACATTCATTGGAAATCAAACAGGTGGGAGGGGGAGGAAGGGATGGTTAAATTCACACCTAACGGGTACAATGCACACTATCTGGGGGATGGGCACACTTATAACATTGACTCAAATGGTACAAAATCTTATGTAACCAAAATGTTTGTACCCTCGTAATATGCTGAATTTGAAAAAAAGAATAAACTTGACACTGAAAGGAAAAAAAAAACAACTCCTGTCCTTCTTTGTTCTAATATTATGAGCCTATTTTCTAGCATTTTATTAGTGAGTCCTCTGCTCCCTCTTCTGACTGCCCATCTGTTAGCTTAGCCAGAAAACCTATTAAACTATAGGGGCAATTCTCTACCTGAATTATTGGAGACATTTTTCAGGGTTACATTCAACAGAGAAATCAGGTCAATTTAATTTGTCAAGTACCTACTGAGCATAAATTATGTACTAAGCCATGACTTAGGTGATAGGAAAATAGAGATGAATAAACTATGCTTCTTTTCTTAAGGAATTTGCAATCTAATGGGTGGACAAAACATCTAAGTATTTAAATAACTGTAATACAGACAAAGTGAGAGGATTGTACTGAGAAAAACACAGAGTTCTGTGGAAAGTAGTAGTTAATTCTTAGTGTAGAAACTAGAAGAACTGTGTGGTGGCAATGAAGTATTGAACTGGGATTTAAAGGATGAATTAAATTTCAATAAATAGTGATCAGTAGCAGGGAAAATGGGAGGTCAGTTCAGGTCAGGGGTAGAGCAGCATGAGCAAACTTTCTAAGATTGAAGGGACAGGGTGGACGCTTTCTGGGGGAGGAGTTTGAAAAGATAATGTGGAATAAGAGCTTTAAATGTCTTGCTAAGTTGCTTGTATATTATACTATAAGTCATGGGAGTGACTGATCTGACATGGATGAAAAGTAAGCCCCAGAATAGGACTCAAGCAAGGATTTAACAGGAGAGATTGGTACTTACTATATACTCCTTTGTGCTCAACTGTGTTTTAACCAAGATCAAACAATTAGATTGTGGTTTTAACAAGGACTATGAGCTTCCTGGGATACATGATCCATGCTCAAAATGGCAAACAGTACTTATTTGTTATTTATTATAACCTACCACTCAAAACATTGGGCTTTCTGTAATGTCTTTTAAGTGGGGTTTGCCACCTGTATATCAACAATCTAGATTCCAAACAGATAGAATTCTTTTTCCTCTATGAGAGTATGAATTTACTAAATGTAATCAATTTCATCAGATTCCAATATAATTTTCATCAAAGTTTGTTCCAGTGGAAAGAATTCTTAAATAAGGAGCATTTGGTGTTGGTTTTCCTTTTGGAGATTTCAGAATACCATCAGGGTTATAACAGAGGGGTATATTTAAACATACACACACACACACACACACACACACACAATATACAAGATAATAATTTTGAAACGACACTGGCTATGCCTGATGCCCAGTGATAATTTCCAAGAAAATAGTGTCCAGATTCTTTGGAATTGAAGTTCTGGTCTTCTGTACTATTCCTATTCTACTTAGAATTTTATAATTTATTCAAGGGCAGAGATAGACCACAGAAGGGTTATCAAAGGGTGATTAGAATGGCAAAGGTTTTGTCATGTGAGGAACAGACAAAGAATCTAGGAGTGTTTACCGAGAGAAGCAAGGTATTAGGGAAATATGATATGTAATTCTGCTGTTTGATCATGGAGTAAGAGGATTAAATCAATTCATTGTGCCCCCACTAAGAAGGGCTAAGAATAATGGTGGGAAGAGTGTGACTTTAATAATTTAAAAAAATATTTTTTGAATACCAACTATGTGCCAGGTATATATATATAACTGTGAAACAAATATAGTTCCTGCCTTGTTTTCCAGCAGGTTCAAAAGGGGTTTGTTTGTGTGTGTTTGTGTATATATATATGGAATTGGCTCATACAATTATGGGCCAGCAGTCTGGAGAGCCGATGATGTAATTCCAGTCCAAAGGTTGGTAGCCTGGAGGCCCAGGACATTCAGTGGTACAGTTCCAGTGGCTGATGGAGACTCATGAGAGCTGATAGTACAGATGAAGTCTGAAAGCAGTCTGCCAAAGAATTCCCTTTTGGTGGGGAAAGTTGGTGTTTTTGTTCTGTTTAGGTCTTCAACTGATTGGATGAGGCCCACCCACATTATGGAAGGCAATCTACTTCAATCAAAGTTCACTGCTTTAACTATTAATCTCATGCAAAAATACACTTTAAGTTCACAGGTAAAATTAAAATTAACTATCACAACAGGCAATTTGAGGGTCGTGAAAAAGGAAGCAAGAAGATCAGTTCTAAGTGTTGTATTCTAAACATTTTATATATTTTATCTCACAGTGATTCTAGGAGGTAAAATCTTTTATTATCCTCATTTGACAGATGAAGAACTGGACGCACAGGGATATTAAGTAACTTGTTTAAATGTGATGGTTAAGTTTATGTGTCAACTGGGCTAGGCTATGGTGTCAATGCTTTGGTCAAACACTAGTCTAAATGTTGCTGTGAAGGTATTTTGTAGATGTTATCAACATTTAAAATCAGTTTCCTTTAAGTAAAACACACACACACACACACACACACACATACACACCTTCTCTCTCTCTCTTTTTTATTTCCAAATACTAAGGGGGCACAACTGTTTTTGTTACATAGATACCTTGTATAAGGCTTAAGTCAGGGCTTTTAGTGTGCCCATCACCAGAATAGTGTTCACTGTACCTGATAGGAAGTGTTTACCCCTCACCCTCTCCAACTCCCCCCCTTATTGGTTTCCAATGTACTTTACGTCTCTTTGTGCTCTTGATTTGTTTCTCTGGAGAACCATGACTGATATATTACAGTTGTATAGCTGAGGTTTGATTCCAGGCTATCTGGCTCCAGAGTCTCAACCGTAACATTATACTAAAAGTTAGAAGGTGGCTGTAATAATCTAGGCAAGATATGGTAACCATCTGAATTAGGAAAGTGTGAGAGACCTAAAAAAGTAGATATGAACTAAGAAGTATGATAGTTTAACTCATCACACATAAGGGGAGAAAAAGACGAATAGATTTGTGAATTCCCTTAGGAAGTAGTTGGTAGGACTTGATTATTGATTACATGTGGAAAGTGAGGGATAGGAGAAGGAAGAACCAAGAATGATCCCCAGTTTTTTATCTTAGACAATTGAGAACATGCCATTTCATCTGATAGAGAACACCAAAAAAGAATAGGTTGAAGGGGAAATGGTAAATTTGTTTTTGGACAAACACAAACACAAAACTTCGAGATGCTTCTGGAACGCTGTTGTGGACTGAATGTTTGTATCCCCCTCAAATTCCTATGTTGAAAAGCCTAGCCCTCAATGTGATAGTATTTGGAGATGGGGCCTTTCAGAGGTATCTAGGGTTATATGGAGTCAGAGGGGGAGCCCTCATAATAAGATTAGTGCCCTTATAAGGAGAGACACCAGAGATCCTTCTCTTTCACTCTCTCCCATGTCATGTACAAAGAAGAGGTTTTCTGAGCACATAGCAAGGCAGCGACCACCTGCAAGCCAAAAAGAGAGCTCTCACCCCAACCTGACAATGCTGGCACCCCAATTACAGACTTCCATCCTCCAGGACTGTGAGAAAATTAAGTTTCTGTTGTTTAAGCCACCCAGTCTATGGTCTTTTGTTACGGCAGCCTGAGATGACTAATACAGACAACCAAGGAGAAAAGTCCCATTGACAGCTAGATATGTAAGTTTAGAGTTCAAGAGAGAAATCTGGGCTAGACTTATGATGGGAATGATTAGCTTATAGATGTTAATTAATTGAATTTATGGCAAATGAATGAAATATCGGAGGGAGAGAAGGGAACACCAATAAATAAGGGTGAGACAGTGGAAAAGGAGTCCATAAGTAAACTGGAGAAGGGAAAAACAGGTACAAGCAAAATCTACTATGTGGTGTCAAGGAAACAAAGGTAAGGGAGTATTCAAGGAAGAAGCGGTCATCATTGTGAAAGAGAACTTGCTTATAGTCTGAAAGGCAATTTGGGTAATACAGCAGCCCAATAGATAATAGAGTCACAGAGACTATATAGATAAGGGTCTATATAGTCAGTAAATATGCTTCTAGGCCTGCTCAGTAAAGATGCTTCTAGGGCCTAATCCTGTCATGACAGAAAGTCCCAGAGGTAAGGATCACAGGATCTCTGTGAATTTCATAGACAACATGGAAGATTGTGGAGTTTCTGAGAATCAGACTACCTAGGCTAGATCATGAAGTTGCGCCACAGGCATTTCTTTGTCAACTACAGTAAAATTTTTCTTTTGAACTCAAGCCCAGCTGTAATATGGATGATAGTCCTGGTTCCCCTGACCAGGGAAAATGTTGCAGTGCACCTACTCAGAGACATAAGCACATTTGGCAGGCAGTAGAGAGCCTATTTTTCTGTCTCTGTTTGTAAGCAGATAAGTAGGTACATTGAAGAGGAAAAAATATGTATACACACACACACACACACACACACACACGTATACACGTACACATATATTTTAATATGGCCATATTGATGTATTGGTCAGGGTTCTCCAGAGAAACAGAACCAATAGGATATGTATATATAGAGAGGCAGAGATTATTATAAGAAATTGGCTTTTGTGATAATGGAGGATGGCAGTGTGGGCCTGCAGGCAGGAGACGTAGGAAAGTCAATGGTGGCATTCCAGTCCAAAGGCCAGTACCCTGAAGACCCAGGAGAGCCATGTGCAGTTCCAATCTGCAGGCAGTATACTGAAGAATTCCCTTATGCTCAGGGAGGCTGGTCTTTCCATTCTATTCAGGCCTTCAACTGATTGGATGAGTCCTACCCACATTATGGAAAGTAATCTGATTTACTCAGAGTTCACCAATTTAAATGTTAATTTCATCCAAAGCACATAAAATAAACCATCACAATTGGTAATTGAACAATTGGTAATGTGAGCAGCTTTCTGTGAACTCTGAGGCTTTTTCTGCTTACTCTTTTCTAGTGGTTCTTTCCCCACACTTGATTAGTTTCCATACACCCATATACTGATCAGTACCCCGCTGAAGATTTGAGGGAACCCTGTGAGCTCTAGCATCTTTGACCTCCCTGAACTCCCAAATTCATCTTCTCAACTCAGGGTCATCCCCAGGATCCACTTTGATTCACCTCTTTTTGCTGAGGCCTGGAAACTCTCTTTAGATTATAAACTCAATAATCAATCATAGGGTCACCTTGTTTGTTTACTCTCTCAGTGGTCATTGTCCTTTCCTGCCTATTTTCTAGTATCTGAAAGTGATTGTTTCATGTTTTTCTCAGTTTTATAGTTGTTTAAGGGAAGAGGTTAAATCTGTTCCTTATAACACAATTTGGCCAAAAGCAGAATTTCCTATTCATAAGATTTTCTTTGTAAAAAGGATTATGGTGCTACATATAGTTTTTAAAATATGACCTCTTGATGATTTCTAAAGATGTATAAAGGTAATTCTGAGATATTCATTAAATTTGGTTGCCACCTCATAGATCTATCTCAGGAAAAAATGGTACTCTTGACTTCAGCAAACCTCTCTGTGCTGCTAATTTTGTGAGATGAATAAATTACTTATCACCTCTTAGCCTCAATTTTTCTATTTATATAATGATAATTAAATCTAGTACTACCTGTGAAAATACCCAGTACATAAAATACTTAAAAATATTAGAATGACTAGAAGAACCCACTGGTTGCTGGGGTAGGATAGGGGCAGGCAGAGCCAGGAATGTATTCCAGGGCTTATTATATTCTCTTGGAACTGCCAGAGCAACCATGGTACACGAGCTTGAAAGGAAGGCCAGCTTTATGGCCAAAAGTTCCAGTCTGCAGGCAGTCTACTGGACAATTCCTTTTTGCTCAGGGAGGCTGTCTTTTCATTCAGGCCTTCAACCGATTGGATGAATACCACCCACATTATGGAAAGTAATCTGCTTAATAGAATGGTAATTTCACAGAGTTTTGGGTTTTGACAAGTTGCTGAATCTCTCAGAGTCTTGCTTTCATCTTTTTAGGAAAGTAAAGAAAACAATAGATAAAGTACCTTCCTCATAGAAATTAATGCAAGGATAAAATGAGAAAAAAGTGAATAAAGTGCTTTACACATGGATACTGTGTGGAAGAAACATTCATTGGATGTTGGGCAGGTAGGAGGGGGGAGGAGGGGATGGGTAAATATACACCTAACGGGTGTGCTGCACACTGTCTGGGGGTTGGTTGGGCACACTTGTAGCTCTGACTCAGGTGGTGCAAAGGCAATATGTGTAACCAAAGCGTTTGTACCCCTGTAATATTCTGCAATAAGGAATTTTTTAAAAAAGAAGGCTAACCTCATACATTACTGGTGGGCATGTGAAAAAATGTAGCCTCTATGGAAAACAGTTTGGTGGTTCTTAAGTTAAACATAGAATTCTATATGACCCAGTGATTCCACTCCTACATATATATATCCAAAAGAATTGAAAATAGATGTTCAAACAAAAACTCGTGTGTGAATATTCATTTACAATAGCCAAAAGGTATAAATAACCCAAATGTCCATCAGTAGATGAATGGATACACATATGACATATATACATACAGTAGAATATTATTCAGCCATAAAAAGAAATGACAGACTGATACATGCTACTACATGAATGAGCCTGGAAAAACGTTATGCTAAGAGAAGGAAGCCAGACACAAAAGACTACATATTTATGATTTAATTTATATGAAATATTCAGAATAGGAAAATCCATAGAGACAGAAAACAGATCAATGACTGCCAAGGGGTGGAGGGTTGGAGGGAATGGGGAGTGAGTACTTAATGGGTATGGGATGTACTTTTGGAGTGATGAATATGTTCTGGAACTAGATAGTAATGATGGTTGCCCAACATTGTGAGTGTATTAGATAGCACTGGATTGTGCAACTTAACATAGTTAAAATGGTAAATTTTATGTTTTTTTGTATTTTATTACAATAAAAACATAAAAGGCAATTGATTAATAGAAGTTATTTTTTTTTTCTTTCTCTGTCCTAAGAACCTATACTGCTAGGATCATGTCTATATAGTCCATTGACCAGTTAAGCCTTTGGCTTGCCCAGGATGGTGGATCTTTGGAACATGTTCTATTCCTGCCCGAGCCTGGTTCTCTCAGCCAATGACATCCATTAGGGACTGGGCTTTTTGTTTTTTTAATTAGGCATTAAACCTCCTGTTCTGTGATGGACCTGGGTAGCTCCCAGAGGGCACCATGCCAGGTGGAGAAATTGTAAGTTATCATGCATGCCAAAGCCCAGCATTCAGAAAGGGTATAAATGTCTGTTTCTATGCTTCACCTAGCTTGTCTCCCCTCTGTCATTCCAAGTAGGATGTCAGCTTTCTCTCAGAGCCTCCTGCCTCCAATCTGCTTTTTGATATAGCTCAGTCCAATTGCTCCAGCAAAAAATCTGGCTCATATGTAGTCAAAGGAAGACTTTTCCATGTCTAGAAAACCTTGGCAACACTCTATTATCTAGGAAATTTAAAGAGCAGCAAGAAGAAAGAGGTCAAAGAGGGATGATATAGGTGTCTATTCTTTCCATGGATGTTTGGAGCACCACCTTTTTGAAGTTATTGTGCTAGGTACAATAGGGGATAGGAAGACGAAAAACAACTAACCATTCTTTTACCATACTCTTATCCATTCATCAGTGAAATACTTATTGAGCATCCACAATTGCCCTTGGACCTAGGGATATAGTAGTGATCAAGATAGATGTAATCTCTGGATTTAAGGAGCCCAGAGGAGAAAGGGATTCATCTTTTCTTGGAAGAATAAGGAGAAAATTTCCTAGAGGCAATGATATTTTTGTTAAGCATTGAAAGTTGAGTTGAATTACCATTGATGATGGAGAGGGAAGTGGGTATGTAGGAGAATCCTAAACATGGGAAATAGAGGGAATCCTGAATCCGTAAAATCTGTGTCTTTCCTTCCAATTGCTAAAAGTATGCCTTTTCTTAGCGCTCTTGTCTATTATCTCCTTTAATACTCTAACAACTGTGTAGTTTTATCATGTTCATTTTATAGACAAAAGTTCAAAGAGGTTCAGTGATTTTCTCATTGTCTACTAGCTAGTAAGTAACAGTGAGGATTCAACTCCAGATCTTCCTGAGGCCAAAGTCCATGCTCTTTTTACTATACCATTCCATTTTTCAAGAAGGTAAGGGAATAGTTAGAAGATAGTTATTACAAGGTAAGCTGCTCTGTGAATGCTCTCTATTAGAGAAAAAACAATCTAACCTGAGAGTGATTAGAAAAAGCTTAATAAGGAAGATAATGATGTTTGAAATGTGAAAGATGAGTGGTAGACAAGTGTGTGTGTGTTGTGTGTGTGTGCACACGTGCACATGTGTTGGGTGGGTGAGAGGTGATGGTGAAGTTTCCGGAAGAAGGTATAGCACATGGAAAGACCTTGAGCCATGAAGGAATCAATTGCTGTCTGGAAGGCTAAGGGCTTCACTTGGATTTGTGTTTTTCCATGGTGTGCATGGAATCTCTAAATTATTTTAAAGAAGTTGTTAATATCTCTCCATTTTTGTTAAATGGAATAGATATTGTTTTATACATCCACTCCAATCCCTCACCTCCTATGATCAGGATGTGGGCACACAGAAAGAAATCTAATTATTTTGTAACATGAGCTCAGACCAAACAGAACTTATTTGGGGTGTTAGTTCTCTGGCTCTGATCTGTCTGTTCTCACCACACCACCACCTTACTCACTTGATGGAATGAATATTGATTGGATGGGACAGGGAAGTGTCTCAGAAAAAGAAGCTGTGACAATTTCTAAGTAAATGTAATAAATCAGGAGGATTTTTCAAAGGGAATAAAAAGTGTCATTTATGATGGTTATAACTCCTACCTACACCGACTAAGATTCTTGTACTTGTGCAGTTTAGACTCTCCCATGGTAGATAAAATTATTACTTGATCTGTCAAAATGGAAGGACAATTTCTTTTCTCCCTCCCATAGACATTTCATTTTAAACAGCCATCTGCTATTGTCTCCTGCCCTCTCTCTGTGCTAGTGAAAACAGTGAAAATAAAGACAATCAGTATTGAAAAAGTTGCATCAAGGAATTGAAATAGAGGGTAGTGACACAAGCCATTGAAAATCATAATTATCACCGACAGGATTTTCTAGGAAAAACAAACAAATGATTGTATTTGAAGAGTTATTACTTTTATTTCACAGGAGGCCTAAGTTATAATGAAAGAGATGATAATTATTATAAACATAATAGTAATAAATAAATGGCTACCATTGTTTGAACATCTACCCTACCTATGCCAGGTATTAAAATAGGTTCTTTTTAGATATTATTTCATTGACTCCTTAAAACAGCACTGTATGGTGTATGTTATTATTGTTATGCTTATCATTGTTACTATTAATATTATTTCCATGGTACAGAGGTTTGAACTGATGTGCAGAAATCCATATACTACTAAATGGTGTAGGTTGATTTCAAACTCAATATTGTCTGACCCCAAAACTCATGCTGTTTCCTTAATGTCTCATGGCCTTCTGTCAGAGATACTGTTAAAAAAATAATCCTTTGTGTTTGCTTATTAGTTTACAGTTTTATAAGTGCTTCAAGTCTCCTCTTTTATTTGACCTACATAGCAACCACAGTATAATAATAATTACTAGTAATAATTATCAGTAACATTAAAATAATAATAATGGAATATGTACCATTTATACTTATCACTTATAGAGTCTTACTAGGTGCCAAGCACTGTGCTAACCACTTCACAGGTGTAAGCTTACAACCGTCTTATACAGTAGATGCAGTATAATGGTTAAGAATACAGGGACTGGTGTCAGGTTACTGGGTTGGAATCTTGGGTCCATTACTTTTTAAAAAAAATTATTTTTTTTAATTTCAAAATATTATGGGGGTACAAATGTTTTTGGTTACATGGATAGCTTTTATAATGCTGGAGTCATGGCTATAAGTGTGCCCATCACCCAAATAGTGTTCATTGTACCTGTTAGGTAGGTTTTCACCCATACCCTTCTCCCCTCTCCCTCCTGTTTGACTTCCACTACCATGCATGTGTGCTCATCATTTAGTTCCAGTTTAGTAGTGAGTACATGTGGTGTTTGTTTTTCCATTCTTTAGATACTTCACTTAGGATAGTGGTCTCCAGTTCCATCCAAATTGTTGCAAACGGCAATAATTCATCCTTTTTTATGGCTGAGTAGTACTCTGTGGTATACATATGTCACATTTTGTTAATCCATTCATGAATTAATGGGCATTTTGGTTGATTCCACATCTTTGAAATTGTGAATTATGGTGCAATAAACATTCAAGTGCAGGTATCTTTTTGATAAAATGACTTCTTTTCCTTTGGGTAGATACACAGCAGCGGGATTACTGGATCGAATGGTAGGTTTACTTTTAGTTCTTTGAGGAATCTCCCTACTGTTTTCCATAGAGGTTGTAGTAATTTGCAGTCTCACCAATAGTATATAAGCACTCCTTTTTCTCTACATCCTATTTGAGGTTGGACAATTACTTAATGCCTTTGCCTTACCTCTTCATTGTAAAATGGGTTAAATAAAAGTACTTCCATGCTGGTTTTGAAGATTAAATTAGATAATCATAAAGTGCTTGACACATAGTAAGTACTCTATAAATAATATTGTAATTATTTCCATGTCACAGATGAGAAAATTGAGGACTAGAGAGATTATGGGACTTTGTCCAAAATCTTCAGTGTAGTCTAGGGGTGGAACTGGAATTTGAATGCAGGTCTGTCTGACTCACAATTTATCTTCTTAACCCTATACTATACTGTATGAAATGTGAATGGTCTCCCATTAATCAGTCTGTTACACAGTATAATGGGCACTATTTCCCAAACAGCCTTACCATTTCACACCTCTCTGCCTTTGTATAAGTCTTTTCTCTGCCTACAGTAGTTTCTCCCCACTTGCCTAACCTGGAACAGATTGGCTGGTCAGTCAGGAGTCAATCTGAAGCATCACAGCCTCTGGAAAGGATTCCAGGGGGATTAGGGAGTCTATCTCTGTATATCCACAGACCCCTTGTGTTTTCCCCAAGCATTGTACTACAGTTAATTGCAATTTTATCTTTTTTTGGTGTACAGTTATGAGCTCTTTGAGGGCAAAGATCATGTCTTATTTATCTCTTTACTCCTAGTACATAGCAGAGTGCCTGGCACAAAATGAGTGCTCAATATATTTATGTAGAACCCATTCTTCGAAGCAAAGTGTCACAGGATTGGAAAAACAAGCACCACTGGTACTCACCATCAAACTGGTACTAACTGATGAACACTTACATCACACAGGGCAATAACATTCATCTGAGGGCGGGCAGGCGGAAGGGGGGTGGAAGGGATGGGAAAAACTCTCACTGAATGGATGTGGGGAGCACAGTTTGGGAGATGACCACAATTGTGGCTCTGACACGGGCAGAACAGGGGCAATGTGTATGGCCAAAGTGTTGTACCCCCATGATATTCTGAAATTTAAAAAATAAATAAATAAATAAAAAATAAAAAATAAAATTTAAATGAAAATATAAAAATAAAATAAAATAAAGAAAGGGAAGGAGAAACACACACACACACAAAAAATATATATTTATGTATTTAGTGAATGAATGAATAAATAAAAATAATTGTTCGGGAGGGTTCAATCCAACATTGTAGAGTATGTGGTGAAATGTTTCTTCTTTATGTGAGACTATTGAGCAAGCTAGTAATTTTAAGACCTGGTAAAAATTAAGACCCAAGGTAAAGAGAACTTCAAATATATCTACCCATGTACACCCATAAGTCCTCTCGCCAAGTGACAATCTTCTAAATATAGATTATAGTAATTAATTTAGTTTTAAACAACTAATTTTCAGCATCTGACATGTTCATTAACCCCAGGTAGGGAAATTATTGTGGCACATTAATTTTTCACCAGAGAAGACATTTGTCATCTGTGCAAGTATCATTAGTGCTTGCTACAAAGATGGAAATAACACACTGTCTCTGCTGAATGAAGAACACAGTAGAATTTTAAATAGTATCAGCTGGACTCTCTAGGCCAGCCAACTCTGTATACTTTTTGGGCCCTCATTAGACAAGGTTCATGTGACATCAGTAAGAACATGCTTTATAAAAAGAACAGAGAGTAATTTATACATCTTGGGAAATGCGGATATGAGTGCCATATTTAATTTTTATTTTCCTCACCAACTTTGTTGGTGCTAGCAAGTCTTTGTATTTTGGTGTTTCCCAAGGCTTGTCTTTAGTCTTCTCTTCTTACTTTTCGTTTTTTCCCCACTTTCATGGGTCATATACCATCTATATGCTAATAGCTTTCATCTCCACCTCCAGGCAGGCTCTCCTGAGCTCTATACCCTCTTATGCAGCTGCTGGCTGTCTAGACAAATATACTGAAAACATTCTCAGACACCTCAAATTCAATATATCCAAATATGGCTCATTATCTTCCTCTATCTTCAGACCTGATTATCCCACAATGAATGTTGAAAGGATATTTTCTTGTCTCAGAA
Organism: Daubentonia madagascariensis; assembly: GCA_023783475.1. Taxonomy (NCBI): domain Eukaryota; kingdom Metazoa; phylum Chordata; class Mammalia; order Primates; family Daubentoniidae; genus Daubentonia; species Daubentonia madagascariensis. The sequence continues at coordinate 9,231,747 of JAKFHU010001129.1, forward strand.
TTTCACTTAAGCCCCCAAAGGTGAGTCTGTATGCTGTTGATACACTCACATTCTAAAGAATGTTTGCTAGAAACCTCCCTTTAGGACCTTCAAATGGTGACTGACCTAGTCCTAAGATCATAACCCAATCATCTAATTCTATACTATATAAAGGAAGACTAGAAATTCAAAGCAGAGTCATTGAAGCAGTGAGTTGTTGGCCTAGGAAAACATCCTAGTCAAGTGAAGTGAGTCCTGGAAGATCTCTGAGAGAGAGAGTGGGGTTGTTTGCACAAAGAGAAGACTGGTTTCTCACTCCCTGGCCTGCAGCTTTCTTTTCATCCCGTCTCAGGCTGTCTGTCATCAGTCAGAGTGGAGTTGGAATTCTTTGGAGAGTTTGACACATATACCAGGATTTAGAGATGTATGGGAACATAGATACTGATGCTTACTTCTTGCTTCAGTATTAAGAATTTGGGAGGCTAGAGTCATTCCTGAAGGTAGGTGAGGAGGAAGAGAGGGTCATGCCTAACTTCTACTAGTATTGTGGAGCGAGAAATCATGTATACACAATGGGGAAAAGTAGTCTTGTTTGAGCCTTCTTAAGGGTATTGCTTCTAAGAGGGTAGTTTGCGAGGTGAGGATATCCCAGGAAGTATAGAGTATGCCATTAAGGGACAGAAGTGAGGGATACTGTGCATATTTAGCCATACAGCCCCATCACTTATGTTAAAGAAGTAGCTAGTGCTGGGTTCTCTGTAGGGTCTTCCAGATGAAACCCACATATAGGCCACCCAAGAGGGTTGGCACATGAATACCTCCCACACAGAGAGCACTGACAGCCAGATTACAATACCATTTATATGAGACCATAGTACTTGTGATAGATTGGATATGGGAGATGTCAAATGGGAAAAATCAAGACTGGCTATTATTTTTCTGTCTTGAACATCTGGATGGAAGGTGACATCACTCACTAACATGGGGAAAGTGAGAAGGAACAAGTTTCATAGAGGAAATTGAAAAATTCTGTTTTGATACAAGCTTGAGATGCTTATTAGACATTCAATTATAGATTTTTAAATTGATACAATAATTCTACATATTTCTGGTGTACATAGTGATATTTCAATACATGTAATGTATAGTGATCAGATCAGGGCAGTTAGCATATCCATCTTCTCCATCATTTATTTCTTTGTGTTGAGAACATTCAATACCCTCATTTTAGCTATTGAAAACTATATCATATGTTATTGTTAACTATAATCAATAGTGCTATAGAACGCTAGAACTTTTTCCTCCTATCTAGCTGTAATTTTATATATCCTTTAACAAATCTTTTTATCCCAACATTTCCCCCACTCTTCCCAGTCTCTAGTATCCTCTGTTCAACTTTTTACTTCTACGAAATCAACTTTTTTTTTAGCTTCCACATGTAAGTGAGAACATGCAGTGGTTATCTTTCTGTTTCTGGCTTATTTCACTTAACATAATATCATCCACTTCTGTCCATGCTGTGACAAATAAGAGGATTTCATTCCTTATGGCTGAATAGTATTCCATTGTGTATAAATATTACATTTTCTTTATCCATTCATTTGTTGTTGGACACTTAGGCTGATACTGCATTTTTTCTATTGTGAATAGTGCTACAATAAACAGGGAGGTACAGATGTCTCTTTGATATACCGATTTTCTTTCCTTTGGATAAATGCCCAGTAGTGGGATTGCTGGATCTTATGGTAGTTTTCTTTATAGTTTTTTGAGGAACTTCTATACTGTTCTCCATAGTGGTGGTAATCCACTGCATGCTTGCCGGCATTTTTTATTTTTTATGTTTTTGATAATAATCATCCTAACTGGGGTGAGATGATACCTCATTGTGGTTTTGATTTGCATTTCCCTGATGATTAGTGATTTTGAACATTTTTTCATGTATTTGTTGGCCATTGTATGTCTTCTTTGAGAAATATCTGTTCAGATCATTTGCCCATATTTTAATCAGATTGTTTGTTTTTTTGCTGTTGCGATGTCTCAGTTCTTTGTACGTTCTGGATATTATTCCCTTATCAAATGAATAGTTTGCAAATATTTTCTTCCATTCTGAAGGTTATCTTTTCACTCTGTTGATTGTTTCCATTGCTGTGCAGAAGCTTTTTAGTTTGATATAATCTCATTTGTTTATTTTTGCTTTTGTAGCCTGTGCTTTTAAGGTCTTATTCATAAAACCTTTTCCTAGACCTATGTCCTGAAACATTTCCCCTATGTTTTCTTCTAGTAATTTTATAGTTTCGTGTCTTACGTTTAGGTCTTTGATCCATTTTGAGTTGATTTTTATATAGGGTAAGAGGAAGGGGTCTAGTTTCATTCTTCTGCATATGGATATCCAGTTTTCTGAGCACCGTTTATTGAAGAGACTGTCCTTTTTCCATGAATATCCTTAGCACCTTTGTGAAAAATCAATTGGCTGTAGATATATGGATTAATTTCTGGGTCCTCTATTCTATTCCATTGGTCTATGTTTCTGTTTTTATTCCAGTACTATGATGTTTTAGTTACTGTAGCTTTGTGGTGTAATTTGAAATCAGGTAATGTGATGCCTCCAGCTTTTTTGTTTTTGTTTAGGATTGCTTTGACTATTTGGGTCTTTTTGTGGTTCCATATAAATTTTAGGATTTTTTTTTCTATTTCTCTGAAGAATATCATTGGCATTTTGATAAGGATTGCACTGAATCTGTAGATTGCTTTGGGTAGTATTGTTGTTTTAATAATGTAAATTCTTCTAACTCATGAGCATTGGATGTCTTTCCATTTGTTTGTATCTCTTTAATTTCTTTCATCAGTGTTTTGCAGTTTTCATTGTAGAGGTCTTTCACCTCCTTGGTTCAGTTTATTCCCAGGTATTTTATTTTCTTTGTAGCTATTGTGAATGGGATTGCCTTCTTGATTTCTTTACAGCTAGTTCATTGTTTGTATATAGAAATGCTAATGATTTTTGTATGTTTATTTTGTATCTTGAGACTGAATTCATTTATCAGTTCTAAGAGTTTTTGGTAGAATCTTTACGTTTTTCTATATATAAGATCATGTTTCTGCAAACGAATAGTTTGATTTTCTCCTTTCCAATTTGGATGCACTTTATTCTTTCTCTTGCTTAATTGCTCTGGCTGGGACTTCCATTGCTATGTTGAATAAGCATGGGGAGAGTGGGCATTTTTGTCTTGCTCTAGTTCTTAGAGGAAAAGTTTTCAGCTTTTCCCCATTCATAATAATATTGGCTGTAGGTTATAGCCTTTATTATGTTGAAGTACTTTCCTTCTGTACCTAATTTATTGAGAGTTTTTTATCATGAAGGGATGTTGGATTTTATCAAATGTTTTTTCTGCATCTATTGAGATGGTCATATGGTTTTTGTCCTTCATTCTATCGATGTGTGATTTATGATGTTTATTGATTTGCATATGTTGAACTGTCCTTACATTCCTGGGATAAATCCCACTAGATCAGGGTGTATTATCTTTTTGATGTGTTGTTGGATTTGATTTGCTAGTATTTTTTGGGGATTTTTGCATCTATGTACATCATGGATATTGGCCTGTAGTTTTCTTTTTGTGTTGTGTCCTTGTTTGATTTTAATATCAAGGTTATGCTGGCCTTATAGAATGAGTTAGGAAGAATTTCTTCTGCTTCAGTTTTTTGGAATAGTTTGAGAAGAATTGGTATTAATTCTTCTTTAAAGTTTTGGTAGAATTCAGTGGTGATGCCATCCAGTCATGGACTTTTTTGTTTTGGGGAGATTTTTTATTACTGATTTAATCTCATTACTATTTATTGGTCTGTTCATGTTTTCTGTTTCTTCTTGGTTTAATCTTGGTAGGTTGTTTGTGTCCAGGAATTTTTTCATTTCCTCTAGGTTTTTTAATTCATTGGCACATAGTTGTTCAGAGTAGTCTCTAATGAGCCTTTGTATTTCTGTAGTATCTGTGGTGGTGTCTCATTTTTCATATCTGGATTTATTTATTTGTGTCTTCTCTATTTTGTTTTTAGTAGTCTATCTAATGTTTTGTCAATTTTGTTTATTTTTTCAAAAAAACACTTTTTGTTTCATTGGTCTGTATGTTGTTTTAGTCTCAACTTTATTTATTTCTGCTCTGAGGTTGATTAAGCAGTTAAATGTGGGAATCTGGGGCTCAATGGGAGAGGCTAGGGTTAGAGGTAAACTTTAAAAGCCATCAACATAGAGATGGTATTTATCCACGAGAACGGATAAAATCAGGTAAGGGGATACAAAAGAGAAGTAAGTGATGGGTGTGTGTGTGTGTGTGTGTGTGTGTGTGTGTATGTGCACATGTCTGTGTGTGTGTATGTAAGGGGACTTAAGTCTTGGTTTACTTTCCCATAAAATGGTGAATGAGTAGAAAAAGTATATCTTTCTTGAAGGGTTATTTGAGTTTAAATGATTTAGCACATTCGAAGGTGCCTTATAATCTAAAAAGCATTTTTTATAAAGTAGTTCTTAATTCTGAGTTTGGTTCTGTGAGGAAAGGGTGATAGATTAAGATAGAGGGCTAGGTAGAGGTCAGACAGGAATGGCAATGGCTCTTCAAGGGACTTTTGAAAGTTAAAAGCTATTTTTAAAAATCACTGAAGTAAATTAACATGCTTATTTTTAGAATATTGAGAAAATCCACTGAGGTGAAGAAATCATCATCCAAATATACCACAATCATATTTTAATTCATTTTCTCCCAATATTTTTTCTATATGTTTATCTTTCTTTTCTTAAAAAAAATACCTATGTTCATACTGTGTAGAGTTATATTAATTGTTGACATGTAATAGTGAGGTGGCCTTTACTCTGAATTGGAAGGTACCTACTAAGCTGTTTTGAGTATATTTAGAAATTAATTGGTAGTTGGCCTCTTGTTCACTTGTGTGTGCACAGACACTTACATGTGTCTTTAAAAAAACTGTTGTAATAAAACTGTGACAGTCTGCTTTTCTCAGAAATATCATATGCTTAGGGTTTTTAATTAAATTCACCAACTTTTTTCATAATCATCATCAATAATTATAATGAATACATAAAATTATAAATGTCAGAACAGAAACAATTAGTAAATACATAGAATTAATGAATTCTGCTATTCTGCTATGTGTTTTATGTTTGTTAGCTCATTTAATTCTTATGGCAGCCCTATGAGATTGTTTTACAGATAAGGAAACTGAGGCTTAAAGAAATTATGTCTTTTCTACTTATAAATCATAAGCTAGTTAATAGTGGAACTTGTATTCCAAAACAAGGCTCTCTGACTTCAGAACCTATATGGTTTTCTACTCTGCTAGGTTCTTTACAGAATGACTTAAAAACTGATGATTATTCCAGATATGAGGGCACCAGAAAAAGCTGTGAACTTGGAAGAAAAATCATCTTGGTAGAAATAAAATCCATAGCTTAGTTCAAGTGACTATTTGCCAGTCCTGTAGAAAACCTCTATTGCCATCTGCACCACAAAGACATGATATACATGGGCACTTCTCAGGCTCTCTTGGGGAGCCATTAGCATACCTAGGGTGTCCAATCATCTCCATCTGCCTGAGACTGTCCTGATTTTAGCATTGAAAGTTTTGTGTTCCAGGAAACCCATACATGTTGGGCAAACCAGGATAATTGGTCACTCTAAGCACACCAGTAATACAGGACAATTAGTGGAATAGGAGCATGGCATTCAGAGCTTATGAGTATATGGCCCTTTTCCCAGGGTGAGGAAGCTGTCTTTTACTCTGTGAGATGGACAAGGTAATGTAAGCACCGTATCAATCCTGTGATCACAAGGTGATATAGTGTTGACCTTGCTGCCAACTTTTGCCTTCAGTATTTTCTGTGCATACAATGAAGGAAGACTGATCTCTGGAAGAGCAATAGACCAACTTTTGATTGGTGGAAAGATGATTCAATCTCTGTGTCTCTAACATCAAGCATAGCCCTTGACACAGGCTAGGACTTCAGTTTCAGTATTTTTGTTGTTTTTTGTTTGCTTTGCTTTTTGCGTTATTGCCTTTTTGGAAACCATTTATTGAACATGTATGATATGCCAGGAATTGTGGGAATGACTTTTGCGCATTTAATTTTATCAAATAATTACCTCACACCTGTGAGGTAAACAGTATTATTTTCATTTTATAAATGAAGTAACTAAGATTTGCAAGTAAACTCATAGCTAATAAGTGTCAGAGTTGCTATTCATGGCTTGATCTTCTGATTCTAGTCTACTTCCCTTTGTCTTCTACTAAAATCCTATCCAGGAGCCAAAAATTACAGAAAGCTCTTTAATCCAATCTAACCAATTCCAGTGTAATTCAGTGTATTTAACTCATACATACCAAACTTAATTTGTGCCTAGAATGGCAGTAGGCACTGATGGACCAACATGTCCTATTCGTGTCTGAGCCTCCAGCCTCTAATGTGTGCACTCACACATGTTGCTCACTTAAGGACTGTTGAAATTAATACAGAATTAATAAAACAAGGCCTTGTCCTCAAGATACATTTCCTCTTGTGATGAAGAGAAACATATGTAAAACTATAATATGGGGAATATTCTCATAAATGATAGACCCATATAAACTGTGTACTAGGCTTTGTAACCTGCTTTTTTCAATTATCAATAGATCAATGAATATCTTTCCATGCTAGTAAATGTTGATCTACATTGTCATTTTTAAGAGTTCTATTATTTTCCATTGCAAAGATGTTTCATAATTTATGTAATAAGCTTACTATGATCAAACATTGAAGTTCCCAATAATAAGCAGTGATTATGCTTATAATTAAATCTTTATAGCAGTTCTTATTTATGTCTAATTAAAGATTTTTAAACATATTCAGAGCTAACCAATACTCAAATGAACTGTTGCATAGGAAAATGACACCTTGTCAGTAAAAGTATTCAAGCAGAGGATGGTCATCACTTTTGGAATAGTGGGCGTACTGATGATTGTAGTGTGGTGGCTGATGAAGAGTGAAGAGGACTGTGGAGAGAGATGAGCCTAAAGAAATGGACATGGAACCCGAAGGATGTATAGCATTTGGACAAGGATTGAAGCAAAGGAAGTGTCCGAGTCAGAAGGAAGACAACTGAGTATAGTTCTTTATGATTGAGATGGAAGAAGTAGAGAGAGAGAGTTTTTGTAGGTAAGCAGGACTTACATTGTATACCAAGCACTTTTTTTCCTATTCCTTACAACATTTTAAATAAGTTATTATCTCCTGTTTACAGGAAGCTTGGAGTTGTCATCCATCTATCAATTCTGTGATGTTAAAGCAAATTCCTTGCCTCAGTCTCCCCATCAGTAAAGTGGGGATTATAATGCCTGCCTGATGGTATAGTTGAGAGGATAAATTCACAGAGCCTGGAATATAGGAACCATTTAATAGAGGTTAAATATTCTGATACTAATACTTTTGTTTTTCTGATGCATAGGGTACTTCTTACAGAATTGGATTAGGAAAACAGAGCCCATTGCAGGCCCTTCTCCAATCTCACTCTTAGGGTAGGGCTCTTGATATATATTGTTTGATCTTGTTCTCCCAGGTACAGAGCCTGGGTCTGGATTTAAGTTGCAGATAACTCATCTTCAATACATATAGGGACTGAGGACACAGGGTCCTGACAAGCTACCCTCAATGGCTTACCATCAAGGAACAGCCTCAGTGTGAAGCTGTTGGCTATCAGCTAAGAGCAACATGAGTACACGAGATGAGCATCTGCAGGAGGATACAGAGAGGCAGGAGGCAGGGAAACAGCCTGACAGATAAAGAAGAGCACCCAGTCTCCTCTGTAAACCTCTTTTGCCTGGGCCAGCCCTAATTCTTTTGTCCCCAGTCACTAGATGTGCCACCTTTGCCTATTAGGACAAAGCTGCGATCCGCTGCATTTTGTAACTTCTTACGCTCAGTCATCCTGACCAGGACACATGCCCTGGGCAACAGTCTATATACATTTTTGCTGGACTGGCTATTCATCATTCCGTGCTAGGGTCACCAGTTTTTTGGTATAAGTTGAAAGCCTCCTGGGCATGTATGTGGCTTTGAGGTCAATCAGGTGAAGTTTATTGTCGAGATTTGAGTTCAAAGCACTTGTTAGGAAGTGGTTATTCTCTTTAGGTAGCTGCCAGGTATCAACAAAGCTCCTTTTGTGTAGATGAAAATTACTCTTCCCAGGAAGGTATTTCCCACTTGGTCTGCATTAAGGACCACAGCTCAACAAACCTTCAGCATCAATATACTTCTTTCCTGCCTGTCAGAATGAAATACTAATGGTGGGGCCCATCAATCCTGGTGTTGCCTCCTTATTTTTTATAACCAAGGTCACGTCATTCTAAGTTTACATTTGCCATGCAAATAGAAATAAAACTGTAAAAGAAATTCTTGGCATTGGTTGCTGTGCTGATAGTGTCTTATTTTTCAACATTTTGAGATGATGAGGAGGGAGTATTTGAAAAATGTTAGGTGATAGAAGAGACATTTGCTTGCCTGAAAATAACACTTGTCTGCTTTAGGAAACATCTACAAATCACCCTAGCTAAGCAGTCGGTTGTTTTCTGGGCATTGGATTAATGGTCTCTTGGAACATTTGGAGGCATGTGGAGATGTCTGTGTCTGTGGTTTATTAAAACATCCATTCAAGGCCGGAGTTAGGAATTAGGTTCTCTCCTTTTTACAAAAAGAAACCATGATGAAAGGGGAAGAAATTCAAATGAATTGATAGAAAAGTCTTAGTTTTCTGAAACATAGTGATATAGGATGGGTTCCTTCTGTCCCCCATGATCCTACTTTTCAGGGGAGTACCTTGGAAGGATCTTTGTGGTTGACTCATAATGTCTGTTCTCATGTTTTCTTCTATGGAATCAAAATATGAGGCTAAGTTGTTTTGTCCTTTCAAAGTTTAAGAAGTATATCCAGGGAGCTCTATTCCTAATTGATCCCATTTCTTTATTGTAGTGAGGACTCTTCGCTAAGAAAGGATTGGCTCCTTGAGGGGGTAGTGCACATTAGGTCTGTCTCTTAGTTTGACCTTTCTGGGCAGTATTAGGATGGTGAACTTGTCGCCAATTGGGTACCTGCTTTATTTTGAGAATGACATGCTACATACCTACTGGTTTTTTGCTCACTAAGGAAGTGAACTTTCAGTAGAGAACTGAATGAAAATGAGGATAGCATGAAAAGATCTGTGGAAAATGTGTTCCAAGAGAAGGGAACAGAAACTACAAAGGCCCTAACACTGAAAAAAACTTGATGTCTTTGAAGAATGGCAAAAAGGCTATTACACTGGAGTGAACTGAGTCAGAGAACAGAAGATAAAAATAAGAGAGATAGGTAGTGGTCAGGTCATGTAGAGCCCTGTAGGCCATACTAAGGAGTTTGGATTTTAGTCTGTGTTTGATGAGAAGCTAATGGATAAGGGAGTGACATGATCTGATATACATTTTTAATTTATGGGGGAAAGGGAGCACATATGGAATCAGGGAGAGATGTGAGACTTCTGTAGTAGTCCATGTGAGAAATGATGTTGGCTTTGACCAGAGTTGTACTAGTGGAGATGGAGAAATATTGGGCAGAGTCAGAAGAACTTGCTGATGGGTTGAATGTGATGGGTTGAATGTAATGGGTTGGGAAAAAAGAGCAATCAAGGATGACACCTTGGTTTTGGCCTTGGTGAATATCTTGGTAAATGGTGGTTCCATTTGCTAATATTTACAATACTAGAGGAAGAATAGAATTGGGAGGTAGGAATCATAGGTCAATTTTGTATGTAATGAATTTGACATACCTATTAGACATCTAAGACAAAATTTTAAGTAAGTATTTGGATTGAGTGCTTGAAATTCAGAGGAAAAGTTAGAGCTTGAGATATACAGCAGGTCATTGGACATTGTTTCATTACAATGTTGATGAGAAAAAAATCAATTCCCAGCTAGGACTACTGTCTCTTTCAAATTTGCATGTTCTCCCCATGTCTGTGTGGGTTTTTTCCAGGTTCTCTGGTTTCTTCCCACATTCCAAAGATGTGCACATTAGGTTAATTGATGTGTCTAAATTGTCCTGGTCTGAGTGTGGGTGTGTATGTGAGTGTGCCCTTCAGTGAAAGGGAATTCTGACCAGGGTTCGTTCCTGCCTTGCACCCTGAGCTGCTAGGATAGGTTCTGGCTACCCACAACCCTGAACTAGAATAAATGGGTAAATAATTATCTTACTTGTTTTTATTAATCTTCCTTAAATGCATATATAGCTCACATTTATTTCAATGTATAATAGTAGAAGTGTTTTGTGTCTTTATCTAGAAGCCTGGTGCTGTTTTTGTGACCAGAAATATGTCCTAGGAATTTAACTCTTGTTTTTATTAATTAGCATATAATTTGGCTTTATTATAGTTATATATCATTTTGCTCACAGTTACAGTTTCCAAGAACCTATCAGAGATGTTAAGTGAAGACTTCCTATATATTAGGGAGTCATTAGTATAGAGATGATATTTAAATTGAAGAGAATGAATGAGATCACCTAAGGAGCAAGTGTAGATAGAGAAGAGGAAAAGGATGAGGTAAGAGCCCTAGGGCTCCCCCAGCATTTAGAAGTCTGGAAGAGAAGGAGGAACCAACAAATGTCACTGAGAAAGAGTGACCAGTGAGCTAAAAGGAAAGCTGGACAGAATAATGACATGAAGCCAAATGAGAAAAGCTTTCAAGAAAGGCAGGATTGATCAACTGTGTCAAATGCTGATTAAAGATTAAGATGAAAACTGATCATTTATCACTGGGTCTCTTTCCCATCCATCCTCTTCCAGGATATAGTCTTCCTTGCACTGTGGATCATGCATGACTCAAAGTAAGTAATTATTGTATGTTTATTAATTACATTAATTATAATTAGCCATTCATTGCCTTCTGGGCTCTCTTGTGGGGGCCACTCCCAATTTGGGAATGAGTCATATTTAACAGGTTTGTAGAAATGAGGTTATATCTAGTGTTAAGGAACCCACAAAAGTCTGATTAAATGCCCAAATGCCGGAGCTAGAAGGGCTCTTAGACATCACATAGTCTTACCCCCTCATTTTATTGATGAAACTGAGACTCTAGTTGCCCAAGGACATGCAGTATTTTAACTGCAGAGCTGAACTAGAGCATAGCTGGGACTAAAACCCAGACCCATGGGTCAGAGGTATTTTTGACATACCCCTGTGCCACTTCTTCCTTTACACAAGATCAATTCCTTTGGGTTTTGAAAACTTTTCTATAATGTAAATGTCCTATAAGGGGATAATGCTTAAAGTAGTTTGAATGTAAATTCTTCAGAAATGGGATACAGTCACCAAGATGAAGGGAGGAAGAAGTAGTTGGAAAAGGAAAGTCACAAGATACTGAAGACAGAGGGAATGTTAACAGAGAAAAGACCAGTCTGACCTGGGTTTGAATCCCAACTCCATCTGCTACTACTATGTGACATTTAGTAAGTTTCTTAACTTTCTTGAGCCTCGTCTGTAAAATAAGGACAGTATTATGTGTCCTTTTGATAAATTGTGGAGGATTAGCAATAATATATCTAAAGTGATCAGCTTTAAAGTGATGTGTGGTTGGCCCTCAACACATAGTAGCTCTTTATTATTACTTTATCTGCCTTCATTTTTCTTCATTTTTTTCCTACTCCTGGTGCTATGGTTAATCACTGCCAGCAGCACTAGATCAAGCCACTTGTCTCTAGAAGTTGGAGGCTTCTGCCTCTGGCCACTGTTGTCAGACCTGTGGCTTTAATAACTCTGGTTGCTGTGTCCCCTGGCAGGCTGGAAGGAGGGAGGGCCTTTACAACTGCTGGGAGCTGATATTCTCTGCCCTGGTACAAGTCAGCCATCATCAAGGGCAACCACTGCTGAGCCTTATCTCCTCTTCCCTGAGGCTGATCCTACTTGTTCCTTTCCACAAAGAAAATATTTAAATTCATATGGGCAAATAACTTTAAGAGACTACTTCATTTAAACTAACAAAATTTGATGAAGTGTCTTCAGCATGCCAGGTAATGTGTTAGTCCCCATAGTCTGAGAGTTTGATCTCATAGTCATAGAGATAGACATGGAAATAAATAACTGTTTCCCAATTGAGTGAACTGACTGTTCAATAAAGATTGCAGGCAGTGTGCTGTGGGGACGTAGAATGGGAAAGACAAGAAGACTTCCTGGAATGGGTATAGTTTAAGCTGGATCTTAAAGGATAAGTGGTTTGTCAGAATGGATAATTAGGGGAATGACATTTCATTCAAAGGTATGCAGGCAGCAAGTGCAGGGGAGATAGCCTTTTATTGAAGAAACACAAATGCTCTGCTCAGGAATTTGGACATAATTCACCATGGCTTATACTGATTCATAGTAGCTTAGGATGTCAGAGATAGAAGGCACCATAGCAGCTATCTGGTATAAACACTTCATTTTACAGATGAGAAGATTGAGGCTCAGACAAAAGTAATAACTTGGCCAGAGTCACAGAATCATGAGTTAGTGGCAGAAATTGGCACCAACATTTACTGATTTCCAGGTCAATGCCTGTTCTCTCCATAACTTATGACTTCTATAGATAAGAGGGAACAATTGTAGGCAGTATCAAAAGGCAGTATAAGGTATGAAACCTTTCTTCACTAGAGCTCAACTGAGACTTAGAGTATTTAAATGGGGACAGAGAATGGGATGTCACTGATCTCATTCCCACCTTAAATAACTGGAACGTAATTTCCTATAAATAAGCCTTAGAATAGTCAGCTTAATTATTATTACATAAAATTGTCTCCATGGTATTATTCATATAATGTGTGTGTGTGTGTGTGTGTGTACAGTCCCTGTATTCTATCATTTTCCACTATGAGTGGAAAACCTAGAATTTATAAAAGAGGTAATAAATTAATAAGTGATTCTGCCATAGAGGGCATCCTCTGGAGCCTGAAAAGACCATGATCAGACCTCTGGTGGAAGCAGAAGTTGCCAGAACCTGGGTTCTAAGTTGACCTGACTTAGGTCATTGTCCTAAGGCTAAGCTATTGCCCACCTCACTCAGTTTTACATTATAAAATTCAGGTGTTTATGATACCTTCAATTGTCCTCAGTCAAAACAAACAAAAACAACTGCCTCACATTTTTCAATAAATTCAACTCAACAAACATTTCATTTATTTATTCAACAAATACTCACTGAAGTACTGCTATGTGCCAACCACTGTGACATATACTGTGGATATACCAGTAAACAAAACAAGCATGGGTCCTGTCTGAATTAGTTTGCTAGGGCTGCCATAACAAAATACCACAGACTGGGTGAATTCAACAACTGAAATTTATTTTCTCACCATGCTGGAGGTTAGAAGTCTGTGACCAAGATGTCATCAGGGTTAATTTCTTCTAAGGCCTCTCTCCCTGGCTTGTATATAGCTGTCTTCTCCCAGTCTTCACATGGTCTTTCCTCTGTGCACATGCATGTCTGTGTCCTAATCTTCTCTTCTTATAAGGACCTCAGTCATATTGGATTAAGGCTCATTCATATGACCTCATTTTATCTTAATCACCTCTTTAAGGCCCTATCTCCAAATATAGTCACATTCTGAGGTGACTGTATTCTAGAGGGGGCACAGAAATTTATCCAACAAGTATATAAGTAAATTTAGGATTATAAACTCTGTTAAGTACTATAAAGGAGAGGTACATAGTGTCATAAAAATATATAAGGAGGCATGTCCTATCTTAAAGGGAGGAAGGTGCATCAGGGAAGGCACTTGAGAAGGTAAACTTACGGGCTGAGATCTCAAGCATGGGTAGGAGGAGTTAATTAGGAAAGGGAGCTGAGAGGAGGAGGAGAACAAGGGAGGAAAGAACCAGGTAGAGGGGAATTGCTTGTCCAAAGTCCCATAATTTAGTACTTTCTGTGTACTGAACACCAAAGTAGGTGCTGAATACAGCAGTGGAACTCATGGTCTGGTGGGAGACAGATGAAAAGCAGATCATTTCAACAGAGTATGATCAGAATTGTTATGGAAGCTAATACATATATACCACATAGTTCTAAACCTGTGGGAATATTGGTAAGGGAGACACTAACTTTGCTGATGGTGGTGTGAGGGCAGGCAGTCAAAACAGTTTCATGATAGTTTTCTTTAAATATAAAGGAGGATGTTCTAGACAGGAAGCATGGGCAAGGGCTCAGAGGATGCCACATGAAAAGGATTTTAGAGTAATATGTAGAAAATCTGTGTGGTTGGTACATGAGGGGAGTGAATAGAGATGAGACTAGAAAGGTAGAAGGGCCTGCTCAGCATTTTGAATATTACCCTTGGTATAGCGGGAACCATCTAAGTTTGCTATCGTTAACTTTTTTCCAGCATTTACCCTGGAGCAGATTGATAAACATATGACTTGTGTGCTGCTGCACCTAATGCCTTTTTCCCATGGCAGATATCACCTGTACACTACTTAAGAATCCTTTTTGACACAGGCAACCACTAGCAGTTGATCACCGTTGGCATACAAAGTTCTATATGTGCCTCTATTAGTTTCCTGTGGCTGCTATAAGAAATTACCACAGGCTACATGGCTTAAAACAACAGACATTTATTCTCTCACAGTTCTAGAGGCCAGAAATCTGAAATCAGAATCAATGGGCCAAAAGCAAGGTGTTGGCAGGGCCATACTCCCTCTGGAGGCTCTAGGGGAGAAAACATTCCTTGCCTCTTCCAGCTTCTGGTAGCTGCTAGAATTCGTTGGCTTGTGACCATATTATTCCAATCTCTGCCTCCATCTTTGAAGTATCTTCTTATATGTGTGCATATTTTATCTTCTTCTGTCTTTTAAATCTCCCTCTATCTTCCTCTTGTAAGGATACTTGTGATTGCATTTGGGGCCCACTCAGATAATCCAGGATAATTTCCCGACCTCAAGATCTTTAACTTACTTACATCTGCAAAGTCTTTACCATATGAAATAACATTTACAGATTCCAGAAATTAGGACTTAGATGTCTTTGGGGGCACATTTTTCAGACTACTTCAGTGCCCTTAAATTTTTGATAGAGGTATGAAAATGAGGCAAGTTTAAATTGAGGTTTCACTCTCTGATTCTAGGAATAAGGGCCTGAGAAAGTCATTCCTATGAAAGTGTTTTTTATGTAAATAGTGAAAGTAAACAGGATAGTGGAGTTTTTTTAGATGAAATAGAGTTAATCCTTATTTTCATTTACCTTGATAGGATTTGGATTTATTAGGAAACAGTCTCAATGTTTTAACACTAGAGATTGAGTAGTACAGTAAATGAGTATGAACAGCATGTGGAATATGAATAGCATGTGGAATTTTTCTGGTTAGAGGCCCCCAAAAACCTACATTTTTAGATCATACAAATGCAGACGTCTGAGATTTAGGCCAGGCAAAGTGGGAATTGGTCTGGTTCTCTTCCACTCTTTTGTTGTTGTTGTAGAGTATACAAACTCACTAATCCCAGCCAGGCTTGGAATGGTCACAAAATGAAAACTGCATTAATTATATATGGGAGAAAAGGATAGATCATCTCCATTTGATAAACTCAGATTTGAGCTAGATATCTGGTGAATCAAGGCAGAGGAGATTTCTAGTTCCACCATTCATTTCCTGGCTCCTATTTAGGAAATCAAAATAAATGAAAAAGATAAAAAGAATGCATCGAGTAAATTCCCTCAAAGATACTTTGGATCTAGAAATAGCATGGAGTAACGAGACCAGAATTTTAGTCCCAGCTTTGCCACATTCTATTGTGCTTTCTCATATGTCACACAGGTTTAATGGCACGTATCTCACTGCCTCATTTATTAGGAGGGTGTTGTATGGATCAAACAGGGACCCAAGAAAGGAAGAAAAGAGAACTAACTAAAGAAGAGATGAGATGGATTGGATGAGCTCAATAGTCCCATGCTCTCCGATCTTTGTTCCTGCTTGGGAAGGATTTCTAAACTAAATGTGGAGATGAGACTGAAGACACCCAAAGATTAGACACCAGTGTAAAGGCTAACTAAATTACTTGCAGGATCACATGCCAGGATAGGCCAAGTGACATGAGTGATACAGATGTCAGTGCTCTCTACAGTTTCTCACTGAGACATTGTTTATCCTAGAAAAATGCCACAAAGGATTTAAAGGCCACACCAGAAGAAAATTTGTACATGATGCTGTTTTCTAAGTACTTTTTCTGACGGGAAGAGGTACAGAGTCGAATATATGAGTTTGATTTCTGTTCAGCTGCATACTATATTTCCTTTATAATCTTTGGGAAATCTCCTCTTGTTCTCTATTATTGGGCATTGCTAGATACCAGGCACTGTCATAGGCATGCTACATGCATTATCTCATTTAATTCTCACAAAAGTCCTATATGGAATATGTGTATTATCCCCATATTACAGTTGAGGAAACTGAGCCTTAAAGAAATTAAATAACTTTTAAAAGTTGTTAAATTGAGTCAGTAAATATTAGATCAGTAAGTTGAACTCAGATCTGAAACTCCAAAGCTTAGCCTTACTGGAGGAAAACAGGTAAAGGAAGTAAGAATAGCAAATCAAATTTCTTTTCATCTTTAGAGCCACTAAGAGAAAGTTTGTGCCTCAATGAAAAGGTTCTTCAGGCCTGTCAGTAAGGATAGGCTAGCTAAAATCTTTACTACTGCAGGGCCTTTGTCCTAGAAAGCTCTTCTCCTGCAAGCAAGGCTCCCTCTTGTTATTCAGGTCTCAGCTTAAATGTTACTCCCTCAGTGAAGTCTTTCCTAACCACTCAATATAAAGTAGCCACCCAGTCACTCTGTTTTATTATATTATCCTATTTTAATTTTTTTGTATAGCACATATTACTATGATATTTTCTTGAATATATGGGCTTTTTTTCTTCATAGCTTGTTTGACTGTGAGCGTCATGAAGGCAAGACTTTGTCTTAATCAAACTGTATACTCAAAACCTAGAATAGGAGTACCTGGCACAAGGTGGACATTCAATAAATATTTATTGAATTAATACATGAACAAACTCGCTTATGTAATAGACGGAGGAATTGCAGCCCAGGGAGGAGACTGGGCTTGTTCAAGGTCAAAGAACGCAGACTAGAATAGTTGGAAGAGTAGTAGTCTAGCTTCTAGTCCTAAATCTGCCTCTAATTTGTTCTGTGACTAAATCAGTTCTAAGTTTTCTAATAAAGTTTCAGTGAAGATTTGTTGAATGCCTTCTACATGGCATTCCCTATGCTACTTCTGCATATATTTTATTTAATCTTTTCAAAAACTTTGTGGGTAGGTAGTAAACATAAATAATGCTAGCCTCAAATTCCAGTAGCTTAACACAATAAAAGTTTATTTCTCACAAACATCACAGAGTTACCTGAGTCAGAAAGCTCTAGTGGGCGGCTCTCCTTCAAGTGATAATTCAAGGATCTAGGATCCTTTAATTTTTGGATGCTTCCCTCCTCAACCCATGGCCTTCGAGGTCACTGTAGAAGGGGAAAAAGAGAACAAGGATGATTGCATATGGGGGTTATCATCCAAGCCTAGAAGTGTCATACATTATTTCCATACATATTCCTTTGGCCAGTTCCTGGTCACTCACAAAAAACTAATCATAAGGTGTACTGGGATATGTAGTCTTTCACAGATATTGCTCAATATCCAGCCATAGCATTGTCACTATTTTTTGGATGAGAAAACTTCTCTTTGATGACTAGCCTGAGATTCCACAGTAAGTGAGGAAGTAAGGATACACAAATATGGAATCATGCCAGATTTGTGCCAATAATAATGCCTTTTGCTCTATAGTTTTAAAGAGCAATGATTTCCAAGGTGATTTTTTTCTAGAGAATTCTTTCTATAATAGAAATCTTATAGAGAAGCCCCATATGTAAAAGATACAACAGGAATGAAGCATAGTGAACCCTAAGAAGATTCTCTGGGAACCCTCTAAGGTTCCCTAAGGCCTAGTGTGGAAACTTCAGCACCAAATGATCTTGATGGGCCCTTCCAACTCTGTCTCACATGTTTCATCTCTTGATTTCCTCGTATTCTTAATATGAGGCAGAAGGTTAAAGTCATGAATGCATCTCAAAATTGGGTGCTTGTCATCAAAGTTTTCTGCCTCAGAGCCCAGAAATAAACCATAGAATTTTAGCGCAAATCCTGGAGGCACATGTGCTGAGCCTTAAGATCCCTTTCCTCACTACCCACCATCCATGAAGAAAGTTATCTAATTTTACAGGGTACATTCTGAAAACTTTCCTAGTGGAATAATAGATAAAGTAACTGAGAACTTTTTAATTTTGTAAAGTGCACTCTTCCTTTTAATTTACTGAATATAGAAATGTAATGTTCTGCCGTTTACTGAACAAATAACATTGAAAGTATTTTAGAGTTAGCTTGGAAGCTTGCCTTTGGTTGCCAACAATGCACTCTGCCTTAAGTGGTTCAGAGGGGTTATCTCTCAACCATTACCAATTCTAAATACAAGATTTAAATTCAAGGAGAAAATCACACAGGAGTGATTTGCTAAGTTTGCTCAAGTTAGTCCCTTAAATAAGATGCTTGATTCTCTGAACTCGGATTATGATGGTTATACTCTTCCAGAAAGTTCCTAACCTTGGGGGCTGGCAAATTCTGTGGTACTCTACTCATTCACAAAACACGTACTGAGGACCAAATATGTGCCAGACACTGTGATGTATGCCAGAAGTGTTCAGACTGGCCCAGAGCCTTTAACTCCTACTGTCCCATGACTTACACCTCAATAAGGGCTCCCTCCACTGCCCTCAGAGCTTTTCTTCAAGCACACTCCCTTCTGAATACACTTACCTGACCAGGTTCTGATCACCAAAGCAGATACTTCCTTTTGGATTTGGGCCTTGGCATTTTAGTTAGTTCCTTGCTTCCTGCCGCTACCTTGCCTTAGTCTTAGATAATTATTCTTTGACCCAAGTTCACAGCTATAGACCAGCCTCACTATTCTCCTGCCTGGGCAGGCTCTGCAGACCCTAACCAGAGCCAAGATTTTGGGCCCCCATTTGCTTTTGAAAGGATGTAGGACAAAGATGTAGGAATGAATAAAACAGTCTATACTCTTAAAATATAAGGAATGAAAGCTCTTTAAGAGGTAGAATTGACAGGACTTGTAGACTGAAAATTTGAAGATGAAGGAAGGATATGTCTAGGAAGATACCAAGGTCATGTCAAGTTATATGGAGGAGTTGGCATTTAAACTTGATCTTAATAAATAAATTTTTAACATGCAGAGGTGGCATAAAAAGTGTTCCAGGTAAATGGAACAGCATTAAAAAAGGTTTAGAAGTTATATATTCCAGATTTCCCTGAGGAATATCTTATTATTTCTTGTTTTAGGCAGCTTTGACTTCCTTTTTAACTGCCAGAACAGTTTTTTATGTTTTCCTTCTCTTATCTGGTCACCCTTTAACTTGAGTAGCTAAACTTCAATAATTTGGGCAATTTAACTGATTCAGATTGAATACCACACTGATAATTAACTTGTTCCTCCTCTTTCCCATCACCCACAGGAGCCTGCTGGATCATTAATGACAAGATTAGAGAGAAAGAGTGATCCAATGCATTACTGGTGCTCAATAAATGTTAAATAATTGTTGAAATAGGACCCAGTGGAGATTGGCACTTTGCGGTAGAAACAGAAGCTCACAAAGTGTGCCTTTGCTGATAATCAGGATTTGCTATTCAGAGAAGGCACAGACTATGCACCATTTCTCATCATTGAAATCCACATGCAATTGTAAGAAAAAGTCTAATGAATAATCCAGCTTCTAGCTAAATGAAAGCCTATGTTGTGGAGAAACTGCTAAACATCAAAAATGCTACCCTGGGGGATTCACGCTCCCTCCTGTTCGAAGAGCTGCAGGCCACCTAAATGAGCAGGTGCAGGAAATAAGGACATGATGACCAGTGGTTTACTGAGCACACAAGTGTTTTACCCAGAGCATTCTATGTCCTGCCCCAGCATGCTCCAAGAGCCAGATTCCCATCTGTTAATTGAAAATCCTGACTGCCAATATGAGGGCTAACTTTGCCAAGCATGGATTGTGTGGTGTTAATGGCTTTGGGTAGAGCCTTGTGCTGTTTGCTGGCAGGGAGAATACTGTTTGATTCTGAAGAGCCCAAAATTTATATTTTAAAACATATTTTATTTGACAGCCAGAATCTAATGAATCTGACTTCATCTGTCTGTCTGCAGATCTCTGCTTGAGAGTATCAAACCTACAGTAAAATAGCTCCTCACAGTTTATAAAGCACTTTTCCTATCAACTATAATTCGGTTCTTATGACAACTAAGGGAAGAAGGGAACCTAATATATGTAAGTGCTTTGCATGCCATCTCGTTTAATCTCTGAAGTCTTGCATGGTAGGATTTCTAAATTCCCATTTTGCAGATGAAGATCCAAGGCACTGAGAAGCAAACATTTGCTCAACTTGTGCTTGAATTGAGTAGATAAAGCTAGTGGGATGAATATTAATCTTGGGTTCAAGTGTTTTATAATCTCAAGATTGAGGGCCATATCTTCTGAACATCTACTTCATACCAAGCATTTCCACATGGTATTGAATCTCTAACCAATCTTGTGAAGTAGATATTATCATTGTCATTTTAAAGATTTGTTCATTCTGTAAACATTTATTGAGCATCTACTATATGCTAGGAACCATTCTAGGCACTGGATAAATACCTTTAAATAAGACAAGCATGGTTTTTCCTCTCATGAACATTATATTCTACTGGGAAGAGACAAATATAATATAATATAAACAAATATAAATGTGTAAGACTTATGAAGTACAGAGTCTGAGGCCATACTTTAGATTGGGTGATTATGGAAGGACTCATTAAGGATGAAACATTTAAAATAAGAAATGTCAAATGTCAAGAAAGACTCAGTTGTAGAGAGATCTAAGGGATTATAATTGCAAGCAGAGAGCACTAAGTAAATAGACCCTATGGGAAAAATAAGCTTTGTGCCTTGTGATGATTAATTTTATGTGACTGGGCCACGAGGTTCTCGGATTTTTGGTTAAACATCATTCTGGGTATGTCTGTGGGAGTGTTGCTGAATAAAATTAACATTTGAATCAGTAGACTGAGTAAAGCAGATTGTCCTTCCCAATGTGGGCAGGCTTCATCTAATCCATTGACGCCTGAATAAAACAAAAGGCTAAATAAGGAGAATTCACTCTCTCTGCCTGACTACCTTTGAGCTGGGACATCCGTCTTCTCTTGCCTTTGGACTCAAACTCAGACTGGAACTATATCGTAGGCTTTCCTGGTTCTCAGGTCTTCAGACTTAGACCCATTGGGTCTCCTGGATCTCCAACTTAGTGACTGCAGATCCTGAGACTTGCCAGTCTCTATAAACATGTGAGCCAATTCCTTACAATAATAAATATATATATATAATCTTTCTATATATAATCTATCGGTTCTGTTTCTCTGGAGAACCCAGACTAATACATGCCATTTAGGAAAAAAGAACACACCCAAAGGTAGTGGGAGAGTAATGAATAATGGGAAGAGAGGTCTGAAATGAGATTGGAAAGTTAAGCAAGGCCAGATCTCATAAGCCTTTGAAGCTCAAGGTAAAAAGTTTAGATTTTATTCTATGCGTGATAGGCAGCCATCAGAATGTTTTAAGCAGGGGAATAGCACAACCTGATTTATGTTTATAAAAAAGTCACCCTGGATGGTGTGTGGAGAAAAGATTATACACAGAAAAGATTAAAAGAACAGTTAGGAAACAATTGCAGTGGTCCAGATGAGAACTGGTGGTGGCTTGGAAAAGAGTGGTAATAATAAAGAGAGAAGTGAACATATTTTGTATATATTTTGTGATTTTTTTCAACATGACTTGCTTAGGTGCAGTTTGAGAGAAAGAAGAAATAAAAAATGACTCCTAAGCTTTTTACCTGAGCAACTGAATGAAGTGTCGTTTACTAAAATGGGGAAGGCTGAGGGAGAAGCAGATTTTGAGAATGAAATATCAAAAATTCTGTTTTGGCCATATTAAGTCTGAGATGACTATTAGACAATAAAGTATATGTGTCAATCAGGAAGTTGAATATATGTCTGGAAATCAGTGGCTATATATATTTAAAGAATATAACACAGAAAAATGAGTGAAGCTAGTTTTTTTGACAAAAGCTCTAAGCCTACCCTAGCCCTAAACTGGAATTGACTATCAGCTGGACATAAAACCAGGCTCAGCAATAAAATCTGCCTGTGGTAGGAATTTTCTTTTGCCATACTTCAATATCATCCCCTGAATCCCTCTTTGTTCCTACATATATGGCTAGGAATAGAGTTTTTTAACACTTTCTCTGGCTGACAGGCTTGCTATATTGCTAAGGAGTTGGTAGGGGAGCAATGAGCCTAATTCCCAAGGAGAGTCACTTATGGCTATAATGGTTTCATTTAATATAATATTGAAGAACATGGGCTTCATATTCAGCCCATAGGTTTGATCCCTGGCCATGTGATCTTCATCAAATCTTAACTCAAAACTCTGTGCACCTATTTCTTCATGTATAATGTGGGAATAATAATAGTAGGATTAACTGGGACATTCTGTATAGGTCTTAGTGTCTGCCATTTGGATAGATGATAACCATCTTTAATAATAATTATGATGTCCCATTCCAGCAACTGTAGCTAAAACAAACAAAAATAATTGTGATGGTAGTAATATTTTTAGTCACCTTTCACATTAAATTTTTTTTTTCTTTTTTTTTTTTAATTTATTTTTTTAATTTCAGAATATCATGGGGGTACAACACTTTGGCCATACACATTGCCCCTGTTCTGCCCGTGTCAGAGCCACAATCGTGGTCGTCTCCCAAACTGTGCTCCCCACATCCATTCAGTGAGAGTTTTTCCCATCCCTTCCACCCCCCTCCCGCCCGCCCGCCCTCTGATGAATGTTATTGCCCTGTGTGATGTAAGTGTTCATCAGTTAGTACCAGTTTGATGGTGAGTACCAGTGATGCTTGTTTTTCCAATCCTGTGACACTTCACTTCGAAGAATGGGTTCTAGCTCCAACCAGGATAATACCAGATGTGTTAATTCACTGTTGTTCCTTATTGCTGAGTAATACTCCATGGTATACATATACCACATTTTATTGATCCACTCGTGATTGATGGGCACCTGGGTTGTTTCCACAACTTTGCAATTGTGAATTGTGCTGCTATGAACATTCGAGAGCAGATGTCTTTATTATAAAATGTCTTTTTTTCTTTTGGATAAATACCCAGTAGTGGGATTGCTGGGTCAAATGGTACTTCTACTTTTAATTCTTTGAGGTATCTCCATATTCTTTTCCATAGAGGTTGTACTAATTTGCAGTCCCACCAGCAGTGTATGAGTGTTCCTACCTGTCCACATCCCCGCCAACATTTGTTATTTGGGGATTTTTGATATGAGCCAATCTCACTGGAGTTAAGTGATATCTCATTGTGGTTTTGATTTGCATTTCCCTGATGATTAGAGAAGTTGAGCACTTTTTTATATGTTTGCTGGCCATCATTCTGTCTTCTTTGGAAAAGTTTTTGTTCATGTCCTTTGCCCATTTTTAATAGGGTTGTTTGATTTTTTCTTGTTGATTTTCCTAAGTTCTGTATAGATTCTGGTTATAAGCCCTTTATCAGAGGTGTAGCATGCAAATATTTTCTCCCATTCTGTAGGTTGTCTGTTCACTCTAGTGATAGTTTCCTTGGCTGTGCAGAAGCTTTTCAATTTGATCAGGTCCCATTTATTTATTTTTGTTGCTGCTGTGATTGCTTTGGGGGTCTT
Source organism: Daubentonia madagascariensis (assembly GCA_023783475.1). Taxonomy (NCBI): domain Eukaryota; kingdom Metazoa; phylum Chordata; class Mammalia; order Primates; family Daubentoniidae; genus Daubentonia; species Daubentonia madagascariensis. The sequence continues at coordinate 9,255,614 of JAKFHU010001129.1, forward strand.
CTTCATAAATTCTTTGCCTAGGCCAATGTCCATAAGAGTTTTTCCAACGTTTTCTTCGAGAATTCTTATGGTTTCATGTCTTAGGTTTAGATCTGTTGTCCATTGTGAATTGATTTTTGTGAGAGGTGAGAGGTGTGGGTCCAGTTTCAGTCTTCTACATATGGCCATCCAATTTTCCCAGCACCATTTGTTGAATAGGGAATCTTTTCCCCAGTGTACGTTTTTCTGGAATTTGTCAAAGATCAGGTGACTGTATGAGGTTGGTTTTATATTTGGGTTCTCAGTCCTGTTCCCTTGGTCTACGTGTCTGTTCTTGTGCCAATACCATGCAGTTTTGGTTACTATAGCCTTGTAGTATAGTTTGAAGTCTGGTAGACAGATGCCTCCCAATTTGTTCTTTTTGCTTAAGATTGCTTTGGCTAGACGGGGTCTTCTCTGGTTCCACACGAAGCGTAGAATTATTTTTTCTAGATCGGCAAAAAATGATGTTGGTATTTTGATAGGGATTGCATTGATTCTGTAAATTAATTTAGGTAGCAAAGCCATTTTTACTATGTTGACTCTGCCTATCCAAGAGCATGGTAAGGCTTTCCATCTATTTACATCCTCTGCAATTTCCTTTCTCAGTGTTTCATAATTCTCTCTATATAGGTCTTTGACCTCCTTAGTTAGATATATTCCTAAATATTTACTTTTCTTTGTTGCTATTGCAAAAGGTATAGCATCTTTAATTTGTTTCTCGGCTTGATTGTTATTAGCATATATGAAGGCTATGGATTTGTGTGTATTAATTTTGTATCCTGAGACTTTGCTGAATTCATTTATTAATTCCAGTAATCTCTTGGTTGAATCCTTGGGGTTTTCTATGTATAATATCATATCGTCTGCGAATAGTGAAAGTTTGACCTCTTCTGCCCCTATCTGGACGCCCCTGATTCCTCTGTCTTGTCTAATTGCTGTGGCCAGGACTTCCAGCACTATGTTGAAAAGAAGTGGAGATAGTGGACACCCTTGTCTGGTGCCAGTTTTAAGGGGGAATGCCTTCAATTTTTCCCCATTCAGTATGATATTGGCTGTGGGTTTATCGTATATGGCTTTAATAGTTTCTAGGAATGAGCCATCTATGCCTATATTGTTAAGAGTTCTTATCATAAAAGGGTGTTGGATTTTGTCAAAAGCCTTTTCTGCATCTATTGAAAGGATCATATAATCTTTGTTCTTGCTTTTATTTATATGGTGAATTACATTTATAGATTTGCGTATGTTGAACCATCCCTGCATCTCGGGAATGAAGCCCACCTGATCATGATGGATTTTTTTTGATGTACATTTGAATTCGGTTTGCAAGGATTTTATTGAGAATTTTTGCATCTATATTCGTAAGGGATATTGGTCTGTAGTTTTCTTTTTTTGTTGTGTCCTTTCCTGGCTTTGGTATCAAGGTGATATTGGCTTCGTAGAATGAGTTTGGGAGGATTCCATCCTTCTGGATATTTTCAAATAATTTCTGCAGTATAGGCACCAGTTCTTCTTTGTAAGCTTGGTAGAATTCAGGTGTGAACCCATCTTGTCCGGGACTTTTTTTTGTGGGTAGATTTTTAATTACTGCTTCAATTTCGGTGCTTGATATTGGTCTGTTTAGAAATTCAGTTTCTTCCTGGTTGAGCCTAGGGAGGTAGTGTGTTTCTAAGAATTTGTCCATTTCCTCCACGTTTTCGTGTTTGTGGGCATAGAGATTTTTGTAGTATTCAAAGATGATGTTTTGTATTTCCATGGTATCAGTTGTGACTTCTCCTCTCTCATTTCTAATTGAGCTTATTAGAGTCCTTTCCTTTCTGCTTCTGGTCAACCTGGCAAGTGGCCTATTTTGTTTATCTTTTCAAAGAACCAGCTTTTCGTTTCATTGATCTTCTGTATTGTTCTTTTGTTCTCGATTTCATTTAGTTCTGCTCTAATTTTGGTTATTTCTTTTCTTCTGCTGGTTTTAGGATTGCTTTGCTCTTCCTTTTCCATTTCCTTAAGATGATTCATTAGTTTACCGATTTGTGACTTTTCTGTCTTTTGGATGTGGGAATTTAGGGCGATAAGTTTTCCTCTCAGGACTGCTTTTGCTGTATCCCACAGATTTTGATAACTTGTGTCCCCATTATCGTTTAGTTCGAAGAATCTTTTGATTTCATTTTGAATCTCCTCTTTGACCCAAAAATCATTCATCAATAGATTGTTTAGTTTCCAAGTTTTTGGAGGAAGATGTGAGTTTCTGTTGGAATTGGTATCTAATTTTATTCCGCTGTGGTCTGAAAAGATACATGGTATGATTTCTATTTTTTTGAATTTGTTTAGATCTGTTTTGTGGCCTAGGATGTGGTCAATTTTGGAGAAAGTTCCATGAGCTGATGAGAAGAATGTATATTCAGTGTTATTTGGGTGGAGTGTTCTGTAGATATCTGTTAGGCCCAAATGTTCTAGAGTCCTGTTTAGGTCTTTTATTTCTCTATTTAATTTTTGTTTGGAGGATCTGTCCAGTTCCGTCAGTGGGGTGTTGAAGTCTCCTGCAATTATGGCATTCCTGCTTATTATGTTGTCTAGATCTAACAGCATTTGCTTTATGGGTGCTCCTGTGTTGGGTGCATAAATGTTTAGGATTGTTAAATCCTCTTGTGAAATTTTTCCCTTCACCACTATATAGTGTCCATTTTTGTCCTTCTTTACTTTTATTGCTTTAAAGTTTATGTCATCTGAAATAAAAAGATGGAACGCTTCACGAATTTGCGTGTCATCCTTGCGCAGGGGCCATGCTAATCTTCTCTGTATCGTTCCAATTTTAGTATATGTGCTGCCGAAGCGAGCACTCACATTAAATTTTTGAGTATATTTTCTTGAAGTGCCATGAATCAAAGGGTATGAAAATTTTCAAGGTTATAAATTGTCAAATCACCTTCCAAATTTTTAATTTCAGAAAAGAAAAGTATGTAGGAGATAGCTTGGTATAGTATAAAGAGGACTAGACCTGGAGTCAGAAGGAACTGGATTTGGGTTCTGGTTTTACCTCTATTCCTCTTAACTTCTTTGTGCCTCAGTTTCCTTGTCTGTGTACTTGAGTAACAGTACTTGCCATGCCTGCTTCCATACTTACTGCACAGGGTTGTAAGTATGGAATGGAAACAATGTGTATAAAAGTACTTTAAAAACTCTAACAGCCTGTACAAAATTTCAGGCATGGTTATAATTATAACTACTATCCATGACTACACAACCAACAGATGACAGTGGCTAGACAGAATTAAACCTAGACCTCCTGACTTGCCTATTTCACTGCATTCTGACACCTGGCTCATTTTTGGACATTGCATCTGCTCCTACTCAGTCTGGGAAGCCTGTTGTAATTCAAGGTTGACCAAAGTTCTCTGGGCCAGATTTTATGATAGGCTTTCATAAATGGATGTCCAACAAATTTAAATAGTGATATTTTTCCAGCTGGATTGAGTTGGCCATGTCTGAAACTGAACTAGAAGGTTTGGCCTGCGTACCATTTCTCGTCTTGCTCATAGTGTTCCTGGCCTTGAAAAACTATGTCTTTAACTTTAATTTTTTATAAGGATTTTAAATGTACTGAATTAGATAAATCATAATCCTTGTTTCATATATGCTGTTATTATTGATCTATGTGTGTCTTTTTTCTTATCTATTTATTTATTATTTTTAATAATATAAGACTACTCAAGAATCCACCATCCAATCCAAGGAAAAGAACATTAAAAATAAGTTGCATTGTTCTTTTGCTCCTCATTCCTGTGGATTATTACTATCCTGAATTTTATGTTTTTAAATAGTTTTATTGTATATATATGTATAATTAAACAATATATTGTTTAATTTTCATTGTTTTGGGGCTTCATAACATGGGTATAGCGTAGTAGGTACTCTTCTGAAACTTGCTTTTTATATTTGACAATATGTTACTAATATTCATTTGTATCATTGGGTTTTACTGTAGTTCATTTTCACAATTGTGTATTATTCCACAATGAGAATATCCTATACTAGTGTTTTGTTTAAAATCCTTGGCACCAATATGAATGAGTGAAATAGATAGGTAATTTTCCTTTCTCCTACTATTCTTTCTTGGTGTTGGCATCAGAATTATCCAGTCTTTATAGGATAATGAATAATGGGTCAGGGAGTATTCTGCCTTTTTCTGTTCTCTGGAGAAGTCTGTTTCTTAAAAATTGGTTAGAACTCACCTATAAAATAATCTGGCCTGGTGTTTTTTTTTGGTAGAAGATTTTTAATTCCTTATCCATTGTCTTTAATAGTTATTAGTTTATTCAGGTTTCTTATTTCTTTTTAATCCATTTTGGTAAGTTATATTTTTTAAGGAATTTGTCCATCTTTTCAATCAACATTGTCACCTCAGAAATGTTACCATTCTATACTGAAGGATTCTCACCTGTAAGACTTGCCTTCATGCTGAGTAAGTGGACATTTTCAAAAGGGCATTCAAATGTGGTCAGAGGTCAGGGAGGGACCAACCAACTAACAAATTAACCTCCCTTCCTCCTTTTTTCATTCCCTCCTTCCCTTCCTCCTTTCATTGACTATTATATGCCAGACACTACATATATTCTCTCATTTAATTTATACCACACTCCTAAGACCAGGTGTTGTGTTTTCCTCTTTATGATTAGGAAACTGGGGCTCAGAGAGATTATGTAGCTAGGAAGTGGCCAATTTGAAGGCAGGTTTGATTGATTTCAAAGCTTGGGCTCTTTTATTAATATTATACCACATTGTCTTTCAGTCTGAGTAATTACCTGCCATTTCTACTTCTAGTGGTTCTCAAACTGTAATGTACATAGGAATTGCCTTGGATGCTTGGTTTAAAAAATGATTTCTGGGGCTGTCTTAGTTAATTTTATGCTGCTATAACAGAATACCACAGACTGGGTAATTTATAATGAATGGAAATTTATTTGGCTCATGGTTCTGAAGGCTGGGAAATCCAAGAGCATGGTGCTGGCATCTCCTGAGGGCCTTTGTGCTGCATCATCCCATGGCCAAAAGTAGAAGGACAAGAAAGGGAGAGAAAGAGAGTAAGAGAGGGCCAAACTCACTTTTATAACAAACTCACTGTCGTGATAACTAACCCACTCCCATGATTACAGCATTAATACATTAATAAGAGTGGAACCCTTGTGGTCTAATCACCTCTTAATGGTCCTAGCTCTTAATACCATCAAAATGTCAATTAAATTTCAACATGAGTTTTGGAGGGGACATTCAAACCATAGCCCACCAGAACTATTTAGTCATATTTAGTAGACCTTCAGTAGGAAATAGGAATCTTCATTTTGAAAAAGCATCTCAGGTATTTTTGATGCAGTTGGCCCCTCAGACCATATTTTGAGGAACCCTGAACGAGATTGTGCATGCTTTGAGTATGGGAATGGTCTATTATTTATCTCATTTCTCTGTAAGGAAGAACTCAAAAATGTGCTGAAGAAAAGAGTGAATTAATTAAATAATAAATGAATGAACTTAGGTATATTTAGATGTTAAAGACTTACTCCCTCTCATCCAAAAGAACTTCTTTGACCTAGTTACTGGTCTCTGGTATCAATTCCCATTACTTGGTTTCATTTGGTCTCTGTTATGCTCCACAGGGCAAATAATCTTTCCTCCCTCCCTTCATATCAGATTAAGCTCTATGAGGGAGAAAGATTTCCTATCATTTCAAATGTCATCACCATTCTATCTGTATGTTCCACACTGAGAGTTGTGAGAGGGCTATTGGGTAGAAGGACACAGGTATAGACAAGTGACCAAATGGGACCCTGCCAGTCTGCTCTCTTTTTGCTAAATGAAACATAGTTTTAAGGCTGCAACCTTTGGGATATAAGCATGTCAACATTTATCTAAAGCCTCTCAGCTGTAGTCACTGATATCTTGACCTATAAGTTCAATATCTCCATTGTTCCTTAGTCCCTGAGCCAATCCTGATCAAGCCAATTATGTGTCATTTAACTCAACCCACCAACTCATAGGTGGGTTCTGAAATCTGTTTTGTTGCCATAAATCTGGTATCTATTAATAGAATGCCTGAAATTTTTTTTATCACATTCTCTGTCTAAACCCCAGTCCTCTCTCTGGGCTGTGAAGCTAGTCTGTTTGGGCCTGAAAGGTGTAGCTGAGGAATCTTATACCCAGGTACCTTGTTGCCTTTTGTATGTTGGTCCACAGAGAAAAGAAGAACTCCATTCAACTTCCTTTGCTTTGTTTCTAGACTTTGCTAATTTCTATTCCAAAACACTACTTTATATTTGTAGTAACATTCAGCAGTGTCTCACATCCTAAGAGAAGAAGCCAAAATACCTTTGATTTTCATTTCCTTGACTTTTCAGAGAGGATCATAATATTGACCTGCCTTACAGAGCATTAGGATTAACTAATTAACACTGAATAGTACTTTGGAAATGTTAAATATTATAGAAATGCTAAATAGCATTATTAGACTTTGAGTCTAAAAGACAAATGAAACTCCAAACTTCATTTAAATGCTTTTATATAATGGGATTTTTTTCTCTCAAAAGAATTGAAAAGGAGGTTATGTAGCTACATTCCTGGTTCCAAATAGGAAATGTCACAATGAGTATAAAACATGGATGTCTAATTTCCCCACCTTTCTTTTCATTCTGTTTCTCCACAGCATCATACATTCATTCAACAAGCATTTCTGGTTGCCTCTTTGTTGGCAAGCACTGAGCAAAGCACAGCAGATACAGTTATAGTCTCTGATCTGTGGGAGAGAGAGATACATATGTTCTCAAGTAAATGTACTTGTAGACAGACTCAGTGATATTATAGAGATGCAGAGTGTGAAGGGAGAGAATGATCACATTCCAACTGTCAGTGTATTTCCACGGTGGACAGGAAGCTCAGGAAGATTTCATATAGCTGGCATTAATGGGGCTATGCTTGAAAGATTAATAGAATTTTGATAGACAAAGGAAATACCATGAGGAATGTTCACATTTGCACTTTTTTAGTTAGGAGAACTATAGTTCAGAGAGGTTATATAGCTGGCCCAGGGTCACACAGTAAGTCAATTCCTGATTCAGATTTAGGATCCAACTTTCTTCATTTCTGTTCTGCTGCTCTTTGCATTAAACCAATGTGTTGTTTCCCTTAATAGTAATAGAAATTTTACTAAATGCCTATTTATCATAATTTTTAATATGATTATGATGGGAAACTGAGATCTCTACACTAAGATGGCCCAAGAGGAGAAGGCACTGCGTGGCAGGCAAAGATAACATAAGCAAATAAAGATCCTTGGAATATTGAGGTGGAGTTGGTTGGTTGGGAAGGGTGAATGGTCATCTACTTGCCATGAAGTGAAAGATATTGGGGAATAGTTGGAAGTAAAATTAGATAGGTAAGATGGATTTAAGAATGGATTTAAATGTTAGAATAATGAAGTTTTTGTTATGTTGAGTGTGAGGTGTTAGCAGAATGACCAAGTAGAAATGGCTAGTAGATAGTTGGAGCTACAACTCTGATTACTAATGAGAGGACAGCATAATTTGGGAGTATTAACATAGAAGTGATATCAAAGTAATAAAAATAAATGATATCTCTGAGGGAAAGAAAGAGAGGACAAGAACAAAAATAATCAATATCCATTAATAAAACAGTTTATGGCATGTTAGCTTAGTAAAATTCTTGGTTTATACATGGGGAAGCTAAAGCACAGAAAGGAAAAGAAATTTGGTAAAAATTACCCAGTATGTTAGTGGCAGAGTTGGAACTAGATTCCATTTCTTCATTCTTGGAGCCCCCTTCTTTCCACCAATACTTATTTTACCCAAGTTAAGTGTTCTGCAATAGAGGACTACAGCTGCTCAAGTGAAATTGAAACTTGAAATGGAAACCAAAATCATGAAGAGAATATTGCCTTTTTTATTTTTAATCATTTTCTGCCCAGCAATTCTTAAGTTCATCATGGAAGGTATGGCCCCTAGGGATCAAGGGACTGCAGGTTCCCAGGTGATTACACATGGGTTTATTTCTCTCTCTGGTTCCTTTCACCTTAGGTTTGTTGTTGTTAATTTCCTTCCTTGCAGGACATTTTGCTGAGAGACATTTGGGCTTATTGCTAGGTAATATTTGGCTCCTTTTTCAAAACAGAAATATCTCCTTTTCCTTGGCTATTGGGGAACCCTGCCCTTAACACACCCTTTACTTCCTTCGCCAGGAGATTGCCTTGACATGTTCCCTAGTCCACAATTCCCTCCTCCCATATCACCCCCAAACAGTGGCAGAAAAATTAAGATTCAGTTTTAATCACTGTTTATTAATGGCTGTTGCTATTATTTGAATGATGTTGTCCCCTCCAAAATTCACGTTGAAACTTAAACCCCAGTGCAACAGTATTAAGAGGTGTGTCCTTTGGGAGGTGATTAAGTCACTAAGGGCTCTTCCTTCATAAATGGGATTAGCTCCCCTATGAAAGGGCTCAAGGTTGAAGGGAGTACTCTTGCCTTTCCATCCCTTCTACCATGTGAGGACAGAGTTCCTGCCCTCTGAGGATGCAGCAACAAAGCACCATGTTGGAAGCAGAGTGTCACCCTCACCAGACATCAATCCTGCTGGCACCTTGATCTTGTATTTCCCAGCCTCCAGAACCATGAGAAATAAATTTCTATTTATTTTATAAATTACCCAGTCTTTGATATTTTAAGACAGCACAAATGGGGTAAGATAACTGTCTACCCTGAATTAGGGTTCAATTTAATTTAAATGAATTATTTCAACAGCCTAGTTTGATCAGTATAATTATACTCACCTTACAAATAATAGGACTGAGATGCAGATAAGGCTTATGTGCCGTGATTATGGTAGACAGTATAAGAGGCCCCCAAAGATTTCCACGTCCTATTCCCTTCACCTGTGAGTATGTTACCTTGGGTGTCAAAAAGGACTTTGCAGATGCAATTAAGTTAAGGATTTTGAGATGAGAAGGTTATGCTGAATTATCCAAATGGTCCCAATATAATTACAAGGGTCCTTATATGAGGGAGACTGGAGGGTTAAAGTCAGAGGAGACATGATGACAGAAGCAGAGAGGTCAGAGAGAGAGAGAGATTTAAAGATGTGATGCTGCTGTCCTTAAAGATAGAAGAAGGGGCCACAGGCCAAGAAATGTGGGTAGTCTCTAGAAGCTGGAAAAGGCAAAGAAACAGATTCTCCCCTAGAGCCTCAGAAGTAACATCATACAGCTGGCACCTTGATTTTAGAACTTCTTACCTCCAAAACTGTAAGATAATAAATTTGTGTTGTTTAAAGCCATTAAATTTGTGGTAACTTGTTACAAAAGAAATAGGAACCTATACAAAAAAGTCATACAGCAGCTGATTGTTTTCAGTAATTTCCATTTCTGCCTAATGTAAATGAGGCCTCCTTGTAACTCATCTAACTGAATCCTGCCTCACTTGACACTATTGACTACTTCTTTCTTCATGACTCTATTCCCTTCTTTCCAAGATACCACACACTCCTTAATCTCTTCTTTCTTCTCTCATTATTCTTACTTAGTGTCAGTTATGGGCTTTACCTCCTTTTATTACCTTCCAAATATTTCCCTGTCTTTTCCTTTCCTATTTTTTCTTTTCCTTCTCTTCTCTTCATATTTTACCTGGATAATCTCATCCACCCCTCATGACTTCCACTTTTTTCCTATATGCTAATGATTCCCAAAAAGATCTCTCCTCTAAGCTTTAGATTGCCTTTTCAAATATCCCTTGAAGAACTGAAAACTAAGACAGAGAAAATCTTAAACATAGCCATAGATAAAGACCAATAATCCCTAAAAGTGCAATAGATAATGACCTTTAGAAATGAAGGAAGTCACAACACAAGAGATTGACATATTTAAAGTGCTGAAAGGGAAAAAAAAAAAAAGAACCTAGAATTCTATTCCTAGTGAAAATATCCTTCAAAAATGAAGGCAAACAAAATCTAAGAAAATTCATTGCTTACAAACCTGTACCACAAGAAGTACCAGAGGAAGTTCTTCAGGCTGAAGAAAAATGATTCAAGGTGGGTTTTAGCAGTTTTACTGTCAAGTTCCTAAGTGTGGTATTCTTTGTATTTATTTTGCTTGAAATGTACTGTTCCTTTAATCAGTGAGTAAATATCTTCCATAAGTTCTCAAAAATTCTCAGGACTGCAGGAAGGAATGATAAGCAATGGAAAAGGATAAATAATTGAAGAAAATGATATTGACTGTTTTAAAGCAATAATGATAATAACATCTTCTAGGTATTATAACATAGGTAGAAGTTGTATATTTGACAGTGGTAGTGGAAAAGGCAGAAGGGAGTTAATGGTATTAAAATGATTATGAGATGCTTGCATTTTTCTTAAGAAGCAGATGTATAAAATGTCATGAGCTGTACACTTGAGATTTTTGTACTTCATTATATGTAAGTTATCTTCATTAAAAAAGAAAAATGAAAAAGTATTTATATACTAAGAGAAAAGTTATGGATAAACTCCTTGAGTTTATTTGTACATGGGATTCAACTCGACATATTCCCCCTTTCTCCACCCTATATTCCTAATATAAAGCCTGTAGGACTGTTCATTCATTCGTTCAACAAATATTCATTGAGATTATTCATTCATTCAACAAATATTCATTGAGACCACTATGTGCCACTCACTGTGATAGGCACTGGGTATATATTGAAGCTAATATGTTAGTTAGAAGTGTTCAGAACTTAATAAATAATAGTGGTCAGTGAAAGCTTCTGAGTGAAGGAGAAGCTAATTGGAACTAAACTTTAGGGATTTCTACAACAAACATCACAGTGAATGTAAGGATGAAGGTATATTGTCAGATGGTGTGATTTTCCCTTGGTGCTATGCTCAGGTCATTCCTGCATGCCTGCTTTTCTAGGACTCACTTTATTTTAAGGAAACTTTCTAATGCCCTATAAACATGCACATTTGGGAAGCCTTCCAGGCAACCTTGGTGCCAAGAGGAAAAGAATGGTTGATATATATTTTTTCTTTTTCTCCCTCCAATAAAGTAAACAAAAGCGGCTCAGGTTTTTTCAGAATACTAGTTGTGGGTCAGGCTGCTGGAGAGAGTACCAAGCTCTGTTGAAGGATGACTCAGGATGCCGTGAAAGTGCTGCTGTCTGGGCTGAATCCAATGCAATGTGCATGGCTCATAGCCAGGAGGTGAGATGAGTTTTCTGTTGTTCAAGCAACTCTGCAGTTAATTTCTCTTTTTCCTCTGTCATGATGGAGAGGTTAAGAAGGCATTCTCTGGTAATTAATGTTGTTAGAGAGAAATTACTTTTTGTATCCATTTGGGTTAATTTGCTTTGCTATAGGTCTCTCCCTTAAATTGACAATAAGATATGATGTTTGGATCATACAGAAGTTCAGAATAAGAAGAACTGAATTATGAAATAAAGTCATTCCTTCATTCATTTATTCAGCTAGTTTGACTGGACTTCTAGTCTGTGTCAGGTACTATGTTAGTTATTGGGGGATGGATGTAATTAATTATAGTTTTGACTCATACTACTTTTATAGGCAAAGACTGACAAAGAAAAAGAAACTAAAATGAAGTGACAAATATTAGAATTCATTACAAACTAAATGCTAAGGGGGTACAAAGGAGAAACTAATTATATTAATAATTCTGTCTGAGGAATCAGAGAAGGTTTTATCAATGGGTGTCTAGAAGAAGTAGTAGGAGTTTGCCAGGCCTTAGGGGCCATTCTAAGTGAAGGAAACAGCAGAAGAAAAGACATGAAGAATTAAAAATTTCCTATGTGGCAAACTATAGGTAATCTAGAACATGGGGTATGTGTCAGGAAGTTGTAGGGTATAAGAATTAAAACTGTAACATGAGGTGGAAATCACTTGTTAAGGGCCTTGAAAGTTATTGTAATGGTGTATCATCTATAAGGAGCGTGTTTACAATAAAAAATGTTACTGTTCTCAGGGTTTTAAGCCTTTACAAAATAGTTAACTGTGTAAAAAGAGATATATTAGAAACCATAATTAATTTCACAATACAATCCCAATAAAATTCATTTTTAAAATTTTATTCTGAGAAATTTAAAAGATGTAGTAGAATACAAAGAACATTACAAAAACACTTGTTTCCTACCCCAAATTAACAGCCATTAATATTTTATCATATTTGCTTCCTGTTTTTTTGTTTTGTTTTGTTTTGTTTTGTTTAAGAAAGGAGGCATCACAGATTGATTTAGTTTTTTCAGACTGTTGCAACAAATTACCACAAACTGGGTGACAGGTGTCCACAGGGCCACACTTGCTCTTGAGGTTCTAGGAGAGATTCCTTTCTTGCCTCTTCCGACTTCCGGTGGCTCCAGCCATGCCTTAGCTTCTTTGGCTTTGTGGCTACATCACTCCAATTTCTGCCTTCATCTTCACATCATCTTCTGCTTTTCTGTTTTTTATAAGGACACTTGTTGGATTTACAGCCCACTGGATGAATCCAAGATGATCTCATTTCAGAATACTTAACTTAATTACAACTACAAAGACCTTTTTTCCAAATAAAGTAACATTCACCAGTTCCAGGGATGTGGACATAGATGTAAATTTGGGGGACCATTGTTCAACCCACTACATATATATAGCTGAAATACCTTCTATTCAAAAAAACAAGTTTTATTTCTCATCTGCACTCACTAAAGATGATGTGTTATCTTCTGTCCATTTTCATATTGTCTTACATCATTTATTTTTATCCATATAAAATAACTTAGTATTTTATCTATGTATGTATGGTTTTGGATTTACAAAAACATCATCATCTGGTACAAATTATTCCAAAATTTGCCTTTTTATCCTAATATTTCTGAGAACTGTGTAGTTTTGGGAACTAAAACTAACTATGCTCTAGTCTATTCCTCTTAATTATTTTTCATTAATCAGGAAAGGCCAGGACTCAAAAATCTCAGTTGTTTAACTGAGATTTAAATGAACAATGTTCATTTCTTACTCCTGCGACATAACCAGCATGGGTCAGTGGCATGCTCTGCTCTATAGATTCACTCAGGGCTCAGGCTGAAGAAGTATCCACCACCTTGGCAGTACACCATCTGAAAACTAAGGCCTCCTCAGTTACCACAGCAGGAGAAATGGAAGCTGCAGGGTCTCACACAAACAATTAAATGCTTTAGTGCAGAAGTCATTTCCATCGATAAGTTACTGACCAAAAATAATCACATTACCCTTCCTGAATGAAAAGGAAGTATAAAAGTATGACCAGAAGGAAAGGAGAACTGGGTACAGTGCACAGTAGATATCTCAAGCACTTGGCTGTTATTCTATCATATGACTATACCACTTTATAAACATACTCCCCTATGGATGGACGTGAAGCAAGTTTCAAATTTTGACATTGCAAATAATGTTGCGTTAAGCATTTTTATGTGGTAATTTCACCCATATGTGAGCATTTCTCCAAGTAATACACCTAAAAGTGATGTTATTGGGTCAAAGGTTATATAAATTTTCTATTTTAATAAAGGCTGCTATATAGTTTCCTAACAGGATTTTTAATTTACATTCTTACCAGCAGTGTATGACAGTACTATTTTTCATACATTTTTATCAACATTTAACATTGTCATGCTTTTTAATTTTTATCAGTTTGATAAGTGGAAAAGGGTATCTCATTGTTATTTTAATTTATGATTCCCTGATTACTAGGTTTAATATCTTGAGAGAGAGATATATATATTTTTTTTTTCCAGTTTAATTTAGCAAATATTTACTGAGCACTTACTATATGCCAGAAACTGTGCTAGGGGTTAGGAATATAGCATTAATCCTCAATTTTAGGTGGTAAATCTGGCACTGGGATACGGTAGAAGGCAGGAAGGACCAAGCAGGTTCTGTAGATGCTGGTAGATTCAAAGCGGAGGTGACTTCAGAAACTGAACAAGTGAGTAAGATTATATTATTATCCTAAGGTGGAAGCTGTTTACTCTGAGCCACTCTCCTCAGAGCCACTCACCTCCTGTTGGGGGTAGTAGTGGTGAGGGGTGTTTCTCAGCATGTTGAGACCTAACCAAGGCTGATTTAGTCTCAGTTTCACATCCCATGGAAGTCTAAGTTACTCCAAGATTTCTGTGAAGTTTTCTTGGTCACCTCTGCCTCTGGGTTCTTGCTTGTGTGTAATGCCTCTGTTTAACACTGCTTTGAATTAGATGTAAAAGTCATTTCCTTCTTTTCTTTATACACTGTGGCAGAGATTGGTAGTTGCCTACTTTACTGTTCATTCTCCTCTTCTTCCTTAATAGTAAAAATCCTTCATTTTAGCTTTGTATGTCACTCCCTGAAAAAAGACTGCATTCACCATACTCTTTTATAGCTAGAAAAATGTCAGCATATGTGTTATGGTTTGAATGTTTGACCCTCCAAATCTCATGTTGAAGTTAAGAGGTGAGACTTTTAAGAGCTGATTAGGCCAGTTCTTATGGATGGGATTGGTGGTATTACAAAAGGGCAAGTTTGGCACCCTCTTGCTCTCTCTGTCACTCTTGCCTTCTGCCAAGTGATGACACAGCAAGAAGACCCTTGCCAGATGCCAGCACCTTGGTATTGGACTTCTCAGCCTCCAGAACTGTGAGCCAGTAAATTTGTGTTCATTATAAATTACTCCATCTCAGGTATTGTTATAGCAGCACAAAATAGAGTAAGACAATGTATATGCATTTTTTGAGAAGCCAGTATCCTTAAGGGAGGAGTTACACCCAACTTTGTGCTTTTCTCTTTTCTGCAGGCTGGAATATGGACATAATGGCTGGTGTTTGAGCAGCCATTTTGAACCAGGAGGTAGTATAGTAAGAATAATGGGTAGCAAAATAGAAAAAGGCTGGGTTCTGACAGTGGTGGAGTCACCGTACAAAACCTGGAATGCCTAATTCCAGAATTCTATTGTATGTGAGAAAAATAAACTTTTATTGTGTTTATATGAATATTTTTTCTGTTTCTCACAGCTGACCCTATTTTTAATTGATATACAGACATAAGTCCCACATGACCTGGTATGGTAGTGAAAGAGGGTAATGTTTAAAAGCATCTGAGTCAAATAGAGTTGAATTCATACCCTCATCCTGCCATTTATTAGATATGCATATTTAGACAGATTTAGACAAGTTAATTAACTTATCTAAGCCTCAGTTTTCCCATCTCTAACATGGACTAGAAATACTGATATTATTGGATTGTCCTGAGAATTAAATGAGATTATGCATATAGAGTGTTTAGCATAGTCCATACATAGTTCATAAATAAATGCTGTTATTATTATTTTTTATAATTAGGGCCATTCTAAACTTGCCTTTTCCCCTAAATCAAGTCCAGCAGGTGAGGTGTTTTTATACCCTTGGAAGGAAATTGGAACTCAACTCTCCTATTTTTCTTCTCTTTCTGGATCTTGATTCAGTTCATGAAGCCTGGGAAAAATGGAAAAAAGTAGGCAGAATCACATATCACAAGGAAAAATTCATTTTCTACAATCATAACACTTCTAAAACAATGCATTTCCAAATGGCTCAGAAACACAGCTCCTTATATAGGATGAGACCAACCATGATAGAGTGTGTCTATGGTCTAGTGAGTAAGAACACCAACCCTAGAGACAGATTGCCTGCCTGTCAATCTGGACCAACTACTTTCTAGCTCTTACTTAGATACTTACACTATTTTATTTTACCTTGTACTATTTTTAAACCTGCTTTATTTTCCACTTGGCAATGCATTCTAAATGTTTTTTGTATATTAAATGTTTTTATAAGATTATTTTAAAGGAATTCTCTAAATTCTCTATGCCTCAGTTTCCCACCCTTAGTGTTGTTAATTAGAATTAAATTAGTTTATGTGTATAAAGTGTTTAGAATAGTGCTTGGCACACAGGAAGCCCCATGTTTGCTGTCATCATCACCATCATCATCATTTGCATTTAAATATCCCATATGTTGTATTCCTATCAGAAACTAATGCATTGGTATTTTTGTCCAGATAATAATATTGGGATGAATAAAGGCTTATTTATAATCCTCAAAATAACCCTGAAAAATGAATATTTTATTCCTGTTTTACTGTTGAAGAATCTGAGGCTCAGGAAGATTCATTAACTCACCCAAGATTACAGAGCTATGTAAAGGTGTATAGAAGAGGACCTTAAACATAGTGGTCATTCAATAAATACCATTATGTGAAAAGTTGGGATTTGATCCTAGGTCTCCACAACTTTTAAACACTTCTTTTTATCACTCCACAAAGCTGATTAACCAGCTGTCTTTTTATTTTATTGGCTAATCTGTTTTCTCACATTTGCCCAATGGCACTGAGGAGCTACATATCTGGAAATTCAAGAAAATATATTGTTATAGTTTAAGCAATTAAATAATTGACTTTTTTGGGTAATGTGGTTCTAAATATTTTTTAAAATAAAGAAATACAAAGTGAAATAAAATTATTTCTACACTAAACCCTCATAAGAGCAAGGCATATGTAGTAATTATAATATTAGGTGAAGCTGATATCTTTACAAAGTTCAGTGTTATATTACCCTATATTAAAGATGTTTGATTTTTGAAGTGGGTGTTTCAAATGTCTGCTCTTAATTATCACTGTGTAACTGAAGCAACACACAGACTTCCTGCCTGCTCTGTTGTGTCTGCTTGGATTTGTTTGGAGATTGTTTTCTTAATTTGCATAGAGACTTTTATGTTCACAGAAAGAGAATGGCTAGACAGTTCTAACCACTGTTTTATTGTATAATTTTGGAAATCTCTAAGTCTATTTCCCACCTCCCCTTAGTCTCAGTAGAGGTAAATGAGCTTTGGTCTTGTCCTTTAATTCTTAGTTCCTTTTATAATGATGATGATGATCTATTAATAATATTAAATATTTATTGATAATTTATTCTGGAACAGGCACTATGTTAAATGCTTAACATTCATTATCTCATCTATTTCTCAAAATAACTATTATTCCATTCTACAGAGGTGCAAACTGAGGCTTAGAAAGGCAAAGTAACTAGCTCCAGGTATAGCCAGGATGAACCTAGAAACTTTTCTCTTAACTACTACATCATATTTTTTCTTACTACAAATGCAACACATATTACTTTTAGAAATTATTGAAAATATAGATAACCAAAGAGAAGAAAAAAAAACCTGCTTATAACCCAATTAAGAAATAAACAAAGTTAGCATGTTGACATAATTTTACTTTTTTTTTCTCTCCATAGATAGGTAAGCAGATAGATGCATGGTAGATAGTGATATATAGAGACAAAAAAGTAAAATTCTATACCTATTTATATTTTTCAATCTGATTCCTGTTTATTTGGGGTTTTTAATTTCAGGATTTTATGGGGGTACACATGTTTTGGTTACATAATTTGCTTTTGTACAGTTTGAGTCAAAGTTATAAGTGTGCCCTTTCACCCAGTTAGTGTGCATTGTACCTGTTAGGTGTGAATTTACCCATCCCCTCCTCTCCCCTCCCACCTACTTGATTTCCCTTGAGTTTTACTTCCATATGTGTACATAATATCACAAAAATGGAAAAACAAACACCACATATACATATATTTTTTCTTAAAAATTAGATGATAGGATAAAATTTTATGAACCTGCTTTATTTTCAACTTGGCCATACATCCTAAATATTTTTCACATACTAAATGGTTTTTTAAATAAAATTCTTTCAAAGGAATTCTCCTGAGTCCATTGTTTGGATACATCATAATTTATTTTACCAAACCCTTAGTGTTGGACAACTAAGTTCTATAATAAACAATGATAAAATAAACATCTTTGTGTTCACCATGATTATTTTGTTAGGTCAAATTCCCAGATATGGAACAGAGGTTATATATATAAAACATTTTTGAGCCATATTAATAAAATGTCCTCCAAGTTTTGCTGTTTTATACCTCCTCCAGCAGTATGTAAATGTGCCAATCTTTCTGATTGCTATCAAAATTAAATAATACCCTTCTATTAATTATTTAACTTTCTTTAGTGGTTAGTCTAAACATTTTCAGTAAGAATAATGGCAATTTATAGTTTTGTTTTGTTTTGACAATTTTTTTTTTTGTTTTACAACTCTCATGTTTATGTCCTTTCTCTCACTCTCTCTCTCTCTCTCTCTCTCTGTTTCTCTCTTTCTCTCTCAGTAATTATGATGATTTTCTTTTTGGTTGTGAGAGTTTCTTTTGTTTACATAATAGACTGTTTTCAAGCAGCTTTTGGTTTACAGAAAATATTGAGCAAAAAGTACAGAGTTCCGCTATCCCCCCTCACCCCTTCTCCAATTTCCCCTATTATTAACGTCTTGCATTAGTGTGGTATATTTGTTACAATTGATGAGTCAATATTGATACATTATTATTAACTAAAGTCCATAGTAACATTAGGGTTCACTCTTTGTGTCTTAACTGCAGTTCCCAATCCTGGGCCGCGGCCTGTTGGGACTGGGCCGTAGAGCTCCACATCCATGGAAAAACTGTCTTCCATGAAACTTAGGAGGCCAGGGGGTGGGGGGGGTTGATTTTGGGGGGGGATAGTGAACAGCAGGAGGTGAGTGGCAGGCAAACAAGCGAAGTTTTATCTGGGAAAAATTGTCTTCCATGAAACCGGTCATTGGTGCCAAAAAAGTTGGGGACTGCTGGTTGCATTCTATAGATTTTGACAAATGTATAATGACATATATCCATCATTACAGTTTCATACAGAATACTATTAATAGTTTCAGTGCCCTAAAAATTCCCTGTGCTCCACCTATTCATCCCTTTCTCCCTCCCTTCTTCAAAACCTCTAGCAACCACTGATCTTTTTACTATCTTCATAGTTTTATCTTTCCCAGAATACCATATAGTTGGAATCATATAGTATGTAGCCTTTTCAGATTGGCTCTTTCACTTAGTACTATGCATTTAAGATTCATGTATGGCTTTCTGTGGCTTGATAGCTCATTTCTTTATAGCACTGAATAATATTCCGTTGTATAAATAGATGTACTACAGTTCATTTATCCATTCATCTATTGAAGGACAATTGTGATTTCTTCCAAGTTTTGGCAATTATCAATAAAGCTGCTATAAATATTCATGTGCACAAAATGAAAACATTCATTTTGTGTGGACATCCGTTTTCAGATCATTTGGGTAAATACCAAGGATTGTGATTGCTGGATCATATGGTAAGAGTACATTTAATTTTGTAAGAAACTGCCAAACTGTCTTCCAAAGTGGCTGTACCATTTGACAATCCCATCAGAAATGAATGAGAGTTCCTGTTGCTCCACATCTTCACTGGCGTTTGGCATTGTCAGTGTTTTGGATTTTGGCCATTTTAATAGGTATATAATAGTGGTATCTCATTTTTGTTTTAATTTGCAATTCCCCAATGACATATGAAGTTTAGCATCTTTTCATGTACTTATTTATCATCAGTATCTTCTTTGGTGAAGTATCTATTCAAATTCCTAGGCCATTTTTTAATTGGGTTGTTTGTTTTCCTATTGTTGGGTTTTAAGAATTTTTTAATATTTTGGATACCAGTCCTTTATCTGATATATGTTTTGCAAATATTTTCTCCCAGTTTGTGACTTTTCATTTTCTTAAGTAAAAACTTTTAATAATAAGTAAACTAGTTTCTTTTCAGTTTTATAGAATCAGATGTTGTCTTAGTTCATTCCTACTGTTATAATAAAATACCTGAGACTGAGTAATTTATAAAGAATGAAAATTTATTTCTCACAATTCTGGAGAATGGAAGTCCAAGGTCAAGGCACTGGAAAGTTCAGTTTCTGGTGAGGACCCAGTCTCTCCTTCCAAACGCATCCTCTGGAGGGAACAAATGCTGTCTCCTCACATGGCAAAAGGGAAGAAAAAGGTGAACGTACTCCCTCAAGCCCTTTCATGATAATCCTATTCACGAGGGTGAAGTCTTCATGGCCTAATCACTTCCTAAAGGCCCCACTTCTTAATACTGTTACATTGGGGATTAAGTTTCAACATGAATTTTGGAGGGGACACAAACATTCAAATTATAGCAGATATATTTTCCCATTTCATTATTTATCTTTCAGTTTTCTTTATGGTATTTTTGATGTTCAAAAGTTTTGATTTTAAATTGTCAAATCCATCATCTTTTCTTTGGAACTTATTTCTTTACAGTTGAAGAAAGATCCTTTCCTTTCCAAGAGTATATAACTAATTGTTTGATTATATTCTCTTTAAGAGCTCTATGGCTTTTCTTCTTTCTTCTTCTTTTTTTTTTTTACATTTAATCTTTAATTTACTTTATTTTGGTTAGTAACATTAGATGTAGGGATCTAACTTCACTTCTTTCTCAATGCTTAGCCAGTTGTTTCAATATCATTTATTGGATAATCTATTCTTTCTCCACTGAAAGCTTATTTTTATTATATTGGTTATTCTTTTATTACCTTAGATCACTAGAATATAAGCTCTATGAGAATAGGAACTTCATCTTGCTGTTGCTCTGTATTTACAGACTCTATGTTCCAGGCACATAGTAAACATTCAAAAAATTTCTATTGGACAGTACATGAAAGAATGAGTTCTTCAGGACTTTCTGTACTGTTCCATTATACAGGTATTTCTGTACCAATATTCTAACAATCTTAGCATATTTTTAACACCTATAAATTTGTAATATATTTTATGATTTGAACATAAATCCCCCTTTATTACTTTTTTAAAAAAAGAGTTCTTGACTGTTCTTTTGGGTTTTGAAAGATGATTCCTGGAATTATTCTTTCACATACTAAAAATATATTTGGAATTTTTATTGAAGTTATGTTAAATCTATGGAAATAATCTGACAGAGTTGCCATATTGCAGTATCAATCCTTGACATCCAGGAACATCATATGACTCATCTTTTTCTGTCCATAGTAGAGTTTGTGTAACTTTATTTATGCAAGTTCTTCATTTTTGTTAAGTGTGTTTGGAGATAGTTTCTATTTTTGTTGCTATTAAGCATAATATTTTTTATTATGCTTTGGAGCCAGGTATTGCTGATATATAGAGAAGCTACTTATTGTATGTAGGTTCCATTTAAATGACAGGTTTTTATATACATTTAAGTAGCGTTTCTGGAAACTAGGTCACATTCAATGCCCTTGCATATCTCTATATTCTTTACCCATTAGAGGCAATGAAAAGAATTGTAAAAGACCTTAAAGTCATAAGATCTGAAATCAAATCCTGCCATGTCTACTTCTGTGACATGGCAAGACATTTAATCAGCAGTGAGCCACAATTTACTGATATGTAAAGTAGAATAACTGTGTGAGGACCAGATAAAAACAATGATTATAAATTTCTTTATCAACTGTAGTGTCATGTGACATAAGACTGATAGCTATCTTTCATTAAGTATTGGGCTAACTAATCATTCTTATTAGGCTCACAACAATCTTATGAAGTAGGTACTATTATTATGCCACTTTATGTATGAGAAAATAGAGGCTTGGAGAAGTCTAAGAAGCAATATAGTGCAGTGCTTAATAAGTGAGGGTTTTGGATCCTAGCTGCCTTCTTTAAATCCCAACTCCCCAACTTATTCACTATGTGGCTTTGAACACATTTCTTAACCTCTCTGAGTAACAGTTTCCTTATTCCTAATATGGGGAATGATATTAATAATGTGTACCTCAGAAGTGAGCTTTTTTGAGGTGTTTTTATGAGTTGCTTAGAATAGCGCCTACACATAGAATGTGATCAAAGAATAGAAGCCAACTTAACAGCGAGTTTGTGCTGCCTCCTTTGAGGCCAGAAACGCTGTGACAATCTTAGAGTATGTTGTAGTATGTATGTACAAAACTCATTACACATGTCAGTTGACTGAATTAAAGAGAAGCCTAAAACAGATGGCACTGTAATAACAGAAATCAAAATGAAATAATTTTATTAAGTGCAGTTTACTATAAAGGGTGAGATTGGAGCCAGACTGCGTGGATTCATGTATCAGCAATGCCACTTAATAACTTTTGGTTACTTAATCTCTCAGTCCTCACTTTTATATTCTGTAAAATGAAAACAGTAGTTCCTATGTTATAGTATTGTGAGGATTAAATTAGTTAATCTCTATAAAGTGCACAGGACAGTGTTGACACACAGAAGGTGCTCAGTAAATGTCAGTGCAATTAGTAGTTTAGTGCAACTTACTAAAAAATATGTAAGTGCAATAAGGATAATATACATATTTGTCAATAATTATATAAGTGGCCATATTTAGTTATAATAAATATTAGTTTATTTATATTATATAATAGGTCATGATATCTTCATATGCTGCCATCTGAACAAAGTCCACTGTTGAAAAAAAATCCTGATAAACATTTTTAGTAATAATTAGGTCTAACATTTGTAAGTTGATTTTTAATATGAAAATGACATTACACATAATACTTATTTTAATTTGCATTTTCACAGTAACTCTACTGATTAGGCATTGTCCATTTTCTGCAAATATTGGAAGTGAGGTTCAGTGGGGATGTAGGAAGAACAGAAAGTCATTTTGGACAGATGGCAAAACTGAAATATCCATCATCTTACCTGTCACTTATGGGCTATTGGATAAATAAAATGGTTCAGAGTGTGATCAGAATGAATTTTCTTTGTAGCCTTTGTCTATTTCCAAGTCCCATCCACCTACCTATGTTTTATGCAAAGTTGGGCACTGATAACCATCTACAACCGGGTGATTTCTGGATCTCTCCCCTGTACCTACCTACCTTCTTCAGCCACCATGTCAAGGATTCCTTACGTGATAAATTCCCACAGGTTTTCTAGCTAAATAGCTCACACTGTTACAGCCCAACCAGTATTTTCTGCTGTACAGAGAAGAGCCAATACACTGAGACAGTCGGGGTTGCAGTGGAGAAAGAGTTTAATTTTGCAGAGCACCAAGCAAGGGGATTGGAGGAATTTCTCAAATATATCTCCCCCAGAATTGGGGAGAAGGGGTTTTTAAAGATGGTTTGGTGGGCAAAGGCAATTGGGTCTACTAATTGGTTGGGTTCAGGGCAAAATTTTAGGGGTATAGAAATCATCTTCTCGTGTTGATTCAATTCCTGTGTGGGGGTCTCAATACCAGTTGAGTCAGTTTCTTGGTATGGGCCACTGGTTTGGGTGGGTCGGCCAATCCACTGGAATGCAGGGCTTAGAAGATATCTCAAAAACTAGCCTTAGGTTTCACAAGTGTGATGTTATCTATGGAGTTAGTTAAGAACCTTTATGTCCATCAACTATGTGACTCCCGAGTAGCAATTATAGGAAAGCAAACTAGGGGACAGTGGCTGGTTGTCATTATTTTTAACCATGCCTGTGCCTTTGCAGAGTTTAGGCCCTTACCACAGTTTTTGCCTTGCACCCTTTTATTAATTTGTAAAGGGCAGTTTCGATACTAGAGTCCAGTCTAATACTTCTTATCTATCAAGAGTTCTCCCTAAAATATAAAATCTAGATATTTCAAACCTATAGGACATATGTTAAAAGTGATGATTTTTTTTAATATATTCCCATCATTAAATGAAAAATGATGACATTTCTTAAAGTTTAAAAAAGTTTATGTGAAAGAAAGGCAGGAAAGACATCATTGTTCATTAATTCCAAGAGCTATTTCTTATACAAATGTCAATACAAAGTTAAATGCTATGATAATTGTAATGTACATTTTCTCATAATTACTACCCCTCAGCTGCTTACTATACCAAAAAAAAAGGGGGCAGGGAAGAGGGAGGAAGAAAGGAGGAAGGTTCACCTTGCAAGAAGAACTAACTGTCTGTTTTTTCTCTGGAGAGGAAATCAGCAGAGGGTCTAATTGTTCTACAGCCATGACTAATTTGACTGCTCCTACCAGAAATGATGCTGTGAATCCATGGATATTGATTAGTGAATGTCTACTTCACAGTGTATACTGATCAAAGGTCATCTACGGACCTTTCTTTTCTTATTAAATTTGCAAACATTATCTGAACACATATTATATGCCCCAAATGAACAGGACATGTTCCTTGTCCTCAAGGAGCTCACAGTTCAGTGGGAGAAATAGGTTATAATCAGTCAGTTAAATCACAGTCATGAAAGCTGTGAGAGAGGCAAGCATAGGCAGTGCAAGCACAAAGGAAGGGTCCCATGACTTGTGGTTAGGAAAGGCTTCCTGGAGGAGGGGGATACCAAAGCATTAAAAAATAGTTAGCCAGGCACAGAGTTTTATGCAGAACAGCACAACGAGCCAGCTATTATTTCCATGCCTAATTAGAACACAAGAATGGAAGAGATGAATATGGAGAGGTATGCAGGAAAAGTCATCTAGGGCACAAACTGCCATGTTAAAGAGCTTGGAATTTGTCCTGAAGAAAATAGGAAGCCATTCAAGGGGTTTCAGGAGTGAGAAATGGTCAGATTTGTGTTTTGGAAAAATCGTGTTGGCCCTGTATGGGCATGCTGAGGCTATTAATGTAGACCTGGGGGTCTCCTGCACAGGCAAAAGCTATAAAAGCATACAAATTCCTCTCCAGTTTTGTTACCAAATAGGATTTTTAAAATAATGATACAAAGGTATCCTTGTCTCTTTGTGTTTTAATGGCATATATCTAGCCTTTTGTTTTTGTTTTGGTTTGGTGTTTATATCCACAATGTAACATTGCAAGAAAGAAATTATCATTTACCATTTTACCAATTAAGAAACGGAGGTCTGCTGAAGTTTAATAACTGACTCAAGTCACAGAGTAATGATAGAACTGGGGATTCAAACTCAGGTCTGTGTAACTACAAAGTCTCTACTCTTGTCTCTTTACTTCATCTACAATTACAGGCTAGATCTAAAATTTGACTCCCAAATTTTATTGCTAGGGAAGTGCACATTGTCAAAAGAAGGTTGGTAGAATAATATTTACCTTCATTGTGTGTTAAAAAGCAAACTGTTAACAAAACAAGATAAAAACATTGCAAGAAAGGAAAACTGCAGACCAATATCTCTCAAGAATATAGATACAAAAATCCTCAACAAAATATTAGCAAATCAAATCCAACAATATATAAAAAGAATTATACATTGGAATTTATTCCAGATATGCAAAACTAGATCAACATTTGAAAATTAGTCTACCACATCAATAGGCTACAGAAAAAAAAAAGCACTTGACAAAATTCAACACCCATTCATGATTGAACAACGACAACAACGAACAACAAAAAATCTCCAAACACTTCTCATCAAACTAGGGCTAGAGGGAAATTTTTTCAACTTGATAGAGAACATCTACAAAAACCTACAGTTAACATTGTACTTAATGGTGAGAAACTAGAGGTTTTCCCCATAGTATCAGGGACAAGGGAAGAATGTCTTCTCCCAAAACTCCTATTCAACACTGTAAGTATGAGAAGTCCTACCTATTGTGATAGGACCAGAAAAATAAATAAAAGTTACACAGTTTGGAAAGGAAGAAAAAGCAAGTTGTCTATTAAAGATGAATAAAATGTTTTTACCAAATGAACTAAAGTAGTATCAATTGTAGCTAACCTCACATACTGCCATGCTGCTTGTAATGCATTTTCATTGACATTGTCTTATTTGAGCCATTGAGTTAAATGAGATATTTATTTCTCTTCCCTGAGGGAGGGAGGTAGCTAATTTAATCCTCATTTACAGTAGTAATGGTTAAGAGTAAGGGCTTTGGAATCAAATAGATCTTATTTGAGTTCCAGTCTGCCACAAGCTATAGTACCTTGGGTATGTTGTTAAACATCTAGACACGTTTCCTCATCTGTAAAAGGGGGACAGTGAGACCTATTTCAGAAAAAATTACTTAAAGTAATAAATGATATTTCAATCCAGACATCCCACATACTAGCTTTATGATTTATTGCAAGTTACTTAAAGTTTATTGCCTCAGTTTCCTCAACTATGAAATGGGAATAATAATAGAGCCTACTTCCTGGATTTTATTTTTTTAGGATTAAACTAGGAAATATGTGTAAAGTACTTCTTATGGAGCCTGTTACACAATAAGGATTTAGTAAATGGTAATGGTCATCGTTACTGTTGTTTTATCCATTTTTTGTGTTTGGTAATAAAGCAAGTAACTGAGTGAAGGGTGTGGGCAGGAGAAGGATCAGTTCAGGAGAGAAGGCAGGACACACACACACAAGTGGCTAGATTGTAGAGGATCATGAATGCCAGCCTAAGGCAGAGAAGAGATTGAAGATTTAGAACCTTGGAGGAAAACGATTCCAAGAAAGTTTCTATTGCCGCTGTGTTCTAAGCCAGTCTTCATGGAGATAAAGCCCCCATGTCAGAAAACTCATGGACAGTTTAAAACCCCAATGATGGAGCCTTGCTTATAATTTTCCATGATGTTCTGCCCTCTCCTTTTTCCCAGGCAGCTTATTTTAGGAAGGAAGAGGAGGGAGGGAGTTAGGAAATGAAGAGAGGCCAGGCCCCACTTCCCCACTCCCTGCGCCCCCCCCCAGGATGCAGGGCCACTGGGCGGCAGTGCCAGCACCTGCTGTTGTTTGGGAGTAGGATGCAGCCCTGATTTAGCATGATTGCCACTGAAAGTCCTTGGATCCTGGCCAGCCTGTATCCTTCCTGGGGTTCTTATTTTGCAATCTGTTTGCAAATAGAAGGAATGTTGCCAATTTGACGGGGACATAGAATCCAACAGGGATGATGATGGTAATAACTCTGCGGTGGTGGCTGGGCATTGAAGCCATCAGGGAACCTGAGGGGGGATCTGTTGCTTTGAATAACAATTCCTGGCCCTAATGGCCTTAGGGTGGTGGGTGGGACTTTCAGCCCATTCTCCTCCTGGGCCTGCATCTATTCCTTGGATTAAAGAAAAGCCTGCCTGTTCTTTTCCAGAAATAAAGACCCATTTGTTTGCTCTGAGCAAACTTGCTCTGGCCCAGGTCAGCCTCTTTTAACAGGGCAAGGAAGAGGTAGAGATGGACAGGACCCTGAAAGGAATTTATGGAAGTGTGAGTTTTGCCAGGTCTGTGCGTTACTGCTTGGAGAGTCTGGCTCAGGATGCCAGGTTAGGCTGGCAAATCCAAAGGCAGACGTTCCTGCCTACACAGCAGCCTCCTGGCCGGAAGTCGGGGGTGGATCCAGATGGGAATCATATGCCTGTGCCATGTGTGTTTGCATTGGAGGGGAGAAGAATCTCGTGGCTGACAACTTTCTTAGGGCTCTGTGCAGAGCTCACAGCCTGAGGAGTGAGAAAGCTGCTGCGCTGATTTTGTGCCCTGAATTTTAGGAAACTCTAACAGGCAAGAACTTGGGTATTTGGACTGAACCTGGGCCTATCATCTGCATTTGATGCCACATTAGGAACCCTAGACCACTAAAAAAATCCACTTTTTCTTGTCACATAGGGAAAAACCATCCAATCCTACTGTTTCATGCTTTTTCAGTCCCCCCCCTTCCTTTCCATTCCAGGATTCAAATTCGATGAATGTTTAAGCACCTACTAAATGCTAGAAACCCAGTGCTAGAGCAGCAGGGTTTTATCTCCATCTTCTGGATAGAGAAACTGAGGTTGGTCACATAGCTAGTAAATGGCATAATCAGGATGCTGGATTCCACAGCCGCTGTCATCCATGCTTACCTCTCCACCTTTATCCCATACAACTTCCCTGGCGTACTCTGCATTCTAGCCATAATGAACTGCTCTTAATTTCTTGAGCATTCTTTCTTTACACATACTTTTCTGTCTGCAAGTCTCTCCTCCTCCCTGGCCCCTCACCACCCCCAGATTCCTGCTCTTATTCTTTTTTTGGATAAATTCTGCTCATCCTTCAGATCTCAGCACAATTATGCCTACCTTAGGGGACTTGCATCTGGCACATAGTATTAACTCAATAAATGTTTTAAAACTAAGTGAATAAAGCAAGCTCTTGTCCAGATTTGAGACAATGGAACAGAAACTAGGGATTAGACAAAAATGAGAAAAGCCAGAGGGTGGGAGTTATAGTTTGGAAAAATTGAGTTAAAGAGATGAGCTCCCTTGGATTTTTGTGGAATGCTTTTGGCCTTCGGCATAGGCATGGAAGGAACCAATAAAAATGCTGATCAGCCAGGATACCTACAGTAAGATATTGGGTCTTTTGACTCTAAGTCCAGATCTAACGTGGAGTCTAATGTACCACTTGGTTAAAAGGTCCTATCATCTCCTGCAAAATCAACAACATATTTTTCTTGAGTATTTACTGCATTTGTGACATTGACTGAGGTTGCTGCTGACAGTGTTGACACACAAGAGCCTCTGCCTTAACTAAGTTCATCTCCCAAGGACTTATTCCTTTACTTTTTGGCAGCTAGGTACCTATTTTTTTCACTTTGATAAACCCAGAGAACTCAATTCAATTTCCCTGAGGGTTTTATCCTCCTATCTTCCCACTACAGGCAACTCACAGGGCTGTGACCTTTTCATGGGAAAGTTGTTATGTAAGAATATTTTAAAATCTCACAGAGTCCATGGACTGTCAGAACTATTAGAGGCCTTAGAAATCATTTAGACATACACCTAGCAAAGGGAGTGAGGTCACACAGAAAAGTAGTGGTTAAGTAACTAGGGTCTTTTCTGCACATTTTTTCATGATTGCATAACCATAGTCACTAAATTTGTGGGGTAGGGGCAGAGGGACAAGGAGGACTTGCTCAACTGCACAATTATAGTTATCAGAAATATTGCTGGCTTTAGAGTCAGACACACTCAATTTTAAATTTTGGCTCCATCTCTATAAGCTTTGTGGCCTCAGAATGTGACTTGATGTCTCTGAGACTGTTTTCTCAACTGTATAATAGAGATATAGAGATATTGATGTTTATATTGCAGCATAGTTGTTAGGAATAATACTGATAAACAGAATGCCGACACTTAGTAGTCATTAACTACTGTGTATTGCAGAAGGTGGACTATTTTTTTTTTTAGATATTTTAGCAAAATTAGGATAATTGAAACATTTTTTAGGGTCTTAGTTGACAAGATATTTATCTCAAGAATGCACAGTTACTGTGGTACCTTTCAGAAACTTGGAGTTGTCATTCTCTAGACAAAGATATTTTGTTAGAGAAATTCATCATTGGGTGATATTTGGGCTTTATGTTTATTGCTTCCCTGAGTTACAACTGAGACTCCAAGTTGCTATGGAGGTTTGAACATTTCATAGAATTAGAATTCCAGTAAACTATATATGTCTTGCTATGTGACAGTCTTTGAACTATCAAGTGAACTGCTAAAATCTTGAGATCTGCCATAAATACTGAGAAAGGAGTCCTGGAGACTGAGGCCCATCAAAGAGTCAAAGTGCCATACTTGGGCATTTTCCATTGAAGAATCGTAGAAACTAGTCACATGCACTCTCAAAGTAATATTTTCTGGAGTAATGGAAGTAGTACTGAACTTGGAATTAGGAAGCCTGGGCTCTAGCACTATTCTTTTCACTGACCAGACTCGGTCCTAGGCAGGTCATTTAGCCTTACTGCCTAGTTTGATTCTAGGTTCCTCCCCTACATTGTTATTTCACATGTCTATACCTATGTTCATAGTTTTTTCTGTCTGAAATGTTTTATGTTATCCAAAGTCCCTAACCTTTACCTGGAAATCTTACCTGTCCTTAAAGTCTTAGGTCAGCCAGAGACATCTTTAGAAAGATATCTGTGATCTACCAGTCTGGAATTAGTCCTTTCTTCTATTATCCCACAGAATCTACTACTTCACTCTGCTACACCCTGATCACACTGCTTTGTAGACAATTGTTTATATCTACGTTTTCCCTAATCTGCAAGATCCTTGAGAGTGAGGGCACATATCATTTCTTCTTACATTCTTAATGCCTATAGTCTTAGTATGTACAAGGTGGAACTCTAGCAGGAACTGAATGAAGGGCAGGATTTGGGTAGGTGGAAGGGAGAAATCCAGGGACACCCAAGTGATAAGAACAAAGGCATAGAGGCTGGAATGAATAAGCACCACACATTTAATTAATTTATTTATTTATGGATTCACTTATGCATTCATTTATTTATTGATTTACTAAACAATTACAACAGGAGCCTACTGAATGCCAGGATACAAAGAATAATAAAAAGAAATCTTAACCTTAATAATTTTGCATTTGAAGGGAGGACGGATACAGACAAGTAAATAAACATTTAACAATATGGCATGATGATTGGTCTGATAGAACGTACAAGTTGCAGAGGAAGCATAGAGGAGGTACCTATGTGATTCTGAGGGTTAAATAAAGCTTCTTGGAGGAAGTGACACCTCAGATGAGTCTCAGAACATGCGTAGGAGTGAACCAGGCTGGCAGAGGAGGAAAAACATTCTAGAGCTATGTTGGGGCTCTTGGTGAGCCAGGTCTGGCAGAAATAGAGAGTTTAGTCTGAAAGAGCTGGGCAACATGAGGTTGGAGAGATTGCCTTAGTGACATAGGATTCAAAACCATATTTAGAGTGGGAAAACACAATTAAACTGAAAATTGGGGAGTTCTCATAGTCATGCCACAGTTGGCAGAGGCAATCATTTTGGAAAGACTTAGCTGATATTGAATTGGTCTGATCCTGTAGTAGTCCCTCACTCTTCTTTAAACAAAAATTTAGAGGAAAGTTTTTCTTTAGAGAGAATTGTTCTGTTTTTGAAAGAGAATGACCTCAGTTTATCTCCTGTGATGTGTTCCACAAATATATGCTTAGAATGCATCTCTAGCATGTGGTTTCATGTGCCCAGAGGGATCATTGTGGATTTTTGAAGTTTCCAAATAGTTTGGGTTGTTGGGACAAAAGTCTTCAAAAGCCAACTAAAGGTAAGTACTTCAAAAATCATCTAGGGAAATGAATAATAATGATAAGAATTGGTAGATTTTAATTAGACTCTTTACATAGTTTCCCTATAATAATATTGGGAAGTACATATTATTAATATCAATTTTGTATGTGAGAGAAAAAAACTTGGACCCTTTAGATGACTTTTCCAAAATCATGCAACTAGTAAGCGACATAGCCAGGGCTACCATACAGATTTTCACAGTCTCAACCCTGTGCTTTTTCTACTACTTTATAAATTGTATGTCTCTAAACTTAAGGAACTCTGCTGTTGGCATTTCTATTCCTTTGAAACTGTAGAGGGTAAAACATTCAGTTACATAATTTGACATTTAGATTTAACTTTCCTCTAGAAATGAAAAATTTTATATTTGTCTACCAACTTGACTTTGTAATATTTCAGCTTTAGTGTTTTTTGTTGGCCTATGGTATAAAATTATGCTATTGTCCTAATTAAAGCACTGGTTTACCTCTCACTACAAAGATTTTCAAGAAAACTGCCTACCATTCAAAGTAATTTATGGGCTTTCAAATTTTTTTTCACCTAAGCTGTTATAACTATTTTTAGAGGTATTATATATTATCTCAAGCTTTTAGTGCTGTTTTTAGTGTTGATCTACTGTTGTTAAGGAGACATAGTAAAGGTTCTAGTCAACCAGTAAAAGTTGGCAGTAGAATTACTGACTTAGAGCTGGAAGAGATATTAACAACTACATGTTTAGAATCTCCTTCGGAAGTCATAAATAATAGTGGAAAATTTTTGGAAACTTTTTTTTATTGGAGACTACCATATTATATTATATATTAGAGACTACATACTCAAATTTAATGTATGTAGTTCAATGAATTTTTACAAATAAATATGCCGGTATAACCACTACTCGGATCAAAATATACAATATTGCTGTTTACCCAGAAGATTCCCTGGTGCCTTCTCCCAATCAATACCCCATAAGGTAACATATTCTATCAACTCAGATTAGTTTGCTTATTCTAAAACTTCCTGTAAATGGAATCATACCATAAATGCCCTTTTGTATATTGCTTCTTTTATTCAGTGTTATCCATATTACTGTGTTTAGCAATAGCTTATTCATTTTCATTGATGTATAATAGTCTGTTATACCACAATCTACTTTTTTAATTTTTAAAAAATTTTAACTATTGTGGGTACATAATAGTTGCATATATTTATGTGGTCCATGTGATATTTTGATACAGGCATACAATGTGTAACAATCAAATCTGTGTAATTGGAATATCCTTCACCTCAAGCATTTATCATTTCTTTGTGTTAGGAACATTCCAGTTCCACTCTTTCATTATGTTACAGTGTACCCTAACTTATTGTTGACTATGGTTGATTATAGTCACTTTGTTGTGCTATCAAATATTGTTCTTTCTATTTATCTAACTATATTCCTGTCCCATTAACCATCCCCATTTTATCCCCCTAAGTCCCTGCTACACTTCCCAGCCTCTGGTAACCATCATTCTTCTCTCCACCTCTATGAAATCAATTATCTTAATATTTAGCTCCCACATATGAGTGAGAACATGTGAGATTTGTCTTTCTGTGCTTGGCTTATTTCACTTAACATAACATTCCCCAGTTCCATCCATGTTGTTGCAAATGGCAGAATTTCATTCTTTTTATAGCTGAATAATATTCCATTGTGTATATGTACCACATTTTCTTTATCCATTCATCCGCTGGATGAATCAACTTAGGTTGATTCCAAATCTTGGCTATTGTGAATAGTGCTGCAATAAACATGGGAGAACAGGTATCTTTTCAATATACTAATTTCACCTTCTTCAGATGTATACCCAGCAGTGGGATTGCTGGCTCCTATGGTAGTTCTATTTTCCGTTTTTTGAGGAACATCCATACTGTTCTCCATAGTGGTTTCACTAATTTACATTCCCAGCAACAGTGTGCAAGGGTTCCCCTTTCTCCACATCCTTGCCAGCATTTGTTATTACCTGTCTTTTGAGAAAAGCCTTTTTAACTGGGGTGAGGTGATATCTCATTGTAGTTTTGATTTGCATTTCTCTGGTGACTAATTATGTTGAACATTTTTTCATATACCTTTTGGCCATTTGTATGTCTTCTTTTCAGAAATGTCTATTCAGATCCTTTGCCCATTTTTAATTGGATTATTTGATTTTTTCCTATTGGGTTGGTGGAGCTCCTGATATGTTCTAGCTATTAGTCCCTGATCAGATGGGGAGTTTTCAAATATTTTCTCCCATTCTGTGCGTTGTCTCTTCCCTGTTTTGATTGTTTCCTTTGCTGCACACAAGATTTTTAGCTAGATGTGATCCCTTTTACCTTGGTTGTCTGTGCTTTGGGGATATTAATCAAAAAATCATTGCCCAGACCAATGTCCTGAAGTCTTTCCCCAAAGTTTTCTTTTAGTAATTTAATAGTTTCAGGTCTTAGATTTAAGTCTTTAATCCATTTTTATTTGATTTTTGTATATGGCAAGAGGTAAAGGTCTAGTTTCATTCTTCTGCATATGGATATCCAGTTTGCCCAGCACCATTTATTGAACATACTGTCCTTTCCCCTACATATGTTCTTGGCACCTTTGTCGAAGATAAGTTACCTACAGATGTGTAGATTTGTTTCTGGGTTCTCTGTTCTGTTCCATTTATATATGTGTCTGTTTTTATGTCAATATCATGCTGTTTTTGTTACAACATCTCTGTAGTATAATTTGAAGTCAGGTAATGTAATTCCTTCAGTTTTGTTCTTTTTGCTCGGGATGGCTTTGGGTATTCTGGACTTTGTGTGTACGTGTGTGTGTGTCTGTGTGTGTGTATGTGGTTCTGTATAAATTTTAGGATTATTTTCACTGTTTCTGTGAAGAATGTCATTAGTATTTCAATGAGGATTGCATTGAACCTGTAGATTGCTTTGGGTAGTATGGACATTTTGACAATATTGATTCTGCCAATCCATGAGCAGATGGAATGGATTTCCATTTTTGTGTGTCTTCTTCAATTTCTTCATCAATGTTTTATAGTTTTCATTAGAGAAATCCTTCACTTCTTTGGTTAGGTTTATTCCTATTTATTGTATTTTATTTTTAGCTATTGTAAATGGGGTTACTTTCTTGGTTTCTATTTCAGATGGTTAACTGTTGTCATATATAAATGCTACTGATTTTTGAATGTTGATTTTGTATACTGCAAACTTTACTGAATTTGCTTATTACTTCTAATACTTTTTTTGGTGGAGTCTTTAGGTTTCTCTAGATATAGCATCATATCATCTGAAAACACAGATAATTTGACTTCTTCCTCTCCAATGTGGATACCCTTTTTTTCTTCCTCTTGTCTGAATGCTTTACCTAGAACTTCCAGCACTATGTTGAATAACAGTGGTGAAAGTGGGCATCCTTGTCTTCTTCCAGATCTTAGAGGAAAGGCTTTCATTTTTTATTCATTCAGTGTGATACTAGCTGTGTGTCTGTCATATATGGCTTTTATTGTGTTGAGATATGTTCCTTCTATATCCAGTTTTTTGAGAGTTTTTATCATGAAGGGATGTTGAATTTTATTGAATGTTTTTGCAGCATCAATTGAAATGATCATATGATTTTTGTTTTTTGTTCTGTTGATATGATGTATCACATTGATTGATTGTGTATAACGAAACATCTTGGTATACCTACATTGGGTCCCTTTTGATCATGATGAATAATCTTTTAAATGTGTTTTTGAATTTGGTTTGCTAGTATTTTGTAGTCTCTAATGATCCTTTGAATTTCTGCAGTGTCAATTGTAATGTCTCCTTTTCCACCTCTAATTTCATTTATTTTTTGGGGAGTATTCTCTCTTTTTTTCACAGTTAATCTGGCTAAAGGTTTGTCAATTTTGTTTATTTTTTCAGAAAATGAAACCTTTCATTTCATTTATCTTTTGTTTTTTGGTTTCAATTTCATTTATTTCTGCTCTGATCTTTATTATTTCCTTTCTTCTACTAATTTTGGGTTTGGTTTGCCCTTGTTTGTCTGGTTCTTTAAGGTGCATCAGTATGTTTGTTTATTTGAAATTTTTCTACTTTTTGGATGTAGGTATTTATTGCTATAAATTTTCCTCTTAGTACTGCTTTTTCTGTATCTCATAGGTTTTTGTATATTGTATTTCTATTTTCATTTGTTTCAAGAAATTTTTAAAATTTCCTTCTTAATCTCTTCATTGACCCAGTGGTCATTGAGGAACATATTATATTATTTCCATATGCTTCTATAGTTTCTAATGTTCCTCTTGTTATTGATTTCTAGATGGATTCCATGGTGGTTAGAGAAAATACTTGATATGATTTCAATTTTTTTGAATTTTTTAAGATTTGTTTTGTGGCCTAACATGTGGTCTATCCTTGAGAATGATCCAAGAGCTGAGGAAAAGAAGAACATGTATTCTGCAGGTGTTGGATGAAACGTTCTGTAAATATCTATTAGTTCTATTTGTTCTACAATGCAGATTAAGTCCAATGTTTCTTTGTTGATTTTCTGTGTGGATGATCTGTCCAGTGCTGAAAGTGGGGTGTTGAGGTCTCCAGCTATTAATTAGGGTCTATCTCTCTCTTTAGCTTTGATAATATTTGCTTTATATATCTGGGTGCTCCAGTGTTGGATACATACATATTTAGAATTGTTATATCTTTTTGCTGAATTGACCCCTTTATCAATATATAATGACATTCTTTGTCTCTTTTTACAGTTTTGTCTTGAAATCTATTTTATCTGATAGAAGTATAACTCCTCCTGCTCTTTTCTGGTTTCCATTTGCGTGGAATATGTTTTTCCATCTTTTATTTTCAGTCTCTGTGTGTCTTTATAGGTGAAATGGGTTTTTTGTAGACAACATATAGTTGTTTTTTTAATCCGTTCAGCCACTTATTTGCTTTTGATTGGAGGGTTTAGTCCATTTACATTCAATGTTGTTATTGATAGGTAAGGACTTACTACTGCCATGTTATTTGATTTATGGTTATTTTGTGGTCCTCTCTTTCTTCCTTTTTCTAGTGATTTTCTCTAGTAGTATATTTTAATTTCTTGCTTTTTATTTTTGTGTATCTGTTGTAGGTTTTTTTATTTCAGGTGCCAGGAGGCTTGCAAAAAATATCTTACAACCAATTATTTTAAACAGATGGTAACTTCATGCAGCATACAAAAAACAAACAAACAAGCAAAGAGAAAGCTAAAAGAAACTCTACACTTTAACTCCACCTGATCCCCTGCTTTTGGCTTTTTTGTTTGTTTGTTTTCATTTATATCTTTTTATACAATCTATCTTTTAAAAAGTTGTTATAGTTATTATTTTTGATAGGCTTGTCTTTTAGTATTCATACTCAACATATAAGTGGTTTATATATCACAACTACAGTGATAGAATATTCTGTATTTGTGTACTTATTGTTACAAGTGAGTTTTATACCTTCAGATGATTTCTTATAGTTCATTAATGTCCTTTTCTTTCAGATTGAATAACTTTCTTTAGTATTTCTTGTAGGGCAGCTCTGATGTTGACAAAATCCCCCAGCTTTTGCTTGTCTGGGAAAGTCTTTATTTCTTCTTCATGTCTGAGGGATATTTTTATAGGATATAATATTCTAGGATTAAAGCATTTTTCCTTCAGCACTTTGAATATGTTATGCCACTCTCTCTGGGCCTATAAGGTTTCCACTGAGATGTCTCTGCCAGATGTATTGGAGCTCCTTTATATTTTATTTTTTTCTTTTTCTTGCTTCCCTTAGGACCCTTTATTTGTGAGTTTTGGGAGCTTGATTATAAAATGCCTTGAGGTAGTCTTGTTTGGGTTAAATCTGCTTGGTGTTCTGTGACCTTCTTGTACCTGAATATTGATATCTTTCTCTAGGTTTGAAATGTTCTCTGTTATTTCTTTGAATAAATGTTCTACCCCAGTCTCTCTTTCTACCTCCTCTTTAAAGCCAATAACTCTTAGATTTGCCCCTTTGAGGCTATTTTTTGGATCTTGTAGGTGTGCTTCATTCTTTTTTATTCTTTTTTCTCTTCTGACTATTTTCAAATAGCCTGTCTTCAAGCTCACTAATTCTTTCTTCTGCTTGACATATACTGCTGTTAAGAGACTCTGATGCATTTTTCAGTTTGTCAATTGAATTTCTCATCTCCAGAATTTCTGCTTGATTTTTAAAATCATTTCAGGCTCTTTGTTACATATCTCTGATAGGCTTCTGAATTCCTTCTCTGTGTTGTCTTGAAGTTCATAGAGCTTCTTCAGAATAGCTATTTTGAATTGTCTCTCTGAAAGGTCACATAGCTCCATCACTCCAGGATCAGTCACTTGGTGCCTTATTTGGTTCATTTGGTTAGGTCATTCTCTTTCTGGATGTTCTTAATGCTTGTGGATGTGCATCAATGTCTGGGCATTGAAGAGTTAGGTATTTATTCTAATCTTTGTAGTCTGAGCTTGTTTGAATCTATCCTTCTTGAGAAGGCTTTCCAGGTATTCAAAGGCAATTAAGTGTTGTGATCTAAGTCTTTGGTCACTGCAGCCATATCGGCGCTGGAGGGTCCTCAGGCCCAGTAACTCTGCAACTTTTGCAGACATCTGGTAGTACCATCTTGGTAGCCTTCAATAAGATATGAGACAATTCCCTGGATTACTGGGTAAAGTCTCACTCTCTTCCCTCACCTTCCCCCAAACAGAAGGAGTCTCACTTTCCATGCTGGGTTGTCTAGAGTTGGGTGAGGAGGGACATGAACACTCCCTTGTGGCCACCACAGCTGGGACTGCACCAGGTCATACCTTAAGCCAGCTCAGTCTCACCCAAGGTTCATGGTGATAGCTGCCTGGCTACCTCTGATGTTTATTCAAGTCCATAGGCCTGGCTCTTTAGTCAGCAGGTGGTGAATCTTGCCAGGACTGGGTCCTTCCCTTTAGGGCAATGGGTTCCCTTCTGGCCCAGGGTAGGTCTAGAAATGCCATCCAGGAGCTGAGACCTTAAAGCAGGGGCTCCAGGAATCTGCTTTGTACTTTATTTTACTGTGGCTGAGCTAGTACCCAAGTTCCAAGACAAAGAAGTCCTTTCACCAAGCAGAAGAAGACTCTTCCTGAGCTATAGTGCCTGGAGTTTGGGGAGAAGTAACATGGTGCTCACTTGGCTGCCACTGCTGGTGTCTTACTGGGTCATGTGTAACCCTAGTCCATTGGCTGTGAGCCCAGCACAGCTGCAGAAATTGCCCAAGAACTGCAGTCTTTGTGGCCTGACTGCCTTACACATTTATTCTGGGCCCCACACTGCTTTTGTCAACAGGTGATGGAACTAGCCAGAATTCAGGTTTCTACATTCCTACTGCTTGGGTGGAGGCTTCTGCCCTGGCTGGGGCTGGTATAAATGCTCCCTCCATGGACACTGGCAGAATCCTGCTGTGTAGTGTTCCCCTATGAAAGGGCAGCCCTGAGTTCCAATGCAAAGCCCCACAGTCACTTCACTCTTCTTCCCCCAAGCACACTGATTCTCTCCACTCAGCTCTGGCATGATGCTGCTGGGAGATGCAAGAGGATTAGTGTTGGCAATGCAAGATTGTGTTTCCTAACCTCTTCAGTGCTTCTTTCCTTGATATAATGTTAAAACCTGGTACTGTGATTGCTTACCTGAGTTTTTGTTCCTAAGAAGGTGCTTTCTTTCCTGGATGTTCATTCAATTTGGTGTTCCTGCAGGGGGATGATTGCTGGAGGGTTCTATTTGGCCATCTTGCTCTGCCTCCCTCCCCAAAGCTCCACAATCTATCTGATTTGCTGTGATATTTGGAGTAGGATTTTTGAGTTTATGTTCATGAAAGACACTGGCCTATATACTCCTTTCTTGTCATGTCCTTATCAAGTTTTGGTATCAAAGTTATGCTAGCTTTTTAAAAGGATTTGGAGAGAGTTCCCTGTTTCTCTATTCTCTGAAAGACTATGTATGAGAGTCTTCTTAAAATGATTCAGTGAATTCATCAATGAAGCTACCTGGGTCTAAATTATCTAGGAAAGGAAGATTTTAAATTATGGATTTATTTTCTTTAATAAATATGCAGTTATCCCTTGGTTTCTATAGGGGATTGATTGCAGGAACCCCCACAGATACCAATATCAGAGCGTATTCAAATCCCACAGTTAGCCCTGTGGAAGTGCAAATAGGAAAAGTCAGCCCTCTGTCTCTGTGGGTCTTGTATTCAACAAATACTATATTTTCAATCTGCATTTGATTGCACATGCAGAACATGCCAATATGGAGGGCCTACTGTAATTATTGAGAAAAATCCACAAATAAGTAAACCCTCACAGTTCAAACCAGTGTTGTTCAAGGGTCAATGGTAGTACTTTGGTAGATTTAATTATTTTCTTTTCAAATCCTTTCCCCACCTTAATGGAATTTCAAATTATGCCCTTTTGAAGTGCTTTTTTCTACAGTAAGCACAGTATATTTCTCTGACCCATTGATGCTGGGCTTAGATATGTGACTTGCTGTAGCTAATGGAATATTAGAATATGTGATTCAAACACAAACTTTAAATATGTTAGAGTGATATTGTTTGGTCTCCTTTGTCATCTACAATCAGAAGAACTTGTCTTCAGATAGCTGCTGGTCTCAGATTAAGGAAATACATGGCAGATTAAACCCAACCCAGAAATCCAGAGCCAACCCAAGCTGATCTCAGCCAACCTCAACAGATCTACAGTCAATCTACAGACTATAAGAGAGGTTGTTGTAAGTTGCTGAAAGTTTGGCGTTGATTGTTACTTGCCATAGTCTCAGAAGAAGCCTGATATATACAAAGATAATTTAGATTTTCAAATTTCCTGTTTCAGTTTCAATAAACTGTGTTTTTTGAGTAATTTGATTGTTTTATCTAAATTTTAAATTTTGACCAAAGTTTTAATAATATCATTTTATCTTTTTATATCTTTACTATCAGTAGTGATGTCCCCTTTTAAAAATTCATATTGACAATTTGTATTTTTTTCTTTCTTTTTATTAAATTACCTTTGTGGTTTTATTAATTTCATTAACCATTTTAAAGATAAATTTTGACATTGTTGGTTTTTTTCTATTTTGTTAATTTTTTATTTCACTGAGTTTTGCTCATGTCTACTGTGTCATTTCTTCTATTTACTTTGGGTTGTTTTTGTTTAACTTCATGAGATAATCTTAGATAATTGATTTTACCCTTTCTTCTATGACCATTTATGCATTTAAGGCTATGAATTTCCCTCTGAGAACTATTTTAGCTTTATTCCACATGTTTTTAAATGTATTATTATTATTATTATTCACGTCAGTAAAGATGGTTTTGTTTATTCATTTAATAAGTATTTTATTGATTATACAGGAAGAAAAATGTACAAATAATAAGTATAAAGTTTAATGAACTATCCAAGTGAACATACACATGTTGCTACTACTTGGGCCACACCTCAGAAGCCCTACTCTTTCCCTGCTTCAAACAAGTACCTCTTTCATACTGTCTTCAAACACTATAGATCAGTCTTGCTATCATTTAAACTTTATATAAATATAATCATAAATAGTTTTTCTTTTGTGTCTGGCTTGTCTGGTTTCTTATGCTGAATATTATGTTTCTGACAATCATGCATATTTTTGCATGCAATTCATTTATTTTCATTACTGTATGGTATGTCAACATATGCACATTCCAAAGACTTATCCTTTCTTTTTATTTGTATTTTTTCTAGTTTTTAGCTATTAAGAATATGGTGCCCTGGACATTCTTGTACATGTTCTCTGATGCACATGTATATGCAATTATGTTGGGTTTATAACTAGAAGTGGGATTTCTGAGTCATAGGATATTTGTGTGTTCAATTTTATTAGACACCATCAAACAGTTTTCTGGAGTGACTATCTCAGCAGCAGTGCATGAGAGCACTGAGTATAGGAAGTTGAAAATATTTTCTTATTTCCATTATGATTTCATTTTTGATCCTTGAGTTATGTAGAAGTACATTGGTCACTTTGCAAACATTTGGTAATTTTCTAGGTATCTTTCTTTTATTGATTTTTAGCTTAATTCCATTGTGATAATAAAGTATGCGAGGTATGATTTCAGTCCTTTGAAATATGTCATAACTAACATGTGGCCTATTTTAGAAAATGTTCAGTGCACACAGAATAGAAAATGTATTTTGCAGTTGTTAGATGTCATGTTCTACATACATCAATTACATTAAGTGTGTTAGTAATGTTCAGATCCTCTATATCTTTACTGATACTTTTGTATGCTTATTCTATTAGTTGCTAAGAGGTGAGTTAAAATTTCCAGCTACGATTGTGGATTTAATTCTCCTTTTAATTCTATAATTTTCTGTAAGTTTTTTGAGGTTATGTTTTTAGGTGCATATAATTTTAGGATTGTTATATACTCCTCTTGACCTTTTTATCATTGTTAAATGTGTCTTTTAATCTCCAGCTGTATTTCTTGCCTTGAAGTCTAGTTTATCTGATATTACTAATAGTATAGCTATGTTAACTTTCTTTTGGTTAATAATTTCTATTCTTTTTACTATCAATTTTCCTATATATTTATATTTAAAGTATTTTCTTATAAGCAGCATGTAATTTTAAAAATCTAATCTGAAAATCTTATTTTTAAACTAAGGTATTTAATATGTTTATATCTCATGTAATTATTGACACTTTGTAGTTAAATCTGTTATCTTACTACTTGTTTTCTATTTATCCTTTTGGGTCTTTGTTAATTTGTTTCTCCTTTCCTGGCCCTAATTTTTTGATTAATCAACTATTTTTATTTAATTTACTTAATTTTATCCTTTCTATTAGCATCTTACTTCATTCTTTCATTATTCTTTTAGTGGTTACTATAGAAATTATATTGGTTATTTACATTTGAGCTTAAATTAATACTTTTATCATTTCTGGATAATGCAAGGTTTGTACAATATTTTAACTTCATCTTCTTCACCCATTTTTTTCTTTTATACTATTATTTTAATATATTTTAAGCATAGATACATATTAAAATACATGTATATGTGAATGTGTGTGTGTATATCCTTTAATATGTAGACTTATCTACATATTTATGCTTTATGGCACTCTTTATTTCTTCCCACATCTTCTAGGATCATTTTGCTTTTGCATGAAGAAATACCTTTATTATTTTCTTATACTGTAGGTCTATTGACAATGAATACTTTTTTTCGTCCTGAAAGTGTGTTCATCTTAATTTTTGAAAGATATCTTTGGGTATAGAAGTTTAAGTTGGCAGTTTTATTTTCAATTTCAATACTTGAACGGTGCTCTTCCATTGTTTTCAGTTTCTGGTTTTGTTGAGAGGTCAACTCTGAATCTTATTGTCTGCCCTTTGAAGATATTTTTTTATATATATATGTTTATATATATATATATATATATATGTTTATATATATATATGTTTTTTTCCTCCAGCTTCTTATAAGATGTTTTTATTTGTCTCTGGTTTTAGCAGTTTTACTGTGGTGTGCCTAGATTTGGCTTTCTTTCCACTTATCCTGGTGGGTTGCGTAGAAATTTTTGAACCTGTTGCTTAATGTCTTTTATTTGTTTTGGAAAATTCTTGGCCAGTATTTCTTTAAATATTGCTTATGGGAAAACAGGTGGCAAAGATAGCTGACTAGAGACATTGGTTGCCGTATTGTCCCAGAGGGAAGGAAGGGTTTCAGATAGAGGAGAGGGGGCAATGGGAACAGCTCAGGTGCAGTTCAGGGGAAAAGGTGCCAGAGCCTGCCAGAGACTTCACAGAAAGAAACTGCAAAATAGAAAAAGAAGAAAAAAAGATATTAACAGAGTTCTACACCACAGAAGCTCAGAGCCCCATGTTCTGTTTCCTCTCATCTTCTTTTGGGACACCAATGACATGTATTTATGTCTTTCACCATGCCCCATATGAGCCTTATACTCTTTTTTGCATTTTCTATTCTTCTTTCAGTGCTTTAATGTGGATATTTTCTTCCATTTCACTATCCTTTTCTTCTTCTGTGACCAATCTTCCATTTCACTATCCCTTTCTTCTCCTGGGTCTAATGTGTTATTAAAACTCATCTATGAAATTCTTAATTTCAGTTATTCTCTTTTTTAATTCTGTAATTTCCATTTGCTTCTTTTTCTACATTCCAGTTCTCTGGTAAATTTTTGTCTTCTCTCTATTTTCTCAAAACTATTAATTATAATTATTTTAAAGCCCCTGTTGATAACTGAAATATTTGTATGACCTGTGGGTCAGGTGGTCAGGTTCATTCCTTCCTTCTGTCCTCTCTCTATATATTTATTTGTTGCTATTTCTTAGTATGTCTGGTAAATTTAGTTGATGCAAGATATTGTATTTGA
Source organism: Daubentonia madagascariensis (assembly GCA_023783475.1). Classification (NCBI taxonomy): domain Eukaryota; kingdom Metazoa; phylum Chordata; class Mammalia; order Primates; family Daubentoniidae; genus Daubentonia; species Daubentonia madagascariensis. Next base: position 9,298,943 of record JAKFHU010001129.1, read on the forward strand.
AAAATGTAGAAAAGCTTTCATTGATCTTAGTATCTTATATTCCTCTAGAGGATTTAATTTTCATCTGACAGGCAGACAGGATTTGAGAAGATCATCTTTATTCAGCCAAAGATGAATTTCACATATACAAATTCAAGTATATGTTTGGCTTTCCCTTACTCCAAGGACATATCCTTTCATCTCAAGTGCACGGCCCCTTGGCATCTCAAACAGTGTAGAGTATTTACCAAGATTTTCCAACGTGATTGGCCCTGAACTCCAAACTCTCTTTCTGTAGCACCTTAAGACTATTGAAGTCTTCACTTGGCATTTTAACCTCATAGACTCTGCTTTCTACTTGGTTTATTAGCATCTTATCCTGTATATGAACAGCTTAGAATTTTGCAAATGACTTGAAGGGAAACTGCACACAGAATTTTGTCTCAGTTTTCTATGGCTTTTTAAATTCCCAAGGGCCTCGGCATCCCTTAAAACCAATCTCTATTTTGCCAAGCACAGATTCACCAGATTCAGCAAAAGCTCTCTGTTGGATCTAGAATTTACTTAAAATTTGGCCTGATAAATTCCTTAATATTTTGTTAGCTCTTCCATAGTTTTAGGAGCATTTTAAGTTGTTTTATATAGTAGGATGCCACCCATCATCTTACATCTTATTATCTCTTCTGCACAGTACCCTACTCATGCTCCTTTGCTCCTTTTTTTTGAGACAAATATCCCTAGGCTCATTGGAGGGAAATGACAAAATTTCTCCATTTGAGTTACCATAGTGTAAAACAGAAAAAGCATGGATGTTAGAGCTACACAAAACCAGACCTGCATTTCACTTATCCTGTCTCTTCTTGTAAAAGATACAGGAAAAAACTGAAGTGGAATTTCATACTTTAACTCTAAATACAACACTCAACACAGAACATTTCACCTCTGGTCACCAAAATATGTGTGGGGATTTTCTCCCAAACACAAAGGAATTTTCCAGCAGACACCAACTGGATATCCCATAATTTAACCCAATTCCAAGTCTATGTACCTGGAGATAGTGTCAGATCCCATATGTTGTGAGCTCAGCTCCAGAAGATTGCCCCCCTCACAGACTTCACATGCCAATCACAAGTAGTAGGTTGTCATCTATAGTTTTCATCAACTGGCTGTAAATTGGGAGTTTCCATGACCCCCCCTTTGGTTTGATTAATTTGTTAAGGTGGCTTACAGAACCCAGGGAACATTCTGCTTACATTTAACTGGCAGATGAAGAGATACATGGTTCAAGATATAGAGAAGGAGTGTGGAGCTTTTGTGCCCTCTCTAAGCAAGCCACCCTTCTAGCACCTCCATGTGTTCATCAGTCCAGAAGCTCTCTGAACCCTGTCTTTTTAGGTTTTTTTGGAGGCTTCATCATATAGGCATGATTGATTACACCATTGGTTATCAACTCATCCTTCAGCCCCTATCCCTTTACTGGAGGTTGAAGGTGGGATTAAAAGTTCCAACCTTCTAATCACTTGGTTGGTTCCCCTGGCAACCAGCCCCCTATGCTGAGACTATCCAGGAGCCCTCAGCCATCAGTCATGTCAGTAACACACAAAAAGACACTATCACTTTGGAGATTCCAAGGGCTTTAGGAGCTGTGTGCCAGAAAACTGGGGACAAGACCAAATATATATTTATTATAAATCAAAATAGCACACTGCCACATATTGGCTGTATCACCATTAGAAGGTGGAATAAAGAGTATGACTCCATTTTTGACATTTGACTGCTAGTACTTTTTAAGCCTCACCCATCCCTCCCCTTCTGCACAACATCTGAGCAAGCAGATAAGAAAACATAGTGTTTCCTCCTTCGGCACTGGCAGAATGTTCAACATGCAAGCCCTGTTGTGTGCACATGGAAATCTTCATGATGGACTCATCCCCTAACCACCATAAAACACCAAGCCAGCCTCCTTTCCTGCTCTCTCAAGCCATTTCAGATAAATTTGAGAAATTGTTCTGCTCTTGCCAGAAAGCCTCATTATGTGAGTAATAAACTTTTTCATCCCCTCTTAGTGCATGTGTGGCATCATCATTATCAACATCCAAAGCAAATTTTGTGTGAGAGAGTCCATCCCATCTCTGAAATTGGCTGAAACATAAAACTCCTTTATATTTTAGGTTTTTTTAAATATTAGTTTCCTAATCTATAAAATGAAAAATAAATTTTACCTGTAAGACTTTTTTTAAGGTTTAGAAATTGCATGCAATATAAAAATGCCTAACCATTTCCATAGCCTACCTCCTACTCCATCCTCTTACCCTTTATTATTTTCTTTTTCTTCATAGTAATTATTACTATCTGACATTGCATTATATGTCTATTTATTTACTTTTTTGTTGTTTGTCTCCCCCACTAAAATGTAAACTGCATGAAGGCAGGAACAATGTAGTGTTGTTTATCTGTGTATACCTAGCACATAAAAACAGTTTTGGTCACATAGTCAGAGTTCAATAAATGTTTCTTAAAAGAACAAAGGAATTAATTAGTCAGGTATCCTGTAGAATCTAGAGTCTACTTTTTTGCTCTTGACCTGAATTAACTGTGTTACTTTGTCCAAACTCCTCAGTCCATTGCTCTGGACCTTAATATCTACTTCTGGCCCTGGAACTTGGCATTGAAAGGAGTTGACCTTTCTAGGATCCCATCCTTTGCTTCTTCCAAAGGCCTTTTGTCTGGCCAACTCTCTGGCTCTCAGGCCTCTGGTTTGTCTCCAGTGGGACCCATTTTCTTAAGCTCTTGTTCTATAGAATGTGTTTTTGTCTGTGGCCCCTTGACTGACATCCACTCAGTCCCTCTAAGGAGGGTGGGGTGGGAATTCATCACTTATCTCCATTTTAGAAATGGGAAAATAATCTTCCTAAACTTACATAACAAATCAGTAGCATAACCAGGACAAGAAGCCAGGTCTCCTCTTTCCCAGTCCAACTTTCTTCCCATTCCAACTCCCCCCATACCCCACACAAAGATAGGCATTTTCCCATAGTGCTTTCTCTGTTTGTTTCTAAAATTTATTGAATGGTGTTCAGTAAAGCAAATATAACTTTTTAATACCAGTCAACCTTTGCCTATTTTGATTTTTCTAATTTTTCAACAGATTTTTAATTGTCAATTTACTTGCTGAGTTGAAGGCAGCACCTGGCTTTGTCATTCTAACCCTTGGAGTAATTTAACTCTGCCTTGTAAGACAGGTCCCTAAGCTTGTATTATTCTCTGTTGGCATTGTCTTTTCAATCAATCAGTAATGAAAAATTCATGCTCAAGGTAAAGCCCTAGTGAACCACTCTGAGAAAAACGTGATTATCTTTAAACAAAGGGGAGATTTTAGTGTTCCCTGAAATTCACTGGAGAGAACAGCCTTTAGTAAGGAAATATTTTATCTGCTGTTTGAAATCCACAAGATACTCCCACTTTTTCCATTTAAAATTGATCTATTCCAAATCTCAGGTTTGCAAAACTGCTATAAGGTGAAGCTCCATGAATGTAGATTCTAATAATTTGAAATTTATAAAAGCTCAATGTGAGCTTTGTGTTAGTGATGAAAATGTGTCAGCTAAACATAGCAGGGTAATGGTGTAAATACAATTAGGATAATGTTACATCAACTTTTCAAAAAATGTTTATTTGATGTTGCAAATTATAAAATATTTTAAATTTTTTATTGAATTGTCCTCTAATTGTGGAGTGACTGATTCCTTTCTCAGATATACTGAATCTTAAACCTAGCTCCAGACTGAACCCTTACCTTGGTTCTAGCCCTGACCCCAGCCATAAAATTCATTATGTCCCTGGTTATCACCCTGATATTGGCTGAGACTGAATCTAGACCTCTATCTTATCAATAGCTCCTAAATAGTTGCCATTAGCTTCAAGGAAACTGTATGAGAGAATTTGATTGGTTTAATATAACCCTCCCTCCTATAGGCAAATAACTTTCAGCACCTGGTCTGACAGCACTTAATGGCTTGGTCTCTGCCCTAGAAAGCAGTACCATAAAGCTATGCTGTAGACTGATCATCCCATAATTGCTAGGTGCTTTGAGAAGGGGAAGGGTTTATGAGCAAGTGCTCCTGTCTCCCTATTTGAATTACTGCTGGTTGCTGTCCATCAAGAGCTTTTTATAAAAAATCTTAATCTCTCTTGAGAGGCAAACTGAAAGCATGGATCTTTTTAAAATTGCCTTTTAATTTGGGACATGATTCAAAATGGGAGGAGATAATTTTTCTACTTCTTTGTTTACCCCATATTGTCCAAAATATAAAAAAGGGGACACAGAATGGTTTATTAAATGAGCTCCAGCTTTAGAGTCAAAGAAACCTGATTTTGGATCCTGGTTCTACCACATGTCAGTATTGTGCCCTGGGGTACCTTCTTACAGCTAATTTTTGTGAAAACTTCACTTTTCTCATTCGTAAAATGGGAACATTAATATCTTCCTTGCAGTGTTGTTGTGATTGTAAAATGAGATTTTGCGGGTAAAGCGCCTGGAATATAATAAGTACTTAATAAAACTAGAACCATAGGAACATGTATCTTAGAGTTGAAATAATCCTTACAGGAGTATTTGCTTTAGCTATCTAGCTGAAGATTTAGCCTTCTGATCAGTAAAGTATTATTATTTGATTTTATGGATGAATCAACTAAGGTAAAATAACATACTAAAGTTGACAAAGATAGTGAGTGGTGGAGGCAAGACCTGAATCAGGTTTCTGCCTCCTAAGACTGACTATAAGTTTATCCAAACTTTTCATTTTACAGATAAGTCAAGGAAACAAACTGACATTCCTTTGTAAGATATCCATGTCACCTCCCATGAACCCAGCCAAGCTGCAAAATTCTCAAGGACAGGAATTGATCTTTTATCACTACCAAAAGATGGAGAGTAAAATTTAGAGGAAGAAAATTGATCAAAATTATATATTAGTATGATCAAATTCAAATGGTATTTTAAAAATAAGTAGACAATATATATATTTTTTTTTTTTATTTTTTATTTTTTTAATTTCAGAATATCATGGGGGTACAACATTTTGGCCATACACATTGCCCCTGTTCTGCCCGTGTCAGAGCCACAATCGTGGTCGTCTCCCAAACTGTGCTCCCCACATCCATTCAGTGAGAGTTTTTCCCATCCCTTCCACCCCCCTCCCGCCCGCCCGCCCTCTGATGAATGTTATTGCCCTGTGTGGTGTAAGTGTTCATCAGTTAGTACCAGTTTGATGGTGAGTACCAGTGATGCTTGTTTTTCCAATCCTGTGACACTTCGCTTCGAAGAATGGGTTCTAGCTCCGACCAGGATAATACCAATGTGTTAATTCACTGTTGTTCCTTATTGCTGTAGTAATACCACATGGTATACATATACCACATTTTATTGATCCACTGGTGTATTGATGGGCACCTGGTTGTTTCCACAACTTTGCAATGTGAATTGTGCTGCTATGAACTTCGAGAGCAGATGTCTTTTTATAAAATGTCTTTTTTTCTTGGATAAATACCCAGTAGTGGATTGCTGGGTCAAATGGTAATTCTACTTTTAATTCTTTGAGATATCTCCATATTCTTTTCCAAGAGGTTGTATAATTTGCAGTCCCACCACAGTGTATGAGTGTTTCCTACTGTCCACATCCCCGCCAACATTTAGTTATTTGGGGATTTTTTGATATGAGCCAATTCTCACTGGAGTTAAGTGATATCTCATTGTGGTTTTGATTTGCATTTCCCTGATGATTGAGAAGTTGAGCACTTTTTTATATGTTTGCTGGCCATCTTCTGTCTTCTTTGGAAAGTTTTTGTTCTGTCCTTTGCCATTTTTTAATAGGGTGTTTGATTTTTTCTTGTTGATTTTCCTAAGTTCTGTATAGATCTGGTTATAAGCCCTTATCAGAAGTGTAGCATGCATATTTTCTCCCATTCTGTAGGTGTCGTTCACTCGTGAGTTTCCTTGGCTGTGCAGAAGCTTTTCAATTTGATCAGGTCCCATGTATTATTTTTGTTGCTGCTGTGATTGCTTTGGGGTCTTCTTTCATATTCTTTGCCTAGGCAATGTCCTAAGAGTTTTTCCAACATTTTCTTCGGAATTCTTATGTTTCTTCTTAGGTTTAGATCTGTTATCCTTGTGAATTGATTTTTGTAGAGGTGAAGTGTGGGTTCACTTTGCAGTTCTACATATGGCCATCCAATTTTCCCAGCACCATTTGTTGAATAGGGATCTTTTCCCCAGTGACGTTTTTCTGGAATTTGTCAAATCAGTGACGTATGAGTTGTTTTTGATTTGGGTTCTCAGTCCTGTTCCATTGGTTCTCTGTCTGTTTTTGTGCCAATACCATGCATTTGGTTACATAGCCTTGTAGTATAGTTTGAAGTCTGGTAGACAGATGCCTCCCAATTTGTTCTTTTTGCTTAAGATTGCTTTGGCTGACGGGTTTTCTGGTTCCACACGAAGCGTAGAATTATTTTTTCTAGATCGCAAAAATGATGTTGGTATTTTGATAGGGATTGCATTGATTCTGTAAATTAATTTAGGTAGCAAAGCCATTTTTACTATGTTGACTCTGCCTATCCAAGAGCATGGTAAGGTTTTCCATCTATTTACATCCTCTGCAATTTCCTTTCTCAGTGTTTCATAATTCTCTCTATATAGGTCTTTGATCTCCTTAGTTAGATATATTCCTAAATATTTAATTTTCTTTGTTGCTATTGCAAAAGGTATAGCATCTTTAATTTGTTTCTCGGCTTGATTGTTATTAGCATATATGAAGGCTATGGATTTGTGTGTATTAATTTTGTATCCTGAGACTTTGCTGAATTCATTTATCAATTCCAGTAATCTCTTGGTTGAATCTTTGGGGTTTTCTATGTATAATATCATATCGTCTGCGAATAGTGAAAGTTTGACCTCTTCTGCCCCTATCTGGACGCCCCTGATTCCTCTGTCTTGTCTAATTGCTGTGGCCAGGACTTCCAGCACTATGTTGAAAGAAGTGGAGATAGTGGACACCCTTGTCTGGTGCCAGTTTTAAGGGGGAATGCCTTCAATTTTTCCCCATTCAGTATGATATTGGCTGTGGGTTTATCGTATATGGCTTTAATAGTTTCTAGGAATGAGCCATCTATGCCTGTATTGTTAAGAGTTCTTATCATAAAAGGGTGTTGGATTTTGTCAAAGCCTTTTCTGCATCTATTGAAAGGATCATATAATCTTTGTTCTTGCTTTTATTTATATGGTGAATTACATTTATAGATTTGCGTACGTTGAACCATCCCTGCATCTCGGGAATAAAGCCCACCTGATCATGATGGATTATTTTTTTGATGTACATTTGAATTCGGTTTGCAAGGATTTTATTGAGAATTTTTGCATCTATATTCATAAGGGATATTGGTCTGTAGTTTTCTTTTTTTGTTGTGTCCTTTCCTGGCTTTGGTATCAAGGTGATATTGGCTTCGTAGAATGAGTTTGGGAGGATTCCATCCTTCTGGATATTTTCAAATAATTTCTGCAGTATAGGCACCAGTTCTTCTTTGTAGGCTTGGTAGAATTCAGGTGTGAACCCATCTGGTCCGGGACTTTTTTTTGTGGTAGATTTTTAATTACTGCTTCAATTTCAGTGCTTGATATGGGTCTGTTTAGAAATTCAGTTTCTTCCTGGTTGAGCCTAGGGAGGTAGTGTGTTTCTAAGAATTTGTCCATTTCCTCCACGTTTTCGTGTTTTGGTGCATAGAGATTTTTGTAGTATTCAAAGATGATGTTTTGTATTTACATGGTATCAGTTGTGACTTCTCCTTTTTCATTTCTAATTGAGCTTATTAGAGTCCTTTCCTTTCTGCTTCTGGTCAACCTGGCAAGTGGCCTATTTGTTTATCTTTTCAAAGAACCAGCTTTTCGTTTCATTGATCTTCTGTATTGTTCTTTGTTCTCGATTTCATTTAATTCTGCTCTAATTTTGGTTATTTCTTTTCTTCTGCTGGTTTTAGGATTGCTTTGCTCTTCCTTTTCCATTTCCTTAAGATGATTCATTAGTTTACTGATTGTGACTTTTCTGTCTTTTGGATGTGGGAATTTAGGCGTAAATTTTCTCTCAGGACTGCTTTTGCTGTATCCCACAGATTTTGATAACTTGTGTCCCCATTACGTTTAGTTCGAAGAATCTTTGATTTCATTTGAATCTCCTCTTGACCCATACTCATTCATCAATAGATTGTTTAGTTTCCAAGTTTTGGAGGAAGATGTGAGTTTCTGTTGGAATTGATATCTATTTTATTCCACTGTGGTCTGAAAAGATACATGGTATGATTTCTATTTTTTTGAATTTGTTTAGATCTGTTTTGTGGCCTAGGATGTGGTCAATTTTGGAGAAAGTTCCATGAGCTGATGAGAAGAATGTATATTCAGTGTTATTTGGGTGGAGTGTTCTGTAGATATCTGTTAGCCCAAATGTTCTAGAGTCCTGTTTAGGTCTTTATTTCTCTATTTATTTTGTTTGGAGGATCTGTCCAGTTCCGTCATGGGGTGTTGAAGTCCCCTGCAATTATGGCATTCCTGCTTATTATGTTGTCTAGATCTAGCAGCATTTGCTTTATGTATCTGGGTGCTCCTGTGTTGGGTGCATAAATGTTAGGATTGTTAAATCCTCTTGTGAAATTTTTCCCTTCACCACTATATAGTGTCCATTTTTGTCCTTCTTTACTTTTATTGCTTTAAAGTTGATGTCATCTGAAATGAGGATGGTTACTCCAGATTTCTTTTGGTTTCCATTAGCCTGAAAAATTGTATTCCATCCTTTCACCTTGAGTCTGAATGCGTCTTTGTGTGTGAGGTGTGTTTCCTGAAGACAACAGATACTTGGTTTGTATTTTTTAATCCATTCAGCCAGCCTATGTCTCTTCAATGGGCAGTTCAAGCCATTTACATTTATTGAAAGAATTGATATTTGGGGTAAATTTCTGATTATTCTGTTGGGTGGTATCTTTTGTTTTACCTCTTGCGTCATTGTGGAATCTGGTTTCTGGGGTTTTAGCCTTTGCATAATTTTACATAGGTGGGTGTCTGTTGCGCTGGTTAGTGTATAATGCAGGTCTAAGCATTTCTTGCAAGGCCGGTCTGGATTTCGCAAATTCTATCAGTGATTGCTTATCTGGAAAGGTCTTTATTTCTCCCTCATATAGAAGCTTAGTTTGGCAGGATACAGAATTCTGGGTTGACCTTTGTTTTGTTTTAGGAGATTGATGATGTCTCCCCATTCCCTTCTGGCTTGTAAGGTTTCAGTTGAGAAATCTGCAGTTAATCTGATGGGTTTCCCTTTGTAGGTTACCTCCTTTTTTTGTCTTACAGCTCTGAGGAGTGCCTCTTTGGTGTTTACTTTGGTCAGTCTAATAATTATGTGGCGTGGTGAATGCCTTTTCACGTTGACTCTCCCAGGAGTCCTGTGTGCTTCTTGTACTTGGATGTCGAGATTTCTGGCTAAGCCATGGAAATTTTCCTCTATTATTCCTTCAAATAAATTTTCCAGCCCATGCAAATTTTCTTCCTCTCCCTCAGGGATACCTATTATCCTTATGTTTGGCCTCTTTACATAATCCCACATTTCTTGTATGCTTTTTTCCTGTCTCTTGTTTTTGTGTTCTTTCTCTTCAGCTGATTTATTTAGTGCATAGGAGCTGTCTTCTAGCTCTGAAATTCTTTCCTCTGCATGGTCCAGCCTATTCTTAAGGCTTTCCACTGTGTTTTGTAGATCCTTGAATGCTTCTTTCATTTCTAGGATTTCTATTTGATTTTTCCGTAATATTTCTATTTCTTTGGAGAATTTTTCATTCATTTCTTGCATTTTTCTTGTGGTTTCTTTGTGCTGGGATTCAATTTTCTCTTGAATTTCATTGAGCTTTCTTATAATCCATAAACGAAATTCCTCTTCTGTCATTCTACCCATTTCATTTGGGTTGGTATCCATTGCTGAGGAACTGATAATTTCTTTTGGGGGTGACTTTTCACTCTGATTTTTCATGTTCCCTGAGTTCTTTCGCTGGTTTTTTCTCATCTGGCCTCTTGGTCGAGAGCTGGGGTGTTAGAGCTAGTTTATGGCCCTGTCACCAGGCCCACAATTATTTTCCTTGGCAAAGCCAGGGAGAGAAGTAGTGGCCTGTATTGCCTTAGGTGTATTTTAGCAAGTTTGTTGGATCTTGAGTTAACTCTGACCTGTGGTCTTCTCCTCTTCCCAGTGGAGTGTGGTGAGAATGACCTCCCAGCTTGGGCTCTGAGCTAATGGATTGTACTTGAGAATATGAGTCCTTCGCTCCCTATTAGCTAGGTGTTCTGTTATGTCCGTAGCAGACTCTGATTCCCCAGTTGGGGTATGCGAAAGCCCTGTGCTTTGGGAGGGGTCTTGTAGCTCCTAGGGTTACTTTGACCCTGCTCTTCCTGAGGTTCTGGTAGAAACACAATTTCCTTTGGCTGCAGTGTGAGAGCTGAGTTGGGAAAATTCTACACAGCTCAGAGGTTGCTCATCTAGCCACGTGTGGCTGCCCTTCTGATGTGTGTCTCCGCGTGAAACTGGTTGATAGGGGGATCTCCAATTGTGTACCCCTTTTCCACCACTAGACCTCAAGGCGAGGCAGGTGGCCGTCTCTATCCCCAGCAGTCTCCACCGGGGGGATGTTCCCACGGGGAGGGGGGAGTAGTGGCAGCTGGAAGCACTCTTGGGTGGCGCGAAATTCCCTATTGAAGTGGGCAGGATTATGGGGAGCTGCTCTGGTTCAGCCTGTGGCTCTTGAGGTATTTGGTTGTCATGGGAACCAGCAGTTATACCAAATGAGTCACTATGGCCAGCAACCTTCAAAATGAGCGATCTCTGGGGTACAGGAGGGCTGGGACCTGAGGGGCGGGCACTAGGACCGGCACGGAGCGGAGTTGTCGGAGGCCAGAGCCGGGGTAGCAGAACCAGATGGACGAGCTGCAAACTGTTTCCAATACTCAAAGGTCCCACCTCTACAGTTCCGGGATCTCGTCCCACCTGGAACCCACGGATGCCGCTGTCCCTGGCCACCACAGGCAAAGCCTGTCTCGCCCCAGCGGATGAGCCCTGGGCCGGGGCGGGGCGGAGCCAGAGACGCGGCTCACGGCTCCGCGCGGGCGGCTGTAAAGATGGCGGCCGCCGCCAGCCTGGCGCACAGCCGGGCTCCGATCGCGCCGGGAGCGCAGTTTTTCTCCGCCGGTAGTTGTTAGCAACCTCTAAGGGCGCGTCCCGCTCTCCGATAAACTCCTGGGCCCAGTCCCGCTGACTTCTAGTGGCGCAGTGCCGGCCTGCGGGTTCCCGCGCACTGTCCCGGGAAGCTGAATCTCGGTCCCCGCCCAGTTCCTCCCCAGCCCTTGGCAGTCTCTGTATATCGTAGCTGCGAGATGTGTCTGGCTCTGGCTACTTCCTCCTCTCCACAGGACTCGCCGGCCCGAGCAACCGCTCTGTCCCAACTCTGGGCTTGTCCCTGACTGCGTGTATGGGGAGGCGCGTAACCGCTTGGGGGGCAGGTCGCGCTGCGCCGACCTGGCGAGTGCGTCCTTCCCGTGCTCTGGGCTCTATTGTGCTCCGTGCGCCCTCCGATCTTTGTGAAAATTTTGTACCTGTTTTCTTGGGCTGGGCGTTCGGCGCTGTCTCTCTGTCATTCGCAATGCTGTTTTTGGAGTGAGCGGTCCGTGTTCGCCGGCAGTCGCTAGCGTTCTTCACCTCCTTTCCTGGGAGCGGTATGGTGGGAGGACCCTATCACACCGCCATTTTTTCCTATTATAAGTAGACAATATTTGAGGAAGAATAGGCTTATATAAACTAATTATGAACATAGTGAAAAAATAAAATAAATAAGTTTAATACAAAATATTGGGACTATAAGCTACAACGAGAAGTAAATGACTTTTCTTTTAATTTCTTTTATTTTCTTTCCTTTCTTTTTAATTTTTCCTTTCTTTTTCTCTCTTTTTTTTCTTTTCTGTTTTTTGCATAGTTTGATTGCTGAAGCATTAAATAGTGAATCTTTTGGCTATTGCTAAATAACAAAGCACTACAAAATTTAGTGTCTTAAGACAATACGCATTTATTAATGCTTATGAATCTATGGGCCAACTGGATGGTTCTTCTGTATTGATGGTCAGCTCTGGATAAGTTAGTCTACTGATCTTGTCTGGGTTCTGTCATAGTCAGCTGGCTATAGGGTGGTCCAAGATGGCTTCAGCTGGAACAACTGGGCTCTCTTCAGTGTGGTCTCTCATTCACTGTCAGCCTACCCTCGATTTGATCAAATGTTGGGATTTCAAGAGAGAACATAGCACTACACAAGGCTTCTTGAGGTCTTGGCTCAGAACTGGTATACTGTCACTTCCACAAATTCTTGTTGCCAAAGCTAATCACAAGATCAGCCCAAATTTAAAGGGCTCACCTTTTCGTGGGAGAAGCAACAAAATCATAGTACAAAGCATATCAGTAAAGGTGGGCAGGAGAATTGTGAACAATTTTTCCATCAATCTAGCACATATGATTTGTATGCATTTGTAAGAAAATATATTATCATTAAGTCTCTCATCAAGGAAAGGCTGTGCCAATATTAAACAAGGTAACCCAGGAATCAACCTCATTCCTCATATTATAATACAATGATAATACAGCCAAAGAGAAGTACAAGCCCAATAGAGACCAGAAATAGGTAGCAGTGTGGGACTACAGAGGGTGGTAAGGCATCCCCAAGGGAGGTACTGAATGAATAAAACAAGAAGGGATATGGGTTTGCCTAACTTTGGAAACCTATGCATTCCTCTTTGAGGGTTTCAGAGGCACCAAAAAAAATAATGTGGCTTCTTCCCCTCTGCCTGATGAGTAGCCTTTTTAATAAACAGGTATATATACCTCTTGCCACACCTGTCCTATTAACTCTGCAGCACCTCTGTGCAGGGGAAACATGCACTTGATGTATGTGGAGATTCATTTTCTTGGCGTATTGTAGGTTGGCCTAGGAGTGGAGCCATCCAGGCAGCTGATTCTCTATTCATTCACCTTCATCTTGCCATCACCCTGGAAGGGAAGGAGAAGAGGAAGCCAGTTTTACTCCTCATAGTTTTACTTTTATCACCTAACTCTTTTCCTTCTGAGGGTCTGGCTGCAGTTGTCTGAAGCATAAGGTTTTATTTAGTATACACTCTGTCCACAGCTCTGTGAATAACTACCTTGTAGTTACAGAAGAAATGAAGGACTTGGCCCTGATCTCAGTCAGCTTACAAACCAAACATAGCAATAACTAAGATGGGAAATGCACCATGGTACCAGTCCAAAGTGACTTGGCTCAGAACTGCACATCATGTTTTAGGAACTGGCTCAAAAGGAAGTATTCTCCTACTCATTCAGGCAGATGTGATCACTCTCCTATGTGCACTATATCCTGACCCCCAAGAGTTCTTGATATATTATTCTATTTTTGTGTTGATGACATTGGATTTAGAAACACTTGTTTACTTGTATATTTTCTCCGTAAGACTATGAGCTTCTTAAGAGTATAGTTTATGCTTATTCATTTGACTCTCCAGAGACTAGTGTAAATCCTAGAACATTCATTCATTACAGTCTTAGGTGCTCTTTCTAAAATATAGATCTGAACCTTTCATACCCACAATTAAAGCCCTTCTATAGTCCCTTCATATTGCTTTCAGTAAAAGTTAAAACTTCTTAACATGGCTCATATGTCTTTTAATGCCACAGTCACATCTCTTAACCTACCCAGACCCAGAATTCTTTGGTCTAGCCAGAGGAAACAGTTTGTAATTCCACAAACCATTCCGCCTTTGTTCTTGTTGTTCCCTCTGACAGGAATGTCTTCCATGTCTTCCCTCTTGCCTGGCCAGTCCTTATTCCTCAAAAAAGATTGAACTTTCCTTCCAATAGAACAACTATAGACTCTACCTCAGCAATTTAGTGTATGTGTGTATGTGTGTGTGTGTGTGTGTAAAATTTAGAAAAAAATTCTCTGCAGGAAATGCTGTCAGATTGAGGAAAAGAAAGGCATGTTTTTTTCTACACGTTGGTGGATATTTATTCTTAGTAGAGAGAAGAAAGAGTCTCCCAGAAAGATCTTATTTTTCTTCTGTCATGTTGCTAATGCCCTTGTTTGATATGCTAAACTTTTCTTCATAAGAATGTTTTGCTCCATTCTCCTTTTACCTCTTTTGGCTGTCTTCTCACAAGTTTTCAATGAGGGAGAAGAGGCTTCTAATGTGCAATCTGCAAGCCATTTTCTTATTATATCTGTCAGACTGCAGTATCTGTGTGAAGATTTTGACAATTTCAAGTTAACAAGACACAGGTGCAGCTGATTAACAAATTGTGTTGGTTCCCTGTGACTCCTTAACATCAGCTTATAATAGATAAGTAATCATTTTTCACATAATAAGTATCTATACTCCAGACTTCATGCTTTTGATATATCAGGCCCAGATTACCTGGCATTCTTTGAGGACTTTGGGTGGCAACCTGTAGGTTCTTCACGGGCAGGAGACTTTAGTTACTCATGTATACATGATTTGTGTGTGTGTGTGTGTGTATATATATAAAAATATATAGTTTGCATATATATCCTTACATAATATGTGCACACATATGTATATACATGTATACATATGCACACATATGTATATATCTGTATATATACATGAACCTATACATATACATATGTATGCATTCTTTCATTATTTCCTGAGCACATTGTCTTGGCAATTATATTTAATTCTAACAACAAGTCTACAAGGTAGGTGTGATTTCCCTCTTATTGGAAAACAGGTTCAGAAAGATGATAAAACATGGGTCAAAGTTACACACAGTAAGAGGTAGGCTTGGAACTCCAGTGTTTCCTTCCACGATGCTGTAAATCAGATTGGGCTCAGAGTAGGCAATATAAAAACTTAGACTTGGGCTCTGAAGTATAGGAACTGATTGGTTGAACAAATAGAGATCTAGATTTTATTCCCAACTCAGACCCATATGGCCTACATAACCTTTGATACATCGTGACACCAAGGCAGATTTATCCTAAATTGCTGTGCAGTTCTGCCCAAGTCACACTAACCATGCTACATGGTGGCACAAGGCTGAAACACGTAGCCAGACATACTCCAAATAGCTTTACCTCATTGTATTATATACCTCTCTGTATTATTAGAATAGGTTAGTGACAAGTGGTTGTCTCAAAGTAGTTACTGACATGATTCATATGCAAACTACTAATGCCTAAGTTATAGAATCAAATTCGTTTTTAAATTTAAATATAACCTTTAGTAGTATAAAACTAGAGTGAATGATTTGAAAATTACAAGGAAAGAAGAAAAAGCATGAAAAGATTTCAAAGAAATGTGCAATATAACAAAAAATTTTTAAAAATAGTAAGGAAGCATAAACAAAATTAATCATAAAAGAAAATAACCATGAAAGACAATAAAAGCTCGCTGAGTGTGAATGAAACCATAGAAAACTGTAATAGGAGAACATTGAATACAGATTTGCCCTAATGTAAATTGAAACATATCATGAAACTACAATTATTAAAACAATGGGAGGCTGTCACTAGAATAAACATACAGATCAGTGAAACAGAAATGGAAGTCCAGAAATAAACCCAAGCATATTTATTTCCATATAAAATTTATTATGTGGAAAAGGTAGCATTTAAAATTAGAGAGGAAAAGAATGACATTCAATAAATGATGTTGGAACAACTGTTAACTATTTGGAAAAAGTGCATGATTCTACTACTTCATATTTTACACTAAAATTCCTAATGAATTAAAGGTATTTAAACTTTTAAATTTTAAATTAGGGAAATTTCAAATATACATAAAATAATATAAAAACACTCAAGGACCTATCACTAAGATGAAGCAGATGTTAACATTTTGTAATCTTTTAGATCTTGTTTTCTTTTATCTATTTTGATAAGTGTAGCATTATGGGTATAGCTAACCCCTCCCTCCTTCCCTCTTCCATTCTCACAGCAGTAATCATATTTCTGAAATTAATGGGTATTATTCCAATGTATGATTTTATATTTTTATTGTGTATATATTACATTAAAAATATACTTTTTTGTGTGTTATAATGCTTTCCCTGTTCACTAAACATAGTTTTGGAGGTTTACCTACGTTGGTGCATATAGCTCTAGTGCATTCATTTGAAATGCTGTATAATATTCTATTGTACTAATGAACCACAATTTATCCATTTTTCTGAATTCAGCGGTTTTAGTTGTTCTTTTGTTTTGCTATTGCAAATGAATAGTGCTACAGTGATTATCCCTGTATGTGTCTCCTTATACACTGTGCAAAATTTGTCTTAGAAAACACATAGAAGTGGAATTGTTGGGTCATAGGTTATAAACATCTTTATCTTTATTGTCAAGTTCCCCTCTAAAGAGGATCTTCTATTTTACATGCTTACCAGCAGTATTCAAAATCACTGTTTCCTACATAATTACTAATACTTGATATTTTCACATTTACTAATTTTTTGCTGATCTGATGAATAAGAAATATATTTCATTATTTTCTTAATTTACATTTCCTCAACTGCTAATGGAGTATTCATATTTTCATATATTTATAAATGGTTCCATTTCTTCTTCTGTAACTTGTCTGATTATATCATTGGCCTATTTTCTATTGTGTTGTTGGTCTTTTATATTTTGATTTATAAGAGTTCTTTACAGGTTTGTGTATTAATCCATTATAAGGGTTACACATATTTTTTTTTTTCTATCATTGGCTTTCCTTTTCATTTCTTTATGGTATCTTTTGACATAACTTTTTTTGTAAAGTAGTCAAATATATCTATCTTTTCCCTCATAGTTTATGCTTCTAGTGCTTTGTTATAAAGATCTTATATACCCTGAGTTCATAAAATAATCTGCTGTATTTTACTTTGTACATTTAATCCTTAATCCATTTGGGAGTTTTTTTTTTTTTTTTTTTTTGTATTTGGTGTAAGGTAGAGATCTAACTTGGTTTGTTTCACATGGGTGACCCATTGGCCCAGGACCATCTGTTGATAGTTCAACTTTTCACCTGAACTGTACTGTCATCTCTGATATATATTGAGTCTATTCCTAGATTCTCTGTTTTTTTTTTTCTCTTGTTTCTTTATACTTCTTTATTTTATTTTTTTATTTCAAAATATTATGGGGGTACAAATGTTTCTGGTTACATAGATCGCTTTTGTAATGCATGAGTCAGGTCCATAAGTGTGCCCATCACCCTCCCAGATAATGTTCATTGTACCTATTAGGTAGGTTTGCACCCATCCCCTCCCCCCCGCTCCTCCATGCTTGATTTCGACTGAGTTTTACTTTCCTCTGTGCACATATGCACTCATCAGTTAGTTCCAATTTAATAGTGAGTACATGTGGTGTTTGTTTTTCCATTCTTTCAATACTTTACCTAGGATAATGGTGTCCAGTTCATCCAAATTGTTGCAAAAGGCAATAATTCATCCTTTTCTATGGCTGAGTAATATTCCATGGTATAGATATACCACATTTTGTTAATCCACTCATGAATTGATGGGCACTTGAATTGATTCCACATCTTTGCAACTGTGAATTGTGCTGCAATAAACATTCAAGTGTAAGTATCTTTTTGATAAAATGACTTATTTTCATTTGGGTAAATACCCAGTAGTGGGATTGCTGGATGTAATGGTAGGTCTACTTTTAGTTCTTTGAGGAATCTCCATGCTGTTTTCCATAGAGGTTGTATAATTTGCAGTCCCACCAACAGTGTGTAAGTGTTCCTTTCTCTCTGCATCCACACCAGCATCTGTTGTTTTTAGAATTTTTAATAAAAACCACTCTAACTGGGGTAAGGTGATATCTCATTGTGGTTTTAATTTGCATTTCCCTTATGACTAGAGATGTTGAGCATTTTTTCATATTAGACTCTCTGTTTGATCCATTGGTCTATCTCTATAGATCTAGAGCAATGTAAATTACATTTTTTTTAATTACTACAACTTTATTGTAAGTCTTATTATCTGATAAGGCTGTTGTTGCTTTTTTTGGCCTTCTGCATTCCCATATAAATGTTATAATTGGTTTATAAATTTTTACATACGAGTGCATATACACACACCTATTGGGATTTTAGTGAATTACATTGATCCAATAATGAATCATCAGTCTATGAATATGGTAGATTTTTCCATTTATTTAACCCTCTTTGATTTGTCTCATTAATTTTTTACAGTTTTGTGTTTAGAGGTCTTGCACTTTTAGTTACATTTATTTATAGGTATTTGATATTTTTGATACTGTCATAAATGGTACAACTTGTAAATTTTATTTTCTAGTTGTCTATTGCTAGTATATATATATACAATTTATTTTTTAATATTGACTTTATATCAATGAATTATTTTTTTGAATTTCATGTAAATTTTTACTATTATAGTTGTGCATATTTGGGGGGTATATGCAATATTTTGATACATGTATACAATAAATAACCATCAAATCAGGGTTATAGAGATATTCATTACCTCAAACATTTATCTTTTCCTTATCTTAGAAGCATTACAATTCTTCTCTTCTAGATATTTTGAAATATACAATAAATATTGTTAACTATAATTTTCCTACTGTACTATCAAATGCTAGAACTTGTTCCCTCTATCTTACTATATTTTTGTACTCATTAACAAAATTCTCTTCATCATCCCCACTTCACTTCCCAGTTTCTGGCACCCACCATTCTACTCTTTAACTCCATAAGATACACATTTTTAGCTCTCACATAGGACTGACAACATGCAATATTTGTTTTTCTGTGCCTGGCTTATTTCACTTAACATAATAACCTCTAGTTCTACCCATATTGCTACAAATGACAGGATTTTATTCTTTTTCAAAGCTAAATAATATTCCATTGTGTGTATATACCATGTTTTCCTTATCCATTAATCCATTGGTAGGCACTTAGCTTAACTCTAAATCTTGGCTATTGTGAATAATATTGCAATAAACATGGGAGTATAGATATTTCTTCAATATATTTATTTCCTTTCTTTTGGCTACATATCCAGTAGTGGATGATGGATCATATGGTAGTTCTCTTTTTAGTTTGTTGAGGAACTTCCATACCATTTTCCATAATGGCTCTACTACTTTACATCCCATCAAAAGTGTACGAATGTTCCTCTACCTCCATGTCTTTGCCAGCACTTTTTATTTTTTGTCATTTTGATAATAGCCATTTTAACTAGAGTGAGATGATATCTCATGGTGGTTTTCACTAGCATTTTCCTGATGATTAGTGATGTTGAGCATTTTTTTCATATATCTGTTGGCTATTTGTATGTCTTCCTTTGAGAAATGTCTATTCGGGTCTTTTGTCCACATATAAACTGGATTATTTATGTTTTCTGCTATGGAGTTGTTTGAGCTCCTTATATATGCTGGCTATTAATCTCTTGTCAGATGAATAGTTTGCAAATATTTTCTCCCATTCTATAGGTTGTCTCTTCACTTTTTTGATTGTTTCATTGGCTTTGCAGAAGTTTTTTACCTGGGGGTAATGCCATTTGTCTATTTTTGTTTTTCTTGCCTGTGCTTTTGAAGTCTTACCTAAAATATATTTTCCAAGACCAATGTCCTATAGTGTTTCCTCAATGTTTTCTTCTAGTAGTTTCATACTTTCAGGTCTTGGATCTAAGTCTTATTAATCCATTTTGAGTAGAGTTTTGTATATGGTGAGAGACAAGGGTGTTCTAGTTTCATTCTTTGCCATATGATTATTTAGTTTTCCAAGCACTACTTATTAAAAAGAGTGTCATTCACCCAATATATGTTCTTGGAGCCTTTATTGAAAATAATGTGGATGTAAGGGCAAGAATTTATTTCTGAATTCCCTCTTCTGTTCCATTGATCTATGCGTCTGTATTGATGCCAATACCATGCTGTTTTGGTTACTATAGATTTGTAGTATGATTTGAAATCAGGTAATGTGATACCTCCAACTTTGTTCTTTTTGCTCAGCATTGTGTTAGCTATTTGGGGTCTTTTGTAGTTCCACACAAATTTCAGGATTATTCCAATCCGCGAGCATGGAATATCTTTCTATTTTTTTGTGTATGTTCTCTTCAATTTCTTTCTTCAATGTTTTGTAATTTTCATTATAGAGATCTTTTACTTCTTTGGTTAAGTTTGTTCCTAGGTATTTTATTTTATTTGTAGGTATTATAAATAGGATTAATTTATTGTTTTATTTTTCAGATTGTTTACTCCTGGCATATAGAAATGCTACAGATTTTTGTATCCTGAAACTTTACTGAATTTGTTTATCAGTTCTAATAGTATTTTTGTGGAGTCTCTGGGTTTCTCAAGACATAAGATTATATCATCTGCAAATAAGGATAATTTGACTTCTTCCTTTCCAATTTGGATGCACTTTATTTCTTTCTCTTGTCCGATTGCTGTAGCTAGAATTTCCAGTATTATGTTAAATAACAGTGGTAAGTGGGCATCCTTGCATTGTTCCAGATCTTAGAGGAAAGGCTTTCAGTTTTTCTCCATTCAAGGTGATACTTGCTGTGGGTCCATCATATATGGCTTTTATCATGTTGAGGTAAGTTCCTTCTATACCCAGTTTTTTGAGAGTTCCATGCTCATTGACTGGAATAATCAATATTGTTAAAATGTCCATACTTCTCAAAATAATCTGAAGATTCAATGCAATCCTCATCAAAATACCAATGATATTCTTCACAGAAAGAGAAAAAAATAATAATACTAAACTATATATGGAACCACAAAAGACCCAGAATAGCCAAAGCCATCCTGAGCAAAAAGAATAGAACTTGAGGAATCACATTACCTGACTTCAAATTATACAACAAAGCTGTAGTAACCCAAACAGCATGGTACTAGCATAAAAACAGACACATAGATCAATGGAACAGAATAGAGAACCCAGAAATGGATACACATATCTATAGTGAACTTGTCTTTCACAAGGGTGCCAAGAACATACAGTGATGAAAGAACAGTCTCTTCAATAAATGGTGCCGGGAAAACTGGATATCCATATGCTGAAGAATGAAACTAAACTTTTATTTCTCACCATATAAAAAATCTAATCAAAATGAATTAAAGACTGAAATCTAAGACCAGAAACTATGAAACTACTAAATGAAAACATTGGGAAAATGCTTTAGGACATTAGTCTGGGCAAGGACTTCTGGAGTAATACTCCCGAAGCATAGGCAACCAAAGCAAAATTGGACAAATGGGATCACATCAAGCTAAAAAGCTTGTGCACAGCAAAGGAAACAATCCAAACAGGGAAGAGACAACATACAGAAAGGGAGAAAATATTTGCAAACTCCCCATCTGACAAGGGACTAATAGCTAGAATATATAAGGAGCTCCAACAACCCAATAGGAAGAAATCAAATAATCCAATTAAAAATTGACAAAGGATGTGAATAGATATTTCTCAAAAGAAGGCATACAAGTGGCCCACAGATATATGAAAAAATGCCCGACATCATTAGTCATCAGAGAAATGCAAATCAAAACTACAATGAGATATCATCTCACCCCAGTTAAAATGGCTTTTCTCAAAAAGACAGGCAATAACAAATGCTGGCAAGGGTGTGGAGAAAGGGGGACCCTCACACACTATTTCTGGGAATGTAGTAAATTAGTGAAACCACTATGGAGAACAATATGGAGGTTCCTCAAAAAACTGAAAATAGAACTACCATAGGACCCAGCAATCCCACTGCTGGATATATATCTGAAGGAGGGGAATTTGGTATATTGAAAAGATATCTGTACTCCCATGTTTATTGCAGCACTATTTACAAATAGCCAAGATTTGGAATCAACCTAAATGTCCACCAACAGATGAATGGATAAAGAAGTTATAGTACATATACACAATGGAATATTATTCAGCTATAAAAAAGAATAAAATCCTGCCATTTGCAACAACATGGATGGAACTGGGGAACATTATGTTAAGTGAAATAAGCCAAGTACAGAAAAAGAAATCTTGCATGTTCTCACTCATATGTGGGAGCTAAATATTAAAAACAATTGATCTCATGGATAGAGAGTAGAATGATGGTTACCAGAGGCTGGGAAGTGTAGCAGAGATGGAGGGAAAATATAGGGATCATTAATGAGCGCAAAAATGTTGTTAGGTAGTTAGACAGAGTGAACAATATTTGATAGCACAACAAAATGACTATAGTCAACAATAAGTTAGGGTATACTTTGTAATAACTAAAAGAGTAGAATTGGAATGTTCCTAACACAAAGAAGTGATAAATTCCTGAGGTGATGGATACCCCAACTACTCCAATTTGATTAATTCACATTGTATGCCTATATCAAAACATCACATGTACCCTGTAAAGATATACAACTGTTATGTACCCATAATAATTAAAAAGAAAAAATAAAAAAGAATAAAACCACAGTAATATCACCCAGACATCAGGGATGTTGTAGAAATTGATGAGATCCATCAGGGAAGCATTTTCAGTTATTATAAGACAGCAAAGACCCTAAAAAAAAATTTCAGGATTGTTGATTCTATTTCTGTACAAAATGTCCTTGATATTTTGATAGGAATTGCATTGAAACTGTAGATCCCTTTGGGTAATATAGTCATTTTAACAATATTAATTCTTCCAATTCATGATCATGGGATGTATTTCCATTTTTTTGTGTCCTCTTCAATTTCTTTAATCCATGTTTTATAATTTTCGTTGGAGAGATTTTTCACTTCTTTGGTTAAATTTATTCTTTGGTATTTTAATTTTGTATAGCTATTTTAAATGTGGTGTCTTTCTTAATTTCTTTTTTAGATTGATCACTGTTATTGTATATAAACCCTATTGATTTTTGTATGTTGATTTTGTATGCTGCATCATTACAAAATTTGTTTATCAGTTCTTAGAGGTTTTTGGTGGAGTCTTTAGGCTTTTCTAAATATATGATTATGTCATCTGCAAACAAGGGTAATTTGAGTTCTTCCTTTCTGCTTTCAATGCCCTTTATTTCTTTCTCTTACCTAATCTCTCTGGTGGACTTCTAGTACTATATTGAAGAAAAGTGTTAAAAGTGGGCATCCTTATCTTGATCCAGATCTTAGTGGCAAGGCTTTCAATATATCCCCATTCAGTATGATATTAGCTATGGGCTTGTCATATATGGCCTTCATCATGTTGAGGTATGTTCCATCTATACTCAATTTGTTAATGGTTTTTAGAATGAAATGATGCTGAATTTTATCAAATGCTTTTTTAGCATCTGTTGACATGATCCTATGGTTTTTGTCCTTGATTCTGTTGATGTGATGTATCATGTTTGTTGATTTGCATATGTGAATCTGTCAGGTCTTGGGCTTTTTTTTGATGGGAAACTTTTTATTCGTTCTTCAATCTCATTAATCATTATTGGTCTGTTCAGCTTTCTGTTTCATCATGGTTCAATCGTGGTAGGTTGTATGTGTCCAGAAATTAATTTCTTCTAGGTTTTCCAATTTGATGGCATATAGTTGTTCATAGTAGTCTCTGATGATACTTTGTTTTTGTCAAGAATCAGCTGTAAGGTTTCCTTTTTGATATCTGGTTTTATTTATTTGGGTCTTCTTTCTGTTTATCCTAGTTAGTCTAGCCAAAGATTTGTTGATTTTGTTTATCTTTTCAAAAAAAACCAACTTTTTGTTTTGTTGATCTCTTGAATTTTTTTTCTTGGTCTCAATTTCATTTGTTTCTGCTCTGATATTTATTGTTTCTAACCTTCTACTAGTTTTGGGTTTTGCTTATTCTTACTTTTCTAGTTCCTTCAGCTGCATTATTGTGTTGTTTATTTGGAGTTATTCTATTTTTTAATGTAGGCATTTCTTGCTATTAACTTCCCTCTTAGTACAGTTTTAACTGTCTCCCATAGATTCCAGTACATTGTGTTTCCATTTTCATTTGTTTCTTTTTTAATTCCTTCAATGACCCATTGGTTATTCAGAAGCATGTTGTTTAATTCTCATGTATTTGTACATTTTTAAAGTTCCTCTTGTTATTGATTTCTAATTTTATTCCACTGTGGTCATAAAAGATACTTGATATAATTTTGACTTTTTTTGAATTTGTTGAAACTTGTTTTGAGGCCTAACATGAGGGCTATACTGGATAACATTTTATGTGCGTACAAAAAGAATGTATATTCTGAATCAGGTTGAAATATTCTGTAAATGTCTGTTAGGTTTATTTGGTCTAGAGTATAGCTTACCTCTGATGTTTTTTTGTTGATTCTCTGTCTGGATGACCTGTCCATTAATGAAAGTGGGATGTTGCATTCCCATACTGTTATTGTTTTGCATTCTCTCTCTCCTTTTAGATATATTAATATTTACTTTATTTATTTGAGTGTTCTGGTATTAGGTGCATATCTATTTACTATTGTTTTATCCTCCTGCTGACTTGACACTTTCATCTTTGTGTAATGACCTTCTTTGTTTCTTTTGAGGATTTTTGACTTAAAGTCTATATCTCATGAACGTATGGCTATTTCTGCTCTTTTTTGGTTTCCATTTGCATGGAATATATGTCTTCATTCCTTTTCTCTCAGTCTGTATGTGTCTTTATAGGTGAAGTGAGTTTCTTGTAGGCAGCATATAGCTGGGTCTTATTTCTTAATCTATCAGCCACTCAGTGTTTTATAATTGGAGAATTTAGAATTTAGTCTGTTTACATTCAATGTTATTATTGATAGGAAAGGCCTTACTACGACCATTTTATTACTTGTTTTCTGGTTATTGTGTAACTCCTCTCTTCCTTTCTTTTTTTTCTTATGTCTTCTTTGTGTTTAAATGATATTTTTCTGGAGATATGTTAAATTTAAATTGTTGCTATTTATTTTCATTGTATCTATGGTAGGTTTTACTTTGTGCTTAACATAACGCTTACAAAAATATCCTATAGTTATATCAAGTATTTAAAACTGATACCAATGTAACTTTGATCACAAAAAAGAAAAGAAAAAAACAAACCAAAAAACATATTAACTCCCTTCTCTACCCACATATCAGGGTTTTAATGTCACAATTTACATTTTTTATATTGGCTATCTCTTAACAAATTGTTGTAGTTATTATTTTAATAGTTTTGTCTTTTAATCTTCTTACAAAAGATGTGAATCTTAAACACCATGATTACAACATTAGTATAACAATCACATTAGTGCCCTTTTTGGTTGATTTGAAGAACTTCCTTTGGCATTTCTTGTAGGACATGTCTGGTAGTGAGAAATTCACCCAACTTTTGTTTGTCTTGTAAAGTCTTTATCTCTCCATTTCTGAAGAATAACTTTGTTGGGTATAGTATACTTGGTCGACATTTTTTTTCCTTCAGCACTCTGAGTATATTGTCCCACTCCCTCCTGGCTTGTAAGGTTTCTGCTGAGAAGTCTGCTGCCAGGCATATTGGATCTCCCTTGTATGTTAGTTGCATCTTTTCTCTCACTGCTTTCAAGCTCCTCTCTTTGCCTTTGACTTTTATAAATTTGATTGTACTATATCTTGGGGTATTCTTGTTTGGATCAAAACAGATTCACAACCTTTGACCTTCCTGTGCCTGGATATTTTTATCTTTCTCCAGGATTAGAAAGGTTTTTTTTTATTATTTCTTTGAATAAGCTTTCTGCCCATTTGTCTTTCTTAATTCCCACTGTAACTCCAATAACCCAAATATTGGCCCTTTATATATTGTCCCATAGATCCCATATGCTTTGTTCATTTATTTTTATTATTTTTTCTTTTTTCTCCTCTGATTGTGCTTTTTCAAATAGTTTGTCTTCTAGGACATGGATTCTTTCTTTTGTTTGATCAATTCTGCTATTGGTACTCTATTGCATTTTTCATATCTTTCATTGTATTTTTCAGCATCAGGATGTTTGCTTGATTTTTTCAAATTATTTCAATCTCTGTTAAATTTCTCTGATAAATTTCTTAATTTATTCTTTTTTTTTTTTAAGTTCATTGAGCTTCCCGAAAACAGCATTTTGAATTCTTTGTCTGAGAGATCACATATATCCATCAGTTTTGGGTCAGTCTTTGGCACCTTACTTTGTCCATTTGGTAAGGTTATATTACCTTGAATATTCTTGATGCTTGTGGCAGTGCAGCAATGTATGCACATTGAGAGATTAGGTATTTATTTTAGTCTTATCAGTCTGGCTTTGTGCCTCTCCTTCTTCAGAGGCCTTTCTGGGATTCTAAGCTGTCTCTGACTGTTGTGTTCCCTGAGCCTGTGACCACTGCATCTCTGTCAGCACTAAGGGGATGATCCAAGCTCTGGCTTGCTATGAGTATCTCAAGTCTCACTAGGGCTCCAAGGTTGATGGACCTGTGAAAAACACAGTAAGGGTACTGGGGCTGTGTGGGAATGCTGGCCGGTCACCTGAGTCCAGAAAACTGTCCCAGTGGCCCAGATAGGTGTGCCTTTCAGTAGGTCTCTACATAGGTGGGATGGGTCCCCAACTGCATTGAGAGAGGCTGGAGCTGAAACTGGGACTCTTTGGGATCTGCTGTGGGACGAAGGCTGGAAAAGCCATCTCCTTATCCCAGACAGGTACACATCTCCAGGCAGGTCTCAGCACAGACAGTATCATTCCCTGACTGCAGCAAGATGGGCCAGAACTAAGACTGGGCCCCATTGGGATCTGCTGTGGGATGGAGGTTAGTGAGCTTCTAAAGGTGGTTAAGAATCCTGGGCTGCAAGATATGGGTGAGTCTCCCTCTGGGTTTTTGTGTGAGCAGCTCTGAGCAGGGACCTCAGCTGAGCAAGACTAGAGCAGTGCCACAGGGCAACTTTCAGGTTCATGCCAAGATCAATGTCAGTGGGCATATGAGCCTTTTACCAAGGCACTAATGTGTGCAGTTCCTTCTGGACCCCTTGGCAGATGGTTTTGGTTGTAGGATCAAGGCCAAACAAGGCTTTGGCTAAGCCCCTTAAAGGACTGGGCCATTTCTGGGCTTGAACCTGGAAACAAGCTCAGTGGGGCAGATCAGCCAAGTGGTGTCAGTCTGCACTCTCAAAATGACCGTCCTAGGTCTTGAATTCCACCAGAGTTTCACAAACTCCTACCTGAATCCTGAGGCTCCCACAGAGAGACATTTCACCATGGATGTATGCAGAATTCTTGTTGTTGTGAGGGGTTATGAGCAGGTTACCTTCTATTTTGTCATCTTGGTGACATCTGTATCAATGAATTGTCATAGTTCGTAGATTCTTTTTGGGTATTCTACATACATATTTATGTTGGCTTTGTATATTATAAAACGTATTTCTTTCTTTTCATTTCTTTTCCTTTTATTTATTTTTATTGCCTATTGCATTGGCTGGAACCTCCAGAACAAGATTGAATAGGAGTGGCAATAGTAATAGCAGGCATACTTTTCTTGTTCCTAAATTCAATGCAAATACTTTAAAGTTTTCATGATTAAGTATGGGTTTCCTGATGCTTTCTTTTTTTAAAAAAAAATTTCTTCTGGTTGATTTTTTTTTTTATCAGATTGAGATCTTTTCTATAATCAATCTTCTCAGAGGTGATTATTATTAAAGAGTGTTGCATTTTATCAAAATGCTTTTTTTTCATCTTTTGATGAAAAACTACTTTAATCTATAAATAAGGTACATTATGATTAATTTTAGAATTTTAAGACAACCTGGCATTCCTAAAGCAAATTTAAATTAGTCATGATTTATTGTCCTTCCTTCCTCTGCCTACTGGATTTAATTTGCTAATTTTTTGTTTCAGTAGTTGTGAAAAAGATTGACTTGTAATTTTTGTAATATCCTTTTCAGGTTTCATTTTCAAGGATATGTTAGTTGCATAAAAAAGTTGGAAAATGTTCCCTCACTTTCAGTTATCTGGTAGAGTAGGTATAAAATTGATGTTTGGTCTTCATTACATGATTAGAAGAATTCACTAGTGTTGACATTTTCTTTTTTGGAAAATTTTTAATAATATATTCAAGTAGCTTAAATTTACTAAAACTATTCAGATTTTGCCAATCAGTTTTGGTAAGATATATTTTTGGTTTTCTAGGAATTTGTCCTTTACCTCTAGTTTTTCAAATTCATTAGCATAATGCCTTTTTATAATAACAATATTTTTATCTTTTTAATGCTTGTACTTCTGTTCCCTTTTTTATTCCTGATATGAATAAATTGTGCTCTTTCTATATTTTTCTTAACTATAGGTTGATTGTCGAAATTTTTGTGTTGAATTTGTATCCACTGACGTTCCTGGACTCTCTCATTTATTCTAATTCTCTTTTCTTTTATTTCGTTTTATATATAACCAATCTTATCAATTGCGAATAATCTGTGCTTAAATCTTTCTTTTACATTCTCATCTTTTACCACCTCTTCTTATTTTACAGCACTAGAAATTTCAGTATGATATTTAATAGAAGCAACAATAGTGGCATCCTTGTTTCCTGACTTTAAAAGGAATATTTCTTATGTTTCACCATTAAGTATAATTTTTGTAGATTGTTAATAGCTATTCTCTTCTATTTCTTGTGTGCAAGGATTTTTTAAAAATTTGAGTGAGTATGGAATTTTATCAGATGCTTTTACTACATCTACTTTTTGATAATTTAGTATTTCTCCTTAATCTGTTAATATGATGGCTTATATTGATAGCTCTTTCTGATGATGAATCATCCTGCCATTTCTAGGATACATCATATATAGTGTTGATATACTGGTTTTGTGTGTGTGTGTGTGTGTGTGTGTGTGTAGATTTACTGTTGGATTTGAGTTGGTATTGCTTTATTTAGAATTTTTCAATCAATATTTATTACTGAGACTATGCTATAATTTTTCATTCTATAGTTGTCCTTGCCTATTTTTGCTTCAAGGTTATACAGACCTCATAAAATTAGTTGAGTAACTTTCTACCTCAATTTGAGTGCTGGTGTCTTTTTGATAACATGACTTCTTTTCCTTTGGGTAAATACCCAGTAGTGGGATTGCTGGATCGAATGATAGATCTACTTTTAGTTCTTTGAGAAATCTCCATACTTTTTTCCAAAGAGGTTGTACTAATTTGCAGTCCCACCAACAGTATATAAGTGTTCCTTTCTCTCTGCATCCATGCCAGCATCTGTTGTTTTTGGACTTTTTAATAAAAGCCATTCTAACTAGGGAAAGGTGATATATCGTTGTGGTTTTAATTTGCATTTCCTTTATGATTAGTGATGTTGAGCATTTTTAAAATATATTTATTGGCTATTTGCCTATCTTCTTTTGAAAAGCTTCTGTTCATGTCTTTTGCCCATTTTTTATGGGCTTGTTTGTTTTTCTTGCTGATTTGCTTGAGTTCTTCATAGATTCTGGTTATTAGCCCTTTATTGTATGTATGGTTTGTAAATATTTTATCCCATTCTGTAAATTGTCTATTTGCTCTGTTGATTATTTCCTTAGCTGTGCAGAAGCCTTTTAATTAAATCAAGTCCCATTTATTTATTTATGTTGTTGTTGTAATTGCCATTGGGTTCTTAGTCATAAATTCTTTGCCTAGGCCAATACCTAGAAGAGTTTTTCCTACATTTTCTTCTATAATTCTTATGTTTTCTTGCCTTGCATTTAAGTCTTTTATCCATCTGAAATTAATTTTTGTCAGTGGTGAGAGATATGGATCCTATTTCATGCTTCTGCATGTGGCTATCCAATTTTCCCAGCACCATTTATTGAATAGGGCTTCTTTTCCCCAGTGGATATTGTTGTCTGTTTTGTCAAAGATCAGTTGGCTGTATGTGGGTCGTTTTACATCTGGGTTCTCTGTTATGTTCCATTGGTCTGTGTCTCTATTTTTATGCCAGTACCATGCTGTTTTGGTTACTATAGCCTTGTAGAATAGTTTGAAGTCTGGTAAGATGATGTCTACAGATTTGTTCATTTTACTTAAGATTGCTTTGGCTATTCAAGCTCTTTTCTGGTTCCAAACAAAGCTTAGAATTATTTTTTCTAGATCTGTGAAATATGAAGTTGGTATTTTGATGGGGATTGCATAGAATCTATAAATCACTTTGGGTAGTATGGACATTTTAACAATGTTGATTCTACCGATCCATGAGCATGATATGTTTTTCCATTTGTTTGTGTCATCTGTGATTTCTTTCCTTGGTGTTTTGTAGTTCTCTTTGTAGACTTCTCAGTGGACACCTTACAAGCCAGAAGGGATTGGGGTCCCATCTTCAGTCTTCTTATACAGAACAAGTGCCAGACTAGAATTTTGTATCCTGAAAAACTAAGTTTTATATATGAAGGAGTAATAAAGACATTTCTGGGCAACCAAACACTGAGGGAATTTGTCAAGATGAGACCTGCCCTGCATGAAATACTCAGAACTGCATTATACATGGATCGGCACAATAGACACCCACCACTGTGAAACCAACCAAAAGATAAAGCTCAGAGCTCATATAAAATAATAGCAGAAGAGGTAAAACAAAGCAATAAGGTACTACCCAAAAGGATGAACAGAACAGCACTCCCCATATCTATTCTATCAATCAACCTGAACAGTCTGAATGCCCCACTCGAGAGATATAGGATGGCTTAATAGATTAAAAAATACAACCTGTATATCTGCTGTCTCCAGAAAACACATGTGACCCATAAGAACTCATACAGACTCAAGGTCAAGGGATGGAAAAAAATATTCCATGTAAATGGAAACCAAAATAAAGGAGGCATAGCCTTTCTCATATCAGATAAATTGACTTTAAATAAAAAATG
The DNA here is from genome assembly GCA_023783475.1 of Daubentonia madagascariensis. Classification (NCBI taxonomy): domain Eukaryota; kingdom Metazoa; phylum Chordata; class Mammalia; order Primates; family Daubentoniidae; genus Daubentonia; species Daubentonia madagascariensis. The sequence continues at coordinate 9,329,800 of JAKFHU010001129.1, forward strand.
GTAAAGAAAAACAAAGATGGTCATTATATAATGGTAAAGGAACAATTTAACAAGAACACATAACAATCCTAAGTGTTCATGTATTTAACATGGAAGTTCCCACATCCATAAAGCAAATTCTGCTAGATCTAAGCAAAGAGATAAACAGCAGCATCGTAATTGCTGGAGACTTCAACATCCCACTGACAGAAATGGACAGATCATCCAAACAGAAAATAAATAAACACTGGACTTAAACAAGACTCTAGATCAAATGGGCCTAACAGACATTTACAGAACACTTTACCCAAAAACTACCGAATATACATTCTCATCAGCACATGCAACATTCTCCAAGATTGATCACATGTTAGGCCACAAAAATATCTCAACAAATTTAAAAAAAAATAAAACCATACCACATATCTTTGCAGACCACAGTGGAATAAAACTAGCAGTCAACTCCAAGAGAAATACTCAATTCTACACAAAGTCATGTAAATTAAACAATCTGTTGCTGAGTGATGGTTGTGTCAATAATGAAATTAAGATGTAAATCAAAAGATTCCTCGAACTGAACAACAAAGGGGCCAGAAGCTATCAAAATGTATGGATCCAGCAAAAGCAGCCCTAATGGGAAAATTCACAGCCTTAAGTGCCTACATCAAAAAGACAGAAAGATCACAAATTAACAATCTGATGACACATCTCAAGGAACTATAAAAGGAAAAGCAAACCAAACCCAAACCCAACAGAGGAAAAGAAATAATTAAGGTCAGAGCAGAACTAAACAAAATGGAAAAAAGAAAGAATTAGTGAAACAAAAAGTTGATTCTTTGAAAAGACAAACAAAATTGATTGAACTCTTGCTATATTAAGCAGGAATAAAAGAGAAAGGACCCAAATCAACTCAATCAGGAATGAAAAAGGAGATATTACAACTGATACCACAGAAATCTAAAATGTCATCTGTACATACTATGAAAATCTCTACGTGCATAACCTTGAAAATGTTGAGGAAGTGGACAAATTCCTGGAAACACACAACCTCCCAAGACTCAATCAGGAAGAAATAGGACTCCTGGGGGACCAATAATGAGCAGTGAGATTGAAGTAGTAATAAAAAAGCTTCCAACAACAACAAAAAAAGCCCAGACCACATGGATTCACAAGCAAATTTTACCAGACCAACAAAGATGAGCTGGCATCCGTACTGCAGAAATTATTGCATAATATCAAGAAGGAGGGAATCCTACCCAACTCCTTCTATTAAGCCAGTATCACCTTGATACCAAAGCCAGGAAAGAACACAACAGAACAAGAAAACTACAGACCAATATCCCTTATCAATATAGATGCAAAAATCATCAATGAAGTACTAGCAAACCGACTTTAATATCACATCAAAAAAATAATCCACCATAACCAGAGGGCTTCATCCCAAGATGGTTCAACATACATGAATCAATAAGTGTTTGATTTACAAATAGAAGGAAAAAGAAAGACCATAAGATCATCTCAGTAGATGCAGAAAAAGCATTCGACAAAATTCAGCACCCTTTCATGATTAAAAACCCTCAACAAACTAGGCATATAGGGAACATATCTTAAAATTATAAAAGCCACGTATGACAAAACCACAGCCATAGTACTGAAAAAGGAAAAGTTGAAAGCATTCCCACTAAGAACTGGAACAAGACAAGTGTGCCCACTGTCACCACTTCTATTCAACATAGTGCTGGATGTCCTAGCCAGAGCAATCAGGCAAGAGAAAGAAATAAAGGATATCTAAATCAGGAAAGAGGAGGTGAAACTATCATTTTGCTGACAATATGATTTTATATTTAGAAAAACCCAAAGACTTCACCAAGAGACTCTTGGAATTGATTAAAAATTCAGCAAAGTCTCAGGTTACAAAATCAATGTACACTAATCAGTAGCTTTTCTATACACCAGTAACAGTCAAGCTGAGAGTCAAATCAAAGACTCAATACCATTCACAAAAGGTACAAAGAAAATAAAACACCTAGGAATATACTTATCCAAGGAGGTGAAAGATCTCTACAAGGAGAACTATGAAACACTGAGGAAAGAAACTGCAGATGACACAAACAAATGAAAAAACATATCATGCCCATAGATCAGTAGAATCAACACTGGTAAAATGTACATACTGCTACTCTTACCCTTTGTGTTCAATTTTTTTCTCCCCCTGAAATTCTCCTTTAGTAGCTCCTTCAGGGAGAATGTGAAACTGTTAAACTTTAGGTTTTGTCTGAAAATGTATTTTAGCCTTATTCTTAGAAGATGGCTATTATTGTTTTCTGGTCTGATGTTACTAGTGTTAACTCTGCTCTGTTTATGTCTAATTTCTGCATTTTTGTATTGTATTTGTGTTTTCTCTGGTTTACTTTGAAAACTTCCTCTTCATTTTTGGTGTTCTGTAGTTTCACTATGATGTGTCTACATAACATTTTTTTAAAATCCTGCTTTGGACTGACTTATAATTTCTGAATCTGAATGTTCATAGCTTTATCAATTCTGGAATATAGTTAGCTATTTTCTTTTTAGATTTTGCCTGTACCAGTTTTCCTTGTTTCTCTTTGGAGAACTCTTATGAGATGGTATTTGGATTTTTATTTCTTTCCTCTTTTTCGTATTTTCTCTTATTAGTTCTCTGTTCGGAATTCTGGATTTTTACTCAGGTCTTTCTTGCAATTAACTAACTCTCCTTTCAGTGGCATCTATTTTGTAATTTTTGAATTTTCAAATTCTTACATTTTTTAAGGATGGTATTTGTTCTGTTCTCCTGTGTTTGAAACATTTTTAAAAATTATTAGCCATTTTGAAAATACTTTCTTTAATGGTTCATCAGATAGTTTTATGTCCTGAATTTCTTTGTGGCCTATTTCAGCTACTTATTTCTATGGCCAGTTCTCACTCTTAGTGTGGATTGTTCTTCAGATATTTTTAAAAATGTATGTGAATGTTTGAAGTCTGTGGGACATTATTTATGGAAATTCTATGTACCTATGCTGAAGATATGTGCATTCAGAAGAGTTTTCCCTATAACTAAACTTATTTTAGTGACTTGACCTGGGTTCTTAGACCCAGGTAGTATTGTAAATTCAAACCCAAATCCAAAAATTGTTCCAGCGCATGCTTAAAACTTATTTTTTCCACCCCCAACCCAGATATAGTTAGGTATGATTCTTTGTCATCTCTGATTGCTAGTGAGTAATTTCTTTATAGACCACAGTTCCACTAATACTATATCATTTTGAAAATCCTATCTGTATGAAATAGTCTCATTTCAAACACTCTGCTTCATTCAGATCAAGACCTTATCTACTATTTTTGCATAGGTGTTAAAATCTAACTTCTTAGTTGCCACGACCAGTAACTCGCTTTCTGCACTCCTGCATTTTTTTTTTGGCATCTGTGGATATGTCTGTGTTTTTAGGAGCTCTGAATTTAAAAAATGTTCTTCAATGTTTCTATCATTTCTAGGAGTTTTCAGAAGGTTGTCAGGGCAGTATTCCCCACACAGTACTCCCCACATCCAGGCACCCAGAGAAAATGATATTTATGCACACAGAGAAGATAAAATTTATGTAGAATTTGGGATAAACTGAGGGATATTTGGAGGATGATCATATAAGTTTTGGTGAAAAAAATTAATACACAATTTTGAAATAAACTATAAAGTATACTAAGTTTATCAGTGTTAAATTTCTTGTTTAAATCTTCCAAATTTTAGTTGAAACACTTAAATTTATTTCCATGAATATTTTTATATGAAGTTTTATTTTTTTTAATTTTTAAAAATTTTAATTATTATGGGTACATAACATTTGTATATCTTTATAGGGTACATGTGATGTTTTGATACAGGCATAATGTGAATTGGTCAAATCAGGGTAATTGGGATATCTATCACCTCAGGAATTTATCATTTCTTTGTGTTAGGAATATTCCAATTCCACACTTTTAGTTATTTCAAAGTACACCCTAACTTATTGTTGACTATAGTCACTTTGTTCTGCTATCAAATATTGTTCCCTCTATCTAACCATCCAAATATATTTTTGCACCCATTAACAATCCCCATGTTATGCCCCACTCCCCACTACCCTTCCCAGCCTCTGGTAACCATCATTCCACTTTCTGTCTCCATGAGATCAATTGTTTTTAATATTTAGCTCCCACATATGAGTGAGAACATGCAAGATTTCTCTTTCTGTGCTTGGCTTATTTCACTTAACATAACATTCCCCAGTTCCATCCATATTTTTGCAAATGGCAGAATTTCATTCTTTTTTATAGCTGAATAATATTCCATTGTGTTTATGTACCAAAACTTCTTTATCCATTCATCCGTTGATGGACACTTAGGTTGACTCCAAATCTTGGCTATTTATAAATACTGCTGCAATAAACGTGGGAGTACAGACATCTTTTGGATTTACTGAATTCCTCTCCTTCAGATATATAACCAGCAGTGGGATTGCTGGATCCTGTGGTAGTTCTATTTTCAGTTTTTTGAGGAACCTCCATACTGTTCTCCATAGTGGTTTCACTAATTTACATTCCCAGCAACAGCGTGCGAGGGTCCTCCTTTCTCCACATCCTTGTCAGCATTTGTTATTGCCTGTGTTTTTGGGAAAAGGCATTTTAACTGGCGTGAGATGATATTTCATTGTAGTTTTGATTTGTATTTCTCTGATGACTAATGATGTTGGGCATTGTTTCATATACCTGTTGGTCATTTGTTTGTCTTCTTTTGAGAAATGTCTATTCAGATCCTTTGTCCATTTTTAATTGGATTATTTGACTTCTTCCTATTGAGTTGTTGAAACTCCTTATATATTCTAGCTATTAGTCCCTTATCAGATGGGGAGTTTGCAAATATTTTCTCCCATTTTGTGGGTTGTCTCTTCCCTGTTTGGATTGTTTCCTTTGCTGTGCACAAGTTTTTTAGCTTGATGTGATTCCATTTGTCCAATTTGCTTTGGTTGCCTGTGCTTTGGGAGTATTACTCAAGAAGTCCTTGCCCAGACCAATGTCCTAAAGCATTTCCCCAATATTTTCTTTTAGTAGTTGCATAGTTGCTGGTCTTAGATTTTAGTCTTTAATATATTTTGATTTGAAATTTTTATGTGGCAAGAGATAAGGGTCTAGTTTCATTCTTCTGCATATAGACTATATTTAGAATAATCCTTGCAACTAGCTTGAACAGCATTAAATGGAAAATTTACACCTTGTTAGACACAAGTATTGGATTTATGGAAAGCCAGAGAATCAAGGCCACTATCTGGGAGTGCACACAGGCTCCTCACCATACCCTTACCCACACTGGGCCACTCTTTGGCCTACCCCTGGAATGGAGCTTGAACTCCTTCAGTAACACCATGAGTCCCTTGGTCAGGATGGATAGTGCTCCAGTCCTAAAACACAGCTGCCTTGAAAGTTATACCCACTCTGAGCCTGCCAGTGTGCCACAGGTCACTATTTGCAGAGCTCTAATCTAGAGTATCATATTACTGAACCAAGAACCTCATATTGAAAATGTAAAGAAGAAAGAAAAAGAAATAAAGGAAGAAATTATAATGTACTAAAAAATCTGGTTTTATTGAAGAGAAGGGAAAAGGGTCAATAAATACTGAACACCTGTTCTGAGCTAGGTGCAATGTACCAGGTGATTTACTTTTATACTCTCACAGATTCTTATAACAACTTTGTTACAATACTGTTGCCATCCCAATTTGGGGTGTAAACAATCAATATCAAAAAAATAATAATTATATTCTCCAACCTCACAGAACTGGTGGGGAACTGGGTTTCATCTGGCTAGAAAGTCCATGATCTTATTCTCTTGAGTCAACAGACTTGGTTCAAACTCTAGCTCTGCTACTTATTAGGTATATGGTTTTAGTTACTTAATCTCAATATCACTTACCTTATGTGCAAATAGGAGGTAACAAAGAGTTCCTGTCTCAAAAAGTTCACTGTCCTAAAAACACATGATATAATACATTGGATATCAGAATCTGTGGGTGTGGGGCCCAAGCATCTACTTTTTAAAAGCTATACAAGTGGTTCTAATCTACAACCAGGTTATTCTAATATATAAAATATTGACATAATGCTTAACTCAGAATTTGGTACATAGAAAGTGCTCAGAAATTATTTATTATAGTTGTTATTATCATTACCTTATGGGTGCCATTTCTTGTGAGTCCTTTTGAGTAAATAACTGATAATTAAGTGTAAAATATGGAAACCCAAGATTTCCTGCACTGCCTACTTCCAAATACTTTTAATTTTCACCACCACATGCTGCCTTGCTAAATGGCTGGGAAACATAAAAAATGCACGGGTAAGGAACGATAAAAGATGGTGTTACTTTTTTTCATTTAATGTCATGGAGAATGTATGATCTTTATGGTCAGAATATCTAAGATTTGAGTCCCAGCTCTACAAGTTAATGGTTTGGGGATTTCGGGGGGGAGGGGGGGAGCAAGCCACTTAGCTTTTATTAACATCAATTTCTGCATGTCTAAAGTAGGGCTAAAATAAACAACTTTTGTTTGTGGATGGAGTAGCCAAATAATATAGCACATTTAAAATACCTGGGAAATTTTCTAGCCACATAGTAGGATGTTAATGATCAATAAATATTTCATATTATTCCTTATTTCTTTATTATAGCTTCATATATGTATATCATTTCTCCATTAGCTTTCTTACTATTTTTATGAATAATCTAAATCCTGAAAGTGCAGTTTGGCTTCCATGTTCACAGGAAATAGATCTGACACCCAGAATCTCAGAAGAAAAAAGGGGATTAATCCCTGTGAGGTTCAAAGGCCATTTGTCCCCTTCGTATTGATTTTCTTAAATCAGTCACTAGCCAAGACCCTAGGAGAAGTAATTGAACTGACAAAAGGCAAGTCTAGGTTATTAATAATGGAACAGCCTTGGACATTCTTGATGACTTAATTTAATGACAGAAGGAAGGTCTGAAACTGAAATGCCTGGAGATGGTGTCAATGGTAGGGTCTCTGAGGAGACAGGAAGACAAGTTAGTCCTAAAAGCTTGTTTCATGGAACAAAGCATTTTGTGATAGTCCCAAATACAAAGCCAGAGAAAATATTTTTGATTTTTCTTTTTAACAAAACAAAAATTTAAAGGCTTGAAAAATTGCTGTTATATTTCCTTTTTGCCCTTACTTTGGGAAACAGACTTTGTTGGAATTATGGAATTTGGAACCTTAGCAAGCAACTGAACAGTAAAAATAATGGACATCTTATCTGTTTATTCCCTGGATTCAAATATTGATTCCATTATCTATTAATTACACGACTTTGAGGAAGTTAGGTGACCTCTCTGAGCTTAATTTCCACATATGTAAAATAGAGGCGTTAATATTTATTTATTATAGTTATAGGAGAATATTTCAGATTTTTTTTAAAAAGTATGAAATCCTTGGCATTTGATATTATATAATACCTCATGCAATAAATATTTCTTGAATGAAATAACACATGAATTTTGATGCTTCCCTCTCTTTCATAGCCTCTGGATAGCAAGGCTAGCCTATGGTAACCTTTTAAAATCTTTCCCTTTTCTGCAACTATTCTGGCTTCCTTGGTTCTAGTCTTCATCATCTCTCCTATGGACTATTTCAGTGGTCTTGAATGTCTTTTAATCCCAATTCTCTTCTCTTTCACAATCTCTCCTCCCCTCCTATGACAAAGTTCACTAAAACCAAGGTCTGATCTCTTTTAACTGTACTATCCCCCCTAGAAAGGCATTAGACATCTAGATCACTCTCCTTCCCCATTTTAAGACCCAGTGAGGGGAAGGAGTTTATCCAAATGCCTATGCCTCTATAAATTATTGCTAAGGTTAAGGTTGAGCCCAATACTCCTGGCCTCTATCAGAGGATAACAAAGAATGTGCAAAAGAGGACATCCATCCTCCAATTCTAGTCAAAGGGGTTCCAAGTAGTTAGAGAATTTTTAAAATTGCAATTCTGTACTCATTTACTATCTTTGATTTTGTTGAACTTTAAATGCAGTAGTGTTACTCTGATGATGTTATTTATTTCCATACAAATTGGAGGTCAGCCTAGAGCGAGGGGGAACGATTAATAATGATAACTAAAACTTATGTAGTGTTCATTATGTACCAAGTATGGTTTCAGACACTGTGTATATATTAACTTATTTAATCCTCATCAGAACCCTTTGAGGTAGGTACTGTTATTATTCTCATTTTTCAAATAAGGATGCTGAAATGCTGAGGTGTTTAGTAGCTTGGCAAGTTAACAGAACTTGAAAATGGTAGACTTGGTATTAAAACTCAGGCTTCCAGGTTCCAGAGTCAGTGCTCTTAACCACTATGTTTAGCTGGCGCAAACACAGTACATTTCCATGGGCACTCTTTATCGTCACTATACAGTTGGTCACTAGTCCATATGGCTTCCTTTAGCCCTGCTTATTATCTCCTGTCTTAATTATCAGGAAGTAGCAACTTGCACAGCATAGTCTTCTAATGAACTTCTCCTTTCTTTTTTAGAGGGTCATTTTCAACATTGTTAACTTCAGTAAAACCAAGAGTCTTTATAGAGATGGGATGGCCCCTATGGTGAAATCTACAAGCAGACCAAAATGGTAAGTGATACACAGAACGGGACACTTTTCTGGTTAGAAAATTTGACCTGGAGCTCAGGTTTATCTGCTATACAGCTGGGTCTCAGCCTCACTGACACTGACAAGAATGAAAATGAGTTTTTAGATAGCCATTGTCTGGGCTCTTGGTACTATACTTTGAGAATGTTGAAAATATGGTCCTATGCTTGGAATGACCAGCATTCTATTATGAGGGAAGGTACAATTTGTTATTTGGTGAACTTTTCTGTCCTGTTTGCCTTTTATCATGGTATCTTTGGAAGCACAATTAAACTTGGTTCTTCCTTTTTTCTAGCCTGAAAATAGGTGATGTACAGTAACCTAGGAAGGCATTGGGAACTAAAGTTTAGTAGATTTCTCTTCTTAGCATGGTTTTTGTGGTGTTTTTGTGGATGTTAAAGTTCTATTTGTCCCATTGCTATAATGAAGGGAAGGAGAGTTGGGTAAGACTGGTTAATAGTAATAATGATGATGATGGTAATTATAATGTTAAAAACAGTAATAATAATAATTACCCCACTTACTGAGAGCCCCTTCTGTGTCCGATGCTTACATTTGCTGTTACTATTTCCACATTTTTGCAAAGGAGGTTTTAAATATCCCTATATTACAGATGAAAAAATGGAGGCTAAGAAAAGTTAAGTACTTTATCAAGGCCATAAATAGTAAGAGGAGGAGCCTGTGTCATTTATATTACCCCATACTGCCTTTCCAGCCAATTGATTCATCCATCCATTCATTCATTTATTCATTCAACAAACATTGATTGAATGCAATAAAATGATAATTTTTAAAGACAAAACCCAAAGTATTATTCATGTATCACACAGTAGGTGTTAAGTGAATGCTTGTTGAATTGAACTGAATTTGTTATGAGAATTTACATGTAAAGTGCCTGGCACTTGGTAAGTGCTCAATAAATGGCATCTGTTATTAATAGTATTATGTAAAGCACTATACAAATGCAAGGAATTGTTAATATTATTTTAGCTTTGATCTGTGTTCAAACTTTAATGACTCGTGAGAAGATAGTCTCCAAATGTCTGTATTTATAGAAAACTAGCAATTCATCAATATTGAATTGTACTTTTATCTACAAATGATACTTGGCAATTTTCTATAAATGCTAGGCTGAGAAGCTCAGGTTTATAAAAGTGTAAGCATTTGATGATGATAATGAAAACTGTTTATTAGAAGGCAAAAATATCTCCCTGTGTACTTTTTTTGCTTTTCTATATCAAATCAACTAAACTGTTGCTCCTTCTCCCAATCTCCTTTTGACAACAGGGTCTGGGCAAGGGTTGGCCTTTGCTTTGAGTGTCTCAATCCAGCCCAAGTAGATAGTAATGTCATCCCTCTGTTAATAGCCATATGTGTAGGTGAATACTTCAAACCCTGCAAGTAAAAGTGCCTCACTGTTGACCCACTCATGAGGGTCTTCAAAATGACATTGTACATCTTTTTACACATTCTGTATTGGGATCGTCATACAGAAACAATAGTCACCATCTCCTTCTCCCAAGTGTTCCGTTCTGGAGGCTTTCTTTTTTTGTGTGTGCTTTTGAAAATCCTTAAGCATTAATTATTTCATTTTGCTTTATTTTATTTTTCTCATGGACTATAAGTTGGGTTCTGTCTGTCAGAACTCTTGACAAGATTTTGAAATATTAATGAGTCCTTGCATTTGGATTATAATGCCTTAGATTAAGTTAGTGCTCTTATCCAATGTTGGCAGGCTCTCAGCAGTAGCCATTATCCAGTCATTGGGCTTTTTTAATGGTCTGAAAGAGCCTAAAGTTTCAGAACTGAGTTTGTTATAGTTTATCGAGCCACTTGGGCATAAGGTATTATAAGAAATCAAATTGTTTATATATCTAATTTCTCTTATATTTTACTTTACCATCCCCAGACCTTGGAGACAAAACTACTCACATTGCTTCATAGTCCCCTTTCCTCAAACCAAATGTTTATATATTTGTTTGCTTCGTAGGACTTTAATGAGTACTTTAATCTGCTATTTACTATTCTAGATATTGGGACACAGGATGAATATGCCATAAAAGATCTATTCCAAAAGGGAACTTTACTTTTAGAATTTTTGTTAACTAATCTCTAGAAGTCATAATTGTTATTCTCCTTGCCACTGTTTTATTCTGAGCATCTTTTCTGCCCGCTTTGTGCTCTCTGCCTAGGACTTTCTTTTATTCCTTGAGTCAGTTACCTGTACCAGCACCTACTCCCAGTAACAATTATCCTAAATGTTCCAGGGTTAGATAAAGAAGTGGCTGTGACTATTTTGCTCTCAGAATATTAGATTTTACTGGCTCTAAGGAGTCCATCACAATGTAGGATTCTAGGAAATGGCCTAACTTAAGCCAGACAAGTACCTTATAGATCCCAATATTGTGTTATCTTCTCTGGTGTCTTTCTAATTACAGCTTTCCCAATACCAAGACAACCACTATAACAAAAGGAGAAGTTTCTAATACTTTTCTTATCTAGGTCATTACCTCCTTTGATATTCCAAATAGGTCATGGAAAAACTCTTACTTCATGACAAACATTAAAAATCCTAAATTTCCTGGATTTTATATATATAAAATTTGTTATATATATATATAACAAATTGGGAAAACAACCTTTCTTCACCTTTTCAATGTGAAACAAACATTCTTCTTCACTTTTCTCATAGAGAACTGGAACTGATCCTAAGTCCTTAAGGTCTTAGCATAGGCTTGGTAATCAATTAGCTGTAGAAAATAAATGAAGAAAAGACATAACTGGAAAGCTATTATGCAAATATATGGTCACTCAAGGCTGTTCTACCTTGAGGAGATAAAGTCAGAATACCTAGCAGCAAATGGAGAAGCTGGAAGATTCAGAACTTTTCTGCCTGTTTTAGTTCACTCTAATTTTGTTTACATATTATACCTCTTAAGGATTGTGGTTAGGGTTCTGTCGCATCAGATTCCTGATACTTGGGACTCAATATTTCTTAACAATGTCTAAGGCTGAGTTTGCTATATGATGGGCACTGCTGAGAACTGGCATTGTAAGACAGCTGAGAACTGTATCCTCATCTATGCAGAAACTGAGGCTAGGAATATTTACACAACTGGTAAATGAAGGCACCAGCCGGAAACCTCATGACTCCAAGTTCACTGTTCCTCCCATATTCCATGCAAAGGGATGATGGGAGAAAGGGACACAAAGAAGCAAAAAGTAGCATGCTGTCATGTGGCCTTTGGTAGATCTAAAATAACTTCTTTGATTGGCTTTTTCATTATAGTAGGTTGAGAAGATTGGACTAAAGCTTAGAGATGGCTTCCATTTAACACATTTTTATTGAGTATTTACTCTGTGCTAGATCCTGGAGTGATAAATATAAATCTGATCTGGATACTATCTTTAAAAAATTTATTTTTTAGAGGTTGAAATTAAACACAAACAAAAATAGGTTTAACATAAGGGACATTTTGCTAAGAACCATCAGGAAGGTATATAAAGCATGCAGTGGGATTAGAGAAGGGGAAGAAAATTATACTATTAGGGATGTGGGGAGAAAAGGAGACACTCTATGGAGCAGGTGGTATTTCAGCTAGATCTCAAAGAATGGGACATGAATAAAATTAAGAAAATGGGATTCCAAGTGGAAGAAATAACATGATGAGATATGCTACCTCTTTTATGAGCCTCAGTTTCTTAATAATAATAATTTCTCATGGAGTTGTTATAAGAAACAAATGTGAAATGGATGTGCAAATATGTTTGGAAGTCTCTTGTGTTATTAGTTAAACAAATTCCTTGACCATTTCTTTTCTTTTCCCCTGATTCACCCAAGACTGATAGTGTGAGCATTACTCCTCTCCTCTCCTCACCTCCCTCCCTCCCTTCCGTCCTTCCTTCCTTCCTTCCTTCTGTCAATAAATGCTTACTAAGTAGTGAAAATGGACCAGGAACTACACAAGGCATTAAAGCATAACAGTTACAAGAGAGATATGTTGACTGTTCTGATAGCTTATAGTCTACTGTGCTAAATATTAAATACATAACTCTAGTAAAGTATGATAACTGTTATAATGGGAAATTCAGTATTCTCTGGAAACTATTGTGCATGCTACATAGTATTTAAGACTTGATCTATTCCAAGGATAAGAGACATTCCTTAAGTAGTATTATTTATGCTAAGAGCAGAAAGATGAATAAGGGTTAGATCATAGTGGGTGGGTATATGTGTGAAATAAAAGAATATAATTGAAGACCAAAAGATGAGAGAGAACATTACATCTTTGGTGAGCAAAGGCCAACATGACTGAAACATGAAATTCTGAGGAGAAAGTGATTAGAGAGGTAGGTAGGAGTAAAATTGAGATGAACCTTATAAGCCAATCTGAAGAGTTGGACATGATTTTAATGGCCATGGAAAGAAATTAAACAGATTAAACGAGGCAGAACATAGATTGGCATTTTAGAAAGATCAGTCTTGCTGCTGAATAGAGAATATCTTTCAGAGAAGTACAATTATTTGGAGGTTTCTCTAATACCTTCGGCTACAGGTAATGATAGATTAGGGTGGTAACAATTGTGATGAAAACAAATGGATGGATTTGAGGGATAACAGAAGATTGAATCAATTTAACTTTGTGATTGCCTAGATGTGGAGAGTAAAAGAGAAGGAGGAATTCTTGAGGACTCCCAGGTTTTCTGCCATGGGCAACATAAGGGATGATGATGCCATTAACTGAAGGTAAGGATCATAGGAGGAGAGTTTTTGAAGATCTGGCTGAATAGGGGAGATGATGAGCTTGGCCTTGGAAATAGTGAGCTAGAAGTTCCTGGAAGACATCCAAACAGAGATTTCAAGCAGTCAGTAGGGTATATTGGTAAGAGACTCAAGAGAGGAATCTAGAGGTGCAGATTCAGAAGTCATCAGCCTACAGATGATAACCAGCATGGTGGGAGCAGATGTGATCTCCCAAGGAGGTCATGTGGAGTGAAGAGAGAAGATTAAGATAAGACTCAAAGAAACCCCCACATTTACAGAATAGGTAAAGGATAGGAGGTTCACAAAAGAGGATGAGAGGGACTGGCTACAGTGGTAGGAAGAAAAATCAAGAAAATGTGGTGTCATGAGACCAAAGATCTTTTCTAAAAGGAGGGAGTGACTAATATTGCCAACTGCTATTAAGTGGCCAAAGATAATTGAAGTCTGAAAATACCCAAGGCATGTAATGACATGGAGGTCATTAGAGGCTTTGACGAGTGCACTCTTAGTGATGTGGTGGGTGGTGGGAGTTCAAGTCAGGGTGTGTAGATTAAGGAATGAGTTGGGGGATGGTGAAGTTATGAAGAAATGGAGGCAATAAATGTGGACAGTTATCAAAAATATTTGGCTCTAAAATTGAATGAAAGAGATACATACCCATGGAATAGTCAACAAGTAAAAACAGTTATAATACTCTTTTGAATTAAGTCCAGTGATAGAGGTATGTGAACATAGCAATGGATCCATACTCTCTATCATTGTTAATGTAACGATAATCTTTAGCCTTGCTCCTGTCATAAAAACTTGAAATTTTGAAATTAATGGTATGTTTTCTGAGATAATGGAAATGTATAATTACAAAGAAAAATTAATAGTTATTTTGAAAAATGATAAATTTGTGAATTAATATTTTGTAAAACAAATTAAAAATTATATATTTAATTTTTTTCTTACAGCTGAAAAAGTCCCACATACCTATTCTCCTTTTCTACTTTTTTTAAAAAAATTGCACTTATTACCACCCAACAAACTATAATGTATTATTTATTTTATTAGATGTATTTCCCTCTATTGGAACATAAACATCATGGGGATAAGGATTTTTGTCATTTTCATTTACTTCTGTATCCCTAGAATCTAGAATTGTACCTGTTGCATAGTATTTAATAAATATTTATTAAATAAGTGAATTAAATCATTATCCCTCTACTAAACCTAATAATTATTTTTAATTTCAAATTTTCTTTTTAGTTTTTATTTCCTTAGGCAATTTTTACACAGCAACAATGAAATGTATATACTCATTTGTATTCTGCTTTTTTATTTAATATTATATCAAAAAATTTTTTTATATTTGCAAGTTTTAATTATACCATATTTGGAGAATTAATTTAACTTATTTTATGTATAACAATTTACTGTATCATATCCCTATTGCTGGGAGTGTAGATTTTCCATATTTTTTCTGAACTATATAATGCTGTTATATAGATTTTAGGTTTGTTAAATTAATTTTTAGAACCAGCTTGTAGGAGATAGATTGTAGGGTTAATGGCTATAAATTCCTGCTATACATGCTCTCAAAAAATGTTGTACCAATTTAAAATGCTGCCATTGGTCTGTCACTGTATCAGTTTTACTGAAATCTGGACAACATTAAGAATTGGCATTGAAAAAATGGTTAATTTAGGAGATATAAAATAGTCCTTGTGGTTATTTTGTTTTATTTAAGTTTTGTATCGTAAGAATAGTGGCATTAATGCAGTGCCACAAAATAAAGTTTTCAAAAATAAATATTTATGCATTAAAAATAAAAGGTAAAACATTACAGACTTCTGGTTCTGGGACAAGATGGAATAGACATATTTCTCCCTGTTTATAGTACAGCTAGAAACCATACATACTACTTATGAAACAAGCATAGAAAACTCTGGAAGGTGGAGAGTAGAAGAAAGACTGACTAGGTTCCTTAGGACCTGAGAAATTACATAGTGTGAGTCCCCTGGGTTTCCTTTTTCTTCATATATGCCAGAATAGTTGCTGGAGAAAGCTGATGACCTGGAAATGCCAATGGATACAGATAAAAAACAAGTGCTCCCAAAAACCTTTTCTTACTAAACAAAGGACCAGGAAAGGGGCAGCCTCACAAGATAGATTATTGTGAGACAGTGATCACCCTCTCTAGCCAAACACTTGGAAAAAAACTACATCAATATTTCTACCCTTACCAACAAAGGGTGAGTGGGAAGCCTAGACTTTCCTCTTTGCTCATCCCCTACTAGGTGGTATCAGAGAAAAGTAGAAAATGGGGACTTTTATTCCTGCTGGGTGGTAATAATCCCATCCCTCTTCTTCATGGTGTCATACCACAGGGGGAGTCTGAATTTCCACCACCCGCTTGAGGAAGGGGGCTCATCAGCAGAGTGCAGAGGACAGAGGAGACAATAAATTAACTTAAAGCTGGAATAATATAAGTTACCCAATCTGAACAATAGAGAAAAAGGTAGACTTAAAGGAAAAAGGACAAAGCCTCAGGGGCCTATGGGCCTATAACAAAAGATTATAATATTCATGTTACTGGACTTTCAGAAGAAGAGGAGAAAGAGAATGGGATTGAAAAAAAGGTTTGAAATGGCTGAAATCTCCCCAAATTTGGCAAAAGACATAAACCTACAGATTTGAGAGACTAAGTGAACTTCAAGAAGAAGAAACCTGGGGAAATTCATGCCAAAAAAAACACCATAATCAAACTTGTTCTTTTTCCTTAGTTTTTATAAGTTGAAAAAAACTTCTTGAAAAAAACAGCGAGAGAGAAATGACACCTCCTCTATAGGGAAAAAAAATTGAATACAGAAGATGTCACATCAGAAACTACTGGGGCCAGAGGAAAGTGGCACAGTATTTTCAAATGCTGAACGAAAAGAACTGACAACCCACAATCTTATATCCAGCAAAAACATCCTTCAAGAAAGAAGGAGAAATTAAGATATTCTAGATAAAAGAAAACTAAGAGTATTTGTTGCAGCACTCCTATCCTAAAACAATGGCAAAAGGAAGTTCTTGAAATAGAAAGGAAATAATAAAAGGACTCTTGGAATATCAGGAAGAAACAACAAAAAGAATAAAAATATGGGTAAATACAATAGATTTTTCTCTTTCTCTGTGTTTTCTAAATATGTCTTATGTTGAAGCAAAAATTATTGGGTCATTAAATATGAAATGTCCGATTTCGAATCAAAAGTGTAGTTTATTATATCTCAAACGAGAAGCGGTACAATTAATCAAAGTATGAGCCTAAACTATCGGCACAGTTTTGCCATCTTAATCGTAGCTTGTTTATGCCAGCAGCAAAGAATTCTGGAGAGTGAGTGGTGATGAAATCACAAAAGGTGTTTTCCACAGCTTGTTGAGAACTGAATATTTTTCCTTGCAAGAAGGGGTCCAAAGCCTGGAAGAAGTGGAAGTCAGTTGGTGCAAGGTCTGGTGAATACAGTGGATGACAGAGGGTTTCCAAGTCCAGCTGCTGTAGTTTGAGCAATGTTGTTTGTGTCACATGTTGTTAAGTGTTATCTTGCACGAAGATTGGCCTGTCTATTTTGACCAATCTCAGCTGCTTAACTGCAAACATCCTCATCATTTCATCCAATTGGTTGCAGTACACATCCGCTGTAATCAATTGACCAGGTTTCGTGAAGCTGTAGTGGATAATACCAGCTCTGAACCACCAAACTGACACCATCAGCTTTTTTTGATGAATATTCGGTTTTGGACTGTGTTTTGGCACTTCATCTTTATCCAACCATTGTGCTGAATGCTTGCGATTGTCCGAAAGAATCCATTTTTCGTCACATGTAACAATATAGTGTAGAAATGGTTCACCTTTATGTCATGACAGCAAGGAAAGGCAAGCTTTGAGACGATTTCTCTTCTGACGCTGGTTTAATTCATGTGGAACCCATCTATCCACCTTCTTTACCTTGCCAATTTGTTTCAGATGATCCAATATTGTTGGAATAATAGCATCAAACCTTGCTGCTGATTCACGCATTGGTTGTGATGGATTTGCTTCCACTACAGATTTCAGTTCATCATTGTCCACCTTGGTCTCAGGTCGCCCATGTGGCTCATTTTCAAGATTAAAATCACCAGAATGGAACTTCTCAAACCATCCATGTACTATGCATTCATTAGCCACATCCTTTCCAAACACTTCATTGATATTTCGAGCTGTCTGCACTGCATTCGTTCCACGACGGAACTCGTGTTCGAAAATAACACGAATTGTTGACTTATCCATGGTTTCACAAAAATTACTCTAAACAAAAATTTGACAAATAATCACAAGCCAAAACATGTGTTTGCAAGACTGAGGATATACCTTCACAACAAAAATAAAACAAGACGTGTCAAGGTGAAATGTCAGAGATATCAACTGTCAAACTTAGTACTTAAGGAAATCGGACATTTCATACTTAATAACCTAACACTGATATTGTTCTCAATATATAAGGAGGAAATATTGAACACAATTATATTATATGTGAAAAGTTAAAGACTTAAAATTAGGTAAGGTTTCTATACCTCAGTCAAACTGGTAAGTGTTAACACCAGTGACTCTGATAGGTTTTGTATGTATAACATCATAGGAAGGTAAGGGAGAGGTGGATGAGTGACCAAAAGGGGTAGCATTTGGGGGATCTTTGTGGTAATGGAATAATTATGTATCTTGATTGTGCTGTTGGTTACATTTGACAAAATGGCATAGAACTATACACACACACATTGTACCAATGTAAATTTTCTAGTTTTGATACTGTATTATAGTAATGAAAGATGAAGCCTTTGGGAAAACCTTGAGGGAGTTAAGTTTTTTTGGAGTCAAAACTTATACGCAGATTTTCAACTGTGCAAGGAGTTGGCACCCATAAACCCTGCATAGTTCAAGCATTAACTGTAGTGGCAATTATTATTGTAGTATGTTTACTTCAAAGAGCTTTATTTCCCCTGTCAACAATGTAGGCAAAATACTAATTTCTGCCCAATCGTTATTGTAATATAAATGTTAATGTTTTCACAACACCCACTTAATGCCAAGCCCTAACTTAAGTGGTTTACACTTGTTAATTTATTTAATCCTCACAACACTCTGAGGCAGGTACTATTATTTTACAGTGAGAAAACCAAGTTATGAGAATTGACTGAGATATAGGATGTGAAATACTCTATAAGATATGAAACCTTGGACAATATTAAATATTACAGGATGGAACTTACACCTTTGATCTTGATTGAAACTTAACTTTCTGTTTCTAGACCATTGGATTGGAAACTTCATGAGGTTAGTTTTTGTTTTATTCACTGCTGTATAGCACAAAGTAGGTGCTCAGTAAATAATTGTTAATTTAATTAAAGGACTATCTTAAAAGACCTTCTGATCTTTCTAACCAGATGCTCTGGCATGCTCCTTAGTGCTGACCTTTCCCTGCAGCGGGAACTGCCTTGTTCTTCCAATGTTTATCTTCTGTCTGGTGAGGAAGCCTTAAGCCTCTATCCCCTGACTTTCCTTTTCATATAATCCAGCTCAAGGCCTTAGTCCTATTCAATCTGGTCTTTCTCTTACTTGTCCATGTCCCTATTCCAATCCTCTGGCATTAATCAGTTCATTTAAGAATGACTCAACCATGTCATATTCTGTACTCCTACAACTTACCAGCCACCTTGTACTTTCCATATAACTCCAAAATTACATGTCCCACCCTCATCCATACTGTATTTGTTTCTTCCACTAAGAATGTTTTTCCCTCCTTTCTCTATTGTAGAAATCCTATGGACTAATATTCTTTTTTATACCTCAAACTTTGCACATGTTCTTCCTATGTCTGAAATACCGCCCCCTCCTTCTCCTCCTTCTTCTAGATGACACCCATATATGCTTCAGGCCTCAACATAGTTGCCATTTTTTTGGAGAAAGCTTCATCACCTGAATCACCAAGATGAGATTAGGCACCCACGTACTCACAGAGCTTCCTCCTGTCAATACAGTGTCAGAATTTCCTGTGGGTTTGCTTCTTTCCCTATCAAATAGTTAAGTTCCTTGAGAGCATTACAAATTTATTTATCATTCCCCAGTGCCTTCCTATATTAGGGTAGGCCAACTGTTGTATTAGTTTGACCACAAAATGTCTAATGGATCAAGCAAATATTGGTTTATTTCGTGAATATGAACAGATGGACAGGGAAGTCCTCAACCATATAGTCCTTCAGAGACCCAGGCTGACTGTCATCTTCAGTTCATAGCTTCCAGGGTCACTTGAGCATCATCTACATTCCAGCCAGCCAGATAGAGAAAGAGGAAGGAAGAGCCCACATAGGAGTTTTTTGTCAGCAGTCCGGAAAGTGGCTCATATCACTTTCAGTCAAATCTCATTGGCTAAAATGTAGTTAAATGGCTACCTCTAACACTAAAGGAAGTTGTGAAATGACTGCACATGCAGCTGTATGTGCAGGAAGAAGTAGAGAGCATGGATTTTGGTAGTTAAGTGGTAGAGTCTGCTTCACCTCAAATATTTACGTAAATGTTTATAAAATCATTGAATGAATTCATTCTTAACAACCCATATCACATATTATCGTCTCTATAAAGATTTTCCTGATTCCATTAAGAAAATATTTATGTCTGAACCATTTTTGTGGCACTTGTCTCTACCTGAATTAGTTATTTGTGCACATATTGCCTACCATCAAAAACTGCAAGTTCCTTGAGGACATTGTCTGATGTGGGAAGCAGTGAGGTCTAGTAGGAAAAGCATTGACTTTGGAAGCATAGTGCCTCAATTTGAATCCTGATTCTGCCAATTATTGCGTGTGTGATCTTTGGCAGTTTCCTTGGCTCTCTAAGCCTCAGTTGTTGTTATTGGTATTCATTGGTCTGGCTTATATCTTTTGGGCCTCTACTAATATTTTGGATATAAAGAATACCTTGAATTGTCTTTCAGTTAATATTAACTGATAAAGGTTACAGTTATACCAGATTAGATTTATTTGGGACCATGCATTTACCTTTTAGGGTAATTAAGTGATTGGACCAGGGATTTACAAGGACCATTTTTTTTTCTGTGATTAATGAAGTCAAAATATGACCTGACCTTTACCTGCTTCTCTGCTAGATTTGGGGATTCAGATTTGTGATGATGAAAGAATTAATCAGAGATATGCTCAAAAATGTGTTTTTAAGGATGTTCATGGCAGTATACATTATAATTGAGAAAAATTATAAATTGCCTAAATACTCATCAGTAGGGATTGGTTAGATATATTTGGAACATCCAAATGAAGTCATTAAATATCATTTTGTAAAAGAATATTTAAAAACTAAGCTAAATATCACCTATACATTTAAAAGATACAGACAAGTATTTATAGCAGATTATCCCTGGATATTTAGAGTGCTTTTTTTTTCTCTTTTTGCTATATTTTTCTGTTATTTACAAAATACTTAAAAATGAATATCATTGCTATCATAATTTAAAATTTATTTGTAATTAACAAAACAAAAACCATAGTAGTGCGCTTTAACTTTCTGTAGTAGTCCTTTCATGCAGATCATATTCTTCTTGAGTCCAAGATTGCTCAGATTTTGAATGCTGGGAAGATCCTTGAATTTAGGGTTTATGATCTTGTAATCTCTCCATATGTGCCAACTAGATCTGGGTCTGATCAAATCTCTGTCTTTTATTTTAATAACGTCTTTATTAATACATATTAATAATTCTTATACCATACAGTTAACTTATTTACAGTGTACGAGTCAATGATTTTTTAGTATATTGAGTTGTGCAATCATCAGCACAATTAATTTTAGAACATTTTCATGACTCCTCCCAATAAAAACCTATACCCATTAGCAGCCACTCCCATTTTACCAACCACCATCTTTAGGCAACCCCTAATCTACCTTCCATGTCTATTGGATTGCATATTCCAAACATTTCATGTAAATGTAATCATAAATATGTGGTCTTTGTGACTTTTTTTATTTAATATGTTTTCAAAGTTCATCCATATTGTATTAACAGCATGTATCAATACTTCATTTCTTTTCATGGCCAAATAATATTCCATCACATGGATATACTGTATTTTATTTATTCATTCATCAGTTGATGAATGTTTGGGTTATTTCTGCCTTTTGGCTGTTACGAATAATGCTGCTATTTACATTTGTGTGCAAGTTTTTGTACAGACAAATTTTTTTTCTCTTGGGTATATACCTAGGAGTAGAATTGCTGTGTTGTATGGTAACTCTGTTTAACTCTTTGAGGCATTGTCAGACTGTTTTCCCAAGTGGCTGCACCATTTTATATTCTCACCAGCAATATATAAAGTCAGGTCTCTTTTTAATTCTTATACAGATACTCCTTGACTTACGATGTAGTCGTGTCCCAATAAATCCATCATAAGTTGAAAACATCATACATCAAAAATGTATTTTATATACCTAACTTACTGCATGTCATAGCTTAGCCTGGTCTAATTTAAATGTGCTCAGAACACTTACACTAGCCTACAGTTGGGCAAAGTCATTTAACACAAAGCCTATTTTATAATAAAGTATTGAATATCTTATATAATTTATTGAATGCTATACTGAAGATGAAAAACAGAATGGTTGTATGGGTACTTGAAGCACGGTTTCTAGTGAATGCATATCGCTTTCACACCATCATTAAGTCAAAAAATCCCAAGTCGAGCCATCATAAATTGGGGCCCATCTGTTTGTATTTTGCTCTCCCGTGTGTGTATATGTGTGTGAGCTGTATGTGGTATGCATGAATTTGTGTTTCTGTGTGTGAGTGTATGTATATGTGTACCTGCACACATGGGACTCTTTTGCATCAGAGTCCAGACTGGTGAAACCATTTAGGTACTGCATTTTCTACCCCTCCCGAGAAAGGGTCTTGCTGGCCTGAGACAGATCTTGCTTGGTAGCAGCCTGCATCCGATCCTATAATTTGGCAGCTGCCAACTAGGCAGTTCTGCTAGTGGGCCCCAAGGTCTCCAAGATTGAAGAAGAACAGTATCTCTACCAAAGTGGTCTTGGGTAGGGTTCAGTCTTGGAGTTCAGACTGCCAAAAGTCACTTAAGATGGTTATTAAGCTTAATTATCATAGAGGATTTGGAAGGATTTTCCCCTCCTTCCCCAGCAAAGCCCCCTTTCTTCCTGATCCCTCTTTCTGGAACCAACTTCTAAAGCCAGGTTCCACCACTTACATGTTGAGTGACTGAACAATTTATGTAACTTTTCTGAGCCTTCATTTCCTTAGATATAAAATGGAGCTAATAATATCCATCTTACAATGTTTTTGTGAAAATTAAAACTACATGACTCCCCCTTAAATATTACAGCTATAAAAACTACTATTCAATTTTCTCATTTTTCATAAATACCTTACATTGTCTCTAGAACTTAATGCCTGTCCATGAAATTTTGCATTTATTTTCAGGTCTGTTTTTTCAACCCATTCCAGAAATCTTTAATTTGATAAAACAATTTAATAAGGATATTTGGATCATAAGAAGAATACTTTTTGCTCTTTGGTTAATGATCAATTATACCAGAAACAATAAAATTATTTAACTTGAACCCAGATGTGCTTTAATATTAGGGAGTTAGGGGGAAAAAAGGCAAAAACCTAAGCTCACAAAATAGCACATTATAAAACCCTGGTCATTTAAAGAAGAGGTAACTGAAATAGAGAGGATTACCTCCAACGTTTTCTTCAAAAATTCTTATGGTTTCATGTCTTAGGTTTAAATCCGTTATCCACTGTGAGTTGATTTTTGTGTGAGGTGAGAGGTGTGGGTCCAGTTTCAGTCTTCTATATATGGCCATCCAGTTTTCCCAGCACCATTTATTGAATAGGGAATCTTTTCCCCAGTGTACGTTTTTCTGGAATTTGTCAAAGATCAGGTGACTGCATGAGGTTGGTTTTATATTCGGGTTCTCAGTCCCATTGGTCTACGTCTCTGTTCTTGTGCCAGTACCATGCTGTTTTGGTTACTATAGCCTTGTAGTATAGTTTGAAGTCTGGTAGATAGATGCCTCCCAATTTGTTCTTTTTGCTTAAGATTGCTTTGGCTAGACGGGGTCTTCTCTGGTTCCACACGAAGCATAGAATTATTTTTTCTAGATCAGCAAAAAGTGATGTTGGTATTTTGATAGGGACTGCATTGATTCTGTAAATCACTTTAGGTAGCAAAGCCATTTTTACAATGTTGATTCTGCCTATCCAAGAGCATGGTAGGGTTTTCCATCTGTTTACATCCTCTGCAATTTCTTTTCTCAGTGTTTCATAGTTCTCTCTATATAGGTCTTTGACCTCCTTAGTTAGATATGTTCCTAAATATTTAATTTTCTTTGGTGCTATTGTGAAAGGTATTGCATCTTTAATTTGTTTCTTGGCTTGATTGTTATTAACATATATGAAGGCTATGGATTTGTGTGCATTAATTTTGTATCCTGAGACTTTGCTGAATTCATTTATCAATTCCAATAATCTCTTGGTTGAATCTTTGGGGTTTTCTATATATGATATCATATCATCTGCGAATAGTGAAAGTTTGACCTCTTCTGCCCCCATCTGGACGCCCCTGATTAGTCTGTCTTGTCTGATTGCTCTGGCCAGGACTTCCAGCACTATGTTGAATAGAAGTGGAGATAGTGGGCAACCTTTTCTGGTTCCAGTTTTAAGAGGGAATGCTTTCAGTTTTTCCCCATTCAGTATGATATTGGCTGCGGGTTTATCATATATGGCTTTAATAGTTTCAAGGTATGAGCTATCTATGCCTATATTGTTAAGAGTTCTTATCATAAAAGGATGCTGGATTTTGTCAAAAGCCTTTTCTGCATCTATTGAAAGGATCATATAATCTTTGTTCTTGCTTTTATTTATATGGTGAATTACATTTATAGATTTGCATATGTTGAACCATCCCTGCATCTCGGGAATGAAGCCCACCTGATCGTGATGAATTATTTTTTTGATGTACATTTGAATTCGGTTTGCAAGGATTTTATTGAGAGTTTTTGCATCTATATTCATAAGGGCTATTGGTCTGTAATTTTCTTTTCTTGTTGTGTCCTTTCCTGGCTTTGGTATCAAGGTGATATTAGCTTTGTAGAATGAGTTTGGGAGGATTCCGTCCTCTTATGTACATTGGCCTAGGCAAAGAATTTATGAAGAAGACCCCCAAAGCAATCACAGCAGCAACAAAAATAAATAAATGGGACCTGATCAAATTAAAAAGCTTCTGCACAGCCAAGGAAACTATCACTAGAGTGAACAGACAACCTACAGAATGGGAGAAAATATTTGCATGCTACACATCTGATAAAGGGCTGATAACCAGAATCTATACAGAACTTAGGAAAATCAACAAGAAAAAATCAAACAACCCTATTAAAAAATGGGCAAAGGACATGAACAGAAACTTTTCAAAAGAAAACAGAATAATGGCCAGCAAACATATAAAAAATTGCTCAACTTCTCTAATCATCAGGGAAATGCAAATCAAAACCACAATGAGATATCACTTAACTCCAGTATGTTTGGCTCATATCAAAAAAGCCCCAAACAACAAATGTTGGTGGGGATGCGAACAGATAGGAACATTCATACGCTGCTGGTGGGACTGCAAATTAGTACAACTTCTATGGAAAGTAATATGGAGATACCTCAAAGAATTAAAAGTAGAAT
Organism: Daubentonia madagascariensis; assembly: GCA_023783475.1. NCBI lineage: Eukaryota > Metazoa > Chordata > Mammalia > Primates > Daubentoniidae > Daubentonia > Daubentonia madagascariensis. Next base: position 9,354,997 of record JAKFHU010001129.1, read on the forward strand.
TACCATTTGACCCAGCAATCCCACTACTGGGTATTTACCCAAAGGAAAAAAAGACATTCTATAAAAAAGACATGTGCATGTGAATGTTTATAGCAGCACAATTCACAATTGCAAAGATGTGGAAACAATCCAGGTGCCCATCAATACACGAGTGGATTAATAAAATGTGGTATATGTATACCATGGAGTATTACTCAGCAATAAAAAACAATGGTGAATTAACACATCTGGTATTATCCTGCTTGGAGCTAGAGCCCATTCTTTGAAGCGAAGTGTCACAAGAATGGAAAAACAAGCACCACTGGTACTCACCATCAAATTGGTACTAACTGATCAACACATACATCACACAGGGAAATAATATTAATGAATATGAATAATAATAATGAATATGAATAATATTCATCGGGGGTGGGCAGGCGGGAGGGGGATGGAGGGGATGGGAAAATTCTCACTGAATGGATGCGGGGAGCACAGTTTGGGGGATGACCACAATTGTAGCTCTGACGCGGGCAGTGCATGGGCCATATGTATAGCCAAAGTGTTGTACCCCCATAATATTCTGAAATTAAAAAAAAAAAAAGAGAAAACACAAATTACTAAAAAAAAAGAAAAAGAAAAAAAAAAGAAGTGATTACCTCCTACTCACTCTAGTGAGAAGAAAAGGAACAATTAAAATGAATATATTAGGGAGAATATTATTTTTATTTCAATATTTCCATATATTTTCTCCAATTACATACTGAATAGAGCTTTTTAGTGCAACTGAAACTCCAAGATAGAGTTTAAAAAAAGTGAATTGAGGAAGATAAATGCAACTCTCTTTTGCTGGGTGGAGGGTGGGATTTCCTGAAAAAAACAAAGAAGATGAGATGTTAAGTGTGTGTGGGGGGAGAGGATATATAGTTCTGAGTGAATCAACAATGATAAAATCTCTGGAGACTCTACCCTTTGTCGAACTTCTCTTTCCAAACTGGATAGTATAAAAAGATTCTTTATACACTGCTTCTTGAGAGGGCATGTGGGTGTGTAGTAAGGGAGGTGGGGAAGGAGAGGGGAAAGTAGCATCTTTCAGATTCGTTCTAAATATCACAGAATTTCAGATTTTGAAGAGAACTTAATGATCACCTAGTCCTAACTCTCAATGAACAAATGATAAAAACGAGGCTCAGAGAGGATAAATAATTTGTCCAGAGACACATAGCAAGGTAGAAAGAACCATGTCTGGAACTTGGGTCTCCTGTCAGGCTAAAGCCATACTCCTAAGCTGAGCAGCTACATGGGTGGCTTCAGTCCTGGACAGAAAGATATCTGAAGAGAGACAGACACATCTGTGAAAAAAGGCTCTACCTTGTATCAATATGGCTTTGGACAAATTGCTTAATGTCTCTATGCCTCAATTTTTGTGTGTATAAAAGATGATTATGCCTAGCTTTTAGTGTAGTTAGGAGGATTAAGTTAGGTAAGGTGGAGTGAGTCACCCAATCCAGCAACTGACATCCCCTTTCCCTACCCACCTGCCTTTAGTTTTGGCTTTACCCTTCACACCAGGCTTGGCTAATTTTCCAGAGCCCCTTAACCTCTCCCCAGCCCTAGTCCTCCCTAGCTTGGTGCTATGAGACCAAGCCCCAGCCAGTGCTGAGTCACTCCTCACTGCAGAGCTGGTTACTTATTTGTCCTGCTTAGCATATTTGTGTCCCCATTACAGTTCGAGCAGACCTTCTTCAAAGGTCAGGACCCAAACACTGACAAGTTCTTTTTTGAATTGACCAAGGAATCCAGATGCTTGTTCTGATCAGAGGAATGTTATAGATGACTGATTCCCACTGACCATGTCATCCACCCTACTTTTCAGTGCTATTTCTGGAGCTGAACATTTGCTGATAAATATGCCTGGAACCTGAGTAGTTTTTACCCTGCTTGCTCCCAGTTGTCTCTTTATAAAGAACCATGTGCAAGTAGTTTTTCAAGACCAGGTTGGCAACCTTTCATAAGTAGCTTGTATTAGTTGTTTCCTTCCTTGCTCTCTTTTTTTAATATTCTCCCTTCCTAACTTCTTTCCTGCATTTAGTAAAAAGCTACTGAAGGCAAAGATTTTTGCTAAACGTAGACATCGAAGAAGTCTAAAAGGAATCTATTTATAATACACCTGGGTTAGCAGTATGCATGGGATACTAGGAAAAGAAAAGAGGAGTGTGCACAGCCAATTCTGCACAGGTGGTTAGGGAAAGCTCCTGAAAAAGTGGTGTTTGAATTGAGTCTTAAAGAAGGAGTTGAAATTTATGAGCTTGGCAAGCTGGGGAAATGGGTGTCTGCGCAAAGGGACGGGTACTGCAAAAGCATGAGAAAGCATTGTGTGTTTGGAAAATAATGAACAATTTGGGCTGGCTATTACACTGTGTTCTGGGAATGGGGAAGATGAGCAAACCTTGGGTCCTGTGCTAGCTGATGAGGCTGGAAATTAGGTTAGGAAAAGATTATTGACTATGAGCCTCTTGAGGTGAAGACAATCTCATCTTCTTTATACCCTTAGAGAGCCAGAAAGAGTAGATGCCCTGTGAATATTGTTGAGCTGATCTGAGCCACCACCATCTTTCTTCCGCATTACTGCCATGACCTCCTAACTACACCCCTGCCCCCACTTTTTTAAAATTTCAGAATATTGTGTGGGCACAAACATTTTGATTACATGATTTCCTTTTGTGCAGTTTGAATCAAAGTTATAAGTGTGCCCATCACCAAGGTAGTGTACATTGTAAATGTTAGGTGTAAATTTACTGTCCCCTTCTCCCCCACACCTACTTGGTTTCCACTGAGTTTTACTACCATATGTGCACATGAGTGTTGATCGATTAGTTCTAATTTAATAGTGAGTACATGTGGTATTTGTTTTTCCATTCTTGCAATACTTTGGTTAGAAGAATGGTCTCAAGTTCCATCCAGGTTGTTACAAAAGATATTAGTTCACCATTTTTTATGGCTGCATAGTACTCCATAGTATACATATACCACATTTTATTAACCCACTTATGTGTTGATGGGCACTTCGGTTGATTCCACATCTTTGAAATTGTGACCTATGCTGCAATAAACGTTCAAGTGCATGTGTCTTTTTGATAAAATGACTTTTTTTTTCCTTTGGGTAAATACTCAATAGTGGCATTGCTGAATCAAATGGTAGGTCTACTTTTAGTTCTTTGAGGAATCCCCATACTATTTTCCATAAAGGTTGTACTAGTTTGCAGTCCCACCAACAATGTATAGGTGTTCCTTCTCTCCACATCCATGCCAGCATCTGTTGTTTTGGGACTTTTTGACAAAAGCCATTTTCACTGGGGTTAGGTGATATCTCATTGTGGTTTTGATTTGCATTTTCCTGATGAGTAGAGACTTTGAGCATTTTTTCATATGTTTATTGGCCATTAGTCTATCTTCTTTTGAAAAGACTCTGTTCATGTCTTGTGCCCACTTTTATGTGGGGTTGTTTGATTTTTTCTTGTTGATTTTCCTAAGTTCTTTATAGATTCTTGTTATCAGCCCTTTATCAGATGTGCAGCATGCAAATATTTTCTCCCATTCTTTAGGTTGTCTATTCACTCTATTGATTGTTTCCTTAGCTGTATAGAAGCTTTTTAGTTTAATCAAGTCCCATCTGTTAACTTTTGTTGTTGCTGTGATTGTCTTTGGGGTCTTCTTCATAAATTCTTTGCCTAGCCGAATCTCTATAAGAGTTTTTCCAACATTTTCTTCTAGAATTCTTATAGTTTTGTGTCTTAGGTTTAAGTCTGTTATCTATTGTGAATTAATTTTTAAAAGTTGTGGGAGGTGTGGATCCTGTTTCAGTCTTCTACGTGTGCCTATCCAATTTTCCAAGTACCATTTATTGAATAGGAATTCTTTTCTCCAGTGTGTGTTTTTGTCTGCTTTGTCAAAGATCAGATGGCAATATGAGGATGGTTTTATATCTGGGTTCTCTGTTCTGATCCATAGGTCTATGTCTCTGTTTTGGGGCCAGTACCATGCTGTTTTGGTTACTATAGCCTTGTAGTATAGCTTAAAGTCTGGTAAAGTGATGCCTCCCAATTTGTTCTTATTGCTTAAGGTTGCTTTGGCTATTTGGGGCCTTTTCTGGTTCCATACAAAGCATAGAACTATTTTTCCTAGATCTGTGAAAAATGACATTGGTAATTTAATGGGGATTACATTGAATCTGTAGATCATATAGACATTTTAACAATGTTGATTCTGCTGATCCATGAACATGATATGTTTTGCCATCTGTTTACATCCTCTGCAGTTTCCTTCCTCAGTGTTTTGTAGTTCTCCCTGTAGAGGTCTTTCACCTCCTTAGTTAAATATATTCCTAAGTATCTTATTTTCTTTGTTGCTATTGTGAAAAGTATTGAGTCTTTGATTTGATTCTCAGCTCTACTGCTGGCATGTATGACTGCTACTGATTTGTGTACATTGATTTTGTAACCTGAAACTTTGCTGAATTTGTTTTTCAATTCCAGGACTCTCTTGGCACAGTCATTGGGGTTTTCTAAATATAAGATCATATAGTCAGCAAAGATTGATAGTTTGATCTTTTCTTTCCCCATTTGGATATTCTAGAAAAAATGGGCCTAACAGACATTTCTAGAACATTCTATCCAAAAGCCACTGAATATACATTCTTCTCATCACCCCCCCATCCCTGCTTTTACCCTTGTATCCCTACAGTCTGTTCTCCACACTAGAGTGATCCTTTTAAAACACAGATCAAATCATTGCACATCTCTACTCATCTCATTTCTTATTAGTTTCCCTCTTGCTTACAGTGATTCAGCTGCACTGGCCTCTGCTGTTCTTCAGACATGCCAGATGCAGTCCTGCCTTAGGGACTTTGTATTGGCTGTTCCCTTCTGGAAAGCTACTAGATCAGATATCCACATAGCCAATTCCTTCTCCTCCTTTGACTTTGCTCATATCTCTCCTCAATGGCATCTGCATAGTCATCCTATTGAAAACTTCAAAACACCCCCACCCAGCACTATTGCTCCCTTTTACCCTTCTCTACTTATTATTTATTCATAGTCTTTATCATATTCTAATAGACATATATAATTTACTTTTAAAAACTGTTGGTTGTTCATTGCCTGTCTCCTTCTGCTAAGATGTAAGTTTCACAAAGGTAACAATCTTTGCTCTGTTTATTGATGTATCCCAAGTACCTAGAACAGTGCTTGGCACATAATAGATGTTCACTAAATATTTATTGTATGACTTTAATAAATATGTACTGAATACCTTGTCTGTGCTAGGCATTTTATATAGATAATTATTAACAATACATTCCCCTCATGCTTATATGGTTTTCAGGCTGTTAGGGGATACAGGACTGATACATTTTCCTTTGTTCTAATATAAGATGATAAGTGCTAATGGCCACATGATATCATGGGATATCATGGGAGAGAGATCTTTGAATTAGGGGCTTCTCATGTTCTTCTTGAGTGTTAGAGTGATAGGATGTGAGTAAGGAACAAGGAGTGGTCAATTTACAATAACATAGATTGGAAAACACATGAGGCTCTTGATCAGGAGCTCCAGTCTCCTGCCACCAGCATAGTAAAGCTATCCTTGGCTAAAGATTAGAGAAGAGGACACTGTAGCCATGAATGTAAGGTGATTGTTCAAGGTCACACAGCTAAGTCCAAGGTCTTATTATGAGATCAGAACTCAGTTTCATATCTAGGAAAATACTGATATTGTATTCAAATTTTTGTGAGTATGTCTATATAGACCATAAAACTGATTCTTAAGAGGGTCTGTGTTGTCAAAAATTTCAGAATTTTTCAGAATAAATAAGCTAAGGAAGTATACTGGACATAGATATCAGGTTTCTTACTTTGTGGTACAGGGTGCTTTCCACTACAAGGCGAGGCTATACCAACCTGCCTGCTGTTTGGCTGAATTGTCTCTCACTTGGAAAAAAAGAAGGGAAATAATTGGTGATCAGATGTGCACCTGAGAAAACTTATTCTGGCCTAAGAATGGGGGATGACTTTTTTGGTGGATCTGAGGCCAGTTAGGAGACTGTTGTTATAACCTATGTGAAAAATGATAAGGGTCTAAAGTAGGAGTGTGGCAGCAGGAATAGCAAGGATGATATGGATTTGTCCATCCTATCTACATGTAGTTATTGAATGCCTCCTATTTTTTAGCACTGTTATTTCTGCAGAGGATAAGATAGTGAGAGAAAAGAGATATTGTTCTTATAAAAATTGACTGTCTAACACAGGTGACAAATATTATTTGAATAACCACAAAAACAAATGTATAATTACAAAATTTGATAAGTACTATTGCTTTGGTCTGAATGTCTGTATCCCCCCAAAATTTGTATGTTGAAACCTAATCTCTAAGGTGACGGTAATAGGAGTTGGGGACTTTGGGGAGTGATTAGGTGATAGGGTGGAACCTTTATGAAGAGACTATAAAAGAGGCCCCTGCCTTGCCCCTTTTGCCTTGTGAGGACACAGCTAGAAGGTACCATCTATGAACCAGGGAATTAGCCCTCACCAGAGACTGAATCTGCCAGCATCTTGATCTTGGACTTCCCAGCCTCCAGAACTATGAGAAATAAATTTCTGTTGTTTATAAGCTACCTTATTTAGGGTATTTTGTTATAGCAGCCTGAATGGACTAAGACAACTAAAAAGGACCTGTGTGTATTTCAAAGATTGAAATTTGAATTTAAATAAGGATTTGATGATTGGGAAAAGAGAGGAACAAGGAGTTTGGGAAGACTGTTAGGTATTTGTTTAGGGGTTAAAGTAGAAGATGGTGCTATTCACAGAGACAAGTAAAAGGATAAGTAATACTGAAGGAGAGGCAGGTTTGAAGTGAGGGAAAGAAATAATGTGTTTATTTTTGCACGAGAGCCTCTGGAACATCCAGATAAAAGAGTCCAGACCTATAAATATGGAGATCAGGAGAGAAATCAAAGAAGGATAGAGAGATCTGTTGTTACCAAGACATGAGTGATGGTTCAAGCCACCTCTAGAAATGTGGGATAATATAAGAGGAGATTCCTCCTGCCTTCCATAGCAGCTCCAACAGGCATAATTATATCATTAAATCATTAAATATTCAATACAGTTTACAACAGATAAAAGCAATTTTGTCTAATGTCCCTAAATATTGATATAATTGTGCACCTTAATCCTTTCATTATCAAAAGTTTTTATTCAAGTTAAGTATTATGCACACACTGATTTGTCAGGATTTTGGTGTTTTGCATCTGATCTTACTTTGTATTAAGGCTTAAATGTGATTGAATTGAAAATGTTTGGCACTAATAGGCTGCTTTTGCCTACTCTTGCATTGCCTGAAGATTCTGAAAGAGAAAGAGTATAGAGTTTGTTAACAGGTGGACCTGGATTTCATTTCTAGCTCTCCTACTTTCCAGCTAAGATAGACAAGCTTCTTAATCTCTCTGAGCCTCAGTGAGGCTTTAAGCTGAAGTTAAGGTTATCTTGGGAATTAAAGAGATAATATAAAACACTCAACATAGTGCATAGCACTTAGGAAGTACTCAGTAAATCCAGTACTGAGGTGAATCCAATTCTCAAAGTGATTGATCTTTTTGTACTGTGACTTTCATCACTATCTCCCAGAGGCCACTGGCTCTGGCTTGGCTGGCAGCATGCAGGATAAGACAGTAAAATATGATTATTGTTGGCCACTAGCCCTTGTACCCCTAAGGAGATGGAACATTTATCTGGGATGACCCTATAATCCATGGGAATCCAGTTTGCTTAGGTCATAGATGGCCCACACCAGAGTTTGCTTAGTGAAAATGAACTCCCAATTAGCTGAATTCTGTGAGCTCTGCCAATATAAGAATGATTTACCAAAGCCAATTCAGAAGCTTCTCTAACTTTACACCACCTGGTGAGCCTATCCTCATTAAGGTAAATGGGGTCAGCTTGAAGCAGTCCCACCATGGGACTGGTGGAAGTCTGTGATTAATCTGACTGGAAGCCTATTGTATAATGGTTTCTTTGCATAGTTCTTTAGTATTTTCTTCTAGCTATCACTGGAGCAAGCTAAACAGCATATATCTTTGTAGTTGTGGCCCATTCCCTTTTCAAGAATGGGATATTGAACAGAGCATTCTAAGACCTATATAGGAAGAAAATTTCTATTTCTTCATTATAAGTTTTATTCCACAGATATTTTCTATTGTAATATACAGAAAGTCTCTGATTTTGAGAAAATTATAGTCTAGTGGGCAAGAAAGAAATTTAAATGATTCCAATATTGAAGGCTGGATTTGTGCATAATTCTTCATCTTCATATGCCTCCTGACACTCAGTGGCTTATAAGTAGATTGTGCCTGATAAATTCTGGTTGGTTGAAAGAACGAATGAATGAAAGGAGTCAATAATGCATCTTAGGGCCCTCCTTATTTTTGTGTTGTTATCATATTTGGCATTTTCTTACTATTTTGCTTTCCTTTTATAACTTTACCTCTATCTTCTCTTGAGATCACATAAAGGTGTAAACACACATATAAGTATTCACTTTTACATGGACACACAATCACACACACATACATATATTCTCTTCAGTTGCTGGATCTGTCACAAAGGAACTTGATTAAAAGGTTCAGTGCTACAATTCCCTGCTTCCCTATCCTAACCTGACCTGCTCTTTTTATTCCTTTGCTAAGTAAGTCCCTTTCGGACTGTAAACCCCTAGAGAATAGAGACTGTGTCTGACTCATCTCTGTGCCTCCAGTGTCCAGCACAGGACCTGGCCCTGTGTTATTTTGTTTGCACAGAGAGAGAAACTGAGATTTTTGGTGTTAAATCCTCGGACCAGGTGGGGTTTAATATAATCAGGCCTGGTGTGTGGGTTTTCAAGCTCCTTCATTCTACTGTTTCTCCCAATTTTCTTCTGTTTGTTCACTGATGACGGAAGTCCCTTGAATGGGTGCATAGCCACATTTATAAACTAGGCTTCCAAATGAGAAAGAAGGTCCAGACTTCAAAGGAAAGGGTCAATGATACAGATTTATGTTGCCTTAACCAATATTTACTGAACATATACTATGTGCAAAGCATATTTGATCCTTATAATTGGCCTTTGGTAGTACAGCAAATATTCCCATTTAATGGATATGCAATTTGACATTTGTAAAAGTCAAATAAAGCTCAGGACCACACAATGGTTTAATAGCAGAACCTGTGTCAGAAATAGAGAAAAATCGTAAGGTAGCCAGACTTATGGAAGGGCAAGGAATTGAGGATTTGGTACAACTCAACAAAGTTTTCTAGTTTGTCAGCTTTTTGGTGGGTTTCCCTGGGATGGTTCTTTAGTTAGCTTCTCAGTTTCAGGAAACACTAATTCTCATTTTTAAGTGTAATATTCTAGTATGCCAAACAACTGTAGGCAAAATCATGAAAGCAGCATAATTTTTTTTTTTTTTGCATCCTCATTGCCCCACACCATAGTAGTCCTCTTTGCAAGGGCCTACATCTGTTGACTCCAGCTCCTCCAAACCTGGTCGTTTGGTTCTGATCATGGCTTTTTAAAGTATTATTATTGTCACCCTCCTTATTGCCTTGCTGTCTCTCTGCAATCATCATCATCCCTAGTACACATTACTAACAGAATCAATGGGCAGATATCAAGAGGAAGAGGAAGGATGGAAAGGCTGGTCAATAACTGATGTAAAACTGCCTAAAATTATTTCCCTGAATACTTAAGGAGTACTAAAGACCTAATTCAGAAGTACTCAATGAATAGTTGCTTAGATCCAGGGAACAGGAAGAATCCGGGGCTGCTTTCATGGGCATGCAACCTGAGCAGTCACATGGAGCCCTGCATTTAAAAGGGCCCCATGCCAGGTTTAATACTCTGTTATCATCTTCTTGAAATTCTTAATAATTTTTGAACAAGAAGCCTACATTTTCATTTGCACTGGGCCTCACAAATTATGTAGTCAGTCCTGCAAGAAGTCTTTTCAGAGGCAAAATAAAGCATCAAAGAAACAAAACAAAACAAAACAGCTGAGAAGGAGCTAAAATTAAGAATGGCTGCCCTGTATAAACTTTTACACTTGGCAGAAGGTTTTCATATGCATGTACCTGTGTGGGAAACCTTAGAATACCCAGCGAAGCAGGAGGAAAAGACCACTACTGTTATTTGCACCAATAAATCCTCTTCCTTCCCATTATACCACCAAGTCCTGCCTCCTCTCCCCTTATGTGATACTCTCCTCTTCAATGTTTTCCCTTCTTTCACTCTCTTGATATTTCCAGGTACCCGTCTCTCCATCCCCAGGTATCCGACTCTCTATCCCCAAACTTTAAGGCTCTAATATTAAGACCTTCTCAGAATCTCCCCCAACATTTTATAAAAATTTATTTTTCTGGGTTTTTTTTTTTCCTGTGTCCTAGGTTCTCAGAGCCCAGGGCTGAACTAAGTTCAAACACTAATATCTAATATATTAAAGGCCATTAGCAGCCAAATGTGACTACCAGATCCTGCCATAAGTCCTCACTATTGAAAGGCTCTCCACATGGATGTGGGATGTTTGCTGATTTTTTAGGCTTCTCACTGTCTGTGGAGTTCAGCTACACTTGTTTGAGGATATTCCCTCAGACCAAAACACAAAATGTTTGTACTCTAGACCCTACAGAAACTATACCCTGGACTAATTATTATCTACTTATTAACAAAATGAGTTATTTTGTTAAATAATGCTTTGGGATGGTTACTTAGAGAATATATAGTCCATCTATTCCTTTGTAAATTGTAGGAATTATTACTGAATAAAGATTTATCATAAGGAAGCCATGTATTTGGACAAGATTATTTTGAATTATTTAGTCTGACGTTCAGTTGGCTTTCACTGAGACCAACTGTTTTGACATTTTATCAGGGAACACCACAAAAAAAAATCTTACAAAAAATGTTTGTGCATTTCCTCCTAGAACTTTGAGATCACTGGCCATGGTATTTATCAATTTCCCTGTATAGAGCTTCACATGAGCTCATTTTAGGGATTAACTTTTGGTTTCTTAGATGAGTTTAGGTAAGTTTTATATACAGAATATGTATGTACACAGAATAAGTCCTTGTTTTTGTTGTGGTAATCAGAAAACTCGAGGCCATTTTCATGACTTAAGAATATCTTCTTTATGGGCCCTTGGAGCCTTTCTGATTATGCTCTATTTTCCCTGCCTCTAGCTTTGACCTGTTTTTCTAATCTTATTTTTTATATTGTAGTCTTTAATTTTACAATTTTATGCTTTACATTTCCTTAGGTCACCTTAAATCTTTTGTGGAATAAGATGGGGCATTAAATTATAGTTTACACATACAGACATACATTATAAGGTATTGTGTCAGGGATTGCTTATATAGACCAATGGAAAGGCCAAAGATGCCATTTCAGGCATTAGAACTAATAAGCTAATAGGTCAAGTGATATTTTTGGTTTATAGAATGATTCTTCCAGTTACTTGATTTGAGGAGCCTCTAATTTTCCTTTAGGAAGAGTAGTCTTGCCTGCTGAGTCTGGACCAGAGCTGGATAGTGAAAAAGATCACAACCCAGAACTAGATATTCCAGCCCTGATTCTTCTACTCACTTGCTCTGGGTCATTGAGTTAAACATTTTATTTGGATGTTAGCTTCAAAAATCTCTAAAAAAGAAAAACCATATTTTGATGGTGAGGTATATCTATTATACAAGAATTTAGTAATGTTTTTATTGACTTAACTTTCCAGGAAAAAAGGAAGTACTGTGTTGATTGTAAGACACAATTCTATTTCAAAGAAAATATAAAATGGGAAAAAATAGATTTTTAAATCATGAAGGTACTTTCCTCACAGAGTTCCTCTGAGGATCACAAATAAGTTAATAAGTAAGAATGTGGATCGTAAATTTAATGTTAAAATGTTACCCAAATATAGGGAATATTATGCAAGAGAAGGAGTGCAAGGCTGTTGATGATGTAACCTTCTCTTTTTCCAAATTCTACATTTTAACTTTACCTTTTGAAGAAATTTAACTTTCCCTTTCAAAGAATTATCGTGGGGATGAGGAAGCCATATAAGTGAATTAAATATAGAGAGTATTATCTTGTAGTTCCACATGAGATTGTACTTTCCAGCTTTCAGAAGCCATCAGTGAGGACTTGGGTGCACGTGTAGTCATTGGACACTCTGTCACCTCCAAAGGATGTTGAAGAGGGGATCCCGTCATCTCAGAGAGTTGGATGTAAATTTTGGACCCAGTTATAATGCTTAGATTTGATTGATATTTTTTGTTTTGAAACAAAAATCTTTCATGAAGCCAGGATGGTTGTCATTTATGGTTTATAGCACAATGAAACTCCTTTAGAACTGGATGCACTGTGCAGGGAGAGCTCCAAATGCATTTCCAAACCACTCCCCAAGTATATTTTAGCCCTTAATTTACTGAACATCTTGTTCCTGAATGTGAGCTACTGGAGGCCAGGAAACAGGTGTGTTTTCTTTTTTAAATTTCTGTTCCTATTTAGCATATTTAGCTTAGACTGGGAAGACAAAGGAACCCTAATGATTTCTTGATAATTAATTGAAAAAGTTACAGTTTGTTTGTGAGGATCAGGATCTCCACACCATGCTTTTCATTTATTTAGTCTTCACAGCACAGAAAATCTATGGCATGGGTGGCATTTTTATTAAAAGATGAAGAAACAGAGCCTCTGAAAAGTTAGAGGTTTGCCTGACTTCACACTCAACTTGAAAGTGTGGGAACTGGTATGCAAACCTGCATCTTTGTGGCTCCAAAACTGATCTCTCTGAGAACTGCAAAGTAGGAGGGAAGGGAGTTCTTTGGGTCCCAGGGCACCATATCTGCTGATGAGATATACTCCGAGGAGAGCTGTTGGCTTTGCTCTGAGAAGAACCACTGGATGTTGTGGTGGGCAATAGGGTGGGAAAAGGGGAAGAAAAGTAATATTCATTTAGCATACAATACCTGCTAAAAATTATGTTAAGCTCTGTCATACATGTTTTATAATTTAACCTTCTCTATAATCCTCAGAGATAGATATTCTTTTCTTCTTTTACCAAGGAAGAATTTGAAACTCAAAGAGGTTAAGGAACCTACCCAAAGCGAGGTAGCTGGCAAGTGGCATAACCAGGATTTAAACCAATTCTTCATGATGACAAGGATCATGATCTTTACACTACATAATAATGGAAAGAAATTGAAGAAACAGGGGGACAATTTTATACAGAACATTGCACACAGGAAAGTGACCAGCAAAAGCAACAGGGAGAAAGGGAGTATAATTTAATTCTTAAGAAACTCATCTTTTTGCTTTCCAAGTTCCAGTTCATTTCAGCCCTAAGAACAATGGGTTCTGGACATTAAGACCAAAGCCCGTAGCTATTTGAGAATGTGTCCAAGATGTTGTAATCAAGGTGACCTTCCTGTGGTTTATTTTAAAATAGAACCAATGAACCTTAATAGCTATCTGTGGGCCAGATATTTATTACCTAGCCATGCTTCATGCTGGTCTAGTTAAGGTCCTCTTTGCTCATCTGAAAAACAAAACAAAACAAAAAAACCCCTAAATTGTGAGGCCTGCCCTACCTATGTTTTTGTCTCTTTCAAAAGCAAAGGCTGAGAATTGTATAGGCATTTAAAAGGAGAAAAATGAGGCATCTGCCAGGTTCATAGAACAATGGAAATTAGATTTTTCTGAAGTTAAATTTAAAATTGATCAGAGGAGAAACACACAAAATCATCTTTAAAAATGCTTCCAGATCCTTAATACTGAGTGGTTAACTGACATATTTAAAGAAGAACGTGTTGACCAGTGGTGGGTGATAATCCTGTGCATCATAGAAAAAGGAGTGTGCAATAGTACTGGGTGGGCCTCTGACTTGGAAGCTCTGACCTAAGTGCTCTTGTGGTATAAACCAGTTTTACGAGTCAGCCATCAGGGCTGTGGAGGGGCCACTGTAATGCAAAAGCTCCAGTGAGGAAGTTAAACTCAATCTAATAAGCTATTTTTGAATCATCATTTTACGACTGGTACTGACGAGTGAGCTGACAGGGAGATGTTGTGAGACAGTATAAAGACTATTTGACTAGCAAAAATAACTCAAACCCAGAAGACCTTTGCTAGAGCCAACCTCCTCCCCTATCCAGCTATGTAACTTTGGGCAAGTCAGTTCACCTCTCTGACATTCAGTTTTCAGACTACTTGTCAAGTCTTAAATTCACCAATACATGTCTTCTTTTGCATTTTATCCTTCTAGATTTCTGAACTCATTTTGTTAACACTGTGTTTTTGCCTATGCTGTCTCTCCTGCCCTCAGGTTTTAGTGTTACCTAGGCTATCTGTGTTGTTCTTCATCACTTTGATTCCTGGTACCTTCCAGGGTTAACCCATATTTGCTAATCTCTTGGTCACTAAACCTGACTGTACCTGCCAGCTGCCTCTTCAGCTAAATCTGACTCCTTATCTTGATCCCAGAAACCAGTGTGGGTTTCTGAGGTCCCAGAATGCCTTGCATAAGCAACTGCTTAATCTCTCAATCTGTCATCAGATAGCTGGGATGTCATAAAGGAGAAAATACATGTAAATAGGAGAATTTCAAGAGCTGGAACAGAAGCAGTAAGAAGAATTGATAGATATAGTTTGACATTCCTAATAATTAATATTATTAAGGAAGGATTGAATTGCCTTATAAGGCAATCAACTCCTTATCATTAGAGATGTTCAATCAGAGAATGAATGACTCGATCGCAGAAAGGAGAATTTTGCCCTACTGGGAAGATTGGATTAGATGGCCTTTAAGATCTCTTCCAACACTAATATCCTAGGCTTTTATAATCATCTCAACAGATGAGTAGGTTAGAAAGTGACAAATGACAGGACAAAGGCTGTAATTCATTCACCAGACTTGAAGCAGACAGTTTCAGAAAAGAGTCTGTCAACGTTGACACATGCAGCCAAAGATTATTAAGACATGCATTTGTTTATTCATTCATTCAACCATCTTTTATTGAGTATATATTATGTTGCAGGGACAGTCTTACACACTGGTGGTTCAAGAGAAATAAGATGCAGTCACAGCCACCAAAAGAGCATAGGCCAGTGATGAAGACACATATGTAAATAAATGAATATCATATAACGTGCTCAGTGCTTTAAGGGAAGGGCAAACCAGATGTGGTGGGAGCATAGAGGAGAGAGAGAACAACTTCTTACATAGGTTGGAATAGCTTCAGAAAAGAGTTGGCTCTCAAAGTGTGAGAGAGTTAAGTAGGATAAAAAATGGGAACTGGTCATGCATTTTCCAGGCATAATAATAGCTTTAGAAAAGGCATTGAAATATAAAAGAGCAAAGTATGTTTGGGAAAAATAAGAAAGAAAAAGATAAATGGGGTGGAGGAATGGAAAGGTAGGAATTTAGGCTTAAGGAGGAGGGGCAAGATTCTGTTGAAAGGCTTTAAATACCAGACTAGATGTAACTTTTAGATTATAAATTATGTAACTAGCACAGAGCAGCTGCTAAGAAATAGTTGTTCCCCCAACTTCTACTTCTTCCATTCCTGTGTATGGATGTCTAGATGGGTTAGAGGAGAGATTGAGGGCTTCTCATCACTCTCCAAGGTCTGAGCAAGGCACATGCTTATCTGACCTCCACATCCACATGTTGCACCCTAGGTCTCTACTTGTCAACAGTGAGGAACCCTGTTAGGAGGCATATTGTGTGAGAAGAGGTTACAAGGTTAGCACCCATTCCCAGTGAATGGGCTAAGGACCCAGGAGGAGCCACAAGGTTATTGCAAGGAGGTCCCAAATTCAGACATGGCTCTGTAGTCACTCACTGAACCAATAGTATATCTCACAAAGATGTAGATTCAAATGGACATTGATGCTGTTTTCATTAATAAAATGTAAATTCATTTGAAACCTTTACTAACTTAATTGTAGATTTTTCCTATTGCAATGTTCTTTATTGACTAAAAATACAAATACTATCATGAAAAAATTAGAGGAAAGTTTTAACACTTAAAAGGCCTTTATCTTTGCAGAGATTGGCAACCAGTGGTCTAACAGGGAGAGACTTAAGTTCAAACTCTGACTTTGCCACTTAGCTTTGAACTTTCCACATTATATTGTAAATTACTGTTAGTATGAGTGTCTCCTCCACTGTGGGCTTCTCAAAGTTAGATATAGTCATGTATCTTATTCATCATTATGCTTATAGAACCTAGAATTGACAGTGGCAACGTGAGAGAAATACATATATATATATATGCCATGTCAGTATATCTCAAATGCTTTGTAGTGCATCTACTAGCCATATGGCCTTATGCAAATTATGTAAGCTCCCTGAACCTTGGTTTCCTCACACTAAATGAGGGATAATAATATACTATGTCACTATCAATGGAATAAGTTTGGGATGGGAAGAGGAAGAGATTGGGGGAAGCAGGGAGCAGAAAAGATAATGACCACAGGAAGGCAAATTAGAGGACTACTTCAGTAATACAGATAAGAGAGGATGAAGCTTGAACAAAGGCAGTGGAAGTGAAGATAAAGAAGAGGAGATGAAACCCATAGAAGGTAATACTCGGGGGTGATGGTTTCTGAATACAATGTTGATGGTAGTGGAAATGTCTTCCCTATGGTTTACAGACAAGGAGCCTATTGTGTCTAGACCTGGGCAAAGAGGGGGGCATCTATAAAGAATCCACAGTGATGGAAGTTCTTCTTTAAAGTTAGACGTAGAGAGAGCACCTGAAGAGAGCTGAAACTGCCCAGCAGGCAGGGCCAGAAACACCATGAACTCCCAGGAACAAAGGGAAATGAACCCTGAGAATGTTTAGGGATCCTGGCAAGCCGTTGGCAGTGTACATACTCTCCAGTATATTTAGACATAGGAGTACTACTATTTACCCTCAGCAAAAAACCAGAGACTATTCATCTTACAGTTCATCTTTGGGGAATTCCATCACCTGTTACCTATATAATGGAGGCTGCAGAAACTGCCCCTGATAGTAACCATCTGATATGTGCAGGAGAAATATTCATTAGCTATTAAAAGGACTTATTCTCTGGATTTGGTGCCCTTTCACCCAGCCCAGCCCTAGATACTCCTCTTCTTGTTGTCAGCTTTGTGTTTCCATTTGAAAAATGACTTTGAAAACTAACATGCAAACTGATCAGTCATGCAAACAAGGCAAAACTCCCACGGAGCACATGAGGAACAGAACAAACATTATTTTTGTCTGTCTTGTTAGGATTTGCATATGCTGGAATATTTCTGACAGGTTCCTTGTGGCTTTCCTGAGAGACACACAAAAAAAAAAGTCATGAATCTACATTTAAGTAGAAGATGAGAAAAGTTCAGTGGAGAAAAATGAAGTGAGGTCCTTTACATTTTCAAGTTTCTATTACAGTGGTTATGTGACACTTAAATTATAAAATGGCAGTAAATGATGGTACCTCTGCTGATAACTTTAGACAAATGACAGCAAATGACTTCCCTTTGTCTTGATGGGAAAGAGGCTAAGAATTGCTTTTCCCAACTTTCAAAAATGTTTCAACAACAAATATAGTTGATACTGCCTTTATCCCTTACCCACCCCTTCATTCTCAAGGCTTTCAGGTCAATACTCCATGCCAGTCTTTTTTTAAACAGGAGGCTTATTACCAGTCACAGACTACCAGAAGATGATGTCTAAAATTAGTCTTCTGCTATAAACATAGTCCCCAATGTGTCTGGGTGTGAGTGTAGGTTGGGTAGTCTGAGTAATTTGCATGGTCATGGAGAGCCTTCTTATACCACAAGCAACTGGACTTCTGCATCAGTTTCATTATCCAGCATTCCACTTTCCCACTAGGACTGGATAAGACTAGTGCTCAAGTCTGAATCTCAACTTTTTTGGCTAGAGTTCTGACATACCTGCCTCAATCAATCCCACCCCCTGGAGAGGCAAAATTCTCTCCCTGAATGAACTAATATCCCAGGATCTTTACCACCTGCTTGATTTTAGCCTCACCTGCTACTTGCATCCTACATCCATGCCACTTGTTTACCACATTGGGTCTCTAGGACAAAATTCTGCCCCAACCACCCTGGCCTCACATTTGGGCACTGTACATCTAATGATGGCAAGTAGGTTACTGGGTTATTTCCCAACCTTTTTCTTCTTGGTCACTTTCTCCTCCCACTCTTCATTGGCCAGCATCACTGAAGTTCTTTCCCAAATAAATTATGAACCCTAACATGGACAAGACACCATGGACATACCCCTATTACCATAATTTCATACACTCTACTAAGTCTGTTTATGTGTCTGTCTCCCTAACTAGTCCTGAACTCTGATAGGGAGTCTTATTTATTCCTTTGCTTCTAGGAAAAAAGTAAGAGCTTAATAAATGATTGCTAAACTGTAGTTAAGTGTGTACTTATCTGTCTCCTTCACTACACTGAGATCTTCTTCCATGGGGAGGACTATGTCATATATGATCGATAAATATTTGATAAATAAAGAATGAAGGTTTAATGTTTGCTTGTAATAACAGTACTAACTACCACTACTGCCACTATTACTACTATTTGTTGAGTTTTTCTAATTACCAAGAACTGTGCCGGGCATTTTCACATATAATATTTAATTTTCATAAAAACCCTGAAGATTATTATATCTATTTTACAGGTAAAGAACCCTAAGTGCAGAGTTGTCATGATCTTATTGACAAAACTAGTGTTTCCCTCACACTCTTTTTATTTCTTATGGCTTTTGTCAAAAGCAAATTTTAGTTCATGCTTTCTCTTTTGAAATTGTGGCTTGGTTGAGGTTGAATGAGAACTGTCTTTCTAACTCAACTCCATATTTCTATAATTGAAGTATTTTCTCAACACATAAATGGAAAATAAAAGAGATATTTCAAAGAGAGTATGACCATTCTATGACAGCAATGGAAGTGCTACTAATAAAAACAATGGACATTTTTAAAACAATTACATGGATTTGATGGACTGCTGTTTGGTTTTTGTCCCTGAGAGACATCTTGCCTACATCCTTGGGATGCGCTTGGGCACTAAGCAGGATACCCATTTGGCAGGGTACTTTGAAATGATAGGTGGAAAATTCATTTTCTAAAGAGGAAAGGGCAACATCTGAAGGAAAAGAATATTATATTGCTATTTCCAACATCCTATTAAAAACAAAGGAGTATAAAATAGCATTTCCAGGGTGGAAAAGCAACACACTTTCAAATAACTTCACAAAGAGAAAGCTGGAGCAAAGGAAAAAATAGAATTATAACTACACAGGACTCCCAGCAAGGCTAGGTAGGGTCTATTATTTGTTTAGAGTATTTTCAGGGCCCACCTTGTGTTCAGTATTTGTGGAAGTTATTCCAAAGATATTTCATAAGGGAAGAGGCAACATTTATATTCATTAAGCTAGAGTCAACAATATGACATTTTGCCCACAATTTTGGGGGGGATTTTAAATGATTAATGCATCTTCAAGTAGTTAGGGATGGGGGATTTTCTAAAACATCTTATCTTTATCTAATAAGGCCTCCTGAGAATACAAAAGCTTAAGGCATACAGCAAATTTTGAGGCAGTTTATTAAAAACACGTTTGCACAATACTCATGGTATGCTGGTATTGTTTGTGGAGGCTGTGAAATAGAAGCCTCTTTGGAATGTGCATGGAAATGGGATACATAAAATCCCCTGTTTAATTAGCCACTTGAAGCTTGCTCCTCTGAGTGTAGTGGAGCAATCACAGGCTTTAGAGTCAGTCTTTTTTTTTTCCTTGGTTTTTTAAATTTTTATTATTTTTTATTTAAAAATTGATTTTGTTTTTATTTCAGAGTGTTATGGAGGAACAAACACTTTGGTTACATAAATTGCCTTTGTACCGCCCACCCCGCCTAAGTCAGAGCTACAAGCGTGCCCATCCCCCAGACAGCACTCACCCCATCCGTTAGGTGTGAATTTACCCATCCTCTCCTCCCGCCTTTCAACTGCCTGACACCCTGTGAATGTTACTTCCCAAATGTGCACATTAGTGTTTATCGATTAGTACCAATTTAATGGCGAGTACATGTGGTGTTTATTTTTCCATTCTTGTGATACTTCACACTTAGAAGAATGGACTCCAGCTTCATCCACGATAATACAAGAGGTATTAGTTCCCCATTTTTTTATAGCTGAGTAGTACTCCATGGTATACATAACCACATTTTATTAATCCACTTGTGTATTGAAGGGCACTTGGGTTGTTTCCACATCTTTGCAATTGTGGATTGTACTGCTATAAACATTCACGTGCAGGTGTCTTTTTTATAGAATGTCTTTTTTTCCTTTGGGTAGATACCCAGTAGTGGGATTGTTGGATGAAATGGTCGTTCTACTTTTAGTTCTTTGAGGTATCTCCATATTACTTTCCATAGAGGTTGTACTAGTTTGCAGTCTCACCAGCAGTGTATGAGTGTTCCTATCTCTCCACATCTATGCCAACATTTGTTGTTTTGGGACTTTTTGATAAAAGCCATTCTCACTAGAGTTAAATGATATCTCATTGTGGTTTTGATTTGCATTCCCCTCATGATTAGAGACGTTGAGCATTTTTTCATATGTTTTTTGGCCATTAGTCTATCTCCTTTTGAAAAGTTTCTGTTCATGTCCTTTGCCCACTTTTTAATGGGGTTGTTAGAGTCAGTCTCTTGATCAAATCCTGGGGCAACTTATTTGCTGCATGACCTGAGGCAGATACCTCCCTTTGTTCACATGTAAATTGGGGAATAACAAGACCTAATTCTTAGGGTCTTTTTAAAAAGAGATTAAATGAGATTTTATCTATAGTGATGCTAAGCATGGCATCTGAACATGATAAATACTCAATGAAAAGTAGCTCAATCTAGGCAGCTAGCCAGCACAGTCTGGATAATGACCTGCAAAGAATTATCTGAAAATCAATGGATGATTGCCACAAATCTGAACCCTTAGCCAATCTGGTTGTCTTTCACTTTCCTCTTGGACATAAATGGAAGTCACTTTTTGCTTAACAGCCATTTATTGAGTACATCCTATATTTTAGGTCCTGAGGAGATATATATATATATATATGGCAGTGGTACACTGGGAATGCCAAGTACTATCATGAAGTTTATCCTCTTGTATGGATTATTTTACCAGTCTTCTTATTGGTTTCCCTACCTTTAATTTCTTCCTTTCATATCTATTCTCTATTTACTGTTAGTATAAGCTATCCAAAACACAAATCAGATCATGTTGATCCCTTTCTGAAAACCGAAGTAGGATTTTTTTTCCCGTGTAGGATTAAATTCCCTATTTGTAGACATGACAGTCAAGATCTTCATAAACTGTTTCCAGCTGACCACTTTTACATCATTTCTAATCACTTCTCAACTCACAGTCCTCACTGGGCAGCCTGCTCTTCCCAGACTATGCCCTGCACTATTGGTAGCCTTACCTCTGTGAATTACTCATTACCAGACTAGGCTAGGCATTGCTTTTCCCATAACACAATGTTCTTTATTAATACTTCCACTACTAAATATCTTTGCAATAGCAATAGAAATACAGTATCAAGAATGAGGAAGACAAGATCCTTCTCTACCTACCCCCACTGTAATGTGGTATCTACATCTGTGTCCTTCACTGTAAACTTGATATTGACAGATATCCAGCAGAGAGTGACAACAGTTGGAAGTAGATATTATTCCTTTTAACCAAAATATAGTTTAAGAAGAAAGTTAAAGTTGGATAGAAAGTTAGTACTTCATCTGTATGGTTCCTTTGCTCCTTCACTAAGTTTCAATTCAAACTCATTTATATGAAATGATCTAAGTTTGAGATATACATTTCATTTCTTAATCAGGTCAGAGATGATTATTTGAGTTGTTTTAAAATATTAAATTGATGGGACATTTTAAATTACTGGAATATATGTGTTAGTGCTGGATTAAGTGATTTCCAAGGTCCCAGGCAACTTTCCAAGGTCACCATTGGCTGAGCTTCCTGCTTTTCTTTTTCGCATGCCCTGGCATTTCTCCTATTTGGACTGCCTGCTTAGTTGTTCTACCCAGCACTGATTTACTCCCTGCTTCTAGTAATGAAGAGTCTCTTCATCTGGTTTCCTTGGAAAATAGCTTTGAGTTTGGGAGGGGTGTGTGTGTTTGCGCATGTGTGTGCCTGTGTACATGTGTGGGTGCAAAAAAGCTGGGTTGTGATATATCATGAATAAGTTTCTCTTCTTGGCAGCCAAATCAAACATGGCCCTGTTCTGGGTTTCTTTGGAATAATGACTTCAATTAATTTTATTTTTATAGCTTTAAGTAAATCTGTTCATTACTCATAAAACCAGCAACCCGGTAGGACAAATGCACTATGGTAAGGTAACAAGAGAAAGATCTCTTGGAGTGATGTAAAAGTCTTAGATTCTCCCCATGTTAGGCAGCAACTAAGAATGCATCTTCCCTAAGACAGGCATCGTGTGTCCACAAAAGGGGCAGCTGTGATAAACACCTTGTTCTATAAAATCGGTCTTGAACTCCTTGGATTTCCAGCTCTTCAGTCCCTATTGTCTGAGAATTGCCTGCAAGGCTGGAGAAGCTGGGTGGTGGGTATTGCTAATAGGGTAGGACCTAAAGTGTCATCCAAGGCAGACTGAGAAGCCAACATCACCTACAAGGAGAATTAAAATCATCAGAATAATTAATGAGAAGAAATAAACATTAGTGAGACAGTATAGGCCAGGAGGAAAAGTACAGGCTTTCAAATCAGAGAGGTGATCTGTTTTGCAACCTGACTCTACCACTTTCTACTTGAGTAATTTGGGGAATGATACCAGACCTCTCTTAGTCTTAGTCTCTTCATCTGAAAAACAGAGTTAACATCAGAATTAATTCATAGGTACATGATAGTTGTAGAATTAAATGAAATTTTATGTGTGTGTATATATATATGTGTGTGTGTGTATGTATGTGTGTGTGTGTGTGTGTGTGTATATATATATAAATAAAATCAGTCAGAAGAAGCCAGGGAGCAAACTAGATGTTCTAAAAATTATAGCTGTTATTATTATTATAATTAATTATCATAATAGTAGAATGAGAAGTAAGAGTTGGAGAGGTAAGGGATAATATAGAGTGAAAGGACATATCAAGAACATGAATAGCAAACTCAGTCGCTAGGAGAATCAAAAGCAGGAAAGGGCAAGGAAATAGGCACTGAATGGTGAGTGTGTGTGTAGTCTTCTTTTTTGTAGTTTCTGGCTCTTGTTTAGAATGGGAGCATGGACTCAATGGAGCACCATCCTGGCTTTTGATCTCCCTCAAAGGAGCATCATTCTGTCTTTTGATCTGCCACACTTCTTTCTAGCTCTGTCTTGCTAGTCAATCAATTCTACTAAATCAGTTTATTATACAGGATGGGTAAAAGAATTTGGATACTGCCACTAAAAGGCCCCCACTATAACCGGGGTCCAGCTAGAATGATCCAATAACAGGTCATCACCCTGAGTCTCTATTATAGCTCACCCTTCCCCAGAGCCTCTTGAGACCATTCCTAGATAGTTGGGCCTCCCCAGGAATCGTGCTAGAATTTTCTTTTTTCCTAGGAATAGTACATTCATCTTGAGGTCATCAGTCCTCCATAGACGGGGGAGGCAAGGTGAGAGAACAATCCATAAAATGGTTTTGTTCTCCCAGTTCCCTTTCCACCCACCTGGTTCCTGCTTCCTGCTTCCTCCCTTACCTTTCCATTCAAAGTATGATGCTCAGAAAGTTCTTTACAAAATTTTCACCCATTATTCCTAGTACTCCTTTTGAGCTATCTATTAATTTTCCAATTCCTTCTACCTTTTCCAGAATGCACTGGCCTTTACACCCATCCCCATCCTGGTCTTTCTTTGCTAGACTTTTTTGTCAGTGGCATGCTTGCAGTGTGGGGCCCAAATGCAGATGCCAAACTCCTAAAGCCTACTCACTGGGGGAATGGTGGAGCAGACCCTTCATTCTCTTCATTCTAGATGCTCTATTTCTATTAATGCAGAAAAAGAATATGTGTAAGAACAGTTAGTCTTAAGGAATGGGGTTGTGTTTGGTAAGGGTCAAAAGCAGGTATGCCTTAACTGCAAAGATAAAAAGCAGACATAGTGAAAAAGAGCAATGAAGAAAAGTAAACAATAAAGTAATAATAATAATAACAATGATAATATTTGTAATAAACTTTTCATTCCTTAGGCTCTGCACCTTCACAGGGCCATCCCAGTCATAAGAGTTTTTTTTCAACTCTCAGAACCAGTTGGAATTCAATGCATTTATCCTGATTTCTCTTAAGGGAGCTAGGCCAAAGATAGAGGAACAGAACCGCTGATTATGAATTCCAAAACTTTCTCCTTCCCCCAAACACTCTTCCTAATGGTCATCAACCCTTCTTTGCCCACTTCTCTCAACCCAAGTACTTAAGTCAGTTTGAACAGTTTTCTAAACTTGGCCTGTTTCTCCTTTCTTTGGCTAATGCCAAAACTTATTTTCTAAATCTTCCCTCCTACTCCCCTTGTTTAATGCTGACCTGATCTCCTCATTCTGCTAAATTAACTTTGTTTTCCTAGTAGCTTTGCTCAATGGCTAAATCAGAGCAAAGATTGGGAGAAAACTGAGATTGTCTCCGAGGGAGGAAAAATGGTGGTCTGACAGAGTCCTCCCACTTCATCGCTCCCAGGGAAGGAGGTGAAAAGCACCATCAGCTGCCTGCGTGGATTGCTCACTCTGAAAACAGCACTGTGAATTTACAGAGAAACTTCGTGGGACACTCAGCCCAAGAAAACAGGTGACTGGGAGATTCATTCACAAAGATCAGAGAGTAAGCACAGGGAGTGCAATAGAGCCCAGAGTGCAGGAAGGACATGCTCGCCAGGTCAGCACAGTGCGACCTGATCTGTAAGCAGTTACGAACCTTCCCCACAGAATTCTCATCCACTCAGCCAGGGACAAGCCCAGAGTTGGGGCAAAGCTGTAGCTCGAGACAGCAGGCTCTATGGAGAGGAAGCAATTGTGAGAGCCATACGGAACTCTCAGCTACACTATACAGGGACTGCTGAGGACCGGGTAGGGACTAGGCAGAGATATAACTTCCTGGGACAGTGCACGGGAATCTGCAGACAGGCACCTCGCTACTGGAAGTCAGCAGGACCTGGGCACAGGAGTTAAACAGAGAGCGGGACATGCCCTTAGGGGCTGCCCACAATTGCCTCTGTGGGACCCAGGCGAGTTGAGAAGAGCTGCGTCTAAGGGGACAATCTGAGCCATGCTGATCCAAAAGTGCCTCTAGGGGATACTATTCCCCCCGGTGGGAACATCCCCCTGGCGGAGACTTCTGGGGATAGAGATGCCCACCCACTTCACCTAGGACTCTAGTGGTGGACATGGGCTGCACAACTGGAGATCCCCCCATCAGCTAGTGTCACGTGGAGCCACACGTCAGAGGGCCAGACACACATGGCTAGATAAGCAAACTCTGAGCTGTGTAGAATTTTCCTAATTCAGCTCTCACACTGCAGCCAAAAGCAATTGTGTTTCTACCCGCACGTCAGGAGGAACAGGGTCAAAGTAACCCCTAGGAGCTATAAGGACCCTCCCAAAGCTTGGGGCTTTCACATACCCCACCTGGGGGACCAAAGTCTGCAACGGACACAACAGAATACCTAGCTTTTAGGGATCTGTGCATTCATACCCTAAAGTACAATTCACCAGCTTGGAGCTCAAGCTGGGAGGACAATCTCACTACACTCCACTGGGAAGAGGAGAAGACAACAGGTCAGAGGTAACCTAAGAGATCAACCAAACTTGCTAAGATACACCTAAGGCAATACAGACCACTACTCCTTTATGTGGCTCTGCCAAGGAACAAACCTCGGGGGCTTGGAGACAAGGCCATAAACTAGCCCTAACACCCCCAGCTCTTGACCAAGAGACCAAGTGAGAAAAAATCAGTGAAAAAACTCATGAAACGTGAAAAATCAGAGTGAAAAGTCACCCGCAGAAGAAATTATTAGTTCCTCAGCAATGGATACCAAATTAAATGAAATGGGTAGATTGACAGAAGAGGAATTTCATTTATGGATTATAAGAAAGCTCAATGAAATTCAAGAGAAAATTGAATCCCAGCACAGAGAAACCACAAGAAAAATGCAAGAAATGAGTGAAAAATTTTCTAAAGAAATAGAAGTATTATGGAAAAATCAAATAGAAATTCTAGAAATGAAAGAGGCATTCAAGGATCTACAAAACACAGTGGAAAGCCTTAAGAATAGGCTGAATCATGCAGAGGAAAGAATCTCAGAGCCGGAAGATAACTCCTATGTGCTAAATAAATCAGTCGAAGAGAAAAAACACAAAAACAAGAGGCATGAACAAAGTATACAAGAAATGTGGGATTATATAAAGAGGCCAAACATAAGGATCACAGGCATCCCTGAGGGAGAAGAAGAAAATTCACAAGGACTGGAAAATCTACTTGAAGGAATAATAGAGGAAAATTTCCACGGCTTAGCCATAAATCTCAATATCCAAGTACAAGAAGCACACAGGACTCCTGGCAGACTCAATGTGAAAAGGCATTCACCACGCCACATAATTATTAGACTGACCAAAGTAAACACAAAAGAGGCTCTCCTCAGAGCTGTGAGACGAAAAGAGCAGGTAACCTACAAAGGGAAACCTATCAGATTAACTTCAGATTTCTCAGCTGAAACCTGACAAGCCAGAAGGGAATGGGGATCCATCCTCAGTCTTCTAAAACAAAATAAAGGCCAACTCAGAATTCTGTATCCTACCAAACTAAGCTTCTTATATGAGGGAGAAATAAAGGCTTTTCCAGACAAGCAATCAGTGATAGAATTTGTGAAGTCCAGACCAGCCCTGCAAGAAGTGCTTAGACCTGCATTGTAAACTAACCAGCACAACAGACACCCACCAATGTAAAACTACCCAAAGCTAAAACTCCAGAATGCAGATTTCACAATGACTCAAGAGGTACCCAACAGAACAAGAGACTACCCAACAGAATAAACAGAAATCTACCCCAAATATCAATTCTCTCAATAAATGTGAATGGCTTGAATTGCCCATTGAAGAGACATAGGCTGGCTGAATGGATTAAAAAATACAAGCCAAGTATCTGCTGTCTCCAGGAAACACATCTTACATACAAGGACTCATTCAGATCAAGGTGAAAGGATGGAATACAATTTTCCAGGCAAATGGAAACCAAAAGAAATCTGGAGGAGCAATCCTTATTTCAGATGATATAACCTTTAAAGCAACAAAAGTAAAGAAGGACAAAGATGGACACTATATAGCGATGAAGAGAAAAATCTTACAAGAGGACTTAACAATCCTAAACAGTTATGCACCCAACACAGGAGTGCCCAGATATGTAAAGCAAATTCTGCTTGATCTAGACAACATAATAAACAGCAATGCCATAATAGTCGGGGACTTCAACATCCCACTGACGGAACTGGACAGATCCTCCAAACAGAAAATAAGCAAAGAAACAAAGGACCTAAACAGGACTCTAGAACATTTGGGCCTAACAGACATCTATAGAATACTCCACCCAAATAATGCTGAATATACATTCTTCTCATCAATTCATGGAACTTTCTCTAAAATTGGTCACATCCTAGGCCACAAAACAGATCTCAACAAATTCAAAAAAATAGAAATCATACCATGTATCTTTTCAGACCACAGCAGAATAAAATTAGAAATCAATTCCAACAGAAACTCACATCTTCATCCAAAAACATGGAAATTAAACAATCTGTTGCTGAATGACTACTGGGTCAAGGAGGAGATTCAAATGGAAATCAAAAGATTCTTCAAACTAAACGATAATGGGGACACAAGTTATCAAAATCTGTGGGATACAGAAAAAGCAGTCCTGAGAGGAAAACTTATCACCTTAAATGCTCACATCCAAAAGACAGAAAGGTCACAAATCAGTAAACTAACGAATCATCTTAAGGAAATGG
Source organism: Daubentonia madagascariensis (assembly GCA_023783475.1). Classification (NCBI taxonomy): domain Eukaryota; kingdom Metazoa; phylum Chordata; class Mammalia; order Primates; family Daubentoniidae; genus Daubentonia; species Daubentonia madagascariensis. The sequence continues at coordinate 9,383,098 of JAKFHU010001129.1, forward strand.
AAAAGGAAGAGCACAGCAATCCTAAAGCCAGCATAAGAAAAGAAATAACCAAGATCAGAGCAGAATTAAATGAAATTGAGAACAAAAGAGCAATACAGAAGACTAATAAAACAAAAAGTTGGTTCTTTGAAAAGATAAACAAAATAGACATGTTACTTGCCAGGTTGACCAGAAGCAGAAAGGAAAGGACTCTAATAAGGTCAATTAGAATGAAAAAGGAGAGGTCACAACTGATATTGTGGAAATACAAAACATCATCTTTGAATACTACCAAAATCTCTATGCCCCAAAACATGAAAACATGGAAGAAATGGACAAATTCTTAGAAACATACTACCTCCCTAGGCTCAACCAGGAAGAAATAGAATTCCTAAACAGACCAATGTCAAGCACTGAAATTGAAGCAGTAATAAAAAATCTTCCAACATAAAAATGTCTTGGACCAGATAGGTTCACACCTGAATTCTACCAATTCTACAAAGAACTGGTGCCTATACTGCAGAAATTATTCAAAAACATCCAGAAGGATGGAATCCTCCCAAACTCATTCTATGAAGCCAATATCATCTGATACCAAAGCCGGGAAAGGACACAACAAGAAAAGAAAACTATTGACCAATATCCCTTATGAACATAGATGCAAAAATTCTCAATAAGATCCTAGCAAACCACATTCAAATGTACATCAAAAAAAATCATTCATGATGATCAGATGGGCTTTATCCCTGAGATACAGGGATGGTTCAACATGCGCAAATCTATAAATATAATTCACCACATAAATTAAAGGAAGAACAAAGACTATATGATCCTTTCAATAAAGCAGAAAAGGCTTTTGACAAAATCCAGCATCCTTTTATGATAAGAACTCTTAACAATATAGGCATGGATGGCTCATATCTCAAAATTATTAAAGCCATATACGATAAACCCACAGCCAATATCATACTGAATGGGGAAAAATTGAAAGCATTCCCCCTTAAAACTGGAACCAGACAAGGTTGCCCACTATCTCCACTTCTATTCAACATAGTGCTGGAAGTCTTGCCAGAGCAATCAGACAAGAGAGAGGAATCAGGGGTGTCCAAATGGGAGCAGATGAGGTCAAATTTTCACTATTCATGGACGATATGATATTATATCTAGAAAGCCCCAAAGATTCAACCGAGATTACTGGAATTGATAAATGAATTCAGCAAAGTCTCAGGATACAAAATCAAGGCACACAAATCAATAGCCTTCATATATGCCATTAACAGTCGAGCCAAGAAACAAATTAAAGACACAATACCTTTCACAATAGCACCAAAGAAAATTAAATATTTAGGAACGTACCTAACTAAGGATGTGAAAGACCTATATAGAGAGAATTACGAAACACTGAGAAAAGAAATTGCAGAGGATGTAAACAGATGGAAAACCCTACCATGCTCTTAGACAGGTAGAATTAACATTGTAAAAATGTCTTTGCTGCCTAAAGTGATTTACAAAATCAGTGCAGTCCCCATCAAAATACCAACATCATTTTTTGCTGATCTAGAAAAAATAATTCTACGCTTCATGTGGAACCAGAGAAGACCCCATCTAGCCAAAGCAATCTTAAGCAAAAAGAACAAATTGGGTGGCATCCATCTACCAGACTTCCAACTATACTACAAGGCTATAGTAACCAAAACAGCATGGTACTGGCACAAGAACAGAGACATAGACCAATGGAACAGGACTGAGAACCCAAATATAAAACCATCCTCATACTGTCATCTCATCTTTGACAAATTCCACAAAAACATACACTGGGGAACAGATTCCCTATTCAATAAATGGTGCTGGGAAAACTGGATGGCCACATGTAGAAGACTGAAACTAGATCCACAGCTCTCACCTCTCACAAAAATCAACTAATGATGGATAACTGATTTAAACCTAAGACATGAAACCATAAGAATTCTAGAAGAAAATGTTGGAAAAACTCTTATGGACATTGGCCTAGGCAAAGAATTTATGAAGGAGACCCCCAAAGCAATCACAGCAGCAACAAAAATAAATAAATGGGACCTGATCAATTTAAAAAGCTCCTGCACAGGCAAGGAAACTATCACTAGAGTGAACAGACAACCTACAGAATGGGAGAAAATATTTGCACACTACACATCTGATAAAGGGCTGATAACCAGAATCTATACAGAACTTAGGAAAATCAACAAGAAAAAAATCAAACAACCCCATTAAAAAGTGGGCAAAGGACATGAACAGAAACTTTTCAAAAGAAGACAGAATAATGGCCAGCAATCATATAAAAAATTGCTCAACTTCTCTAATCATCAGGGAAAGGCAAATCAAAACCACAATGAGATATCACTTAACTCCAGTGAGATTGGCTCATATCAAAATGGCCCAAAACAACAAATGTTGGCAGGGATGCGGACAGATAGGAACACTCATACACTGCTGGTGAGACTGCAAATTAGTACAACCTCTATGGAAAATAATATGGAGATACCTCAAAGAACTAAAAGTAGAACTACCATTTGCTCCAGCAATCCCACTACTGGGTATTTACCCAAAGGAAAAAAAGACATTCTATAAAGAAGACATGTGCATGCGAATGTTTATAGCAGCACAATTCACAATTGCAAAGATGTGGAAACAACCCAGGTGCCCATCAATACATGAGTGGATTAATAAAATGTGGTATATGTACCATGGAGTATTACTCAGGAATAAAAAACAACGGTGAATTAACACATCTGGTATTATCCTGGACAGAGCTAGAGACCATTCTTCGAAGCGATGTATCACAAAAATGGAAAAACAAGCACCACTGGTACTCACCATCGAATTGGTACTAACTGGTCAATACTTATGTCACACATGGCAATAATATTCATCAGGGGGTGGGCAGGTGGGAGGGGTGTGGAGGGGATGGGAAAACTCTCACTGAATGCGTGCGGGGCACACAGGTTGGGGGATGTCCACGATTGTAGCTCTGACATGGGCAGTACATGGGCAATATATATAAACAAAGTGTTGTATGCCCATAATATTCTGAAATAAAATGAAAAAAAAAGAAATAGGAATTTTCCTACTTTTTCATATATTTTGAATTACTTTATATGATATAAAACTGTGGGCTTCAACAACAAAATCAAAATATACCAGTTTGGTATTTAAGTCTTAAAATATATCTTTTCTTTTTTGATTATTGGATATTCAGTTTTACTAGTTATTGTGTCCTTTTTACCCTGAAAATTATATTTGGAATTGAGATGTTTACTTTACTTAATATATAAATGTTAATCTTTCCTCTCTCTGTTATTATATTCTCTTTTCATTTCTATTTTAATTATCATTAATCTATTGAAAATGTGTAAGAAATATTCATGTATTCGACAAATATTCATGGGCACTTACTTCAGGCCAAGTCCTGTTACAGACTCTAAGCATAAAGCATGAATATAGTAGGTAAGAAGCTAAAAAAAAGAAAAAAGAAAACAGAGATTGTCTCCTAATGTGAAGGCAGAGGTCCCTGGAGGTTTGTGGAGACCTATGAATCAATTATAATATCATCAGAGCAATGAGTACATCTGTGAGGGGCTTTTCCATTTATAAGATATTTTCTAAAATTTCATTTATTTATAATTTTACAAAGCATTATATTAATAAAATTCAGCAGCTATATATGCAACATAAAATATAATTTGTGAAAGGAGACATAAAAGAGCTATTAGGGCCACCAATTACAACCCCCTTTGCTCTTCAGACAAGGGACCTGAGCCCACAGAGGCACTGTGACTCATCCAAGATCACATTACCAGGACATGCTAGAATTGGGGCTTGTGCTGGGGTCTTTTGACTCTCAGTCCAATACCCTTTTAAACAGAAACCCTGCCCACTTCCACCCCCATCCCACTTTTCTAGTGATATTGACCCTAGGGCCAGGGGTAGGATGAAATATTTATATTGCACATACCTATAGTTTGTTTACACATGTGATCAGAGGATGTAGACATACACTCAGTTTCTATAAAGTCAAAGTGCTTTCCAGAGCCTAGGAGGAACAAGACAGTTAAGTGAGAATCAATAGGACCTAAATATAGATGGATGGAGATTGTTTAAGGGACATGGGAACAATGAAGAAGAGGAGCAGCCTTATTTACAAAGGGAAGATTCTATGCTTCCCTCTTCTGTGTCCTTGAAAGAGGAAATCTGGGATTTCCAAGGAAACCCTTTGGCAATAAATTAAAGCCGTGTGGAGAAGCAAAAAGAAATGAATTTTTGGGAAGCTATTCAATCAAACCCCTAGTTCTATGAGGAGATAAGAAACACAGGAAAGATTGTTTACGTCCCAACATCTTGATGCTCAGAACACAGAAGAACCAGCCAAGACAAAGCTGGCATATAGTGCTCCTCTCTGAGTAGTTGTGCCCAGGAAGAAGGAAAAGGTCATATGATAAAGTGTGAGGAGACAAGAGCTCTGCCACTCACTAACTGTATGATCCTGGGCAATCATTTTTGCCTCTTGGAGTCTATGATGCCATTACAAAAGCTGTACATATATGAATCCCAGTGGTGATAAGTGCTCACATGTGAATAGCACTCAGAGCTCACCAAACACCATGACATGTTCTCAAGTGTCTGTGCAGGGGATTTGGTGTTAAGGGACCTGGAATCAGATTCTTTGTCTGTTACTAACTGTGAGTGAGTAACATCATTGTCCTTATTCATAAAATGTTGATTTTAGGGAGGATCAAATAAGAGAAAAAAATGTTAAAGTGTGTTGTACATTATAAAGTATCAAACATAAATACTTATCATTAGTTGTACTCTTATAATAACTATTATCATGTGCCTGATCTTGGGACAACATTATCAAGAAAAGAGGCTCTTGACAGTGTGTAAGGGAAGGCCCTGTTTCACAGGGTCCTTGAACTTCCTGAAATTGTATTGAAAGTTTTGAGTGTAAGTATATCAGAGTTTCAAAGGGGTCTATTATCTAAAAGAGGCTAAGAACTTGATTTATCAGAGATTTCCAGGCTTTCATTCTGTCCCCAATACCTGAGGGACATGATAGCAGTATAGATGCTCACTATAGCAGTGGAGTTGGGGGCAAATGGGGTTTGGCAAAGTCTGTTAGATCAATCTCTATGGGAAAATGTTATATAATATTTGAAAAAGTCCCCCTGAATCTTCAGATATGTCCCTTCCTTGGTGTCATGTTTTCTCCTTCCCTTACTCCTTGGAAGTCACTAAAAAGGTATATGGATCTTGGTTCATCTTTCATTTGGTCCTCAGTCCGCTGAATTCTGGCTGTCATTCCTACCTCTCTACTTAATCTGCTCTTATTAAGGTTACTAAAGATCTCTTAATTGCTAAATTGCCAAATATAGTAACATTTTCAGTTCTTATCAGGTAAGAACTCTAGAATTGAACACTTCATTATTTCTCTTTCAGCATTTTTTTTATTGTTTGACTTCATGGCAATATATTCTTCTGGCTTTCCTCCTACATCGCCATCATTTCTCTATTGTTCTCCTTTGAAAGTCCTCTTCCTCTCCCTTCTCCTTAGTATTGATGTTCCTCAAGTTTTTGTTCTTGGCCCACTGTTTTTATTGCTGTACCCTTATCCTTGAATTTTAGCATCTTTCATAATTTTGAATGCCATTTATATGTAGTTTATCCTAAAATTTATTTTCTCCTAGCCAGATCTTCACCTGAACTCCAGGCCCATATATCCAAGCTCCTGTTAGAAGTCAACACTACGTGTCTATTGTACTTTATCTGTAAAACATCTAAAAGAGAACTCAATATTTTTTACCTCATACCTGTTCCTTTTCTTTCAGTGTTCCCGTATCTGAATTTGTTTATATCACTGTCTGTCCTATTATTCAAGCAAAAAAAAAAAAATGTGCCTTCAACTTCTCTCTTTTTTTTAAATTTCAAAATATTATGGAGGTACAAATGCTTTGGTTTACATAAATTGCCTTTGCACTGCCTGAGTCAGAGCTACAAGTATGCCCATCCCCCAGACAGTGTGCACCGCACCTGTTAGGTGTGAGTTGACCCATCCCACTTGCCTGACACCTGATGAATGTTACTTCCATATGTACACATAAGTTTTGATTGATTAGTACCAATTTAATGGTGAGTACATGTAGTGTTTGTTTTTACATTCTTATGATACTTCACTTAGAAGAATGGGCTCCAGCTCCATCCAGGATAATACAAGAGGTATTAGTTCCCCATTTTTTTATGGCTGAGTAGTACTCCATGGTATACATATATCACATTTTATTAATCCACTCATGTATTGAGGGGCACTTGGGTTGTTTTCACATCTTTGCAATTGTGAATTGTGCTGCTATAAACATTCGCGTGCAGGTATCTTTTTATAGAATGTCTTTTTTTCCTTTGGGTAGATACTCAGTAGTGGGATTACTGGATCAAATGGTAGTTCTATTTTTAGTTCTTTGAGGTATCTCCATACTACTTTCCCTAGAGTTTGTACTAGTTTGCAGTCTCACCAGCAGTGTATGAGTGTTCCTATCTCTCCACATTCATGCCAACATTTGTTGTTTTGGGACTTTTTGATAAAAGCCACTCTCACTAGAGTTAAGTGATATCTCATTGTGGTTTTGGTTTTCATTCCCCTCATCATTAGAGATGTGGAGCATTTTTTCTATGTTTTTTTGGCCATTAGTCTATCTTCTTTTGAAAAATTTCTGTTCATGTCCTTTGCCCATTTTTTAATGGGGTTGTTTGATTTTTTTCTTGCTGATTTTCCTGAGTTCTGTATAGATTCTAGTTATCAACCCTTTATCAGATGTATAGCATGCAAGTATTTTCTCCCATTCTGTAGGTTGTCTAGTTTCTCTAATGATAGTTTCCTTGGCTGTGTAGAAGCTTTTTAATTTGATCAGGTCCCATTTATTTATTTTTTTGTTGCTGTGATTGCTTTACAGATTCAATTACCTATTAAAATAACAATATCATTTTTCAAAGATCTAGAAAAACTAATTTTACACTTCGCATGGAACCAGAGAAGACCCCATATAGCCAAAGCAACCTTAAGCAAAATGAACAAATTGGAAGGCATCAATTTACCAGACTTCAAGCTATAGTACAAGTCTATAATGACCATAAGAGCATGGTAGTGGCACATGAACAGAGACATAGACCAATGGAACAGAACAGAGAACCCAGATATAAAACCGTCCTCATATTGCCATCTGATCTTGGACAAAGTAGACAAAAACATACACTGGGGAAAAGAATCCCTATTCAATAAATGGTGCTGGAAAAATTGGATAGCCACATGTAAAAGATTGAAACAGGATCTGCACCTCTTACCACTCACAAAAATCAACTCATGATGGATAACGGACTTGAACCTAAAGCATGAAACCATAATCATTCTAGAAGAAAATATTGGAAAAACTCTCATAGACATTGACCTAGGCAAAGAATTTATGAAGAAGACCCCAAAAGCAATCAAATTCTCTTTTAGCTTTGTATCTGAACTATCAAGTCTGATAAATTTGTCTCCTAAATATTTCATCTTTCCATTCTATTTATCCATCCTACCTCTAGATCATGTCTCTTATTATTTCTCACCCAGATGTTGAAACATTCTCCAAACTGGTATTCCTGCTTTTAACTTTGCACTCCTCATGTCTATTTTCTATATAATCTCTCTAAAACATAAATCTGAGTCTGACACCTCCCTTCTTAAAATAGATCAATGATTCCCAATTATCTGTGGAATAAGGCTCATATTCCTTTACAAAGCCTACACAGCCCACCGAGACTTGACTCTTCAGCTTGCACTGCACCAACAATAAACTGTGTACATTCCCTTCAGTACACCAATGTGTCTCTTACTTGGGCTCTTTGCTCAAGCTGTTCTCTCCATTTGAAATGGCTTCTGTACTCCTACTTGCTAATACTTTCCACCCTCAGGCCCCTCCCTATCCTGCTCCTCCCCCATGATCTCTCACTCACTTTATTTGTGGTTCTGACCTCAGGGCTGCCATGATACATAGCTTTTTTTAATTTTAAATATTGTAGTAAAAAGTACATAAGTTTATCCTTTTAACAATTTTTAAGTGTACAGTATGGTATTGTTAACAATATGCACTTTGTTATACAACAGATCTCTAGAACTATTTTATCTTGCATGACTGGAACTTTTTAAACAAATGAACAACAACTTCCCATTTCCACTCCCCTAAGCCTCCGGCAACCACCATTCCACTTTCTCTTTCTATAAGTTTGATTACTTTAGATTCCTCATATAAATGGAATTTCCAGTATATGTCTTTTTTTGATTGGCTTATTTCCCTTAGCATAATGTCCTCAAAGTTCATTCACATTTTACCATATGGCAAGATTTCCTTCATTTTAAAGGCTGAATAATATTCCATTGTATGTATATATCATGTTTTCTTTATCTGTTCATTCACTGATGGAAGTTTCAGGCTTCTACACCTTGACTATTGTGCATAATAATGTTGTAGTGAATGTGGGTGTGCAAATATCTCTTCAAGATTCTGTTTTCAATTCTTTTGTATATATATCCAGAAGTGGAATTGCTGGATCATATGGTAGTTCTATTTTTCATTTTTTGAGGAACCTCTATACTGTTTTCCACAGAGGCTGCATTATTTTACAGTTTTACCAATAATGCACAAAAGTTCCAAGTTCCAATTTCTATACATCCTTGCCAAAACTTGACATTTTCTTTTTTTTTTTTATAGTAGTCATCCTAATGGGTAGGAGATGATATCTCATTGTGATTTTGATTTACATTTTTTTTTTGTGATTAGTGATGTTGAACATCTTTTCATATGCTTGTTGGCCACTGAACATCTTCTTTTAAGAAATGTCTATTTAAGTCCCTTGCCCATTTTTTAATCAGGCTATTTGTTTTTTTGTTATTGAATTGTAGGAGTTCTTTATATATTCTGGAAATTGATCTCTTATCTGATACATTGTTTGCAAATATTTTCTCTCATTCTGTAGATTGCCTTTTTACTCTGTTGATTGTTTCTTTTGCTGTGCAGTAGTTTTTAAGTTTGATATAGATCCATTTGTCTATTTCTGCTTTTGTTGCTTGTGCTTTTGGTGTCATATCCAAGAAATCATTGCCCATTGCAATGCTATGAAGCTTTTCCGCTATATTTTTTTGTACAAGTTTTATAGTTTCAGGTCTTACATTTTTGTCTTTAACCCATTTTGAGTTAACTTTTATTGTAACGTAAGAGTCCATTGTTATTCTTTTACAAGTGATATCCAATTTTCCCAGCACCAATTGTTGAAGAAACTATTCTTTCCCCATTGTGTGATCTTGGCACCCTTGTCAAAGATCATTCACCATATATGCAAGGGTTTATTTTTTTGGCTCTCTATTCTTTCATTGGTCTACATGTCTGCCTTTATGCTAGTACCATACTATTTTTATTAGTGTAGCCTTGTAATATATTTTGAACTCAGGAAGTGTGAGACCTCCATCTTTGTTCTTCTTTATCAAGATGATTGAAGGTTCTTTGAGATTCCACATGGGAAACTAGTGTTATAAAGTACTTCTGGAATAATGAAGGAATGAATAAAATTGTTGATTCCATCTAAATTTTTATATTGCAACTTAGCATCTCTTTAGCAATGACTCTTCTTAAATACAGCTCTCATTCACAGTGTCTCATTTATATGAATGTGGCTATGGATTAGCAGTAATTCTACTGCTAGGGGGAGTCCCTTGGTGGAGAACATCTCCTGAGAGAATCAGGGTGTTATTGTATTCTTCTCTTGGTTGTCACTGGAATGAATTGTCACTCACTGTAATTTTTTTTTCACTCATTGGTTTTTAATGACATGAGGTTTTCCATCTCTCCCATACCCATCTCCTACACACATGCATCCTCTTTCTGGCTGGCAATACAGGACAAATTAAGGAAACTACTATCAAATTGAAATTTACCAATTCTAACCAGCCTTTTGGGAAGGCAGGAGGGAGAGCAAATCCTCCGTGTAAAGTGCTGAGGATTACTTAATTAAACAGAGTTAAAATTAGATTCAAGTTTATACCTGAAATTTCAAATGAATTTCTTTGGTGAGGAAGCTGTAATGACTTCTTGAATGACATTTTATTTTTATTTTTTAAAGACCTGGCATGAAATGTCATTGCATTTTGAATAAAACTTAAAAAGTAATTTCTCATTTGTTTAGCACAGATGTTTTTGCACTTCAGTACACTCATATGCATTCTAAAAAATTACATTTAGCTTTATTCATTGCACATTAAAAACAACTTTGACAAAGTGGAACATGACCATGATTGTAAAATATTGTAAAGCTTTTTTGACCTGTCAAAAGTTCAAATCCTGACACTGTCATTTTTAAGGTATATGACCTTGGACAACTCACTTAAACTTTCTGATTTGCAAATTCCTTGTTTATAAATTAGACTAATGTATAAGTGGCTCCCCAGCATGGAGGGACTAAAATGAACTCCAATATTGTGTGGTGGGCTTGGAAAGTCAAGTTTAGGAGAAGATGGAGTGAACAAGAAGCTGACAGGAGAAGCAGGACCAAGTTCAAGAAGAGAAGTGGTTGATCCAGTGTGCTTCCAGATCCAGGAGGTAATGGAGAGGAGATAAAGGTTAAAAAACTGAGAGTAGAGATGGTCTGTCAAACACATCTAACATAGAGCCCTGTGGTTTAAGGAGGGAATGTATCTATGATATTGTGAAATATATATGTAGTCTTCCTCTCCTTTCTTTCTTTCTTTTTCTTTTCTTAGAGACAGGGTCTCACTCTGTTGCCCAGGTAGGGTGCAGTGGCCTGATCATAGCTCACTGTAACCTCGAACTCCTGGGCTTAAGCAATCCTCCTGCCTCAGCCTTCTGAGTAGCTGGGACTACAGGCACACACCACCACACGCGGATAATTTTTAAAATTCTTTTGTAGAGATGGGGTCTCCCTATGTTGCCCAGGCTGGTCTTAAACTCTTGGGCTCAAACTATCCTCCTGCCTCAGCCTCCCAAATTGCTAGGATTGCTGGGATTATAGGTGTGAGCCATTGAACCCTGGCCCTTCCTCTCCTTTCTTGACATGCAGCTCCTAAAACCCTTGGAATGTCCTGATCAATAAGAATAAGAGTGTCTTGTATGTTAAGGAGATGACTGGTGTCTAGCAACCCTGAGGTAGCTTCAGGATGGGGACTGTTCACAGGAAAGACGAAGGCATGATTAGAGGGTTAGGACTGTCAGCCCTACTCCCCAACCTCTGGGGAGGGGAGAGGAGGTGAAGTTTAAGTTGATCACCCATGGCCAGTGTTTTAATCAATCATGCCTATGGAATGAAGCTTCCATAAAAACCCAAAAGGACTGAGTTTGGGAGCCTCTGGATTGCTGAACACATGGTGGTAGCTCCGTGCCCCTTCCCACATGCCTTGCCTTGTGCATCTCTTCCTTCAGTCTGTTCATCTGTGTTCTTTGTAAAATCTTTTATGATGAATGAGTAAGCATAAGTGTTTCCTTGAGTTCTGTGAGCCACTGTAGAAAATTAATTGAACCCAATGAGGGGGTCTTGGGAACCCTGGTTTATAGCCAGTTGGTCAGAAGTGCAGGCCACAACCTGTGCTTTTTATTGGCATTTGCAGTGTGTGTGGGAGGCAATCTTATGGGGTTGAATGCTCAATCTGTGGGATCTGATGCTATCTTCAGGTAGATAGTATCAGAATCAAATTAGAGGACACCCAGCTGGCATCTGCTGGAGAATCCACTACAGAGTTGATTACTTGCTTGGTGTATATGGGGGGGAAACTCCTACACATCTGGTGTCAGAAGGATTCTGTGGTATGAGAGTACAGTAGGAAGAAACAGAGTATATTATTTTCTTTTTGACAGAGTATCTAAAATGAGCTTGGGTTAGGGGTTTAGGGGTGGAAGTGGGATAATAGGAAAGGAGGAGAGTAAAGCCCTGAGAAGACAGTACCCACTAAAATTAAGTGGTGAGCAGGCCCTAGGCAGAAATCCAGGGGGATACAGGGCAGCACTCTGTCCACTTTGTTCCCATGCCTTTACCCAGGGTAAAGGAATCCTGAGTACACAGGAGCTATAGAGATGACCAGATCTCCCCACGGAAGTCTTCCAGGATGGCTGCTTTTTTAGAGTTTCACCAGAGCTTGTCACCTCTGCTCTCTGGCTATGGGACAGCGATGCAGCTCTGAAAAGGGGCAGGGCAACAGACTGAGAGATAGATGTTCATAACAAAGAGCAGGGGAGGAACCAGGACCAAGACAAGACTAATTGCCAATTATTATAGAACACTGGATGTGGGAGTATCTAATGCAGCATCTGGATCAGAGAGGACATGGTCATGGTTAAATATTGACCAACCAAGAAGAACTGGAATAATTAGTTTGGAGAAAACCTTCAGAGGAAGAGTCTTAAAAATTCTAAAATCCAATCATGGTGCCAGGAGACTAGGTGTATTTTGAGTGTTTCAAGAGAATAGAAGTAAACCAATGGGTAGAAATATAGGAAAGTAGATGCTCCTTTATAGGGACAAATATTGGATCTTTCCAGTGATGAAGAAGGCTGTCTCAACAAGTGGTGTAAGCTTCCTGTCACTAGAAATGTATGTGCAGGGTATTTCTGTATTAAGGGGACAGCCAATTAAAGTGTCTTCTGATGCCCTTTTCAATAATCCTGAGATTTTCTAGCATTTGGAGAGATACCTCCTCCTCTTCTGTTTTCATAGATCCTCTTAGCTTGTGATCTTCAGATACTTTTTATGGAGAAAAAAAGCAGAGAAACAAAACTAGTCTTTCTCCTGATAATACAGCATTATGGTTAAAAGTTTGACCTTTGAAATTAAATGACTATGGGTTAAACTCTTGATTCCATCAATTTTAGCTCTTGTAAGTTGCATAACTTCTCTCTGTATCAGTTTCCTCAACAGTAAAATAAGCATAGTAATAATACCTTTAGCAGTTGTGAGGATTAAATGAGATGACAGATGTTTAGCACTGGTCCTGGCATATAGGAAGCACTTAATAAGTATTAGCAATGATGATAATGACAGTGATAAAGAGAAAAAGGATGCAGGGGTGAAAGACAAAGATGATGTTAATGATATTGACAGTGACACAGTAACTTTATTCTGTATACATGTAAACTGAGTTAGTTTTACAAATCTATACCAAGCACATATATGCAAGTTGGAATTGATCTTTAATTAGTTGTTTAACTGATACCTCAGAAATAGGTGGACAGGCCAAATCTCTTATAGTAGGAGAGGGCAAACAGGCAAGGCTGAAGGCCTAAAACTATATTCATCCCTTGGGATAGGACAGGAAACTTAGATGAAATGGTCAGGCAACTAAAAAGAAAACCAGGACTTTTAAGAAAACTTTTTAATAAACATCTTTTGAGGTATGTCTCAGTCTGTTTGGGATGCTATAACAAAATACCTTAGACTGGGTAATTTCTAAATAACAGAGATTTATTTCTCACAGCTTTGGAGGCAGGGAAGTCTAAGAGCAAGGCTCTGGCAGATTTGGTGTTTGGCAAGGGCTTCCTGTCTGCTTCAAAGATGGTGCCTTGTTGCTGCACCCTCACATGGTAAAAAAGCAGAAGTGAAAAAAAGGAATGAACTCACTCCCTCAAGCCCTTTTATAAGGACACTAATCCCATCCATGAGGGCAAAGCCCTCTGCTTTCTTAGAGTTTCACCAGAGCTTGTCACCTCTGCTCTCTGGCATCAAGTAGTCACACCTGTCCCCATATCATGGCTATGGAACAGGGATGCAGCTCTGAGAAGGGGCAGGACAATAGACTAAGAGATAGATATTCATAACATTTTGCCCATGAGGGCAAAGCCCTTATGGCCTAGTCACCACTCAATGGCCCCATCTCTTAATATTATTACATTGGATATTAAGGTTCATCATGTATTTTAGAGAGACACAAACATCTAAACAATAGCAAAGTATAATTGATATATAATTGTCTTAGTCTATTTGGGCTGCTATAACAAAATATTATAAACTGAGTAGCTTGTAAACCACAGATATTTATTTATTATAGTTTTGGAGGCTCGAAAGCTCAAGGAGCTGACAGATTCAGTGTCTGGTGTGAGCCTGCTTTCTCAGCTATGGCTCCTTCTCACTGTGTTCTTATGTGGTGGAAGGGATGGTCTCTCTCAAGCCTCTTTTATAAACACACTAATCCTCTTTATGAGGGCTATAGCATCATGACATAATCACCTCCCAAAGGCCCTACCTTTCTAATCTCATCACCTTGGTAAGATAGGATTTCAACATATGAATTCTAGGGGGACATAAACATTTAGACCATAGCAACAATACATTGAAAATAAAGTGTGTATTTTGATAAATTTGGAAATAAATATACACCCATGAAATAATCATTACAATGGAGATAATGAACATATCCTTCTCTCCACTACCCCCAACACTGCCCCCAACCCTGTCCCCAAGCAAGCCCTGCCAACTGACTTTTAAAGAGAGTATTTTAAAACAGAAACTGCTCAACTATTTTGAATGGTTCAGAGAAACCACATAAAACAAGGACATTGAAGAGCCCATCTGGAGAAATCGGTGAGAGCAATTTCAGTGGTATAAGCCCTCCCGCTGGGGGTTAAAAAGCAAGGGAATGGTGAGGAAAGGGAGACAGCAAGTGTAGCGTCCTAAGAGGGTAAAATTTCTATAGGAAGGATTTTGCAGTCATTTGTAGGATATTGCATATGAAAGGCAATCCATAATTATTGAGAACTTACTATGTGTTATAACCTGTGGGGGAGACAGGGCAAAAGAGCAACATAATGCTAAGGTGTACAGGACAGAAGCAGAAAGCTATCTTCAAGGGACAAATGGAGAGAGAGAGTTTGAGGATACAAGTCCAACAGAGTCAAAAAAGCATCACATATCAGCCTAAGGAAATACCAACTCTGTGGTGTTGAAATTCATGTGGGAATTTTGGGAAGGAGCTGTTGTAGCTGTAGCCCAAGTAAACTCTTGAATAGAGGATGTACTTCAGGGGGAACAGAATGGAGGCATGTTATAGTGGGAAGAACAGTGGGTTTGGGGTCAGGCACTCTGGGTGGTATTGTCACCTCACCAACTTATCATTTTTGCATCTCCATTTTTTCCCATAAGTAGTATAAGGGCTGCTGTGAATGTCAAATAAGAGAGTGTTGGTGAAAGGTTATGTCTTTTAGAGCTTTGTTTGTCTGTGTATGGTTACTATTTTTATTAGAATGGCTGCCTAATACTAAAATGCCCTTTCATTCATCTATTCAGTAGATATTTATTAAGTGCCCATAGTGTGCCAGCATTGAGAATACTAAACCAAGACAAACTTAGTTGCTGTCATAATGAAGCTTTCCTTCATTATGGACTAAATAAGCATCTTGTACAAAGTGATATGATTGGAGAAGTACAGTGTATGGTGGGAGGATCTGGAAGAAATGCTCAGTCTAGTCTGTTGGGCTGTGGGGGACAATGATTTAGAGAGTTTTGTAAGTGGAGACTTCTTTCTTCTCTTAACATACAAGGCCTTTGTATCTGGGTTGGTTAAGGGACTTTCCATTGCATTAGACAGCAGACTATTTGAGGGCAGGCACTATTTCTGATTAATCTTTATATCTCTCATGCATTGTGCTCAACACACAGTATATACTTAACAATATTTACCAAATTGAGTTGAGCCAAAAATGTCAGAGCATCTGATTTGGACTGGGTATTTCCAGTCCAAATGAGAACAAAGCTTTTAGTTTTCCTTGACATTGAAATATAAAAGAGGCAGGAGTTCCAGGCCTACGAGATCACATCATATTTCTAGTTTTAGTGGATCTCTCCTTTTCTTCTCAAGGACACTTTTGTTTGATTTATCCTATTAATTACATACCCTGAGTGATCAGATCCAAAGTTAGCACATGTAATCTTTGTGACTCTGTCCTTCCTTGTACAATTCTAAGAACTTTATGGAAATAGACAGTGAAGGGAGGCTGGGAAAGAAAGGGAAGCTACCCTATAATCATATTTATTGTCTTTATAATAGGTTTATAGAAATTATGAATGAAGCTATTTTATTAATAGGGCTTTTAATTATCCACCATGGTGAAGGGTGAGGCAAAATATCTCTCAGCCCCACTAATTAATATGGATATTCAGTGGCTGTTAATTAAGGACAAAGGGGACCAAAGGAACACAATCCACCCTTGACTCTGATGAATGTGAAGTCAAACCAATAGCTTATTTCCAAATTAACATGATTGAGACAAAGTTAAGCTAAGACCCAAGCCTTTTCCCCTCAGGGAACCATAATTTTCTTGTTTAGACAATAGACTAAAAGGCTCATCTGTGTGCCCAGGAACAAAGCTCTGAACTGCAGGCCCTGAGGAAACAAAGGAGCTATGAATTATTTTGTGAGACCTGCATTTCAATAGGCAACATTTCCCAGGCCTTCTGTAGCCCTGCTTATGCTAAAAATTTTGTGTGCAGCTTTAGACTCATGAGCAGGCCCATCCTCAGCCATATTGGTCTAGAGGAACCCACCTTCCTGACCCCTGGTACATACTCCCTTTGGCCTCTGAACACCCTTCCCTGCCTTACATAGTTCTGTAAAGAATCACATAATACATGCTGGCAACTTGTTTCTCTTGAAGCATTTGTGTTTGTACACACCATATGCCATATCTAATATCTGTAGTCTTTGGAGGGAAACAAAAAGAAAGAATGCATTATTGTAACAGCGTATCCTGTTGAAGAAAAGGTCTATGCTGTAGAAAACAGTATGGTGTTTAGAGACACATAGTGAGTTGTGTTACCCCTTAATAGCTTAGTAACCTTGGGCCTAGAGCCTTAGTTCCCCCAACAATAAAACTTGGATATCAAAACCCACTTTTTCAGGTTTTTGTGAGAACGAAATAAGTTAATGAATGCAAAGTTCCCAGCAAGCAAAGCATTATCAAGATCTTGCCTTGTGTTCAGTTTTTTTTTTTTAGTTTACAATGGTTTGAACCTCACTACAAACCACTGATGTAAGCAAACTAAGATTTATTTTCCTCTTTTTTCACTGATAAGAAAACTAATAACCAAATAGGATAAATACAAAAGAAGCTACTTAATCTCTGAGCCTCAGCTTCCTTATTTGTAAAACAGTAATATCATTATCTACCTGTAAGGATCAGATGAGCTAACAGAGGTGAAATGTACTGTGTAAAGTGTTGAGTACCCTATCAAATTATAGTTTTATGTGTTACATTAAGGACCTGGACAAGATCATGCAGAGAGGAAGCAGAAGAACCATTCATTCATTTGTTCATTCATTCACTTATTTGTCCAACAAACATCATCAGCCCTATCCTATGTTCCTAGTGTAGAAGTAAAAGAGAATAATCCTGGACAACTATAAGAGAAGGCAGGTTAGTCCACTCTAGGTAGCTTAAAAGGGCTGTGTGAGAAGGGGGATTCTTTCTGATGGTCCAGTCAGCCACACTGTGGTTCTCTTCTTTGCTCTCCATTCCATTTTGTTTCATACTCCTCTCAAACTTATGCCACTCATCTACTTAGGAGTTTTCTATGGATAATCACTGACCACGGGGTAACAAATACATGGCTACATGCATAGACACTCTTCCCTGCCATCCTGGGCAGACATTGCTAACTGATCATAGTACTTCTTCCTGCTGAATCTGGATTCTATCTCAGGAACCTTCTTAACATAGTACTCTGGAAAGCAACTGCAAACTGATCAGAGTTGGCCCTAAAAGCTATGATCCCCTGGAATGGTATTTCCACTATGTTCTTTGTGGTTCTACTCCTTGGGTATAAGAGAGGAGTGAAAACTTTAAGCTCCTTCTAAACCAACAGGCATTAGTATTTTATGAATTAGAAAATAAAATCTCAGCGAGGTTAAGAGGCTTGCTGAAAGTTACACATTTAGTAAGTCTGGGGACTGGGAATCAGTATTTTGATACCAAATTCAGTTTTCTTACTGATATACAAAATTTATTTATGTACTTATTTATTTTTACTGTTTATTTTGTTTTTATTTTTATTTATTTTGATTTGTTCAAATTTATGAGGTACATGTGCAATTTTGTTACATATATAGATTGTGTAGTGGTCAAGTCAGGGTTTTTAGGGTATCCATCACCCAAATAACATGCATTGTCCCCATTAACTAATTTCTCATCATCTTCCCTCCTCTCACTCCCTCACCCTTCTAAGTCTCCCTTGTGTATCTTTCTACTCTCTGCATCCATGTGAAACACATTTTTCATCACTCACTTATGAAGTGAGAACACGTGATATTTGTCTTTCTCTGCCTTGCTTGTTTCACTTAAGATAATGACCTCTGGTTCCATCAGTGTTGCTGCAAAATACATAATTTCATTCTTTTTTATGGCTGAATAGTATTCCACTGTGTAGATATACCACATTTTCTTTATCCATTCATGCATTAATGGACCCTTAGGTTGATTCCATATCTTTGCTATTGTGAATAGTGGTGCAATAAACATATGAATGCAGGTATCTTTTAGGTATGTTGATCTCTTTTCCTTTGTGTAGATACCCAGTAGTGGGATTGCTGGATCAAATGGTAGTTCTATTTTTAGTTCTTTGAGAAATATCCACACTGCGTTCCATAGAGGTTGTACTGATTTATATCCCCACCAACAGTGTATGAGTTCCCTTTTCTTCTCATCCATGCCAACATCTGTTGTTTTTTTGTCTTTTTAATAATAGCCATTCTGACTTGGGTAAGATGATATCTCATTGTGGTTTTGATTTGCATTTCTCTGGTGATTAGTGATGTTGAGCATTTTTCCATATACCTATTTGCCATTTGTATGTTTCTTTTGATAAATGTCTATTCATGCCCTTTGCCCACTTTTTAATGGGACTATTTGTTGTTGTTGTTGTTGAGTTCCTTGTGTTTTTCAAATATTAGTCCCCTGTTGGATGAATAGTTTGCAAATATTTTCTCCCATTCTACAAGTTTCCTGTTCACCCTGTTGATTATTTCTTTTGCTGTGCAGAAGCTTTTTAGTGTAATTAAGTCCAATTTGCCAATTTTTTTTTTA
Organism: Daubentonia madagascariensis; assembly: GCA_023783475.1. NCBI lineage: Eukaryota > Metazoa > Chordata > Mammalia > Primates > Daubentoniidae > Daubentonia > Daubentonia madagascariensis. Next base: position 9,402,210 of record JAKFHU010001129.1, read on the forward strand.
ACCTGTGCTTTTGAGGTCTTGGTCATAAATTCTATGCCTATACCAATGTCCAGAAGAGTTTTCCCTAGGTTTTCCTCTAGTATTTTTATAGATTTTGGTCTTATGTTTAAGTCTTTAACCCATCTTGAGTTGATTTTTGTATGTGGTAGGAGATAGCTGTCCAGTTTCATTCTTCTGCATATGGTAATCCAATTTTCCCAGCATCATTTATTGAAAAGGTTGCCCTTTCCCCCAAGTTCTTGTCACCTCTGTCAAAGATCAGTTGGCTGCAAAAATGTGGCTTTATTTCTGGTTCCCTATTCTGTTCCATTACCTGTATGTATATTTTTCTACCAGGATCATGCTGGTTACTATAGCCTTGTAATATAATTTGTAATCAGGTAATGTGATGCCTCCAGCTTTGTTCTTTTTGATTACTTTGGCTGTTTGGGCTCTTTTCAGTTCTATATGAATTTTAGGATTGTTTTTTCTAATTCTGTCAAAAATGACATTAGTATTTTGGTAGAGATTGCATTGAATCTGTAGATTTTTTTGGGCAGTATGGTCATTTTAATGACATTGATTCTTCCAGTCCATGAGCATGGGATATTTTTCCATTTGTCTGTGTCCTCTTCAATTTCTTTCATCAGTGTTTTATGGTTTTCATTGTGAGATCTTTCACTTCCTTGGTTAAGTTTATTCCTAGGTATTTTATTTTTTTGCAGCTATTATAAATGGGATTGCCTTATTGATTTCTGATTGCTTTTAAACATTATACTCCCTGGGTATGTGCTGCTCTACTCAAGTTTCATATTAAAAAGCACCATATCTATCTGCTTATTCATTTGTTTATTTGTTCATTCAAGAAGTATTCAGGTGGTAGGAGGGGGCAGAAGATGTTGGAGAGCATTGGCTCTTTAAGTTGGTTACTGCCAAGGCTTTTATGAAGGAGGAGAAAGGACATAAGACTGGAAGGGCAAATTATTCCCATAGTTAATTTTTTTTTAATTTAAAATCTTTTGACACCAACTCAGCAAGAGGTCTTGAAGGGCATATAATAATTATCTACAGTATATAATTAGACTATAACCTGTCGAGGGAAGGGACTATATTTTTGTTCACCATTGAACTCCAGTGCTGAGCATAGTACTGTCACATAGTATTTGTTTAGTCAGTCAGTAAATGTACTATCTAGTGGTGAGCAGCCAAGTAAACAGAGTATGGCAATAAAATATGTAATTGCCTAGAATGGTCTTTAGCATTTTGTAGGTGCACAGTATTCATTATCTAGCACTGAGTACAACATGCATTAGGAACATCCAGGACAGTCCCTTTCTCTAGCACAAGGAGGAGGAGGCAACATTGAGCTGCATCTGCAAGGATGAATGGATGAAAGGGGTAAAAGAATGTTCCACACAAAGTGAACAGCATGTTCAAAGACAGGGAGGTTTGCAAGAGCACAGTGTATTTGGGAGAATGCAAGTAGGTGAAATGAGATAAAGCATGTATAAGCCACAAAGCGAAGGCCCTTGAATGCCCTGAGGATTTTTACTTTATTTTGAAGAATGTTTTGGATCCATTGAAAAATTTTAAGCAAGAATTATCTTTTAGAAACTGTTTTCTGGAATCATAGTTAATTTATTTTTAATTTAAAATCTTTTAACACTAACTCAGCAAGAGGTCTTGAACATTTGACTTTCATAAATGTTTAACTTTTATTATTGTCAGCACTGGAGCCAATAGATGGTTGTATGTCTCTGCATATGTATATGTATAAAAAGCAATATTAGCAATAACATTCTCCTTAATTAATTTTCCCATGACTGAATTCCTATTTGAATATTCATTCTTACAACAGTGCAGTGTGTTGTGATGCACTTCGGTGAAATTAACTGAACAAGCTCTTCTTTCCAATTTTAATATTCCGTTGGGTTTTCTATTCCCGAAAACTCATTAGTATCCAAGTGCAGTGCTGACGAGAAACCAGAGAGAGGCATATTGTGTGAATGTGAGTTGGAGAAAAGAGACAGCTGGCACGAGAATTTTCTAATAAAGTCTCAAAAAGGCTGCTGTGTCTTAACAAAAAAAGTATGCTTTGAGCTTTCCCTTTGTACTAAAAATTCTGAATCTTATTTATACCTTTTATGAATGCTGGCAAAAGCCAGATTGTTCTCACCGAAACCTTCTCACGGACCTATGCCAAAGATGATTTGGTATGTTTTCCAAATTTTCTGGTGGTGTTAAGAATTTTTATAAAGACACACTTCACCACATGGACATTTGTACATATAGATGACATAGTTTTAATCTCCAGCAAAATTATTACTAAAATATGTCTCTTGACTACCCTTCCCTCCCCTTCTGCTTCAGTCAACCTGTGTGATTTGACAATGCAATTATGCTCACGTTTTCCCACTTGCATGCTTTCACTTATGATGCCATTATTTCTTCCTAGAATGCTTTTCTTATTGTCTTTATATGTTGACATTCTAACCATCTTCCAAGGCTGAGTTCAAATTGTTTGCCCTTCAAGAAGACTTTCAGCCCATGAGAAGAATTCTCCTTCTTAAATCTGTGGTACCCATCACATTCCAAGTTCTTTGACAGTTGTTTATATACACACCCTCTTATAATTACAATAACTGTCATTTATTGAGCATCTGCAATGTGCCAGGCTTGATATCATTGTTACCATGTGGGGTTGATATTATTACCACCACCATTTTACCAAGGATGATAAAGCTAGGGACAAGTATGACGACAAGACTACTTTTGGTATGAAAGTATGACTACTGAAAGTTCATAGTCTTTAACCACACTGGATATTTTTCTTGCTTTATTTGTCCAGTGTTGGGGGATAGTAGGGTAGGTCATATTTGAGATTAGCCTTGAATAATCAATGGATTAGGAGTTCTGAAGACAAAGGTTGGATGGGGACTATTCCAGGTAGAGGGGAGTATGAGTATAAGAATGAATAAATATATATGCATTTTCTGCATGGGGACAGAAGGTGTTGGGGAACATTGGCTCATTAAGTTGGTTACTACCAAGGCTTTTATGAAGGAGAGGAAAGGACATAAGACTGGAAGGGTAAATTATGCCCAGGTTGTTACAGGCCATGGATGTGGAGCAGAGAGGAACTCTAGTCCCAGGTTCGGGAATGGATGGAAAAGCTGAGGCCCTGGGTGAAGGCAGGAGTGCATGGAGAAAGCTCATGATGATACAGGAAAAGGGCCAGGGGATGAGGCTCAAGAGTTCACAGCTCATTTTCAATGAGCTGGTCACCTGGGCATTCCCTGGCCTTGAGAAACAGAACCAGCTGAGACTGGTTTGATGCTGATTTTCCTAAACTGCTAAGGGATGGATCCTTAAATACTTGCAAGTAAACGATTGGGTCAAGAACTCCCTGTTCGAGGGAAGGAAGAGATGTGAGGGCAGGGAACTAGGCAGAGCATTGCATAAGCCAAGTAAAATCAGTCCCTAAACTGGGTCATGAAGCAGGGAGGTGTGAGGGGGAAGTAGCAAGAACTTCCTTCGTGTTTTTAATGTGTTAAGACTGTTTTAGTTCAATGTGAGGCATGATCAGGAAGAACATATGTCCAAGTTTCTCTTGTTTTGAAGTGTTGATTGGTATAACTAAGAGAATGCTAAAATAGCTCTATAGACACATGGAAACATTTCTAAAGTAACAGCATAGCCTATTCCAAGGATGGCAAAGGGGAAGGAGGGTTTGTTGTATTCTTGTGGTGACATGTAACTGGCCCTTTGGTACATCATTAATTTTGAACAAGTGATATTACCTGTCCAGCCAGACGTTTGTGAATCCCCCTTTAGTAGCCAGGGGATTTACACAAGATTTGTGATGCTTTGCTTGTAGCTGGCTCACTTATAGTGTCTGTGGCAAGGCATCTCTGCCTTCTACAGCTATTTCCTATACCCTTTTCTATAGAATTTATTACATCAAGAGGAAGTTCTATGGGGAGAGGGACCTGGTTTGTCTTATTCACTGTCATATCCACAGAACCTAGTACGTGGATATTTATTTGTTGAGTGAAGAAATGGAACACAACATTTGTTGTAGACTAGGAAATGGACTAGGAAAACCTGAGTTTAGTTCCCAATTCTGTCACATAATTGTTAGCTGGGTGCTTCCAAGCAAAAGTGTAGAATTCCTGAATCTCTGTAGAAAGAGAAAACAGCATCTGTCCTGTTTAACTCACAGAATTCTTGTGAGGATCAAGTACATATGAAAACACTTGGAGGGACATTATAATTACCAGAGGAGGATAAAGGGGAGAGATCCATCACAAATTGTGCCCTGTGCCAGGTGCTTTACCTTCAAAACCATGTTTAAACCTCATGACAGTTTTAAAGGACATTATTATTGTTCCCATCTTTCAAATGAGGACACTGAGGCTCACAGAAGCTAAGGTCACACATTTAGTAAGTAGCAAGCCAAAGTGGCGGAGCCTCTTCTATCTGACTTTGCCAAAACCCATGTTCTTATACTCTATACTGCACAAATGTGAAGTAATTTTATTGAAATACTGACATTTAAATGTGAGCTTTTACAGAAACCTATCAGAGAAGGACAAAAGTCATTCTTAAAAGATACAGCAATGGCACCTGACTTTGTCTAGGAAAAGACATCTTTGCCATAATTAGCATCATGATTCCCAGCAACCATGATGCTAATTAACATGACATTTGCATACATGTCTGTGGGAAAGAGGGTGATAGTGCTTTTGCAAACACAGATTTCATCTGCTGATGGTACTTTTCCTCATTTATGCTCAGCTGTCCATTTAGTGATGCACATTCAGTGTGTTGAGTGCAGAATCATTTTGCCTATGTACACTATATTTGGTATAAATCTGTTTTTTCCTGCTTTCTTGCATTGTTCTTCCTATAGCAATTAGAACAGTCTTGAGTGGTTCAAGTGAGGGCAAAACATGTGCTAAGTGAAAGGGAAGCACTTTATTTAGAGACAGAGAGGTGCATGGAATCTCATCTCTGCCCTCACTCAGCATGGGGACTTGGACTGTCAGAGACTTGGCCTTCCTCTATAAAACAGTGACAAACAGCAAAATGGTTAAGAGAAGTGTATCAGAAGGTCAGTGTATATGAGACTCAGTTCTGTGTAGTTCTACTTGTGGCACCTTGTAAATGTTATTTTCTTTCCTTCTTTTCTTTATCATTAATATTTGGAATAATTGCCAAAAATCAAGAGATTTGGGTTCCTGTCTCAGACCTTGAGCAAGTCACTTCACCTTGCTGAGCCTCAGTTTCTCCATCTGTAATGAAGTACTTCAGCTAGATAGTCTATGTTTTTAACATTGGGATTTTGTTCAGGTCTCATACCTGTCGAAAGCCAAAGGTCTACCACGTGGAGTGGTAAGTGCTGTGATAGGGTTAGGGAGGCTCTGAGAATACTGAGAAGGAGAACTGACTCAGCCTTGGCTAAGGTGGATGGGGAGCTACAGACCAGAAGGTCAAGGAAGTCTTCCTTGGCATGACACTGCTTGATCTGACTCTTGGAAAAATATAAGAGCTATTTAAGTACAGAAAAGAGCAGCATATTTATCAATTTAGGTAAAGCCTGAAGGTGAGAGAGCAAGAAAGGTTCAGAAAACTGCAATTCTGTCAATAAAAGTAGAACATGTGACACTGTTATGTAGTTATGCATGCATATATTGTGAGGGTTGGGGTAGGGGTAGGAAAGGGAAAGGAAAGCCTAGTAAGGAATTTAGGCTTTATCCCATAGATTATGAGGAACTTTAGAAGTAGGAAGGGGGCATGATCAGGTTTGACTATTAGAAATAACACTTTTGTGACTATGGGATGTGAGAGGCCAAACAGAGGTAGACAGATCAGTTAGGAGGGAATTGCAGGAGCCTCAGTACAAGAATGGCATATTTCTGGGTGGTGAAGAGACCAATTACTGCAGTAACTGTGATTATGTGCTGCGATAGAAGGGCAAATAAGAAAATCCTGGCCAGTAAAGTCAATCATCAAAGATCTCAAACAAAACTAGAAGGAGGCAGAACCTTTTCTGATTCTGTGATTGGTGTAAAATTACAAATAGAGATCAATTTTATATATACATATATGTGAAGTAAAGTTCAGTCTCCCCTCAAATTCCCTCTGAGATGCAGATGTAATAATATTTCTAAATTTCTATGTAATCCTTAGGATTGAGTGTGAACATTAGTAAAAATATCACCTAGTGGCCAGGAGGCTACCTGGGACAAGAGATTCACCCTCTTCATTTTATTAGGCTTAAGAGAAGGAGTCTGATGCTTTTTAGTAGAATAGATTACAGGCCTCTTTAGGAAGAGAATCTTCTGCTTTCTTGGTGGTCACTGCTGTTTTGCCACTTATTAGCAGAATTATACCCTTCATACTGCTGTACCTACATCATTCAAACGGCGAAGCTTGAAAAATGGAACTATGTCATTTCAATCTGGAAGTACTTACTGATTGTCTGTTATTTTTTGGAAGGCAGCCAGGTCTAGAGGAAAAGAAGATGGAGTTGTTCGGAGAATTAAATAAAATTGTATGAGGCATGTCAGGTGCCTAGCACAGTGCCTGGCACAGGGCAGCCTAAAGAATAATGGTCCCCTCCTTTATGCCCCTGGGAAACAAGGATCAAATCATGAATAAAGAACAGCTTGTACCCACTAGGATTTATAGCCTCATTAGAAAGATAAAATACAATGAATAAAAATAATCTTTCTAATGTTTCACAGTTTACAAATCACTTTTGCATTCACTATTTCATGTCAACCTTCCAATATCAATTCAGGTAACCAGGACAAGGTATATGATAGCCCAATTAAACAGATGAGAAAACTAACAAATAGGGAGGTTAAATGGCTAAACAAGGCAAAATTGTTATCAAGTGGCAGGGTAGGTCTACCTGGCTGCAGATTATGGCTCTTTTCATTACAAATTGATTCAATTTAGGACAAAGTATCTGGCACTCACGCTGTGGTAAGTACAAGGTACCATATGAACTAAATCCTAGCCTGTGCATGGTAGAATTTATAGTTTATAGTTTTATTGTAGAAACAAAGTGCTAAGGGAACCTGGAAGAGAAAATGTTTATTCTTCCTGGAACTCTGCAATTCAGTGTCCGTTTCTGCTATCTTTCAGGATCCACTTCTAAGGATGGACATTCTTCACTTGGTCTTATGCCCCTGTTCCACTTAGGGTGAAGTTCCAGTAATGTCCTAGGAACTGATCTAATATGCTGAAGTTTTTTGCTCCATTCTTCTATTCTCATTCCTGCTTAATGTAGCCATCTGGGGCAGGTAGCCCTGTGCCTCAGCTACTGGGAGCCACCTAATATTAAGGGCAAACTACCATTCCTATATCCTGCTGCCCCACCTGTGATTTGAAATCTTGAATTTCCCAAGAGGAAGCCACAACTCCTGTCTTCTTTTGTCCTCCATTCTTCTGTTATTCCTCATCTTTTGTACAATCCTCTCCCCCGCATCCTTAGAAATCCCCTTGAGCAGAACGGGCAAGACAAAATTCATCATGGCACTGACCCAGGGCCTTCACTGGTCTGGGGCTTCTGACTGGCTTATCTTACATGAGGGGATATAGATAAAAAGAAGAGAATGCAACTAAGCAGATTGTTATTCTGAGGAAGGAAAGAAGACTCCAGCACATAATCCCTGCTCCCAAGAAGATAAGACACACTTGCATGAGTTCGGTAGACAGCACATGAAAGATTTATTTTGAGTGCTGTTTTAAATTTCTCATTTAACCTATGAAATATCCCTCTGAGTAGGTATTAGTATTTTCCTTTTACAGATGACATAACTGAGACTCAGAGAGATAGCTGGGCTTTGCCCCAGTTCCCACAGCCAGGAAGTGGTAGAACTGTGGTTGAGGATTCACTATTCTGACTGAATGCACTATTCTCTTCTCTTACTCCAAAGTTGCAGTAGATGATCAAGCTCTACATCATGCAGTTCAAATGCCAAGTGTTGCTGGAGCCCAAGTCGAGGGTGGTCTGGGAGTAGTGTGGGATGGAGCATTTAGGGAAGGTTTTCTGAAGAACTTAGGTATTTAAGGATGAGTTTGGAGAGACAGGGAGAAGGGAGGAGGCCATCCATGAGAAATAGAGTATTCAAGGCTGTGGAGATGGAATGAGTTGGGCACACGTGGAGGTAGTGTGGATCGTGGCCTTACAGGAGCAGAAAGTGCATTTTGAGGAGGAGGACAGCTTGGTTTGCCTGGGAGGAGGGTTGTCAGCCTAAATATGTCTCTTATCCCCTACTCACCCAATTACTGTGGGGAACAGCCCTCTATGAGTGTGAGAAAACCCACTGAAAGCAGGAATTTGGCTTTACCATGCAGACCATGCTGACGAGAGGTTTTTCCAAGCCATATTTAAAACTTTGTGTTGAAGAACATCCCTAAATTCTCTAACAGAAGACAGATGTCTGCCTGAACAAATATCAGCTCTCATATAATTTGTTGTTTTTATTTCCCCAGCATTTGCCTATTGAATCTGACAACCTCCTGTAATTATCCATTTTACAGAATGAATTATAGAGTGCATGTCTCACATATGTGGCTCACACTGTTCTTGGTTCATGGAGTATGTGGTTATAGGGTGGTTATAGGGCGCCTCTGTGCAGGGTACCAGATTCTGTCTGGCTCCTTGATGCCACCTGCCTTACCAAGCCCCTATGCCTTCACTTGGGCAATTTGATCTCCATCTGCTGGATCAGTACCTTCAGCACTGGCATATCAAGGCTATGGTTGGTCAGCAATTAAATGGAGCCTCAATTCAATAATTCAGTAAAATTAGCAGTATAGCAGTATAGCATAAGCCTTAAAGGTCAGACAGGCCTGGTTTTGAATTTTCCACTTACTATAATATCTGTAAATTATCTAACCTCTCTGAGCCTCAGTCTCCCCATCTGTAAGAGTGGTTGTTGTAAAGAGCCTACTATATAGCAGGTGCTAGATAAATGACAGTTATTGTTGTCATTTTTCTTCTTGTCTAGACCTTATATATTGTTTGATAGCTAATCTTTATTAAGGATTAGGACATTGTACTAGTCATTGATAGGTACGTTATATGTGTTATATCATTTTATCTTCAGTGCCATCATATGAGATTGGTACTATTATTATTGTCCTCATAAAAATCCAGAAATGAAGCCAGGCTCTACTAGCTCATTCCTACAACATAAGAATCTAGAGCTGCAACCACAGTAGGCCTAGCTAGCTGAACAGAGAGTGTGCCATGGCAACATGGCCCCCACCATGAAGGTGGTGAAGGAGCTCAATAAGCCTCACTTCAGTGAAGATAAACCCTTTCTTCTGCAAACTCCAAGACTGTGATTGGTGCCAGGTGATCTTCCTACATGGTCATCAGGAGCATCAAGGAAAAACTATGCCTGAGCAAATCGGGAGAGGTGAATAACTTGGTTGGCTATTCTCATAGAAACTATTTTTCTAATTTCTATCCTCCAGACCACATCAATTTGACATTATCTTATAAACACTGAACATTTAAACAATAGCCAAAAATTCTACTTTTAGATAAGTATTCAAAAGAAATCCTTAAAATGTGTATCAGGATGTAAGATTGACCATAGCAGCCCTTGTCATAATGGTAAAAATCTAGAATTTATTTTAAAAATAAACATGATAGTCCCTCAGTATCCCTGGGGATTGATTCCTTGACCCCCCCTTCAAATATCAAAATCCATGGATGCTCAAGTCTCTTATATAAAATGCTGTAGTACTTACATATCACCTATGCATATCCTGCTGCATTCTTTAAATCATCTCTAGATTACTTATAATATCTAAATCAATGTAAATACTATGTAAATAGTTGCTATACTGTATTGTTTTTTAAAATTTGTATTATTTTTATTGTTGTATTGCTATTTTTTATTGTTTTTAATAGTATTTTTGATCCCCAGCTGGTTGAATCCATAGATGCCAAACCCACAGATACAGAGGATCAACTATAAACAAAACAAAATAAAGTAAAATAAAATTTGTCATGCCCAAATGATGATGGTGTTTCATGAAGCATTATCACTAATTTAATTCTGTATACTCAACATTCTTTAAAAAAATAATTTTCTTTCCTATTTTGAATCTCAGTTAAATCACAACATAGAGCACTTGGAATTCCTAGAATACAGTAATTTATTTCCTACCTTTCTACATAATGGTCCTTTTACCTGCTGTGCTCTTTCCATAGCCACTCCTTATCATTCTCTAGACCTCATCCTAAATAACATCCACCCTTTGGGAAGAAGCAGTGAAGCATTTATAGAGCCCCAAGATGATACCTAGTCTGTCTATTCATGAAGCCAGCCTTCTGTGAAGAATGAACGATATGGTGATGTGATCATTGACCCAGCTCAGGTTAGTTGATACCCTCAATCATGTGGTAGGTTGCATAGAATCAGGAAATTATGGTGGGCTTTCTAGTAGAGGATATATGTGTTCTGTTAGACAGAGAAGTGCAAATAAGAGTAACTAGGCATATGGAGAAAGTGTAAGCAAAGGCGTGGAAAAGGGAAAGCATGAAATACATTCCAGGAAGAATGAGAGGTCTATATTCTGTCAACAGGTAAACATAGTAGTAGGAAACTAGAGACTGATAAGTCCAACGTATTGGCCTTGAGCTAATGTTTGAAAGGTATTGAGTATCTTTTTAAGGAACCTATACTTTATACTGGTGACAATGTGAATTCATTGAATGATTTTAGGCAGGAAGGCAATGATCAAAACTTTTCTTTAGGAAAACTATTTGACAATGGTGTCTGGAAAAGACTGGATGGGAGACATTCAGAACCTTTACAAGGAGCCAGAATATAAATATGGCATGTGGGTATCCAGACTATTTTGTGTACCAAGCTGTACTGGAAGGGCTGTTAAGTGTTTCTGAAACAAGAGAAGAGTCTTGGTCCAAAATTGGGTCAGGGGAAGAGTCATGAAGTCAAAAGCTATGACGGCTATCAGTAAGTCAGGATGCAGAGTGGTAAGCAAGTCAGCGGTAGAGGTCAAGGCTAAGATTTTGGGTGTAGCAAAGGTTTCAGACTTCCACTTTTATGTGATTATGAAGTAAAAGATGAATAGCACTAGAAAGGGCCAGGTCAGAACCTGCACAGGGCGACCTAGTTGGAAGTGAGAGCAATGGTTTGACAGGAGATATAAAGGATGTAAAGAGGACTGGTGGCTATGGGCTGATGTATTGCTTATGGACTTAAATACTTTGAGAGCTTAAATTATTCTGGATATACCACTTTACCCATCTCAAGTCTTTAATCTACACTATACAAAGATTTCTACAAAAAGAAGTTAGATAAATACCTAAAAACATATTAGAGTTCTGGGAGACTCTGCCACAAATTAGCATTAGGAGAGCAACAGAACCAAGCTAAACCACTAGATCACTCTGGAAAGGTAATCAGAAAGACTTTGGAGTGTCTGACTTGCCTGAGTACCACTACAGAGTTCTTGGCTCCCTATAAAACATTAGCATGACAAATTAGAGTTTTGATCATACCAGATATAACAATATTATTTATTTAATTAAACAATTGAGGCTGCTCTTAGTGTGGGTCATTTTTAAAAATGTTAAAAATAAAATTAAACACATAATTAAGCTGACAAAAGATGAAGACCCTGATGCTCGAAGCTGAAGGCAATTATTTTATATGAGGCTTGGTCCCTGAAGGCACCACAGTTTATTAAAGTTACCAAGGCAGGGATGTACTAAAATATATTATTCACTTCTTTAAAGGTTAAATTGCTCTGACACTTTTAAGGTCCACAAGATGCAGTCAATTAATATGCCTTATTAGCTAGCTGTTGTTTCTCTTTTTGAAAAGGCCCAGAACCTAGTGCTAGGCCCTCCTTCCTTATTTCCCATTACTAGAAGCATCTATATCCTATCCATGGTTGTTCACATAATCAGAAATTCACAAGTGGGTAGACCCCAGGAGTTTATTATTAACAATATTGAGTTGAGAGAATCTATGCTTACTGTACCAATATTGGACTTGACTCAATCATGTACCCCTTCCTTCCTTGCTTTCTTTTCTTCCTCCCTTTCTCTCCTTTCTTCCCTGCTTCCCTCTCTCCATACCTCCTTCCCTCTCTTTCTACTCTTTTCTTCTTTACTTCTTTCCATCGTTTTTCCTTTTGTCCCTCTCTTCCTCCTTTCCTTCTTTCCCTCATTCCCTCCCTCCCTTGTCCCCCTTTTCTCTTTCATGTCTGTTCTTCCTCTGTACCATTTCCCCCCTCTCTTCTTACTACATTCTCAATATTATACCATTTATTAAATTCCCTTCCAATTTTGGAGTTCATGATTTAATGCCAGTTCCCTAATTGAGGTAGGAATGTCCTCAACAACAGCTCTCCAAAGTTGACATTTAGTTTCCACTCATATTCTTTTAGCCATAAGCCACTCATCACCTTCCAAGGAAGCCCAGACTCTCTCTGAACAAATCAACTTCTTAGAGGTCTTCTCTAAGGTAAACTCAAAATTTTCTCCCCGTGCTTCCCCACTGAGTGAGTGATCCTTCCCTCATATTATTTTCTTTGCTACTTCCTACAAACCCTTCTTTCTAAACTAGAAGTTCTCCTACTGTCCTATCCACGCACCATATCAATTTCTACCCTTATGCCTTTGCTCTTGTTAGTACATCTCCAGAAATTCTTTCCCTTTTCTAAATCCTTTAACTATTATGCACCTTCCTCACTGATCTAACCGTCACTGAACTGTTAACACTTCTGGTCAGTACCAACTAGATATATATATCATTGTCTAGAATGTTTTAGGCATATACATTATAAATTGCTCCATTTAGGAGCTATTTTTGAGTATCTTACTACTGATTATTTATGGAAAGGCAGGAGTAGTAGAGAGAGTATGGAGCTAGCACTAGACTCCACCCAATAGGGAACTAAGCAAGCTCCTTATGCTGAAAAGTTCTCTAGTTGCTCAAAATTTATAGAATCCCTTGGTCATATCCAGTTCAATATTCAAATCTGCAGAGGGAAGATGAAACCTGTGGAGTGTCCCATAGGTGAGTGGGCGCATAGTGACTAGAGATCAAAGATAGATGATATTCCAAAGTTGAAGCAAACAGACACAATTTTGGTTGACCTCTCAGTAGGCCCACAGGTGAGAAAATCCTATGAAGGTTAAGTGACATTCCTGAGGTTATACCTATAGTAACTTTACTAATTTTAACTAACTTTAATAACTTTACCTACTATAGTTAGACATTAATGCAGAGCAAATCAGTACTAAGAAGATAATATTACAAAGCAGGTCACAAAAGCCAGAGCTCTGGACTGCTGGGCTCCCTCAGCACTTTGGATATGTCACTTACCATAGCCTATCTAACTAAGTTTACAGTTGCTCATGTACCCTTTTGTTTCTTTCTTGGGATGAAAAGCTCTCTAAAAGCAGAGCCTGGGCCTCAGACATTTTCTATCACAGCAACGCTGAAATCCTGGTCTTGGGTTATTTGGTGATAGACGTTTTAATGAATTCCCTCTGAGTACACTTGGGAGGGATGCCTCCATATAATACTTGGTGCCCCAAAGCTGAGGCAACTGACCTGATAGTTTCCCTATAAATGTGTCTCTCACCCCACTATCCTAATTTAAATTCCCTTCCTCTCTCCTCCTATTTGGTCTCTACCTGCAAACCTGCAGTGTCACTCCCACGTGACCCCCACATCTAGGTATAATCAATATATTGCTATAACTATTTTCCTGAGTAACTTTTATCCTCTTAAAATAGATTCCTTGACATCCCCCCACACACATACTATGCACACAACCTATAAAATTCGGTATAAACCCTTCACTCTAGCTTTCAAGGTCCTCCAAAAAATGGTTCTAACCTACCTTCCCATCCTATTTCCTAATGGCTCCACAAATGGAATTACATACTAGTCTCCAAACATGTATAAACCATACCTCTTCCCAACTTTCCCAGCTCTGTCCTTTTGCTCAGGCTTACCCATAGACCCAGAAAGCCCTGTGGATCCTTTTTTATGATATCCTTTCTATCTTTTAAGGCTCATATCAAATGCTACCCTCTCCATTAAAACTTTCTTAATTTCCAAACCTGGTAAGCTCTCCCTTGTTTAGCTTCCTTTAAGGATTTATTCTTCTTTCAGGAAATATCCTGTATTTTGAACTTAATCACAGCTGTAATGTGTGATTGATTTTCATTTGTTCATTAATTCATTCATTCATCAACAGATATTTATTGAGTATGAGTACCTGGCTTTTTGCTAGGCCCTTTACACTGGGGAGTCCTTGCCATTAAAAGGCTCACAGTATAGCAAAGGAAACAAGATATTTGTAAACATACACTAACAATTTAATGTGTTAAGCCATAAAAATAGGTGTGTACAGAATCCTATGGAAGCAAATTGGAAGGAACCAAGTATTTTGATTACTAGGAAGGTCAGAGACTCTATCATAGATTAGGGGACATTTGAACTGTGACCAAGGGATTAGTAAGAGTTTGCCAGAATCAGAGAATAGTGGTTCAGTGATGTGGATTTTTTTTTACCACATTATAAGCTTGATGAGAGGGGAAAGTGTCTTACTCATCTCTTTATTTTCTTTTACTCTGCCTTGCACATAGTTAATGCTCAAATAAATATTGGTCAAATGAGTAAATGAATGAATGTGTGAAAGAATGCTTGCTCTAAAAGCTAGCCTGATGATGAGGCACACACTAAAATAGTTCAGAGAGTTACCTTGAATGAATGTCTTCTGGGTGGGAGCCAATTTACCAGTTGCTGAAGGACTACATTAAAAATGCAGACATAATAAAATATAGCTATGCATGAACATTTGTCTTTATTTGGGTCATTTCCTGAGGAAAATTCCCGGATGTGGAATTCCTGGATAGAAGGAGAACTTTGAGAGTTGATACATATTAGTGAGTTGTTTTTCAAAAGTATATATCAAGCAAAACAACAAAGGAACTCATAGTTATTGATTTTCCATTATCTGCTATCAATTTTTATATGTATTACCTCACCAAAATCTAACAATGATATTGAGGACTAATTGTTATTTCCATTTTACAGAGGAGAAAACCAAAACTCAGACAGGTTAAGGGACTTGCCTAGATCTCACAGATAGCAGATGAAGGAGTCATGATTAAAATTCATGTCAAACATTTCAAAGCCCAAGGTCTGTCTACTACTGTACACAGTTCAAAGGATAGCTTATTATAGTGGTTTGAGTGGAATGGCAACATTGTTTGGGAATTCATGAAAGATCAACTTGAAGGAAGCCAGTTAAATGAAAATATGAATGCTAAGTTGTGGATTTAGCTTTCTTCTCACAGTCAAGAACAAGTAAATACCACCCCTAATTCTTAGCAAATATAACACATTCATTCATTTGTTCATCTATTCATTTGTCAGACATTTATTGAGTATGACTATCTCATGTGACTCATATATACTCTGAAATTTATACATGCAAATATGTGACATTCCTTTTAAAGTAACTCCAGAAATATAGGGCAAATGTTTGGGGGTGATATGTCAATTGCTGGACAGAGTCAATGTCAATTTCAGGGACATCATGGGAAAATGAGACAAGTTATCATCATCATCATCAAAATATAATTATGATTATATAATATAATAATAATAATTGGGTATATAATGACATACTATAGTATGTTATGATACTCATTAACATAGTAGCCAATGTTTATTGATTGTATACTATGTTCTGGCCATAATGCTAAGTGCTTAACATATATTGTCTCAATTTTCACAACTTTCTGAGAAAGGTACTGTTATCTCTTGTTGCCCAGATGAGGAAAAATGAGGCTCAAATAGGTTAAATAACTTCCCAAGATCAAACAGCTAGTAAGAGATTGTGCTTGTTGACTAGATGAGTGATTTTATCTTCATTTTGCAGATAGGAAAGTGAGGCGCAGAGAGACAGAAAAAAAATTCAAATTTGCTCAAGACCACACAATTAGAAAATGGTTCTCAGATGGCTCCTTCTCAAAAAGCAGGATCCTGTGAGGGACTGCTAAGCTCTGCGCCGGGAGCAGTATCTTAGAAGCTGTGGTTAGAGCAGTGCAGTATTTCAGTTCCCTGTAGGTAGACTGCAGTGTGGGGAAATAAAAGGAAAATTGAGAGGCAGAGTCCTGGGTGAGATATGGAATTAAAAAGCCAGTAGACCAGCCAAAGGAATTGCCAATCACAAAAGGCCAGGCAGAGTTAGGTATAGGGAGTGTCCAGATGTGAAACTCAAAGGACAGAAACCAGGAAGTTAGGAGATGTGGTAGTGGTGATGATGATGTCAACTAAATCAACACTTTTTCCTTTAATATACAGATCACCTGGGGATCTTTTTAAAATGCAGATTCTGATTCTGTAGTTTAGCAGTGGGACCCCAAATGATGTCAATACTACTGGCTTATGGGCCATACTCTGAGTAGCAAGGAACTAAGAGTTTGCTGCATATGAGGAACCCTTCTAAGAAATTAATATGTATTCATTATTTAATTTACCATAACAACCCTATTAAGTTTTTTTAACCTTTCTTTTAAAAGCAAAGAAAACTTAATCACAATATAGACTAAGTAACTTGCCAAATTAATTGCTGGTGGAATTAGGATTCCATTTAGACAGTCTGACTCTAGAATCTATCCATGCTCGTAACTATTACGTGATTTCATTTATTTTAAAAAGATAATTCTGGTTGCTGGGTGAATAATAGATCAGAAAGTACATAACTAGCATGGAAAGATCATTAGTACCCCAGGAGAGAGATGATAGTGGCTTGGATCATGTTGGTGGTAAGAGTTGAAGACAAGTGATTTAGGTGATAGAGTCAACTGGTAATGGGGCTTGGAGGACAAATGTGGAAAGGAATGTGGAAATAGAGATACAGGACATCTCTTATAGAGGGAGCCAGTGACCTGGGGCAAGTGGTCAGGATATAGAGATGCCAGTTTAAGAGACTCTAGCTGAAGATGGTCAAGTATGCAGCCTGGTTTCTCCATGGGAATATCAGGTGCCACATGGGGGTAAGGTAGTACCACACCATGTCAAATCTTGTTCATTTGCTGCTTCAGGCCTCAAGCAGTTAATAGCCTAATCTATTTAATACTCTAGAGCCAAGTTGTTTCTTGTATTTCTGCAGAGAGGCAACACAATCTGCAGAGTTTTGTGTGCTTATTATGAGTAGCTGAGATAAGCTAGAATAGAGCAAGGATATAAAACATCTTATAACACTGTGATATAACTTTAAAGGTTTCATTTCTTTGCCTTCACACTTCATCATATAATGTTGACCAAAGAGAATAATTCGAAGCAAAGAGAAGCTACAATCAAGCATCTCATCTGGAAAAACAAAAATTAGTATTTTTCACCTCATTTCCATGGAAATGCTTAAAAACTCCTCTCTTTAGAGCCCTCAGATTTGGGTTTGAAACTTTGCTCTGCCATAAATTTTCTGGGGAAGTGCCTCTCTCTGAGCCTCAGTTTTGTCATCTGCAAAATATAACCTAAAATCCCTATTCATAGGTGATTCTAACAGTAAGAAATAGTATATGCCAAGTGCCAGGTGCGTAATGGATATTCAACAAATTTTAGTAGAATCTAGAAGGAAACATGTGTATTTCCTAAGTGCTAAGTACTGAATCTGGCTCATTGTAATCACTGATACTTAGTTATCTTTGATTGCCTCATCTATAGGAATCCTGAGGGGCTGATCTTCCAAACCTAAGGAAGTCTCAAGAGCCTTTGAAAATCATAAGTATGGTTAGCCCTGACTTGAACTAAATTCATTCAACAACCAATTAACCTAAATGAAATCTAATTCTTTTAGTTGTTTCTGTGTTCCAAAGGATGTTTGGCTGAACATTAAAAAGAAAAATCTTTCAATTGACTTCCAATGATTGTATTGTATTGTTTGCTATTTATGGTAGCTAGCTTTCAAGATGGCTGCCAGTGATCCTCAGGCTCAACTCTTGTGTAGCCTTCTCTCACATTGTGCCATAGTTAGTATATGTGATGAATAAAATACAGCATTAGTTATGATATGCCACTTCTGAGAGAAGGTTATTAAAGACACTGTGGGGTCTATCTTGGTTGTGTGTATCCTCTCTCTCTCTTTCTTGGATTATTTGCTGAGTGAAGCCAGCTGCCATGTCATGAGAAGTTCTATGCAATGAGGAACTGAATCCTCCTCCCAACAACCACACCAATGAGCTTGGAAGCAGATCCTTCACCTCCAGTCAGGTTTTCAGACAACTGCAGCCTAGAGCTACAGCTTGACTGAAACCTCATGAGAGACATTGAGCTACAACAATCCAGCTAAGCCGCTCCCAGATTCCTGACTCTCAGACACTGTGAAAGATAATAAATGTTTGCTGTTTTAAGCCACTAGATTTTAGAGTAATTTGTCACATAGCAATATATAGCTAATGCACTGTTTTATCACTCAAGTCCAAGGAAAATTGACATTTAAATTCAATAATTCTTTCTCAGAACTTTGACACATCTCTTGTATTAGCATCTGGAATTGGGAATTTCCTGCCTATTGTCTACTATAGGAATGATTAAGGTGAGGATGAACCCAAATGTCAGAATGGGAAGCTGTTACCCTGCTGTGTTGAGTTAAAGGAAATGTGGGGTCTAGAAACCCATGACCAGGCTGAAGTCAAAAGACTGATTTCAGATTACTGAAGCTGCAGTGGTAGAAAACAAGAGTCAGAGACTCATCATAGGGCCTGACACTTAGTACTTAGTAAACATCTGTTGATCTAGATTCTTCACTCTTGAGCTAAGCCCACCTGTCTATAAACAGGTGAATTAGTCTATCTGCAATGGATGTGTTTCCAGATCCATATTAAAACAACTCTGCCATGTCCTTATGTGTTCCCAATGGGTGTGAGAAGATCAGCAACTGTGTGTGTGTGTGTGCACATGCACATGTGTGTGTAGGTACATAAAGGCATGCTTCTATGACTGCACCTGTAAAAAAAAAAAAGAGATTTATTTTTCCATTTTTTTCTTTAAATTCATACCACTTACCAAGTTGGGAATTAGTCTATGTTGTCAAGTGAAGAGCAGCTTGTGACCATTCAGCTAACTCTGGGCACATTATTTCTCTTCCTGGAATTCTGTCATCATAGATGGTGGAGGCAATACCCTGTGAATACAATTTAAGAAAAAATTAGGGTATAGTATAGAACAGAGACCCCTGGCAGACTACCCCTATACTGAGCAGGCCAAGTTTGATAGATCAGCCAGAGAGATCATATTTGCTGCAAAGATCCTAGACCACATCCAGAAATGGGTGTTGTTAACACTGTCAACTCATCATCTATGAGTTACCTGTCAGGGTCACCTTATCTTCATTAGATATTTGTTTATTGTCCCATGTGGAGCTGAGAGGATGCCACACTGATGGTCTTTACTCACCTACTGATGGAAGCTCACTTCTCTATTTTCTAGATCTTGGTGTCGAGGAGTATAGTGTGTATAGTGATTAAGACTGGACCCTGGAACCAGACTGCATGACTTCAAATTCTGGCCCCATTGCTTAATATCAGGAAACTTTGGGAAATCCACTTCAATTCTCTAAGCTTTATTTTCCTGAACTGTAGAATAGGATAAAAATAGTTCCTATCTCAAAGGATTATTGTGATAATTAAGTGAATTAATGCACATAAACATCTTAAAATAGTGCCTGGCACATAGTAAAGGCTTAATATTAATATATCCTAGCTATTATCATCATTATTAGTACTATGAGGAAGCCTGGTACAAAGGAAAGAGCTTGGGCTTCGGGGTTGGATGAACATTTTGTCTCTGTGACCTTGAACAAGTTACTGAACCTCTTTGAACCTCAATTTCTTCATCTGTAAAAGGGCAAGATACTACCTACATTGGAGATTATTTTAAGGATTAAATAAAATCATACATACACAGATATGAGTCATAAAAGGTAAAATAATAAACTATAGTTCTCTTCTCTTTCTTTAGCCAGGTTATAAGTACTAACTCAGAAATCTGATGTTTTTGAAAAGTAGTGTCTATCATCCTTAAAAAATGTATCTGAATAAGAGTGCACTGTTGTAAGGAAAGGGCAGTGGTTCTGTGTTTAGCATCAGATGGGCAAAAGCATTTAAGTTCATGTTGGATGCTTTTGAGTTTTCATAAAAATAAAATCTAGCAGATATAATTAAGTATGCAGCATTTGGAATGGAAGCAGGCCCTGCTCTTCATTGTGTGGGCAATAAAACCTGGAAGAAAAAACAATCAATATGTTCGCTCAATTAAGTTTTCAGCTACAAATAACTAATTTCAATCTTCATGGTTTTTCTAGGGTCTAAAATATATTGCGTATTCTTCTTAAAATATTAATATAGCCCTGAATTATTTATGGAGCCAAGAAACACCGTACTCTTTTAACATGGAAGAGAATGGAAGGTTATTTCATGTCAGCACCATGGAAGATGATAATAAATCTGAAATGTAAATATTACCTCTGAGAATAAAGCCTGGTTGAAGGCCAAAGCATGTGGTTTCCAGACTTTTTCTTTTGTGATACAGAAGTTGGAAAGCCAATGGAAAATGCTATTTTGGCTTCTGATTCTTTTAGGGTTGCCAGCATCTTATGTACTGTTAAGGTCATTCTAGAAGTTTTGATCATTTATAATAATAATATTTAATTTCATGTAATTAAATGAACCTACTATAATAGTAGCAATAGCTATCATTTATTGAGTTTGTATTATGTCCTGGGTACTATGCGAAGTGCTTTTATGGATTACCTCATCTATACTCTTAACAACTCTGTAAAGCAGATACTGTTGCTGTCCATGTTTTACAGAAAAAGAAACTGAGGTTCAGAGAGGTTAAGTGTTTTGAACCCCTGGCCTCTGACTCCAGAGCTGTTTTCATGGTGTAACAACTCGCTGCCTTCACCCATAGATAATATTAATTCCTCTAGTCTCTAGCATTCAACAGCAGAATGCCTGTGCTTCTACTGCACTCTGCTTGGCTTTGTAGACATTTGTTGATGTTGATATTCTCCACTGTTGTAGCAGAAAGAGCCTAGTCTTTGAAGTTAAACAGACCTGAGCTTGATTTCCACATCTCCCACTAGCAGTGTTATCTTGAATTACTTAGTGCTCCAAAGAAATCTCTGAGGTAGGAACTGTTATTGTCTCATTTTATTACTCAGGAATCTGGGGTTTAGAGTAGATAAGCAACTTGACCAAGGTCCTACTCCACGTATGTGGAGGAGTTGAGTTTGAACCCAGATCTGTCAGAAGACTCCAATGCTTTTAGTAATTTTTCTTATCTACATGATTGTAAATATTCAGAATTGCAATTTGGTAACTAGGACATAATCTAGAACCTCCCCCATTTTGCAGGTGGGGAAACAAAGGCCTAGAAAGAGTTTAGGTATTATTATCTCCATTTTATAAATGAAGAGATGAGAAAAGGAGGGCTAGTACCCCTGGGTTCTACTCTTTTCTGGAACTGCCTAATGAATTGAAATGTTCCTATTGAGAAGGGCTTTGCTCCCTCTCTTGATAGAAAGGCTACTCACTCTGTCGGGTGGTGGTATAAAGGGAACTATTGTGGAGCGATGCACGTGGAGAAATTCTCTGTCTTCCTTTTGTTATCATTGGAATGACTTATTTGCTATGACCTTGGGTTTCTTTTCATCATTAAGAGGGATATATTGTGTGTTTAAATATTGCATTATTAATAATATTTGCCTGGGTGTAGTGTCATGATCAATTTTTCATGTGCATCATTCTTTATGCAGCACTAGTTGAATTTCAAGCAGAGCCTTACCTTCACCTCTTCTCCCCTCAGTGACAGTTTTCAGCAAGAAGGATGGAAGGCCTGAGAATACTTATCCACATGAGAGATCAGAAATGCTACCCTAGGTCAGCCCAAAATTCTTTTTGGGATGAGGGCATCATGAGGCAGCTGTAAGGAAGGCATGGGTGTATTTCTAAACCTGGACCTTATAGCAGAAGATCCAGCTGGCATTGAAGCCCTGAACTTCCCTTAACCTTCTATGACTCCATTGTCTCATCCAAGTCTCCTCCCTCCCTTTCTCCCCATCTCCCCCCTTTCATCTTTCCTTCTTAAAACTTATTCAGTATCTATAATGTACCAGGCACTATGCCAGAGGCTGGGGATGGTGGCAGAAAAGAAGAAGAAGTCCTGTTATTGGTGAACTTCCCCATTCCAATTATGAGACAGACACTCACAGAACAGAGTGATTGGCAGTATGATCTAGGGAAGTACAGGAAGCTTACATATTTAATTTTTAATTTAAAAGTAGGGACCAAGTTTCTTTCCGCCCTGAATCATATTTATTTTTTAACCCCTGTGTGAGGGAAATTTTACACTTGTTTCCCCAGATAGCTTCTTGGCATATGGCCAGATGGGCATATTGCTCATCTCCCAGAACTCCAAAGAATATGTGAAATAGGGACAGGCATGCTTACTTACCCCCAAGTTCACAAATAAATCTAGTTAATGAAAACATTAATTTGGTGATTTGTATATGAAACTTTCCACCCCTCCTCCCATGCTTCCAAAGGCATCTTCTAAGCATCCAGCCTCAGAAATATGTGGGAAGCACCCCCAGGTGGGGCTTTCATCCTTACTTCAGCAGCCTTTGTCAGATGCTCTTGAAGCAACCATGGGTCATCTTCCTTCTCATCCACCTATTAATCTGTCCCAGGGCTTGCAAGCTGATTGACTTGGTGGGCTAGACTTTTTGAGAATAGGGATCATTTCTGATTCATCTCTGAAACCCCAGGGTCCACAGGTGACTGACTGAGTGAACACTCAGGATGCTTGAGGAAGGAAGGGAAGGGAGAAAGAAGAATGGAAGGGAAGGGAAGAGAGGGGAGGGAGATAGAGGAAGGAAGTGCTCCCATTTCTTCACCTATTCCATCTGGGAAAGGAGGATTTGTGTGATTTGGTGGTGGCAGCATAGTGGTTAAAAGGAGAGTCTGAAGTAACCCAGACAGACGTGGCACTGTCCACAGCATACTTAACCCCTTGGAACTTTAATTTCCTTTCTTCTAAGTGGGAATAATAGTTTCTATGTTTTGAAATTATTATAAAAGTTAAACAAGCTCATGTATATGAAATACTTGGCATACTATCTGCTGAATAGTAAGTGTTTAATAAATGTTACATTTTATTAGTATTTTTTTAAAAAGTCTTATTGTCTCTTTCCCTCCAGTATTTTTCCTACTTCCTGCCTTCACCGTGAGCCAAAAAATTCCTTCCTCCGGAAGCCTTATCTTATAAACCCAGCATTTCAGAAAGTGTTCTGGGAAATAGATGTTAATAGGTGTTATATAAAGGAAGTACTCATATTTAAATAAGTTTGAGAAATACTGGATTAAAAATAAATTAACCAGATTCTTTATAGGACTTTTTACGAGACTGAAATAAGCTAATACTTGTAATTCTTTAGAGGGGACCAGTGCATATAGCATTTCCTGAAGTTATTTCACTACAGACCCTCTCTCCCTCTTTTTTTCCTAGAGTTTCTTATGGAATTAAAGTTCTTAGGAACTTATTTGCCCAACACTGCTAAAGACAATTACCAAAAAATTTTTTGTAGGTACCTGTCAGAGCATAGTTCCACAGATTCTCTGTTTACTTACTAAAGCACTGCATTAAAAATTTTCTTTCTTCACATCACATGGGTAATGTGCTGACATCATCACACAGTTTGAGGGAGGCACATTTTTTTTTAACTCTCAATAGGAAACAAACAAATAATAATGACAAAAACTTCCCTGAGTCTCCTGGGCTTTGTTCATGTGCATATATCTTTTAAAAGGGATTTTTAAATTGTATTTTAAATTTTCATCATCTATTCATTTCACAAATATTTCTGCAGATTCACTACTAATTAGGCACAGTAACAGGCATTGCTGAAGTGCAGGACTGGTAGGAAAGAGGCAATCAAACTTTTGGTTACATGTAAAGTGAAAAGAATCTGTAGGGTAATGTGGAAGTTCATTAGAAGAACACTTAATACAGCTTTGAGGGGTGACAGAAGGGTGCCTGGAGGAAGTAATGTGTTTGATGGAATCTCAAAGATAAATAAGATTTAGCCAAATGAAGGTGAGTAGTTGGGGAAAATGAGTATATAGGCAAAAGGGAACATTATGTGCAGAAGTGAGAGAAGCATGTTGAAAGAAGTTCAGTGATCTGAAAGAAAAAAGTGAAAATAGCACATGTTTATTGTAAGTAATTCAGAAAGTAGTGAAAAGTACACATGGAACAGGACCATCCTCTCAATATTTTATTCTAAAGGCCACTCAATATTTTATCCTATTTCCTTTTAGTCTTTTTTCTATGCATATTCCCTTTATAGAGTAGATTTTGCAATATATAAAAAATTCTGCTGCTTGCTCCTGCTATTATATTATGAGTATTTATACAAGTTGTGAAAGATTGCCTTGAAGCTTCATTTTTAATGGCTGATCATGATATATTTATAGGGTGCAACCTATAGTGACCCTTCATCTATAAGGGAGGGATAATGCACCAAGCAGTCTTCAGATGTTTTCCTTTATCATCTGTCTGGTGATGAGACTCCATGGTTAAGTCACTAGCTAGACATGTTTTATATCAAGCTGACCAAGGCCATCCCTGAGGTGTGCAGGGCCCCAGGCAAATATTTTTTGTGTGCCTCTATCTATATAAACAATTTGGATAAAAATTATATTACAAAATTTATATACCCATGTGAGGTCTATGAATTTAGATGAAGATTTAAAACAATGGGTAGAGAAGAGATACTTAAGTGTTTGCTTATTGTTCAATCACTGCTTGTGAAATATCCAGGCACCACCTTTTCATGTTCTTTTTTGCCAAATGCATGGTTTCTGGCTAATTTCATGTCTCTTACCTGGAGAACAAGGTAGCACCACTGTTGTTACTCATAATGCATGGCTCTTTGGAACATATTTGTATCAAAACAATATAGATATTATTGCCTCTGCAGTTTCCTAATACCATTTATTTAATTCTGGTTACATCATTCATTACTCATCATGCTTCATCATTTGTCGTGTCCCCACAAATACTGGTTTCTAATGATTCTCTCAAAGATTTTTATGATGCTTTGTCAATGAACATAAACGCAGGGCTCATCTTGAGTATATGGGAAAATGTGAATGATAATTCATTTTCTGGTTATGTTAAATATGCCACTTCAAATTGTACAGCATAAACATAGATTAATACATATTCCAATGATATTTTCTCTTGAATTATAGCTTTAGGACCTAGTCTCTGCATCCCTAGAATGTGCTGTCTTTCAGTGTTGATTGCACAATGTTAACTGTCTTCCACACACCACCATCAGTAGGAAGAATAGGCAAGGAGGCCATATACTGAGAGAAAAAAGTCCTATTTGCGCAAGGAAAGTTTATTCTCGTATGGCACACCTTAATACTGACCCAGGAGAGCACAACATTCACACATGGATTGGAGATAGTGAAAAGGGTCTGTTGAGGATGCAGAGCAACAACTTCACAAGACTTCAAAGAAGATAGGCATGAGATAGTCACAGCCACTTCTGGAGGACAACTTGGCACTGCAGAGGGAGTGGTAACTGCCTAGGGGGAGGGACACAGGATAAAGGATACCTACTGTCACTCATGCTGTCTTCAGTTGCTGTGAACCCAGAGGCAGTACCATGATTAGAATGTACATGGGCAAAAGCCAATGCCTGGGCCTGCAAACAACTCAAGCCCAGAGGTCAGTGTGGTACACTATCAGTAGTCCAGAACCCTGGATTTGTCCTGTGTCCAACATGAATGAGAGTCACCCAAAAATCAGTATGTTGGCACCATTCTGGTGGCCCAATCTTGCATGATCCTGTAAAAGAAATACCACACCAGCTAACAGAAGTGATCTGCTTGCCCAGCCATCTTCCTAGAACTGGGACCTGGGACAATTCCATAACCCTGAGCCCTAAACCTCCTCAGAGCATGTGGTTGTCTCTACATCTGGAGAACAGGGGTAGAGGGATAGAGAGCACTCTGAAGATGAGAAAGGAAGTCTAGAGCACCCTGACCAATTGTCACTGCCAGCCCTGATTGATCCCAGTCACCAGAGGGGGGATTAGAAAATTTCAAGTGACCAGAACCCAGAGGAACCAGATCTGGGCTCAGGATATCCTACTTGGGTTGCACAGCCAGCCCAGATACTGGAGAGAGACAGGGCTTATTCAAAAAGACATTCCGAAGTGTGGGACCAGAGACAGGGGCCCCACTTAGCAGGATCAGAAGGCATTACTGAGCCTGGCCCTGAAGTTTCAGTTCTGGTTCAGTGATAAGTTCCAAAGAAATGATTCCCACCTGCCTTTAAGAAGTATATCCACAATAGGCAGGTAAGGTGTTGAGTTGGGAGCTGAATACCTTCACTTCAGAGAAACATAAGCAATTTCCACCATTCTGAAACAAAAGCCATGTCCTTTTAACACAAACTAGCCAAATCCTGGAAACCACTTTGTAAACACCCCAGTGACATGCTCCCCACTTTATAAGGGACAGATAGTAACAGTAATAATAGCAATAGTAACAACAGTAATAAGTGTAATAGTTTATTGAATACCTGCTATATTCGAGGAACATGCTAGGTGCTAGGTGTGTATATGTTACCTTTAACCCTACTATAGTCCTACAATATAGGTATTATCTTAATTGATGATATGAAGAAATCAAGGCTCAGAGAGGTGAGGTGATTTACCAGAGGCCCCTCAGCTGATGAATGGCAAAGCCAGGCACACATGGTTTTGTAACCCAGGTTCTTTGCATTGTATTTTACTGCCTTTTCTAAACTGGTGTGCAAGCGCTGTCCAAGGGTGCAGAAAGATAGCCCTGCTTGGGACACAAACCAAGGGTAACACACAGAGAGGTGCTGGAAGAAGCTTGCATGACTGGATACTCCTGTCTCCCAGCCTGAGACCTGGCCAGGGTGTTTCGTCATTTCCCTCTCTCCTTCCCTACTTGAAGCACTATCTATCCTTCAAGGCTGTAGGCTCTCCTCTCTTCCCAAGCATGCCATCGGGTTTTTTTTTTTCCTAATTGTATTTGTACATCAGCATTTCATTCCTCAGTGGGCTATAATTAGGCTTCCTCCCTTTTTTTTTAAATAAGTAAACAAGCATGTGAAGCCTCCTAGTAGATGACCTTCAAGCTGTTGGCTGGCCTTGAAAGTACAATTTGCACTGGAAATCTGGAGGTGGCAATTTTTCTTCTCTCATGAGGTGCTGTGGAAATTCAGAGATCTGGATGCTAATAGCTACTATGTGATCTTGGTCAGGTTACTGCCTCTCTGTGGGTCTGGGTTTTTTCCTGTATGAAATGGGGGTAAGGATAAAAAACATTGGGGTAGATGAGATCTATCTAGTGGCAACTTGCTAATCTGTTCTCTTTCTCAAACTGACATGCAGCAGTAGCATCAAATTGGGCACACATATCTTACAATGGCCTCCTGTCACACCATAAGGCAGTGGGGTATGAGAGAAAGAGCATAGGCTTTGGAGTCACAGAACTCTGGGTTTGAGTCCTGCTTTTCTACTTCTATCTGTATGACCTGTGGAAAGCCATTTAAACTTTCTAACAATTGAGGCAATTGTTTCCTGTCCACAGAGTCTCCAGGGCATGGATTTTGAAATGTCATTCTGAAGAATGGGTAAGACTAGCTGATGTTTCTATGATGTCCCTCCCCTTGTAGACATCTGTGGACAGAAAAGCCCATCTCCTGCTCTACCTCTTATGTCCCCTCCCTCACTGAGGCTGCTCCCTTGCCTTTGCTGTTCCTCTGTCAGGTCAGAAGCATCAGCTTTGTGCTGCCTTCAGCACTCTGAGCTTGCTGAAGCTGATGAATTATGATTCCTCCATCCCCAGTCCTCTTACTTCTGGCTTGGAAGCCCTGGGCTTCCTGGCTGCACATTGCTACCAGGCTGTGTCTTCGCAATCAGAATTTTAGGTTGGCTGCAGTGATGATGGATGAGGCAGAAGAATGGCAAAGGCTACCTTCTGGAACCCAATCATAGGCCACACAGGGAGCCTAATATGGCCCCCCAGGCCCCATTGTAATCCTTGGAGGGGCTCTAGGACACTTCTTATTGTTCTATTCATGGGTTTGGGACAATGATGCCCACATGCCAAGTATATATGAAGAAATGAGACACTCACCACCACCATCTCAGCTTACAGCTACTAAGTGTCTTCACTCTCCTGGCCAGCCTCCTAGGGAAGGAGGATTCCTCTCTCGGCCTCTCCCCTTTCAACCAACATTTGTTCACTTGTTTACTCAGTCATTCATTAAATCAGACATTCATCCATCTTTTAAATTGACAGGGCTACTGAAATGATAACAAACATGCAGATTTTATAATCCCTGACAATGCTAGGCACTTTAAATACATGATCTCACTCACTGTGGTTTAGGAGCACACGCTCTGCAGTCAGAATGCCTTGGGTTCAAATCCTGAATCTTCTACTTATAGCTGTGTGACCTGAGGCCACATTCTTAACCTTTCTGAGTTTTGCTTTCTTCACCTATAAAATAGGGACACAAATACTACCTATAGTGTAACAGTTTTCTAGAGAACAAATGAGATACACAAAAAAAGCTTAGAACGGTTCTTGACACAATAAATGCTCAATAGAAATTACTTACATTACTAAAGCACATAACACTGCTATGGAAACTATTACTATCTCCATTGGTGGATGTTAAAACTGAGGGTAAGAAAAGTTTGGAAATTTTCCAAGGTCAAAGAAACTGATAAATGGTAGAGCCTGGATTCAAAACCAGACAGTCTTATTCATGATCATTAATATATGCAGCAGAGTCATGGGATGGGGTCAGGTGACAAGGGTGGTGGGGAGAAGATGATGTAAGATTAGACAAATAAAAGCAAACAAAAGCCATGAGAAGCTACCTGTCTCAGATATTTAAAGGTTATTCTTTCCTGCCCTTATCCTTTTCAGCCTACAACTTTCTACAAGAATCCTTTCTCTAGCCAAGCTCCAGATTCCTCTCATCTTTGCTGCTCTTGTTTCCCTTTCTTGGAACACGACTTATGCCTGGTCCTGGATGAAGCTGGACTGACTCCATCCTGTGTTTCTTGCCTTAGCTTGAGCCACCTTCTGTCCCACATCTTCTGTTCAGCCACAGGACACTCTCTCTGGCTCTTCCCAATCATGTCTTCTTCTGTTACCACCACCAGCAGCCCCACTGCCTTTGCTCTCAATGTGACCTCAGCCTAGAATCCTCTGTCTTCCTTTCTGCTACTCTGCCTAGAAACTCTTACTGTTCCTTCAGGACCTAACCTGAGTGTCTTCCTCTCTGTGAAGTCTTCTAGGGCCCTGCAGGTAGAGTTAGTCAATCCCTGCTATGTATTCCCCTTCCTCCTCAATTCCTTTTCCACAGCATTTATCACCAAGTTGTCATTGTCTATTTCTGAGTCTGTCTCAACTTCATCCTCAAGGTCAAGGACTGTGTCTCATTTATATCAGGATCCCTAGGTACCCAGCATAGGTCTAAGGGATCTGAAGAGGTGTGAGTGTGTGTGTAGATTGGGTAAACTGAATGGAATTGCACTGAAGTGAGCTGGAC
Organism: Daubentonia madagascariensis; assembly: GCA_023783475.1. Lineage (NCBI taxonomy): Eukaryota > Metazoa > Chordata > Mammalia > Primates > Daubentoniidae > Daubentonia > Daubentonia madagascariensis. The sequence continues at coordinate 9,431,897 of JAKFHU010001129.1, forward strand.
CTTTGAACCTGACTATGAGGTATAAGTAAGAAATATAAGGGCATAGTGCTCATTAAACCCAATGCTAGATTCAGGCTGCTTTTAAATACAAGCCTTTGAACCTAGACTTCCTCCCTCCTTCCCTTCCTTCTTTCCTCCCTTCCTTTTAGAAATGATGAAATGCCTATTTTGTGTTTGGCACTGGAATACAGAAGAGCAGTCCCTGCCCCTTACCCCATATTACTACTTCATGAAGTTTCCTCAATGATGGGCTCAACGAGGCACCCAAAGTCTCCCTGCCTCCAAAGGTCTCTAAAAAACCCCTCAGACCATCTCCCTATGTCTTTTGCAGAGTTCTAACATAGTCCTTGGTGACCACTGATAGCCATCATTAGCCAGCAACACATTGGCTCAAACCTTTTTCACAATATTCTTTCCATGGGTTCTAGGAAAGGGCAGGTCAACAGTGTTCAGAGCATTTTTATACTAGTTGCCTCATGACCTGACCAGTCTTGCTGGTGTAGAGGCTAAGACAGAATATAATCTGTGCCTTACAGATAGGAAAACCAGGGCTCAGAGAACTTGTGAAACTCAGTCCCTGTTCAAAGCAGCATGCACCTGCTAAAGTGCATTTCAGCATGGATGATCTAGCTTTTTAACTGGCAGAACCATTTTTAACAGCATTAGGCTATTTTACACTAGAGAACCAACTCAGTCTGGGTTAGCAAATGGCATATGGAGATAAAATGGTGAGAGAGTTGCTGCTGTGAAAATGATATGTTCAGGGTTGTGTCCCAAAGAGCAGTAATTCCAGTAATTGTTGACTTCTACATCTTTGTTTTTGTTTTCCCACTTTGCTCCCCATGCCATGATGTGTATAGATGGTTTGGACTGACTCCTTCCTGAGGAGATCTGTGAGTTATTGTTTTCCTTTTATGTGTAAGGCTTCTGGATCAGACTCAAGAATACCCTAGGAAACTTAATTCACTCATCATATTATCAAGTATTTACTGAACACCTGCTCCATGCCAGGCCCTGTCTGGACACTGAGGATGTGTAAAGCTTGGCACATTCCTTGCCCTCATGGGAGCTCACAGTCCAATAGCAGAAATAGACATAATTTGCACCAAATGCAACTGATGCAGAGATAGACACAATTGTATCAAATGCAAGACATGATTACTTGTTACAAGGCTGTACCTAAGAGCACAGAAGATGAGGGAGCCATTTTACATGGGGTGTCAAGAAAACCCTCCTAGCTATAGCAGCCTTTTTGAGTTGAGTCTTGAAAGATTCACGAAGAGGTGTTACCTGGGTGTTCAGGAGCAGGAAGGACATTCCGGGCAAAGGCAGGGGCATGTGCCCAGAAGTAATAGTTTGATGTGTTCCAGGCACAATAAGCAACAAGTTCAGTATGGCCTTTCCTAAAACTGATGAATAGGACATGAGGAGAGGTTACACTAGGTAAATACTGGGAGGTTGGGAGGGGCATATATCACAAATTACTTTGATGGCTTGTCCTGAGTGTAATGGGAGGTCTCAGAAGGGGTTTGACATTTCCCATTTAAAGCACATTCCCAGTCTGTTAGGAATGAATCCTTGTAAAGGAAATGGAAGATCTGGATTCTGTTTATTTTTTCATCTCCTACAGATCGGGTGAACATGTTTAAGTCTTGGAATATTTTCAAACATATTTCTTCATCTATAAAATGGGAATGATATCTGACCTGCCAATCATACAAGTGTATTTTGGAAAAAAATAAAGAAAGGGATAGAAAATAATTTCTGAATTATAAAACTTTTAGTCATTATAATTATTTATAATATTAATACTTTTTATTATTATATTCAGTTTATATTCTCAACAGATATTTTAATATTCCTCAGATAATAGAACTAACATCTGCAATAAAAAGTTTTATGATTACTGTCCAGGGATATTGTTCAGTACTAAATTTCATGGCATTAACACTATTGTAGGCATAAAGATAAAGAAAAGAAGGGAAAGAAAATAGCATTTATTGAGCATTTATGTGCCAAATGCTGCGCTGCATTCTTTGCTCACATTTAAATCATTCTCTTGGTACTCCTGTGAGAGAAATCTCCCAACAAAGAAAAGCCCTGGACCAAATGGATTCACAGTGAAATTCTACTAAACATACAAAGAACTAACACCAATCCTCCTGGAACTGTTCCCAAAAATTGAGGAGGAGAAAATTCTCCCTAACTCATTCTACAATGCCAGGATCACCTTGATACCAAAACCAGACAAGAAACAAAAAAAGAAAACTGCAGACTAATATCCCTGATGAACATAGATAGCAAATTCCTCAACAAAATGCTAGCAAACTGAATTCAACAGTACATCAAAAAGATAGTACACCATGATTAGGTGGGTTTTATATCAGGGATGCAAGGATGGTTCAACATATGCAAATCAATAAACGTGATACATCACATCAACATAATCAAGGACAAAAACCATATGATCATCTCAATACATGCAGAAAAAGCATTTGATAAAATCCAATATTCCTTCATGATAAAAACCCTCCACAAACTAGGCACAAAAGGAACATCCCTCAAAATAATAAAGGCCATATATGACAAACCAACAGCCAACATTATATTGAACAGAGAAGACTTGAAAGCATTCCTTCTAAAAACAGGAAGACAAGGAAGCCTGCTTTCACCACGTCTATTCAACATAGTACTGGAGGTCCTAGCCAAAGAAATCAGACAAGAGAAACAAAAAGCATCCAAATTGGAAAACAGGAAATAATATTATCCCTGTTCACTGATGATATGATCTTATATCTAGAAAATCCTAAAGACTCCACCAAAAATCTCTTAGATTTGATAAATGAATTCAGTAAAGTTTCAGGATATAAAATCAATGTACAAATTTAGTAACATTTCTATATGGCAATAATGATCTAGCTGAGAACCCAACCTAAAAGGCAATTTCATTTATAATAGCTACCAAAAAAACAAACAAACAAACAAACCTAGGAATATATTTAACCAATGAGGTGAAAGATATCTACAATGAAAACTACAAAACACTGATGAAAGACATTGAAGATGACAAAGACAAATGGAAAAACATCCCATGTTCATGGATTGGAAGAATCAATATCATTAAAATGACCATACTGCCCAAAGAAATCTATAGATTCAATGCAATCCCTATCAAAATGCCAATATCATTTTTCACAGAATTAGAAAAAACAATCTTAAAATTCATATAGAACCAAAAAAGAGCCCAAATAGCCAAAGCATTCCTGAAGCAAAAAGAACAAAGCTGGAGGCATCACATTACCTGACTTCAAATTATACTACAAGGCTATAGTAAGCAAAACAGCATGATACTGGTATAAAACTAGACACATAGATCAATGGAACAAAATAGAGAACCTAGAAATAAAGCCACATATTTGCAGCCCACTGGTCTTTGACAGAGGTGACAAGAACTTTGGGGAAAGGGCACCCTTTTCAATAAATGATGCTGGGAAAATTGGATTACCATATGCAGAAGAATGAAACTGGACCCCTGTCTCTCACCATATACAAAAATCAACTCAAGATGAATTAAAGACTTAAACATGAGATCCAAAACTATAAAAGTACTAGAAGAAAACCTAGGAAAAACTCTTCTGGATATTGGCCTAGGCATAAAATTTATGACTAAGACCTCAAAAGGACAGGCAACAAAAACAAAAATTGACAAATGAGACTTACTTACACCAAAACACTTCTGCACAGCAAAAGAAATAATCAAGAGAGTGAATGGACAACCTGCAGAATGGGAGAAAATATTTGCAAACTATTCATCCAACTGGGGACTAATATCCAGAACATATAAGGAACTCAAACAACAACAACAACAACAACAACAAAACAAACATTCCTATTAAAAAGTGGGCAAAGGACATGAATAGACGTTTCTCAAAAGAAGACATATAAATGGCCAAAAAACATATGAAAAATGCTCAACATCACTAATCATCAGAGAACTGCAAGTTAAAACCACCATGAGATAACTTACACCAGTCAGAATGGCTATTATTAAAAAAACAAAAAATAACAGACATTGGTCAGGGTGCAGAGAACTCTTATACTCAGTTGGTGGGAATGTTAATTAGTGCAGCCTCTATGGAAAGCAGAGGTGGAAATTTCTTGAAGAACTAAAAATAGAACTACCATTTGATACCACGATCCCACTACTGTGTATTTACCCAAAGGAAAAGGAATCATTATATCTAAAAGATATCTGAACTTGTATGTTTATTACAGCACTATTCACAATAGCAAAGATATGGAATCAACCTAAGTGTCCATCAACAGATGATTGGATAAAGACAATGTGATATAAATACACAATGGAATGCCATTAAACCATAAAAAATAATTAAATCATGTCTTTTGCAGCATCATGGATGGAAACGGAGGCCACAAACATAGGTAAAACAACTCAGACTAAGAAAGACAAATACTGCATGTTCTTGTTCATAAGTGTGAGCTAAATAATGTGTACACATGGACATAAAGTATGGGATGATAGACAACGGAGACTCAGAAGTGTTGGGAGTGAGGGGTGTGGATACTGAGAGATTAGTTAATGGGTACAAAGCACGTTATTTGGATGATGGATACCCTAAAACAGCAGTCCCCAACATTTTTGGCACCAGCGACTGTTTTCATGGAAGACAATTTTTCCATGGACCAGGGGCGGGGGGGGTAGGGATGGTTTCGGGATGATTCAAGAGCATTACATTTATTGTGCACTTTATTTCTATTATTATTATGTTGTAATATATAATGAAATAATTATACAGCTCACCATAGGTTGGGGACCCCTGCCCTAAAAGCCCTGACTTCACCACTGCGCAATCTATCCATGTAACAAAACTATACTTGTACCCCACAAATTTATACAAATAATCAAAAGAAAAACAAAAAAACAAAAGTAGCATAACCCCAAACACTGAAATCACTTTAAATCACTGTTTCATTTTATTCATAGTATTTATTACAATCTGAACTTATCTATTTTATTTTTATTATTAAAATTAATTTTCTGTCTCACCTCACCAGAATGTAAGCTTTATGTAAGCAGGAGTCTTGTTTGTTTGATTCACTACTGTATTACAAGCACCTAAAACAGTGCATAGTTGAAACTCAATAATTCTTTGTTAAATAAATGAACGCATTACTCTTTCTTTCCATAGAAATGTGTACTTCTTTCATAGCATTACCACAGTCTGGCTTGTATTTGAGTTGTCTATATTAATATATTTTTCTTTGCTGAACTTCTTGAGAATAAAAACATTATTTATTCCTTCAACCCCCCCCCCCAGCATCTGGTACATATGAAAGACATTGATTACTAAAATTTTATTAAATGAAATAACAGTCTACTTTAAAGCAGGGCAGGAATTCGACCACTGGGTGCCAGCTCTAGAGGATTCTATTGGAACTCAAGAAACTATCTTATATTCTTACCTAATTTTTGCCTACCTGGATCTTGTTACCTCAACTTCTGGAAGGATAAGCACCATGTCTTCTCCTCTTGGCTCCTCCAGAGCATATTCAGATTCTCATTTAGTGGTGTTGATTCTTTCTTTAGACATATTTCAAATTATCCAATCCACAGTAAAATATAAGCAGCAAACTAGAAAAGAGAAAGGGCTGTCACAGGAAGGAGATTACTGAGCTGTACCTGCAAGTCTGACAGCAAAACAAGAAACAGAAACAACTTGAAAAGTGTGGACATTTACTTTTGTATTATTTGTTTCCCAAGTATCTAGAATAGGGCCTGATATGTGGTAGTGATAATAATAATGATTTTAAAAATAGCATAGGGCTATTAATTGGTAGATACCTGATTTACACCTAGACTTTGGCTCCAGAATCCATGGTCAATAAATATTTTTTGAATTAATAATAAGTAAAAGAATGAATGAATAAAATGTGTTACTTCTCAGTCTAATTAATTTGATTTCATGATAGGATTTTATTTATACTTAAGTAGAAATGCAATTTGCATTGTACTTGCAATGTTTGTTAAACTGAATATAACTCAATCTCAGTGGAATGAAATGAATAATAATAACCCCCCTTTAAATACCAGTAAAAGTTATTGCTCATTCCTGTTGTGTTTAAATATAAATTCCATTAAAACTGAGTTTCCCCCTTGATTTTATATCTCCGTAATTAAAGCAGTTTCTTAACTCTAAGAAATGGCACCTACCTTTAAAAGCCCCAAGAAGGAGTACAAATATTTAGTCCTAGTTTTACACAATGGCAATTTTCCCTTTGGCACAATCCCATTGCATTTATAGCACTTGCCAGAGTTGTGCCAGTCACATGGCTCCAACAACGCCAAAGAAAGAGGACTAAACTTTAAGCCTAAAAATAAAAGAAAAAGAAAAAGATCTGGATACATGTCATATCATCCTGACAGCGTCTGCAGATGCTATTTCAGTTACACTGTATGCAGTCCAATGGGCACATCCAAGAAGTCCTTGTCTCCTGTAACTTGAGAATCACCAGCAGTTGGGATTTTGTCAAATACTTTGCCAGCTGGCTTAGTTCCTCACCAATCATATCTCTGGGGCCTTGACAGCTTTTTTAGATGACAAAATATCTCCTTTTAGAAATCTGTGCAAGTTGAAAGGCCATATTCTTCTGTGCTGACTTGCCTTGGCACAATGAGTACACTTGTGGGTATACCATCTTAAAAGGATTGTGTAGGTTTCCTATGGCAGGACAGCCTGATAGAAGAAAGATCTGAAAATGAAGGAGCCAGAGATGTTGAGCCTAGAGAAGAGCTTGGCTTCTGAATTTGCTTGCTCTGTGCCCTGGGCAATTCTACGCATGTGGAGCACTTCGGGCCTGGGTTTCCTCACCTATAATTTGTGCTTGCAGTATTGTTTTGAGAGTCAACTATAAAATGTATGGGCAAGTACCACATAAATGATCGAATTCTACCTAACTTATATGTTTTATTGTTATCTAAATTGCTAAGCATTCAGTCAAACAAGTAGTATATTATAAAAAATGTTAGACTTAGAGTCAGAAGGCCTGAGTGCAAATTTTAGTACTGCCACTTGACAGCTGAGTGACTTAATACTATTCACTTAGCTTTCGGAGCCTTAACTTCCTAATCCATAAAATTGGAGTTCATATGTTCATTCAAGAGACAGATTTTGTGCCCCTGTTTTGTGGAACTGGTAGTATGTGGAGATGAAAAGTATAAGTGCTTATATCTTGTAAAGGAGACAATAAGTAAAAACATACGGGGCCATAACCTGTAACTGAGTGCTGTTGCTCTGTAAAGAAGTGGATCTAACCAAGCCTGTTACATCTTTGCCTATTTCCAAACAAGACTTGAGGCAAGAAACAAAAAAGAATATTAAAACAGTCTCTTGCCAAGACCCTTTTCCACCACAATCTCATTTGACCATCACAGTATTCCTACAGTAGAAAGAGCAGTATTATTGTTACCCTTACATCCATCCATTTGTTCATTGAACACATTTATTGAGTAGCCATTATTATACATTATTATCCAGTAGCTGTAATTGCTGTACAACTGTAAACATAAGTGTCATTTCCCCACATGCATTTCATTCACAAAACATCTGAAAAGGTCCTGACTGGATGGCCCCTGTGCAGTTGTATGGAAAGGAAAATGTCCTTGGTCTTGAAGGCGAGCAGCCTGGGGTTTGAATTCCCACTCTGCCAGGACTGGCTGAGGAACTTTGACTATGTTGTAGGGCCTTGCACATAACAGGATCTCAATAAATAGTAAGAGAATAGATGAATGGATGGATAGATGGATAAATGAATAAGTGAATGATGCCACTTCATCTCGTTGAGCCTCAATTTGGTCACTTGTAAAGTGAAAATGATGACCTCTGAATCCCAAGGGCGTTGTGAGGTATGCGTGAATTATTGTACTTTAAAAGTGTTTCTATAAGTGGTAAACCAACAAATATGGCTGTGCCTGAACTCCAGCCTCCTCTTATCCAGTGCAGACAGCCATAGTTCCTCCCTGGAAACTGCCTGCTCTGGTCTAGCTTGCCTGAGTATATTTCAGAAAACTTTCCTTCTGGCCAGATTACTCGGGCTGATATATTGAGAATAGACTATAGAGCTACAACTAAAGAAACCAATTATGAAGCTATTTCTGTAATCTAGGCAAGAAATGTTGGTGACTTGGACCAGAGTGTTAGCAGTGGATTGCATATTGTATTAATACATGTTTTTAAAGTAAACCCAATGGGATTTTTTAAAGGATTGGATGTAGAGTAAAAGAGAGGAGTCAAGGATAATTTAGGATTTTTGCCCTGAGCACTAGAAGGATGGAGTTGCTGTCAACTATGATGGAAAAGACTGTACATGGAGTAGGTTTATGAGGTAAGATCAGAAGTTCAGTTTGGGGCATGTCAAATTTGAGGTATTTATTAGAGTCCAAGCAGAAATGTTGAGGTGGAAGTTGGATATATGAGTCTGGAGATGTGAAAGGAGGTTTGAGTTAGAGATATAAATTTGATCAAGAGTGCCAAAGAAAGGTCAAGTTGTATGAGGACATCCATTGCCTTTGACAACGAGATCACAGTTGATAATTTTCAGAGTCATTTCGCTGATATGATAGAGAAATAAGCCAGACTGCAGTGGGTTAAGTAATTAATTGGCATCAAAGAAGTAGCAATAGTAAATGTGAATTACTCCTCTAAGTGTTTTGATAGTGGAGGGAAAGGGAAAAGAAGGAATGAGTTGAAGGAAGAAAAATGATGTCTTAATTAAGCTATGATTGTGACACTATAGACCACTCTGTACCTCTTGACATACTTTTCTCCATTAGCTTCTGCTAAGTCTGTCTCCAATTGTTCCTTCTTTGATATATCTTCCTCTGCCTGCTCCTTAAAGGTTCTGTCTGCCATATTCTTCTCTTTGGACTTTGTTTGCCCACCTGGCAGGGAAAGATATAGAAGCCTACTATGGCATTCAAGAGTCTCCAAGATCTGGCTCTGGTATACTTGTGCAAGTTTCTTTCTCCCACACTTTCCCATACAACCTAAGCTCTTACCACTCTGGATTGTTTCCCAATCCTGGAACTTGTCACTTTCAAGCTTCCATGACCTTAAGCATGTTCTTCGTTTTGCCAAAAAGCCCCACCAACTCCCTTTCTTTATGTATGTAAATCTTCTTTCTTGTTCAAGACTCCGCTCAAATGTCATCTCGTCCAGGCAGCCTCAAGCTCCCCTCCCTCACCTGTAGGAATCACAGCATATTTTCTATATTTTTCCTATAGTGATTATTACTTTTGACTTGCCCAAAAATAGCATAAATGGTTTTATAGGTGTTGATATGTCCAAGAAGATGTTGAGTGATCTCTTAGCAAGTAAGTTATAGAAGTAATTTCTGAAGTATTGAGATTCTATGTGAGTCTCCTATTATCAATTGTCCTAAAGATGCCCAATTCTGACATTATCCACCCACCTACTCACTATGTCATTTAACTATTCTGTGGCCTATAGAGACCCCCCACATATTCACATTCCACTGGCCTAAGGATAAAGAATTGGGTTTTTGGTTCTTGGTTCATTGACAGATCATGAATATCAGTATCAATATCAGTATCATGAGTGTTTTTTTTAATTAATTTATTTATTTCAGAGTATTACGGGGGTACATTTAGGTTACATGTATTGCCTTTACTCTGCCCGAGTCAGAGTTTCAAGCGTGCCCATCTTCCAGAGAGTGTGCTCTGCACCCCTTAGGTGTGAATTATCATGAATGTTAACCTGAGTATCAGTCACTTTATGCAAAATGAGGCTCAGAGTCTCTACTGTAGAAGAGGGTAATATAATAAAATCCTTCTGAAACCAATGATTATGCAGACTATTTAAATGTCACCCCCTCTAGGGAGTCTTGCTGGTGTTCCCACATGAGTATACCCCATCTCTGTATTTCAACATTTTGTACAAACTCTGTCATTACATTTATCATACACTGTCACTCAATCTTCTACCATACAGTAACATCAGAAATGGTTTTGTGTCATGTTAATAACATGGGATTTAGATTCAGTTGGATCTGGGTTCAAATTCTTGCTCTGCTACTTATTTCTTAGCTGTGTGATCTTGGTTAAGATTATTCAATGCCTCTGATCCTTAATTTCATAATCTATAAAATGGAAACTATTAGAAAAAATGAGATGGAAAATGTAAAACATCTGGCTGACTGCTGGATACATATTAAGTCACACAGTAAATATTTGTAAATTCAATTTCCTTGAACTGATCCAGTTCATAAAGTATTCCCTGTGCATCTAATGCCATGAACTATTGGGGGGACAAAAAATTAGATCATTGATTTCATTTTTATTAAGTAGAAAGGGTTTCAGTTTTCACCTGCTTTGAACCTCAGTAATGGACTGATAGTCTGAAGGACTAGCATATTTTTGTATTTAAATAGAGCAAATTGAATTATGGCATAGACAGCAGTAGGAATTCCTAAAGAGTAGTATTTTTCAACATAAATCATTATCCTTGCCAGCCATATGTATAGACACAGCAATGCTTCTGTATTTATATTTTTTCATTAAAAACAAAATGATTAATTTCACAAGTTAATTTATTGTATTCTTCACAACAGCCAAATTCAAATTAAATAGTCTAGTGCTTAGAGATATTAAAGACAGGCTTATTGAAAAGAGTTGGTAATTTGGTGCTATTTTTTTAGTAAGAGCCTGTAGTTGTAATTTTCTAGCAAGAAATCTAAAACGTTTTTACAGAACCATTTTTCCTGATGCATTGTTTCAGAGATTTCAAATTGGCCTCTGGTGAGATTCAGAAATCTAATTATCTAATATAATGTCTGTCAACTGTGGGAAGAGCAACATACAGTGAACAAGGTGCAGCTTGAAGGTTAGAAATCAATGAGACAGGATTTTCTTACTTGCTAAGACAGAGGGGTTTTTGTTGTTATTATTGTTTTCCATGTGTTTGCCCTTAAATAATCGTTACAACCTAATGAGAGAGCATATGAAGTTTAACCTTGGGACCTTGTTTTTAATTGCTTTGGAATAAAAGTATTTCTTTATAGTTTCGACTATGTCTTTTTTTCACAATTACTGTTAATGACTGCAGAAAGTTTAGAAAATGCAGAAAAGCCTACAGAAGAAAACAAAAATCACCTGTGGTCTTACAGTTCAGTCACAACCACTGTTAACATGATGGTTTAGTCCACTTACTCATTTTGTATATACACATGTGCTATGTATATACATGTTTGTATGTGTATCTTGCATTTTGTAAAATTGAGATCATAAAAAATGAGTTTTTGAGGTTTTTTAAAGTTTTTTTCATATAGCAATATATCATAAACACTTTATATATCTTACAGTTCTCAAAAATGTGATTTTAATAGCAACAAAGTATTTCATCATATACATATATGTATATAATGTATATGTATACATATGTATATGTACATACATATGTATGTCTATATGTATGCATATATACATCTATAGGTATGCATATAATATACATCATATACATATATACTTATTTAAAAGAAATCTATTCTTTTTATCTATTTACATTGTTTCTAAGTATTTGCTATTATACATAACCTAATATCTCAGAAATGAACATTCTTGCATGTGAATTTCTGTGCAGGTATAATTGTTTCCTTAGGACACATATTTAGCAGGGAAATCATAGGGTCAAAGGGTATGAACAGCCACATAATGTGAAATTGCCCCTTAGAAAATATTTTCACCAATATACAGCCCCACTGAACTGTGTAAAAAGGTGTTCATTTATCAATACCCTTGCCACACTGCATATTATAATATTTTAATAATTGCCAATCTGATGAAGGAATATAGTATTTGAGTTGTGTTTTATATTTATTTAAATACTAATGAGATGAAACACCTTTTCATATGTTTATTGGTATTTTTATCCATTCTTTAGTGAATTAACTGTTCAAAACTTTTACTCATTTTTCTAAAAATATGTTTATTTTTCATCTTAACAACTTATAAAATCATTTTATATATTAACAATAACAACCTGTTCAATCCATAACATGGAGATAAAAAGCATTTGCCATATGAAATCCTTTGGTGTCTAAGATAGATATTTTCCATCTTTTAAGATCCCTTCCAATCCCAAATCATACGAATGTAATTTATAATCACTGTGATTCTCCTTGTCTTAACTAAAGGAGATGTAATGACTCAGAGTCATAAGTGTTACCCAGACACTTAAGAGTCTCTGTTCCTCTGAGTCTTGGGTCAAGCTAGCTGAAAGATGAAAAGTTGTCATCATTTCCTATTTAGAATGTACCTGCTCCTTCTCATCAGCATTTAAACATAATCAAGTGTGTCCTATAATTTGGGGCGGGGGGATCCCTTGAATATACAATTCTCTCAAACTCCTTCCTTTAGTAGGAAAACTTTTTGAAAGAGTTTTCTATATTTTCTATTCTTATCTTTCATTTTTCAATAATTCTTCAACACTGCTCCCACCACTCCAGTGAAACTGCTTTTCACAGATCAACAGCGACCTTCTTGTCACCAAATCCAACACAGTCTCATTCCTGCTCTTTCAGCTACATTCGAGCCTGTTAACTATACTGTCCTAAACTTATGAATTCCATTAGACTACATGCTCCTGCTTGTTTTTTTTTTTCTCAGTAGCTCCTATATAGTTCCTCTCCCTTTGCTAATTTCCTAAATATCAACGTTATGCAACTTATTGTCCTTGGTCCTCATCTTTCATCAATTTTTGAATTCTATCAGGGAAGTTCATCCACTCCCTTGACATTAATTACCAACAGTATGTTGTTTCCTGGTTCTTTGTCTTTAGATATAGACCTATATTACCGTCTTCTAGTTCCATGTCTCTTCTTTGATACATTGTAGGCACTTCATATCCAATTCAAAATTAGATACATCATCATTCCACATAAACTAATGTTCCTTCAATGTCTCCTATTTCAGAAAATGCCACCACCACTCACTTAGTGGTCCATGGCAGAAATCAGAACACTATTCTTGTTCTGCTCTCCCCAGAATCCAGTCACTGAATCCTGTCAATCCTGTCAATTCTCATGCTTCCTAAATATCTCTTCAAAACATATGCTGTTGTTTTTTTTTAAACATGCCATTCTCTCTTACTTCGGGACGTTTACACATGCTGTTATGTCCATTTAACAGAATATTCTGACATCTCCTTCAGATCTCACCTTTCCTTGAGAAATCTCCCTTAGCCCCTAATTTGAGTTTGTTGCTTCTATGATGTATTCCCATTGTGCCTGGATTTCCCCAACATAGCAGTTATCAAACTTGTTATTGTCATTTCATCCCCTTTCTTACCATAGATAAGAAGCTCCATAAGACCCTTGCTGTTTTTAAAAAATCAATTTATCAAGATGTAATTTATGTAAGATAAATTCCACATTTTAAGGGTAGTGATCAATGAATTTCAACAAATATGTATACCTATATAATCACCACCACAATCAAGATAGAATATTCCCAACACCCCCAAAAGTTCTCTTGTGCCTTCTCCCTGTCAACCTCTACCTCCGAACCCCTGACCCAGGCAATCAATGACCTACATTCTTCCATTATAGATTAGGTTTGTCATCCCTAGAGTTTAACATAAATGGAATCATAAAGTATGTATCCTTTCATGCCTGTTTTCTTCAGTCAGCATATGTTTGTTCACCTAGGTATCAATTATTTCCTTAGTTTCTGTGTAGTATTTTATTCTATTAATATGAATAAATACACTATAATTTATTTTATCTATTCATTTGTTTATGTAAATTTGAGTTGTGTTCATGAATAAAACTACTATGAGCATTCAGGTACAAGTTTTTTTGAAAGCATATGATTTTATTTCTCTTTATTTCCACATAAGAATGAATTAATGGATTATATGGTAAATATATTTTTAACTTTATAAAAATCTGACAAACTGTTTTCTAAAATGGCTGTTCATGCAATTTTTACATTCCCACCAGCAATGTATGAAACTTCCAGTTGCTCTGTATCCCTGTCATCACTTGTTACTGTTAGTATTTTTAATTTTAGCCATTCAAGTGGGTGTATAGTGGTATTCAATGTAGTTTTAATTTTCATTTCCTAGTGGCTAATGATGGTGAGCATTCTTCATGAGCTTATTGTCCATTTGTTTATGTTTTTGGCTAAATGTTTGTTCAAATCTTTTGCCCATTTTCTGATTGCATTGTTTATCTTGTCAATGAATTGTATGAACTCCTTATATTTTCTGGATACAAGTCCTTTATCAGTTATATGGTTTATGAATGTTTTCTCTTTTTCTATGGCTTGCCTTTTCATTTTCTGAATGGTCTCTTTCAAAGAGCAGACATAGTCAATTTTCATATCGTGTTTTTTGTCATATTATTTTCTTTTACATTTCATGCTTTCTGTATCCTGAGAAGTCTTTGCCTAACCTAAGGCCAAAAATTTTTTTCCTATGTTATCTTCAAGAAATTTTATAGTTTAGTTTTTTAAATTTAGATCTATAGTTCATTTTAAGTTAATTTTAATTTTTGCATATGGTATGATATTATCATTCAGGTTTAATTTTTTTCCATATGCACATCCAGTTGTTCTACCACCATTTGTCGAAAAAATAATCCTTTCCTAATTAAATTACCTTGGCTGTGTTGTCAGAGATCAATTGACTACATTCGGTTTCTATTTCTATTCATATTCTTTTTTTTCTTTGTTTGAAACAGGGTCTTGCTCTGTTGCCCAGGCTAGAGTGCAGTGGCATCATCATGCTCACTGAGACCTCAAACTCCTGGGCTCAAGCAATCCTCCTGCCTCAGCCTCCCAAGTAGCTGGGACTACAGGCATGAGCCACCATGCCTAGCTAATTTTTCTATTTTTTGTGGAGACAGAGTCTTGCTCTTGCTCAGGTTGGTCTTGAACTCATCGCCTCATGCAATCCTCCTGGTTCAGCCTCCCAAAGTGCTAGGATTACAGGCTTCAGCCACTGCACTTAGCCTCTATTCATATTCCATTTCTAGACTCTACTCTGTTTCAGCGATCTATATGCCACTCCTTAGGCCAACATCACACATTGTTAAGTATTTTAGCTTTATAGGAAATCTTGCAATCAGATAGTATAAGCTCTTTAACCTTGTTTTTCTTTTTCAAAATAGTTGTGGCTGTTCTAGTTTCTTTGCTTTGCTATATATATATGTATATATATTATAGGATAATCTTATCAATTGGGATGGTATTTAATTTATAGGTAAATTTTAGGATAATTGATAGCCCAACAATGTTGAACAGTCCAATATATGACATAATGTGTCTCTTCATTGATTTAGAGCTAATTTAATTTCTCTCAGCAATGTTTGGAAGTTTTCAATGTTCTGTTAATTTATGAAAAAGGATTGTTGAAGTTTACAAATATAATTATGGATTTGTTTTTCTTCCAATTCTGTCAGATTTTCCTTTGTGTATTCCAAAGCTCTGTTATAGATACATACATTTTTATGATTGTTGTCATCTTTAAGTACAATCATTATGAAATTTTCTCTTTATTCCTGATGACATTCTTTTTCTGAAGGCTACTTTATCTTATATTCATTAATATAGTGAATTTTGCAGTTTTTTAATAATTAGTGACTCCATAGTATATATTAATACCTCTTTTTTACTTTGAACTACTTGTGTCTTTATATTTAAAGTGAATTTCTTTTAGACAGCATGTAGTTCAACCTTGGTTTTTAAATTCAGTCTGACAATATCTGGTTTTACCTGGAGTGTTTAGACTATTTGAATATAACGTACTATGAATTTGGCTGGGTTTAAGTATATCATCTTACTCTTTGTTTTCTGTGTGTTCCATCTGTTCTCTGTACCCTTTCCCCTCTTTTCCTAATTTTTTTGAATTAGAGTATTTTTAAGGATTCCATTTAATCTTTACTGTTTACTTATTAACCAAATCTCTTTGTTTTCCTTCTTTTAGGGGTTTCTCTGAGGGTTAAAATAATTATCTGTGACTTGTCACAGCTTACCTTCAAATGATATTATACTTGTTCACACGCAATGAAATATCTTTATAACAATATACTTATATTTTCTCCTCCTGTTCTTTTGCTATTGTCGCAGATTTTATATCTTCCTGTTATAAACCATTAAATTGCTATTTTTATTTTAAACATTCCATTGTCTTTTAAAGAAATTTAAATTATATTTTCCCATTTCTGGTACTCTTCACTTATTTGTATATATCCAGTTTCCCAACTGGTATCATTTTTCTTCCTCATAAAGAACCCCCTTTAGCATTTTTTTGACTGCTGGTCACATATTCCGTCAGCTTTTGTTTGACTGAAAAACTTTCATTTGCTTTCATTTTCAAGAAAGTCTGAATTATTTTGTTATGAAATGCTCAATTACATTGCTTTAATTTGGAACATATTTTTGCTGTAATGTTGACAGTTTCTTTCAGTGCTTTAAATTTCATTCAGCTCTTTTCTGGCTTGTATAGTTTTTGATAAGATGTCCACAAACATTCTTGTCTTTCTTTTAACATAGTATTGCCCCTCACCCTTCCCCCAGCTGATTTTAAGATTTTTCTTCTTATCTCTGATTTTCACAAGTTTTATTATAATGTGTCTTGGGGTAGTTTCTTTGCGTTTATTTTACTTGGGTTTTATGGAGCTTCATGGATCTATGGCTTTACAATTTTTATCAAATTTGGAAAATTTTCAGTCATTATTTCTTCAGATGCAAATATTTTTTATATTCTTTCTTTTTCTTCTCCTCCTGTAACTTCAATTACATGTGTGTTAGACCACTTGATGCTGCCCCAAGGTCACTGAGACACTTTTTTTAAAAACTTTATTTCTTTTTTTAAAATTTCAAAATATTAAGGGGTATAAATTTTTTTTGCATGGATAGCTTTAATAATACTGTAGTCAGGGCTATAAGTGTGCCCATCACCCGAATAATATTCATTGTACCTGTTAGGTAGGTTTTTCCCCTCCTCTTCTCCGCCTCCCCCTTTCTTGATTTCCAAAGATTTTTACTTCTTTCTGTGCCCATGTGTGCTCATCGATTAGTTCCAAATTATTAGAAACTACATGTGGGTTTTTTTTTTTTTCCACTCTGGAGATATTTCACTTAGGATAATGGTCTCCAGTTCCACCCAAATTGCTGCAAAAGGCATTAAGTCATTCCTTTTTATGGCTGAAGTAGTACTCCATGGTATATATGTACCACATTTCATTAATCCATTCATGGATTGATGGGCACTTGGGTTGATTCCCAGTCTTTGCAATTGTGAATTGTGCTGCAATAAACATTCTAGTGCAGGTGTATTTTTGATTAAATGACTTCTTTTCCTCTGGGTAGATACCCAGTAGTGGGATTGCTGGATCAAATGGTAGGTCTACTTTTAGTTCTTTGAGAAATTGCCATACTGTTTTCCATAGAGGTTGCACTAATTTGAAGTCCCACCAACAGTGTATAAGCATTCATTTCTCTCTGCATCCATGCCAGCATCTATTGTTTTTGGACTTTTTAATAAAAGCCATTCTAACAGTGGTAAGGTAGTATCTCATTGTGGTTTTAATTTGTATTTCCATGATGATTAGTGACATTGAGCATTTTTTCATGTTTCTTGGCCATTTGTCTATCTTCTTTTGAAAAGATTCTGTTCATGCCTTTTGCCCACTTTTTAATGAGGTTGTACATTTTTTTCTTGTTGATTTGTTTGAGTTCTTTGTAGATTCTGGGTATTATCCCTTTATCAGATGCATTGTTTGTGAATATTTTCTCCCATTCTGTAGGTTGTCTATTTGCTCTGTTGATTATATCCTTTGCTGTGCAGAAGCTTTTTAATTCAATCAAATCCTATTTATTTATTTATTTATTTGTTGCCGTAATTGCCATTGGGTTCTTAGTCATAAATTCTTTGCCTAGTTCAATATCTTGAAGAGTTTTTCCTACATTTTCTGCCAGAATTCTTATGGTTTCATGCCTTACGTTTAAGTCTTTTATCCATCTTGAATTAATTTTGGGGAGTGGTAATAGATAGGGGTCCTGTTTCATTCTCCTGGATGTGTCTATCCAATTTTCCCAGCACCATTTATTGAATAGGGCTTCTTTTCCCCAGTGTATGTAGTTGTCTGCTTTGTCAAAGATCAGTTGGTTGTAGGTAGATGGTTTTATATCTGGGTTCTCTGTTCCATTGGTCTGTGTTGCTATTTTTGTACCAATACCATGCTGTTTTGGTTACTATAGACTTGTAATATAGTTTGAAGTCCGGTAATGTGATGCCTCCAGATTTGTTCTTTTTGCTTAATTTTTTTCTGTCTTTTTTTCCTCCTTGCTTCATTTTCAATAGTTTCTATTTCTATATCTTCAAATTTTCTAACTCTACTTCTACAGTATCTAATCTGAGATTAATTCTATCCAGTGAATTTTTCATTTCAGATTTGTATTTTTCATCTCTAGAAATTTCATATGATTTTTTTTATATCCTTCATTTCTCTCCCATTATAACTGTTTTCCTTTAAATACCTGAAATAATTATAATTGTTCTTTTATTGTTCTTATATGTTAATTTTATTGTATCTATAATTTATGGGTTTGTTCCTATTGGCTTATTTTTCTTCTAATTATAGCTCACATTTCCCTGTTTCTTAATATGTCTTTAATTTTTGATTGACTGCTGGACATTATGGATTTTACATTATTGTGTGTTTGTATTTTGTTGTCTTTCTTTAAAGAGTCTTGAGTTTTTTCTTGGCTGGAAGTCAAGTCACTTTTATTTCAATTTGATACTTTTGAAGTTTTGTTTTTAAGATATTTTAGGCATATCTAGAATACCCTTTACTCTAAGAATAGTTTAACCCTGTTACTGAGGCCTGGCCCTTTTTGAGCTTTAATGAATGAACTGAGGGACCAATGAGAACTCTCTGCTTTTAGAACTTGAACAATTCCTAATCCATCTGTGATCTCCAGGAATTTTTCAGTTCTAAGCTCTCCCTAGTTGCTCTTTACCTGACTTCATAGAGTTTTACCCTTACAAGCATATTTGGAGACAGTAATGACTCAAGGGCACCCCTAAGCAAATTTCTGAAGCTCTTTTTCTGCAAAGCTCCCTCCTCTCAAAAAATACTCCTCATCATTTTAGAATTTCTGGACTCTAATTTCTCTCTCTTTGGTTAGCAACACCATCAGTCTGTGCTTGAGATCCCTCTCCCTCTTCATAGTCCAAAATATGCCTCTGGCAAAAAGCCTAGATGATCACAAGGCTCCCTTCATTTTTTGTCCTTATTTCAGGGATTAGAGTCCTGCATTGCCTATTATCCAATATCTGAAGAGAAACTGTTATATATATTGTGTTCTGTTTTCTGGTTGTTTAAGACAGTAGAGTAAATCTGGCTCCTGCTATGCATCGTGGCTGGAAGCATAACTCTAAGTCCTTTTAAATGTATCTTTAAATTTGATATACTATAGTTAAGATTGTCTAGCATCTTAGATGACAGAGTCTGTAGTCAGAGCTAGATTTCAGTTTAGTTTGTGAAACATTAATAATCACATCCAGTCTGCCAAGATCTGTATTATATTTTGGTATATAAAGATAAAATTGAGAAAACTTCATTGCTAGGGAACTATGTCTAGTCAGAGAAGACAGATGAGTAAGTGCTCTTGGGCAAGTCATTTATACTCTATCAAAAGAAGCACTATGCTGTAATTAAGAAGGAGTAGGCTGGACAACATTACTACCAATTCCTTAAGACTCGTCTTGATTATGCTGTGCAGAATCTGCTAAGACTAGTATTTGATTCTATTACTTACTATCTTTTGTAACCTTGGGCAAGTTAATAAAGTTGCTTAAACTTCAGTTTTTCATCATCATACTTACCTATAATATTTGTGAAGACTAAGTGTGTATGAATAAAGTGTCTGCCCTATAGTAGGCACTCAGTTTAGGTTAATCTCTTCTGTCTATCACTCAGTTTCCTTACTCATGTGTTTGGAATAATCTCCTATTTCTATCTTAAGTCACAAGATTATTGTGAAGATCAGATATTATGAGCTTCACAGAACTGTGGAGTCTTCAGAACACTATAGAACTCTGAAGCCCCTGGCAATTTTCTTTATTTGATGAGCAGCAACCTGGGCAAGTTAGTTATACATCATTCTCTCTGTAATTACCAAGCTGACTGAAAGAGTTGACTGATTTCTACTCCCAGCTTTTGGGGGCATTTCCAGAACTGATAGTCTTGTTAGGTTCTTCACAGTGCAACCAACCCCTATCTTGGCAGCACCAGTTGTTTTCTAGAAGAACAAAGAGCATGTGCTATGGATTCTTGGGCTTGTCTTGTGGGGTTAGGCAAAGCTTAGGTGGGTCTTTTCAGATCCTTACAGCATATGTTTCTGTCAGCTAGCACTGCTCCAATATCAGTGTTCCCTCAGAGTACTTGGGAGCAAACATATTTACAAAATGTGACTGATATTTTTCATGCCTAGGAATAAGGGGCTGTTTTCCAATGAAAATAAGTCTAGAAAGAAAAGGATCCCTCTAAGAGTGACGTTGTCTGGGCAAGAGAGTAAGAACCCAGTTGACTTGGTATACTGGAAAAGATAGGAACTTGGAAAAAAGATTTGGGCTCAAACGCTCATTAATATCTGGGTGACCTTGGTAAAGTCATCTACCCTCTCTGAGCCTGTTTTCTCACTTGAGAATGGAGATAATACTACTCACATCACAGAGTAAGTGTGAGGAACAAATGAGTTAATGGATAGGGGAAATGCTTTGTAATCCATAAATGTTCAACCAGCTACTTCCTATTATTTTTATTTTATTAGTGTTTTTATAGTCTTCTTTTTATACTCTTCTTTCTTTTCCAATAGGGAAGCTACAATATCTCATCTGCTTAGTTTCTCTGCAGATTCATCCTAATTATACTCTATAGACACTTGATCTGTTTGATGAGCACAGCCCTGGTTCTCCTTGGGAAGCAGCCTGGTGTAACAGAGAGAATGTGGGCTTTGAAGCCAATGGCCTGTGCTTTATATCTCATTTCTTCCATTTGCTGGCTGTATGACTGTGGGAAAATTATTTGAACATTTTTAGTATCATTTCCCCATCTATAAAACAGAAATATTAAACCCTACTTCTCAGGGTTATTGTGAAGACTAAGTGATATGCATATTAAGTACCTACACATAGAAGGTGCCAAATAAATATTCTTTTTTTCAGATGTCTAAATTTCCCAAAATAGGCCTTATTGTGTATTTTCCCAAAAATACACCAAAAATATGCTGTTTTCTGGACTTGTATTGCTGTTGAATTGTTAAATGCCCAGATTTTTTCCCTCATTTTTTTTTCTTTAGGTGCACTTTGACTTTTATGGATCCATTAAAAAGTGTCTTGCACATTAACCCTGTGAAATGTTTCCCTTTCAAATCTGTGAACACCCCAAGTCACCCACTTACTACAGACAAACTTTGGACTTCTGTGGGCTAATTCACAGTCCTTAAGAGACCTACTAGCAAACATAGTCTTTGATTTCTGGCAGATATGCATTCTGTGATTATTTCTCACATCCGGATAGTCTTTTATTTTGTACAACTATTCTGCAAACCCATAAAGTTGGGAGATAAGTCCCATCCAGGACTCTATAATCCAGCTGCTTCATTTCACAGAAACTAAATTTCAGAGATACTTGGAGCAGTCAGCTCTCCTAGTTTCCTCACCTGTATTATTTCCATAATAGCTTGCTACTATCTTCATTTTATCTACAGTTAATCTCAACACAACCCTGTATGATAAGAATGTTAGTGCCATTCTTCCCTATTTGATACATGAGAGAACTATTCTCAGAAGGGTGACTTGCCTAAGGTCACACAGCTAGTAGACGATAGAATTGGTTTCAAACCTAGATCCTGTTCCTCTCCATCAAACTATGTCAGCCTGTTGCCCTTCGAAAGCCTCTAAATTGCTTGTAAAATCAGTGCCATGGTCAGGGATGGCACATTTAGCATACTCATGTGGTATGAGTTAATTCTCTAATAGCAGCTGGTGGGAAGTTGGGGAGGGTTCCAGACAGGCAGGAACTGGCAAAATATTTCTCTTCCAAAATGTGTTTATGCTATTCTTTTTAGAGATATTGCTCTAGTATCATATGACCTTCACCCTTCTGTTCTTCATTATGCTGATTGTATAGGACTGTTCATTGCAAACCAGGGTTGGAGGTAGAGGAAAGATAGTTTAATTCATTTTTCCCATAGGAATTCTATAGAATTCAGATACATGATTAGTATTTATATATGTATTTTACTTATTGACTGATTTGTTATATTTCATTTGCCATAGATTCTTTGAAGTAGATTATAAAAATACAGAACTTATCATTGCCATCAAGGCCCCTAGCTGGCTATATCTATATTTTCAGCATCATCTCTAACTACTTTTAAAATGATCCAATTACATTGTTTCCTCTTGGTGCCCAGAAGGCACCAAGCTCTTTCTCATTTTAGAGACATCTCACAAGCTGTCCCTTCTGGCAAAATGAAAGTAGAAAAAAGAGTAAGCCAGGAGTAAGGATAATGCCCACACTTGTTGGGGTTGAGTAATAAACTTGACTTTGAGTTTCCTAGCAGCCTAGGCAAAGAGAGATATATGAACAGACATATGGCTCACATTACCCATTACAAAAGTGATTTAAATTTTTTAGGACAAACACAGCTTTTATTGACACTGAGACCCAGGGAGATAGGGAGAGAGTAGGCAGTCTTTATAAAGAGTACAGTTTATTATGTGATAAACAATATTCTCAGCCACATCCTTGGCCACATTTGAACATAAAAGAAAAAGTTTCATAGGGCTTTTTCTTATAACATCTCTCAATGTAGTCCTTTGTTATCTGCCATATTGAGAAAAGCAATCCCATAAGAAACCAAAATATTGTTCTCCTGTAACCTGGCTTGAGTCAAAGATAAATTTTAGAATATCTCAAAGAGTGGATGAACTATATACTTTTTGGGCTATTTTCTGTGTATTTTTTTCTTTCTCTCAACTAAGCTTTTCATAACTTTTGAGTGGCAAGGAACTTAAGGTTGAGTTTCTGACAATTAACTGACTAATATAATTTACTAACCACAAATATTCTAAATAATCAGTGGTCTGTATAACCCTTTTCCATGAGAAAATTTCTAAGAATCAAATCTATAAATTGGAAGTAATAATCTCAAATGGATGTCATAAAGATCAAGTAATATGATATTACTATAATTATAATAGTGGACAATAATAATGTAGTGGTTAACAGACATTGAGCCATTCCTAGGTATCAGGTACTGCTAATTGATTTAGTTACATTATCTCATTTAATTCTTACAACAAACTTTAAAAGATATGTTTTATTATTGCACCAATTTTTAAAAATCAAAAACTAAGGGTGAGAGAACTCAAGTAAATTGTCCAAGTTCACAGATTTGGTAAATGGAAAAGTCATAATTAAACTGTAGGTTGGTTGGATTCCAGAGTTCTTACTCTTAACTACAGTGCTATAACCATATGTGGTATTCAGTAATGGGTTAATAGTATTTTAATAGAGTCACAACCTAACCTAAATCGTTGTTAATCAGTACAAGATTAATGTGATTGGCATATTTTTATTAGAAAGTGTTACATAGCCTGCAGCATTTTATTTGGTTTTGCTTTCCACATTTCAACAAATTTAAGAAGTCATCAACTGTAAGATGCACCATTACTTTATGTACTACTAAGAAAGAAAAATATTGTCAATTAAACCCTGGCACAATGCTTTCTTACTACATTGAATTTTTATTTTATGCTCATTGGAAGACCTCTTTAAAACTTATTTATACAGAGATTTTTTAAATCATAGATCTCTCTTGTGCATAATAAAAAACACACGCAAATAAAGTTTTAAAGTATTTTGAAAATATTCAGGATCCGACTGTTCATGATTACTTTTTGACTCAAAATTGTCAATAGGCACATTTTTCCACTTACTAGCATCTTCTGTGCCTTTAAGAACATGGTGATGCAGCCTTTCTTCAAAGTGTCCATCGTCATCTTGGTATTTTCTCACAAGCCACTGACACATTAGCGAGTTTTGATACGTGTACTTAGGCAATGTCAATGGGCCATGACTGTCACAGAAACTGTAAGATGTATCTGGATTTCAGAGTTGTAAAATGGAGGGGAAATGTGTGTTTTAGAATTGACAATTAAATGATATAGTAAGTATCTAGTATATATTTGTTGATGACATTTGAATAGATAATAGCTCTTGAACATTGGCTATTGCCTTAGAAATTTTTGCCTATCTACAAGTTTTCCGAGGTCATCTTTTATAGCATATCCACTATGATAATATAATAGTAATTTTTTCTTTCCTAAAACCGTACTATAGAATTTTATAGTGTCTTTTTTTAATAGAAAAAGAAAAATAATACAGAGAAAAAATACATATGCTAATTTCAGCCTTTGCACTGATATTTTGTGTGACCCTAAGCAAGTCCCCATATGTAGTATCAGAAGAGTTATCTGCATGATCTCCAAGAGCACTACTAGCCCAAATAAGATTTATTCTTAAATGCTAGTAGGGGAGCTAACTTTAATTGCACACCCACTATAGTCATACCTTGTTTTATTGCACTTGCCTTTATTGTACTTTGTGGATACTGCATTTTTTTTTACAAACTGAAGGTTTATGACAACTCTGCATTGAGCAAGTCATTTTTCCAACAGCATGTGCTCACTTTGTGTCTCTATGTCACATTTTGGTAATTCTTGCAATATTTCAAACTTTGTCATTATTATTATATTTCTTATAATGATCTGCAATTAGTGATTTTGATGTTACTATTGTAATTGTTTTGGGGCACCATGAACTGTGGCCATATAAGACAGTGACCTTAATCAATAAATGTGTGTGTTCTGACTGCTACACTGACCATGCCATTTCTCCATCTCTGTCCCACTCCTTGGGCCTCTCTATTCCCTGAGACACAACAATATTGAAATTAGGTGAATTAACAGTCCTACAATGACCTCTAAGTGTTCAAGTGAAAGGAAGAGTCTCATGTCTCTCATTTTAAATCAAAAGCTAGAAACGATTAGGCTTAATGAGGAAGGCATGTCAAAAGCCGAGACAGGCCAAAAGCTAGGCTTCTTGTGCCAAACATTTAGCCAAGTTGTGAAGACAAAGAAAAAGTTCTTTAAGAAAATGAAGAGTGCTACTCCAGTGAACACATGAATGATAAGAAGGCAAAACAACCTTACAGCTTATTTGGAGAAAGTTTTAGTGGTCTGGATAGAAGATCAAATCAACCACAACATTCCTTTTAGCCAAAGCCTAATCCAGAGCAAGGTTCAAACTTGCTTCAACTCTG
This sequence comes from Daubentonia madagascariensis, assembly GCA_023783475.1. NCBI lineage: Eukaryota > Metazoa > Chordata > Mammalia > Primates > Daubentoniidae > Daubentonia > Daubentonia madagascariensis. Next base: position 9,457,332 of record JAKFHU010001129.1, read on the forward strand.
TGAAGGCTGGGAGAGGTGAAAAAGCTGCAGGAGGAAAGTTTGAAGCTAGCAGAGGTTGGTTCATGAAGTTTAAAGAAACAAGCCATCTCTATAACATAAAAGTGCAAGGTGAAGCAGCAAATGCTAATGTTTAAGCTGCAGGAAGTTATCCAGAAAATCTAGCTAAGATAATAAATGAAGGTGGCTACCCTAAACAGATTTTCAATGTAGATACAACAGCCTTATATTGGAAGAAGATGCCATCTAGGATTTTCATAGCTAAAGAGAAGTCAACGCCTGGCTTCAAAGCTTCAACGGACAGGCTGACTCTTTTGTTAGGGGTTAATGGAACTGGTCACTTCAAATTGAAGCCAATCCTCATTTACCATTCTAAAACTGCTAGGACCCTTAAGAATTATGCTAAATCTATACGGCCTGTGCTCTATAAATGGAACAACAAAGCCTGGATGATAGCACATGTGTTTACGACATGGTTTACTGCTATTTTAAGCCCACTGTTGAGACCTGCTGCTCAGAAAAAAAAGATTCCTTTCAAAATATTACTGCTTATTAACAAGGCACTTGGTCACCCAAGAGCTCTGATGGCGATGTACAAGGAGATGAATGCTGTTTTTATGCCTACTAACACAACATCCATTTTGCAACTTATGGATTAAGGAGTAACTTCAACTTTCAAGTCTTATTATTTTTACACTTTGTAAGGCTATAGCTGCCATAGATAGTGATTCCTCTGATGGATCTGGGCAAAGTAAGCTGAAAACCTTCTGGAAAGAAGTCATCATTTTATTTGCCATTAAGAACATTAGTGATTCGTGGCAGGAGGTCAAAATATTAACTTTAACTGGAGTTTGAAAGAAGTTTATTTCAACCCTCATAGATGACTTTGAGGGGTTCAAGACGTCAGTGGAGGAAGTAACGGCAGATGTGGTAAAAATAGCAAGAGAACTAGAATTAAAAGTGGAGCCTGAAGATGTAATTGAATTGCTGCAGTCTCATGATAAACCTTAAGTGGGTGAGGAGTTGATTCTTATGGATGAGCAAGAAGGCGGTCTACAAGAATGGAAAAACAAGCACCACATGTACTCACTATCAAATTGTTTCTAATTGATCAACACTTATGTGCACAGAGAATTCTTTTGTGAAAGGAAGAGTTAATTGATGTCACAAATTTCATTGTTGTCCTACTTTAAGCAATTGCCACAGACACCCCAATCTTTAGCAACAGCACCCTAATCATTCAGCAGCCATGAACCTCCACCAGCAAAAAGATTTACAACCCACTGAAGGCTCAGATAATTGTTAGCATTTTTAGTAATGAAGTATTTTTTAATTATGGTATGTACATTTTTTAGACATAATGCTATGCATATGCACACTTATTAGACTACAGGATAGTGTAAACATAACTTATATGCACTGGGAAATAAAAAAATTTATGTGACTTGCTTTATTGCAATATTCACTTTATTGCAATGGAACCAAACCTACAATATCACTGTGGTATGCCAATATATGCTTGTTGTTTCAAATATATTATCTTATTTAATCTTCAAAACAACTCTATTTCTATAGCTATGCTATACTCCAGAAAACAGACTTTCTAACATTGACCAATTACCTCAAGTCTTGGCTACTAAGAGGAAAAAGCTGTGATTCCAAATGTATCTTAATCAATTCAAATCCCAGGCCTTCTATATGACACATGTCGCCCCTTTCAGAGTCCTTAAAACTTTAAGCAGAACACAGGCGAGCTAGACAGTTGCTAGTATTGTGAAACTGGTACATTATATTGTTTGAAATATCAGACTCTAAGAATGCTTCCCAATTTAGTTCCAACGGCCTTCCCTGAGAACCTACTCTTTGCCTGTGCTCAATGCTGAAGAAACAGAGATAAATGAGATGTGTCTCTGTCCTTAGCAAGCACACAGTTTAGTCATGTATCTTTCAAAATATAGTCTTTACAGTCCTAGATTTTATTCAACATTATTTAACAGATATTTATAGAGAACCAAATTTGTGCTGGGGAAAAATTGTACATCAGTAAAAAGAATACATATGACTTCTTCCCTCATGGACCTTGTGATCTAATGGTAAAGAAAGACAGCACACAAGTAAACAATTAAATACATTTATAATTTAAAACTGTGATATGCTGTGATAACTTACCATTTTAGCGTTAGAAGATAGCATGAAGAACTTACTTAGATGATATGGTCAAAGGAAGCCTCTCTGTGGAGGTAACATTTACTCTGAAGCTTGAATGATTAGAAGAAGGAAAGTGAAGAGCACTGAAGATCATGCCAAGTAGAAGGAAGAGAATGGTTGAAAACCATAGTGGGGAAGGTATTATATAGAATTCAAGGAATTGAAAGGAGAAATGTAACAGAAGATGAAGTTGGAGAAAGAAAGAGACAAGGCTAAAGTCAGAAAGGGCTCAAAATCCACATGAGAAGAAAGTGGAGACTTTTGGAGGGGCTTACATTTATGAAAACTGATGTGCTTTTTTTTTTAATTGTTGGCTTCTATGGAGAAGAGGATATAATGAACCACTGTAGAAGAGAGGGAATTACTAAGAAGGCTGTTGCACTAGTGAGATAACAATGGCATGGATTAGGATAGGTTGCAGTACAAAGGAAAAGGAGTTAAAGGGCTTGAGATTTGTTAGATTATTGAAAGATTAATTGGATCAAGGAATGAAGGAGAGTGAGGAATCAAGGTTGAGTTCAGGTTTCTGGCTTGAGCAGCTAGTTGAATATTGTTGCCATTGACTACATTAGGGAATTTCGAGAGACCAGGGATGTGGGTGAAGTAGGAGAGTGGGCACTTCTATTTTGGAAATGCCAAGTTTTAGATATTTGCGAGACCTCCAAGGGAAAATATCTAGTAATCTTTTGTACATACAAGGCTGGAGTCCAGAGGAGAAATTTGAGCTAAAGATATTTAGCTCACGTTTGAGATTGTCGCATATAGATTGTATTTAACACCTATATTTGGATGAGAAAACCTAGGAAGAAAGGTGGAACAAAAAAATGTAGATGGTATAGGATCAAACCCTGGGAAATTTCAGTAGTTAAAGGTTGCACGGAAGAGAAGGGGCCTACATAGAAATCAGAAAGTAAGTGGCCAGAGACAGGAGAAAAATGAAAAGTAGAGTGAAGGGAATTGTCATTGAAGAATTAACAGTGTGGGCAGCATACATATGCAGAAGTTTGGCCAAGAGAGGAGGAGAGAAATGGGCAGTAGCCAGCAGCTGATGGTGGATGGAGTGCTGAGTCACAGGGTCAAGGTTATTTGCTAATGGTAGTGATCCAGGGAGAGAGTTCTGATGATGCAGGAGACATGGGAGATGACCAAAACAGTGCAATCCTTGAGCAAGTGAGGGGCAGGGGATCCAGACTACTGCTAAGGGCCTTTGTCAGGAAGAAGGACACCTTCATCCATGGTAACAGGATTATATAAAACACATAGGCATGTTTCTAATTTTGGTTGTGGGAATATGAGCATGTTCCTGTCTGATGGCTGCTAAAATAGAAAGCATTAGGTGATATTACCCTCTAAGAATAGTGGTGAGGGAGAAGAATAATGGCTTTCAAGAGATAGAAGAAGGTTTGAACTAGTTTTTTTCATAGAAAAAAAATGAGAAACCTACTTATCAGAATAACCTTGTAGAATTGCTGAGCAGTATAACACTTGCTTGAGGACTGATATTATGAATTTAAAGTATAATCATTCTACCCAGATATGTGATTTTCTCCACTTATTTGGGACCTGGATAAGGTAGGTGGAAGAGTTCATTCTGGATTTGAGTTTTGCCACATGAGAAAAAAATGGATAGAGACAAGGGAATTGAAGGTGTTTGTGAGGAAATAATTACAATGTTGGATATTGAATGGAGGAGAAAACAGGAAGGGGGTATGGCTATCAAATGGTAGGATCAATGAATTGGACTTCAAAAAAATTATTGTAGTGCAAATGCTTCTGCAAATTAGTTTGAAAGTTGCAGTTGGAGAACACAATGTGGACATTTGAGATTATAGATAGGATAGAGTGTGTCTGTTGCAGGGGAAGGGAGAGAGATGGTGGCAAGGGGAGAGGAAAAAGATTATTGGAGATTTTTTAAATTGTATATCCCTTCCAACCCCTCCCAGAGTTTTTTGTGGGTTGGGGTGAATTTTGGTATTCTGAGTTATTGCTGGCTCACAACTCCCCATATTAGTTGAGTTTATAGGTCATCTTGCTGTCCTGCATATGATGTCCTTATTGACCCAGACAAAGAATTCAGCTCTTCTTCTGGGTGTATCTAAATTCACACATACACACACACACTCACACAAGCCCACAGGCATACACACATAAATAAAAAGTATTTATTACTACAAGCCAGGCATTGTTCTATTTGCTAAAGATATGGCATTGAGGTAAAAAGCCATGATGTTGGATAGATTATCTACATGAATGTGCAAGTCAGTAAGAAAAAGAAAGTGGGTGGGGAGAGATGGAATCAATGAGGCAAAAATTAAAACTGTTGATAAATAAATCAAGATTAGCGAATCTAGTGATTCACCAAAGTTTAAGCCATGGTATTGCTGGCACCTATACAATACTGCTTATAACAACAATAAAATTAACAATAACAACGATAATAAAACATTTTTTAATAATGCTTATGTACCAAGCACTGTACTAAATATTAACATATATTAATCCATTCCACTCACAAAACTACTCCGTGAGGTGGGTACTGTTTTTACATTATTCAGAGTGAACAGAGTTTGGAAGGAAGGGAGGGTGGAGAAGGTGAGAGATTGAGCTGGATTAGGGGATGGCCCCAGACATGCGGAAAAGAGTGGTCAGGTAAGGACAGATGCCAAAGGAAGTCTGGACTTTTAGCAGGGACTGAGGGAAACTGGTAGGTCAGGTATGGTAGGCTGTGCCCTAATGGCTTTCCAGTTGAAGTGGATGGTGGACTCTAGTGCTAGATCTACCAGGTGGATGATGGCTTCCAGGGTGCCTCTTCCCTCAGAGAGCAGGAGGGGTGTAGCTAAGATGACTGGGGACTCTCCTGCCCCATCCAGGGAAGCAAAAGGTGATTCTGCTAAGAGGAGACGAGAAGGTTAATTCTTTTCTGCCCCCCACCACTGCTACTACACTTAGAGCAGTTCTGCTTTCAATTGCTTAAGATTGTAGGGCTTTATGTGAAGATTTTTGGAAATAGAGGTTTTGCTTAAAAATTATAATGATATGTTTGGAAAACCTTGGTCTAGAGGATCATTTAATTTTCAGAATATTCAGTCTAACCCCCTCATTTTTAAGATAGGGAACCAGAAAAAGGGCCCAGGGGCCTGGGGGAGGGGGACTTGCTGAAAGTCACACAGTGAGTTCATGGTAGAACCAGGTGAGTTCTCCTGTCTCCCAGTATATTGCTCTTCACCACACCTACTGGACCCAGGTTTAGGGTCTTAACAAATGCTCTAGGGTAAAGAGTATAGCAAGCCTCTGCCCAGCTCTCACCCCGTCTCTGTGTCTGGTCTATCTCCTGCTGGCAGCCCACACCTGGGGTTTTAAAAAATTCATGTTATGTTAATTATGCCATAACCCCTATCTCTGATGACTGTTTCTATTTAATATTAAGAAATAATTCACTGTTTTGTCAATAACCCTGTGTGTCTTTTCCTGACACTGCAGAGAGAAGAAACCTCCCAGAATGCTTTGCTCATTCTGGCAGCAGTACTGGGCCCAGTTCTTCCAGAACTACCAGAAAGTAGTTTCTCTGATGGTTTGGAGACCCCAGAGAGGGTGCTCTGTTCACCTTGTTTGCAATTAGAGGAAAAGCCATTGTGCTGTCATTAAACAGAGCTCCCCCACTCTTACCTTCCTCTTATTTGCCTTTCTGTTTTCTACTTTCTTTCATTCTTGTTTAAACTGTACCAAAACTTCCTATTATTAAAAATCTGGTGTCCCTTGGGCCGGGCATGGTAGCTCATGCCTATAATCCCAGGACTTTGGGAGGCTGAGGTGGGAGGATCGCCTGAGCCCAGAAGTTTGAGATTTCGAGGCTGTAGTGAGCTGTGATCATACCACTGCACCCCAGACTGAGTGACAGAGTGAAACCCTATTTCTATAAAAAAAGAAAAAACCTGAAACTAGTGTCTCAGGATGGAAAAGTGGGGATTTTCTTGTTTTGTTCACTGATGTATCCCAGGCATCTAGAATAGTGGCAAACACATATTACATGGCTAATAAATATCTGTTAAATGAGTGAATACATGAACAAATGAATGAATGGATAAGAACTGGATAAATTAGTATTAAAATTCTGATATCAGAGAAGTAGCTGTGGAATGGACCATGTCCTTCAACCTTCTCACAGTTCACAGGGCTGAGAGTAAAGAACCCTAGTACTAGTCCTGGCTGAACTAAGGATCTGCAGCAGAGAGAGAGGTAACTTGCCAAGGTCACTTGTCCAAATAAGCTATGTAAATTAGATGTCAGATAGATGTTAGACACCTCATGGAAGTGTCATTTCATTTAAGATTCAAATAAAATTAGCTCAAAGTTCCTACCCCATGTGCAGTGGGAGCTCTATACCCCTCCAAACCCCTACCAGAGATTTTTGTGGGTTGGGGTGAATTTTGGTATTCTGAGTTATTGCTGGCTCACAGCTCCCTGTATTAATTGAGTTTATGGACCATCTTGCTGTCCTGCATATGATCTCCTTATTGACCCAGACAAAGAATTCAGCTCTTCTTCTGGATATATCTAAATTCACACACACGCACACACACACACATTCATACATGCCCACAGGCACACACACATATAAATATAAACGACCTACTATATAAAGTTTTTGTGTGTGGAACAAACTTTCCTAAAGACTTGGGGAAATGTATGTTATGGCAATGTATGTTATGGCAATTTGGGTATGTATGTTATGGCAATGCAAAAATACTTACATTTTAATATTAATATTAGTCACAGCTATTCTTAAAACATCTTTAGCGATTTCTATTAATTTTGGCTTTGTCTTCTCCATATCTTTATTTTTATGCAGATACTCCTCAACTTACAATGGGGGGTTATGTCCTAATGAACCCACTGTAAGTATATCATAAGTTGAAAGTACACTTAATCCACCTAACCTACTAAACATCATAGCTTAGGCTAGCCTATCTGAAATGTGCTCTGAACACTTACATTAGCCTACAGATGGGTAAGAACATCTAACAAAAAGCCTATTTTATAATAAAGTGTTGAATATATCATGTAATCTATCAAATACTGTATTGAAAGTGAAAAATAAAACGTATGGGTATTCATCATTAATATACACAGCTAAAAGCACCATGGTAAATTGATCCATCATAAGTTGAGGACTGTCTGTATATATTTTAATACATTCCTCCCACTTCCCTTTCCTTTCTTCTCTGCTTGTCCCATGCCTAAATTCCTGTTCATTTTTTATGAATTAAAAGAATTTCATCTTTTGTTTCCTTGTCACCAGTTGAAGCTCATGATCTTAGGATTTCATCTTCTATCCCCAAGGAGCTTATCACAGTATTTTTCCAAAATAAGGCAGTTCCCTTCTCAAAAAAAAGTGATGCTAACCAGTAAAAGATAGTTCTCTACCCCACTTTTGTTAGTAAAAACTTGTTCTTGGTTATAAATGAAAAAGAACAACAAAACAGAACAATGATGTTATTGGAAGGATATTGAACTCTTTTATAGCACTTAAAGGAAAGGTAAGGAACAAATCCTGGGGGGAATCCCCCAAGCACTTCTTGGGGAATCTTAGCAGTATAAATGCATAGAATACTTACTCAGGTATTAACATGAATGTGACTCACTATCAAGAAAACTAGTCCTATTTCTCCATTTCTGGTTTCAAGTCTCTCAGAGAGGGACTCTGATTGTCCTGACTTAGGTCAGGTATTGGCTTATGGTTCAGGGAGCTATGCCTAGGGCGGGACCACATTGAACAGACAAGGCCATGTGGCCAGCCCTGGATTTTGGAGCCATTTCTAGGGAATGCAGAATCACTGGGGATTCAGTAGCCACGCCATCAGTGTCTTCCACACTGTTTCTCTTAGGAGTAAACTTATGGTAGTACTCTTCATTCATTCAAAAGATACCTACTAGGAACATGCTCAGAAAGGGGCCCTGGGGTGCTAGTATACAAAGACAAATCATCTGTACACTGGAGAATTTTAGGAAAAGAGAAGAGAGACAAATGAAAATGTGTGTTCTGGGACTCAGTGGTATTACTGCTAGTGATTAGAGTGAGGAGTACACGTGAGGCATGTGTCTGTGATTTAAGCAAGAAGGCAAAACCCTTTTGGTAAAGACAGTATTCCAAGAGAGAATTAACTAGAAACACTGGTTACCCATTGTTATGGATATCTCTGGAATGTTGTACGTTCACTAGTCTTTCAGAATTGCTTTAAGAGCAGTCAGCCAGCATTGGGGGCCATCACCAAAGAAACATATATTTTAAATCTATTGTGGTTAGGTAAACTGAACTCCTAGATGAGGTTGTGAAAGTGTGTTCAAGTTACATTAACCTCTTCTCACTTAAGAAGTGGTATTAGGTCCTCCTTCCATTTTAAAGGGGTTTTTGTATTCACGTATCCTTACTGTACAAAGCAGAGATAGCCAATACTTCTAATTTTGCCCTTGGTGTTAATCAAGAGAGGAAAAGCAAAAGTAAATAGTAGCAATAGGATTATCATCACAAAAATGAACATTTACTGAGAACTTACTGTGTCAGACACTGAGCTAAGAGTTTTCCATACATATACACATTTTATTCTCACAGTAATTCTATGAATTCAGTACTCTTATGAAGTAAATATTCTTATTACTTCACTTTACAGGTAAGGAAACTGAAGCTCAGAGAGATTGAGGAACATACCAATGTCACATAGCTACTGAGTGGCAGAGCCAGCATGCAGACACAGGTCCCACTTACTCCAAACCCTGCACTCGTTTTCATTATGCTAACATGCTCCCATATTTTTCCCTAAAGTATGGAGCAAAGAGGATGGTATTGGGACCAGGATATCAGAATGTCTGGATTCCAGTCCCACTCTGTGCCAGCTCACTGTGTGACTTTAGGCAAGCTATTTATTCTCTCTGCAACTCACTTTCCCCACCTATGAGGCATGGACAAATCTCTGAGAACCCTTACAATGACATGATTCTATGATCCTACAAGCTCTCAGAGTCCTCTTAAATAAACCTTGTCCCCTGTGGTTTCTTGCTGTTCACAAATACTGTGCTTGAGAGAGGTCACTGGGACTGATTTTGGGGAACATAATTCTACAGTTCTGTTTCATTGCACTCTCCATCCAGAGCAAGTTTACAAAGACCACTCCCGTCTTGTCACCTGGTAGCACTTGCTTACATAAAGCCATTCAGTGCATACTAGAGAGCTGTACCCTTAATTTGTCAATTCCTAAAATAAATAAATAAATGTATAGTGTCTGCTTTGGGTCTGGTAAAATGCACTCTACTTAAAGTAACAAATCCATATCAGCAAAATATTTAATACTGGTTTGGGGCAGAAGGTCTGGGCTAGAGATTGAAATTCAGATTGCTGGCAGACAGCCCATTTTCCATATAAGAAATGTGATATGGTACTTCAACTCCAGGGGGATTCTTATGTGGGAGGAAATAAGAATTGGTAAACAGGACAATCTGTGATGTCTTTTATTATGCAGATGATAGGAAAAACAATCTCAGACATATTTGGAGGTCAATATTTGGCTATTTTAGAACTATAAAAATTGTTCCCATATATATAGGGCCTCCTAGAGCCCACTCAAACTGAGAGTGGCCTACCATAGGAGAGGATATTTGGAGTTTCCTGAGCTTTCTTCCTGTAGCTAGGCTGGGTCCATGAGAGGCAACAGAAGTGCAATAGAAAGATCCCTTGGCCCTGGATTCAGAAGACCCTGGTAGAATCCCAGCTCTGCCAAGGTTAAGCTCTATAATTTTGGCCAAGTTATGTAAAACTTTTGACCCCTACTCTTCTTCCATTGTTAAGTGGAGACAAGGATCCAAGAGGTTAGTGTCAATATTAAATGAAGAGGAAAGGAGAATAAATATTTATTAAAGCATCTTCTACATCCCGATGCTTTTCTCTACTTGCCTAATCTACAAAATAAAATAATTATATCTGCTTTTCTATTTAATATATGATGATGTTCATTCATTTTATAAAAATGAATTATATCCTTCCCTCAAGGAGATGCAGTCAAGTGCAGGACTCAAATATATTACTAAAAAATTAAAATATGACTTCAAATGCCATAATCCAGGTACAGGATGGTATGGGAACACAAAGGAGTGACCGATGAATTCTATCATGAGGACTCAGAAAATGCCTCCCAGAGGAGTAATCATTTGAGCTTAGCCTTGAAGGATGAGAACTCTTTAGCAGGTAAAGAAATTAGAAGATGGTGCTTAAGGCAGAGGGGTTGGAGGGATCAGGATGAGCACTGGCCTGGAGGTGTGCCAGTGCATGGCACGTTCTTAGCACAGTGAGCCCCTGAGTAGGCTAAACATGGGTCAGTGGAATGTTGAGGGCCTAGATTAGCTTGGAGCAAGAATATTAAGGGATTTGAATGTCAAATTCAGACTTTATTATATAAGTAATAGAGAGTCAACACAGTTTGGTTTTATTGGAGAAGGGATTATAATGAATATGCATCATACATAGGTGAATGGTAGAGATTTGGGGATCTAGAGATTAGAACTCAGAAAGATATCAGTCAAATATAACATGTTTTGCTAGGTGACCATTGGCAAGTGGCTTAAACTCTCTGTATCTAAATTACCCTAGTCTTTGACATGGAGAGTGTATAATCTTCTTAGTAAAACAAGTGCCAATTATCGATTCCACAGGATTTTGGCCAACCCCCTAGGGGAAGAACCTTAGGAAATGAAGGTAGAGATGTTGGGTTGGGGGTAGGGAATAGAGGAGTCAGAATCTTGACTCTTTAAAGGGTAATCTAGCATGCCTTAGAATTTCAGGCTTTGTGACCTTGGGCAAATCGCATCTGCATTTTGGGCTACAGTTTCACCGTCTATGTAGTTGGACCAAGTGCTTTCTGAGGTTCTTGTCAGCTTTAACATTCTAACTTTTCACCTTTCAAAACTGTTCCCAAGCCTTTACTTACAGGTGTTCTATGCAAAATCTAACCTTTCAACCTGGGTTTTCATCTTGCCTTTGACCCTCTTAACTATCTGGAAATGTTTACGGAACTATGCATGCATCATCCTGAGAGGCCCGGGTTAAAGGAACTCTTTCAGCTTTGCAAAGATCATTGCTATAAACAGGAAGACAGAAACCATTAACCTCCAGCCATGGACTACATTGCTGGATTCTCATTCTGGAGCCCCCAAGACAGAAACTGTTGGGTAAGCACTAAAAGGAGCTGAAAATGCTAAGGAAGATTGGCTTTTACTGTGTGAACAGAAAGTCAGTGCCTAGGAGGTGACTTGTGCCTTCTTAAACCAATCTATATAGAAATTCATATCAGACATGAATATGTGAGAACTGCTAATCACAGATGCTTCACGACAGAATAGGAATCTAAATCATGAGTCAGTGGTCAGGACCCTAGGCCTAGAGTGGGCCTTAGAAAAATCTCTCGATGTCCTTTAGCATCTTAGTGGTGGGTTTGTGGCTAGCATGAGACTGAAGTGAGAACAAGTGATAGTGGAAACAGGAAATGGCCTTGGAGTCTGGAGGCCCAGGTTTAAGCTCACATACAAATTGTATATGGCTTGATTCAGTTAACCTTCTGAGCCTTGATTTTCAATGGGTGGTATAATAATATCTACTTCACAGGAGTGTTATGAGACTCACTTTTCTTTTTTCTTTTTTTTTTTTTTTGATTTCAGAATTTTATGGGGCTACATACGTTTTGGTTACATAATTTGCTTTTGTACCTGGATGGAAGTAGAGACTCACTTTTCAAAATGGATTCACTCATTTATTCATTAGATTGATTCAACAAATACTAAGATCCTCTTATGTGTCAGTAGCTGTACTGGCATTAGAGCTACAATAGTGAATGAGACATATGAAGTCTAGTGCTGTAAAATTATAACATAAAAATACAATGTTAATATTTTATATTAGTGTAGTGTGTCCAGAAATTTTACTCACACCACACAGACAAAATGTAGTATCTTCCTTTCTGTAAAACAGCTCTGGTGTTCCTCAGGAGTTCCTCTGTGCTGAGATGCTTGCAAATAAATAACAATAACAATAAATTTTATTCCAAACCAATAAACTTTGTCCTGTGCCATAACCATTCCATTCCTTCATATTGACACATTGCTCTTTAGGTAAAATTGCCTTGTTTTTCAGAATTCTACTTCCCTCCCCTGCTTTCCTCCTCCACTCAAAAATAAAATCTGGTGGTACTGACCTTGTGAGAAGAAAGGGCACATTGGAATTTTGCATCCACAAGATGATCTCTGGATTCTTTTTGATCTTGGCTGTGGAAGAGCCATTCTGGATTGCTCAAGTAGGAACTTAATAAATAGTAGTTTCCTTCTTTCCCAAATCTTTGGTGTTACTTCCTGGAGCTCTCTTAGCTACTGGCTTGGAAACTGTGTTTGCTGTGTCAGTTGACCCCTGCCTGATGCTGTGAACATTGCCTGACTCCCTGGACTTCAGTCATTCCCAGCTTGGACTTATGATCCCTGGCCCAGTTGTGCAGCCTCCAAGGACTCTGGGCTGCCTGACTTGACTTCTACCCTGGCATATGTTCCCCTATTCCTCTCCACCAGCTGTCCTGTCTTATTAGAACTTTATTTCTCTTAACCCATTGTCAGTCCAGATTTGGTGACCCTGAAGTATGTGGTGGACACTCTGATGCGCTTTTCAGATTCTCCTTCAAGGAAGACATATTGCCCCAGTTCCTGAAGTGCACTCAGCAGACAGACTTCAGCTGTAATCCCCTATTCAGCCTCAGATACTGAGAGCTGCCCAGCCAATGTCATGCCCCTTCCTGGGGACTCCACATCAAATGAGTGATTCATGCAGGAAGGAGTATGAAGGCCTGGTCATCTCACTCCAACTTGGGATAACTCTGAAAGGCCATTCTAGCTCCAGAGCTCCCCAAGTGCTCAGCAGGTCTACCCTTGGGTTTGCATCAGTTTACATTTTCCTCCCTCCGCTCCTACTTCCTTCCTCTTCCTTCCACAGGTATTGATCCCAAGGGCACTCCTTAAACATTCAGAGTGCTAATCTGCATTTCAGTCTCTGCTTCATGGAGAACCTAACCTGTGGCAAGGTCCCCTCAAGTTGCGCCTGGTTTCCAACACCGTTAGTACTGACTTTGCCTGACAGGCCCTGGACTGTTCCTGTCCACACCCTCGAATGAGAGAGAGAGAGAGAGTGTGTGTGTGTGTGTGTGTGTGTGTGTGTGTGTGTGTGTTAATGAAATAGACATTGCTGTTGTGGTATCAAAGAAGAGAAGCCAAAGCCCCAGGATCCTCTCAGGATTTTCTGCTCCTGGGTTGTGTTTTACCGAAGTCAACTATCAGTTGGACTTTAATCTCTAGCAGCCTCTGTTCTTGCCTGTGCCTTACTATGACAGGTCTTGCACCCTAGGGATACAGGATTAAATCAGACCCACTTTTCCTCTGAAGGCGTCACAATCTAGGTTGAGAAGAAGGCATTACTCAAATAAATTATAGTATGGAGTTATAAGTACAATAAAAGAGGCAATTCCTGCCCCAAGGAACTTGGATTATAATGTTTTCCTGGCAAAATTATTCCGGTGATTAAATGAAGCCGCATAGCATAATGCTTGGCACAGAGGAGGTGGTTATTGAATCAAATGATCTTGTTTTGCAGGATAGGAGATTGAGGCTCTGAGACACTGATTGACTTGTGTAAGTTCCCATCTGTAGTTAATTACAGAATTTGGACTAGAACCCAAGTCTACAGATTCACACTTTGTGACTTTTTGCACTATCCTCTTTGCCTTGAGAGCCCACATCTCCTACCTCCCAGATCCATGCTTACTCCACTGCAACAAAGCTACCTCTGTCGTAAAGAAGCAATGTCATAACTCCATTACAACACATGACATGCTGAATTTTTCAACCAGGTAGAATATTATGTCCATAGAATGGGGATATGCATAATAGGAATGTGCCATATTGTGTGTGTGTATGTGTGTGTGACCCATAGGCTATATTATCTTCAGACCTGAATTTTTAGGAAACTGAAACTTTTTTTCTCTCTCATAGTTTAGACACACCATACCCCTGGTTTCAGGCTGTACTTTGCAAGTTCCTTTGTTCTTTGCTAAAATGAGCACAGCAATTGAGCAGTATTTCTGTTCCGAAATTCTATTCCCCCTTCACACTTAGTGGGATGGTGGAGAAGCATCAGACCACAGCAGTGACATTTATATGTAAAGGACCTATTGTGTCCTTTGTAAGGAATAGCACATAACTCTAAGCCATACTGCTTTCCCATTTGCCTTCCTCTGGGAGGCTCTGGCAAGAGCTTGCTTGGCCCACTGGAGGGAGCTGCCTTGAGTCTTCATGCTGGAAATTATATTCCATAATTAAAATCAATAGCAAAACAGACACACAGCAGAAAGGTCATAGAACACAACGGAAAACCACTGGGTAGCATATTGCTATGTATCAAAATAGATTTTTGAACTTTCCTTTAATTTTTGAATGCCTAAAGCCATTTGTGGGAGAGAGGCAGTGTGTCCCAAGCCCAAGCCTTACCTGGGAAGGGTTTAGTTAAAGAGAAGCCTCACTGCTGAAACTCTTCAAGGTGCAGCTTTTTCTAGTCCAGCAGTGCCCTTTAAACTCTCAGACCACCCTCATGTTATTAAGCCAGTGCCAGGTTGGAGTGAACTCCTAGCCCTGGAAAGCTGTTCACAGTCTGTGTCCTGAAACCTTTACCTTGGCCTATCAAATGCTCCATTCCTTACTTGCCTCTCAGGATCTCCTGCTTCCTGACCTACTGCTGTGGCTACACAACAGTGTTGCCCTTTAGATATGATACTTGATGTTACTCTCTGGCATTTTCCTGTTCTCAGATCATATGTATTCTCACATCTCAGGTAGCTCCAGCCCTGTCCTAAACCAGCTCAACCTCTGGGACTTTTCTCAGTGCTGTTTTCTGTCTTCCATGTCCAGTTTGACCAGACAGCAAGGGCTTAGACATAACTCCACCTGCTCCACTCCATGTGCATTCCTCCCTTGTTCAGATACAACACATGTATTCTGATCTTCTTTATGGTCTAGGCACAGAGTGGAGCTGGGGGTATTCACATATAGTTTCTTACAGATTGTAGTTAATCTTATAGCACTCATTTTATAGATGATCTTAGAATGAAATGACTTGTCATACTGTAGCAAGTCAGTGACGAGCCACAATTCAAGCCCACATCTCCTGCCGCCCGGATCCATGCTTACTCCACTGCAACAAAGCTACCTCTGTCGTAAAGAAGCAATGTCAT
Organism: Daubentonia madagascariensis; assembly: GCA_023783475.1. Lineage (NCBI taxonomy): Eukaryota > Metazoa > Chordata > Mammalia > Primates > Daubentoniidae > Daubentonia > Daubentonia madagascariensis. The sequence goes on from JAKFHU010001129.1 coordinate 9,472,841, forward strand.
AACTCCATTACAACACATGACATGCTGAATTTTTCAACCAGGTAGAATATTATGTCCATAGAATGGGGATATGCATAATAGGAATGTGCCTAAATAACAGGCATGAAAGACTTTTTGACAAGCCTAAAAGAAGCAGATCTTTGCCTAGAGCCAAAAGCTTCTAGTTTTTTCCCAAAACACTGGCCTTGTGACTTTCATGGGCAACCTTTAGAGAGTCCAGGTGTGTTAGTGAGTCAGAACCCTGGTTTGTTTTTAAACTTTTTATTTAATATAATATACAAACATAAAAGTACACATATCACAAGTGTATGATTTGAAGAATTTTCACTATCTGAACATACCTATGTAACTGGTAACCAGATCAAGAAACAACATCATCAGCATCTAATAAGCCCTCCTTGTGCTCCTTTGGCCCTAAGAGTATCCTGACTTAGTCCCACAATTATTTTATCCATTATACAGTTGATGGCTTTTGGGAACTTTCTAGTTTTGTATATTAAAAATAGTGTTGTAAGGATATTATGGTATATGTCCTTTGGTGCACATATATATGCATTTCTGTTGGGTATATGTCTAAGAGTAGAATTACTCAGTCATTGAGTATATATATTGTATTAGATTCCTATTGCTGCTGTAACAAATTACCACAAACTTAGTGGCTTAAAACAATACAAATTTGTTCTCTTATAGTTCTGAAGATAATAAGGCCACAGTGAATCTTATGCGGCTAGAATCAAGTTGTTGGCAGGGCTGGTTCCTTCTGGAGGCTCGGGGGAGAGTCTGTTTTCTTGCCTTTTCCAGCTATTAGAGCTGCATACCTTACATTCTTTGGCTCATGTCCCCTTTCTTCATCTTCAAAGCCGGCAGCACAGTGTCTTCAAATCTCTCTCAGCTTCTGTCTTTTTTTTTCTTTTGCTTCTGTTTTTATATTGCCTTCACTCTTATAAGAACCCTTGTGATTATAACAGATCCATCCAGCTAATCTAGGAAAAGCTCCCCATCTCAAGATTCCCAACTTATTCACGTCTGCAAAGTCCCTTTTGCCATATAAAGTAACATTTTCAGGTTCCAGGGATTAGGATGTGGACATCCTAGAGTGGGGAGGGACATCATTCAGCCTACCACACATATGTGCCACTTTACAAATAGTGCCAATACTACAAGTTGACACTCCTACCAGCAACATATGAGAATTATGGTTGCTCTATATCCATATCAACTCTTGGTCTATTTTATCCTTTTCATTTTAGCCAGAACTCTAGTTTTCTGTCTAGCTCACAAAACTATCTGGAAAGTCACATTTTCTGTATCCATAACTAAACCCAAGTCCCTTTTCTGTTAACATACTATTTCCTCCCCATTGCTATTTATGTTAAGGAAGAAATTTATTTAAATGAGCTCTATCCTATGATGAAATGGGCTACCTTATGAAGTGGTAAGCTTTTTATCACTAAACATACTTAAGCAGAGGCTAGATAAACATTTTTAGGAAAGCTGTAGGGGCATATTGAAAGCATAGAGATGCTTTCTTATAACAAGCTAGGAATTTGAAGTTAAAGGACCTAGGTTTTGGTTTTGGCTCTCTACTTACTGTGTAACCATGAGCAAGTTATTTGATTTCTGTGAACTTCAGTTTCCTTATTTATATATTGGAGATATTATTAATATCATGCATTTGCTGTGATAGTCAAATGCTACCTTCTCCAAGTTACCTGGTCACATTTCTATAACATGAATTTAATAATTTTTTAACATAGTTACCTATACTTTCATTAAAGCACTGCTTATACTATACAGTGATGACATATTTATTTACTGTCTCTTACATGAATCTTCAATTCTGTGAAGGTAAGTAATTTGTGTGGTGTGTTTATTATTTTATTTTCAGTGCTTAGTAGAGTAAATTGCATATGGTAGGTATAAAATGAATGAATGAATCTTATTTCTGTCACATGACTGGTGTGAGAATCTAGTAAGATATTGACAATGTAAGCACTTTCAAAATTTCAGAACACTTTCAAGATGCATTGTGTTGTTTCTGTCATTATTGTCTTGCTGGTCCAGGCAATAAGTCTATGGGTCAATTACTGAAGCAGAGTGGAGCCCCCTGTTCAGGGAAAGATGCTGGGAGGGGACTGACATCTGCCCCATCTGAATTTCTCTTTGAGGAACATAGTGTGCTCTCTATAGGATACTATTTCTGCCTCTCTGAAGAGCAGCCCTAATTACTGGTGATAATTATTTGCAATTTAAGGTCCTCAGGGCAATTTTGGAGGTGCAAATTGCATCTAGGCTCTCCAGGATTTGATGTCCTTTCCCTTGATGTCTCCTCCAGTCTCTCTTCCTGTGAGATAAGAGCAGAAGAAGGAAAACGTGATTGAATGGAGCCAAAACCTAAAGGTCATCTTTACAAAGGGCCTCCTTTACCACTGTCCTCTGCAGAGTAAATTTCAAGTGCCATTCAGGTAGCAGCAAGCAGTTGAGCCTGACAGAACAGTGTTCAGAAAAGAGAAAACCATTCACTCTTTCATTTCTTCAAGGAATGTTCAAAAATTTTCTCTGTACTAAGGTTTGTGCTGAGTGCTAAGCATGCAGTGGTGAACAGATGTGGGCCCCATGCCATTGAGTTGCTCACAGTCTAGTGGGAAAGACATGTATGAAAACAGACAATTGCAAGGTAGCCTGATGATGATACTAGAAAGAGAAATAAGAACAAAATTGATAATGACAACTGCCATTTATTGCACAGGTACTAGTCTAGATGCTTTACATCTGTTTTCCCTAATATTTCTAATAACTGTAAAATATAATTTCCTCATTTGTCAAATGAGGAAAATGATGCTCAAGGAAGAAATTGGAAAGGTAGAAGCAAGTTCATTGCAGTTACTGAAGTTAGGGGGAATAGTAAGATCCTCCAAGCCTAGGAGAAACAGAATGTTTAGATAAAGAGATAGATCTGGTTTTGGCCAAAAAACATAAGGTGAACCTAAGAAAATTAGCTCAGCAAACCCATTCTGGACTTGCCTCCTAAGTCTTTCTCTCTCCATTTCCTAAGTTTATGCTTTCCAGAATATTAACTTTTATTATCTTAAGATTTTGAATATTCTTTGTATTAGTCAGGATTCTCCAGAGAAACAGAACCAATAGGATATATGGGTAGATAAATATATTTGTTATAGTAATTGTCTCATGTGATTACAAAGGCCAAGAAGTCCCATGATCTGCTATTTGCAAGCTAGAAAATGAAGAAAGCTGGTGATGTAATTCAGTCCAAGCCCAAAGGCCTGAGGGCTAGGGGAGCCAATTATGTAAGTTCCAGTCTGAGTTCAAAGGCCTGAAAATTGGGGGGCTAATGGTAATGATGTAAGTCCCAGCCTGAGTCTGAAGGCTCAGAACCAGAAATGCCAATATGCAATGGCAGGAGAAGATGAATGTCCCAGATCAAGCAAACAGAGCAAATTTGCCTTTCTTCTGCCTTTTCATTCTCAACAGATTCGATGATGCCTACCTGCATTGGTTAGCTTTTTTTCTCAGTCTACCAATTCAAATGCTAATCTATTCTGGGAATACACTCACAGATACACCAGAAAATAATGTTTTACCTGCTATCTGGGCATCCCTTAGCCCAGGCAAGTGAAAAACAACAACAAAATTAACCATTACACTGTTGAAATACAAAGTAGGTAAGTGAAAAGAATTTAGGATTTGGAGTCTAAAGGGACAAAATGATGGTCTCAACCCCCCACCCCACTTAACAGCCAGTAAGCTCAGACCAAGATGTGTGGCTGTCTCAAGCCAACCAATAACTTTGAACCCCTCTGGTCTGATATTCTTTAGGTATTCTTTCAATAGTTTAATCTAGAGAAGAGTCTGAGTGCTACATGAGGGAAGAGGACAAAAGGAGTACCCCTGGTTGCAGGATATAACCTGTGTTCTGTTATCTTAAAAAACTCAGCAATGGCTCCAAATTTGCAAATCCCTCTCAGCAAAAATGAAAGCCTGAAACTGAGGACCTGCCTTCTCTCTCTAGCCAATTAGTAAAAATCTGTTGTAGCTCAGGCATAGGGGTCTTCTATCCTACACACATCTACCCCAACAGCTTATCAAGGCGTTACTTCCAACTACATATAGTAGATAGTTCTGTTACATGCAGTGTTTTCCATCATCTCGTTATACTTTATGTTGAACACATCTTAGAGGTTAGCATCATTGGCAGCTGCCCCTATGGCCCTCCCCTTTATCAAAATCTGATTTGACTTTGATTTTGTTTTTTACCTTCCAAAATTAGAGAGATGATACTTACTGTGGCTCCTAAATCCAAACTTCTTCACTGTAGCTTCCCTAAGAAAGGATTGTGCCAAACACGTAGGCCCAGTGAAAAAGGTCATTACCCTTCATGAATTGAAGATTTCGAGTTTTCTATTTCCAGCTCCTCTGCTCTTGCCTTGCGTTTTAAAGTGTATCAGAACTGGGGAGTGGTTTCTTTTCTATTGGAGGTACAGAAAACAGCCTTTTTTCCTTTTTCTGTTCTAAGACTTGGAGAAATATATTTGGGGGGATAGGGAACTTTGACTTGGCAGGTGCCTTTGTCTTAGGGAATAAAGAATGAGGGGGTAGAGCCCAGAGAGAAGGAAACAAAGGATTCCTTGGTTTTGGCTAGTTTCAGGCATTATGTGTATGAGATGAAGTAAAAGAAGTCCTTAAGTGGGAAAGGAGGCAAGGATATCTGAAGGAAGTCTTATTTGAGAATAAAAATTAACAGATATTACCTCCTATTTCTTGAGCATCTTCAATGTGCCAAGCACTGTAGTATTATAGAATCCTTATGTGTTTTATTTACCACAGTCATCAAACAAACCTATGAGATACAAATTAATTCACCTATTTTGCAGATAAAGAAACTGAGACTCAGAGACTTTAAGATACTGCAAAATCACACAGCTAGCAGACAACAGCTAGGATTTTATCCCTGATCTAACTACAAGAGCTGTGTCTCTTTCATGTGGCATGCTTTTTCTATTTTCATGGTATTAGTCATTCTAGATTAAAGTGATTTAAAATTATTGACTATACCTTGAATGTTTCCAAGGCACAATCCTTTTTCGTTGTTTAAATGAGTTGTTTGTTTTACATTCCCTTGAGTTTTAGGATAGTGTGTAATTAATGAATGAATTAAATAATTGATTAAATCCATTTTTCTATTAACATTATAACAGCACTTCCATTAATATGAAAATATGAATGTGTCTCAGAGAAGTTTCCTTTGACATTATAATGACTATATTAAAATTTCAAATATAATAATGAAATTCTAATTGTTTTAGAGAAACAATTAAAAAAAAGATATATATAAATGCTCTGCAAGAATTATGGGATGTTCTTGGAGTACCAAAGAGGAATTTTCAGAGGTTGATATGAAAAAAGCACATAATTTTCATTAAATTGGGCTATAATTGCAAAATAATAATCATTTAAAGAGAATCTTTTGTTTCAAGCATTATAGTGAAAAAAACAAGAGTTGGCAGGTTAAAACACACAATGTGGCAATTTAGACAAAGAAATGTTATCCAAATTCGGGTTTATTTAAAGCCTTCCATGACCTTCTTCAAATAGGTATGGAGGATATATCCCATTTGTATCTCCTGTTCCTCTCTCTAACCTTTTGCACTCTTATCTCCCACTCTACCTCCAGGCTGACCTGTATAAATCATACTCACAGACTGCCTTGACCTGTGATCTCAGCCAATCAGGGGTACCTCTAAAAGATCAGAGGGAGGGAGAAACAAAGTTGTGGTATTTACTTCTCTATTTTCCTTCCTAAGGGGTCATATTGGGTAGCTGTGTCCTTTGGTTAAAAGTCATATTTGCTGTAAAGTGGTCCTCTCAACACAGCCCTTCAGCTTCCCGGGTCTAGCAAACACTCCCTCCCCTTTCCCCTTCATGCCTCCAGATGATAGCTAGCTCTGGGTAGGATACTATCTTTCCAGGTTTTCCTACACTCTGCTTGCACCTTGAAAATAATCCTGCTTTAAACTCTCCTGGAACATTAACTAGTTTGAGTATGCCATCTAGTTTCCTGTTAGGACCCTATTAACCTTTATGTGGTGTTTTATTTGTTTTATTTTGTTTTTGTTGGGTTTTTTCCCCCACAAAATCATGAAATTGCCTCAGTTCAAGTACTAAGTTTTAGGCAAGTCCCATCATCTCTCTAGACTTTAACTGGGGATTTCCATATTATAAGTATTAAATAAAGTTAAGTTGGATAAAGCATTTAGCACAGTTATTGGCATATAGTAGATGCTCATAAAACGCTGGGTTCTTCTTCCCTTCTCTTTCTGAATTGCTTAGCACTGTATCTGTCAAAGAAGAATATATGATGTTGAGGAATTGTTAGAGCAGGCAAAGCTTTGGCAAATGTGACAGTGTTCGGGCTTTGGAGAAGTTTAAGCTGGGCTAGGTACTACTTGGCAAGGAATCTAATTATGAGAACTAAAATGAAAACCCATACTAGATTAATGGAGATTTTATTCCCTCCTCCATAATGCAATATTCAATTCTACCATTTTTTAAAGAAGGACTCAGTTACCTGAGTAGGATTCTCTATTAGTGTCTATACTGCAAGAACCAGGATTTCAAAGTGAGTCTTTTTCTTGGCCCACTTACCCATCCTCACCTGCATTCTCTACCATCCCTTGAATAGAACTTTAAAAGTGGCCTTGCAAATTTGAGTCTGGCTGGCTCCAAACATATTCTCATTCACCTACTACACTACCACTTGGTATTCATGTCCATTTTAATTTAATAAATATTTTGTAAATACTATGTGCCAGACCTTAGGTGGACCCTGGAGAAACAATATTCGGTCCATAGATATTTATTAATAACTTCACTATGTGCTAGACTCTGTTCTATATCCTGGAGACACAATGTGAACAAGACAGACAAAGCCTTTTCCCTCCTGAAGCTTTTATTCTAGTGGGGTGAGATACATAACAAAACAAATACATACTATAATACCAGGTGCTGGTAAGTGACATGAAGACAAGTAAGGCAGGGCAAAGAAATAGGGAGTTATGGAAGGAGTAGTATTTTAGATCATGTGGGACATTTGGGTAAAAATTTGAATGAAATAAGGGAATTAGCCATGTGAATGTTTAGAGGAAAACATTCCAGGCAGAGGGAACAGCATGGAGTAAGACCCAGAAATGAGAACAAGCAAGAAGGCCAGTGTAACAGAATGGGCAAGTGGGAAGAAAGAGATCTGAGAAATAGCCAGAAGTTCAATTAGATATAGAACTTTGTAGGCTGTGGTAAGGACTTTTAAATTTTAAGTGGAAAGCCACTGGAAGATTTTCAACAAGGAAAATGATATGAATATGACTTATACGTTTAAAACATCACTTTGGCTGCTAGGTAGAGAATCAACGAAAGGGGGCAGTGAAAGGGAAAGAGCATGACCAAACACAGGGGCATCAATATAGAGATTGTTGCAGTGGTCCAGGAGAAAGATAGGGGGCTTCAGGCAGCAAGGCTGTGGGGAGGCTGCTACAGTGGCCCAGCAGAAAGAAAATGGTGATTAGGGGAGACCAGTAAGGAGGCATCTGCAGAGATCCAGGAAAGAGCTGGTGGGGCTAGAGGTGGAGAGCAGAAAAGAGATTGGAGTCAGGATATATCTCAGAGGTAGTATCAAAAGAACTTGCTTGTGGATTTAATATAGGATGTAAGAGAACGAGAGGAACCAAGGATGACTGACGACTAGGTTTTTAGGTTCAGTGATTGGTTAGTACCATTGAAGAAAGTCAAGAATTCTGTTTCAGAGACATTAGGTTTGAGATGCCCATTAGACATCCAAGTAAAGATGTCTAGTGGGCAATTAAAGATATGTCTGAAGCTCAAGGGAAAGGTAGGGCAAGAGACATAAATTTTAGAGTTAGCAGCATATAACTGTACTTTAAACCCCCAGGATTGGATTAGCATATAGAACAGGGGACAGGGCACATTCTGGGCCTTTCAGGAGTTCATAGTCCCTGTTTTTCTCCCCTACTATTCTTTGAGACCCTGTTGAGACAGGGCCATTTGGATTTACCTGTTTCCTTAGTACATGGTATGGAGTATTAGTCAGAAGGAAGTAGTGGTTACCTGTTCAGGTTGGGAATCAGACACATTTTGATTTTGATTCTAACTTTACCACTGGTCAGGAGTGTGACCTTGGGGAAATTTCTTACCTTCTCCAAACCTTTTTTCTCATTTTTAAAAGGGACATATTAATAGTAATGAATGGAATGTAACAATTCCTAATATATAATAAGCCCTTAATAAATGCTAACTGCTATTATTAATAAGTATGATCACCATACTTATTAATAATAGGAACTTACTGCTTTCCTCATCCTCTTCTCCTTCTCCTTCCTCCTTTTGGTCATCTTTGGGTATACATGAATTTGGAAGCAAAATGATTGCTTCTATAACTCTTTACAATATCTTACTCAATGCAGAGAGCAATTCTAGTTTTATAACTGACATTGTACTTAGTTATGGTTTATTTACATAGATTATATTTTCATATATATTTTCATTATATGGCTTAAAGTCTTTGTAAAGAAAGAAAGTGACTTGGAAAAACTGTGCTTGGTCAAAGAATGAGCGATTATGACACTAATGAGTACATAAGAAGCTATCATTCATGTGCTTGGTCAATTTTAACCTTTTTTTTTTCCAAATCTTACTTGGAGTACTTAACACAGTTTTTGTTTGAAGATGCATCCGGGTTTTTATTCATAGTCAATTTTTAAGCATCCACTGTGTGGTAGGTTGTACCAAGACATATAAAGAAAGCTAACTGTCCTCAAGTAGTTTCCGTCCAGGAGAGGGAGACACACGTACACACACACACACAAAAACACACACACACACTTCACTGAAGTGATGCAGATGTTATGATAAAAATCTCTTTAGGGAATTGTGGACTCCTACACCTACCTAATTTTTAAAATAAGGCACATTTAGGAGTATAATTGGGTTCGTTCTCTATAGGTTGAAGTCTCTCTGTCGTTGGCCAAAGAGATCACTAACAGCCAGCATAAAATGACTAGTGCTTGTTTGACTAAGAAAGGAGAGGTGTTTGTCAGTGACTCTGCATGAGGGAAATGCTTGTTTCCTGGTGTTGCCTGGAATGGCAACGATGAAGACCTGGAACACTGTAGGAGGCTTTTAAATATTTAGTCTGTGCCAAACTGCAATTGAGGTATTGTGTATTTAAGTTGATAGAGAGATGAATTATAAATGGGAGTCTTTTCCCACCGTTTACTCAACGTGTGTTGACAAACATCCCATCATTCTCCAGGAAGCACATGCCATGGGGATTACTACAACATTCTGCAGACAATTTCCTTGTAGGGTTTTCTTCCCATATGCTGCTTTCTCTTCATTGCAGCTGCCATTTTATTTATTAAAACACAATCACTGAACAGGGAACTTTTCCAAACTCCCTTTTCTTAGAGTGCCATTTTAGAGCTCAGGTCAAATGCATTCTCTAGTGAATGTATATAGTCAGCTCCTCCATTCGTGGATTCAACCAACCATGGTTCAAAAATATTTCAAAAAAACTTTTTAAAATATAACAATAAAAAAATACAAATTTTAAAATATAGTATAACAACTATGTGCATAGCATTTACATTGTATTAGGGATTATAAGTAAGCTAGAGATGATTTAAAGTATATGGGAGGATGTGTTAGGTTATATGCAAATGCTACACAATTTTATATAAAAGACTTGAGCATCTGAGATTTTTCATGTCTTGGGGGCGGCGGGTTCTGGAACCAATCCCCTGAGGATACTGAGGGATAATTATAGTTATTCTCAAGATTTTATCTCTTTGAAGCATAGGAAACCTTCGGCCAGCTCAACACAGTAGTCAACTGTTGCGTTGAAAATTCAATTCTACTTGAAAGAGAAAATATATCATCTTACTTAAAATTGAAAGCTGTAAAGTTCACAATTCTATGCCAATTGTTAGGGCATTAGATCCTATATATTTTTCTGTGGATAATCTTGGCCCTATCCACCTGTTCTTTCTTAGCTCTCTACCCAGGCGCACAGTTTTGTTGATTTCTGAATTTTCAAAAGAGCATATCAGATCTATTCTCTACTTAGTTGACTGTAGAATTATGCCTTGAGTACAGTGGTTCTATTCACCATTTAATTCATCTATTCAATCCACATATTGTGCTAGGAACTTCTAGACACTGAATGTCTATCTCAAGAAGCTTATACTCTAGTGTGGAAAGAAAGAAAATTTCAAATGGTGACAAGTGCTAATAAGAAAATAAGACAGGATTGAGAGAGAGTGACTTCAGTTAGAGGTTTAATTTAAATTAAGTGCTCAGGAAAAACTTCTTTGTGGGGGTGGCATCTGGAATGAGATCTGAAAGATGAGAAGGTATTGGGAAAGAACATTCAAAAGAGAAAACAGCAAAGGAAAGGTCTTAGAATGGGAATAAACTTGATGTATTTCAAGAATAGAAAGAGGGCCAGTGGGGTGCAATGAGAAGGCATTGGAAGGTTTTAAGCAGGTGTGTGAAAAGATCTGATATTAACTTTACAAAATATCTTCCTTAAACAGTATACAAAATCCTGGCTCCATGTTTACATGATTTTCTCTCTGCTGAGAAATTCCTTTATCACCCCTTCATCCTTTGGTGAGCTCTTAACCATCCATTCATCATTGCCCAAGTCAAATGGGTCTAGTGACACCCCCACTTCCACCAAATGCATGATTTCTCTGTGCTTTCGTTACATGTGCACACTCTTCTATCACAGCACTCAGAACACTCCTTATTGTGGTCAGCATGTCTGTATCTCATGCAAGACTGAATTTTCTGGGAGGTTGGTCATGACTGTGTCTTGTTCATCTCTGAATCTCCAGTTCTTAGAAAGATGCTGGCACAGAGAGATGCTGAATGTGTTGCTTGAGTTTAGCAGTATCCATATAGAGTTGCTTTGACTGAGGCAGGAAATTGAAAATTAACTAAACTTTGAAATTGGAGGTGGTCAGGTGGGGCATACTACCCTCATAGGCAGGGCTCCAGGTCTCTTCTTCAGACTGCGTCTGTGGGCTGCTGTGTATTCAAAGGCACTTTTGATCAGCTGAGACTTTGCTGCTCCCAGTGACATGGACACTGGTATAACTACGTTCTGACTGATTTTTGAATAAATAGAGATTTCTGCAATTTCTGACAAAAACTTAACGAGAAATAGCAGAGTTTCCACCCCTTCCATCCCCTTCCCTAAAATATGCATTCACAATGCTGGGAATCCATCTTTAGCAAGCTGGAGGCATTGAGGTAGACTGGGACTTATTTTTGAGAAATATCACATGCTATAAGGTCTCAGCCCAAAAGGACAGGAACCACTGCTAAATTTTTTCTCCAAGTCATTGGTACCCCTGGGACTGATGCAAGCCATGCTTTCTAATAAATCTTCCCTTAAGGCCTCTTTCCTTCAATTTACCCCTTGATCCCATCACCTATGTCTTCACTCCATGGATTTATTTTTTTCTCCTCTTCTTTTTCCCCTTATTGCAATAACTTGTCAGCTTGCAGAACACTTTATCAGTCTTATGCTTCAAGACAGAAGACCAGCTTAGGGAGAAAGGTCTGGCCTCCCTAACTACCCCACTGTCAGAGCCCTCCTTTTCTACACTTAATACCACTTTCCCTATGTCCTCTCCAAATTACATACCTAGAACTAGGATTCCTCCTAGAACTCTTCCAGAAAGAATTAGGTTGGTTGTGAGAGCTTTTGACATGAAGCTGGCTGCTGTTCACATTCCTGCCTGGAAAAGGAATCTTACCCTTTTCTTCTAGTTTGGCTAACACTTCTCAAAAAGTCCACTATATGGACCCTGATAACATTTCCTAGATCTCCTGTCCTTGGTGCCATTTTAGGCAAGACAGAGGAAGCAAATGTAATGCAGGAAAATGACTTGGAGAAAGTAGAGCATATATATGATACATTTGCTTGATAATGTTCATTAGTTTTACCTTTAAACCCACTCCAGTCCTTACAACTTGGTTCAAGCTCCTCTTTAGGCTCCTCACCAATTATTTCCACATAAAACCTATGCTTCAACTACAAGGCTGTTATCTTGAACACATCGTGTACATGCTAATCTTTGCTTCTTTGCATATACTATTTCCTCTATCTGAGAAATCTTTCCTCCCATTTGAATAAAACTATATTTTATCCCACTGTCAAGATTTAGTTTGAAGCCGCCCTCTTCAGGAATCCTTCCCTGATCACCCCACCTATGTCTCGTGTGAACATACGCATTATTTAGTATGTCCATGAAGGCAGGATAGTGTTCTGTTTAACTGTTAGAGTGTTAGCCTCTGGAGTTGAAGCCCCTAACTAGCTGCCACTAACTAGCTGTGTGATCTTAAATGGCATCTTTCAGTGGAAACACTCCATCTCCCCTACCATACTCTATTTCTTATTTAACTCAAGAAGCAGTTAAGTGTCTGAGCTACCCCTCCATAAAGATGAAATAGGCAGCTGCCTACATGGTGTGATTTGAAGCTATATGACCTTAAAATTTTTTCATACTGGCCTTTGATTAAAGCTTTGAAGATAATTTATAAAACTAATAGCATTATAATGAAATTCTTAGAATCATAACCTTATAGACTTTGGAATCCTGGAATGTCATTTCTAGAGAGATTCTTTTAGGATCAGTAAGTTTAATCTTGTTTTTTTTTTAATACAATATTCTTGTGTTTTAGTTGGAAAAACTGCTTTTCAGAGAGGTAAATGAGTGCAAAGACCATATAAGAAGTTCAAATTTTTCTTTCTCAACATTATTATTCAGCAACATAATTCTAATTATTTAAAGGCAAATATGGCTTATATTGGTATTTTCATTGTCTCTAAATTAGTTATACATAAGTGTGTAAGATACAATTTCTTTAGTTGCTAAGAATAGAAATCTATTGTGTTTAACCTAGGCAAAAGGAAATGCATTTGAAGGATATTTGGGACTCTCAGAATCAATGGGAGGTAGAGACCTAGACTTGAAGGTGAGAAGGAAGCAATGAGCTTAAGCATAGGGGGTCAGGGGACAAAAGTGGCCTTTGAGTTTAAGAGTCTGCAGTCTGGTCAGAACAGAAGGGAATGCCAAGTCTTTCATTATTTTCTCTCTGCCAGAGATGTAGATTTCACGTAGGGCATATCTGATTGGCCTAGATAGAAGCATGTGCTTTGGCAAGCAACAGCAAAGCCTTTTCTTCTGGCTCCACAAAACTATACCCAATGGGGAAGAAGTCATTTAAATATATGAAATTGTTTGCTATGGGGAAGAGGAAATAGATGCTGAGCAGTCAAACTTTAGTAATTCCCACTACAACAAGAATCCTTCATGCATATAAAGGAAAGTGGGCAGTAATGAGGGCTACCAACTGTAGCCAACTAGTGTATGTCAGGAGATTTACTTGTATTTTATTATAAGATACTTAGAATAAATCTGTGAGAAAAATACTATCATTCCCACTTTACAAATCAGAAAATTGAAGGAAAAAGAGGATAAGTCTTTTGCCCAAAGTTATGTAATTAAATGCCTGGCAAAACCTGGATCTGTTCAAAACCAGATCTGTTTGCCTCTAAAATCCATTGTTCTCACTACTGCTCTGAACCTTCATGCATGTTAAAAGGCTAATGCAATTCCTGGCACCTAGCATGTGCTCTGTCCTAGAGGAACAGGAGCAGCAGGGAAACATCAATGGCACTTTCTGTTCCCTCTGCCTGCAACAGTCTTCTCCCAGAAATCCAAAGGGCTTAATCCTTCAGTTCATTCAAATGCCACCTCATCGGAAAGGCCTTCCTTGACAAGCCTGTGTAACAAACCTGCCACCCCCTCCTTTACTTTCTATTCTTCTATGCTGTCTTTTGTTTTTCATAGCACGTATCACCACCTGACACATATGTTTGTCTGTTCTCTACCATAAAAACAGCCAGGCACTTTGTTTTATACACTGATTTATCTTCAGCATCAGGAACAGTGCTTGATAAATATTTCTTTGATGAATGAACAAAACAAATATAATTGGAAGAGCTGTTCTCAACTCTGCTTCTAACTTACGTGTGACTTTGGCTCAGTCATTTATCTCTCTAGGCTTCAGTTGCAAAATGAAAAGGTTGAGCCAGATCAAGCCTAACCCCCTTTTACCCCATTTCTTTCCATCCAAATTGTTCACCTGTTTATTTGGTTTTGTATATTGTGCTTCTCTCCTAGCTTTCTTTTGAAGAAAGCATTTTTTATAGCTAAAAATGTTTAAAAGATACTAGACTAGATGACCCCTAAGTTTCCATATCTCTATAAGGGTATAGATGTGTCAGTATAATGGTTTAATAGACTTCTCAAATCGATTACAAAGAAAATCTTTCAAAGAACAATTAAGCATTTCTTGTTGGAAAAAAATGAGAAGTTTCTCACCTCCTATGCTTCGGATTCCCAAATTTCAGGAAGCTGGTAGACAACATGCAAAATTCATTTACTCATTTCAATTACCAAAAGCTCTTTACTGAGTCCATTTTATTATTTTAATTAACATAATAACCCTGAAAAGTGGGAGGTTGTGAAATATATGAATTCAGAGCTTCTAATATTGATAATCTACTGAAGTATGAAAGCTTTTCACATAATTTTAACTGTGTGAAGATCAGTGGTGTAGAAAGGAAGCTGTACCACTCGCAGGCAGATGATGGGCACTGAGAAATTGATTTACAAGACTGTCTTTCATGTGATGAAGACCAAAATGTCAGAGCTAAGTCCTTTGAATCAGCATTTCAACCAGTTACTCTGTGAGGGAGTGGCCTAATGGGGTATCACTGGGGCCACCTTGAGAGCCAATAGCCTTTGTGTATAGAGGGTCACTGAGAACATGCTTAAAATCCGTTAGTAACTCGTCACTTCTTTTAGGGTAAGCCTTTACTCCACAATGTGACTTACATGTTGTGCTGTGTGCTCTGGCCTCTACCTTCTTTTTCAACTATATCTCTTACTACTCCCTGCCTATTATTCACTCTTTCATTCATGCATTCATTCATTGAATCAATGAAAATTATTTAGTGATTACTATGTACCAAACTTGGGTTAGCCACTAGGGATTCATGGTGTGAAAATAGAGATATGGATCCACTCTAATGGAACAAAGAAGAGTGATATTAAGCTATAATGAAGTATGATGCATGTTATCACAGGGTAGTACAGACATCATGGGGCTGGTGATAGGGTGAGGGGTGGGCATAACTAATCTAGGTGGAGGGAGGACTTCCCAGAGGAAGTGAGACCAAAGATAAGCTATTCTTGACATAGGAAGATTCTCTGAGGAGTTTAAATAGGCTCCTGTGGTTTGACAACCCAGCTCATCTATGGACTCACTCCTAGATATTAATATTTCTGAGGCTCAGTCCCATCCTATAGACAGTGAGTAAGAGGCTCTGGCAAGAAAATGAAGGCTCCTTCTACCTCCAGGATATTTTTCTCAGAATTACAACTAGGTCCTGACCTAACTTGTTCTCCTACCACCCTGGCGGACTTTTACTTTGCCCTTACCTCTGACTCCTGTATCAATCTCGATTCCCAACCTCCCACTTGTTCTGACCCTGATAACCTGAGGCTTGTTGCTGAATCTAGCCCACTGGGGTCTTGCAGTTGTCACACTACTAAAATAAGTCTTCTGGCACCACTAGGCAAGACTTCCTTTCCCTGTGTCAGACATTCCCAGGCTGTGCCATGTCTCAGTCTGTGTTCTTCAGTCAGTGCTTTGCCTCCCCAGCCCAAATCCCATACTTCATAGCCTGCCATTCCTATGCGTCCACAGGTCATCAAATTGTTACCACTTTCACATGGAGTAATGGCCTGGCCTTTGCTTCATCATCCACTGTCTGGAGACTGACAACCTATGTCTCTCAAGATTCCCATCCTGTCCCCTATGAACCCATGCCAGCCTTTCATTCCTAGTGGGGCAGATCTCACTCCTGTCTCCCTCTACCATGGTAAGAGAGAATAATTTCCACATGTCCAGGCTTGGAACCTGGTATGTACATCATCTCTGCTAAGTAATTCTATTCTCCTTCTCACTGATTCTGATCACTTGAGACTTCATCTTCACTCGAGACTGTGATTTTACCTTCCCCCCCTGGAAAACTGAAAGTCACTTGCTGCTACTCTCTGCCTCTCGTCATTTTTCTCCTTGGCAGTCTACTGCCTTAACTGCTGACTCAGTCTTGGCTCCAACTTCATTGTCTCTCATCCCCTATCCCCCTGAGCTTGGAAACCTAGTTTTTGGACCAATTCATTTTTCATATTGCTTTTTGGCTAAGCTCCTTGGATTTGGCAACCTAGAATTTAGGCCATTTCCTGGCTTGCTTGGACTCCAGGTCACTTGAATCTATTCTTGTGATCTATTCCTCAGTCTTTACACTGCAGGCTCAGTTCAGTTCACTCAGTGAACAAGTACTCCCTGTGCTGAGATTGGTGGTGAGGGGAGGAGAGGGGTCCAGGGAGATGGCAAATCAGATGGGGTTCTAGATGGTCCTATTTCTCTAAATTTCTTTGTCTGCCTGTAAGCCCCCAAACTTTAGTCATACCTAGCTTGCAGTACCTCATTCAATGAGTACAGGGGGTAGTCTATAACCACTCTGTGCTGGGGGTCATTATGATGACACCTCAACCACCAGCACCACCGCCCCACTCCCTTTGGTGAACTAGGCTGAACTCTATGTGTACAGGCTGGAAGATCTCACAGTGGCTCCTCATATGGTAGGGCTCAATGATAATATTTTTGCTTAAAAGATCTTACTGATTAGAGTGGAAAGAGAAGCAGGAAGAATCCAGAAGCAAACCAAGATACAACATTATGCAGAACCCTGTCTCTGTAGAGGTGAAGGAAGGAAGACTTTTTCTGGATGACTAATGCCTTTATCATTTCTCTGAGAGAAGTACTGTGTGAAACTTGGGCAAAATCTAACTCATGGAACAGCTTAGAAGCCCCTCCACCACAACACCCACCCTACCCAGCTCTGTGAGAACCCACTAATTGACTGTGGGCCTGGTACTCCTAGCCCAAGCCAGCTACTGACAATCAGCCTTCTTACCTCTCTGGCATTATCCCTTCACCAGCACACATTCACTCCATTCAATTAACAAATATCTACTACGAGTCTACCATGTGTCAGGTACCGTGTCAGATGCTAAATTATTCACTGGTGAGCAAAAAACAGATACTGTCCCTACTCACATAGAAATTACAACTTAGTTGGAAATGTAAACTATAAACAAACAGGCATAATACATACATAATTATAAGTTGAAGTAATGCTTTGAGGGAAAGAATATAGTTGCTTTGAGGGAGACTAACAGAAGAGTCTAATTTAGGTGGTTATAGGGAAGATAACATTTGAACTAAAAAAAAAAAAAAAAAGAGTAGAAGCCAGCTAGGCAAGGGAAGGGGTTAGTGTGGAGGAGGATGGATAGAACGAAAAGTATTCAAAGGTCCTGAGATGAACTATGAACTTGGTACATCTGAGGAAGTAAAAAAGACATGTTAAAGAGTTTGAATTTCATTCCAGCATAATTGGAAACTGTGAAATAGTTTTAATCCGGGAAGTGACATAATCCAATTAAGCCCTGAAAAGGCTATGTGGAGAAGGAAATGGAGAAGGGAAGAGTGGGAAAAAGGAAACTGGGAAGGGTAGGAGATTCTTTTCAGCAAACTAGCAAAAACATGGAAATATAGACAAGTAGACAGACTGGAGGTATCTTTTGGAAATAAATTTAAAATCTTTTGGAGAATTTAAAGATCTTAGTAAGATGTGAGATGTGAAAATTTCAGTAAATGATATCAAGCCAAAAAACTTAGTGTCGTTATTGACTTTGTTCTTACTTTCACATTTCATCCATCAACAAATCCTATAAGTCTGCCTTCAAACAGATTCCAAAGTCCACAACTTCTTACCACCTCCATGCTTCTGCCTTTACCTAGCCCATTATTATACTTTGCCTGGACAACCACAATAGCTACTTAACTGGTCTCCTTGTTTTCACTCACCCCAAACCCCATAAAAGCTCTTACCAAAGGCTGCAAGGCCCTGTAATCTGGTCCCCTTCCCCACTTTCTAACTCATTTTCTGTCAATCTCTTCTCCATCACTTATTCCTATTTATTCACTCTGACCTTCCTACCATTCCTAGAGACACACCAAGTTTATTCCTTGGACCATCATGCTTGCTGTGTGCTCCAGTTCACTCTTTTCCCAGTTATATTTATGGCTTATCTCCTTACTCCAATTTTTTACTAAATGGTCACCTCTCTGACCACCCTAACTAAAAAAGTCCTTGAATTACCCTCTGTCCCTTACTATGCTTTTGCTTTTACTTATCATTATACTATATTATATATTGATTTATCTCTTTTTCCCATTAGAATTTAGTTCCATGAAAACACAAAATTGCTTTTTTTCCCCTTCTGATTCCCAAACATCTGGAAGAGTGCCAACATGGGAAGCTCTCAGGCAATATTATTATTTTTTTATTTTTTAATTGTCACATAAAACTCTGTCTAAACAAAAGAAAATAAAAAAAAAGAAGCAACAGCTGCTCCAGGTTAGAAGGAATCAGTGAAAGAACTCAGGAAATATGAAGAATCACAGTGAAAGGTCACCCCCAAAAGGGAACACCAGCTCTCTAGCAATGGATACCAACCAAAATCAGAATATTGAAATGACAGGTAAGGAATTCCAAATATGGATTATAAGTAAGCTCAATGAGAAAATGGAAAACCAACACAAAGAAACCACAAAAAAAAGTTCAGGAAATGAATGAAAAATTCACTAAAGAAATCTAATTATAAAAAAAAAAAAAGCTGCATAGCATACTGATGTACCGTAGTTCATTATAGCACATGTCAATGTGTCTATTAAATAACTAACTCTCTAAATAAAAAAAAAATCAAATAGAACTTCTGGAAATGAAAAATTGATTCAAGGAAATACAAAACACAGTGGAAAGTCTTAAGAATAGACTAGACCAGGCAGAAGAACAAATCTCAGAGCTTGAAGACAATACCTTCAAATTAAACAAGTCAGGCAAAGGTAAAGAACAGAGAATTAAGAGCAAGGAACAAAGCCTACAAGAAATGTGGGATTATGTAAAAAGGCCAAACATAGGAATTATAGGCATCCATGAGAGTGAAGAAGAAAACACACAAGTATTGGAAAACCTATTTCAGGGAATAATTGAGGAAAACTTCCCTGGTCTTGCTAGAAATTTAGATATCCAGGTACAAGAAGCTCAACAAACACCTGGGAGATTCATCTCAAAGAGGCAATCACCATGACACATAGTCATCAGCCTAGCAAAAGTTAACATGAAGGAGGAACTCCTGCAAGCTATAATGTGAAAATGTCAGGTAACTTACAAAGGAAAACCCATCAGGCTAACTGCAGACTTCTCAACTGAGACCTTACAAGCCAGAAGGGATTGGAGCCCTGTCATCAGTCTTCTTAAACAGAATAATGGCCAGCCTAGAATTTTGTACCCTCCAAAACTAAGTTTCTTGTATGAGGGAGAAATGAACACTTTTTCAGACAAGCAAACACTGAAGGAATTTGTCAAGACAAGACCTGCCCTGCAGGAAGTACTTGGATCTGCATTATACATTGATCAGCACAATAGAAACCCACCAGTATAAAATCACCCAAAAGCTAAAGTTCAGAGCCCATAGAAAATAATAGTTCAGGAGGTAAAACAAAGCAATAATGTTTTACCCAACAGGATGAACAGAAATGCATCCTACTTATCAATTCTTTCAACAAATGTGAATGGCTAGAATTCCCCACCCAAGAGACATAGGCTGGCTGAATGGATTAAAAAAAAACCAAAATACAAGCCAAGTATCTGCTGTCTCCAGGAAACACATCTAACCCACCAGGATTCATTCAGACTCAAGGTGAAGGGATGGAAAAACATATTCCATCCAAATGGAAATCAAAAGAAAGCAGGTATAGCCATCCTCATATCAGATAATGTAGACTCAAGTCAGCAATAGTAAAGAAATACAGATGGTCATTATATAATGGTAAGGAGAACAATTCATCAAGAAGACATAACAATCCTAAATATTTATGTACCCAACACAGGTGTGCTCAGATTCATAAAGCAAACCCTACTAGATCTAAACAAAGTTATAAACAGCAACATCATAATTTCTGGGGACTTCAACACCCCACTGGCAGAACTGGGCAGATCCTCCAAGCAGAAGATAAAGAAAGAAACACTGGACTTAAACTGGACTCTAGAGTAAATGTGCCTAACAGACATTTACAGAACATTCTACTCAAAAACTACTTACTATACATTCTTCTTATCAGCACATGGAACGTTCTCTAATATTGATCACATCTTAGGCCACAAAACATGTCTCAACAAATTTAAAAAATAGACATTATACCTTGTATCTTCTCAGACCATAGTGGAAGAAAATTAGAAATCAACTCCAACAGAAAGACTCAATTCTACACAAAGTCATGGAAATTATACAACCTACTGCTGAATGATTATTGAGCCAAGGGGGGAATTAAGGTAGAAATCAAAAGATTCCTCAAACTAAATGACAAAGGGGACACAGTTATCAAAATCTGTGAGATTCAGCAAAAGCAGTCCTAAGGGGAAAATTCATAGCCTTAAATGCCTACATCAAAAAGACAGAAAGATCACAAATCAACAATCTAATGAATTCTCTTAAAGAACTAGAAAAGGAAGAGCAAACCAATCCCAAAACCAACAGAAGAAAAGAAATAACAAAGGTCAGAGCAGAATTAAATGAAATTGAAAACAAAAAAAAAAAACAAATGAATTCAAAATCATTGAATACAGAAGATTAATGAAACAAAGAATTGGTTCTTTGAAAAGATAAACAATATGGACAGACTCCTAGCTTGATTAACCAGAAATAGAAAAGCTCAAATAAGCTCAATCAGAAATGAAAAAGGAAATATTACATCTGATAGCACAGAAATACCAAATATCATCTGTGAATACTATAAAAATCTCTATGCACATAAACTCAAAAACGTTGAGGAAATGGGCAAATTCCTGGAAATATACAACCTCCCAAGGCTCAATCAGGAAAAAAAAGAACTCCTGAACAGACCAATTACAAGCAACGAAATTGAAGTAGCAATAAAAAAAATCTTCCAACAAAAAAGTCCCAGATGAGATGGTTTCACAGCTGAATTTTATCAGACCTACAAAGAAGAACTGGTACCCATACTGTAGAAATTATTTCATAACATGGAGAAGGAGGGAATCCTCCCCAACTCATTTTACAAATCCAGTATCGCCTTGATACCAAAGCCAGGGAAGGACACAACAACAAAAAGAAAACTATAGACCAATATCCCTTATGAATGTAGATGCAAAAATCCTCAATGAAATACAAGCAAACTGAATTCAACAGCACATCAAAAAAATAATCCACCGTGACCAAGTGGGCTTCATCCCAGGGATGCAAGGATGGTTCAACACACATAAATCCATAAATGTGATTCACCACATAAACAGAAGCAAAAACAAAGATCATATGATCATCTCAATAGATGCAGAAAAAGCATTTGACAAAATACAGCACCGTTTTATGATAAAAACTCTTAACAAACTAAGCATAGATGCAACATACCTCAAAATTTAAAAAGCCACATATGACAAACCCACAGCCAACATCATACTGAATGGGGATAAGTTGAAAGTATTCCCACCCAGAACTGGAAAAAGACAAGGATGCCACTGTCACCACTTTTATTCAACATAGTGCTGGAAGTCCTAGACAGAGCAATCAGGCAAGAGAAGGAAATTAAGGGTATCATAATGGGAAAGAGGAGGTCAAACTATTGCTGTTTGCTGATTGACAATCTTATATCTAGAAAACCCCAAAGATTCTGCCAAGAGATTCCTGGAATTGATAAATAAATTCAGCAAAGTCTCAGGCTGCAAAAGCAGTGTACACAAATAAGTAGCATTCCTATACACCAACAACAGTCAAGCTAAGAATCAAATCAAAGACTTAATACCTTTCACAATAGCTACAAAGAAAATAAAATACCTAGGAATATATTTAACCAAGGAGGTAAAAGATCTCTACAAAGAGAACTATGAATCACTGAAGAAGGAAATTGCAGATGATGTAAATGAATGGAAAAACATATCATGCTCATAGATCGGCAGAATCAACATTTTTAAAATATCCATACTACCCAAAGGGATTTACAGATTCAAAGCAATCCCCATCAAAATACCAACATCATATTTCACAAATCTAGAAAGCAGGTAGTATTTGTTGAAGGAAGGAAGGAGTGAAAGAGAAGGAGACATTAATGTCAATTCATATTTCTAGCTTATACAACTGATGGGTGGAGATAGTGAGGCTATTCACTGATATGGGAGCACTTTCAGAAGCCCAGGTTTGGGGGATGTCAGGAGATCAACTTTATTCTGGTTAAATTTGAGGTAACTTTGAGACATCCAAGAGGAGCAATCAAGTTGGCAGATGGATAGAGTGACCAAATAATGGATCATCCTGACTGAAAGTGAACAGGAGAACTAAAAATAAAATTTTGTGTACTTTTTGAAATATTGGGTTTTTTTAAAAAAACCAAATTGGTTTTATTACATTGGTGTACTTACAAAATAATTATTTTCAAAATCTATTTTTAAAAATAATATTCATTCTAAAAATAAAATTAATATATATCCATGTACATTAAAGCAAAAATGTTTAAAAACGTACTTATATTTATTTACTTAAAATCAAAGTTATTTTTGGCATACAGTCACATAATTTAATCAGTTTCTTAGCTATACCTGTATCCAATACTATATCATTGTTTGTTTGTTTGTTTGTTTGTTTTGTTTTGTTTTTGAGACAGGGTTTCACTCTGTCGTCCCAGCTAGAGTGCAGTGGCATGGTCATACCTCACTGCAACGTCAAACTCCTGGGCTCAAGCAATCCTCCTGCCTCAGCCTCCCAAGCAGCTGGGACTACATGCACGTGCCACCATGCCCAGCTAATTTTTCTATTTTTTTTAGAGTTGGGGTCTGGCTCTTGCTCAGGCTGGTCTCGAACTCCTGGCCTCAAGCAATCCTCCCGCCTTGGCCTCTCAGAATGCTAGGATTACAGGTGTGAGCAACTACACCTGACCCTATCATTGGTATTTTTATGAAGGATTTTTTTTTAATATGGTCTCATTATTTTTAATTTTTGATAACATTGTCTTTACTCTTCTTTGAGTTGCATTTTATGGTTAATAACCTTGAAATTGTTAACACATTCAATTAATTCTTCTTTGTGGCTCGTGTATTCTTAAATAAAAATGCATTGTCTCTGAAGGTACTGAGGTACCTGACAAATGTAGAGCAAATTTTCTAAATAGAGGACATTCTCGGGTATAAGCTTTTTAGTATTGAAAAGAATAAATATTTCAGTCCAAATATTTTCATATTTACTATGTTGTTTGCTCCCTTCTGAGAAATTTTCTTTGATAAGTTTTTTATTAAATAAAACTTAACAAATGAGGTACCTCTTCTTGATTCTTTTATTTAGATGCTAAAACATTGTAGGCCTTCTCAATTTTGTTCCACTCTAGTACAGCATATAAATATCCAGTTAAAAATAGGCACTCCATCAAAAGATTCTCCTTATAAGCTGAGTTGTACCAAAATATAATCAATTAATTTTAATTTCAATGAATTTTGATATTAAATCTTGTACTTTTGATTTCATCATTTAATTTGTGCAGTTCTTCCCTTGCTTTTTGTAAAGACAAATGTCATATCTTCTTGTTTGCAAGCTTTGTTTTCAATAATTGCAATTTGATACAAACCTTAAAAGCTGAAGTATTTTGTTGCTTCACTTATGGAATATTGGATTAAAGATTTCCAATTTATTTTGAATAAAATGTAACCAAAATTTAGATGTCTCATTAACAATAACCAAAAAAAGTGCAAAATCAACATTGATCAACAAAGCAGCTTATTAAAGATTCAAAATTTCAGAAATCCCATTGATGGCAGTCAGTAAAGAGAGAAAGTATGGTCTGCCTTCCTGAAATGATTTAAAAAATAATGTTTTTGAAATGTTAGCTTCATACAAAATTGTACAGTTCCATTTCTTTGTGTACGTTTTGATAAGAGTAGTTTCTCTTGAAGATAGAAAATAGAAATTTGTTTGGATGCAATTATGAGTTATGTGGACACCTCAAACCAATTCAAAATAAACTGCTCCATAGGTTTGTTGATTTAACAAGTACATTGCTTTCACCAAAATTTGTATTCATTTTATCCTAACAAAAAATAATTTTATCTTTAATGTTTAACTTTTTTTTACTGAAATTAGCTGTATCATTACTCCTAAGACAGTATTTTAGCTTCAATAGAATGAATTTCCAAAAGCTTTACTTTGCTTCCATGAATTGAATGAAAATAATTGAATTACATTGGAATTCAGTTAAATTATTTTCTATTTGAAACATCTGATAACACTGATATAAAACTGCTGGTTTAAGTTCTTCTGCTAATTGAGAAAAGACATTGACAGCTACCACTTTGTACACAAGAAAACTTGAAATTGGAAATGATCAAAATTATTTTAGAAGAACAGCCTGTACTCTAAATAATAAACCATGCTACATATCACTTCTGAAGTGTGGCTTTTCATTTAGAGTACATGACTGTTCTGAAATAATTTCAAACATTTTTCTTCCATGTTTCTGCTTTTATATGTATAAATTGTAGAATTTGGGCATATATTTTTAAAAAATATATATTAATTATTTAAGTAGATGTTGATGTATCTTGAGTAGATTTGTGTCTTCTGGTTTTTATATGGGCATGTTATCAGTACACTCCCTATCAGGATCATAAATACTGACATTTTATACAAACATTTTATACAAATCACATATTCATCACCACATTTCATGAAAAATGGAAATTTAATAGTTAACTTTCCTAAGACATGCACTTTTGTATTTTTGAGCTCATTGCTGGTAAAAGGGTAATAACATATTTTAAAGAAGTATAACCCAACAAAAAAATAAACACAGAATTTTAGATTTATACCATAGGATAAATGTGCCAAGAGCATTCAGACTGTTCTCTATAAGCAGGATTACTCAGTTTCTATTTCTCAAACATATTTCATATTCTCCTAACCAATTTTTTTCCACATTTCTTATTGATCCCTCGGGAGGTTCAATGTATCTTGAAGCTTACAGCATGTGCCATGGCACAATTGACTTGTACAACAAGCTTCCAGCAGAGACAACGCCTTTGAATACTTCTCCCATCACCATTCGGGACCTGAAGGTGTTAACTGCCCTCCGTATCCAGACACACCTAGTATCATCAGAGAGCATACCTCCTTGAAAGGCAGATACTGGTTACATTGGGTTTGGGAAGGGTCAGGAAGAGAAAACAGGGTTATCACTGGTTTTCTTTCATAAACATGTGTTTAGATTAAGTCCCCATCCCTTGTCACTTTTTCCTTGGTCCCCTTCCCTGACCTGCTTTGCCCATTTCATGCCCTAAGTACACTTAGTGTTAACTTGAAATTCATTGTTCAGAACCAAGAGAGAGCATGATGGCAACTATCTATCATGCAGAGCGTGAAGATAATCACAGTTACCATTTACTGAGAACCTACTGTGTGTCAGGTACCAATCTCTAATCTTCACAACAAATCCATGAGCTAGACACTATTTTCATCTTATGGATGGGCAGGGTTACATGACTGATAAATAATGGAAGTGGATTAGAGCTTAAGCCCACATTCTTTACTGCAGACATACTGGTACATACTGTACCATGTCTACATTTCTAAAAGGCATTCAAAGCTGGAATTGAACACAGCTCTGTCTGTTCTTTCAAAACCCATCTCTGCCAGACTTATTTATTCATTCATTCAAAATATTTATTGAGTGCCTTCTTTATACTAGGTTCTATGCAAGGTGACTACAAGAAGATTCCAGTCTAGTGACTTCACAACCTGAACCACTGTTGTTATTATTTCACCCATGATGTAGCGACAAAGTAATTTGGGTACAAAACTTCAGTGCAAACCTGAACCATTGCAGCTATGGCCTACCACCGCATCCCAAAGCAGCCAGCTTTCTAAAACTGCCTCATATGCCATCCCATACCCGATCAAATGACAATTTTAAAAACACAGTTCTTTTTACCTAAGAGTTTCACAACAACCCTAAGATGGATACAGGATACTTTTTAGTAACCACATTTTACACAGAGAGGGTAAGAGTACAGCAAGAACCTGGACTAGAATCCAACTCCTAGCTCCTTGTCTAGTATCCTCTTCATGCTACCTCTCAGGAATCTGGATTGGAGAAGATAGAGTACGTGATGTAGAGCCTCTCCTTGCACAGGGTGCCTGACCCTGGGATTTCTGACTGTATTGGTATTCTGCCAGCAGCCACCCATAGGTAGGGATATTGTTGCTATCCATGACCAGGGGGAGTAATCAGTTTAATCTATTCTCCAGCTCTAAACCAGCCCAAGTAATTGGGTTTAATTTTAATTTTTTTAATGGCTTGGAATTAATAGAAGCAGCTGCTGCCACAGTGTGTGGGTGTCTTTCTCCAGAAGGCACAGACAAAGAAAAAACAAAACAAAACAAAACAAAAAAACCCTACATATAAAATAAACTCTGAAAAATAAACAATATAGTGTGTAGGACAAAAAGGTTAAGAATTGAGCAGTGTCTTTTGGTTATCAAAAACTTGGCGGGCAATATGTAGCACTGTCTCTCCTCCCACCCCTAGTGCCCATCAGCCCCTGATAAGATGGTAAGCTGATTAGACACTAGGGTGTAAAAATGTGTTGCCTGTGTCTGAGCACTCCCTCCCTCTTTCTTTCTCCCCCTCCTTGTGACTCACAGATTAGCTGTGACAAAGTGCGGAGGGAGATAAGAATAGATGTGCTGGTGACAGGAGACTACTATAATTATTTGGGGGAAGATAGGATTGGAATTAGGAGTGGGTCCTGTTTGCCTAGGGAGGGTAGTTATAACATGGGCATCCATGCCAGGTGCCTGGCTGTACCCGACATCGCAGAGGAAAAGGAGAGAGCCACCTGGCTCAAGCTAGGTGATGGTGCTAGTCATCCCAGCCAGATGCAGACTAAAGGCCAAGTGCTGGCGTGGATGACAAATGAGAGATTCAGCTGCCCTCATGAAGGGAAGAGGGATGAAATCTTACCTCAATTTCAAATATTCCTAGAAAACTGGATGTCAGTTTGCTTCCCACCCCTGGGTAGATGAAGTAAGGGAAACAAGAGACTGTGTGA
The DNA here is from genome assembly GCA_023783475.1 of Daubentonia madagascariensis. Classification (NCBI taxonomy): domain Eukaryota; kingdom Metazoa; phylum Chordata; class Mammalia; order Primates; family Daubentoniidae; genus Daubentonia; species Daubentonia madagascariensis. The sequence continues at coordinate 9,500,250 of JAKFHU010001129.1, forward strand.
CCACAATTTTTGGATGAATTCGAGGTAGCATATCCTTGGTATGGTGAGAAGAATATGTCCTTAGCAATCAGACAATAGTGTACATCAAACAGGTAGTGCAGCTATTGGCATACAGAAGGTGCTTAATATCTGTTACTTCTTTTGGTGGTATCTCAGTGACTTATGATACCCTTGTTTTGCATACCTCCTTTAGGACTTACAACCTGGAAAGACAGATTCTTTGTTACTTACTTTTCTGCTTATTTGAAGAAAAACATGTGTCTACTGGAGTTGGAACTCATCTATTTGAATCCATATTTTCTGCTTGATTAGCGAGGAAATTAGGGCTCTTATCCTTCAGGGCTCCTGGAGAGGGGAGAGAGAATGTTGCTGTTCTAGAGAGCCTTATATATTCTGTTAGGTCCTGGGATTCTATTCTTCCTTGTGTTCTGGTAACCTCTAAAATGATGCTTTGGGAATTTAGCTGAGGGGTTTGGAGAGAAGGCAGAGAGGTGGAGGAAAGATCAAGTACAAACACGTGGAGGTATTGGAGGTATGGCAAAAAATTGTGTTAGGGAGTTGCGAGTAGTTCAGTATGAATAAAGCACAGGGTTCAAGAAGGGAGAAATGGGTGATGATGCCGGTATTGCAAGGACATCACGAGGAACTTCGTGGGTCAAACTGAAAGGTGAGGATAAGGAGTTGCTTGAAGAGTTTTTAGCAAGAGAGTACTCTAAGACCAGACTTTTCTGAAAATAGAAGGTAAGGCTAGAGTTGGGTGGCAAGGGGAAAAGAAGGGTGGTAAGATACTATAGGGATTATGAACACAGGCTTTGGAGCCACACTGGCCCAGGTTTGATACAGGCTCTGCTGCTCACTAACCTTGTGACCTCAGGGAATTTTTTTTTACCTCTCTGGGCTTCAATTTTCTTGTGTGTGTAAAGGGGGATGTTAACAGCCCCTAGCTCATAAGGTTATTGTGAGTATTAAATGATAATACATATAAAACACTTAACACAATGCCTGAGACATAGTGAGAACTTACTAAGCAAAATGAGAGAAACACTGGAAAGTACATTCCAAATGAAAGAGTTATTTTTCCTCCCTAGTTCTAGCCCCTTTTGCCTTTATTCTTTGCATTACTTAAAAGTCCTGATGAATTTGGCTTGCTGAGCCCTTCTCAAATAGATTTCTGTTCGCATCATTGGCAGAGTCTGGAAAATCTAACTTCTGAGCAGCATCTCAGCTTCCCTGAATGATTACCCCAGGGCCCATTGCCTCCGCTTTGTCTGCTAACCAGGTTAGGCATCCTGATCCACCCGGGAGAGGAGCTGGGACAGCTGCAGGCGGTGGATGAATGCTCCTGATAGCACATAATCAAATTCAGTGGAGAAGGCAGCCTGTCAGAGTCAAGTTGCTGAACTTGGCTAGAAGAGGAGAAAACTAGGGTGACTGAATTTAAACCATGGATCCTGATTGGATATACTGGTAAATGAAGAGTTGAAAATGGCACCATAACCTAAGGGACCTTATGACTGTAGGAAACACCTGCATATGAAGACATGCTCACCCAGGGCTCTAAGAGACTCAGACTCAGACCTTTGAGTAGCAGCCTGAAGTGAATGTCACAAACTGTTGGCTGGAGACCTCAAGACCATTTTCACTGGCATTCTCCTCAAATACAAATCTGGAACTCTGAGACTTGCTAATTCCACCAGCCTTGCATTCCTGCGTCTTCAATCACGTCATAAATGCAGAACATCATATATTCTTGCTATACTCTCATCCCCACACTGGTCTGTTCTCTTTCTAATCTTGACTTTCCTTCTCCCAAACCTTTATTTTTTTAATAATTTCACTTGGATCCCCAGTCTTTTAGTCCACTGCTTCCTTTACCCCTTGTCTTAACCAAACTATGCTTGCTTTATGATACTTAGATATTCGCTGAATAAAACAACAGGCGAAGGCCTGAGTCTCTTGGAGGACATTGCCTCCCCTGTCATCCCCTCGGGCCTTGCTCATTCACCACAGTCCACGTGCAGGAAGAGGAAGGGGCAGCTTTGCTCCTCACTCCTCGTGCACCTTCCAAGCCATATTTCTCTACCTCACAACTGGTTGCTCCGTAATTCCAATATAAGAAGGTTTAGGGTAGCAATCTGGTTATAAGGAGGAGTGCCTATGGAATTTGTCTTAAAGCTATGTTTACATTATAAGAAGACTGTCGTTACTTATTTGTTTATTCACAGTGGCTTTGGGAGTAGGAGGCAAGTGGACTCTATTGATGGGCCCAGGTGTACCCCTAAGTAGCCTTTGATACTACACTGACTTTTGTGTGAAAAGCCCTGTTCCTTTGTTAGTTATGCTGGGTATCTACTGTCCTGTCCTCCTCCTCAGCACTTTCAGATTCTTACCGGTATTAGACCCCATAGCTCACCACTTCAGCCACTTTTTTCTGAAATAATAAAATATTAGAATATTTAATTAAATCTAATGTAATCAAATATACACATTAGCATCAGTGCCATGAAACCTCTGCTCTCCCACAGGAGTCCCATAGCCTCACTTCCCACCCTGGCCACTTAGCCTCAGAAAGACACCAAGGTAGAAACAAGAGTCTGCAATAAACACTAGCATGTTATAATGTTCTTGGATCTATTTCTTAAAAACTTTCTCCAGACTATTCTACCTGAAGCCAGCACCATTCTCGTTTTCCTCAACCTCATCTCCTCTGCCGTCCTCCTCACCTTTTCCTCCATAAGCCCCTGTGCTTCTTTTCTTCTCAATTGAATGCCAAGCCACTGCAGGTGAGCCTTTCATCCTCCACCCACTGTGCCTACTCTCCCTGTAAGCATCCTTGCCCTAGGGATCTTCCAAACCAATCTTGGTGGACAAAAGCAAGAGTTACTACAAAATGTGTGAGTTGAACTAACCTGGAATTGTCAATGTAGGATCACGGAAAAGCCACTGTTTGAGATGGGTGTTGTAGGATTAACAGGATTTGCAGAGATAGAAATGAGAGCAGGGCAACAGTGTGAAGAGTTTGGAGATCATAAAGCATGAGAGGATGCAGTAACTCTGTAAAATGTAAAGAAGTTATGGGAACTATGACTGGAACATTTTTCCTTTCCCCATGTTTGCATCTCAGTCTTACCTACTGAAGAGTTAGCATGATTGCTTAGCAAAATTGCCCACACAACATAGTTTAAACCAGTATTTTCCAAAGTGCTTCTGTGGAAAATTAAGTCTTGTGGAATGCCATATAGAAAAAATAATAATAATAATTTAGAGAAATGTTGAATATTTTCCCCCCCTTGGATATTCACAAAACATATTAGTTTATTTTAAAAGCCCTGAATTACTCTTGTAATAAAAAATACTTGACTTCCCTTGGAAAATAGGCCTCCCTCATTTATATCTCTATAACAGCACACTCTTTATTTCCCCTCTAGGCACTTTTAGAGTCTGTAACCATATTGTTTATTTATTTTTAATATTTTATTGACTGCTTCCACACTAGAATATAGACTCCATGAGGACAGAGATCTTGCCTGTCTCATTTATTATTGCATATCAAGACCTGGGCATATGATGTCTGGGCCTATGATAGGTGCTCAAAATAAGGATAAATAAATGAATAAAATATGTTAATTTTTGTTTAACTTTTCATTTTCCAAACAGTTGAGAAAGGATTTTGAACCTGGATTTTGCCCTGGATTTTGAACAAAGTGCTGCCAGATTGAAGCCTGTGTTTGACCCTATGTCGTTTGTGTTATTGTTCTCCCACCCCTAATACCCAGAATTCTTGATGTTAATAGTTTTTCTCCTAGGCATTCATTTCTATTTATTACCTTTTGAAGTTTGAATGACTATCTGATATGCCTAAATTTCTTTGTATCTTTCAGGCAAAGGCTGCCACCTAAAAATGTTTACTACTACCGTTGCCCAGACCATAGGAAGAATTATGTGATGTCCTTTGCCTTTTGTTTTGACCGAGAAGAAGATATTTACCAGTTTGCTTACTGCTACCCTTATACATACACTCGCTTCCAGCATTACCTTGACAGCCTACAAAAGAGAAACATGGATTACTTCTTTCGGGAGCAGCTGGGCCAGAGCGTGGTAAGGCCTCTGCCAGATTTGGGATGCCCATTTAGAAACAGGCAACCTTAGGGTAGGGACTTAGCAATGGGTTTTTGTAGACTGCAAATAATGAATATTAGTGCTTTGTAGATTATATGACCTGGAACTTGTAATAATTTAATAAATTTAATTATATCAAATAATATAGTATAAATAATTATTATATAATTAATAATAGTTATTTAATAATTCTTTAGAATATTGTTTTTATTGTGTGATTCATTGCTATTGTGGGCACTAGCAAGTCACAGAATAAGATATGAGACAGATGGTTGTCTTTCTGAATGAAACTGGTAAAGCTCTCTAAAAAATGCAAAAGTTCTGGTGAATCCCAAAGACTCTGAGAGAAAAGAAGACTTCTAGTGGGTGTTACAAAAGATATGAAAGCATTTTATGAGTGTGAACCTCTGAAATGAAGAATAAATTTGTTTCTGAGGGAATCCAACTTGTCTGCAGTACAAGTTAGCAAGTGGTGTGCAGTTTGGCTGTACTGACCAGTGTGTTCTGCCTCTGCCATCCATCAGTTCCCAACCCTTCTTCCCTGCTCCAGGTTGAGTTCTCTCAGTCTGGAGATTTCAATCTTCCATTCCATATTATTTTCCTATTGCTGATGTGACAAATGACTACAAACTTGGTAGCTTAAAACAACACAAATTTATTGTTATGTAATTCTGGAGGTTAGAAGTCCAAAATGAGTCTCACTGGACTAAAGTCAAGTTATCAGCAGAACTGTGTTCCTTCTGGAGGCTCTAAGGGAGAATTCATTACCTTGCCTTTTCCAGTTTCTAGAGTCTGCTTGCATTCTTTGACTTGTGGTTCCCTTCCATCATGAAAGCCATCAATGGCTGATTGAGTCTTTCTCAGGCTGTATCTTGCCTCCCTCCTTCACTTATAAGGATCTTCGTGATTATGTTGGGTTCCAGGTTAATCTTCTCCGAATCACATCTGTGAAAGCCCTTTTGTAATGTATGGTAACATATTCACAGATTCTGGTGATTAGGACTTGGACATCTTGGCGGGTGGGGGGATACATTATTTTGCATCCTTTCCCTGCCCAAACCAGGATCTGAAGTTGTTCTTCATATTGGATCCATAGGTTTTGCTCTTTGTTGTCAATAATACTTTGGTTGGTAATAAAGAATAAGCAGGTGATAATTTGGTTTATGTTTCACTCTTTCAGAAGTATAGATTGTGCCCCTAAAATATGCATATTTGAACAGGCTGTAAAGGTTCCAAGTGAAGATACTGGTGGAATTGGCAGAAGATACTATACCTGGGGTTCTGATATGTGTGGATAGATAAATGGACTCTGCCTAGTGACTGTGGGTTCCACATAAAAGTGAGTCCCAGTTCTAAATAAATCTGGGATACCCCAAAAAAAGAGAGAAATAAATAAGACCTGTGTACAGCTCAGGTACCTGAGAGCCAAACCTGGTCATGATGTTATTCTTATAGTCTGAGATTCTCTATACACTAAGATTTTGCTAAATATCTTTCCTCTATTCCAACCTTCTTCCCAACAGTGCTTCTGGTGGGTGCCATTTGTATCCAGTGCCTATATATTTTGAAATAAAAATTGTAACACATGGTGTGTCAGTCAGCATGCTAGCAGGAAACAGATGGCAGCTTCAAATTAGGATAATTTCAGGAAGGTTTAATAAATGGGCTATTTACAAGGTGTGGGCAGTGTGTAGGGAAACCAACAGATATAGTCAAGTTCCCTGGGGATAATAAAAGCCCAAAGGGTATATGAAGGGAGAGATTGGTTACCAGAACCCAATAGTAGAGAGTCAGATAGTGGGCCATCTTGAGAGGAATGGTGACCTTCAGTTAAGGTATACAGTTATCCTGAGATAACCCCACAGAAAGGGAACTGAGAAATACGAATACATAGACCTCATTCACTTACTTCCTTCTGATCTCCTGCTAGGTCTCTAGTGGCCAACCCAACTAGAAGCCAAAGGGCAAGGGAGCACATTGATGTAATCTATACAGATCAGCCTCCCAGAGCAAAAAAAAAAAAGGATGGAGAGTGGATGTAAATTGGAAAATAGAACGTATTATGCACAAATGGCCCAATCACAATATTTTACTAGAGACAATGAGCTTATTTGAGATGGAACTATCAGAGAAATTATGAGATGAATGTTTGCTAGACATGTGAATTGTGATATGATTTAAGAGGATAGGAAGTTCATTCAATACTTGTGACTTTTAAGGCAAGATCTGTATATTTTATTTCTATATACACCCCATGCCCCTCCTAGATTTATGCCAGGTAGAATGGAGGTGAACATTGCATGGATGACTGAATGAGTGAAAGAATGAATTAAGATATATGTCTGGAAGCAGCATGAAAAGCTGAGAACAGCAGAAAGCTGATAAGAAAACTAATAGGATCAGTTAAACTTCCAATAACAGATAATCAAAATAACAGATATCTAAAATAACAGCAACTTAGAGTTTATGCCTTAGGTTTAAGTCTATTATCTTCTTAAATTAATTTTTGTGAGTGGTGAGAGGTAAGGATCCTGTTTCAGTCTTCTATACTTGGCTATCCAATTTTCCCAGCACCATTTATTGAATAGGGATTCTTTTCCCCAGTGTATATTGTTGTTTGCTTTGTCAAAGATCAGGTGGCAAGTGCCCATCAATTCATGAGTGGATTAATAAAATGTGGTATATGTATACCATGGAGTACTACTCAGCCATAAAAAAATGAATTAATACCTTTTGTAACAACCTGGATGGAACTAGAGACCATTCTCCTAAGTATCACAGGAATGGAAAAACAAACACCACATGTACTCGCTATTAAATTGGGACTAATCAATCAGCACTCATGTGCACATATGGAAGTAAAACTCAATGGAAATCAAGCAGGTGGGAGGGGGGAGGATGGGATGGGTAAAATCACATCTAACATACAATGCACACTATCTGGGTGATAGGCACACTTATAACTTTGACTCAAACTGTACAAAAGCAATTCATGTAACCAAAAAATTTCTGCTCCTTTAATATACTTAAGTAAAAATAAAATAATAAATAAATAAAATGACAGCAACTTAAATAAGATAGAGGTTTATTTATTTTACATGTAAAAGTCCAGATGTAGGCAATCTACAACTAATATTATGGCTCTACTCCTTGAAAGCCTCAGGGAGTCAGTCCTTTCAGCTCTCTGCTCTGCCGTCCTTGGAGTGTGGCCCTCAACCTCATGATTCAATATGGAATCACAACTACATTCCAGGCAGCAGGATAAAGGAATGGTAGAGAAAGGAGAAGAAGCACTTCTGTGGCACTGTCATTTAATAGAACTCATATCCACATGTAACTAAGGAAGGATAAGCGATGAAGTTTTTTTCTAAGTGACCATGTTCAAGCTAAAAATTGGTAGTCCTATAGCTATGAAGGAGAATTGATGTTGGGGGACAGCCTCAAGTCTCTGCTACAGGAAGCCTAAAATCTGCTTCTATCTCTAACATGAAACCACTTGTAAAACTTTGAATGCTACACTCTGTTTTGGGAGACAATTTTTTCACCTATAAAGTGAGAAAATTGGACTTGAACAGAAGTTTTCAAATTATTCTTTAAGGAATTCCTCAGTTAGAAAAATAATAATTTGAGACTCCTATCCTACTTGAGACCCATGAGAGTTACTGTGGGGATATATAACAAGGTTATACAAGTCTTGGTATACTTCCAGAAGCATATTCTATACCAGAGGAAAAAGACATGTCCAAATGGCTATAATATTTTTTAAAGTATGTAAGTAAGGATCTTTTGAGTTGTTTAAAGAGCAAATGATCAGAATAAACACCATAGAGAAGATGGTCTTTAAGCTAAGTCTTGAAAGATGGGTAGAATTACTGAATATAGAGTTGGGAATAAGGTAGCCCAGAAGGCAGGAAAGGCTAGAATCATTGGCTGGTGGTAGTTGGTTGGAAGTCTGGTTTGATTGGAATAGAGAATTCATTTGGGGGGCTACTGGAATATTAGGATAGATGGGAAGATCTAGGAAAAACTCTGGAAAGTCTTGATTGTCATTTTGGCTGTTTCCTTTATTCATATTCAACATACAGACACTGGATCCATTACTTTATATAGACTATCCTATTTTTTCTTACAATGGCTTTGTGGAGTAGGCAGAATTGTACCAGTTTAGGGGATAAATAATCAAAGGCTAAAAAGATAAATTACTTCACTAAGTCCACATGACTAGTTTGTATCAGAGCCAAGATATAAACCATGACTTTGACTTCTAACACCATTTCCTGGCCCTTTGATGGGCACACAAATACCCAAACATATTTTTGAGAAAGGGATTCACCTTATCCAAAGCAGCATCTTAAGAAAGTAAATTTAATGAAAGTTCAGGGTATACCTATGCCAGCTGAACTAGATTAGGGAAATTCTGAGAGTTGGCTCAATCCTGTGTTCTGGGCTTTGAAGCAGATACCAGAGATTTTAAGGGTTTCTGGCATACTTTTGCAGACAGGACAATTCTCAGTTACCAGGGCATTTGATATGGCTTGTGTCTGAAGGCACCACTATAACTAATTAATCCTTGTTCCAATTTGGATAATTACTAGTGGGAAGGCTAAACATGCCAACATCCAGATCTTAGGGAGAGCACAAAGGAGGCAAGATTTTGAATTTTTAATGCTAGAACTATTAATCACCATGGTCATAGATGCTACTGGTACTAATTATATCATCCAAGGTGACATTTTATTTTGTTACTCAAAGTTTGAGCAGTTTTCAGGTCTTCCCTGGCTTTTACTTTCCCTTTCATGTTGTGTTTCCTATGTGCATGTATGCAGCCTCAAGGCTGGTCAGAAGTGTGTGACTGGCTTGGGCCTTCTCTGGTCTCCACTGCTTGTCCCAACTATGCAACTGTCAGCCCCCCTCATTATTCCACCTCTGTGACAAGCATTTCCACAGATAATGTTGCTGGATGTGGCACTGCCCGGCTCTCCAAATCCAGTGAGTCCCTTTCACCTTAGCAGAGAAGCTGCCACTCCCCACAAACTGTCCTGCCCTAACAGAACCCTGCATTCACCAAGCTGAGGGCAAGATGGAGTAGCCCAGGCCAGAACATCACAGATTTCCATGTTTATTACCTCAAGTTCAGCAGTTTGTCAAACATAATAGTTTTGAGATTGTTGTATACTTTTGGTCAATTTCCAAAGCATGGGTGTTATTTGTATCAATTTTTTGTGTCAATGAAAAGATTTAGTAATCTTTTCATTCTGACATAACCAGAAGTAGATTTTAACTGACAAATGTTAATTTTTAAATCTTATAGCCCTTTTACTGTCAGACACAGTAAAACATGCAATTATTTTCATATGTCATTGGACTAATTAGATGGCCACATAATTCTGTGTATGTGTGTGTATGTGCTGAAAGAATTAGATGCAGCAAGCCATTCCTATAGTTACGATACTTGCCAAAAAGAAGTGTCTAATAAAGAAAATATCTGATGGTGTATTTTGGGGAATCATCAGATAATCATTTATATGAGAATAATATTGTCTAGCCTCTACCACTGTTTAGTTCTGTGACCTTGGGAAAAGCACTTCTTCTCTATGGTCCTCAGAAAGTCAGATGAGATTATTTCAAACATCTCTTCCAGCTCCAACATAAATTATGGTTCAAATGTTCATGGCATTTCAGTTGTATGATTCTGTCTGAATCACACATCAGCCTGTTGTAATGTTTCCTCTTAATCTGCCTTTTATTTTATAATAATGGCTAGCAGTTATTGAGTGCTTAGCATGTGCCAGGCCTAACACTATGACCTATATATATATATACCTATATATAGGTATATATATATAGGTATACACACATACACACGTTATGTCACTTTATCCTCACAGCACCTTTATTGTACGGTTAGTACTATTATTGAATACCTACCATGTGACTAGTACTTTCTAGACTGGGGATACAGCAGTGAAAACAGGCAGAAGTCCATGCCCTCATGAGGCTTACATTATGGTAAGAAAAGACAACAATATTGGAGTAATTAAATCAGGAAATAGGATCAGTTTTAGGAGGAAAGTTTCACTTAGAAGGTAGCATTTAAGTTCTGAGATATGGAAATATTACCTGATCCCATTTTCATTTTTAAAAACTGAGATTTAATGAGATTAATTTGGCTATATCATGCAGCTGGAATTGGAAGCCAAAAAGTGGGTGCTAAGCCAGCCCTGGACAGGAAAATATTCTATTCAAATATATATCCATTTAGTGAATTCTTACAAAGACGTTCTTTAATACTACAAATATCTTTTTTTGTAGTATTACAAAAGGCATCTTCTGCCTGTGAGGCTCTATGTTGGATACTAGGGCCAGAAAGATTAATACAAAGCATACCCTATTCCTGAAAAGTACACAATGTAGTGGGCAATACAGATATAAAAACTAATAATAATTTTAAGAGACCTGATATAATAGAAGTAGTAGGCAGAGAAGGGACACAAGGGAGGGAATGAAGTCTTAAGGAATGAGGCATCTTGAACTGAGTATGAAACATGTGTAAAGAGGCTGAGATACTATGGTGTGTTCTGACCATGTTGCATGGTTCCATGTGACAAGAGCACGGGGTCAGCCTAAGAAGAACAGGAGGGGTGGTGACAGGAGAAGCAAGAGGGATAGGTAGAGGCCAAATCAGGAGGGCCTTGAATGCCAAGCTAAAGAATTTGGACTCTGTCTTGAGGGAAGTGAGGAACCAGGCAGGAGGGAATATGGTCATTGGATACTTAACCCTTACATCTCTAGGCTGCCCCTGCTGGTGGCAGCTGACCTTCCTGACTAGAAGTCAGGTTAACTCCTGCCTGTCTGTCCACTTGGCTTTTCTTCCCACAGTCAGAGACATTTGCTAGCCAAGAGCACTAGGAGGAGCACTTTAATATCAAGACCTTGTGATAGTAATGAGAATGTCACAGAAATACCTGGAAAAGCTGGCCTTTCTGATCTTAACACCTCACAGCAATCTCTAAAGTTGTCAAAGACTACAGAGGTCTCATTCAAATTTAGCAAATATATTAGTCATCTCCTATAGACAAAGACCAAAACTGTAAAAACCAGCATTTTCTTTTAACATTGCAGAAATTTGACTTTTCAGCCTCTGCTCACACACCTTTGAGACAGTTAGGGCCCCATCCCAATGACAAGAAAGTCCTACCATCCCCAAAAGAGCTCCCTTCCTGTAACTTCCTCTTTCTGATTCTAGCTCCACCCTCTGTGCCCACCTTGCAAGTTCTTGCTCTTCTAGCTCCTGGATAGGCCTGCAAAGATATCAAGACCATAGCCCCCTCATGAATCTTCCCTTCTCCAAACTAATCCCCTCCCTTCCCTTATGCCTGTATAATTCTATATTTCTTCATATTCTGTGGTTTCAAACGCCTTATCTTCTTTGTTGTTCTTCTTTGTACATGATTAATTTTCTTCTTAAATTACTCTATCTGAATGGGACTATTGCCTCTCTTGCTCTGGATGCTAGATCTCCAGAAATGCGGCCAGAATTTACATTAGCTTCTTTTGGCAGCCAGTCCTCCTTGTAGTCGATTTTTTGTTGCTATTCTTTAAATAAAGTTGTTTTTATTTCTCTGATATTCTCTTTTTAATAAACCTCTTATTTTAAAATAATTTTATATTTATAGAAAAGTTGAAAAGATACTCTACAGAGTTCCCATATACGCTTCACTCAGTTGCCTCTAATGTTAATATCTTACACAACCATGGAGGATTTGTTCAAAAGTAAGAAATTAACATTGGTTCATTTCTATTAGCTAAAACACAGGCCTACATTCAGATTTCACCATTTTTTTCACCAATATCTTTTTTCTGCTCCAGGATTCAATCAAGGATACCATATTAGCTTATAGTAGATTTTAAAAGTATAATTATAAGTCATTATACTTACCCTGATACATTTCAACTTGTTGGTTTTAGTCCTTTGTTCTAGCCTGTTGTGATAATTTTGATTCTTGGATATTCTTATCTGCAGCATTAGTGACTTCACTCAGAAATTTTAAAGTACGTACTTTTTAAGTATTAATTTAAATACAAGTGTTTGACAGGACAAAGCTGAGACCAAGAACAGAGACCCATGCATATTATCAGAGACTTAACCATAGATTGCATTTTTACATCAATTTTATATCAATCCCTGGGTTTGGTCATGCTGCTAATCCCTGAAGCATAAGTCACCTAAATGAATCAAGATTTCACCTGCCTCCAAATCAATTCAATTAAATTCAATGTAGTTCAATTTTTTTAGTATTTTTATGTACCATATACTGTAAGAGATTTAGAAATAAACAAATGTAGTTACTGCCCCCATTTCTCCATCTTGTCAATAAGAATCACATACAAAGTTTTACCTAATGGCTAGTTCAATTCTGTGACAGGTGAGAGAGAACCAGATGAAAAAGGACAAAATTTAGCAAAAGGAATGATGGCTGGGCACGGTGGCTCACGCCTGTAATCCTAGCACTCTGGGAGGCTGAGGCAGGAGGATGGCTTGAGGTCAGGAGTTCAAGACCAGCCTGAACAAGAGCGAGACCCCATCTCTACTTAAAAATAGAAAAAATTAGCCGGGTGTGGTGGCACGTGCTTGTAGTCCCAGCTACTCGGGAGGCTGAGGCAGAAGGATTGCTTGAGCCCAGGAGTTTGAGGCTGAAGTGAGCTAGGCTGACTCCACCGCACTCTAGCCATGGGCGACAGAGCAAGACTCTGTCTCAGAAAAAAAAAGGAGTGCTTGCTGGTGAAGGGTCGTGTTAGGTGGTCTACAATGAGGGCCTCATGCGATAGGAATCCACGCTGGGACTCTAACCCCTGCTCGTGAGATTGGCACAGATCAGCAGTCCTTTGCCTCCCAGACTAGGGATAGAGTGGGGATTGGATGTCCTTTCCCTGAAATCACAGTGAGAATGGGTAAGTGGCAGAGGGAAGATTCTAAATGCCCTATCTGGAAAGATTTTCAGAATCTAAATGAAACTAAGAATTAAAAAAAAAAAAGAAGGGAAAAAAAAGGTAAGAGGAAGCTGAATCATGAAGCCAAAGTAATGAGAATGGAGAACATGATATAATCAGAAAAAGCCAGAGAGCGAGGGTGAGGAGGAAAAGGAGCAGAATGGACAAATATAAGGAGACATGGCAGAATTTAAGATATGAAGTTTGGCAGATTCTACTACAGTCCTTGTGTGACTTGTGTGAAAAAGCCATTACCTCAGAAAGTAGCTGGAAGGGAACTGATGACCTTGTGTGCAGGAAAGTAAGGAACAGAAGCCAATTTCGCAGAAAAGAGGCAAGAGAGGGCCAGCACAGTTCTGACCAGCATGATAACTTCAAAATAAGCTACTCCCCTTCTGTCTGTTCCTTCTCCTTTCTTCTTTCTTACTCTTTGAAGTAAAACATCATGGAGTTGCAGCTGGCCACATGACCAAGCAAATGAATAAAAATAATTACATCTTTTTGGCTGAGTTTTAAATTGAGTAATTGTTGGAAGTTAGTAATCTCAATTATCAGCCCCTAATCCACCTCTCAGAAGAGTTCTGTGTACTCCCATCGGCACCAAACCGTGTCCTGATCAGACACTCTAAATTAAACAAGCTTAGTGGTTTTGGCTCCCTTCCAGCAGGCCACTTCACAAGTCACCATTCTTTTGGCATAATTTTTGCTATTTCTTCCAAAAATGAATCCAAATTAATTGAAGGCAGATACATCCTCTCAGCATCTAGCTGAGGAGCTCCCAATTTACCCTGCTGATGCAAATAACCCATCCATTCTAAACCTCAGCCTTGGGTGAACAAGGGCCTGGGAGCAAAGATGCTTGGAATGGTGACCCCGAGTTCTCCCTCTGCTTAAAAAAAGGAGGCATATGTCTGATTTACCTGAAGCTGCAGAAGCCAACCCCAAAACTACTATACACCTGCTCCATTCCTGGGTTTCCTAGTTAAGTGAATGCACCACCATCAGTCTAGTTGCCCATGCCAGAAACCTGTCCTATTTACCTTCTCCATTTTAGTCATTCCTTACATACTATCACCAAGTTTGATCAAGGCTACAACTCAATATCCCTAGAGTCTGTCCCTTCCTTGTCTCTGCTGCCATAGCCCTAGTTCAAACTATCAGCGTGTCTCAGGAAATTGAACAGCCTCTTTAGCCAAGAGGTGCAAGATGTGAGGTGAATAGGTCTCCAGACTCTCTATCCTGCTCACACAGCTACCTCAGCATGACAGTGGCTACCAGAAAGTCCCAGCCTCCTCCTAACCATGTGTCCCTCTGACCTCTTCACTGGTCCTATGGTGCCTGACCAAAGACAGAGTGACTTCTTCACTGAATACCAACTCTAGGTTCAGCTAGTTTGGCAGATTACTACTTTGAGACCATTCTTTCCTCTCCCTTTCATAAAAAGACATCATATAAAAAGACATGTTTTGACCTTTATGCCATCAGTCCACACAACCCCCTGCCACTCCTTATTGCTATCTTCTGCTGACTTCTTAGATACTTTCCCCAATCATAGAGGAGTTTGGTCCATAATTATCTTTTCCACTCCACTGCTGCCACCATATTAAGTGATTTTCATGTCCATAAAAATAACCCATTGAACACCCTCTCAATAGTTTAAGGTAAAATAGCAAATTCTTAGTATGGGCTGTAAGATTCTAGATAATCTGGCCTCTGGCTGCTTCTTCAACCTATCTCATATACCACTTCCCTTGCTGTCTATGCTCTACCCACACTGGCCTTCTGATAGTTCTTTCTGTGAGCCATGGATTTTCTCCCTAACTTGTGTACACACTGGCCCATCCACCTGGAATATTCTTTTGCTATGACTCTTTGCCTAATTATTTCCTATTCTGCTTTCAGGATCCAATTTAAACATTCCTTCTTCATGTAATTATTCCCTGTTGTACTTTTCCCCAGACTAGTTCAAGAGCCTCTGTTACATGCTTCTATAATATACTCTATTTTGCCTTTAAAACATATATCACTCTTCTGATTGTTCATTCATTATCTATCTTCCTCTGGAGATTTTTAAGCTCTATGAGGGCAAGGACCATGTCTGTCTTATATACTGCTCTATCTATAGGGTTAGTATGATGTCAGGAACATGGGTGTTTATCAAGGGAATTGAATCTCTGTCTCTAGTCTTTCCCCATCCAATATAACCTCTACACCACTGCCAGAGAACCTCATTTTTCCCCCTTATGACTAATGATGTTGAGCATCTTTTATGTGCTTATTGGCTATCTGTATATCTTTTTTGGAGAAATGTCTATTCAGATCCTATGCCCATTCTTAAATTGATTTTTATTGTCTTTTTATTATTGAATTGTAGGAATTCTTTGTATATTCTGGATCCAAGTCCCTTTTTAGATATGTGGTTTACAAATATTTTCTCCCATCCTATAGTCTTTTCACCTTCTGTTTTTATTTTTTTAATTTTATTTTATTCTTAATTCACAAATATTAATTGTATAGATTTATGGGACACAATGTAATATTTTAATACATGTATACATTGTGGAGTGATCAAATAAGGCTAATTAACACATCCATCACCTCATATAATTATCATTTCTTTGTGATGAGAACATTTAGAAACCACTCTTTTAGTAATTTTAAAATATATAATACATTATTATTAACCATAGTCACCATACTGTGCAATAGATCAGAACTTATTTCTCCTTTCTAACTGAAACTTTGTACCCTTTGACTAATATTTCCTCTTTCCTTGTTCACACTCCAGCCCCTCAGCCTCTGGTAACCACTCTTTTCACTTTATTGATGGTATCATTTATAGCATAAAAGCTTTTAATTTTGATGAAGTCTAATTTATCTGGGTTTTTTTTCTTTCTTTCTTTCTTTCTTTCTTTTTTTCGTTGTTGCTCTGCTTTTGGTATTATATTTTCTTAGTCAGTTTGGTCTTCTATAACAAAAATACCATAGAATGAGTGACTCAAACAACAGAAATATATTTCTCACAGCTCTGGATGCTGGAAGTCCAAGATCAAGGTGATGGCAGATCCAGTGTCTGCTGACGGCCCCCTTCCTGGTTTTCAAATGGCTGTCTTCCTGTTATATCCTCACATAGCAGAGAGAGAGAGAGAAAGCAAGCTCTCTAGTGTCTTTTTATAAGGTCACTAATTGCATTCATGAGGGCTCCACCTACATGACCTAATTACCTCCCAAAGGCCCCACCTCCTAATAGCATCACATTGAGGATTGGGATTTCAATATACAAATTTGGGGAAGGACACTTTCAGTCCATAGCAGGTATCTAAGAAACAATTGCCTAACACAAGGTCAGAAAGATTTACTCCCATGTTTTCTTCTAAGAGTTTTATAGTTCGGGCTGTTACATTGATCCATTTTGAGTTCGTTTTAGTAGATGGTTCCAACTTACATGTGTCCCAGCATTATTTGTGGAAAATATTGTTTTTTACCCACTTTATTGTCTTGGCAACCTTGTCAAAAATCAATTGACCACAAATATAAGAGTTTATTTCTGGATTTTCAATTACATTCGATTGATGTATATGTCTATACTCATGCCAGTACAACACTGTCATCATTAATGTACCTTTGCAGTACGTTTTGAAATCATGAAATGTGAGCTCTCTGACTTTGTTCTTTTTCAAGATTGTTTTGGCAATACTAGGTCCCTTGCATTTCCATATTAATTTTAGGATCACCTTATCAATTTCTGCAAAAAAAAAATCAGCTGAGATTTTGATGGTTATTGCATTGAATCTGTAGATCAATGTGGAGAGTATTGCCATATTAACAATATTAAGTCTTCTGATGCATCCATATGCAATGTTTCTCCCATTATTTCAGTCTTCTTTAATGTCTTCCAGCACTGTTTGTAGATTTCAGTATAAAAAAGACTTGCACTTATTTCATTAAATTTATTCCTGTGTATTTTATTCTTTTGAGGCTATTGTAAATAAAATTTTTTTCTTAATTTCATTTTTGGACTTAAATACAAATTGAGTTTTGTATTTTCTTCTTGCATTCTGCAACCTTTTTGAATTCACTTATTATTTCTAATTGTTTTTAGTGGATTCCTTAGGGTTTTCCATACTCAAGATCATATCACCTGCAAAGAGAGATATTTTTACTTTTCCTTTTATTTCATTCTTCTATTTCTTTTCTTACCTAATTGCCTTGCCTATTAGTAATAGTCCAGTTGAATGTTAAGTAGAAATGGTAAGAACAGGCTTTATTGTCTTGTTCCTGATCTTAGAGGTAAGGCATCCAATCTTTCACCATTAGATATGATGTTATCTTTGGGATTTTTTAATAGATGCCCTTTATCATGTTAAAGAAGTTTTCTTCTACTCATAGTTTGTTAAGTATTTTTATCATAAAAGTATGTTGGATTCTATCAAATGACTTTTCGGTATCTATTGAGATGATCATGTGGTTATTATCCTTTATTCTATTAAAATTATGTATTACATTGATTAATTTTCAGATGTTAAACCAACCTTGCATTCATAGTTTAAATACCATTTGGTCATAGTGTATAATCCTTTTTGTATGTTGCTAGATTCAATCTACTAGTATTTGTTGAGGATTTTTGTGTCTATATTCCTAAGAGATATTGACATATAGTTTTCTTTCCTTGTGATGTCTTTGTCTGGTTTTGGTATCAAAGTAGTCCTGGCCTCATAGAATGGGCTTGACAGTTTTTTTCTTTCATCACTTTGAAAATGTCATCAATCTTCGGCCCTCTATTGTTTCTGATGACAAGTCAGCTATTAATCTTATTGGGATTCCCTTGTATGTGATAAGTCATTTTCCTCTTGCCCTTTGCAGATATTCTCTTTGTGTTTATCTTTCTTTCTTTTTTTTTTTAATTTATTTTTTTATTTGAGAATATTATGGGGGTACAACACTCTGGTTATATATATTGCCCATGAACTGCCCGTGTCAGAGCTACAATCGTGGTCATCTCCCAAACTGTGCTCCCCACATCCATTCAGTGAGAATTTTTCCCAGCCCCTCCACCCCCCTCCCTCCTGCCCGCCCCCTGATGAATATTATTGCCCTGTGTGATGTAGGTGTTGATCAGTTAGTACCAATTTGATGGTGAGTACCAGTGGTGCTTGTTTTTCCATTCCTGTGACACTTCGCTTCGAAGAATGGGTTCTAGCTCCAACCAGGATAATACCAGATGTGTTAATTCACTATTGTTCCTTATTGCTGAGTAATACTCCATGGTATACATATACCGCATTTTATTAATCCACTCGTGTATTGACGGGCACCTGGGTTGTTTGCATAACTTTGCGATTGTGAATTGTACTGCTATAAACATTCGCGAGCAGATGTCTTTATTATAAAATGTCTTTTTTTCCTTTGGATAAATACCCAGTAGTGGGATTGCTGGGTCAAATGGTAATTCTACTTTTAATTCTTTGAGGTATCTCCATATTACTTTCCATGGAGGTTGTACTAATTTGCAGTCCCACCAGCAGTGTATGAGTGTTCCTATCTGTCCACATCCCCGCCAACATTTGTTGTTTGGGGATTTTTTAATATAAGCCAATCTCACTGGAGTTAAGTGATATCTCATTGTGGTTTTGATTTGCATTTCCCTGATGATTAGAGAAGTTGAGCAATTTTTTATATGTTTGCTGGCCATTATTCTGTCTTCTTTGGAAAAGTTTCTGTTCATGTCCTTTGCCCATTTTTTAATAGGGTTGTTTTATTTTTTCTTGTTGATTTTCCTAAGTTCTGTATAGATTCTGGTTATCAGCCCTTTATCAGAGATGTGTTTATCTTTCAATGTTCTAACTATAATATGCCTGGGTGTGGATCTCTGTGAGTTTAATCTACTTCAAGTTTGTTGAACTCATTGGATGTGTAACTAATATTTCTCATCAGATTTGGAAGTTTTTAGTCATTATTTCTTCAAATGTGTTTTCTAATTCTTCTCTCCCTCCTCTCTCTGCTACTCCCATTATGTATATGTTGGTGCACTTAATGGTGTCCTACATTTCTCCTAGGTTCTGTTCATTTTTCTTCATTCTTCTCTCTGTTCTTCAGATTGCATAATCTTTAACAATCTATCTTCAAATTCACTGATTTTTTTCTTCCACCAGCTCAAATCTACTGTTGAACCACTCTAGTGAATTTTTCATTTTAGGTCCTATGCTTTTCATCGCTAGAATTTCCATTAGGTTCTTTTTTAAAATTTCTATATCTTTATTTATATTCTCTTATTTGATAAGATATTGTCATCATGACTTCCTTTACTTCTTTAGACATACTTTCCTTTAATTCTTTAAACATATTTATAATAGCTGCTGTAAAACCTTGTGTGCTAAGACCAACATTTGGGCTAATTTCTATCGTCTGCTTTTTTGTTGTTGTTCTTGTGTATGGGTCACAATTTCCTGTTTCTTTGCATGTCTTATAAGTTTTGTTGAAAACTGAATATTTTAGATAAAATATTGTAGTAACTCTGCATACTGATTCCCTTCCTCCTCTAGGGCTTGTTCTTGTTTGCTTGGTTATCTATTTATTGATGGATGGACTGGTTAACTGAAGTCTATTTCCCCCATAGTTTGTAACTTTGATGTTGCTCCTCAGAAGGAGCTGCTTTGGGCAGACACAGAGTATCCCTGAGCATGTGTGCTGGTCTGCCTTTATTAGTATCACATCCAGCTATTACCCAGTACTAATAGGTAGCTAATTGGTCTATTTTCCCTGGGGCAAAAATTATTCCACAATCTGATCCAATTAAAATATAGCCCCTTTTCAGGGACAAGGTATTGCTGGTCTTTAAGGCTGTTCTGCCCCCAGTGGATTCTTCATAGCTATGTTTTACCCCTAATTCTTTCTTCTAACTATCTAGCTGGTCAATTGATTTTCTTATTGCTATAACTCTCCTGGTGCTACCAACCCCCTCTTAATTGCTTGCCACCAAAATCTCTGTTGTTTTTGACATTACCTTTTGACATGAACTTCCCCACAGTCTGTTGAAAATAAAGTTATTCCCCTTATGCAGTCTTTCAGAGTTATTTGTTCTTATTGCCTAACTTTCTCCATGAAAAGAACCTCTGTGCCTCTGTACTGGAGCTGGAGTCAGAGACAGTGGCCCACTTCTCCCAGAGTGTTATCCCTGCTCTGTGAGTCAGGCTTTGGGTAGGGTCACAGTAGCCCAGGTCTTCTTGGCTTTCCAGTGTTGGCCTGAAACCTCTTTCCTATGAGTGAGCTGGGGTAAGGGCATTTGGGGTCCAGTACTCTTAGACCACCATGACTGGTATAGAGCTTTCATCCTATGAATAAAGTCTGGGTGGAGAAAGGGAAACTTGCACTCTTAGCAGCACCTACCTAGAACAGAGCTTCTCCAGTATAGAGCAGGGGGGATGAGAGGTGCTGGTGGCTTGCCTCTCCAAAGGTGAAATCACAGCTGTAGACTGGGAGGTAGGTGGAGAGGGAACCCATCTTCTAGATGGCACACTCTTGGAGTAGAGTTTCCATCACACTGAGTTGGAAGGTGGGACTTTGAGCAGGTCATGGCTCAAATGCCACAGATTCTCATTGTTGTTACCAAAATTTAGTAGACTTTCTTGAATACATGTGCCTCCCATAGGACAATTTCCAGAGACTTTAAATGGTTGTTTTAAAAATAGCTTTTAACAGTTAAAAATTATAAAAATAAATTTGAGCAGTTTTTGGGTTTTTTCATGGGGAGAGGGTATGTTATGCTCCTTACACCACCGTTCTGGAAGTTAATCTCTGCTGCAAGAAGACCCTTTTAAACATAGGCTATTTCATTGTCTCTCTTGGCTTAGGTCCTCTGGCCCGTCATTACAAATATATTAATAATAACACCCCAGAAATTTTATTAGGGTGAAATAATTTGCCTTCTCCCCTTTATCTCCTTCTCCCCAAAAACAAATAGGTGTGCCACCAGTTGATATAGTGAGAAAAAATTAAATGAACAAATTATTCATTAAACAAGTATTCATTAATCACACATTATGCAATAGGAAATAGTGAGACCCAAGGATATAGATGTGCTTAAGGAATAGTCCTTATCTTTAGGATCTCATATTCAAATAGGGAAGAGAAATGTAAGAACAAACAAAAATACTGCACCATTTAAATTCATAATATAAATATTCAGGATATATGGTGAGCTGCTGAAATAAAGTCATTATATTTGGCTGTGCATTCTGTGGAGAGAGAGACCATTCCTAATTCAAGCACAGATGCTAGTTCTATAGTGGTACTCAGTGACTGTATATTGACAAACTACATCAGTAAATGAAAGAATTAGATGAAATTTGGCCCAGTTCAAATGCCCTTCCTCCAGAAATTATCCCTGATTCCCCTCAGCTATAAGTGAACTCATTGACAATTTCTCTTCCTTTTTTTTAGACTCCTCGTATTTCCTGCCCTATTTTATGACTCTGTTGTGTGTATCAAACTTCTTTTTCTAAACTGGTTGCTCCTGGAGCTTAGGAACTGTGCCTGATTTGCCTTTGAGTTCTCTTCTAGGCCTGACAATATGGAGGCTCAGTAAACTCAATTTAATTTACATTATTTTAAATGCCTTGAAAGAATGAACAAGACCTGAGACAACATACTCCATCTCTTCTTCTAGGGCAGTGGACTCTAACTGTACATGGAGAGAGATGGTGGGATGTTAAACTGTGTAAACCAGAGTTTAATTTTTATGCAGTCTACCTCTTTTGAACCTGAGTTTTTCCAATAATTTTATGTGTATATATATATACATATGTATATGTGTGTGTGTGTATATATATATATATATATGTATAAAATCTCCATCTCAAGCCAGATCTTTCTGGGGCAATGACAGTGTTCTAAAACTAATTTATGGTAGTAGTGGCACACTTGGTAAATTTACTGAAAAATCTTTAAATTGTATACTTGAAATAGATGACATATCATAGGTAAAACATGCTTCAATAAAGTTGAAAAAAGCTCCCATGCTCTGAGAAAATGCCATATATAAACCTCTTTTAGCAAGATTTTATTAATCATTCTGGAGATTATGGAAAGTAAAGTTGGATATGGAGATGATACATCTAGAGACTCCAAGGTCTACTTATTATTTTTTATTAAAGATTTCTATACTGTGAATACAATGGTCACAGGTTTATGGGATATTTTTGTATTTAGGGTATGTTGATGACTGGGGCAGACGGAGAATTCATCCTGTTAGAGCCATAATTCCTTCTTGGTATCTTTGAGTATGGTCATACTGTCACTTCCTCTGAAGCCACACTTTCATTTTATTGAATCAGAAGGTGTAAAACATTAGGGCACAAGAGCATTTCTCTTATGTGAGTAATAGTACATCAAAGCCAAGAAGAATCCTAAGTTCCTCTAGTTCTGGAGTTTTAAAACTGTGCTTCCTGTATCCCTAAAGAGTAATTTGGGCTCTGAACAGTACCTTTGGGGCCACTAAGAAGAGAAGAGAAGGAGGAAGCTTCTGACAAGTCAGGGCACTGACCTCTCTTGTCCTCCCTATCACACACTGGAGCAGTGCCTGCTTATTGGCCTTTCTCATATACTTAGTTTGAACAAAGGACTTAACTGCTTACAGTATTTGCAAACCTCTCTCTCTTTCTGCAGCTGCCAACAGTGGGGCCCAGAAAGGGGAGGTAACTCTCCTGAGTCATCCAGCAAATTAGTGTGACAGTGCTGGCTCCTAGCTTAGCTTCTGTTCTCTGTCTATTGCAACCCACTCCTCTCACTTCCAGACCCATTTGTAAGGTTTCCTTGTTTATTTATCTACTCTTTATGCAAACATTAACTGAGCACATACAAGGCAGTAAGAAGGAAATTAGATGAATAAGTTAATATAGTGTGGGCTACATAGGTTAGAACCTTGACTCTGCCACTCATTAACTGTGTAAACTTGGGCCAGTTACTTATCCTCTTTGTGCCTCTGTTTCCTCATACAGTAACATTCCTCCACCCCAACATATATCCAGAAAGACCTCTTATTCAGTCAAAATTTAAGTAGAAAGATCGTCAGGTCTGGAGACATATTGGGATTTGAATTTTGGCTCTGCCATTTATAGTAATATGTCAAATAACCTCTCCAGGCCTCATCTGCAAACTGGACATTGTGATTTAGCTTCAGGACTTCTGTCATGACAAAAGGCTTCTAGTAGGTATTGGATAATAGAAACTAAATCCTTCCAGAATAATTTGTAACTGCTTGGATATAATGCATTCGTAATACCATATCTGCCTTATCAGACTCTAAGCTCTATGAAAGTGTAGGATTTGTCATATAAAAATGAAAACAGATAACATTTATAGAGTGCTTACTACATGCCAAATCCTATTCTATGTTCTTTATTTTCTCCTTCCATCCTTCAACAACCCAGTGAAGCTGTTACTATTATTATCCCCATTTTGCAATGAGGACATTGAGGCACAGAGAGGTTAAATAATTTGTCCAAAGTTACTCCTAATATGTGGTAATACATGTACAGGATAAATCAATGAGTAGGTGATTGGTGGGGAATGAGAAAGGAACTGCAGGGACATGGAACCCTGGCTGGAGAATCAGAAAGAACTGCTTAGGGGAGGTAATATTTGTACTGTATCTTGGAGGATACATAATGGATGAGAGGATGGTATACTGAGGATGTGGTGGAAAGTATAGATTGGAAAGACATCTAGAAAGTTAAATGATCCTCCTGTCATGTTAAAGATTGGCTGAAGGCTGTGGAGAAGGAGGTTTGAGGGTGCAGGAGGAAATATAAATCACATTAAGCCATTAAAAATGTATTGCAAGCCAATCATATGAAAGACAGGCTAGGTAGGAACTATGATAAAGGCAGATACACATCTTATGATTATCTGTTATTTCTTTTTGTTACTAAACTCAACTATTATTCAAATGGATTACCTAAGCATTAACTATTCTTCATCTTCTGGGTTGAACCTACATCTTGGACAGTCCTAGGTAGCTTGCCGATTGCTCTCAATTATTAGCGTTTGACTCTTAAAGTAAAAAGTACAACAGCCTTCTGCTTGAGCAAGTGGGAGATGGAGCTTGGTTTCTCATGATACTTCTTTTGGATTAAAGCTATCAAGAAAGCAGATTTCCTTGAAAATCCTTGAGGTAATGTCCTTAACTGTGTAAATAGTGGGGGAGGGAGATAAAGAAGTCATAGATGAAAAAATAGTATGATTTTAGATGTTAGACAGTTCTGGGTTCTGCCATTTATGAGCTGGGTGACTGTGGACAAATTATATGTGATAAGTTATATGACTGTGGGCATATTACTTGGGCTGACCTCCAGGAGTCCAGGGTTCCTAATTTTTAAACAAGGGTAATAAGAACAACTTTGCAATGTCGTTTTGAGATTTTAATTACAGTCAATATAGCAAAGTGCTGTTATATAAGAAGTGCTCAATAAATAATGATTATTATGGCTATAGTTCTTGTTGGCAAAGGCCATATTTGGAATCTTAAAATCATAGTATTTTGGAGTTAGAGGAAGCTAAAGCAATCATTTGGCCCAGCCTAGTCTTATTCCAATTTGGGACACTGAAATTGAGAAGGAAAGGGATTCACCCAAGTTCACACAGCTGGATAATGGCAAAGACAGAATGAGCTGCTGGATCTCCAGTCCCCTCTGATTGTGGGACCTTGAAGCTTCCCAAACTAACTGAGCCTGCCCCATTAGTTGCTGGCCCAGGTCTGAACCTTGACTACAGTCTTGGCTTCTGTGGAAAAAATTTATTTCCCCCTGTCCTGACTTCCTGGGGCCTCCACTTCCAGCGAGAACACACCATCAGCATACCTTCCTGTTCCCAAGGTGGCCTGGAGCCTTCTCTGTTCCTAAGTTAAGAGCAAGGATGAACAGGTAAGTAGTCATAGCCTTCCTCCTGTTGACTCAGGTCTATGGTCAACATAGATTCTCCAGTACAATGATATAACCCTTATAATATAATTTTGTTACTAGGTCAGTAATATGGTTTAACAAAAAGATCAAGGGCTTTTATTTAGATGAATTTGATTTTTAGTGATGCTTGCACTGTTTTCACCATGTGGCCCTGGACAGGTTCATTAACATCTTTGATTCCCAGTTTCCTCATTTGTAATTTGGAATCATTCATAATTGTTTGGAATTGTTAGGAAAATTAAATGAGTAACTAGCAAAGAGCCTAGCATACCGCTGGTACACAGTAGGTATTCCACAAACATAAATGACTGGTAGTATACACCTTACTAGTACCTATTTCTCAGAATGACGTTGGCAAATGTCTTAAATAATTTAATTTTCCCAACTGGACTCACTCATTTTGCCAAGAAGTTCACATGTCAATAGGAATTGAGGAGGGGGTTAGAGAGGCCAAGAGAAGCATTATACAATTTATCAAGCATAAGCCCCAACTCCTCATTATTTCTAGCTAAAGCTATGATTATAGCAGTCCTGGATGTAGATGCCCCTCATTAGCCAGAAAGAGAGGAGTGTCTAGATTTTATTCCTCCTTGTGGCTGCAAAGAGGTGGGTCTGACTGCTGGATGCTCAATAGGTTCTCAAGAAATATTTGTCAAATAGGTGTATTCATTTATATCTCTCTTAAAAGTAGAAACTGCTAAAAATGTTCACATTCCTTGTTTGCCTTCCCAAAAAAATATTATTTCAGAAAATGGAATATAGAAATTCTACCCTTTTTTCTCGATAGCATCTTGGATTAATTTATTGAATGCTTGACTCCCTTTTTTGAAAATTATTTAACTTCATCTCCCAATATCATTTGATTTCTCTGGCTTATTTACCATTGCTTGGCATTAAAAGACAATTATTCTTCTAAGAAGAGAATAGAGGTTTCCAGCATCTTTCCTACATTAAAGTGGATAATAAGATATTAATATGCACTGCAACCATTTGAATCGGCCTCCTCTTTTTAATTCAATAAAATTCATACATATTTAAAAGTTTCCTAACTTTTTCTAACTAGGTCAGCAGAATATTACCCAATCTTGATAGTGTTTGTCCAAGCTGCCATTTCACAGGGATGGAGGGGAGATAGATGGCTGGAAGTTTTTATCTCTTTCTCCCATTCATGACGTCTGCACAACAGGTGCTGAAACCATTGAAGTTTAGACCAGAAAGACCCTTAAAGATTAGTCTTCTAACCTAAGAGGTCTAAAGTACCTAGGAGCATGACCTTGATTTTCTGATAGGGAGTCTTATGCTGTTTGCATTTCTTGGGGTTTTTTGGTTTTATTTATTTGTTTGTTTGTTTCAGAATATTACGGGGGTAAAAACGCTTTGGTCACATAAATTGCCTTTGCACCACCACATTCAGAGCTACAAGTGTGCCCATCCCCCAGACAGCACGCACCACACCTGTAAGGTGTGAGTTTACCCATCCCCCCTTCCCCCCCCCACCTGCCCAACACCCAATGAATGTTACTTCCATATGTGCACATAAGTGTTGATCGATTAGTACCAATTTAATGGTGAGTACATTAAATT
Organism: Daubentonia madagascariensis; assembly: GCA_023783475.1. Classification (NCBI taxonomy): domain Eukaryota; kingdom Metazoa; phylum Chordata; class Mammalia; order Primates; family Daubentoniidae; genus Daubentonia; species Daubentonia madagascariensis. The sequence goes on from JAKFHU010001129.1 coordinate 9,526,901, forward strand.
GTGTTATTTAAATTAAATGGTGTTTTTTTTCCCATTCTTGTGATACTTCACTTATAAGAATGGGCTCCAGCTCCATCCAGGATAATACAAGAGGTATTAGTTCACCATTGCTTTTTTATAGCTGAGTAGTACTCCATGGTATAAATATGCCACATTTTATTAATCCATCATGTATTGATGGGCACTTGGGTTGTTTCCACATCTTTGCAGTTGTGAATTGTGCTGCTATAAACATTCAAGTGCAGATGTCTTTTTTATAGAATGTCTTTTTTTTCCTTTGGGCAAATACCCAGTAGTGGGATTGCTGGATCAAATGGTAGGACTACTTTTAGTTCTTTGAGGTAGCTCCATATTACTTTCTATAGAGGTTGTACTAATTTGCAGTCCCACCAGCAGTGTATGAGCGTTCCTCTCTCTCCATATCCATGCCAACATTTGTTGTTTGGGGACTTTCTGATAAAAGCCACTCTCACTGGAGTTAAGTGATATCTCATTGTGGTTTTGATTTGCATTTCCCTCATGATTAGAGATGTTGAGCATTTTTTCATATGTTTGTTGGCCACCAGTCTATCTTCTTTTGAAAAGTTTCTGTTCATGTCCTCTGCCCACTTTTTAATGGGGTTGTTTGATTTTTTCTTGCTGATTTTCCTGAGTTCTATATAGATTCTAGTAATCAGCCCTTTATCCGATGTATAGCATGCAAATATTTTCTCCTATTCTGTAGGTTGTCTATTTGCTGTAATGATAGTTTCCTTTGCTATGCAGAAGCTTTTTAATTTGATCAGGTCTCATTTATTTATTTTTGCTGTTGCTGTGATTGCTTTTAGGGTCTTCTTCATAAATTCTTTGTGTAGGCCAATGTCTATAAGAGTTTTTCCAACATTTTCTTCTAGAATTCTTATGGTTTCATGCCTTAGGTTTAAGTCTGTTATCCATCATGAGTTGATTTTTGTGAGTGGTGAGAGGTGCGGATCCTGTTTCAGTCTTCTACATGTGGCTATCCAGTTTTCTTTGCATTTCAACAAAGAGGAGCCATTTTAGCCATGCTATCTACTGTTTTCTCCCATACACTATGTCTTAGTCAGTTAGGGCTGCTATGACAAAGTGCCATAGACTAGATGGCTTATACACAACAGGAATTTATTTCTCACAGTTATAGAGGCTGAAGGTCTAAAATCAGGGTGTCAGCACGATCAACTTCTTTTAAGGGCCCTCTTCCAGATTGCAGACTGCTGACTGCTTTTTGTATTCTCACATGACAGAAAGAGAGAACTCTGGCCTTTTCAGCTCATTGTAAGGGCACTAATCCCATTCATGCGGGCTCCACTCTTATGACTTAACTACCTCCCAAAGAGTCTACCTCCAAATACCATTACACTGGGGATTTAGAATTTAGCATAAGAATTTGGAGTGGATAGGGGAACACAAACATTCAGGTGATAGCACACTATGACCTAGGCTCTGCTTTTACCTTATCTCCTGTATTCATTTCATCTTTACAATTAACAATAGGTGGCTATTATTATTCTCTTACACAGATGAAGAAACCAGGGCTCAGGTTACTTAATTTGCCTGAGCTCATATAACTAGTAAGTGGTAAAATTAGGATTTGTATCCAGATCTGTGTGACTTCAAAATGTTTACTCTCTCTGGTGCCTGAATGCTTTCACTGACTACCCCTGTGTTGCTGTGGGAATCTAATAGGATCAGGGAAGCATTCACTGGTTGGGAGGGCTTTATCCTTTTGTCTCCAGGGCAGTGCAGTATTGCCTCTGGGACTCTATTTTTGCCTCCTCCCTCACTTGCCTGAGAACCCAGCCTGCCTTCGTCTTCTCTGTGACTGTGCTCCTACCCTTATTCTCTTGGGCTTTCTGCCATTAGCCTACTTGAGGAGGCTGATTCCGTCTTTCCAGCATCTTTCCCCACATCTATGCCCCAAGAAACAAAGCCATAGGCCTTCCTCTATTTCCGGATTCTCTGTTACACCCTGCAGGTGCAGAGCTGGGAAACAAAGCAACAGATGAAGATACAAGCAAAGGTGGGACAAGTCTCAAGGTTCTCTCGAAGTTAGATCTGCTCTGGGCTCCTGTTCCTCCTCACTTATCTCTAAGTGGGTAAAGCTCATCTGGCTGCCCATCCCTGAGGCCCACCCTTGCTTAGGTCTAGGAAGCCTTCTTCCTCCAGGATGCCCCTCTGTGCAGTCTGAGGGCCTGAAAGTGCTCAGGAAGAATGATAGGTATATTTCCATCTCTGAGATCTTTCTGAATACTGGAGCCTCCCATATCATAGGGTCTTTGCCCTGCCCAGCCCTGTCCTACCCAGGAATAATCCTTTCTGGTTATTTCTTCTCAGAACTGGTGAGGCCAGTCATATGATCACCTGTCAAGCATGCCACAGAATTGGCTCCTGCCCTGAGATGAAGAGTGTGGGCAATGTTCTATGTAGTCACTTACAGGCCTGAAGTCTGATAATTCTGTGATAATGTGTCTACATTTTCTTTGGAGATGCAAAAGCACATGCCCAAGAGAGAAGGCATTGTTATTAATGCTATTAGTGGTGATCATGGGGACAACAATAGCCACAATAGTAACAATAACCATGCCACTCTCTCAAAGTAGAGGTTTTAGAGTCAGACAGATGAACATTTGAATCCCAGCTTCACCACCAATTCATTACCAAATTAAGGAAATTACATAATATCACTCAGCCTGTTTATTCATTTGCACATTTGGAAAAAATAAGCCTTACTTTTAAGGATATTTGTCAGGAGTAATATAAACCAAAGCTAACATTTATTGACTGTGTTTCTGTGCCACACATGGTGCTAGCTAAGCTTTTGGTATGTATTATCTTGGGTAATTCTCACAACAACCTTTAAAGGCCTGCTCTGTTACTCTGTCCATCTTAAAAATTAGAAAACTGAGGTATAGAGAGACTAAATAACTTACCTAAAATCACACAGATAGTTAGTGGTAGAGTTGGGATTTGGGATCTGGACCTAAGAAATTTGTCTCAAAAGTTTGTGATTAATAATAATATCTAAAAAGCAGCTTTCATATTCCCTGGTGCACATTAGGTTCTCAACTGGTAACTGTAATTTAACAGCATATTGAGTTTCTAAAGAGCTATACAAATTCAAAGTGTTTGCTTTTGTTACCTTTAAGACTTTGTCTCTTTCTCATCACTTAGTAAGGAATGCCTAAAAAGCTATGTTTGCAGGAGAAAGAGGTAAGATTTGGCATTTATTTGGTTATCTTGATCAAGGTAGATAACCACATTTGACAATCTTGATAAATCTATTTGATTTATTTGAAGAGGCCTGAATTATTCACTTGGAATTTATACACTGATTACATTGACCAGAGAAATAAATGCCAAAACAGCTTCCCACTTGTGCTGGCTGTGGGTCAGGCTGGTCTCAGAGAAGCTGCTTTCTTTGAGGTGGGGCCTTCTCATACAGATGTACATATAGGGAAGTTTGGTGGCAGGGGGAGGTGTTATTGTCCCCAAGGTACATGCTATTCTAAAACCCCTTCAGGACAGAATTTTCTTTCGTTTGGCATATAACCAGTCTCTTGTCCAAGAGCAGAGCTTTTCCACAACATCCCAGTGGTTGTCCAGGCTGTACAGACACCCTTTCAAGCATAGGGAACTTATTTCCTCCCACAGCAGCCTATTCCAACCTGAGGTACTTCCTATTCTCATTCTATTGAGGCGGAGAAGCAGTCATTGTGTTCCTTACTTGAAGGTACACAAATTAGGAGCCCAGGAGGGACACAGAGAAGCTAGAATAGAAGGAAGGGCCTAGGGTTTTTATTTGTTTGTTTTTTGTTCTCTGGTTGTAGTGGGATTGTCAGTGTAGGGGTTTAAGCAAGGGAGTAACAAGGTCAAACTTATTTTATATTAAGTATACTTGGGTTGTTATGTGGAGGATGGATTCAAGGACAAAGAGCATTATTAGGTAGTTCTCTAACAATTATAACAGTAGTAAGAAAGATGGAAAAGAGTTGAGAAATTCAAGAAATATCTAGGGGTTAAAATTCATAAGACCTGTGATTAATTGAATGCTATAGGTGAAGGAAAGAGGAATCAAGCCTTATTCCTAGGTTTCTGGCTTGTTTGAACTGGTGAATGGTAACGCCATCAAAGTGGGGAAGAAAGCAATTATGGGAAATGTATTAAATTCAACTAGGATTGTCTGCATCCAGAAATGTCTGGCAAACATACATGTATTTCTAGGGGGTTCAGTCCTGTCAGGAAGAACTTCCAAACAATAGTTAGTATTAGAAGTCAGGTAGGTGGTGACCTAGTGCTTCTCCACCTTCTGTCCATCACCACTATCTGGGGCCTGGAAGCGTATTCCAGTGTCAAGGAGGAGATGGCAAGGGTCTGAGGTGGGGCTTGCCAGGTTTAGGTTGAGACTGACCTTGCATCCCAAGAAAGGCACTGTGGTAAACTCTGATTCCATTGGTATGTAAGGATTTGGGGCTCACCTCAGATGTGTGTTCTAGTTCAAGACCCCACCTTCAGGGAAGACTAAGACTACTTGTATTCCCTGCCCTGTCAGAACTGGCTTGGAAACTGAGCACAGCTAATCTTCCAGGTAGAGGCAGCAGCTCCTGCAGAGTCAGAGTCAGGGCTGGGTTGAGCAGGAGCTAATAACTTTTGCCTCTTTTTACTGTACCACCTAGTCCCTTCATCCTAGGTTTTCTACTTACTTGGGCTGCCTTGTCATGTGGGGAAAGACAAGGCCTGTGAGACTAGTGGAGAGGAATGAAATAGTAAGTAGAGATAAACAGGCAGAGCTGCTTCTAGATTGTCTTCTCTGAATCCCCAGTTCCTAAGTCATTACTTTTTCTGGACCCTGAAATACTTGTGGCCTGTGGCCAAAAGCATTATTTGAAGTTTCCCCGGTTAGTACTCTATTTTCTGCCCCTGCTCCCTCTCTGGAAGTCGTTCTGGTTCATTCTCTTGTTCTTTTAATTCATTCACTTTTAATTCATTCTGTTTAGTATATATTGAACACCTAGCATGTGCTAGTCAGTATACTCAGAGGTAGCAATTGTGAGCAAAACAAACGTGGTTTCTTCCTTCCTGGAGTCTAAAGTTAAGTTGTAAGGTAGAAAGCTAGAGTGGATGACTGAATGCTGAAGGAATCCATTAGGGTTTTTCCGGAAGCAGATAGAGATAAAGATAGATAGACTTTGTACCTATTGAATATGTACCAGGGGCTCTAAATTATTTACGTGCATTATCCCACTTAAACTCCCAATAACTGCATGAGGTTATATTATCCTACATTAAAAATAGGAGACTGAGGTTCAGAGACATTAATTCCTTAATATTACATAGTTGCTAGGTACTGATATAATCTAGGCTTGTGTAACACCAAACCCTGTCATGGTTCCACTGTCATATTATTCTTCTAAAAGTCATCCAAGAAACTCAGTTTTAAGTTCTGGGCTGACTGGGTCTACTATGACCTTAAACCAAGGTTTTGCAACCTGAAGTTCAAGAATGTGTTTATTAAACTGATAAGAACGGATACTACACTTGATCTTAGCCAAAAGGCTGAGAAGCAATGCAGAATAATTTGCTTATCCAGTCATTCAAGATGCCTATAGTATTTTACTATTATGAACAGTAATCTATGAACATCTCTGAAAAATTTACTTCTTTTATTTTTATTGTGGGCACATTCCTAAAAACATGATATTCCTAGGGTGTACTTGAGAGGGCTGTATATAGAAAACTGATAAGGCTAAAGTCCTAAAAACTATTTTTACTGACTACTATACAGAGCAATTTTAGGCAGATTAAAATAGTAACTGACTCTGAGTGCAAATCACCACGTCAATTCATGTTTTTTTAATAGCACAGATAAAGTAATTTACTTTTAAAATTATATTCTCATAAAGACTCAGAAGGAGTTGAATGGACCAACTATATTTTATTTCTCTGGTGGGTAGCAAAATCAATTCCTAGAAAGTTCATCCATAAGCTAACACTGTTCATTTATTAAGAGGATATGTTTTATGTTGAACATCTTCTGACTGCATGAGGGTGAATGACTATGGAAGAAGAACTTGAGACTGAGGATGGAAGTCAAATTTTCCTGCTCTCACTCTGTCATTAGCTGTATGGGTGACTGATTCTTTGGTCCTCAGTATTCCCATCAATAAAATAAATAGGGGGAAAAAAGAATGTGTTTAAAGAGATGCTTGAATTCCCCAACACTAGATGCCAAATGTAGTATATGCTAGTACATGTGTCCATTTTCCTGGGAGAGGATTCCGTAGCTTCCACCAGAGTTCCAGAGGTGGCCATGACCTGATATAGATCAAAGACTACTAGGCTTCTTCCTTTTCTTTGGTGTCCACACGTGTGGTGGCTGTTTGTCATTGAAGGTACAGTGTAACATATTGGAAAGATCTTGGAACAGTCAGCCAGGAGCTCTTGACACTGGCCCTAGCCCTGCACTAACTTTTAATGTGGCTTCTGCATGTCTCTTCTTCACACTGAGCCTCACCAGCCAGGACTCTGAGTCCATGTGTGGTCTCCAGGACAATGTCTCTCAGCTGGACTGCAAAACACATTGCAGGTGTCAGGCACTTGGTGGGCTCCAAGTGGCAGTGTGCAGAATGACAGGCACTGAAACCAGTATTGGCAGCTGGGAAGGCAGATATCTGCTGTCAGGGCTCACTGAGGGCCTATTTGCCCAACCACTATAGATCATAAATAATTCTATCAAATCCTGAATCCTTAGGCAGATAGTTTTCAAGGCCATGTCCTCTAACCCTCTAGCCCATAGAAGCCAAAAGATTGGCCTCTTGGTCCTGAGTCCCATCACCTGTGTCTTTAATGCAAGTGTGGCCTTAGCTGAAATGTGCTTTCTTCCTCTTGCAACATCAAAATGACTGTGCTCTCAAGTGACTGAATCAGTACTAAATATTTAATGCATGAAGTCTGCCTTCTCAGGGCCTTTGATCTGAAACTTCTTAAAAACATCTTAAAAGCCCTTCAGAAACTGGTTAGTATTTCATTACAGTCACTTAAAATAGATTTATTTTATCAAAACATCCTGTCAGAAACCCTGAAGGTGGGATGAGTAACCCCCAGCGATTCTGACAGGACTGCCTCCCCACATGAGGCACCCAGCATCTCTGGACAGCCCCACCCGCACGCTGAGGGGCACAGCTGTCACAGACATCCTCCCATGGCTTCCGAGCTGCAAGCAGAGGAGGTGGTGAGGCTTGTCAGAAGCCTCGGGAAGCTGTATGAATAACACCCCAGTAAAGGGAATTGAACATATATTGAGAGTCTGCCACAAGATGGGCCCTTACCTGGGGTTCTTACTTTTTGAATATTATGGAATCTTTATGACAGCCCTGTAAGGTGGGTGGTGGTGTCTCTGTTCTACCCATTAGGAAACTGGGGCTCGGAAGCATATGTAACTTGCTCAAGGTTATGGAGTAGAATAAAGATGGAAACCCAAGTCTAGCTGAAAAGCCTATGTTTTTGTTTTATGGATTTTTTTTTTCCACTGAGATGGGCCATTTTACTGAAGACTATCAGTGGTTTCTTTCTTTAAAAAATAAAAAATAAATGAAAATAGCATTTTGTAAAATTATGTAATAGTATATATTAACTCAAACAATATAGAAAGGAGTAAGGAAGAAATTAAAAATTACTTGAAATCCTACCATCTAGGTAACTATTCATAAGTATCTCTTGAATGACTAATTGTATTTATTAATTGACATTTTGCCAGTTTCTGGTAGTTTCTTTATTGGCTGCTTATTTCAACTTTTTCAAACCCTACCATTCCCCCAGCTCTAGATAGGGGAAGGATGAGGGGAAAAGAAGTACGATATGATCCTTTCTTCCACTGCCAATCTGAGGAGACAAAATCAATTCCCACAAAACCCCAACACAGTCAGGGGCTAAAGCAGGTGCCAGCGTGAAGCAGAAGGTTCTGTCTAGTTCTGGCCACTAGGTAACCTAAGGAAAACCACTTTGTGAAAGAAATAGTTCCTACCCAGGAGACTCCCAGGACTGGTGAGAGGATCAATGACACTATGAGTAGAAGCTTTCTGTCAGCTGGAAAGTACTATGGAGATAAAGGAAAATGTTAGAGACAGAAAGACTGCAAGAAGTAGTGTGTCTCCACTATAAATCTTATTTTGCCCAAGATAGTCCCTATGTGTGCCTGTCATCTCAACATAATTATTGATACAGTTCTCTTTCACTCCCAGAAGTGTCCTGATTTGGGTGGTAGGTTGTATGGCCACCTGAAATATTGGTCATATAAGCTTAGGTAGCTCTGAGAGATGACAGACCAGAGCAATCAAGGAGGCTCCCTGTAGGATGGGGACTGCATGTGGGCTGGCAGAGCAGCTAGAGCTTTAAAAGGCATAGATGAGACGGAATTTTGTGCCTAGAGACTAACAGGTAAGCAAAAAGAATATGACGAAGCTGGCCTGGTATGCAGTACTCAACCTGTGAGTCTGTCCCGCTTTCCATCCTCCAGTGAGGGCTGGTTTTGAGATAATATTTGGAGGCATTTAGCACGGAAAGGAATTGTGGAGCTCTGTTCCAAGCTTCCAAACATCTCTCCTAGATTACAGAATATTTTCACGGCCTTTTAATTCTTCTCTCTCCTTCCATTCTCATCTCCCTCCACTTTACTTGCCACAAGCCACAGAGAGAGCTTCTAAAACCCAAATCTGATCTTCAGTTCTCCATTAAATGATCAATTCTTCATTTATCCTGGTGAATAAAAATCTAACTGTCTTTACATATTATACAAAGTTCTTCATGATCCAGCCCCTACCAGTGAACTCAGCCTCAATTCCCTTCACCTTGACTGAATCAGGATAGGTGAATTTTATGATCCAGGAGTAATAATGGCGTACCTTTATTGAACATTTACAATGTTGCCAGGCACTATTTCAATCACTTTACATATATTAACTTATTTAATTCTAACAACCCTATGATGTGGGTACTATTAGTAGCCCTGACATTTTATAAAAGGGGAAACTGAGGCACAAGAGGATTACACTATTAAGTGGCAGAGCTAGGATTGGAAGTCACAATGGTATACTACCTCTTGGTCTAAAGCATTTATCTTGTACTTCATGCTGTTCCCTCTGCCTGTAATGCCCTTTCTCACCAGTCTGCTCAGAAAACTGATAATATAGTGTTCGGGGAGCCATTTCCAGTCAGTGTCCCAGAAATAGAGCATCCTTAGTTGGCAGGATTCCTTCCCACTCCATTTTAAAAATATTTATTGAGCTCAATTCAGCTCTGGGATGTGCACATGGAGATAGGGAAGAAGGATGGAATGGCACAAAATTAGGAAAACCACTTCCTCAGTCTTTTATTGCTTTAGAGAGAGACAAGACTTTTAACATTTTTAATATTGTCCAAATGAGTGGGACCAAAAGTAAGTATAATATAGAATATGGTATAATATAGAAGAGGACAAGATGGGGGTGAACAAAGTAGCCAGAGATGGCTTGCTAGAGAAGGTAGGGCTTAAGTTAAATCTTGAAGGATGATATAATAATCAAATTTTTGAGTTATAAGGAAGCTGGAAGCCATATACTTTCCAACTGTGAAACTGAGGCTCAGAAAGAAGAATAGTCTTGTCCAGGATCTCACAGCTAGAAAGTGGCAAGGCCAAGTGCCCTAGCTCCCAGTTTACTGCTCTATGCTGCCTCCCATTGTAAGCAATTAGGACAATGGCTGAGTGACTAGAAAGGGCAAGAACTTCCCAGAGAGGTGGGAATTGGGGAGCAGCAAATGAAATATAGAATAGGTAGGGATAGGCATGTATATGATATGGACAGCAAAGTAAGGAAACTCAGAGAAGCATCTTCTTTGGTGAGACTAATGGAGCCTATAACCTTTTTAAATTAGGAGGTTGCCTGGGTATTGTGAAGCCTCTTCCCTTTTAAGTTTGTAAAATAAAGGACTCCTCGAAGCGTGTCTGTTCTGCCATCATTTTCTTGATCATCAAGACTCTCAGCGCCCTTTAGAGAAACTTTTGCTTCTGCTGCAACCAGCTCTCATTAGAATTCATGAACATTGCTTAGTGTTGCTAGTTCTGTAATGATCCCATAATGAGTAAAGAGACCAAGCTTGTTGCAGTCACATTCTGTGTGGTTTCCTGGACACACCAAAGATACCAAAAGCAAGTCATATCACCACAAGCATGTTATCTACAAATACTCATCTGTTTGTTTTCTTTGCTGTCATATTCACTGTCTTAGTCTGTCTTTTATTGCTGTAACTGAATACATGAGACTGGGTAATTTATAAAGAAAATAAATTTCTTCCTTAAAGTTCTGGAGGCTGGAAAGTCCAAGAGCATGCTGCCAGCATTTGCCCAGCTTCTGATGAGGGTCTTGAGCTGCATCATAACACAGCAGAGGGCATCACAGGGCAAGAGGGCTCACGAGAGAGAGCCAATCTGGCTTTTATAAGAGACCCACTCTCATGATAACTAACCCATTCCCATGATAACTTATTAATCCATTAACTGATGAATGGATTAATCCATTCAATAGGGCAGGAGCCCTCCTGACCCAATCACTTCTTCAAGGCCCCACTTCTCATTGCTGTTACATTGGGGATTAAGTTTCAACATGAGTTTCAAAGGAGACAAACGTTCAAAGCATAGCACTCACTTTCTCCAACTCAGCCAAAGGGACTCCTAGATCCTTCAGTTAGAGGTTTGCTTTGGAACTGAGGACAAAATGCTTAAACTGAAAGAGCAGATGGAATAGTGGAATTTCAGGTACAGGTCAGCAATAGTTTCTGCTTATGGATAACATGGTACTTCCCCAATGGCACCAAAAACTGCAACAGTTTTGAGGATTCCCCTCTGGGAATAGGCCTATTTTCTAGAGCTGTATGGGTTTGGATTATCCTACATGAGTGAGTTGGAAACCCCCAGCTCTCTCTTCCCATCTTATGAGAACCACATGTTCTTACATTAAGTACCTCGTGTAGTGTCTAGTATAAAGGAGACTTTTAGTAGATGTTTATTCTCTCCCTCATACACTCCCCCACTACCTGCTAGTAATTGTGTCTTTTGGTCTTTATCTCCCTTTTTTCTCTCTCTCTGTCTCTATGTCTCTGTCTCTGTCTCTCTTTTCCCTAAGCCCATACCTCTTTAGGAGAGCAAGCAGTTGGATCTGGAACCCAGGTCCACTGCTTTCTGTGTCATTCTTATATTTTGGCAAAAAATCAAGAAAACTGTACTCTGAATGGCCTCCACACAGAAAGAGGGGGCCCTGGGCTTCCCTCTAATTTGCCTGCTTTTTATACTGTTGTATAGTAGTCCCCCCTTATCTTTGGGGGTTATGTTCTAATACCCTCAGTGGATGCCTGAAACTGCAGATAGTACTGAATTCTATATATACTATGTTTTTTCCTATACATCCATATCTATGATAAAGTTTAATTGATGAATTAGGCACAGTAGGATATTAACAATAACTAATAATCAAATAGAAGAATTGTTAACAATATATTATAATAGAAGTAAAATAAGTGTTACTTGAACACAAGCAGTGCAATACATGGATAGTCCATCTGATAATTGAGAGGGCTACTCAGTGACTAATGGGCAGGTAGTGTATACAGAGTGGACATGCTGGACAAAGGGATGATTCATGTCCTATGTGGGGTGAAGCAAGATGGAGCAGGATGTTGCAAGATTTCATCATGCTCCTTAGAACAGCTCACAATTTAAAACTTATTGTTTATTTCTGGAATGTTTTATTTAATATTTTTAGACTGCAGGTAACTGAAGCCACAGAAAGTGAAACTGTGGATAAGGGGAGACTACTGTATTGAAGAGTTCCTTTCTAACTTGATGTTCAGTTTCTATGGGAATTCAGAGTTCTGCATCAACTGTCACTTTCGATTTTGTGTTTTGATGTGTGACCTGCATTTATCAACAGATGGGTGATATAATTTTTCAAACTAAATATCCGTGGTTATTTTTTTTTCTATATGCCACTCATTGTGGAAAATGCAGGGTTGAAGGTCTGTGACCTCGCTTCAAACCTTGGCTCTGCCCATGCCCATTCCCATCTCTCCCAAAATTACTATAAGAGTTTATTTGGACTGCAAGATGAAAAGCAGTGCTCATCAAATGTCTTGCTCCAAACCCTTTCCAGCCTTATTTCCCTCCATCTCCACCAGGCATGCTATACTCCATCTATTCCAAACTGCTCACTGTGCGCAAAGAACAAGGTGTATTTCATGTATATATCATGGACCTTTGTATAAGTGGTCCATCTTCCTTTTATCAGGTCAACCACTCTACAAACTCCTACTCGTAGTCAACTTATTAACTGCCATGTGAGTTGTATTTAACTCATGCTAGTTTTGAGCCTAGGGCCTCATGAAGTATATGTAACTCACATGTCTCTTCACCTTGGGAGCCACGAGAACTATTTTTCAAGGTGCATATAACTCACACACAGAAAACAATAAAAAATAACAAATTTTTCATTACATTAGAAAGGATCGTTTTGTTTTTGAAGTTTTTATTCTATTTTCATAATAAAATACCATGGCCCCAAGGAAATAAATTTTTTTTCTAGTGTGGCAATCAATGTGTTAACGACCCGGATCAAATGTCACCATCACTTGAAGGCTTCACAAACTCCTCGGGTGGATTTAGGCATTCCTTCCTCTTTGTTTCTCTCAGTGCTTTGTGCTTCCCTCTTGTCTAGCATTTTATGCCTAGGATCATCCTTGCCCCTTGCTTTCCCTGCTAGATTGGGAACTAATTGTGGCAAGCACTAGCTCTGATTTATCACTATATCCCCAGTTCCCAGCCCAGAGCCTGGCATAGGTGAGATGTTTCCTATAAGTTTGTGGAATCGCACATTAAAGGCCATGACTCATTCATTGAGCACCTTCTCTGGGCCAGCTCTATGAGAGTTATTTTTTATATGTCATTTCATTTCATTTCATTCAATCCACTCAGTCTGTTGCTCTTTCCAAAACATTATCCCTTTCATATGTCCATCATACCTGTAGTGCCATAGGACACCTTCAATCAGGACTTTGTCTCTTGATGAACTGTTTTCTGACTCTATCTTGGAGAATGCCATGTGTCCAACACTAGGAGCCACCTGCCAGTTGGATTTGTTTAGCTCATATTGAAAGTGGAAAAAAAAAAAAACCCAGACTCTGGACAGTAAGAGATCTGCCAAGAAAGCTATCATTTCATCTGGGGGATCCCATATAAGGGTATTGGTGTCATGCTGAGTGAGAAAGGGAGATTGAATGGAGGCCCAGCCCCTGAGACACTGTGGAAATGAGATGGGAATCTCTTGAGTTGGTGCCAATCAGCACACATTTTAAATGACAGCAAAAGGGACTCTTTAGACTATTCAGAGAGTCTGGAATTTCATCAAACTTGGTGAAAAGCCAAAGTCCCAGGGGGAAGCTAGAGAGATGGATGTCTGCCCATGCCTGGCTCCAAGAGCCTTGTAGGGAACCAGGAGATGGATCCTGTTCAGGCTATATTACTAAGGGGACTGATGCACAGGAGATTTTAAACAGACAGGAAAGAGGTGATTCCTAGTCACTATTTCAACAAAATCCAACACTTTTAGTAGCTGAGTATGGGCCTGGTTTTCTGGAAAAGAGAGATGGCTAAAATAACAGCTGTATCTGCCCTCAAAGAAAGCCCCTAGTCTAGTGTGGTAGGCAAGACTCATACATGAGTAACTATGACAAAAGGTAAGAAGGACCATGCTGTGAAAGAGTCATTGGTATGGTGCTGTAGGAGTTCAGGAAGGGAGAGTCACTCGTATGTGAGCCAAAGGGTTGTTTGCAGATAAAGCCACATAAAAGTTCCTAGTACAGTGCTTAATGCACTCTAGGTAGCCAATAAATGTACATTCTCTTCTTTCTCCTCTTCTCCCCATGTTAAACCTTTCAACTTTATTTTTAATGCTTCATTAATTTATTAATTCTTTATGTTTTCTCTTCACCCTTTTCCATGCCACAGGACAAGGTATGTGTTTTTGTGATAGGAAAATAAGCAGAAAATGACCTTGCTTCAATCCATGATGGGCCTGGGTCAAGGCTTAACAGAGCAGGTAGGCCCTGATTCAACCAAGCCTTTGCTTACCTGGTCTATGCACAACTCCACAAAACATCTTACATGCACCTATGCATGCACATTACGAAGTCTATTTTTATTTCTAAAATCCTGCTTCCTGACTGGAGTGGGAGTTAAACTTTATATTTCTTCAATGTTCAATACTGAATGGCTTATGGGAGTCCTGGCAGAGTGGTTTCAAATAAGCATTTTAATGCAGAATAAAGGTCACCGTGCTGGAATTTGAAACCATTAATCCTTTTGCTCTTAAGGAAGACTGTACTTTAGCAGAATAAATAACAGATTAAATAATAAGAGTTCTTGAAATTCCAATGAGAAAAATTACACATTACAGTGTGGAGAGTTGAAATCAATGAGACCTTAATGTTCTTTCCCTCATTCTCCTATTTTAGGTTGCCAAGATTTAGAAGGTAAAGGGAAAGTGTTCTTTTAATTTTCTATTGTTTTGAAGGTGGAGAGAACGTTTGAGTCTCTGAAGGTTAAGGGATCAATTATATTGGAAAATAAGCCCTTAGTTTTATGGGTGGAATAAGTGCATCATCATAGCCTGGAGAAAAGAAACTCCATGCTAATTATTTCAACTTTCAATAAGTAAGGCCCCAGAAAGGGACAAAAAAACTCAACCATCAAAGTGGGCCAAGAAACTCTGCCCAAGGTAGTCACCCCAGGTAACTATTCAAGACCTAGATCAAATACTACCTCCTCTGAGAAGGCTCCTATCACTTCTCCATCAGTGTTTATGACCCCCTGCCTCTGAACTTGCGTAAAATGCTGCTTACACATCTATTTTTCCTGATCTTTTCTATGTTACCATGTCTGTCTTCCCCTTGCCCAAATATACATAAGATTTGAGTTTGTTGGTAATACAAGGAAATATAATTTATTATATTCTAGTTGTGTTCTAGACATTATACTAAGCACCAGAAACACAGTATTTAATGTAATCTTTACCATGACCCTGTAGGGTAGATATGACTATCCTATTTTACAGATGAAGAAACAGAGAATTAAGGAGGCAAGCTAACTTTCCCCAGGTCCCAATGTAGAATAGTTGTAAAGCTAAATTTCTAATCCAAGCCTGTGGAGACCTTGGGGGAAGACATTGTGGGGATTATTATACCTCACACCCCAGAGGTTTGAATTTATCCTGAGGACAATGAACATCATTGATGGTGTTTAAACAAGGAAGCCACATGGTCAAACTTAAATTTAAGAACCTCATCTGTGGCAGGAGAGACTGGTATGGGAAAACAAATGGTGAGACTATTATAGTAATGTTGGCTGCACGAGCAGGAATCACCACAGAAGTGAGGGTTGAGATGTTAGAGAGATTCAAGAATTAGCATTGACAGGGCTTGGTAACCCGTGGGTTGTTGAAAGAGAGGGCTGGGGGTAGAATCAAGGAGGGCTGGTGTGTGGTTTGCGAGCCTGTGTAGATTGTGGTGTCACCTACAGTGATGGGCAGCACAGCTCACTATAAAAATGGTCACTGAGGGTACCTTTCTACCAAAGAACCAGACCAGATAGAAGGTTAGAATCTTCCTGCCCAGTCCCTGAGTATTCATAACTTCATCCACTTGCACTCCAATTTTCCCATTTTATAGGTGAGAACACTAAAGAACAAAATTAAGGATTTGCCAGAGTTCTTTCACAAAATCTGATGTATAACAAGGGCTAAATAACAACTTGCCAATTGAAGGTTTGAAGATGATATTAGCCACTTTGAGATGACATTATCCGATGAGTCATGTTATTACTTCTAACACTTTAGCTCCTGGTTGAACTGTCTCGGGGCAGAAAGTAGAAAAGACTGGAAACGGGAAGCCATTGAAGCTTCCTTAAAGAAAGCAGATCTGCAAGCTCCTGAAAATCAAGCATAATGCTTGAAAGAGAAAGCAATATCCTTAAGCTATATGCTACCTTAGTCCAATTTAGAATCTGAATTTACCAACCAAATGATTTGTTCAAAATGATGTAGTGTAGTTGGTAAGTTGAAAGAGCCCAGCACTCCACCCTGAGCTTTTGTCTTTTGAATTTTGCGTCCTTTTCACTTCACTGAATCTGTCTTCTATTACTCCTAAAGTCTCTGAATTTCTCCCCAGCCTGAAAAACTAATTGTGCTTCCAAGCCTCTTGATTGTTCTCTGTTCTTAGTAGTATATACAGTAAGGATTTTATACCAGGTCAGAAATAGGCAACATTAAACTAGCCAAAGATAATCAAAATTTTCCATACCCCCCAATATGCATTGATTATAAACAGTTGAAATGTTCTAGTGCTGAAAGAGCCTTTAAGGATATCTGGTCCAATCTTCTTCTACAAAGGGAACAGCTAAGATTCAAATAGTTTAAATGATCTGCACTATGACAGTTTTGCAACATGTATCAAGGCCAGCATCTGAACTCAGGACTCCTTATTTGAAGCGACAGAAAAAAATGTAGACCAAGATCAACTTCCTAATTTTACATATTAGAAAACTGAGTCTGATGTATATATTCAGTAATCCAGTTGAAAGCCATTCACTGAGTTTCCACTGTATGCTAGGGGCTGGAGGTAGAACAATGGACAAGAAAGATTGGATCCCCGTCTTCTCAGAGCTCTCAGTCTAGCAGGAAAGACAGCATTATATAAGCATTACATAAGCATTACATACTTAATCACAGTGGAGTGACATGTGCTCCAATAGAATATATACAGAAGGGGGATCACCTGGTCAGAGAAATCTCCCTGAGGAAATGATGCTTCAACGTAGTATAAGAGGTTAAAAACGTGGGCCTGAATCAGACTGCCTGGGTTGGAATCATTGCTCTGCCACTTACTAGCTGTGTGACCTTGGAAAAGTCACATGACTTCTCTGGGTCTTAGTGCCCCCATCTGTAAAATAGGAATAATAATAGTACCTACTTGTAGAGCTTTAAAGCAGATGAAATTAACATTTAGGAAGTACTTAGTACTTGGCACATAGTATGTGCTATGCAAAGGATTTTTAAATAAAATTGAAAAGAAGCTGAGATCCAAAGGGTGAATAGAATTTAACTAGACAAACAGCAAGGGAGAGAAGTGTTCCTGATAAGAGAACATCATGTACAAATACAAAGACTGAGGAAAGAGCAAGTCTTTTTCTAGGAACTGAAAGAAGCCAAGTATGGCTTTAAGAGAATGGACCCTGTTGATACTGGAAGGAGGCATGCAGGGTCTAGATAATGGGGTTTGAGGGGCTTGTAGATCATATTAGAGTTTATCCAAAAACAGTGGAGATTCAGGGAAAGATTTAAAGCATAGTCTTAATTACATTTGGGTTTTTGGAAGTCCTTCAGGCTACTTTGTGGAATATGGATTGGGTAGGGGTGGGGTGGATTGCAGAGAGGCAGTGAGAGGAAGTGAGTCAGGGCCAAGGGCAAGACAGGACCCAGGCTTCCTGCCTTCTTAGCCAGGACTTTTTCCATGCTGCACAGCATTTTTCTAATGTGCTTTGATGGAGGCATGTCATGCCAAATGCGTTCTCTTCACTTCTGGACGTTTGCAGTGCTTACCCTTTGAGCTGCATCCCCTTCATTAAGTGAATGTCCTGTTCCCCTGACTAAGAATGTAATTACCGAAGGAGAGATCAGATTAAAATTGAGTTTCTGTAATGGGCCATTTGTTTGGAAGGGAGCCTGAAGGTATTTCTGAGGACTTTAATCAAAGGGGGAAAAAGCCAATAGAACTTCTGTGATGATGATGATTATTAGGGCAATTGAACTCCAGGCACAGCCAGCTTCTACATCAGTGAGTCATCGCTAGCTTTTCTGAGGTCCTTAATTGGATGAGATTTGTTTTCCTCTGTAGTCTAGACTCTTAGAGATGGAAGAGACCTTTAAGTTCATCTAGTTCAACCCCACAAACAAAGCTTGAGCCTTGGCTGTAGCATTTACATCAGTAGGTCGTCCAGTTCCTGCTACCACACCTGAATTGACAAGGAACTCATTACCTTTAAAGACATCCCTCACTATAACAGAACAACTCGGAAAGGAAGTTCCTCCTTCTATGGAAGTGAACTCTGTCTCTGGGTCCTACTTACGCATCTGTTCTGCTTTTGCTTCTGGGGGTATGTGGGACTTATCTGCTCCTTCTGCCTCAAGAGAGCCCTGGAGAGATCTTCAGGCAGCTGCTGCATTCTCCTGAGCCTCCTCTTCTACAGCTTTGTTCTCAAATGTATGTCCCTGTGTATTAGTAATGGTCAAGGAAACCCAACAGTACAGTGACTTAAAGAACTATGAAGTTTATTTCTCTTTCATAAAATGGTTCTGAATTGAGCAGTCTAGGTTGGCAGCCAGCTCTACTCCCCACAGTTATTCAGGAACCCCCATTCCTTCCAGTGCCCTGTTCCGCTTTCACCTAGTACATTTTTGTCGTCTGCATAGTAAAATTTAGGTCCCCTCAGGTTCTAGATGATGGGAAGAGGAAGAAGAGAGTAGAGAAAGAAAGCCCGCTGCCTTAAAGCTTAGGTCCAAAGTGGCACACATCACTTTCATTTACATTCCACTGGTCAGAACTTAGCGACAGGACTAGAATTTATTGCAGTAGAAATGTTCGTAGGAAATGTGGTAAAGCCAAATGCCCTGGAGGAGGGTGAAAAGGGAGTCAGGGGTCTTCCATCAGCCTCCACTATATCCTATGATATCAGCTGGGCAGTCTGTAGCTCAGATGAGCCCCACATTTCTATTGCCAGTTTTATTCTCTTTCATTTGATTCTTCTTGTAGCATGTTTTAAAAATAAAAGTAGTGGAGAGCACAGAGCATTTGGGTGCAGACATCCCAACACTACACTTATAAACTGAGCTCTTAAACAAGTCATTTCACTTTTCTACATCTGTTTCTTCATTTATGAGATTAGGAGAAAAATGCCCATCCCATAAACTCTTTTGAAGGTAGAAAGGGATACTTGATGCAATTGCATTTTAAAAATGTAGGTAAAAATAAAATAGTTTGGCATCAGTCTTCAAACTAATAACTTAAATTTCTCTCTGACTAATCAACCTAAAGTGTTCTTTTTCTCTTTGGAATAACCAAAGCAGTTTTATTCACCATCACCTTAAACAGAAACCTACTGTGAAGGGCTCATAAGACCGAGTCTTTTAGCTTACAGGCATTTGCAGTCTATTTGAGGAAACAAATGGAAGAGTTTGATGGTGACCAATATTAATAGGAGTAGCAGTAATGATGGCAATATACACCATTGGTGGTAATATCCATTTACCAAGCACTTGTGTGCCAGGCTCTGTGACAAGTGCTTTATATATAGTATCTGATTGATTTTTATAATATTGCTATGAAGTAGGCACTTTATCCTTATTTTATGGATGAGAAACTTTAGGCTTAGAGAGTTTAAGTAATTTGGTCAGGGTCTTACAGCTGGTAACTGGTAGACCCAGGATTTTAGTCTAAGATTTTGTACCTACAGAGCTCTTCCTCTTCAGTTAAGAAGATTCAATTCGTGGAGCCAGATCATATGCAATTTCGTTTGGTAATTGGCTCACTTATAAAACATTTACAAGGTGTCTTTTGTATGCTGAGCACTGTTCTGAATACTAGGAAGATGGAGTCAAATGGGTCATTTTAGCTGGTAACCTCGGTTCATTCTTAATAGAGAAAACAGAAGCCATATGATAAAAACTACCCCAAAATCCACCAACCTACTTGTACGTGTACCTGCACAATCTGCTTCTCCTTTTGTTAGAATGGAAAAATGTCCTTGCTTCTCTCTAAGGCCAACCACCTGTGTTCTAAACCCCATTTGACCTTGCTACAATTATCCCTATCTCATATACATCTTAAATTTATTGCCTTCTGGATTTTCCTATTTCCAAGCAAATAAGCCATAATATTCTCTATCTTCAGATGGGTAGATAGGTAGAAAGAAAGAAAGAAGAAACAAAGAAACACAGAAAAAAGAAAGAAAGAAAGGCAAAAGGCAGGAGGGAGGGAGGGAGGGAAGGAAGGAAGGAACGTCCTCCCCTGACCCCACATTTTCCTCTGGCCCTAAAGCATTTCTGTGTTCCACTTTATAGCAAAACTTCTCCAGTGATTTATCTGTGCTCCTTCTTTCCACTTCCTCATCATGCATCACTCTTCTCAGTCCACTCTGGCTGAGCTTCTATCGCCTACATTCCTCTATCACCAACAGCCTTTATCAAGATCATCCCTAGACCATCATCCTGCCAATTCTAATGGTCATTTCTCTGTTTTCATGTTATTGGATCTCCTAGCAGCACTTTACACAGTTAACTCATAACCTACTTCTTAAAATGCATTGTTCTTTAGGCTTTCAACATAGCACACTCCCTTGGTGGTCATCATTGTTGTGCTCCTCCTCTTCCTCCTCCTTGTCCTCTTTCTCTTCATTGGCCGTTCTTTCCCAGGATCCTTTGATGTCTCCTCTACCATACTTTAAATGTTGGAGTACCCTAGCTGCTATGCCTTCTTCTCGTCTCTTCCTTTCTTTTCTCTTCTCCAACTATACTCATTCTCCAGATACTCCAATCCATTCCTAGAGCTTTAAATGTCAACTATACACTAATGAGTTCCAGATCTACATTTTCAACCTTAACTTCTCCTGAACTCTAGACTAGTATAATAAAAATGCCTACACAGTATCGCTATCTAGATGTCTAATAGGCATGTCAAAATGAATACATCCAAGACAGAAACTCAGGTCTTTTTCATCACATTAAATGCCTCAGCTAACAACCTGGCAGCTACCATTAATTTCTCCTTCCCTCACATTTCACATCCAGTCCATTACTGAGTTTTGCCAATCCAATCACTTCCCCCATATCTTCTGCCATAACCCTAGTCCAAGTCACTGTCACATCTTGTTTGGACTACTGAACTGGTCTCCTTGCTTCTGGCCCTCTAGAGTCTGTTCTCCACATAGAAGCCAGATCATGTCACTCCCTGCTTAAAACCTTTTAATGGTTTCCATTCCAACTCGAATAAAATCTAAGTTCCTTACCATGGCCAGTAAAGCCCTATAAGACTTGGCCTCTGCCTACTTCTTCTACCCCTTCCCCCTCTACTCAGTCACTATGATCTAGCTATTATGACCTTTCTGTCACTCAAACATGGCAAGCTCATTCCTCTCTCCAACACTTGGCTGGCACTCTTCCCATAGGGGAATTTTCATCATTAAGGTCTCAGTCGAGGTCTCCTCCTCAGGGAGTATTTTCCTGATCATCCTAGTCACAATATACCAACACCATCTCAGTCACTATCAAATTATGCCATTTAATTTTCTTCATGGCATGTATCAGTAACTGAAATTATTTCATTTAATTTTTGTTCACTCATTTAAGACTATCTCTCATGCTATAATATAAACTCCTTGGGGACAGGGCCTTGTTTTGTTCATTGCTATATCCCCAGCATCTATTCTACCAAGAGTAATGCCCAGCATTTAGAAAATATTCAATAAATATCTGTAGACTGACCTATTATATCCCTGCTCTCAAGGTCCTTAGTTTAATAAGAGAGACTGAAATGTGAACAGTGACCACACAGCATTTGTGCTGTGACAGAGGGAAGCCCAGGGGTTGTGAGAGGCCAAAAGAGGTACCTAACCAAGCTGGAGACATCAGATGAGGTGAAACTGGAGCTAAAGTTTGAAGGATAGGTTGGTTTTAGCCAGATGAAGAGCAGAGGAAGAAGAGTATACATGGAGGGATAGTAGCACTATGTGCTGCATGATTCATCAGGGCTAAAGGAATGGAGAGAGGAACATGGCTGCCAATTTATAAAAGGTATTATATGGTGGGTTCAGGACTTTGAAATTTAACTGTAAGTGGAGAGCCAAGGAAGTAGCCAAGTGAACAAATCTCATAATTTGTCTTTTGTGGATCAAAGTATGTTTGAAATTTTGTATTTTCTTTCAACTTTTTATATCAAAACAGTCCTCTTATTTGTATGGGATTTTTCCCCTGTTGACACTGCAGAACATGGATTATATAAATTTTAGAATTATTTACAGGTACCTGACCTAATTATGCATATGAAATATATACTACAGAACTAATTTACTGAGACTTACTATAATAAGTACATTATTCCCTATTAATAACAATGAATATATACATATAAATTTTGTTATAAATAAAATTTGATTTATGATTTCATAAAAAATGTTTTTAGAATAATAAATAAGCCATATATCCCAGTATTTCTGGTATAAATAAACGGTTATGATCCCAGAATTGGACTTAGAAAAGACATGCAAGTTTTGAGGGCAGTAATATTATTCTGGGTACTCACTACTTGACCAAATGTGGGTCCACATAAATAGTTGCATGAATGAAGTATTTGTCTTTCATATACCCCTGATAATTTTAAATGAGGATAACACCACCAAACAACATAACCTGCATGTAGATATGTATGTATTAATATATAAGGTCATAGCAAATACTTATGATAAAATATAACGTTATAACAGATACATAAAGAAACTGCTGTAAGCATGGTACAGGGAGGAAGTAGTTCTGTCTTGGAGCATCCAGGAAGTTTTCAAAGAGGAAGCAACATTAGAACTAGACTTTGAAGAATGAGTAGGAGTTTTCCAGATAGTAAAAGAAAGAAATATCATTTAAGAAGTGGGAATGGCACAGGCAAAGGCATAGAGGTGTTGAAAACAAAGTACATGGGATGTTCCAGGAACTGTGAGTTAATGTACATTGTGGCTGGCATACAGGAGGGGAAGAGGCAGAAGATGAGAGTGGAGAGGTGAGTTAGGATCAAGACTGAGGCGTCTTGAAGGACATGCCCATATATTTAGATTTTTCCCTGTAGACATCATTGAAATCCAGACGGTTTACACAATCTCTGATGAGAGACAGTGGAGAATAGCCAGGAGGCCAGGGCCCTGGCAGAGCCTCTGCCTCTGAGTTGCTGCTTTCTGGGCCCTTACCTTTTTATCTATCAAAGAGAAGGTTGGATCAGATGATCTCTAAAAGGTTCCTTTCACAGCTGTGAAATTTCTTAGGCTAAATAAGTAACCTCATCTTTTTTTTCAAGGGAATAAATGAAGTTAGTCCATCAACACAATGAAAGACAGGATCACTGCTCTCAAGTTAAATTTCCCCTAAGATACTCATTTCTGTGCTGACCTTTCAGGCCAATGGAGCCAGAAGTAATGAGATATCAACACTGACAGGCCTCCTCTCCTACACCTGTCCTGTCCTATGCCTGAGAGTGCCTCCATAAAGAAGTATGAAGGTCTTCTAAATTCAATTTCTTTGTCCATTATCGCACACCTTATTGAGATGCTACAGATTTCTTAACTTGCAACGAAAAGATAGTGGAGCATCATTTGTCCCAGCCACAAGCTGTCAGTATTGACCAACAGGTGGGTAACAAAGGTGGAACATTTGCCTCTGAAGAGAGATTGCTCAAAGCAATCTGCTTGCTATCTTAGGAGAGAGTGGTTTTGTTTCTCATGCTTTCATTTATCAACCTTATCCTATGGTCTTTGAAATATTCTCTTCCAGAAGTGGGGAAACTCACAGCCTCCCCACACTTTTTATCCAGGTATACAGTCCATGCATGTGCATGAAGGGTCTTCCATGTGTTATATAATGAGCATAAGAGAAAAGTTAGACATAATCCCCACCCATAAGGAACTTCCTATTTGGTGACGAAGACAGAAACATATGTAGGTAGTTAGGCATCAGTTTGTTATACTACAGTGGAGCAAGTATTCATTTATCCACTAAAGTTTATGGAATAAATAAAAAAAAAAAAACCTGTCCTCAGGTAGCTCATAGACTAGTTTTTTAGAATGATAGAAGTAGGTTCCATTTTAGGTGTATGCATATAGCTAGCATTCAGAAGATGTATAACTTTTATCTCCTGGGACAGGGGATTGAGGAGGTGGATCAGAAAAGGCTTTATGGAGAAAGTGACATTTTAGTTAAATCTTTAAAAACAAGCAAGCTTTTCTGTCTTGTGGGAATGATGGGAAACAGGAAGCATGAGGAGAAGGAAAGTAAGAGCATCCTAGGTGGAGTGCCCAGCATGAGAAAAACCCAGACATGTGAAATAGGCTGTTGTGTTCATGGAACCATATTAGAATCCCTGAGGATGGGTGTCGTTTTATCTTGTATCCTGTAACCTTGGTGAACTCACTTATTAGTTCTTGTAGCATTTCTGTAGATTCCTTCAGGTTTTTCACATACATGAGACTTGCTTAATGGCCAAGAATATGTTCTATCTTAATAAATGTTATGCATGCACTTGAGAAAAATATATATTCTGCTGTTGTTGAGTAGAATGTTCTATAAATGTCAATTAGGTCAAATTGGTTGACAGTGTTATTCAAATCATCTATATCCTTTCTGATTTTCTATGTATGTATTCTATCAGTTATTGAGAGAGGAGTATTGAAATCTCTGACTATAATTATGGATTTGTCCAATTCTATCAGTTTTTGCTTCATGGGTCTTCAAGTCCTGGTATTATAGGATGCATAAACATTTAGGATTATTATATCTCCTTAAGGAATTAACTTCTTTATCATTATGAAATTACTGTCTTTATCCCTGGTAATATTCTTTGCCCTGAAGTCTTTCAGCTGCAAAGTCTTTGCACTGCAGCTTTTATTTTTTTATTAGTGTTAATATGATGTATCTATTCCATCCTTTTACTTGTAATCTATTTTTGTCTTTATGTTTAAGGACATTTCTTATAGGCAGCATATAGTTTGACCTTGCTTTGTTATCCAGCCAGGCAATCTCTGCTTTTTTATTACAGTGTTTAGACTGCTTACATTTAACACAATTGATATGGTTAAGTTTAAATCTGAGTCTGTCATTTTGCTGTTGGTTTTCTGTTTGTCCCATCTGTTATTTGCTCCTTTTTTCTCTTTTTCTGACCTCCTGTGGCGTATTTTGGAGTATTCTTTTGAGGACTTTTTATGTTTTCATTTATCTCCTTTGTTTGGTTTATTAGCTGTAACTCTTCGTTGTATTCTTTTTGTGGCTTATTTAGGCTTATTATTATTATTGTTAGGCTTATTAGGCTTATTTACATCTATAACTATCACAGTGTACCTTTGAGTGACATTATACTACTTCATGTGTAGGACAAGAACCTTACAAGAGTATATTTCCATTTTCCCCTTCTAGCCTTTGTGCTATTGACATATAATTTAAATTTAAATTAAAAAAAGGAAAAAAATTATATTGACATACAGTTTACTTTCCCATGTCTCATAGGCCCCACACTACATTATTATTATTTTGTTTGAATAGCAAGTTATCTTTTAAAATTATTTAAGTAATAAGACATATTCTTATGTATTTTTCCATGTGGTTAAATGATGCTCATAATTTCTTTGCAGTAGATCCATATTTCCATCTGGTATCATATTTCTTCTACTTGAAGAACTTCCTTTAATGCTTTTTAGAGTGTAGGTCTGCTAGTAATGAATTTCTTTAACTTTTTATGTCTGAAAAACCTTGATTTTGCCTTCATTTTGAGATTTTTTCTAGGTATATATTTCTAGCTTGAAAGTTTTTTCTTTCAGTGCTTCAAAGATATTGCTCTGTCATCTTCTCACTTGCATTGTTTTCAAGGAGAAATCTGTTTTCATGTTTATCTTTTTCTGTACATAATGTGTTTTTCCCTTTTGACTACATTCAAGTTTTCTGTTTATTACTGGTTTTGAACACTTTGATTATGATGTGCCTTGGTATAATTTTCTTCATGTCTTTTGTGCTTGGGGTTCATTGAATTTCTTGGATCAGCCAGTTTCAGTTTTCATCAAATTTGGAAATTTTTTACCTATTGTATCTATAGATATTTTTTCTGCCCACCAGCAACCCCACTTTCAGGGATTCCAATTCCATGTATATTAAGATGATTGAAGTTGTCCTACAGTTCACTGATGCTTTGTTAATTAGGGAGGGAGGGTCTTTTTTCTTTCTGTGTTTCTTTTTGGATAGTTTCTATTGATATGTTGCTATGTCATCAAATTTACTAGTTTTTTCATCTGCAATGTTTAGTTTGCCATTATTCCCATCCAATGTACATTTTAATCTCAGATATTGTATATAGAAGCTTAATATGGTCTTTTTTATATCTTTCATGTCTCTTCTTAACTTTTGGAATGTATGGAATATGGTTATATTAATAATAACTGTCAATATCTTTTTCTGCTAATGCTAACATCTGTATCAGTTCTGGGTTCATTTTGATATGACTATTCTCCTCATTATGGAATATATTTTCTTGATTCTTTGCATGCCTGGTTTTTCTTTTATTATTATATGGCAGTAATTTATTGGTTGGCTGAATTTTACCCTGTTGGGTAATGGACATTTCTGTATTCCTATAAATGTTCTTAAACTTTGTCCTCAGATGTAGTTATGTTATTTGAAAACAGGTTAGTCCTTCCAAGTCTTGCTTTTAAATTCATTAAGTGGGACCAGAGCAGTGTTTTGTCAAACTATTATTCCCCGCTACTGAGGTAGGTCCCTTCTTAGTGTTCTGCCCAGCGCCTATTCCAGTTTAGCTATAGGAATAGGCACTGTGTTTAGCCTTGTGTATCAGGCTATCAGGCACTGTTCTCTCTAACCCTTTCAGGTGGTTCTTTCCCTGAGCCTCAGACAGTTTTCTTACATACATGTGTTGATCAGTACTCTGTTGAATACTTAAAGAGAACCCTTGGCAGATTTCTAGAGTGTTTTCTTTGACTCTGTCCTCTCCCATTCTCTGACCTGTAAATTCTAGCTGAGGGTCTCTCCAAATTCTCATATTTGTCTCCTCAACTCAAGAAGTGCATCAGCCTCTTCTTGGGTTTCCCTCCCTGTGTCCCAATCTGGAAACCCTCTTAAGGCATAAACTGGGGCAATCCTAGGGCTCAACACATTAGTTTCCCATCTCACAGCAATTACTGACCTTCATTGCCTTATGTCCAATGTTATACAAATCATTTTTTTATATATTTATTCTGTTTTTTTTGTTTTGTTTTGTTTTTTCAGGTGGGAGGGTAAGTCCAATCTCTGTTATTCTATCTCAGCCAGAAGTGGAAGTCCTCTCAAATTCTTTATTATGGCATTACAAGTCCCTCCTGATAGAAACTCCAGTTTCCTCTTTATCCTCATCTCTCTCTACTCCCTTGTGCTCACTTTCTATTGTGACCTTGTGGCACATTTTTAGGTTCCCTTAGCCCATTAGGTCTTCCTTGTTCACTGTCTCCTTCTTTTGACAAACTCCTATTCATCCTTCCAGACACGGTTCAAGCATTATATCCCCCTATTTGTTCCAATGACCGCCCCAGGTCAGGTTATCTTATGTCTCTCTATCAAAATTGTTTCTGCATGTCTCAATTTTTGTTTCATAGGAGCATAGATAGGCATTTTAAGATAGTAGGGATCTGTTTGGAAAATGTTAGGTTAAATAGTGTTAAACAGTTTTTTTACTCAAGTCTTTTTAGAACCTAATGTGCACTATGAGTCTCCAAGAAGTAATATGATAGGCAGATGAGAAAGCTGAGGCTCAGACAGATTTTTTTTTTAAAGTAAGATAAAAAATATACTAGCCGAGGCTCTGTTGTGCAGTGTATAGACAGGAATGTGCCAGAGAGCTTCCCTGTTCAGGTCTCTGTGGGAATATAGAACCCAATGTAGCAGAAAAAGGGCTATATTCCTAGCCCAAGACCTGCCTCTAATTCATTGTGTGACCTTGGGCAAGGTACTTTCCCACTCTAAACCTTAGTTTCTGTATCTTAAAAGTGATGGTAGAGGTTAGACTTGATGAGATTAGACTTGATCCTCAACTTCCTAATTCTCTTCTGCCTGCCATGTTTACACCAACCTTCCCTGAGCTCTTTCTTTGGTGAGTTCCTATAGCCTCCCAGAACTCATTTTGCCAATATCATGTTATTATATATCCTCTCCTAAGTGACCCAGGGATAAGAGTCTTGCTTCAGCTATGAGAGTGTCTACTTCTCTTTTGGCATGGCTTGCCCATAACAGAGTCCTGATAAACACTTATTTAGTCCTTCCTTGCTGTGTTCCCTGGTTTTATAACTGGCCCTAGGTCAAAGTCCTGGAGGCTTTTCTATACTTCTCCCTCTCCCTCATTCCCATTTATATGGTTAACAAGTTTGGTTCTTGTTGCTTCCACCCCCTTGGTATCTCTTCAATCAACCTTCTTATACTCTACCCCTATAGATACCTATAAAAAATATGGATATTATTATTATTATTGCTCCTGTTATTATAGTTGAAGAAACTGGGGCACTGAGATTAATTAATATGCCCAGAGATTCACAGCTAGTAAATGGCTGAACCATGACCAGAACCTAAGTTCTAATGTACTTGCTTCCTCAATTAACCTTTGCTTGTTTATTAAATGAATAAACGAGTGGATGAATGCATTTTGAAATTAACTTGAATTTCCTACATTTCCACTAGTTCTTTGCTTGACAGAAACTGAGGATGAATTTTCTCCCCCCATAATTTTGCTTTGTTGCATTGCACAATAATCTTGTTTAACTCTGAAAAATGAGCAAGGTCCAGATGTCCCCTGTGGGATGCCTAGCTGTCAGTGAGCTCTTACCAATATCTCCACACACACTGACTGGCTCCCCTAGAACCTCCTTGTCCTTGTTTCCCTTTGAGTGTCTATAAACCTGGAAGCAGCTGCCAAGTCAAAAGTCTAACAGAACAGACTGTTCTCAACCTCTTCTCCTCAGCCCTCTAGGAGGTTGCTTTTGCACCATTTTTTACCCATAATTGGGACAATTTATCTAGATGACAACATAAGTGGAATTGTAGTTTTAAAAAAAGTATTAGAATGTGGCTTTCATATGAATATGAAGGAAAAAAGAGTTTAAATACATCATTATTTTTAAAGCAATTTCAGTCTCAGGAATGTCATTTTTGTAGAGCAACTTGGTTCCAAAATAACATCTATACAACTGATCATGTTTATATTTCAAAATTTAAAAAAACCCATAGCTAAGAAAATTCATTTGTTTTTTTATCCTGTCATTCTCTTGTAAAGCCCTATTCTAATTTCTTAGTTGGCACTGCAGACCTGTCATCTGGCTCCTACCCATCTCTCCAGTCTTGCTCCCTACTCCTTCTTCCCTTGTACTTTACCCCCTCTGGTCCTAGTGAGCTGCTTGTCAGGCCCATACCTTTCTACCTTCTCAACATGCCACCTCTTCTACCTGGAAGATCCTTCACCACTTATCTACCCAGTGGACTCTTTGTTATTCTTCAAAACCTTGATCAAGTGTCAACTCTTCTCCAGAGTTCTCCTTGGCTCCCACCTTCACCCCAAGATAAAGTTACCACTCTTCTGTGGCACACACTCTTATTATTGCATCTATCATAATGTTTTATACTTGTTTGACTTCATTTTTGTCTCCTCGTGTATTTCCTATAACTAAGCTAAGTGCTTGACACATGTTTGGAGTTAAGGAAATCTTTGTAGCTAAACTCTTATCCAAATCAGTATTGGTAGAGCTCTGTGCATTTCAGGGATAGAAAGGGCCTTGGAGGACATTCAAAGGAGTTGCTTTATTTACTGCTGATGAAACTAATGCCCATAAAAGGTAGTAATTTGCCTAAGATCACATTGTACGTTTGATAGCATTTGTCCATTTTTTGGTAAATCCTTATCTCTGCCAGATTGGGGGATTCAACATTCCTTTTAACAAGAACTTTTAATGCTTTTTTGTATTCTATTCTAAAAAAAGAGGTTAGGACCATGAACTCTGGAGCCAGATGTCCTGTGTTTGAATTATAGCTACAGCACTCACTATTGAGAAACTTGTACACGGTACATACTTTTTCTGTTTCTCAATTTTTTCCTGTAGATAATAAAGATAAATGATAGAGAATGAGGATAAAGACAAATTTATCCCTAGGGTTACTACAAGGAATAAATGAGCTACACCCATAAACTCCTTAAAACACTGATAAAGTACATAAAATGTACTTGTCAAATGTTTCCTATCATGTGCAGAAATAGGAAGGAATCAGGGTTAACTCAAATTTCTAATACAGAATATTGATTAGGAAGCTTCAGAAAAAAACTAGGACTCAGGACTCATAACATACTGCACAAATGTTCTTGATGGTATTCTAGTGTTGCTATGTCCATGATTGAAGAAAATCAAACCAATGCAAAAGAGCTTGAGTGAGCTTATCTATATTTTCTCTCCTTGAACACTCACTCATAGCACTGGTAATAGATTTAGGACCAATGTGTAGGCATTACCATGGGTCATATTTAATCTCAGCCTTGAGATAATCTTTATAATATTCCAAACTGCCTAAATATGAAATAGGCTGCCTACAGAGGTAATGAGCTCTCATCACCCTATGCATTCGAACAGAATACTTAGCAGCCACTTACAGGCTCAGATATTATAGCAGATTCAAACATAGAGTAGATAGTTGAAGCAAAAAGACTTCAAGATTACTTTCAACTGTCTCTCTATTTTTTTTCTTTATTTTTTTTCAAACACTAATGCCATTCACTACCTATTTTTTTTTTTAAAAGATGGAGTTTCACTATGTTGCCCAGGCTGGCCTCAAACTCCTGAGCTCAAACAATCCTCCTGCCTCAGCCTCCCGAGTAGCTGGGACTATAGGTGCACCATCTTGCCCAGTTCAATTGTCTCTATATTTTTTTAATGTGTGTTTTATTTTGTGGTTATAAAGTTCCAAGGTTCTGTGTTTCCTTAAATCTATGACTCTGTGATTATATGATTCCATTAGATTAACTGTCAGTCCCATGGATTTTGTTTGGCAGCAATCTGGCTATCCATTTTATGGCAATAGCTTTGGAAACTGTTGGGAATTTTTCCATATTGAGCATCAAGCCAATTTAAAAAGTGATTTCTGAGGGAGGCATTCATTCAGGACCTTTACTAAATGCTCTCACAGCTCCTCTTCATGCTATATTTTTAGCTCCTATAGCCATTTAAGTTGAACATAATTAGAGGAAAACAATAGCTAAAGCAAAAAAGCACCATCTCAGGATTTTGTAAGGAATGGATGGGGCTGGAGAGAAGCAGCTGCCCACTGCTGCACTTATGTTTAGAATCTACCTTGAGACAGTCTCACAGAGTTAAGTTCAGCTTAGTTGAAGGGATGGAAAAAAATAACAGATATAATACTTTTATTACCTTTATAACTAATCATATATAATACTACAGTTATATATATTTCAAAGATAACTCTATTATATATAAAATTGATTGATAAGAACTCTATTGTATAAAAAATTGGGAAGTACCATAATCAACCTTTGTAATTTTCATTCAAATCTTTATAACCAATTAAATAATAATTTCATGAATCCAGGTCATTTGCCTTATAATCCAGTGTCTTTTCTTACATTATGTATCCTTGCCTGTACTAATTTTATAGAACTTATCCTCTTCAGTAAATCAAATGCACATTTGATTACCTAAGATCCCTCCAAATTAAAAACACTTCAATAGCTTCCCGTTCTTCCTAGGTTAAAGATTTTGGTTTATTTTCCTGCTTCCCTTTCCCCCACCCTATCCAAATCTCTGTTATAGGTTCTCATATATTGTATACCTTATCACTTATCACTGTACTCTTTAGCCCTTGTCACTGTTTAATTTTTCAATTACATGTGTGATTTTTTCATTAGTATCTGTCTCCTCAATAGACTGTAAGCTTCTGAGGGTAGGGAACATGTCTGTTTTTGCTCCTTCTCTATTGCCATTCCTTAGCACAGTCCTCTAAACATAGTAGGCACACAGTCCATATTTGCTGAAATTGTGAATAAAATGAATTAATTAATGAAATATGTTTTAGGATATTCTGTGCCACATGATTTAAAAATCAGTTTTAGGATACAGGTCAGTGATCTGAAGAAAGCAGAGGTACTCATTTAAAGTTAAGTGTATATTTATACACACACATAGCAAAAGTATGCACTATAGGTCCCATTGGAATGTAGCATTTGAGTTTGGAAGTACTCAGGACACAGTTAACAGGAGAAAGGAGGAGTCATTGTGTCTTCTAGCTTTTGCCAAGCAGAATTAAATCACTTTGATGTGGTTTTAAATAGACCTTACACAAAGATCTCCATTTGTAAAGGGCACAGATTTGTTGTCAACTATCTTTTACTGCCAGATATTTAATTATTTATCTTTATCTTGAGTGCACAGGTATCTTTGTTTCTTTTACTCTTTATCCTAAAAACAAAAACAAATTTATTTTAAAGACTGAAAACATTGGAGCTATTAATTAATGCAATTTAGTCATTGCCTTGTTGAGTGACTTTTGAGAGTTTGTTTAGAAGGATATATTTCTATGTGAGTAGGTCAGTCAGGATCATTTAGGAAAACAAAACTACACTAAGTATTTCAACAGAAGGAGCTTGGTATATGGAAATTGTTACCAGTATGGAGGGATAAAAGAGCAAAAAGAGAACACTGAGATAACCCAGAGACAATAATTGCAGGAAGCTGCTATCACTGGAAGGAGTAGGGAACAAGAGACAAGTTGGAGTTACCAGAACCTAGGCGCTCACAGAGGGACTCTGTGGCATTGGATTCAGACTTCTCAGGAGGGAGCATTGCCTGTCTGTGGCTGTTACCTCTGAGAGGGCATGAAGAGGCTGGTTCTAGGAGTATTGAAAGAAGCTGGAAGCTGGAGCCGACAGCTACTTCTGGGGTTACACTGATAAAAACACAAAAAACAGAAAAGCAGTCTCTTCTTTCCTCTTCTTGCCTTCCAATTTCCCTTCAGTTATTGGTGGAACCTAACAGGAGGCCAGATAGCAAAGACATCTGGGAAATGTAGTTTACAGTATCCTACAGCAGAGTATAAAAGAACATATTTGGTCCTGAGAGACAATAGGTAAATAACTGACACAGTACATCCCTCTGGTTACTTATCTTTATGCACTTTTCTATACATATTTGACCTTCTATATGACAAAATGTGTCAACTTTATGTTTTCACCTTATAAGATACAACAAATTTTCATATATGTAAAGATGTTCTCACCATCTTCTCAAAAGGAAAAGACACAAAGTTCCAATGGTCACTGTGTCCATCTCTAGGTGAGGTCATGTGATCCATCTCTGAGCAATGGCTTTTAATCACAGTTCCACTTGAATTATAGGTAACCTAAAAGCTAACTTGTAAAGGTAACCACCAACAATACACTTTATGTCAAATATTAAGGAAGAAATAAATTCCTCCCTCCACACATACACACACCCTAACAAGCAAGGAAGAAGAGATTTATATTTACTACAGTACTCATTTCTGAACTGTCTCAAGGATATAATTATACTTTATAACTTCCTTTTTTCATTAACCATTCCATTTCCCCTTTGCCCTCAGCAAATACTTCAGCTTTTCCAAGTTCTTTACTCGGTGGGGTGACCCAAACCTTTATTTCTGAAGAGTATACATCCTCAGTAAACCTTTATTAGGTTGCTGTACTTTTCCATTAACTGTTATTATTGGGCACAGAAGTACTAAAGGCACCCTAAAGAATCCTCTAGGTTCCAGACTAGTCCTTCTTGCTCCCATTGTATCACAGCAACCCAACTCCCCCTTAATAATTGGAATCGGTCACCCCAACCAATATGCAACATGATTCTTTGCCTATTGGCTTAGTAGCATGAGAAACCCTAAATGACCAGTCGTAGCCTTAGATTCTACTTCAGTGGAACCATTATTGTGTTCTCTTAGGAAAGAAGATCTCCTAATCCAGAAGATTCCACAGTTGTGCTTTTTTCAGGTAGGTTATTAGGTGTAATGTGAGAGAAGCCAATCGCATTTCCACCCAGATGCTCAGATGCCTTTATTCTTGTGTGAGAAACAAGAATAAAGTTAGTCACTGTTACAAAGCATATATGATATCTTAAGAGAAAACCCAACTTTCAATTTCCCAACTGGAACTGAAATTGAACCTTTATTAAACCCTTCCACAAATCTATCAGGCCAACTGCTTCTGGGAAATGAGGCATATATTAAGACCAATAAATATTATATGTATGAGCCTATCACTGCTATATCTTTGCAGCAAAATGAGCTGCTTTGTCACAATTAGCTGTATGAGATACCACAGGTGAATAAGGCATTCTATAAATCTATGGATGATGGTGCTGGAAGAAGCATAGAAAAGACTAATTCAAATCCACAATAAATGTGCATTTCAGTGAGGAAAAATCACTTCCCCTTCATTATGGAAGGGGTCTATTGTAATCAACCTGCCACTGAGTGGCTGGCTGGGGAATGGTACCATATCAGAGAATCAGTATTGGTCTCTACTACTGGCATATTAGATACTCAGAAAAAGTACAGTTGTAGAGCCCTTGTATAGCCTCCATCCCTGCTGCCATGGCCTCTTTGTATATCAACCCATCAAGCAAGAACTGAGATGGCTGGATAAGGAGACTGACTAACATCCAAGGAATATATTATCTTATCAACCTGAATATTGGGAACCTCCTCTACAGTGAGTGCTCTTTAGTAAGGATTTACACAGAATATAAAATGTTCACTCTTCCCATCACAACAATTCCATTCTCAGACCTCATGCCAAGATCTCCTTGATAACAACAATCTTCCTTCCAATCCTGTTCATTCCAAGTTCCTGATCATCTAGCCAGATCATTAGGCTATATCAGTGAAAACATGTACTTCTGGCCATCTCTCTGTTCAAACAAAGTGGACAACCATGTGTGCTACTTGAAGTTCTGACCACTGGAAGGATTTCCCTTTACTATTGTTTTTCAGGGATACCCCTGATTTGGGGACTGTAAAACTGTAGCAATTCACTTTTGATTGATGCCATATTTTTCATTATTCATCAGTTTCACATAATTTCCTGTGAGGTCATACTGTGAACTGAAGGAGAAGAATTAGTGCTGCAGGAAAAGATGCTCTAGGAATCCAAACCACCTGTCCGTGCAACTTACTTGTGCTTTCAAAATCTACTAGAACCTTATATACCATTATTTCACTTATACTATTTTCACTTGTTGGTGGATAGTAGGCTCAAGATTATGACTTGGTGGGTCAGATTATACCCAGTTCATGATGGACAACTCAGGCCACATGATCACTTGGTGTCCCAGAGTCAGGTGTTCAGTCTATTGGGGTTTACTACACAACTTGGAGCTGTTTCTCACAAGAAGATTGTTAAGATGGTTTTCTCTTAACTGTAGGGATCTTCTCTGTGGTTTTCCTACTGGAGCTTTCCGTAGGCTTCATAGGCATCCCTACTCACCACAGTAATTTGATAGCTCTTGGATCATAAGGTCCAAATGCCAGAGCAACTTTTCACTGAAGTCCATACCTATTGCAGAGCCTTCTCTTGCTGTGGGCTTCACCCCAAACTGGCATAATTACAGATTACTCAGTAAGTGGACAAGAACAACACATAGTCAAATATGGTACATGTTGCCTCCAAAATCCAGAGAGGCCCACCTATCATTGTGCTTCTTTTTTCTAGTACAAAATGTATCAACTTATCTTTCACTTTGGAGGGAATATTCCAACATATTCTGGACTCCTAGACATTTGGAAATTTCACTGACATGGTAGGCTCTTGGATGTTTGTGAGATTCATCTCTCACTTTCTGTCACCTTCTGTGTCACCTTCTGTGTCTTCTAAATCATCTATAGCACTTGCAACTCCCCTTTATAATTACATAGTTATCAATATAGTATGCCATTGGGATGATCTATGGGATGTCAAGATGATCAAGAGCTTTGTAGACTAGATTATGATAAAAAGCAAGAGAGTTGAAGTAGCCATGCAAAAAGATTGGGAAGGTATGCTATTGTCCTTGTCAGGTAAAATCTAACTGCTTCTTGTGGTCCTTGGAAAACTGATAAAGAGAAAATTGTATGCCAGATCAATACCTTACATAAGGTACCAGGGATTGGAATTGTATTGATATTAGCCAGTAAATATGTCACATCTGGAATAACAACTGCAATTATAGTCACCACCTATTTAAATTTATAGTATTTTATAGTCATTCTCCAAGATTTATTCACTTACTCCATTGGCCAAATAGGAGAGTTAAATGGAGAAGTGATAAGAATGTCCATAGACTCAATTTGACTTTGTTCATAAATTTCTCCTCTAACAAACTTTTTAAAAAATAAAATTTATAGGGATCTACCCAGACTTTATGGATGAAATACAAGATGTGGCATTTCCTATCACTGTGTTCATAACTTCTTCTCAGGTCTATAACAGGAGGCTAAGTTGTACACTCCTGCCAGACCCATTCCCAGTGTGGCAGCCATCAGAATGCTCCTCATGCAAGATCTATAATTGACCAAGGATCCCAGCTGCTGTGCTAAAATCCATTTCTGTGTTTACACTGAGGTCACACTTTCCATGAGCTGCTCCCAGAAAAGACAGAGCACAGCTGGGACATTAAGGCTGTCCTGTTCTTGGGTAATGGGGGATTCCACTGACAGGCAAATTTGGTTTACAGACTCCCTGTCTCCTGCTGATCTTTCCTTAGAAGTGAACTTCAGTCTAAAACACTTCTACCTAAGTCTCTTTCTTTCTTTCCCTTGATCCTTCACTCAAGGTCACACCTTAAGTACCTATATTACATCTGACAGCAATCCCAGCCTCCCACAGGTCCCCCTCGAGAATTTTCTTGAAGACTTCTTCTCAAACAGCCCCTGAGTCCCATAGATAGTTATCTAGGGATGAAGTAGATTTTTCCCTACCTTATTTTGGTGGAAGGGTCTGTTCTATTTCTTGAGGCAAAGCATAAGTGGGTCACTGTTTTCTTTAACCCAGCTCTGGCAGTATTAGTGTTCACAGAAGTAACTCCCCGTTTCTGGCAATAGATTGTCATTCTAATTGTGGATATTGTAAGTTATTGTCATTTCTTTGTCTTT
The DNA here is from genome assembly GCA_023783475.1 of Daubentonia madagascariensis. NCBI lineage: Eukaryota > Metazoa > Chordata > Mammalia > Primates > Daubentoniidae > Daubentonia > Daubentonia madagascariensis. Next base: position 9,563,977 of record JAKFHU010001129.1, read on the forward strand.
TCTGTATGTTTTACTAGGAAGTCAGAAAAGGCTGCAATAGGACAATTCACTCCCAAATCTGATATTTCTACAGTTAATTGGTCAGGAAATAGATCCAAATATATTATAAAGATAACTTTATCTGTGTTTTATTTTCTATGCCATATTTAAAATTTTATAGCTTAGCATTTTGAAATTACAGTCATGAATAGTTATGGGAATATCACCACAACAACTTAGTGAATTTTTTTGTCCCATCTATACAAATTTAAAAAAAAAAGAATTTTCTTGAAGACTTCTTCTCAAACACCATACTGTAACTTTTAGTCTCTTGTAATATTTCCCAACACACACACACACACACACCATGGACTAGAGATAGAATTAGGTGCTCAAGAAAATGTTTTAAATTTGGCAACTTTGGGCTAGCAACTTGATCTATATGAGCTTGGTAATACTTTCATCAAATGGTATATTTTAGAGCTACATGAAATAAGAGTGCTGTTCCTGTTGCAGCCTTTACTTGCATAACAAATAGTAGGAGCAAAATTAGTTCTCTTTGCCTTCTAATCTAAAATTTATTTTTCTTTTGATCCATGATGCTTTGGTTTCAAAAGTAACGTCTGCCAAAAAATGAACAAGTCTTCTATGAATCACTGATCTTGGTCATAGACTAAGTCTCTTAAACTTGGCTTCAGGCTGTGCCCTGACCCATAGGCTAACTTCAGGCCAACACTGCCCATTCAAATAGAGGTTCAAAGCAGAGATTTATGAATCAGATTCCAGCTATGCTGTAGGAAAGTCATGTAATCTCAGGCAAATCATTTAACCTTTCTTCATCTATAAAATGGGATAATGATGCCTACCTCACAGGATTATTGTGAGAATGAGATGAGGGACCATCTATAGAGGATACTAGGCAGTGTCTAGAACAGAGCAGGCACACAAAAATAAGCTAAAATTAAGACACAGCTGAACCCTGATCCTGGCCATGGACTGAGACTTTATCTGAATCCTTATCCTCCTGACTATTTCACTATTTTACTTATAATGGCCATATGAGAAGATGTGAATGGACTAAATCTATATCCCCCATCTGGACCATCTCTCTTTAGCTTCCCTGCCTCTCTTGCACTCAGTCCAGTTTTCCATAATGAAAGCAACTTGGCATGGGGACTTGTCATGAAAAAAAAAATAACCTTGGTACAAAATGGGAGGTTAGAGCTAGAAAAGAGCTTAGAGACTCCTAGATCCAAACCCTTTATTTTAAAATAAGGAAATGTGTCCAAGAAGGAGAGTGACAGACCCAAGGTCATGCAGGAAGAAAGCATAAACACAAGCCTTGATCATTTTCTCAGTGTAGAGGTCTTCCCTAGCATCAGAGGTCTGCATGGGTAGACAAACACCAGGCAGAGAGGAATGCTACCCCTGCCTCCTAGATTTTCAGGGTATGGGCACACTGCCCCAGCATTACCCATATTAGGAGAAGCAGAGTCTCTGCATATAGGTTTCTGTGCATGGGGCTCACAAGCCAAACAAACTGCCCACTAGCCATATAAACTTTTTTTGAGGCTTATGTACAGTGAAACGTGCCGAACTTAAACATTTGATTCCATGGGTTTTGATAATGTATACACCTGTGTAACCATCCCATTCAAGACTTAGAATATTTTAAATACCTCAGAAAGTTCTCTTGTGGCTCCTTCTATTCACTTTCCACAACTCCATAGCCAACTACTCTTGATTCTATCACCATAGATTAGTTTTGTCTGTTCTTGAACTTCATATAAATACTTCATATAAATGGAGTCATAGAATATGAACCCTTTTGTGTATGACTTCTTTTAGTTAACCCTCCATATTGTTGAATGTATCAACAGTACTTTCTGGTTTTCTTTTTCTCAATAGTATTCCATTATGTGTATATACCATAAACTATGCAATAGGGGTCACATTCCAAATATAGCTTCTCCTGACCTTGGAGACCTAAGACGTGACTTGGGTAAGTCACGTAACCTTTTAAAGCTTCATTTTCCTCATCCATAAAATGAGAATAATGCAGTCTGCCTCTTGGAGTTTGATATATACCTCTTAGCACCAAGCCTGAAACACAGTAAGTGTTCAGTACAGACCTATACTCATAGAATCTCTGTACACTTGTTACTATAGGGATTACTGTGTCCAACTCCTTTATTTTTCAGATGAGGACAGAGAGGCCCAAGGCCTTTCTGCTGGAAGTAGCACTCAAGGCCTCTTGATTCCCTGCACTGTGCTTGTTCCACTGCTTCACATATACTTTGCAGAAAGGCCTTATTAGGCTACTCCAAATAGTATGCAACTGAAAAGTGCTTCCTTTCTGAGAACTGTCAAAATACCCTCCTGATGAGAACCTAAATAAATAGTTTTCTGAAACCTTTCAGATTTTTTAATAAGTCAAAATACACTTTTCTGACAGCATAATTGCTTTTCATAGTGGGGCCTTAAATCTGCACTATAAAAGAATAATGCAACAGTAGATCATTTGTGAAAACTTAATGAAAATGGAGTTAGGGAACCTCAGAGTCACTAGACCTTGAAATTCACTTTCAGAAACTAATTTGCAGTAAATGCATGAGAAACATATTTAGACATGATAAACTTCCAGGCTGGTGCTGGGCAGGTGTGGAAGTTTATCTTGATTAACTCCTTTGTTTTAATTAATGCCAAAGAGCAAAGTGCGGGGATCTGGCATTCTGTCGGTGGGAGCCATTTTGAAAGGAACCGTCAGACATTTCTGTGTTCTGAATCAACTCAGCAGGACTGCCGTGCTGGGGAGGATTTGTGAGGCTTTCCAAGGCACATCTGTTTCTCTCTTTTCTGGTGATGACCTCATTAATAATGACAATTAAGTCTACTCTTCTTTGGAAACACTTCACTACAATGGCCTGGATTTATATCTTGGTTGCCAGGGTTCTTGGTATGTGAGACTAGGAGAATGAGCCAAAATGAACATGGTAATTGCCAATTGTTCTGGAAAAGTAAGTTTTTTTCAGAGTCAGTCCATTAGCTCATTTGATGTCAAGAGAACCTCCTAGGAGGTAGATAGGGTAGGGATAATACCAAGGAAGTGGCTTATCCTAGGTCTGGGAGTTATTTCACCTGGCTTTGGAAGGCTGATCCACACAGTATGTTCTTGGGCTAGTCCCTTTTCTTCTCTGAGCTTTAGCTTCTACATTTCTAAAATGAGGGCTTTGAACCAGATCGGTTGTTTTAAAGCGTTTTTAAAGCAAAAGAACCTTTTTGGAAACAAAATCGCATGTGAAATATGAAACTAATAGAAGAAGACTTATCCAGGTTGAAGTGGGGGGTAGCAGACCTAGCCTCTTTTGGTACCAGAGTTATTTTTAAGAGTTTAGTTATTTTGGTAGTGGTTGTTATTTGGTGGAGAGGAGAATTGAGCAAGACTTAGGCATGATATAAAGCTGCCAAGTCAGGAAACAGGCCCCATACTGGCCCTAGACACTGAAAGGGGCTACTTGTCTAGTTATCATTCTTTAGGCATCAGACAGCTGATGACAAATGTTTGTTGCATTTATATGTTTGGGGCACCTCCACTTCCCGACAAAGGAAGGGTATTTTTACCTGAGAACAATAAAAAGAAAAGAAAAGAAAGAAAAAAGGAAAAATTAATATTAATAGTTGAACACTTTAGTCTTTTTAAAGCTATCTCATGGATATTCATTCATTTAATCTTTACAAATCTCTGTGAGGCAAGTGAAAATATATTTATTTCCACTGTACAGATAAAGAAATTGAGAATTTCATAGCTATCTTTGCAACAAGATTTAAGAGAAATAAAGTGGCCAATTAAATGACAGGAAGAATTGAGGAATTAACCTTTGAAGAAAAAGACTACAAAGAGTGCATTTCAGACAGTACAGGGCATTGAGGAAACAGAGCAGGCAGAGAAATAGCAAGAGCAAAGGCCCAGAGAGCTGAACATGTATAATGCAACTAGGAAATAAGTAGATTCCACTGTGTATTATGGCATTAGACAGTGTGAACTAGTTGCCTCATATAGACCAAACATATGGAAAGTTACTAATTTGGTGAAATAGGGAGTTTGGAAAGAATTAGAGAAAACTCTGGAGGAAGGGAGGGAGAGAGGGAGGGAGAAATAAAAAAGTTTGGGCTGGTGTTTATTTAATTTTATGCTTCAAGATTCTATATTTTCTGGAAAACCAACAAGACACATGTTTGAATTTAGCTTTTCAAAATGAGAAGTTAAGTACATGTTATTTTGGATTCTGAGTCCAAACATTTGCTTGGTATTTTCCACACATCTCCACTCCAATTGGAGCACATCAAAGTCCTGGTTTCACTTGATGCTGGGTGGGCTTTCTGTTGAATACCATCTGTTTTTTTTTTTTTTTTTCTTTTTAAATGCCACCAGGAAGATGATGTTGCAGGCTTGTGAAAAACAATGGAATTGACTTGGGCTAGGAGGAAGTGGTAGAAAACATGGGAGGCCAAGAAAGAGGCAGCATACCTGGGTCCCAGGTCAGTCCCCAATCATCTCCAGTCTGTTAAGATACTCCTCTCCTAACCAATCCTTCACTTACATCACCACCTCTCAGTACATGCTCCACACAACATCCACATTGCTCCTTTTAAAATGAGAGTCAGATAATTTCATTTCCCTGTTTTCAATCCTTCAGTGGCTTACCACTCACCTAGAATAAAGTCCAAAGTTTTTCCTATATTGCTCAAGAGGCCTCATGTGATCTGGCTCCTAAGTTGTTCTCTTTGTTTATTGCCTAACATTCTTCTCCTCCCTCACTCTGCTCTAGCACCTTGGCCTTTCTGCCATTCCTTTGACCCCTAGGAACATTTAGTTCCTTAGGGTCTTTTCTGTTCTCTCTAACAAGATTTCTGATCCCAGATTTTCACATGTGTTACTCTTTCTCTTCATTTAGGTCTGTCAAAGAATAAAACAAATTTGATTCTACTGATCCATGAGCATGATATGTTTTTCCATTTGTTTGTGTCATCTGCAATTTCTTTCCTCAGTGTTTCATAGTTCTTTCTGTAGAGATCTTTCACTGCCTTGGTTAAGTATATTCCTAGGTATTTTATTTTCTTTGTAGCTATTGTGAATGACATTGAGTCTTTGGTTTGACTCTCAGCTTGACTGTAATTGGTGTATAGAAATGCTACTGATTTGTGTGCATTGATTTTGTACCCTGAGAGTTTGCTGAATTTATTTATCAATTCCAGGAGTTTCTTGGTGGAGTCTTTGGGGTTTTCTAAACATAAGATCATTCATCAGCAAAAAGCGATAGTTTGACCTCCTCTTTCCTGATTTGGATACCCTTTATTTCTTTCTCTTGCCTGATTACTCTGGCTAGGACTTTCAGCACTATGTTGAATAGAAGTGGTGACAGTGGGCACCCTTGTCTTGTTCTAGTTCTTAGAGGGAAAGTTTTCAACTTTTTCCCATTCAGTATGATGTTGGCTGTGGGTTTGTCATATATGGCTTTTATAATTTTGAGATATGTTCCTTCTACGCCTAGTTTGTTGAGGGTTTTTATCATGAAAGAGTGCTGGATTTTGTCGAATGCTTTGTCTGCATCTATTGAGATAATCATACGGTCTTTGTTTTTGCTTCTGTTTATGTGGTGAATCACATTTATTGATTTATGTTTGTTGAACCATCCTTACATCCCTGGGATGAAGCCCACTTGGTCATGGTGGATTATTATTTTTTTTTGATGTGCTTTTGAATTCGGTTTGCTCATATTTTATTGAGGATTTTTGCATCTATATTCATAAGGGATATTGATCTGTAGTTTTCTTTCTTAGTTGTATCCTTTCCTGCTTTGGTATCAAGGTGATACTGGCTTCGTAGAATGAGTTGGGGAGGATTCCCTCCTTCTTTATGTTATGGAATAATTTCTGCAGTATGAATACCAGCTCTTCTTTGTAGGTCTGGTAAAATTCAGCTGTGAATCCATCTGGTCTGGGGCTTTTTATTTGGTTGGAAGATTTTTTATTACTGCTTTGATCTCACTGATTTACAGATAAAATGCTATCCCCATCAAAATACCAATGTCATATTTCACAGATCTAGAAAAAATAATTCTAAGCTTTTTTTGGAACCAGAAAAGAGCTGAAATAGCCAAAGCAATCTTAAACAAAAATAACAAATCTGGAGGCATCACATTGCCAGACTTCAAACTATACTATAAGGCTGTAGTAACCAAAACAGCATGGTATTGGCACAAAAATAGAGACATAGACCAATGGAACAGAACAGACAACTTACAATAAAACCATCCACATACAATCAACTGAACTTTGACAAAGCAGAGAACAATATACATTGGGGAAAAGAACTCCTATTCAATAAATGGTGCTTGGGAAGTTGGATAGCCACATGCGGAAGAATGAAACAGGATCCATTATCTTTCACCACTCACAAGAGTTAATTCAAGATGGATAAAAGACTTAAATGTAAGGCATGAAACCATAAGAATTCTAGAAGAAAATGTTGGAAAAACTCTTATAGATATCAGTTGGCCTAGGCAAAGAACTTATGACTAAGACCCCAATGACAACTACAGCAACAGTAAAAATAAATAAATGGGACTTGATTAAATTAAAAAGCTTCTGCACAGCTAAGTATATAATCAACAGAGCAAATAGACAACCTACAGAGTGGGAGAAAATATTCGCAAGCTATACATACATCTGATAAAGGACTAATAACCAGAATCTACAAAGAACTCGAGCAAATCAACAAGATAAAAACAACAAGCCCACTAAAAAGTGGGCAAAAGACATGAACAGAAGCTTTTCAAAAGAAGATAGACAAATGGCCAACAAACATGAAAAAATGCTCAACATCACTAACCATCAGGGAAATGCAAATTAAAACCACAATGAGATATCACCTTACCCCTGTTAGAATGGATTTTATTAAAAAGTCCAAAAACAATAGATGCTGGCGTGGATGCAGAGAGAAAGGAATGCTTATACACTGTTAGTGGGACTGCAAATTAGTACAAACCTTATGGAAAACAGTGTGGATATTCCTTAAAGAACTAAAAGTACACCTATCATTTGATCTAGCAATCCCACTACTGGGTACCTACCCCAAAGGAAAGAAGTCATTTTATCAAAAAAACACCTGCACTTAATGTTTATTGCAGCACAATTCACAACTGCAAAGATGTGGAATCAACTCAAGTGCCCATCAATTCATGAGTGGATCAACAAAATGTGGTATATGTATACCACAGGGTACTACTCAGCCATAAAAAAAAGGATGAATTATTGCCATAATATTCTGAAAAAAAATTGGTATTATTAATAAAAATACATATTTAAATAGAAAAAATGGATGAATTAATGTCTTTTGCAACAATTTGGATGGAACTGGAAACCGTTATCCTAAGTGAAGTATCTAAAGAATGGAAAAACAAACACCATGTGTACTTGCTATTAAAGTGGAACTAACCGATGAGCACACATATGCACAGAGGGGAGTAAAGCTCAGTCGAAATCAAACATGGCGGAGATGGAGGAGGGGATGGGCAAAAAGCTACCTAATGGGTACAATGGACACTATTTGGGTGATGGGGCACACCTATAGCAGTGGCTCAAGCATTACAAAAGCAATTCATGTAACCAAAAACATTTGTACCCCCTCAATATTTTGAAATTAAAAAAAATATAAAAAGAAAAAAACAAAATTAGAAAAAAAAATAAAACAAAGACTGTTAAAATAAACAAGCAAAAAACCCAAAAAGAAACCCCAAAAACAAAAGCAAATAACAAAAGAACAACAAAGCTGAGTCAATTAACTTGTTTGGCAAGGAACATTAAATACGTGCCAAAGAAGAAAGGTTCTCTAATTGTAGATTAGTAGTTCTTTGAAATGAGCAGCTGTGTTTTTTCGTATCTATGATCCCAGAGCACCAAGAACAACACCTTACCTGTAGTAAGATAATCAATGCCCTTAGGCTTTGTCCTTCAGCTAAACTCAACTACTTTCCATTCTATGCTTATGCCATACTATTTCATTATTGAACATCCTATTCCTTCTTCTGCCTGTCCCATCTTTCTACCCATTTCCTACTGGAAAATGCCCACTCATCCATCACAACTCACCTTTAAAAAGGGCATCTCATCCAGGAAGTATCCTTTCAGCACCTCTTTATTAACTGTGTTATTCTCTTCTGTTGCCTCTGAATCTCTGTACCTAGTATACCCTCTAGCAGGGTGCCTATCATTCAGTCAAGCAATCATGCAATGGTATGATTGTTTTCTCAGCTATCTACCCTACTAAATTAGGAAGTCCTTGCCTTAAAAATAGGGGATTGTGAAATAATCATTATATTTTAATGCTTGACATGTTGTCATACAATAAATATTTGTTGATTTGAGTTTCTGAGTAAGTGTAAAATGAATGAATAAATAAATAAGTGGATGATGAATGAAGGGGATGAGGACAGCAGAATTATGGCAATAGTGATAGTAAGTACTCACAGGTCTTGGTGCCTTTCCATCTCCAGACTGGAGAGTGAAACAGGAGAACAGGGAAGAATAACTTGGCCATGTGAAATCAATAAAGGAAATTAAGGACTACGAAATACAAGGAAACACAGTGGATTTTGGAAATATTGCTCAGTGAGTTTTCTACCATTGCATTCCATTTATTAGAAAACTCTGCCAATGAATTGTGGGGGGGGGTGTGGTTGTGTGTGTGTGTGTGTGTGTGTGTGTTTTCTCCTCAGTGCTAGAGCCATTAAAAAAGAAAGCATTTTTTAAACCAAACACTACAACATTGCTCCCTTCTTAAGACTGGCCCTTTTGTTGGACTTGTCAAAGTAAGCCTTAGGGTTCTGAAAAGGAAAGGACCCTCGCCTTTTACCTACCATGTGGCCTTCATTGCACTCAGTTATCATAAACAGGGCATGCAGATTATTGTTTTAGTAAAATTTTTACACCTGTTATGTAGCAGGGTAATAAAATGCATGCTGTTGTGTAAGATGCCTTTAAACATTCAGTATCCAAGGTTGAGTAACGATTACATCCCTCTTCTATTCCTAGCTGACTCCTGGTAGTAGGAAAAAAAAAAAAGTTTCTTGAGCCTTTGCCCAATGTCACTTATTAGTGCCAGTATAAATTGAAGACATTTTTCTGCCATAAAATTCCCTGTGATGAATTATACCATAGGCATTAGAGTTTTTTCATCATTTTCTTCTTGATGAGCTGGCAAAATAAAGAGAATAAAGCGGGTATATTCTTTTCTTTTGGAGAAATCCAATCTCTGAAAATGACCCCCTTAAGACGCTCAATGACCATTTATATAGATTCTGATCTTAAAAAATCACCCGACTAGGGGGCTTGGATATGTGTATTATCATGCAGTTAGTTTATTATTGAGCAATAGTCTGTCTGAAAGTGATTTTGAGGATGACTTCATTAGCAGAACTACAGAGAGCTCCTCTTAAGTGATTTGAACAAGGAAATTGAAAGAGAATTTAGGACTTTTATTTAAAACAATGCTATCTTGGGCTCCTTCTCCAATGCATCATGCCTTGTTACCTGAAGAAAGACATACACTTGGTTGCCCACATTCTGTCTTCTTTTTGAGCTAGTTCCACATTTGAAATAGAAGAAAGCATGGGTTGATGTCCATTCTAAATACTAAGTACCAGGAACTGTACAAGGTGTGCTTCTTGTATCAAACCCTTATAAAAATTTGTAAGAAAAATATTATGCCCATTTTATAGATAAGGAAAATGAGGGTCAGAGCATTTGAGTAACTTGTCTGAGATAATACAGCTAGTTAAAAGTGAAGCCAGAGTTCCAACTCAAATATTTTTTCCCTTAAAAGCTGTGTTCTTTCTTCTATAGTATGCTGCCTTCTAAATGGAATGGGGCAAGAGATCACAACTAACAGGATCATTTTAATATCATTAAGTAATTATTCTTTTGGATACTTAAGTCTGACATGACAGGCTAGGCATTTGTAGGATACCAAAAAGGGTTAAGTAGTCAGATGTAAGTTGTCTTTACCCCGGGGACCACAGTGAAAGAAGCAGAAGGCCTCTGCTACATACCGTCTTTGTTCATAGCCTGCATTACCTTCACCTAGCAGAGTGAAGACAAAACAATGCCTAAAGCTGTGTGAGATTGTTCACATGTCTGTATTCCCATTAGACAATATGTTCTTTGAGTGCAGGGATCTGGTCTGATGCATTTCTATAGATATATACTGGATGGATGGATGGATGGATGGGTAAAGGATGGAGAAATCTGAGGTTGAGACACTGCAACTTTGAGAATTTACAGATATTGAGAACTTATCAGAATTTAGGAATGGGCAGATTAAGAAGAACAAGTGAAGGAGATTGAGATACAGCTGTCAGAGCAATTTTAGGGAGGTAGAAGTGGAAACAGTTTAGGAATCCCACACAACTTTAACAGTTGGGGAAACAGTTAAAGAATTGAGGAAGTAGAGGCAATAATTATAGACAGCTCTGTGAAAAATGTGTGTGAAGAGGAAGATGTTCTATTCACTTGGAGAAAATGTTAAAGGGGAATATTTTGAGGAGTTGTGAGACTTGAATATAAAGCATTTGTATAGAAATTCTGTTCTTTATAGAAAAAGCAAAGGATAAAGGGAGAGGTAGAAAATATGAACTTCCACCCAGCTGTGAAGCTTCTCATTGATACCTTGGTATTCTGTACATTACGGACTTCAAGCTACTGGTGATGAGAATCCTGCCCATTGCCCATCCGAGTTGTGGTCTTAACAGTTAACCATAAGCTTGTGTTTCTTATGGCCTGCAGAAGACACACAAGACTTCTGGGTACCTCCTAAGGGAATATAATTATATTATCTATCCCTCAACCACAGAAAAAGAAAAAGAAAAAAAAAGTATTCTCTTAATACCACTGAAACAAGAGGCAGTGCTCACTGTTGATATATTATATTGTACATACCTGTCTCTCTTATAATCAAAAGAAGAAGTGACAAAATTATCTTCAGAAAGTGAATCCAATGTCTTACTTTTGAGCTGCCAACCTAAAACAAAAGGCAGGTAAGTGTGTGCGTGCTTGTAATTTATCTGGCTAATTGCTTTAATTATTTACTTTTCTAAAAGCACTACTCCAGCTTAGTTATATAACCTCAAATTTTCAGGAACTATGTGGCACCTTAACGAAGACCAGGAGCAAAAAGTTGCTACATATAAGTAGATTGCCCAAGAAATCTGACTAAAACCACTGCTACCCTTGTGGTGAAATTCATCATTACGACTTCTCTCCCCTTGATTCCTCTGCTCCTTCCTGGGATAAAACCACATCAGACAAACATACTTTATTTGCAGGCCTCTGAGCCCTTTAATGTGTTTTCCCTTTTCTTGAATTAGTGCCCATCTTTAACATTTCAAATTCCTCCTCATCCCACTAGGTCTAGCTTCAATGCTGCTTCTTCATGAAGCCTTCTCTGATCCCCTGTCCAAAGAATGGAGTTGCTCTAACTCCAACCCCATAAAATGCCTGACTTTTCCTAAATGTTCTCTTTTCTTTACAATCCTTTATCCCTACTTTTCTCAGTATGGAATGCCTTTCTGTCTGCCTTTCATCTCCACCGGTTTATAGCTTAGAACCCAAGAACATCAAATCTGAAAGCGCCCTTAGAGATCATAATTTTGCAGATGGGAAAATTGAGTCCCAAAAAAGAAAGTAACAGGTAGCTAGCAGCAAAACTAGATGTAGATTGAGGACCTTGAAGGGTAGTGTGATATAGTGGGAAGGCAACAACTTTTGGGCTAACAAACTGGCAACAACCTGGGTTCAAATCCTGGCTTTACCATCAATAAGCTGTTGGACTTTTTTCATACTCTTTGAACATCAGTTGTCTTATCTGTTTAATTTTTTTGAGGAAAGATATCTCTTTAGAAAATAGATACTTTGAGTTTCACATGAAACAAAATGCCTACTTTGGTGCGAGTTTTATATCAAACAAAACACCTATTTTTGTGCCTGGCAAATGGCAGATGCTCCATTTATAATTTTATGTATGTATCTATTTTTTTTCACTTTGGAGAGGCAGTGTGATATAGAGGAAAGAGATACATAGTAATAATAATAAAAGGGCTTTTGCAGTAGAGAAACTGTGCTGCTTTCTACTTATATGACCTTAGACAAGTCATTGAACTGCTGTAAAATGGATGACTTCATATCTTATCTATTTGTAGATAAAAATATATGAATATGAGCAAAAATTTGCATCAAGCACCTGATGTCTGATACATATTAGGCACCCCTTATATCATTGGTGTTATTTCCACATCCATGATCTCATTGAATATTCACAGTAATCCTGTGGGATTCAAAGAGTAGAAAATATTATGCCTATTTGTCAAAAGGTGTGACTAAGATTATGAGCTGGTAGCCACGTTTTTGAAAATTCTGAACCTTACAGGGGCAATCAAGCTGTGGCACACAGATTTAGAAAAATCAAGAAGTGGACATTTCTCAAAGATCAGGCACATGAGTGGGCCTTCATCATCTAGGAGAAACAGGTGGCAGGACTGACTCAGGTATAGCAGGAGGATCAGTTGGAACTTAAGAATTGGCCCTAAGACAGAGGTCCCCAGTATGAAGTCGTTCTTATCCAATTCCTCCGAGATAGAACTGTCACTCTCTGTTTTGTACCCTGCCCTATACATACCCTGGTTCCATCACAGGACCTGTGCCTTGCCTATTCTTTCATGTGATCCAACTCTTTCAAATTTGATGTGAACTGATAGAGCCTTTTGTGATTCACATCTGGAGTCTTCTTTACTACTATACACTCAGCATTTAAATATTTTTGTTGACTGATTATTACCTTACACAGAGCCTGGCACATAGTAAATACTTAGTGAGTGTTCAGTGAATGAATGAATGAATCCAATCAAATGATATATATGAAAGGACTTTGTAAACTGTAAAATGATATTTGTAAGAGTGTGGCTATCAATAGTGATCCTTATAAGTCAGCTAGTAAGCTCCTTTGGACCTTAATCTCTTGTTTAGTCCTCAATAGTTAAGCATTCAGGGCACAAAATGGCCACGTGGTGAGCCACAGAGGCACAGGCTGAGTGAGAAGCGATGCTATGAGGTTGTTTATTTCCCCTTCTCTGAAAAGCTTTGGTAAAGATCCCATCTTTCATGCCACCTGAAACCCCAGTGGGAGTTCCCCAGGAAGATCATACAGAATACTGGCCCTGCCTGGGAGCCATTATCCTGTGTGAGATGACAGGTCTGAAAAAAAATGACATGATTTGTACACATTCCCAGATGTCATCGAAGCGGCTGCCTTAATGGATTAATTAGCTCTCTGTGTTTTGGTGTTTGTATTGGTGGATGGGCTGCTCAGCTGATAGTAGGTTTCCATCGGCATTCAAAGAGTGCTATGGTTTGAATGTCCCCTCCAAAACTTGTGTTGAAATTTAATTGCCATTGTGATGGTATTAAGAGGTGGGACCTTTAAGAGGTGATTAGGTCCTGAGGGCAGAGCCTTCATGAATGAATTAGTGCCATTATCCTGGAAGTATAAGTTATTGTGGGAGTTTGGCTCCCTTTTTCTCTCTGTCTTGCTCTGCCTTCCACCATAGGATGCCTCTCACCAGATGCCAGTATCATACTCTTGGACTTCCAGCCTCCAGAACTGTGGGCCAAATACATTTCTGTTCTTTATAAATTACCCAATGTGTGGTACTCTGTTATAGCTGCAGGACTAAGACAAAGAGGTAGATGGTAATGATAATAATAATAAAAATAATAATAACAGGCAATATTAATTGATAGCCTACTATTAATACATGCCAGATAGTGTTTTAAGCACCTCACATGGATTATTTTATCCTCACCACAGCCTCATAAGGTGTGTACTATTATTATCTCCATATTACAAGAGGAAACAGTGACAAAATCAAGACTCAAACCCAGGATGCTTAACTCAAGAGTCTGTAAGCTGAATCAATAATCATATCCTCAATATAGAAATGAATAAATGGAGGTCCATATGTTAAATGGTTTTCTCATAAGTTACTAAACCAGCTTAAACATAAATCTGCCCCACTCTAGTCTGTGCCCCTCCAGCCATTCCAAATGCAAGGCCTATGCACAGAGTTAAGCAGATCTGTGCATAGGTCAATAGCAGGGCCTGAGCAATCCAGATCTTATACAACTTCTGGGAGCAAGGCAGGACTCCAGGTCCAAAAGAATTGGGTGCCAGGTGAGGCCTTAACCACCATAACAAAGCATTGCTCTAGTTATATGAACAGAAACACAATGACTAGCAATAGGCTTACTTGGTATTGATTCTCGTGAGTCCCTGTGAGTCACTGAAATAGTACTCTTTAAATTCTGCTTCCTCTCCCTACCCCCGGCCTTTCCCTTTTCCAATTCATTAAGAAAAAGGGTAGAGAAGTATACAATTGTTGAGTGCTTATTATTTGAAAGCATTTATAGCATATAATTTCTTATAATCTTCTAAACAACCCTGTGAAATAGGTAGTATTATTACTCTCATTTTAAAGAAATTTAAGTTAAGAGAAGTAATGTGCCCAAAATCACACAGCTGCTAAGTATCAGGATTGTGACATCAGCCCAGGTCTGTAGTACTTAGTAGCACTCAATACTGGTTGAAGAGTGAAGGAATGAGTGAAGGAATGAGATAACAACGTCAGGGGTCCTTCAAGCACGCCAGGTTGCTTTCTAGGGCGGTCTAAGGCAGGGGTTCTTGGCACTGCTGCACACCGGAGTACTTACAGAGCCTCTAAAAAGTACCAATTGCCTCCCCTCTCCTCCATCGAACCGGAAGCTATGCCAAGGCATTTGTATTTGTAGCCAGGGTTGAGGATCACCGGTCTTAGATGGACTGGAATTTCCCCCTGTGGACCCGGACATGCAGAGCTTGTAAGAGGCTGTCAAGTGGCTCCTGATCTGAGGTGAAGTGGGCCGTGGGGCAGCGACCCAGGCATTCTTTGCCTCCGGATAAGGTTTGTACTGTTCTGACTGCTCTAGCTTTGGCCTCTTCTTGTCAACCTGGTGGAACTGTAGCTTGTTTGCTTGTCTTGCCCTCTGACTCTTGCTGGCTGCCTAGCCCTGGACTTCCCAGTGTGAATTCGTTTCCTCTTGCTGATGGCAGCAGCATGCAGTGATTCCAGGAGCCTACTGGGATAGCTGCCTTACTTTCTCTTTCCTCAACTCTCCCACTTCCTAGAATGCCCAGCCCTGAGCTCGCTGTCATCCTGTAGTCCACTTCTGCCAACAAACAGCTTTCTCTTGCTCTCCTTTGCTTCCTCTCACAGAGTGCAACAGTCTTTCTGCATTTCTACTTCTTGGTCTTTTGTCTGTGACACAAAAGGATATTGTGAAAATCAATTGCTTGGGTCAAGGAGAAAGTATTGATTCAGCTAAAAGTGCTGATGCTCCAAAAGAGTCAGAAGGTGAAAGAGATAAAAATGACTGGCATTTCCGGGGCCATCTGCCACTTCCATGATTTATGCTCAAGAAATGAGCTCCCAAGATTCTTCTCTCTTGTCCAATTTTTGTGGCCTCTTGGGACTGCTATTTTACAACCAATTCCTCTTTCCATGCCCCTCCTCTGTGCTACTGCAGTGCTCCAGACATTCATCTAGAACTGCACATACTATACTATGGGCACAACTTATGCACATATATGCCTGCGTGCGCGCGCGCACACACACACACACACCCCAAGCTGCAATCTGCCTAAGAGCAGAGAATAGTAGTATGTTGTTCTCTCTCTGTCCCCATTTCCCAGATCAGGCCCTAGCATAGAGCCGGTATCAGTGAGAATAGATTATATATAATTGAACAGTAAAGCATTTCACCAAATGTTTTCACAGCTATTATTTTATATATGACCCATGGCAACTTGATAAGAGTGTTCAGGAATTCATATTCACATTTGACAGAAGCAGCAGCTGATGGGTCTGAGCCCACATCTGCTGACTATATAGCAGAATAAATTTGATGACAATAGTGTTCTATGTCAATACTCTCCATAATGAAGTAATGAAACCAGCAGCTTTTAACACATTTGACCATTCACATCTTCTCAAATTGCATTCTTCCTTTGGCTTTAGGAACTACTTTCTTTTAGCTCTCTTTCCATGTCACCTTTTGCTGATTCCCTTTTATTTCCTTGATCTCCAGACATTGAAGTGCCCCAGAGCTTGTTCTTTGGTCTCTTCTTTTTTCAGTCAGTATTATATCCTTGATGATTTCATCTACTCTCATGGCTTAAAATATTAATACTATATATCAGCTGATGACTCCTAAATTTATTGTCTCTACTTAGACCTCTTTCCTGAACTCCAGAATCATACATCCAATTGCTTATTCAATATCTTGGCTTGGCATATGAAGTGTGGCTTGTCCAAAACCAAACTTATAATTTTCAATCCCCCAAACTACTTCTCTCACAATCTCCTTCATTTCTGTAAATGGAAATGCCATGCAAAAACTTTGAAATCATCTTTGATTCCTCTATTTCTTGTCCAACAGCCTATCCACCAATATATCTTATTGGTTCTATGATCAACATACATCAATATTCCTAGTCACCCTTATCACCTTCATCTCTATCTCCTTGTTCCAAATCACCATTATATCTCCCCTTGCTTCTTGAAATAGCCTCCTAACTGGTTGCCCTGATTCTGCCCTTGCCTCCCCCTCTCTTCCCCATATACATTCACTATAATTTATTCTACACCCAGAAGCCAGAGTGATTTTTGTGAAATTAAAGTATTAATAATACTGTGATAGTTCTGTGCTCAAAATTGTTCAGTGGCTTCTTATCTCACTCAAACAAACAAACAAAAAATACAGTCTTTTTACAATGGCCTAGAAGGCCCTACATGATCTGTCCCTTACTTCCTACCCCTCTAACCTGTTCTTCATCACCCTCTCCCTTGATCACTCTGCTATAGCCACAATGGCCTCCTTGCTGTTCCATGTACATACCAAGCACATTCTCCCTTCAAGATGCTCACAATTGCTTGTCTCTACCTAGAATACTCTTCCCCAGGCATTCTCATGGCTCACTCCTTCTATTCCTTTATATCTCTCATCAAAGGTTACCTTATCAGTATGCTTTCCCTGATCATCCTATAGAAGATCCTATAAGAGCCTTCCCACCTTAGCATTTTATGTCCCCCTTACTATGCTTTATGTTTCTCCATCTGACATCTGGAGATGTCAAAATTTCAATAATTTTTTAATTGACTGTCTCCTTCTATGGAAGTATAAGCTCCTGGAGAGCTAGAAAATTGTCACTGTTTTCTTCATTGCTATATTGCTAATGCCTAAAATAATGGCACATAGTAGGCTCTCAAATAATTGCTGAATTCATTAATTCAATAAATATTTATCGAGCATCTACCAGTATAACAACTACCATCTTATTTATTTGTAAGAAAAGCCATGAAAATACATGTCTTCTCATTCCTGTATTCTTCATACTCTATCCAAATACCTCCCTCACAAAATGGTATTGATTTAAAAATGATTTATTGAGTACTTCTATTCTCCAGGCCCTGAGTGTGATGCTGTAGGCCAAGATTGATGGGCAGAAATCCCTGCTCTCAAGGAGTCCATAGTCTAATAGGAAAGGCAAACATATAAACATATGAGTAAAATATATATAGTTAGCCAATGATAGAGAATGGCGCAAATATCATGGGAACCCAAATAAGGGTTACCTAACCTAGCCCTGGGGAAAGAGGGATGGGGCATGACAGAGAAACAGGAAAGGAAAGAAAAGTTTTCTGGAGCTGTGAAGGGTCAAGTGTTTAAGAATGAATAAGAGTGAGACAAAAAGAGAAAAAAGGAAGTAATGGAGAAATGCTGGTTGCTTAGTAAACTATAAAATATCAGTAGCTTAACCAATAAAAGTTTATTTCTCATTTACATAACCATCCAATGCAGGTGCTCCCGTTCAGTAGGACGCTTTCCTGTATTTATTGATTTGGGTGGCATCTGGGGACACTGGGCAGATATGTTTTTATGGAGCTTCTCTCTATATAAACAAATTGATTTTTAAAAAATTATAAAATTCGTGAACATTGAGGTATAGTGATTTATCAAAGAAGGTTTATAATATTGTTGAGAGATAAGGTAGTTGTATATTTTTATTTCTAGTCAGTGCATGTGAGGATCCTTCAGAGTATCCAGGTGCTCTCTCTTACCCTGCAGATCCAGGGACTATCACTTTGTGTCAAATATGTGGTTCCTGCCTAATTTCGTATCTACCACCTCAAGAAAAAAGTGGCAACACTGTTGTTGGTCACAGTGCCATGACTTTTTGGAATTTGTTTATATTACAAAAACAACACAGACCTTTTTTGCCTCTGAAGTTTCATAGTACTATTTATCAAATATTAGTTACATCGATATTGTCCATCATGAATGATGGCTTTCAGGGAATCTCTCAAAGGTTGCTATTGTACTTTGTTGACGTGACCAAAAATGCATGTATTTCTCACATATGCAGGAAAATGTGACTAATAATTTGCTTTCTAGTTATGTTAAATTTACTCTGCAACTTTATAGCATAAATGTAGAACATCTTTCAATCATGTCTTCTTTTGAACTTTTTAGGCCATAATCATTGGAATATGAATTCTTTCAGTGTTGACTGCACTCCTAACTTCAACATACATCCTAAGCAGAGAGAATAGACTAGGGGCTGCGGGTGGAATGAAAGGAAAGTCATTTCATTGGTACAAAGAATGTTCAGACTTCAACCAATGCAGATTAAAAATGACCTGAAGATAAGCAGGACCATAGATAGGGAGATACCAATGGCATTGTGAAGGTCTTGAAAGCCCTCAGACGAGATATGTGTGGCCACCCTCACAGGACTGCCAGACAGACACTGCTGTGGAGCCTATGAGGAATGAGTGACTGCCTTGGGTACCAACAGCAGAGAGTGCATAGGATAAAGGGTGAGAGCTGACACAGGAACCCATACGCCAAGAGTTAGCATTGGACGGTCTATATCCCAGAGCCCTGAACTTGCCTGGTGTCCAACATGTCCTATGTCATCACCATTCTGGCAATGCAATATTACATGATCCCCTAAAAGAAATACCATGCCAGCCAATGGAAATGATCCTTTCACCAGACTGTCCTTCTAGAGCCAGGGCACTACCCAGGACCTCAGGATAACACTTTAGGCATGAATGCCAGAGCTCCTCTGGGCATCTGGTCTATCCTACATACAGGTTAGAGGCAGGACCAAACTCCATAATTTGTGGGACCCAGTACAAAATAAAAATGTGAGTCCCTTGTTAAAAAAATTATTAAGAACTCCATGATAGCAAGAGCAGAGCATTAAACCAAGAACAGGGCATGGGACCCAGCGTTCATGAAGTCATCCCTAGGTAGAGGGTCAGAGAACACTCCCACAGGGGAAAAACTAGGACTGGTCTAAGCTCAGGGAACCCTGCTCAGATAACACTGCCAGTCCTGGTTAGTCCCAGGCACTAAGAGGTTCTATAATATTTCAAGGAAGGTACTTAAAAGCTCAGGGTCTTCTGATATGGGAGGCCCAGACCAGGACCTCCTTTGCCTTCTAAAGACTGTAATGTTAGTAATTTAAGGGGTCCAGGCTCCTTCTATACTGTGTTTCTGCCATCTCATAGGGCCTTAGATTCCTCTGCATCCAGCTCATATGTGGGGTAAAGCATAGAGAGGCCCTAATATATGATAGGTTTTTTAGGGGGCAACCCTGAAAGTAGTATATATACTTCTACTCATATTCCATTGGCTATCACTCATTTAGATGATCACATCTAACTATCATGGGAACTGGGGAATGCAGTCCCTGCTTAAGTAGATAATTCTCAGTGACAGCTCTATACTGTGGTGGCAGAAGAGGGAATAAGAACATTTGTTGCAAAGTAAGCCTCTCTGTCTCAAGTGGAATTGGGGAGCAGAAAGGCATTCACAGGGAAAGGAACAGGATGAGCAAAGACCCTTAAGCTAGAAACAACATAGCACGTGCAAGGAACTAAAGACAGGTGTTATTGGAGCACAAAGAATGAGAAAGAGGATAGCAAAAAACAAGGCTGCGGAGTTCATTAGAGGTCAGATTATACAGACTGTCATGCCAAGGAGCCTGAAATTTATCCTGAGGAAAAATGTAGAGTTTTGAGCAGGAGAGAGTGATTCCATCAGAGTTGTGTTTTGAGAGATCTCTGGCTATGATGAATTGAGGGCAGTGGTTGGAATCAGGGAGCCCTTAGGTTAGAAAGCTATTGAAGTGACCCTGGTATGGTATGCTGTATCAGCCAGGGCTAATTCGGAACGCAGGAAGTCCTCTTGTTATTTTAAGTGCAACATTTTCAGGGGCTGGGGAGTGAAAGGGAAGCAGCTGTGGGACAGCCTTGTGGATATGCACAGAAACAAGGGTTAGCAAAGACACTGTGGAGCAATGAGAGATCATCTGCTGTTAGTGAGATGGGTATAAATTGGTACATCCACTTTGTAAAGTAATGTAGCATTATCTAGTAAAGCTAAAGATGCTTAAACTTTACTAGCCACCCAGTCCATTTCTAGAGAATGTCACACATAGGTACAATAAACAAATTTTTTTTTGGTCACAGCATTATTTGCAAAAACAAAATATTGAAAACCTTGAAAGCATAGATACATTTGGTCAGGTCATACACATGGCATAGTATACAGAAGTTGAATACATGAACTAAAGCTACAACTATCAACATGGCTAAGTTCTAAAAGCATACTATAAAGGGAAAAAAGTATGCTTTAGGTTGACAAGTACAATATGATGCCATTCATATACACTTTCAAAGCATGAATGTTCTATTTTGCTTATGGGCACATGCATAAGTAATTATAGCAAAAAAAAAGCAAGGGAATGATGATAAACACAAATGATGATAACACAAATGGGTTAAAACATGGAAGTTTTAACCCATATTTGCAGTGTTTTATTTCTTTAAAAAATATGAAGCATATGGCAAAATGTTAGAAATTGATAGAGTAGTGTGCCACTCATTATGTTAGTCTCTGTACTTTTTGATATATTTGAAATATTTAAAAATTAAACACTTACAAATTTAGGCAGGGCTTAGTGGCTTATACCTATAATCCTAGCACCTTGGGAGGCCAAGGCTGGAGGATGGCGTGAGGCCAGGAGTTTGAGACCAACCCGGGTAACATAGCAAGACCCCATCTCTACAAAAAGAATTTTAAAATTAGCCAGGCATGATGGTACATGCCTGCAGTCCTAGTTACTCAGGAGAGAGGATTGCTTGAGCCCAGTAGTCTGAGGTTGCAGTGAGCTGTGATAGCACCATTGCACTCTTGCCCAGGGGGCAGAGTGAGACTACATCTCAAAAAAAAAAAAAAAAATTAAATATTTACAGATTTAAATAAGTAAATTCACCTTGTCTATAAAGCATCAGTCCAAAGTAAAACATGATATGCATACTCCCATGGGCTCCTTGGGACTGTTGTTATTGTATCACACCGTTGATCTTACCACACTGATCCTTATTGTTTGTTTGCCTATCTGCCTGCTACACTAGTCCAGAAAGTTCTTTGAGAGCAAGGACCATATCTTCGTTTCTATTTCTTCAGCCCCTAATCAGAGCCTAAACCAGAGTTAGCTGAGTAAGTATTAGTAAATGTTTGTTAAATGACTGAATGAATCTAACAATCTAATTTTCCTAGGAGTGGTTGCAAATCTCTTTCCTCCCTTTCCCTAACTTCTACGTGTATCCACTGAGTCTCCCTCCCCCAGTCTCTCTTCCACTTTTCCATAAGCAGCTGCAGTTATTTTTTAATTGAGAAAAATTTTAAAGAAAGGTATGAGGTGACTTTAAATATTTCTACAAAGAAATGGCTCTTGTGATTGAAAGCCATTAACTGGTTGTAATGTAAATTTTAAAATATAGTGATTATCTGAAGCAGAGCAATTTTGTCTGTTGCTATTAGTACTGGAGTTTTGAATACATTAGGATTTATGGCTTCTGTCTTCAAGAAAGGGAGTTGGAGTACCTTGAGATCGAAGTAAACAGTTGGCATGGCTGTGTACTGGACAGATGCCACCAATGGCCAAGAAATGCAATGTGTAGGGTAATCCAACCCTAAATCCAAAGTGCAGTTCTGCATTGGCATTGTGTTGGGTTTTTAAGGAATTCCAGGAAGCTTGTTCTCAGCAGGAAGAAAAGAGTGGCATCAGCCTGTGAAAAGACGGGAAATCTAGGTAAATACAACAAGGCCTAATGCTCAGGCAAATGATTTTTTGCTTCCTATTGCAGGAAAGGAGGGAAGGTCAGCTCCAACTAAAGAGCCAGGGTCAGGGCAGACATCCACTGTGAGGGCTCAGTCTGGCAAGGTAACAGTGATAGTTAATGATTAATGACTCCCAGGTAGTGTTTACTGAGTACTCTGTATTTGCAGCATAGTTTGCTGGGCGTTTTACACCTGTTATCTCATATTCCTCACAATATTCTCTCTCCATTTCACTGATGGAGAATCAGACTTAGAAGATTAAAACTTTTTCCCAGGGTCACCTAGCCAGGGGCAAATCCAAAATTTAAATCTGGAAGTTCATAACTCCCTGTTTTTTCAATTATACCAAGTTAAACAAACTGGCGTACAAAGCTGTTGAATGAGAGATATAGCCTGTGATAAAGAGCTAACACATGGAAGGGAGCAGGGAGGGGAAATCCCCACTGGGTGCCAGGCCCCAGGCTTCACATTCACCAACCCATCTGTCTCTCCACTACTCTGGGAATGTAGTCAATAGACGTATAAAGGACGGATTTGGGTCCAAAGCTCAACTGTAGCATTACCCATATAGGGTGAACACTTAGCAAAAATATTAAACTGTGATTTAAAAAGTCTAGGTGGTTTTGATATCCCTCCTAATTCAGATGTTCTTCCATCTAGGACCAGGGCAAGGGCAAGCCATGGAGGGAGACATTTATTCTTCTCAAGGAGCTCTGGGATGCTTAGAAGAAAAGGAAGGATGTACACTAAGCTTAAAGCATTAACCGATCTGCAGACAGTGCAGCACAGGGAAACACAGCAGGCCTGATTCTGGAACCTCCCTTCCCTCCTTAATAGCTGTGTGCCCCTGTGCATAGCACTTAACCACACTGAGCCCTATTTTCCTTATATTTAAAATGAAGGTAATAATAGTAAATGTCACTTCCTAAATGCTACATATACATTATCTGATGTAATTCTCACCGATCTCTTGAAGTCAGTGCTGTTTTTAGCCTCTAAAATTCCTTTACCTTCCATATCTAGTGTAATTTTCAGGGCAACAATGGTTCATCCCTGTCTGGGAATAATGTGATTAGGGAAGGGGAGGGAAGGAACAGGAGGAGAGCAAGGATAGGTGGTTAGATAGAAACAAAGCTGTGGGACGAGAGAGACACTGAGGCTCATATCATACTCACAGAAATCCATGCCTCTGTTATGTTACCCAGATTTTCAGAGAAGTGGCTTAGAAACAAAAGCCATATATTATACCCACGCTAATAATACAACCTTGTGCTTTTATGTAGCACTTTCCCACATGGTATCTCATTTGATCTTGACAACCTTTAAGGCAAGATGGAAGAACATAAAATGTGGCTGTGTGCTCTTGGGCGGGTCACTTCTCCCTCTCCGAGCCACTGCTCAGTGCCTGACACAATAAAGATTCAATAGCATTCAATAAATGTTTAATGTAGTAACATAAAATTCACAGAGATGCTATTGGAATCAAATCTGATAATGTGCAAGAAAGTACCTTGTAAACTATATTTCACCCATAAATTGTAGTGTCAAATTGGCTACTATCTAGGATGTGGTTTATTTCTGGAAGGCTCTTATCTGGGATGAGGGAACCTGGCATAGGGAGTAGGTTTGCAAAGGTCTTGGCAGGTTTTCAAATATTCTGGGGTTCAGGGCTGGTCTGTAGTCATAAAGGGCAAAAGGAGAAGTGGCAGGGAGAGGGAATTGCAGTGCTAGTCAGGAAACTGGGGCATATATCCAGTTATGGGAGTGAATGCAGATAGAGAAGGAAGGATGTGGCCTGCTATGCCTGGAGCCCCCAAAGCACAATGCTCAGAGCAATAAGACCAGTTGTACTACCCATTATTTGTCTACTGAAGATCCTCAGTCTGTCTTTTTATGTTTCTGCCCCCAATCAAAAGCTTTTGTGATAGATCAGCAATTAATTTGAGGCCTGATTCTCAACTTACCTAATTTAATCAGGCTGCTCTACCTCTAAACTAGGCTGGATTAAGGCAAATGCCAAGCACGTTGTTCCTTCTCTGAGCCAAGTCCTAGTTAGCAGCCCGTCTCTTTGGAAGGTGTCTACAGCACAGGCTAAATTTATGATTCCTCTCTGGGAATCTTAAATGGTACATGGTGGCCTTTTCATCTACCCATACAGCATTGTTAATACTGCCTCAGAGCTTAGGATCAGATGGGTAGAAGTCTGTGCAACTGAAAGAAGAAAAGAAACTCACTTTTACTGAGCATATGGTAGGTCCCAGGCACTGTGCTAGGATTCTTCCTTCCTAGTGGGTATATGTCACATTTTCTGGCTTCCCAATCCCTTTTGAATATTCTTCCTGAGTCCTTCTACCTCAAGGTAGAAGTTAGTAAACACACTTCCCCAGCCTCTCCAGACCTAGGGCGCAGGTGTGTGATCTAGGCTCCACCATTCAGGAGCACCACACAAGAAATCAATTCTGAGGCAAGCAACTGTGAGGCCTGGGCAATAAAGCCAACCTTAAATGCCTGGCCCAGGAATGTCATTAGTGCTGGCAGCATAGTTGCAATAAAGTTAAATTGGTGGCACAGAAGTGGCAGAAGTGTTAACTGTAGCATCTTGTACTTAGTGGTGGAGGTAGCAGCTGTGGTTTTCTCATAAGACTAGTTCTGCAGCATGGTTTGGGGCATGGAGCTTAACCTCAAACCTGGTTCTCTGGACCTTCAACTCATTGTGTGAACTACCAGATTCCTTTAATAAATTCCCTTTATGCTTAATCAGCCAGTCAGCTTCTGTTGCTGGCAGCTAAGAAACAATACCCCACATAAAAAGACAGGATCTACTGAGGATCTTCAGTAGACAAATGATGGGTAGTACAATTGGTCTTATTGCTCTGAGCATTGTGCTTTGGGGGCTCCAGGCATAGGCCACATCCTTCCTTCTCTTTTTGATGTACATCTTCCATGTACATCGTACTTCTCTGCCTTGGAGCTCTCTGCCTTACTGTTCCTTCTTCCTCTACTCAGAAGCCAGAGGAGCAATCACAGCAAAGAGGAGAGAGTGCTGTCATCGCCTCTGCATCTGCCTGGTGTGTTTTCCAAGAATATGAACATTCATTCCCTTCATTCATTCTCTTGCTTGTGAACCCTCACCCCAGCCTCCTCGGAGGAATTCACTGACTTAGCTCCTCTCTTTTCTTCTCCTCTCCTCCCACTTTCTATCATATCACTCTGTTTTCTTCGTCTGATATTACTATTGTCTGATATCATCTTGCTCCTTCTCTTTATTGCTTGATTGTCCTCCACTCCTAAATGGAATGTAAATTCCATAAGGGCAAAGCCTTTTTCGCCCAAGCTTGTATCCTCAATGCCTAGCACAGTGCCTGCCAGTTAGTAGATGCCCAGTTAATATTTGCTATAATATATGACACGGAAAGACAAATCTCACATGTTCTCATATGTGGGAGCTAAATATTAAAAACAATTGATCTCATGGAGACAGAGAGTAGAATGATGGTTACCAGAGGCTGGGAAGGGTAGCGGGGAGGGGGGAATAAAGTGGGGATGGTTAATGGGTGCAAAAATAGAGTTTGATAGATAGAATGAACAATATTTGATAGCACAACAAAGTGACTATAATCAACAATGAAGTAGGGTATACTTAAAAATAACTAAAAGAGTGGGATTGGAATGTTCCTAACACAAAGAAATGATAAATGCTTCAGGTGATGGATGCCCCAATTGCCCAGATTTGATTATTGTACAATCTGGGTATTATACAGATACATCGTATGCCTGCATCAAAACATCACATGTATCCTATAAAGATATACAACTATTATGTACCCATAACAATTAAAAAGAAAAAGAAAAAAGAAATACAAAAAAAATTTGCTAAATGAATGAAAAAATGAGCAAATGAATGGATGAACATAAGTGTTACACCCTCAAAGTAGTTTCCTAGAAAGGTTGTGCACTTATTCCAGTAATACTGTTATTTCTTTCTTAACTTTCATTCAAAAACCTTATCTTTAGTAATCACCTTTCAAATACATTCTCAAGCTACACAGTAAAAAGGACTGGAGCTTTGGAATTATACAAAACTTAACTTCAGGTCTAGATTTCTCCATTTATTAGTTATGTGACCTTGGCAAATTATGTAACTTCTCAGAGCTTTTGTTTTTGCATCTTTAAAATAGAGATAATAATGCTTCCTTCATAGGGCCATTGTAGGGACAAGTACAATAAAGTGTTTCTCTCAATACTTCATGTTGCTTGTCCTACTTGTTCAACAATTCTGGTCAAAAAAATTGAACACAGTTGAGGTAATGTCTTAGTCAGTTCAGGCTGCTATAATAAAGTATCATAAACTGGGTGACTTATAAACAATAGAAATTTATTTCTCACAGTTCTGGGGGCCAGAAGTCTGAGATCAGGATGCCAGCATGGACAGGTTATGTTGAGGGCCCTTTTCTGGGTTGCAAACTTCCATCTTCTTATTGTATCCTCGAATAGCAGAAAGAAGATGAGAGAACCCTCTGGGGTCTCTTTTGTAAAGGCTTAATCCCATTCATGAGTGTTCCACTCCCATGACCTAATTACCTCTCAAAGGTCCCACTTTCTAATACCGTCTAATACATTAGGGGTTAGATTTCAACATATGAATTTGGGAGAGATAAAAACATTCAGTCTATCACAGGTAACTTGGCCTATCATGTATTTTCCATAAGTGGCTTGGGTAAAATACAGTCAGTAGCTTCCCCTCCAATTCTCTTCACATGTTGTTAATATAGTCACCTTTGCACAAAATCCTAAGAATCTCACCAGAGAAGATATTCTTCCCAGACGCTGAGATGTAATTGAAGCACACAGTAGTCCTACATCCTAATGCTCTGGCCAATAGTGCCAGTCCATACTGACCAGTCCTTTCTCTGAGGCACTGGAGTAAGAGATAAGAGAGCTGAATCTAGTCTCAGTTCTGAAACTGACATCTGTGTTACCTTGGTCTAGTTACTTCCCCTCTCTGGATCTAAGATTTTTTTGGTCCAGAGAAAATGAAAATTCAGACCAGATAACCTATACAATTTCTCCAGATCTTATGTGACGCCTAGTTTGCTTAGACATTTTTATCTGGATTTTTGGGGTTCCTGAGAAAAGACTGTTGGACAATGTTATGTTATGGTGAAAAGTACCAATACATAATTAGAGGAACTTAAATAGTAGGGGGGGTGGTGAGAGGTGGGATGAAATAAGACAGAGGAGAGTGGGAAGGACCTCCAGGGCAAAAGCAATATAAAAGCAATAGCAAGATAGGGCAGATTTTAAAAAATTGTGTCTAAAGGAAAAAATGTGGGTATGGCTGTTATGGCCTAGCCAGGAGACCAGAAAAGGGAGCTGGGAACCTTAAAGGTATGTCCTGATCAATCTTCATTGATCTCATTTGGCTCAGGCTGACTGCTCTTAATGGCCTAAAGCCCTTCTCATGCAGTTATTTCCAGCATAACATTGTGAAATTAGACCTTCAAACAATGTTAGTCGTACCTACAGAATCATTGGCACTGCTGAGCTCTGAGAATACAGCTAGGGATCAAATATATTCCCATAGGAAGTTTACAGTGCTTACAAGTACTTATATTTGGCTAGCTGGTGATCTTGGGCGAGTTTCTTAATCTCCCTGTGTCTCAGTTTTCTCATTTCTTATAATGGGGACAATAATATCACTTTTTTCTAAGATTGTTGTCAAGTTTGAGTGTGTTAATATATGTGTAGCCAATAACAGATTGATATAGTATGCAGTACTCAGAGTGTATTCACAACAGCAGCTTTATTTTTGTTTCCTACCTATAGGTTCAGACCTATTTAGAGGGATAGGCCTTACCCGACCCTGGATGAAAATTTCCCTTTTAGGCAATAGAAAGTCCTTCAATCACTTTAATTAACAAACACAGCTTCAATTCAGTAATTAAAAATATCCAATCCCAGACAATAATCAAAACTCTGGACTTAATTTAGCATTGTCTTCCCCTGTACATCCATCCCCCAGCCAAGGCCTGTTTCCAGCCGGGAGCTGGCAGGGTTGGGGGTAAAGTATTGGCCTTTCTCTGTTTTTCACTCATCTCTTGCCCTTAGCTCACCAAGGGTGAAGCAGGAGAGTGCAAAGAGAACAGAAGATCTCACTTGCCTGGAATTCTCCTAAGCTGGCTTCAGGCTCTCTGTGCCTGGCAGAGGTTTATGGCTGACTCCCTCTCTTGTGGCTGCTTTCATGCATTCTTTGGAGGTTCTTCTGTTCAAGGGCAACCATCATTTGGAGAATGTGTCCTGTTCCTCCTACTGTTGCTGCCCCCACATTTCCTGCTTTTTCTTGTGATCCACCGTATATAGACTTTGTGAAAGAGTTCAATTGTATCAAACTGATTCTAGTTACCATGCATCCCACATCTGCTCAGAATCTATTGCTTTGGCAAGCACCAGGATCATCAGCCAATCTCAGTGTAGCTACTTCACTGTTTTCATCGTTTTGTGCTGGCTAGATTTCTCAGGAAGGAGTCAGAAATCAGCCCACTGTGTCCTCCTCTCCCCATGCAGGGTGAGGGGAGAACTACCCCCTGGACCCGCCTTTGGGGTATAGCATGTGGGACTCCAGGCTCCAAAAATCCCCTTTATGAAACCCTCTTTTATTTCTAACCCTCTTTTCCTTTAGATCCTTGAAGTGAGCAAGGGGTTTCAAGAGTCTTGTACTCGGTTTCTGGATATGTATTTGGAAATTCTGCATAAATTCTGGCATTTCTTCAGAATATAGCATTCCTCATTTCCTAGTGCCTCAGATGGAACATCTACTTTAGCATCCTGTAACACAGAGTGAGTGCACAGTACACATTACTGTCACTATTCCAAGATCCCTTTTTATCACCCCAAATTGACATCCTTTTAATTTTTTTTAGACCTTTATGTGTTTATCTTTTATGTCAATGACCAGGACTGCAACAGTGCCTTCCACTTCTTTAGCTATCCTTCCTTGCCTACATAGTGTTTTGCACATACTAAGTGTCAAAGAACTGTCATTGAGCTAAATGCCCCATGGATAAAGGAGTGAATACCATCAATAGGGTTCCTCAGAAAAGGCATCATTGCTTCACCTTTGCTCTTTCAGACACACTTAATTCTCTGAAATTGGTGAATCAAAAAATGCAAGACAGTGAAAAAATAGGTGATATAAATTTTGGAAAATGATTGCCTGGAGATGGATGAAGGCTAAGGTAAAGCAGCTGTTTATTGAGCCCATTAGCAGAGGAGGAGGATGCGATAGATCTCAGGGAACAGCAGAAACGCTGGGGTTTTCAGAAGAAATCTGAAAGCAGATGGCAAGTGGATGAATCAGTGAAAGGCAGCAAAACTATGTACAGAGTGGCAGTGCTCAGCAAGGGCAGCTGCAGCAGGCAGGCTGTCACTGGGACTCAGGGAAAGAAAGGCAGGCCGAGAAGGCCAAGGAAGCAAGAGCAAAGGGAAAGCAGGAGGGCTCGATTCACAAACTGCTAGCAAAGCACAAGGGAAACATGCAAAGAGCTAGAGCACTAGATCTGTGCAGGAAGGGATCTGTTCTAGTCCCATCTGTGACATTACTTTGCTGTGTGCCTTAAACAAGGCTTCACCCTGTCTAGGCTTCTCTTTCTACATTTGTAAGTGAAAAGAGATAACCCAAATCTTCTCTAAGGAGCTTTTTTCCAGCCTTTGTGAAAAATCATCTTGCTTTTGTGGGATAATGTTAAGAAAGATATTTTGCACTTTCGCTTCCATATATTTCTAGTACCTTACTCACCTGGACTTAGAAGCTGTCATTTTTTAAAATTAAAAAGAACGAGAGAGAGAGAGAGAGAGAAAGAGAGGAAAGAAAGAAAGAAAAAAAGAAAGAAAGAATGAATAATTCAAAGGACAGTCATTCATACTTTAGTGTGAGATTGCTCAATCAGATAGTTTCCTATCCGCCCTCACCTGAAATCAGTTACATTGAGGGACTGGGTTGTCTGATTAGGGTGAATATCCTGGAAGTATGTTGCATTTTGAGGAGTAGGAAAGGCTCTGGTGAGTTAATACAGTGAGAAGCTTAGGCTGGTGTTCATTTATTCTGTCATTGTACAAACCTATTTTGAGCACTTGAAACTCTAAGGGTCCAGTTGAGGTTAGTGCAGAAAAATAGGAGAGGATGGAATGGCTGAAAAGCAGTAGCCTCAGAGGCATTGTGTATTTTAATGTAATAAAAAAGGAATAATAGACTGTGTGATCAAAGAGGAAGCTGAATGCTGCCCCCCTATTCTCTATCCCATCTTTGTCCTTCTATTCATTCATTCTGGAAATATTTATTGAGACCCTACTATAAGTAGGGTCAATATACTCAATATACTATTGACACCCTATTATATAAGACACAGTGTTAGAGATAAAACATTGGGTAAGAAAGTCCCTGCCCCTTGTGAAGCCTTCATTCTAGCAAAGCAGACAAACATTAAGCCACTAAACACATAGTTATTTTAAAATGTGATGAAGGAGAAGCACAAGGTCCTAAGAAAATATACAGTGGAGAGGCCTAACCTAACCTGGAGCATCAGAAAAGGCTTTTCTGAGGAGGTGACTTTTGAGCTGGGCTCAAAGAATGAGTAAGTGTCAGCCAGGTGCGGTGGCTCGCGCCTGTAAGTCCAAGCTACTCAGGAGGCTGAGGCAGGAGCATTGTGCGGGCCCGAGAGTTTGAGGGCAGCCTGCACGGCATAGCGAGACTCCCTTCTCTTAAAAAAACAAAAAACAAAAAAGCACTAACTGGAAGAGGGCGGAGAAAGAGAGAAGTGGGCAGGGAAGGTGCAGAGAGGAAAGAGACAAGAACGCTCCGGGGAGAGGGACAGGAGCACAGTGTGATGGAAGGATTGAAAAGAAGGCCAGAGGCAAACTGTGTTCCTGGGAAGGTAAGGCTCAGACTCTGAGGTAAAGAGCCTGTTCAAGAGCCTCAGGTGTACCCTTGGGCCCCGTTGTTGGCCTGCCTCCTCCACTTCTGTGTTGCTCACAATTCTCCACAGAGACTGACTTTACTCCTACTTCCTGCAGGACGCCATCACCAAATTCCCCTGCCCTGGGGCTGTCAAGTCCTCCCTCCTCTGTGCTTGCCTCTGCTCCTCTCCTTCCCATGTAACTCTCAGTTGGTAAGTCTGTGTTTGCCACTCAACTGTGAGTCCTGCCGGACAGAGAGTGGGTGTCATTTATCTTTGTATCCCCGGTGCCCGGCACAGGGCATTGCACCAAGTGCTTGTGGAAGGAACCCAACACAGTGTAGGCTGACTTTTTGCCTTCTGATACAAAGCTTAGAGATAGAAAAGCGTTCAGATGTTGTCTTGTTCAGCCACTTCATTTTACCAGTGAAGAAACTGAGGCACAGAGGACCAAAACGAATTGCTCAAGGACTTGTGCCTGAGGTGCCAAAACCAAATTCACAACAAGAGTAATCTGTGTCCTAGTCCCTTGCTCCTTCTCCCACACCCTGACTTGTTGATCCAGCTACCACTAAGTATTGAAAGTATCTCCTATAATTGGTGTGCACAGACAATTATATAGGTATATTTATCTGTTTATATATTCATTCAGCAAACGTTTACTGAATGGGTCCTGGGCCACAGGGCATGGGTCAGGCTGTATGCCCTAGGGTAGGGAGTCAGAGTGAGGGAGCACAGAGTATTCACTCCACAGCATGGCCACTGCTTGTGGGAATGACAGAGCACACGTGCTTAAAACAATCAGACGACTTTAATGACAGTAAAACAACTTCTGAGAAACAGGAGAGTGAGAAGGGGTACTGGAATAACAAGTGGATATTGAGCTAGCCATGGAGGGCTCAACTTCAGTGGAGAAGAAAATGGTGTTCCTGATGTGTAGAACAGCATGAACAGAAGTTCAGAGGAAGAATATCTATTCACATATTCAGAGTGATGGTAATAATCAGCTAAAACTCACTGAGCTCATACTGTGCCAGGTACTAGTTAGTCTAAGAACTTCATGTGTATTAACTCATTGAATTCTCACAATCCCCATTTTCCAGATGAGGAAACTAAGGCACAAAGAGGTTAAGTAAGTTCCCAAGATCATGCAGCTAATTAGTGGTAGAGAAGGGATTTGAGCCACAAAGACTAACTCCAAAGCCCTTGTTCTTAATATTCTGCTCTACTGACTCTTAACATTGCCTCTTGTAAACAGTAAACAAGGGCCTGTGTTATGTTAAAATACATATTGGGAAGCACTTGACAATACAGAGTTGAGTGAGATTTTGAAAAAGAAAGTTGTTGGGAGCTTTTCCCCTATTGACTGAGTGTTTGCCAGGTAAACAGGGCAGGGCTCTCTCGCATAATATCTCACTCATTCTCACTTAATGCTCACGAATCTATGGAATAAGTAGTATTCTCGTTTTCACGATGCAGATCTGAAGGCCCAAAGCAGTTCCATGGCTGGCTTCAGGTCTACTGAAGGGGCTTGCGTGTCTACCACAGGTGCTTAGGCAAATGCAGCCGGAAATGGGTATGGGTAAAAACACTGAGCTGGAGTGTGCCCTGGGAATCAATGTGCTCCTGGTATCTTGGTGTGGGATAGAGTGTTGGGTTCAGACCCTGGCCATACTACTTCCCAACTGTGTCTCTCTGGACCTCAGCTTCTTCACCTATAAAATGGAGGTAACAATCTTTGTGCCCCAAGGACATTTTGAGGAGAATAAGAAGTGTGTGTATATATATGGAATTCCTGATTATTATTACTAAAACCCAAGGTTCATGCCTGATTTTATTGCCAGGGTTCTAACTCTTCTGTGAGCTTTGAAGGACTTTTCAGTTGGAACCTCAATAATGTGGCAGCACCACAGAACATCTGCAGTGCCTCTCCACTCTCGAGGCAGGAAAGGATGGAATAAAGAGGGTCATCCTGTTGCAATAATTACATAGTTTCCATGATTGTCACCATTTGAGGTGCCTCCAGCTGAGCTTGGTGGGTGGTACACTTGATTTGCCTATTTTAGTCCTGAACGTCTGTGGACACTTTATGCCATAGGGGAAAGAATGATGATGGCACCTGTTAGAAACCATATTAGGGAATAACCCTGCACATTGCTCTGTGACTGTTTTCCTTGCTTATGAAAAGAAGTATTTTCCAAACTAGCCCCATGGTTTAGATCAGATTTTAGGGCCCTCCTAATCAGAGATGCTCCCTCCTCCTCAAACCCCTGTGGTGGAGTTAGACTTTGTAGTAGAAAGAAAGAAACTCAATTCTGTCATTAATTAGTATAATGTAAAACTTTATTCCCTTTCCCAGCTTCTCCCATATGTAACACTTAAGAGTTGTTTTCCTCGATATGAAACATTTTCTGAAACTTTGCTAGGAAAATGTTTGACCAACCAGAAAGGGGAAGGGCAAGAGAGTATTAGAACACCCTGGGGGCAAGAGAGAGTAGAGGGTCGCAAGAAAGGCAGGCTGAGGAGGGGACGGTGGGTTATAATAGGATGAGACCTGGGGCGTGGGCACACTGGGGTTTTACATCTGTCTCTATTAGCTGCTACTTGAATGATTTGATGTGGCTCAGTTTCCACATCTATAAAATTGTGGGAGTTTGACTAGACTATTTGTAAGAATTTTTCCTCTGACAGCCTATGAAGCTGAAGTAAAGTCTGAAGACGTCACAATTTTACTTAGATACTGCCTCACTTATGCCTAACTATAGTTTTCAAGTAGTTGTATGAGTGAATCCATCAATTTAATGGATGGATTGATGGATGGAAGAAAGGAAAACATCTATTCAGCTTTCAAGTATCAATTCAAGCATCACCTTCTCTGTGAAGACCTTGCTGGCCCCACCCTGACCCCTGAGAAAACTTAGCTACCTCTCTCTCCTCTGTGGTGCCAGCTGGCCACGCCATCCCCACCCTGAGCTTTTCATTCTGGCATTTATCATGCTGTTACCTTGACTACTACATAGGACATATGAGCTCAGTGAGGCAGGCCAGTGCCTTATTTACCTTTGTATCCTCAGTGTCTGTCACAGGGCCTGGCATATGGGATTGTGCGGTCAGGAGATGTTGAATGTTGCTTACAATCCTGGGTAGGAGACTGGGCCTGATGCGATCTAGCCCTTCTATGGTATGCTGTTGTTCCATTAGTCTGTGCCTCTGAATAGCTTTATATCCAAGAAGGCTTCTCTGAGCTTCAGCCCACCCTCTACCTCAGGGAGGCTTAATACCACACACACACCCCATCACCACCAACAACAACAACAATGACCCAGTCTCCTTTAGCCTCTTGTGCTCCCCTTCATTCCAGTTATAATCACATGGTGCTGCCTGTCTGTTTCCAGCTGTTTCCCTGAATGGACTGTGAGCTATAGGAACCATGTCTTTTTAGGGCAGGAACCATAGCATATTTGTCTTTGTAGCTTTGGTGCATGGCACAATGCCTGGAACATAGCATGTGCTGAACAAATATTACTAAATATATCTGGGAACATGCATCAGTCAGTGTGCACGTAAGGGTATAAGGACCCATGAGAGTCAAATTGCTTCATGAGGTCACAGAAATACCTTTAAATAGCCACTCTTGTGTTGAAAGATCTCAACCTTCATATGTACTCATCACCTTTATTGTAGTAACTCAGAGTGTCTCTTTAACATCATCTGGTAATCTTCATTCTGAGGAACAAAAGCATAGGTAACTGAAGCCACTTGCAACTTCCATAAAGCAAGACATTTTTATCAGTCTGTTTGTTTATTGTTTACCACCCCCACCAACCCCCTAGGATGTAAGCTGTATGAGAGCAGGGACCTTGTCAGTCTTGTCCCCATTGATTCCCCAGACCTAATACAATGTTGCACACACAGTTGCAGACAATCTGTATGGGTATGTTGACTATACAAGGGCACAATGAGATTGGCCCCCTTGTTCAGATGTATTTTCTGCATAATCAGAGGAAATAACTATGGTAAAGGGGAAAAAGCAATGCTTAGATAATTTGTTTAAATGAAAGACTCCAGATAAAAATTCAGACTCCACTACTGGGAATATTCATAGCCAACACCATCTAATTGCCAGGTATGTGGTATATAAGTACTTTACATATGTAACCTTCCATCCTTACCAAGCTTGGCAAGTTAGTATTCTCCCATTTTACCCATATGGAAACTGAGACTGGAAGAGGGTAAGTAATTTGCTCAAGATCACATAGCAGTTAGAAAGTGATAGAGCTGTGATTCAAATCTGAGTTGAATATAAACCCTAATTTTTTTCTCACTACTCTTCTACCCTCTATCTACCCTTCAAACTTTCATTTATTGAATACCTACTATGTCTTGGGCTTTGTCCTAAATTCTGGGAATACAACATTAAATTGAGACACAGCTTCCAGTGTAAGAGGAAGACTTAGGAATA
This sequence comes from Daubentonia madagascariensis, assembly GCA_023783475.1. NCBI lineage: Eukaryota > Metazoa > Chordata > Mammalia > Primates > Daubentoniidae > Daubentonia > Daubentonia madagascariensis. Next base: position 9,599,710 of record JAKFHU010001129.1, read on the forward strand.
TGGGTAGTGGAGCTAACATTTTTGAGCATCTACTTATATGCCAGACACTGTTCTAGTTTCTTTGCCCCAATTGTCTCATTTAATCATCACAACAGTCTTTTAATACTGCTGTCCCCAACCCCCAGGCTGTGGACCCACCGTGGCCTGTTACACACAGCAGGAGGTAAGTGGCGGGCTAGCAAGTGAACTTCATCTGTATTTACAGCCACTCCCCATCACTCACATCACTGCATAATCTCTGGCTCCTATCAGATCAGCAGTGGCATTAGATTCTCATAGGAGCATGAACCCTACTGTAAACTGCACCTGCAAGAGATCTAGGTTGCTCATTCCTTATGAGAATCTAATGCCTGATGATCTGAGGTAGAGCTGAGGCAGTGATGCTAGTGCTGGGGAGCAGCTGCACATACAGATTATCATTAGCAGAGAGATTTGACTGCACAGAGACCATAATAAATCAATTGCTTGCAGACTCATATCAAAACCCTATCAGTGAGTGGCAAGTGGACAATTAAACTGCATCTGGTGGCAGGCTTTATAGTGGCAAGTGAGCATCTTACTTCAGTTGTACAGCTGCATCTGGGGGCAGGCTTTAAGTCAGAATCTGACACTTATTTTAGTCCGCGTGTGGCCCGCCCATTATTTTATTTACCACTTCCATCCGTGCCCCTTTCCCACACTGCGTGCTTGTCTCAGTCACAGGTTTGGTAGCCCACAGCTAACCCTAGCAAAAATGAGTAAAGAACAAATGTCACTGGAGAGCTTCTTTGAAAAGGGGGAAAGACCCAATGATGAGACAGCAGAAGACTCTAAGACTGCCAACAAAATTAAAGCTGCATTTAAAAGAAAATACCAAGAGCCCTACTTAAATTATGGGTTCATTGCAACAGGTGATTCACACCCTCCAAGCCTGCTTTGTGTAATATGTGGTGACCGGCTATCCAATGAAGCCATGAAACCTTCAAAACTGCTTTGCCACATGGAGACCAAGCACCCTGCATTAAAAGACAAGCCTTTGGAGTTTTTCAAAAGAAAAAAATGTGAACACAAGGAACAGAAGCAATTATTGAAGGCCACCACTTCATCAAATGTGTCTGCACTGACAGCATGATTCTTAGTGGCTAATTACAGTGCTCAAGCTAAGAAGCCCTTTACTATCGGTGAAAAGTTGATCCTGTCTGCTGCTAAGGACATTTGAACTTTTAGAAGAGGCTGCAGTTCAAAAGGTGGCACATGTTCCTCTTTTGGCTAGCACCATAACTAGACAAATTGATGAAATAGCAGAGGATATTGAGGCACAATTGTTAGAGAGGATCAATGAGTCACCGTGGAATGCAATCCAGGTTGACGAGTCTACTGATGTTGACAACAAGGCAACAATGCTTGTTTTTGTGTGATATATTTTTCAGGCGGATGTACATGAGGATATGTTATGTGCACTTTTGTTGCTAACCAGCACCACAGCTGCAGAACTATTCAAGTCTTTGAATGATTGCCTATCAGGAAAACTGAATTGGTCATTTTGTGTCGGTATATGCATGGACGGAGTGGCTGCCATGACTGGATGGCTTTCTGGTTTCACTGCTTAGGTCAAGGAGGTCTCTTCTGAATGTGAGTCTACCCCCTGTGTCATCCAGGAGAAATGATGGCTAGTCAAAAAGTGTCTTCTGAACTAAACAATGTTTTTCAAGATATGATTAAAATTATCAACCACATTAAAGTACATGCCCTTAACTCACATCTGTTCACACAGCTCTGTGAGGAGATGGACACAGAGCACACACATCTCTTATACACAGAAGGGAGATGGCTTTCTAAAGGTAGATCACTGACCAGAGTTTTTGAGTTATGAGGGATGCTCCAGAGATTTCTTTTAGGAAAACAGTCACCATTGGCAGTACATTTCAGTGACACAGAATGGGTCTCAAAACTTGCTTACTTGTGTGACATATTCAACCTGCTCAATGAACTCAATCTATCACTTCAGGGGAGAACAACCACTGTGTTCAAGTTGGCAGATAAAGTGGCTGCATTCAAAGCCAAACTGGAACTATGGGGGTGACAAGGAACATTGGGATTTTTGACATGTTTCAAACATTAGCAGAGATTTTTAAAGAGACTGAGCCATGGACTTCTTTCTCCCAGCTGGTGCATGATCACCTATCTTAGCTTTCAAAAGAGTTTGAGCATTACTTCCCAACAACAAAAGACCCCCGAACTGGGAAGGAATGGATCTGCAACCCATTTATGAATAAGCCAGGTGAATCGACTTTGTCCATGCTAGATGAGGATCAACTGCTTCAGATCACAAATGATGGTGGCCTTAAAAGAATGTTTGAGACAACTTCAAATCTCCATACGTTCTGGATTAAAGTCAAGGTGGAATATCCCAAGATTGCCACAAAAGCACTGAAAAGCCTGCTTCTATTTCCAACATCCTATCTTTGTGAAGCAGGGTTTTATGCAGTGACAGCAACCAAAACGAGATTATGGAGTAGACTGGACATAAGCAACGCACTTCGGTGTCACTGACTCCTATCACCCCCAGATGGGACCGTCTAGTTGCAGGAAAACAAGCTCAGGGCTCTCACTGATTCTGCATTATGGTGAGTTTTATAATTATTTCATGATATATTACACTGTAATAATAATAGAAATAAAGTGTACAATAAATGTGATGCTCTTGAAACATCCCAAAATCATGCCCCCCTCCCCGGTCCATGGAAAAGTTGTCTTCCATGAAACCAGTCCCTGGTGCCAAAAAAGGTTGGGGACCGCTGCTTTAATAGTTTCCTTGTTATCCCATTTAACAGATGAGGAACCTAAGGATTTGAGAGATTGTCATCTGCCCGTCACTCAGCTAGTGAGCTAGGAATTCAGAACTCAAATCCAGGCAAGTCTGGCTCTAAAGCCATGTTCTTTCACCACACCCCCCATCATAATAATTCAGCATCTAGCTCTAAGTAGACTGTTGAAGGAATGGGAGTATTTCTGCAGTTCCGCTAAGGCATCTCCTCCCTATCTCTTCGCCTGATACAAAGACCTTGCTTTTCTCTGGGCAGAGGGCAAGAAATATGTTACCCTTGGAGTTTACAATGGCAGATGTCAGGCTTCCCTATGTGACTATGTCTATAATTACTAAGTTTATAAACATGCTTTGTTGGTTTTACAGAATAGTCCTCACTAAGGAAAGAGTGAACTGCTTGTTTCCAGAGGTTCCACTGGTTTGCATGGGCAAGAGAAAAGACACTGGAAAGTGGGTTGAAGCCAGATGAAGAGATTGGGCCCTTTTGGCCATTCCTCTTTTTCCCTTATAAGGGACCCTGACATTGTAGGGTAGATATAGCTTGCTGTTCAGAATCAGATCGATCCTGCTTCAAATCCCAACTCTGCCACCTCCTTGGTGTATGACTTTGAGCAAGTGACTTAACCCCTTTAAGTTCCATTTTGAAAATGAACAGGATAAAACAACCTGGCATATTGTTATGAGGATGAAATGAGATAACATGAACAAATCTAATGGCATGGGTTTCAGCATCCTGTTGATATATAACTGAGATCACATGAACAATATTAACTACATTTCTGTATCCCTGTACCCTTACCTGTCATAGCAGGAAATTCATTCAGTCTTTTACAATGTTTCTCTTCCTCAGATAGTGCCAAGGATTCCAAGGATTCTTACAAGTGTTTGTACACTCTTTGTGGTTATAAATTGCCATCATAAAAACTCAGCTATGACTTCATAATACTAGGCCTCAGTCTACCTAGGAAATACTTCTAGGCTGGAACTTTATTCCTTTGAATATTGTGTTCATCATTGCCATTATCTTCAGAGATGCAAATCTGTGACCTATTAAAATGAAAGTGAAATGCCAATCCTGTATCTCAATGCCAGAAATTAACTCACCACAGAAAAATGCTACCATGAAGTTCCCTTCTTTTTATACTCATTTTAGTAGTATCCTAAAGAAAATACCTTGGGCTCCAAAGTTTTACAGAATTTAGTGATTCATCTCTTTTGATTCACACATACAGAGCCATTGATCTTGGTCATATATCCAGGCTGATATTGACTATAGTAGGAGCCACCACTGCCTGCTGATATTCACGGTCCATGGCTGCTCCATTGTGCTGGACTCTTCCTTCCCTTTGAATAAATTCCCTCTGAAGCGTCTATTGATTCTCTGTAGTAACTTCCATTAGTTACTTCCTCCTTCCTTCCTTTTCTTCCCTTTCTCTGCCTTCCCACCCTCCTCCTTTCCCAATTTATCAAATATGTCTGTTTATTTGTCAGAACCCCTGGAAAGGGTTCAAGTTTTAAATTTTGGTTTTGATTTTTGCCCACAAAACTTCTATGTAGCTCTGATTTTGCTTATCCCTTCTTCCTTTCTGAGATAGAAAAGCCATCATTGGGTACTCACTTCAGCAGCACATATACTAAAATTAGAATGATATGGAGAAGATTAACATGGCCCTTGTGCAAGGATGACACACAAATTTGTGAAGTGTTCCATATTTAAAAAGAAAGAAAGAAAGAAAAGACATCATCCAGAGTTGGAATAACTAATATTGAGAGCCAGATGACCTTTTGAGTGGCTGCTTTCTATTCAAAAGTGTGTTACTGACATGCAGTCATTGAATGTAACTGTTGGGGGTGAGAGGCAAGAGGAACTTTCCCAGCTTTACTCTTCATAAGCACCTTCTCCCAGGTCTGGTTCCACCAATTCTAGACAGCCTATCACATAGGTAAATACCCTGACCAGTGTCTGTTCCCTAAGAGGTATGTAGGGAACAGGCACATATCTGTAAACCATCCTCATTCCCCCAAAAGCTACTCATAGCCTCCAGAAGATGCTTTCTACTCTTTCAATTCAGCTAGAGATGGTGAAAGGATCTTTTTCTGGTCTCATCACTACCACTTACTAACTGTGTACTTGAGCACATCACTTGAACACTGATTGTCCATTTCCTCAACTCTTCAATAGGGGTTGGCAGTTTCCATCCTGTTTACCTTACAGTGACATTGTAACTATCGAGGAGAGTGCTTAGAAAACTGTAGAAGGACTAAAACAGAGTTTTGCAACCTCAGCACTATTGACATTTTGGGCTAGATAATTCTTTTGTGAGGTGGGCTGTCCCACGCATTGTAGGATGTTTAGCAGCATCATGGCTTCCCACTAGATACCAGTAGCACCCTCCTCCTAGTTGTGACGAATAAAAGTATCTCCAGATATTATCAGATGTCCCCTGCAGGTTAAAATTATCCCTGGTTGAGAACCACTAGACCAGGGGGTTGTTCATTATTAACATTGTTTTTGTGGAAGAATGAATTCAAATCCAAAGCAGAATGTCCCACCTGAAGAATGAGAGAGAAGCTTATGTACAAAGTGGGATCCCCACTTGCCTATATGGAGAGGGAAAGGACAAATCTAGAAGGCATAGAAGCTGATTTTCCTGATCTTGGCTGTATCACTGAGGCATTCTGTTGGGTCAGGGATAGGAAGATGGTTGAAAGGCAGACAATGTCCAGTTCCGTATAAGCTCCAAAGAGCAAATCAACACCCAGCCTCATCCATGCAGATCCCCTGCCTTCCCTCCCCCTCCTGGAGGCCCCATTCTTGAGCTTTTAATTTGTTTTCACAGCAGTTTGAACAAATTGAATTTGTTAATTAAAGTGGTAAAATGAAATGCTGAGCATTATTGACTAGATGCTAATGCCATTAACAGGACTGAAGGAAAGGGACCCAGGCTGTCAATCGCTGCACAAATCAGATCAGCAGAGGCCACGGTACAGACTGCGCCTGAAGGCAGAAGGGACAGACCTGTTTACGTGTTATGTGATTTTGTCTTTATCAGTCAGGATCTGTAATTGCCAAGACATTCTTTTAGCAAATAGTTAACTCCTTTGTGCCAGAGCTTGTTCTGTGTGCTGAGGATATACTGGTGAATCACACAAAACCCCACCCTTAGGAATCTCAAGGTCTGATGGGGGAAAGAAATAAAGAGATGTGGCCCTAGCATAGCACAGGGGCTTAAGAGTTTGGGTTTTGGAGGGAAAAGACTCTGCCTCTGACAGTCAGGGTAAGTGATTATATCTTCAGTTTCTTTTTCTGTAAAATAAGGATGGTAATAGTATCTCCTTCATAGGGTTTCTGTAAAGATTATATGCAACAATTCAGGTAAGATACTTAACACAGTCCATGGCACAGGTAAGTGTTCAATAACAGCCATTATATGCTTATTACCATATATTATTATAAAGTTAAACACAAATACACAGGGGAACACAGGAGGAGGGAGGGAGATTGAAATGTGCCTTGGGGAGATTGATTAAGGAGTCTTTGAAATGTGACCCTTGGAGTTTGGCATTCCAGATGGAGAAATGGGAAAGGCCTTCAGAGGCAGAGAAAAGAGCGCATGCAGCGCTATGCACTTATAAAAATGCCAATTTATTTTGGGATGGTGGAAGTCTGTGGGGATAGCCAAAGGGCTGGATTTGAGAGACACCCTAATCTCATTCCCACCTCAGGCCTTCACAGCTGCAGGGTCGGGGGCTTGGGTTAGTCTTCCATCATAGTCTTCCATCGCTTCTCCTTGCCGACTCCTCCCCATTCGCAGTTTAAATGCCACCTCCTCAGAGAAGACATTCCTAACTACCCATTCTAAAGTAGGTCATCTTGTTTTCTGATAGAACCCTGTTTTCCCCCTTTAAAGCACTTATTAAAATTTATAATTACATATTTTATCCACTTGTTTACTTATTTAATCTCTGTCTCTTTCACTAGGCTGTAATTCCATGATGGCAGAGAACACATTCGTTTTTCTACCACTGGATAATCAGTACCCAGCACAGCACAGGGCCTGGCATATAGTAGACCTTAACATTTGTTGAATGGATGATTGATTTGTGTGCCAAAATGGGCAAATAAGACTTAAGTGCTTTGGTTTGCATAAGGCCCAATCATTTTGGTCAATAGCAAATAGATATTGATGAATCATTTAGGAATAGAAAGGGTAACTAATACTTGTTAAGTGCCTACTACGAGCCATGCTCTTAAAGTGCTTTATTTTTAATCCTTCCAATAATCTTAAGATGTAGATATTATTGTCCCAATTTTAGGGATTAGGAAATTGAGAAGTTAGGTTACTTGCCCAAAAGCACCCTGCTGGTAAGTAGGACGGCTACAATTAAAACCCAGATCTGTTTGGTCACACCCAGTGCTCTGGAAGGCCTAAAGGCTTAGAAATGTCCCAAAGAGACTAAGAACCCAAAGCAGAAGGGACTATGGTGATCTTCCTGGAGACCTGGGTTCTAGCCCCAGGTTAAAATTAGCCCCATGGTTAAAATTTTTCAGTAATTGCCTACTCTTTGATACTGACAAGCCCCCATTTTACTGTTGAAAATATAAACTTCATAATTAGACAATAATAAGGTAAAGCCTGATTTTATTCACTTATTTAATTTCCATTGAAGTCCTCAAAAGTGGTTTTTTAATTACAAAAGAAAAAAAGAGAAAAAGCCACTTCCAAATGTCAACTATGTGTAGGCAACATAACAGATGCTGGGCTCTGGGGTAGCAGTTAGTGAATGTCATGGAGAAACACCATGTACTTGAAACCCATAATCAGAGTCTGGGGTCTGTAAATACTTTATTTTTTAAAGGTATGCCACACAATTAAAGCACTAGTAACAAAGGGAAAAAAATCTATGGAAATGAGTAATAATGAAACTGAATCATCAAAGGCCTGAATTTATTTATGATAGCTACAAAGCCATCAAGTGAAGCTGAAGCTGATAGAAGTAATCATAACAATAATAACAAATAATAACTCCCACCTATTCAGCCAAGTGTCAATCATCTGACTCCAAAGCTAATCTTACCTCTCCCATTCTCTAGTCATGGCACCTTGAACAATATGCTTTATCTCTCTGAGGTCAATATTATTATCTGCACAGTGGGCTTATGCCTTCTTCTGGCAGCTCCACTACAAAGAAACTAGACTGGGAATTGGAGACTTGGATTCAGGTCCTGACTCTGTCAGGCTCACTTCAAAGTCTCAGGAAAATCACATTCTTTTCTCTGGGCCTTGCTTTACCCATCTGTCAAAGATTGAGGTTAGACTGTATGCTTGCTAAGGCCCCTTCCAATTGTCATATTTTGTGTTTTCAAGAGTACAAAGCTTTATTCAGAAGTCAAAGACAGTAGGTATTGCAGGAATCATTAAGGGAGATTCCCAACTGTCCTTAAGATTCTGACTAATTCTGAGGGGATTTTCCAAGCTTTTCCTTGAAGTTGCTGAGGAAGCTTGGGAAAGTCACTTAACCTGAGACTGAGTTTCTTCATCTGTAAAGTGGGGTGATTTTGTGCATTTAGCATGGTTTTCTAAGAGTATAAAATGAATAAAGGAAGAAGGTCTATGCAAACAAACTGTAAATTGCCCTTTCACAATTATTTACAAATGAGACTGGGATGATTCATTCACATCCATATGGCCAATAAAGTGTCATAGCCAGATTGGGGGTGGCTACTTCAACACCAGCAAGTGCTTAAGCCCTCCTCAAGGACTCAAAGCTACTTCAATGTTAGAATCAGACATCAGAGTGCAGCTCTCCTGAGCTGTGTGAGGCTGAGGAGACTGTAAGGGCCCATTGAGCCTGCCACTCAGACAGCACTTGTATAATAAAACTGATTCTAGCTGGCTTTTCATGTCTCTTTTGGGATCAGATAAGATCTCTGTGAAGCTTAGCCTGGCCTGTGGACTGCCATCTTAAAGGGCGACTTTCCAAAAGAGCATACTAAGGAGAGAAAAGATGCTGAGCAACTGCAGAAAGGCAAATGCTCTTACTTGACAAAAAGAGAAGGCAATAAATTTCTTCTATTTTTCATAAGACCAGAGAACTTGACTTTAGTCTTGAGTGTTGGGGTTCAAAGTACTCAATGAACCATACCTCTGCTCCCTATCCAAGATCAAACCCAACTGAGAGATGGAGTCAGGTAAATTACCACTTAGAAAAGCTAGGTTGGAAAACATGACTGAAGTAGGTGGCAACAAATACCAAACCCTAGGAACCTACCCCCCTTCCCAGTCACAGGTAGCAGTGGGGCAGAGCACAGAGGGCATGACTGAGTGTACACTGTCTGTAGGTAGGCTGATTCCAGAGAGACAGACAGCATAAGATGAACTTGACTGCTCAATTTTCCCACTGTCACCATTGGATAATTCACCCCCACTCCCTAAGGAGACTGTGGTAAGGGAAGGAGTGAGTCGGGGGCAGGGGAGGAAGCATGTTACCCTAGTAGGGCTTCCTCCATCTTGAAACATATCCATAGCCAATGGAGAGACACTGGAGTGTTTTAAACAGCATAGTAACATAGTAAAATTTATGTTTTGGAAACAACACTCTAGAATGTGAGTGGAAGATGGATTTGAATCCAAAGTACAATGCATATTGGTACAAATTCATGGCTTCCTAACTGCTCAGCAGGCTGTAACCAAAATTTATTGACAGAATCAATATCATTGACACATTTGTACTCTCAGAACTTAATATGTTTAACATCTTTGTTGAATGAATGAATGAACAATTGAAAATATGAAGTAGAAGATTGGCTTTTAGAGGCAAGGTGCAGGACTCAATGATTTAGATAAGCACACCAAAAGCATGATCTTACAGGGGAACTTGAAAAGATGGCTAATATAACAGAGCACAGAGTTAGGATCTCAAAACACTTGGATCCAGGGACTGAATAGAACAACACGACATTAAAGTTTTAGGGGTCCTGGAGAAAGGATGAGACTCAGAACTAAGGCAGCAGCCATGGGAATAGAAAGAAGGGGAATGAGCTACAGGATTCTTTGGAAACTGGTTGCAGGGATGGGGGTGATTAAAGTATCTTAGAGGACACCTAGGTCTCTGGCTTAAGGAACTAAGTGGGTGGTGATGTCCTTTCCTGGGATAGGGAAGTGCATGCTACGGAAAAATGATAGTTTACTTTTGAGACATTTTTGAGTTTGAGGTGACTGTGGGATATTTGGGTGGTTGTGTACAGTGTACTGTTGTACATTGAGATCTGAAGCTCAAAAGATAGGACTTAGATTTCCACCAAGCACTCCTCCTATGTCTAAGGTGAACATACAATTTATCTTCCAAATTTCACTTTTGAGAGTGAAAGGTGGTACCATTAATAATTACACTGGGACAACAGATACACATACTGGGACATGTGGTCACCCAGCCTTGTCCTGATCACCACATGCTCTGGTTCATTAGTGCTGCCCCTCACTAAGCCCCAGGGATACCTCCTGATGAGTCACACCCCACCTGGCATAATGGCTGAGTGTCTTCCACCCACTCTCTTCAGAAAACGAAGTCTCTCAGTCAGCCCCTAGGCACATAGGTTATTGAATCATTCAGCCTAGGGTCTCCAGGGATACTGAACCTCTTCTCAATCCTTTACCATTAGATAAACATTAGGGAAAAGAAAGAGAATTAAACCTTTCTGCAGCTCCCCAGGGGCACTTACCAAAATAGGCTACCTCGTCAAAATAGCATTTAACTAAATGGGTGAGCAACATCAACGAGGGCACCTGGGGAGAGAGGCAAGCGCTCATGCTGAGAAAGCAGCAAGGGGGACCAAGAAGATGCAAATCAGCTTTCTGGCCTTGGGACTGTAGAAGGCAAAGCTTAACCAAGGAAAGGCTGCCTTCCCTTAACTCCCCCAAGCAGGGCCAACCACCCCTCTTGGGCAAGGTTAAGTGGGGATGATTGGAAAAATATGATAACAATAGTTAATATGTGTGGTACTTTATAGTCTCCCATCTGGCATTTCATTTTGATCTTTAGCAGAAGCCTGACAGGAAACCAGGGAAAGAATTACTATCCCCATGTAATGGTACTGGAAACTGAAGGTCAGAGACGTGAAGTAACCTGCCTATGGTCACACAGAGCTGCCTCTTATTAGCACATAGTGCTAGTTGTAGGAATGAGGTTCTTTGGACTCAAGAAGATGTGAGTGCTGCTTCAGGGAAGAGGGAATGCACTTGTTCTATGTGTTCCCACAAGCCATCAGATCTAATGGATAAATGCTATAGGGAGCAGATTCCAACTTAATAAAAGGAAGAAATCAGTTGCCTAATAATGATGTGGGCTGCCTTGTAAGGTAGTGAGCTCCCTGTCTCTGGATGAATTTAAGAAAAAGTTGGATGGCAGTTATATTTTAGAAGGAATTCTCTGAACTGAATACGAGGTTGAACTAAATGATCTCTAAGATTTTCTAAGTACTTATTGAACATCTACTATGTGATAAATATCATATATATGTATGTATACCACACATCATATATATGCATACATATATGCACATGCACACACACACACACATATATATCTTTATTTCATTTTCAGAATAACCATGGAAGGTAAAGACTATGATTAACTCTATTTTATAGAAGGAAGAACTGAGTCTCAATGATGGTAATACTTGAAATAATTTGATGCTAATTCAGGCCTTTCTTTAAAGCAAACCATGTATAATCTTTGTGTTAAACAGTAAAGAGGAGAAAAGGAAGCCTTTTTTTCTGACATGTAAGATTACTAAATAGTGTTTTCCAAAATTGTCTGTGTGTGTGTATGTGTTTATGTGCTTCTCTAAACTGCAATCGAACATTGTTTTTGTTTGTCAAGCTGGTTTTTTGTTTGTTTGTTTGTTTTTTGGTGAAGGAGTTGGGAGGGGTTAAAAAAAACTACTTAAAGACTTTCATTCCCAGAAAAACACTCATTAGAAAGGTTTACAGCAGAAAACAGCAGAAAGATAACCTTTAAGTGTCATTTCCTACCACAGCTAAGAAATCCTTACAGTTCTACAAGGGTCACTCTTTGCCATGCTCGGCTCAGACTTTTTGAAATAATCTCATACTAATTTATGAGATGCTTCGTTTTTTAATTTGCACTTAGGTTAACTTCTGTACACAGTTTCCCTGGCAACTGTATAACTGCAGGAAACAATGCCTTTCTCCTGGGTCTAATTTCCTGCAAGTATGCAACAAGAAGAATTTTTGTTCTCATAACATTAAAAGAGCATCTGTGGTCTTTTGACAGGTGAAGAAATGTTCAGAAATACCATCCTCATTCTTACAAATTCAACGAGTAACAGCACCTTTCCTTTCCTGGGCATTTCCTTTCCATTAATTTTATGAATTTTTTACATGGGAAACATTAGACTAAAGGAATACATTTTTTAAAGGGTAAGAAAAGCACCAAGAACACAGTTTTTTCTTCTTCAACCCTGTGGTCTATGAAATTACTAGGGTTTAATTAAACTTGCAAAGCTTTCCTTTCAGAGAAGACATACTGTACTGTCCTGCACACCCATGTCTCTCTCATCTGTGTCCTGGGGTAACCAAAAAGCAATCAGGCAGGAAGGTGCAACCTGGTCTGGCACTGGTAGGACCCCACCGCTCCTGCCAGGTGGAAGGAGGAACCTCCTGAGTGGGTGCAGCAGAACCCCTAGAGTGTCTGTGGGGAGTCAGATAGGAATCCTAGGTTTTGGGGATGTCACTCCCACACACTTTCCTGGGAGGAGTGGGCTGATTTCACCTGCATGAAGAGGAGCACCAGAATAGGAGTCAGGAGGAGAAGAAGGTAACCACATTTATGCGGTCAGTCAGGCAGCCAAGAAATGAACAAATAAACCATATACAGTGTGATGTAAGATTCTATGAAGAAAAATGCAGCAGGGTAAGAGACAGAGTAGGGTGCGGGCTCCTTGAGATAGAGTGGGCAGGGAAAGCTGCCTGAGTAGGTGACGTTTTAACAGAGACCTGAATGAAGCGAGGGAGTGAAAGGATGTGTGGAGAAAGAGTGTTTCCTTCCATTTAGTATCTGGTTTATATGCACAATAGCCCTGCGAATGACGAATAATTATACACGTTTTTATGAAGGAGGGAATCTGTCTGGCTCCCACACCTGCCATATTGTTGCATACCAACTTTGTAAACTTTTAAACATGGCACTTCATGCCCTTGTGTTGGAGTTTTTGCTTGACCTTTTTTTTTTGAAAACTGCTATCCAAGGTCATTTCTAATTCATCATACTTTGGTCTGAACATCTCAATATCATCTTCTGGTCTCCATGAAACCATTTGGAGAAAGATTTGGGTAGCAATCATTGAGATGACACTTAAATTTTCTGAGCCTCAATTTCTTTATCATAAAAAAATGGCTAATAATATCTACCTCATAAGGTCAGTGTAAAGATTAAATTAGACTATGTATATAAAATACTTAGCAAGTGCTAACTTTATTTATAGTGAGCCCTCAGAAAATAATAGCTGTTGTTATTGTTGATATTCCAGATCTGTCATGAAATTGCTGTGCAACCCTGAGTAAGTCACTTAGCCTCTGGCACAGTGTCTAGCCCATAATGACATTTAATAAATAATTATAGAATAAATGATTGAATGAATGAATGAATGTATTAACTAGCATGGCTTTCAGTTTCTGTTTTGTAGAGTGAAGGAATTAGATTCAAAAATGGTAATGACAAAATATTTACAACATGCCACACACAAGTCCTTTTGCATGTGTGATCCATTTTCATCAGTCTGTGGGCATTTACTCATCTAACTCCTTATCCTACAGGTGAGGAATTTGAGGTTCAGAGACGGAAGAGGACCTGCCCAAGGTCTTTTTGTGCTGTTATTCTTCATCCTAAAGTACTGTGAGCATGAATTATTTAGCTCATATCAAGATTTAATTTGCTAAAATGGTGTTGGCTATCTAGGTTGCTATTGTGTAGCTCTATTGTGGCAAATCATATTAGGTGTCAACAAAAACTTAAAGATGGGGACCTTAATGGCATAGTAGCAACAGATATGACATTCAAAAAGGAAAAAATCCTGTTTGATCTATGCCAGTACAAGAAAGGGAGCAGAGACAAAAGGGCTGGAATTCTTATTGGGGAATAAAGAAGTAGGAAATTTCTCCAGACTGCAAAGTGTGCCAAGTGGAAGTCTAGTTTATGAATTGAAAAGGAGCCTGAACTAAGCCCTTAATCCTTACACGTGTCTAGTCTTTTCAAGTTTACAAAGCTCCTTCCTGTGTGTGATCCTATTTGGGCCCAAGTGTAGCAAGCTAGGTAAAGAGGGTCTAAAAAGGTTGATCTGGCTAAAGGGGCACTCCAGAGAGACCATCCAGTCATCTAGACCTGGTGTCATGGGGGCTTGATGGTCCAGATCTTCAGATATAGCTCAATATATTTAAGTTTGACAGGAGACAAGTCCTGCCCAGTGAGTTTGGCACACATCTGGTAGCATTTCCCAGAAGGCCTATGTCTAGGCCCAGAGGACCAAGGCCACACTTGCTGGGTTCTTTCCTTGAGGTGCTCTACAATAATAAAATCAGAGAAAAGCCTAAGATGGCAGAATAACAATTGGTGCTGATTATCAGGACTGACTGATACAAAGAAGGAAATTAGTCACAATGTTAGAAGCCTGAAAGATCTCTAGGAAATTATGACTCAGAAATGGGTCAAGGCAAGTGGTTCCACGATAACCCATAAAAAGTGACAATGTTGGATTTCCACTTTTCAACATTGACAATTCTACACAACTTATCAGATGTTGAGAACACAGTGATGAGCAAACACACATGATCCCTGCCTTCATGGAGTTTACAGTTAAGACAGGCATTAATTGAATATGTAGTAATAATCCATGAAAGTTGCTACAGATGAAATGTCTTATCAGAGATTATAATAAGAAAACCTGATATAATTTCCAAATTCAAGGGTGACACCCCTGAGGAAGTGATTTTGAGCTGAGATATAAAGTATAAGTTAATTTTAAAAAGGAGCAGGAGGGACATGGGTAGAGAAAATTGCTCCAGGAAAAGAGAACAATGGGAACAAAGGCTGAAGGGCAGAAGGCAGCGTGGCATGTTTTGGAACTGATAGGATACTAGTGGGGCTGAAGCAAAGATATTGAGGAGAAGATGAGACTTGAGAGGTAGGTGGGGTCAGATTATGCTGGGCCTTCTAGGCCATGGGGCACATTTTAATCTTTTACCTCAGAGCCTTTGAGTAAGGGAGTAAGGATAAGATTTGTTACACAACAGGATAACTCTGTTGCATAAAGAATGGATTGGCGAGGCAAGAGAATTGCTTGAGACCAGGAGTTGGATACCAGCCTGGACAACATAGTGATACCCCTTCTCTACAAAAAATTAAAAATTTAGCCAGGCGTGGTGGTGCATGCCTGTAGTCCCAGCTACTCAGGAGGCTGAGGCAGGAAGTTTGCTTAAGCCTAGGAGTTCAAGGTTATAATGAGCTATGATCATGCCATGGCACTCCAGCCTGGTGACAGAGTGAGACCCTTTCTCTAAAAAAATTTTAAAATAAAAAAATTTTAAAAATAAAGAAAGAATGGATTGGAGGTGTGCCAAGCTGTGCAGTCTCAGAGACTCACGTGCCAAAAGGACAAGAAGGGGATCCAGGTCTGGAGAAGGTTGTTGGTGAACGTAAGGCAGGCAGCAGAAAATCTAAATCTAAAATCCTAGCGGGTAGCATGACTAAAATCCCAGGGTTCAGAACTGGGTTCTTGTCATTAAAGCAGCCATTGAGAGCCAGGGCCTGGTCTGAGAGTAAAGGACTGAAATGTCACACAGTATAACCTATTAGAACCTATCAGAAGTGAAAAAAAAATTTTTTTCAGGAAAGTAAATTACTTAGTTCAGCAATTCCATGTACCAGACAACATTGTCTATCATCTCATTTAAATTCTCACAGCCACCATTTGAGGAAGAGTTATCTACTATTATCCCAATTTTATGGGTGAGAAAACTGAGATCCAGAGAGGTTAAGTGACTTGGCCAAGAGCATCCATCTAGTAAATGGAGACAGAATTTGTGAGAAGTCCATTGGATTCCAAGCCCAGCCCTCCCCTACTTCACCACTCTCTTCAAAAAATGGCATCAAATTCGAGGAAAATAGTAAGCCTAAGGGAAAAAGAGACCTATGGAAACAGCTGATTCTGTAATTTAACTAAACTGCCATGGAATTCCAAACAGAACTTTATTACATTTTTATGCCAACAGTCTAAATTGAGCCCCAGGTCCATCTGACCCAACTATTTCCTTCCAGGAATACATATTAAAATTGGGGTGAGAGCCCAGAACAGTCGGATTCTGTCTCAAGGCACCTGTGCCAAGATTCTAGTTGAAATTTTTAATTGAGTTCAAATCCCTGTAAATGGGGATGTACTAATCCAAATGTTGATTAAGCTTTCATTCTAGCTGCTAGAAGGATGTGGCTCTAATCCTAAGCTCCAGTGATGGGTTGTCTGTTCCTTCTAGCACTGTGCTGACTTCTCCCTACAGTTAGTGGGTGCTTCTCACAGAAGGCACGAAGAAAGGAGAAGTGAGGATGTGGCATTCTTGGTACATGTCCTAAAGCTCTTAGCCCAGATGAATTCATGGCTTTCAAAGCATTATCGGACCTTGAACTGCATTTTTAAAACTTACTAAATAAACAGAATGCATACTCTTAGATATCATCACGATGGCTGACCATCTAGGGTGCCATTCTGGCTCTTAACTGTGGAGCCACATCATGATCCACATAACAAACCCATTTTAGGCACTCTTAGTGGTTAAAGGGCAAAAACAAGGTATCTGGAGAGAGAGAGCATGGGTTTCATGGGAAGACCCTGGACTTTGGGTAAGCAGATTTGGGCTCGAATCTTTAACATTGAGCCTTGCAGCTCTGAGAGACTAGGGTTAACTCAGTTGGGTTTGAGCCCCAGGTCCTATGTCAGTTTTGAGGAAAGTGCCCAACATGGTGCTTATTATTATATCACCTGTAATAATAACAAGCCATTTGGCTATCCTACCCCCAATTTTTATTCCTGAGAGTAGGTTCCCCCAACCTCTTCCACCTTCGTCCACAAAATGCAGTCTGACACTTTCTTCTTGCTGGTGGATAAATATTAACATGCCACTTCTGTCAAAGTACTTGATGTAATTATGGTCTACATGTCTAGCTGTCTTACTATCCCCTCACCTTTCCCTTCCAGCATGCTGCTCAATTCAACACTGAGCTTTTGTGGACCAGAGACCATGTCTGATTAATATCTGGGGCTCCAGTACCTTATACAGTCCTTGACCTGCTAGGTGCTGAATGAATGAATGAATGAATTATGAAGGAACAAACAAATGAGTTTTAGGCAATCAAAGTTTACCAACAACTGATAGTGATGCATGGGAAGATAGTGAGCTCCCCACCACCAAAGATGTTCCAGCAGAGCCTCCAGGATTCCTGGAGATGTTGAACTAGATCACTTTTGAAGGTTATTCCATGTTTAAGATACTTCCATATTTAAGATACAGGTGGATGCTGAACACTCTCTCCCCTTTGCATACTAGAAGCATCATCTTTGAACTCTTTATAATATAAAAAAAAAGTTAGTTGCATTGATATTGACCTGAAGTTATCAAGTCACAAGCATCTGGGCCTTAAGAGACCTCCAATCATCTGCACTATGTGATAGACAAGAGGACTAAGACAAGCCAGTTACAGGCAGAGTGAGGATAAGAGCACCTCTGTCCTGAATGCCACCCCAAGGCTCTTTCCATTCAAGCTGTTTGTCAGCAAACTTTCCTTTTCCAGAACCCAAACTGACTGAAAAAGGACATACATACCAGTTTCCTGTCTCTAGGTAGCAAAGCAATTCAGCTATCTAAAACAGAGGGCTACCCGATGATTTTAAATCATCCCTGTTCATACAAAGTGATCAACCACCTTCTATATCAGTCTTATCTCAGTCTCACAATAGTCTTCCTCTGCATGTTATGTTTCAGCTTTGAATGGAATTTTGTGACAGGACTAAAGCCTACCTCTTTGAAAACCAACATTTTGGCAGCCCCTTGCTGTTTAGTTTCTAAAGATGCCCAAGTCTGCCATACTCATTCATATAACCACAGGAGATCATTATCCAGTGACAGCGTTCTGTTCCACTATCATTGAGAATGCCTCCTTGGATGGAGGAGGGGCAGAGATGGGAGTTGTGAGATGTGGATGGAGGCAGTCAAATCCTGTAGACCTCAGAAAACAACCACACTGCCCAGTGGATTACACTTCATGGCCTGCTGATCTGCTGGGTAGAAACTTCATACACACACACATACACACATATATGTGTGCGTGTGTATATACATATGTGTGTATGTATACATATATATGCACACACACACAGTTGGCCCTCCATATCCATGGGTTCTGCATCCATAGATTCAACCAACTGCAAATTAAAAATATTCAGGAAAAAAAATTGCATCCAGACCTTTTTTCTTGTCATTATTCCCTAAAAAATACAGTGTGACAACTATTTACATAGCATTTACATTGTATTAGGTATTATAAGTAATCAAGATGATTTAAAGTATACATGAGGATGTGCATAGGTTATATGCAAGTACTAGGCCATTTTATATAAAAGACTTGAGCATCCATGGATTTTGGTATCTGCAGGAGGTCCTGGAACAAATCCCTCACAGATACCAAGGGACAACTCTGTGTATATGTGTGTGTGTGTGTGTGTATGTATGTATGTATATGTGATGGTCCCCAACTTACGATGGCTTGACTTACGATTTTTCAACTTCACGATGTTGCGAAAGCAATATGCATTCAGTAGAAACTGTACTCTAACAATATTGGGCAGCGGTAGGCAGCCTAGCTCCCAGTCAGCCACACATTTTCAACTTACGATATTTTCAACTTATTTTCAATGAGGTTATCAGGATATAACTCCATCATAAGTCAAGGATCATCTATATATGTCAATTTCAAGGTTTTTTTTATTTTATTGTACGGCATCCATTTCTTCTTCTTCTGATAATAGCACCCCAATCTTGCCTGTGCAGGATTACTTCCAAATGTGTGGTCTGAAAGGGGCATTCACCCCTGGAGTCAGGGATGGGACACATGACCTCATAATTAGTCCGTCGGCATACTCCATCCCCTCAGGCTGCAGAATCTTACTGCAGTTGGATATGTATATTAATTGTAATTTGTTGGATAGCTATATATACCCAAGGTAATTGTTTAGTGAACTCTGTTGGCTTTATGTCTCCTGAATTTATCCTTTTTATTGCCCTTATAAAATCCCCAGACTAACTGCAAAACAAAAGAAAAAACCCTCCAAGTTAGCTTACGTCCATTCATCATTCACTGAGTGTGCTCTAAATAAGGACTGTGATATCTACTAGAAATACAGAGATGAGTGAAATATGGTTCCTTGGTAAGTCTTTTGCCCACAGACCCTGTCAGTAAATTGGGAGCTGGAGAAAGTTGCAGTACTACCTCGAACATTTGCAATACTCAGGTGAAAAAACAAATGGAAGCCCACAAAGCATAAGTCTAAAATATTTAAAAGTTATACACCTAGCTAACGAATTGTTAAAACGTATACCTATCCTCCTACCTTGACAAGTGCACCTTCCATAATGACAAAATAGAAGGATGCTTGTAAAACTTTAGTTTTTATGTGACTAGAAGTTGGCAAAATATCAAAGAGGTCTGAATTTAATTCTTATCATACATATCTGGACATTCTCTTGGCAGAGACATGGGCTGGCAATGTTTACATCAGTAAAGCCTGGGGCCCAAGGTAGGGGCCCTTTGGGCCATATCTAAGAGTAGAATTGAAAGGTTGGATTTTATTGATATCTCAGTACCCTCATGCTCTAATTTTCACTGATAACTAAAACAATAGGCCCTTCATACGACGGGAAATACTTGTGTTTAAAGAGGACTTTTCTTGGAAAATGTGGATTTTACATGCCCACAGATGTATTTACACAAATGAACAATTACAAAAACATTAGTGCTGGGCTATGTGGCCAAATGCAGAATTAATTAAATGGTAGATGTGACAGATCATAATGAAGTTAGAAGTAAATTGGACTTGAGCATGTATATATATGTGTGTGTGTGTATATATATATATTTTTTTTTTTTTTGAGACAGGGTCTTAATCTGCTGTCCAGGCTAGAGTGTGATGGCATCATCATAGCTCACTGAAGCCTCTAACTCCTGGGCTCAAGTGATCCTCCTGCCTCAGCCTCCAAAGCAGCTAGGACTAAAGGTGCATGCCACCATACCCAGCTAATTTTTTTTATTTTTTGTAGAGACAGGGTCTTGCTATGTTGCCCATGCTGGTCTCCAACTCCTGGCCTCAAGTGATCCTCCTGCCTTGGCCTCCCAAAGTGCTGGGATTGCAGGCGTGAGCCACTACAGTTGGCCAAAGATGTATATTTAATCGTGGATGCTGAGCACACAATACGATGATATTAAAATATTCAAACATTAAAATCAGCTCAATACTGGGGCTGTATGTTTTAAATCTAAATGAAAACATTAAATACGTGCCCAGACCTATATTACTCTTCTAATTTAACTACCATAAATCTTGAAGAATTGAAATGCAAACAACCAAGGTTATTTTTACAGTGTTATGCACTTCCTCCAGATCCGTGCCTAGTCTGGATTCCAGAAATCCATCACTGAATCACTCCCAGGATCTCCTTTTGGCTTCTGGGTTCTTCTGGAACAATCAGAACTGTAACTCTGCCAGACTCTTTGAGACCTTCTATGCACGCCAACCCCCACATTTCAGGCAGGCACTCTGTTAGCTCTTTGAAAGTCCCTGTGGCTCAGCAGAAAGAGTTCTTGATTTAGCATCAGATGACATGGGTTTAAGTTGTGCTTCAACCACCCGTGAGCTGGGAAGTCTCAGAATAGTTATTTTATTTCTCAGAGCCTCAATTTATTCATCTGTAAAATAGAAAAGTTGGAAAGTCTATACATACTTCTAATACAATTATCATTTTGTACTTCTTGTATATAATTTTTTCTCTTTTATGTCTGCTATATATTCATTGTAGAAAATTTTGTAAATACAAAAGATGATAGCAGAGAAAAATATTATACTTAATGCTATCCCCAAAGATAACTACTATTATTAACAATGTATTGAATATTTCCTTTCTAACTAATTTGTGTGTATAGTTGAGAACATACTGTGTCTACAGTTTTCTATCATTTAATATTGTACTATGAACATTGCCCACATTATTTGAAATTATAAATACTTTAAATGATTAATATTAATTTGAATTATGTGAATATGCCTTTGAAATGATTATTTTAAAATCTCCTAGTATTTATAGTTTAGATGGTTCTAAAGTGCCCTTACAGTATATTTTAAATAACACAGCAATGAATGGTTACATTATTTTGTGGTTATACAAGTATCACCTTTCTCCTAAATTATGAGTAGCAGTGAAATCTTATTCATGTGTGTAAGTCCAGTGCCTAGGATGGTGCCTGGCATAAAGTGAAGCCTCTAAACATGTGTGCTGAATAAATGAGTAAGTGAATGACAGAGTGAATGCCAGTGAGTCATCCTGTCTTCCATGTCACTGCTTTCTCAGGGAGGGTGGAAGAGTGTTTTCCAGCCAGGCCAGACGGAGACGGGGTGGTGGAGGGAACCTCTTCCAAGGCAAGCGGTCAGCATCCTCCTCTCACCTCCACCCCTGCGCTTCTGTCAGATAAATTTTTCCCTTGAAACTCAAGAGCCAATCAAGCTTTCCAAAGCCAGTATGGGCCTAGCTCACATTTTGCTTTTGTCATGACCCACCTCGCTGTGCATGTCAAATGAGAAAAGTGCTAATAAATAAATTGTTAATGATCTAATTAAAAAGAAACATACAGGGGCACTAGCAAGGATAGGGGACAGAGCAGAGACCTTGCTTTCATCAGAGAAGAGTAGATAGTCACACAGGCCCTGGAGAAGCTTCCCTTAAACTAGGTGGGCTCTGCCTCTCAAAGATCTTCCCTGAACGTAATAATCTTAAAAATAATGATAGTAATAGGTACCATTTTTTTGAGCTTTTTAGAATGTACTAACTAAATGCTCCACATATGTTGTCTTATTTGATGCTTACGCCAACGTATGAAGATGAAAAAGAATATTACATCTATTTGACTTATTAGGAAATCGAGTCTCTACAAGGTTAAATAACAATTGGGATACAACAATTGAGTAAAATTGGGATAGTTGAATTTCATAGTGTTGATTGGCTATATGGCTGTGAAACCAGACAGATCTGAGTTTGAATCTTGGCTCCACCATCACATATAAGCTGTGTGACTATGTGAAAGTTATTTAACCTCCTTGAGGCTCCATCTGCTCATCTGTAATATAGACATAATAATAGTACCTAATCCATAGGATTGTGGTGAGGATCAAAAGATGTATATCATTTAGGCAGTACCTGGTACATAGCAAGAGCTCAATAAATATTATTCTATTATTATTACTTTTATTGTTATCATGATTATACTATTAATATTCTTTGGTGATTATGATGGCAATGCTAGACTCTGGGCTAGGTCAGTGAGCGTCAAAAATGTACAAGACATAATGCACACTCTCCAGGAGCTTCCAGTCTGACTTAGCCTATAACCACATAGCTAGTAAATAACAAAGCTGGAATTTGACCCAGAGCTGTGGAATTTTAAAACACTTTTCTGTTACCTATTCTATCCCTCTATTGTAGCATATGTCTGATGTTACTGTCATTAATTGTTTATGACTATCTTCTCCACTAAACTGAGTCCCTCAGGTGGGAATTTTTGTGAGTTACCTTTTTGTCCCCAGTGCCCAGCACAGACCCTGCCACAGAGTTATCCTGAGTATGTTTGCTATTTTCAACCAAAAGTCCTATGTTGGGCCACCTAACTCCCTGCCTCCTCACACCCCAGTCAGGGACACTATTCCAATACTTCTGTCCTTTTCTCTGTGCTCCATTTCCCCTCCCACTTCCCCCATTACAATTCTGCTGTGAGTGATTCCCTCTGTCATCTCACCGTAAATTGATGACTCGGGCCTGCTGATGCACTGAGCCACATGGCTAATACATCAGCTAAATGGATGCCGAAAACACCACCTGCTCCTTCAGGCAAATGGCACTTTTGAAAATGGAATGTGTAATCAATAGAATTAAGCCTTAAGCAGAGCTCCATACCCACGTCTCAGCACAGGGCCTTGGCAGGCAAATAGTGGCAAGATTTTTTTTTTCTTTTTTCAACCCTTTTCAAATCACATGTCTTGGTACTTGTTCAGCCAGTTCTGTCGCCACTACCACAGTCAGCATGGTATCCTCAGCAAACTGTCTCTTCCTTCCCAATTCAGCCTGAGTGCCTCAGTCACTTGGCCTTTATATCCTATCCCTGGGAGACTTGGAGGGGTAGTTTCCAGTATGTTTAGTGAGGCACAGGCATCTGGGTACACCCCAAACAGCAAGGAGTTTGAAGGCAGGCAGGTCTGGGTGTGATCTTAGGCAAGGTGCTCAACCTTTCTGAATGCTGATTTCCTTGTTCATGTAGTGGCAATAATTATTCCCACCTCATGGGGTTGTTATGAAGATCAGGTATGTGACTATCATATGTGAAGGTGCATTATAAACTATAAAGCTACAAAGGAAGGTTAATTGCTATCATCATCATTATTATTCCAAGGTATAGATAGGAGCAAAAATTTCTTTTATATTTTCCTTTGTAATCTGCCTAAGAAAGCATGTTTTCAGATGTAGCAGAGAAGGCCTAAGCTTAAGTAGTCATAGGCCTGACTTGGCTTAACTCTTCTTAGAATTGTGGCAAAAACTAGAAAATAGAATCCTGGGAGCTAAGAGGGAATTTATGGATCATTGGTGAAACTGCAGTCCCCCCTTCTCTATCCCTGTTACAGATGAGGAAACGTAAGTCCAACAGGGAGAGGGATTTGGCCAGTGTCACACTAGAAATTATTTAATAGTAGCATAGTGAGGAATGGAGGCAGGTGGCTTTTTCTTTAGTTTAGAAGACTTTCCATGCAGCTGCCAGGCCAGGAAATCTTTAATATAGCACAGGGTGGGAGGATAATGGCATTCACTTATCATGGTCAGTCTGTCTTCAGCCAAGAGTCTGTCCTTCCTCTTCCCCCCTGTGTTCATATCATTACACTGACAATGGCTTCTCCTCATACCCCATCCTCTTTCTAGGAAGCAAAAGTTTTTCCAGCTGCAGGGAATATATATACTGAGCACATGGGTACAGGAGGGTCCCTTCTCAGAGTTCTTTCTCTGTTTTCTCTGTTTTCACCACTTACCTTCCTATAATTTTATACAACGTGGTGAGAACCCTTATGTTGCTCTCTTGTGTTAACTAGCCCAGTGGTTTTCAACTGGCAGTAATGTTGCCTTCCTCTCTTCTCCTCAAGGGATATTTGGCAACATTTGGGTATATTTTTGATAGTTAACACTTGAGAGGAGGTGTTACTGGCATCTAGCGGGTAGAGGCCATGCATGTTGCTAAACATCCTATAATGCCTCCTGCAATGAAGAATTATCTGGTCCAAAGCATCAATATTGCAAATATTGAGAAACCCTGATCTAACCCATGTAGAAGTCTGACTTTCTGTGGCCTGTGCATCAGTGGTCTGTGAGCTCTCTGTGGACTTGAATGATGTCTTGCTGGTGATTCCCTTAGTAGATTCAACATAGTAGCATCTCAGTAAATATTGCTTGGGTGTGGAATGGATTCACAGGTGCATAACTCAGGCAATGTATAGGGGAAAGAGCAATGGACTATGAGGCAGGAGACCAAATTTGGTCAATGCTTCACCACCAACAGGGTAAATGTAAGAATTGGACTAGATCAGTGATTTTCAAACTGTGGTCCATGGAGCCTTAATACCATCCCAGCTGACTGCATCTATTTTATGCTATGGGCCTTAAATATAATTTTTTTCTGTACAGAGAGTTCCACAGTTTAAAGAATTTGTAAACCACCAAGATAGTTCATCCCTAAAGACACTTTTAGACCAAAATCCTGCTGAAGACTCCTCAGAAAAGGACATATATAAAGTTTCTATTTTAAAATAGGCTCAAAGAATACCTCTGTGACTACAGTTTATTTTGTTCAGTCTTGGGGTGAGTCCAGTGGCCTATCTGGCTTCCTTCTTTTATGGTGACTGCCTTGATCTTGATCTTTTGTGCCTGTGCAGCAAGCAGTAGGTCTCCCTTCAGGTATTTGGTTATTCAGAGAACGGGACTGGGGGAGATTCCTGCCCCTGACCCCAACCCCGGGCAGCACTTCCTGGCCACTCAGGAAGGCCCAAGTCAAGTGCCAGGAGGAAGTGGCCTTTGACCTTGGCGTGTTTGAACCTAGGAGCCTTCATATGCTGGGAATATACCAATACAGGAGCAGGGAATCCCTGAGATTTGACTCAGTGAGATCATTTGGCAGCCTCTGAGGGAGATGCCTGCTTCATGCTAACAGCAGCAGAGCAGAGGAATTACAGCTGAGGGCACTGAGAAGAGCAGGGTAAATGTAAGAGTTGGACTAGATCGGTGATTTTCAAACTGTGGTCCAAAAAAAAGTCACAGAAAAGGAGAGACGGCTCAAGGAAAGAGAACTGGAGTTGGATATTAGTGATAAGTGGCAGTGGCCCTTTGCTATGGAGACAGCTGGGGATAGCAACACTTGAACAACCTTGCCAGTAGGGAATGAATCAAATCAGAAGAGTGCTGGGGAAAGGCCCATGTTCTCATTCTGGCTCTGCTACTGTCTGGCTATATTCTTATCCTTTCTAAGTCTCAGTTCATGCATCTGTGAGATGATGTCGATAATGCTTTCCTTATAAGGTTATTGAAGGACTGTTTGCCCAGTGGTTGCCTCTTAGTATAATAGGTAGATGTTTAATAAACAGACATTCATTATTATTATTATCAGAATTGTCATTCTTATCATTATTAGCAAGTTGTCTAGGTTTGCAGAGGCAGGAACCAGGATCAAGTCAGTAGCTTAATATAATTGTCAGTGTCACTTGAGCTACTTCTGCTCATGGTATGCTGCTTGGGACAGAAACACCTTTTACTCCAGTCACTCCCATGTTTGCATGGTTCACATGGAAAATTGAGATCCAAAGAGAGGCAGAGACATGCCCCAAGTCCATAGCAAGACACTATGAAATCAAAATACAGCTGTGTTGATGCCCAGGTGAGGACTCTTAGTAACTGTCTTAGTTCAGGCTACTGTAAAAGTACGATAGACTGTGTAACTTACAAACAACAGAAACCTATCTCTCATAATTCTGGAGGCTGAAGTCCAAATATCAGGGTGCCAGCATGGTCGGGTTCTGGTGGGGACCCTCTTCCAGGTTGCAGACTGCCATCTTCTTGTGGTGTCCTTACCTAGCTAGCTAGCTCTCTGGGGTCCCTTTTATAAGGACACTAATCCCGTTTATGAGGGCTCTATCCTCATGACCAGTCACCTCCCAGAAGCTCTACTTCCTAATATCATCAAACTGGGGGTTAGTATTTCAACATATGAATTTTGAGGGAACACAAACATTCAGTGCATTGCAACAACACACCAGGCTGCCTCTTGGGAGCACGGTTGTTTCCTTTATCTGTGCACTTAGTCCACAGAGTAGAAAGGTCACTGACATCATTTTGTCAAATCTCAACATTGTCATAGGAGAATGAGGAAAAACAAACACATACAAACGAATGAACAAACAAATAAAGGAACAGCCATTCCTAGCTCTCATACAAAGGAGCTGGACCTCACTAGGAGGTGGGGAAATGAGTCCCCCACCCCTGCAATAGGCCTGCTTAACTCTAGACCCTGTCAGCATGACCAGCAATCCAATAAGGCAGTGCCCCGGCTGCACCATTAGCTCGTTAGGTGGAGGCAAGTAGCCGCATTGATCTGTTTATCTCCCAGGTCTGGCTGCTGGAGAAAGGCCAGCTGTTTCCCTGAGAGCTGCCTTTCCCCTTGACTCATCACAGAGCATCAGGGGAGTCTGCTCCTTTGTCCTTTTCAACCTCAAGGTCACTGGAATGCAAAGCAGGAGCTGGGCCATGGTGGTGCCTTCTGAGAGACTCAGTCACTGCATCTCCTCCTCCATCCTTTTAGTTAATTGTTCTCTGGAGGTGACCCTCATGGAAATGACAAATGCAGTGGGAAGTGCCTGGGTTTGCAAGTGGACAAATTTTCATTTCAACCAAGTTTTGCTGCTTGCGTACTAGTTGTATGACTTTGGTAAAGTCATTTCCCCTCTCTGAGCCCCAATTTTCTCATTTGCAAAACAAGACTAATAGCACCTATATCATAAAATCATTGTGAAGATTTACTAAGATAAATCTGTGAGAGGACAGGCACAATATCTAGCTCAGTGCTAGGCACATAAGAAGCATCAGCAAATCTTACTTGACCTGCCATTCCTGAGACACACTGTTCTTTTAGGCAAAAGAATTAGTGTTTCTATCAGGATTTATTCATGAGATTTTTGTGAGATTATGTGAAAATATCCGGGAGAGTATAGCTGCTATGTAAATGATGTGTTCATAGAGAGCTCATTAAAAATGGACATTATCAAGAATGTGTGACTTTCTACCCTGGACCTCGCTTGTTAAACTTTTTAACCAGCCTGTGTATCTGTTGTCTCATAGGGAGCATTTTACTCCTGAAAACTAAATTGCTTAACAAATTACAAATCAATTTTATTTAATTCTTTAAAAATCGGGAATAGTTTATTATTAATACAACACTGAGCATGGCACCTTTTGATCAGTAATAATAACAGGTCCTGGGTTGTACGAGGTAATATTGTCATAATATGTTTTCCTAAACTACTAGAACTGTTGGATTGCATGTTCCCAAATTGACTAATATCCTCCTTTTTACCATCTAACATTTTCCTTCTTTTCCTGCTACTACTGAATTCTTAATCAAATATTATATTTTAAATATAAATATACTCATTTAGAAAATATATAAAAGTAGAATTTAAATTGGTGGTAATTTCATAAGTTAACATATCTCACACTGTATTTCTTACCAACATTTATTTCTTTGTATTTCTATATATTTTTAAGAAAATGGGTGTCATACTGTATTTTTCTCTTATGACCATTTTCCCATGTTATTAAATATCCTTCAAAATATGTTTTTAAGAACTGCATAATATTCCATAGTATGCAAGGGAATAATTTAATCATTTCTTCTTATTCAACATTTAGGTAATTTTTAATTTGTTACTGTTACAGTTTAAAGAACACTCTTGTACATATGTTTGCATCTCTGATTATTTCCGTAGAATAGCACTCATTCAATCCTTATCAAAGGCATTGACAGTAATTTATTGATCACCTTTAAAGAAAAATAACCCCCTCCCAAGTTCTAGGTTTGATGCTTTGTTAGAGTCTGGGATACCCCCTGGTGGAGGTTACAGAATACGGACAAAACCTGTCACATATGCCCTGATATGGGAATTCAAGATTCTGAGTGCACAACCTTTGAAATTTGGCATCTGAAAGGCTTGTCTCTCATCACTCCACAGTTTTTTTGGGGTTTTTTCTTTTTTTTTTTTTTTTGGACAAGAAAACATCGAATGCAAGAAAGATGTCTGTGTGGGTGCCCATGTGCACACACACAAAAAAGAGACTACATGAAATTCAAATGAAATAACCAAATGAAAAATATCAAGAAAACTCAGACCTAAAATTGTTCTGAATTTGAAGCCATGGTCAGGAGTAAGCATGGGGCCTGAGTCCCCAGCTGCCCTTCCTTCCTCTGGTCCTTGTGCCTGCACCATAACAATCAGAGTGGATAGAGGGTGTTTCTTCTGTGGCTAGAGATGTCCTAGACCAGAAATCTGCCCATTAGGACACTAGATGGAGCCAGATGGGAAAGTTTATGCTCTAACTATTGTGGAACCATTTTCTCTGTACTTTACTTTTCAGGAACGGTTGCATGATATGGCTGATCTTGCAGAAAACCTACTTCTCTGACATTCTTCTTCAGTTGATCTGCCCTCATTAAAATCATTCATCAAACATTTACTAAGCCCTTGCCCTGGGCCAGGTATCAGGACACATAGTGGAATCAAGCACAATTCCTGCTGTGGAGGAGCTTATGGGCCGGACGAGAGGCTGCTGATTTCCCTTTACCTTCCTTCACTCTTTCTAGACTCCAGGCAACTGGGCCCAACAGCATTGCCTGACCATGCACTATACTTCTCTATCTCCTTGCCTTTGTTCTTACATTTTCCTCTCCCGGGAAGGCCTTTCCCTTTTATTTCTTCATATTTAAATCTTACCTCTATCAGGCGCAATCCAAATGCTTCCTTCCCTGGGAAGCCTCTCCTGATTCTTCCCACACAGGAATCCTCTTTGATTCCTTTAATATATAAGTATAGCAGTTCTCAAACTTTAGTATGCATCAGAATCAGCTGGAGGGCTGGACCCCACTCTCAGTATTTCCAATTTAGTGGATCTGGGATGTGGCCTAAGAATTTGCATTTCTAACAAGTTCCCAGGTGATGCTAATTTTGCTGGCCCAGGGAACACACTATGCAAACCTCTTTCTTTAGCGGTTATTGAGCACTAATGAATGGCAAGCATTATGCTACATATTGGTGATATCACAGTGCAAGACAGTCCCTGTGCTCAAGGTTAGCACAGCCTGGAGACAGGAGAGATACACAGATAGGAAAATACTGTACTATGCCAGAGGAATGTGAAAAGTGTTCCAGAAATACAAATAAGCATGTAAGTAATTTTCCCTGTGGAATCAGGAAGACCAAAAACATCCCAAAGGCAGTGGTGTTTGAGCTGGCCTATAAGGACGACCAGGACTTCATCAGGAACAGAAAAGGTCAAGAGCACGCACCAAGGCATAGTGGTACAAAAAGCCACGGCATGTTCAAAGTGCAACAAAAGATTTGTGGGGGCTGGGATTTGGAGAGAATGGGCAGTATCTTTGATAACGTAAGGGTGAAAGGAGATGAAGCTGTAGAGGTCAGTAAAAAGGCCTTGAATGCTATGCTAAGAAGTTTCTATTTCATACTCCCGATAATGAAGAAATAATAAAGAAGTAAAACAGAAAAATAACATGATAGAGATTTCCTTGTGGAAGAATCAGTCTGATTACATTGTGGAGTTTGGTCTACCAGTGGCATGACTGCAGGAGCGAGACCAGTGTGGAGGCTATTGTCTAGGCAAAAAAAAATGTTATCAAGGCAATTGTCTAGGCAAAAAAATGATAGAGCATTGAGATGGAGAGAACACAACAGATTAGGGGGCCCTGAGGGCTGGGGCTCAGTCCTGAGCCTCTGCAGGACAACTGCAAAGGTCTTTAGAATCATAGCTTAGCTTTGCCATTTCTCCCACTCCTCCGAGCCCCCCTCCTTGTGAGCATCCTGTGACTGGGTCCTGCTTGTCTCTGTGGTAGAGCATACACCTTCTGGACTTCTCTGCTTCAAACCCCATTTCCTCCCAGTGACTACAGTCCTGCCTATACCCAAAGTCCCTTTTCTTGGTCATACCTGTATTCGGGTTTCTGCTTTGTTACACTAACTTTACTGAGGGGCCTTTGGCCACTCACTTTGACCAATTACTATCTCAGTTTTCTTATCTATCAAGTGGGGAAAATAATAATTCCTGATTGGTCTTTATCACTGTGTTGTTGTGAGGATCAAATACCATAACAGACTGAACAAGCTTTGAATCCATTCACTCAACGTATATATTCTAATAAGCTAGTTGTGTTACTATTGCCATGAAACCTGCAACTCCCTTTGGAAACCATTTCCATTAACTAATAATCCCCATTGTGATAAAACTTTTCTTTCAGTTTGAACAGTTCTTTAACCCAAGGAAATTTGAGTCAGATAACCAGGGTATTTGCAACACTAAGGCAAAAAGCACTGGAAATCAAGGCATCATTTAAGGAGTGTGAAAATGATATGGCTATTTAATCATTTAAATGATTAAATAAATATTTATTAACATCTACTCTGTGCCAGGCATTATTCTTAACACTTGCAATACATCACTGAGCAAAGTGCGTACTCTTGCGAAGCTTATATTTTACTGGAGGAGACAGACAATCAATAGAATATATAAGTAGGTTAAATAGAATGTTAGAAGATAGTAAGAACTATGGGGAAAAAGAAAAAGAAGATATAGGGGATATCTACTTCTTTTCCATGGTGTACCTAGCTCATTGTTGAAATGGATTCTATTTTTGTAGCTATGATCCCCATCTATTCACTTATTCATATAACAAAGGTGTTTTGATCATCTTATATGCTGCAGGCTCCATGCTAGGCATATGGAACAAATATAAAGATACAGATTTGGACAATGTGTGTCAAGTGTTAGTCCAGTGCCTGGAATGTAGTAAACCAATGAACAAATGTCATATGTATTATCTAAGACAAGTCACTCACAATTTTCTCATCTGTAAAATTGAAGTACTAATACCAGCCTGGCAGGGCTGTCATGACATTAGTCATGATTTATAATAAACTGTCAAACACTGAAAAAAAAGATACATATTTGGAAGTCAGACATAACTAGTTTAACTCTTTGCTCTGCCTTTACCATCTATGTGGCCTTAGACAAATTATTAGACTTCTCTAAGTCTACATTACCCTGTCTGTAAAATGGAGATTGTGATGCCTTACGGAGTGTTGTGAGGACTAAAAGACTTTAATGAGATAGGGCCTCGATAGCACCTGGCACATAGTCAGTACTTACAAGTATCAATTTTCTGCCTTCCTTTTTTTTCATTCATTCAGCAAATACAGTATGTATATGGCTAGGCACTGAGGAAGACATTGCCCTGCTCTCTTGGCGCTTAGCATACAGCTGGGTCAATTATCTTATTTGGGAAAGAGCCAGAGAAGACTTCCCAGACAAAACGACAGTTAAGCTAAGACTTAATGGTAAATAGGAGATAGTCACATAAAGAACCAAGGAAGAATGTTCTAGGCAGGTTCAAGACCCCAGAAACAAGAAAGTATAATGCATACCAGAGAAAGTAAGATCAGTTCAAGACGGCTGGAGCATAGTGGGGGAATAATGAGAGCAGAAGCTGCTGGACACACTAACTAAAAGCCAGCTCCTGAGAATAAGAAGTCCTTGAGAATTGTGACAGGGAAATGACCTGGTGAGTTTTGCAGTTTTGCATCTTACAAAGATACCTCTAACTTCAGTGTGGAGACTACTGGAGGCAGAGAGCCAGGCAGGAAGTTATTGCAGTAATCAACATGAGAAATTGTGTATCCTTTAACTGCGGTAGTAGGTGTGGGAATGGGAGTGGACAGTCCACGCTCTGATCTTCACCTAGAATTGATAGAAAGTCAATGAGAGGGTTGAATAGCACAAGGAATCTAGAATGACACCCAGGTTTTTGGTCTGAGGAACTGAGAGAATAGCGATACCCTACACTGAGCTGGAGACAACTCACCAGAAGAGCACATTTTGTGAAAAACTCATGATCCCAGTTTAAGACGTGGATTTTGAGGTACCTGTGGGACATCATTCTAGCTATATTGAGTCACGTCCTCAGGTTAGTCCATGCCCAGTCCAAGAATGTATGCTTTCCTTTTGCTTTTAGACAGTCTATCTTTCTTCCCAATTTGGCCTTATGTCCCAACAATGGATATTTCTGGCAGACAGAGCTAACATACCCTAAAAGAAGCCATCTTAAGTGAAAAGGGTCCAGAAGTACATCAGGGGATGGGGACAATTAGGACCAGTGCAGACTTTATGGGAACAGCTCGTAAAGAGTGCAGCCTCATGGTTGATTACGATAGCTGCTTGATAAAGATTAGAGCGTACGTCAGGGTTTGGGTGTCACATTTCCGGAACCAAAAATCCAGACATAGTTCTAATGAGGAATTTTTGCTGATCTGGCAATTTATATGAAAGGTTTCGTAGAGATTTAAAAGTTATATCAACACTAGTTATACATTTAACAAATTCCCTTTAAGGAAGAAGATTAAGATTACATTCATTCATTCTACACATATTTACTAAGTAGAGGCTGTGGCCATGTCCTGTGCCAGGTATAGGAACACTAAGATGAAGGAGTCCTTGACCAGGAAAGCCTCAAGGCTAGTGGAGAAAACAGGCAAGTAAACAGACAATAGCAAGACAATGAGAGAAACGTTAGGATAGATGCCAAGAACGGAGTGCAAAAGAGAACATAGGGAAAGGGGTACCTAAGGAAACTGAAGTTCATGACTCCTCCACAGGGTTTCACTTAGCTTTGAAGAAATCCAAATACTCAATATTTAATAAATCTTATTTCCTTCTTTTTTATCGAAAGATTATTGAAAAATCTCTGAGTAATTCATTTGTATTTTTAAGGGAGATCTGACAGCTTTGGTGGTCATCAACAATGTTCTCCAATCACCCAAAGCTGATAATAAGAGAAAATGACCTTTGGAACACTGTTTATCCCTGGCACTGAGACAAAAGAAAGAAGAAAAAGAAAAAAAGAAAAATCATACATTTTCCTGATGTTTAGAATAGTGTTCTCCTTATGAAAAGGAAAATAATTTAAAAGTATATAATGAAATAATTGTCACCACGATGATGAGAGCTTCTGTGTCCATGCGGTGTGTTAGCATCCAGACTAGAAAGGCACTGCATGCCTTCATTTCATATGGAAGATGCAGTGTGAAGTAATGAATGGGATTTGGAGTCAGACAGACCTTGGTCTTTGTGACCTCGAGAAAATCACTTAATCTAGCCAAGACTTAGTCCCTTGGCTTGCAAAGCATATATTTATATAAAGCGTACCTCAGAGGACTGTCTTGAGAATTAAATAAGATAATATTTGGAAAGCCTAGTGTCATGCCTAAAGTTTTTTTTTAATGTACACGCCATGAACTAATGAATAATATGCCCTTATTTGGGCAAGTAACTCCAACTTGCATTCGTCTTTTCTGACTTCAGTGTATTTTATTGTAACACTCACTGACTTAATGTATTCACTTACTACTTGTAAAACATTGAAATTTCTATGACTTTGCTATCATAAATAAGGTAACAGGTCAGAGTGTGTTAAATTGGAAACATTCCAGAAACTGAGGAATAAATTATTGCTCTAGTCATTGAACAAATTGCCATCTATTTGACACCAGATTCCTGTTGATGTGGTAAAGTCTCTTCTGCTGCCCTTCTATCTCCTCTGCCACACCTTTCCAGCTGGCTTTGTTGGCAACTCTTATCTACTGTTCAGATCTTAGAATTCTTCAGGGTTCTGTCCTAGGCTGTCTTCTCTTTTCATTCTCCACAGCCTCCCCCCTGCATGAGCTTATCCCCTCTTATGGTTTCAATTATCATTTCTCTGCAACAAAGACCCAAATTTTTGCTTTCTCTGGAGCTCCCTATGCAACTTCCCACTTAACAGCCCCACTGTGATATCCCACAGTATAAGATGCTACAATGTAAGATGCTACACTTTTGCATCTTTAATCCCCAGAATTCCTAGATGTATGTCCATGATATAACTCCCAAGGTATGGTGACCTTTTTACTGAACCAAGAGACAGAGCACATATAGAGACAGATAATTATGCAGAAATAGTCAGTATAACAAAGAGTTTGAAATCCATTTAGTTCAGTTCAACAGACATTTACTGAGCATCTTGTTGGAAAGTCATATAGACCAGCATTTGAATCCTGGCCCTATCATGTGTTCTCCATGTCTCATTACCCTCTTTGAGCCTGTTTCGTCATGCCTTAATTGGGAAAAATGTTACCCACCTTCATCAGATAATGAAAAACAGTGGTTCTCACCCTGGCTGTACCTTGGAATCAGTTGAAAAGGTTTGAAAACATACCCGTTCCCCCAGAGTCTGATTTAATTTGTTTAGTATGGGGTCAGAGATTTAATCGTTTTTAAGGCTCCCCATATGATTGTAATTTACAGCCTGGGCTGAGAAGCACTGAGATATATGAAAGTTCCTGGCACAGAGCCTGACATTTTCTGAGGAACCCTGACCTCTTCCTCTTCAGACTCTGTTGGACATTGGGGATACAAAAGTCAGACATGCCCCTCTCCTCAAGATGCTCCCAGGCTCATGGGGGAAGATAGACAAGGAGAGAAATCATTACTCTACAATGTGATAAGTGCAATAAAAGAGATTTGGGTAAAGAAGAGAAGCCATGCTTCAGAAATGATAGACTATCTCCGAAAATTTGATACCATATCACAGATCTCTCTTGGTCACATTTCCACCTAGCCACATGGCCTGGGTTCTAATCTTGGCTCTGCACTAATCTACTGGGCAAAGTGTCTTTCTCTCTTTAGTGCTTGACTTTCCTCAACTATTTAACAACATCAACTGAAAAACAGTGGTTCACAGACCCTCCTCTACCCAACTCATGAGGCTTCTAGGACATAAGAGAATGAACAAAAGAACATTCTATAAACATATTATGAATTACATCCATGTGAGAGCTCCTCATGGGCAGGAACTATGTCCTATTCTTTTAGACCCAGTGGCTAGCACAGGGCCAGGCATTAAAGAGAAACTAATCAGCAGTTATCAAATGAAACAATAAATGCGAGAAGAGAATTTTAAAAGTTCAAATGCAAGATGACTGAGCTCAATGGGGTCGGATACAGGCACTGTTCTTTTTTAAAGAGTCTCACAAAACTGATCAAAAAACCAGTTCTGTCCAGCAACATATCAAGGATCCTATTTGATATTAGCCAACAAAGCCGTAAGCCTGTCTGTGCTGACTCAGCTTTCTGTTCTGTGTGGCAGCCCTGCCTCCTGGAGATGAATGAAGGAAACTCAAAGGCCTAGGAGTATTGTCACTGATGTGGTATAGATTTGCTTTGGTGGTGAAGATTGGAAGGGTTATAAATAACCTATGACAGAAAAGAAATGCCATATGGACAAGTCCATTTGGTAAAAATATTTTAATGACAAGCAGCAATTATGGCCACCGCCTGTTCTCTCTTGAATGCCTTTCTCTTGGGGATGCCTCAACACCAAGACCAGTGGTCAGGGCACCCATGGGCAGTTTACTGAAGGGGGAAAAAAGCCCATCAGAGCTGTCATTCTTGCTTCTGTCACCCCATGACTTGTTTATGGAATTCCTAAATTTGGTTGTGAACTGACTGTTTTGACAGTCTGTCTTAATGAATGTTTTTCTTAAGCTCTTGTGGGTCTGCATATTTTTCTACATCTGGGTAATATGGAAAGATTTTTTTCTTTTAAGGAGGTAGAGAGCTTCTCAAAATGTCTCTTTGAGAATCTACCACACCAAAAGTCTTTAACGAGAATACCAGGATCCTATTGACTCAACTAATAGTGGGTTTTAATTATTTTAGCAAGATCATTTTAGAGAGATAGTCCTGATCAATAATAATGTTCAGTGAATTTCATTTAGTTCTCAGACATTATGGTTCAATTGCATTTCACTTCATATGAGAACAGTGGTTTTTACCGACTACCTACCTACTATCTGCTTTATAAAGGCAGAGTTGCCTTTCAGGCAGCCTCACTTGTGTAGAATCCAGAAAACTAAAGGCCTCTTGGTAGATGTCACAAGGTCCCTGTTTATTGTCTCACAATTCTGAAACAAAATTAAGATTCATCAAGGAAGTACTTTCTAGTTGGGTCTGTTTACTTCCTTTGGCCCATTCTAGGAACTAAAATTTGACTGTAATAGTTAGATAGAGGCCATCAAGTTCAAATCTTTGTCACAATACTGGCAGAAAGTCTCAAAAATCAGGATTTATGGAAAAGCAAGAGGACTTAGTGACAATGAATGTACCACAGGGAATGAGAACTATATATAGATGACCATATAGGAAACATAATAATAAATACAGTATATTCTAAGGCATTCATTAGAGTTCTGATATATACTTTGAATTACTTCTCAATAAGAAATTGATGGAAACTTGTGGCTACATGTAGCTAAAAGAATGTTATGTATTCTATATGTTCTGTATTTCTCTTTTTCCTGCATTGCATATACCTTGCCATCTCTCTCTCTTTCATGTGCTGTTTTTGTCCCACGCAAGTTGTTACTGAGATACCACTTCCTAGAAATAGGAGTCTTGTTATGATTTGAGGAAAAGTTTTAGTCCCTGTTTATGTGCATGCTGCAAATTAATTCTAACGGCCGTCTTCAGCAATGGTGTTCCTGAGGAGGTTTGCATTCCCCCAGTGTGCTCTGCAAATTCCCACTGCTTAGGAATCATTTCAGTGGAAATTGTTTCTCCCTCTATGTGTTTATAAGACCAGCAGCTCTCTGTCTCTAACCTGAGCACATTACATGCAATGGCTTTAACCTTCTACCACAGCTATGTGGAAATGCAAGGAGAGTTTGCTTTTCCTCCTTTCAACAGGGAGAGTAAATTCCTTCTCGGGTCCTGAAATAAAAACAGACAGAACCATGACCACCGTGAATTTCCTCTGTCATGTTAACTACTTTATAAGTACCATCACAGACGTGTGTATTAAAATGATCACACTCTTCACATAGTCCAGGTACTCCAACTATCATTCCACTCTACTTACTTTGTTTTAGGAATACTCTAATAAACATAGATATTTTATTTAGTAGCCTAAAACTATTTTATAAGCAGCAAATATAAAGGGTCTGGGAAGATTTGCAAGAGGCAGATACTGCTATAGCAATATAATTGCATGGAAAAACCAACGATCATTTACTTATTTATTACTTTTTTATTCTTCAAAATGAGCTTTATTTTTAGAATAGATGTGTCCAGTTTTTTTCCCCCAAAACACAAACATATCAATTTTTAATACACAGTGATTCATTATTTAACAGGAATAAAAATTCCCTATATGGTTACATTAAATAAAATAATCTCCAGTTCATTTAAAATATGATTTCAATTTTTAAAATTGATTTACATTTAACAATTTACATTTATTCCAGAAAATGAGACCAATATGTATTTTTAAGACATTTACAGGTCTTTTTTTTCAGAATATTATGGGGGTACAACACTTTGTTCATATATATTGCCCATGCACTGCCCATGTCAGAGCTACAATCGTGCACATCCCCCAAACTGTGTGCCCCACATCCATTCAGTGAAAGTTTTCCCATCCCCTCCACCCACCTCCCGCCTGCCCACCCCCTGTTAAATATTATTGCCATGTGTGACGTAAGTGTTGATCAGTTAGTACCAATTTGATAGTGAGTACCAGTGGTGCTTGTTTTTCCATTCTTGTGATACTTTGCTTCGAAGAATGGGCTCTAGCTCCATCCAGGATAATACCAGATGTGTTAATTCACCATTGTTTTTTAGTGCTGAGTAGTACTCCATGGTATACATATACCACATGGTGGGACTGCAAATTAGTACAACCTCTATGGAAAGTAATATGGAGATACCCCAAAGAACTAAAAGTAGAACTACCATTTAATCCAGCAATCCCACTACTGGGTGTTTACCCAAAGGAAAAAAAGACATTCTGTAATAAAGACATCTGCACGCGAATGTTTATAGCAGCCAATGATCATTTAAAAGCTAGCCAAACAAGGCAAAGGCATAGTGTTTGAAGGGTGTTCAGAGTAGATGCAAATAGTCCTACAAAAAAAAATTAAGGCACAGTTAATTTATGGTCATTTATTTTTGCCTATGTAGGAACATAAGAAAGGGTATTATATGATTTTAAATGATTGCATTCAAAATACCTAAAATTACTAAGAAAGCTTTGGAATTTGCTGAATTGTCTGGAAACTATACATATGTGGAAAGACTAAGGCTCTGAGGGAGGATAGGCTATGGAGTAATGGACTTGGGTTTAATTACCAGCTCTTCCCTTTTCTAGCAGTAGGTTGTAAAAATCACTTAACCTCTCTGAACTTCAGTTTTCTCCACTGTACAATGGAAAACACACTTCTAATTCATAGAGTGATGTGAGAATTAAACGAGATAGCATAAATAGAGGCACTAGCTCAATCTAGTGTTCGATGTACTAAAATATTCTTAACTCCCATAAACCCCTAAACAATTTGGAATAAACAAGACATTTGCATACTTAAAAATGCCACTGCAATAAAGCTGTAAGCTCCCTTATAGGAAATTTATTTTATTTTCAGGGAGATCCACAACTTGCCTATAAAATTAGAGACTTAGCATTAGATAGCAGGAAGGAGAAGACAAGGAAATGCTGTTTTGGTTGAATCTTTTTTTCCAGACCTCTGGAAAAGGCAACTTTTAAACTACTATGAAAGCCTGATCTTGAAGAGTTTGCCAGTTCACGAATCAGGGCAACCTTGTGAGAGAGTGAGTTGACCCATTGTGAATTGATTGGGATTTGGCATAATCATGAGATGTCAGCTGGGGCCTGAAGGAGTGAATCACCATTTGACTTAGAGCTGTTCTCTAACAAGGTCGGACCAAGTTACTGCCTTCCCCAAAAGAACAGGGAGTCATAAGAGGAATAGCTCTTAGAAGAGGAAACTGCACAAGCACAGACTTTGGAGGAAAGGGGAAAAAAGAGCTTGGAAATGACACAAAAAAATTTTGAAAGTCAACTTTCACTACCCTTGCCTTCTCAAGATACTCATTACACACACACACACACACACACACCCCTCTTTTAACACTCCACACTTCTGCTCAAGCAATTCTCTTTACCCTCCTCTTCCTGACCTGGCAAACTCATGCTTCAAGAGCTGGCACTGGTTTCAATTCTGAAATCTCTTCCAGGATTCCTCAGGCTAGATTATGTGGCTCTCCTCTGGGTCCCCAGTACTGTGCATTGATCACGGTGCAGCCCCAACTATATCATGAGCTCCTTTGGATTTTAACTTCATCTATATCTTAGCACCTACATTCTGACTGAAACAGTAAATACCCAGTAAAAGTTACTTGAGCTGACATGAATAAGGGTCAGGGGTTCTAAAAGGTTGCAGATGTGAATCATTTCAGAGTGAGGACCTCCAGGCTGGGGAATGAGGAATTGTGTAGACTAAAGCTTCCTTTAGGCTGGTTGATACAAACCTTCAGAATGTCTTACCACCAGGCCTTTCCTCCCTGGCTTGCTCCAGAATAGAACACAGTCTTATAGATTGTACCCATTTCCCTGCTTTCGAGGGAAATACATGGTCCTTTGGAGTCATCTGAAAGTAAACATAAATGTTCATTTACTGAGCACCATAGTATGGCAGCTGCATTATTTCATTTAAACCTATCACAATCTTATGAGTTATTATTAGGCTCCATCTTCTAGATAAGAAAACAGAGGTTTTAAGATTTTCCCAAAGCCATATAGCTATGTGTAGGAAGTAGAAAGATTCTCTCCAATCCCTAATTATCTCTTTTTTCTTTTTCACTTCATTTGATAAGGAAAGGCAAAGTTGCACGTGGGTGCTAATGGTGAGTATTGACGGTAAAGCGGTCAGTCCTTCAGAGCTTACAAAGTGCTTTACACATCCAAGACCACACTGAAGCCACACAGGGCCCTAAAAACTCAGGCATTGAAGGAAGACGTCACCCACATTGTCCACCTAGACAAGCAAGATATGGAAAGGTTAAGTGGCATCCCAAATGTCACCAGTTCTGGTCATCTGCCCTCAAGACCATATCGCACAGCTCTGAAGGCCAGACTGGCTTTCACAGTTGATGTATACGCTCAGCTCAGATGTACAGACAGTGAAGTGGTTTTTGTGGCCACAGAAGGAGACTTGTCTTCTCCAATCATCTGATGCAGAATGTATTTATTCACTTATTTATAGTTCACATCATTCCTGTATGGATTTAAAATGATTTAGTATTGTATTAAGCTGCCTAATCACATAAGCCAATTAATGCAAATCATTTGATTTCTTTGTTTTTATGACAAGGGATAACCAAATTGTATAAATTGTTACTTCCCCGTACCTTCCTCACAAGTCTCACCTAGCTCCCTTTGCCCCATCTGCTTGCAATGTCATCACCACTCTCCTCTGTTTTCCACATCTGTGTGTCTGAATATGCTGTTCTATTTGTTTCTCCAACCTGTGGGCCAATCTCAGCTCCAAGGTCTGCCTCCCTCACCCCCAGTCTCTTTCCAACTTGGCATAATCATTTCCTCTGTAGAACTGTTTTTTCCTCTCTTTAAAAACTTACTGCCCTGTTCTTTTGGTACAGCCATCTGTCATATGCTTTTCTACCCAACAACCCAAGCTTGCTGAGTGCAGGGACACTTATCTCTGCACCCTTCACAGTGCCTAGCATGACACCTGGCACACAGTCAAGATCAGTACATGATTCATCTCTCTCCAAGCTCAAAGAGTTTGATTTTCTAGGTAAAATAGCATGCTTTGTTGGTTTTTATGAGTTACCAGGAAGATTAAGTTTATTGCTTAATATTAATATACCTCATATCTCCATGGTTCCCTCCCCTCTTTTAGGTTTTTATGTCACATTCTCAGTGAGGCCTCCCCTGGCTATCTTATCTAAAATTTTAAGTTAATCTCTAAGCACCTATTATCTTTCTTCCCTGTTTGACTTTTCTTCATTGTACTTGTTACTACGTTAACTTAAAGTATTAGGTCATTAAATATGAAATATCCAATTTTGAATCAAAAGTGTAGTTTATTATATCTCAAACAAGAAGCAGTACAATTAATCAAAGTATGTGCCTAAACTATTGACACAGTTTTGCCATCTTAACAGTAGCTTGTTTATGCCAGCAGCAAAGAAGCCTGGATGGTGAATGGCGATGAAATTGCAAAAGGCGTTTTCCACAGCTTGTTGAGAATTGAATATTTTTCCTTGCAAGAAGTGGTCCAAAGCCTGGAAGAAGTGGTAGTCAGTTGATGCAAGGTCTGGTGAATACACTGGATGACAGAGAGTTTCTAAGTCTAGCTTCTGTAGTTTGAGCAGCGTTGCTTGTACAACATGAGGTCAGGCGTTGTCTTGCAAGAGGATTGACCTGTCTCTGTTGACCAATCTCAGCTGCTTAATCACAAGCATCCTCATCATTTTGTCCAATTAGTTGCAGACATCCACTGTAATTGATTGACCAGGTTTCATGAAGCTGTAGTGAGTAATACCAGAGCTGGACCACCAAACAGACACCATTAGCTTTTTTTGATGAATATTCGGTTTTGGACTGTGTTTCAGCACTTCATCTTTATCCAGCCATTGTGCTGAACACTTGCAATTGTCAAAAATAATCCATTTTTAATCCCACAATACAGTGTAGAAATGGTTTGCCTTTGTGTTGTGACAGCAAAGAAAGGAAAGCTCCAAGATGATTTCTCTTCTGATGCTGGTTTAATTCATGTGGAACCCATCTACCAAGTTTCTTTACCTTGCTGATTTGTTTCAAATGGTCTGATAGTGTTGGAATAGTAATGTAAACCTTGCTGCTAACTCACGTGTAGGTTGAGATGGATTTGCTTCCACTACGGCTTTCAGCTCATCATTATCCACCTTGGTCTCAGGTCACTCACATGGCTCATTTTCAAGATTAAAATCACCAGAACAGAACTTCTCAAACCATCGATGTACTGTGCATTCATTAGCCACATCCTTCCCAAACACTTCATTGATATTTCAAGCTGTCCATGCAGCATTGCTTCCACGACCGAACTCATATTCGAAAATAACACAAATTTTTTACTTA
The DNA here is from genome assembly GCA_023783475.1 of Daubentonia madagascariensis. Taxonomy (NCBI): domain Eukaryota; kingdom Metazoa; phylum Chordata; class Mammalia; order Primates; family Daubentoniidae; genus Daubentonia; species Daubentonia madagascariensis. The sequence goes on from JAKFHU010001129.1 coordinate 9,642,233, forward strand.
TCCATGGTTTCACAAAAATTGCTCTAAAAAAATTTGAAAGATAATCACAAGCCAAACCATGTGTTTGAAAGACTGAAGATGTACCTTCCCAATAAAAATAAAACAAGAAATGTCAATGTGAAATATCAGAGATATCAACTGTCAAATTTAGTACTCAAGGAAATAGGACATTTCATACTTAATAACCTAATACTATATATTATACTCATTTTGGTTATTGTCTGTTTCCCTCAATTAAAAGTAAGCTCCATGAGGGCAGGGTTTTTTGTCACTTTTATTCACTATCATATCCCTAGTGCCTATAAGAGAGTCTGGCACATAGTAAGTGGTCAATCAGTACTTTTCAAATGCATGTATGACTACTACTATATATTGTCACAAAGGGAAAACTGGAGGGCCTGGGTAATTTTTGCTGTTGTGATATTGCCATGTCTGATTTTGGTACTATTTAGAATGATTGATCTCAACCAGGGCTACATTAATCACTTATGTGACATAGAAAGACTGTGTGGGACTGAAGTTTACATATAATCACTGGAATTAGTACTTGGGCAAACTTCTTAATCATTCTATGCCTTAGTTTCCCCGTCTGTAAAAATGGGGTAATATTAATACTTCAAAGAGTTATTGAGAGAATAAAATTTGTGTAAAGTGCTAAGAACAGGAAGTTCTCAGATAAATAATAGCTGTTATTATTTCCCTCAATTCCAGAAACCATCTATATGAGATACACTGATTCCACATCTTAATTCTTTTTTGTTTATTATAGCTGTGTTTTTTAGTTATACTCAAATTAGTATTTATTTGCAATAATTTTTACATTACTTTGGTTGACTATGTTTTAAAGACATTGCATTAAATTTGTTACCAAACATTGTTGCAGTATTTATGTCCCTAAATTTTTACCATACGTCATAAATGTAAAAATGCAAGCATAGAAATAAACTTCTTGAAAACAGTGTGCTTTTTGCTACCCTCTTGCTGTGACTGAGCATCTTTGAGTGGCTGGTAGGACTGAAGATTCTGAAGATTGAGGACCCTTGAAAAGACAGGATTTTCATCTATGCAACAAAAAACACTTGTACCCCCTAAATCTATTGAAATTTTAAAAAATCTAATGAATAATCAATTAATTTAAAAAACATATTTTTTAGAAAAGAAGAAAAGACAGGGCTTTGCAGAAAATGAATAACACACAATTTGTGATTCTATCTCCTAAAGATTCCTTTTTAGTTACCTAGGCTCATGCTTGCCTATTCTATTCTGCATCAGCTTTTTGGGTCGGTTGAAGGGTCTAATTAAATTAAGGCATTAGATTGTAATTAAAATTTTGAAACAGAAAATCCTCCAGGGAACATTATCACATTTATTATTGGAGAGATCATGTGACTTGTAACTGCAGGCTGGGTACAAATCCCCACCTTATAACAGTAGGGAGAAGCATGAGCCAATGGAAGCAACAATATATAAATTTTAGGTTTGGTAATAATTCTTCCATTGAAGTTTCTATATCTTGATAATTCTGTTTCTCCTTTGGGAAATAACAATCAGCCTAGGTCATTGTAGATAATAATAATTATTGCTAATGTTCATTGAACCCTACTTACTTAATCCTCACAATTACCCTATGAGGAAGGTTTTCATTATATCCCCATTTTATAGACGAGGAAACAGAGGCACAGAAAGGCAAAGTTATTTGCCCAAGTTTACACAACCAGGAATTTGTTGAGGAATTTGTATTTGAATATAACAGACAGCTCCAAATCTTTATTCCTAACCTTCACACTAAACTGCCTCCTGAAGACATAGGCTGTACATCTCAGAAACTTCCTCTCGTGAACTGTCAAGCAAGCATTTGATATGCCGCTCATGTCATAATCCATGCTGCTCATGAAGCTTTAAACATAAACACTACACTTTGAGCAATGACAGCAACCCATGGCCATGTGTGTTTCAGCACAACCAAAGTCATCTCCTTTGTAGAGAAGTTAAATTAATTAGCCAAAGAATAATTGAGATTATTTTATCAATGCTGCATATTTCTCTCAGGCATTTAGCTCCTTGTCATCCACAATTTATTCACCTTCACCTTTCTGTCACTTACTTCATTCTAATCTCAGAAGCATGAGATTATAAAGGAAAAAGCACCTTAGACATTGTCTTATAGATGGGGAAACCAAGAATCAGGGAATGGGAACAACTCACATAGTGCCACATTTAGAGCTCCCTGAGGCTAGTGACTGTCTCTCATCTGTCTTCGTCGCCCCATTGCCTAGCACAGGTTTGGCCATAGATTCTCAATATAATGTGTGAGGAAGGAAGGCATTGTGGCACTAGGTGAGGCATGAAAGGCAGGGAGTGTCCAGGACATGCCTCCTAGAGGTGGGATAAATGCTGAGAATTGATGTTAACCCTCAAGAATTGGTGTTAATCCTCACAATTACCCTATGAGGAAGGTTTTCATTATATCCCCATTTGGGGATTTCATTATATCCCCATTATATCCCCATTAATGGCTCAGTTCAATCCCTCATTGAACTGAGCCATTAATCTACAAGATGAAGTAGGGAGCTTCCCAATGGATAGGCAGAGCCCAGGGACTGGAGAGTCAGGTCAAGTCAACAAACAAACAGCTGGTTAGCACTGCAACATTGCACATAGCAAAGCCTGAGGCCCAAAGCTGAGACTGTCGTATGTTCCATGGATATCCCTCAGGCACCTACTATGTGCCTGGTACCCCACCAGATGCTGAACAGGACTCAGACTCCTGAGAGGGGTCCAGGAGGAAAAAAACAGATCCCCTGACTTAGAGAAGAGATGAAAGGAGATCTCTATAGAGATGAAAGACAAAGCATCTGAGAATAGGGACCAAATCAGAGTTGCAGAAATATACCAGCCAGAGAAATACATGCTCTGATAAAAGGAACCACAAAATGCTGAAAGAGCATCTAGAAGGCACCAAACCAAGCCTTGGGCATTGAATGATACTTCAGGAAGTGATTTCAAGGCAGAGGAGGCAATTTATGCACAGGCAAGGAGGTGGGAAACATTCAAGAAGCTGCAGTCAATTCGGTATGTCTGGAGCCAAGTCCAGGTGGCTGCAAAAGATGAGAGGGGCCATGTCATGGAAGGCGCCTCTCAAGTGTTAGGCTAAGGATCTTGAACTTCATCCTGAGGGCAATGGGGAGTTGTGGGAAGGAATTTAGCAGGACAGCGAAATGGCCAGATAGGCCGCATAGGAAGATTACTGTGGTTTCTAGTGTGAAGGATTAATTGCAGAAGGTAAGTCTGGAGATGGGAAGATTAGGGAAGAAGCTATTGTACCAGTGCAGGCAAGAGATGATACAGGCTGAACCAGGGAGATGGGGATGGGATGGGGAAGCGGGGCTTGAGGTGAAAGAGGATTAGGGTTTCCTTCAGCATTCCTTGAATACTGAATCCCTCTCGCCAAATGGTACAGGACAGTCCATCCACAGATCTACACATCAGCCTTTAGCCCTCACTCTGCGCCACTCTGCATCTCTCCTTGCAGCCCATCACTGGCATTTTCCTTTTTAACCCCTAAACCCTTTGCATCCTTCCACTTCTCACCATCCTCACTGCTTTTGTTCTCTTCTAAATTATCACTATTTGCCTCTTGGCAAGAGCCTTCTAACTGTTCACCCTAAACTCATTTGTGCCTTCCCCTCCACTACCACCATATATTCCCCATCCATTTTCCTCATTACAGCTGGATTTTTTGTTTTTTATTTTAAAAACTTTTTAGTTAAGACATAATTAATATACAATAAAATGCACGTATTTATAGTGTACAATTTGATAAGCTTTGGCACATGAACACACCCATGAAACAGTCACTACAATCAAATAATGAACAATATACCACCCCCAAACATTTCCTGTGCTCCTTTATAATCACTTCCTCTCACCCCTCCGCCACTCCCACTCATCCCCAGATAACCACTGCTCTGTTTGCATTTTCTAGAATATATATAAACAGAATCATACAGCATCTTGCTAGAATTTTATAAAACTGGAATTACACAGTATGTGTGCTTTTTTGTCAGGCTTCTTTTACATTCAGCCACATTGTTGTGTATATCAATGGTTCATTCCTTTTTAATGTTGAGTAGTATTTCATTGTATAGATGTACCACAATTTATTTATCTGTTCACCTGTTGATATACATTTGAATTGTCTCTAGGTATTGTCTGTTACAAATAAAGCTACTTTGAACATTCATATATTATACAACTTCTTGCAAGGATGTAAGTTTTCGTTTCTCTCGGGGAAATACCTAGGAATGAAATGGCTGGATTATATGTAGTTTTTTGTTTAATTTTTTAAGACACCAACAAACTTTTTTCCAAAGTGGCTGTGCTATTTTACATTCCCAGCAACAATGTATGAGGTTTCCAGCTCCTCCATTCCTCAGCGAGAGTTGGTATGGGCAGTCTTAATTTTAACCATTTTATTAGGTGTGTAGTGTTATCTCATTGTGGTTTGAATTTGCATTTCCCTAATGACTAATGATGTTGAACACTTTTCTATGTGTTTATTTGCCATCTGTATATCTCCTTTAGTAAAGTGTCTGTTTAGATCTTTTGCCCACTTTCTTATCAGGGTGTTTATTTTCTTATTATTCAATTTTGAGTGTTCTTTTTATATATATATATATATTCTGGATTCAAGCCCTTTATCAGATATATTATGTACAAATATTTTCTCCCAGTCTATGGTTTGTCTTTTAATTCTCTTAACAGTTCGTTCGATGAAAAGAAGTTTTAAAATTTTTATCAATTTGCTCTTTTATGGATCATGGTTTTGGTGTTGTAGCTAAGAAATCTTTGCCTAATCCAAGGTTGCAAAGGTCTTCTGTGTTTTCTCCTAGAAGTTGTCAAGTTTCAGGTTTCACGTTTAGGTCTATGTGCTATTTGGAGTTAATTTTCATATGTGGTGTGAAATATGAATCAAACATCTTTTTTTCCCCATGTGATAATTGTCCCAGCTCCATTTGTTGAAAAAATTGTTCTTTCTCCACTGACTTGCTTTCACATCTTTGTTGAGAATTTGTTGTCTGCATATGTGTGGGTCAATTTCTGGACTCTCTATTCTATTCCATGGATCTAGTTATGCCAAAACCACATTGTCTTGAGTACTGTAAGCTTATAATAATTCTTAAAGTCAGGTAGTGTTAATACTTCAACTTTGTTCTTTTTCAAAGTTATTTTGGGTATTCTAGGTCCTTTTCATTTTCATATGAATTTCAGAATGAATATGACTTTTTTTTACAATAAAGTCTTCTAGAATTTAGCAATTCTTTTGCAATACAAATCTGATCATGCCCATCCCCTTTTTAAAAATGTTGAATGGCTTCTCTCATACTTAGAATAATTTGTTTTCCAGACTATAGTCCCTGGCCTAGAAGGTTCTGTGGGGTCTGGACCCTTCAGTCCTCTCTAGCCTCATCTTTCTTGGTTTCTATCTCTATACTTCATGCACTCTGCTCTCTTTTAGTTCCTTGAATATGCCAGTGCTCCCTCTTACCTCAGAGCCTTTACACATGCTGTCCCCTCTGACTAGAGCACTCCAACCCACTCTATTCGCATCCCTTCTGTCTTCTTAACTAAAATGCTTCTCAGCCCCAATGTCTCCTCCTAGTGGAAATCTTTCCTCACCCCACCTCCAACTACAGATCTTCCTGTAAATATCTCATGGCTCCCAAAATTTTTTCTTCATGACACTTATTAAAGGGTGAAATCACATATGTAAATATTTGATTACTTTTAAAAAGTTTGTCTCCCCCCAGTAGACTATAAATGCTATATAAGTGCAGACTGTATGTATGTTTTGCTATCTTTGTACTCTACCTAGCAAAAAGCTTGGCACATGGTAGGGGCTCAATAAATATTTGCTAAATGAATGAATGAATGAAGTAGAATTTTTGGAAGGCTCACCTTTTTGTTTCATGTCAAGGTGAATCTGGGACTTGCAGCAGGCCTAAGGCGATGGGTAAGGAGACCAGGAAAGACAAGGTTAAGTCAAGGGAGAATAGATCCAGGTTTCCTGACTCCCTGCCCATGGCTCACCCAGCCACCCCATGTCATCTAGTGTCTTGAGAAAATCATTTTTGAATGATGCATTTGTTTGCAACAGTTCATGCATTTCCACTCAATTTCTCTTTGCTGCCTTGAAATAGGGCTCAGAGGAGAAGCGGAGCAATTAAAAAAAAAAAGTATTAAGTTATTGCTGGCGAATTTCATCTTCCATTTTTATTCAAGCAACTGTTTAGCATAACTGAAGCACTCTTTGCTTTATTTCATTTTCCACTAGTTTGAAATGAGGCAAGAAAAGTTGAACATGCCTACAACCTAAGGCCTTGTAATCATGATAGAAAATAAAACTGTATTCTATACCTTTTGGACTAGGTAGAGGCATCTCAAAAAAGAATCATTTCATGCTGGCAGTCTGAGGTAGCACCATACCTGCTCCTCCTCCCTGCCACTTCCTGCCGCATCCCCCACCTCCAGGAGCCAAAAGCCCAAGAGTGAAATCTCAGTTCTGAATTCTAGCTGTGTGGCTGTAATCAAATGTCTTCACCTCTCTGTGTTTCTCATATCACATTTGCAAAATCGGGGTGAAAACTGCCCTTTATCTACCCATCTTTCAGGGTTGTAAAACTTAATAAATAATAATTAAGCTATATAGACCAGCTATGATGTGCCAGGAGCTATGCTGATCACTTTACAGATGTGAATTCTAATTATCACAACAGCCTTCTGAGGTAGGTATTAGTTTTCTCGTTTTATTAACCAGGAAACTGAAGCTCAAAGAAGAGAAGGCAAATTCCCCAAATTGTGCAGGTTCCTGCATGCCACCCTTAGTGCTTAGACTTCATTCAAAAGACAATGTGGGAAGGGTTAAATAAGGGATAAATGGCAAGGTTGGATACGAGTTTTGAGAAGATCTTGCCAATACCTGTGTGGAATGTGGTTTGGAGGGAGGAAACCTAAAGGCTTGGAAAATGGAAAGGAAATCTCTAATAATAACAGGGTGTTTTACCACTTTTGAAAGCACTTTTATATTCTTTTTATTATTTGAGTCTCACAAGGGCCCTGTGAAGTAGGGAAAAACACATTATTATTGGCATGATTATTGTCATTTTTGAATATGGAATCTGCAGCCTGAAAATAGCATAAATACTTTGTTCCAATATTACACAATTCATGATAGCAAAACAAGGTCCCAAGCCTAGAAACCTGGACTTCTAGTACATGATCTTTCATGGTATTCGTTAGTGGCTCGCACACAGAAAGCTGATTGCACTGCCACTGACCATGTAACATTGTCTAGTCCTCTCTGACCCTTGTCACCCCAACTGTAAAATTAAAGGATCAGGATGATTAAGCTCTCTTGGGTCCTTCACTCTACTTTCCTGATATGTTCAAGTCTCTCTTGGGGTCTCCAGTGGCACCTACTGTCTGAGCTAGATGGGGAAAACAAGGTAGGGAGAGATCAGCTCCAGTTGGCCAATAAAGGAAGCCAGAATGGGTGGCTTAGTTACAAAAGGTTAAAATCAACTTGCTTGATTGATTATGAATTTTAAGCAGTTTTTCTTCAGTGCAATCAGCTCTCTCCCATCATCATCACTCATTAGGGAAAGATTTCCATTCCAGCGGTGATTGAAGATGTTTCCCAGCATTTGCATTTTGCATTCTACACACTAAGCACCTTGCTGTCAGAATTATGAGCTGTCTCTCCTCGCCTAGCCCCTGCCTCTCATTCCCTGCCAGTCCCAGGTCCCTTGCTGGGAAGGTGAGAAGTGACCCCAGAGGAGAGTGCAGGAAGATCATGGCCATATTGACCACTGGCTGGCCCATGCCTGATGGTCAGCCAGCCAGCCTCTGACAGGATGATGGAAGGGGCGGCCTCGTGGCCTCTCTCTCTCCTCTTCTAATTGGCCTTTATGAATATTTAATGAAATCAAGATAGAATTCAATCAGAAGCTTTACCTGCTGCATTTTCGGGAGAAGGAAGAGAAAAAAAAAATGGCAGGATATTATTAGATTCCCTCTGGCCACAGGGCAGAGCCAGCGCGCCCTGAAATCCCTCTGATATTCAGGTGCCATAGTAGCCTTAACTGCCCAGGTACTTCTGCTAAGTCCAAGAAAATTAACCCTTTTTTCCAGTGAGATACTGCTAATTTACATGTACCATATAGGCAGACAGATTTTGTCTGGAGAGGAAGAACTAATGTGATGAAGCGTGAGTTCACGCTGAAGATGCTGTCCTAGAAATATCTTTTAAGGAAATCCTCTCTCCCTATATACTGGAAACCTCTTTGTTTTGGAAAAAAATCTGTTTTTTCTTGTTATTAAATTAATTCCTTATTCACTGTAGAAATATTATAAATATAGAAAATCAAAAGTAAAACTCATCTGCAATCCCATCACCCAGAAATAATGGGCATTGATGTTTTTGTATTTGTTTATCTATCCACTCAAACCAGTATAAGTACCCACATAATCACATAGTAATGTTTTGTAACCAATCTTTTTTTACTATACACCATATCAGTAGATACTGATCTGTAACACCACGTGTAATGGTTTATTGTATTTTACTGTATGAATGCACCTTAACATATTTAACTGATTCCCAATCACTGGCATTTCCATTTGGGGCCCCTGAAGATGACTTTATAACTTTATGCAGAAGGCATAGCATAAGAGATGCTTTGGAATCAAATAGATGTGGATCCAACCCAAGTTCTTCAAGTTATTATTTGTGTGTTCTTGGGAAGATTAATTAACCTCCCTATGTATCAGTTTTTTCCATCATAAAAGAAAGAAAGGTTGTCTTGAGGATTAAATTAGAAGGTATATAGAGCACCTAGTACAACGACATAAAGTAAATGTTCAGTTTATGGTAACTGTTAATATTGTAATTGTTAATAATGCTTTGATAAATTTTCTTGTAGCTAAATCTTAACCATTTCAGCTAATTAGCTATTAGACTAATTTCCTACCAGTAGAATTGCTGGGTCAAAGATTTGCACATTTTGAAGTCAACTGGTATTTTTTAAAGCTACTGAAATATTTTTCTTAGACCAGCCTCCTGATCTTGGCTAATATTTGAGGCTCTCATGCCCAGTGTATGATGAAATCTTGTTCAGCTTCCTTTCCTTCTTAGTCCTCCGTTTACTCATTATAAAATAAGATGTTGGCCAGGTGCAGTGGCTCACACCTGTAATCTCAGCACTTTGGAAGGCCAAAGCAGGAGGATCACTTGAGGCCAGGAGTTTGAGACCAACCTGGGCAACATAGCAAGACTCCATCTCTAAAAAAAATTTAAAAATTAGCTGGATGTGATGTTGCACACCTGTAGTCCTAGCTACTTGGAAGACTGAGGTGAGAGGATCACTTGAGCCCAGGAGTTTGAGGTTATAGTGAGCTATGATTGTGTCACTGCTTTCTAGCATGGGCAACAGAGTAAGACCCTGTCTCTAAAAAAAAAAAGAAAGAAAAAAAATGAGATGTTTTTCTTAGTCGGTCCAGGCTGCTATAACAAAGTACCCCAGACTGGTGGATTTATAAACAACATAAATTTATTTCCTACAGTTATAGAGGCCGAAAGTCTGAGATTAGGGTGCTAGCATGGTTGGGCTCTGGTGAGGGCCCTCTCCCAGGTTGCAGACTGCTGACTTCTTGTTGTAGCCTCACATGGTAAAAAGAGAACTAACTAGTTCTCTGGAGTACTTTTTATAAGGGCACTAATCCCATTAATTAGGGCTCCATCCTCATGACATAATTACTTCTCAAAGGCCCCACTTCCTAATAGTATCACATTGGGGGTTAGGATTTCAACATATGAATTTTGGGGAAATACATGCAGTCCATAACAGGGTCGGAGTGGGTGCATTTTAGGGTGGTGAATTCCCCTCTACTTCCAGTTCCTCTGTAATGGTCCAAGCCACCCATTGGAACAGGCAGACCTAAAGCCATCTGTCAGGCAAGTATGTGTTCATTTAGTGTAGGCTTTGTTTTTCATGGGGTGTTCTCGTGGATGTTCGGCAGTGTGTAATAGATAAATGAATCTATAGATGGCAAATGAACTCCAGAAGTTTTCTCCTTTCTGTCTGGTATGTGCATGTGCATGTATTTTGAAGATGTGTATTATGGGTTGAATTGTATGCCCCCAAAGGATATGTTGAAGTTCTAACCCCTGGTACCTGTGAATGTGATCTTATTTAGAAACAGGATCTTTACAAATGTAATCAAGTTAATATGCAATCACACTGGATTAGAGTGGGCTCTAAATTCAAAGACTGATATCCTTATGAGAAGTCCATGTGAAGACACAGGGACACAAAGACAACCAGGGAGAATACCATGTGACAAGGAGACAAGAGATTGGAATAATGCTACCACAAACCAAGGAACTCCAAAGACTGCTGGCAAGCACTAGAAGCTGGAAAAGACAAGGTAGTTTTCTTCCCTAGAATCTTTAGAGGGAGCATGGCCCTGCTTGCACTTTGATTTTAGACTTCTAGACTCCAGAACCGTGAGAAAATATATTTATGTTGTTTTAAGTCACCCAGTTTGTAGAAATTTGTTATGGCAGCCCTAGGTAACAAATACAGTGTATATTTTAATTTTTATTTCTGCTTTTCCCCTTATTAGAGCATAAGCTATTAATTCCTAGGGTCATTTCTGAAAACAGTGTGGTTTAATGAGAAAAGTTCAGCATTGGGAATCTGACTATCCTAACTAAAAGCCTAGTTATACCATTTAATGGTTGTGTGAGCTCCATGGGCAGGGAAAGCCTCATGCCAAGTTCCTCTGTGGTGCCTGTGCTAGGAAATGCCTTCTTCCAGTCACCGAATTCTCTCCCTGGCTGGTGAATTGCTTTCATCAGCCACCCCTATGAGCCTGAAGTCTGATCTTATTTGGGAGTGACTCTCCTCTGAGCAGAAAAAGAAGAGTCCAGCTAAAACAGGAAGCTGGCCCATAGCAAAAGGTCCCCAAGACAAACACAAACACATTAAACAGAAATGGTTTCTTTATGTGTCCTCCACCAGACTGAGGGCTCCTTGATGCCAGGGACCAGGTTTGATTCATCATTTCAGCTCCAGCATCTAGATAGTGGCTGGTCCAAAATATGTGCTCAGCAAAATTTTTTGGAAGAAGGTATTTGGGACTGGGCTCTTATGCTTTTGACTTTGTTATTTTAGTCCCTTGAATTTAGCTTCCTTCTGACAGTTCACTTGTGTTTTTGACCTGTCTTGATCTGACCCCTAGATCTTTACTGACTCCTGTGACTTGACCCACACTATGATTTTTATTTATTCAAATCCATTTAGTAAATGACTTAATAATGATGATAATATCTGCCAGTTATGGAGCATTCTCCCACGGCAGGCACCATGCTACTAGAGTGGATATAAATGTTAGTCTACAAACTCAGGAGTATAAGATATGTATTTCTTTTTATGTTAAAAGCATTTAAATTAACTTTGTAGCCCTCATCCTACTGGACAAGTCAGTAAATTAAGTCTCTGTCATTTCTGCAGCTGCCCATACCTATATTTTGCCAAGATCTAGGATCTCACACAGCATCAAAGTATCAGAAGCATTTGTGGTAGCCTCTCTGATTATTGATTATTGGTTCAGATTAGTTTTCACTGATACAACCATTTCCCTCACCCTCATGTCCCTGTGCTGCTGTTTCCATGCATTTCTCAAGGCAAAACTATCTTTGATGAATCTGCCAGACCATAAGTCCCTGACCCACCAACCTAAGCTTACCCTGTGATGCTGCCACAGAGCAGAGGACAAGTGACAGATTCACCAACCTTCATCCCCTTCCAAAGTTGAGAAATAACTTCCACATCTTGACTCAAAATCCGTGCTCCCTTCCCCTTGTTTTCCCCTTAAGGACATCCACAGTCAGTCTCTTCAGTGGACATTAGCCTTTACAAAACATAAGAATACCACTGACTCCAAGCAGCTTCTGATTTCCTCTCCTTCAGAAACCCCCAGAGAAATAAAGACTAGTAGCCTAGCTATTGCTTGGAGCAGGAGAGGAAGGAAAAATGCAAGAACATATATCAAATTATTACTCCAATAAATTATCTGACTACACTAGTTCCCTTTAAAGTAATATATTATCTAATCCTCACCACAATGCTGCAAAGGTAGGAATTTTTACACACGTGAAACCTGAGACTCAGATAAAGGTTTTACAAGTAGTAAAGAGAGTTCTGGGAGATGACACAGGTTGGCATGACACTGAAGCTTGGAGGCTTAACCACTGCATTTCCACTCTCTGTGGAAATACTCTTCTGGGTATGGGGAGGAGGAGCTTCTTGATAGCCTCGAAGGATGGATAAACCTGAGTAAGAGAGAGGGAAAAGGAGGTTGAGGTACCAGGTGGGAAGGGAAGCAGGAGTGAAGCCCACCTGTCTGTGGGGCTTGGTGCTCCCTGTAGCTCTGTGTTCCAGTGTTACAACTCAGCTCTTCAATAGGCATGTACATGTATACCACACATACATACCTGACACACACACACACACACACACACGAGCAAGCCATGATCTTGAGTCAGGCCTACAGTTTCCGGTTCACTAGATCCAGAAGGGTTTCCCATTTCAGCCTCATGTTGTTCTCAGAAGTTCTCTGCGATCCTCCTGGTCCCAGTTCCAACTTGGAGGAAATTCCTCCCACTTGAAGACCCAGGGTACCTGACATGAGAAAGGACCTCCTGTTACAGTTGCCTTCTACAAAGGATTCAGCTGTGCTCTAAACTGGGAGGCCTGGATTTGAATCCTTCCCCCTCTTATCAAATGGAGGAGTTCAGCTCATTAGCCTTGGAGGCCTTTCCAAGTCCTATTTGGATTTATGAAATCCCTGGTCTGGACCCTAAATTTGACACATTTAATAACTTCCCACTAATTTCCTTCCAGTGTCATAGACACACAATGTAATGAGACAGTCTGAAAGCCTTATAAGATCTTCCTGACTTGCACAGTCTCACAGCTTATGTACAATTTATTTTCCTTACTTTTAATCCAAATATAGTTTCTAATATTTTCTAATAAGCTCTGTCCTATCTTTCTCACACAGTTTATTGCTATCAGAAAGAATTTTTTCCTCCTATCTATTAATATAACCCTCCCTTCCAACACTTCCCTGCCTTTTCTTTTCTTTTTTCCTGCTGGCAATAATTATAAGTTATGAAGCCCACAAAAAAAACGGATATTAAATAGACTGTATATGATTAGAGATAATGTCACAGGCGTGTGTCCGAAACCTGCCATCTGGCTAATGTGTGTTTTCCTCCCCATGACACTGAACACAGTCATTATGCCTTGGAGGGGGCAGGGCTTTGGTAATTATGTTAAAAGTGTTTACATTTAAAGAATGTCTTTCTTTGTGCTGTGGGGCTGTCCCAAGCACTACATCCTTGCTATGAGCCTGAGGTTGATGGATCACATTTCTGAGATTCCTGATGGCATGAACTTTACAAATGAAGCCTTCTCTTTGGCTCCTTGATTCAATGTGGCTTCTTTGTTTAAATTTGGAAGTTCTAGACATAAACTAGGCTCCCTGGCCTGGGTTGTGAGTATTACCCTGAGGCTTAGACTAAGTTCTCCACCTTTAAAGAGAAAGGTGACCAAACAAGGGTGCAGCTGCCTCTGTTGTTATAAAAACAAATGTAATTTCATTCATTCCACAAATATTTATTTGGCACCTACTATGTGCCAGGCACCATCCTAGGTACTGGGGATAGAGGAAGAAAGAAAACATACAAAACTCCCTACCCTCTTACAGCTTGCATTCTAAAAAGGGGAAGCATACATGAGCAAAATAAATAAGCAAAATAGTATGCTAGGTGATGAAATGTAAGGTGATTATTTAATTTATTATCCAAAGTAGGACACCTCTGAGGGTGAAAGCAAAAACTATTAATAAATACATGGAGTAAAGAGGTAGGAACCAGGACAATGGTCACCCTAAAGTGCTATGGAGGAAAATAAAGCAATTAAGGGAAGTAAGTAGTGTGGAGAGGATGTAGACAGGGAATGCAGGGAGAGAAGCAGATTAGAATTTTAAATAAGATGGTCAGGAAGGCATCACCGTGAAGGAAGTAAAGAAGCTAGATGTGGCTGTGGGGGAAGAGTGTTTCAAGCAAAGGGAACAATAAACACAGCAGCCATTAGAACGGACCGTGGCTGGTGTGTTACGGGAGCAGCTGGGGAGCCAGTGGCTGCCACGGAATGACTGAGAGGGAAAACAGTAAGAGATGAGGGTAGTGGGGTAATGCTACATCAGATCAGGTAGGACCTTTACAGACTTTGTAAGGGCTTTGACTTTTACCATGGTCAGATGGGAACTGTGGGAGCTGTCTTAGTCCATTCAGGCGGCTTTTATAAAATACCATAGAGTGAGTAGCCCATGAACAATGGAAACTTATTTCTCACAGTTCTAATGGCTGGGAGGTCCAAGATCAAGGTGCTACCAGATTCAGCGTCTTGTGAGGGGCCACTCATAAATGAACATCTTATCACTGTAACCTCACATGGAGGGATGGGATAGCTAGCTCTCCTGCAGTCTCTTTTATAAGGGCACTAAGCCCAATCATTAGGGCTCTGCCTTCATGATCTAGTCACCTCCCAAAGGCCCCAACCTTTGGGGTTAGGATTTCAACATATGAGTTTTGGGGGGACACAAACATTCATACCATAGCAGGAGCCATTTGAGGCTTTTGTTCTGACTTACATTGTCTTACCATAATCACTCTAAATGTGGTGTTTAGAATAGTCTTAAAGGGACAGTCTGTAGTAAGACTTGCAGCAGAAACACCGGCTGAGAGTCTATTGCAGTAATCTAGGTGAGAAATGATGGTGGCAGGAATCGGGGAGGTATTAGTAGTAGTGATGAGAAGTGGTCAGAGTTTGGATAACATGATTTGAGGAAGGATTAAATATGGGCCATGGAAGAAAGAATGTTGCCAAAGATACCTCCAAGTTTTTTGGCTTGAACGTTGGGGAGGATGGAGTTATGGAGTTTTCCTTAAATGAGAAGAGAGAGTCTGTGGGTAGACCAGATTTGGAGAAGAGAATTAGGAGTTTGGTTTTAGAATGTTAAATTTGAGATGTCTGTTAAATATTTACTTGGAGATATTGAAGAAGCAGTGGATATATGAGTCTGGAGTTTAGAGGAAAGTTAATGCTGGAGATAGAAATTTTGAAGTCTGTTACCATGTAGATGACATTTGAAAGCAAGAAATTAGAGGAGATCATTTAAGTACTGAGTGCAGATTGAGAAGAAAAGAGTTACAAGGACTGAGCCCTGGCTCATTCCAAGATTAACAAGTCTGGGAGAAGAGAAATCGGCAAAGGAGTTCCAAGGAGAAGCCCATGATATAGAGTAAAACTAGGAGAGTGAGGTATCCTGGAAGTCAAGTTCTAAAAATGTGATGCAGGGAGGAGGGATCAAATGCTGCTGATCTGGCAGGTATGATGGGGCTGAGAACCAACCAGTGGATTTGACACAGAGGTCATGGAGACAGAAGCAGTTGTAGTGGTGTGGGGGGCCAAAGGAAGTGAGTTCAAGAGGGAAGGGGTGAAGAGGAATCAGAGACAGTGATAGTGATATAGACAGCTGTTTCAAGGAAAGGAGAGAAATTAATTAGTAATGAAAAGGAAAAATGGAGTCAATTTTTAAAATGGAAGAATCAATATGTTTTTATACTGGTGAGAATGATTCAGTAAAAGTGAAAAATTTGATGATGCAGAAAAGATAGGCAAAAATTGCTACAGCAACATCTGTGAGTAGGTGAGAAGGGGAGGAATCCTGTGAACAATCGGAAGGGTTGGCCTTAGATGGGGGCAGGGAAAGTTCCTCCATAGTGACATGAGGAGAGGTAGCGTGTGTGAATGCAGGTGCAGATGCATGAGTGGCTGTGGTATTGGGATCTCACATTCTCCAGATTGCTTTCTCAGTGAAATAGTAAGGTTGACAGCTTAGATAAATAAATTTCTTAGCCACATCCCAGTGTTGCCTCTGTTGGGACAAGTTGTTAGAAGTTAAAGTTCATTGATCCATTCATTTATTGAACATTCACCAAGCCCCTACTCTGTGTCAGGTTCTGTGCTTGAAGCTCACATTGGGAGAGACAGACACGAACATACACATCCAATATTATGTGCACTTGAACAGACTTATGTAAGGAAAAGAGGAATAACTAACTTGGCCTGAGAAAGTCCAGGAATACAAGATGAATACTGAGTTAGATCTTAAATATGATAAGAATAGATATTTGCCAGGTGGAGAAAAGAAGGAAAGTCATCCTAGACCCAGGAACACCATAAGCAAAGGCTCAGAAGAATAAACAAAAAATCCCGGGTATTTTGGGAACATGACAATCTCTATCAGAAAGATAGAGATTGTGACTGGAAAGGCAGTTTGCACCATTCTGGGAAGGGTCTTGGATGTCAGTCAGTCGAAAGAGTTTGGACAGTGAGGTCTGAAGATCTTAAGTAGGGGTGTGCCTCTAACTGAAAAGAGTCTGAGCAAAGGTGGGCTGGGGCGGGGCAGGCCATGCTGCGGGAGAAGCAGGGGAGTGGGGCAGAACTCCTCTCATGGACAGAAGGGCAGTGAAGTTTAGAGGCAGAGGGCTGCCCAGAGCGGGATGTGGAGGAGTCTGCCTTGGCTGTCTGAGGAGAGACTTTTCTCCCTGGGCAGGGAAGTATCTCCCCATTGACATGCAGAAAGCACTGCCCGCTTTAGCGCTTTTAATAAAAATGGAAAATATGGGTTTGTGTGATGCTTTTAATCATTTTGGAATTGTAAAGAGCTCTGAGCTTTGGGGGCCAGGCTGGCCCTGGTGTGAACATAAATTAACCTAACTGAGTAGCTTATGCTGTTTATGGGCAGTATTTGCTGTAAATTTGGTTCTGATGCCTCACCCGCACAGCCCTCACCCTCAGCATGCCTATTCCTGAAAACTGCAAGTGTTGCTTTTGGCTTTGGCTTCTAGTTAAAAGGGTCATGGACTCCAAGAGGAATTAGAGAGGTCTCAGTCTGGTCATTAATTTGGTCATTCGTTCTGCAAACAGGGGTTGATCATCTACCCTATGCCAGGCCCTATGCCAGATACTAGGAACACAGAGAGGAGATAGGTCCTCAAGGAGCCCACAGTTACACATACTGGTAATTTCAACAAAAATAGTCAGGGCCAGTTGGGGCAAAATGAAAGTAGTGGTCACTTCTACCTGGAGGAGAATGTTAATAAGGGCTGTGGCTCTTCCCCTGGGAAATGGGTGGCTCTGGACTGCTTACCTGGATCTTAAAAAGCAGAGTGGGGCATCACTGAGGGTTTGGGCCAGGGCAAGATACTGACTCTGCCTCCTTGCTAGCTGTGGGATCTTCAAAGAAACTCCTAACCTCACTGAGCTTCAGTTCCCGACTATAAAAGGGGGTTTATAATGCTTCTCCCATGGGGATGTTGTAATAGGGACAAAAAACTCTTAATACAGACCTGGGCCATGGTAAGCTGCCTACAAACATTAATTCCCTCTCACCTGTCCTGTGCTTCCTCTTCAGTGGGAATAGGTTGCACTGAACCGTTCTCACTCTCTATGAACAGGTTCCTTCTTGGTCAAGGGCACACATTAGCAAGGTGTCTCTCTCCATCACTGTACCCTTCAGTGGCTTTTAGCTGTCTCAAGAATAAAAGGCAAACTCCTAAGTAGGGCACAGAAGACTCTGCAGAATTCCCTTAGCAGGACCATCTCCCACACCTCATCCCTGTCCTCTATGCCCCAGTCATACTGGGATAATCACCACTTCCCAGGTGCACAGGTGCTTCCCCATCTCTGGGCCTTTGCTCATGCAGAAGCCTCCACTGGGACCCGTAAGCCCCCTTTCCCTCTTCTCCACCTGGAGAAATCCACCTATCCTACAAGAAATAGCCTTAAGTTCTCCTCAGGAAACATTCTACAATACCCGCAGTTGGACTTAACTTCTTTCTTCCATGGGATCCCACAGCACTCTTTTGGCATCTCACATTTATCTGTAGACCTCACTATTTTGACACCTCTCCGAATGTCTTGGAACCAGGGAACAAGACTGGAAGCTAATGTGGTGGCACCAGTAAGAACCTGTGGCTGATGGAGCTGCCTGAGGATGCCCCTGGAGAAGTGCGAGTCTCACAAGAGGCTTTAGAGCATTGTCATTCCCTGTTATTACATCTGAGCCCTTAAAAAGATACACAATTTTCAGCAAGAAAACAAGGGTTCTGAGTACGGACGGGATAGAGCTGGGCATCCAGATACTTTTCCACCGTGGCACACTGTCTCATCCAAAAGCACTCTTAAAACAACTGTCCCTCAGCCTCTAGGGTGTGTTAGGCAGGGCCAGCTTCCTAGGTGTGCAACCAGTGCAGTGGCACAGGACCCCACACTCAGAAGAACCCTGCATTTGGGATTTAATGCTCTGTGGTTGCTGTCTTAAAACTTAGCAATTTTTCTTTGAATTTGTATTTTATAAGCAAAATCTGATGGAACAATAACACATGCACCAGGTTCTTGGAGTCTCAGCTATACACAGTCCTGCCACCCACCACCTCTTTACCTCTTTAGGCAGGGTTCTTGGCCACCTGCTTCCTTACCTTCTGGTGTCCCCACCTGGCCTCCCTCCTCTAGGATGGTAGTGCCAGGATATGTTCTGTGGACAACTAGGCAGTTGTTCACCCGCCACGTACCTAGCTCATCCTAGTGTCAGTGTTGCAGTACCCTAGAGGGTTGCCATCTACAGTGGATTGGGGCAGCCGACCTATGAAAATGGAAGGCGTCTGACTTGACTTCCCTGTTTCTCTGCCTGGCAGCTGGCAAAGGGGGGTGAGGGGAGGGGAGCACAGTAACCAGCAGCCAGTGGACAATGTGCACTTGTGCACCCAATCTCAAGGTGGAGTCCCTGGGAACCTGTAGTGGTCTCCATTCACCACACAACTATCCCCATGCCCAAGGGAGCATAACAGTAAATAAGAAATTAAAAATTTCATGGCAGGATGAGAGAAACAGCAGAAGACAGGAAAAGGCTTTATCTTTTAGTACCTTTAATGGCACTTTTTTCCTGCTTTTTAGGCTCTGCATTTTCATTTTGCATAGGGCCCCAAAAATTATGTAACCAGTCTTTGTGCTAGACCCTGTGCAGGGCACCAGGGATATAGATTTGAATAACACGTGTATAATCTTTGCCTTCAAGGTGGCTGTTGGGTCTGCAGTTTGGACTAGATCAGGAGATCAGCAAACTTTTCCTGTAAAGGACAATAGAGTAAATATTTTAAGCTTTGCAGGCTGAACAATCTCTGCCACAGCTGCTCAACTCTGCCTTCGTTAGGCAACAGTAGGCATAGATTGTATGTAAATGAATGAGCGTGACTGCGTTCCAATAAAATTTTTTATATGGACACTGACATTTAAATTTCATATAATTTTCACATCACAAAGTGTTTTTTTTAAATCATTTAAAAATATATAAACCATATTTAGCTGTGGGCTATACAGAAACAGGTGGCAGGTCAGATTTGGCCAGTAGGCTACGGTTTGCCAACCCTGGACTAGATGATTTCCAGGGGCCTTCCAGCACCCACTCAGGTGAGTCTCGGAGAGCTGGGTCTTTATTCTCACTTTCTTTCCTCCTGTGGCTTTCTTGCCTTTATCTGCCTCTCTGTCTCTCTTTTTCTGTCATTCTCAGGTTCTCATTCTTGCGCGCGCGCTCTCTCTCCCTCTCTCTCTCTCTCTCTCTCTCTCTCTCTCTCTCTCTCTCTCTCTCTCTCTCTCTCTCTCTCGCTTTTACATACACTCTGTTTTGCTTTCACATACACACTTTCTCTTGCTTTCTCTTTCTCTCTCTCTCCCCCTACCCCCGTCTCTCTCTTTCATTCTCTCTCTACATATACACCAAACACACACTCACACACCTGGTTTGAAAAAAGCCATTGATACATCCATCTCAGCACAGGAGCTCTTTCTTCTTTCAACTGGTATAAGTACTGGAGCCAGTGTTCTCTCTCCACAGGGGGCCAGCTGCCAAATTCTTCCTTCCCTGGTAATTACAAAGCCATTGAAGCAGACAAGGTGGGATCCAATGTAGTGTTCTATTTGCAGAGAAAAATATTGACACATTTAGGGACATCATAGGCAGATGAAGAAAAGCATGTCCTCTATTCTCTGCTCCATCTATATCCACAGACACATCTTTGTCAATGTGTTTTGAATAGGATACAAATGCGATATTCAGGGAAGCAGTGGACAATTGTCACCATCTGCCATCTGCCCACACATAGGAGCTGGCTCAGGGAAGAAAAGGTTTGATTCAGAGAAATTGCAATGCTTCATAAAAAGAATGCAAATAATTCATTATATTTTCTTGATCACCTACTGTGTGCTCATAGCTGGAAGGCTATGAGAAGCCAGGAAGCATGATATAATAAAAAAAAAGTTTAGGCTCTAGAACCAGTCAGACTTGGGTTTGAATCCCTGTACTGGAACTTTTTAACTTATGCTGCCTAGGAAAAAATGTAACTGAAACTCTTAGAGCTTTGGCTTGCTCATCTGTATAAGAAGGGTAATGCCTACAATTCAAGTTTGTTAACAAGAATTAGAGATTTGAGCTAAGAGATATAAAGCACAAAGTACAGTGCCTGACAAACAATAGGCATTCGTTCAATGGTAGCTGCTAGAAAACTAGAGCTAGAAAAAGGCAGAGCCAAGACTGAAGCCAGGATATAATTGCAAAACCCATACTTTGTCCTCTGTAGGATGCTTGCGGAGTAGGCAGCCTGGAGCAGGAAGGCACCCTGGGGAACTGTGGCTGGGAGAACACAGGCTTGGTCAACTGCAGATAGTGCCTTCCTCTTTGTGTTTGGTAATCAGACCCTCTTGTTATTGTTTATTCCACCACTCATATGATGAATGCTAAATAGGAATATCCAGCAACTCCAAATAGCTACCAAAAGGAACAGTTTTTAAAACTCTGACCTCTTAGACCACCAGGTATTTGCCAGCTCCATAGTCTCTTCTGATTCTGTTATTTTATTAATTTATTCCAGTGTATTTATTGGGCATCTATTCTGTGCCATGCACTATGATTTGATGCTGGGGCTATGATGGTGAATGGGATGTAGTTCTCACCTTCAAGGAGCTCACAGTCCAGTGAGGAAATAAACAGACAGTCATGGGATGGTAGCAAAAGAACTATGATAGGGGAAATACAAGCATGGAAAAGTGGCATCTAAACTAATCTAGGGGGTCAGAGAAGGCTTACAGATGGAAGTAACCTTGCATCACCTTGTAATCTCGGCACCTCATAATTACTTCAGTCTACAGATAGAAGTAATCTTGCATCACCAATATTTGAAAACGGAGTGGGAAGTAGCTGTCCATGGAAGGATTGTGACAGTAAGGATGTGGCAGGGAAAGGGAACAGTGTGTAAGAAGACCTGGAATACCACAATGATGCCTCACCTCACACCTGTTAGAATGGCTATTAGCAAAAATACAAATGATAACGAGTGTTGGTGCGGATGTGGAGAAAAGGGAATGCTTGTACACTGTTAGCACGAATGTAAATTGGTACAGCCATTATGGAAAACAGTAGGGAGGTTCCTCAAAAAATTGAAAATAGAACTGCCATACAATCCAGCAATCCCACTTCTGGATATATATCCAAAGAAAATGAAATCTGTATGTTGAAGAGATAACTGCACATGCATGTCCATTGCAGCATTATTCACAATAGCCAAGATATGCAATCAAACTAAGTGTTCATTAACAGATGAATGGATCAGGAAAATGTGGTATCTATACACAATGGAATACTATTCAGCCTTTAAAAAGAAGGACATCCTGTCATTTGTGACAGCATGGATGAACCTGAAGGACATTATTCTAAGTGAAATAAGCCAGGCACAGAAAGACAAATACTGCGTGATCTCATTTATGTGTGAAATCTGAAAAAGTTGAACTCATAGAAACAGAATAGAATAGTGGTTGCCAAGGGCTGGGGGATGGGGTGGGGGGATGGGGACATGTTGATCAAAGAGTACAAAGTTTCAGTTAGACAGGAGAAATAAGTTCTAGAGATATATTGTACAGCATGGTGACAATAATTTTACTAGAAATTACTATGAGAATATATCTTAAATGTTCTCACCACAATAAAATAATAAGTATGTGAGGGACAGATACGTTAGTTAGATTGATTTAATCATTTCACAATGTATACATGTATTAAAACATCACATTGAACACCATAAATATATATAATTTTTATTTGTCCATAATACCTTAATAAAGCTGGAAAAAAATTAAAAATAAATAAAATGTTTTTAAAAAAGAAGACATGAAGGTAAAAAGGAAAGCATGGTGCACTGAGGAATAAGGATCAGTCTAGCTGGAACCTGGACTCCAAGGGCAGTGCACCACAAGCTTGGAGGCTGCAGAGGCAGGCAGGGGCAGCATGATCACCTAAGGTATATTAAACAATATTTTGTCAATGGAGATTTGCATTGAATTTCTGAATGTCACATTTGCATTTTTGAAATTTTACTCTCATTTCAGGTCAGAGAATGGGTTGAGGGAATTGAAACTAGAAGCAGGAAGACCAACTCATAACTGTGTGATCATGCATAAATTCTTTTATGTTTCTGAACCTCAGTTTCTTCATCTATAAAATGGAATTATGAAACATATCTCATAATATTGTGGGGCTTAAGTGAGCCAGTGTGAGCTAAGTGCCTAGCCCAAGCAAGAGTTTATCTGTGCCCACCTCCCACCCTACACCAGGGCTCAGCACAGAGCTATATATATTAATACAATAGGTGCTAAGCAATGTGCTTCTATGACTGATTGAGTCACTACTGTTTTTTGGAAGCATCAAAATTAGGTGCCCAATGATATCTATAGATAGGGAATAGACAGCTGCTACCCAGGGTCCTGAACACCTAAATCCTAAGCTAAAACAAATCTTTCCCTTAAGTTCTTGGAGGGAAGCACATTCAGCTATTGGACAACATCTGCCCAACACATCCACCAAAACTGAAACAAAGCAAAACAAAAAACAAAACAAACAAATAAAAAACACTTGAAACTGGTGGGCCCCCGTGTGGGTCCTGTGTTTGAGAGAACTCCTTCTGGCCAGGAGGCAAAGCCAATGTGACTTCCTTTCTTAGACCTCACGGGAGATCATGCCTAGCTTCCACCCCTAGGGTGAGAGGAACATCTCTTTCTAAGTAGAGGAGATCCTGGGACGCTTCTCTCCTCTGCATCATCTTGGAATTAAGGAATTTAGAGGAATCTTGGAAAAGAGGCCCACCTCTGGTATAATGGCCCAGTTCGTGCCCTTGATGTGCAGAGCTCCTCATGGTTTGTGGGAAGTGACATCATCAATCCTCAGGGAGGATAAAAACAAGAAGGAAGGATATCAGAGCATCCTTAAGCCCTAGTGGGACTATACCAACAATATCTAGATGTAGATCTCCGACTTTCACTGGGATCCATCTTTGACTGGAAACTTTAAAAAGGGCCTTATTATTTAGGGAAGGCATTTCATTTGGTGCCAAATCAGGCCCAAGTGGGTATTCCCAGTGCCACCAAATATGGTGAACTGCGAATAAGAGGAGTGGTTATCCCCTGAGAGTTTAAAATGCAAACAAAGCTAAAAACCTTAAAGCCCAACAGATAAATGTGAAAAGTCAGCTCTCACTGTGTGAAATATAATGAATGAACAAGATAACGAAAAAGAGTTCAAACCCACCAAATCATCTTTTAAAAAAAGAATTAAAACAACAGTCAAGTACCACATGATACCTATTATATTAAAAATATATATTTTTAAAGTTACAATACCCCATGCTGGCAAGGCTATATGAAATCTTTGTCTCACACACTACTTAAGAAAGTATAAATCGGAATGATCCTACTGGAAAGCAAATTGGTAATATGTATCAAGAGTAATAAAAAGATACATACTTTCTGACCCAGTAATTCTACTCATGGGTATTCATCTCAGAGAAATAATCTAATCCAAATGAAGGAAAAAATTATATTCAGGAAGATGTTTATTGTAATGTCATTTATAATAACAAAATAACAACAGACTAAATGTCTTATATTTAAGTAAACTGCACTTTCGATAAATGGAACATAATGAAGTCATTAAAATAACGTTTCCAATGACTATATAACAGTATTGGAAAACTTCTTATGACATAATGTAAACTAAAAATAACAGAATATGGAGAGTAACAACATCATATTTATGCCATGATTATATCTTTGTTTTTAATATGTTAAATACCTATGCATTACAAGCACAGGTACTTACACAAGGACTATAAAACAGCATGGAAAAAATGAAAATAGCTGTTAGGATGTTGATATTTTGTATGCAATTTTCTCTTTTTTATTTTGATATCATTGATATTACCATTTAATAATATTATCTACTACAGAAAGAGTATTTTTGAGGGTGTGGGCTTAATAGTCAAAAGCTCAGTTTAAATCTTAGCTCTGTCAGTTACCAGCTATGTGACTTAGGGTAATTTACTTAACCTCTCTGAGCTTTAGTTTCCTCATCTCTAAAATGGGGTTAAATACTTGCATTATGAGAATGTTGCAAGGATAAAATGAATGAACATAAACAAAGCACCTGTTGCATAGTAGATGTTTAACGTAAGATTTTTACTTCTTAATTAGATCTTCTAGAAATGATTAATCACTTTATAAAGATATATGTATCAAAAAAGTTTAAATAAATTAAAAATATGTTAGGAAAATTAGGCAAGGGAAAATAAGGGCAGTTCAATAAATGTTAATTCCCCTCACTTTCCCAGTTCCTGTCTATGAAAAGTATAATGGAATTTTAGAATATTCTAGCTGAATTGTTGAGAAATCAGAGATAAATCATGCTTGTTTTTCAAAACTTCTTTTTCAATAACAAAAAAAGAATAAGAAAAGAAAGACAGAAAGACATATTTCCCCCACCCTACTTTATTCCTAAACTGCATGCACACACACACACTCACCCCTCTCATCAGACTTCCAGATGTGCCCCTGGAGTTCCAAGAAAATAACATTTTGGTCTTTTTTTTGTGGTGAACACATTTGCTTTCCCCACGTAACAAAAGGTATCATTTTGCTTTTAATTATGGGTTGTTATTATGCATTGCTTTTATTTGGCAAAGATGTTTGTTTCAGGAAAATTAATTTAGACAGTTCCATTTTTTAAGCAACAATACCTTCTGTCCCAGGCTTACAAAGAACAATTAGATCTGGATTCTTTCCCTACAATCAAGCTGGCAATTTCTTGTGGAAAGTCCTGGTCGATCAGCATGGAATGGAGCTTCCATGAGAGCCAGTCAAATGCAGAAAATAGACTTTTCTGGCCTGGCACTTTTACTTCCTGCAGTATATATTAAATATAACTCTGACATTGTGCAGAGGCATTACTCTGGCTGGGCAGAACACAGATTAATGTTGCATCACTTTCAGTGCCAGAGTTTTATTCTGAATGTCATGATATTTTTCACACGAACTCCACAGTTTTGTGCAATTCAGCAAACATGACTGAGGGCCTGCTATGTGCCAAGCACAATGGTAGGAGCTGGAGATACTGATCTGAATCACACAGTGTCCTTGCCTGCAAAAGCTCACAGTCAAATGACTCAGACAGATAACTGCAACACTCAGTGATAACATCTGTGGCCAAGGGTAGTACAAGGTGCTGAGGGAGCCTTGAGGAGGTGCCTAACCCAGCCTGGGAAAACACAGGCAGCTCCCAGGGGGTAATGATGTATGAGAGAAGTCATATATGAAGAAAGAGGGAAGGAAAGGCTTTCCAAGCAAGGGGTCTTGGAATTGAAAATAAGTCTTACCAGACTATGTACCATTTACCCAGAGGTTATGTGTCAAGCACTAGGCTAACTGCTTTACTAGTGGGCTAACTGCTTTACAGAGTATTTAACTGACTTGCCCATGGTCACTTAAATAGTGTGTGGTAGAGAAAGGTTCAAAGAAGGTAAATTATTGGCTCATACAGCAAGTTAAGTGGCAAGGCTGGGGCCAGAACACACAGTTTCTGGCTCCCAAGTGTTTCCAACCCATCATTTCATTCAGTCCTTACCCCAGTTTTGTGTGGAGCTGCTGTGAACTACTTTGCACACTTGCTAAATCTGAAGGAGAATGGGAGCAAAAAAGACTTTATTGAACACTTACTTGAGTGTGATAGGATCTGTTTAGCAGTCACAGCCTCTGAACTCATCCATGTAAGTAGAAAGTGGCCTTGATACTCTCAAAAAAATCTGAAGCTTTCATGTTTTATCGTCTTATGTTTTATCTTAAAAAAAAAGGATGTGAATTTTATATTCTATCCCATACTATAATAATATTTGTTGTAATATGAAACTTCTGAATGAAGTTATATCCAGTTTAAAAAATTTTTGTACCCGTTTTAGAGACGTGGAAATGAGGGAGGCGAAGTCATTTGTTCAGGGCTCTACCACTCATGAGCGTGTGAGCCAGGACTCGTCCTGTTTTCTGTTCTTTGCTCTGATCCATGGCCCAGACCTGGGGCTTCTTATTCTCACCCCACTGTTCTCACTGCTGTCGCATTTCGCCTGTCTCTGTGCTCCTAACCTTTATTCAAAAGCAGCATGGGAGTCTGGTCTGCTGGTATGTCCCTGCGTGAGCCAGGGCAAGTCCCACCACCCTACAGGCCTCAACATACCCTTTCTAAGGATCAACGGATATGAATTGTGAGTTACAACCTCACACCTAGTGTCATCTAATTTCCCCTATCCTTATTTTTCTTTTTCTCCATGTCTTTAGTTATGTGGTTTTATTGTGTTGTATTTCTTTCATTGTAAGCTTCTTCAAATTCATTTTTGGAATTAGCATATATATACTATATATTAAATAACTAAATATATAAAGAAACACACAGAATGCAGTTTTTCAGGGAGCTGCCATCATAGTCTTAAGAACTGAATGTCAAGCATAAACAGACCCATTAGCTCCCAGAGACAGAGGGTAGTTAGGGCCTCACCACCCATCTAGGTTCCTCTTCTACTCTTTCTTAAAAGTCCACCCTACATCTTTAGTAAAAAGTAAAATACTTTCTGTCCTTCAGAGGCCACTTCAATTACCACCTTTTAAAGGAAGCCCTCTTGATAACTCCTCAGTTAAAAGCACTTGAATCAAATAAACAACATAACATTAGAACTCAGGACAAATTACTAACTGAATTCTTCCCCTACCTTTCCTTCCCCACCCCACTACCTTGCTTTCCTTAACAATTTTTCCTGGGCATCTTGTGCTTTCCTAGGCACTAGAATATGGGCATAAATCCCCATTGTCCGCTCTATTGAAGAAGACAGAAAAGTGAACAGTACAAAATAATGTGCCAGGTGGCTCGGAACAGGTCCCTTCCTCTCTGTGGCCTCAGTTTACTTTTCTTTAAGATACAGTAGTTGAACTAGTTGATCTCCAAAGCACCTTGCTCCAACATCCCAACAAGCTGTGTTATGGGATAGCCTCACTCATATGCTGGATTTTGACATACTTTAGGATGAAGAGTAATCACAACTTTAAAGTATAATTTGAAGTCCTAAAAGGCATGTCTTTTTAATTCTGAAGTTTCACTCTACAAATGTTGTGACTTATTCAAAACATACAAAAATAATTTGTAATCATGGAACTTGCTCTGGTAATAAGCCAAAATATCACATCTGCAACAAACTTCTCAAGGCCCTATCAGGGAACAGGTACAGGAAGAGTACAAATATATGAAAAATATTCAGTTTCTGACCTTGGAGGAGAAGGCAAAGGGTGGGAGATGGAGAGAGAAGAGGTAGAAGTGGGGAGAAAAACAGAGACTAATATGTCAATATCTAACTGTAAAGTGAGACACGTTGTGTAATCAATGCTTAGATGCTATGGGGCCCATGGGTGCACTGGGTGGGCATTTGTTAGCCTGAAGCTCTACCCACTGTCACTTTAGATACCACGTCTGTTCTTGCAGGGCCCCACATGGCTTCATTTGGCTACAGCAGAGGGTGGGGAAGGAACCATTACTGTCCTGGCATGTAATCTTCTGAGTCATGACTGGAGCAGCCTTCCTCTCACTGTCTCTTGATGCCTGGGTCTTTCCTCTAGAACTGAGGAAGGTGAAGTTCTCCAGCACAAGCCAGCACGTGACTGTTTAGGGTTTGGGATGAGGGATGTGTTATTTCTCTCCGGCAGGAGTGGGGGTTCCAGCTGTTTATCCATTCCTCTTTAGGAAGCTGACGGAGGCTTCCGTATGCAATCATTTAACACATATTTAGCCAGAGCTTACTCTGCCAGGAGACTTAAACACTGTCCTTTCTGTCATGGAGCTTAGAATGGAATGAGAATAGCATTCATCAAATATAAGCATAGGTAAATAGAGAATTTCAAAGATCACACTTGAGTTGTAGTTCTCCCAGGCCCTTGTGCAGAGGCCATTCCAGGTGTATGGTGTCACCCACTGCAGCTCATGCTGCTCCTCTGCCTAGAGACCTAGGAATCAGCCAAGATTTTTTCCTCATCCCTCACAACTAACTGCTCTCACACTAATTGAGCAAAGGCTTCAGGAGCAAACAAAATGGGTTTGAATGTAGGTTTCTCCACTTAGCAGTTGTGACCTTGGGCAAGTAACCTAACCTCTCAAGCCTCAGTGTCTTCATTTGTAAAAAGAGGCAATAATGCCTGCCTCAAGGGGTTATTGTGAGGATTGGCACATACTAAGTGCTCAGCAAATGGCAGCTGTTTCAGCCACTGCTACTGTTAATTCTTCTTGCAAAACATCTTTGCAGTTTTGTATGCTCCTCTCCATTTCCACTTGCCCTGCTTTTGTGCAGGCTGCCAGAGGCTGAACTAAGATGCTCCTTTAAGTTGCCCTGGGGATGAAAGATACTAGCATGCTTGGATTTTCCAATAACATAAAGCTACAGAAGCAAAAACTACTCTGCAAAATATATTGAAGCAATCTCATATGTGCAGCCCCAGGTTTTGTCTGCTACCCCACTCTGCTTCCCACTGGCTTTAACCCCTAGCTGTGGGATTCTATTTCAGACTTCAGTGATGTTCACTCTCTCCCTGAGTAACAGGCTAATGCATTTTTTATTATCCTGATGGTGGTAGGTGCTGGAAAGGGAGGGTGAGCCTAGCCACTCTTAAGGTTTCCCTAGAAGGCAGTAGGATTGAGAGGTGCTTGGGAATAGCATCCATATATTAGCCAATGGGCCAGGGTAAGGATACTTTGAACCCTGGTCACAATACTTTTCACCATATTTTTCTTGGGAGCACTTACCACACTTGAAATTAATTCATATTGTATGATTATTTGATTAACATGTCTGCCCTCCCCACTTCACTATTAGATAGCTCTTTGAGGATAGAGGCTGTTGTCTTTCTCATTCTATCCTGCAAGATGCCTGGTACATACATAGCAAATGCTTTATTGTTATTTGTTGAATTAACAAATAAATAAATGGAGAGTCATGGAGTGCAGACAAGGTGCTATCTGGGAAAGCTGTGCTGCCCATCAGTTGTTCAGCAAGAGGAGAGGTGGAAAGAAGGCCTCGTCCATGGCAGAAGCCAAGGTTGGGAGCAGTAAAGTGGCAGTGTGCCGAATGGTCTGGCATATGGAAGGCCAGTGTCCTACTTCAGTAGGGATGGGCATGAGCTCAGTGCCTTGAGATAGTATTTCCCAAACTTGTCCCTGCTCTCTTTCCTTGCAGATGTGACTGGCCCCTCCCCACTCCTCCCTCCTGCCAGGTCAAGTCAATCTTCTACATACCACATTGACCAACATAATTATTGCCTAAGTTTCTTTTGAAAATAATAGGTACTTTTTGTTTGTTTTCCAAATATAAGGTTAAGTCATATGTAAAAATGGCTTTTTCAAATAACACATAAAACTCGTGGAGATTTTTCACACCCTCCTCGAATGCTGAGCTAAGAAATCTAGTCTTTATCAAAAATGCAATGGGAACCATTAAATTATTTGAAGAAAGGAGCAAATTTAATTTTAGCATTATCAATCCTGCAGCCAGTGGGGAGGCTAAACTGGAGTAAGAGGGATTAAAAGCAGTGAGTTTAAAGAGGGGCCGATGCCACGTGAAATATATTCCTTGGAGCAGGCTGAGCTTGGGAATAAGGCAGGGAGGGGGCATGAGATCCCCAGATGCCTAGAAAGTGACTATGGCTGGGGGAGGGAAGGAATTGAGCAGGGAAGGGAGGGGTTACAGAAAAGGAAGGGCCTGAGCCCTGAAGCCAAATGTGTGCCTATGCCCCTTTGCCTCCATTTCAGGAGGGTGTTGATCCCTGGGTCCTCCACATGATGGCTGGCTTCTGGAGTGACAAGAGAGTCCACAGGGATTACTGGTGCTCTTCTTTAAATCATCTCCAGTCTATGCCGTGAAAGACTGACTTTTCCCCAAATAGCTATCTTGCATGAAACGCAGAAAGCAAAACAGAACACATAATCAGTGACTATTCTCTTCTACCACGCAGAACCCCACACATCAAACCAGCCACTGAGCTCCCAGAACACCACGTCCCTTCTCATCCTGGGAGATAATTGCAATGCAGTCGTGACCAAAAGGAGAAGTCCATTTTTAACCATAGCTTCATAATTACCCATTCAGATGAAGAAGGCCAAATTCTCTGTGGCCCAATCTCTGGGTCCTCAAGACAGAAACAGAAAGGGTTTTGAGGAAAATTATGGGGGCAGTGCATGAATGTTGTGGGTGTATATGTGTCCGTTGGAAAGGAAGGGGATCAGCAGATCCTGTCTAGTTGTCATATTGATAACAAGTAATCAGCAAATCGTTATGGAGCATCATCTCTTGGTCAGGTCCTGGGCTAGTCCCTCAGAGGAGAGAAATAAAGAGGGCATTAGCCCTTGCCTTCAGGGAGCTCACACAACCCATGGAGAGGATCGAGGAGTAAGCAGTCCATGGAAATCGTAATGTGATGGTGCTCTGATGGCAAATATTGACAGGGGGCCAAGGATGAGATCCAACCCAGCCTTGGCAGGGTAAGAAAGGCCTTACAGAAGAGGGGGCACGTGTATTAAGAGCTGAATAACAAGAAGGAATTAGCTAGGCAATTTAGATTATGTGTAGGGTTGTTATTCCGAGTAGAGGACCAACATGTGCAAAGGCCTAGAGACGAAAGCACAGCAAATTTGGAAACCAGAGGTGGTTCATTATGGCTGGAGCTCAGAGTCTGAGAGGACAAGAAATGGAAAGCAGGAGCGAGCTCATGGAAGTCCTCCAAGAGCCAGTAAAGGGTCAGACCTTATCCTATGGGAACCCTGAGGAGTTTTAAGATGTATATTCTAGAAAGCTCACTCCAGCTGCAATGTGGAAGACGAACTGGAGGAAGCAAGACTAGAAGCTGGGAGACCAGTTAAGAGGCTGTTGTAAAAGGCTGGATGCCAGATGGTGAGAAGCGCAGAGGCTCAGCCTGAGGTAGCACAGAGCTGGAGCCAGCACTCAGAGCTCCTGGTTCTCAACCACTGCACTCCCCACTCTGCCTGCTGCCCTCTGTTTAGAGCAATTCTTCCTTTTTCTCTTTGCTTCTCCTTCCTATTAGGCCCCTGGAGGTTGGTGTACACCCTTTTTATGGATGACTGCCTAATTGCCAGCTGGCTTAAGTAACATGCTTTGCATAACGCAGCTCAGAGGTTATAGAATCAGGATTCGCACTTTTGTCTGTCAGATTTTAAGTCCAGTTCTCTTTCTTCAAAATGCTTTCTGAAACTGCTGTCAGATATGAAAAAGAAAGTATCTTCCAAGTTGAATATTGCCTGTATGAATCCCCAAATTCAGAAGCCTTTATCTGTATCAGTAGCCTGTAGTAGCTGGTCTTTTCAAACTGCCTCCTTGTGACAAAGTAACCAAGTGGTATCCTATTGCTGTCATGTCGATTAATGCTACCTTCCCTGAAAAGAAAAGAATTAGAAACAAAATCACAGTAGTAAGATCAAACATATTAATTATGACCATAAATATATGTGATTTATACTCTTCTACTTCAAAACAAAGACTCAGCCTGGGACAAAAAATAGTAACATAATGTTGCACAAGATTAAAAGGTACTTTCTTTTATTATATATGAATACAACCTCATTAAATATGCACACATAGTGAGAAAGATGGTAAGAAAATACACCAAAATATTAACTATGGTTCTCTTTCAGTGGTAGGATTTCACTGATTTTTACTTTTACTCTGAATTTTCTGGAAATTTTGAAAATGACAAAAATAAGCGTGTGTTATTTTCATAATTACAAAACTTTTAAAGATAGATTCTATAACTTAGGACAGCTATAGTTTTCATTGAGAGTAACTGAACCCACAAACAGTCCAAAATTCCTGGGTAAGGTATTTAATTAGCCCAGCCTTCAGTGCTTCCACCATTGGGGCAGTCCACTGTCACCAGAGGTGGGGTGACATTGTACTAACAAAAGAGCATCCACTGGATGCGTGGTGGAAGAATGGATAACTCCTGGAGCAAGGACGCTGGTCGACAATTCTTTACACACCCACTGTGGATTCTCTGGCAATCCCTGGATGGCCAATTCAGAGGTTACTCCTTTGACCTTAGAACCCCCACCCTCTATCGTCTTTATGGAGTCATACTCAACATTCACCACATGGTGGTTAAGCACAGAGATGGGTTTCTTCTGAATGTCCATGGGGCACCATGTTTACCAGGGAAGGCTGGATGCAGGACTCATACATAGTCAAGTGTCCACATACCAACTCCCGATTGACCCAACACTGTCATACCCACACTCCTTCAGGAATCCGTGGAATACCACACAGGCACACTTGGGCATTTCCCCTCCATCTAGGTATGGAATTCCTTTGCCTGAGAAGAATGTCCCCTCCCTCACCTCAAACACACATGCACACACACACACACACTATTACTACCACACATGCGAAGGCTTGGCCTTCCTTAGACTGTAGCTGTTGGTCAGCTAGTGGTTCAATAGCTAGCAGGCCCTGTCTTCCCATTAAACCTGCCACCTACCTTGCTGACTTCATTTCCTCCGGCTAATATTGTATATCCTACCATCCAGGCAGTTAATGTATCATCTCCATATAAAAGGCTCTTGTCTCTCTTAGGTGGCAACAGATTATAATAATTTGGTAATTCTCTATTTCCGACATGCTCCATCTGTATATAACTGATTGTACATTATTGGTCAAATTCCACAAACCATGTACCCTATTTTTACAAATTCCACAGAGTTTCCATTGGCAATCTCAAATGATTATGCTAGGTAGACTCGTAATAAAAATTTTCATTTTCATTTCATTCCTTTTATTTTTGAAGGACTTTGAGGGACTTATTTAAATATTCCAGTTTCTTAGCTAAAAATTGTTGCAGACTCATTCTGAAACATATACTTTTGTTTTCATTTGCATATAGAACATGAAGATTTTGCAATCCTACCTTAAGAGGTGCAGGTTAAAACAATAGCCTCCACTTATCTGTTTGTACCACTAGGTGGTGCACACATATGTCAGTGAACTGTAGGTAAAATGGGCTTGTCACTAGGTTAGATTTAATTTATCACCGCAGAGGTGGTACAGACAGTAGGAGCTGTACAAGTCCAGGAGAGACAGTAAACCTATAGGCAGAAGTAAAGGAAGGAAACTCTCCCAAGATGAGGTGAATAGACACTATTGCTGGCTGCAGAAATGGCAGGAGCAAAAACCTAAAGGCAAGAAACCCCAAAGATGTAACAGAGGAAAAGTCTTGGAAACGAAGGAGCATACTTAATTTCCATGCTGATTAATTCCTAATTAACAGGGTTGTTGCAGAGGGAATAATAGAATAGTTGAAGCGTTTGAACTAGATGACATCAAACATTCCTTCCAGACCTTTGTTCTGAGCACTGGAAGCCCAGAGATGAAATGGCATAGCCCTATCCTCAAGTAAGAGCCTAGTGAGAGCAGACAAGGAAACAGACAATGAAGACAGAGCATGATAGAAAAGAGATTTTACAAGATGTATTGGAAGAACAAAGTGTGAAATAGTCTGCTGTCAAGAAGGGAGAGAAGGGGGTTAGGTTTGAGAACTGGTGTTCAGAGAAGGCTTCATGGAGGTCTTAAGAAGTGAGGAGAGATATCCAGGAAGATTACAAGAGGGTAGGCAGAGTGGACAGATAAGCAAAGACATGGAGGTTTGAAAGGATAATGTGGATTTGGGGATTACTTCAGTTGAGTTCAGCAAATACTTCCTGAGGGCTACGCTATGCCATGGACTAATTTTACTAAGATAAATAATAGATGTTCCAAGCCCTTAAGATTCTTCTCATCCAGTGAGAAAGTCTCACACATGCACAGAAAATAGCCATGTGATAGGATAGCTTAAAATGTGGTCTCTTTTAAATTCTGACTCTGACCTTCAAGCCCCGTGTCCTGGCTGCAGGGGTTCTCTGGGAACTCTTCACGCCAGAAGAGGGAGCCCACAAGCACAGTACCTGGTTGCATTCAACTCAGTCACTGATAGTATTTCAGTCTCATGTGCTCATTTTAGAGTTGTGACGTT
Organism: Daubentonia madagascariensis; assembly: GCA_023783475.1. NCBI lineage: Eukaryota > Metazoa > Chordata > Mammalia > Primates > Daubentoniidae > Daubentonia > Daubentonia madagascariensis. Next base: position 9,676,897 of record JAKFHU010001129.1, read on the forward strand.
TGAGGCCAGAGACATACAGTAATTTATACAAAGAGACACAGAGGAGACAAGACACAAGCTCAGGCCTGTCTGACTCCTTTCTTTCCTTTTTTTTCAACAGGACCGTGGGTACAGAGTCACCATTTAGCAATAGCTCTTAATTAGGAAATAGACACTTTTCAAATAAATAGACCACCTTCACCAACTGTGGTCATCATAAAGCTAAGCTTATGAAAAAAGAAGGACACAATGGATTCTTCCCCCTTGTATGAGGAAAGCACCAAGACACACAGGTTGGCCTGGGCAAAGGCAGCTTGAGCCAGTCGTCCCACTGGCCTGGTTCTGTGTTTGGGAAGGAATAGGGTCTGGCTCCAGCATTCCTTCTACCCCACATGTGTGTGTGTTTCATTTCAGTGTGAGGATATGTGCTCACTGTGTAGATTAGTGACATCTTGGAGTTGCATTGTTTGCTTCAAAATGTCAACTGGAATGAGTTATGGGCTGGCAGGAAAACAAGTATGTGTGATTGAGAAGGCCCTGAAAGGGTACAGACTTGCTTTTAGGCCCATGAGAAGTCACTAAAGCAAGAGGAAGAGAAATCTTAAGGAGGTTTTGTCTGGGACAGATGAAAGTTAAACGGAGGAGAAGGGTGACCCTGAAGACAAGGAGATTTGGGATCAGGTGTTAGGAGGAAAGGACAGAGGAATTCAGAATATTTAACCTGGAGATAAAGAGACACAGATCTTCTTCAGATCTCCAAACTATTGTCACGGGCTGAGGCAGCTAGAAACAGTGATGACGTCATCAGGAAGCAGCTTTTAACCCTCCTCAAAGTAGAGCTGTCTAACCAATAAGAAGTAATGAGTTCCCTATCAAGAAAAGGGATGAAAGAGAAGCAGTTCATATATCTGATGGGGACATGGCAGAGGGGAGGGGGTTCCTGCCCTAATGACAGGTCAAACTCAGTGACCTCTGAGCTGTAAGTATCCGTAATTCATGAAAAGGGAAGGGGCGGCTTATATAAACCAAGGGTCAGATGTTCTATAATAATAACAACAACATCAATACTAAATAGCTCTTTTTACTGACAACCTATTAATTATCAGGCATCATGCTAGATGATTTATTAATGTATGCATTGTCATATTTTGGACTTTAGAGCCAGGAGTAGACTGAATTCTAATTCTGGCCCTGCTGTTTAATGAAGATGTTGTCTTGGTCAGACAATTTCTCCTCTCTGAATGTCATGTCCTTCCCCTCTACAATACTGACCCTATAGGATTGCCAAGAGTATAAAAAGAAGGATACATCAAAGTACATAGTACTGTGCCTGGCCTATAGTGGGTACTCAAACAATGTTTCTGCCTTTCCCTTTCTACTTAAGCAGAATGTCAGGAAGCCATTCTTGGAGAAAGGCAAGATATAGAGGGAAATGCAGTTGAAGTAAAATATGGCAAAGTATACACTGGGTGAAATACCAGGTGATCAGAAGCTCCTGCAATTTGTAGCCTGGAGCAATGGTTTTCAAAGTAGAGTTTGTTTGGACCCCTCTTAAAAAAACAAAAATATAGATTTTCAGTACTACCTAGGGAAAATCAAGTGTAGGAAAGGGAAAGAGGTCAGCAGGAAAACTGGGACTTAGGGAAACCTGACTTGAGTCTTTAAGAGAGCCGCTCACTGCTGCCCCACTGCCGCCTCCTACACCCAGTTCTCTACACTCAGGTGTCCATGACATCCAATCCAGGACAGAGCTTCCCAGTAGGTGTGCCGTGATAGAGAAAAGGTCTTCTGAGATATTGATTACCTCAGCCTTTGGGGTAGCCAAGGCTAGTTACCTCCAAACACAAGCATATATATATGCTCATCCATATAGCCTAGTGTGCTAGACAAATATTATTTGGTACGGATGTTGTATGGTACAAAGGGATAAGGATTCAGTTAGAGAAGGAATGATTTGATCATCAGCAATTGAAACTGTTATAGCATTGCTGAGCAGGTTGAAGAATTAAACCAGCGCAGAAGTATCTTGATTAGAAAGGAGTATCTAGAAGGTGACAATAACACAGGCACCCAAAGCAAACAGGGTTGCCAGTATATCAGACACTCAGCCGGAGCAACCAGTGTGAGCAAGGGGGAATCTAAGGCCCTCTGGTACAGAGGAATGAGCCTGTGACTGGGAGACTGGAAAGTGACTTTCTCTGTGGCCCTAGGTAAGCCACATTCCTCTCAGAGTCTCATTTTCCATAAGTATGGTATAGGTTTGACTGGAAGCCCTCTAAGGCCCTCTCAGCTCTGATCATCTGTTCTTCCAAAGACAGACAAAAAGCCCTTCCAGTCCCCTTTGTCTCTAGGGTACAAGGCCTCCATGCAGAATTGTGAGTAAGCACCACATTCTATGTAATTTACCCTGCAGTGTGACCGGACCGAACATCTGCTTTGCATATCCACCCTGACCTGCTGAGCACAAGTTTGGCTCTAGTTCAAATCAGTGTTCTCACAATGTGTTTTCTTTTGCAGCAACAGCGGCAGCTTGACCTCCTGACAATAACCAGCCCTGGTGAGTAGGTGTGGCCGGCCATTCTGCTTTGGCTTTTCCCTTATATCCCTGAATGATGCCTTGTTGCCTTTCCAAATGCAATTCCTGCCCTCCTCTTTTGACTCCCTGAATGAACAGCAGAACTCTTGCTCCATGAGCCATGAACAACCCTTCTTTCCCACTACCCTCTGCCCCACAGGCAGATTGTTTGCTCCCTCCCTACTCTGTGCTGCCTCCTCTTGACTCTGCCAATGAAAGGGCTTATAATCTGGATGTTGGTACATATTTTAGGGCCAAGTTCACTCATTGGACTCAAGCGTCAAGGAAGTGTCCCAGTCTCCTGAGAAATAAGTTTTAAAATTGTGGGGAATGGGGAAGCTACCTAGAAGGTGCCATGGAATAAAGAGAGGATGGCTTATGAGGAAGAGTCAATCTGGGAAAGTACCCAGGTTTGGTTGGCTGTGCTGAGGGTCAGGATGACTTTTGTCTCCCACCTTTAGGGGAAGGTCAAGTCCCTCAAACAAAGCTGTCACCATGGGATTAAGAGGTCCTTTCTTTCCCCTAGGCCTGACATCTAGCCTAGTGAGAGACTGAGCGGTTTGGTTTTGTCAGAGAATTATTTTACTTTGGTTTGGCAACTAAAGGCAAAATTGGACAGTGAGAGATACCATTCTGTCATAGGACCAAGGGGATGATGGCACCAGCAGGGTTAGTGAGCATCTGAGAGTGGATGTGGTAGTTATCTTCATCCATGGGTGATATTCAAAATATTTTGACAGCTTTGGTCAAAGCCTGCTGTGCTAGGCGTTAACACTTTGGTTACTGGACTGCAGGGAGTTGAGGTCCTGGAGGAGGGGCTAGTGTGGCTGAGTGGTCATATGGCAGGGTTAGGGTGCTCAGAGAATGACTAATTACCAGTAAATATGGAGATATTTCAATATGTTAGTAACCAGTATGACTGAACTATGTCAGCCCTGCCTTCCACCAAACCTACCATGCTGTATCCAGGGGCCACGTGGCTCGCTTTCAAAGAGTTTAAGATATTGCCCTCTGCAGGCACTGTCCTGATACAAAGGTTGATTATCTGGTCTATATAACTGGGATATAGAATGATGACTGAAATTTAAGGTGGACCCACCCAGTTCAGGTGACCTCACTGTATTTCCACCTATTAGAGCTCTTTGAACTTGAGAATTTAGAAAAACAAAGATGGAACAAGCTTGAAAAAAGTTTAATCTATGCCATAGAATGAGCTATGTTTAACATATATGTATGATTAACATATATGGAACTTCCAAATCATGGACTGACATAACTAGAGTTGCTTATTCCCATTTCATCCCTTTTCTTGGCAGGGAACTCACTACTTCTTACTGGTTAGACAGCTCTACTTTGAGCAGGGTTAGAATCTGCTTCATGATGACGTCATCACTGTTTCTAGATGCGTATGCCAGGACAATAGTTTGGAGAGCTGAAGAAGATCTGTGTCTTCTTCTCCCCAGGCTAAATATTCCCAGTTCCTTTGTCCTTTCCTCCTAAGACCTGGTCTCAAATCTCCTTATCCTCCTACACAGCTTATCAATTTTGTGTTCTCTTGTTTATTGTATCTCAAGCCTTTTCTATGTTACCTTCTAAAGTATATCCTTAAATAGCTATTTTAGTGAGAGTCCATGGGTAACCTTCTTAATTGGTAGATGTCTTTGTTTTGACTTCTTTCTGGAATGATAATTTGGCTGGGTATAAATTCTAGTTTGAGGAGGACATTCCATTATACTTTGTGGATTTTTTTCATTATCTTCTGGCATCCACAGTTGCTGATGAGAAGTCTGCCATTATACAGTTGTTTTGGGTCACCTATTTTTCATTGTATAGATTTCAATTTTTTTTTAATCTTAATGTTTTACCTTTTCACTTTGCTGTGTCTAGGTGTGAATTTATTTTTGTTTATCCTGCTTGGTACTCTGAGTATGCTTTCCACATAAGAATCTATATCTTTCTTTAATTCTAGGAAATTAGCAGCAAATTATCTTTTCCAATATTGCTTTTTTCCCCCATTACTTTGATTCTCTTCTTTAAGAATTCCTATTAGACAAATGTGGATCCTATCAAGTGGCCCTCCATAGTTCTTAACTGATTTTTCATAATTTTTATCATTTTGTCTTACTGCACTGATTCTGAGTTCCTCACAAGTAACTTGCATTCATAAATTCATTTTTTGACCATGTCTAGTCTAGACTTTTTGTCTTTTTCAATATTTCAATGACTGTGTTTTTCATTTCCAAGATTTCTAATTTTGCTCATATCCACCTGTTCTTATTTTATTTCTGCCTATTCTGTTTCATAATTTCTTGTTCAGTTTTAATGTCTTCATTTGTTTCTTTGAACATCCTCAATATGCTTATTTTAAAATCCTTATTCCATAAAATAAGTTTCATCTGGAGGGAATTCAAGTTCCAATTGTTGGTTTTGTTTGGTATCATTTTTAGCATTTGATTTCTTCATGTTTTGAAATTTTAATTTGTAGGATCATTTTGAGAAGGAAGTTTTCTGGTGTTCTCTCTCTCCACCCCATACCCAAACTCCCACTGTGTTGGCACCTCCCTATGTGGTGGTTTTTGCAGTTCCTTCTACCTACCTCTTCAGTATAAGACCTGGGTAATATAGAGTATATTGCAGATCCCATGACAAAAAAGTTAGCAGGATGGCTTGCCATTGTCTCTGTTTCCTGAGTATGTATTCCGCACCTCCCTGGGCCTACCATGCATAGGGTCTATCTCCCGAAAGTTAAGCAGCAACCTTTTCTTAAGGCTCCTTTCATGACAGGAGAGGCCCATCCAAGGTCTTTGGTCTAAGCAGAAGCTTGTCTCTGATCCCCGTTTCCTATAGAGCACTTTTAGTCTCCCTTATCCCACAGGAAACAAACTGTAAACTGCTACTGCCTGCTTCTACATCCAGATCTCAATGAGCCAGTAGCCTCAGAACTACTTAACCTTTTTCATTTCTGTACATTTCAGCTTCATGGAGATATGTCTTTCACAATGGAGCCTAAATATATTTTTCATTTATTCTTTCGTATATTATCCAATATTACTATTTGATGGGAATAAATGGGCTTATTGAAACATGAACTTATATAGTCATTTGACCTAGAAGTTCAACTGTAGTTTCTTCTTTACTTTTTAGAAAATTTATTCTCCTACAGCCTCTTCAATAGAAGGGAGGCTGTATGAGGAAATGCTATATTCTTTTCCTGTCCAAGTAAAATCCTTACCACCAGATTGAGAAGAGAGACCTACTTTTTGCACATGTATACACAACTAGAGATGTAATTTTTAAAATGAAATTAGAATACTATATAAACTGTTTTTATTTGAATGTAGCATGAACATCTTCTAATATTATTAAATATTCTGGGGGAATTTCATATAGCTGGAAAACATTCTATTATATTTTTAAATCCCCCATTATTATATATTATTATTGTTATATCCAATTAATTAATTATAAATAACACCATAATGAGCATTCTCATATAAAAGTTTTTGTGTACATCTCTAATTCTTTAGGAAAAATTACTAGGATGAGAATTACTGACAAGAGGTATACATCATTCACTAGTCATGACACTGAAGTAACAATGACATCTGAATTGCACAGGCTTAAAAAGCAAAGGCTTATTTCCCACTTTTGGTACATGTCCTACATGGATTGCTGTCAGCTGTGCTCCACATCTTCTGTCTTCTGGCACCAGGCTGACCAAGAATCCTCTATTTGAAACATTGCTGGATATCTTAGTTTGTGTTCCCTACGAAGCAGACCTTTAGACACATGGGATGTGATCCCAGAGACATTGGTGGGGGAGTAGGGAAGTGAGACAGGAAAAGAAAGAAAGCCAAGAAAGATTCATTATCAAGCAAGCTACCACAGAGGGCAACTGGGACTTAATCCCACTGGAGAACCCTGGAGTCAGTGTGAAAAATAAGCCACAGAGTTATCCCTCTGAGGGACAAAGGAACAGAAGTGAGGATGGGGGTGTTAATTCCCCGACACTTCTGATCTGGTCAATGTATAGACGTAGCAGCTTCCAAACTTTTAGGATAGATTTGCAAGTTTCAGCAATTGGAAGTTATTCAACATGTGCAGAAATAATAAGTGCTGGGAGAATATGTAAAATTGTGGGGAGGCACTGACGACACTTGCCATGTTGTTTATCATGGCAGAGGACAAAGGGAGAGATGGTGAGCCATGCATCTGCCCTAAAAATCTCTTACAAGGGGTCACTTCCGCCCAAATTTCCTTTATCAAAGCAAGTCATATTACCTCTCCTAAATTCACAATGGTGGAGATGTGCAATCTTCCCACAGGGAAGGGCATTGCAGTGAGGACAAGAATATTGGCAATGACTAATACACTTTATCACACTTCTAGAAAGATTTTTATATTCCCACCACCTAGTTGAACATACTGGTCATAACTTTTTTTAAATAACAGCTTTATTGAGATATAATTCACATGCCATAAAATTTCCCCATTAAAGTGCATAATTTAGTGGTTTTCAGTATACTCACATAATTGTGCAACTATCACCACCATCTAGTTCCAGAACATTACTATCACCCCAAATAGACACTCCATACCAATTGGCAGTCCAGTTTCTCCTTTCCTTCAGCCCCTGGCAACCACTAATCTACTTTCTGTCTCCATGGATTTGCCTATTCTGTACATTTTATGTAAATGGAATCATACTGCATATATGACATTTCATGACTGGCTTTTTTCACTTAGCATAATGTTTTCAAGGTTCACCCATTTTGTGGCATATGTCAGTACTTCATTCCTTTTTATTGCAGAAAAAATATGTTATTGCATGGATCTACCACAATTTATGTATCCATTTATCTGTCAATGGAAATTTGGGTTGTTTCCATTTTGGGTTATTGTAAATAATCTGCTATGAACATTTGTGTACAAGTTTTTTGTATGGACATATGTTTTCAATCCTTGTGGGTATTTAAACCTAGGAATGAAATTGCTGGTCACATGGTAAACTTTAGGATAAATAGTTTGAGAAACTGCCAAAGTGCTTTACAAAATAGTTGTAACATTTTATACCCCATCAGCAATACACAACAGTTCCAATTTCTCCACATCCTCTCCAACACTTGTTATTATCTTTTTGATTATAGCCATCCTAGTGGGTATCTCATTGTGGTTTTGATTTTTATTTCCCTAATGTTTAATTATGTTGAACATATTTTCATGTGCTTGTATGGCCCATTTGTATATCTTCTATGGAAAAATACCTATTCAAATTATTTTTCCTTACCCATTTTGATTGGATTATAGTTGTCTTATTACTGAATTGTAAGAGTTTTATATATATATATATATTTACTTTCTGTATACAATTTTGTCACATTTATGATTTTCAAATATTTTCTCACATTCTGTGGAAGTTGTCATTTCACTTTTTTGATGTTCTTTGAAGCAAGAAAGTTTTTAATTTTAATTAAGTTCAATTTATCCATTTTTCCTTTTGTTGCTTGTACTTTTTGTGTCATATCTAAGAAACCATTGCCTAACCCGAGGTCACAAAGATGTACTCCTATATTTTCTTCTGACAGTTTTATAGCTTTAGCTGTTACATTTAGGTGTTTGATCCATTTTGAGTTAATGTTTTTATATGATGTGAAGTAGGAGTTAAACTTCACTCTTTTGCATGTGGCTATCCAGTTTTCCCGCACCATTTGTTAAAAAGATTGTTCTTTCCCCATTGAATTATCTTGGCACCCTTGTCTCATGTCTTGGTTTTTTGAGGGTATAAACTAAAAGAACAGCATTTTGGAAGTGTCTACTCAGAGCTAGAGCTATGGTAGGCCCTTTACATGTATTTTTCACATAATTCTCCCAGCTATACCATAAGGCAAGTATCATCTTTCCTTTTTTGCAGATGAGCAAACCAAGCTTCTATGAAATTAGATGAATTGCCCACATAAACACAATAAGTGATAGAGTCAAGATTCAAATCGAGATCTGATTCTAAATCCTTTGCCTTTTCCACTGCTACATAAAAATATCACTTCATTTGTGGTATTAGCCCTTGGAGCCTTCTTCCTCAGACAGAATTCAAGCTGATCCACTTTGCTGGGGATAAGGAAAGCCTAAACTGTCAGGGACATCATAGTACTGGGGCTTTTCCACTAACTAGGCTGCATTCTGAAGAGAGAATTGATTTCCTAAGACATCGTAGAAACCCCCAGAAAAAAAATCACAGCTAGATTTGTTCCTTATTGCAAATATTCACAAAGTTCTTTATCCTCTCTTAACCTTGTTAAAACAATACCTACGTTAAATGGTGATGGATTGATCTTGCTGGCCAGTACATGACAACTTTGGGCTTTATCTCCAATTAAAATCCCCTGTGATGTAAACTCAGCCCCTCTAGAGACTAAAGGAACAAGAGAGGCCAAACTAGACATTGTCACCTGCCTCATGGCCATTTTCAGAGCCAACATGAGACCTGTGGAGACAGTCTAGCAGCATAGTGGATAAGCACAGAGAGGACGTTCCCAAAAAATGCATACACATCATTAAAACAGCTTTAAAGACATCTTTAGAGAAGAAAAATAAATTACTCCTAATCCCACAACCTTAGCATAATACAAAACCTAATTCTATTTATAAATTTTTCCTTTTAGTTCTTGTCTATATGTAGAAACGTATTTACATAATTGCAATCACAGTAAGTTTTTATATACATCTTTTTTCACTTAACATTATTTCACAAACAATCTCCATGCTGCTATGTAGTTTACATACTTACCATCTTTTTATAATCACTTTCTCTATTAAAAAATTGCATATGCCTATGGTGAAAATTTTGAGAAACACAGAGAAGTTATGAAGATGAAAATATCAGTTATCTCCCAGAGGCAATAACTATTTAATATTTTAATACATTTACTTTTTTGCTTTTTTTCCCATGCATGTATAATTTTGTTTTACATAGCTGAGATCATATAGAATATAAAATTTCATCCTGATTTTTCACTTAATATTACAACAGAAATATTTTCCCATGCCAATAATGTTGGATATTTAACTTAATTCTAGTTTCTCAGTCTTATGAATAATTTCTTAACGTTGTGTATATGTTTTTGTCTACATTTTAGGTTATTGTCCTTAAATAGATTATGGTTAGAATTACTAGATCCATGAGCATTTTATGAACATTTTAAAGGCATACTTAGTTTTAAAGACTCTAGTATCTTCCATCTTTTATATGTAGCCTGATTTACAAAAAAAAAAAAAGAGTCTTATTGTGCATTGTGTTATTTCCAGATGTTTTGTTCTTATAAAACATAAATATATTTGTGAAAAAAGCTTTCTACTTCTTTTACATAAGCTTTTTATGCTGGATATTTTAGAAATTGAATTTTTGGTTCAAAGAGCATTAATATGTTTAAGGAATTATTGAGCCTTATTGCCAACTCATTTTCCAGAAAGGTTGGATCAATTTATACTCCCACCTCTGTCCCCCAAACCCTCTCTCTCATGTCAACAATGAAAAACATCACATTGGACGTTACTCGAAAAATTTATTAAATCTGAATGAACTACAGAATTTGAGAAATATACAAAGGCAGGGAGAAACATGTTTGTTCTTATGATCTCTGGGAGACAAACTGAGAGTATGTTCCTAGGATATTTATCCTGGGAAATCTATGTGGGATACCATATTCCAGAACTCAGGGGAGGGAATTGATGGGAAGGGATCCCATTTTGGAACATTCAATGGATGGGCTTAGCTCTGGAAGGTGTGGCACCCAAAAGCACCATAACTGATCAGCATGAGGGAGGTCAGATTAGGAAGGAGCAGGTGAAGACTTGGACCATTAGGCTGAATGCAGGCCACAGGCCTAGAGGACCTGGAATTCAAGTCATAAAAGCTAAAATTAAGGCACAGGGACTATATAAGTAGGGTTCTTCAATCCTAACCTAAATTAGCTTAAGCAAAAATAGGCAATTCATTGGTTCATGTAAATGAATAATCCAGAAATAAATCTGATGTTTTGTGCATCTTGATATTAGGCTCAAAGGACCCATTTTGTTTTTCTCACTCTCTTAACTCAACTTGTTCAGTGTTGACTCCATTCCCAGGCCACAAGTGGTCTCACAATGGCTGTAGCAGCTGCATACTTTACATTCTCCCAAATTCTAGTCCAGTAGGAAAAAATAAGAGACTCACCCAGAAGTCCCCAGCAGAATCTCTACGGCTTTTCATTCTATGATTATGAGTCATTAGGAATCCATCTTTGACCAAGTATATGTGTTCAGGGAAATCCATTGTGCTGACTGGTTGGGAGTTGGGTCATGAACACCATCCCTGAAATTGGGGGATAAATTGGGGCCTGGCATTACTTGGAAATGGCCCAAGATCACATGAAATTTCACAATAACTATCTCTGTGGCCATGCTAAGCCAACTATGTGAATTATAAGGTCTGCAAGCAGAACAAACATGAATCTGTTCTGTTTCACCCCTTCTATCCAAAAGACCAGGCCCAGAAGGGGCTCCACAGCCTGAATCTCTGGACAGGGACAAGACTCATCATCAGGTAGATGTAGTATCTTGGACCCAAGGGAGGGCCTTCCTGGTTGAAGCCAAAACCACCCCAGTGGCCAAGGATCTTGAGAGCAGGCACCAGGCCCTGGGGATAGCAGACCACAGAGACTACAACCTATGCTTAACAGATATTGAGCAGGTTGCCAACCTTAGCAGGCAATCAACAGAGTGTCATGATAGTTTGAGAACCATAGACCTGGTTCTCAGTCTTGATTCTGCCACTTCTGACTGCATGTCCTTATGAAAGTTGTTTAACTGCTTTGGGGATTTCCATCAAATATGGACAGTGACACCTATTTCATAAGGATAAAATAAGGATTAAGTGGGGTAATCACGACAATAAACCCTTTAGCATGTTATTAATATTATTAATAGCATGAAAATGTCATGTACATTAGAGGCCAGAACAGAAGCTCTGTTGATAACACTAGGCCTTCTTCACAATGGGAATTGAGAAGAACACGAGAGGTCATCTGGCCTTACCTGGAAGGACATTGTTTCTCATAGGTTCAGGGGCTGGAGGTCTAAACCCCCAGGCTGAAAGCTACAGCAGCATAAGCCTGTCTTTGCACTTGAGGGGCATCAGGGCATATCTCTGTAGGCCAGTGTGATGTGCTCTGGCCTGAAGCAATGCAATTATAGTCTCCCCAGCCTAGCCATGAGGTACCTCATGAGAATTTAAGGGATAAAGGAGAAAACTGTCGATTTTGTATTTGTAATTAATTTGTAGTACATACATAAGTTATGTATTTGAATCCTACATCTTCTACTTGTAGTTTGATCTCAGGAAAGGCTAACTTTTCAGTGCCTTACTTTCATTTGACCATCTATAAAAGAGCAAAATGATAACAATACTTCCTGAGTTTTGTTAATATTATATATGATGTATTTAAAGTGGCTAGCACAGTTAAGTGCATGACCCCTAGTAGACTTTAAATAAACAGTTGTTATTGTGATTGCATTGCTGCATTACAAATTACTCTAAACCTTAGCAGTTTCAAACAACAATAGATGTTTATTATCTCACACAGTTCCTGTAGGTCAGGAATCTGGTAGCAGCTTAGCTGGATGGTTTTGGCTTAGGGTCTCTCCTGAGGTTACAGTTAAGATGTCAGCCAAGACTGTAGGTATTTGAAAGGTTGAATGGGGCTGGAGGATCATCTTTCAAGATGACTCACTCACGTGGATGGCAGGTTAGGGCTGGCTTTTGTCAGTAGACCTCAGTTCTTTGCTACATAGACTTCTCTACAGGGTTGCTTGAGTCACAACATGGCAGCTAACTTCTGAGAGCAAAGTAGAAGCTGAAATTTCTTTTATGATCTATACTGAGAAGTTGTAGCCTGCCTTTAGTATCCTATTAATTACTTAAATCAGCCCTATTCCCTGTGGGAGGGGACTATATAAAGGTCTATACCAGGAAGTGAGAATCATTCAGGGGGCATCTAGGAGGCTGGCTACCAAAATGATAATGATGATGATGATGATTATCAGTATTATTTCTGTGGTTCCATCAGACACAATTACCTTTTCTCATTCCTCCAAGGATTCTCCCCTTACTCCCAAAATATATGGGTAATGACCTAGCTTTTTGAGATTGGCAGAGACTTCAGAGAGAGGCATTGAGAAGAATCTAGCACTATTTCTTCCATAAATAAATAGCTAAATTTTTCTGTCTGTATCTTTCTATCCTAACATAGACCAAAAACTGTAAGGGCTTTTGCTTTGGTCATGAAAGTAAGAAATATTTTTGCTTCACTAGACTAAGAAAAGTAAGATTCTCTCATTTAGGAAAAGAAGGTTGTGTGCCGAATGTCTAGTTTCCAGTTTGTATCATAGCCCTTTGCAGACTTGGCAAAAGGGTGTGGCTGCAACTGAATTGAGATAAGGTGTGACCCAAGTACATGTTCTTGAGAGTCCTGGAGACTAAGGACCCAATAGCATGTCATAGGGGGTGATGCACATCCTTCATGCTCTGGTCTAAACATCATCTAAGAGAGTGATGAGAATAGGCTAGAGGAATATGGGAGTTTGCTCTTAGTAAGATTTACTGACCTTCCCTTACCAGTGTTTATCCAGTACTATTGAGATAGAAAATAGAGTCTCTATGACCAAAAAGAAAGAAAAGAAAAAGAAATTCCACAATGCAATAGAGACTTTGGGATCCACTAGACCATGGTTCAAATCTCAGCTCTACCATTTACTCTTGATATGATTTTGGACAAAACACTTAACCTGTCAGAGCTTCAAGTCTTTCATCCCTAAAATGTGGCTAATAATATTGACCCCATAGGGTTGTTGTGAGTATTAAATGAGATCAAGTATGTATATGACACATACCAGAACCTTGGAAATGTTCGTGTTGTTATGGGAAGTCCTTCTCTGAGGATGGTCACCACAAGTACCTGTTATTTTTTCTCAGTAACCTAGCTCCAGCCTATGAGGTCATTTTCTGAAATGCCAATGGAGTCTGTGCTTGGCACTTGCAAGGCAATTTCCTCCATCCAGATGATTTCTGAATTGTTGTCTTATAAACCTGATACATTTCTTTTTTAGAAACTGAAAAAATGAGGGAGATCAGTCCAGCCCAGCTGAGATCCACTCATGGCTGGCTGGCTGGATGTCTTTCAGAAGGTTTCCCCTTCTGGTAAAGATTATATGTAAGACTGGCTTGCTAGAGAAGAGTTTTTAATTGCATTGGTGAAAGGAAAATTGGTGGTTTTCAGTTGTTTTTAGGGGAAATAAGACTTGCTTTTTCCATATCAATTGCCATTAAATCAGTTTGTGAGGTGGGATCAAGGCCAGCCTTTGGTAGCTCATTGGGAAGCATCTCATATCACCTCACTGCGCTGTCTTGGAGGCCAATATCCAATTACTAACCCTTCCCATGCTCTGGCCCTTGCCCATGTTTTATTCCCTAGGCTTAACCAACAGAGGTTGTCTCAGGAACATGCTCATGTTGTTCCCACTATGTTCTCTGCCATCTTCTCTCTACTTTTCTACTCCAAATCTCTTGGATTCTTCTTTCCTTTCTCCCCAAAGGTACAGAAGAGAGGCAACCTAACTCTCCTCTCTCCACTGGGTTTTTGTTTGTCGTTTTGGGCTAGTTAGTCCACTGAAGCCCAGACAGGGGCTGCTGGGAGAGTGTTATAACTATGGATGGGGTCTGTGGTGCCAGAGGACAAATACTAAACAGTGTTTTAAAAAGGAATCCACAGGGAGGGATAACAATAGCAGCAATAATGACCACCACTACAGCTGCCTTTGACATGGCACATCACAATGTACAACGTGATTTTTGACCCAATACTTTGCTTAAACAACAAAATAACCCCATGGAGTAGGCACCTACATCCCATTTTTGCCATTGAAGGAAACTGAAGCTCAGAGAAATTATAAGATTTGCCTATGTTCACATAGCTTCTAGGTAGAAAATCAGAGCTTGGAAACAAATTTTCTGACTCAACATCCAGTGGACTTTTCACTTCTCAGCTGCCTTGCTAATCACAGACGCTGGCTCCTCCAGAGGTTGCTGAGATATTAAAAGAAAAACTGAATAAGAGAAGAACCCATTTACTGCAGAAATGAGTATTAGGATGAGAAATAATCATGGGGCCTGAGAAAAGGGTGCAGAAAATTAGGCAGAAAGGTAAGAGCAAAAGCAGACACCAGACCTTACCCACCGTGGATAACAGGCTAATTTACTAACCCAACACTTGTTATATCTGCTGCCCCTACCCTTACTTGACCACAGAGCCAGAATGATTCTGGGATCTGGTAGGCTGCAAGGGGGGCTAAGTGGCCTCAGGTAAAGGGATGGGCTGCTGCAATGACTGAGGCCTGGAACCACGCAGATCATCACTACCTGGTGAGCTTCAAAATCCACTGATACATTCCCTGTAAAATTTTCCATTTGTTCTCAACATGTGGTCCCTGAATCATCTGTAACAAAATTATTCAGGGCCTTTTGTTGTTGTTGTTGTTTCAGACAGGCTGCCGGGAGAGTGTTCTAACTATGGGTGGAGTCTGTGGTGCCAAGGGACAAATATCAAAAAGTGTTTTAAAGAAGTATATAGTAATTGAACCAGAAAAGAGAGTCCAGTATGATTGTCGGTCCAGAAGCCCCAGATGAATAGCAGGGACCCGTGAAGGTGGCAGTGAGGACTGGGAGCAAAGAGGCAGTTGGAACAGTGCCGGTCAAAGTGCCACCCACAGACTCGTGCCAGTGTGTAAACTGTCCACAGCAAGGTAGACACAGAAAGTGAGAGAAAGTGTTTAGAAACTTCAGTAGCAACTTGACATTGCTGCAGCATCCACATTCATGACCAGTGGGCTTTTTCAAAATATTATCTTGTGATGGATTAGAAGTAGAGAAGCCCTGGTGAAACATCAGCCAACATATACATCCAGATTTTTATGCACTGTTACCACACACTTGCACCACTGCTTTAGGTTTGTTAGAAATGGCAAAGGCCAGTTTTTACCACAAGGCCCCTGGCACATAGTAGGGGCTTAGGAATGAACTTAATAAGAAGGCCATTTTCCTCTTAGCTATCAACCTGAGTAAATCTTGCAAAGGATGACCCATTCCACCAGCCTGAAGTCTGAAGTACTGCTCCCGCCTTCTTCACTACTTTCCCTTCCACATCTGGCTGTTCTTGGCAGGCTCAGCCTTTGCAGAAGCTGGGGTTCCCCTCCCAGCCCACCTGAAGACTAACTGGTGTTTGGTAAAGTTTAAACAATTCCATGTACGGTGGTTGAAAAGCAATTTCCATTTCTTTTGAATAAGAAGAAGAAAGAAAAGAAGGCACTGCCACCTTTCCTCTACTTACTCATTAGGGCTCTGGGTTACAGCGGTGTTGCCTGGCCACTCTAATTGGATCTGTGCGCACACAGGTCTGCGCGGCTCCATTGAACGCTGACATTTCTAACTCACTGACCTTTTCAGGACCACTGGTACTCCCATAATGAGTGTGCAGTGGCATTGTGTGGACACAATACAGCAGACTTCACAGCACCCAAAGAATGCAGGATTGAAAACTATTCAGAATTCCCAATCTCCAGTTAGCAAAATGAGAAAATTGGGTCCCAACATTCATCAGCATGTTATTTTGCAGGTATTGATTTCAATGCCCTTTCATTTCTTTCAGAAAAAAAAATGTTGTACTATAGAGGTCTAAATTAACTTTTGTTCTGTTATTTTTCCCCTGTACCTATAAAAAGGTCAAATGCATTCATAAGGCTGAGATAGATTTGCTGGATATAAGTGCTGAGATAGCAATCAACCTTCAAATAACCTTTAAGGAGACATCAGCTCTTCCATGAACAATAATTGATGTACTCATTAAGACCGTGAAATTCTTCAGAACTCACCTAAAGGAGAACAGTTATAGGGCCAGCAGCAAATATATGTCGTTTGGAACAATGAGATAATGGCTCAGACATTGAAATTGTTACGGTCCATTCAGTGTCATTGGGACAGTAAGAGAACTTCAAAGGGAAACTTATGGGGTGGGAAAGAGAGCAGTAGTGGCTCTTACCCTACCCAGCAGGGACAATATAGGCTGGGCCCAGACAGGAAAGGACATGATTTCTGAGTGTCCTCTGGATCCATGACAGAAGATTAGAATCCTTTTTTCCTTATAAATGCAGAAGGAGCCATAATGGATTTATCAGGGCCACTTTCTTCCCTCTGAGAAAGAAGATATGAAGCAGAAGGTAGCTAAAGTGGCAGCTCTTGTGATGAGATAATGCTAATAGGGAGCAGGTATGTGGCCCTTCCTCTAATGCTCCTCTGAGAATTATATGTGTTTCCATTAATGTGTCCCAGTTCTGGAATTAGGCCATCATAGAACTATATTCTATAAGCATTTATGAGTACAGACCATGGGCCAGGTTCTATGCTTGGTACTGAAAAGAATCTTAAAGATTGTATAATTTCATTTGAATTGAATTAAGTTCAATTCAAGCCAGTGAATATTTCTTAGACATTTATTCCTTAAACATTTAAACATTTGTGTTCAGAACTAGGTATAAAGAGACAAATAAGGCACAGCCTCTATCCCCAAGGCATTTATGGTAAGGGCTCCCTGCACTTACTTTGAAGATGAGAGAAGAAATTAATATTAAGGGTCTCCCTCAGACAAAGTACTTTGCTGTGGTAGGTACTACATGTTTTATAATTGTCTAAATCCTAGTTTCCATCCTGTAATTTTAAATATTATTACCCTATTTTGGAGAAGAAGCAGCTAAGATTTAGACAGGTTGTATGATTCACTCAGGATCACCCAGGTTGTAAGTGGCTGAGCATGCTGATTCCAAAGTCTGGGCTTTTTTGCCTCTTTCCTTTATGGAAGGGTCCTCTTTGACCTTGATTTCATCTACTTACACGTGAGTGGAGAAGGTTCTGGTAGAGTAAATCTTTTTACTGGGTAACTTGACATGTCCCAAGGGGTAACTACATTTATAATGAGAAAACCACAGCACCATAATTGATGCTGTCATTAAGGCTGGGTGATTCTTTAGGACTCCTCAAAAGAAAATGGGTGTAGAGGATTTTGTCTAGTTCAGGAGTAAAAAAATACATGACACGTGGACTGCCAGTTGCCTATTCAATATAGGTGACATCATTAAATCACCCTGGAACTCTTTCCTGCTCAGCCTGGATTCATTTTTAAAACCTCTCTTACACAATACTCTAGCCAGTCACTATTCACTTATATCTGCATGTGAGATAAAACCTACTTACCATACCTAAACTATTTGTTTCACTTTGCATTTGAAGTAACTGGGCTCAAGAAGAGAAAGGACATGCCAAAAGTCATAGAATAAATGGTTTGTGAATAGGCAGTTAAATGAATTATAGGACCCAGCAATTATAGAAAGATATCTAAGGCCTAAAGCCTGAGACAGAAGGTCAAGGTCAGTAGAAAATGGGCAGGAGGTACTTACTTCTTCTGACCTATACCCGTTAATTGTGTCCTGCCACCCACCATTCATTTGGCTTACTACAAATGAATATAAATTTATCTATTTATCTATCTATCTTACAAATTTATTATTTGCTGTGTACCAGAACTAGGGAGACTTACAATAACCCAGGTATAGCAGGCCCTTTTCTTCTAAAGTACAAATGGTTATCTTCTTTTGCTTACTGGTAGGATAATCAAGAAGTTTAGTCTAAATAATGTGGTTTGGGCCTGGCGTCCTCTCTGATATCTCCCAGGTTGTGGGTCTCACACTGCTGATAACCAAAGGAGTTTATACCCCTTAAGCCAATGCTCTCAAAGAAATGGGACAGATCAGGCCTATACTACCCTAGACTTCCTGTCACGTTGGCTTCCACCAGACAAAATACTTCAGACTATGCTGTAAAAAACACTGATAACAATAATAGGCAGCTCTTATGAGTGCTTACTACATGCCAAGTACTGTTCTAAGTACTCTTGCTATATTAGCTCACTTAATCATCACAAAAACATATGTAAGCAGATATCATAATTATTGTCATTTTACAGATGAATAAACTGAGCCACAGAGAGGCCAAGAACTTGCCCAAGGTTTCATGGCTAGTAGCAAAGGTGGGATTTGAACGCAGGCAGTTCAGCTCCAGAATCTATTCTTAACCACTATACTCTACTGTCTGTCCTGTAAATGTTCTTTACTTATAAATTAGGAAAATCTCAGAAGGTGGTTGTAGAAGGAATAAAGGGTGCAATGCTAGCTAACTTAGCTATTCCGCATCTTATGTGGTGGGAGGTGGGGGATTCCATACTTAGGCTTTTACAAAGACAGTGATTAATCCTTCTGGACTTCACTCTGAATCCCCTTGCCTTCTCTCATCCACATGCATGCAGGTGCCTCTTCACATCTCTCAGGCTGGTAACCATACCCTATTCCTTCAGGACAAATCTATTGCTCCCCACTGGAGGTAGATTCATATTGCATTTTGTGTGCAGTTCCTCAGGCTTCAACCTGATGGCCACTGCTGTTCATGTTTGCTCAATCCTCCCAGGTTCTGGAAGCAGATTGGGTCCTAGGTTAGTGAATAAAGATAAATATAAGTCACCCTGTTTCAGTTAGAGCTATGGAAGCTATGAACCAGGTACCCCTCATAGTGAAAAGCACTTTTCTCTGAGAAAACATAGCCTTGTTTCCTATCTGAAAAAGTCTAACTCTTTTATCAGCATGGTTTTGGCCTTACCCTTCAGGATTGATCAACCACTCTCCCCACTGTGATTCTGAGAAATATTCAGATCGTTCTGCCTCTCCTAGGGATTTGTCCTAATACAAGAAAAAACACACTAGTTGTCAAGGATTACATCTTTACTACCCAAGAAGAATCCCATACACTAGCTCTGATGAATTTATTTGCTTGTACATTTGTTCACTATGAATTATTTGTTTGTTTTAGTCCAAGTCTCTCTCTGATAGGAGCACAGAGGGAGGAGGGTACTAAAGAGGGAAACAACCTTGAAATGCCAACTTTTCCTCACACGCAGAGATGAATCAGACACGTCCCTGACTGCCTCAGGAAGAATACATTCCATATTAGGTACAAATGAGTAAATGTATACAGTGTGATAAGGGTGACTGTTGACTTAAATATAAGGCACAGTGGGGGCAAAAAAGCAAGGGATCGACTCTTCTTGAAGGCAGGCAGAGAAAGCTTCACAGAGGAGGAAATATCAGTCGGGTTGAAAAGGATGCACAGGAATTCACAACACTGATGATGGGAGAGTATTCTATGCAAACGGGGCAGCCTCTGCAAAGGCATGAAGTAATACTGAAAATGGCTGGAATGATCGGGTGCTTATCGATCTTTGCCTTTCCTGATATAGGGCATATGTCTTTGAACATGAGAGCTCAATTAGTGCACGAGTTTGAAGAAGGCAGTGATCACTGGTATCAAATGAGATAAGATTTTTAAAGTGTCCATTGATTTTAAACACAAAGAAGTCACTGTGGAGTGGGTCGGTCGGATGGGAGAGGGTGGAGATCAGATTGCAGTGGGGTGAGAAGTCAGTAGAAAGTGAAGGAGAAACTGCAAGTGTAGACTACATTTTTACAAATCTTGGCTGGGAAAGAAAGGAAAGGGGAGATGTGAGGGACGGCTTTTCTTTTTTAAGCCGAGAGGGATTTGAACATGTTGATTAACTGTAGTTAGCCCTCGGAAACAGCGGAGAAGGAGAGGTTGAAGATCCTGCAGTGAGAGGGCATAGCGCAGAGTTAGGACCCACGAGGCTGGAGCAGGTGGTTTCCAGAGCACGGGATTCACTATGCAAGGGTGGACAACCTGACGAAGGCCAGCACGACTGCGGCGAGGGGGACAGAGAGGAGAACAGGGAGCTCTACAGCGGAGGGATAATACCTCCTCAAACGACATTGTGAGGACTAAATGCACTAACACTGTGAACAGTGCATAGTTTGTAATAAATATAATATTCAATATATATTACATTACCGAAAAGTAAGCTTCGGGAAGAAACAGAAGAGAACTCTGAGTCACCACTTGACCTCTTGAGTCCGTCCATCCCAATGGGAGAGAAAAGTGCTGAGCGTAGAGAGCGGTGCCAGCTCTCCTACGAACTCCCTGCGACTCGGGCAAGTGTGATATGTCACTCTCTCATTCTCAGTTTTCTCTCCTGTACAATGATCATTTTACACTGGGTCATTTCAGAGGGCCTTTCTGACTAGCACATTCTATGAATCTATGCTTTGATCAAATTCAGAATTTGGAATTTCAGCATCCGCTTTGTTTTTGTTTTTGCATATGTGTGTGGCATGTGTTGCAATAAAATTTCATTATAGACATTGAAATTTGAATATTGTATAATTTTACATGTCATAAAATATTCTTCTTTTGATTATTTTTTAGTTATTTTAAAATGTTAAAACCATTTTAGCTCATGGGCCATACAAAAACAGGTGGTTATGGGCCGGATTTTGCTTACGGACCGTAGTTTTCCTAATAATATGAATCTCAAAAAGGTACCCTACCATCATTTAAAGTTGATTTCTATTAAGAGCAAAAAAGATCTTTTGAATTTAATTTAAAACCTCCATTTTAACAAAATATTTTATATTAAAACACAGTCCTTAGAAATTCATATATCCTGTAGAAAAAATATCACCTCATTATGAAAATTTCATAAATCATAAAAATGTTTGAAGTCACCCATAGTTCTACAACCCTAACTCAATCATTGTTGTTTCAACATAAGACAATTTATTACACAAATCAATTTTTTTTCAAGGTACCCTTGCCCTGGGCAGTGTTTGTTGCTGTTGTTGTTTTTACCATCTTAACCATTTTTAAGTGTATAGCTCAGTAGTGTTAAGTATATTTACATTGTTGTGAACAGACTCCGGAATTTTTCACCTGGCAAAACTGAAACTCTATACCCATTAAACAACTCCCCTTTTTCCTCTTCCCCCAGCTCCTGATAACCACCATTCTACTTTCTTTTTCTACAAATTTGACTACTTTAAGTACTTCAAATAAGTGGAATCATACAATATTTGTCTTTTTGTGGCTGATTTATTTCACTTAGCATAATGTCCTCAAGGTTCATCCATGTTATAACATGCAACAGGATTCCTTTCTTTTTAAGGCTGAATAATATTCCATTGTATTGATTCACCACATTTTGTTTATCTATTCATCCCTTGGTTATTGTGAATAATGCTGCTGGACATTTGGGTTGTTTCTTCCCTTACTTATTGGGCATAATGCTGCTATGAGCATGGGTATACAAATATCTCTTCAAGACCTTGCTTTCAAATCTTTTGGCTAAATACCCAGAAGTAGAATTGCTGGATCATATGGTAGTTTTATTTTTAATTTTCTGAGGAACCTTTGTTTTATGGTTCTGTTTTCTTCCCTCTGAAAGTGAATATCATCCCATTTTCTCTTCTCCCTCTTATGTACTTTGACAAGCCAGATTTGTGACTGCTCATAGCTTTCTTTAGAGGGTCAATAATCCATGGGAAGACTTTAGCACCCACAGGAGAACTGGGACAGCCATAGTAATAAGAAACTCCCAGAAAGTCCTGATCAATGTTAATTCTGTTAGTTTCCATTTCATTTATCACTCTGATCTTAGTTTTTGAAAGTGGTACACCGAGGACAATGACTCAGTGAGGTCACTCTCAGTGAAATGCACTCATCTGCCTCTCCTAGGGGGAAGAAAAAATGGAAGCCACTTCAAATGCTGGGACTGCTAGAATGACGGGAAATGGGGTGGTAGGGTGAGGGGAGTGCAGGCTGGTTGCAAGAGAGTTTGAGCTAGGAAATTGAAACCTTGAATGCAGAAAAAGATGTAAATGTTGCTTCCAAGATTTTATAGCTCCCAGATGCCTCCTCTAATTGCATAGCTAACCCTGAGTTTATTAAGTTATTTTCCAGAGTCAAACTCATTTGTATACATGTCAGAATGTAAACTGAATTTAAAAAGTAAGGTCCTTGGATTAGAATTCAGGAATGATAAACAAACTCATTTAGAATGTAAGATTTGCATGTCATTTGCATGTGCCCAAATGCAATTACATGTGCTCTGTAAATATGCATTTCACATTTATTTGTCATGATAGAACAGTATGGAAGAAATTAATTGCCACAGATTTTTTTTAATATTTAAGAAAAAAATGAGAACTCTTAAAATAGACTCTGCTAGTACATGATTCAATGTGCAGAAACTGGCAAGAAGAGATAAGGATCCGCTGAAAACCATAAATTCCCACTGCAACATCTGTAGTAGTTCAAATCTCATGGTTTATGGAGGCCCCTTTTGCCTTCTCCATGGGTATTACCATAGCATTCTGTAGATTTATTGCTGGCTCAGTGCAAGGACAGTTTTACTAGCAAAGCTTTAAAATAAGTTGGGGGGGGAGGTGTTTCCTCTTTGAAAGTTCAGGATTGAATTGAAATGAAATAGCTGCTCTAACTTTAGAAATTTCTAGATAAGGCAGGCTCCCATATACTTCTATACTGCCTACAACCTGCTCCTTTGCTCTCATTTTTTTGCATTTTTTAGTAAGAGGTAACTTGAATAACCAAGACACTACCCTTAAATTACAAAGATACCTCACAAAATGGGGAGTTCTTGAGTACTAGGTGTTAATACCAACATGGAAAAGCTTTTTACTTTATGTTATTTTTTAGATTAACACACAGTTAAATTGACTTTTTTAGTGTACAGCTCTATGAATTTTTATATATACAGGTATATATTTGTGTAACCACCACCACAGTCAGGATACAGAACAGTTCATCACCCCAAAAGACTCCCTTGTGCTACCGTTTATAGTCACACCCTTCCTCTTAACCCCTAGCAAACACTGATCTGTTCTCCATCACTATAGTTTTGTCTTTTCAAGAATGTCATAAAAATGGAATCATAAAATGTAGACTTTTGAAAATGGCTTCTTTCATTTAGCTTAATGCTTTTGAGATTCATCCAAGTTGTGTGTATCAATAGTTCATTCCTTTTAACTGCTGAGTACTATTCAATTGTATAGATGTATAATAGTTTTTATTTTTATCCATTCATCATTAAAGGCCATTTGAATTGTTTTCAGTTTTGATAATTATGAGTAAAAGCTGCTATGAACATTCTTATACAGGTTTTTATGTTAATATAAGTTGTCATTTCTCTAGGGTAAATACCTAGCAGTGGGATTCCTAGGTCATATAACTATGTTTAGCCTTTTAAGTAACGGTACCAGTTTTTGTTCCCACCATCAATGTGGGGGGAATCTGATTGCTTTGCGTCCTTGGTAGCACTTGGAATCGCCAGTCTGCTTTGTTTTGTTTTTATTTTATCCAGTCTAATTGCCCTATAGTGATATCTTATTGTGTTTTTAATTTGCATTCCCCTAATGTCTGATGATATTGAGCAAGGGAATGCTTTTGATGTATAGATAATGTATGAATTCATTTTTTAATCTCCTGTACTGTGTTAGGTATCTTACATACATGTTAACTCATGTAAACTTGACAAACTTGTGAGATGGCTGTTAATTATTCCCTTTTAAAAGTTGAGGAAACTGAGGCTGGGAGAGTTTAACTGCTTCATTTTCTCAATAAATAGTTATAGACTATATACTTTGTGCCAGTTACTCTGCCAGGCCCTGGGCACACAGAGGTGTCTCTGCCTTTGGCAGCCTTATAGTTTAGTAAGAAAGATGCCCACATATAGTACAAAGAAAACAAAGATGTATTCTGTGTGAATAGGGCATAGAGTAAAGTGAGAGGCAAGCCAGAGGAGGTGGGTTTTAATTGGCCATGGTTCCCAAATATCCCAGTGAAAAGATGAAAACTAAGAGACCAAAGGTAATATGAACCTGTGGACAAGTTTGGACTCAAATTGACATCAGATTCATTTCTTCCTCTACAAAATACACTCACTGTCTGTCCACTTCTTTCTCCTGAATCAGAAGAGAGCAGCCAAATGCCCTGAGCAGGAGTGAAAGCCACCTCCCTTTCCTGATCCACCTGAGCTGGGAGGGGGAGCAATTGTCAAGTGAGGAATGAAGCAAGTTGTATAACTTCTATTCTGATACAAGAATACCCAGAAGCCTCCCTTCCATAGACCAACTTGTCCCTGGTTGATAGCTATACATCCAACTCAAGTAAGCACCCTCCATCCACCACACACTGGGCTGTCACTTTGAGCAGAGGTGGATGGTGCACTGAGAAGAGCACTGTATGGAGCCAGAAGTCTTGGATTCAAGTTTTTGTTTCAGTTATTTCCCATCTCTGTTTTTCTTTTCTTCTGGGCCTCAGCTTGCCCATATGCAAAGCTGAAGAGGTTAAATAGGTTTCCTTCAACCAACATCCAAATTCATCACCAACTCCTGTCTTCCATTTCCAGAATGTATCTTGGACCCATTAACCAATCCCTCTTTAACCACCTCGACCTCACTACCCTTCCTAGCCTCTGGCAACTACCATTCTGTACACTACCTCCAGGAGGTCAATTTTTTTAGCTCCCACATATAAGTGAGAACATGTGACATTTGTCTTTCTGTGCCTGACTGATTTCACTTCACATAATGTCCTCCAGTTCCTTCCATGTTGTTGCAAATGACAGGATTTTATTCTTTTTTATGGCCAAATAGTATTCCATTGTGTTATATAACACATTTTCTTTATCCAGTCATCTGTTGATGTATACTTAAGTTGATCCCATAGGGGTGCAGGTATCCCTTTGATATACTGCTTTCCTTTTCTTTGGATATATACCCAGCAGGGATATTGCTAGACCCATATGGCAGTTCTAATTTTAGTTTTTTGAGGAACCTTCATGCTGTTCTCCATAGTGGCTGTACTAATTTACATTCCTATCAACAGTGTACAAGCGTTCCCTTTTCTCCACATCCTTGCCAGCATTTGTTATGTTTTGTCTTTTTGAATATAACCATTTTAACTGCAGTGAAATGATATCTCATTATGGTTTTGATTTGCATTTCCTTGATAATTAGTGATGAACATTTTTTCATATACCTGTTAGCCATTCGTATGTCTTCTTTTAAGAAATGTCTATTCAGATCTTTTGCCTAGTTTTAATTGGATTATTTGTTTTCTTGCTATTCAGTTGTTTGAGTTCCTTATATATTCTGGTTATTAATCCCTTGTCAGTTTAATGTTTGCATATATTTTCTCCAATTCTGTGGCTTGTCTCTTCACTTAGTTGATTATTTCCTTCGCTGTGCAGAAGCTTTTTAGTTTGATGTGATCACATTTGTCAACTTTTGCTTTGGTTGTCTGTGCTTTTGAGGTCTTACTCTAGAAATCTTTGCCCAGACCAATGTCCTGAAGTGTTTCCCCACTGTTTTCTTCTAGAGATTTCATAGTTTCGTGTCTTACATTTAAGTCTTTAATCCATTTTGATTTGATTTTTGTATATGGTAAGAGATAGAGGTCTAGTTTAATTCTTCTGCATATGGATATCCAGGGGCACCATTTACTGAAGAGACCGTTCATTCCCCAATGTATGTTCTTGGAACCTTAGTCAAAAATGAGTTGACTGTAAATGTGTGAATTTATTACTGGGTTCTTTATTCTGTTCCATTGGTCTATGTGTCTCTTTTTATGCCAGAACCATGCTGTTTTGGTTATATAGCTTTATAATATTAATATAATTTGAAGTCAGGTAATGTGACGCCTCCAGCTTTGCTCTTTTTGCTTAGGATTTTGTTGGCTACTCTGGGTCTTTCATGGTTTCATATGAATTTTAGGATTTTTTTTTCTATTAATATTTCTGAGAAGAACGTCATTGGCATTTTGATATGGATTGCATTTGATATGCAGGTTGCTTTGGGCAATTATCCATTGCTTTCCATTTCCAGTGCCATGTTTCTTTTCTAAGCCACCAAGCACCCTCTTGCCTGGACTACTGTAATAGCCTCCTACTTGGCCTGCCAGTTTTAACTCTTGCCACCCTGTGGTACCTTATCCACACATCAGCCAAAATAATCTTTTTAGAACTAAAATCAGATCATATACCCTTCCTGATTAAAACCTTTTAATGGCTTCCCATCACTTAAAATAAAATCCAAACTCCTTACCAGAGAGCTGTTTTGGTTTGGGTTCTTGCATCTCTCCCGTTGTCTCTCCTACCACTCCTTCTATCACACACACCCTGCCGCAGCCACACTGGTCTCCATTTGTTCCTCAGACAAGTCAAGCCATTTCTCACAACTGGTCTCTACAGTTACTTTTCTTTTCATCTATAAGGCCACCTCACCAAAAATACTTTTCTGACTAGTCTATTGAAAATTGCCTTTCCCATTTTACTTGCTAACTCACCATCCTATTCATTTTCCTTCATAGATATTACTATAAACAATACCTGTTATTTTATGATATTTTATTATATATTACTATATAATATGATACTATTATATGCTATATATGATTTTATATTTTTATTATTATATATTTTATTTTCTTTTAACCCCCATGACAACAGAGACTTTGTCTATTATAATACATTTAGCCTGGCCCCAACAACCACATAATAGCAGTTCTATAAATATTTGTTAAATAAATGAATATCTGAGTCTATTTAAGCACTGACATTTTTTTTCCTTATCTCCTGGGCTTGTTCTACTCATTTCTATGAACTGGCATATCTCACAAGGTTGATGTCAAGTGAAACAAGGCATGATAAGACATTAAATGAAGTTAAGGAATTATTATAATTATCATCATTATCATTATCCAAAGCATTTACCCATCAGACACTGATTTTTTGTTATTGGCTTTTTGGTCCCTAGGGGAAACTTCCAATGAGAGATTCTTTTTTTTTCTTTTGTACAGTAGACACCTGGCAATGTCTGATTTATAGCCCTGATTCAAGGTGTCATAGCTATTAATCATCAAGCTGCAGGCATGAGTATCATTCCAGCAAGTATGTAGGAAGGATAGTCTTAGGCATTTGGGGTAGAGAGAAGAAAAGGATTAGGAGCACAAAATTATTGAAGCACAGAAAGTCAACACTGGAAGATCTTGGAAAGATTACCTAATCCTATGGTTTGCAGATTCCTACCATTTTGGGGGAGGAGCCTTAGTGGACTCCCTGGTGGGTGAGGGCGATGCTGAGGTACCAGGAAGGGATTTGTGCAAAGTTGTAGAGAAATCTGTAACACAACCAGGACATATCTGGGTCGCCTGTCTTCGACCCCTGCTCTTTCTGGTACTTCACCTAAAGATCTCCTAAATCCATCCACTTTTCTCCATCTCAACTGCCAACATCCTGCTCCAAATGCCATCCTCTTTCATCTGAACTACTGCAAAAGCCCCCTATCTGGCCTCCCTGGACTCACTTGTCAAATAGCACATATGATCTTTCTGTACCCCACTTTTCCATCTTCACTGGCTTAAAACTTTTCATTGGCTTTCCAAGACTTTTGGGATAACCACTCCAGCTTTCTCTCATATGCCTCCTCTGACCCAATATTTATTCCATACTGGCTTCTTTCAATTCCTGGGACTTACATGTTCCTCTGATCGTAGGTTTGTGGACATGTTATTCCCTCTGCCTGGATTGGCATTGGCTCTCAAATTTCTTTATTGGAAAAACTTAAGAGTATCATTCTGGTTGAAGAGTTCTAGGGTCTTAAAGT
Organism: Daubentonia madagascariensis; assembly: GCA_023783475.1. Taxonomy (NCBI): domain Eukaryota; kingdom Metazoa; phylum Chordata; class Mammalia; order Primates; family Daubentoniidae; genus Daubentonia; species Daubentonia madagascariensis. Next base: position 9,705,164 of record JAKFHU010001129.1, read on the forward strand.
TGCATCTGTATATAGCAAGCCAATTATTTTTACTTAGATTGTCTTTTATTTTTAATTTTTTACTTAGAATTGATAGGGGTTTATTAGGATTATGGACCCCTGAGCAACCCCTTGGTGCTTCCGCTTTCCTGTGACGTTCTTGCTGCTTTCTTTAACCTAGTACCACTTACACATCATTCATGTCTCAGCTCAAGCTTACTTCCTCAGGGAAACCCACAATCTTGGTCAGATTCCTTTGCTATATGCACTCATAGAACACTGTTCTTTCTTTCATAGCACTTGTCTCAGAGTGTAATTATACCCATGTTTGTGTGATTATTTGAGGAACATCTGTCTCTCCCACTAGCCTGTAAGTTTCAGGAGGGCAGAGCTCATATCTGCTTTTGCTCACCACTAGATCTTAGCATCTGACATCATCTTGGGCACTTAAAAGGTATTTAATCTGTTGAATAAATAGACAAATCTAAGCACTTGAACTCTGATGGGGGTTCTAAGAGGCAACTTGAGCAGGGAATATTGACTCCCTCATCCCAAACTTTACAGAGTAGATTCAAACCCTTAAGTCCTTTTAGTAGCCTAGAATAGTGCTTACAGCCCTACATTTCTGAGAAACCTTTTTAAAATTCAGAGCATTGGAGTATTTAACACATTCATAATTCACCATTCACAGACAAATCCTGGGGTCTATGATAGGAAGCTATTTTTTTGTTAGGATAAGGCATTTATTTGAAACCTCTATCACTGAAAAGCCTAATTATAAGAAAAAGTCACAAGTCTGGTGAGCAAAGCTAGGCACCACCAGCAACCCGGTTCAGAAGAAAAATTGGTCAGTCCAGATGCTGAACATGTAACAACTCTCACCAAATGAGGAATTTGGGGGCTTTGTGAAATTACTGTTCAAGGATGACAAAGCTCAACAGAATTTTATTCTCAACTCAAACTCTTCTTGGGAGTGAGAAGTTTCCTAAGTCTCTGTCTTTTCTTAGGCTGCTATAACAAAATAGACCTAGTGGCTTAAACAACAAACATTTATTTCTCACTGTTCTGGAGGCTAGGAAGTCCAAGATCCAGGTGCCAGAAGATTCAATTCCTCATTAGGGCCTTCCTCCTGGCTTGTAGATAGCCACCTTCTTGCTGTGTCCCCACATGGTGGAGAGAGAGAGAGAGAGAGAGAGATTTCTGGTCTCTCTTCTTCTTCTTATAAGGACACTAATCCCATCATAAAGTCCACCTCTTATGACCTCATACAAACCTAATTACCTCCCAAAGGCCCCACTCTAAACACTATCAGATTGAGGGGTAGGGCTTTAACATATGAATTTTAGGAGGACACAAACATTTAGTCTATAATATTTCATCCCTCGTCCCCCCAAATTCATATCCTTCTGTCATGCAAAATACACTCATTCCATTCCAACAGCCCCAAAAGTCTTAACTCATTCCAGCATCAACTGTAATATCTAAAGTCCAAAGTCTCATTTAAATATTATCTAAATCAAATATGGATGAGACTCAAGGTACAATTTATCCTGAAGCAAAATTTCTCTCCAACTATGAACCTATGAAACCAGACAAGTTATGGCTTCCAAAATACAATGGTGGGGTAAGCATAGGATAGACATTCCCATTCCAAAAGGAAGAAATTGGAAGGAAGAAAGGGGTGATGGGTCCTGAGCAAGTCCAAAACTTGACAAGGAAAACTCCATTAGACACTAAGGCTTGCAAATAACCGTCTTTGGTTTGATGCTCTGCACCCCAGGCCCTCTGTGGTGGCAGCCTCATCCCCACAGCTCAGTGGGTCATCCCGGCTTCTTCAGCTCCACAGCGCACCTCACCCACAGTTCTCTGCAAGGGCACTGCCCCTGAGGTATTGGGCAGGGCCTCCCTGACCTGCCAAAACCAGATAGGCCACCCACCCTTTGAAATTGAGGAGGATCTAGCCCCGTCCTCTGGGCCTGTGGAGGGAGTGGCAGCCCAGATGATCTCTGAATCACCTTCAGCATCATTCTTCCCTTTTCTTGAGGAACAGCACACATTTATAGCTAAATAGCTCTATGTTTCCATCTCGTAGAATCCAAGAAGTCCAACAGCCATCCTTTATTCTGTCCTACTTTCTCAGTCTCTTTTAGTCCCAGCTGGCAGTGTTTCTACTGCTATGATCCCATCTCTTTTCCTGGCTTCTGCTGAGGTGGCTGATTAAGTTCATGAGTTACACCCATGATGCCATGATCTCTTTATCAAATGACAGTCCAGCCTCACTTTTGGTGTTCTCTTCTGAACACACTTTCTTGCTTTTTTGCAATATGGACAGGCTGAGAATTTTCAAAATCTTTAAGTTCTGGTTTCTTTTTGCTTAACAATTTCTCTTTCAATTCATATTTCCCTTCTCACATTTTACTATAAGCAGTCAGGAAGAACCAAGCCACTTCTTCAACACTTTGCTTAGAAATCTCCTCAGCTAAATATCCAGTTATTGTTTGCAAGTTCTACCTTCCACAAAACACTAAAACACACTTCAGCCAAATTTGTTGTCACTTAACGAGGATTGCCTTCCCTCCAGTTTCCAATAACATGTTCCTCATTTCCAGCTGAGGCCTCACCAGAATTGCCTTTAATGTTTATATTTCTGTCATGCACCTCGAAACTCTTCCAGCCTCTACCCATTACCCAGTTCCAAAGCCACTTCCAAATTTTTAGGTACTTATGACAGCAGCACCCACTTCTTGGTACCAAAATATCTGTACTAGCTAGGGTTCTTGAGAGAAACAGAACCAATAGGAGATATATATCTCTATTATAAGTAATTGGCTCACATGATTAAGGAGGCTGAGAAGTCTCACTGCCCGCAGCTGGTAAACGGGAGACCCAGGAGAGCTGGTGGTGTAGTTCCTGTTTGAGTCTGAAGGCCTGAGAACCACGACAAATGATGGTTTAAATTCCAGTTCAAGTCCAAAGGCCTGAGAACCAGGAGAGCCAATGGTATAAGTCCCAGTCTGAGGGAAGGAGAAGATGTCTAAGGTTAAGCAGTCAGGCAGAGAGACAGCAAATTCTCTCTTCCTCTGCCTTTTTGTTCTATTCATGTTCTCAACAGATTGAATGATGCCATCCACACTGGGGAGGGCAATCTGCGTTACTCAGTCTATTAATTCAAATACTAATCTCATCCAGAAACACCCTCACAGATCTGGGCACTCCATGATCCAGTCAAGTTAACACATAAAATTAACCATCACAGTCTCTTTCCTTTTATTTGCAATAATTTGAGGTCTTCTTTGTGCCAGGCTCTGGGCTAGACACAGGAAAGGCAGGAATACCAAGCCCTGAACCTCAAGGCACTCACAATCTAGTAGGGGAAACTTGGCGGCAACAATGTGAGGGAGAAGTGATAGATGCCATTACTGCAGAACAAACATGATTACCTGAAGAAGCCATGTTCTTCCCTGAGATGGAGTCTGGGCTGTGCAGAGTCCACACTGCAGACCCATCAACTTGCTAAAGTACTAGGATGTTTATTTATGTGATTATGGGTCTATGAGTGACTTCTACAAACAGCAACAATTTCCACATGTAAGTGCCAGTGAGCTGATGCAGCTCTGGGACAGGAAAACCAAGTCTTTTCCAGTCTCTCCCCATCACCTACCATGCCAAGAGCTCTGGGGAGCAAGAACACTAGTACCAGACACTCCTGACTTCTTCATCCTGCTGCTCCCCTTCTACTTTGTTCACGAAGGTAATGCCTTCATCTCTCTGACACATTTTTCTTCATTTATAAAATGTGGATAATAATAACTACCCTCAAGGCTATTCTAAGGATCAACGACAATGATTCAGCGTCCTGCTAACACGTTGCCTGCTTACGTGGATCTTGCGCAAAGGTGAACCTTTCTCACATCCCTCCTCTTGTCCTCACTCTGCATCCCTGTATTGCCAGGTCTGATTACTGTCAAAACAAGGATTTCCTTGAAGAGATGGGTAATCCTCACTCAGCAAAAAAAAAAACCAAAAAAAAAAACCCTGCTTTTCACAACTTGTTTATTCATTCAGTGAGTTTTTATTGTATGCCTATTATGTATGAGAGAATAGATTTGAATGTAACTGAAAGCCTCACCCAACTCATGTCAAAATCCTGCTCAATCCCCAAATGCCTTTTCAAGGCAATTCAGCTAGCCCATATTAAGTACCACCCTGTGCCAGGCACTGAGTTAGTGGCTATGATTCAGAAACAGAGGCTACATTGTCCTTGCCTCAAAAAGTTAAAAAATCAGTCCCTACAAAAAACTAAATGCTACAACAGAGGTGCGTAAAAAGTATAAAGGAAGCCCAGAGACAACCTCCCTGACAAAGTAAAGAAAGCCTTCAGAAAGGAAGTTATAGTTGAACTTGGTTTTGGCAGATGTGTAGGATTAACTTACATCTGTGTAGCACTTGGGATTTTACAAAATGTTTTGGTAACAAGAGGCTCTCTTAGATACAGTTCAACCTTGTTCTGGGCCCCAGTGGGCCCCAGGTGGAAGGATGGAGGAGAGGGACCTAGCTCTGTACCGGCCCAGGAGGCCAGAGGGCTGAAGTGATTTGCCTAAGGTCACAAAGAAACTAGCTTGTAGGCTATATGTCTGCTCTCTACACCAGTCTTCCCAGATGTTCCCATGGGTTACTCCCTCATGTCATTAAGAACTCTACTTAAATGGCCCCTCCTCAGAGACAGCTTTCCTAAGTCCCACCCCAAAAAACCAGTTCCTTTCACAATCTGTTCGCTTACCCTACCATACTTCATTTTCCTTCAGAGCTCTTACGGCTACCTGACATTGTATATCCATTTAGGTTTTGTCTCTATTCCCCGACAAGATTGTGAGTTGCATGTATGAGGACGGAGACTTTGTCTGTCTTGTTCAATGAGAGTGTCTAGAACAATGCGTGGTACATAGCACGCCCTCAGCCATGTCTGTTGGATGGATGGATGAATGCTGTGCTGAGTAGCCGTATTCTTCCATCTTTACATAATTGTCCAATTATTTTCTTAAGATCATTTCCCAAAAGCAAAATTTATAGGTGCCCAAGGTTATGTATTGATTAGCTCAGTGACTGGCATACAGCAGATATTTGATTAGCATCTGCTGAGCAACTGAAATTGAATATTTTTTCTTGAACTGCATGAAATTAACTGATTCCAGATTTAAATTCTGCCAATATTTAATTGAGCATCTAAATAATTTGTTCATTCATTTATTTACTTATCAGACATTAACTGCATTATGGATACAAAATGGACCTCAAGAAGCTCTCAGTTAACGGGGTGGGGATCCTGCGGCCTCAAGGCCGCATGTGGCCCTCCAGATCCTTGAGTGCAGCCCCTCAACTCGGGATTTGTTCTGTGAAATTTGGATTCAGTCGAGGGGCTGCACTCAAGGATCTGGAGGGCCACATGTAGCCCCGAGGCTGCAAGTTCCCCACCCACATCTGGCCGCTGCCATGTATTCCATGTATAACCTAGGCAATTTGCATGGTCGCTCTGAAATAGTGTTGCAATATCTACTTCACAGGGCTGTGAAGAGGAATAGCATGTTAATGTACATAAAAGCACTTAGGATACTGCCTGGCATGTAGTAAGAGTTCTACAAATGTTAATTAACATTATTACTAGCCCCAGTTTGCAGAAATGACTGAGACTCAGACAAAGCTAAACTGTTTGTCTAAGGTGAGTAGTATAGACGGAATTTGAACACCACTCTCCCAACTCCATACCCAGGCACCACCCGCATTGTGATTCTGCCTGCACCGTTCACAGGTCTTTTCCTCTGGATGCTACCTTCTCCTGGACTTTTACACATGGGTGCCAAGCCTTGAGTTGGGTCTCTAGACCTCCTGGTGCCCATCCAATCCCTGCCTCCCCCACTCTCTCCTTTTCCTTTGCAGTATGCTGACAAACCCCCAACTGCAACCCACATGTTAATAGTTTTAGGGAAAAAACGTCTTTTGATAATTAAGCTGGTGGAATTTAGAAATCAACAGAACAGTACATTTTCCCAGCAGAGCCAAGAAATTAATTAGGAGCAATTTGCTGTCAGAAACAATTTCCATAATTTTAAGTTAAAAAAACAGAAAATCATTTTTGTGGGTGTTTATTTTTTTCTTCTGCTTTCCATTCTAAAGTGATTTAACTCCTGGAAAGACAAATCCTTCCAAATACCTTATTTTCTGTTCTTCAGACTCTTCCCCTGAGGGTTGTTCCAGCCTATCTCTGACTGGTTATATTCAAGGGTGAAGAGGAATTATATGAGATGCAGCCTTTTTGATCCCCTCCATCACCCATAGGGCAGAACTTACACTTTTCCAACAGCGTGATTATAAAATTTGCATATTCCTGTCTCAAAAGTGGGGAAAAAATGTGATGCACTTGGAAAGGAGTCTGAGAGGGGAGGAACATAGGTCATGGTACACTGAGTGACGATCTTACTGGGCTACCAAGCAGACAAGCCTGCTTTATAGAGAGGCATTAAAGCGTTGTTGCTAACAGCGTAGACTGTAACTCTGGAGCCAGGCTGACTGGGATCACATCTCAACACTGCCCCTTTACTATCCATGTGATCTTAGTCAAGTTCTTTAATTTCTCTGTGACTCAGTTTCCTCAGAAAGTAGTTATGATGGTTTCTGTGGTTCACCAAGCTCATATGTCCACATTAAGACCATGACACCTGGTGAATGGCAAGTGCTCATGACTGTTTCAGATGATGATGATGATGATGATGGATGGCAGGTCCAAGCTCCCAAAAAGAGAGGTGTAAGCTGTCACTGAGCCCATCTTAGACTTTGTATGCTCTGGTTCCAGACTCACAACTGCCAATACTGGAGAGCTATTCTATCCCAACAGCCCTTTATCTTGGAAGGCATCATAGCAAAGAGCAACGATTTTGAGATGCCTCACGCACACACACAAACAGTGAAAATACTAAGGTTTACAAATGATTTACTTTTATTTATCAAATAGAGCAGATGTAAGGTTACCCCTATGATAATGTCACTCTTATTTTCTTATAATTCAAATAAGAAGGAAAGAAGGAAGTGGATTTATAACCAGAATCAGGGAATGAATTATAGCCGGCAGTCTAGAAATATCTAAGGTACAACCTGTTGTGAGCATCCATTATTATTGCAGCTAATAGTTACAGTTAATTGTGAGTTATTATCATGCATCATTTCTATGATTTTTTTTTAGTTTCCTCTAAATCTGAATGTATCAGTCAGTATGCAACCAAGAAAAAAAACAACCACTCCAAATATTTAAAACAAAGAGGATTCAATGCAGGGAATTGGCACCAGGTGAGAAGCCAAACAGGGAATGGTGAAGAAACCTAGAAGTTAGGAACAGCAGGCAGATACTACCACCCTAGGCTGAAGAGTCAAATGGAGAACAGGTGATGCTGGAGCCCAGGAGTTAGGATTACCTGACAAAAACTGGAACCTTGGCAACCTGTCCAGCAGGAGCTGGAGCCATGGAGGAGACTCAGCCACTGCCAGAGACAATTCCATGGCAGCTGGGGGGAATACTCTGGCTTCTTTCTTCTACTTTCTGATGTTTTGGCATGAGATAGCCATCCTGGCTTCGAAAACCATCTTCAACACTTACTGGCAATGCAACCTCCCCTCTGGTCCCCAGCCTCTTTGCACCTTTGTGGCTCCATTTGTAAATGGGGATACCCACCACATGAGGTTCATCTCATCCCCTAGCCTGTGGAAATTTCCCAGCTATCATGATTCTGTGCAGCTAAGACGATCTCTTGCCTGCAATCACGCCTAAAAGGGCTTCCCAAACAAAGAACATGTAGAACTACAGGTCTGCACGTAGTGGTTACTCAAGAAATTATTTTTGCCTTGAGTTGAAGTTAATAACTGCCTGGGGCAGTTATCCAGAGCCAGGACATGGAGCCAGACAATCTGAGAGCCAGGCAAATGAGAGCAGAGCAGATGGTGGCAGACAGTATGAAGATGCAAGACCAGAGCTTTCGCCCTAGTGGGCTTCTAGAGCTTTTCTGCAGAATGAGCAGAGGATGCTGGCTGTGTTTATAGGCCCATGGCCTCGGAAGCTGGGGAGAGCCAGGATTATAAGAGTCAATATCTACAAAGTGCTTGGCATGCCATTTGATAAACAACAAAACTTAATTCCCTTCTTACCACTCTTTCATTTTCTTCACCATGTATTCACTAAGCACCTCACCTATATCAAGACCTATGCTAGGCATTATGGAGGCAGAGACAATAAAATGGAGGAAAAGACATGGAAACAACTAACTAATTCAGATACAACAGACTGTCTACGAAATAAAAGTACAATACAGTAATATCCTATGGAGGCAATAAAAGAAAAGAGATTAATTCTGACTTAAGAAATCAAGTCCAATTTTAAAGAAAAGTTAGCATTGGACCAGGGTCTTGAAAGACAAGCAAGATCTTAATTGATAGAGGAGGAAAGAGCATTCAGGCAGTGGGAAGAGCACAGAAGTGGAAGCAGTGCCGAGTGTATCTGGGGATCAGTAAATAGTCCAATGTGGCTAGACTGTAGGGCACTGGGATAAGAGGACAGAGTGTGAAGTGATGCAGTGGAAGATGAGGGAAGGACATTGGAGCTGGATCCTTGCACACCTCCTCTTAACCAGAAAGCCTCAGCATTTGTGGAGTCTCTTAGGGTTCAGAAGTTTGGCTCAAACGGGCAATTTGCTGGCAGCAAGTCATAGAAACACTTAATTCAGAGGAACAAGCCAAATATTGGGTTTTAAATTATTCTCCTGCCTAGGTCTTTATTCAATCCACTATCTAGAGAGATTTATTAATATAATTTACAAGTTTCCAGCCTTCTCTTGCTTCATATTTTCTTGCTTGGGCCATGAATCTATTTCCAAAACTTTCTTAACCAGTTCATCTGATCCCTAGACTGTGGAGTCTCACTGAGTGAAGCTATTATCTCCTGCCACACACCTGCCCTTAGTTGGGTTTGCAGTGCCGGAGAATGGGGTGGTGACTGGTATCAGAGCCCAGATAAGTTTTGCTAATGTGTGCCAGTGCTCTGGCCCAGAGTACGAGCTTCAGTAGTTCATGGTGATGGTACATGGCTTTAATAGTGTCACCCAATTCAGCAAAGTTTTTCACATCCTTTATCTTGTTAATTCTTCTGCCAGCCCTGAGAGGACAGATGCAACTGTCATCAGCCCCATTTTACAGAATTAGAGACTGAAGCATACGATAGTAGCTGACACTGGCCTGGAACTCTGGTCTTTTGAAACAAGTTAAAAGTTGATTGTGCAGGGAAAGGTTACCTAAGGAATGACAGGAGGGAGAACCTTCATTAGCTGGGATTTTAAGGAAGGAGTTATTCCTGAAGCTTGGGGTTTAAATACAATACAGGGATCTATCATAAGAGAAAGTCTCTGTCATGTTGAATTGCGGACAATAGTTGGAGAAGAAGGAAGGGCTCTGAGATCCAAAACGAAGGTCCTAGACAAGTAGAGGGCTCAGCCACTGAGTCTAGAAGCAGGGAGAAAGCCCTCCATTTCTTTCCCTCTAAGTCTTCCAACCCAGGAACTTACCTGCTTAAGCACCTTCAGTATCTCTCTGTTGCCCAGTGTCCTTAGCAGGGCATTGGGGGACTTGCACAGACTGCCCCAAAGGACTTTTCCATTTTTATCTGTTAGATGCACTGAGCTTTTCACTTGGTACTTGCGTAGATGCTTCATTTTACTGCATCTGTGCCTTTGCTTATGCTGTTTCCTCTGAGGAAAATGACCTCTCCCCTTGGTTCCTACTTGTTCATTTATTCATGCACTTATTCATTTAGTCAGTCAGTGAATAAAGTGCCTAGTATGTGCCAAGCACTGTTCTAGGTACTAAGAATACAATAGGGAACATTATAAAATAATCTCTGTCTTCACAGGGAAGGAGAAAAGTATTAAACAATCACACAACTATGTAAGAACAAACTATAATCAGGGTAAAGAAAAAATAGATGGTGTAATAAGATATTACGCCACAAGGTCCTAGATAGGCTGGGGTATCAGGAGAGGCTTTTCTGAGGTGGGATATTTAAGTTGACCCTGGAAGGAGAACTCCCCCAGGCCAGTTCAGGGACCAAATCTTCTATAAAGCTGATTGAAGAGGTTGGATGGAGTAATGGAAGTCGCAGCCCCAGTGAGAAGGCGTGTTGCGCTAAAATGGGAATCCTTCCTTCCCTCCTGGCCTCCGCAGCAATTCCCAAAATAGGAAGTGAACGGAATTGTGTTTGTGTTCGAAGCTGAAATTATTCTTGTTTCCCTCCTCCCTCCATGCTTCCCTTGCCAATATGCTTCTCACCCATCTCAGTATTCATTTTAGATCCATAAAGGGTCTAACATGAGCATCTCTCATGTGCCAAACATGTGCTGGGCACTTGATGTGCATCTTCACATTAATTCCTTACAGCAATGTGCTCACGTCAGTATTACAGTTCTAGTTTTGTAAATGGGGAAACGGAGGCTCAGTGAGGTTAAGTGACATGCCAGGTTTACACAGGTAGTAAGTGGCAGATTCCAGTCAGCCAGCCACACCCACTTGTCCTAGTACAGCTTGCTAAAGCACACAAAGCACATCTGCTTCCTTCCCCAGCAGCCCCTCAGCTCTGAAGACAGCAACATGGCCTACCCCCAAGTCTTCTCTTCTCCAGGCCAAGCTCTCCAGCCATTAGCTTTTATCCCAAGGATGGCAGGTCTAGTTGTCTTTCTCTCATTGAGTTCCTATTTTGCTCCTTTGGGCATGTTATTCCCCCAGGTAGGGTGGTTGAGAAGATCGAATTAGATAACCAGCATAAAAGCAAACAGCACAATGCAGGGGCAGCAGAATGGTTTTTTGTGGCTACGTGAGGGAGAACTATGATTGGAGGGTAGAGCTACAGGGAGACAATTTTAGGCTCAGTAGAAGAACCTCTTAACCCAAGAATGGGATTATCATGAGCTTTCTTAGGTGGCAAGATCCCCATCATTGGATGTATGTGAGCAAAAGCAACAACCTGTTGACAAGAATACATTAAAGAGAACAAAAACACCATTGGTGGATGGGCTAAGGCCTGTTAAAGAGTCTTATAAGGAACTCTGCGTAACTTGAGGTATTATAAATCAAAATGTTTCCCCTTCTGGAGGCTGCTCTTCCTCCAATGTCAAATGCAGACACTGGACTAGAAGATTTCCAGGGACTCTTGTAAGTGTAGCATTCCTTGGTTTACACTTTGCATCTTTCACCAGAACTACTGCTGTAGTCCCCAAATCAGCCTCTCTACCTTTAATCCCTATCTCCATCCTCCACAAATCCATCCCCCAAATCCATTCCCAAGTCCAGGCTACAGCCAGAGAGATCTTCTTGGCACATGGCTCTGACCACTTCCTGAACATGCTTAACACTCTTGATGGCTCCTTATTGCCTTCAGGCAACCCCAACCTTTCCAGCCTTTCTCAGAGAAGGACTGCTTTAGACTGGCATTCAAGACTATTCAGAATCTAGTCCAAGGATCCCTTTTATCACTCATTTCCAGGCATCTAACATTTCAGCCACAATGAAGTACTGGTTATTTACCAAACATGACAGGTTCTTTCACACCCCCATAACTTTTTGTCTTCTTATCTTTTCCCAGAATGCTTTCTCTGCTTCTCTGCTTCCTTATCCTTCAAAATCTATTTTGAATGTTACCACCTCCAGCAAGCCCTCACTGACCACCTAGACTGATTTAGGAGTCAGCTCTATGCTCCTCAGCTCTCCGTACCAACTTCTTCCACATAGCAGGGCAGTTGTCATTCCTCAAGATTTCATGAAGGCTTGAAGGCAAAGACAAGCACTCAGTCCATCGTATGGATTTTTAATAGTTGTCTCCTGACTGAATGAAAATATATTGCCATGATGCAAGCTGGCTTCCTCACCCCAGGAAGTGGGATACAGTGACTTTGTGAAGTTGCCAATATGAACAATCATTTCCTCTGCTTGCCTTTTAAAATTATTTTTAATTGAGAAATTAATACATGTTCATTCAAGAAAAATGCAGGAAAAAAATAGAGAGCAAAAATGCTCAAAGACTACCACCATTGCTATACTGATATATTTCCTTCCAGGCATTTTTTTCTATGCATATTTTAAATATGGTGTTGAAACCTAATTTTTTTCTTATTCTTTTTTCTCTTAATAGCACACTATTAGAATTTTCCATGTTAGTGTGTAGTTTTTCACAACCGTTATTTTTAATGGCTAGATAATATTCCATCATGTAAATAAGTAAATAATAACTTTTTTGTTGAACGTTTAAGTGAATATTTTTTAATATTATAAAAAAAATTTGTGGTACGCATCTTTGTACATATAGCATTTCTCTGTGTTAAGGATTTATTTTGGGGGATCAATACCTGTAGTTGTTTCTATCTTGTGAAAATCAGGGCCTTGGTCTACCATCTGCCTATGTTTTCTCCCCCAAATCTTCCAGACCAAAAAAACAAAAACTGTTATCAGTACCCTCAGAGTCACTTAACCCATGTTCCACGTGTGGCTCCCAATTAAGACAATATGCCCCTTTTCAAGTGTGGCCATAAATATTTGCCTTCAGTGAAGTAGATGCCAAGGAGATAATATTGATTGCAAATTACAGCCTTTGTAATTAACCAATTTGCACAGCTGGAAAACAGAGCTGGTGAAATCATTTCCTTCTGAAGGAGGATGGTGGCCTTTCCAAATTTGTCTCTCAGATATAAATTTGGCCTAATCCTAGGAATGTTCCTGGTGTAGCTGCAAACTCTCAGGTGCTTAAGAAATCACCAAGGCTCTGGACAGACAGAAATGTGTTGGCCTTTTGCCTGCTGACCGCACAGCCTCCACCACTCATCCAAAATGGATCTGCATCTCCCAGGTGCCTCTGTGAGCACACATAAACACACACTTGGAAAGGATATGAGCTGAGGTACTGCACTCTCTGTTCCTGCCATATCAGGAAGTGTAGGAGGGAGGCCCACGCAGCAGCACCGGCCTGGGCTTCCAGTCCTGTAGCTACTGTGGGAGCTGGCTCCAGACAGGTGGGGGCAGCAGAGAGCCAGCCTGTATGGTCAGCTGGGGGTCTAACTGACCAAAGCTGTTGGGAGAACCCAAGCTCATTGGTGTGGCAAGGTGGACAACTTGATCCGGACACATGCATAAATGGAATAGAGGTCCAGGTACCCAGGATTAATACTAACAAGCCTTTTCACCTAGGCAGCATGCCTCATCTATGGAATGATAGAAAATTATTTTATTGAATGCTCCCCATAATTGAACCCATTTGATAAATGAAGAAACTAAAGTTCAGGTAATTAAATCATTAAGCAAGTTCACATTTGGGCCCTAAGTGGCAAAGCTGAGTAATAAAACAGTTCTTCTGACTCCATGGAGTGATGGGAGAGTGTTAAGTTCTCTTTGTATCCACTATCTCATTGAATTCTGGAGGCTGATTAAGTCAACCAAGTACCTTTTAAGTGGACTGCCTGAGGCCTAAACTTAAAAGAACACCAGCCCAGTGATAAAGGATCTTCAGGTACAGGAAATAGCAGCATTCAAAATGCCATACATGGGGCAGCGGGGGTGGGCTCTAGTCTCTGGCTTTCATAAAGCATTTGGGCAAACGTCTCTCCTCATTTTTTCCCAGTTTTTCTTCTTTGTTCTCAAACTATTCTCAAGTATTTGCAATTTCTAGAATAGACTAAGTTCTCTCTCATTTCCAGGATTTTGCACAGCCTTTAATGACTTCCCTCACATTTGTTGGTCTGGCTAATTCCTAGTCATCCTGACCACTGTGAGGGCATTCCCTGAGCCCCTCCTTCCCCAGACAGACATGGGCACATCTTCTGTGTTCTCACAGTGGTTTGTACAAATCTTTATCATGGCATGTATCATACTGCTGTATAATATATTATAATGTCTTTTTCCTTCATTAGATTGTGGATGCTGAACAGACAGAACTATAACTTATTAATATCTCTACTGGGCACATAGTTGGTGCTCAAACATTTGTTGAATGACTGAATGTATGCATGAAGAAGCATCTTCCAAGATTCTTATAAGAGTTCAGAGGTGCCAGAGGTTTCATGCTTATTGATTATAGGAACTAGTTTCTATAATCCACTAAGGAAATGAGTACTAACCCCTGAACCTTGGGATTATAGGCTAGCAAGGGCTAGGAGGCACATTTCCTTCCTCCCTTCAGAACAGTTTCTTGTCTGTGTAGATATCGAGTTTAAATGTTCTTAACTCTAACTATACTTCATGCAACAGAAACTTAATCCTTATCTTATTCCCACAAATGCATGAACGTAGAGGCCAGTCCCCATCACAGTTCTGTTTGAGCTCCTTTTCAGATGGACTTGGCAGAGCAAAATCTGGCTGTTCAGCCACGAAGGGATGGTCTCAGATTTGACACTTCAGATCTTAGGCACTTCAGATCTTACCTGCCCATCCAAAAAGCAACAGTGCAACTATTTCAAAGGTTGCCTCCATTGCTTAATTTATACACAAGCTTCTCCCCACCCAACCACTGTTAACCTGACACAAGGAGTTAACTGTGACTCCACACAGCAAATTCCATAAATCAACAGAACTGGCCACATCTCTCTCTATCTCTGTCTCTCTCAGTCTTTCTCTCTCTCTCTCCACACACACACACACACACACACCAGTTCCTCAGTGAGTAGCCAAAATCTGCCCATGTTTCATTTAGTTTGAGCAGCTAATGCCAGAACAAAGGTAATGAAATATATTAATTACATTAAAGATGTTTTCGAGAACCAGGATTTGCTTTCAGAAAGAGAGAGCATATCTGACTCTGAGCTGAGATGATAGCAACATGCAGATAATTAACAGCTAATAACATTAGCATTGTAATTAGAACTGCCTTGAACTTTTAACCCATCTGCCTCTCTGATTTCTAGAACCATATAGTGAAGAATAAGATGATCTTTTTCTTTTTCTTTTTTTTCTCTTTCTTGATCTGGATGTTCAGAATATATTCTTTCTCAAATAAATATTACTAACTGCTATCATTTACTATCTACCTACTGTGTGCCAGATGCTCTATAGGTACTGAGGGCATGAAAAGAAATATATTATGGGCTTAACCCTTGAGGAATTAAATACAATTTCCATCTCTCAAAGGTCTTATCTGGTAGAAATTATTATCCCTATTTTTATAGATGAGGAAACTGAGGGTGAAGTGACTTGTTGAAAGCCACTCAGCTAGTCAACTAAGCACAGATTCAAAATTAGTTCCATCTGACTCCTGTTCTTTTCTGTATGCCATAGTGCTGTGGAAATGGCCATTATTTCCATTACCTTGGTAATTTAGCTACCTTGGTTGACTCTGGGATTCAATTCATTGTTCTGTTCAACAGTGGAGGAAAAAGAAAGGAAAAATGTGATTGAACAAGAGGTCAAGTGCAGTATCTGGCTGCCTGAAAAATCATCATCATTAAAATAACCAGCACCTGGAGTCCCAACAAAAGATGAGCAAATGATCAGAACAGACATTTTTCAAAAGAAGACATACAAATGGCCAAAAATATATGAAAAAGTGCTCAACATCACTAATCATCAGGGAAATATAAATCAAAACCACAATGAGTTATCATCTCACCCCAGTTAGGATGGCTATTATCAAAAAGACAAAAAATAACAAATACTGGCAAGGATGCGGAGAAAAGGGAACTCTTATACACTTATAGGTGGAAATGTAAACTAGTACAGCCACTATGGAGAACAGTATGGAAGTTACTAAAAAAACTACAAATAGAACTACCATATGATCCAGCAATCCCACTATTGGGCATTTATGCAAAGGAAAGAAAACCAGTATATCAAAGAGACCTCTGTACCCGCATGTTTATTGCAGCACTATTCACAATAGCAAAGATATGGAATCAACCTAGGTGTCCAAAAACAGATGAATAGATAAAGAAAATGTGGTACATATACACAATGGAATACTATTTGTCCATAAAAAAGAGTGAAATCCTATCATTCATGGCAACATGGAACTAGAAGACATTATGTTAAATGAAATAAGCCAGGAACAAAAAGATAAATACCACATGTTCTCACTTATATGTGGAAGCTAAAAATAAGTTGATCTTATAGAAATAAAAAGTGGAAGAAGATACTAGAGGCTGGGAAGGGAAGGGGAAAGGGAGGAATAAAGAGATTTGTTAAAAGATACAAAATTACAGCAAGATAGGAGAAAGTGTTCTATAGCACTGTAGGATGACTATAGTTAACAATAATATATAGTTTCAGATAGCTAGAAGGAGGATATTAAATGTTCTCAACATTTAATGTTTGAGATGATGAATATGCTATGAATAATTACCCGGATCTGATCACTATATGTTATAAGTATCAACACATCACTATGTACAATATGTACAACTATTATATATCAATTTAAAAATAAAATTATTTTTAATAAGTAGCTAATGAGCAGAGCTCAGTGATGGGAAAATCAAGCAGGGAGTTCCTAAACGTCCACATCAGCAAGCAGATGGCTGGCATCAGCGAAGTCTGAGGTTCAAGAGAAGAGTGAAGAGACTCTAGGTCCCAAGGAAGAGGTTGGCAGGAAACTGGGGGACAATCAGTCTCTGGCTAAAACTAGTAAACAGCAATATTGCTGAAAGTGTTGCTGAGATAATACCTTGACAGCATTTGGCCAGGGGGCTCAAACATACCCAAATCTTAACTCATCTCAGCCAACTCTCCCTGGCAGCTCCTTGAGGCACATATATTCACAAGGGAGGAGAAGTTAGTTATCACTATTACCTAGGAATTTGGCTCCAAATCCCAGTGAAGAATGCAACTGAGCTGAGCTGAACTAAAATGAGGGCTCTTTTATCCCAAGCTAGTAAGGCTCAAATGGTCTTGAAACAATACAGCTCCTTAATACGCCTCTGTTTTCCCCCGTGCCCTAGCCTGAGCCTTGACTTCAAAAAAAAGATGCCCAAAATGTTCCCATCAGAACCAGAGGAAAAGGGGCAAAGAAGTCCACACACGGAAGGGTAGTAACTCTAGAACTAGGATCTATGTCACTCCATCACCAGGAGCAGTTCTGCTCCATCACCAGGCTCCAAGGAAGGGAAATACATAAAGTCTGACCTATGAGAAGCAAAGCAAAACCTTATTCTTAGCTAGAGTTTGAACCCAAACCCTAGTGCAGAGAGCTCTGGTAACCAGGTTGTGAATACGGTGAAGAGTAAATAGGATAAGATATGGAGTGTCTATCATAGTCTAGGCTCCCTTTACATGAGGTGAACCTTCTCCTGGGAGCCTAGAATCTCTTCTCTCTTCTCTTGAACCTCAGCCGAGAGTCCAGACCTCCCTGATGCCATGTGCTTGCTAATCTGCGTGTTTAAGAACAATCGGATTTTCACATTACTGATCTCTGCTTGTGAACTGAAGTATGTTTTGTTTTGCTTTGTTTTTCTGCCAGTTCATCTCCCAAGCCTGCCTGTGTCTCTCTTAAACAATCTGACACTCTCTCTTCTTTATATATCTAATTCCTTTCCTCCCTCAGCAGACATTCCCTTCTTTTAGCAACTTTTTCTGATCCACTCCTTCCTCTCCCCGCCTCACTCTGCCTGCAGTCTGGGTTAGGTGCCTCTTCTGTGCTTTCACAGCCCCCTTGGCTTCCATCTCCCACTCCATATTATTTTTGAGTTTACTTGAATGTTTCTCTCCCAGAAATGAAATCCTTAAAGGCCAGGAATATATCTGATGCTTCTCTGTTTCCCCAGGATTTAGGCCAGGATCTGGCACAGAGCAGGCTCTAGGGAGTGTTTGATGAATAAATAAATTAAGAAATTGCTGAATTTGTCTAGCCCAGTGCAGTGTTATCTAGGTGGGGAAAAAATAGGAATGTCTGATCCTGATGCATAGTTCTTATTGTGAATTAAGATGAACCTCCTACCCTACTTATTCCTTCTGTTCTTCATGACCCATAGCCACCAAAATTGCTGTTCATTCTAAAACCATACTCATCCTCTCCCCCATAGCACAATATACATTTCCATTCCTAAGACCTCAGATATTCTGACTCCACCTTTGTAGCTTCTTCTGGACAACTCTCAGCCTTGGGAAACGCCCCTCCTGGCCTGACTCATCACTTGGGAACTTCTGTCCATTTTTACACCCCCAAAGGCAATTCCCCACCTATAAGGTCCCAGCCACACAAGAGGACCCACACTTATTATCTGTCTTAACTTCAGGTGGTGGCCTCCCATCACTTTCTTTGGCCATGTTTCCCTGGCTTCCGGAAAGACCTTCCTGAGTTTGCCTTTCTGCAGAACTTCCAAGTGATCTCCCACAGTTACCCAGTCCCTGTATAAGACCTTGCTGAAGGGCTCCTTATCTTTTATCTCAGACCCTCTTGATGCCTACCTGCTGGGCTATGATCAGAGACAGCCACGCCTGCATACTGCTATGTCAACCCCTCTAGGGGAGGCTCAAAAATCAGACCCCCACCCATTCCCCAAATGCCCCATCTGACACAACATAACGTGCCCGTCCTAGGTAAGCCCCAAAAAGGCACTCTAATGGAGAAGGCTGAACCTCAGCCAGAAACTAGAGTGGTCAGGACAGGGTAGAATCAAGAAGACACATATAACTAGGAACCAGGAATCATAGAACAGAAATCAGAGAAAAGGGAGATGAAAAAAAAAAAAAACCTAGAGGAAAATTTAGATCAAATTTTCAAGAGCAGGAAGTACCAGTCCAAGTTGTCCATTGAGTTTGAAATAAGTCTAGAAAGGTAGAGTGAGGATCAGATCTCTTAGACCCTAAATGGCAGACAAGAACATTTGACTTTGAAGCAGTTGAAATAGGAAGCTACTGTAGATGCTTGAACAAAGCTGCCCAGGAACATGGAGAAGGCACCAAACTGGAATTCAGGAGGCTTGAATCTGAGGTCCTGGCTTTGTCATTAGAGGTCTGTATGTGCCAGTGTTGAGTGGTCATAGATGTCCCCCCAACCGCCAGCTCTCAGATTCCATGGCACACATCGGTTTGACCTGAAGAACCTGAATTTCTCTCCATCTAGCATCCACCCCCGACCCCCATCTCCTGCCCCAACTCTGCTGAGGATCAGAGCTTGGGAAAATCACCTATTGTGTCCCATCTGTTGGGACAGAGCCAGAGAGAGGAATTCTCCTGCCACATGTGCTCTTGCTTATTCTTGGTGCTTTCCAGAGAACTGGGGCTGAGGGTGTGGGGGGGAAAGAGAGAGAGGCCTCCACACAAGATCAGCTACAAATATTGTTGTCCCACTCCACATGTAGGGACTGGACCCAAGCACAGCAGACAATCAGCATGTGGGAAAACCTGGGCCTTTTACCAACCAGCATCCTCCAAAGGTCAAATTAGAGACTTGGAATTTTAAAAAGAAACAAATAAAATTAACTAAGCAAGCAGCTCTGAATGGGTTGCCTCAGATGAATGACCATGGGAAGGCCACATCTCTGTTCTTTGTGTTAATCAGTATAGGCGAGGCTAGAATGTTGGTACAGATAAACTCCAAAATTTCAGTAGCTCATCATAGTAAAGTTCATTTATTTGTAGAACGTGAATAAATTTTGCCAAAGCTAAAATTCTGAATAAAATAAAAATAGCTTCCATTAACTGAGTACTTACTATATGTCCAGGACTGTACCATACACTTTGCGTAAATTACACATGAAGAAATTAATGAAGACACACAACTAACAAATGGTAGAAACGGGTTTGAAACCCACGGCTATCCAGCACCAAGGCCTGTGCTTGTTCCTTACTCCACCCTGCCTCTGGGGTGAGACCCTGAAGTGGACCCTCTCCCTTGACCACATCAGTCAGACACATCTTCCAGGGAAGAGGATGGGGAAAAGAAATAATCTGCCAAGTGGCCTAGGGAATGTCTTTTCTCAGAAGTTATTTGCATTTGTTCTTTCAGCTTGCCCACTGTCAACAGTGGGCGCTGCTCAGGGCACAACCTTCTATTGCGTACTTGTCTCCTTAGACCACAAGCACCTCAAGCACCGGGGCACGTGTCCCCAGCGGCTAGCCTTGAGATTAGCAGAGTTCTCAGGGAATTCTTGTTTGTTAATTGGTTGGATTAATGAGTGAGCAAGTGAATTCATTCATCCTTTAACAGAGTTTTGAGGAGTCTTAAGATGTGTGGTTGAAATCAGATCATAAACTCCTTAAAGGAAACATCTGTGCGTTATAGCGCCTTACATTCCCTGCATTTTTTTTCCTGCATTTTAACATAATAATGGGCATTAGCTCTTATACCACCCTCAATTCATGGAGAACTGGACCCTATTCCTCACACACCCAGAAGGCTGAGAATTAGGGAAGAAGTGAGAAATATTTGAGATGAAACAAGAGGTAAGGGAAGGAACACATACAAGAAGTGTAAGGGTACCTGTCTTCAGAAATTACCTCAGACCCCTGGAAGTGATTTGGAGTTTAAGGAGAGAGAGTATAACTGATGTTTCCCCAGATCGCCCCAGCCTGTGAGCACAAACGGGGTCCCATTTACAGTAATCACATGTGATTTTTCTGCCTCATGCCTCTATCTGCTAATGCAGGACTCTAGTCTTCCTCAAAGTCTTGCTCAGTTATTTCTAGAATCTCCAAGTGGCATTGTATGTGAACTCACAAAGGATGCTATCCACTTCCACATGGTGTCTACCTTGTGTCTTCTTTCTTGCTCAGCCCATCCTGTGAGGTTCCCTGCTTCCTGCATTTGAGAGTGCCCTACCCTAGTCAGGGCTCCCGCTGTCCACCAGGAGAAATACAATGATCCAACCAAGGGTACTGCCTGTCTATGATATCAAGCTGCCAGAACAAGAAATACTATAGCAGCCAAAGTCACACTCTTTTCAATCTAGAAATGGGACAAATATT
Source organism: Daubentonia madagascariensis (assembly GCA_023783475.1). Taxonomy (NCBI): domain Eukaryota; kingdom Metazoa; phylum Chordata; class Mammalia; order Primates; family Daubentoniidae; genus Daubentonia; species Daubentonia madagascariensis. Next base: position 9,726,107 of record JAKFHU010001129.1, read on the forward strand.
CATCCTCCTCACTCTATAGTCACAGCTCTGTGGTCCTTTTGGAAATAGTTCCTACCTGCAGCCCTTCTCTTCCTGGGGCTTAAACATGGGCCCATAGAACGGATCCAGGAAACTAATCTCAGGGTCAGACACCCACTGTCACCTTCCTTCTTCCCTAAAGTAGGGCTAATGCACGTCCCCTTTGTGCTAATTTCAGCCTCCAAGGGTCTTCGTGTGAATGAACTCCTGCAAGGAATCTGCCCCAACAGTCGGTCCTTCATAGCCTAGGCTTAAGCTAGAACCCCACTTATAAAGAATGAATATAATGACCTCTGTCTCTCTTTCTGGAATCATACCTTCCAGAAACATGAGTCTGAATATTTTTCTCTAGATGCATTTATTAAGCACCAGCCGTGCTCCAGACAACATGAAAAGAACTTTCTGTGTTGCCCCTTAGTTAGCCCTCACCTCACCCTTGTGGTCTAGGTATTACTTCCCCTTCTATAGCTCCAGGGAGGGAAAATGCCTAACCAAGGCCATCCAGCTCTGGCATGTTCACTAGCGTCTCAGAATTCGTCCTGACTCCCCGGTCATGGCCTCTGCCTGGGAGCCTGTGCTGTCTAGTTTCTTGCCCTTCCTAATTACCAGCCTTACTCTCTCTTTTCCTGTCATGCTTTATACATTAGATCTGACTGACACCCAACGCATCTTTCCTTTTGTGATCTCAGCTTCTCTGGACGAGAATATGGTTTTCTCTTCTCTCCTGGTCCATATACAGGCTCAGGCCTCCCTTCCCTTGGAACTTCCCAACTTTGGCCTTGCCTCAAGAGTGATATTTATATCTGATGTACTACAGCCCTGAAAGTTAGATCTGACAGCCTCTTTATATACTATTCTGCCTTGGAAAGTATTTTAACATCTCTGTACCTCAGTTTAGTTGACTTCAAAGCAGGGGTAATAATACCTATCTTGGAGGTTTATTATGGGAAATAACTAAGACAAAACATTTAAGGTGCCTATAATGCCACCTGACATATAGTAAATGTATAGTAACCAAAATGCTCAAAAAGAATTTGTGTTTACAAAACATTTATCACATGCCCTGCTAAATGCCTTATGGGGCTTATCTTATTTAATCCTCCCCTCAACCCTATGCAGCAGGTGTCATTATCATCCCATTTTACAAATGTGGAAACTGATACCAAAATAGGTTAAAGGACTTACCCAAGGTCCTAGACCTTGAAAGTGGCAAATCTCAGATGTCAAGCGCGTCCTTATATTTAATGACTCACTATCTCATCTGCTTAGCACGAAGCAGACTGTCTACAAATAAGGTTGTGGGCTGCTCCTAAATGGATAGGTTAATGAGTGCATTTTCATTTTCTTTCCTTTGTGTCATTGCCTCAGACACTAGTCCTCTGCCCCAAGACTTGCCCAGTGATTTTCTCAGACTCCAGTGGCGACTAAGATGGTACAGTTTCCTCTACCCCCAGCAACCCTGCCCAGCCCAGTCTCTGAATGTGTTCCCTGGCCAAGAACATTACGGGGAAAGATCCTTTCACAACTCAGGGGTTGCCAATGGAACACTCCTGCTGAGCCAAGGCCTCTTGCCAAGCAACTTCCCCTACCCCTCTGATATGCAGATGCGTGCAAGAATCCTGCACATCTGCACAGGGAACATCCAAAAGCTGTGACTTGGCTGGAAAGAAGGAAAATGTGAGTGTCAGCTCTGTAGGAATGGCTGCTCCTGAGAGGCCAGGCAGGGGAGGAGAGCAGATCACCCACTGGGAACGGTCAGCCCAAAGCAGACTGGGGATGGAGAAACAGCACTGTCCACCCCAACTTTCACCTCTCACAGGGAAGTTCATGCAATTTCAGAAGCATGGATACCACTGGCACATCTGAGTTATCCCCCTACAGATGTCCCCATCTCCTTGAGCCTTGTGGGAGCTATGCTCTACTTAATCTGTATCACCACAGCCTCTTGCAAGTAAGAAAAAAGACGCATAGCAGCAGAGATAATGGAAAGACCCTGGAATAGGACTGAATGAGACACCTTTCTTCCAATGTATTAATGTAACACACATGTACAGAGCATCCATGCTTGTGTCAGGCACAGGGGGACAGAGATGAATCAGTCACAGTCAAGACCCTCAAGAAGGTGCCACAATCTAATGGGGCAGACAGGCAAGGACATGAAAACATAGAGGCAAGTACAAAAATCTTCCTGGGTGTGCAGAGTTGGTTAAGATAAAGAGGTTAAGATAAAGATGGCACATCAGGGATGCTTCCTAGAGGAGGTAACATCTGAGTGCATCTTGAAGACATGTGGCAATTTCAAGTGAAGAACCGAGGCACTGTTGAATATGTGAGAGTAGATGCTCATTCATAAGCACTCGTACTTACACACACACTCTCACACACAAACACCCCTTCTGAGGTAGTTGTAATGTTGGTTGGGAATAGTTCATATGGTAACCCTCTCTGTTCATCCTGCTGCAATCCAAATGCCTCCCTTCCCCAATGGTGTTCTCTCTTTCCTGAAAAGCATTGGCAAACTTCCTCAGGATCAGCTACTTTGCCTCTGTTACTTTAAAAACTTCTTTTTCTCCTACTGAATGGCAAAGAAAGCCCAAGGGAAAGGAATTAACCAGGGCATCTTAAGCTCACTGTTGCTCTTGGTGTCCCCTGGGCAGATCCCTCCAGAGCCTTGTGCTGGAACAAAGAAAGAGCAAGCTTATTGTTGAAGGGAGAGGAAAAGCTCAGGGAAAAGGCCCACTTAGAAGAGATATGGTCATTGCCTTCAATCCCTGAAGAAATGTCTTGGGGCAGAAGAAATAGAATGCAAACAAAGGAGCAATGCAGGAACACCAGAAGTAGGGAGATTGTTCAACATCAGTGGCTATTTCCCCAAGTCAAAGCTGCCCACCAGTGGGATCAGCTGCTTTGAAAAGTGGTGAGCTCTCTGTCCCTGCTGGAGTGTGAGGGACCCAGACTAGTGCTTACTGGATGAGGAGGATATTGTAGCAGGGCCTCAAACACCAGACGAAAGGTCAAATCTTTTTGTCCTGCTCTGCCGTCTTCACATGGGAATTGACTTAGCACAGGAGGTATCTTCAGGCCTCTGAGAGTCTATGGATTTGCATTTCCAAGGTTATGAAGAAAGGCATGTAGTAATTGTGTGTATAGGCATCTAAGATGTGAAAGATGTGATTATTTGCAAAACCTAATCTCATACCTCCCCATCCTTGCTGAACTGAATATTGCAAAAATATTCTCATTCGTATTTGGAATGGTATGTTTCTAAGCAATCATCGTTCTGAATACTCATTCCAACCAGGAGATGACCTGAATATTGAATAGAATAAAAATGTATATATTAGATTACTTATTCAAATGCCTATCTGGCAGTTTGGATAGAATTAAGCAACAGTCCAATCTGGCTGTTGTTTTATGCATGGGATGTCAAAGCTTAATAGCCCTTAGAGAATATTCTCTTATTCTTTCTCTGCACAGAGCCTCACCATCCTGTCCTGTTCACAGATAGGGAAACAGGCTGAGAGAAGGGGCCATACAGCATAGGGATGGGAGACCTGGGACCAGTTGCTACCATTTTGTGGCTAGGCAAGGTAATATTGTCCCCATTGAACAAAGGAAGCAACTGAGGCTCAATATGATTACGTAACTTTCATAGAGTCACACAGCTGGTAAATAGCAGAGTTGTCTGCATCCCATGCCACTGTCCTTTTGCACTACCTCACTGGGCCCCTAGTGTAGCCCCAGAGATTATGTTCCTCCTTTCATGCCACCTGCAGACTATCTGCCAGGTGCCTCAACTAGGAAATCTTGGGAGGTAATGATATTATCCCTAGTCTACAGTTGAGGAAATATATCCATGAGGATATGGAATTACATTTTAGATTCCCTAAACCAGGGAGTCTACCACACAGCTATTCTACTGTGCATGCTCTAAATGCTCCACAACACTAAGCAAGAACACAGTGTTCTGCAATTACAATAACAAAAAAGAATAACCCAAATTTGCCTTTTGAAATGAATGCAGGTAATCCTTTTGGTGAAAAGTACTCCCTCAGAACCTTGCCTAGGTATCATTTCTAAGAAAACTTCCCCAAGCACTCCTAACCTAGACCTCAGAGAACTTTTCACATAGCATTGTCATTGTATAGGCGATATTCTTCCCACTAAATACTGAGTACTTTGAGTCCAAGAACTACCTTTGTTTTCTGCATCTGTAGCATGGGGTCTGGAGCCCAGCAGGTATCTGGGAAGATTTCTGAGCAAATGGATTGATATTTGGTTAGCATCACTACATCACTAGCATCACTATTAATAAGACCATGTGAAAGGAACTCAAGAAGGAGAGACGCTTCTCCCCTCCCTAACCAATCAGAGTTTGTTAATCTCTGGCTATTAAAGAGGATCTGGCAGGCCTTGAAACTTAATGTGGTGCTTCCATCCCCACTAAACAGTAACTGAAATCTAGAACAGAACCTCTGAGCTTCCTGTGGTTTTGCCAGTTCTGGGAAAGAAGAGAATATCATCTGCAGCACATGTTTCCACTCAGACTTGAACCTCACTTCATCACACCAGACAATTCCGAAATCACTTCAGCATTCTTTCCAGTATCATCCTTGCTACCCTATCCCTCTAGGTCCCTAGAGCCCCAACCCCTCCAGGAAGCATTCCCCAGCCCAGTAGCCCACCATGATATCTCCCTCCCAGCTTCTCTTTCTCACCTGATGCACCATTCCTTTCCTGTTTATCGGATGCTGCCTGTATTTTCAGTTGTGGATGGTCAGGGTGGGTGGGGATAAGCACTGTGGGCCAATGAATAGAGCACAGGCTCTGAGCTCAGACAGACTTGGGTATAAATTCCAGCTAGACCAGTGAATAACTGTAAGACCTTAGAACATTTACTTAAACACCCCGAGGCAGTAAAATGGGGGGTAACTTCACTATCGGGATTACTGGGAGGTATGCAGGGATCCTGATAACTGAGGGCCTTTTCTGCAAAACTAGGGAGCTCATGCTTTACCTACAGACAACCCTGTAACATGATACCAGTACAGGATTTCTCATCTGGAAATCACACGATAATATCTGCCTTTTAGAAATAATGCTTTAGCTATGGCACAGAGAATGGATTAGAGAAGAGGCATTAGAGGAGAGAAACTGGGCAGGAAACCTTGCAGGGATGGTCATGGGTTGGTGGGGTAGAGAGGCAGGTGTGGCAGCATGGAGTTGCAGATGATAATGGCCTGAACAAAGGAGTTAATAAGAAATAATAGGAAGAACTGATGCTTATCAGCTCCACTCTGGGCCAGGAATTATGCTAGCACTTTTGGGAATTATTTCACTGAATCTTGTTAACAACCTAAGATCTTTAATCCCCATTTTACAGATGAGGAAACTGAGACATCGAGAGGTTAATTACCCAAAGTGACATAGTAAGTAAGACAACTGGGATTCAAGTCCAGATGAAGCGCCTAAGTGCTTAACCACCAGACTAGCTCACAATTGAAACAGAAATGAGAGAAGAGCCATTCAGATGGTGAATTTCACAGGACTTGTTGAAAGATTGGCAAGAGTAGGTAAGGGCGAGTGCAGAGCGTAGGATGACACTCGGGTTTCTTTCCCAAGGTCCACAGTTCCTGAGAGGCAGAGCCAGGATTTTAACCCCATTTTGTCTAATACCAGAGCACTTTCTCTTTTCATAGCCTCAGAAAATTTTACCTCAAAGCTTGGTGAGGTAGAGACCTGTACTTTCCCCAGAATTTCACAATTCCTTTGTTTAAACAATTATACCATGACTAGCTTTTCTTAAGATGTTGGGGGTGTGTGTTTCTTTACAGAGGGGTTTAGTATCAATTACAAGGAAAAATTGACAAGAAAATGCATTTGATAACTTTGTTTCTTTGGTGCCAAAAAAAATGCAAAAGAGGATTCCAAAGAGGATTTCTTTGGAAACAGCAGTAGAGGAAGGGCAGAACATCCACTGAAACCAGAGGGAGATTGGCGTGAGCTTGAGCTCGACGCCCATTCATCCCTTTACCGTACCTTTCCTAAGGCTCTTCTCTGGGCTACACCTTGGCTGGACACTGGGGGACGTGCTGGGTAAGAACGCCTGCCTGGAGTGCTCATAGTCAAGGTGTGAGGTAGACAAATAGGTGGGCCTTCAAAGGCTGTTTGAAAGAAGAGGGAGTATGTCCTCCACACAAGAGGAGATACTACATCTGGGTCTTGGCATTGGGTAGAAGCTGAGCCATATGACCTTGGGCACGTTACTTAACTTGACTGAGCTTCCTTGCCTTCACCAGAACAGTGGTATAATGAAGCCCACTTTAATCTGCTCTTTCCTCTCAGCTACTCAAGTACCTGGAGTTCTGAGTTGGTACCGAGGATCTGGAGCCTTGGCAGTCCCCTGGAGTGGAGCAGGTTAGGCATGCAGACTGCAGAAATTGCTGCTGAGGGTGGGAGCCAGTGGTCTAGGATAGAAGTGAAACAGAAAAACAGGCAGAGATTCTGACTCTGGATCCCACCTGAATGGGCCAGGTAGGCAAGTTCAAGTATGAAGCAAAAGTGTAGAAAGCAAGACATGAATCCGTAGGCCATAGGGTAGAATAGAGGGTAGGGCCAGGGGCAGGGTCTAGAGAGAATCTCTGAGTATTCCTGGGAGCATAGGCATTGGAGCCTCTATGGGACACTCTGGGTGGGGAGGGCTTTGTTAAGCATGCTGAGTAGTCCCAGTTCTTTAGGAGAATGAAATGACATGATGCATGTGAAGCACCTAGCATGCTTCCTGGTATATACAGTTAACTCTCAATGAATGTTAATCATAGAATTGCTTTCTTTTTCCATCAGAATTCACCAAGAGCTTCCAATGTACCAGGTCCTGTGCTGGGCACTGAGAAGGGAGGAAGCCCAGACTGGTAGAAGTACAGGCATATCAATAAGACATTTCAACTGAAGGTTCTAAGTGACATCATAGGGGTAGCCATATGGATGGAGGAGGGAGAGGGGGCCGTATCCCAACCTAAGAGTTCCAGGAAGGCTCTCTGGAAGAGATAATGGCTGAGGTGAATCTTGAAGGTTAAGAAAGAGCCAGGCAAAGATTGGTGAGAAACCCATTCTGGGAAAGGGGCCAGCTTCAACATAAGCATTAAATGGTATGGTGTGCTCAGGAAAGTAGATGCCAGGAGAGGCAAGACATAAGGCTAGAGAGGAGGCAGGGCTCTATTGGATCTGGAGACTAAGAAGCCTGGACTCCATCCTCAAGTTGATAGGAAGCTACTGAAGGGTTCTAAGCAGGAGTTTAACATGGCCAGTTTTGTGCTTTAAATAGGTCACTCTGGCTGGAGGGGGAGAGTATGTTAGAGAGCACCAACTGGAGGCCAGGGGAGATCTTTAGTTTGATGTTTCCAAGTAAGATCAGTTATGTTTTGGTAAAATCAATTAGGGAGGATTCAGAAGTGGGAGCAGGGGCTTTTGGATCTAAAGCTAGATATGAAATGTTAACATTTATACTCCTATATTCTGTAAGCTGAGTTTCCATTCTCTGCACTATAAAAGGTGATGTAAGAGGACACAATGCCTTTAAAGGCCCTTCCAGCTTTAACTCTTCAAGACTCAATAATTATATTTTTCATGTTAGGATATGAAATGTATGTTTATGTCATTGACCCCCTAGGAAGACATGCTTTGCGTTCTGCTTTCCTTGTGTCTGAGTGGGCTGCCCTGGAAGTTTGCTATTACCTTACCTATTATCCTTCTGGAAGAAGCTGTATTTATAACATGGTTGGATAGTGTCAAGATCTGTGCCAGGATAAGGCCATTCTGCGGCTAGGATCAGGGCTCATTGTGTGGCTCATGTCAGGGCCTAATCTGCAACCAAGATTGCTCTCAGTCTATGATTATGCAGCAGATAAAATTGCCCAATTGAGGTTTTTGAAATCATGTCTTTAGACTCATTACCACAGTGTCTGCTCCACTAGGCTGACCTACCAAACTGTGCTGAAGGGTTTTGGGCACGTGAACATGAGGACTTGAGGATTCTTCTGGTCCTAGCTGTGCCCAACTCTGTACATTTGGAAGCTGGAAAGAAAATGGATACTCCAGATCCCCACAACCTCTGGCGTTGTCCAAGACAACACTAATTCAATTCACTGTTTTAGAGTTTCCTGTTTCATGACTGGGAGCTCCTAAAGGCAGGGAGCTCCACTGGACTCATCAGTTTTTATTAATTTATTAGTCCTACCTGTCTTAATTAATAAATTCCCTAGTTGTAAGTACTATTGCTAGATATTAGAGATATAGAAGTGGACAAGCCACACACAACACCTCTGCCTTCATGAAGGTTCATATCTATCCAGGAATGAGAAAGTAGGTGCCATGATGGTAGAAGAGGAGTATAGGGTGCTAATGGAACAGAGAGTAAGGGTCCTAACCAAGTGTAAGATCAGAGAAAGTCTTTTTGAGGAATTAATGTTTAATTTGAGGCCTAAAAGATAAATAGTAATTGGACAAATGAATGGCATTGGGGAAAATATTGTGAGCAGGGGAAACAAACTTGTACAAAGACCTAGAAATAAAAGGAAATTGGCTCACTGAAGGTACTAAAGAAGGCCAATTTGATCCTTGTGTTGGAATTGTTCTATATCTTGATGGTCATGGTGGTCACATGAATATCACACATATGATAAAATTGCATAGAACCAAATACACACATATACACAAATGAATACATGTAAAACTGGTGAAATATAAATAAGTTCAATGGATTCTGAGAATGTCAACTTTCTGGGTGTACTCTAGTATGCAAGATGTTACCATTGGGGGAAACTGGGTGAAGAGTACACAGGATTTCTCAGGATTATTCTTACAACTATGTGTGAATCTATAATTATCTCAAATTAAAAAGTTAAAGAAGAATAATAAGAAAGAGAAGAGGTGGTGGGGACAAGGGTAGGAAGAGGAAAAGGAGAAGAACAAGGTGAAGGCCAGTTTGGCTGCAGCAAAGAGAATAAAGGATTACATAGCGTGAATTGAGCCCAGAGAATTGGTGGGGGATAGACCATACAGTATTTAAATCTTGTAGGATTTTACCTTAAGATAGATGAGAAGCCTATGGAAAGTCTTATTTGAGGAGTAACATGATCAAATTTGCATTGGAGGAAGATCATTCTGGTTTGGAAAATGCATTTGGGAGGGGTAAGATTAAGAGCAGAGAAATAAAAATTAAACTAGGATATAGTGGAGAAGAACAGAAATATGTTCAAAAGATACATATGGTGCAGAATCCATGGGAGTTGATGACTAAGAGGTGAGAAGGACAGGAAGAGTCAAGAATGACTCACATGTTTCTAACCTGATCTTTGGGTGGATGGTAGTATTCTTTACTAAAATAGGAAACATTTGAGGGGAAGCAGGCTTGGGGAAAAAGGTTTGAAGAGATGCATTTGAAATATTTGAGATGCCAGTAAGAGCTCAAAATCCAGATGTCTAGTAAGCAGCTGCATGCACACGTAACTGGAGCTCAGGTGAGAATTCTGCATTAGGTGTATGAGTACACCGAATGAAAAGGCCAGAAGACCTAGGGCAAAATTATGAGGAATACCTCCAACTAAAATGGGAGTCGAGGAAGAGGAGCCTACATGGAGACTGAAGATTATCAAAGAGGTAGGAAGAAAATCAAGATCATTGAAGTCAAGAGGAAAAAAGGTCAACAGTGTGAATGCCATTGAGAGACGAACGAAGGAAAGTGTCCTTGAATCAGTAGGTCATTGGTGACCTTGGAGAGCAGGTTTATGAGAGGCAAAGGCCAAGCTGCAGTGGCCTTGAGGAGAGAATGAGAGGTGAGCAGATGCTGAGAATAAGCGTAGGCAGCACTTTCTTTCAAAAAGTTCTACTTGTGAAGAGGAGAGACGGAAGTAATTAAGGGAGAGAGGGGATGAGTGAGGGTTTCGAGGTGGCTGGGAAAGACTCGAGTACGTGTCAGTGTAGATAGGAAGGGACCCTCCGGTAGGGAGAGGCTGAAGATCCAGGAGAGAGAACAGGGCCTGGCGTGGGGCAGGTGCTCCACGATCACTGAATGTTTTCTGAAACAAATGAGCAGGGAGAGCGTTCCTGTGGGTTCAGTCTCTGGGGTCTGTCGCACCCCACTAACTATTCTAAAATTGTTGCTGTGCTTCCTCTTTCTGAAACAGCTGTGCCATTAAGAACTGCACAAAAACCACTTTTTCAAACTCCCTAGAGAGGGCTCAATTTCAGATCTGGGCCAAGGTGCTTCCTCTCTGAAGGGTCTATGTGGCTGGATGGGCCCCCTCCCCCAACAGTGCCTACCCCTGGCTCCCAGCACGAGGGTGGGAGCAAAGCAGCAGCAAACAGAAAAGTTTCCACTGTGGCTTCTTGCCCACCAAGACTAGTGTGCCCAGCCCACTCTTGGGAAATCAGCATGGCTAGGCATACTCTCTCACTGATGACTTTATATCCACTTTGAAAAGGCAATAAGCCTGACTTGATGACCTAAACAGCTTGAAAGAGTATGCTTAGAGATAATAATCTCATTATATTTAATTCATGTGCCCCCTTCAAATCAGGCATTCCCCCTTACACGCTACTGCTAGCTTGCATAAGGTAACTTTACTTTCTTGTTTAACAATAGATAGCAAGCAGAGTTCATGAGGTTGTTGTGAAGAGTAAAATGAGACAACATAAATAAAAGAGCCAGGTATATATTAGACTCTTACTAAATTCACATTTCCTCCTCCTTCATACCAGAAGCTAAAATTTTCTTTCTCCCAGCAAGTGTCCAAGTCTTGAGTCTGAGGGCCAAAGGGGCTGGACTTAGAGAGAAAAAAAAGTTGCTTCAGGAAGCACCTGACATGGATAAACCTCAGGATAATACCATCTGTCTCTTGGGCAGATTTGTTTGTTTTGAGATTCCTGCTATAAGAGAGTTTTAGATTTAATATGTGAAATGAAAATGCAGACTCAATGTTAAATTGAGGGTGGGGGAAGGGTTGATGAGAGAGATGTTTTCCATGTTATGAAAAAGAACCTTTGCTTTATCACAAAGCTTCTTTAAATATATGCTCCCCAATTAAGGATTTGTTTACAGATCATTAATTATCTAGCAGAAAGGCTTAGCTGGAAGGAATATGGCCGAAAGACACAGCTGGAGAGCTGGCAGCTTGTGCCAAGTGAGAATTCATCAGAACCAGAGATAGTAAAGCTCAAAAATGACTGTGAATATCAGTGATGAAAAGGAAGTCAATTTCCAAGATTTGAGTATGCTGGCACTCTGAGACTTCTAGCTAGGCTAGATGGGTGGGTGTGTGGTGAGATATTCACCAACTCAGAGAAGGCAAAAGGAGAATAGGTAGGGAGTATGGATGGGGGTAGAAAGAAGAATCTAATTCAACTTGGGAGATTTTGAGTAGAAGTCTGTGGAACATCAAGGTGGGGAAGGGGGTATAGAAGGCAGATGGATATCAGCACCAGCAATGCTTAAATATTTATAGTTTCCTAAAAATTTTAAAACTAGTTCACACTTTTCTGCTTCTGTACACACTAGGCTCTCTAGCCTAAATGGTGTCTTCTCTTCCATACCCTCCCATTTCTGCTGAGCTTCTACTCCATCCTTCAGGTATCAGCTCCAACTATCCTCTCTGGATAACCTTCCCTGGATTCCTCAGGCAGACATAGGATGTCCTTTTCCTGGAAAAACTACCTCTACTTATGCATACCTCCATTAGCACTGAGGCTCACAAGAAACCTTCCTGGCTTAACCAAGATTACATAATTTAATAAATGTAACAGGCTCAGCTCAGGGAACTCAATAAGTGTTACATCACTTCTTCTATTATAATTATTGCATTTCTTCCCTTGCACATCTCCCAATTATATTAGTTTCCTAGGGCTACCACAAACTGGGTGGCTTAAAACAACAGAAATTTATTTTCTCACTGTTCTGGAGGCTAGAAGTCCAAAATCAAGGTGTCGGCAGAGCCATGCTCCTTGAGACTCTGGGTAGAATCCTTCCTTGTCCTAGTTTCTGGTGGTGGCCATTGTTCCTTTGGTGTTCTTTAGCTTGCCTTCAGCTGCATTACTCCAATCTCTGCCTCTGTCTTTACATGGTATTTTTCTCTTTTTATAAGGCCATCAGTCACATTGAATTAGGGCTCGCCCTGATAACCTCCCCTTACCTTGATTATATATGCAAAGACCCTGTTGCACAGATTCTGGGGGTTAGGACTTTAAGATATCTTTTTGGAGGGGACACAATTCAACCCATAGCACCCATGAAAGAATTATTTCCTACAGTATAAAGACCATTTATTGTTTGTCTCTGTCCCAACACTTAGTACAGGGCCTGGCCCAGATAAGGTAGCTCAGGAAATGTTTTTTGAATGATTGACCATAAACCTGTGCTTTCTAAATCAAACTTTTTTATGTTTTGTGGACATCACTGCCCACTGTGTGCAAAGATCTGAACTAGATGGTTTCTGTATGCTCTCTCATTTAATTTTATCAAATGCCCTGAGAAGTGTCTCCATACCCAACAGATAAGGAAACCAAACAAGTCAAGTGACTTGCTCAGGTATGCATAGCTAATGGGCTATAGGGCTGAGATTTAAACTCAGCTTTGCTTGCTTTCAAAGCTCAGATTACTCCACTACATTCTACTGCCTTTTCTTTTACCTTTGTTTTAGTAAAGTCTCTTTGTAAGTCCGGGCTACTCCAGCTATGTTTTTAGGGCAACCTCTAAAACAGGTTGGGTTCATGCTTTGGCCCAAGTGTTAGAGAATCAACACCACCCCTTGATGGGGGGGGCATGGAGGGTAGTACTGGGTGGGGAGGGGACAGCATGAAAATGACAGCAGGATTAGAGATAGACTCCAAAGGGAAGGTGACACTTAAGGGGAGAGAATTAGTAGGTCCTGTCACCCCCCACCTCCCCAGCTAATAGAGGCTTCTTCCAATGCTAAACTTCGAAAATGCTGACTTATATGTTTCTCTAAGACTAGGTAAGCTAATGCTCTGAGAATGAATAAGATTACTCTTTACGGAAGGCTTTTCCCTATAATCAAGAGGACAGTGTAAGGCAGAGAAAAGGCTCACTAGAAGCTGGGCTCCAGTACCAATTTAATCAATGTCATAGTCCATTTTGTGTTGCTATAACAGAATACCACAGATTGGGTAATTTATAAACAATAGGAGTTTATTTGGCTAACAGTTCTGAAGGCTGGAAAGTCCAAGATCAAAGGGCTGCATCTGGTGAGGGTCTTCTTGCTGTGTCATAACATGGCAGAAGGCACCACATGGTGAAAGCGCATGAGAAAAGGGCCAGAATTGCTTTTATAACAAACCCACTCTCATGATAATGACATTAATTCATTCATGAAGGCAGGGCCCTCATGACCTAATTACCTTTTAAAGGTCCCACCTCTCAACACTGTTGCATTGGGAATTAAGTTTCTAACACATGAACTTTGGGGGACACATTCAAACTATTGCAGTCAATGACAAATTCTTTGACTTTGAGGAAATCATTGTCCTTCTGGCCTCAGTTTCGTTATCTTTAGAATGAGAGATTTGGGTTATAAGTTCTCTGTGTTCACTAGTCTTGGTTTCCTGCTTCTGTAGAATCTGTTTCTGTTTCATAACTCTATTTTAAGGTGTTTATTACATTGCCAAGAAGGGGAAAAAAGAACCTTCAGGATGAAATTTCTCTATGCCAAGGAAAAGATTTTTTTTCCTCTTTTTTGCATGCAAAGCTCTGCTTTGCTTCTTCTGTATCTGTCTTTTTCGTTCTGGTAATCCTCACAAGTTTTCTCAGTAGCAATATGCACTCTCTGGCATGACCCTTCCTTTCCTTGATACCAAAGAGAAGGATTTGCTCATAGAGTTAAAAACACATGGATAGTCCTTGCCTGGCTCTTACGTTGGTAAATCTGTTATGTGCTCTTGCTGTGACCTGTACAAACAGAGAGATGGAAGAGAAAAGGGTACACAGGTCCAGATTGTTATGTTTGGGGGCAATTTTGCAGCCCCCCTGCCAAACATAAGCACAGTGATTTCACTTCCTTCTCTTTTTTCAGCTTCTTGAAAATGTGCAGGCCTTAAGTGAACATGTTCTGGCAGACTCTTTCTTCCTTGGATAGACATTGAGGATCTCAGGTGGAAAAATATACCTTGTTTATGCAGTTGAGGTCTGCCTCCACCTGGGGAGTGGTAGAGAGTTTTGAACATTTCATCTTTAAAGGTCACAGCAGCAGAGATGGGTTGGCTGGGGAAAGAGAATGTTCTTCTTGCCAAGAGTCCATGTCCCACCTGTCTCCTGAGCTGGTGAGTCTGGCTGCCAGAAGACCTCAAAGTTCTTCCCTTGGTGACCTGAAGTTATTTAGTTTAATATATATGTCTCCCTCCCTTTCCTTTCATGAGTCTTCTTTGCATCCTGTTCCCTAAAGAACCAGGGCACAGGATTTGGATTTTCTATTCAAACCACATTTGGTGCTACCAGGTATCAGTTAGCAGCAAGAGGAGTACAGCCTCCCAGATTCTGCATGGAGTTGGTGATGGGAATTAACATACCTACTGAATGATAAGCAGTGTGCTAGGGACGACTGGAGGCAATGTACCACAGTGGGTACCATGTGGACTTCATACCAGGTTCAAATACAGTGCGTTACTTGGGCCCCCACTTTCCCTCTGAACCTCAGTTGATGCATCTGTAAAATAGGGATAACAGCAATCTCTTCCCAAGGTTATTGTTAAGGTTGCATATCAAGCACCTAGCGTTACCAGGGGCAGAGTGAGGGGCTCAATAAATTTTAGTCCTCTTCTTTGTCTCCTCTTCTCTTTTACATATATGATCTCATTTACTCCTCTCAATAATCCTAAAATACAAGTTACATTTTCCCATTTTGTAGATAAAGAAACTCAGTCTGTCTGGTTCTATACTGTATATCAAATATTAAGCATATCATAATCCCTCAACAAAGAGTTCCATAGTAAGTGAATGAATTAATGAATAAGATAGTCTTAGAGAAGTTGAGAATCTTCCCCAAATTTTCACAGTTAGTGTCCCAGATGAGTTAGGACATAAGGCAGGGCATCACAGAAAAATTCATGCAAGGAGAAAAGAAAAGAAGCCAGAAGTGGAAACAGAAAGACATAACATAATTCATCCTTTTTTATGATTAAGAACGCTTTGTTTCACAATTCCAAAGGCATGTTTTAAATATACAAAATCTGAACATGATTTTAAAAGCAGGCAATAAAACCCTAAACTCAGCTTATGTCCTAAAACAGATCTTAGTAAGATCCCAGATTTCTTAAACAAGGCAGACTGCCCTCATTGCCCAGGAAGGGATGTGGGTAGCATATCTGCAGTGATACTGCTCAGCCTTCAGGGAGAGGGGAAATGATATTTTACCCAAAATGAACTGGCTCCCAGGGAATTCATCATTGTCATTACCCTGTGACCTCCTGAAAGTAAATAGTAATAAAGATTCTCTCAGAAGATAAGAATGAAAAGGGCAACTGATAGTTTTTGGAACCTACTGTGTGAGAGGCACTGTGCCTGCCAGGCACTTTATATGCACTGCCTCAGTTAGACATCTTGACAGCCTTTTGAGGATCTATTTGACAGTTGAAAAACCTGAGAGTCAGAAATTTGCCTAAGGTCTCATAGTACCTTCGTGATGAAGCAATAATTGAACCCAAATCTGAGTTCAAAGCCTGTGCACTTTTCTCTATTCATATGGCCCTATACCTCTTCCGTGCCATGCTACTCTAGAATCGCTCCCAGAGCCAGAAGCAGAGCTCAGTAATCAGAGATCATTCAATGGCCCAGCAATGTGGCAAGACATGGTAGCATGGTAGGAGGTAGGGTCCTTTACAGTTACCTACTC
This sequence comes from Daubentonia madagascariensis, assembly GCA_023783475.1. Classification (NCBI taxonomy): domain Eukaryota; kingdom Metazoa; phylum Chordata; class Mammalia; order Primates; family Daubentoniidae; genus Daubentonia; species Daubentonia madagascariensis. Next base: position 9,742,021 of record JAKFHU010001129.1, read on the forward strand.
TGCCTACCAAATGAGATAAACTTCTCCCTGGCCACTTCAACCAGAGTGTCACATACCCACGTGCATCTTTCTCCTGTCCATCCTATGCGTTAGAAAAAGCCTTACCCTTCACTGATTATCTCTTTTTCCTCTACTCTTGCCGTTTCTTTTCCATTGTAATAGATGTGTGCTTGATACAAAAAAGGGGGAGGTAGGGTTTTAATATTCTGCACCCCTATACATCCACCACCAGCACTAAAGAAACATATGAAAAAGAACTATCAAAAGAAAATGTGTTGTATGTTGTACATATGAGTCTTTTTTCCATCATAATATAAAAACTTAGAGGTTAAGGATTTTTTTTTTTTACTTTGGTTGGCATTAGTAGGTATCTGTGCTACAAAATAAAGAAATTGGAATTAGTAAATAAAAGAAAGCCTTCTTTATACTATGTATTAGATCTAGTACACTCTTACCCACCACAACATAGGATGAAAACATCAATGAATTCCAGGGTGTTTGTTGGGACATCTGGATGATAGTGCCTGCCAGAGTCTCATCTGAACCAATCCAGGTGGTCGGGGCATCCCTGGAGAACCAGCATATGATCCTTTGAGGATGGATGCTCCATCATCTCCCCATGGCAGCCAGAGGAGCACAAATCCTCTCAATGAGGCAAGAGTCAGACTTAGTGGGAGCCAGAATTGGGGTAGAAGTCCATGGTTGGGGCTCTAGAGTCAAATGGTTTGGGTTTGAATGCTGGATCTACTATTTACTCTTGTGTGACCTTGGGCAAGTTACCTAATATCCCTATGCCTTGTTTCCTCAACTTGAAAAGGAGGCTAATGAGTGCCTACCGCCCAGGAATGTTTTGAGAATTAAATGAGGAATGTATGGAAAGCCTGGCACAAGTCAAGCATTCCATAAAGGTTTGCTACTATTATTCCTATTCTTATTCCTCTAATCAATAACAGGTAATAAAACTCTTTTGTGGGGTGCGGGGGGGAGGATGACACTTTATCTGATCCTGTCTTTTTTGGCTCAGAGAAGCTTCCACCCCAACCCTGCAGTAACAGGTGATTACCAACAGGTTCCAACTCCCTGGCCATCAACAGAGGATCTAAGACAGTAGAAATCTACTTGAGCAGTTGGTAACCTCATAGAGCTTGAAAAATTCAGTCTCTGGCATAAGGAGGCCATGATTGAAGAAACCCCCAATAATGTAGTCAAATATTCAGTGTTTACTCATATATTCATGTTCTTCATATTAGAATTATTAGCTATTCAAGCTATGAATGCTTGGAATGGTAGATACTGGACTTTCCCATGAGGTCTAGTTCTCAGATTTCTGGGTAGGGATTCAAGCCTCTAGGAAAAGGGGAGCAGGGATTAAATCCCACAGTTAATTCAGCTTCTTGTTGCCTTAGGAAATGCTGAGGCAAGGCCTATATCCAACTAGCCATCAAAACCCAGGCTTTGGATCAAAGAAACCCAGGTTCAAATCTTCTCCACTATAAACAACTTCTATCACCTCTTCAAGCTTAATTTCCTCATCAAAAAAAATGAAGATAATAGTCATACTGATCTCATGGGGTGTTTTGAAAAGATTAAAAGAACTAGTATGTAGAGCAGTCAGTACAATTCCTATCACAGAAATCAATAATTGTTAGTTCTGTTTTCATTCCTTTCCTCTGATATATTTTTTTTAATTTATGGTGTGGTTAAGAGACCTTCTTAAGAAAATCAGAGTTCACAGTTTGCTCTGTACTTTTGAGATGACTTCAACCCTCTGAATGAATGTTTCCTCTTGTGCCTTTGACTCAAAATGGTAGCCTAGAGTTATCAAAGAAAAAAAAACCTAGGAATGAATGACAATGTAGGGTACACTCTGGCCCTATGAGGACCTGTGAAGGACAGGCACTTTGAACCATGAGGTGCTTGGGATAAGCAAAGGTGGTAACCAGAGAACTAACATATGGTATTTGAAGGTAGGTGGCCCAATCGTCTCCCCTCAAAATGTTGGAATCATCAGAAGACTGGAGTGAGGCAGGGATCACCTTAATTGAGTAGGGATTTAGAAAGTCAGTGACTTCCAGCCAACAGCAGGGTAAGAAAGAACTCTAGCCTTGTGGAATGAGGCAGAATCACCATCTTGTTTACTGGAAGGCCCATGGGCTGTGTCAGTGAGGTTCCTGATACTATTGTCATTATTAGTATTAGTGTATGTCAACTATGTATGATTGCAAATTTGACTTTTCTTCTATGTGCATTATTCTATAATTATTTCCATTTTATTATCTCTTTATATTTAGAAAAACATTTTGAAAGTGTTAACCTATCTAGTGGTGCTAAGAGAAAACTAGGAAAGGGGTTTTATTGTTGTTTGAGTCAGCCATGGAGGCACAGAAACACCGAGATACTCACAAGAGGAATGTGAGACTCAGAGGGAAAGAATAGGGCCCTTGGTATACCTCTCCCTCCTTACCTCTGGGGGCTTTTCTCTTCTCTGGGGTCTATGTTTCAGATATGCACTAGTTCAGCAAGTGTTTGTTAGGGTCTCTCATATGCCAGGCTAGGTGCTAGGATACAAGTGAAGAAAACGGATAGGGTCCCTTCTCTAGTGGAGCTTTGATCTAGTGGAAGAGATAGACAAAAATAGAATAAATATATAATTACATCCTATGATTAACTCCATGAAGGAAACTATAAGAAGCCATGGAAATATGTAGTAGGGACTGGAGCTAGTCTGTGGAGCAGCATGAGAGGAGCAAGTCAGGAAAGACTTTCCTGAGGAAGTGACATTTCACCTGAAAAATCACTGAATGAGTTAATTTAACAAGATGAACTAAAGACAGCTTCTCAAACTAGTTGGCCCCTAATTTAAATTCATAATTCTTGAAATTTATAATTTCAAGAGGCAAGTTGCATTTTTCCAAGGTAGGCCAATCTTTTTGTTTCTTTTTCAAACCAGATTCAAATGTTGTTCCCTTTTGACAATTCTTCTATTCATAAACTTCTCTTTGTCTTTAACCACTGGGAATTCATTTGCTTTGTGTTGCTTATGTAGAGTATATATTATACTACTAGAGTAAAATGCCAGGATTCAGATCATCCGTGTGACCAACAACTCCCATATGTGACCCACATGAGCTCATAACATAACTGAGAAATGATTGGTTGAAATTGAGTGTGGTCTGCTTGTTCTGAACTTCAAGCCAAGATGCACATTCACAAGACATCAGATTGCTATAAACACTTCTACATTTTACATTTTATATAATGCTTAGAAGTTTTTATTTCTTCTGTAAGAAAATACTCAACAAAGTCAGATTGAAAGAATGAATGGTCCCAAACACAGTATTTGAGAAGTATTTACTACATGTTTTTTCAAGGCCTCAGAGGCTCTTGAACATTTGAAATCGGAGAGCTTCTTTGGTGACTGTGACCTGTGACCACAGGCTCTTCATTAAAGGGGATGGCATTTGGATGGAAGCATTCTGGGGTACTTGTTAGATAGTCATCATCATTGTTCAACTAGTATTTAATTTGATTAAAAATTTTAACAAAAATTTATTGGGCATCTTACTCTATGTCCGAATGGCAATGAGGGCTCTCATAACAAAAACTATAGTAATAATTATGATAGTAACAATAATAGCAACTATCATTTATTGAGGACTCACCATGTGTCAGGTACTATGCCAAGCACTTTACATGGATTATCTCATTTAATCATTTAATCCTCATAACAACCCTATGAAGTTGTATTAATATTATCATGAAGAAAGTGATGCTTGGAGAGATTAAGAAACTTACCTAAGGCCACACATTTAGTAAGGATAGGACTTACTTATTAGACCAGGATTTAGATTCAGGGCCTAGGACTATAATATACTATTTTCTTTTTATATTGGCACGTCATTTTTCAGATGAAGAAATTGTAACTCAGAGAGGTTAAGTAACTTGACCGAAGTTATGTAGACATTTTGGAGCCCTGTATATTTTCCCTGGAATCAATAATATCTACAACTTGTTGAGAATTTTCTATGTGCCTGGCATGTTACCTTAAAATCTTCTAATTCAGAGGTGCTCAACTTTGTCAGATGTTCAAATAATCTGGGAATTAAAAAAAAAAAAATCAATGCCTAGGCCCCATCCCTGACCATTTGAATCAGGATCTCAGGGGATAGGACATGGGAGTGGGATATGTTTTAGGTTCCCTAGGTGATCCTAATACACAGAGAGGGTGGAAAACTACTGCCTTGATTCTCCCAACACTCTCATGGGTGAGAAAACTGTGGCTCAGGGAATTGAACTGTTTTGCCCAAAGTCACAGCAAAGATACGATAAAGTCAGGATTTAACTTCTGGTCTGATTCCCAACCCATATTCCTTTGTCCCTCCTAGATGTAACTTACATGGCAAATTTTTATTCCCTCTAAGTCTCACCTTGGTAAGATATCCAGGTGATGTTCATTGGCCTTTGAGCCTGTGCTTGACAGGCAACTCCTCTCTTTCCTTCCTTTCCCCTCTCCACTGCAGCTCTCTTCCCCTGCCCAAACCCCCCCAGGTGGACTCAACCAGACTTCATGATCAGGAGTGCACATGGATGAGCTGGGCTGATGCCCCTGCTTTGGGGTGTCAGTACCCAGCTTGGGGTAATGCCCACCACAGCCTCCCAGCAGCTCCACATCCTCCTGGCCGGGTATCAACTTTCTTTCCTTGAATTAACCTGAGAAGACAATGGCTCTGTGCTCACAGCATAATAAGTTACTTTTATGGGCAAAATAGAAAAATAAAAAATTTTGAAAGGCCATGAAATGACATGGAGGAACCTTAAAAGGCTACATAACATATGTTTCCAACTATATGACATTCTGGAAAAGGCAAAACTATGGAGACAGTAAAAAGATCAGTGGTTTTCAGGGGTTAGGACTGGTGGGGAGGTTGAATAGGCAGAGTACACGGGATTTTTAGGATTTGAAAATAGTCTGTACGATACTATATTGGTGGATACACGTCATTATACATTTGTCCAAACCTATAGAATGTACAACATCACGAGTGAACTCAAATGTAAACTGTGGACTTTGGATGATTATGATGTATCAATGTAGGTTCATCAGTTGTAACAAATGTACCAATCTAGTGGGCGATGTTGGCAATGAGGAGGTTGTGCTGTGTGGGAGATAGGAGGTATATAGGAAATCTCTGTACCTTCCTCTTAATTTTCCTGTGAACCTAAAACTACTCTTACAAAAAAGTCTTCCAAAAAATGTAAAAAGCAGAGACTTGAAAAGTCAAATCAAACATCACAGGAAAAAAAAAAGGCAAAATCATGAAAAAATGTGGTCAATCATTAGCAGAGAGGTTGAAATGACACGCTCCAATTGCTTTAAAAATTCACAGAACCCTGGTCTCCTTAAAATAGTACATTGAGAATTCCATGCAGTAATATGAAACATAAGTCCCACTGCTGCCACTGAACATGCTTCATCTGGCTAAACCGAAGGAGCTTGACATTAACCCAGGGCTCTGCAAAACTCAACAGCACAGTGCAATGGAGATGCAGTTGCAAAGCTGCCCCAGATGGGTACATTTTCTGCTCCACTAAAATGACTTGGATGAGAGGGAAAGTACATTTGGCCCACGTAAAAAAAGAGTGGGGAGGGGTGAGACAGGACAGTCAGCCTCGTCACAGGCCTCCTTCTCCCCAGATTTGTGTCCCCTCCAGCCCTTCCCCGCACTGCTTCTAGAGCAAACTGTCTAAAATGCAAATATAACCACAAGCCTTCCAGGGTTCCCCAAAGCTAAACTGCTTTGCTGTAAGTCTCAATTTTCTCAGCTCTATCATGGTGTTAATAATACCCACTTTCATGGTGTTAATAATACCCACTTCAAAGATTCAGTGTGAAATTGGTTGAGATCATGTACACACAGTGCCTGGCAAGCACGATTTATAGTAAGCTTTGGAGGAAAAGTAGATGTCACAATTATCATCACTGAAACCAGTTCTTACGAGGAGAGATAAAGTGAAGGAAGTGAAAATGTCTGGGCAGAAGACAAACAAAATCCTGGGGAGACAGGATCCCAGGTTTTCCCATATCTGAAGGGCAGGTATGAGACGCTTGGTGAACCTAGTATGGCAGCTACAAGGTGACAGATTCTACTTCAGTGAAAGTAAGAAAGACCTTTCTAACAGCTAGTAGTGTTTAAAAGTTAAGGGGTGGCAGTACACTTCCTGACATTAGAACGGTATAAAAAGTGTTTAGATGACCATTTGACAGGAATATTGGAGAGGGGATTCAACAATGATTTGGTGGAACTTGGCGCTTTTAATTGCCTCTTTAAGTCTAAAATCTGTATTTTTGAACGATCTTCTCTTGCCAATCAATGAATCATCAACATCTTGAGTTTCTGGTATGTGTAAAGCCTGGGACTACGGTATCCAGGTCAAGGTTGAGGTACTCTGACTCAGTTTGTACCAGGTTGGAGGAGGCACAGTACAGTACATAGTAAGTTCGCTATGAAGCTGTGTCAGTAGACTGAATGTGTGAATCACACAGGAAGCAAAAACTGATGTCTTTCGATTGCTCTCCAGAGGTGTCTCTTTGAACATCCCGTGCCTGTCATTCCTACTCCAGAATCCATTCTGTGGACCTATAGTGCAAAATGCATTTGAGTCTATGTTTACTCTGTCATCATCCATGTCTATTGTCTGTTCTTTTCTTCTGAGTTCTTGGGAAATGGAACTGCCCCCTTCTGAGAATGATTTACACTGACTTGGGTAGGGAATTTTTTTGAACCTGAGGGTGCAGTGATATTTAATATGTTCATGAATGTGTCTGTTTTACAAGGAGTAGAATCAGCGTTCTACCCTTTGGTCACTGGAAATGGGAAAGACAGAGTTGGGATTCAGCCCCAACTCTGAAAGGGAGGAACAAGCTTTCAAAAAAAACCATGCAAGAGGTTTGTTATTCATGCTCTCTGTGTGTCTTTCTTTAATACATTTGTCCTATAAACATTTACTTTCCAGCCCTGTGCTAGGTACCCGGGATGCTGAAGTTACTCAGCTTTTGTTTCCCCTCAAAGACCTCTTATTCTAGTGAGGAGAGACAAAAAGGACGGTGACAAAATACTGTAGTAGAAAGAGATAGCCTATGCTTGAGGAGCGTGAGTGGTTGAGGAAGGCTTCACAAAGGAGATGACATGTGAGCTGGTTTTTAGGATAAATTGAGGTTACCATGCACTCGGAGAGGAAGAACTTCCCAGGATGAGGGCAGAGCATGCACAAAGACTTGGAGCCTGCTAAAACGTGCTGTCTTGGGAAATGTCAAATAGTTTATGTATCTGGAGTACACTGTGTTGAGGAAGGTAGTAAGAGATGAGATTAGTAATGTATTTCTGGGTCACCCTCATTTAGATGCAGAAAGGAGGCTGGCCATGGTGCCACCTGAAATTATTTTGCAAACATAATCTGGAGCTTCATGGACTTTCATTAAATATGGCCAACTCTGTGTGATCCATCTTGTGAATTATGAAAAGTTTTGATACACATTATTTCCCCTTGACCACTATAGGAATGTATTCTTAAAATAAAAACTCACTTAAGATCAATCCAAAGAAATCATAATCATGAAGGTAAATCTACTGGAACAACTCAGTGACTTCTCTTTTTTCTATAAGCATGTGGGGCAAGATAGGACCAACATCTGCATCAGGACAACTCATGGTCATTTCTGGCTGGCACCACACATATACTAGTGGGTTGGTTTAAGGAACTTGATCTGATATGGACATTTGGATCTGGGAGCTATGTGTTTATGGGGTTCACCTGTATAATGTATTGCCTAGATTGGTGAAATAATTTGGGGGTTTGGGCTTATCTGCTTCATCATTAGTGTAGCTGATGTGAAATGTGAGCAGAGTGCTTTGATTTCATGTTTAATGTTCTTTTATTATAAAGTAATACTTCATTGTGGAAAATATGAATGAATACAAGGAAAAACAAAATCACCTACTACTACTAAGAAAGTAAGAGAATCACTAGTAACATTTTGGTGCACTTATTTTGTTTTTTCTTATGGGTAGAGTTCCTTAAAATGAATTTTTAAAAATATAATGTTTAATTGAGTCCGCCACCTCCATTAAGCATTCCTCTATGAGAACACTTTTCTCACTGTAATGTCATTACTTACTTGCACTTTTTTAATACTCCCAGATTAAATTGTAAAGGTTGGGAGGAAGGGGAAGGCGTGTTATTCACACAGTAACCTAATTTTGGCTCTGGAATCCAAAATTGAGACTCATGTTCTGATGCACTAACACTGCAAGGTCCAGGAATCCAGGTGTTTGTCTTTTCATTTCTCTACCACCAGTGCCTCACCTAGAATCTGGAATGTAGTATGTACCCAATGGACATCAGTTGTTTGAATGAAAGAATGAATGGATGGATAGATGGGTGAATATGGATTTTTATTTATTATTATTCTTCACCCAAAATTCATTGAGCCCCTGCCACGTGCCAGGTCTGGGCTAGGCAAAGGGGATATAAGTAGCTGTATTTGATACAAAGTCCACCCTCTCAAAGGCATCCCTGTGACAGTGCTGACACCTCTGCTGTGGGATAGGGTTCCTATGAGTGCAGAGCCCAGTCAGTGCTCTTTGGCTGGTGCTCATGCTCCTCTGGGGGGACCCAAGCCCCTGCAGGCTTTCTTGCACCTAGAGACAGAGCAAAGACTGCTATTCCATGTAGTACCATTCCTGAACTCCTCAAAGTACTCCAGAAATGCCTGGTCCTGGACCTGCCTTCCCCAGGGCGCCCCTTCACTCCCTCCTTCATGCCAACTTGTCCCTGTCCAGTGGTGGGCATGCTGTGGAGAGAGTACCTCAATGGAGCAAAACTGTAGGGGAGAGGGGGCCACTGCTCCCTCAGATGAGAGTAGCCTTTGACAACCCCTCCAGCTGGCCCAACTGGAAATCCCAGATAAGCCCCGGTTCTGGTCAAAACTGGTTTGGCAGCTCTGGGGGAATGTTTCTGGCTGACTGACCCTCCCCACAGCGGGAGCTGGCAGTTTTGCGACGAAAAAAGAAAGAAAAAGAAAAAGCGGGGGTGGGGGGGGGTGGGGGCGGCTAAATTTAAAACACTCCAAACTTCTGCTCACTTTCAACTGCAAGTTTACACTTTGGGATTCAAACAAGATTGCCCCCCCCATCCTCACCCCGCGTTCACTCTCTCACTCACTCTCCTGTCCTTTGCAATGCAGTTTTGTTGCAATACAATTTGTTTCGCGGCGCGATTGTCGAAGCATAATAATCGCGCCCGCAGCGCGACTTTTAGTCGGTGCATTTGTTCTGCAATGCTATTGTTGTTATTATTGCAACTGAATCTCTCAGCCCTTTCTCCTCCCAACTCGAATCGCGCTCCGGCTGTGATTGCTCGGGTCTGACTTAGCGAGTGGCGGTGCGCTTCCAAACCCCCCTCATCCACCCCTTGTCCCCCTTTCCCCTCCCTCCCTATTCCGCGCCCAGGCGAGAGCAGCCGATTGGCAGAGCGGTGCTTTCAGGAACAATAACAGTGGGGGGAGCCTGGGTCCCGGGGAGCCGCCCCCGCCCCCCAGCTCCGCGGCTCGGCTCGCGCCCCCCGCCGGGTCCCCACCTCCGCGCCCGCCCTGCGAGCCGACCGGCCCGACCGGGGCCCGCCCCCGGCGCCCACCATGTACGCCTTTGTGCGGTTCCTGGAGGACAACGTCTGCTACGCGCTGCCGGTGTCGTGCGTGCGCGACTTCAGCCCCCGCTCGCGGCTGGATTTTGACAACCAGAAGGTGTACGCCGTGTACCGGGGCCCGGAGGAGCTGGGCGCCGGGCCCGAGAGCCCCCCGCGCGCCCCTCGTGACTGGGGCGCGCTGTTGCTCCACAAGGCCCAGATCCTGGCTCTGGCAGGTGAGCGAGCGGGCGGGGAGGGACAGTGGGACCCGGGCGGCGGGGGCCAGGACCCGGGGAGGGGCCGGGCGCCGGGGGGTGGGGGGAGCCACTGCTTGCTCCTGCCTCCTCCTCCTATTCCCGGGGCTTTGCATTTGGGGAAGGGGTGTCTCTAAGAGGCCAGACCAGTTAAAAAGACCAGATGGTCTCCTTTGTCTTCCCCGCTTCCCCAGCACTCCCGCGCTGTCAGTCTGTCTTCATCTCTTCATCAGCGTCTGTCCTCCTCTTTCTGATTCTTTGTGTTCTTCCACCACCTTCACTTTCCCTTTCTCTCCCCGCCCGTTTGTACTGTCATTTCTCTCTCTCTCTCCTTCTTCTTACCTCTCTTCCCGTTCCTCCCCTCTCTGCCCCTTTCTGTCTCAAGTTTCTCAAGCTGTCTCCCTTTAAGGCCGTTGGTACCTCCTTGGAGTGAGGAGCAAGCCGGAGGGTATTGTCAGATCTTCTAGGTGGGAGTCTCAGGGAAGCTGTGACATTGTTGTCCCATCTGGGCCATCATTGGACAGGATGAGGAGGCCTTGAGCCTCAGTGCAGTGGGAGCCACTCTCTCCTGCCCCTCCCTGACCAGGTGGCAGAGGTAAGGAGGTAGAGGCCCTAAGGCATCCCTCAGCCTCCACACCCCTTTCTGAATCTCCCAGAAGGCTCCCTGAGTGAGAGCTGCAGGGCAGGAAAGGGATTCTAGGTCAGGATAGGATGGGACCTCCCATCCCTGCTCTCCATTTGACAGTTGAGGTTAGTGAGGTTCTTTGGTTGGTGATAGGATAAGAAACCAGCCTTCATCCTCCTATACCTCAGTTCTTTCTTCCATGCTGAAGCACCTTTTCTTTTGTAAAGAGAAGAGAGCTGGCCCTCTTTCCCAGCTAGTTCCAGGAGGCTTGGGTTCAGACAAGCAGGGAAGGGGAAAGTATCACTTCTGTTTTGGGGAGCAGCCTTTTAGCTGCTGCTGGTAAGGATAATGTACCTTAGAGTGGGCAGAGACAGTAAGTCACCCTGCCCTCCACCTGAAAGAGAACACGAAGGGTTAGGAACTGAATGAAGACACTGTTAGTATTTTGTAGTTTTGAGACCTTTCCTATTTTTTTCAAGTTCCTTTGCTTCCTCACATTGAGCCTAAAAGATGAACCGGGCATTCTTTCAACCCACAGTGACTTGCCCAGGGTCCCATGGCAAGTTAGCAGTAGATCAGAGCTCAGCCTCATTACTCTGGTTCCTTTCAACCACCTCATGTAACATCTGGAAAGTAGGTTTGCAGGAGTTGAGGGGTGGGAGAACTGGACACTGACCAGTAGCACCAGGGCCCTTTTTGAGGGCTGTATCCTTACCTCCTCCTTGACAAGCCCTGGGCACAGGGGTGTAGGCCCACCCACCACCAGACACCTGGGGCCAGAAAAACTGAGTGAAGGGGAAGTGAGTCTTAGAAAAGGGAACCCTTTGTAGCTGATTAGGTTTTATTTTGTTTGTTTGCTTTTAATTACCTGAGGGAAGGGATTAGGAATTTATTCCCCAAGAGGATAGGATGTTATGACTAGGTTGTAACCTTAGCTTCCCTTTTGCTAGGAGAAAGCATGCTTCCTAGACCTGGAAGGGTCCTAAGATAGTGGAGGAGATGTACATCAGAGAGTCAGTGGTGTGTATCTTAGTGTGTAATGGCTGTTTTCCTCACTTAGAGATTGTTCATTCATACATCCATCCATTCAGCAGACATGTACACTGTGCTTGACTCTTCAGGCACTGCAGAGAGGCCATTTAGGCTTATGGTGGCTCCCACCAACTCTGATTTTAAAATTGATACAAGTCGCCATACGTAAGACATATGTAGCTACTGGTCTGAGAACCGTGAATTTTGAACCTATAGACTATTCATCCTCTAAATTAGAATGTTGATAAATCTCTGGGGTTATTAAAAAAATAATAATAAATTTAAACCTAGGCAACATCTGGAAATTGGCAGAGTCAATTTGGAGAATTGTCAGTTTGAGTGAGTTGAAAAGCACTTCCCCTCACCTCTGTTCACTTTTTTTCTTGGGAGGAAAAAGGGGAAAAAAGACAACAACTTGAAGTTGGCTAGGCTACATTTTGAATTTCAATTATCTGGTTAATTTTTAAATTGGAGCAGCTGCCCTGGCTGCAGACCTGATTGGAAGGGCCAGAGTGAGTTTGGGAATTCATTTATCCTGAAAGAACTCTCCTATGTGTCTGGAAACCCCATCTTGACTTAAACTTGGCATCTCTGAGAATTGATTACAGTGACTTTATCTTAAAGAACTCATCTGGCATCTCCTGGATGTAAATACCACTGTGCTGTGGTACCAAGTGTGAGGGGATGACCCCTCAAGAAGGAGGCAGAGGTGGCTTTATGTTTGTGGATTAGCCATTAATTGATTAATCCCTCTCTGGCACCAATAGCATTTCAGGGGTACTTTTAGCACCACTTTATGGCGTTCAGTAAGAAATGAGTTACTTTACTATTTGCCCAGGCCAACCCAGAGCTGTCTTGAAGTGTACCTGTTCTTATATCCAGGAAAAGTCAAAGCCCACTGCTGTGGGACTTTGCATTTTACAGCCCATGGTGGCTTACACCATGCTTTCACTGTGTCAGACCCTAGCGCCTAGTCCCCTTCTTACCAAATTACAATTCCAGTTCAAGGAAGAACAAAACCCCACCTTTACTGACAGTCTTGCTATGTGCCTGTGCATTACTTCTGTTAGTCCTCTCAGTGACCCTTTGGTAAATATTGCTATGGTCAGTACTTCCATTTTATAGATGAGGACACTGAGGCCCAGAGACTTGCCTGCAGCTACACAGCTAATAAATGGCCAAGCCAGAACTGGCACACAGGTCTTCCAGTGCCAGGACCCTGCTTGGCAGTCTCCTTTGTAAAGTAGCTGAAGTCCCCATCAGCCACACAGCGTGGCTTGGAAGGAGGGAAAGGAAATGGAAACACTGTCCATGAAGCTTATAGCTCTAGGGAAGCTTTCAAGCCAGAGGACAATGTTAGTTTCTGAGGTTTCAAGCCCATTCTGCTCTTCCTGTCCCTCCATTACCAGGCTCCCTCCTACAGAGCACACACACCTGTCCCGCTCATTTTTCAATTTTTTGAAAACTGCCCAGTCCTTCAGTTGTCATTTTCTTGAGGAAGTCTTCCGAAAGGAGCGCCCGTCTCTCGTGGAGGGTCCACATAACTCAAGGCTTGATTCGCCTTTGAACTGTGGTCTCTCCCTACTCTCATTTATTTGCCAAGCAGGTTGTGAAAGTGAGAACTACTCATTTGGGGAGCTCACCATTATCTAACTGCATTCCAGCCTGCTTCTGGGGCTCCTATATTGAAATTTTGTGTTCTTTAGGGGGCCCAAACTGGTTTCTCTAGGCTCAGAGTCCTAAAATTCTAAGTTGTTCTATCCAGGCACCTGTGTTCTGCTTCTGCTGTTTGGGTGTGCTAAATTCCTTTGTTGTCAGGTGTCCCCTTGTTGCTTCCTTATGCCAGGCCCAGTGCTGTAATAAGCAAAGACACCAGTGCACCAAAGCATCTCAGGTACTGTGATTGAAATGACAGCATGACCCAGGGGAGGCAGGGTTTAACTTTTCAGGCCCTGCTATGTAGGGTTTCTGTGGGAGGCAGAGTGATGAAGAAGAAATGGGTACCATCCTCAGGGAGTGTGTAGTTTGAGGGCCTCTATGTAAGTGCTAAATAGAGGAAGAAGCCAGGCACTGGAGGAGCACAGAGAAGGGACCAATTCTAGGAGGGCTTTGAAGTTCATATTTTAAGTTTTCCCTTTCCAGCTCTACTACCACTGCCTGCATTCAGGCCTGCATCAGCTCTTACTCATCTAAAGCAGTGCAGCAGCCTTCTAATTGACCACCCTGTCTCTGATCTCTTTTCCAACTCCCTTGCGGAATAATCTTGTGAAACACAGTCTTAGTCAATTGACTGCTTTCCTTAGAACCTTCTGTAACTCCCCATTGCCTACTGAATAAAGCTTCGGTTTGTTAGCCTGGCATTCGTAGCCCTCCTTAGAGCAGCCCCAGCCCTGGCCCCACCTTACTTCTCCAGCCTCATACCCTCTTCCCCCTTCCCTGTGGGATTTCTTGCTCTTCTGTGAACACACCCTCTTGCACTCGTTAGCCAGGGTGGATTAATCCTTGTCTGACATGGGGCCTCTGCCCACAAGGAGCTCACCTTCTGGTGGGGAAGGCAGACATATGACTGACGTTTGAGGTCTAGTCCATTGAGGGCTGTGATAGAGGAGTGGACAAAGTACTCTGGGAGCACTCTGCCTCAGGGGCATTCCCTATTCCTGCCTATGCCCCCAAGTGAGACTCTCTCCCTCCTCAGAACTCTCTTTTCACTTTGCGTGTTCCTTGCTTATGGATCTTAGCATTTTATGTCTTGTTCTGGCTAGTTGTGAGTGGGCCTCTCTTCCTGCCGGATAGTAACTCCTCCATGACAGGGGCCTGCCTTCCTTGTCTCTGTGTCCACAGTGCCCAGTGCGTGGTTCACGCCGGTCAGCCCATGTTGAACTCATGAACTTTGGGAAGACAGGGACATTTTTTATGCTTGGGGAGAGTTAAGTAGGTAGGACAGGAACATCTATAGCAGCAACTTGTTTTTCAGAACAGAAAACTACTGTGGGATTTTAAGGTTTCATTCAACTTTGTTCATTTGGAAAAAGTCAACATTCTTTATAACTCCCTTGACTAGAAGAAACCCCAAGCTTGAGGAAATAGCTTCCAATGCCACGTTCTTCTTGCTTTGGTAATTTTAGCTCATTCAGGGCTCAGGTCCCAGCTTGGCATTGTCAGTCCAAATAGATCACTTGCTCCAGAAATGCTTTGGAATTTCTACAAAGTTAGCAGTGAAGCAGGGAACTAGTCGATTTCATATGCAAAGATTGTTACATGTCATCAGTGGGAAACTGCCAACAAAAGGATTTTTTTTTAAGTGAGTGAAAACTTTTAATTTAGGTTTTGACATGTTTTGCTGATATACATTGGAGCAAAGATTGGAACTCGCCTGCTATCATCTGTTGCAGATTCTACTGGAATGTTAGCCATTGAAGGTTCAGTCTGATGTGACTTCTCAGTATTCAAGAATCACATATTTGTTACAACTAAATAGTATGTGTTACAGAGTGCTTCAGAGTTCTGGTTCACAAGCTGAAAGAAAAAATTGTCCCAGGCAAGTTGCTTTTTTGTGTGGTGTTTGGTTATGTAAGAGCACACTAGTTTTTATTTTTAAAAACACACCAGAAAAGTGAAATTCAAATTTAGGTCTTTGAATTCTCTTTTCAGTGTGCCTACCTGCTTTGTCTGATAAGCTCCTTAGAGACAGAAGATGTGTGTACTCTTCTTACCAGAAAAACACACATAACCTGAAGAGGTTTTCTTTAGTTGACTTAAGCTCTGCAAGTATTGAGTTATACTAGGTGGTCAGCCTTATGCTAGAGAGAAATGCAGGAGGAGGAATAGGTATCATTTTTGCCTACCAAATATTTATTTAGTATCTACCAGGTTCCAGGTTCAATGCACGTACTCTACATCCTTGTGAGATGGAGCTTTTTATTTTACCCAGGAGAAAAGAGCTATTTAAGCAATTCTTTAATGACTGCTGCAGGCTCCAGGCAGTGGGCTAAGTCTTCCTACATAGACTGGGCTTGTGGAGAAATGTGAGTCCAAAATTCTGAGCCATAAACTAAGGAGGTGGTGGTCATGATGGATCTGAGATGTAGTAAGGAAGGAGAATCCATGGGGCCTGGTAACTGACCAGTTGCCTCCCTCTCTTGAGGAGGACACTAGAAGAGCAGCTGGTTGGAAGGAGAAATGACAAGTTTAGTCTGAGACCTGTTGAATCTTAGGGGCCCGTGGAACCTCTGGGTGGATATGCCAGGAGAGCAGAGGCATGTGGTCTGAGGTTCAGAAGAGGATTTCAGGATGAAGATCCCAACTTGGGAGTCATGAGCCGTGTGAGGGTTGATGCCACAGTGGGAAAGGGTGCGGAGTGAGAGAAGCCCGCAAGGGCAGAGCCCTTCAGAACATCAGCTTTTAAGGGCACAGTTGAACGGAAGAACCCAGAAAAGGTGATTGGGAAGAAGCAGCCAGAGATGGACCAAGAATCAAGGGATAACCAGGAGAGATGAGTGTCCTGGAAACCAAATGAGGAGAGAGATCTTTGGATCCCAGATCTAGGTTTATTTTTGTTTATTTTAACTACACAGCAACTACCTTTTCCTTTGTGCTCATTCGTAAGACATAGGATAGGACAACTAAATATATAAGCAGGAAAAAAGATTTGCATGGGATATTTTGGTAGTTTTCATTTCCTGAGTTTTGCACCATGGAGCAAGGATCACACTTGTTTTGGGGAACCCAGAAAGCAGAGTTAGGGCCAGAGAGTGGAATTCACAGGGGTTGGTGAGAGCAATATAATAATAGCAAAGAGAGCAGACAAATAATGGAAGGGGTTTCCAGCATGGTGCTGAGCTAGCTCCCTGTCACCAGAGGTGGAAAGCAGGTCAGGGATATTTTAGAAGGGAATCTTGCACTACGGAAGAGTTTGGTTAGATGACTTCCAGGTCACTTTCTTAAGCACTGAGGAGGAAATGTTAGAGAGCTGAAAGAGGACGGGCTTTGAAATCAGATAGTCTAGGTTCAAATTGTGACTCTGCTACTTAGAAGCTGTGTGACCTTGGGGAGATTACTTCACTTCTGTAAACTCCAGGTGCTCATCTATAACCTAGAGATAGTAATCGCCCACTTGCCCATTGTGTTATTTAGCAAGGTAATATGGAAAAGTGTCTGGCATGTAGTAGGTTCTCATTAAATCCAGACAGCTGTTAGGAGCTACAGTGGGCTAATAATCAGTGAGGGAAGAACGGCTTACTTAGTTGTGGGTACTGCCCTTTGTGGAAAGGAGTGATTTAGAGGAACAAACACATGTAAGGAGCATACGAGTTTAAATTTTAACTTGTGTGTGTTTTAACTCCTCCTGGGGCTTGACTTAAGCGTGAAAGGCTTACCATTTTCCCCCATGTTTTGCCCCTCTGTGACTCTATGCTGGGGCTGTTTATTACTCTGGCAACAGCCCTGTGAAGCATGTGAAAGCAGCTAGCCAAGTGACCCAACAGAATGAGGTTCTTACTCTTGTATGTGCCCCGGCCCTGGCACAGACAAATGAGTTGGTGGGAGTGAGCACAAGGACACCGACTGAAACCTGGATAGCAATTTCCTCTCTCCCTGTTTGCACGTCTTTAGTAGGGCATTTCTTCCAACATGCCCAGCTGGAGGAATCTTACAGATCGTCTACTCTTGCCCTGGACTGCACAGATGAGAAAGAGACGTGGAGTCCCTGTGGCTGGCAAGTAGTCACAAAGCCGGAAGGACCTGTTGAGGTTTTCTAGTCTAGTCCCCATGTTTTACAGAAAAGAAAACCAAGACAGAGGACTAGTCACCCAGCAAGTGAGTGAGAGAGCCAGGCCTTAGTCAAGTGTCTCCCGATTCTGCTACACCACAGCAGGGCACTCTTATTTTTTGTTGTCTTGGCTGGGTATAATCCTTGAAACTTGAGAATTTTGTCTGCCTTGGATTTTATGAAAACAAACACCATAGGCCAGAGAATGCAATGTGCTTGTCTCTTCTGTGGCATATCTGTTTTTAATGCAAACATAAACTTTACGGGACTTTTGTGTAGGTGAAAAACTTTAAACTTGCATAATAGATATTTATAAGACAAAACCTTTGTAAAACATTTTCTGTTTAGCCTTTCAGAATTTCATCCTAGCTAAGAAACCCATACCAAATTAAGCTCTCTGACATGGCATTATTTTAATTATGTAGCCTGATTATATATAAAATGGGAGTCAAGACAGTGTTTCTTCCATTTTAATTATACTACAAATTCTTCAGGGTTTTCCTCACTTTTGAAGACACACTGGCATTCGATTTGTACCAATGCAAGTCTACCTCCCTGTTTTTCTAAAACACCATTTGCTTATTACCATGCTTCCATTTTTTTCCCAGTGGTAAGTTTAATGGAATGTTTCTCCCTGTCAGATTAATAACAAATACCGACCAAGTTCTGCTATATTTTTGAAGAGCAGCTGTTACTATGTTTTCACAAGAAAGTTCTTTATGGCTTTAAATAGAGACCCTATTTGGGGATTATTCAGAGCTTGGTGGCCTTGATAAGCATTGCAGTCAGGAGTTTGGCATCGAATCGTGTTTGTGTAGTGTTTAGTTCAATTTGGGAATTCATCGTAGTGTTCTTCTAGGGTGTAGGCAAGGTCTTGGGAGAAAGGCAGGCACTTTGGAAGTTATACTGACACAGTCATCATTTTATATGTGCCTTTTAGTTCAGTTGAGAAAGTTCCAGCAACTTGGTAATTTTTCTCTTGTTCCTATAGGATAATTAGGTGATAGGAACAGAGTCTGAATGTCAAAAAAACTTGATTTGAAATTCTGGTTCTGCTATTGGTGTCACCTTACTTTTTTGAGCCTCAGTTTCTGCTTCAATAGAATTATTGTAGGGATTAAATATAGTGATGTTTGTAAAGAATTTGGCACAGGGTCTGGGACATAGTAGGTGCTTACTCGGTATTTGTTGAATGGATAAATGCAATTAGCTGACATCATAATAGCTAGAAAGGAGGAGATAGATGATGCCCAAATCCCTGGTGGTTTTCCTTGCCCTAGAGACAAAAGAGTCAGGAAGTTAGGATTGGTGATGATTGTCTCTTTGGAGGCTACACATTTATTTTTGTTTGCACTAAAACTGATTATTTGGCTTTCAGCTTGGAGCAAGTGCAAAGTCAGGCTGACTAGAGGGCTTTCTTCATCCTCCCAGTCAACTACTAATTTCGTCTGTGATTTCCCGGAATTCAAAGCCAGAAGCATATTCCAAAGTCACATTAAAATGCCACATGAAGTATTTGCTGTTTTAGATGATCCACACCACTCTTCACTTTCATTCATATGACCAGTCAAGAGTTACAGCTTCTTGTCACCCTGTGTTCCATCTCCTCCTCATACCTCATCCATCTTGCTTGCCACTGCCACATTAATCTTCCTATAACTTCTCTTTCATCATGTCTCAATCTATGCCAGATACCTGTAGTGGTTCTCTTTGCCATGGGACAAAAGCCAAATACATAACCCACAAGGGTAGCCTAGCTGTCACTATTTGTTGCACATCTGTGACAAAAAAGGCACTATGCTTGGCGCTTTACATGCACTATCTCTTTGGAAGATAGTTTATTGTCCCTGCTTTACTATAATGAAACTGAGACTCAGACAGATTAAGTAACTTACCCAAGCTCCCACAGTTAGTGTGTAGCAAACCCAGAATTCCAAATCGGGACCACCTGATTCAAAAGACTGGGCAGTTTTTACTAGATACTGGGCCTTCCTCTCCCATGGATAAGAGCATAGCCTTAGAAGGCAGACAGACCTACGTCAAATCCTGGCTGTGCACCTTCTCAGCTAGGTGACTTTAGGGAGGGGCTTTTATTTCTTTGAGCCTCATTTATTCTTTTTGGGGAAAAAAATGTGGCTCATAATACCTACTTGTAGGGTTGTTGTGAGGTGCAGTAATATATGTCAAGGTATCTGTTAAGTAGTAGACATTCCACAAGTGGTAAACTACTTTTTTAGTTGAAGCATATTTCATATAACGTAAAATTTACCATTTTAACCATTTTAAAGTGTGTGCAGCTCAGTGTTTCTCAGTATATTCACAGTGTTCTGCAACCATCACCACTATTTAATTCCAGGAGATGTTTATCACCCAAAAAGAAATCCCTGTTACCCATTGAGCAGTCACTTCCCATTGCTCCCTTCCCCCTGCTCTTGGCAACCACTAATCTACTTTCTGTTCCTATGGATTTGCCTATTCTGGACATTTCATATAAATGGAATCATACAATATATGGCCCTTGTGTCTTGTTTCTTTCACTTAGCATAACTTCAAGATTCATCTGTGTTGTAGCATGAATCAGTATGTCATTTCTTTTTTTGACTGGATAATATTTTGTTGTATGGCTATACTATATTTTATTTATCCATTCATAAGTTGATGGACATATGGGTTGTTTCTACCTTTTGGCTGCTATGAATAATGCTGCTATGAACATTTGTGTACAGGTTTTTTTGTGGACATGTTTTCATTTCTCTTGAGTGTACTCTTAGGAGTAGAATTGCTAGGTCATATGGTAATTCTGTGTTTAACTTTTTGAGGAACTGCCATACTGTTTTTCACAGTAGTGGCCCCATTTTACATTCCCACCAGGAATTTATGAGGTTTCTAATATCTCTACCTCCTTCCCAATACTTGTTATTTTCCTTTTTTTAAAAAAAAATAGCCATCCTAATGAATGTAAAGTGTTATCTCATTACAGTTTTGATTTGCATTTCCCTCATGACTGATTATGTCGAGCATCTTTTCATGTGCTTATTGGAATACCCTCTTTTATTATTATTTCATTAAACATTTTTGTTTGATGAATCCCTATTTTCTGGATAGTTCTGTGATATGGTCCCTACCCTGAGGTTACTCATACTCAGTGGGGAAGGTAGACCTCTAAGCAGATAATTGCAACATAGTAAGATGACAGACTACAAAGTGGAGGAAGGAGGACATGGGTGAAGGCTGAGCGGAGTTTGTCAAGCACACCAGGAAGGAAAGAGGCATTTCAATTTGATGGAAGAGGATGGAGCCTTGGGTATAGCTGGTGGAGGGTGGAGCCTCCTGTCACCCGGTAGAGAGTGCCTCCCATCCCAAGCAGGCAGCTGGGCAGGTCTCCACCTCAAGAAGCAAGCCTGCCCCAGGCCCCAGGCCAGCAGGCAATTCCTGCCGAGCTTTGTCATCCACTGTGTGTTTGCCTGAGTGGGACTCTTATTTTCAAGACACATTTACTGAGCTGATTTGATCCCCACTTGAGATAGATGTCATATCTCCATTTCTACAGGTGGAGAAAAATGACACTCAGTGAGATAGCAGCTTGGCTGACTTCTTACACTTACGAAGTGGCAGAACTGGACTTGGACTCCAGGTTATCTGAATCCTAGTTCCTTCCACACTTGCAAACTCAACCTCAGCTCTTCTCAAGTTGGCATTCAAGGCCACTTATTCCCAGCCCCAACCACCTTATTTTCCTTCCACAGCTCTCCCTCCTGCCTATAACTGAACCATCTTTTATAACCACTGCAGTCTACATATTTTCCCAACTTCCTCTTTTGGCTTCTATTTTTCCCCCTCTTGTGTGGTCTAGATTTTCACCACCCTTAAATGGTTATCCTTTTGTCAACATCAACTGTTGAAGTGCCATTCACTCTGCCCAAGTTCTTTTTTTTTTTTTGTCCTCAATCTCTTTATTAGTGAAAACTGTGACATCTGAAATTTATCACCATTGGAGTTGGATGGAGGTTTTATGAAGAATTTCAGCAAGCCAGGGGCTTCCTGATAACATGCAATTCACAAAGAATAAGTGACTAAGTCTGCCTGGCCCACAGCCATCTCTTTTTCACGCTGTGGCAAGACCATTGAGTCTCCTTTTTTTCTTTGCATGATCCCAGTGTAAGATATCACCCAGTGTGAAAAACAAACAAATGAAAAAACAAACAAAAACACCTCTACTCTGGAGGGCTAAGGGCCTGGCTTTTGTTTTGGAAAATTGTTCTTGGACACTGCTTTAAATATTCTGCATTTGAATTGATGTTAGTTGTGTGTCTTGCTAAATTTCCTAAATCTGTCTATACAAAATTAATAAACTGATTTAACTGCATTACAAAAAGTTTCATATGATAATTTCTTCAAACAGACATTCTGATGTCAGAACTAAACTCTCACCCTAGAACTCAGGCTGGTGACCTGGGTTCTAACTCAACTTGACTGGATGGGACCAGAACTCAAATCAGCTCAACTTTTCTGCCCGAGTTCTTAACATACAGATTTGATCATCTTCACAGAATTCTGGCAATGTAATTAGGAATTATTTACTTCAAGTCATAGATAAGGAAATAGGCTTAGAGAAGTAAAGTAACTTATTCAAGATCACTCAGCAAGTAAGGAGTCTAACTCAAATGCCACCTCCTCTCTCAAAAGCCTTCCATGGTTATACTGACCAAAGTGATCTCCCTTGCTCCTGAAATCCCATAGCAGTTACTTCTCCCTTATTCAAACTCAGCATTTAAGATCTTGGGTTATCTTTTCATGGGTTTTTATCTTGTGTACCCAACTGGGTATTCATTCATATCTGTGTCCCTAGAGCCCAGCCTAAATCCTGCAGAGTAAATTCTCAGTAAATGTGAAGCTGAGGCATACCGGAGGAAAAGCTCTGGACCTGGATTATGTGGTCTGGGTTTTCCTGTGTTCATATTATGACACTAATTTCTGTGACCTTGCACAACAGTGAGCTCTCCAGGATGGGGACCCTATCTGTCCTGCCCCTCTTTTGTTCCTGGGCCTGATTGTTACATGGATGGATACATAGACTTCGCCATTTAGAACCTCATTTTTCTTATCTGCAATTTGAAAGATTTGAATGAGATGATCTGAGGACCGTTTTCCATTCAAATATTACCTAGTTTTGTGTGTCTGAATGATTGCTTCTCTCCACACCAACATGATCCTGAGCTACGGAGTTTCAGCTCAGGGAGGCAAAGCATAACTTGTTATGTCTAGTTTGGTGGCTGCATCTCAAACCTTTGCCCCTGAACTTGTCAAACTGAAGACTAGCCTAGGAGCTTTGCCCCAACACATTCGGAAGCCCTAATACCGTGCTATTGTTCTCTCTCCTCTCTTTGGTTTTTTCGTGTGTGTGCGTGTGTGTGTGTGTGTGTGTACGTGCCATTTCAGGATAATTTCATTTGAAGCACTTTATTTAGGTCTTACATTCTAGCAGCCTTGTGGCTTAGAAAGAGTCAATGATTTGTAGGAGGGAAGCTGTTGCTCTTTTAGAAAAACCAAAGTCCTTGCTGTTGTTCATGCCTAAGCCAGTGGATGTATTTTATAGGCACAAAGAGAACAAGAACAGGCCATTCTTGTGAAAATAGAACCCAAGGATTGCTCCCCTGCTCTGTGGGAAAGGCCATTTTCATCAGTAGGGCATTGTTAACAAAGACACCTCTTTTTTTCCTGGGCAGTTCCTTTACACTCCATACTCTGCTTAAATCATTTCTTTGTTTTTTAAATTAAATCTTTATTCACCTTATGCTTAAGGGAATAAAATGATTCATAGCATATTGATAATATTAATTATAATATGTCATTCATTGAGTGCCCAGTGTATACCAAGCACTGTTTGGTGAGTTGTGTGAATTATTGCTCTCATCCCCACAACTCAGCATCCCCTATAACTCCTGTTATGGAGGAGAGACCTAAGCTCAGAGAGACTAAAGCTTTTGCCCACCTCTCCTCACCCCATTCTAGAAAAGCTGAAGTTCATACACAGGTCTCTCTAACACTGGAGTCTCACCTCTGACCAGCTGGGGCTCCATTCCTGAGACCATCTGGGAAGATTTAGCATTTGAGTACATTCTGGAATGGTTATGTGCTTATAAGTGGCCCTCTCATCTTTAGTAACAAGTTATGAGGAGAGAAGCATGGCCTGGGAGAAGCGCAAGAGCGTGTTTAACACACGCATGCACACACATACACCCATACACACACTCACATTCACACATAAAGACCCCTGGAGACAGGATTTAACCAGCTACCTGGCCACATGCTATATCCAGCATTGGACAACCTGCTAGAAAAGGCATTTAGGATGTAGCAGTGGGAACCTTTGAGGAATATAAGAAACAGTAATTTTCACAGTCTCAGTTCAAGCCCAGAGCACGAAGTATTTTATCACAAGGGGCCGGTTCCAGAGCAGGTTCACATTTCTACCTCTGGAGCCCTCCTGTTTGAACTTTTACTTTTGACATCTCCAGCAAGAAACAGATCTGGGAAGTATAGTTTGAAATGTGTGCAGAAAAAAAAAACTCTGTTGGATGATCTGAGGCTGAGCTTAAAGAATGAGAAACGAGGATAAATAATATCCCTCTTTATGTGCTAGCACTTTACAGTTTGTAGTGCACATCACTATGTGTTGTGAGCACACATAAGCACTGGGCAAGGTGCTGGAGGCCTATTTCCCACTCCTGGCTCTTTCTTAGACTCACGTGGTGGGCCTACCTCTTCCATTCTCTGGATTTGAGTTTCCTCATCTGTAAAATGAGAAAGTTGGACCACTTGATCGAGGTCCCTCAAACTCTATCATTCTGTGATTTGATACCAGTAAAAAGGCAATAAATATTACCTGTTCCTCTTCCCATATCTGCCTTACCTCAGCCTGCCTTGTGTGCCCTTCCAGCTTAGGTCTTACCGCCCAAAGAGCTATTATCCCTTTCATGCCTGTTGGTACCCGAGTTGGCAGAAACCTACAAAGTTCTCCTGGGAAGACACCTGGCTTGGAAAGATCTCAGTTGTTGAGGGATTCATTCATGTGCCAGTTAAGTTTAGACCAGATAGCAATCTAAGGGACATTCCAGTTCCAAGATTCAAGAATTCCATAAAAGGCCTCCATCTAAGATATACTTAGAGAAACCCCTAAGCAAATTCATTGAATGCTATTTCAATACTTGGTATGGCAGTGCTTTTAGCAAACACCCTTGATCCTAGAGTTTGATCTGTACTGCTGCTATTAAGATCCCTGCATGCAGGAGGAAACAGGCCTTGGGTTTGTTTACTTTTCCTTTTTAACTGGTCTGGCCTCAATTATTTTCTAGCAGTTGAGGTTTTGGGCATTTTGAACTCATAATGACTCATTTTGACTCATAATGAACCTTGTTCTCTTGATATGCATTTTAGAAGACAAATCTGACCTTGAAAACAGTGTGATGCAGAAGAAAATAAAAATCCCCAAACTTTCTCTTAATCACGTAGAAGAAGATGGGGAGGTTAAAGATTATGGGGAAGAAGATTTACAGCTTAGACACATCAAGGTAACAAAATCTTTTCTGGTTTTGGAAGTATGTGGGAGAATTTTCAGATTTCTCATAGCTAAAGAATTTGTCTTGCCTCCTCTCCCCATGTAAATGTCCCGTAGTGTCACAGGGCATGATTTTTTTCGAGGTAGGGAAGGCTTGGGACAACTAGTGTGCATTTGCCTTGCTGGCCAACTTTCCAGGGAGCCTTGAATCATGCTGTGTCACCAAAACCGGTCCTGTTTGCACAGTCTCTGCAGTGTCATCGCTGTTGGAGATTTGGAACCGTGTGTTTCTCTCTGGCCCACAGATCTGGAGAAGTCACTGCTGAGTTCCAAGAATGTTAAGCAGCTGTTCTCGGGCAGCAGTTTAGAGCCAGTCACCATCAGATTGCCCAAACAGCTAAGGGTGGACTCATTGGGAAGTAAGCGAGATTTACAGAGGGGATTTATGGGACCCTGGGTTGGATGAAAACTTTTGCGTAAGATTGCACCCGTGCTGTGTGCCCCATTTGGTCTCCTCCAGCCTTCACTTTATAAATCTGTTGAAAATCTTACTTAGCAAGCTAGCTATTTTTTTTGTGCAATAGGCACTCCAGAAGAAGGGAGGGGGAAGAGAAGGAAGGATACCTTCTGCATTGACCATGTTCTGATTTTGGACACAAGGTCAAGGACATTCCCAAGGCATAGTCCAAAAGATGCGGTTGAGTTCAGTTCATGGCATTCATTGCACTCTTGCTGTGGGCCTGGCACTGTGCCAGCCCCTGGGATCATGGAGATTAGCCAGATATGATCCTGCCTCCAGGGGTCTCACAGTATGGTAATGCAGACAGATATCTAAAGGGACCATTACAATTTTAGCTGATAAATTCATCTACACTAGCAGTACCTTACCCAGGCAGATAAAACGACATAGGATTTTGTCATGTAGCTCAATCTCAGAGTCATGGTTTTGTTTTGCTTTCCTTAAGTTTCCTGAAACTTAGTGAGAGGAATCTTATGCCCTCAGTTTTCTGCACCTCCCACAAGTGCCCCCAATCAGGAGAGCTCCTAACCCTTCTCCCCTGGGTAAAGAATTGAGTTGGTCCTGTAACTCCAACTGCCCCTCAGTGGAAGCTTTGTCCACTTGAATTGGAATTTCCTCAGGCAGCTGAACCCCAAATCCCTGGGTAGTCCTGGATAATTCTCTTCTAAATGAACTTTCCTCTCTGTATCCACTGTCCTCTGAGGGAGAGGCTGGCAGATACAGGGGAAAGAGCCTTGTGCTTGAAGTTGGGTTACAAGTTCTGGTTCTGGCTCTGTCTGTAACTTGCCATGTGTCCCTGAGTATAGTCCTCCTCTCTAGGCCTCAGTTTCCTCACCTGTAAAAAGAGGAAGTTAAACTGAAAGTACCTTTCAATGCTAGCATTCTTGGAATGATTCAGTTGAGTAAACATTCATCTAGCCCCTGCTGAGTACCGCTTCTGAGTAGGCAGTAGAGAAACAGAAAATAATACATGGTTTCTGCCCTAGATTAGAGTGGATTAGAGTTTTTAACATCTTTTTGAACTAAAGCATTCTTGATAAAAAGAATTACGTGATGGAATGCCTTTTTTGTTGTTTGTTTTTTTGTTTTTGTTGTTGAAGAGATTTGAGTGTGATTCCCCTTGGGTGGCTTGGCCTGGCCTGATTTCTCCGTGATTCTCCACATATTGAACACTCCCATGAGCAAGTCACTGCCTAGGCATTATGGGTGGGCTATGGGGTGGTGAGTTGGGAAGAGTGGCCGTGGTATATGCATCTAAGAGGCAGAGTGGTGGAACAGAAAAAGTGCTGGCCTGGGAAACCCGAGTCCTGGTTCTGCCACCAACTGATTGTATGACTTTGGGCAAACCCTTTCCCCACTCCAGACCCCTGTTTCCCCATTTGTAAAATGAGGGGCTTTGACTAAGTGTTTGCACAGGTTTCTCCAAGCACTGATGTTCTGTGGTTCTGTGATTTTAGGATTGTCTGGGGAAATATTGAGCCGCAGTCCAAGAAAGTCCCAGCTGCCCTTGCCTGAACTGATTCTCGTTGTCCTACACAGAGACCTGAGGGGCGGAAGCCGAGTGAAGTGGCACACAAGAGCATCGAGGCAGTGGTGGCCCGGCTAGAGAAGCAGAACGGCCTGAGCCTGGGCCACAGCACGTGTCCGGAAGAGGTCTTTGTGGAGGCCTCGCCAGGCACAGAGGACATGGACAGTCTGGAGGATGCCGTTGTGCCCCGGGCTCTGTATGAGGAGCTGCTGCGTAACTACCAGCAGCAACAGGAGGAGATGCGCCACCTCCAGCAGGAGCTGGAGCGGACTCGGAGGCAGCTGGTACAGCAGGCCAAGAAGCTCAAGGAGTACGGGGCACTTGTGTCGGAAATGAAGGAGCTCCGCGACCTTAACCGGAGGCTCCAGGATGTGCTGCTCCTGCGGCTTGGCAGCGGTGAGTGCCCCAGCAGGCCACCTACCACTCCATGTGGGTGGAACACGTCATGCAGCTCCTCTTCCAGGAGGGAAAGCAGGAGAGGCAGGCCAAGTAACCCTGAGGCTAGGGAAAGACAGACACTTGACTCAGCAGTTGCTCCAAGGAAGAGTCACCCCCTTTCACATTGAATCTGATAGGAGCTTGTGTGTGCAGCAGCCTCAGCTATGGGAACAGTGGGGAACATGGCTCAGAGAACAAGAGCTGACAAAATATTTGTCACTGATCATTTGTCACTGATCATCCATTCAGCAAAAGGCAGTATCAGGGATTGTAGGGAACCTCTCCAAGGAGGTTTCAGGATAGTAAAGAGACCTAGACATGATCCTAAAAACATTACTTCAAGTCAGAAAGTGATAAATGCCACAGGGGGATGCTGATAAAATGATATGAGAGTTCAGGGAATGGAAAGGTTATTTGTAACTGAGGGTGTGGCGAGACTTTCAGGAGGGAGGTGGGCCTTGAACTGGGTCTCGATGGGTGTTCAGTGTTTCAAGGTGCGAGAGGAGGCTGAGGGTGGCACTCATGAGTATGGGAAAACACCTGGAGCATATTAAGAAGGAATATTGCAAATGTGTTTTGAGGACAGATGATGGAAGGCCTTGAAAACTATACCAGCCTGGGGTATCTGGACTTGTTTGGTAGGAATGGGAAGCATTAAAAAGCTTTTGAGCAGGGAGGCACGTGACCTTAGGAAGATGAATATAAAGATGTATAAAACTCATTTGGTTTGCTCATAGAAGAACTTAATAGGCTCTTATATTAACTAACCAGGTTTGCTCATCTAAAGTAGTTTAGAAGCAGGAACCGGGGGAAATCTGAAAGGCAGCAGCCTTGATGGCAAGAAGAAATGACTGTTTACCAGAGAAGAAAAGACAGAGGAACTCTTTCAGAACATAAGAATCCAGAATTGTAAAAGACAGAAGCCAATGAATATTGAGGAAATCAGTATAACATAAGTTCATAGTCTCCATAACCCCTAAGGACAATAATTAATAACCCTGAGGCAGTGTGTTTTGCTTGAAAAAGGGAGTCTAGAAACACAGGTTCAATCCCCCAGAGTTTAAATAAAATATAATTTTACACTCAAGAAGGAAAGTTTCCATTACCTAGATAATATATTGATATGTAAAGCTTCATCCCTCTTTGATTTGTTTAGATAAATGTGCTCTTACTCTACCTTACTTACATTTGTAGGTATAGGTGTCTTTTGCTTCTTAACGTATGTCCCCAAGGTAGTGTCTCAGTAGATCTTTGGATGGCCCAAGGAGTCAACGGAGAGTCTTTTTCTTGCCCTTGTCACAGAGAAAGAAACTAGGTTGGGACTTACCCAGAATCACGTGGGGAGGCAGAGGCAGAGCTCTGTCTCAAGCCAAGTCACCTGATTCATGGGCTGCTAGTTTTCCCACTCCCCAACTCTGCCATCCCTTGGCCACTGTCCCAAATCATAGCCTATAGAGGTTCACAGGGACACTAAAGTTCACATATGGTCTTGAACTTCAGAAGTTATTAAAATTCTTTATTAAAATAAAATCTCAAAGAGAAACCATAAGTGTAAAAATCTGTGAAAGCTGTGTTAGTCTTAGAGTGGGGGTGGGGAATGGGGAGAGAACTGAATTTTCAGAGAGAAAAAATATTTCACGATCTTAAAATGAATAATTTTTATTTTCATTGTGCTCTGTATGCTATGCCTTTTGTAAACCTCTTGGGGGGTGGGGAGCACACTATGAACAAAAACTCTTCATACCATTATTTCAACTCCCAGGGAAACTACCTGTTTTGCATGATCTTGAACTCAGTTTAAACTCCAGAAACCACTCCTAAGCCTCTGGGGCAATAAGACACTCTGCAATTTACATTATTATGTGCTTCTTTTAGTCCTAAAACAGTTAAACTTGACTCCACCGTGGTTTTAGTGTCTTGATCTTTCCAGATTCATCTATCCCACAGGCCTTGAATGCTATCACAAGGGCCAGTGGCTCACTCTTCCCTGATCTGAGTCATTATCATCACCGTAGTGGAATGGACTGAACATAAATCAGTTCAAGCCACAAGTGTGCATGGAGAGCCTGTGCTCTCCAGCCTAGAGGCATCTTAGAAAATCATACCCACTGTCCCTGGAAGCTTAAAGTCAATTGATTAACACATGTTAATTGGAGAATGGTAATGTGCCAAGTTCTGAGATAAATCCACAAGAACAGAATAGAAGGGTTTCTACCCTTAAGAGGAGGTTGTATGTTTTCATGGAAAGAATATAGTCTTTGGAACCAGGCAGGCCAGGATTCAAATCCCAACTTCCCTACTTCCCAACTCTTTAGCTTTGGAAACCTTCTTTTCTTCCTTTTTTTCTTTTCTTCCTTCCTTTCTCTGACTTTTTTTTCTTCCACAAATACTTACCAGTCTCCTGCTGTGTGCCAGGCATTTTGCCTAGTGGTGAGAGTTCAGTATATTTGTGATACAGCCCTTGCTGTCTGCCCTTGCGGAGCTCAAAGTTTGATGAGAGAGACAGGTACTGCAACAATCAATGACAGCACAGTATGTAAATGTCACCACAGGGACAAAAGCATAGAGGACTTTGGGACAGCAGAGGAGGAGCACCTACCAAATTCTGGAGGATCAGGAAAGAAGGGTTTCCTGAAGGAAACAACTTCTAGGCTGAAGCCTGAAGGATGAATTTTTGCTGCTTAGGCAGGAGTGAGTGAGTGGGGAAGAGTAAGGAGCAATCTAGGCAGAGAATGCCTTTCTGAGGCTTGGTGTTCTCATCTGTAAAATGGGAATGGTAATATCCCCCTTATAGCCTTGTGACACAGCATAGTACCTGACATTCTGTTGATGCTTCATTGCTGTTAGCCCGTGTTCCACATCATTTAGTGGAAGAGCTAAGGGTTCAGTTTGACCTTTAGTTTGGGCTCTCCCACCCAATAATTGGCTGTATGACCTTGGGTAGTTTAACTTCTCTGCCTCTCATGCTCTTCTTATATTATCTTTATATGATAGAAGATAAAAGGGGTTATATATGTTTGTTCATTTGCTTATTCAATCAGTCAGCTGACATTGACTGAATATGTTCTGAACCTAGGAACTTGAGGAGATACAAAGAAGACTGAGACTTTGGAAGGTAGGGAGAGGATAGTGATGGAGGAAGACATAATTAAAATGCAGGGTAACCAGTTCTGGGGGAAGGGCTACCATTTGAAGGTAGAACTCTCTTGATGAGTCTTCGGAGATACCCCCTTGCTGTAACAGCTCCTCATCTTTAAACACCACCAAGAAACAAGGCAGAGAATAGCTAGAAAGTGAGCAAGAGACCTTTTGTCTGACTCTCAGCGTCTTATGCTCTCTGAGGAACACATCCTGGCCAGGGGTTGATGTAGGGCCTGGGCTTTGCCATTCTCTGTGCCCTGGGTCTGGCTTGAATGTTGCTTTTGGAAGTCTATCCTTGAGCATTTTCATCTGGCCACCTCACCCAGGGACCCAGCTCAAGGGCCTTTGTCCAGCTTGAGTGCTGGATCATTTGGGAAGGCCCACCAGTCAGGAAGTGCTCAGTTTTAAAAGGAAATCTACCTTGCTGAGTCACCCAGGCAGCGGGGTCCTGCAGGGTAGGAGGGAGCTGGGAGCAGTGGCCTGCCCTCTTGAGTCTGACGGGGACCTCGGAGCAGGAAGCACATCCCTTTTGGCAGCCAGGAGTTACAGTGGTGCCCCTTGGGGAGGGTGGGGGCAGAAAGGCAAAGGCAGAGTCCCACACGGAGGGTGGGGTAGCAGCAAGATGGCATGATGAGGTTTTCCAGAGGCGTCGTTGGTGCTTCAGGGCTTCATTTGTGCATTTGTTCATTCTTCTTTCATTCTTCACACAAAAAATACAAGGTGGGTTTAACGGGCAAGGTTCTCTATGACAGAAGTCCTGGCGCTGTGAGCGAACTTAGAGAAGATATAGGCTGTCGCACTCATTTGGTGGTGAGAAAACAAGCCCAGAAAGCGTCACTGGCTTATTTCCAAGGATCTCCTGACACCCGGTCCTGTGTGCTTCTCCCTGGACCCTCACCCACATGGCCTTCTTCAGCCCTTAGACTTCATCGTTGCCAACATGGGGGCGACTCCTCTGTCCCTTCCCCCTAAAAAAGGATATCTCTCTTTGTAAAACAGAACTTTCCTTTTCTGTGTTCTTAGCGTGGGAAACAGCCCTTTCTGATGGAAAGGAACCTCATCCTCCTCTCCTGAGGGTCTTTTCTCTCAGGCCCTCTTTGACAGTGTCAAAATTAAATGAGAAAGCGTATGTAAAGAGTCTAGCCCTGTGCCCAGTATATTTTAATTGTCCAGTAAATACCAGTTCCTTTTTCCTTTTTTCCCTCCGCCAGCCTCCCCCAAAGAAGTAAATGCAAAGAATGCAAAATGCATAAAGACATTCTAATTTGCAAGGTTTATTTGTGTGTGTGTTCCTTCCTTCTTTATTTATTCCACAAACATTTATTGAGGGTATGCTTTGTGCCAGAGCTGGACTAGGTGCTGGAAATACAGAAATGAACAAGACAAGAGTCCCTTTTTAAAAACAATTCACAAGTGGCTTAGAGTAGTGTTTTTAAACTGGGGGTTGGCAGGGTCAGAGAATTCCAAGGGGATGAGGGGAAGCAGAACAGTAGAGACCCAGTGGGAAGGATAAGCTCCCTTGTATGAGAGTGGAGTAAACTCGAGGGTCTCTTGCAATTTCTCCTCAGCTAGGTTCCCTGTTCTTAAAAGGCAAAGACCAAGGCTTAGGTAACCACCTCGGTTTTTAACACTGTACGGACTTAGATAGTGTGGCTCAGGTAACAGTTCAAATAAGACTCAAGAGCTCTGTGAGGGATATAAAGAGGAGTAGAAGTAATCCTTGCCTTCGGGATGCACACAGTGTCTCACTCTCTTAATTCATTACCTGTGTAACTTCAAGCAAATGCTTTAACCATTCTCAGTCTCCGTTTTCTCCTCTGAAACAGTTACCTTAAAACCCACTACATACAGGCAGGAGAGCACAAACATATATACAACGCGACACCAGGCAGAATAAAATCAGTGCTATAATTGCAAGAGGAAGGTAGATGATGGTTTTAGATTTCGTGTGTACTTTGTCAGGGAATGGAGGAAGAAATGATGATGAATTCTGACCAGAAGAGGCATAGATAATTAGAATAATAACAGTAATTCACATGTGCATGGCACTTCACAGGTTTCAAAGCACCTTGACATTTTTATCTCATCGGGCTGTTCTGATAGTCTTATTGCAAGGCCAGGTAAGGATTAAGGATTATTATCTCCATTTAAGAAAGGAGAATGTGAAAAAAAAAGATAATGTCCCTGTTGGCCAGATCACAAGCTGATTGAAAGTTTTGAAGAAGGAGAAAGCTATTGTGGCCTGCATATCTGTCTTGGCTCCTTAGAGCTAGATTGCTAACACCTCTGTAACCCTCCGGGTCTGTGCTTTGGGTTCTTTCCAAGGTCTGTTAAAATACCAGCTTTGATCTTTAAAATCCTTTGCGGTCTGAGCTGGTTTCTTTAAGCCCAAGTCTCTGATGTTGCGTTAGAAAGGCAGCTAATGTCAGCCAAATGCTTCCTGCTGGTTTCCCCCTGTACTGGAGGCAACCTGGGCTTTGGCAACAGATATTACTTGGGTTTGAATCTCACCTCTCTTAATTCATTACCTGTGTAACTTCAAGGAAACGATTTAATCATTCTCTCCCCTATAAAATTGAAAAGCCCACCACATACAGGCAGGAGAGCTAGCTTAGTGATTAAGAGCCTGTGTGGGCCTTGAGGTCAGAAATACTGGGATTTTGAACCCTGGCTTTTCCATGTTCTAATTTTGCTACATTGAGCAATTTACTTAACTTCCTGGGCCTTAGTTTCCTCATTGTAAAACAGAGTCAATGATAATAACAACCATTATTGTTTTTAAGAGGATTAAATGAGCAAATGCAGTAAAGACATCTGCCCAGAGGCTGGCATGTATTATAGTAAATGCTCAGTAAGTCCTATATTAAGGTGTACAATCATTTTAGGACGTACATGACATATTATGTGCAGTGCTCGGCACATCATAGGCGCTCATGTCCTATGGTGGAACACAGATGTGGTTGTCTGGCATGTCTTAATCTTTGGTCAATCCCTAATGACTCCTGGAGATTTCCTACTTCCCCTTATAAGTCCCCAGAAATCATATTTGAATAGTCTATTTTACAACTATGCCTGGACTTGATTTCAAACTCACTGGTCTGTAGTTTGTAGAATTCTTCCCACCCCCCGCCCCCACTTCTCCTGGGCAGAATTCCATCTTCCCATCTCTAGTTCTCAGCTACCTTTTGACCCTCTGGTTTCTTTCAGACATCACCTGTTGTGGCTCAATTTCCTATTTGCCAGGGCTCTCTTCCTGGGGCCCGTTTGTCTTAGGGCTCCTTCCCATCTCTTTCAGCCCTCCGTTCGTTCTCACCAATGAGCAGGAGTACTTAAAGATGTTGGCATTCGAAGAGGATGGGAAAGAACCATTTTTTCCAGTCAGGTTTTCACATCCCCACTATAGAAGTGAGGCCCAGCAGGCCCGCAGGCTGCCTGCCACCTCCGAGTTAGTGCTAGGGTGGTGCCACCCTGTTATGTCCTGGGCCTTCTCCACATGGATGGCAGCAAGAGATCTAGTAGTGAGAAGTTTATCTGAAAAGTATCGGTTTATCTTTCACTTTGAAGTACTTTTTTGTATTGTTGCCCAAATCAGAATTAGCTACAGTTCATCCCAGATAATTTTAAAGGTTGATTTCACAGTGGCTGAACAATTCAGGAACCTCCTTCCCCTTTCCCTCTACAGTCTGTTTTCCTGGGGGCAACGGGGATGGAGCTGAGGGACAACTCCAGGCTTTCCCTTTGCCGATTGCCCAGATGTCTAGAACATCCAGAGGAAGTTGCTGGGCTTTCCCTCATTACCAGAATAGAAATGTGCTGCTTCTCCCTTAGAGCGGGGCTTCGATCATTTTCTGCTGGATTTGCCAGACAGGAAATGGAGGTGGGAAGGGGTTCATTACAGGCAAGACTTGGCCTCTAGGAACACCTGCTTTGGGCCAGACACTAAATTATTTTCATACATAAAACAACCTCAGCAATAGATAAGATCATCAGATGAGGAAACTTGCCGGAGGCCGCACACCCAGGAAATGGTAGAACCAGGTTTCACACTGAGGCCCATCTCGCTTTTCCATGCATCAGGCAGTCTGATCACTGAGTCCCTCAGCCTCTGTGCTTCTGCGGCACTGTCTCTGCTGCCTGCCCTACTGATTAGACCTTCTTTATGTACTGTAGTGGGTTCTGGGACTGCAGAGCTGTCTTGAGCTGTTAGACGGATGTTTCCTGCTTAATTTAAATGCCCACTATTTCGGGAAAATTCCTAGAGTTTTCATGGAAATTATCTCTTTAGAGAGAACCCAATGCAACCTTTCACCCCCATCTTATAGGTGGGAACACTGAGGCCCAGAGAGGGGAAAGAACATGTTTATACCATGTGAAATCTACATAGGTGGGGTTTCATCAGCATAGAGCAGTGGAAGGTTTGTCTTTGGCTGACATGGATGGATGGATGAATGGATAGAATGAGTGGGGCTGCCGGGACTCAGCAGTGCCCAGAGGCTGGCCGCAACCTCCCCTGCTGCTCCAGGGGGCTCTCTGAGTCTGAGAGGTAATTCTTCAGAGTCCCAGGGCCTTAGTCCTATAAGGAGCCCCAGAATTTACCTAGTCTAGCCTCCTGCACAGGACAGGGAGACTTCTGTAGCCTCCCTGCCAAGCAATCGCCCAGCTTCCTGTTCCCCTAGAGACAGAAAGCTTGCTCACTGCCTTCCAGTGCAGCCCATCCCATCATTGGGCAACTCTGACTGTAGGGAAATATTTTTGTGCAGAAACATTCATTGGATTCTTCCTCTGTTCCAGGCCCTGTGCTGGGCACAGAGAAACCAAATCGATAAGCCCCTTTTACTGCCTTAAAGAAGTCACAGTCTCATCAGCAGACAGTTGAAATGCAGGGCGAGTCTTGCTTTGGTCCCTGGCTCTCAGGGTATTGGGAGAGCACACAGAGTAGGACTCCTTATGTGGCTGGGGTGGAGGTGCTGTGGGTGGCTGGAGATGGCCCCAAATTAAGGAACTATCTCAGGCAATAGGAGAGCCTGAACAAAGATTTGGAGATGTAAGAGAGGCTGGCTTATTCAGTGAGCTGAAAGTAGTTTCTGGCTGGGTGGCACGGTGGAGGAGTGGGTAGGAAGGAGAGATGAGGCTACAGAGGTAGGCGAGAGCAGGGCCTCATGGGGGCCCCTCCCCATTGGGGTGACCTGGGGTGCAGTCCCTCAACCCCAGAGTTGCCGTTTTCCTCTGAGCCAGGCAAATCAATCAACATTTAGCAAAGATGAATGCCATATGGGCCCTCCTTTGGAAGGGCTCATGGCCTGAAGGGAGCATCAGCCAAGGCCAGGGTCATGGATTGATTCGGTGAGCAGACACCAGCCACATGATGGAACTCTGCCTCCTCATAATCCTGCCCTCAGGTGCCCACTGTGCCCCCAGCAGCCCCTCAGGAACCTGAGGGCAGCCCTTGTGCCACCCACCCTACTTATTCCTACCACAAGCCCTTAGCCCCCCAACCCAGCCAACTCTGGTCCATTTCACATGCATTGAGTGCATGGGTGGGCCTTTAGTGCTTCTCTGGCAGGACATTCTGCCCATATGTACCCTGCTATTTGGAGGCTGTCTGGGCCCAGATAGTTGAGCAGGAGGGACATGGAAGAACCACAGATGAAGGTGGCCACTAATCTTCCCTGGCCACCAGCCGGCCAAGGATAGATTCCGAGCTCCTAGGTGAGATGAATCCTGGTGACCCCTCACCCCACTTCCACCATCCCCCCTCATGATGTGGGGTTCTTCACAGACCCCTGGGAAGGTCATGGAAAGTCAGAGATGAGCTGAGGGTCCCACAGAGTGAGCAGTAGGTGGGAAGCTCTGAAAAGTGCAGTTAGCTGAAGACCTATAGGGTAGTGGAAAGAGCAAGTCTTGGAAGTCTGATAACCCTGAATTTGAGCACTCACCACCTGTGTGACTTTTGGCAAATTACTTTACCTCTCTGAGCCTCTACAGAGATAGTAAGATTGATTTTGCAAGACCGCTGTGAAGATTAACTTCTTTCACTCAACACATTTAATGAGTGTTCAATATGTACCAGGGACGTTGTGGTGGGTGCCAGAGATACAGCAGTGGGAGCGACTACTCATCCCCTCAGCGTTTATGTTCTAGTGAAGGAGATGTTAAACAAATAATCACATGACAGCCAGATGAGAGTGCCACAGAGAGAGAAAAGAAAGATACTTTCCATGTAAGATATTTGGACAAAGACGACATTTGGTAGGTGTTGTTCACCTTTCCTTCTCAAATATGTCATTTGAAATGGGCATCTGTAATTCCTCAAGTGGGAGAAAATTTTGACCCCCAAGACTAGGGACCTGGGCCTGCTTCTACCCTCTCTTTCTGGCTGGATGGGCTTCTTCCCCTTAGAGACAGGGCTCTCTCAGGGCCATGGCTCTGCTGCTCTGTAGTTCCGATTCCCTGAGGGAGCAGCCCCTCTGTGGAGGCGTCCATGTGAGCTGCA
This sequence comes from Daubentonia madagascariensis, assembly GCA_023783475.1. NCBI lineage: Eukaryota > Metazoa > Chordata > Mammalia > Primates > Daubentoniidae > Daubentonia > Daubentonia madagascariensis. The sequence continues at coordinate 9,779,061 of JAKFHU010001129.1, forward strand.
GGGATCTCGCCCACTCCAGGGCTCACGCTAGGATTGCTTCTCCTGCCTCTGCCCAGCAAATCCTGCTCCTACCTTCACTCACAGAAGGTACTCAGAAAATGGAGAGGGAGGGGGAGAAGGACCTTAAGAGTTCTTGCCTGACCGCTCCCCCACTCCCCCAGACCTCACTCACTTATCAGAGCCCCAGTCAGAAATCACCTCTTCCCTGAAGCCTTCCAAGATCACTTAGCAGCAGTGATCTCTCCCTCCCCAATATCTGTGCAGATTTGTGGACAGTCAGGGAGCCTATATTATTTTGTGCTGCTTAACCTTCACCATATGAAGATAACTACCCCACCGTAGGGCTTCATACCCAACAAGTTTCTGGCCATCCTCCAGGCTCCAGCACAGAAGTTTGTGACCATCCTTCTGAAGCCTTCGTGGTCCCCTCCAGATATAGCACCCTCCTTTGCTTCTGCTCCAAAGTCTTTATCCTAACCCTGTCGGTCATATGGGTGGTAATCGTCTGTGCTTGCCTCTGTCCGCTGCTGAACTGTGAAGCACTCAATGCCACCTAGCCCAGGGCTGGCACTTAGTATACACTTAATAGATTCTCACCAAAGGAATGAGACCAGGTTTGTCTCTGCCCTTACTGAAAGCATAATGGCGCTAAGAAGCAGACACACAGCCACAGCAGCAGGTGAGAGCGGCTGACGCCTTCTGAGAGGGGATGATAAGGTGCACAGAGGGGTATTCTTCTTCCTACCCAGTGCTAGGTCATCTCCCCTGTCTCTCACCAAGGCCCTTGTTTACCTCTTTCAGTGTTACATGGCTGTTCGCTTGCTCAGGTCCTTCTCAACAAAGTGAAATCATCTTCATTCTACCAAATCTAGAATGCCTCTGTGCCACAGTAGGTTTTCTGTATGCATTTAAGAATTTTGACTTGATTTACTTTGCATTTAGGAAGAAACTAGAATTGTACCTATAACAAAGAAACTTCTTATTTACCTTCAGAATAGAAAGATTCAGTCCTTTTAAAAAATATCTAATATTATTAACCTTTCTATTTCAGCAGAAATCAGAAATGGTATTTAGTGTCCAAATATATATATGTTTTAAAGAAATAGGTGATTTCTAAACCTCCTGGAAGTCACACAAACATTAACTTTTTAGAAAGCTTTTCAGAAAGAGCAGCATTTGTCCAATTTGAAATATAAACAAGAATAGAGAATGGTGTAATTTCATCTATTTGTTGTACCAACAAACAGAAAGACCCTTACTTTGTGCCATGATTCCCATTTTATGGAAGAAGCCACTATGGTTTAAGAGGTGAAGTAAATAACAGAACCAGGATTTGTACCAGGTTTTTCTAACACTAAATCCATTGCTCATCCACCAAATCACAACAATTTTTATGTGATATAATAGCGTTTCACATGATAAATTCTGAACTTCCCCAGAACTGGGACATACTTTCTTTATTTGTCTCTGGGTCCCCAGTGCCTCTTACAGAGCCTGGATCTTGCTATGCAGTCAGGGGTTGTGTGATGAATAGGTTCATGAATGATTGAAGGAAAAGACAAGTACTACCTTTTATACTCTTTTAAAAGCTTGCTTTACCCAGCTATGAGGTTTCTTTCCATGGAAGGTATATTTTCCCCAAAATAAACCTCAGGTATGTGTCAATACCAGAATACAAGTGGATTAAAAGGCCTTTTTTATTTTTGATTCCTACTCTTCCCACAAAGTGAAAAAAAGTTCCTTTGTTACCTTAAATATCTGTGCCACATCGTACAATGCAGTCTCTTAATGCAAGTGCTTATTATTGTGGCTAATTTGGTCACATGTGTTTGAGGGAGAACAATGCCACAGAAATTTTTAAAAGCAAAACAGCAATCTGAAGCATTTGTTGTAATGAGATGTAAATTGCCAACATCGGGAGTGGAGCCGACTAAAATTTGCAATGGAGTGATTTTTTTCCCCCTTCTTAAATTAAAAGCACTAGAGGCCCTCCCTCTTTTCCCCAAAGAAACCACATGCTTTTTTTGCTTTGCCTTCTGATTCCGTAACGCTAAACATCACGCTTTATTGATGGATTCACTCCTTCATTCAGCTGCCATTTTCTGAGCCTCCGTCTGTTGCATGCCCTCCCCAGTGCTCGGCTCCTCAGAGTCATCCTCGGCCTGCACGGTGGCTGTCGGTAATCCCCATTTCGCAGATAGGAAAACTGACTCAGAGAGGTGAGGTGACTTGACCTGCCTAAAGTCATGCAGCTGGGATTCACACCCGGGTCTCCTAAAAGGTCCCTGGGCTGGGCCTGTGCTGGGCATGAGCGGCAAAAGCAGAATAGCAGGGTCTCTGTTTCACAGAACCCACGGTTTAGTAGAGACAGACTAAAGGACACAAATATAATGTGTGTCGGGGAGAGGGCAGTGTTGGAGGGGGAGGGGTGAACCACCATATACCAAGCACCCACTCTGTGCCAGACTCTGAAATAATCGTTTCATGTATGTGGTTAACTCATTTAATCCTTAGTCTTGCCAAGTTGCTGTTATCTTTCCTCCTTTCAGGTGAGGCAACAAGGTCAGAGAGGTTAAGTAATTATTTGTGTGTAAATTATATCTTGAGGATAGAATTTGAACCAAGCACTGGGCTGGGTGAGCCCTGCTCTCTCTCATAAAAAGACAGTTCCTGGCTGCCCAAGCCTCACACTCAGGACACAGACATAGAAACAAATGAGTGCATCTGATTATTATGGTAGAGTGGGGACAGGGGGTGTGGGAGGGTCCAAAGGACAGTGGAGCTCTACTATCCAAGGAGGATCACAACTCACCTAAACAGTAAGTGGCAAACCCAGTACTTAACCCCAGTCACCCTGACTCCAGATCTCAAGCCAAGCAGTGGAAGGAATTGTTTACGGGATAGGGCAGCCTTGTGGAAGAGGTGGCATTTGAGTCAGGCCTTGCATGGCTGGTGGAGTTTGGATAGATGGATATCCGTAGGGGTAGAATGTCAAACAAAGGGAATGGCACAAGCAGGAACGAGGAGGCAGGAAAGAATGGCGTATGTGTGGAGAGGCTCAGGCAGGCCACTTTGCCTAGGATGGAGTCTGACTCTGGGAAGGGGACCAATAGGGGACGGAGCCAGAGAGGTGACTCTCTCAACCCTACTCCTCTGTAGACAGTGTGGAGGCAGAGTCCTTTGCCTATAACTGTAGCCATCTGAATTGTCCATTCTCCTGACTAGATGCTTCTGATTTCTGCTTAACAGTCCTGATTTCTACTTCTCAGGCTGCAAGAAAGGTTACAGACATTCAGGGGAACAGCTTCCCACCCCACCCGTACCTCTACCCTCAAGCACCCGCACTCAGCAGCAGGATTTTATTTCAGAGTCTTTGCCCCAGCCCATGACAGTCTCCCTGTTGCCTTCCCCCAATTCTCTCTCCCCTCTCATGTAATGAAGAATTTACTAAGAGCCAGCCATGTACTAGGCACTGCCCTAGGCTCCAAGATTCCAAAGGGACTAAAACTTCGCTCTTGAAGAGCTTCACAGTCTAATGTTGAAAACAGACAGATAGGTAGATAATTGCAAACGTAATTTGCTAAAAGTATTCACAATATAGAGACCCCTATCTGGGAATGATCAGATCAAGGCCTCCCAAAGGAGATGCCTTAGCTGTGTCCTAAAGTCTGACTGGGGGGTTGGCAGACAGATGAGGTAGTGTTCAAGGCCAAGACAACAGCACAGAGGCCTGGGGCAACATGGCACTTGGGGCACCTGAGCAGAGGTGACTATTGGGGGGAGCAAGTGAGCCCTGGAGGTAGAGAGGATGCCAGTTGTTCTGGGCCTTAAGAAGGTGTGGGACTTAATTGGAGGATAGTGGGGAGCCTAAGCAAGGAAAGACGCTGTCATGTGGAAGATCTCTTTGGTAGCCATTGTGGAGATGGGTGGAAGAGAATCAGATGGAAATCATAGCTGGACTGGATTCATTCTCTTGTCCAACAAGCACCTCTCATGGAAGGGAAGGTAGGCTTTAGAGGAGGGACATGATCTTGCCAAAGAGGACCTATGAGCTAGTGGCTGCATAGACCTCCTCTTGTCAGCCCTTTCCTTTTTCCTGCCGCTGAACAGGAAACACCTCAGATGCCAACTCAGCCATGAGCTTTAGGGGAAACTGAAGTCATTACCTCTTCCCAGATCTGAGAAAAGATCAAATGCTCCACTTGAGTTTGTTTGTATCTCAGAAATTCAACCTGAGATCCCACACAGAGAGGAGAAACTTTGGCATCTGCTTCTGAAACTTTAGAATTATTCATCCATTGTTGTCATTCTTTTTATTCATTTAGCAAACATTCAGAGAACACCTACTCAGTGCTAGGTGCTGGGGGCAAAGGGAAATGTAAGACCTAAGCCCATCCCTTGATAGGTCATGCATATTGGAAGATGCTATCAGAATGATTATGATGCTATTGGTCCTTCACTCTGCCAACTTCTGTATCTGCCATTCTCTCACCTGTGGTCACAGAATTAAAATGCAGCAGAGCCAGGAGTGGGACCGGAAATCTCTACCAAGATGAGGAGAGCTCATTCATCTGTACTGTTCTGCTCCCCAACCACCTCGCATTCAGCTTTGTGCAAGGTTCATGGTTAACTCTTTGGAGATTACAAAGATTCTGTCTTGTAGTTGGCAGCTGCCAGCAACTCAGGATTGATATTCTCATTCTGAGAAGCCCTGTCATGAGGAATTTTAGTAACAAATCACCAATACCTTTCCTACCACAACCAAAGTCTAGGATGCAGCAACTGAACACAGAGTTGCAACCAATGTTGCAAAGGCTTTATATATAAGAGCTGTACCCGTTGCACGGTGGATTAAGAGTGGACTGTGAATTCCTCCATACTTAATGTGTGCACAGTAGGAGCTGTGTGGCGTAGCTGAATCTCTGATGTCGTACTCTGAAATGGGCAGGAGATTTCCAGCATTAAATTCTGTGGCCTTGGAGTTGTTCCCACGAATATCAGTCTTCAGCTTATTACCCATTTTCATCGTGTTTCTCTGCCGTTTGGTAATCAAGACACAATAGGTGACTTAAAAAAAAAAGAAGTCCATCATTTTTAAAAGCTAATGGAGAAAAAATATCCCACTTAGAAACTACCACCATTTATCTAGCTTCCTTTCACTGTTTAAACCGCATATAATTTGTGTTGATTGCATTAAAATAAAAATCAGAGTAGCTGCTGGCTCAGGCAATCAAGGGCTTAATCTGTATTGTATTTTAATTTCTTGGTTCAAATGCTCCTGTCTAGATATGAGGTCTTGGGGAGGGGAGGCCTTCACATTGCTCCTCAGAGCTTTCCTGACCTCCCTTCTTCTGCTGTGGCCTTCTCCACTGTAGGCTGCTGAGGTGGGGTTTTTGGCAAGTGCACAATTTGCATATTCCAGTAATTGCCACCCCTTCTCCTCTAACCCAGTCTTAACAGAACCTCTTTCCTATACAGGAAGTTGAGTCTCCTGCCCTTCCACTTAGACAATGACGCCCTAGAACAGTGCTCCTCACTCATATTTAATTAGAGTCTAGTCCATTCTTGTCTTTCAGTTTTTCGCCTTTTCCCTTGTGACATTCATACCTCGTATTATTTTTGAGTCTGGGTTTAAGTGCAGTCCAATGGACAAAAATAAGCTAGCATTTTTTTTGTGCCACTATGTGCTGATAGATGCGTAGTTAAAAATATTTGCCTTTTATTTTCCTTGGAGTTCTAGACAGATTTCTCTTCTTAACTGCCTAGGTCCTGCCATTGACCTGGAAAAAGTAAAGTCAGAATGTCTCGAGCCCGAACCGGAGTTACGGAGCACTTTCAGTGAGGAAGCAAATACGTCGTCCTATTACCCCGCTCCTGCGCCTGTCATGGACAAGTATATCCTAGACAATGGCAAGGTAGTGTTTTAAGCTCAATATCCATTCCCTGCAAGTGTTTGTTAGTCAGAGTAAAGACGGAGAGTACTGTGGGCGCTTTCCACAACACAGCGTGACTGGTTGGTCTCCTGGCCTAGCCCTGAGTGACTCTTTCTGGAATTTTTCTGTTATAACTAGTGTAGCTTTGCTGGGACCTTTTTCTCTTCCTTCTTCCTTCCTTCCTTTCTTTTTTTTTTCCTACATATTGGGCCAAAGCAACTCTAAAACTAAACTGATATTTTAAAATAGCTTATTAGTGAGAAAGATTTTTTTAAATTCCCATGATAGTGTGATGAAACTTATTCTACCTTCCTATGAAACCAGATGCTTATATTTATAAGGTGAACTGGAAATGAAATATCTGATTTACAAATAACAACTCAATATATATTTGCTCACTGTTTACGAAGTATCTGTGTGTTCCAAGCCCTATGAACACAGGGGTAAATGAGACATGCTTTCTGTCCCTAAGCTGCCTTCAAGCTGTATATTCAGCAGTGGTTAGCCCACAGTCCTAGGGTCACATATAACTCCTCAGATTTTCTTGTATGATGCTTGAAAACAAATCATAAAAGAAAACGTAAGCACTTTTAGTAATTATATTGATACAGGGATGAAAATTAATGGAATAGCCTTTGGAAGTCTTAAAGTCATGTGATGATATAGCAGCAGGGCACAGGAGGAAACTGTTCTGACATCCTTCTAACATTGAAATGAATTCATCTTCAAAGAAGTATATCAGACCCTTGTATGTAGGCACTGATAAAATCCAGCTTTAGTGTTATATTCTCTGCTACCCTGGCACATCTTATAGACATCACCTCTCATTCTCCTTAAAGAGTCATCTGCGTCAGTTCATTTTTCTTGCCTCATGCTTCGAAAGGTCTCTGTTTATCTAGTATCATTCCCCAGTGGGTTGATGAGAAAGAAAAGGTTGTTTTATTTGGGTTTGTACAGATATATCCCTGCAGCTGGCCATCCTGAGCCAAAGCAAATATTGTTAAGCTGAGGAAATGAAACCTATTAGTTTTCAGGGCTCTCTTGGATGTGCTGTCAGCCCTTGCATCTCCCACTGAGCACTTCCTCCCCTGCAGAGGCAAGCCTGATGGGCCAGGCCACAGGCCTCGCCTTGCTCCATTCAACAGGCTTGAAAAGGCAGCTTTGCAGAGGACAGGTGGCAGGATAGAGTAGAAGCAAGCATCCTGAAGCCTGAGTTCTTAGCATGGCTCTACCTCTGTCCTACCTGTGTGACCTTGGGCAGGTCCTTTGATTCTCTGGGGCCTCAGTGTCCTTATCTGTGAAAGGTGGGATCTGATTGATGCTCTCCATATGCCTTTTTCGACTCAAACTGTGTATCTAAGTTTGGTGGACCTTCCCTAATTGGAGTTAAAAGAAGGTAGGACTATTCTGTTTGTTGATTTCCTTTTAGTCATGACCACATTGTGGAATGACAGGAGAGTTTTTCTTAAAGTAGTTTCTAAAAGAAATCTATTTCTCTCTTGTTTTGAAGCCAGTGGACAGTTTCTGAGCATTATAGGGGACCCCTTTGCAAAGGTAGCCTTCTTCTCCCAGAAAATGGGTCTCTCAAACCTCATTTAATGTTTTTACCCATGAGTTGAACAACAAATCTTGAAAATGCCTATTGTTTTTTCATTGGTTTTGGCCACGATGTTGCTATAAGACAAACCTGGTTTTTGTTTGCACCTAATTTGTATTCAGGCAGAGAGGTTTATTAAGGTAGAGGAAAGAAAGCAGACACGATGAAAATGGATGGCAGCTTCCCAGAGCAGCATTTCCCACATCCCAGAAGTAGCCCTCGTTGCTTTCGGCTCTGCTGTCCTTTCTGACCCTTCCTTCTCTCTGCAGGAGCAGGGGCCTTAATCTCTGCAAGGCTTAGAACACTGGAATGGGATCCATTTCCTAGTAGGAAATGAGTTTTGTCCTATAAAACATTTCACAAAGATGTATTTTGATCAAGTCCCATCCTACCGGATGCCATATTTTTAATAACCTCCCTTGACACATAACGCTAACATTTTGGTCAAAAGGTGTGCTGTGGTTTACATAGACAGGGCTTGCTACACAAGTTACGTGATTCTGATAAAGGGCATGGCTTTTCTTTGTCTAAGATGTTTTATTTCACAAACTCATTGAATCATAAACCTGGAAAGACCATTAAAGTTTAAATCGTCTAATTTATACATGGTATGGATGGAGAAACACATCCAGAGAAGGGGCTGTCTACAATTATATAACAAGTTAGAGGCAGGCAGGAACTGGAAGCCAGATCTTCTGGCTCCCAGGCCAGTGCTCTTCCCAGTCTATTCTGCTACATCCCTGAAAGCTGTGCATTGTACCAGGTGACCTCGAGCTTTGCTGACCTCAGGGGCCCTTCTGTCAAATGCCCTAGAATATATCTGTGATTAGTCTTACACAGGGTCATTTCTTTCTGTGCTATAAAGTTAGCCTTTTACTCAAGTGAATGTCAGAAAATATTTTCTTCTCCAAGGAACAGCAGCTTATCGAAACTAAAAACCAGTCCCATAAAGACATTAAATACACCCATCAGTTTCCTACTGCTTTGTGTTCAGACTAGTCCTTATCACTTTGTGGGGACAAAAGAGGCAAAGCCTTGAACCTCCCCACCAAGATATACTGTGAAGGGCTGAGTCAGGTGGTAAAGGCTCTAAGTGGGCTAGAAATTCAGAAGGGCTAGAACTTATCCCTGGAGTAATTAAGGAGTGTTTCCTGGATTTTAGACTGGGGCTTGAAAGATTAGCAGGCTTAAGAAAACATAAGAGGAGGAAGCATTCCTAGGCAGGGGAATGGCATGAGCAGAGACATGGGGAGGAGAAAGGAGACAAAAGATGGAATAGTTACTGAGTGCACGCTGTTCTAATGTTTTATTCATCTTTTCTCATTTAATCCTCAAGGCGGATCAATGAATTAGGTAATGATCTGCTATACTGTATAGCTGTGAAAAGTAAGGCTCAAAGAAGGAAAATGACTGGCCCAAGTTAACCAGCTAGTAGGTAGAAGAGCTGGAATTACACCCAGGACTGGTGGCTCCAGAGCCCATCCTCTTTATGTTACAGCACAGTGGAAGTAGAAGGAAATGAATGAGTGCAGGAGCTTTGTAGAGTGATGAACATAGTAGGGGAATAAAGGTTAGTAAATAGAATGGATTCTAGTGGGCCTTTAAAGCCAGGCTGAGGATTGGACATGACAGAAAACAGGGAGCCATTCAAAATTCCAGAGCATTGACATAAAAACAGAGTTGAAAGATCACAGAAGTCATCTAGTCAAAGAAGGAAAGAGGCATTGTAGGGAAATTAGTCTGTTGGTGATTACAGGGTGGGTTGGAAGGAGCAGGGACTGGATGCAGGAAGGCCAGTCCATGGCTGTTTTCCTGATTTCCCTGTCTGCTGTGGTGAACTGCACTGGAGGCTGGTGCCGAAAATGGCCAGGCAGATGCAGAGGAAAACTCTGCTATGTTTCAACCACATCAGTACCACTAGGACACTAGTGGCTGCAGGGAAGCCTGGGAGAGCAGGAACTTCAGGTTCACACAGATTTTGGCTTGAATCTTGATTCCAAAATTTACTGATCATGTGTCTTAGGAAAATCAATTTAGTCCTGCTGAACCTCTGTTCACATCTGTAAATGGGAATAATAATTTCTACCTATTTGCATCTTTTAAGGTCATTATGAGGATTAAACAAATTGAGTATACTGTTCATTGAGTATACTGGTTCATTATAGGTACTCAAAAAATATTAGCAACTCTTTCTCTTGTAGAACATTGGCTAAAATGACTGTCATCTCTCTTTTAAGAATAATAAATTAAAAGATCATAGGAAAGCAAGGCCCAGGGTAAAAAAGAGCCAAGATCTTTGAAAAACTGAAGTTGTCTTCCTTCTCTAGGATTTTTTGATTCAGAATTTAATCTAATTCAAAATGTCTTGTTTTTCCCCTATTTCAGGAAGCTTGTGTGGGTGGCTCTAGGGTGTCATCAAGGGAAGTGACGCAGGGTCCAGCAGGGAGCAGCAGGGGACTCTTCCCCAGCGTGCCCAGTCTGGCACATGGACTGCCCACCTGCAGTTCAGACTGCAGAGAAAAGGCCAGACTTGACCTTGGGGTCAGTGTTGCCTAGTCAGCCCCAGGTAGCACATCTCACTCCAGGGTTGCTTATCTTTCCTGAGCTGTATGAACAGATTTGCAGTACTGAAGTTTACAGCACAGAGAAGCCAGGTGGATCTGGTTATCTGATTGCCTACAGCAGTCTGAATGATCTTTTTGAGCAAAAGGAGGTGAAGTCAGACATGGCAGGTGGATTGTTTACTTACTAACATTCGTGGTGGGCTGTGTTGCTGTATTTTTTTCTTTTTGATGGTTGGAAAACCTCAGTAATTGGTGCAGGAAGAAGTGTTGCTGGCTGACCTATCTGCCTGTCTGTGTGTGCCCACCTTCCTTGCTAAGCCAAGCTTAAGTAGAAAGATCTTTAATTGTCTTTTAAACAATAGGTCTTGCCAGTCTGCCACCAGTTTTGGTGTGTGTGCAGTCTCTCAGCCCAGGACTCTCCCAAGATGTCTCCTGACCATGCAATATGGGTGACCTGCAGGTCTTCCTGAAAACAAGGACCTTTGGCAGAGCCTTCTCATGCTCCTTAGAAAGTTTAGTTCATTAGCAGCTGCCTCCCCTCTGTCCCCACAAAGGCCATTTCCTCCCTTCATAGACTCAGCAGAAGCACAACATAAATGGCAATGTCAAAGTCAAAACTATTTTTTTAATGATTAATGCCAGTAAATGGTTTGCAAGTTGTTAAAAGAGCCAGAAAGGAAAACAAATTTAAAAGCCTGTGGCTTATTGCTAGAACGTTCTGGATCTTTTTCATTTATTGGCTCTGCACTGAAACTTTCTGACTGCTTCCCTTATAGGGAGCATAAAATTGTGTTCTGTTCTGTGTGTCGTCAGAATCAAACTGAGTGCATTGTGGTTGTGTTTAATTTGTTAAAATCATAGGTGTTTTGAGCCAGAAGGAAATCCAACTCTTCCACTTCATAGATAGAGAAACTGAAGCACAGAGATGGGAAAGGACTTGCACAGCTACACTCCGACTGGCAGGGCAGCTGCTCCCTTCACTCCAGCTGGCAGGGGGTTTAAACTTAGCCATATGTTGGAATTATCTAGGGGGCTTTAAACCGTCCTAATGCCTAGGCCACACCCAGACCAAATAAATCAGAATCTCTGAGAGTGGAACCCAGCACCAGCAATTTTTATAGCTCCCTAGGTGACCCCTGCATGCAGCCAAGGTTGAGAACCACTATGCTAGGAGAGTGTGCATCCCAGAATGTTCACATTAAAGGGAGACAGGTCTTTCCATAGTGTAACACAGAAAGGAGTTAAGCACATGTGTCCTGAGATTCAATCAGGCTCTGAGCAGCCTTGTGATAACCTGAGTATAGTTTAGAATCCCAGCTCTGTCACTTACTAGTTGAGTGACTTTCAGCAAGTCACCTCACCTTTCTGAACCTGGTTTTTTCATCTGAAATGAAAATAGTGCTGCCATGAAGATTTGAGATAGTGACTGTATAAAGCACTAGAATAAGGCCTGGCACATTTATAGGTATTAGTAAATGATAGCCATTATTATTGCCCTAAAGAGAGTAACTTTAGTATTTCTGGTATGAATCCCTTACCGTTGTGTAGCAGTGCTTTTTAAAGGACCAGAGAAGCCTCCCACTGCCCTTCTGTTGGACTAAACAGGTGCTGGTGTTCTTATCCCTTTCAGGTCCATCTGGGAAGCGGGATTTGGGTTGATGAGGAGAAATGGCACCAGCTACAAGTAACCCAAGGAGATTCCAAGTACACAAAGAACTTGGCAGTCATGATTTGGGGAACAGATGTTCTGAAAAACAGAAGTGTCACAGGAGTCGCCACAAAAAAAAAGAAAGATGCAGTCCCTAAGCCACCCCTCTCACCTCACAAACTCAGCATCGTCAGAGGTAGGTCACTGAGCGGAAACACAATGGCTGAGATTCTGTCCTTTACTCTGTCAAGAATGTATTAGGCACAATTCAATTCAACAGACGCTTACGGAAGCCTCTGCATACCAGGCCCTGGGCTGGGCAGGGGATGCAGGAGCGGATATCCCAGATGTCCTGGAAGAGCCCACATTTAACAGGGCAAATGCACTTTGGACACAAGTACAGTTCGAGAAAGTAGCATGAGAGAGGGACAGATGATGTGCTAATGGATTTCTCAGGAGGGGAGAATAAATACCCTTAGCTGGAAAATCAAGGAAGAATTCCTGGGGAAGGGGGTCGCTGATTAGGCCTTGAAGGATACATCAGACATGGAGACACAGGTGTTTCAGCAGAGGTACTTCAGGAGGCAGAAGCATCTTGAGCAAAGGCATGGAGATGGGCTAGGAGTGCTGCTGTGTGCAGACAGCAGTAAAGGCCGAGGCTGGGGGACGCAGTTCTTGGTGGTTCTAGCGTTGTGCCTGAACCAGTTAACGCGGTGAAGACTCGCTGGTGGTCACTGGACTCAGCTTCCTATCTGGTGTTTGGGAGGGGTTGGAGGGCAGGCAAAGAGACAGGGAGTCATTTGTCTCCCTGGAGTTAAGTCTGTATCCTGCACTCCTTGATCTGCCTGCCAGCTTTCCTCCCCGCCCTCCTCCCCCTGCTTTCCTTCCTGCCTGCCCAGCCTCCCTTCCTCTCCTTCCCCCCCCTTTCTCCCCTCCTTCCCTCCTTTTTTCTTCCTCTTTTCTCTCCTTCCTTCCCCCTCTCTTTTCCCCCTCTTCTCACTTTCTTGTTTGTTTCTTTCCTCCCTCTCTCCCAGCCTCTCTCCATCCGTTCATTCTTTGCCGGGCCCTCTGCCGGGTACTGAGGACACAAAGGGGGATTAAGACACAGTCTCCACCCGCAAGGGGCTCGCAGTTTCTTGGGGAGGATGAGCACAAAAACAACTAGTTACCGTACAGAAAATACAAACTGTAGAGACAGATGGTGGTGTAGAGGGAGCAAAGAGAATATATTAATTGCTGATTATTTCAAGCATTTACTGTGTTTCAGGTTCTGTTTTTTTTAAATGGTTCTCTTTTTAAAAACACTTTTACAGATATTAACTTGTTATCCTCATAACAACTCTACTGTTGGCTACTATTATTATTCCTGTTTTACACATGAAGAAACTGAGACACAGAGATGTTGAGCAACTTGACCAGGTCTTAGAGCTCACAGGAGTAGAGCCAGGAGTCCAAGCCAGCAGGCTGGCTTCAGGAGCTGTGCTCCTAAACCACTGTTCTCTAAGTGTCCAGGCCTGCCATATTTTGATGAGGAAAGTAAGACTCAGTCAGTTAATGCATATATTTTAAGCAGGCCCCGTGGCAGGTTCTGGGGGCAGACAAGAAATATGTCCAGGGACAAGTCAGATAGTTCCAGATACTGTGAGCTTCCTTATATAATGTGGTAGGACAAAGACTGCTGCACTAGCTGGCATCAGCTGGGGTGGTTGGAGAAGGTCAGTTTGAGGAGGTGACATTTGAGCTGCAAGCTGGGTGTGGAAGAGGCAACCCTGTGAAGGTCTGAGGGGTGGCGAATCAGGTGGAATAAGCAGCAGGTACAAAGGCCAGCATGCTCAAGAAGTGGAGAGGTGGCTGGGGTGTAGAGGAGGAGAGAGTGAGGTCAGGGAGGTGGGCAAGAGCCAGTCTTGTAGAGCCGGGAAGGCCACAGTAAACAGCAGGGATTTACTCTACTTGCAGTAGAAAGGCAATGGACTTATCCCAGTCGTGGAGTGACCACATGGGAGATCAGTTAGAAAGCTGATGCAGTGCTCTCGGGGAGAGATGGTGCTGCTATAGACTAAGGGTACAGCAGGGGAAGTGGAAAAAAATGGCCAGGTTGAGGGTATATTTTGGAGGTGGCGGGACACAGAGAGATTAAGCAACCAGCCTGAGGTCACAGCTACAGATTTCAGAGCGTGGATTCAAAACCACACCCTCTTACTCTGGTCTGGGGCTTGTTCTGCTGTAACACAGCTGCCTCCCTTGCCTGGCTGGCTTGTGATTAATTGATTTGGGCAGCCACTTATTTTTAGATAATCAGAGGTAGCCTTCAGTCTGGCTGCTGTCTGAAATGGTAAAGCCTGATTTGGGAGGTTGCCCTGAGAAAGAGGCCCTCCCAGGGATGAAGCCTTGCCTTGCCTGGTAGGTGGCTGACCTCTAATTCTGCTACACCTGTTGGAACGTGACTCAGCAGGTCCTGGGTACCATCCCATAACTGGCTGTCCTTACCATTATCATGTGATATAAAATCCTCTGCTGTGTGTCTGCCTCAGGGCCCTGGGGACCGTATCTGATTCATCTCTACATCCTTGTTGCCTAGCACAGTGCCGGGCACACAGTAGGAGCTCAGTAAATGAGCCTTGAGCCAAAGAAACACAGAGACCCACAAGCTGATCCCCTAACTGACCGCTGGCGTGATTTCTTGTAAATCACTTTTCCTCTCCATGTCTCGGTTCCCTTAGCTGAAAACTTACCTCTTAAGATGGCCAGGGCTGCTGAGGACCATAGCAGTGAAAGAGACTCCACTGCATGGCTTAGGGCCATCACACACTCACTGTCTTCAGCTCCAGCTGGAACCTACATTATCTGCCACGTCCTCTGAGTTTCCCTCCCTGGTCTACTCCCCCATTTTCCAATCTCTTTTTAAATTTCTCCACTCTGTTTCCAAACATGATAGTCTGCTCCACACCTCTCTCTTTCTCAAAACATGGCCTGACTCTTCCTTCACAGAGAACAGTAATTTCCACAGCTTCGAACTGCCACACCTACAGATGTAACTCTATGCCCCATTTTTCAGCTTCGCGTCCCAAAGGAAGAGTTTCCTTCTCTTATTTGGTGCTGGTAATTCTCTCCATCTGGGCCCTAGATCCCAGTCCACCTGCCTTCCTAAGTACTTTGTTCCTCCAATTATGTTCCTGTTCTACTGATGCCTTTTCAACAATGTTTAAATATGCCTTGATTACTCATTTCTTACAAAAGCAAACACTCCTTCGAGGGTGCTTCCGTCACCCAGCTGCTGCCGCGTCTCTCTGCCTTCACATCCAGGCTTCTTGAGAGACTTCTCCACACTCACTGTGTCCCTGGTAATGCCCCTGCCCGGCACCTTCCATTCCCAGCCTTCTGCTTGATCTCTCTTCATCAGGCTCCCCCGTGACTTCCTCATTATTAAATCCAGGGCTTGTCTCTCTCCCTCTTGTCAGCACTGTTTGAGGTGACCATGCCTCCTTTACTGAGAAATTCATTCTGCACGCTGAAGATTTCTCCCCACCTCTCTGGCTTCTCAGTCTCCTTGGTGGGCTTCTCCTCCTGTGCCTTGTCCTCCATCTTCACCCCACTTCCCTGTCATCCTGCCAAGCACTCCCTGGTGGATCTCACCTGCCATCGTTCCCATTGCCGTCAGCATGCTCTTGGCTCTGGGTTCCAAGCCGTACTCCTCACCTGGCTGATGCCTGGTGATCTGGCCTTGGTGACCCCTGTGACCTCATCTTGCACCACACTTCCCATCTACCCCCCTGCTGTAGCCACAGAGGCCTTCTTCCAGCTCCTTCCTGTTTCACTGCCGGCAATGCCCTTGCTGATCTGCACACTCTCCCTCCCTGTCGCTTACAGAGACCTCCCAGCTGCCCAGTCTAAAGCAGCCTCTCCATTGCTCCCTGTCATATCACCCTGCTTAAAGTCTCTGCACAGCAGTTCTTATTTACTTGTTTACTCGATAATTGTCTTTCTCCCCCCACCTCCATTAGAATATAAACTTTATGAGCATCTTGTTCAGGGCTAGCCCATAGTAAGAGCTCAATAAATATTTGTTGAATCAATGAATGAGGACTCCCAAATCTATGTTTGACCTCAGTTCACACTTCTGAGATCCTGATCCATATATCCAAGTGCCCACTAGTCGTCTCCTCGTGGATGTCCACGTGACATTGGCAAACTGCACCCCTTACTACTGTTTCCTTCTCCTTCCCCACAAAGCCTCCTGCCTCTCCTTCCCCACAAAGCCTCCTGCCTCTCCTATGTTCCTTGTCTTGGTGAGTGATACCACCAGCCCAGGACCCAGGCCTCACCCTTGACTCCTCCACATGCCTCACTGTTCGGCCCCCAAACACCTCTTAAACCATCTGCTTCTCTCCATAGCCACTGTGCCTCTCATAGCCAGGCCACATCATTTCTCCCCTCCATTACTCCAGCAGCTTCTGGACTCCTCTCTCCATTATGTAACCAGAGCAATCATTCAGAAACCAGATAGGATCCTTTTACCACCACCCCAGTCACAGCCGTTTCATAGTGTTCATTATTAAAGGCTAAGCTTCTTAACATGCCATAAAAGCACCTTCATAATCTGGCCCCTGGCTATATCTCCAACATTATTTTTCAGCAATTTTCCCCTTGAACTCTAAGTTATTACCATGATGAACTACTGTATGCCCTGAACAAGCCTTGTTCCCTCTCACGGTGGGGCTATTCACGGTGCCTGGAACGTAGGTCACACTACCTACCTTCCACCCCAGATCTGCTTAGGGGAACTTTCCTTCAGGAAGTCGTCCCTGTCCTCTTTGGGTGGGTGGTGCTTCTGTTATATGTCCCAGAACACCCAGCGCCTACCTCACTTCTCTTCTTACTGTATCTTTGCCTCCTAGGAGCCTTGTCCAGCTACCCTTTAGAGCCTATAAATGCTTGCCATGTAAGTGAATAAAAAGGAAATTGACTAGCCCAAGGCCATACAATGGATTAGAGACAGAGCCAAGCTGAGCTGGGGTTTCAGGCTTCCTACTGTTACCAGAGGTTTCTTATCTTACTGAAATACAATGTTGATTATTATTTTTTTACTACAACAGGCAGGTTTGAAGTCTGTCTCCCATCCCACCATACAATCCCTGTTTTTTGCCTAATTATTTGAGCTATTCCAGATTGCATTTGGCTGGTTCTTCCCATGCAAGCTGTCTGCTAGATTGAAATTGTTTGTATTTATTTTGTCTGATTTTATAACATTTAGTCACATTTGCCATATAAAAATGGCAAAAGCCTTTACACTCACAGAGTTGGTGAGGATTTTCTCTTCTCTTTGATTTTAAAATCATTCCTTACCAGACAGCAGAAGGATGGGGTGAACGCTGACACTGCTTTAGAAAGAGGAAAGCAGGAGAGCTCGAGCAGAGTCTTGCTCTAATGACAAGCTCCAGAATGACAGTTAAACCTATTAAGGTCAAATGACCTTTTGCAGAGCGTCTGAGTTTTCTAAATGAGCCTCAGCGTTGCGTTCTGGTTAATTTTTATAACTTTTTTAATAGGACACATTAGCACTGTTATAAACCTTGTTAATTAAGCAATAATCTCAAATGCTCCCTCACAGAGGGAGACATTCCCAGCAACTGCAGGTGATTAATATCCAGAGTCTAACGAAAGCTTTTTAATCAACCTGAGGAGCCGTTCAGTGCTGTTACCCCTAGGAAATGAGAATGATTGGAATTCTTTGGGGGCTCCTCTGAAAACCTTCCTCCATTTGCACCTAGAACTTTCTACTAGGGCTTCTGCTGGGGCTTCTAAGGGCCATCACACCCACTCTCCTGGCTTCCTCTTCTGTCTCTGTTGCCTCCTTACCTGCCATTATTACCTTGCAGACAACAAGACTTAGAGCTGGAAGGATCCCCTTAGATTATCTGGTCTGACATCCTAGATAGATAGTGAAACTGAGACCCAGAGAGGTTCTGCCTAGAGGTTGCACAGCATCTAGGGTTAGGGCCAGATGTGAACCCCTGAACTTCTAACAGGACATCTCCCTCATTTGGTTCAGGTTCCAGAAAAGTCACTGTGTCTGTTTGCTATCTCTTGGCCCAGGGCTGGAGAGCGAAGCCCAACCATCCCAGTCTGTGGAGGGAGACTATGTGGTTATAGTTTATTAGATTGCAATCAGTGCTTCAACAGAGAGAAAAACCCAGGCAGGTGTGGGAGCATAGAGTTGTAGGTAGGTTCAATCAGGTAGGTTGCAAGAAGGCTGACTCTAGAAGAATGAGTAGGATTTAGACAGGTGAAGGGTGATGCCAGGGTATTCTGGGAAGAGATGAGAAAAGACACTGATCTGTGGGGCAGCTGGGAATGCAGAAGGAATTGCAGGTGGACGTAGCAGAGGTGGGCTGGAGACACCAGGCCTTCCACCTTCCTGTCTCTCAGTCCTTGTGGAAAGGCCAAGGCAAGACGAAGTGAGGATTAGTCAGGCTGGAGAGTAGTCAGGAAGTAATGGAGGTCAAGTAAAAGCTTTTAAAGGCTTCCCTGTGCAAAACCCTTCTCAGTGGGGAATAAAGGGTGCCCCAGAGAAAGAATGCTTAGAGCACATGCACCTGCAGCATGAGGGCAACAGGCGGCAGGCTGGCTGGCTCCACGCCCAGGGAAGGGCTCCGAGTGTGGGGAGGCAGCAGTGGATTCTGCCCTGTACTTACTCCTTTCTCTGGGCCTCAAGTCTTCTCCTATATAAGTGGAGGAGTTAGCACAAGTTAGTCTTCATGAGCCCTTGTAGTGTTGACATTCTGCATCTCTGAGAGGATTACCTGCTCTGGACTGTCTTAGTAAAGACAAGATTTTGATTAATCTCCATGGCAAGTCGTTAAGATTGGATTGTCGTTCCTGTTTAGGTGAGGAAACTCAGGCTCAAAGAACTTAAAGTTTTCACCCATGGTTACACACCCTGGTGGCACATTCCCCACCCACACCCTCGTCCTCTCATGTCCAGAATGTTTGCCTTCTCTCAGGTTTCCCTCAAAAAGCATTTATTCATTCATTCATTTAACATATATTTACTTAATCTTGTCCCTGTGCCAAGCACTGTGCTGGGCCCTGGGAATTAATAGTTGTATATACATAAAATACCTGGAACAACCCCATACAGTATGGTGTAGTATTACTCACAGTTTGAAAAAGGCTGGCAACATGTTTATCCCACATGCCTCATAGCAGCCTTTAAAAAGATACTCTGTGGTTTGTTATCCTTGTTTATGAGGTGAGGAATCTAGGGCAATGATTTGCACCAGGTCCTCAGGCTAGGAAGTCAACTGAAATCAGGCTGCAGCCAGGCTTTGTCTGGGGCTGGCTCTTTGCTTCATCACAGCAAATGGTAGACTCAGAGAATGGCCGTCCTAAGCCTCATTAGTAATCGCCACAATGAGACACCACTTCATACCCACCAGGTTGTCAAAACCTTAATAATGTGACGTCAAGTGCTGTTGAAATGGGGCAGCCAGTACTTGGATACGGTGTTGATAGGAATGCCAGTCAGCGCAACCACTTTGGAAAACAATTTACTAAGCATCACCTACTAATGTTGAATATGCACACATCTTAACATTCAGCCAGTTCCACACCTAGGCTGATACTGGAGAATTTCCTGCATGTGTACCCCAGAGGCATGTGCCAGGGTGTTTGTAACTGCAAAACCAAGTATCCAGGGACAATAAAATGGATAAACAAATTGTGGTACAGTCATACAGTAGAACACTACTCAGTGAAAATAAATGACCTACAGCTGTACACTTAATGGATAAATCTCAAAACTTTAACATTTGAGTGAAAAAAAGCAAGTCTGAAAGATATATAGAGTATAGGCACATTTGTAAAAAGGTTGAAAACAGGGAAAAGTAAACTATATATTATTCAAGGATATGTACATGTATTAACACTAAAAGCAAAGCAAAGAAAAACTTCATGAGAGTGCTTACCCCTGGTGAGGGAGAGGAGGGAAGAGGATTAGGGAAGAGCATCCAAGGGTTTCAGAGGGACAGCAATGTCCTGTTAAGCTGGGTGGTGGGCACGGGGGTATTTTAGCATTATTTATTTTTATTTTAGGCTAGTCAATTGAAGCAGTGGGCGTGGAGAAGGAATAAAGAAATCTTTAACTGGTTGTGATCGATTAGGTGTAAACTTATTTTTAAAGTGTACATTTACAGTGTATGTTTACTCTTTTCTAAGTACCTTTTATGATGCAAATTTAAAAACATAGCTATGCCAGATATGTGAATTGGTATTTGGGAAGTATGTCAGGAGGCAGGTTTTCTTTTACCCCCCCTTAAAAGATTTGTAGTCGAATTCACCATTAATCCTTGGCCTTCTTGTTTCTTTTTCCTGTCTAGAGTGTTTGTATGACAGAATAGCACAAGAAACTGTGGATGAAACTGAAATTGCACAGAGACTCTCCAAAGTCAACAAGTACATCTGTGAAAAAATCATGGATATCAATAAATCCTGTAAAAATGAAGAACGAAGGGAAGCAAAATACAATTTGCAATAAACTTTGGATTTTTCATAAAGCCTTTGTGTTTTCCTTGCGTGGCGTGTCATATGCGAGCGATGGTGCTGTCCAAATCAGACCCCACCGTGCGTGGTGGTGTGTGGGCAGGGAGCCGGTCGGGTTCTCAGGGCAGCAGCTTGTTCTGAACTTGCACTTCCCACTCCAAAGAAGGCAGATGGATTTGCTGATACCCAGGCAGCAGCCTAGTGCCCGTGTTGTTCTGGGGATGGGAAAAGCGCTCTTTTCAAAGGGGGATAAGGTGTCTCTGAGTTGCCTTTCACTTGACCGGGATTTGAACTGATATTTTTACCATTCAAGGACTTCTATCTCTGTTCCTCTATTTTGTTCTATAATAAAGCTTCATTAATTCTTTGATGTACACAATCATTATCCTCATGAATTTAGAATATTCTGTGTACAGTGGAGATGACCAGTGTGCTGTACAGCCTGGAATGCCCTTCCTTTCAGGGGAGGCACATTCAGGCTGAAGGCGAGAAAATTCATAAGAGATGTGGTTGCTGTCTACAGATCTGAAGGGCTATCTCAGAAGAAAAAGATTACTTTCTCTGATTTCAAAGGCCAGATCTTGTGCCAATCACCCTTCTCACTCCAGATGATCTGAGATTCAGTTTCCCTGAGAATCTGAATCAGTCTTGGTAAAGGAATGAAGGGGGTGATAATGTTAGATGTGGTACAGAGTTACATTCAGGAAGTAGAGACAATGTCATGCGGTATCAGTTCTTTCGTCCTATCTTGTATCTCAAATGTTCTTTGAAGTTATGTAATTTTTATCTCGTTCTTCATTCAGTTACTGATTCTCCAAGGTGCCTAGCGCGCATTCTGGCAAACCACATTCGAGCTTCCTGTTGATTTGCACTTTGCTTTCTGTAATGCCTCTGAAGTATGCACAGTATTAGC
Organism: Daubentonia madagascariensis; assembly: GCA_023783475.1. Lineage (NCBI taxonomy): Eukaryota > Metazoa > Chordata > Mammalia > Primates > Daubentoniidae > Daubentonia > Daubentonia madagascariensis. The sequence goes on from JAKFHU010001129.1 coordinate 9,800,254, forward strand.
AAGGGCAAGGGCTTTGGGTTGACGCTTCTAGATTCCAAGCCTGGCTCCTCTGCTTGCTTTGGGCTTAACCCATCTTCTCTGAGTTTCTGTTTTCTATTCCATAAAAAGGAGATAATATATACCTTGCGGAGTTGCTACAAGAATTAGAAATAACATATATATAAAGTGCTCTATAAATGTTGGCAATTTCTGATTATTAGCTTTTAGTCATTGGTTGGAAAACTTTGGCTTTTGGTTTCTCTAATGGTTTATCCATTAATTGGTCTTCTGTAACTAAAAGCTCAGGGTCACTGGGGTAAGTAGAGGAGGTGGCTGCCACTTTGAGAACTTTTATTTTAGTAAATAAAATCCTTTGTAATGTGAAATATTATGTGCTTGCTAATAGGATACATAGATGTGAATTTCCCTTTATGGTATTTTCCTGGCTCTCCACAAACTGGCAGTATAAGCAGTCATGGACTGATCACTTGCCTTCTCAGAGTCCTTATCAGTATAATGAAGAAAATAATGCCTACCTCACAGGGCGTATGGATAATTTAATAATAATAACAGATACTTAATATGTACCAGGACTTTTCCAAGTGTTTAACATAGGTTAACTCATTTCATGAGATAAGTAAAGTTCCTGACACTTAGTAGATATTCAATAAATTCTTGTTGTTGAGATATGTTCATTCAAGGGCATGGGGCATCTTGGGCATGAATAGCGTGGAATGCATGAGTGACTAGAAAAGGGTATGCATCATTGTTGAGCTGGTCTCCTTTTCTCTCTAAGCATAGCAAAGACACAAACACCCAGATCTGCATTTCTCTTTAAAGACTTTAAAGAAATGTATTTACAGACATTTCTCTTTAAATACAGTAAGGTACCTGTTATATAGGTGGTTTTAGGCGAGTGGGGTAAATAGTTATGGAAATATCTATAATAAAAATGCTATTACGTATGTGAAAGTGCTTTGTGTAATGTATGATACGTATGTTATGTTAGAGACAGAACAGGGCTGTAAAAGATTGTGGGATCTGGGTTCAAATCCTAACTTTACTACTTCCAGGGAGGTCACTTGACCTCTCTGGGCCTGTTTCTTCTAATATGGAGATAATGACCCCTAACTCAGGGTTCTTGTGAAGTGCAACCTAGATAAAATCTGTGAAAAGGCTCTGTAAATCACAAAGACCCTCGCAGATGTTAGTTATTATTTTTAGCATATAAGGCGAAATGTGATCAGGAATGGATACACCAATGAAGCACGCTTATAAGAGCCGATTCTGATATAGAATCAAGAGGTTTCACACACTAGTTAGACTGAGATGGTTTTGAGCTCCTGTTGTGTATCTGGTGCCCTGTTACTATGATATGAGGGCAAGACCATCATTTTTACACACATACAAGTGAAGAAATGGGCTCAAAAAGTTAAATAATTTCTTGTCCAAGGTCCTGGAGCTGTCAGCAGTGGAGGTGGATCAGAATCCAGGTCTGTGGAAAACCTGCCCTTTTACCTCTTGCCTGAAAGATGAGTAGAAACTTACGGTCTGAGCTTAGAATCTAGCCATGTAATCTCAGGGTATGTTTAGGGGAGTCTCAACCTAAGTAATTAGTCAATGGATTAATTCAGGCCATTTGGAGGGACTGGGAATAATAATACTGTTTATAAGCATTCATAGTTTTATTACATTGAAATACATAACACAAAACTGAAATTCATATTATATAGTAGAGTGTTTCCCAGACTTGCCCAATCTTAAAAATTTGCTGAGGTGCTTAAAGTACAGATTTCCTCAGCTTTGGCTTTGAGAGCCTGATTCAGTAGGTCTGGGATAAGGCTGGAAACGTGTATTTTAACACAAGTACCACTTTTGAAAAATACCAGTTTAGTAGAATTCACCAGAAGACCTGCTTCAATGAAAGAATAAGAGTGTTTCCTATGTAAAAACAAATGAACCAAAAAACTGATGTTCCTTCTAAAGTGCCCGAGGATATTTGAAATAGAGGATAAATTTCTTCTTAAATAACTGAGGATCTGCCCTAATACCTTGTTTAGAGTTCCTCTTCATGCTCACCAAATGCTGTTTAGCTGGGCATGATGCAGAAAGTGACTCTCTGTCTAGGCACCAGTGATTTTTTCCCTCACTTGTACACTTAGATTCTTTTGATTCCTGTGCCACACCAGTGAGTTGTGTAGGACAGGACAGTCAATACTGAATTGGCACGACCTGAATCAATGAGGTTTGGGCACTTGTCTTCAGAAGCCCTGGCAACACGTTCTCCGTCACCAGATGAAACAGAAAGATGGGGCTTGGCGTATTTCCTAGCTGAGGAAAATGTGTTAGTAAACTGTTAGGTGCTTGTGTGTTTCTTGTATGCATTTCTAACTTACGACTTTTTTGTAATTATAAAGAAATAAAAACTATGGAAACGTTTGGAAAAATAGGGAAACCCCTCCAAATTGCACTGCTGAAAGAATTATGATATATCTTATCTAGTCTTTTTTCAACGGTGTAAATATGTATTTTACATACCTGTGTTTATAGTATATGATCAGGTTTGTATCATTCCCTTTGCATTTAACTTGTTTCCCTGTATTTTGTGAGATTTATAACCATCAGTTCCAACATCCACAAAGTGTACTGACACAAAGCTACAATTGAGTAAACCATCCGATCAGCTGCCCAGGCACTTACAGTGGGGCTAACCCACAGGTTTGCCAGTTCATGAAGGGCCTCGCCACACACTTTTGTCAAGCGTGGTGGTAGAATGAGCTTGAGTTAGGAGGGAGATGCATTCGCGCATTCAGTTCCCAACTCTAGCACTTACTACCTCGCTTGTAACAAGTTATTTCATCTTTCTTAACACCATCTGCAAAATGGAGGAAATAATACCTAGTTATGGGGTTATTGGGGGAACTGAAAATGTAATTAAACTGTCCAAGCAAGAAGGGCTAAATGGTCATCAGTGTTAACATTGGGACTCTTCTCCTCTCTTCTTTCCCTACACCTATTCATTCCTCACCAGAGTGTGCTCCTAGCCTGTCTCTAACCTGCTGACCTCTTACTAAGTGGCCATGGCTTTCATGCCCACCTTTGCCTCTCTACATTTGTTGTGCGTATCCCACAGTTCTTGGTACTCTGGGGTTCTTCCCTGTGCATGGTGACTAGGCTCAGCTTCCCTCATCCAGCTCAGTCCCCACCGCCTGCCACCCAGCCGGCCCATTTGCCCTTTGTTAGATTTTTAGATTGTTTATAAATAAAACTCAGACGAAGAATTTTATGTTGCACAGTGTTTTCCTTTATATTTTTTATTGTTTTCTTAGGGTGGTTTCACCAGCGTCAAAAGGAATGACATTTTTATCACTCTTGAGACATATAATGGGTGTGACCACTCTTTAAATTACTTTGCCAACTTAGTAGGTGAAAAACAGTATTATATTTTATATTTTCTTTGATTATTGCCAAGACTGCACATCTCTCCAGAGTTTGGTTTCTTCTATACAGAAAAGAAAAACTTGTTTAAAACCTGTAAGTAGTTCTAGCAAAATCCATTTCATTTTCTGTGTTTAGTTTTCTCATGCACCTCAAGTTGACAGAGGAGTAAAGAACAATAAAATTAAAGAAAAATTTTCTCATGGACTAATGTGTTGACCTTGGGCATATAATTTTTGCTTTTATATCTGCAAATAGACATACCCACAGACAGTTTCATCCCTTCTTTTGAAAGAATTGATCGTTTCTGCCAGGCAGCTTCATAGGCTATGGAACCCAAGGGTCAAAGGTGAACTTTGAGGTTCTCCACCCAGATCCCATTGTAAGCAAATGCCTTTCCAGACCATGCTTGAATACCTCTAGGTATGAGGAATTCATTTTCCTACCTAGGAGTCCATCCAATTATTGCCATCAGTAAAATGTTCTTCTGTTGAGCTAAAAACCTACTTCTCTGAGACTTTTTTAATTTAACTTTTTTAATTGACAAATAATCATTTTACTTATTCATGGGTGCACAGTGATATTTCAATACATATGTATACTTATCAGATCTGAGTAATTAGCATATCCATCATCTCAAAGATTTATCATTTCTTTGTGTTGGCACAAAGAAATGTGCCCAAAGAAATGTGATGTGACATCAATATCCTCCTTCTAGCTCAAATTCTCCCCTCTAAAACCACACAGAATGCTTCCTTCCACTCATAGCCCTTTGTTGAGTTAAAGGTGGCTATCATTTCTCTTCACCAACTAATAAATAGCTCAAATTCTGTTCCATCATTTTTCATGTGAGGGAGGCTGCATGGGAAAGTGGGGACCTTGGATTTAAACAGCCCTGTGTTCAAGTCCTGATTCTTCCACTTACTAGTATGTGACCCTGAACACATTCTTAACCTCTCTCTCTTAGCTTCAGTTTTCTTGTTTTAAAAATGGAAGTAGTAGTATTGACCTCACAGGATTGTGTAAAGTGTTATGTAAGATAATGTGAATAAAGTACCTGGGCAGCCAATATCTCTCAGTTCCCTAATCCTAAGAACACTGACCATCCTGGCTCCTCTTTCACGGATGTGCCCCTAAAGATGGGGCTCAGGACTGGACACAGTACTCTAGGACCAGTCTGATCAGCAGGATGTCAACTCTTGCTCCCAGACTTTGAATTAGCATCTTTAGCAATAGAATTATGTCATATTGAGCCAATAAGGTTCAATAAGGCAAGACTGAGAATGTGTGAAGGGGCAAGTCATGAAACACTCCCCTATTCCTTCTTTTTGGCTAAACACAATACTTGTCCCTTTGGTTTACTCTGTTGTAAGAGAGAGAGCATCAATTTTGAAGCCAGAGACACTTACCCCAAATTCAAATCCTGCCTTCACTATTTATTAGATTAGAGGATACTGGGCGAATTCCTTGAAGTCTCCCAGCCCCAGTCACTTTGCCTGTTATGCAGGTGTTATGGTATTCACACAGCCTGCTGCTGGGCCACACCTACAGTCCCCACTGGACCCCGCTCCAGCCTTCGGTAAATGTGGGGTCTTTTTCTTTTTTTTCTCCCCTTTTTCATCCTAACAGCTCTTTACTCCTTCCCCTCCCCCCAATTGTGTGGATTTTTCAAATATATTTCTTAAATGAAATACAGGACTTTGCATTCATTCTATTCCATTTCATTTTATTGGTTTCAGCCCAACATTCCAGCTGGTTGAGATCTTCTCTTCCATTTGTGTTTAAAATACAAAAGAAAATTTGAAGAAAGCAAAGCCTAAAAAGAAAACCCAGCCACAATACCAAGAGCCAAGCCTAACTGCATGTTCACTTCTGAGAGTCCCTTCTGCCTGTCCACGGGCAGCACCTCTTTGTTCATGGTGGCTGGCCAGTGTCAGCCAGCCTCCTGTGCCACGTCTGCACCCTGCCTTATCCGTTTCACATCAGATGACAAACTGCCTGATTTTCATAGCTATCATCTTAATACGCTTCCCAGTACTGGGTCATGGTTAACTTACCTCTTTGCGTATATTTTGTTGTCTCTAGTTTCTTACTATTAGAGATAATGCTGCTGCGATTATTTGTAATTGTTTTCCTTATGTTAGTTTTATTTCTTAGAGTAAATTCCTAGTAGTGAGCTAATTGGGTTAAAGGACAAGAACACTTTTATAGTCCTTCCCATGTGTTATATTTCTTTCCAAAATGTCGTTGAGCCATATCTCAAGCAGTATAGACATGCATGTGCCAGTTTTCCACACCTTTATCAGTATTTGGAATTTTTAAAGTTTGATGAATTAGCTTGCTATGTAGATGTACTTTTTCAACTTCTTCCTCTGAATTGTCCATGCATACATTTGGGTATTTGAGGGATCCTTTTGGAATTTTATTCTATTATATAGCCTTCCTCCAAGTTTTATTGTACATGAATATGAACCTTTGCATCAAGAATCGATAATAACATTTAGTTCAGTAAAGAGCCATGTGATCCTCCACTAGAGACCCCTCTTCTACTCTCACTTATTAGCATTCACTGAGCTGGATTATTCTAGTAGTTAGGATTCCTCCACCTTCTTGTGGTCAGGGAAGGGCTCTGAGCTGTGACATTTGAGCTGACACCTGAAGGATGTGAATGTCTGTGAGATCGTTTGTCTTTCTGTCCATCCCTCCATCCATTCACCTTAAGCATGCCCAGCACTCTGCCAGGCACTGCTGGTCCAGTCAGACTAGGGAGTTACACTGGAGGTGCAGCTCCAAACCCCGTGCCCTTCCAACCACACCAGCATGTGCTCTTTCGGCCACAGCTGTTCTAGTACTTGAGGATTTGGGAAGTTTACAGTTTCCATTTCACTAGCTAATGGGAGAGAGAGATTCAGTATTCTAGCTTCACCACCATCTGTATCCAGAAGTTCCCCTATAAGTCATTATGGAATTTTTTTCAGCCATTCAACAAATACCTACTAGGTGTCAGTCACTGGTTTAAATGCCTGAGACACATCAGTGAAAAAAACAAAGATCCTCTCTCATGGAGCTTACAATCTAGTGAGGGCAGCATGGAATGGGGAGGAAGATAAGAAACAATAATTTTAAGAAACCGTAGTGATAAACACTGTCAGAAAAGGGCATAGTAGAGCGGGGTAAGGCAGGCTGCTAGTGTGGCAGGGAGGGCTGCGTTATTAGTGGGTGCCCGGGGCAGGCGTCACTGGGAGGCAAGATCTGAGCAAGCACCAGAAGGAGGTGGGGCTGGGGGCGTGGGTGGAGAGCCCGCCCAGGAGCCCTGCCCCGGAGCCGCATGTGCTGGGAGCGGGGAGGCATGGGCGTTAGATGTGTCCTGTCTACCTGCTGCCTTGGTGTTACTTCAAGATGGAGGGGAAAGGGAAGTGGAGGAAAGGAGGAAGAGAGAGCCCATTTTCACTTGTACTTTAAAACATTTTAGGTAACAACAAACAAGAATGTATTATAGCATAGAAGCATTTTCATGAAGAAAATGAACAGGAGACTTGAAAAAAATTCAGCACTCGAAGGAGGCCCCGGGGGGAAAGTCCACTGAGTCCTGGCTGTGGACAGATTAGATCGGGGGCTCTGAGTCAGGCTGTCCTGGGTTTGAATCCAGCCTCCGTCTCTTCCCAGGGGGGTCACAGTCTTCCTGGAGCCTCCATTTCCTCATCAGAAAAAGGAGGATAGTAGGTAGTTGGGATGGCGTGTGACTGAAGAAAAATGAGGATAGTAATTCTTACCCTGCATTATCATTGGGAGAACAAAATGAAGCGGCACACGAGAAAGCTCCTGGCACAAACGCTGGCCCTAGGGAGGTGCTCAGCTCCTGGCACTCCGACTCCATGGTCAACTGCCTTCCTTTCACTGACCTGTCTTTTCATCAGATAATGATATCTGGGGAGTTGACCCTGGGCATAGTGACTAGCTCTGCAGCCTTGGGCAAGTGATATCATTCTCTTGGCCTGGGTTTCTTCTTCCATGGTACAGCACCAATGACACCTCATCTGAGTGTTTACTCTGAGGATTCACAAAATCCCTAGTAAAAAGTGTATGACTGGGAGCATGGCCAGATCCATGTCCTATTGCCGGCATGATACCTCAGGTCTCTGGTAGGGTACACCTGTCATCACCCCCACAGGTGCAGCCCAACACTTTCCATGTTAAAATTTAAAGAACCAGTTTTATCTAGTGAGGGGATATCTACTCTATAGAGTATTGCTACTCATTCTGTCTCTTCCAACTGAACTGCTGACCTCGGCGTTTCTAAAAAGACAGGAAGAAGGGTGCTCCCGGCATGGGTGGCCTGGGTCCAGCCAACCAGGTGCTTAGTAAATGCTTGTTTAATGAATGAATGAATGAGGGGCTATATTACTATCATGTTGACTAATAACATAAAAGATTTTCACACATATTAATTACCATTGTGATTCCTCATAGCAATTCTATTATGTGTCTTTATTTTGAAGATAAGGAAACTGAGGTTGGAGAGAGGGATAATGTGAATTTCCTGAGTCACAGAGTCATTGGGTAAAACTTAAGCCCATGTCCCCTGAGGCAAAATCTACTCCTCTTTTCTCTATACCAGTAGTTCTAAAACTTCAGGGAGCATCAGAATCACCTGGGGGGTTGTTAAAACACAAATCACAGGCTACACCCCAGAATTTCTGATTTAGCAGGTCTAGTGTGAGGCTCACAAATTTCCATTTTTAACAACTTCCCAGGTGATCCTGATGCTGCTAGTCTGGAAGCATGCTGGCCTACACTTTGGAAACCACTGTTCTAACCAATGCTACTTTTTCATATTACATCTTGGTGAATTCAAACAAATAGACTATGATCAGAGGAAGCTGTGGGTAGAAGGGCAGAAAGTTGGAGAGAGTGCCTGAGCCTCGAAGCCAGCTCTGCCACCTCCTTGGGACTCACTCTCCCATGTAAAATGGGATGGCCATCCTGACTCTGCCTGCGTCCCCAGGATGGCGGTAGATTGGATGAGATCATGGAAGAAGGGCTCCTTCAAGTAAATTTTAAAATCCCAGGAATCAATAGGGTGCATCATTCCTATTTCCAGGATTTTCTGTGCTCATCTGTAGGTTTTCAGACTCCCACCCCCTCCCTGTGCACCAACACCTACCCATACCAAATAAATACACAATAGCCAGAACGGTTGGCAAGTACCTATATCGAGTTGTCAATTTTCTCTCTCTGTTCCTCTTATCTGAATAATTTCTTTCTTTTCCTCTTATCTGAATTATCTGAATAATTCACAAATTGCATCATAATTACATGCACCATCCACTTTGGTCTCTTGGCTTCTGTTTTATTCACTGCTATATCCCCAGCGCCTGGGATATAGTATATACTCACTTAGAAATTACTGAATGAATAAATGACAAAAGTCAGAGACCCATTAGGAGGCTGTAGCCCCAATCCAGGCCTGGATTAGAGCAAAGGACCCCAAAGATGGAGGGAGAGGAATGAAGCAGAGACAAACCCTGGGGTCATGGTAGCTCAATCCCAGGGCTGGGAAGATAGCTGTGTCCCCGGTGAGCTCAGCCAGCCCAGTCCTTGGCCCCCGCCTACAGTCGGGCCATGGGGGTTCCTGATCAGGCCAGTGGCTTTATGGGAGAAGGGAGGTAATAAATGTCCAGGGCCTGGGTCACTCCCACGCATATGGCTCTGTGAGAAGAATCTAGGCCTCCTCCCACCCTGGAGTAGGCACCTGAAATCTACCCAGACACCCTTAGTGAACCCAGATTACCAACAATCACATTGGACCACAGCGGTCTTGTTGCAGCAGCCATCAGAGAAGCCACACAGGGAACAAATGCCAAAGTAGCTTTCCCTGCATCATTGTCCTTGGTTCCCTGCCATTAATTCCTCAGCAAATCTCATTCACGGCCACCTGCAGCTACACCCGTAAGTCAGCAGAAATGGGATTTCCATGTTGGGATCATTTCTGGAGACTTTAGGGTCTAAATTGCAGCCATCTCAGGGGCTGTGGGGGCCTGTTTGCCCTATACCCCAATCTCACGCTCACATACACTTTACCCTACTTTCACTCCTGGGAAAACAGTGACTCAATTAAAATGGCTTTCTGAATCAACAATATATCAGCACAATTATAAATTCCCTTGTGCCATCCAAGGACACCCCCACCCCCTGCCCCATCCCAGCCACAGACAGCACTGGATGGGGAGGAGCACCTGCAAGCTTTAAACTTCACCCCGTCTTCCACTGCCCTGCTCTTCTACCTTCAGCTCCTTGGGCCTGCTCAGTCTGGGGCCATAGCTCATTCTTGTCCTTCTTCTGGGTCATTAACTGTGGGGAAAAAAACCTATCCTCCCTGGGCTTGAAGACCCAACTGGAATATCATTTCCCTAAGAGCCTGTTTCCATCTCTTCCTAAAAGGACTCCCTCCCTGCCATAGTTTCCCAGATTTTCCTCCATCCCTCACTCCTAACCACAAACTTCAGAGCATTATATTTTAATATCTATTTAGCTGTCTCTTTCCCCCAGGCTGTCAGCAAACTGAGGGCAGGACTGTATTAATTCGTCTCTATACAAGTTTGCTGAGCCCCACCTGTGTGCTAGGTGCAGGGGATAGAGCTATGGATGACATAGTTAAATCGACTAATATTTATTGAGCACTTGCTCTTTGTGCTGGCTACTGTTCACTCTTAATTCTCACACAACCCTGCGAAGCAGACACTGTGACCATCTGCATTTCACACATGAGGACATTGACTTAATGAGGTGGAGTAACTTGCTCAAGATGGCACCACTGTGACCTGAGGAGCCAGGACTGGAATCTGAGCCTGTGTTACTCCAGTGCCTGGCATCACAACAGCCATGCGAGATGCCACCTAGGCTCTCTTGGCATTGACACAAGCTATTTCTTCCACCCGGACCTTCCTCTGCCTCCTCTGCTTCACAGGCTACTTCTCCTCCCCAGAGGTCTTCAGTTCTCCATCCCCAGCCTGGGTCAGAACCCCACCCCTGGCTCTATAGCACCCTCTGGTGCTCTCAGTTAGAGTCTCATCAAGCTGTTTTGTCATTGTTTTTCTATCTTTCTCACTGGACTGTAAGCCCTTTAAGGTGAGGACCACCACGTGTCCATCTCTGAGGCTCCAGACCCAACACAGGGCCTGGTGCAGATGAACTGGAGCCCTCCCTAGAAGCCTGGCCCCTGGTGACCAGAGGCTGTGGGAAATCAGAGACCAAAGCAGTTCTTTCTGCCTGGGGGTTTAAGGCTCTGAGGGATCAAGAAAGCCCTTCAGGAGGCGGTCATGACACCTTCCTGGTCTTGTTCTCACTGGTTGAACTTTGATAGGCCATTGCCAGGTCAAGAAGGAAGAAAAGGATCTGGCTGTAGTTAAGTTTGAGGACTCTGACCTCTCACTGCCAGGATGTGACTCTGGGCTCCACCACTTATCAGCTCTGTGACCTCAGGCAAGTTACTTATTTGGTTTGGGACTCAATTTCCTCTTCCATAAAATGGAGGTCTTGTTCCAGACCAGCCTAGGCAACGTAGTGAGACCCCATCTCTACAAAAAATTTTAAAAATTAGCTGGGTGTGGTGGTGCATGCCTGTAGTTTCAGCTACTAGGAAGGCTGAGGCGGGAGGCTCTTTTGAGCCCAGGAGATGGAGGTTGCAGTGAGCTGTGATAGCGCCACTGCACTCCAGCCTGGGTGACAGAGTAAGACACTGTCTCTAGAAAAAAAAAAAAAATGGAGGTTTCAGGTTCCTGTGAGCTTTTAGTTAATATCTATAAAGCACTTAGAACTGTACCTAACACATAGAAAGCACTAGGTAAATGCTTATTATTATTGTGAGCAAGGGGCAGGAGGAAGAAGAGGGTAGGATGTGTTCAGATGTTTCAAGGAGTACAGGTGAAGTTGAAACTGGGAGATGAGGCTGGAGAGGAAGGTAGGGGTTGGAGCATAGAGGTCCTTAGTTCCAGGCTGAGGTGTTAGACTCTGAAGACCATGGGCAGTGCCGGAGGGTGGGGCTTTGTGCCTTAGAAAGATCATGCTGGCATCAGTGTGGTGGGGGGTTTGGAGGGAGGGAGAGGGGTAGAGGCTATTGAAATAACTCAGGTGAGACGTGATGAGGGGCCCACTCTCCTTCCTTCTTGAGTGTTGGTACTGCCAGGTGGGAATGAGTGAGCACCACAAGGCCATGGTCCAGGTGGGGCATGCCCGCAGCAGCCATGTTGAGGGCAGTACCACCTTCCTGCAGTTCCTGTGCCCTGCACCCACTCTGTGCAGGGCCTTGCAGGGACTCAGTGCACAGAGGTGTGTCAGACATAGCATCCACCCTTATGTCCAGAGGGGAGATGAAACATGTCTGGGGAGGGGGGTGCTTTGCAGGAGCATGCATGTCTCTCTGTCAAGTCTTTCTTAGCCACTTCCTGGATGCCATGGAAACAGCATGTGCTGTGGAGTAACAGAGTGTGGGTTTGGACCTGTCTTCCACTGCTTTTCAGTAGCGTGACCTTGGCCAAGTCACCCAGTCTTCTGGGTCCTGAGATTTATCAGTGACAAGGAGCTGATTTATCAAGAATTTGATAAATTTATTTAGCAAGAGTAACAGTGTCAACATTTTAGGGCTGTTGCATACAGTGTTGAGCACGCGGCAGGCACGTAGTTGGTGCTCACTAACAAGCGCTACCCTCCCTCAGAGCGACAGAAGCAGGGAGCACAAGCACTTAGTCAGGAGTGTCACCCTCCACCTGTGCAGGACTTTGGGCTGGTTACTTCCTCTCTGTGAGCCTCAGCTATACAGTCTCGGTTATAATACTTGTGTAACTGTCCCTGCTCCACTGACCTCCTCAAGTAGGTGTGGCCCTGTCAGCATCATCATGGCTAGGGAAGGGTTTGCAAACCACAGAGCACTCCAGGTGGGGAGGCAGATTCTTGCAGTCCTTCTGCACCCCTGCTGCCGCTCCTCCCTCCCATCGGGGAGCAGATTCCAGCCTCTGATACATTCTTTCTCAAAACTAGTGGGAAGCACCTGGCCCTGGACATGAAAAATGACAGCCACTAGTGAGAGGCCATCATTGCTGGTGGAAGAAAAGAGGCTGGTGTTCTTTTTTCCAATGGGTCTTTAAATTATTTTCATTTTGCTGATTTGTGCACTTTTCTGAGCAAAGGAGCTCCAGGAGATGGTTATAGGCCATTTAAGCAGAAAGCCTCATTGGCTTCGATCTCTTGGAGAGGAAGGGATTTAATACTGTGTAGCCCAGCCTGTTGCTGTCCTCCACCCTGTTTAATCCTCCCTCTTGAGAGGATTAAATCAGGGATCAGTCAAAGGCACTTTTTTAAACTGTAAAATATTGTAGGAATGTGAACTGGTGCTACACACTTCTGTGTTCTGTTCTTGTCTGTCTTCCTGACTAGATTGTGACTTCCTTGAGGGCAGGGACAGTTCCAAATTCATCTCTTGACCCCAGCCCCAGCTCAGGAAATGCTGGCTGTGGGCCAGAACCCCAGATCTAACCAGAGTTGCCATTAGCACCTGCTCCCTAACCCTTCCACCGCCCCTTGCCTGACCCATAGCCTTGCTCCTGAGGACTGTTTGGATTAAAGAGAAAAAGCTTATCCCAGGCTCCCACTGCCAGTGCACAAATAAAATTGATTGCTCAGTACAGTATCAGGTACTTAGGAGAGAAAGGTGGAGAAGGAGCCTATTCCTTGGGCCCCATGAGTGCAATGAACAATGTAGTAATAAGAGCCTGTCCCTCCCAGTCTCTCACATCTGGCTCCTAGGCAAGCACGCTCTCAGAGCTGAGTATTCTCACCCGGCTGGGGAAAATGCAAAGTGAGTGACCTAAGTTCGATGACTGCCCTGAACAGAGTCCCCACAACACTTCTACTTGATCCTTCTATGGCCCTATGAGATGGTTGTCATCACTCCCATTATGAAGATGAGGATGCTGAGGTTACTGGGGTGATAATAGGCAGAGCCAGGATTCAAATCCAAGGCTGCTGGATTCCAAAACTCCATGGACTGGGAAGGCAGAGCTACCCCCACCCCGCCCCACTCCCCGCCCCAAGAAATCCTGTGTGGCAACAAGATGCATTTCCCTCCTTGTAATCCAGTTGATGCAGGGACTGAAGTGGGATAATCACGTTTCAGAGCCGACCGGAGTGGCTGCCACTCGGTGCTTCCTTTGTATTTTGAATATGTAGTCTCTAATTAGACTTTGCCTTAGTTGCAAGATTTCCATATGCTGCGCACTCTGTCTGGGGATGAACACGTCCATCAAGTGACAAGCAGATTGTGGCTGTTGCCTTGGCCCTGTCATCCCGTCAGCTTGCTCCATTGCAGTTCCTCTGGGGACGTAGCTCAGCCTTCCCCTTGTGAAAGTGCTCTGGGGCCCACATTTTAATCAAAAGTGTACCTGCCTCTAGGAAAAAGAGTAGGGGCACAGCTCAAAAGTGATTAAATTTAATAACCAAAAGACCAGAAAAAGCCTGCTTTGCAATGCATAATTTCACCAGATATTTACTTATTTCATCATGTGGCCACATTCTATATGCTATATTTATTAAAAATGCCATTTATTTTAACAGCAGCAATAAGGGAAACACACACCTTCTTTTTCCCCTCCCCACCATGTTAAAGGCATTTGTGGTTATTAAATTACTCTTGAGTAGAGGAATGCCTGTCTCCAAATTTACTCTAAAGGATTTCAATAAAATGATCTCAAATGTTTACTCACTCAGCAAATACTCACCTGAAGCCACTCTGGGCCAGGACCGCGTGGCGTGGGGATAATGAGGCAGAGCAGACAGGGCTCCTCCCTGCTTCCCGGGAGCTGCCGGGGCACTGGGCCGGGGAGATGACCGATGCCTCCCAAGGCACAGCACAGGGCCTGGCACCCAGGGGATCGTCAGGCAGCTTTTGTTCAAGAAACCAGTGAATGAATGAGAGGCTAGGCGGAGACAGAAAAGCTGTGGCCCCTCAGGGTTACGGGGCTGGGGTTGAAGCCATGTGGGGGACCGCAGGGGCATCCAAAAGGACTAGCTGTTTCTCTTTGAGTGTCCCCCGAGGAGGAGGTGGCTGCCGCGCTGATTCTCAGGTGAGAGCTGGGCCCAAGGAGGGCCATGAGGCACAATAGGCAGAGGGAGAGGTGTGTGCTGAGGTCTGTGGTCGTGAAGTCCGCTCCCGGCGGCCGTCCACGAGGCTGCCCCCCCTTCCTTCAGCTCTCCGCTCACATCTCCCTCGTCAGTACGGCTCTCCTTGACCACCCTGTCCGAAACACACCCCTACCCCTGCCCCAGGGCACTCACTAGTCCTCTCCTTCTGCTTTCTTCCCTCCCATCCTGATGTGTTTATTTCGATATTGTTTTATCCCCATCTTCAGCTAAAATGTGAGTTCCACAGAGCAATGCCTGGAAGAGTGTCCAGCACATCACAGGGGCTCAAACGCTGAATCAGTGAATGAATGGGTGCCCGAGAAAGCTCAGTGTCGCTTCAGCACTGCAAGAGGTTCAGCATAGGGTCCGAAGTGTGGGCCCACGTGGCGCCTGCTGAGAGACAAGGCGCAGGGGTGGTCCAGGCCCGGGCCCGCTGGGGCATGCAGGCCTCACGGGGCCGCCTAAAGAGCTGGACTTTGCTTTGAAGTGGCAACAGGGAGTCATTGACAGTGTTGAGCCGGGGAGTGACGTGGTGAGATTGGTGTCTCAGAGGACCGCTTTGGTGGAATCACAGTTGATGAACAGGGAGGGGAGCGACTGGCGTTAGAGAGAACAGGTGGGTAGGAGGCTGGCTTAATGGTCCTGGCAGGAATGTGGAAGGCTGGAGCAAAGGCAGGGGCTGAGGGGATGAAGGGGTGGGTGGGACAGATTAAAACAGAAATATATATTTGGGGTAAAACAAGCGTGGTTTGCTCATTAGAAATGGAGGATGAGAAGAGCAGGACTTAGTGATGACTACCTTGCATCTGGCTTGGCTGAGGTATGTCACTGGCTGGGAGGGGACTAGGGATTTGTCATCCCTGGGGGCACTCTGGAGGGGCTACGGAGAAATACTTGTTCTGATAGGAACCACTGGCTGACCATGAGTTACATTGTTCGAAAACAACATCCAAACGTAGGTCTCATGATTTGGGGCCCCCATGAGCCCTAGAAATGTGGTTGGCAGTATTGTCTCTCAATAAAGTAAGACAGGTGATAGCTATAGAGTGAGGGGCCCCCAAGGGTCTGCCCATCTCTACTGACTACTTATGCCAAGACGTCCGGCTTCAGCCATCCGTTTCCTTAAAGATAGTCTTATGGTAATGGAATGAGCATAAGATTTTAATTCAGAATAAGTGAGTCCCACCTCCTTATAAACAAGCCTTGGGCAGGGGCATTTGGTCCCCCTAAGCCTCAGTTTCCTCAGCTGTAAAGTAGAAGTAATAGGGATATCTATCTTACAATGTTACATTGAAGATCCAGTTGTTGAAGCAGGCTCATTAAACTGATAAGGGCTCTTCTGTTGAAAGAACCCCAGGAAACATTGTCACAGAGAGAGAAGGAGTGGCAGGCAGGCCCCAGTGCTGGGACTAAGTGTTGCTGGCCGAACAGAGGAGGGAGCGACTCTACCCCTAGCCCCTTTTTCAGGGTCCTCCTCAAAGCCTTGAAAGGGGTCAAGCTGCAGCTGGTGCCATGGATTCCTCAAATGTCCACTTGATGCAGGCTCTTCGGACCCTTCCAGGGAGGGCTGAGCCCCCTGCACACAGAGGACTGTGCCCTGGAAAAGCCTGCCCTCACAGGACTCACTGTGCCCCTCATGCTGTGACCCCACTGGGCCCAGCCTCCCCTCTCCAGTGCTGTAGCTGCTCCAGGCTTCCCCTCTGCTGACCCAGCCCCACACACCGCACCCACCCTTTCCACCGTGACTGAACCCCCCACAGCCTCAGCTGCCTTACACAACATCCTTCCACGGACCTCCTGTCTGAGCCCTGGCTGTCCCCTGAGGATGGCTCTCTCCCTCCCACTCTCCGCGTCTCTCTCTCTTCTAGGTCAGCTCCTGGGTCGCTTAGCTCAGGAATCATCTTTTCCGGGAAACTGCCTGAGTCCCAGGTTGATCCATGTGTGCCTTCTGTGGGTTGCCATCAGTCAGGGCACTGCTCACTTTAGTGAATTCTATTTGTTTCCGTGTCTGACCAGGACTCCTCAAGGACAGGGACTGTGTCTTGCTCACCACGAGGCCCATGCCTAGCACAGAGCACCAGGCAGCCATCTCTGGTGGAGGGTGGATGCTCAGCTGCCTCTCTGCAGAGAAATAGGACCCTACCCTCCTGGAAGTGGGGAGCAGTTCTTAGATGGGGCCTGGGCAATGGGGCAGGACCGAATTCCCTTCAGGGTTTCCTGGGTGGCCGCCATCTCCCTTGTGCTGCTGTCTTGGTGTCTGTCATGTGCACTCCTGTTTTAACCCCATTTACGGAGGCCACGGCCACATAATTGGTTTGAGCAGACACTGACAAGGTCAATTTGACAATTTCATTAATCTTTTATTAAACACAAGCCCTGAGCTCCAGCCAGGCTCGTCTGTGTGCCATACCCAGAACGTGCCTGGCATATTCCTGTCTCACATGCCTCCACCAGGCCGGGTGTGACCGTCCAGTGATGCCAACATCTACTAGGTGCTTCCTGGGTGCTAGGCCTGCTGCTGAGCAAGTCCCTTAACCTCTTGGACCCCACCATGGGGGTAAAGGAACTGATACGTGTCAAGAATATAGAACAGTGTCTGGCCTATGTTTAGGGCTCTATATTATTATCACTGTTATTATTATTATTAACTCACAACAACCTGAGAGGTAGAGATAAAGACCTCATTCTGCTGAGGAGAAAACTGAGTCCCAGAGAGGGAAATTGACATGCTCAGGGTCCTACCCATGGGGACACAGAGCAGCGAACAGTGGGAGCAGCAGGTTAGCAAAGGGCCAGGTTCTGAAGAGCCTGTCTCCCTCCCTCCCAGAGTGGTTGTGAGAATTGGAGGGAAGGATGGATATGAGTGTGATTAGCAGAGTGCCTGCCACACAGTGCCCACTCAGTGCAGGTGTGTGGAAGTAAGGACGCAAGGAGTGTGTATGGGAAGCTTTTGCAAGCTGAAGCTTGCTTTAGAATCTCAGGGAAGGGAATGGACAGCTTCTTGGGGGAGATGGGCGACCGTGAGTTGGACTGGAGCTTTTAGCTTCAGGGAGAAATGAGGAGACAGAAGAGTGTCACAGAGTAGCATAGAAGGGGCCAAAGTGAGTGTGACAGCAGGAGAGGGAGGTGGTCCAAGAAGAGAAGTCCGGAGAACAAGGTGGGGGCCACATCCCCAAGAGCCTTGGGGAGCCATGGAAAGGTTTCCAGCAAGAAGCATATAAACCAACTTGCATTTTAGGAAGTTCATTCTGGCTTCAGTGTGGAGGATTGGAGCAGGACAGGCTGGAGGCAAGAAGATTGTTAGAAGCCTGCCTCAGGGGTTCAGGCAAAAGGAGATAAGGATTCTAGAGAAATTGTCTGGAAGGGGAGGGTAGGAAAGGGTAAGAGGGGGGTGCCAGGGACAGAGGTGCTGTATGACTCTGGACTAAGGTGCAGCTTGCTTTGGAGGTGGGTGAGCTGGGGAGAGGGTTCTATATCAGGTCCAGGCAGGAAACACTGTGAGGACCCAGCCACTGGGGTGGGCAGCAATTGCTGGGATAAGCCCATCTCTGTACTATCTGGGCCTGTTAATTAGTGGGGACAGACAGGGTGTCAAATGAGACCTTTGTGACACAGCCATGCCTGGTGATTTCCTCCCTGACTATAAGCAGACAAGTTGCCTTTAGCACCAAAGGTTAATGGCTTCCCTGGTAAGGCAAGAAATGCTGGGACCCACAGACTCACACATATGGGAACTGACAGGCTCAGCCCAAAGGCATGAGAGGCCATCAAAGTGCTTGGCCAGTTTGCAGCAATGTCACTTACAGCCTGAGCCAGTCTCACCTCCAACATGTAGCATTTTCCAGCATCTCTGAACCTCAGGGCTCTCCTCCTTTGCAGGTCCCTGCTCCCCCACAATCTCCCAAGAGCACAGCACAGCTGTTTTCATCCTCCAGTCAACAGACTCAGTGGATGCCAGCCATGGGCTAGGCCCGTGCTGGGCCTTACAGGTGGATCACCCATGGTCAGGCCCTGGAAGACCTCTAGTCAGGGGTCAGCGGTAGGGGCAGACAGACAGACAAGGACACACAGTGCTGGGAGTGGAGTGTGTCCCAAAGAAGAAAGATGGAAGAATCGGACAAGATGTTTTTTGTCAGGGACGTCTTCCCAGAGGAGGTGATGTTTGAGTTGGATCTTAAAGGATGTGGGGAAGCTCCCATAGGTAGGCTGGTGGGTGGTGAATTTTGGACATCTCTTGAAGAACTGCCTTGTGTCCTAATATTGGTTTTATATCTGGTTATAAAATCTGTAAGGGAGTGGGGAGAACCCAGTTACACTCATTTTTGGATCTTCCCAGTATAGTGCCTGGAATCCTGTAGGTAAGGTAGGAAAGCATGGTGAATGGGAAGCCTCCTGGGTTCCCTGCCCCCACATCGAAAGAGGGTAGCATGTGATGGAGAGAGGATGAATGGAGGTTCCCCAGGAGGGACCCTTAAACCCAATCTGACCAGTCTCTCCCCTGCTTAAAAACTTTCCATGGCTCCCTGCAGCCCTAGGACAGAGTCCAGCCTCTTAGCTTGATTGGTATCTGATCTGGCCTTTGTATCTGATGGCATCTGATCACCTGCCAGCCTTCTCCCTCATGATCTTCCTTCCCCCAAAACACACCACCCCATACTTCAGCTCCTGCATTTCCTTGGACAGCCCCAGACAAGTCCCATCTTCAGGTCTTTATCTATGCTGCTTCCTTGGCCTGGAAAGTCTGTTTCATTCAGTGAGTACATCCGGATGGCACTGTCAACTACAGTAAGAAGTCTTCCCCGGGAGAATGTGGGAGCTCAGAGTCCTGCACAGCCCCTGCCGTGCCTTAGGCAGCACCTTATTGCACTCCTTGGTGTTTATGAATGATTCTCTGTGTTTCTCCTCCCTCCAAGGCAGGGAAGTTACTTTTCTCCATAGTTGGCATCTGTTGCTTTCGAGAGGCAGTGTGGTGAGGTGGTGAAGGTTCAGCCTCTCCAGTCAGAGCACCACTGTCAGAGACTTGAATCATTGCTTCACTATGCAGAAGCTGTGTAACCCTGTAAGAGTTGTGTCATCTCTCTGTGCCTCTGGTTGCTCATCTGTAAAGTGGACCGGTGCACAATAGGACCTATCTCGTGGGGTTGTTGCAGGGATTAGATTGGTTAATTATGCAAAGCTCTTGGAATAATGCCTGGCAGATAGCAAGTGCTCACTACAGGTTAGCTATTGCTATTCAGTTTGAAAAGTAAAATGCAATGCAAAAATTATTTGGGGGAAAAAAGCCCAAAGTTGAAAAGAAATATCACTGCCACTCAAATAACTGTTAGATTAGTATATGTCTTTCCAGTTTTCTATTCAGTGTGTAGGTGTTTGCGTATCTGTTGTATACACACGCTCACAAAATACATAAACACAAATATGACATCCTCTTTTGTAGCTTTTCTCACTTAACAACATATACAAATATTTTAGTAAAAAGGTAGTATTTTTATCTGTGTTTGTAGCCACAAAGCTTAGCTCAGAGCCTAGTACCAGAGTAGGCATTTCACTGAACCTTGTGGAAGGGAGGAGGAGGGAAGCAGGCAGTGAGGCGGGCTTGGAGCTGTAGTCTGGTTATCAATAGCGCAGCAATTGTCACTGCCAAGGAGAACCATATCCAAGTGAGAGCCCCTCGTTTTAGTGATAGGGACCCCAAGGCCAGAGAGGGGAAGGGACTTCCCTGAGGTCACTCAGCAAGTCAGTGAGGAGATTAGAGCCCAGCCAGGCCTGTGTCTTTGTCCTCAGGCACATGGGACCTTTCTTCCCTTCTTCCCTCCCTGAGTTCTCCTCACTTCAAGGCCCAGTATACAGCCCAGGCAGGGATAGCTTTCTCGCCCTGGTCCTGCCTGGCTTTTTGCCTCCCCCAGGCCTGAGTTCGCTGGAAAGGCTGGAGCAGCCATCCCCAGATTGGGTTCCAGACAGGGAGGGCAAGGGAGGCAGAGGGAGATGGCCAGAGGGGAAAAGTCACTGGCACTAGGGAGACTTATTTTCTGTGTCCCAGGTGGTAGCAGGTTACCTCTCAGAGCATAGAGTATTTTGGAGGCTTGTCTTCCTGAAAGAAGGGAATGGGCTTTAGGTTTAGCCCTTCCAATCTGTGCCACACATGGTTGCTCAAATAATCTCTTGAAAACAAGGCTGTAAGCATGTTTAAGCATGTCTAAGCACCTCCCCCTGCCTAGTAGATTTCAGTGGGTCCCGTTGCTGGCAGAAGAAGTGTCTCCTTTTTAGGGCAGAGATCCTCTTCTGGGACCCTCCCCACAAACCCTCCCAACCATTGCTCCCGGTCATTTCACTATTATTCTCACTGTACCTCTGGGCCTTTGCATGTGCTGTGCCCTCTGCCTGCGATGCCCTCCCGTGTCCTTGCCTTGTCTCAGAATCACTGTCGTTCCTCAAGGCCCACTACTTCTCTCACCCACAAGGGTCAGTCCCTCTGCCAGGTCCCTTCCACCCCGGGCACTCCATGGTGCTCACACGGCCCTGCCCATGGGTGTTGTCCAGCCCATTCACAGAGAACACCTGGGGTTCACAGAGAGGCTGAGCAGAGGGCGCTTGTGTGAGCCTGGGTGTGGGCTGGAGGATCCAGGCAGTTTCTCATCAAAGCAACCTTCACTCTGGATTCAGCTGTGAAAGAACCCAAATGTGTGTTCTTTATCCAAGACGCTGGAAAATCCCGTGTTACCTTGGAAAATCCCTTCACCTCTCTGAGCCCAGGTGAACTCAGATATGAGTTCTCATATCTGAAAAATGGCAACCATACTGCCCACGCCACAGGGTTAAACAAGTGACCGTGCAGGAAGCACTTAACATGTAGAAAGTGCCCCGCCAACACACCTTCCCTCCCCTGTCTCTTTCCTTTCAGAGTCCCAAAGTTAAATATTTATAGGGGCCAAAAAAGTGGCCCCAAACTCAAAGTGGAACAACAGAAATCCCCCCCGGTCAGGCAGGTAAGGACCTGATAGGCAGCTTGGCATGGCCCTTACTTAAACACCTCGCTGCCAGACTCTGGTGCAGACCCCTCTGACCCGAGAGCGCCCACATTTGCAGTTCCTGCCGGCACTGCAAAGAAGCACCCAATTCTCAGCCCGTGGAGCTTGGGCCTCTGCAATGATGGACTCACTGTGGAAGACACACTGAGCATCTAGGAGTTTTTCTGAAGAAGAAGAGTCTTTGTCACCTGTGGTTTTATGATTCAATAGGCCATTTTGGCAGAGCACTAGGATGCCCACTGGTAGCCCCTGAAATGCTTTCTGAAAGATGATTGACCCGAGCATGTGGCAGAGTCTCAATAGAAGTGCTCGCTCCTCATCCCTTGGCAACGCTTGCCCAGCGCTGACTGGGGCACTTAGCCGCCCCAGTCTGCCCAGTGCTGGTCAAGTTCTTCTTGCTGGGCCAGGAGTTACGTCTTCAGGCATGTTCAGGGCAGGAAGGGGCACCTGGGAGATGATGACTGCTTTCCTGGCCACGGTGCCTCTCTCAAGGACTACTTTGGGAACGTGACCAGGTGGCTTAAATTGTTCCTCCTCAGCGAATGTTCCAGATGGCTAAGGCTGACTCTCTGGAGCAGGGCCACCTTGGATACCATAAGAGGGAACAGCTCTGTACTCAAGAGGTGGGACACTTCATTTATTCAGTCACTTCATTTATTAATCCACTTATCCATTTATTCATTAATGCATTTATTTATTTAACAAAAATTATATGGATTTTCTACAATGTTCCTGGCCTGTTCTGTATGCTGGCCTGTTCTGAGAATAAGGGTCAAAGTTCCTATCCTCATGGAGCTTATATTCTAGTGGAGGGAGATAGACCAAAAATCAAATGGACAAGTAGATATATAATGATAGGTCGGGATAGCACTTTGAAGGAAAGGAAAGTAGGGATACATGGCAAAGGATGCCATTTTAGAAAGGTGATCGGGGAACTCCTCTCTAAGAAAGTGGCATTTGAGCAGAGACTGTGCATCCAGGACCAGATTTGAGGCCACAAGCAAGGTTTGTAATTCATTCCAAGTAAAGCCACCAAAGGATTTTGAGCAGGGAAATGACATGATCAAATTTACGTCTTGTGGAAATCACTCGAGTTCCTGTGTGGAAAAGACCACATAAGGGCCGAGAGAGGAAGCAGGGAGATCTGTTAGGAGGCTTCTGCAATAACTAGCAAGAGACGACAGGCTTGAACTGAAGTAGTGGCGGTGGGGATGGTAAGAAGCGCTACACCGGAGCCCTACCTTGGAAGGAGAGGCATCTGCCAGTGGATTAGATGAGGAGAGGTATGAGAGAGGGAGGAGTCAGGGGTGACTCCAGGGCTTTAGCCTGAGCCACTGAAAAGCTAGAGTTGCCATTAATTGTGACAGGGTGTAGTGCGGGAGGTGGAGTGGGCCCCACTGCCAGCAGAAGGAAGTGTCTCCTGTTTAGGGCAGGGGTCCTCTTCAGGGACCCTCGCAAACCTGCCCAGCCCTCGCTCTCTCTCACTGCACTGCTTTGGAGGAAAGAACAGGGACTCTCTCAGACAGGTCTGGGAGCCCAGTAGACGTCCGAGGGGTGGCGCCGGGCGCGGTGGCCCACGCCTGTCATCCCAGCACCCCGGGAGGCCGAGGCGGGAGGATGGCTTGAGCTCGGGAGTTCACATGTGAGCGATGTTGAGCGTGCCGTTGGGTATAAGAATCTCGGGGCCAGAGAAGAGACTGGGACTGGAGCTATGCCTTGGGAGTCGTCGATGTGTAAATGATGTTCAAAGCCATGAGAAGGATGAGAATTGCCGGAGGAGTGAGTGAAGCTGGAGAAGAGAAGGGGGTCCTAGAACTGACCCCTCATGCTTGTGTGACCTCACACAAGTCCCTCTGCCTCGCTCAACCTGGCTTCGGTGACGACGTAGCACCTGGTCAAGTTGCTGAGTCGCTCTCGGGAGAGCGGGAAGAAGGAGCCCCGTGAATTGCTCGTGGCGTGCCGGGTGTGACAGGGCTGCGCTCCTGGGGCGGTGCTCTCTCCCCTGCCTCCGTCTCTTCCCTGCCCCTTCCCCCCAAGCTCAACAAAGCTCCCAGGCCTGGTGCTCTGGCTCATTTAGGCTCTGTGTCCTAGTGTGTTTAGGCTGCTACAGCAAAATGCCTCAGACTGAGTGATTTATAAACAGAAACTTTTTGCTCACAGTTCTGGAGGCTGGGAAGTCCAAGATCAAGGTGCCAGCAGTATCTGGTGAGGGCCCGTTCCTCATAAATGATGCCTTCTGTGTGTCCTCGCATGGTGGAAGGGGTGAACGAGCCCCCTCAGACCTCTTTTATAAGGGCCCTAATCCCATTCATGAGAGTGGGGAACTCATGGCCTAATCACCTCCCAAAAGCCCCACCTCCTAATATTACCACCTCGGTGATTAAGCTTCAGTGTGTGAATTGTGGGGAGACACAGACATTCAGACATTCAGCAGACCATAGTTGCCTGCTTTCTGCTTTCTACAGGAACAACTCATTTGATTCAAATAGCAGTTCACAGTTTACAAAGCCACATTACTATGTTGACTCTATTTACTTACCATAATGACCTGGTGAGGCAGGTATTGTTATCTCCATTTCCAAGTAAGGAAATCGAGGCTCAGAGAGGTTTGGTGTTTTACCCAGTTCACACAGCCAGAGAGTGTGATTCAAATCCATCCACAGTGTCTGACTCATTAACGTGGCACCAGGAGCCTTCCTGCTTGGACTCTACAGGAAGAATTGTCAACTTGGCAGAAGGCCTCTGCAGCAACATGTGGGGGAAGGCCAGAGCTCAATTGAGTGCAAGCCCAGTGTGGATCAGCTGGGCCAAGGCAGCCAGAGCAGAAAATGGGCTTTGTGGCAGCATTAGAGGATGCAGAACTGGTGCAGGGGTAAGGGGAGGAAACAGGGTGTTGTCCTTGCTTCTGCAAAAATTCATCCAAACCTGGAAAGCCTCCCACTTCTGGGTGCCAAGCTTCAAGAGGAAAAGAAACACAAAGCAGCAAGGTGTTCTGGAAAGGGTGGTCAGGGAAAGAGTAGGGATTGCACTTAGGAGTGTTCAGGCAGACACAGGAGAGTTCTCTCACCTGGGAGGCCAAGTGAAGGACCAAGGCAGAACTAGGACCTGACTGCAAAGCCTCCAGTCTCTGCCAAGCTCTGAGAAAGAAGCAGGCACCTTGTGGGGGTCCCAGAAGCTCACTCCAGGAATCACCCAGGATCAAAGAGGCAAACTGCAAGAGAACTAGAACATGAATTCTGGTCTTCACCACTGTTTCCCTAAATGGACTGAGAGCTCCTCAGATACAGAAATGGTGTCTGATCGATGTGGGTTTCCTGAGTCTAGCCTTGCTGTCCAGCATAGTGTCCAGCACTTGCAAGAACAAGGATGCTGTGGCACAAAGAACTGGGGTTTTGGAATTAAACAGACCTGAATTATTCCACCACTCACAAACCATGTGATCTCAGGAGTGCTACTTACCATTTTTGAACCTCACTTTTCTCACCTATAAAATGGATATAACTTATAGGGTTGTTTTGATGGTTAAAGAATAAAGTTTATGAATTGTTCAGCACAGTCTGTGGCACACAGTGGGCATGCAAATGTTTTTTTTTTTCCTCCTACTTTCCACCACCCAGGACAGTGGTGCCAGATACTTCCAGTGGTGCTGGAGTCAGAAGGGACAGCATAATTCTGAATTATGACACTGTCAGTAGTGGCAGAGAAGGGCGGCTGACTTGACAAAGGGCCACGTGGTGCTCCCCAACATTGGATGTTCACAGGAGCAGCAGGGTGGGCATGGGAACCGCTCCATCCACCATGGTCACAGTGGCCCACCAGCTGGGCCCTGAAGACATTTTGGTGTGACTGGCTGCTTAGAGTTTCGGGTTGGGATGGACCAGGCAGTCAGGGAGAGGGCCTAGGAGCAGTCCTCCTACTGGTGACTTACTGGCCCTAAAGCCAGGCCAGAGGTGCTGTTCCCCCTCACAGAGGGAGCAGATGCCATGCCTAGGTGGTCACCTCTGCTTTTCCACCCAATAGAGCCCAGCAGAGAAGGGCTGACTTCTCTGTCCATCTGTTTCCCTTTAGCCGTGGTATTGGCTGCCTTTCTTGCTTGGCTGCCTCGGGCCAGGGGCTTTCCAGGGTGTGTGAATTAACAGCCCCTGCGAGAGTGGGGGAGGAAGCCCCAAGGGTGAAGACTTTGAGATGGGAGGCTTGCCAGGGCTCCCAGACCATGCCTGCCACGTGCTCTGCCCTCTGGCTTCCTCCTTGGCTCCCTGTCCATGTCCTGACGCCAGGCAAGAATCAGCTGTAGGGGTTCCAGCAGAGATGTCCACACAGAAGAAACCAATAGCTGTGAGATTCGGGATACCAAGTGTCATCAAGTGTCTCTCTGTTCCCTTTCTCATTTTTCTCAAACGAAGCAAATAGTTAGCCACCTGTCATCAGGAGGCTAAATTAAAAATAATAATTATGTTAATAATGATATGTGTCCAGAAATCTAGAGCTGATAAAGTACTTTCACATTATTAGATACAAGACTTTATAAAGATTATATTGAATCCCCACAGTATCCCCGGGGGTAGATATTTTTATCCCTTGTTCACAGGTGAGGACACAAGCTCAGGGAGGTCCATTGACATGTCTGAGGTTGCACTACCGATTAGTGGCAGAATCAGGGTTTGAGCCCAGGTCAACCTGGCTGAAAACCCCATAATCTTCCGATTAACATTTTTTCTTTCTTCAATAATAAATTAAACTTAGCTTACTGTAACTTTTTTACTTTATAAACCTTAAATTTTTTTTGACTTTTCAACTCTTGTAATAACACTTAGCTTGAAACACAAACACATTGCACAGCTGTACAAAACATTTTCTTTCTTTATATTCTGATTCTATAAGCTTTTTTCTATTTCCTATTTTTAAAGTTTTTAAAATTTATTTTTGCCTTTTAAACTTTTTTGTTAAAAACTAAGACATAAACACACACATTAGCTTAGACCTACCCTGGGTCAGGAACATCAATATCGCTGTCTTCCACCTCCACATCTTGTCCCACTGGAAGGTCTTTAGAGGCAGTAACATGCATCGGGCTATCATCTCCTGTCATAACAATACCTTCTTCTGAAATTCTTCCTGAAGGACCTGCCTGAAGCTGTTTTACAGTTAACTTTTTTTTATAAGTAGAAGTACACTCTAAAATAACAATAAAAACTATAGTATAGGAAATATATAAACCAGTAAGATAGTCATTTATTATCATTGTCAAGTATTACGTACTGTACATAATTGTATGGGCTATACTTTTACACAGCTGGTGGTGCAGTAGGTTTGTTTACACCAGCATCACCACAAACAAGCGAGCCACTGGGCGACAGGAATTTGTCCCAGGTCTACCTGGCTGGAAACCCTATAATCTTCCCACTCCTCCCTGGGAGAGTGCTGCTTGATGAAAGCACAAAAGAAACGTGGAGAAGAAAGCCTGGCCAGGGCTCAATGTCTGTCCCTCTCCTTGCAGCAGATTCTGTGTGGAGTGTCTGTGTATTTGATGATGGTGTGATGGATTATGGGGGGTGGGTACCGGGGAATAAGCAAAGGCGGTGAGAAGTGATCTGTTCATTCAACATACATTGTCTCGAGCCCCTACCACGTGTCTTGCTTGAACTCCATGTTAGATTCTGATCTGTAACATGAACAAGAGTCGGCTGTCCCTGGGTCATAGGATGGGATAAACATGCAAATTTCTTTGTTTCTACCACTTTGTTTATTGTAATGAGATTTCTCTGGTATTATATCCTCATCAGCAAAAGAAAATGCCATCTCCTTCCTTCACCATGTCATTTAAATGTATTTTTCTTGTAATGTGAAGGCTGTGGTTGTAGTAGACTTGACCCAGGGAGCCCTATCTGACCAGAGAGGGACCTCTCTCACCCCTGAGTTCATATGGCCCGGTGGCTTTGGCTCCTTCCTTTGTTCCTTGATATATCCTGTCTTGTATTAAACTAACATGCGAGTGCATATTAGGTAGTATATGTGGACCGATATGCATTTATTTGTGTATATACATTCCCACATAATTGTGTAATAATGTGAATCTAGCTATGTACATATAATAATGTATTTTGTACCTGAAGCATGTATGTTGGATTTTAATGTTTCCTTCATCAATTTTTTTTTTTTTTTGGTTTGTATCTATACTGGGTTCTCTTTTAAAGTTGTCTATTCACTTACTTTGAAGTCTGTCCATTTTTATACCATTAATGTGCTCATTTTATGATTGTAGCTTTGTACTATGTTTTAATATCTAAGAAACTAAGTGCATTTCTCTTTTATCCTGGAGCATCGTAATCTTGCCTATTTTTCCTTCCAAACAAACTGCAGAATGATTTTCTTCAGCATTAATTTTGAATAAAATCTATACATAAGTCTGGCAAGAATTGACGTCTTTATACTATTCAGTCTTCCTACACAAAAATATGGCACATATTTCCAGTTATTCAAGTCTTCTTTGATGTCTCTCAGTCAAGTTTTATAGTTTTGTTCACAAAAGTCCCACACAGTTGTTGTTAAAATTATTTCTTAAGCTTTTTTTGTTGTTGTTGTTACTGTAACTGAAATATTTTTAAACTTTGGTTTCATTGTTAATTCTTGTTGGTACTTAAGAAAGCTATTAATTTATTTTATATTTATTTGTATAAAGCCAATGAATTAAACTCTTATTTAGGAGTTTTTTTAGTTGATGAATTTAGAGTTTTCTAGTTAAATAATCATATAACTTACAAACAATGATTATTTGTTTCTTTTCCAATATTTGTAATTCTTATTTATATTTCCTGCTGTACTAATAAATGACTAGGTCTTGTACATCAGTTTTAAATAATAATGATATTTGTCTTGTTCCTAATTTTTAATGAGAATAGCTGTGGTATTTCACTATTCAGTATGAAATTGCTCCTTATTTTAAGATAGATATTCTTTAGCACGTTGAGGAAGTACCTGACATTTAAAAAAAAAAAATCAGTGAGTGTTTCATTTTGTCAAACAGTTATGACTTTTCTGATTAAATCCACTTACTTTCACTATTATACTTAATTAACCCATCTTTGAATTCCTGATCTTCTTGATCTTGCTAAATTTGATTTGCCAGTATTTTACTTAGGACTTTTGCTTCTATAAGCAAAGTTTATAGCTATGATATTAATCTGTGTTAACTTCATATAATGTTTTGGATAGCTTCTCATCTCTTTATATGCTTTAGAATAGATAAGTATTTTAAGAACTATAAAATCTCAAATATTTGAGAAAAAATGCCCATAAAATCATCTGCGCCAAGAGCCATTTATAATTGTTCATTTTTTTCATATGGTTACTCAGGTATTTTTTTTTAACTTCTAGAATCAATTTTAGAAACATCCAGAAATATATCCCTTTCAACTGGAGAGCTTTGTCTCTTCTTGTTAAGAAAATTCTCCATTGTTGTTATATTCCATTTATTTCTTGATATATTTGTCACTTTTTCCTTGATTTTGTTTTCCAAAGATTTGGCATACTTATTGATTTTGTAAAAAAATTAGCTCTTAGATTTTTTCATCAAATCTACTGGTTTTTTGTTTTCTAATTTATTCATTTATATCTTTACTACTTCCTTCCTACTGCTTTCCATAGTTCCTTTTTGGTTCTCTTTCCAAATTATATAGTTGCAACCTTAATTATTTTTTTCTCAATCTATCCTATTTAGTTACAAATGCATTTGAGTGTGAGAATTTCTCTCTTACCATAACTTTGGCAG
The DNA here is from genome assembly GCA_023783475.1 of Daubentonia madagascariensis. NCBI lineage: Eukaryota > Metazoa > Chordata > Mammalia > Primates > Daubentoniidae > Daubentonia > Daubentonia madagascariensis. The sequence goes on from JAKFHU010001129.1 coordinate 9,829,642, forward strand.
CATTTTGCCAGTCTGATAAATTGTTTTCTTATTTTTATTATTTTCTAAATATTTTGTAATTGTATTTTTATTTTCATTCTTTTGACGTAATATTTTTAGAAAAGTGATTTTAATCTCCATGTGGCAGCTAACTGCAGCTGTTTCTGTTATTGAAACGTTGTTACTAATTTCTGGTTTTAGTAGTCACAGTCAAGAATTAAAATTGTATGTATTTTTATCATTTGGAATTTATCAAACTTTATAAAATTAGTTTTATGTTTGTAGAGTAAAAATTGTTATATGCCATTAACTCAACTTTATTGATTATTTTATTCAAATATTATTTTCCTTATTTATTTCTTTAGGCATTTTTCTTTATCTTTTTAATATTTAATACATACAAAATGATATAGGTACATATGTAAGTTATAAAGCATAATCATGTAATGAAGACCTATGAACTCACCACCCAACCCCATAATTAGAGCATTGCCAGTAGCTCACGTTTGTCAATGCCCTACCACTTTGCTCACTCTTGGAAGTAACCACCATCATCAATTTTATGTTAACCATTTCCTTGCTTTTTAAATACACTTTTTAAAAAATCACTTATGTATGAATGTCTGAAACTAGAAACAACTTAATTGACTTTTTATTTTTGTCTATGTGTGCTACGTGGTCTCCTCCTACAATTGCTGTTGCTTTCTCCTTGAATTTCTAATACTTGTTGCTTTACATTTGAATATTATGTTAGGTGCAACAAGTTGATGGCTATTCAATCTTCAACGGGGATTTTGCTTTTTATCAAATTAATACAATTAACCTCTTCCTTGTTAAATGGTTTTTGCCTTGAATTCTGCTTTGTTATTAACATTATCACCTCTACATTCTCTTTAATTAAGTTTACCTGAAATATTTTGAAAATTTAATTTTAACCTTCCTATATAATTGTACCTGAGATGTAGTAGATGGTAATGTTTAAGAAATTGTGCTCTGAGATTGAACTGGATTTAAATCCCAATTCAACTTTGTGTTAGCTGTTTGCCCTGGGGCAAGTTACTTAGCCTCCTTATGCTGCAGCTGCCTAACCTGAGACACAGGGGTAATAATATTTCTGCCTCATATGGTTATTGGGAGAATTGGATGAGATAATGCATGTGAAATGCTTAATACAATGCAATACACATGGCAATATGCAATAAATGTTAACTGTTTTTATGAGATTTATCTCTTGTAAGTTGCACACAATTTAATGTTTGCATTTTAACCTAAGAATTTTTATCCTCCAATAGGATAATTTACATGGTTTACAATCATTGCATATCTAATCTGTTTGACCTGAATCTGTCACCCAATTTTAGACTTTCTCTTTTTTATACTTTTTGTTATTAATGTTTTCTCTATTTTTCTTTATAAACTATGTTTTCATTGTTTTTATCTCTTCTATTAATTTCAAAGTTAAAAATCCTCTTTTTAACTTAATTTCCTAATGTATAGTTTAAAATGTGTGACATACAGTTACAGTCATGCACTGCATAATGACATTTTGGTCAAAGACAAGACTGCATATGCGACAGTGGTCCCATAAGATTATAATGGAGCTGACAAATTCCTGTCGCACAGTGGCTCACGTGTTTGTGGTGATGCTGGTGTAAACAAACCTATTGCACCACCAGTTGTATAAAAGTATAGCACATACAATTATGTACAGTACATAATACTTGACAATGATAATAAATTACTATTTTACTGGTTTATATATTTCCTATACTATAGTTTTTATTGTTATTTTAGAGTGTACTTCTACTTATAAAAAAAAGTTAAACTGTAAAACAGCTTCAGGCAGGTCCTTCAGGAAGTATTTCAGAAGAAGGTATTGTTATGACAGGAGATGATAGCCCGATGCATGTTACTGCCCCTAAAGACGTTCCAGTGGGACAAGATGTGGAGGTGGAAGACAGTGATATTGATGTTCCTGACCCTGGGTAGGTCTAAGCTAATGTGTGTGTTTATATCTTAGTTTTTAACAAAAAAGTTTAAAAGGCAAAAATAAATTTTAAAAACTTTAAAAATAGAAAATAGAAAAAAGCTTATAGAATCAGAATATAAAGAAAGAAAATATTTTGTACAGCTGTGCAATGTGTTTGTGTTTCAAGCTAAGTGTTATTACAAGAGTTGAAAAGTCAAAAAAAATTTTAAGGTTTATAAAGTAAAAAAGTTACAGTAAGCTAAGTTTAATTTATTATTGAAGAAAGAGAAAATGTTATTATAAATTTAGTGTAGCCTAAATTTAGTGCTTATAAAGTCTACAGTAGTGTACAGTGATGTCCTAGGCCTTAACATTCACTCACCACTGACTCAGCCACAGCAACATCCAGTCCTACAATTTTCATTCCATACTGTAAGTGCCCTATACAGGTATATAATTTTTCATCTTTTATACCGTATTTTTGTTCTACCTTTTCTCTATGTTTAGATATGTTTAGATACATAAACACTTACTATTGTGTTGCAATTGCCTACAGTATTGGGTACAGTAACACTCTGCACAGGTTTGTAGCCTAGGGGCAATAGCTTATACTATGTAGCCTAGGTGTATAGTAGGCTATACCATCTAGGTTTGTGTAAGTACAATCTATGATGTTCGCACAGTGATGAAATTGCCTAACGACGCATTTCTCAGAACATGTCCTTGTCCTTAAGCAACACATGACTGTACGTCTATATTTCTCTAATTATCAGTTAAGAATAAAGCAATAACTTTTTACTTCTCTTCATACAACATGGAATTTCAAATGTTTTTATTTTCCTTGCTTTTCTTTCTATTTTCTTTTCTTTAACGCTTCATAACTTTTTTTTTCCTGATTCTAGTGCTAAGGAAAATTCAGAGACCAGTTTGTTTCTTAACTGATAACCTGTTTTCCTTCCTGGGTGTTGATACAATCCTTGAAGTTTATTTTGCCAAGATTTAGCTAGTTATGTTTCTTTTTTATTTAAGTTGCCTAGAACATTGATCTCTTTTGGGCTTTTGACTCAAGTAGATACTTGCTTTGTTTTAGTTAAGTGTATCGTTTCCCTATTATGTATCTGTCACTTTTACTTTTATTTTATCCTCCTCTCCCCCGGGAATATTGATAATTCTTAGACTCCATTCTTGTCTTTTGTGTCTATCATCTTCTTTCTCATTTTTATCTCTGATCTTTTTCTCTATGTTCTTTGAGAATTGCTCAAATTTGTCCTCATCACTGATTCAGTTTTCTGCAGTATCAATTCTATTCTTTTCTCACTCCCGTGGGAATTTTAATTTGGTACTTTATTTTGTGTTAACTTGCCGTATCATTATAGTTCAATTAGTTTCCTCTGCATCTGCCTTTGTCTTATGCTACTCCCAGTTCTTCCTAGAAGCCAAGTCTTCTTGCATCTCTTGAAGGATAGCAAACAGATGGTCTCTGAAACATTCTGGATTTCTTTTCAAACTTTCTCTTTCTCCAAGTTTTCAGGGCAGTGTTTCCTTTTCCTTTTGCTTTACCATCTCTTTAAAGGCCCCATCTTTATGTTTCTTGGACATTTTATTTTGTTTTGCTTAATCATCTTTGAATAGAACAGAGTCTCTGCAGACCTGGCATTTGCAAACAGGAAGTCTAGGAGTGGAGCATTGTTAACCGTTCACTGTGGGATGTAGCACCTCCAGATTGAAACCTTAAGTTCAAGTCAACGTGCCCTGCCTCAATTCCATCTGCGGGCTGATTTTACCTGCCTGAAGTTGGCTCTTCTCCAGGGCCAACTTCTAGATTTTCTGACTACAGAATTAAATACGGTTTGTACTTCTTCCTTGCCCAGAGTAATACCCAAAAGACCTCCTTCCCCTTCAGTATGCACTATTTCTGATGCACATCCTGTCTTACCTCTGTTTACAAGGCTTTTCTTTAAGTGTCTAAGTGTTCCTGGATGCCAGCCCATCCTCTGCTTCCTGTTGGGCTTCACGCTCAGAGTTGCTGTTTCTGAGTGGTTAAAAAAGAAGAGAGAAACATAGGACCTGGGAGGTGTGGAGCAGTGCAGGACTCAGGCTCTGGCTGGTTCAGAAAGCAGAAGGCAGGTCCTTTAAACTGGTGGACTCCTGTTCTCCTGTTCAACGCATCCTAGGTTTGGGGACAGGATGAGCAGGGAGTAAAGTGTTTTCCCACAGTTTGGGATGATGGCAAATATTACCAGATGGAGCCCTGATATTACCCCACCCCAAAATTTAAAATAATTTATAGTATTATTGTCAATTTTTATTATTTTGTGTGTCTTAATGAGACTTTTAACAGAAAGACAGAAGTTTCTATGTTAAGTATTACTAGTCGGCTACCATACTAATAGCCAAACGTGTCAATGAAGGGTAATTTTATGTACTTCATTCATTCACTCACTCACTCATGCATTCATTCCTTTATGTCTACTTCCTCCACTAGACTGGGAGTTTAGAAATTATGGATTTTTATTGCTTTATCCCTAACCCAGCATAGGAACTGGCATCTAATGGAGGCTCAAAACCTATTTGGTGAATGTATGATAACCCAGCACAAAACTAGGCAGACAGCAGACCCTCAGTATGAATCAAATTATATTTTGATAGTATCAGTGCTGTTAATCATCATCAAGTATATTACACCTTCACAATGTTAAAGCATTTTAATATCTATTATATAATTTGATGCTAGAAACAACCTGGGATTAGGTAAGATGGGGTATTATTCTTCCCAGTTTACAGATGAAGAAACTGAGACCTAGAGGAGTGGGGCTGGCTCTTGGAGGTGGAGAGGGACATCGGGAGGAAGGAGCATCCCAAGCAGGCAGCAGGTTGAGCAAGGACACGGGCGTGGCCAGAGGGTCATGGGGAGATTCTCTGAAGGCTTGTTCCCACCACTCCTGGGCTTGGGGATGATGCAGACAGTAAAATCTGTCAGAAATGTTCAAACTGCACTTCAGCCAAGAGTCTTGATCTCAGCTCACCCTGACACCACAGACTCTTTCACTGGCACCGTATCCCCATGGGGAGGGTGCAGGGGTGGGGAAGAACAAAGATAGGAGTCAGACAAACCTGGCTTTGAAGAATGACCCCTCCATTTACTGCAAGACCTGCTTGGATAGGGTTCATCATTTCTCTCAGACTTAGTTTCCTGTCTTGTATAAATGGGATAATAATATTGGACTTGCTGACTTTTGTGAAGATTAGCTGAGATAATGTATGTGAGATCTGCAGCACATAGTAGGTGGCTAAGACCTCTTAGTCACCTTCCTTTCCTTCTTGGCTCTTTTGTGGGCATATAAGAGATGACCCTATGCTCTGGACCCTCAAATAATCTTGGAACACAGCAGAGTAATGTGCAGACAGGATGGCAGCAGGATTAGGCCAGGCATGCCCTCCTACCTGTCAGGGCCACACGCTGCCTTTCTCAGAAGGGGACATCATTTTACATTTCCCTCCTCTGAACACGGAGGCTAATTTCCTCCTAAGTAAAGCCCTAGGCAGCTGAGCCTCCACATATGGCAGACTCCCTTGTTTGCTATCAGAACAAAGCCCCGTGCTCTGTTTAAATGCTGTGCATTTTGTTTGTGCTGAGCCACCCTCTCCTTGCTAGCCATCCTGGAAGAAGAGCACTAGGTGCATCATGGATGAGGCACCATCAACAAAAGCCTGGACATGCTGGTAACTTGTCCCAGCTTCAGAGACTATGCTGGAGATGTTGCCCCAAACAGTTGGATTCCTGGGAGCCAAAATGGTGGTGCCTGGTTCCTGTCTGATCTCTGCCATCAACATCTCAGGTGGCCTTAGACAGTTTCCTTTTTCTTTGGGTCAAAATGACAGGATTGGCTAAGGTAGTCCTGCAGGCTCTGAGATATTGGGCTTCTTCCTCACTGTACCCCAGTGGCTTCCCTCTTCCCATCTCCTGGTCGGTCTCATGTTCTGGTTTGTCATTACCCAGCTCTGTCAGCTCTGGCTTCTTTGCTGCTTCTCCATGGTTCCCTGCACCCTGCATCCCACTGATCTGCTTTTGGCCTGGTCCCAAGCCTGATAACTATTCTCAGTGCATGTGGCCTGGCTGAGGTCACGCCCAAACCAGGGCTCGGCTGTGTGTGTGGAGGCAGATTTGCCAGATTGCGGGATCACTGTGGCCTGGGGTGCGGGGCCCAGGCTATCTGAGGCTCGGTCCAGTTATGGTGCAGCCTTAGGAGTCATTCTGTGACAGGAGTCATTCGGTAACTGGCCTCAGGGTTTGATCTAGAGTCAGGCTGATGGATCCGGATATGACCAGGGTCAGTCTCTGTGGCTGAGGCTTGGTAAGCTGGATATATACTTTCTTTCTCTAATATCCAGCCATCCCTTCCACAGACCAGCAGGGTGTTAACCCCTCACATCAACCCAAGCCCCAGAACATACCTCTTAAAGTGACTCAGGCTTCAGATCTAGAGAAGTTTCTGTCACCGTTCTTTTTTTTCCTTCATTCTGGGTGTGTCTCAAGGGCTAGAATTAATGGGGTAGGTGAATGACTACATGATGTGATTTCAGGGAAGCTGAAAGGAACCCCCAGTGCTTCTTCCATCTGGTTAATTCTCAAATACCTCAATTAGAGATTCATTCATTTGGATTAGTTTTTGGGGCAGAGGAAAAAGCACCGGACCAGAGTCCAGTAAATGGGGAACCATTACCAAGTCAGTAAATGGGGAACCAAGTCCCGTCTTTGCCTCCTGCTTACACTTTCCACTGTATTACCACACTTCTCTGAGTCTCACTTTCCCTGTCCACAAAATGCGAATGAAAATGGCTACCTTCTAGAATTGTCTAGGTTAAGTGAGAAATACAGTGTAAAGCACTGTCACCTGGCAAGGGCTCCACAAACATGCCTTCCTTTCCCTAGCCTTCTGGGAGGAGGAGCCAAGCGGCCTCGGGGGGCGCCGTGCTGGAAATCACCGGCAGGTGGCGGTACAGGGCATTTTCATTTCTTCACGCCTCTCCTAGTGAATGAGGAAGTGCTTTGCTGATGTTTAAAGGTGGACCCAGGCCCTGGTGAGCTCCCTGGCCCTCCAGGATAATGGGTCAATGCTACAGCTTCCTGTCTTGCTTAGTGAAGAGCAGCCAAATCCTCTACTGGCAGCGGCTAGTTTGGAGATACCTATGGAGTATGGCCCGGTTCCCCCAGGGATACAGGGAAATGTCAGCCTCACCCCTGCCCTCCAGGAGTCTGCCATCTGGGGAGGCCCAAGTGAACACAGACAAGCAATAGAGGGGAGAAGGGCAGCACACAGGCTGTGGGAGTAAGGTGAGGGACACCCAGGCCTGCAAGGGGCATCAGCAGGGGCTTCCCAGGGGAGGAGGGGTCAAGCAGAGGGAAGTCAGGGACACTGGAGGTGGCTAAGGTTTTGTAAGGGCTGCCCTTAGTTCTGTGTGCTAGCAGTACAACCTCTTCCCCTTTTCACTACAGACTAGCCTGTATACGTAGGCCACGTTACTGTAATTTCTATAAACTCCCCAACTCTCACTTTCTTACCCCAGAGATGCCTGATTGCTCAACAGACACTGAGTGAAGCCTCTCCTAGAAAAATTTCCATCCTCAGTCCTGTCTCCTGCTTTTCAAGTAAGCAAGCACTTGGAGGTACCATGACATTTCTTCCTACATTGATGACCACATGTCCTTTTATAAAGGAGAAGACCCCGGACAAGGAATCTAAGTCCTCTGTGACCATGTCCTAAGCCCTGTCCTTCCACTGTCCAGCTGTGACCTTGGGCCTCATTTCCCATTTTGTACAATGTGGTTGACTTAAAGGTCCTAAGAAAGCTCCCAGTTTTAACATCTAACACCCAGGTCCTAGAGCCACCTTGCTGGGTGATCTTGGGAAGGTCACCAGCTTGACACTATGGAAGGAAGATGCAGATATCCTTCCGGGTTTAAAGGAGGTGACAAATGTACTAGTGTTTTGGAAATTCTGCACAACCACCTAAGGATGCTCACATAGGGCTCTTGGGTGAGTAGAGTCAGATTCAGATGTGTGTGCTTCCCCCACACAGCCTGGCTGGGTGCCTGGCACCTGGCTACTTAAGGGAGAGGATACACAGAAAGAGATCAAACATCTCTAATATTTCTTCTACCTCCCCAGTTGTCCTAGGGCAGAAGCAGCACCCTTCCTCTGTGGGGCCTCAAAGGCCAGGGCCAGGGCCAGTGTGGGCAGCCTGCAGCATTAAGAGGTAGGCCCTTCAACCTGGGATACTGAGAGAGAAATCCGAGTGGTGGTGAGCTCCATGGCCCTGTAGGCCAGTGGTTCAAGTGGAGTCCACTCTTGGGGAAGGGGGGCGGGATGGAAGGGGGCTGGTGGTGGTCTAGGCCAGTACTTCCCAAACCTGGCTGTGCTTGGAAACTGAATGTTGAGGGTCTATCTTTGCAGCCCCTTGGGGATGTGGCTTAAAACTTGGTATTTTCATAAATGGAGGTGGCTTAAAATGGGTCCACTCACAGAATTTGTCTGTCCTCCCGAGCCTACCTCTCCCTCGGGCCAGCTCTCAAACTCCCAGTCCAGCACTCCTGCCCTGTGCCAACCACCTTTCTGATACCTGAACAAAACTGTAAAGGGCCCGTCTTCTGTCCCAAATTCTCCTTGGTTTCCAAACACAACTGGTTAAAGGGAAGGGGGTGGGGAAAGGTGTGAGTCGGATGCATTTGAAGGAAAGCAGCTTTGAAGTCCTGAGGCCATTATGTTAATGGCATTACTCAATTTCTGGAAGCAATCCTGATTAAATATTCATTGGCTTTGATTATACTGAAATTAGGGCTAAAGCGTGAAGTCAAATTGAGGGGAATAATGGCAGTGTAAATAATGCATAGCCTCTAAATTGAAAACACCAGCTTGTGCGGCCAGGCTCTCCCCCCACTATGCTTGTCACTGTGCCATTTATTTAGAAGGTGATTAGTCTGATGCTGGCATCTCTTACCAGCTGGAGAACTAGGAATTGGAAGGATCTCAGTGCTCTGTGTGTCTCTACAAATGCAGAGGTATTGAAGCAGACACCTTGCAGCAAGGGACTTTCTTCAGGTCAGGGACGTGGAAGCTTAAAATCTTAGTGAAGCCCCATCACAGAGTCCTGTATTCTCTGAGTGACATAAGCATGGACTCTAAGAATAACAGAATCATGTGGTCCTGAATCTTCAACAGTGTAGTCTTTGAACAGCAAAGAGCAAGTAGGGTGGGGACGGGTGCGGCAGGAGAGAGGCTAGAATAACCAGGTGAGGCTTATTCGAATTCATGCCATAGCGAGACAGAAAGGTACACTGATGATTATAAAATGGTGGGGTAAGTCCTCTACAGCAGTGTGTGCAGGACACTACTGTGAGAATCCAAAGGACTTTCACTGGGTAGAGCATGGTTATTGAGGGTGGAGAAGCTAGGGCAGGAGAGGAGAGTCAGGGAAGCTTTAGGGGAACTTGCTAGATGACTCTTATCCTCCTCTGGACCCCCAATGCCTAGCCCAGGGCCTGGCGCAGAGTGGAAGCTGATGGATGTTGGTAGAATAAATGGATGAATGAATGCCTAAGCGTGGCATTGTGGAAGGAGGAAGTAACTCTCCCTGCTCCTAGAGGAAAACTGCGAGTCTCAGAAACGTGAAAGGACCATTGCAGGTAGCTAAAGCCCCCAGTCACGTGCCTTACTACTTGCTGCGTGCTGTGCAAAGTCCCAGGATTATATGAATCATCTCATTTTATTTCTCCCAACAGCCCTTATGAGGAAGGTATGATGATTATTCCCATTTTACGATCAAGAAAAGCAACACTTTAAAGAAGTTAACTGCACACACAGCTAGTAAGTGGTGAATGTGGAACCCAAACCCATGAAGCTTTTTTTAAAACATTCTCTGTGGTTCTGCATCTCCAGTGATAGATATTCAAATACAGACATTCAGGTCCTCTCTCTCTCTTTCCTCACCCACCCTTTCCTACCCACCACTGTTTTTCTGCTGCTGTAGGATTCCTGAGAGGCTGGGTGCACTCACTGTGCATCAGGGTCAGGAGAACAACTGCTGGTGGGTGCGTTAGCACATAATGAGTCCTCAGGCCCAGGAGAGCATTGCCAGTGTGAGCTCCCACACCCCAAACCACAGACTCTGCCTTTTTTTTTTTTTTTAATTGAATAGGGATAAAAACAGGTCAGGGGACAGAGCAAGTAAAAGGCAGAGCATAAGAATGGCTTGTGGGTCCAGGAACTGGGGTTGGTTGGTCTTGGCTCATGTAGGTCAGGGGTGAGTCAGACACAGGAGTCAGAGCCAAATCCTTGCAACCCTGTGGCCCCCCAGGAGCCCCCAGGAACCCAGCAGAAAGACTCAGTTCAGCAAGCTGCCTCCCACTTTCTATCAGGGCAGAAAACCTGAAGTTACTGAAGGTGGCCCATGCCCTCTCAGTTTTCCAGAAGACTTGGAAGGGGGTTTCTGTTTTGTGTTGTGGAGTCCATGGCGGATCTGTGAAGTGATAGAGAAATGGATTTCACCAGGCTAGTTCAGAGTCCTCTCAAGAAAGTTAAGTTGCATGAGTGCAATGACATGCCACACTGAGTGCCCCCTTCTGGCGAGACACAGGGACAGGGACAGGTTCAGGAGAGCTTCCTGGGGGTTCCAGATGCCTTACACAACAAGAGTGTACCTTGATCTATCTACAGGCACACACACCATTGTGAAATTTGCTTTTGTGGAGCCAGCCGACAGGCCAACCTGGAGACCATCTGGTCAAATGGGCTCTGTGACAGGGAAAGCAGGCCAGCCAGGAGTGAAGGACCTGGGATGGATTCTCAGTTCTTCCTCCACCACATTAAGCAATTGGGACAAGAAATTTAACCTCTGGTTTAGCCCAGTTCCCCTCTGTTTGTTGATGGTGAGATTGGCTTGAATATCTTTCCTGTGCAAATCGTGTTCATACACACTCCCTTTCCCAGCAAATACTCACTGGGCATTTAATCTACACCCAGCCCTGCCCTGGGTCAGAGTGGCCTGCTGGGGAGATTTAGCAAGCACAGACAGATTAGGATTAGAATTAGTGCTTTAGGAGAGGACCCAAGAGCTTCAGATATGCAAAGAAATGAGCAAATACCTCTTCTGGGCTGCATTACCAGTGTGAAGTCTGAAGCCAGATGAACTTGGATTGAATCCTGCATCTTCCTTTTACCAGCTTAGTGACTGTTGACAAATTAATGAGAGTTCTAACCTGATAACCTGATAGGGTTATTCAGAGGATTATGTGACTTGGGTAAGAACAGTATACAGTGCCTGGCATACAGTAAATGCTCAATTAGCATCAGCTATTATTGTGGGTATTGAGGGCTTCTTACAGAGAGCATTATAATTCCCTCCTAATCCAGTTCCCTGTGTAAGAAGGAAACAGGGAGAAAGAGGAAGGAGGGAGGGAGAAAGCCCAAAGAAGTGGTCACTAGCCTGTGTCTGGTGCCTACAATGTGCCAAGTACTGCAACAAATACCAGCTCGCCTGACTTCCCAGAGAACCCCATGAGGCAAGCAGGGTCCTGTGCAGATAAGCTGACTGCTGCCAAAGCCCTGACCTACTGACTGTCACAGTCTTCATAGGGTAGAGCCAGGATTTGGATCCAACTTTGCCTCAATGGGGAGAGGGGTCATAGCTGTGTTTGCAAACACAATGTTTATCCCCCTTATGGTTCCGTGGGGGGTGGCCAGCCCACACTCCCTCTCCCAGACTTCTTCCCGCCTCCTGCATTGCTCTCTGCGTGGGTGACTCGACAGACAGCCATGCACAGCCTTTCCAACTCCCCAGCGTTACCTACAGGTCCCAGTGGGAGGCTGGGATGGCAGACTTCCAAAGCTCCCCAGTGTGCCGCCCCCAGTACTAGTTCTGGAAGCTGTCAGTGCTTCGTTAGAGCTCATAATTAACCGGACTCCTGGCTAAGTTTTGTTTCACTCTTTCTGAAATTACCATTCTTTGCCATTAGTTGCTGTTGTGCATCAGGGACTTGGTAATGGACTTCTCACCCCCTTCCTCCTGCAACTCTACTTCCTCTCTTCTTCCTCCCTCTCACACTTTTAATGGGAGGGAGGTAACAGTCCGATTAGGAAAATCTTTAGAAACTTATTTTACAGTAAAATTTTAGATTCTTCCTTAGTAGAAGTTCATAGAAAGCAGAAATTGATGTAGGCTCTGATGTGACAAGGGTTGGAGTAGGTTTCCCAGAGGAGGAAAGACCCAAGTTGGGCAGAGCAGGGAGGATTAGGCTAAGTGGAGGGTGAGAGAGAGGCAGGTCTGGCAAGAGGCACAGCAAAGCACAGGTGCAAAGGTGGAAAGTGCAGACCCTTGTGGGGGTCGGGGAAGAGATTCCTCTGGCCCTTGGCTTCTAGGCAGGGGTGGTATTCTGAAAGGAGCAGGGCAGTTGGGGGTTGGGTTCCAGTGCTAACAGCTGTGTGACCCTGGGCAACTGTCTTCTGCTCTGGGTCCATTTCTGAGAGTTGGTATGAAGATACAAATGCATGGTGAGTGTGAGGATGCTCTTTACACCATAGAGTGCCATGTGAGTTACAAAGATGATCGTGGCTGTTGGAATGAACTGTGTAGAACAAAGCAGGGGCAACTCAGAGGTCTTCAACCCACTTTCACCCACATGGCTCTCAACAATAACCTCCCCAAGCAGGACATCCTCATTCTCAATACTCATAGTGTTACTTCTATCTGCAATGTCTCCTACCTCCCCTCTGCCTTGCTGAGTACTCTCCCCTCTTCCAGGATTCCTTTCTCCTGAAAGCCATCCCTGATTACTAATCCTATGCTGTCCAACATACAGCCACTAGCCATGTGCGAGCACTTCAAATGTGGTCCCTCCGACCGCATGTGTAAAATACACAATTGAATTTCAGGATTAGTATAAAATACTAATAATAATATAGTAATATATAATAAATATCTCATTAATAAAATTTTTAATATTGATTTTGTTGAAATATTTTAGATACATTTGGTAAAATAAAACAGGTTATTAAAATTAATTTCACTTGTTTCTTTTTACTTTTTAAATGTGGCTATTAGAAATTAAAGATTACATATACAGCTCACATTTGTGGCGTATGTTATACTACTGTTGGATAGTCCGAGTCTGGCTTTAAGCTCTTTGCTCACCCTCCTACCTGAGTAGGTAGATTTCAATACTTGATTATGTTCAAATGCTGCTATTTATTGCCCTATTTTGCTTTATTTTATGTGTATAGAAAACTTCTTTTATAGGATTTGCCACTAAGTGTCTCTGTGAGCCTAGGCCCCTGTCTGGCAATCACTTTTCTCACCTGGGAAAGGAGGAGCTTGAACTCCTCGGTCCCTAATGGTCCTTCCTTCTCTGACATCTGATGACTTATTAATGAATCCTGGTCTTTCTTCTGTTTTTAATGTAAAAACTTGGGAAAGTTGCCCCCTTCTGTGCCACCATTTTTGCATCTATTACATGATAAAGCTGAGACTCTCTGTCCCCCCTACCCCATCAAAGGGGATTCTGGGAATCAAAGGAATTCATGACTCAAACTTGGTCTTCCAGCTCAGTATACCCCTGTGCTATGACCCTCAAGTCGAGTGAAAGCAGTGCAAGTCTTCGAGGCTGGGGCCTGGGTAGGCCCTGACCTGCTCCATTCATTCAACTAGCATGCAACCATTCATTTAGCAAACATTCTAAGGGCCAGGCCTGGACCATGTGACGGGCTCCATGGCACAAGGACACATCTGCTGCCCTCCTTGCCCTCGAGGTGCTGACAGTGTGGTGGGGAGACTCCATGCAAAAGTACCAAGCTATAACAGTATAGCCACACAGGGAGGAGGTATGCTGCCTCTCCTCCACAACAGGCATGGTCTGTACAAAAGAAAAGTCTGATCGGCCCTTTCACCCCTCAAATCACAGGCAATCTTATCCCAGTACACACAGTACTTTCTGGATAACAGAAAAACTCGCTAACATAGTGTGATGGCTCCCCTTTATTGGGCAGGTATGCCCTTTTCCCAGCTGCTGTGAGTGTTGACTACCCTCTTCTTTGGAGATTGCCCTAGCCCTACTGCCCAAGAAATATTTGTTAAAAGAAAGAGAGGAAGGAAATAAAAGGGGAAGGAAGGAATGGAATGAAGGAGGGAGGGAGCAAGAAAGGAAGGAACTAAGGTGACCTTAGTCACTTTATGCAGCTCATAATGTGGTCTCCCCACTCTCAGCCTTGTATTGCAGCTATCTGGGCCCAGGTCCCTTTCCTCTTAATACATATTGCCAGGCTTCTCTGGCACAAGGACCCCACGACAGGCACAGGATCCTGCCTAGACGTCCTGATCCCAGCGGGTTCTAGGTGTTCACAGCCTGATGGGGCAAAGCTGGGCCTGAGGCTCAAAAGCAGAAACTTTCATCCTGACCCTGTTCCCTCCATTCACACCCCTTTTCTCCCCACAGATGCACATAGATTCTCCCTCCCTCTTGTGTCTCCATGTGAGCATCTCTTCCTCGGCTCTGCAATGCTCTTCCTGGACCTTCAGAATCTCTTTGATCAAACCATTCCCCACCCCAGGACCTCCTTTCTCACTTTTGGTCCAAAGCTGAGATGACTTCCTTAATCCCAGGAATGCTGTCTGTGTTGTCTTCTGTTAAGGCCCTAGCAGCATCTCAGCAATGCTCAGGTACTGCTGTGCCTGCATTTAAGCAAAGGGAACAGGGGTTGTCTTCTAATATTGGGGGAGTGAGTCTGGGTCCTTGGAGGCCAAGGGCTCCATAACATCACAGTATAATTTCTCAGCAGCAAACATTCAGCGATGTCTTTGTTGAATAAATGAATGAATGTAAAATGAATGAATGAAACAGGATGGGAGCTAAGCCTTAAAGACAGGCGGAAAGTCTGCAGGATGTCTGAAGCAGAGGGAGGCATTCTGGACCCAGGGTGGTGCACCAAGGTGGAGGCAGGGAGAGGGTCATGGGGAAGCAGGAGGGAGGGAGGCCTGGGAGCCCAGGTGGGCCTGAGAGTGGAGGGAGCTCCAAGACCCACCCACCAGGAGGACCAGCAGCTGAGTGGGGGAGAGGTCCTCATCTCCATCATCTCTCCCGACATGGTGCCTGCCTCGAGACCCTCTGGGTCACCCTGTGCACGCAGTGGTGTGAACGTCTCCTTCCTCCTTCCTGCCCTCTCTTCCTCCCTCCTTCTCTCCCTCTTGCCCTTCTTTCTTTCCTTTCCCCCTTCCACAGTATTTATTTAATACCTACTGTTCTAGGTTTGGGGGATACAGCAGGGGATAAAATGGCAAAGTTGCTGTTTTTCTAAAGCCTACATTGCAGTGAGGGAAAAGGAAATAAACACGTACACATTAGAGAGGGTGGTGTGTGCCGTGGAGAAAAGACAGTAATGGGAGTCGGTGAAGGGAAGAGCTGCTGTTCTGTACAGGGAGACCAGGGAAGGCTCCCCTGCAGGTGACACTTGGGCGGAGACTTCGGGGAAGGGTCTGCAGGAGCAGGGCCCTGAAGCGGGAGTGCTGCCCGCGGGGCGGGGCGACGGTCTGCCGCGGACCTCACCCTGCTTCATCCCCACAAGCTCTGTGAGGACTGGGGCGGCGGATGGCATGGGTGCCCCTCTTTCACAGAGGACAGTGAGGCTCAGAGAGGTGAAGGAGCAGACTCAAGGTCACACCGCGGCTCCTCCGCAGATCTGGGTTTCAAGCCCTGGTCTGCGGAGTTTTTCCCCAGCAGCCCGATACCCCCTCTGCGATCAGCGGACCGGGGACGCTCATTTGCGCCGGCGGCCTCTCGGCTCGCTGCCTGCCCTGGTCGTTTCTCCGAGAGGTGAAGGCGCGCACGCAGGGCCGCGAGTCAGGCCGGGTGCTGCCGCGTCGCCTGCCAGTGGCTCGCTCTCCTCCACCCCTCCCCGCCACCAAGCCCGCTGCTCCGTCCCAAGCCTCACAGTCTCTGGACATCCGTTTAGTTTTGTAATTGATGCCAATGGTCGGCGGCTCCCCTGGCCTTTCCTCCCAGCCAGCGCTTT
The DNA here is from genome assembly GCA_023783475.1 of Daubentonia madagascariensis. Taxonomy (NCBI): domain Eukaryota; kingdom Metazoa; phylum Chordata; class Mammalia; order Primates; family Daubentoniidae; genus Daubentonia; species Daubentonia madagascariensis. Next base: position 9,845,647 of record JAKFHU010001129.1, read on the forward strand.
CTCTTTACCCTCCTGGCTTTCTGCTGTTCTCTATGCGCCTGGTGTGTGTCTCGCCTTCTCCACCGGGGTCTGTTCTCTGCCTTTGCTCCGCTCGCCTCTGGGTCTGTCCCTGCCTTCATGAGCGTCTCCCTACCTCTCCCTGTCCTTTACCTGACCGCCCCCTGCCCCACCCCTGCCCCCTGGGTTGCCCCCCCCCCCGCGAGCTTCGCTCCCCCCACCCCAAGTATTACTAACACTGCCGGACCGCTAAGCTGGCGCGAGCACTCTCACAGGCACACACCGTGGGCTGCCCCCTGCAGGCAGGCGAAGGCACGATCCTTGTGAAGGGATCAGCGGAGTCGCTTAAAATGGCCTTGGAGCAGAGTCTGGTCACTAACTAGGCCCTCAGAGGTTGCCGAGTTGAACCCTCTCGTTGTGTGGCTAGACGAGGACACCGAAGCTGAGAGGGAGGAGGTGACTCCACCAACGTCAAGCAACTGATCCGTGGCAGAGCTCAGGGCCTCTAGAGGCCATGCCCACCTCGCACACCTGCAAGTCCCCACTCATGTCAGAGCTCCATGGGGGCTGTGTCTGGGTAGAAAGAGTGACCTTGCCTGTCCTCCGTTTATTCCTTCCCTCCCTTTTTTCCCTCCTTCCTTCTTTTCTTTCTCTTGTCTTCCTGTTATCCTTCTATCCATTCAACACAGTTTTATTGAATACCTGCTATATCCGAGGCACTGTGCTCTGTGCTGAAGGATATAATAGTGAGCCAGAGGTGTGAGTCCTACTCTCAAGTATTTATTCAACAAATTTTTCTTGCTTGCTACTATGTGCCAGGCACTGCTCTAAATACAGTTGAGCAAGACAAAATGCACAGAGCATCAGTCTAGAGAGGGAAGCAAAGAGTTAATTAACAATCTGATGTGAGCCTGTTTCAATAGAAGAGGTAAGCCGTACATGTTCTGTGGGAGCTCAGGCAGGGCACAGAACCAAGGTGAGGGGAAGGAGACCACAGCTCAGACTTCCGGGGGGAGGTAACAACTAAGGTAAGATGTGAAGGATGAGTAGATCGCAGCTATGTTATTAACAGGCTGTGTGACTTCCCCTTTCTGATCCTCAGTTTTGTCATCTGTAAAATGGGGATGGTAATACCCAACTCATAGGGATTTTGAGAGAATTTAATGACATAATTAAATGAAAGTCAGGTAGCCTGACTGAGCCTCAGTTTCCTCGTCTCTAAAATGGGGACAATAACATGCCTATCACATAGGGCTTTTTCTTTTGATACAAATGATGAGTGATAGAGCTTTGTAGATTCCAAAATGCTGCTCCACAACAAATTTTCCTTGTGACTATTGCTGTCCTTATCCAGAGGTTAAGGCTAGTGGTTAAGAGAGATCAGCTCTGACTTCATGGGAAGAAGATTTTTATCTCATTATTTTGGTAATTAAGTTTTCATTTTCCTGCTCGTGTCCCTACTTCCCGGGTGAAGAAAGGAAACACCACTTACTGAGAGTTTCCCGTCTGCCAGGCCCTGGGCTAGAGCTTCATGTGCCGTCTCATTGTAAGCCTCATAAGGGCCCTCCAACGTAGAATTTCTATGTCTTAGTTCAAAGATGCAGTGATAGACTCAGAGAGGTAAAATAATTTTTCAAAGTTTGCACAGCCGGGAGTAAGTACTATTAGTTTTCCACTCCTGGTGACTGGGAGAGGTGGAGGACTAACCCATCTGCCACCATGGAGGCCACAGCTTCTTGTTCTGACAAGGCTGGCTAAGACGATGGGTTCTGGAGTCATGGACCCCAGGAATGGCGAAGGCAGAAGGCTGCTGAGAGGTCTTCTTCTCTCCTCTCCTTCCTAAGAAGGGGGAAGTGAGACCCAAAGAATGAATTATAGTCAGGCAGTGAGATAGTAAAAACATCTCCATCAGGTTTTCAGGGCTCCACAGTTTGTAAAAGAAAAATGTACCAGGACCATGGACATTTTTTTTTTGCCTTAAAAAATTAGTTCCCAATACTTACAAACTAGAGATTTCATATAAAAATCCAGATCTCCAGTATCTCTTGAAAAATTCTATGAAAAGATCATAGAACTTGGGGCTACTTCCGACATGGCAGTAACTGACAGTTGCTGAGGAGGGCTGCCTGCTTCAGACAGGGCATTTGCTCCATGTCTCTGCCTCAACCTGTTGTCTCATGTATGTCTGCTTCAATCATTTATGTCCTGTCCTGCCTCGGGAGGCATTCATGTTCAAAACCCCTCATTCACAAAGTGTTTCCACATATGTCAAGAGGGAAGGAATGACGGGAACCAGGTCCCCTTATTCCATGTTTTTTCTACCGCGCCAGGCTGCTGTAGACAGATCATTCAGAAGGAAGTCTACATTGATTTGCCCCAGTTAGATTTCCTATAGTCTGGCACTGAAGCAGTTTTTCTTAGATTCTCTTTTTTCCTTATTTTCCATTGATAAATTCCCCAAGTTCCTTTTGATCGGTGTTCTTTTATAAATAAAAAGAAGTTTTTATTCTTGGATTAACTCGGGCATTTGATGCCTTTTAGGCTACCATCTTTAAGCTATTAGACGAATGTTGCCTTTTCACAACATTAGGCGTAAGTGGTACTTGAATTAAGGTACTTTCCCTCTCCGTCCTCTGGGCCCAGTGGATACCCAAATAAGCAGGGTCCTTCCCTGAACTCCGATTAACCCTCATATTATCAGTCACTTATATTACAAACCACCATGGAGGCAATGCTTAGTCTAATGGCCAAAAACCTAGCCTGGTGTCAGCTGAGTCTGGGTTTAGAACTCAGCCTATGGCTGTAGTTAGGGCTTCAGCTACAGCCATGGACAGGGGAGTGTTTTGATTCTCTCTGCCTCTGCCTCCCTTTTCCCTTCTTTCCCGCCCTCTTTGGACTATTCACTAACATGGGCCTCTTTGTCAGGCCTTCTCTTAACCACTGTCCAGGCCCTCATGGATGTGGCTCAACAGAAGGAACCCACCCAATTGACTCCAGTAAAGACTGAGAGCCCTTTGCGGTGCTCAGCATGGGCTAGACACAACCCATGAGTCTTCAACTGTGGTCACAATAATAGTCCATTGGCAGGGAAAGGAAAATCCCCCTATCTCTTCCTAATCCCTTCCAATGTGTGGAGACTGGGTCTCCAGAACTGTCCATCCACCTAGTGGTCTAGGAAGCCAGATTCTGAATGCCTGCAGAGCCAGAGAAATAATTTTTCTCTGGGCACATTTTCCAGGCATTGTTAGAATGTCACGACAGCCAGTGAGTGCTTCCTTACTAGAGTTCGAAAATGTCACCTCAAAAATGGAAGAATGGGTTAGGCCATCTTCCTCGTTCTTTCTCCACATCTAGCAAAGTAGAAAGTAATTATATTCAGTGTGGTTTTGACAAATCAGCTGTTGACTGGTAGGTAATTACAGAGCTAATGCTCCGTGGCTCATCAATAAGCTCTGACCTCACCTTCTGATCAGCAGTTCAAGAACTGACAACTTAATGTTTTTACTTCTTAATGGAGCCAGACGACCTAAAATTAGGAAGGCCCTTGAGGACAGCAAATTCAACCCTCTACCCAGATGCTCTATGAGGCCCAGCCTTGAACACAACCTCCCCTAGATAAAAGTTGCTAAAAGAGATTTTTTGAACACCCTCTTGTTATGCTTTTTGCCTCATCCCAAACACTCTCCCTCATCCTGATTCTGAGTCATGACAGATGGAGGAGAGAAGCTAGGGGCCAGGTGGGGTTTAGTACGCGACTCTCTGTGTGGATTGCACACATGAGCAGCAGGAGGCTGGGCTCTGTGTCTGCTGCTCACTCCAGTTGAAGGCTGAGGGGGGCCAACGTCCAGGTCCTCTATGTTTGGTTTTTAGAAGCCCCCAATGTGTGTATCAGAACAGGATTCTGACGGGAAATAAATAGAGCTTCTCTCCAGAGCTGGGGTGTGTCCTCTGTCCTTACCTTAGCACAATGCCATTGGGAGATGGAAGGAAAACTTCTTTTCTTTTTTTTTCTTTTTTCAATTTAGCCAAATTTAACTTCTTTATTTTGAATTTGATAATGAACCTCCCCCTTCTTTTGTGCCCTATGCTGCTTACTAATGTATTTTGACAGCCTCCCCTCCCCTTATTTTCTCTATTTTACTCTCCCCAATCCATCCTTCTCACCAGGGCATCTTTATATCTGCAGTCCCCCTTGGATTTTATTTTTTTATAAAGCAGTTTTTGGTTCAAAGCAAAACTGAAAGGAAAGTACACAGATTTCCCATACACCCGTCTCCATACATGCACAACCTCCCCCACTCTTGACATCCCCCACCAGAGTGGTACATTTGTCACAGTTGATGAAACTAAATTGATACATTGTTATCAACCAAAGTTCATAGCTTACCTTAGGGTTCATTCTTGGTGTTGTTTATTCTACGGGTTTCAACAAATGTATAATAACATGACTCTACCATTTTAGTATTGTGCAGAGTATTTTCTCTGCCCTAAAATTCCTCTGTGCTCGGCCCATTTATCTTTCCTTGCCCCAGCCCCTGACAACCACTGATCTTTATACCATCTTCATAGTTTTGCCTGAAAGACTTCTTGAGTTAGACACGTACATGGAATCACCTGGGACTTGGTGGACATTTGAATGCAGAGCATTAGCATCTTCCATCATAACTGTCACCATCCCTGTTTCATAAGCAGGAAACTGAAGTTGAGTGAGGTGTCTTAAGTTTTCACAGAAATGGCAGAGCTATGACTTGGACCCAGAACCCACTGTTCTTTCTAGTGCTGTATACTTTTCAGTTGTAAAGCATCTCTTGGGAAGGATGACACTCTGCTTTGCCTGAATGCAGTGGTTCCTCTCATCCATAAAGTGCTTTATACTTTCTCAAACCTTCTCACATATGTTATCTCACTGAGTTTTCTACCAGCTCCATTAAATGAGGTAGACAAGGGTTGTGATCTTTATTTCCTATGTGATAAAATTGAGGTTCAGAGTGGTTACAGGGCTGGCCAAACTTTGCACAGCTAAATAGGGATGGAAGATACCGTGTATCATACATTTAGTATTTAATATATACCAGGCATGCCATGCTTGTATTATCTCCTTTGGGACATACCTGTGTTACCAACCTGTGAGTCATACTGTTTTCCCCTTTTACAGATGGGAAAACTGAGGGAGGCTTTCCCAAAATCAAAGTCAAAGAGGCAGGGGAAAGAGCCTGACACCAAAGCCTAAGTCCCTGCCCCTCTGTATTTGAGCTGCCATAACAGATACACAGACTCTGTGGTTTAAACAGCAGGAATTTATTTTCTCACCTGGCTTGTAGATGGCCATCTTCTCCTTGTCTTCATATGGTCGTCCCTCTGTGCTCACACATGTCTGTGTCCTAATCTGCTTTTCTTACACAGACACTGGTCATATTGAATTAGGACTCAGCCTAATGACCTTATTTTACCTTAATTTTGACCTCATTTTACCTTAATGCCTCTTTAAAGGCCCCATCTCCAAATACAGCTACATTCTGAAGTACTGGAGGTTAGGACTTAAAAAAAAAGGAATTGGGGAAGCACAGCTCAGCACATAACACACCTGTATGGTCCACGTCTTCTCATCCAGGTCTCCTGACTACCTAGCCCTCCTCTGCCCCCCGTTCATCCTATATCAGCAGACTTGCATGAGCTGGGGGGTAATTTACTTCCCAAGGCCCCCCTCTGAGCTGAGAGCACCTGTTCCTGTACTGGGCCTACTGTTTTGGGATTGTCAAGAGGCCTGGCAGGAGCTCAGGAGTAGGGAGGGGAAATCTAAAATCAAATCAGTGGTTGGCCTGGGCTGATTCCATCAAGGACTGGGGAGGTTGCCTCCACCCTGGCTTCTCCTATCAGAGCTTCCCAAGGAAGCTGTGTCGTGACATCCTGCAGCCACTGAGGGCTCTGGAGTCCTGTGGCACTGGCTCCGCAGATGGGGTAGAGACACTGCCTCAACAATCTCCCGTGGTGGGCAGGAGCATGTGAGTCTGATGCTCAGTATCTGTGAGCCAAACATTTGAGAACAGAAAGAGAGGGACTCCAGTCATCTCTGAGGGCACTGATTTGAAGCACAGCTGCCTTTCCACACCTACAAGGGCAGGATTCACACACACTGCACATCTCCTAAGTGCCAGGCACTGTCTATACACCTGACATACCTGTCTTATTTCTTCCTCAAACACAATATATCCCTAAGAGGCAGGGATTCCTATCCCCATTTTACAGATATGGAAATGGAAGCTTGGAGAAGGGATATGACTTGGCCAAGCCCAGACAGTATTCCAGAGGATCCAGTAAGGAAAATGTTAGTGTTCTAAATGAGTAATTTCCACAACTTTCTTATCATAAGAAGCATCCAATGGCTGAGCGTGGTGGCTCATGCCTGTAGTCCTAGCACTTTGGGAGGCCGAAGTGGGAGGATTACTTGAGGGCAGGAGTTCAAGACCAGCCTGAGCAAGAGCAAGACCCCATCTCTGCAAAAAATAGAAAAATCAGTCAGGTGTGGTGGTACATACCTGTTGTCCCAGTTACTTGGGAGGCTGAGGCAAGAGGATTGCTTCAGCCCAGGAGTTTGAGGCTGCAGTGAGCTATGGTGATGCCACTGCACTCTAGCCCCCGTGACAGAGCAAGACCCTGTCTCAAAAAAAAAAAAAAAAAAAAGAGAGAAGCATCCAGGGCACTAGTTTAAAAAATATAGATTCCCTAGACACAGATTGGTGTAGTAAAATATATATATATATATTCCCAAGCCCTTTGCCAGAGATTCAAATTCAGTGGGTCTGGAACGGGGCCCAAGAACCTGTAATTTTAACAAGTATATGTGGTGATTCTTACTCATGCAAGTTTGGGGGTCACTGGGTTGAAGAACATTACCCTGCTCTTCATTACCTCACGTACTGGAAGGGGCTCTTCCCCAGGTTGCATTCTTACCCTTTATTCAAGATCAGGTCCCTTTCTCAGCTGGTAACTTGCTTTGATTGCCTCCTTGTTGCCTGAATGAGGTCCTTGTCACTTACCATTGTCTCCAAACATACATCAGTATTTCAGAGCCTTGACTGCCAAAACCCCAGAGCTGCCTTGCCAAGACTCTGAGTTAAGTGTCAGCATTAGGTCAAGGAGGGAATTCTCCCCTCTGCCTTGCCACAAGGTGGCCATCACCTTTTCAGCTAGTGCCAGTGAAATTCTGTCCAGTTTTTCTATATTCCTGGGGCTAAGCTGCTACCGACCCTCTGGGACAGGGTAGGTGAGTGATGGTGTTGAGAGCTGTTTTGTTGTGTGTTCTTTTGTACAAGGTCAGCTTCTAGCAATTACGTTTTTCTAATCGCCTGGGATTGCTCTCATCTACAGACCTATACTATACCCCAAGAAGCACAATACATCCCAGAAAAGGAAAGCAAATAACAAACACAGAGCTCTATCCTGAGCCCCACGCAGCTTGCAAGGCAACACACGATCCCACCGATCCCTCGCGGCCCTCGGAATCTCACTGTGCATTAATTAGAAACCCGGAGCCCTGGAACAAGGGAAACGACTTTGTGTTTCAATTTAATTTGTTCTCATTTTTTGACAGGGTCAAAGTCCACCTTCCCAGTCTGAATCTGAAAGCAAATTATAGCTGCATCATTTTATATTGATGTGCCCAGCCTAAAGCCCTTTGGAAAACATTTTCTTCTGGGAATTGATCCGGTTGATAATGTTTTCTCTCAATTCCTTCTAGCAAACACTGACTGCAGCCTTACAATGTGCCAAAAACTGTGGTAGTGGCCGGAAGAGAATAGAAAGAAAGAGGAAGCAGCCCCTCTGCTGGAGAAGGTGATGGTAGCACAGGAGAGGTGCAGTGGACACAGAAGGACAGCAGTGGACATACGGGGTCCTCTGGCCAGAGAGATCAGGGTGGGCTTATTGAAGGAGAGACTAATGAGTTGGGCGTTGGAAGGTGATAAGAGCAAGCACAGCGGCTACCATTGCTGAGCACGTGATCTGTGCCAGTGCTGGGCTGAGCATGTAGATACATCACTTGTTTAATACTCACAACCACCACTCTTAATGGAGTAAGTAGCAGAAGAGCTCAGTGTTGAATCATCCAAGTGCTCGGGGATCAAATCTTGGCTCATCCACTCGCCAACGGTGTGACCTGGAGCAAATGAATTAACCTCTCTGATTCTCAGTCTCTTGCTCTGTGAAATGGGGATGACAGGAATGACCCCATAGGGTGGTTGTGAGAATTAAAAGAAATAACCCACACTGGTGAGCGCAGAGGTAAGGCAGGAGAGAGAGGTAGAAGAGATGGGTGCCCACCCATGCATGAGGACACCCCCACTGTGGCCCTGGTTGTACTGAGCAGGACCCATCATACTAGACCTATCAGGCTGCCCTCTCCCTGACACCTCGAAAGGACCCAAAGAATGTTAGCCATATTGCCACACAGCTAGTGGCATCAGAGCTGGGTTTTGAACCCCAGCCTGTCTGACTCATACACCTTTGACCTTAACTTCAACCTATTGCCAAGATGACTAAAAGTTGTCTCAAAGTGTCTATGCACAGGTCTCCTGATTCTCTTACATTCTTTCCACTATCTGCAAATATGTTCCCCTAGAATCAGAAGCCCTCCTCTGAGAAACCTGCCCAGCCCTTCAAAACGGGCCAAGGGTTCCCTGTGGGCTCCCTGAGGCCCCTGTGCTTCCCTCAGTCAACCCAGCGATCACTCAGAATTCTCAGTGTCCACTTGAATATCCGTCTTACCCTCTAGGCTGTGCAGTCCTGAGAGCAGGGGTTGACAGCAGAATTTGAACAAAACTTGGGAAATCACCCCACGTTAGAATATTTCTCAAGCAGAAAGTTTCCCTTTGACGGGAGCAGGTAGGAAATGTAAGTGTGTTCATAAACCGTAGTGCTCGCAGTTTTAAAATATTAATGATTTCTAGAATTGAAAATGCAAATAGGTGTCTGGAACTCCTCCACTTGGCATTAAAGAGAAGGGCTTTGAAAGGACACAAGGGGGAACTCAGGGATTGGAGAATATGGCCTTGCTAGAAGATAGGAAGACAAATGGACATTTACCACCTTGTTATTGCCACATTAGCACCATTAAAAAGCAAGCCTTGTTTCTTCGGGGACAGCAAATTAGTCAGGTGGGTGCTGTTTGAAGGCACAGCTTTAAAGTGAGCCCTCACTTGTCCATCCACTTCAATATTCACATATGAAGTACCTACTATGTGCCAAAAAGAGGGAGGGTGGGGGAAGAGAGCTAAGAGATCGGCCCTGGGTCAGCTCAGTCCACGGTGGGCTGTGATCAGGGCTGTGACCTTGAGCAAAGCATGGGCACAGGTTTGGGGGAAGTTCTCAAGACGCGTGTGAGTGGAATGGAATGGGACTTTTGTGACAGGTGTCATACTCCTCTCAGTTCCTTGAGTGAAACAATGGCGCTGGGGAGCCAGCGTGGCCCTGGGTATAAGCCCCGGCCCTCCTCTCCAGGCAAGAGCTGGAGGGGAGCTGGACGATATCCAAAGGGCAGCTGGGGCGTGCAGAGGGGGTGGGAGGAAGAGGGAGGGGGCATGGGAGAGGGCAGGTCCCACTGCTGTGGCATCCAGGGCAGTCTCCCAGTGCAGTCACCCTGCCACGCGGTCACCCTACCACGGTGCTGGCTGCATTGAGCAGACCCAGCCGTCCAAGTGCTGCTGTCAGGCTGCCCTCCCTGACAGACACAGGCTGGATCTGTCCCTGCCCTGCCAGAGCTCCTGAGGCACGTCGACAGCACCGCCAACTTGAGATGTGTCCATAGTGTCAGGCAGTCAAGAACCACATCCTGGGAGGGCCCCAGTCTCTGGATGGTGGCTTTACCAGTTCCCATCCTGTATCACTCTGTGTTCATAGACTAACCCTCTAAAAGTAAGCTTCTCCCCTTCTCTCCAGAATTTGGGAGGAATCTTCCTGTCACTCCAGTGTCCCCAACAGGTTTCGAGGCCTCTCCTGAGACTCGACAGGACCTTTAAGTGGGGACCATGTGTCCAGATTGGGATTATTTTCAGCCCTTTTCTGCTTCCTTCTGGCTCTTTGCTGTGATCTGGGTGTGTGAGGTTATGAGGACAGGAAGCTCTGGGTAAGTGAGGTGCCAAGCTGTCAGGAAAAAGCGTGGGGTTTTGGAGTCAGACTGATCTGGGCACAGCTGCTTACCACCTGTGGGGCCTGGGGCCAGTCACACAGCTCTTTAACCTGTCTGCAGGAAAAGGACCAGAGCGCCAGCCCTTCTGGAAGGCTGGCAGGATCCAATGAGGTTATGTATATAACACACCCCCTGGTTCCTGGCACAGAGCAGGTGCTCAGCTTCCATGATGTCCCTTCCTTTCCCTTCTCCTACCCTCCCAGGAGCCTGGTTCTGGATCCTGGCATGCATGTATATTTGGGCCCCTTTTTGTCCTTGATGGCAAATATATTAACCCTCTTCCTTCGTCCTTTGAAAAATCCCTTTTCTCTTTCTCCTCATGCATGTGCCTTACATTTCATTTTAAATCCAATCTGTTTGCTCTAAGCTTTGTGAGTTCCCCGGAGACGCTGCACCTCTATTATCTTAGTACTTCTTGTCCTGTTCCCAGGAAGAGACTGTGTGGAAAATTACCTGCTTGATGTGCACATGTTTTCTTGTCCACTCACCCCCATGCCCTTCCCTGGTTGCTATGACCATGGTCAGACCAGAGCCTTCCCAAGCCACACTCTGGGTCTTCTGAGCCTCCTGAATTGTACTGTTTTAGAACTGGCCAGGGCTGAGCAACACCTCGCTATGCCCTTCTTACTATAGATGATGAAACTGAGACCCAGGGAGTAGAGTGCCTGGTCCAAGCTCACACCAGACCATTGTCTCTCTTCTCATTGTGACTGCACATTAGAAGAAAAATCTGCTGTAATGTCTTTCCCCAGGACACTAAATCAGAATCTTGGTGGGGGAAGTCTAGTGGGGGTACTCTGGGTGTGAGTATGTTTACAAAGCTCCCTGAGTGGTTCTAATAGGCAGTCAGGGTTAGGAACCAGAAAATAAAATGTGTCTGTTTCTTGCCAATATATTAGCCTCATACCTAGAGAAAAGTGTCAAGTAACTGTCCATAGGAGACTGTTTCTGAGGGGAGCATAGGTTTTAATGGAGGAGGGCCCCAAGACGAGCATTGCCTTCTACAGACCTAGAGTACCAGGTATTTCTTTTATTCAACAAACACTTATATAAGAGTTACTACATGCCAGGCACTGTCCTAAGTGCTTTACAAATACCAACTCATTTACTCCGCAGAGCATCGCTCTGAGACAGTCTGCTATGATTCCCATTTTACAGATGAGAAGACTAAAGTACAGACAAGTGAAGTAACTTGCCCAAGATCACACCCCCAGAGGGTGGTACAGTCACTGCTCTGGTGCCTGAGTCCCTGTTTGTAGCCATATGCTAAATCACCTCTGCAATTGTCAGCTCACACTTGTGGCACCTGACAGCACCTTCAGACCCCTAGGCCTCCCTAAAGGAAAGGGTCTGCGGGAAGGTGGAAGGTGGGACAAAAGGCTTCTGAAATCAGTAATACTGGAGGCTACCTTTGTGAAGCACTATGATTTACCTACCTTTCCTTACCTAGCCTCTGATGAAACCATGGCCAGCAACTTAGCTGCACAGTTTCAAATCCAGGTCTGTCCAACTCCACTTCCATGTACCCCAGGTATAGGTGAGGCAGAATTTGTAGAGAGTCCAGGTTTAACCTAGGAGCTTTGTTTTAGGAGCACATAATGCCTCTCTATAAAAACACCCCCTGGAAACATGTTCTTATAAATTAAGTTTTTATAATTTATTTTATTTAAGAAAGACTCCATTTAATCCAAGTCATGAAGCCATTAAGACAGTAGGAATCTATAATTTCCTAACTCGGGTTATCAGGGGTTTATTTCCTTAGCCAGCTGCAGAAATATCAATTATGGAAATACATGCTAATTGTCTGCCCTTCACTTGTGCCCCACATCTGCAGAAGCTGTCCCCTCCCTCACACAGAACTGGGCAAACCAAAAGGCCTTGCTCTTCCAGTGGACTGCCTGGCTGATGGGATATTGACAACCTGTCTGGTTGGACAGTAAAGCTTCTTTTACCAAGAACCTGGCCAATCCAATGTTCGAGTAGCATACCCAGAGCTTTAGTAGCCTGCCATGTTCTTGATCACATTCTGTTAAGTTCATGCTATGAGCCCAGTGGTGATGCTGGGGCCCAGAATTTAGGGCACAGGGTGGAGAGTTATGCCAGAACCTGTCACATACATTTTTCTGATCTTACATGTGAAAATTCAGTTCGCTGTGAGACCTTGGTCTAGTCACTTTCCCTCTTGGAGTCTTGGCTATAAATGGGAGATATTAATTAGACCTCATTCAGCTCTAATTGTCACTGTTCTGTGACCACTGTGTGACATCAGATGGCATCCTGAACTTCTCCGATCTTTAGAGTGCTAGAATCGTCTTCCTCACTGAAACAAATAATAATTGCTACAGGGAGAGCTGGTGTTAAGTGTAGCTGATTGCTTATTAATCCACTTGCAATGGTGTATGTTTTAACATTATTATTGAGGACTGCTACATGTCAGGTGGCTTCCCTACAGATTTCATATCATTTTGACATGGTCCTTTTGTTTCAGCCACACTGATGCAGCTGCTCCGACACACCTATTTTGATATGGGGACATTTTGACATAGCTGAGAAAACAAACCATTACACCTTCAGCTTTTTAAAAAACCATTACCAAATAATGTGCCAAGGAGACATTTCAGGCTAGCTCCTCTCATCCCAACTCCCCCATCCCTTGATCTCCATTTCTGGCGAAGGGGCTCAGGGAGGGGAGAAAGGGCCAAGGTGGGCTCCGGGTCAAGGCTGGGGCTGAGGGAGGCAGGGGCAGTAAGGAACTGGAGGCAGCGAAGGACAGTGAAGATCAGACACGCGGCGGGTGTGGGGGGTCTGTCTCACACAGTACCTGGTAATTTTCAAAAGTAATTTTACATTTAGATGCAGCCATTTCAAAACTGTTATATCAAAACAACCATGTCAAAATGCCCTTCTCTGTCTCAGACAAAGGAAATGAATGCCAGGAAGAGATGAACAAGACAGGGCTTCTGGCCCCCGAAAGCTCCAAGTCACCAGAGGGGAAAGGCGGGACAGAAAGAGAAGCAAATTACTGTTATGCTGCTGGGCAATTGCTGTAATAGCAGAAGGGGCTGGGAGGAAATAGAGCAGAGAGTGACTCGCTGCCTGAGGGTGGGGAAGGCTGGGGGTGGAGGAGTGACTGGGGACTCAAGAAATATATTTTGAATGACTAATAACAGCAAACGCAGTTAATTGAGGGTTTACCATGTGACAAGCACTGTCATTAGCACTTTATTTTAACTCATTTACTCCTCACAACCACCCAATAAGATGAATATTATTATTCCCATTTCACAGATGAGGAGACTGAGGCACACAGAGCTTGAGTGGCTTTCCTAAGACAACACAGCCAATAAGTGGCACGGCCAGAATTTGAAATCAGGCACAACCATATCTAAGGTCATGCTCACATCCCCAACACCCCATGCCACCCACTACACTCTGTGGGCTCTTTGTGAGTGAACAGAGCTCCAGGGTGAGGGAGAAAGAACACAGGTTTTAATATTACACAGACTTGGGTCTACTCTGTTCTCAACACTTACCAGCTGTATGACCTTGGGCAAGTTGCTGACCCCAACCACCTCTTTAATGTTATTTCTTTGTTCCTCATCCTCCCCAGCACACATCACTCGATCACTGTTAGCTGTATGTTGTGTAGTCAGCATGTGTATATGGAGGGCATTGTTTTAGACTTGAGTCCACAGCAGTTAATAAGACAAAGTTCCTGCTGCCATGAAGGTACCGTTCTTAAAGAGTCAGCTCCGAGGACCCAGGAGCGTCCTCTGGACAGAGGTGTGAGGAAACTAGAAAAGTAGGAGGAGGTGTGATGAGCAGGTGAGAGAACAGCAGTGGTGAGAGTGGCAGGAGGGGGCCAAGCAGGCCGGGAGAGCAGCCTGGTTAGCTCCTAGTGCACGGGGCAGCCACCGCAGGCCTGGGCGCAGGGCAGTGAGCTCCGTCTGCCTGAGAACAGGTTACAGCGCACAGGACAGAAGCAGCAGGATGCTGCTGTAAGTGGTTCAGACAACACATGATGGGGCGGTGGCAACAGAAATATCTCCCTGTTGAGTACCGAAGTGCTTCAGAAGCCATAAAGTCATGGGGTATGTGAGTTTGTTTATTATTATTACTTTGGTCTCCCACTATTACTGACCTTCCCTTGCCTTCCTTGGCTGTTGCTATTCTATAGTCTGTTTAACCACCTCATGGGCAGGGCATGGGTTGATTCTTTTTCTCAGAGCTCAGAATAATTCAGCATCCCTGGCTCCTCTGCAGATGTTGTGTTGAGAGAGAAAAAAAATTACACTCTTTAATAGAAATACTTTTCCTTCATTAAATGAAATCTCCAAAGCCCAGTGGCATTTTCGGTGCTTATATAAAGATGCCAGTGGGGATTTGAGATTGAAAGTAGTATTTTTATACAACTCAATGAAGATCTCAATAGGAAAGAAAGAACACTTTTCAAATCTAAATTCCTCCAGCATTGGGCAAGACAGAGCTGCTCAGGGCCAGGATTGCATTACTCCCAGCCCTACCAGCAAACTTTTTCTGAAGCTCTTGGAGCTCTCATATATATTGGTTCTCTGCTTGGGGAAATTGTATTAATGGTGTCTTTCCAAGACTGCAAACCATTTAACCTGAATTTCTGTTTGCGCCTCAACTCTGATAACTTCGTAGAAAAACTCCAGTATTTGCAGGAGCTTGAATCAGAAGCAGATGCGTGCAGGTGCCTGCATGCAAGTACACACAGAATAACATCTCTTTTTATCTAGTGTAGCTAGGGAATAAATTTTCCCTTTGGAGGTGTCGGAAGAAAGACTGATCTCCAGAGATAGCAACAATTCAAATTCCAGCTCTGACTCTTGCTAGCTGGGTGGCCTGGGGCAATGTACTGAGCCTCACAATACAGTTCTCACAGGCCTGGTGGGACTTGGGAGGTAAGGTAGGTAAAGTACCTGGCATATAGTAACTGCTCAAAGCTACCTCTCACCTGAACATTGTATCAGAATCATCAATTTCATAGCAATTATTCTGGTTAGTTATTGATACATAATAACCTCCCCACTTTCAAATTTAGTGACTTAAAATGACAAATGTCATGTGTTTTCCAGAAAATCTGCAACCTGACCACCTGTTTCTGCTCCATGGTGTCTGGGCCTTCAGCTGGCATGACTCCGACAGTTTATTTTACAGATGGAAAAACAGATTAGAGAGGGCATAGGGAAGGGGTTTGCTGGAGTCACATGGCATTTAAGGAACATCTTTTCTGAACACCTCCACAGTGCCAGGTCCAGGCAGTGGGGACAAAGCTGTAAGGCTTTGAGTTAGTGAGACACTCAGATGGCAATAAAACCAATGGAGGGACTGAGTTTATGTTCCGTGATAACTTGTTGCTCAGCCACTCCAGCGACATCAGGCTTTGGAGTCTGGTGAGTCTGGCCCTTAGCCTCCTTTTCCTCAGTGCCCTCATCTGTGAGACTGGGATTCTCACCTCTCCTGCAGGGGTGGTGGGGGCTGTGCCTGGCAGCCAGCAGATGCTCAATAAATGGCGTCTATTAAAGGAAGGATTAGTTCCCTGCTCTGCCCCCCAGCATCCCAGGGCCTGCTCAGTTTGCCCACCTTGCCTTTGGGGGGAAAGCAGGGGAAGGCTCTTATTGTAACTAACAGGCAGGCTGAACTCTCGCCTTTCCCTGTGGAAAAATCCATTACTGAGAAGTCATTTGTCAAAGCCAACTGTTTAGCTGCTTTAATTTACATATTTATCAAGTTTGATTAGAATGTATTGTCTTCGGCTTTCACCCCCCTTCACCTCTCCTTGCCCTCTTTTCCTGGGGAAAACTGTTTTTGTTGTCCTTGTTGCAAAAGTGCACCTCATAATTCAATTTGCATTTGCTAGTAAGCCTAGAGCTGAACCTGGTAAGGGATTTCTGGAGTCTGGGAGTGGTGGATTCAAAAGGCCTAGCACAGGTGGTGGAAAGCCTGGGCATTCAATTCTAGCTGGAGACACTCATTCAACCAAAGGGCAACAAATACTATTCCACAAGTATTTATTGAGCACTTTCTGTGTGCTAGGCACCAGAAATACACCGTGTGGGAAAAAACAGGCAAAGTTGTGGCTGTCCTGTTGCTTACAGTCTAGTGACCTCAGTTTCTGCATCTGTAAAATCAGGCATTTATACCAAGTGATCTCTAAGTGTCTATAAGGTACCATTTTTGAACACTTACTATGCATCAGGTCATGTGCACAGACCTGATCATTTTCTCATTTAATTCTTACAAGATCCCTGTGACTTTGATACTGTTATTATCCTCATTTTGCAGATAAGGAAATGAAAAATCCTAGATCTCAAGGTCACCTAAGTACAAGTGGCAGGTCTTGGATTTGACTCTCCTTCTGTCTGATTCTGGAATTCGAGTTTATAACTATAAAGCTTGATCTTTCTCCTCCACTAGTCTTTGAGCTCCTAGATGGCAGGGACAGTGTCTGATTTCTCTCCATGTCCTCAGGGATCAGCCCAAAGTTTGCGGGTCAGTGTTAGAAAATATATACTGAATTTAACTAAAAAAGAAAGTCCATTGTCCTCAGTATTCTTGTCTGAAGCCTCTAATCTGCCCTGTTCTAAAAGCTGATGTAGCAGATGCTGGGTGCACTGCTCAGATCCCGCTTCAAGACCAAGTCCCCAGTTCGCAAGAGTGTGGTGGCTGACGCTGACAACTGAGTCCCTCCCTGGGACTTGCACTCAGCTTTGATCAACCCTGCGGGCTGCTCACATTCAGTATCCTGTTCATGCAGGACACAGCCCTTGCCTCATCAAACAACTAGGAAGGGACCTCCTGGCCTAGAGCTTCCCGTCAGATGAATTAAAGTCCCTGTTGAGTTTGTCCTGGTCTTACTTAACTTGTACCTCTTACAAGTGTTCCCAAGAGCAATCCCAGGAAAGCTCCTACGTGGGAATCTCAGGGTCTCTGAATCTGTTTTCCAGGGACCCAGCGTTCAGCAGGTATTCTGAGCAGGTAGCTCTAGTTCTGACTTTCTGGTGGTGCTTGTAGGATGCTGGGATCTGGCCAGGAGCCAGCCCTTCTGCCATTAGCCTGCCTCTGGAAGGCTGCTTACCTGCTCCCAGGCCTAGAGTGTCAACCCTGCAGCAAGAAGGGGGCTTTGGAAACTGCTGGAGTCTTGGGGGAGCCTATCTGAGGAGGACTCAATGCTGCTCCTGTGACTGCCAAGGTGCTGACTCCTCAGCTGGCCCAGTATATCTCAGGCCTATATCTGAGCGTTTTTTGCCTTTTCTTCACTCCTCTGGCAGGCATCCCCTGGGCGCTTTCCCAACACCAGCCTGCATGGACATTGCCCAGGGAGTCCAGTGTAGTGAGAGGACACTGTTTGGACATTGGAGCTCTGTGCCCTGGAATCCATATTTGCCTCAGCCACTCTCTAGCTGTGGCCTGGGGCAAGTCATTTGTCCTTTCTATCCCTTCATCTTCACAGTGAAGATGTTCTGCTCAGTGACCTCACAGGCTCTGCAGTTCTGATGGCCTCTGTGAGTCTCCTGCAAGCCAGAGACCTAAGGATGGTTTTAATACATCCTAAGACATATTAAGACATTA
This sequence comes from Daubentonia madagascariensis, assembly GCA_023783475.1. Taxonomy (NCBI): domain Eukaryota; kingdom Metazoa; phylum Chordata; class Mammalia; order Primates; family Daubentoniidae; genus Daubentonia; species Daubentonia madagascariensis. Next base: position 9,863,423 of record JAKFHU010001129.1, read on the forward strand.
ACATGAGTGCACCAGAAAGGCTCCTGTCCTCACACCCTGAAATTCCAGAATTAAGGCTTCATTTCCTGTCAGGAGCATTTCTTTGTCATACACATACTCTTTTCAATGGTAATTCCTGTTTTCTTCTTCCAGCTCATCAAGGCTAGAACATTTGATCCCTAATCCTGTAGCCTGATGAGTCTACCACTCATATATGAGAGTTTAGGCCATGGGAGATCTGAACCTAGGGAGGGAATTGGGGCAGGGGGCCTGAGGAGTCAGGGAACTGAAAATAAACTTTGCCAACACCGCTGTTTTCTCAAGATGGCCCAAAGGCTCAAGAGCAGATGCTGGGCATTAGGCAGAACAGGTCTGAGTGTGGCTTCTGGTCCTGCCTGACCAACGCAGCAAATTATTTATGACCAGATGAGGGGTCCAGACAGTGAACCGTGAGTTCAGAGGAGGGTGAGGACAATGTGATCTGGAGATATCTGGAGAGGCTTTTCAAAGGAGTTAGGGCAAAGGGAAGTTAGGCAACGTTAGTCTGGGAAATTGAAGGTTTGCTTGGGAAGAGAGTGACAAGGGCAGTTTGAATAAAGCAGATATTCTTACAGGGGAGTTGTTCTCAACCAGGGGCATTTTGCCTCCAAGGAGACATAGGACATTTGGTAATGTCTGAAGATATTTTTGATTGTCATAACTAGGGGGAAGGGTGTTACTGGCATCTAGTGGGGATCGCAAGAGATGCTGCTAAACATCCTCAATGCACAGCTCAGTGCCCCGTAACAAACAGTTATCCAGCTCAAGACGTCCATGGTAGTACTGAGGCTGAGGAACCCCAATCCTATGGCTGGTCACTCAATAAATGGTACCTGCTATTATAGGTGCAGCCATGTGGCAGGAATAAAAAGTCTCTTGGTTAAGGTTTGTCTCAGGAGCTGGAGAATATTATTCTCATTTTATAAGTGAGGAAACTGAGGCTCAGAGTGGGTAACTAATCTGTGGAACCGAGTTATGCATCCCAGTGAGTCTGCCCAGGGAAATCAGCAGGCTTCCCATCTGACCCCTCAGGGTATAGAAGACACACAGGGAACAGTGTCCTGCCCAGTCCCCCTCATCCAGCTCTTCCCTCCTGTTGGATTCACCCTCTGGTCAGCATGGCTGAGCTGGCCATGAATGTCTTGAATTTCATCTTTGCCCAAATGCATTCACTGGTTCTCTACCTCCTCCAAGAATGCTTTCTTGATGCCTCCTAAACGTATATTTTCTCATAAGGTAATATACAAAAAATTCTGCACCTTGGGCATGTCCTTATTATAATTCACAGCCCCCATTCCCTCTTTATTGTCTGTTCAACAACAGAGTGATATCCACACATTGCTGATGAAATCAGATAAAACACAACGTTAACACCAGGGTTGGCCTAGTACAGGTCCTGGATGAACGCTAGTTTCCTCCTTTCCTTCTTAGAGGAGGCACATCTGAACCAAGTCTCAAAGGCTGAGTAGGAGAAAGCCATACAGATGAGGTGGGGGCTGGCATCCTAGGCAGAGAGGAAAACATGTGCCCAGAGTGAAGGTGTAGGAGAACATGTTGTGTTTGGGTAACTTCCCAGTGTTGGCCGAGGCCAGGGCCTGTGGAAGGGCTGGAGAGACGAGCAGCCGCCAGCCACCAGAGACTCAGATCCAGCTACGGAGGCTGGACCTGCTCTGAGGACAATGGGGAGCTGTTGCAGGGTTTGCAGCAGAGGTAGTGGTAGGCTCCCATTTGCATTTTACAAAGACCACTTTGGTGTCTGGGTGGAAGATGGACTGGCCGGGGAGTGCTGGCATAGGGAGACCAGTGCCAAGGCTGTTCTATCCTGAGCAGGCCCTCAGACAGGTACCAGCCAACCGTGCTGCTTTGCTACCAGAAGTTCTTATTTCTCCAGCTTAGTAATAGTATGGACCTGTTTGGGCCCTGGAGTATTGGAGAAAAGACTGCAAGTGGTCTGGTTTAGAAACCAATAGGAGGGCATTTTCTTGACTTTATGATGCCTTCAAGGAACTTCTGGGAGATTTTTGTCTTCAGAGGACCCAGCTAGTGCTCTTTGGGGGCTCTTGGCATCTTCTAGTACTTCCACCAGCCACACATCCACTGATAACTGGCCAAATGGATCGAGGCTTTCTCTCCATCTTGGCACCAAGATTATGGCTTTGGTCCTCACTGAAGGTCACCATCAATAGATAAGGAGCAAAGTTACTTAAGTTCTATATATCAACTAGGGGAAATGTAGTTATCTCCAGGGAGATGTCTATTAGTTATCTACTGCTGCCTAACAAATTACTCTAGAATTTGGCGTCATAAAACAACAAACATTTATTACCTCTCTATTTCTGGATCAGAAGTGTGGGAACAGCTTAGCTGGGTGGTTCTGGCTCAGGGTCTTTCATGAAGTTGCAGTAGGCTGTCAGCCAGGGCCGCAGTTATCTGGGACCAGAGGACCCCCTTCCAAACACACTTACATGGCTTTGGCAGAACTCAGTTCCTCTTGGATGTTGTCTGGATGCTTCAGTACTTCACTACTTGGGCCTCTCCACAGGCTACCTAAGTGTCTTCACAAAATGGCAATTTGCTTCCCCAAGAGTGAGCAATTCGAAAGAGAGAGAGAGAGAGAGAGCACACTCAAGAAGGAAGCCGAAGTCTTTTTATAGCCTAATCTCAGAAGTGACATACCATCACTTTCATAGTATTCCACTTGTTAAAATCAAAATCCAGCCCACACTAAAGGGGAGGGAAGTTAATCTTCACCTCTCGAAGGGAGGAAGGTGACAAAGAATTTGTGAATGTATTTTACTTTTTGTTGTTGTTGTTGTTAACCTTTTTTTTTTTAGAGATGAGGTCTCACTCTGTTGCCCAGGCTGGAGTACAGTGGTGTGATCATAGTTCACTGCAGCCTTGAATTTCTGAGCTCAAGCAATCCTCCTGCCTCAGCCTCCTGAGTAGCTGGGACTACAGGCATGCACCACAATGCCTGGCTATTTTTTTCTTTTCTTTTTTTGGAGAGACAGAGTCTCTCTATGTTGTCCAGGCTGAGTTGTGGATGTATTTTAAAAACCACCACAAGGACCCTATTTAATCTCCAAGAGCCAATATGACACAGTGGTGAAGAGCATATATTTGAGATTCATAAAGACCTAGGTTTAATCCTGGCTCCCACATTTGCTACTTGTGCAAGTTTAGGCAAGTCACTTAACCTTTCTGGATCTCAGTTTCCTAATCTATACAAGAAAGCTAAGAATAGTAGATGCTTCATTGGGTTGCTGTGAGAATTAAATAAGATCATGCATGTAAAGTGCCTGGCACAGGATAAGTATTCAATAAATATTACTAAGTTGCTATCATAACAGGATAATACTATTGTCCTCCTTCACAAAAGATAGTATAGCACAGAGGTTAGGAACACAATTTCTGGGTCAGACTGCCTGACTTGGGACACTGGCTCTGCCAGTCATTAGCTGTGAGAACCAGGGCAAGTTGCTTGATCTCTCTTTGCCTTGGTTTTCTGTAAAATGAAAATAATAATAGCTAGCACCTGGCCACCTAATAGGTGTTCAATAAATATTTTATGAATAAGGAAATAGTGGATTATAGGGGGATATAATGACAAAGGGGCGCCTGTGTGTGTGTGTATTAGGGATGCTACACAAAGCACATTCGACTTCAAACACCTTCTGTTTAACTGGGGAGCCTGGTATGGTGGCCCCAGTTCCTTTTTAGTGTGAGCTTGTATGCTTGAGTGTGTCAGCCTGCATGAGCTCTCCAGCTTTACCTTCCCTTACAGGTTGTTCTTGGCCTCATTGTTTGCATTCTGTTCTACCCTGGCTTTGTTCAAGCATACTTCCTTCTTCATCTCTGCTGCCTCTACCAAGAGTATGTTTAATTGGCTTTGCGCAGAGTCTGGGGATTTGGTGACAGGAAGGGGTGGGGGTGGTTCCATGTCACACCACCTCAGAGCTGCTACATTACCTTAAATTGATTTTGCAAATGAAAGCTAAAAGCTAAGCAAAGGCGACCCATCCATTTTGTCTAAAGATGATTATAATGCTCTTTTATGGCCTCCTAAATGACAAAGCAATTTGTTACCTGCCTGCATCAACATTTGCTTATATTAGCACCCGAGATGCTTGATTTTTATTAGCCCCACGTTATCATTTTATGAAGACGCAGGGGCTCAGTAAAATTAGTGTGCAAATAGAATGCCCATTTTGCATTTCCCTGTGGTCAGCAGAAATGCCGAATGCAATTGAGTTGATACTGGGTCAGGGGAGACATCCATAAAGTTAGCCTTCACCAAGGGCCTCAGTAATGCCATGTATCATTTCCGGACTGCTGGGACAGATGGGGTCAATGTGAGACAGTGCTTTTTAAAAGGATTTGGTGATGTGGTTTTTTTTTTTAAGTGAAAAAGCAATATAAATACTAAGAGAGTAGTTCAGTTTTTATCACAATAAGAGATGAAATCAAACTCTCTTGTGTACATTGTAGATGGAAATGCAGCATGTGTGGGATCTGATACTGTTGTTAGTGGGTCCAGAGTGAGACTGTGAAAGGCTCACTGGCTAGGTGTCAGCGCTCAACTCTACCACTGCTGGCTGCATGGCCTTGGGCGTGTCTCCCTTCCTTCTGTGAGCCTCAGTTCCCTCACCGGTGACGTGGGGTTAATTAATACTGTCCACCTCACAGAGGCATGATAATGATTAAATAAGATAATATGTGTCTAAATTTTCTTTATAAACCATGATCTATACAGGTATTTTTATTTATTAATTCAATAGTCAGTTGCTGAGCACCTACTCCATTCAGGGTCCTGGGAAAGACATTAGAGACACACCCATGGAAGTCACAGTTTCTCCTGTGAAGAGCTTATATTCAGTCCAGGAAACATTCAGGTGTCTAACTCCTCTTTTAAACCATAAATTTCTTCAGGGCAGGTGAGCCTTCTCTCTCTCCCTTTGTTCCTAAAGGTGCTTAGCATAGAGCTAAGCACAGAGTGAGTTCTCAAGTATGTATTTTGGCTCTATTGTATTTCTTGCTACCTTTCAGGGGAAGCAGTGACCCCAACCCCTACTGGTCACCCCAATGGACCAAGCACATCGCAAACCTTTAGAACCAGGTTAATAGAATTAATATTTTTTACTTTCATCTGTAAAATTGTTGCATCAACTATTGAGATGATGAACCACATTCAAAATGACCTGTCTTCAGCATTTCAGAAGGAGAAAGCCTGTCAACTATTTCTTCAGCCTCTCCCTCCAGATTATTCTCTAACGTAGATGGACTCCTTTAATCCAACTTCTCTCAGTGTTCCTTCCTAAATTTCCTTCAGGTCATTGTTCTTTTCTGTGTCAACCAGTCTTTCTTCTGCCCAAGGCTAAGTACCCTTCTCCTGCCCCTCCTTTCTGGGAATGTCACTCTAGGCCACTGCTTTTGTCTAATATCTTTGCACAATAGCTAAACTTTATTACACAAGTTAGACTTCTGTAGAGACAGAAAGAGCTTGGGTTCTGATTTGTGGCCATATTTTCCTACTTTTCTGCATGTCTAAGAATTTTTTTATTGGTTGCTGGATATTGCGTATTATACATTGCTGACTGTCTGAACTTTGTTGTCGTCCTTTAAAGAGAGTTGGGCTTTGTATAGCAAGCAGTTAAGTTTCTTTTGTTCAGTTTGATCCTTTAAGACTTATTTTAAAGCTTTGTTAAAGTGGGTCTACAGTAGTTTAGTCCCACCATTAAGACATGGCCTTTCTGAATTCTCATTCTCCCTGAATAATCAGTGAGGACTTCCATTTCTGTGGTGGGAATTTATTTTTTGCTTTGTCTTTTATTTGTTTATTTTTATTTTTAGTTTTTTTGTAGAGACAGGGACTCACTATGTTGCCCAGGCTGGTCTCAAACTCCTGGCCTCAAATAATCCTCCTGCCTTGGCCTCCCAAAGGCTAGGATTACAGGCATAAGACACCGCACCTAGCCTTTTGTTTTGTTTTCTTTTGTTTTGTTTTATGGTGGTGGGAGTTTAATGATTCCTAGCCCTGTGTGACCCCTGAGAACTGTGCAGTTCACACCTCCCTGGTCATTTTTTCCTGACATCATGGAGATTTACCCTATGCATGCACATCTTAGGATCCAACAAAGACTCAAGAAAACTTCTTTACAGATTTCTGGAACTGTTTTTCTACAGAGCTCCATCCTCTCTGGAACTCACAGAGTTTCCCCATAACTACCACCTGCTGAACTTGAATCTCAGTGAGATGAGGCTTCCACATTTTACTCAGGATATCTGTCCCTATTCTTTGGTCTGGAATGGATCATCAGGCAAAAAGCCAGAGCAATCACAGGGTGTACTTCATACGTTTTCCTTCTCTCATGGGTTATCTTACACTGCCTCTCATCCAATGTCTGAAAATAGTTGTTTTATATATTTTGTCCAGTTTTATACTTGTTTAAGGTAAAAGGGAAATCTTGTCCCTGTTATACTTCATGAAGACCAGACAAGGGCTTGTGTTCTGATCTCAGCTCCTACCACCACCTATTAGCTGTGTGACCTTGAACTAGTTATATAACCTCTCTGAGCCTCAGTTTCTGCCTCTACAAAAGGAGTGTTAACAGCATGCTGCTGTAAGGATTATATATATGTATATAACATGCCTGACACAAAAGGAGCTAATTAAATGGAAGCTGCTGCTATTAGTAATATAAATAGCTAACTTCTTTGCTCCATCATTTACTGAATGTTTACTGTGTACTATGCAATGTGCAAGCATGTTTAATCATCACAACAATCCTGTGAAGTAGATATTATTATCTTCATTTATAGATTAGAAAATTGAGACTTAGAAAGGATACACAACTTGTTTAGGGTCACAGTTAGTGGATCTGGGATTCAACTTCACTCATATGGCTTCCTCAGATGATTGTAAACATTACATATTAATATAATATGATCAGTTACACCAAGGAAAGGGAATGTAGTCTTTTAATATTGGGTAGTCAGGGACATAATTTAATTAGTCAGCAATAGCTGGGCCTTAATTGTTCTAACCCAATGATTTAACAGATGAAGGTAAAGCATCCAGCCCATTCCCTGTAGGGCTCCTTCCCACACACCAACCCCTAGTCTCAGCTTTCCTCACCTTCCTTAGCGACGTTTCTCCATCGTCTCTTACAGACAATCTCCGGGAAGGGGCAGAGCAGAAGGTGGTATTCATCACGGGACGAGTCCACCCGGGGGAAACACCCTCTTCATTTGTGTGCCAAGGTGAGTTGCAGAATATCATGGGTGTCCTGTGCCTACTCCCCTGCATCCAGCTGGGGCACTGTGATGATTTCTGGGACAGTGTGGTCACATGCAGAATTATTATGTCGGATGGGAATTTACCTCACTGCTTTTAAGAAGTTACACCTGATCTCCATTAGGTTTTATCTCAATAAATGTGTATTGACTAGATGTACATGTGGATGAGCGGGTGAATGGATGGATGGATAAATGAATACATAGGGCTGAATGAAGTTCTCAGTGCTACGCTGAGGATAAGCCAAACAGAGTCATCTATACTCCCTTGGTTTACTTGTCTCCATTGGTTTACGACAGCAAGAAATCTAGGCCCAGGTGAATGTATATGTTGGTAGAAGGGCTGTGAAATGGGAGGTAAGGACTGAAAATTATCTGTTCACTTATTCGTTCATCATTCACTTAACAAACAACTTTTGCAATACCTCCCATGAGCAAGGAAGTGTGTTTGGCATTAGACAGCCAGAGGTGAATAAGACATAATTTCTCTGCTCAAGTGTTTCTTTTTATAATTGTATTGTTATTTATTATTAAATGTCTAATCATACAAAATGTATATTTAATTAGTCAACTATAGTCAGCAATACAAATATATTTAATAAATAAGATATAAAGAATAATATAATGAATGCCCAGGTACCCACCAGTTTAAGAAGCAGAGTATTATCTGTTTCTTTCAAGTTCTTTGTCCTCCTTCCGACCTCCGCCCCCCAGGTAACCATCAGCTTGAATTTCGTGTTTGTCGTTCTTTATCCTCTTAATAGTTTTTCTATGTATGTAAGCATCCCCAAACAATATATTTGAGTTTTGCATTTTTTTGAACTTTATAAAAATGGTATTGTTCTGTATACCTTCAGTCTTGCTTTCCACCCAGTACACAGGTTGGTGAGTATAGTTGTAGTTCACTTATTTCTCACCACTGTATTGTATTTTTGTCTGTCTATAGCTCAACTGACTTATCTATTTTCCTGATGATGGATAATTAAATTGCTTACAGTATTTTTTCTTGCAAATAATGCTACTACAAACATTCTTATACATGTTGCCATGTGCACATGTACAAATACTTTTCTAGGGTGTATAACCTAAGAATGCAATTGCTGTGTCATGGGGATATATGTGTCTTTACCTTTACTAGGTATTTCCAAATTTCTCTCCAAAACATACAACTTTGCACTGACACTAGCAATTGTTGCCAAAAATTTGTCATTTTTACTTATCTAGTGGGTGTATTACATGTAAAATATATGATATTATGTATGTGCCAAGCACTCTTCCAAGTACTTTACAGATTTAAGTAAGTAATTAATTAATTTTTATTAATTTGATGTATTTAATTATATTCATTTTATATGTCACAGGAACTAAGATTAGCTGTATTTTACATATGAGCAAAATGAAGGTAGGAGAAGTCATGTAATTAATCTCATTTTAATCCCAAAGTGACCATGAGGTCAAAGGGATGTGCAAAAGCCTATGGAGGTTGTATAACTTGAGAGAGACAGCATGCTGCCAGGCAAGTATCTGGAGATTTGGAATCAGATAATCCTGAGTCAAATATTGGCTGTGCCACCTCCTAGCAGTGTGACTTCAGTTTCCTCACATGTGAAATTAGGATAACAATACTACCTAGGAAGGCTGTTAAGGAGCTGGCATGAGATGAATGTAAACAACACACCCATGCCTGTGCCTGGCACACAGCAGGTACTCAACAGATGTCACCTCCTTCTCCATGGGGATGTGAGAAGATGAAGCAGGTAATCTGCTTTGTCAACTATCAAGCACTATGCAAATAAATATGGGTTTTATTTTCAGAGTTCATATTCTTAAAATGCTGTGATTAGGCACAATTGCCTCCCTGTTTTTTTCAGATGAGGAGATTGAGTTTCGCGGGGAGGAAGTGACTTGCCCAAAGCCAAGCAGCTTGTAAGAGGCATGGCTGGGGCTCCCGTCACTGGAGCTGACTCCTTAGCATTCTTACTCTGGCCTTCCTCCTTCCCAGCATTGTCCTTGCAGTAACCTCTCCCAGGTCCCTCCTGGGTTCACCAACCACTTTACTTGCAGCCATCTGTCAGTTACTAAACTTGGCAGCAGATCTGTTCCCCCAGCTGATTGGATGTAACTGCTCTGTCCTTGTTTGTAAAAGACAGTAGCCTTGCCATCAATACCTACACCTCTGGGAGCCTAACCCCCATGCTCACCTCCCCTGTGGGCAGTAGACTGGGGGCAGGGCAACCAGCCCATTTTACAGATGAGGACGGAGGCACAGAGAAGTTGAGTGGATCTCAGGTGCTGTCTCTGTTGACTCTGTTTTCTAAAAAGGAATCTTTGGATGGTGCTGAGTTAATACACTGAATGCTGTCCTGTGCGTTTTCAATAAATGTTTCCTCCTTGACAAAGCATTTCAGTGCCTGCCCACTGGCTTCTCGAGGTAAACTCCAAACTCCTTGGTATGACGTTCACAGTCCTCTGACCCGGCTGTCACCAGGTTCTCTGGCCTTAGCCTCAGTACACCTCAGCCCCACATGGCTTAGCCCCTGAATGGGTGGTCTTCTCTTTATGACAGGGCCTTTGCACCTGCTGCTCCCTCTGCCGAAGAGGCCCTGCGCCCATCTCCCAGGGCTCATTTCAAGTGTCCCCACGGTGGGCCTCCCTGGCCCACTCACTCCTGCCCCCTGCTTTGTGCCTACATTGTGGATCTAAAGATGGCCATCATCTTTATTGATGATGGTAATCTTTACTGCCCTGATTTGTTATAGTATATTTGATTTATATTTGTTTTCTCCCTTTAAACCATGAGCCATGTAAGGTCTATGGCTAGGTCTCCAATTGTCATTTTCCACATCTGTGAGATGGGGTTATCTTGTTCATCTTATGGGGCTGTTGTGAGGACCAAATGCTGTGTTGAGTTCAGGAAGAGGAGCCTCAATGTCACACAGCCAGTAGATAACAGAGGGGGGTTTGAATCTGGGTCCAGCCAACTCCCAAGCCTGTATATGCTCCCTTGTCCCACTCAGGAATGGGAAATGCTGGCAGGCCAAGCTTTGTACCTGGAAGAACTCAGAATTCTGATCACTCCACAACAATTAACGTGCATTTCACAGACGTGGATGTGGAGCCTCAGAGAAGTGAAATGACTTACCCAAAATAACACAGCTAATTCATGGCAGATGTGACTCTGGAGTCCATCTCCCTATCTCTTTCCCTGCCAATGTATTAGTCCCTTGACACACACAATTCATCCTTCCTCGAGGCAGCACAAGACAGGCATCATTACCCTACTTTACCATTAAGGGAATAAGGCACAGTCTTACCTGAGGGTCCCTCAGTCACAAAGGGACAGCACAGATCACAGCCCTCCAGGGTGCAGCTGGGGGTTACTCTTCCAGTCGTAGCCCTCAGCTTGGTCCTCCTCCCCAGCCCACCCTGTTCTGAGCATGGCAGGCAGGTCTGAGGCCTGGAAAGATGATGGCTGAGACATCTTCGGCTCTGTCAACCCTTCCCCATTAACCACCTCAGTGACCTTGAGTGCGGAACAGGCATGTGAGTCCTGGTTGTGGACATCTGGCTGGGACCACGGTTCTCACCGCTGAGCTGTTGATGCACCTGCTGCTGAAAGTAGAGTGAAGTCCTGTTGCCACACAGCTCTGGAAGGGGTTGCGGTAAGGGTGGCAGGGCTTGGGTTTCCTTAAGACTCTGCTTGCTGGGGGGACAGCTGACTGTAAGTCACCTCTCTCCTGCCTCAAACCTTGCTCGTGACCTCTGTGAGGTGAAAGTATCCTCATTCTCCAGCCACTATGTGCAAGGTCCAAGGAACTCCCGCCCTGTGACAGGCTGTGAGAGAGCACTGTCTCCGGAGCTATGCTGCCCAGGGTTGAATCCCAGCTCCTGCATGTGTTGCAATGTGACCTTAGGAAAGTCACATAACCTCTCTTTGCCTCAGTTCCTTTATTTCAGAAGGTTGTTGTGAAGACTAAAGGAGTTATCCATAAAACATTTAGGACGGTTGTCTGGAATACAGAAAGCACTAAATAAGTGCTGGTAGTAAGGGGAGGAGCTAGCACTAATGGAGCACATTGCAGGTGCCAGGCTGTCCACAAGGTACCTCATACACGGTCCCTCTAATCCTCACTGTGAACCCAAACCCAGGCGTGGGGCTCCTGCACGGGGTGCCCCTCTCTTCCTTGCCGCCTTCCTGAGACAGCCTTGGCTGAGCCCTGCTCACCAGAAGGGTCCTGTCACACGTTAGAAGCTTGGCCAGAACCAGACCTGGACCTCAGTCTCTGACTCTTGGTTGAGTAAATGCTCTTTCACTGGAGCTGTTGGGACAACTTTCATTGAACATTTCCATCTGCTGAGCACTTTGTCCTCCCCATACCCTTTATCATTGGATTAATTACACCAACACCTGGGGAATGCCACTGTGTGAAGGCACGCCATGCTCTGGAGGGCGGCCGGGGCAGTGGGCAAAGCTGCAGCTTTCGAGTTGGACGGGCCTGAGTTGAGTGCTCCCACTTCCACCTCACTGGGGGACCTTCAGCAAGCCCTCGACACTCAGAGCCTCTGTTTCCTCACCTGTGAAATGGGGGCAGCGATGTCTTCCTTCAAGGGCTGCTGTGAGGATTAAATGAGACAATGTGTGTCAGTGCTGGGTGCGGCGCCAGCCAAGGCAGGTGCCCAGTCAGTGCTCACGTTCCCTCTTTACTTTTCTCTCCCACAGAAATCCCACCAGGTCACTGGGCACTCAGTCCTACTTTTCAGAAAAGTCCGGGGACTCGCTGAACGTCACCTGGCAAGTTAGTGGTGGAGTGGGGACTAGATCCAACCTGAGCCCTGCGGCTACATGCCAGGTGCCCACCAGGGCCCAGACTGTGGAAACAAACACCTGGCCATCCCAAGGAGTTCACTCCTCAGGGTTCTTTTGTGGGAGTAGGAAGTGGAATGCGGAAAAAATGCACACACGCACACACACACATACACACACACACACTCATACATGCACACACATACTCACACACACACGTGCACACGCACACACACTCACACATACACACACGCACACACACACGTGCACACACACATACACACATACACACACGTACTCACACACGCGCACACACACATACACTCTCACACACACTCACACACGCGCGCACACACATACTCACACACACACATACTCACACTTTCACACACACACTCACACACACACACACACACAGGCACACACTTTGCTCTCTGAACCACCAATGTAACCAGCCACCAGGACCAAGCACAACCCAATATTTCCTGTCAGCGAAGTGGTGACCTTTGCCCCCTTCCTGTTCCACTTTCCTCCCACGTCTATTCCTCACCTCCTCTTCCTCTCCTCTTCTTTCTCTGTCCCAACAGCCTCCCGTGACAAGTGTAATGCTAGATCCACTGAGGGGTTGTGATGGGGCCTTTCACTTCCCTGGGCTCTGTCTCTTCATCTGTGAAATGGGCAGAGCTGGGGGCAGGAGGGTGAGGACTTACACTCTGGGAACTTCAGGTTCTTCAGGGCCACACTCCCTGTTAACCCATAATCTGAGGTCCTTGGACTCAGCCGGGGGCAGACAGGGGCCTGGTGCCAGATCAGGGGAGGGCCTGGAGTGGCTGCTGCCACACAGGTCACACTCTGGGCCCAGCAGAACTGTCTTGCTTAAAGGATGAGTAGGATGAGCCAGATGAAAGGGATGCCGGGAGGTGTCCGGGCTGTGGAATTCCTACATCAAGGGTTGGAGGCAAGAAAAGAAGACGGCCTATTGGTAAGGGAAAGCTTTTCAACTCAAGGGTCATGGCTTTGTAGTTAAAAGCACAGACTCTGAAACTGGACTGTCTGGGTTTGACTGCTGTCTCTGCCGTTCATTCGCTGTGTGGCCTTGACCTTCCAGTTCCTCAGTTTCCTCGTCAGTTAAAAAGGGGAGAATAATAATGACTTGTGGGTTACTGTGAGGATTTAGATGAGTTATAGAGGCAAGGTGCCTGGCACATAGTTAAGTGCACTCATGCGTTGTGTTAATCATTGCTCCTCCTTGGTTTGCCTATAGGCTGGGGAAGGGAAGGAGGGGTTTTGAGAGGTGAGTGGGAGAGGTGAACAGGGACTTGCTGGTCCTGCTGAAAAAACCTGTCCATTTTCCAAGACCCCTTCTGGACCCCCAGGTCCCCCCGGGTTCTCACAGTTCCGTGCTGTTCCCATCAGAGCCTTTGCTGGTCAGTGGGGAGTTGCTTTCTTACCATGCACCCCTTGAGGCAGGACCGTCTTGTGCATCTTGGAATGCCCAGCATGTGGTGCACCAAGGAATGTTTCTGGAATGAGTGATTATCAGTTTAATTAACCTCACACTTTGTTAAGGTTGCATGAATTCTTGGGATTGATCCAATAATAGGCATTTATTAAGCACCTGCTGTGTACTCAGCCCTAAACCAAACATTCTGGGAGGAAAAAACAGCAATGGATATAAGGCTCAGTTGTGGTTCACCTGGCCAAGTTCATTCTGGCCAGTCGGAGGTTGGCACAGGGCAGTGGTCTCTGCCGCTCAGCTTTCATTTCAAATCCTCTACCCCTTTCCCTTCTTCTCCTCCAGCTTCTCTAGCTTGCAGCCTTTCTGCCATCCTGCTTTCTTCCACCTTCCTGGTTAAAGGAAAGAACCTGGCACATTGTTTACGGAAGGGACAAAGACTGATCTCAAGAGGTGTAATGGTGTCTCCCAGCAGGAGGGAGATTCTTCTCCCCACTTGACAGATGAGGATTCTTCCACTTTGGAGGAGAGAAATAAAATAGATGGAATCATAGGAAGTCAGTGTGGAATGCACCCTTGGGAATTATTTAGTTTTTTTCTCCTAATTTGAAAGATAACAGTAGACCCAGGTCTTTCTACAGGTCACCCGGTAACTGAGCCAAAACTAGAACCCAGGTTCTCCTCTGATGTGTTGGCTTCTCCAGTCCAGCCTCCTTATCCCCAAATTCCATTATTAGTAAACTTCACAGACCAGGACTCCTACTTTCAAAGTTAATCCTGCTTTTCACTACCCCGTCGCCTTTCGACCTTTGATCTAAGTGAGTCTACTGAAGCACGTCACAGTTTTCAGGTGCCGTGTCAGGCAGCTGGAACACGGATCTCTAACCCAGTCACACAGCAGTCTTCCAGATTAGCTATTATTATCCCTGTATCAAGATGAGAAAACTGGTCAGAGAAAGCTCGTAAGTAACTTCTCCAGCTAATAAATGGTTCAGACTTGAATGCAGTTCCCAAGCGCACCTGCTCCCCTGGTCCATGCGGTGGTTTGGCCCATGGCCAGGCGTGGCGTTGCCTCTCCACCCTTACCTTCTCCCACGTTCTTCCTCATACTCCACTCCACTTGCCACCCTCCCCCCCCACCAAAAAAAATTGGTCAGATCTTCTCTCAGTTTCCCGATCAGTGGGAACGATCCCTGCTGAATTGTATCTGCCCTCACGCCAAGTGATGGCTGTAAAACCTCCTCTCTCCTCACCCCACACCCACCCTGGGAGAGGGAGCGCTGGGCATCTGCAGCCTCTGGTCTGGCTTTGTTGTCTTTCATTTTTTTATTAGCTGCCTAATTGGCAGCCCAATTAATCTGCTCATCTGTGAAGGAGGATGGATCACAATGAGCTACCCCATTTCCAGAAGCCGTTCTCTGAGGCAGCGTGGCCAGGCCCCGAGCGCAGGCTGGCTCCTTGATGGAGCGCCGCCCCGGGAGCTGGGGTCAATTAGTGGACAGATTAAGCAATTATTAGCCCCTAACAAGGGTGCCTGGCATCATTACCCTGCCTGTTTACTGGCAAACTGTGGCTTTAATATGAGGACCAACAAATAAATTAGGGCATCTGGTCCACTGCCGCATCAGCTGAGAAGTAAATGATGTCCAACTGGCTTTCGGCTGCCTGTGGATTCCCAGCCCTGGCCTAATGAAAAGCCTGACGTGTCCCTCACTGGTCACAGCAGCATTGGAACGTGCTCTGGAGCAAGTTACCATTCCAAGAGCTAAGCGCCTGCCAGTAACACATGGACTGTTCTTAGTTACCCTGCTGTCTTCCTCCACCCGTCTGTCAGAACCTGCCTTTCTGTTGGGGCCCAACTCAAAATCTTCCTTCTTGACACCTTTCTTGCTCTCTCCATCAGGAAAGGGGTTCCACTTTTGCATTTTGGGAGGGTTTTGCATTCTCCTGTCACTTTCTGGCATTATAGAGTGCCAGAAAGTCATTTTGCCCATTCTTTTCAGGTCTCTGATGAAGAAGTAGAAATGTAGAGAAGAGAAGAGGAGGGACAAGGGCTCAGAGCTGTTTCTCCCTCTCCCATCGATAGATGCAGGCCATCCCCAGAAGGATGTCAAGGAGGGAGTGTTAGGGTCAGCTCTTTCTGGCTGCAGCAAAGAGGGCACATCCCACAGGTGGTGGCTGTCGTCCAGGCCAGATGTGATGGTGGCCTGGGTCAGAAGACAGGCAGAGAGATGGAGAAGGGGGCAGATTTGCTCAACTCAAGGGAGGGGCATGGGGACTGCCAGAAGTGTGAAGAAGGTCATGGAAAATTCAACTTTTCTAAATTGGGTGACCTGGGGTCAGGGTGGTTTTAGCACCAGTGAGAAGCAGGAAGGGCAGTCAGCCCTGGAGTCCTGGGACAGAGGACCCTTAAAATGAGGAAAGGAGCAGAGTTGGAGGACATTAAAGAAACCTCCATTTCCTCGTGTGACTTTGATCAAATCCCTTCTCCTCTCTGCTTCTTGGTAACAGCAACATAAGAATTTAGATCCCTGAGGTCATAGACACTATGATCATCAGGTCTGATGTCAACGTTCAGCTAACAGTTTGTCCATTAGAGACCATCTCTTAATTTTCTCTCTCTCCCCCATCTGTCTGTTGAAACCTTGTGGACCCTCCGAGGCACAGCTCAAATGCATCTTCCTTGGAAGCCCTCCCAGTTCTCTACAGCAGGAAATGCCCTCTCCCTCCTGCCCGTGGGCTTCCATGTTATATCTTGAACCGCCTGCCTCTTGGAAACAGAGATGTATTTGTAAAATTCACTGGGTGACACCTAGACCACAGCCACACATCCATAGTAGCCAGTAACAACACAGGACAAAAATCACCTATTGAGCTCTTATTGTTTTCTAAGCTGAGAAAAATGTGCTCCCTCCTTCTTGAAACACTTTGAGGTTAAACCAGATGCTTCTCTTTCCCTAGGCATCATTGACTTTCTCATAAGCCAGCACCCCATTGCCCGTGTCCTACGGGAACACCTGGTCTTCAAGATTGCACCAATGCTCAACCCTGATGGCGTCTACCTGGGCAATTACAGGTAAGAGACTGGGGAGAATGCTTGGAAGCATGTAATCACGGGATAGTGGTATAGAAGCAAGAAGAAATATGGGATATATTTCTGAGGAAGAATTTTGAAGCTACCTATGAGTTCATTAGAGGAAGTTTCACCCTGGCTCTTGAGAATGTGGTTAATAAGCCTTTGCAGTTTCATCCATAGCCACCTGAGGACACTTGCTGGGGTTTCTGGACAGTTTACTGGACCAGGAATCAGGAGACCTAGTATCAGTTTTGGCACCTACTTTCTGTGTAACCTTGGGGAATTCACTTCCCCTCTCTGATACTCAGTTTCTCTTGCATAATGGAGACAATGATTACTTACCTGGCAGGGCAGTTGTGAGCATCAAAAGAAATGGTGGGAGGAACGTGCTTTGCAGAATATCATGTGGTTGTAATGATTACTGTTTTGTTGCTATGTTTCTCCTTGGAGATCCTTAATAGAGAGTGGCATCCCAGGTCATCTGAACAGCATTTCTCTTTGGTGTGGACATACCAGCTAGCCCCACACTGTCATGCACTCAAGTCTTGAACTCCCTTTCTCCTGTATTAGCACCATAATTTATAGACAAAAATTCTACCACCAGAAGATTATCTGCCAAAATAACACTGATCTTTTGAGATAGATGGAGTTATTGTCTTTATTTCACAGTCAAGGTAAGTGACTTGCCCAAAGTCACACAGCCAGTAAATCCTGGACTGTCTAACTTCACCACCCAAATTATACAGCTTTAGAACTGATCAGCCCCACAACTTTCAAGATAACACCCACACTCCCTAGCTTTTCATGCAAGGCTTTGTATGCCCTGGTGCCTGTCTGTCTACCAGTCTGCCTTGTGTCTCACCCTCCCCTCCTGGAACTGTTGCTGTAGCTACTCTGAGCAAAGCCTAGTTCCCCAGTCATGTCTTGTTGGTTCCTGCTACCCTACCTTCATACAGGCTGCCCTCTTGCCAGAGCTTCCTCATCCCTTCCTCATCTCACTAAGTCTTTTTACAGCTCAGCTCGTGTCCCTTCTTCTGGAAAACATTCTCCCAAACCCCAAAAAGAATTGACCACTGCCTTCCCTGAGCTCCCACAGGCCTGGTTATCAAACAAGACTTAAACGAGGGCAGGGACTGAAGCTTAATGGTCTTTGTGTCCCTGGTGCCTAGCAGCAGGGACAGCACAGAGTAGATGCTCAAAAAGTGTTTGATGAATATGAAAGGATGAGAGGGATGACTTTACTGATGAAGAAATTGGGGCCCAGAGATGAGATGGGACTTGCCCAAGGTGATTGTCTGAGCTCAGACCAGAACCAGATCTGATACCCAAGCATGCTCGTTTTACACAGAGTTGGTTTGCTACTTTTCAAGAGCATGAGAATTGGGTCCAGAGGGACTTCCTCGTCCCCCTGGGTATAAGTTAAAGAGAATCCATGGGATGCATGAAGCCTTCATTAAAAACAGTTTTGATTCCATTTTTAATTGGCTGAAGTGATGGCTCATTAGCATTTGCAGGTTTTATGGCTTGTTGCAGGCCTGAGAGCAATGCCTTTCCACCTTCCCAGGACAGAATGCACTGTTAGTGATAATGGTGGGGGGAAAACCATTTGATTTATGTGGACATTTCTGTTTAATTACAAGAGCTGCAGTGGTCGGAGAGGTCAATACTGCCACTCCACACACTTATTTATGTCATTATCTGCTGTCCAGGGAACGACTAGCTCGAAAGAGGTCTGTGACCTTGGCCAAAATGCCTCCCTTCTCTGGGCTTCAGATGGCCAGCAGGGTGGCAATGGGGGACTAGATGCTGTCTACATGTCTTCAAGCTCCAGATTTTGTGATTTGAGGACTTCAGGATAAAAGAACTCCAAGCCTCAGAAATGGTTTCATACTGAAGTTTCAACTCCCAACCTTCTCCTAGTGAAGTGACTCTCATTATGAGAGTTGGAGAATATCTCTAACTACAGGCATTAATCCTGTCACTAAAACAGCTCTGAGTGCAACAAAGAGCTTATCAATCATGAGAATTCATTACTAAAGCTTTGGAGAAAATAAAAAACAATAATAAAGACTCAGAATTGAGAGCTTCACGGTGCCTTTAGAGGTCTCTTAGGCCAGCGCCTCCCAAAGCCACACTCCTCACTACAGCAATATTTCCACTCTTTGGCAGGACTTGCCAATGCAGTATGGGGGAAAAAGAATTCAGAGTTCAAATAAGTTTGGGAAACACAGAGTTAATCAAAGTTAAACATGTGCTTTTGCAATAAGACTTCTTAGAATTTTGAATATATTGATAAACATAGGGAATTTCAAGAGGGGAATATAGTACTCAATGTTTCCCAAAGGTAAGTGGGTGGGGGGTCCACCCCCACCCCCACCAGTGTTAGGGTTTATAAAACGCATTTTGGGAAATGCCACTGTGAGAAATCTGCATGCTGACCCAATGGTCTGTCAAGCACTCACACACTGATCTCATTTAATCCTTACAACAACTCTGTAAAGGAGGGACTTTGTTAAGATTTTTCTGCTTGCAAATAATAAAAATCTACTCAAATTAGCTTGAGTACAGGAGGAAAGGGGGCAGGGGGATGGAGAGAAGAGTGAAGGCAGAAAGGAAGGCAGAGAGGCAGGAAGGCAAGAAGAAGGGAGGGAGGGAGAAAAGGAAGGAGAGAGGGAGGGAAGGAAAGAAGGGAGGGTGGTAGATTGGTTGATTCTCAGAATTCTATGGCAGTAAACAGAGCCGAACCTCACAAGAACTGACCAAATTGCTAGAAACAGGTCAGAAGGCAGATGGCCAGGTCTCCACCTCTCTCTTATGCTCTTTGGCTTTCACTCTCTCAACATCTGCTTCTGAATGTGCAGTCTCTTAAGCCTCGGAGGAGTTAATAATCTGCCTCAGGTCTGTGGCCTGTGAGGAGCAGGCAGGAAGGCAGGTATTGCTAAACTGGCCCCTGCTCCTCCCTGCTATCCTACACTCCCCCTACAGCAGCACCAAACACACCAGCAACCCAGAGTAGAACAAAAGACAGGCCTGCCCGGAGGCCCCTCGCTCTGCTGTCTGGAGAGAAAGTTCAGCAAGCCAGTTTCCTGCAGCGGGAGAAGGAAAGGCAGGGGCTTTGGAGGGAGTGAAGGTCAGTGGTTGAGAACACAGACTTAGGTGTCATTCAGCTGGGATTTTAAGTTTTACTCTGCCACCTACTTGCTGTATGACCTTGGTAAATTACATGGCCTCACTAAGCTTCATTTTTTCTCATCTGTAAATGGAGATGTTCAAGAGTTGTGAGGCCTTTGCGAGACAATGCAGTTAAAGCACAGTGCTAGGCACATTGTAAGTTCTAAATAAAAATTAATTCCTCCATCTCCTCCTCCTTCTCCTCCTTCCTCCACATTAAAGAAGGATGTAATCCAATCCAGGACAAATAGCCAGGGAAAGTTCCCAGCTTTCATCAGCTAAGTTTATATTTAGTAATACAAGTACCTATATTATGGTATTTGTAGTAAAACAGAGAAGGGATACTCTTGCATTTAACAGTAGTAGATGGCTACTATACCATGCTCTTTATGTTAAAGAGCAGCAACATTTACTAATTAGACTACCGTGTATGGTACTAGACTATGGTTTACGGTGACAGTATATAGGGCCTATACTAAAGTTTATAGCAACAATATATAGCAACTACAGTCTACTCTGCAGTAGCTATCTATAACAGTTATATTAGGTTCTATAACAATAGATAACAATTCTATCATGGTATATAATAAAGACTCAGGGCAGCTAGACACTCTGTTTTGTTCACAAAACTCCAATTACACTGCTTTTTTTCAGTTCAGGTCTTAGGTTTAATGCCACTTCACAGAAAGGCCTTCCCAACGCCTGCAATAGTGAGTCTCCCATTATACTCTAATAGCACCCGGTACTCTCCTTTCATGGCTCTTGCCGTAATTTGTAATCATGTGTTTATTTATGTGACTATTTGTTTAATGATTGTCTCTACCTTTAGAATGTAAACTCTGTGAGGTCAGGATTTAGTCTACCTTATTCTCTGTATCCCCATTGCCTGCCGCAATGCCAGGCACAGAACGGGCCCTTGATGGATGTTTTCCAAATGAATGAATGAACTAAAAAGCAGCATGTAGTGATTGTGCTATGGCATGAATCTTCAATGCTCAGTGTGGAGTAACTATGGCCAGATGCTCTCAGCTGCAACCCTTCACCTTCACCTGCATGGCCTCCTAACCCCAATTGTTTTAATTCTATGCTGTTGTAACAGGAATACTGCTATGATTTAACATGATGAGCTGCTGCTATAATTTAACAAACTCTGGATTCTCTGCCACACTTTGTTATTGCACAGGGCATTATACTTTTAAAAGCACTTAAGAACCACATTTGGTCATGGCAACAACCCTTTGAGAAAGGAAAGCCAGTTTTTATTATATCCATTTAAGCAAAAGGGAAACTGAGGCTGGGAAGGTGAAGAGCCATGTTCAAGGCCACTCAGTGCATCCAGGGACTCTCCACACTCCCAGGCCTTGCCTTTGCTTTACAAGCTGTAGGTGGGAGCAGAGAACTGGGCGTCTAACTTTCCCCACTCTCCTGAGCATTTGTGTTTGTCCTCAGACAAGATACTTTTCTCCCCTCGCCTCAGTTTTCCTCCAACCCTCTTGGAAGAGAAAAATGAGGTGAAAGTCGCCTTCTATCATTTAGTAGAAGCAGTGGGGAGAGGCTCTATCAAGAATGGGATGGCTGTGACATGAATGAACCTTGAGGACATTATGCTAAGTGAAATAAGCCAGTCACAAAAAGACAAATACTGTATGATTCCATTTATTTTTTGTACTTAAAGAGGTCAAATTCATAAAGACAGAAAGTAGAATGGTGGTTACCAGGCATGGGAGGATGGAAAGAAAGGAGAGTTATTGTTTAATGGGTACAGGGTTTCGATTTTACAAGATGAAAAGAGTTTTGGAGATGGGTGGTGGTGATGATAGCAAACATTCTGAATGTGTTTAATACCATTGAACAATACACTTAAAAATAGTTAAGATGGTAAATTTTGTTATGTATATTTGACCATAATTTTTTTAAAAAAGAATGGTATGGCTGCTGACTGTAATGTGAACATTTTCAGAGAGTTCTGGGGGGATCTGAGACCTAGAGGTCTTGAGGGATAAATATTGTAACTTCAGATATTTCAGAGCCCAGGAGCTGCAAGGCAGCTCCTAGTTGGAAGGCCACTGGGGTAGGGAGATGATAGGCTGTATCAGTTTAGGATTGGTTGGTAATTCTCAATGTCTTGCAGAAAGCATGGCTGCACACACATATTGCAGCATCTGGACACCCTCTCTCCCATCTCCTCCTCCCCATCACTTCCTTTGCAGAGAAGAAGGCCCCCACCCCCACCTGAACCCCACTGCATTTTCTGAGCATGTGTAAAGCACAAGTTGCCTTGCATTTGAAAAACAGACTTTCCATCTCCATGTGACAATATAAAACTCTCTGTTGGGTTTGCATTTCTTAATTAGGTGCTTGTCATTGTGTATTCCATAGAGCCACGTATAAGTAAACAGTCATAGACCTTTGAATAAATTTATTGGTTTTATTTATGTTTCTAGGCATAAAAATCTATAATTACCAGGTACAGCCTCAGTATAACTGGTATTTAATGACAATTACTTTTTGTTACCATAGAAATGAGTCCAAAGTAGTTACCCATAATTTCTCATTTCCCAAACCTCACACATGCTGAATTGCAATATTACCATAGTAATTGCCTATTAGTCATCATAAAATACGCAGTTACCCAAAAGATAGCAGGATGCTGTGAAACTTCTTCATCTTTAGAAAACCTTATTGCTTCTTGGGAGTGTGGAGGTGGGGTGGGGAGGAACAGACCTGTATGGGTGGTGCAGAAATGATTCCCCTTTATAGCATGGCACTGCAGACCCCATGGTGGAAATGGACGCTGTATAATCTGCAGACTCTCACCATCATTATGTCTCTTGGCCCTGGCAATCCTTATGTAGCAAAGGATGCTTCAGTGCAGTAAATCCAATTTAACTAAGGTTTGTAGAGGGCCTGCTAGATGTCGGACCCTGTGCTGGGCCTTGGGGAAGCAGAAGGAAATCAGACACAGCCCTTGCCAATAAGAAGCCCGGAGTTTATTCTAGAAGTATGGATATGATGCTGTGGAGGCCTAGAGATATAACAAGAGCTAATGTGTAAGTACCTACTCACTGTACATTATGTATATCATCTTATTTAATCCTCACAACAGCCCTATGATGGCAATCGTGTGATGCCCTAATTTTAAGTAGAGAAGGAAATTGAGGCACAGAGGTGCCAAATAACTTGTCCCAGTTCCCCCAATGTGAAGGGTCAGAGCAGGTTTATGAACCCTGGAAGGCAGACCCTAGGCTGCTCCAGTTTTAACCTTGTGCTACACTGTCTCCTGAAGCAGGCAGTGCTTCCTTCTGACTAGGAGTGATGAGGGAGGGTTTCTGACAGATGGAGGATATATAAGAGTTCATTAAACATAAAAGGGAGATGAAGAAGGATTTGCACAGCACAATGTGATTAAACATAGCAGAGGATGAAACACCAGGGAAGGTATTTCCAACACACACACACACACACATACACACACACACACACACATACACACATTATAACTGGCCTACCTCTTCCACCTTAAAATCCAGAGGAGGAAACATTTTAAACTGTCCAAAATAGAATAGTAAATAAAATCGGCTATGTAAAATGTAAAATACAATTCAATGTTCTATTTGTTCTGTAACAGCAAAAAAAACCCTGCACGTTTCTCATCAAGCTAGAAATGGAAAACAAAGATCCACACAAGGATTGCCCCATCGAGAGATCTGCCAACCCCACTTCACACTGTGCCTCCTTCCCTGCCCTGGTCATGTTTCCCCCTGAGTTCCCCTGCCACAGCACCTTTGAAAGACATCTAGTTCAGTGCTCTGCCCAGACCATGCCCCCTCTGCTTGTCCGCCTCCAGTCGGGCTAAACCTACCAGCTTATAACTTCTGCCTCTGCTCTCTGAAGGATGATTCAGGTGCAGCCCATCTCTCACAGGGCAGCCTTCAGCCATTCTGAGAGTGTGGCTTCCCACTCTTCCCCACCCCCACTCACGCCCACCACTGCCAGCTCCCGTTCTCCAGGCTGAACATCCCCAAAGCCTTCCAAATGTTCAGATGTAATCCGAAATCCCTTGTTCCTCTCCCTGTCCTTCTGCTGTCCTCTGAACATGCTCCAGATGTTTGTTATTGTCTGTCTTTGAGGCGTGGTGTGTAGGACTGAAGGACATAATTATGGTGATGTTGATGAAGATGATAGAGCCTTCTGGGCCTGGCACTACTTTAGGCATTTTGCATGTCTTGTTTCATTTAATTCTTAGAATAACTGTATCATTATTCTCATTTTACAGATGAGGAAACAGAGACACGGGTAGATTAGGTAACTCCCTCAGTTTGTGGAGCTAATTAGTGCAGTGGGAGTAGGAAGGGGCCACCACAAGCCTCATTCTGGGGAACATACTTGTTCTGATACAGCCCACATGCACCCTGCTATCCGACATTGAGCTCTCCTCAACCTAGATCTTTAACTAAATTTTTCCACTTGCATTTCTGCTAAGTCACAACTCCTGCATCTTTCCTGAGAGCCTTATAGGAAGCCTGTGGCATAGACAGGGCAGGAATCACTCTCCCTCTTTGAGCAAGAAGACACCAAGCCACAGAGAGGCTAAGTAATTTTCTCAAGGTCACGTAGTGAGTGAGTCACATAGTTAGTTCAGATGAAGCCAGAGTGACAGCAGGGGCCAGACAGACCCTTACCTCCCAGAGACTCTCTCCTGCTTTATGTAACCTAAGTGATGTTTCTGTGGAGGCTGAAAGGACACTGGGGCTGGCAGTGTAATCAGGTGCCTAACCCACAAGTGCACACCGCCAAAACCAATTATTCAAATGAGCTTCCCAGCCAGGTTCCACGAAAAAGGCCAGATGGCTAGATGTCTGTGGAGGCAGCTCCCCATCTCTGTCCCTGCAAGCAACTGAATAGCATTTCAAAGTTAGAGTTGATAGCAAGTTGATTTTAATAATTGATTCTACAGTGAAGACAGGCCTCTGAGGAGCCAGTAACCCAGAATTAGTGGCAGGGGAGTCTGGAAGACCAAACAATGTGATAGAATCAAGAACTTCATCACTTCTGGTCTTAGTTCCTAAACCACTGCTTGAATAGTGCTAGTTCTCTATGTAAAATCCTTCATTGGCCTCCCATTGACCATCAGAAGGAACCTAAGCTCTCTACTTGGTATTTAAGGCCTACAAAGTAACCCTGAACTTCCCTCTCAGCTTCTTTGCCCACTGTCCACCTTGCACTTTCATGCACCCACCCCCACCAATCCTCTTGGCTTTCTGGGCTCTTTCCATTGTCCTAAGCCAGCATGCTCTTGCTCATATCTGTGCTTTTGCTGGCAGTCTGCTTCTGTTTAAGAAGTCTTCAGACTAAATTGTTTCTTCCCTCTCTTCTATTTTCCTCTCCCCCCACCCCCTTCACCAGCACATACTTTGTACCCTGTACCAGGGATGTCAGGTGGGCTGGCCCCTGTGCTTGCCCTTAAGGAGTTCACAGTACAGAGAGAAGACACCTGTGCTGGCGGAGGAAGGCCCAGGGGTTCCCAGGCTGTGAAGTCACAGAGGAGGCAACCCTAGCCTCCCAGCTGGGAGGGTTGGGATGGAGCAAGTCGGGGAAAACATCCTGAAGGAGGAATTGTGGAGATGAATCTGGAAGAGTGAGGGAGTTAGCCAGGGGAAGAGAATGGCAACGTGTTCCAAACCAAAGGGATAATAATAGTAAATAACACTGGTAATAATAATAATAATAATACAAAACATTAATTGAACTTATACAAACTGGCAGACACTATTCTAGTATCTTATATGTATATTTTCCACTGGAGATATAGGAGTAATAATCAGTTGTACCTCTGTTCCCACTCTTGTCCCACTTCTACAGTTTAGGAGGTACAGGGATCAGAAAGATAAAGGTCAAAATATTAGCTTTATTATTGCTAAAAGCAGGATTTGGAAGGCACAAGCTATGTCAGCGGCCAAAATTGGCCTCCTTTTACTTCACCCCAAAATTCAACTTCCCCACCAGCCTTAAGCAGAACTGGAAGTGAGCTGCCTCCCAGAAAGCTCACCACGTGGCAGAGAGGAAGCCAGAATGGACCTTTCCTGCAGGATTCCAGATCCCAAAAATACATGGCAGGAGGGGCTAGGCCCAAATGGGTTCTGCTCCTTTCCTAAAGCTGACCAATCAGATAAGTTCCATACCCTCCCTCGGGAAGAGGAAGAAAGGGAGTAGAGAGGAAGCGCCATTCTTTGTACTCCTGGGACTGAAAGTCTCCATTGGGATTGAAAGCAATGAGGGGTTCCTCCCAACAACCTCATGAACCTATAAGGTAAGTTCTCGAATTATCCTCATATTGCAGATTAGGAAACTGATGCACAAAGAGAGGTTAAGTACCACCTTTAATAGTAGGAGATCCAGGAGTCAAGCCCAGAGAGCTGACTCAGAGCCCAAGTGCTCAGCCTCTGAGCCTTGCTGCTTGAGTCCTGAGTGAGCAGGGATCCTTGGGCAATGCTGAGTGATCTGGAATGGCTGGTGCATGTGGTCAGGGCTGCAGCCTACATACAGTGCAGTCTCTGCACTGCACAAGGGCACCAGCTAAGAGGGCAGGTGGAGGCTGGGGTGCACCTCCTAAGGCTGGTAGGGAAGCTGACAAACCTTGAGATTTGGTGGAATTGCATCAACCCACACAGGGGATGCCCTTTTGCAATTAGCCCATAGGCCCTATAACATCCTAGCCTCGTGTGGTGTACAGATTGGCAACCCAGTGTTAGAAGTGTAGGAATAAGTAGGGACCAGATTGTGGAGGACCCTGAAGGTCACACCAAGATCAAACCACAAGGACAGCTAAAGTGTGTAGTACTTATATCAAACTAGGCAGCATCTTCAGCATTTTACATGTATTAATATTATATCACTTAGTCCTCAGGACAACACTCAGGTAGGCAAAATCCTCCTTTTCATATTAGGGCTGGGGCACAGAGAGGCTCAGCCACAAAGGTAATACGTGGCAGCTGAGCCATACTCCACTCAGAGCTGTCCTTAGCCTCGGAGCAGGTGTGGGAGGGTTTTGCCAGCGCCCAGATCCCGTTGAAGACCTAAAGGACTTTTCTGCCCCTTTGTGTTTCCTCTAGCCCCTTTTCACTTAAGAATTGAAGTAGCTACTCGAATGTTCATAGCAGCACAATTCACAATTGCAAAGTTGTGGAAACAACCAAGGTGCCCATCAATACACGAGTGGATCAATAAAATGTGGTATATGTATACCATGGAGTATTACTCAGCAATAAGGAACAACAGTGAATTAACACATCTGGTATTATCCTGGTTGGAGCTAGAACCCATTCTTCGAAGCGAAGTGTCACAGGATTGGAAAAACAAGCACCACTGGTACTCACCATCAAACTGGTACTAATTGATGAACACTTACATCACACAGGGCAATAACATTCATCTGAGGGTGGGCGGGCGGGAGGGGGGTGGAAGGGATGGGAAAAACTCTCACGGAATGGATGTGGGGAGCACAGTTTGGGGGATGACCACGATTGTGGCTCTGACACGGGCAGAACAGGGGCAATGTGTATGGCCAAAGTGTTGTACCCCCATGATATTCTGAAATTAAAAAAATAAATTAAAAAAAAAAAAAAGAATTGAAGTAGCTAATTCCTAGCCTCAAGGGCCAGTGTGCTCCCTTAGAAAATGTCCTCCCTCAGGCCTTTTAAAAAGGAGTAAACTTCTTGTCAGTGTTCTTATATCTGTATCTTTATATTTTAGAATTATCCTATCCATATAATTTTACATAGAGAAAAATAATCCATTGGTTTTGGAATGGACTTCCAACTCTATCCTTACATAGCTGTGGAACCTTGGCAAACCCCTTCTGCCCTTGAGGCCTCAGCTTCCCCATATTTGAAATGTGGGGTTAGGTTTTATGAAATCTCAGGTCCTTCCAGTTGGTGATTGGCTCTAAGAATTGTTTTAAGTTGCAGTGCTGGAAATCCCCCTGAGCCGAGTGTCTGCTGCTGCTGCTGAGCAGGAGGCAGGAAGGAGGGAGGAGGAATCCCTGGAGTATATGCTCTGCATGGGAGGGGAGCAGGCACTTTAACAAAGCTTCTCTTTGTGTACCAGGAATAACAATGTTAGGGCTGGAGATGGTCCCTTTTCCAGGTGTGATCCAAGTACTCCTCCCCCCAGTCCTACCATCTTGCCAAAAAAGGCCACCATTAAAGGGTAAAGACCTTGCTGAATGAACCTTGGATGTAGGAAACCCTAGTGCTAATCTTTGCTTTGCTATGCACCTTGAGCACATCTAAGACTGCCCCACATGGACAAGCAGTTTGTGCACTGCACAAAAATTCCTGGTCAAGGGGGCAGTGGGGTCTGTGACTCTGCACCGAAACCAAAATCTGGCCAAAACAAGTGGCATTTTGTATGTCACCACCCAGAAAGGGCACCTTTTTGTAACTTGTCAGCCGAGTGGGGGCACCTTTTGTGAATTTTCAAAAAGGTATCTTTCACGCTAGTTTCCCATTTGAGACTAATTTCCCCCTTTAAAAAATAAAGATGTTGCATCCACCTCTCACCTCACATGAGGGACAGACCCTCTATCAGGCTCTGACAGTAGAATGATGGCTAAGAACATAGGCTTTAGTCGGGCAGACTGGGTTCAAGTCCTGCCTCCGTCACTTGTCCTTGCTGGACCATAAACAAATTCTTTAACCCTTCTGAACCTCTATTCATTCATACAGTTCAACTGAGAGCCAGCTGTGTGCCAGATACTGTGCTACTGAAGACTCAGTCTCAGTGACAAAAGAAACAGATTCAGCCTCTGCCCTTCCAGGACTTGCAGATCTTTGAGCAAGACAGATGAATTTGTCCAAGGTCACAGACCTACTCGGTGCCAGATCTTGGACTCAAACCCAAGTCCTTTGATGTTGAAGCCTATGTTCTTATCCATCCAACTCTCTGTCTTCACAGTCCTGATCACAGATCTCCTTGCCCTGTGATCCAAGAAGGGGAGTAAGGGAGAGGCTTTTAAATATCTTGGTGGTGGTGACAGAGAGTGGATGTGTTATGATGAGCCCTTGTGTTTGGGACAAAGGGCACTGACCACTAGCCTCCATCTACACAGCACAGCAGAGCCCAACCCACCTGCTAAGCATTTCGCAGAAGCTGTTGATGACAGATTGTCTCACATTCTGATGCTGGCCAATCAATAGAACCGGAAGGTGCCTCCGGCCAAGGACAATTGGATCTCAATCTTTTAGTAGCATTAAATAAAGCAATATTTATTTTGCTTTTGGTGCAAATATACTTAATCCAATCCAGCTCATTGGTAGTGCTGAAAAACTGCTGTTTGGGGGACAATTGCAGACGTGCCCCATACATCTCTGCTTGTCAATGCCACTGTTTCCGAGAGCATGCAGCCCCATGGTGCTCAGGACAAGATTGATCTGAGGCCGCCGAGCTGCCTTTTTTGCTATCCTTCTTTAGAAGAGATGAAAAGGAAATCATAAGGAGGGGAATTGAAATCATTGCTCTCATTTTAGCTGCTATTATTGCAGCAGAGATGAGGCATGATGACCTTCATGAGATGGAGCTATTTATTTACCATTTGAATAACATTCTCTGGAACCATTGCAGCTCTGCCACTGGGCAAAGGAGGAGGAGACCAGGACAGAAAGAGCAGACAAATGAGTAGCTGAGTGTCTCTTTCATAGATCACAGAGTCTCACAGGTGGCTGGAGGGACCTCAAAGCATGAGTGTGGACCATCCTGACATCAACAAGACCTGGGTTCAAATCCCAGCTCTATCTCTTAGTAGTTGTCAAGTGATCCTCTCAAGGTCAAATCTCTCTTGTATTTTATTTGCTCATTTATAAAATGAGAATAAATAATACCTATCCCACTTGATTATTGTGAGCATGTCTAGCATTTAACAGGTGCTTAAATACTTTTGAAAATGTGTCTGAAAGTAATTATCTAAGCCTTGCTTGCAAACCTACAGTGTATTCATTCATGCCTTTGTGCATCTGTTCACTCATTCACTCAATCAATAGATACATTGACCCTTCTCTGCACCTGGGTCTATAGTAGATAATGTTGGAGTGGGGGTGGACAAGATGACTCAGACGTTGTCCCTGCCCTCATGAAGCTCACAGTTAGGAAGAAGAAAGAAAAGATACTCAAGCGTATCTCCAACTCAAAAGAAGGAAATTATATATTATGCAGTCATGTATAAATTTGGTCTCCATATATTTGCATTTTCTAGAATGGTCCTAATGTCAAATAATCTGTCCCCCTGGTGCCTTGTCAGAATATAGGTCTTCATTTTGAGTTCATGCAGAAATTTCATCTTAAAAATAAATAACAGAAGAGCATCAAGGAGACAGAGACCCAGGGCAGAGACTCATGATTTCACACTTGGTGACTCTAAACTGGCAATAACAGGAGGAAAAGCTGGCATCTAGAGGTCATCTTGTCCATTCCCATCTTTAGGCAGCTGTTTCTTGGTCCTGAAACCACTAAAGAGAAAGAGCCTTGGCCTCTTGGTGCTTATAGCCAGGGAAGGACACAGCAGAATATATTAGTAGTCTGTTAGAAATATGTGTAATTTCTGATCATTCCTGCTTCTCTAACTTTGCACATGCCACACCCTCTGCCTGGAATACTCCCTCCCACCTTGACTCTTGGCAAACTCCCATCTGGGTCCCACACAAATCTGAAGTGCTGACAAATGCATGAAATAAGGTTGAGATATTGGTAACGCTTGACTAGTTGGTGTTTCTTTTTAAAACTGTATCAACACTTTTTCCAGAACATTTTGCTTTCTTTGTATTTTAACTTTATTGAAAATATGTGCTTCCTCCAAAGTCCCTGATTCTGGGGGTAAAAAAAGCCCAGTTATTGATGCTTTAGCATCATGTAATGAGAGAGCTGGAAGAGATCTCTGTGAGTGACGCGTACCATTTCATTTTACAAAGAAGAGCACAGAGCCCAGGGAGGGGAGGTGACTTTTCCAAGATGACACAGACGTTGGAAGTGGAATCTGTACCCCTGGCCCCTAGCCAGGGATCCTGCATCTTTACTAAGATGTTTTGTTCAGTAAATACCCACCTACTGACAGTGTGATTGCCATTAGAAGCACTCTTTAAAAATCAGCTCAGTACCCATGCAGATACTACTCACTAAAGAGTTTCACAAATGTTTTTGCTCCTAAAAAGCTCTAGAATTCTTTGAGGATTGAAGTTGCCTTTGAATCACCAGTCACACCCTATTTTCATTAGCAGGCTGAATCAAGGAGTGGACCTTTTAGGATCTCTCACCTCTAATATTTTTCCTTCAATTCTGAATCTCACTTTTTGAATCAAAGAGGCTTCCTGGAAGCAGCGTGGCCAAGTGGGAAGACCATGGGGCCAGGGCCAGGGCATCTGGATCCAGTCTGGGCCCTGTGGAGTATTGGTTATGTGGCATCAAAGGAACGCTGGCCTTCTCTGGCCCTGGATACTCCCACTTGAAAAATGGAGTCCACCTGTGTGACTGGCTGGTTGTGAGAACTGTATTTATAAGATAAGAAAATGCTTGGGAAAGAAGGAAATGTTCACTTACCAACTATTTCTTTAACGTCTACCATGAACCAGGCTCTTTGTCAGGTACAGAAATACAAACATGAATAAGACATCACCCTTGCTCTTGAGAAATTCGTGGTCCAGTGGGAAAGACAGACTCAACAGTTACTACAGCTTGTTCTATAGCCACTCTGATGGAGAGTAATGGATGCTGTGGGAGCAGAGGAAAAGCACCTACCCTGCACTTGCAGGGAGTACAAATTCTCCTCCACTTCCCGGAGGAGGTGATATTTAAGTTTAGACAATTTTGACAATGCCACAGTTATCACCACTGCCACTGTCATCACTGGCATCATTTATTCAATGTCCACTCTGTTCTGAGGATTCTGCTGGGCCATTTATAGACTTTAGTTCATGTATTTAATCCAGAAAGTCAGGGTTGTTGTCCTCATTATACATATGATAAAACAGAAGCCCAGAGGTATATTGTTAATAAAAAATAAATTTTAAAAAGGTCACATAGCTGGTAAGGAGTACAACTATAAGTACCAAAGCCTCTGGTCTCCACAATATAACCTCATTGTTCTGTGCAACTCCATGGGTCAAGGTTGTGAATGGTGGGGGATGTCACTGGTGGACAAATTTCAGTTAAAGAGGAGGAGAATTTTCTAAAGAGGGTCCAAGAATGAGATGAACTACCTGGAGAGGTAGTGAGTTTCAGGTTATAGAGGTGTCCTAGAGCAAGCTGGTGACCTGGCCAAGACATAGCTGTGGGCATTCCTACTTGGGAAAAGAAGAGAGATGCATAACTAAGCATCTCTAAGGACACAGTTGTTTATGATTAAGTCCTGTTGTCAAGGACAATGTTCCTTTGCAAATTTTTAGCTGCTCAGTGGAGGCTGGAAGAGCTCCATGGGCACAGCACCCAGATCAGTAGTTCCCTCTGCTTGGTGACCAGCCATTGGGAAGTGGACAACATAGGGGCCTGCTGGAGTTTTCTGTAAATTAGCCCATAGGGCCGTCTTGTCCGGGATGCCTTTAACTAAAGTAACAAGGACTGACTCCAGCCACTTTAGCAAAAAGGGAGTTTATAGGAAGGGGCTTACAGAACCAAGCAGAAACTGGTGGCCAGACTTGAAAAACAATTAATTAACTGAGTAGCTCTGAAGGGCAGGAATAACCTGCCTCTGTTCCACAGAAGCGCTGCTGCACAACACTCCCAGCTGCTTTGTATCACCTAGTCCCAAGTTTAAGTCCTGGGTGGGAGTAGCTGAGCCTGGATTCCCTGTTGCTGCCCTGGCTGCCAAGTCACAAAGCAAGAGAATCTGGCTCATCTGGCTTCTGCGGTGGCAAACAAGGCACAGCCATGGCCTCATTATCTTGTAATGATGAAGAAGCAAACTCACCCCACCCAAACCTCCCATCTAATAACAGGGTTAGAGCTGAGCATTCCCTGAAGAATAGGGACAAATGCCTACTGCAGTTAGGAGGGAACAGAGCATGGGTTTGAACTCAGATCTGCCTGATTCCCAGACTGGCGGAAATGATAAGAGGTTGTTTCCAACCATTGCTGTTCACTCCAGCTTCCTATGGAATACAAAACTATTAGCCTATGTCACTCATATAGGACATAGCATGAAATAGTAATAAGGTACAATAAACACAACAACTGCTATTATGTACCAGAACCTGCGCTAAGTTAAGTTTGTTATGTGTATTATCTCATTTAATCCTCACATTTTCCTGAATTATAAATGGATATAAATTTATGAGCATATCTTCTTTGCCCTGTTAGACTATATATTTCTTGAGGGCAGGGAACATCTCTTATCAATCACTGTATCCCAGCAACATTACCATGGAGCTTTGTGTATACAGGGTTTTCAATAAAACTGACAAATTGCTGCATTTAATTCTTGCCTCATCCTTGTTCCCTATACCAGTCTCCCCTCCTCAATTTACTTGCACATTCTCACAGGCAGAGAACTTGTTAAACCGTTTGTTCCCTAGGAGAGCAAGGGCGTTAAAGCTGGACAGTCCTGGGTTTGAAGCCTGCTCCACCATATGCTGGCTGAGTGACCCTGGCAGGTTTCAGATGAGTGTGTCTGTGGGTCTCTATCTGTCCTGAATTATTCTCATGAGTAGTAATATCACAGATAAAAATATTTAAGAACTGCATATATTT
Organism: Daubentonia madagascariensis; assembly: GCA_023783475.1. NCBI lineage: Eukaryota > Metazoa > Chordata > Mammalia > Primates > Daubentoniidae > Daubentonia > Daubentonia madagascariensis. Next base: position 9,896,972 of record JAKFHU010001129.1, read on the forward strand.
GTCTGTGGGTCAAGACACTAATCACAGCATTAGATGTACTTTTTGAAAGACAATTTAGTGTAGCCAGAGAAGAGCGGAGTAAGTAAAGCGATTGGTAAGATTTTGGACTCTGAGAATCAGGTTCACCTGAGCTCAAGTTCTCATTCCACAGCATAGTATAACTCTGTGACCTCAAAGGAAGTTATTTAAATTTTCTAAGCCTTTTTTTCCTAATCTGTGAAATGGCAACACAGGGATTGTACGGGATAAAAGCGAAGGTGAAACGAGATGATCTGTGTAAGGGTACGGAGTGAGCACTTATTAGATGAAAGAGAAGATGGCAGGAACTGCTCCAAAAGGCTAACAGCGGTTATCTTTGGGTGATAAGAAGGTGATGTTACTTTTTTTTTTCCTTTTTTCCTTTCTATATTCAGGACTATTTTTCATTTTAAACAGTGATCTTACAGTCAGTCAATTCTCTTACCACACAATTCTACTTCTGGGAAACTGTTCTAAGGAACAATTCTGAAATGTGGAAAAAACTTTAGGAATTGGAGTATTCAACAGTGCATTTTAAAAATAGTGCAGCATTGAAAACAACATAAATGTGCCACAGTGGGGAAATGGCTAAATTAATTGTGGGGGATTCATACCATGGGATAATATGTCATATCACAACACGATTACAATGGTAGTTACAAAGAGTTTAGTAACAAAGAAAAATGCTCATGTTGTAATGGCAAATGCAAAATGGACCATTTGCAAGTTCTAGGTCAGGAAGTAATTTGCCTGGCCAGGAGGGTGAGCATCATGACCCCTCTGTTTGGAGGAAAGAGAATGACTGGTATCCAGGCGTTACTGCTCTCGTGGAAATCCTAGGACAGAGGGGCATTGCTGTGCAAGCTCTTCTCCACTGGGGATGAGGGGCTAGGAAGAGTGCAATCTATGCTGGAAAAGACTCTTGAAAAGCTTGTGGTCCAACTCTCCTTCTCCATTTGTAGTTGGGGAAATTTACACCCCAAGAGAGCAAGGGACTTGCCCAAAGTCACATAGTAAGCCACCAGCAGAGCAGGAGACCTGAACTCAGCAATCTTTCCTCTGCATGCCAAGGGGCCATTATCCCACACTAACCAGGGATGGACTCATCAGGTCAGCCTGGCCCCAGGAAGGCTGAAAGGCTAAGCAGGACTCCAATGAGAATCTGAATAAGGAGCCAAAGGATGTCCCTGGAAATTTCCATATTATTCTTCTCTGGTTCTCACTGGGGCAGAAGCAGCATTGTGGTAAGGAAATGTGGTTCTCCCAGTCCCCCCAGGGGGATTGAGGAAAGAGGCATTTTCAAGGAGGAGGCTGATGCCCTGGGGAAGAGGTCATCACTAGCTCCCCAAATCCACACATGCAACTGGCTCTCAGTGCTGAGTGAAGAAAGGGAGAGAACATAAACATATACAACTGTAGCACTTGAATCCAAGTCCAAGTCTAAATTTTCTAAGTCTGGGAGTCTTTGGTCTTCTGCCATATGTTTTGTCTTGTAATGTGGGGAGCCAAGGGGAAAATGAAGGCCCCTTTCCTTTGCCTTCTCCCCAAAGAGCTGTTTGCTCAAGGAGTCTGTTTTCAGCAATAGATCATGAGCTTCTGAGGGCCTCAGAGGTCTGTGCTCCCCCCAGAGCATAGCCCATGACCTGGAACACTGTGGAGGCTCAATTCAAGTAGGCGGGGAGAGGTGAGGAAAGAAGGAAGCAGGAAGGGATGGATTATACCCTTTAGGATTTACCATTTCTTTGACACCAGAAACATGAGGAGGACAACAACCTGGACGAGACTCAGAAACTCACGGAATCCAGGATTGAGCCCCGGGTGGAGGGTTCAGACAACCTAGTTTTACACCAACTCTAATGCATGCAACAGTGGAACGATCCCAGGCTAGAGGGCTAGATACCTAAACAATAGTCCAAAACGTATTAACTTAAAAAAATTAACGAGGTTTATACTTTGGAAAAAGGAGAGCTTTATTTCTCATAAAGGGCAGAAACCTGTTGGGCAGCCATTCCAACATGTTGGAAAGAAGAGCCCCAGCCGGAAGACAGACACATGTGCTTCAAAGAAGAGACAAAAGGGCACAAGATTTTATATTAAGCAGGGTGGTCAAATATACGTATTCAACAAGCTATTTATTCATAAATATACATGAATATTTATGAAAGGAAATCATACGCATGTATCATTGTGCTTTATTTCTCCCATCCCATCATTGCTGGGAACTTAGTTTTAAGGTGTTTCTGGGGTCCCCCTGGCCAAGAGGGGTCCATTCAGTTAGCAGAGGGCTTAGGATTTTATTTTTAGTTCACAATCCCCCCTTTTGGCCTAGATATGCCAGCGGAAGTAGCGATGGCCAAACTTTATTTTGTTCCATCATTGATGGGATGGAATGGCTGTTTGCCCTAGGTCTATTTAGGCCCACGGTGGGACCCTTATGGCCCAGGAGCAGTTCAGCACCATAAAAGCTATGGCCAATTAAACATTTTGGGCCAGACAGGAATAGGAGTAGACAGGCACTCATTAACCCCTTAAAACCTTTTAAGGAATATAGTTGAAAACCAAAAGCCAAAAACAAGGTCATAAAATTAACTTATCTATAAGTATCAAGCTACTGTGGTCTTGGTTTTAGTTACAGACTTGTAGCGATTAGTTATATAAACATAAGCGTTTTTTTAAGACCCTTCTATCCCTCAAACTGGCCCTTACACTCTCATGTGCCTCCCTCTTCCCCACAGTCCTGGGCCTAGAGGGGGAAGGTCTGTCTGTGTAGCGACAGGCATTGGCAATGGAAACAAGCCAGGCCCCCTGGGATTTTAGGTGAGGAAGATTTGCAGGCTTCGCTGGATTGTCTCTAGTCTTCAGGATATGGTGACTCTGGTTTTCTCGCACGTAAAATGAGAGATAAGCAACATTAATAATTTGACAATTCAAGAAGAAGAATTTGGGTATCAAAATGGAAAAAGGAACCTATTCCGTTAGGGAGTCAAACAAAAACGTCATGAAGAAAATTACAACCTGTTTTTTTTTTCTTTCGTAGTCAAGAAATAACCAGGATTTAGTCCAAATTTTGGACAAATAATAAAAAACTTAAAAACAAAAGGACAAGCTAGGATTTACTAATGGGTCTTTTCTTTTTTCTGAGACATAATTTTCTTTCTCTAGTTTCTCATTTTTATTAAAGGCAAATCATAGTAAGACCAATTTACTTAAAACATAAATTTTATTGTTATTATATTCGGTTTATTATTTGCATAAAGTACAGTAAGAATAGTCATTGGCCATAAGCTTTCTGTTCTAAAATTGGCTTGACTGAACACCCCCCCTTTTTTTTTTTTTTAGGAATGTCAGGTCACTTAAAGGTCTCTCGAGCCAAGCCAAGGATTTAACTGCCTGTAGATAACCAGTATGAATTGGGAATTCTTCTTTTTTGAGATCCCAAAGTAAATTGAGATTTCTGGACCTATTAGAAAGTGACATTCTTTACTTACCACAGATCAGGAAATGTTACAGATGAGGTATCAGGTAAGTATTTTTTCCAGAGGGCTTTTATTGGCCTTATAATGTCAACCTTATTCCTCAAAGCAGTCTGGGCATATTTGAAAATATGCCATTCCAGTCAAAGCCTTGGTAAAATAATTAGTGTCTCTAATTCTGCCCTATTATAAAAAGAAAAACAGATTCTTATTGAACTTATGCAAATAACTATATTGCCATAAAATAAGGATACTTACAAATAGTTTCCAAATTCTGGAGAAATCAACTAGAGAGAAAAATAAATGTTTCAAATTATTTATAAAATATACTTTATCAATATGTTGTAAGCTGTAAATAGCTCAAAAGAAGGAAAAAACAAAACATAAAAGAATTAGCAATGTTTTAAACAAATTGTTTAAAAAAATATTTTAGTCCATGTAATTAATTCTTGTCCTGTCTTGTCTTGCTTGAGGTTGGGTTAGCAATCCTCAGGAATACATCACTTTTTTTATTATTAAGTAAGCCAGTTTCTTTAGAGTCCAGAGGGCATCTAGTTGAGGTGTCTAGATGTTAAACTCAAAGCATCTTCAGTTAAAGTGGAAGTAAAGTGTCTATGGACGCTGAAGTGAGACTGGGCCACAAAAATACTTTTGAACCTCTCTGTGACTCAATTTCTTCTTCTGTAAAGTGGGGATTATAGTAGTGACCTCACAGGGTTGTTGATAGCACTGAATGAATTAATACATGTAAAGTGCTTAGAACTGCTCTGGAAAACAACAAACCCTAGGTACGTGGCATAATCACTGCTCCTATTTCTAACTGTATTTTGACAAGGAAGAAGCTCAGCTTGTCCTGTCTACACTGACTTTTACTTTGGGTCCTGCCTAGGTGTTCTCTGATGGGGTTTGACCTGAATCGTCACTGGCTGGATCCCTCTCCATGGGCCCACCCTACCCTGCATGGGGTGAAACAGCTCATCGTCCAGATGTACAACGACCCAGTAAGTAACTGGATGCCCTCAGCTGCTGGCCTATGGCTTGATCTGGGAAAGGGAAGTGTTGTGCAGGGAAAGTCCACTAGGAGCTGCAAATTAGTAATACATGGTCAAAACCAGGGAGGCACTAGGCCTGCTCTTCTCTGGCCTGACAGACCCAAGTACCTTCTCCCAATCGCTTTTTCTCCCCCGACCCCTCACAAATATTGGGTTCAGTTGTGGAGGTCTGATAGGATGAAGGAAATATATTGGAGCATATCCATATTTGTCAGGTCTCTTTGGTTACAAGTTAAAGAAATACAACTAGTGTAAGCAAAACAGAGAATTGGTTAAAAGACTACTAGGAGTATGTCATATAACTGAGGACTGTAGACTGGCCTCCACGTGTCAGGAACATGACCGCCACATGTCACATCCAGTGGCTCTCACCACTACAGTGACTTACCCTCATTTTCCAGTTATAATTCCAAAAAGATTGTGATTGGCCTAGTTTGGAGGACATGTCCACCTCTTAGCAAGTCAACTCTGGCCCAAGGAGAAGGGATATGTGAGGATAGGGTGGCCTCACTGGAACCGCATGGTTGGAGTTAGGGGTGGGGTGATAGCTGCTCCCAGAAAAGAGGGCCTAGTATTTCAGAAGGAAGAAGAGGGAATAGGTAGACAGAACAACGGGTGTCCATACTAAGTTTGCTCACAGGGGCAGGTTCTGGTCTGTAAGAAATAGGAGAAGACAGTGGGGTTTCATAGCTTTGAGAAAGGAGGCAAACCACAATCATTCTCTCTCTGAAGAGCTATCAGAGAAAGGGCAGGACAGACCTTTTTTCAGGTGGGGACATGGGAAGAGGTAGGGCCTATAGAGAAATAGAACTTTTTGAAAATTACAGCTGCCTGAGGATGAGGGTATGTGTGAGCTATGAGCTTTGCCTTACTAAAAGTGTTCAACTCTTAGTCAAAAATGGTGAAGAGAGGAAAATCCATTGGACAACATTCTAGTGAAATCACACCTGAGTCCCTTTCAACTCTGATGACTGATTTTATGACCCCTTGACTGCTATCAGGTCACAGATGGTGATTGCTAAGACAGCAAAGGTCACAGGGTTGGGGTGCTTCAGAAATGCACCAGTGTAACTCATTCCACTTTCCCTCATTGAAGATGCCAATAAAAATATCCTGAATTAAACAGCAACATATATATCGATCAGACAGAAATATGTGCTTAAAAACAAATGCATACATTAGAGCGAGGTTTAATGAAAAAGTAAATCCTTGAGTGCAACGTAGTGATCTTGGTTGTAAAATTCAACTGTTATCTTGATCGTCCTACGTGAATCTTGCTTTCCTAGGACCTTTCATAGTCCACCTTCTGTGTCAGGGCTTGCACAGCCATAGCTTTAGTATATTTGCTTCCTTCTCCAGCTCATCCTTCTTTGTCTACAAAAGAAGGTGTTAACTGTGCTCACCAAATCCCTTTACTACCCTGGACTCTCAATACCATCCTGATCAGCTTTCCCTGCAGAGAGAAGCTGCTTCTGATGTTCTACGGAAGTATCTGTAGTCCACTGAGTTCTGCCCTCCCAGGCTTCTCTGTTGACCACAATTTTCCTGATAGAATCACAATGCCTTCTGCTACCTCCTCAAAGAGAACAAGCTCCTACATTTTTTCTGATCTGATTGATAAGAGATATTCAATAACTGTTGAGTTGAATTGAATTGAACATGGAAATCCTATTGTGCCAAATATAATGTGGTTTACAGATACAAAACGTAATTCTCAGAGAGAACAATGGGGCATGGCAAAAGAATAGACACTGGACCAGGAGGAGTGACAGAGTGGGAGCTGTTGAACAAAGTGTTATTTTAGATGAATCCCCAAAGACAGAACTGGACAGTGATGGGGGGTGGGGGGGCGGAGATCAGGGAGGAACACAAGGAAAGGGGGCCACGGTTGCTCAAGAGGAAGAGGCTTCACCTGCCATTGCCATCATTGAGTAGAAGTTACTGATTTACTCACAAACAGCTGGGCACTCGTTCATGTTGCAAAACACAGATCAGGCAAGACTGAGTTATAGAGAGAGATATTAGGAAATTATTGTGCCATGATTAGATTGGTCATCAGCTGACCAGATCTTAACAAGTACACCCTGGATGCTGAGCTAGTTGTGAAAGCCATTTTCTTACTGAAAGTCCACTCCTTTATGCCTCAAGTGAGGGCATAGGGCACTAATATAGGAGTCAAGCTCACCTGGAATAGGATCCCAGCTCCCTCCATCTCTTCCTCTCTTCCCCACTCCCTCTTTCCTTGCCCAATCTCTTGCTCCATTTTTTCTTTCCTTTTTTTCACAGATATTAATATTTATTTATATACCTGGTTTCTGTATACCAGGCCTTGCAGTTCTAATAGTGAACAAAACCCTAACCCTTGCAATATAGTGGGGAAATAGACTTTAAACAAGTAAAATAATGATAAATATAGATTACAAAATGTGTCAGGGGTTACCAAAAACAAAAGTATAAAGTGTGACTTATAGGTAGAGTGGTCATAAGTCTTGGCTTTCCTGGGGCAGTTCTGGTTTACACCTATTGTCCTGAAGTATTTTTTAACAGTGCCCCCTTGCACTCTTAAAAGTGTCCTGGTTTGGATGATAAATTATATGATCTCTCTAGTTAAAAGCAATGTGAAAGCACCTAGCACAATACTGGTGTGTAGCAGACCCTCAATAAACATTATCTGGATCTGATTCAAATTCACATCTGACTTCAGGCATCATTGTGCCCAGTTGCAAATACTGCAGTGCCCCGAGGCATCTGCCCCAATAGTTTTAAATGCATTTCTACTCTTGACCTTTAGTGTCACATACATAACCTTAATCACTCAACTCCAAGCTATCTGAACTGCCAGGACAACTTCTGGACTTATTTCTAAATGCTCACAGCCTTGCTCCTTCAGAAGTTCAGCAAGACCCTCCAACATCTGAGTGTCATTCCTCACTGAACTCCTTCAGGCCCTGTGCTGGGTGCCAATGCCCACCCCTAAGGAGTTCACAGCCTGGTGGAAACAGGCATTTATGGACAGTAATTCTAGGTGCATTTATAGAGGGAGGCACAGGGGTTGTGGGAGTCCAACCCAGGAGGAAACACCTGAGCTGATACATGAGGGACACTTGGGGCAGTGAGAATTCAGGCAGAGGAAACAGCACATGCGTCTGCCTCGAGGCACACTCAGCAGACTGAAAGTCATCCGTGGCTGCTGCTGGGGCAGATCGAAGGGCGACGGGGGACATATGAGACAGGGAGCAATCTGGGCTTTATTTTCATGGGAATGGGGAGCCACTGAAGGATTATAAGCAGGGAAGTTACAGAATCAGGTTTGCATTTCCGAAAGATCCCTCTGGTGCCTGTCAGGAGAATGGATTTGGAGGGTGCCAGGCTAGAGGCTGGGGGACAATTAGAGTCGGCTCCTATGGTGTTAAAAAGGAGGAGGAGGAGTCTAAAGACAAGGAGTGAGACATGAGGGACTTGGTGACCGTGGCTGGCGGGAGAAGTAGTCTTGCATGCTGCCCATGGTGTTGACTTGGGCAGCAGAGTGGGTGCTGTTCTGATGGGAACCCAGGACACACAGTAAGTGTGGGGTCAAGTGATGCATGCAAATTTAGACGTGCTCAGTTTGCAGTTGAGAAGTGATATTTGCAACCTGCACCGGAAGGCTCCTGGAACAAGCCCTCTGTCTGCTTCTAACCTGGCAATAAGAGCCTGCTGTCGTGTGTTAACGATGGCATTGACTTCAAAGGTTACTTTCCTGGCCCTGTGCTCACCAAACCCTTAACCCCTGTTGGGGACATTGGATGTTAAGTGATGATCTTGAAAAAGAAGTGCTTATCCCAGAGGACTGCACTGGGTCTGACACATAAAGCATTTCATGTTCGACTCCCATGATAGCGCCCAGTGGATAGCGTGGCCTTTGTTTACCGGTTGTGGTTGATCGTCCCCTGGGAGGAGGGTCTAGCTGATTCACCTCAGGGTCCCTAGTACCCAGCAGGGAGCTCAGTGTAAATGTTGAACAAATGATGAAGCAAACCTAGAGCCCCTGTGACTGGGTTTTAGAAGGCTTTCCTGATGAAAGGAGCAACTGAAACACAGACCCCTCCCCAATCTCTTGTCCCTCAGAGTGTCCCCGGATTTCACTCCCACCATCACTGTACCCTCCTTTAATGAAGGCTCTGGTTTGGTGACACAAACCCTCTCCTGGGTTCTCCTGTAACCTGCTGAGATTTTCTAAAACTTCCAGGGATAGAATCTGAGATGGCATCACCCACTGTCATTCCTATGACACAGGTTTCTAATCTTCATCGACTTGTTCCCTCCCTGGACTCAGTGCTCCCCATTTACCCACCATTGAAATGAGCTCTCTCTGGCCTCCTAGGGCTCACCCAGGTCCCAGATCCCTTGTCTTCCCAGTCCTTAACCTGTGCCCACCATCCATCCACCTCTTGTTCAGGAGCTGTGCTTAGACATTTCAGTAGCCTTAGTGGTGGTAAAGACCAGGGGAGTCAGTTCTAACTCTGCTCTACATCAAGGTCTCTCCTTCCTATTCTGATGTTAGGTCTGAGAGCTCTACCTCTTCCCTAGATAATTTGCACCAGAAATGGCATCACTGTTCAGGTGAGAGCTCACCCCCTACCCACAGAGTTTGGCTTTATCCATAGAGTATGAGTGACTTCACATTACGCAATCGGCCACACAGCCAGAGTCACTCATACACAAGGCCACAGACAGGGCTCTCCTCTCACATTCATTTAAAAAGCTGTGATCTTAAAAAGCTAAGCCCACTTGTGCATGGGCTTCCTAGGACCATCCATCTGTAACTTTATAGCATCTGACTATGTCCTTGTGATGTACACTCAGAGAAGTGTTTGGTGTAAGCTAAGTAAAAAAGTAGCATTTGCTTTAAAATCCTCAGTTAATTGAATGCAACATGTATTTCTCAATGTTGCCATGTGCAAAACCCTTAGGTAACCTCTAGGGTTACAGACGTTAATGGGACAGGATCCCAGGCCAGGAGGAGCTTACAATCTGATGTGAAGGCTAAACCCTTATGAAATTTTAATTCAAGGCAGTCAGGAAGGTGTGCCGTCATAAAGAAAATACACAGTGCTTTGGAAACATGGGTCTGGGGCAGATTAATCAAAGTGGGGGTGGGGATGGGGGAGCCAAGGAAGCTTTTTTAAGGAATTGGCTTTTGGACTGAGCCTTTAGGAATGGGTGCTACTTCATGAGGTAGAGAGTCTATGGTTTGGAGAGGAAGGATGTTACAGGGAAAGGGGAGGAGGCATTCCAGGAAAAGCTGAGCAATGGCATTGGGGTGCGAGACCTCAGCAGCTAGGGTGGGTGTGCAGGATTTATGGCAGGGAGCTGCAAGTGGGCACATGAGGGGCAGGCTGAAGAAGCTCATGGAAGGGCTTAAACACAGGGCCAAGGAGTATGGCTTCTTCCTATGGCCAATGCTCTCTTTTCACTAAAATCAAAGTCTCAGGCCCTCTTTAAAATTGATTTTTAATTTCATTACCTATCATGACTTAAAAAAAAAAATCAAGGCAATGGAAGAAAATGCTGCTTGTTGGGAATATTCCAGCACATATCCTCTGTGAATCTTACGAATCAGAGTAGTCAGAGGGGAGTCCTCCAAGACACTGAGCGAGAGAGAGATCAATGAAAAGTATTTCCAGCCATTCACTTCCTCAATCTAGAAACCTTGGAGTCATTCTAAAATTTATATCCACCTGGATCTCTTTTTCCTGCTTTAAACCTTTCAGTGGCTCCCCATTACTTCTGGGATAAAGGCCAATGTTCCCTGACATGATGTTCAAGGATATACCCTGTTCATTTCTGTAGCCCCAGGACCTAGCACAGAACATGGCATTGCCAAGAATATTACATTGAATGATATGAATGAACAAATGAATAAAGAATATATGCTTTACAAAATTACTAAGGCTGCAGTATGGAGAGTGCACCAAAGGAGGCGAGACTGAGTAGGAAGAAGAGAGACCAGTTAGGTGCTTGTTGCAAGAGTCCAGGGGAAGGATGATGGCATCTGAACTCAAGAGTGACAAGGGCTGTTGCTAAAACGAATCCACAGGATCTGACTGGGAAGAGGAATGGGTTTCCTCCAGCCCCTTCCTTTACCCCCGGAGTCCCTCAGAACCTAAGGAAGCGTTGCTTTTTGAAGAGGTTTCTGAGCTCTGAGGTGATTTCCCCCTTTTCCTAGAGGAGACAGGCCCTCCTCAGCTGCTGCCTGTGTTGCTATAACAACTTGGCTGCAGCTCTTTTAGAAAGATCCATTTCCTTAAATCATTTAAGGAAAATTAGCTGCCATAACAACATGGAGCAGCTTTTAAAATAGAGCAACACAGGGCTGGGTTTTTTTTTTTTCCTTTCCTTGCCTCCTGTAGTCCTCAAGATAAGCTGCTCTCTTTCTGTCAAATAAATAAATAAATTATAACACATTTACTTGACAAACAGAGCAGTTGCTGACATGGTCAAATAACACACACAGAACCAACACTCATTCACCCCAACCCACAAAATACACACACAACATAGAAATATGCAGAAAACACATGCATTCACATAGACAAAAACAGAAAATACATATACATAAAAATATAAACATGGTAAATAAAAAACAGACACATAGACAAGTATATAGTTATACATAATCACATAAAGGATATGTACACAAACACACAGCCTGGCACAGTATCACTATTCAATTAAAATGGAAGGAAGTGGTCCATGAGGTCTGTTCTTAGGCTGAGCAGGGGTTTCACTGTGTCACCAGACCAGAAGGCCTTGAGATGGCAACTCTTCACTAGAACCAAGGGGCACCTGCGTGTTCATACCTGACAGGGTTGCAAGTCCATGGGCTGGGAGGAGTGCCTTGCTATGGAAGGGGTAAACCTACTTTGGGGAGGGTGAGAAGTAAAAGGTACCCTCACAAAGACACCCTCAGAGGTAAACTAGGATAACAGGAAGCCACAGCCACAGCATTTTGGGTGAGATCATTCTTTACCCCCTATGGCAGGATGTTTATCACCCCTAGGAAGAGGCAGTACCACCCCTGTTGAAAACCACATCCCTAGGGCATTTGCAGACTATCTCACAGAGGCCTTTGGAACCTCTGGAAATTGGACTGTGGGTCCCTAAACCATAGTTCCATCCCCATGTCTATGACTTTGTTATCCCAGAGGTTCCCTGCAGGGCAGCTACAACTGTGTGGGCTTTTTTGTGTATATAGCAGCAAGAGAGTCTGGGACCACTAACTCCTCTGCCAGAGTGGCTGACCACTCATTTGCTTGGTGCTCTTAGGTGACTCTCTTCCCCTCTCTGGGCCTTTAATTTCATACACCCCCCGCCACCGTCTATACATTGTAGGGGTTGCAGGATGATCTCTGAAGGGCCCCTTGACAGTCTGTGCCATATTGGAGTTTGTCTGTTGGGTGTAGTGCATGGTCCACTGATGGGCAGGATTTCCACAAGACACAAAAGTACTGGCTGATGCCAGAGAAGGTCAGCCTGATTGAATGCCTATAAAGGTGCTTAGCACAAAGCAGATACTCCATAAATGTTAGTTACCAAAGCCTCAGTATGCCCATCTGCTAAAAGGAAAGAACAATCCCTGACCTGCCTACCTCACCAGTTGTAAAGCACGATCCCATGTATGTGAATGTAAAGTGTTTTATGAAGGTGAGGAAAGATTATTGCCCTGGAGTAGGGTGGAGAGGACTGTCCTGTTGAAATGTGCAGACTGCAACCACCTGCTAGAGGTTTCATGAGGGATACATGCACCACCACGACCCCCACCACCACAGAGCACACACTTAGGTCTGCTCAAATACCTTCCCACTCCTACCAACATGGCCCAGGAAATCAGTAAATAGCCACTGGGGGGAAAGGTTCAATATGGGAATAAAGACTTGAAGTAAATGTAATATTGTACAGAGAGCTCTGAGAACATGGGGTGCTTTGAGTTCATGAAATTTTTACAGTTTTTCCTACAACAGTTTGAGATGGTTTATGAAACTTTAAGGAATTTTAAGAGAAATCATTATTTTTCTAAAGGGCAACTTCTCCCACCGGTGATAAAAGACATGGTTTTTCTAACTCCCTAGATTTTAACTTTGTCCGGCAGAAAACAGGGTAGGGAGATGGATCTCTCACTTCAGAGTAATATTCTTGTCAAGTTGGTTGGTCCCTTCAATTTTTCTAACATCTTTTCATCCTGAAAGATTCTGATACTTCTCAATGACTCACTAGATACATATTGTTTCATATGCATGGGGATCAGCAAAGTTCCAGAAGGTTCTCTTTGAGTCAGGCCCATTAAACTCTCTATGCCTCAGTTCCCCTATCTGTAAATTGGGTTCTCTGTGGTGCGCTCTGTGGTGATGGTGGTAGGGGTGCATGTATCTCTCATGAAACCTGTAGCAGCTGGCTGTAGTCTGCACATTTCAACATGACAATGCCCATCTCCTTGGATTTCTGTCAGTATTAGATACTATGCACATAAATAACCTTTAATAGTTGCTATGCCAGACATGGCGCTGTTAGTACTTTATGCATCTAGCTATCACATCACTTACCTCAGTGCTCCCATGGCCTCAGCTCCCACGCTCCATCACAGATTGTGATCCCACTGAGGGCTTGGACTTCGCCTTAGTCATTTCTATATCCTCAACACCCAGTGCAGAGCACAGGCCCTCAGTGAGCATGTGCTGTGACAGAGAGCGGAAAGACAGGCAGGAAAGAAGGAATCCACTCATTAAAACCTAGAATTAACATCTGCACAGGGTTCTGAAGAATGGATGGGGATTTGCTGAGTAAAGAGGGGGAAAAGTATTCCAAGCCAAGCCACACGCTCAAAATGCTCCTCATTCTTCAGAAGCCGCCTCCAAGCCCACCTTCTCCAAGATTTCCCCATACGCTTTGTCCCAAGTGTGCCCTCATTTCTTTGTTCTTCTGCAAACCCCTCTAGCACAAAGGATGTGCCTTCACCTCCCCGCTGCCCTGGGCAGGACCAAAGGCTCTCAGGTAGCTCAGTGAGAACCACTTGAGCAGTTGATCGATTAAAATGCAGTCTCTCCAGAAGGGTAGTTGTTTGGATTGCCGCAGGCATCCCCCAGAGTTGGGTACACCTCTTGGTTAAAGCCCACGTCAGGCAGTGTTTTAGTGGTGGTTTTTCTCTCTGCTTCTCAGAGATAGAAGTTGTCTTTTTCATCTTGTTTCTCCATCACCTGGCAGAGTCCAACACTTAGGCACTCGATGAGTGTGTGGGGAAACCTCAGCAGCTCGCTCATCCGACCCACGTTCCCCAGCAAGATAGCACTGAGCCATCCCGGAGAAACCCTTTGCGCTCTCGACTTTCACGTCTTCGCGATTCTCACGCACTGCATTGCATTTCCATTAACTCATCTGCTCCCCTTCATTTTTGCCCCTGCTGATCCCCTGTCACAAACAGCTCCCACGTAAGAAATCTCTTCTCAAGCTCATAAATTTGGAAAATTCGGGAGCTTTACAATCCAGCCGCATAGGATCTCCATCACAAACCCACAGATTGTAAAATTTTTCTCTTCACTCCCTCCCTGCCACCAACATCTATTTCACTGACGCTGGTTTCCAAGTCAGACCAAGCTTGCGTCCTCATTTTCCCTACCCCATGGTCACCCAATTATCCAGGGCACAATGAGCTAAAAAGGAGTCTCTGTAGGCGGCCTGACACACCTGGAATAACCTCTTATCAGTTACCCAACCACTCCAGTTTATGTCCAGGTCATCTCTTCCAGGAGCTTGTCCAGTTACCTACCCTGTCCATTTATCATTCCTCCAGTATACTCCTCTCCTTCCGTGCCCCTTGTCTGAGCAGGTTGGGATCTGCATACAGACTGCTACCCCATTAGGGACTCAGCTGAGCAGTCCTATAACAGAGTAAAGGTTACATTTTAGGGTGGTTTGTGTTCAGCATGTGTGGAACTTTTCTGAGAGTTATTTTTGGTTGTTGCTGTTGAGAGGCTCTCGATCCTAGGAAGAATTCATGCTGGTACATCAAATAGCATATTGCACTTCAGAAATTGGCCATAGCCATGGGAAATCAAGTAATCCAGATGCCTAATTAGTCCATTATTTACCATGTTGGAAAGAGCTGAATTCTGATGAAAGAGACTAGACTAATCACTGCTTCCAGCAAGAAGTGAACTGTTTAACCTTTTATTAGGAAATTACCCCTGTTCTCCCAAGTACTAATGCCCATCTCCAAAGCCCTGTACTGGTCCCAAGTGTCTGGCTGTGAGAAGTCATATCAGCCTGGGCACGGCCTGCCCTTCTGGCCGACGAGCTTGATGTTTTCCCACTCAGCAAGTCATTCCAGGCTTCTAGTGCTTGCTTTCACTTCCAGGATACAGATAATCTTCCCTATACAGTAATCTTCAAAAGAAAAAAGTCATTCATTTACCCATTCAACAAACATTTCCTGAGTGCAGGCACTGAGCACTGGAAGACAAAGACAAATAAGAAACAGCCCCTCCCCTCAAGAAGCTGATGATCTAGATGAGAGCAGTGATTTTCAAACTGTTTTCAGATAAATTGCAAGTGGTCTGAGGAAGCTCTTCACATGGGGCTCCTCTCCATTTTAACCAGAACAGTATAAATTTGTGGTTAAGAGCTCAGGCTTGGGCCTGGGTTTAAACGTCAATTCAACACTCAATAGCTTTGCTCCCTTAACCTTTATAAGCTTCTGTGTCCTTGTTTGTAAGAGGTTGTGAGGAATAAATGAAGTGATGCATGCAACTTGCTTAAGGCACTGTGCCAGGCACATATATTCTCAAAAATTGTTAACTGTTATTAGCATAAGAAATGTATTTGAATCAAAGATTCCTTGGACATAAAAAGTTTGCAAACTGGTATCTAGCTCCAGACAAGCAAACCAATGATTACAGCACAGGGTGGTAAGGGTTATGATAGACAAGGGCTCTGGGTGCCATGTGGGTAAAGCAGGGTCATCTGAACTGGACTTGGGGTCAGGCAAGACTTCCTGGGGGCGGTAACCTCTGAGGTAAGTTTTAAAGCAAGAGTAGGAGTTGTTTAGGCAAAGACTGGGAGAAGCACTACAGGCAGGGGGGACAGCATGTGTGAGGATACAGGTATTAGGCAGGCGAGTATTCACAGGGAATTAGAAGGAGTTTGGTTTGCTGGACTGAGGGGAGCTTGTGCAGAAAGGGCAGGAGGCAAGGCTGAGTGGCAGGCAGAGGCCAGTCATACAGAGTCCTGTGGGCCACCCCAAGAAGCGTGGACTTGATCCAGGAAGCCATGGAGCACTACACTTCAGGGAGCAGAAAGACACAGAATTCAGAAAAAAGAGAGAAAAAAAATGTTACTATGAGTTTCTGGGACTTACAATTTATTGTTGTTTGTAGCTTTGAGCCAGCAATTGCAGTAGTAGAAAGCTAGACTAAAAAAACAACCTGAAGCGTGAATAAAGATTTATGCAAAAAAAGTACACAGAATCATTATTTATAAATAGTGAAAAACCGAGAAAAATCTAAATGCCTAACAGTGGGAAACTGATTAAGTGAATCATGATACATTCATATAATGGGTGTTTATGAAGAGCTTATATTATTGTAGAATGCTTATGCTATAATTTTAAGTGAAAAAAGCAGAAGACAAAGTTGCATATGTATTATATGTTAAGACATATGTAACAACTAGGTTGAAAACACACACAAAAAGCATGGATGTAAGCTAGATGTTAGCAGCGATATTTCTGGGTACTAAGGTGCTTTTTTTTCTCCCTGCTTTTTTATATTTCCCAACAATTTTCCACAAGTATATGCTAATTTTATAACTAGAAGAGAAATTATGGAAGGAGCAGGGGACTGCCCAGATATGAGGAGGGGTTTATTTTATAAAACAGAACCAAACTCATCCGAGTCAGTTGCTTGGTTCTAGGTCAATCATAAGAGCATAAGAGCCTCATGAAACCAACCCAACCCACATTATAGAAGAAGACTGGGATCAATACCCATCTACTTACCCGTCTGTCTGACTAGCCATCCTTCTATCTTTTCAACCATCCATCCATCCTATCTCCACTCCTCTCTGTTGAAAACTCCTATCCCAGAGGGCTTCCTATACTCTCCTTACATTCCGGGAAGTCTTCCAACTCTTCATTCTCTTTGTAAGTAGAATAGGGAATTTCCCCATCTCTTCCCTAGAGCACACCTCAAATTTTGCCCATCCTTCCTTCGTTGGTCCTTCTCAGTCTGCTAAATCTTTGAACTTCCAGCACTGCCCCATCAACCAGAAGGACTGGAGGAAGACTCTGTAATCTTCTAGGGATTAAGAGCAAGGACTCTGGAGTCAAAAATTGCCTCGAGCCTCCAGTCCTCGCTCTACCTGCCACCTCACCTCTCTGAGCCTCTGTGGCCTTATCTGTGAAATGGGGTAATACAATCTCCTCAGAGAAGTGGTGTGAGGATTAAAAAAGACACTGCATAAAAAGCACTTAGCACTTATATAGTGTGGTATTTTGCAAGGCTGGTAAATTACAAGCATTCAATAAATGTTAGCATTTGCGTATTATAAGCTGAAACCTAGTAATATACAACAGCTACTATTTCAATGTTAATTTCACAAAGGAGTCTTCAGAACAATAGTACATTATCACTATCTTTAAACTGTAGCATTTTAAGAACAGCTATAGCTCTGATTATTGAAATATTAATAGCAGTGTAACTGGGTCTTAAAAGACAGACTAGGGAGCAAGGCCCAGCCTTTAGCTCAGCTGTTCCCACCACTCCCAACCCCCTCTTTGACAGAGCCTTTCCTCAGCTGTGCTAAAACCTTTAATTGGGTTACAATCAGCTCAATTCCAGGAGCCTTTCTCTCTCAGAGTTTCCTGTGTTTGTATGTTCCAATCCATTCTGAGTGGATTTTACAGTTTAACCTTGGGGAGGGCAAACGGATTTCCTTCATTCCTAGGGTTTGGGTATGCGTGCACGTGTGTGTTGGGGCAACTCACTATAATCCCTAAGGGCTGACGACAGCAAGGACGGTTCTAAAATGAATATCAGTGAATGTGATCCTCCAGATCCCCCAGGGGCGATTTCAGATACCAGGAGGGGCTTGGGGCGGGGCTTCGCTCCCGGAGGCTGGAGGCGGAGTTTGTACGCTGATTGGCAGCTCAGGACAATCAATCTACACTCTCCAGGAACAGCGGCTCTGGCCGACTGCCTAGAGGGCACGTCAAGGCCAAAACTCCTGGCACCACCTGTGCAGACTCAGCAGTCGGGAGAGTTGACTTACTCAGGCTCCTAGTTACAAGAGGACCGTTTCTTTCGTGTTAGAGTTTAGCTCCCCGCTGTGACCTTGAAAAATCCTCTAACGGCTAAGGCATGTTCTTTAATAGACATCTTTGCTATGTGACTGGACCTTCTGGCATAGATGGGACAAATGAAAGCAGCTGTTCAGGACCCTGAAGGGGAAAAGGGGGAAGGTGCTGATATTTATTGAGCGTACATTAAGTGCCAGGCGTTGTCTCAGTTCGTCCATATAACAGCCTTTTGACATGGACGTTATTATCCCCATTTCTATGGTAAGGAAACTAAGGTTCAAAGTGAATGCCCTTCCCCCCAAACATAACCGCTCCTGATACACGTATTTATCATTTCACATCACACTGATCTGTTTATGTGCTTGTTTTCTCTACTCAACTATAAACTCCTTGAGGTATAAAACTCTGTCTCCAACACCTCTGCATTCCCTTACACAGAGCATAGTGCCTAACATATCAGTAAAATGTCAGTTGAATGAAGGAACAAATGAAAAGCAGTTGGAACCTGTAAGGTCACACAACTGGTAATAGTAGAACCTGAACTGGAAGCCAGATCTACCTGATTCTAAGGCCCATTACCCCAGTGAGCACACTCCCCAAGGGGCAAAGATGCCAAACAGAGGCTCAACATTTCTCAGCAGTCTCCTGTTTTATCTTTAAAAGACATGTAAATGGCCAACAGAGGAAGGAGGAATTCTATTGATTTAGCTTTTTCTTGAGTATGATGACACCTTTTAAGAGCAAAAATTCAGAATTACCCTCATTATCTTTAGGTTAAATTGACATTATAAATAGATATATCAGGTTTATTCCATTACCTTGGGCACCCCCTTCTCCCTCTACCACTGTAAGGAATAGTTTGGTTTCAAAAGTCCAGAATGAACTCCACAGGTTTCATATGCCAGATAAACTAGGATCTGGGGTCTTAAGTGGGGCTGGCTAATATTAATGCAATCAAGAGGTTTTGACCTAAGGATGTGTCCTCTTTAGCCAGATTGTGGTCGTAGCCTGAGGATGTACACTTCCCTAACTTCTCCTAACTTTGCCACTTTTGACCTTGAATTAATAACTTAATTCTGTCTTTCTGGGGTCTGAGAGTTCACTTTGCCCTATATGGAGCCAGAAACTTCAGAGCTGGACGAAGTGAAGGGGTACAAAAACTAACCCTTCATATAGAGAGAACACTTCAGCCAAGGGCAGGGAAATGGCTTGCCCAAGGTCACACAGTGAGACTGTACTGTAGAGCTAGGACTCAAACTCAGGCCCTCATGATTTCCATGGGACTTGGAGCACATGCACTCTTGGCCCTGTGGATCAATTGCTGGCACATGGGTCTTGTCATAACTATGTTCACTAATTCGTCACAGAGATGTATAATTTTCAGAGCATACATTCATTCGACCCTTACTGCAATGTTGTGAGGTAGGGATTATTGTTTTGTTTTACAGATAGGGAAACTAAGGCCTAAAGTTATTAAGTAACTTTCCCAAGAGACAGAGTCAGGATTCAATTCTAGTTCTTCTGCCTCCAGATGGCCCAGGGCTGAGCACACAGACTGAAGAAGCAGAGGAAGAGAGGAGTGGGTGAGGCAAGGCAGAAAGTCCCCTCCCAGACCACCATGCCTGTCCCAAATATCTCCAGGGGAAGGAAGGGTAGGGCAGAGCAAGGTGTGAGAGAGGAAGAGGATACTCAGGGTCCAAGCCATGGTCAGGGCCCACTCAAGGCCAGAAGAGCAATAGTAGCAGACGTAAGGCCACAGTGGTCAAACTCTGAAGAACCAGGCAGCAGCCGGTGGGTTGGAGGGGTAGGGCAGAAAGACCTGTGGGCATGTGGTAGAGGGGTACAGTTGAGACAATAGGTGTCACATGAGCAAAGGCATGTAGGAAGAGAACAGCAGGAAGGAGGTGGGTCTGGCTGGTGTAGAGAGTCCATTTGGGGAAGGAATGAATTAAAGAAGGCAAAGTCCTCAGATTCTAAAGGGCCTCGGAATACCTGGCTGCTAAGATATTTGAGTTTCATCGTTTTAGCCGAAGGCAACAGTTTGAGGTTTGCGGGCAGGGAAAGGGCAGAATGACAAGCATTAGCTCTGATTATGCAATCAGCACCCGTGTTTAGACCTCAAAATGGTGACCCCTTTAATCTGACAGTCTGCTTTGGTATAATTTGTTAAAAATGACAAAATGTCTCATTTTGCTGCAGTTCATTTTGACCTTTCTTAATATTAGAAAGTTAATTTCAGAAGGGAAATAAATGTATTAGTGTTGTCACAGTCATAAAAAGATGAATTCTGTTCTGTCAAGCTATTTCTTTGAATGAATCCATCATGCTATAAAATGGTTGCTTTCCAACACTCAGCGTCTTCCCAGCCCTCTTCCCCCCGCTCCCTCCCCTCTTCCCTCCTTCTTTCCTTTCTCTCTTCCCTTTTCCCATCCCTTACCCCTTTCAGCTGCTAGCACCTCTACTATGATGTGCTCTGGAGCTATAGCAGTAAAAGACAGGTTCCCTGCTTTAAGGCAACACTCACTCTAGTAGGGAAGACAGAAAAGGAAACCAGCCATTGTAGGTGTGTCTCATGCCACAAGAGAAGGAGCCAAGTACTGAGGGAGCATATGGAGGGAGCTGTTCAGCCTGCAGAGGCAAAGGACTCTTTTAAATTTGGAAACTGCGCCCTACAGTAGGACTTGGGTTAAGACTCTTGATAAGGAGAAAAGACACTAAGTAGGATTTTGAAGGTTTGGATTCTGCTTCCGTCTCAGGTGGTTAGATAGTAGTAATAGATATTGAGCATCCAGACCATGGTAAGGATTCCACACATGTTATTTCACTTAACTCTCACATCTTTATCAAGTTAGTGTTATTCTCATTTTTTCAAAAGAGGAAATGAGGCTCAGGGATATGAAATAATTCGGCCCACCTGGGTTGTAAATGTTACACACAGAGTTGACTCTAAAATCAGGGTGGCTTGCAATGCATTGTGCTTCCTCTCTAGCTAGCTACAGAGAATTATTCTTTTTTATACTACATGGTATACTATTATGAACTATACTATACCAGTTATGCTTACTGGTTGTGTGAACTTGGAAAACCCAGTTCTTTTCTCACTCTGGATTTCAGTTGTTCGTTAATTCAGTGAAGAGGTTAGACCAGCTCTGGCCCTCTCTGGTTATAGAGAACCCCAGGATCTGAGGGCATGGTGTAACCTAGTGCTTCTCAAACTTTAATGTGCAAGAAGCACCTGGGTATTTTATTAAAATTCAAGCTTCGATCAGTAGGTATGGAGTAGGGTCCTGAGAATCTGCATTTCTGACAAGCTGCCAGGTGATGCTGATGTTGCTAATTCAAGCCTGCTATAGTTTGAATGTATGCATCCCTCCAAAATTCATATGTTGAAATTGAATGCACAATGCAACAGTATTAAGGGAGGGGGCCTTTATGAGGTGATTAGGTCCTGAGGGACCAGTGCCTTATAAAAGAGATTGAGGGAACTAGCTAGAACACTTTGTCCTTTCACCCTTTTATCCCTTCCACCATATGAGGACACAGCATTCAAGGTGCCATCTTGGAAGCAGACCCTGGGCCCTCATCAGACACTGCTGGTGCCTTAATCTTGGACTTCTATTCTCTAGAAGTAATTTCTATAACTTATAAATTACTCAGTCTCAGGTATTTTGTTATAGCAGTACAAACAGACTAAGACAGACTCCTTTTTTTTTTTTTTTGGAGACAGGGTCTCACTCTGTTGCCTAGGCTAGAGTGTAGTGGTGCCATCATAGCTCACTGCAACCTCCAACTCCTGGGCTCAAGCGATCCTCTTGCCTCAGCCTCCTGAGTAGCTGGGACTATAGGTATGTGCACCACACCCGGCTAATTTTTTAACTTATTTTTTGTAGAGACAATGTCTCACTATTGCCCAAGCTGGTCTCCAACTTCTGGCCTCAAGTGCTCCTTCCACCTCGGCCTCCCAAAGTGTTAGGATTACAAGCACCTCAGACTCCATTTTGAGTAGCAAAAATGTAGCTTATGGTAAGAGCAAACTTTTGGGGGCAGGGTAGACCCACTAAGGATGTGGGTTTAAGACTGCTGAAAGAAAAGCAAGCAAAAAACCCGATCTTACTCAGATCTGGCCAGCAAATGGGGTCTGGATTCATTTTCTTACCTGGGATTTGTACTGTCTTGGGTTTAAAACCAGTGATTCTTTAAAGAGATTAAAAGGAAGAAAATTGAACGTTTAAGGTTTTGAAGAATTTTTTCTACTAAGATCACACCTGTTTTAATTCAAGATGCAGTCTGAATTTCCCCTGTAGCTCCTATTTCTATCTCGGATGGATGCAAAAACAACCCTCCTATCGGGAGGTGGCTCTATCTCTTTTCCCTCCCCACATCTTAGTGAAGGTGGAGGATGCAGCTTCTTTCCCAAGATGCACCAGCACACTCATGAGTTCCTAAAGCATACTTTCCTAAACCCCTTCAGGGCTTCCCATTACCTACAGGGGTAAGACTCCTCAGCTTGATATTCAGAAGTCCAGACTTATTTCTCTGAATTCCTTTGCATGAAACCTTTACTCTTATCCTATTTGTCTGCTCCTCTTTTCCCAAAAGGACATCTGGCCCACCCCCATTCACATTGCCACTCTTGGTGCATTGGTACCCATCCCTTCACCCTCACCCCCATGCGCAGCTCTCTAATAGGACTGTTACTCCTCCCCTCTCATTGTCCAGCCCTCAGAATACTATACAGGGTTCAGATCTTCATGCTACTGCTTTCAGGAAGCTTTCTGTCATTGTCCCAGCAGTAAATGAGCACTTACTGTGGGCTCATAAGTTTTTTCATATCATTTATTCTAAGAGCAACTGTGTTAGGTAGGTATCATCCCCATTTTATACATGAACAAAAAAATTAGAGACATTGGGATTCCAACCTGGATCTGTTGAACTCTGAAGTCTTGATTTCTCCTCCCTCTCCTGTGTCCTCCCCCTTTGCACTTTATTTGTATGTCTCTTATGATATCATCACATACTTCCTTGTTTTAGAGCTATTTTTCTCTTTGCTGAGAAGAGAAAACAGTTTTTTGGGGTTAAGATGTGATAGAATGACCTGGAAAAGGGCCGATATTAAAACTGGGGGAAAGGCTGCTAGGGTAATGAAGTTGGGGGATAAGGGACACACTTGCCCACCTCTTTTCAATGAAAAGGCAACGAGAGAGCCCTGTACAGTGTGAAAAGCACCTTCCCTAGATTATCCCATTTGATTAAGATCACCTTCTTTGGAATATATCTTGATGGATTCCTATGACTAGCCTCAATACTACTGTGCAAACTAGTTGGGATTAATGAGTTAGAGACAATCAAGTCATAGAATATTGGAGTCAGAAGGAAAGTGAAGAGATTCTTGTTCAGCCTCTTCATTTTACAAATGAGGAAACTGATGCCAGAAGGAAAATACTTCCCCAAGGTCACAGAGGGATTTGGTGGCAGAGACTCATTTGGCATTTATTGTGTTTCTTTTTCCACAGCATCTCCCATTTCAGAACTAGGTGCCTCTGTATGAACAAGCATTTTAGTTAATTCCAACAGCCCTTCACCCAGCAGAAGTACAAGAAGGAAACTGCAACTCTCTGACTCATCTGTGTCTCTCTGTCAACAAAGTGGGCTTCCACCAATTTTCTTGCCATCAGAGGGTGACCTTGGAAATCTAAACCTTTGACACCTGTTTTTTCCTCTTCTGCCTTATACTTTCCAACCCTTTCTCTAATTATTTCTTATATATGTAGTACTTAGAATTAAAATGCCCACTAATAGCCATTTACCTCATGACCTGAACTCATAATTATTGTATGAGTATGAAGAATACATTTCTGCAAGAAACTGTTCTGTATTAGTTAGCTTTTGCTGTGATAACAAATAACCTCAATAGCTTTGTAGGTTATAACAGCAAACCTTTATTCCATGCCCATATTACATGAGGGCTATGAGTGAGCCCAGCTCTGCTCAGCTCTTCATATCTTCTCAACACAGGCTGACAGTATTGCCCCTATTTGGGACCCACTGTTTTAATGGCAGAGGGAAGGCACACAATCTTTTTTTTAGAGACAGGGTCTTACTGTGTTGCCCAGGCTGGAGTGCAGTGGCACAATCATAACTCACTGTAACCTCGAATTCCAAGGCTAAAGCAATCCTTCCACCTCAGTCTCCTGAGTAGCTGGGACTACAGGTGTGTGCCACCACACCAGGATAATTTTTTTTATTTTTTGTAGAGATGGAGTCTCACTATGTTGCCGAGGCTGTTCTCAAACTCCTGGCCTCAAATGATCCTCCTTCCGCAGGCTCCCAAAGTTCAGGGATTACAGGCGTCAGCCACCACGCTGGGCCACAATCCCATTTAAAGCTTCTACACAGAGATGGCAAATATGACTGCTCACATTCCATTGGCCAAAGCATGTGCTAAGGCCAAGGCCAAAGTCATTGAGGTGGGGATATATATACTCCTCTTGGTGTCTTAGACAAACAAAATGACAATAGGAGATCCCTTATTACTGGGAGGAGAGAATAGTCATAAACAGTGATCTGATCAACAAAAATTGCCTTGTTGCTGAATCAAAATATGAGTTTAGGGAAGTGATTTGCCCTCTTTGGACCCCATTTTCTGATCTTTAAAATGAGAAAGTTGGCTTAGGGAAGCAAAGTAGTATAATGGAAAGAATCAGATATATTTGAGTTCCAATTCCAGTTGTATCACAGACTAGCTGTGTGACCTTAGGTAAGTTACTTAACCTCTTTCAACTTCTTCATGTTTCTTCTAAAATTCAAACTGTACTTTATTATATATATATTTTTTAGTCCACCCGTCTGTGCACTGATCAAACTGTAGTTTTAAAAAACCCCACAACTTCAACATCTTAATGTTTCTCATAATCTCATTTTGTCTTTAACCTTAGAAATATCTTTTAGGAAAAAATGTCTCTTGTGAGGAAACATTTTTTAAAAGATATAATTCATTTAAGTTCTGTTAAACTTAAGCAAAATTCAATTCAATACCTTTTTTAATAGAAATATTTATGGTATATTCTATTTTCATAAAAGCACTTTTATTTAGCCCTCTATTTTTCTAGTCAGTTATACTAAAATCTGTCCATGTGTACAGGAGGTTGTTAATGGTCATTGCTTCTGGGATGTAGGATTTCAAGTGATCTGTTTAACTTTCATCTTTATACTGAGGCAATGTCCAGGCCTTGGCTCTGAGCCTCTGTGGAAATAGCGCCCCTGCCTTTCTCCACCATCATCCGTGTAACTGCAGCAGACCCTGAACCATCCATGTAGATAGCACTTCTGGAAGCCTCTGCACCAGCCATCCCAGGGGCTTAGGTTTGCTTCTCCTGGACTCTCCTGCCTTGTGCTGGTCTCTGTCACTGCATTCATCAGTCATCCTGCATGGGAGTTGCTTGATTTCTGCCTGCATCCTCCCCAGGAGGGTAAACTCCTCCTGACTAAAGAACTGGGGCTTATTAATTTCTTTAATGCTAGCACCCAGCACAGGGTCCGACACATGGTAGGTGCTTAGTGAATATTTGTTGAAAGAATTAATAAATGTGGTTCTATTCTGTCCAGCCAGGCAATTGATTCCCACAAAGTATTGAGCCCTACCTGGCAGCAGGCCTCCCATCCCCCTGACAGTTGGTAGAGCCAATGACCACACCTCAGCACATTTGAATTAGCTGAGCCCCACTTCCTGCCTCATCTCTGCCTCCTAGGGCCAAAAGAGCTCCTTGTCTCTGAGCCTAGCTGTTTATTTTCTTTTCCTTGTTTTGGAATGTTTTAGCATTTAAACTTTAAAAATAAATGGATTGATTTTTATCTTAAGTTTTTGTTTGTTTCTGACTAGGGAATTTTAAAAAATCTTATTTCCTTTAAACCAATAGAGATAATCTTACATAGACTCACAGAGGCACACAAAATACTCATATACGGTATCACCTAGGGGTTAAAGGCATATGCTTTGCAGTCATGCAGATTGGTTTTGAATTCTTTCTCTCTCTTATTCGGCTTTATGACCTTGGGCAAGTGAGGCACCCTCTCTCAAACTTTATCTTTAGGATGAGGATAATGTCCAAAGCTCTGATTTATGTAAAAATTAAATGAGATAATGCCTATAAAACATAGCACAATGCCTGGACATTGTCAGTCAATGGTAAGGATTGCAGAGCTCTAACAGCTAGCTATTACTGAACACTTGCCAGGCACTGTTTTAAGAAGTCCTTTATTTGTATTAATTCAATTAGTTCTCACCACTGCAAGGTAGGTATTATTATTATCCCCATTTTATAGATGAAGAAAAAGAAAAGTAATTACCCTTGCAGTCCTACAGGTCGTACTTGCATCCAGGGAGCGTGAGCAGTGCATGTGCTCAGTCCTGACAGCTCTCTGCTGTCGGGGAGACTGACAAGGCTCAGTCCAGGGCCCTCCCCGCCATCCTGTCTCCCTCCTCCCACTCTTACCTGCTCTCCATGCTCCCTGCCTTGGAAGTCAGGCCATCTGACAGCAAAATACCCTTCTCTCCCACCCTTCACTGAAGCCCAGAGCCCTGGGCCTCTGCCAGGGAGCCTCCGGCCTACTTCTAAGCCATTTGTCAGGCTGCCAGAGGGCTGGGCGGTCTGTCCGTTTTTCACACACAGATATCAGGGTAGCTGACAGAGCTGGGCAGGCTTGGAAATGGCTTTAGCTGTGAGCAGAATCTCAATGAAGGCTCTGGCCCAGCCTGTAGTGGGTGTTAATGACCCCGGGAGGCCCTGTTCTGGCAGTCAGGGAGGACGGTAAATGTCTCTGGCTCAGGGCCCAGCTGCCAGCCCCTGCCCCTCTGTCTATGGATGGCTTCTTGTCCTCAGCCATATCGGGAGCTGTTCTGTTGCATTTGATGCCCGCCTTCTTCAGGGTGGTGTGCATGTGAAAGGGAGAGGGGGTGACCTCCTTCAGCTATAAGGGGGTTTCCTGAGGTCTGGGAGAGGGTGTGTGTGGGAAGAGGAAGGAGGAGTAAAAGAGAACTTCAGGGAATCTGTGACTCCCCTGGGAAAATAACAGTCAGAGGGCAATGAAGGGAGCTTGGAAAGTGAAGGAAAACACATAGATATCTTAGACCACCTAGTCTCAAACTTTTCCACCTGAACGTGCATTATGACAACTGAGACTGAACATAAGAGTTCTGGAAGTTTTGAGGTGAGGGGACAAAGTGATACTTTACAAAATTTATTCAAATGTCATCTTTTATCTTCAAAAATCATACAAATTTTGAATCTTACATGGTAAAATAGGTTTCAGTCATCCATTTCTTCATCCTCACCTTCAGGATGCACCCACCAGCCTACTTCTCCAGCATCTCCCCCCGCCCCGTCCAAACCTGGCAGTGATTCTGTGGGAGGACCGTAGGGTGTGCCTTCTGGTTCCTGGAAACGCATCCCAACCAATGGCCAATGTGGGCAGAAGGGATAATCCATACTGGCATTCAGCAAGCCCCAGGCACGTGTTAGGCACTGAGGAAGCAGAGAAGAGTTAGACGCAGCCTCCACCCTCGGGCAGCTCACAGTCCGATGGGAGAGGCAGACTCAATAGATTAACACAGGCAGGGTAGAGCAGAAGCAACAGCGTCCACATGTTGGGCATATGCCCTACACTAGGCATTTTTTGTATTATCTCTAATCCAAACACAACTCTGGAGCAGATATTATCAGGTTTATTGCAGATGAAGAAACCAAGGCTAAGAGGGTGAATGACTTTCCCCAAGTCGTGCCACTGGTAGGTGGGGGAACAGGGTGTAAATCCAGTTCTCTCTTATTTCGAGGTCTGGGTTCTTCCTATTCCCATTCTCTTGATTCCTGGAGTAAAGAAGAGGGTGATCTGGGAGGACAGAAAATGAACCCAGACTGGGATAATAGTCAGGAAAGGATTCCAAAAGGAAGCAATGCCAATGTAGACTTTTAAAAGATAAGTAGGAGTTAGCCAGACACCTATAAGCAGGAGGAAGAGAGTTTTAGGTATGGGGAAGATCATGTGAATGATATTATAGAAAAGTGATATAAGGCCAGAGAAATGGGTAGGGCCAGATCATGAAGGCTTTTTGTGATAGAACATTATCTTTCAGGCTTTAGAGAAATAACAGAAATATATTTTATTTATTCATTTTTTTGAGACAAGGTCTCACTCTGTCACCCAGGCTGGAGTGCAGTGGCGTCATCAAAGCTCAGTGCAGCTGCAAACACCTGGGCTCAAGCTATCCTCCTGCCTCAGCCTCCCAAGTAGCTGGGACTATAAGCACCCACCCCGCCTGGCTAATTTTTATTTTATTTTATTTTATTTTTTGTAGAAACAGGGTCTCACTATGTTCCCTGGGCTGGTCTGGGACTTCTGACCTCAAATGATCCTCCTGCCTTGTTAGGCACTGAACACCGAGGATGCAGAGATGAGTCAGACCTAGCCTTGGCCTCCCAAAGCCCTAAGGTTACAGACCTGAACCACTGCGCCCGGCCAACAGAAGTTTCTTAAGTGGAGGAGTAGCATGGTTAGATTTGTGCTTAGGAAAGTGATTTCTAGCCGTGTGCAGAGGATGGATTGGAGGAGAAGAGATTGGCGGCTCTCTCAGCATCTATCCATCCATCTCCATTTGCCTCCATCACTTATCCACATCTCGGGCTCCTCTGTCTTGCCTCTCTCTGTCTGCCTGTGTCTGCCCAGTTATCAGCCTCTATCTGGCCTGCCTATTTATCTGGTCTCTTGGCTTCCCTATATGATGCTAGGCAAGTCACTTCACCACTCCGAGCCACCGGTCCCTCATCAATAAAACAAGGATCATAATGCCAACTCAGAAGGTTAGATTAAGGATCAAGTGTCCTATTGCATGTGAAATGTTTTTATATATTGCAAAGCACCATACAAATGTGAAGGATTATTATTATCTAGCTATGGCCCTCTCAGGTTTGTTTGTTTTTTCTCAACAAACATTCATTGAGTGTCAACTCTAGGCTGGATACCTTGCTATGCATCTGGTAAGACAAGGAGTTTATAATAAATCAGAAACCATACCAGTCTTCTAGAGGATCAGAGTACGGTAGAAGTACATAAAAAGCTAGAATAGAAGCCTCTGTTATGTGTTTCTAACTTGCTGCCTATCTGTCTGTTCATCCATCCATCCATCCATCTCTCTGACTCTCTAGCTGTGCTTGTCTGTATTCACAGGTGATCACTGACTAAGGACCATCCAGGTCACATTAACCCTCACATGCAATCCCCTCCCCACTATAACCCACCTTTACCCCACACTTTTTGAGAGCCCATGCCTTTAAAATATGAGAAAATAACAAACTGTGAGAAGAGCACTGTTCTAGACAACTTGGAAGGTCCCTTCTTTCTTTACAGGTTTATGACCCTCTCCACTCCTTCCCTTGTGCTCCCAGGACTTTACTGAGGACTTGAGTCCTACATAGCTCTAATACTGCCACATTCCAAATGCCAAGAAAGCTAGGTTGAAAGCCCTCAACCTAGAATTTGAGTCAATTTCATTGAATCCTACAGGCTCTGTGACTAACCTGGGACTGCCAGATAGTTCCCGGGCAGTTCCAGCCATCAGCATGGTGGTGACTTTGTCATGTAAGCCCCTGGTCTCTGAAACATCCTTTAAGAAGCAATATTGTACAGTGCAGAATAAGTGCTGTTCTGCCACTTACAAGTTTTGTGACTTCAATCAAGTTATTCAACCACTCTGTGCTTCAATGTCAGAATCAACAAGATGATCCTATTAAGGTTGTCATGAGGATTAAGTGATATATTGTCTAATATGAACTATTTAGCACAGGACCTGACTTTTTTTATGCTCACTGAATTGACTCAGAGTCAGGACTCAGATTATTTTTAATGAGGCATATTGTTGCTACCTAAACACCCTGTTTTTGTGGTTTTATATGCAAGTATGTGTTTCTGTGTATAAAAGCAGATGTGTTTGTGCAAGTGTGGTTGTATATGGGTATATATTTTAAATTTAAATCCACTGTTTATGACTGCTAAGATACTAGAAAAGTGCCACTCAATAGAACTTTCTGTGATGATGTTAAGATTCCTTTACATTGTCCATTACAGGAGCTTCCAGCCACATGTGGCTATTATGACTGTGGAACTATTTTTTTTAAAGTTACTTTTAATTCATTTAAATTTAAATAGTCACAATGGATTAAGGTATTAGACAGTACAGCCCCAGAATACGCCCTTTTTTAAAATTGTACTTGGTGTGGAGCTTGTTTTTTATTATACCTGAAATAATTATTATGGTGTGAAAAAAATTACTTAACACCTCCTGCATTTTAGGCACTTGGACATACACTAATTCATTTAACCCATGTCAGCCTTGTGACATGAGTGGTCTTATTGTCACCTTCTTTTTGCTTATAAGGAAACCAAGGCTTGGAGAAATAAAGTTAGTCCTTCAAAGTCACCCAGTTAGTTCAAGATTTGAGCCCAGACATCCAATTCCAAAGCCCTTCCAAAGCCATGCTCATGCTATCTTGTGGCAGTGTATGTACAGTTACCAGGGTGTATGTATAGCGTCTTCTTGTTGCAAGTAG
Organism: Daubentonia madagascariensis; assembly: GCA_023783475.1. Classification (NCBI taxonomy): domain Eukaryota; kingdom Metazoa; phylum Chordata; class Mammalia; order Primates; family Daubentoniidae; genus Daubentonia; species Daubentonia madagascariensis. The sequence continues at coordinate 9,927,441 of JAKFHU010001129.1, forward strand.
ATCACTGTGGCTGCAGAATGCAGAATGGATTTGCTGGGGGGTGTAGGTGTTTTGAGTGGAAACAGAGAGGCCGGCTGGGAGGCTACTGCAGTAGTCCGGAACCACAACAGCCAACGTCAAGCACCAAACCACTGGCCTCCTTGCCGGGAGCCTCACAGACTATTAAGTGCCAGAGCTGGAATGACCTTGAGAGATCATCTCGTGCAAGTCCTTACTCGAGGCGTGATGAAACTGAGACCCAGAGGCAGGGAGGCAATTTCCCCAAGGTTGTCCGAGTTGGCACAAGAACTCCCATTTCCTGCTACAATCTTTTTTCTGCATCACAGACCGTCATAAAAACAGATTTTATTATCACCAACCTCCGTACCTCCATCCAAATCCCTCTTTCATTTTTAGAGACTGTGCCTGTTTTCCTAAATGCCATCAAGTTATCTAAAAGGCAAGAATTTAGTTCTCCCTAAACAAATCAATTTTTACAAAGAATAAGCAAATCCTCCCCCAGAAGTTTCCGCATGTCCTCCAGAGAATACAGAAATTCATACAAGGTGTCTTAGAAATAGATAGAAAAAGCTTATTCCATTTTTTAGCGAGGAAAAGAAAAAAAGCTCAAGCACAACTTTTCTGATGCCTGATAATATTCTTCTCTCGTCTCTCATTTCCCCACAACTATTTTGTCTTAAGGCTCTGGGAGCCTGTGGGAAACTGCTGTGTGATTTTTATCTCCATGATTAAAGTGTTACACTTTATTGAGTTCTTTACATCAGCAGCAAAATCTGCAATGCAGGATTTTACGTAACACCTCATTTTCTTCTTGCACCATTACTGTTATTAACCTGGTGGCAATAAACAGAAAATACAGCTTTGCTTATGATGTACTCTTTATTTTTGTTCCAATAGCAAGAAGGAGGAAAAAAAGGGAAAGAACCCAGAGAGAATAGGAAAGATGTTTTTTTACCATTATATTCCTTTGATGTCTGCCCTTCTCCTCCCTCCCCCGTTCCACAACAGCCTTTCCCAGAGATCAAGGATGGAGAGAGTCTCTGCTCAAAGATGTTTTTTTCTCCATCATTAACTCATGTATTTATTCATTCAATAAGGATTTCCTCAGCACCTACTATGTGCTGGACACTGTGCTAGATGTTGGACATATAAAGATTAACACAATGTGATTAAAAGTCTTGAGGAATGCTTGGTCCAGTGGGAGAAATAGACACACAAAGCAATAATAATGACAAAGTGAGATGGGTACAATAAAAATGGAGGGTTGAGTGACAATCTAAGTGAAGAAGGGCATGGGTTAGGGAAGTCTTTGCAGAGAAAAAGATGCTTGTGTTGGGCCCTGAAGGATGGCTAGGTAGGGCAAGACATTCCTTCCTGAGCGGACAGCATGAGCAAAGCCTTGGGAGGCACAGAAGAGCGTGGCACAATCTGGACGCTCTCACTTAGGCGCAAGTGAGAGTGCCCATCAGCAGACAGTGGGAAATGAGGTTGGAGATCTAGGCAGGTCATCAAGGACCTGATATGCGTGTATGGAAAATATCTCCCTTGCCTGCCAATAATCCACCCTCTTGGCTCCCCAAGACCAGGCCAAAGATTAAAGAATCACAGAAAAATGACAGAGTGGAAAGAACTTGTACTCTGGATAGAGGATCTAGATTTTATCCTTGGCTCTGCTACTTCCTAGCTGTGTAATCTTGAACGGCGCATTCGTCTGTAAAACAGGTATGGTGAGAAAGAGATCATGACTGTGAACAAGTTGTATAGGTTGTTGACAGTATTTCATGTGTCAAAGGAAAGGGTTTAGGAGACAAAACTCCAGATAATTCAAAAAGCCAGAGAAGCCACAAACTCATTCTATCTGCTTTTGATGAAGTCTTTTATGTAGATGTGGATGAAGGCACCTGCACTATTCTGGGACTTCCCTTCAAACCAAGGCATAGAGTCTGGTTTGCTACCCACACCTCCTTGTCTAACCCTTGCTCAACTCTCGCCCCTTGCTGCTTTCTGGCTGAGAGGAGCAGCCCATAAAATCAAAAGTCTTCTGTTTGGAGGGAGTGAAGGCCTGTAGCAGAGTAATAGCCCGAGGAAACTCTTGCTTCATCTCATCTGCATTCTGACAGGGGACCCAAGGATTGGATTATGTATAGTTAGATGTTTGGTTTTTTTTAAACTCTTGTTCTGATTTTGTATCCTAACAAAAATGTGCAATACTTATGCTTAATTTACATTAATAAAGAGCTCTATTTGTATAGGAAACACATGATTATGTGAGGAAAATGTTCCTTTCATTCAAATAGCCATAGTTAGGAGAAATCAACTTGTTTGGATCAAAATATCATAACCTAAGACCACAGAACATCTGACAGCATCTTACTCTCACTGGAGACAAGTACCTAGGAGGCAAACATCCAAATCAGACTCATAAAATAATGACATCTCCAATCTCAGTGAATGGCCACATACTCCACCCAGCCACGCAGGCCACAAACCTGGGAATCCGTCCAAACTTAGGTCCCATGGTGAGAACTGTCAGGCTCACTTTGTGATAGGTGTCATGTTTGTACCCTCCTTCCTATCCTCCCTGCCCCTGCTTTAATTCAGGCCCTTTTTCATTTTTTAATTGGTTCTTGCATGGATGATAACAAAAGCGTCCTAAGTAGTCTAACCGCCTTTGACTCATATGACCTCCAATTCTTCCTCATCACAGCCTCCAGAACAATCTTTCTAAAATGTAAATGTAATCATGTTGTGCTTAGTGGCTCACAAGGCCTTGCACAGAAGGGTCTGTGGAAGCCTCTCCAGCCCTTGTCCTCACCCCCCACGCCCTCTAGTCACGCCAGACGCCTTAGAGTCCCCTCAGTGGGCCAGGTGGTTTTGGCCTTGGGGCTTTTGCTCTCGAGCTCCTTCTGCCTAGACTGTCTTTCTGTCCACTGGAGGCACCTTTCCTCATTGTCCACTCGGTGACCCCCTTCTCATCTGCCACGACCTTGCTCAGCAGTCACCTCCTCTGCAGAGTCTTTCCTGGCTACACCCTAAGCTGCTGGTTCCTCCAGCTGCGCCTTCACCCCGTCCTCACTGACGTTTCTCGCAGCACCTGAAAGGCTTATGTGCACCTCCTAGTTTCCTTGTCTGTCTTCCCCCACTGTACTCTGCAAAGAAAGAGAGGTGGGAAAGGGGGACAGGAGGAGAGGAGGAATGAAGAGAGAGAAGAGAGAAGGGGCCGGAAGAGAGGTGGGGAGGAGGAAGGGGAAGAAAGGGTAAGGGGACAGGCGTCGCATCACTGCTGTGCCTTTCTTCTTCCCTCCCCCTCTCCTCCAGCTGCCTACACAGAATAAAACAGCTTATTTTTCCCCAGGATAAAGTACATAATTTCAGCATGAATGTTGGCACCCTTGAACGCTTCTTTGCAAAGCAGTGAAACGTTCACTGCCGAGTGGGAAGACGGCATCAGCTTGGGGAAGTGATTGAACTGCTGCCTTGCGGTGGCTCTCCCCACAGGGCCACGCCAGGGAAAAGGACCTTGCACTCGTGTCTTGAAGGAGATAAGGCGGGGGCTGGCAGCGTCTGTCCTCAATTAGAGGCCAAAGGAAGGGGAAGGAAAAAAGCACAGCGCAAGGCAGGAAGGTGAGATATTGGAAGGATATGAGACTCTCAGGACATAATGGTGGAAAGAGCCCTGAGAAGTCACAGAATCCATTCTCTAAATGGGGAAATTGAAGTCCAGAGAGGGAGAAGGACTTCTCCAGAGTCACAGAGCAGGTTAGTAGGAGAGCCCAGATGGGCTTCCTGGGAAGAAAGGAACTAATCTTTGGTTAGACGTGTGTCATTACCTCTCTGAACCAGCTAACAACCTCCTGCAGTGGGTGTCCCCAAGCATTCAGACCACAACTATTTATTGAGTTTCTAATATGTGCCTGGGGGTGCCCCAGTTTCATTAGCCTTTGATTGATAATGAAGCAACATAAACCTTTAATTATCAAATTAAAATGTCCCTCAGCTCTCACAGGCTTCCTGCCTTGCACTGTGCTTCTTAGCTTCTCAGTCATCTTCTTAGCTGAGAACTCCCTGATTATTTTGTCTCATCTTCCTGCTCAGGCTAGGGCTTCCTGAGGAAAGGTTTGGCTTTGCCACTTGTATCTGTGTCCACTTTTGATGCAGGAGTGGGCACATAGGGTGAGCCCCGAGGGTGAGGATCAAGCAGAGGCATTGGAGGTGGTGGGCTGCAAGTTAGAGTCCCCCATCTCAGCCCCTAACTTGCACATCTCCTTCATATCCCTCATGGCACATGCAGTTACTTGTAAAATGTCCATCATCCCCTCAAGGTTTTGACCTCCAAGAGGTCCATATTCTCAGTGTCAACCATAGCACCTGCACATAGTATCACTGTGTGATTGAAAATATATTGAGAGTGTATAAGATGCCAGACTTTTTGCTAGGCACAAAGCCAGTTACCTCGTTTAACTTTATGACAATCCTATGAGTTTGGGATTATTATCTTCCATTTTCAGATGAGGAAACTGAGGCTCAGAGAGGGAAAATGACTTCTACAGATCATAAAACAACACCATAGCTAAACTGACACTTGAAACCAAGTCTTCCAGGCCCCAAAACCATGCTGCTCCCATGACTGCCCTCTACCATCATTACCATTGTCATGGTCATCACTGGCATCTCAGTCACTGAGGGGAGCAGGAGGCAGAGGTCAGGAGCTCTTCCTTTGCCCTGGGAAGGTCTGTTATGAACCCAAACTCCGGTGCTGAGCTTCCCATCTCTCTTCTGTTGTCCAGAAGGTGTCTTCTTCCTCCAGAGGTGGAGGAAGGGGATGGAGGTGGGGGAAGGCTCCTTCCTGCCAGGCCAGATCTGGCTCTTCCTGGATCCTTACAAGGAGATACAGAAATGCTTCCATTTATGTGCAGATTTCACTTTTCACTTCCAAGGGGAGTCAGATTGTAAGAGACAAATTGGAAATACAAAAATATATGTTTTACTCCTCATCTTGCTACTATTGATGCATTTTCTCCACACCTAAGCATTACTCTCACAAATGCCCCTTCCTGAAGTTTATTCTTCTGGAGGCCACAGATGCAGGGGCTGGGCTGTTCTGAATGGCTGAGAAATGAAGAGCTTAGCCCTAAGTCAGCTCTGCCACTTGCAAGCTCTTTGCCTTGGTTTCCTCCTGTGATGATAACAGTACTAACCTCATAGGATTGTTACAAGAATAATTACAGGACCATACCTAGGAAGTACTCCATAAATGTCAACAGCTTCCAAGGGTGTCATGGTTAAGAACATGGACGGTAGAGCCAGACTGCTAGGACTCTGCTAGTTACTACTATGTGATTTGGGGTTCCCTTGTAAGTGATTTAGCCTCTCTATTCCTGAGTTTTCTCCTTTGTAAATGATGTTTCTATCTGCTAAGATTGTAGGAGGATGAATGAGAGCCTAGCACGTAGTCAGTGCTGTATTATTATTATCCTCCCTCCATAGCTGCTCTGGAGAGGCCCTGGGACTTCCTGTCACAACCCCCCTCACTGCCCCTTTTTCCGACTCCAGGATACCTGGCCCATTCATTCATTTATTCATTTAGTCACTCACCAAATGTCCCCTGAGTACTTACTGTGTGCCAGGCCCTGTGATATACCCTGTAGATGCAGAGATGAACCAGACACAGTGCCAGCCCTCAAAGACCCTCCTCTTAAAACTTTTTTTTTCTCCTGCTCTTGGTTTTCATGAAACCACACTCTCCTTATTTTCCATCTACTTTTCTGGCAATTCCACAGTCTCCTTTGCTTCTTTATCTAGCTAAACTCTCAACTTTAGAGGGCTCCAGGCTCAGTCCCAGGACCTCTTCTTGGTCCACACTCTCTCAGTGGTGTTAAATAGCACCTCAGTGCTGATGGTTTCTACATTTATGTCTTCAGTCCAGTCCTCTGCCCAGGGTTCTACTTTCATAAATTTAACTGTCTACTGGACACTTCCAGTCTGGCATCCAATGTCATTTCAAATTGCAGAGATCTGTCTCAGAACTCTCAGTTTCCTAACTACTTTCCCAGCTGGGTAAAGCACCGCTATCTACTCAGCTGCTCAAATCACTGACCTTTCATTCATCTTTGATTCTTCCCACGTGTAATCCATGTGCAGGTCCTATGGAGGTGTAGCCAAAATATTTATCAAATATGCCCTTCTCTCTTTCTTTTTCTTAGACAGAGTCTCGCTCTGTTGCCCTAGGAAGTGAGTGCAGTGGCATCATCATAGCTCACTGCAGCCTCAAACCCCTGGGCTCAAGAGGTCTTCCTGCCTCAGCCTCCTGAGAAGCTGGGACTACAGGTGTGTGCCCCCACACCCAGCTAATTTTTCTATTTTTTGTAGAGATGGGGTCTCACTCTTGCTCAGGCTGGTCTGAAACTCCTGAGCTCAAGCTATCCTCCCGCCTCAGCCTCCCAGAGTCCTAGAATTACAGGTGTGAGCCATTGTCCTGGCCCAAATATGCCCTTCTCTTCTCATCTTTACCACCATCACTCTAACTCAAGCTATAGTTATGTGCTGCATAATGACATTTTGGTCAACGTAAAACTGTGCATACAATGGTGGTACCGTAGATTATAATGGAGCTGAAAAATTCCTGTCACCTGGTGACATCATAGCCATGGTAACATCACAGGGCTGCACATTACTCACATGTTTGTGGTGATGCTGGTGTAAACAAACCTACTGTGCTGCCTGTCATATAAAAGTATAATACATAGAATTATGGAAAGTACATAATACTTGATAATGATGATAAACAACTATGTTACTGGTTGTATTCACTATACTATGCTTTTAATTGTTATTTTAGAGTGTACTCCTTCAACTTACTAAAAATGTTAAATGTAAAACAGACTCAGGCAGGTCCTTCAAGAGATATTCCAGAAGGCATTGTTATCACAGGAGATGACAGCCACATACATGTTATTGCCCCTGAAGACCCTCCAGTGGGACAAGATGTGGAGGTAGAAGACAGTGATATTGATGCTCCTGACCCTGTGTAGGCCTAAGCTAATGCATGTGTTCGTGTCTTAGTTTTTAACAAAAAAAGTTCAAAAAGTAAAAAAAAAAAAAAATAATAGAAAAACTTATAGAAGGATATAAAAAAGAAAATATCTTTTCATAGCTGTGCAATGTGTGTGTGTTTGAAGCTAAGTTACTACAAAAGAGTCAAAAGTTTAAAAATTTTTAAAGTTTATGAAGTAAAAATGTTATGGTAAGCTATGGTTAGCTTATTGAAGAAACAAAAAATTTTAAAATATATTTAGTGTAGCCTAAGTGTACGGTGTTTACAAAGGCTACAGTAATGTTATAGGGCTTCACATTCACTCACCACTCACTCACTGACTCACCCAGAGCAACTCCCAGTCCTGCAAGCTCCGTTCACGGTGAGTGCCCTATCCAAGTGTATTTTCTATCTTTTATGCCATGTTTTTACTGTACCTTTTCTACGTTTAGATATGTTTAGATACACAAATATCATTGTGTTACAATTGCCTACAGTATTCGGTACAGTAACGTACTGTACAGGTTTGTAGCCTAGGAACAATGGGCTATACCATATAGTCTAGGTGTATAGTAGGCCATACCATCTAGGTTTGTTTAAGTACATTCTATGATGTTCAAACAATGATGAAATCACCTAATGATGCATTTCTCAGAATGTATACCTATCATTAAGTGATAAAAGACTATACTATGATTTCTTGGAGGAACTATCTCAACTGCCTTCATTCATGTCCCACTAAAAGCCATTATCTACATGGTGGGCAAGGAATCTTTTTACAGTATTTCCCTGTTAAAATGTCTTTCCATTGTACATAGGATAAACTCTAAACACTGACCCTGGCCTGCAAGGCCCTGTGTGGTCCAGACCCTGCAAACCTGTCCAGGCTTACCTCCAGTGTTCATCACAATCTGGTCTTTGAAAATGCCACACTTGTCCTTGCTTCAGGGCCTTTATTTGCCCAGAATTCTCTTGCTGACTTCTTTGAATGGTTGGTTCTTTTCATTTTTTGAGACCCAGCTCAAATGTCAGAGGCCTTCCCTGATCACACTATCTAAAGCAGACTCTTCCCCATCCACTCTGTTATTCACTATCTTGTGGCTCATCTTAGCGCATTTACAGCATGTATTACACTCTGCAATGATCTGTCTTATCTGCTGCTTATGGTCTGTCATCCCCACCTTGTCAGATCCTTAAAGGGAGGAACCTTATCTGTCTTGTTCACCCCCAGGTCCTAAGATAGCGTTGGAAACATATTAGATTCACAGTAAATATTAATTTTTGTCAAATGAATGAATGAATGAATAAATTGGATGATAAATACTTTAACAGAAGGATATTTTAAAAATCTGTGGGATTCCAGAGAAGGGAGCTTCCTTCCCTGGGAGAGTCAAGGATGGCTTCTCTGTCGAGGGCCCATTTGGGCTGGGCAGTGAAAGATTAGCAAGATGTTACCAGGTGGGAAAAGGAAGGGCACAGGTGAGCATTCCCAGCAGAAGGAATAGACACATGAACCCAGAGTAGCAGAACACGAATGTGCTTGGGAAGTTACAGATGGTTCTGGAAAGCTGGAGTGTAAGATGGAGGCAGGAGAGGAAGTGCCTGAGGCCTGTGCCCTTGGTTCCCTATGCCAACTGCCTGGGTTTCTTATGTGGTTGTACCTCTTTTTGTCCCCTTGATTTGTCACATCCCTTTTTGTGGCAGGAATTTCTGTCCAGCCACATTCAGGATGTACCTGAGGAAGGAAGACTTAACTGTGTCACTTCAGAAATATGTACTGTGAATGATAAAGGACCTTTACATTATTTTGCTTATTTGATTTGCTTGGTTGTTATTAAAAAGAGAGTCCTCAATTTTTCTGAAATTTTTTCCTTCCTGCCTTAGGACATATGTCCTAACTTCCAGATATAGCTTTCACTTCTTAAAAAAGAGACAGAAATATTTCAGTTGATAACAAAAAGAATAGATTTGGAACGTTTTTGCCTCAGTCCCATGGGGGAAACATTCTTCCTGGGGCAAATCTTAATGAGGGGGTTGTCTGGAAGTTCCCCAACGCTTCTTGCTTTTCCCCCCAGCCCCGTACCCCAATGCCTTTTTGAGAGGCTAAGGGTGATAATCTCAGCCCCCAGACCTCACAGTCCCTCAGCTCGGAGATGAAGGAACCTGCATGGGGCTTGCCTTACTGTGGTGGGTAATTGCCTTGCTTGACTGCAAGCTCCTGAGAGGACAGCAGGATGCCGGTCATGAGGGCCTGACAGCCAGATGCTTCAGTCCCGGCTGTGCCACATCTTGCTGTATAACACCAGGCAAGTAACTTAAGCTCTCTGAGCTTCATTCAGTTCCCTCCTCTATAAAACAGGGATAACAATAAAGCTCCCCCTTCTTAACTTGCCATTATCCCTGCCTAAGGTTCAGTTCTTCCTCATCTCCAAACCTGAGATAAAACCCCTCTGCCCTTCCTGGATTGGATTGACCTGGATTGTCCTTCCTTCATCGGGCTGAAAATGTGATAAACTCTGAGGTGCTGCCCGAATGTGGAGGATTCAGCACCATGTCAGAGCACCAAGCTCAGGTCTGGGCCTGTGCCAAGTGAGATGAAGCAGGGAAGCAACTCAGAATGTAGAAAGAAAACCCATTTCCTCCCTGGTGTCTAGGAGGAAGCAAACTCCGCACTAAATTATGTTGCAAATATGCCCCAAGGTAGTTTTAATTTTATTGGAGCTGATTTTAATTTACTCTTTAGGCCCCTGATTGCAGGATGAGCTGTTGGCTGCTGGCAAGGGGACAGCCCTTCATCACTCTGTTTTAATTAAGGTTCTTAAGTTTGGAAGGAAAGGACAGAGAAGCTCCCCCACCACCTTCTATTCTCATTCCCAGATCGTAATTAAGGGCCCTGCATTAGTGACAATAACCCTTACTCTGGCACAGCCGCAGAAAAGAATCTTGTTTTACTGCTGGAAAAACTGAAGATGCATTTTTTCACTCATTAATTCACTCATCCTTCCATCAGTTCATTTTCTCATTCATTCCTTCATCAAACCTTTAATGATAACCTACTGTATACCAGGCCTTGTTCTGGTCCTGTGGATTAAAAATAATCATCAATATATGATCCCTGCCCTCAAAGAGCTCACAGTGAGAGATGAAAATAAAGGATTATTATGTCATGTTGTAAAAGCCATGAGAGAGATATGTACCCTGAATCATTATAACGCAGAGGAGACTGTTAACTCAGCCCGAGGGATAAAATAAGGCTTTTTGAATTGAGATTTTGTACTAGCCAAGATGAATAATATTAGCTGCTATAATAAACAATCCCCAAGTCTCAGTGGCTTTATACAGTTCATTTCTCTCTCACGTCACAGTCTGATGCAGGTCAGGTGACTCTCCTGGCCACTTTCTTCTAAGTGTTGATTCAGAGAAAAAGGCTTCTTCCTTCTTATGATATCGTCGTTTTTACATGTAGCTTCCATGCAGAAGGGCAAGAGAGAATGTGGGCGATTATGTATGAGTTTTTTGGGCAGGCCTGGAAGTTATCAACATTGCCCACGTTCCATTTGATCCCAACCAAATGGCAAGGGGATGGAAATGTCTTCCATGGCCCAGGAAAAGGAAATGCAATAGGTGAACATCTATTTAGCTTCTGCATTAAATTTTAAGGTTGGGTCACAGTTAATTAGACAAACAGCTAGAGAGAGTATATTCCAGTCAGAGAAGATATTGTGTGTAAATGTGGAGACAAAAATCACGAGCAAAGTGGTTCCAGGTACTCCAGGTAGCTCCACACGGCTGGAGTGTCAAGTATCAGACCAGAAGTGGCAAGAACTGAGACTAGGGAAGGGACCAAATCATGCAGGGCCTTTTAGAACAGATTAAGGGGCTTGGACTCTATCCTGATAGTAACAGGGAACTATAGGCCAGTTTTAACTATGGAAGTGACATAATTTGTTTGCATTTAAAAAGGTCACTCTGGGCCAGGCCCTGGTGGCTCACACTGTAATCCTAGCACTTTAGGAGTCTGAGGCGCGAGGATCCATTCAGGCCAGGATTTCCAGACCAGCCTGAGCAAGAGCAAGACCCTGTCCCTACAGAAAATAGAAAAATTAGCCGGGCGTGGTGGCGTGTGTCTGTAGTCCGAGCTACTCAGGAGGATCACTTGAGCCCAGGAATTTGAGGCTACAGTGAGCTATGATGACACCACTGCACTCTACCCCAGGTGACAGAGCAAGACCCTAGTTATTGTAGTAGACCAAGTAAGAGAGGATGGGGACTTGGATCAGACATGGTCCCTATCCTCAAGGAACTCATGGGCAGACACACTTATCAGCCAGATTAGGCATATAATAGTAAGCTCTGATACCAAGGCCCAAGCAAGAAGCTGTGTATAGAATGAGGGATTTATTTTAACTGAAGATGAGAAGAAGTCATGAAAAGTTTAAGGAAATAATATCTCCTCTATCTGATCCATTTATTACTTTTACAGATGAGAGAACTGAGGCACAATGAAGAGTTACTACTTGCCCGTGGTCACAGATTATGTTAACATGAGAACCAGAACTAGAACCCCTGCTTCTACCTTCATACTTCATTCTGACTGGGCCAACACAAGTCCATAAGGCCAGTTTAGGCACAAAGCATAATCAGGATGTTGTTGGAATTAGTCTTTGTTTGCCTTTGGCATTCCCAGCAAAGTGCTGAATATGTGTAACAAAGAAAAAGAAGAACTAAAACCTCAAACTCAGACTCTATTCAGGTAAATTTCTTAGACCTTTTCCTACTCTATTTCCAGCAGCTAGAATCTCAGAGTGGAAAGGGATCTTAAAAATGAACTAATCCTTTTAAATTGTTTTGGAGGTACTACCCAGTGTAGTTAGGCATGAAAAAGAAATTATAAGCATAAAAACTAAAAAAGAAGAGATAAAATTATTATGTATGGGTGATAAGAGTACCTGGAAAGTACTGTCCCTTTATTCACCCCTGTTCTCCAGGCCTTCTCACTTCCTTGCTGTTCCTCAAACATACCAAGTGCAAGTGACTTTTGCATTTACTTCTTCTACCTGGAAGACCCTTCCACCTGATAATCTCAAGGCTAGCTAACTCTCCTATTTCATTCAAGTCTGTGTGTTTTTAAAACTTCTATTACTTTCCGTTCCCTTACCCTGCTTATTTGTCTCCATGGCATTAATACCTCATGACAGCCTTCACATTTATTAATAGATTTATTTATTTTCTTTCTCTCACCATAGAATGTAAACTCTTTGAGATCAAAAACCTTCTATTGTGTTTATTGCTATATCTCTAGTGCCCAGAATACTTCCTGGCACATATTACCAGTACCTAGAACACTGTGTGACACATAGTAGGAACTCAGTAATTATTTGCTGAATAAGTAAACAAATAAAAATCCAAGAAAATTAGATGAGATGTTATCATAAAAATAATAATAGATTTAGTGAAGTGTGTGGGTACAAACTTTATATGTTGAAAACAAAAGCCTTTGTATTTACAGAGAACCATTAGTTAGAAAACTTAATGAAAGAAAACATCACACTGACAGCAGCAACTAAAAATATAAACTGCTTGAGTATAAAAAAGAAACATTCAGGGTCTATATGGAAAAAAAAAACATTCCTGCTGTACCCAGAAGAAAACTTGAATAAATGGGAAGTCAAAACATTCTTAGATGGGAAGGTTCAAAGTCAAAGGAGCCATTTTTTCCTAGGTTAATCTGCAAGTTTAACATGATTATATTACAAATATTGAGAATATTGATAGGATTGTTGGGGGTGGGGAAAACTAAACAAGCTAATTACAAAGATCACATAGAAAAATATGCAAGAAAATCCATGAAACTTCAGAAAAAGAAACATAATGAGGGGATACTAGCCCTCCAAATACTAAAATGTGTTATAAACAGAAAAGAATTTAAAACTGTGTAGTACTGACATATAATAGACAAATGATTAAAACAGAATGGGAAGTTTAAAAATAAATCCAAATACACGCAAAAATTTTATATGGTAAAGATGGCTTTTCAAGTCAGTGGAGAAAAGATACACAAGTCAATAAATGGCATTAGGACAATAAAATGTAATCCTTACCTCACACCCTACATGTATATAAATTGAAACTGAAACAAAATATTTAAAAATAAACAATAAAACAATAAAATAGAAGAAATAATAAAAGAATTTAACCCAGAAACCACAAAAGAAAATATTGATAAATCTGCAGAAAAAATTAGCATTTAAAAATTTCTACATGGAAAAATGTACTAGTAGAAGTAAAGTTAAAGGACAAATGACAAAATATTTTTATACTACACATAAAGGCTAATTTCTCTAATATATAGCTTCTATAAACCAGTAAGAAATAAAGCCCAACACAATTTTTAAAATGGGCAAAGGAAATGAACAGATAGTTCATAGAAAAGAAAATGCAAATAGTTTTTAAACATATGAAAAGATGCTTAACCATACAATAAAAGATAATTATACAGTACTAAGAGAAATTCAGATTAAAACTAGTCTTGGATATAATTTTTCCCATATAATTGGCAAATATCAAAAAGTTTGATTATACCCATGCTGTCAAGGTAATGGAGAAAGAGACACTGTATGATACATGGCTAGGAGCATACTGGCCCTTCTAAGGTCAGTCAGTCAATATTTATCAGAATTCAAAATTCACATAGGATGGAGAAATTCCACTTCTAGGAATTTATCCCACATATTATTTATGTGTGAAATAATATATATACAAAGTCTATCACTAAGGCATTGTTTATAACAGAAAAAGATTGGAAATACCTTAAATGTCCGTCAGTAGGGAACTGGTTATTTTCTAAATGGCTATTTGAAAGAACGAGGTAACTCTTTATTTTGTAAAGAAAGAATCACCTCCAAGATATATTCAGAGGGAAAAAAAGGAGATCTGAAGAATGTGTTTAGGGTGCTACCATTTGTGGAGAGGGGTTCGGGGGTGGGAAGATATTTGCTTGTAAATGCACGAACTATCTCTGGAAGGATACATGAGAACCTTATAACACTAGTTACCTCTGGGGAACAAAACTGGGTGACTGGAGGATAGGGGTAGAAGGGAGGTTTTTCACTGTAAATTATTTCACATCTTTTGACTTTTGGATTATATGAATCAGTCAATATAATTCAGCTGCTGGTTATTTAAAGTGAAATCCTATTAGCTGCCCAGTGTCAGGATGGGGCAGTGGAAGCCACACTGAACGGTTATCAGAAAAGCCAAGTTCTTCACTAACTTGCTGGCCAGCCTTGAGCAAGCAACCTCCCCACTCAGAGCCGATCTGAGAAAGGTCAGAGGAACTGGTTTCCAAGGCCCTCTCTAGCACTGACATCCAGAGATATAAACTGCAGCTTTTCCTTACACATTTCTTAAATCATCTTTCTACCTCCTCCTTTCCTCTGCAGCTCATCAAAAGCTCAGAGGAAAAGACAGACAATTGAAGAAAATAAAATTGCGAAGATGACTTTTATAGGGCTCCTGTTGAATCATTGTGTATTCCACCTCCAAAGCTGAAAATGATGAGTTTAATATCACACAGAGCAGTGCATCTTGTATCTCTCAAAAGACAGCTTACACTACCCAGAGAACCGGGAGCTTGGCAAGACATAATTTTCACTCCAACTCTGAGGCAAATGAAATGACAGTCATTGAGCCCACATTCTAGAAGCAACATGGTTTTCATTTGGTTTTAACTTTGTTTGAAAGTGTCCCAAGGAGGGAGACTCCTTCTAAATGTGCATTTTCTTCTTTCCCAGGACTATGTGCTAGGAAGGAGAGGAAAGGTGGCCAGGTTTTTCCTCGACTGTTTCTAGCACTGGCTACCAGTGATGATAAGTCAGTTGTTCCAGGGGAGGAGGCCTGGAAGTCAGTCCCAGTTATTTCATGAGCTTGGGCAAGTCCCTTCTCCATTTGGGTCCTCCTTACTTTCAGAAAGGGTTAATAGACATAAATTGGGCTGATATATAGCAAGAGAAGGTTATATCTGAGGGACATTGAAGATCTTATGGCCTGAAAATCCCCTGGTTTCTGCCAGTCCATTAGGGTGTCTAGAGTAATCTCTCTGTGGGGTTGTTTGTTCAGTCATTCTGCATACAGTTACCAGGCACCCTTCACTTCCAGGCAATGGGCTCTTTACAGATAATCCTCCTACCTTCAGAGAAGGTTAACAATAATACCATTCAAGCAAGGAAATGCCTTAAATATGTATAAGTAAAGAGCAGAAAAGGACTAGTCAATGTCATCTTTACAGATTGCAAAGGCTTTTTTCCCCATGCACTATTTATACATTGTTGAAGAGTAGGTGTAGCATCATGAAGCAAGGTTAAAAAAAAGAAGTAACTAAGACTTCATATATAAAACCCCCAGAATGGTGCCTGGCATGCCTTAGATATTCAGTAAATGATAGTAATTATTAATGCTGTGTTTGATTCCCACTATAACTCTCTGAGGTTGGAATTCAAGTACCTTTTTTTCAGATAAGAAAGCTGAGGCTCAAAGTGGGGACTCACTAAGACCCCCAGTTAGAAATGGCCAGGTTGGGGCAAAACTACAAGCAAGCCCAAAGCAAATACAAGTATGGTACCTGGAGGGTACTTCTCATTAATCAGAGAAATAAATTCCACTAATGTCTAGTTATGAATGTGTTAACTGTTCTGAGTAAGTAACATCATGACTTAACCCAACAAAAACCTCACTTCTTCCGAAGACCTCTAAAGAGGGATGCTAATGGTAGTGCTTTCAGACCCTGAGGGCAGACAATGTCAAAAGTGAGGAGAATTTCATCCTCACCTTCTCAACCCCTCCCATCCCATTGCAAATGGCTGCTAAATCTGCTGAGCACGGGGCCAGCTTGAAAGAAAATGTAGGGGGGAGTGTGTGTAGGTGTAGTGTCTGGTCCCTTTAAGGCAAGCTCTATGGCTCAGACTTCTCCTGTGTTATCCTTCCTCTCAACAGAAAACTAGCCTGGAGTTCTATATTGACATCCACGCCCACTCCACCATGATGAATGGCTTCATGTACGGCAACATCTTTGAGGATGAGGAACGGTTCCAGAGGCAGGCCATCTTCCCCAAGCTCCTCTGCCAGAATGCAGAGGACTTCTCCTATGTAAGTCAGGCACTCTCTCGCAGCCAGCCCCAGCCCCCACACCCCCGCCCTCCTCTTCCTCTCCCCGCCTCCCTGTCTTCCTCTCACTCTGTTCAAGGGTACACCTACTGTGCACCAGGTCTTGCGTGGGTGATGAAGAAAGAGGCAAATAAGCTGTGCCCATGCCCTCAAGCAGCTCATGGCCGATCAGGGAGGGAGAGGAGCTGGCATTTGTTCAGTGGTTCTGACTCCGGCATTAACAAGAGGAAGAGGCTCACAGAGCACCTACCACAGGGTCTGCTGTCACCCACCCCGGTTTTTTTAGTATGAGCACAACACATCTGCTGAAGGGGGTCGTACACCCCCTGTTCTCTTCCTCCACGACTCCTTTTCAGCCTCAATTTCTTTGTAATTGGTGGGTGATCATTCTGTACCCTGCCTGCATCATAGCTTCCTGGGAGGACAAATACAGTTAGAGATATGAAATACTTTGCGGGCAGTAAAGACCTCAACAAACCCCAGAGACTATTGCTCTCACTACCCATGTCACATGCTAAGGAGGATCAGAGAGGCTGAGGGGTGGGGAAAACTAGCAAAAGCAATGTAGGAAAAGGGCAGAGAGGGAAGATGAGGGGGATTAGCATGTGGTGTGGGGACAGGCGAGAGGTTTTTTTTGCACATTTTCCTTTGTTTTGACACTAACTCTCTGGGGCGGGTTATTTCCCTGTGGCCAGAGGGGGAGAGGCCCACAAAGGTCACAGCAATTTCTGAAGCTGATGAGCTGGAAACTCACCTGCCCATTGCTTCAGGCCTGCACATTAGTGGAGATGATGAATTCCTCCGTGTGGTAAGATGCACTTTGAATCCCAGAACCTATGAATGTCAGACCAGGAAAGGAACTGGGAGATTATTTAGTCCAGCCCCCTCCTTTACACCCAAGAGTAAAGAGTGGCCCCAGGAAAGTTGAGTATCTAGTGCAAGGTCCCCCAGCATTCAATGTAGACTCAATGCAGGTGGCTTCCCACTGGCAGCCATGGGTCAGAAACAGCCATGCTTGTTTCTGTAAGAACCTCAATAGAATGGCCAGCCCTGTCTTTTTGAAACCACTGCCATTTCAGAGCAGACTGTGGCTTCCAGAGTCCAGGTTCCCTGGAAGGCTGGGTCATAGGCCTCAGAGACCCTCACTGGGGTGGGGTTTCCAGGGACTCCAGAAGGGGCACAGTCTGGAAGCCTTATTTCTGGGCTTACCTGATGATATCCCTGCCTTGCAGCCTCCCTAGGAGCTCAGGGCTGGAGTCAAGGTCCTCTATCCTAGTCCGATGGCTGTCTCTTCTCTTTTTTTCTCTGATCCTCAGTGCCCAACTCTACAACCGGAGAGCTGGATTCCACTACCTGGATTTCAAAGGTCCTTTCAGATCTGACCTTCTGTGATTTTCTGATCTTTTCCATTACCTCAAAATACACACACACACACACACGCACGCACACGCACACACAGTTTCTTTCACTGTCTTCCTGTAGATCTTTCTTGTATTACTGTTTTCTTTCCCTTATTCTCTGATCTCCTGCTGAGCAAGACACACATTGTCTTATTAAAACCAGTCTGTTCCTTTACCTAAATTTCCGTGGGTTGGCATAGAATATGCCCTTCTAACCTCGAGTGAACTGACCCTCACAGTTCTGTGAAAGAGATGCTATCATCACCTCCACCGCACAGATGAGGACACTGAGGCTAAGACAAATGAGGCAACTTGCCTAATGTCACACAGTCACTAAGTCATAGCAGGACGTGTTTCTGAACAGAGGACTAGGACTCAGGCCTGCTCGCTGTCCTCTCTGTTCATCCACTGTGGTGGGTGCTGTTGACATCTCAGTGAAGAAGCAGTCGTGATCCCTACTTTCTGGTGATGCTGCATGTGAGTTCAGCTATCCCCAGTGGCGGGGAACTTTGGGGTGTCTGGAGCCACTTAGTACTGTGTTCAAATTTGTGCTCTGTCACCTCTGTGCACCTCGGTTTCCTCATCTATAAGTAAAATGTTAACACCTACTTCAAGGGGTTATTTTGAAGCTTAAATGAAATACTATATGGGGGAACAATATTACAAAGTTGAAAGCACTGCCCAAATTTTAGTTCTGATTATCACGATAATATAGTTGTTTTTTGTTCTCTGCCTGCTCTTCCCTGCTCCATCTGTTCACACTCAAATTTCCACAAATATTTGTTGAGTAGCAGTTACTGTGCCTCAACCACTCTGCTGGATGCCTTCATTTAATTATGTTTGTTTATTTAATTTTTGAATCAGTCCTCATAATAATCATGTGATGAGGGATTAATATCCCACTGTTGAGATGAGGTAGCTGGGACCAGAGGTGTTGTAAGATTTGCTCAAGATCCGATAGCCAGCAGGTGCCCAGCCCTGATTCTCTCCTCCCTACTTTGTCTTTCACAGTCCAGCACATCCTTTAACCGGGATGCCGTGAAAGCGGGAACTGGCCGTCGCTTCCTCGGCGGACTCTTGGACCACACTTCCTATTGCTATACCCTGGAGGTCTCCTTCTACAGCTACATCATTGGGGGCACCACGGCTGCTGTGCCCTACACTGAAGAAGCCTGTATCCTTGGCAGGTGCCCACCCAGCCCCTGAGCCAGCCCTCATGCAGCTGAGAGTATCCAGGTTTGGCAGGTCAGGGATTAGGTCCCCAGCTCAGGTAAGGGCTGAGACTCTGGGGTGAGGATGGAGGTAGCTGGTTCTGCTGGAGGCATCTTTGGATTGTCCAGCTGCCCCTGCCCTCCATATGGACACCCCAGCTGCCTCTGCATGCCCCACGGACCCATGGTCTGCCTGTATCTTACGCTGCTTCCGTCTCTCCCCCTTCTCTGTGAGGCAGTGAGGCTTCTACAGCCCAAGGGATGTAAGTCCACGGGCTGGATGACCACCCCCAGGGCTGCTGAGGGACAGCGTGATGATCTCGTCTCCTCCTCCTAACCCTGAACACGTAGACGGTATTTTCCCCTCTCCTCTTCCATCCTCCCGTGCTCTCCCTCTCTCCTCCTCCCTTCTCTCTACTCACGCTTTTTCCTTCACTTGCTTTTTCTTGCCCTTGTCTCTTCTCCTTCTGTATCTCCCTCCTCGCCTACTTCTTATGACCCCTCCTCTCTTCCTTTCTGTCTTCTCTCTTCTTCCTACCCTCCTTCCCTCTCTCCCTCCTCTTTGCCTCCCCTCCACCTCCCTTGTCTTCCCCCTCATCCTCTGCTCATCTTTCTCTCTGCCTTTGTATTTCCTTTGACAAATTGCTTTTCCTCTTAGTTTCCTCATGAAATTTCTCTGAAAACTCCCAGGCTTGCTATGATGAAATTAGAGGTTACTTTCCAACTGGCTTGATTTTTTAGGGATTATTTATTAATAGTAATTCTAGTTTCCCAAGTGTTGATTTTAATGTCGAGGTTACTGCATCAGGGCTGTAACAGATTGTGGCAGATTCTGCTTTCCTTTATTCTTTTGTTTTTGGATTGATCCATTTCTCCTTTCCTAACAGTTTTCTCAAAGAAAGAGTTATAGCTGAAGGAGGAGAAAGAAACCTTAAGTGAAATGAACTCTGTATTTATGCAAATTCCCCCTCCCTAGAAGAAGAAGATCTCTTTTTAGCCTTCCTTCAACCCTTGGAGAGTGTTTACGAAGCTCCTGCCATGCTCTGTGCGGGAGAGCAGCTTACTTGGCAGTGGCGTAACTTAGAACTAGTCCACCCTGCCAATGGCAGCTTAGTGGCTCTGGGGGAGTCCAGTCACATTTCTGGATACATGGAAGGAAGGCAGATGATGGCCCCAGAGGGGGGGCTCATAGGGGGTAGGCCAGGTGTTACAGCAGTGTCCAGACCCTGTAGGACACTAGAGAGATTATAGTAATAGCTGAGAGTCCCTCCCCCCACACCGTCACCAGGACCGAGACAGTCATCTTTAAGTCTGCTTTAACACTCAGCTGGCTCAGCAAAGCCAAGGGAGCAAGCTCCCCTCTGAGACAGAGGGTCTGTGGTTTCCAAAGTCCTGGCCATCTCTTATGGGCCACACTACCCCTCTCCACTCCCCCTCTCCCCCCACACATATACACATTTGCTGATGTGTGAGCTATGACTTCTCCAGGATGCACTAACTCCTGTAATACATGCACAGGTCTCATTCCACACTGTACCTACTTTGCTCTTCTGCAATATTATGGCAAAGGAGATAGAGGGTGTTTCCTGGAAGAGGAGTTTGAGCTTGTGCACCAAAGGGGATTCTGCAACCCTTCTTCACAATGGGATGTGGGTCCCTCCAGAGGAGGCCTGCACTTAGTTTGTCATTGTTTTAGATGTCCAATGTGATGGGTTCTCCTACCCTTTCTTAGCACCTCTCACATGCTTTTGTTTTGGGAGTAAATGTGTTTCTTAGTAGAATGCCCCTCCCTCAGCCCAGGCCCAGGGTTTCCACCCCTCAACACCTAATCCTCATTAATCAAAAGTAAACACGCCATTAGTATGTGCCAGGAATCACATAAGGCTTCTAGGGTAAAATACTGAACAAGAAGTCATGGTTCTGGACTCACAGAGTTTTCAGTCTACTTGAGGAGACAGAAAAGGAAAGAGACAAATATAATATATATGATAAGCTCTATGGTGGAGGAATTCCAGCAGGCTATGGGATGCTTTCATTTAACAAATATTTATTGAGTGCCTTCCATAGGCCAGGTAAAGTTCTAGGCACAGGGAATGTAGCAGTGAACATATTAAAGACAAAAATGTCTTCACATGGGGGTAATGAGGAACTCACACATAGTCCTGGGAGTCAGGGAAGGCTTCCTAGTAGAAGAGACACCTAAGCTGAGTTTTTAAGATTGAGTATAAGTTAGTCAAATTGAGTTAGGGTATGTTGTTGGAGGGAGGACATCATAGACAGAGAGGGGAGGAAGGAAGGTTTGCAGCAGGGGCTGTAAGTGGCCCAGTATGGCTGAAGGACTTCAGATGCAAGAGATAAGTTTGAAATGGCAGGCTACAAAGGGTTTGAACTTAAATATGAAGGCAATGGAGAGCAACAGAAGGGTTTTTAATAGGGGTAGAAACCCACTCTGGCTGTAGTGGAAAGGATAGCCTGGAGGAGGCCAAGACTGTAGCAGGGACACACATTAGGAGGCTGTAATGACAATCCAGGTGGGAGATAATTCAGGCCTAGACTAGGGTGGTGGCTGTGGAATATTTAGAATGTGGAACTGAGAAGACTTAGTAATTGATTGGATGAGGATGGCAGTGGGGAACAGGAGCTAGTGACTGGAAGGAGTATAGGGTGAACAGAGAGACTGTGCACAAGCTGAGCGGCCACGATGCTGATGGAACCTCCCTGCCTTGTTCTGTCACCCAGAGGTGAGAAAAGAAACTGGAGTTGTACCAGGGAAGCACAGACCAATTCAACACAAGCAAGGGTGATTTAACCTGGGTCCTATCTGAAATATATTTCTTTTAAAACTCTTATCTCATAACAGAGGGAGACTTCAGGTAGACAGATTGTGATCTTTTTTTGGCTGCTGGCTTCATGTCCTAATCAGAAAAAGAAATTACATGGTCTGATGGGAATGGCAATATGGTCTGGGAGAATGTGTCCTCTAGTTTGGGAGTCAGGAGACCTGGATTCTGATGATAGCATCAACATCATCCCAGAGAACACCCTTCAGCAAGTCTTCTAGCCTCTCTGAGGTGAGCTTCCTCACCATTATAAAGGGACCAAGGATCTTCACACTTGTCTAACCTCTGATATTGGAGCTAAATAGAAAATACGAAAAAGTATGGTGTTATGCAAAGAGAATAGACCTCAGATTCAGTTGTATCTGGGTTTGAATCCTGGCTCAGCCACTTACTAGATGTGCCACCTTGGGCAAGTTATACAACCTCACTGGGCCTCAATTTCCTAACCTGTAATAGTAAGACATAATAATACTTAAGTTTACTGAGTTACGATGAGGTTAAAGGAAATAACTTACATGAGCGTGCACTATAAACTAAATATTAAGTGACTCTTAGTTAAAACACTGAAAAGGCTTATGTGAGTGTGGATGAGGACCTGCATTTTTTTAGAGAAGATAGATAGGACTGTTAGAGCAAGCGGCCAGTGGCTGTGTTGGTAGAGTTCATGGAGCAAAGGGCATTGGTGGGGTCACCACAGTTGAGGGCTTTGCATTGATCACAGAACACCAACCAGTTCACGCAGGGGGGATGTCCAGTTTCTGTGATGGGGTTTCTCATGTCTGTCCTCCAGGGTATCCCCTTCCCAGTATCAGGACACGTGGAGTCCAGATAGTTAGCCAGAGGATGCTGGATAAGTGTAAGGTCAGGGAAGGGCTGGGGGAGGTAGGGAATCTCAAGGGATATTTCACCCAGGCCCACGATAGTGTCCATCTCCCCCACAGACTGGAACACATGTGTCTGATAGTTCAATGTTTCTCCCTGAAAAAGCACCAGCTAAACATGACCAGGGATTTTCTCTCTGACTTCCCTTCCCTACTACATCAGGGAAATAAAGCAGTGGACATAATCACTGATGCTTACCTAGCTATGTGACTTTGGGCTGGTGCTCTCACCACTCTGAGCCTGTTTCCCCATTTGAAAATAAAAATAATACCCACTTTTCAGTGTTATTGGGAGGGTGAAAATCATGCACTATATCTGCAGTCCGATGGTACCGCCTAACCTCTGGTAGGTGCGCAACAAATGTTCCTGTACCAACTTTTCTCAGCCCCATGCAGACTACGTGGCTTTCCTTCTGTTGGCTGAGTCTTCAACCTGATGATCTGGCTTTGAAGCTGGCAACTAGGGTTTGAATTCTGACTCTGCAGTATTACTGGGTGGCCTTGAGCAAGCCTTGTCCCCTCTCTTATCCTCCGTGTCTAATACTTCCTACCTATCAGAATTTTTGTGGAGTAAAATGATGTGTAGACTTGATCACTACTCTGACCCTTCCAGCTCTGACATTCTAAGATTTTTCTGATTCTAAAAATCTAAGTTATATAATGCCATGCTAGATGAATTTATGATACCAAGAATCGATAATTTTGTTATTTAGTGAGTTTTAAAATTCAGTGATTCCATGAACATAAGAGTTTCTAATCTAATGGAGGAAATCAGTACGAAAGTGTCCTGGACAGCTGATCAGGACAAACCCATAGCTACTTTCATTCTTTTCGTTTAGGGGTTCTTAATTGAGGGGCCCATGGTTGGGCTTCAAGAAAAGCCCATGAACCGTCTAAAATTCATGCAAAGCTGTGAGTAAACATGCAGAGTTCTTTTTTGGGAGGAAGGCTCATAGTTTTCAACAGAACCTAAAGGGGAGCATCCTTAGAGACTTCTGCCCTGGCTAGTGGTCTCTGGGGATCTTGACTGTCCATGCTGTGGCAAGAATACAGCTCTAGCGTCAGAATCCTGGGTGTGAGTTCTGCTTTGCATCATTCTCCCTGAGGGCTCTTATCCACTATTTAACCACTCTGAATTTCTTCATCTGTAAAGTAAGGGTAATGATTATTTACTTCACAAGTTTTTAGGGTTACATGGGAGAATGCAGATGAATCACTGGGCATATCTCGGTGCCATTAAATATTAGTTCCCTTGCCTTTTCTTCCTGTCATTTGTTGTTTTTTTGTTGTTGTTGTGAAATGATAAATTGCTGAGAATTTTGGACCATTTTTCAGCAAACCCTAGTTACATTTTACTGGCCTTCCAAGTAATAAATAGGCTCTGTTCAAATGATTTTACAAAGAGACAGAGAAAGGCTAAACTAGAATCATAAAGTAACCCAGCGCTTCTCTGGCCTTTGTTTATGGTCTGGTTA
This sequence comes from Daubentonia madagascariensis, assembly GCA_023783475.1. Taxonomy (NCBI): domain Eukaryota; kingdom Metazoa; phylum Chordata; class Mammalia; order Primates; family Daubentoniidae; genus Daubentonia; species Daubentonia madagascariensis. The sequence goes on from JAKFHU010001129.1 coordinate 9,951,443, forward strand.
CAAGCCAAGAGGAAATAGCTCTTTGACATAATGGATGGGAAAAACATTGGGAACAGAGACCTTGGGTCCTGAGCAGAAGGGTTTCCACCCAGGCGTAAAGCTATGGACACATTGACATCAGAAAATGCTGGCTCTGGGAAAAGGTACGGCTGGTGTGGCCACAAGAAGATGCCAAGATTTCAAATTCAGTTGATTGGATCAGTCTCGATTCAGAGTCCACTATATGCCTTGCACTTGTGTCCTCTGAAACATATATCAGACATTGAAGACGTCATTTATTTATTATGTATCCATCCAACAAAACTCATTAGATATCAGAAATAGATGAACAAAGCATGGTCCCTGCTTTCAAGATAAAGACAGTTTTGAGGGAAGGGAGAAAGGTAAAGAGGCAACAGCATCACAGAGGGATCAATCCTCTGGCAGAGGGGAGCTCTGCTGGCTGGGGAAGCAGGGGGGTCATCCAACCCAGCTGGGGTGATGTGGAGGGAGTGGGAAGGAAGGCTTTGTGGAGGAAGAGAAACTAGGGCTCAGACCTCCAGCAGGAATGGAATGCGGGCAGGAAAATAAGAGGTGGAGCAGCCTTCCTGGCAGAGGGAGAAGCACAGGGGAAAGCCCAGATGCCACAGAGAGGATGCTGCATCCAAAGTATTGGAGGGTAGCTGGGGCTGGGCCAGAGGCAGCAGGTGATTAATAAATATAGGCAGAGCCAGACCATGAAGAGAAGGAGAAAGATTTGTGAAATATGTAACAGGTACATTGAACAGGCAGTACTCGCAAGGTACAATTAGGAAACAACTTTATTTTTTGTCTCCCATTGGCTTTAAAGATACATAGAGATTATATATCTAGAGATATAAAAGCTCTAGCATGAGTCTCCAGTCACTCTCAGGAAATTAAAAGTTCTCTAATTAATTCTAGTCACAAAACAGTCTCAGTTCAGCAATGCCTATGTCTGGGCCAATCAGAAACATCAAACCTCTTTCAGGCAGAAACCTTCCTCATCCTCTAGCTCACACCTATCTCCAAAAGTCTACTCATGTGACCATGAAGGTTAGGGTCTGGCTGACTTCTGTTTTCCTGGCTTGGCTTCCAGCCCCCCACCCCCCATCTGGCTAACAGTAGCTGTTCACGCCTCCAGGGTTGAGCAGGATGAGAGAGGGCAGGAAAGGGGCAGGAAAGATCTTGGGTGACGAGTGCTCTCAGGAGATGGCATGGGCAATCCCTCACAAGCTTCTCCAGACACACCCTGTCCTGGTGCTGGAGATCTGGGGTTGTGGGCAGATGCATTTGCTCAGGTCAGTGGCTTGTGGTTCCTTCCTCAGTCCCTGGTGATCTGGTGGTTCACCCCTGTTGGGGCCACTGCACCCCTCAACTGGCTCTCTTGTCTGGAGGTGTGCTAAAGGTTGCAAAACTGCTTTTCTGGTTTTCTTTTGCAAGTCCTGCATGGTGGTTTCATATCTCACTCTGAAATGTGATGTCTATAGTCTTGGGATCTCAGCTGAAGCCATAACTAAACAGTTCCATTTTAATAATATGTTCCAATATCTAACAGTTAGGATTGAGCATTCTTGTTGAATGTTTGGATATGGGGTAGAGGAAAGAGTCAAGGAGGATGCCCAGGTTCTTGATTTGAAAAGCTTGGTAGATGGTAGGGCTAATCACTGAGATATAGACTGTTGGAGAAAGGGGTTGGGGAGGGGGATATTTTGAGCTCTATTTGTAATGTGTTGAGTATAAGGGGCTTATATGACATCCAAATGGAGAATTTTGGTAGGCAGATAGCTCTATGGGCCTGAAGGTGTGGAGAGAGACTTAGGCTTTGGATAGACTCAAAATTGATTTTTCTACAAGGTACTATAAAGTCACAATAAAGGAAGTGATTTTCTTGGTGTGCACAGTCATAGGCTTCTACCTGATGAGTTGGTGAAAAGAATGCTGGCCTGAGAGTCAGGATCCCAGTTCCAGTATGGCCTTTTGCTCCTCGCCGCCTCATAAAGCTGCGTGACCTTGGTTCAAACACTTCACCTCTCTGGCCAAAGCCTGATACTAGGTAAACCCTCAGTGAATGGGAAAGGACAAATGAGTGAAGTGGAGGCAGGCCTCACCCAGCATCTGCTAGTGCACTTGGCTCACTAACAGGGCAATGAGTTATCTGATCTGTGCTGTTCAGAGAAATGTGTGTGTGTGTGGGTGTGGGTACCATCTGGACTTTCGTCCTTGCGGGGGAGGCATCACCTTTTAGGTGGAGGACAGAAGAATAGGAAGCAGTCAGGTCTGACCTGTTAGTTGGCATCTAAAGACACGTAGGTACCTCCTAGTTCTTGTTTGTCACGCCCAGGGTGAAAGCTTTGTTAAGACTTGTAAGCAAAAAAAGCTTCAATCAGAGGGTTTTGGGAACAGAAGTGTAGCTGTACTGAAGTCTGTTGATTTTTTTCCCCCTCTTCCCTGCAGACATAGACTAGAGTTTGATCTTTAAATATGAATCCTTCTGATTGACTGGCTGGCTGAATGGATGAGTAATAACAGTAGTAGCAACGGGAAAAATAATAACATTGAGAATGTGCTTCATGAAGAGGGTCAGGATCCCTGCACTGGAGCAGTGGCTTTGCCTATAACTTGCCACATAGGTTTGAGGAGGTCTGTTCCCTACCCTGGGTCTTAATTTTCCTATCTTTAGATTAGAAGATGAAATGATGTGATCTTTAAATTTATTTCCAGACAGATATATAGATAATCATTTGATCTGGGCCTTTGAGATAATACCTCCATTTCACAAGTAGGGAAATCGAAGCCCAGGAAAATCAAATCACATGCCCAGGGCTGCACAGTTACTGGTGGTAGAGTGAGAACTGAAGTCCAGATTGGTGCAGCTCTAAGTGTGTGCTCTCTCTACCCTGCCTGCTAGGCTGTTGTCTCACTTTCCACCCTGCTCTGCAGTCAGCCCAGTTTCATTCTATTTCCTGTAGGACAAGAACCTTTTTCTGAACCCCACAGAGGTTGGGACCCACCAGCCAGCTCTAACTAGTTCTCTAGACCTGTCAGCCCTCTCTGTGACCCCTGCCCCTGGCTTTGACCTATTTACCATCCCTGATAGCCCAGATGCGGCTCTGCCGTATGCTGCCCAGACCCTCTCTCTGCGGTGCCTGGTTGAGCTGCCCTGCCTTGGACTAACTGCCTCTCACCTCCAGATCAAAGTATGCCTCTGATTTCTGACTGTGTCCTGCCCAGGGCTGGAAAACCAAAAAGTCATTACCTTTCCCCAGCCTCCCTCATCCCCTAAAAAGAGGTTTCTAAGGGTTTTATCTGCTGTTGTCAAGTTTATAGCCATAATTCGAAATGCTGTTAATATTACTGTCAGCAGAGAGCTACAAATTACAAAGTTGTAAAGTTACTTTATAGTGATAACTGTCAGCCTTCACTAGCAGCACCGCAAGGCTCCATGGAAACCAAGTTGATGATAAAGAGAGTTGATATTGTTTCAGGATTATGGCTGTTAGCTGACGGTCAGAAGAAATCTTGGCTGGTTCCTAAGTAACTTGAAACCTATTTGTCTATATTCATGTTCACTTTCAACTTATGCACACAATACTTGAGTTCCCACCTTCTTGTTAGACAAATGTGGGGAAAGCCTCAAAAGTGTAAGGACTTTACCCAAGATCAGTTCCAACCAATTACAGGTTTGGGCCTAACTTTGACCAGCCCAAAGGACAATGACAGGGACTGTCTGCTACATTGTAGGTATTTAATAAATAGTTGTTGAATGGATGAATGCCTGGAACACTTGTGGGGGTCAGGGGAGGGGAGCTTGACAACATTTATAACAAAGGTGTTGAATAATTTCTGCCTTTAGAGTAAAACATATTAAACAAAAGCAGCTTTGGAAGCAGTGATTTGGGGGAATGAAGTTTCCTGTGTAGTAAAATGGGTTTAGGCATCTTAATTGACACTATTAAGGTTGATATTGGTCAATAGGGCAATGTGTCAATTCCCACATCCACCACACTTACACTATTCTCCTGCCAAAAATGAGGCTGACTCTGGCTATATTAACAGAAGCAGGTTTGGGGAACAAGGAGGTGCTGGCCTTTCTTTACCCTGCTGTGTCGTAGACCCCTGGAGCTCTGTGTTCATTTCTACCCCTCACTCTATGTCAGACATTGATTAAATGGTGCATGGGCCCTAAGGCATCAGGTTGAAAAGGGAACACAAAGCTAGGTTTACTAACTGTCCAAGTTTGCCTAGGATTGAGGGCTTTCCTGGGACAGGAGACTTTCAGTGCTAAAACCAGAATTGTTCCGGGCAAAGCAAGATGGTTGGTCATTCTACCCAAAGCTGTGACATATGAGGAACTGGTAAAGGAACTGGGGGTGTTTTCCTTGGAAAGAAGACATGTAGGGGCTATATAATTGCTTTGGTCAAATCTCTAAAGAGCTGTCATGAAGCAGAGGAAGCAGATCTGTTCTGTGTGGCCATAGATGTCAGAACAAGGGCGGTGGGAGGCAGCTCCATTCCAATCTGTGGGGAAGATATTGGCAGGGAAGATCTAGAACCTGGGGCTGACTCGTTGAGCACCTACTAAGCATCAAACCCTATGCTGGTTTCTAGGCATGCAGAGCTGAGTGGTCATAGCCTCTCTGGAGAAGTTCCAGGTGTGGTGGAGGAGATGAACAGGAGAGTGACCACAGGATAGTTGTGACAGAGGGGAGCAGAAGACATGGAGAGGAGCATCTAACCCAGCCTTGGGGGCAGCAGGGGTGGGAGTATGTGCAGCAAGGAAGCACCATCTCCTCAACAAAGTCGAGAAGGATCAGAAGGGAGCATAAGGCCTTGCAGGCAGACAGAACAGCATGTACCAAGTCCAGAGCATTACGGGAGCCACTGCCCTCCTTTGGACAAGTCTGGGCCTTGGGTGTGAGTTGGGGAGTGAGAGGCAATGAGGCTGGAGAAGGCTGTGGGATCCAGTTGGTGAAGGACTGGTGATCCACAACCACACCAGTGTTACAGGGAGAGAACCATGGTAGCAGTGGCAAGGGCAGCTTGGACAGGGTCAACTGGAGACAGATAGATGAATGCACCACAAGCAAATGCCATACCACCATGCCAAATAACACCTGCCCGCCCTTCCCACTCTTTCATCTTTAAAAGGGTGTGTTCTCTGGGAGATTGGCTTGAAAGTAAGCCAGAGGAGCTCTTTCCTGATTCCACTAGGGGACCAAGATCCAGTTTCTCAGATTATACCGTCTCACCAGAAGTTTGGGGATATCTCCTAGTGGATTGTTGTACAATGGACAGTGTCTGATGTGAGATTCATGAGCTATATGCTTTATTAACCTAGCCTCTGCTGCTGACTTGCTGTGTGATCTTGAGCAAGTCACTACCCTTCCCAGGATCCTATCTGTAAAATGAAGAGTTTGGACAACAGGCCTCCATCCTCCAGGTCTTATTCAAAAAGTCTATTTAATTTGGGTCTAACTCACATTTATTGAACATCTGCTGTGTGCTGGACACAGTCATCTTAGGGTTTTGTCAGACCACTGGAGGCAGGGGGCCGTTCTCAATAGGACCACCAACACTCCCTTTCTTCCAGAAAGACCTGGAACTAGCACCTCAAATCTCACTTCAGGCTGCATGCCCAGCTAAGACATGCTGCCTATCTGGGATTTCTTATCCATCAATATTTTCCTCAAGATGATAAATGTGCTGCCAATAAGAGGAGACAGCTGCTAATGCCGTCTGAGACCAGGGCCTTTAGCTGGGGTTGTGGCCGTGCTTGGCTTGTTGATGTGTCTCAAGAGACAGGAGGTGGGAGTTGTGGCTGGGAGGATGCAAGATGGGACTTAGAGGGAGGAGGGGGTCAGGACCACTGCTCTCAAGCCATGCAGATTTTGCCACGAGTCAGTGGAGAAGAGAGAAGAGACAGGGATGCTTGGATTTCAGTTTAAAGCAAAATAAATTTGTGTTATTTACAAAGCCCCCTGAGAATGCCAAGCCCAGGGTGGACCATCCAGAAGTAAACAGCACTTATCAGTGTATAAAGGCATTCAGAACCATCACCTCATGTGATCTCCAAGACAATATAGAGAGATGAGTATTATTATCTCTATTTTATAAATAAGGAATCCAAGGGTCAGAGGAGGGATGTGCATTTTGTCCTTGAGTGCGTATTCTGAGCCAGGACCTTGGAAAGAAGACATATAGGGGCTACATAATTGCTTTGGTCAAATCTCTAAAGAGCTGTCATGAAGCAGAGGGAGCAGATCTGTTCCGTGTGGCCCTAGAGGTCAGAACAAGGGCAGTGGGAGGCAGCTCCATTCCAAACCTCTGTGGGGAAGATAATGACCAGGAAGGTCTAGAACCTGGGGCTGACTCGTTGAGCACCTACGTAGAGCATGAGGCCCTGTGCTGGTTTCTAGGGATGCAGAGCTGAGTCGTCATAGCCTCAGGCTCTAGAAGTACAGAAAATCTGAGCCAGACAGAGGAAGCCTGTCCAGGTGAAACAGTGCATATGTGGTGGAGCAATACCCTCCCAGAATCTTGGATTTGTTTCTTCTGATATTAAATCTTCTGATTGCGCCACTAAAAGACACTTTCTTTGAAGAAACTGGCCATATGGTTGAGAAGCTAATAGCTGAGATGTACCTAACAGATACCATTGTTAAATAATAAGGTGAAAATGAGCATGGCCTTTGGAACCAGGCTGAGCTGGGTACAAATCTTGGTTCTGCTATTTACCAGTTGTGTGAACCTGAGCAAGTGACCTAATCTCTCTGAGCCTGTTTGCCCATCTGTAACAATGACTGTTATGATATTTACCTCACAGGGTTGTTGTGAGCAGATGGAAACATAAAAAAATTCTCATGTGCCTAATAGATTACCTGGAACATAGTACGCACTCAATAAATGACACAGTGATTATTACCATCACTAGACTACTTCTGAATTGGGTGACATCCAAGTAATAAATTCCTGGGCCATCAGAAGAGATGAAATGTGTTTGGATTGTAGGTTTCACAGAACCTTCCATGAAAGGTTCTTAAAATCCTTAAGGGAGGTTCTTCAGATTCTTAAATACTAATAGCAGTCTTCTTAAAAGTGCGTTTGGAGTACTCTGATATTCCAAAGGAGGTGTCTGTACTCATGTGCATAATTCAAAACTTTTCCTTTACCAGGACAAAGTCGTTAATGATCAGTCTCAGGACTCAGTGTATGGTCAAGATCTGTGACTAAAACCAGGGCTTACTCTGTGACCAAGATTTGGTATTTGATGCTCAGTTAGAGACAGCATGTGTTAACCCTCCTTAACCTGGCTTTGAGGAAACATGTCATGATAAAGAGTTAAGATACTTGGGTTCTCATCATGGGTTTAAGAACTAGAAAGCCCAGTGATTTTTATTTTTAATGTGATCAGGGACAACTAACACTCCATCTCTGTGCCTCAGTTTCCCATTCTCACTATTGCGCCTACCTTGTGAATGGTTGTGCAGATCAAATGGCATAGTAGGCAAGAAAATATTTTGAAAACTATTCCACCCTGTACTCAAAGAAGGGGTGACTCTTGGTGAAGAGGAAGAGGAGGAGGGGGCGCAGGGAGAAAGTAGAGGCACGTTGCCCTTTAGGACAGAAAGCAGATCTGGAATAGGGTAGGGGCAAGAACCGGGCCCAGAGGAGACGCTGGACTGGCAGAGAGGCAGCCGAGGAGGACCTGAATCAGCTCAATGCCCAGCTCATGTCTGCAGGGATGAGCACAGGAAGCTGGCTCCATGGAGAGATACTGGCCACAGGGCTGGTAACCCACCAAGCCAAGAAGAGTCTGGATTCTCCCTCCCGGCTCCTTCCCTCTGCCGCTTGCCTTTGGGGACCGCCAGCTGCGGCTTCGTTGCAGTTGCCTGAGGTTGAGGTGCCCTCTCCTGGCCCCCAGGGTGCATGGCTGTCTGTGAGAGTCCAGCTCCCTTCCGCACAGAGCACTGGAAGGCAGCCTTATCCTTTGTCTGGGCTAAGACCCGACTCTGGTGGGGCCTGAGCCGCCTCTGGGGGGCTGGAGGAGGGAGCGGCACATCCCCTTCAGTTCTCCCAGGTTTCACTGTGCGTGAGCGTCCCTCCTCCCCACCTAGTCATCCCTCCTGCCTCTCTCTCGTCCTCCTTGTTTCCATTTCTCTTCTCTCTTTCTGTCTTTCCATTTGACTCTGTTTTGCATGCACACACACACACGCGCGTGCACACACACACTCACACACACACTCACACACAGACTCACTCACACACACACTCACACACACTCTCTCTCTCACACACACACACACACACACACACACACACACACACACACACACACACGGCTCCACTCTACCCTCTCTCACTTTCTCCCCGCAACCTCCCTTCGCTTCTCCCATCTCTTCCTCCTTAGCTCCTCTCCTAAGGCAAATAGTGGAAAGGCTTTGCACTAAATCCACATTTGAGTCCCGTATTCTCCATTTGCATGACCTTGAGCGAGCTGCTTGGGGTGAGGACAGCCTACCGGATGGTGAGGAGTGAAAGCAGGGACGTGTGTCAGCGCCTCCATGCGGCCTCTGGCCTGGGTCCCTTGCCCTCCTCACCTCCCTTGCAGCCCTTTTTGTTCCTCCTCTTCTTCTTTGCCAATGCTCCCATCCCTCTCTCCCTCCTCCTCTGCCCCAGCTCCTCATGCCACAGTTCAGATTCACATTCAAACGCCACTTACTGAGCTTTTCAGAAAAGCGGGGACTTGACTGACCTTCACCTTGAAAGAACTGTCCTTCAGGGCTCAGGGACTCTGTTCTGCCTCCCCAAGGGAGGACAGCGTGGCTTCCTGTTCAGGTGCCTGCTGAGGGGCTGTGAACCGAGCTAAGGGACAGCCAGAAGCTGTCAGGATGCCCAGGGGAGTCTCTGTTCCCAGTGTGTCCTACAGGGAAGGTTTGCGGTGAGGAAGGAATCATCCCTGAGGCCCACATGACATCCTGGATGTGTCCATGGGCCAGGTATTTTAATTTGTTTATCATTTGTGGTAAATTACAACCAAACCACCTGCCGCAAGAAAGCAATGAAAAACATTTCCCAGCACTGGGCTCTTAAGGAAACGTCTCACCCTGGGGCCTGTGTTGGGAGCCCAGAAACAGGCAGTGGCCTCTGGCCTTGTGAGCTTTCCTTCAGCAGATGCCAACACAAGCATCACGAGGCTGCCTCTCGTGGTGTCCCCTGATGAGAGCCAAGGGCACAATCCTAAAACACAGCCCAAGCGTGCAGCTGTCTGAGGTCCAGCTAGATGCTACACTAACGCAGGTGTGAGTAGGCTGCGTCCTTCACACCATCCTTGGGCACTATCATGTCTCTCCACCCAGCTATGGAGAAAGCCAGGATGACCACGTGGTGCAGGTTCAGGCAAGGGCCGGGACAGGAGTGATGTGAGCCTGTATACTTCAGTTGTTAGGAGCTCAGGTTCTCAAGTCATACAGGGCTGTTTTCAAATCCTAATTCTGCCACTTCCAAGCCCTGTGTGACTTTGGGCAAGTTACTTCACCTCTCTGGATTTCAGACTCCTTATCTATGGAATAGAGGTAATGGCATAAATTTTTCAGGGGTTTTGTGAGGATTAAATGAGCCGATGCATGTCAGTACTTAACACTCTGGCTCCTGGCAAGGGATGATAATAGCTATTATTACACGTTACAATTCTGTGTGCTCACTTCATGGGGATACCAGTAAGTCAGGGATCTGCTGAGTAGGTGGTTGGGCGGCCATCTTGTTGCCTGGGTGGAGAATTGTCTGTGCCACCACAGGGACACACACAGCCTGATGACCAGTTTTAAAGCAAAAGGGATTCTTCTTCTGAGTTCTCTCATAAGGCAACTGTGACCGTAGTCTTCCCTATTTATTTGCACTAAAGGCAGACTGGAAAATCCCACGCTCACTTCCCTTCAGCTAAGTATGTTAGTAATAGTATGTGCAAGTGGATGTCTCTGGGATTCTGGGAATGCACAGCATTTAAAGCATGAGGAAGACATCTGAGTCTTGAAAAGTTGGGAAGCTTTTGAGAGAAGGGAAATATTTACTGTTTGCCTACTTTGTGCCAGACTGTGTGCTAAGTGCCTTATTGGCATATTTAATTCTCATGGCAGCCTTATGACATAGTCACTATATCTTGCAAGTGAGAAAATGTGTGCCCATGATATTAACTTACCTGGGGTCACCCAACTTGTATGGGGCAGAGGCAAGCTCTGAACCCAGAGCCCATGATTCCACCACACCACTCTTCCTTCTGTGCTCACATCCAGACCACCTGGGATTTCACCTGCCTCATCCCATCCTTCCCAGCCCTCCAGGCCCCACAGCTCCTTGGGGAGGCAGCAGACCACCAGGCTCTGGCAGAATAGACCCCTCTCTCCAAAAGTGGCTCACACTGCCTCTACTGTGTGTTGGGTTTTTTCTGAGTGACTGAGAGGTTTTCACTTGGCCTAAACTCTTCTATACCTCTTCTCCGGAAGGTAATTGTTGAAGGAAAGTTACTGGGCTCTGTTGAAAGTCATTTTTAGATTTCAAAGCAGGACAAGAAGGAACAATGACTTCACATGTGCATGACTAATTCAAAGCACTTTAATCTTCAAAATGTCAAACTTTATGGTAAGTGGCTGTTCCACAGTGAGCAGTGGCACTTTGAATATTAAAATACCAGGATGGCAGGGCGTCTAGACTGGGAGTCTCTGTAAGGGCAATTGCAAAGGTGATGGCTAGTGCTATAGGCCAGCTTTGAAGTACAATTTGAAACACAGCCTCATTGTAAGTGATTGACCACCTGAGATCAAGAAGTTCTAGGTAAATGGCATGCATTAGCATGAATCCTTACTACAACCCTGAAGGATAGGCATTATGGTCCCCATTTGGTGGGGCTTAGGTGCGTGGGAGAGGAGACTGATGCTCAAGGTAATTAGGGGATTTTCCCAAGATCATGTAGTTAGCAAGTGTTTCTCCTGATTCTCCAACCCAAGTCTGTTGCCCTCCTCGAAAGCCTGCTCCCTTGCTACCACAGCACACTGCCTTTTGCCTTCATGGCTTTAAAGCAACATTAATTCTCCATGTTGGACCCACCAATGATCTAAGACAAATTTGGAACAAGTAAGTAAGGAACTACTTCATGTAACCTTAGGTCTGTGTCCAGAAACAAGGTCTTAGAAAAAGTCCATCAGGTTCTGGTCTCCTGGAAGTGAGGGAAACCAGGCTGGCATCCAGACTTCCAGAAACTTACTGTGTGACCCAGTAACTTCATTTCCCCTCTCTGGGCTTTCATTTTTCTATTTATAGAAGTGTTAGAGGGAAAAATACAAAACAAATATGTACCAAGTACCCACTCTGTACCATGCCCTGTGCTGGGCATTGGTGATCAAAGATGAATAAGACATTGCTTTTTCCCTTAAGGGGGCAGTTGAACAAGGGATTCTCTAGTATCCTTTCCTGCTCAGATATTCTATGAACTCAAATTGCAACCACAAGTATGGATGGTGGGTCAAAGGCCTTTGACCTTATTCACTGTGTCTTAGGTCTACTGTAACCTAGACATAAGGTTTTCAGCTATATATACCCCAGTGCATCCAGGGTCAAAGCATACACAGAGACCAATGGGTCCAGGTACAGAGGCCAGAGAACACATAGAAATCAAAAGGACCCAGACGCTGGCACTCATTTATTCAACTATTCACTCGTTTGTTTAACAAAAAGTTTCTGAGCATTCCTTCTGTGCTAGGCCCCTTACTAGGTGGCTAAGGACCCAGGAATGGGTCAGGAAGGGCCCCTGCATTCCAAACGTACAGTCTTGTAGAGAATTTGACATGCAAACATTACTATTAATAAGAGTATCCTCTAAGAACATGGAAGGTACAGAGGGGACATGAGGGAGAAGGTGCATAACTCTTCAGGGGTGGCTTCACAGAGGAGGAGTCCTTGAGCTGAAACTCAAAAAAGGAAATGGACATTCTAGGCCAAAGCCCAGAGACATGATATAAAATGCTGTGTTCAGGAGCTGGAAATATCTGAAGCTTCTAGTAAAGGGAAGGGCTGTGGATGGAGTATTCTCCCTGGCCCCACTAATGTTGGGCATACCTAGGTGACTTGCTTTGGCCAACATGATGCTAACAGAACTGACTCAGATGGCAGTTTTGAGCATGCCTCACAATTTGGTTTGGCACTGGCCACTTCAGTGATCCACCAGGGAAAGAGCATGCTTCAGGGAGCCACTGCTGCTCCAGCCCAACCCCAGAATGAACAGGGGGGAAGGCAGACCTGAATCCCACCTGCAGTCTGGAGCCAAGCCAGCCTGCAGCCCTACCTTCTGGCCAGGTTTAGCCCAGATCAGTCAAACCAGCCACCTGCAGACTCAGGAGAGACAGAGAAATGAATGTTGTTTAAAAAAAATAGATAAAATCATTAAGGGGGGGAGTACAAAGAGACGAGGCAGAGAAGCGGGGCCCCTGCTTTGTGTGCCCTGCTGAGGCCTGTGGGTACTAGTCGTTTGAGCGAGGAATAACATGATCAGGTTTGCAGGATGCTCAATCCAGAGACAAAGAAAGCAACCAAAAGACTCAGTGGAGCTTGAGGGGCCAAATTAGACTTCCTCGCTGACCTTTCCATCAAGCTGGCCTGTGAGGACCTCAGCATCTTCTGTGTTCCCAGCTGAGGGAGGACAGCTTATCAAAGAGAGTCCTAGCCCCAGTTCTTGGATGGGTTGCTGCTGCATCCAGGTACTGCTCTCTCCGCCCTTGCAGTGTTGCAAGGCCCGGAGCAGCCCAAGCCCCAGGGCCAATGACCTCCAGCAGAAGGCAGCCCCTCACTTTCCCTTCACTATGCAAACAAATATCAACATTTTCTTTGAGAGTCATGGCATGAAAAGTCGGGAAGCACTGGCTTAGCTCTGTGAGGGGTCCAGCCCCTCGCTGCCCAGCTGGGGACACACCATCTGCTCTGACCTGCCATCTTCTTCTCAAGGCCCATTTCCTCCAGGCCCCTGGAATGTCTCCCTCCTCTCAGATGGTGGTGGAAAGCAGAGCCAGCATTGCACCTTTGAATCCATAATATACTGTCTGAGGATTTTTTATTACCCTGTCGAGACAAAAAGCAATGGTATGAATTTCAATTCAGGACCCAACTGACTGCAGCACTGTGTCTGAATCATTCCCAGCAGCCTCTGCTCTAGTTTTGAGAGCTGCCCCCATATTAGCCTGTACTGAACAGCTCTCCTGGGCCCCCTATCCCCAACCCCAAGCCCCACCAGGCCCATCCAGTGCCGAGTATCACATGTGCTTGGGCGCTGAAAGAAAGGACAGTCAGGGCTGTGGTATGGGCCCAGCCTACTCTGGTACCCCAGCAGCATCAGAGAGCAAAGCGAACTAGAGCAGTTTGGATGACTTCCTGGAGGTGATGATCCTTGATAATAAGATTTGGCAAGGTGAAGTAGCTCATGATTTACAGGTGCTCTCACATATACAGACAGTGTCACCAGGAATTAGCACTATAACCCTGCAAAGGAAGAACAATCATCCCCATTTTACAGATTAAAAAACAAAAGCTCATTGAGGTCAAATGACCTAACAGAGGTGCACAGCCAGTGAGTGGCTATATTAGTCAGTGTGTTCTGGAGAAACAGAACCAATAGGAGATATATATACACACACACACACACACACACACACACATATATATATACACACATGCACACACACACACACACACAGAGAAAGAGATTTATTTTAAGGAATTACCTCATGCAATCTTGGAGGCTGGCAAGGTAGGCTGGCAGGCTGGAGCCCAGGGAAGAGCCCATGTTGCAGTTTAAGTCCAAAGTCTTGGAATTCTCTCTTGCTTGGGGGAGGTCAGTCTTTTGTTCTATTCAGGCCTTCAACTGATTGAATGAGTCCCAACCACATTATGGAGGGCAATCTGTTTTCCTCAAAGACCACTGATTTAAATGTTAATCTCATCCAAAAACACCTCACAGAAACATCCAGAATAATCTTTGACCATGTATCTGGGCATCATGGCCTAGCCAAGTTGACACATTAAAATTAACCCTCACAGTGGTAGAGCTTGGGTTTGACCCCAGGTCTTTTGGCTTCAAATCCTGAACTCAACTACATCAAAGCACCCAAAGACATCTGTTCAGGACCTTACAGGAGGAGAAGTATTTGAAGTGGTGGCATTTAGTCCAGTTTAACAAATATTTATCAAGAATTTCATTTTATCTAGCCCTATTAATATTGATATTTAAAACAAAACAAAATTGCATCTACCCTCACAGTCTAGTGAAGGAACTTACAGTCTAATGGTGAAGCAGGGAAACCATTCTGAAGAATGGATCATCATGAATAAAGGCTCTGTGATAGAATGAGTGTGCGAATAAATTGGCCTGTCTGGAATGGTGAATTCATACAAAGGAAGCTTACGAACTAAAGTTGGAAAAGTTCTTTGGGGCCAGATCATAGAAAGCCTTGAATGCCATAGTACTAATTTTGAGTTTTAGCCCATAGGCAAATGGGGAGCCAGAGAAGGTTCTTGAGCAAGAGAGTAGCATGAGGAAATTACTCTATTAACAGGAGTGGTTGGTATATATAGGAGGCATTAGAGTTTACCCTAGACCAGTGGACACTTCCTCTTGGTATGATTTTGGGAGCATTGTGAAATCCCTACTTCATTCCCCAATCATGAAAGAAACAATCAGCAGGGGCCAAGTACTCCTCCTACAGACTGACTTTTCAGTGAAGTTGCAAAATTAAGGAAGGGCAATCGGTTATGTGGCAGGCACTGCCCTAGAGTTTCCCTAATTTAATTTCAAAACAACCATGTGAAGAAGACAGACATGGATTTTTGTTCTCATTTGAATGATAAGGACACTAAAATTCAGAGAGAGAAAGTAACTATCTCCAGGTCACACAGATGGTAGATGTGGGGGTCCAAATTTCCACTAGAGCTGTCTAATTCCGCAGCCTGCTCTCTTAACCACTGTCTAAATTGCAATAGAGGGTGGGGTTGGGAGGGACCCTGGATGTCTGAGTGTTGTGAAGAGAAAAGAGGAGTAAATGGAGGGATAAAGAGGGAAAAAAAGGAGTTGAAGAATCAAAGACCATTTTTTGGAGACTATAACGCCTTACCAAGGCCTGACTTAGGAGTGGGTGCTGGAACAAGGAGACTCAGTCTGGAAAGACAAAGAATGTCAGCTGGGGGAGAACTTGGAAGATAAAAGGAGCTATAGTAATCACTTGGAAGGGCTGGTAACCGTTTACCATACCCCCCCCCCAAGTAGAAGCCCAGCTCTGCCTCCTATCCTGGCTGTGTTTATGTTGGTGGTGGGGAGAGAGGTCATTTCTTACTGCTAGCAGGGCCGTCAGCTGGACTCTGGTCACTACAGCCATTCAGTCCCTCCAGAGTTAACTTTCCAGTGCTACAGTGGAGCAAGCTCCTGGGAGATAGCAGACATTTCCTGGTTTGCTCCCATCTGTAACCATTGCCTTACCTGCTGGGAGGCATCATCTGCTGTAATTAGGTTCATTAAAATGCTGATTAATAACATCTTGCCTGGGCCAGGTGTATGATGGGATCGGCCTAGTCACTGTAAATGTTAGTGTTCTTTGCAGCTATTTATACACAGTTAACACCCCAGCAAGGCCCAAAGGGGGATAGACAGCAGAGACTGTGAAAATGCCCCTGAACAGGGGACCAGATACATGGAGACAGCAAGAGATGAAAGTGGAGTCTGAGCACAGAGGACCTTGTGGGCCAAGCTAAGCTCAGTGTCTAGGTTGCAGGTGGAAGGTCACCAACTGGTAGCCCATAGCTGGCTCCCTCTTGCAGATTGTGGGTTTGGCCAGGAAAATGTGTGTTGGCTGGTGAGTTGGCTGGTTGGTTGGTTGAATTTTGAGTTTGGGGCATTTACTGTCCAACTTCTCACTACCCCCTCTATATTTTCATACCTGTCATTGCACATATTTACATTTTGAGCCTGTCCTCTGAAGACATTTGAGTGTGTGACCCTTGTGTACATGCTGGTTAAGAGATGAGGCAGTAAAAAAACAAGTTAATAGGCAGGGAAGTTTGGAAATACAAGCATAGACATAAAAAGACACAGAGCATGATCAGGGATTGGTTAGGTACTGCAGGGGCCAAACGTTATGAGGAGAAGTCCAGAGGTAAAGCCAGTATGGACCCCCCAGGACCCCCCATGTCGTCTAGTGTGGTTGGAGTGTCAGTGTGGAGTGAGCAGTAGGGAGAGATGGGTCAGAGAAGGCTGCAGGGAAGGCAGCGGGAGCCAGAGCCCAAAGGGAGGCCCTGAACACCATGTTTAATGGATTTGGACTTGACCCGGCGAAAGTGAGAACCACTGACAGGTGTAAGTCAGGAAGGGACATGGTCAGCTCTGCATCTGAGGAGTGTCACTCTTGCAACAGTGATGAAAATGGATTGGACGGCAGCAAACAGAGACCAGAGGCTATTGCAGTAATCCGGACAAACAACCATGCGGCCTGAACCAGGGCAGAGGCCATGTAGTGAGCAGGAGGAAAGACAGGAAAGTCATTTCTGAGGCGGACTCAGCAGGAGTCCCGTCGGCTTCCTTGCTGGAGAGAGGTGGCTGCTCATAGGCCTGACTGCTGAGCTCACTGGTCCACAGGAAAAAGTACACAAATGGGGGTGTGCTGGCTGCAGGGTGGCCTTCAAAAGAGAAACCAAGGCTCATGGGAAGTCCAACTTTCAGTGTGAGGAGGGGAGAGAAAAGTTCTGATTTGGGTCTCCTGGTTTCTCCCTCTCTTGACTCTTGCTACAGCAGCTAAGCTTTGCCAATTGTTATTATTATTTTAAAATATTAAGGAGGTACAAGTGTTTTTGTTACATGGGTGAATTGTATAATGCTAAAGTCAGGGATTTTGGTGTGCCCGTCACCAGAATAGTATTCAGTATTCACTGTAATCAATAAGTAAGTTTTTATTCCTCACCCCTCCCACCCCCCACCCCTTCTTGGTTTCCAATGTCCTTTACATCTCTTTGTGCCTGTGTGTACTCATCATTTAGCTCCTACTTATTAGTGAGAACATATGGTGTTTGTTTTTCCATTCCTGAGATACTTCACTTAGGATAATGGTCTCCAGTTCCATCCAAGTTGCTGCAAACGACATTATTTCCTTCCTTTCTACGGCTGAGTAGTCCTCCATGGTGTATATACATCACATTTTCTTTATCCACTCATCAATTGGGCACCTAGGTTGATTCTATATCTTTGCAATTGTGAATTGTGCTGCAATACATATTCAAGTGTAGGTGTCTTTTTGATAAAATGACTTCTGTTCCTTTGGCTAGATACCTAGTAGTGGGATTGCTGGATCAAATGGTAGGTCTACTTTTATATCTTTGAGGACTCTCCATACTGTTTTCCATAGAGGTTGTACCAATTTGCGGTCCCACCAACAGTGTATGGGCTTTCCTTTTTTACCACATCCATGCCAGCTGGCGTCTATTGTTTTTCGACTTTTCAATGATGGCCATTCTGATGGGGGTAAGATAGTATCTCACTGTGGTTTTAATTTGCATTTCCCTGAGGATTAGTGATGTTGAGCATTTTTTCATACTTTTTTGGCCATTTGTGTACCTTCTTTTGAAAAAATTCTGTAAATTGAATTCTCAGAGCTAAGCCTGATTTTACAGGTCAGAACACTAAGTCTTCCCAATGATTAGCTACCTTCCCAAAGCTACTGGTAGCTGAAGTTTTTTGTCATATCTTTTTTGTGTGTTTCGAGAAATTTATTTCTTTTTCTCTGTACCTATCTGATTGTCTATCTGTTTATCTGTAAGTCACATTTTCTGTCTGTTTCTCTCACTCTGTGTCTCTTTTTGTTTCTGAGAATTTGTCTTTGTGTATTCTTTCTCTCTCTATCTCTCCCTCTCTGTTTTTATTTTTCTAGTTCTCTCTCTCTCTCTCTCTCTCTCTGTCTCTCCCTCCTTCTCTTCCTCTTCCCTCTCTCTGTCTCTCCCTTTCCACTCTGTCTCTTTTCTCTATCTCCAGTTCTGGTTAGACAAATGACTCAGGGATGAGGCCAGTCTCTGCTCAGTGGTTAATTGATGGCTGCTATAGAATTGCCTAAGTGAGGAATTCTTGTCATTAGCAAGAGATGGGTTGCCTTGGCCTACAACTAGGAAACCTTTGAAATCCTGCATCTAAATTGCCATTCTTTTGACTGCTGCTAGTGATGCTAATTAGCTGTGTTAATTGGATGTTTTGATATTTGAAGAGCAAAGCAATCCAACTCCTCCTCCAGAAAGCCAAAATTATTAATGAATTTGGCAGCAGCCTTGGCTCTTTTTCCACAGTGGGCACAGCCAAAGATTTTGGGGCAAAGGGGTTACTCTAAGGAAGTGTCTTGCCTGCTTTTGGGGAAAGGGAGAGGCTGGGAAACTGGCTGTGGAGCTTCCTAGATGTGAAACCACCCAGTGGAATGGAAGAGTCTCAGATCTGGAGGCCGAATACTGATGCAAGGAATTTGGCCCCACTCTGCTGCTCCCTGTGGTCACCCTTGACAGCCACGCTTGAACTCTTGCATCCCGGTGCCTGGCATGGTACCTGGCACACAGTTAGCATTTAACACATATTACTGAGTGAATAATCAACAAGAGCATTGCTTTTTATGTCAGACTTGGATTCAAATCCCAGCTCAACCACTTCCTAGCTGGATGATTTGAGCAAAAGTTACTTTACCTCTCCAAGTCTCAAATTTCCTTTCTACCACATATTGGTGAAGAGTTCTAATGAATATAATTTTCTCCAACTTGTTGTATTTTACTGATACTTTATTATTATCCCATTAAGAATGCTACCTGGTACTCTACCTGCCTAGCCTGCCTCTTGATCTGGCTCAGATCATAAAACAAATTAAAGCTAAGTAAAAGATATGTGCAGAATTCTTTGGGAACACAGAGAACAGAGCAACTAATCCAACCTTGGGGAATCTGGGAAGACTTTCTAAATGGGGCAGATTTTGAGCTGGGTCTGTGAGGGTGATTAAGCACTGACTAAGAGAAGAGAGACTGGGAGGAAGAGGAAGGCATTCCACAAGTGTCTACAAAGCCCAGAGCCAAGGACAAGCACCATACTGCTCTGAAATAAGAGTCTAACTGACCTCTAAGGGTCCTGTTAGCTCCATATGGCAGGATTCTATGAAAGTAGTCTTTCCCATATCTTAGGGCAGTGGTCCCCAACATTTTTGGCACCAGGGACCAGTTTCATGGAAGAAAATTTTTCCACGGGCTTGGCGGGGGAGGGGGAGGCAGAGCTCAGGTGGTGATGGGAGTGATAGGGAGCAGCTGTAAATACAGATGAAGCTTCTGCTTGCTCCCTGATGCTCACCTCCTGCTGTGCGCCCCCACCGCCCACCACATTCCTAAGTTTCATGGAAGACAATTTTTCCACAGATGGGGGTGGTGGGTGGCAGCAGAGCTCTGTGGCCTGGTCCCTAACATGCCATGGACTGGTACCAGGGGTTGAGGACTACAGTTTTAGAGCATCTTTTTTTTTTAGGGAGAAATCCATAATCAAGAGCAGAGCCAAGAAAATAGGAAAGGGAAGTTTGGGTGTGGAGGAAACTTGACGTCTCACTCACAATTGAAAGGAACATTCTTCAAGAAGCCATGCCCACAGCCTACAATCTGGTTGCATTAGTCAGGGCTCTCCAGAGAAACAGAACCAACAGGATATCAATATCTATATCTATATATCTCCTGTTGGTTCTGTTCTCAAATATATATAAAGAGGTTACACACATAAAAAGATTTATTGTAAGGAATTGGCTCATGCGATTATGGAGGCTGAGAAGTCCCAAGATCTGCAGTCAACAAGCTATAGGCCCGGGAGAGTTCCAGTCTGAGTCTGAAGACCTGAGAGCCATGAGAGCTGATGGTGGAAGTTCCAGTCCAAAAGCCAGCTGACTTGAGACCCAAGAAGAGTTGACCTTTCAGTTCTAGTCTAAATGCTGAAAAGACCAGTGTTCTAGACCAAGTAGTCATGCAGGAGGTCCCTCTTACTCAGCCTTTTTGTTTATTCCATCTTCAATCGATCGGACGAGGCCCACCCACACTAGGGAGGGCAATCTATTTAACTAAGTCTAGCCATCCAAACGTTAATCTCTTACCCTCACAGAGTAATGTTTGGCCAAATGTCTGGGCACACCATGGCCCAGTCAAGTTGACACATAAAATTAACCATCATGCTGGTTATTTGGCCCTTGGGATATTTTCAAACACCGTGAGGGGAAGCACAGGTCAGACTGTGATCATGAGTTCCAAAGGCCCAGTACAAAGATTATCAGGTGATTACTATATCATCGATCATTGCATCAACAGAGTTAATCTATCCAATATCCTCCTTTTATAGAAGAAAGAAAGGGGGAGAGAGAGAAAGAGAGAGAGAGAGAAAGAAAAGAAAAGAAAGCAAGCGAGAGGGGAAGGGAGGAAGGAAGAAAAGGAGGGAGGGGAGGAGAGAAGGGAAGGATGAAAGGATGGAAGGTTGGTTTTTTAAAACTATAATATTAGAACTCTTCCCACTTTATAAATGTGATGTTCCTTCTGTGCATACTGTGCATACTTCAATTTTGGCACTTTCGCTTTGCACTGAAGGATCGTCAGAAATTTAGCAGTTAGAGAATTCTGGAATAATATTACATGGGCAAAGACATGAATGATAATGGAGCATTGGGAAATAACCCGCACTATAGTATGGCCAGGGCACAGGGTAGGTGTGGAGGAGAGGCTAGATAGGTAGTCAGGGGCCAGATCACAAGAGGCCTTGATGTCAGGTAAAGGAGCTTGGAAGCTCATCCAGAAAGCAATGAGGAGAAGGAAGTACACAATGTAGAGATGTTACATCTCTTTGATGGCCCTTTTTATAACGACTATAAGACTATGAGCCCTTCAAAGTTGCTAATCATATCTGAGTTATCTCCGTATCTCCAGAATTAGGCACAGTGCTAGGAACACAGTAAGTGTTCATAATTGTTGATTGTATAAAACTGAGGCAGCTAAGCTGACACTCAGAGAGGATAAATGACTTGTTCAACATCACTGTGAAACCTGTTGGCAAAGACCCCATGCCAGAGCTTCTGCAGGTATGTTACTAAAGCCATATACCCCCAGGCACCAACTCATAGCTTACTCAGGGTTCTTTGGTTTGAGTGCATCTTGTATGACATGGTCTAGATTCAGATTTCTCTCCATAATTCCAAATCCTTTCCCTTAGAAAGCCCAGGGGCATTTGTGCCCAACTTCAAGAAGCTCACTGGCCTTGTGTAATCTCATAAGACCCAGATGTTCTAGCCCAGATGTCTTCTCCTAGGCAACCCATTACCATTATCAAATATTTAAAGATCACCTACTGTGGCCCAAGGCCTGGGGCATTGAGAGTTGAGTCAGAGACAGTTGCTGTGCACAAATACTAGTCTGAAGCTGAGCATCTCAAGGGCACAGACCCAGTGTGATGCTTCTCAGCATCCATAGTGCCCAGCGTAACACTTGCTCAAGGAGGTTGAATGATTGAGTGAAGAAACTTGAGATGGTGAAGAAGAAAAAAACACCCATATAAATCTTATAACATAAGATAAAAAGCTGCAAGAGGAATGACATTGATGAGAAAGGGGCAGAGTTCAAAGTGCTCCCAGGGACAAGGTTCAAAGATTTCACGGAGGAGGTGACAGCTTCTAGGTTACGCCTTGCAGTATGACTAAAACTGAGACCAAGATGGAGGGGCTGGATGCTGCAGGTGGAGAGAGAACAACAGCAAAGACACAGGCTCTGGCCAGGCACAGTGGCTCACGGCCTGTAATCCCAGCATTTTGGGAGGCCAAGGTGGGAGAATCTCCTGAGGCCAGGAGTTCAAGACCAGCCTGAGCGATATAACAAGACCCTGTTCCTACAAAATTTTTTTAAAAAAATTAGCCAGACATGGTGGTGCGCCTGTAGTCCCAGCTACTTGGGAGGCTAAGGTAGGAAGATCGCTTGAGCCTGGGAGTTGGAGGTTGCAGTCAGCTATGATCATGCCAAGAGCAAGACCCTATCTCTCTATAAAAAGCAAAAACAAAAAACTCCATCAATGGTTATTCAACAAATGTCCTCTCATTGTTTGCTGTGTGTCAGGTATTGTGAGGGGCAATGGGGATACCAAGCTGCCTTCTCAGAATTTACAACTCCAGAGGAGGCAGGTTTCTGTGTGTGTGTATATTGGGGTAGACTGGGGGGGACAGTGGTGTAGGATTAAGGGGAGGGCATGGGGGAGACTATCAGATTGGTTAGGCTGGATCAAGAACATTCGAGGATCTAAAATTTCACATCACTTTAGGCTTTCTTTCTTTACCAGCCACAAAACGTGTTTGATGTGGAAGGAAAAAGAATTAGCATTTACAGCACTCCTGCTATATGCCAGTAAAAAGTACTGTACATACAATATTTTTATTTAACATTCTAAACCACTTTGAAGTAGGTCTGTGTGTTCTCACTTTATAAACAAGAAAGCTAAGTTTAAGCAACTGGTTAGTGGTGGGATCTTTGTGACTCCAAAGTCCTTGATTTTTTTTCCACTACACCATGCTGATGAGACAGCATGCTCATCCTCTTCTTATGCTTTGGTTAATTGTGAGAGAGTGTGTGTGTGTGTGTGTGTGTACATGCATGTGCCTGCTCACATTTTCCTGCATACAGGTACCAACTGTGGGCTGAAGGAGATTTTGATTACTTCTGTCCAATTAATGCTCTGTTCATTCTTGCTGTCTCCTTGTGATTAGAATTAATTGCTGCTGATTACACTGTGTGGAAGGAAAAGGATGGCCATCAACAGTTCCGCTTGGGGATAGAGACATTGTAATGCAAAACAAAACCGGTTCCCAAGGACTTGAATTAAAAAAAATTCTCTCTGTTGGAGAAAGATTAGGCGTTCTGTGACCAAAATCAATATTCTATGACCCTATCCAGGCAGAAGGACAACCTGTCCCTGTTCTGGACAGCAGTAAAGATAAAAGGAATTGAGGCAATATATTCATTTGGAAAATTGGTTATGTGTGAAAACTGCTCATGTGCTCTTGTAAATCTCTTCCTCACCTGTGCAATTGAGAGATTCAATGACACAAACTCCAAGGTCTTATATTAGCCAAAATTTGGGTGCAAGTGACAGAGGACTCAACTCAAACTGACTTAAGGAAAAAGGGGAAATATTAGCTCATAAAACTTAAAAGTCCAAAGGAATACTGGTGGTAGGCATAGCTGGATCTAGGGACTCATGCAGGGTCATCAGGACTTGGTCTCAGCTCTCCATGCTCCCTGCCTCAGTGTTTCCTGAGTATAATCTTGGCTTTGTTCTTCAACAGCTCTGCCCTCCAAGAAGCAGAATGGCCGCCAGCAGCTCCTGGTGGATATCCCATCCTCTCAGCATGAAGGGTGATTCTCTATTTCACAAGTCCTAGAACTGGGTCTCGCTGGGCCGTGTGTCATCCCTGATTAATCACTGAGGCAAGAGGAATTTCAGTGCTCTGAACAGCCAAGATAGGTTGACTCTATCCCCACTCAGAGTCTAGCTGGAGTCACCTCCTCCTGAGCCACAGGAATTGGGACTGGGGGCTCAATGCAGGAAAACGGAGTGTGTGAGAGGGGAATAGATTAAGAGCAGGAAAATGAAATAAGACAAAACAAAAAAGATGTCCACTATTGTTACCCTCCTACTCTGATATTTTATGATTCTCTAACCACTGGTGCACTGTCAAGCTGTCTAGAAAATACAAAGATCAGTAAAGTTCAGGAAGTACTTGAAGTCAGGAGGTGTGATTAAAGGCAAAAAAAGAGGATAAAGTATCTATTTGCGAATATCTACTTTATGTTAACTCCATACTGGGTGCTTTCACATTCATTATGTCTTTTAATCTTTACAATACTCTTTTTAGTAGCTATTGTTATCCAGTCTTACAGGTAAGGAAATTGAGGATTAGTGGGTAAACCACTTGTCTAAGGTTTATTTATTTACTCATTTACTTATTCTTTTCACAAGCATTATTTGGTGGTATATTAGGCTGTGGGGAAACAAGGATGGGGAAGCAGTGGGCTCTGCCCAAAAGGAACTCACAATCTAGTGGAGAACAGAGATGGGCAAAGAGCAGTGGAGATTACGGGTGCAATGGGTACCCATCGATCAGCAGTAACATGGGACATCTGAGGTCTGGAGGCTCCCAAGCCACGCTCCTCTTTGCTTCCTCCAGGCACAGGCCCAGGGTTCCATGCTCTGCCTAACTGGGGCATTGTTCAGAGAGCCTATGGTTCAGGAGGAGCTTGTGTCCCTGGAGGCCAAGGGTTACTCAATTGGCTTCACTCTACAGCTATAACTAGCTAGTTACCAAATGAACCCGACCCCTTTACTCCATGATTCTCCTGCATGGGGCTGGAGGGGCATTGTTTCCTCCACAGCCTTTTTATCTCTACAGCTGAAAGAGAGTCACATCTCTGGCCTTGGAAAATGCATTTTAGATGGTGGCATTCAGGGCCTCCTTCTCTTCTTCATCAGATAGTCCCTTTTCCAGGGTCCCTAGTTCTAATGGGCTTTTCTTCCTTTCCTAGGAGTGAGAGGGGAAGAGCAAGGCCACATTACCTTCTGGAGTGTGTGATGTGTGCCTTCACACCCACCCCTGCTCCTTACACCGTTTTCTTCTCACAATCATATTCTCCATTAACCACTAGGAAATGACCTCCATTTCTCCTCTCTGTGAAGTTCTGAGATAACCTTGACCCAGGAAGAAGAAAGAACCAAATTTCCCTCCAAATTCCTACCATTAGCAGTAGTCATTGTTTCACAGAGCAAATACTTAAATGAAAATGTAACGTGCCAGACATTCTGCTAGGCACAGGGGAAATTATGGTGAAAAAACCAGACATCGTTTTTGCAATCATGGAGGTTGGTAGTCTAGTAGAAGAGAGAGATATTTATCAAAACCACACATCCAAATGTAAAGTTACCACCATGAGAGAACCATGAAGGAATGCCAGGAGGTTCTGGGAGGGTGTATGATAGCAGGCAGTGACTTGGCCAGGAGATCAGGGAAGGCTTCTTGAGGCAGTTGAGCTGAGGTCCAAGACTTAGTAGGACTTACCTAGAGGCAATGAGGTGGGGGGTCTGGAACAGCCTTTCAGGCAGAGGACTGCCACAGAGGGAGCATGAAGTGGCACGGAACTGGTTTAAGAAATCCTGTTGCCCAGGGGATGAGTGAGAGCATGGGATATAATATGACTTGTTGTCTTATTGTTGCTAAAATAGAGCAGGATTGAGTGAGACATGCGATAGGCATGTTTTATGTCCTGACGTTGAGTGTATCCTGATTAGCATTTATCAGTGAGAGGGAGGCAGTCAGGCAGACAGACAGGCCAGCTGGCCTGTCAGAGGTGTGGGAGAGTAAGAATGGAAGAGAAAGGAGAAGTTCCAGAGAAAATACATTCTGTGCTAAAGATTGGATAAATATGTTAGTCTCACGGGGAGTTTGAGCCCAGCCTCACACCCATCCTGTGAGTGGAATCATTTTCTGCTTTGCTTGACATGAAATCAGGATGTCCCATGCAAAGCATTAGATACAAGGAAATTCCAGTAACCGGACATCATAATGGAGTTTCACTATAGGAATCATACTAGGCACTTTGCATATCTGTGCAGCAAAATAAAATTAGACAACACTACTATTAAGAAGGGTGTCATGGAAAGTACCCTAGGGAACACAGAGCTCCCTGCTTTCCAGACGCCACATTCAGATTCCCACCTAGGATCAATGGTGGCACCACCACCTGGTTCTCCAAGACAGGAACATGCTATGCTATCCTTGATGCTTTTCCTGGCCCAGCCACCACTGCCAGCACCCCCCATTCAACCTCCAAGTATCATCTGTTTTACTTGACAAATGTTTCTAAGTCTGTCTCCTCCTCACTACTCCCCTGATAGCGACCTAGCTCAGGCCCTCCTCATCCTCCCTGGACCAGAGCTATGCTCCCTGTCTGCACTCTTAGTCCCCTCCAGATCATCCTCCACCAGGGCCACAGGAGTAACCACCCTGAAGCCAAATTTGAGCATTCTTTCTCCCTGCCTTAAAGCCTTCTCACGCAGGATAAAGTTCCTACTCATAACATCACACAAGGCACTCATGATCTCTGTTTGCATTTTTCTCTTGCTTCCTTCTTCATCTTGTAGAAGACATTCCAGCCATGACAAACATCTGTGAAGGGCTCATTGTGCCTCAGCATGCTTACACATGCCTCTGCCTTTGTTCGGGATGCCTTTCCATGACATCATCTCCTCTTTACCTGGCCAATTCCTACTTTTCCTCCAAGTCCCCCAGATTTCAATCTTATGCTACATTTGGTAGTTTGTGCCTATCTTCCCTACTGCAATATGAGCTCCATAAGAGTAGAGACCTTGTCGTTTTCTGCAGTTGTGTCCCAGCAACTAGAAGAGTACCTGGTAAATGCAGATTCTCAATTATTTGTTGACTAAATTATTTCATAAAGAATCATCTTAAAAAAAAAAAGACAACCCCACCCCCCAAATCAGCTCAGGTGCTGCCTCCTGAGAAGCCTTCCAAGGTGCCTCCAATATTAAATCCCACTTTCTGCACCCCTACTTCCCTTACTTATTTCCATGTGCCATAGTGTCATTTCCCTGACTTGCAATTTTTATTTATGTGTCTTTTCAAATCAGTCCCTCAAGGAGAGGGACTGATTTCTTATTTCCCAACCCTTAACAACTGGCATAGTGCCTTACACAGCAAATACTCAATAAATATTGAATAAACAAATGAGTTCACTTTAAGAAAGTTAAAATAATAAAGAATTATAGCATAATAATAATCTTTAAAGCCACAGGCCTTGTAGTTGGACAGATCTAAATTTAAGACCTAACCCTGCACAGATGATTTTCTAAGCTGTAACATGGGGATAATAAATGCTACCCTGCTTGTCAGTAATAAATGAAACCAGTACAGTGCCTGGAAAATAGTAACTGCTCATAAACATTAATTTCATCCCCTGACTTTCAAGTTCAAGACAATAGTTAAAAAGAAAGTAGCACAAGGGCAGAAAAGAAAATCATAAAATGTTAGAACCACAAGGACCCTTAAGATTGGAGCTGAAACTCAACATTATACCCTTCCTAAGGATGGGATTATTGTTGTTTTGCTTGAAATGGAACAAGGATGTCCCAAAAAGAGGATTAAATGCAAGGAGGTGGCCAATAATGAGGTATTATAATGGAGTTTCCTGTCGTGATGGCTGTCCCTTGGTGAAACTGTGCAGTAAGCCCAATTACTCCTTATTATCCAAATGGAGAAACTGAAGCCCATGAGGAGGTCAGGGACATGCCCAAGGTCATACAGAAGTTGGTGAAAGCTGATGCTCAAATACAGGCCTCTTGACTCACAGGATGTGGCTCATTTCATTAATCCATGTAAGCACTTCAGATTCAGGCCTAATCAGGAGTGAAGACACAGGAACAAGGGAGTGGTCTTCTTTTAAAGATTAGGGACCCCATATCTGGTCCCCTCAGCAAACCCTTCCGTGGGCCTCTTAAGTCCTGAGCCCAGGGCGTGATGCTTCCCAGCCAAAGACTGACCCCCAGTTCTCAGCCACACACTAGCTGAGTTTCGCAGTCACCTACCAGGGCTCATCTGTGCTGAGCTGTTCTTTGACCCCTGCAGCCATTTGGGGTCACCAGACTCTTTGAGATTTTCTAGTTATGTTAACACTGATGCACTTGGGATAGATTCTACAGATTGTTCATTCCATTCCAAGTCTAGCTTGATTTCACTCCCCAGCACTGCCAGATTTTCACTAATCCCAGAACAGTCGGGATATAAGAAGGGAATGGGTCAGAAAATAAGAAGGAATATTACCTGGAAGGTGGTGATAAAATCAATGATCTCCATCCACAGACCTACAGCAGAGATTCTTAACATTTTGAAGGATACTGCTTCCTTTGAAAATTGTAGAAAATTATGAATACTCTCCCCAGAAAACTCACATATTTGTCTGTAATATCAGAGGATTCAGGGACCCCCTAATGGCCCTCCTGATCGACAGGCTTACAGAACATCAGCGTTTGAAGGTTTCAAAACATCAGCAAGTCAATCCCTCCTCCAACTTTGCAGATTGGAAAACTGATACCTAGAGGAGATTTGCCCATACACGGCTGTGCTGCCACCCAGAAGCCAAGCGGAGGCCTGGAGCCAGGCGCATCAGAGATCCTTGTGCTTGTTATACCTCCCTTCCTTCTCCCCTCCCTCTTGCTCCAAGACGCTGCCGTGCAAACATTTACTTTGGTCTTTGGTCCTATTTTTACTGTGCATCAATTGGAGCTTCTAAAAATATATGTGAGACAAGCAGGAGCACCGCTCAGAGAAGCGGAGCCCCCTCTCGAGCCAAGCCGCATCAAAGCCACACCCACTGCTGAGCTGGGGCCCAGCTGGGCAGGCACAGCCAATTTCAAGAGCCAATCTCCACAGCCACGGTCAACTATCAGTGGGGAAAGGGAGGCACTGCTGGGAAATTGTTGGTGTCTGGAGTGAAAGAGGAAGGGAGCGAGGAAGACACAAGGCAAGCGATAGTGTGGGAGCTAGAGGGAGAGATTGATTTCCCTCTTGGGTGAGAAGTGGGTCTGAGCTAGACAGATGGGCTAGAAATACGAGCAGTCCAGGACAGGGAGGGAAGGAAGGGAGAGGCAGTGCAGAGACTGATGTGTGTTGGAGATGGAGGGAGGCCGTTTCTCCCTGCCAAAGTGATGGGGAGGGGATTAGATAACCATTCTACAAAGGTAACCCAGCCTGTGAGGGTCCATTCCTTTCCCCTGCCCCATCTCCAAGGATCCATTCAGGGGTTACTTTTTCCAGGTAGGGAAGCCAAGGCCCCTTCCTGTCAAGCTCCTGTCCCATTTCACCTGCTGCTCCTCCACCAGATACTGTGCAACCTCTACACCAGTGGTTCTCACCCAGGGGTGACTTTGTCCCCCAAGGATTGTTTGGCAATGTTTGAAGATATTTTTGGTTGTCACAACTGGGTGGATAGTGCTGACATCTAGTGGGAGAGGCCAGGGATGCTGCTAAACAGCCTACAATGCACAGGACAGCCCCTGCAACACAGAATCATCCAGCCCAACGTGTCAATAGTGCCTGGGCTGTCAGCAGCTAGAGGGAAGGACCATCCTTGTTTTGCTTACTCTACATAGTGCATGTGCTCTATATACATATTTCATGGCCCAGTGCATAGGAGGTGTTTAATAAATATCTAGTAGCAAATAAGGAATGAACTACAACCACCTGCCTAATGTGGACTGAAGTCCAAATATCCCCCAAGGTCATGCCATCTAGAATCAGATACATAATACTGAGGTCAGATCTCCATCTGTTCTAGCCCAGCCAGCCTCTAACCTGTCTTCTCTTCCAAAGCCCCATTAGAGTGGTAGATACCACCTTTGTGCCTGATAAGGTTGGCTCATCTGCTTGGCCAGAAAGGATATCCCCTGCTTCAGAGAAACACTTCACCTAGGGTAGAGCACAGAGAGAATTAGAACTGGAGATCATCTGGTTCAACCTCCAGCCAGTTTTATAGGAGGGACAATTGAGGCACACAACATGGATGAGTCCTACAAGGTCTTGTATTGAACATCCAGAAAACACAGAATTTTAAAAACAATTTCTTCATCTCTCCCTCCCTCTATCTCTCTGTCCTTTTCTGTCTCCCTCCCTTGTCTTGTCTTGGTTTTTGTTTTTATTTTTTTTTTGCTTTGTTTTGCTTTTGCTCTGTGCCTCTGTCCATAGGCCTAACATGTGCTGAATGGCTCTGGAAAAAAATTTGAACATAACACCCTTGTCTTTGAAGAGCTCACACCTTGTTTGAGATGACAGTTTCATAAACAATAATGATAATAAAAAGAGCTACTACATGCCAGCAGTGTGCTGAGTGCCTTGGATATATAATTTCTAATCAACACAATAATCCCGTGAGGTGGGTAGCAGTATCCATTTCAGAGATGGGGAAACTGAGGCTCAGGATAAGTAGTCTGCCCAAGTTCACACAGATAAACCTGTAGGAACCAAGTCTGAAACCCATGCTTTTCAGACTCACAACAGGACACGGTGTCAGGAGATGAGACTTAGACTAGCTTACGGAAGGCCGTGAAGGCCAGATTTAAGAGTTTAGATCTTACCTTGTAGGTGACAGAGAATCAGTGTTGGGTTGTAGGTCAGGAAGTGACAAGGTTAGCAATTGTGAGAACATCATTCTCAGCAATAATGAGGAGAAATTAAGAACTGAAAAGCAATTAGGAGGCTGAATTAGACTCTGGAATTAGACATGTATGCGTCCCAATCCTGGTAGATGCACTTGCTGCTTGTGTGGGTCGGGTGGGGCAGGTATCTCACAGAGCCAGAACCCCACTCCAACACCCCCAGCACCTTCATCCTTGGTCTTAGCTGAGCAGATGGACTCTCAGGGAACATGGAGTAGGCTGAGTAATGACCCCCAAAGACACTCAGATCCTGATTCCTGGAACCTATAAATGTCACCTTATAT
Organism: Daubentonia madagascariensis; assembly: GCA_023783475.1. Classification (NCBI taxonomy): domain Eukaryota; kingdom Metazoa; phylum Chordata; class Mammalia; order Primates; family Daubentoniidae; genus Daubentonia; species Daubentonia madagascariensis. The sequence goes on from JAKFHU010001129.1 coordinate 9,982,049, forward strand.
GGAGTCAAGGTCTTAGACGTTATCATTAAGGATCTTGAGGGGGGAAATTGAGATTATCCTGGATTATCTGGGTGGGCCCTAAATACAATCACATGTATCGCTGTAAGAGAGCGTCAGATGGAGATTTGACACACGCAGAAGAGGAAGGAGACAATGTGACCGTGGAGGCAGAGATCGGAGTGATGTGGTCATCAGCCAAGGAACGCCAGCAGCCACCAGAAATAAACGATTTCTCTGATTTCTCCCCCGGAGCCCGCGGAGGGAGTGAGGCCCTGTTAACACCTTGATTTTGGCCCAGTGAAACTCACTTCTGACTTCTGGCCTCCAAAATTGTGAAAGAATAACTTGCCATTGTTTTAAGCCACCAAGTTTGTGGTAATTTGTTAGTTGCAATAGGAAACTAATATAGAGCCTCACCGTTGTCCCAAACTTTAATTCATCCTTTGATGCTTTAGACACCCCCTCCCATTTATAGGTAAGCAGTCGTCTCCAGCCTCCTCCCTGAAGCGGGCCTCTCAGAAAATACCCTTCTGAACTGCATTTCACATATCAGAAAGGAGGTCTCCCTTCCTTCTCTGTCCTCCTCTGTCTCTCTCACCGTGTCTGTGTCTATTTCAGTCTTACTGCATCTCCCTTACTGTCTCCCCTCTCGAGCCTGTGCTTCTCCGCTTTTTCTTCTGTCTCTGTTTCATCTTTTGCTTTCTCTCCACCCCCTCCTTCCCTCCTTCCCCCTCTTGTCCACATTGGCGTCTCTCTCTCACTCTCTCAGTTTGATTCTCTCCCTTTCTGTCATTCGCTCCCCATTTTTCTATCTTTCTCTGCCCTTCACTCCATCTCTCTCCAGTTTTCATGTCTGCGTCTCTCCTAGCCTCTCTGATTATCTTCCTCTCCTTGTCTTCCTGCTTCATCCTGACCAGCTTCTCTCTGCATCTTCCTGTCGGTTTGCATCTTTCTCTTTTGGTCTCTGCCTCTGCCTGTCTCTTTGTCTCTTCCTCCCTCCTGCTGTCTCTCCCTGACACTCTCTCTCTTTCTCTGTCTCAGGCCCTCTTACATAGGGGGTGCCTCGGGACGTGCCTATGACTGGAAAGGACTCTGCAGTTCCGTCTGCAGCCTCCACACTGCACTTCAGAGAAGGATTCATCTGTTTAGTCACGCACCTGTCCGACACTGTGGGAGGATTGCTGAGGAGGCTGAGACAAAAGATATTTCACTGTCGCATTGTTCTTCTGGCTGTACCTAGAGGCTCCCAGGCAGGTGCCTCTTAATATTCCAGCAGTGCTGTCAGCCTTACCAAAGAGAAATCACTTCTCCTTGGCCTACCCCTCTGCAGAATTAATCTTCCCCTTTAATGATGATCATCTGTTGCCGGCAAGGATAGGGGTGTGAGCAGAGAAAGAATTCTAGGTGGGAGTTTCCAGACAGGGAGCAGATAGGAGTTAAATTTTCTTATTTGGAGGCAGAACAATGGCAAGAAAAGGCCTTTATGAGGACAGGACTGTGTCTGATTTTCTCTTTGTTGTACCCCAGATCCTAGAACAGTGTCTGGCATGTAGGAAGCACTTAATAAATATCTGCATGAATGAATGAGTGTATGAATGAATGAATGGGCTTCAATCCTCCTTTTGCCAATACTTGAAGTGCCTGGTCAGACAAGTAACTTCCGATTTCTCATCTGCAAAATAGGGACAGTGATCAGAGCTGCCCACACGGGAAAAGAGGAAGTGGGGTATCGTATCTGAGGGGTGGGGTAGACCTCAGAGCCCTTCGGTGTAGGGCAGGCCAGGTGAGCTTGCTGGGGGTTCTGGAAGAGTTCCAGGGGGTGAGCAGTGTGGAGAAGGCTTCAGAGATGTGAGGCCATGAGGGAAGGAGCAGGGTGGGAAGGGAGGTTGAGGGCCAAGTGGGAGGATATGTGGAGCTGCTCTGGGAGGTAGAAAGGACAGGCAGCCAGGAAACTGCCACATGCAGACAAGGAGGTGTTCCCTAAGCCCCACCCAGGAGGACTCAGCCCTAAGGCTGATTATGTCCCCACTTAGGAATTGGGCTGGATTCAGCAAGAGCCCGTTTGTGAAACGACTAGTCCTGGCTCATGGTTCAGATGAGGAAGATCGACTCCTCCCTGGTGCTGGCCGGCTCCTTCGCCCCCTCCAAACCCATGCACACCCCCCTTGTTCAATGAGGCCTCTCTGGCCCCTCTACCTCATGCTGCCATCTGCCCCCTGCTCCCCTTACCCTGCTCTTTGTCTTTACCTCCTACCACTCAGCACTCTCTGGCCTGCTATGTAATTTACAAATGTACTAGGTTTACAGTCTATCTCCCATAGATAGAAGGTAAGCTCCATAAGGACAGGGCTCTTTCTCAGTGTTGTTCACTGTGGATCCCAAGTCCCTAAAATAACCTGGCACATAGGAGGTTCTCAATAAATATTTGTTGAATAAAAGAATGAGGGTGGAAATTTTCATAAGCTTATTGTATTGAGGCTTTTGTTTGACTATACCCTGTTAATTGCAAAGGACTTGGGAGACTATACATTTACCCACAGAGAAGTTTGGCCCAGAAAAGACCACATGGCAAGTTAGTGCTTAAAACCGTGAAGGCCCCAGATCTGAGGCCCTGAGACAGGGGGACAGAAGATGCTTCAGTCATTGCACTCTAGAGCCCTTGGGACCCCCTGAGGGAGGTGCTCTCTCACAGCAGGGAGCAAGAGGAGGCAAGCCGAGCAGAATGGAACACAGAGTCAGCAAGAGTTTGTGGCATGAATAATCCCAAAGAGCTGATAATTCAGAAACCATTCCATTATCTGATTTTCTCCCATTTCTGATTCAAGACCTGGGTGCTTTACATCTCATAGGCATCTCAAACCCAACGTGCCCCAACCTGAACTCCTAATCTCTCACCTGAAGCTGTTCCTCCCCCAGTCTTCCACATCCCAGACCAGGGCACCCCATCCACCCAGCTGCTACAGCCTAATATGAAGGCATCATCCTTCACTCCTTCCTCTCCTTCAGGCCCCACATCCAACCTGGCTCTCCCACCCAAATACCTCTTGCCACCTCTACTGCCTCTGTTCGGTCCAGCCCCTCACTTTACCCTGGACTGTTGCAATAGTCTCCTGCTTCTCTGCCTGCTTCCACGCTTGCCTTCTGATGTTTAGTGCAGCAGTGACCTTTTAAAAATATAAATCAGGTCATGTCATTTTCCCGCTTCAAACTTGTCCATGGCTTCCCATTTGCTTAGAAAGTCCAGACTCCGTAAGGTGGTCCAGAAGAAGGCCTTACGTGATCTAGCCCTTGCGTGTCGCTCCCTGACGGCCCTCCTCTAGTCCCTGTCTCCTTCCCAAGGACCCTTCACTCTTCATAGGTGCTGCTGCATCACTGTCCACTCTCAGTGTCCATGTCCCTCCTCAGAGAGGCCTGCCCACGCCTCCATCACCCTCAGTTATAGACCCTGTGCATTCTCTTCATAGCATTATTACGATCGCAATTATGTATGTATTTGGGTTTTTTACTACTTTGCTATCGGTCTCTGCTTCTAGACTTAACCATTGTCTTGGTTTGTTTTGTTTTGTTTTGTTTCGTTTCGTTTTTAAACATAGTATACCCTGAACCTTCCAATGAGCCCAAGCATTATGGGTGATCAATAAATATCCACTGAGTGAATGAATGGCAGATGCAACACATAGATACTCACCGGTTTTCATTGCCTACAGAATAGAAGTTTAAATTCCTTAATTTGGCACTCAAAGCCTTCGTTCGTCTGTCTCCCGCCTGACATTGCAGCCTCACCTTTCACTCCACACTCCAGCCCTCGTGCCCTTCTTTGTCTTATTTTGGATCACGTGCCCGGCCACACTCTGTTTCTCTGCTGATGCTTGTCTTTGTCTTCCTCCCGCTTCAGGATCTGTCTTTGTCCTTCGAATCTTTGTTATATGCCCACCTTCATGAAGCCTTTCACAGTTCTTCCATTTGAAATTCCACCTCCTTCTACATGTCCACACAATTGTGTGTTTGAATTTATGATCACACTCAAGAGAGGAGACAGCATATGCCTGTCACTAGAAGACACTGAGGTTCATATGCTACCTCTGTTACTTTCAGGCCACGAGACTCTGGATTAATTATGTAAACTCTCTGATTTCCAATTTCCTTATCTGTGAAATATGTGTAGAATCATGCTGTGACCTTGCAGGGCTGTGATGAGCATTGGTGATAGCGACTACATTGTATGCGCTACACAGAATAGACTCTAAAGTAAACGGCAGTTGCTTTTGTGAAGACGACAATGCAACAGCCTGGCTGGTAACGTAGTTAACGGGACTGTGTCAGTTTCCTCCTCTGGACTGTAAAGTGTATTTATCTAATTCTTCTTTATCAAACCCCAATCCCTGTCACTCTTCCTAGCAGTACACACATGGGAGGAGCCCAGCAAATGTTTGAATGAATGCATGAAGGAATGAGTGAATGAATGAACGAATGGAAATAAACAGTAAATGTTCAAACTCTTGTTACCTATTGAAGGGCCCTGTGAAATAAGAGTCTGGGGCTACTGACACCCACACTTTATTTCAAAACCGCTCTGGATAGAAGTCACCAAATCACTCCAGGTTTCTGACAATCCCAGCTGAATGCTCCCACTTTACTGCTTTGAGGGTCCCGATCCCACCTGCCCCGTGTGGCTGGCCATTCCCTGCCATCTGTGAGAAACAAATCAATGACCTACATAAGAATCTGAGGATGATTCTTTGAGGAGATTTTCAATTTACAGACCATCCTGAGATTTTTGTTGACAATGAATAGTCAGGAGTTTTCACCCCAATTTTTTTTTCTCTCTTATTGAAAAAGTTTCCAGCCAAAAAGAGTTATATCCTCTCTTTGCCTGGATCTTAAATCTTTGTCCAAAGACAGCTTGTTTTAATTGAAAATCCTCGATCAATCTCTCCCCTCCTCCCCACTGATGCCCTATTCCTTGACCCAAACAGGGCCATTGCAGTAAATAATCTGGAGTGAGGCCTCCCGGGTTTGAGGAGTATGTTATAGGGTTGGGAGGGGGAGGGAAAGAGTGTTGTCCCAGACAACTCCCACCTTTAAAACACTGTCTTTTCGACAGAGCCTGTCCCAAACGATCAACATCTTACCGTGGGACGTTTTGCTGGAATAGTCCAACTCCCTTCCCTTGTAGAGCTCAAGAAGACTGATGAACAAGGTTATCTCCTACAGTTGCTTCAAGTCTGGCTCTCAGTATGGTTGGTAAGGAAGGGATCAGGCTTCTGCCTTCCCCGTTCATTCGTTCAGTCAGCCCCCATGCTATTCATCAACTAGGTGCAGTCACACACTCATCCCAACAACCTTGTCAGGCAAGCATTATTATTCACATGTTATAGATGAGGAGACAGAGGCTTATGCAAGGTCACACAGTGTTCTAGTTCTCTATTTCTGCATTAGAAAATCTCCCCAAAACTTACTGGCTTAAAACAGCAATAGCTTTTCTCTCATGTGAGTCAGAAATTTGGGAAGGTCTCAGCTGGGTGGTTCTAGCTTAGAGTCTGATGCAGTTGCAGGCAGACGATGGCTGGAACCGGCCCAGCAGAGTGCCAGAGGAGCTGTAGGCTGGCCAGGAGTCTCTCTTCTCTCTCTTCCTGTAGTCTCAAGGTCTCAGGGCAGTCAGGCTGCTTGCATGGGGGCTCAGGACTTCAGCTCAAGTGTTCCAGTAAGCAAGTACAAGTTACATCACTTTTTATGACCTCACTTCAGAAGTCCCACAATGTCACCTCTCCCACTGCCATGCTTTTGGTTACGAGTGAGTCACAAGCCCATGCAAATTCAGCGGCAGGGGACATAAACCACACCTCTCCGTGGAAGAAATGTCAGGGTCATATTATAGAATAATATGTGGGATGGTATTGTTGCGGACATTTTTGGAAAATACAATCTGCCATACACAGTATGAGGTAGAGCCAGGATTTGGATTAGGTACATCTGCCTCCAGAACTTGTGCTGCAACGTTTTAGCTCAGTCCACAGGGACCTCTGCTTTCCTCTGTGCCCTGTAGCTCTTACTGTCAGCACACACAACCCTGATTTGTTCTCCTCAAGCTGACTAGAGACTGGCTGGGTGAAAGCAGCCAGCCCGCCTCTGTGGGCCCTGGCAGTGAGACTGCCTCCAGGGTGTGCTGGTCAGAGAGGCCATGCCCAATGTCAGCTTGTGAACTTTTTAAAGAAGAAGACAGAGAAGGTCGGTCACATCCAGAGGAAGAAAGCAGGTGGCAGCCCCAGAGCACAGCGAGCCTACGGCACGTCTCACTGTCATAAACAACTTGTCTGGTGTTTTTCCTTCTCCCACCAGGCACTCGCCTGGAATGACTCAGGCTTTGACAGAAAAGGTGCCTTCAAGTTGGGAAATGGTCCAGGATAGTGGAAAGCTCATGGTTCTGTAATCAGACTTGCCTGGATTTGAGTCCTGATTGTACCATTACCAGTTATGCAGACTTGGACAAATTCCTTAACCTCCCAGAGCATAAAGGAGATAAAATTACCTTTGCCACTGAGTTGTTTTGAAGATTAAAATACATATGTAGGCAAAGCACTTAGTGCAGTGCCAGGCACATAGTGGGTGTTTCATAAATGCTAGTTTTCATGGCCTGGGCCATGTCCAACCCCAGCTTGGGGACTTCTTGAAGAAGGCAGTGAGAACTCACTTGACTGTTTCCCACGTGCTTGTCCATCTCCCTGGCCCTGGATAGAGTGGTAGGCCAGCCCCAGACAGCACAGAAGGAAGGCCCGCAGCAACTGCCCGACAATCCTGCAAATGGAAGCAGCTGCATCTTCCCTTCCCTTTCCACTGTGTCCTGTCCACTGTGGCCTACCAAGACCCCTTCCACCAAGCACTCCCCTCACATAGGTCCTCGCACATTGCAGGCTTCCAAAAATGCTTGTTGGATGGATGAATGGACAGATGGTAAATAATTTCTGCACTGTTGCTCACTTTGTGTCCTCTCCCTGAAATGCCCTCTGCAGTTGCCCTGCCTGTGTAGTCCAGCTGAGACCAGGCCTTCTCCAGAGAGCCTCTCCGGCCAATCTCAGGTTCCTGCTCCTCTGCATGTCACCTGTGTGCCCCCCAACATGCTCTTGAGTCAGGAATGTGAGTTTGTCTCTCCGTAGGCTAAGGGTTCCCTACCATGTATTAGGCAAGAGAGACACAGAAGTGAATATGAAATGGGGTGGGTCTGAGAGACTCTCATAGAGAGGCAGTTTAGGGAGACAGTTGAACACGTGCAGCCAGGGTGCTTAGGTTCATTCCCAGCTCCATCACCAATTAGGTGCCCAACCTTTGAGGAAATCACTTGCTCTCTCTGAACAGTGGGAATAATATACCCACCTCGTTAGGTTATTGTGAGGATTAAGTGAGTCAATATTTAAGGCACACAAGGCATTTAAAAGATTGGCTAGCACATATTAAACATCATATAAGTATTAGCTATTATTATTTATTCATTCAACAAATATATATTTCACACTTATTGCCAGGTAAGTACGTGAGTATTCAGGCGATGAATAAGACAGACATGGCCTCTGCCTCAAAGAGCTTGCAGACCAGAAGGAGCTAGTTAAAACAAGAGACAGTTAAAAGACAGTCTGATGAGTTGTCTTGTTGGTGGAGACCTGGAAGAAGAGGCTGTGGGAAAACCCAGGAGGGACCCCATCCCAGCAAGGGCAGCCGGGGAAGACTTATCCGGTAAAGCGACAAGTGAACTGAAGTCTGGAGGCTGAGAAGGCAGGGAAAGTGCTCCGGGAAGGCAGCATGGTTTCGGCAAAGGCCTGGAGGCCGAAGTTCAGTATTTCTGGAACGTGGAGGGCAAGGGGGACAGCAAGCACAAAGCTGAGAGAATAATCAGGGACCCAGCTATGAATGGCCTTTCAGAAATGTGGACTTTACAGACAGCTGGGAGCCACTGAAGTGTTTTACTCAGCTGAGTGACATGGTCAGACCTGGCTATGCTGTAGAAAATGGACAAGACTGGGGCAATCCTGTGGCAGGGAAGCCTGATAGGACGGGATGGCAGTAATCCAGGGGAAAGATGACGCTGGCCTATTCTAGGGGGGTGGAGAGAAGTGGACAAATTCAAGAGATAGGAGGTCTCATGGAGAAGAGTTTGTGACAGCTCGGATGTTCAGAGCTGAGAGGGGAGAGAGAAGGAGGTTAAGCGTTAAAGTGGGTTAATGGGTAATTCCCGTACTGTGAGATCAGTGATCAGCACTTTGGATGAAGTCAGTTCAGAAGCCATGGAAGTATGAGGCAAGAGCACCAATCGTAGCCCTGGGAGGAGAGGTAAGGCGTATGCTAGAAGGCTCTACTAAGGACATATCACCTAAGGAGAATTGATGTGTATAAATTAGCCAAGGGAAAGGGGGGAAGGCACTTAAGGCAGAGGAAATAGCATATGTGAAGGCCCAGAGATGTGGGATATAATGCACACAGCGGATACTCTGTGTTGTTGAATAGATGATTGTTATTCTAATTCATACTAAGGTGTTAATGATCACCATGGAATTGGCCCTTTCCCTTTCCCTGGGTAGTTTGTACTTTAACAGGTCATGAATGTTTAGCCTAATGATTCATTATTGGTAGAATTTCAAAGTAGAATGGGGACACTGTTTAGGGTCACAGAAAATTTTACCATTGTACCTGAGGTTACCTGAGGGTCAGGCAGGCCCTGGTCTATATACAACAAAGGTCTCTCGCTCTTGGGTTTTGCTTATCTGGCTCCATCCTGAGCCACCTGAGGCCAGACCAGGGAAGCGCCATGATTTCCAAAGGGCTGCAGTGTATCCTAAACTCTATAAGCGCAGGTTTGGGGTAAGACTACCTAGACCCGTATCCTGGCTCCTCCTTTTCCCAGTTGTGCGATCTTAAGCAAATTGCTTAACTTCTGTGCACCTGTTTCCTTATCTGTAAAATGAGGATAACAATAGGAATCACGATTTAAGGTTTCGTGAGATCAAGAAAGAGAGTGCATGCTCACGCCAGGACAGAGAGTGTCGCTGCTTTCCCCACTGTTGTCATTTTGTCAGTAGTCCCCTTGTCACTCGTCTCGGTCTCTTCTCAGAGTTCCTCCTTAATGCACACGTATGTAGACATGAAGCTGGGGCGGAACGTGGCAAGAACGTTTTTGGATTATTATCGGCTGAACCCCTTGGTTGAGAAGGTGGCGATTCCCATGCCGAGGCTGCGGTAAGTGGCAGAGCAGAGCCGTGTGGGCTTTGCGTTCAGGGGCAACTTCCCTGAGCCTCTCACTGGCTCTCAGTTTCCCACCTGCGCCACAGAAAAGAGAATCTCGGCCCTGCCACAGAGATTGTATGGGCCAGAAGAACGTGTTTCCTGAGCATAAGTATCATTAATGGGTCAGACACTGGGGGGCATATTTCTGGGTCTAACATGGAAATCCACAGGGATGAGGGTTGCTGGGAGCTGAGTTCAGTCACTGTTCTAAGTTAGTCTAGGTGTTTTCATATGCTACTTCATCTGATAGCCCATCCTCTAGGGTCCTGTATGAACTTCTCTGATCCTTCAGTTTCCTCATCTGTAAAGCGGGGACGATGGTACTCACTTATAAGATGATTATGAGATGTGTGTCAAAGCACCCAGAACAGTGTCAGACATATATATATACTGTCAGTATAGTCCCCTTCCCTGAAGATATGAAGGTTTGGGGCTGGAGAGGACACACTCCTGAGAAGTTCCACCTCAGGTCCTCTGCTGGGGCCAATTTGCAGGGCCAGTGAGGAGAGAAGGTTAGGAGATGAACATCTGTCCTGACTGAGGGCTGGACCAGAGCTTGAAGTACTGTGTGTTCCCATACCCACTGGCGGTGAGCCCAGTGAGCATTTGGGCAGTGACATCTAATGGCATCTGGAATGTGCTAGCCCTGCCCTACCTCTTGGGCTCATCTCCTACTCCCTCAGTGGTCTATCCTCTTTGAAGGACATGACCCTACCCAACTCCCCACTCCTGCCATACCATTCTTTCCACTGACCTTGCCCATGTACTTTGGTGCCTCAGGGCCTTTGCACTGATGCACCTTCCTCCCTACCCTATTATTGATAAAAACAATATAAATCACTGTTATTTATTGTATGAAGTACTTTTTGTACATCCTCTTATTTATTCCTCATAGCCATTATATTCTCCATCTTAAAAATGAGGAAAAGGAGGCTCAGAAAGATAAAGAGAAGGTTTGAGATGCCTGAGGTCAAAGAGTTTTTGGAAGAGCCAGAGTTTGTAGCTGAACTGAAGTTCAACCAAGCTCCACCTCAAGTGGAAGTTCATCAGTGTGGGTTCAAATTCTCTCAGGCTCATACAAATTATAAGATCTTCGGCAAGTTTCTTGGTCTCTTGAAACTTTTCTCTACCTACCTATAAATAGAGGTAATAACAACCTCTAAATATGGTTTTGCAGATTAGCAAGCTTAGTATGATGCCCAGGAGCCAGGAGGTGCTTGACAAATGTTTTCGTCTCTTCTAGTTTCTGGGTTACAGCCCCAGATTTCCAACCAGCCCATCATGGCCTAGGGACAGTCCCTTGATTTATCTGGTTGGGATGGATGATGTTTCAGGGCCCACGTTCTGCAATGCTGTGAGTCTATGTCTCTAAGCCCCAGGTCCATGTAGAGTCTGCATGGCAATGTACTCTGATACTCTGTCTCAGATTGTTCATAAATCACCTGGGGTCTTTGTGTCTACCATCCTGGGGTATTAGAAACTCCTATAGGAGAATCACATCTATTTCTTGTGTCCCTTCAGAGCCTGTCCCTTACTGAGCACACTTGCATATATACGTTCATTCATTCATTCACTCAGGAAAGCAGCACTTTATGCCAGGCCCTTGGCAGGAAGAAGGTGCTGGGATGAGTAGCTGATTAAAACATGACCCCTGCCTCCGAGGAGCTCACCTCCAGAGGAAAATGCTCAGTTCATTCTTAGAAGTCATTCTTGATTGGTTAAAGCTCTTAAAAATTTAAAGCTGTATAAAACTCAAAAGATCTCTTAGCATCTCATTTACAAGTTAATTTGGGAATTGTCTCTTTCAGGTCCTCTGTCAGCCTGAATAAAATTGTCTTGATCCTTAACCACTTTTTTCTTGCATGTTGCATTGTCACATGCCAGTGAAATGGTGCTGACACTCAGGGAGACTTTAACGATCACCTAGTCTCTCTTCATGGTATAGATGAGGACATTGAGGCTCAAGGAGCAGAAGGAGCTGGTCGGGGTCATGCAGTCAGAGCCAGGACTAGAGCCCAGGCCCTTGCCCCAGCCCGGTGTGCTCAGCATCAGCCAGTGGGGAGTTTTTGGAGGTGGGGGAGGGAGGGGACCCTGCAGCTGGGTCTAAAGGATGCAGGAGAGTTCTCCCCAGGCCCTGAGTTCTGCTGATCATGGCACCTCTTTGCCCTGAGCTTTGGCGCCCTCTTTAGAAAAGAGCTGGAGAGCTCACTGCTCACAAGTCCACAGCCTTGCAGACTTCAGGTAAATGCGCCCACCCTTAAATTTAAAATAAAGTTAACTTCCTCCCTATCCCTACACCTCTGCCTTATAAAACCATGAACACCACTTAGCTCTAAATTGGTCAGTAATCCTTTAAAAATGAATTCCCAGGAGGATACAAGGCTCTGAGCTCTGATTTGGGATTTGAATACTTCCCCCTTTTTTTGTATTATTTTCCAGCCAAGCATCAAATAGCTTAAGTGAAAGAGCAGTTCTGGTTTTAAAGGAAAATTACATGTTTTGACTCAAAATTAATCTTGGTTTTCTCCTATCTCCGTGGATAATTACAATATGTCAGTTTCTGCCCACATGTTGGCAGGAGCCTGTTGGCATCCTTGGGTGCTAGGCCACCTCCAGATAGGGTCCCTGGGGAGGGGCAGCAATGCAGGCACGAGAGCTCAGGCTCAAGGACATGGCATTGATGACCAAAGCTGAGACCCCACATTTATTTGGACCACAGTGACACAGTCACAGAACTAAAGTCAAAAATGCTCCCGTCAAAGGGGATAAAATTAGACAGGAAAAATGAACATGCCAGGTGCGCTTCTGTAGGTAGGCAGAGCATGAGGGTGGAGGGTGGGCTAGCCTCTGAGTGAGGGGGGCTCAGGCTCAGCAACAGGCTGGGAGGGCTGGCTCCATGGTAAGGTTAGGATGTGTGTATGTGTGTGTGGTGGGCTTGTCAGCTACTCAATGCACTAGAGCCTGTGCCAAGTGCTGTAGGATTATACATAACCCCTGCCCATTAGGAGTCCAAATTTATGGCAGATAAAGGCATGTACACGTGCAAAGATAACAAACAATACTGAACAGTGTATCAGTACTCAACTATGCATCAGATTGTGCCCTCTCTCAAAAACCTCCTACAGTTCCTCATTACCTTCAGGGTAATGTTTCAACTTTTCTTCTTGCTATTTAAGACCTTGGCCTACATTTTAAACTTCATTTACTACTTCCTACCACACCTCTATCCCTGTGAGCAACCTCTCCACCCTGCCTGATTCCTACCACTTCAATTCCTATGCTTCAGCCTGGACAAGTTAGCTATTTCCATGCTTCCATGTCTTTGTTCTTCCTTTCTGTTTATAGATGGTGAAGTCCTAATTATCTTCAAAACTCAGTCCAAATATCACACCCTCTGTTTTCTTGTCCCTGTTCTCTGCCTAAGACAGAGCTGCTTCCTCTCTGCTGAGCTCTTAACTGTGTTTTTTTTACATACCTCTAGCATGTTGTGTGTCCCATGTGTTCTATCATGGCATCTTTGCATGTCTGGCTTCCCCACTAGACAGTCTGCTCCTTGAGAACTGTCTTAATCACTTCTGTATCCTTAGTGCATGGTGCAGGGCCTAGCATAGATTAAGTCCTAAATAAGCCCTAAATGTAAGTGAACTATACAATGGTAGAACTGAAGAAGCCCCCAGAAATCATCCACTTCAACCCCTTCACACTATAAAAAAGAAAAGTGAGACCCAACCGGAAATTACTCTCCCACACAATCTGGCAAGTATTTGGTAGCTGGCAGGCATATCCCAAATAAGACTCCCTTCCAGGGGAGGAAGCAGGGTTTGAACTTCTTTGTAAAGGACATGTTGAATTTGGACTGATGAAATAGAAAGAGGGAGGCTATTCCATGCTAGGGCATAGGGAGTGGGAAGACGAGAAGCAGGACCTAACAGTACGCACTCCAAGCAATGGCAAGGCCAGGATGTTTAGAGAAAAAAGATAAGAGTGAAAATTCATTTCTAGTTGTCCAACACTCCTCAAGCACCCACTCCACACCAGACCAGCACTTGGCTTAATAATTATAGAGAAAAAGGAAATGCATCAAACTTACGAGCTCTTGAAAGAAACAGATGGGCAAAGACTCACCTAGAAAATGGCAGGGTGAAGGGTGATGTGATGGACAAAGTGCTGCAGATGCCTAGAGAAGGAAGGGGCTCATTTTCTGAGAATTCAGCTTCCCAAAGGAGTTGAGTCTGGAGAGGTAGGGAGGGGAACAGCCTCTGCAGGGGCCCAGAGGTAAGAGGTATTTGCCTTCCAGGGCCTCCTCTCTCTCTCTCTCTCTCTGTGCCCCTATCTTTGATTAGAGGCTCTTTGCCTTCCTGACCCACCTCCCCAAGTCATTCTACACATTCACAATCCTCCCTAGCCACTGCACACCTAGTCCCCATGCCACCATCCACCTAGTCCCCATGCCACCATCCACCTAGTCCCCATGCCACCATCCACCTGTGGCTGCTCCACCTCTGACCAAACCCAGGCTTGCCTCTCTAGGGCAAGCACACCTTCCTTTACCTCCATAAAAACATACCCACCTTATGTCCTATGTTCCTTTTGGGTGTTAAGAACCATACTCCTCAATGACAAATGAATGACACCTTGTAATTTACAAAGTTCTTCCTCAGCCTCCATTTACTAGAGCCTCTGAGGCAGGAAGAGCATGGATTCTTCTCCTATTTTAGAAATGAAGAAATGGAGGCTCAGAGAAAGGAAGGGATTGCTTCAAGATCACATTTCCCTTAAGCAACATTCCAGGTATGTGCTCCAGGATGTTAACGGGTACCGCCGTCTAGCTGTGTCTCACCTATGCTAGACGGTCTCACTCTGTTAGCAAGGGTCTTCAGTAAATGTGGATTTTTAGACCGTGGGGCTTCCTGGTAGGGGAGATAAGTTAGGGCAAGGTGTCCCTTTGTGTGCTGACACTTATTCTGTCTTTACCTTATTTATGAGTCAGCAAGAATGAAGGAAAATGGTGCTCCAAGGTCAGAGCATGATGGGTCACAAGAAGCCACTTCTTCAATCCTAATTCAAATTTAGCCCAAGAGATTCCCGTATCTGTGGCAGTGCATTGTAGTTATTACTTTGTGTAGTCATTGGGTGCAACTATCTCCTCTTGCTCCTTCAAGCAATTTGAGGACAGTATTAATGTCTGCTCATCTTTATCACATCCAGAGTCGGTAGGACCATACCTAGCACCTCGCACTATAACTTTGTAAATTACAGTAGGGAAGGGAAGACAGTAAATGTGTTTACTCATATTATCTTATTTAACCTTACAACACCGCCTCAAGATGGGAATATTTTCCTCCTATTTTGCAAATGAAGCTCAGAGAAGTTACATAACTTGCCCGAGGTCACACCTCTCATATGTAGCTAACTTGGGAATTCAGTTCAGTTCTTTCTGGCTCTAAAGCCCACTCCTTCCACTGCAAATAGGTGTTAGTTCAATGACTAGATGAATGTCACATCAATTTATCAGTCAACACCATAACAAACAAACAAGGCCCTATATGAAAGAAAAGGTAAAAATGAATAAAACATGGTCCCTGCCCACAAGGAGCTCATAATCTAGTGAGCAAAACAGACAAAGGACAATTACTGGACAGTTTTGTTAAGGGTGTTGCACTGGGTGCTGGGTGCTGAGACACAAAGATGAACCAGGCACATCTCTGCTCTCCAAGGGCTCCCAAGCTTGTTGGGGAGACAGACGTTGTGAGATGCCATGATTTGGTTGTGCCGAGGAATATGAAAGGGACTCTGAAGCCCATGGTGGTTATAAAAGGAGTGAGGGCCCAGGCTCTCCCAAGTTATAGCCCTTCTATGTGTCTGTCCCTATCCCATCATGGAATGGGTCGAATGAGTTGGAACCAGGGTGGAAAAGTGGAAGAGTTGGAACTGTAGGACAGTTAAGTTTTTTCTAGAACCAGTTGTTACAATGTATCCATCCATCTATCTAACAGGCATTCATAGAGCTGCAGTGCCTGCTTTGAACCAGGCCCTGATCTGGGTTCTGGGGACACAGAGAAGAAGATAAAAAGACCACTGTTTCTAGGAGGTCACAGTCCAGTGGGGGAGATAGACATGCACACAAATGATTTCATTGCAGGGTGTATATGTGCTGTCTCTTCTCTTTCTGTTATCTCCCCCTTTGCAGGAAAGAGAAACCCCCTCCCTACAAGCACCCACTCCTGCGGGGCCCGGCCAGCAACCACCCCAACGGCAAAGGGGACAAGAGAAGATCAGTGAACCACAAAGACCCTTCAAACCCTTTTTAAAGACGAGGAGTCCTGGGAGGGCTTGTGGGGGAGGCGCATGCATTTTCTGCTGGGGCATGAAACTTATCACCCTTCTCTAGTTTCCAAGACAAGGGTTTGTGGGATAATGCATAGGCTAGTGAGAGGGAAGGAAAAAAATGAGAAGTTTCATCATTGATTTTCCCTTTTACCAATGGAAAATCAATTGTGAGCCTTCAGCTCAAGGCTCAGGAACAAAATAGGAGGCTGGAACCAGGCGAGCACAGATGCTATTTTCCACAACATAGAAATCCTCCAGGATGAGGAAAACCTACACATCTCTTTTAAGAGGTTTGACACATCTCAGGTCAGTTCTTTCAAAACCCCTTTACCTTTTTAAGTTGTACAGTTACTGCACTAAAATAGGCTGTGGTTGTTTACAGCTTTAGAAACGCAATGTCCATCTTTTCTGATCCAAACAACAGCAGCAACACATGCAACCCGAAGTCAAATGTACTGTTGGGAACAATGGGACAGAATTTTTGAAATCACAGTGGTCTTAGACATACGGTCACTGTATCTATAAGCTGCATGCTTCCTGATTCCCCCCAACACCAGCATGAGACTTTAGTAAACTGTTCTGAGAACTGTTTCCCAATTTCCTGGGTAGTTTAATTGAAATTTTACCTCCATAGACAATAAATATTGGTCACTCATTTCAAAAGTTCTATCATGGTTAAGGTATCCAGATCCCAGATGACAGGGATCAAACCTGGCCCCTGAAGAGGTGGGCATTGAAAATATGCCATGAGGAAAGGGTGATTGCCAGGGAAGGGAGATGCAAAAGACAGAAGGATGCACCCCGAGGTAGGTAGGAATGATAAAAGAAAACCAGAGCAGTAGCAATTCCCAAGGTGGAGCAAGCTAAATATTGTGCATTTTTCTGAAGAGTGAAGTGCCTTTGTATGATGAATGGGTCCCGGGGAGTCTGCTCCCTTCCTGGCTGTGGAAGCAGCAGGCTGAGTCACCATGACAGCCTGCTAATTAAAATGACCTCCTGGAAATGGGGATTAGGAGATAGGGAGAGGAAAGGAGGCTCGAGGGAGATAGGGCCTTCAGCACAAAGCTCCAGTTAAGCATTTTTTTTTTTTTTAGTTTGGGTTGGAGATTCATTTTTGAAGTTTGTTGCAAAAATCAAGAGGAAAACTTGTTCTCCTTTTGCATGTTAGTTTTCAGAAATGATAACAAAGAACCATATGTTAGTTGGCTATAAATGTCGTGTTGTGGATATAGCTTCTCCCTGGGTTCTTGTTGCCCAGAGGAATACAAATAAAGTGATTTGTTCACCTCCTCTATTCCTCTGAGCATTCTTGGCACCTTTCCCTGTAGGTCTCCCACTGCCTCAAGAATGAACCAGCCAACCAAAATTGGTATAACCCTCACTTTGAGGTCGTAGACTCTGTCATCAAGATTAGGAAGAACAGTCAAGACTTGAACTTCCAGCAGTTCCTGTGTCAGAGGCCTGGGGAGTTTATTTGACTGCAACCAGCTCAACATGAGCTCAGCATTTCCAAAACATTAGCATCATTTTAGGTAGAATGAAGAGAAGCTGACTGCAGAAAATGAGAGAGGTTATAGTCCAGATCCATTTTCCCCTGGCCGGGCCACTTCCATAATGTTGTGATCATGTATTGGCCCATACTTTAAAAACTGCATTGATTAATTGGATCACAAGCCACACAGGCAGCAAGTATGCTAATGATTTAAGAGCAAAAACTTGGAGCCAGGGAACTCTGGGCTCTAAATCTGTATTCAAACCCTCGTTCTACTTAGTAAAGTCTATGTAATCTCACGCACCTTATTTAACATTTCTGGACCTTAGTTACCTCACCTGAAAGATAGTAATAGTAATATCTACCTCATTATAATAGTTATAAAGATCTAATGAACTTAGGTGTGGGAAATGTCAGCAAGAAAATTTATGTGCTCACTAAATGGTACCTATGATCATTTGGAATGTGACCAGAATGGTGAGGTGTCTGCAAATCATTCCCCATTAGAGATGGATAAGGAGACTGGAACGGTTTATCCCTGAAATGAAAAAATGAGAGGGATAGGAATAGGAAAGAAAGATCGCAGTCTCTAAAAAGTTGAAGGGACCTTATGAGACAAAAGAAGCAAACTTGCTCTGTGTTGCCTAGAAGCAATAACCAAATCAAGGGAGCAAATCTCAATAAGACAGATTTCTGCTCAGGATAAGGAAAAATGTCTAGTGAATAGAGTTGCTGATCACTGGATGGGCTCCCTTGGAAGACAGTGAGCTCCCCATCACCAGAGGTATGCAAGCAGAGTCTGAACGAACATCTGTCAGGGAGGAAATAGAGGGGCTTCATTCTCTAGGGGATGCTTG